>OX422216.1:91727966-96727966 GCA_949130495.1 Sambucus nigra | reverse complement strand
ATATTCTCCCTAAGTTATAAAAAAAAAACTATATCTCTATCTATTGCATCAACCGGTCACCACAATACTTAACTGTTCAAATTGGGATTAGCCGAACATTCATAGGAACCCAAGGCAGTAGAGCTTAGGGCTGTGTTTCAGCCGGATCGGATCGAAAAAGCGTGTTTCGGAAAAATTTCTGAAAAATCGGCAAAAAAATCGACGTGCCGAAGCTGAATCGGATTTTTTTCGTTTTTTTTTTTTTAATTCAGAATTTTTGGCAAAATTCGAAAATTCAGAATTTCGGCAAAATTCGGAAAATTCGGCAATTTTCCACAAACATAAATCGAAAAATAGTTCGGAAAAACAATCGAAAAATAGTTCGAATAATATTTCGGAAAATAATTCGGAAATTCCGATCGGAACAAATTTCGAAAATTCGGATTGGCAAACATATGAAATTCGGAATATAAAAAAATTCCGATTTCCGATCTGATTTTTTTCGGAAAAATCAAAAATCGACAATAAAAAAATCTTTCCAAAATCGAAAAAAAATCGGATCGAAATTCGGAAAAATCGTAAAAAAAAAAACACAGCCCTAGTAGAGCTAGTTAAAAAAATTGTTTGGCTAAAGAAATGATAACCAGGTTATAAGGAGAAAACACAGCTTTATTTATTTAAAAACATGTGAACAAAAATTATGATTCATTAAACAAAAAATTATTTAAAAACTTTATTTAAAATTGAAATAAATTCTCAAAATTTATTTTAGAAGCATGAAATTAATTTTAAACAAAAACTAATCCAATTTTAATTTTAAAGAACAATATTTTAGACACTTATCAATATTATCAACATGAAATGCATGAGTGCCTAATGTGTCAAAGCGTGCAATAAACGATACATGCATCCACTTAGCGTTATACCTTTGTACTTCTGCACACTTTACTCGGATATGATCATTGATCGAGTCTAGAGTCTTTGAATAGTCTTGCACAGTTGAGATGCGGATACATGATGTACAAAATAGAGAGCGCAAACTAAAAATACATTTTGGTAAAATATTCAATTAGTTTGGAAACACTAAATAGTGTAGACTCAAGCAAGCCAACTATATAGGGTGTTTCACCTGCTATCAACCCCTTGATGCTTGATGATACAACATGGACCCCTACCTTAATTGGTAGCTATAGCATTACCATTGCCATGGAAGCCATTAGGTATCAGTTCCTGTGTCAAACTAGTGGAAGTGGTTTCGGAACAAAACGAACATCCTCAAATGATCATTTATTCCATGGATGGTTTGTAAAATGACCACCAGGACCAAAGACAAGATAATGCAATGAGGGCTAATTGAAAAACAATATTTTTTAGCTATGCAGTACTTCTAGTGAAAGCATCAATCATCTCATGGCCGATTGCCCTTACTCCAAGGATGTCTGGAATGAAGTCACCATTAAGAATCAAATTTATAGAAATAGGGGTAGCCGAGATTCTAGATCGAGGAGGTCGCCCACAATTTCTATGGAAAATCCTTCTTGAACAAGATGATAAATTTATCCTTTTCCATTACTGTGTACTGCATATGGATAGAGAAAAACAAGAGGTTGCATAATAGGGGCACTAAGTCTATTAATGCCCTGTTGAAAGAGACTGAATTTATGGTGAGATGCAAAGTGATGAATTGGAAGAAAGCTACATGAAGCTTTGATAACTGGATGACTTGCAATTATTGGGGACTTCCCGATTACTCTTTGCATGACTGGTTAGGTTGGCTTCTTGTTTGCTTGTTTATGTTGGGTGATTAAGTATGCCTAATCTCTTTTTTTCGACCTATTTTGGCTTGCCTGGAGGTATGCCCCCTGATATTTGTGATCGTTTGTCCTATATATACATTTCACAGACCAAAAAAAATCTTGACCAGTTTCAACAATTGTTTGTGCTATAGTGGTGGTATCATCAACATTAGGATTGATGACGTGCAGGGGGTTGTTATGCATATCATTTAGCTCCCAAGTGACAGTGGAAGGTTATCTCTAGAAGGACCCCTCAATAAACTTAGCTACCTTAGCATTGGAATTACTAGCAACATCACAGTTGTTCTATCCCCAAATATAGGTTGTAATTGACCCAAGTGATGCAAATTATCATGCCACATAAAGGTGTTCTCCCCATTACCAATGATGGCTTTAATGAGGGATCTGCCAACTTCCCTAAGCTTTAAAATCTTTCTCCAAGTCCAAGAGCAGTCACTTGGAATTTTGATGGACCAAATACTTCTCCTCTTAATCTTGTATGCATAGCACCACTTGACCCATAACAGCCTTGTTCCAGACCTCAAGGTATTTCATGCCCAACCCACCTTCACTTGTGGGCTTACACACATCACTCTAAGCAACCTTAGCCCCATTATGTTTCATTTCAGGGCTAGTCCAGATGAAGTCTCTAATCATTTGATCAATGAATTTGAGGATACTCTTAGGAACAATGAATAAACTGGCCCAATACACCTGGATGTTGAAGAGAACAAAAATAGCTAATTATAATCTCCCAGCATAGATGAGGAGTTTATTAGTCCAGTTTCTAATTCTCAAAGTGAGCTTATCCACAAGGTCTTTGCAGTTCTCAACTTTGACTCTAGTGGAAATGAGAGGCACTCCAAAGTACTTGAAGGGTGGATTATCAATGTTGAATCCCAATCTAATAGCCATTAACTGAGCTTCATTATCATCAATCCCCAAACAGTGTAAGCTACTTTTTGCCTCTTTGGGAGTTTAAGCCAAGAGTCTCAAGTCTTTTTCCCCTTCTCTATGTTGTCTTTGGTTAAACGCTGAGGTTTAAACTTGACTTTCTCTTAATTCTCAACACAGGAAGCATCCACATCCTTCGTCTTATGAGGAGAATATTTAATCTTGATGGTGGGGGAGTCATTTGTTTTTCCCCACCATTGATGGGTTTGTACCTTAAGGAGTAAGGACAACCTTCACCGCCCATTGGTCTTGATAGGAGGAGGTTGGGAATTGCACGACGTTCCCATTGTCTCCGTCTTCTTCTCTAATGATTGGAAGAAAAAGACGCTCGAGAGACGATAAAAAATGATTACCCACACGTCTTAAGGTTTGACTGAGTCGCGATGTGGTTGATATTATTTGAAGGGGTCTCCATGACAACAAATGAGATTCTGAAAGCTCTCCCGACGTGGCTTCGAAACCAAAAGGAAACTTATGATCCTTGGAATTAGTGGAGTTGTGAAGGTATTTCCTAACAACGTGAAAAAGAGCAGGATACAACCTAGGATGGTAAACTCCCACGCACCAGATCTTTGACTAGTTGGTAAAATCGACAAGACGAGAATGAGGTTTGATCTACTTATGCTTAAATGTAAGAAAAGGGGATAAGAAAGGAAGATCAACAGTTAAAATAACCAGAAAATGCTAAGATGAGAGTAAAATATAATCAACCTATCAGTTTTCCTTCTTAGCGCACCTGGGCGTATTGTAGGTTGAACCCACTTTAGGAATGGGGGCAACCATAGCTTTTGACAAATCAGGTCGTAATCCTTTTAACAAATCAACTCCTAATGTATGCAAATATATATATATATATATATAGAGAGAGAGAGAGAGAGAGATAGGTTCAAAAGTGAATTTAGGAGATTTACATTTTAATGAACTTTAACAAAAAAACACCTTAACAACCCAATTAATTTTAATTCATATGATGTAATTGGTCCACGCTAACGACAACGGACACACATGTGACACGTGTGTGTTTTAATACACACCCCTACCTCCCCACCCCACCCCACCCCCCCGGGGCGTATGCCCCACCTGCGTGTCCGTTGCCACTGGCGCGGACCAATTACAACGTAGACATTAAAGTTAATGGATTGTTAAGGTATTTTTTGTTAAGGTTCATTAAAATGTTCATCTTTTAGGTTCACTTTTGAACCTCTCCTTATACACACACACACACATAAAGTCTCCTGTAAGAAACCCTTATGGTGCAGACCCATTACATATCAACTCCAATTTTTTTCATCAAAAAATTCAAGAAAAAATCGTTGAGTTGAGGTGATATGTCAAAAAATTGTATAAATATGCATTTTCGACCGTTGAAATTTTGAGTCTGCGTTCGCCACTTGATTGATTGAATTTTTTTATGAAACTTCATGGATATGATCTTCTCACTGTCGAGATCATATCTATAAAATTTCATCAAAAAATTCAATCAAAAATTGTATTAAATGATCGTCAAAATTTCAACGATCGAAAATGTATATTTACACCATTTTTTTACATATCATCCCATTTCAACGATTTTTTTATTTACATTTTTTTATGAAAAAAAATGAAAATGATCTTCTCACCATGAAGATTATATTCATGAAGTTTCATAAAAAAAATCATGTTTTTACTATTCCAATAAAGATGGTATGTACCGGTGTCTGCACCATAAGGAGTCCTCACAGGAGAGAACCCTCTGGCGATAAAGATCATTCCCCAAATTTTTTTCGACGACTCTGGAGATCATTCCCTAAATTTTTTTCGACGACTCTGGAGATCATTCCCCAAGTTTAGCTAAACAACGATAAAAACAATGATAAGTTGAAACATAAATTCTTTGACTTTATACGAAGTAGATTTTTAAAGGGCAAGTCTGATATCATAATATTAACATGTCAATTTCCCAAATACACTATAAATAATGATTTTCAAAACTTAATAATATATATATATATATATATATATATATATATATATATATATATATATATATATATAGCAAAGGACCAAAAAACTAACCAATTTTTTTAATATACTAAAAAAATTATTTAGTTGATTTTCTGTGGGGTCTAAGGGAACCCCTAAAAACATATTCAGGTCAAAATGAATTTTTTTACTAATTAAAAAAACGATCAATACATATTTAAATATCTCACAAAAAATCAACTTAAAATAAATTTTAATTTATTTGAAAAAATTGGTCCATTTATTTGGCTTCTCTGAGAGAGAGAGAGTGAGTATGTCATGTATGGGTATGTCATTTCTGTGTGTGGTTTAACTAAAAAGTTATGTATCATGTATGGGTATGTCATTTCTGTTCTTCTGCACATTATTATAATAGATTCGAGTTGGAGGCATGAACAGAGGGTAGGATTTGAAATTAAAATAAGTTATACACAAACAAATAGATAAACATTAACTCAATTAATTTACACAGGATCTTGCGTCACTCCATTGTCATCTGATTGCTCCAAGCAAATTGGCACCATCGAGCTTTGCACCTTCCAAATGCTGCATGCAACAATATGTAGAAAACTAATTACTTATTCAATCATATAGTTTAGGGGGTTACAATTTCAATGCACTCTGGATCAATATGAGACATCAAATTTTCAATTTAGGCTCTCAATATGCACGTTTGAGAGTCATAAAACACACACACACACATTTGACTTGAATAATGAGAAATATTTCCACCATGATTGTAAATTCCTATTTAATAAACATCTGTTGAGATTAGAGAAATTTAGATAAGTTTGTCATCGCATACTCGTTAAACTCTAAAACATAGTTATCAAAATCTCTACACGATACTTACATTCCCTAAATTTCAGACTTGGATTACACGACCTCATTTACCCTTCATTTGGTAGTAATAATACACATTTTTTTATTTCTCAAGAAAATAAAAATATAAAATAATTGTTTTTATTTTTTTACAGTATATTTATATGCTTGAATTTATACTTGTAAATTTGTAATACCAAAAAACACTATCAAGAATACTAAGTCATCCCACTGCCCAAAATAGCCAACCAACCGAGTATGTCCTATCCTGATTCTTTTGAAAAATATCAACTTTTTGTTATAAATGGACACGTAAAACAAATTTTATTTACAGCCTCATTTTACACAAATTTTGTGAGTGAATCTCTTACTAAATTATTGTCAACAATTTTAGTTACATAATATATAAATTATGGAAAATGCTAGCCTTACAACTAAATTGTACACCTTTTTCGTTGGAGAGAAGGAAGATAAAATATTATGGTCCCACATGATCAGTGATTGATGCCACATGGGTTTGTATAATTTATTTTTAAGTGTAGCACTGGTCATAAATTATACGTAATTGGTATCAGTCTGTATAATGCTGTCGGAACCCCAACACCTCCTGCCCACTTCCTCACTGCAGCCTCACCCTCAACTTGAAGGCCCCCGCACCCCCAACTCCCATACACAACTGTGCCCCCGCGCCACCTCCTCTATTTTGCAGAGAGAGAGAGATGTGGTGAGGGCTACGAGGGAGGGGCAAATAACCTCTGCCCAAGTTATTTGATTTTTCTGTTTATTATTTGTAAGTTTATTTTTATCTTCTCTTAGGTATTGGTATTTATCTATTGACGTAGCAATGGATTGCGATGCATATGACGAAGGATGGGTACACCACCTCCCCTAACTAACCCCCCTAAACTGAAATTCATCCCGTACTTCGGGTGGTGACGCCGACCAGGACACCCTCAACCAGACCTATAACGGCTTCCCCTCGTTGAGAATCTCTGCCCTTATTCGAGACCTCCCACCAGCCACTACTAGCATTGCCGTGAAACATGTAATTGCCAAAAGGTTCGGACATTTGTCATGTAATTGCCTAGTTGAGAATCTCTGCCGCGAAGATCTCACCCTAGACCCCAACCCCACCATCTTCACAGGTCTACCGTTGAGGGGCCACTCCGGAAACCTTGCCCTGAGTTGACCTCCGCCTGCGACAGGAAGTGGCAGCCCTCCCGTTGTCTTCTTCAATAGCCCTAACACCCTAGTGGGTTAGCCCCACTTGACCTGTACCCCTGTCCAGTCCTAGCCAACCCATTCCTCACTACAGGACCCAACCCAGAGCATTACCCCCACCCTAGTGGCCTCACCTGTCGCGATCGGTTGCGCAGCTCCTGCCTCTTCCCACCCCATTCAACAATATTCCCTCACCACCCCAACGTCAAACACAACCACGAAAGATTGGAACCGTATCATTTACAACAGCCACCAGAATACTTCTCTCTGATTCTTTCCAGGATGTGTGTTCCTGCCCGACAACCAACCCCTGCTCCGCGATATTCAACAAGCTAACAATTAATTCTCCAGTGCATCCCAATCCAACCTCCAACATTACCAAATGGCTTCAACCCAGCACAAGGAGATCCAGCATCAGGTTACTATAGCACTGAGCCTTGTTAGGGGTTAGTCGATTTGAGGTCCCCTTGTGCGGACTGCATTGTTGACTGGGAAGAACGACCGTAGCTAAAGGATGTGCGTAGATAGTCGTGTTAACAAAATAACGATCCCCAGTGTACCATCACATTCATATGCGACCATGCGATGAGTAGAAGACCGCCATCAACATGAAGGACGACCTGTATGAGTGGACACTGAATACCGTTCAGACTGTCTAACGCATGACATCTATGAGATATGACCCAGCTCCCCCTTTTATAGGGAAGTTCGTCATCGTGTACTATAATGACATTCGAGTATACAAATGCATTAACCAGAGGTCATTTTTTATTTCGACTTTATTCCGTGTCACGAAAACACCACCAGTGTTGGCTTCTATTGCTCTTACCTCGTAGATAGACTAAAAGAGAAGACAAGAATGTGTAAAGCTCACGTTTAGACTTGATTAAAATGGAAGTTGCTGGGCCAAGAGCTTACCATTGTACCAAACTCTATAGCTATTAGTAAAAGCGCAACTTTATTCCCACGTGCACAAGAGATGAGTCTACCCCATGGAGCTCAAGCCCAACGAGCCTCGGCCCGTTCAGCACAGTATGCTTTTGCATCAGCAGTTGATGTAAGGTTGAACATCATCAAGTTTCTCATAAAAATGTACTTTTGACCAATCGAATGATTCATCTTAGAGCACATCGAAGGAGAGAGGGAAAAAAAAGAGTTTCAGAGACACTCATTATAGGTTGTTTCATGTCTGGTTTAAACGAAGTACCTCACTCAAATAAGGGACTTTGCTCAAACAAAAGCATGTTCCCTGGGGCAGTTTAATTGCAATCGAATCAGGTCTGGACTTTATATTAGAACATCTTTTACGACCAACATTAATAGAAACGCCACCAGATTTAGATCTTAAAAAATTGTTTGGGAGCTTATTCTTAAGAGATTCCATCTAGAATCACAAGAGTACAAGGTAGGAATCGGAATTGCTGGCAGTAAAGGCGCCCTCAAAGTATCACCATGATTTTTTGGGCTAGGGGATCAATGGCTAAGTGCAATGGAAGCAGGGAGGAACTGATTGTTAAGTTTAGTACATTGGTAGTTTAGATAAAATAGATTAGATGGCATGACGAAAGACCCACCGAATCAAAACGGATGGTTTGATAATTGCACACTCGCTTGGTCAGTGAAGACGGTGCACGGAGAAGACAGTGCACGGAGGAGTCAAGCAAGAGAGAACAAGATCAATTGCACAAGCATTGGGTGAGTTAGAATTGTTGTAAATCAGGACTGTAATATGTAAGTTTTTTGCTTCATAGCTGGTTGGAGTCTGGTGTTGGGTTTTCAATTTTTATGTGAATGTTTTTATTCCTGCACATTTTTTTATTTAAGATAATAAAAGGTATCATCATAAGCCCATTCTTGCACATATTATGGTTTGATCACATATTCAAGAACAATCAACAACAGAACCCTCATAATCGAGATCCACATAAATAACTGTAACTAAGTTGTTCTCATTGAAAGTGAGCTGTGCAGTTCAATTATAGGGAGCCCACGGGGAGAAGAATTGTCTAAGAAAATAAGGCGAGATCCCAATCCAGCTAGGAGAGGCGGGTGCCAATCAGAACCAAACTAATTGCAAACACGTAGAGACCACCTACAACTAGAAACGCCTGAGATTTTATTGTCTAGCGGGAATTGATTAAACTAAAACTAATCTCTCTCTACACGTTTTACTCCTCTAACCCAAATAGGTAGAAACTACGGAAGGGAAAAAATGACAAGGACGACGAATAATAATCACAAATCACCACGTGTTTTATTTACATCTTATTCCTCCCTCAAGAAGAGTTTGCCCACAAACTAAAAGAACTAAAATTGGAATTCATTCTTCTTCGGGCGAATAATCCGAGTAACAAGTGCCTCACCATGCACTTCCTCAATTTTTTGTTTCTGAGGTTTCCATTATTGTTCACGAACACCGACCTCTTCAATCCTGTGCCAACATTAACCACGCTCAAAACATTTGAATATGCCCAGGTTTGAGTGTTGTCAGAGGCCTTGGCCGAACTAGTAGGCATCTGAGTAGGAAGGCTTGCTGAATCAATCTTCTCCAATGAAAAACTCCGCAACTAGGAGTGTAAACTTAATCCTCCGCCATAAGTGAGGATTTCTCCCAATGCATTGTTTCTTGCTCTCATAAATGGAGACAGACTATGACAAAGGGCTAGGACTCGATCATATATAGCGCGTCTTCTGTTAGAAGGACCTTTAACAAAACTTTCCCACAGCTAGCAATCCAGCAAAGATGAGTATCCCAGTCAATGAGAGGTTTCCTAAAGTCCCTCATGAATCAAGGGCAGTCACCATGTATGACATGTAGCTGCAAAGTCAACGCCCCTCACGAGAAAGGAAGCGCCACATAAGGTTAGAGGTCTACTGCCATTGACCTTATGCTAACTCCCATTCCACTCGCCAACGTAATGCAAGTAAGGAAGATGCCATTTCGTAAGAGATCACCCAATCTCTAGAGGAACGAGAGCCGAACTCGACAGAGGTGTGATACCCCATTATTTTTGATAAATTAATTAATTAATAGTTATTTAATTAATTAAGAAAATACCCGGATTTAATTCGGAGAAATTTAAGTAACTTATATGTTAATTAGTTAAAACGAATTAAGATGGTGACTTAATAATGTTAATTGTTAAATTGGTTTAATTGGAAGCAATTGTTAAATTGCTTTAATTGGAAGTGAATTGTTAATTGATCTAATAATTAGTTTAAGGATTACCCATTTAATTATTTAGGTATTCGGTTTAATTGGGGTTAGTTGTTAAAAGAGTTAATGGGCTGTCCATTTAAATTATTGGGTTAAAAGAGTGCCGTGAAAATATTGGGGGCGTGAGAATATTGAGGTTTAGGGGAGAGCCTACGTTATTAAAATAAAAAAAAAAGTTGGCAGAACTGGTCTTTAATAGGAACGGAGGTATTTAATGGGCTGTAGGGTTCTCTTTTTAGTCATTTCAGTGAAAAAAAAGGGTCAAGGTGTTCCCCCTTTAGAAATTGCGACTCATGCAAGGAAGACTAGGTCAAAAAGAAAAAAAGAAATCGGTTGTAGGGATTTTAGAAGAGAAAGGGTTTTATTTGACTTGAGCTGAATTTTTTTAAAGAAAGAAAAAGGAGTTGATGTAGTCAACATTTGTGGCGCTTTAAATAGAAAGGAAAGGAATAGAAAGAAACAGAAAGGAAAGAGACGTAACTTTTAATAAGAAAGAGAGAGAGGAGCTGAAGTGGGGAATTTCATTCTCTCTCTCTCTCCAGTTAATGTTGGCAGCAGTGGGGTAGGGTGTATGTGTAGCAGCCATTAATGATTGGCACAGGAACCGGTAACCCTTTCTCTTCGCTCAAGCATTTTTGTAATGATTACCCACTACTCTTCAAAATTTTACCCATTAATTCCAGCCCACAACCCAAATTTAGTACAAATTGCAAACCACACCCTAGATTTCCATGTATATTTCTATAGAGGGTTTCGATGCCATTTCCGAAGGGGTCTTTCCAGGTCAAATTCAAGGATGGCTTGGGACGAGTGTGGAGGCAAGTGACTTTAGGCAAATTTTAGTGTATTTGTTAAATTATGTTAAATTCACCTAAAGTAAATTTTATATGCGTATTTGTTAAATTCACCTAAACTAAATTTTAGTGTTAAAATTTATTAGTCGCCTTTAGGCAATTACGTATTCCTAAATTATGTTTTATTAGATTTAAATAGTTTCATATACTCGAAAATAAATGTTGAGCCCTATTAATTTGCGGAATTTAATTATAGGCCCCAAAACATGTATACGACATTTTTGGGTCTGGACCCCATCGGTAGAAATTGACAAATTGAGATTTGAAAAGATGTTATAGACTTAATTTCGAATTAATAAATTCAGAAATTTCGCATGCTTAGTAGGTTGTACCTTATGCTTTGAGAGTAATAATTTTGATACTTATGTCCCAAATTGATGAGATTTGCTATGAAAACCTTATTCATTTTATAAAAACTATTGTGAATGCAATTTTAATGACTTGGGACACTTGATACATATATATATATATGAGCCCCTTTTGATGCAACACACTTATAAGTTGATTACATGTTTCTTTTATGCAAGAACACATATAAGCCCTTACTTGAGATATGGTTATTGTTGGTATATATTTTATCATGTAGACAATAGAAGTAGTACGGGATAATTGTTGGTTGTTGGTTGGTTGTTTGGATAGCGGAATTGAATAAGTTGAGTTGATTGCACACGTAGACATTTAAATTATTGCCTTACTCTCACATAACAAGCCTTAACTAAATTTGTCTTAACAACTACCCTATCTAAACGGAAGTGTATCGGGGGTTCTTTGTTTGGATCTCACTTCGGTGAGACGTCCCACGCACGAAGTTTAGAGACGGGTATGTGTTACGACACAAACCTTTAATAAAAATATACATGCCTCTTCTTTTGTACCGAGAAGTCTCATGGAGTGTTACTATCCCCTTAGTTCCTTATGAAACGGACTAAAGTATATTAATGGCTCTAAATGATAATGACCCGGGGTGGGGTAATTAGGTATCGAGTTTATAGCACGGAGTAAATATAGACGTGTTAAATGGTAAATGTCATTGATAAACGAACATGTGAAACGAAAATGAATAAATGGGCGTCGAGAAGGGACACCCCTATGTTGTGAAATGTAAAATTTTGATCATGCGAATAAAAGGTGGCTACGATATGTGTTATGGATTGTTCGTGTATCATACGTGTTGGAATATCCGACCATGCGAATACTAGGTGGCGTCAGGATGTGTAATGTGATGTTATGAAATCCGTCCATGTGAATACGAGGTGGCATCAGGATGTGTAATGTGATGTTTATGAACTATAGGTGTGTTAATTTGGCGTTTTGTAGCAGGGTGGCTACGAGTTTACCGACGCTGCTAAATATGCAACCGAGATTTATGTGACAGATTGATCTGGCGTACCTCATGTTCTTAAGATGATCGAGCGGAAGGGACACGAGATGGTTACGTGTTGTTTAATTAATGAGAACAATTAATTAATGATATAAAATGAGATAATTCTATTCCATTGTGAGATTACGTTGGACCGTTCTTTTTAATTATATATAAGCTATGATTTTATCATCTATTCGTATAACTACTTTGAGTTGCGTAGCTAAGTTACTTGTTAAGGTTTTCTCATCTCTTTTACGTGGACCTCAGGTACTAAGGCTGGACCTCCCGTATAGCTTCCTTGTTCCAGCCAGCATTGCTATTCATCTCTCACCCAGGATATTAGTCTAGAGACATTGTGGGTATCTATTGTATATAGATATAAGTTTTACTTTTCAATCTAGTTTATTTTGAGACTAACTAGTTTATATGTGGAGATTTAGTTGTCTTGTTAAGAGACTCATTTGCGAATGTACTGAGCCATCTTTGTTGAGACGTTAGTATCTCATTGATGGACTATGGACATTTTGTTATGAGTTTACTGTGAGGATTTTCTTATCGCTTCCACACTACTTGTCTATTGTTTCGTTTGTTCTCTCCTTGCTGAGAATGGTATTATATTATTTTAATATCGTGTATGATTTTATATTTAGACTTGATCAACCGAAATTTTTAATTACACGGGGTATCCCAAGAGGTGCATGGGCACAGTCTAAGTCCGCCCTCTTGTAGGTCTGCAGAGTCCTTGGCCCTGGTACCAATAAAGAGGCCGATATAAAAGGGATCACCATCACATCTAGCCGTGGAACTTCTTAGACTTTCAGCACGAGGACTGCAAGCCCTGCATATTTGAAAAATTGTGAAGTGTAAAGAGGACCTTGTGTATTCGTGGGTTGCACCCAGTCTCTAGCTTTTTTTTTCTTTTAATATTTTCACCTTTAAACAATTTCAAAATATTGATATGATAAATGTTTCTTAATTGATGAAAGTTGGTTACAGTTTTAGAGCACAACATAAATGGTGTAACAGTTATTAAAACATATCAACAACATCAACAACATGTTTAGAGACCTAGGGACCAATTTCTCTCTCTGGTTCATCTCAAAAGTAATAGTAGAGATTACAAAAGGAGGCCAATGACATTATCTATAGACTCTAAAAGGCAAAATGATTAAAGACAAACACTACAACATTCCAAAGGGAATATTACCCTCAACTACATGTACTAACTCAAAGGGGAAAAATTATTACTAAACTAGGCATGAAAATAAAAAAAATGAAATTATACAATTAATTTCTTAGACCACCCGTATACATAATTCTCCCCCACTTGAAGAAGCTTGTCCCAAGAATGGGAGGTCGGCGCCAAGGGAGGGAAGCAACCATCAATGGACTCCCCCACTTGAAAGGGAAGTCGTCCTGGGAATCGTCCCGCATATCGGCTAGCAAAAGGGCGAGAACAGGTGATCAAAAATCCCAACCATGGCCGACATATAGGAACTCGGCACCGAAGCTTACCACAATAATAATAATAAACACCAATGTCTCAGGAAGGGCCAACGATGCCAAATGCAATCCAGCTCCCCCATGATGAGCACCTTCGAGGCTAGGAGCTTCAGCTCGACCTCCGAACGTGCCTCAAATGTCTCACAAAATGGGTCCACATGCGCCGATTAATCTCGGTCACCCAAAGTAGCTTCTCATCCTTTGTAATACCCTTTAATTTTAATAATTTATTTTAATTGGATTTAAGCTAATTTATTTAATGGGAATTAAGGGATTTTTGGACCATATTCTTTAGACTAAGTGTATAATTAAATTGGATAAGTTGTAATTTAGGCCTTAAATAAGAATTGGGCTTTGTATAAGTTAAGGATTGGTTTAGGATAGAAATCATAAGGACATGTTAGTCAATTGGTCTTAACTTGGTAGACAAGTTGAAATAAGATGTTCATGCGGATTTTTAGAGTTGATTTCAAGAGAATTTTTCAATAGTGTTCAAGTTGGAGTTTCAAGCATAGTTGTCAAATCACGAATCGTATCGTGAATCGTTTACACCCCGAATCGTGAATCGAATCGGAACCAAATGATAAAAATGTAGTAAAACATACGTAAATGGGATTTAGCACTATAGAATTGGTAATTAAGCATAATATGACAAAAAACTAATCGTAGCACGTGATAATATACCAAAACATATCACAAAAATTAATGGTAGCACATGTTCTCATTCATTTTAAGCTTAAAAATGTAAAAAAACAAAATTATATCATAAAACAGCCTACATATTAATTTAAAACATCCTACATATTAATTTATAGCAACAAAATAAATACTAAGATTAATTTAAAACAGTAAAACTGTAAAACAAATACTTCAAAAATTTTAAACAGCCGACCTACTAAGATTAACAATATTAATTTAAAACAGCCTACAAAATTACAACAATATCAATTTAAAACAGTAAACCATATTAAGTTAAAACAATAAAACAAATACTAAGATTAACTATAAAACAATATTAATTTAAAACAGCCTTCATATTAATTTAAAACAACAAAACAAATATACCTTCAAAGATTTAACTATAAAACAATGTTTGCTTCTTTTTAATTTGTTTTATTAAAACACACGTATGGTTATAAGGTAAAAAAATAGCGAAAAAAAATAAAGTGAATCGGACTTGAATTGTGAATCGGACCCGAATCGGATCCGAATCGTGAATCGCCGATTCAGTCCGATTTTTTAACCCTATACGATTCTCAACTCGATTCTAATCGTTTTATGTGAGAATCGAATCGAATCGTACGATTCAAATCGCGAATCGTACAATTTTGACAACAATGGTTTCAAGACTTCAAGATTTTCAAGATTGAAGATGATGGAACTTGGTTTCCACACTTGGATTTTGGATTTTTGCGTATTGACGTAGGTTCGTTCTCCAATGGTTTATGTTTATGCATGTTCACCCTTGCTTGTATACATATATTCAATGCTATGTGTTGCATTTTATGTATGTAATTTCTTTACATCTCTTGTTGATTTTTAAACAAATGAGTATATGTTTATGTGCATGCCTAGTAGAATTGGGGTTTATATTAGATGACTTCATGATATTTGTGTGTATAATTTGGGTAGACTTTAATAATAATAATAGTTTCAGAAATTAAATCTCGATACAAATAATTTTGGGAGGATGATTATATGTGGATTTTGATTAGTGGATGCTAGGCTAAACAACCCACTTAATGGGGTGTACTGTATGGGTTGTTCTTTTACCCTTCGCTTCGTTCGCCGGACACGATCATGAGTGGGCTGGTAAGCCCTTGTGAAGGATGATGAAAGTGTGCCATCGTGTCTTATGAGAGTGATGTGGGAGTTTGGGTCATGGATCACAGGAGGATGTTTGGTAACGGAGGAGATGATGGTTTGCATCGTACGGAGGGAAGTGCATCGCGAATTTTGCATATGGGGATTTTGGGAAGTGAAGGTATATACGGTGAGATCCTAGGGATGAGTTTATGTACAATGGGATTTTGTACAAGTGTCATGCATACACTTTTTATATGTGCACGCACGAGTATCACGAGTATGTATACACTTGGAGCATTTATACGACCTATTGAGTTTCCCTCCCCCCCCCCCCCCCTCCCCCTTCCCAGTTTAATGATGCGGCATATTTTGGATTGTTGGGATGAGGGGACGTTTGGCTTTGCACTTTATTTTTGTTAAAATTAATTGTACATTATATTTCATTGTAAAGAATTGTACAAAGATAATTTGAAATTCATGAATAAAGAGTTTAATTAATTCAATTATGCTTTTACAAATGTTTTATTTATCCTTTGAGCATTGATTAAATAGTTTTAAAAAGGTTCAAATTGTCACGCATTTTTACTTTTTTAAATATCGTCTCGGGTCTTCTTGTGGTGTTACATGGAGAAACAACCGGCAAGTATCCCCATCAAAGTCATCTTTCTCAAAGAGAGGTAAAAAATCATCCATATCATACGAACCCACATCTCGGAAATGCGTGCAACTCACTTGACAATCTTCAACAAAAAATATTGAAGAAATCTTCTATACAGAACCCAACCTCTTTATCCCCGAAAATAGGAAAGAAATCCACAAGATCAAAAAACTTTGAATCAAACTTTGAATGACGGAACCATGACCGTGTAAGCCATCCATCTTCCTAAAAAATGGGGAAGAAATCACAAGGAACTCAGGGTCCATACCATCCTTTGAAGATATTGCAGCATCCACGGGCAAGTAATCAGTAAGCTTGATAGGGTATAGGGCATCATTGTCAAATACATAATCGACGTTGACAGGAAGGAATATCACACCGGCAGATGTCTTACCCCCCTCTCTTACCCAATGATCACACTCCGTTTCCACCTCAAGGAACTCCGTGCGACATTGATTTAGGAGGTGGTGGTGGTGGAAAATTAAATTTCACCAAGCGGGTACGCGAAAAATCATATTATGTGCCATTTAACTTTACACACAAGGCTTCATTATTCAAGTAATTCTGATATAGTTAAATTGGAATGCAATTGTAATTATTTAGTGGAATTGATTGAAAGTAAATGGAAAAGAAAATATATTACGGGAAGTAATATGAGATTTTCATATTTTCATTTGGAAGCCAATTTAATTATTAGTCTTGGGTCCCTAGTATAGTCCATTACCCAAGTAGTATGCCCAAACTCTCTGGACACCTT
Source organism: Sambucus nigra (assembly GCA_949130495.1). NCBI lineage: Eukaryota > Viridiplantae > Streptophyta > Magnoliopsida > Dipsacales > Adoxaceae > Sambucus > Sambucus nigra. Next base: position 96,711,035 of record OX422216.1, on the reverse strand, counting down.
AATAATCTTATTTATTCCTTGATCTCAAACTTAACTTATTTAATATTCTATCGAATTTTAAAATAACCCACTAATCAGGTTTAGTGTTAGAATCGAAACTTATAAGTTTATCTGATAAACTTTATCAAGGAAGTATCACAATTAAGGATATCTTCCGGACGCGGATTCCTCCAGATTATTATCCCAGATATCTTCACATAATGATTGCCCAACTTGCGGAGCTTTAGACCTAATAAGTTCAATCGCACCCATAACAATCAAAGCATTAATTGAGTGTACATTCCATTCCAATACTCATAATTCTCGGGATTAAGAATCTATGCATTATTTGCAAACGTATTGAAATTGTGCGAGTCTAATCTAGCCAGCACGAAGACTTGAATCTCACCTGTGGGCCTGTTCAACACATTTATGTCGGTGCGATCCTCTTTGAACTAACAGACAACTACCCATAGTCAAGATAAACGCTAAAATCGTATACGCGGCTTCACCGATAGTATGTCAACTCTAGGCTGTGAACTGTTTAATTGAACTAGAAGTCGAATCCTAATCTTCTGTAATCAGGCCGAACTCAACTCACAGATTTCCTACTAAGTTCGATTGACCGACATTAATATTTAATAGGGGGGCTGAAACCAATTTTAGGTGGTGTTTGTGCAATTTTTTGAATCTTATTAGTGAGGTAAGACTTGGAATCAAAAGAGAGAGAAGTAATATGGGTATTACCTTGGGAAATTATTGCAAAAGGATTAGCCCTTTTGTTGCTAACCCTAGCAGCTTGCCTTTCATTCTTTGGAACATTAACCATGGCCAGGGCACTTATCGAGGGCTTTTTCACCGTAGCAGACTTCGTCGGAGATTGGCGTAGGGTTGTAAGAGGGAGATCCTCCCTCTAGAAGGTCGGAACTATGGTCTTTCTGCAGGTACAACTGATGTGTCGAAAACCCTTGCATTTTTACACGTGAGGTAGCGACAATCCGGGTCGCCAGAGGATAGGTCGTCAACGGTATGTGCGGGGAACCTCGACGACCTTCGATTTTTCCATGACGAAGTGAGATCGGGCCTGATGAGGTTTGAAAACAGCCTGCTCCACATCCAATGATGATCACGATGAGGGGCGGGGCATGCCACCTTGACGGACCTTCACAGAATATCACCGAAAGTAAACAGCCTTCGAACGTCCATGAAGGTTGCCGGAGGTATCTAAAGGTGAGGGCACGTCAGAATGGCTCACACAACTCAAACCTAAGGCTTGGTAAAGGTTTTTGGGGGTTTGGGGCGGTTAGTGGTGGTGCCGCTTGACAGTGGACCTCGTGGGTTAAACCTGGAGTGGTGGCTCGTCGATTACTCTGAGCCCAACCAATGCCTCTGTAACAACCACATCGGGAGCGCACATCGCTTTGATACCATTTTGATGTGTAGTTTGGGAGTGGAAGCGATTTAATCTACACTACACAACAACAATATGTTTGGAGGTTAAGGACCCTATTTCTCTCTCTAATTTCTCTCTAAAGTAATAGTAGTGATTAGAAAAGGAGGTCAATGGAGCTAAGTTATCTTGCTATCCAAGATAACCCTAAAAGTCAAAATTACTAAAGAGGGGCACACTAGAACATTCCAATGCAATATTACCCTCAACTACTTGTACTAACTAAACGAGGGAATGTTACTACGTCGACAACAGACCCAGCTTGACTCTGTTCACTCATTCAGATGCTTACTATCTGGTCTGGTCGAGCTCTCTTTGACCCTCAGGTTGAGCCAGCCTGAAATGCAAGTAGTTTCGCTAAGTAGATGAAACAGACTCCCCATACGCGGAGGAAACGAGATCAACAGATAACTTCCCCAACAAACCATGAAAATAAAATAAGAAAAAAATACAATTAATTTTTTTGGCCAGAACAGTGTGCAGGTCCTTCAGGCCCTCAATTCGACATGGAAGCATATGAATGTAGGAGACATTCGTAAATTAAAGGAACAAAAAAGGCAGTTCCATGATTTTCCAACTGCATGATCTTAAAGACTACCTGATCAAATATAAATTTGTAAATTTCGAAACAAACTTTACTTCTTAATGTTCACTATATGTTTCACTTACAGTATCACGAAGATTCACATGTCGCAGATAAGCCCGTTGGAGGTTTGCACCCTTCAAATTGGCATTGCTTAATTTTGCACCCTGGAAAAGAAAAAAGAATATAAACCAAGAGAGAGAAAAGTCAAGACTAACACAAGTTCATGAATAAAAAAAAAACTTTCACCTCAAAACTCGCAATTTTAAGCATTGATAGTATACACGTGAACATGTTTAAAAAGATTAAGACACAAACACATTGGTGACACAATGAATATTATATTATATATTTATAAAATTAATATTATCCTAACATCAATAAGAAGTAATAAAATCCACGAATTACAAATAAAATAACATAAGAATTTATATATATATATATATATATATATGGTATATATAAAAACAGAATTACATATAGAAACACTTCAGTATTTGAAAAATATACAGTACATATGTAAACAAGAAAATATGTAGGGTAAATTGCAAATAAACTCCGGAGATATTTCGTTGACTGGAAATAAGTACTTGAACAACTAATTTGTCAAAAAAGTGCCTGAACAATAAAAGCGGCACCAAAAAACAAGTTTTCAATCACGTTATTAGGAACACGTTTTTATCAGCACATTTGCAACTTTTCAATGCCAAGTGAAATATAGTTCAGGGACTTTCAGTCAACGTAGTAGTTCAGAAATTTATTTGCAATTTACCCAATATATTTTGAACAATTTCATAAATCAGACACAAAACATTATTTGATTGTGACAGATATAAACGTATCCTCGTCATACCCCACACACAACTAATGTGTCTAAAACATTACCAGAGTCCATTTTAAAAACAAAAACAAAAAAAAAGGTTAAGACTCTTCACGTGTCCCAACACGTAGGTATTTTTTAGTGCGGCATGCACCAGTCACCGACTTGGTGTGTAATACCCCGTAATTTTTAATTAGTGAATTTAAATAATTAAAGATAGAATATAATTTAGAGGATTCATGATTGAAGAAATTAAACTAACCGAATACGGTTTAATTTATATCAATTTCGTGAATTTTGTACTAATTAAATGGATAAAATGGTCATTTATTTAATTAGGGTACATTGCGGGAATTAGATGGTAACCCTTGGGGCGAGTAAGTCTTTTGGTTTATCTTGAGTACTAAGTTAAGGTTGTGAGGAGTGTTAATCCCATGTATATGAGGTGTATGAAGAGTGGTGAAGAAGGCAGAGAGGGGCACTCCTAGATCAGGGGAGACCCGCGGCCGTGTGGATAGGGTTCTGCGACCGCGTGGATAGGGTTGCGCTGCCCAACCGCGTGTCAATATGTCTTGGGTCCTTATATATTGTTTTATGCACTAGGTCTCGTATGTTTTGCATACTTTTGTCTCGACATAAAGTCTATAACACCTATTTATTTCCCCATTCCTGGCCTTAGAAACCCTAAAACTCCATTAAAAGAACCTTTCAAGCTTGGATTCGGGAGTAGACTTAGATTTTGTAGAAAAGCTAATACGAGAATTTAACGATCTTGGAGAGGAGAACCGGAGTTTCAATTCAAATTTCAAAAAAAAATGATAAAAGGCAAGAATCCTATACTCTCCCCTTAAGTGCTTTATGAATTAAATGTTGCCTAAACTATGATTCAAAATGGATTAAAAATGATTAGGAGCTTAATTAGGGAAAGAAAAAACGAATTAATTTATAGTATTCCTAAATGTTAAGAGAAATTGCTTAATTCTTATATTAAGGCATAATCTTGAGAATTAAACTATGTGGTTAACTAATGTAATCTTTGTTGAAATTAATAATCTAACATGCTAATATAATAGAACACCTAATATGCAAATATGTTTACGGAACCTGTGAGAATATGAATTATGAGTAGAGAACTTGACTTGTCCCTTGGAATTATGACATTTATTCTTGTGCGTATCTTTAAATTGTGTTCGAATTGATGGAACCTCAAAGTAGTTGTATGAAATATCGCCCTATGATATATAAACTTGTAAATGAGATTTCGAAACTTGGGAAATCGACACAAAATTTGTAATAATGAACATAGTTAATATAAGAGGATGAGGTTGGGGTAATAAGTTACATGTTATTGTCAATGGGAACTATGTTATTAGTTATTTGTTGTTGTCGATGGGAATTATGTACTTGGTTATTTGTTGTCGTCGAGGGGATTTATGATGTTGGTTATTTGTTTGTTGTCGATTGGGTTTATATTGTTGGTCATTTGTTGATGTCGAGGAAATTTATGTTGGTTATATGTTGTTGTCGAAGGGATTTATGCTTTTGGTTATAAGATATTGCTGTTGGGATTTATATTGTTGAGTATATTTTGTTGTCATTGGGATTATGTTGTTGGGTTATACACGTAGGGGTTGAGATGCGTAACTCTATTATCATTGGGATTTGACTTGAGACTTTAATGGGTTAGGTAATATGCTAAAAGATTATTAAAGAAGGAATCTCAAGATACAATAAAAGGCAATGGAAAATTACGAACTTATGAATAAACCTAAGGTTTGGGAAAACGTTTTAATGCCTAATGCGAATTAATGCACTAAGATGCTTGGGATTTATAGACTGAATGGTTTATGTAATTAAGTAAAATTTGGCATGGGTGAAAATTAGTAAAGAATGAGGATATTGGTAAGGGAAATTATATTTTGTTGTCATTAGACTAGTCTATTGTCGGGGTTATCACGTTAGCATTAGGCTATAGGTTGTTGGATTTGTACGAGGTTGTTGGGATATGTGTCTTGTGAGTAGATCACGCTTGTTGTGTTGGAATTATAGAGTTAACTAGAGAGATTGATGAGAAATGAATGAATGGAGTATTAACGTTAACATGTGATACATAACGATATGAACCTATGGAGTGATAACATATAGACGACTAACTTATCTAGACGGCAGCGTATCAGGAGGGTTCCTTGTTTGGATTTCACTGATGAGACGTCCCACGCATGAGCCTAGTGAAGGTTGGGAGTAAATGGGATGTTGGGTTATGTTAATGCCTTAAGTATAAGAATTAGGTAACCTTTATTGACCAGTATAGATGATTTATGCGCTCGTACGTGTTGCTTCGTGATCTCTAGGCAATGATGTGTTTGTTTTTAGATTTGTACCCGAGAGATGGTGGGTAGTGATTGGTGATTATGTGGGCATCATTATATGTGCAGGGCAGTGTCAGCTGGCTATGGAGTATTTGTATGTGCAAAGCCTATATCGGATGGCTACCTTGGAGGGATTTTCGTGTGCACTGTAAATATTTGTTATTAAAATGGATAGTTGTTAATATATGTTATTGAATAAATAGTTGTTGGCATTTGTTATTTAAAGAATAGTTGTTGATATCTGTTATTGAATGGATATCTGTTTATATATGTTATTATGTGGATGGTTGTTACAATTTTACGATAAAATGTTGATTGCTAAATAAAAAACTCTATTGTGATATTTACTTCATTTAGTACTTTTGGTCGGGTTTATGTTACCCTATTTGGAATCGCGTAACCGGTATTCTTGCGATCGGCCAAACAAATCGTTATCGCGAACTAGCATCTCAGGTTAGGATTCTAGAAGTTGTTGGATCTTGGAGTGTAGGCTTTGGCATTTGGAGATTTTTATCATGTATAATATAGTGTTCCTTTCCTTCGTTCACTTTATATGAGACAGTTATTTGAATTTGTGGATCATTTTTTATTCCACAGTTGTTTTGGGATTTTATTGGAGACTATTGATGGTGATGTATTATATTGGAGATTTTAATGTTGTTAGATCTCAAGTTGACGGTTATTCATATTGTTATTTCCCACATCTTATATTATTGTTGGAAAAGTTTTAAATTGCCTCACATTTCTATCACATGCGAAGAATGGTATTTAATTATAGCAAATTGTATATTATAATATATTGGTCCCTTGTCTCGGATCGGCCGATTTATCAGCAAGTTAAGCCGATATTAGCCATATCTTATTTTTTTCGTATCGCGACCCGGTATCATCTCGTCCACTGCCGAGTCCGAGTCAACTCGACCGATTCCGAGTTGACTCGATCGAGTCTTTGAACCATGTAATTAGGTGACTCCATCTTGATCTTTCTTAGGGCGGCGAGGTTTGAAACAAAAGGTGGCTAGGGTTTCGTCAGGTTCGGCAAAGGAAGCGAGGAAGAGTGGGGTTTGTGTATTAAGGAATGGGTTTTTAATCAGAGGTGAGTAGGCGGCGCTCATTGTTTCCACATGCGGCGCTCATTGTTCCACATCCTTGACGGGATATTTTCTTTCAATAACTATTTCGTAAGGAAGCGAGACGCGCGTGAAAAATGGTGTTTTTGCAGTGTGCGGAAATGACCACAACTTTCTGAATGCTCACGTAAGGGTGATCAATCGATTCAATTGATGAGAATATCCAAATTTCGGAGAGCACTCCCTTTAAGATGCTCAAGAGGTTTTCCAACGCAGTGTATCCCATGTATTTGACTCATTACTTGAGGAAATCTATAACCCAAAATGTTCGGCAATTGCTCGCAAAGGGGGAGCAACGGAATTTCCTAGGCATGCTAGGTAGCATAAATTGTATGCATTGGGAGTCAAAGATGGCAGGGTACACATTGAGGTCACCACAAGAAGGTTACAATCATACTGTCGGTCATAGTTAACGACGGCCTTTGGTTTTGGCATGCATTTTTTGGTATATTGGGTTTGAAGAATGATTTAAAAGTTTTTCACCAGTCAAAAGTTTTCAGCAAAGTCCCTCGATGCAATTACATTGTCAAGGGGTATTCGCTTTGACACGGGTTACTATATCGCTAACAACATATACGAAAACTGGCCCACTTTTGTTTAAACCAATGAGCAGCGAAAAATCGCAAATTAAAAATATTTCGCAGTGTCAAGAGGCGCGCGAAAGGATGTGGAATGAGCTTTTGGTGTTTTGCAATTTTACTTTGCCATTATCAACAGCCCCAGCCCATTTTTGGAACCGTGACAATCTAGGGTGCGTCATGATGACTTGTATCATTCTTCACAACATGATGGTCAAACATAAACGGGATGAACCTGATCTCCATCAAATGCAACCCGATAACTAGGAAGGTGCATTAGAGCCTGTGGAGTTGCTCAACCGCAACAACATAAATGATGCAGCCCAAATATTTTCATAATCTCCACAATAAATGTGGCTTTCTACTTCGAATTGCAAGAGCATTTGTGGAACTTGTGTGACACATGTAGTGTTTTTTTCGTGTGTTGGACAAATATTATATTTTTAATTGTATGGGTTCATTTATAGATTTATTTTTAACATTAACACGAGTGTCAGTTGGTTTGCCCTCCAAGCCTCAACTTGCAAGGAGCATTTTGCTCTTGAATTTGCTTGTTTTGGATAACTTTATGGATATGGGTACAAGGCTCGAAGACATATTTCTCTAGGAGTGAGGCTAGAAGTAACTAATAGTTATGGTCTTGCACAACTTTCGAGATTTATTAGTACTAGTATAGGTGGATATTAGGATAATTAAAAGAGCATCATAAATCTACTAGCAAAACATAGTCGGTGGTGGTTATTATGGATATAATCAAGTAGCATATCACGGTAGATCTTTAACCGATAGTATTAGATAGAGGCTTTGGATACTGTCAAAATGGTGGTCCATTAAAATATGCTCGACCACATTTTTCGGATTATTGTTCGTGTTTTCATAACTCGCAAATTTGGAATATGGTTCATGTTTTCATCCTTACCCTACTAGCAAAATTACATAATTCATATCCTTATTGCTATAAATATTGCAACTCAATATTTAGTTGAAAATGATGATAACGCTGTAACCATGTCTATTTAACTTCTATGCAGTGTAATACTCAGTATTTTTTCCCATATTAATTTTATTATGAAATTATGGAAATTTGGATTAATTAATTTAAGGGAGAAAATTTAATTTATAATTAATCCAATTTTAAAGGTAATAATTACTAGCGTGACGATAGTTGGTAGTTATCGAAAATAATTATGTTGAAATCATGTTGAGTAATAACTATGTTGAACATTACGTAGTGAACAACGTAATATCGTTTCGAAAAATAATAATATGGTCGGGGATGAGATACACGGCAATTAAGATACAATTGTTTGGGACACGCGTATGAGACGTGTCAATATTATTTATTGTGGTTAAAAAGATAAATTATCATTTTGAGTGCGCCAGTGTGTCCGGAAGGGTCGAAATAGTCAGAAAATACTACTCGGAGGTTTTAATTAGAGTCCGGGGCATTTTAGCCCAAAATGACATCCCAGAGGGGTATTTTGGTCTTTTGGGATTTTTGGGGAATTAAATGGACGAAAATTAGGTTCTAATTAAAAGTAACGTGGGTTAGAGGTTACTATCGGTATCAACTTACATGAGAGAGAGAGAGAGAGAGAGAGAGAGAGAGAGAGAGAGAGAGAGAGAGAACCAAGGAGGATGAAGACCCCATAGGAGAACTGAGCCAAAAACTCAAGATTTCCCACCAAGAATTACACCAAAGTGTAGATCGCGACGAGAGGATCAACCACATACCAAATTCGACCCAAGAATCAGAAGTCCATTCCAAGGCAAGTGTTTATCTCGCTCCTCTTTTAGCATTATATTGTTCCTGTTAATTTAGATTAGATGATATAAACTTGTTGCAAAGAAAATTAGGTTTAATTAAACTGATTTGTGGAGAATCTTAGAAATTGGAGATGACGCATGCAGAGGAATTGCCCTTTAGTATCTTGATAAATCTGAAGGTTTTATGTTAAAAAAAACGAGTTAAATTAAGGGTTTAGAATAAAAAAAATATGTTGGGTTCTTTTTATGAGAATTTTAGAGATTTAAGAAATTGATGAATCCCCTTTGAATACACGTAAGGATTTGTACTCTAATTCGCGTTAATAAGGTCCTATGGTGATTAGAAATAGTTTAGAAACATTAAATTAGGGTTGGGTTGAGTTTTGGATTGGTATTGAAGGTTGAAAGTTGGAAAAAATCGAATTTGGGAAGAACTGGGTATGTCCGGATTTTTCGTTCGAAGACCAGCCCAGGTCGTTCGAACGAGCCTTCTAACGAGAAATCCAACGACCCTTCTAACGAGATGTTGAATTCGTTCGAAGTGAGAACTTCGTTCGAACGAGAATCCCGTGAATTCTAACGAGATTTCAGAATACACTTTTTGAGTTCGGTTAGGTTAAAAAGCATCCTAGGGTTATCCGAGTGAGAGAAATAACCTACGTGAATAACGAGTGACTTAAAGTCCGAGTTAATATTGAATTGGGAGTGATTATTCTCGGGATGTAGAAAGTTCATAGAACCGAGGAGAGTTAGGTTCAAGAGAGTATGTACATATATATATGATCTACGGAGAGGGTAGAAATAATAATACTACCTACGCATTATGGTAATTGGGTTGCGAGAACGTCTATTAAGTTGTATAAGTTGTGTGCATGCTTATTACTTGGAATATTATGTGTATGACATACCTAGCTACTAGCTATCGAACGGAGGTCAGCGCGTTATGGACGACCATTTCTTATGTGCCTTCGGGGGATTTTGAGTCGTACCATTAGAGCATGGAACCTAGGTACGGGCTATCTGTGAGAACGATAGTGGTGACGGTCGTATGGGTGCGTACGTATGTACGTAGCCCATCGGCTTGGAGCTATGTTCGCCTCCAGTATGTGTATATGTTTTATTACTGCTTGAGAGATTGAACCTGCTGTCCTTTATGCGTGAGCGTTGCAATGAGACTAGATAGCCGAGTATGCCTAGCACCAGGGGTTTCTTAACCATGGGTGCAGTATTGATATATATATTTGTATGTATACATAGTGAGATTTTATATATGTATACTGAGTTCCTATTATGTGTTTCATATTGGCTACTTTAGTTAAGTATATACTTATTGGGTCACCAGTTGAGAATTAAGAATGCTATGAGAATGAGTTAAGGCATCTTTAAATCTATTCCTAAATAATAGAAATATATTGGCTTCGGGTTATTTAGATATTTTATCCGGCATAGTGGATATACTACATATAGCCAGGCAGAGTATCGAGACTAGTATGGGTAGTTAGGTTCGCTAGGTGTGCACATTAGATGAGAGATGAGCATCCCAAGTGAGTACGCTAAGTTAACATGAATAATATTTGTGCTAATTAATCAATTTAAGCACTTGCTATATTTAAACTGTTTTCTACTTGGGCTCTGACCCGTTTTTCTACAAATCTCTTTTCTTGTTCTATTATTTTAGGTACTCAGCCACAAGGACACCAGACTTAGAAGATTCCATTCATTTGTCGAGTTGTAGCTGCTGTGGAAGCTACAGGATGTTGCTAGTAGACGCTTCTGAGTCTATTTATCCTCATCTATTAGTTATTTACTTCAGTTGGACACGTCATCCCTCCTATTTTACATTCAGAGATTTAGAGTTATTTTATTCTATCATTAGACTTTGATTTCATGTTATTGGATTATTGTATGGGATTTTGACTGGAAGTGTTTACTCAAATTCTTTATTTAAATTCAGTTAGTTCTTTCCTTATGCTATTGTGATGTATAGTGATGATTAAATATTTCCCTTTAGTGATGATGGTTAATAACAAGATAAAATTTTGACACCAACCTTTTTAAATATTAGGTGGTTAGTTTTTATTAAATTAAAATTTGAGTTTTCGACAGTGATGCATTATCTGAACCAACTTGATATTCTAAAATTAATTAATTAAGGACTGATCCCGGTAATTAATTAGGCGGGGTGTCACATGTAGCTTTCTTTTGAAGTTTTAATTCCAATTATATGGATATCCTTACTTATTGTTAACAACTATAGAACATTGAAACTAACAAGTTCAACACACATTAGGAAAATCAATCAGACAATGCTATGCCCATTAAATGATGGTTTTGAAGTAGTCACTGATCCACATTATTATTCTTATTTTCTTTTTTAAATTCTATATTTTTCAAAAAGAATTGGGCTCTTTAAACAGCATATCATAATTGAAAAGTAAGCGTCAGAGTCATATCATAGGTTGATACCACAATTGTAAATCACGCCCCTTTGAGTGCTAAAAACTAAAACATTTATTCGATAACACTTGAAACAACACAAATCGATTAAACGGCGGATCGAATCACCCTCATGCTTTCGCCACCTTCCACAAACAAAGCCTGTAATCAGCAACTCACTAGGAAGCCCGACCCTTCGTTCACTGACCCTCACAACCCACATGAGCCATCATTGAGCCTCTACAAGGCGCGAGTTACTCCTGCGCACCACATAACCTCCCTCACACACTCTCTGTCAATCATGGTCTACCGCAATCAACCATGTCAGCCCCTTCGATCAGAGACCAAAAGAGCGAGACAACGACCATCATAATTGCTATTGCGTTCAACGACCTTCACCCACAATGTATACTTGAAGTTTTTGAGATTTTGGGGTGTTAATTACAAAAAGTAAGTTGAGTTTGATAACAACGCACTTATTAAATATCGTCTTCAACAACACGAAAGTGACAAGTAGCACTATAAATTGCCACCACGTGAGGATTTGAGTCCTTAAGGTAACCCCTTTATAGCTATATTGAGCATCATAGATGTTTAAATTATTTTGCTAAGGGACAGTCTATGACCGCCTATAAGATCTCATGAAGAAAAGGCAATGGCTATGACTCCAGTTGAGCGTGGGCAGTCGGATGTTAGTGTTCCCAAGGCTAGTGCGTTGAATGTTATTGATATTTAATTGGATGGTGGATGGGGAGGGTTATGGACATAATAGCATTGGAGATGAGCTTGGTCATTAGAGTCAAGTATTGAATCCATAGTTATTTATGGCTTACCAACTCACCAACATCTTCTAGAGACTAGTCATAAGACACATATCGAGGCGCCCGCGCCTGTTGTAAATGAGGCACACATTTTATAAACCAAGAAAAAGTTTTATATTTATAATAAGAAGATTGTTCCAAGATGCAACATTGATCGAATTTTTTTTCCTTTAGCCTTAGTATTAACTAGTGAGAATGAGAACGTTGCTCTAGGACAAGGACTTACGATGATTGGCCGTTAGTTTTGAGGTAGGGAATTGTCCAATTCCCAGCATATCAATGGAAAACATAAAATCATCATATTGATTGGACAAGTCTTGTATTAAGGGCGTTTTCCAAAAAAATATGAGCAAGGCTCGCCTAGGTGTTATACCCCATATAATTTTAGGAAAGTATTTTGTGAAAATTAAATACTTAATTTAAATAATATTTTTGTTGATTAATTTTGGAGTGAAAAATAATTTTAACGAAGTTTTTATTCTTGTTGAGTTTTGACTCTTTTGGTTAATTTTGCGCTAAAATTGGATTTTATGTTTTCCATTGGTTCAGACTCGGGACAAGTTTTAAGTGCTTAAATATTGTTAAAAATATGTAAAATTGGATCCATGGTTTAGGTAACCTATTAGGCTATGTTTGGAGTAATAGGGTTGTGTTTTGGGACCGTTTAGAATGGTTTTCGAAGTGGACTAAGGGAGAACTGTGAAATCAGCATATATTGGCTGAAGTTAGGTTAAGGCATCATACTATCAAAATTCTAAAATCCTAAACCTAGAGGCTAGAGAGAGAAATAGCAATTGGTTCACTTGGAGGCAATTTGAGAGGGGGAAGAACAAGGATTATAAAGCTAATGGAAGATTGGCAATTGGGAGTTCCATCTACACCAAACAAGGCAAGAAATTATATCAACTTCTCCCAGTTGATTTGAATAGTTTATATATAATTCAAGTAATTGATATTATGTAGTTGAAAGAATAATTATTAAATGAGAAATCTGAATTTTATATGGTAAGTGCATGTTTTGAAATGTTAAGGAGCTTATAATTGGAGTTATAATGCTAATACTAGGGTTCTTATATAAGTTGTGTAATTGGGTCAATGTAATTGAGATATAATTGACTGAATATTAAACTGATTGTTTAATCATGTTAAAATATGCAATGTTTATGTTAATTCGTGTTAATTAAAGAGAAATCATTGAGGATTGGGTGAAGAACTCATGTATATTTAATCTAGGGTTAATATGGAGGCTTTATGTAATTTAAGTTCAAATTGTGATTGTAGATTCACTAGAATTGATGTTATAACCATGCTTATGTAGATTTATGAGCCCTTAACATATATTACAACTTTGGGTATTGATTGGGATGAATTTGTTTGCAATTGGTGAGTTTTGGAGGATAAATTTTGTAGCTTTTAGAAGTGGGTTTTCGCATTTGCTCGTAGAGTAACCGAATCAAGCCAATCGACACTCCTAGGCTTGTCCAGAGGTTTTCGACCTAGTTTCTGGTTGGGGTTTAACCCAAGACCCTATAAAGACTTACCTAACGATATTTCGACCAATAGGGATGTTATAATAAGATTAGTGAGAGTCAACTCAAGATATGTTTTGGGAGTTTGGTTGTCAGTAGGAACCGAATAGAATTATTGAACCTTATAGGGTTAACCGTGCGACGCATGGTTCAAAGTAGGGGTGTTAAAAAAACCGACTGGACCGACGGACCAAACCGAACCGAGCCGAACTGACTCTTTTTTTTCGATCTTTTTTCTTAATCAGTTCGGTCTCGGTTTATTTTTTTGGCGGACCGACCTAGTCTGTCCGGTCCACGGTTTACAGTTTCAAAAAACCTGTTAGGACCGACTCTATATAAAATAATATATTTTTACATATATATATAAATAGTGAGAATATATATTTTAATATTTGATTAGTTTAAATTATAGTTTAATCCAATACAAGGTTTGTAGTAAATTGTAAATTTTGATACTTTTTAGTTTTTAATGTTTGGAAAAAATAGAGTCGGGTATATTTTTATTATTATAAATGATGTAAATCATTAATGTGAGAACGGACGGGTTAGACCGGACCGACCCTATAAAAAACCGAATCGACTAGGGTCGGTTAACCGACATTATCGGTCCGGTCTCGGTCCATTTTTTTAAAGGACCGACCAAGTCGATTTGGTAAAAAAAAAAACTCAAAATTGAACCGGACCGGACCGGACCGCGAACACCCCTAGTTCAAAGTCTCGGTATCGGTCCCGGTATCGGCCACTCGATTTTCAACTCGGTTGCGGTATCGGTTACAGTATCGGGCAATACGCAAAGATACACTACTTAGACAGCGCAAAAAATTCCGAAAAAAATCTAGAAAATTTTAAAAAAATACGATTAACAATGTAGACCAATCATATAAGTTTAAAACTATCCTTTAATATGCATAACATTGTACAATTGATTATATTGACGCACTGCGAACTTGCCAGATTCAATGTTCCATAATAAATCAATGTTATTTTTCACGGAGGATACAAATATTATGTTTTTACAAAAAAAAAAACAAATGTTACTTTTTTAGTAAGAGGATAATTTTTTTTTTACAAAGAGGATACAACTATTATATTCTTAGTATTATTTTTAGTAAGAGGATACAAATGTGTTTTTTAAGTATGTTATATTTTTCTAAAAAGGACAGAAATGTTTCTTTTTTAGTATTGTTATTTTTTTACAAAGATGATACAAATAGTGATTTTGATAAAACACTACATTTTTTTTACAATCGTTTTTTGCAAAAAGGATGCAAATGTTATTTTCTTACAAAAAATGATGCAAATGTTATTTTTTTATAAAAGGAATGTAAATGTTAATTTTTTTTTTCTTGGGTTGCAAATGTTTTTTTTTAAATTGATGGAAATGTTATTTTTTTTACAAAGAGGATGCAAATATTTTTGTTTACTTGTGTTGCAAATGTTATTTTTACATAAAGGATGCAAATATTATTTTTACAAATGTTTAGAGGATACAAATATTATTTTTACAATAATTACAGTTGTATATTTGTTTGTAAAAGAAAAACATTTACGTTTTTTTTTTAAATAATAACATATTAAAATATAACATTGGGAACATTATTATAAAAAATAATAACAAATAACATTTGGATCATTCGCATTCTTTAAATTAAACCCACAGGATAACCAAATAACCCATACACAGTGCACACTAAATTAAAAAAACAATTAGCATTTCATAACCCCCCCAAAAAACCACGCTTACCAACACAACACTAGAGAGAGAGAGAGAGAGAGATTCTTAGTAACTTATACCATCTCGGCCGATATATCACCGAAATGGGTCGATTCCATCGCAAGATCACCGATATGGGCCGATTGTACTGCGATATCGTCGATATGGGCCGATTATGCCGCTATATCGATTCACATCAATAATTAAAAACTCAACTCGTAACTCGGAATCGGATCGGTGAGCACCGATACCTAGTCAACTCGGACGTATCGTCACGGTATCGGCCTTGACTTTGAACCACGACGTGAGTACCTTTGTTGCATGATTTTATATGAGTGAACATACCACGGGTGCATAAGTAGGCTCATGGGGGATCTAATAGTCGAGCATTTGATGGGACACAAGTGACATGACCGCATATGGCACCCTAGCTTGGGACGTGGATTTATTATCTCGATCCTACGTGATGAGGTCCTCGTTCCTCGTGAGGGAAAATGGGGGGTTGGATCTTTCTGTGTAGACGTTGGTATGTGGTTACATTGTTGGTGTGATGGCGTAGCGATTTCCCAATTTTCGTGTATTTTGGGACTAAGAGTTGGGACATCCTTTAGTCAAAGGACTAGTAGAGGCACAAGAGATCCCCGAATGTATATGCAGACCTTGGTGAGATAATTGCTTATGGATCGGGTGGGTGCCCTATCTTCATGAGTCGGGTGAACTCAGGTTGTGGATATTTTAGTTGTTAATATTTTAGTTGTGGCTTCCAGTTGTGTATAAGATAGTAGGTGATGTTAATCTAAGTGTCATGAGAGTGCCTATCGGTGGTGGCCATAGGTCAAGTGTACTCATGTTGTTAATATAATGGTAGTTGAATACTTATGGTATACTTAGTTTTATAGTTATATGATTTGGGTAGCTAGTGGCAGCCTTACCCTTCTCTTATGAGTTTAGGTGTGGTAGTGACAACATATAGTATGTTCGTTGTGTAGCCATACTGATGGGGTGGCTAGTGACAGTCCTTCCCTTATTTTATTAAATTGTGAAGGGTTTGTGGATGCCCTACGGTGACCGGTAATGAGCTATTAGGATACTTTTGTTCGGATTTGGAATGGGCGGCTGGGGGGGGGCATGGATAGGGTAATGTTTTGGGATGAAGTGTGTATATGCCAGAGGTTGAGGTCCGGCAACCATTAGACCTCGACGACCAACTGGGATGGACAAGAGTGTATCGGGAGGGTTCATGTTTGGATTTTACGGCCCAAGCATGCAGATCATTGGCTATATTAATTGGAGTCTCAAATTTATTTATGCATTTCGAGGATCGTATGGTTTTAATATACTCTATTCTTATCTTTGTTTAGGTTACATAGAATGTTTCTTGTAGTGGGTTTGACCCGCATTTCATTGACTAATATTTTCAGGTTCTATTGCGCGGAATGGAGGAATTGCAGAACGGTACTGATTGCTTGGCATTGACTGCAGCTAAGAAATTATATATTGCATAATTCTTCCTTTTTCGATTTTATAGTTTGTTCATTCAAATGATTGTATTTATTATTCTGATCAGTTTTGTATTTAGAGGATTTATTACGATATTTTAGTTGTATTAGTTTATTCGTATTCAGTTTCATATTGTATTTGTATGAATATTCAGGTTTTTATATATTTCCATATTCGTATGGTTTGAGATTATCCATTTTCAACTCCTATGCTACTCCACACGCCGAGAATGTTATTAACTGATTAACTCTCAAAAATTGTGTGTTTAGGACTAATCACCCTAAATATGAAATTTGTGGGGTGTCAAGGTAAGGGCACAAAGGGCATTATTCAAGAGGCCTTGCTTAAGGTGAGGTAAGGCGCTAAAGTTGCATTTAGGTGAGGCTAAAGCCTAGGCGCTTTTAACAACAGTGCTTGACGCTATTAAAGAAGAATCCATGGGAAGTTCCCTCTTTTGCAGTAATATGGACGTTCACACTTTCGTAATTAGGTCGACTACACTCAGAACGTGTCTGCTTGGTGACTACAAATTACAAGAGCTAACGAATGTGTGGCGTAATTTGTTCAACTGTGATTGAGTTAATAAGGGGAAGAAGCCTATCCAATCTTGGCCTAACATGAAAAAACATATGAAGAACATCTTCCAACTACAATCCCATAAGCGAAACACCTTTTGATCAAGTCCAAGACCTGTTAGAGCCTATGTCACCTGTGAGGGATTACAGTTTAAGATTGTGTGCACTCGGACTCCTTGCATGAGAGAAGTAAACAATGCATTAGGAAGGGGGTTCAGTATGCACTCGTAGTTGAGATATATTTTAATGGAGAAGACAGAGACAACAATCATGCTTACTGGTTCGTCCAAGGACGTTGACAACACTCACAATTCGGGCATATTCAAATGTTTTGAGTGTGATTATGTTGGCACATGGTTCAAGAAGCGGTCGGTGTTGGCCAACAATAATGGGGACCCCATTAACACAAAAAATTGAGGAAGTGCATTGTGAGGCGCTTGTTGATCAGATTATTCACCCAAAGACGAATGACATTTCATTTTTAGTTTGTCGGAAAACTCTTATAGAGGGGGAGGGTATGAAGTAAATGAATACATATGTTGATCTGCAGTTATTATAAGTCTGTACATGTCATTTAGTGAATATGCAGTGAGGAATAATTACTTTTGTTCTTATTCATCATTTTGCCTCTTATTATTGTTAACCTAGGCTGAATAGGGCACACATCCCGAGGCTATAGATATATGAGTAAGCCTCCTTATTAACCATTGAATATTATAAAGAGAGGTGTTCCTTTATTTTGAAATTTAGTTTTTGTTTGTCGTTTACCGAGTGACGTTATTTTCAATTTATATAATATGATATAAGCCTTTATTCAAAAAATCAACAGTAATTGGTAATTAGTAATTATTATTATATATTTTAAAATAAACAGTAATTAGTATTTATTCATTAGATAATAGGATTTAGGTAGTATTTAAAACTTTTATTATTCAAATTTGAGTAGTGAATTAATTAAGCATGGGTTCTTAGGCATGTGTGCCAATTCCCCATTGGCATTTCTCCTTCACCTTTCTTCTTCTTATTCTATCTCGATGATTATACCGCATCAAGGAGTATTGTCGATTGACCAACAGGGTACTGTTTAGAGGAGTGGTCTGACGATGCTTCCTCCGAGCGTGACCCACGGCTCATACAACGACGACGACACACAAAGGAATCAATGTGTCTTTGATACCAATTTGATGTCCGCGGAAGCGTACAGACAACAACTAAAATAAGAGTGCATCTCATTCACTCTCATTCATAAATAACAGTATTGATTACAAAAGGAGGCCAAAACATCAATTAACACCAAGATATAGGTTTAGATTAACTTAGGGTCAGAGCGACGCCTACAGAAAGAGACGTTAAAAACCTACTGTGTGCTAACCAGAATGAATGAATCTAAGCAATTGGAACAAAACAAAAAATAAAACAATCTCACAACAAAAGAATTTACGTGGTTCGGAACTTGCCTACGTGTAACACCCCGTATTTTTAATGATTTTTAAATGTGGGATTAATTGAATTAAATATGGGAAATTAATTCGGATTAAATATAAATATTAACTAGCGAGACAAGGGTTAGTATTTATTAATGTGAATTATATTGAATATTACTTAGTGAATAAAGTAATATGGAATTATGAATATATTAAAATTGTCGCGAGTGAAAAATAAGACAGTTAAAATAATTTAGTCGAGACGCGCGTCAGTCGTGTCGGGACTCAATTTAATGAAATAAAAAGTAATTTATTTTTAAGTCATCTGTGTGGTCATTTTGAGTGCACCAAAGTGTCCGGAAGGGTCTATATAATCAGAAAAGTGTAGTCGGGGGATTTATTTGAGTCCCAGATCAATTTTAGGCCAAACCGACACCCCGGAGGGGTATTTTCTATGAAGCACTGATTCTTCAAAAATAGCCTCGAGCCGAAATCCGATTCTTATGAGGTGCGGGTGCGGCCCCGATTCGCACCCAAGAAGAATCGGTGGGGGGAAAAAAAAATCCGATTCATTTTGAATTCAGCAAGGATTCGTTTCTGGATTCGTTTTTTAATAAAAGTAAGTTGTGTAAAAGTTTTGGCCTGTTTTCAAAACAAAATAAAAAAAACTTGAGTTGAGTTATATGGCCATTGAAATGATGTTAAAGGGTGGGAGGGGGGGGGGATTTTTTGTTCTTGTAAAACTATATTTTTGTTATGATTCACCTAAGAAGTTGACGATGCATATATGGTGTTTTGATTTGTAAATCCTCTACTAAACAATTAATACATGAATCATATGATGTTTTTCTTCTGGTACTTAGTTGATGCTCCTGCTAGTTTACTTTTCAATTATAATTTAATTATTGTTCATATTTAGTTGTTGATTTTATTATGATGCATGTTTTCTAACTCTAAAAATTGATATATATAATAAAGAATAATAATTTATATATTATATTAATTTATTTTTCTTGCTGCACCCGCACCCTATTTTTTCAAAAAAATTTGAATCGCTGCACCCGCACTCAATCGCACCCGCACCCCGCACCCGCATCCGTGCTTCATAGGGTATTTTAGTCTTTTGAAATTTTAAAGAAATTGGACCAAGGAAAATTGGAGAGTTAATATATCTGATATGAAAAGGAATTTAGGGTTCAGTTACCAAAAAGGAGAGAGCCCACAGGAGGAAGGAGGCGAGGTATTCGTAAGGGTTCCAAGGCCAAGAACCACCTTCTTGCACCACAAATACCACCATCGTGTAGATCGGGGGAAGAGAAACGCAGCCATACCTTTCGTCGACAACGGATCAAACCTACAATAAGAGGCAAGTGTTTATCTTGCTCAATCATATAACATCCATGTTAGAATAGGATGAATTTTATACGAATATCACATGTTTTGGATTAATTTGGAGAATGAGAAAAATGTTATGTAGATTTGATTGTTTTATGTAGAGATCACGAAATCAATAATTGGGTCATGATTTATATGGGAGAAATCTGGGTTTTGATGGGTAGGATTGAATTGTAAAACAACTTCTTGAATTTGAATAAGTCTATGAAATTTGGTAAATTAAACCATCATTTTAGAAACTGTTTTGCGCCGTTTTGGTTCCGAAAATGGCTATTCTGTCCGCCCAGCCGTGTAGAAAATCTTGTTTTTCTGCATTTTGTTCTCTGATACGTTTTCTCCAAAAACGGCTCCGAAATGCCTCAAAACTGCATTTTAAAAATCTGGGCAGATTCGTGGGCCAAATTTTAAGAAATGTTATTTTTAGTTGTTATTCCATTGGAGGTTGCTTAGATTGATTGATTGTGATTGTTGTTACATAAGAAGGACATTAGGCCTAAAGTGGAGATTAAATACAAAAAATACATTTAAAAATCCCAAAGGACCGCCCTAGCTATCAAAGAGAGCCAATTGCGAGTTTTGGACAACAAGGTTTTTACGGACAAGCGACGACCTATATAAGATACGATTTCCAGATTCCTTGAATACCCAGGCTCTGCTATCAATGAAACCCATTCTCTGCTGACCAACGATTCGTCTTCAGTGTCTGTGCGGATGATGTGATGTGTCGGTGGTGGTGAGGGTCGTATTAGGTTAAATTTAGAATTTTTTATCTTGGTGACAAATGAAAAAGTAAAAATGAATATACTTTAACAATAGTTTTTTGTCAAGATATAACGCATTTTGGTCCAAAAAGTATGTCTGAGTAAGCCCAAAAGTTAGCATTAGCAAAGGATGACATTAGAAAGTCACAAGTCCAATAACTATCCAAACAAAGGGGTAACTCCAATTTTGAGTTAGTAAATGGAGAAAAAATCATCAACCCATATATTTTGCTAGGCCTGGACTATTCTATTTGTCACTTTGTATGAACGGAAACCCGTATATGATCAAAATATTTTTTCAAACAACAAGACTAAATGAGCTTTTACCTTTAAATTAGCTCCTTCCAGATTAGCTCCCTCCAAATTGGCATTAGTAAGATCGGCAGTCTGAAATTTTGATTAAAGAAAGCAATGAATCCCGTGACCTCTAAGCAAACAAATTGTTTGGCAAAATAATTGCTACTGCTTGATAAGACTAGTAAAATAATATTCAAAGAAGAAACAATTGCATCTCATGAACTCCTTCAAAACAAGGTCATACCCAATTTAGTATCTATCAACAACTCGTGAGCTTTTCTTTCAGTAAATTTCTTCTTGTCAATAATTTTTTATCATATTGTCAATAGTTTAATAGTACAAAAAATATATATTTTTCATTTATATGGATGGGAATGACAAAACAAGACGGAATTAAAAAATGGGATTCTTTTACAGCTAGCCCCAAATAGTTGGGAAAAGGCTTTGTTGAGTATCTTTTTGGATAGCTGTGTGGGTGGGGGGGGTGGGGGGTGGGGGGGGTGCCGCGTTCAGCAATAATTGAATCAACCAATTATCTAACCCTTTGTAAGAACGCTAATGCCTGGATAAATTTATGTTTACAATACCCAAACCTAATCAATTAGATAGGAAGAGTATTTTCTAGGAGCATTGTTGAATGAAGAATATCCCAAAAAAGATGTCGAGAACTTTGAACCAAATATAAGAATGGTAGGTTCGATTACTGAAAAAGAAGTAGATATATAAATAAGAAAAATGGGAAAGAATAAAGCGGTTGGCCCGGATTAAATACCCATAGAGGTATGGAGGACCCTTGGAAGTATAGGGATAAAAAGATTAACAGGTTTATTTAATAAAAAATTACGAGAAGGAAACATGCCAGATGAGCGAAGGAAAAGCACCATAATACCTTTGTATAAAAATAAAGGGGATATACAAAACTGCGATAATTTTAGAGGAATCAAACTGATGAATCACACTATGAAATTATGAGAAAAGGTTATTGAACAAAGATTAAGAAATGAGCCAACTATTTCGGACAATCAATTTGAATTTATGCCTGAGCGATCCACCACGTAAGCTATTTACTTATTAAGACATTTAATGGAGAAATGTAGAAGTAAGAATAAAAATTTATAGACGGTCTTTATACACTAAGAAAAGGCTTATGATAGAGTACCTAGGGATATAATTTGGTGGGCTTTAAGGAGGAGAAGACTATGAGTTATATTAAATTTATTGAAGATATGTATGATAACACAAAGACTAGAGTAAGAACTATATGCGGAGAAACTAATGACTTTACGATTATAGTGGGCTACATTAAGGATCGGCCATAAGTCCTTACTTATTTGCCATAGTTTTGGATGAGATTACTAAGGACATACAAGAAGATGTCCCATGGTGTATGTTGTTTGCGGATGATATAGTTTTAGTAGACACTTCAAAGGAGGGTTTAGCGATGAGAGTAGATACTTGGAGGGAAGCCTTAAGTCGAATGGACTAAAAATCAGCAGAAATGAAACGAAATTTATGAAATTTATGAAATGTAAATTTAATAATGAGGCGTCGGATAGCATAAAATTAAAGATTGAAGAAACAGTGATAAACCAAACTAATAAATTTCTTTATTTACGTTTAGTACTACAAAGTAATGGAGATATTGATGAGGATGTTACGAGTAGAATATCAATTGGTTGGATGAAATGGAGACAAGCAAGTGGGGTGTTATGCGATAAGCGGATAACTAATAAATTAAAAGGAAAATTTCATAGAACAGTTAGGCCAGCGACCCTATATGGAATGGAGTGTTGGGCTTTAAAGAAAAAACATGAACAAAGTCTCCATGTTAGTGAGATGAGGATGCGTTGATGGATGATAGGAATTACTAGAAAGGATAAAATTAAAAACCAGAGAAAAGTTAAAAGTTGCTCCCATTAGCGATAAATTAGAAGGAAGTAGATTTAGGTGGTATGGACATGTGCTGCGTAAACCAGTAGATGCACCTATAACAAGAGGAAGATTATTAAAAATAGAGGGTAAAAGAGAAAGGGGACGCCCTAAGCTATTGTGGGAGGATATTATTAGGAGAGATCTTAAGGAATTAAACTCCAATGATGATATTGCATATAATAGATTAGAATAGAAAAGGAGAATCCACGTGACCGACCCCATATGATGGGATTAAGGCACAGAGGAGGAGGAGGAGGATTTCATGTTTACCATGAATGCCAAAAAAAAAAAATTATTGAATATTAGTAGGAATACTTGATGGTGTGAAGTTAATTTAATGGGTGCATTTAAATTTTGTCGGCACACACTTAGTAAATTTTATTTCTCTTAGCACATTACTTAACTGTGGAGATTAAATATTTAAATTTTGTGTAACAATTTTTGAGAAAATAGTCAATTGTATTAATGAGTCAAAGTTGAATTAATTGAAACCCCTAGAATTGAGGAGGGTTAAAGAATAGATAGGGGGGAGAGAGAGAGAGACGTGAAATTTTGTGTGTGTGTGTGAGAGAGAGTTGGCAAGAGAGAGAGAGAGAGAGAGAGAGAGAGAGTTATGTGTGACTAAGAGTGTAGATAGATAGATATATATATATATATATATATATATATATATATATATATAGAGAGAGAGAGAGAGAGAGAGAGAGAAGAAAGAAAGATGAGAGAAGAAAAAGAGAAGAGGAAGGAGAAAGAAGAAAGAAGAAAGAAAGAGGATAGGAAAAAATTTAACTCCATTAAAGTCTTTGAAATTCCATTAAGGTGAGTCTAGATCTAAACTTTTCTTTAAAAACAAGAAGTAAACCCTCTAAAAAGGTTGAATCATGGATAGAAATTGAAGAGAAAACTTAATTAAACAAATGATTCTTGAAATTCTTTTTCTTTACTCAAATACATGCGTATTAGTACATATATGCATGCACGTGATTAAAAAAAGTATATTAAATTTATGATCTTGGTAAAAAGAAACAGTAGGCTAAATTAGAAGATCTTCCGGTTTTAATTCAAAATGAGTTCAAGATCTCTAATTACTCTCTACAAGAATCTCAAGGAAAGAAAAACTAATTGATGAATAATGATTTGAATTCAAAGAAAAAACCCTAACTAAAGAAGAAAGCTAGATCTCTTCCATTCTTGCATTCTATTTTTCTGAAAGCTTAATATATATTCATAAGTAATAACATACTTATATGTGTAATTAGGCATGTAAATTAGAACTTGCAAGCAAGAAACACGCTCCTAATTAAAACGAACCCGAGAAACTATGTAGAATTGATTCCTGCGAATTTTAATAGATTTTCTCTTTAATAATATGAATTGTAGAGACTTTCTTGAATATATCCTGCTGCAAAAAATTCATCTCATATGTGTTAAATCTCTTTCTCGTAGGAACTATGTGTAGAACTTGAGATATAAGTTACTATTGAATCTCCAAGTGGCATATTCTATAAATTTTGATCCAAAAACACTAATTTCATCAAATTTGACATTGCTGAAATTTTGTTATCATTAGGGAGTAATGATGCATGGGTAAGGTTATAATGAAAACATAGAGATTGGACAAAAATTAATAATATCAACGCGAAGGGCAAAAATTGTGATTTTCTTGAACTGAGGGTGAATTGAAGCCCAAAATGGTAGTTTATACAAGAAATATGAAATAAAATTATTTTTGTTGGAAAAGAATAAAATCTCGGTGATATACGTTTAGAGTTATTTAAGTGTAAGAAACGTCACCAAAAGGTTACGTTGAGTTGAAACTTTGATGTGCTTGTATTATACTACCTCCGTCCCAAATTAATAGTCCTAATTGTAAAACAACAGTTTTTAAGGATACACTTAATCAAAGGTCAACATCAAGACTCAATCACTGTCCTAGAATTTGGTTCATTGATTACGTCCAAAAAAGGAAAGTGAACTATTAATTTGGGATGAGCCAAGAAGGAAAACGGGACTATTAATTTGGGACAGAGGAATGTTTTTTCTCCTGTGAGTCAGGGTCAATAATAGGGATATATATAGTAGACTAGCCCATGAAAATCCTAAGAAGCTCACCACTACCTGTAAAATTGGATAATTGTTTCCATCGGAAAAAAAAGTATTAACTTTTTGAGATGCCTATTAAGCGTTGCGCTCGGCTCATAATTTTTATATTTGCAAGTGTGGAGTGAATCATGTCTTGCCCGAGGTTAAAGGCGTTAGACCCGTTTATGCGCATCCATAAGGAATAAACTTCCGTCAGAGAACCAAATTCGAGACCGATGCCCTGAAGGCAAGTTTGGATTCAGAGTGGTGTTATCCTTACCGGGGGACAGATGGGAGTCATATGTGGAGACCCCACAGAGCGTACGAACGAGGTGGTGAACCTATGAAACACAAGCTAACATAAGGTTTTTCAGGTATATATTCGGGTATGTTTCAGGTTTATTTTGATTTTTTTTAAATAGTAGTAACATCAAAAAATTATGAAAATTATAGTCATGTTGAAAATTGAATTTCCTACAAATTTCATGATTTGAGTTTTGGCTAAAAAACTGAATTTCCTACAAATTTCATAATTTAATAAACAAATTAACGCAGCTTTTTCGGAAAACAAAAAATATTAATTTGACCTCCATAAGTAAGACATATAATCATATTAATTCCTGGTTAATTTTTGTGTTTTATACTTTTCCAGAAAACATCCTTTAGGGGATGCCAACTAGTTTTTTTTTTTTGCTAGAGTATTCGGTGCTTTTTGGGGGAGAATGTAAAAGTAAATTTTTATGTGATGTAGAAGGATAATATTGTGTTATGTATGTAACAACCTATGAAGCACGGACTCGACACGTAATACGGGATACGACTCGATTCGGGATACGGGATACGTGATTTTTCCAAAATGTAGGATACGGATACGCTAGGATACGTTAAATATTTATTATTTATTTTATATATATTAATGATAAACTTGATAAAATGAAACTAAAGCATTAAACACCATTATATTAAAGTGCTCAAATATGATGATTGTTGTCACCAAACAAACACCATTACAATAAAACATCATTAACATAAAAGGTTGTTCCAACAAAAACATAAGGCAAAAATAAAGATAATATCCTTAGCATAAAATAAGATAGAGAGAAGCCTCCCGAGAGCATCCCGGCTTCGTAGTATCTCAATCACTAAGTAGACCCAATATCAACGACATCATCATCTCCGTTAACCACATCATCAAGTACCATAAAAAAGGATTCAAACAGTCAGATGTAAAGGTTTAAAATAACACAGCTAAGAGTGAAAACAGTTAAAGAAAACAATACAGTTAAAAACAACATAGATAAAAAAAAGAATGAAAAGATAAAAAAAGTTAAGAAAAAAATCAGAAAACAATACAACACAAGCAAAGAATGAAAAACAAACAACACAGTTAAAAAAAAACATAGTAAAAGAAGAAAAATAATTAAAGAATGAAAAAAACACAGTTAAAAAAATAAAAAAAATAAAAAAAACACAGTTAAAAAAATAAAAAAATAAAAAAAAAACGTATCCAAAACGTATCCTAACGTATCCCCAGCGTATCCTAGCGTATCCCTAGCGTATCCTAACGTATCCTGGCCATTTAACAAATAAATAAAAATTAGGTGTAATACCCCGTACTTTTGGCTATATTTATTTTTGGGATTAATTAATTAAATGCGTATTAATTGGAAATTAATCCGGGTTAAAAATACTAATGAGATACGAATTGGTATTTGATTAAGTGCATATATGATTATATATGTATTTGGTATTATAAAATTTGTCGTGGGATTTATATACGGCATTTTAGAAATTTTGTTGAGACGCGTGGGACCGCCGCGTCACGGTATAATATTTTTGATATTAAAAGTGAATTTAAAATCTATAATCCGTATGGTCGTTTTGAGTGCGCCGACGCGTCCGGAAGGGTCGAGATAGTCAGAAAACACTAGCCGGGGGTATAGTTTGGGTCCCGGGGTATTTTTAGGCCATTCCGGCACCATAAAGGGTATTTTAGTAATTTAGTATTTTTGGGTAATTAAAAGTGACGAAAATTGAGAGTTGTAATCTGATAAGGATTTGACCCAACCAACCCTTATTAACCCAACAAGCTACGGAGGTTTATGAAATTAGGTTTTCATAAGTTCCCCAAAGGAAACCCTAGCCACCATAGCTTTTTAGAGAAGAAAGCTTGGAGAAGGAGAGAGAGAGGAATTCTGCAGAAATTCTACACCAAATCCACACCAAATTCAGAAATCAAACCAAGGCAAGTGACTTTATTTCCATTTAATTACTGAGAATGTCTTTTCCATGTTAGAAAATTCAGATTTATGGTTGTTCTTGATGAAATATGAAAACCCATGTAGTCTAGATGATAAAACTTGAGGAATTTGAGAAGGATTGCATGTAGAAGGATAGGTAAATGATTAATCTGATGTTAATACATGATTTGGGTGAAAGAAAAACGGATTTTATTTGATGAATTGAAGGTTCCAAATTTTAGGGTTCATGTTCATAAATGAATTGGGGAAAAGTTTATGTAATTGTAAATTGATTGATGATTTGGGTGAGTAAATTCATACAAACGTGATAGGATGTGGTTATACTATGTTTAGAATTGTTTAGAGACTTTAAAACAATCGTTGGGATAAATTTTAGAGGTGATTTGAGGAGTAAAAATGGTGAAAAACGATTTTTGGGAAATTCTGGGCCGAAACTGGCCTCTCGTTAGAAGCAACCCCCAGGTCGTTCGAACGAACTCGTTCGAACGAGCTTCTAAAGAGTTGACCAGTCGCTATTAACGAATGGGGATTTCGTTCGATATCTCGTTCGAACGAGATATCGTTAGAAGGGTCAGTTCGTTCGAACGAACTGGGACCTCGTTCGAACAGCCTCGTTCGAACGAGACTTCTAACGACCTGACAGTCCAAACTCGTTCGAAGCCTTGTTCGAACGAGACTTCTAACGAGTTGACAGTTTGGTCCTTTTTGGACTGTTTTGACTTTTGGAGTCCCGGGAACTGGTTCAAGGGTAGAGTTAGTATTCCTTTGATGATATAGTGATTGATTTGGGACTTTTGGGTTATTGAGATGAGTAAATCATACACTAGAGTTATATTCAATGAACCATTTGGGTTGAGACGTGAGTGTCTTCTACGATGTGAGGATAAATTATGGCACGTATAATTATGAACCGGAATAAAATAAGTTGTGATAATTATAATTAGTACGAGAGTGCAAAATGTACTACGAATATAATACGGTATTACTAAGATGTGTGTTTACTTAGTATTGATATATGGATTGTATGTATGACATACCTACCTTACTTGCTATCACGGGAGGTTTCGTTCGCTTAGGACCCTCTAATCCTTGTGTGCCTACAGGGGGGATATAGACTGGTACCTTGATGAACATAGGTCATAGAAAGACTTATTGTGACATTAATAAGTCCGCTGACCATGGGAGTGTAGGTATGTGCGTGACCCATGTGATGGTGACTGTGTTCGCCTCCACTATTTGTGATTTGTGTTATCTGAACTATTCCTGAGAGATTCGGAATATGTGATCCTTATGTACGTGATGTACCGGGATGGATAGCAGAGTATGTGTGCACTACAGCTTAGATTGCGGGGTGCTTGTATTGTATATTTATGAGATGAATAATATACATTATATTAATGGGAATCCTCATGTTGATATTGTAAAAATATTACGGTATTGTTTCGAGATATATAATGAGTTAGCTGATAGTTATATCAATGGCATATTTAGTAACTGAGTTTACGTTAAACCTCTATTAAATTACGAGCGTTGTTATGTTAAATTAACCGAGTAAAATGGGTAGAACCTTTGGTAGTCTAGCTAGTTACGTTGTCATTTAGCTAGTGGAAAGGGTAGTTATAGATGGGTACTTACGTTAGGAGTGCACAGTTAGACGAGAGGTGAGGATATCATGCGAGTGTACGTCCTAACATGTACTTTGCATTTAATGTTTTAAATGTTTTTAAAGCACTTGCAGGTTTTTAAAATATAACTCCACATTCGGGCTCTGACCCGTTTGCTTTTCAAATCTCTTTTTCTTTGTAAAACCATTTTAGGTGCCCAGCCACAAGGACACCAAGCATAGGTACTCATTCAGGTGACGAGCTGTAGCTGTTTGTGGAAGCTACAGGGATTTGCTCATAGACGCTTCTATCTTTTGGATTCCAGAGTCACGATCTATCTATCAGTTGTAGGGCATGTTGCCCATTCCTATTTAGAGCATCTTTAACATTTCAGTTTTCAGATTTTAGCATGTAGTATTTCAGTTTCAGTTATTTATTTCAGTTATGGGATTGTAGTGAGGGGTTTCCTCCAGACTTTATTTACTCTATTGTGATGGTTATTCGTTTTACTTCAGTATGGTGAATGGTGTTATTTATTTCTTCATTACACTTGTTGCATGTTAATCAGACTTAATTAAAATTTGGCAGCTTGCTTTTTAAATACTAGGTGGTTAGATATAATAAAAAAATGTTTTCGACAGTGATGCTATTAACTGAGCCAACTTGGCATTTTGAATTAATTTTATAAAGGAGTAGCTACCCGGTATTTAATTAGTCGGGGTGTCACAGGTGGTATCAGAGCATCAGGTTCTAGTGTCCTTTAGGATCTGTACGGCTATTATGTTTCCGCTACGTTTTCTTTGATATAGAGCCCTATATTTTAGGACTGTTGTATTCTTTTGTGTATGCTTCGTTCTTCAGCTATGTTAAGTTTATAAACCGTGAACTTATAAACTTTGTTCTTATTTCAAATGCCTCCACGACGTGCACGACGAGTCCCCAGGAATGCAACGCCCGAACCCCAGCCCGCTCCAGTTCAGGGTATGTTGAACGCCGCTGAGGTTGCTGCTATAGTAGCCCAAGCGGTAAATGCCGCGATTGCCGTGATTCAGCAGGCACCGCCTCAGGCGCCAGTTGCCGCGCCAGTACAGGTTAATGCATTCCCGTCTGCTTGGGAACGTGTACGAGATGCTTTTCAGAAAGCTCATCCGCCGGAGTTTGCTGGTAGCTCAGACGTGGTAGTCTCGAGCCAATGGAGGAAGGACATGCAGAGGCATTTGACGATGCATGAGTGCACCGACGTTCAGAAACAGGTGCTAGCTACTTTCAAGCTAGTTGGATCTGCGCTGCAGTGGTGGGAGTCTATTACCACCGCGGAGGAGAGGGATACCCTCACGATTCAGGAGTTCTGGGTGCGGTTCGACCGCAAGTACTTTCCGTCCGCAGTTCATACAGAGATGAGGAGGAAGCTAATGAGTTTGAAGCAAGAGGGCAAGACCGTGGCCGAGTATGAGGCCGAGTTCACTAACCTGTTGAATATCGTTCCAGACGAGATTCCAACAGAGAAGAAGAAGATAGAGAAGTTCACTGATGGGTTGAATTGGAGAATCCGACAGCATCTGCTTGGGAACCTATCGTTGGCCACGTTTTCTGATGTGGTTAACGCTGCATTACTACACTGCCAGGACCACCGTTTTCATATGGCCGAGGGCAAGCGGTCAGGGGAGTCTAGCCATCAGGGCAGGACTGGAGGACATGGTGCCAGCGGGGCACAAACCGGTCAGGGGCAGAGACAGACTGAGCAGGGTACCCAGCAGGGGGACAATAAGAGGTTCCGGTCAGGGAACTACAGGCAGGGACAGGGAGGTTTCCGCCAGGGCCATCAGGGTCCAAACGGCCATCAGGGCCAGCAGGGGCAGAATGGGCAGCAGTTCCATCAGGGCCAAGGGAGGAATGGTAACGGCCACCAGGGCCGGGGACAGCAGGGGCAGAAGGGAGGGAACTTTCCAGGGAAGTGCTTTACTTGTGGCAAGACTGGCCATAAGAAGCAGGATTGTCCTGATAGGGGCAGGGCCCCACAGCAGCAGCAACAGGGTGCTCGCCAGGAACCACAGAGACCTATGTTTCCCGCCGCTCTTCCTGCACCGCCACAGATGGCAGCTTTGCCACCCATTCCAGCAGTCCCAGCTCAGCAGGGGCAGCTACAGTATGGACGTGTCTACAACGTTCACCAGGCTGCAGTTCCACAGGCACCGCCCGCGATCGAGGGTACGTTTCCTATCCATGGCACTATGGGTCGGGTGTTATTTGATACGGGTGCTACACACTGTTTTATTGCTACACACTTCGCGAAAGCTTTAGGATTGTTAGCTACGGCAGAGAGCACAGTGACGTGTGTCGACTCACCATTAGGGAGTGGGTCACTTATTTTCTTTATATGCCGGGGAGTGGGGGTAGAGGTTGGTGGTTTGGTATTACCTACGGACATGTTAGTGTTAGATATGCATGTTCACGATGTGATCATCGGTATGGATTGGCTCGTAGCATATAGGGCCATGATTGATTGCTTCAGCGGGAGCATTGTTTTTGCCATTCCGGGGCAAGAGATGTTTATAGTGGCGATGCCTCGCCCAGAGGGAGGATCGACTGCTCATCTGTATTACATAGAGGAGGATACCTCTAAGGAGGTTGTTATTCCTTTAGATTCGATCCCGGTTGTCAGGGGGTATTCAGATGTGTTTCAGGAGATACCAGGCTTACCACCCAGTCGAGAGATAGATTTCGTTATTGATTTGCTACCGGGTACGAGACCTATAGCACGTGCACCGTACCGTATGGCTCCAGCTGAGATGCGAGAGTTACGGGATCAGATAGAGCAGCTGTTAGGGCAGGGCTTTATTCGCAGGAGTACCTCACCTTAGGGCGCTCCAGTTTTGTTTGTGAAGAAGAGGGATGGTTCACTGAGATTGTGCGTGGACTACCGAGAGTTGAATAAGGTCACGATACGGAATAAGTATCCGTTGCCTCGAATCGATGACTTATTCGACCAGTTGAGAGGAGCTTCTTTCTTCTCGAAGATTGACTTGAGGTCAGGATACCATCAGTTGCGTATCAGGGAGGAGGATGTCTCAAAGACTGCGTTTTTGTCGAGATATGGTTCTTACGAGTTTCGGGTTATGCCTTTCGGCTTGACCAACGCTCCAGCAGTGTTTATGGACTTGATGAACAGAGTGTTCAGGGATTTCCTAGATCAGTTTGTCATTGTCTTCATTGATGACATTCTGGTTTACTCTCAGACAGAGGAGGAGCACGCCGAGCATTTGAGGCTGGTTTTGCAGACACTTCGTCAGAACGAGCTGTATGCAAAATATGAGAAGTGCGGGTTTTGGTTGAAGGAAGTCCAGTTCTTGGGTCATATTATTTCCGACCAGGGAATATCGGTTGATCCGGGGAAGGTGTCAGCGGTGAGGGAGTGGGGACAGCCCACGACACCAACAGAGATTCGTAGTTTCTTGGGTCTAGCAGGATACTACAGGAGGTTTATTCGGGGTTTCTCAGAGATAGCAGGTCCTTTGACACATCTTACTGGTAAGGGTGTACCATATATCTGGAGTGATGCCTGTCAGTTGGCATTCGATGAGTTGAAGGACAAATTGACCTCAGCACCTGTGTTAGTGTTGCCGAGACCGGGAGTTGAGTATTTGGTTTACACTGATGCGTCTTTGCAAGGACTGGGAGGTGTGTTGCAGCAGGAGAGACAGGCCATAGCTTATGCTTCCCGTAAGCTTAAGCCTCATGAGAAGAATTACCCCACGCATGATTTGGAGTTGGCGGCAGTAGTATTTGCCTTACGGATTTGGAGGCACTATCTTTTGGGGGAGAAGTTTCAGCTGTTCACGGACCACAAGTCACTGCAGTATCTGTTCACGCAGAAGGAATTGAATATGCGGCAGCGTAGGTGGCTTGAATTTGTGAAGGACTACCAGTTCGACATCCAGTACCACCCGGGTAAGGCTAACGTGGTAGCAGACGCATTGAGCCGCAGGCCAGCTGATGAGGTGGCAGAGGTGTGGAAAGCTAAGTGGAAGGAATTGGGACACCAGGATGCAGTGGCCCGATCTTTCATGTCTGTGATGACCGTTACCCCGCAGATTGTCACAAAGGTAGTACGGGCACAGGCTAATGACACGTTCTGTCAGGAGCAGATAGTTCGGTTGCTAGCAGAGGGAGCCGAGTCCTATACCGTTAGCTCAGACGGGGGATTGCGCTTCAATGGGAGATTGGTAGTTCCGGAAAGGGAAGAATTGCGGCACGATGTGATGGCAGAGTCGCACGGCTCACGGTTTGCGGTACATCCCGGAGGGGACAAAATGTACCAGGACATGAGACGGCAGTATTGGTGGAGCGGTATGAAGAGAGATATCGCTGAGTTTGTCTCGAAATGCGCCACTTGTCAGCTTGTAAAAGTGGATCATCAGAGACCAGCAGGATTGCTACAGCCGTTGGAGGTTCCGGTGTGGATGTGGGAGAGCATATCCATGGATTTCGTCACGGGGTTGCCTACGTCGCAGAGGGGTCACGACTCTGTTTGGGTAATTGTGGACAGGTTGTCCAAGGTCGCTCACTTCTTACCCGTAAGGACTGACTACACTACGGGACAGTATGCCCAGCTCTTCATCTCAGAGATTGTGAGACTTCACGGTGTGCCCCTGAATATCGTGTCTGACAGAGACAAGATATTTGTTTCGAGGTTTTGGGAGAGTTTCCAGGAGGCCATGGGCACGGAATTGCGGTTAAGTACGGCTTATCATCCGCAGACCGATGGGCAGACAGAGCGCACCAATCAGATGTTGGAGGACATGCTACGCATGTGCATTATTGACTTCGGGGGTGGATGGGAGCAGTACCTTCCACTGGTGGACTTTGCTTACAACAACTCCTATCAGTTCACGATTGGCATGGCTCCGTTTGAGGCATTGTACGGTAGGCCTTGTCGTTCCCCAGCATGTTGGTTAGAAGTGGGGGACAACAAACTACTTGGGCCGGAAGTGATTCAGGATACTTCGGCAAGGATTGAGTTGATTCGGAGTCGCATTCGGGTAGCTCAAGACAGGCAGAAGAGTTATGCTGATGCAAAGAGGTTTTTCAGGGAGTTCCAAGTGGGGGACCAGGTTTTGCTCAGGGTATCTCCTATGAAGGGGATTATGCGATTCGGGAAGAAGGGGAAATTGGCACCAAGGTATGTGGGGCCGTTTCCTATTATTGAGCGGATCGGACCCGTTGCGTATAGACTTGGACTACCGGAGCACTTGCATCGGATTCACGACGTGTTCCATATTTCCTCGCTGAGGAAATACCTTAGAGATAATTTGGCTCATTCTCACATTGCTGTGGAAGACATCGATCTCCAGCCGGATAGCTCCTACGAGGAGGGGCCAATTGCTATTTTGGACCGAAGCGAGAGGAAACTGCGGTCAAAGATAGTCCCGTTAGTGCGTATTCAGTGGCGACATCACAATGTCGAGGAGTCCACATGGGAGCGCGAGGATGAGATGCGCGAACGTTATCCAGAGCTATTTTTAGCAGGTACTTTCTAGTTTCGAATTTCGGGACGAAATTCAGTTATTAGGGGGGAAGTATGTAATACCCCGTACTTTTGGCTATATTTATTTTTGGGATTAATTAATTAAATGCGTATTAATTGGAAATTAATCCGGGTTAAAAATACTAATGAGATACGAATTGGTATTTGATTAAGTGCATATATGATTATATATGTATTTGGTATTATAAAATTTGTCGTGGGATTTATATACGGCATTTTAGAAATTTTGTTGAGACGCGTGGGACCGCCGCGTCACGGTATAATATTTTTGATATTAAAAGTGAATTTAAAATCTATAATCCGTATGGTCGTTTTGAGTGCGCCGACGCGTCCGGAAGGGTCGAGATAGTCAGAAAACACTAGCCGGGGGTATAGTTTGGGTCCCGGGGTATTTTTAGGCCATTCCGGCACCATAAAGGGTATTTTAGTAATTTGGTATTTTTGGGTAATTAAAAGTGACGAAAATTGAGAGTTGTAATCTGATAAGGATTTGACCCAACCAACCCTTATTAACCCAACAAGCTACGGAGGTTTATGAAATTAGGTTTTCATAAGTTCCCCAAAGGAAACCCTAGCCACCATAGCTTTTTAGAGAAGAAAGCTTGGAGAAGGAGAGAGAGAGGAATGCTGCAGAAATTCTACACCAAATCCACACCAAATTCAGAAATCAAACCAAGGCAAGTGACTTTATTTCCATTTAATTACTGAGAATGTCTTTTCCATGTTAGAAAATTCAGATTTATGGTTGTTCTTGATGAAATATGAAAACCCATGTAGTTTAGATGATAAAACTTGAGGAATTTGAGAAGGATTGCATGTAGAAGGATAGGTAAATGATTAATCTGATGTTAATACATGATTTGGGTGAAAGAAAAACGGATTTTATTTGATGAATTGAAGGTTCCAAATTTTAGGGTTCATGTTCATAAATGAATTGGGGAAAAGTTTATGTAATTGTAAATTGATTGATGATTTGGGTGAGTAAATTCATACAAACGTGATAGGATGTGGTTATACTATGTTTAGAATTGTTTAGAGACTTTAAAACAATCGTTGGGATAAATTTTAGAGGTGATTTGAGGAGTAAAAATGGTGAAAAACGATTTTTGGGAAATTCTGGGCCGAAACTGGCCTCTCGTTAGAAGCAACCCCCAGGTCGTTCGAACGAACTCGTTCGAACGAGCTTCTAACGAGTTGACCAGTCGCTATTAACGAATGGGGATTTCGTTCGATATCTCGTTCGAACGAGATATCGTTAGAAGGGTCAGTTCGTTCGAACGAACTGGGACCTCGTTCGAACAGCCTCGTTCGAACGAGACTTCTAACGACCTGACAGTCCAAACTCGTTCGAAGCCTCGTTCGAACGAGACTTCTAACGAGTTGACAGTTTGGTCCTTTTTGGACTGTTTTGACTTTTGGAGTCCCGGGAACTGGTTCAAGGGTAGAGTTAGTATTCCTTTGATGATATAGTGATTGATTTGGGACTTTTGGGTTATTGAGATGAGTAAATCATATACTAGAGTTATATTCAATGAACCATTTGGGTTGAGACGTGAGTGTCTTCTACGATGTGAGGATAAATTATGGCACGTATAATTATGAACCGGAATAAAATAAGTTGTGATAATTATAATTAGTACGAGAGTGCAAAATGTACTACGAATATAATACGGTATTACTAAGATGTGTGTTTACTTAGTATTGATATATGGATTGTATGTATGACATACCTACCTTACTTGCTATCACGGGAGGTTTCGTTCGCTTAGGACCCTCTAATCCTTGTGTGCCTACGGGGGGGATATAGACTGGTACCTTGATGAACATAGGTCATAGAAAGACTTATTGTGACATTAATAAGTCCGCTGACCATGGGAGCGTAGGTATGTGCGTGACCCATGTGATGGTGACTGTGTTCGCCTCCACTATTTGTGATTTGTGTTATCTGAACTATTCCTGAGAGATTCGGAATATGTGATCCTTATGTACGTGATGTACCGGGATGGATAGCAGAGTATGTGTGCACTACAGCTTAGATTGCGGGGTGCTTGTATTGTATATTTATGAGATGAATAATATACATTATATTAATGGGAATCCTCATGTTGATATTGTAAAAATATTACGGTATTGTTTCGAGATATATAATGAGTTAGCTGATAGTTATATCAATGGCATATTTAGTAACTGAGTTTACGTTAAACCTCTATTAAATTACGAGCGTTGTTATGTTAAATTAACCGAGTAAAATGGGTAGAACCTTTGGTAGTCTAGCTAGTTACGTTGTCATTTAGCTAGTGGAAAGGGTAGTTATAGATGGGTACTTACGTTAGGAGTGCACAGTTAGACGAGAGGTGAGGATATCATGCGAGTGTACGTCCTAACATGTACTTTGCATTTAATGTTTTAAATGTTTTTAAAGCACTTGCAGGTTTTTAAAATATAACTCCACATTCGGGCTCTGACCCGTTTGCTTTTCAAATCTCTTTTTCTTTGTAAAACCATTTTAGGTGCCCAGCCACAAGGACACCAAGCATAGGTAATCATTCAGGTGACGAGCTGTAGCTGTTTGTGGAAGTTACAGGGATTTGCTCATAGACGCTTCTATCTTTTGGATTCCAGAGTCACGATCTATCTATCAGTTGTAGGGCATGTTGCCCATTCCTATTTAGAGCATCTTTTACATTTCAGTTTTCAGACTTTAGCATGTAGTATTTCAGTTTCAGTTATTTATTTCAGTTATGGGATTGTAGTGAGGGGTTTCCTCCAGACTTTATTTACTCTATTGTGATGGTTATTCGTTTTACTTCAGTATGGTGAATGGTGTTATTTATTTCTTCATTACACTTGTTGCATGTTAATCAGACTTAATTAAAATTTGGCAGCTTGCTTTTTAAATACTAGGTGGTTAGATATAATAAAAAAATGTTTTCGACAGTGATGCTATTAACTGAGCCAACTTGGCATTTTGAATTAATTTTATAAAGGAGTAGCTACCCGGTATTTAATTAGTCGGGGTGTCACATTAGGATACTCTAGGATTCGCGTATCCTAGCGTATCCTAACGTATCCCGTATCCTATACGTGTCCAACAAAAATTCGCGACCTCCCGAGAGTATCCGTGCTTCATAGGTAACAACCCTATTTTTTTATTTTATTTAATTCTCTCTAAACAAGTCAGACATATTCATATTCATTCATGCATAATTTTATTGCGAGAAAAAGAAAAAATAGTAATAACAATTAAGTAAGTCGGGCCGTGAAATTTTTAATAAGAAGTTATTTATTAAAATAAGTGAATACTTAATTATTTGTCTAAACCTAATATTTAAGGTCACATTTTTAATCAAACATGTGAAGAAATTAGTTTAATTTAGTCAAATTCTATTTAAATTGTAGTTCCTAAAAAAATGGTGGTTGTTCATTAATTGGAGGTTACGAGAGAGGAGAGAGGAAGGCGTGAGAGAGATGGATAAAAGCAAGAGAGAAAAAGAGAGAGGTGGGGGAGCTGGAGAGAGGTAAGGAGAGAAGGCCAAGAGGAGAGAGAAAAAAACGTGAAAGAAAAAGAAAGAAACAAAAAAGTATAAGTTCGGCCCACAAAAAAAAGCCGAGATATCGTGAGAATAAGAAAGAGAAGAAAGAAGAAAGAAAGAACAAAAAAGAGGAGGAAGAAAGCTCCAAGAGAAAGAGAGAGGTGGGGGAGTTGGAGAGAGGCAAGGAGAGAAGGCCAAGAGAAGAGAAAAAAACGTGAAACAAAAACAAAGAAACAAAAAAAGTTAAGTTCGACCCACAAAAAAAAGTAAAGAGATCGTGAGGCTAAGAAAATGAAAGAATCAAGAAAGCACAAAAAAGAGGAGGAAGAAAGTTCCTAGAAAAACACTAGCTCCATTAAAGAACTTTCAACCTTCAAAGAGGTGGGTCAAGATACTAATTTTTTTCTAAAATCAAATAAACACTCTCTTAAAAATTGAATCATTATTCTTTAAGTTCTTTTTCACATAATCTCTAGGGTTTTTATTCATATTTAATGATATATGTTTATGTAGATATGAACATGCACGTGAATGGGAGAAAATGTGTTCAAAATCACATTCTTGATGCCAATAAACCCTAGAAACCTTGCTAGATTTTTTTCTACACGTTTTAAATCAGTTTCCCATGCTAATAAATGCAATTAGAAACTTTATGCATGGATTGCTGAAAATTTTACCTTGATGTATATGTTATGTTTAGGTTCAACTCTCATTGGAAAAATGCGTAGGAATTTTGAATATAAATTGTTCTTGCATCATGTGCGGACGTTATGTGAAAATTAACCCAAAACACGTTAAAATCCATGTGTTGCAGGAATTTTTTTAAAGATAGATGATGATGATGATTATGATGATGATGTGAGGATTAAATTAAATACAACAATTTACGGCTAGAGAGGAAAACGATGTTAACGGATAAAGCAAAAATGAGTTAAAGATTGGCGGACGAATTGATTTCTGGGGAGTATGTCTATGAACGATATGTAATATAACTTATTACCGACAAAGATTATATTTCATGATAGCAAGAAAGTGATTTCTTGATATATACCTCCAGAAGTAAGTAAATTGTAATAAACGTCGCTATAAGATTTCGATGAGGGAAAATGTTACGCTTGCATTAGTATTATTTCTTTTTTTCTCGAACGTGTAGGGGATATTAATGGGTAAAAGAAAGTAGATTGGCCCTAGGGGAATTCTTTAGTAGTTCATCACTATCCCGATTGTTATTTAAGGGCTTGATTTAAAATGTGGGTGAAATAGGCCCATTGTGTTTCATTTTCGAATGAAAATTTAGCAAATGGACGCCATGATAAATATTTTTTTAGATGCCCTTTTTAGCCTCATGTTCGGCTAATGGTTTTTATTCTCACATGTGTCGAGTGATCTTTGTCCCACCCGAATTGAAAGGCATGGGAATATTATGCGCATTTCCATATAGAATAACCTTCCGGTTACGAATCCAAATCCTAGTCCGATGCCCCGAATGCAAGTTTGGATTCGAAGTGGTCGTTGTACATATGGGGGGCACATGGGAGTCATGTGTAGGCTGGACCAGGAGGAGGGTTTCAGGGTAAAATTCTAGTGCGATTCGGTTTTGTCCGAGATTTTTTAAAAATAGTTAGAAGGGTCGGAAAAATATAAAAAAAATACAGTCTTGTAGGTAATTTCATTACCTACAACTTTCGTGGCTTGTATTTTTGCGGGAAAATTCGTTTAGGGGCTGGAAAAATAAAACTTTATTTCGCTAGACCTACGTGACAGCATTGACTAAAATGATAAAAAGTATTAATTTAATCCACTTAGGATAAAAAAAGGGCATCCGGAATTTTGTATACTTGAACTAGGCATTATTGGAAGACTCACAATTTAGTGACTCATAATTTTGTTTAAAGGACAGCATTATCAGTGAATAATTTTTAAGGTAGATTTAAAAGGAACTATCAACCAACCCCGGAGTATCCTTTCTCGACGCTTTATCACAAGCCCCTAGGAAATTTAATTATGCATGACCATTGTTCTTTGTATTTTGGCTAATTCGAAAGTTTTGAACATGAACTAACGTGATTTAATTTGCACTCATCATTTTTTCGACTCTTATAAAGACTGCTCCCTAGCCCAAGTCTTTCTACCCAAGCATATCTTCCAAGACCTCAAGGCTCGTTTTGATATGCGCATGTTTGAACCGATGAGTGATCGGAGCGACCCGCAACTTACCAGCACAGGGAGTTGCGATGGATGCAAGATTAACTCCAGACGCCAAGGATCTTCGGGGTACCACAAATAGTTGGATCACCTATTTCGTTTATGCTAACTTTCTCATGTGGGTCATACGATTTGTAGGGTTGACCCACTTTGTTGTTGGTTTTTACATTTAATTTGAGGAATACTGTAGAAAAGGGGCAAGAAACTTTTGCTCTATGACAGTTGAAACTAACCATGTATGTAATACCCCGCCCCGAAAAATTAATTAATTATATAAAGATTTTATACGAGGAGGAACAAATTTTAATTATAAGAGATTATGGGTAACAAATTGGATTATAAATAGAATTATTAAATTAAGGATCTTATACGGATTATAGAATGAGTGGTTATAAAATTAATTAAACTATTGTGCTTTGTTAAGATCTTAGAAGTGGTTGAGGAAAAAGCGAGAAATCCAGAAAGATTATGGTATAAAAACTCGTATTCCTCCATTTAAGTAAATGCCTCTCATATGAATTAGAGAGATGTATATATATACCAATGGAAAGGACGAACTGTGAGAATGTGGAAAGCAGCTTAAACTCACTACTGTTGTCGTTCAAACGACGGTTGGAGTCGCTTGAACAACGGGCTTCTGTCGTTTTAACGATGGTGGAACTCGTTCTAACGACGAGGTGTGTCGCTCAAACAAGTTACTGCAACGATCATGGCAGGTCCGCCCAAGAAATGCTGTCGAACGCTCAGCCTTTGATCTAAGGAATTTGTCAGCTCTTGGAGCCTGACAATGGACGAAACCTTATTTGTATATTGCAAGTCTGCGGGTAAGTCGGGTGGGTTATTGAGAGGATTGATGGCTACCGATTTGTACGAGAAAAAGAAAGAATCGTGGATTGAAAACCCACGTAACAAACAAGCCAAATGTGCTGTCATCATTGGGACCTTTGATCTATTTCGGACGGCTGTGATTTAGTAGGTGGATTGTGAAATATGTTTAGGGTTTTATATATATGAAGGAGGCATAGGGGAGAATGGCGATTTCCCATTTTCTCACATATGGAGCTCACAGCTCCTTTCAATTGTTTACAGCCTCATTCCGACTAGGGTTCTAACAAATACAGTCGCACCATTAAATACCCAAGTTTCCCATTGTATATATATAGCTACGAAATTTGAGAGTTGCTGTTGGGGGTTCTATAAATGTTTGAAGAGTTATTTTTAGAAGAAGAAAAATACACCAATGGAGGTTTTGCAGAGGATTTTAATGGGGGTATTCCTGGAGCAAGAAGATGTGGCTGTGCAAGCATTTTGGAGTGTGTTGGAACTTCCATGGAGGCTTGTTTGGTGGAGCATTCGTGACTCCCTTTTAGGGCCACCTTTGGAAGTGGGGGAGTCACCCATCTTCATCACCACCACCATTTGGAGTCATTTAGGTGGGATAAACTAACTTTGGTTTAAAGTTCAATAAGTAGTATATTTCAGCATGTTATTACATATATTAGATTAAAAGTATGTATGTAATTTGTTGGCTTGCACCCTAGTGCTGATTAAATAACCATGTTAGTATTTATATGGAATGGTATCACAAGGATGATATAAAATGGGTCTTGAAAACAGATAAATTCATAATATAATAACAAACATTTTTATGGAATAAAAATGTATGAAAATATTACTCTAGTAAAAGAAAATAATGGACATTTTTATGGAATAAAAATGTAGTAAAATATTATTCTAGTATATTTTCTAGTAAAACAAAATAATTGACATTTTTATGGAATAAAAATGTATGAAAATGCTATTCTAGTATATTTTCTAGTAAAAGAAAATAATAAACATTTTTATGGAATAAAAATGTAAGAGAATGTCATTTTGATGTATTTCTAGTAAAAAGGAATGAACATTTTTATGGAATAAAAATGTGTAAAGATATTGTTTGTGTATTTTCTAGTAAAACTAAAAATGGACATTTTTATGGAATAAAAATGTAAGGGATTATTATTCTTGTTTAGAATAAGAGGAAAATGCATTCTTGTGGCAAATAGTATAAATTCTAGAATGCATGCATGTTTAAACCATGTAAAAGGATTTTAGAAAATTAAAGTCCACTTTCTCATGCGTATAAACTTGTAGTATTTTGATAACAAATATGTGAACAAGTTTAAGGAAAGTTTTGATTAGGTCTAAACATGAGATAATAAGACAAATGGAAATTTTGGTCTTTTAAGAATGGGTGGAATGGAAGTTTACTATGTGAAGGTGTGATTTTATATGTTCAAGGTGTAAAAGTGTAAAGTTTGGGTAATAGTGCGGTGTCGAACTATTGTTAAAATGGCTAAAGGTTTTTAAATATTAAGTGAGAAACTTAATAACCATTTTGAGAAATAATTTTTGTTAAAAGACTAAGGTGTAAGCTTGGCAAACGAAAGTATAAATTGGTAATTCACTTAAAGTGGAACACTTTTATGGAATAAAATGTCAAAGAACGTCCTTACACTAATATGTGTGAAATGAATTAAGTCCTAAAGCATGAATGAGTTTAGTATAAATCACGTGTGTGTGGATAAGGGGCTTAAGGAAGAAAAGAAACAACTTTCCAAGTGTTAATGAAGAAACGGACGGCTAAGTCCACGTTTTTGGCTTTGGCCGGGTAAAAGTAAAGAAGTGGAATAATGTGGACATGTACAAATGTTAAACACATTAATAAAGACTCGGATGCAACCAGGAAGTAAGCAAGAAGGGCCCGGAGCCCTTGGGTGAAAAGCCTTAAATCACTGGCCAGGTCATATGGTGCACATAGCCGGCGGTGTGGAGCCCATTAAAGTATGTAGTTAATGTGAATGATTCCGAGAAAAAGGTAATGGAATATGGAACATATCAAGAAATGGGTTGCGTGGAGAAACGTGTGAGTACAACGTAACTTGAATGCATTAATAAGTGTTGCGGGTATGGGTTAAGTGGACTAGAAATGTGCAAAGTGAATAATGTCCATAAAGTGAATGAAAAGCGTAATGTACAGTGGTTAATAAGTGAGTTAAGCGACCTTAGAGGTTCAACCCATAATCCATACAAGTGTGTGTATTGACTGTTTTCCAAAGGTTAAATAAGTATTTTTCAACGTGGGGGTCGCCTGTGTTGAATGGGTGCCTTCAATGAAAATACTGAGATGGGCAAGTAGTGTAAAAGGAGCAATTTCGATAAAGGCATGATTTTCTATTAAACAAGTATAATTGTTTAAGTATTTAACCGAGTGAGTTAAATGGAGGAATGATTGTTAAGTATTAACAAAAGGTCCTTTATGAGATTAAAGAGAATTAATCTGAATAAGTGACGTTTTTGCATAAAACGGTTTCAAGTATTAAAGCATATATATAGGTGTAGATATATATAAGGAAGTTGCATGTATACGTAGTTATCACATGTTGAGTCCCTTTCTGCCGTTCGTTTCTACACTGCTTTGTATATTCCCGCTGGGCATCAGCTCACCCCCTCGCTTTGTCATGCAAGTTGGTAGCTGTTTCGTATTTCGAGAGCGTTGTACAGATAAGTGCTTTATTTATTCTACATTAGCAACTCTGTTTAATTGGACTTCGGGGTGCTCCCCGTGGGTCCCACACGTAGTTTAAACTGGAATCGCATGCTAAACAAGTGAAATGTTAATTAAAATAAAACTGGACTAGAAACATTATATAGGTTGTTTCATTGCACTTCACACCTAACACTCGGTTCGGACCGGGTTGACTCACGGGTAACCCATATATCCGGACCGGGGCATTACAATGTATCCCGTAGGGTGGTAGAGAACTACTTGCCTTGTCCCTTAACAATCATAATGGAAAGTATTAATGGAAATAATTGTGATTGCTATTTATAATATAACAGATTCGTAAATATAACTTGGCTCTCAGGAGTGTCTATTCAACGAACGCAGACGTAGTTTTCAGGAGTGGGGTAGCGGTAGCAGCGTGCTTGGATGCGTTAAGTGTTTCGTGGAGATCTACACATGCCGTTGTAGTTGTTTATTTTTATTTTGTCATTTAGTTGTCTAGGTGGTTAATTACTTTATTACATATCCTTATTTCAGACGTTGGCATTGTGGGCTG
Organism: Sambucus nigra; assembly: GCA_949130495.1. NCBI lineage: Eukaryota > Viridiplantae > Streptophyta > Magnoliopsida > Dipsacales > Adoxaceae > Sambucus > Sambucus nigra. The sequence continues at coordinate 96,666,642 of OX422216.1, read as the reverse complement.
TTTATTTAAAATTCTAGTACTTTGAGTCATTTATGGTTAAGGTTATGTGCTCGAATCATTATGATAGACTGATGTTGGACTTGTGATGCCAGTATTGAATAAGCTTGGATAAATTATTCTGCCTATTTATTTGCGACTTTAAGTTGTGAACACTTTTTATTACCAAACAAAATGATAATGACTATTTATTGATCACCCGCGGCATTTGGATGATGAGGTTGGTTAGATTGTATTCTAATTAAGATTTCGTTCTCCACAAATTGGGGTGTGACAGTGTCCTTTTAGAAGTTTAGTTGTCCTGTTGTATTTGTTTAAGTGGTACTTTATCTTGCTTGGTTGTACCAAATTACTTCGTTTGATTAGAAAGTATAAATAGGCTTGTTTCCTCATTTGTAATCAGACTTCGTTAATTGATTCTGAGAAATAATAATAATAATAATAATAATAATAATAATAATAATAATAATAATAATAATAATAATAATAAAAGAGGCATTTCTCTATGTTATTTAAAGCTAACCCTAAATCTTGGAAAGATGATTTACATCATTATTTGGTATCAAAGCTCAAGTGTTCTAGCAATGAAATTGAAGATTGACGCATTTCAACACTTGATGATTATAGTGCGAGAAATTCAGAAATTCCATTTCCAGTTGGATCGCACCTAGGGCAGCCCATTTTTCCTTCTCCGACGCGGTTTCTAACCACTTCTAACACCAAGAAAGGACACAGCCACCACCGTGTAAAGTCAACGACACCTTTTCGGCTACTTTGCAGTGATCGATTGTGAGATCTGCACAAATTCGAATCAGATCTGAGATTTGTTGAAACTCAGATCTACGCTCTCTCAAGCCTTCTACAGGCGCGCATGAACCACTGATCCGGAAAAAAAAAATTGCAATTTTAGGCGGAGTATCTCCGGCCATCTTTGTCTGCACATGGACCTCACGAACTCACCAGCACCTGCTATTGACGCGCTTCACCTCCCGCGAGTGTCTTGATTGTATATGCCATCGGTGTTTCGAATCTGTTTGTATTCGATTCGATTCAGTAGTGATCGAATTTGATTCATACATTGCAAGTAGATTAAGATCTGAAAATCAATTGAGATTAACCATCTACGAAGCGTGTTCTCTACAAAATTGGATTCGTATTTTTTTTCCTTTTACCTTGCAATCTGGTGCATTGCAACCTTGTTGAGTGTATTCCAACTGTTTGACAGAAGTCCACGCCAATTGTTTGTTAGAAGCAATGTTTAAAAACGCGTTTGAGGCTTACGCCTCGAGGCGAGGCGGGCAAAAAATGCCTCGAGCCTTAGGCCTCAGGGTTTAATTTGAGGCTTACGCCTCAATGCTCCTCACACCGTTTTGCTGAGGCGCAGGGAAAAGTAAAAAAAACTCTTTTTCTTCTTCCTTCACGAAGCCTATTTTTTTTAAGTTTAAAGTTCTTCATTTTTCTAAAATTGCACTCAACTTAAATAAAAAAAAAAATTTAATCTACTAACTCTTATTCTTTTTTTCTTTTTTTGTTTTAAAAATGCACTTAACTTATACTATTTACTATTGTAACTTGAAAGAATTTTTTAAAAAATAACTAGTATGCGAATGAAACTTAAAAAACTGATTTTGTCAATTTGATTTTGCATTGATTAATTTATTGTCATATTATAAAATAACCAGTGTGAATGAAACTAAAAAAAATGATTTGGTCAATTCGATTTTGCATTGATTAATTTATTATCGTATTATAAAATTAACAATATGTAAAAAAAGTCATCTCGGGGAAACAAAAAAATGTTTAACCATGTGAGAAAGACCTCAAAGATGTTTTTTTTTTTGCAGTTTTATTTTATATTTCTTTGTTACTTTATTTTTTATGGTTTTATTAGTATTTTTTTAATATTATTTTTTTTTTTTTAGGGGGGTGAGGCTTACGCCTCGCCTCGCTGAAGCCAAAACGCCTCGCCTCGCGCCTTTTTAAACATTTGTTAGAAGTACTTCTTAAGTTTACCTTAGTACTCGCTACAAATTAAGTTCTAATAAAAGATTAATCGAGGACAAATTAAGTGTATTCCAACTGTTTGATAGAAGTCCACTCCAATTGTTTGCTAGAAGTACTTCTTCAGTTCTACCTTAGCACTCACTACAAATTAAGTGCTAGTAAAAGATGAAGCAATGGGCAAATTAAGTCCTAGTAAATGATGAAGCAAGGGCAAATTAAACCATCAACATTGTAATACCCCATAATTTTAAAGGGAATTAATAATTGATTAATTATAAGAAAATTGGATTAATTAAATGCAAATCCAGATTGAATATTATTTAATTTGTGAATTTAAAGTTAATTTACGTGAATTTAAAGTTAAGATAAATTAAAATGGAATTAAAGTTTAATTGATAAGCCATTAAAGTTTTTTGGGACTTAGTTCAATAATTATAAAGTTTGGGGTCCAAACTGTAATTTTAGTAAAATATAATTGAATTCGACGGATGCGAAATTTTGGGAAAAGCCCGAGGGTAAGTTGGTTCTTGAGCATTATTTGGGGGTTAAGTTAGGATTCGTGAATTTAAAAGTGTGGGATCCTTCTAGAAGAAAATTCAGTCGCCTCTATTTTCACAGGGCCGCGCCCTTGAGCTGCCACCGCGGCTAAATGAGTCATTATCGCGGTAATAACAAGACGCAACCGCAGTCATGCCCAACTGTGGGTGGACCGCGGCCTAGCCACGAAAGCTACGGGTTGGGTCCTTGTTTTTATAACATTTTAAAAGCATAAACCTCATTTTAACACCAGCCCTCTTATTTTTCTCCCTACTTCTCTCTAAAGAAACCCCAACCTCTCTAGACCCTTCCCCAAGCAACACATTTCATATATCAAACAAAAGTGTTTTCAAGGCAATTTCAAGTGGGAATTCAAGAGAATATTCAAAGCATTTCATTCAAGTTTTCAAGAGGATTTCAAGGTTGATTTATCAAAGACTTCATCTACACCATTTAAATAAAATTTTAACCATTTTAAAGGCAAGTTACTAAATGAATCGCCACTGCGGTAATAACGAGCCGCGACCGCAGTCATGCCCGCGGAAGCTACAAGTTGGGTCCTTGTTTTTATAGCATATTCAAAGCATAAACCTCATTTTTTAACACCAGCCCTCTTATTTTTCTCCTTACTTCCCTCTAAAGAAACCCTAACCTCTCTAGACCCTTCCTCAAGCAACGCATTTCATATATCAAACAAAAGTGTTTTCAAGGCAATTTCATTCAAGTTTTCAAGAGGGTTTCAAGCTTGATTTATCAAAGACTTCATCTACACTATTTAAATCAAATTTTGACCATTTTAAAGGTAAGTTACTAAACTACTCTCCTTTTATATATACAATTGTTAATTTCACCAAAACCTTAATTGTAGGCTTTAAATTGGTTAATATCCTCTAGGGTTTTCAGATACCTTATGCTTTTGCCCTATTTTGATATAATTGGATAATTTCACATGGATTAAATTAGAATCTAGCCACAGTTGATTTAGACCATTGTTTAGTCTTCCATATTAGGGTTTGATATTGAGTAATGGACTTATGTTAATTTGAATTAAATAATGGGTAAATAAGACTTAATTAGGGTTTAATTATTGTTGAGAATGCATGTGCTATAAAGGGGTGTACATTTAACTGTCAGGTGGTACCTTTAGGTGGGAATGCCTAATTAATGAAATTCGAAGCATGATGTTCAGCAATTAGAGTTTAATTCCACATGCAAATGCATGAATAATGAATAACCCCATGTTTATAACCTTGAATTGCAATTAGAATCCCTTTAATTGATTTATGGCCTTGGAATTGGAAATTGGATCTAATTATATTTTAATTTGAATTAAGCCCTTAGTTACTTTCCTTATGTTGTTGAAATTGGAATACTTGAGTAGTTGGAGTAAAAGGAGTATGGGATAAATGTTGTTGGCTTATGTTTATTTGTGGTAGTGGTTGGTTTATGGTGGGTGGTTGTGGTTGGAAATGGAAATTGGTTGTTTAATTCATGTAATCCTTAAATTAATCCACATAATTAATTCCTTAACAAATTCTAGTGTCTCAACGACCACCCTATCCAAACGGAAGTAGATCGGGGGGTTCCTTGTTTGGATTTCGTTTATAAGACATCTCGCGCATGGATTCTAGAGACGAGTAGGAGTGAGGACTTTGGGAATCTTTTAATTAACCTTCTAAGGGACTTCTCGAACCACTCACGGGAACATAACTAGTGATTTAGAGACTAGTTTAGAGTGATACGAAGGGTGGGGTTAATGGAATATAATGATGTTACGATAAGTAGTAAGTTAAATGGGGAATATGGAATGGTAATAAGATGATAATGATATTGATTAAATTAGATGGATCAATGGGTGTAGTTACAGGTGTGTGACGAGACAGAATACTCTTACTTGTTGCATGTTGAGGGAGAACAGTTTTATTTGTGTGTCACGACAAATGTTGTTTGTCCTCTATCACGAGGTGGTGTCAGACCGACGTGACAGTATCTTGTGTTGGTGCAACACACGGATGATTCAGGTGTGTAGTTCCGACCACGCGCGAGAAACGTGGTGCCCGGTCGTGTGATGGGATTTATTTATGCGTCACACGTTTTATTCAGGTTTATAGAACTGGTCACGCGAGAGAAAGGTGGTGCCCGGCTGTGTGACAGTCTTTATTTATGCGAATCGCATGTTCTTGAGATGGCCCGGGAGAAGGGGCGCATGTCGGTTACAAATAAATTAATTAAGAGATTAATTCATTATTGAAAATAATGAGCTAATTAAAAATGGATTGCGAGGTTCCTTTGTATATGGTTGGTTATCACAGTAGACTCATTATGGACTTATTACTGGTATATATAATTGTTTTTGAGCTGTTTAGCTTTGGTAACTTAGTTGGGTTTTGATCCGTATATATCTGTGGAAACATTTCAGGTGCTAGGGTTAGACCTCGCGAGTAAATTCTTATCCAACGAGGATGGATCATCATCTTCTCTCCCTTTCAGTCACCATCATAGTTGTCAAAATCATACGATTCGCGATTCGAATCGTACGATTCGATATGATTCTCACGTAAAACGATTCGAATCGAGTTGAGAATCGGATAGGGTTAAAAAATCGAACTGAATCGGCGAATCACGATTCAAATCTTACAATTCGGATCCGATTCGGGTCTGATTCACGATTCAAGCCCGATTCACTTTTTTTTTTCTTTTTCTTTTTCTTTTTTTTTTGCGATTTTTTTACCTTATAACCATACGTGCGTTTTAATAAAACAAATAAAAAAGAAGCAAATAACAAAGGATACCGTTAAGAACTGAGTTTTAGAGAAAAGCATGTTCTCTTGCCTCGGTTATTATCAGCGGACTTTTCTTGTCTATTCTCTTGGCTGACTGCCTTTTATCTTTTGCCTTTTTTTGTTATAAAACCTTTGTATTTGTTATAAAATCTTTGAAGGTATATTTGTTTTGTTGTTTTAAATTAATATTATTTTATAGTTAATCTTAGTATTTGTTTTATTGTTTTAAATTAATATGGTTTACTGTTTTAAATTAATATTGTTGTAGACTGTTTTAAATTAATATTGTTAATCTTAGTAGGTAGGCTGTTTAAAATTTTTGGAAGTATTTGTTTTACAGTTTTATTGTTTTAAATTAATCTTAGTATTTATTTTATTGTTTTAAATTAATATGTAGGATGTTTTAAATTAATATTGTTTTAAATTAATATGTAGGCTGTTTTATGATATATTTTTGTTTTTAACATTTTTAAGCTTAAAATGAATGAGAACATGTGCTATGGTTAATTTTTGTGATATATTTTGGTATATTATCATGTGCTACGATTAGTTTTTTGTCATATTATGCTTAATTACCAATTCTATAGAGTTAAATCCCATTCACGTATGTTTTACTACATTTTTATCATTTGGTTCCGATTCGATTCACGATTCGCAATTGGGGGGGTAAATGATTCACGATACGATTCGCGATTTGACAACTATGGTCACCATCATCATCAGGAGTTTAATGTAGATTTATCTCCTTGATCTACTATCTTTCTTTTCAGTTAGCATGTATATTTTATATTTCAATTGAGTTGGGTTTATGTTGTGAGACTGTGTAGTGGTGTATTTCAGTTGTGACTTGTGGATGTGGTTGTAGAGATATTTATAATATTATTTTAGTTAATAATGTATTTATGATTTAATCATTTGAGGTATATCATATCGTATTCATATCTTGTCACATTGCTTCCTTTGTATATGTACATGCTAAGAATGATATTTCAATTTGTTTTGACAAGTCGTATATTTTAATATTAGGAAGTGATCAACCCTAATGTTAAAATATACGGGTTGTTACAAACATGGTAGGTGTTGGGAATGATGTTAATCGTGAAGCAAATGCAAGTGATTGTCAAAATGATGTGGTACAAATCAGGAGGAAAGTGAAAGCTTGAACTCTAGTGGTTCAAAAGTTGTCTAAAGTACCTCATCATTGTTTTAAATACACTTTTGTTGATGATGATTCATCTAGTACTGATTCTCAGTTTTCTGTTCATGCCCTTTGACATGATAGAGTTTTCAATAAACACATAAATCAAAATTGGAAGGTTGGAAAGCCACAATTTTAGCAATGGCTGGAGTCAACTAATTGCAGCCCCGTTAGACGTCATTCTGCATTAGAAAAGGATGACCTTTCAGTTTTAGAAGTTCAAGAATACTTTAAGGACCTTCCCTCTTTTGATGAAAAATTGTGTGAGATTGAAGGAACTGAGGAAGAAGTTGAACCACCTCTGCTGTTTTATTATTCTGAAATCCATTCTGCTCAGTATCAATCCCATCCAACATTTCACAAATCTAAAATTGAAGAAGATGATTGTGCTCTAGACCATCCATTTGAATACCAACCCAAATTTGATGCATCTGAAATTGTTGAAGTGAATTGTGTTGTTGAACTTCCATTTGGAGATGAAAATTCTGGAGTTAAAATTTGTTTGGCAACATTGGTTCTAGGACAGAGCAGGATGTGTTTGATAAAAATGTCCAGGCAGGTTTTTAGTTTGTGGGATGAGGACATTGAGATAGGGTTGTAGGGAAAAGTGTCGCATAACGAAGTTTCAGTTGGTATGATGGGCATTTAGTGTATGCTACAACTGTTGATGGTGTTGTTCGTGGACCACCTGAAATTGTTGGGATTATTTCTAAACAGAAGAGGTTCCATTAGTAGTGAAAAGTGGCTTATGTAATGCTTTGAAGCTGTTGGATGAACTGAAGATTACAATAGAGGCAAAGGAAAAGAAGAGGAAAAAGAAGAAATGTATCATCTAAAGTTAGTAAAAGCAACCCTCTTACTTAAACTCGAGGAAGTTTTTCCAAGGAGGGGGGACTGATGTAGTAGAATAATTTATGTCATTTGTCCTGTTAGTTGATAAATGAATTTTACCAAAATAGGCACATGTTTCATTAAATTTAATAATCAATATCTTCGCTCATACCAGTATTCAGAATAATGACCCGAGTTGTTATCTCGGGTGTGTATTCACGGACGCAGCGAGAATCTATTTCAAGTGTAGATTTACACTTGCTGTTCGGTTAACAGTGAGAGCGTGGACGTGACATCAAGACTTTTATTTAGTTTTTCTTTTATTAATCGATGTATTATTTGCGGAACGATGTAGTGGCTCAGATTGTTATGTTTTAAAAAATATATATTTATTTTATTTGAAGATAGTATAAAAGCTTTTAGAAATAAACAAGTAGGTTGTTCATTCAAGTATTTATTTTTATTCCGCAATTAATAATAGTATTTTTGCCACGGATGTAAGACAAGTGGAATATATTTTTACGTGATAACCATTATTTTAAAATTTTATCTGGAAGATAACAAACTGTGTCACACCGGGAGGTTGAAAAATTTATCTGGAAGAACTTTGAGATATTGTCCTAACTTAATATTTGATTGTCAAAAATTGGGTCGTGACACCTTTCCCTCCCACATAGGTGGCTATGTATATAACTATTGTTGGATTATATTACCAGCTTCTCGTACATTACATATCTGTAGTTTTGTGACCAAAAACTATAGTGGGGTACGGCCCATATACTTTCCATATTCTATTTACAAAATGAGACTATGTGAATACCCCCAACCCCACTCACACACACACAAAATAAATTAAAAAAGAAAAAAAAAAGTTAAGAGAATATACCTGTAGATGTGCGGAACGAAGGTCTGCCCCACAAAAGCTACAGCCAATCAAGCAAGCATCTGCAAAATGACAAGATAAATCTTATTCCAATTATTTTTTTCATTAAAAGCTTCACCTCTAAGAAACATCAACAAGAACAAGTTGTCACTATCTGAAACTAACAGGGAAGTTGAATTAGCCTTAAAGACTATAAGCAGAAAGTGTGGCTTTACAATTCTACAAGAGGGTTCCACTTCTTTGCCTTGAACCAAAAACAGTAGACAAGAACTAAATAGTAGTTTTAGAAATCTAAATCTAGTCCCATTCCACCAGGCAAGGAATTATCAGCTTAATTTATAAAGTTCTTTACTTTTCCACGGAATCCCTAGGAGAACAAAAATTTCTACGTGTTTTTTTTTCACCAATTCTTTTTTTCTTTTGTGTGTGGGGGGGGGGGGGGGGATAGAAAAGAAGTTGATTTAATTAGATACATAAGAGAAGGCTAAAGTAGGACAAATGGTTCTTCTTGTAGAATTACGAGAAGAAAGGAAAAGCAGATGGTCAAACCTCCATACCCTTAAAATATCCAAGCCCCCATACGCATATGACACAAAAATCGGAGTTACAATGAATAATGGTCTTAAACCTTCAACCCTTGCTAGGATAATTAATTGAAAACACTAGTCCATTCAATCCCCGACTCCTTTACTATTCCTCTTCCCAGAAGATGTAGAATAGCAACATCGACTCTTGCTTCATTTCCAAAGGAGGACACAAGCTTCAACCCCATCTTATCAGTATAGCTTTTGTATCCTCACTTCCCTCCACTTCTGCTGATACCTATGGTCAAAGTTGTACTAATGGAATGCGTAAATGTCAATCTTCATGGATTTTTGTGTAACAACATGGTTTTACACTCCTCATGTTTTGGTTTTGACTTAATTTCGGAACAAATGTCAAAGTGTACTTTTTAGTGTCTTTCGAATTGTGTAAGGACATTGTTTTACACTCCTCATATTTTGGTTGACTTTATTTTTGAATCACCCACAAGCAATTTGACCTAATCAATTTTATCTGAATTTTATCTGGTAAAATTAAAACTTGGTTCAATTAAAAATGATTTGATTTTAACGGGAAATGGTAATTAATTAAATAATTGATCAATTTGACTAGATCCCAAGGGCACATATTTTTTCCAACTCGTATCGGCAATTCATTACAATGAATCATGGGAATATGTTTGTTTGAGGGTCAGTCGATCACGTGTCCACCTGTTTTATGGTAGCAACTACGCGTACTAAAAGGCCTGAATGACTTTTTTCCTGAAATCCCAAGACGCGAGGGTGTGCTAACTGTAGTTAGGGGTGGAAACACCCAACGAACAAGCAAGCGGATGTTGTCTGTAAGCAAGCCTGAGGAGTCCGGGACATGAGCACAAGTTAGCCAATTACCACTCTAGGGGGATAAATGCGATACGGAGTCACCAAGAAGAGTTCCATTGGATCTCTACATGTACTACGTCCATTGAGGCGTGGAAAATTCTACAAGTCATCCATGAGTGTACCGATATCATTCGAGTCTCGAAGCTCCAACATTTAACCATCCAGTTTGAGTTGTTGAAGATGCTCAACAATGAGACCTTCGGTGAGTTTTACGCTAAACTCTTTGATATCGTGAACTCATTTTAATTTGGGTGAGAAGATCCCAGAATCTAGGGTTGTTAGGAAAATCCTTAGGTCACTATCCACCTAGGTTCCTTCACCACGTCTCAGCTTTAAACGTCGTATGAGATATAGATAACATGAAGGTTGAGGAGATCGTAGGGTCTAAAAGCTTTGAGTTAGTGTAATACCCCGTATGTTTTAAATTAATTTTAAGGGATTAATTGAGGATTTTATGGATTTTAGTTGGATATGGCCTAAGTTGGAATAAGTATGAAACATTTTAGTCTTTTGGATAAGCTTGGGAGCAAGCTAGTGTTTAGGGGGAGGTAGTTTCGAAATTAATGAGGATTTTGAGAGTTGTGAGAGAGAGGGAGAGAGAGAGAGAGAGAGAGAGAGAGAGAGTTGCCCACGTTTTGCACCTGTACCGGCCGGGTTTGTAGCCACGCTTGCGGCATAAAGCAACCAGGGTGCGACCGCAACCTTATTTACTCGAGATTAGCACAGTTTTTACCCTTTCTCTCAAACAAAACCTGCAGCAACACTTTTTCTCTCCATCCCTAACCTCTTAGCCCAAATATTCCATTAACCCACAACTTAAAACCCCCACTAAATTACCTTGCACTTAGAATTTGGGAGTGCTTCAAGGACGGAAGATGATCAGAATTCCGAGGAGATTTGGATCCAAGATCAGATTTGGGAGATGGCATATTTTAATTCATTGTACAAGAGAATTTTGAGATTAATGAGAATCAAATGTTTTATTTATTCGGTTATATTTTAATGCTTCCGCAAATATTTTATTTAGCCATTGGGCATTGATTCAATGGTTTTGAAAAAGCTTCAAATTGACAGGTACTTGCTCTTTTTTAGTAGCACCTCTCAGGTTGTTACAAAGTGGTATTAGAGATCTAAGTTACGCAATTTATCGAGCTTGGGATTACAGGTTCGTTCCATTTTCCCTTGTAGGATGTTTACATTTCTCGTACAAGTTGGTAAATAATATTTTTTTTGTGAATTCCGAGGACATAATACATTTTGTTAAGAGGGAAGAATGTAATACCCCGTATTTTTGAATTAATTTTAAGGGATGAAGTGAGGATTTGATGGATTTTAATTGGATATTGCCCAAGTTGGAATAAGTACGAAATGTCAAGGACATTTTTTTCTTTTGGATAAGCTTGGGGACCAGACTAGGGTTTAGAGTGGAGGTAGTTTCGTAATTAGTGAGGATTGTGAGAGGTGTGAGAGAGAGAGAGAGATAGTTGCCCACGTTTTTCACCCGCACTCGCAAGGTTTGTAGCCACGCTCACGGCTTAGGACCTGCGCCCGCAAGAGAACCAGGTCACGACCAGGGCCTTATTGGCTCGTGGCCCAATAGCAGGTACTCTGCCCTTGGTCTATTTACAAGGGCTTATACTCGAGATTTGCATGGTTTTTACCCTTTCTCTCAAAACAAAACCTACAACAACATTTTTTTCTCCATCCCTAACCGCTTAACCCTAATACTCCACTAACCCATATCTTCAAACCTCCATTAGAAGATCTTGCACTTGGAATTACTTCAAGAACGGAAGATCATCAGAATTCAGAGAAGATTGTGGATCCAATATCAGATTTGGGAGATGGCAGATTTTAATTCCTTGTAAACAATTGTAAAAGAGAATTTTGAGATTAATGAGAATCAAATGTCTTATTTATTCGTTTATATTTTTACGTTCCCGCAAATGTTTTATTTAGTCATTGGGCATTGACTAAATGGATTTAAAAAAGATTAAAATTGACAGATGATAGATGGATTTAAAAAAGATTAAAATTGACAGATTAAAAGTCACGTGTATATATGTATGCGTGTATGATCACCTAGAAAACAAAGCTCGTTTATGTGCAATAAAGACCCGACCCACAACTTTGGGGGATTGGAATTTATTCGGGGCAAGAAGCTATTGGGTGATTTGAGTAGATGGAGCATTGGTGGCAAATTTTTTAGATGCTGCCATAAAGGTTGTTTTGGAGCTTTTAGGGTTTGGGGAAGAAGAAGAAGAAGAAGAAAAGGGTATTTTTATCCAAAAAATATAGTGGGCAAGTCAAAATACAAATTATTGAGGTTTTTTTAACGAAAAAGTAACGATGTTAGATTCTAGAGGGTTGTCTAATTTTTTAAATTTAAGGGGGTTCAGTCAAAATATGGCATTATCTCGGGGGGTATGTCAAAAAAGCGCAAAAAACAAAAGGATTTTTTCGTGTTTGTGATTTTTGTGGCAAATTTTGTGCTCATTGACAGAGGATGTGGGAACTTCGTATGACGTAATTCTCCTTCCTAGGTTTTTCAAATTTCGAAGGATAATGCGAGTTTATAGTTCAACTTAATCATCTTTGGAGTTCTAATAGGAAGCACCTATTACTCACATATACACGAGTTGTAATATGGTGTATCATCGATCGTGACCTGACAAGCTTTCATGCCACGTGTTTTCACTCAACCGATTCATATTTTCTTCGCTAGATTTTTTAGGTGTGCTTGTGATAACCATTGCATGTGAGATATAACTGATAAAAATAATGAGGGAAGCAATGGTAAGAGCTACCTAAAGAGGGTGATAGTTACCATTAGTAAAAAGACTTGAATCATTCTGCTAATTAGAAAAGAAAATAATTAAAAATTTATGCAAGGGAATATTCTCATGAAAAAATATGAAAAATTAAAATACAAAATTTTGAGGCAGATATAAGTCGAAGATCGATGTGTTTGAACACTCTCGTCTAATATGTGATTTTATATTTGACCTTATCGGATTTTCTTAATGCACTCGGTTAGCTTTATGTCGTTATCGACGTGAACCCGAAATAACTCAACAGCTTTCAGTATGGTCGACTCATGTCATTTTCTCTAGATTGGACAGGGGTCCGTGCGTAGTTTTTATGGGATTCACTATTTTTCCAGGTTCTTAATACCATTCACATTCCTTTTAGGTTACACGTGTGGGGTTTTCGTGTTTAACACCATTCGGTGCCCGAGTGTTGCTCGTGTTTTTGTTTTGTTTTTTTGGTTCTTATTATTTTGTTCCAAGGGTTTGTGTTTTGTTTCGTGGTTCGTTTTTGTTAAGGGAGCAAACCCTTATAAGGATCTCCATGGTTCGAACGAGATCTCGTTCGCACAAGAACCCTTTGGATTACAAGACACCTCTATCTATCCAACGCTTCGGTTCCAACTTTAATCCCTCTCAAACCCCATTCTGCCATTGTTAAGGATGTCAACCTCTCAAAACTTCATTTTAGCCACACTTTTGGTGTTTCAAGCTTGGATTCTTGGTTTTACGGCTTTTTATATATACATATAGCACAATTGAGCTATTATACAAATTTATTATGTGTGAAATCATATTTGCTGTTTTTTCGCTATATATGTATATATGTGTTACTTAAAAATTAAAAATACAAATCACAAAAAAATTACTTTTGGAACTAACATCGATTCCCATCTCATGTCCAATTCCTATGCTTGTTTGGGTTGTTGGCGTTGTCACAAGTTTTATTTGATCGATGGTAAGAATTCGTGTTGATTTTGGTGGTATTTTCCAGTGATTGGGATTTATTGGTTGGTATTTGGTTTTGGTTGACGCCTTTTAAGTTCCTAGAGCACTCGTAGAGCCATTTTATTGATGATACCCTTAGCTTCTTTGTTTATCCCTTAGCCTTTGTTTTAGAAGTTTTTTTTCAGTTTATTTCTCTCATCATGGGGAAAAAAAAGATGCACCTCCGCCACCTCATCCGCGATATAACCCACTATGTCGTGTGACACGTGAGAATTATGAGCGGTATACGCCATGTGGTACTACCGGATGAGGGTTATCATTCTACGACCGATCCATTTATCCGACGTAGAGGGCACCTTGTTGTCAGATTGGTTATGTGGAGTTTTACTTTTATGCTCACGTTATGGGCGTGCAGGTTGTAGCTTCCCACATTATTTCTGGTCTTTTTTATATACTGAGAGTTCTCCATCTACACTACCCCGTGGATCCCGACTAACCCACCCTTTTCTATGACGTCTATAGAGCCATCCACTACACTATAGACCTCGCTAATCAGGGGCCACCTCAATGTCATCATCTTTATTGAATAAGATTGTTAGTTTAAATCTTTGTCCTATCCCACATCATAATACTTATGATTCGAACCATATTCGGTTGCTTCATGCTATAGATTCCGGCATGACCATTAACTTTCCCTTAGTCATATGGCGACACTTGGTCGTCGTCCGTAATGATGGAGATACCCAGTTGCGCTCGTCCCTACCATATGGGATGTTGTTGACCACCATTTTGGTCATCGCCAACTTAACTCTTATTCCCGGAGAGCGTACCGCGAGTTCTGTGTCACGAGTTGATTCTGTCACCACACTAATTGCCACTTGCCTCAGCCTCAGGATTCTCATGTTCGTCCTTCTGAGGATGATGACACCTTTTCGCCCGAGTCACACCATGTTCCTACAACCTATACTTCCGCAGCAAGTCAGATCTCTCCCGCCCCGAGCCAGCAGCAGCCGGATATGACCTGGTTGCACAGTTCACCGCCTTTCAGCAGACTATACAGTTGTTGAGTGAGAAACTGATGCAGCAGCTAAGCAAATAGTGCAGATGCAGAGCGGTTTACTGCATTGCTAGAGCGGGAGCAGCTTCGAGCAGCCAGGGGCATCCTATATCAGAGGATTGGCTGAGAGAGAGGCATGCTAGAGAGCTTCGAGGAGGAGCAGGTACATTGCGTGCAGGAGGATCCACCGACGAGGGTGGTGGAGCATCTGATGATGATGATGATGGGGAGGCATTTTACATTCATGAGTTTATTTATTTGGTTCTCTTTGGATGTACTTTTGGGGAGAGATTTGATATTCAATAAATATATCTATTTATTCTCTTATACTCTTAGATAATGTAGGTGTTATTGACATGTTGTGGATAAGTTTTCATTTATGTCATTTTGCTATGATACTGGTACATTCCTCTTTAGAATTTTCTAATTTCTGGCCTTTTGATGTTTGATGATCCTATATGTTGATATTTGTTAGTATAATGATGCTTATGACAGTCATGTTGAGATATGGATAGTTTTGGAAACATTTGCAATATGCTTATGTTGTATGTATTTCCATATCTTATATGTCACTTATCCCATTTAAGCATATGCTTTCGGGTATAATTATTGGAATGCTTGGATTTGATTGATTTGTGATGTATATTGTCAAGTTCTTTCTTTCATCTATTCGAGACAAAAATGTAATACCCCTTATTTTTACGCATATTTATTTTATTATGAAATTATGGAAAATGAGGATTAATTAATTTAAAGAGAGAAAATTTAATTTGTAATTAATCCGATTTAATCGTAATAATTACTAGCGTAACAAGAGTTAGTAGTTATCGAAATAATATTATGGCCGGGATGAGATACACGGCAGTCATGATATAATTATTTGGGACGCGCGTATGAGTCGCGTCACCGGTATGTATTTGGGGGTTAAAAAGGTAAATTATTTTTATAACTCGAATGACTATTTTGAGTGCGCTAGAGTGTCTAGAAGGGTCGAAATAGTCAGAAAATACTACTCGGGTATTTTATTTGAAGTTCGGGGCATTTTAGCCCAAAACGACAACCCGGAGAGCTTTTGGGATTTTTGGGTAATTAAATGGACGAAAATTGGATTTAATTAAAAGCATTGAGGGTTAGTGGTCTGTCAGTTTCAACTTACGTGAGAAAGAGAGAAAAAGAGAGAGAGAACCAAGGAAGAAGACGACTCCATTGGAGCCCTAAGACAAGAACTCGAGCTTTCACACCGAAAAAATTACACCAGCGCGTAGATCATGTCAAGAGGATCATTCCCATACCAATTTCAGTCCAAGAATCAGAAGTTCATTCCGAGGCAAGTGTTTATTGCTCCTCTTTTAGCATATATTGTTCCTGTTAATTTAGGTTTGATGATATAAACTTGGTGCAATGAAAACTTAGGTTTAATTAGACTGAATTGTGAAGAAACCTTATGAATTGGAGATGGGTATGCATGTAGAGGTTTTGCCCTTGGTTGGACAATTAAAATCTGGGAATTTTATGTCTTAATCACGAATTATTATAAGAGTTTTGGACAATTAAAATTCTGGGTTCATATTTAAGAGACTTATTTGAAATTAAAGAGATTGTTGAATTTCAATTGAGTATAGAAGGATTTGACCTTTAATTCGTATTAGAAAGTATCCTAGGGTGATTTGGAATAGTGTAGGAACATTTCTTTAAGATTGGGATGAGTTTGGAATGAGATTGAAGCATGGAAATTTGAGAAAATCGAATTTGGGGAAGAACTGGACTTGTTCGGAATTTTCGTTAGAAGAGCTGCCCAGGTCGTACGAACGACCTCGTTCGAACGAGTCTTCTAACAAGATTTCTAACGACCCTTCTAACGAGTTGTTGAGTTCGTCCAAAGTGGGAACTTCGTTCCAACGAACTCGTTCGAACGAGAATCCTGGAACTTCTAACTAGATTCCAGAATGAGTTTTTAGGGTCCGTTCGAGTTAAAAAACATCCGGTCCGTTCGAGTTAAAAAACATCCTAGGGTTATCCAAGCGAGTGTATTAACCTACGTGAGTAACGGGTGGCTTAAATTCCAAAGTGTTAGGGAATTAAGGGTGTAATGGTCCTCGGAGTATTCAATTTTTGTGAAAATCTAGGAGCGAATGTAAGTCATAGAGAGGCTATATATATACGGATATCGTGGAGAGTAATGGCGTTAATATCACTTACAGATTATAGTATTCGGGTTATGTGATTACCTATTATTGTATATAAGTTGTGTGCATGCTTATTACTTGGAATATCATGTGTATGACATACCTAGCTACTGGTTATCGAACGGGGGTTAACGCGTTGAGGACGACCATATCTTGTGTGCCTTCGGGGGATTTCGAGTCGTACCACTAGAGCATGGAACCTAGGTACGGGTAATCTGTGAGAACGATAGTGTTGACGGTCGTATGGGTGCGTAGGTATGTGCGTAGCCCATCGGCTTGGGACTATGTTCGCCTCCAATATGTGTATATGTTTTATTGGTTCTTGAGAGATTGAACCTGTTGTCCTTTATGCGTGAGCGTTGCAATGGGACTAGATAGCCGAGTATGCCTAGCACCAGGGCTTTCTTAACCATGGGTGTTGTATTGATATATTTGCATGTATACATAGTGAGATTTTATATACGTATACTGCGTTCCTATTCAGTGTTTCTTATTGGCTACTTTATTAAAGTATATACTTATTGGGTCACCAGTTGGGAATAAAGAATACTATGAGAATGAGTTGTAACATCCTTAAACCTATTCCTAAATAATAGTAATATATTGGTTTCAGGTTATTTAGATATTGTATCCGGCATAGTGATTATCCTACATATAGTCAGGTAGAGTAACGAGACTAGAATGGGTAGTTAGACTTGCTAGGTGTGCACATTAAATGAGAGGTGAGCATCTCAAGTGAGTACGCTAAGTTAACATGGATAATATATGTGCTAATTAAATCAATTTAAGCACTTACTGTATTTAAATTATTTTCTACTCGGGCTCTGACCCGTTTTTCTGCAAATCTCTTTTCTTGTTCTATTATTTTAGGTGCTCAGCCACAGGGACACCAGACTTACGAAATTCCGTTCATTTGCCGGGCTGTAGCTGCTGTGGAAGCTACAAGATATTGCTAGTAAGCGTTTCTGAGTCTATTTCTCCTTATCCATCAGTCATTTCATTTCAGTTGGACGTGTCGTCCCTCCTATTTTA
This sequence comes from Sambucus nigra, assembly GCA_949130495.1. Lineage (NCBI taxonomy): Eukaryota > Viridiplantae > Streptophyta > Magnoliopsida > Dipsacales > Adoxaceae > Sambucus > Sambucus nigra. The sequence continues at coordinate 96,648,955 of OX422216.1, read as the reverse complement.
CATTCAAAAATTTAAAGTTGTTTTTATTCTATCATTAGACTTTGATGTCATGTTATTGGATTATTGTATGGGATTTTGACTGGATGTGTTTACTCCAGTTCTTTATTTTACTTCAATTAGTTCTTACCTTATACTATTGTGATGTATGGTGATGTTCAGATATTACCCTTTAATGATGATGGTTAATAACAAGATAAAATTTTGACAAGTTTTTATTAAATTAAAATTTGAGTGATGCATTATCTGAACCAACTTGATATTCTGAAATTAATTAATTAAGGACTGATCACCCGGTAATTAATTAGGCGGGGTGTCACGAAAAATGGGGAGAAATTTTAGATTAAGGGAGAGTATGTGTTAAGGGGGAATAGTTTAGTGCATGCATCGCATATTAAAAATTCAAGTTTACTTATTACTTTGTATCATTCATACGTCAGACGATATATGTTTAAGTGTGCAAGACTTACAGGGCTCGTGATGTTGATGCAACCGTTGATCAGAAAGTCGTACAATATACTGAGGCTGTCTCGCGGGGATTGGGGACGAGTAAATTGATGTATAGGTTTTTTATCCGGTAATTTTTTTTTTGGATCTTGTCCATTCTTATCCCTAAATAGCAAAAGGGGGAGATTTATAAGAACACGGTTTTACAATCCTCATGTTTTGGTATTAAAAGCTTTATTCTAGAACAAATGTCAAAGTACTTTTTAATGTCTCAAATTGTAATTTCATAATATTGAAGACAAAGACAAAGACAAAGCACTGCATCAAAGAACTACCGGACCGGACATATTCACACTTTCAGACTATTGGAGGTTTGGTAAGCATTTAAGGTTTTGTAAATTCCTCAAGTTTATTTTTTAAGTAAAAAAATTTACAGGACAACCTTTTTAAATGTGAGGAAAAGACTTTTATTTTGCTGCAATTTTATAACAGGTGGATTTTCTAATCTTTTGCGAAAAGAACTTCGAACATGAGCTTTTCCAAGCAACCAGAACAACCTCGTACAAAACATGCTTCACACAAGAACCTCTCGTTCAAAGTGAGTTTCGCACGAGGAACCGTTGGGTAGATAGAACTCCATGTAACATATCAGTCTCGCATGAGAACCCCTCTTGCGAAAGACCTCGTTCGAACAAGGGCACCCTGGTTCGAACGAGAGGTGATTTTCTTGGAAAACGTGTTTTAGTTGGTATCATATGCTGCAAATTATAAATCACAACATATACGCATCCTTCAAAGTGCGGTCCAGTTTTATGAAGACCTTACTAGGTTTGAGAGAGTTCTCTTAAGAGAGTGAGATCCTGTCAGTTTCATGCTTTCAAAGTAAACTTCTAGTTTACAATCCCATATGGTCTTCTTCATCAGCAGTAGATTTCATTGTGATTGCTCATGTGGGTGATTAGCACATAGCATACGTGTGGGCAGATTGTCGCCAATCAGGGAGTTTGAGGACTGTGCAAGTTGATTCCAGGAGTGGAGTAGCTACGGCTAGCACCGGCAGAGGCATTAGAGATCAGAGCGTAAGGGAGTGACTCTGTGGCGGTATTGCATATATCGGTCGAGTTCCATATGCATTTCACCTATGGATGGCAACGGGGATAGTTTTCACGGGAACCCACCCCGCCGTGCCACTAATAGGGCGGATTTGGGGGGGTATAACTGGGGCAGGGTCATGGTCGGGCTCAAATTAAATTAAGAAAAATTATCGGGTTCGAAGTAGCCCCAACCCATTTAGACAACTATTACAAATATAACCTTATATGTATAGGGATATTTTTAGGGTTTCTTCTCCATCTTATTTCATTCCCACCATCACCAAACGCCAGCTCTCATATCAGCCTCGCGCCGGAAGCTCTCCCTCGCGCCAGCTCGTTGCTCTCCCTCTTACCGGTAGCTCACCTACGCAGATGGCAGGTAACGATTTAATCGATTATAGCTTAATCGATTTTGGCATCAAATGCCAATCAATTTCTAGGGTTTAATTGCTCTCCCTAGTTGTTACTTTTTGTTGTACTCAATTTCTGGATTTGGTTTTAACCATTTCTTATATTTGGTTGAAATGAGATTTTGGATTTCGTAGATTTCTCTGTTTTGGATTTGTGGATTTGCATTTGTTGTTACTTTCTTCTTTTGTTTTGATAATTTGTCACTATACATTATCATTTACTGATGTATTTGAAACTTTTAGATTCAAATCCATTTGGACTTTGGTAATTTTTTTATACTGAAAATGTTTAATCATATATAAACAAACCTATAATGGAATGTAAATGTAAAATGCAAATGTATTCAAACATATGTATATTGGAATGGTGTAAATGGCAATATGACAACAATCTTGGGTTTGGATTTTTTTTTGTGTTCTACAACCCCATTTTAATGACAACACAAAAAAAAAGTCTGTTACACCTCTTTTTTTGCGGGTTTAGGGGCGGATTCGGGGACTCCGCGGGTTTCATTAACGGGGCGGGGAGGGTATAACTAGGGTCAGGTCGGGGTCGAGGGCGGGGAAGGGTACCCCCCGCCCCAGACCCACCTCCTCTAACTGTACCTTCAACGTCATCGATCTCTCATCATTTCGCGACACACATCCCGATGATTCAAATACCCCAAGTTGAGGGTCACCCCGCCCGTTCTCACGTTGACCATGTCAAGGGCGTCCTTGCTTCTGAGTTCCAAACTTCCACGTTCGGTGACTACACTTTCTTCCTCATCTGATGGCACAGACTCCCCAAGGCCGAGGACACCTAGGTCAATGAGGCCACCCTGCTGATCCAGATATCACCAATATAGGAACTACATGGCAACTTTTTATGGGGGAGAGTAATGCTTGAGCATGAACTTCGTAGGGGTTTTTTGTTTTTATCAAATCTTGGTGGTATCGTGCACATTAGATTACTCCCCTTACAATAATTTGTGTAGTGTAGATTAAATCGCTTCGGCTCAAAACTACACATCAGACCCAAAGGGGGATGTTTGTGAGGTTGATTCTGATTTTGGTAATGGGATACTGACATTAGGGGGTCAACCCGAGCATGGGATGGCCATGAATATGAGTTGGCTAATAGCAGTGTAGTGCAGAATGGGTGATTAGGTGTGAGTTCTAAACCTCAAGGATTTAATAAAAATCCTACTATATGCTAAGACTTGGATAAGTGCAAGAAAAGAAAACCTAGGTAATTGGATTAAGTGGGTATCAGTGGGATGGCAGAGAAATCTTAGTGTTCAACCGTTGAGGTCAATAGGGATGAGGTAACAACATACGTACTTTTTCTATGATTTATTTTGGAAACAAAAAGGTTTATGCATATGTTCTCCTTTTGAACTCCTATTATTTTTCTTCAATTATTCAATTAAAAAGTCTTTATAAACTTTATTCTCTCTTTACTTATTTATACTTATTAATTATTTCCCATGCCCAGGCTCTTTGAGAAATACAACGCTTTCTAAGCCTTCCACCCAATCTATCCTTTGATATCTTTTTACTCTTTTGTTAATTAGAACATATTGTTATTTGAATCTGGGTGTAATCTTCGTTCTGGTGTGTATTGCTGTGAGTTCAATTACAAATGTCAGTTGTGTGTCTCACTTGGATGTATATTATTATTTTTGAATTTCTTCATGGAATGTGCCTTATTTGGCTTCATTGTACAACATTATTTGGAAATGTTACATGAGTATATTTTAGTAGCTATAACTTTATATTGTTTAACCAAAGAACGAGACGGAGATTTTCTTATGCAACACACTGGATGGTTTTACATTTTCATGTCGAACTATTTCAAATTACAAAAATCAAATACCCAAATTGCATATGCAAAATGCAACATTGCCTACGGGATACCACATCAGAGACAAAATGAATATTGTATTGCCTAATTCAACAAGACATATGTGTGTGTAACAGGGTGAGAGATAGAGACAGGGGGAAGATGGGAAAGGGAGTTCAGAAAGGGACGTGAAGGTTGGTTTCTTCACAAGAGATTTAGTGAAATCAAAGAGAGTGAGGGAGCTACGTCTCCTATACAATGATTGGGGCCAAGAATATGAAAAGTTGCAGACATGACAAAGGTAGAGGAGCAGAGAGAAAGGAGAGTTGGATGCAAATATAGAGAAAATACAAGGGACCAAATAGGGAAATGGAGAGTTACATATATTAAAGAAATCTTGCTTGAGCAGATCAAAAAGGTTTTAGCCACTAAGTTTGTAGCCAAAGTCATATTGAAGACTCTACACAAATGTTTGCGGTTGGAAACCGCGACAACCCGAGGAGCCAGTAATAGTAAGTGAGAAGTCGTGATGGATCATCACTCCAGCACCTAACTTTAAAATATTAAAACAAGCAAAAATAACAAAGATATTATAACGTAAAAGAAAATAAAAAAAATGCCTTGTAAGTTTGCACTCTGAAGATTAGCACCAGCTAATACAGCTCCACGAAGATTTGCACCAGTAAATTCACATCTTCCCTAGGCAAGACAAAATCATTTGAGCTGGCAATCCAAATAATAAAAGTATATCTGAGTACATAAAGATAGAAAAGATATTTCCAGTCAAAAGTAGGTGTTTAAATCGTAATAGCGAATAAAAATTCAGAAACTTCTTGACACGCCTGGCAAATTTGGAAATTATTTACGTGCAAAAATGAAAGTCAGTAGCTGAATCATACTCGCGCAATGTTGCGTTGTGAAAAATTGAACCCTCGGCATCCACATCCTGTGACAAGAAATTTAAGGTTTAGATATAGATTCAACAATCAAATGCAAATGGGTACTCAGGGACAATTTGACAAACCCGCACCGCAACACTAAACAAATAAAAAAAAAAATTATTGCACATATAACTCTTCAAGATTTAAACTAGTCAATGTTGCACGTCGCTGACATGAAAATACGAAGAATATAGAAGCTATAGAAACTCAATAGAACAAACAGTAAAGGTTGCATACAAACTGACTACAACACAATGAAATGAACGTACCCGGAATTTCGCACACTGAAGGTTAGTGCGTGAGAAGAATACATTTTTGAGACATGCATAGCTGAAGTCCACGAGTGACAGATCCTGCATATGTTTTAAACAAAACACATCAGAAAGGGCAGTGCCTTATAGACAGTTTTATCTCACATCTTCAACAATCATACAAGAGTTCCGTTCCAGATAAAAGAGGAGAAAAATATCATACACCAGTCGCAAACATCTTGTATTCAGAAGAAAGGGAGTGGTAGGGGGAGGGGGGTACCTACTGTATATTAGAATGCAGAGTGGCTATTGTGTTATCTTCAGAAAAAGAGGGGCTATGGTAACACAACCCCTTTTATTCAATAAATAAAGATTAGCTGGTAGAGATGAAAGTGTCATTGCGTAGAAAGATATAGAACCCGGATACAATACCAGTTTAGAAAGATCAAGGCCAGAAAGATTCACTCCTCTAAATCTGACTCTGTCAGATTGTATGCATTTGATGATATCAGTTCGTGTCAACTCAGTATCCAACTCATTATGCTCCGTCCTCTTATCCAAAACATCAGTAATTCCATCTATTAGTCCCTGAAATTAAACATGTATGGTTTTGCTAAACGGAGATGAAAGTGTTCATGTAACCGATAAAAGTACTTTGTTTTAAGAGACAACACAATTTTAATCAAAAAGAACATATATACAATCAAACAGCTCAGATTGCAAATTTTAGAGACGAATAACGGCTCGGGTTTATTTTGCAGACATTCAAGCGTGGAGGCTCAGTCTCACATCCACAGGTTTATAGTCTCCTGCTCAAATGGAGGGATATAAATGAGGAGGTGGTTTAGCCTTAGTAAGGTTTGGTTTAGCCTTAGTAGGGTTTAGGCTAAGTTGGGGAGACTTGGGGTTGAAGTTTGGGGCAAGAAGGCTTTTAACGCTCAAATAAGTGAGCAAGCAGAATGACCGCGATACAATAGATCGGCTGCAGGGATCGATAGATCAGTGTCAACGTATTTCATTGACGGTTTTGACGTTTTAAAACATACTTTGACAAGTTTTAACAGTTCATTCTCATTCTAAACCAATGTTACCTAATTCTCTCCTCCCCCATCTGTCCCACGAACCGAACCACTCAACACCGAACGGGATACTTTCGTAGTCCAAATCGCCAAATAAGATGAACCGTGTTTCTTCTCAGCTTGAAATAAAACATCAGCTTATAAATTTCAGGGAGGTGAAGAGAGAAAGAGAGACTTGTTTCTTCATAGTCGGCAATTGTTTGGTCGGTTTCGTCACCATTGGCACTAGTTTTGACGCCATCTTCGTCGCCGGTTGATGATGGCAATGGTTCCGTCTTTCTTCGATTTGGTAGGTTGGACCATTGGAAGAGAGGAAGAAACAAAGTCGTATGAAGGTGAAAGGAAAGGTTAAATGTTGCTCGTCTAGAGTGGAAGAGACTGATGGGTTATTTTAGAGGGAGGACGAAGTTACTGATGGGCAGGTAGTAAATGAGTAGTTTAATGGCTGTTCTTATAACTTATACTTCTATGCAAGATTCTGTCTGGCTATTAATAATGAAGTCTGATGCATTGTTCCAAAAAGTTAAAAAGGAAGAGTAGCCACTGTACCAATAGTAAAAAAAGGGAAGGAAAAAAAAGTCTAAAAAATGAAATGAAATAATAGGTACATTGGATGGACTTTCCAATGGATGGACTTCCCATCCATTTAAACCGTACCATGTATAGAATAAAATTTATGAAAAAGTAATAAGTACAATGGATGGACTTTCCAATACAAACATAACCTACTAAATGGATGGGATTTCACAATGCAGCAAGGGACCCACTATTGTTTATTTCAATAAATTTTCTCTTTTGGAGTTTAATGTGAAGACTAAGAACTAGTGCACTCTTCATGTAGAAAAAAATAACAATAAATAAATTTAATGGAGTCTTCTCAATGCAAAGTTGGCCAACTATTATTTTTCTTTATAAATAAAATTATATTAATCCAAAGTAAAACTAATGGACCTTGTATTATTTAGTTTGATTTTAATTCCCATATAAAATAAAAACTTAAAGCACTCTTAATTTGTTCATTAGTAAAATATTAAATATTAAAATGCTTTTTTTTCATCAATATTTACTTTCTCTACCATTATAATTTCTTATTGAAAACTCACATACAACAATAACACGCTACTTCTTTACATTACTTCTTTATTTCTTAATTACCATTAAGTTTAAATTTACAAGACATATTGGGTATTAGTTATGAGTGGTATACATCAATTTTTATATACTAAACATACTTCACAACATTTGTTGTTGTTGTTGTATTCCACTCATATATGAACTGTGTACTACATATTCCACATAAAGTATAAACTACGAATCGAACATAAATTTCAAACAAATTACGAACCAGAATTGCATTCCAAATAAGTATACCCCTACCGTACCACGTACCGGCCAGGGTTTTGAAGGGTTGGAATTTTGAAGAGTTGGAGATCAAAAGAAGGAATTTTGAAAAGTTGGAGATCTATCAAAAAGCCAGAAGATTATTGCGAAGAGGAGAGTTTTGTCATCAATTCAAGCATAAGACAAGAACTTTCTTCTACTTTTATTCTATGTACCGAATAGACCTTATCAATCGCTAAACCTTTTTCATGTTTGATAAAATTCAAGATCTAGTTTTTAATTAAAGAGATTTTCAATGCATATATCTAAAATTTAAACCAAGATTTGCCAAACCATAATATTGAGAATGGGAGATCCGATAAATGCGATGAAAACCTTTGAATCCGTATTGATTTATGTATAAAGCTCGAATAGTTTTGGGCGAAATTAGTATGTGATTTATGAAGTTATGTCAATATGTAGGGAATAGGGTTAATTCTACTAGGGTAAATTAACTGGTAATGGTGTGCTTTTATGCTAGCAATCAACGTTTAATCAAAACCCTAATTTAAGAGTCATCTATATAATAAATGAGGGAGGATTTTGGTCTTTCCCAACTGGTGGTCCTGATTCAAAGTTAAAAATATATTTGCGGCTCTTCATGCAAGTTCAGGAATACCATTGGAGCACAATTGTTATTCACGAGTAATCACAGCACAAGGCTCAAGGAGAAGTTGGGTACTTACTACAGGCTGTAATAAGTACCAGCTGGGGCCATCAACTAGTGGCACTTTAATTCAAATCTAACCACATCTCTCTCCATTTTCACAATTCTTAATCACATGCGGAGAGTCCCACTTTAAACCTCTCTCTCTCTCTCTCTCTCTCATCTTATCAATGGCCTCTCTCCCGAATCCACACCCACTCTCCTAACAACAAGCAATGGCTATAAACACTTGTAGGCTCCCTCTCCTCTTTCAACTCTATGTACCTCTCATTTTCATTTTGTGTTTTTTTGGGCTTTCATGTTTATTATTTATAATTTGCAGGTATGCTAGGGTTTGAGGTGGAATCAAGAAGTTATGGTTTTACTGATTCCGACAGCAAAAAAGCTACGATTTAGGTTTGATTCGTTTGAGTTTAATACTTTTTTCTGTACATGTCATATTATGGCCTTTAATTATTTGAAAATGATTTATTATTCTTATACTTTTAGTTCCAGTATGATTTTAGTTTATCATTTGGGAATAGATGAGTTAAGTTGGGACAAGGCTTTGTTGAGTTGAGTTGAGTTAAGAATTTGGAAGAGATGAGTTGATCGATGTTTGGATGATACTAACTCATGACAGTGTATGTACAAAGAGAAGATTTTTTGGGGCTTTGATTTGTAGGTTTAGTCATGTAAATCATTATTTTTTCCCATTTCAGAGAGTTGGTGGCAAATCTTCCTCTCAAAGTAAGTGAGAGGAAGATAATGTAAATTAATCTCTCTCTGTCTCTCTAACTCTTCCTCTCACAATTTTTGCAGCAAAATTTCCCATTCTTTGTTTTATTTTGCTTCGTCTCACAATTGGTATCTCGTATTTTCTTTTGTTGTGCTGAATCGATCTATTGAGTTGAATCAAGAGATGATGTGTGTGTTTTAGTTGTGTGTGTGTGTGTGTGCGTGTGTGTGTGTGTGAGAGAGAGAGAGAGAGTCTTTTTTGTGTGATGTAATTTTCTTTTTAGAAAAGCAGAGCCTTTTATAATTTTCTTGAAGATGTGTATTGATTATTAAAAGGTACCAGTCTGTTCTGTTTAAGGTTTGTAGCTAGTGTGTATGTGTTTTTAGCTATGTTGCATTGTATTTGTTCTTGATAATATGATGGTGATGATTCTATTTAAAGGTTATCCATATACCTTATCTGTTTAAAGGTTATCGATATACCTTATTTAAAATGTTGATTATTCATTTGATTTATTATTGGTCAAGGTTTAAATTGATTTTTACTTTTATGTCTTTTGTATAATTTGCTAGGGCCGCTGTGTCTAATTTATTTTGGATTACCTAATAGGTTTTGTTCTAAATTCTCTAATAGGTTTCTAACTATGCAATATTGGTGCATATCTATATATTAATGCCGTGTTTTTTTTAATTGTGCTTGGTTGTTGCATGCTGCAGGAACATTGAGCTTTTGCTATCTATTGGAGAAATTGAGAAAGATTGTTATTGTCTTTTCTGATACTTTTTTGGGTCCATAAATGTTATAATAATGGACAGGGGTCATGCAATTGAGTAAAATAATAGTTTTGTAGAACTGTATTTTTTCCATTGATAATATGATGGTGATGATTTTGTATAAAAATGTTCAATTCTACCTGTTATCTTTAAGTAGTGGAATTAACCTATGGTAATTTAATGCCATGATCCATGAATATTTAGCGCGAGTAAGTATGTTTCGTAATTTATGTGAGAAAAGTACTCATAAAAATATGGTGATCTAACTACACCCATTGATGGAGGTACTTGCATTGTTTACACGATTGATAAATGCTATAAAATTTGCCCAACTTTTGAAAATCACAAAAACATGTAAAATAAAGTATATCTTCCTTTATCTATTTATATGAAAAATTGTCACCACCGTGTCATCGGCACGGCCAACCCTAAGTCATATTATAGTTGGGGATTGAAACCCTAGTTTGGTTTTGTGTTAGAATCGTGATAGGGTTACCGATAATAATAACTCACTCGTGTAATAATGTGAAATAAATTAATAGAATAATAATTAGAGAGTGTAAACTTCCGTTGGTGGTAAAAATGTACGGTTATAATATGCTTTGTAGTAGTTATAATTGACACTCGTAACATTGTGTGTGTTATTTAGAGTATGGAGTCATGGTGGTGTGGTTAGGACTATGGTACGTATCAAAGGTTACAATCACATTCATAAGATCTCCCAATCTTAACATTAAGGCTTAGCATATTAATTTGAATTGCAAATCTATTCATTGAAGGTCTTTTGAATCTAAAATTAGTTCTCAACTTTATCAATTATGAAAATTTTAGTAATAAATAAGGCCTACTGAATCAAGAGAGAAAAATAGAAGAAAGTTCTTCCCTTATGCTTAAATTGATGCAGAAACTCTCCTATCTAAAAAATCTTCAATCTCCTTTAATAAATCTCCAACACGTTATCAAAATCCTCTTTTAGATCTCTCAAATGCTTCCACGAACTCCAAATGGTATTAGAGAGGCTATGGGAGCTGCTTTATGTGTTAGGGTTGAGTTTATAATGAGAATGAGAGGTTAAAACTCGTCAAATTGGTTTAAATACATCAAAATCTCAAAAAAAATATACTTTGAAGGCCGATCTATCAGCCTATGGAAAACTAACCACAACCTTCTATCAGGGTTATTCTGTTTGCTCACTTTCTTAGCGTAAACAAACTTTCACAAGCCGCAAACTTCACTCTCAAGCTAGACTAAACACTACTCTTTAATAAACAGAACTCTTAAGACTAAATCACTTCTCACCGCCCCAAGCTCGGATTAACACGCCCAAATAATCAAAATCTCAATTAAATCGCGCGCAAGATATTTCAAAATGCCATTGTATACGAATTTCTCCTATTCATATAAACCTATTAAAATACGGGGTATTATATACTTTTACCCATAACAATTTGTTCCTCAGATTTTGCTACACAACTGCCATCAAATTCTCTTACTAATAGCCTATATAATGGATTTATTTTAATAAGAGAAATTTAAAAAAAAATGGATTTGAGAAATTTTGTGTTTGCAATTTAGTTGAGATTTTGTTGTGAGTATTCGGGATATAAACCCTAGATTCCATGGTCACCGCGAGCCAGTTAGGTGGCTGACTTAGGTCGCCATTTGTACAATCCCGCCCCTCCCGTTTCTGATTTCTTTGTATGTCTCTTTTCTGCTCTCGTCAGAGCCCCAGGGCAAGAGCTGGATGGCAATCGTAAGGGTTTCACCCCATCTTCCTTCTCCTTTATTGAGGCCAAACCCCCTTGGGTCGCGGCCTAGGGTTTTTAACCCCCCTTGCTTCTGTTGCTCGAAATGGTGTTTGAACAAACGGAAGCGGTGGGTTTCGAGATGGTTTTGTGCAAGATTCTAAAAAATGCAGGGCGTGACCGAGACGTGGAGGCCAAGCCTTAAACCTCAGAAGCCTAGGAGGGTCTTAGGCGTAAAAATGCGTGAAAAGGCGTTTAGGCCTTTTTTAATATAGTTTAATATTTTTTAACTATAACAAGGCTATTAAAAATACAAAAATGGCACATACCTTAAAATATGTCTAAATATTTGCAAATTAAAATACTATTTTCTTTAAAATAATCATAATAGTTATTATTATAAAAAAAAGCGCGTTTTTTTTATGCCTTACCCAAAAAAAGCGCATTTTTTCACGCCTTACCCAAAAAAAGCGCATTTTTTCACGCCTTACCCCAAAAAACGTTGACCATCATTGACCATGCGTTAATACACGCCTTGGGCCAAAAGTTGGCGTTTGTAACGCGTTTTTTAGAACACCGATTTTGTGATTGGGGTGGAGTTGGGGAGAGGAGCAAAAGCAAGGTGGTTGATGCCACCAGCTAGTGATGTGCACCGATGGAGTGGTGTCACGATTTGTTGTGAAACAATTTGGCAACTCCTGTTATGGCTCTAATACCAATTTGATGCATCATGACAAATCGCCCACAAGAGCAAGCACAAATTAAGAAGAGCTTTCTCCCTCTAATATCTCAAAATGTGAAGTAATTACAATAATTGGCCAAACGCCTTATATATATCCTAAGTTATCTTGCTAGCCAAGATAACATTAAAGGGTAAAAAGATTAAAGAGGACACTTAAGAATATTCCAAGGGAATATTACTTATCCTTACCTAAAACACTAATCTTATTCAGGATATAAAATATAAGATAAACATAATATTACAATCAAATTACATATAACCCATGGCACTCCTTAGTTCTCATCATTTTCAAACTTATCTACTCTCACTACATATATATGATTAATGGACCATCTCGTCTGAGCCACGAAAAAAAATAAGTGACCTTCAAGTTTGAGATCGTTAGTATCCAATCTCAAAAAGACACAAGACTACAATATAAAGAAACGAGTGTGTTCATATTTTGTTAACTAAACAATGTATTTAGCTCTCTGCATATTCCTCACACTCCATAAAGTAGTTTAAATTTCTTCTGAGAAACTAAAATCTCTCCCATTTAAAACATTAGCAATTTTTCGTCGTTTTTTGTCACACTACATATTTCAATTTATCTAGTATTAATCAAATAACATCATAATAAAGTCATTATATCCTCAACCGATTGTATTATATACGGATAGAATAGCATCATGTTTGTAAAATTTTATATAACTAATGGAGGAAATCATTGACTGAATCAAACTCGGAGTGAATCATCTAATATCTGATATAATATAGGTATAAAATGCTCTCATTTAATTAGCGCTTCAAATGTGGCACCATTTAACACGTGTAGTAATAAAATATACTCTCTTGTTTTTTAAAAAGGGTAAATTATAGTAAACCTACAAACTATTTCGGATTTACGGTCAATCCCTGATCTAGAAAAACCCAACAAGAAACCCCCTCAACTATTGACCCATAACAACTAACCAATACAAAAATGAATAACATCGTTAACTAGGAATATGAAAATAAACAAAATACCCTCCGATCTTAAAAATTACCATTTGGCATATTTTCTTCGTACTTGTTCTTACAAAAATAAGAAAATAACAACACAAATTAACACCACCAGTCAAAACGGCGACACCACCATACTATAGGAAAATAACAACAAAAGGAGAGAGAAAGGAGAAACAAAAGATCACCTCATAAATCAGCATCCCATGTTTTTGTAACACCCCGTATTTTTTGAATAATTAATTTCAGCATTTTAATTATACGTGTGCTATTTATAATATTGCATATTTAATAAATATTAATTAGCGAGAATAAAATTAATATTTATGTGGAAGTCAAATTTACTAAGTGTAATTAATTAAATTAAATTCGGTAAATTATTAGTACGTCGTAGTGGGTAATGACGATGGGGATTGACGATATCTCAACCGGGACATACAAGTAGGCCATTTGTGGATTGAGATAGGATATTTATGTTTGGTGACTCGGACGGATCGAAATAGTCAAAATCAAGTACCCGAGGGTAGAGATTGGTTACCGAGAGCTTTTTAAACTAGTCAGGACCCATTCGGGGGCATTTAAATCACTTTTTCTTAAGTGGTTAACCTAAATACGGGATTAAGAGGTTTAAATGGGATATTAGGGTTATGAGGCAGCCACTTTATACATTCTAAACCTCGGGGAGTTTTTTGGTGAGAAAAGAAGAAGGAAGAACACAAGGAAAGGTGGAAAAAGACTATTCTTGGCTAGATTCAACATGGAGGAGACTAAGATTCAACCACCATTGAAGGCAAGTGTATAACTTGCTTGTTGATTTGTATTTGTTTAGATTCATATCAAAATAGTAAAAACTGATTTTGGGATGGGGATTCAATATGTAAAATGGGTCTATGGGGAAAGATTTGAATATGACTCGTGTGATGATATTAATCTTGGTTTCTTGAGAATAAATCTTGATTTATGTGGAATTAATCTTGATTGCTAGGAGATTCAATACTTATGATAGTCTAAATTGTGTGAAAAAAGATTTGGGAAATAATCTAATTAGAGAAGTAATTAAAGGATAAAGAAATCTAGAAAATTGCGATAAAATCATTGAATTGTTGAATTGATGAAATTGAATGACGGTTATGGGATTTGTGAATCTTAAGATGGATTTAAATTAGGTTTTATGTATGAGAACCCTTGCAAGACTAAAAATAGCGTTGGAGTTGTGAAAATTGTGGAATTGAATGTTAGGAGTTTGGAAAATCCGTCACTTTAATTCAAGAACTGGGCTCCTGCCCAGAATCGAATCAATTCGGCCTCATAGGCGAATCGATTCGGCTATGAACCCGAATCGATTCGGACTTGCTATGAGGGACAGTCAGGTCTTTTACTGTAATTCGAGGGGCTTTTGAGGACTTGTAAATTGTAAGAAGATCCGTAGAGTGTTGTAGGACTTCTGAAAAATTTTATGAATAGTTATCCGACCTTGAGTAGGGGAGAGTAGACTCGAAGTAGGGTTACGAGTGTTTAAGAGGGGTAACAATCGGAATATAAACTACGAATTTAGGATAGAAGAATTCGGGGAGTATTATTATTATTTACGGACTGGTTGGGAAAGTCCGGGAATTTCAGAAAGGCTATGTAACGAAACTTAATTTAATTAGTGAATAATTAAATGTTTAAGAGTCGGGGACAGACTCGTGACTTATAGGCTAGTGCTTCGGGCTTTAGACACGAGTTAGCCGGACTCGGGAAATATATATATAAGTAGCGGGATAGCATATATATATATATGTATGTGAGTATTAATATCTGCATGCATGATATGTGAAACATACCCATCCTAGCGGATAGACTATAGATGGAGGCTGCGCGCCGTGGGAGGTCACTCTGGCATCTTAGCAGAGGTAGTAATGTTTCCCTGGGTCATATATCTGTGCATGGCCACGTTGTGTAGGGTTGGAGTCCCGTAGAATAATGTGGTATGGTTATGACTACGGACTTAAAGCCATGACCGCCTCCGGGTTTTTTTACGTTTTTGGGTTCGGTGGTGAAATTCCGACCCAGTTGCCCAGGTTGTGGTGGACTCCCTGGAGCTTGATAGCATGCTAGCGATTTCACATCCAGGGAGGTAAAGCTCGGAGGGATAGCAATTATATGCATATAGCGAGTGATATATGTGTTTATATGCATTTGATGTGTTTCAATTATACGTATATAAAGAGCTAGACACTTATATACGAACATAAGAAATTAATTGTGAATATTATTAATCGGAGTAAAATTAGGGGAATGAATAATAATGAGATAATGAATCAAGCAAAGAAGTAAGCTAAGTATCAAATCAGTGATATACAATACTCTAAGTAGGGTAAAACGTTACATTGAAATTAAGGATGAGGCCTAGTTAGGCGGGGTAGCATAACTAGGTGGGTTACAAGCATACATTAGGTGCGCAAATTAGATGAGGGGTGAGGATTATCTCATGTGAGTGCACTACCACTTTAAATATGAAGATTGCTTTACATTTTCAATAACTGCATATTAAACACTCGCTAAATATTTTTTTTTTGAGCTCCAACCCGTATCAAATATTTTTAAAACTTTTTGGTGTCCAGCCAAAGGAACGCCAAGGATGATTATTCTTTCCAGGGACACGTAACTGCAGCTGATGTGGAGGCTTACAGGATTCCACGTAGCCGCATCAGCTGTCAGTTGGGCGTGTTGCCCGTTTATTTCAAACTTATGAACTTCCGTTTCTTTTAGTAAGTTGATTTGGATGTACTAGATTTTTACCCGATGATTTATTCGGGGACCTTATTTATTTATCTCAGCTTCAGACATTATATTGTGATCTCATTTATTATGATTATTGTGCATGGTATTATGGTGGATTGGTTACTACTGTTGTATATTAATGAAAGATAAAATTGACACTGTAATTAATCATGTTTCAATAGTGATGCTAAGAATGAGCCATATGAAACTACCGTTTTATTTTGGTAGAGGCCACTCATTATTTAAATAAGCGGGGTGTCACATTTTTCTCCCATGGTTATTTACTCGAGCTGTTTCGGTTAGTGCAACCCATAAACACACGGCACATATAGACCCATAAATATACACACAAACCCATCCGAACGGTTTCTGATAGTGCGATCCCAAAAGCACAACTCAAGTACACAAACCCACAAAAACAGTCGTCCCAACTGCCCCCTGCGCAACAACATAAAACCTCACATACCAGCATAATGGGGGTGCGAGAGGAGACCTGAACTGATTCACAAGCAAAGGGAAGTTGTTTGTGATTCGCAAGTAATAGAGGGATTCGTGGGGATGAGTTTGCTAAAGAGGAGGTGGATTTGATAAAACATGAGCCATAACTAGGGATGGATTTGAGAGCCCTGATTAGACCTATTTTATGGGTTTTATAAGAGGTTTTTTACAAAGACACCTATTTTTGTGGGTTTATTAGCCAATGGATAGGGAGACCTGTGTTGACAACTAAGTAAGAGGGGGGGGGGGTCATCTTTGTTGGTTGAGATAATAATCTTAACCCATCATATGAAAAACAAAAAAATAAACTGCAAGTTATCCTACACAAACAAACTCGTTATGTTTAATAATATAGATGTATTTAATAGCAGTTCTCAAACAAAGAAATCAGAACACCTTGAGTTCTCAATCACTCACAAAATAGAGTACACACGCATCCAACATATCTATATCTGAACCTTTTATTTACCACAAACTAAAGAGCATTAAACATATGTTGGTGAAATTGCAAGATTACAAGAAAAGATAATAGCAAGAAAATATGATAACCATTGTAATCCCATTACACCTAAGGCTTAAAGAAGCAATTTTAAACAAAAGAAGACATCATCAATAATCACATCCACAAAAAAAACTAATAATGAGCAACAAAAACAAACATAGATATCGAACTTGAAGAAAGAATGGCTTACAAGAAGTTGATAATATTCTGCCTCCCTTAAAATCTCTGAATATTCAGAGTCATTCAATGTGGGAACTACCCCATCCCTCAACCAATTTAAAATATGACGGAAATGTTTCCCATCCCTGTCAACAAACACATAACCCTGCAAGAATTCAATATGATCAGAGTAGAGTGTCTGATTCATATTGTTGAGAGAGGAGATATATATAGAACTCAAATGTGAGAAAAATCTTGAAGGCTAATTAACATGTGTTAGCTTATATTAACGTGAGGTAGGTTAACCAAAAACATTACAACTAAACTAAAGCCCTAAACCTAAGAGGTTACAGAGAATTAACACTTGAAGGCTAATTGGGTAACAATTGGAGAGGAGAAAGCTTGGTGATTGGAAAGGCTAATTAGGATTATCAAGGAGGATCGTCAATTACACCAAATTTGGGGATTTCTTCTACACCAAACAAGACAGGAATTCTTTGTACTACTCCCATTTGATTAGATTAGTTTTATGTTAATATTGATGTGATTGATGACATAACATTAGGCTATAATTATATGTTGTTAAATTGTTGGCAATTTACAATTGTAGTATGATCATGGTTCAAAGTATCCACGATACCGAGTCAATTCGGTGAGTTCACTCAGTTTCATGCTACCGTGACTCGAGTTCAGTAATAAGCATTCTTGGCACAAATCGGACCATATCGGCGTGATCTCGGACGATATCGGCGAGATCTCAGTCATCTAGGACAATATAAGACAACTCATTATAAATTTTATTGTAATTACAAAAGTCATTAAATTTGTACTACTTCTATCAAATTTGTGATGTTATTTATGGTTGAATTAAAACCTTACCGAGTGATAATGTATTTATATATATTTATGTATCATTGTGTTTAAACACTTCTTTATTTACTAAAAATATATCTTAAAAAATGTACCGCTATTAACTTAATATATATTAAAATGTATCATTATTTACTTGATATATATATATATATCATTTTTTCTCTCCTTAAAATGTACCTCTATTTAATCAAAATATCTTTAAAAATGTATTATGGAATATATTAATTAATCACTATTATTTACTTGATGTTAAGAGAAATAGGGCACAAAGAGAATTTTAAAGGGAGGAAGAGTTCTTATTAATTGGTCTCTAACAAATGGGGGGGTCACCCCTTATTTATAGTACAAGTTGGTAGAGTCCTAATAGGAGTGGACATCCACTTAAATAGGATAAATATAATATTTATAACACTCCCCCTTGGATGTACACCATATCCACCATTCAATGATTATTGCCTCATTAAAACCTTACTAAGGAAAACCCATTGGGAAAAAACCGTAGTGAAGGAAAAAGAGTACAATTTATTGTGATCATTGAGTCGGTGTTGGGCGTGCTTAATGCTGCCTCGTTAAAACCTTTACTAGGGAAACCCAATGGGACAAAACCTAGTTAAAGGAAAAAGAGTACAGCGCACAAATGTCCCAAATTACATGTTCTTGTATCCTCCCCCCTGATAAGATCATCCCCCTGATTGATATGTTCAATTTCACTGTTGGTGGAGTCGACGCATTCCAATCTCGTACACAAACTTTTGAAATGTTGCCTTTGGCAGTGACTTTGTGAAGAGATCAGCTAGGTTATCACTTGAACGAACTTGCATCACTTCAATCTCATTTTTCTTTTGAAGCTCATGAGTAAAGAAAAATTTTGGTGAAATGTGTTTGGTTTTGTCTCCTTTGATGAATCCTTCTTTAATTTGTGCTATGCATGCTGCATTATCTTCATAGATAGTACTTGGAATATCTGTAATAGAAGGCAATTGACAAGAACTACGAATATGATGAATTAAAGATCTCAGCCATACACATTCACGGCTAGCTTCATGAAGGGACAAAATTTCAGAGTGGTAACCTATCTGAGATCGACCCTTATGAGGATCATAGAGATATCCAGAATCTGCATAACCAACTAATTTGGAACTATTAAAATTATATGAATAAAATAAACCCATGTCAGTGGTTCCACGTAGATATCTTAGGATATGTTTGATACCAGCCCAATGCCTTCTGGTTGGTTCAAAACTATATCTAGCAAGCAGATTCACAGAGAATGAAATATCCGGCCTAGTGCATTATACCAAGTACAATAATGCACCAATCGCACTTAAATAGGGTACTTCTGGACCCAATATTTTCTCATCTTTTTCTTTAGGGCAGTATGGATCTTTCTTTATGTCCAAAGACCGGACAACCATGGGTGTACTTAGTTGGTGCACTTTATCCATATTAAAATGTTTTAATACATTTTCTGTATAATTAGACTGATGGACTAAAATTCCACTAGAATTTTTCTCGATCTGTAGGCCGAGGCAAAATTTAGTTTTTCCAAGGTCTTTCATCTCAAATTTCTTTTTCAAATAGTTAGCAGTTGTTTCGAGCTCTTCTGGAGTCCCGATTAAATTTATGTCATCCACATAGACTGCTACTATTGCATATCCTTTTGAGGATTTCTTTATAAATACACAAGGGCAAATTGGATTGTTTGCATACCCTTCCTTAGACAAATATTCACTAAGACGATTGTACCACATTCTTCCAGTTTGCTTTAAACCGTACAATGAACGTCTCAGCCGGATCGAGTACGTACTCATCGGCTTTGCTTCAGGCAAAGGAAATCCTTAAGGGATTTTCATGTATATTTTTGTGTCTAAGTCCCCGTATAAATAAGCGATCACAACATCCATGAGTCCCATATCAAGATTTTCAGAAACAACTAAGCTAATCAGATATCTGAAAGTTACACTATCCATAACAGGGGAGTATGTTTCCTCAAAATCAATCTCAGGTTTCTGTGAGAAACGTTGTGCCACAAGTCGTGCCTTATATCGAGTGATTTCATTCTTCTCATTTCTTTTTCTTACAAAAACCCACCGATAACCTACCGGGTTAAAACCTTTTGGGGTTTGTACTATAGGTCCAAATACATCACGTTTATTTAGAGACTCGAGTTCTGCCTTGATGGCAATTTCCCATTTTGGCCAATCTACTCTTTATCGACATTCATTTAGAGTACATGGTTCATTATTATTATCACTGCCCTTTGAAATTCGTGTAGCTACTGCATATGAAAAAACATCATCAATGACAGTTTCTTTTCGATCCCACATTTCTCCCGAATATGAATAAAACATAGAGATCTCGTTATTATTATCAGGTACCTTTGCCTCTTCAGGGGCTTGTATAGTCACTTCAGTGACTTGTGTGTTTTCAGAAACAATAACCTCTTCAGGGTTTTCAGAGAAAGTGGATCTTTTATTCATAACCTCTTCGGGAGGATGATTAGGGCATGATTTTTCATTTGATCTCCGCTTTCGGGGAGGAGAGTCTTTGGAACCTATAGGTCTTCCACGCTTCTGGCGTGCAACAGATTCATTTTCTACTGATGTCAATGTTTGTCCCACTGGTACATCGATTCTTGCAGGCACATTTGCAGCAGGTACATGAGACTTGGTTACTTTTGCAGCATCATTGAATGCATCGGGTAATTTATTTGCAATTTCCTAAAGATGCAATATCCTTTTCACTTCATACTCACATTGAGCAGTACGAGGGTCTAGATGAGACAAAGTGGAAGTGTTCCATGTTAATTCTCGCCGTTCTTTCAGGAACGGACCGTACTTCTGGTACGTTCTTTCCTCCCCTTAACGACGGGAAAAGTGTCTCATCAAAATGACAATCCGCAAATCTAGCGGTAAATGTATCACCTGTAAGTGGCTCAATATAACGAATGATTGATTGTGAATCATAACCAACATATATGCCCAAACGACGTTGGGGACCCATTTTGGTACGCTGGGGTGGGGGGATGGGCACATGCACTGCACAACCAAATTTACGCAAGTGTGATATATTTGGTTGACATCCAGAAACAAGTTGAAAAGGTGAAAATGGGTGATAAGCCGTGGGTCTAAGCTTAATTAACTTAGCAGCGTGAAGGATAGCATGTCCCCAAGCAGAAACTGGGAATTTGGATTGCATAAGTAAAGGTCGCGCAATAAGTTGCAAACGTTTAATTAAAGATTCGGCTAAACCATTTTGAGTGTGGACATGGGGGACTGGGTGCTCAACATCAATTCCTTGTGATAAAACAATAGTCATCAAAAACTTGAGAAGTAAATTCTCCCGCATTATCTAAACGAATGGATTTAATGTGTTGATCAGGAAAATGTGCTCTAAGTTTTATGATTTGAGCAAGTAATTTTGCAAAAGCCAAATTACGAGTAGATAACAAACAAACATGTGACTAACGAGTGGATGCATCAATTAAAACCATAAAATATTTAAAAGGTCCACTAAAAGGGTGGATGGGGCCACAAATATCCCTTTGAATTCTTTGGAAAAAAAATGATGACTCGGAAGCAATTTTGAGAAAAGATGGCTTAGTGATTAATTTACCTTGAGAACAAGGGGTGCAAAAATGATCATCGGATAAGGTAAGTTGTTTGTTTGTTAACGAGTGCCTGTATGAGTTGTTTATGATTTAACGCAACATGTTTGATCTAGGGTGACCCAATCGGTCATGCCACAATATTAAATTATAAGGATCATTGAGCTTCCGGTTCATGGCAGTATATGATTCTACAACATTGATTGTTGTATGGTATAACCCCATGGATAATGCACGCAATTTTTGTAGTGTGAGCTTCTGGCTTCCAACACTAGAAGTAATGCAAAGGAACTCTTTATTAGCTTCATTACATGTTTCCATATGATACCCGTTCACTCTTATGTCCTTAAAACTCAATAAATTTCTTCTGGAATTTCTTGAGTATATAGCATTATTTATGAATAAGTGGGTACCATTAAGTAACACCACGTGGGCTCTTCCGGAGCCTTCAATGATCTTAGCAGGACCAGCTATAGTGGAAACATTCGTTGTATTGTATACCAAGTCTGAGAAAAACTTCTGATTTTTCAAAATGGTGTGGGTTGTCCCACTGTCTACTAGACAAATATCGTCGCTTGCGCTTACTTTCGAATCCATACCTTTAACATAATTAAACGTAAATTGAAATTCAATCCACCAATCATATAAGCATAAAAAATGATCAAAACCATTCCATTAACTAATAAAGATATTAAATAAAGTTATCTAAACTCTAATGATAAACTACTAATGTCTCAATAAGAAAGATGAAGCAGATAAATAAATAAATAAATAAAGCAGAATCATTTAGGTCTTCAGGACCGTCTCTGGTGTTCTCCAAGCATGCTATCAAATGTCTCATCATTAATAGCATTTCCATCATCATCTTCAAAAAAATCATTGAAATTGAGATCAGTATCGTCAAGTTTCCGGCGGTCTTCAGGACCTTCCACAATATTTGTCTCCGCTTTCTTTTTCAAGGCCTGATAATTTTCAACCAATTTCTTGGACGAACGACAGGTATGTGTCCAATGCCCACTGCGGCCACATCTATGGCAAATGTCATTTGGATCCTGTGGATTTGACTTCTGATTCCCTTTATTGTTGTGATTATTCCACTTATGGTGGTTCTTAAATTTTGTATTTTGTCTAGGGCCATGATTATTGTAGCCACCTCTTCTGGAATTGCCACGGCCCCGCCGCATATTTCCTCGACCTCTTTCATTATCCTGAACAGAGTTAGCATTCACTTCTGGGAGTGCTACAGATTCAGTGGGTCTGGATGTATGATTCTTCATCAGTAAGTCATTGTTCTGCTCAGCAACTAGGAGACATGAGATTAGTTCCGAGTATCTTTTAAACCCTCGCTCTCGATATTACTGCTGCAGGAGCATATTCGAGGCGTGAAAAGTTGAGAATGTTTTCTCCAACATATCAGCATCCTCTACCTTTTCTCCACAAAGCTTTAGCTTGGAGGTAATCTTGAACATAGCAGAATTGTATTCAAACACAGTCTTGAAATCTGAAGTTGAGCCATTTATGGCGTGCACCTGGAAGTATGACCGATTTCTGATGGTCATAATGCTCCTTCAGGGAGTTCCCTAAATCAAGAGGATCTTTCATGTCAGGTACTCACTTTTCAAATCATTGTGTATGTGATGCCTAAGGAATATCAGGGCCTTAGCTTTGTCCTGTCGGGACATGGTATTTTCAAGTGTTATTGCATCACCAAGATTTCGAGCTTGGAGGTGGGGTTCAGCGTCTTGAAACCAATTCAGATAATTCACCCTAGAAATTTCAAGTGCTTCAAATTCGAGTTTAGAAATATTTGACATTTTTAAACTGTTCAATAAATAAATTACAATCAGAAATATGTAATGCAAAATAAAGACAAATTAATAATTCAATATTGATTGGAATATCATATGTGAAATTAGGATTTTAAGTCTTTGATTTATTAATTAGAACTTCAGGTCCGTGCTATTTATTTGTTGAAACTTCAGATCAATACATAAAATAATTGAACTTCGGATCAATTTTATTGAGTACAAGGACTTTATTTACCTTATTGTGTCAAAACTTCAGGTTTGATCATATTTTTTTAAAAAAATACATATTTGGAACTTCAGGTCCAAATTATAAATTATTTGGGGACATTTAATGTCCCTAACTCTATGATAGAAATAATCAAAACTTCAGGTTTTGATTCAAGGCATACTTTATTTGGAACTTCAGGTTCAAAAATTTTAAATAATGATTCAAGTCCCAAATTTAAAGGTAATTGAGAACTTCAGGTCTCAATTATTGGGAACTTCAAGTCCCAAATTTTTAAAGGTAATTGAGAACTTCAGGTCCCAATTACTGGGAACTTTCGTTCCTAAAAATCAAAACTTCAGGTTTGATTTTATGGTACATGTTATTATCATGTCCAAAAAAAAAATCGACAAAGTAATTGTTATGAAAAATTAATTGCCACATGTGTTTTTAAAAAAAAATTAATCGATATATATTAAAGGTTTTGTTAAAACCTTGAACAATGGCTACTAATAAAAAAATTTCATCAGTAATAATGTAATCCATACATACTACTTGCGTCAATAAAGAAGAAAAGAAACGCGATACGCATGATTCAGTAGTTGAATCTATGAATGGTTAAGTAGAGATTATTGTTACTATTCATAGGAGATGTAATCAATAAAATAATATTGTTACTATTCATATGGCATAGTTACGAATGCAAGTGGTATGAATCTATGACATAGAAAAGAATGCAAGAAGTATAGACATTATTATTACTATTCATATGGCATAAAAAAGAAAAGTAATCAATAAAATAATAAATGAAGTGTCTACTTAAGATTGCAAGCAGTGTGAATCTCGGCATGAAGTTATCGTTACTATTCATAAGAGATATCATAAACATAGTACGAAAAGTAGTCAAACCTCAATCACTGCTTGGAAATAATTGATGTTTGGGATTGGAATAGAAGATTTAAACGTGTGATGTCTTATGACGACTTGACACGATTGAGGTATCGTGCTGATAACGTGTTAAGAGAAATAGGGCACAAAGAGAATTTTAGAGAGAGGAAGAGTTCTCATTAATTGGTCGGGGTCACCCCTTATTTATAGTACAAGTTGGTAGAGTCCTAATAGGAGTGGACATCCACTTAAATAGGATAAATACAATATTTATAACACTTAATTAATTATTAATATATTTTACATTAATGAAAACAATATATTTTACTTCTATTTACTATTTTTTATAAAATTTTATGTCTAATTTGATCGTTTTGCTTATTTATTACTAAGCTATTATGGAATATTGTAGCTAATAAGTGCGACACGCGTCAGTATAAGCAATTATACAATGTCATGCATATTAAATGTTGGTTTTGTACTTATCTAATTAATCAATAATATTATTCTTACTTTTATGAAAAAAATTTGGGCACTCTAATTTGGGTATCATTGCGTATCAACCGATACCGAGACCAAGTTGAAAATTGGGGGCTCGAGTCATATACCGATACCATGACTTTGAACCATGAGTATGATACTCGAATTAGGGTTCTTGGTGCCATTATGAAAAATTAGGTTAACTAATGGTAATTAGTTGATTTAATCATACATTTCAAATTTGATTGTGCTAAAATCATTATTTTTAATACATGTGTTGGTAATTGAATAGACATAGGCAAGAATTGGTGAACTTTGAATCTAGGGTTTATATATATAGGTACTCAATCTTCTGTTGGGTTATAAACATTGGTTAGACCTTATGTATTTGATTTGGACGATTTGGGACTGAATTTGAGTGGTTGGGCGAGTATTTGGCATGGTTTTAAGCAGCTGTTACTGGTTGCTGCGAAGAACCGGATCAATCCGGGATAGGGTCGGATCGATCTGGCTGGTGACGTCTGGCAAGTTCGATTTTGGTGATTTGGATGGGAAATTCTTGTTTGGTTGATCTAGGATACTTTTATGATCATGTTTATTATTATGATTAAAAAGGATGTCTTTAAGAAGAAGGGTAGGGGTATCAAACCACTCAAGGTTAAATTGGAATACGAGGGCATTATAGTACCGGTTAGGAACCGAAATGCACCAATTCGGTAGTTTGTGATTATCTAGGTTGTGTGTACCCTATGTGCGTGAACATATCATGGGTATGTGTAGGACTTAAGTGGCGAGACAGCTTATGGCACCTTGGTTGATGACGCAGGTTGTGTACAGGTCTATATGATTATCACGATCCTACATGTTGAGGTCGTCGTTCCTTTTGAGGGGCAATGGGGTTGGATCCTTCCGTGTAGACGTTCGTATGTAGTCAAAAGGCCTTATCACCCTCTTCCTACAACAAAGGTTCTTTGCTTGACAACTTTGAAATGTCGTCCCCGACACGATCTCTTGCGAAAAACGAAGCAACTCATCCTGCTCAATCGCTTACCACTCGAGAGAGAAAGAGCACTTATTGGACTAATCAGCGGCGGGCCCATCTACAGCGGTATTACACCAAGTCACCAACTACCACTGCTGGTTCGGACCCGAACTAGAAATTCTCGCAAACCTGATTTGGCTAGCTCTACAAAGAGCACACGTCAAAAGATGCAAACTCAACTCAACTCAACTCAACAAAGCCTTTTCCCAATTATTTGGGATCGGCTACATGAATCCTATTTTTCCATTCCATTCTGTCCAGTGCAATATCTTCGGTTAAACCACATGACATAATGTCCTTTTTTATAATATCCCACCAAGTCAATTTAGGCCTACATCTACCCCTTGTGTTACCATCAATACTAACTAAATCACTCTTCCTTACAGGAGCATCCATTGGTCTACGCTTGACGTGTCCAAACCATCTAAGTCGATTTTCTCTCAATTTATCTTCTATAGGAGCTACTTTTACCGTTTCTAGAATTTGTTCATTTTTAATTTTATCCTTTCGAGTTTTACCACAAATCCATCTTAGCATTCGCATCTCCGCCACACTCATTTTCTGCACATTTTGTTTCTTGGTTGCCCAACACTCTGTCCCATATAACATGGCGGGTCTAATGGCCGTCCTATAATATTTACCTTTTAACTTCAAAGGTATACGCCTATCACACAAAACGCCGGTAGCACTTCTCCACTTAACCCAGCTTGCTCTAATCCTATGAGTAACATCATCACTAATATCTCCATCTTTTTGGATAATCGATCCTAAATAACGAAAATGATCATTTCTAGGTATCTCTTGACCCTCCAATTTCACCACATCTCCATTTGTCCTCCTATTACTACTAAAATTGCACTCCACATATTCTGTTTTAGTTCTGCTTATTTTAAATCCTCTTGTTTCTAAAGTTTCTCTCCACAATTCCAACCTAGCATTAATCCCTGTCTTAGTCTCATCCACTAAAACAATATCATATGCAAACAGCATACACCATGGCACCTCATCTTGTATTTGTCCAGTCAACTGATCCATAACAAGCGCAAAGAGATAAGGACTTAATGCTGAACCTTGGTGTAGACCTACCGTAATTGAAAATTCACTACTTTCTCCGGCTGATGTTCTTACTGTAGTCATCGCACCATCATACATATCCTTGATCACATCAATATATCTGCGAGTCACTCCTCTTTTATATAGAACCCACCATATTATATCTCTGGGTATCCTATCATACGCCTTCTCCAAATCTATAAAAATCATATGAAGATCCTTATTTTTCTCCCTATACCTCTCCATTAATCTCCTCAATAAATAGATTGCTTCCATTGTTGACCTCCCAGGCATAAACCCAAATTGATTCTCAGATATTGTTGTCTTTAATCTCAATCTATATTCAATCACTCTCTCCCAAAGTTTCATTGTATGACTCATTAACTTAATACCACGATAATTTGAACAACTTTGTATGTCCCCTTTATTTTTATAAATAGGTACTAAAACACTTTTTCTCCATTCAACGGGCATCCTATTAGTCTTTAAAATTCTATTGAATAATTTTGTAAGCCATGATACTCCATCCTCCCCTAAGCACTTCCAAACCTCAATAGGGATACCGTCTGGTCCTAAAGCCTTCCCTGTTTTCATCTTTTTTAGAGCAATCCTGACCTCTGTTGTCCTAATTCTGCGAAAAAATATATTTTCTCGAGTTTCCCTAAGTTCCTCTATATCTAATCTACTCCCATTATCTCCATTTAATAACCTCTCAAAGTAGTTTTTCCATCTTTCCGTAATTTCATCATCTTTGACTAGGACTCTCGAATCATCACTTTTGATACACTTAACGTTATTAAAATCTTTTGTTTTCCTGTCCCTAAATTTAGCAAGCTTATAAATACTTTTTTCCCCTTCTTGTGTACCTAATTTTGTATAAAGATCATCATACGCTTTTAACTTAGCATCTCTTACCACTTTCTTAACTTCCTTTTTAGCCCATTTATATTTCTCAAAATTTTCTTCAATTCTATTTGTTTGCCATGTTTTAAAGCACTCCCTTTTAATTTTTACTATATTTTGTACTTCTTCATTCCACCACCAAGTTTCTTTAGACTGTGGCCCCTTGCCTTTTGATATTCTCCTAATGCATGTGGCCATCTTATTCCACATTATGTTAGTCTCTTCTTCAGTATTCCATGTTACTTCATTTAATAATTTATCTTTAAATAGTTCTAATTTCTCTCCTTTTAAGTTCCACCACCTAGTTCGTGGGTTAATCTTCACTTTTCGCACTCGTGATTGATTTTTAATATTTATATCCAACACCATTATCCTATGTTGTGAGGTTAAGTTCTCTCCCGGGATAACCTTACAATCTTTACACGTTAATCGATCTCCTTTTCTAGTAATGAAAAAATCTATTTGGCTCTTATGCGTTCCACTTTTATAAGTTATTAAGTGTTCAAGCCTCTTTTTAAAACATGTATTTACTAGTACAAAATCATAAGCCATCGCAAAATCTAAGATAGACTCTCCCCCGTCGTTACTATCTCCAAAAACATATCCTCCATGCACTATCTCATATCCTACACGATCTTCTCCTACATGGCCATTAAAATCTCCCCCTATATAGATTTTCTCACCTACGGGTATTTCTTGAATTAGTTCATCCATTTGTTCCCAAAATTGTACTTTAGTGTGCTCATCTAATCCTACTTGAGGTGCATAAGCACTAACAATATTAATTATGTTTTCACCTAATACCAATTTTACAAGTATAAGTCTATCACTTTTCCTAATAACGGTTACGATATCGTCCTTAAAGTTCTTATCTACTATTATTCCAACTCCGTTCTTATTTCTATGTTTTCTTGTATAATAAAATTTAAATCCTGTATTTTCTATTTCTCTAGCTTTCTCACCGACCCATTTCGTTTCTTGTAAACAAGCTATGTTAACTTTTCTTCTTATCATGGTATCTACCAACTCCATCCCTTTTCCTGTCATAGTCCCTATGTTCCAAGTTGCTAACCTAAGTCTAGTATCCTGGACTAGCTTCTTTACCCGCACACGTCCAGCTTGTTGCAGGAACCCTTGTGTATTTATCGTCGCATTCGGGCGCCGATGCGACGCCCCTTGCCTATTTTTCGAGACACCCGGTGGCAGGCGCAACGCCCCTTGCCTATTTTTCGAGACACCCGGTGGCAGGCGCAACGCATCGCTTAAGGGGAATTCCCTAGCATTAGCACGTATATTCATAGGATTCATGTTCATAAGGATCTGACAAAGTTTTACGCTAACTGTCAGCTACCTCCTTTATCCGGGCTTGGGGCCGGCGGTGTAAAAAAAATATAAGAAGTTGAGCACGACACAGGCGAAGTTAAAAGATGCAAACTACATTATTAAAATAGCTGATAAACCCATTTATTGCTTTGATGGTGTAGTGATTTCCCCTTGTGTGTTTTGGGACTTTAGGACTTGGGAGACATCCTTTAGTCAGTCGGGAATAGAGGCAGAAGTGATTCCCATAGGTGTAAGGGTATTCCTTTGTGAGATATTTTTTTGTGGGCCGTGGGAGCGCCATATCATTTATGGCTATGGGTCGGGTGCACTCATGTGCTTGATTTGTTGTTGGGTCGTGTGAGTGCCTTATCTATTAAGTCATGGGTTGAGTGGAGTCGTGTTGTAATGTTATTTGCTTCTGGGCCATGTGAATGCTCTATCGTGGATGCATATTGTGGATATGATAGAAGTTGCTATGTACTTATAGGTCGAGGGAGTGCCAGTGGGACCCTTAGTGTCTTGATACGAAGTTAGGACTACTCATTAAGATGTAAAGGATTAAAAGCCACTATATTGTGAGATCATCATTCTACAACCCTCTCATTTATTCCATTGTACTCTATAAATAGAATGTTCCTCACCCTTTTGTATTCACTACTATTTTGAGAGAGTTGTGTAGTTTTTAGATCAAATCGTTTCCGCTCCCCCAACTACACTTCAAAGTGGTATCAAAGCCTTGTTTGCTCTCGGGATATTTATTCATGGATAACGAAGATTGGAGTTGCAGTTGGTGCCACCGGAATGAAACCCATAAGGTTGCCATCAACAAGACTGGCCACCTTATGGGGCAAAACCCTAAGTTGCCCAAACATCCACAGATCTAACGAGTAAGTCAGGCATGACAAGTGCTCGGCTCGAACAGCCCACACCCAAAGCTCCAAACCCACACGACGGTCGGCGAATGCCTAGCCGGCAACCTCAACCCAGCCATACCCAACCATCCCTCTTTCTTTCCCGGACCAAATTTGGGACGATCCCGTTTACAACCCCACCCCCAACCTCAAATCTCAAATCCGACCACCCAATCTCAAGCCAGATTTATAGTCATCATATTGGGGGTTTATTTTTAAAACCATGTAATGACATTTTATTTATTAATAAAAGGATTGTCTAATTCATTTGAAATTAGAGTTGTGTTTGTGAGAATGTTTTATATTTATGCTTCAAATATATTGTCCTATACTTGGTAGCAATGTTTAAAAAAGCAGGAGATGCGTACGCCTCGAGGCAGGTAAATCCGCAAAAATATGCCTCGAGGCTTAAGCCTCAGGGGTAGAAATTAAGGCTTACGCCTTCAGGGGTTTAGAGGCGAGGCGGAGAGGCGATCGGTTTTGAGTGAGGGGGTGGGGGGGGGGGGGGGTGGAACTAAAAAACAAAGCAAAGCAAAGCTTACCTCGGCTGCTAATTCCGACCACTCCCCTGCTAATTCCGACCAAGGTAAGCTATCCTTTATTTATTTTTTGGTTTATTTAGTTATTTACGTTTTTTTCCACTGTCTGCAGCTTTTTTATTTTACGTTTTCACAACCAAATCTCTCCTACCCTCGTTCTTTAATGTTAAGCAATAAGTCTTTTATTTTTTAAACTTAGCCTATTTGGTTTTTTAAACTTAGATTTATTCGCTTTTTTTGTTTTAAAAGTAGCTTGATATGCTAATGTTTTGAATATATTTCACTGTTTTTTAAATCTTTTATATTTTTATATATTTTTAAAGGTCAAATGCACTGTTAATTTTTATTTTTAATATATTTCACTATTTTTTAATAAACATAACTTAATATGTTGTTGAATTTTTTTTATTTTTTGTTTTAAACTTAGATTGAAATTCATTGTTCTTTAAATTCACTGTTTAAAGGAATTGCTGTTTTTTTAAATAAAAAAAACAGCTTCTTTATTTTTCTAAATTATGTGATGTAACTTTATTAAATGACTAAAAAAATGATTGTCTTTATTCTTTTTTCCTTTTTTTGTTTTAAAATAACCAATATGTGAATGATGATTTTGTCAATTTGATTTTGCATTGATTAATTTATTGTCATATTATAAAATAACCAATGTGTTAAAATTGATTTTATCAAATTAGTTTTTAAAAAAAAAGTCATCTCGGGGGAACAAAAAAATGTTATATTATGTGAGAAAGTCCTCAAAGGAGTCTTTTTTGCAGTTTTATTTTATACATCTTTGTTACTTTATTTTTATGGTTTTATTAGTATTTTTTATGGCTTACGCCTCAACAATCCTCGCCAGAGCCTGGTTAAACATTGCTTAGTAGAAATTCCAGTGAGTTGGGTTCGACTTGATAACAGGAGATCGGAATTTCGATTCTAGTACAATTGAACAGTTCACAGCCTAAATACGGAGTCGACATCCTGTTGGCATGGTTGCGTGTACAATCTTAATAGTTTGTCTTAAATTATGGAACCAATCTGATGGTTCGAGAACTTTTATGATAGTTCGAAAGAGAATTGTGACCAGTACGTCCAGGAATGTATTGAACAGGACCACTCGTGAAACTTAAGTCTAAGGGTTATCTTGTTTAGACATAAGTAATCTCACACCATTTGTTGGTGCGTAGATTCTTAATTCCAAGAGTTATGAGAATTGCAATGATTGCACAATTGTTGCTTTGATAGCTATTGGGAAAATTAGATTTTATATCGGGTCAATAGATGGCATGTTAGGCAACTGTTGTGTGAGTAGGTCTGAGATCATAATCCGAAGGAATCCGCATCCAAAAAAAGATCTTAGATTGCGATACCTCCTTGATAGACTTGTAAGATTTGTTTCCACCAGTCAAACCTCATCAATGGATTATTTTATAATCCGGTGGAGTAGCAAAATAAGTTAAGTATGAGAATAATTGATTAGGAATTGGTTAAAATCAATTAGCGGCAAATTGATTCGACCAAGCGAGTATCGGAAGTTTACCATGGAGAATTACATTACGCACCATAATCAACTTTGCAGATAAGACCTCTTTATATCCGAATGATTTTTAAAATAGTTAGATTAGAGTGCAGTCATAATTATTTAGTGGAATTAATTGTGATTAAATAAAGAAAGGAAATAAATTACAGGTTGTAAATTGGGATTTTCGAGTATTTATTTGAAAGCCAATTTAATTATTTGTCTTGGGTCCCTGACTCCTTCGTATAGTCCATGTACCCAAGTAGTTTCTAGAAGCCCAAATTAGCCCAAGCCCACAACTTATACTAATATATATTACTTTAAGCTAGGGTTTTAAGTTGAATATTCATTATTAAGGGTTAAAGAGGAGAGAAACATTATTCATGTTTTTTGTGAAGAGGCGAAGAGAGAAAGGTTCATATCTCACTCAAACCCAAGGGTTTTCATCTCAAAACACCTACCTAGCTTTGGGAGGACAATATACTACAAGATCCAAGCTTTTATGTGGACAAAAGTAAGCTTTTGGAGCACCAAAAGAAGGCAGCCCTTCATCTTTAACAAATATCTTTCTCCATTTCGGATTGCAATCGAATCCGCAAAGGTAATGTATTCGTAACCCCAGGTTTAGTTTTCAAACCTAATTTTTGCTTTAGTTCTTTCTATTACATAATCATTCAAAGATTCATGGGCAGACAATTTCATTCCGCGTATATCGATTCCCATCACATCGCACCGCCGGTTCCCTCTCCGGTCAACACCGAGTCACCGACGACCCATCTCCCGACCAGAAATCCACTGGTCGGTGCCCAGTCACGCAAAATTAACCCACAATCCCCTCAAACCTTAGCGGATGAGTCCCCTTCAAACCAAAGCAGCTCCGACTTAATTCGTCTTTTTTATCAAGCAAGGCATTCTACCTATACCCGGCCATCTTTTGCTAACGGAAGTCCGTTCCATTTGCCATCAAAGGGACATTTTTTGCCATTTCTGAGCAAAACGCGCCACCCACTCCGTTGTACCCTCCTCTCACCATGCCCCCACACCCAATGACATGACGCATATCCTCGTGATGTCTCAAATCCTCTTTAATAGTACCGAGCCTTCCAATGACTCCATTTGATTGCAGACGATTATTTTTTTCACCCGTTGCACGTTCAAAGGGTGTTCGTGCACTGTCATCATCGTCGGAGGAGCCACTGACAACCTCGTCGCTCACGAAATGGTCAACAAACTGGGACTCCATACGGACCCTCTCACCAAGCCATGTTGTATTGAGTGGTTAGGTAGCGGCAGTTCTATTGCGCTTAGTCAATAGTGACGTGTCACAATCCATCGGATCATACACCGACAAGGTACCTTGCACAGTTATTGATATGCGTGTCTGTCATTTACTATTGAGCAGGACTTGGCAGTACGACCATTTGAATATTCATGATGGCTATGACAACACCTACACAGTCCAGCACCAAGGACAACAGTTCAACTCGGGTCGATGCATGAGTTATAACCACCACAACTATCTGCCCTCATTATTTCTCACACTCCCCTAACCATTAAGACGGAGAGTGGATTGTATTATGCGCTCATTACTCCGATTGGCACACCAAACGCCGAAATTCAGGACCTCTTAGCCTCCTACTCGGACGTATGTACTCCCACCACTTCGCGACATTCATCATGCCATCGACTTTGTGCCCGGAACTTCCCTGCCCAACCAACCCCACTACCGGATGTCACCCACCGAGCATGAGGAACTGCAGAGACAAGTTCCAGAGTTATGCGATTGCGGCCTTATCCGAGAAAGTATGTTTCCGTGCGTCATACCAGACCCCTCACTCAAAAAAAAAGACGGCAGTTGAAGACTATGTGTGGCAACAGAGTAGACAACAAGATCACCGTCAAATACCGATTTCCTATTCCCCACCTCGAAGACATGCTCGATCAGCTAGCATGGAGCTCGGATCTTCTCAAAACTCGATTTGAAAAGTGGGTATCATCAGATCTAAATGCGGCCCAGCAACTAATGGAAATGGAAATTACCTTTAAAACGAATGATGGCCTGTATGAGTGGACCGCCATGCCTTTGGGTTATCTAACGCCCCATCCACCTTCATGCGGGGAATGACTCGGATTCGTCGGTCATTCCTCATCAATTTTGTAGTCGTTTACTTTGATGACATCCTCATCTATAACCGTTCTAAGGAGGAGCATTTATCCCATGTGGCCCAGATTTTAGTCATCTTTCGATCCGAGCGTTTCTATATTCACCAAAATTAGTGTCCGTTCATGGTCTCGTTTGTCACCTTGGGTTATGTCGTCTCTTGCGAAGATGTGCGAGTTGATTCTTATAAGATCCAGGCCATTATAGATTGGCCTACTCCAACTTCAGTTTCACGGGTGCGCTATTTTCACGATCTCGCAGGTTTTGCCGTCGCTTCATTGTCGGGTGTAGCACCGTTATGCCACCCATCACAGACTTGATGAGTTCTTCCAACGCAAAGTTCCGATGGACTAATGTTGCGGATCTTGCCTTCCAACGCAACACTCATGACCACCACCCCGTCCTGGATCTCCCAGATTTCTCCAGTTTTTTTAGTTGTCTTGTGATGCCTGCAAGACGAGCGTCGACACTGTTTAGAGCCAGAATGGGAAGTCAGTTGCGTTTTTTAGTCAGAAGCTCTCAGGGCCTGAATTATTCGATCTATGATCTTTACGCAAAGCTCTAAAGTTTTGGCAATCCTATCTTACACAAGGAATTTGTCATTAAATCTGACCATGAGGCCCTTCGGAATCTTCATAGCTATCTTCGTATTAACGACACACATGCCAAGTGGACGGCCTACCTCCAGCGCTACACCTTCCACCTTCATTATAAACTCGGGAAGGAAAACCCAGTAGCCAACGCCATCAGCCGCCGCAGTCACGCCTTAGTCATTATTCGCATTCAGGTTTTTAGCATTAATGAGGTACGAGATTTGTATGCTTCTGACACCCATTTTGGCCCTATTTTTGTCGAGTGTTCACAGCACAACAGCATCTCGGGTGACTTTCTACTCCCGGATGGCTTCCTCTTTCATGGCACTCAGGTGACTTTTTAGTCCAGGACGGCTTCCTCTTCCGTGGCACTTCCCTATACATCCCTGCTTCTTCTCTCCTAGCGAAGACCATTTCTGAGGTTCATTCTGGAGGCCTCACTGGCCACATGGGCATTGCTCGTACTCAATCGGCTTGTACGCCCCTTCACCCATTCCAGATCGCCCCTAACAAGATGTTTCCATAGACTTCCTCGGACCGCTCGGGGGCTTGATTCAATCTTCGTTGTCATCGACCGGTTCTTGAAGATGGCACACTTCATCCCTTGCTCGCACACGGCTGATGCTTCACATGTCGCCACACGGCGTACCGCGTAGCATCACATCCGACAGGGACGTCCGTTTCATAGGCCACTTTTGGCGAACTTTATGGAGGTTACTGCAATGTTTCCCCCGCCTTCCACTCCCAAACCGATGGCCAGACTAAGGTTGTCAATCGGAGCGTAGGGGATTTACTCCGTTGTTTAGCCATCGAGAATCCGCGATGATGGAATGTCGCCGGTGCGCAAGCCGAATTTGCATTCAACAATGCTATCAACCTGTAATAACCCGACTTTTCATGGATATTATGAGCATTGAATTTTATGAGAAGTCGTGCATTTTATGATTTGGTCATGCAATGATAAATTTTAGTGGATAAAGTGACAATTTTGTAATTAGTTTGCAGTGATTATTGAGTTAAGTGTACATTTGGTACGACTTAAATAGTAATAATTGAGGAATAACCGAATTAATTTGGGTATTAAAGGATTAAGTGTGCTATTGTAATACTTTAATTGAGTTAAACTTCATTAATGAGCAAAACTTAAGGTTGGGTTAAAAGATAATAACAAATTGGAAAAAAAGTTAGGGGAAACCATTATAGCGAGTCTCCTCAGCCACTATAGCGGCTTGAGGCCCCGCTATATATCGAGTTGGGGAGTACCGGGGGGTCTTACACCATAAGGAGTCCTTACAGGAGAGGGCATCTCTCTCTCTCTCTCTCACACAGAGAGAGAATCAAGTGAGGTCCCCCAGTTTGTGGATCCTGAACGAGATTGATTTTTTTAAAATAGTAAAAAAATATTTTAGAGCTCATTTTTTTTCTATAATTTTTAAACATTTCAGTAGGACCATAAAAAAATAATCATCTCAAAATGAATTTTTTTACTATTTTAAAAAAATCGGTCAAACTTTGTCAGTTTTGAACGGCTTAACAACTTAAAAACTGACACAGTTTTACCGATTTTTTTAAAATAGAAAAAAAAAATCATTTTGAGCTGATTATTTTTTATGGTCCTATTGAAATGTTTAAAAAACCTAAAAAAAATCAGCCCAAAAATATTTTTTTTACTATTTTAAAATAATGGACCTCATTCAGAGTCCTCAAACTGGGACTTCACTTGATCATTTCCCTATATATATATATATATATATATATATATATATATATATATATATATATATATAGGTGTGTGTTTTGAATGTTAGTATTTTCATAATACCTTCCACATGTGAAAATGATTTATGCATAGGTTATATACATATATTATGGAATATTAATTATTTATTGCATTTGGCTAAAATGGATATTAATTTGGGTCAAAAATATAAATATAAATTTAAGCGTTGTGAGTTTTTAAATAATATTCAGAAAATATTATTTACCCCCCGACTTTTGATAAATCATCACTTGGGACCAAAGAATGTTATAAATTGTGTTTGCCCCATAGAATTTATAACAAGGGTTTTTATCCAAACTTTCATGAAATTTCAGTTTGGACCCTAGACTTGTGAAAATGTGCTATTTTAGAACTAAAAATGTATTCTAGGAAATAATTACAAAACAACCTTTAAACTTTGGAATAATTACAAAATAGCCCCTAAACTTTGGGATAATTATAAAGCAGCCCCTGAACTTTGGGATAATTATGAAATAGCCCCTAAACATTGGGAAATTACAAAACAAAACCCCAAATTTTTAAATAGTGTGAAACAACCCCAGATATTTGGAAGTTTATAAAAGTTCCCCTAAACTTGATGTTTTGGGGAATTAAACCCTAATGTTTAAATGTTATTGGACTTAGTTTTGTAAAGAAATTATAAAGCAACTCGACACTAGAATTTACAATGGACCTTAAATATTGTGTTAAATGAATTTAATTCTAAAGAGGTTTAAAGAGGACAACGATGCATGTTGAAGTACATAATGAGGATAAAAGTGTAAATTAGGCGTAAAGCATATTTTGCGTGATTTGGCCCGTGGGTCGGGTGTAATATGGTAAAGTAATAAGGTGACACAAAAGGTGTTTATACGAGTAACAAATATGGCGGTAAGTCGGGTATTTCGTTAAAAACCGCGGTTGGACCGCAAAGGAATGAACTTTAATGAAAAGTGACAAAGGAGTTACCGGGTAAATTTAAGAAGGGACATAGCCCTAAGGTGCAGCTTCGACTTAGACCCAAGTGTGTTTGAACAATTTGACATAAAAAGATAATAACTGGATGTATGAGTAACCCCGCAGTAGGGCACAATCCAAGATTTATAAGATTTTGTATAGAAAAATAATTTCAAACACCGAGTGTGTGTGTGTGTGTTGAAATGCTACTTTTATGAAACACTAGGTGTGTATTAATTTTAAGTCCAAGTTGGCATCTAAGAAAGGAAAATGAATGATTTAAAAACAGTCAAAGGATGTGATTTCTCTTAAATCAACCGTGTGAGTTAATGAATTAAAGAACTATTGTCGATATAAAATGGCAACTTTGGACAGATAAGGGGTTAATGCAATTTTCCAGCCGGGTAATTTGATCACGGTCTACCTCCAGAAGACTCGCCGCCAAGGCAAAGGGAACAAGCTTCAGATGCGATGTTTTGGGCCGTTTCCCATGATAATGCCTATAAGACTGACTTGCCCACAGAATTCCGCATGCATCGGACTTTCAACATGGCCGACCTCTCTCCCTTTCGAGGCACCCATGTTCCCCCAATCCCTCTTCCTCCAACGAAGGGTCACCTAATTCGTTCCCGTGATGACCGTGTTAAGGTTGTCCTGGTATCGAAAATGGTTACATGCTCTTCCGGTGACTAAACATGTTTCCTCATCCGATGGCATAGACAGCTTGAGGTCGAAGACACTTGGTATGCTTAGACCATCTTCATGTCATGTACCAAAATGGCTTTTAACCGATATTGCAAGCTTGTTGAATTCCAAACATGTTGCAAAATGGGTTTTAATCATTTTTAACCAATATAATTTGACCATTTTGCCACAAATTTTGTAGGATTGCATCCCGTATGCAACTTGCCTGTTAATTGTCAAATTAGCACAATTGCAGGGCAGAAAATTAACATCCATAAATACTAGGATCACTATCCCTACCTAGCACAATCCAGAGTCGCACAACACGAAACATGGTAGATTTGCAGTCCCAATCTCCAAAGTGTCGTTCCCAATATTAAAATTTACTTTTTTAACTATTATTAGTAACGATGTAACTTTACCTTCAATGGCAAAATATATGGAAAGAAAAACTTCTACGCCAGAATATATATTTATATTGCTTATTAATATATTATAATACGAGTTCACTACATACATTTTAGTAAAAC
Source organism: Sambucus nigra (assembly GCA_949130495.1). Lineage (NCBI taxonomy): Eukaryota > Viridiplantae > Streptophyta > Magnoliopsida > Dipsacales > Adoxaceae > Sambucus > Sambucus nigra. The sequence goes on along the minus strand of OX422216.1, from coordinate 96,610,148 downwards.
CTTTTTGATGCATCCGGATATTTATTGAATAATAAATATTATTATTATTTTAGTTAAAATAGATATTAGATTATTTGTTTAGATAATTATTACGATTTAACTTTTAATGAATTATTTATTTTAACTAGGTCATTTAGTTTCCTAGTTTAATTAAGAGACTTGCTCCCCAAGTTTAGGATTATCTATAAATAAGGCCCTTCTCCCTCTCTTGTAATCAGAATTATTATGGAGAATTTATTTTATTAATAAGATTTGAGAGAGGTAATTTGAGAGGAAACATGGTTTGATTATAATTTTTTATTCGTGTGTGTTCATGTGTGTCAATTCCATTACGTTTCACATCAAAGTGGTATGTTGCGTTCGCTCCTGATTTTCCACACCATCATTGTGTGTATCAAGGTCACGAGCTATAAAAGTGCTCGGGGCAACCTAGCGTACGGCGTATACTCGGCGGCGATAAATGCTCTACAACTAGCCACCAAAGTAGCGCCACCACCGGGGATATCTGAATTTGATTTCACTGCGCAGTTGAAAAAATTGGGTGAACAAATAAAGGTTTTAAAGGTAGAGCGGCGACGATAATCCATCCGGCGAGTGCAACGGTTCAAAGAGGTGGAATTTTAGCTACCCACGAAACGGTTAAAGTTCGAAAAACTACCCACGACTGAACCAATCGCCCGACTGTCCATCCGTTCAACTCCAACCACCCCTCCAGCAACTTTCGATCAGCCCCAACCCCGTTCCAACCAGACTGGTCTCCGACTAGCAGCCACAAACCCCCCAACCTCCGAACCACAAAACAAGTTCTCCCTCCTTCATTATGGCACAAAGCCGCTCGGATCTGACCGGATCGAGGAGCAACGGCCTTCACCAGAGAGGTTCGACCTTCGTCGGAGTGAGACAAGGCCGATCGAAGGACCGATAAGGTGTGAAGAGGCTCTGATTTACTATGACAGTTCGCAACTCCCAAATATAAAAAGGCACCACTTCGTGATGTCGGGAGCAAATCCGGCCTTCGGCGATGATTTCCAACTAGACTAGGTGGTCGACCAACCTCCGGAAGCTTCTAAGGTGTTTAGTCTGGTTGGTAAGGCAAGAGAAGAAGTGGCCGCTAGGGTTTCATTTGTGAAGTTGAGTGTTTTAAATGAAGAGTTAGGCTTTGAGGAGTGTGGGTTGCATAAGTGGTCTCTATTTGACTTTGGCCCATTTTTAAAAGAAAAAACACTTAGGCTGGAGTTTAATGGCCCAGAAACTGATTTTTTTGATGTGGAACAATTAGGGCCACCCCCAATATTTAAAATGTTGCAAAATATTTTATTTGGGCCCCAAAATGTTAAGCAAAATTAGTTTTCAGCACCAATAAAAGAAAAATATTGTGTCAAATTAAAAGCCCGATTTATTCCAAATATTTATTTACTTGACATGGGCGGATCCAGATTATTGTGTCGGTTCGAGAGGTTCGTTGGACTATGATGGCTTGGACGTGTTCAATTCAACTCTATAGCGCTCGGATCGAGCTTTTCAAAGGAGGGAGGGATGCATTCGGATATTTATTGAAAAATAAATAGTATAATTATTTTAGTTAAAATAGATATTAGATTATTTATTTAGATATTTATTAGGATTTGTCATTTAATTAGTTATTTATTTTAATTATGTCATTCAGTTTTCTAATTTAATTAGAAAACTTGCTCCCCAAGTTTACGATTATCAATAAATAAAGCCTTTGGCCCTCTCTTTTAATTTTATTAATAAAACTTGAGAGAGGTGATTTGAGAGAAAATACGATTTGATTATTATTTTTTATTCGTGTCAACATGTGTGTCGATTCGGTTGTAATACCCCGTATTTTTACGCATAAATATTATTATGGAAAATGGGGATTAATTAAATTAAAGGGAGAAAATTTTAATTGAACTTGATCCGATTTTACGATAATAATCACTAGCAGGACGAGAGTTAGTAATTATTGAAATAATAGTATGGTCGGGAATGAGATACACTGCAGTTATGTTATAAATAATTGGGACGCGTATGAGTCGCGTCAATTGTTTATATATTTGGAGGGTCAAAAAAATAATTTATTTTTGTATAACACGAACGACTATTTTGAGTGCGTCAGAGTGTCCGAAAAGGTCGAAATAGTCAGAAAACACTATTCGGGTATTTTATTTGGAGTTCGGGGTATTTTAACCCAAAACGACACCCCAGAGGGGTATTTTTGTCTTTAGGAATTTTAGGGTAATTAAATGGACGATAATTGAGTTTAATTAAAAGACATTTGGGGTTAGTGGCAGTCAGTTTCAACCAACGTGAGAAGAGAGGAAAAGAGAGAGAGAACCAAGGAAGAAGAAGGAGTCTCCATTAGAGCCATAACCAAGAACTCACCCTTTCACAACGAAAAGTATATCGGCGCATAGATCGTGTCAGGAGGATCGTTCCTATACCAAATTCAATCCGCGAATCAGAAGTTCATTTTTAAGGCAAGTGATTATCTTGCTCTTTGCGTTGAGGTTTTAGAACAACTAATACCCAATTTGGGATTTTCTATGATGAAATCGCGTAGGAATTCTAGAAATCTGATGGGGGCTTGCATGTAGAGGATTTTTCCCCTTAATTAGAATGTGAAATTTGGTGAATTAGATGTTAATCACGAAATAAAAATGGAGTTTTTAAAGATAAATAATTCTGGGTTTAGGTTAATATGGTTTATGGTAAAAATTTGGGAATTTATAGTAATTACATGATGATTAAGAGGATTTGACCCCAAAACTATGTTAAAAAGTGTTCTAGGGTGACTTAGAGTAGTTTGGTAACCTCGCAATGGAGTTGGAATGGATTTAGGTTGATATTTGAGTAGAGAAAATCTGGAAAAACGGACTTTGGAGATGAATTGGGCAACTTCAAAAATTTCGTTAGAAGTCCAGCCCAGGTCGTTCGAACGAGACTTCTAACGAGATTCCAGTAGCCCTTCTAACGAGTTTGGTGGTTCGTCCGAAGTACCTTCGTTCGAACGACCTCGTTCGAACGAGATTTCTGGGTCTTCTAACGAGATTCCAGAAGGCCCTTTTTAAGCCCGAATTTTGTTTCGAACTTCCAGTAGGCTTATTTAAGTGAGTGTTAAACCAGTATGATCGTTGAGTGACTTATATTAACAATTAATAGTGAGCGGCGAATATGTCGACCCTCGGAAGATATAAAATCCATAGAATTAAGGAAGTGCGAAAATACAAGGTAGTGTATACACGAATAAAGTATGAGTTATAATAAGAGATATAATATACGTACTGCAAATACTAGACTGTGGGAAAGCTAATGAATTTTATATAAGTTGTGTGCATGCTTATTGTTAAAAGTATTATGTGTATGACATACCTAGCTACTGGCTATCGAACGGAGGTTAACGCGTTGTGGACGACCGGATCCTGTGTGCCTTCGGGGGATTTAGAGTCGTATCACTAGAGCATGGAATCTAGGTACGGGCTATCAGTGAGAGCGATAGTGATGACGGTCGTATGGGTGCGTAGGTATGTGCGTAGCCCATCGGCTTGGGATTATGTTCGCCTCCAATAGGTTTTTATGTTTTTATTGGTTCTCGAGAGATTGAACTTGTTGTCCTATATGCGTGAGCTTTGCAAATGGACTAAATAGCCGAGTATGCGTAGCACCAAGGGTCCTGAACCAAGGGTGAATATTGCTATATATTTATATAATTTAATATGAATACATTAAGTGAATGATGTGCGTATACTGGAAATCATGTTTGGTAGTCTTATGTTGTTGACGCTATATAATTTATGTACACTTATGGTACTATCGGCTGGACATTTAAAAGAATATGAGAATAAACTAAAGAAATCCTAATTCTATATCGAAATCATAAGTACGTCGGTTATGAGTTATTTAGGGAGACGTTCAAACCTCTTATTATACACTTAGTAGTGATATCATGACTAGTATGGGTAGTTAGGCTCGTTAGATGTGCACACTAGATCGAGGGATGAGTATCTCAAGTGCGTACGCCAAGTTAACTTGATTAATAATTGTGCTAATTGAATCAATTTAAGCACTTGCTATTTTAAACTGTTTTCAACTCGGGCTCTGACCCCTTTTCCTGTCTATCTTTCTACTGTTCCATTATTTTAGGTGCCCAACCACGGGGATACCAACCTTAGGAGACTCTTTTCAGTTGCCGTGTTGTCGCTGCTGTGGAAGCTGCAGGATTGTTGCTAGTAGACGATTCAGCTCATTCTTTCTTGTAAGGATATTTTTGTCCATTGTCAATATGTATGTCGTACGCCGTTACACCGCTGAAGAAACTCAAGATTGCATCTACATCAACGGATCCGAATATCAAAACGTCTTCAACATCATAGCCTCTGCAAGAATGAACTTGGTAAAGTTTTGTTTTTAAGTTCCTTAAAGTTCATACTTAGTATTGGAAAATTTTTATAAAATGTTTTTTTTATAAAAATAAGAAGTAAGTTTTTTCAAGCAAAATGAGGCTTTTAAAATATTTTTTATTTTCTGGTTAGCCGGACCGGTCCGCCCATATTAAACGAACCGATCCGCCTCCGGACCGGTCCCCCTACCTACTGGACCGATCCGCTTTGCACCAGTGAACCACGGACCGATTGCAAACCGAAGAAGCCTATTTTAAAAAGAACCGATCCGAGGTCGGACTTATCCGCCTCCTAGCCGGACCGATCCGCCTGGAATAAATTCGAACAGTTCCGTGTAATATTTTTCCACCGACTCTTAGTTTCTATATGTATTCCTACTTCGTTGGTGTATTTTTTCAAGTCTTTGAGAAAACGTTTCTAAGAGTACAAACACAACAAGACTTCGATTTTTGATGTGTCAAACATCTTTTTGATTCACACACAAAAATCTCAATTACTTTTGTGAATCTTTTGGAACCCTAGAACACAAGCTTTGTTACTGTTCAACCTTTGTGGGGAGATCTTTGCAACCGAGGGCTGCGTGTCATTGCTGAGGGAGTCTCTACAAAGTGTTATGACTGCGTGTCATTGAGGAGAGTTGCGGTTCGTCCTTTGTTGTTTAGGCTGCGAGTCCTTGGAGGGTGCTGCGTGTATTCTCTTACTGAGTTCAAGACTGCGTGTCTTTGTGGGTTGGCTGCGCGTTGATCCATTGCAGATTTCTCTATGTAATTGTAAGTTGCGACTTGTATATTCATAGTGAAATAAAGGTTTTACCCGAAAGGGTTTTTTTTCTGAAATCTGTGTCTCAGCATATTTTTGTGTCACATGCTTTCTTTATTTATGGATTGACACACGCACCTTAGATTCATGTTTAGGGACTCTAATTAAATAAGGATTACTTGGAAAGTTGCGAATTTAATCAATTATCACACCGTTACGACTGTTTCATTTCTTTTTAGTCCTCTATTATTGTTGGACATGTCGTCCTTACTCATGTTTACTTTCTGAGATTTAGTCGTTTTAAATTCTCTCTCTTAGATTTGGTCTCTTTTATTGGATTTATTGTATGGGATTGTTCTCGGAGATGTTTACTCCAGACATTTATTTTCCTTCATTCAGACTTTACTTATGTTTACTATGATGCATGGTATTTATTGGTATTCTTTAGTAGTAGTTAATGACAGGATAAAATTTGGACATCGCCCTTTTTAAATACTAGGTGGTTAGTTTTATTAAAATAAAACCTTAAGTTTTTTCGACAGTGGTGCATTATCTGAACCAACTTGATATTCTGAAACTGATTAATTAATGACTGATCACCAGGTAATTAATTAGGCGGAGTGTCTCATCGGTGCGTTTCAATTCACTTTTATATTTGGAGTTTTGACAAAATACATTATTGTAATACTAAAAGAACCCAAAAAAGGGTTTAAGAGTTCCCATATTCCAAAATAGTGAACCAACTAAGCTTATCCCACCCTACCTTGCACCGTACCCATACCTGAGGGAACCACATTCCAGGTACCATTGGTACCTGTCACACTCACACTCACACTCACATTGGGGCAATAACGAACCTGGCGCCCGGATAATAATATTCAACAACAGTTGGAGTTCAGTTCTTGCATAATAGAAAAGTTTACATTCGGCCTTTTTTTTTTATTGTTGATATCTTTGGGATATCCAAGCCTTAGTTTGAACCCTATAAGGACACATTAAATGGTTGTAGAAGGGTTTTATAGTCAAGCGTCTTAGCCCAGTGATATAACTGGGACACTGTTTGGAGGTGGATTGGGTTTGGGCCTCAGTTCGATTCCTGACAGTGTCAAAATAATACTTGGACAGAGAAAGCTACGAACCGCGAGCGGAGATTAGTCGAGGTGCGCGTATGCTGGCCTGGCCCGGACACCTCGTGGTATGAAAATACCTTACAAAAAAAAAAAAAAAAAAAAAAGGGGTTCTATATACCTTTTCAGGGTCCTTGCAGAGAGTGTGGCGACCACTGAACATTGCAGCAAGCATGGAATCAGGCTCTCGATGGGTCAAAGTATCAACTGTTGTGCAAAACTTCTTTCCGCCTGTAAAAAAAATACAATATCTTCTACACTATTCAGTTACCCCAAAATAAGAGATTATCAACGAATCGAACACTGTAGGGTTGATCAAATAAAATATAAAAGATTCCATGTATCTGCAGTCAAGTAAGGGCAAATCACACCACATACAATACTAGTAAGTTCACAACATTACGTAAGGCTGGGCCTGGGATTAGCGTTGTTAATTTCAATACAAACGCACCAAGTCGGGGACCTAAAACACTGGGCATATACAAATATGCTGATGAGATCAAAGAAGCAAATATGGGAAAGATCGGGCCATTACCGATGTTAAGACGAACCAGCGGAGACGATACATCGGAGAACATAGTCATTTACTCTACTTTGACCTTTGCTACGCTACAAAGGTATTATGTTTGACTAACGCTCGTCGACACGACACACGCTTATAAAAACGGTCCGCCCCCGAAAAGAAAAATTAGAGTTATTTTTACGATTTTACACATATTTAATTGATAATTTGTATTTTTTGACAATTATAACTCAAATAAAACAACATCGACTATAATAATAATTCATTATGAAAAAAGAGATAATTATATTTCAAATCCCTAAAAATAATAGCTCTAATCCACTAAAAGAGATAAATATATTGCAACTACCTCAATAACTCCAATTCAATCAAAGAAAAAATGTTCAATATCAAAATCCTCCACCACAAATTGCAACTCCCTAAAAACAAATAAATCATACCAAATAAACATTAATAGCAATAAAATAAAGCAAATCGAACTATAATACTTTATTGCTAAAAAGAACATCCAATTTAGGATTATAATTTTGGGAAATACATTAACACCTAATAAAATATTTGGACACTTACATATAAAAATTAGTTAAAGTTAATATAAAAATTAGTCAAGATACTCACAATCAATTGAAAACAAATTATTATTAGGAATTTAGACTAACAGTCAATAAAAAGTAAAGAAATAACATATTTTTTTAACTTCAAATTAGACTAGCAACCCATAAAAAATTATCAAGGTTTTGTTTGATAGAAGAAAGAACATATATTTTTTTTTAACTTCTTACTTCAACATATATGGGCAAATGAAAAGTAAATAAATCATAGACTAACATAATGGAAAATAAATTATGAGCAAATAAATAATGGACAAATAATGGTAAATAAATCACAAGAACTAAATATACCTTCATCACCGGGGGTGGGGCATAACAGGGGGTGCGACTGGGTAGAACAGGGGTGGGGGGTGGCCAGAACAGGAGTCAGGGGTGGGGCGGGGTGGGTGGGGCTGACTGGGCACCGGACAGGGGGTGGGAGGGGAAGAGTGGCTTGGGAAATGTTTAGAGAGTGGGTTGGGAGAAAAGAGATGGGAATGGGTTGGGGACAGCAGCTGAGTATTACATATTAGGTTTAGAATAATTTTTTTTTTTTTGTAAATCCTGAGTGGGGCACGTGCCCCTCCCTGTGCTACACTCCCTCTGCCACTGACTACACTCCATGTGCCAATTTTGAGAGAGACACTAGGTGTGACACCCCGCCTAATTAATTACCGGGTGATCAATCCTTAATTAATTAATTTATGAATATCAAGTTGGTACAGATAATGCATCACTGTCGAAAACTCAAATTTTAATTTAATAAAAAATAACCACCTAGTATTTAAAAAGGGTGATGTCCGAGTTTTTATCTTGTTACTAACCAATATCAAAAGAATACCAACAAATGCCATGCATCACAGTAATATAAATAAAGTCTAACTGAAGTAAAATAAATGACTGGAGTAAAACACATCCAGATACAATCCCATATAATAAATCCAATAAAAGGAAATTAAATCTAAGAGAGAATTTAAAACAACTAAATCTCTGAATGTAAACAGAAGAAAGGACGATATGTCCAACAGAATAGATAACTGAAAAAGTAAAATAGGTGGAGTCGTCTGCTAGCAATTATCCTGCAGCTTCCACAGTAGCTACAGCACGACAACTGAATAGAGTCTCCTAAGGCTGGTGTCCCTGTGGCTGAGCACCTAAAATAATGGAACAATAGAAGGATATACAGAAAAGTGAGTCAGAGCCCGAGTTGAAAACAGTTTAAAATAGCAAGTGCTTGAATTGATTCAATTAGCACAATTATTATTCAAGTTAACTTAGCGTACTCAATTAAGATACTTACCCCTCAATCTAGTGTGCACGCCTAACGAGCCTAACTACCCATACTAGCCATGATACCCTGATTGACTACTAAATACATATTATTTTGCTGGAAAGACTCACTAAACAACTCAAAGCCGACGTACTTAAGATTTCGATATAGGTTTAGAATTACTTTAGTTTAGTCTCGTATTCTTCTAAATGCCCAGCTCATAATACCATAAGTACACATTTAAAAATAGAGTCATCAACACAAGACACACAACAGGATTTCAGTATACACACATTATTCTCTTTATATATACATATCAATGTATATAAATGTAGCAATATTGCACCCCTGGTTGAGAAACCCTTAGTGCTACGCATACTCGGTTATCTAGTCCCATTGTAACAGGTTCAATCTCTCGAGAACCAATAAAACACAAACACCTATTGGAGGCGAACATAGTCCCAAGCCGATGGGCTACGCACATACCTACGCACCCATACGACCGTCATCACTATCATTCTCACGGATAGCCCGTACCTAGGTTCCATGCTCTAGTGGTACGACTCTAAATCCCCCGAAGGCACACAAGATCCGGTCATCCACAACGCGTTAACCTCCGTTCGATAGCCAGTAGCTAGGTATGTCATACACATAATATTTTGAGTAATAAGCATACACACAACTTATATAAATTCATTGGCTTTCCCGCAGCCTAGTATTCGCAGTACGTATAATATATCCCCTATTATACCTTGTACCTTATTCGTATGTATTCTCCCTTGTATTTTCGCATCTCTTTAATTCTATGAATTTTCATACCTTCCGAGGGTTGACATATCCTCTGCTCACTAATAATTATAAATTTTAAGTCACTCGACATTCATACAGGTCTAACACTCATTTATATAAGCCTACGGGAAGTTTGAAACAAAAATCGGGCCTTAAATGCCATTTTGGAATCTCGTTCGAACGAGGGTCGTTCGAACGAAGGTTCCCCAACTTCGGACAAACTGCCAAACTCGTTAGAAAGGCCACTGGAATCTCGTTAGAAGTCTCATTCGAACGAGGTAATCCAAACGACCTGGGCTGGACTTCTAACGAAATTTCCACAGTTGCCCGGTTCTTCTTCAAAGTTCGTTTTTCCACATTTTCTCCTCTACAATCTCAACCTAAACCCATTCCAACCCAAGTACAAGGTTTCTAAACTACTCTAAGTCGCCCTAGAACACTTCTTAGCACAGTTTTGGGGTCAAATCCTTCTAATCATCAAGTAAAATTCAACAAATTCCTATATTTTCCCATGAGTCATATTAACATAAACCCAAAAGTATTAATCTATAAAAAATCTATTTTTATTTTGTGATTAACATCTAATTCACCGAATTTCACATTCCTATTAAGGGGGAAAATCCTCTACATGCAAACCCTCATCATAGGTAAACCAAAATTGGCATTAATAGCTTTAAAACCTCAACATATATTAACAAGATTAATAAATGCACAGATAAAGAGCAAGATAATCACTTGCCTTAAAATAAACTTCTGATTCGCGGGTTGAAATTGGTATGGGAACGATCCTCTTAACACGATCTACGCGTTGGTGTACTTTTTGGTGTGAAAGCTTGAGTTCTTAGCTTAGGGCTCTAATGGAGTCTTCTTCTTCTTCCTTGGTTCTCTCTCTCTTTTCCTCTCTTTCTCACGTAGGTTGAAACTGACAGGCCACTAACCCTAAATGATTTTAATTAAACCCAATTTTCGTCCATTTAATTACCCACAAATTCCTAAAGACCAAAATATCCCTCTGGGGTGTCGTTTTGGGTTAAAAATGCCCCGGACTCCAAACAAAATATCCGAGTAGTGTTTTCTGACTATTTCGACCCTTCCGGATACTCTGGCGCACTCAAAATAGTCATTCAAGTTATATAAAAATAATTTACCTTTTAACCCCCCAAATACATACTTGTGACGCGACTCATACGCGTCCCCAATATTTATAACATAACTGCCGTGTATCTCATCCCCGGCCAAAATATTATTTCAATAACTACTAAATCCCATCACGCTAGTAATTATTATTATAAAGTCAGATTAATTACGATTTAAATTTTTCTCCCTTTAATTTAATTAATCCCCATTTTCCATAATTTCATAAAATAAATATGCGTAAAAAAATACGGGGTATTACATACTTCCCTCCTAATAACAGAATTTCGATCCGAAATTCGGAAAAGAATATATATACCTGGCAAGAATAACTCTGTATAACGTTCACGCGTATCATCCTCGCGCTCCCAGGTTGATTTCTCAACATTATGGTGCCGCCATTGAACACGTACTAGTGGTACTATTTTCTATCTCAACTTCCTCTCGCTACGGTCTAAAATAGCAATCGGTCCCTCCTCGTAGGAGCTATCAGGCTGTAAGTCTATCTCCTCTAACGCAATGTGGGCGTGGGCCAAGTGATCTTGAAGAAATCTCCTCAGCGAAAAAATATGGAACACGTCATGGACTCTATGCAAGTGCACCGGTAACCCAAGTCTATAAGCAACTGGCCCAATCCTCTCGATAATGGGGAATGGCCATACATACCTAGGCGCCAACTTTCCCTTCTTCTCAAAATGCATAACTCCTTTCATAGGAAACACCCGAAGTAACACCTGATCTCCAATGTTGAACTCGTGAAAATACCGTTTGGTGTCAGTGTAGCTCTTCTGTCGATCTTGAGCAACCCGAATACGGCTTCGTATCAACTCTATCCTCGCTGAAGTATCCTGAATCACTTTCGAACCAAGTAACTTGTTGTCCCCCACCTCTAGCCAACATGCTGGGGAACGATAAGGTCTGCCGTATAGTGCCTCGAATGGAGCCATACCAATAGTAAACTGGTAAGAGTTGTTATAGGCAAACTCCACCAGTGGAAGGTATTGCTCCCAGCCTCCGCCAAAATCAATGATGCACAAACGTAACATGTCCTCCAACATCTGATTCGTCCGCTCGGTTTGACCATCCGTCTGCAGGTGATAGGTTGTGCTAAGTCGCAACTCCGTACCCAACGCCTCCTGAAAACTCTCCCAAAATCGAGACACGTAAACCTTATCTCTGTCAGACACGATATTGAGAGGCACTCCGTGGAGTCTCACTATTTCTGCTATGAATATGTGGGCATATTGTCCCGTGGTGTAGTCTGTCCTGACAGTAAAAAGTAGGCTACCTTGGTCAACCGATCCACTATCACCCATACCGAATCGTGACCCCTTCGCGATGTGGGTAATCCCGTGATGAAGTCCATGGAAATGCTCTCCCATTTCAACATAGGAATCTATAATGGTTGCAGAAGTTCCGTCGGTCTCTGATGATCCACCTTTACTAGCTGACAGGTGGCACATTTCAAAACGAACTCGAAAATATCATTCTTCATCCCGCTCCACCAGTACTGTCTACGCATATCCTGGTACATCTTATCCCCGCTGGGATGTACCGCCAATCGGGAACCGTGCGACTCCGTCATTACCTTGTGTCATAAATATTCACCCTCAGGAACAACCAATCTCCCATTGAAATGTAGACCCCCGTCTAAACCCATGGTATAGGACTCAGCCCCCTCGGCTAGAAGCTTCACTATCTGACTTTAGCAGAACGGATCATCTGCCTGAGCTTGTACTATTCCCATAATAATCTGGGGCATAACCGTCATCACAGACATAAACGATCGAGCCACCGCTTCCTGGTTCCCTAACTCCTTCCATTTCACTTTCCACACCTTGGCCACCTCACCGACGGGCCTACGACTCAACGCGTCTGCTACCACGTTAGCCTTTCTCGGGTGGTATTGGATATTAAATTGATAATCCTTCACAAACTCAAGCCACCGACGTTGATGCATTTTTAACTCCTTTTGCGTGAAGAGGTACTGTAATGACTCGTGGTCCTTGAATAAACGAAATTTCTCCCCTAGGAGGTAATGTCTCCAAATCCGAAGTGCAAATACCACCGTCGTCAACTCTAAATCGTGGGTGGGGTAATTCCTCACGTGAAGCTTAAGCTTACAGGAAGCATAAGCTATAGCCTGATCCTCCTCCTGCAGTACACCTCCAAGTCCTAACAAGGACGCATCAGTGTAGACTAGATACTACACTCCCGGCTTGGGTAAAGTAAGAACTGGCACCGAAGTCAGCTTATCTTTCAGCTCATCAAAAGCCAATTGACAAGCATCATCCCATTCATACGGTACTCCCTTGCGAGTCAGATTCGTTAACGGACCCGCTATCTTTGAAAATCCTCAGATGAACCTCCTGTAGTACCCGACTAACCCCAAGAAACTACGCACCTCTGTCGGTGTCGTGGGTTGTCCCCACTCCCTCACTGCCTACACCTTGATCGGGTCAACAGATATCCCCAAATCCGACACAACATGCCCCCAAAATTGTACCTCCCGTGACCAGAATCCGCACTTCTCATACTTAGCATACAGCTGATGCACTCGTAGAGTCTGAAGAACTTGTCTCAAGTGCTCGACATGCTCCTCCTCAATCTCTGAATAAATCAGGATGTCATATATGAAGACGATGAAAAACTGATCCAAGAACTCTCTGAACACTCGGTTCATCAAGTCAATGAATACGGCTAGAGCATTTGTCAGCCCAAACGGCATGACTCTGAACTCATAGGACCTATATCCCGTCAAGAAGTAGTCTTCGACATCTCCTACTCCCTGATACACAGCTTATGGTATCCTGATCCCAAGTCAATCTTTGAGGAGAAGGTAGCTATCCTCATCTAATCGAATAGGTCATCGATTCGGGGCAATAAATACTTATTCCGTATCGTGACTTTATCATCTTCCCTTATTACACCGATTTACTCTCGATGTAAAACATTTGATATCACTTCTTACGTCATATCGTACGGTTCTACTGACCGTGCATAGGAATAAAATTAAAGTTAAAGTTATGGTTTCCCTTACGGATGATAACTAGGGTACCAAACTCATGTGCTAAAGACCAGCCATCCCCAGCTCCCGACGTTCGCTGGGTTTCATGCGTGGGATGTCTCGCAAATTAAAATCCAAACAAGGACCCCCCCCCCCCCGATACAATACTAACTAACATTGTCGGTCAACGAAATTTGTGGTCCTTAGTATTTGTCTCGTACCCCAAATCCCTGCTTCCTGCTAACATTAGCGCATCTATTCTCATGTTATGAAAGAGATATTCAACACATTACTCCTACTAACTTGGCGTTAGGCTCTTCAATTTGCCACAAATTTATTCCCATGCGTAGAGATATTTCATTCTTTCCTGAATCACTTTAGTAAACATTTCTACCCACAGGGATTTGGTATAAACCGACGACATACTCCACAAGTCTCTGTAGGATTTAATACCTATATATACAAGTGGCTTCGTTTCCTCTCGGATGACACTTAGCACAATTTATTTCATATCCAGGACTAATGGACACCTAATATTGTTCTAATGGTCTATTATCACACAAAGTTTAATTATCCGGTTCGAAATCGGGATAATAATACATTTTACGATCATGTTTCCCAAGTAGTACAAGTAAGCTATAAAGCACACAGGTTATTTGAAATTTTCCTCGTATCTAAAAGGAAACACTATAAATGATAAGGTATCGTACCTCCAAACGTGGGTGGTAGTTGCGATATCAGTGGCATAACTGCAAATCGGGCATTATAAATACGTCCATACTGTATTACCTGTTGCTGTTGTGAAATTTGTGTTATGGGGTGATTATCCCTGTTTCCCCAAGTTGGATATTCTGTGGTGTCGGGTGAACATCCAATGACTATTGCAGGATCCTACCCTTGCTAGGGAAATTTCGACGGTAGTGGCCCCGATCGCCGCATATGAAACACTTATGAACACAGTTTTTGCTCTGTTGGCCCTGCTAAGCACACTGCTGGCCCTTATGGTCTCACTGACCTTGTTGAATTGGCTGAGGCTGTCCTCCAGCTCTTTGCGGGCAAACTTGGTATTTTTTGCCATTTCTTTCACACTTAAAACACCTATTTATGAAAGCTTTCTGTCCTTGGCCCTGACGAGTTTGGCTTTTCCCACAATTTTCAAAGTCTTCTTAGTCTTGATGACCCTGAAGAACTTGTCGCTGCTGCGACGGTATTTTCCCATTGTTATCATTCCTCGAAATGTCATAAAGATAAACTGCTCTTGTTCTTTTGCCCCCTGTAAGCTGCACGCTGCAATTTTGGTACTGCAATATTACGGTAGTCACTGCTTGTGCCACGGTGTTCGCTATCTCAGTGATTTCCTCTCTTTTCTGGTTTACCTGAGGTATTTATTGGTCTTGTCCCGCATTTAGTTCTTCAGCGGTGTTAGTGTGACTCTCCCCCATAAGCGACATCTGAAATTCAAATGAATTTTATAAGACCACCAACCATACATAATATTGTAGCGGAAGATCGTAATCTATAACACGAAACAAGGATGCAACAGTCCTAATAGTAGGGCTCCATATCAAAGACGCTAAGTGAAAAATGCAATACGCCGTACAAATCCTAAAGGACACTAGAACCTATTGCTCCGATAGCACCTGTGACACCCTGCCTAATTAATTATCGGGTGACCAGTCCTTAATTAATTAATTTCAGAATATCAAGTTGGTACAGATTATGCATCACTGTCGAAAACTCAAATTTTAATTTAATAAAAACTAACCACCTAGTATTTAAAAAGGCTGATGTCCAAGTTTTTATCGTATTACAAACCAATATCAAAAGAATACCAACAACTGACATGCATCACAGTAATATAAATAAAGTCTAACTGAAGTAAAATAAATGACTGGAGTAAAACACATCCAGATACAATCCCATATAATAAATCCAATAAAAGGAAATTAAATCTAAGAGAGAATTTAAAACAACTAAATCTCTGAATGTAAACAGAAGAAAGGACGATATGTCCAACAGAATAGATAACTGAAAAAGTAAAATAGGTGGAGTCGTCTGCTAGCAATTATCCTGCAGCTTCCACAGTAGCTACAGCATGGCAACTGAATAGAGTCTCCTAAGGTCGGTGTCCCTGTGGCTGGGCACCTAAAATAATGGAATAATAGAAAGATATACAGAAAAACGGGTCAGAGCCCGAGTTGAAAACAGTTTAAAATTGCAAATGCTTAAATTGATTCAATTAGCACAATTATCATTCAAGTTAACTTAGCGTACTCACTTGAGATACTTACCCCTCGATTTAGTGTGCACGCCTAACGAGCCTAACTACCTATACTAGTCATGATACCCTGATTGACTACTAAATACATATTATTTTGCTGGAAAGACTCACTAAATAACTCAAAGCCGACGTACTTAAGATTTCGATATAGGTTTAGAATTACTTTAGTTTTGTCTCATATTCTTCTAAATGCCCAGCTGATAATACCATAAGTACACATTTAAAAATAGAGTCATCAACATAAGACACAAAACAAGATTTCGGTATACACACATTATTCTCTTTATGTATACATATCAATATATATAAATGTAGCAATATTGCACCCCTGGTTGAGAAACCCTTAGTGCTACGCATACTCGGATATCTAGTCTCATTGTAATGCTCATACATAGAGGATAACAGGTTCAATCTCTCGAGAACCAATAAAACACAAACACCTATTAGAGGCGAACATAGTCCCAAGACGATGGGCTACGCACTTACCTACGCACCCATACGACTGTCATCACTATCATTCTCACGGATAGCCCGTACTTAGGTTCCATGCTCTAGTGGTACGACTCTAAATCCCCCAAAAGCACAAAGATTCGGTCGTCCACAACGCATTAACCTCCGTTCAATAGCCAGTAGCTAGGTATGTCATACACGTAACATTTTGAGTAATAAGCATACACATAACTTATATAAATTCATTGGCTTTCCCGCAGCCTAGTATTCGCAGCACGTATAATATATCCCCTATTATACCCCGTACCTTATTCGTATGTATTCTCCCCTGTATTTTAGCATCTCTCTAATTCTATGAATTTTCATACCTTCCGAGGGTCTACATATCCTCCGCTCACTAATAATTATAAATTTTAAGTCACTCGACATTCATACAGGTCTAACACTCATTTAAATAAGCCTACGGAAAGTTTGAAATAAAAATCGGGCCTTAAAAGTCATTCTGGAATCTCGTTAGAAGACCCACGGAAGCTCGTTCGAACGAGGGTCATTCGAACGAAGGTCCCCCCACTTCGGACGAACTACCAAACTCGTTAGAAGGGCCACTGAAATCTCGTTAGAAGTCTCGTTCGAACGACCTGGGCTGGACTTCTAACGAAATTTTCGTAGTTGCCCAATTCTTCTTCAAAGTTCGTTTTTCCAGATTTTCTCCTCTACAATCTCAACTAAAACCATTACAAACTAAATTACAAGGTTTCCAAACTACTCTTAGTCGCCCTATAACACTTCTTAGCACAGTTTAGGGGTCAAATACTTCTAATCATCAAGTAAAATTCAACAAATTCCTAAATTTTTCCACGAGTCATATTAACATAAACCCAGAAGTATTAATCTATAAAAACCTCATTTTTATTTCATGATTAACATCTAATTCACCAAATTTCACATTCCTATTAAGGGGAAAAATCCTCTACATGCAAACCCCCATCAAATTTCTAAGATTCCTACACAATCTCATCATAGGTAAACCAAATTTGATATTAATAGTTCTAAAACCTCAACATATGTTTACAAGAATAATAAATGCTAAGAGAAAGAGAAAGATAACCACTTGCCTTAAAATAAACTTCTAATTCACGGGTTTAAATTGGTATGGGAACGATCCTCTTGACACGATCTACGCGTTGGTGTACTTTTTGGTGTGAGAGCTTGAGTTCTTGGCTTAGGGCTCTAATGGAGTCTTCTTCTTCTTCTTCCTTGGTTCTCTCTCTCTTTTCCTCTCTTTCTCACATAGGTTGAAACTCACAGGCCACTAACCCTAAATGCTTTTAATTAAACCCAATTTTCGTCCATTTAATTACCCAAAAATCCCAAAAGACCAAAATACCCCTCCAGGGTGTCGTTTCGGGTTAAAAATGCCCCAGACTCCAAATAAAATACCCGAGTAGTGTTTTCTTACTATTTTGACCCTTCCGGACACTCTAGCGCACTCAAAATAGTCATCCGAGTTATACACAAATAATTTACCTTTTAAACCCCCAAATACATACTAGTGACGCGACTCATACGCATCCTAAATATTTATAACATAACTGCCGTGTATTTCATCCCCGGCTATAATATTATTTCAATAACTACTCACTCTCATCACGCTAGTAATTATTATTATAAAGTCGAATTAATTACAATTCAAATTTTTCTCCCTTTAATTTAATTAATCCCCATTTTTCATAATTTCATAAAATAAATATGCGTAAAAAATACGGGGTATTGCATACTTCCCCCTAATAACAGAATTTCGTAACGAAATTCGAAAAATAATATATATACCTGGCAAGAATAACTCTGTATAACGTTCACGCATGTCATCCTCGCGCTCCCAGGTTGATTCCTCAACATTATGGTGCCGCCACTGAACACGTACTAGTGTTATTATCTTCGATCTTAACTTCCTCTCGCTATGGTCTAGAATAGTAACCGGCCCCTCCTCGTATGAGCTATTAGGCTGTAAGTATATCTCCTCCAATGCAATGTGGGAGTGGGGAAAATCATCTCGAAGAAATCTCCTTAGCGAAGAGATATAGAACACGTCATGGACTCTATGCAAGTGCTCCGGTAACCCAAGTCTATAAGAAATTGGCCCAATTCTCTCGATAATGGGGAATGGCCCTACATACCTAGGCGCCAACTTTTCCTTCTTATCAAAATGCATAACTCCTTCATAGGAGATACTCGAAGTAACACCTGATCTCCAATGTTGAACTCACGAAATACCGTTTGGCATCAGCGTAGCTCTTCTGTCGATCTTGAGCAAACTGAATACGGCTCCGTATCAACTTTATCCTCGTCGAAGTATCCTGAATCACTTCCGGACCAAGTAACTTGTTGTCCCCCACCTCTATCAAACATGTTGGGGAACGACAAGGTCTGCCGTATAGTGCCTCGAATGGAGCCATACCGATAGTAAACTGGTAGGAGTTGTTATAGGCAAACTCCACCAGTGGAAGGTACTGCTCCCAGCCTCTGCCAAAATTAATGATGCACAAATATAACATGTCCTCCAACATCTAAATCGTTTGCTCGGTCTGACCATTCATCCGCGGGTGATAGGCTGTGCTCAGTCGCAACTCCGTACCCAATGCCTCCTAAAAACTCTCCCAAAATCGAGACACATACACCTTATCTCTGTCAGACATGATATTGAGAGGCACTCCGTGGAGTCTCACTATTTTTGCTATGAATATCTGGGCATACTGTCCCGTGGTGTAGTATTTCCTGACTGGTAAAAAGTGGGATACCTTGGTCAACCGATCCACTATCACCCATACCGAATCATGACACCTCTGCGATGTGGGTAATCCCATGATGAAGTCCATGGAAATGCTCTCCCATTTCCACATAAGAACCTCTAATGGTTGCAGAAGTCCCACCGGTCTCTGATGCTCCACCTTTACTAGCTGACGGGTGCCACATTTCAAAATGAACTCGGCAATATCCTTCTTCATCCCGCTCAACCAGTACTGTTTATGCATATCCTGGTACATCTTATCCCCGTCGGGATGTATCATAAATCGAGAACCGTGCGACTTCGTCATTACCTTGTGTCGTAAATCTTCACCCTCAGGAACAACCAATCTCCCAATGAAACGTCAACCCCCATCTGAACCGACGGTATAAGACTCGGCCCCCTCTGCTAGAAGCTTCACTATCTGACTTTAGCAGAACGGATCATCTGCCTGAGCCTGTACTATTCTCGTAATAATCTGGGGCGTAATGTCATCATAGACATAAACGATCGATCCACCGCATCCTGATTCCCTAACTCCTTCCATTTCGCTTTCCACACCTCGGCCACCTCACCAATTGGCCTACGGCTCAACGCGTCTGCAACCACGTTAGCCTTTTCCGGGTGTTATTGGATATTAAATTGATAATCCTTTACAAACTCAAGCCACCGACGTTGACGCATTTTTAACTCCTTCTGCGTGAAGAGGTACTGTAATGACTTGTGGTCTGTGAATAAATGAAATTTCTCCCCTAGGAGGTAATGTCTCCAAATCTGAAGTGCAAACACCACCGTCGCCAACTCTAAATCGTGGGTGGGGTAATTCCTCACGTGAGGCTTAAGATTACGGGAAGCATAAGCTATAGCCTGATCCTCCTGCTGCAGTACACCTCCAAGTCCTAACAAGGACGCATCAGTGTAGACTAGATACTTCACTCCAGGCTTGGGTAAAGTAAGAACTGGCGCTGAAGTCAGCTTATCTTTCAGCTCATCAAAAGCCAATTGATAAGCATCATCCCATTTATACGGTGCCCCCTTGCGAGTCAGATTCGTCAACGGACCCGCTATATTCGAAAAGTCTCGGATGAACCTCCTATAGTACCCGATTAACCCCAAGAAACTACGCACATCTATCGGTGTTGTGGGCTGTCCCCACTCCCTCACTGCCGACACCTTGCTCAGGTCAATCGATATCCCCAATTCTGACACAACATGCCCCCAAAACTGTACCTCCCGTGACCAGAATCCGCACTTCTCATACTTAGCATGCAGTTGATGATCTCATAGAGTCTGAAGAACCTTTCTCAAGTGCTCGGCATGCTCCTCCTCAGTCTCTGAATGAATCAGGATGTCATCTACGAAGACGATGACAAACTGATCCAATAACTCTCTGAACACTCGGTTCATCAATTACATGAATACGGCTGGAGCATTTGTCAACCCAAATGACATGACTCTGAACTCATAGGACCTATATCTCATTAAGAAGTAGTCTTCGACATCTCTTACTCCCTGATACACAGTTTATGGTATCTTGATCCCAAGTCAATCTTTGAGGAAAAGGTAGCTCTCCCCAACTAATCGAATAAGTCATCGATTCGGGGCAATGAATACTTATTACCTATCGTGACTTTATCATCTTCTCTTACTTCATATCGTACGGTTCTACTGACCGTGCATAGGAATAAAATTAAAGTTAAAGTTATGGTTTCCCTTACGGATGATAACCAGGGTACCAAACTCATGTGCTAAAGACCAACCATCCCCATCTCCCGACGTTCGCTAGGTTTCATGCGTGGGATGTCTCGCAAAGCGAAATCCAAATAAGGAACCCACCCGATACACTACTAACTAACATTGTTGGTCAACGAAAGTTGTGGTCCTCAGTATTTGTCTCGTACCCCACATCCCTGCTTCCTGCTAACATTAGCGCATCTATTCTCATGTTACGAAAGAGATATTCAACACATTACTCCTACTAACTTGGCGTTAGGTGTAATACCCCGTATTTTTGTGATATTTATTTATGGGATTAATTGAATTAAATGTGTATTAATTGGAAATTAATCCGGATTAAAATACTAGCGAGATGCGAGTTGGTATTTGATTATTATGTGCATATATGATTATATATGAATATTGAATTATGAAATTTGTCGTGAGATTGAAATACGGCAATTTGGAAATCTTGTTGAGACGCGTGTGACAGTCGCGTCATGGAATATAATTACGATAATTAAAAAGTGAATTTTTATTTCTATTAACCGTATGGTCATTTTGAGTGCGCCAACGCGTCCGGAAGGGTCGAAATAGTCAGAAAACACTAGTCGGGGGTTTGGTTTGGGTCCCGGGGCATTTTTAGGCCATACCGGCAACGTATAAGGGCAGTTTGGTAATTTTAAAATTTTGGAATTTTTTGATTAACGAATTTTAGGAGTTTTAAATGGAAAATTAAAAGACCCACTAACCCATTACCAGCCATTAACTGATTAGAGGGCTACGGGGGTTATTAGAATTAGCTCAAAAATCCCTAAAACAAACCCTAGCCTCCATTGCCACCATTAGAGAAGAAAGCTTGGAGAGAGAGAGAGAAGGAATTCTGCAGAAAGAGAGAGAGAACACTTCAAAAATTCGTCATCAAATCAGAGATTCAAATAAGGCAAGTGATTTAATTTCGTTTTTATAGAGAATGCTTCTTCCATGCGTAGGAAATTCAATTAAATTGTATTGTTCTTGGAGTATGATGAAAAACCCACTTAATTGGATGTAGAGATTTAAGAATCTATTGAGGAAATTGCATGTAGAACATTGATAGGATGATTTGTCAGAGGAAAATACATCTTTTACATTATAAAAACGGATTTAGTTATGTCTATGAATGACTTGAATTTTCTAGGGTTCATGTTCTTGAGATTTGGGGAAAATGGTGGAGATTTGATAAATTGATGTAGTTTAGGGTGAATTGAACCCATATAAATGTTGTAATACGGTTGAAACATGTTTAGGAAGGATTAGATACCTTGAAACATTGTTGGAATGACATTTAGGTGAGATTAGAGGTGAAGAGAAATTGGAAAAACGAGTTAAGGAAAATCTGGGCACGAAACTGGCCACTCGTTAGAAGACCTGCCCAGGTCGTTCGAACGAGCTCGAACGAGACCTCGTTAGAAAGCCCACTTCGTTCGAACGAACTCTCGTTCAAACGAGACTTCGAACGAGTTGACAGGTTAGGCTTTTTAGCCTGTTTTGATCCCGAGTGTCCCGTAACCTTGTGTATATGTAAAGACAACCTTCCCTTGATGATTAATTGATATATTTGGGATGTTTGGGATATAATGAGGAGTCAAACCTAGAAGTGTAGTTTGAACCTAAGGGAAAATATGAAGTAGGACGTGAATGTCTATTACGATGCGAGAACTATTGACGGCCTAATTTATTATATTAATCGAGAACATATAAATTGTGTAGTATTATATGTCGGTACGAAAATGAGAAGTGTACCACCAATATAAACTATGGTGATTACTAAGATGTGTGAATACTTAGTATATGTATTAATTTTATGTGTATGACATACCTACCATACTTGCTATCACGGGAGGTTTACGTTCGCTTAGGGCCTTCTAATCCTTGTGTTGCCCGGATTTAGATTGGTTACCTCGATGAACATAGGTCAGAGAAGGGCTTATTGGGATGTTAATAAGTCTGCTGATCGTGGGAGCGCAGGTATGTGCGTGACCCATGTGATGTGATTGTGTTCGCCTCCATTATTTGTGATGTTGTTATCTGAGAACGATTCCTGAGAGATTCGGAATGCGTGATCCTTATGTACGTGATGTACCGGGATGGATAGCAGAGTATGTGTGCACCACAGCTAGTCTCGGGGTGCTTGTATTGTATATTTATGACGTGAATAATATACACTTAATTAATGGGAACTTTCATGATTGGTATTGTGAATAATATTATGGTAATGTTTTGAGAAATACATAACGGGTTAACTAATAGAGAATGGTATTACTAATCGAGAATCTGAGTATAAATAAAGCCCTCTATTTATTTGATAACGCTAGAATGTAATATGGGAATCGAGTAGTAAGGGGTAGAACTTATTATGGTTTGGTTAGATATGTAAGTCATGTAGATGGGTACGGTACGTTATGAGTGCACATGTAGTCGAGAGGTGAGAATTTCATGTGAGTGCACGTCCTAACATGTATTTTGCATTTAATGTTTTAATGTTATTAAAACACTTGCTGTTTTTAAAATGATTTCCACTTTCGGGCTCTGACCCATTTGCTTTCAAATCTATTTTTGTAAAAACCATTTTAGGTGCCCAGCCACAAGGACACCATGCTTAGGATCCTCATTCAGGTGACGAGTTGTAGCTGTTTGTGGAAGTTAGAGGACTTTGCTTGTAGACGCTTCATCTACCTTGACTTTATATTCAGTATTTATCAGTTGTAGGGCATGTTGCCCATTTCTTTTAGAGGCATTTCATTTATTTCAGTTATTCAGATTTCGGGCATGTAATTAATTCAGGATCCAGACTTATGTTATTGTTTCACTTGTGGGATTGTTGTGAGGAGTTTTCCTCCGGACTCTTATATTTATTTGTTGGTTATTCATTACTTCGTTATGGTGAATGGATTAGGTTGTTATTCCATTATTCTTTTATTGCATGTTAATTAGACTTAAATTAAAATTTGGCAACTTACTTTTTAAATACTAGGTGGTTAGTAATTATTAAAAATGTTTTCGACAGTGAGGCTTTTAACTGAACCAACTTGGCATTTTGTATTGATTTAATAAAGGAGTAGCTACCCGATATTTAATTAGTCGGGGTGTCACATTAGGCTCTTCAATTTGCCACAAAATTATTCCCATGCCCCGAGATATTTCATTCTTTCCCTAATCACTTTAATAAACATTTATACCCACAGGGATTTGGTATAACCCAACGACATACTCCACAAGTCTCTGTAAGATTTAATACCTATATATACAAGTGGCTCCGTTTCCTCTCGGATGACACTTAGCAAAAAATTATTTCATATCCAGGACTAATGGATACCTAATATTGTTCTGATGGTCAATTATCACACAAAGTTTAATTATCCGGTTCGAAATCGGGATAATAATACATTTTACGATCATGTTTCTCAAGCAGTACAAGTAAGCTGTAACGCACACATGTTATTTGAAATTTTCCTCGTATCTAAAAGGAAACATTATAAATGATAAGGTATTGTACCTCCAAACGTGGGTGGTAGTTGCGGTATCAATGTCATAACTGCATATCGGGCATTATAGATACGTCCATACTGTATTACCTGCTGCTGTTGTGAAATTTGTGTTACTGGGGTGATTATCCTTGTTTCCCTAAGTTGGGTATTCTGTGGTGTCGGGTGAACATCTAATGACTATTGCGGGATCCTACCCTTGCTAGGGCAATTTCGACGGTAGTGGCCCCGTTCGCCGCATATGAAACACTTATGAACACAGTTTCTGCTCTGCTGGCCCTGCTGAGCACACTGCTGGCCCTTATGGCCTCGCTGACCTTGTTGAATTGGTTGAGGCTGTCCTCCAGCTCTTTGCGGGTAAACTTGGCATTTGTGGCCATTTTTTCCACACTTAAAACACCAATTTATGAGAGCTTTCTGTCCTTGGCCCTGTTGTCCGTGACGGGTTTAGTTCTTCCCACGATTCTCATAGTCTTCTTGGTTTTGATGACTCTGAGGAACTTATCGCTGCTGCGACGGTATTTTCCCATTGTCATCATTCCCCGAAATGTCATAATGATAAACTGCTCTTGTTCTTTTGCCCCCTGTAAGCTGCACGCTGTGATTTTGGTGCTACAATATTGCGGTAGTCACTCCTTGTGCCACGATGTTCGTTATGTCAGTGATTTCCTCTATTTCCTGGTGTACCTGAGGTATTTGTTGGTCTTGTCCCGCATTTACTTCTTTAGCGGTGTTAGTGTGACTCTCCCCCATAAGCGACATCTGAAATTCAAATGAATTTTATAAGACCACCGACCATACATAACATTGTAGCAGAAGTACGTAATCTACAATAGGAAACAAGGATGTAACAGTCCTAATAGTAGGGCTCTATATCAAAGACGCTAAGCGAAAAATGCAATACGCCGTATAGATCCTAAAGGACGCTAGAACCTGATGCTCTCATACCACCCGTGACACCTCGTCTAATTAATTACTGGGTTATCAGTCCTTAATTAATTAATTTAAGAATATCAAGTTGGTACAGATAATGCGTCACTGTCGAAAACCCAAATTTAAATTTAATAAAAACTAACCACCTAGTATTTAAAAAGGGTGATGTCCAAGTTTTTGTCTTGTTACTAACCAATATCAAAAGAATACCAACAAATGCCATGCATCACAGTAATATAAATAAAGTCTAACTGAAGTAAAATAAATGACTGGAGTAAAACATATCGAGATACAATCCCATACAATAAATCCAATAAAAGGAAATCAAATCTAAGAGAGAATTTAAAACAACTAAATCTCTGAATGTAAACAAAAGAAAGGACGACATGTCCAACAGAATAGATAACTGAAAAAGGAAAATAGGCGGAGTTGCCTACTAGAAATTATCTTGTAGCTTCCACAACATCTACAGCACGACAACTGAATATAATCTCCTAAGGCTGTTGTCCCTGTGGCTGGGCACCTAAAATAATGGAATAATAGAAAGATATACAGAAAAACGGGTCAGAGCCCGAGTTGAAAACAGTTTAAAATAGTACCTTATTCGTATGTATTCTCCCTTGTATTTTAGCATCTCTCTAATTCTATGAATTTTCATACCTTCCGAGGGTCGACATATCCTCCTCTCACTAATAATTATAAATTTTAAGTCACTCGACATTCGTACAGGTCTAACACTCATTTAAATAAGCCTACGGAAAGTTTGAAACAAAAAACAGGCCTTAAAAGTCATTCTGGAATCGCGTTAGAAGACCCACGAAAGCTCGTTCGAACGAGGGTCATTCGAACGAAGGTCCCCCCACTTCGGACGAACTACCAAACTCGTTAGAAGGGCCACTGAAATCTCGTTAGAAGTCTCGTTCGAACGACCTGGGCTGGACTTCTAACGAAATTTTCGTAGTTGCCCAATTCTTCTTCAAAGTTCATTTTTCCAGATTTTCTCCTCTACAATCTCAACTAAAACCATTACAAACTAAATTACAAGGTTTCCAAACTACTCTTAGTCGCCCTATAACACTTCTTAGCACAGTTTAGGGGTCAAATACTTCTAATCATCAAGTAAAATTCAACAAATTCCTAAATTTTTCCACGAGTCATATTAACATAAACCCAGAAGTATTAATCTATAAAAACCTCATTTTTATTTCATGATTAACATCTAATTCACCAAATTTCACATTCCTATTAAGGGGAAAAATCCTCTACATGCAAACCCCCATCAAATTTCTAAGATTCCTACACAATCTCATCATAGGTAAACCAAATTTGATATTAATAGTTCTAAAACCTCAACATATGTTTACAAGAATAATAAATGCTAAGAGAAAGAGAAAGATAACCACTTGCCTTAAAATAAACTTCTAATTCACGGGTTTAAATTGGTATGGGAACGATCCTCTTGACACGATCTACGCGTTGGTGTACTTTTTGGTGTGAGAGCTTGAGTTCTTGGCTTAGGGCTCTAATGGAGTCTTCTTCTTCTTCTTCTTCCTTGGTTCTCTCTCTCTTTTCCTCTCTTTCTCACATAGGTTGAAACTCACAGGCCACTAACCCTAAATGCTTTTAATTAAACCCAATTTTCGTCCATTTAATTACCCAAAAATCCCTAAAGACCAAAATACCCCTCCAGGGTGTCGTTTCGGGTTAAAAATGCCCCAGACTCCAAATAAAATACCCGGGTAGTGTTTTCTTACTATTTTGACCCTTCCGGACACTCTAGCGCACTCAAAATAGTCATCCGAGTTATACACAAATAATTTACCTTTTAAACCCCCAAATACATACTAGTGACGCGACTCATACGCGTCCTAAATATTTATAACATAACTGCCGTGTATTTCATCCCCGGCCATAATATTATTTCAATAACTACTCACTCTCATCACGCTAGTAATTATTATTATAAAGTTGGATTAATTACAATTTAAATTTTTCTCCCTTTAATTTAATTAATCCCCATTTTTCATAATTTCATAAAATAAATATGCGTAAAAAATACGGGGTATTGCACTAGGGCTCCACGTATGCCTCCAAACGGATTAGGCAAATTCAAATCCATATCCATTTATGTTAAATGGATTCGAATCTGATCCGTTTATTAATCGGATCGGATCTGGCAAATCCAGATCCATATCCGTTTATGTTAAACTAATTCGGATCCGATCCGTTTATCCGATTATCCATTTATGGTAAACTTGATTTGCAATATTTTTATTTTCAACTCTTCATAAATTTATTTTGGAAATGCTAAAAAAAACAGATAATGAAATAACGAACTATTATAATAAATATTTAAAATATTATTAAATACAATATATATTAAAAATATTAATCGGATCGGAGTATATGAATCCAAATCCGCTCCATTTAATAATCGGATAATCGAATTTTAGGCATGATCCATATCCGCTTAAATGGATCGGATTCGAATACAATCCGATCCATTGACATGCCTAGCTCCACGGGTCTACAGAAATCCTTACGTATATCTATATCTATTCTATACTTGTAGTATCTCATGCCACGGTGAGGATCGATTGCAAAGTCAACCCTACAAATAAAAAATTATGTCGAAATAATGTATAAACGGAATTTATAATATATTCCATATATCTGAAAAAATTCGAAAGAAATTACGCTTGAGCCCACAACCAATTACAAGATGACAACTTTAAATATAAGCCCAATGTCTCAAACTATCAACAAGAAATCCCTTTTCAAGTTGAGGTAAAGAAACTAAATGAGTATCAACTCAACAAAAAGTCCTTTCAAACAAAATTGAAATTAAATAAAGCTCAAATAACAAGACTTGATGCAAAATAAATCATTTACTTAATCGAAAGCCTATAATTAATTGAAGTAAAATAAAGCCTTCAAGTACAATCGTATCAATGAAAAGAAACTATGCATATGTAAATAGTCATATAATATAAATTCACGCTTGTTTATTAATTCTCATAACGTAATTTTACAAGCTCGTGATAATACATACAAGATGCCTATAAACATATATACGAAGAACCCGATCATATTTTTGTGAGTTCCAACATTAAGAAATTTTATAGATTCCACATCAACATTAAAATTTGTCACCCTTGTATAAGAGTTTGACAGCTATGGTCTCCCGTTATGGAAAAAAATTATGTATGTGGTAGTAACTAGATACTCCCATTAAGTTTGTCCAGCGATGGGTTGGAGTCATCTTATCATTTTTTAGTACATTGAATCTTCTTAAGCCACCACGACATGTGACTAAACGCATTTAAGTTGAAAGATAATTAATATACTATGATTCAATTCTCATTTCTTTCATCTTATATGTCACACCCCACCTAATCCTGACGTCGGCCGCCACCAAAACTAAGTCGGGCGTGAGTGAATAAAATACCATTCTTAGCATGAGACAGATATAAGACATATAAAATTAATCCACAAGATAAATGATAATTAATCTCAAAAGATAAACCATCCAATTAAGCGATAAAAGATCCATCTCCATGCTAAACTCAAAGTAAATCCAATCTCTAATAACATGAAACTGAATATTCTCTAATTGAATCCATTGGACTAACTGAATAAAACCCATACAACTTTGGAACCGAATGGCCCAACCACAACCATAAACTGAGTCTCAATACAAGTGCGAATGAATAGAAAACTAAACTAAATCAATACGCATAAGGTCGAGCAACTCCGACTGGACCTCCAAGCAACTCTCCAAATAATTCTATGCCGCTTCTCCACATACTAATCCTGAAAAAGTTAGTCAACGCATGAGGTCAGAGCCCCGAGCATAAATACACACCACTCCTCTCAAATAGGATCCTTGAATCCAGACAGTAGCATTATACGCAATAAATATCACAATAGAATATTTTAAATTAAGCGAGAATAATTAAACGCGATAAATATAAATCACTACTACCCGTAGAGATCCCCAGTTAAAAAGGCACACCAATATGATTTTTAAATTCCCAAGTCCCGCGGAGTTAACCTTCTTTTAATTAACCCAAATTACCAAAATTTCTCAATTATATATGTTCTTACTTCAATAATTATTAGGTATGGCGGTCCTCCCGCCGCGGGTGATAATTCACCGAAATTCATTATAGCGGTCCTCCCGCCTCAGGTGATAATTCACCAAAAATGTCACACTTTCCCTTGTCAATAGCCAGCTGAATCAGTTTAAACTGTCGATCCCTCGCAATATGACAAGGTTCCACACACGACACGACACGATATAAATCGCCCAAGCTGACCCGTTTAAACTGTCGGTCACTGACACATTATGTCGCCACCAAATTTTAATACCGATTTTTATCTTAGGCATAAATTCTCATTTTCTCAATTTATAAATCACCCCACCCTTTTAATCGATGTGAGATCCTAAAAATACCCCTTAGTCCATACCTAAGGGTCCCCAAGTTATCAATACGTCCTACCCTATGTATATGATGAATTTCTAACATAAACCTCAACCTAGTCTCATGCCTAGACTAGTGTAACGACGATAAAGTATTAAAAATCAGTCCACCCCTGACATAATAATGTCCTAATAATCTACCCTCACTAGTCCCGCACCTAGAAGGCGTAAATCATCCAAAGGCCTACCCACTAGTCCTATACCTTGAAGGCATCCTAAAATATAGGGAGAGTAAAATTACCCAACAGCCCGTCGTCATAAAAGGTAACTAAATAATTTCAACAAGTCACACAACCACTCAAAATTAATCAACGTGTAAAACTACGCATGCTAGTTCAATTCACTTAGATCTTAATTTAATTATCACAACGCCAAAATACCCAATTAATCTCATTTAATTATTTTAAATTGAATATACCGATTTTTCATCATTTAAAACATCAAAATTCTAATTTTATTATCTTTACATAAACTACGTGAGTTATACGCCCCCAAATTCATTTATTTCAAAACTATGATTTTTCTACATGCAACTTACAACAACAAAACCCAAAATTACTCATGAATCCTACGTACCCACGGGTTATGAATATTTATTTATTTTAAAAGATTTTCAAAAACAAACAGCCCCAAACTTCAGTGTTCGTTTTCTCTAATTAAATTGCTAATTGGTTTTAAGAAAACATTGAATTAAGGTTTAGGCAACACTTAAAACGCATAATACTAAAGAAAAATAATAGAGTATCCATGACTGTGATTAACTTGAATTAAAATCTGAATAGAAGGCTGAACTCCTCTTGAGAAAACACAAATGAGTCTTCCAAACTTGTGAAAAGTAGGGACTAGGGGTTGAAGGTGGGAGAAATATATTTTGGAAAAGCTTTTTGGAGAAAGTTTGAGAGAAAAGTGATTTATGAAGTCCCAGCCCCGTTTCTGTTTAGTATATAAAGGGTTCAAGAGTTAAAACACAATTAGGAGTCTCCCATTCATCCACCGCCACGGTCGTTCGAACGAGCCCGCCTGTCTTTCTAACGAGCCCCACAATTCCCAAAATTAAATCTCTGCAAAGATCCAACTTAATTATCCGATAAAAATAGATTAGCTAAAAAAATACGCACCTGCCAGTTAAATGTTTAAATAAAATCTTATAACCTTTTTATAAAAGACCCGAATAATTACCCGATTGAAAATTTAATAATAAAACCAAGTTAAATTCTTTAAAGGCCATTAACTCCAAAATTTTATTTCTCACCAAATTAATTAAAGTCAATTAATTAAAACTCGGGGTGTTACATACTTCCCCACTAGCAAAGAGCTTCGTCCTCGAAATTAGACGAAGCATACACATCAAACGCGTAATTCTCGCAAAGAAAAATAAGGCTCACATATGCCTACCCATAGAATGCCATAATTGGGCGCCCATACACCCAATCCTAAACGCACATACCCTACGAACAACAAGTATATATTGCCTATATACGTATAACTATGAAAATAACGGCGTATCACACGCTCTCACAAATCCCCAACTCGATCTTATACTGAAAGTCATCAAAATGCTAACGTCCTCAAATTTAATTTCAACACACAAAAAAAACGATACATACGAAACCTAACATCTGCACTAAAATTTTCAAAATAATTATCGCCTCCATAATCCATTCTAAGGATCCTCACCTCAAGTTTACCAATTCTAAACTTAATTCCTACCACGTCCTTAGCACAAAATTTCACATCTCCCAGAACCACATCTAACACATATGCTAGACCCTCTACCTTAAGGAGTACGAATCAACAAGGGAATCAAATATCGACAATGCAGAAGCTAAACGAACTCATAACCTACGAGACCTAAGACTATGCTCTGATACCATCTATCACACCCTGCCTAATCCTGGTGTCGGCCGCCACCAAAACTAAGTCGGGCGTGAGTAAATGAAATACCATTCTTAGCATGAGACAGATATGAGAAATATAAAATTATTCCACAAGATAAATGGTAATTAATCCCAAAAGATAAACCATCCAACTAAGCCATAAAAGTTCCATCTCCATGCTAAACTCAAAGTAAATCCAATCTTTAATAACATGAAACTGAATATTCTCTTACTGAATCCAATGAAATAACTGAATAAAACCCATACAACTTTGGAAACAAATGGGCCCAACCACAACTATAAACTGAGTCTCAATACAAGTATGAAGGAATAGAAAACTAAAATAAATCAATACGCATAAAGTAGAGAAACTCCAACTGGACCTCCAGGCAACTCTCCAAATAATTTTATACTGCTTCTCCAAATACCAATCCTGAAAAAGTTAGCCAACGCACGAGGTCAGAGCCCCGAGCATGAATACACATTACTCCCCTCAAATAGGATTCTTGAATCCAGACAGTAGCATTATACGCAATAAATATCACAGTAGAATATTTTAAATTAAACGAGAATAATTAAACGCAATAAATGCAAATCACTAACTACCCGTAGAGATCCCCATTTAAAAAGGCACACCAATATGATTTATAAATTCCCAAGTCCCTCGGAGTTAACCTTCTTTTAATTAACCCAAATTACCAAAATTTCTCAATTATATATGTTCTAACTTCAATAATTATTAGGTATGGCGGTCCTCCCGCCGCGGGTGATAATTCACCAAAATTATTTATAGTGGTCCTCCCGCCTCGGGTGATAATTCAACAAAAATGTCACACTTCTTCTTGTCAATAGCCAGCCGAATCCGTTTAAACTATTGATCTCCCATAATATGACAAGGTTCCACACACGACACGACGTGACATAAATCGTCCAAGCTGACTTGTTTTAAACTGTCGGTCACTAACACATTATGTCGCCACCAAATTTTAATACCGATTTTTATCTTAGGCATTAATTCTCATTTTCTCAATTTATAAATCACCCCACCCTTTTAATCGATGTGAGATCCTCAAAATACCCCTTGTCCCATACATAAGGGTTCCCAAGTTATCAATACGTCCTACCCTATGTATATGATGAATTTCTAACATAAACCTCAACCTAGTCTCATGCCTAGACTAGCGTAACGACGATAAAGTATTAAAAATCAGCCCACCCCCGACATAACGGCGTCGTAATAATCTACCCTCACTAGTCCCGCACCTAAAAGGAATAAACCATCGAAAAGGCCTACCCACTAGTCCCAAACCTAGAAGGCATCCTAAAATATAGGGAGAGCAAAAGTACCCAATAATCCGTCGTCACAAAAGGCAGTTAAATAATATCAACAAGTCACACAACCACTCAAAATTAATCAACGTGTAAAACTACGCATGCTAGTCCAATTCAATTAAATCTTAATTTAATTATCCCAACGTCAAAATGCCCAATTAATCTCATTTAATTATAGTAAATTAAATATATCGAGTTTTCATCATTTAAAACATCAAAATTCCAATTTCATTATCTTTACATAAACTACGTGAGTTATATGCCCCCAAATGTTTTTCTACATGCAAGTTACACCAACAAAAATCACTCATGAATCCTACATACCCACGGGTTATGCATATTTATTTATTTTAAAAGATTTTCAAAAATAAATAGCCCCAAACTTTAGTGTTTACTTTATCTAATTAAATTGCTAATTGATTTTAAGTAAACGTTGAATTAAGATTTAGGCAACACTTAAAACACATAATGTGATTAACTTGAATTAAAATCTGAATAGAAGGTTGAACTCCTTTTGAGAAAACACAAATGTGTCTTCCAAACTTGTGAAAATTAGGGAGTAGGGTTTGAAGATGAGAGAAATATGTTTTGGAAAAGTTATCTGGAGAAAGTTTGAGAGAAAAGTGATTTATGAAGTCCCATCCCCATTTCTGTTTAGTATATAAAGGGTTCAAAAGTTAAAACACAATTAGGATTCTCCCATCCATCCACTACCATTGTCGTTGGAATGAGCACGCATGTCGTTCGAACGACAGGGAATGTCGTTCGAACGACGTCGAATGTCGTTCGAACGAGCCCCACAATTCCCAAAATTAAATCTCTGCAAAGATCGAACTTAATTATCTGATAAAAATATATTACCTGAACAAATACGCACGTGCCAGTTAAATGTTTAAATAAAACCTTGTAACCTTTTTATAAAAGACCCGAATAAATTCCCGATTGAAAATTTTAATAATAAAACCAAGTTAAATTCTTTAAAGGCCATTAACTCCAAAAATTTATTTCTCATCAAATTAATTAAAGTCAATTAATTAAAACTCGGGGTGTTACATTATAGTCTAACTTTCTTATAGTTTTTAAGCAATTAATGGGTTATCAAACAACCCATAAAGAAAATTGAAAAATAACAAAAAGATTTGGGTTATGTCAGTATCTTTATGTAAGGGTAGCAACAATGTGAATCTATCCTGTAAATGCTTTTCTAATTTGCCTAATTGTTTCCTATACTCTGCCCCCTTAGCTGGAGAAGGTGCAACTACAAGTTATATATCCTCAGGGGAATTAAGCATCTTTAAAGTTTGATTCTTCTCCCACTTCAAATAATGTGTACCAATCTTTTCAACATAACCATTATAGGGTGCCATATCAATTGGTGGATTAACATTAGCATACACGCATATACGTATCTACACATATTAACATTAGGACCCGTATTGCAATGCAATTAGAACCCGTATTTACGAACTTAACCTAAAAAACACAAATGTTATCATAAAGCTTTAAGTTCGAATTGTAATGAGTTTGCAGTACTGATTTTCAAATCTACTACTACTGTTCATATAATTTTAGAAAGTGTGTGCAACATGTTATTTGGTTTAAAAAAAGTTTCTTAGAAACAAATAACTTGGGAAAAAACGATACCAAATGCATAAACAATTTGTAATTTGTAATGCATAAATACGATAAGAATTGTACAAAAAAATAGTACCAAATGAAATGTGAGCTCGTTGATTTTGTACCAAAAAATAGTATTAAATAAATGTACCAATAAATAGTTTCATTTATAAATCGATCTTCAAAATTCATTGTCAAAACATCTCAAAAACACATTGTCTAAACATCTAAAAAAATATACAATTATTGTTACACAACATACTAAACTTAATCGAAATAAATTACCTCAAACTCAACCAAATTTTAATCACTTTTAAGACAAGAGATTTAAAACTTGAACAATGTATCAAATCAATATATAAGAAATTAGATTATTACATTAAAAAATGAAATAATCACACATCATTAAAAAAAAATTATTACATGAAACGCATTTGAAATGTGAGCTTACAATTATTGCAAAACAGTGAAAAGGAGGCCTGAAACACATCAAATGAACATATTTACAAAGCTAGAATTTGGGAATAGACTTGCAGCATTTCATCCCCAAAAAACAGATATAAAAAACCTAATGAAAATAAGAGAAGAACCCATTGAAAAACTCTAAGATCTAAAATGGACTTGCATTATTTCATCCTCAAATAAAATAAACTTATTTAAAATCATAAAAAATTATAGCGGGTTTACATTATTTCATCCTCATATATCATCATAATCCTAAAACCTATTTAAAAATCCTAGAATTTTGAGATAAACTTATGGTGGAAATATGGGAAGAACACATTGAAAACTCGATAATAAAAAATGGAGTTACGCTATATCATCCTCAAATTAAATGAACATATTTAAAACCCATAAAAACTAAAACTAACATCCTATCTGAAATGTTGTAAATCAATTAAAAATTAAAATTGATTTACATAAAAATTAAAATGAAATACTGTAAATAAATTAAAAAACCTATAATTTCATAAAAATTAAAATCGATTCAAAGTATTTCATCCTCAAATATCATCATATTTGAAATATTTTAAACCTATTTAAAATAAAAATGGGTTTACATAAAAAAATAAAATGGGATTACATTAGAATGGGCTTGCAGTATTTCAACAAAAAAATAAAATGGGTTTACATACAAATTAAAATGAAATAATGTAAACCAATTAAGTTCGTTGAGGGGAGAGAGGTTATTCGTTGAGGGGAGAGAGATTAGCGGTTGTGTGGTTTCAGAGAGATTTACAGTGGTGTGGTTCTGGTGTGATTGAGAGAAAAACAAAAATGTGTGTTTGTCTGAAAGACGGATGGACGAACAAGTTTGATTTTGGGTGAGTGGTGGAGAAAACCCTACTAAAGGTCAGTCAATTAATACTATAAAATGGAATACAAGGTTTATTGATCCCCATTTTCAGTGATTCCACATGTCAGGCTCATTTCCTCTCTCTTTCCCCGGAAAGAATCCATTCAACTTTCCTTTCTTTATCAAGTTTTTGCCTTTTAGATGGTGTGGGACTTTTAGATTTCCAAAATGTGATGTATTATACCTTCCTTTGTAAAAATATCTCTCTAATTTATATAAGACCCATTGCCTGTCCAAATTTTCTACCATGGTGGTTTCTATCCACCCACGGTTCCCACCATTCCATCTTTGAAGTATTTATTCTTTATTCAGCATGATGAGAGGTATTTACCATTATATTCATCTACCAACAAGAAGGGACTGTAAATCCATGATATTATCAACCAAACGCACCCAAATCGCAATCTCAAACAGTTACAACACAAGTCAAATGGTAAATGACGCGACTCGAAATGTGTCTCTAATGCGTGTGAATTACGACTCAAGTGTAAGCCGGTCGCGATCGAACACAGGGAATAGGACGTAAAACGTGACGACAAATAGGAACGACGATTAACCTTACGTTTGACTCAAAGGAAGGAAGGCAAAGATGGTTATTTGTGGGAGTTTCCTATCAACCAATGCAAATGAATTAAGATTATAAACTAACTGAGCATGCAAGACTAAATAAACAATATTATAAATTATGTGAGAAAGATAGGATTGAGATACACTCTTTTGCTCCTTAGTAGATTCACTGAATATATAACATATCAATAATTAAATAATTAATTGAAAAGAAACCTTCAATTCCTTTCAAGAATCATGAACATGTGGGGATTAACCCACACGATACATGATCTAGATTAAAGTTTATGTATGTAATAAGATTATCAATACTCGCGGCGCATTATTAAACACTCCGGTTACCTAGGGCAAACGGAGTTAAAAGCCTTACGACGGTGATATCAATAAAATATTACGTTTCCAATTATTCATTTACTTCTGGATTATATTATATATCCATACGAAACATCTCAGGTTAGGTATATGTATCCTAACCCTAAAAGAACTTCATCGGACATGGTGATGTGATTCATAACAAAATTCTAACGTTGCATGAATTCTTATTCATGATAAAAGTGTAACTAAACATGCAAGAAGTTCTTAGAAACCCAGAAAATGTATTAATCATGTGAGAAATAACAGAATTCAAGAACAAGAAATAGAGAGCAAACTTTATTGATGAAATCTTGAAATTCAAACCACAAAATTGTACACTTTATGAAGATTTTTGTTCCTAGGGTTCTTGCCTCCTTTCTTGCTCTCTAAACTAGGTTAAAACTACTCTCTCTAACTCTAAGAATAAAGAAAGAATAATAAATCAGGTTTTTTTTACAAGTGTTGAAACAAAACAAACTCTCCAAAATAAGTGGAATTAAGTTGGAATTCTCGAATTACAGCAAATCGAACCTCTTCCACTTTGGAACCAAACCGGTTATAGTTTCCTCAAAATCCCTGAAAAAGTGAACCAGTTTTATCTCAAAACCGAACCGGTTCTGGTATCCTCGGTAATTCTTTTCATCTTCTCAATCTCATATCTTCTCAACCGTATCTCAGATTTAGTTGTCGTTTCTTCCTATATACGCGTGAGCTCGATGTCTTCGAGTTCTCTTAGGTCTTGCATCCGGATTCTAGCTATACAATTGCGTATTTGCTCTTGACTTTACTTGCTTGCTTTTAGATTCTCATTCCGATTTATCTCTTTATTTAACGTGGATAAAATTCCTGCAAAATATAATAGAAATAGATGAAACACAATGTACTTGCAGGAAGAGGTCAGTATTAATAATATGAGATAAAATCATTTAATTAACACCACACGGGATAACAAAAGTGACTAAATTACTGGGATAAATATGAATAATTTATGCTAAATCAAACCCCCCTAACTTAGAACTTTGATCGTCCTGAGTAGTGTAAAAGAATAAGAGCATGGTCCAAACACTTTAAAAACATTTTATTAGGATATAATGTCTTTTTTGCGGATGAGCGATTTCATTTAGTATTTTCATCAAGTCATTATACCCCTAAGTTAAGCTAGTAGAACGAGTGGTGTCTCGTAAGGGTTTGCAGTGAATATACCCACAAAATTCATTTTTCGACTAAAAAAATCAAAATACGTAAAAATTGTACAATTTATTCTCCCAAAAAATAGTCACCGTAAATTCATATATAATAGTCTCAATTTATAGTGTGTGTGTGTGTGTACGAAGCCGAGAATTAGACCGCTAATTTCCATCAATTGATCATCATGTTACATTCCAAAAATTTGTTTTGATTCAATTCTCACTGGATGCTCTCGTAAACAAATCACTCGAAATGTGTCTAGTTCTCTTAATGTGCTTGATTTAAAGAGTAAATGCAATGGAACACGAATTCACGCACACAAATTTGAAAGGCATAATTATATAGGTGAAAATATCTCATCATCGGATTACGATTATTGAAAAACGGGAAACATCGCCTCTTATTCACACCGATTAATCTCTTTTAGTATATTTTCGTGTCTTAGGCTCTCCACGTGGTAATTAATGTCGTTATTCAGACTCAGTTACAACTTTTTTGGGTTATAAGGTACATTGGGTAAAATGGGAATGATGGGGAAATTCGGAGTTGGAAAATTTTCCTACGATGTCCGTTGGCACTTTTTCGGGCAATTTCCCTTTTTCTTTACTTTTTCTATTTTATTTTTTTGTTTTTTTCATTTTTCTATTTTTTTTCTTTCTATTGTTGTTTGAGCATTTTATTTTTTTTCTTGCCCCTTTTATTGCACCATATGGACATAATTGATGAATTTTTCAATTTTCATAACTCCGGGCTACAAAGGCTTTTCGAGTTAATCAAATGAATTTGGAAATTTTATTGGGGCTTTTACGGTCTAGTCCTTGGACTAACAATTTTGGACAAAAAAACCAGGCCCAACAAATTTTAAACGATTAGGTCCAACATATAAATACCCCGAAATTAAAACAAACACGCACTATTCAGAAATCGAAGCGCCAAAAACACTGTATTCTCTCTTGAATCAAAACCTTAATCGTACCATCTCTTCGATCAAAACCCAAAAACGAATCTATTTCCCAATCAAATTTTTCTCAACAACAACATATAAATACTCCTGATCGAAGCTCTAAAAACTCTGTTCGATCAAAACCCTAACTCTCTTCAATTAAAACCCTAGCTCTCTTCGATCAAACCCTAATCGTTGAAGTTCTACATTTTACATTCTAAATCGAATTCTTCCAAACACCACTAACAAGTATGTATACATTCTCTTATCACCTTTTTGTCCTTGTGTATTTTGTGTTCTCATATGTATAAATTTGTAGACACATGGACTGATGAAATCACATTCTTCTTCTTTATGATATGTATTTCATCATATATTTGTTTCCCTCGTTTTAATTGCAAAACACACTTTTTGCATGTTAGGTATATGTATTTCATCATTGTACTTTTCCTACTGTATACATCATTTATCGAGGATTTATCAAGGACTAGGAATATATACATGATTGGAATATGTACATGTACAAATCCTGTATTGCGTGTACTATGTGTATTTTGTGTGTACTTTCAAAACGTACACGCAAAATACACAGAGTACACGCACATTGAAATTGAATTTCTCAATTCATTATGCGTGTACTTTTATGTTTTATATGTGTACTCTATAAAATATTTATTTCAAATCCATATTTGATTAATCCTATGTTATTTTGGTCCGCGCCAGCGGCATTTGAATGATATTCCATGAGTTTTTAAGAATTATTATTATTTTGTTAATATTTACGAGTGTTTTTTGTCCGCGCCAGCTGCATTTGAAAGATATGTTATTAGCTAATAATCACTATTATTGCGTGTACTTTTTCATTTTTTGCTTGTAGTTTGTTGAAAGTACACTCAAAAAATTCAGAAAGTACACGCACATTGAAATTCAATTTGTTCAATCCAATATCCATGTACTAATGTGTATTATGAGTGTACTATTTTGTATTGTTGTGTTATTGTTTAGGAATCATACGATCAAGCATGTTTAACTACAAAACTGCTGCTTGGACGTTCGAAGATCTTAACAATACAAAACCTTTCACATTGACAGTCAATAGTACTAATGATGACGAAATTCATTTTCTCCTTCGCATCAATGATAGAGCTAAAAGACTTGGTTTCTACTACTACTATGAAGACATTTACTGCACTTTTGATGTGCAACAACTTCAAGTAACTGAATCGAAAGCGAAGGATTTAGCTAAGCGAATTGAGTAGTATTGCTTAAGGGGTTTTGATAATGTTGGAGCTTTTAGCATTCAACTATTGTATCACTTATTTACTGAATATGTTAGGAGTAAAGAATCTTGGTTTTTGACTTGTCGAACAACCTCTATTAGGTATTACCATGAAACTGATGATATATATTATCGCCTTTAGCATGTATTTTGTTGAGACTAGTATAAATTATTTGTGAGAATATTGCATGTACTTTAGTTAAATACGCTTGTATTTTATTGTTTTAGTCTATATTTTATTCTAATTCGCATGTATTTTATTTTTTGTACATATCATTATAGGTTAGTAATTTAAATTTTATTTATAGATCAATATAATGGGGATGAAGATGAAAACAAGAAGAGGAAAGAAACAAAAAAAGAGCAGTTATGATGATAGTTCTTCATCCAGTTCCAGTTCTAGTTCTAGTGTGGCATTGAAATCTAAACGTCCTGCAAAGAAGAATGACCAATATCGGTCAGATATTGTTAGCTTTCTCCATAATTTGCATCAGATTATAGATAAAAAAAATAATAGCCATATTGAACTTCTTAAGAAGACTCCATTTTGGAAGGTTTTCAATGCCTACTACAGTAAGAAAGTAGTAGAAGTGGACCACAAGAAGACGGATAAAAATATTTTATCAATTATCGAGATGTACAATACGGAGACCAAAAGTTTTCGTATGAAGAGTAGGATTCCAATAATGCCAATAGATATAAGTGAAATATTTTGTATACCCCTCGTTGAGGGTTTAAAATCAAT
Organism: Sambucus nigra; assembly: GCA_949130495.1. Taxonomy (NCBI): domain Eukaryota; kingdom Viridiplantae; phylum Streptophyta; class Magnoliopsida; order Dipsacales; family Adoxaceae; genus Sambucus; species Sambucus nigra. Next base: position 96,569,112 of record OX422216.1, on the reverse strand, counting down.
AGAACTGAAAAAGCGACCGAATACTGCTCAAAAATCTGGATTACAAGCACGATACTTCGCAAAAAGAATAGGAAAGTCATAAATATTGAATGGTTTAAAGAAATCAGTTGAATTGGAGACAGATGAAGGAATTCCTGATTTTGTTAAAATTGTGTGTCTCCACTTCTTGAACACGTTGTTTTTCTCCAACTCAAACTTCACCCTTGGAGAATTTTGGTTGAAATACATCGATGATATTGAGGAAATGAATAAGTATGATTGGGCATCTGCTGTGCATGAGTTTCTCATACATTCACTTGATAAATCAACAAGTTCAAAACCTAGCACAGTTACTGGATGTGTCATTTTCCTACTAGTGAGTAAAACATCCTGATATTTCAAAATTTACATACCAATACTCACGTGTATTTTCAAAATACACGTGATATTTTCACTTGTATTTTGGAAATACACGTTTATTTTTACGTGTATTTTCACGTGTATTTTTAAAATACACTTGATATTCCTGATATTTCAAAATTTACATACCAATACTTACCTGTACTTTGAAAATATTACGTGTATTTTCAAAATACACGTTATATTTTCTCTTGTTCTTTCAAAATACACTTGACATTTAACGTGTATTTTGAAAATACACGTCTTATATCACGTGTATTTTGAAAATACACGTCTTATATCACGTGAAAGTACACTTGTATTTTACAAAGTACACGTGCACTATGTTTTGTAAATATAACCAGTGTACTTTCAAAATACTCTTATTATATTTTCTGTCAAAATTATAAATGTACTTTAGAAAGTACACGTGAACTTATATTGACAAAGTACACGTTAAATTTGTAAAAATCACGTGTACTTTCAATATACAATTATAAAATTTGTAAAGTACACGTTTAATTTTGCATGTATTTTGAACAAATCACTTGTACTTTCCATTATGAATCCCTAGGTAATACAAGTATTAAATTCATTTTAGTTTTTGTATGATCACAGTATTGGGCATGTGAGAAATTTGAAATTATTTCTCCTGTTGAAGAATTTAAAGAAAATACTCCCAAATTCCTGAAGTGGAAATTGTCGTCTTTGAAACAATGGTTTGTGAAGAATGACATCGCAACAACAACTTTGAAGCAAACTACAAATAAACCATCTTGTAAGGACAGTTCTGTACAAAAGGAATCTCAGTTTGAAACTCTTTGAACATATCTACAGAAAGTCCTATACATGCTGATTCATCATCAGAAAAAGTTGCTGAAGATATTAATGACAACGAGTTTTCACATGGTTGGAATATTCCCCTTAAAAACATTATGACTCCAAAGAAAAAGAAGGGAAAAGATCAACCAAAGGTTAATTTGGAGGAACAAATTGCTGTTTTGAAAAGGGAATTATTGGAAAAAAATAACCAACTATCTAAAGCATCTGAAGACATTAATGGTGCACTTGAGAAGGTGACCTCTTTGGAGGTGGAGAGTGCCATTTTGAATGTACAGTTGCAGGTAGATCGTGATTCACTTTTTGAAGCCCATGAGGAAATGAAGAAGTTAAAGGTGGAGAATTCCAACCTTTTGAAGGAAAAAGAGTTATTAAATAAGTTGGAGGTAGATAATGCCCAACTAGTTGAGTAAAAAAAAATTTAAAAGAAAAGCTTGATCAAGTCACAACGAGTGACTCAAATAGAATTAAACAATTGGATGAATCATTGAAAAAATAGGCAGAATCAACACGAATTTTGGAACCAAAAAATGGATATCTGTCTCTGAGTAATGAAGATCTAAAAAAAAAGTATGATGGTACATTGCAAAAATGGAAAGATGCTGACATAGAAAAGATGACACTGAGGCAGAATCTTGAGCAGTCAGAATTGAAAATAACTCAACAGGTACTTTTGAATGCAGAGTACACGCAGTTTTCCTAAAGTACACGCAGTTTTCCTAAAGTACACGCAGTTTTCCCAAAGTACACGCAGTTTTCCCAAAGAACACGCAGTTTTATTTCATAGTATTTTTAAATCAGTTTTATTTGATATTAGAAATAATGCAGAGTACATCCATTATTTTATTAAAAATAATGCAGTTTTATTCAAGTATTGCTTATAATGTAACATTCTTTTTATATAACAGGAAAACAATAATAAAATCCTTAATGACGAAATTTCGGAGTTGAAGAAAATGCTTGAAGAATCAGAATTGAAAAAAACTGAACATGTATCTATAAAATACAATAGATATATAGTACACGCTTTACTTTCTAAAGTAAACGCAAATTATGTTGAAAGTACACGTGTATATTATAAATTTTATAAAGTACACATATTTTATAATACACGCGTGTATATTATAAATTACACACATGTATTAAAATACAGGCGTGTACTTTATAAAATACACGTAAGAGAAAATGAATCATTGTTTCAAAAAATGCTTACAATCCAACATTCCTTGTTACATATATCAGGAAAACATTAATAAACAACTCATGGAAGATATTTCGAGTTTGAAGATTAAACTAGCCTCAAAGACAGTTAAGGGCACCCCCAAAATATCCAAAACAAAAGGACCTCTTGCTAGAGGGCAGAAGAAAAAAAAAGCTGACAACGAAACCGAAAAGCATGAACCAATTAAGAAACAAAAAGAGTCAAAGCTGAGAAAAGGCCGTCTAACAATAGCTCAACAAATGAAAGAAAGTCACTTCAAGCTTGAAGCAATCGAAGTATACAAATATCTCGATGAAGCTTCGAAGAAAAAGATTGAAGAGTTTATTCAAAAGGCTGAGCCAAGGTAAAGTTTATTGTTTTATGATTTATCACTTCACTAATTTATTTATTTTTTTGGTGCAAAAGAATTAGGTTATTATTATTATACAATTCTTATTGATTGTATAAAATGCAGGAATTTATTTTCCAAAGGTTGGTTTCGTATGTCCCATGGGAAGATTTTGTTGAAGTCCTCAATAATCAAGAAATTTCAAACCAAGTACGTAGTCCAAATATTAGACATCCATTAAATTTCAACATTATTATTTCCTCACCATTTTATATTGTGTGAAACAGATAATACTTGCCTTTAGTGAAGTATTGAGGTTAAAATTGTCAGAGGAAGGGCTCTCCTACTCACATATTTTTTCTGATTATTGTTGGGTAAGTACAATTAAACCGAAAGTTTTGAGAAACAAAATTTCAGTTTTTTTATTAACACAATGTCTATAATTTTTATTCAGATAGAAGCTTGTAGCACAAATGAAGTCAATAAGAAGGGGGAGTTATACATTGATTTATTTAAATACTTAGGCACTTGTAATAATTTGTTCATTGTACTAAGACATAGTGTAGGACATTTCATATTACTTGTGATATACAAAAAAGAAAATAAAGTGGTCCACATGGATTCCCTTCGACCGAACGACAAGGAAAAAAATACAATATTCTTCGATGATGCAAAAAAATTGATTAGTGCCTAAACTTAATTAGTAATGTTACCTGTACTTATATTATACACGTGTACACGCGTATAATATAATGCGTGTACTTTGTATTAGTTGCACATAATTACCCATATTATCAAAGTACACGCATCATATTTTAAAATACACGTGAAATGAACCAATACAAGTTACGTGTACTTTAATATTATGCGTATACTTTTAACTCATTAGGCAAAGTACACGCATCATATTTTAAAATACACGTGATATGAAAAAAATAAAATCTGCGTGTACTTTAATATTATGCATGTACTTTTAACTCATTAGGCAAAGTACACGCATCATATTTTAAAATACACGTGATATGAAAAAATAAAATATGCGTGTACTTTAATATTATGCGTGTACTTTTCACTCTTTAATCTTCATATCCTCTTTTATTTGTATACACAAAATATTTGCCTTCTTAACAGTTTTCTGTCTTCCAAAAAACGCTGTGCCTATTGAAGACTGAAGCAGAAACAATGAAGAACAATGTTTTCAAAATTCAGAGGAAGTTTGATGAAGGTACACCAAATGAGTTTACATTGGATGATGATCCATTGATAGAGCAAGAAAAAAGGACAGTAGATTTCTTGCTGGAAAGTGATCTCAAATTTGACCTAATAAGAGATCATGAATGCCCTAAATAATATAATGGGTAAGAAAAACTTCATTTCTAAAAATTACTAATTTGTATCTTTTTAAAAAATTTCATTCACATCATACTAATTTGTATATTTGTTTTATTTTAATTTCAGGGTTGACTGTGGGGTGTTCTGCATGTACTACATTGAACAAATAAGCAGAAACAAGGAAATGCAAAAATTATTTCAAGACCCTGACATGCTAAAACAAAGAGCATATGTACTCAGGAAAATTCTTCTATCAAAATATTTCTTCCCCCGAAAGGAGAAAAAACTACTATAAATTGTGATTCAAATACAAAACATATATGTAATTTGTTTTGTGTTATATTGGTTATTGTTTACAATATTTATTACACCAAAATGGTTTTTTTCCGGTGGCGCGGACCACAATCCACGTAAGGTTTAGACAAACAATGCACCTGAGTGTTATGAAATAATGTACAAACAGTTTTCACGAAAAACACAAGTGATAATTACTAAGTACACCAATGAATTCTTCAAAGTACACGCATTTTTACTAAAGTACACGCACTGGTTAATATAATAATTTTTTATTATTTTAATTTAAAACTACTTTGAAAAATTCATTCAGGACACAATAACCAAAATCAATTTAATAAGCTCAGCTACTCACTTCCCAACTACTTCTGGTTAAGAAATAAATAGCTTTAACTTTTCCTATAAAAGAACAATATTTGTTCCTTTCTTAACCATTACATCTAGGGTAAAGATAACATAATAGCTATTCCAGCAGAAAACTTGCGAGAAACTCTTGAGAGAGATGAAAGAAATAAAACAAAAATAAGGCAAATTGAGGAAAATATTTCCTCATATGAAACTGCCTTTGAGCAGTTTCAAACATATGTGAGGAAAGGTTATTCTGGACTTCCACCCAATCCCATAGATTTATTTGATGTGGAGAGGACCCTCCTCAAACACATGAAAACCTCATGTCTTTCTATACACAAGAAGTTCCCATGAAAATCGCCAAGCTGAAGGAGAAGAAGGCTCTCCATGAAGGCCTTGTAGCTGTAATAGAAGAAGAAATTCGACACTGGTCGAATTTAATTGACTCTCTTCCTGACACCCTAGATGCCTTTGACAAACATCCCTAATAGAAGCCTTCTTTTGTTTTTTCAGCTTTCGTTATTTGAAAAAATTGTACTTTATTTTTTTGTTTATAATAAAAAAATTATTTCTTTCATGCATGGGTTCTCACTTATGTCATACACCAAATATAGTTAAGTACACATGAACCCTTATAAAAATGATCACGTCTATTGTAAAAAATTTAAACATTGATATCATTTCATGTAAAAAAATTGGTATGTCAAAATACGATTGCGTGTATTATAAATTATAATACATGCAAATTTTTATAAAGCACAAACAAGATATTGTCCCAAAACATTATATAAATGCGTGTACTCTATATATTACACGTGTACTTTATAAAGTACACACATAGTCTATAAAGTACACGCCTATTGAAATACTTGTATAATAATGCCGCTAGCGCGGACCATAATACACATAGGAGTTTAAGAATATGAGTGACCCAAATGTCTTTTATAAAGTACAAGCACATTGTAATGTCCAAAACCATTTTCCAAATAGTACATGCATTTATATACGTCTACTTGATAAAATTACATGCAGAATACATAAAGTACACGTATATTGAATTAGATTTTTGTCATATCAATATGCGTGTACTTTGCTAAAACATGCATGTACACTTATATTTAAATACGTGTACTTTAATTATCAATGCGTGTACTTCATAAAGTACACGCACATTTCATCAAGTCCACGCATATTATATTTATATTATGCGTGTACTTCATGCGTGTACATCATAGAGTACACGCATATTTTATCAAGTTAATCTAAATTAAATGTCATTAATAAAGTACACGCATGCTTTTATAAAGTACACGCATATTGAACTGACCAAATCCATTTTTAAATGCGTATACTTTATGTATTCTATGCGTACTTAATAAAGTACACGCATATTTCATCAAGTACACGCATTGATAAAATTTCTTTGGACATCAAAATGCGCGTGTACTGTACATAACATGCGTATACAAATGTAAAGTACACGTAAACATCAGGAAAAATGATCACGTATGTTTTATGAAAAATATGTGTACAGCAACACAAAAAACAAACTAAAAAATGAGACTTAAAAATAAATTACATTCATTTATGTGAAACAAATGGTTTATTAATTAATTTATTCAATCAAATGGTTAAAATGAATGAATTCAACAATTTTAAAAATACTCAAATGGGTTCCTTACAAGTAGACCTGTAATGACCCGTTTTATTACACCTCGAGCAAGTAACTTCCCTTACTGTGATCTCACCAGAAGACTTTATTCTCTTATTTCTTGGCTTGCCTGTCGGTATCTTAGTCATTGGTGGAAGAACAGATGGATTTTCAGGAATAGGAATATTTAAGGAAATCAAATCAGGAAGAGGAACTATATGTATCGAGTATGATTTTCTGTAGAAAGATACCTTATAGTACTCCTCAATATAATCATAAATACTGGTCCCTTTCCTCCGCACAACACAAACAACATGAGAACATAGAAAACATCTAATATGTTAACTCTTACAAGAACAAGTCCTTTCTCCTAAGTCAACTGCTGCTCGCACTTCTGAATGAACTTCAAATACATTTTGACTTGAGCGACTAATAGTCCAATGTCGGCTTTTATTCTAATTTTCATTCAATAATTTTTGAAAAAAAGGACATAGCTCATTTGTCCAAGTGTCAGACTCAACAATTTGTTTGCATTAAAATTCATAATCTCCACTCTCAATTTATCAAGCATATTCATTACTGGTAAATGCCTTTCCTCCATTATCCATGAATTGAATGACTCCGCAACACTATATGCCATGTCACCATACCGTTTACCAGGGAAATATGCACAGGACCAATTCTCGAGAGGCAAACTATCAATGAAATCGATAATAGCAACTCCTCCTTCCTTCTTCAATGCTTCAATATTCTTATGAAATACATCTACTGAGATATCATATGCACAAGATAAAAAATCTTTAACAATTTTCTTTCGAAATCCAGCACAATTTCCACGAATTTTCTTTTTTATATTCCCTTGTAAATGATGTATACAGTAGGAATGTGCAGACAACGGGAAGACCCTCGAAACAGCTTCAAGTAATCCATTGTTTCGATCTGATATAAATGTTATGTTTCGATATTGCTCGACTACTGCACTATGCAAATTGACAAGAAACCACATCCAGTTATCTTCAGTTTCGGAATCAACAATAGCATATGCAACAGGAAAAAGTCCTGAAATATAAAATATATCAAAATTAAAATAAATAACATATCCATGTACAACACTTTGTAAATTGATGCTGCTGGCGCAGACCCTAAAACACATGGGAAATATATTATGTGTTTAATTTAAATTGTTTGTAAATAACAAGACAAAACATAAAAATGTACCGTACACATGATAAAGATAAAAAGACATGCACGTTTACTTTCCAATCTTGTGCTTGGCTTTATTATTAACAACACTAACATCAACATACACGCATAAATATGTAAAGTACAGGTGAACTAAACAAAAACATTCAAAGGTACTTTACATTTTTAACATGTACTTGGCTTTATTATTTCTAAATAACAACACCTATCATCAAAGTACACGCATAAAAATGAAAAGTACACGTGAAATTAAGAAAAACATTCACGTGTACTTGACATGTACTATGCGTGTACTTTAGTTTGTATTCAACATAACATCATCATCAAAATACACGCATAAAAATGAAAAGTACACGTGAAATTAACAAAAACATTCACGTGTACTTGACATGTACTATGTGTGTACTTTACTTAGTATTACACATAACATCATCATCATCAAAGTACACGCATAAAAATGAAAAGTACACGTGAAATTAACAAAAACATTCACGTGTACTTGACATGTACTATGCATGTACTTTACTTAATATTACACATAACATCATCATCATCATCAAAGTACACGCATAAAAATGAAAAGTACACGTGAAATTAACAAAAATATTCACGTGTACTTGACATGTAATATGCGTGTACTTTACTTAGTATTACACATAATAAGACATATCATGAAAATACACGCAGAAAAATGAAAAGTACACGTGAACTAAAACAAAGACCTTCAAAGGTATTTTATATTTTTATGCTTGTATTTTGGTGATATGGAATGAAACAAACAAAATGTTAATGCAATACACAAAATAAAATATTTACAATTAATTTACCATTGTTCCCATTCCTTGCAGTAGCTGATAGTATTGTTCCACGGTAACGACTCTTTAAAAAGGCACCATCAAGAAATAAAACAGGTCTGTAGTATTGAAATCCATAAATACATCCTCTAAACATTACAAATATTCTCTTGAATTTTTTACTCTCATGTTCCACGTCAAGGATGCAATGCGACCCAGGATTATACTGCAATTGAAGGTCACGATAATTATTCATTAATGCATAAGAAACCTTTTCATCACCATGTATATCAACAACAGCAATCTCTTTCGCACGCCATGCATGTTGATAAGCTATATCAAGACCATAATTCTTCTTCATATCTCTAACTACATCAATTGGTCTCAATAGCGGGTTATCTCTAAGATCATCAGCTACCAATGTTGAAACTAACTTGGAGGCTATCATTTTGGCTGACGGACTACGAAAGACACCTCTACATGTATGCTCATTATTCATTGCACGTATGCAAAAGTATCCATTTATTATAGATAATGAAGCATTAATTCTCCACATGCAATTCTCAGTAGTCTTTTTAGAGCATTCAGCCGTCACTCGAATTTTATCATTATTCAAATACACATACTTGAACCCAACCTCAACGGCATACTTTCGCAATTTATCCCCAAATTCCACTACACCTCCTTCAAAACACTGATGCTCATGACTTATATAAGTCTTCCAATCATTCGAAAGATAGACTTTCGACTTACTTGGCTCCACACCTCCAAGATAAAAGTCATTTTCAATGCAACTATTAAAATCATTTGTAGTGCCTGATGATAAAGACTCTAACCTCTATGTATTTGTATCACCACTGTCAAACCTCTCAGAACTTGTATTACTGCAGTCAACCCCTTTAAAAATTCGATTAGAGCATTCAACCCGTTCATGACATGTATTACATGGAAATGGTAATGAATCAATGACATATATCCAAATGAAATTAGCTTTCACAGTCAATTGGGATCGCAACATACGACAAACATCGTTGTCTCAAACCAACATGAACCGACATTCATCACCAAATGAATACCTCAATGAAAAACTCCCACTTCTCAAATTAGTAAACCTAATACACAACTCATTGCATATTAAATCTAATGAGCTATCTTCAAATATTTCAATACAAGCCATATTATCCAAATAACAACACCTTGCTATTACACTACTTACCATAATGTCCTGCAGTAAAACAGAGACGAAAAACATTTACTTCAAGGTCAATAATTTTAAAAATGTGTGAAATAATTTAATGCATGAAATATCAAAATATTTATTTATAATTAATATAAAATTACAGGCACTATTTAAAAACCTATACATGAAGCAATAAGGCAGACACGTATTTTCAAAAAAATAATCACGTGTACTTTATAAACACTGCTTATACTTTGAAAACTGATATCGAACTGGTTATTTCTGTTGACGCGGACCTATATCAATAAGTGATTCAATACCAAATCAAAATCAAGGACTCTTAAAATTAGAATGAAACATCAATAATATTCATTCAGCACATTCAACTAACAATTACAAATATTGATAAATATAACTTATATATGAAGAATCCAAACATAAATGCATAAAAAACACAAAATCAATACATATACACATAACATATAAAAAGTTATTCAATCACATGAATGAATATTACAATGAGTCTCTTGAATCAAAACAAAGGACATATACTTATTGTAATCGATCGAAAATAGAAAAACCAACTGCTGATAAAGATAAACTTACAAATGATAGAGCCAAGTGATACAGGTATAATCGATTAAGAACACTGTAATCGATTATAGGACAGACGAAAAAAGCATAAGATTGATGTTATTTTCGATTTCGGAGAATAGTCGTTAGTTGCAGAGAAAACTCCAATAGCCGATTAGGTTTATGATTTTTTTAAATTGGGGGTATTTATATGTTGGACCTAATCGTTTAAAATTTGGTTCACCGGTTTTTTTGTCCAAAATTGTTAGTCCAAGGACTAGACCGTAAAAACTTAAATTTTATTTGGCTCAATTGAGTTTGCAAAATGGGTAATTTTTCACGACTTTTTATGGCTAATATTTTCGGGTAACAAACGAGGGCCTAACATCATTTATTCGAATTACTAATTATTTTACTATATGCGTCTTGAGAATATATTTTGTTTAGAGATACTTTAGCGCATTTTCAAGACGACATTTCACTCGTTTTTCATAACCGATCAAAACAAAGAATTAGAGATCTTCAACGACTTATATAATCCCTGAATCGAATGTTGAGTTAACTATTAACTCGAATTGAGTTAAATAATCGCAAAAAGTGATAGGCTCGAAATCTCACCGGGTTACTTAATCTCCACACTTATTCGTTACGTCGTCAATTTTCGCTCAATTTATGTTTTTGGTCAATTTTGGCTTTACGCACTTGATTTTTAAAATTTCATACTTTAAACAAATTTTTAGTGATATTTTTGAAGTTTTTAAATTTTTTTTTTTTTTATTTTGGAAAAAATATTTTTGGCCTTTTTTAAAAAACTTTTCAACTTTTTTAAAAAATTCTCATTTTTTTGAAAATTTTGGCATTTTGACTTTAGAAATGCATATACACCCCCTAACTTAGACGTTGCATTGTCCTCATGCAAGGACTAAAATCTAAAAAAAAAAAGAAAGGTGCATAAAAACAGAGCAAAAATACAAAATGCATTATTTTTATATTACTACTATCAACATCATTACATTGCAAAATTAAAAAGAATAGCCATACATGGCTCTTAAAAAGATACACAAAAAAAATTAGAAGAACTATGAAGATAAACACCGAAACACTAATGAGATGGCCCGGGAGCATTTGGGTCATATGGGTCATAAAAGTGTGGAGGCAATTTTGAATTGTGACCCATTTAAAGCCGGTACATTTTTGCCTAGAGTCGGACCATCATACTCGTGTCGCGGTGGTAAGCTTGGCGATCTGCCCGATACTCTTCGATAAACGTGTCAAACCTCAACTCAAGTGCGTCAATACGTTAAGACATGTCCTCCTACTTCGGCTCGTAGTCGGTATCCTTTTCTTCGTCGTACTCTTCTTCTCCCCCCTCCCCCATTAAGATATCCTTGTCCACATGAGCAGCTTCTTCTTGTTGATGCACGAATCGCATTTGGCGAGCGCTCCTAGTGAGAGAGGAGGCGCCAATTAATTTTGGAAGAGTATGCGTTTGTGATTCCTTGATGCCCGTATCTTTAAGGATAGACATGATGAAGCGGGCATAGGGGAGGGCGACTTTATTGATCCGATCATACGTGACATTGACAATTTTCCCATAAAACGTGCGGGCGAGGTGGATAGTGGTACCCTCGTCAAGAATATGAAAAAGAAAATTCGCTTGGTGAATTCGAAGGGCGAAATTGGTAGATATTTTCTAAATGGACCCATAAATAATGATAATTACCATGCGGGTCCTCTCATCTAGATTCCCCGCGGGAAAGGAATCACGATGCCACTGGTGGTTTGGGGCGATCCTTGTAATGCATTCGGACTTGTGCAATGGGATGCCCATATTGGGGTAGGCATAGTTTTGCAGGTTGGGAACACGCTTGGCCTGCATTTTTCGGATGACAATGTCTAGAGAGAAGGGGATGACAGTTTCGTTCACGTATGCTTCACCGTGTGTGCTTGACAATTTCACGAAGGTGCCATAAAAGGTGCGGACCTCGTCGGGCAAAAAAACCTCGCTGGGCTCCGCAAAGAAGGTACACCACCCCTGGTGCCGAAATAGGTTGGTGACCGCTTCGGGTAGCTCCCCCCAATTTATTTGTCACTCAATGTGTAAGGCGTGACGTGCGGAAAAGAATGCCTCGCACCAGTCTCTTTCTTTATCGGAGCGGTAGGTATGGTCAAGCCCTTCGAGGACTTCCATCTCCATGTACTTCTCAATGACATCTTCTTCGGCCATGGCAAATGAGATTTATGAAGTGCTAGTAGCAAGAGAATTTTTGGAATAATGGAGGTGGTGAAGGGATAGGTGAATGGAGATATGTATTTATAGTGGAGGATGGGGGGATTTTGGTGGGGAAGTGGAAAGGATGAGAGAGTAGCTACAGCGGAAATATTGCGACTTCTCAAATAAAAAACCAGTTTTAATTAATCCCAAATTTTAGTTAAACCCTAAGACATGCATCTAGATGATTTATCAAATAAAATATAGCATGCAGGATAAAAACAAACAGTTTCAGGAAAAATCCCCCAAAGGGGCAAAACCTTTTATTTTCATTATAATATTGTAACATACAATTTCGGATTACAATGAAAATACAGTGACTAAGAATTACCCTCAGGTATCGGATTCTGTAGTCGGCGGCTGGAAATATCCCTTTCCAGGAGGGCAGCAATGAATCCACACGCAGCGAACCCACATGAACCTCAGTCCAATCAACAAAGGAAGAACCGCAGCACTCCTCAATGACACGCAGCCATGAAACTTTGTAGAGACTCCCTCAGCAATGACACGCAGCCCTCGGTTGCAAAGATCTCTCCACAAAGGTTTGAACAAACACAAGGTTGTGTTCTTGGGTTACCAAAAAGATTCACAAAGGTTTGACAATTGTGTGAATCAAAACATGAGTCTTGGGACTCAAAAATATGAAGACTAGAGTAATTTGGACTCTCAAAAACGTCTTCTAAAGTCTTGCAAAACAACTCTCCCGAAGTTGGTATTTATAGGAAAAAATATGAAGAGTCCCATGTTTTTAAAACTCTAAAATTCTATCCAGCGTACAAAAAAAACAGCATTCTTTAAGGAATTTTCTCTATCTTCAAAAGGCCATAACTCCTTCACCGTAGCTCGGATTGAGGTGCCGTTTTTTCCAGTATCTTCGTTGCGGCGAGCTCTTCAACTTTCTAGTTGACCAAACCTCCGAACTATGGATGTAAAATTAAGAAAATGCCATTGAACTCTCCTATAGTGCCTTTTTTTTTCACTGTTTTGACTTCCCTTGCGTACCACTTGCATTAAGTCCCTAAAATCTTGGACCGTGAAGTCGTTGAGGCAGATGTGGGACATATTAATGGAGATGTTGAATGCTTGATTCCCGGAATTTGGATAGAGGCCGTCATGTGAGATCGTGAGGTGACGTGCCAAATGTAGCGGCGTACGACATACACAAATGTAACATGTTGGACATGAGAACAAATGTCCTTACAAATCTCCCCCTATGTCTATGCCGGTACATACATAAGAAATCCGAATTATCAAATATGAAATTGCCTATACAAATCTACCCTCCCATGAACCCAAAACTGGAAAAGGTACAAATGAATAGTCTTCATCGTTTGATCTTCAAATCTTCAGGAATCTCAAATCTTTTCTCATCAGGGTGTGCAATTCAGAGATCATCAATGTAGTACCTACACACATGAGATAAAGAAAAATACCAAGTGACGTATCGAGTTTGAAATGAGATAAACATAGATACCAATATATGATAAGCATACGTCAAATCTCAAAACTCCCCCAAAATTCAAACTCCCCCATAAAATGATAATTCTTTCTCCCCCTTTTTATGATGTCCCAAAATAGACAAATAAGAAGAATGAATCAGACAAGCAAGCAAAATCGGGGCGTCACGGTATACAAATCAAGGCATCAATCAAATGACAAACGTGCTCTTGCAAGGAGATGTTAAAAAAAAATCTTCGCAAACTATTTTTGATTTTTTCAATTTTTTATACAAAAAATAGATACCATTTTGAAAAAAAAATATAAAACATGATACCAAAAACACACCATGGATTTAGACTCAAACAACCAAGTCATGGGAACGGAATGTATGGGTGTGAACACATTCGATAGGTAAATCAACTCAATCAATCATATGTGCACGATGCATATGTGTACCCCTAACGAATGAGCATCAAAAGTATCCTTAGGTGTAAAAAATTTGTTGAATTTAGATGATATCGTCTTATGCAAATCAACAAATCAAAGTCAAAGTGATTTCCACACCAATAACGTCCAAAACTATGTAGCGCATTTTCAAGCATTTCAAGGACGTGCAAACCCGTTTTAAATTCTCCAACCAAACTCCCTCATATATATATATATTCTTTTAGAGGTAATCTAAATTCTCAAACTTTGGACAATTGGTGCAAAAACCTAAATGGCCCATAATTGGCATGATTTTTTTTTTTATATTGCCTTTAAATTTTTTTCGGGCTCTTTTAACCTCTTTGGACCTCGGATAATAAAATTCCTCAATTTTTTAGGTCCTTTTTAACGGTGGCTTTTGCGCAAAGGATAGATGATTACCTTTCGCAGCCCCTCCCCGTTTTTAAATAAAGCACACAAACTCACAAAACGGTTCTTATATGCACAATTTCCTTATCAAAAAATTATCGCGCTTGGTTCGTTTTAAGGACAGGATTGAAGTGAAAACACCCAACCAACATGTGATAAGACAAGCACAATAATCAAATAAATCCGTGCATGTGTGCAATAAAGGAAACATGAGTCAAACATGTAGGAAGTAACAATTAATTACATCTTAATGACTCCAAACATTATAAAGCACATGGATGAATTGACATATTGTCTCAAAACACTATCAAATAGTCACATGAAAATAATGGAATGATGTTGTGACTCGGTCATCCTAAGTGTTCATCCATAAAAGGTGCAAACAAAATACAAAAATCTTTTTGGATTTTCTCAAAATTTTAACAAACTAATTTTTTTTTGTATTTTTCAAAAATTTTCAAAAAAAATATATACAAAAGGTATAAGTCATCACACTAGTAAAAATACATCATGAAACCACAACTAGTGTATGACAAACATGCAATCACAATCAACCAAAAGATTTCACATGGGGTGAATTACGTGCAAGCAAACGGGAATTGTGGACAAATAAACCATAAGCCTCTAAATCCGATTTTCTAACCCAAATTGATGTGTAATGGAGTGTGGGGGTTTTGGGAATCGAATTTATTCTTTCATTAACCTTCCTAGGTCCATTTAAAAGCTTATAACAAAAGTGCCTAAGATGACCTTGCCTACCGCAATGTGTGCAAGAGAAAATCGGGCGGTGTGTGTTACCTAAAGGTGGCCCTCTCCTCAAATTTCTCGGTTGCTCTCTCCGAATTTGCCTAGGTGGGTCTCTCCTAATGATCCTAGGAGGTTCTCTCACGATGCTCCTATGGGGTGCTTTCCTAACAAACTTAGGTGCCTCTTTCTTAACAATCCTAGGAGGCTCTCTCACACGTGTGGGAATGGGTGCAACATATTTTTCAAGCCCAATCCCACCCCTATCAGTTTTGATCTCGACTGTGCCTAAAATCTTATCAAGTTTTTCAGACCTAGACTCCAAATCAAATTTCACTTTACTTGAATCTTTCAATTTCACCTCAAGTTCACCTATCCTAGATTCAAGTACTAGTTTAGAATCCTCAAACTCTAAAAGCTCCTTTTTCATAGTCTCCATCAACCCTCTAAGACTATCTCTCTCACCCTCAACGTACTCAAGCTTCTCTTTTAAAATTTTTCCATGTGCCCTAAGTTCTTCAACTAAAAAATCATTATTTTTTATGGCACACTCTTTCAATTGAGCTTTCAATTTCAAATTTTCTTTCTTTGTTTTCAAAGTTTCAGCATAAAGTTCATTGTAAGCAGTTTGCAAGTCATGATCATCTACACTTTCCTCCTCACTTTCATCCACACTCCCATCACTTTCACTATCATCACTAATCACACGGATGGGAAACTCTCGCCTAGAAGCATAAAAAACTTATTCTTTCGAATCACAATCACTAAGGGTAGAAACATGAGAAATCGATTTATTCAATTTCTTCTTTAAATTTGTGGTACACTCATGTAACGTGTGACCAACACCCTCACAACAAGGACACCTCTCAGATTCGTTTTCAACAGAAGATTTAAAACAAGAGTTTGTGTGAATTTTCCAAATTTTTTCAAAAATTTGACATCGAAGATCATCAAAATCATCAAAATCCATTTTTGTGCAAAATCAGAATCAAAACACAATAACTTAGTGCAACAGTCTCTGATACCAATTTGAGAGAGTAGCTACAGCGGAAATATTGCGACTTCTCAAATAAAAAACCAGTTTTAATTAATCCCAAATTTTAGTTAAACCCTAAGACATGCATCTAGATGATTTATCAAATAAAATATAGCATGCAGGATAAAAACAAACAGTTTCAGGAAAAATCCCCCAAAGGGGCAAAACTTTTTATTTTCATTATAATATTGTAACATACAATTTCGGATTACAATGAAAATACAGTGACTAAGAATTACCCTCAGGTATCGGATTCTGTAGTCGGCGGCTGGAAATATCCCTTTCCAGGAGGGCAGCAATGAATCCACACGCAGCGAACCCACTTGAACCTCAGTCCAATCAACAAAGGAAGAACCGCAGCACTCCTCAATGACACGCAGCCATGAAACTTTGTAGAGACTCCCTCAGCAATGACACGCAGCCCTCGGTTGCAAAGATCTCTCCACAAAGGTTTGAACAAACACAAGGTTGTGTTCTTGGGTTACCAAAAAGATTCACAAAGGTTTGGCAATTGTGTGAATCAAAACATGAGTCTTGGGACTCAAAAATATGAAGACTAGAGTAATTTGGACTCTCAAAAACGTCTTCTAAAGTCTTGCAAAACAACTCTCCCGAAGTTGGTATTTATAGGAAAAAATATGAAGAGTCCCATGTTTTTAAAACTCTAAAATTCTATCCAGCGTACAAAAAAAACAGCATTCTTTAAGGAATTTTCTCTATCTTCAAAAGGCCATAACTCCTTCACCGTAGCTCGGATTGAGGTGCCGTTTTTTCCAGTATCTTCGTTGCGGCGAGCTCTTCAACTTTCTAGTTGACCAAACCTCCGAACTATGGATGTAAAATTAATAAAATGCCATTGAACTCTCCTATAGTGCCTTTTTTTTCACTGTTTTGACTTCCCTTGCGTACCACTTGCATTAAGTCCCTAAAATCTTGGACCGTGAAGTCGTTGAGGCAGATGTGGGACATATTAATGGAGATGTTGAATGCTTGATTCCCGGAATTTGGATAGAGGCCGTCATGTGAGATCGTGAGGTGACGTGCCAAATGTAGCGGCGTACGACATACACAAATGTAACATGTTGGACATGAGCAAAAATGTCCTTACAAAGGAATTTGTGGGAAAGGGAGAGGGAATATAGTTGCAGGGTAATTTTCGAATTGGGGAAGGGTGGATGAATGAGAGGAAATAGAAAAGGAGGGGAAAAATGGGGGAACGAATTTATAATTCTAAAAAAATGAACCGATTTGGCCTCGTAAGAGAAACAGGGTGAACCGGTTCGGGTACCCTTAAAATCCCTGGAAAGGTGAACCGATTCTACTTTGGTATATGCCCAGGGCGAATCGGTTAGGATATCTAATGATGACTAAATTTTTTCATTTTTTTCTAACTTCGAGCGTAGGCAACGTACCCGATTAGATTCTCGACATCTCCACAACAATTCTACCTATGTTTCTACCTCGGGACCTTCAAAATTTCATCGTAGTTAGACTAAACTCTCTCTTGTGGTGCAACAGTGTGCATAATCCTTTCAAAATCACGACTCATGGAGCTCTACTAACCTAACCTACGTGACTCAATATGATTCAACATGAATCACCCCATACGTATTGGGGTGCGACGAATTGTCCTCTAAGGTCATTCAACCCCGTAAATGGGGTTCGATAACCAAATTATGTCGACTTCCCAACACACACCTCTAGGTATGGCTTTAGGCATTGTCCATTCAGTTTAAACGTGTCTCCCCCTTAGGATCTTCTAACTCAATGACTCCACGGGGAAACAAATTTCTCACAACAAACGAGCAAGTCCATCGCGAATGTAACTTGTTGGGAAATAAGTGTAACTGGGAGTTGTATAAGAGTACTTTTTGACCCGGGTGAAACTCCTTTCAACGAATAATTCACTCATGTGTAAGTTTCATCATTTCTTTCGATATTTTAGCGCTCTCATACGCATCATTGCGTATTTCTTCTAACACATTTAATTGAAGCTTGCGTATTTTACCGGCTTGATCCAATTTATAATTTAACCTTTTGATCGCCCAATATGCTTTATGCTCTAGCTCCACTGGGAGATGGCAATTGATACTATGCAAATATTACGTATTTCATCCTCCTAATCGATGCATTTTATCCCCCTCAGGTATCTTATTCCCTATATTTATGCTCGTTAACCAGACAACCTCAGATTTCTACGTTAACATGTTTTGCAGGGGTTAATTGAGCTTTTATAGGTATTTGGATGCTAAGTGTGAAGTTCAGACGCATTTCGCTCAATTTCTGTACGCGATTGCATGTTCAAGGGCATTTTAGTCTTTTCACAACTTAGGCACCTATCCCAACATCTACACGGAAGTTGTAGCTCTCCTCGTAAGCTTCGCGTGGCCGCAAATGGTGTGCGATTCCGATTCAGAACGAAGAAGTTACGGGAGTTTTAGCAGACAAGAAAGACAAACATCCCAAAACAGGAGGCAGGATTATGCAGACCTGCTTGATCGATCGATCGACCAAAGGGGTCGATCGATCGATCCTTCTTATTTTTCCAAATCATGGGATACAGTGGGCTGGATTTCTGAGCATCGATCGATTGAGCCCAGGGGATCGATCGATCGATCCCCTGTTTTCTGCAGATATTTTGGCCTTTTATTTTCTTTTCTCTTTTCTTTTATAATTTAATTCCTTTTACTATATAAAGGATTTTTGATGTAAAACAGATATAATTCGTTTTAGGTAGGATAGATTAGGGTTTTGGAGGTTTGGGAGCCCATTTGGGCTTGTAACTTGCTACCATCTTCCATCTCCATTAATATAGTTGTATTTTCATCATTTCTTACTTTGTAGTGTAATTTACAAGATTTCTAAATTAGGTTTACATGCTTTGATTTACTTGTTTTCTAGGTAGATTTGTCGCATTTATTTACCGCTTTATTTATCACGTTTTTATCATGCTTTCTAGCTAAATCAAATTAGGTTGTGTTTGAATGGAACTCACTCGGGTTGACGCGTTGCTTTGCTTTGGTGATGGTGTTTACGGGTCTATTTCGGGTGCGTTGTCCTAGTTATTGCGCTAGAAGATTTGACGGGGCATATCATGTATGTCCCGTGCTTACGACCTTGCGTGTGCAATTTCCGGGGCATTTATTGACGCCAAAATCTTATTAGGCTTTTATGCGGATTTTGGGTCGTGATAACCCTTGGTTCAATTAACTGTCGAAACAAGATGAATTCTAAATAACTTGTCGACCCATGTATCCATTTTATACAAATTAACCCGGGTGAGGGATATTCGACGCAACCTATAGTTTTACCGCTTTGTTAATCTAGTTTCAATACACTCGCCTAGATTAATATTTCCCTCTTTAGCATCTTTTCCTTTTTGTTGTTATTTATCTTTTACACTTTTATTTCGGAGCACTAAGTCATATAAATTCTAACAACTTGTCTCAGTGGATATTTTCGATACCGGACTTACTGCTATACTTGTATTGCAAGTGTAGTCATAACTTAGGTTTTTGTATTGAGGTGGTGAACAGAAAACAACGATCAGCGTTTGGCACACGCTACTTTTCACCCTCGATCAATAATGCTTGCCATAAATAAAACAAAATGGGGACATCCCGAGGGGGTTAGTCTGGTAAGCCCATAGTGCATTGTTTAATCGGAGAGACCAATTATTCCGGTTAGGATCTACGGTCTTTTCTAAAATTTGCTTAATCTCACAATTTGCTAGCTCGGCTTGCCCATTATTTTTGGGGTGATAAGTCATCCCAACCTTGTGGACGACCCCATACTTTCTCGTGAGTTTTTCAAACATCCTATTGCAAAAGTGCTTGTCGTTATCACTAATGATTGCCTTCAGATCTCCGAGGCGAGAAAATATATGTTCTTATAATAATTTTACCACCACCTTGTTGGCATATGTCTTCGTAGCTATCTGGACACATAATCTATCACGACAGGGGTGTCTAAGAAACCAAAGGAGGGAGGAAAGGGACCCATAAAGTCAATGCCCCAACAATCGAATATCTCGATGACGAGAATAGGGGTCAATGGCATCATGTCTTGCCAAGTGATGGCTCCCATCATTCAGCATCTATCACAAGATTTGTAATAAACACTTACATCCCAAAAAATTATGTGCCAATAGAGACCGCTTTGAAGAATCTTAACGACCGTCTTATTTGTAGAAAAGTGGCCTCCACAAGCTTATGTATCATAAAAATGGATGACGCTAGGTATTTTATCATCTGGTAAACATCTTCGGATGTTTGGCCCACGCAATATTTGAACAAATAGGGATCGTCATAGAAGAACATGCGCGACCAAGTTAAGAACTTCTTTTTCTCTTACGTTGTCCAATTGGGGGAACGGCCCCCGTAACAAGGTAAATCATTATATCCACAAACCTAGGGAGAGAAGAAGTGGTAAATAATTGCTCATCCGAAAAGTATTCGTGTATGGGTATGGGATCACTAGGTACATCGGACGAAAGCCTCGACAAATGATCATCTACGACGTTTTCTACTCCTTTCTTATCTTTTATGGAGAGATTAAAATCTGACAGGAGTAAGATCCACCTTATGAGGCTCGACTTAGCAAATTTTTTGGAAAGGAGGTACTTAAGATCCACATGGTCAGTGAATCATGTAATGGGCGAACCTATAAGGTAAGAACAAAATTTATCTAGGGCAAAGACTATGATTAACAATTCTTTATCCATTGCGAAGTAGTTAAGTTGTGGTCCGTTTAACGTCCGGCTAACATAGTAAATGACGTGAGCCTTCATATCTTTTCTTTGACCTAAAACAACCCCTATAACATAATCACTCGCATCGCACATAAGCTCAAATGGAAGGGACTAATCCAAAGCTTGCATAATGGGAGCGAACACGAACATGCTTTTCAATTTTTTTTAAAGCACTTTGGAACGCTGCATTCCACTTAAAGGGGGAGTGGTGCTCTTGGTGTAAAGCACTTTGGCACGCTGCATTCCACTTTGTCACGTGAGAGAAAAGAGATAGGCACAAAGGAAGGAATAAGAAGATATTGGTACTCTTGGTGCCTAACACAAGAACACACACAAAATACTATACCAAAGTGTAGATCGCGAGACGAGGAACACACTCATACCCATATCAACAACGGATTAGACCGTCGAAATTAAGGCAATTGTTTATTACTTGCGATTCATAGCAATAAATGTGTTCATATTGGTGTAGGTAGATAATATACACATTTGATTTATGAGTTTTGATGAAATTGGAGATTTAAGGATATGAATTGAAATCTGAAAAATGAATTTAGAATAAATCACTCACATAGATAGTTTAGAAATCCCAAATTGTTGATTAATTGTAATGGACAAATATGAATTGGAGTTCATGTTTAAAAATTTGATGAACTAGGGTTTTGAATCCTTAAAATTGGGGATTTTGGATTTATAACTGTTTATGGTGAATTAATGGTTCAAAGTTAAGGGAAATAATTTATACACGTTAGAACATTAATTAGGATTGATGTTTTGGTGTTGGGGTTGAGAAATTTAGAGGTTTTAGGACTGAGATTTTGGGGAAAACGAAGTATGAACAGTAAAACATAACAGGTCTGGCCATAAGAGAAAAAGACCTTATCTCGTTCGAACGAGAAGTCAACGTCGTTCAAACGACAGGTCCCAGAAACCCAAAAAATTTAATTCCCCAGATCATCTTACCCAGTTAATTTATGTTAGGGATACTGCCATTTACTAATATTAGTTTAGTGCATAATTATTTGGGAAGTAATTATAGAATGTTACCTTAAGTATTGGATAGGTAAATTAACCTTGGGAAACTCGAGAGTGAGAGTAATCGAGTAAATTGCATAAGTAGTAAAGAGGAATACATTACGTGACGAAAAATAAATATGGGTTGGGTGAATACCTAAATTGTTGTAAGGCTTCGGGAATGCCTATTATTATATATTTATTAATATTGTGTGTATAGCATACCTACGCTGCTTGCTATCGGGCGAGGTTTCGCGCAGTGGACAACCTTATCCTGGGTGACCCGATGGGGGGATATTTGACTTTTACCCAGAGCATATGAACTTGGATACGTGCTATTTGTTACGTAGGATAGTTTTGACGGTTGAATGGGAGGGTAGGTATGTGTGTGACCCATTTAGCTGGTGAGTATGCTCGCCTCCAATATTTTTGTTATGAGATTTACGATTCGTGAGAGACGCCGAACCAATTGTCCTTTATGCAGCGAGTGATGCACCGGGACACGATAACAGAGTATGCATTGCACCAAGTGGTCCTAACCAAGGGTCGCAGGTTTCATATATATATATATATATATATATATATATATATATATATATATATATATATATATATATATATAGGGATGACGTGACTATATGTATATATATATATAAATATACTTGAGAATGATTGATTCTAATTTGTGAAATTAGAAAATGTATAAGTATGTATAAGTAAAGTAATTTCAGTGGATAAAAGACTTCCTATCAAAATAGTGAATACAAAATGTGTAAGTGGCATAAAAGAATATTATTAGCGTATTGTATGGGCGATACTGGTTACTCCCTTGAGGTATATTTAGGAGTTCATGTCAATGACCTAGTTATGAATACTATAGATGACTAGGTTAGGGTAGAAATATGCTGGGTTATTGATATTAGACGCTTCAATATTTTCATTTCAGTTCTTAGTTCAGACATTCAGTTAGGGCATGTGTCGCCCATTCGAGATTATTTATTTCAGAGATTGTATTTTCCTTATTCTCTTTTCATTTCCTGTTGGATTGAGTATTATGATTCTATTGGTTTTTAAATTTTAAACTGAAACGTTTTTATCCAGTCTTATTTATTTTTGTATTTAATTCATGCTCAGTATTTACTCTTATGGAATGGGAATGGCTTATATTTTAAAGCATGGAATTTGTTAAAGGATTAATCGGGAATAATTAAATGAGAAAATATTTTGACACTTAGCTTAATTAATTATTAGGTGATTAATAATGAAAATTGTTTTTGACAGTGATGCTAAGAATGAACCAATCGGACACTTTGATTTTATTTTAATAAAGGGCTGATCACCCGGTATTTAAGTAGGCGAGGTGTCACAGGTGGTATCAGTGCATCAGGTTCTAGTGTCGTTAGGATCTGTACGACTTATTATGCTTTCTGCTTAGCGTTCTTTGATTTAGAGCCTTAATATTAGGAATATTGTATTCATCCTTACGCATTGGAAATTCGTACTTCTGCGATTTAATTGTATGAATGCTGAACTCATACGGTCCATTCCAATTTTCAGATGGCACGACAAGAAGAGAAAGCTAGCACTGCTGAGGGAGTCAATGAGCAAGGTCAGCCGATGCCTCAGGTATTCCCAGAGAGAGTATCAATCGCCAAAATCGCAGGTATTGTGGCCCAAGCAGTTTCCACTGCAGTCTTACAATACCATCATCGCAATATGCAACTTAAAGGAGGTTAAAGAATAAGAGAATATAGTTAGCCTGACATGACTAGGGTTAACAATTATGGTAAGACTCCAATACCCCAACAACAAGTTCCTCAGGGTCGTAAAAACCACGAAGGTAATAGACCCTGCATGAAGAGCCAAAAGCATCAGGGACAACATAGTCAGGGACGGAGTGATGTCACAAAAAGATGTTTCAAATGCGGAAGAGACGGCCATAAACGTCAAACTTGTTTGGATCAGGCAGGAGAGAAACCCCGACCCGACCAATAAGGACGGCAAGGCCAGAGGAAGCAAGGACTTTCAGGACTCTGCTATAAGTGTGTATAATAAGCTCACAAGTAGAAGGACTGTCCTCAACCTGATATTATTTTTCATCAAGATGCCCAGCAGGACCTGCAGGGCCAAGGAAGAAGTGAAACTGAGCAACAGGGCCAAAATCAACAGATTCATAATGTGGCATAATTTGCTGGTGAATGCTTCAACTATGGCAGGATGGGTCATAGGAGGCAGGATTACCCAGATAAGGGCAAAATACCCCAGCAGTAGGGGAAGATACCGTGTGGGCGTGTGTACAACATCCAGCAGGCAACTGTTCAGCAACCACCACCCGTCATTGAGGGTATGTTCTCTATTTCTGAGGTTATGGGATATATATTATGTTTAATACGAAGGCCTCACATTCGTTCATAGCCGCTAGAATTGCACGGGCCACGGAATATTTTTCTTTTTTTTATCATGGCCAATAAGATGATTACATGTCTAGACTCATCGCGGGGTAATGGGTCATTGACTTTCTTTTATGCCGGGGAACAGGGATAGAGAATGGGAGACTTATTTTACTTGCCGACATGCATATATTATATATGTCAGAGTGCGAGGTGATTATTGGTATTGATTGGCTTCTTGCGTATAGGGCCACGATAGATAGTTTTAGTAGGTGTATTATTATGCTAAACCGAGTCGGGAGATACTTTAGGTGGCAATACCTCGTCTGGAGGAAGTACTGTCCACCCATTTATATTATATAGGGTAGGAGACCTTTAAGGAGACAATGATTACCATCGATTCGATTCCCATAATTCACCCATTTATCCGATGTGTTCCAAAAGAAGTGAGCTAGGAGGGTTAGAGAATCTGGCCGAAGAGCAAAACTAAACTTAACGCTGTGAGAGAAACACCACATGGGAGTATACCCAATGGGGAACTCATTTAGAAAATTTTGATTAATTAACTCTCTATAAAGTAACGATGAAGTCAAATAGGGTTGTTGAGGCCAACAATAGTTTCGAAAGGCCCGTATAGCCAAGGAGACGACAGGAGAACAAATGGGAGCTAAGACTGCCAGTCCGAGGGAAGGACATTCCAAAATGGTCAGTGGGACCAGTGACGGGAAACGGCTCCGAAAGTTCCTATATGTGTAGGGAATGGGACCACCAGTGTTGAATTTATTTGAGAAGTACAACCCACGAGTAGTGGATTTAGGAAGGACCAGTGGAGTCCTGAGTAACAATAGCATATTAATCCTTAGGGTCATTTGGGGCCCAAGAAGAAATAGGGTGGCGAGTAAAGACATAAGCGAGGCCTAAAGATGCTAGACCAACGTTTCATGGATGGGTGTGTAAGCCGCAGGACAAACTAATTTACCCACAATGAGGAGGGGGCAACTATTGGATAAAATCCTAGATGTATAACTAGCGAAAGTAACCATGGGTGTTAGACAACGAGAAGTGCATGTAAGAAACATATGATTAGGAGAGAATGATGAGGTTGTTTCATTCTTGTGAGTAACGAATGTAATTACATGACAAGAGTGTGTCACAACTTATATATATGAACGATTAACACTAAAACCCGCATGCGAGTCAAGTTTAGTGGGTACGTTAGTTTTGGACAGTTTGGTTATAAATGTATCGATCATGGTAACAGTACTTTTGATATGTCCCCCGTGAGTAAGCCGGGTGGGAGCTAAAAGATTATCTTATTTTATTATTGCAATGAGTTAGGGAAGTAAAGCTTACTATGGTAATATTTAATGAGAATTACCGAATGTTTGAATGATAATAGATTAAGTGATAAACTATCGCACTGGGTACTCCGGGGAGAGTAATATTAATTTGGTAAGACGCCCCCGAAATAGAGTTGGGCCTATATATGTGTGTGTATATATATATATATATATATATATATATATATATATATATATATATATATATATATATATATAGAAATTTCATATGATCGTAGACGTTCGTACATATGTCATCTCGTTAGATGTGACCCCGGTGCGTAGGTATTTAATTACTGATGTGACTCAGGGTGTATTGTGTTCTTTATCAAGCAACGAGATATAGCTTGTTATATATAGCGCCAAAACTTGGGATAGCGATAGTGCCATATTTCATGATATTTTTACGAACATAAGTGGACTTTTATGTCAACATACGGAGACTGTGGGAAGGTACATGTTGATGTAAAAAATTAGATCACTCTAATTATTCAATCACAGATAAATAAAATGAGACAAAGATTTTTAAAGTGGTTCAGCCTTATAAGAATGGCCTACGTCCACTGTTATGTTATTGCTGAGTGTTTGAGAATTCTCGATTACAAGTGCTATCAAGAAATTCCGATCCCCTTGAATGAGGGTGATACAAGGTATTTATAGCCCTTAGGCTGTACATGAAAGGGTGATACATTAAATGATATACATATGAAAGGATAACTCATTTAATGCTCTTCAAGCGTGTGCGTCAAGATGATAAGCATTCATGAATAGTTGAACTGTTGATTATCTGGCAATCAATGCTGTGGTCGAGATGCAGCTCGAACCGCCTTAGTTGCTCATCGTCCAATAGTTCCTCGGAGCACTGGAGTTCCTCGGAGGACAAGAGTTCCTCAGAGTACACCTGTTGATCGGAGTGAGTATGTTGGTCAGGGGAATGATCTTCCTCGTTGCTATTGTGCCACGTAGATTGACACGTGTCTTCTTATTATTCGTCCACATTAGCATACTAATTTTGGTATCAACAGAAGCCCCCAATGTTTCATATTTCGAACTTTGAGGAGTATGGAACATTCTTTCTCGGTATATGGCAATATTAAATGACCTTCCTGGGTTTTAGGAGCCTTTTCTTCGTATTTGAATTTCCTTTCAAATTCGCAGAATCCGCTTTTTTGCATTTTTATAAGCGCTTCGATCTTCGTGCACTTTTTGTCCTTTTAGCCGCCGGTAGCGTAATAGTTTCCTTTTTGTAATCATTTCTTTCGCCGTTTCCCAAGGCAAAGTATTTAAGCTACAGAGGCAATCCCATCTTCTTCTACCTT
Organism: Sambucus nigra; assembly: GCA_949130495.1. Taxonomy (NCBI): domain Eukaryota; kingdom Viridiplantae; phylum Streptophyta; class Magnoliopsida; order Dipsacales; family Adoxaceae; genus Sambucus; species Sambucus nigra. Next base: position 96,541,809 of record OX422216.1, on the reverse strand, counting down.
TTCAATTTCTGCTTTCGAGTTTTCTATAGCTTTTCTCTCTCCTGTGCGTTCATCCCTTTCTTCGTTTGTTTGTCAACAGATCTCCTTTTTCCTGTAAGATTTTCTTCCTTCTTCTTCATTTCTTTTTGTTCACCATGGTTTATATTATCGAATCTCTTGAGAAGTTTCGTTCTGACTTTTCTATTCCTTCTTGGGTAACTTTGGAGAGTCTTTCTGAACCTTCAACTTATTTTAATTTGGCTGAGGGACATTGGTTCCCTAGCCTCTTTATTGCTGAATGTGGATTTTCTTTTCCACCAAACCCTTTGTGTTTAGAGTTCTGTCAGTATTTCGATGTTGTCCCTACGAAAATAGCCCCCAACACATGGAGAATAGTTAATGGGGTGTATAGGTTAAATCAGACTCATGGAACTCGTATAGGAATTCCTGAGATTATGTACTGTTATAGATGGGCTATTTTAGACAATGTTTTTTATTTAAAAACTAGGTTTTTGAATAGGGCCTTAGTAGTCAACCTCCCTGATGCAAACAAGGATTATTTTGAACACGGGGTAGTCATAAAAAATTGGCAACATGCTCCTTTGGTTGGAGATGAAGTGTATGAAGGTCCCGAATGCCCTCCATATGGCAATGGGATAGGTTATTTTCATTTTATTTCATTTCTGAAGTTATGATTTCATTATGTTTGATAAAATGTATGACTGATATTTCACTATGTATTTGTTTGCAGTTGACAACAAGAGAAAAACTCCAAAAGAAACAGAAGTTAATATCAAGCATTTAAAACATATCTGGAGTTTGCATCAGAAGGTTGCAGACGAGCACGTCAGGTCTGCTTCATACTTGCTGCAGTACAGGAGATATACATCGTCCTTTATTGCTCGTCTGTGGTTAGCATTAGTGAACCATTGCCAGCTTCTGAAGATTCTTCACCAGACTCTCACATTCCTTTAAGTCAGAAGATGGGCAAGAGAAGAGTTCCTGCTCTCTTTGAAGAAACCTCCTCTGCTGGAGATGGAAAGAGAAATAAAGCTGATGTCCCAAAGGGGACAAAGAAAGTGGATGCTGCCCCTTCTGCTGCTCCTTAGAAGGCTGCCGAGAAGCCCCCAGTGGCTCCGAGCAAGAAGAATGCACCTGTGGAAGTGGTCCCAACCAAAAGTTCTTTGGTTGAAACTGCTGAAGTGCCACTGAGGAGATTGAAGAAATCCTCCTCGGTCACTTTGACTGAGACCATTCCCCAGCTTCAAGCTAGTGGAGCTGGTGTTCCAACCATTATTCCCCCGAGTTCTGCGATGAGCTCGGTAAAGACTTGGACTATTCCTGAAGTCCAAGGGATAGAAGAAAACATGTCTAGGGATATGCTGACATCCCTAGCTACTCGTCACATTGCTTCAGTAAGTTTCTCTTATCTTGAATTTTTCTTTCTTTACATCAATTCTTGTATCTCGGCATTGACTTATCGTTACCTTCTTTTTCAGCTGGTGAGTTGCTTTAACACCATAGTGAAGAAAGATGAAGCACTCAAGGCTTCTAGCTCCTCGTCTGGAGTGGAGGATGCTTTTGTGGGTTTGGCCCAATCTCTGAAGGAATCCCGTCAAAAATACGACGAGGATGAGGGTGAATGGGAGAAGAAGTTGACTGCGTCTGAAGCAGAAAAAGTGAAGTTGGGAAAGAAGATGAAGGACTTGGAGAGAGAGAATAAAAAATACGTCGAGAAGCTCACTACCTTCGGGGAGCTTGAAAATAAGCTGAAATCAGCTGAGGAAGAGCTGACCCTTCTGCGCGAAGTAAATCGTCAGAAGGAGGAGGTGGAGGCCAAGTTGAAAGCCTCCGAGGATCTTTTATCCGAGAAGCTCTCCTCGGAGAAAATGAAAAGAAAGATGGCAATAAAGAAGTCTTTCAACACAGGTTGGGACAAAGGGTGGAACAAGGGAGTAGCTGCCATGATGACTCAGGTGCAGTATGAAAGTTTAAAATACTTTCGAGATGGCTGGGTTGCTGCTTTGCAAGAATTGAAGGTGAGCGAGGACTCCGAGTTATTTCAACATCTCCCTGGTCCTCCCCCAGCCATCGAGGATGAAGAAGAGGACGAAGCTGCCTCAGAAGAATCTTCACTGGTAGTGGGTGATCTCATCCTTACCCAGCCTGCTGATGAGGAGCTTTCATCTCTGCCAGCTCCTTCAGAACAAGTTCCAGCTCCCGCCGACCAACTCATTATTTCCACCGAGCAACCAAGCTCCTCGTCCCAGCCTCCCGAGAAAGTCTTGGGAGACAAGGAAAAGGTGTGAAGTTGTTCGGTATTCTCTTTCTGTTTTTCTTTTACTTGTACTTTGTATTTCGAACGATGTACTATTTTTGATGATATAATAAAATCACCTATTTTGTTCCTCTGTGTTGTTGATGCTATGTCTGCTTTTTTATTAATTCTTGCCTTGATCTTCCTTTTGATGATTACTTTTTCCTTCTCTGTTAGTTTCTGGCCAGGATGGACCTGCTATCTGCTAATGATACAAAGTTGATGCAGCAATGCCATGAATATTATAAGGCTGGTCATACAGAATTGAGTGCATCTGAGGTTGCAGACATCCTCGGTCATGATGCTTCAGAGCAAGCAGTTGAAGCTTATCAGTACCTAAAGGGCTTACTTGATCGTGCTGTAGCCAACAACGTGGCCTACTATGAAATGATTGAAGATCTGCAAGGTACTCTTGATGAACCTCAACAGCAATATAAAGAATCACCTGCTCTGTTACATGAGGGGTATGAGAAGAGGTATCAACAGCTTTCTGCCAAGACAGGCCACAAAAAGATCCTTGCTGGGTACGATGTCAGGGAGAGAACCCTAAAGGGTGAAGTTGAGGCTTGCAGATAGATCGTCGAGCTGCTGGAGCAAGAGAACAATAATTTACAGAAAGAGTTGGCACAGTATAAGTCTGCAGCCTCATCTTCCACTGCCTTGGTACCGGTCACCGATGAAGGATTCTCATTCTTAGAGGTTGAGAATGCCAAATTAAGGCAAGAGTTGGATACCTTGAGAAGGTCTGGTACTTCTGCTGCTGCTCGGGGACGAGGAAGAGGTTCTCGTGGTCGAGGAAGAATTACTCAGAACGTCGTCGAGGAACCAAGTTCTCGACCTGCTCGGGGAGGATCAAGAGCTTTTAGTCGTAATGTTGAAGAAGCTCGTACTCGATCAACGTTGGAAACTCAAGCGTTTCAATTGAATGCGAAAGATCGGGCTTTGTCTGAAATGTCCAAGAAAATCCTAACTTTGGAGGATCAACTTACTGCGACGAAGTCTGCTTTAGAGAATAAGGACATTTTTGCCAAAAACCTTCACGAGCAGTTGGAGAGATTAACTTTCCAATTCCATAAATAGCCCAGGGAATTTTGGATGGCTGGGTACAACGAGGCACTATTCCATTTAGATGCTCGTATCCAGAATGCCAATAATGAGGGCTATAAACAAGGCTGGTTGAATGCCTTATGCGTGTTGAAACTTGAACAGGGACATTACTTGTGGGACTATTATGATCCTGGGGTACTTGAATTGCCTGTGACACCGTTCAATTTGGACAAGTAATGGATCCCAGCTCGTGCCATTCCTCGGAGCTTAATTGCACAATACCTCGGTGACTACAGTCTTCATTCTCAGATCGAGGTATCTCGTCCCGAGCATCTATTGGACACACCTTCAATAATGAATGTCAGAATGCTGAAGGACTTGAATTTTATTAACTCTCCTCAGAATTTAAATGATCCACCTGCTGGCGAGGAACCTATTTCAAAAGCTGAGGGAAAGAAACCAATAGAGTAGGGATCTCAATGTAATAGTTAGTACACATATGTAAATTGTAATTCGTTTTGAATTTTAATGAAAGACTTTCATTTTTTGCAAATCTGTATTGCTATTGTTATGTACTTGTCTAACACTTTTATATTTGTGATTGCATAACAATACTTTGTGGTTCATCGACCAATCTAGTAATAAAAAGTTACAAGTATCAGTAATGTTACTCGATCACTTAATAAAAATGTTTAAAAATTTTTCAACCAACCAAGGTTGTTAAATTGTGCTCGTCGACCAATTATAGTTAGGGAGAGTTTTTATCCCCGACTAACCATACTTGGTAAATTTTTTCATAAAATGTGTCTGACCAACCAAGGTCGATAATTTATCCTCGTCGACCAACTACAGTTAGTGGGTTTTGATCCCCGACCAACCATACTTGGTTCAGTTTGGAATATTTTGTATTTTCTGGAATAGTTTTACCTTCCGACCAACATAAGATGGCAACTGAGTTCGAACTATCAGTGTCCACTAGTTATTTTACCAACCGGAGTTGGTCACGCTAGTGTATGCCTCCTAACCAAAGGAGTATAGTTTGTTCTCGCCCTTTTACCAACCGGAGTTGGTCATGGGTCTGAACTATCAGTGTCCACTAGTTATTTTACCAACCGGAGTTGGTCACGCTAGTGTATGCCTCCTAACCAAAGGAGTATAGTTTGTTCTCGCCCTTTTACCAACCGGAGTTGGTCGTGGGTCTGAACTATCAGTATCCACTAGTTATTTTACCAACCGGAGTTGGTCACGCTAGTGTATGCCTCCTAACCAAAGGAGTATAGTTTGTTCTCGCCCTTTTACCAACCGGAGTTGGTCGTGGGTTCTATCAGTGTCCACTAGTTATTTTACCAACTAGAGTTGGTCACGCTAGTGTATGCCTCCTAACCAAAGGAGTATAGTTTGTTCTCGCCCTTTTACCAACCGGAGTTGGTCGTGGGTCTGAACTATCGTCTTCTTTTTGCTGTCGAGCAGCGTAGTGTTGTACACTAGTATTCCCCGAAAAACTTTCAATAAAAGGAGAGAAGATGGTGAAACATCATCGTTTTATTCATATTGATGGAACTGCTTTACATTTTACATTACTGATAATACATGTGTTCAGCATTCCATGCAATCTTGAATTTCTCTCCTTCTAGAGTTGCTATTCGGTAAGTTCCTGGTCGAATAACTTCTGTAACTCGATAAGGTCCATGCCAGTTTGCTTCCAATTTATTGTGCTTCTGAATGACCTTGTTTAGCACGTAATCTCCTTCTTTTAAATCGCATTTCTTCACCCTCTTGTTGTAGAACAGAGTTGTTCGTTGTTGATAAGCAGCATTCTTAATGGCTGCCTCTTCTCTAACCTCCTCGAGCATATCCAAATCTAATCTTCTCATCAGGTCACTGACTGGGGAATTGAAATTCAGCACTCTGTGTGTTGGAAGACCCAACTCGGCACGTATTACAGCCTCACTTCCAAATGCCAGCATATATGGTGATTCTCCAGTTGCTGCTCGGGGAGTTGTTCGATAAGCCCATAATACTGACTGTAGCTCATTAATCCAATTAGCTTTAGCTTCACTTAGCCTCTTCTTCAAACCATTTAGTAATGTTCTGTTCGTCACTTCAGTCTGTCCATTTCTTTGAGGATGGCCTGGTGCTGAATGAGTCTTCAAAATATTTGATTGTCGACAATAGGCAGCAAAATCCTCGTTATCGAATTGTGTTCCATGGTCTGTGATGAAGGCATGAGGGAGACCATATCGACAGATGATGTTCTTCCAAACGAACTGGTACACCTTCTCGTACGTCATATCAATAAGGGGTTCAGCTTCTACCCACTTAGTAAAATAATCCACTGCGACGACGAGGTATTTGAATCTTCCTCGGGTGGTTGGCAGTGGTCCAACCAAATCAATTCCCCACATGGCAAATGGCCAAGGGGAAGTTATGGGTGTCAACAATGCTTGTGGAGTTCGTCGGATGGAGGAAAAACGTTGGCACTTGTCACATCTCTTAGCATAGGCTATACAATCAGCCCTCATCGTCGGCCAGTAGTATCCCTGCGTCATCACCCTTTGTAAAAGTGTTCGACCTGCTACATGGGCTCCACAGGACCCTTCATGAATCTCTCCAATCAATTCTTTCACCTCAGAGGGATGTACACATCTCTGCAAACTTGCCATAATTCCTCGTCTATACAAAACACCATTAATTAGTACATACCGAGCAACTTTATACTTTAATTTCTTAGCAGCGAGCTTATCCTCCGGCAGTTCTCCATCCTCAATGTATACCCTGATGGGATCCATCCAGGATGGTCCTAAATCAAGGGTAATGATATTCATCGTCAGGTCTTCATCTATGCTCCGAATTTCTAATACTTCAATTGGTATCGTTCTTCGCAGCTCGGTACGAGTAGCTGATGCTAGTCGGGCCAGTGCGTCTGCTCGTGCATTCTCCATTCTTGGTATTCTAATCAACTGAATTGCATCAAGTTCTGTCAATAACTCCATCACCTTTGCATGATACTTGACCATTAATTCTCCTTTTACTGCATATGTTCCCATCATCTGATTCACAATCAATTGAGAATCACTGAATACCGTCACTTGTTGCGCTTCCATAATCTTTGCTAAATTAAGACCTGCTATCATGGCCTCATACTCAGCCTCATTATTGGAGGCTTTGAATTGGAATCGCAAGGCATATTCCATGTCAATCTCGTTTGGGGTGTTCAAAACAATCCCTGCCCCACAACCTGCTGTGCAAGATGATCCATCTACATATAACCTCCATATGGGTAACCCGTCTTCAAATTTCTTATCTGATAGAGTTCCTCGGTGAAATATTTGCTGCCTCCTTTCATCCTCCCCTGGTACTTTTCGCTCCTCGTCGACCATCTGTTCTCGCTCTTTTACCAACCGGAGCTGGTCTGAGTTCGAAGTTGATGATCCTTCTACATCCACAAGTTCTTTTACCAACCGAGGTTGGTCTGAGTTTATGTCTGTTTATTTTTAACATACACTCGTCCTTTTACCAACCGGAGTTGGTCTGGGCTCGTGTTTGTTGATCCTGTAACATCCACAGGTTGATCAACGAGCAATTTTTGCTCCTCGGGGGTATCAGGATAAGTAAATTATGCTATAAAATCTGCTACGGCCTGCCCTTTTAGTGATGATCTGGGTTCATACACAATATCATATTCACCGAGCTCTATTGCCCAATACATCAGTCTCCTTGATTTTTCTGGCTTATGAAGGGCTTGTCGCAACGGCATGTCGGTATATACGACGATGGTATGGGCCTGGAAATATGGCCTCATTCTTCTACTTGCTTTAATTAATGCCAACGCCAATTTTTCTAGCTTTGGGTACCTGATCTCTGCACCTCGGAAAGCCTTACTTGTGTAATAAATTGGCTTCTGGACTCCATTCTCTACTCTGATCAATGCCGAGCTGACTGCATTCTCTGATACTGCCAGGTATAAGTATAACTTTTCTCCCATTACTGGCCTGGACAATAGTGGAGGTGCTCCCAAATATTTCTTCAAGTCTTTAAAGGCTTTCTCACATTCCTCATTCCACTCGAAAGTTTTTCGAAGTGTTTTGAAGAATAGAAGGCATCTATCAGTTGCTCGGGATACAAATCTTTTGAGCGCTGCAATTCGTCCTGTAAGACTCTGCACCTCTTTCTTCGTCGTTGGAGATCGCAACCTTAAAAGAGCTTTGATCTTTTCAGGATTCGCCTCAATGCCTCGTTGGTTGACGATGTACCCGAGAAACATTCCTTCTCGTACTCCAAATGTGCACTTCGTCGGGTTGAGCTTCATTTGGTATTTATCCAGTTGATCAAAGGTCTGAGCTAAGTCAACTAGATGATCAGCAGCTTTCTTGCTCTTTGTTAGCATATCATCGACATAGACCTCCATATTGCAACTGATTTGTTCGGCAAAAACCTTGTTCATCAGTCGCTGGTATGTCGCTCCTGCATTTTTTAAACCAAAAGGCATAACATTATAACAATAAGTTCCCCTAGGGGTAATAAAATAAGTACTTTCCCTGTCTTCAGTTTTCATTTTGATCTGGTTGTAGCCAGAGTAAGCATCCATGAAGCTGAGCAGCTCGTGTCCCGAGGTAGCATCTACTAGTTGATCAATTATGGGCAATGGAAAGTGATCTTTTGGGCATGCCTTGTTGAGATCGGTGAAATCAACACACATTCTCCATTTATTGTTTTTCTTCTTTAGCATCACCACATTTGCTAACCAGTCTGGATACTTCACATCTTCAATGAATTGGGCTTTCTGGAGCTTCTCAACCTCCTCTTGTATAGCTTGATTCTTCTCGGGGCTAAATACTCTTCTTCTCTGCTTTACAGGCTTGATCTCCTTATTCAAATTGAGCTCATGACATAAGAAATTTGGATCTATTCCTGGCATGTCTTCATGACTCCATGCAATTTTTTTTTTCATATTTCTCAAGAAAGTTATCAACTTCTGTTTTATTGAAGCATCCAACGACGAACCTATCTGAGTTGTTCGTTCAGGGTGTTCATCGTCCAGAATAACATTTTCTGTAGATTCCACCACCCGTCCTTTTACAAGTTGGGATTCATCTCAAGGATCCAGTGTTTCAATTTCTGTACCTTCATCCACCTGGTAGGTAGTAGTCTTTTTCCTTGTCTCTTCAAGCTCGTCTTGCTCGGCAGATGAATAATAGCATTCCCGAGCTACTTTTTGATCACCTTTCACAACTCCTACTCCAAAATTTGTTGGGAATTTTAAGCATTGATGTACTGTAGATGGAACTGCTTCGAACTTCTTCAAGCCAACTCTTCCCATGATGATGCTGTAGGCTGACTGCACATTCTTATCCATCACAAAGAAGCGTATTCTCTCTGTTCGGCAAGCAGGCCAAGTTCCAATGAATATATCCAACTTGATCGTCCCAAGTGGAAAAACTTTCTCGCCAGCAAAACCCAGAAGAGGTCTGTGATAAGGTTCCAATTGAGATAATTTTAAATTCAAGCTGTCAAAGCATGAGTAGAACATGATGTCTGCCGAACTACCGTTATCTATCAGAACTCTGGAAATCATTACTTCTTTCATCCTCATTTTGATCACCAAAGGGTCGTCGTGAGGGTAAAGAACACCTGCCAGGTCATTTTTTGAAAAGCCAATAACTAGCTTCTCTTTGTTTACCTTCCTTGGACAATCCTCCTCGGCCAAATTTATTCGCTGAATGTACGAGCAAGCTTGTGCCTCTCCGAGGTAAGCTTTTCTTTCTGCAGTAAGATCTCCTCCTCCTGCATCTCCTCCTGTAATAACGTTACAATCAAATGACCAAAAACGTATGGAAAATACCTCTCGTTCTGGCTGCCTTGGTTTCTTGGGAAGATCGGGGTCATCCTCGGCATCATCTTCATGGTCTCTCTTCTTTTTCTCCTCTGCTCGACGAGGAGATATAGATCTCTCTCTAGTTCGATCATTATTTCTTCTTTCACCTCTCCGATCAACATACTTTGCTAGCTTTCCTCTTCGGATGAGTGTTTCAATCTCGTTCTGAAGAGCTATGTAATTTTTAGTCATATGGCCATGATCTTTGTGGAGCTCGCAATATTTATCCCTGTTCCTCGCATCAGGGTCTGACCTCAGTTTCTTTGGCCACTTTACCTCCTCGCTATTCTTGATTTCTTCCAAGACATGATTAATACCCATTTTCAAGGGAGTATAATTATCGAATTTCTTCAGGACTTCCCATGACGAATTATTATTTCTGGAACGCTTGTCACCGCCATTGCCCTTATGCTCTTTATTCTTAGACTTGTTGACTTCCACCTTGGTGTCTTTATCCATATTCTTTTTTGCAGCCATAGCCTCCTCGGCATTCATGATTTTGAATGCTTTTTGCCATCAACTCTGACATAGTTTTAGGTGGATCTTTCGCCAAAGTGTAATACAACTTATTAGGCAACAACCCACTCATCAAGGCGGTGATTGCTGTCTTTTCCTCATAATCTATGACTTCCAGCTTCTCATTATTGAAACGAGTTATGTAATCTCTAGTACTCTCACCAGATTTTTGTCTAACACTTAACAAATGTGCTACTCATTTTACTGGCTTTGCTCCAAAATAGAAATTGCCGATGAACAACTCGGCCAATTGAAAGAAAGTTGAAATCTTACCCCGAGGAAGATTGTTATACCATATCTGGGCAGATCCAGTAAGAGTTCCTGAGAATTCCCTACATCTCATCTCGTCGGGGACAGCATAGATGTCGACAGCAGCTTGATATTGCTCTATATGAAGAACAGGATCTGTCTTTCCATCGTATTTGGGGGTCACCACAGGAGCCTTAAACTTAGACGGTGTAGGAAAATTCACAATGGCCTGGACAAAAGGTGTCCCTTGAACAAAAGTTCGTTGTAGGGGATTCTTCGCCTTAGCCATTTCTCCCAATCTATCCTCCAACCGCTAAAGGGATCCTTTCCACGCTTCATTTCCTTCCTCGGGCCTATTGGTTCGAGCAATTGATCGTTCTGAGGTAGCCTTCTGAGATCTATCTTGATGAGCAACTGGTCGTGATTGTGCTGATCCTTCTCTTAGATTTGATGGTTGTCGAAAACTCCTCGACATGGTCTTAGGTGGACTCCTATTCCTCCTAGGGCCTAATCGGCTGAAAGGAGATGCCCTGCTCAATCTTTCCATGGCACTGGTGCTTTCTGGAGAGAGAGTAATATGTTGCTCAGTATCTGTGGCCCTTATCGATGAAGTTTGCCCAGGTTGATAAGAGAAATCATCAGATTCCTCATTATGATACGTCTCTGTACGTCTGAATCGTGAAGAAGGTGCACGGGTATTTCTTTGGATGTTTTGTGATCCAGGATGGGTTGGTGTACCGCCATGGAGAGTTTGGATGAGTTGCCGCATTGTCTCTTGCATGGCGGTTTATCCTTGAGCCAGATTCGTCATAATTCCAGCCAGATCTGGAGATGCAGATGGGTTTGGAGGATTTCCAGCATTTCCAGCGTTTCGATTACTGGATTCCGGCTTATCTGCCATTGATGATGAATGATTCTTGGTGAAAAATGATAACAACAGTCGTTTCCCACAGACGGCGCCAATCTGTTGATGTAAAAAATTAGATCACTCTAATTATTCAATCACAGATAAATAAAATGAGACAAAGATTTTTAAAGTGGTTCAGCCTTATAAGAATGGCCTACGTCCACTGTTATGTTATTGCTGAGTGTTTGAGAATTCTCGATTACAAGTGCTATCAAGAAATTCCGCTCCCCTTGAATGAGGGTGATACAAGGTATTTATAGCCCTTAGGCTGTACATGAAAGGGTGATACATTAAATGATATACATATGAAAGGATAACTCATTTAATGCTCTTCAAGCGTGTGCGTCAAGATGATAAGCATTCATGAATAGTTGAACTGTTGATTATCTGGCAATCAATGTTGTGGTCGAGATGCAGCTCGAACCGCCTTAGTTGCTCATCGTCCAATAGTTCCTCGGAGCACTGGAGTTCCTCGGAGGACAAGAGTTCCTCGGAGTACACCTGTTGATCGGAGTGAGTATGTTGGTCGGGGGAATGATCTTCCTCGTTGCTATTGTGCCACGTAGATTGACACGTGTCTTCTTATTATCCGTCCACATTAGCATACTAATTTTGGTATTAACAGTACATATTATGGATTAGGGGTCTTACGTATTTTGAGGATCGATAATGTTAGGTAGTAGTGTATCGGGAGGGTTCCTTATTTGGATTTCGCTTTGCGAGACATCCCACGCATAAAACTAACTAAAGTTGGGAGTTGGAGAGCAGTTTGGATGATAGTACATGGGATTAGTACCTTAGTAATTGCACATTTATGATATTATAATTAAGAGTGGATAATTCCACTATGATGTGAGAATATATTTCATTAGTGCAAAAGTGCACAAGGCATAGGGTGTATAGGCACCCTAGGTAATTAAATGTTGATTTTGTTTTCGCTCGGAACGTATGGGATAAGGTAAATGAAGATATGAGTGGAGACGTCAGGACTTGATTGTACGCTCACGAGAATGGTATTGTATTAGGCAGTAGATCATGAATGCCGTGGGAATTCGACAACATTTAGCTCGGGGAGTTAAAGTTTATTCTGTTATATTTGTTAGAGGCTTACGTTTCATGAGAAACTGAATATAGAACGGGGGAAGGGCCTGTGACACGCGGTGAGTCAAGGTCACATGGAGTACGGTTAGAGGTACAATTGAGAGAATATAAGATGTACCATGTTGTAAACAACAGTAGTGATGGGATTTAATGAAGAAAAATATTACTAAATTCATTTTCGCAATGAGTCACCTGTCCGTTGGAAAAAGGGTGGACCACACGAAACCAGTAGAGGTATCTTCAACCGTTAGGGATTTTGAAGTAGTAATGGGAGAGTATTCCCATGGAATTGACTGCTAAGGGGGTTACGATCCTATATAAGTGATAATGGATCGATTGACCGAAGTAGATCACGTTATTCCAGTTAAGACTGGTCATACTACGAGACGGTATGCGCAGATCTTTATAATTGAGATAGTGAGGTTATATGGGGTACCGCTTGATACCGAGTTTGATTGGGACAAGATCTTTGCCTTTCGATTTTGGAAAAGTGCTTACGAGGCTTTGGATACCGAGTTGTGATTGAGTACGACCTATCATCCATATACGAATGGGCAGAACAAGCGGACTAGTCAAATGTTGGAGAATAAATTATATGTATACCCTTAAATCTCAGGGGAAGATGAGAGCAGTCCCTTCCACTATAGGAGTTTATGTACAATCACTCATAAAAGTTCACTTTTGGGCATGGTGAAAGTGAAGTATGGCACAGTAAGCCTTGTTGTTCTCCTGCGTGTTAGTTAAAGGTAGGGGACCGGGTATTATTGCTGAGAACGATAATGAGTTAATGCTTATCGTTTATAATGTGTGCGAGATATATACAGCTCAAATAACCTACTTGTGTACGATCATCGCAAGACAAGATCGAACGTATCTAAAGAATGATTGATTTACAAATGGAACTAAAACGATAAGACTTGGGCAAAAACCTACGTGATAGGGTAACCTGGAGTTTAAAACGAACATATGTGAAGTGTTCATTAAGGTATTAAATAGTGTGCTATATGGGTGGTACGGAGTAGTTTACTAGGGAGCGCTACGATGTGATGCACAATACATATATAACGTTGTTTGTACCTAATATACTTTTTTCCGAATTTCGGGATGAAATTTCATTGTAAGGTGGGAAGTATGAAATACCCCGTATTTTTATGATATTAAAAAATAATGGGATTAATTATTATTGCTGGTTTAATTAAATTAAATATGTCAAAAAATTTAATTGTTAATTGATTAATCCGAATTAAAAATAATTATTAACTAGCATGCCAAGGGTTAATACTTATGGATGGAAAACATTGATTATTACTGTGGGTATATATGCTATGGAATTATATAATTTTTATAAATTGTAGGAGTGCGAAATACGACTGTTTGGTATTTTAAGTCAGGGCGTGTGAGTCGTGTCGGGACTAATTGTATGCAATAAAAAGATAAATTATTTTTGTATAACTCGTACGGTAATTTCGAGAGCACCATTGAGTCTGGAAGGGTTGAGATAGTCAGAAAACTATACCTGGGACTTTTATTTGAACTCCGGGGTAATTTTAGGCCTAACCGGAAATCCTTTGGAATTTTAGAGTAATAAAATGGACGAAAATTGGGAAATAAAAGATAGATATACATGGGTTAGTGGGGAGTTATCATCTTTAAACATACGTGAGAGAAAAGAGAAAGGCACAGAGGAAGGAATAAGATATTGGTGTTCTTGGTGCCTAAGTCAAGAACACACACCCAAAACTATACCAAAGTATAGATCGCGAGATGAGGAACACACTCATACGCATATCAACAGTGGATCAGACCGTCGAAATTAAGGCAAGTGTTTATTACTTGCGATTCATAGCAATAAATGTGTTCATATTGGTGTAGGTAGATTATATACACTTTTGATTTATGAGTTTTGATGAAATTCGAGATTTAAGGATATGAATTGAAATCTGAAAAATGAATTTAGAACAAATCCCTCATGTAGATAGTTTAGAAATCCCAAATTGTTGATTAATTGTAATGGATGAGTATGAATTGGAGTTCATGTTTCGAAATTTGATGAACTAGGGTTTTGAATCGTTAAAATTGGGGATTTTGGATTTATAACTGTTTATGGTGAATTAATGGTTCAAAGTTAAGGGAAATCATTTATACATGTCAGAACATTAATTAGGATTAATGTTTTGGTGTTGGGGTTGAGAAATTTAGAGGTTTTAGGACTGAAATTTTAGGGAAGATGAAGTATGAACAGTTAAACGTAACAGGTCTGGCCAGAAGAGAAAAAGACCCCATCTCGTTCGAACGAGGAGTCAACGTCGTTCAAATGACCTGCTAACTCGTTCGAACGACAGGTCCCAGAAACCCAGAAATTTTAATTCCCCAGATCATGTTACCCAGTAATTTATGTTAGCGATACTGCCATTTACTAATATTAGTTTAGTGCATAATTATTTAGGAAGTAATTATAGAATGTTACCTTAAGTATTGAATAGGTAAATTAACCTTGGGAAACTCGAGAGTGAGAGTAATTGAGTAAATTGCGTAAGTAGTAAAGAGGAATATACTACGTGAAGAAAAATAAATATGGGTTGGGTGAATACCTAAATTGTTGTAAGGCTTCGGGAATGCCTATTATTATATGTTTATTAATATTGTGTGTATAGCATACCTACGCTGCTTATTACCGGGTGGAGGTTTCGCGCAGTGGACAGTCTTATCCCGGGTGACCCGATGTGGGGATATTTGACTTGTACCCAGAGCATATGAACTTGGATATGTGCTATCTATTACGTAGGATAGTTTCGACGGTTGAATGGAAGCGTAGGTATGCGCGTGGCCTATTTAGCTGGTGAGTATGCTCGCCTACAATATTTGTGTTATGAGATTTACGGTTCGTGAGAGACGCCGAACCAATTGCCCTTTATGCAACGAGTGATGCACCGAGACATGATAACAGAGTATGCATTGCGCCAAGTGGTCCTAACCAAGGGTCACAGGTTTCATATATATATATATATATATATATATATATATATATGTATATATACACTTGAGAATGATTGATTCTAATTTGTGAAATTAGAAAATGTATAAGTATGGATAAGTAAAGTAATTTCAGAGGATGAAAGACTTCCTATTAAAATAGTGAATATAGAATGGGTAATTGGCATAAAAGAATATTATTAGCGTATTGTATGGGCGATACGGGTTACTCCCTTGAGGTATATTTAGGAGTTCGTGCAATGACCTAGTTGGGAATACTGTAGATGACTATGTTGGGGTGTACATACGCTATGTGCACACATTAGTAGAGGGGTGAGGATCTCATGTCAGAGTTCAGAACTAATATGCACACAATAATTGCAATAATGCAGTTTTAAATACTTGCTAATACAAATATTTTTACAAATCGGGCTCTGAACCGTTTCTTGCTATTTCTCTTATCTTTTGCAATATATATATATATATATATATATATATATAATACCAGGTGTCCAGCCATAGGGTCACTACCAGACTTAGGCGCGTGGATCATTCGGCGAGCTGCAGCTGTTGTGGAAGCTGTAGGTTATTGATATTAGACGCTTTGATCTTTTCATTTCAGTTCTTAGTTCAGACATTCAGTTAGGGCATGTGTCGCCCATTCCAGATTATTTATTTCAGATATTGTATTTTCCTTATTCTCTTTTCTTTTCCCGTTGGATTGAGTATTATGATTCTATTGGTTTTTAGATTTTGAACTGGAACGTTTTTATCCAGTCTCAATTATTTCAGTATTTAATTCATGCTTAGTATTTACTCTTATGGAATGGGAATGGCTTTTATTTTAACATGGAATTTGTTAAAGGATTAATCAGGAATAATTAAAAGAGAAAATGTTTTAACACCTCCTTAATTAATTATTCGGTGATTAATAATGAAAATGGTTTTTCGATAGTGATGCTAAGAATGAACCAACCGAACACTTTGATTTTAATTTAATAAAGGACTGATCACCCGGTATTCAATTATGCGGGGTGTCACATGGACGTTTGTCGAGCCTAGGTGTCGGTGTGAGGATCGGATGTGTCCCATGCTTGAGTAGACTCGACGACATACTTAAGGTGAGCCTTGACATCGTTCGCGTCTAACCCTAGAAACTTTTGGGACATATGGTTTCAACGAGTTGTTTGGAACTTAATCTTAGTCCTTGATTGAAAAAGGAGATGAGTCTCCACTATTTGAAACTGTGGTGTGGGCTCGTATTAAGCAACTCATTGAAATGCTCCCAACATCTGTCGAAAGGCTTATTTTCGAGTCTTCTTAACATTTGAATTTGAGTTTTAATGGAATTGGTTTGATGTGGGGGGAATAATTTTTGGAGGAACTTAGCTTGCATGTCCCTCCATGTTCCAATCGAGTTTGGTGCCAAAGACCTAGCCAAGTCCTGGCCCTATCCTTCAGGAAGGGGGAAAAAGTTTGAGATGAACGACATTCGCAGTGCACGTTTGATCGGTGAAGGTCTCGCACGCCTCCTCGAACTCTCTAATGTGGAGGTAGGGCTTTTTCGACTCCATAACGTGGATTTTAAGGAGGATTTGAATCATCCCATTTCAAAAATGAAACAACCCCGCATTATACGAGAATATAATGCATCCTGAAGTGACGCATCGCTTGCGATATAAGAGGTCGCTTATAGGGCGGTATGGTCACTTACCCTCACCCGTACCAAAACTACCTTGAGCTGACATCGTACTCACACTAATATTATCACTTCCCTCTCTAAACTCTCTAGACGTGTGACTCGTAATGGAGTTAGGTGGTGCATGAAGTGGAACCCAAAACTGTAGACCGCGTGAAGTGTGTGGGCGATCGGAATTGTACTATATTATTGGATTTTCGTGAATTCTGGTAGGAGTAGACTGAGGAGTTGGTTGAGAATTTTGCATGTAAGGATTTGAGGGATTCTATTTTTTATTATTATTTATATTTTTCAGATTTTTTTTCGAATTTTTTTTTCTGAATTTGTTTGGCTTTTTAAGAATTAGAGTCAAATTTTAGATTAATTCGACATAACCTAAATGTTTACCTAGGCCCGACAACGGCGCTAAAAACTTGACGTGACTCAAAATGTGTCTCTAATGCGTGTGAATTACGACTCAAGTGTAAGCCGATCGCTTAAGTAATAATCCGAGCAAGTCGGGTATCAAACACAGGGTATATGATATAGTTAGTGACGACGAATAGGAGCGGCGATTAACCTTACGTTTGACTCAAAGGAAGGAAGGAAAAGATGATTGTTTGTGGGACTTTCCTGGCAACTAATGCAAATTAATTAATATTATAAACTAACTAAGCATGCAAGACTAAAGAAACAATATTGTAAATTATGTGAGAAAGATAGGGTTGAGATACACTATTTTGCTCCTTAGTAGATTCACTGAATATATAACATATCAAGAATTAATAATTAATTGAAAAGAAACCTTCAATTCCTTTCAAGAATCATATACATGTGGGGATTAACACACACGATACATGATCCAGATTAAAGTCTAGGTATGTAATAAGTTTATCAATACTCGCGGCGCATTCTTAAACACTCCGGTTACCTAGGGCAAACAGAGTTAAAAGTCCTATGACGGTTATATCAACAAAATATTACGTTTCCAATTATTCATTTACTTCTGGATTATATTCTATATCCATACGAAACATCTCAGGTTAGGTTCATGTATCTTAACCCTAAAAGAACTTCGTCGGACATGGTGTCGTGAGTCATAAATAAAATTCTAACGTTGCATGAATTCATATTCATGATAAAAGTGTAACTAAACATGCAAAAAGTTCTTAGAAACCCATAAAATGTATTAATCATGCAAGAAATAACAGAATTCAAGAACAAGAAATAGAGAGCAAACATTATTGATGAAATCTTTAAATTCAAAATGCAAAATTATAAACTTGATGAAGATTTTTGTTCCTAAGGTTCTTGCCTCCTTTCTTGCTCTCTAAACTAGGTTAAAACTACTCTTTCTAACTCTAAGAATAAAGAAAGAATAATAAATCACGTTTTTTACAAGTGTTTGAAACAAAACAAACTCTCCAAAATAAGTGAAATTAAGTTGGAATACCTAAATTACAACAAATCGAACCGGTTCCACTTTGGAATCAGACCGGTTCCAGTTTCCTCAAAATCCCTGAAAAAGCGAACCAGTTTTGGTATCCTCGATAATTATTCTCATCTTATCAATATCATATCTCTTCTCAACCGTAGCTCGAATATGGTTGTCATTTTGTCCTATAACGTGAGCTCAAGGTCTTAGAGTTCTCTTTATGTTTCGCATCCGGATTCCGACTATACAATTATGGATTTGCCCTCGACTTTCCTTGCTTGCTTTTCGATTCTCTTTTCAATTTCTCTCTTTCTTTCATGTGCATAAAATACCTGCAAAATATAAGTGAAATAAACTAAATACAATTTACTTACAGGAAGAGGTCAGTATCAATAATATGAGATAAAATCATCGAATTAACATCGCACGGGATAACCAAAGTGCCTAAATTAGAGGGATAAATATGAAGAATTCATGCCTAATCAGTAAACCCATGTTCAGTTTAAGTAATATATTTCAATTCAACAACCCCATAATAGGTTGGAATGATGAAAATACAGAGGGTTAAAGGTGGGTTTGAGCCTCTGGTATTCGAGTCGATGTCGATGGTTCAAGGGATAACCAACTGGTGGTCAAAATGAAAGCCAACAGCTGGAAAATTACACAGTGAAAAAAATCACTACAACTCCTAAAATACCAAGACCCCTTCTCTAGTAATCTCCCTAGGATGTAGCACGCGTGTATATATGGTAAATTTCACTTTAACCCCTGAAATTTCATTTTGTGCATAATTGTTTACTTTATCATAGCTGATGTATGCTTTTTGGATCATTTCTACCAAAACACAAACCTTGGAAAATATATGTGTATATCATTTAAAAATTATTTATTTCCATCTGAAATTGGGCCATGTGGTAAAAACTGTATATTGTTTTATGTAACACCCTGCCTAATTAAATACCGGGTGATCAGTTCTAAATTAAATTAAATCAAGGTGAACGATTGGTTCATTCACAACATCATTTTAGAAAAAACAAAATTCCTTTTTAATCACCCTATAAATAATTAAGCTAAGTATCAAAACAATTTTTTTTAAAATTAATCTCCATTGAAAAAATCTTATATACATACACCAATTTATGAATACTACTAACAATAAAAATATCAAACCACCCAAGTGAAACGAGTCAACTAAATTAATCAATCCAAATAAGTATCCACATCTAAGGTCAACGTAATAGGTGAAATAATCCCAAATAAAAACTGAATACTGAAACAATAAAAGAGCACAAAATCTCTATCAAGTCTAAACAGAATCTGGAAATGGGCGACACATGCCCTAACTAAAAAGAAAGCTGAGAAGTCAAAGCAGGAATCGTCTACTGCAAGGACCTGCAACTTCCACAATAGCTGCAACACGTCAATGGTCCAAAGATCTAAGCCTGACGCCCCTGTGGTTGGATGTAATATCTCATCCTCTCTCCCTCTCTCTCTCTCTCTCTCTCTCTCTCTCTCTCTCTTTATATATATATATATATATATATATATATATATATATATATATATATATATATGTACAAGAGAAAAGAAAATGATAGGAAAGTGGTCAGAGCCCGAGTGTAAAACAACTTTAGAAATAATTTAACAAGTATTTAAGATGTTTACTAGTTGATATTACAACCATGTTAGTACCTCGACACTCACTTGTGAATTCTCACCTCTCAACTAGTGTGCACGCCTAACGTACTACTATAATGACTCATGAGATAAACTCAATGTACTAGTCTAATCCAATTCTCCTCTCATCAATTTGATCCGTGTGACCGTATATCTATGATTTATTTAAGACATCTTTTCTTATGAATTAATCAAGTCAGTTAAGTATATCTTAATACTGATTTGGATTACACATTTAATTTATTTAAGAACACTATTCAATTTTATCTGCTTATGCGCACAGTAGAAGAATCACCTGTACCTATATTTATCACACACAATATATATACAATAGAGCACCCCACATAAATCTATGGTGCTGACATACTCTGTTATCCAGTCCCTGTACCTCTCATACAATAAGGAAAATACTAGCCCGAATCCACTCTCGAACCGTATTAACATAAAACACACATATTGGAGGCGAAGCATAGTTCAAAGTCACTAAGAGGTCATCACATACCCTCATGTCTCTTAGGAGCTTTTGACTATCATTCTAAGATAGCCTATACCAAGGACACTATGTTCTAGGGTACGAGTTAATATCCCTCACAAAGGTCCAATCGAGATAAGACTGCCCAGGTGTGAAAACCCCCGTGATAGCAAGTAGCGTGGGTATGATTACACACATACATTCACATATTACACACACACACACACACACACACACACACACACACACACACACACACATATATATATATTCACATTGTTCATTTAGGTACGCCCACGACCCATACTAATAATATTCTCATCATACGTGGCACATAACATCCGAATCCTACGTATAATTAAACCCTTCCCTTTTATTCTCAATTATCGCCACATTCTAAGTACTTATCGTCTCTCGAAGTGTTTCATCTTGATTAACTATAATATCAGTAGGAGTACCCTCCCTACCCTACTGGTCTAAGTACTTCTTGATTCTCACAAAGCTTAATTCAATGTATGTACGGTTTTCCATTCCAATTTATAATCCCCGAAATCCCACGATTAAATCTCATATAAAATCGCATTACCCGTACCCTACTTATACCCTAATGGTCCTTCCCATGTCCCATTATGATGTTTAAATTATGTCTAAGGGTCCTCACACATTTGGAATCAGATTAACAATAAAGGGGGGAGAAAGTTTCAGTTTCTAGGAGGAGTCAATTGATCGATGAAAACGGGGCGATCGATCGATCAATTATTGCCCAGATTCTGGAATTCTTTACCTACGGGTTTCTTCCATTTAACTTCACCATTAACAAGTCCCAAACTCCCAACCAAACATTAGGAACATTATATAAACACTTATAGATGCTTTCCAACGTAAAACTTTCATTAATTCATAAAAAATCGTCATCAAACGAATTAATTCAAGAATTTATCCTTTAACCCTAGTTTATTTTATTTCACAATAACTCCATTGGTATTCAGATTTCTACCTCTACTGGGCATCCAAATTTCGTGTTCACCAATTTGCAAACAACAAGGGAGTCATCCTAATATGATTTCTATTATGAAATTCAACATAATTTTCCCATACATCATTTAATTTCATGGAAACATAAATAATTTTCTCCTACACTAGCATGGAGGTGATATCAACTAAATAACAAGAAGTTAGATACTTGCCTTAGAAATGGAAGTCTGAATCATTGATGATGATGGGTATGGTTTCGTTCCTCATTCCCTAATCTATGCGTTGGTGGTGGAATTAGTGAAGATGGTGTTGGGCGGTTCTCTCCCTTGGAAGCCTTCTCTCTTCTCCCTTCCCCCTTCCTTAGCCCCTCTGCAACTCTAGAGTTTATAACCCTCTAGGACTGTCTCTTCCCACTTATATAAACTCTCTATTTTCTTCAATAATTAAGGCAAAAAATGGAAAATTACCAAAATGCCCTTTCGGGTTACCGATTAGGCCTAAAAATATCCCGAGACCCAAACTAAACCCCCGGGTACACTTTTAATAAATTCAATCTCATATATTACTTTACTCATATAGTAATATTCAACATAATTCTTACCAATAATTACTAACTCTCGTCACTCTAGTAAATATTTATTTTAAAATTCACATTAGTATTAAAATAATTTATCCTATTTTAATTTAATTAATTCCATAATTAAATACCATAAAAATACGGGGTATTACATACTTCCCTTCTAATAATGAAATTTTGTCCCGAAATTCTAAAAAGAAGGCATACCCAGTCGGAACAATTCTGAATACTTTTTGCGCATATCTGCCTCGCACACCAAGTGAACTCCTCTACATTATGATGCTCCCACTGGACCCGTACAAGTAGGACTACCTTCGACCTCAATCTCCTCTCACTATGGTGTAGGATAGGTACTGGTCTTTCCTCATAGGAACTGTCGGACTGTAAATCAATCTCATCAATCATAATATGAGTGTGGGCTAAATCATCCCGAAGGTACTGCCCCAATCACGAAATGTGAAACACATCATGAATACGGTGCAAGTGCTCCGGCAAACCAAGCCTGTATGCCACCGGTCTAATCCTCTCGATAATGGGAAATGGTCCTACGTACCTCGGAGCCAATTCCCCTTTCTTCATGAATCTCATCACTCCCTTCATAGGAGACACTCGCAATAGTACCTGGTCCCCCACACTAAACTCCCTGAAGAACCTCTTTGCATTGGCGTAGCTTTTCTGCCTGTCCTGGTCTACCCAAAAGCGACCCTTGATCAACTCGATCCCGATCGATGTCTCTCGAATCACCTCTGACCCAAGTAGGTTATTCTCTCCCACCTCTAGCCAATAAGTAGGTGAATGACAAGGTCTGCTGTACAACACCTCAAAAGGTCCTGAAAGCTCTCCCTGAAGCGTGACACAAAAATCTTGTCTCTATCAGACACGATATCCAGGGGTACCCCATACAACCTCACTATCTCAGCAATAAATAACTGGGCATACTATCCAGTAGTGTAGTCTATCCGCACCGGCAGAAAATGAGCTACCTTGGTCAACCAATGCACTATTACCCATATGGAATCGTGACCCCGCTGTGATGTAGGCAACTCAGTGATGAAATCCATGGAAATGCTCTCCCATTTCCATGTAGGTATCTCTAACGGCTGAAGTAATCCTGGCGGTCTCTGGTGGTCCACCTTTACCAGCTGACAGATGACACACGGACATTCCACCAGTACTGCCGCCTCATATCTTGGTGCATTTTATCCCCTTCGGGATCTACCGCAAATCTGGACGCGTGCGACTGTGTCATCAATGGATAACATAAACTTTCTCCCTCTGGGACCATCAATCTCCCATTAAACCGCAAACCCCCATCTGAAATTATTGAATAGGACTCAACACCCTCAGCTAGGAGCCGTACAATCTGATCTTGACAAAACATATCAGCTGCTTGGGCCTGAATTACCCTCATAATAATCTCTGGTGTGACCATCATAACGGATATAAAGGATCGGGCCACTGCGTCCTGGTGTCCCAACTCTTTCCACTTCGTCTTACACACTTTTGCCACCTCACTTACCGGCCTACGACTTAACGCATCAATAACCACGTTAGCTTTCCCCGGATGATACTGTATCTCGAACTGATAATCTTTCGCAAACTCTAACCACCTGCGCTGACGCATGCTCAACTCCCACTGAGTGAACAAGTATCGCAGTGATTTGTGGTTTGTGAAAAAGTGGAATTTATCCCCCAACAAGTAGTATCTCCAAATTCGCAAGGCAAACACGACCGCTGCTAGCTCCAAGTCGTGGGTGGGATAATTCCTCTCGTAAGGCTTAAGCCTGCGAGATGCATAAGCTATAGCTTGCTCCTCTTGCTGAAGTACTCCACCGAGTCCCTATAGAGAGGCATCAGTATACACTAGATACTCCATTCCTGAACTGAGTAAAGCAAGAACCAACGCCGAAGTCAACTTATCCTTTAGCTTATCGAAAGCTAATTGACAAGTGTCATTCCAAATGAATGGTACCCCCTTACGTGTCAAATTCGTCAATGGTCCCGCAATCTTCGAGAACCCTCGGATGAACCGCCTGTAATACCTGGCTAACCCCAAGAAGCTACGCACCTCTGTCAGTGTCGTGGGCTGTCCCCACTCCCTCATCGCCGACACTTTACTTGGGTTCACTGATATCCCCAATTCTGACACCACGTGCCCTAGGAACTGCACCTCCCGTAACTAAAATCCGCACTTCTCATACTTGGCATACAAACTGATGCTCTCATAGATAGACCTGTCAATCGGTGGTGTCGAGACGTGTTCGTATCGTTTTTTATCGTGTTCAGGTCTTATTGGGTTCGTGTCTTAACGGGTGGCTTTTTTATCGGGTGAAAAAGTTATATCCAAACCCGTCCCATTATGTTAACGTGTCGTGTCGTGTTCACTCGTTAATACCCATTAAGATAATAAATTATTTTAATTCTATACAAGTTGACATATTATCTTATTTTTGAACCCAAGTAGACCCATTAATTCATTGACATTACTAAATCTCTCATTTAGTAAAAGTCATTATGATTAAATCAACATTATGCTACATAAATTAGTTATAAGTTCCCAGAGTATATCTTATTTACTTAAATTAATGGATCTTAACGGGTCTTATCGGGTATTAACAGGTGAATGGAGTCAACACTAACCCGACCCGTTAACTATCATGTCTTATCGGGTTAACACTGATATGACCCGAACCCATTAAGGGTCCTCCCATTAACTTATAACTTCGTGGCAGTTCATGTCGTGCCTCATTTTTCCGGGTCTACTCGTAGAGTCTGAAGAACCCGTCTCAAGTGCTCGGCATGCTCCTCCTCAGAGTGTGAATAAATCAGAATGTCATCTATGAAGACGATGACAAACTGATCTAAGAACTCTTTAAATACCCAGTTCATCAAGTCCATGAATACGGCTGGAGCATTTGTCAGCCCAAATGGCATTTCCCTGAACTCATATGACCCATACCTCGTCAAGAAAGCAGTTTTCGACACATCATGCTCCCTAATCCATAGCTGATGGTATCCCGATCTCAAGTCTATCTTTAAGAAGAAGGCAACTCCTTTCAATTGGTCGAACAAGTCATCGATTCGGGGCAACGAATACTTATTGCGTATCGTGACTTTGTTCAACTCTCGATAATCCACACACAACCTCAATGACCCATCTCTTTTCTTTACAAATAGCACAGGAGCACCCCAGGGTGAGGTACTCCTACGGATCAAGCCCTGTCCCAATAGCGACTCAATCTGATCACACAACTCTCTCATCTCAGTTGGAGCCATACGGTATGGTGCTCGAGCTATCGTTCGAGTGCCCGACATCAAATCTATAATGAAATCTCTCTCTCGGCTAGGCGGTAGTCTCGGTATCTCCTGGAACTCGTCAGAAAACTCACAAACTTTGGGAATTGAATAAATGGGAATCACTACCCCCTTAGAGGTCTCCTCCTCTATGTAATATAAATGGGTGGACGACCCTCCCTCAGGACGCGGCATTGCCACCAGAAACATCTCCTGGACCGGAATAGCAAAAATAATACTCCTACCGAAACAGTCTATCATGGCCCTATACGCAGTAAGCCAATCCATGCCAATAATGGTGTCATGCTCATGCATATCTAAGACTAACATGTCTGCAGGCAAAATCAGACTCCCAATCTCTATACCTACTCCCCGACATATAAAGAAAATCAACAACCCATTACCCAACGATGAGTCTACACCTGTCACTGTACTCTCTGCCGAGTCTAACAACCCCGTGGCCCATGCAAAACTAGTGGCAATGAAGCAAATGTGATTCCCTAGTGTCAAATAAAATGCACCCTATAGTACCATGGATAGGAAACTTATCCTCAACTTTGGGCGGCGCCTGCGGTGCTGCTGCCTGGTGGACGTTGTAAACACGTCCATACTGCAATTGTCCCTTCTAGGATGGCTGGTAAGGCTGGTATCTGAGGTGGTGCGGGAAGGGCGGTTGGGAATAGGGGTGTTAGCGGTCCGGTCCGGTCCGATTTTGGAGTGTTTTTAGGACCGGATCGCATTAATCGGTCCTAAAAAATTATGGATCCAAACTGGACCGAAACAAGCAGTTTCGGTCCTATTCGGTTTTTAAGCAGTTCGTGTTCGGTCTCGGTCTTATTTGGTCCATATCCATATAAAAAAACTCATTTTTAAAAAATATAGCATTTCTCTTTAAAAAAACATCACTTGAAAATAAAAAGCCCTGCTTTTGAAAAATAACATTTTTATTAATAACTGCACAGTTACTTTTAAAAAACAGCACACATCCGTTAAAAAAAAACACTATTTTTTTAAAAAATAGCACTATTTTTTTTAAAACAACACTGTTTTTTTTTTAAAAAACATCCCTGCTTTTAAAAAAAAAAACATCCCTGCTTATTCTTAGTGAAATGATCCCATACCGTAGACCCGTCTTCCTCTTTTTCTGCGGTGATTTAGGCGGCTGAGCACCAAGATCAATTGGTCCATGCACGGTAGCATTGATGGACTTTGGATCATCAACCTACAAATTCACAATAATAGAAAAAGATCCAAAAATCAATAATATAATTAAAACACGATATCTCCATAAAAAAAATATATCCATACCTTTGATTTTTGGTGTGGTTCCTCCATAAAAAAGATACCTAGATACTTGTGAGGTAAGATTCAACCTACAATCAAAGTAAATAAATAATTATAAACAAATAACACTAGGTGTCATTTCAATATCAAATCCTTATTTTCTTCTCTCATACAAGTTCATAAAAATTAACAGACAAAACAGATGAAGCAAACTCAATCTCATTCTCATTCTCATTCCATACAAATTACCACATAAAATTAACAGACAAAAATTAACAGATAAAAATTAACAGAGAAAAATTAACACATGAAGCAAACTCAATCTCATTCCATAAACTTTAACACACTACTATGGAGAGAAAGAGAAGAAAATCACAACTCATTAGAGGGACTTCTTGTCGAAAGGGGACTTCTGTTTAAAAGAAAATCACTACTCATTAGAAGAAAATCACACACTACTAAGGGGACTTCTTGCCAAAAGGGGACTTCTGTTTAGAATAAAATCACAACTCTTATTATTAAAATGCATTGTAACGAATTCTGAAACCATAATGGGATCATAAAATGTTATGGCATACATATCTATAACATGACAATGCTAGCCTATGTGTAAAAATTTTTGCTATCGGGCCGAACATCACACAAAATATCACAAAACATCCAAAACTAAAAACATATATCAAAACCCTATACCTTCAAAACAGAAAATGGGTTTGACTTAGAGGGAAGGGGGTTGTCTGCGAGCGTGTTTGCTGCTGGAGCGAGCGTGTTTGTTGCTGGATGGTGGGCCGGCGTAGAGAGGTAAGGGAGCGGGCATGTGGGTCGGCGTAAAGAGAGATGGGGGTTTCCGGCGGAGAGCGGGAAGGGGGTTGCCAGCGGATAGAGAGAGAGAAGAAAATAAGGGTTTCGTGGATTTGGGGCTTAGTTTTGAAAAGCAGCATGTGGTTTGGATATATGTGCGAGGGTGCGTGGGTGAGGAAATTAAAAACAAATAAATAAAATATATCTATATATATATATAATATGAAAGCGGTCCGGTCCAAAACCATTTTTTATAATCCAAGACCGAGATCGACCCGAATTATGCGATCTTATATATTTTTGGACCGAATTAAGACCGAATTAAAAAAAAAATGCAAAAGTATGTTCGGTTTGGTTCGGGTTTTTCAATCCATTCGGTCTATTCGGGTTCATGCACACCCCTAGCTGGGAAAATTTATCTCTGTGGCTGCTGACGGCCACCCTGCTGCTGCGGGGCCCTGTCCCCCTCTGGGCCATACTGGCACCTATGTCCATTCTTTTTACAACCAAAACACCTGCCCTTAAAGTTTCCTCCCCTCTGTCCCTGCTGACCTCGGCATTGATGGCCGTTACCACCCCTCCATTGGCCCTGCTTATAATGTTGTTGGCCCTACTGCTAGCCCGGCTGATTAATGCTGACTAGAATGAACCTGCTGACCCTGTCGAAACCCCTTCATATCCCTGCCTGGAATCACCGAATCGAAATCTCTTAGTAGGGTCCCCCTGATGGAAACTCTGCTCACTATGAAAGACCTGTCCCTAAGCTGTTGGTGCCCCACCGGCACTACCACCTCCTGTCCGGCCCTGCTGGCTGGACTCCCCTACTCGTTTGCTTCCCTGCAGATGGAAGCGATGATCCTGGCATTGCAACAGAGCAGCATTTAGTACATCAGTGTAAGTACTCAACGACAGATTACTTATGAGGTGCTAACGAATCCTTCAGGTCAATCCATCCATGAACATCAAGATTTTCTTCTCTTCGGTAAGTGCCTCATCCGACACAATAGTAATTAGCCTCGTGAACTCCTCCTCATACTCAGTGACATTCATACTTTCCTGCTTGAGATTCAATAGTTTCCGCCTCATCTCAGTCTGCACGGTGGAAGAAAAGTATTTGCGGTCAAACCGCACCCAAAAGTTCTAAATCATCATATTATCCCTCTCCTCGAAGGTGGTAGTGGACTCCCGCCACTGTAAGGCGGACCACACTAGCTTGTAAGAATCTAGTAACTGTCTCTGAATGTCTATGCACTCATACATGCATATATGCCTCTGGATATCCTTCTTCCATTGGCTAGCGATGATAATGTCGAAACCGCCCGAGAACTCCAAAGAATGTGCCTTCTTAAAGGCATCCCTAACCCTCTCCCATGCCATGGGAAGTTGTGCTGGCACTCGCGCTACTGCCTGAACCTGGGGTGGGGCCTACTGCACCACCGTTAACGCTTCATTCACCGCCTAAGCAACTATAGCGGTGACTTCAGTTGCGTTCATCATTCCCTCAGCCTGAGCTGTTGGCTGCTCGGGCTGACATTTTTATCTCGGGGTGCTCGTCTCGGAGGCATTTGAAACGATAAGGAATTATATTAATCCACAGTTATTATTAAATCTCAAATAGATGAAGACGTAATTGTATAAACAAGAATATAACAGTCCTAAAAATAGGGCTCTATATCAAAGACGCTAAGCTGGAAGAATAATAAGCCGTACAGATCCTAAAGGACACTAGAACCTGATGCTCTGATACCACTTGTAACACCCCACCTAATTAAATACCGGGTGATCAGTCCTTTATTAAATTAAATCAAGGTGACCGGTAGGTTCATTCTTAGCATCACTGTTGAAAAAAAAAATTTCCTTTTTAATACCATATAAATAATTAAGCTAAGTGTCAAAACAATTTAATTATTTTATTAAGTTCCATTGAAAAAATCTTATACACATACACCAACTTATGAATACTACTAATGATAAAAACATCAAACCATCCAAGTGAAATGAGCCAACTAAATTAATCAATCCAAATAAGTATCCACATCTAATGTCAACGTAATAGGTGAAACAATCCCAAATAAAAACTGAATACTGAAACAACAAAAGAGCACAAAATCTCTATCAAGTCTAAACAGAATCTGGAAATGGGCGACACATGCCCTAACTAAAAAGACTAAAAATCTGAGAAGTCAAAGAAGGAATCGTCTACTGCAAGGACCTGCAACTTCCACAATAGCTGCAACACGTCAATGGTCCAAAGATCTAAGCCTGACGCCCCTATGGTTGGATGTAATATATATATATATATATATATATATATATATATATATATATATACACACACACACACACACAAGAGAAAGGAAAATGATAGGAAACGGGTCAGAGCCCGAGTGTAAAACAACTTTAAAAATAGTTTAACAAGTATTTAAGATGCTTACTAGTTGATATTACAACCATGTTAGTACCTCGACACTCACTTGAGAATTCTCACCTCTCAACTAGTGTGCACGCCTAACGTACTACTATAATGACTCATGAGATAAACTCAATGTACTAGTCTAATCCAATTCTCCTCTCATCAATTTGATCCGTATGACCGTATATCTATGATTTATTTAAGACATCTTTTCTTATGAATTAATCAAGTCTGTTAAGTATATCTTAATACTGATTTGGATTACACATTTAATTTATTTAAAAACACTATTCAATTTTATCTGCTTATGCGCACAGTAGAAGAATCATCGGTACCTATATTTATCACACACAATATATATACAATAGAGCACCCCACATAAATCTATGGTGCTGACATACTCTGCTATCCAGTCCCTGTACCTCTCGTACAATAAGGAAAATACTAGCCCGGATCCACTCTCGAACCGTATTAACATAAAACACACATATTGGAGGTGAAGCATAGTTCAAAGTCACTAAGAGGTCACCACATACCCTCATGTCTCTTAGGAGCGTCTGACTATCATTCTAAGATAGCCTATACCAAGGACACTATGTTCTAGGGTACGAGTCAATATCCCTCACAAAGGTCCAATCGAGATAAGACTGCCCCGGTGCTGAAACCCCCGTGATAGAAAGTAGCGCGGGTATGATTACACACATACATTCACATATTACACACACACACACACACACGCACACTCTCTCTCACTCACACACACACACACACACACACACACACACACACACACACACACACACACACATATATATTCACACTGTTCATTTAGGTACGCCCACGACCCATACGGGCACATAACGTCCGAATCCTACGTATAATTAAACCCTTCCCTTTTATTTTCAATTATCGCCACATTCTAAGTACTTATCGTCTCTCGAAGTGTTTCATCTTGATTAACTATAATATCAGTAGGAGTACCCTCCCTACCCTACTGGTCTAAGTCCTTCTTGATTCTCACAAAGCTTAATTCAATGTACGTACGGTTTTCCATTCCAATTTATAACCCCCGAAATCCCACGGTTAAATCTCATATAAAATCGCATTACCCGTACCCTACTTATACCCTAATGGTCCTTCCCATGTCCCATTATGATGTTTAAATTATGTCTAAGGGTCCTCACACATTTGGAATCAGATTAACAATAAAGGGAGGAGAAAGTTTCAGTTTCTAGGAGGAGTCAATCGATCGATGAAAAGGGAGCGATCGATCGAGCAGTTATTGCCCAGATTCTGGAATTCTTTACCGAAGGGTTTCTTCCATTTAACTTCCCCATTAACAAGTCCCAAACTCCCAACCAAACATTAGGAACATTATATAAACACTTATAGATTCTTTCTAACGTAAAACTTTCATTAATTCATCAAAAAACATCATCAAACGAATTAATTCAAGAATTTATCCTTGAACCCTAGTTTATTTTATTTCACAATAACTCCATTGGTATTCAGATTTCTACCTCTACTGGGCATCCAAATTTCTTATTCACTAATCTGCAAATAACAAGGGAGTCATCCTAACATGATTTCTATTATGAAATTCAACACAATTTTCCCAGACATCATTTAATTTCATGGAAACATAAATAATTTTCTCCTACACTAGCATGGAGGTGATATCAAATAAATAACAACAAGTTAGATACTTGCCTTAGAATTGGAAGTCTGAATCATTGATGATGATGGGTATGGTTTCGTTCCTCATTCCCTAATCTACGCATTGGTGGTGGAATTAGTGAAGACGGTGTTGGGCGGCTCTCTCCCTTGTAAGCCTTCTCTCTTCTCCATTCCTTAGCCCCTCTGCAACTCTAGAGTTTCTAACCCTTGAGTACTCTCTCTTCCCACATATATAAACTCTCTATTTTCGTCATTAATTAAGGCCAAAAATGAAAAATTACCAAAATACTCTCTCGGGTTATCGATTAGGCCTAAAAACGTCCCGAGATCCAAACTAAACCCCCGGGTACACTTTTAATAAATTAAATCTCATATATTACTTTACTCATATAGTAATATTCAACATAATTCTTACCAATAATTACTAACTCTCGTCACGCTAGTAAATATTTATTTTAAAATTCAGATTAATATTAAAATAATTTATCCCATTTTAATTTAATTAATCCCATAATTAAATACCATAAAAATACGGGGTATTACATACTTCCCC
This sequence comes from Sambucus nigra, assembly GCA_949130495.1. Classification (NCBI taxonomy): domain Eukaryota; kingdom Viridiplantae; phylum Streptophyta; class Magnoliopsida; order Dipsacales; family Adoxaceae; genus Sambucus; species Sambucus nigra. Next base: position 96,510,009 of record OX422216.1, on the reverse strand, counting down.
CCTAATAATGGAATTTTATCCCGAAATTCAAAAAATAAGGCATACCTGGTCGGAACAATTCCGGATACTTTTTGCGCATATCTGTCTCGCGCTCCCAAGTGGACTCCTCTACATTATGATGCTCCCACTGGACCCGTATAAGTAGGACTACCTTCGACATCAATCTCCTCTCACTATGGTGTAGGATAGGTACTGGTCTTTCCTCATAGGAACTGTGAGACTGTAAATCAATCTCATCTATCGCAATATGAGTGTGGGATAAATCATCCCGAAGGTACTGCCTCAACGACGAATTGTGAAACACATCATGAATACGGTGCAAATGCCCCGGCAAAACAAACTTGTATGCCACTGTGTAATACCCCGTATATTTTTATGATATTTATTTATGGGGTTAATTAAATTAAATGTGAATTAATTGAGAATTAATCCGGATAAAATATTAATGAGATGTGAGTTAGTATTTGATTATAATGTGTATATATGGCAATATATGAATATTGGAACTATTGAAATTGTCGCGAGATTGAAATACGGCGATTTGGGAAATTTTGTTGGGACGCGCGTGACAGTCGCGTCAGGAATATAATTATTTGAATTAAAAAGTGAATTTTATTTTTATGACCCGTATGGTCAGTTTGAGTGCGCCAACGTGTTCGTAAGGGTCGAAATAGTCAGAAAACACTAGCCGGGGGTTAAGTTTGGGTCCCGGGGCATTATTGGGCCATACCGGTAATTTATAAGGGTAGTTTGGTAATTTCGGAAATTGGGTAATTAAAACCCACGAAAATTAGAGTTAAAAATCTGACTTAGTCTTAACCCACTAAGCCATTTCCAACCCCAATTTAGGTAGTGGGCTACGGGAGAAGTTTAGAAACCTTAAATCTTGGCAAAAACCAACCCCACCTCCATTATTACATTGAGAAGAACTTGTAGAGAGGGAGAGAAGGAGAAGAATTCTGCAGAAAGAGAGAGAGAGGAATTCAACCACCTTCAATCAACAACAAATCTGAAGAGCAATTAAGGCAAGTGATTTAATTACAATTGATTCAATGCTATGCTTTTCCATGTTTAGGAAAATTATCAAATTTATCTTGGAAGATTGATTAGACCCATGAATTTGAGGATTTAAAACTATGAACTATGTTAGGGACTGCATGTAGAAACATTCTGGACGAATTATGAATTCAGAATTATGACCCTTGATGATCTAAAAACGGATTTATTAATGTTCTTGAAAGAAATAGGAAACTAGGGTTCTTGATGAAGTTTTGATCCAAACAAAGCCCTTGGTTGATGAATTATTGGTTTTAGAACGTTAACAATGTTGTAGGATGGTTGTATGATGATATTATAACGTTATATTAGAGTTTCATGCATTAAAAGGATGTTTTGTGATGATTTGAAAACTGCAAAACGAAGCAGTCCGTAGCCATACCTGGTGCGTTCGATCGATCGACATTCATCAGTCGATCGATCGAAGGTAAGGGTCGATCGATCGACCTTCCCAGAATGAGTAAAGTTTTCCCTATTTAAATTTTAATGATGTTAACCCTTGGAAAATATTATTGGAAACCTTATGAATACCCTTAAACTTAAGGAAGACCAGTAGGCATGATTATGAAATTTGGACCTTTATTAGAATTCAATTCGAGGAATTATTCTAATCTAATGAAATTCGATAAGTGAGATATTATTTGGGTTAAAAGTGTAAATTTGAATAATTTAATGAAATGAGGTTTGGGGCAGAAGTAAAGACCTTAGGAATAAAGATGTTATATGTGGGAATAATAAGAACTTAATAATCTATTTGAGATAGGTTTTAAGTATAAGAAATTACGACGTGGGACGTGTCGACAGTTTAAATTTTATATTATCGGGAGACTTAAAATATATAAATTTGGAATAATGGTATAAGGATGTAGAGTATACCTTTATTAATATTAAGATATCTAAGATGTGTGAATGCTTAGCATAAAATTTTATGTGTATGACATACCTACCATACTTGCTATCACGGGAGGTTTACGTTCGCTTAGGGCCTTCTTATCCTTGTGTTGCCCGGATTTAGATTGGTACCTCGATGAACATAGGTCAGAGAAGGACTTATTGGGATGTTAATAAGTCTGCTGATCGTGGGAGCGTAGGTATGTGCGTGACCCATGTGATATGACTGTGTTCGCCTCCATTGTTTGTGATGTTGTTATCTGAGAACGATTCCTGAGAGATTCGAAATGCGTAATCCTTATGTACGTGATGTACCGGGATGGATAGCAGAGTATGTATGCACCGCAGCTTAGCCTCGGGGTGCTTGTATTGTATATTTATGATGTGAATAATATATGGTTAAATGGAAAGGAATTTGTTATGTTAAATTGTGAGTATAGTTATTGTAACGTTATGAAAAGATAAAAGGGGAAAGATATCAATAAATGGTTTTGTTAATAATTGGGAATCCGAGAATTAAAGTAGTTCTCTATTTAATTATTAAGGTTGGAATTTAAACGTGAACCGAGTAGAAGTGTTAGAAACTCTTTTGAACTAGATAGTTATGAGAAAACACATGAATGGGTACATGAACGTTAGGAGTGCACAGTTAGGCGAGAGGTGAGTATTTCATGTGAGAGCACGTCCTAACATGTATTTTGCATTCATTGTTTTATATGTTATTAAAGCACTTGCTGTTTTTAAAATACTCTCCACTTTCGGGCTCTGACCCGTTTGCTTTCAAATCTATTTTTTTGTAAAAACCATTTTAGGTGCCCAGCCACAAGGACACCATGCTTAGGATCCTTATTCAGGTGATGAGCTGTAGCTGTTTGTGGAAGTTACAAGACTTTGCTTGTAGACGCTTCATCTATCTTGACTATATGTTCAGCATTTATCAGATGTAGGGCATGTCGCCCATTTCTTTTAGAGACATTTCATTTATTTCAGTTATTCAGACTTTTGGCATGTAAATAAATTCAGGATTCAGACTTGTCATATTATTTTCAGTTGTGGGATTGTTGTGAGGAGTTTTCCTCCGGACTTATTACTATTTGTTGGTTATTTCATTACTTCGTTATGGTGAATGGATTTATGTTGTTCTTCCATTATTCTTTTATTGCATGTTAATCAGACTTAACTTAAAATTTGGCAACTTACTTTTTAAATACTAGGTGGTTAGTAATCATTAAAATATTTTCGACAGTGATGCTATTAACTGGACCAACTTGGCATTTTGTATTAATTTAATAAAGGAGTAGCTACCCGGTATTTAATTAGTCGGGGTGTCACAGGTGGTATCAGAGCATTAGGTTCTAGTGTCCTTTAGGATCTGTACGGCTTATTATGTTTCCGCTGAGCTTTCTTTGATGTAGAGCCCTATATTTTAGGACTGTTGTATTCTTTTGTATATGCTACGTTCTTCAGCTATTTTGAGTTTATAACTGCGAACTTATAGACTTTATTCTTATTTCAGAATGCCTCCACGACGTGCACAAAGGATTCCCAGGGATGCAACGCCAGAACCACAGCCCGCACCAGTACAGGGCACGATGAATGCCGTCGAGGTTGCAGCCATTGTGGCCCAGGCGGTAAATGCCGCACTAGCCGCAGTTCAGCAGGCACCACCTCAGGCGCCGATAGCCGCGCCAGTTCAGGCACATGCATTCCCGTCTGCTTGGGAACGTGTACGTGATGCTTTTCAGAAAGCACACCCTCCGGAGTTCGCAGGTAGCTCCGATGTTGTGGTTTCTAGTCAGTGGAGGAAGGACATTCAGCGGCACTTAAGGATGTATGAGTGCACCGATGTCCAGAAGCAGATACTAGCTACCTTTAAGCTAGTGGGGTCTGCACTGCAGCGGTGGGAGTCTATTACCACCGTGGAGGAGAGAGATACTCTCACTATCCAGGAGTTTTGGGTGACGTTCGATCGCAAATACTTTCCGTCAGCTGTTCTCACGGAGATGAGGAGGAAGTTGATGAGCCTCAAGCAGGAGGGTAAGACTGTGGCCGAGTATGAGGCCGAATTTACAAATCTACTGAATATTATCCCAGATGAGATACCGACAGAAGAGAAAAAGATCCAGAAATTCACTGATGGTTTGACATGGAGGATTCGTCAGCATTTGTTAGGGAACCTCTCGTTGGCCACCTATTCTGACGTGGTTAACGCTGCACTGTTACACTGCCAGGATCATCGCTTTCACATGGCTGAGGGCAAGCGATCGGGAGAGTCCAGCTATCAGGGGAGGACTGGGGGAAATGGTGCCAGTGGGGCACATTCTGTTCAGGGGCAGAGACAGGGCGACCAGGGTTCCCAGTAGGGGGATCACAAGAGGTTCAGGTCGGGAAATTTCAGGCACGGACAGGGAGGTTTTCGGCAGGGCCATCAGGGTCCGAACGGCCATCAGAACCAGCAGGGTCAGAATGGTCAATAGCAGTTTCAGCAGGGCCAGCAGGGCCAGTGGAGGAACGGTAACGGCCACTAGGGCCGGGGGCAGCAGGGACAGAGAGGGGGAACTTCCCGGGGAAGTGTTTCGTTTGTGGCAAGACTGGCCATAAATGCCAGGACTGTCCTGATAGGGGCAGGGCCCCGCAGCAGCAGCAGGGTGCTCGTCATGAGCCACAGAGGCCACTTTTTCCACCTTCCCTCCCAGCTCCAGCCCAGGTGCCAGCACTACCAGCCATTCCAGCAGTTCCTGTACAGCAGGGGCAGTTACAGTATGGACGTGTCTATAACGTCCACCAGGCAGCAGCTCCACAGGCACCACCCGCGATTGAGGGTATGTTTCCTATCCATGGTACTATGGGTCGGGTTTTGTTTGATACAGGGGCAACGCATTGTTTTATAGCTACACATTTTGCGAAAGCTTTAGGGTGTTAGCCACAGCAGAGAGCACAGTGACGTGTGTAGACTCACCATTGGGGAGTGGGTCACTTATTTTCTTTATATGCCGGGGAGTGGGGGTAGAGATTGGTAGTTTGGTATTACCTGCAGACATGTTGGTATTAGATATGCATGTGCACGATGTGATTATCGGTATGGATTGGCTCGCAGACTATAGAGCCATGATTGATTGCTTCGGTGGGAGCATTATTTTTGCCATTCCGGGGCAAAAGATGTTTGTAGTGGCGATGCCTCGCCCAGAGGGAGGTTCGACCGCTCATTTGTACTACATAGAGGAGGATACCTCTAAGGAGGTTGTGATTCCTTTAGATTCGATCCCAGTTGTCAGGGAGTATTCTGATGTGTTTCAGAAAATACCAGGCCTACTCCCCAGTCGTGAGATAGACTTTGTCATAGACTTATTACCAGATACAAGACCTATAGCACGCGCACCGTACCGTATGGCTCCGGCAGAGATGCGAGAGCTACGGGATCAGATTGAACAGTTGTTGGGTCAGGGGTTTATACGGAGGAGTACTTCGCCGTGGGGTGCCCCTGTATTGTTCGTGAAGAAGAGAGATGGTTCACTGAGATTGTGTGTGGACTACCGAGAGTTGAACAAGGTCACGATACGGAATAAGTATCCGTTTCCTCGAATCGATGACCTATTCGACCAGTTGAGAGGAGCTTCCTTCTTCTCGAAGATTGATTTGCGATCGGGATACCATCAGTTGCGTATCAGGGAAAGGGATGTCTCAAAGACTGCGTTCTTAACGAGATATGGTTCTTACGAGTTTCAAGTTATGCCTTTTGGTTTGACCAATACCCCAACCGTGTTTATGGACTTGATGAATAGGGTGTTAAGAGATTTCCTAGATCAGTTTGTCATTGTCTTCATTGATGATATTCTGGTTTACTCCCAGACAGAGGAGGAACACGCCGAGCATTTGAGGCAAGTTTTGCAGACGCTACGTCAGAACGAGTTATATGCAAAGTATGAAAAGTGCGGGTTTTGGCTGAAGGAGGTCCAGTTTTTGGGGCATATTATTTCCGACCGGGGGATATCTGTTGATCCGGGGAAGGTATTCGCGGTGAGGGAGTGGGGATAGCCCACGACACCGACAGAGATCCGTAGTTTCTTGGGTCTAGCAGGATACTACAGGAGGTTCATTCGGGGATTTTCGAAGATAGCGGGTCCTTTGACACATCTGACTCGTAAGGGTGTGCCGTTCATTTGGAGTGATGCCTGTCAGTTGGAATTCGATGAGTTGAAGGACAAGTTGGCCTCATCACCTGTGTTAGCATTGCCGAGACTGGGAGTTGAGTATCTAGTTTACACCGATGCGTCCTTACAAGGACTTGGAGGTGTATTGTAGCAGGAGAGTCAGGCCATAACTTATGCTTCCCGTAAGCTTAAGCCTCACGAGAAGAATTACCCAACCCATGACTTGGAGTTAGCGGCAGTGGTATTTGCCCTACGGATTTGGAGACATTATCTTTTGGGGGAGAAGTTTAGATTATTCACGGACCACAAGTCTCTACAGTACCTATTCACGCAGAAGGAGTTGAATATGCGGCAGCAAAGGTGGCTTGAGTTTGTGAAGGATTATCAGTTTGATATCCAATATCACCCGGGGAAGGCTAACGTGGTAGCAGACGCGTTGAGCCGTAGACCAGTAGATGAGGTGGCAGATGTGTGGAAGGCCAAGTGGAAGGAATTGGGACACCAGGTTGCAGTGGCCCGATCATTCATATCTGTGATGACTGTTACGCCGCAGATTGTCACGAAGGTGGTAAAGGCTCAGGTAAATGACTCGTTCTGTCAGGAGCAGATAGTTCGATTACTAGCAGAGGGAGCCGAATCCTATACCGTTAGCTCAGACGGAGGATTACGCTTCAATGGGAGATTGACAGTTCCGGAAGGGGAGGAATTGCAGCACGAGGTGATGGCAGAGTCGCATGGCTCATGGTTCGCGGTACATCTCGGAGGGGACAAAATGTACCAAGACATGAGACGACAGTATTGGTGGAGCGGGATGAAGATAGATATTGCCGTGTTTGTTTCTAAATGCGCCACTTGTCAGCTAGTAAAAGTGGATCATCAAAGACCGGCAGGACTTATACAGCTATTAGAGGTCCCAATGTGGATGTGGGAGAGCATCTCCATGGACTTTATCACGGGGTTGCCTATGTCACAGAGAGGTCACGACTCCATTTGGGTAATTGTGGACAGGTTGACCAAAGTCGCTCATTTTCTACCCGTAAGGACAGACTACACTACGGGACAGTATGCCCAGCTCTTTATTGCAGAGATAGTGAGACTTCACGGTGTACCCCTAAATATCGTGTCTGACAGAGATAAGATATTTGTTTCACAGTTTTGGGAAAGTTTTCAGGAGGCCATGGGCACGGAATTGCAGTTGAGTACGACATATCACCCGCAGATCGATGGGCAAACCGAGCGTACAAACCAGATGTTGGAGGACATGTTGCGTATGTGCATCATTGATTTTGAGGGTGGATGGGAGCAGTATCTTCCACTGGTGGAGTTTGCTTACAACAACTCCTACCAGTTCAACATTGGCATGGCTCCATTTGAGGCGTTATACGGTAGACCTTGTCGTTCCCCAGCATGTTGGTTGGAAGTAGGGGACAACAAACTACTTGGGCCGGAAGTGATTCAGGATACTTCGGCGAGGATAGAATTGATTCGGAGTCGCATTCGGGTAGCTCAGGATCGGCAGAAGAGCTATGCTGATGCGAAGAGGTTCTTCAGGGAGTTCCAAGTGGGGGACCAGGTTTTGCTCAGAGTATCTCCTATGAAGGGGATTATGCGTTTCGGGAAGAAAGGGAAGTTGGCACCGAGATATGTGGGACCATTTCCTATTATTGAGTGGATTGGACCGGTTGCGTATAGACTCAGGTTACCGGAGCATTTGCATCGGATTCACGATGTATTTCATATTTCCTCGCTAAGGAAATATCTTAGAGACAATTTGGCTCATTCTCATATTGCTTTGGAGGACATCGATCTCCAGCCTGAGAGCTCCTACGAGGAGGGGCCGATTGCTATTTTGGACCGAAGTGAGCGGAAACTGCGGTCAAAGATAGTCCCGTTAGTACGTGTTCAGTGGCGACATCATAATGCCGAGGAGTCCACATGGGAGCACGAGGATGAGATGCGCGAACGCTATCCAGAGTTGTTCTTACCAGGTACTTTCTAGTTCCGAATTTCGGGACGAAATTCTGTTATTAGGGGGGAAGTATGTAATACCCCGTATATTTTTATGATATTTATTTATGGGGTTAATTAAATTAAATGTGAATTAATTGAGAATTAATCCGGATAAAATATTAACGAGATGTGAGTTAGTATTTGATTATAATGTGTATATATGGCTATATATGAATATTGGAACTATTGAAATTGTCGCGAGATTGAAATAGGACGATTTGGGAAATTTTGTTGGGACGCGCATGACAGTCGCGTCAGGAATATAATTATTTGAATTAAAAAGTGAATTTTATTTTTATCACCCGTATGGTCAGTTTGAGTGCGCCAACGTGTTCGGAAGGGCCGAAATAGTCAGAAAACACTAGCCGGGGGTTAAGTTTGGGTCCCGGGGCATTATTGGGCCATACCGGTAACTTATAAGGGTAGTTTGGTAATTTCGAAAATTGGGTAATTAAAACCCACGAAAATTAGAGTTAAAAATCTGACTTAATCTTAACCCACTAAGCCATTTCCAACCCCAATTTAGGTAGTGGGCTACGGGAGAAGTTTAGAAACCTTAAATCTTGGCAAAAACCAACCCCACCTCCATTATTACCTTGAGAAGAACTTGTAGAGAGGGAGAGAAGGAGAAGAATTCTGCAGAAAGAGAGAGAGAGGAATTCAACCACCTTCAATCAACAACAAATCTGAAGAGCAATTAAGGCAAGTGATTTAATTACAATTGATTCAATGCTATGCTTTTCCATGTTTAGAAAAATTATCAAATTTATCTTGGAAGATTGATTAGACCCATGAATTTGAGGATTTAAAACTATGAACTATGTTAGGGACTGCATGTAGAAACATTCTGGACGAATTATGAATTCAGAATTATGACCCTTGATGATCTAGAGACGGATTTAAGAAGAGATTTATTAATGTTCTTGAAAGAAATAGGAAACTAGGGTTCTTGATGAAGTTTTGATCCAAACAAAGCCCCTGGTTGATGCATTATTGGTTTTAGAACGTTAACAATGTTGTAGGATGGTTGTATGATGATATTATAACGTTATATTAGAGTTTCATGCATTAAAAGGATGTTTTGTGATGATTTGAAAACTGCAAAACGAAGCAGTCCGTAGCCATACCTGGTGCGTTCGATCGATCGACATTCATCAGTCGATCGATCGAAGGTAAGGGTCGATCGATCGACCTTCCCAGAATGAGTAAAGTTTTCCCTATTTAAATTTTAATGATGTTAACCCTTGGAAAATATTATTGGAAACCTTATGAATACCCTTAAACTTAAGGAAGACCAGTAGGCATGATTATGAAATTTGGACCTTTATTAGAATTCAATTCGAGGAATTATTCTAATCTAATGAAATTCGATAAGTGAGATATTATTTGGGTTAAAAGTGTAAATTTGAATAATTTAATGAAATGAGGTTTGGGGCAGAAGTAAAGACCTTAGGAATAAAGATGTTATATGTGGGAATAATAAGAACTTAATAATCTATTTGAGATAGGTTTTAAGTATAAGAAATTACGACGTGGGACGTGTCGACAGTTTAAATTTTATATTATCGGGAGACTTAAAATATATAAATTTGGAATAATGGTATAAGGATGTAGAGTATACCTTTATTAATATTAAGATATCTAAGATGTGTGAATGCTTAGCATAAAATTTTATGTGTATGACATACCTACCATACTTGCTATCACGGGAGGTTTACGTTCGCTTAGGGCCTTCTTATCCTTGTGTTGCCCGGATTTAGATTGGTACCTCGATGAACATAGGTCAGAGAAGGACTTATTGGGATGTTAATAAGTCTGCTGATCGTGGGAGAGTAGGTATGTGCGTGACCCATGTGATGTGACTGTGTTCGCCTCCATTGTTTGTGATGTTGTTATCTGAGAACGATTCCTGAGAGATTCGAAATGCGTAATCCTTATGTACGTGATGTATCGGGATGGATAGCAGAGTATGTGTGCACCGCAGCTTAGCCTCGGGGTGCTTGTATTGTATATTTATGATGTGAATAATTTACGGTTAAATGGAAAGGAATTTGTTATGTTAAATTGTGAGTATAATTATTGTAACGTTATGAAAAGATAAAAGGGGACAGATATCAATAAATGGTTTTGTTAATAATTGGGAATCCGAGAATTAAAGTAGAACTCTCTATTTAATTATTGAGGTTGGAATTTAAACGTGAACCGAGTAGAAGTGTTAGAAACTCTTTTGAACTAGATAGTTATGAGAAAACACATGAATGGGTACAGGAACGTTAGGAGTGCACAGTTAGGCGAGAGGTGAGTATTTCATGTGAGAGCACGTTCTAACATGTATTTTGCATTAATTATTTTATATGTTATTAAAGCACTTGCTGTTTTTAAAATACTCTCCACTTTCGGGCTCTGACCCGTTTGCTTTCAAATCTATTTTTTTGTAAAAACCATTTTAGGTGCCCAGCCACAAGGACACCATGCTTAGGATCCTTATTCAGGTGACGAGCTGTAGCTGTTTGTGGAAGTTACAGGACTTTGCTTGTAGACGCTTCATCTATCTTGACTCTATGTTCAGCATTTATCAGATGTAGGGCATGTCGCCCATTTCTTTTAGAGACATTTCATTTATTTCAGTTATTCAGACTTCTGGCATGTAAATAAATTCAGGATTCAGACTTGTCATATTATTTTCAGTTGTGGGATTGTTGTGAGGAGTTTTCCTCCGGACTTATTACTATTTGATGGTTATTTCATTACTTCGTTATGGTGAATGGATTTATGTTGTTCTTCCATTATTCTTTTATTGCATGTTAATCAAACTTAACTTAAAATTTGGCAACTTACTTTTTAAATACTAGGTGGTTAGTAATCATTAAAATGTTTTCGACAGTGATACTATTAACTGGACCAACTTGGCATTTTGTATTAATTTAATAAAGGAGTAGCTACCCGGTATTTAATTAGTCGGGGTGTCACACACTGGTCCAATCCTCTCGATAATGGGAAATGGTCCTACGTACCTCGGAGCCAAGTTCCCTTTCTTCACGAATCTCATCACTCCCTTCATAGGAGACACTCGCAATAGTACCTGGTCCCCCACACTCGCATTAGGTACAAAAGTCATTTCATGTATTATCTTTGATTTTAGCCTTATTTAAAAGAAATTATTTTGATAAGAAGACACACATTTCTAAATCCGGTGGGGAAATAAAAATAATTTGAGTTCAGTGATGAAAATGGCAACATATTTCTACCTTACTACCTACATAAATTAATATATCTATATAACAATTATTCTACGATGCCTTGAGTAGACTTTCTTTCTCTATTTATTTCTCATATATCATCCTATGGGTCATTGGAACATACGAATCGCACATATACTCTTTTTAATATTTTTTTTCCTAAATTTGAAGGCATAGAATAATTTCTTTTGAATTTGTAAATCAAACAACAATTAAATTGATCCATAGATTGTAGGTTATTTTCAATTGAGTTTAATTTTAAGACTACTATCGATCGTTTATTCCGTTACTTGCCATTATGTATCTTCATGGTAGATTGTATGAACAAGAATAAGTTAAACCAAAGGCCTATTGTGTTTGAACGAATCAACTGATCATCACGTATGTAGTATAGATCTAATAAAAAATAGTGTAGTATTAGTATATACCAAATGGTAAAAGTTCACTATAAGTAAACTATTTTAATAAAATAAATTTTCATCATCTTTATTGGTAGTCCAACCAATGTTTTTACTTAGAAAAAAGTATTTTCATTTTTCAATATATCAAAAATACTTTGGTATAACAATTTGGATTTATTATATAATATTTTGTTCGCCTTTTATCACTAATTTTGTACAAGACTGAATTTCATAATGATATGAAGATGTATTTGTAGGAGTTGTGGCAAAATTTAATATTAATGGATATCTATTCATGTGAATAATTATTTTAATATTTTTTTCATAATGTTGTGACATTTCATTTTTATTATTTACCATGAACTTTAAAAAATTCTTTTTATGCCTCCTCTATTTCTCCCCCCTGTTTCACCTTCTCTCCCACTCCCTTGTTATACACACCGATTTCTTAAACATCAGTTTATACTTGTGTAATCACTTTCGCTATCGCTTTTATTTCTTACCATTGAATATGGAACTCTCCTTTGTTGTGTACATGCCTCCATGCCGTGATGGGGCAAGCGACTGGGGAACAATGAGCTTAGACGTATGGAGCAGGCTGTGCGTCAGCTTGTACACTCCCTCTCGTAGTAACAGAGGGCCAATAGTAGTGGAACAGTTGAGAGAATTACTTCTGCCTCCATTTTAAAGGAGTTTAGGAGGCTAAAACTACCCACCTTTAACGGGGCAGCTGGTCCCGACGCTGTAGATCGAATTGATGAAGTCACTCGGGTAATGGAGATTCTTGACATGCCAGCTGGGCATAAAGTCAAGATAGCTACCTTCTATCTTACGAAGCAGGCACAACGCTAGTGGAGTGCCCACTTCGCCAGTATGATGAAGACCATAGATTGGAATAGCTTCAGAGTCGCCTTCCTAGACTGGTACTTTCCCTAAGCATTTAAGGATGTTAAAATGGACGAGTTCATTCATCTGATTTAGGGGAAGACTTCTGTGAATGAATCTGTTCAGTTTTGAAAGCTTGTGTAAGTATGTGGATGAAGTGTAAAGGGATGAGGCCAAGAAGATGAGGTTATTTGTTAAGGGCCTTAACTTGGGTATCCGACGTATCTTAGCAGGTATGGATCTTCCAAACTACAGGTTAGCGTTGAACAAGGCCATCAAGCTAAAGTCGAATATAGAAGATGGAAAGGGAGCCCGGTGGGTCTCAAGGCAGCAATCACAGGAAGTCCAAGAGTAGGGCTTGAGTCTTCTTTACGAAGTTAAAGGTCACTATGGGGGTTGGCTCATCATCAACTCAATGTACCGGGACTTATTTTGCATGTGGGACCCCATCACTTAAAGAGGGATTTCCCGTAGAGAGCTTCGAGTAATCAATAGGGCAGTTAGCAGACTATTAACTATGTTTCGAGTAGAGGTTTTAGTTATAGGGCCCTACCCAGCAATAGCAATTCTCCTCGGGCTATCATCAGTTGATGAGGCATAGCATGGACAACTCACGTCTTAATTAGGGACGGAGTAGCCATGGGCCAGGTCAGGTTTGCGGCGACTAGAGTGGCAGGTTTAACCTTAAACATGCCTATGCCATGTCACAGCTTGTAGTGCCTTTCGATAATCCATCCATGATGGAAGGTATGATTTTTTTGTTCATCACATAGGTAAAAGCACTATTTGATTCAGGCGTATCACATTCATTTATTTCGATATTGTTAGCATTCAGTTTAGGACTAAAGCTAGATCAGTTTTAGCTTTCAATCTTCATAAGACTTCTAGTTGGCGATGGTATAGTTATTAATAGGGTCTGTTGTAGTTGTGTGGTTATGGATGGAGACTATATTCTAGAGTATGACTTGATTCTCATGGACATGAATGGGCTAGAGGTGATCCTATGTATGGATTGGCTGTCGTATTTTAATGCAACCATCGAATGGTCTCTGTATATCTTTCAGATGGGTCTCGCCACCATTTTAGTAGCGAGTAGGACGTTGGTTATCCGTGCAAGTTCTCCACCATGGATGAGAAAAAATAGTACTCTGTTGGTTGAGCAGTATGGTAGCTCATGATGAGCCAGATGATATGTTATTAGACTACCTAGTGGTGCGGGAGTTTCCCGATGTGTCCTTGGGTGATCTCCCTAGTTTACCCCCTCAAAGGGAGGTGGATTTTGCTATAAAGGTACATCAAGGCATCTCGCTTATCTCTATACCACCTTACAGATGGCTCTAGTGGAAGTGCAAGAGTTAAGAGTTCAATTGGAGGAGTTGACTAGGAAGGGCTTCATTCGCCCTAGTGTTACCCTTAGGGAGCTCCAATAGTCTTTGCTAAGAAGAAGAATAACTCCCTGCGACTTTGCATCGATTACATGTAGTTGAACAGGGTAACGATGAATAATAAATACCCTATGCCCCGTATTGAGGATTTGTTCGACCAATGGCATGGGGCGGGCAGGTTTTCGAAGAATGACTTCCAGTACATGTACCATGAGTTGCTTATCAGAGAGTAGGATATTCCTAAGACATCATTTCAAACCCGATATGGGCACTATGATTTTCTAGTGATGCTCTTTAGCTTTACTAATGTCCCAACGATGTTCATAGATTTGATGAACCATATTTATATCCCTTACTTAGACCAATTTGTAGTGGTCTTTATGGATGATATATTAGTCTATTCAGCATCAAATGTAGACCACGAGTAGCACCTTCACACGACGTTGCAAGAGCTCAGGGAAAATTAATTGTATGCTAAATTTAACAAGTGTGAATTATGGATGGATGATGTCAAGTTCCTTGGCCATGTGGTTTTCGGTGAGGGCAATTCCGTTGACCCTTCCAAGGTGGAGGGCGTTCTAGGATGGGATAGGCCAAGGAAAGTCGAGGAAGTGTGCATTTTCTTAGGTTTGGTTGGTTACTGTTGTAGGTTTGTACAAGACTTCTTGAGGGTTGCATTCCCCCTCACCATATTAACTCGAAAAGATGTGCACTTTGAGTGGTACAAGAATTATGAATCGACCCTTCACGAATTCAAGTTTAGGTTTACTTATGTGCCCGTTTGTATCCTTTCAAAGTGTGTCATGGGTTACACCGTGTATTGTGATGCTTTCAGGTAGGGGCTCGACACGGTATTCATCCAAAATGGTCAGGTAGTTGCTTATCCATCTCATCAGCTAAAGGTGCATGAAAGGAACTACCCCACACATGGCTTGGAGTTAGCCACTGTGGTGTTCGCATTGAAGAGCTGGAGGTATTACCTATGCGGGGAACGGGTTGAGGTTTTTTTTTATCATAAAAGTCTCCAATATATTTTCATGTAGCGCGACCTCAATCTTCGTCAGGGAAGATGGATGGAATTGATTTGACTACGACTTCTCTTTAGATTATCATCCTGACAAGGTCAATGTGGTGGTCGATGCTCTTAGTTGGAAGTCTAGCCTTAATCTGGCAACGATGAAGTGTTATCGGGAAAAGATGTTCGGTGAACTACAAAATTTCAATTTGCATGTCCGATGGGGTTATGAAAAGATGTACCCTTGGGGAATGTGGCTAGGCCACTCATTCAACAGAAAGTTTTAGGCACCCAGTCCCGTGATCCCGAGTTCTCACATTATCGTGACCATATTCAAAGTGGTGACGTGTTCGACACCCTTATTGTGGATAAGGATGGCGATGTGCGACACAAGGATCGATTGATTGTTTCGATTTATAATAAGATCCAAGACGAGGTAATGGAGAAAGCCCATCACTCGTGCTTTAACATACATACCAGTGCTACGAAGATGTATAAGGACCTATGCATAGATTTCTGGTGGTCCTGTATGAAGAGGGATGTGGCGACCTATATGGCCAAGTGTTACGCTTGTCAGTAGGTAAAGGCTAAGCATAAGAAGCCAACATGGCTATTACAACCGCTACCCATGGCTGAGTGGATGTGGGAGCGCATCATGATGGATTTTGTTACAGCCTTACCACAATTTGAGTGTGGTCATGAGGCAGTGTGGGTTATAGTTGATCGGCTCACAAAATCCATGCACCTCTTACCATTAAAAGGTCACGGACAACATGGTTAAGTTAGCAAAGTTGTATATTCAAGAGATAGTCTGACTTTATGGTATTCTGCTCTCGATTGTCTCAGATAGGGATCCCCAATTCGTATTTCTATTCTGGAAGAAGTTTCAGCAATAATTGGGTACCGAGTTGATTATGAGTATGGCATACCACTCTGAGACTGATGGACACTCAGAACGAACCATCTAAATCTTGGAGGACATGTTGAGAGCTTGCGCGCTCAATTTTCATAATAGTTGGGCGGAGAATCTGCATCTGGCAGAGTTTTCCTACAATATAAATCTCTTTAAAGGAGGCCACACCGCTCTTCAATTTGTTGGGAAAAGGTGGGTGAGAAGCATCTCACCAATTTGGCTTTGATTATAGAAATGACCGATAAAGTTAGAGTAATTCAACAGAGGCTCATGATGTCATAGATTCGATAAAAGAATTACACTGATAATCGTCGAAAACCTCAGGATGTGGGAATGGGTGAACATGTACTGTTGAAGGTTAGAGCAAGAATCGACAGCTAGTGGTTTGGGCTGAAAGGGAAGGCCCCTCGGTACATTGGTCCCTTTGAGATCCTGTAACGGTTGGGGATGTATTGTATCGCTTGGTTCTACCTCCATAATTTTCCCAAGTTCATACTATGTTCCACATCTCCATGTTGAAGAAGTATCTTCACGATCCCCGACATCTCATTGAATTTAACCGCATTGAGTTAGAGGAAGATGTTATGTTTCCAATGTGACCTATGTACATTTTGGATTGTGAGGATAGAGTCTTAAACAACAAGGTCATTCTTTTGGTGAATGTTTTTTGGAAGTTCCAAGGAGTTCGAGGTGCAATTTGGGAGCGCGAGTCGGAGCTATGAAAGACCCACCCGAAACTCTTTCCCTAGTTGGTTATTCTAATTTTGGGGACGAAATCTCCTAAGGAGGGGAGAATGTAGAACCCGCGCCCAAGATTTTATCCATTTCCCATGTAATTTGCAATTTATGGAGAACCCTCGTGTCCTTGGGCTATTAATAAATGAATTGTTGTTTATATTTGAATGTTCTTGTAGCCCTTATGAAATTAATTAAGAATTGAATGGCCAAAAATTAAAATGGAAATTTAATTCGATCGTTTGAACAAGAATTAGCATCGTTCGAACGAGATCCTTCTCTCGTTTGAACGATATTCTCCGACTCTAATGAGATGCCTTTCTCATTTGAATGGGCATCCAACGAGCATCTAACGACCCATGATCTGCTAAGATTACCCACCTCGTTAGATAGTCATTCGAACGAGATTTGTATTCTCATTCAAACGAGAAGTAGTTTTGTTCGAACGACCTGTTTAGTAAAGTCATATTTCTGCACTTTTTTATGTGTTGTCAACGCTTGGGCCCTTAGATATTTGAGCTATGAAGCTCCTGTAGAAGTAGGGAAAATGTGGGTAATAGTTTTGGGTGGACTAAGGGCTAATGGGTAAGGGTTTTTGGGTATATAAGAGAGGTGGGAGAGTGTCAGGGGTCCTTACCAACACTCTCATCAGATTTTCATGCATTCTCTCGCTCTCTCAAAGTTCTCTCCATTATCTTCAACATCCCTTTTACCATCCCCAAGCCATAAACACTCATTTCTAACCATAGTTAAGTCATTTCCAAGCTTTCTACACCCATTTAAAGCCTTGTTTGAGGTAGAAGTTGGGTTGGAGATTTGTAGTTGAAGCATTTAAGAAGGAGTTGGTGCACTCTTAGAGCATTCCTGGAGCTTTGAATATTTTAGGAGCTTTCAAGTATTTCCTTTAAGTTTCTCCTCTTCATTTTCAAGGTAGGGTTTTCCTCTTTAAGTTTTCAATGTTTAAAGCTATGACTATATGTAAGATGCATGCTGGAATATGATTTAATGTTACAAATGAAATATTTTTTACTATGTTTAATTCTTGCAAAATTGGAGTTTTAAGAAAATAATACCCAAGTGGTTTTTTAAGAACAATAGCATTTTAATCTTAAAATGTGAGAAGTAAGCATATAAAATATAAACTCTTGTTAGTACCCTATTTAGACTCATATTTAGGGATTTCTAGGCGTGAAATCCTCCAAAAACGTGTGTAAAAACATGTATTATGTTGGTAGATGACATCTAGGCTTGATAAATGAAGTTTAAGATGGGTTTCATGAGAAAGTAAGAAAGTTTGGTAAAACAACCCTTAAATGTGCTATAAAAGTTATTAAGAATGAAGTAAAATAATGTTTTGAGACCATATATAATAATAGGGCAAATGGCCCTCAAATGATTAAATGTATTTTATGTGGTTTGAGCATAAAATGATGATACATGGTTTTTAAACATAAAATCATAAAAAGTGGGTTTGAAAATAAAAAAGATGATTTATAATGCCATAATGAATTAAGTATGTTTTTTACAAGGTTACGATGAATAAATGGTAAAACGACAATTTTGATAAAATTGAGGGTCTTAGTGGTTGGGCTTCCTCGATAGACCTTATCGATCGGTTTTTGTGAGAAATAGATGAAGTAGATAAAATGGCAAGTAGACGATACGAAATGGTGAAACGAACCGTAGAAATGGTAAAAATGGTTAAATGACGAAAGATGTGGACATTGGTAAAAATGTTAAAAACACAATAATATGGACTCGGATGACACCGAGAATAATTAAAAAAAAGTCCTAGAGCTCTGAGATGAAAGACCCAATATATCATTAGTAAAAACATATGGTAGCATAGCCGGCGGTGTGGAGCCTGTTAAAGTATGCGGATATTTAGAAGATTTCGAGAAAAGATAATGAAAATGATTGTGGTTGTGCTTGAAGAATATAAATGACGCAACCTAATGAAAAGGAATAAAAAGGAGGCCAAGGAATAAAATACGATTCTCTAGACCCAATAAAGAGGTCTAAAATGGCTAAGTATGAGTATGAGCATATCGCTTGGGTGCGTTGCATGGTAGTTGCATTAATACTAGCTAAACTGTTAAACATTTTCGGAGTTGTTTAAAATACATGTTATATGTATAGGATTTTTGTAGAAAACGTATAGCTTAGTATTACCCACCCTGCTGAGCGTTCTCTCACCCATGCTTTTTATGTATATCCCCCGCCCCACCCCAGGGACATCGAGTAGGGACGTTGGAAAGTACGCCGATTAATTCCCCTGTGGGGAGTCATCGTCGTTAAATGCTTTATCATTTTATTTAAACTGTCTTTTGAAACATTGGAATTGGGACATTTAAACCATTTTTTCAGGCCTTGGGCCATGTGATATAATAATATAGGGACAACTGCGATTTACTTCTTATTTATTTAGTATTGTTCGATTAAACGGATTTTCATAAATAAGCCTTGTTAATTAACTTAATTACTTAAAGTGGTCACTTGCTTTCTCAAATTAAAACTGATAATTTAATCCTTAACAAACGTTGCAATTGAAGGGTTTTTCTTATATAATGAAACTAAAATTCCCTTCCCCCTTTAACTCCTTGATTTGGTGCATGTTGACCCAACGCTGATCCGAACCCGGGTCGGGGCGTTACAAAAATAGAGGGGAAGAAGAAGGTTGTTTTTGGAGGTAGCAAGGCTAGAGAGAGGAACGAGAATACTTTCGAGATATGCTACTAACTATGCTAGATTTTTTTTTTATCATTTTGTAGTTTGTGTGCTTAATAGCTAGTATTATGTTTGGGGTATGCCTTCTTTCTCTTGTACATTATTTCTTTGTAATACAATTTAATTTACTAAAAAAATGATTTTTAGAGCTCTAACATCACTGAATCCCAAGCTGAGCTCCTTTGTCCAAGGCATGTCTGATCATAGTACCATTGTCAATACAATTTAATTTACTAAAAAAATGATTTTTAGAGCTCTAACATCACTGAATCCCAAGCTGAGCTCCTTTGTCCAAGGCATGTCTGATCATAGTACCATTGTCACTACCATTTTCCCCAAACCATCAAACCTTTACCTTTCAAATTCTTCAACTATTGGATGCTTCAGTGGGAATTAAGTAACACCATAAGTGATATGTGGGTGGACGATGTTAAGGGAAGTGTAACACCCTGTATTTTTAGGAATACTTAGATTGCACATGCCACAGTAATTTAATTAAATTGAAAAATAAAATGAAGTGAATAAATAATAATTAACGAGAAATGGATTAATATTTGATTAATATTTATGTGTTATTATATTTACTTGTGTGATAAGTAAATGAAATTGCATTAATTTATATTACGTCGCAAGTGAGTAAAAATGATGGGTTGATAGCATCTTATTCGGGATGCTCGTGTGGGGTCATGTTGGGAATAAGATGATAAATTGATGATGGGTGACTTGGATGATGATTTCGAGTGCACGGTTGATTCGGAATAGGTCAAAATAGTCAAAATTAAGTACCCGGTAGTAGTGATTGGGCTTCGGGGACTTTTTAGACTAGTCGGACCCGTATAGGGGTATTTTAGTCATATTAAAGGAATGTTAAGGAAAATTCGTGATTAATCTTATATAAGTTAGAGACGTATAGATGGTTAGTCATTTTACAATACCAAAGGTTTTTCTTGAGTTATATCAAAGGTTAGAGAGAAAGTGAAGAGAAAAAAAGAGAAAACACTCAAGAGTTTCAAGAGGAAGCTAAAGGAAATGCAAGGAGGAATTAAATTGGAATAATGGTGAAGGAATTTTGGGATTATTCTCATCATCTTCAATCAAATTTAGACCCTACGAATATCAAGGCAAGTGATTATCTTGCTAAATAGTTATGTGTATAATTCAGTTCATATCATAATTTGGAAAATTATTTTTGGTGGAATTCTTATGCAAATGGGTTTTGGGATAAATGAAATCATAGAATATATGGGTGATTTGTATGAATTGAAATCTGGAAATAGGAGCTCGTGTAAAAAGATGGACTCCTGAATTAAAAAGATTGAGAAATTATGAATCATTATAAAGTTATTGAGAATTTTATAAGTTTTGGGAAAATAATGATGAATCTCATGTTGTGATTATGTGGAGATAAACTATATATGAAAAGGGATTGGTTTCATGTTCACGATTCATGAGAAATAATAATGTTTGAGGAATTAACTTTGGATGACTCCCGAATTAAAAAGATTGAGAAATTATGAATTATGATAAAGTTGTTGAGAATTTTATAAGTTTTGGGAAGATAATGATGAATCTTATGTTGTGATTATGTGTAGATAAACTATAAATGAAAATGAATTGATTTCATGTTCAGGATTCATGAGAAATAATAGCGTTTGAGGAATTAACTTTAGAGACGATTTAGATGAATTAAACAATGCAGAAAATTCGAAATGAAAAGAGAGGAATGAGAAGAGTCACTTTGGAGAGTTTTAGATATTATTTTTTAGTGCTTTCAGAAGATGTTTGAAAAATACTCAAAACACATACTTGACTCCATTTTTCATATAGAATCAAAATCTGACGGATTGGTGATTTAGATAATATTTAAATATGATTTTTCTGAATTTTTAAAACAGTCCTATAATTGTGGATTTTGACTATGTCTGGTAGCCCTGCCACAACCAGTTTGGGTTATTGGATGTAACTTGTTTGTAAATTAATTTTGGGTTAAATTATAATGTTCAAGATTAAGTTAGGATTTTTGAAAATTATGGTAATACTAATTAAAAAATACCTTAGGATGAATGGAAATATATTCAAGGTATGAATGTGAGTGTTTAGAAGGAATATTACTTGGGAAATTCATTAATGGATTTATAATGAAAAATTGAGAAAATGGGGATACGGGTTGATTGAGAGTCATATGTGTCTATAATTAATATTATGAGAATCAATCAATTAATTAACTAATTGAGAATGGAAATGATATTCGGAAAATGTTAGGCTAGTGACACAAGTAATAAGCATGGTTAGCCGGAATTATTGTGAAAATATATATGGGTATAGAGACAGTATATATATGTGTGTGTGTGATATAATTTTATGAACATACCACTTTAGTGTTATCATCGAAGGTTGCGCGATGTGGGTGGTATTCCCTGGTAAAAAACAACAGGCCAAGTATGGACCTTAGGTCATAGCGCCACGCATGTGACCTTTAGGGTTTAAGTTTGAAGTGAAATAATTTGGGTATGGTTATGACTCACTATCGAAGAACCTCTGACCGCCTCCAATACTTTTACGATTTTATTAGGGTTCGGTATGAGAGTCCGACCCGACGGCGCAGGGTTATGCGTGTATGCCCTACTGCATGATAGCATTTTAGAGACCCGCATTCATTTAGCTGTTACTCTAAGGGATGTTATGTAATACCCCGTATTTTTATGGCCAAATAACCACCATACACCACCATCACCATACACCACCATCATCGCCAGATTTGTGACCAGAAGGAGAGGGAAGACCAACCATTATCGTCATCAAAGGATCATAAACTTTTAATCAGAGGCAATTGATTTATCTTGCAATAATTTATGGCATATACTTTACATGACAGTTTAGATTTGATGTCAATTTTTGAATAATGGCAAAAATATGAATTTGGAGACTTAATAATTTATTTTGAGTAGCTTTGCATGTAGTGATTCTTCTGGAAATATTTGGTGAAGGAAATTATAATTTAAGGGTTAAGAATCACGAAATTTAATTGAGGATTATGGAAGAAATAGTGAAGTATTGAGGTTGTAGTGAAATTCATGACTTTTAATCAAAGAAAACGATGTTCTATGACAGTCGATGATTCTTGAACGTTAAAACTTGTATAGATATGTTGGTTTAATGATTAGTAAATTTACTTGGGAGATTGGGACGATGTAATGGAGGATTTGGGGTGTAAAATTTGAAGAAACCGTAACTGTTACAGAAATTTTGGGCAAATACCTGATCGATCGATCGATCGATTCAAGAATGTCGATCGATTGACCCCTCCTGATTTTTCTAGATTGTTTCCCTTTAAGGTTTGAAAAACCCCAAGCTTGTAAGAACTCTTAGGGGATTTAATAGAATTTTGTGGGTCATGGGTAAGTTCAGTTGGATTTTAGTTTATGCCCGAAAAATCTTATAATAATTGGGATTGAAAGGGATACTTACGGGTGTTTGCCGAGTGAGATACCGTTAGAAAATTTATAAATTGGGATTGAAATTCGGGTGAATGATAACTTAAGGTTAGAAACAGTAGAAGAGGGAGTTTTAATTACTGAGATAACCTTAGAGACTAGTGGGTGACTTAGTAACCTTATGAGGTAGGTTTTATTATTCGGACTTATACGATGAGAGTTGTAGCGCTAAACATATTACGTGGAATATTTGGGATGGCACTATAATACGTATGAGACTTAAGATATAGGGATGGTGTATAACTATACAAATATGATGATTATCTAAGTTGTGTGATTACTTAGTATCTGGATTACTGTGTGTATGACATACCTACCATACTTGCTATCACGGGAGGTTAGTTTTCGAAAAAGGACCATCTTCTCTTTGTGTGCCTTCGGGGGGATTTAGATTGGTACCTTAAGGACATAGGACTGTGAATGACTTATTTATGAGTTGATAAGTCAGCTGACCATGGGAGCATAGGTATGTGCGTGACCCATGGGTATGTGAACTATGTTCGCCTCCAATATGTGTGATTTGTATTGAGACGGTTCCTGAGTGATTCGGAACACGTGATTCTTACGTACATGATGTACATGGATTTGATAGCAGAGTATGCGTGCACCGCAACTTAGCCTAGGGGTGCCATATATGTATATATGTACTAAGAGTGATTTATATATGTACTTGTGACTTGTTCACTATTGCTTAGTAGATGTGATTAACTAAGATATTTGAATGGGCTAAGAATGTGAGAATTTAAATAACACTTGAGATTAGTAATTTATTGAATGTGAAAATGGGATATAAATATAACTTATTTGGGTAATACGAGTAGATACCCTACGTTATAATGTGAAAGCAGGAGTTAGTACGAACTAGTAGATAGTGGCATAACTAGGATGGAATTTAGAGGATGCGTTAGGCGTGCACAATAGTTGAGGGGTGAGGATCTCAGGTGAGGGCACGTGACTAATATGTTTAATATATGTATTGTTTAATATTATGATTTAAACACTTGCTGTTTTTGAAATATTTTTACCTCGGGCTCTGACCCGTTTGCTTTCAAATCTATCTTTTTTTGTAAAAACATTTAAGTGCCCAGCCACAGGGACACCAAACATAGGAGTCCATTCTGATGACGTGCTGTAGCTGCTATGGAAGCTACATGATCTCGGTATTTAATGCCTCCACATTTATCCTTGGTTCCTTAAGAGTCATTCGTATCAGTTAGTGCATGTCGCCCATTCTTATTTAGAGGTTGTAGATACAGACTTTCATTATTTCAGATATTGATTTATTTATTCAGACTCTCGTGTTGGGATTTTATTTACTCTGGTATTATTATTGGAGTGTTTACTCTGATTCAGTTTATTTCATTTTGTTGGTCATTCATATGAGATTGTTTATGCGATTGATGGATAATGTTTTAACTACTTGGTTAATTGTTAACTTATTAATAAAATTTGGCATCTTTGTATTTTAAATATTAGGTGGCTAGTAATTAACTAAATGTTTTCGACAGTGATGCTAAAACTGAACCAACTTGATATTCTGCATTAATTTAATAAAGGAGTAGCTACCCGATATTTAATTAGATGGGGTGTCACATGTGGTATCAGAGCGTCAGGTTCTAGTGTCCTTTAAGATCCGTGCGACTTATTATGCTTCCAGTGTAGCTTCCTTTGATATAGAGCCCTACGTTTAGGATTATTGATTCCTTTGGTGATATTTCGTTCTCCTTATATAATGTATATGATAGTGAATCTTATTTACATTCGGGTGTGTTCGTGTGCCGAACAATGCAGCAGTTGGGCAGACAATAAGAGGCAAAGCTCAGTTGAGGTTATTGGGTATATTCAAGAATGATGGCCGTTGTTGAGTGGCACGGATGCCCGGACGATAAAGATGGCTAAACACAACATATGACTTCCAGGTACCACTGTAGTAGAAGGGAGGGTCAAATTAGACTCACCTAGCAAGGTTGGATTGGGAGAGAGTCAGACGAAACATTGAAGAGAACCAGCAGTGGAAATTCTAGAAATGCGAAAATGGCGCGCGTTAGCCAACGAAGGTAGAATATTCAAAGGCTTGGACATATGTTGGAGTGTGGCTAACTGGGAGTGAAAATTTAGGGTAATTTTTTTTTCTTGGCTCGTAAGATCAGAGTTACAATGGTGAGAGGAAACTAGCACACTTAAAAGTGGAATGTTCTATCAAGAGAAGGCGCATAGGTATGGTTTGACAATAAGTTCATGCATCACATGTTTAGGATAAGATGTGAACATTCTGAACTCACACAAGAGGGTCGGACAGAGGTCAAATTGTGAAAAGAAATTTAATCAATTAGCGAACCTTGCACCGGATGAAGTAGGTGCAATGGAGAAGAGGACTTTAAAGGGGAAAATTAACCTGCAAGAAGAATTGTTAGCACTTCTAGAGAATTCTGTTTGGATAGTAATGCAGATGGTAACAATGTTGCGTTTTGTCAATATGGATGTTAACACTTCCTTATGCGGGGAGCTATAAGAATCGGAGAATTTAGTCAGAGAGTAAGACTGGGGAAATGGTGTCGGTGAAGCACCACAAGGGGGAGACCCATTAGGGGACCCGTTTAAATGATTCGGATAGCTGAATTTTTATCGAGCGATGGTGAATTCAGTAAAGGCTGTTGAAGCCATAACGTGTTCCTTAAGGCCAACAAAGTTAAGGGAACAAAGGGGGTAGCCATAAGAATCGAGACTACCAAAGTACGGGGGGAGGACAAGCCCAACATGGTCAGTATGATCTGAGATAAGTGGGTTATGTGTAGAGGCTTTTTAGGGAGAGTAAAACCCCATGTGTTAAAATTTTCTCGAAGTGGGTAAAGGGATAAGGGTATGGTGCCTAGCTAGGGCAATAGTTAATGAAATTTTCGATTTGGTTCGGACAAGCATGTTATGTCCAATAATCAATTAAGCAGCCAGTGCGATTGGCAAGGTAAAAGTATGAGTTTTACCCTTAGAAGATGATGCGTATTTTATGTGACACGAACGAGTTACTAAATTTTTATTATTTCTAGATTCGCATGTGAGACGAGTTTAGTGTATATATCGACTACGTTATTATTATGTGAACATTTTTTCCCTGGTATAGCGAGGTTACCTTTAGTATATTCGCGGAGGATGAGTGAGTGTATCGATAGTGGTTTATACTTTATTAAAATTACTTGTTTTAGTGATGTGTTATACGAGTATGATATTATCCTAATTATGGTTTTATTGTAATGATTAAACAAATAGTGTTAGGGGTGGCAATTTTAGAAACGACACGAAAAAACGACACGGAACGACACGAAATTGACCCGAAATTGACACGATGTTTCGTGTTCGTGTCGTGTTTTTTAGACACAAAGTCGTGTCGTGTCGTGTTCGTGCCTTAATTATGAGTCGTGTCGTGTCGTGTTATCGTGTTATCGTGTTTTTTAAGACTGAAATTTAAGAAATTAGGGTTGTCGTGTCGTGTTATTTTTTATTCGGGTCGTGTTCGTGTCAGCTAAAAAAACACGAAGTCGTGTCGTGTTCGTGTCAGAAAAAAGCTTATCGTGTCGTGTCGTGTTCGTGTCAGAACACGGCCCGTTGACCCGAATTGCCACCCCTAAATAGTGTGCGGATATTGCAAGTCTATCGGGGTTACTACCTTAGTGTAGGATGTTTTGTTATGGCGAAACCTCACCTGCAAGAGGGTCGGGCTCGCATTTATATATATATATATATTATAGAGAGTTCGAAAGGTATAATGGTCTCGGATATTCGATCCCAGTATGTGTAGGGACTTTATTAATATGATTCGGAGTGTAATGAGTTTTCTATTCAGTGGAAAGATTTAGCTTGTTATTATGTTTAACGCTCAACACTAGGTAATAGGAAGAGCGCATTGTTATATCACCCTTTAGAGACGTGGGAGTTAAGACTCATAGCTGTATGTTTGGGGACAAGATTTTGAGAGCCCCGATTTTATGTTCACGATGTTTATGGAATGTGATTACCACCAATGTTAAGTGACAGTTTATTTCGGAGGAAGTCCTTTCTTTAAGTTTAATTACGGAAGGAGATGTAACTTTTGTGTCAAGAGACGGGAGTATAGGGGTACATGTTATGGACTGAGGGACTAACGTATTTCAATGACCGACAATGCAAGGTATTAGTGTATCAGGGGGGGGGGTCCTTGTTTGGATTTCCCTTTGCGAGACATCCCATGCATGAAACTTAGCGTAATGTGGGAAATAGGGAGATGTTTGGCCATTAGACCATGAGCTCGGTACCTCGGTCGTTATAGAAATATGTAGTTATAACTGTAAGTTGAAAGCTAAATTACGATATAAGGCCAGTAGAGCTAGTTGTGTGGTGAGGAAGTACTGAAAATTTTGTTTTATTACGACGGGTTGAAAGATGGAATGATGTTAAGGAGGATTTAAAATTTCAAATTTTGGGGTGATTGAGAGTGCCCAAGTGGTATAGCCACGTTACGAATACAGGGGCAATAAAGAATTATGCGTATATGTGAAGCGTATGTGATAATTAAACCCGTATGCACGGTTTACAGTGTGTGTGGACACCTTGGTTTGCTGGTGTTAGAATCACTGGAAGAAGAAACATGGGAAAAGATTGATGAAATTTATGCTTATGGGGCTAATATGACGAAATGGAAGTGGTGGAGTGGATTAAGCATCGTGAGAGAAGGACGAGAATCCATATATTCATGTGCGATCAGAGTAGCACGTTCGAACTTGGTGGAAAGGAAGTGGGAAGCCATTTAAAAAGGGGGTATCCCTTGAGAAGACAAATATTTAACTATTATGGATAAATTGGAGCAGAGTTCTACCCAGTAGAATATTGAGAGTGACTTGCGCATAAATAGAATGCTGATGTCAATAAGGTATAAAGAGTCTAGAAGTGCACATCTGGTGAAAAGTGCACGGGTCGAAACTTTTGGTATACGCCGAGGGAAGAAGAGGGTTATTAAGTACCTCTTAATGGGAGGAATTACAAGTGGAAGTCGGTGTTGAGCGGGACATAATGAGTAGCCCCCACGTGCACCACTTATAGATAGAAATCGGTTGGAGTAAGAGTATCAACCAGAAAATTTGGTATCAAGTCGACGATTTCAGTAGTGGAAGAGTCAAGTTGGTACATTTCTTTGATGGGTTGCCAACCTAAAGATATGTAACGAGTTCTTTGGAATGTGTGGAACGGGTTGTTCAGAAGGAACGTAATTGTTATATCCTTGAGTCATTTACACTATTAGATAGTGATCGTGCCGGTACGTGGTCCTGCCCAGTATTATTCTAAACTAGGATGAGATCTTTGTAACCCACCTTCAATATGGGGTATCGGGAAGTAGTGGGGATAACGTTTCGTTTTGAGCAGGTTGTATCACCTATAGCCCGAGGAGTAGGCGCAAGGTGATTGACGACTGGTGGAGCTGTATGAAAGTAATTTTAGACTCATTGTAATCATTTTATTTCCACAACGGGTATAACTAGTAAGTGAAGTATAATATGGTAATGGGGAGAGGATATTACCTAATGGTAGAGTTGTGTGAAAGCACCCGTACCTATTTATAGTGGACAAGGTGCTTACTGAGGTTTTGTGTGGATAAACCTTACTATCTTTCCTCTGGATGTTTAGAGGTGAGCGAATTATCAGAGTTCTAGATCAGTCAGAAGTTATAGTCCGATGACTATAATGGGATAATCGCAAACCGTCTTAGGTGGCTTTTTCCTTTTATAAAAGTTACACCGCCGGGAACAAAGATATGAAGAACGGACAAGAGTAGTCAGATGTTCTATGGTTTCTCCCAGGATGGGATTTTTGGTGATTAAATAACACGGGAATTGATACGAAGTGAGGTGCGACCTCCCAATAATATAGAGATAATGCGACCAATGATGTATAGACTATTCTTATTCGAATGTTGTTTAGTAAGAACATAAGGTGAGGCGGATTTATTGAGGTGTGACCCTATAACTGACAAAGTTTCGAGAGTGTTCAACAAGCTTATTGTGAAACGGGGGCTGTAGTGATTGAGCCTTACTTTGAATTTTATTTTGAGTACTGGAGGATACCTAATTTTTTCAAGTATGCCTTAGTTTTCCGAATTTCGGGACGAAATTCCGTTATTACGGGGGAAGTATGTAATACCCCGTATTTTTATGGCTTTTAATTATGAGATTAATTAAATTAAATTGCTTTTAATTATGGGATTAATTAAATTAATTTGGGATAATTAATTAGAAATTAATTCGGATTTAAATAACTAGCGAGACGAGATTTAGTATTTGATTATGATGATAATGTTGAATATTACCGAGTGATTATGGTAATATGTTATTATTGAATTTATTAATATTGTCGTGAGTTAAAAATACAACAGTTTCAGTAATTAAGTTGGGATACGCGTGTCAGTCGTGTCAAGACTCAATTTAATGGATTTAAAAGTAATTTATTTTTATTTCATCCGTATGATCAGTTTGAGTGCGCCAACGTGTCCAAAAGGGTCAAGATAGTCAGAAATCACTAGCCGGGGGTTTACTTTGGGTCACGGGGCATTTTTAAGCCTAACCGACAATCCGAGGGGGTATATTAGTCATTTCTATTTTTGGTGAATAGTAACCTATGCAAATTAGGTTTGGTATATCAGAAAACCCTTAGGGCTGTTAAGTCTATTAACTGTTAAACACAAGAGAGAACAACATGAGAAGAAAGGAAGGGTTTCAAGAGAGTTCCAAGGCCAAATAACCACCAAACACCACCATCATCGCCGGATTTATGACCGGAAAGAGAGGGAGGACCAATCATTATCGTCATCAAAGGATCAAAAACTTCTAATCAGAGGCAAGTGATTTATCTTGCAATAATTTATGGCATATACTTTACATGATAGTTTAGGTTTGATGTCAATTTTTGAATAATGGCAAAAAATATGAATTTGGAGACTTAATAACTGATTTTGGGTAGGTTTGCATGTAGTGGTTCCTATGGAAATGTTTGATGAATGAAATTATAAATTAAGGGTTAATAATCATGAAATTTAATTGAGGATTATGATGATTATTGACGAAATAGTGAAGTATTAGGGTTGTAGTGAAATTCATGACTTTTAATCCAAGAAAACGATGTTCTATGATAGTTGATGATTCTTAAAGGTTAAAACTTGTATAGATATGTTGGTTTAATGATTAGTAAACTTACTTGGGAGATTGGGACGTTGTAATGAAGGATTTGGGGTGTCAAATTTGAAGAAATCGTAACTATTAAAGAAATTCTGGGCAAATACCTGATCGATCGATCGACCATTTTCCTCGATCGATCGACCCCTCTTGATTTTTGTAGATTGTTTCTCTTTAAAGTTTGACAAACCCCAAGCTTGTAAGAACCCTTAGGAGATTTAATAGAATGTTATGGGACAAGGGTAAGTTTAGTAGGATTGTAGTTTATGCCCGAAAAATGTTATAACAATTGCGATTGAATGGGATACTTACTGGTGTTTACCGAGTGAGATACCATTAGAAAATTTATAAATTGGGATTGAAATTTGGGTGAATGATAACTTAAGGTTAGAAATAGTATAAGAGAGACTTTGAATTACTGAGATAACCTTATAGACTAGTGGGTGACTTAGTAACCTTATGAGGTAGGTTTTAGTATTCGGACTTATACGACGAGAGTTGTAGCACTAAACATATTACGTGGAATATTCGGGATGGCACTATAATACGTATGAGACTTAAGATATAGGGATAGTGTATACCTATATAAATATGATGATTATCTAAGTTGTGTGATTACTTAGTATCTGGATTATTGTGTGTATGACAAACCTACCATACTTGCTATCACGGGAGGTTAGTTTTCGAAAAAGGACCATCTTCTATTTGTGTGCCTTCGGGGGGATTTAGATTGGTACCTTAAGGACATAGGACTGTGAATGACTTATTTATGAGTTGATAAGTCAAATGACCATGGGAGCATAGGTATGTGCGTGACCCATGGGTATGTGAACTATGTTCGCCTCCAATATGTGTGATTTGTATTGAGACGGTTCCTGAGTGATTCGGAACACGTGATTCTTACGTACGTGATGTACATGGATTTGATAGCAGAGTATGCGTGCACCGCAGCTTAGCCTAGGGGTGCCATATATGTATATATGTACTGAGAGTGATTTATATATGTACTTGTGACTTGTTCATTATTGCTTAGTAGATGTGATTAACTAAGATATTTGAATGGGCTAAGAATGTGAGAATTTAAATAACACTTGAGATTAGTAATTTATTGAATGTGAAAATGGGATATAAATATAACTTATTTGGGTAATACGAGTAGATACCCTACGTTAGAATGTGAAAGCAGGAGTTAGTACGGACTAGTAGATAGTGGCATAACTAGGATGGAATTTAGAGGATGCGTTAGGCGTGCACAATAGTTGAGGGGTGAGGATCTCAGGTGAGGGCACGTGACTAATATGTTTAATATATGTATTATTTAATATTGTGATTTAAACACTAGCTGTTTTTAAAATATTTTTACCTCGGGCTCTGGCCCGTTTGCTTTCAAATCTATCTTTTTTTGTAAAAACATTTAAGTGCCCAGCCACAGGGACGCCAAGCATAGGAGTCCATTCTGATGACGTGCTGTAGCTGCTATGGAAGCTACATGATCTCGGTATTTGACGCCTTCACATTTATCATTGGTTTCTTCAGAGTCATTCGTATAAGTTAGTGCATGTCGCCCATTCTTATTTAGAGGTTGTAGATACAGACTTTCATTCTTTCAGATATTGATTTATTTATTCATTCAGACTCTTGTGTTGGGATTTTATTTACTCTGGTATTATTATTATTATTGGAGTGTTTACTCCAGATTCAGTTTATTTCATTTCATTGGTAATTCATATAAGATTGTTTATGCGATTGATGGATAATGTTTTAACTACTTGGTTAATTGTTAACTTATTAATAAAATTTGGCATCTCTCTATTTTAAATATTAGGTGGCTAGTAATTAACTAAATGTTTTCGACAGTGATGCTAAGACTGAACCAACTTGATATTCTGTATTAATTTAATAAAGGAGTAGCTACTCGGTATTTAATTAGACGGGGTGTCACATGGCGGTTATACGCGATATATGTGTTCTTGTTGTGTTATAAAAAATACGTATGTATATGTGCAGAGAAATATATACGAGCTTATGGCATTAATTGTCAATAATGATGTAATAACTAGTGAAAGTTATTGGAAATGAATTAATAGATTATAATTGAGAATTATAATTATTAAAAAGTTATGGAAATTAATTTTATAAAATACATATGACGCAGGGTAGTGTATAGATTTATGGGTATTGAGACTCATTAGGCTGGGTAGCATAACTAGGGGTTAAGATGGATACGTTAGGTGCACACTGTAGTTGAGGGGTGAGGAGTATTTCATGTGAGTGCGAAACAAATTTAAATATGGAATAATGTAATCATAATTATTATGCATTTTAATTACTTGAAAAATATTTTCAAAAGGTTTTGGGCTCTGACCCATGTCAAAATAATTTCAAATTTTTTTAAGTGTCTAGCCACAAGGATGCCAAGCATGATTATCATTTCCGGGTCATCGAAGCTACAAAATTTGTGGAGTGTTACAGGGATTGTTTAGTCATTTTCTACCTTTGATATTCTAAATAGGATTTCGTCAGTTATTATCTGGGCATGTCGCCCAATGTCAGTTTTATTTAATTCCGTTGTATAGGATTGTAAACCGATGATTTATGCGATTAATGTACTTTATTACATCCATTATTAAGGTGTGGTTATGTGATTGTGGATTTAATTATTTATCTGGCATAGTTGATGATGAATGGTTTTATTTATGTAAATTTGATTAAAGTTTAAAATTGACACACGACTTGATTAAATAATAGGTGGTTAGTAATAAATTGAATTTTCAATAGTGATGCTAAGAATGAGCCATTTGAGATTCCTGTTTTATTTTAGTAGAGGGCTGGTCACTCGCTATTTTAATAAGCGGAGTGTCATAGGAAGTCCCATGGAAAAGCTTTCCTTATACAATAATATCAACCAATGATTCTCTAAGGCTACGGATAAATTTATGAATATCCAAAGGCAGCTGGATAGTAATGGCTTCAACTATCTTCTGTAATGTGAGGAAAACATTGATACTATTGAGTATGTTGAATGTATAATGGCAGAGGAAGCTCTTTCCATACAAAAAGAAAGGACTAGGTGACTCCAAGAGGGGCATATCAATACTAACTTCTTCCATAAGAGAGTCAAATGCAATATTGGTAGAAACAAAGTCTGTTGTATATTAAACCAACATAGGATCAAGGTGGAAGGACATTCCGAGGTGGATAAAGAGGTTTTTCACTTCTTTTCTAATTTACTTGGTTCGTTACCTCCATGCTCAATTCCTCATGTTCTTAATCATACTATAACTAAAAAACTTACTACTAATCAAGCCACCTAGCTGTTGACCCCAATTTCTTATAAGGAAATTAAGAAGGTTTTATTTAATCCCGGGAGAGATAGATAGGCACAAATTGTTTCAACATTGAAATTCTTGTTAAGAATTAGGATCTTGTGGGAGAGAATGTCATTGATATTATTGTTTCTTTCTTTCATAGTGGGAAAATTCTCAAACAATGGAATTTTACTAATCTTGTGATCAACCCCAAAACCAAATCCCCTAATACCATGATAGATTTAAGACCAATTGCTTGATGCAATATCATTTACAAATGCATTTACAAAACAATAATTGTCGATATAACTGAACCTTTCATCCTTCAATTGGTAAATGATAAACAATTTGCCTTTTCCCAAGGGAGATCCGTAGGTCACAACATCCTTCTCATGAAAGAGATTATGAGAAATTATCACAGAAACCAATTGACCCTAGATGTTGTCTAAAAATAGACATCATTGTTGATGTAAAAAATTAGATCACTCTAATTATTCAATCACAGATAAATAAATGAGACAAAGAATTTTAAAGTGGTTCAGCCTTATAAGAATGGCCTACGTCCACTATTATGTTATTGCTGAGTGTTTGAGAATTCTCGATTACAAGTTCTCTCAAGAAATTCTCGTCCCTTTGAATGAGGGTGATACAATGTATTTATAGCCTTGAGGCTGTCATCTGAAAGGGTGATACATTAAATGATATACATATGAAAGGGTAATACATTTAATGCCCTTAGGCGTGTGCGTCAAGGATAGGCATTTAATGAACCAGTTGAACTGTTGGTTATCTGGCAATCAATGCTATGGCCGAGATGCAGCTCGAACCGCCTTAGTCGCTTCGTCGTTCAGGAGTTCCTCGAAGTGTGTGAGTTCCTCGTAGAAGTCTGTTCCTCGGAGCGTGTGAGTTCCTCAGAGGGATCTGTTCCTCGGTGTATACTTGCTTGCTCTGAATGAGTATGACTTGGTCGGGGAAATAAACTTCCTCGTTGCTATTGCACCACGTAGATTGACACGTGTCTTCATATGATTGGTCCACGTCAGAAGATTAAATTTGGTATCAACAGAAGCCCCCAATGTTTCATGTTTCGAACTTTGAGGAATATGGAACATTATTTCTTGGTATATGGCAATATTAAATGACCTTCCCGGGTTTTAGGAGCATTTGATTCGTATTCGAATTTCCTTCCAAATTCGCAGAATCGCCTTTTTTGAATTTTTATAAGCGCTTCGATCTTCGTGCACTTTTTGTCCTTTTAGCCGCCGGTGGCGTAATAGTTTCTTTTTTGTAATCATTTCTTTCGCCGTTTCCCAAGGCAAAGTATTTAAGCTTCATAGGCAATCCCACCGTCTTCTACCATTTCCAATTTTCTGCTTTCGAGTTTTCCATAGTCTTTCTTTCTCTTGTGCGTTCATCCTTGTCTTCGTTCGTTGTCAACAGATCTCCCTTTTTCCTGTAAGATCTTCTTCCTTCTTCTTTTATTCACCATGGTTTATGTTATTGAATCTCTTGAGAAATTCCGTTCTGATTTTTCTATTCCATCTTGGGTAACTTTGGAGGATCTTTCTGAGCCTTCAAATTACTTTCGTTTGGCTGAGGGACATTGGTTCCCCAGCCTTTTTATTGCTGAATGTGGATTTTCTTTTCTACCAAACCCTTTATGCTTAGAGTTCTGTCAATACTTCGATGTTGTTCCTGCAAAAATAGCCCCCAATATATGGAGAATAGTTAATGGGGTGTATAGGTTAAATCAAACTCATGAAACCCGTATAGGAATTCCTGAGATTATGTACTGCTATAGATGGGCTGTTTTAGACAATGTTTTTTATTCAAAAACTAGATTTTTGAATAGGGCTTTAGTAGTCAACCTCCCTGATGCTAACAGGGATTATTTTGAACATGGGGTAGTTATCAAAAATTGGCAACATGCCCCTTTGGTTGGAGATGAAGTATATGAAGGTCCCAAATGCCCTCCATATGGCAATGGGATAGGTTATTTTCATTTTATTTTATTTCTGAAACTATGATTTCATTATGTTTGAATAAATGCGTGATTGACATTTCAATATGTATTTGTTTGCAGTTGACAGCAAAAGAAAGACTCTAAAAGAATCAGAAGTTAATATTAAGCATTTAAAACATATCTGGAGTTTGCATGAAAAAGTTGCAGACGAGCACGTCAGGTCTGCTTCATACTTGTTGCAGTACAGGAGCTATACATCATCCTTTACTGCTCGTCCTGTGGTCAGCACTAGTGAACCAGTGTCAGTTCCTGAGGACTCTTCTCCAGAATCTCACATTCCTCTGAGTCAGAAAATGGGAAAAAGAAGAGTTCCTGCTATCTTTGAGGAGACTTCCTCTACTGGAGATGGAAAAAGAAACAAGAATGATGTTCCAAAGGGAACAAAGAAAGTAGATGCTGCTCCTCAGAAGGCTGTCGAGAAGCCCCCAGTGGCTCCTACCAAGAAGGATGCACCTGTGGAAGTGATTACCATTTCCCCGACCAAAAGTTCTTCTTTAGTTGAGACTGTTGAAGTGCCATCGAGGAGACTGAAGAAATCCTCCTCGGTTAGTTTTTCTGAAACCATTCCCCAGCTCCAAGCTAGTGGAGCTGGTGTTCCAACCATTATTCCTCCGAGTTCTGCAATGAGCTCGGTAAAGACTTGGACCATTCCTGTAGTCCAAGGAATTGAGGAGAACATGTCTAGAGATATGCTGACATCCCTGGCTACTCGTCAGATTGCTTCAGTAAGTTTCTCTTATTCAGAACTTTCTTTCTTTCCATCAATACATGTATCTTTGCAATGACTTATCATTATCTTCTTTTTCAGCTGGTGAGTTGTTTTAACACCATTGTGAAGAAAGATGAAGCGATCAAGGCTTCGAGCTCCTCGTCCGGAGTAGAGGATGCTTTACAGGGTTTGGCCCAGTCTTTGAAGGACTCTCGTCAAAAGTATGACGAGGATAGTGGTGATTGGGAGAAGAAATTGACTGCAGCTGAGACGAAAAAAATGCAGTTGGGAAATAAAGTGAAGGACTTGGAGAAAGAGAACAAGAAATATACCGAGAAGCTCACGAACTTTGGGGAGCTTGAAAATAAGTTGAAATCGGCTGAGGAAGAGCTATCCCTTCTGCGAGAAGTAAATCGCCAGAAGGAGGAGGTGGAGGCCAAGTTGAAAGCCACCGAGGATCTTCTATCCGAGAAGCTTTCCTCGGAGAAATGAAAAGAAAAATGGCTGTGAAAAAATCATTTCGTACCGGTTGGGATAAAGGATGGGACAGGGGGGTAGCAGCAATGATGACTCAGGTGCAGTATGGGAGTTTGAAATACTTCCGAGATGGTTGGGTTGCTGCCCTGCAAGAATTGAAGGTTAGTGAGGATTCTGAGCTATTTCAACAACATCTTCCTGGACCCCTTCCTAGAATTGAGGATGAGGAAGAAGACGAAGCTGCATCCGAGGAGTCTTCAATGACAGTGGGTAATCAAGTCCTTGCCTCCCAACCTATTCAGACAGTCACCGAGGAGATTTTGTCTCTGCATACTCCTCCTGAACAAGCTCCAGCTCCTGCTATCCAAATTATTGTTCCCACCGAGCAACCGAGATCCTCGTCCCAGCCTCCCGAGAAAGTCTTGGGAGACAAGGAAAAGGTGTGAAGTTGTTCGATATCTATTTTCTTTTCTTTTACTTGTACTATGTATTCTGAATGTTGTACTCCCTTTGATGATGTAATAAAAATCACCTTTTTTGTTCTTCTACATCGTTGATATTCTGTCTGCTTCTTTATTAACTCTTGCCTTCTCTTTTTTACTAGTTTATGGCTAGAATGGAATTGCTGTCTGCTCATGACACAACTCTGCTTCGACAATGTAATGAATATTTTAAAGCTGGCCACACTGATTTGGATAAATCCCAGATTGTCGATATTCTTGGTCGAAATGCTTCAGACCAGGCAATAGAGGCATATCAATATTTAAAATGTCTTCTTGATCGTGCTGTAGCCAACAATGTGGCTTATTACGAAATGATTGAAGACTTGCAAAGTACTCTCGATGAACTTCAGCAGCAATATAAAGAGTCTTCAGCTCTCTTGCACGAAGGGTATGAGAAGAAACTCAAACAACTTAGTGCTGAAAAAGGTTATGACAAGATGCTTGCTGGATATGAAGTGAGAGAGAGAACCTTGAAAGGAGATGTCGAAAGTCACACGCAAATAGCTGAGCTATTGGAACAGGAAAACAACTATCTGCAAAAAGAACTAGCTCAGCTGAGGTCTGCTGCTTCATCATCCACTGCCTTAGTACCAGTCACCGATGAAGGATTCTCATTTTTGGAAGTGGAAAATGCTAAGTTGCGTGAAGAGTTAGAGGTTTTGAGAAGAGCTGGTCCTTCTACTGCTGCTAGGGGACGAGGAAGAGGTTCTCGGGGACGAGGAAGAACTGCTGTCGAGGAACAAGGTGCTCAACCTGCTCGGGGACGACCAAGAGCTCTTCGTCTTACTATTGAAGAAGCTCGTACTCAATCAGCATTGGAAAATTAAGCGTTCCAATTGAATGCAAAAGATCGGGCTTTGTCTGAAATGTCTAAGAAAACCCAAACTTTGGAGGATCAACTTACTGCGACGAAGTTTGCTTTAGATAATAAGGACATTTTTGCCAAAAACCTTCACGAGCAGTTGGAGAGACTAACTTTCCAATTCCATAAACAACCTCGTGAATTCTGGATGGCAGGCTACAATGAGGCACTCTGTCACTTGGATGCTCGTATTGAAAATGCCAATAATGAAGGCTACAAACAGGGATGGTTGAATGCCCTAGGTGTATTGAAATTAGAACAAGGCCATTACTTATGGGATTATTATGCTCCTGGGATGCTTGATCTACCAAATCCTCCATTCAAGCTTGATATGAGTTGGAAACCTGCCCGGGCCATTCCTCGTCGTTTGATCTCCAAATATCTTGGTGACTATACCCTTCATTCGCAGGTTGAATTATCTCGTCCAGAGCATTTACTAGATACACCTTCAATAATGAATGTCAGAATGCTGTGAGATCTTAACTTCATTAATTCTCCCCTTTGCCTAGAAGATCCTCCTGCTGGCGAGGAGCCTGTTTCAAAAGCAGAAGGGAAAAGACCAGTAGAATAGGAAATTCTGATGTAACAGTTAGTACACATATGTAACTTGTAATTTATTTTGAATTTTAATGAAAGACTTTCATTTTTTGTTTGCAAATCTGTATTGCTATTGCTTTGCGCTTGTCAAACACTTTATATTTGTGCCTGCATAACAATATTGTGTGGTTCATCAACCAACTTAGTAATAAGTATTAAAAATGTTGCTCGATCACTTAAAAACAAAGTAATGAGTATAAAAAAGTTTAAAATTTTTCCAACCAACCAAGGCTGTTAAATTGTGCTCGTCGACCAATTATAGTTAGTGGGTTTTTATCCCCGACCAACCATTCTTGGTTCAGTTTGTAATATTTTCTCCTCGTCGACCAACTACAGTTAGTGGGTTTTTATCCCCGACTAGCCATACATGGTTCAGTTTGGAATATTTTGTTCTTTGAGGAACTTTTGTCTTTTCTGTAATAATCTTACCTCCCGACCAACATAAGTTGGCATTTGAGAGCATATCTTGTTTCCTAACCAACCGAGATTGGCATTTTTAGGAGTATTGTGTTCTCGCTCTTTTACCAACCGGAGTTGGTCTGAGTTCGAACTATCGTGTCCACAAACTCTTTTACCAACCGGAGTTGGTCTGAGCTAGTGTACGCCTCCTAACCAAAGGAGTATGGTTTGTTCTCGCCCTTTTACCAACCGGAGTTGGTCTGGGTTCGAACTATCATGTCCACAAACTCTTTTACCAACCGGAGTTGGTATGAGCTAGTGTACGCCTCCTAACCAAAGGAGTATGGTTTGTTCTCGTCCTTTTACCAACCGGAGTTGGTCTGGGTTCAAACTATCATGTCCACAAACTCTTTTACCAACCGGAGTTGGTCTGAGCTGGTGTACGCCTCCTAACCAAAGGAGTATGGTGTTCTCGCTCTTTTACCAACCGGAGTTGGTCTGAGTTCGAACTATCGGTTTGTTCTCGCCCTTTTACCAACCGGAGTTGGTTTGAGTTCGAACTATCGGTTTGTTTTTTTACTGCAGAGCAACGTAGTGTTGCATACTAGTATTCCCCGAAAAACTTTCAATAAAAAGAGAGAAGATGACGAAACATTATCGTTTTATTCATATTAATGGAACTGCGTTACATTTTACATCACTGATAATACTTGCGCAGGTGTTCAACATTCCATGCATTCTTAAATTCCTCTCCTTCTAGAGTTGCTATGCGGTAAGTTCCTGGTCGAACAACTTCTGTAACTCGGTAAGGTCCATGCCAGTTTGCTTCCAACTTATTGTGCTTCTGAATGACCTTCTTTAGCACGTAATCTCCTTCTTTTAAATCGCATTTCTTCACCCTCTTGTTGTAGAACAGAGCTGCTCATTGTTGGTAAGCAGCATTCCTAATGGCTGCCTCTTCTCTAACCTCCTCGAGCATATCCAAATCCAATCTTCTCATTAAGTCGCTGACTGGGGAATTGAAATTCAGCACTCTGTGTGTTGGAAGACCCAATTCGGCAGGTATTACGGCTTCACTTCCAAATGCCAGCATATATGGTGATTCTCCAGTTGCAACTCGAGGAGTTGTTCGGTAAGCCCACAATACTGACTGTAGCTCATTAATCCAATTAGCTTTAGCATCACTTAGCCTCTTCTTCAAACCATGTAGTAATGTTCTGTTCGTCACCTCAGTCTGTCCATTACTTTGAGGGTGGTCTGGTGCTGAATGAACCTTCAAAATGTTTGACTGATGACAATAGGCGGCAAACTCCTCGTTATCAAATTGTGTTCCATGGTCTGTGATGAATGCATGAGGAAGACCATATCGGCAGATGATGTTCTTCCAAACGAATTGGTACACCTTCTCGTATGTCATATCAATAAGTGGCTCAGCTTCCACCCACTTAGTAAAATAATCTACTGCGACGACGAGGTACTTGAATCTTCCTCGGGTCGTTGGTAGTGGTCCGACCAAATCAATTCCCCACATGGCAAAAGGCCAAGGGGAAGTTATGGGTGTCAACAATGCTTGTGGAGTTTGTTGGATGGAGGAAAAACGTTGGCATTTATCACATCTCTTAACATAGGCTATACAATCAGCCCTCATCGTTGACCAGTAGTATCCCTGCGTCATCATCCTTTGCAAAGTGTCCGACCTGCTATGTGGGCTCCACAGGATCCTTCATGGATCTCTTCAATCAAGTCTTTAACCTCGGAGGGATGTACACATCTTTGCAAACCTGCCATAATTCCTCGTCTATACAAAACACCGTTAATTAGTACATACCAAGTAGCTTTAAACTTCAATTTCTTGGCAGCGAGCTTATCCTCCGGTAATTCTCCCTCCTCAATATATGCCCTGATGGGATCCATCCAAGATGGTCCTAAATCAAAGGTAATAATATTCATCGTCAGGTCTTCATCTATGCTCCGACTTTCTAATACTTCAATTGGTATCGTTCTTCGCAGCTCGGTACGAGTAGCTGATGCTAGTCGGGCCAGTGCGTCTGCTTGTGCATTTTCCATTCTTGGTATTATGATCAACTGAATGGCATCAAATTCTGCCAATAAATCCATCACCTTTGCATGATACTTGACCATCAATTCTCCTTTAACTGCATATGTTCCCATCATCTGATTCACAATTAATTGAGAATCACTGAATACCATCACTTGTTGTGCTTCCATAATCTTTGTTAAATTAAGACCTGCTATCATGGCCTCATACTCAGCCTCGTTATTGGAGGCTTTGAATTGGAATCGCAGGGCGTATTCCATGTCAATCTCGTCCGGGGTGTTCAAAACAATCCCTGCTCCACAACCTGTTGTGCAAGATGACCCATCTACATATAATCTCCATGTAGGTAACTCGTCTTCAAATTTCTTATCTGACAGAGTTCCTCGGTGAAATATTTGCTGTTTCCTTTCATCCTCCCCTGATATTTTTCGCTCTTCGTCGACCATCTCTTCTCGCTCTTTTACCAATCGGAGTTGGTCTGAGTTTGAATTTGATGATCTTTCTACATCCACAAGCCCTTTTACCAACCGGAGTTGGTCTGAGCTTATGTCTGTTGATCCTGTAACATCCACAGGTTGGTCAACGAGCAGCTTCTGTTCCTCGGGGGTATCAGGATATGTAAACTCTGCTATAAAGTCTGCTACAGCCTGCCCTTTTAGGGATGATCTGGGTTCATACACAATATCATATTCACCGAGCTCTATTGCCCAGTACATCAGTCTCCCTGATTTTTCTGGCTTATGAAAGGCTTGTCTTAATGGCATGTCGGTATACACGACGATGGTATGAGCCTGGAAATATGTCCTCATTCTTCTACCTGCCTCAATTAATGCCAATGCCAATTTTTCCATCTTTGGGTACCTGATCTCCGCACCTCGAAAAGCCTTGCTCGTGTAATAAATTAGTTTCTGGACTCCATTCTCCATTCTGATCAATGCCGAGCTGAATGCATTCTCTGATACTGCCAGGTACAAGTACAACTTTTCTCCCATTACTGGCCTGGACAACAGTGGAGGTGCTCCCAAGTATTTCTTCAAGTCTTGAAAGGCTTTTTCACATTCATCATTCCACTCGAAAGTTTTTCGAAGTGTTTTGAAGAATGGGAGGCATCTATCAGTGGCTCGGGATACAAATCTGTTGAGCGCTGTAACTCGTCCTGTAAGACTCTGCACCTC
Organism: Sambucus nigra; assembly: GCA_949130495.1. NCBI lineage: Eukaryota > Viridiplantae > Streptophyta > Magnoliopsida > Dipsacales > Adoxaceae > Sambucus > Sambucus nigra. Next base: position 96,467,802 of record OX422216.1, on the reverse strand, counting down.
TTTCTTCGTCATCGGAGATCGCAACCCTAAAAGAGCTTTGTTCTTTCTGGATTCGCCTCAATACCTCGCTGGTTGACGATGTACCCGAGGAACATTCCTTCTCGTACTCCAAATGTGCACTTCGTCGGGTTGAGTTTCATTTGATACTTATCCAGTTGATCAAAGGTCTGACCTAAGTCAACTAGATGATCAGCAGCTTTCTTGCTCTTTGTTAGCATATCATCGACATAGACTTCCATATTGCAACTGATTTGTTCGGTAAAAACCTTGTTCATCAGCCGCTGGTATGTCGCTCCTGCATTTTTCAAACCAAAAGGCATAACATTATAACAATAAGTTCCCCTAGGGGTAATAAAAGAAGTACTTTCCCTGTCTTCAGGTTTCATTTTGATCTGGTTGTAGCCAGAGTAAGCATCCATGAAGCTAAGCAGCTCATGTCCCGAGGTAGCGTCCACCAGTTGATCAATTCTGGGCAATGGAAAGTGAACCTTTCGGCATGCCTTATTGAGATCGGTGAAATCAACACACATTCTCCATTTATTATTTTTCTTCTTTACCATCACCACATTTGCTAACCAGTCTGGATATTTCACATCTTCAATGAATTGGGCTTTCTGGAGCTTCTTGACCTCCTCTTGTATAGCTTGATTCTTCTCGGGACTAAATACTCTTCTTCTCTGTTTTATAGGCTTGATCTCCTTATTCGCATTGAGCTCATGACATAAGAAGTTTGGATCTATTCTTGGCATGTCTTCATGACTCCATGCAAAAGTTTTCTTTCTGTTTCTCAAGAAAGTTATCAACTCTTGTTTTATTGAAGCATCCAACGACGAACCTATCTGAGTTGTTCGTTCAGGGTGTTCATCGTCCAGAATAACATTTTTTGTAGATTCCACCACCTGTCCTTTCACAAGTTGAGATTCATCTCTGGGATCCAGTGTTTCAATTTCTGTACCTTCATCCACCTGGTAGGTAGTAGTATTTTTTCTTGACTCTTCAAACTCCTCTTGCTCGGCAGACGAATAATAGCATTCCCGAGCTACTTTTTGATCAGCTTTCACAACTCCTACTCCGAAATTTGTTGGGAATTTTAAGCACTGATGTACTGTAGATGGAACTGCTTCGAACTTCTTCAAACAAACTCTTCCCATGATGATGTTGTAGGCTGATTGCACGTTCTTATCCATCACAAAGAAGCATATCCTTTCTGTTCGACGAGCAGGCCAAGTTCCAATGAATATATCCAACTTGATCGTCCCAAGTGGAAAAACTTTCTCGCCAGCAAAACCCAGGAGAGGTCTGTGATAAGGCTCCAATTGAGATAATTTTAAATTTAAACTGTCAAATCATGAGTAGTACATGATGTCTTCCGAACTACAATTATCTACCAGACCCTTGAAATCACTACATCTTTCATCCTCATTTTGATCACCAAAGGGTCATCGTGAGGGTAAAGAACACCTGCAAGATCATTTTTTGAAAAACCAATGACCAGCTTCTCTTTGTTTATCTTCCTCGGGCGATCCTCTTCAGCTAAATTTATTCACTGAATGTACGAACAAGCTTGAGCCTCACCGAGGTAAGCTTTTCTTTCTGCAGTAAGATCTCCTCCTCCTGCATCTCCTCCTGTAATAACATTACAATCGAATGATCCAAAGCGAATTGAAAATACCTCTCGTTCTGGCTGCCTTGGTTTCTTGGGAAGATCGGGGTCATCATCTGGATCAACTTCATGGTTTCTCTTCTTGTTCTCCTCTGCTCGACGAGGAGATCTAGACCTCTCTCTAGTTCGATCATTATTTTTTCTTTCACCTCCCCGATCAACATACTTCGTTAGCTTTCCTCGTTGGATGAGTGTTTCAATCTCGTTCTGAAGAGCTATGCAATTTTTTGTCATATGGCCATGATCCTTGTGGAACTCGCAATACTTTTCTCTATTCCGCATGTCAGGGTCTGACCTCAGTTTCTTTGGCCACTTTATCTCCTCGTTATTCTTGATTTCTTCCAAGACATGATTAATACCCATTTTCAAAGGAGTATAATTATCGAATTTCTTCAGGGCTTCCCATGACGATCTATGGTTGGAATGTTTGTCACCACCATTGTTCTTATGCTCTTTCTTCTTAGCCTTATCACCTTCCATCTTAGTTTCTTTGGTGTCCATATTCTTCTTCGCAGACATAGCCTCTTCGGCATTCATAATCTTGGACGCTTTTCCCATCAGGTCTGACATGGTTCGAGGTGGGTCTTTGGCTAAAGTGTAGTACAACTTGTTTGGCAGCAATCCACTCATCAAAGCGGTAATCGCTGTCTTCTCCTCATAATCTATGACCTCGAGTTTCTCGTTATTAAAACGAGTTATATAATCTCTGATACTCTCACCAGCCTTTTGTCTAACACTTAACGAATGTGCTACTCGTTTAACTGGCTTTGCTCCAAAGCAGAAATTCCCAATGAATAACTCGGCCAGTTGAAGAAAAGTTGAAATCTTACCCCGAGGAAGATTATTATACCATATCTGAGCAGATCCGGTAAGAGTTCTCGAGAATGCCCTGCATCTCATCTCGTCTGGGACATCATAAATGTCGGCAGCAGCCTAATACTGTTCTATATGAAGAACAGGATTTGTCTTTCCATCATACTTGGGAGTAACAACAGGTGCTTTAAACTTTGATGGTGTTGGAAAATCGACAATATCCTGGACGAAAGGTGTTCGTCGAACAAAGGTTCGTTGTAGAGGGTTCTTCGCCTTAGCCATTTCTCCCAATCTATCCTCCAACCGCTGAATGGTCCCTTTCCACGCTTTATTTCCTTCCTCGAGCTTATTAGTTCGAGCAACCGATCGCGTTGAAGTGGCCTCTTGGGATCTATCTTGATGAGTAGCTGGTCGGTTATAAGATTCATCTCGACGAGTAGCTGGTCGCGACTGGGCAGATCCTTCCCTTACATCTGATGGTCGTCGAAAGCTCCTCGACGCTGCGTTAAGAGGACTTTTGTTCCTCCTAGGGCCCAATCGATCGAAAGTAGAGGCCCTACTTAATCTTTCCACTGCGCTGGCCCTTTCTGGGGAGAGGGTGACGCGTTGTTCAGTATCCGTGGCTCGCATTGACGAAGTTCGTCCAGGTTGATAAGAAAAATCTTCAGATTCCTCATTAACATGCCTAGTTCTTGAAGAAGGCGCACGGGTATTTCTTTGGATGTTTCGTGATCCAGGATGAGCTGGTGTACCACCATGAAGAGTTTGGATGAGTTGCCGCATTGTCTCTTGCATGGCGGTTTGTCCTTGAGCCAGATTCGTCATGATTCCAGCCAGATCTGGAGGTGCAGAAGGACTTGGAAGATTTCCAGCATTTCCAGCATTTCGATTGCTGGATTCCGGATCATCTGCCATTGATGATGAATGATTTTTGGTGAAAAATGATAACAACAGTCGTTTCCCACAGACGGCGCCAATCTGTTGATGTAAAAAATTAGATCACTCTAATTATTCAATCACAGATAAATAAATGAGACAAAGAATTTTAAAGTGGTTCAGCCTTATAAGAATGGCCTACGTCCACTGTTATGTTATTACTGAGTGTTTGGGAATTCTCGATTACAAGTTCTCTCAAGAAATTCCCGTCCCTTTGAATGAGGGTGATACAATGTATTTATAGACTTGAGGCTGTCATCTGAAAGGGTGATACATTAAATGATATACATATGAAAGGGTAATACATTTAATGCCCTTAGGCGTGTGCGTCAAGGATAGGCATTTAATGAACCAGTTGAACTGTTGGTTATCTGGCAATCAATGCTGTGGTCGAGATGCAGCTCGAACCGCCTTAGTCGCTTCGTCGTTCAGGAGTTCCTCGAAGTGTGTGAGTTCCTCGGAGAAGTCTATTCCTCGGAGCGTGTGAGTTCCTCGGAGGGATCTGTTCCTCGGTGTATACTTGCTTGCTCGAAATGAGTATGACTTGGTCGGGGAAATAAACTTCCTCGTTGCTATTGTGCCACGTAGATTGACACGTGTCTTCATATGATTGGTCCACGTCAGAAGATTAAATTTGGTATCAACAATCATAAAGGCTCATGCCTCTATCAATTGGGACTTTTTATTTATTGTTCTCCTTCATATAGGATTTCTAGACAAGGTTGCTAGTTGGATAAGAGAGCGTGTGTTACCACTGTCACGTATTGCATATTCTTTAAGGGCTCCACCCCTGATTTATTTGATGCTAAGATAGGTCTTCGACAATGAGATTTACTATCCTCTTTCTTCTTCCTTTTTGTGATGGATGCCTTTGCTGGAATTCTTAATATCTACACTAATTCTCAAAACTTCACTTTCTATCCTAAATGTAAAGAGATTCAATTGAATCATTTATGTTTTGCACATGATCTCTTCATACTTGTTGGTGTTGATATCCCATCTATCTCCACCATTCACAATACATTCCATGAATTTGGAGATATCTTTGGATTTCATCCAAGTCCTTTTAAGATCCTCTTCTTCTTAGCTGGAATCTCACTTACTTACAAAGCCATCATGTGTAATATTTTAGGGTTCAATGTAGGCCATTTTCATGTCAAATGTCTAAGAGTTCCCCTAATATCTACCAAATAAAGTATGATGAATGTAGTAAAGCTTTGGTGGAGAATATCACTATCAAGGTTAGGAGTTGGACCAATAGATTTCTAACCTTAAGGATTAAAAGTTGGACTAATAAATTGCTTATCTATGCAGGGATACTTCAACTTGCTATTTTAGTGTTGCTAAACATCTAGGTGTATTTGGCTAGCTAATTCATAATCATATAGTAGTCTTAAAAATAATTGACCAAATAATTAGGGACTTTATTTAGACTGGCCCTAAGATGAAGTATAATGGAGCTAAAGTTACTTGGAGTGAGGCTTGCAAGCCAAAGAAGGAATGGGTTTAGGTGTAAAGAGCCTTGAGGACTAGAATAAAGCTGTTATGCTTAAACACCTGGGGAATTTATGAAGTACCAAAGAGAGTCATTGGGTTAGATGGTGCTACACTTACAAGATAAGGAGACGAACTGTCTGGTCCATTAAGGTCCCTAGTGATTATTCTTAGACTTGGAGAAAGATTTGAAGCTTAGAGAAGAGGTCATACCTTTCATCAAGATCAACATTGGTAATAGGATTAACACTTTTACGTGACACGATAATTGGGACCACTTGGGTCCCCTTCAACCTTTATTTGATGATATAACTATATATGATGCTGCTACTAATATCAATGTTAAAGCAACTGAGTTTATTTATGGTACAATCTGGAGATGGCCTTCCACTATTACATGGAAGTTGAATGACATCAGAAACTCCCCTCTCCTTGTTATTAATCCTAATGTTGATGATACGTTGATTTGGACTCATTTAGAGGATGGGGACTTTTGTACATCCTCTTTATATAAATATCTTAGAAACCATAGTAACGATATGTATCGAAACAAGCTAGGTTTGCCCAAGTGTAAATCCCTAAATGCTCATTGATTCTCTGTATGGCTTGTAGGAAGAGTTTGCTTATCAGGGCAAGCTTGTAGACGAAGTATCATTGGCGATAACAATTGCATTTTTTATAACCTAGGAAGAGAGTCTTTCAATCACTTGATGTTTGAATGCCCTATCTACTTGGAGATTTAGTCTGAGATCATGTGTAAGAATCGATGCTATAGGAATCTAGAGAGTTAGGAGGATGAGCTGAGGACTACTACTGACCTTGCTACTAGCAACTCATTCATTAACAAGTTGAGAAACATTTCTTTATACTCCACCATTAACCCTATTTGGCTTGAAAGGAATGGCAGACTGCACAACAGAGGGGATAAATATAACTTTAGGCTAGTTAGAGTCATTGAAACCATGGCCAAGTCTAGAGCTAGTAGCTGGAAAAAGACTATAAGAAGTTATGCTAACTGGATGACATGCAACCAATGGGGCTTACGTGAGTCCTTTTTGTATTCTAGTTAAGACTCATTTTATTTGTCTTGGTATTGTTATCTAGTTATAGCCTTGAATTTAGGTTGTTTTGGTGGTTATTGAGGGTGGTTATGCGCCCTCATTTTTGCCTTTTTGGCTTTGTAAGCTTCTCCTCCTTATTGTATACCCCCTTTTCCTCTATATATCATTTAATTACTAACAAACAATGTGCTCTCTGTGAATTTCAGTACACAAATCTACTGGATCTGTATTTTCATTCTACCCTAGAGAACCACCATTGACATTGATAACATTCTAAAAAGATTCCTCCTCTCTAGGCATATAATAAAGAAGTTTGGGGCCCAAGTGTCTTGGAGTGATGTTTGTTGCCCAAAAGTGAAGGGGGATTGGGTATAAAAAGCATTCGATACTAAAACAAAGATACAATATTTAAACATTTATGGAACTTATACGATAAAAAAGATAATTGGTGGGTGAAATGGTGCTACATCTATAACTTGAAAGGGAGAAACATTTGTATCATTCCTCGCCATTTAATGCCTCTTGGACTTAGACCAAACTCATGAAATTGAGATACAAGATCAAATTGTTTATCAAAAGCATCATTGGTAATGGTTTGATCACCTTCATATGGCGTGATGCATCCAAATGTCCCTCTTTGGCATCTTTATGCAGACAAAATAATCTATTATACTATAGGTAACCATAAGGCTATAGTTGCAGACTTCGTTGCAAAATTTACTAAGGCTTGGCCCGCCACAGTGACTTGGGAACTGAATGCGGTCAAACAAGTTATACTCTTACACACAAATCATATTATGTACAATAAGGTTACATAGATGCCCAACTCTAATTGTCTTTTTTTTACAACCTCTACTTGTAATTATATTAGAATTCCATTCCCAACTGTTAATTGGGCTTCAGTTTTCTAGGATAATAACAACATCCCTAAATGCTCCTTTATTCTATGGATGGTTTGTAAAAATGCCCTTAACACTAGGAATATAACTCGGAACTTGGGTATCCATGATAACAATCTTTGTGTGTTGTGTGATAATGAAATGAAAAATAAGAACCATCTCTTATTAAATTGTAGTTTCTCTAAAACAGTTTGGGATGATATTAAATTCAAGAATTTGACTGAGTCTAGTGATATCACTTAGGATAAGGAAATCCAAATTGCAACCACTAATTATAGAGAAAAAAATTCCATTGATAATATGAGAAAAACCTCCCTTGCTGTTACAGTCTATTGTATATAAAGTGGAAAAAAATAATAGAATTTTCAAACACATGGCCAACCAGCCAACAACCATCATTAGAGAAATTGAAATTTTTATTAAGTGCAAGACTCTTTTATGGGCATAAGCTAGGAGAAGTTTTAATAATTGGTTAATTTGCATAAATTGGGGTCCTGATGAGGACAACATGCTAAGTAGTTAAGAAAACTTCTCCTTTGGCCCCTTGCCACTATTTAAATTATATTTTGTTGTTGGTTTGTTTGTTTCACATTGTCTCCGTCCTTTTCTTTTTAAGGCTTAATGATTCTTGTTATATCCTACCTAAGAGGGTGTTCCCTCCTTTATTTTGTACATCCTATATATATATATATATATATATATATATATATATATATATATATATATATATATATATATATATATATATATATATATACATACATAAAAAAAATTAGATGGCATGTATGAATTAAGGCTTTTCAGAATCTTTGTTGAGAATCAATCATGATAGCTTCTTTTATTTGTTATGTATTCATGTTTCTAGATGTTTTCTGTTTGATATAGTTTTGTTTTTAAGGGGTATGCCCTTTTCTAGTTGTAATCTCATTCTTCTATTCTAATATATACCTACCTTCCCGAAAAAAGTATAAAGAGCTATCCATTTAGCAATAGGGATTAATATGACATTAGATTATCCATAACTAGAAGGCTACACCACTGAATTAATGTTTTTTTTTCTTCATCCCTTCTGCTAGAATCAACTGGGGTACTTGTAATAGAAGCTATATTTGTGACTTGGGTCCAACACTCCTCCTTTTTCATGATAGCTTCTGCAACATTCTTATCATTCACAAGCGTCTCCACTTCGTTATTGATTGGTCCCTTGGCCACTCAAACTTTGGTGATTTTAGGATATTTAAGAGATGAATGTCCAAAGGTTACACAACAATCACACGAGTGTGGCATCTCACCTTAAGTTTAGTTGATAATCCATCTTCCATAATCAAGTCATTGGATTTAGGGTAGTTATCTCTAGGTTCAATCTCTATGTGTATCCTAGCCTAGCTGATTCTTCTTATTTTTCTATAAATGTGCCAATATAAAGAGGAATTCCCGTAGATCTAAGATTGTAGATTAAGCCTTCTTATGTCCAATATTGAATTGGGATATTATGGAACCTGACCCAAACAAGTACCTTATTGGTTTCATTTTTGGAAAAGCAAAAATTATGTTGCCATTTATTGAGGATGGTTGGGTTTCCAATAAAATGCTAGGGGCCACTATCAATGATCTCATCTCTGTTGGTTGGGTGAACAAGAAGCCATCACAATGGGCTATGATTTAGGATAGACCATATCTATCCCAAAATTTGTGGGCTATAATGTTAACAAGATAAAAAGGAGTTTTCTACTCAAGCAGGACCCCTCCACACAAGTTGTTCTAAGGTAGGAGATATAACTCCCTTTTTGGATGGTTTAAGAGCCTCCCACTCTAGGTTTAAATAGTGAAAACCCTCTCCACCACCGATTTAATCAGTTATACTTTCCTCTGTTATGATTCCACCTTGACCCATAAGGCTGATCCTATCTCTTATTCCTTATCACCATCTTTGCCTTGCATTATTCATGTTAGAGAAGGTTCAGAGTGTGGCTTTCCCTTGTAGTGGTTTGTCCTTGACGATCCCATTCGATTCTCCCTTTCAAATCCATCCATAAGCTCTTGATCGCTATCTCCTATCTGGACCTCATGTTAGATCAAGCGTGCTGGTTCTTTGACAATGTGTTTTGTCCAGTATTGATTTCAGGTCGGGGTCTTCCGATCCCATCTTTGGTAAATCCACTCGGTGATGGTGCCTTCATACTCCCCATTCTTCCATCGTTGCTATGAAATGCATTTTCTCGGGATCTCCACTTTAGTTACTCTTTATGTAAGATATAATAGTTTTTTTATTTTTGGCAATTAGGGGAGATAGTGGTGGTTTGCTTAGTGGTTTTGGAGAGTTGTGGTCATTTTATCGTCCCTGCTGGGTATTTGCCTCGGTGGCTGATGTCCACTAAGTGTGCTCTCTCCCTACCTTTGTTGTGTTGGTTCAAGCCGGTGGATTTGAATGGTCCATTCATGGTGATATTAGGTGTTTCCCATTTTGATTCTTGGGTTCATCTGCCATGCCAGTGGTTATCGATGCTGTCGTTTTTATAATGCCTGTTGTGTGGTCCCCACCGTGCTTCATATGTCCTACGACCATTCTGGTGGGGCGGTATTTCCACATTCCTGGTGTTCCATTTAGACTATTTCATCCTATTCTATGGCGGGTGGATGAACCTTTTGGTGCTTGTCATTGTTTGGATGCACCTATTAGGTTTCTCTCACTTGGTTTGGTGGTTGGTCTGGCTGGTGTGTCAGTGGTATCCCTGGTTTCATCCGCCTATGTTGGTGGTTGGTGGTGTTCACTTCTTTGTTGATGTTGCTAGTGGATTATCCACCGTGACTTTTGATTGTTAATGGTGGTTACCGGTGGTGGTTTGACAAATGCCACTTTGTTTGTCTGCGCCTTTTATGGTGTTGGTATCATTATATTTAGGTTTGTTTTGTTTGTGTCTTTTGTTCAATCTTTTTCCATTGTTTATTCAGTTTATTTTAAGTTTTCACACCCCATGGTTTGTGTTTTTGTTTTTGAGCTTGATGTCTATTTTGTCTCTTTGTTATGTGTTGGCTACTTATGATTGTGCACTAGTTTCATTAATATTTTGGTTCTTGTATACATTTACTTAATTACCCCCTAAAAAAACACCACACTATTATTCTATTTAGAATGATCTCTGGCTGCCACTTCAGTTTAAGGTTTTACTTAGATTTTCAAGTCCATATTGGTTGGTTTGTGGTAAGTAGACTGGGGGTTGGGAGTCCTCTTCTCATCCACCACCGTTCTCCATAACTTTGGCTGCACCATCTGTTTGTGTGGGAGATTTAAATGCCGTCATATCATCTGTAAAAGAAGTAGTTAATCCCCCATTATTATGTAAAAAGGTCTTATACGAGATTTTGTATGAAGTACTTACTTTACCTTTATGACTCGGTGGAGGAGAAAAAATGCATAAAATACTAACTTGCTGGTTGGAGTGTGTGCTAGCTTTAGCCCTAAGCTAGTGAGGATACCAACCCCAACTGTCATCTTAGATTTCATAGATGTACTATCTCCCATTGTAGCATCATCCCTTCTATGGGTTCCTCTGTAAGAAGAATCTCCATTGGACAGTCTAAACTAGAGAATATCTTCATGAGCATAACCTTTACTCTTAATAAAGTCTAAGTACATAGTCTTCTCTGTATTTATCTCTTGTCGTCTTTGGACATTTAGCATGTTCAATGGATTCTCCAAAGGAAGCCATCTGACCTTTTATAGGTATCATGATCATTGGAGCCCAATGTAGTAGAGGAAAATTTGAGATTATCATTAGAAGTAGGACTAGTAGGCTTCTCTTCGGATAGGTTCATATGGGCAAGAACCATATCATACCTAGGTAGAGTGGTGGAAGAACCACTACCAATAATAGATAAAAGGTAGGATGGACTCCATGTCTGAAACTAGAAGGAGGAGGAGGAGGGGAGGATGAATAAGAGGGTGAAAGCTAAGTAGAGCGAGGACATTTTAAAAAGAAGGGATAGAAATTTTTGGATGTGGATTTTGTAGACACTAACAATTTAAACCCTATTGAAATCATAAAAAAAGAGGAGAAGCAACCCATGAACCTACTGCCAATGTTTTAAAGGTCTAAGCCACTGATGATTTAGTGGGAAAGGAGGTTAAAAAAGAAAGTGCCATTGCTAAAACTCAAGATAACCAAAACCAAAGTACCAAATGGTCGGCATTGGATGAGGCTATAATAAGTCTACAGATAAAACCAAAAATCCTCATTTTAAATGATTGAGTTGGAAACATGAAACCTTAGGGGACTCAACTCTCCCCACAAATAACATGAGGTTAGAAGAATCATCAAATCAAATAATTTATCCCATACTTGTCTTTTGGAGTCCAAAGTTAGGCTAAACCAAATGCCTACTGCTAAAAGTATCTATATTTAGAATTGGGAAGCGACTCACAACTGCCCTACCTCTTGTGGTGTGGCTAGAGTTTTTATTGGTTGGGATACCAATATTTTTAATATTGAGGTACGATTTGTTTATCACCATGTTATTTTTTATAAGATAAATATTATGGGCTCAAGTAAGCATTTCTTTGCTACATTACTTTATGGTAACAACTTACTTACTAATAGACAACATTTGTCGAGATTCATAAGACACAATTATTACAACATTAATGATCAACAGTGGATTCTCATGGGTAATTTCAATGTAGTTCGTAGATAAGAGGAGAAAAGAGGCATTCATAGCCTTGACTATAGAGTAGTTGATGAATTTAACAAATACCTTTATGATATCCAGCTAGATGATATGGCCTCCACTATACTATGGTTTATATGGAATAAAAAGAATGGCAACAATATTAATGTTAAGATCAAAATTGATAGGGTGATTCACAACTACCAATGGATCCCCTCATTCCCTAATTCCTAAGCTAATGTTTTATGCCAGGGTGTTTTTGACCACAACCTTATAACCATCATCTTATTCCTTTTTTGTACCAGAAGATCTAAACCCTTCAAAAGTTTTAATTTCTAGATGAATCATGACAACTTCAATGATATTCTCATTGATTATTGGTCTTTAGAATGCAATGGAAACCCTATGTTTAAACTCTCCAGGAAGCTTAAGAGACTGAAATCAGAGATAAAACTTGTGAACAAATTTTTTTACAATAATATCTTTATGAGAGTAGAACAAGCCAAGAACCAGTTAGACCTCATCCAAACGAGTCTTAGTGATGGAAATAACATGGAGCTGCAAATTAAGGAGAAAGATATGGTGAAGAAGTATGCCATGCTTAGAATTACTAAAGAATATTACTATTAGCAAAAGTCCAGAATCAGGTGGCTACAACTAGGAGATTTGAGCACCACTTTCTTTCACAAGAAAGTAAAAATTAATACTTCTCATAGAAGGATTATATGCAACAATAATAGCAGGGATATGGTTGAAAGTTTTGAAGCTATGGCAGTTGAGGTTGCCTCATTCTTTACTTCTCTTCTTAGTCCAGTTGTGGAGAATGATGAGATGCCTAATACCTTTAGTGATGTGATGGTGAGGAATCTGAATGAGTCCCAAATAGTTAATTTGGCTGCTATAGTTACTCAGAGTGAAATCAAAGAGGCCATGCTTTTCTGTAGGTCAGTTAAATGTATATATATAGATTGAAAGGAAATAATTACAACAACGGAGGGCATACCCTCATGAGACAAGAGCACAAGCGCACCTACGCATCAAAGGAAAAAGTAACAAACTAACATCTGGTGCTCAAAAACAACATAAGAGGCTTGTAAGGACCGATAAAAAGCAACCAATGGTACAAAACATGGGCCAAAATGATAAATAATAGGTGCCACTACCTAAAAAAAAGCCCCGAGAAGGTGCACAAGATGCAACCAAGCCAACGAATGTAGTTAGAATGAAACCAAATCAACCTGGATAAAAGGGTGTGAAGAAACCCCACAACAAAATGCAAGCACATGATAATACAAAAATATAATCCGTAAGAACCGCGACCTAAGCCTGAGCATCAACCAAACCAAATATCCAGAGAACATGTTCGTAAACAACAACAATCGAACCAAGAAGAGGAACACCAAGCATTCTCGGTGGGTATTACCAAATATGCATGGACTAAAATAAAAACGAAAACATGCTAGCAAGCATCAGACATCAAGTAAGAGCCAAAATCAAAAGTGGAAATCACAAAGAGGAGAGGCGCCAAAGGGAACATAGAACCCCATAGCCATAACATATACCACAACCCATCTAGACGAAACTACACAATGTTCTATGTCTACTATTTAATTAATACAATAGTATAGAATTACGAATAATAATAATTACAGAAATAAAACGTAATTACCGAAAAATGAGACTTACTTGGTTTTGCAGAAATAAATATTAGAAATAGAAAAGATAAATCCGAGTCCTGTAGAACAGTCTCCTTAAGGCACATTTATTCCCTCCAATGTGCTTCAAGGTTGTTGAATAATTGCCTCCCTAGATAAAGCGGATTTTCTGAATTAATTATGAATCACAACAATAATTAATTCCAACGAACACAAGTCTGTGTTTTTATTCTCAACCGGAACAGTAATATGCAATGGAATTAAATGCAGAAATGTAGAAACTATTTTTCTGGAATTGGAACAATATTTCGGGTTGAATATAAGTGGAGGGAGAAATTTTTTCATTAACTAATATCTCGAGGAAGAGTTCTTATTTATAGCAAAAGCAAGTGACTTTTGAAAAAAATAGTCAAACAATTAATTTCGTTTTAACTGTTGATTGTTGGCCAAGAAACTGACAACTAGTTAATTAATTAATTTTCTAATTAATTAATCAAAGCCCAGGAAATTAATCAAATTCCGCCAAAAAAGAAAAGGGATTTATATAAGCCTAAGCCCAAGCTCGGGCCGAGTTGGCCGGCCGGCGTGAGCGCCCGCTTGGAGGCTTTTGGCCCAAGCCCACCACTTGCAGAGTGTAGGTCATCTCCTCTTCAAAGAGTTGGGATACCCGAAAGGAATCCAAGTCTTAGTCCATATTTGGGGTTTTATTAACTCTTCAATTTTCCACTACTCTTCCAATGTGAAACAAGAGTTAAAACACACTCAATTCATTAACTTTCATTGCTTTATGAGTCACTTTGGAGACATATTTATCATTCATAACTTAATGAATTGGACATGTGAATATACCAATTTAATCTCTTTACGAAGGAGAACACGTTCGTATATGGTCCCACAATTATCGAGGTGTGGGTCCCATTTAAATTTGAGCTCAAAATTGCTCAAAATGCTGTCAAGAAAATTTTGGACAACAGTATGGCCAATTTTTTCAACACACAACCCACCACCACTCATCAGCAAACTATCGAAAAAAATGGACCATTCAATAATTTGACATGAAGCACACGAACAAGGTAGAGGTCCAATGAAAATGTATCCCAACCGTGGAGAAAAAAGTAAATGGTGATTGAAGGCTCCTCCACCAAGTGGCATAACTAAAATGACCGAATAAAAAATTCAAACAATCCCCAGTAAGAACTCATGCAACCCAGCCATAAAGGCTCCTACATGAATCGATTTGACATTAAGCTATACAAGGAGTGGTGATCAAGATGAAAAGGTAGGAACCTGCAACAAAATGGAAGAAAAATCCAAAGACGCATAAGTGCCAAACCCCATGATCCAATCGACAAGAAGTAAACTGACCAGGATAGTAACAGGAGAGGGGAGGGCTCAATTGCATGGTTAGGAGGATACACACAAGAGAAGGAAAGGGGGAGGGAGGGGTGGTTGTGTAAGAGGCTTGCTCAAAACCCTAGAGAGAGAAGCTCTCAAACCCATCCAAGAAAGGGGTCATAAATAGGCCATATTTTCTATTGGTTCAGATAAAGACCCATGTACTCATGGTTATAATGGTAGTTTCTTTAAAATTAATTGGGGGGTGATTGGAGATAATGTAATTGATGTTATTTCCTATTTCTTTTCTACTGACCATCTCCCCAAATAGTGGAACTGCACTGATCTTGCCCTAATTATTAAGGTAAGGAGCCCAATAATAATGAGAGATTTCATAACTATATCTTATTGTAACACCACTTATAAATGTGTATCTAAAGTCACTGCCAATAGAATCGCACCTTTAATTCCCCACTTAACCAATGAAAGACAGGCTGCTTTTGTCCATGGGAGATCCATTACTGACAACATCTTACTAATGTAAGAGTTAATGAGGCACTACCAAAGAGATTTTAATCCTCTTAGATATACTCTAAAGATTGAAATCATGAAGGTATATGGTTAAATGAAGTGGTATTTCCTATTTGAGATACCAAAATAAGTTGACTTTCCCCCAGTTATGATAACATGGATAAAAGAGCGTGTCACCACTGTGAGGATTTTTATCAGTCTAGATGATGAGTTGCATGGGTTCTTTGATGCTAGTGGAGGGATTAGATTGGGAGACCCTCTTTATCCCTACCTTTTTCTACTGGTGATGGAAGCGTTTATCTGCATACTTGATAAGCACTTTAACAACACCAATTTTACTTATCACCCTAAGTGCAAGGAGCTTAATATATCCCATATATGGTTTGCTGATGATTTAGTCATTCATTGTGGAGGTAACATCCAATTAGTTGAGTGTATTAAGAGTGTTGTTGATGATTTTACCCTCCTCTATAGTCTGCACCCCAATGTAGCCAAAACTAACTGTGAGGGACAGAATTACGATAGCACGTGCTCGACATGAGCACCCAAGCTTCTTGCACACCAAGTTAAAGAAGATCCCATATTATGGTAGACTCCCGTATATCCATTACTTGGAGCTATTCAAACTAATAAGGGATGAGTCTGAAATTATAGGAATATCCGTTAATAGAGTTTAAGACTCTCTTAAGCTTCTCTATAAATTGAAACCCGCCTCTCATTAATAGGCGTATGTGACATTGCATTGTCGCACAAAACTACAACTATGTCGACTATTTCTCTAATGTTAATAATAGAAAAAATCCTAAACCTCATGGACATAGGCACGTTGTCGAACCATGAACATCTCGCGTTGTGTATTTTTTATCCATCTTTTTTAATATATCTCTTAAATTGTCTTGTGCACATTGAATACTAACATTATAGGAATTACCACCTACAATTGGTGTTCTCCATGGAAAACGGTCTGAGTCCTTTTCTAGCTAAGTTCATAAGATGTCTCATTCACCCAACCAAGATCATATGAATGTCAATGACCAGGAGGGTCATTAGTAACACAATAATAGAGACCTGAAGGTCTATCCCCTTGACCATAGATATTAGAACGACCATGATGGTCACCAACTAACCTCTCCCTCTCAGAGGATTAAATTCGAGATTAGTGAATATTACCAATCCTTTAATGCTTGTTATCGTTATTAGGAGGATAAAACAGTGAACAGTGATGAGCTTGAACGATCTAACCAGATCTCAAGGCTTGTTGATAACTATGAGAAGTGCCTTCGATATGGAAGAGCTACCAATATGATTTAAAAGAGTGCCTAGAAAAGCTAGAGAAGGAGGACCACTAGGAAAAGCTTAAATGTGGCTATCGCTCATGAAATCCTAGCCCTTAAGCGAGTAAAGCTTGTAGCTGAGGAAGTAGTAATCAGCGACATAAGGAATTTTATCCTTGCTAGAGGTCATCTAAAGGTAGACCACATCCCAATGATCATTAAGAAGACAACGAGTGTTGATGTAAAAAAATAGATCACTCTAATAATTCAATCACAGATAAATAAATGAGACAAAAGATTTTAAAGTGGTTCAGCCTTATCAAAATGGCCTACGTCCACTATTGTTTTATTGCTGAGTGTTTGAGAATTCTCGATTACAAGAAATTCCGTTCCGGATCCCCAGTTTCTGGATTCCGTCCCCATTACAATGAGGATTGTACAATATATTTATAGCCCTGAGGCTGTAATGTCAAAGGGTAATACATTAAATGATATACATATGAAAGGGTAATACATTTAATGCCCTCTTTGCGTGTGCGTCTGAATGATAAGCATTTAATGAATCAGTTGAACTATTGGTTATCCAGCTTTTAATGCTTTGTTCGAGATGCAGCTCGGACCGCCTAAGCTTCTCGGTACTCAAGAGTTCCTCGGAGAGGCATGTTCCTCGGAGCGTATGAGTTCCTCGGAGTGGTCTGTTCCTCGGAGCGTATGAGTTCCTCGGAGTAACATGGTTCCTCGGAGCGTGTGATCATCTTGGAAGTGCTTGTTGTTGCCATGTAGATAGCCACGTGTCTTCATATGATTGGTCCAAGTCAGCAGATTAAATTTGGTATCAACAGAAGCCCCCAATGTTTCATAGTTCGAAATTTGAGGAGTATGGAACATTCTTTCTCAGAATATGGTAGCTTTAAATAGTCTTCCTGATTTTTGGAGCATTTCCCTTGTATTTATTTCTCCTTCCCAATTCGTGGAATCATGCTTTTTTGGACTTTTCTGCGTGCTTCGATTCCTGCATCACTTTTCGTCATTTTATCCGCTGTTGTTCGCTTTGATTCCCGCGCCAATATTTAATGCCCTTTTAGCCGCCGGTAACGTAATCATCCTTTTTTGTAATCATTACTTCACCATTTCCCAAGGCAAGGTATTTAAACTTCACAAACACTCCCATCGTCTTCTACCTTTTCAAATTTTCGTCTTTTGAGTTTTACGTCGTCTCTTCCTTCTCTCTTGTTCGTTCATCTTTTCCCTTGTTAGTTGTCAGCAGATCCATTCTTTTCCTGTAAGATTTTCTTCCTTCATCTTTATTTCTTTATTCACCATGGTTTATCCTGTTGAGTCTCTTGAGAAGTTTCGTTCTGATTTCTCCATTCCCTCTTGGGTGTCTTGGAAGAGCTTTCTGAGCCTTCTAATTACTTTCATTTGGCTGAGGGACATTGGTTCCCCAGTCTCTTTTTTGCTGAGTGTGGATTTTCTTTTCCATCAAATTCCTTGTGTCTAGAATTCTGTCAGTACTTTGACGTTGTTCCTGCACGAATAGCCCCCAACACATGGAGAATAGTTAATGGCGTGTATAGGTTAAATCAAGTGCATGGAACTCGTATAGGAATTTAAGAAATCATGTACTGCTATAGATGGGCAGTCAATGAAAATATTTATTATTTAAAAACTAGATTTTTAAATAGAGCCTTAGTAGTTAATCTCCCTGATGCCAATAGGGATTATTTTGAACATGGGGTTGTCATAAAAAATTGGCAACACCCTCCATTGACTGGAGATGAGGTTTACCAGGGTCCCAGATGCCCTCCTTATAGCAATGGGATAGGTTATTTTTATTTCATTTTATTTTGAAATTATGCTTCTTTTGTGTTTGATAAAATGTGCCACTGATAACAATGTTTGCTTATTTGCAGTTGATAACAAAAGAAGGTGCCCAAAAGAAGCAAATGTCAATATAAGGAATTTGAAACTTATCTGGAGTCTGCATCAAAGTGTTGCCGACGAACACATTAGATCAGCTTCATATCTACTCCAGTACAAGAGCTACACCACTTCTTTCACTGCTCGTCCAGTGATAAGTGAATCAGAGCCAATACCAGCTTCCACCAGCTCATCGCCTGAATCTCATATTCCTTTAAGTGAAAGGATGAAGAAGAGAAGACCTCCTACCCTGTTTGAGAAGACTGCCTCCGGTTCTGGGGAGGCAAAAAGGAGTAGGATAGATGTCCCAAAGGAGGGGACGAAGAAGAATGATGCAGTTCCTCCAGTTGCTTCAGCTAAAGTTGCCGAGAAGGTTGCTGATAAGCCCGCAGTGGCTCCGAGCAGGTCTGCTGCTCCTGGAGAGGTGATTGTGATATCACCGACCAAGGGTTCTTCCTTGGTTGAGTCTGTACCTGTTCCCCCGAGGAGGCTGAAGAAAAGCTCCTCGGTCAATTTGGCTGACCCCATTATTCAGCCCCCAGCTGCTGGGACTGGAGTTCCCACTTTTGTTCCTCCGAGCTCTGCCATAAGCTCGGTAAAGTCCTGGAACATTCCCGAGGTCCAAGGTACTGACGAAAACCTTACTCGGGACATGGTTACTTCACTAGCTGCTCATTACCTTGCTTCCGTTTGAATTTTTCATATTTTCCTTTGTTATTTCTTGTTTCTAACTTGCTTTCTTTTTCTGTTCACAGTTGACGAGCTGCTTCAATATAATCCTGAAGAAGGATGAAGTGATTAAGGCTTTTTGCTCCTCGTCCAGTGTGGAGGGAGCTATGGAAGAGGCTATCAAGTCTTTGGAAGACTCTCGCCAGAAGTATGCCACTGATACGGCTATATGGGAGAAAAAACTTTCCTCCAACGAGCAGGAGAAAGCTCGAACTATTGATGCCTCCAAGGAGTTGGAGAAGAAAAAGAATGCATTGGAGAAGGCAAATAAAGAGCTCGAAGAGAAGCTCAAAGCTGCTGGAGAGTTGGAAAATAAACTCAAGGCTATCGAGGAGGAGTTGGCTAGACTTCAGGAAGTAGGTCGGCAGAAGGAGGAGATAGAAAATAAGTTGAAGGCTGCTGAGAACCTGCTGTCCGAGAAGCTCTCCTCGGAGACACTGAAGAGGAAAGCTGCTGTGAAGAAATCCTTCAGCTCTGGCTGGGACAAAGGGTGGAATAAGGGGTTGCCTTCCATGGTATCTCAAGTGGACTATGGTAGTCTAAATTACTTTAGGGATGGATGGGTTGCTGCCCTTCAGGAAATGAAGGTCGACGAGTCATCCGAGCTCTTCCAGAGACATATCCCTGGCCCCCCTCCAACTCCAGAAGAATTAGAAGAGGACGAAGCTACCTCTGAAGAGTCTTCGATGGTGATAGGAGATCATGCCTTAGCCATTTAGCCTACTGCCGAGGAAGATCAGCAAATCATTTCTTCATCCGAGCAACTGCCTACTCTCCCTGAGCAACTATCCCTTCCTTCCGAGCAACCTACCTCTTCATCCCAGCCTCCCGAGAAGGTTTTGGGAGATAAGGAAAAGGTTTAGTGTTGTTCATTTTTCTCTCTATTTTGTTTCTTTTTATCAAATGTAATCCATAATATGTAACTCTGAATTATGATCTAATAAAACTTGAACTTTTTTCCATACTGTTGTTCATCTTCTATTCATACTCTGCTTGTTTTTCTTATTGATGATTGCTCTTTCTTTCTCTGTTAGTTTCTGGCCAGGATGGAACTGCTATCTGCCCATGATACAAAGTTATTGCAACAATGTAATGAGTACTTTAAGGCTGGTCACACAGACCTGAGTGCTGCACAAGTTGCCGACATCCTTGGTCATGATGCTTCAGAATAAGCAGTTGAAGCATATCAGTACTTGAAGTGTCTACTTGATCGAGCATTGTCCAATAATGTGGCTTACTATGAAATGATCGAGGATCTCCAGTGCACCCTCGAAGACCTTCAGAATCAATACAAGGAATCAACTGCTCTGTTGCATGAGGGTTACGAGAAGAAATACAAACTGATCATGGCTGACAAGGGCTACGAGAAGCTTTTTGCTGGGTATGATCTGAGGGAGATAACTTTAAAGGGTGAGGTCGAGGAATGCAGACAGATTGCCAAGTTGCTGGAACATGAGAACAACAACTTGCAAAAAGAGCTATCACAATTGAAGTCTGCAGCCTCCACTTCCAGTGCCTTGATCCCAGTGACCGACGAGGGATTCTCGTTCTTAGAGGTTGAGAATGCCAAGTTGAGGGACGAGTTGGAGACTTTGAAGAGTTCTGGCAGCTCTACATCTTCTCGCGGTCGAGAAAAAGCTCCTCGGGGATGAGGAAGAGCAGCTCGGGTTCTTGTCGAGGAACAGAGAACTCAATCTGCATTAGAGAACCAAGATTTATAATTAATGGCGAAGAACTAGGCTTTGTCTGATATGTCAAAGAAAATTAGGGACTTGGAAAAATAGCTCTCTGCGCAGAAGTCAGTCTTGGAGAATAAGTAGCTTTTCATCAAGAATCTCCACGAGCAGCTAGAAAGGCTAACATATCAATTCCACAAACAGCCCAGGTAGTCCTGGATGGCTGGATACAACGAAGCATTATTCCACTTGGACGACCGTATCCAGAATGCCAACAATGAGGGCTACAAGCAAGGCTGGCTGAATGCCTTAGGTGTGTTGAAGCTCGAGCAAGGCCATTATCTGTGGGACTACCATGATCCCGGGTTGTTCGACTTGCCTGTGCCACCATACAATTTAGAGATGGATTGGATCCCTACTCGGGCTATTCCTCGGAGCTTAATTTCAAAGTATCTCGGTGACTACAATTTACATTCTCAAATCGAGGTATCTCGTCCCGAGCATCTTTTGGATCACCCATCCGTGATGAATACAAGGATGTTGAAGGATCTTAACTTCATCAATTCTCCTCTATCTTTAAATGATCCGCCTGCTGGCGAGGAACCCGTGTCAAAAGCAGAGGGGAAGAGACCAGTAGAATAGGAATTTTTGATGTAACAGTTAATATACATGTCAATGTCAATGTAACTGTAATTTCATTTTGAATTCAATGAAAGACTTTCATTTTTGTTTGGAACTTTTAATTGCTATTGTCTTGTAGTTATCAAACACTTTATATTTATGCATATCTGTTAAAAAGATAACAATATTGTGTTGTTCATCGACCAACTTAGTAATAATTAAAAAATTACAAGTATCAATAATGTTGCTCGATCATTTAATAATAAAGTCACGAGTATAAAAATGTTTAAAATTTTTCCAACCAACCAAGGTCATTAAATTATGCTTGTCGACCGACTACAGTTAGTGGGTTTTTATCCCCGACCAACCATAGTTAGTAAATTTTCATTGTCGACCAACTACGATTAGTGAGTTTTTATCCCCGACTAGCCATACTTGGTAGATTTTTATCTTTTTCATAAAATACGTCCGGCCAACCAAGGTCGATAAATTCTACTTGTCGACCAACTATAGTCAGTGGGTTTTTATCCCCGACCAGCCATAGTTAGCAACTTTTGCATTTTCTGGAATAATCTTACCTCCCGACCAACATAAGTTGGCATTTGCGAGCATATTTTGTTTCCTAGCCAAACAGGTTGGCATTTTTAGGAATATTTCGTTTCCTAATCAACCGAAGTTGGCATTTTTAGGAATATTTCGTTTCCTAGCCAAACAGGTTGGCATTTTTAGGAATATTTCGTTTCCTAGCCAAACAGGTTGGCATTTTTAGGAATATATCGTTTCCTAGCCAAACAGGTTGGCATTTTTAGGAATATATCGTTTCCTAACCAACCGAAGGTGGCATTTTTAGGAATATTTTGTTTCCTAACCAACCGAGGTTGGCATTCTTAGGAATATATCGTTTCCTAACCAACCGAAGTTGGCATTTTTAGGAATATTTTGTTTCCTAACCAACCGAGGTTGGCATTTTTAGGAATATTTTGTTTCCTAACCAACCGAAGTTGGCATTTTTAGGAATATATCACTGAGCAGTCTGAGCTTTGCCGAGTAGTGTGTAGCACTAGTATTCCCCAAAAAATTCTCAATAAAAGGAGAGACTTTGGCAGAATATCTTCATTTTATTCATACGGATGGAACTGTGTTACATATACATCACTGATAATACTTGCGCAGGTGCTCTGCGTTCCATGCATTCTTAAACTCTTCGCCTTCTAAAGTTGCTATTCGATAAGTTCCTGGTCGAACAACTTCTGTAACTCGGTATGGTCCATGCCAGTTTGCCTCCAGTTTGTTATGCTTTTGAATTACTTTCTTCAGCACATAGTCTCCTTCTTTCAGGTCGCACTTCTTCACCCTTTTGTTGTAGAACAAAGCTGTTCGCTGCTGGTAAGCAGCATTTCTAATTGCTTCTTCTTCTCTAACTTCCTCGAGCATGTTTAAATCCAATCTTCTCATTAAGTCGCTGACAGGAGAATTGAAATTCAGTACCCTGTGTGTTGGGAGGCCCAACTCGGCAGGTATGACAGCTTCACTTCCAAACGCCATCATGTATGGTGATTCTCCAGTTGCTACTCGGGGAGTAGTTCGGTAAGCCCAAAGTACTGATTGTAGCTCGTTGATCCAGTTTGCTTTTGCATCGTCCAATCATTTCTTCAAACCGTTCAACAGTGTTCTGTTTGTTACTTCAGTTTGTCCATTGCTTTGAGGATGGCCTGGTGCTGAATGAACCTTCAAAATGTTTGACTGATGACAATAGGCGGTAAACTCCTCGTTATCAAATTGTGTTCCATGGTCTGTGATGAAGGCACGAGGGAGACCATATTGGCAAATAATGTTCTTCCAAACAAATTGGTACACTTTCTAGTACATCATGTCAATGAGTGGCTCAACTTCTACCCACTTAGTAAAATAATCCACTGCGACGACGAGGTACTTTAACCTTCCTCGGGTCGTTGGCAGTGGTCCAACCAAATCAATTCCCCACATGGCAAATGGCCAAGGGGAAGTTATGGGTGTCAACAATGCTTGTGGAGTTCTTCGAATGGAGGAGAAGCGCTGGCACTTATCACACTTCTTGGCATAGGCTATACAATCAGCCCTCATCGTCGGCCAGTAGTATCCCTGCGTCATCACCCCTTGCAAAAGCGTTCGAACTGCTACATGTGCTCCACAAGACCCTTTATGGATTTCTTCAATCAATTCTTTCACCTCAGAGGGATGCACGCATCTCTGCAAACCTGCCATAATTCCCCGTCTATATAAAACACCATTAGTTAGTACATACCGAGCAGCTTTAAACTTTAATTTCTTGGCGGTGAGTTTGTCAATTGGCAATTCTCCCTCCTCGATATATGCCCTGATGGGATCCATCCAAGATGGTCCTAAATCAAGGGTAATAAAGTTCATCACCAGATCTTCATCTATGCTCCAACCAGCTAACACTTCAATTGGGATTGTTCATCGTAGCTCGGTGCGAGTAGTTGATTCTAGTCGGGCTAGGGCGTCTGCTCTCGCATTCTTCATTCTTAGTATTCTGACTAACTGAATAGCGGTAAATTCTGACACCAGCTCCTTTGCCTTTGCATGATATCTAATCATTAATTCTCCTCTAACTGCATATACTCCCATCATTTGGTTTACGATCAATTGAGAGTCACTGAAGATCACAACCTGCTGCGCCTCCATAATTTTTGCCAAATTAAGCCCTGCAATCATGGCCTCATATTCAGCCTCATTGTTGGAAGCTTTGAATTGGAAACGCAAGCCGTATTCCATGTCGACCTTGTCTGGAGTGCTCAAAACTATCCCCGCGCCACATCCTGCAGTGCAAGATGAGCCATCTACATATAGCCTCCATATAGATAACTCGTCTTCAAATTTCGAATCAGTCAGAGTTCCTCGGTGAAATATTTGCTGCTTCTTTTCATCCTCCCCGGATTTTTCTCGCTCCTCGTCGATCATTTTTTCTTGCCCTTTTACCAATCGGAGTTGGTCTGAGCTCGAATTTAATGATCCTGTAACATCCACTTGCCCTTTT
The DNA here is from genome assembly GCA_949130495.1 of Sambucus nigra. NCBI lineage: Eukaryota > Viridiplantae > Streptophyta > Magnoliopsida > Dipsacales > Adoxaceae > Sambucus > Sambucus nigra. The sequence goes on along the minus strand of OX422216.1, from coordinate 96,443,493 downwards.
ACCAACCGGAGTTGGTCTGAGCTAGTGTTTGTCGATCCTGTAACATCCACAGGTTGATCAGCAAGCAATTCTTGCTCCTCGTCCGGAGTCCTCACAACTATCTCTGCATCACATCCTGTAACATCCACACGCCCTTTTACCAATCGGAATTGGTCTGAGCTTGTGTTTGTTGATCCTGTAACATCCACAGGTTGATCCTCGAGCAACTTTTGCTCCTTAGGGGTATCAGGATAGGTGAACTCCGCTATGAAATCTGCTACAGCCTGCCCTTTTAATGATGATCTGGGTTCATAAACTATATCATATTCACCGAGCTCTATTGCCCAATACATCAATCTCCCTGATTTTTCTGGTTTATGAAGGGCTTGCCTCAATGGCACATCGGTATATACTACTATAGTATGAGCCTGGAAGTATGGCCTCATTCTCCTACTCGCCTCAATCAGCGTCAGTGCCAATTTCTCCAGCCTTGGATATCTGATCTCTGCTCCTCGAAAGGCCTTACTTGTTTAGTAAATTGGTTTTTGCACTCCATTCTCCACTCTGATCAACGCCGAGCTAACTGCATTTTCGGACACTGCAAGGTACCAATACAATTTTCCTCCCATCACCGGCCTGGACAACAATGGAGGTGCTCCCAAGTATTTCTTCAAGTCTTGAAAAGCTTTCTCACATTCATCATTCCACTCAAAAGTCTTTCTGAGTGTCTTGAAGAATAGGAGACATCTATCAGTTGCTCGCAACACAAATCTGTTGAGTGCCGCTACTCATCCTGTGAGACTCTGTACTTCCTTCTTCGTTGTTGGAGATCGCAACCCTAATAGAGCTTTGATCTTTTCAGCATTTGCTTCAATGCCTCGTTGATTGACAATGTACCCGAGGAACATGCCTTCTCGTACTCCAAATATGCACTTCGTCGGGTTCAACTTCATTTGATATTTATCTAGTTGATCAAAAGTTTGACTCAAGTGAACTAGATGATCAGCAGCTTTCTTACTTTTCGTCAGCATGTCGTCAACATAGACTTCCATATTGTCACTGATTTGTTCAGTAAAGACCTTGTTCATCAGCCTCTGATATTTCGCACCTGCATTTTTCAAACCAAAAGGCATAACATGATAACAATAAGTTCCCCTAGGGGTAATGAAAGAAGTACTCTCCCTGTCTTCAGGTTTCATTTTGATCTGATTGTAACCAGAATAAGCATCCATGAAGATCAGCAACTCGTGTCCCGAGGTAGCATCTACCAGTTGATCAATTCGGGGCAATGGAAAGTGATCCTTTAGGCATGCTTTGTTGAGGTCGGTGAAGTCTACACACATCCTCTACTTGTTATTCTTCTTATTTACCATCACCACATTAGCTAACCAATCTGGATATTTAACATCTTCAATGAAACAAGCTCTCTGGAGCTTCTCGACTTCCTCCTGTATAGCTTGATTCTTCTCGAGACTGAATACTCTTCGTCTCTGCTTCACAGGCTTGATTTCCTTATTCACATTGAGCTCGTGACTTAAGAAGTTTGGGTCTATCCCATGCATATCTTCATGACTCCACGCAAAAGTTTGTCTTCTGCTTCTAAGGAAAGTTATCAATTCTTGTTTTAAAGAGGCTTCCAAGGATGAACCTATTTGAGTAGTTCGCTCAGGGTGCTCGTCGTCCAGAATGATGTTTTCAGTAGCTTCCACCATTGACCCTTCACGAGTTGCGACTCATCTCGAGGATCCAATGTTTCAATTTCTGCACCTTCATCCACTTGATAGGTAGTAGTCTTTTTCTTTGATTCTTCCAATTCCTCTTGCTCGGCGGATGAATAATAGCATTCCCGAGCTACTCTCTGATCACCTTTCACAACTCCTACACCAAAGTTTGTTGGAAATTTTAGGCACTGATGCACTGTAGATGGTACAGCCTCAAACTTCTTCAATCCTACTCTTCCCATGATGATATTGTACGATGATTGGACATTCTTATCCATCACGAAGAATTGTATTCTTTCTGTTCGACAAGCAGGCCACGTACCAATGAATATATCCAACTTGATCATCCCAAGTGGAAATACTTTCTCGCCAGCAAAACCGATAAGGGGTCTGTGGTAAGGCTCCAATTGAGATAGCTTTAGATTTAAACTATCGAAACACGAGTAGAACTTGATGTCTGCCGAGCTACCGTTGTCGACCAGCACTCTTGAAATCATTATCTCCTTCATTCTCATCATGATCACCAGTGGATCATCGTGAGGATATAAAACACCTGCAAGGTCATTTTTCAAAAAACCGATGACCAATTTCTCCTTGTCCACCTTTCTCGGGCGATCTTCCTCAGCTAAATTTATTTGCTGAATGTACGAGCAAGCTTGAGCCTCACCGAGGTAAGCTTTTCTTTCTGCAGTAAGGTCTCCTCCTCCTGTATCTCCTCCTGTAATAACATTACAATCAAATGACCCAAAGCGTATTGAAAATACCTCTCGTTCTGGCTGCCTTGGTTTCTTGGGAAGATCGGGGTCATCCTCTGGATCAACTTCATGGTTTCTCTTCTTGTTCTCCTCTGCTCGATGAGGAGATCTAGACCTCTCTCTAGTTCGGTCGTTGTTTCTTCTTTCGCCTCCCCGATCAACATACTTTGCTAGCTTTCCTCATCGGATGAGTGTTTCAATCTCATTTTGAAGAGCTATGCAATTTTTAGTCATATGGCCATGATCCTTGTGGAACTCGCAATATTTTTCCCTATTCCTCGTGTCAGGGTCTGCCTTCATTTTCTTTGGCTAGTTTAACTCCTCGCTGTTCTTAATTTCTTCCAGGACGTGGTTGATATTTGCCTTCAAAGGTGTGTAATTATCAAATTTCCTCAAGACCTCCCATGACGACCTATTTTTGGATTGTTTATCACCACCATTGTTCTTATGTTCTTTCTTCTTAGCTTTATCACCTTCCACCTTGGTTTCTTTGGCGTCCATATTCTTCTTCGCAGACATAGCCTCCCCGGCATTCATAATCTTGGATGCTTTTACCATTAGGTCTGACATGGTTCGAGGTGGATCTTTGGCCAAAGTGTAGTACAACTTGTTTGGCAGCAGTCCACTCATCAAAGCGGTAATTGTTGTCTTCTCCTCATAATCAATGACTTCGAGCTTCTCGTTATTAAAACGAGTTATATAATCTCTGATACTCTCCCCAGCTTTTTGTCTAACACTTAACAAATGTGCTACTCGTTTAACTGGCTTTGATCCAAAGCAGAAATTCCTAATGAATAACTCGGCCAGTTGAAGAAAAGTTGAAATCTTACCCCGAGGAAGATTATTATACCAAATCTGAGCAGATCCGGTAAGAGTTCCCGAGAATGCCCTGCATCTCATCTCGTTTGGGACAGTAGCAGCTTGATATTGTTCTATATGAAGGACAGGGTCAGTCTTCCCATCATACTTGGGAGTCACAACAGGTGCTTTGAACTTTGATGGTGTTGGAAAATCAACAATGTCCTGGACAAAAGGTGTTCCTCGAACAAAGGTTCGTTGTAGAGGGTTCTTGGCCTTAGCTATTTCCCCTAATGTATCCTCCAACCTCTGAATAGATCCTTTCCATGCATCATTTCCTTCCTCGGGCCTATTGGTTGGAGCAACTGATCGCGTTGAAGTGGCTTCTTGGGATTTATCTCGACGAGCAGCTGGTCGGTCATAAGATCCATCTTGACGAGCAGCTGGTCGCGACTAGGCAGATCCTTCCATTAAATCTGATGGTCGTCGAAAGCTCCTCGACGTTGCATTAATAGGACTTTTGTTCCTCCTAGGGCCTAATCGGTCGAAAGGAGAAGCCCTAATTAATCTTTCTAATGCGCTGGTCCTTTCCGGGGAGAGGGTGACATGTTGTTCAGTATTTGTGGCTCGTACTGACGAAGTTTGTCCAGGTTGATAAGAAAAATCTTCAGATTCATCATTGCGATATGAATTAGTACGCCTAGTACGTGAAGAAAGTGCACGGGTATTTCTTTGAATGCTTCGTGGTCCGGAATGGGCTAATGCACCGCCATGGAGGGTTTGGATGAGTTGTCGCATCGTTTCTTGCATGACGGTCTGGCCCTGAGCCAGATTTTCCATTATTCCAGTTAGATCTGGAATAATTGGTGGAGTAGAAGGATTTGGAGGGGTTCCAGCGTTTTGATTGTTGGATTCAGGAATATAAGCCATTGGTAATGGATTGTATTTGATTGAGAAAATGATATTACCAGTCATTTCCCACAGACGGCGCCAATCTGTTGATGTAAAAAATTAGATCACTCTAATAATTCAATCGCAGATAAATAAATGAGACAAAAGATTTTAAAGTGGTTCAGCCTTATCAAAATGGCCTACGTCCACTGTTGTTTTATTGCTGAGTGTTTGGGAATTCTCGATTACAAGAAATTCCGTTATGGATCCCCAGTTTTTGGATTCCGTCCCCATTACAATGAGGATTGTATAATGTATTTATAGCCCTGAGGCTGTAATGTCAAAGGGTAATACATTAAATGATATACATATGAAAGGGTAATACATTTAATGCCCTCTTTGCGTGTGCGTCTGAATGATAAACATTTAATGAATTAGTTGAACTGTTGGTTATCCAGCTTTTAATGCTTTGTTCGAGTTGCAGCTCGAACCGCCTAAGCTTCTCGGTACTCAAGAATTCCTCGGAGAGGGATGTTCCTCGGAGCGTATGAGTTCCTCAAAGAGGTCTGTTCCTCGGAGCGTATGAGTTCCTCGGAGTAACATGGTTCCTCGGAGCGTGTGATCATCTCGGAAGTGCTTGTTGTTGCCATGTAGATAGCCACGTGTCTTCATATGATTGGTCCAAGTCAGCAGATTAAATTTGGTATCAACAACGAGAACCATGACTTTATCAAAAGGGAGGTGGAGAGACACACAACCCATCAAGGGGCTAGCATTACCAAGGAGTTCGCTAGAGGAACACTTGAATGTAAGATGAAATAATCTTTTAGCTGATCTATGGAAGAGTTTGAACCTCTGAAGAAGTTTACTCCCCCAATATTCAAGATTTGTGATGGGAAAACTAATCCCATCAATGACGTCAGGCAATATCGTGAGGCAATGGTGTTGTGGAACACTAAATAAGGATTAATGTGCAGAATATTCCCCTACAGTCTTGGAGACACTGCTCAAAGGTTATTTGAGAAGATATTACACCGATAGATCACCTCCTTCAAGAAATTGGTCGAGTCCTTCGCGACCAGATTCATTACTAGCAGCAGCACCTATCCCAGGCGGATAGATTCACTTCTGACAATGAATAAAAATCCATACGAACCACTCTGTGTGTACGCCAAAAGGTATTGGGAGGTGTACAACAAGGTAGAGGACTGCACCGAGAATATTGTGGTGACATTCTTCAAAATTGGTCTGCTGAGCAGTTCCATGCTTTACTAATCCCTCATTAAGTGGGAGGCCATTACAATCGATGACCTCAAGGCAAGGATAAAAGATATGCTAAGGTTAAAGATACAATGACTAAAGATGGCCAGGGCGGGGATTGATAAAAGTGGTAAAAAATGGGGATAAAGAAGGGGCATATAAGAAAGGAAGGAAAAAGTAAAATGGAAAGATAAAGATCTAATAAAAAGGATCCTAAAAAATATTTCAAGGCAGTTAACACGATGTTCTTTGAATCGATCTACAAGATCTTTCACAAGATCATAGGTCGGGAATATTTCAAATAGCTCGAGAAGATGTTCAGCAATCCAAAAAAGAGGAACCAGGCACTGAAGTGTGCATACCATAAAAATCACAGCCATAAGATAAAAAAAATGCAAGGCACTCAAGTCCTACCTCAAGGAATTGGTCTTGGCTTGGCACCTAATCGACTTCTTAGAGAAGAATAAAGTCATAACACAGCCTACACGCGACTTGAGACTAGCCAATATCTTGGACGATGACATGTGATACACATTTGTGATAATCTATGGAGGCCGAAGACCAGATAATGTGTTTGATGAGTGTTTGTGTCATGGATTCGCAGTAATTCATGGGCCATCAAACCCAAAACAAATTAAGGGGAAAGCCCTCACGATGGAAGTAAAGAGACTCACATAATTTATTGAAGCATTTAAAATTGACCCGGACAAACCCATTACGGGTAAACGCCAATAACCTGAAGATATTGACTATACGAAGCACATCCTTTTCATGGACGATAATTTGGTTAGAGTGAGGACTCCCCATCACGGTGCTCTCATAATCACTCTCAGAGTTGCTAATTGGGATGTGGATAAGCTGTCTATGGATAAGGGAAGATCCTCGAAAGTGATGTACCTCAAGATGTTTAATCAGTGGAACCTTCATATTGAGTTCCCCATGGTAGATATAGATTCCCTATACAATGCTATCCTCAATGGAGGATAGTTGCATGTCATGATGCTTGTGCTGTTTACCTACCACCAGAAGATAAAATGCACTAGTGACAAGGGAGTCATGGAGATATGGGTGAACCAAGACTTGTCTATAAATATTTTTCATAACAACCATCTAACCTAAGAAGGAGAAAAAGAAGGAAAAATCTATAGATCCAGAGGAAGGCTCCATACCCTTCAAATAGTGGTAAAAGCATGGGCGACCTGGTATTAAGAAAACTATAATTTCTCCTGTTGATCGTGTTATGGAACCCCTTTAAGAGGTAGCGTTTAATGACAATTAGCCTAAAAAGTTCTTGATTGGCGGTTTACTTACAGAAGAAGAGAATAAATAGCTAGTTATTTTCCTCAAAAGAAACCAAGACGTATTTGCCTAGAAACCGTATGGCATACTAGAAATAGATATATAAGTAATGTGTCACAAACTACACATAGGCCCATTAGATCCACCAGTGACTCAAAAGGTGCGATGAACCATTCTCGAGAAGGCCAAGGCTATTGAGGAGGAAGTGGGGAAATTTTTGAAGGTGCAGTCCATAAAGGAAGTTCAATTCCCCAAGTGAATGTCAAACCCAGTAGTCATGAAGAAAAGTAATGGGAGGTGGAGATTCTATATAGAATTCACTAACCTGAATCGCGCATGCCCAAAGGATAGTTTTCCTTTGCCTAAGATATATCAGTTGGTCGATGCCATCGCTAACCATGAACGTATGAGCTTTCTCGATGCCTACTCAGGGTACCATCGAATCCTATTGTTCAACCCAACTAGATAAATACTTCATTCATCACCACAATGGGGATGTATTTCTATAGGGTGATGCATTCAGATTAAAGAGTGTCGAGGCGACATGCCAGAGATTTGTGATGAAGATATTCAAGAAATAGCTGGGAAACATGATAGAGGTATATATAGATGGCATGCTTGTGAAAAGCAGAAGGAAATGCGATAAAATTCTCCTTTAGGGTACAATCGAGAAAGTTCCTTGGATACCTAGTTAGTAAAAGAGGTATAGAGGCAAACCCTAACCAGATTGAAGCTATAAGGAAGGTGCAACCCCTTAAAATTGTGCGCGAGGTACAAAAGTTGACTGACACGATAACCGCTCTCAACCTCTTCATATCTAGATCCTCAAAGCAGTGCCAATCTTTCTTTCAAGCACTTAAGAAAGAAAGGAAGGAAGTATGGAATGGAAAATGCACCAAAGCACTTGAAGAAATAAATAAATATTTAAGCAAACCACCACTGCTGACCATTCTAGACGTTTAAGATCCTTTGTACTTGTATCTAGCCATGTCCAATGGCGCTATTAGTTCAACCTTGGTTTGTGAGAAGAATGGGGGTTAGACTCTAATTTCTTATGCAAGGAAAAGATTGATCATGCTAAAAATATATCTTCCATTAGAAAAGCTTGCATATGTGTTGGTGATAGCATCCAGAAAGTTGAAACATTACGATGAGGCACACACTATCATTGTTTTAACCTCCTTCCATTTTAAATCAATGCTCATGAAGGTCGACATATCCGTCTAAGTGGTTTTTAGAACTCAGATGGTTTGATATCCAGTTTCAACCTAGAACCTCAGTTAAAGGGCAAGTCATAGAAGACTTTATCACCGAATTTTCCAGTGACTAAGAAATAGTAGAGACTGGAAACAAAAGTAAAGAACTTATCCTACAACCGATCGGAGAAGGTGATAGATTGGTATTAATGGAGCCTCAAATTCCAAAGGGGAAAGAACAAGGATAGTACTAGTATCCCTGGAGAAAACTTTTCTTGAATATGTAATTCACTTGGAATTCAAAGCCTCCAACAACGAAGATAAATATGAATCCTTGCTCGATGGATTACGGAAATCATTTTCCCTAGGAGCCCGTCATCTTGATGTATTATGTGAATCATGGCTAGTATTAAATTAAATATCAGGAGACTACAACACTAGGGATGAGCACGTGGACGCATGCCTCGAAGAAGCCCAACATCTGGTCGCCTCGTTCGAGCATGTACAAGTGCAATAATTTCCAAAAGGCAAACGTATTGGCCACACTCGCTCCAGCTATTAAGGGGAATATGAAATGAACAATTGAAGTTAAATACCATGACCAATTTAGTATCAGTAAAGGAATTTATTTAGTGAAGATTATGGTCATCAATAGGACTCCGAGTTGGATAGATCGAATCGTGCACTACCTAAAGGAAGATGCCCTGCTAGTTAATAAAAAGGAAGCAAATAAAATACAAGCGAAATTTGCTTGCTTCCATTTACGACAAATCAAAAGCCTTATCATCACTATTTTTTAGGGTACCTCCAATGCGTGTACCCTGACGATATTAAATAGATACCCTACGAGATTAATGAGGGGATATGTAAGAGCCACGCAGGGGTAGGTCTCTAGCATTTAGGGTAATAAAAGCGGGATATTTGTGTCCATATATGGAAAAGGATGTAGTTGTCTATGTTACAAATTGTAAGAACTGTCATCTCTTCTTGACTTTGGTACATCAACCGACTAGCGACCTCAAGTGACTCACAAGCCTTTTTCCCAGTGAGGGCTTGACATCGCCAACCCGTTTCTCCCTCTCATCTGGCAGTAAAAGGTATCTGTTGGTCAGAAAAAACTACTTCTCTTAACGGGTTGAAGTGGAACCTTTGGCAAAGATCCGAGATATCGATATGAACAAGTTCATAAAGAAGAATATCATAACACGATTTGGAATCCCTCGAATTATCATCAGAGATAACGAAACTCAGTTCGAGAGCGGCCTCTATTAAAGCTTCTGCGATGATCACAGTATTAGGCACTACTAATGTTCCATGACCTACCCTCAAAGCAAAGAGTAAACAAAATCCACCAACAAGACAGTCCTTGACATAATCAAAAAGCGATTGGAAAAAGTAAAGGGCGCATGGGTCGACCAACTCCCCCTCATTTTCAAGGCATTCTGAACAATACCCAGGCGATCAAGGGGGGAAACACCCTTTGCCTTGGCTTATGGTATAAAGGCGGTCATCCCACTTGAGGAAGGTCTGCTGACCATAAATTCCACCTTAGTCAATCATGGCCTCAATAATGAAATAATCAGAGTAGAGATTCACTTTACCTATGAAAAACGAGAATTGGATCTTGTAAAACTTGACTCCTACCAGCAACAGTTGGACAACTAATGCAACAGGGGTTCAAAGCAAGAATATTCAAGGCTAGGAATTACGTGCTTAGATTGATCATGGGCAGTGCTAAAAAGCCCTAAGATGGGAAACTTGGTCCCAAATGGAAGGTCCATTCAAAATCATTCGAGATGACTTAATGGGAGCCCATGACTTAGAAACATTGAAGGTAAAAGAGGTTCCCCGAGCTCAGAATTCATCCAATTTAACGAAGTTCTAGTTTTAAATTTATTTTGTTTATTTTAATTTCAAATTATTTCTAAATGATTCTAGACTTCTTCCATTTATCTTTCTGCATTGTTCCAAATGGCAGGCTGATAAGTATTTAATAAAAAAGATAAATTAGTTGAATAAGTTTCCTTTAACATATTACTTATCACTTTGATGATTATCTTCTATCAAAATTCTTCTTTTAAAACGGACTAATCGAATAACCATAAATCAAACCAAATCGTAATAGAGGTCTGCGTAAAAGACTAAATGGTCGCTCGATCAACATAAAGAGTTTTAGCGAGTAGAAAAATATGGATAATGGCTTATTGCCAATGAAAGGCCTACTAGGAAACCTTAGGCACTTATGACCAACTGGGTCACAAAAATCCTTGCTGGGGAGCGACCCCCAAAACAGGTGTGATAAACGCAAATATTGCGTATTTCATCCATTAATATATGCATTATTAGCCCCCTCGGGTATCTTATTCCTTATATTTATGCTCATTAACCAGAAAATCTCAGAATTGTATGTTAACATGCTTTGCAGGGATTAAGTGAGCTGTTATAGGTATTTGGATGCTAAGTATGAAGTTCAGACGCATTCCGATGAAGTTTCGTACATTTCTGCACGTTCAAGGGCAATTTAGTCATTTCATAGCTTGGGCACTAGCCCAACATCTACACGAAAGTATTATCCCTCCTTGCGAGCTTTGCGTGGTCGCAAACGGTGCGCAATTCCGAGTCCGAACGAAGAAGTTACGTGATTTTTAGCGAAAGGGAACTATAATGAAACCAAACAGGGCAGCTTGGCTCACACCTGACTGATCGATCGATCGATCATTCCCTCTTTGCTTCTGAAATCGTGGGAAGCAGTGGGCTGATATTTTATTGATCGATCGATTGACCAAAGGGGTCGATCGATCGATCCCCTATTTTCTGAGATATTTTCCCTTTTTTTTTTCTTCTTTTCTTTTCTCCCAACTTACTATATAAGGGATTTTTGTTGTAATAAAAGAGATTATTCAGTTTTAATTCATTTTAGGGTTAGAATAACTTAGGGTTTTGGGTTTTTGGGAGCTTTGCTTCATTTCTCTTTGGGATGACAACCATTTGGGTTTTGTAAGTTGAACTTTCCATTTACTTTACCATTAATATAGTTGCTCTTGATTATTTCTTGCTTTGTAGATTAGTTTCATGCTTTGGTAATTAGTTTAATTGTGTTGATTTCTTTCTTTCTTAGTTTAATTGGTTTAAATTAGTTTAGTTCATGATGTACCCTTAGATAAATAAGGTCGGAATTTTGTTCCTCCATTTACGGGCCTCGAGCTTCGAAAATTAGATTTTGTACAAAATTGCGTTTAGTTGCACCCGGGCGAATTAAAGTCGGATTATTATGCGTTTAACTTTCTCTATCATGCATCGTTAGTTTTTATAGCGATAATTCGAGTTTAATCCGCGTGCGAACAATTTTTGGTTAAATGTTTATTCACGCAACTTTGGCTTAAATTCCTTATTGTTTGGGGTTTATGATTAATTGAGGATGCTCGATTAAATTGCTCTCTAGCAGGAATTCTAATTAATAGTTGTTTCAATCCATATGGTTTGCTGCAATCTTGATCCCCGCTTTACTTTTATTTAGACTTAACTTCTCTTTTTTCTTTTATTTACAAGCACACATTACCTTTTACACTTTTATTCCTGAATTAATAAACCGATTATAATCTGTCGAACACTCCCTATGGATTATCGATACCCGACTTACCGCTATACTTGTATCGCAAGTCCAGTCGTAATTTAAGTTTTTTTATTAATGCGGTGAAATGAATTCAACGATCGACATGCTGACAACGCGCCGCACTTCACGCACTTGATCAAAATGGCGCCGTTGCTGGGGATAATTTTGTTATAGATTGTAATTGTCTTGTTATTTCGTAGTATTTTTTCTTTTGTATTTGTATTCTTTGTTTTAACCTTTTTTGCAGGACTTCTACATTTGAGCGCCTAGAAACGCTTGAATTTTCTCGTCGCACATTGCTTTGTGGAATTTGCCCTCTCAAGCTTTATTTTAGGGTAAGCATGTCTTATTCTAATTTTTCTGGTAATCCTAATGACAATTCTCAAAATTCCGGTAAACCTATGACTTTTGGTCAATACTTACAACCCAAAAAAATTGCAACATTTAAAATGACATTGGGTGAGTATTACGAAAGTTAAAGTTTGGATTACATCAATTTTGGGAATGATCATCTCGATTTTGGGTCGCAAGACACCTATGATAAGAATTTCGAAACAAATTGTAATCATTTTCAAAATTCTTATGTTAATGATTTTGATTATAGTCCCGAGAATAATTTTCAAACCTCTCATCTCCAAGAATCCGCTCCTTGCCCTATGACTTTCGGTGAGGGATTGCGCATGCTTGAAAATGAGAGGATTGAAAACCGTTATCGGGAAGAAAATCGTTGTTGGGAACATGAGTTGGATTTAATATTTGAATCCGACGACGATTTTTCTTCCTAGACTTTTGAAGTCGAGGAATGTTTTGAACCAAATGAGGACTTTGTACCTACTTTGGAATAAATCGTTCTTGACTTGACCCATGGTATAGTAAAGAATGAAAATGAGGAAGAAATTGGTGTAGTATCCATTTTCAATGAACTTGTTTCTTCTTTGATTCTCAAAGAAGAAAGTTTCATTGTGAACGATCTTATTTCCTTAGAAATTCAACCTTCAAGCGATGATAACTCGTTGCCTGAGAATGATATTCTTTCGTCACAACCTTTATTCTATACTGCCTCACCAATTTTAGTACTCGATGAATCGGTTCATAACTTTTTAGTTCCAAATCTTTTCACCGATGAGGAGTACTCTCTCGAGCCGTCTTCCATGAAGGCATCTTTGCCCTCATGTGAGCCGCCTCTCATTCCAACTTCAAAATACTTGGGAGATGATTCAATTTTTCTTGGCCCCCATGTGTATTTGTCGCCGGTCCAATCCAAATCCCCCATCCTCCCTCCCAAATTTTTAATTGGGGATGGTTCACTTTTTCCGCCCTAGGCATGCCTTTCGTTGTTCGAACGAAATTCCTATTTTTCGGGAGGCATGCATGAGAGGGAAGGTCCACCATTGATCTTCCAAAGCCAAAATGTTGTTTGGGTGGACCCTAAAAAATTTCTACTTTTAGTATATAGCTAATTAGAAGTCCTATATGTAGGTTGTATATAGTTAACCAATTTTTATTTCTTCTTAATTTAGTCTATTGTAACTAGTTAATCTCTTTTTATTTCTTTTTGTATTCTTGGTTCTAACTCTTTTGTAGGTTCAACGGATTTGAATTTGCGGAGATTGTGCGCCCCAACATACATTTGTTAAGAAAAACTGAAAAAGTCCCAAAAAGATTTTTCTTATTTTGCACACACGCCATTCTCACACATTTGCATTTGTTTGTTATTTTATCTTATTTTATTTCTCATTTTTATTTGTGAATGTGCGTGTGTGTCGTACATTGTATATATTTTCCGCTTTTTGGTTAGTGTAGTATATGTGTATGGATGTACATATTTATTTTATTTTTATTTTTGTTTTTTATTTTTTTTCATTTTTTTTCATTTTAATATACTTATATATATATGTACTTAATTATACATATCCCCCCCTTAATATTCCAAATTTTCCATTCCCCCCCCATTTTGAAAACAGATGCAATGGGCAAATAACTGTGTCATCGATCGATCTATCGATCGACCAGTTATAGGCCATGACTGCCTTATTTTTTCCCTTCTTGTTTCATTCTCTCCTCTCTTCCTACATTCAAGCCCTGGTTTTCCCTACCACATTTTCACTCAATCCAACCAACATCTCTACTCAAATCATGTATAAACTCTTTCTACATTCTTGTATTTGTGTAGATTTATTGGTTTTATGTCATATTCTTTCATGTTTATCCATTTTTGACATTTGTTGAGTTTTTCTCCCCATTTGTTATTCCAACAATTTTTGCGCACCAATATTGTTAAAAATCCATTCATGAACACTTTGTGTTGAATGCTAATTGTTTTTGTTCATGAATGGGGCTATATTGTTGGTTCCTATGGCATTTTTTCACCCTCATTTCACATTGTGCACACCAAGTGTTCGCTAAAATGCCCAAACCATTTTTTCAATCCGTTTTTAGCGTACAGTTGGGTGATTTTCACTCGTTGTCGTCCATCGAAACATTTTATCGCAATGTGGAATTTATTCGCTAGATTTTGCGCGCATGCACCCGCCATTTCAACTATTTCACTAACTAACCATTAATTGTGCTTATAATTTTTTTTATTGCCTAATTATTGTTTTGTAGATTGAAATGGCAAACGTACGGAAATAAGATTCTAAAAGGTGTGTGCCCACCCGGGGCTTTGAGGGGTTCCGTTGCGAACAAGAACGGGATTGGTTCCAGGCCTACTTTGAGCCTGCTAGTAGGTCATTGGCCTACCACTATGCCTGGAAGCGTGAGGACTTGTCGGAGGTTGCACCTACTATTTTGTGCAGGCACGGTTGGGAGCCCTTTCTTGCTACAAATGGGGGAATTAATGAAGAGCTCGTTCGAATGTTTTATGCCACTTTTGTAGTTGTGAAAGGGAGGCCGTCTACATATGAGGCCATGGTTAGGGGGTGTTGAATTCAGCTTACACGCTCAGATTTAGCGCGACATATGGGTGTTCCAGACCCTGAGCGTTCGGTCAGTTTTTCTGATGGGGACACTTTGGGCTTACTACGCTGATTGAGGCTCTTGCGTCGTGGGAAGTGTGGAAGAAAATGGCTTTTCGCTCGGCCACAATGGAGGATTTGCCACGATTATTACACTATATCAACGTGCACTCCTTTATGGTGACGAGCAACCGATCTGAGGTGCTTCACAAATACGCGACATTTGTCTACACACTCAACAACACTTTGGGCGATATTAGTTTGCCCAATATCTTTCTAGACAGGATGTACGCGGCGTCTAAGGAGCAAGCCTGGAGGTTTTCCTTACCTTTTCCTGCCCTCATCATGAGGATTTGCTTAGCGCACGGCTGCCCCCAGTATAGCGCGGACCGCAAGCGTGAACCACTGGGGCTTCTTATTAAAGATAACATCTCGAAGATGTTGACTCATGCATGGGGGGAGCCTAGTACCAAGAGGCAGAGGGTAGAGGCAGCTGACCAGGCTGAGGAGGAGGCCGAGATTCAACATATGGAGCAGGGTGAGGGTTCGCACGTGCCACAAACAGATTCAGATGCCCGCTTTAAGCATATCAGGCAGTGCAGGACCAGCACTGGGAGGAGACCCAACTTAAGTGTGCTACTTGGGAGTCCCGCCTAGATCAGCAGCAGGTCGATCTGCGGTAGGATAGAAACTGAGCGTAGGCAGGAGAGAGCACAACAACGGCATGAGTTTCGGATGATGCAGGCCATGATGCGAGACATATATTTGTAGCGACATGATTTAGATGCGTCACTCCCTCCTCATTTTTAGGATCCTTTTGATCCTAGTGGTTCCGGCCACTAGGCGACTGCTGTTATTGGGTCATTTTTGCCTTTTTGGGATGGATATTATTTTGTACTTTTCCTTTTATTTACATTTCTTTCTTTTTAATAGTTGTAATGTATTAAGTTATTTTGTATCGAACTTATGAAATGAGAAATGAGAAATGAGAATGTAGTTTGAGGTTGTTTATTGGATTTTGATGTGTGTGACCTTCCATTTTATAAAATCAAATGTTCACCATCAATTTATCTAGTATTTGCACTTCAGCCCCTCTATATTGTTGTCACTTGTGACATGAATTCTTTTAACTTAATATATCGGTACATATTCTTGTGTTGCTTTGTACTAACTTGTTTTGCAAATTCATTGGGACTTGTACTTATGGAGATCGCTCCAAATTTGGGTAATATCATTCTTTTCCTATCTTTGTGTTGTGTTCTTTAATGGACGCATTGGAGACAATGCAACATTTAAGTTAGGGGTGTGGGATATTCTATCCATTTCCTTGTTTAGTCCTTGAATTTGACTAAAATTTAATTACAAAGCATGTTTTTTGTGAAAAATGAAAATTTTCAAAAATATTTTCTTTCTTTTTTCTCTTTTGTTGGGCATTTTGCCTTTGTTTTCGATGATAAATTTTAATAATTGTCCGATCCAATAGACAACTCAATTATGCATGTTCTCGATTTTAGAAGTTATTAGACTTTAGTCCTCACTTATTGATATTATGAATAACTTCACGAATTAAACTTTATCCCATGAGCACATGCACTTTTCCTGTTATATTGATTTGGTTTAAGATTTTTATAACTCGGTAATCTTTTGTTGCATTGTATGTACTTATACCGAGTGAGATTAGAGACTTATCTTCCTTTGTAAGTGTATACACTACTCTTTCATCTTTGAAAACGTTACAGTCGTTGGTAATCTCACTATTCTTTCATTTAATCGTTCATTAATTGAGTTTATATCTTGAAATGTGTTACTTGATCATGATTTTCATATATTGTTTTGACGCAAGAATTGCGTAAACTTTTTGAAATGATCACAGGCCATCTTTGTATATCACCCATATGACCTTGATCTAACATTTTATATGTTCCCTAGTCAACCCATTTGAGCCTAAATACTAGCCTTTCGTTTCATTACCCAAAATCTCATAACCAACTCTAAATTGGAGTTATACACCTTACATATTACCTTACTTGCCTTGGTTTGGAATGTTACTTGGGATTGAATGATGTTGTGTATTGTGGTTGTAATTTGAGAATGAAAAGAGTGAGAAAAGAATGGTGACATAAGTGAAAAAGAAAAAGAGAAAAGTAGAAAACAAAAGAAAAAAAGTGAGAAAAAGAAGAAAAGAAAAAGAAAGAGAAATTTGTATATATTGTTTATATTGATTCAATAATCCTTGTTACTCTCTCGATTGATATATGTAATGCTTGTTTGGATGTTATTTGTCCAATTTTGAAATTGTCCACTTTTTCCCATTATCCCGAGTTTCATCCCCAAACACCTTTGAATCTGTATATACATCCCTTTCATTTCGTAACCTAGCCCATTCTACATTACAACCCTATTAAAGTCCTATGTGATCTTAAGTAGATTTAATTCAAAGGTTTAAATAGTTTTGATAATCCGTGAAAGTGCATTTTGCCTTGTCTAATGAGCGATATCTTTCATTGAGATTACAATTTTTCATTTTATATATAGCGTTCTTCAATTGTGACATGCGTGCGGCCTAGTTTCCATTTCCATTTACTCATTATGCCCGCATGTCCCATGTGTTACCTCCCTGTTTCAAGTGAATTCATTTTATGAGTGTAATGCCCGTGAGGATTGAATATATGCTTGCTTTCATGTTAATTGTCCGATTTATTTAAGTTTTAGCCAAATTACACTTTGCATGTGCTCGCTCCCCTCCCACATTTTAAGGTTTCAATTCAATGAGATGAATTCTATAATGTTAATAACTATGGACTTTTCATGTGAATTCGTTTGCTATGCTAATAACATGTTAAAATCTTGTTTGTATTGTTGAGTTTGTCGCATGCTTGATTGGGCATATTTTGAGGAAACTGTATGATGTTTGTGGGTTTCATCCCTGAAAACCCTCACGAGACGACACTCGTCCACTAGGGTAGCCTAGGGGTTTAACGGCTTATTGCATACGCTAAACGCAATCGAATCTCCCGCGAAAGTGGCCTTTATCTGTTTTTCCCATTTTGTTTTATCTCTTGTTGTTGGTTTACTTGTATTTCTTGCTGCATCTTATTTCATTACTAGGGACTAGCAATGTGTAAGTTAGGGGGTGAACATGTGCATTTTTTATTTTTTTGTTCTAGGCCTAAGGTTTGATGTGACGACATCACCTAAAAGGTAAGACCAAAAGACCACACATTATATAGGGAAGAAAAATGAAAAAAATTAACACTTTAAATTATTATAAGGAAATTAAAAAAACAAACAAGTTATAGAAAAATGATCAATATAGCTGGATTAATTATGTGACCGGGGTGGCTCATTTGTTGAACTCCAAACTCCAGTAGATTAAACATACAATGCATAATGAGTAACGTTTGCAGACATATCACTGATCCTTGATGCCCCCTAGGACTCACCCTATCGACCAAGTGTTAAGGTCGGTAGAGTTCATAATCTCCATCAATGCCATAGTCTCCCAGGTACTTCCTTATCAGGCTAAGTGGAATGACGTTCGTTGGGATCCATGATACATCAAGCTTATAAGGAGAATTTTGCTAATCAAGGTAGCATAGGTCCTACCAATACCACAACTCAGAATCTCGTGGGACCTTTGCCACCCCAACCATTTTTTGGCCAATATTTTGAGCATCGTTCAAAGAAGAATCCATATTAAGAAGAGTTTCATCCTAACCATCCATACATACCCGACGAGGTTGTTTATGGAACTAGAATATGGGACGGTCAATATTCTTGGTCAAAATTTTGATGACCGATACTTTATTAAGAAAAGAATTCTCTAGCTCTTCCACTAGACGATCATCCTTCTACCTTTAGGAGGAGGATATACCTTTTGTAATTACCACTTTTTCATTCAAAGACTTTTTAGTCTTCTCCAGTTCCTCTCTCAGCTAGGCATTCTCTTCTTTTAAAAAGGAAACGCCTTCTCCAGCTTGTTCGCTTGATCTGGACTTATTAAGTCTTTCAAGATCAACCCTCAGATCGTTGTTCTCCTTCTTGAGAATAATGGTGATATCTCTATCGCCCACTAGATCGGCGTGCATAATTAAATTACTTCTTGAATGAGCACATTCAACGGAACCCAGTCTCTTATCAAGTCCACTCTTTCTACTCAGGTCGGTAAGATTATGTTCGAAGTTATCCTTCAGATTGTCTAACGACTCCTTATGACCGTGTTTGGCAGTAAAATTCATGTCATGGAAATCGACATTATATGCAACTGCTCGATGAAAAATGCAAAGCAGATCCAAGTATGCACTATGCCTCTTTTGCTTCAGCAGACATGTCAAGACCTAAGTGATGGTCAGGGTCATCGTCCTCATTATTTTCATTACCAAAAATGAATAGTCTTCCATATCTTTCCTAAAATTCATTCTGAGTAGATACCAACGATGCAAGTCTTACGTTACACTGCATAAACAAGTGGTCGGATATATAAGCTTGTCAAAGAAAAATGACTTGCGAAAATCAGATGAACGACAACGATTGAATCAAACCCTGAATTTCATTAAAAAGGATTATAAATGGGGCATGCCCCTACATCATTCGGGAATAAAAAAAGAAATACAATATTACCAAATAAAATCTCTAAGGGACTGTCTTTCTGACCTTCTCCTTCTCGGTAACCTACTTAGCAGCCATGGTCACTTTGATCGGTGTCGACTTATACTAGATTGACAACCTTCTCCTCATTTTAATCGACAAACTTGTCCTTCTCTCCAACCATCATGTAATCCTCCTCCTCAACCTCTTTCTCAAATTGAGGAGGGGAACTTAGGTGGTTCTCGCGAAAGAGGTTTGAGCTCTCACTTGTGCCAACCTTAATAAGAGCCTCATACCAATCGTTCTTAAGAAATACCTTTTAAGGTATGCAATTTGCATCTCGACATTGGCTAAGGCTTTGTCCCAACCACGAGTAAAGGCATCATCCTTGGTATTAACCAAACTAATCAAGGCCTTATCGCCTTTAGCCTTAGCCTCAATGGCTTCTTTCTTGGTGAGGTTGGCCTCAACCTTAGCATCCTTGGCATGTTTTTTTACCTATTTGACAGCAGGCTCCAGTGTAGGAGAATCGTCGACCTTCTTTTGAAGACTGACATTTTCAGCCTCTAGGCTCTTAACCTTCTCATCGAGTTTCTGCTTCTCGATCACCTGGGTAGCATTCAACAACCGGGCAGTGACCAAGGATTTGACTAACTCTTCAAAAATGACCTCCACATCAACAAAGCACTCCTTTAGTCAACCATTTCTCTCCCACAATTGATCATAATCAATTAAGAACTGCAAAATAATGGGTGGATAAATGTGAGAAAAATACAAGTGAGAAATAAACACAAAAGAGCGATATGCCGATCAACTTAGAAAAGAGATATTACAACTATCACGATCAAATAGCATAAAATGGATAAAGACATAGGAAACTGCTCTATCTACAGAAAAGACCCAAATCGAATCAAGTCTCAAGCTAGGTCGGGGCAAGCAACAATACATTAGGCAACACTCTTACCTTTATCAGTAGTATTTTTCACTATAATATCCACTAGGTGATAAGGAAGGTGATCCTTCTTTTGCCTCTTTGAAAGGGGCTCATTGTCATTGGAGGGGGAATCCTCGATGTCCATGGGGTTAATAGACCCCCAACTTCACTTTTCATGATCGCCTGCAGAGCAAGATATTTCTTTTTGCCTGATGGATGAGTAAAGGGAGGGGACTTAGTACCAACATTTGCAGTGATTAAGTTCATTACCTTCCTTTTTGTAATGAAACTGGGAGAAACAGTTGAAGGAACCAATGAAATGACAAGCGGTTTAAAGGAAGATGATTGATTGACGCTTGAAAGGTGCGGCGCGTGTTAGACGCCGGTTGTTGTTTTCGTTTCACCGCGATAATACAAACAAACCTAAATTATGACTACACTTGCAAGGCAAGCACAACGGTAAGTCGGATATCGAAAATCCACAGGGACAAGATGCTAGAATTTATATGATTTAATACTCCGAAATAAAAGTGTAAAAGACGATTACAAACTAAAAAGGGAAAGATGCATAAAAGGGAAATACTAATCTAGGCGAGTGTATTGAAACTAGATTAACAAAGCGAGTAAAACTATAGGTTGCGTCGAATATCCCTCACCCGAGTTAATTTGTACAAAATGGATACATGGGTCAACGAGTTATTACAAATGCGTCTCGTTTTGACAGTTAATTGAACCAATGGTTGTCACGCCCCTAAATCCGCATAAAAGCCTAATAAAATTTTGGCGTCAACAAATATCCCAGAAATTGCGCACGCAAGGTCGTAAGCACGGGACATACATGATATGCCCCGTCAAATCTCCGAGGCGCAATAACTAGGAAAACGCATCCGAAATAGAACGGTAAACACCATCACCAAAGCAAAATAATGCATCAAATCGAGTGAGTTCAATTCAAACACAACCTAATTTAAATTACCTAGAAAGCATGTTAAAAACGCGATAAATAAACGCGGTAAATCTACACTCGAAAGCAAGTAAATCAAAGTATGTAAACTAACTATGAAAGCATGTAAACCTAAATTAGAAAGCTTGAATTAATGGAAAATAACTATATTAATGGAGAGGAAGATGACTAGTGCAACTTACAACCCAATTGGGTGTTAAACCAAGAAGAATAAAAAAAGAACTCTTCAAATCCCCCAAAGCCTAAGCTAAAATCTATCCTAAAACCTAATATATCCATGTTAAAATAGAAACCAAAATTCCTTTAGTTAGTAAGTTACAAAAGAAATAAAGGAAAAAATAAAGGAAAAGGAAATATCTCAAAATATCTGGCATACGCGATCGACCGCATCCTCAGGCAAAAGTGTACTGTCTCCATTCCACAACAAAACTTGAAACCGCGGTCGTTCGGGCCTCAAACAGCGGTCGACCGGTACTCTGTTTTCCAGCCATTTGTGGTCCATGAAGAGGGGGAAAGGTCCATTAACGGAAATGGCCATATCTTCTTCGTCCGAACTCCAAATGACGCACCATTTGCGGCCACGCGACGCTAACTCAACGAACTATGCATCCATGGAATTTCCATGAGATGGAGAAGAAATGTGGATTGAATAAAATGCCCTTGAAGTAGCATCCAACGACGAAACTTCTCCGAAATGCAACGAATCCTCACTTTTAGCGTTCTAATACCTACAAAAGCACAATTAACCTCTGCAAAACATATATATCCAAATCCATGGTTGTCTGGTTAATGAGCATAAATATAGGCATTAAGGACCGTAAAAGCGATAGAATGCATAAAGTTAACGGGCAAAAATATGCAATATTTGATACGAATCACACCCCCTACCTTAAACATTGCTAGTCCCTAGTAATGAAACAAACAAAACCAGTCCATAGAGGGCAGTACAAGACGTATATATGCATCGAAATATAAATGCCACTTTCTTAGGGAGCACCATTGCATTTAGCATGTGCAATAAACTGTTAAACCCCTAGGTTACCCTAGTGGACGAGTGTCGTCTCGTGAGGGTTTTCAGGGATGGCACCCACAAACATCACATGATTTCCTTAAAATAAGCCCAAACCAACATGCGACAAGCTCAGCAATAGCGAAAAGGATTTCATACACATTATTATCACATTGAATGAATTCAAATGAAAGTCCAAATCATTAACATTATAGAATGCACCTCATAGAATTGAAACCTTAAAATGTGGGAGGTGGAGCATGCACATGCAAAGTGTGATTTGGCGAAAAACTTATATAAACCGGATAAACGTTAAAGCAAGCATATATTCAATCCTCACGAGCATTACACTCATCAAGCGAATTCACTCGAAACAGGGAGGTAACCCACGGAACATGCGGGCATAAAGAGTAAATGTAAATGGAAACTAGGCCGCACACATGAAGAACGCTATATATAAAATGAAAAACTATAATCTCAATGAAAGGATACCGCACACTAAAATAGGCGAAATTCATTTTCACAGATTATCAAAACTATTATGACTTTTGAATTACATGCACCTAAGATCACATAGGACTTTAATAGGGTTGTAATGCAGGCTAGGCTAGGGTACGAAATTAAGGAATGTATATACGGATTCAAAGTCTTCGGGATGAAAACTTGGGATAATGGGAAAATGCGGGCAATATCAAAATTGGAAAACAAGTTCCAAAAAGGCATTACATTTATCAATTGGAGAGTACTCAAAGCTTATTGAGCTATATACACAACATTTACAACTTTCTTTTTCTTTTCTTCTTTTTCTTTTTCTCACTTTTTCTTTTATTTTCTTTTGCTTTTTGCTTTCTCTCTTTCTCTCACTTTTTCACTACTTTCTTTTCTTTACTTATCAAACTCTCATATGCCTAAATTGCAATTGACATCATAACAACAACAATCAATCCCAAGTAACATTCCAAATAAAGGTGTGGAAAGTGTATGTATGGGCTAAAAATCCAATGCGGAGTTGGTTATGGGAATGGGGTTATGAAACGAAAGGATATATTTAGGCTCGAAGGGGTTAACGAGGGTAAACATATAAGGTGAGGTCAAGGTCAATATGGGTGATATAATAAAGAGGGCCTATGATCATTTCACAAAGTTTACGCAATTCTCGAGTCAAAACAATATATGAAAATCATGATTAAGTAACACATTTCAAGTATGAACTCAATTAATGAACGATCAAATGAAAGAATAGAGAGATTACCGACGAATTCAACGTTTTCAATGAGAAAAGAATAGTATATAACACTCACAAACGACGAAAGGTACAAAGCTTACTCGGTGTAAGTATATACAATGTAACAAAAGATTACCGAGTTATAAAAATCTTAAACCAAATCACTATAACCATAAAAGTGCATGTGCTCATGGGATTAAAGTTTTATTCATGAAGTTATTCATAATATCAATAAGTGAGACTAAAGACTACTAACTTCAAAAATCGAGAACATGCATCATTGGGCCGTCTATTGGATCGAGCAATTATTGAAATTTATCATCGGAAACAAGGGCAAAAAGCCCCAAAAAGGAGAAAAAAGAAAGAAAATCTTTTCAAAATTTTTAATTTTTTCAAGAAAAGCCTACTAAGTAACTAACATGTGAGCAAAAACATGGACTAAAATAAGAAATGGATAGAATATCCCACACCCCCTAACTTAAAACTTGACATTGTCCTTAATGTAAATTAAGAACCAAGTTAAGAGAGGAAAAGAGCGATATTACGCAAAATTAGAGCGATCCCCATATGAACAAGTCCAAAGAATCTACAAAACAAGTTAGTACCGAGCATAGCAAAAACAAATAACAAAAAGTTATCTAATTACACTAGACTAAATTAAAAGGAGAGAAAAAAATAAAAAGAAAGAAAGCTAACTATATACAACCTATTATTTAGGCTTCACACTAACTATACACTAGAAGTCTAAATAGCTGAGGGTCCACCGCAAAAATGATTTGACTTTGGAGGATAATCGGTGTACCCTCACATACAAGCATGCCTTCCGAAAAATATGAATTCCGTTTGAAAAACGGAAGGCATGTGTAAGGCGGAAGAAATGAACCATCGCCAATTAAAAGTTTTGGAGGGACGATGGGGGGTTTGGATTGAATGGGTGACAAAAACATACGGGGACCGAGAAAAGCTGAATATCCTCCCAATGATTTTGAAATTGGAATGGGAGGCGGCGCACACAAAGGCAAAGATGCGATCGTAGAGGGCGACTCGAGCAAGTACTCCTCATCGGTTAAAAGGTTTACAACATTAAAGTTTGAAACCGAATCATTGGGTACTTGAGACGATGTGATAATAGAGAATGAGAATGGGGATGAAAGAAATTCAAACTCATGAGATGAATCATCATCGCATGAAGATTGAGTTTCGAAGGAAATAATATAATTTTCAATGAAATGTTCTTCTTTGGGGGCCAAAGAAGAAGTCCTTTCATTGCAAATAGATATTACGTCGTTTTCATCCTCACTTTCAATATCTATTATGCAATGGGCAAAGTCTAGAATGTCTTGTTCCAAAGTAGGCACAAGTACCTCATTTGGTTCAAAACATTCCTCGACTTCAAAACTCACGGAAGCAAAATCGTCGTCAGATTCAAATAATAAATCCAACTCATGTTCCCAACAACGATTTTCTTCCCGATAACGATTTTCAATTTTCTCATTTTCATACATACGAAAGCCCTCACCGAATGTCATAGGTCGAGGTGCGGATCCATGAAAATGGAAACTTTAAAAATTACCAACGAACTTAAACGAAAACTCATTATTATAGGAATTTTGAAAACTATTCGAATTCGTTTCAAAATTCCTATTATAAGGAGGTAAAGGCCCAAAATCATTATCATCATCATCAAAATTCCCATAACCTAAGTTTTGACTTTCGTTATACTCGCCTAAAGTCATATTTGAATTTGTTATACTTTGGGATTCTAAGTAATCACCGAAAGTCAAAGGTTTACGAGAATTGGAATTTTGAGAATTATAACAATGATTACTGAAAGAATTGGAATAAGACATGCTTACCCCAAAAATGGCTCAAGTGGCGAATTCCACAAAGTAGGTGCGCCTGGAAAAAAATCGAGCGTTTCTAAGTGCCCAAATGTGGAAGTCCTGCAAAAAGATTAGCAAATAATACAAATAGAATAAAAATACTACGAAATACTAAATCAAATAAAGTCTAAAACAAAATCATCCCCAGCAACGGCGCCATTTTGATTGGAGCGTGAAAGGTGCGACGCGTGTCAGACGCCGATCGTTCTTTTCATTTCACCGCGATAATACAAACAAACCTAAATTATGACTACACTTGCGAGGCAAGCACAGCGGTAAGTCGAGTATCGAAAATCCACAGGGACGAGATGCTAGAATTTATATGATTTAATACTCCGGAATAAAAGTGTAAAAGATGATTACAAACTAAAAAGGGAAAGATGCATAAAAGGGAAATATTAATCTAGGCGAGTGTATTGAAACTAGATTTACAAAGCGAGTAAAACTATAGGTCGCATCTAATATCCTTCACCCGAGTTAATTTGTATAAAATGGATACATGGGTCGACGAGTTATTACAAATGCATCTCATTTTGACAGTTAATTGAACCAAGGGTTGTCATTCCCCTAAATCCGCATAAAAGCCTAATAAGATTTTGGCGTCAATAAATATCCCAGAAATTACGCACGCAAGATCGTAAGCACGGGACATACATGATATGCCCCGTTAAATCTCCGAGGCGCAATAACTAGGAAAACGCAACCAAAATAAACCCGTAAACACCATCACCAAATCAAAGCAACGCGTCAAATCGAGTGAGTTCAATTCAAGCACAACCTAATTTAAATTACCTAGAAAGCATGTTAAAAACGTGATAAATAAACGCGATAAATGAACGCAGTAAATCTACACTAGAAAGAAAGTAAATCAAAGCATGTAAACTAACTATGAAAGCATGTAAAACTTAATTAGAAAGCTTGAATTAATGGAAAACAACTATATTAATGGAGAGGAAGATGAATAGTGCAACTGATAACCCAATTGGGTGTCAAACCAAGAAGAATCAAAGAAGAACTCTTCAAATCTCCCAAAGCCTAAGCTAAAATCTATCCTAAAACCTAATATATCCATGTGAAAATAGAAACCAAAATTCCTTTATAGAGTAAGTTACAAAAGAAATAAAGGAAAAAAGAAAGGAAAAGGAAATATCTCAAAATATCTGGCATACGCGGTCGATCGTGGCCAGGGGGTCGGTCGACCGCGCCCTCAGGTAAAAGTGTACTATCTATATTCCACAGAAAAACTTGAAACTGCGGTCTACCGGGCCTCAAACCGCGGTCGACCGATACTCTATTTTCCAGCCATTTGTGGTCCATGAAGAGGGGGAAAGGTCCATTAACGGAAATGAGAATATCTTCTTCGTCCGAACTCCAAATGATGCACCGTTTGTGGCCACGCGACGCTAACTCAATGAACTAAGCATATGAGGAATTTCCATGAGCTGGCGAAGAAATGTGAATTGACTAAAATGCCCTTGAAGTAGCGTTCAGTGATGGAACTTCTTCGAAATGCAACGGATCCTCACTTTTAGCGTTCTAATACCTACAAAAGCACAATTAACGCCTGAAAAACATGTATATATCCAAATCCATGGTTGTTTGGTTAATGCGCATAAATATAGGCATTAAGGATCATAAAAGCTCTAGAATGCATAAAGTTAACGGGCGGAAATATATAATATTTGATACGAATCAATGATGTTCCTTCCTCAACTGATTCGTTTGATCCCTTCCCTTTTGAATACTGGAAGGTGGAAGCATCTGGGTCATCCAAGGTAATATGGATGATTGATGTTCACTTGATTGGCCTTGTAATAAAATAAGTGGTAGATCTTTTGTAGCCAAGCAGAAATGCCATCGACCTTAGGTGTTCGCCTGTTCCAACTCTCGTTGGATAAACCAAACTGTTTGAAGATCAACTAAGTTAAGTCACCTTTGCGAGGAATCTTATTCTTGATCTTTGCTGCCAAAAAATAGAGAGAAGAACAAAACATTATCCTCAATCAAGAAAAGATTACAAAGCTAACAAAATGTCTTTCTAATATATTCGTTGCCCTCCCCGAGGTCATCTCGTCCCTTCACACGCCACACCCTCAGGAAGGGGAGAATGTTGCCAATTCTTCGTAATCAGGTCATGATCCCAATAATCTTTATTGGAATCAGGGAGGTTCATGACCATGGCTCAATTAGTCACCCCCATCTTCATATAATTAATGTTCTCAGTAGTTCTCACCCAATGGTAACAATACATAATTTCAGTAATAATGGGATGGGTCCCATGTAGCTCGTTAATACGATTTACCCCATTAATGATCCTCCATGTATTTGGGGAAAATTAGAGTGGGACCACATCAAAGTGTTAGAAGAACTCCAAAAATAAGCGATTTGAGGGGAAGTGATCCCACACTCAGCAATAAAGATTGAAGGCAACCAATGGCCTTGAGAAAGGGCGCAAAGGTCACAAGGACACTCAACTAATCCTACAGATACGCACAGGGGAATTTGGTGGTCAATTTTGAATTTCTACATGGTGTTTTCGTTAATAACATACACCATGATTATAGATGAAAACTCAATGAAAGAATTAAAAAAGAAAAAGTGAAGAAGATTGAAAGGGAAAAAGAGTTTCGAAAGTTCTTTTAGGCAGAACGATAATAAAAAGCTCTCTTTTGAACAATGGTAGATTTTTTAAATGAATTAGGAAGTGAGGAAAAAAGTGGGGGCTGTTTTCTTATGATGAGAAATGCCTTAGTGGTTCCCCCAAAGCATGATGATGACATGTGCGTGTGGAAACTATCAAAGCGATGGTTCATTGCCGAAGAAAAAGGCTATATTTTACTAGCGTGTCCCTGGGATACTCAACGAGCAAAAAATCCTCGAATTTTAAGGATATTTATAAAATTGACCATCGACTAACCAGCAAATACTTTCGAGAAAAAAATACCGCGACTCTCTTAACTATGAACACTTGTCAGAATCAATAGCCGACCTAGATGCAACAAAGCTCAGTGACCTCAAAGCAACCCTAAGCTTTGGGGGAAATTATGGGGATCATAATTATTATAACATTCTAGGCATGAGCACCCAAGATTTTTGTGCACCAAGTTAATGAAAAGACCATGTTGTGGAAGACTCCTATGTATCCATCACTTGGAACAGTTAAAATTGATAAGATATAGGCCTGAACTTCTAGGGATACCTGTTAATTGAGCTTAGGGCTCTTCTAAGCTTATCTATAAATATAAGCCTACCTTTCATAAAGAGGGACATATGATATTGTATTGTCGAGCATTACTATAACTCTGCTGACCAATTCTGTGAAATTAATAAAAGAACAAACACTAAACCCCCCGGACGTAGGCACGTTGCCGAACCACGTATATCTTGCGTTGTGTAATTTTATCCTTTTCTTTGAATATCTCTCTTAATTTAGCTTGTGCACATTGAATACTAATATTGTAGGAAATTACCACCTGCAACAACCTTTATTATTCTGGGATAAATGATAAAAATATTCAATCAGTGTCCAATATATTGGGAATCAACCATTATGTTCCTCCTTTAAGATACTTAGGAGTTCCCCTCATCTCCACTAGGCTGAAATTTGAAGACTGCAGAAATCTTATAGATAGGGTGACATAGAGAATTATGAGTTAGAATACTAAATTATTGAGTTATGGACTTCAATTGGTTATATCCATCCTCTTTAGCATATAAGTTTATTAGTTTAACATTTCATCCTCCTCAAAGGTGTTTTGAGAGCCACTGATCAGTTGTTGAGATACTTTCTTTGAATGGAACTGAGCTTAAGCATAGTGGGGCCAAAGTGGCATAGAATGATGCAAGTCTCCCAAAAAAAAAGAAGGTGGATTAGGCATAAAATGTTTTGAGGATTATAATAAGTATTCTATGCATAAACACTTCTAGAATATTTGTTGCAAGAAAGACAATCTTTGGGTTAATTGGTGTTATACTTACAAGATTAAAAGGGAGGAGAGTATATGGTCCATCATCATCCCAACTGATGCATCATTGAGTTGGAGAAACATTTTGAAACTAAGAGACTTGGGCAGACCTCTTATCAAAGTTATCATAGGTAATTGCAAAAACACCTTCATGTAGCACGATAACGGGCACAAGTTGGGTTCTCTTTTCCCCCTCTATGGGGAGATAACTATATGCGATGTTATTAGTAATCCCAAATCAAAGGTTGCCAATTTCATTAATGGTAACAACCAAAAATCGCCTTTTATAATGACTTGGGAGCTTAACGAGATCAATAATTCAGTGCCTGTGCTGGTGGTTATCGGTGTCTGTCACTTAAGTGTTATTGCGATTGGTGTGGCACTTCATTTGTCTCGGGTTATGACATAATGGGTGTTGTTCAGTGGTTTCCTTCATTTCGTTTGGTGGTTTCAAATGGTTGAACAAGAATGTTCTTAGGTTGTATTCCTAGTTTGGGGATATGGCCCATTTCACAGTAATGTTTCGCTTTGGATTGAGCTTTTTATCCTCAGTGCTTGGGCTGTGGTGCTCATGGTTTTTCATTGAATTTTTTATTTTATTTTCCCTCCGTATCTTTGTTTATCGCGGATTTCAGTCCTCATTTTTTATTCTATGTTTTAATGACGTGTTGCTATTTTGTTTCTTTATTGGGTAGTTGCGACCGTGCTCTATCCTCACGAGGATATACCCTCTTATTTCTATAATCTTTTAATTTATTTATACACACATCTTACTTACAAAAAAAATAATTCACCACTCCCCACTATTACACTTCATGCAGAGGACGCTTGCTTGTGGACTCCTATTATGGATGCGATTTACTCTTCCTCATCCAGCTAGAAATCCATTAAAAAGGAATGCACTAGGATTCACTGGTTTAGACCAATTGAAATATTCCCAAATGTTCATTTATCCTCTGAGTATCATGTAAGAATGCACTCTATACCAAAGACAAGCTGATTACTTGGGGTTTAACTGATAGTGACATGGCTCCTTATGTAACTCCAGCAGTGAAAGTATCAACCACCTATTGGCTGAGTGTCCCTATTCTAATGAAATGTGGAATGAGATATTATTTAGAAATCAAATGTATGGGGATTTGGCAAACTGGGAGAATGAGTTTGCTGCTTATGCTATTGATGCTATAGGAAAAAGGTTTGCTAACAATTTGAGAATTCTTTCCTTCTCCACAACTGTGTATTGCATCTATAATTAGAGGAATAATAAACTATATAAGAATGGCTCCAAATCCATTACAACATTAATCAAATAAATTGAGGGCATGGTCAAAGTTAAGGCCATCACTTGGAAAAAGATTAGAAGAAGTTATAATAACTGGATGGCATGTTAGCTTCAGGATCTTCCTGATTCCATAATGCATAATTAGTTAGGATAACTCTCTTTAACTATTTACAGCCTTTATTTCACTTGATGTATTTTTCTTACTTGCTAGTAAATTGCTCGTGTCGTCTACCTCATGTATATTCTTCCTTTCCAATATAATATATTTTACCAAACAACAAAATAATTAACATAAAATTATTTTAAATTCTATAAATTTGACTTTAATCATTTCATTAAATCTTTCCCATCAAAATTAACCATATGTATATATTCTCTTGAATTATTAATTATTATTAAATCATTTAATTAATCAATTACAAATTAATATACAAACCGATGGTACTTTTTTCCTCCACTAGATAGCTACAACTAGTTTGCTTTTGACCTCTTCCAATAATTGCCTTCCACTTCCACCACACTGTTTGGTGAGAAACCTAACCAAAGACCATGCTTTGGTGATGCTATGAAACCTGGAGTTCTCTCATCACTCTAAAAATATCTCCCAATCTTGAGCTCGTCGTCGACAAACCAATAAGTTAATGGCAAACTATAAGTTAAACTACATGCTGATGTAGTTGCTCAAGGTAATGACATTTAGTAAAATGGCTCAATTAGATACTTTTTAGGTGGAAACTCCCATTGTATTTGCTTATCACCATAGGTAACAATATGTGGGATCAATATGGTCTTGATTAAGTTCTATCTCATGATAATTATGTTTTTTTCAATTCATAAATGCCGAGAGTATAGATGAAATTATTTATTATGGATCTTGGAACTTTGTGTGTTATGCCATCATCCTCCAAAAATGGCAACCAAACTTAAAGTTCACCAAAGATATCACTATGATGTTTCCTATATGGGTGAGATCTACATTGTTCCAATTCCATATCTAACTGAAAATTGCCTAAGCTACATTGTAAGTGCTATTGGTATCCCACTATCTGATGAAATCGCTAAATATATAAAAGGACTTAGCTATGCCAAAATTTGTATTGAAGTTGAGGCAAAAAATACATATCCCAAATCCATTAAACTAGTGCTAAAAAATGGGGAAACCAGTAAGGTTTGTGTGGACTATGATGAAATGATGTATTCATGCTCAAATTGTATGATTTTTTTCCACAACTCTTTCAAGTGCCCTAAATTAACTTGAACTGTGGGTTGAGAAGAAGCCCCAACCAAAATTTTGATGAGGCGTAAACTTTATATTTAAAACACGTCGTTGGGTGTTTACGCCCTATACAAAATAAATACCACAACTTGGTACACTAATGGAAGTGTAGAGGAAAGTAGGGATCGAATCCACAGGGAGTGTTGTATAGATTTTAATTGATTTATTATTTCAAGAATAAAAATGTAAACGGTGATAGGTTGTTTTGGTGAAAAAGGAAGAATAAAAAGTTAACTCTAAACAATATTAATTAAACGAGAGTCGGTATCACGTACCCGCCATGGGATAAACAACTAATAATTAGAATTTTGGTTCAAAAACATTTAACCGAGCATTTTCAATTAAGTATAAACATCACACAATAAGGAATTTAAGCCAAAGTTGCGAGATTAAACATTTAACGGAAAATGATCGCACGCGGATTAAATTCGGATTATCGCTATAAACTCTAACGTTGCGTGACAAAGAAAGATAAACGCTTAACAATCCGACCTTGATACGCGAGGTTTCAATTAAATATGATTTTACGCGAAACCTAACTTTCGGAGCTCAACGCCCATTAATGGCAGAAACGCAACCCTGACCCTATTTAACTAAGGGCTAAGCATGAATCAAACTAATCAAACTACAATTAAACTAATCAAAGTAATAAAGAACAATAATAAACTAATTGACAAGCATGTAAATCTAATTAACAAAGCAATAAATCAAGATATACAACTATATTAATGGAGAGGATGATGAATAATTCAACTTACAACACCCAAAGGGGTCACAACCAAAGAGAGATGAAGAAGCGATCTCAACACCCAAACCCTAACCTAAATTATCTATTAAAACTAAGTATATATTTATTACAACAAAAATCCTTTATATTATAAGTGCAAAAGAAACAAACAAGAAAGAAATGAAAAGGAGCCAAGCTGTAAAAAATAGCAGGGGATCGATCGATCGACCATTTTAGTCGATCGATTGACTGATCAGAAATTATTTCACTGCTTCCTTAGATTTCCAAAATGCTGAGGGGTCGATCGATCGATCAAGCAGGTCTGAATAAAATCTCCCCTGCTTTTGTTATGTTGTTATTCTCTTCCGCAAAAACTCCCGTAACTTCTTCATTCGGACTTTGAATCGCGTACTGTTTGCGGCCACGCGAAGCTTGCTCGGAGGTCTACAACTTTCGTGTGATTTTGGACCAGTTATCCAAACTATGGAATGATCTAATTGCCCTTGCACGTGTTTATATGTACGAAACTTTGCCGAAATGCTCAAAACTTCATAGTAAGCATCCAAATACCTACAAAAGCTCAATTAACCCCTGCAAAGCATATATATATAGAAATACAAGGTTATCTGATTAACGAGCATAAATATAGAGATTAAGGTACCCGAGGGGGCTAATAATGCGTACGTTAACAGGTGAAATACGCAATATTTGCATCATATCAAATTTCCAGCTAAACAAACTCTAGAGCCTGTTGGGTTTATGTTTGAGGTTTAAGGCATGGATGGTCAGGGTAAACCTGTATATAACCTCTCCAATAAGAAGATGAAAAATATCCAAAAACAAAACTATGGAAGAACCCTTAAAAGTTTAAATGATAGTTGAAAAGCCCTAACTTGTAAGGATTTGTTAGGGAAAGTAAGTATATATTAAAACAAAAGAGTGAGGTTACTACTAAAAAGGAGCAAACCCCTTGAAAAAAATTTCATCAAGCAACAAACACCTTGAAAGATGAATATGTAACAAATAAAATAAGTTATCCTAACTAGTGCTCAAGAATGATTCAGGAAGGCCCCTACTCATGCATGACATCATAAATTCTCCTACTTTTTCCCTAAGAAAGAGCTTTGGCATTGACCATAAATTCCACCTCCTTCACTATGGCTGATGCATTCCTTTCTCCCGAGTTGTGTAATCTTTTGTTCCTTTCAAGCCACAAACAATAAACAATTGTAGAGACGGAGAAAGTCTTTAATTATTGGTCAAGGATTTACTCTTGTTGCATCATCCCAACTGCCCATTCTTTAGAAGATGCATCCAAAGAAGAGGTGTTCAACAGTCTCGACATGAAAATGGCAAATGCTACAAGAAGAATTATCAATAAGCTCCAAAATATGAAGTTTATCTCTGGTGTAAAAATATTTTTAGCACACAAGACACATAATTAAGGAGCATTTAGGGATGTTACACTTCTTTTACATCATATTACTCATCCACCTGTGGTTTATAGCACCTAATTAGGGGTGGTAAATGGACGGATATGGATCGAATACCATGTTTTTCATATTCTTATCCGCTATCTGGATGCGCTATCTGTATCCGTATCCGTATCCGCCCGCATAGTTAAAATAACTATCCATATCTGTATCCACTCGGATATCTCAGATTCGGATAATATCCGTATCCGTTTACATTGTTTAGCCATCACAAAAACTAACTATTAAAATATCTAATCCAATGAAATCCAAATAAATGTATAACAACATTAGTTCATCCTAACATCAACAATTATGGCTTCCATAATAATAGTAGCATTCCATAATGATAATATGGCATAAAGCCATCCATACTTTACAACCATATAAGCTTAAAGACATCAAAAAAGAAAAAATAACAGTAGCATTCCATAACAGTAGAAATAAATATGCACCTCTTAGATTAAATCAAATTTATTGAGAATGATAACCTAATGGACCTTTTAATCTTCAAAACATACTGATATTTTTATTTTAATAAGTTTACATTTTTATTTTATATAAAATATACCTGTTGTTAACTTCAGTTCTCATCACAATCAAAACCATCTCTTTACTTTTTTGTCTCTCGTACATTTATTTATAATTAAGAAAACCAACGAACAACCACATGAACAATATATAAATACAGTTATATATTTTTATTTTAATTTTGTATGTACCTGTTGATGCTAACATTCTGTTGCATGAGGAGGGGATACGCAACGGCGGAGCGACGGAGTTGATGTGTAGCGGAGGGGTTGATAAGAAGCGGTGGCGGGGTTGATGAGCAGTGGCGGGCTGATGCGGCGGAGGGGGAGGTAGAGGAAATAGGGTTTTTTGTGGAGTGAAATGAGGGTTTCTTTTCTCTTGTTTTGTACGAAAGAGAAATGAAATGAAATTATGGTTTTTTTGTTTTGAGTGGAGTATATATTCTTTAGTGGGTGTATGTTGTGTGTGATAGGGTGTATTGTAACTTTAGTGTAACTTCATGATAATATACCCAATAAAATAATAATACACGACATTTTATAATATACCCAATAAAATAATAATACATGGCATTTTATAATATATCCAATAAAATAATAACTTTAGGGTGTTTTTTTATTTTGAGGGGAGTATGTTTTTTTTAAGGAATAAACTATTAAGATTATTTTAATAGTAATATTAATACTAATATTATTAGTAATATATTAAACATATGTTTGACGGATACGGATATCCGGTAAAATGATATCTAGTAAAATGGATACTCCGCATCGGATACGGATTATCCGTGTCAGATACTAGTACTATCCATATCCGTTTTCTCGGATATTTTTATAGAGTATCCATATTCGTATCCGTTTCCATTTTTTTTGGATAAATGTCCGCAAATTCGGATTCGGATATCGGATGGATGCGGATTTTCGAATATCCGTTTATAGCCCTACACCTAATAACTGTGACACCCCGCCCAATTAAATACCGGGTGATCAGTCCTTTATTAAATTAAATCAGACTATCTAGTTGGTTCATTCTTAGCATCACTGTAAAAAACATTTACTTCGTTAATCACCTAATAAATTAATTAAGCTAGTGTCAATTTTTTTTTACCGTTTTATTATTATATGAAAATTTCAATAATTAACAACATTCACCATTACAATAAATTAAACAATAAGTATAACTGAGAATCCATCAGGCTATATAATTAAGACCGAAATAACATCCCAGTTTAATGTCTCGATACAAATAACCAATAATAAAGACTGAATTCAACCATATCCATAATAAAACTGAATCCCTCCAACATAAAGTAACTGAGTACAGGTCTCTCTGAAAAATAAAAGATAATGACGAATGGGCTGCATACCCTAAATGAAATCACTAGCGTCAATGACTGAAGGAATAATAGTGGAGGCGTCTAATCACGAGGACCTGTAACTCCCACAATAGTTGCAACACATCAAATCGTCTAAAAATCTACGCCTGGCGGTCCTGTGGCTAGACACCTAAAATAGTTGTACAAAACAAAATAGATTTGCAAGAGACGGGTCAGAGCCCGAGTGTAAAATAGTTTAAAAACTGTTTATCAAGTATTTAAAACGGGATAAAGCAAATATTATATACATGTTAGCTTCACGACTCTCTCTTGAGATTCTTACCTCTTAACTATTGTGCACGCCTAACGTATCTCTAAACCGTTCTAATTATCGTTATCACACCTAACTAGATCGTAGTCATAAACCTTCTAAACCATCACCAGTAGTAATATCCCGCATTTTCCACACAATATATATGTTATTAAATGTTCCATCATTTACTATCCCGAGTAAGAGTTTTCACAATAAGGTTAAGTGTGCACTTACTTGATTTAATTCCATTAACATTCTCATCTACATATTCACACGATAGATTAAATCACAAGTTTTTATTTTTTATCACACTATTTTAAATAAATACTAATACGACACCCCTAGACTTATCTGCGGTGCGTGCATACTCTGCTATCAATTCCCGGTACATCTCGTACTGAATAAGCAATCTCGGTTTGGAATCACTCTCAAACCATATAAATAAAAATCACACATATTGGAGGAAAACATAGTTCAAAGCCTATGAGTTACGCACATAACTACGCACCCATATGACCGTCATCACTATCATTATCACATATAGCCCGTACCTAGGTTCCATGTTCTGAGGTACGAAATTTAAAATACCCCCAATGGGCTCATCAGGATAAGACTGTCCCCTTTAAAGACAACTCCCGCGATAGCAAGCAGCGTAGGTATTTCATACACATAATGAATACTACTATAGTGTGACACCCCGCCCAATTAAATACCGTGTGACCAATCATTTATAAAATTTAAAACAGAGTATCCGATTGATTCATTCTTAGCATCACTGTCGAAAAATAATTTTCTTATTAACCACCTAATAATTAATTAAGCTAGTGTCAAAACATTTTCCCATTAGTAAAAATTATTTAATTTAAATCATTAAACACATCCAACATTTTCACGAACAAATGAATAATGAATAAAACACTAACTGACTGAATGTAAAGAAACTGGAATAATCGTCCAAGTTAAATGAAAATCCAAATCATCAAAATATAATAATACTAAATCCGACTGAATGCTGAACATGTAAATAAAATGAGTACAATGTCACTCTGACATACAAAAATGATAATGGGCGACGCGTGTCCTAACTGGAAGGTCTAAATAACAGAACAGAGATGATATAAGTGATAGCGTCTAAATAGGTGGACATGCAACTCCCACCATAGCTGCAACACGTCAAATGGTCCGAAAGTCTAAACTTGGCGTCCCTGTGGCTGGACACCTAAAATAAAATACAACAAGAGAAAAGAGATTTTGCAAAAGACGGGTCAGAGCCCGAGTGTAAAACATTTTAAAATAGTTTAACAAGTATTTAAAAATTGCAATAAATCAAATATTATGTGCATGTTAGCTTTTCTAGCACTCACTTGAGATTCTCACCTCTCAATTATTGTGCACGCCTAACGTACCTTTAATTTGTCCTAATTATCTTTATCACACCTAACTTGGTCATAACCATAAACCTTATAATCCTCACCCGTAGCAATAACCCGTATTCCCCACATATGATTATTATTAAAATTTGTGCATTTACTACCCCAAGTAAAATTCCACAATAAGGTTAAGAATTCACATAATTGATTCGATTTCATTTACATACTCATCTACATATTCGAATGGCAGATTAAATCACAAGTATTTATTTTCCATCACACTACTATAAATAAATACTAATACAACTCCCCTAGATTCAGCTGCGATGCGGACATACTCTGCTATCAAGTCCAGGCACATCTCGTACTGAATAAGGACATTCAGTTTGGAATCACTCTTGAACCATATAAATACAAGTTACACATATTGGAGGCTAACATAGTTCCAAGCCTATGGGCTACGTACATACCTAAGCACCCATATGACCGCCAACTTATCAACTCACAGATAAATAGTTCCTAGGTTCTATGCTCTGAGGTACCAATTTAATATCCCCCCGAAGGCTCATCAAGATAAGATTGTTCTCTCTTTAAGACATTTCGTGATAGCAAGTATGGTAGGTATGCCATACACATAATAGATAGTACTATATGTATTCACACAACCCATCAAGATCATTAGGTATACACACAACCCAAATATTTTACTTCATACGTAATATTATTCTCATTACTACTTACGATATATTTATTTAATTACAAATACTCTCTCTTGTAATTATCAAGGATAACTCACCGCTCCAAACACCTTAAAGTTTTATTCCCAAATAACTTTAATAATTATGCCCTATACCGAAATAAATTCCACATTATTTAATCTCACTCGAATTAACTATGCTGAACAACTTGGAACCAAAACGAATTTTCCAGAAATCTTGTCACGTCGCTCAAATGAAAATGCATCTCGTTTGAACGAGATAATAAGTCATTTAAACGATCTCTTCGTGCGAGATGCCATCTCGCTCGAACGAGATCCAATCTCGTTTGAACGAGATTGCACAATTTCATCCCCTACCTTTGGCAGCAACGTTTTTCACTATTTTCAAACCTAAAAACCTCTACAAATGATTCCCAAACACCAACTAATCAGTTATATTTGATACTCCAACATGCATATTTGATTTCTAACAACCTAGAATCATTTAATCTTTAATAAACAACCCTAAATTTGAAATCTCCAATTTAAATCAATTAAACCCTAGTTCTTCCCATTATCATTCAAGAACATAATAAACCCAGATTCGTTCATGACAGTACATCATAAATTCGTGACTTCTAATCTACCTACATGAGGGTTTAACATTGTTGATACCAAATTTAGTCTGCTGACATGGCTCAATTAAGTGAAGACACGTGTCAATTTACATGGCACTAACAAACATTTCTGAACAACACCTTGACTTCGAGGAACTGAACTTCCCCGGCCAGCTGAAATACTCCGAGCAGTAGGTACTCTCCGAGGAACTTTATTGCACCGAGCAACTCATGGATACCGAGATTGAATAATTAGAGATAATATAATTTTTTACATCAACAGATTAGCGCCGTCTGTGGGAAAACGACTGTAATTATCGTTTTTCATCAAAAATAATTCATTATCAATGGATGATAATCCTGAATCCAGCAATTGAAATGCTGGAACCCCCCCAAATCCATCTGCTCCTCCAAATGTCCAAGATCTAGCTGGAATTATGGCCAATTTGGCTCAAGGCCAGACAACCATGCAAGAAACTAAGCGACAACTCATGCAAACTATCCAGGGTGGAGCGTCAACCCATTCAGGACAACGAAGTGTTCAAAGAAATACTTGTTTACTTTTTTTCACGCATTAGGCAAAGCAATTCATATCGCACTGAGAAATCTGATGATTTTTCTTATCAACCGGGTCAAACTTCATCAGTATGAGCCACAGATACTGAACGAAACATCACTCTCTCTCTAGAAAGGATTAGTGCATTGGAAAGACTAAGTAGGATCTCTCCTTTTGATCGATTGGGACCTAGGAAGAATAAAATTCCTCCTAAGGCTATGTCGAGAAAATTTCGACGACCATTTGATCTAAGAGAGGGTTTTTCCCAATCACAACTAGTTGCTCGACAAGATAGATCCCAGGAGGTTAACTCAACACAATCAGTTGCTCGAACCAACAAGACCGATGAGGGAAATGATGCGTGGAAAGGCTCTATTCAGCGGTTGGAGGATAGATTAGGGGAAATGGCTAAGACCAAGAATCCTCTACAAAAAACTTTTGTCCAAGGGACACCTTTTGTCCAGGCAATTGTGGATTTTCCCACACCATCAAAGTTCAAAGCACCTGTTGTGACTCCTAAATATGATGGAAAAATCGACCCTGTCCTTCATATAGAGCAATACCAAGCTGCTGCCGACATCTATGCTGTGTCAGATGAGATGAGATGTAGGGCATTCTCAGGAACTCTTACAGGATCTGCTCAAATATGGTACAATAATCTTCCTCGGGGTAAGATTTCAACTTTCTTTCAACTGGCCGAGCTCTTCATTGGTAACTTATGTTTTGGAGCAAAATTGATTAAACGAGTAGCACACTTGTTAAGTGTTAGACAAAAAGCAGGTGAGAGCACCAGGGATTATATAACTCGTTTCAATAACGGGAAACTCGAAGTTATTGATTATGAGGAAAAGACAGCGATTACTGCTCTGATGAGTGGGCTGTTTCCCAACAAGTTGTACTACACTTTGGCCAAAGATCCACCCATAACCATGTCAGAACTGATGGCAAAAGCGGCCAAGATCATGAATGCCGAGGAGGCTATGGCTGCGAAGAAGAACATGGACACCAAAGAGACCAAGGTGGAGGTTGATAAGGCTAAAAAGAAAGAGCATAAGAATAATGGTGGTGACAAACAGTCAAAAACAAAGCCATCATGGGAGGTATTGAAGAAATTTGAAAATTATACTCCTTTGAAGGTAGACATCAACCACGTTTTAGAAGAAATCAAGAACAGCGAGGAGCTAAACTGGCCAGAGAAAATGAAGTCAGACCCTGACAGGAGGAATAAGGCCAAATATTGCGAGTTCTACAAAGATTATGGCCACACGACCAAAAATTGCATAGCTCTTCAGAATGAGATCGAAGCACTCATTAGACGAG
The DNA here is from genome assembly GCA_949130495.1 of Sambucus nigra. Lineage (NCBI taxonomy): Eukaryota > Viridiplantae > Streptophyta > Magnoliopsida > Dipsacales > Adoxaceae > Sambucus > Sambucus nigra. The sequence continues at coordinate 96,402,981 of OX422216.1, read as the reverse complement.
GAAAACTGACAAAGTATGTTGATCGTAGAAATGAAAGAAGAAGCAGCGACCGAGAAAGAGATAGGTCTAGATCTCCTCGTCAAGTAGAGGAGAACAAGAAAAGAGACCATAAAGATGATCCAGAAGATGACCCCGATCTCCCCAAAATACCAAGGCAACCAGAATGTGAAGTATTTTCAATACGTTTTGGATCATTTGATTGTAATATTATTACAGGTGGAGATACAGGAGGTGGAGACCTTACTGCAGAAAGAAAAGCTTACCTCAATGAGGCTTAAGCCTGTTCATATATTCAACGAATAAACTTGGCTGAAGATGATCGCTTGAGGAAGGTCAACAAAGAAAAACTGGTCATCAGTTTCTTAAAGAACGACCTTGCAAGAGTGCTGCATCCTCATGATGACCCATTGGTGATCAAAATGAGAATGAAGGAAGTGATGATCTCGAGAGTACTGGTTGATAATGGTAGCTCGGCTGATATTATGTTCTACTCGTGCTTCGACAGCTTAAATCTAATGTTATCTCAGTTGGAGCCTTATCACAGGCCTCTCCTCGATTTTACTGGTGAGAAAGTTTTTCCACTTGGGACGATCAAGTTGGATATGTTCATTGGTACATGGCCTGCTTGTCGAACAGAAAGAGTACGCTTCTTCGTGATGGATAAGAATGTCCGACCAGCCTATAATATCATCATGGGAAGGGTAGGATTGAAGAAGTTCGAAGTAGTACCATCTACGGTACATCAATGCCTGAAATTTCCAACCAATTTTGGAGTAGGAGTTGTAAAGGGTGACCAAAAAGTAGCTCGAGAATGTTACTACTCATCGGTCGAGCAGGAAGAGCTGGAGGAATCTAGGAAAAAGACTACTACCTACCAAGTGGATGAAGGTGCAGAGATTGAAACATTGGATCCTAAAGACGAGTTGCAATTCGTGTAAGGTCAGGTGGTGGAAGCTACTGAAAACATCATTCTGGATGACGAGCATCTAGAACGAACAACTCAGATAGGTTCGTCGTTAGATGCCTCACTAAAATAGGAATTGATAGTTTTCCTAAAAAACAGAAAACAAACTTTTGCTTGGAGTCATGAGGATATGCCCGGAATAGACCCAAATTTCTTATGTCATGAGCTCAATGTGAATAAGGAGATCAAGCCAGTGAAGCAGAGAAGAAGAGTGTTCAGCCCCGAGAAGAACCAAGCTATACTGGAGGAGGTCGAGAAGCTCCAGAAAGCTTGTTTTATTGAAGATGTTAAATACCCAGACTGGTTAGCAAATATGGTGATGGTGAGAAAGAAGAATAACAAATGGAGGATGTGTATAGACTTCACCGACCTCAACAAGGCATGCCCAAAGGATCATTTCCCTTGCCCCAAATTGATCAATTAGTGGATACTTCCTCAGGACACGAACTGCTGAGCTTCATGGATGCTTATTCTGGTTACAACAAGATCAAAATAAAACCTGAAGATAGGGAGAGTACCTCTTTTATTACCCATAGGGGAACTTATTGTTATAATATTATGCCTTTTGGTTTGAAAAATGCAGGTGCAACATATCAGCGGCTGATGAACAAGGTGTTTGCAGAGCAAATCAGTTGCAATATGGAAGTTTATGTTGATGATATGCTGACAAAGAGCAAGAGAGATGCTGACCATCTAGTTGACTTAGGCCAGACCTTTGATCAATTAGATAAATATCAAATGAAGTTGAACCCGACCAAGTGCATATTCAAAGTACGAGAAGGCATGTTTCTCGGGTATATTGTCAATCAACAAGGCATCGAAGCAAACCCTGAAAAGATCAAAGCTCTATTGGGACTACGATCTCCAACGACGAAGAAAGAAGTGCAAAGTCTTACAGGGTGAGTAGCAGCACTTAACAGATTTGTATCGTGAGCAACTGATTGATGCCTCCCATTATTCAAAACGCTCCGAAAGACTTTCGAATGGAATGAATAATGCGAGAAAGCTTTTCAAGAATTGAAGAAATATTTGGGAGCACCTCCACTGTTGTCCAGGCCAGTGATGGGAGAAGGATTGTACTTATATCTGGCAGTTTCAGAAAATGCAGTTAGCTCGGCATTAATAAGAGTGGAGGATGGAGTATAAAAACCAATTTATTACACTAGTAAGGCCTTCCGAGGAGCAGAGATCAGATATCCAAAATTGGAAAAGTTGGCACTGGCGCTGATCGAAGCGAGTAGAAGAATGAAGCCATACTTCCAGGCTCATACCATAGTCGTATATACCGATATGCCATTGAGGCAAGCTCTTTATAAACTAGAAAAATCAGGAAGATTGATGTATCAAGCAATAGAACTCGGTGAATATGATATAATTTACGAGCCTAGATCATCACTAAAAGGGCAAGCAGTAGCAGATTTTATGGCCGAGTTCACTTGTTCTGATACCCCCGAAGAGAAAAAGCTGAGCACCGACCAACCTGTGGATGTTACAGGATCATCAAATTTAAACCCCGATGAACTTAAGTTGGTCGGAGAGCAAGAGAAGATGGTCGACGAGCAACGAGGTGTAGTAGAAATGGAGATAAAGGAGCAACAAATATTCCATCGAGGAACTTTTTCCAATAAAAGGTTTGAGGACGAGATACCTATATGGAACCTATATATGGATGGCTCATCATGCACCTCAGGTAGTGGAGCTGGGATTATATTGAAAAGTCCAGACGAGGTCGATATAGAATATGCTCTGCGCTTTCAATTTCAAGCTTCTAATAATGAGGTCGAATATGAAGCAATGATTGTAGGTCTTAGTTTGGCAAAAACCATGAAGGCAGAGCAGGTAATCGTATGCAGTGACTCGCAATTAATTGTAAACCAAATGCTTGGTGTATATGCAGCAAAGGGAGAGTTGATGATTAAGTACCATGCAAAGGCAATAGAATTGGTATCGGAATTTGTTACTGTTCAGCTAGTCAAAATACCAAGAATGGAGAATGCAAAAGCAGATGCCTTAGCTCGATTAGCATCAGCTACTCGTACCGAGCTACGAAGAACAATCCCAATTGAAGTTCTAGCTGGTCGGAGCATAAATGAAGATCTGACGATGAACTTTATTACCCTCGATTTAGGGCCATCTTGGATGAATCCCATCAGGGCATATATATTGAGGAAGGGAAATTACCGATTGACAAACTCGCAGCAAAGAAATTGAAGTTTAAAGATGCTCGTTATGTACTGACTAATGGTATTCTATACAGACGAGGAATTATGGCAGGTTTGCAAAGATGTGTGCATCCTTCCGAAGTGAAAGACTTGATTGAAGAGGTCCATGAAGGGTCTTGTGGAGCCCATGTAGCAGGTCGAACGCTTTTACAAAGAATGATGACGTAAGGGTACTATTGGCCAACGATGAGGGCTGATTGTATTAGCCTATGCTAAGAAATGTGACAAGTGTCAACGCTTCTCCTCTATCCGAAGAACTCCCCAGGCATTGCTAACACCCATTACTTCCCCTTGGCCGTTTTCCATGTGGGGAATAGATTTGGTCGGACCACTTCCAACTACCAAGGGAAGATTTAAATAGCTTGTGGTCGCGGTGGATTACTTTACTAAATAGGTGGAAGCTGAGCCCCTCATTGATATAACGTACGATAAGGTGTACCAATTTATTTGGAAGAACATCATTTGTAGATATGGTCTTCCTCATGCCTTCATTACAGACCATGGAACCCAGTTCGACAACGAGGAGTTCGCTGCCTATTGTCATCAGTCAAATATCTTGAAGACCCACTCGGCACTAGGCCATCCCCAAAGCAATGGACAAACTGAAGTGACAAACAGAACGCTGCTAAATGGTTTAAAGAAAAGATTAAATGACGCGAAAGCAAACTTGATCAACGAGCTACATTCAGTGCTGTGGGCTTATCGTACTACTCCCCGAGCAGCGACAGGAGAATCTCCATACATGCTAGCGTTTGGAAGTGAAGCTGTTATACCTACCGAGTTGGGACTCCCAATACACAGAGTACTGAATTTCAATTCCCCTGTCAGCGATTTAATGAGAAGGTTAGATTTGGACATGCTCGAGGAAGTTAGAGAAGAAGCAGCCATCAGGAATGCTGCTTACCAGCAACGAACAACTTTGTTCTATAACAAGAGAGTGAAGAAGTGCGACTTGAAAGAAGGGGACTATGTGCTGAAGAAAGTAATTCAAAAGCACAATAAACTGGAAGCTAACTGGCATGGGCCCTATAGAGTAACCGAGGTTGTTCGACCAGGGACATATAGAATTGAAACTTTAGAAGGGGAGGAGTTTAAGAATGCATGGAACGCAGAACATCTTCGTAAATATTATCAGTAGTCTCATTTCCATGTAATGCAGTTTTCTTCAATATGAATAAAGTTTTGGTTATTTCGCCCAATTCTCTCTTTTTGTTGAAATTTTTCGGAGTACTAGTGCTGCACACTATGCATCAAGCCCAGAAATACCAACTACGGTTGGTTGGGAAGAAAATCCACCAACTCCGGTTGGTCGGGAATAAAAAATATTTCCCAGAAATACCAACTCCGGTTGGTCGGGAATAAAAAATATTTTCCAGAAATACCAACTCCGATTGGTTGGGAAGAAAATCCACCAACTCCGGTTGGTCGGGAATAAAAAAATATTTCTCAGAAATACCAACTACGGTTGGTTGGGAAGAAAATCCACCAACTCCGGTTGGTCGGGAATAAAAAAATATTTCCCAAAAATACCAACTCTGGTTCGTTGGGAAGAAAATCCACCAACTCCGGTTGGTCGGGAATAAAAAATATTTTCTAGAAATACCAACTCCGGTTGGTTAGGAAGAAAATCCACCAACTCCGGTTGGTCGGGAATAAAAAATATTTCTCAGAAATACCAACTACGGTTGGTTGTGAAGAAAATCCACCAACTCCGGTTGGTCGGGAATAAAAAAATATTTCCCAGAAATACCAACTCCGGTTGGTTGGGAAAAAAATCCACCAACTCCTGTTGGTCGGGAATAAAAAATATTTCTCAGAAATACCAACTACGGTTGGTTGGGAAGAAAATCCACCAACTCCGGTTGGTCGGGAATAAAAAAATATTTCCTAGAAATACCAACTATGGTTGGTTGGGAAGAAAATCCACCTACTATAGTTGGTCGGGAATAAAAATCCACCAACTCCGGTTGGTCGAAAATAAAAAATATTTCCCAGAAATACCAACTACAGTTGGTTGGGAAGAAAATCCACCAACTCCGGTTGGTCGGGAATAAAAACCCACCTACTATAGTTGGTCGGGAATAAAAATCCACTAGCTAAGGCTGGTCGGGAATGAAAATCTGTCAACTACGGTTGGTCGGGAACATTTCTATTAAACAAAGCAGGGTTATGTGATAAAAGTCAACTAATGGCTTAAAATTAAAAAGTGATCAAGCAAAATTTTTAATACTTGTAACATTTTAAATTACCACCAAGTTGGTTGGGAAACAAAATATCATCCATTTTGGTTAGACGTCAAATGATTACCACAAATTCAGGATAGTCGACAATAAGTTTTTACCAACTTTAGTTGATCGAAAAATAACACAATATTGTTATCTTTTTAACAGATATAACGTGCACATTCATTAGTAAATATAAAGAAATGTTTTACAGAATATTTCCAAGACAATCGAAATTGCAAGTAAAACTAGAAGTCTTTCATTAAATCTAGAGCAAAATACATCGAGAATGAAATACATATTAATTATTACATCAAGATTCCTATTCTATTGGTTTCTTCCCCTCTTCTTTTGAAACAGGTTCCTCGCCAGCAGGAGGATCGTCTAAAGCATAAGGAGAATTTATGAAATTAAGGTCTTTGAGCATCCTGATGTTCATCACAGATGGCCGATCCAGTAGATGCTCCGGGCGAGATATCTCAACATTGGAATGGAGACTGTAGTCGCCAAGATATTTGGAAATCAAACATTGAGGGATTGCCCGAGCAGGAATCCAGCTCATGTCGAGTTTGAAAGGTGGCACTGGCAGGTCGAGCAACCCAGGATTATAGTAATCCCACAAATAGTAACCTTGTTCCAATTGTAGCACACCCAAGGCATTTAACCATCCGTGCTTGTACCCCTCGTTGTTCGACTGCTGAATCCAGTCATCGAGGTGATAGAGGGCTTCATTAAAGCCAGCCATCCAAAATTCTCTAGGTTGCTTGTGGAATTGATAAGTCAACCTTTCCAGCTACTCGTGGAGATTTTTTATGAAAAGTTCTTTATTCTCCAAGGCAGACTTTTGTGCAGAGAGCTGCTCATCCAAATTCATAATTTTCTTGGACATCTCTGCTAATGCTTGATTCTTTGCCATTAGCTGGAAGGCCTGATTCTCCAAAGATGATTGAGTTCTTTGCTCTTCAATAGTAATCCGAGCAGCTCTTGCTCGTCCCCGAGAACCTCTTGTTCGACTGCGAGAAGAAGTAGAGGCTCCAGTTCTCTTCAAAGTCTCCAATTCGTCTCTCAAATTGGCATTTTCGACCTTTAAGAAAGAGAAACCCTCGTCGTTGACAGGGACTAAGGCGTTCGAGGAAGATGCTGCAGACTTAACTGAGATATCTCTCCTCGCAGGTTATTATTTTCCTTCTCCAGCAACTTAGCTATCTGCCTGTGCTCTTCGACCTCGATCTTCAAAGTTCTCTCCCTCACATCATAGGCAGCAATCAATCTATTATATCCTTTATCAGCACTTAGTTGCTGATACTTCTTCTCAAAACCCTGGTGCAAAAGGGCTGTAGACTCCTTGTATTATTATTGAAGCTCCTCGAGAGTGCCCTGGAGGTCTTCAATCATTTCATAATACGCTACATTATTAACCACTTCCCGGTCGAGCAGACACTTTAAATACTGGTAGGCTTCAATTGCTTGCTCTGATGCATCTTGACCGAGAATATCAACGATTTGAGCTTCAGTCATATCTGTATGACCAACTTTGAAGTACTCATTGCATTGTCTCAACAATTTTGTGTCATGAGCTGACAAGAGTTCCATTCTAGCCATAAACTAGAAAAGAAAAGAGATGGAAAGAATCAATAAAATGCAGACAGAGCGAGAAGAAGAGAATCAACAGTATGAACAATCAAAATTTCAAATTTTATTACATCATAAAAGAGAAGTACATGGTTCAGCGTTACATTTGACAAAGAAAATAAAACAGAGAGAAAAGTCTAAACAACTCTACACCTTCTCTTTGTCTCCGAAAACTTTCTCGGGAGGCTGGGATGAAGAGGAAGGTTGCTCGGATGGCACAGAAGGTTGCTCGGTGGGTGATGGAAGCTGCTCGGCTGAAATGTTGGTTAACTGGAGTTGCTCGGTAGGAGTAATAGTTAGTTGGGGCTGTTTGTAGCGAAGTTCAACAGTAAGTACTTGATCCCCAACCATTATAGAAGATTCCTCGGAGGCAGCTTCGTCCTCTTCTTCTTCCCCGGGAGTAGGAGGGGGGCCAGGAATGTGTCGCTGAAATAGGTCGGAGTTCTCATCGATATTCATCTCTGTCAGAGCATCCACCCAACCATCCTTGAAGTATTTGAGGCTGCCATACTCCATTTGTGAGACCATGGCAGCCAAACCCTTATTCCAACCATTGTCCCAGCCAACACTGAAGGACTTTTTCACAGCCAATTTTCTTTTCACTTTCTCTGAGGAAAGCTTCTCAAACAGAAGTTCTTCGGTAGCCTTCAATTTATTCTCCACTTCTTCCTTCTGACGACCTACTTCACGAAGCCTGTTTAACTCTTCCTCAGCAGACTTGAGCTTACTTTCAATCTCTCCAGCATTTTGGAGCTTCCGCTCGAGCTTTTTATTCTTCTCCTCCAAGTCTTTTATTTTCTTCTCCAACCCCTTGGAGACTTCAACAGCTTGATCCCTCTCCTGCTCGGCGGAATTAAGCTGTTTCTCCCAAGCATCTTTATCATCTAAATACTTATGACGAGAATCTTTTAAAGACTGCGTCAGACCTACAAAAGCCTCCTCTACACCACCCAAGGAGATGGATGCCTTGATGGCTTCGTCCTTCTTCAGAATTGTATTGAAACAAGTTACCAACTGGAAAAAGAAAATAACTGTAAGTCAGTGCTAGCACATACCATGGAAAAATGAAAGTTTAGATTAGTAATACTTACTGAGGTAATGTGCTGAGCTGCCAAAGTGGTAACCCTATCCCGGGAAAGATTTTCTTCAATACCTTGGATCTCGGGGATGATCCAAGACTTCACCGAGCTCATGGCAGAGCTCGGAGCAACAAAAGTGGGAACACCACTTCCAGTAGTCGGGGGCTGAGAGATGGATTTAGCCAAATTGACCGAGGAGCTCTTCTTTAGCTTCCTCGTGGGAACAGGAACATTCTCGACCAAGGATGTTGTCTTGGTCGGTGATATGACTATAACCTCGCTTGAAGAGGAAACAACTGCAACCTTACTCGGAGCCACAGGGGGCTTCTCGACAACCTTCATAGTAACAGCTGGAGGAGGTGCATCAAGTTGTCTTGTCCCTTCTGGGACATCCTTCTTGCTTTTCTTTGCCTCTCCAGCAGTAGAGGCAGATTTCTCGAAGAGGGCAGGAGCTCTTCTTCTTTACATTCTTTCACTCAGAGGAATATGTGACTCAGGTGAAGAACTTTCAGAAGTTGGTTCTAGTTCTACTTCACCTATCACTAGACGAGAAGTAAAAGACGTCGTGTAACTCTTATACTGCAGCAAGTATGAAGCTGATCTGATATGCTCGTCGGCAACAGTCTGATGCAAACCCCAGATAAGTTTCAGATGTTTTAAGTTAACTTCTGTCTCTTTTGGATACCTTCTTTTGCTGTCAACTGCAAATAAATGAAAATTAAAATATCAGTGACACATTTTATCAAACACAAAGAAAACATAATTTCAAAAATAAAGTAAAGTAAAAACAACCTATCCCATTGCCATAGGGAGGGCATCTGGGACCCTGATACACATCATTTCCAGTTAGTGGAGCATGTTGCCAATTTTTCATAACAACACCATGCTCGAAATAATCCCTATTGGCATCTGGGAGATTGACCACTGAAGCCCTATTTTAAAACCTAGTTTTCAAGTAAAAAGTACTGTCGCTGACAGCCCATCTATAACAAAACATAATTTCTGGAATTCCTATACGAGTTCCATGAATCTGATTTAATCTATGAACTCCATTAACTATTCTCCATGTATTGGGGGCTATTTTTACAGGAACCACGTCAAAATATTGACAGAATTCCAGACACAAAGGGTTTAGGGGAAAAGAAAAGCCACATTCAGCTACAAAGAGACTGGGGAACCAATGTCCCTCAGCCAAACGAAAATAATCTGAAGGTTCAGAAAGTTCCTCCAAAATAACCCATGAAGGAATAGAGAAATCAGAATGAAACTTATCAAGCGACTCAACAAGGTAAACCATGGTGAATAAAGGAAATAAAAGAGAAGGAAAAAGATCTTACAGAAAAAGGATGGATCTGTTGACAACGAACGATGAAAAGGATGAACGCACAAGAGAGAGAGGAAATGGAAAACTCAAAGATACAGATTTGAAAAAGTAAAAGACAATAGGATTTTCTGCAACGCTTAAATACCTTACCTTGGGAAGGAGTAAAAATAATGATTACAAAGAGATGCATTTACGCTACCGGCGGCTAAAAGGACAAAAAGGGGGCGGAGACCGAAGCAGTTAGAAAATTTCGAAAAGTCTGATTCAATGAATTCAAAAAGAAAAATAAATGCAAAGAAAACGCTCCTAAAATTCAGGATGACCATTTAATCCCGCCATATTTCGAGAAGAATGTTCCACACTCCTCAATCTCGAACTGTGAAACATTGGGGGCTTCTGTTGATACCAAATTTAGTCTGCTGACATGGCTCAATTAAGTGAAGACATGTGTCAATCTACATGGCACTAACAAACATTTCTGAACAACACCTTGACTTCGAGGAACTGAACTTCCCCGGCCAGCTGAAATACTCCGAGCAGTAGGTACTCTCCGAGGAACTTTATTGCACCGAGCAACTCATGGATACCGAGATACTTAGGCGGTCCGAGCATCTTAGGCAATCCGAGCTGCACCTCGATCAGAGCATTTATTACCAGACAATTAAGAGGATTAAATGCGCATTAAATGTTGGTTATTATCATACAGATGTATACGCTTATTGGACAGCTATGTATTACCCTTTCACATGTACAGCCTCAGGGCTATAAATACATTGTATCATCCTCATTGTAAGGGACTAGAATTTCTTGAGAAAAACCCTACCTTGAGAATTCAAACAAACAGTCAGCAATAACAAAAACAGTGGACGTAGGCCATTCTTTTAAGGCTGAACCACTTTAAAAATTCTTTTGTCTTATTTATTTTATCTGTGATTGAATAATTAGAGATAATCTAATTTTTTACATCAACAAACATATTGCGATTTCATATTGTAATTAATCATTTTAAACCTCCAATTTCATCAAGATTATGAACAATACATGGGTATTATACACTTATACTAACATGAACATGATTATTGCTATAGTTTTTCAAGAATTAAACACTTGCCACATGAAATAAGGTCTGATCCGTTGATGTAGTTGGTATGGTTGCGATCCTCGTTCTCCGATCTACGCGGTGCTGGTCTTGGTGGTGTAAATGGTGTACTGGTGGTCGTTCTGGCCCTAGAAACCTCTCATCCTCCTTCCTCCTTTTATGCACTCTGTGTCTAACACTGATAGACCCAATCTACTCCATGTACCTGATCTTTTATTTCTTTAATTTTCGTCACTAGTTATACTCCAAAAATACAAATTATTAAAACGCCCTCTCAGGATGCTGGTTTGGTCTAAAACTATCCCAGGACCCAAACTAAACCCCCGAGTAGACTTTTCTGACCATCTCGACCCTTTCGGACATATTGGCGCACTCGAAACGACCATTTGCGCAACTTATAAATATTTTACTTTTTATTCCATTAATTTAGTCCTGACATGACTGACATGCGTATCCCGACTTAATTATCGTAATTCTCGTATTTCTCACTCATGATAATTTTCATAAATTCTCAATCATATATTACTTTATTTGCTCAGTAATATTCAATATAATTATCATCAATAAATACCAACCCTTATCTCGCTAGTTAATATTTATTTTAATCCGAATTAATTATCAATTAATTTCCCATATATAAGTTAATTAATGCAATATTAAAAATCATTAAAAAATACGGGGTGTTACATATTGGTATTCACACAACCTATCAAGATCACTAGATATACACACAACCCAAATATTATAATTCATACATAGTATTATACTCGTTACTACTTACGATATATTTATTAAATTACAAATATTCTCTCTCTCGTAATTTCCAAGGATAATTCCCCGCTCAAAAATACTTTAAAGCATTCCACCCAATTATTTCCAATATCGGACTGAGTTCATCGTATAACATTCTATTTCACTCGAATTAACTACGTCGCCTAAATAAGAAAAAATTAGAAATTTTAAGAATTCTGACACGCCGTTCGAACAACAGCTTCACACGAGATGCCATCTCTTTTGAAGTGTCTTCATGCGACTTGAAACGACATGGTCCTGTTTCATCTCTAACCTCTAGAACTTGAGTTTTCACCATTTTTTAGTTCTAAGACCTCTACCGATCATTCCCAAACTCCCAACAATCAATTCCAATCCCTATTCTAACATGTAAGGATGATTTCTAATAGTCCAAAATCGTTAAATCATTAATAATCATCGAATAAATTCGAAATCCCCAAATTTAATCATATGAACCTTAGTTCATAAATTTTCAATTGAAGAACATAATTAACCCAGATTCGTTCATTAATATTAATACAAATTTTGTGGGTTCTAATCTACATACATGAAGGGATTAAACTCATACAGATTCAGTCCTAAGTTATGAATTCAATCGTCCAATTCTTATACTATTCATGTGTATTTTTCACCTACACTAACATGGACATAATTATTGCTAAAAGTGCGCGAGTTTAACCACTTCCCTCTATAATGAAGGTCTTATCCGTTGAAGAAGATGGTATAGATGTGATCCCCTCTCTCATATCTATGCGGTGGTGGTGTTTGTGGTGTAAAAGGTGTAGCAAAAGGTTCTAGCGCTTGAAACTTCTCCTCCTCCTTCCTCCTTTGGCCTCTGTGTTTGTAACAACTGATAAACCTAACTCCTCCCACATACAAGCTATTTTATCCCTATAATTTTCATAGTTAATAATTCTCCAAAAATATAAATTACAAAAATGCCCTCCCGGGATGCCAGTTTGGCTTAAAACTGTCCCGGGACCCAAACTAAACTCCTGGGTAGGCTTTTCTAACTATCTCAATCCTTCCGGACATATTGGCACACTCGAAATGACCATTTGGGTGACTAAAAATATATTTACTTTTTATTCCATTAAAGTAGTCCCAACACGATTGACACGCACGTTCCGACTTAATTACCGTAACTGTCGTATTTCTCACTTGCGACAATTTTCATAAATTCACAATCACATATTAATTTATTCGCTCAGTAATATTCAATATAATTCTCATCAATAAATACTAACCCTTATCCCTAGTTAATATTTATTTTAAACCACATTAATTATCAATTAATTTCCCACATTTAAAATAATCATTAAAATATGGGATGTTACATACTTCCCCCTAATAACGGAATTTCATCCCGAAATTCAGAAAATAAAAGTATACCTGGTAAGAACAACTAGAATATTTCTCGCGCATCTCCTAAGTAGACTCCTCGACATTATGGTGCTCCCATTGAACACACACAAGTGGAACTACTTTCGACCTCAATCTCCTCTCGCTATAGTCTAAGATAGCCACTGGTCTCCCCTCATAAGAACTATCAGGTTGTAAGTCAATATGCTCCAACATAATGTGAGAGTGAGCCAACTCATCTCGAAGATATCGTCTCAGTGAAGAAATGTGTAGCACATCATGAATATGGTGCAAGTTCTCCTACAACCCTAGTCTATACGATACTGATCCAATCCTCTCGATGATAGGAAATGGTCCCCACATATCTCGAGTCCAATTTGCCTTTCTTTTTTAACGTCATAATCCCCTTCATAGGAGATACTCGCAGTAGCACCTGATCCTCCACACTAAACTCTCGAAAGAACCGCTTAGAGTCGACGTGCCTTTTCTATCTATCATGGGCTACCCGTATGTGACCTCGAATCATCTCAATCTTAGCCGTTGTATCCTGGATCACCTTTGGCCCGAGTAGCTTGTTGTCCCCCATCTCTAGCCAAAAAGTAGGAGAACGACAAGGTCTACCGTACAATGCCTCAAATGGAGCCATGCCGATAGTGAATTGATAGGAGTTGTTGTACTCGAACTCCACCAGTAGAAGATACTGCTCCCAACCTCCTCCAAAATCAAGGACACACATTCGCAACATATCCTCTAACATATGATTAGTCCGCTCAGTATGCCCATCCATCTTCGGGTGATAGGCCGTACTCATATGCAACTCAGTTCCCATAGCCTCCTAGAAGCTCTCCTAAAAATGAGACACAAAGATCTTGTCCCGGTCGGACACAATATCAAGGGGCACCCCGTGTAGTCTCACTATCTCAGCAATAAAAATCTGAGCATACTGTGCCTTAGTATAATCCGTATGAACTAGAAGAGAGTGGTCTACCTTAGTTAATCTATCCACTATCACCCATATAGAATCGTGACCCCTCTGAGAAGTAGGCAACCCAGTGATGAAATCCATGGAAATGCTCTCCCATTTCAACATAGGAATCTCTAGCGGATGCAGAAGCCCGGTTGGATTTTGGTGGTCCACTTTAACTAGCTGATAGGTGGCACATTTCAAAATGAACTTAGAAATGTCCCTCTTCATCCCACTTCACCATTACTGTCGCCTCATATCCTGGTACATCTTATCCCCATCGGGATGTACTGCAAATCGAGATCCATGCGACTCTGTCATCACCACGTGTCATAACTTCTCCCCCTCAGGAACAATCAGTCTACCCTTTAAGCACAAGCCTCCCTCAGAACTTACTGAGTAAGATTCTACTCCCCTGGATAAAAGTTATCTAATCATATCCTGACAAAATGGGTCCGCTGCCTGAGCCTGTACCACCCTCGTCACAATCTGGGGTGTAACAGTCATAACTTGGGCATTTTCATCCTGATGTCCCAGCTCCTTCCACTTCACTTTCCACACCTCGACCACATCCCCTATTGGACTATGGCTCAACACATCAACTATTACGTTAGCCTTCCTTAGGTGATACTGAATCACAAACTGATAGTCTTTCATAAATTCAAGCCATTTGCGCTGCCGCATATTCAACTCTCTTTGAGTGAACAAATACTGTAGTGACTTGTGATATGTGAATAGGCGGAGTTTCTCTACCAATAAGTAATGTTTTTAAATCCGAAGGGCAAACACGACTTCTTCTAGCTCCAAGTAGTCGGTGGGGTAATTTTGCTCATGAGGTTTAAGCTTGCGGGAAGAATTAGCTATAGCCTGATACTCCTACTGCAACACTCCACCAAGTCCCTGTAAGGATGCATCAGTAAAGATAAGGTACTCTACACCTGGTCTGGGAAGTACTAGTACGAGTGCTGAAGTCAACTTGTCCTTCAGCTCACCAAATGTCAACTGACACGCCTCATCCTAAATAAACGGTACGCCCTTACGGGTTAGATTTGTCATCAGACCTTCAATCTTTAAAAACCCCCGAATAAACAGTCTTTAGTACCCGACTAGGCCCAAGAAACTATGCACCTCCATCGGTGTCGTGGGCTATCCCCGCTTCCTCACCACTGACACCTTGCTCGGGTCCACTGCTATCCCCTATCTGACACGACAGGCCCCAGAAACTGTACCTCATGCAACCAAAATCCACACTTCTCGAAGTTGGCGTATAGCTGGTGCTATCGTAAGGTCTGTAGAACTCTACGCAGATGCTTGGCATGCTCCTCCTCGATTTAGGAATAAATAAGGATGTCATCTATAAAGACAATGACAAACTGATCTAAGAACTCTCTGAACACCCTGTTCATTAAGTCCATAAATACTACCGGTGTGTTGGTTAGCCCAAAAGGCATAACCCAAAACTCATAGGATCCATATCTCATCAAAATGCAGTCTTAGACACATCCTACTCCTCGATCCTCAAATGATGGTACCCTGACCTCAAGTATATCTTAGAGAACTAGGCTGCTCCCCTCAGCTGGTCGAATAAGTCATTAATTCTGGGCAATGGATACTTATTCCGTATCGTGACTTTATTCAACTCTCGATAATCTACGCACAGTCGTAAGGATCCATCCCTCTTCTTCAAAAATAAAACTAGGGTACGCAAAGGTGAGGTACTCCTACGGATGAAACCCTATCCTAACAACTACTTAATCTGATCCCTATGCTCACTCATCTCCGCAGGAGTCATACGGTGCACGAGTTATTGGACGAGTGCCCGATGCTAAATCAATAACAAACTCTATCTCCCTACTCGGAGGTAGTCCCGCTATCTCCTAGAACACATGGGTGAACTCATATACTACCAAAATTATATTAATGGAAATCACCACTTTCGTAGAGGTCTCCTCCTCTTTATAGTATAAATGGGTGTACGATCCTCTCTCGGGGCGAGGCATCGCCACTACGAACATTTCCTGACCAAGAATGGAAAAAAACAATACTACTACTGAAGCAGTCAATCATGGCCCTCTACGCGACTATCCAATCCATAACTATAATGGTGTTGTACTCTGACATGTATAACATAAGAATATGAACAGGTAAAATAAGACTCCCAATATCTATACTCACACCCCGGCATATAAAGAAAACCAATGTCCTATTACCTAACGACGAGTCTACACAAGTCACTGTACTGTCGACTGTGTCTAAAAACCCTACGACCCGTGCAAATTTAGTGTCTATGAAAGAGTGTGAGGCCCCTGTGTCAAACAAAATATGTCCCATAAACCTATAGATAGAAAACATACCCTTAACTACAGGCGAGGCCTGAGGGAGTGCTATCTCGTGGACATTGTAAACACGCCCATACTATAACTTCCCCTGCTGAATCGGGGCTGCTGGAATGGTAGGTAAAGCTGGGACTGGTGCTGGGAGGGCGGCGAGAAACATTGATCGCTGGGGCTCCTGACGAGCGCACTGCTGCTGCTGCGGAGCCCTATCCTTTTACGGGCAGTCCTGACGTTTGTGACTAGTATTACCGCAAACGAAATGCCTACCGGCCAAGTTTCCTCCCTTCTGACCCTGCTACCCTCGACCCTACTGGCAGTTACCACCTCTCTCTTGGACCTACTGGAACTCTGCTGGCCCTGATGGCCATACTAACCTTGGTGGCCATGCGTGAAAACTCCCTGTCCATAAAGGAAATGCCCTGATCTGATTCTCTTAGCAGCATCCCCTGATGGGAAACCTGCTCTCCCTATCTCTGCTAACTCTGAGCTACTGGTGCCCCGCTGGTACTACCTCCCCTGGTCCTCCTGCCCTGTTGGCTGGACTTTCTAACTCGCTTGCTAGCCTTAACGTGGAAGCAATGGTCATGACAGTGTAGTAAAGAAGATTTGAGTACATCTATATAGGACTAGAAGGAAAGGTTACGCAGAAGATGATGTCGAATCCTCCAAGTCAGGCCATCCATAAACAATTGGATTCTCTTTTCTTTAGTAGGTACCCCTTCTAGTACCAGGTTTGTAAGTCTAGTAAACTCCTCCTCATTTTTAGCTACGATCATCCCCTCCTGGGTGAGGTCCAATAATTTCCGCCTCATCTCTGTCTAAATGGCTGAAGGGAAAAATTTACGGTCAAACCGCACCCAGAAATCCTGAATCGCCATGTCGTCTCTCTCATCAATTGTGGTAGTGGAATCGCACCACTATAATTCCACCGCCACTAGCTTAAAAGTATCTAGGATCTGTCTCTGTACCTCCGTGCACTCATACATCCTCAGGTGCCTATGGATATCCTTCTTCCATTGGCTCGTAACTACCATATCCGCACTCCCCTGGAACTCTGGAAGATGTGCGTTCTGAAAGGAGTCCCTGACTCGCTCCCAAGTAGAAGGGAACACATGTGCCTGGGCAGGTACCACTGCCTGTGCCTGGGGTGGGGCCTATTGTACCACCAATAATGCTGCATTAACTGCCAGTGCAACAATGACGACAACTTCTGCTGCATTAAATCAGAATATTAAGTTGGTTCATTCTTAGTATACTATCAAAAACATTTACTTCTTTAATCACCTAATAAATTAATTAAGTTAATGTAAAAAAAATTTAATCGTTTTATTATTGTATGAAAATTTCAATAATTAACGACATTCACCATTACAATAAATTAAACAATAAGAATAACTGAGAATCCACCAGGCTAAATAATTAAGACCGTAATAACATCCCAGTTTAATGTTTCAATACAAATAACCAATAATATAGACTGAATTCAACCAAATCCATAATAAAAATGAATCCCTCCAAAATAAATTAATTGAGTACAAGTCTCTCTAAAAATAAATGATAACGAAGAATGGGCTACATGCCCTAAATGAAATCACTAGCATTAATGACATAAGGAATAATAGTGGAGGCGTAAAATCACGAGGACCTGCAACTCCCACAATAGCTGCAGCACGTCAAATCGTCTGAAAATCTACGCCTGGCATCCATGTGGCTGGACACCTAAAATAGTTGTACAAGAGAAAATAGATTTGGAAGAGATGGGTCAGAGCCCGAGTGTAAAATAGCTTAAAAACAGTTTAGTAAGTATTTAAAACGCGGATATTACTATTGTGCATGCCCAATGTATCTCTAATCCATTCTAATTATCGTTATCATACATAACTAGATCATAGCCATAAACCTTCTAAACCATCACCAATAGTAATATCCCATATTTTCCACATAATATATATGGTATTAAATGTTTCATAATTTACTATCCCAAGTAAGAGTTTTCACAATAGGTTTAAGTGTGCACATACTTGATTTAATTCCATTAACATTCTTATCTACATATTAACACGATAGATTTAATCACAAGTATTTATTTTTCATCACACTATTATAAATAAATACTTATATGGCACCCCTAGACTTAGCTATGGTGCGTGCATACTCTGCTATCAAGTCCTGATACATCTCGTACTGAATAGGGACAATCGGTTCCGAATCACTCTCGAACCATATAAATGCAAATCACACATATTGGAGGCGAACATAGTTCGAAGCCTATGGGCTACGCACATACCCACGCACTCATATGACCGTCATCACTATCATTATCACAGATAGCCCGTACCTAGGTTCCATGTTCTAAAATACCAAATCTAAAATCCCACCAAAGCGCTCATCAGGATAAGACTGTCCCCTTAAAAAAAAAACTCATGCGATAGCAAGCAGTGTAGGTATGTCATACACATAATAAATACTACTATAGGTATTCACACAACCTATCATGATCATTAAGTATACACACAACCCAAATATTTTAATTCATACGTAGTATTATACTCATTACTAGTTACGATATATTTATTAAATTACAAATATTCTCTCTCTCATAATTTCCAAGGATAATTCCTCGCTCGAAAATACTTTAAAGCATTGCACCCAATTATTTACAATATTTCTGTACTGGATCGAGTTTCTCGTATAACATTCTATTTCACTCGAATTAACTACGTCGCATAAATTGGAACAATTTAGAAATTTCTAGAATTCTGACATGTCGTTGGAACGCGACTGCATCTCATTTGAACGAGAATGACAGGTCACTCGAACAACAGCTTCACGCAAGATGCCATCTCGTTTGAAGTGTCTTCGCGCAACTTCGAACGACCTGGGCCTGTTTCGTCTCTAACCTCTAGAACTTGCATTTTTTAACATTTTTGAGTCTAAGACCTATATCGATCATTCCCAAACTCCCAACAATTAATTCCAGTCCATATTCTAACATGTAAGGATGATTTCTAATACTTCAGAATCTTTAAATCATTAATAATCATCGAATAAATTCGAAATCCCCAAATTTAATCATATGAACCTTATTTCATCAATTTTCAATTCAAGAGTATAATTAACCCAGATTCGTTCATAAATATTAATCCAAATTTCATGGGTTCTAATCTACATACATGAAGGGATTAAACTCATACTGATTCAGTCCTAAGTTTTGAATTCAATCGTACAATTTCACCCAATTCATATGCAATTCATGTGTATTTTTCACCTACACTAACATGGATATAATTATTGCTAAAACTGCGCAAGTTTAAACACTTTCCCATAGAATGAAGGTCTGATCCATTGAAAAATATGGTATAGATGTGATCCCCTCCTCCGATCTATGCGGTGGTGGTGTTTGTGGTGTAAAAGGTGTAGCAATGGACGTTCTAACCCTTGAAACCTCTCCTCCTTCTTCCAATCCTTTGGCCTCTCTATGTGTAACAACTGA
Organism: Sambucus nigra; assembly: GCA_949130495.1. Lineage (NCBI taxonomy): Eukaryota > Viridiplantae > Streptophyta > Magnoliopsida > Dipsacales > Adoxaceae > Sambucus > Sambucus nigra. Next base: position 96,383,492 of record OX422216.1, on the reverse strand, counting down.
TAACCCTAACTCCTCCCACGTACAAGCTAATTTATCCCTCTAATTTTCGTTGTTAATAATTCTTCAAAAATAAAAATTACAAAAATGCTCTCCCGAGATGCCGGTTTGGCCTAAAACTGCCCCGGGACCCAAATTAAACCCATGGGTAGGTTTTGCTGACTATCTCGATCCTTCTGGACACATTGATGCACTCAAAATGACCATTTGGGTGACTAAAAATATATTTACTTTTTATTCCATTAAATTAGTCCCGACACGAATGACACGCGTATCCCGACTTAATTACCGTAACTGTCGTATTTCTCACTCGCGACAATTTTCATAAATTCACAATCACATATTAATTTATTCGCTTAGTAATATTCAATATAATTCTCATCAATAAATACTAACCCTTATCTTGTTAGTTAATATTTATTTTAAACCGATTTAATTATCAATTAATTTCTCACATTTAAAAAAATCATTAAAAATATGGGGTGTTACAATAACTGCCCAAGCCGAAGGAGAAAAATACATCCCATTAATGGTGGGTAACCAGATGAGATAGTCATTATTAATAGTACTAATGATTGGTATAAGGAAGTTCTTGATCTTATTCAATTACCAAGTGATAGTAGCAGGCCATCTCTAGTTGCCTAAATGGATAAAGTTGGAATATTTAGCTTTAGAATTGCTAGAAGCATCATAAATTGTTATCGTGCCACATGAAAGTGTTTTGGCTATGGCCAATGATGGACTTTATGAAAGGTCTTCCTATGTCTATTAATTTTAAAATTTTCCTCCAGCTCTAAGATACACCAGATAGTAATTTAAGGGACCGAATACTTCTCTCTTTAATCTTGTACACATGACACCATTTGTCCCACAAGCTATCATTCTCAGTGCAAAGATTCCATAGATGTATTAACTAAGATGATTTGGTTCAATCTTCTAACCTTTTGATATTTAAACCACCTTCTTCTTTTGAAACACACAAATTTTTACAAGCACCTTTGGCCCCATTGTGCTTTAACTCTGGTCCATTCCAAAGGAAATACCTTATCAATTGTTCAATCTCATTAAGAACTCTTTTAGGCGAAATGAACAAGATATACCAATAAACTTGGATATTGAAGAGGACTTATTGGACAAGTATAAGCCTACCAACAGAATTAAGAAGTTTTTTATGGTTCAACTTTTGATTCTCAAAGTGACTCTCTCAATGAGATATTGGAAATCCTCATACCTTAATCTAGAGGAGATAAGAGGTCCCCAAAGTATATTAATCACACTTAGGAAAGCAACATATATGTCATTCTTTGAATTACATTATCTTGGACACTTGAGTAATAGAATGCACTCTTAGTTGGATTGGGATTTAATCTAGAAAGGTTACTAAAATCATAGGTTATCCTATTCACACAAGCAATGGAGTCTAGATCTCCTCCACTAATAATGATAAGATCAATTGGAAAACACATGTAGTTAAGATGAATCTCTTTTACATTTTTGATAATATTTAAAATGAGGGTTGTCAAAACTTTCGTCCAACATTTCAGAGAAACTTTCCATAACTAGAAGATAGAGATAAATGGACTTGTCTAAGACTTCTAGAACCTTTTAAGAAACCATGCAAATAACCATTTAGAGATATATAGAACTTGGGTGAGGTTACACATTCTTCAATTAATTAATGACCAAGGGAGGGAAGTTCATATAATCTAGCAAAGCGAAAAGAAACTTCCAGTTTTTTCGGTAAGGTAAACTGTATATATATAAAAAATAATTAAAGCAACTAGAGGGCATACCCTCGCGTAGCTAGAGCACAAACACAACTAACCAACAACATAGAAAAGTAACAAAACTAACATCTAGTACACAAAACAAATGAATAAACATGTAAGCCTAAAAAAGAAAGCAACAAAAGAAACATAACATGGAATAAAACGAGAAAGAAAGAAAAAAACTATTGAAACCCGCGAGCACCACATCCCAAGCCCAAGCACCAAGAAGGCACACATGAATAAATCATTGAGATCAATTAGTGCAACACAGTTGGAGTCCTAAAATGGACAACCAACCCGAGAAGTAGCTTGGAATACAACCAACAATCCCCCAAACCTAGTGGAAGAAACACAAACAAACCCGGTGAGGCACCAACCAAATACCATAGTATCAAGGCACAATGACATAAAATAACATTAAAAACCAAGAAAACAAGGCAACAAGAAATGTAAAAACACAACATATACACAACGGGAAAATACTAACACTGAGAACACATAACCTCATAACCGTAGCTCAGGACAAAACCCCATCCAACACTAGAAAAATGAACCATTCGGATTCGCTGACCTTACATCAATTAATTAATGGACCTAGTGTTCAAATCACCTTTTTGCATTCAGTTCATTCCATACTTTTGCCTAAAGAAGGATTATTTAGCTCCTCTAATGTCAAGATAATTAGCCATAATGGCTTTCTCCTCCTTAAGCAAGTTAACATTAGAACAATATCTATCTAATCTGGTTGGGATTCCATCCAACTTCTCTTTTATCATTATTACTGCAGTGGCTATGTTGCTATAAAATTCCGTACCAAAATTTTTAAGAGCTGTTTTGAGGATCTTCAGCCTTCTAATAAAAACAAACATATGATTGGCAATAATGTTTGCCTACCTAACTTCAATAAAAACTTGTTTAAAATCCATATGGTCCATCCAAAAGTTGAAGAATTTGAAGGGTTTTTGTTTATTAGAACATGAGGGAATAATGGAAATGAGGATAGGAATATGGTCATAGATACTAAGGCAAATAACTTCAAATTGGGCATTCGGTAAAGTGATACTCCATTAGTCAATATGAAGAACTCTATTCATTCTTGATTTCACATTATTGTTACTTTTTTGTTTTCTATTACAAATTAACCACAAACCACTTGAAGCCATGTCATCCACTTGGATTTTATTCAAGCATCTATTAAATTCTTCAGTAGTTCCTATGTCAAAGCTATGGATGTCACTCGTCTTATCTCTTATACAAACAACATTAAAGTCTCCTTTAAGAACTTGCTATTGTCCATTAATGGTAACAGATTCTATGTAAGAAAATTCTATAATTGTCTTCAATACATCTGGAGATGACCCCATAAATACAGGTTGCAAAGAAGAATTTGTCCATGCCAATAAACCTGACTTTACAAAAAATGGCTTGACTGTGGGTAGTGATAACTTCAACATGTAAAACATTGGGATACCATCCATGAATGTCTTTAGTAACTCCTCCATCGACTGGGAAATTATGAGCAAACTCCCTATTCCTTGGATAGATAGAGGGGATGACAAAGGTTAGAAACATTCCATCTTGATTGGACGAATGCTAAAAAGTATAACTTTGGTTTTAATTAGACAAACATAAGATAAATTATGCATAATGATCAACTTATAAATTTCTTATTATTTATGGGGAGAGTTGAGCCCCCTTATATTCTAAGAGACCAACTTATTTATTTGAAGATGGAAGCTTTGTTCTTTCCATCAGTTTTCTTCTCCTTAAAAAGTGTTGATTTTTATTAATCAACTACGTAAAGCCTTCCTCTGCATTGGTCCTAACTTCAAACACACAGGTGCTAAAGTGGCTTGGCATGATGTCTATAACCCCAAAGATGACTGTGGTTTGGGAATTAAGAATTTGGTAGTGTGGAATAAGGCTTCGATGCTCAGACATCTCCAGAATCTTTTTAAGAAGAAAGACACCCTTTGGGTCAAATGGTGCCACACATTCAAGATAAAGCACATGAGTATTTGGGCTTTGACTATCCCAGTTGACACTACTTGGTTTTGGAGGAAAATCCCAAGTTTAGAAAAATTGGTAGACCTCTTTTTAAGTCTATATTTGGTAATTTAATCATCTAAAATAACTGACACCCACCAATAAAATATAAACACAAAAATGATCTCCCTTCTCTCTAGGATTCAAATTTCCCTACCAACCTACCACCACCTTCTAACCACCCTAAACACTATAACCACCACCAACCCTCCCCTATTGTAGCCCTATAGCTATGATAAATCTGTCTGTATCCCTACGTGGTAGGTTTACTGATTAAGTGCGAAAAGTAGCGCGTGTAAAGACGCTAGTCGTTGTTTTCGTTTCGCCAACTCAATACAAAAACCTAAGTTACTACTACACTTGCGAGGCAAGCACAACGGTAAGTCGGGTATCAAAAATCCACAGAGACGAGATGTTAGAATTTATAAGGTTTAATATTCCGAAATAAAAGTGTAAAAGGTGAATTACAAACTAAAAGAAAAGATGCATGAAAGGGAAATATTAATCTAGGTGAGGGAAGTTAAACTAAATTAATAAAGAGAATAAAAACTATAGATTGCGTCGAATATCCCTCACCCGAGTTAATTAGTATAAAATGGTTACATGGGTCGACGAGTTATTAAGGTTGCGTCTCGTTTCGACAGTTAAGTAAATCAAGAGTTGTCACACCCCTAAATTTGCATAAAAGCCTAATAAGATTTTGGCGTCAACAAATACCCCAGAAATTACGCACGCAAGGTCGTAAGCACGGAGCATACATGATATACCCCGTCAAATCTCCTAGGCATAATAACTAGGACAACACACTCGAAATAAATTCGTAAACACCATCACCAAAGCAAAGCAACCAAATCAACCCTAGGTGAGTTCAATCCAAGACAACCTAAACTAAATTAGCCACTAAGCATGATAAACAACATAAATAAATCAACTAATTAAATTACACTACACAAATTAAACTAGACTTGAAATAAATAAAGCATGAAATAAATCTAGGGCACAAAGCAAGAACAAGAGGCAGAAGATGAATAGTGCAAGGAACTTACATTAATGGTGGATTACACAACAAAAATGAGGAGAGGGAAAACACTCCACAAAAATCCCCAAATGCTTCTAACCTAAAATGAAATATATATCCAAAGAAATGCCCCTAACACTCTATTTATACCCCAAAATAAACCCCAAACAAAACCAAGCCAAAAAACCCAAAATAAGTCAATTTTCGTACATATCTGATGGGACCGGTCGACCTCTATTTTGGGACCGGTCGACCGCACTTTTGGAATTTGCCTTGGGCTTGAAGCAGCCCCCATTTACACTGCGAACCAATTTTGATGCGTTGCACGGAAATGGCCATAACTCCCTCATACGGAATCGAAATGAGGCGTGGTCGGAACCGACGCGAAGCTAATTCAATTCTCTACATGATTTTGTTTTGAAACCCTCCAAATTATGCAGTATGAAATTACCAAAATGCCCTTGAAGTAGAAGAAAATACCGAAACCTTCCGGAAATGGGCATAACTTCCACATACGGAGTCACAATGACGCACGGTCAGTGGCCACGGAAGGATAATTTGATGATATACATGTTGATAACTTCATTCCATAAAAAATAGTGAGTTTGAAAAGACCAAATTGCCCTTGAAGTAGCATTCGACGATGGAACTTCTCCGAAATGCAACCGAACCTCACTTTTAGCGTTCCAATACCTACAAAAGCACAAATAACCCCTGCAAAGCATGTATATATCCAAATCCATGGTTGTATGGTTAATGAGCATAATTATAGGTATTTAGGACCGTAAAAGTGCTAGAATGCATAAAGATAACGGGCGGAAATATGCAATAATCGATACGAATCACACCCCCTAACTTAAACATTGCTAGTCCCTAGTGATGAAACAAACAAAACTAGTCCACAGAAGGAGATACAAAATGCATATATGCATCGAAATATAATTGCCACTTTCGTAGGGAACACGATTGCATTTAGCATATGCAATAAGCCGATAAACCCCTAGGTTACCCTAGTGGACGAGTGTCGTCTCGTGAGGGTTTTCAGGGATGATACCCACAAACATCATATGGTTTCCTCAAAATATGCCCAAACCAACATGCGACAAGCCCAACAAAAGCGAAAAAGATTTCATATGCATTATTAGCAAAGTGAATGAATTCACATAAAAGTTCGAATCATTAACATTATAGAATGCACCTCATAGAATTGAAACTTTAAAAGTGGGAGGGGGGAGAGCAAATGCAAAATATGATTTGGAAAAAAACTTATATAAATCGGATACTAATCAAAGCAAGCATACATTCAATCCTCACGGGCATTATGCTCAACAAATGAAATCACTCGGAATGGGAGGTAATACACGGGACATGCGGGCATAAAGAGTAAATGTAAATGGAAACTAGGCCGCACACATGTCACAAATGAAGAACGCTATATATAAAATGAAAAACTGTAATCTCAATGAAAGGATACCGCATACTAAAAGAGGCGAAATGCATTTTCAAAGATTATCAAAACTATTATGACTTTTAAATTAAATGCACCCTAAGATCACATAGGACTTTATAGGGTTGTAATGTAGGTTTGGGGTTAAGGTACGAAATGAAAGGTATATGTACGGATTCAAAGTGTTCGGAGATGAAAACTTGGAATAATGGGAAGGATGCGGGCAATATCAAAAATGGAAAGTATTTTCCAAACAAGCATTAAATGTATCATCGGGGAGAGGAATCAAAGCTTATTGAACACTATACACAACATAAACAACTTTCTCTTTTCTTTCTTTTCTTCTTTTTCTCACTTTTTCTTTTTTTGTTTTCTTTTTCTTTTTGCTTTCTCTTTTTCTTCACTTTTTTCACATCACTTTTCTTTACTTATCAAACTCTCATATGCCTAAATTGCAACCGACATCATAACAACAACATTCAATCCCAAGTAACATTCCAAACAAAGGTATGGAAAGTGTATGTATGGTATATAACTCCAATTTAGAGTTGGTTATGGGAAGGGGGTTATGAAACGAAAGGCTATATTTAGGCTCAACGGGGTTAACGAGGGTAAACATATAAGGGTGAGGTCAAGGCTAATATGGGTGATATAATAAAGAATGCCTATGATCATTTCACAAAGTTTACGCAATTCTCGAGTCAAAACAATATATGAAAATCATGCTCAAGTAACACATTTCAAGTATGAACTCAATTAATGAACGGTCAAATGAAAGAATAGTGAGATCACCGACGAATTCAACGTTTTCAATGAGAAAAGAATAGTGTATACACTCACAAACGACGAAAGGTACAAAGCTTACTCGATGTAAGTATATACAATGCAACAAAAGATTACCGAGTTATAAAAATCTTAAACCAAATCAATATAACCATAAAAGTGCATGTGCTCATGGGATTAAAGTTTAATTCATGAAGTTATTCACAATATCAATAATCGAGACTAAAGTCTAATAACTTCTAAAATCGAGAACATGCATCATTGGGTTGTCAATTGGATCGGGCAGTTATTGAAATTTATCATCGGAAACAAAGGCAAAATGCCCAAAAAGGAGAAAAAAGAAAGAAAATCTTTTTGAAATTTTTGAATTTTTCTAAGAAAAGCATACTAAGTAACTAACATGTGAGCAAAAACATGGACTAAATGAAGAAATGGATAGAATATCCCACACCCCCAAACTTAAAACTTGACATTGTCCTCAATGTAAATTAAGAACCAAGTTAAAGAGAGGAAAATAGCGATATTACCCAAAATTGGAGCGATCCCCATAAGAACAAGTCCAAAGAATCTACAAAACAAGTTAGTACCGAGCATAGCAAAAACAAATAATAAAAAGTTAACTAATTACATTAGACTAAATTAAAAAGGAAAGAAAAATAAAAAGAAAGAAAGAATAAAAAGCTAACTATATACAACCTACTATTTAGGCTCCACACTAACTATACACTAGAAGTCTAAACAGCTGAGGGTCCACCATAAGAACGATTTGACTTTGGAGGATAACCGGTGTACCCTCACATACAAGCATGCCTTCCAAAAAATATGAATTCCGTTTTAACAACGGAAGGCATGTGTAAGGCGGAAGAAATGAACCATCGTCAATTAAAAGTTTTGGAGGGACAATGGGGGGTTTGGATTGCACGGGTGACAAAAACAAGTGGGGACCGAGAAAAGTCGAAAATCGTCCCAAGGATTTTGAAGTTGGAATGGGAGGCGGCGCACACAAAGGCAAAGATGCGATCGTGGAGGGCGACTCGAGCAAGTACTCCTCATCGGCGATAGGGTTTAAAACATTAAAATTCGAAACCAAATCATCGGGTACTTGTTCCGGTGGGGTAATAGAGAATGAAAAAGGGGATGAAAGAAATTCAAACTCATGAGATGAATCATCATGGCATGAAGTTGGAATTTCAAAGGAAATAATATCATTTTCAATGAAATGTTCTTCTTTGGGGGCCAAAGAAGAAATCATTTCATTGCAAATAGATATTACGTCATTTTCATCCTCACTTTCAATATCTATTACGAGATGGGCAAAGTCTAGAATGGCTTGTTCCAAAGTAGGTACAAGTACCTCATTTGGTTCAAAACATTCCTCGACTTCAAAAGTCTCGAAAGCAAAATCGTCGTCGGACTCAAATAATAAATCCAACTCATGTTCCCACGAACGATTTTCTTCCCGATAGCGATTTTCAATTTTCTCATTTTCATACATACGCAAGCCCTCACCGAATGTCATAGGTCGAGGTGCGGATGCATTAGAATGGGAACTTTGAAAATTACCATCGGACTTAAACGAAAACTCATTATTATAGGAATTTTGAAAACTATTGCAATTCGTTTCAAAATTCCTATTATAAGGAGGTAAAGGCCCAAAATCATTATCATCATCATCAAAATTCCAATAACCTAAGTTTTGACTTTCGTTATACTCGCCCAAAGTAATATGTGAATTTGCAAATTTTTGGGATTCTAAGTATTCACCGAAAGTCATAGGTTTGCGGGAATTTTGAGAATTATAACAATGATTACCGAAAGAATTAGAATAAGACATGCTTACCCCAAAAATGGCTCGAAGTGGCGAATTCCACAAAGTAAGTGCGCGCGGGAAAAATTCGAGCGTTTCTAAGTGCTCAAATGTGGAAGTTCTGAAAAATATTAGCAAATAATACAAATAGAAAGAAAATACTATGAAATACTAAATCAAATAAAGTCTAAAACAAACTAGTCCCCGGCAACGGCTCCATTTTGATTAAGTGCGAAAAGTAGCGCGTGTAAAGACGCTAGTCGTTGTTTTCGTTTCGCCAACTCAATACAAAAACCTAAGTTACTACTACACTTGCGAGGCAAGCACAGCGGTAAGACGGGTATCAAAAATCCACAGAGACGAGATGTTAGAATTTATAAGGTTTAATATTCCGAAATAAAAGTGTAAAAGGTGAATTACAAACTAAAAGAAAAGATGCATGAAAGGGAAATATTAATCTAGGTGAGGGAAGTTAAACTAAATTAATAAAGAGAATAAAAACTATAGATTGCGTCGAATATCCCTCACCCGAGTTAATTAGTATAAAATGGTTACATGGGTCGACGAGTTATTAAGGGTGCGTCTCGTTTCGACAGTTAAGTAAATCAAGAGTTGTCACACCCCTAAATTTTCATAAAAGCCTAATAAGATTTTGGCGTCAACAAATACCCCAGAAATTACGCACGCAAGGTCGTAAGCACGGAGCATACATGATATACCCCGTCAAATCTCCTATGCATAATAACTAGGACAACACACTCGAAATAAATTCGTAAACACCATCACCAAAGCAAAGCAACCAAATCAACCCTAGGTGAGTTCAATCCAAGACAACCTAAACTAAATTAACCACTAAGCATGATAAACAACATAAATAAATCAACTAATTAAATTACACTACACAAATTAAACTAGACTTGAAATAAATAAAGCATGAAATAAATCTAGGGCACAAAGCAAGAACAAGAGGAAGAAGATGAATAGTGCAAGGAACTTACATTAATGGTGGATTACACAACAAAAATGAGGAGAGGGGAAACACTCCACAAAAATCCCCAAATGCTTCTAACCTAAAATGAAATATATATCCAAAGAAATGCCCCTAACACTCTATTTATACCCCAAAATAAACCCCAAACAAAACCAAGCCAAAAAACCCAAAATAAGTCAATTTTCGTACATATCTGATGGGACCGGTCGACCTCTATTTTGGGACCGGTCGACCGGACTTTTGGAATTTGCCTTGGGCTTGAAGCAGCCCCCATTTACACTGCGAACCAATTTTGATGCGTTGCACGGAAATGGCCATAACTCCCTCATACGGAATCGAAATGAGGCGTGGTCGGAACCGACGCGAAGCTAATTCAATTATCTACATGATTTTGTTTTGAAACCCTCCAAATTATGCAGTATGAAATTACCAAAATGCCCTTGAAGTAGAAGAAAATACCGAAACCTTCCGGAAATGGGCATAACTTCCACATACGGAGTCACAATGACGCACGGTCAGTGGCCACGGAAGGATAATTTGATGATATACATGTTGGTAACTTCATTCCATAAAAAATAGTGAGTTTGAAAAGACCAAATTGCCCTTGAAGTAGCATTCGACGATGGAACTTCTCCGAAATGCAACCGAACCTCACTTTTAGCGTTCTAATACCTACAAAAGCACAAATAACCCCTGCAAAGCATGTATATATCCAAATCCATGGTTGTCTGGTTAATGAGCATAATTATAGGTATTTAGGACCGTAAAAGTGCTAGAATGCATAAAGATAACGGGCGGAAATATGCAATAATCGATACGAATCATTTACCAACCCAACTCTTGTCTAATCCATCACCACCACGATAGAGATCCTACCTACCAAACCACCCAAACCCATTGCTGTTCATGATATTGTTCCCTATGATATGGCTCCTATCCCCATTGCCATATGGGTAGTGTATTGATGTGGAAGAGGAGAGTAACTTGGAGATAAGTATTATTATCCAGACTGAAGATCAAGTATATAGAGATAATATCAATGCATCTAGGATCCAGGAGCTCAACGAGGAGAAGAATGTCTACCTTAACTTTCTTAAAAGTAAAGGTTTTACCCATGATGATATCTGCAAGTTTCTTACCAATAATGAGGGTATCCAAACCTCTGATGGCCACCAAAGGAGGAGGAGTTAGTCATCTGAGCATAAAATAGGCTCTGATGCCATTCTTGCTCCCCACCAGTTGTAACCAACCTTTCTTTAATTCAAAACACACAACCCAACACCACTAACCAAACCACCCATGATACTACCATGACCAAACATACCACTACCCACAAAACATCCACCTCACAAAACAAAAATACCCAAGCCACCACCATAACCTGGAGCAATATTATTTCTCCTAAACTTAATCCCAGCCTCAAACTCGCCTACCACAAGCCATTTCTGGTGGATGGGAAAGTATATGTATCCCCCCCTTCATCGGCTTCTGCTAGAAATACTGCTTGGCTTAACAATTCTCTAGGCTTCTTCCCAGGGAGAAGACTCCCCTATAACCTAGTGAACAACATATCCCATAGACTATGGGATCAATATGGATTACTCCAAGTCCTACCCCATGACAATGGATGTTTTGTCTTCTAGTTCAAGCTAAATGAGGATATAAACAAAGTCATTGAAAATGACCCATGCCATTTTTCTGGAAACCCTATTGTTGATGTAAAAAACTAGACTAGGTCTAATTATTTAATCACAGATAATATTTGTAAATAAAAGAAAGATACAAAAAGGTTTTTAAAGTGGTTCGGCTTATAGAGAAAAGCCTAGTCCTCTGTGCTTATTATTGCCTTGTGTTGGCCTTTCAATCACTTACCCTTGACGAAGGGATTACAACGTATTTATAGCACAGTAGGGAGACAAAGAGATGGAATGTTAAAGAATGGAATGCCTTTATAAATTAGGCATTTACATCAGTACATAATATCCTTTATGTTTATGGTTGTTGGCAATTTACTAATACTGTTGGTCGGCCTCCCCACTGTTGGTCGGGCTTTTTGGTGTTGGTCCGGCTTCCTGTACGCTGGTTGACATTTTAGTATGTTGGTCGGCATTCCAGGCCTTGGTCGGTGGTTATGCCTTGCTAACTATGATTATTTACATTGTGGATAACACATGCTATTTCTGATTGGTCCACGTAAGTGGGTAATTTTTGGTATCAACAGAAGCCCCCAATGTTCCATGCTTGATGCTTGCTTAAAAGTAGGGCTGTAAATTTTTGACATGATAACCGGTTTATGGTAATAACCTGAAATGACCCAAACTTGACATGATTATCTTGTATAGATTTAAGAGTACCCTAAACTTACACTCAAATAAAAATCAACGCGATCCGAAAATGACACGACTAACTCGAATTGCCACCCCCACTTGAAAGTATGGAGCATATAGTTCTGGTAGTAGCTCGGGCTACATTTGTGATGCTTGGTCGACTGCCGACTTCCCACACTTGTAAAATTATTAGCTTTGCTGATAGCGTGTACTGCTGATGGAATTTTTATAAATATCCAGAATTATAATGAATCGTCTTGGGGAAAATACGTCGTTTTCTTCTTAGCCGTAAAAATTTCAATCATCGTTTCACTTTAGTCATTACATTCGTTGGTTTTTGAAGCAATCTATAAAAGGCGGTAAATTTTCGGTTGTCTCTTACCTCAAACCTTTGAAGTTTTTGGTGCACTTTTTTGAGCTTTCGGGCGATCGTTCTTCCTATCTTTTAGTTCTTGCTGAATCCTTAAGCTTTTATAAGAATTCTTTCTCTTTCTTCTTTTCTCCATATTGAATCATGATTTACTCCGTTGTTTCTCTAAACGAATTTAGGAATAATGGAATATACCTACTTGGGTGTATTTAGTATTCCCCAATCCTCCTTTAAATCTTTTTTCTTTGTCTGAGGGTCACTGGATTCCCTCATTATTTATTACTGAGTGTGGGTTTAGTGTTCCCCCAAACCCATTTTGTCTGGAATTTTTTCAATATTTCGATATAGTCCCTACTAGGGTAGCCCTGAATACTTGGAGGGTTATCAATGGTGTTCATAGGCTCAATCAACTCCAGGGACCCACATAGGCATTCTTGAAATAATGTTTTGTTATAAGTGGGTCACTAGTGACAACACTTACTATTTAAAAACAAGTCTATAAATAGAGCTTTAGTTGTTAACCTTCCTGACTCCAATTGGTATTACTTCGACCATGGAGTGATTGCCAAAAACTAGCAATATGTACCCCTAACAATGGGTGAAGTGTACAATGGGCCAAAATGCCCTCAGGGGGGTCATGGGATAAATTGTTTTAATTCTCATGTGACTTTATTAACAATGTTGCTGCTGTAATACTAATTGCGATTGTTTTTTCTTTATTTTTGATTGTAGTTGATCGGAAGAGAAAGTGTCCCAAGGAGAGTGAGGTTAAGCTTAAATTTATTTATAGCATTCACCAAAAGACTGGGGAAGAGCATGTTAGATCAGCCTCTTGTTGAATTATAAGAATTCCAAAACTTCCCTTATTGCTCATCCTACCCCTATTGTTCCTTCTCTTCTCATCGACCTAGATCAAGACCTAGTTTCCACTTCCTTGACCACTGCATCTGGCAGTGGTGAACTTGCTTCAGGATCTTTTTTATCCCTGGACTCTGACCTTCCTCTTGCTGCTGCTATGGGAAAGAGGAAACTCCCCGATATAATGGGAGATATTTCTGCTCATGGCTCCACCAAATCTTCTACTGTTGGGGGTCATTAATAAAGAAGATGCTGGGAAGAATCCCCCAGCTATAAAGGGCGAGGAATCCCTTCTCAAACGTATAAAAAAAGGTTTTCCTTCCCGACTTGCTGAAGGATCTACTGCTACTGTCGACCAACAGAACTTGGCCGATTTGCCTATTATTTATACTGGCTCTCCTGCAGCCACTGGTCCTGGCTTAGCCAGACAATTGATAAGGTCTGGTACTTTGCCAGATCATAGGGGTGCTGCCTCTGCCATGCCCCATTTGAATCTGAAAGGGTTGCTCAAAGCCTTGCCTTGGAAAGAACTCTTACTTTTTTATACTTGTACTTTTTCATTGACTTTTTTATTAATTTGGCCTCTATTTTTGCAGTTCCTGGTTTATTTCAACCAGATGTTGGAGAAGGACGATGCACTTCGTTCTTATTCAAAAGACGTAAAAGAGATTTTTGAATGCCTGAAGAAGTCCTTGCTTGACTCCCAATAAGCATTGGCAAATGAGAAGCAGTCTTGGGAGAATAAAATAAAAGTTATTGAGGAAGCTCAGAGAAGGCTGAAGATGAGGCTGTTGCAACTCGAGGATAAGTTTCTGAGTTAAAAAAGAGCTTGGTTGCTGAGAAGGCCAAGAGGGTAAAGGATAGGGAAGCCTCTTTTAATAAGGGATGGGAGAAATCCGTCGCAGCTGCTTCTGTCCATATTAAATACATGAAGAAGAAGTGCTAGAAGGATGGTTGGTCGGCTGCACTTACTGAGGTCGGTACTCCTTAAGCGTCTGAACTCTTCCTCAGACATGACCCTGGTTCCCCAACAAACTTGGATGACGAAGTTAAAGATGGCGTGGGGTCAGGGGATTCCGCCCTTGTTCTAGAGTCTGCTGACGACCAACTGCAGACAGTTGTTGATTCTTCTCTCCCACCCACCTCTGAATAAATCACTCCACCTATTCCTTCCCCCAATCAAGTTGGAGTTACTACTGACAAGGAGAAGGGTGTAGATTTATTCGGCAATCAACTTCTTCCTTTTTTATCTTTACTTCTTTTTTTATTCTAATGTACTTGTAACTTTGCTTTATATCAATGAAAATGAGTATTTTCTTCACATGCACTTATCACCTCTTGATTGCTGCTTTATGTTCTTTGTTCTGTTATTGATTGGATATCTCTTTAATCTTATAGTTCATGGCCAAAATGGAACAAATATCTTCCTATGATTCAGATCTACTCAAGCACTACAATAGTTTGTTCAAGGGTGGTCATATGACTTTGTCCGAGGAAGATTTATCAAATTTGATAGGGGCTGATACTACTCATCATGCTAAAGATGCTTACATTTATCTCAAGTTTTTTCTTGATCGGGATGTAGCCAATAATGTGTCTTACTTTGAGATGATTAAAGAACTTCAAGAAGATCATAATGAATCTAAGGCTCTCCTTCACGTTGATTATGAGGCCAGGTACAAGGCCTTAAGTGGAGCTTGGGGATTTGAGGAGAAGTTGGAGAAAAAACTTTCTATCTTTAGGGAGAAAAAAATCCTTCTTAAGTGTGAAGTTGATGAATATAGAGCCATTTCTACTAGAGGAAGAAAACAACAGTTTGAGGAATGGACTAAATTATTTGAAGGTTCCTTCTACAACTGCTACTGCTGTTGAAGGAGTTTCATTTTTGGAAACTAAAAATGCTAATATGTGGGAGGAATTGGAGGCTTTGAAAAAATCTAAACCTGCTTCCTCCTCCCGATTAAGATCCAGATCTGGCTGAGCTACGACTGATGAAGGCAAAACTCAATAGACACTTGCAAATCAGGCTGCACAAATATAGGCCAAGAATTTAGCCATTGCTAAGATGTCTCAAAAGATCCAAACTTAGGGGGAGCAACTTTCAACCCAGTCTTCTCACATTCAGGCTAAAGAGGCTGGATTGAAGAAGATACAATATCAAGTTGAGATATTAACTTTCCAATTTCACAAACATTCCAAGGAGATCTGGATGGAAGGATATAATGAAGCTCTTGGTCATTTTGATGATCACTTTAGTCAGGCTCAACGTGAAGGTTACAAGTGGGGCTGGACCAATTGCTTGATAGTTATGAAGGTTGACCAAGATATCAAACTATGATATTGGGCTAATGGGGGCTTTTGAAATGTCAAGACCCTCCCTTTAAACTGGATGTCAGCTGGATCCCCATTAATACGATTCCTCGGTGCTTGATCTCCCAATACTTAGGGGATTATGGCCTGCGCGATGAGCTACTAATAGTTCAGCTTCCTCATTTATTAGATGCTCCGAGAAGCAGTAATAAGAGAATGCTTCAAGATTTCAACTTTATTAACTCCCCATACGCATTGGATAGCAGGTATGGAACCAAAACCGAGCTCCTCAAAAGATGAAGGAAAGCACCTAGTAGGATAATTTATTTATGTATTGCATTTGTAAACAATATTTGCATGTAATCATCATTAATATAAATGAAATGTAATTTATTAACTTATCTTGTTAATTTCTGGATGCCTGAATGACTTTGTTATGTCATTAGTTCTATTGATACACTTAGTCATTTGCCTAAAATTAGTATTAGTTACTAATGAAATTATCATAGGTTCTACTGATATACTTAGATTTCTAAGTTCAATACCAGTTACCATTGATGTGGCCATAGGTTCCACTAGTTCACCTAGATTAAAATCTATGTCTAGCACTAGCCACCCGTGGTATTGCCATAGGTTCTACAAATGCACCTAAATTTTTAGGTTTAGCATTAGTTACCAGTGGTGACCAAGCGTAGGTGGAATATGTGTCTACATTAATATTTAGGAATCTTCACAACGTTCTTCCTCTATTTTGCTCAGTTTGGATAAAACTTGTTGATTTTTATACAGAGTTTTATCCCTGATTTTTCTGGACCAAGTAATAAGGACTTAAAATCTTGTCTTGGGTTTGAGTTTTGCCGATCAAGTATGGAATTTCTGCTGTCTTGCCGATCAAGTATTAAAAAATGGAAAAAACTAACTTTTTATTTATACTAGAGCAAATTGATTACAAAAGAGCTCGCTTGCTACATTACCGGTAATATTTCCTAAGATGCTCGACATTCTAAGGATTTTTGAATTCTTCCCCCTCCAAACTTTTAATTTGATAAGTTCATGGTCGAATAATTACTGAGACACGATAAGGCCCATGCCAATTGGCTTCAAGCTTGTTGGTCTTCTGAATCACCTTTTTAAGTACGTAATCCCCCTCTTTTAAGTTGTTCGGTTTTACCCCTTGTTATAGAAGTGTGATGTTTATTATTGATAGGAAGCATTCCTCAAGGCTTCATCTTCGCACACCTCTTCCAACATGTTTAGGTCTATCCTTCACATCAAATCACTGACAGGAGAATCAAAGTTCAACACTCTATGAGTTGGTAAACCTATTTTAGCTGGTATGAATGCTTCCGTTCGAAATGCGTTGTATGGTGTTTTTCCAGTAGCATCTCTTGGAGCGTTTGGTATGCCCACAAAACTGAGTGTAATTCATTTATTCAATTCCCTTTAGCATCATCAAGTCTTTTCTTCAACCCATTGAGTAAAGTTCTGTTCGTTACCTCAGTTTTTCCATTGCTTTGAGGATGACCTAGAGTAGAGTGTAACTTTTGAATCTTGGATCGGGCACAGTATGCTGCGAGCTCCTCATTGTCAAACTGGGTACCATGGTCAATAATGAAGGCATATGGCAAACCATATCTACAAATTATGTTTTTCCAGATGAACTGGTACACTTTCTCATAGGGCATATCCATTAATGGTTCTGCTTCAACCCATTTGGTGAAATAATCAACAACTACGACCAAGTACTTAAATCTTCCTCGGGTGGTCGGTAATGGCCCGACCAAGTCTATCCCCTAAATAGAAAATGGCTAAGGTGAAGTTATGGGGGTCAAAGATGCATATGGAGTTTTGCGAATACTGGAGAACTTCTGGCACTTGTCACACTTTTTTGCAATGGTTGTACAATCTGTCCTCATGGTCGACCAGTAATACCCTTGAGTATTCATTCGTTGTAGTAATGATCTTCCTGCCACATGAGCTCCACAAGATCCTTCATGAACTTTTTCTATTATATCTTTAACCTCAGTTGGGTGAACACAGCGCTGTATAGTAGCTGTGAACCCTCTCTTATATAACACTCCTTTATCTAACACGTACCTTGCTACTTTGTACTTAAGACTTTTGGCATCAATTGGGTTTAATGGCAGTATTCCTTATTCAATATAAGCTCTGATGGGATCCATCCATGATGGTCCCATGTCTACTGTAATGAAACTAATCATCAAATCTTCATTAATACTTCGATTGGCCAAAATTTCAATGGTAATGGTTCTCCCGAGCTCAATTCTGGTTGCTGATGCTAGCCGAGCAAGTGCATCAGCTCGGGCGTTCTCCAATCTTAGAATTCTTCTAATCTGAATAGTGGGCAATTTTGCTATAACATATAATGCCTTGGCTTGGTATCTTGTCATCAGTTCACCTTTGTCTCCATACAAACTCAAAATTTGATTCACCACCAACTGAGAATCACTATGTTCCACAACTTGCTCGGCATTCAATGATTGATCCAAACTCAATCTTACAATGAGAGCTTCATATTCTGCTTTATTCTTTGAGGCCTGAAATTGGAATCGTAATGCATACTCAATATCTATCCCATTAAGAGTGTTGAGTATAATAACTGCTCCACTTCCTGATACACATGATGATCCATCTATATTCAAGTTCCATATTGGGATGTGATTGTCAATAATTTCCCATAATGGAATACTGTATTCCTCACCTCCTCATATCTTTTAGCCATCTCCTGTATCTTGGTTGATTATTTCGGTAGGTCGGTAGCAACTTCTTCTGAGCTTTCCCCTATCGGGGTCTACTTGGGATGTTGGTCGGTGATGACCTTAGTTGAGCTTTCCCCTATTGGGGTTTGTTCTTCCCCTATTCTTTGTTGCTCGGGAACCTATGGATAGTTGAATTCAACAATGAAGTCTGCCACTGCTTGGCCCTTTAATGAGTACCTTGGCTCATATACAATATCATATTCCCCCAGTTCTACTGCCCAATACATCAATTTACCAGACTTTTTAGGTTTATATAGGGCTTGTCGAAGAGGCATGTCAGTGTATACCACAATGGTATGCACTTGGAGGTAAGGTTTCATCCGTCTGGATGCCTCAATCAACGCCAAAGCAATTTCTCCAAACATGGATATCTAATTTCTTATCCTTAAAAGGCTTTGCTGGTGTAGTAGACTGGATTTTCAACTACATAATCTTCTCATATTAAAGAAGAATTTATATCTGACTAAGAGGCGACTAAGTATAAATACAATTTTTCTCCCAAAACTTATCGGGAGAGAAACGGGGGTGATCTCAGATAATTTTTAACTCCAGAAAATCTTTCTCGTACTCAACGTTCCATTTAAAAGTCTTCCTCAACACTTCAAAGAATGGTAAACACCTGTCTGTAGCTTGGGACATGAATTTGTTCAATGCTGCACTCGCTCGGTGAGCCTTTGCACCTTCTTTTTGCAGGTTAGGGACAACATTTCAATGAACGCCTTAATTTTTCTAGGGTTAGCCTCAATTCCCCTCTGATTTACTTTGTACCCGAGGAACATGCCTTATTGGACACCAAATATGCACTTGGTTGGGTTCAACTTCATCTAGTGCTTCTCCAGATGATCAAAGGTTTGGTTGAGGTCAGCAATTTGATCAGATGCTTTTTTTCTCTTCGTCAGCATGTTATCTATGTACACCTCCATGTTTTTGTCTATCTGTTCCTTAAAGACTTTGTTCACCAACCTTTGGTAAGTAGCACCTGCATTTTTTAAACCAAATGGCAAAACATTATAGCAATAAGTTCCTCATGAAGTAATGAGAGAAGTTCTTTCCCTATCTTCTGGATTCATCTTAATCTGGTTATAACCAGAATATGCATCCATAAAACTCAATAGTTCATGCCCCAACGTAGCATCAATGAGTTGATCAATCCTGGGCAAAGGAAAGTGGTCCTTTGGAAAGACTTTAATCAAATTTGTGAAGTCCACACACATTCTCCATTTTTTATTTTTCTTTTTAACCATAACAACGCAGGCCAACCAATCTGGATATTTCACATCTTCAATGAATGAGGATTTCTGAACCTTCTCAACCTCCTCTTGGATAGACTGGTTCTTCTCGAGCTAAATACTCTATGCCTCTGCTTCACTGGCTTGGCATCCTTATTGACGTTGAGCTCATGGCACAGGAAATTGGGATAAATCCCAAGCATGCCCTTATGACTCCAAGCGAACATGTGCTTTCTCTGTCTTAGGAAGGTCACTAACTCCTGTTTAGGAATAGGGTCTAGCATTAATCCCACCTGTGTAATTCTCTCTGGCTTGTCATCGTCTAAGATGATATTCTTCATTGCTTCCACAATTTGGCCTTTTACCAACTCTGTCTCCTCTCTTGGATTTAAAGTTTCCACCTCAGATTCGCTATTGGGCTCAGTAATATCGACTTGGTATGTGGTGGTTTTCTTCTTTATTTCTTCCATATCCTCTTGCTCAGTAGAGGAGTAATAGCATTCTCTAGCTACTTCTTTATCACCCTTCACCATACCTACTCCAAATTTGGTCGGGAACTTTAAACACTGATGGACTGTTGAGGGAACTACTTAAAACTTCTTCAATCCTACTCTACCCATATTGACATTGTGGGCTGACTGCACGTCCTTATCCATCACAAAGAAATGAACTTTCTCAGTTTGACTTGCTGTCCAGGTGTCGAGAAACACCTCCAGCTTGATTATGCCCAAAGGATAAAAAATTTCACTAGAAAAATTGATCAAATGCCTGTGGTACGGATCTAGTTGATTGAGATTCAAATCTAGCTTTTGAAAATAGGAATAAAACATGATATCTGCTGGGCTAACATTTTCAATCAACACCCTAGAAACGATTGTGTCCTGGTATCTGAATTTGAACACCAGAGGGTTGTCATGGGGGTAGAGAACCCCTGACAAGTCATTCTTGGAAAACCCAAATACCATGTCATTGAGGTAAGCTTTTCTCTCAGCAGTGTGATCTTCACCTCCAACATCTCCTCTTATAATCATCTGACAATCAAAGGTACTAAAACTAAGTGTAAATACCACACATTATAGTTGCTTAGGTTTTTTTGGGAAGTCGGGATCATCTTTAGGATCTTCTTCATGATTTCTTTTCTTCTCTTCCCTAGGCTTGCATGGAGATTTTGACCTATGTCGAACTCCTCTATCATCCTATCAATCAACAAACTTGTTCAGTTTTTAAGGTCGAATGAGGGTTTCCATCTCATTTTGTAGAGAAATACAATGATCTGTAGTATGCCTATGGTCCTTATGAAATTCACAATATTTGGATATGTACCTCTTCCCAGCATGTACTCTTAGCTTTTTGGGACAATGCACCTCCTTGCTATGCTTAATTTACTCCAAAACATGGTGAATTCCCATCGTCAATGAAGTGTAATTGTTGTATTTCCTAAGCCTATTATCAATCTTCCTTTGCCTTAAATCCTTATGCTCCTTGTGTTCCTTTTACTCATTCTTTTCGGTTTTGCCCTCAAACTTCATGCTCGAGCCTTGTTTCAGTGCCATGGCTTCCTCGGCGTTCATTATCTTAGCTGCGTTGGCCATTAATTTAGTCATAATCTTGGGAGGATCTTTGGTAAGTGTGTAGTTGTGACACCCCGACTAATTAAATACCGGGTAGCTACTCCTTTATTAAATCAATACAAAATGCCAAGTTGGTTCAGTTAATAGCATCACTGTCGAAAACATTTTAATAATTACTAACCACCTAGTATTTAAAAAGTAAGTTGCCAAATTTTAAGTTAAGTCTGATTAACATGCAATAAAAGAATAATGGAAGAACAACATAATCCATTCACCATAACGAAGTAATGAAATAACCAACAAATAATAATAAGTCCGGAGGAAAACTCCTCACAACAATCCCACAACTGAAAATAATTATGACAAGTCTGAATCCTGAATTAATTACATGCCAGATGAAATAGCGTTGCCAAAGCCGTTTATGAAAATAAACTATTTAAGCAACTCCGAAAGTTTGTTGAAGAAACTCTTTACTTAAATCAAAACTATTTTGAACACAAGATGTGTTAACAAAATTATGTACGAGATATGGACAAGATTTGATAACAAGTTTTAGTAAACAGTTTAAAATGTTTTAAACTCAGCACACTATTAGAAAGGGATGAGAAGATGTAGAAATATTGATACTCAGATTTTTAACGTGGTAAAACCTCAACCTTGAGGAAACATCCACGACTCCCTCTACGGAGTAAAACAAAAAAAATCACTAAAACAAATATATGAGTTACAACCTATTTAACTAACATGCACACAAAAACAAATCTATACAAGTTCAGGATTGTACCCTCTGGCGTCCTTAACTTTTCTGCAGATCTTGTTTGTTGATGTAGTTGTCTCAGTTTGTCAACTCTTCTTTGTTTCAGCACTTTACGTCGACTTATTGTTCACCAAATCTTATAGCCAACACTTTGAGTGTTTGTAGTGTGACAATGTTTGTGAATGGTGTTCTAAAACACATGCATGCACACACACACACTTATTAGTTACAGACGATCCTAATAAATCACATATAAAGTCTATATGCAGTGTATTTGTTATTTTTCTTTCTTACAAAACCAAGAACCTTTTCGACCTTTCAAAATAACCCAGATTCCACGGAGATCTTGCTTAAGAAATCGGTCAAGACCTTTCTCAATCAGTTTTGAAAATATTATGAAGATTGAGAACCCTCCAAGTGCGAATCCCACTAGGTCAGGTTAGGTTTTGTAAAAACAGAAATAGAAAAACATCTATTGTTGATCTTTGAAGAAGAAAAATGTTTTAACAGAAAATAATCAACAACGAAATTCTCAAGATGAGAAAAAAATGCAGCTAAGTGTTCTGTGACATGAAAAACTTCAGATCTATGATTTCTATTGAAAAAGAAACAAGATCTGAGTCTATGTCTAAGTTGGAAATAAGATTTATGAACACAAGGATTTCAGCAACCCAAGATCTCTTAACCAGAACTCTCATAAACCAAAAAAAACACTAAGGATGGTGTTTTTGGTTTTGGTGGTTTTTCTGGAGAGGTAAGTAGTTTGGGCTTGAGAAGTGTTTGGACGAAGTTAGGGTTTCTAACTAGGGTTTGGTTTCTCTCTCTAACTTCTCTCTTCTCTCTTCTCTCTCTTCTCTCTCTCTCTCTCTATTCTCTGAGACTTTGCAAAATGGCAAAAGCTTTCGAAGGCTGAGATGAAGGGTCTTTAAATAGGGAGAGGAGAAGATTCCAGAGCCTCGTTCAAAAACAATGGCTGAGATTGAGTCAAGCTCCATTGACTGCAATCCAAGGGCTCACAACAGGCGGTGGATTAAACAGCCTATGATTGGCTTAAGGTATTACACGGGGATTCACTCAAAAGACATGCAGGCCATCGATAAGGATAGATCCAAGGGCTGTAAGCGTGCGATGGTTTGTCTCAGTAAAGAAACACAGTTTGGTCCAATCAGAAGACAGCAGGTGTTGGCCTGTGAACGAAGGTAAACGCGCGTCACAAAATAATTACAAAGCCAACCCTAAAGTCTCTAGCGCTTTCGGTTTCTACCCAGAGTAACTTTAGGCCAATAAACACAACAATCCATATTTATATAATAACCCCAAGACTTTTTAAATCAAATTTTAATTAAATAAAACCTTGTTTAAAATATGTTTTAAATTCCCAAAAAATTATTAAAAATCAAATTGAGGGATTTAAACACACTCACAACATTAAAACACATAGGGGTGCAATATGATATGCAAGAATCAAATTCTAAGTGTGTGAGTGATGGCTATAGTCTTAGGATCATTACATGATAGATAGAAGAAGAAGCAACCCAATCTCTGAAGCTCTTTGGTTTCTAGGATAGACTCTATTTTGTCACAATTTCCAAACTAGATGAGCTCTTATACAGTCTAGACTCAAATGAGTCAAAAGTATAAGGGCTTCAATCTCCCCCTTTGGAAATATGAGACAAAATCTCCTTTGAGTCATCTCAACTCGTAGGGCGACAACAAAAAAAACTTATACCTATAAAGGTTCTATCTACCCAAATCCTAGAAAGCAAAAATTACATAACTCAACTATATACAGTTTAACATCCTATTATTACAATGAAGAATGACTGTACAAGAAGAATACCTGCAAAAAATTACTAAGATCAAGCTTTTTAGTATATGCAGTAGACTCAAATTTCTCCCCCATTTTGTCTCAAATGGACAAAGGGAAGAAACTTGGCAAACATAACACGTATTTACTCAGCACAAATCATACCAATAGATTTACGTAAAGAAATGAATCTACTATAATCAAGAGGTTTGGTAAATAAATCTGCAAGTTGTAGATCAGTAGAAAGATAATTGATTTCTAATTCCTTGGTTTCAACTAATTCACGAATAAAATGATGTCTTATTTTAATGTGCTTAGTTCGCGAGTGTTGAACTGGGTTCTTAGAAATGTTAATCGCACTTTGATTATCACAATAGAGATGAAGTGTGGGTTCTAGAATACCATAATCACTTAGCATTTGTTTAAGCCATAACAATTGGGCACAACAGCTACCGGCGGCTATGTATTCAGATTCAGCAGTCGAGAGAGATGTGCAGTTCTGTTTTTTACTACTCCATCCTACCAAGTTATTACCAATATAACAACATGCGCCTGAAGTGCTTTTACTATCATCAGTACACCCAGCCCAATCAGCATCAGTGTACCCAATAATAGTGCTAGGTGTGTCATTCGTGTACCAAATTCCTAAATTTAGAGTGCCTTTAACATATTTAATTATGCGTTTTACAGCGTTTAAATGGCTCTCCTTGGGGTTGTTTTGATAACGCGCACAAACACAAACAGCATACATGATATCAGGACGCGAGGCAGTCAGATAGAGTAATGTGCCAATCATACTACGATATAAGGTAGAGTCTACAGATTTTCCATTTTCATCTTTAGATAATTTCTCTGTAGTACTCATAGGCGTTTTAGCACTCTTAGCACTCTCGAGGCCAAATTTCTTAACTATCTCTAATGCGTACTTAGTCTGCGAAAGAAACAAACCATCTGGTTGTTGTTTGACTTGGAGACCTAGGAAGAACTGTAACTCCCCCATAAGGGACATCTGAAATTCTTTACTCATAATTTCAGCAAAAGATTTTACTTCTGAGGTAGAAGTGGATCCAAATATGATATCGTCTACATAGACTTGAGCGATAGTAATGTGTTTGCCAAATTGTTTGACAAATAAGGTTTGGTCATTTCCACCTCTTTTGAAACCTTTGTCCAGCAGAAAACTGGAGAGTCGCTCATACCAAGCTCTAGGAGCTTGCTTAAGACCATATAAAGCCTTTTTTAACCGAAATACATGAGTAGGATAATTAGGGTCAATGAACCCTTTAGGTTGTTCTACATAGGTTTCCTCGGCAAGTATACCATTAAGGAACGCAGATTTAACATCCATTTGATATAATGTAAAATGCATGTGACAAGCTATAGCAAGAAGCAGACGAACTGATTCTAAACGAGTAACAGGAGCAAACGTCTCATTAAAATCCAGTCCTTCTATTTGGGAGTAACCTTGAGCAACTAGTCTAGCTTTATTTCTAATTATCATCCCATTTTCATCAGTTTTATTTTTGAAAATCCAACGAGTACCAATAACCTTTTTGTGATCAGGACGTGGAACAAGAAACCAAACATCATGAATGACAAATTGTAAAAGTTCATCCTGCATAGCAGAAATCCAGTGAGAGTCATTCAATGCCTCATTTACATTCTTTGGTTCCAAGAGAGAAACAAAGCAAGCATAGAGAGCATAATTTCTAAGTTGGGATCTTGTACGTACTGGTTCACCAGGGTTACCAACTATGTTGTTTATGGGATGATCTTTAGAAACCCAGTTAGGTACTTCAGGTGACTCAATAGGTAATGAATTATCTATTTCAGAAGAGTCATTTTCTAAAATATTTGACGATTCTTCTTCTATAGTTAATTCACTAGTCTTGCTTTCTACAGTAGTGTCACTAACAATTACATTTATGGATTCCATTAAGGTCTTAGTGCGAAGATTATACACTCGATAAGCTCTACTGTTAGGTGAATAACCTAAGAATATGGCTTTATCTCCTCTACTCTCAAATTTAGATAAGTGTTCCCTATCTTTGCAAACATAGCAGGTACTACCAAAGGTTCTAAGGTACTTAAGATTAGGCTTTTTATTGTACCAAAGTTCATAAGAGGTTTGTTTCGAATTCTTTCTAAGATAGACCCTATTAATAAGATGGCAGGCTGTACGAATAGATTCTACCCAAAAATACTTAGGTAAGTTCTTAGCATGGAGCATGACACGTGCCATCTCTTGAAGAGTTCGATTCTTTCTCTCAGCTATACCATTTTGTTGAGGGGTCTTAGGAGCACTGAACTCATGTTTGTAACCATTATAGTCACAATATTCTACAATACCAGTGTCTTTGAATTCACCACCTCTATCACTTCGGATTCTATTCACTTGAGTGTCTTTTTCATTCTCAATCCGTAAGAGAATCTTTAAAAAGGTTTGAAAGGTATCGGATTTTTGTTTTAAGAAAGCTACCCAAGTGAATCTGGTGAAGTCATCAACCATAACAAGAATATAACTGTGTCCACAAAGACTAACAGTTTGAGAAGGACCCATTAGGTCCATATGGATGAGTTCTAAGGGATTAGAGGTAAGGATATCTTTAACCCTTTTATGAGGTGCTTTAACAATTTTTCCTTCTTGACAGGGACCACAGACAATGTTATGAATAGGTTTAATTTTTGGTATTCCTCTAACTATCTGCTGAGAAGACAATTTACTCAAATTTTCGTAATTAATGTGACCCATTCTGTTATGCCATATCTCGTTGTCATCCATTCTGGCAACACTACAGATTTCAGAACTAGACATGACAGTATAACAATTGTCAGGGGTCCTGAATCCTGTAATTAAGCAATCTCCATTTTCATTTAAAATCTTGCAATTGTTCTTTGAAAAGGTAACAGTGTAGTTTGAGTCACAGAATTGTGAAATGCTAAGTAAATTAGCCTTAAGACCTTTAACTAAGAGAACATTTTCAAGAAGAGGAAGTCCTTTTTCTTTAAGGGTTCCTTTGCCTATGATCTGGGATGATATACCATCACCAAAAACAACTTTTCCACCATCAAAATGGGTTTTATTTAAAAGTTTTGTATCATCACCTGTCATATGCTTGGAACATCCAGAATCCAAGTACCATCCAGAAGATGTAAGTTCAGCTTTTAGAGCAGAAACAACAATGTTACACTTCATCTGTGGTGCTAGATCATCTTTTCTAACCCAAATTGCCCTGGTTTTTAGTTTGCGCTTGTTTGCTCTTATTTGATAAAATTTGCGAGCATTAGATTTTTGTTGAAAAACATTTTGCGCATGATTTTGTATAAATTTGAATTCCTGAGCATTTGATTTAGAAAAGGTTCTGGTTATCCTTCTAGTAAATGTCCTTTTAGGTTTAGTCCTTCTATTCCTATAGTTAGAGTTTTTGTCTGGTGGCCTGGGAAGGACATAATTGTTACGACTCCTCCTAGAATAGTTAAAGTTATGATACATAGGAGTGTTGTAGATAGGTTTAATCAGTCTCCTAGCATAGCAATTATCGAAAGAGTGACCATATATATCACAATAGGAGCAATAAAGATTGCTCAGAATAGGGTTTTCCTTAGGAAAGTCTCTAAACAAAGGTTTTGAGAAATTTTGAGGCTGAATTTTATTCCTAGGTAGCACAGATTTGAAAGCAGGTTCACTTTTCCTAATAGGGGGGCAGACATATTTTCCCTTTGATAAACTTTCAAGCTTAGAGCAACTTGCATCTTCAGTGTTGGTGTTTTGATGGTCAAACTTAGTTTTTAGAGAATGAAAGTCTGGACATGTTTCAATAGGTCTTTTGCCTCCTGACACAAACTTGATAGGTTCAACATGTTTAGTTTGTGTCTTCAAATTGGGGCAAAACCCTATTCCAGTTCTATCATCAGAATTGGTTTTAGATTCAGCAACGAATTCCTCAAAACATTTAGAGTTGTTTTCAAATTTGGTAAATTTTTTGAAAACAGTTGCTGTCTTTTCTTTTGTTTGTTCCAATTCTAATAATGTCCCTTTGTATTTTTTCTCCAGAATTTCATTAGCTTCAGTCAAAGTTTTCAGTTTTTCATCAAACACTTTAACTTCACTGTCATGAGACATGCATTGTGTAGTATACTCTTCAGCATTCAGTTTTACCATTAGGCTTAGATCTTCTAACTTTTTGGTAAGATCTTTAACAATCTTTTCTAGTCTAGTGCTTTTCTTTAGAGTTTTAGTATATAGAGTGTGGATGTCTGGGAGATCATCATTATCTGAGTCACTAAGTGAGGTGTGTGAAGTGACCCCTAAGGTTTCATTTCTTAAACTCACGCACCCATTGACATCAGCAGTATCGATTTCCCTTTGACTCACACACCCCGAGGAAGAGGTATTAATGTTCTCAGTAAGTAAAGCATCTAAACCAGTTAAAGTATGATTCAAAGCAACAGAACTAGAATTACTAAACTCATCCTCACTATCAAGCATAGGAATGTCATCATTGTATATGATTTTGGCAAAGAAGGCTAAACAAGGATCAAAACCATCAGATGTCTCAAGTTCCTCATTTTCAGAATCACTTGAGTCATCCCAGGTTTTGCAGATATTGGCTCTAGAGTGTTTGTTTTGGGCATTTAAATTAACTCTACAGTCTTGAGCAATGTGTCCTAGTTTACCACATCTATAGCATTCAGTCTTCTTGAGGTCTCTGTGAGGTCTTGTGTTGTCCTTGTTCTGTTTGTCATGAGGTTTCTCATGAGGTTTGTGATTTGAAGGAGTGGTATAATTAGACTTGCCCTGTCTATTTGCAACACTGTTTCTAAATTTAACAATTTTCTTAAATTGTTTTGTCATTAGGGCAATCTGATTATCTAGACTTTCTAAGTCACAGTCCTCATCAGAATCATTACTAGAGGTGTTTAACTCAGGCTTAATCATCTTAGAGGTAAAGCTAAGATTGGAATTGGTATGTTTCCTATTAGTGTGGGTCAATTGTTTCTTAAACTCCAATTCCATTTCCACAGTTCTTAATTTACTACTGAGTAATTCAGGAGTGAGATTTACATCACACATCTCCTCAATAGCATATCTTTTATTGTCAAATTTCTGTGGCAATGATCTCAGAATTTTAGAGACAATTTCCTGTCTATCATAAGTTATACCATTGGCATGAAGTTTAGTGACAATATCAGTAAGGTTCATATAGAAATCATCGAAAGACTCAGATTCAGACATGATTAAGGTATTATACTGTTGGATTAACATCTGAGTCTTAGCAGCTTTTACCCTAGAGTCTCCTTCATGTGCAGTAATCAAGGTATCCCATGCTTCCTTGGAAGTGGTACAAGATGAGATTCTCTTGAACTCATGTTCGTTAATAGACATAAATATAGCGTTCTTGCCTTTGTTATTATTTCGAGAAACCTGTTTCTCTTCTTGAGTAAACTCACTCAATATTTTCTTAATCCTTTCATTGCTTCCATCAGTGGCTGGTTTAGTTGGATAAAAGTATCCGTTTTCAATGATATCCCAGACATCATCTCCCAGAGTGCCTTGAATAAAAGCAATCATTCTTACTTTCCAGTAAGAAAAATTGGTTCCATCAAAGACTGGAGGTCTGGTCAAGTTACCATATCTTTCGTTTTTCTCGTCCATAATGATTTTGAGAAAACAGTTTCAGAAACTCAGGATCTTTTTGAAAAAAATTCACCAAAAGCTCTGATACCAATTGAAATAGCGTTGCCAAAGCCGTTTATGAAAATAAACTATTTAAGCAACTCCGAAAGTTTGTTGAAGAAACTCTTTACTTAAATCAAAACTATTTTGAACACAAGATGTGTTAACAAAATTATGTACGAGATATGGACAAGATTTGATAACAAGTTTTAGTAAACAGTTTAAAATGTTTTAAACTCAGCACACTATTAGAAAGGGATGAGAAGATGTAGAAATATTGATACTCAGATTTTTAACGTGGTAAAACCTCAACCTTGAGGAAACATCCACGACTCCCTCTACGGAGTAAAACAAAAAAAATCACTAAAACAAATATATGAGTTACAACCTATTTAACTAACATGCACACAAAAACAAATCTATACAAGTTCAGGATTGTACCCTCTGGCGTCCTTAACTTTTCTGCAGATCTTGTTTGTTGATGTAGTTGTCTCAGTTTGTCAACTCTTCTTTGTTTCAGCACTTTACGTCGACTTATTGTTCACCAAATCTTATAGCCAACACTTTGAGTGTTTGTAGTGTGACAATGTTTGTGAATGGTGTTCTAAAACACATGCATGCACACACACACACTTATTAGTTACAGACGATCCTAATAAATCACATATAAAGTCTATATGCAGTGTATTTGTTATTTTTCTTTCTTACAAAACCAAGAACCTTTTCGACCTTTCAAAATAACCCAGATTCCACGGAGATCTTGCTTAAGAAATCGGTCAAGACCTTTCTCAATCAGTTTTGAAAATATTATGAAGATTGAGAACCCTCCAAGTGCGAATCCCACTAGGTCAGGTTAGGTTTTGTAAAAACAGAAATAGAAAAACATCTATTGTTGATCTTTGAAGAAGAAAAATGTTTTAACAGAAAATAATCAACAACGAAATTCTCAAGATGAGAAAAAAATGCAGCTAAGTGTTCTGTGACATGAAAAACTTCAGATCTATGATTTCTATTGAAAAAGAAACAAGATCTGAGTCTATGTCTAAGTTGGAAATAAGATTTATGAACACAAGGATTTCAGCAACCCAAGATCTCTTAACCAGAACTCTCATAAACCAAAAAAAACACTAAGGATGGTGTTTTTGGTTTTGGTGGTTTTTCTGGAGAGGTAAGTAGTTTGGGCTTGAGAAGTGTTTGGACGAAGTTAGGGTTTCTAACTAGGGTTTGGTTTCTCTCTCTAACTTCTCTCTTCTCTCTTCTCTCTCTTCTCTCTCTCTCTCTCTATTCTCTGAGACTTTGCAAAATGGCAAAAGCTTTCGAAGGCTGAGATGAAGGGTCTTTAAATAGGGAGAGGAGAAGATTCCAGAGCCTCGTTCAAAAACAATGGCTGAGATTGAGTCAAGCTCCATTGACTGCAATCCAAGGGCTCACAACAGGCGGTGGATTAAACAGCCTATGATTGGCTTAAGGTATTACACGGGGATTCACTCAAAAGACATGCAGGCCATCGATAAGGATAGATCCAAGGGCTGTAAGCGTGCGATGGTTTGTCTCAGTAAAGAAACACAGTTTGGTCCAATCAGAAGACAGCAGGTGTTGGCCTGTGAACGAAGGTAAACGCGCGTCACAAAATAATTACAAAGCCAACCCTAAAGTCTCTAGCGCTTTCGGTTTCTACCCAGAGTAACTTTAGGCCAATAAACACAACAATCCATATTTATATAATAACCCCAAGACTTTTTAAATCAAATTTTAATTAAATAAAACCTTGTTTAAAATATGTTTTAAATTCCCAAAAAATTATTAAAAATCAAATTGAGGGATTTAAACACACTCACAACATTAAAACACATAGGGGTGCAATATGATATGCAAGAATCAAATTCTAAGTGTGTGAGTGATGGCTATAGTCTTAGGATCATTACATGATAGATAGAAGAAGAAGCAACCCAATCTCTGAAGCTCTTTGGTTTCTAGGATAGACTCTATTTTGTCACAATTTCCAAACTAGATGAGCTCTTATACAGTCTAGACTCAAATGAGTCAAAAGTATAAGGGCTTCACCAGAAGTCTGAATAACTGAAATAAATGAAATGTCTCTAAAAGGAATGGGCGACATGCCCTACAACTGATAAAATGCTGAATATAGAGTCAAGGTAGATGAAGCGTCTACAAGCAAAGTCCTGTAACTTCCACAAACTGCTACAACTCGTCACCTGAATGAGGATCCTAAGCATGGTGTCCTTGTGGCTGGGCACCTAAAATGGTTTTTACAAAAATAGATTTGAAAGCAAATGGGTCAGAGCCCGAAAGTGGAAATCATTTTAAAAACAGCAAGTGTTTTAATAACGTTAAAACATTAAATGCAAAATACATGTTAAGACGTGCACTCACATGAAATTCTCACCTCTCGACTACGTGTGCACTCCTAACGTACCGTACCCATCTACATGACATACATATCTAACCAAACCGTAATAAGTTCTACCCCTTACTACTCGATCTCCATATTACATTCTAGCATTATCAATTAAATAGGGAGCTTTACTTAAACTCAGATTCTCAATTTGTAGTACAATTCACTATCGGTTAACCCGTTATGTTTTCTCAAAACATTACCATAATTATATTCACAATACCAACATGAAAGTTCCCATTAATTAAGTGTATATTATTCACCTCATAAATATACAATACAAGCACCCCGAGACTAAGCTGCGGTGCACACATACTCTGCTATCCATCCCGGTACATCACGTACATAAGGATCACGCATTCCGAATCTCTCAGGAATCGTTCTCAGATAACAACAATCACAAACAATGGAGGCGAACAAAGTCACATCACATGGGTCACGCACATACCGGCGCTCCCACGATCAGCAGACTTATTAACATCCCAATAAGTCCTTCTCTGACCTATGTTCATCGAGGTACCAGTCTAAATCCGGTCAACACAAGGATTTGAGGGCCCTAAGCGAACGTAAACTGTGACACCTCGCCTAATTAAACCTTGGGTGATCAAGCCTTATTTTAATATAAACATGTTTCTTAAATGGTTCATTCTTAGCATCACTGTCGAACGCCTTTTAAAATTTCTAACCACCTAAATGAAATTAAAACGGGTGCCAAATTTTATCTTTCTTAAACAATAAATAATCCAAACCACACATTACCAAAACTAGATATGAATGTTCAGTACATAAAATAATCTGAAAGCAAATAAAGTCTTGTCGTAAACCACGACCCAAAAGACAACTACAATTCCCGCACTAGAATAAACTGTA
The DNA here is from genome assembly GCA_949130495.1 of Sambucus nigra. Classification (NCBI taxonomy): domain Eukaryota; kingdom Viridiplantae; phylum Streptophyta; class Magnoliopsida; order Dipsacales; family Adoxaceae; genus Sambucus; species Sambucus nigra. The sequence continues at coordinate 96,350,662 of OX422216.1, read as the reverse complement.
ATAGTAAAGGTGGAACGACGTGTTCCAACTAGAAATAATAAAACTGAGATCCTGTACTAGAAATGAAAAAGAGGTAGCGTCTAAACAATCCCTGCAACCTCCACACTGGCTGCAGCTCCCAAATCTCTGACATGGAATCAAGCTGGGTGTCCTTGTGGCTGGGCACCTAAAAGGTTTTTAAAATTTTACATAGCAAGAGTTAGTACTCAAAACATTTGAAAATATTTTGCAAGCAGTTATCGCAATTAAGTTATTGATTACACATATTAAGGTTTCGCACACTCCCTTGAACATCCTCACCTCTCTTACGTAGCACGTAACTATCGAGGATACTTAGTCTACCTAATTATACTTTCCATAACCGTAGTTAACTCATTTACTGTTCGTTGTCCTTATTCATGTAATAATTTCATCATGTTATAAATTATTACTAAGACATTTACATCTCGTTTCATTGACTACTATTCTCAATTTGTAGATTATGCACATAGAAACATTTTGTCCCACAACAATGTATTTAATATTAGTTACCTCTACTATATCCTTTTATTACACACAAAGGACCCTTGGCTCGGAATAATTCATCGACTCCAAGTAAAAGTTGGTTCGGAATGATCCATCGACCCCAACTATATACAAATATAAATATATACACATATTCTGGTTCGAGACTCTTTCATCACGGCACCAGTTCAAAGTTTGGTTCGGCATTAACATCGACCCCAAATATATAATAACTTTATGTTAGTTCGGAATGTCACATCGACCCTAACATAATTAGTTTAGGTAATATTCTCTTAACCCAAACCTATTTATATAGATATAGTAGGTACACACTCGACCTAATAAATCATACCCGTACGTAATATATTTTACTTATATTCTCCGTACTTATTAATTACAATTTCTCTCACTATTGTATTTATTTGATTATTCGCGTAACTCTAAGGGTCCTAGTTACCCCTCCCTTAATTCAGTAGTTAAGTTAATTTTAACCTACTGGTATTTTCTTTCCGGAATTAAGTCTCACTCTTTCCGTAATTAAATTAACCATTTCAACTCACGGCTAAGTCAATCGTTCTATCGTCATTCCATTTCTCCAACATTCCTACTCAATCATTAGTGGAGGAACCTAATGGTACACCTACTGGTAATTTCCAAGTCCCCTCATAGGAAAATATCCATTCTAAGGTTCCCATTAAGTAACGGCCATTAAAGAAATTTCTACACAAATTTTCTATAGTTCAGACAGGATCGATCGATCGAAGGAAGATGGTCGATCGATCGACTGCTTCGATCGATCGACATTCAGGGGTCGATCGATCGATCGAGCAGTGACAAACCCAGTTCATCTTCTTCCTACGGGTTTCACCATTTTTACACCTCTAACTTTCATGATAGGCCATCATATTCACAACCAACAATTTCTAATCATTCCTACATATTCTGGGATGATTACTAACGATTTAAAACATCAAAATCATTATAAATCTTGGCCAAATTCACTGAAAATCTCACTAATATTCAAGAACCCTAAAAATGCATTCTTTATATTTTTCATCCAAATACCAGATTTTCTTACGAATTTCTCATCAGATTTTCTATGATATAAACATACTTGGTAATTCAAAAACATCCTACATGCAAATCCTAATCAATCATGGATTATTATCAACTGTTTGTTCCCAAGAATATCATAAAAATCATGTTCTTCCTCAAGCTTAATCATGGGTATTATAACTCAATTAATTTGGAAATAACCACTTGCCTTAAGATTTGTAGGGTCTGATTTCGTGGTTGTTGATGATGATTGATGATATTGATACTCCAATCCTCCTTCCCAACAATCCTTGTGGTGAAATCCTCCTAAGATGATCCCTCCTTCCTACTTTTGCCTTAGGAATTTGCCTCTCTCTCTCTTCTCTAATGGCTATGGTGTAACTCTCATTGCCTAACCCTAGCCACCACTCTTATAATCAGATTTAGGGCTTCAATATTCGTAGGTCTTCTTTCCCATAATTGTAAAGAGACCAAAATGCCCCCAAATGGTCCCGGTTTAGTCCGAAAATGACCCGGCACTCAAATAGTACCCCCGGGTACACTATTTTGACTAATTCGACCCTTTCGGAATCAACCGTGGACTCTAAATTATCATTTGAGTCTCGTAAACATTTTTCTACTCTCATCCCTACATTTTGCCGAGATACTTCCGGTACGTCCATATAGTCACTAGACCGTACATATCAACATTGAAAGTTTCTACTCACCTTAGTGAATTTTTTTTAACGCATATTCATCTTTATTAACATAATATCTATTTAAATTACTCTACTCACGTAATTTAAATCAAACATATTTAATCACATTTAAATTACTCTACTCACGTAATTTAATTAAAGCAGCGCGGTTAATCCCATTAAATTACTCTACTTACGTAATTTAAAATTAAGCAAAATTATGGGGTATTACATACTTCCCCCTTACAAAAGGAATTTCGTCCTCGAAATTAGGAAAATACCTGCTATGAATAATTCTGGATATTGTTCTCGCATATCCTCTTCCCGTTCCCAAGTGGACTCATCCATATTGTGATGTCCCCACTGTACTCGCACTAAGGGTACCACCTTGGATCTTAGTTTGCGCTCACTATAATCCAGGATAGCCACGGGTCTTTCTTCATACGAGATATCTGGCTGCAAATCGATCTCCTCCAGTGGAATGTGCCAGAAGGCTCTCTCGCTCCTCTTGTATTTCTTCAGTGACGCCACATGGAACACATCGTGTATTCGCTGAAGATGCTCAGGAAGTCCCAATCTGTAAGATACTGGTCCCACTTTCTCAATGATAGGAAACGACCCCACATATCTCGGTGCTAACTTCCCCTTTTTGCCAAACCTCGTAACCCCTTTCATAGGAGATACTCGAATTAACACCTGGTCTCCCACATCCAATTCCACATGTCTCCTGCCGGCATCAGCATAACTCTTCTGCCTATCCTGGGCTATTCGAATACGTCCTCGAATCAACTCTATTTTGGAGGAAGTCTCCTGTATCATCTCTGGTCCTAAAAGTCTGTTATCCCCCACCTCTAACCAACAAGTGGGTGAATGACAAGGCCTCCCGTAAAGCGCCTCGAATGGAGCCATGCCAATAGTGAATTGGTAAGAGTTATTATACGCAAACTCCACCAAAGGAAGATATGGCTCCCAATTTCCCCCAAAATCTAGAATACACATTCTCAGCATGTCCTCTAACATCTGGTTTACTCTTTCCGTCTGGCCGTCCGTCTGTGGGTGATATGCTGTACTCAATCGTAAGTCGGTGCCCATGGCCTCCTGAAAACTATGCCAAAAGTGCGACACAAATATCTTATCTCGGTCCGACATGATATTAATAGGAACTCCGTGCAGCTTAACAATCTCTGAAATAAAAAGCTGCGCGTACCGCATAGTATCATAATCCGTACGAACCGGTAAGAAATGTGCGACCTTAGTCAAACGATCCACTATCACCCATATGTAATCGTGGCCCTTCTGCGAGGTTGGTAACCCGGTAATAAAATCCATTGAGATACTCTCCCACTTCCACACGGGAATCTCTAGTGGTTGTAGCATCCCTGAAGGTCTCTGATTGTCGACTTTTATGAGTTGCATGTAACACACTTTGAGACAAAGTCTGTAATATCTCGTTTCATACCTGACCACCAATATACTCATCGCATATCCTGGTACATTTTGTCCCCACCTGGATGTACCGAGAATTTTGACCTGTGTGACTCTGTCATAATGGCATGCCTCAAATCATCATCTTCGGGTACTATCAGTCTACCGTTGAAACGTAGTCCACCCTCTAAACTGATGGAGTAGAACTCTGCCCCCTTGGCCAGTAACTGTTGTACTTTATCCTGACAAAAAGGGTCTTCTGCCTGTGCCCTCACTATCCGCGTAACGTTTTCGGAAGTTATAGCTAGAACTGCCATACATGCTCTCGCCATATCATCCTCGTGTCGGAGCTCACTCCACTTTGCCTTCCAAACTTCTGCTAACTCTCCGGTAGGTCTTCTACTTAGTGCATCTGCCACCAAGTTAGCCTTACCAGGATGATACTGTATATCAAATTGGTAGTCCTTCACGAATTCAAGCCACCTTCTCTGCCTCATGTTCAGGTCCTTCTGAGTGAACAGATATTGCAAAGACTTGTGATCCGTGAATAGCGTGAACTGTTCGCCCAGAAGATAGTGTCTCCAAATCCTCAAAGCAAAAATAACTGCTGCCAACTCGAGGTCATGGGTGGGGTAGTTCTTCTCATGTGGCTTTAGCTTTCGTGAAGCATAAGCTATAGCCTTCTCCTCCTGCTGTAACACACCCCCAAGTCCTTGTAAGGACGCATCAGTATAGACTCGATATTCCACTCCGCTCTTAGGCAAGGTAAGAACGGGGGCGGATGTCAAGTTGTCTTTCAATTCATCAAATGCTAACTGGCAACTATCACTCCATACGAAGGGAATCCCCTTCCGAGTCAGATTTGTCAATGGTCCGGCAATTTTTGAGAATCCCTTGATGAAGCGACGATAATAACCAACCAATCTCAAGAAACTGCGAATTTCTATCGGTGTCGTGGGCTGTCCCCACTCCCTCACCGCCGATACTTTACTCGGGTCAACATCAATGCCCCTTCTAGATACGACGTGGCCTAGGAACTGCACCTCCCGAAGCCAAAATCCACACTTCTCAAATTTGGCGTACAACTGATGGTTCCGCAATGTCTGTAGGACCAATCGTAAGTGTTCCGCGTGTTCCCCCTCCGTACGGGAGTAAATCAGAATGTCGTCTATGAATACAATCACAAACTGATCCAAAAACTCCCTGAATACCCTGTTCATGAGATCCATGAATACTGCCGGTGCATTAGTTAGCCCAAAAGGCATCACTCTGAACTCATATGATCCGTACCGCGACAGGAAAGTGGTCTTAGGTACATCTTCTTCACAAATGCGCAATTGGTGGTAACCCGATCTCAAGTCGATCTTTGAAAAGTATGCAGCCCCTCTCAATTGATCAAACAAGTCGTCGATCCTCGGTAATGGATACTTATTACGTATCGTTACTTTGTTCAGCTCTCTGTAATCTACGCACAGACGAAGTGAACCATCCCTTTTCTTCACAAACAGTACTGGCGCACCCTATGGCGATGTACTCCGTCGAATAAAACCCTGCCCTAGTAGTTGCTGAATTTGCTCTCTCAGTTCCCGCATCTCCGAAGGATCCATGCGATATGGTGCTTTGGCAATCGGTCTCGTCCCCGGTGTTAGATCAATCACGAACTCTATCTCTCTGCTAGGTGGTAACCCCGGTATCTCCTGAAAGACATCCTCAAAATCCCTCACCACAGGGATTGAGTCCAGAGAAACGACAACCCCATGTGAGGTCTCCTCCTCAATATAATATAAATGAGTTCGCGATCCTCCCTCGGGAAGTGGCATTGCCACAAGGAACATCTCCTGCCCCGGGATGGAGAACACGATGGTCCTCTCATAACAATCTACCATTGCCCTATTATATGCCAAACAATCCATGCCTAGGATGACATCATATCCCTCCATATCCAGCACTAGAAGGTCCGCCGCTAGACTCAATCTCCCGACCATAATGTCCACACCCTTACAAATCGAGTGTATAAGGGATCCACTACCCATCGGTGACTCCACACACATAAGATGAGTGTCTGCTGTCGCTAATAGGCCGGCTGCCCGTGCAAATCTAGTGGAAATAAACGAATGTGTCGCCCCTGTGTCAAACAAAATATTCCCCTCAAGCCCATGAATAGGAAACATACCCGCAACTGCCGGCGGTGCTGGCGGTGCTGGCTGAAATGGAATGTCACGGATGTTGAACACACGTCCGTACTGCATCTGCCCTGGCTGTGGGGCCTATACTGCTGCTGGGGCTAACGGTGCCTGCTGCCCCTGTTGGGCACCTTGCTGTTGTGCCCGGTCTTGCTGTGGACAATTTCTGCTCTTGTGACCCTGCTGACCACAAGTGAAGCACTGCCCCTGAAACTGTCTTTGTCCTTGGCCCTGTTGGCCCTGACGTTGTCCCTGTCGCCCTTGGCCTTGTTGTCCCCCATTTTGATTACCCTGGCCCTGTCGACCCTGAGTAACTGGTTGCTGAGGACCCTGCTGGCCCTGCCGGTCGAAGCGATACTTCCCGTGCTTAAACTTCTTGGCAGGGTTCCCCTGTCGGGAATCCTGCCCCAACTGTCCCGCTGCCTGCTGCTGTGTTGCGCTGCTGCCACTACCTCCATCCACCTTGCCTGGTTGGCTAGGCTCACCCCTCTTACTTCCCTTAGTATGAAAACGGTGATCCTGACAGTGTAGTAGAGCGGCATTGACGACATCTGTGTAGGTTACCAATGCCGGATTAACAATTAAGTGCTGTCTGATTCTCCAGGTTAGGCCCTCCATAAATTTGGACTTCTTCATCTCCTCATTGTTCACCTCGTTTGGCACAAAATTGGCCAAGCGGGTAAACTCCTCCTCGTAGTCAGCAACTGAGCGATCACCCTGAACCACTTCGCTGAACTTCTTTCTCATCTCAGACTCTACTGCTGGAGGGAAATACTTGCGGTCAAACCGCACCCAAAACTCAGAAATAGTCAAAGTATCTCTCTCCTCGGTGGTGGTAACTGACTCCCACCACTGTAGGGCCGCTCTTGACAGACGAAAAGTGGCTAGCATTTATTCCTGTACACCGGTGCACTCTAGCATACGCAAGTGGCGCTGGATATTCTTCTTCCAGTTGCACGCTTCCACTATATCAGTACTGCCCTGAAACTCGGGTGGGTGCCCCTTCTGAAATGTCTCCCTGACTCGTTGCCAAGTAGATGGTCCTGCCGGAACTTGCACTGCCGGTGCCACAGGGGGAGGTACTTGGGGCTGTGGAAAGTGGGCTGCCATTGCCCTCATCGCTGTCTCAACTGCCTGAGCCACTATCACTGCAACCTGAGTAGTGGAGATTAGCTCGGGTGGGGGTGGTGGTATCGGTACCTGTGGCTCCTGATGAGCCTCCCTCACCGCCTCTCTGGCTTCAGCCCTCTCTGCTCTCAGTCTCCTTGGCGGCATCTGAAATAAGATTCAAATTGTATAAGTACACAGTTTATACAAAATTTAAGAGCAGAAGTACGATAACGCAACAGTTGGAATTTTTTATCAACAATCCTAATAGTAGGGCTCTAATACAACAAACGTAACGCTGAATCGTAGTAAGCCGTACAGATCCTATGGACACTAGAACCTGATGCTCTGATACCATCTGTGACACCCCGCCTAATTAAACCTTGGGTGATCAAGCCTTATTTTAATATAAACAGGTTTCTTAAATGGTTCATTCTTAGCATCATTGTCGAACGCCTTTTAAAATTTCTAACCACCTAAATGAAATTAAAACGGGTGCCAAATTTTATCTTTCTTAAACAATAAATAATCCAAACCACACATTACCAAAACTAGATATGAATGTTCAGTACATAAAATAATCTGAAAGCAAATAAAGTCTTGCCGTAAACCACGACCCAAAAGACAACTACAATTCCATAACTAGAATAAACTGTAATAGTAAAGGTGGAACGACATGTTCCAACTAGAAATAATAAAACTGAGATCCTGTACTAGAAATGAAAAAGAGGAAGCGTCTAAACAATCCCTGCAACCTCCACACTGGCTGCAGCTCCTAAATCTCTGACATGGAATCAAGCTGGGTGTCCTTGTGGCTGGGCACCTAAAAGGTTTTTAAAATTTTACATAGCAAGAGTTAGTACTCAAAACATTTGAAAATATTTTGCAAGCAGTTATCGCAATTAAGTTATTGATTACACATATTAAGGTTTCGCACACTCCCTTGAACATCCTCACCTCTCTTACGTAGCACGTAACTATCGAGGATACTTAGTCTACCTAATTATACTTTCCATAACCGTAGTTAACTCATTTACTGTTCGTTGTCCTTATTCATGTAATGATTTCATCATGTTATAAATTATTACTAAGACATTTACATCTCGTTTCATTGACTACTATTCTCAATTTGTAGATTATGCACATAGAAACATTTTGTCCCACAACAATGTATTTAATATTAGTTACCTCTACTATATCCTTTTATTACACACAAAGGACCCTTGGCTCGGAATAATTCATCGACTCCAAGTGAAAGTTGGTTCGGAATGATCCATCGACCCCAACTATATACAAATATAAATATATACACATATTCTGGTTTGAGACTCTTTCATCGCGGCACCAGTTCAAAGTTTGGTTCGGCATTAACATCGACCCCAAATATATAATAACTTTATGTTAGTTCGGAATGTCACATCGACCCTAACATAATTAGTTTAGGTAATATTCTCTTAACCCAAACCTATTTATATAGATATAGTAGGTACACACTCGACCTAATAAATCATACCCGTACGTAATATATTTTACTTATATTCTCCGTACTTATTAATTACAATTTCTCTCACTATTGTATTTATTCGAGTATTCGCGTAACTCTAAGGGTCCTAGTTACCCCTCCCTTAATTCAGTAGTTAAGTTAATTTTAACCTACTGGTATTTTCTTTCCGGAATTAAGTCTCACTCTTTCCGTAATTAAATTAACCATTTCAACTCACGGCTAAGTCAATCGTTCTATCGTCATTCCATTTCTCCAACATTCCTACTCAATCATTAGTGGAGGAACCTAATGGTACACCTACTGGTAATTTCCAAGTCCCCTCATAGGAAAATATCCATTCTAAGGTTCCCATTAAGTAACGGCCATTAAAGAAATTTCTACACAAATTTTCTATAGTTCAGACAGGATCGATCGATTGAAGGAAGATGGTCAATCGATCGACTGCTTCGATCGATCGACATTCAGGGGTCGATCGATCGATCGAGCAGTGACAGACCCAGTTCATCTTCTTCCTACGGGTTTCACCATTTTTACACCTCTAACTTTCATGATAGGCCATCATATTCACAACCAATAATTTCTAATCATTCCTACATATTCTGGGATGATTACTAACGATTTAAAACATCAAAATCATTATAAATCTTGGCCAAATTCACTGAAAATCTCACTAATATTCAAGAACCCTAAAAATGCATTCTTTATATTTTTCATCCAAATACCAGATTTTCTTACGAATTTCTCATCAGATTTTCTATGATATAAACATACTTGGTAATTCAAAAACGTCCTACATGCAAATCCTAATCAATCATGGATTATTATCAACTGTTTGTTCCCAAGAATATCATAAAAATCATGTTCTTCCTCAAGCTTAATCATGGGTATTATAACTCAATTATTTTGCAAATAACCACTTGCCTTAAGATTTGTAGGGTCTGATTTCGTGGTTGTTGATGATGATTGATGATATTGATACTCCAATCCTCCTTCCCAACAATCCTTGTGGTGAAATCCTCCTAAGATGATCCCTCCTTCCTACTTTTGCCTTAGGAATTTGCCTCTCTCTCTCTTCTCTAATGGCTATGGTGTAACTCTCATTGCCTAACCCTAGCCACCACTCTTATAATCAGATTTAGGGCTTCAATATTCGTAGGTCTTCTTTCCCATAATTGTAAAGAGACCAAAATGCCCCCTAATGGTCCCGGTTTAGTCCGAAAATGATCCGACACTCAACTAGTACCCCCGGGTACACTATTTTGACTAATTCGACCCTTTCGGAATCAACCGTGGTCTCTAAATTATCATTTGAGTCTCGTAAACATTTTTCTACTCTCATCCCTACATTTTGCCGAGATACTTCCGGTACGTCCATATAGTCACTAGACCGTACATATCAACATTGAAAGTTTCTACTCACCTTAGTGAATTTTCTTTAACGCATATTTATCTTTATTAACATAATATCTATTTAAATTAATCTACTCACGTAATTTAAATCAAACATATTTAATCACATTTAAATTACTATACTCACGTAATTTAATTAAAGCAACGCGGTTAATCCCATTAAATTACTCTACTTACGTAATTTAAAATTAAGCAAAATTACGGGGTATTACATAAGCCTGCCGTGATAGCAAGTATGGTAGGTATGTCATACACAAAATCATATACATGTACTAAGTAAGCACACATCTTAGTAATCACCATAATATAGTTGGGGTATACTTCTCATTCCCGTACCGACATATAATGCTACACAATTTATATGTTCCCAGTTAATATAATTATTTAGGCCGTCAATAGTTCTCGCATCGTAATAGACACTCACGTCCTAATTCATAATTTCCCTTAGGTTCAAACTACACTTCTAGGTTTTACTCCTCATTATATCCCAAATATCCCAACTATAGAAATTAATCCACAAGGAAGTGTTATCTCTACATATAAACAAGGTTACAGGACACTCGTGATCAAAACAGGCTAAAAAGCCTAAACTGTCATCTCGTTAGAAGTCTCGTTCGAACGAGGCTGCTCGAACGAGAGTTCGTTCGAACGAAGTGGGCTTTCTAACGAGATCTCGTTGGAACGAAGTCATCGAACGAACATCACCCTCGTTAGAAGTCAAAGGTCAACTCGTTAGAAGCTCGTTCGAACGAGCTCGTTTGAACGACCTGGGCAGGTCTTCTAACGAGTGGCCAGATTCGAGCCCAGATTTTCCTTAACTCGTTTTTCCAAATTTTCTTCACCTCTAATCTCCTCTAAAAATCAAACCAACAATATTCATGGGTTCTAATCAATCCTAAATATACTTAGGTCATATATTAACGCATTTAATGGGATTAATTCATCCTAAATCTCATCCAAACATTAAATCTCCACATCTTCTTCCCCAATCTCAAGAACATGAACCCTATAAATTAAATTCACCCATAGGCATAAATAAGTCCGATTTTATGGTATAAAAGATGTATTTTTCACTGACTAATCATCCTAACATTGTTCTACATGCAATCTCCTCATAAATTATAAATCTCTACATCAAATTCAATGGGTTTTATCATTTTTCAAGAACAATGAAATTCTGTCATTTTCCTACGCATGGAAGAAGCATTCTTTGTAATAAACGAAATTAAAACCACTTGCCTTATGTGTATCTCTGATTTCGATGTCGATCTGATGAATGGTTCTCTATCTCTCTGCAGAATTCTCCTATCTTCTCTCTCTACAAGCCTTCTTCTCCAAAGTGACAATGGTGGCTAGGGTTTGCCTTAGGAAAATTTTGGAACAATTCTAATAACCCCCGTAGCCCATTAAGTCCTAAGATGTGGTTAGTGGGTTTAGTGGGTAGTTACCAAGTCAGCTTTTTAATTCCCAATTTTCGTAGGTTTTAATTCCCAAAAATTCAAAATTACCAAACTACCCTTATACGTTGCCGGCATAACCTAAAAATGCCCCGGGACCCAAACTAAACCCCCAGCTAGTGTTTCCTGACTATTTCGACCCTTCCGGACGCGTTGGCGCACTCAAAATGACCATATGGTTTATAGAAATAAAATTCACTTTTTAATTTTCATAATTATATTCCATGACGCGACTGTCACACGCGTCTCAACAAGATTTCCAAATTGCCGTATTTCATCTCACGAAAAATTTCATAATTCAATATTCATATATAATCATATATGCACATTATAATCAAATACCAACTCGCATCTCGCTAGTATTTTAATCCGGATTAATTTCCAATCAATACACATTTAATTCAATTAATCCCATAAATAAATATCGCAAAAATACGGGGTATTACAGTTGTAAAGTTTCTCGAGGAGCAATCCACTCATGAGAGCTGTAATAACTATTTTTTCCTCGTAGTTAATCACCTCCAAATTTTCATTATTTAAATAAGTAATATTGTCCCTCGTACTTTCTCCTACCCTCTGCCTCACACTTAGCAGGTGAGCTACTATTTTTTACAGGCTTAGCTCTGAAGCAGAAGTTTCCAATAAACAGATCGACAAGCGGGTTAAAACTAGAAATTTATCCCCGAGTAAGGCTGTCGTACCAAATCTGAGCAGGACCTGTGATTGTTCCTAAGAACTGCCTGCATCTCATCTCGTCAGGGAAACATAAATATCAGCTTCTTCTTGATACTGCTCTATATGAAGAACATGATATGTTTTCCCATCACACTTGGGAGTAACCATAGGATATTTGAACTTTAAAGGAGTAGGAAAATCCACAATATTTTGGACAAAAGGAGACCTTTTCATAAAGCTTCATTGCAAAGGGTTTTTCGCCTTTACCATCTCTCCCAACCCATCTTCCAATCGTTGAATAGATCCCCTCCATGCATTATTACCAAAATCAGATTTATGAGCGGTAGCTCGACTATTATGACCAGTTATTTGTACTGAGCTCTTCTCTCATGAGGTTTGCTCGGCACGAATAGATCATCAGGCATCTAATCTGGAATATGCTGAGCCCTCATATTGACCGGCTGGTCGTCGATTATTCCTCGATAATGCTCTAGGAACATTTATATTCCCTCTGGGTCACAGACAATCAAAGGGAGATGATCTACTTAGTCTTTTTAAAGCACTTAATCTTTCAAGAGTAAATGATTGCTCATCATAAGGCTCTGAAGTCCTAAGAGAAGAATTTTCTCCTGGACAGTAAGATGTATCCCTGGTAGTCATGGACTAGCTGTGTCTGCTAGTTCTTGGAGGCGGTGGTGGCATATTCCTATTCCTATGAATAGACAAGGTGGGAGATCCAGCTTGTAGTGTTTGGGCCAATTTCCTAATAGTATCTTGCATAGCTTCCTGCCCTCTGGCAAGACTTGCCAAGATTCGAGTCAGATCATTATTCATTGGGGAACATATGGAATAGGCTAATTGCCATCATTTCTGGCACTGGATTCAAGAATATCATTCATGTTTGGATTGATGAATGAGAATGAAAATGTTTAGAAATACGTTCCCACAGACGACGCCAATCTGTTGATGTAAAAAACTAGACTAGGTCTAATTATTTAATCACAGATAATATTTTTAAGTAAAAGGAAGAGAAAAAAAGGTTTTTAAAGTGGTTTGGCTTATAGAGAAAAGCCTACGTCCACTGCGCTTATTATTGCCTTGTGTTTGCCTTTCAATCACTTGCCCTTAACAAATGGATTACAACGTATTTATATCCCAGTAGGGAAATAAAGAGATGCAATATTAAATGATAGAATGCCTTTATAAATTAGGCATTTACATTAGTACATAATGTCCATAATGTTTATGGACGTTGGCATTTTGCTGATACTGTTGGTCGGCTTCCCTATTGTTGGTCGGGCTTCCTGGTGTTGGTCGGGCTTTCGGTACGCTGGTTGACATACTAGTATGCTGGTCGGCATTCCAGGCCTTGGTCAGTGGTTATGCTTTCTGACTAGGATTATTGCCATAGTAAATGACATATGTCTATTTCTGATTGGTCCATGTAAGTGGGTAATTTTTGGTATCAACACCTATCATCCCAAATAAGTGGCAATCTCATTTTAAAGCAGCCAAAGACCTAACCAAGAAAGTGCCTATTTGGGTAAGACTATATGATATCCCCCTTCAATTATGGATAGGGGAGGGTTTCAGTTACATTGCAAGTGCCATTGGAGTGCCCCTCTATACTGATGTTGCTACTAAAAATATGAATGGACTGAGCTATGCTAGAATCTGTATTGATATGGAAGCTAGTGATAAATATCCCAAGTTTGTAATTTTGAACCTAAGGGATGGCGATTTTATTGAGGCTATGGTGGAATATCAAGAAATGCCTTACTCCTGTAGCAAGTGCCATATTTTTGGCCACAAGATCACTGGGTGCCCAAACAACCTCAGGCTAGTGAGTGTCAAACCTCAACGTATTCTAACTCCCACAACCACCACAATGGAGCAACGACAAAAAAAATGAACAGAACCTTGTCAATTGAAAGGGCAAGGAGGTGACAAAACCTACCATCACTACCATAGCCACTGTTGATCAAACTATACTAAATGTTGAGCAAATCGCTATTATAGTTGAAGCTGGACCCCTAACCAACCTAAACAGTTTCTCCATTCTCCAAGATCTTGATCAAGAACCTAAAAGTGAGGCCACTCCCAAGCATTCATGTATTGCCCTAAAAGTTAAACTAATTGATAGGAGAGGAGGATCAATATAGGTGCAAATGTCAAATAAGCAAAGAAAGAAGTTACTTAAGAGGTCCATAGGCAGACATAGCTCTATCTCAGGTGAAGCACAAAACTCTTATCCTCCCCAATGATTAATCTTGATATTTGGAATATAAGGGGCCCTAACTCCCCCTAAAATAATAAGAAGTTAAGAATTTCATCAGGTAAAATAACCTCTCTCTAATCTTCCTTGTGGAAATAAATATTAGGAGAAACAATCTTTATAAAACTTTCAATACATGTTTCAATGGATGGGAGTTGATTAGGCATAAATTCTTCATATTTATCCCCTTAATTTAGAAGCTTTTATCATCTTATGCGGTGTAAATCGAGTTGATTTATCTCATATCATTACTACTGACCTTTTCTTAATATAATTCATCGAGTTTCGTGTATTTCTCCTACATTTTTAGGTATTTTACACCATTAAACAAAAGGGAAAACTCAAACTTAAGAAAGATACAAGTGAATGAAATTTAAGGGCAAAATAGTAACTTTACACTAAGAATTAGGACACAGAATCTAAGGAAAGTTGAAGACCTCGAGTCCACAAGTATTTAGGAAGAAACGACATCCAAATCTGAGTCTCGCGTGAAAAGTTACGAAACTTTGAAGTTGAGAAGAAATCAAGGAGAAAAAGTAAGAAAAATATAAAGGCAGCGAACCGAACCGATGAAATCATCACCGAATCGGTTCTCCACACTGTCAGTACCAAACCAAACCGATAATAAGAAGTAGAACCAGTTCCCTAAACTGGTATAAACTGAACCGATTCGCCCCAGTAAAGATGGAAAATAGAACCGGTTCGCTTGAACTGATTTTTAATTCTTTATTCCTCAATAATAGAGTTGTGCATGGGACAAACACTTAAAATAACGTGATGTATTTATTCTTTTATCATACTAGACATTAAGAGGCTTCTTTTCAGTTAGTTTTGAGAGGTTTTTGAAGCCAAGAAGTGTAGGATTCATATTGTTCAATATTTTCTTCATCAATTTGGATTAATTCAAGGCTTATATTCATTCCACGTAATCTTTTCTTCATTAATTTCAATTGCTTTAATATTTTTTGTAGGTGATTCATTCTTTATTAGTTATAATCATTCCTTGAACCTTTAATCTCACTTTTCACGTGATTATGATTTCATGAAACATAGATTCTTGTTTAAACATAGTTTCATAATGTCCCACTAGATTTCTAAGGGTTGGGATGCATGAACCCAACCCGATGTGGTTTTCATGGATATAAAAGTGATTCCCTGAATTAAATAAATTATTGAATTCTGTTGATTAGTTGTACTACCGTTGTAGGACTTTCAACCTCGTTTTCCCTAGGTAATCGGGTGTTTAAGAGTGCGACACGTGTGTCAGCTATTCCGACAGTGCTTTATTTGTATTCTTGATTATGTATGATGCGGGCTTGTACCCTCATATATGATATGCTTGAAATTAATAAAGTCTGGGTTTAATTAATTATTTAATTTATAATTCCTTTTATATCTGGTAAACATACTAGGGTTCGAAGGATTTTAGTCCAACCTATCTTTCTCATTCATTGTTTTTCAGTCACAGTTAGTTTAATCCTGCATACATAGTTTAATTATTAGTTTAATTAATTTGTATTTAGTTAGTAGATATAAAACTCAAAATCAATCATATTTTCGTTCTTTTTCTAGCGTCAACCTTAGGATTTGTCGTCTTACCTATCGTCGTCACGTTATGCATCCTATTTCCCAGAGGATTCGACCCCGTCTTACCGGGTTTATTACTTACGCGATCAGTTTGCACTTGAATCATAATTAGCACGCACTAGAGACACATTTTGAGTCGTGTCAGGACTCCATTCATAAGTTTCCCCTTCTGAGTGGGGTTGCCAGAATCATTGTGGGTTGGAACCCTAATTGTTTCAAAGTTGAGTTACATTCCTCAAATAACCAAGACATTTCCTGCTTTATCGAACCTCTTGGCCTTGAAAAAATGTTCTTTTCCACCTTTATGTATGTCTTAAACCTTCTTGCTGATAGAAGACCACTATGAAGATGCTTGGAGAATGCTTACCTTACTACTCAGAACCTTAACAGGATCATAATAGGGGATTTTAATGTGGTGAGAAATAATAATGAGAATAAAGCAAGAAATACACCAAGTAAAGATACAAATATATTTCCTCTTGAAAAAATATGCTCTCCCTTCTCTCTAGAGTTTCCTCTCACCTTCCTTCCATAAACCTCCAACCAAATACCTTTACCACCACCCCCTCCACCTAACTACCATGTCTTCTTCTTTGTAGCAGTCTAGATCTCCCTTGCTAGATAGAGCTGCTTTGCCTTTATACGATGTTATTGCTATTCCTCCTGTCCCCTTGCCCACTTCTGAGTGTGCCTTAGGGGACACCACCAGTTTGGAAGAGATGGAAGATGGCTAAATCCTTGCTTCTGAGGCCAGTATTCTGAGAGCCAATGCCAATGTGTCAAGGATAAAAGAACTGAATGAAGAAAAAGATGTCTACTGGGATTTTCTCAAGAGCGAAGGCTACTCCTTTGAAGATATAAACAAGTTTTTCTGCAAGAAATCCACCACCGATGGTGGTGTGAAGCTGGCATCCCCAACGGAGGTCTCTTCGACGGCTTTGCCAGTCTGTGGGCCGATCAGTGTCAATGAGACTTTTGGTACCATTATAGGAGGATGTGAGACTGATAGGAAAAAGGTGTCAGGAGATCTAGGGAAAGAGAAAACCAACCCTACCAACCTAGTTATGGCTACTGTTCCTGACCATTCATGGAGCAATGTGGTTGCTTCCAAACGTGCAACCAAACTCAATCTCATCTACCACAAACTAACTATAGTGGACCCGAAAATCATTATTTCTCCTCCTCTGGACATGGCTACCAAAGGATATTCAAAATGGGAAAAGATCCTAGTGGGTTATTTCTTAGTTAGGAAGCTTCCCTATACCCATGTTTGTAATGTTGCCCACAAACTTTGGGATACATATGGTCTTAAAGATATCATAGCTCATGACAATGGATTCTTCTTCTTTGTATTTGATAACCTACCTATGCGTGATGACGTTTTGGATAATAGGCCATGGTTTTTCTCTGGTAACCCCATCATTCTTCAAAGATGGATTCCCAACTTCATTTTCAGTAAAGAAACGACCAAGAAGTTACCTGTATGGATAAGGTTCCACAACATTCCAGTTCAGCTTTGGACTGAAGAAGGCCTTAGCTACATTGAAAATTCTATGGGAATTCCTCTTTATGCTGATTATGTAATAGAAGAAATGAAGAGGATTAGCTATGCCAGAATATATGTGGAAATATGAGTGCTAGATGAATATCCTAAGTCTATTAATGTGGTTATGGAGAATGGCCAGATAGCAGAGATTGGGGTGGAATATGAAGGGAAACCTTCCTCTTGTAAATCGTGTGGCATTTTTGGTCACTCTACTCTTCACTGCTCCAAACAAATTGTATGTGGGTCTCCAAAGAAAATAATGAGGTCTCGCATCCTGTCCCTAACCATAGAGAAGTTTTGAAGGCTATGAAGGAAGGATGGATACAAATTAAAAGGAAGAACTCTATGGAGGATGCCTTTGCCACCCTTTCCTCCCAAGTGAATGGTAAGTCACCTAAAGTTATAGTTGTTCCCCCTGAGTCAGTTGCAGGTCTATTGATCCTACATCCTATAATTCCATTGCCCCTCTCTTCCCTCCTACCAAAACTTCTAACTCCTTTGAGGTTCTTGATAGGAATGAAGAAGACCTGGATGCTACCCCAGTTCCTTCTGGTCTGGCTTTGAAGATTACAGCTGTGGATGAATTGGCTGATAAGAATAAAGGTCTCCCCAACTCCAAAGATAATTACAGCTCTAGAGGTATAGGTAAAGGTAAGAAGAGATTAGGAAGCAAATCCAAACTTTCCAAATGACCAAATTGGCTTAGTGGAATATTAGGGGTTTTAACTACTATCATAAGCAATTAAAGGTAAAGAAATTGATCCATGATAATCATTTATCACTTGTGTGTATACTTGAAACTAAAGTCAGGAAGAACCATATTACTGCTGTTGAAAATAAGTATTTTTGGAATTATAGATGGTACCATAATTGCCCAGAAAATGGGGGAGGGGCCAGGGTCCTCATTGCTTGGGATGCAACTATTTTTTCTGTGGAAGTTTTGGACCCTCAAGCCTTATTCTAAAATATCAGCTTTAATGAAGTGAATAAATTCTTCTATGCTACCTTCATTTATGGTATGAACCTTGCCCATGAGAGAGTCCTCTTATACAATTTTTTGAGAGCCAACCACTACTCCATAGTAGATCAGCAGTGGACCATAATAGGGGATTTTAATATTATTAGGAATAATAAGGAGAAGAGAGGGAGATGTGGCATTGATTTGAGGGCTACTGAGGAGATTAACTACTTATTATATGATATTATGATGGAGGATATGGCCTCTTCAGGCTTGTGGTACTCTTGGTCCAACAAGAACTCAGGTGCTACTAACACTCAGACTAGAATTGATAGAGTTTTTCATAACCCCCAATGGAGTGTTGCCTTCCCTGCTTCTCAATCTAATTATCTTTGTCCTGGCATCTCAGATCACAACCCTATTGTCGTTTTTATGCTTGACCTCACAAGTAATACCCCTAAACTTTTCAAATTCTATGATTTCTGGATGCGGCATGAGGATTTTCTTCCCACTCTTGAAATCTCTTGGTCTGAAGACTGCTCTCTTTCCCCGATGGCCAAGTTGTCTTGTAAGCTCAAAATACTTAAGCAAAATTTGAAACTCTTGAACTTCAAGTTCTTCTCCAATATCTCAATGAGAGTTACTATTACCAAACAAAAGTTATACTTTCTTCAAGTTTCTCTCGATAGAGATGGCTCCAATGAGGAGCTCAGACAGGAAGAACATGCTTGTGCCTTAGAGTATTGCACTCTTAGAGATGTTGAAGAATCCCTTTACAAATAAAAGTCAAGAAGAAAATGGCTCGAAGATGGTGATCTCAACACTGACTTTTTATCCATAACAAAATCAAATCCAACAATGCTAGGAGAAAAGTTCTTAGCATCTAAGATCAAGATGGGATAACTGTGGAAGGCTTTGATGCAGTTGCTAAGGAAACTGTTGACTTCTTTAGTAACCTTTTAGGTAAGAAGAGGTATGGAGAGGTCTATACCATCCCTGACAACCTTACGGTCAATAAGATGGAAGCTCAGATGTGCTATGGTCTTGATGATCCTAT
The DNA here is from genome assembly GCA_949130495.1 of Sambucus nigra. Lineage (NCBI taxonomy): Eukaryota > Viridiplantae > Streptophyta > Magnoliopsida > Dipsacales > Adoxaceae > Sambucus > Sambucus nigra. The sequence continues at coordinate 96,331,241 of OX422216.1, read as the reverse complement.
CTCTGAGGTTAAAATCAAAGAAGCCTTTTTTGCTATTGGATCCAACAAAGCCCCTGAGCCTGATGGTTTCAATGCTGGATTTTTTAAGAAAAATTGGGGTGTGGTGGGTGATGATGTGGTCTCAGGGGTTAAACATTTCTTCTCCTGTGGATATATGCTTAGGCAATGGAATAGTACCATCTTAGCTCTCATTCCCAAGATCCCCAATCCCAACTCTATGAGGGACTTTAGACCTATTGCTTGCTGCAACTCTGCGTATAAGTGTATCTCCAAAATTATAGCTAATAGGCGCAAGCCCCTCCTTATTAGTGAAAGTCAAGGTGCTTTTGTTCAAGGCAGGTCTATCAATGATAACATTCTTCTTCTTCAAGAACTAATGAGGAACTACCATAAGGTCCCTAACTCTCCCAAATGCACTCTAAAGGTGGACATCATGAAAGCCAATGACACTGTAGACTGGAACTTCTTATTCTCTATTCTTAAGCAGGTCAACTTCCCTCCCAGATTTATCTCCTAGATTAAAACTTGTGTTTCTAGTGTCTAGTACACCATCAACCTCAATGGTGGTTTCAATGGTTATTTTGTTGTAAAAAGAGGTTTGAGATAAGGCGATCGCCTCCCCCCTTCCTCTTCCTTCTTGTCATAGAGGCTCTCTCTTACATTATGGATAAACATGCTAGGTCCCCCTCCTTCACGTTCAACCCCAAATGTCAGGAGTACAATATTACTCATCTAAGATTTAGTGATGATTTAGTCATTTTCTGCAATGGTGATGTTAATTCAGTTAATTGTGTCAAGAAAGCCTTGGATGAATTTGCTAGTCTGAGTGGTCTTAGCCCCAACCTTTCCAAGAGAAACTTCTTTAGTTTCGGAGTGGACTAACTCACTATTGATGCCATGTCTTCCCTTATTGGTTTTGAGCATAATTCTCCCCTTTTAAGTACATTGGGGTTCCTCTTATCACTACTAAACTCAGGGTCACTGACTGTAAGGAACTTGTGGACAAGATAATTGCCAAAGTGAAGAGCTGGACCACCAAGTTTCTTAGCTATGAAGGAAGGATTCAACTTGCCATATCTGTTATGTCTAGCACCTAAGTGTATTGGGCCTCTCTTTTTATCCTGACCAAAAGTGTTTTAAGGGCCATTGATCAATGCATTAGGGATTTCTTATAGAATGGGACTGAGCTCAAGCATAGTGGGGCAAAAGTGGCTTGGGAGAAGGTGTGAAAACCTAAGAAGGAAGGGGGCCTTGATATCAAAGTTATGGAAACTTGGAATAGGGAAGCTGTTGATAAAAACCTTTGGAACCTATTCTCGAAGAAGGACAACCTATGGGTTAAATGGTGCGACACCTATAAGATTAAGGGAATAAGCCTATGGGCTATTAATTTCCCTCAAGATGCTTATTGGAGATGGAAGAAAATCCTTAAAGTCAGGGAGGAGGTTAGGCCATACTTAAAGGTCAATTTGGCCAATGGTAAGGACACCTACTTCTGGCATGACAATTGGCACCCTCTTTGCCTTCTTCATCCTCTGTTTGGAGATAGGACTATCTATGATGCAACTAGTAATTCAAAGGCCAAAGTTGCTAAATTCTTGTAGGTATCTACTTAGGCTTGGCCTATCTCTACTACTTGGGAACTCAATGATATTAGGAACTCTCTTCTTCCTCCCATTCAACCACTTATTGAGGATACAATGAACTGGTCTTCTAACAGCAGAGGTATCTTCTTTATTGCCTCTGCCTACGACACCTTTAGATCTCATGCTGCTGATGTCTACTGGGCTGAACTTATGTGGCATAAGGGATGAATTCCCAAATGCTCTTTCATCCTCTAGATTGTAGACCACAAAGCCCTTGTTACTAAGGATAAGCTTACAGATTGTGGTATTTTGGACAATTCCAACTGCCTCCTTTTTAACAATGGTAGAGAATCCAATAACAATCTTATGAATGAATGATCTTTCTCTAAGATAGTTTGGGATGAAGTGCTACACAGGAATCAGTCCTACATGAATCTTGGAAATTGGGAGGAGGAGATTTCTTTAGCCTCTCTTGAATCTAAAAGAAAAATTTGGTTTCTTTAGTTAGAACCTCCTCTTTTACTACTGATTCTTACTGTATTTGGATGGAAATAAGCAATAGGTTGCACAACAAGGGTGCTAGGAACTTTGATTCTGTTATAAGAGGAATTAAAGAGATGATCAGAGCCAAATTGTGAAGATGGAATAAGTTTAAAAGATCATATGAGAAATGGATGTGCTGTAATCTTTGGGAATTATCCCGGTCATTATTGTATGAGTAGGATTGTCATTAATCATTGTTTAATTGGGTGTTGTTCCCTATGATGAGGTGTTTTCTTTAGCCTAGGAGCATGTTCCTATTGCCTTGTTTCTCTTCCCTTGTATAGTTTCTTCTTTTTAATATACTTTATTTACCAAAAAAAAAATAATGAGAATAAAGTCATCCTTGGCATTGATGCCCAGGCTGTGGAGGAGTTTAATACTGGCCTTGACAATATAAATGTTCATTAACTTACCATTACAGGGATATGGTTCACATGGAATAGGAATCAAGAGTGGGAGGCAAACATCTAATCTAAAATTGATAAAATCTTATAAATGATATTTGGGATGCTAACTTCTCAGAATCATAAGCTGATGTGCTATGCCAAGGCATATCTGACCACAGCCCAATAATCACCACCATCATTTCCCATCCTCCAAAACTGACCAAAGATTTCAAAATTTTCAACTACTGGATGAGATACTTTGAATTCAACACCATCTTTCTTGATACTTGGGGCTCTATAAATGAGGGCAGCCCTATGCTCAACTTATCTTTTAAGTTGAGAATGGTCAAAGCTGCCTAAAAAAATTTCAATAATAAATTCTACAACAATATTCTCTCAGAGGGTTACTGTATCAAAGTAAACTCTGATGGATATCCAAACTAATTTGGATAGGGATGGCCTAAATCCTGCCCTTTAGGCAATTGAAAAGATTACAAGCACTGAATATGTTAAATGCAGAATGGCCGAAGAGGCTTTCCTAAAACAAAAAGCCAGAACTAGATGGCTTCTTGAAGGGGATACGAACACCAGTTTCTTACACTATAGAGTTAGAGTAAACATTGGAAGGAACAAGATCTTAACCCTCCCCACTTAAGAAGTCAACAAAGTTGAGGGCCACACTACTGTTGCAAGTGAAGCTATTAAGTACTTTCCCAACCTCCTTAACACCAATTCCCACACCACCCCTACCATAGACTTCACTATGCCATAACTAGAAAACTCTCCCATGAGTTGGAAAGTAGTATGATCAGGCCTGTTACAAATAATGAGATTAAAATGGCCTTTTTCAACTTAGTCAAGGATAAAGCTCCTGGCCCTAACGGTTTCAACACTGAATTCTTCACTAAGAAGTGGGATATTATGGGTGAAGAGGTTATGGAGGCTGTGACATCCTTTTTTAATAATAGTTATATGTTGAGATAGTGGAGTTGCACAAATCTTGTCCTTATCCCCAAAACCAAATCCCCTTCCACCATGAATGACTTCAAACCCATAGCATGCTGCAACACTGTTTACAAATGCATTTCCAAGATTATGGTGGATAGGATGAAACCTTTTATCCCCCAATTAATAAATGATAGACAATTTTCTTTGTCCAAGGTAGATCAATTGGGGACAACATTCTGCTTATGCAAGACCTTATGAGAAACTATTATAGGAACCATGGGCCTCCTAGGGTTGCAATGAAGATTGGCATCCTTAAAGACTATGACACTGTCAATTGGGATTTCCTGTTCTCAATTTTATGCCACATTAGATTACCTCCTATCTTTTTCAAGTGGATTCAAGAGTGTGTCACTACTGCCTGTTTTTCCATCATTATCAATGGTTCCTCTCATGGATTTTTCAACTCTAGGAGAGGGTTGAGGCAAGGGGATCCCCTATCCCCCTTTCTATTCTTGTTTATAATGGAAGCTTTTGATGGTCTCCTGGACCTTCACACCTATTCGTCCAACTTTTAATTTCACCCAAAATGCAAAGAATTAAACATAAACCATTCATGCTTTGCCGATGATCTCTCTCTTAGAAGGTGCTGACCTCAACTCCCTTGCCATCATCAATACTGTCCTAAATGATTTCACTTCCATGTCTAGTCTCAGAGCAAATCCAAGTAAAAGCTTCTTGTTCACTGCTGGCATCTCTACCTCTGAGAAGAATTTTTTTTCGGTTTACTAAACTTTCAAAATGGCCAAATTCCAATAAAATACTTAGGAGTCCCTCTCATCTCATCAAAACTCAAACATATGGATTGTGTGGAGCTGATTGCAATATCACCTATAGAGTAAAGAGATGGTCAAACATAATGCTAAGTTATGCTGGGAGGTTAAATTTAGTCAATTTCGTTTTGGTCAGTATGCAAGTCTACTGGTGCAACATCTTCATACTCCCAAAGAAGACTCTCAATGCTGTTGGCACAATACTTAGATGATTCCTTTGGAATGGTCCTAAAATGAAGAAGGTGGGTGCCAAAGTCAAATGGAGTCATGCTTGTGATTAGGCTCAAATTCTTCCGAATTTATCCCTTTAATTTAGAGACTTTTATTATCTTGAGTAACGTAAAATGTGTGTAATTATCACATTTCTTTGCTACTGACTCCTTCTAATAAGTACATATAGTTTGGTGTATTTCTCATGAGTTTTACAGGTATTTGAAGCATTGAGGAAGAAAGAAACTGGAAAATCAATGAATGAAGTCAAAGGAGGAAAGTCAAAGGGCAATTTCATAAATTCGTAGCCTTCGTCCGGAGTTGAAGCCAACTAGAGAGTTGAAGAGAATTCAATTTTAAGAGCATTGGAAGAAATGGCAAGTCAATCCGAGCTACGGTGAAAAAGTTACGAAGATTTAAAGCTCAGAAGGAACACGAAAAAGATCCCTGTATGAAGAGCCAAGGCGATCCGGACCTTTTTCCAAAAAGGATCCAGACCGGTTCAAAAAAAATCATCTGAATGAAAACTCAAGGCGATCTAGACCTTTTTCCTAAAAAGGATCCGGACCGCCCTGGTAAAAAAATCACTGTATAGAAAAGGAGTGCGATCCAGACCTTTTTCCCCAAAAGGATCCGGACCGCCTTAAGCTAAGGAACTCTGTTTAAAATAAGGGGGCGATCCGGACCGCCTTCCCCGATGGGTCCGAACTGCATTGGATTTCAACAATTTTTCCTGTTCTCTCTCAGAGTTTTATGTGGGCCAAACTCTTGTAAATTTCGGAGCTATTTATTCAGAATAGTTACAAAATAATAGGAGTTCAATTTTTTAGGTCAGATAATTAAGAGTAGAGGGTTTTTGTAGTAAAAAACCCTAGGTTTCAATAAGAGTTTTGCTGTAAGGATTTTAAGTTTGATTTTTCAATACAAGTAATTTCTTTCCATTCCTTCTTTCATAATCGCCTTGATTTGTTAATTATTAATCCTGCATCTCTTTAATTCTAAGTTTCTATTAGTCATGATGTTTTTTCTTTTTAGTCTAAGTTTTCTTTTAATTTAATCATGTCTAGCTAATTTTCTAAGGGCTGGGGGGCATGAACCCCACCCGATGTAATTCACGATAATGGGAAATAGACTTTTGAATTAAAATCTTAGATGAATCGTGTTTCGTAACTGTTGCAACCGTCTTAGGACTTTTGATCTCATTTGGCCTAGGTAACCGGGATGATTAAGAGTGCGACGCGCATATCGGTTAATGCGACACCTCTTTGTTGTTGCCTTTGATTTCATATGATGCGGGCTACGATTCCTCATATATGGAATTCTTAGGATTGATAAAGATTGGGTTCATTTAAAATCTTAATTCCGAATCTACTATCCTATGAAGTGAAGTGCTAAGGTGTGGGGGATTGCAATCCAACCTCTTATTCTCATCTCATAGTTAAACTTTTAGTCCATTTATCATCAGCATTTTGTTTAATTAACATAGTTGCATATTGTTGGTTCTTAGTTTCATTAGTAGTTACTCTAAAATTTTCATCTAGTCGTAGTTGTTCCATCCCCTAAATCATCTTTTCGTTTCTTTTAGAGTCAAATCTAGGATTCTCAATCTTTCCAACGTCGTTACGTTTATTCATCTTATTTCCCTATGGAGACGATCCCGACTTACCGGGTTTATTACTAACGCGACAGGCTTACAATTGAGCCTATATCAGCACAAACACTAGATACACATTTGTTGTCGCTTCAAGTTTTTGGCGCCGTTGCTAGGGACTTAGGTAGGCTTAGGTTAGATCGAGTCAATCTAAAGCTTAGACAAAAAAAAAAAATTAAAAATCCAAAAAAATCATCTCTTATAAGCCTTTAATGCAAAATCCTGAACATACTCAAACTCTTCAAAATACTCCAACTAGAATTAACGAAAATCCAATTGTTGAGTATAATTATGACAGTCCCCACACGCCTCACGTTCCACAGTTTTGGGCTCCACTTCCTACTCTTGAACAGTCTATTGGTAGTTACACCTGAGTCAATCCTTAAGTCACACATCTAGGACACCGAGTGAGTATTACGAGTCATTGAAATAGACAACAATGTCTGACGTAGCTAGTTTCGACACTGGAGAGGGAAATCCACCCTATCGTCCCATGAAAGACTTACTCTTTCCTGAATGAACTATCACCCCTGGTTACATATTACTCCCGTATAATGCCGGCCAGTTCCACTTCCGCAATGGGATAATACAGATTCTCCCTACTTTCCATGGCATGGATTCAGAGAAACCATACCTTCATATAAGAGAGTTCGAAGAGGCGTGCGACACATTTAGTGACCAAGCTTGCATGCAGGATGTCGTTTACCTAAAGATTTTTCCCTTTTCCTTAAAGGATAAAGCCAAGACCTGGCTATGGTCTCTACCTCCGAACTCTGTTATTTCCTGGAGGGATATGCAATCCAAATTTATCTCAAAATTCTACCCACCACACAAGACCAACTCTGTTAAGACTCAAATCCAAGGTTTTCGACAACAAGATAATGAGCCTTTTGACAAGTGTTGGGAACGTTTCTAAGAGTTGGTAAGCGCATGCCCCCATTATGGTTTTGAAAAACACCACTTGATCTTTTTCTTCCATAATGGGTTACAAGTGACTTCCAAACAACTTGTGCAAACTATGTGTGAACGACCATTTTGGGAATTAGACTCTAGTGATGTTAAGGCCCATCTTAAGTACGTTGCAGAGACTACTCAGGAAGGGGACATATCTGATCCTAATACCCAAGTCTGGCCTAGACAAGAATCTATCGCTTCGAATGCATCCAGTCTATACCATTTGGATAGTAATACCATAATAGACCGTCGATTTGATCAGTTTCAGAGAGACATGAAAGATTTACTTGATAGCCGAATGAGATATATCTACGAATCCAGCCGTGTCACGAAAGAAAAGGTGTATGCTATCGGTGAGGCGAGTCATTCCACAAAAGCATGCCTGACAATTTCCTCCTACAAAGCCATGCACACCGAGCAGGTAGATGCTATAGGAGGGTTCAAGGGAAATTTTAACGCCCCGCATGGGAACTCGTACAACCCTTCGTGGAGAAACCATCATGGTTTTAACTATGGATAACCACAAGCGGCGATGAATCCACATTCACAGGTTGTCCCATGTCCACCCCCTCCTCAATTCCTGCAAGCCCCACCTCCTCCAGCTCCATATATTACTCCACCATGGAGGAACCTAGAGGATACAATAACCAGTTTATCAACTCCCAGAGTGCAACCAATGCTAGATATGATCGCATGTTCGCCGACATGAACGCGAACATCTTAAAGTTGCAATCTTTGTTGAGTATCCAAGAGAAAGGCAAGTTTCCTGCCCAGGGCCAAAGACCTCCCCAAGGTCAACCTAGTGTTAGCTCCACCTCTACAGAACATCAGGAGCACTGCCAAGCTATAACCACTCTTCGTAGTGGGAGAGTTGTTGATTTATCACCTCCCCCACCCGATGGATCAAAAGACAAGGAGACTTCGCCTGGCACGAAAGAGGCCGAAGATATCTCCTTGAATGAGAGTGACAAAAAAGACACTAGTGAGCCCGCGATAATTTTCAAACCACCCTCCGCCGCGCCATTCCCTCAAATATTGGTTCCTACCGAAGAAGGGACCCATAATGATGAAGTGCTAGAAGTGCTTAAAAATGTGAAATTAAATTTACCTTTCCTCAATGCAATAAGGCAAATTCCAGCTTATGCAAAAGTCATAAAAGACTTATTGACAGTCAAGAGCAGGATGAAGGTAAAGAAAAATGTGTTTCTAGCACAGAACATGAGCTCAGTTCTTCTTAATGATCTTCCACCTAAGTTTAAAGATCCCGGTGCACCCACCATTTCCTGCACCATTGGAGAGAATAAAATTGAAAAGGCCTTACTCAATTTGGGGGCAAGCGTTAATATCCTCCCTTATTCAGTTTATAGGAAAATTGATCTGGGTGATATTAGGCCCACAAGGATCACTCTCCAATTAGCGGACCGAACTGTGAGGATACTGAGAGGCATAGTCGAGGATATGATAGTCCAGGTGGAAACTTTCTACTTCCCGGTGGATTTTATCATTTGGGATACAGAACCCTCCTTCGCCTTGAGTAACCATGTCTCCATCATTCTTGGGTGCCCATTCTTAGCTACGACTAAGGCACTAATTAATACTCGAAATGGGTAAATGAAACTCACCTTCCCACATGACAATAGAGACTAACATCTTCAACATAGCCAAACAGGCAGGGAAAGAAGATGATCTTCACTCCGTGAGATTAATTGATGAGATATTAGAAGAACACATTGAGGAAAATTTATGTGGAGACGCCTTAGAAGCTTGTTTAGTGTCTAGTCATGAGAGCAAGGGAACTTATACCAAGTTTGAGAGAGAGGTTGAGGAATTACGTGAGGTACTTTATGAGAGAGCGTCGGATGAGGACGTAGTAGATGTAAATTGGGTTTCTCGATTCGAAGAGTTACCATCGAGGGAGGCACGCATGGTGCCCTCTAGCTACACATTCTCGACTCTCGAATTGAAGAAACTACCCTCTAACATTAAATAAGCTTTCCTAGGCGAGGGTGAGACATTTCCTGGCGTTGTCTCCTCTAGATTAGATGAAGAGCAGGAGGGTAAGCTATTAAAGATCTTGAGGAAGCATCAAAGTGTTATTGGTTGGAGTATAGCTAATCTAAAGGGGATAAGCCCTCTAATTTGCACTCACAAGATTCACCTCGAAGAGGATCTGAAGCCCTCGAGAGAAATGCAAAGAAGGCTAAACTCCACTATGAAAGAGGTGGCGAGGGCCGAAATCATCAAATTGTTGGATTTTGGGATTATCTACCCAATCTTGGATAGCAAGTGGGTGAGCCCCATTCAAGTCGTACCGAAGAATTCGGGCATGACAGTGATTGAAAATGCCAAGAGAGAGTGAGTTACCCAACGTACCACTACTAGGTGGCGCGTTTGCATTGATTACCGAAAACTCAATGCCGAAACTAGGAAAGACCATTTCCCCTTACCATTTATCGATCAAATGCTTTAAAGAGTAGCGGGTCACCCTTATTATTGCTTCCTAGATGGTTATTCCGGATATAACCAGATTGAGGTAGATGTACTTGATCAAGAAAAGACTACCTTCACTTGTCCCAAAGGTACATATTGAGCTTATTCAGTGATATGGTTGAGAGAGGGCTAGAGGTGTTTATGGACGACTTCAGTGTTTTCGGCACCTCTTTCGATCTATGTTTAGCCAATCTTGAGAAAGTACTAGCCCGATGTGTGGAGAAGAACTTAGTGCTGAATTGGGAGAAATGCCATTTCATGGTAACTGAGGGCATAGTTCTTAGCCACATTGTTTTATCCAAAGGGATTGAGGTTAATAGAGAAAAATTAGATGTCATAGTTGACCTACCCCCACGAAAATCGCTAAAAGACGTGCGCACCTTCTTGGGCCACGCGGGGTTTTATAGAAGGTTCATTAAGGACTTTAGTGCCATCGCTAGACCCTTAAGCAACCTTGTTATGAAGGACACCCCACTCGAGTGGAGTGAATCATGCCAAAGTGATTTTGAAAAATTAAAAAGCATGCTTGTGTTTGCTCCCATCATGCAAGCTCCAGATTGGTCTTTACCATTTGAGCTCATGTGTGATGCTAGAGATTATGCAATAGGGGATATTTTGGTCCAAAGAAAAGACAAAAAGGCTTATGTCATCTACTACGCTAGACAGACTCTCACCGGACCACAACTCAATTAATCCATCACGGAGAAGGAGTTTCTAGCGGTAGTTTTTGCTCTAGACAAATTTCGGTTCTATCTTATCGGTTCCCCCATCACCTGTTTCACCGACCACGCGACTTTTAATCTCTCCATTAAAGATAAACAAGGAGTAGAAAACGTCGTCGCCGATGACTTGTCACGACTTTCGTCCGACGTACCTGGTGATCCTACATCCATAGATGAGTACTTACCGGATGAGCAACTCTTTGCCACCTCTTCTTTTCCCTGGTTTGCGGATATAGTGAACTATCTTGTCATAAGAGCCGTCTCTCCCGATTGGACACCGCAAGATAAGAAGAGGTTAATTACTTGGTCACGTATGTTTTTCTATGACGATCCACTCCTTTTTAAATATTACGCCGATCAAATCATCCGATGATGCGTACCGGATGACGAGATTCCAAAGGTCATCTGATTCTGTCATTCGGAGGTTTGTAGAGGCCACTTTTCTGTGAAAAAGACAACCGCTAAGATTCTCCAAAGCGGCTTGTACTGGCCCATAATGTTTCGGGATGTAAACAATTGCTGTAAATCTTACGATAGGTGTCAACGGATGGGAGCGATAACTTGATGAGACATGATGCCATTAACCCCGATCCTCATCATTGAGGTTTTTGACTGCTAGGGTATTGACTTTATGGGACCTTTTCCCCCGTCCTTTGGATACCTATACATCCTAGTCGCGGTAGACTATGTTTCTAAATGGGTAGAAGCTATAGTTACCAAGAATAATGATAATAAAGTGGTGATAAGATTCCTACAGAAACACATACTTTCTCGCTTCGATGCTCCGAAAGAGATAATCAGTGATAATGGAATGCATTTTTACAACAAGTCATTCGAGAAGCTCATGAGAAAGTATGGTGTCATTCATAAAGTTGGAACGACATATCACCCACAAACGAATGGGCAGGCCGAGTGGGCGAATCATGAGATAAAAAACATACTCGAGAAGACCGTCGATCCTAATCGGAAAGATTGGTCCCTTCGATTAAATGATTCCCTATGGGCCTACCGTACAGCATACAAGAACCCACTCGGAATGTCCCCATTCCTCTTTGTGTATGGTAAACCGTGCGATCTTCCCGTTGAGTTAGAGCACAAAGCGTATTGGGCCATTAAGAGGGTAAATTATGATATGGACAAAGCCGGTGAAGTTAGTAAGCTTCAATTGAATGAATTAGAGGAGATACGCAATGACACGTATGAGAACGCTAAGATATCCAAAGAAAGGATGTAACTCGCACACGATAAAATTATTCGACGAAAAGAGTTTCTTCCCGGGCAAAAAGTGCTCCACTATCACTCTCGGCTTCATCTATTTTTGGGTAAGTTGCGGTCGCGATGGACTGGTCCATTCGTTGTGAAGAGCGAATTCCCCCATGGAGCAGTGAAATTTGAAGATCCCAAGGGCGAAAATACGTTCAAAGTCAATGGTCAACGCTTAAATCCATATCTAGAGGCATGAGTAGAGGATGTCGACATCATTTAGTTATCGAACCCCGTTTACGAGGTAAAGTGAGCTAAAATTAAGAGGTCGTCGCACCCCTGACGCGTATGGGGTGATTCTTGTGTATAGTAGTTTGGTGTCAATTAGGATAGGTTAGGTAGGTTCATTAAATCGGTGTCGAGTACATTCACAGGTAGGAAGCATACACTTTGAGACCATCTCGGGATTCGAACATGAGGTTTGAACATAAATCAGGGTCATGATTGAGTTGAAAGTAAGTGGGGAAGCCTTTATTGAACAAGAGAGAGTTAAAATTGAAGCACAAAGGAGTTCTGTCACCAAGAGGCATGCGATCCGGACCGCCCCTAGGCACCCGGGCCAGATCGCCTTCAAAGAATTAAAAAATAAAAATAATCACGATGATTCGAACTGCCTCTAGTTTTTCTTCGACTATTCCCTAGGTGCATTCCTCCTTCCCCAATCCATTCTCTTCCCTCCAAATAGTCCCCCCCATAATTTCCCTCCCAAAATACCTTCCCTTTTCCTTTATTCTCTTTTCCCTCCATATCCATCCCTTCCCACCCTAAAACCCACTTCTAAATACAACCCCTACCCCCCATTTCTCTCATACCAACTCTTATCAAGCTATTCTCCTACTTCATCTCTCAAGAAATTTTTCCCACCCACTATCTCACTCCATGGATGACCAAGATAGACGCACCAAATACAATTCCATCGCTATCATCGATAATAACCCTAACGACTACCGCTCTGACCAAGAAATGCGGTGGTGTGAGACATACTTTGGGGATACGCAAAAATTCCAAGTAGAGCGGGCCATTAATTGGGACGAACTACCAATTCTTTCACCAATCTGTTTCGTCCTAAGGGTTGGTGCCGCTTCTTGCATGATCCTCACAATGCCGTGTGGGCATCTGAGGTCCGGGAATTTTATGAAACCCTCGTACGCATCGACGAGTTCGTGGCTGAAGCGCGAATTCAGGGGAAACACATCCAATTTTCTTTGCCGTCAATAGCCGTGAAGCTCGCTGAAAAAGACGTACCCAATCCCACCACTTTTGTCTACCCGAACAACTCCCAACGACTCGAAAAGGATGTCCTCATTGAGCGTCTCGCTCCTGGGGAAGTTTGGGGCAAGGGCGCCTTTCGGGTCGGCCGGTTGAGCAAAAAATCACACCTCGCATTTCAAATTGTGTGTGCCAACATTCTCCAAAATTCCAATGACTTCGGAATGCGACCCCGGTAAGAAACACTCATTTACCACCTCTTTGATCGCACCTCATTCATCAATTTGGCACATATCATTTTTTGCGATGTCTACTTTGCATCTGTGGAAGAAAAGGGTGCTACTCCTCTTCCTTATTCCCGGTTCATTACCTCCATTCTTGTCGATCACTTCTTCGGTCATCATGTCGGGACTCTTCGCCTCCTAAACCTTTTTGGGCAGGCCACTCGGACTAAAAGCGAGAAACAAAGGGAAATTCTACGAGCTCGAGAAGATGAAGAGTTCGATGAGGGAGAGAGTAGCGAGGATGAGGAAGGAGCGACTGATGTCGAGATGGGGGAACAAGGGGTGGGATTCGATGCCGACGAAGAAGATTATGATTTCGAGCTACCCGATAATGATACGGATGCTCGTCTAACAACATTAGAGGGCAAAGTTTATGGGTTCACCACGCAATACCGAAGGGACACGAGCATAATGCATAGGCTTCAAGCTCACATGTGTGAACTCAATTTTAGTGGACCCCCTCCCAGCTTCTTCTATGATCCTTACGATTCGAATGCGCCCGGTAGCTCCAACCCCCCGCCTATGTGAAGCCTTTTGTTAATTTCTGTGTCGGTGGCCTGTTTTTGATGTGTATCTATGGTGTATGTTTTTCCTTATTTTTCTGCCCCGTTTAATGTACCACAGTCGTTCTATATAAAAATCCGCATTTTCTCAATTTATTTATTTTATTTATCGCACTTCTTGTTTTGACTTATTTAGATTTTAGTCCTTTTGATTGGGGACAATGCAAAAGTCTAAGTTAGTGGGGGTGACGAGTGCGTATTTCTAAAACTTCACAAGTTTTCAAAATGCCAAAAAATTAGCAAACTTCAAAATTCCAAAAAAAATTGAAAAACCAAAAATATTTTTCTTTAAAATAAATTAAAATTGGAATTTAAAATTTTCAAAAATATCATTAAAATTCGGTTTGAAGTCTCAAATTGTAAAAACATAATGCACAAAGCCGAAATTGACCAAAGATGGAAATTGAGCGAACATGGATGACTTAACAAATAAGTGTGGAGATTAACTAACCCGGTGAGATTCGAGCCTATCCTTTTTGTGAGTTTATAAATCAATCTGAGTTAATGGTTAACTCAAAGTTCAATTCAGTATTTAAAAAAGTCGTTAATGATATCAATCCTTTGTTTTGATCGATTATGGAAAGCGTGTGAGATGCTATCTTGAAAAATGCGTTAAAGGAATCTCTAAACTAAAATTCACCTCGAGACGCATAAGGTAACGCAGTTAATAATTTGGACAATGAATTAGGCCCTCGTTTGTTACCCAAAAATATTGGCCAGAAAAATTCGTGAATTTTTTTTCCTTTGCTAACCAATTTGAGCCAACTAAAATTTTTCCCTTTTCGTTTGACTACCCGAAAAACCTAAATGACCTGGAATTGAGAAAAGTGACACCCCAGAATTTTAGTCCAATTAGTGCAAATAAAAAAGGGCAAGAAGATAGAACATGCTCAACAAAAATAATAAGATAAGAAAAATGTGAAAAATATAAAAAATAGAAAAAAAGAAAAGAAAATGAGCAAAAGCCCGGAAAAGCCTAATGGACATTTCAAGAAAATTCTCCAATTCCAAAGTTCCCAACCATTTCCTTTTACCCATTACACCTTAAAACCTGAAAAAGTCCTAACTGAGTCCAAATTGCAAAATTGGTTACCGCGTGGAGAGTTAAGGTATAAAAGAGATTAAAAGTGTGAAGTAGAAGCATTATTTCCCGTTTCCTGTTAATTGTCATCCGATGAAGAGATTTTTCACCCACAAATTTCCATCTTTTGAATTTCGTGTGCGTGAACTTGTGTTCCTTTGCATTTACTCCTTATATCACGCATACCGAGAGAAAATAACCAAATTTTTGAGTGATTCGTTTGAGAGAGCACCCAGTGAGAATTTGAATCAAAACGTATTTTCGGATAAGTAACGTAATGGTCAACCGGTGGAAATTCGAGGTTAAATTTATGGCTTCGCACACACACGCTGTGATTTGAGACTCTTAAATTGAATTGATGATGAGTATTTTATGGAAAAGTTTAAATTATACAATTTTTTGATTATTTTGAGTTTTCTTTGAGTCAAATTTTGTGGGTATATTCACTATAAACCCTCACGAGACACAACGCGTTCTACTAGGGTGACCTAGGGGTTTAAAGGCTTGTTGCATAGGCTCAATGCAATCGCTTGCCCGTGAAAGTGGTAATCTATCCAAATAAAATGAAATCTTTGAGAGTTGGCCCTTAGTTACATTCTTTTAAATTGCTTGGGACGCGCAAAGTTCTAAGTTAGGGGAGTTTGATTAGGCTCAAATTCTTCCGAATTTATCCCTTTAACTTAGAGACTTTTATTATCTCGAGTAACGTAAAATAAGTGTACTTATCGCATTTCTTTGCTACTGACTCCTTCTAATAAATGCATCTAGTTTCGTGTATTTCTCATGAGTTTTGCAGGTATTTGAAGCATTGAGGAAGAAAGAAACTGGAAAAGCAATGAATGAAGTCAAAGGAGGAAAATTAAAGGGTAATTTTGTAAATTTTTAACCTTCTTCGGGAGTTTAAGACAACTAGAGAGTTGAAGATAATTCAATTTCAAGAGCATGGGAAGAAACGACAAGCCAATCTGAGCTACGATGAAAAAGTTACGAAGATTTGAAGTTGAGAAGGAACACGAAAAAAGATCCCTACATGAAAAGCCAAGGCGATCCGGATCTTTTTCCAAAAAGGATACGGGCCGGTTCCAAAAAAATCCTCTGAATAAAAAATCAAGGCGATCTGGAACTTTTTCTCCAAAAGGATCCGGATCTCCCTGGTAAAAAAGTCGTTGTATTAAAAAAGGGGTGCGATCTGGACCTTTTTCCCAAAAAGGATCTGGACCGCCTTAAGCTAAGGAACTATGTTTAAAATAAGGGTCGATCCGGACTGCCTTCCCCGATGGGTTTGGATTTCCATAATTTATTTTGTTCTCTCTCAGAGTTTTATGTGGGTCAAACTCTTGTAAATTTCGGAGCTATTTATTTAGAATAGTTACAAAATAATAGGAGTTCGATTTTTTAGGTTAGATAATTAAGAGTAGAGGGGTTTTGTAGTTAAAAAACGCTAGATTTCAATAAGAGTTTTGCTGTAATGATTTCAAGTTTGATTCTTCAATACAAGTAATTTCTTTCCATTCCTTCTTTCATAATTTCCTTGATTTGTTAATTATTAATCGTGCATCTCTTTAATTCCAAGTTTTTATTAGTCATGATGTTTTTTTCTTTTCAGTCCATGTTTTATTTTAATTTAAACATGTCTAGCTAATTTTCTAAGGGTTAGGGTGCATGAACCCCACCCGATGTAATTCACGATAATGGGAAATAGGCTTTTGAATTAAAATCTTAGATGAATCGTGTTGCGTAACTGTTACAATCATCGTAGGACTTTTGATCTCGTTTGCCCTAGGTAATCGGGATGCTTAAGAGTGCGGCGCGCATATCGATTAATGCGACACCGCTTGTTCTTGCCTTTGATTTCATATGGTGTGGGCTATGATCCCTCATATATGGAATGATTAGGATTAATAAAGACTGGGTTTATTTAAAATCTTAATTCTGAATATAGTATCCTATGAAGTGAATTGCTAGGGTGTGGGGGATTGTAATCCAACCTCTTGTTCTCATCTCATAGTTAAACTTTTAGTCCATTTATCATCAGCATTTTGTTTAATTAGCGTAGTTGCATATTGTTAGTTCTTAGTTTCATTAGTAGTTACTCTAAAATTTGCATCTAGTCGTAGTTGTTTCATCCCCCAAATCATCTTTTCGTTTCTTTTAGAGTCAAAGCTAGGATTCTTAATCTTTCCAACGTTGTTGCGTTTACTCATCCTATTTCCCTGTGGAGACGATCCCGACTTATCAGGTTTATTACTAATGCGATAGGCTTGTAGTTGAGCCTATATCAGCACGAACATTAGATACACATTTGTGGCCGCGTCAGCTTGCCTCCCTAAAAATTAGGGGGTTTTAGGAATAAAGAATATCCATGAGTGAAATATTGCTTCTATGCTCATACTCTTATGGAACCTCTGTTTGAAGAAGGAAAATGTGTGGGTAAAATGGTGCCACACATACAAGCTGCAAGGCAGAAGCTTGTGGTACATTCCTCTTCTTACTGATGTTTTATGGACTTTGTCCAAACTCATGAAACTTAGAAGTACTGCCAGACCTCTTGTTATGTCCATCATTGGAAATGGGCTAGACACTTTCTTTTGGCATGATGATTGGTGCCTAAATGGTCCTCTTTGGCCCCTATATGGTGATAGATGCATCTGCCAATTGGACTAATTTCCCATTAAGTATCTGAGTGTTCCACTCATTTCAACAAAACTGAAGCATGAGGATTGCCTCCCTCTTATTGACAAGATCACTAGCATAATCATGAGTTGGACTAACCATTTTTTGAGCTATTGGGGTAGACTCAATCTTGTGATCTCAGTTATTTTCAGCATATAGATATACTGGGCAAGTATCTTCATATTACCCAAAAGAACAACTGAGGAAATTGACTCCAAGTTGCGTAGATTCCTTTGGTCAGACCCTGATATGAAGAAAACTGGCTTTAAGGTTAAGTGGAGTGATGTTTGCATGCTAAAAAAGGATGGAGGCCTAGGTATAAAGAACTCTCATGATTGGAACAAAGCTGCCATGTTTAAGCACTTAGGGAATTTATGTAGCAAGAAGGACATTCTTTGGGTTAAATGGTGAAACATATATAAATTAAAAGGTAGATGCGTGTGGCATATTCACAACCCAACCGATGCATCCTGGACTTGGAACAAACTGTTAAAGCTAAGAGATAAAGTCAGACCTTTCATCAAAACTATAATTGGGAATGGTCATAACACTTTCATATGGCATGACCATTGGCACCCTCTTGGCCCACTATGGATATATTATGGGGAAAGAACGATTTATGATGCAGCAAGCAACCATAAAGCTAAAGTGGCAGACTTAATTAGAAATGGTGCTTGGGCTTGACCTTCATCTGTTACCTAGGAGCTCAATGAGATAAAACATGCTGATCTTCCACCCATCAACATTAGTCGTGAGGATAGTATCATTTGGCTTCCCATAGCAAATGGCCTTTTCACCATAAACTCAGCATGGAACTCCATTAGGAAACATCTCAACAAACAAGTTTGGGGCCCACTGGTGTGGAACAACTGCATTATTCCTAAATGTTCCTTCATTCTATGGATGGTCAGCAAGGATGCTTTTAACACGAAGGAAAAACCTATGAATGGGGCATTTCACAAGATAACATTTGTGTTCTGTATGAAAATGCTACAAAAAATGGTGATTATCTTTTCTTTAACTGCAGCTTCACCAAAGGGATATGGGAGGAGATAAAACACAGCAACCCATATACTAGTGCCTCTAGATTTTGGGATGATATCATTTTGGATGCTGCCAATCACTTTGTTGGGAAATCTGTAACTAATAAGATCAAATGCACCTCCTTTGCTGCGGCCATTTACTATATCTTGATGGAGAGAAACAAAAGAATCTTAAAAAATATTAGATCCAATCATGCTGGTATCATGGATGAAATCACCTTCTTTGTCAGATGCAAATATTATAGATGGGAAAAATCGAGAAGAAATTTCAATAGCTAACTCGCATGAATTGGGGCCTAGATGAAAACTTGTTACTCTCAGATTAATATGTTTTGTTGTGTTTTCTTTTAAGTTATTTGCTTAGGGTAAATTTCATATGCGAAATTTGACCCAGGGGGTATTCCCTTCCTTTGTTTATCATTGTAAATATTTCCTTTGTTTAATGTTATTCTTATTTTCCAAAAAAAATGTTGCTACTAGCAATCACAAAGCAAAAATGCCTAATTTTATCTCCAATAATGAATGGTCCTGGCCTACTACTGTTACTTGGGAACTAAATAAGATCAAACATTCAATTCTACCTCAAATACATCCACTCAGCAAGGATAATACTCAATGAAAGGCTATGTTAAATGGTCAGTTTACCACCTCATCTGCCTGGAACTCTACTCGCACTAATGGCCCTCATACTGGCTGGTCAAAGATGGTTTGGAACAACAAGAATATTCCTAAATGTTCTTTCATCCTATGATTGGTTTGTAATGATGCAATCAATATAAAGGACAAGACATATAGCTGAGGAATTTCATAAAACAACCTTTGTGGTCTAAGCAATACTGTCATTGAAAATATAGATCACCTCTTCCTTAATTGCTCAGTCTCAAATGCCATTTGGAAGGAAGTCCAATTCAGGAACTCTTACGCAAATAATGCCACAAATTGGGATAACGTGCTGCATGATGCCACTACAAACTTTGGTGGGAAAAACTTTATTGACAAGGCTAGAAGATCAACCTTTGGTAGCACCATTTACTGTCTATGGAGTTAGAGAAATAAGAGAATTTTCAATCATAGCTCAAGATCTTTCTCCAGCATCATGGAGGATATTACCTTATTTACTATATGAAAATCCACACAGTGGCCCAAATCTAGAAGAAATTTCAACAATTGGATGATTTGTATGAACTAGGGACGAGATTATGATCACCTACTCTACTAGGTGTACCTTAGTGTGTGTTTGCTAGGGCTTTCGAACTTTGTTTTATTTGTATGCTGCCCATCTTTTAGTGGATGTTTTATTTAATTTCCTATATTCTTTCTAGGTTATCTCTTTTGATCCTAGTTTTAGGGGGTATACCCCCTTTCTTGTTGTACACTAACAATCTATGATGCTGCGAGTAGCACCAAGGCTATGTTAGCTAGCTTTATTCAAAATGTCTCTTAGTCTTGGCCATCTTCTACCATATGGGAGATTTAAAACTCCCCTAATCCACCAATTAATCGTAATTTATCGGACTCCATTATTTTGATCCCCTCTAAAAATGGAATCTATTCTATTGCCTCTACCTTGGATGCTATTAGAACCCATCTTGCCAAGACTTCTTGGAGTAAGCTAGTGTGGAGTAGAAATAACATCACCAAATTTTTATTAATCATGTGGCTTATTTGTGGGAAGGCTATCATTAATAAGGATAATCTTGTGATGTAGAGGTTACTTGATGATATTGTTTACAGCCTATGTAACTACAATGAAGAAAATACCAACCATCCCTTAGCTGGATTCTCTTATTCTTATGAGGAAGGTTCTATAATGAAATTAAATATGTAGGAACTTTGGCATATGGGAGGCTGAACTTGATGAAGATGCTATCACTTTTGGGGGAGACACTTTCATCAACAAGAGTAGAACTTTATCATTCTCTACCACTGTCTACTACACTTAGATTGGGAGAAACAATATGCTGCATAATAGATGTAGCAAGTCTTCTGTTGCTCTGATTAAATATATTGAGTTTACAGTTAAAAATAAGGTTATAAGTTGGTCAAAGGCTAGAAGAAGCTTTGTTAACTGGAGGGCTTGCAACTATTGGGGAATTCCCCATTCATCTTCTCATGACTAATTAGTTTAGATTCTTCTTGCGAATGTTAGTTTTTTCTTTGATGCTTTGGTATGCACATCACCATCTTATTTTGCTTATGTGAGGGTATACCCTCTATCTTTTGCACATTATTCATTTTTAATACATTTTACTTACAAAAAAAAATACAACATATGCTTTCTCAATGTATGAAGAGCTCTCCTCTTTTCTTGAATTAATCAATATGTCATCGATAAAGAATGCTAATTGATCCAAAATCATCTAGAATAACCAATTCGTTAAGTCCATGAATATGACTAGGGCATTGATCAACCTAAACAACATGACCCTGAACTCATAGGACCCATATCTGGTTAATAAAGTAGTCTTAGGCACGTTCTCCTCCCGTAACCTGAACTGGTGATAACCCGATCACAAGTCAATATTCGAGAAGAAAGAAGCACCTTTCAACTGATCAAACAAGTCATCAATCCTTGGTAAATGATATTTATTCTTCATCATCACCTTATTCAACCCCTATGCACAAACGTAGAGATCCATCTATCTTCTTCATAAAAAGAATTTGAGCTCCCCATAGAAAAGTGATTCACCAAATGAATCCTTACTCTAACAACTGCTGATCTCTATTATCTCTAAAGGCATCATTCGATACGGTCCCTGACAATCAGCTTAATGTCAGGGGCTAAGGTAATGATAAAATTAATCTCCCTAGTGGGTGGAAACCTTAGCACCTCCTCAAATACATAGGAAAATTCCTGAACTATGGGTATGGAATCTGAAGGAATGGTAACCTCCTCCTGGGTCCCGTAATCTATGAAATATAAGTGTGTCCTGACATCACCCTTCGGCCAAGGCATAGCCACTACATACATCTCTTACCCCGGTATTGCAAATATAATCGCTTTCCCACTACAATCTATATGAGCCTTTTACATAACGAACCAATCCATCCCCAAAGTCACATCATAAGTATGGGTATCTTAAACCAACAAATTGGCTACGAACTATAACTGACCAATATTTATCCCGATCCCCTCACAAGACTCAGAGATACGTGTAAAAATACCCAAAGGAGTAGAGATCGATATATCCCTATCATAAGGTCTCATCGATATACCATAAATCTAAAAAAATCTATGAGATAAAAAGGAGCTTAAGATGCTAATGTCAAATAAAACTCAAGCCGATGATCCATAAATGTAAGACATATCATCCACTACTTGGATCGGTCCCTGCCCCACTATGGCATAATGAGGTTATGAAACCTCATCACAAACTTCCCATAAGTCAAATTTTCTTAGTCGGTCACCGTGGCAACATTCTCCAACCACTTAAGTACATCCCTTATCAAGCGAAAAGTCGCTAACACCTACTTCTGCACCCCTGTGTAACCTAATAATATAAGTTGACACTCAATGTCCTGACACCATGGATGTGCCACGTGGTCCAATAATCCAAAAAAACCATGTGGATTTTTCTTCATGAAGAATCCCTTGACCCCAAGTTGAGGTGGGTGCGGTGGTTTGTGGTACCTTCTAAGGCCTCTCATGTTGGCCCGTCGTGATACCCATTGCTATGACTTATCGAATGAGATTGGCTAGCTCCCGTGATATGAAATAGTACTGTCCCCAAGCATCCAAAGTCGAAACTATCTGTGCTTGTCCAAATAGGGTCACGAGATCTGCTTGTTCCGCTCCTGTTCCTTCTCTTTCATCATGTTCTCTCCTCCTAGGTGGCATTCGAAAATTTTAACACAAATTTCCTATCAGTATGCTAGTAATAAGTAAGAGTACAAAATAAAGGGACATATCAATGAATGTTATGTAGAAAACTAGAATGGACCTATGACACCTACTTGCCTAGGACCATGCTCTAATACCAACTTTAATAAACCATATATTATAATATAGGTTGATGAAGTCTAAATATTAGAATATACAAATTGCTAATACAAAGTAAATATCATTATTATTTTGGTAAGTAAATATGTATTAAAGAACAAGAAATATACAAAAAGAGGCCAAACCTCTCAACTTCCAAAGTCAAATAACAAATGAGGGGCTAGGAAATCCCAATACCCAAACAAACTAGCTAAAAGAAAGAATCAACACAGAAACAAAGAAAACAAAGCAACAATAAAGTCTAATAGATGCCAGTTTAACTATAATTTCATCAATGATTCAGAAAGACCCCATTGGTTGCAAGCCATCCAGTTGGTGTAACTTCTTACAGTCTTCTTAAAATTACTAGTTCTAGTCTTCACCATTCCATCAATGTCTCTAATTATCCCAGTGCAAGATTTAGTTCCTCTATTATGGAGTCTTCTATTTCTTTCCAACCAAATGCAGTAAAGAGTGGAGTAGAAGGATATGGTTCTCAACTTGTTGTTGAATAGTTGATAATGGCATGCCTAATGGCATAGTTCAGCTCCTCCTCCCAACTGATAATATCTCTATATCATTAATTTCTACACATGATCTCATATCACACCTTTAAGGAGAAAGGTCACTTGAACACATCATTATCAATAATACCCCACTCCATCAACTTATCTCTGATCAAAATACCTCTCTTATAAGCCACTAGAGAATGAATGAGCATTTTGGTATATTACTGCTATGCTAGACCAGCTTTGCCAAACTAATACTGATGCCATGGGATATAATGGAATCATAAACTGAGGAGGTAAAATACACATCCACAATAGGAGACCAAATCAGTTTATCTGCAATATTAGGATTGATATCCGAAATATAGGAGTTTGGGATATCATTCAACTCCCAAGTCACAGTGGGGTTTGTTCTGATACCATCCCTGCCTTTTTTAGGCTTATTCCTAGTCCTGATACCAGTGGGGTTTGTACGCTACCCACTGTCATCGGTTCCTATTTGGATCTCTCCTCTGAAGTTAAGGAAGGTCAGATTTTGGACGCTGCGGTGGTTGATGGGTCATCTACCATATCATCTGATGCAGGAACGGCTGTAGGCCAATCCATTTTGGATGTACGTACTGGTAACTCCATTAATGCATCTGATGTTGAGAAAATGAAAGTCTTGAACGCTGAGAATAACCTGTACCTAAGTTTCCTTCTTAGTAAGGGTTTCACACATGAGGATATCAAGAGGAGAGGTGTTAAGTCATGGGAGGTTTCCTTAGTACCTCACTCCTCCCCGTCCCATCCTGGCGATGGCCACTCTTGTGGGTCTAGTCCGATTGGTGCAGTGGGTTTTGTAACGGCGTCTGTCATAGAGTTAGAGAACTCTATGTTAGAAAGAGGGTATGGTAGGAGCTCAGGGCTCGATGGTATTCTCAACTATAAGAATGTGGTGAAACACGACAAGGTGTAAGAGGATATTGTAAAAGATAAAGCTCCACTATCTGTACTACCCTACCATAATAACCTTTGTGAGGCACAAAATACTAGGACTCGGAGTTCTGTAGTAGCGAAGAAAAAGACACCTAAGCTCCGCCTCACCTACCACCAACCTTCTGTGGTAGGTAATATCATTACAGTCATACCGTCGGTGGAGGTGGCTAGCGGGGGACACAAGCGATGGGAGAATAGCTTGGTAGGGTATTTTCTTAGAAAAAACCACCAGTATCTTACGTCAATAATGTCACTAATAGAATGTGGACCAGGTTTGGAATGACTAAGGTCATTGCGCACGATAATGGGTTTTTCTTCTTCCTGTTTGATAACCCTACCCAGAGGGATGAGGTTATTGATAACGAACCTTAGCAGTTTGCAGGCATGACCATTATCGTTAAGAAATGGCATGATAACTTCAACTTAAGTAAAGAAACCGTCAAGAAGATACCCATCTGGGTGAAGTTTCACGATATTCCAGTCCAGTTGTGGGCGGAGCAAGGGCTCAGTTACATAGCTAGCTCGGTGGGACTTCCGTTGTATGCTGATACAGTAACAAAAGAGATGAATAAAATCTCTTATGCTCGTGTTTATATTGAGGTGGAAGTAAAATAAATGTACCTAGAAGCATCAACGTCGCTATGAAGGATGGTGATATTGCACCGGTGAGAGTTGAGTTCCAATCCAAGCCTCCATCATGCCCCAACTGCCTAGTGTTCGACCACAATGTCAGCAGATGCACTAAAGGTAATGAACTTAATCCGAAGCTAGATGCTGAAACCATTAAGATGAAATCCTAGGCTGAAGTTGAATGGATGCAGGTTCAAAGGAAGCATATCTCGACAACTTCCACTGTCAGCGAGAAGGGAAAGCCATCTAGAGTTGTGAAAGAGGTTCAAGAGGAGGAGAAGAATTTAGAGATGAATGTTGAGCTAGTTAAATAGGTGGTTTCACCCACGATCTGTTTATCAAATTCGTTTAGCGTAGTGGATAATGATAATGAGTTTGTGGTTACTCCAGAACCTACAGCCTTAGCTAGAAGAGTTACGGTTATGGATGAGTTGACAAACAAATACAAGGGGGACATGATCAAGGCGGGCTACTCCGGTGGCAAGAACAGAAAACATGGTAAAAGGAGAAAAACTTAGTGATTAGGATCGGGTCTTGGAACATTAGGGGCCTCAATTCCCCTCATAAACAAAAGGAGGTTAGTAAGTTTATTAGAGACCAACAGCTTGATTTGGTATGTTTACTTGAAACCAAAGTTAGGAAAAATAATTTTTGTAACGTGAAGAATAATTATTTTTTTCACTAGGACTGCAATGATAACTGCCCTACTTGGGGGGGGGGGAGTGGCTAGGGTGATAGTGGGATGGAATCTGAATAGTGTGACTGTTACGTTGGTCCAGTCGCACCGTCAAGCCATCCTATGTAAAGTGGATGTTATTGGGAGTAACTTCCATTTTTTTGCTACATACATTTATGGGGATAACTTACCTAACAGAATAATCCTTTTGTGGGATTTCTTAAGACTCAATTGTGGTAGCACTGAGGGCCAACCTTGGGTTCTAATGGGTGATTTCAACGTGGTGAGATCCCATGAGGAGAAGAATGGGGTTCATGGCATTGATATGGCTGCTACGAAAGCCTTCAACTAGTGTATCAACGATAACCATGCTGATGATATGATAACGAATGGATTATGGTTTACGTGGAATAAACGTTAGGAGGGCTGTGAGAATGTCCAATCTAGATTGGATAGAGTTCTTCATAATGACACTTGGAACTCAGTTTTTCCTGGATCTCAGGCCAACCGTTCTTCCTCAGGGTGTTTCGAACCACAGTCCCATAATTATATTGTTATCTCCTTTGGACCCTAGTAGACCTAAACCATTCAAATTCTATAATTTTTGGATGGGATATGCTGATTTCCAGGATGTTCTTTCTAACTATTGGCAAGTGAATGAGGAGGGTAACCCGATGGTGAGATTAAGCAAGAAGATGAGTAAGCTGAACAGTAATCTCAAAGATTTTAACAAAACATTTTATAGACAACTATCCATGAGAGTTGAGGAGGCGAAGTGATTATTGGATGACGTGCAAGTTAGACTGGATAATGAGGGTGGAAGCCTGAGCATTCAAAGGGAGGAGAGAGTTAATTTGACGCATTATCTGGAACTTAGAAACGCTGAGGAGTCATTCTACAAGCAATAATCCGGAGTTAAATGGCTTCGGTTGGGTAATGGGAATAATGCCTTCTTTTATAAAAAGGCCAATCAGGCAATTTTTAGGAGGAAAATTATAAGCATTGAGGACGAGAATGGGTTGTGGGTTGAGGGCACTCAGGGTGTGTCTAACATGAAAATGTGTTACTTTTGCAACCTACTGGGCAGCAACAACACTTGTGCGGACCCTGTTCTAATTCTTGATGCGTATGTCACTAAGAGGATAAACGATAATGCTGCTGTTACGCTGTGTATTCCCATTAAAGATGATGAGATAAAGGCGGCTATGTTCGCTATAGGGTTCGATAAATCCCCGAGTCCCGATGGTTTTAATGCATTTTTTTAAGAAAAATTAGGAGGTGGTGGGGAGCGATGTTGTTGTGACCGTTATGTTCTTCTTCAGCTACAGTTACTTACCAAGACAATGGAATTGCATGGCATTGGCCCTCATCCCTAAGGTTACCATCCCTAATGGCTTCTTTTGTTAAAGGGAGGGTCATTTCTGATAATATCCTTCTTCTTTAGGAGGTCATGAGGAATTAACATAGAGAGCTCAGCTCACCTAGATACACTTTGAAGATTGATCTGCTGAAGGCCTATGATACTGTGGATTGGGAGTTTCTTTTCACGTTGTTGGCTTATCTTGGCTTCCTCTCTATTTTTATTGGTTGGATTAAAGAATGCGTAACTAATACCTGGTTCTCCATCAGCTTGAATGGGCAACTCTATGGGTTGTTTGAGGGGGAGAGAGGCTTGAGACATGGTGACCCCCTCTCACCCTATATTTTCCTTCTGGTTATGGAGACTTTCTCTTGCATCTTGGACAAGGCTTGCACTGACCCCTTATTTACCTATCATCCAAGATCCAAGGAGGTGGGGCTTAACCACCTATGTTTTGATGATGATGTGATTATTCTGTGCAGGGGGACATCTCCTCTTGCACGATTACGAAGAAGGCAGTGGATGATTTTTGTAGCATTGCGGGCCTTAAGCCCAACCTCAATAAGAGCAGCTTCTACTGCATGGGTATGGGGGATGAGATAACCATGCAGATTGGGGATATTCTTGGCTTCACCCACAATAACTCTCCCTTCTTGTACCTTGGGGTCCCTCTCATCACTTCTAGACTCAAGGGTGAGGACTGTCGTAGGATGATTGATAGGATAACTGTGAGGATTAAATGTTGGACCAACAAGCTTATTAACTACGCTAGCAGACTTCAGCTGGTCAAATCTGTTCTTTTTGGGAGCCAGGTCCAGTGGTCAAGCCTTTTAATTTTGCCCAAGGGAGTTATCAGAAGAATTGAGGAACTGATGAATGACTTTCTTTGGACGGGTTCTGATCTCAAACATTCGGGGGCAATGTCATTGTCAAAGAGATCAAGGTTTATTAGAGTGAGGATCGTGAATTGGAGGAAAGGGACTAGGAGATTCTAGAACTGGATGGCTTTCATGAACTGGGGTATCCCTGAGAGTGCACTCGTTTAGAGCTTTGTGGGGTTACTTTCTACCCTTTTGTTTGTTGGCTATTTTCTCTCTTTTGGGGTATGCCCCTAAGGGTGTTTTTGGGTTTTCACCCAACTTGAACTTGTTGTAGTTCCGTTTGTTTATATATACATAATTCCCCCCCCCCCCCAAAAAAAAAACTCAGCTACCTCAGCTTTAGAATTGCTAGCAGCACCATAAATTCTATCTCCAAATAGAGGTTATAGAGGCCTCAAGTGATGCCAATTATAATACCACGTGAAAATGTTGGTACCATTACCAATGATAACCTTGATGAGTGGCCTTCCTTCCTCCCTAAAACTTAAAATCTTCCTGTATGTCCAATAATAATCACTGGAAACCTTGATTGGCCAAATACTCCTTCCTTTAATACAAATGGAAAATTCGGCTCAAGTAACTCCAAATACTTCTTCTTTCAATAGTAAGATTAAATCCATAAATAAAGGTGGAATAAAAACTTTCATTAAGCCCGAGGACATTTATTAATCAAGTGATGGCTTGAGAGTTTTAACATTGAATTTCAACTATAAAAATAGTGGGATTCCATCCCAAAATGACTCGATCAACACCCCTATTAACGACAGTTATGACTGGTATCCCAATAAGGGAAACATATATTAAAAACATTATGGATGATAGATCTTCTGACTTTGGTTTTAACAAGACTGACAAGGGAAAAATTGTGGTCATTAATGAGTTTTCGAACTTCTTATTGTTTCAAGGGAGAGTTTAGGGCCTTAATGTTCCAAGTGAAAATATTAATCATTAAGGTTGTGGTTAAAGCCTTTACCATCACCAAAGTTACTATTTCCTCTTCCATGTATCTACTTTAAGAGTTTCTTTTTCGTCTTCTTAATTAAGAGGTTGGTAATGGCTTTAGTTCCAGCTCCATCAATGTTTTTAACTTTTAGAGAAATGCCACTGTGCTCTGGGTTGGTCACAGTGTTGAATCAAGGTCAAGATGGGCTACAAAGCTGTTGGAGTGTGTCATGAAGATGGGATCTCACTCGACACATGGTCAACTATAGCATGAGTATTGATAGGCATGGTGGAATGCTCAACTTGAATAGCTTATTTCCCATTTTTCTAGCCAGAATCCATTCCTCGTTAACCTTACTCTCCACAACCTCACTAGCTTGGTATGGATGGATAGTTGGCTCAGGTTTAGGCTTCTTTTCAACCCATTTCCTAGTAGTTTTGGAGCATTTTGATATATTATGTCCAAAAACAAGGCAATGATAGATCTAACACATTTACTATAGGCTCTTCTTATAGTCTCCTTTTCCCCTCTTTTCCTCTTGTTAGCTGGAGTAATTTGGTTTGGAGCAAGAGTAGCATTCTCAAATGATCTTTCATTCTATGGATTATTTGTAGGAAAGCTTTATACACCAGGGACAAGTTGTTCTTGAGGGGCATCACAGAAACTAAAGAGTGTAGGATATGCAACTTACATGAAGAGACTATTAACCAC
This sequence comes from Sambucus nigra, assembly GCA_949130495.1. Classification (NCBI taxonomy): domain Eukaryota; kingdom Viridiplantae; phylum Streptophyta; class Magnoliopsida; order Dipsacales; family Adoxaceae; genus Sambucus; species Sambucus nigra. Next base: position 96,302,138 of record OX422216.1, on the reverse strand, counting down.
CTTTTTTCTGACTGCATATGGGCTAAGCAGCTGTGGAATGAGGTCCTTTACAGGAACCTTCAATATAGAGATGTTTTTAGTTGGGGGGATGAATTGGAGCATGCCATTCAACACTATAGGGAGAAAACCTTTGTCAATAGGATTAGATGATTGTCTTTTTCTATCACCACCTACTATATTTGGATGGATAGGAATGGGAGATGCATAAGAAGAGTGTCTCGAGATTTTGACTGTCTTATGAAAGATATTGAAGATATAATCAAGGCAAAAGTTTGGCAATGGGTTAGAGCCAGGATGAACTATACTAATTAGATAACATGTATGAATCGGGGCCTGCCTGATAAATACATTGAAGTCACTTAGTGTGTGATCTTTTATTTTGACTACTTTCCTTTTGTGCCCTAGTTTAGGTTGATTGTTTGCTTCCTTTCTTGTTGTTGCTCTACCTTTGGGGAATGCCCCTGTGTGTTTTGTTTCATTCCTTTGTAATTATTTCAGGTTCTCTATATACACATAATTTCCCCCCCAAAAAATGATGGCATGAGTGAGGCATTTCATGATAATATACCATAACCTCAGTCTTCTCCCTATTTTTAAGCACAAGCTTAATGGACCCAAGGTATGATTATTTAGCTTCCATTTCAAAACAAATATGATCATAGATTAACCTACTCAATCTTTCAGTAAGGGCATCAACATATAAGGGAATCCCAATGGCACTAGATATATAGTTGAGGCCTTTCTCAGTCCAATATTGAATAGGAACATTATAGATACTTATCGACACAAACACTTTTCTAGTAATTTCCTTAGTGAATATGAGGTTTGGTTTCCATCTCTTGAAGATTATGGGATTGTTTCAAAAATTCCATGGCCTATTATCAATAATATCATCTTTACTATCAATAGTCTTAAACTTAAAGAAAAATAAACCATCATCATGAGCCAACACTTGATCAAGCCCAAATTGTTGTAGTGTTGATATGAGAGAAGAGGAGTTTTCTTCCTAAGAAGAAGTTGGTTATGCTATGCATCCATACAACAGTGCCTACAACCACAACCTCAGTAGAGAAACTTAAATCTTTCCATCCACGATAGTGGGCTTTTGATACGTGATCTTAAGGATATAATTTTTGATAGCGGTAAGTAAAGAACTTCAAGTTTTCATGCTAGCGACAGCAGGTTCTGAGCTTTTGTTTATGGTGGATGAAGGTTTGATGGTGGGGTTTATAGAGGTTAAGGTATGGGTGTTTTTAGTGGAGGGAGGGTGTTGTTGGTATTAGGAGTGGTATTTGGTTTGGATAAATGACAAATAGCAGGTGAAGTGTGGTTTTGCTCAGAGTGAACAGTAGAAAGTACAACTGCATTAACATAAACAAGGTTGGTAGGACTGTTGTTAGATTATTTGGTGGCTATGACAAGTGTAAGTACAATATTAGAATGCTCTAAATAGTCACCTATCGTATCTTTCATTAAGTACCTATCAAAGCAGTTAGTGCTATTGTCGGAGCTTCCATTAGTGGTTATGAACTGAAGGATATCGTGGTGACTAAAGCCTTTGCTTCTCAAAAACTCCAAATAGATATTTTTCTCCTCATTCAACTTATGCATAGGTTGAATATTTGGGTTGATTATTGCTAGTATAACAATGATGTTGACTGGGACCAAACCCAACATTAGAATGGTTAGAGCCTTCTATCACATGTGGGATAGCCATCACATCGTAAGGAATAATGAAAATAATAGAAAGAGATAGTGAAACTGAAGTCATTAGAGTGTTGAGGTTCATAGATGGGAGGAAGATAAGGAGGATGATAAGGATGGGGTGGAGGAAGGCTTGTATAGAAGGTAATTGCAGGCAAATAGGATGGAGGGTTTTTAAAGATAAGGGAGAGCATTTCTAGAGTAACACCCTTTTTTTAACTTGGTTGAGGTACCATTGTATTAATCCTCTAGAACTAGCTAAGAAGACGTGGTTTTCACCATTTAGACTCATAGAGAACCAAACCTTAGTAACACGTTCTCTAATCCACTTGATCATAGTTGTGGGGATCTTCACCTGATTCAAAACTTCAAATAAAAAGTCCCAGCTAACTGTCATAAGGCTTCATCATATCCACCTTCAAAGTACATCTGGTAGGGCTTCTCTCCTTGTGGTAGTTCCCTATAAGTTCGTGAAGTGGAATGATATTATCAGTAATTGATATCCCATGAACAAATGAAACTTATCTCTCACTAATCAAGTGGCCCATAAATGGTTTGAGTCTAGCATCAATGATCTTGGATATTCACTTGGAGATGGTATTTCACCGTGAGATGGGTTTGAAGTCTCTCATAGTGGAAGGATTATGCACCTTAGGAGTGAGATCAAGATAAGTACAATTCCATTGCAAGCCCAAGGGTTATCCAAGTTGGTAGAATCGTGTGTAGCTGTAAACCCAAGCACCCCAGGTTCAAAACTTGGCAATCGCATCTTGGAGCCACGGATCGCAGGAATTAAATATCTATTTTGCAAGTCTTGCTCGGGGTGGAAGGATTAGTTCGAGGTGCGCATAAGCTGGATTACCCTTCATACACAAAAGTACAATTTATTATTATCAGAGGGGACAAGAAAAGAGTTAAAAAAGAGTACAACTTCTTCAACCATGACATCAAGATCCTCAACCATAACCCCATTTTGGATACTGAGAATATTCCTTCTAGCAATGTTGATTTTGACTCTACTATGAAAGAAGGAAGTGTTCATATCCCCTAATTCCAACCATCTTATCCTGAACTTTTGTCTCTAAATAGGTTCTTCAGCAGCTTTAAGAAATCCATAATTCTGAGCCATTTCAGACTCCTCCATAGCCAGATCAATGTTAGAATCATCATTGTACAGTCTAGGTTAAATGAGGTCCAACTAGTTCTTAGTTTCTTCCGCTCTCACAAAAATATTTGAGAAATGTGTTTTTTTAACAACTTGAGATGTGATTTAAGTCTTTTTAGCTTGGTAGAGAGTATGAACATAGGGTTCCCAAGACACTCCTTATTCTAAAACTCAAGGAGGAAATCTCTGAAAGCATCATGCTTCATCTAATAATCATAGAACTTGAAAGGTTTGGGTTTACTATTAGTTCTGGGAATCATGGAAATGATGATAGGGTTGTGGTCAGAAATGCCTCGATAAAGAAAATTTGCTTGACACTCAGGATAAGAACCACTCCAATTAGAGTTATGGAAGACCCTATTTTTTCATAGATTTCACACAATTGCTTCCTTCACTCTTATTGTTCCAGTAGAACTAAAGCCCTGTAGAGGACATATCATCTACTTGGATGCCATGAATACAATTATTAAAGTCATCCATTGCTCCATAGTCAATGCCTAAATTCTATCTTTCTTACTCTTATCTTATCACCACATTGAATTCACCCATTAAAATCCATTCCTTCTCATTAAAGGTTGTCTATCAGTAAGGAGATTTTGGCCATAAACAATGGTATCAAAGAACTGCTTGGACAATCCCACTAATCTATTTCTGTAGATAATAGCTTGGTGACAATTAACAATAACTTCCACTTTGAATAATTGGGATCCCATCCCACAATAACTCTAGTAGCTCCTCCTGAAATCGGACAGTTGTGGGAAATCTCCCGATTCCAAAAATAACTATTTTTAATGATAGTAATATGATTTAGTCTAACTTTGGTCTCAAGTAGAATAATGAGAGAAAGGTTATTATCTCTTATTATTTTCCTGACTTCCTCCTTCTTGTTGGGTGAGTTAAGACTCTTAATGTTCTAAGAAGCTAACTTGATCATTTAAAGTAAAGATTTTTGCTTTATCAAATCTGAAACATTTCTATAATGTAAAATTTTCAAAATGCAAATTCTTTTCTTTGGACTTACTTCCTCTCTCACAACCCTCTCCCCTATTCTCTTCCTCAACTAAACTTCTATCTCCATCTTCCACATGCCTTCTCTCTCCTATGGGTACTGCTACTGCACCAGTACCTACAATGGCCTCTGGCGAAGAATGCTCCCCCTCCACCTTCGGTTCCATATGATGTTATGCCTATACTAAGTGTGGTAGATTCTGATAATGAAGCTTTTGAGGAGGGATAAATTATGGCCATTGAAGAAAGCTTTAATAGAGATAATGCCAATGTATCCAGATAGTAATAACTCAACAAAGAAAATAATGTTTACTTATAGTTTCTTAAGAGTAAAGGCTTTAATCATATGATATTAATATTTTCAGATCTTCTAATAGTTGTAGTATGCAACATAACATTATCTCCATATAGGAGTGCTCTTCGCGATCTTAATGGAATAATTTATATAATTAAATATCCAGCAAACATAAATCCAAATTTTATCTTTTTACCCTAAGACATACATCTAGGTGATAAAACAGATAAAGTAAATCATGCAATCAACAAAGGCAAAGTTTGAGGAAAATTCCCTTACGGGCAAAACCTTTTATTTCAACACTTTAGAAATATTACAAGACACGACGTACAAACTAGTTGATACCAACCACAAGTATAACGCTCTGTCTTTACAAATCTCTAAAGAATACTACTCAATCAGGAGCAGTCCACAGGCAGTGCTCCACCCTTGGTATCTACCGATCAGACTTTGTCTTCAGCAATGATCCCCCCGAGAATCACAATGGTCAGTAGTGAAGAATGTCTCTCCACAAGATTAACTCAGATATGAAATACCTTGGGGTTTCAAACAAGTCACATACTTATGAGACACTGTCCCTAACTTAAAATAAAACTCTCTAAGGTGACCTCTTTGTTTGCAATGGGAACAAACATATATAGGTTTGGGTCCACCTTTCTCAAAATATCCAAGATGAGCTCTCCTAGGTGTGTGGGGTCGTGGGCCATAAGAATCTAACACAAACTCGGGAACCGGCTAGTGTGTGACATGAGAAGTGGATGCCCCGTCATAACCTATTCCTTACCTCTCGACGTTACGTAAAGCGAGACCGAGGAGCATCTTTTCAACCTTCTTAAATGTGTCCTCTAAAGTGACCTTGACCTCTCGGGCATGTTAAAAATCTCTCTCGAGTTAGGATACATAGGATTTAAGTTTCTCATGAGTCTCCAATAAAGATTGAAGATATACCATAAGATTAGCCATGGTGTTGGTCAAATCGGTCTTTTCTCGGCCTAAAACGATCAACTTCTCACATAAAGAAACCTTCACCTTCTCGAGTTGATTCACTGACGCCTCACACTCTCTCAACACTTTCACCTCTCTCCCCAAATCTAACACCCTTAGGGACAAATCTTTATTAATCTTTTTTGTTTTCGAATTCTCGATGTAAAGATCACTAAAAGCCTTTTGGAGACCACCTTCTCCCTCACTCAAAATCTCGTCCTCACTCTCACTATCTCCCGAATGAATCAAAACATCATCGAGTCTCTCACATTTATATATGTACTCATCGGTGTTGGATAAACTAGATGTGCTAACGTGACTAGCCATGAACGCAATGCACAGTTCATGTGGTGGTTCTAACCTTGAATCAACTGACTCGATGTCATTATCGCTAAGAGTGGCTTTATTTATAACTTTCTTGTGCCTTGTTACCTTTCCCCTCACATTCATAACACCTAATCTCTTCCTCTTTCTATACCTCGTTCGTGCCCTCATTTTAATTTATATTTTTCTCAAAAATCTTTTATTTAGAGGAATTTTCTTTGGAAAATTTGAGAAACTTTTTAAAATTTTTTATGAAAAGGGCCAAGTCATTAAAATCAAAATCAACCTCAGATTCAAACTCACAAACTTTTTCTTTCTTACTTTTCTTAGTTTTAGTCTTTAAAGCAATCCCTAATTTCTTAGGTTTAGTGGTTTTAGGGAACATATCTATCTCATACGTTTGAAGATCTCATACAAGTTCTTCTAACATAAGAGTGTCTGGGATTCCTAACGAATTAAGCACGTTGACCTTAGGAATAAAGAGGGTAGGGAGTGACCTCATAATATTTTTTACGACCCGCGTCTCAGGAATTTTCTCACCCAAAATAAAACTAGTGTTAACGATGACTGATAAAAAAGCATAAAAATCATCAAATGACTCAGACTCTAAAATAGTGAAGGTCTCAAATTGGGTTGTCAAATTTTGAAGCTTTAATGCTTTTACAAAATTGGTTCCCTCGTGTGTGAGATGGAGGGTAACCCATGCTTCCTTAGACGTGGTGCATGTCATTATGCAACGGAACTCGTCAAGGCTGATGGATCCAGAAAGAGCACTAAGTCCACGAGAGTCCATGAAGAAACAGGTTTAGGGCTCACAACATTATCAACAGTGATATTGGGAGGAGTCCACCCTCTTTCACAAACTAACCAGACTCGCTTATCTATGGATTTTAAGGCATACCTCATCCTAGCTTTCCGATTTCCATAATTCGTGCCATCAAAGATGGGCAAACGATTATACAAATTTTCGATTAAAACCCGTCTTTTTAAAGATCTACAATTTTCCAAAAAATTGATATCAAAGAATTTTTTTTTTGAAAAAGACCACACGGTATTTTTGTGTAACTAACTCTGATACCAATTGTAAGTGTGAGCTATCGCGATCTTAATAGAATAATTTATATAATTAAATGTCCACCAAACACAAATGAAAATTTTATCTTTTTACCCTAAGACATACATCTAGGTGATAAAACAAATAAAGTAAATCATGCAATCAACAAAGGGAAAGTTTGAGGAAAAATCCTTTACAGACAAAACCTTTTATTTCAACACTTTTGAAATAATACAAGACATTCGACTTATAAATACTTGATAGCAGCCACAAGCATAATGCGCTAGTCTTTACAAATCTCTAAATAATACTACTCGGTCGGGAGCAGTCCACAAGTGGCGTTCCACCCTTGGTATCCACCAATTTACCTCTGTCTTAAGCAATGATCACCTTCAGAATCACAATGGTCGGTAGTGAAGAATGTCTCTTCACAAGAGTAACTCAGGTATGAAATACCTTAGGGTTTCAAATGAATTCACACAAATATTGGGGATGAAATTTTTGAATCAAAATGTGTTTTAAACCTAAATAAAGTGAGAACTTTTGCAACAGGTATGCAATTTTTGATTTGCAAAAAGTCTCTATGAAAAAATTATACGAAGCAGGTATTTATAAAACGTCACAAAAGTTGAGGCGAAATCACATGTTCGAATGAAAATAAGCTTCTTTCTAATGAGAATAGCATCTTGTTATAATGAAAGCAAGGTCATTTAAACGAGCTTCGAATGAGGCCAAACAGTACTCCCTCATTAGATAAAATGTAAAAACGATCCTTCAAACGAGTTAGACTTCTCGTTTGAACGAGAATGACTTTTCATTTGAACGAAGTCAGCGAATTTTGAAGAAAAGTTTAAACAAAAAAAATTTCTTTGATTTTAATAAGAATATCTCCCAATATAAATGCAAATAAATCTGATCTCCTAATTTATTTATACCTTCGTAATGTGGATATCATCTTGAGTCTAGAGAAGTTGAAGATTCGATTTTTCATGACGGCTCGAGTCAAATGGTAATGGGATACGCCAAAATCTATATAAGCCTAAGCTATGAGAAAATGACAGACATTATGCTCTTACACTCCGACAACTAGAAGGGAGGAAACTAACCAAAAGTTCAATCTTTGTACCAGGATACTACAATGTCCAATATGGGAAACTGTGTAAGCAAGATGGCTAAGCCTAGAACAAATACAACTTCTTAAATTCCTATGTGTACTTCCTCTGACTTGGGTAAGAATAAGGGTATAGTTAGTAGCCAATCCAACTTGCCAAATTATTCGGTATCCTACAAATTGTCACTGTCCAATAGTTTACATAGTGAAGCTAACACGACCAAGAAATCATGGAGTTCAGTTGTAAAATTAAGAGAGAACCAAAGTTCAAGCTTACCTACCACAAAACGATTGTTGTTGAAGGAATAGTTTAAGTTAAACCTCCGTTGAAAGTGGACAAACTTTTGTATGGTAATTGGGAAAGAAACTGTGTTGGCTTCTTCTTGGGAAGAAAACTCCCATTTTCCCTTATTAATAACATTGCTCATAAATAATGGGATACTTGTGTCCTATCATATGTTATAGAACATGATGAAGGTTTCTTATTTTTTAACTTTAATAACCCCACTTATAGAGATGATGTGGTGGAGAATGGGCCTTGGCATTATGCAAGCAACCCAATCATCATGAAGAAATGGCACCCAAATTTTAATTACTACAAAGTCACCACTGATAAAGTCCTAGTTGAGTGCAATTCGACAACATACCCATGTAGTTTTAGATTGAAGAGGGATTGAACTACATAGTAAGTGCAATGGGAATACCTTCACATGCTGATACAATCATGGGGGATATGAAGAGGGTAAGCTATGCTCGAATTTGAGTGGAGATAGAGCCCAAAGCTACCTATCCTAATTCATTAGATATCTTGTTGGAAGATGGAACCACTACCTATTTTAAGATTGAATATCAAAGTTTGTCTCATTCTTTCTCTCACTGCGTTATCTTGACCACACTATCTTTAAGTGTACTAGTTAAACGTGTGTAGGTGGAGAAATAACCATGTCAAATCGATCCTAGCACTATTTTTCCTCTTCTTGGTGTTGATACAGTGGAATTTAAATAAGGATGGAACTAATTCACCGGGAAGCATATGAATAGGACCATCAGTAGGAGTGACTGTAGTATAGTTTTAGAGAAATGGGGCTTATCACCCATGTGGTTAGAACCATTACAGAAGAAGCTAAGGAGGACGCTATCAATAATGTTGGTGAAAAAAAGGTACTTCAGGCACACATGAGGTTGAGACCATAAGCCACTCACCCAAAATGTCTTCCTCCGACTCATTTAGTGCAGTTGAGAACTGTGATATTGAATTTGATTATGCTTCACCAATAACTTAGGCACTTAGAGTCAAGGCAATATGATGCTGCAAGCAACCACAAAGCTAAGGTTGCTGACTTTATTTCAAATGGAAATTGGGCTTGGCTAGATACTACTACCTAGGAACTAAATGAGATCAAATATGATGCGCTTCCCCTTATCTATCCTAATAAGGATGACTGTGTTTATTGGGCCCTTAAGCCTAATGGAATCTTTACCATCAGCTCTACCTGGAACGCTATCAGAAACCAAAACCCCTCCCCTAGTTGGGCTCCCACTATTTGGAATTATAGTGTCATTCCAAAATGTGTCTTTATTCTGTGTTTGGTTTGCAAGAATGCAATCAACACTAAAGATAAGACCGACAACTGGGGTATCTCTAATGATAGTAAATGTGTGTTTTATAACAATGCTATTGAAAATCGTGACCAAATCTTCTTCAATTGCATATTCTCCAAATATATTTGGGAGGAGGTCAAGTACAATAACTCCTATAGCAGTACTGCTACTAACTAGGAGGGAATCATTAACGAGGCTGCTACGCACTTTGATGGTAACAACATTATTTCCAAGCTCAGAAAGTCTTCCTTTGCTGCCACTATCTATTGCATAAGGATTGAGAGGAACAATAGAATATTTAAGAACAAGTCCTCCAACTATGTTGACATCATGAGTGACATTGATTTCCTTTTTAGATGCAAGTCCCTCGAGTGGACTAAATCGAGGAGAAACTTTAAGTCTTGGCTTATCTGTAAAAATTGGGTTCTAGATAAGAATCAATTGCTTTTCTGTTAATTGGCTTTGTGTCCTTTGCCTTTTGATGTTTTCCTGTAGCTTTTCATGCTTTATTTGGATTATTTTCTTCTATGAAAATTGATCCAATGAGGGTATGCCCTCCTTATCTTGTACATTAGTGTTTGTTTAATTGTTTTTTACTTACAAAAAAAGAAGCTAGAAGGCCACCACTATGAAATCCAGTGGGAAAGGAAGGAAGAAGCCAAAGAGTAAAAATAGAAGATGATTAAAGTAATCTCATGGAATATAAATGGTCTAAAATCCCCTCATAAACAACAAGAAGTTACTAAGCTCATCAGAGACCATAAGCTTGCTATGGTGTGTTTACTGGAAATAAAGATTTAGGCAGAATAATCTTATTAGAATAATTATTTCTTGCATTGGGACCTTTTAAACAACTATCTAATGGATTTTTTTTTTGTGTGTGTGTGGGGTGGGGGGGTGGGAGGTGGGAGGTGGGGGGAGGTACCCATAGTCATTATAGGCTGGGATCCCACTATTTTGTTCATTGTTTTGATATCCTCCCACACTCAAGCTATGTTGCGTAGAGTGGAGGTTATAGGTAACAACAACAACTTTTATGCTTATTTACTTTATGGATATAACTTTGCCCATAATAGACAATAGTTATAGGATTTTTCGAGACACAATCATGGGATTGTCGGTGGCATGCCTTGGGTCTTAATGGGGGACTTCAATATGGTGAGAAAACATGAGTAAAAAAATAGTGTTCTTCGTATTCATGTGGCTACCACTAAGGACTTCAACAATTGCATTAATGACATTAATGCTGATAATATGGTTTAGAATGGATTGTGGTTTACTTGGAACAAGAATCAATATGGGCTTACTAATGTAAAATCTAGAATTGATAAGTCATTATCAATGATGCTTGGCTTTCTAGCTTTCCTGAATCCCAAACCACTATTTTTCCTCATGGTATTTCTGGCCATTGCCCAGTAATCATCAATATTGCTCCCCCGAGCCTTGGAGACATAAACCACTTAAGTTTTATAACTTTTGGATGGGACATGCTGATTTACATGAAGTGATGGTTGAGTCTTGAGGATCAAGGTAACCCCATGGTCAAACTCAACAAGAAACTTGGTAGATTAAAAGAAAATTTGAAAGATTTTAACAAAAAGTTCTATAGACAAATTTCTAAGAGGGTTAATAAGTCTAAATCTAGTCTTGATTATCTACAAAGAAGGCTTTACTTGGTTAGAGGTAATGATGTTCTTCAAAAAGAAGAGAGGGGGATGATATCCACATATTTGGAGCTTAGGAATGGTAAAAAATCCTATATTAAGAAGAAGTATTGGGTCGATTGGCTCCAGCTAGGAGATGGAAACAATGCCTTTTTCCATAAGAAGGCTGATCAGAATAGAGAAACACGAAAATCTTAAGCATTAAGGATGAAAGTGCAATTGAAGTTAAGGCTGCCAAAATGTTGCAATGGACTTTATACCAACCTATTGCGTAGTAATTCTTCTTAAAGTGACCCCTACTCCATTTTGGAGGATGTTATCTCCAAGAGAGTCAATGAGGAGAAAGCATCATCCCTCACTAATCCTATTACCGAGGATGCAATCAGAAAAGCTATGTTCTCTATTGGGTCTTATAAGGCCACAGGGCCTAATGGTTTCAATGCTTATTTTTTTCAAAAGGAATTGGGATATGGTGGGCACTGATGCTACTAAGGCTGTGAGCTTCTTTTTCTCCAAAAACTATCTCCCTAGATAGTGGAATTACACTTCTTTCTTTAGCCATCATTACTAAAGTCCCAAGCCCCAATTACATGAAGGAATTTAGACCTATATCATGTTGCAATACTATTTATAAGTGTATCCCCAAAGTTATTACTACCAAAATTAAACCCTTCCTCCCACATATTATAAGTTATAGGTAGGATACTTTTATGGGAGGAAGATCCATTACTGATAACATTTTATTACTTCAAGAAGTTATGCAAAATTACCACAAAGATTTGAGCCCTCCTAGGTTCACTATCAATATTGATATTCTTAAAGCTTATGATCCACCCGCTCCTCCAGTTTGGCCATCCCCCAATGGAAATTGGTTGAATTATAGAATGTATCACCACTACCAAATTTTCAGTTTGCTTAAATGGGCATCTTCATGGATTCTTTAATGGGAGGAGAGAGTTGAGACAATGAGACCCTCTCTTTCCTTTTCTTTTCCTCATTTTGATGGAATCTTTCTCTTGCATTTTGGACAAAGACTACAATAATACTTATTTTTCTTACCATCCCAAATGTATGGAAATTGGTCTCAACCACATGTGCTTTGTTGATGATTTGATTATTATTTGTGGTGGGGATATCAACTATCATGATATAACAAAGTATGCTTTGGAATTTTTTAGTAGTATATCTGGACTACAACCTAACTTATCCAGAAGTAACTTATTTAGTGGATGAGGATGACATCTTGGACATGGATAATACTTTGGTTCAAGTGGTGTAATGCTTGCAAAATCAAGGGGAGAAGTATCTGGGCTCTAAGCAATCCAAATGATACTTCATGTAGTTGGAGGAAAATTATGAAATTGAGGCAGTTAGGTAATCCCCTCTTCAATATGTGATTGACAATGGTTTGGGCACATTTATATGGTATGACAATTAACATCAATTTATTCCACTATAATCGCTTTATGGAGATAGATTAATTTATGATGGTGCATGTAATCACAAGGCTAAGGTATCAAAGTTCATCGATGATGCTCTGTGGAGATGGCCTTCAACTCTGACCTTGGAGCTACTGGACATTTGAGAGTTTTTTTTTGGTAAGTAAAATGTATATATAAACAAACAAGGAAACAACAGAACTAGGGGCATACCCCTAGGTATCCATCCAGGTAATAGACAAGAAAGATGAAAAGGGTTTATAAGAAGGGTTATTTGGACCTCATTAAGTTTCTTGGTTGGTAGAACCGAGTGTAGCTATAAACCCAGGAACCCCAAGTTCAAAACTTGGCAGTTGCGTCTTGGGGCCACAGACCACGGGAATTAAATGCCTATTTCGTAATCATTGTTCGGGGCAGAGGGATTAGTATGAGGTGCGCGTAAGCTAGCCCATGATTATCCTTCGTATAAAAAAAAGATGAAAAGGGCAAAGATGGTGGGCATACCCAAGCAAAACCCAAAAAGGAACAAATCTAGGAACAATACTAGAGATTAAGGATGCTGGGCATATCCAAATAACAAAGCCATACATTGCAATTAAAAAGGAAGCAAGCAGCCATATTAGTCCACCATGGAAGACTCAGGGAGGTTCCAATAGTTGCAGGCCATCCAGTTATTGTAGTTTCTCCTAGCTTTCTTCCAAGTCAAAATTTTACATCTCATCATAAACTCAATATCCTTAATCAGCTCAGTGGAATTTTTAGTGACTCTTCTATGTATTCTATTATTTATTTCAATCCAAATGCAGTACACCGTGGTGGATAAAGAGAGGGATCTTATCTTTGACATTAAAGACTTTCCTTGCCCATACTTCACAGCGCCGTTGACTTCATTCTTCCATGCCCCCATCCCTCTATACAATTGGTTTCTATAAAGGACTTCATTCTAAACCTCCTTAAAGTATAAACAACTAACCATGAGGTGACTGATGGTTTCAACTCCACTATCACAGAACTCATAGCTGTTGTTATCACTCACCCCCCAAAGCATGAGTTTTTCCTTAGTGATCAGGTATTTCCTACAAGTCAACCATAGAATAAAGGAGCATTTGGGAATATTAGCTTTATACCACACCAGGTTGTGCCAATTCATGAGGGAAGGGTGATGAAAAATGGCTCTCATAGTTGAAGAGGTGCTGAATGTTCCACTAGCTCCAGGTAACCAAAGTAGAGAGTCCTCCTCAGAGGTGTATAACAAGGAAGATTATCATTTTTTATTTCATTGAGCTCCCAGGTGGTGGAGTTAGGCCATCTTAAAGAACTGCCATTCAAAAGCTCAGCAACTTTGGCTTTAGCATTGCTTGCAGCATCATAAATAGTTCTATCACCATAAAGAGGTTGAAGAGGTCCCCTGAGGTGACAATTATCAAACCACATAAATGTGTTCTTCCCATTTCCAATGCTGGACTTCATAAGAGGTCTCCCAATATCTCTAAGCTTGAGAACTTTCCTCTATCTCCAAGAGGCATCTGTAGGAATTTTTATGGACCAAATGCTTCTATTCTTAATTTTGTAAGTATGGCACCACTTCACGCAAAGAATGTCTTTCTTTTTTCACAAATTCCATAAATTCCTTAGTATAGAAGCTTTGTTCCATTGTTGAAGGCACACGATGCCAAGACCACCTTACTTCTTAGGCACACACACCTCATTCCAAGAAACCTTAGCCCCAGAGTGTTTCGGGTCTGTACCAGTCCATAAAAGGTCTCTAAGGATTTGGTCGATGGAATTAAGCACTTGTTAAGGCAAGATAAAGAGGCTAATCCAGTAAACTTGGGTGCTGAAGAGAACAACCCTAACAAGTTGAAGTCTGCCTGCATAACTGAGCAATTTAGAGGTCCAACACCTTACTTTTTGAGTAACTCTATCAATGAGCATTCTACAATCATCATACTTGAGTCTAGTGGATATGAGGGGGAACCTCAGGTATTTCAAATGAGGCTTGTCTACCCTGAGACCAATAATATCAGTCATCAAAGTCGGGTGGGGTTCACTGATCCCAGAGAAATATATGCTACTTTTGGATAGGTTGGGGCAAAGTTCAGATATAGAGGAAAACTCATCCAAATCTCTTTTGATACATTCAATCGATTGGTTGTCCCTATTGATGAAGATGATCAAGTCATCAACAAAGTATAGGTGGTGGATGCCTAGCTACTGACGCTTGGGATGGAAGGTGTATGGGGGTTCAGAGCAGTGCTTATCAAGGATACAAGCAAAGGCCTCTATGATAAAGAGGAATAAATAGACAAGACTCTCTTAATAATGTGGTCTAGATTCTTAAGCACAACAGTGGCTTTACCATTATTTCAACTTACCATGAGCAATCCCCTTCTTTTCCATATGTAAACTGGAATAAGATTGTGTGGAACAAAAGTAACATTAAAAAATGCTGATTCATTTTGTGGTTGCTGTGCACAAAATCCCTCTATACTAAACATAAACTTTATAGTTGTGGCATCATGGAGAATAACTTATATGGTATTTATAACTCCCATGTGGAAATAATCTCTCATTTATTTAGTAATTTTAACATTTCTACTGATTTTGGAGGGAGGAATAAATATACAACATGATCTCCCTTAGCTCTAAAAACTCCTCTCTCTACTAATTCATCTCCTCCACCTTCTATGGCCATGCCTCCATCACCTATCCCTCTACTACCCTCAACTTTTAATATGTCCACCACACTGCCTAGACCCATCCCACCACCTCCTCCAGCTCACCCCCTTCACTTCTCTTCCTGTCTTTGAGCCATTATCCATAATGGTTCCCTCACTGTTGACTCAACAAATAATATAAAAGAAGGCCAATTGTTAATGGGTGATGAATACATAAACACAACTCATATACCTTTCATGTCCATTGTCACACGTATGCATGAGGATAATGAAGAAAAAAAATGTTTATCTTGAGTTCTTGAAAAATAAAGATTTCACTCACAATGACATCCTGAAGTTCTGACTTAACCATGGAGCCAAAATAAACTGCTCTAGTGGTATCTTCAGTTTTGACAAAAGATACTTGAGGTAAAAAGGTTTATGTGATAGTTTGGACAATACCCCTGCTATACCTACTACCCCAATTTCTTTTACAGCGACCAATCAACTAAAAAGTATCCTTCTAATCCTAAATCCTACAAAATATTTTGTACTTGGGTATCTCCCATCTGCTAATACAAAGCATACTTCAAAAATAGCCATTCCAAACCACCCTATAAATCCCACGAGTAACACCATTCCATCATCCACCACTCCCCTACCACTTAGAGTTTTGTTGTAGCTCCTAAAAGAATCCCCAAAGTAAATCTCTCTTACCATAAACCAACCACTGCTGATGGAAAAATCCAAGTCTCCCTGCTATATTTATTGCTATCGGATCTGGTGCGTGGATGAATAATGCTATGGGCTTATTTCTTGGCAGAATTTTTTTTATATAATATGGTTACCACCATAGCCCATAAACTATGGGATCAATATGCCCTATTTAAAGTCATAATTATTTGCCTAATGGAAACTAAAGTTAGAAGAAATAATTTGCAACATGTGTTCAATACCTATTTACCTGGTTGGGAAATCACCCACAACTGCCCCTTAGATGGTGGTGTTTCCAAAATCATAGTAGGATGGAATTCCAATTATTTTAAAGTTGATCCCCTTTTCTCTAACCCCTAATCCATCTCTTGTCTCATCACTCCCCTTGGGTTAGATAAATTCTTCTGTGTAACTTTTGTTTATGCCCTTAACCTCACTTCTGGAAGAAGACCCCCGTGGAGTCATTTTGAAGATATACATTATGCTTTCCATGATCATTATTGGTTATTAACGGGAGACTTTAATGTTGTTAGAAAACCAAATTAGAAAGATGGCATTTTTGGCATTGATGCTAATGCAATGGAACTGCCTTCAAAGCATTCAAGTGGATGACTTAATCACTAGAGGCCTTTGGTTTACCTGGAACATAAAACGAGAGGGGGAAGCCAACATTTAATCCAAAATAGATTGAATCCTTATTAATGAGTGTTGGACATCCAACTTCTCAGAATCCCAAGTTGAAGTAATTTGTTAAGGCCATTATGATAACTGTCCAATCATCTTAACCATCAAAATGAACAACTTTAAAAGCAAATATGCTCCTCATTATCTATAGAATCCCTTCAACTCTCCTTGCTTCCTACCACCAAATCCTAGACACCACCCCTATTCCACTCCTCCTCCTTCTCCTCCCACCTATGATGCTCACTGCTATCATGGCCTCAACATCACCAATTCTTTATACAATTATGATTGTGCCTTATGATGTTCTGCAAGTACCTAAGGTTGTCGAGAATATCACCTAATCTATTCTTAGTTCTACTGCTTCTGCAGAACTTAAAGCGGGTCAAATATGCCCCATTGAACCAGCTAGAAGTATGGTGATAACATCCAAACCCAGTCCTAATGTCCAACATATGGACGAGCTAAATTAATGAAGATAAAAATATCTATGTTGAGTTTTTGAAAAGTAAAGGTTTCACTCATAATGACATTCTACAATTGAGATGCAACAGTGGTAACTCCGATTGTGTCAATAGATACCCGATGGAGGAGATGACAAGTGGCTATATAGAACCATCCCCTGCTGACCATATCCCCGATATTCCAAACAACCAAAAAGTCCTACCAACCTTGTGTCTTATGTTGCTTCCATACAAACCACTGTACAAACCACTATTCAATCTAAACCAAATCATCGAAAACTGTCTTATATCCTCCCAAACCATCTCTCAAGCCTACCCATAATACCAATACCAAGAAAACCACATGTCATACTCGTTCTACCACCTCCAAACCTCTAAACCAACATGCAACCCACACCGGTGTTTCAAACACTTCAAACACTATAAACATCAACAACTCCAAACCACCACCCACTAGCCCCAAAACATGGAATTACCTAGTCACCCCTTTTAGAACTCATAACTTTAAACTCACCTACTATAAACTTTCCCTTGTTGAATACAAAGTTCAAGTTAGACCTCCTTTTATGGTAGTTGCAGAAGGAAATGCACTGTGGAACAACACTACAGTTAATTACTTTCTTGGAGGGATACTCCCATTGTCCTTAGTCAACACCATTGCCCATAAACTTTGGGAATCTTATGGCCTTGAGAAGGTAATGGAAAATGACAGGATTTTACTTTTTCAAATTCAAGACTATGGAAAGTATAGATGGGATCACTGATAATGGCCCATGGAACTTTGTGGGTAACCCTATAATCCTTAAGAAATGGCAAGCTAACTTCAAATTCACCAAAGAGGAAAGTAAGAATATTCCTATTTGGGTTAAACTCCATAATATTACAGTGAAATATTGGACTGAAAAGGGGCTCAGTTACATTGCTAGTGCTTTGGGAATTCTTCTTTATGTTGATGCTGCAACTGAGAGTATGAGAAGACTTGACTATTATCATATATGCATTGAGATTGAAGCTAAGCTTAGCCTAAAACTATTGAGTTGGTTCTCTAAGATGATGATACCACTAAGGTTGAGTTTTAGTATTAGGAATTGCCACACTCTTGTTCCCACTGCTACAGTTTTTGGCACAACCACCTCAAATGTCCCAAAGTCCTTATGGTTTGGGTTGAGAAGAAACCCCAATTAACTCCCATCACTTTTTCTCCGAGCACTTCCACTGAACCCGTCATTAAAAAAATCTCCTAAACATCAGAAAAATGGACTCAAGTATCCAAAAAGACCAAAGAAGTTTCTCTTGTCAACCGTACTACCCGCACTCCAGTTCACATTGCTTTTGCTTTCTGTGTGGCCGTTACCCATAATAATAGCTTCATCGTCCTCAAAGACTCTGGTTCCACTCCTGATCCTATTAGGATAGCCCTTAAGAAAAAAACATTGATGGTCTGAGTGATAAACTTATTGGAAGCTATCCAATAAAATGAAGAAGAAACTTCTCAAGCAAATGCACAGAAGGCTAAGTACTAGTTTAAGTTATGGCTCCATTTATCTCAAACTTAATGGTTAATATAACCAACTAGAATATTAGGGGCTTGAACTCTCCCTTTGAAACAAAAGAAATTTCACAAACATATTTAGTTAATAAGCTCTCTCTTGTCTGCCTTGTTGAAACTAAAGTTAGAAGGAACAACATGCAAAATGTGGACAATAGTTGCTTTCATAACTGTGAATCAATCCACAACTATCCTATTAAGGGTGTTGCTTCTAGAATCATTGTGGGATGGGATCCTAACCTTTTCAAAGTTGAGATCATATCCACTAACCCCAAGCTATCTCTTGCCTCATTATCATTATTGGTCTGAATAATTATTTTATTTCCACCTTTGTTTATATCCTCATTATAAGTAGTGAAAGAAGACCTCTTTGGAGCTATCTCACAGAGATGTACCATTTATATCATGACCATAACTGGATTCTCATGGGAGACTTTTAATGTGGTGAGAAACTCCAATGAAAAAAATGGCATTCTTAGGATTGATACACAAGTTTTTAAAGAATTTAACTCATGTTTTCATGATATTCAAGTTGATAACATAATACTAGAGGACTTTGGTTCAGTTGGAACATAAAAAAAGAGGATAACTCCAATGTTAAATCCAAAATTGATAGGGTCCTTGTCGATGATGTTTGGAACTCTAACTTCTTTGAATCCCAAGCTGAGGTATTATGTCAGGGCATATCAGACCACAACCCTATTGTCACCATTATCATTCCCAAACCTCCCAAACTATCCATAAACTTCAAATTCTTCAATTATTGGATGCATCACAGTGACTTTTGTTCCACTCTCCATGATGCTTGGGAGTATGATGCTTATGGAAGCCCTATGTTCAATATTTCCCTCAAACTCATAAGAACTAAGGTGTCTCTCAAAGACTTCAATTTAAGATTCTATAGCAATATCTCTCAAAGAGTCATTGAATCCATGAACAAGCTAGAGGATTTACAAAGATTACTGGATATAGATGGGAAAAATTCCATTCTTCAATTTGAGGAAAAGATTGTTGCTTTGGAGTATGTTAGGCTTTGATTGGCTGAGGAAGCTTTCATCAAGAAAAAGCCAGAATTAAAAGGATTCATGATAAGGACCTCAACACTAGCTTCTTTCACAAATGAGTAAAAGGAAACACTAGGAGGAACAAAATCTTATGTATCTAATTCTTGACGGCATCAAGGTGGAGGGATACACCCTTGTTGATGAGGAGGCTGTTCACTTATTCTCCAATCTCTTGGCACTTCCCCCTGCTCCCCCATTGTCTCAACTATAATATCACTAGAAAATTATCTCCTGACCAAGCCAAGTATTTTCTTACCCCATCACACATTCAATTATTATGGAGGCTTTCTTCAACCTTAGAAGAGATAAATCCCTTGTGGATGGGTTTAACACTGAATTTTTCACCAAAAATTAGGATTCGGTCGGTAATGATTCCACTATTGTTATTGTCTCTTTCTTCTATAGTGGCAAATTCCTCAAAAAATGAAATTGCACCTCTCTTGTCCTCATTCCTAAAACTAAATCTCCCATTACCATGAGGGATTTCAGACCTATTGCCTGTTTCAACACTATCTATAAGTGCATCTCAAGAATCATTGTGGATAAAATCAAACCTCTCATTACTTAGCCGATAAATGATAGGCAATACACCTTTGTTCATGTCAAATCTATTGATGACAACATTTCACTCATGCTAGAGCTTATGAGAAAATACACAGTAATCGTTTACCCCTTGATTTGCTTTAAAAATTAATCTCATAAAAGATTACGACACAATTAATTAGTAGTTTCTCTTTGCTATCCTTAACCACATGTGCTTTCCTCCCATCTTTGTTGAGTGGATTAGAGAATGTGTGACCGATGTTAAATACTCCATCTCCCTTAATGGCTCTTCTCATGGATTTTTCAATGCTTAAAGAGGTCTTAAAAAAGGAGATCCTGTTTCTCATTATCTTTTTCTATTTGTTATGGAAGCTTTTGCTGGGATACTTGATCATTACACTAGCTCCCCCAGCTTCACTTTTCATCATAAATTCAAAGAAATTTAACTTAACCCCTTATGTTTTGCAAATGAAATATTCATTCTAGCTGGAGATAACATGCAATCCATTTACATCATCAATGGTGCTATGAATTAAAGTCTACATCTGGGCTGCACCGAAAGCCCTACAAAATCCATTTTTCTCTGTTGGTATACCTCCTGATGATGCTGCCACTTTGGGTAATGTTATGGGATTCAATGAGGGGGACTTTCTAGTCAAATACCTTGGAGTTCCTTTTATCTCTACGAAGCTGACAAATGATATTCATAAAGCCTTTATTAAGAAGATCACTTGGAGGGTTAAAAGATGGATTAATAAACTCTTGAGCTATGAGGCAGGATGAATCTTGTCATCTATGTGCTCTTCAGTATGTAATTGTATAGGTCTAGCATCTTCATTCTTCCAAAAAAAATCTATGTCATTGATACCATCCTCAGAGGATTTCTTTGATCTGGCCTTGGTATGAAATCTACAAGAGCTAAAGTTTCTTGGGATCAAGTTTGTCAGCTAAGGAAGGAAGGGGGTGTTGCATTAAAAACATTCATGAGTGGAACAAAAGTTCTATGCTTAAACTCCTTTGGAACCTGTGAAATAAGAAAAATAATTTACGGTTCAAGTAGTGCCATATGTATAAAGTTAAAGTCAGAATCATTTGGAGCCTCCTATCACCCATTGATGCTTCTTGGAGTTAGACTAAAATCATGAAAATCACAAGCAAAGCTAGACTTCTCATTAAATGCATCATTGGTAATGGTTTGAATGCTTTAATGTGACATGAATACTGGCACCCCAATGGGCTTCTTTAGGAACTTCAAGGCAATAGAACCATTTATGATGCAATAAGCAACAATAAGACCAAAGTTCCTAACTTCATTTTTAATGGCAGTTGGGCTTGGCAATCCACCGTTACCTAGGATCTGAATGCTATAAAGAATTAAATTCTCCTCCCCATCAACATGGCTACTGATAATAATCTAGGTTAGATTCCTAATCCTAATGGTAGCTTCACTACTGCCTTTGCTTGAAAGACCATTAAGATCTCCCACCAACCAGTTCTTTGTGATTAGATTGTGTGGAGCAGCAAAAGTATCCTGAAGTGCTACTTTATTCTTTGGTTGGTTTGTAAAAATGAACTCAATACTAAAGATAAAACTCATAGCCAAGACCTGTCTGATAATAACTTATGTGTTCTTTGTGATGCTAAAATTGAGAATAAAAACCATGTATTCTTCAAATGCAGTTTCTCAATGTCCATTTGGGAGGAGATCCAGTACGGGAATATGACCACTTATGCTGCCACGAATTAGGATGAACAACTTTAGGAAGCCCGCTTTAAAGGAAAGAACCTCATTGATAAAATCAGAAGATCTTCCTTTGCAATTGTTGTCTATTGCACCTAGATGGAAAGAAATAACATAATCTTGAAGAATCTGTTCTCCCAACTCCCTAGTATTTTGAAGGGGATTTTTTTTTGTAAAATGTAAAGCTCACCATTGGCAAAGGCTAGGATAAGATTTAATAACTAGGTACTTTGCATGAATTGAGGTCTTGATGAGCTCCACATGGTTAGTAGTTTGGATTATTTCTCTTACTTTGGATTGATGTTTGTCTTCTCTTGTTTCCTTTAGGCTTGATACGGCCTTTTGTTTTGTATCCTAGGAGGGTATGCCCTCCTTTGTTTTGTACATCTTTTCATTTTATACAATCAAAATTAATTACAAAAAAAATCACCACCATTATCCCCAAACCTCCCAACTTATCCCCTTCAAATTCTTTAACTATTGGACATTGAATAATGATCAGACCCATCCTTATTGATGTGGGGAATGAAAATGTTAATGGAAACCCTGTGATGAAACTTTCTCTCAAGCTTAGATTGGTCAAAATTACCCTCACAACCTTCAATAAGAAGTTCTACAACAACATCTCCCAAAGAACTGCTATGTCAAAGAATATACTGATGGACATCCAAAAATAACTAGATAGAGATGGCCTCAATACTTCCCTTCATTTTGATAAGTAGACTGCTAGTCTGATGCATGTTGAAGGCATAAAGGCTGAGGAAGCCTACTTCAAATAAAAGGATAAAGCCAAATGGTTGCAAGAGGGAGACCTAAACACTAACTTCTTCCACTTTAAAGTAAAAGGAAACACCAGTAGAAATATAATTCTGTGTATCCAAAGCTACACTGGTCAGAAAATGCAAGGACACTCCTTAAGTTACAAAAGAGGTAGTCCTGTTCTTCTCCATTTTTCTTGGCTCCACCACTCGCATTGATCCTACCCATGTTCTCCACCATTCCATCACCAAAAGACTCTCCTCTGATCGAGCAAGCATCCTCTTATCTCCTATGACCCATGACGAAACCAAGGATGCCTTTTTCAACCTTGGTAGAGATAAGTATCCTAGCCCAGATATTTATGTTAACTGAATTCTTCACCAAAAATTGGGATCTTGTTGGTGAGGATGTAATTGAAGTTGTGGATTCCTTTTTTAAGGGTGGTAAAATTCTTAAGTAATGGAATTGCACCAACCTTGTCCTCATTCCCAAAACCAACTCTCCCATTTCCATGAAAGAATTCAGACCTATTACTTGTTGTAATACCATTTATTAATGCATTTCTAAAGTATTGGTGGACAAATTAAAACCCTTTATGCCCCAACTTTTCAATGATAGGCAATATACCTTTTTCCAAGGTAGATCCATTAGCGACAACATCATTCTCAGGCAAGATCTTAAGAGGAATTATCACAGAGATTAAGGGCCTCCTAGATTTTCTTTAAAGATTGACAGAACAAAAGCATATGATTCTGTCAACTGGGAATTCCTATCTGTTGTTCTCATCCATATGGTATTCCTAACCATTTTTACTAGGTGGATTAGGGAATGTGTCACAACAACCAAATTCTCTATCTCTATTAATGTCTCCACGCATGGATTCTTTAAAGCCAATAGGGGCTTGAGACAAGGAGATCCCCTCTCACCCTTTCTATTCCTATATGTTATGGAGGCTTTTGTAGGGCTGCTTGACTGCCACACTAACTCCCCCAACTTCAGTTTCCACCCCAAATGCATAGAGCTCAATATATATCACTTATGCTTTGTTGATGATCTTTTTATCCTTATAGGAGCATACATTCAATCTATTTCTATAATCAACACTGCTCTCCTGGATGGTATCATCTTTGTGCTACAGCCTAACCCTAACGAAAGCTCCCCTTTGTGATCACGCTCTCTTTTCTCTCTAAAACCTCCCCCTTTCTAGCTGTAAACAACCACCACCCAAACAGTTCCCCCACCTACTACCAAACCCCCTCCCCACACTCTAACTCTCCATGATACTGTCCAAGCTATAACTTGTTGTGATGGGAATTTCAGCCCTTAGGACTGCTATTACTACCTTAACTATAAATGCAATAGTGATAGCACCATATGACATGATGGTTGTTCCTGTAATTGCTATAGTTCCCTATAAAGATATTCCTATTCCAATCCCAATGGAGATAATGGATGGTGTTCGAGCCATTGAAGATGGTGAAGGTATTCCTCCTAATGAAGAAGTTGAAGATTGTGATTCTAAGGATGGACAAATGGTTGTCTCAGATGAAAGTATCAAAAGAGTCATCAC
Source organism: Sambucus nigra (assembly GCA_949130495.1). Taxonomy (NCBI): domain Eukaryota; kingdom Viridiplantae; phylum Streptophyta; class Magnoliopsida; order Dipsacales; family Adoxaceae; genus Sambucus; species Sambucus nigra. Next base: position 96,278,046 of record OX422216.1, on the reverse strand, counting down.
TAATGTGACAAGGATTCAAGAGCTATATTAAGATAATAGTGTCTATTTGAAATTCCTCAAAAGAAAAGGCTACTCACATTAAGATATCAAATAATTCGGTCCCTACTAGCAGAGACAGTAATTGTGCTAAGCCTCATGTGGATGCTTTTGGGCAACCTAAGAAGACTGGCCTGTCACACGCATGTGGAACCCATGACCCTGGTGGTACTAACATGGGTAATCGAGACAACAGTCAGACAAAGGTTTCGAATAAGCCTTATTCTAATAGTGTTATGTGTGATGCGAAATAATAATATAATCCATACCACTCCTCCCACCAATACCAATCCTCACATGCTTATGCCTAGTATTAAAGTGGTCCCAAAAACTAAAACATAAAAGTCTGTCATGGTAGAAAAGAAGGAACCAAAGATTAATCTCTCCTACCATCAACCTACCTTCCTTGAAGATAGAGTTCAGGTCAAACCTCTATTAGAGGTGGCTAAACTTTGGTACTACCAAAGGGGTTGTGCTGCAGTGGGATTTTTCCATGGTAGAAAACTCCCATTGACCTTATTTAGTAACATTGCCCACAAACTTTGGGATAAATATAGCCTCTCGAAGGTAATCTCATAAGAGGATGGTCACTTCCTCTGCAAGTTTGACACAACACATACAGAGATGAAATAGTGGAGAATGGGCCATGGCATTTTGTGAGTAATGCCATCATCTTGCAGAAATAGCAAGCTGACGGTAACTTATCTAAAGACTCCATTATGAAAGTGTCGACTCCATTATGAAAGTGTCAGTTTGTTTAAAATTCCACAACATTCCAATAAAGTACTGGACTACTGGAGGCCTTAGTTACATAGCCACAGCAATAGGAGTGCCCCTTTATGTTGACTCAGTTATCAAAGATATGAATATAATTAATTATGCCACAATCTGTGTTGAAATGAAGCCCCAAGATAAATATCCAAAGTTTATCGAGCTCATTTTGGAATATGGCAACTCAAATAATATTGGAGTAAAGTACCAAGCTATGCCTCACTCATACAGTCAATGTACCACCTTTGGCCACACCACTGCCAAATGTCACAAAGTTAGTCGTGTGTGGGGGAAGAAGACCAACTTCCTATGCAATACTAGACCGCTGAAGGCCTCAGTTACATAGAAAGTGTTGTATGTGTGCCCATCTATGCTGACTCAATCACAAAGGAAATGAGAAAAATAAGTTATGCAATAATATGCATTGAAATAAAGTCCTAATCTAAGTACCCAAGGATCATAGATCTCATAATGGAGGATGGGGACACTACTCTTGCCAAATTCCCTAAAGTAGTTCAAGTGGTGGTGGGCAAGGAGAAGCCCAATACTGAAGCTGCTAGTGGAAAACTTCCTGGAGATGCTGCTCATAGGATGCCTAATGAGGATTGGACACAAGTGAATGTTAAGGCTAAGGTTAGCAATGAGGAGCCAAGTACTACCATTATTAATGAGGAGCATACCTTAAACACCACTAACTCAGAAATAGTTGAGACACCTATTTCCTCCACTGTGGAAACTAACAACTCCATTGGAATTTTACTTAGTGAGGAACATAAGGAAATTGGGGATGAAGCAACCCCATAACCATATATAATTACACTCAAAATAAAGGTTGTGGATGAATTAGCTGATAAGAACAAACAAGTTAATACTCCCAACAATAAGAGCAACCAGAAGAAGAAGTCGTGGGGCAAGCATCATTCTAAATGACTAAGTTGGCAACATGGAATATTAGGGGCCTCAAATCCCTTCACAAACAAGAAGATGTGAGAAAGTTGATCCGTGATAACAAGTTATCCCTTGCTTGTGTTCCTGAATCCAAATTCCTAAGGAACCATATTGCCAATGTGGCTATACCTTTTGGAATTGGAATTATAACCATAACTGTACCAATAATGGTAGAGTGGCTAGAGTTTTAATTGGTTGGGACTCCAATATTTTTAATGTGGAGGTACTTGGTGTACATCCACAAGCCATTTTTTTCAAAGTCAATTTTATGGGAATGAATAAATTTTTCTATGCTACCTCCATCTATGGACTGAACCTTCCTAATGAAAGAATTCTTTCATGGGACTTTGTTAGACAAAACCACATCCACATAGAAGATCCACAATGGACCATCATAGGGTATTTCAACATTATTAAGAGATTAGATGATAAAAGAGGCAGGTTGTGGATTGATTATAGGTTTACTAAAGACTTCAACGTTTGTTTCTTTGATATTCAGATGTATGACATGACTTATTGTGGTCTTTAATTCTCTTGGAGAAACAAGAATGAAGGAGATGGGAGTACTCAGACTAGAATTGATAGAGTTCTTCATAATAGCCAATAGAGTGCTATTTTCCCCAAATCTCAAGCTAAATACCCGTGATCATGAATCTCAAACCATAACCAATCACGGTCACAATTCTCTTCCATGGCAATAGAAAACCTAAGCCTTTCTTGTTATTTGACTTTTGGATGAAACATGAGGAGTTTAATGCCACTCTTGAGGCCTCTTGGGTTGAAGAATGCCATATTAGAACTATGTCCAAGCTCTTAACTAAACTTAGAAGACTTAAACCACACTTTCTTGTAGTGCTGGAATGAAGAAGAAGAAAGATCTGCTCTGTTCCAATTCATTCTCTTCCCCTGTTTTGTGCAAAAAAATTTCATATTTTCATTTTTCTTTTTTTGTTTTTTTTATTATTATTAATTTCTCACATATATAAGCCATCCAACAGGGTGTAGGTTGTGTGTTTGTTGTCCTTTCCAGTCTAGTACAATAAACCCAAAAAATCTCCTCTTGGAATTGGAGAAAGTTAATGCAGTTAAGGGATATGGCCAAGCCTCTCTTCAAACCAGAATTGGAAATGGTAAAGATACTTTTGTGTGGTATGACAACTGGCATCTTCTAGGTTTGCTGATTGACCGCTATGGGGAAAGACTTGTTTATGATGAATCTAGCAATAATAAAACTAGAGTGGATCACTTTAGTGATGGTGAAAGATGGAGGTGGCCTTCTTCTATTACTTGGGAGCTATTGGAGATTAGGAATGTTGATTTGCCTATTATTCATCTTAGGGTCAGTGATGAGGTGGTGTGGAACTCCGACGGGGGTGGCTTCTCCATTGGGTCGGCTTTTACAACGCTGACTACCTCTCGTCCTCTTTTCAATTGGCACAAGTTGATTTGGAACATTAATAACATACCTAAATGTGCTTTTAGTTTATGGATTATGTAGGGATTCTCTTCATACGAGGGATAAACCGTTTATCTAGGGTATTTCCAATAATAAATTGTGTTGCACTTGTAATGAGGAGGTGAAAAACTGGGAGCACTTGTTTGTTGAGTGTAATATCACTAAAGAGGTCTAGCGCGAGGTTAGATACAAAAATCAGGAGGACAGAGAGGCTCTTAGTTGGGAGGGAGAAATGGATTATGCTAATTCGGAATATTTGGGGAAGATCTTCTATAATAGACTTAGGTGTCTATCCTTCTCCACTACTATCTACTACCTGTGGATCGAGAGGAATGCAAAATTTTTTAATGGAAGGGCCAAGAGTATTGATATGATTGTTAGAGATATTGTTGCTATGGTCAGCGCTAGGGCTTCGAAGTAGAAGAATAGTAGGAGATGCTATGTTAACTGGATGGCGTGCATGAACTGGAACATCCCAGAATCTGTGTTGTCTTAGTTGGGCTTTTGTTTAGTGTTTGGTTGTTTATATCCTTTGGGGTATGCCCCATATAATTGAGGGTTTTCTTCGATTTCTTGTTGTAATTATTGTTTCTTAGTTCTAATATACATAATTTTCCAAAAAAAAAAACATAAGTTCAACTCCAACATCTCTATTCGTGTAAATAATACCAAGACTCGGCTGGATCTTATTTAAACTAACTTGGACAGTGATGGGTCCAACACCCAACTTAGATAATAGGATCATGATTTGATTGTTCTTTATAATTCTCTTAGAGATGCGAAAGAGGCTTTCTACAGACTGAAATCGAGAATTAAATAATTGCATTTGGGTGACTTAAACACTACCTTCTTTCACAAAAAAAGTCAAGGCCAACATTTTTAGGAGGAAAATGCTAAGTATTCAAAATGAGAGAGGTGATATTATTGTAGGTGTGGAGGTTGTGGCTAATGAGGCAATCTACTTCTTTGGAAATATTCTTGGAAGGAATAGGAGTGATTATATCCATAACATTTCCTTGAATCTCATGGTTAGGAAGCTGGTTTTAACCAAATTAGTAGCCTTAAGGTCACTGAGACAAAGATTAAACTAGCTATGTTTTCTATTGGCTCTAATAAATCCCCTAGATCGAATGGTTTTAATGCTGTTTTTAAGAAGAATTGGAATATGGTGGGGGAGTACGTGGTTAGTGTTGTCAAGCAATCCTTTACCAATAGCTATATGCCTAGATAGTAGAGTTGTACTGCTCTACCCCTTAGCCTCAAAGTTCCTAACCCAAAATCTATAAAAAAAACTTCAGACCAATTGCTTATTGAAACATAATCTACAAGTGTATTTCCAAAATAATTGCTTAAAGAATTAAACCTCTCATGCCCCACATGATCAGTGAAAGACAAGTTCTATTATGGGTAACATCGTGCTTCTTCAAGAATGGGGAACTCTCATAGAAACTCCTACCCTCCTAAATGAACTATGAAGATTGACATCATGAAAGCCTATGATACAGTGGACTGGAAGTTCCTATTTGCTGTACTGGAGCAAATTAAATTTCCCACCCGATTTATCTATTGGATTAAAGCCTTTGTTACTAATATATGTTACTCTATAAGCCTTAATGGAGAACTCAGTGGCTTCTTTTCTGGGAATAGAGGGTTGAGGCAGGGGACCCATTCTCTCCTTACTTATTTCTTTTAGCAATGGAGGCTCTATCATGCATGTTGTACATCCATTATAGTAAATCTACCTTCAACTTCCACCCTAAATGCTAGGAAATCAATATCAACCACTTGTGTCTTGCTGATGATGTTGTTATTTTTTGCGGAGGAGATATTCAATTTGTGGGTTGCGTGAAGGATGCTCTTGATGAATTTTCTGAGTTAGTTGGTCTCTATCCAAATTTGCACAAGAGTATCTCTACTACTCTGGGGTGGAGGAAATTGATATCTTATTAATGTCCTCTATGATGGGCATTAGTCATGATATTCCTCGTTTTAATTACTTGGGTGTTCCTCTCATTTCTACCATACTCAAAGCTTCTGATTGTAAAGATTTTATTGAAGATATTATTAATAGAGTTTAAGAGTTGGACTATGAGGTTCCTAAGTTATGCTTACAGGATTCAACTTGCCAACTCTATCCTATTCAACATCCAAATCTATTGGGCTCCAATATTGCCTAATTGTTGTTAAGATCTATTGATCAATGCATTAGAGATTTCATCTGGACTGGGACTGATCTCAAGCATAGTGGGGAGAAATATGCATGGGAAGAGGTGTGTAAGCCTAAAAAGTAAGGTGTTTTGGGTTTTAAAAGATTTGAGCAGTGAAACAAGGCCGTCATCATGAAAAATCTATGGAATATACGTACTAAAAAGAAGAGCCTTTGGGTTAAATGGTACTATACTTAAAAGATTAAAGGGATAAGCATCTGGGTTATCAATATCCCATAAGACTCTTCTTGGAGTTTGAGGAAGATTCTTAAAGCTAGAGATGTGTAAGGACATTTTTGTCCATTATCAATTTGTATGTCGTACGCCGTTTCACCGTTGAAGAAACTCAAGATCGCATCTACATCAACGGATCCGAATATCAAAGCGTCTTCAACATCGTAGCCTCTGCGAGAATGAACTTGGTAAAATTTTGTTTTTACGTTCCTTAAAGTTCATATTTAGTATTGGGAAATTTTTATAAAATGTTTTTTATAAAAATAAGAAGTAAGTTTTTTAAAGCAAAATGAGGCTTTTAAAAGTTTTTTATTTTTCTGGGAAAGCCGGACCGGTCCGCCTCTATACCGGACCGATCCGCCACCGAACCGGTCCGCCCCTCAATCAGACCGGTCCGCCTGCTGAAAAGCCAGTATACCCCGGATCGAATGCGAACCGAAGAAGGCAAATTTTAAAAGAACCGATCCGAGGTCGGACCGATCCACCCCCAAGCCGGACCGGTCCGTCTGGGATAATTACGAGCAGTCCCAGTTTTTGAAAACTCTTTCCTTGCTTTTCTTATTTATACCAACTTCGGGAGAGTTATTTTTTAAGACTTTTCAACACGATTTTCAGAGTCCTAAATACTCTAAGTCTTCACCTTTTTGAGTCCCAAGACTCTTTTTGATTCACACAAAAATTCCCAATTACTTTTGTGAATCTTTTGGAACCCTAGAACACAAGCCTTGCTATTGTTCAACCCTTGTGGAGAAGCCGTTTCTCTTCTTCATTGCAGCCCTACTGGACAGGGATAGTTCCAGCCGCCAACCCTACTGGAAAGGGATATTCCAGCCGCGACTACAGAATCCGATGCCTGCAGGTAATTCTTAGTCAAAAACTTGTATTTCATTGTAATCCGATTGTAAGCCGTTTCTCTTACAAATTATAGTGATATACAAATAGGTTTTGCCCCTGTGGGGGATTTTTCCTTAAACTTTGTGTGTTGAATAATTCTTGCATGATTTCATATTGTTTCAATCACACCTAGTTGCATGTTTAGGGTTAATTTGGGTTAAAAGGAATTTAATTAAAATTGGTTTTTATTTGAGAAGTCACAATATTTCCGCTGCTGCTGCACTCTCAAATTGGTATCAGAGCGGGTTACTCTAAATTATCGAGTGATCTTGATTTTTAAAGTTTTTTTTCTGATACAATTTGACTTCTCACATCGTCAAATTGGTATCAGAGCCTGTTGCACTAAGTTATTGTGTTTTGATCCTGATTTTGCAAAAATGGCTTTTGATGGTTTTGATGATCTTCGATGTCAAATTTTTGAAAAAATTAATTGGAAAATTCACACGAAATCTTGTTTTAAATCTTCTGTTGAAAACGAATCTGAGAGGTGTCCTTGTTGTGAGGGTGTTGGTCACACGTTACATGAGTGTACCACAAATTTAAAGAAGAAATTGAATAAACCGATTTCTCATGTTTCTACCCTTAGTGATTGTGATTCGGAAGAAGAAGTTTTTTATGCTTCTAGGCGAGAGTTTCCCATCCATGTGATTAGTGATAGTGAAGGGGATGGGAGTGTGGATGAAAGTGAGGAGGAAAGTGTAGATGAGCATGACTTGCAAACTGCTTTCAATGAACTTTATGCTGAAACTTTGAAAACAAAGAAAGAAAATTTGAAATTGAAAGCTCAGTTGAAAGAGCGTGCCATAAAAAATAATGATTTTTTAGTTAAAGAACTTAGGGATCATGTGAAAATTTTGAAAGAGAAGCTTGAGTACGTCGAGGGTGAGAGAGATAGTCTTAGAGGGTTGATGGAGACTATGAAAAAGGAGCTTTTAGAGTGTGAGGATTCTAAACAAGTACTTGAATCTAGGATAGGTGAACTTGAGGTGAAATTGAAAGATTCAAGTAAAGTGAAATTTGATTTGGAGTCTAGGTCTGAAAAACTTGATAAGATTTTAGGCACAGTCGAGATCAAAACTGATAGGGGAGGGATTGGTCTTGAAAAATATGTTGCACCCATTCCCACATGTGTGAGAGAGCCTCCTAGGATTGTTAAGAAAGAGGCACCTAAGTTTGTTAAAAAAGCACCCCATAGGAACATCGTGAGAGAACCTCCTAGGATCATTAGGAGAGACCCACCTAGGCAAATTCGGAGAGAGCAACCGATAAATTTGAGGAGAGGGCCACCTTTAGGTAACACACACCGCCCGATTTACACTTGCACACATTGCGGTAGGAAAGGTCATCTTAGGCGATTTTATTACAAGCTTTTAAATGGACCTAGGAAGGTTAATGAAAGAATAAATTCGATTCCTAAAACCCCCACACTTCGTTACACATCAATTTGGGTTAGAAAATCGGATTTAGAGGCTTATGGTTTATTTGTCCACGATTCCCGTTTGCTTGCACGTGATTCACCCCATGTGAAATCTTTTGGTTGATTATGATTGCATGTTTGTCATACACTAGTTGTGGTTTCATGATATATTTTTACTAGTGTGATGACTTGTACTTTTTGTATAAATTCTTGTTTTTGAATTTTATTTTTGAAAAATACAAAAAGATTTTATTTTGATAAAATGTTTGAAAAATCCAAAAAGATTTTTGTTTTTTTTGTTTACACCGTTTATGGATGAACACTATGGATGACCGAGTCACAACATCATTCCATTATTTTCATGTGACTATTTGATAGTGTTTTGAGACAATAGGTCAATTCATCCATGTGCTTTATAATGTTTGGAGTCATTAAGATGTAATTAAGTGTTACTTCCCACATGATTGACTCATGTTTCCTTTAATGCACACATGCACGGATTTGTTTGATTATTGTGCTTGTCTTATCACATGTTGGTTGGGTGTTTTCACTTCAATCCTGTCCTTAAAACGAACCAAGCGCGATAAATTTTGATAAGGAATTTGTGCATATTTAAACCGTTTTGTGAGTTTGTGTGTTTTGTTTGATAACGGGGAGGGGCTGCGAAAGGTAATCATCTATCCTTTGCGCAAAAGCCACCGTTAAAAAGGTCCTAAAAAATTGAGGAATTTTATTATCCGAGGTCCAAAGAGGTTTAAAGAACCCAAAAAAATTAAAAGGCAATAAAAAGATATTCATGCCAAAATATGGGCCATTTAGGTTTTTGCACCAATTCTCCAAAGTTTGAGAATTTAGATTACCTCTAATAGAATATATATATATATATATATATGAGGGAGTTTGGTTGGAGAATTAAAACGGGTTTGCACGTCCTTGAAATTCTTGAAAATGCGCTATATAGTTTTGGACGTTATTGGTGTGGAAATCATTTGACTTTGATTTGTTGATTTGCATAAGACGATGTCATCTAAATTCAACAAACGTTTACACCTAAGGATACCTTTGATGTTCATTCGTTAGGAGTACACGTATACATCGTGCACATATGATTGATTGAGTTGATTTACCTATCGAATGTGTTCACACCCATTCATTCCATTTCCATGACTTGGTTGATTGAGTCTAAATCCATGGTGTGATTTTTGTATCATTTTTGTTCATATTGGTATCTTATCTTTGTATGAAAGATTTGAAAAATTCAAAAATAGTTTGTGAAGATTTGTTTGAGCATCTCCTTGCAAGAGCTCGTTTACCATATTATTTGATGCCTTGATTTGTATACCGTGACACCCCGATTTTGCTTATTTGATTCATTCTTCTCATTTGTCTATTTGGGGACATCATAAAAAGGGGGAGAAAGAATTATCATATTATGGGGGAGTTTGAATTTTGGGAGTTTTTTGAGATATAGCTTATGTTTTTATCATATATTGGTATCCATATTTATCTCATTTCAAACTCGATATGTCACGTGGTATTTGCTTTGTCTCATGTGTGTAGGTATAAAGATTGAAGATCAATATGTTGCACACCCTGATGAGAAAAGATTTGATGATTGTTGAAGATTGAAGAACAAACGATGAAGATTTATACCTTTGTATCTTTCCATCTTTAGGGTTCATGGGAGGGTAGATTTGTATAGGTCATTAGTTGATAATTCGGATATTTTTATGTATGTACCGGCATAGACATAGGGGGAGATTTGTAAGGACATTTTTGTCCATTATCAATTTGTATGTCGTACGCCGTTTCACCGTTGAAGAAACTCAAGATCGCATCTACATCAACGGATCCGAATATCAAAGCGTCTTCAACATCGTAGCCTCTGCGAGAATGAACTTGGTAAAATTTTGTTTTTACGTTCCTTAAAGTTCATATTTAGTATTGGGAAATTTTTATAAAATGTTTTTTATAAAAATAAGAAGTAAGTTTTTTAAAGCAAAATGAGGCTTTTAAAAGTTTTTTATTTTTCTGGGAAAGCCGGACCGGTCCGCCTCTATACCGGACCGATCCGCCACCGAACCGGTCCGCCCCTCAATCAGACCGGTCCGCCTGCTGAAAAGCCAGTATACCCCGGATCGAATGCGAACCGAAGAAGGCAAATTTTAAAAGAACCGATCCGAGGTCGGACCGATCCGCCCCCAAGCCGGACCGGTCCGCCTGGGATAATTACGAGCAGTCCCAGTTTTTGAAAACTCTTTCCTTTCTTTTCTTATTTATACCAACTTCGGGAGAGTTATTTTTTAAGACTTTTCAACACGATTTTCAGAGTCCTAAATACTCTAAGTCTTCACCTTTTTGAGTCCCAAGACTCTTTTTGATTCACACAAAAATTCCCAATTACTTTTGTGAATCTTTTGGAACCCTAGAACACAAGCCTTGCTATTGTTCAACCCTTGTGGAGAAGCCGTTTCTCTTCTTCATTGCAGCCCTACTGGACAGGGATAGTTCCAGCCGCCAACCCTACTGGAAAGGGATATTCCAGCCGCGACTACAGAATCCGATGCCTGCGGGTAATTCTTAGTCAAAAACTTGTATTTCATTGTAATCCGATTGTAAGCCGTTTCTCTTACAAATTATAGTGATATACAAATAGGTTTTGCCCCTATGGGGGATTTTTCCTTAAACTTTGTGTATTGAATAATTCTTGCATGATTTCATATTGTTTCAATCACACCTAGTTGCATGTTTAGGGTTAATTTGGGTTAAAAAGAATTTAATTAAAATTGGTTTTTATTTGAGAAGTCGCAATATTTCCGCTGCTGCTGCACTCTCAAGATGATTTTAAATTGCTTATGAGGGCTATAATTGGCAATGGGAAGAATACTTTCATATGGCACGATAATTATAAATTGCAAACCATATATGATGCTGGAAGAAACTCTAAAGCTAAAGTGTCTGATTTTTATTGATGGTTCTAATTGGAAATAGCCTACTACCTTGACATCGGAACTGAATGATATCCAATTCTCCCCTCTTCCAGCTATTAACCAACACAATGATGACGGTGTTATGTGAAACGCTTCTAGTAATGGTGTGTTCTCCACTGCTACTGCCTATGAATCCTTAAGACTACATGGTTCTAATGTCCATTGGTATAGTCTAGTGTGGAATAATTTTTTTATTCCAAAGTGCTCTTTCATACTTTGGCTATCTTATAAAAATTCCCTAATAACCAAGGTTAATTATTTGAGTAGGGTCTAGTTGACAATACTATTTGTATTCTTTGTAACACTGGGAATGAATCCATCAGACACATCATGAATGAAGTCACTACTCTACCCTTATTTAGGAAGATGTGCTTAACATAAATCAAACATACAGAGACATGGGAAGCTGGGATATGAAGATCAATAATGCAATTAATGAGGCATATGGGAAATCACTTATTAGCAAGTTAAGAACCACCTCATTCTCAACCATTACCTACTTCATCTGGATGGAAAGGAACAATAGGATTCATAACAGAGGGGCTAAGCAAAGTGCAACAGTGGTCAAGGATATTGATGGGATGGTAAAAGCCAAAGCTTGCAAGTGAAGAAGACTAGGATATCCTATGCTAACTGGATGGCATGTAATTTATGGATCTTATCTCATTCTATTATGTATGATTAATCATTGACTGATTGCTTAGTTTGTTGTGTTTCATAGCCTTATATTTTGTTGGGGGGAAAATTATGTATATAAAGGAAACTCGACTTTACAAGAGCAAGAAGAACATACTGGCTACAACCTTTGGGGCATTCCCCAAGAGGATAAATCAAACAAAAAAACATCCTAAGGGGAAACCCCATGCGAAAACAATAAACATCCATATAGGCCAACCCCATGATGAAGAAAACAACGGTCACAATGAACCAAAGCCCTAAAAACCCAACATATAAAACCTACTCAATGGCACTCTCATGGATACCCCAGTTCATGCATGCCATCCAGTTAACAAAATTCCTTCTCCCTTTCCTCCACGTCATGGCCCTGGATATAATCATACCCCTAATCTCCTTAACTAAGGTGGCGACACTTTTAACAGAAGTCTTAAAGTGTCTCGCATTCCTCTCCATCCAAATGCAGTAGAGAGTCGTAGAAAAAGAAATTCTTCTAACACGGTTATATAGGTTGGAACCACCATAGTTAGCACAGGCATGCTGCACCTCACCCTCCCAGTCTATAGCTTCAAGATACTCTTGGTTTCTGAATCTAACCTCCTCCCAAACCTCCCTGGTAACCGGGCAATCATTGAATAAGTGGGAAACAGACTCAACTCGAGCATTGCAGGTACAACACATGTTGTCCTCAGAGATGCCCCAACTGAACAATTTATCCTTCGTGTGTAATGCCTCCCTCATAATTGGCCATAAGATAAAGTCACGCTTAGGAATATTATCCTTATTCCACACCAAATTATGCCAGAACATAATAGTCTGATTAGGCGTAAGCACCTCATAGGCAGAACCAATAGCAAATTCGGACTAGTTGGGGGCCCAAACAACCTCATCCCTAGTGTCCTGTCTAATGCTAGGTAATACCGCATTCCTAATTTTAAGGAGCTCCCAAGTAACCGTACTAGGCCAGTTCCATCTATTCCCAGAGATGCAATCTGCCACCTTAGCCAAATGATTGCTAGAAGCATCATAGATGACTCTATCCCCATATAGGGGTTGCAGCGGCCCCAGGGGGTGCCAGTTATCATGCCATAAGAACGTATCCCTTCCATTACCAATGTTACACTTGATAAGTGGCCTGATCAGATATCTAAGCTGCATCATCTTCCTTCAATGCCAGGAGGTGTCACTTGCAATATTGATGGCCCAGAGACTCCTTTTGAGTTTATAAACATGACACGACTTTACCCATAAATAATCTTTCTTACTACTGAGGCTCCAAAGCATCTTCAAAATATCATCCGCATTCCATATATCCATGCATTTAATACCCAGCCCCCATTAGTGTAGCTACCACACAAGTCCACCCAAGCAACCTTAGCACCCGTGTGCTTTTGATCCGAGCCAGTCCAAAGAAAATCCTTCATTAGATGCTCAATTCTTTTGATAACCCCCTTTGGCAAGATAAAAAGACAAGACCAATATACTTGGATCCCAAACAACACAGACTTAGTAAGCTGTAATCTTCCCACGTAGCTAAGAAACTTGTTGGTCCAGCACTTGATTCTAGCAATAATCTTGTCAAGCAACCTTATACTAGTCTCCTTTATTTTAGTCTCCCTTTTAGTCTTATTGGCTTAAAAGGGAGGATTGTGGTAGCCTTAGGTTAGTCTCCTTTGCTGGATTGATTTGCTCCTTAGATGGATAGGTGTTTACTTTTGCTTTTATGGTCTCCTAGTTAAATTTAACTAACTTAACTTTGGGTTTTCTCCCTTTGTACATTCTTCCTGCTTCAATAAAATTTTAATTTACCTAAAAAAACTAATCACATGAAGAATATGGAATAATAGATTCAAGTCAGTGGTAGGGGCAGCACTCCACATGATCACATTCCCCCAACCAACACCACTTCCCCAACTAGCTTAACCCAATAATGAGATATACATTGATACCATACCTATCAATCTGCCTTTGAATAGAGTACATTTGGTCCCTCACCTCCACCGCTCTAATGGAAATGTTGCTATAGAATTTGGAATTTAAACTGCTAATAATAGGCTTCGATCTCTTCAGTTTGTGGGACAACTCGAACATAGGATTTTCCCCACGCTCCATATTCTAAGAGTTGATAAGCAGTTCCTTAAACTCAGTACGCCTCATCAAAAAACTGAAATTTTTTAAAGTCTTGGGTATTCTTTTTTAATTTGGAATAATCCATTGGAGATCATCAGTGGCCATTATATCTAAGAAAGTTAGTAAAGGACCCATGGGTTGATTGTACCCATACACAAAGGTGGCAAAGAAGAATTTATCCATCCCAACCAACTCAAACTTATAAAAGATAACTTGAGGGTTCATATTAATATCTTCAACCTTTAGAATGTTGAGGTCCAATACCACAATCACACGAGCCACACAACTATTATTGGGGCAGTTGTGAATTGAATTCCAATTCCAAAAATAGCAACTAGCAACCTTATCCACATGGTTCTTCCCAACTTTGTATTCAAGGATACAAATGTGGGGGAGCTAATGATCAGCTACAAACCTCCTTATTTCTAATTGTTTATTGGGGGGGGGGGGGGGGGGGGAGTTTAGGCCCCTAATGTTCTACGATACCAACTTGATCATCTTGAATTTTTTATTTTGTTTATAGACCTTTTCTTACTTTCATCTTCCACTAATGTTTGTCTTGAATGTAGACTTAGGGTTAACATATAACTCGCCTTTGTCTGCTTTCTCATCAACAACTATAACCTTAAGGACCAAACTAATTGGTTTGGGTGTTTCTTCAATTTACCCATCACCTCCTTTAGACACATTAAAAGAGTTTGAAGTTTTAATTATAGGAGATACATGTACACTAGTTTCCTATACCACTTTAAACATAGTGCAGTATTATTGTGACTAACTACTTCAATAACACTGGTTGGGCCCATAATGGCCTCATTGATTGGGTTTTGACTTTCCATTACAAGGTCAAGTGTAGCTTCATTATTAGTCTGAGTATCAAGAGAATGATGGGGGTTCTTCTTTTTCACTTGAGTCTAACCCTCCTCCTATGGGTCGACCTTGGACACAACTTGTTAGCTAACATGATGGTTCTCCTCCTTGTGATCATTGGTAACCCACACTCATTTAACTTTGGAGCACATGATGAGGGATGGCCAAATATACCTCAGTGTGCACATGATGGTGGCTTCTCATGGTATTCCACTCCCACCTTAGTTGTAGTGCCATCTTCCATAGCCCCTTCAATAGTTCTTAGGTAGTCCTACTTAGCTTCAACCTCAACACAAGTTCTAGCATAACTTATTTCCTTTATCTCTTTAGTTACATTGTCAACATATAATGGACTGGGATATTACAAAACTCATCCAAACAGATATATTCTTAGTAGCTTCCTTATTAAAGTTGAAATTAGGCTTCCATTTCGAAAGAGTAATAGGGTTGCCTAGAAAATGCCATGGACCGTTATTTAGAACCTTATCCCTCGTATTAGAGTTATCAAACAAGAAGAAGAAAAAGCCATTATTATGGGCTATAATCTGGGACATAAAATAATTATCCACATTCTAGGGGAAGTTGTACCGACAAGAGCGTAAGGAATATTTCTTCCCAAAAAGAAACCTACCATACTATTTTCCCACTTTGAATAACCTTTCATAGCTACTTCCACTGAAAGTGAGATAATATTTTACATATTAACAACAGTTGGCTTATGGTAAGTGTAAGATAAAGTTTTATAAATGCTCATTATGTTTTAATTTTGACATATTCCGTTACACTTCTACTCCATCATATACATTCTTAAGAACTTTAAGTGAAGACAAGTTAGTGACCGAATGCAATAATCGAAGATCGAAAGAGATGAGATCATCACTATAATCATCAGAGAAGGTATATGGTTTTGATTTTCTGTAAACATTTTATTCAGGGGTTATTTTATAAAAATTTTAAGGTTTGGTTTTAAAAAAAATTCAAGGATTTTTTTTTATTTTAAGTCGTTCGAACAATTTTAAGTCTTCATTCGAATGACTTTGAAATTTCATTCAAACAAACTTAAACGAACATCAAAAGATATTTCTCTATTAGCAAAACAAATATCATTTGAAGCTCGCTCGAAGTTTTTTTGAATGGGATGAGATGTTTGTTCGAATGAGTTTTATTTTGGTTCGAACGAATAAGCATTTTTATTCGAACTAACCCCTGTTTTCGTTCGAACGACCTCTCAAAATTTGTGTCGCCTTGAAAATAATGTTTTCTATATAAAGGGGTATTGGAATCAGTTTTTGATAGGACTTCTGGAAAAAATTGGTATCTCATATTTTACCAAAAGTTTCCTGAACCATTTGTTTTCCAAATCCAAACCTCTTGGATGATTTGTGCCATTGATTGAATTCGACAATTGTTTCTAGTATAGGGTGGTTTCCATATTTCTATCATTTGTACCTATTATTAGATTGTATTCTTATATGTATGAATTGAGCAATCCAAATAGATTTTCTTTTTTTTTTAAGAAAAATTTCCAAAAATATCAAAAAGAATTTGTTTTTTATAAAGATTTTCAAATATTCAAAAATATTTTTGTATTTTATTTTACACTGTATATGGATGCGCATTTAAGATGTTCAAATCACAATTTCACTACATCCACTTATGTGACTTAATCATGGTGTCATGATACTTGGTTTCGTTTCTTTTTGGTGCTTAATAATGCATGTTTAGCATTGCAGTGTTCTTTCTAGATTACTTCCTTCATGCTAGACTCATTATATTGCCTTGATTGCACACATGCATGAACTATTGATCATATTTCCTTTATTGCACAAATGCTTGTCATGTGTCGAATAGGATGTTATCATCTCAATCATGCTTTACCAAATGTACTAAAAATTAATTGTGCATTATCCTGATTTTTTATCTAAAAATTGATTTATGTTTAAGCAGCGGAAAGGGGATACAAAAAAGTAGTGTTCTTTACAATAAAAGCCACCATTGGTAAGAGCCTAAAAGATGATTTCGGCACATAAAAACATAAATGCCAAGGCCAATTTTTTCTTTGTTTCATTAATGCTTCCTTAACATCAGCAATATGATTTCTTCAAAAAAATTTAGAGTTTATGCTTAAAATGTGAGATTTTGAGGGTGTTATAAGTTGAAGATCAATGGGTTTGCACAATAAAAATTCCTTAAAAAATGTTAAATAGTTTGGCGTTATTGATTTGAGAAGCCTTGAAATTCATGAAATTTGGTATGAGTTGAGTCAATTTCACTTCGTTCAACATTTTCATACCTAAGGTTGAATTGAGTTCTTTCTTTAGTAGTATCTCTTTGAAGGTGCACCATCGCTACGTATGCATATGTTGACTTTCTAGTGCATTAAGTTCACACTCTTTCATTCCATTTCCATCATTCGAATACTTTCATGCTACTCCAAGGTGTGACTGTTTTCACCTATATGTATATGTTTATACTAAAAAAAATTCAAAATTTTCTAAAATTTTCAAAAATAGGTTGTTGGTTTGTTGAAGCTTCATTGCATATGATTTTTTTTGGTAAGTAAAATGTATATATAAAACAAACAAGGAAAAAAGGAACTAAGCGCATACCCCTAGGGAGCCATCCATGCTAAAGACAAAGAAGATGAAAAGGATAGAGATGGTGGGAATACCCAAGCATCAAAACAAATACAATATGCAAATTAGTCAACCAAGAGATCAAGGATGATGGGCATACCTTAACATCAAAGCAAAACATTGTAACGAAATAAGGAAACAAGCAGCCAAATTAGTCAACCATGAAGGACTTAAGGAGGTTCCAATAATTGCAAGCCATTCAGTTGTTGTAGCTTCTCCTACCTTTCTTCCAAGTCAAAATTTTACATCTCATCATGAACTCAATATCCTTTATCAGCTAAATGGGATTTTTGGTGCTTCTTCTATGTATTATATTGTCTCTTTCAATCTAAATGCAATACACCGTGTGGAGAATGACAAAGATCTTATATTTTGTCATGAAAGACTTGCCTTGCGTATGTTGAGCAACATCATTGACTTCATTCTTCCATGACCCCATCCATCTATACAACTGGTTTCTGTATAGAATTTCGTTCCAAACCTCCTTAGAGTATAAATAGTCAGCCATGAGGGGATTGATGGTTTCAACCCCACTGTCATAGAACTCACCGCTATTATTATCACTCACCCCCAAAGCGTGAGTTTATCCTTGGTGATCAGAGCTTTCCTGCAAGTCAGCCATAGAATAAATGAGCATTTGGGTATATTAGATTTATGCCACACAAGGTTATGCTAATTCTTGAGGGGAAGGTGATCAGTTATGGCTCTCATAGTTGAAGAAGTGTTGAACATTCCACTAGCTTTAGGTAACCAAAGCAGAGAGTCCTCCACAGAGGTGTTGATATAAGGAATAGTATCATTTTTTATTTCATTGAGCTCCTAGGTGGTAGAACTGAGCCATATCCATAAATTGCCATTCAAAAACTCTGCAACTTTGGCTTTAACATTGCTTGCGGCATCATAAATAATTCTATCATCATAGAGGGGTTGAAGATGTCCCCTAGGGTGCCAATTATCAAACCACATAAATATGTTCTTCCCATTCCCAATACTGGACTTTATAATAGGTCTCCTAATCTCTCTAAGCTTAAGAACTTTCCTCCAGCTCCAAGAGGTATCAGTAGGTATCTTGATGGCCCAAATGCTTCTGTTCTTAATTTTATAAGTATGGCACCACTTCATCCAAAGATTTTATTTCTTTTTACACAAATTCCAGAGATGCCTTAGCATAGAAGCTTTGTTCCAGTGTTGAAGGCACATGATGCTTAGACCACCTTCCTTCTTAGGCACACACACCTATTTCCAAGAAACCTTAGCCCTAGAGTGTGTCAGGTATGTACCAGTCCATAAGAAATCTCTAAGGATTTGGTTAATGGAATTAAGCACTTTTTTGGGCAAGATGAAGAGGCTACTACAGTAGACTTAGGTGCTAAAGAGAACAACCCTCACTAGTTGAAGTGGGTGCTAAAGAGAACATCCCTCACCAGTAGACTTGCATATGCTTATTTATCTATTCTTTGTGATGATATTTAAAAATTGGATTCTCGTGGTGATAATTTTTCAGGTTAAGTTTCTAACCCTTTGTCTATTACGGACAAAAGGGGGAGAATATATTGAGGGGATTTTTGTATGTTTTCTTTAAACTCCATGCATCACAGTATTTCCTTTGCTTAATTTGTGTAGGTCTTTTCCATCTTGATGATTTTCTGGACTACACGGTGAATATTTTCAGTTGAAGATAATGTAACAGGAGTCTTTTACTTTTTGTGGTTGGGAAGGACATTATTTGAACTTGTCTTAGGGGTTATTTTTTCTGTTTTTTTATACCCGTATAGCCAAATGGGGAGATTTGTAAGAGCGAGTTTTATAATTGCTCATCATGTTTTAAGTTTGGCATATTCTGTTACACTTCTACACTGTCATGTACCTTCTCAAGAAATTCAAGTGAAGACAAGTTAGTGACTGAATACATCAACCGAATATTGAAAGACGTGAGATCATCATTACAATCATCGGAGAAAGTATATGGTTTTGATTGTGTGTAAACATTTTATTAGGGGTTGTTTTTATAAAATATTTGAAGGATAGTTTTAAAAAAAAAATTCAAAGAAAAAACATTTTTTATTTTAAGTTGTTCGAAAGACTTTAAGTCTTCGTTCGAACGAGTTTGGGAATTCATTCAAATAACTTCAAAGGAACATTAAATGACATTTCTCTTTTAGCAGAACAAATATCGTTTGAATCTCGTTCGAAGTTGGTTCAAATGGGATGAGTTGTTCATTTTAATGAGTTAGCATATTCGTTGGAACAAGCTCCTGTTTTCATTCGAACGAGCCCTCGAAATTTGTGCTGCCATGAAAATCATGTTTGCTATATAAAGGGGTCTTGAAATCATTTTTTCATAAACTTTTGGCAAAAATTAGTTCCCGATACTTTACCAAAAGTTTCCCAAACCCTATTTTTATAAAAACACTTTTGTTTTCCAAATCTAAACCCCTTAGATGATTTTTTAATCACTTTATCAAACCTAGAAGAACACATACTATGTTCATATCACTGTGTAGTTGATTCTCCTTGTTTGAAGATAGGAATACAGTATCTTGAGGCTGATCGGTGGACACCGAGGATAGTGGAGCTTGCTATGGAGTGTTGCTGCATCTGCATTGCTGTCCGTGGAGTCTAGGTTTTTGTAAGTCTATCTGTGCTATTCTATAATACCTAGTTGTAACAGTGTTGGAAAAAGGTTTTGCCCGAAAAGGGACTTTTCCTCATATCCTATCTTGTGATTTTTGGTTTGTTTGCTTCAACTTAGATTCAATATCTTTCATGTTTAGGTTCACCTAATTAATCAAGATAAAAATGGATTAAATTGAATTTGGCTTTTGTATGACCTAATCTACGTTTTTACATATAACCGGACTACTCTAGATAAATCATTTTTCAAATTGGTATCAGAGCTTGTTTGTACAAGTTATTTAGATGAATCCTGGTGGTTATAGAGATAATTTGTACAGTAAGTCACCTTTATTTGATGGTTCGAATTATGCCTATTAGAAAGCTCGAATGAGATCGTCTCTAAAATCGATTGACGAGCACGTTTGGCTTACTGTTGAAATGGGGGTGAACTCCTCCCACAGTGACTAATGAAAATTTCATTAGTCTCAAGCCAGTAGCTTTTTGGACTGAAGATGATTTTAGATGTGGTAATTTCAACTCTCGTAGTTTAAATAAATGCTATTAATTGTGCTGTCACACCCAATGAATTTCATCGTATCATGTCGTGTACCATGTATAAGAAAGTTTGGGATATCCTCCATCTCACTCATGAGGGAACCAATGATGTTAAATCTTCTAAGCTTCGAAACCTCACCACACAATTTGAGACTATAATAATGCTTGAATCTGGAAATTTTGATGAATTTTAAAAACGTTTATTCGATATTGTGAACTCTAGTTTTTACTTAGGTGAGAAAATTTTGAAAACGAGGGTTGTTGAGAAAATTCTAAAGTCTTTCCCATCTCGTTTTAGGGCAAAAGTTACCATCCTAAATTCTTTGAGAACTCTAGATACACTTAGGCTAGGAGAGCTCATAGGTGATCTTCAAACTTACAAATTAGACAGTTCCCAAAAATCCAAAAGAAAAAGAAAAAAGGAATAACTTTAAAAGCTCAATAAAAAAGAGAGGAGGTTTCTGACTTTGATTTTGAATTTGATCTAGATGATCTTGCCCTGTTTGCTAAATTTTTTTAAAAGTATCTTAAATTCAACATTCAAAATTCAAAATTCTTCCAAAGTGGAAAATAAAAGTTTTGAGAAAAATAAAAATTACAAAGCAGGTAAGAAATTTTGAGAATGATAAAAAAACCTAGAGGTGAGTATTCTAAGGCAGATGAATCAAAGAGATGTCATGAGTGTCAGGGGAAAGGTAGTCCACGAGTGTGACACTAGTCTTAAGAGACAGGTCAAAGTCAAATCTGCTTATAATGCTACTCCAAGCGATAGTGATATTGAGTCGGTGAATTTTGGAGATGAATCACCACATGGACGTAACTTCACCACATTCATAGCTAGTTACGTTAGCACTTAAAGTATGTCTCACGTTGATGAGTACGTTTCTAAACGTGATAACCTTGACATGAGTCGAATAATTCTGGATAGTTTGAGGGTGATGATTTTAGTGAGGGAGAACGTGGCCTCCAATTTTCTTACTTGGAACTTTACACCGAGTCATTAAAAATTAAAACTAAAAATAAAAATCTGACTCTTAGGGTGTTGTATTTAGAGAAGGAGTTGAAGGTTTTGAGAGGGTGAGACTTCAATGAGAATCTCTTTGGATGAGCAACTTATTTCGGTGGGGAGGGAAAATAACGACTTGACCAACATAGTGTCTAGTATTTTGAGAGATCTTCAAGCATTATTGGAGACTCGTGAGAAACTTAAAGCTTATGTTTTCCTACTCGTGAAAGATCTTGAACATGCCAAGGATCAAGTTCACTTTAGAGGACACATGTAAGAAGGTTGGAAAGATATTCCTAGGCCCCTCTATAGGTTTTAAAGATAGGCAATGGATAGGTTACAAAGGTGCATCCACTTCCAATATCACACCCGAACCGGTTCCCAAGTTTGTGATTGATCCTTATGGGCCTCGACCTAACCCACTAAGGAGAAGTCATCCTATGCATTTTAACCAAGGTATACCCTAAGAAATCTATGTTTGTATCCATTGCAAATGAATAGGTCAACTTAGGGATTTTTTTATACAAACTAGGAGGATTCTCTCACACACATGCTCCCACACACCACTGTAGTGATTTTGCAAGTCTTAGAGAGAAAGTTGAATTTATAGTCAGTACATCCAAAAGTTTAATGGAAGAAGTTCAGAGGATGTCTACACCTTGTGAGAAAATTTCCAACATAATGACTAGGGACAATAACGATAAGGGTAAGGAAAAGGTTACAGCCTCTTGGTACCTAAAATGATGTAAAATCTCTTATTGTTCATGTTACTCTTAAGTTTAAGATACTTATCAATGGAATTTTGATAGTGGGAGCTCTAGGGACATGACTAGTGATAAGTCACATTTTACCAACCTTGTGGATCGCAAGGAAGGAAAAGTCACCTTTAGGGATGGGAGTAAGCCTAGCATATTAGGATGAGGTTGCGTGGAGATTTACGGCTTTCCTAAACTAGATAATGTGTTGTATGTTTAAGGGTTGAAAGTGAACTTAACAATCATAAGCCAACTTTGCAATGCTAACTTTGCGATAAAGTTTGACCGGTTAGAGTGTGATGTTTATGATCAATCCGATTAACTTTTGCTATAAGGTGTGAGGATTACTGACAATTACTACAGTACACTCCCAAGTCCTCTTTAGTATGAAATAATCCTAAGGTCTCCACCATGGACCTTTGGCATCAAACACTAGGTCACATCAATTTTAGAGATCGTGAGAGACTAGTCAAAAAAGACATAGTTAGTGGCTTACCATCACTTGGAACACTAAATTCCTCGGTTTATGGTCCTTTCCAATAAAGGAAACAAATATAGAGTCCCCATAAAGAATACCATTACCACTTCTCGTGTTTTAGAGTTAATACACATGGATATTATGGATCCCATGCGTACGGATATTATTAGTGGTAAGAAGTATATCCTACTGATGGTTGATGAATTTTTCAGATATTCTATCATTATATTTCTTGAGAAAAATATGACGTTGTTGAGTTTCTAACAACCAAGTGTCATGTTCTTCAGAACAACATGGTGTCACTATTAATCGCATTCATAGTGATAATGATGCTGAATTTAAAGAAGCTGGAGTTGGGGGGTTTTGTGATGAAGTTGGAATCAAACACGAGTTTTTGGTTGATCGTACTCTTCGATAAAATGGGATTATTGAGAAGAAGAATCGAATAATTCAAGAGATGGCTAGATCCATGCTTCTTAGTAGGAGCGTGCCTAGATGTTTTTGGGTGGAGGTGATTAACACTGCGTGGCACAAAGTGAAAAGGTTTGTCTTCATCCACACACACTTAACACTTTATATGAGTTGTGAATAGGTAAAAAACAGACCTGCCGTATTTACGAGTTTTTTGGAGTCCTTGCCATATCCTTAAAGATAGAGAGAACTTAGGGAAGTTCAACTCTAAAAGTGATGATGAAATATTTTTAGGGTATTCATCATCTAGTAGATCCTATAGAGTGTTTAACCTTAAAATCTCTAAGGTCATGGGATCGATAAATGTCACGATTAGAGATGATGCACCGGCTATGTTTATTGATCATGGTCTTGCGTGTGAGAATAATGCATCCCCAGTGATGATCTCATTATCATGGTAGATCCCTCTTTTGACATAGAGGATCCACCCTCTTGAGTTTGAAAGAGTTATGACCCTGTCAACGTACTTGGTGATCCCACACTAGGTGTCAAGACTCGCGAATAACTAGAGAATATAGTTAAATACTTTTCCTACTCTTCCATAGTAAAGCCCAAGAGTGTGAAGGAAGCACTCAAGGATAAGAATTGGATATGTTCTATGCAAGATAAGTTTCTTCAATTTTGAAAGAACGATGTTTGGGAGTTAGTTCCCCGACCTAGCAAGACAAATGTGATTGGTACCAAGTGTTTGTAAAAGAACAAGATGGATGAGAATGATACCATTGTATGCAATAAGGACATGTTGGTCGCTCAAGGTTACACACAGATTGCGGGTGTAGACTTTGACGATACATTTGATCCTATTATTAGAATTGAGTCTGTCCTCTTACGACTCGCCATAGCATGTCATCTATGGTTTAAGCTTTACCAAATGGATGTAATGCCTTTTATAACAACATTCTTTAGGAGGAGGTTTATATGGAACAACCAAAGGAGTTTGAAGACCCAAAGAACTCGGGATACATCTTTTATCTAAATAAAGTCATTCCTGGTTTTAAGAAAGCACCCCATGCTTGGTACAAAAGGTTAATTTCTTATATCTTAGCTCGTGGCTTCAAGAGAGGGGGAGTTGATATGACATTGTTTGTTAGGAGAGAGGGTGGTGCTATATTACTTGCCCAAGTCTATATGGACGATATAGTTTTTGGATCCACATGTTTCTAACATGCTCACACTTTTTAGGAGGATATGAAGAGTGAATTTGAGATGAGCAAGCTTAGTGAATTTACTTTCTTCCTAGGTATCCAAGTGCGTTAACTCGAGAATGGGATATTTATAAATCAATATAAATATTCTAGGGATCTAGTGAAGAAGTTTGGTTTGGACTCCTCTAAGCACTTATGCACACCCATGAGTTACTCAACTAAGCTTAACAAAGATACTTTAGGTATAAACGTAGAGCAAACACTCTATAGGAATATGATATGTAGTCTCCTCTACTTGACTGATAGTCGTCCCGATATTTCCTTTAGTGTTGGAGTTTATGCACATCACCAAGCATCCCCAAAAATGTTATAATTCAGATGCCAATTGGGTTGGGGATGTTAATGGTTGTAAAAGCATCTTAGGTGGATGCTTTTACTTTGTGATTGCTCTTGTCTCATGGTTGAGTAAGAGGCAAAACTCCATTTCTTTATCCACAGCAGAGTCCGATTACATAGCCTCCGAGAGTGTTGCACACAACTCTTATGAATGAAACAAATGTTGAAGGATTATGGGATTACCCAAAGCACAATGACTATTTCTTGGGATAATACGAGTGCAATCCACATTTCTCGTAATCTCGTTCAGCATTCTCGTACGAAGCACAATAGGATTCGCGAGCATCTTATTCGAGATCTTATTGAGGAGAAGATCGTTTCCTTGAGCTTCGTGGGTACAGAATGTCAATTGGATGACAATTTCACTAAACCTTTAGATGCACTTAGATTTGAGGATCTTAGGAAGTCTTTGGGTATTTATTTCGTTGTTTGAGTTTAGGTATTGTTTCTAGTGTATAATGATCTTCATATTTCTATCACTTGTACCTATTACTAGATTGTATTCTTATGTGTATATATTGAACAATCCAAATAGATTTTCTTTTATTTTAGATTTTTTTAAAAAAATTTCAAAAAGATTTTGTTTTTGATAAAAATTTTCAAAAATTCAAAAATATTTTTGTATTTTGTATTACGCTGTATGTATATGGATGCGCATTTAAGATGTTCAAATAATAATTTTATTCCATCCATTCATGTGACTTAATCATGGTGTAATGATATTTGGTTTCGTTTCTTTTTGGCGCTTAATAATGAATGTTTAGCATTAAGTTATTCTTTGTTTATTACTTTCTCCATGCTAGACTCATTATATCGCCCTGATTGCACACATATGAACTATTGAATATTGTGCTTGCTTGTCATATGTAGAATAGGACGTTCTCATCTCAACCGTGCTCAATAAAAAACCAAATGTATTGGGAACTAATTGTGCATGTAAAAACCATTGTCCAATTTTTTTTCCCGAAAAATTGATTTATGTTTAAGAAATGGAAAGGGGCTACGAAAGAAGAAGTCTTCTGTGCGTTAAAAGCCACCATTGGCAAGAGCCTAAAAGATGATTTTGGCACATAAAAAAAAGTACCAAGGCCAATTTATTTGTTTCATTGATGCTTCATTAACATGAGCAATATGACTCCTTCAAAATTTTGAGAGTTTATGCTTAAAATGTGAGATTTTGAGGGTGTTTTAAGTTGAAGATCAATGGGTTTGCATAATAAAATTCCTTCAAAAACATTAAATATTTTGCCGTTATTGATTTGATAAGCATTGAAATTCATGACATTTGGTACGAGTTGAGTCAGTTTCACTTCTTTCAACATTTTTACACCTAAGGTTGAATTGAGTTCTTTCTTTAAGAGTGTCGCTTTGACTTCGTGCATCATCACTACATATGTTGACTTTCTCGTGCATTAAATTCCCACTTTTTCATTCCATTTCCATGATTAGGATATTTTCATGCTACTCCATGGTGTAATTGTTTGTACTTATATGTATATGTGTATACTAAAAAAAATTCTAAAATTTTAAAAAATTATTTGTTGGTTTGCTGAAGTGTCATCGCATATGCTTATTTGCCTATTCTTTGTGATGATATTTTAAATTTGGATTTTCGTGATGCTAAGTTTTCAAGTTAAGCTTATAAACCATTGTTTATTACAGAAAAAAATGGGGAGAATATATTTAGGCGGAGTTTAGCTTGTTTTCTTTAAACTCCATGTATCGCGGTATTTCCTTTGCTTCATCTGTGTATGTATTTTTTGCCTTGATTATTTCATGGAATACACGATGAATATTTCCAGTTGAAGATAATGTCACAGGTGCTTTTTCCTTTTTGAGTTTTGGAGCAAAATTAGTTGAACTGGTTTTAGGTATTATTTTTTAGTCTTGTTTTTTTACTGGAATAGCCGAAGGAGGAGATTTGTAAGAGCAAGTTTTATAATTGCTCATCATGTTTTAAGTTTGGCATATTTCGTTACACTCCTAGACCATCATATACATTTTCAAGAGCTTCAATAGAGAAGGTATATGGTTTTGATTGTGTGTAAACATTTTATTCAAGTTTTTTTTTTAAATGTTTGAGGGATGGTTTTAAAAAGTTTATCGAAGAAAAAATATTTTTTATTTTTAGTTGCTTGAAAGACTTTAAGTCTTCTTTCGAACGAGTTTGGCAACCCGTTTAAACAAACTTCAAATGAACATCAAATGACATTTCTCTGTTAGCAGAACAATATCATTTGAAGCTCATTCAAAGTTGGTTCGAATGAGTTTTAATTTTAATCGAATGAGTCAGTTCAAACGACATGCCATTATCATTTGAACAAATATATAAAGAGATTTCGACGATTTTTTTTTATGAATAGTAAAAATTCGTTTGATGTTTGTTTGAACATCATTTGAACGAGATGTCTAAACTTATTTGAATGAAGAAAGAAACTCATTCGAATGAAGCAAGAATCTCATTTCAATGATAGAGAAAGTTCGTTCGAATGAAATAATGAAACCCGAAGACAAAATCATGAAACTCAGAGACAAATTCAAACCCTTATTCAAGAGTATTATAGGAAATGGTTCCTCTACCTTCGTTTGGCATGACCCGTGACACCCCTATGGCCCCCTATGGCAACTATATGGTGATAAAACAATCTATGATGCTACAAGTAATCACAAAGCCAAAGTTATAGACTTTATCATTATTGATAGATGGAATTGGCCTCATACTATCACCAGGGAATTAAATGATATCATAAATGCTTGTCTCCCACCCATCAAGCCCAACACTACTGACATTTTCAAATGGGTGCCTAATCCAAATGGAGTTTTCTCAACTTCCACTGCTTGGAATGCTACTAGGACCTCTTATACCTCACCTCCTTGGGCTTATAAAGTCTGGAATAATTTCATCATTCCTAAATTCTCCTTTATCCTTTGGATGGTGTGCAAAAATGATATTTTCACCAAGGATAAGACTTATATATTGGGTATTTCCACAAATAACCTCCGTGTCTTCTATAACAACTAGATTGAAATTAGAGATCACATGTTCTTCAACTGCCCTTTCTCTACTGAAATTTGGAATGAGATTAAGTTCAAAAACTCCATGGATACTAATGCTACCTGCTGGAATGATATCATCAATGAACCTACCATCCTCAACAATGGAAAGCTCCTCATTGATAAGATTAAAAGAGGCTCCTTTGCTACTACAGTTTATTGTATTTGGATGGAAAGGAACAACATTGACTTCAATGCTATTGTCAATTAGCCTTGAACCATCCTAAAAAACATTGAGTTCTTGATCAATTGCAAAGCTAGAATATGGCATAAAACCAAAAGAAATTTCACCAACTAGATGCTCTGTATAAACTAGCAACTTGATGACCTTCATCTTCTTCATTGAGGGATTGTTTATGCTTTGCTTGGTGTTTTATGGTTGATGTCTTTCATTCCTTTGTTTATTTTGTAAGGCTATATTCAATTTGTTATTTCCTTGTCAAAGGGGGTATGCCCCTTTTTATTCTCTGTAGATCCCTTTTTCCTTTAATACAAACTTGATTACCAAAAAAAAAAAAACTAGAAAAAATATTTTATCTTTTAAAATCAATTATAGGAAAGAGGCCTTAAACAGTTTTAAAAAACACTCAATCAAAATCCAGGGATCAAACATAAATATGTATTCATATCTTCATTGAGATCCCTCGAATGTTAAAGATGAATCTCGGCACGTAACCCAATGTATCCTTGATGTCACTTTAAGTTTGTTGCATGGTCTCCAATCACACACCATATGCTTGATGGACACACATCTTAAATCCTAACAACCCATGACTCAAACAAGTTTTGTCCAAACATAAAATTAAGCCAATACATACAAAAGGACTTGAATCAAAAAAATTTCCTTATAACCTCGCCCAAATAATCATGGATAACCATCCCTAGATACTGTAAACCCGACCCTACCCCTCCTATGTCTCAGAGGAAAACCACCCCAAAAGGAGACCAAAAAAGACCAAAAAACTATTATACAAAAAATATCAGGGTCTTAATTGAAAAGGAAAATAATTATAAAAATGCCCAAAAACTTTTGCCAATTGGCAAAAGTCCTAGAGCCCCTTTAGCTGATCGGGAGAAGCCATGTCAGAGCGTGTTGTTTCAGCTGACCACATTGCGGTCTTATTTAAAAACAATGTCCCTCATACTTCTACCGAACGACAGAAAGGCCCTCCTGGTTTATTATAAATCAACTCATTTTAATCACTTCGAAACCCATCGAGATCCCGACAACCCAACAACGATCCATTTTTCTAATTTCCTTCTCCCCCGTGTGTCCTAGATACTTGAGCTCATTCTTAAAATCTCGAGGAAGTTCGTACTTTAGAAAAGTCACTTTCCCCTCAAAAGGAAAGCTTGTTCTTCTGCAAAGTCGCTTCCGAGTCCCAAATTGAGTCAACCCTATGACAAAATTTGAAAAAACCAAACATTTCTAGTCTAAGATCTTCTCAACCGGAGACAGAAAATAACAAAAAAGTCAAGACTTCTAGATGAAGCTTTGCCGACTGAAATGCACCAGAAAAAAGGACATTCCCCCCATAAAAAACTTGTATTTTTCCACGAGGGTAAAGTCGACCCTCGTTTAGGGGTTCGGGTATGCAATTTGCATTGTTTATATTTCAAAAGCCTGATATCTAGCCCAACACCGCTGTTAATTGACTTGATATGCTCATAGGTTAAAACAATGCTAATCAAATGCTACAACGACCATTATAAAATATAAAAACATACTTTTCAAAATTATTTTGAGGAAAGTGTCCGTGACCCAAGTCAGTCTAAAACTTTGCATCAAGCCAAATTTTAAAATACGACTACTCCCAGCGCTTCTCTAAATAAATAAAGCTCGTCCATGCGATGACCCCCGAATATGCGTTTTCATATCAAATACTCATCAAACGTCGGCCTTTGATTACAAATTATTTTAACATATAGATATATCAATCCAACATAATGAAAATGCTATATTAAGGACTAGGCTCCCTAATTACCATAATGTTGTATATTTTATAGATATCCCATTGCCTACACTTGTAAATATGTCCTGTTTATGGAAACTGCATTGGCTTTGATCCCAAGTCCCCTTAGGTACTTCTTTTTTGGGAAATTGTGTGTGTATATAGAATAGTAATCGAAAACTTTACAAGTAAAAGAGGAAATACCTCGAAACAAAGAAGCCAAGGGGCATACCCCAAAGGCAAACAACAAGATCAGACATGATGGGCCATACCCCACCAAAACGTAATCAGCAAAAATAAACACAACAAAACAAGGCCCAATAAGGGGCAAACAAAACGCAGCCTGACAAGAGAAATGGGACACACCAACTGGGCAGGACCCAGTCCCAAGCCATAGCAGACCCGAACCCTAATAGTCAACGAGTATACACCCGAACTACGAAGGTCATAAAAGCCATCAAAAGCATCGTCGAAAAACTCCCAACCACAAAAGAGACCAACACTGGTCAAGTCGAAATCCCAACTCAGACCTGCAGAAAACATAAACACTAAACACCATCAGCAACCATTTTCATCGCAAGGCAAACACGGCAGTGGGAAAACCACCACATCTCACCCCTTGGGTACTTAGTCTCTATATTGATCTTAACTCGTGAAGCCTAAGCCTCGTAATATGTCTCTCGGCATATTATCTACTAGATATGCATCCATCCCCGATCCTGAACTCCCCTAATTTCTTCTCGTCCACCCCAGTACCAGGATGTAGTGTTTTTCTATGCTTCTTAGCAATAGAATATTATATCTTCTATGTAACCTCCCCACTACTTAGCCCAACTCCTCCCAGTTCTACACCTCCAAACTAGTTTGAAGGACAACACCTTTCGGCCTGTAATCTCCCGCCTATTATAAGGCTATGTGCCAATGTCAAATATTTTGGGGTCCATTCCCATTCTGATATTCCATACTCTATCCCTCCCTCTCTCGAGACAAGTCCTACACTAGCACACACATCACGTTGGAGCACATAAACATATCAAACTACGTAAGCTTTGATCTCATGGACACACACGTATGTAGGTGCAATACCTATGTCTCTTGATATATTATCTCCATTGAGATGCACACACCTCTCGAATTTCATCTATTATTCCTGGAAAATTAAAATGAGATATCAAACTATCTTAAAGCGGGACATCCCAAACATATCCACACATACAAATGCTGAAACACATAGGAACGTGTAGATATATATACACTAATTATAACAGAAATGCACACGTCTCTCACCTTTATATCCTTCCTCAAACATAAAATGAGAAATCAAACTATCTTCAAATCGGGTTTTATTGCATACCTACATTCACAATAATGTCTGTCCATTATGTAAAAAAAAGTACGGAGTCATGCACATGCAATCTTGTGTACCTGCAGTGGTTGAAGTGACGTCTCTGTACCTCTCACCAATACCATTTTCCGACCTAAGCACTCATCTACATTTAAGGGATCCTCGCGGTAGGGTCTCTAAACATATTCTAAATTAACTAAAAAGTAATAAGCTAATGTAAATATAGATAATAAGAATTGAATTAAGGAAGTATAAAGAACAAGTGGGGTGCCTAATACCTTGATCACTCGTAACATTGTTCCCAAACCCACACTACAAAAATCTCTAGAACAACCGCAGACTTAAAACCTGCCTTAGGATTAGGCCAAAAAGGATAGTTCAAATCTTTTGTTTATTTTTGTCTAAAAAAAATAGAGACTCTGGAGAAGCCAACCAAACCCCTTATCACACACACACACACACACATAATCAGGCCCAGTTTTAAGAACCAGGTGTGTGCAACTCAAAATAGACATGGTGTCAAACATCTTCCAGGAGAAAGTCACCGAGTCCAAACTCGAACCAATAACCTGACCTTGGGGAAAGGTGATGGGTTGAGAGACAAGCACTCCCGCGCCCACCATTACATGAAGTCCTCTTTCCCCCCTCCTGCAATGCCACAATGAGGTGACTGTGTGTTTGTGGGAGGAGGGAAGAGAGAGTGGCTGAAATCAGGAGAACCAAATGTTAAAATGTAAAAAAATGTGGGGGGGGGGGGGGGGGGGAAGTGAATTTTAAATACAAAATTTGAAAAAATATTGGTGGGAGTTGATATCAACCCTTCATTTAGGTAGGTGAGGTGGCAAAAATCTGAGCCCTTATTGTGCTCACACATATTAAAAACTTCCCTAATATATATATATATATATATCCACATGATTTCAATGTTGTGAGAAATCATGAGGAGAAGAGAGGCATACATGGTATTGACATGGATGCTTCTGAAGCCTTCAACCTATGCATTAACGACATTCATGCAGATGATATGAGAACTAACAGTCTATCATTTATGTGGAACAAGAAGTAGGAGGGTAATGATAATGTTCAATCTAGGATGGTTAGATTTCTCCACAACGACACATGGGCCTCTGTGTTCCCTGAATCTCAAGCTATAGTGCTCCCCAATAGTGCTTCTGACCACTGCCCTATCATCACCTTGTTATCTACCCAAGAGCCTAAGAGACCCAAGCCATTCAAATTTCATAATTTTTGGATGGATCACTCTAAGTTCGAAGAGGTGCTGTCTGAGTCATGGCACAGGAATGATAGGGGTAACCCTATGATTTGATTTAGCATGAAGTTGAAGAGACTTAAGGGTAATCTGATTGGGTTTGATAAGAAATTATTTAATCACCTTTCTAAGAGGGTAGAGGAGGCCAAACCTCTGTTGGACGAGGCCCAAAGAAAGATGGATCATGATGGGTGCAATATTAGTTTCCAACAGGATGAAAGGGACAAGTTGGCTAGGTGCTTGGAGCTCAAAAATGTTGAAGAATCCTATTACAAGCAACAGTCTAGTGTCAAGTGGCTCCATTTAGGTGATGGGAATAACACCTTCTTCCATAATAAGGCTAACTAAGATTTGAATATAAAGAAGATTATCTGTATTGAGGATGCGAATGGTTATAGAGTGGAGGGTTCTCAAGAGGTGGACAATACTATCGTAGGGTACTTCAATCAGCTCCTGGGCTCTAGTCCCATTTGTGAGGATCCTGACCCTTTTATCTGGGCCAACGTTTGCA
Organism: Sambucus nigra; assembly: GCA_949130495.1. Taxonomy (NCBI): domain Eukaryota; kingdom Viridiplantae; phylum Streptophyta; class Magnoliopsida; order Dipsacales; family Adoxaceae; genus Sambucus; species Sambucus nigra. The sequence continues at coordinate 96,245,228 of OX422216.1, read as the reverse complement.
AGAGTATTAGTGATAATGAAAGTGTGGCGTTGAGTGCTCCCATTAATTACGATGAGATTAAGGCGTCCATGTTCGCTATTGGGTTTGATAAAGCCCCGGGTCCAGTCGAGTTTAATGCATTTTTTATAAAGAGAACTGGGAGGTGGTGGGAAGCAATGTGGTGGAGGATGTTGAGTATTTCTTCAGGTGTAGCTACTTACCTAGATAATGTAATTGTAAAACCTTGAGTCTCATCCCTAAGGTACCAACACCGATGGGTATGCATAATTTCTGCCCCATTGCCTGTTGTAACACCAACTACAAGTGGATTTAAAAGGTTCTCGCTAATAGGATGAAGCATGTTCTTCCTCTTATTATTAACCCAAGCCAAGCTGCATTTGTGCATGGGAGGGCCATTTAAAATAATATCCTTTTACTTCAGGAGATTATGAGGAACTATCATAGGGAGCTTCGACCCCCTAGATGCACTATGAAGATTGACCTTCTTAAGGCTTATGACACCGTTAATTGGGAATTCCTTTAAAAGCTCATGGTGCATCTAGGTTTTTCCATTATCTTTGTTGGGTGGTTGAAGAAGTGTTTCACTAATACCAAGTTTTCTATAAGCCTGAATGGGAACTTGCATGGATTTTTTTAGGGCAAGAGAGGCTTGAGACAGGGTGAATCCCTCTCTCTGTATCTTTTCCTGTTGGTGATGGATACGTTTTCTTGCCTCATGGATAGAGCTAGCACGGACTCCTCATTTACTATTCACCCTAAATGCAAGCAGGCTGGGTTGAATCACTTATGTTTTGCGGATGACGTGATCATCCTTTGCGGGGGGATGTATCTTTATGCTACATTGCCAAGAGGGCTTTGGATGACTTTTGTAGCATTTTTGGTCTTCATCCAAATGTCAACAAGAGCAGCTTCTACTGTTCAGGCATTGATGTGGATGGGATTAACCAAATCAGGGACCTTCTTGGCTTTTCTCCTAGTAACCCTCCCTTTATTACCAAGGTGTGCCTCTCATCACCACGAGGCTTAAGGCTCATGACTTCCAAAGGCTGATTGATAAGATTACTGGTAGAATCAAGTGCTGGACTAATAAGTTTCTCAATTACGCGGGGAGACTTTAGCTCATCAAGGCTGTCTTGTTTGGGATCCAGGTGTATTAGTCTAGTCTCTTCATCTTACCTAAGGGGGTCATCAAGATAATAGAGCAACTGATGAAGGATTTTTTATGAATGGGGTCTGACCAAAAGCATACGGGGGTGAAGGTTGCATGGAAGGACTTGTGCAGTAGCTACATTGAGGGGGGCTGGGTGTCAAAAGCATGGAGAGGTGGAATATCACTGCCATTATGAAAACGCTTTAGAACCTGTGCAGTAAGAAAGACTGCGTATGGGTTAAATGGTGTAACATCTTTAAGTTAAAAATAATGATTATTTGGGCCTTTACAATTCCTACCGATTGCTCATGGAGTTGGAGGAAGATGATGCAGCTTAGAGACCGTATTAGACCGTTCATCAAGTGCAGGGTAGGCAATGGTAATGACACGTTCGTTTGGTATGATGATTGACACCCGTTTGGGCCTCTGCATCCCCGCTATGGGGACAGAGTAATCTACGACGCTGCCAGCAACCACAAGGCCCATGATGCAAATTTTATCCATGAGAATAGGTGGCGATGGCCAGCTACTACCACGTGGGAATTGTTGGAGATCAGTAATGTGGACTTGCCTACCATTAGTCAAGATATGATTGATGAGGTGACGTGGGTCCCCAACCAGTTTGGATTCACTATCAGTTCTGCGTGCAATGAACTTTCCCCTACTCTTCCTCTTGTGGCGTGGCATAACTTGGTGTGGGATAAGGTCAACATAAGTGTACCTGTATTCTTTGGATGATTTGTAGGGATGCTTTACACACTAAGTATAAGCTCTTTAACTGGGGAATTATAGAGGATAACTTATGCTACAGTTGCAACAATGGGTTCGAGACCATAGCCCACGTGTTCAATAAGTTCCACGTTGCTAAGGAGGTGTGGAATGAGGTGAGGTTCCGAAATCATGAGCATAGGGAGGCCTTGGCGTGGGATGGTGAGGTGCATTATGTGACATCTAATTATAGGGGCATAAATTTTTATAATCAGATTAGGAAAATCTTGTTCTCCACCACAATTTATTGCCTTTGGATGGAAAGAAACGATAGACATTTTAGGAACTCTTCCAGAAGCACCAATGTCCTGGTCAAGGATATTGAGGTTATGATCAAATCTAGGGTCATGACCTGGAAGAAAGGGAGAAGGAGTTTCAATAATTGGATGGCTTTCATGAATTGGGGAATCTCGGAGAGTGCAATTCTGTAGTTTTGAGCCAAGGGCTTTGGCCTTTTGGCCCTCTATTTTCATTTGTTTCCCTCATAGGGTATGCCCTTAAGGGTTTGGGGAGACCCCCTCCTCTTGCTTGTAATTAGTCTTTTCTTTTAATATACATAACCATTTCCAAATATATATATATATATATATATATATATATATATATATATATATATATATATATATATATATATAATCTTAATTTGAGTCTTGCACCAAATCGAGCTATGTAAGCTTGATGCATAGTGAGATGATAGTTTTGAGTGAATCATGTTCATTAGAACCTATGGACACTACATTAAAGATCATTTGTATCCTCTAAATCAAAACTTCCTAACAATACATCTGTATATTTAATGAGAATTCAAGAAATCATATTTTCTAAAGTCATTTTTGATTGAATAGTTCAAGATTATTGCACATGTTCATATTCATACTTTCATGAAAATGATTTTTATGTTGATCAACTGAAAGTTCCATTGAAAATTATTTCCTTGCATTCTCTTGTGTTAGAAAACCTTGAGTTTTGCCTACAAGCTCGAGCACAGTTGGGATTTGGTCCCATGCATACAATTACATATAAAATAGGCCAAAAAATTCTTTGCCTATTTTTTGGGCGTAGGTGTTCAAATTACCTATGTGCTCATGACTATAAACGATTTGGGCTAAAAAGTTTTAGTGCCTAAAAGCGTGCACATGGTTACAATTTTCCTCCGTTCTGATTTCCCACCGTGCGCACGACATGACCCAAATTTCAAAATCTTCTATAAAGAGGAGTGTTTTCCCTCCCATTTTAAGATATCCTTTTTCTGAGTACCTCTCACACCTAGAGATAGTATTTTCAAGTCAAGTGAACAAATATAAATACTTCAATCATATAATTCACTTCATCTAACAAAACTAAGAGAAAAACTTGAATCAAACTTAGATTCAAGATTTGTCAGATTTAAGAGTGCTTTGAAATTTAACACAACATAGCCTAGACTCATTTCTACCTTTTACATTTGAATTTGAATGATCTAAGACTCTGAGATCTAAAAAGAAGATGTTTGATATGATGGAGAGGTCAATTTGGTGCGATCCAAGTTGGAGAATGTTACTTCCAAGTCCGATAAATGGATCTTTGAAAGGATTTGTCATTGGAATGGGGGGAAGTCGTAGCGTCCATAGGTTACTTCTTATTAGTGAACAAAACAAAGGTGCATAGAGGAACTTTTGAAATCTAATGAGAAACTAAGATGATCCAGGTTTTTTACCCCTAGGTTGGAGTTATTCTTTTTAAAACATGTCTTGTGCCTCTTTATGTGAATACTATTTGTCCTTATATGCATTATATTACACACACACCTAGATCTTAATTTGGATACAAAATGATTATTTGTTAAATTAACTTAGGGTTTTGCTTCTAGTTGTTCACCTAATTGACTTTGATTATATCTGAATTTGTTTAACTTGATCAGATCTATTTTCTTTTGTCACTTAATTGCATGCTTATTAGGTGGATGTAGTGTAACGCCCTGACTCGAATTTATGGGTTACCTGTGGTCAATTTGGCTCGACCCAAGCATTAGGTGTGAAGTGCAATGAAACAACCTACATAATGCAGTTTGTCTAGTTTTATTTAATTAACATTTCATTTGTTTAGCATGCGATTCCCATTTCAAATCAAGCTACGTGAGGGACCCGTGGAAAGCATTCCCAAAATCTAATCATACAGAACTACTAACATAAAACAAAAGAATACTTTCATATATAATTCCCTCAAAAGAGACTCAAACACATTACATCTACGTGCGCATGCAACTACCGTATATATACACACACATATATAATTATAAACATGAAACCGTTTTTATTCCAATTTTTTTTATCCAGATTAATTTACCTTAATCTTATAAAAGAAATCCCTTTTCCTTGACTTGACCTTTAATTCCCGATTTAACACACCCGTTTAAATACTTAAAAAAAATATACCTTGTTTAAGGAAAATATTTTTTTTTCCCGAAATCTCCCTTTTATATATACCAATTCATGTTAGTATTTTCTTTGATAATCACCGTTTCAACACACGCAAACACCATGTTAGAAAATACTTATTTTCCTTTGAAAAACCTTTAAAAAACACACCCTTGTATTAATCATGGCTAAAACCTTTTTAGGTTGCTAAAATACCCATTTATTCCCTTACCTTTACCATTTCTTTACTTTATGGACATTTATCAATTTCACATTACTTGTCCACTTTATTCTTTACCGGAACATTTATTAATTCGTTCAAGATAGGTTGTCTTTTCACATGTTCACCACACAATCCATTTCTTCATATATTCTATTTTCATTATCTTTTTTCTCAGAATCTTCCAATATTATCATACTTTAACGGGCTCCACACCATCAGTTAAACTACCAGATGCTATGGCGAGTAATTTTGGGTCTTTCAACCCAGGGCTCCAAGCCCTCCTTAATTATCCCAGTGCCATCCGAGTCCTTATTAATGTGTTTTAACATTTTTCAAATGTCCACATTATTCCACTTTTCCTTTTTTCGGCTGAAGCCAAAACTCGGGGTTTCACCCCAATTTGTGTTACACTTCAAAATAATCATTTCATGTCCTTTACATACTTAATTTCATTTTTATTCCAAAATCAAGTTCGTTTAGAACCATCATGTACAACACCCTTTCCAACATTTTTATTTCATAAAAATGTTCCACTTTACATAAAATTACCATTTTACCCATTTGTTTATAAACTGGTATTTTCCTCCTTTTTCACAAGTGTCATTTCCCACACACCATTAAGTTATTCACACTTACTTCTGAAGTGTTTTAACACATTAACACTTTCTAAATATTTTTGAGTAACATTCTTCTCAAGTTGGAAACATCTTTATTTCATTACTTTCCATTCCAAGAAATTAATGAAAATCCAAGACTACTTTATAAGAAAATACCATTTTCTTTATTAGCACACGTTGTCATAAAACCATCCACTTGTCAAGTTTTCCACCCCTTATTACACCTTAAGGGCTAAAATCTCTATTTTCATTCATCTCATGTTTAAAACTATTGGAACCCTCATTAAACTTGTTTATATATTCAACATCAAAATACTACAAGTTTATATTCACGAGAAGATGGATTTCAAGTCCAAAATCCTATTTAATGGGTCAAACTTAAAATTGATTCTAGAAATTTCACAATATTGGCATAAACATGCTTTTCAAGCTAAAGTCATTTTCATTTCTCGAAGATTTGAGTAAATGTCTATTTATAAAAAAAAATCCTTATTTCTACAAGAAAACTTGAAAATATTTGTTCATAAAACATTCCCAACATATTATTTCATAAAAAATTTTAAACACTAAGTTTTCTTGAAATATACTATTTTTTTCATAACCATTGAAACCCTTTGTAACCCATTTTTACAAATCATAAGAAATATCATTCTTAACTCATGAATGCATTCTAATCTTATAAACTATAACCGCATGACTGATACTATGGAAAAATTGAGTTTTTATACTAAAGAGTAGAGTTTTCTCACCTCATATGTAGCTCCAAAAATGGTGGATGAGGAAGAAGATGATGGCAACTCCCCACATCCTAATGTGGCCTCAAGGAGGTTGCCTGGCTCCACAAAGCTGGTCTCCATGAAAACTCCAAGAAAACCCCTTTTAAACTCCACAAATTTTTACTCTTCTTTTTCTCCAAAACCCCGAACAACACCTCCAAAATTCGTAGCTCTACTCAATAATGGAGGGTATAGGTGTGAAAGCTTATTTATGGTGAAGTACTAGTAATATATGGTGGCATGGGGTGGGAAATTGTGTAGCAATGGTGGAAAAGTATTTGGGGATGTGGAATACCTCTCTCTTCTTCTCTCCCCCCTAAAAACCCATTTAACCCCCCACAACACCCTTATAAAACACCTCCAAACCTCCAAAAACCCGTTTTTGTCCAATCTGGGTTCACCAGAACTCGACACGTCATCGATCCACCAAAAACATGACTACCCATCTAAAAAATTTTAGGGAGCTCGTTCGAACGAGAAAGGGACCTTGTTCGAACAACCTTCTAACAAATTCAGACAGTGGCACGTTTGATCCTCGTTAGAATCCCTCTTTGAACGGCCTTCGATTCTTATTCGAACGACCTAATTCTCATTCGAACGACCTAATTCTCATTCGAACGAAGTGGGAATCTCTTTCGAACTACCTCCAAGTCGTTTGATCTTGGCAGATTTCCTTAAATCTCTAATTTTTTTACCCAAAATCTTCCAAAAATGACCATTAAAGCCCAAAAATAGTCAAACGTAGCAATAGAAGTTCATACTAATGATCCAAATTCTAAGGGTTTTACATTATTACGATTTGTATGAGAATAATAATAAAATATTGGGCATGGGTATTACATTCTTCCCTCCTTAGGAAATTTCATCCCCGAAATTATCGACCCGCCAATTCCTCAAGTTTATAGGATTTACCAAATCTCATTTTAAGTCATAGAAATCTTCCAAGACAAAATCATTGAAGTCCTCAATGGCTTAGATCTCATCACACGCTCTTACACAGGGTTGTCACCAAAATCTCAACATGAGACATGCTCTAACGCTCATCGTCACACTATTTATTAACGTCACACAATCATCTCGAGTCTATGCTCACTCCATGATCACTCTTAATCAAGTCCTAGGACTACCTTTGTTAATACCTAAATCACATTGCAGCCTCTACCGGGCAACCCTCTCTTCAGTGATTGATACTCAACCAAGAGTGAACCATGATACATCCAATCACCCAACTCATCATCAAGAACCATATCGAATCTAAGGACTGTACATTTCAAGTTTACTCAAATCTTCGAGTCATCATGACCACAAAACCTCATTTAAACTTGATACTAACCTCATATCATAAGTCACTCACTCCGTGGAGCGACACACCAACCAAATCATCATCGTGCACTCGGCTGATACCTTTCCCTGCGCCACTCTGATGACTATAGTATTACTCTAGGCTTTTAACTTTGGAACACTCACTTGAGCACCGCACCAATCCATTCACCGTGGCAAAGTAAAACTGTGTGCTAAATTTCCTCAATTCTGACACTATATAATGTCCCTAATTTACCATCATGCCCTTTACAACCAGAGCGACTGATTGTCATGCTGGCCAATACTAATGTCTCTAATTTTAAGGAAATAGAATACTATGAGCAAACTGTACCGCCAAAAGAATAACCGCGTGTACACGAAACTTTGTGCAATAGCAAGGACACCTCAGATAGGGGCACACCCAGTTACCGAGATGCATTGACCATGCCAGGTCTACTCGCACTCTACTAGGCCCACCTCGTACCGTGACATGGTAAAAATATGAGCTACCACAGTTGTGGGAATACCAATCCTCGATTATAGGGACCGAAAGGGACACACAAGAATCAAAGGAACAAATAACCATTTTGAGAAAATTTTATCCGTACGCATCGGACGAAAAGCAAACTTGTATTGCCTATTTTGAAGTCTACAATTCTTCCCAGACATTGTCATTGTGTACTAACCTAGCCACACACCCTAGCTCAAGTCATTGACCGTGATGAATTGAATCACGACCATTCATCTTATCAGAAAAAATCAACGTACGAATCTGTTGTTCTCTGGGAAGTCAACACCAGACTTCCCTCCTTAGGAGTAAGGCTCTCCCCCTTACATCCTTGACATACATAAACCACTTTGTCTAGAAAATTCCTAACGCCTTTGCCAAGTTGACCTTGTCCACATCTTTAGTGATGATTTCACCAACCCACTGTACCTAGGTAATTGTCTGCCTTATCAAATCATGATCGTAACCTTGTAACCCCAAGTCTCCTTAGGGAGGATCCCGTTAAGTGAAGCATTCATCCTATAGTAACCTTTAACTACACGAGGTTATCACGGATCTTATATTTGAGTTCTACCTAAACTGAATTCACGTGACGGTCACACCGATCGTCATTGGCATTACAAGGGTAGTAAGTACCACACAGGGTAACCTCTACTAGTCCACACCGGATTGGAAAGTCGTGGCAAGAGCTAATCCCTATCTTGCTAGAACTATCCTAAATCATACCGTCGATACATGTCATCATTCTAATCATGCTTCGATATTCCCCATTTGGGTGCCATTTTCAAGTCTCCATACGACATCACCAATTTAAGTCCCAAATACATTTCCTATTACTCATCAAAATCAAGTGACACATCACCTACACTACTCATTCAATGATACTCGGGCATCATGCCCATTCACGACACAAGTTTCCATTTTCTCTTAGAAAGTCACACCAGCCAACTGTGTCAATTCGGACGAGAGCACCCGGCATGTACATTATTTGAATCTTTTAAACCTTGACTAATAACCTGAGGTCATTACCAGACCCTTACTATGATCATCATTGGAACACTAGTACTTCTTTATACCGAACTTAACTGGTTTCCTACGGACCCCAAACATACTCCACATAAAAATCCTCAAGACCGGACATGATTTCATCATCCATGACATTCTCATCGTAGGTGCACTCTACAAATTTCTCAATATGCACATTGTGATTACTAGGTGCTCGCAAATGTCTATGATCTTTTATATATAGTGCACCTTAACGATCGAACACCTTAAAATGCCACAATAGTCGACTTCTATTCCTAATAATTCCACATACACAATTTATTCTACGGGCACTCCAAGATGACCTTTAACCATATTCACACTAGGATTACCTTGAATCTAACCATTAATTAAGCCACTAAAATGGGCCCTTACACTTAGATAAAAATCTTACCTTCTTTATAAATGGTTGTGGCCGTAATCCACATACCAATCAAACCTCTAGGCCTACATCACCGACATCATTAAAGATCCTATTCTTAGAAGTTGCATCATATTTCCTAAAACCCTAACATATAAGACTATCAAGAGTTCACTCTTGAGTCTCCTCAATCATCATCGTTACATACGTAACATACTTACCAAAATTTACCCGTAACTCTCATCATACCTCACGATGTAAAACTTTCAATCAACAATCACTAAGGAAATTACTTACAATAATAGTATCTTACCGAACCAGACTGGGTACACATCCCCAAGTGTTGACCAACATGATTCCTCACATCTACCGAATAACCAATCATCTCACGACATGATACTACCCCAAGGATCAAATTTGCCTAATTACATCATCATCATTATTAACAATCCGAAAGTACCGCAACTCGAAACTTTTTTTTGGTAAGTAAAATGTATGTATAAACGAGAAAGAGAACAAAGCTAGGGTAAAACCCTAGGGAACCCTAAGGGAAAGAGAAAATGATGAGGGCATACCCAAACATCAAAGAATAATCAATACAAGGAAAAGAAACCCATACAACTAAACTAATCAAACATAGAGGATTCAAGAATTTTCCAATACATGCACCCAAAAACTTAATGCATCCTTATCAGAAATCAATGTGGTGGGTGGTGGGTGATGATGTTGTCATATGGGTTAAACATTTCTTCTCCTATGGCTATATGCCTAGGCAGTGGAACAACACCATCTTAGATCTCATTCCCAAAATACGCAACCCCTCCTCTATGAGGAATTTTAGACCAATTACCTGCTGCAATTCTGTGTACAAGTGTATCTCCAAAATTATAGCTAATAGACTTAAGCCCCTTATGCCTCTCCTTATTAGTGGAAGTTAAGTTGCCTTTATGCATGGCAGGTCTATTAATGACAACATTCTTCTTCTACAAGAACTTATGAGGAACTACCATAAGGTCCCTAACTCTCCCAAATGCACTCTTAAGGTGGACATCATGAAAGCCTATGACACTGTTGATTGGAACTTCTTATTCTCTATTCTTGATCAGGTCGACTTCCCTCCCAGATTTATCTCCTAGATAAAAGCTTGTGTTTCAAGTTTCTGGTACTCCATCAACCTCAATGGTGGTTTAAATTGTTATTTTACTGGAAAAAGAGGATTGAGGAAGGGTGATCCTCTCTCCCCCTTCCTCTTCCTTCTTGTTATGGAGGCTTTCTCTTGCATTATGGACAACCATTCTAAGCCCCCCTCCTTCACATTCCACCCCAAATGTAAGGAGATCAACATTACCCATCTTGGTTTTGCTGATGATTTAATGATTTTCTGCAACGGTGATGTGAATTCTGTTAATTGTGTCAAGGAAGCCTTGGATGAATTTGCTAATCTGAGTGGTCCGACCCCCAACCTTTCCAAGAGCAACTTATTTTGTTCTGGAGTGGATCAAATATCTATTTATACCATGTCTCCCCTTCTTGGTTTTGAGCATAATTTACCCCCTTTTAAGTACCTTGGGGTCCCTCTTATCACTACTAAACTTAAGAGCACTGATTATAAGGACCTTGTGGATAAGATAACTGCCAAAGTTAAGAGCTGGACCACCAGGTTTCTAAGCTATGCTGGCAGACTTCAACTTGCCATATCTGTTATGTTTAGCGCACAAGTGTATTGGCCCTCTATTTTCATCCTTCCCAAAAGTGTTATAAGTGCCATTGATCAATACATTATGGATTTCTTATGGAATGGGATTAAGCTCAAGCATAGTGGGGCAAAGGTGGCTTGGGAGAAGGTGTGTAAACCTAAGAAGGAAGGGGGCCTTAATATCAAATATATGGAAACTTGGAATAGGGATGCTATTTCTAAAAACTTGTGGAATATTTTCTCGAAGAAGGACAACCTTTGGGTCAAATGGTGACATACCTATAAGATCAAGGGAAGAAGCCTATGGAATATCAATTGTCCTCAAGATGCTTCTTGGTGCTGGAGGAAAATCCTTAAAGTTAAGGAGGAGGTTAGGCCAAACTTAAAGGTCATTTTGGGCAATGGGAAGGTCACCTACTTCTGGCATGATAACTGGCACCCTCTTGGACCTCTTTATCCTCTCCTTAGTTATAGAACTATATATGATGCAAATAGTAACACTAAGGCCAAAGTAACAGATTTCTTGTAGGGTTATTCTTGCTCTTGGCCTATCTCTACCACTTGGGAGCTCAATGATATTAGGAACTCTATTCTTACTCCCATTCAACCTCTTATTAAGGACATTGCATATTGGTCTCCTAACAACAGAGGCACTTTCTCTATTGCCTCAGCCTATGATACCTTGATATCTCATACTTCAGATGTTTATTGGTATGAACTTGTATGGCATAAGGGTAACATTACCAAATGATCTTTCATCCTTTGGCTTGTTTGCCACAAAGCCCTTGTGACTAAGGATAAGCTTATGGAGTGGGGTATTTTGGACAATTCCAACTGCCTCCTTTGCAACAATGGAGAGAGTCCATTGACCACATTATGAACAATTTCTCTTACTCTAAGAATGTTTGGGAGGAGGTGCTGTATAGGAATTCGTCCTATAGGAATCTTGGGAGTTGGGAGGAGGAGATTACTTTAGCCTCCCTTGAAGCTAAAAGGATAAATTTGGTTGCTTTTTTCAGATCATCCTCTTTTACTACTGATTCTTACTCTATTTAGATGGAAAGAAACAATAGGTTGCACAACAGGGGTGCTAGGAACGCAGGTGCTGTTATAAGAGGTATTAAAGAGATGATCAGAGCTAAATCGAGATGATGGAAGAAGTTTAGAAGATCATATGAGAACTGGATGTGCTGTAATCTTTGGGGCTTATCCTAGTCTTTATTGTTTGAGTGGGACTTTCTTTAACTTTTTATTTGGGTGTGGTTCCCTGTGATGGAGTTTTCTTTGGCATAGGAGAATGTCCCTATGGACTTGTTTAAATTCCCTTGTATAGTTTCTTCTTTCAATATAATTTAATTACCAAGAAAAAATGTCGTTTAGGCATGATGCACTAGTCACCTAAACTCCATAGTTTATTTTTACAACATTCATGTTTCTAATCTAGTGGACGTTATTAAGCTCTATCCACATCTTGATAGACCTCTCATGTCATCAAGGGTTGACACACAAGCACCTCACACTAAAAATCGTGACGTCGCCACTAATGGCTCGCATAGACACTCGTAAGTCACAAACATGTCTAATCAGAAGCGCGAAAGAACTTAAGGACAACGAACTTGGTTGCATGCAACTTGGCAATGAATTACCCGTCGTGCTAATCTCTTTGACTTTTTATTAAGAATACGAACAAAAACCGTCACCAATCTAGCGTAACCGGCCCAAAACCAACATCGACGTCGAAAGATCCAATATCGACCTTATCACATTACTCCCAAAAGTAACCTTGAATCTAGATCTCTGATACCATTTGTAATTCACCGACCCGGATTTATGGGTTACCCATGGTCAACTCGATCCAACCTGAGTGTTAGGTGTGAAGTGCAACAAAACAACCTACATAATGTTGCTAGTCAAGTTTTATTTAATTAAAATTTTACTTGTTTAGCCTGAGATTACCATTTCAAATCAAGCTACGTGAGGGACCCGGGGGAAGCATCCCCGAAATCCAAGTATACAAAGCTAATAATGTAAAATAAAATAGTACTTACATATATAACTCCATCAAAATACGGAACCGCCGCCAACCTGCCGTAATAAAGATAAGGGAATGCGTCGAATACCCAATTGGAAAATACAAGAATGCAATATAGAATCGAACGGCAGAAAGAAGACTCTAATAAGTTATATCTACATGCCCATTTAACTACCATATATATATACATACACATATGTATGCATGGAACAATTTTTATTCCAAAAACGTTGTTTATCCCAATTAATTTACCTTGATCTCGTAAAAGAAATCCCTTTTTCTTGACTTGACCTTTAGTTTCTGATTTAACACACCGAGTTAAATACTTAAAACAAATACACTTTGTTTAAGGAAAATCATTTCTTTTCCTGAAATCACGCCTTTATATATACCAATTCACGTAGTATTTTCTTTGAAAATCACCCTTTCAACACATGCAAACACCATGTTAGAAAATACTTATTTTTCTTTGAAAAACCTTTCATAAACACACCATTGTCTTAATCATGGGTTAAACCTCTTTAGGTTGCTTAACTACCCATTTATTCCCTTACTTTTACCGTTTCTTTACCTTATGGACATTTATCAATTTTCACATTAGTTATCCACTTTATCCTTTACCGGAACATTTAATAATTCGTTCAAGTTAGGTTGTCTTTTCATATGTTCACCACATAATCCATTTCTTGATATTTTCCATTTTCATTATCTTTTACTCGGAATCTTCTAATATTCGCATACTTAAACGGGCTCCACACCGATGGTTATTCTATCATATGCTCTGGCTAGTGATTTTGGGTCTTTCAGCCCAGGCTCTGGGACCTCCTTAATTATCCCGGTGTTATCTGGGTCCTTATTAACGTGTTTTAACATTTTGTAAATGTCCACATTATCCCACTTTTCCTTTTCCTGTCCGAAGCTAAATCCTGGGGTTTTACCCCAACTTGTGTTACACTTTAAAATAATCATTTCATGTCCTTTGAACCCTTACATTGATTTTTATTCCAAGATCAAGTTCATTTAGGACCATTGGGTGTAACATCCTTTCCAACATTTTTATTTCATAAAAATGTTCCACTTTACCTAAAATTGCCATTTTACCCATTTGTTTCCAAACTTGTCTTATACTCCATTTTTGACAAGTGTTATTTCCCGCACGCCATTAAGTTATTCACACTAACTTCGTAAGTGTTTTTCACACATTAAAACTTTATAAACATTTTGGAGTAACACTCTTCTTAAGTTGGAAACATCTTTATTTCGTTACTTTCCTTTCCAAGAAATCATTGAAAATCCAAGACTACTCTATAAGAAATATAACATTTTCTTTATTAACACATGTAATATTAAAATCATCCACTTATCACGTTTTTCGCCCCTTATTATACCTTAAGGTCTAAAATTTCTATTTTCATTTATCTCATGTTTAAACCCATTAGAATCCTCATTAAACTTGTTTGTATATTCAACATCAAAATATAACAAGTTTATATTCATGAGAAGATGGATTTCAAGTCCAAAATCGTATTAAACGGGTCTAACATATAATTTATTCTATAAATTTCCCAATATTGGCATAAATATTCTTTTCAAGCTAAAGATTCTTTTATTTCTCCAAAATTTTAGTAAATGTGTATTTATACAAAAATCAAAATTTCTATTAGAACACTTGAAAATATTTGTTCATAAAAATTTCCTAACATTTTTATTTCATAAAAATGTTTAAACACCAAGTTTCCTTGAAATATACTTTTTTTTCTCAAAACCATTGCCCATTTTTACAAATCATTAGAAATATCATTCTTAACTCATGAATGCATCCTACTCTTATAAACTCTAACCCCATGACTAACACTATGGAAAAATAATGTTTTTGTACTAAAGAGTAGAGTTTTCCCACCTCATGTATAGCTCCAAAAATGGTGGATGAGGAAGAAGATGATGGAAACTCTTCATCTCCTAAGGTGGCCTCAAGGAGGATTCCTATATCCACAAAGCTTGTCTCCATGAAATCTCTAAGAAAATCCACAATTTTTTACTCTTCTTCTTCTCCAAAACCCCCTAACAACGCCTCCAAAATTCATAGCTCTACTCAACAATGGAAGGTATAGGCGTGAAAGCTTATTTGTAATGAAATACTAGTAATATATTGTGGCACAAGGTGGGGATATGGTGTAGCAATGGTGGAAAAGTCATTGGGGATATGGAATACCCTTGAACTTATAGAGAGAAAGGGAGACAATCTGATGGGTTTTTTGTGAGGGAGAACCTCCCCACCTATCTCTTCTTCCCTCCCCAAAATAAACCCATTTAACCCCACAAAACCCTTATAAAACACCCCCAAACCTCCAAAATCCCATTTTTATCCAATTTGGGTTCACCAGAACTCGATACATTATCAATACAACGACCTAAAACGTGACCGAGCAACCCGATCTAAATAATTTTAGGGATCTCATTCAAACGAGAATGGGGCCTCGTTCGAATGATAAAGGACCTTGTTCGATGACCTTCTAATGAATTCAGACAGTGGCACCTCGTTCGATCCTTGTTAGAACCCATCTTTGAACGACCTTCAATTTCATTCGATAACCCGATTCTCGTTCAAACGAAGTGGGAATCTTGCTCGAACTACATCCAAGTCATTTGATCTTGCCAGATTTCCTTAAATCTCCAATTTTTTTTACCCACGATCTTCCAACAATTACCATTAAAGCACCAAAATAGTCAAACGTAGCAATAGAAGTCCATACTAATGATCCAAATCCAAAGGGCTTTTCATTATTACGATTTGTACGAGAATAATAATAAAATATTTGGCATGGGTATTACATTCTTCCCTCCTTAGGAAATTTCTTCCCCAAAATTATCGACCCGCCAATTCCTCAAGTTCATGGGATTTACAAAATCTCATTTTAATTCAATACTAAAATATTGGGCATGCTATTACACTTGGGCATTTTAATTCAAAAAATTAATGATAACTATCATGAAAACCTATTCACCCCTAGGTTTATTCGAGTAGAACACACTAACCTCAATTTGTATCAAAGCGATTGCTCTTATAAGCACCAATGTGTTAGAGTTAATCTTGCATAACTGTGTGTTTCTTTTATTCTTTGGTACTCCTAAATCTATTGGGCTTGTGATTATATTATTTTTTTGAGAATGGATCAATATTGTAATAGTATCTCAAACTATGGGCATTAGAAGGTGAAAATGTGCACACACTTCACATCCGAACATGAGAGAGTGTGGATGGGTGTCGTGGACAATTAGAGTTATCCTATGATAGAGGATTATGAAGTGAAAGTGAAGAAACAAGAGTTTTTTGGATGGATGCTGAATTTATAGATTTCATTTACAATTCATTTGCATTGTTTGCTTCTTGAGTATAGAAGAGTATAACCTTATACTGAACTGTGAATTGGCGAAGGAAGCATGGGACATTCTAAGAGTGACACATGAGGGAAAATCTAGTGTGAAGCGAGCTCGGTTGAAAAACATTGCAACTGAGTTTTAGAAAATGCGAATGAGTGAAGAATGCAACTTTAATGACTATTACACTAGGTTAACCGAAGTAGTGAATGACTCACTCAATCTTGGAGAGAAAATTCTAGAGAATAAAGTTGTCAAGAAATTGTTAAGAACGTTATCATCTAGATTTCGTACCAAATTTGTTAACCTTAACGAGATTAGAGACACTGACACTTCTAGCCTTGAAGAGCTTAGAGGATCACTTCAAATCTAGTTTAAGTGACACTGAGAGAAATTTCGAAACGAGTACCTCGAGTGCGGAGAGTGCAAGTGAGATAGCTTTTATAGTTAGACTTGAAGAGAGTGCGAAGGAGAGTGAAGATAGAATGCCACTTTTTTTTGGTAATTAAATGAATTAAGGAGATAGAATATACAAGGTGAAGAGACTGACCAAGTCACGCGACTAAGAATGTGTCTCAGAAGTGCGTACTCTCTAGGCTCAAGTGCAAGCCTGTCGCTCAAGTAATAATCCGATAAGTTGGGTATCGATCCTGAGGGAAATAGGACAATGGAATTGTAACGACATTGGATAGACGAAGGAATCCTAACTCTGACTCTAAAGAAAAAGGAAAAGATGATCTGTTTTGGGAATTGGCTACAACTAAATGCAATTTTGAAATTATGAAAGAAATGCAACTATTCTAAATTACCTAAAATACTAACGATGAATGATTTAAAACACGAACTAGATGATGAAGAAAACAGGACGGGAATGACATCCCTCAACCCTAGTGTATTGATGGTATAAAACTAATCGTAAATTTAAGTGATTAATTAGACCCAGAATTTAGTTCTCCCAAGCATTACGTATATGAGGTTCAAGCCTGCACCATACTTAATTAGAGGATGAGTAAATCATTATTGCGATAGTTACATTCGAATTGCATTCTGAAGCATCCCGGTTACCCTGAAGCAAACGAGATCCAAAGATCTATAATTGTCGCATTTCTACGCAATACGATCATAATCAAATCATTAAATTTAGAGGATTACTTTTATACACATGTAACTACCACATCAGGTTGATTTTATGCATCCCGACCTTTAAAAACCTAGCCTAACATGGTGAAATTAATGGAAACGATTGTTGAATTGCTGGAAATCATGATTAAACTAAGGGAGAATTGAAGAATGATGTAGAAGCAAGATTAGACAGAAGAAAGTAATCAACTAACTTACCAAAGCACTAAAAGCATCAACTAAAATTACTTGTAATCAAAGATATCTGAACAAACTTCAATCTTAATATTAAAATTGCAACAAATCTTCAAACTAGGGTTTTTAACTAAAAAAGAAAAAATTAGATGAATTCTCTATCCTAAAACTGATAATAAATCGGGTTTAAATACCCCACAAGAGTCCAAGAGTTTTAGCTTAACCAGGACTCTCCATTTGAGGAAGAGTAAAAAAAATAATTGCGACAGTCGGACCGGTCAGGTCCTCCTTCGGTTCGGTTCAGCTTGGATCCGGATCTGTTCTTTTAATTTCTAGCTGGATTGATCTGGTATGGATCGGTTCATTTTATTTCTCTCATCTTCGATCCGTCTTCGGTTCGGGGTTCACTGGAACTTTGCATTTCGGATCGGTCCGATCTGGATCTGTGCGATTATTCTTTGACTTTTTCTTCTATCTTTGACTACTCATAACTTTCACACCGGGACTCCGATTGAGGTACCATTTCTTCCTATGTACTTGTAAACTTGATATCTTCAACTCTTCTTTAGATGCCTCATCCGAATTCCAGGTAAAAATTACAACTTTGCCCTTCTGACTTTCTTTCTTTTCTTTCTCGATTCTTCCGATTTCTTTCTTTATTTATTGACATCAAATACATGTAAAATCAGTATGAAATACTAGAAACTCCGTAGCTCGTTAGAATAAGTCAGTAGCAAGATTATGAGATAAAATCAAATCGATTACATTGTTCGAGGTGCTAAAAGTAACTAAATTAAAGGGCTAAATTTGGAAAAATTAATGCCTAATGAAATCCCCCTAACTTTGAACTTTGCGCGTCCCGAGCAATGTAAAAGCATCCTAGCAAGACTCAACTCTTGAAAATCATTTTATTAGGATAGAATACCTTTTTTGCAGGCAAGCGATTGCATTTAGTGTATGCAACAAGCCTTTAAACCCCTAGGTCACCCTAGTAGGACGAGTTGTGTCTCGTGAGGGTTTGCAGTGAATATACCCATAAAATTCGACTCAAAGAAAATTCAAAATATGCAAGAATTGTATAATTCAAACTTTCCCAGAAAATCATCATCATCAAGTCATGTTCAAGAGTCTCAAATCATAGTGCGTGTGTACGAAGCCGGAAAATTTAATTGCGGATTTCCACCGATTGACCATTACGTTACTTATCCGAAAATTCATTTTGATTTCAAATTCTCACGAGATGCTCTCTTAAATGAATCACTCAGAATGTGGCTATTCTCTCAGTGTGCGTGATATAAAGTGTACATATATTGGAACCAAGTTCATGCACACAAGTAAAAAAAACGGAAATTTATGGTGATCGGATCTCATCATTGGATTACGGTCATTGGGAAACGGTAACATCGCCTCTTTTTCATGCATTTAATCTCATTTATTATCTTTTGGTGTCTTAACTCTCCACGCGGAAATTAATTTATCAATCCGGACTCGGTTAGGACTTTTTCGGGCAGTAGGTGTATTGGGAAATATGGAAATGGCTGGGAAATTCGGAATTGGAAAATTTTACTTATGATGTCCCTTAGTGCTTTTTCGGGCTTTTGCTCATTTTATATTCCTTTTCTCTATTTTTTCTGTTTTTCACTTCTTTTCTTTTCTTGCTATTTTTGTTGAGCATTTCTATTCTTTTTCTTGCTTATGCACTTTCCGGACTTTAATGATGACATTACCAATTTTCACAATTCCGGTCTACCTGGGTTTTTCGGGTTACGAAACGAAAAGGATAACTTTTATTCGGCTCAATTGGATAATCAAAGGGATAATTTTTCACATATTTTTATGGCTAATATTTTTGGGTAACAAATGATGGCCTACTTCATTGTCCAAATTACTTATTAATTTACCATATGCGTTTTGAAATGGATTTAATTTAGAGATTTGTAGCGCGCTTTTCAAGGCAATATCACACACATTTCTCAAACCCGATCAAGGTGAAAGACTTAAGATCCTCGACAAGTTATTAAGCGCTAAAAAGAACTTTGAGTTAACAATTAACTCAGATTGATTTATAATTTTCACAAAGATCAAAGGCTCGAATCTCACTGGGGTTGTTAATCTCCACATTTATTCGTTAAGTCACCTATGTTCGCTCAATTTCCATCTTTGGTCAATTTTGGCTTTATGTATTGTGTTTTTACAATTTGAGATTTAAACCGACTTTTAATGATATTTTAGAAAATTTTGAATTCCAATTTTTATTTATTTTGAAGAAAAATATTTTTGAATTTTTCAAAATTTAATGATTTTTTTTAAGTTTCTGGGCATTTTTGAAAATTTGTCAAGTTTTAGAAATACGCACTTGTCACCCCCCCCTAACTTAGACTTTTGCATTGTCCTCAAGCAAAAAGGACTAAAATCTAAACAAGGCAAAATAAGAAGTGCGATAAATAAAACAAACAAATGTAGAAAATGCGAACTTTAATATAAGGACCGTGGTACAATAACATGAAAGAGCATACAACCATGTGAACAAGTCAAACAACTAACAACTGACACCTAAACCAACAAAGCTTCACTGGGGTGGTGGTTGGGAAGAGTTGGGTGCATCGGGGCCATAAGGGTCATAAAAGTAGGATGGCAATGGCTCGTTTGGATCCCCTTGACGTCTGTACAAGTCCGCTTGGAGATGAAACTTCATACTTGTATCGCGCCGGTAGTCGGTCATAAAGTTGTTGAATCTCGTCTCGAGGGCTGACATTCTATTAGCGAACTCGCTACCCGCCCATTCGAAATCTGGTCCATCTTCTTCTTCGGCCGACTCTTCATCAACACCCACTTCTCCCATCTCCATATCGGCAGCTGCCTCTTCTTCTTCCTCACTCGAGACATGATCGGCCTCGTCATCACTTCCACGCCTCGCCCGAAGGATGGCCAGCTGTTTGGTGCTCTGAGTGCGGGTTCCCTGTCCAAAGGGATCGGGGAGGCGAGTACGGTCCAACGGATCCTTAATGCCAACATCTTTGAGAATGGAGGTAATCAAGCGTGCATATGGGAGTGGTGATGCACCTCTCTCATCCATGGTTGCAACGAGAATGTCAGCGTATAGGGTGTGAGCTAGGTTAATGGAAGTGTTGGGATCGAAGAGGTGGTATGTCAATGTGTCTTGACGAGGGCGCATTGCGAAATCGTTGGAGGTTTGCAAAATATTAGCACACACAATTTGGAATGTGAGGCATGCTTTCTTGTTAAGCTGGCCAACAGGGACGGTCTCCCCCTCCATGCAGTGCCAGGGTCATTTCGTTCCATAATTAGTTCCTTGACTACCGGGGGGGACATTCCTTGGGTATGTGTAGTCTTGAAGATCGGGAACATCATATTCGCCCAACTTGGCAATGAGAATGGCCAAAGAAAAGGGAATGACGGTATCATCGACATAGGCTTGGGCCTCAAATTCACTCGTTCGAATAAGGGATCTATAGAAAGAGCGTACCTCGACGGCCCAAACCGCTTCGTATGGTTCATTAAGGAAATGACACCAACCCCAAGGCATGAAGAGGGCGGTGACAGAATTGGGAAGCCCTGTCCATTGGACTGCTCGCTCCATGTGGAGTTTGCGATCTCGGACCAAAGAAACGGTTGCTCCATCACTCCTATTGGTGGGAGCAAAAATCACCATGGTCGAAGGGTAAAATTTCAGTTGAGTCGTATTTGATGGGGGCATCTCTTTGGGCCATTATGACAAGGAGAGGATGCTGGAAAAATAGGTGGAGAGAAGGGAGAAGTGATGCAGTTGAAGGTGTGGAGAAAAATGGAGGATTTGGGTGTGTATTTATAGGTGAGGAGTAGGGGAAGGGTTGGGAAATTGAGGGAAAGAGTTTGGAGGGAAAAGGGGATAGATTTGGGAGGGAAATTGAAGGGGAGGAAGTGGTTGGATGAATATGGAGGGAAGGGAATGGATTGGGGAGAAGGGGGTGCACCTAGGGAAGGAGGAAAGATTGTAGAAAATTGGACCGATCCGGCTGTTCCTGGACCGGACCGATCCAATCCTTTTAATTTTGAGTTCTTTAATCACCGGACCGATCCGACTGTAAAAGAAACGAATCGATTCGTGGCGGACCGGTCCGACTCAAAAATAAAAGAACCGATCCGGTTCTTGCATTCCTCCCCCTAACTTAGATGCGATCGCTCTCTCTGAAATTTTTCGACGCGCAACAATACTTCCTATCAATTTTGGATTCAACACCCTCTCGATACCTATGGTAAAACAATTCGGCTCATTCACCCAAAACATGTGAACGCTCCATCCTTATTGTATCCTAATCCTAGGGACTCTCACTACTCACTCGACTCTCATCTACTATACACAAGAGTTCACCCCATATGCATCGGGGGTGCGACAACCTCACTTTAGCATCTCACTCTACCCCGTAAATGGGGTCCGATAACGAAACGATGTCGACTTCTTCCACACACGCCTCTAGATATGGCTTTAGTCATTGTCCATTTACTTTGAATGTATTTCCCCCTTTCAAATTGTCTAACTCAATAGCTCCGTGAAGGAATACATTCTTTACAAGGAACGGGCCAGACCATCATGACCACAACTTGCCCGGAAAGAGATGAAACCGAGAGTTATAGAGAAGCACTTTTTGTCCGGGAAGAAACTCTTTGCGTTGAATGATATTATCGTGAGCGAGTTTCATCCTTTCTTTGGAAACTTTTGCGTTCTCATATGCATCATTGCGTATCTCTTCTAACTCATTTAATTGAAGCTTGCGATTTTCACCGGCCTTATCCATATCGTAGTTTAATTTTTTAATCGCCCAATACGCCTTGTGCTCTAATTCCATGGGAAGATGGCAAGTTTTCCATACATAAAGAGGAATGGGGACATGCCAAGCGGATTTTTGTATGCGGTACGATAGGCCCATAGCGAATCGTTCAATCGAAGTGACTAATCTTTTCGGGTGGGATTGACGGTCTTCTCGAGAATGTTCTTGATCTACCAATTCGCTAGTTTGGCTTGCCCATTCGTTTGTGGGTGATAGGTCATTCCAACTTTGTGAACGACACTATACTTTCTCATGAGTTCTTGAATGGCCTATTGCAAAAGTGCGTGCCATTATCGCTAATTATCGCGGGAAAGTATGTGTTCCTGTAGGAACTTAATCACCATTTTGTTGTCATTTGTCTTGGTCGCTATGGCTTCCACCCATTTAGAAACTTAGTCGATCGCAACAAGGATGTATAGGAAACCAAAGGACGGGGGGAAAGGACCCATGAAGTCAATACCCCAGCAGTTGAAGATCTCAATAATGAGTATCGGGGTTAATGGCATCATGTCTCGCCAGGTAATAACTCCCATCCTTTTGCACCTATTATAAGATTTACAAGCATTGTTCACATCCTGAAATATTATGGGCCAATATAGGCCGCATTGAAGGATCTTAGCGGCCATCTTTTTCATCGAAAAGTGACCTCCACAAGCTTCCGAATGACAGAATTGGATGACTTTTGGGATCTCGTCATCCGGTACACATCGTCGGATGATTTGGTCGGCGCAATATTTAAATAGGAAAGGGTCGTCATAAAAAAACATATGCGACCAAGTAATAAACCTCTTCTTATCTTGCGGTGTCCAATCGGGAGGGACGGCTCCCATGACAAGATAGTTCACTATATTCACAAACCAGGGAAAAGAAGAGGTGGCAAAGAGTTGCTCATCCGGAAAGTCTTCGTCTATGGGTATTGGATCACTAGGCATGTCGAACGAAAGCCGTGATAAGTGGTCGGCAATGACGTTTTCTACTCCTTTCTTATCTTTAATGGAGAGATTAAACTCTTGTAGGAGTAGGATCCACCTTATGAGGCGTAGCTTGGCGTCTTTCTTTGCAAGTAGGTATTTCAAAGCCGCGTGGTCGGTGAAGCAAGTGATAGGAGAATCGATAAGGTAGGACCGAAATTTATCAAGGACAAAGACTACTGCTAGCAACTCCTTCTCTGTAGTGGAGTAATTTAGTTATGGTCCGGTAAGAGTCCGACTAGCGTAGTAGATGACATGAGCCTGTTTGTCTTTTCTTTGGCCCAAAACAGCCCCTATCGCATAGTCGCTAGCATCACACATAAGTTCTAATGGTAAGGACCAATCCGGAACTTTCATGATGGGAGTGGACACAAGCATGGTTTTCAGTTTTTCAAAAGCGCTATGGCATGCTTCCATCCACTTAAATGGGGTGTCCTTCATGAGTAGGTTGCTTAAGGGCCTAGCGATGGTGCTAAAGTCCTTAATGAACCTTCGATAAAACCCCTCGTGGCCCAAAAAGGAGCGCACATCTTTGAGCGATTTTGGTGGGGGTATATCGGCTATGACATCTATCTTAGCTCTATTAACTTCTATTCCCTTAGATGAAACTATGTGGCCGAGAACTATTCCCTCAGTGACCATAAAATGGCATTTCTCCCAATATAGGACTAAGTTCTTCTCCACACATCGAGCAAGTACCTTTTCTTGTTTTTCTAGACAAAGATTGAAAGAGGTGCCAAAAATGCTAAAATCGTCCATGAACACTTCAAGTCCTCTCTCGACCATGTCGCTAAATAGGCTCAACATGCACCTTTGAAAGGTCGCGGGTGCATTACACAAGCCGAATGGCATACGTTTGTAGGCAAACGTGCCAAAAGGGAAAGTGAAGGTCGTTTTCTCCTGGTCAAGTACATCTACCTCAATTTGGTTATATCCGGAATAACCATCAAGGAAGCAATATTAAGGGTGGGCCTCTACTCTCTCAAGTATTTGATCAATAAATGGTAAGGAGAAATGGTCTTTCCTAGTTCCCGCATTGAGTTTTTGATAGTCAATGCAAACGCGCCACCCGATGGTGGTACGTTGGGGAAATATCTCTCCCTTAGCATTCTCAATAACTGTCATGCCCGACTTCTTTGGGACAACTTGAATAGGGCTCGCTCATTTGCTATATGAGATTGGGTAGATAATCTCGGCATATAATAGCTTAATGATTTCGGTCCTCACCACTTCTTTCATATTAGGGTTTAGCCTTCTTTGCATTTCTCTCGAGGGCTTGACATCCTCTTCGAGACAAATCTTGTGGGTGCAAATCAAAGGACTTATCCCTTTCAAATCAGCAATGCACCAACCAAAAGCATCTTGGTGCTTCCTCAGAATCTTTAGCAATTTACCCTCCTGCACTTCGTCTAGGTTAGAGGAGACAACAACACAAAATGTCTCATACTCTCCTAGGTATGCATATTTAATATGGGAGGGTAGTTTTTTCAATTTAAGAGTCAGAAATTTGTCGCTGGAGGGAATCATACATGTCTCCCTCGGCGGTAACTCCTCGAATCGATAAACCCAATTCACATCTCTTGCGTCCTCATCCGACACTCTCTCATCAAGTAACTCTCTCAACTCCTTAACTTCCCTCTCGAATTCTGTGTATGCCCCTTACTCTCGTGGCTCGACACTAAATAGGACCCTAGGGCGTCTCCACAATAATTTTTCTCAAAATACTCCTCTACGATCTCGTCTATTAAGCTTACCGCGTGAAGATCATCTTCTTCCCCCATCTGTTGGGCGTTATGGAAGATATTAGTCTCTAAGGTCATATTCCCAAAAGTGAGTTGCATCTGCCCATTCCGAGTGTTGATAATAGCGTTATCTGTAGCTAAGAATGGGATCGCAAGAATGATGGGAACATGATTGCTCGAAGTGAAGGAGGGCTCCGTGTCCCAAATGACAGAGTCTACCGGGAAGTAAAAAGTGTCAACTTGGACGATCACATCCTCAAATACACCTCATGGGATCTTCATGGTTCGATTCACTAATTGGAGAGTGATCCTTGTGGGCTTCAGGTCGCCCAGATCAAGTTTCCTATAGATGGCGTAAGGGAGGATATTGACACTTGCTCCCAAGTCAAGTAAGGCTTTTTCAATTTAATTTTCTCCAACGATGCAGGAAATGGTGGGTGCACCGGGATCTTTGAATTTTGGAGGGAGATCATTAAGTAAGATGGAACTCACATTTTGTTCTAGAAAGACATTTTTATTTACCTTCATCTTCCTCTTCACTGTTAATAAGTCTTTGAT
Source organism: Sambucus nigra (assembly GCA_949130495.1). NCBI lineage: Eukaryota > Viridiplantae > Streptophyta > Magnoliopsida > Dipsacales > Adoxaceae > Sambucus > Sambucus nigra. The sequence continues at coordinate 96,219,563 of OX422216.1, read as the reverse complement.
GACTTTTGTATAAGCTGGAATTTGCTTAATCGCATCGACGAAAGGTAAATTTAGTTTTACTTGCTTTAGCATGTCTAGCACTTCATCACGGGGGTTCCCTTTATGGGAAGGAATCAACCTTTGAGGAAACGGTTCCTTGGTGGGTGGTTTCACATCTACCTTAGGCTCGCCATTGTCTTTTTTATCAGTCTCATTCAAGGGGACATCTTTGGCCTCTTTCATGACGGGAAAAATCTCCTTGTCTTTGGTTGCGTCGTGTGGGGGAGGTGATAAATCAATGACTCTCCCACTACGAAGAGTGGTCACAGCTTGACAGTGCTCCTGATGTTCCGTAGAAGTGGAGCTAACACTAGTTTGACCTTAGGGAGGTCTTTGGCCCTGGGCAGGAAACTTGACCTTCTCTTGGATACTCCATGATGATTGCATCTTTGAAATATTTGCATTTATGTTGCTGATCATGCGATCATATCTAGCATTGGCTGCATTCTAGCTATTGATAAATTGATTCATCGTATCCTCAAGAGTTCTCCGTGGTGGAATGATATATGCTCCTTGAGGTGGTGGTGCTTGCACATGTCCTTGCATGTGTGGAGCTTGTTGAAAGTGTTGTGGTGGAGGAGGGGCAACATGTGAATTAGGATTCATCGCAGCATGTTGTTGCCCATAGTTAAAACCAGGATGGTTTTTCCATGAAGGGTTGTAAGAATTCCCGTGTGGTGCATCGAAATTACCCTTAAATCCTCCTATACCACTGACTTGCTCTTGAAGCATTACTTTATAGGCGGGTATAGTCGGGCATTCCTCAATTGAATGACCCGCCTCACAAATCGCACACACCTTCTCGACGAGATTTGGGATGGATCGAGTTGGTCCTCTTTCATATACCTCACGTAGGTCTGGCAATCCTTTCTCAAGTACATCGAGTCGACTGTCCATCATATAATTCTTTTCTACATGAAATGGGACGGACACCGATGGAGTGGTGGTCACTTGGCGATTGAGATTTTGAGCATTAGGTTCGGATGTATCCCAGGATTGGGTAGTCTCGGCGACATACCTCAGGTGAAGCTTAGCATCGTGGGCATCTAAGTCGTCAAACGAACCACTACCCATGGTTTCAACGAGTTGCTTGGAATTAATGTTCAGCCCATTATGGATAAAGTAAATGATTTGCCCTTTATCAAATCCATGGTGGGGGCATGAAGTAACTAACTCATTGAAACTCTCGTAGCATCGATCGAATGACTCATTTTCTAATTGTTAGAAGGTCTGAATTTGAGCCTTGACGGAGTTCGTTCGATGTGGAGGAAAGAATTTCTTGAGAAAGTTAGATTGCAACTCATTACAGGATGTAATCGATCTTGGAGGTAAAGACCATAGCCAGGTCTTAGCTTTATCTTTTAGCGAGAACGGGAAGAATTTGAGGCGAATTACCTCTTGTGTGCAAGTTTGATCATTGATGGTTTCACACACATCCTTAATTTACTGATGTGGAGATATGGCTTTTCAGAATATATCCCATGGTAGTGGGGGAGCATCTGGATCATCCCATTTTTAAAACGAAATTGCCCTGCATTATACGAGAGTATAATGCATCTCGGAGTGACAGTGCGCTCGGGATATAAGATTTCTCTCAAAGGGCGGTACGGGGCCTCTTCCTCACCGGCGTTTGCACTATCGTGTTGAGACATGTCTCTCTCTCTCAAAGACTCGATATCCTCACTTGGTATACTCGGGGCGTGCTCTGGAGTGTGTCCTAAGAGGGAAAACGGAGTATTATTTGAAATTGAGTGAGACGGTGTGGGAGGTGGAACCCATAATTATGGATCGTTGGGAGTGTGAGGGCTATCAGGGTTGTATTCTCCTATCGGGTTTTCGTGAATGTAGATTGGAGTATTGTGGGGAGTTGGAGTGAGTTCAGAATTTTGCATTAACGGGCTTATGAGAGATGATGATGAATATTTTTGTGCTTTTTCAAATTTTTATATATTTTTGGATTTTTGGAAATTTTTGGTCAAAGTTTGAGATTGACTTGATCTAATCCTAAGTCTACCTAACTCCCCGGCAACGGAGCCAAAAACTTGACGCGACTAAGAATGTGTCTCAGAAGTGCATACTCTCTAGGCTCAAGTGCAAGCCTGTCGCTCAAGTAATAATTCGATAAGTTGGGTATCAATCCTCAGGGAAATAGGACAATGAAATTGCAACGACGTTGGATAGACGAAGGAATCCTAACTCCGACTCTAAAGAAAAAGGAAAAGATGATCTGTTTTGGGAATTGGCTACAACTAAATGCAATTTTGAAATTATGGAAGAAATGCAACTATTCTAAATTACCTAAAATACTAACGATGAATGATTTAAAACTCGAACTAGATGATGAAGAAAACAGGACGGGAATACAATCCTTCAACCCTAGTGTATTGATGGTATAAAACTAATCGAAAATTTATGTGATTAATTAGACCCATAATTTAGTACTCCCAAGAATTACGTATATGAGGTTCAAGCCCGCACCATACTTAATCAGATGACAAAAAAATCGGTATTGCGATAGTTACATTCGAATTGCATTCTGAAGCATCCCGGTTACGCTGAAGCAAACGAGATCCAAAGATCTACAATTTTCGCATTTCTACGCAATACGATCATAATCAAATCATTAAATTTAGAGGATTAATTTTATACACATGTAACTACCACATCAGGTTAAGTTCATGCATCCCGACCTTTAAAAATCTAGCATAACATGGTGAAATTAATGAAAACGATTATTGAATTGCTGGAAAATATGATTACACTAAGGGAGAATTGAAGAATGATGTAGAAGGAAGATTAGACAGAAGAAAGTAATCAAATAACTTACCAAAGAACTAAAAGTAGCAACTAAAATTACTTGCAATCACAGAAATCTGAACAAACTTCAATTTTTGAATTAAAATTGCAACAAATCTTCAAACTAGGGTTTCTAACTAAAAAAAAAAATAGGTGAATTCTCCATCCTAAAAATGATAATAAATCGGTTTTAAATACACTACAAGACTCCAAGAGTTTTAGCTTAACCAGGACTCTCCATTTGAGGAAGAGTAAAAAAATAGAATTACGACAGTCGGACTGGTCCGGTCCTCCTTCGGTTCGGTTCGGCTTGGATCCGGATCTGTTCTTTTAATTTCTAGTCGGATCGATCTGGTATGGATCAGCTCATTTTATTTCTCTCAGCTTCAATCCGTCTTCGTTCCGGGGTTCACTAGAACTTAACATTTCGGATCGGTCCGATCCGGATCGATCCGATTATTCTTTGACTTTTCTTCTATCTTTGACTACTCATAACTTTCACACCGAAACTCCGATTGAGGTACCGTTTCTTCCTATGTACTTGTAAACTTGATATCTTCAACTCTTCTTTAGATACCTCATCCGAATTCTAGGTAAAAATTACAATTTTTTTCCTTTTGACTTTCCTTCTTTTCTTTCTCGATTCTTCCTGTTTCTTTCTTTCTTTATTGACATCAAATACCTGTAAAATCAATATGAAATACCAGAAACTCGGTGTACTCGTTAGAATAAGTTAGTATCAAGATTATAAGATAAAATCAAATCGATTACGGTGTTCGAGGTGCTAAAAGTAACTAAATTAAATGGATAAATTTGGAAAAATTTATGCCTAATCACCAAGCCAAGAGGAAAAACAACCAGGGCATATCCCACCCCCACATAAGCAAATAAGAGAACACTGTCAAATTGTAAGGCAAGGCATACCCTACCCCAACCTAACACTTATAGTAATAATCTAGACAACAAATTAAAAATACATCATGAAGTTAGGAAGTCCCAATTGGATACATACCATCCAGTTGGTATAGGTTCTATTAGTATGTTTCCAATTACTAATTCTAGCCTTCATCATGCTTTCAATGTCCCTCATAAGTTCAGTACTAGTTTCTGCCCCTTTATTGTGTTGCCTACCATTTCTTTCCATCCAAAGGCAATAGATTGTTGATGTGAATAATATGGTCCTAACTTTGTTAAGAAAAGTGTTGCTATCTGCATAGACTATTGCCTTCTCCAATTCCCTCTCCCATCTCCCCATATTCCTATAGCATTGGTTTCTACAAATAACTTCCATCCATATCTCCATAGAGTAAGGGCATTTCGCAAGGATGTGAGTAAGAGTTTCAGTCCCAGCATTACATAAACAACAACTATCATTATAAAAAATTCCCCAGTCCATAAGTTTATCTTTGGTGATTAGACTCTTCTTACAATCTAACCAAGTGATTAAGGAGAATTTGGGAATATTGGCATGGTTCTAAACAAGCTTAAACCACTCTACATTGGTGTTGTGGATGCAAATGTACTCGTAGGAAGAGTTAGTGGAGAAAACCCCATTACAAGCAGGTAACCAAGTGACCATATCCTCATTGTTGGAGATAGTAGGAAATGGGGAATGCTGAATATCATTCAGCTCCCAAGTAATGGTTGAAGGCCATCTCCAATTGGAACCACAAATGAAAGAGGAAACCTTAGCATTAGTGTTACCGGCAACATCATAGATGGTTCTATCCCAAACATAGGTTGTAAAGGGCCTAAGGGATGCTAATTATCATTCCACATAGAATTGTTGAAGCCATTGCTAATAATGGTTTTGATGAGAGGTCTGCCCTCCCTCCTCATTTTTAGTAGTTTTCTCCACGTCCATGAGCAGTCATTAGGTATGCTTAGATCCCAAAAACTTCTTCGTTTGATCCTATATGTATGGCACCATTTAACTCATAGACTCTCCTTGTTGCTGTAGATGTTCCATAAGTGCTTCATCATAGTACCCTTGTTCCATTCCTCAATGCATTTAATGCCTAGCCCACCCTCAGACTTAGGTTTACATACTAAGCTCCATGCAACTTTATCCCCACTATGCTTTAAATTAGTTCCATTCTAGATGAAGTTCCTGATTAATTGATTAATTTCCTTAGTAACCCCTTTGGTCATGATGAAAAGGCTAGCCCAGTATACTTGGATGTTGAAGAGTACATAGATTGCCAGTTGTAGTCTACTTGGATAACTAAGGAGATTGTTAGTCCATCTTTTGATCCTCGAGGTTAATCTAGAAATGAGATCAGTGCAGTCCTCTTTCTTTAACCTAGTAGATATGAAAGGAACTCCTAGGTACTTGAAAGGTTGTTTCTACAGTTGTAAGCCTAACTGGTTAGCTAAGGCCAGAACAGAGTGCTCCTCTATACCCCCACAATAGATGTTACTCTTACTTATATTAGGATCGAGCCCTGATAATAAATAAAACTCATCTAAAGACTTTTTGATGCAATCAATTGATTGATCATCCCCCTCACAAAAGATTACCATATCATCAGCAAAGCAAAGGTGGTTAAACTTAAGAGAAATTTCTTTACACTTAGGATGGAATTTATAGCTCATGTTACTGTAGTGCTGATCTAGAAGGCATAAAGTTTTCCATAGCTAGAAGGAATAGATAGGGGGATAGAAGATCCCCTTGTCTAAGTCCTCGAGTGCCTTCAAAGAACCCATATAATTCCCCATTGAGGCTGATGGAGAAGCAAGCAGTGGTGACACACTCTTAAATCCACTTGATCATGTGATGAGGAAACCTTACATGTTTTAACACTTCAAAGAGAAACTCCCAGCTCATAGTATCATAAGCCTTTATAATATCCACCTTGATAGTGCATCTAGCCTCCCCATTGCCTCTATGATAGTTTCTCATGAGCTCTTATAATAGTAGGATATTATCAGCAACTGATCTCCCCTTCACAAAGGTTGACTGCCTCTCACTGACAAGGTGGCTCATGAGAGGCTTAAGCCTATTGGCTATGATCTTTGAGATGCATTTATAGATTGTATTGCAATAAGTAATTGGTCTAAAATCTCTCATGGTTGTAGGGTTTGGAATCTTTGGAATGAGGATAAGAATAGCACAATTCTATTGTCTAAGCATTTTGTTAGAGTTAAATAAGTGTTCCACTGCCTTGATCACATCATCTCCAACAACCTCCCAATTCTTCTTGAAGAAGGACGCATTGTAACCATCAAGTGTAGGTGCTTTATCAGAGCCTAAAGATAACACAGCCACTTTAATTTCCTCATGGGTTGGTATGGAAACGAGGCCATCACACTGGTTGTGTGTGAGTTTCCTTTTCATCATGTTTTCCATGTTGTAAATCCTGTTCTGATTCTCCTCATTATTGGATAACAGGTTTTGAAAGTATAAAATAGCCTCACTTGCCACAGCAGCATTGCCTTCAATATCAATGCCCTCAGAATCATGAGAATTTTCCTTCTAGCACAATTATGATTAACTCTTTTGTGGAAGAAAGAGGTATTCATGTCCCCCAGTTGTCGCCAATTAATTCTTTATTTTTGTTTGAAGTAAGATGCCTCCGAAACTCTAAGTTGATTATAGTAGTTGGATAAGTCATCCTTTTCCCTCCTCAACACAAAGTTAGTACCATCATTTTCCAGGTTGGTTTGACCCTGATCAAGTTCAATTTTAGTTTCCTATACTCTATCATATATATTACAGTAGAACTTCTTATTCAGGATTTTGAGATGGGGCTTCAATCTTCTAATCTTGGTAGAGAGGTTGTACATGGGGTTCCCAAATAAATCTTCCTGCGAAGACTCTTTGAGGGTGTCAATGAAATTGACATGTTTCATCTAGAAATTATAAAACTTGAAAGGATTTTTTTCATTTTTCATATTTTTATGAGGAATTTTCTCATTCTCATTCATTACCTTACACGCTTTATTTCTTGAATGATATGATTGCATATATTACATCATTCTTATTTGGGTGAGAGATAAAATTGCTTAATTTGGATCATTATTCATATTTTTTGAGGAATTTTCTCATTCTCATACATTCCCTTATATGATTTATTCCTTGCATGATATGCTTGTATATATTACATCATTCTTATTTCAAAAAATCCTCAAAAGATTATTATTTTTGTGATTATATGGTAAAGTTCTTTGATTTCATTGATTATATGAGTGAACTTAACTTGAATGATTATTTAAGAATGAAATCTTAAATCTTTGATGCAAATGTCAATGATAGGTTATAAATTACTTGATAAGTCATGATAGTCAAATTTTGTTAAGATCGTTGGTTGTGATTTCACTTTACACATGCACGTTCATATCACTAGATTAAATCATGAGATCTCTTGTTGGTTCTTACAACAATTATATTGTCCATTTGAGAGTATGTGTGAAATACATTTTTCTTTATGGAGGTAGATATTTTTATAACTGGAAAGGGCTACCATTGGTGAGATAACAGTGACTTAAATTTAAGTATCGTTAATAGGTGTCTACTAAGTGTGTGTATACAAGCCACCGTAGAAAAGGCCTAAATATGATGGAAAGAGCCAAAGCCAAGTGCTAGAAAATTCAAGGCAAGAAAAACAAGATAGGGCTTTTTGAATTTTCTTATAGTGCTAGTTTTAGTATCTACTTTAGGGTAAAAACATAATTAAGGGGGACATATAGTTAGAAATTACCTTTTACGAGATCTTGAAAGGATATTAATTGAATGATAAACTTAATCATAACTTGTAATTCTTATGACTTGATTATGTGCATTCTTTTGATTTTGTGATCCATATATTTTTCACAATCATGCCATGATTAAGACACAAAATTGCTTGATTTTATGTATATTAGGAACATAGAAAAAATATTACAAGTACTCGAGAAGAAATCCTACCAAGCACTGGGTGAATTCCCAAAAACTGACAAAAATAATAAAAAGACCCAAGGCACTACACAAATGGTATGCACAATGGATCAAAGATCTAACTTAAAACACTTTCAAGAATACCCCAATTCAAATAAGCCATCCAGTTCTGGTAGCTTCTTCTATCTTTCCTCTAAGTAATGGCTCTAGCTCTAACCATACCCTCAATCTCTTTGACAATAACCTCCTTAGTCTTCGTCATGCTGCTGAAGTGCCTTCCATTTCTTTCCATCCAAAGGAAATAAATGGTGATAGAGAAAGAGATAGTCCTGATTCTATTGACAAACTTGGAGACTCCATAGTTAGTAATTGCATTATTAACCTCACCATTCTAATTGAGTCTCTCTCTATATATATTATTGGTTCCTAAATCTGATCTCTTGCCACACGGAATCAACAAAGCTACACTCTTTAAATACGTGATTAATGGTCTCCACCTTTTCATTTCATCTCAGCAAAGGTTATCCTCGGATATGGCCCAAGTATAGAGTCTATCTTTGGTATGCAAGGCCTCTCTGCAAATCAACCACATTATAAAGGCACATTTAGGAATATTATTCTTGTTCCAAACAATCGTATGCCAATTTATGGCAGCAATAGTGGGGGAAAGGTTCATATAAGCAGATCCAATTGAGAATCTAGAGGTTGTGGGATTCCAAATAACCTCATCTTTAGATCCATGTATAATGCTAAGCAAGTCAGCTTCTATAATCTCCATGAGTTACCAAGTAGTACTAGAGGGCCATTTCCAATTGTTGTCCTGAATGTAATCAGCAACCATAGCTTTATGGTTGTTGGCAGCATCATAAATAACTCTATCCCCATATAGATCAAGTAGAGGTCCATTGGGTGCCAATTATAATACCATAAGAAAGTGTCATGACTATTTCCAATCTTGTGTTTAATGAGAGGTCTGCCTAGGTATCTGAGTTTTCTCCAGCTCTAGTTTTTATGATTTGGAATTGAGATGGACCAAATACTTATTCTTTTTATCTTGTATGTATTACACCACTTCACCCAAAGGCAGTCTTTCTTACTACAAATGTTCCATAACAGCTTCACGGTAGCAGCCACATTCCACTTCTCTAGACATTTGATGCCCAATTCCCCAACTTCAGTACTACTGCAGAGGTCTTTCCAAGTCACCTTAGCACCAGCTTACTTAAGATCAGATCCCATCCACAAGAAATCTTTCATTAATTGCTCAATTTTAGCAATAACGCCCTTGGGAAAAATAAAGAGGCTGGCGCAGTAAACTTGTATCCCAAAGATCACAGATTTGATTAGTTGTAACCTGCCTGCATAACATAAGAACTTGTTTGCCCAACCTTTAATTCGATCATTAATCTTGTTAATAAGACTATTATAGTCATCTGCTTTGAGCCTAGAAGTGATGAGGGGAACCCTAGGTACATGAAAGGTGGTCTGCTATGAGAGAATCCAAGCAACTCCATCAATTCCAGTATTGATTCCCTCATCAGTGCCAGAAGTAAAGAAATGGATCTTGTTAATGTTAGGCTTCAGGCCACTGATATTGCAGAACTCATCCACATTATTCTTAGCAAGGTTTCAAGAAGCAAGGTCCCCACCATAAAGAATTATTAAATCATCAGCAAAGAATAAGTGATGCATCCATACCTCCTTGCATTTTGGGAGGTAATTAAATCTAGGGTCTCTACTAGTTCTATCCATGATGCAAGAAAAGGTTTCCATGACTAAAAGGAAAATGTATGGTGAGAGGGGTTCACCTTGCCTCAATATTTCTTTACCTTCAAAGAATCCATGAAGTTGGCCATTCAAACAAATAGAGAATCTAGTAGTAGTAAAACACTCATGGATCCACCCCACAAAGAAAGGAGGGAAACCCATGTGCATAAGGAATTTGAAGAGTAAGTCCCAGTTCACAGTGTCATAGCCCTTCAAAAGATCAATTTTCAAAGTGAATCTTAGAGGGATGATCCCCCTATGATAGTTTCTCATTACTTCTTGGAGTAATAGGATGTTATCAGAGATGGATCTCCCTTTCACAAAAGCAACTCGACTATGGTTGATAATATTGGGCAAGATAGGTTTCATTCTCTTGGCAATAACTTTGGAAATACACTTGTAAATGGTATTACAACAAGAGTTTGGTCTAAAATCACGCATACCATTAGGAGCAGGGACCTTATGTATGAGGTCATATGCTGTGAAATTCCATTATCTTGGGAGGTAGCTGCATTTGAAAAAGAGATGGACAACATCAGTCACATCACTTCCCACCACACCTCAATTTCCTTAAAGTAAAGAGAGTTAAATCCATCAGGTCCAGCGGCCTTGTCAGACCCTATGGAGAACATAGCCTCCTTAACTTCTTCATCAGTGATGGGGGGAAATTAAAGCAGTATCACCAAACTCAGGAACTAGCTAAAGAACCACCTTATGGAAAAGAGGATATGGGTCCTCACAGATGCTCCTAGTACCAAGCAGGTTATAGAAAAAATCCACTACAGTTTTGGCAACATTTTGCGATCCCGTAATTCTAATTCTATTCCCATCCTCAATACTAATTATTTTCCTCCTTGCAGTAGCCTGATTAGCCTTACTATGAAAGAAGATGTTGTTCCCATCCCCTAGTTGGAGTCATTTCTCTCTAGAGCGTTGTTTGTAAAAAGATTCTTTAGCATTTCTTAACTCCACATACTTGGTTACATGTCCCTTTCTTCAATTTGAATTCTAATATTATCGCCATCATTATCCATCCTAGTTTGAACCTCATCTAATGCTGCTTTGGCCTCATCGACCCTTCTTGATAAATGGTGGTAAAACTTCTTGTCAAACTCCTTCAAATTTGTCTTGAGCCGCCTCATCTTTTTGCTTAACTTCACCATTGGATAAACCCAATCACTAGCAGACCAAGAATCAATAATAATTTCGTAGAAATCTTTATGGCCCATCCATAAATTGTAGAACTTAAAAGGCTTAGGTCGAACAGGTTCTGGAGGGGATAAGATAATAATGATGGGAGAATGGTCAGATATCCCATGTGGCAATACTATGGCTTGAGAATCAGGGTACCCAGTAAGTCAAGGGTCATTGTGCAATACTCTATCCAGTTTAGGTTAAACATCATCAGTCCCCTCATTTCTTGATTTGATTTGAAATGAATTTTGAATTTATTATTGAATTGATTAATGTTTATTTTGAATGAGTTCTCAAAAGATGTCATTTATTAAGATTTAAATGAAATTTAATTATCAAATCATGTTTATCACATTTTGCCTAATCATTATCACACTTTTCATATTAGAGTTGAATTTGTATATATGTGTGTAGGTTCTTTGATTTATGCATTTTTATCTCAAAATCATGCTAAAATGTCATACATGAATGTTTTATCATGCATCTTCATACATCCATGCCATTTTTGGGAATTTTGGGTTTTTAAATTCCTAGACTAAGTTTCGTTCAAAATGTTTTCCTTGAATAGGAGTTCTGGACAAAACCGTTCACACGTATCCAATTAGGACCCGTACGCTTGGATGGTCATTAACCATGTGCATGGACTTCACTGAGTTGAAAAGTTCAAGCTTTTTAAATCAAACTAGGGCTCATTTTTTCTTAATTTTAAATCCCACGCCCCAAAATCATACATCTAGGTGATTTTGAGATAAATATTTAATCTTTCATTGCATGTGTGAGTTATTATCTATGTTGGGCATATGTTCTAGATTTTAAAGTGAACCCTAGATTTTTTGCCCTTATTTGCATACATTCATTTTCTTTTTGTGTGTATTTTTCCACCCTATTTCTGCACTATGGGCCATGAAAAATCAATTGCATGCAAAAGAGTGATCTCAGTAAGTCTCACATTATAAAGTCACCCAACCATCACCTCCAAGTGCACTACGAACTTATCGAGCTTGTATTAAGGCCCCGAATGCCTCAATTCTTATCCTTAATATGATAGCTAACTTATCCTCCATTCATTTTACTGGGGACGGTTCCCCTCTGTGTCCTAGTTTTGAGTCTCGTGCTATGAGAGTTGAGAGATATGTTGACTTGGAGCATCTTCAAGGACCAATGAAGGATTATTATGTCATTCCATTATTCAACACCTCTCCACATCATGTTTGCTTAGCCCACACTCATCGACTAATGCCACTTTGGTTCGCGAGTTTTATGCGAGCATGATTGTCTCATCTGAGGGTCCTTTAATTCACTTCTTTTGTATGTTGTTTTAAGTTCATTCTTATTGATGATGTTCTGACATCACATTTGTGTCTGCCTCGATATGATAGTCCCCGTTGTACCCCATTTTTGAGGGACTTTATACTCATGATCAAATTTCTACTTTTATAGATATTTAGGGGATGGTTTGGGTAGAAAATATATTCTTACGATCTTCTTTGATGAAGAATTATTCTATACTTTAATTTGTGGCTATATAAAACCTCATGCCTCGGAGATTCTCCCAGGATTTTCCTTATAATATCAACCAATTGATGCATGCTATAGTTTTTGGTCATCCATTGATTATCCTTATCTAATCTTATAGGTCATTCCAATGCTTATTCTGATGTTACTCAGGTAGACTTTACCTATGCTTGTATGATCACATGATACTTTTACTCATTAGGAGTTCTTAATTTTTATATCAACCAGTCTGGCTCCATTTCAGGAGTAGTTAGTGTCAGAACTGATCATTCTATAAGATAGATATCGAGCACCCTCCCACACATCCTATCGCTCCAAATAGAGAGGAAATTGCTAGAGGACTATCACTAACTCTATCCCCCGCTCCTTATGCTCATTATCCATCTAATGAGTATTTTTGCTACTCAATTTTACTTCATGAGAGACTTTTTGACCAGATGTATATGCATATGATGCCTAAGTATGATCACTTTTACTAATGTTTCACTCAGGTTAATCAGAGTACATCTCACCATTGAGCACCATGAGTTTGACTTTAGAGTATCTATACATGCATCCATTCCTACTCCAACTCCTATTAATGATGAGGATGAGGATGAGGATGAGGATGATCAGGATGATAATGAGACGGTTGAGGAGTACACCAATCATAACTAGATATTGTTTATTTATATCTACATTTTCTTGATGGATTTATGGACTTTTCATTTTAGTACATTTAATCATTTTGAATTTGTATTACTCCTATCACTTTTGGAGTAATTTATTTTGTGTTGACACATTTTGTTATTTGTATTGATTTCCTGTTTATCCATTGTTGGTTTATCCTTGAGCTTTATCATTGCTATATCATTATTGATCTTGTGATCTCTTCTAGTTAGACATATTATTATCCTGCTTCATATGCTTTCATGCTTGATATATCTTATCTACTAGTTTATGCTTTGAGATTCACATTCTATACATCACTTGCTATCATTTATCACATGTTTGGATGATGTTATATCACTGGTTATGTATATTTCTCTCACTCATGATGTTTTTCATTGCATACCTTCATTTCAGCATCGGTCATCTCACGTGTTTTCTAGATTTTTCTTATTTAGTTTTCTTATACTTCATGTTTTTTCTTATCTTTACCATGTTATACCCATTCTCTATGTCATTTCTTGTTCTCTTTGACTTTTATGTCAAAAAAGGGGAGAAAATTCTAAGATAGGGGGAATTATCCCTTTGCTCATTTATTAGGATATTCACATGTTTACAGGGAGAAACATCCATTTGGGGGGAGATTTTTCATTAAGGGGGAGTATATACAAGTTGTGGTTGATGTTATTAGATGGATTTCTCTCATTTCATATGATTTCACGCTTGTTATCATTCTTATATCTCATGTTAATTTATCTGAGGATTCCGAAAGCAAAGATGTATTTAAGGAATTTATATGTTGATATGGCTTAATCCTAAGTTTTGAACTTCTTCGCTTTGTCGAATGTCTTTTTGATTGCATATGCATTATAACTTGCAACTCTCATTATATGACTAATGTCGTGTGAGTTTGGTTATAATCAAGTTATTTTTTGTTTCGGGATTTTGCCATGCAATAGCCAAAGAGGGAGATTGAAAATGCAAACACTTTTTGCCTAGATATATATAAGTTGTCTTAATTTCGTGTCAAATATTTTTTCTTGAACCAAATCGATCTACATAAGACTCATGCATAGTGAAAATGCAAACACTACATTAAAGATCATTTGGATCATCTACATCAAAGCTTCTGCATGCTACATGTAAAGATGTCATACACGTTCACGTTTATACTTTTATGAAAATTATTTCTAAGTTAATCATGTGAAAATGTAATTTGAAAATCATTGTATTTCATTTGCTTGTGTGTGTGAACCTTGAGTTTTTCCTATAATCATGCGCATCGTTTCATGTAAAATAGGCCACCAAAATTATCTACCTACTTTCGTGCACACGGATACAAATGACCTTTGTTCACATGGCTATGCACGTTTTGGGACAAAACATTTTACTGCCTAAAAATGAGGTGTTTGATGTAATGTAGAGGTCAAGCATGGTGAGATCCAAGGTTGAATACTTCCAAGTTCGATCAATGGAGCTTTGAAAGGATTTCTCATTAAAACTGGGGAGAGTCGCAACATCCATAGGAAATTTTTTATTTAGTGAACAAGAGTGAGGTATTTTCTAGCGTTGTATAAAGGAACTTTTCAAATCTAATGAGAAAAAAGATGCGCCGATGTTATTTACCCTTAGGTAGGTAATTTTACTCATAAAAGTTGTCGTATTCCTCTTTGTATTGCTATTTATCCTTATATACATTCTATTGCACACACACCTAGATCTTAATTTGGATCTAAAATGATCTTTTGTAATGAACTTTAGGTTTTTCATCTAGTTAATTCACCCAAATGACTTTGATTAGGTCCTAATTTTTTTTTGGTAATTAAATGTATTGAGAAAAAAAAATACAGAGTGAGGAGACTCATCCAAACAGAAAACAAACTAAGGGGCAGGGCATCCCCCATCCCCACACAAGCAGACAAGAGTTCATAACAAATTAGATCCTAATTTGTTTAACTTGATTAGATCTATTTTATTTTATATCTTGGTTGTATGCTAATTAGGTGGGTCAAAAACTTGTCCAAACTATTCAAAAATGTTAAATAGGTGGATCTAAATCTTATCTAAGCTATTCAAAAAATTGGTGATAATTGTCATGAAATTGTATTCACCCCTATATTTTTAATTGATTAGAACGCACCAAACTCTTCCATATATCCTTAAAGTCATTAATGGGAACCTACCTACCTATATGACTATGATCATCAAACATTGGGTGTGAGATAATTAGCATATCATAGGTAGTCGACACTGATCGATATTGATGTTGTATTCTATTTGAGTTCATGAACTAGCAATATTGTATCATTTCATTAGTATTTGTCTACTTATAATATAGACTTTCTTATTAAAAAAAATACTATAATGTTACTATTCAAGACAACACTAAGATAATACACACATGAATTTCTCTATCATCAACCTTATGTCCAATTTAAATTTAGTCCTTTAATTATTCTAAAAAGTTTAAAAATTGAGTATGATAACAAGTGGATATTGTGTAATGCCCTGTAAATTTAAGTGAATAACATATAATTATTTAAATAATAAATTTGAATTCAATAATTAATTATGAGATTATTTATATGGACATTTATAATTAATTAGAAATTATTATGAAGTTATTGAAATTTTATTTGACTAGTTTTTTCTAACACATGACATGCTAGAGATATGGTAGAAACATTTATATTCCTTGTTAGATATAAAATAAGAAAAAAATTAATTTTAAATTAATATTAGTTTAGTGTGCTAGTTAATTTGACTTTATTTGAGAGTTTGAGGGAGATTAAGTGACAGAGATGAGGACGTTGAGATATTAATGACTTTGGTATGTATATTTTGAATTTGTTTTTATTAATAATAATAAAAATAAAATTTAGAAAGAATATTATTAGTTAAATAATCAATATGGGAGTTTAAGGCTTATTTAATGGGGCATTTATGGAGGATATTAAAGGTTAAATGGGAAAATTAAGTGAGGAAGAGTGGGATACAGATCTTAATTTTTTTTAAGGTTATTAGATTATTTTAAATCTACCTACTAATATATAAAAGTGTGTTAAGGTTTGTGGAGTTTAGGCAAGATAGAAAATGTGAGAAAATAAAATGAACTTGAGAATTTTTTTTAGAGAGATATATAAAGAGTTTTCAATAGAATATGAATATTACTAGTATTTCCAAGTCAATATTTACAAGAATTTTGGTGCTGTGATTCGAAAGCTATATTTTAAGCAATTTGAGGCAGGCGTTTGTCCTCTTGTTGTTTATTTTATGTGCTATATTTATTCACCCTTTTTTTTTTTGGAAAAGTTATGTATATTAAAAATAAAAGACTAATTACAAGCAAGAGGAGGAGGCATACCCTATGAGGGAAACAAATAAAAATAGAGGGCCAAAAGGCTAAAGCCCTACGCTCAAAACTATAGAATTGTACTCTCCGGGATTCCCCAATTCATGCAAGCAATCCAATTGTTGAAACTCCTTCTCCCTTTCTTCCATGTCATGACCCTAGATTTGATCATAACCTCAATATCCTTGACCAAGACATTGGTACTTCTGGAAGAGTTCCTGAAATGTCTTTCGTTTCTTTCCATCCAAAGGCAATAGACAGTAGTGGAGAATGAGATTTTCCTAATCTGATTATAAAAGTTTGTGCCCCCATAATTAGTTGTCGCATAATGCACCTCGCCATCCCATGCCTAGGCCTCCCTGTCCTCCTGATTTTTGAACTTCACCTCCTTCCACTCCTCCTTAACAACTTGGCACTCATTGAATATAATGATTGTATATATGTTATATACTATGTGGTGCATTTTATTCACCCTTGATTGTATATATGTTATATACTATGTGGTGCATTCTATATACTATATGCTTGTATATAATGATTCTTTATTGTTGCACACATGTTATATGCTCATATATTCACCCTTGATTTTACACATTTATTGGGTTGTAGAATATTGGGTAAAGCAATAATACCTAATTTGTGGAAATTTAATATTAATAAATATATTAAATTGAGATATTTATATTGTTATTATTGTTGTAGGATTCGTAGGCATCCCTTACCAAACCACCCATTGGACGGGGTGTGCTTATTTGAGGAACTAGTCCATGGTCCCTTAAGTCGTTAAGTAGTTTCGTTATGGCCATTATTTTAGGACGACCAGGAGAGTACCCTATCGTGCCTTGTGGTTTTATTCTGAGATTGTTTATGATGGGTTCCATTAGATTGTTCAAGGAATAATTGACAAGAGAGTGAACAAGGGTCCAAACCATACTTACGTAAGTGCAACGAGGATTTTGAGATGGGATTTGTGAAGTATAGTGACACATGATGAGATCCTAGTACTGATGTTGTTTATCTTGGGATTTTAGTTGAGCAGTCATATACATACACTTTTATATATGTGCATGGACAAGTATGTGTAGTTAATACGGATCATTTATGCTGACCTATTTAGTTTTCCACTCACATCCTCACAGTGTATATGAATTTTAGGTTTTGTACATATAGTGGTTAATTGTTGTTGACGCGGACGTATTTCAAATTTAGGTTGCAATGACAAGTAGACAAATATGTACTTTGTTTTCAAATCATTACACCCTTTATTTTAAAAACAATTATAAAGTATATTTTGATATTAATGAGAATAAAAAGATTTCATTTTATGCTTTCGCAGATTTTTAGCCGTTGGGCATTGTTAAATGGTTTGAAAAAGTTTTGAAAAGGTTTTAAATTGGATGCATTTTAGTATATTTTAATAAGACATATTGAGGTGCTACATATTGGAGTTACCATTTTAAACTAGAGAATCACATAATATAGAAAATATTATGACAAGTAATTAACTTTGAACTCAATTTAAAGTTTATTCCATTTACCATTTTAAAATAATTCGTCGGCATCCCAATTAACATTTAAATATCATTCTTCTTTGGAGAACCTACTATTCATAAATACATTAGGAAAGAGAGTTTCTTTAATTTTATCATCTAGTGAAAGACTATGCCAAATAAAACTAATAGCTTTTTGGTCCCATAAAATAATAGCATTCCTCTTTAAAGAACCTACTATTATTTCGTATCTAAGTGTACATAACAAACTAATCTTAGATTATCTCATATCACATGGACTCCTCCTTTGGGGGACAACCCATATAAATTTTGAGAAAAGTGTGTTACGTGTGTGACGTTTGTAATGTTTGTGCAGATATGAATGTATTATAGGGTGTATGGGCACCCTGGTCAGTTGGAGATAGGAGGACGTGGGAATAAATATGTGGAATATATGCATGTGGGGCAGTTATAAACAAGCTGGCATGGCATGATGGATTGAACGTTGTGTGAGAATGACGATAATCTAAATATATGTGTACGATGAGAGTTGGCACACCCAAGAGGAATTCAAAGGATGTAAGAATCCATACACAAGGATATCTCTTGAGAAGAGGAAAATTCAAAAATGGATCTGACAAAGCCCCAGGACCTGATGGCTTCAATGCTCACTTCTTCAAATCTAACTGGGAGGTGGTTGGGGAAGATTTGATCAATGCGGTCTCCTATTTCTTCGAAAATGGACACATGCTCAGATAATGGAATTGCACTACCCTTGCCCTCATCCCTAAGGTCAGGAATCCCAATGAAATGATGGAATTTAGACCCATTACTTACTGTAATACCATTTTATAAGTGCGTATCTAAGGTACTTGCCAACATAATGAAACCTCTTACGCCATCCCTAATCAATGAGAGACAAATAACCTTTGTTGAAGGACGATCTATAGTTGACAACATCCTTCTTCTCCAGGAGCTCATGAGGAATTATCACAGAGACCTCAATCCTAGATTTACCCTCAAAATTGATCTCCTCAAAGCATATGACGCTGTTAGCTGTTGGTCTGGAAGAAGGAGGCAACAACAGCAGTGGTTTCATCACCCATAATGTTCTAATTCTTAGGGAAGAATTCAGTATTAAACCCATCCGAACCTGGGGCTTTGCCCCTTCTAAGGCTAAAGAAGGCCTATTTTATCTCCGCATTGGTTATTAGGGATTTGATATGGTTGGCTTGATCAAATGAGAGCTTTTTGGTAATGGTATAATTGAGTATGTGTTGATAGGTGGAGGGAGAAGATTTTCCAAAAAGGTTAGTGAAGAAAATGACTGCTTCATCAGCAACCTGGGCATGGCCCTCCACTTTGTGGCCATTGTGGTTATTGATGGAGAGGATTTTATTCCTGTTGGTATTACCTTTCACCCCAGAATAAAAGAAAGAGGTGTTTAGGTCTCCTTCTTGCAGCCACCTAGTTCTGGATTTTTAGTTGCAGAAGGCTTCTTCCGGCATCATACACTCGACATAAACGGATCTTGCATTAATCTCCTCATCCTGAAGGGAAGTGTTGCTACCTCATGTATTAATTTTAGATTGGATATCACTTAAGTGGGCTTTGGCTTTGACAGTTCTTTGGGAAATATTGCTGAAGAACTTCATGTTGAATCCTTTAAGAGTTGACTTTACCATTTTGAGTTTCGAAGAGACCTGGGACATGGGTCTACCATTTACATTGCATTACCAAACATTAGCAAGTAAAGGGCTAAAATCTCTATGCATCATCCAGAAGTTAAAGAACTTAAAAGGCTTGATCAAGTTGGGGATTTAGGAATGATGGTGGTGTTGATAGGGCAGTGATCAAGCATACCTTGCCATATAACATCAACTTGGGTTTCTAAAACGATGGTTTTTCAGTAGTCATTAATGAGAAGTCTATCAATTTTTATTTATATGATGGTATCAACATGGTGGTTTTTGGTCCAAGTGAACCAAAGGCCCCTAGCCCCTAGAAACACATTCATCAACTTGAATGTTGTACAAATATTCATTGAAGTCATTTACAACATCCACATCAATGTCTAATATGCCGTTATTTTCATTTCTGGCTCTGACCACATTAAAGTCCCCCATTAAGATATATTTTGGATTTTGGAATGTTTGATTACTCCTTTCTCTAGGTAAGTCCATAGTTGCTGCCTTTGGGAGGGGAGATTGAAGGCATAGCCAAAAGTAGCATAGAAGGATTTATCTAGGCTAACAGAGTTAATAAGGCATGAAATGGTTTGGTTGTTGCTAGAAATAGTGGTGACCTGTAAGTGGTTTGGGTTCCACCCAATAATAATTCTATCCACACCCCCATCAATGGGACAGTTGTAAATGGAGTTCCACTCAGGCCCGCTGCTTATAGTTGCATTCAGAAGTTTTTTTTTAAGGGAAAGGTTATGGTCTCTCAACAATTTGTAAACTTCCTGTTGTTTTAGGGGAGAGTTTAGTCCCCTAATATTCCATGTTGCTAGATTAATCATTGAGTTTTAGGGGTATTGGAGAGGATCCAGAGCAGGATGAAGGTTGGCTTTTTGGTTGGCCATGAATCCTCTTTTGAAGTCTCTTTTGCTGTTTGTTTGATAGATTTGGGTCAACAATTCTACCTTTTCCATCAATATCCTTGATTTTTAGAACTATACCAATAGGAGTAGGGGTTGCATCAGTTTTCTCTTCAACTTTTATGTCTTAAAGAGCAACAAAGCTATTGGTGCTAGGGGTTGCCTCCATCACAGAACGACGGACTGCCATAGTAACTGGTTGTTCAGATGTCATTAAGGGATATGGTTTTGGGTTGGTGTTATAACTTAGCCTTTCCTATAGACATGGTTCCATTTAGTATCTAGAGTTGGTGGAGGGGCTAAAGGGGGTTGGGTTTGTTTGGGCTTCCACGCCCTGTTGATATGAGGACATTTCGAGATTTTGTGTCCAAACACGAGACAATGGGAACAAGAAAATGGCATACCTTGATATTCCACAAGTATTTCTGTGATCTCCCCATACTCATGCACCAAATCAATTGTTTTAGGGTAGTTATTACTCATTACCACTTCAATGCATATTCTTGCATAACTAAGCCTGTTTATTTTTTCCATAACAGCATCAACATAGAGAAGTTTACCTATTCCACTTGCAATATAGCTCAGACCTTCTTCAGACCAATATTGAATAGGAGCATTGTGGAATTTAACCCAAATAGGAACTGTTTTAGTGAGGTCTTTGTTGGACTTGAAATTAGGCTACCATTTGTTAAGGATGATGGGGTTCCCTATAAAATACTATGGACCATTGGTAATGACAATATCCCTATCCTCCACCATCTTGAATTTAAATAGGAAGAAACCATTATCATGGGTAATAACTTTCAAAAGGCCAAGTTTGTACCATAATTTATGAGCTATGGTGTTAACAAGTGAGAAGGGAAGCCTTCTGCCCAGAAAATTGCCCATAGTGCTGTTGACCCAGGTGGCATTTCCTGCAATAGTAACTTCTGGGGGAGGTTTCACTTGAGTTTTCCCATTCACCATTCTTGGTTTATGGTATGAGATCTTGAGGGTTGGGATACATTGGGAGGCAACAAAAACACTCCAGGTTCATTTTGGGTGGCAGGTGTTGTGGGTTCCGCTATTTTTCCTCGTAGAGCGTGTGGTGTATCATGTGATGTCTCTCTACAAGGGCCGCATCAGCTCTAGGCACTGCTGATGTTAGTTACATG
This sequence comes from Sambucus nigra, assembly GCA_949130495.1. Lineage (NCBI taxonomy): Eukaryota > Viridiplantae > Streptophyta > Magnoliopsida > Dipsacales > Adoxaceae > Sambucus > Sambucus nigra. Next base: position 96,198,133 of record OX422216.1, on the reverse strand, counting down.
TCAGACTTGGTGGTAGAAACACGCTTTGTCAGACCATCACCTCACAATTTGATGTTAGTACCATGCTGAACAGTAGGGTCAGGAGGATATTCACCTTTCGCATGCTGGTCCATGTGTGTGTTATAGACAACATTGGGCTCCACAACATATTGATGGACACCCTTCTCCCCTGCATTCTGCTTGTGAAGTGTAGCACCACCTTGTTTTCCACCGGAGGCATGGATACTTTGGACTGGAAGAGCCTCTTCAAATAAGGTTTTTATACCACCTTCCTTTGGAAACCTAAAATGCATGATGCCTTCGTGGGTAAACCCTTTACTTTGAATGAACTCAACATAGGCATTTTTCTCCTTATTTAATTCTTACAAACTATCACCATAGGTAATGGTTTTGGTGTTGACATCCAAGGTACTTATCTAGCCAGCTTCAACGACATCATCCCACCCATCTATAGGGATGGGCACTGTGTCAAAGGGGACAAGAACATCAAGGTTAGGCTTTTCCATGTTAACAGTAGGAGCCAAAGAAAGACCATCAAACACGATAGGGTTGAGGTTTAGAGGGGAAGAGAGGGGGTCAGACCTTCCATGCAAGGCATAAGGCTGTATGGAAGTGTCCATGGGGTTGTTAGAGGGTGGTGGTAGGGGTGGAGGATCTGTTTGGGTGGTTGTTGAATATGGATATAGAGAAGGAGGTAGAGAGAAGGGAGAGCATTTTGTTTTTTTTGAATGCCATTAGTTATGTTATTAGTGGGATATTATAATGAGTTCTTGTCATAATTGTGCAATTATGGCATTTAGTATGGTTAATTATCTTAGTATTGATGAGGATGTTTAATTATCACGGACAAACTAAAGTGGTTATTAAAGTTATATCAATAATTTGAGAAGTATATTGAGGTATAAACGTTTATAATTCTACAGTGAGCAAAGCTAAATAAATTACTATGTGAAGAGATTACTCTATGTGGGAAATTAATTAGTGTGAAAGGGTAACTATTCAGTGGAAATAATGACAAAATAGTTGAAAAATAAACAAACTGCTATGGAAGTTAAGATAGGCAGAAGGTTGCGAGGGTGGCTTGGGAAGGCTGCAATTGTGGCTTGATTACATGCTATTCTTCAGGAGATCAGAATAGATTGATGCGTTGTCAAGATTTTGGTGAGTTTTTCTAAAACCATTTTGTACTTTGGCCTTATTTTGAGAGCATCCAACATCACAATTCCCTCCCTTAGAAACACAATTTAATCCTTGTTGTGATGTCAACATTTTTTTGGGTCTCATTATTTATTCCGTTATATGTGTTACCTTCCCTTCACAAAATACCATCTAAGGTATAGCTTCATTTTCTTGTAGTGTAGCCAAAATAAGTTTAAGGAAAAAAACACATTTCCTTCCAAGCCCTCTGTAGAAATATAACACAACATATGACTGAGTTTGAGGGTGATTTTGGAGGTGATTTTAATGTAGTATTGAAGGGAGAAATGCAAAGGGAAAAAATCTAGAGGGCATACTCAAGCATGGAATGCATTATAACCCCTTGAGGCCACCTTTTGAGGTAGGGGCTGCCCTCTGCACCAACCATATTCTTCATATTTCATCTCCAAATGGGCAGAGGTTTTGTATTATTTTTTTGTTAAGTTAAATGTATTTGTTTTTAGTGTTATAAATTATGTTTTTACCCCAAACTTTACAAAAATAGTTCTAACTCCAAAATTTCATGACCCCAAATTTGTTAAAATGCGTCATTTTGGAACCAAAAATGTATTTTTGGTAATACTTACAAAACATCTCCTGAACTTTGGATATTTATAAAATAATCCTTAAACTTTGTATAATTATAAAATACCCTTTAAAATTATAAATATTGTGAAACAGTCCAAAATTTTAGGAAAATTATAAAAGTGCCCCTAAATTTGTGGTTTTTTGATAATTTCACAATGCTTAAATATTAGTGGATATTAAATTATAAGGGAATTACAAAGAAATCTCGACACTTTAGAAAATTATAAAATGGATCTCAGTGTTGTGTTTAACTCAAAAAAGGTTCAAAAAGTGAAGATTCGTGCTTGAGAAAATAATGGGGATAAAAAGTGTAAATTATTCATAAAGTTTTTTGTGTGGTTTAGCCCTTGGGTTTGGTATAAAATGTCAAAGTATAAAAAGAACATAAAAAGAGTGTTTATACAAGTAATAAATATGGCGATAAGCTGAGAAATTTATTAAATATGATAGTACGCCAAGTATTTTGCTAAAAATGGTAGTTAGAACGTAAAGTGATGAACTTAATGAAAAGTGAAAGTGTTTTCACAAATGAGTTACTGGGGAAAATTTAATAAGGGCGCGAAGCCCTAGGGTGCGGTGCGTCTTCGACTTGGACCCAGAACAACTAGCCAATAAAGTAATGATTGCGACATTTATGGTAAAAGAATGCATGCTCCTGAACATAAAAGGGATTCAATGAACTCCAGGATATATGGTAATTATAAAAAGGAACAAATGGTTAAATTCTAGGAAAAGGAGATTGTTGGTTAATAAATGATTACATAATTTGTTTTCCATGTTTTAAATAATAAGGTCCAACATCTCATGTAACTATGAAAATAAAGGAAATTGGAGAATCCCAGAATGTGAGATAAAATGAAGGACATAGTATTTGTAAACTAAAGGAATAAAAAGGACAACTACTACGTGAGTCAGTAATCCCATAGTGGGGCAATAACCCCAGGTTTGACACGGGTGTGTGTTGATTATTTAACATATTCCAAATAGGATAAAAGGGTTAACAACTAGGTGTTTGAACGACCCCATAAAGGGGCATAATCCCTTGTTTGACACGTGTGTAGATAATTTTGATATAAAAAGAAATAATTGGATGTGTGAGTAATTCCAGATGGGATCACAATCCTAAGACTTGAAACGTTTATATGTGAGTAGTTATTTTCAAACACCGATGCATGTGTTTAAATGCTATTTTTAAGAAACACCAGGCATGTGTTAAGTTATGTATAAATGATATTTTTGAAAGAAATTAGGATGATTTAAAGATAGTCCAACAATATTGTCTTTCCTAAATTAATCGTGTGAATGAATTGATTAAAGGACTACTTATGGAATAAAATGGCTACATTATGAAGACAAAGGTTAATGGTATTTTATTTGATTTAAGGATATTATTTTGGAAGTGCAACATGATTAATGTATAAAATGTAAATTAGTTTTATGTAGAGTTTGTTAGAACTATATGGGTTGTAGCATTTAATTCGTTTGTTCCACGATTCGTTTCTAAATCACATTTTGTTGGGAACCCCTACTGGGCATTGGCTCTCCCCGTTCCTTTTGTCATGACAGGTTAATAAACATTCCGTCTTTTGAGAGAATTTTATAGGTACGTAATTTCTTACTCCTATGAAGGTAACTCTGATTACTTGAACCCACGATGTTACCTAATGGGTTCCACACTTGTTATTATTGTGTTCAATTATCTTAAAAATAGATTTGCGTGCTTATTCAGTAACTTTAATAAATTAAAATAAACTAGAAACCTTATTTAGATTATTTCACATCAATTCACACTTAATGTAGCCGAACTAGACCAGGTTGACCCACGAGTAATCTAAATTTTAGGTCGGGGTGTTAAAAGTTGGTATCAAATCCTTAGGTCCAAGTTCCATTTTAGAGTGATGTGTAGTCGTTAGATTGGAATGTGATCATTCAACCAGAATTTCGGCTTCAGTACTCGAACTTGTAAGGAGAGTGGGGACTCATTTATATTCGCATGCGGCTGTGATGTGGAGTTAAGAATTATGACATTCTTGGTGAGTTTCCTATTCAACAACAATGGAGTGGAATTTATTCATTATGTCACTTCCTATAGGTATCCTCTTATGAGATACTAAGTAACCTAGTAAAGATTTAGCCTCAGTAGCATGTATCGCTGCTAGAGATTAACTAGGATTCTTTGAAAGGCAGGTAACTTCACATGGGGTTAGACGTTTATGAAAGATTTATGACGTTTACCTTAGGAATCAAAATAAGTTCATCGATAAAGTACTGCAAGTGGCGACCCACTGTCGAGAATCACAAGGTGTTTTAATTAGACACCCACCTCTACCATAAAGGCATTGTGAAAGTTAAGAAAAAGTCGACAAATTAGTATTGTGTTTTATTGTAAATTTTCACCATATCAAGAGCTCGAGATACAAATAGTTTTTGTGTAAGGAAATTGGAAGTGTGCATTAAAGGTTGGTTTCATCATCCATGAATATCATTGAGCAATGCTCGGAAAGGGCTTGGTACCTAGTGTGAAAGGTGCCTCGGCATCCTAAAGGGTATCAAATTATGGTGATGCATCCCTTCATCGCAAGTGATGTTGGAAGTACATTCATCAATTAGTACATTATTTATAAAACAATTTGAAGCTCAAAGGAGATATAAGGAAGTCATTCATAAATGGTTTGGAGATGCGTAATTGTCGGCATGAGGTTCGTCATCCCCTAAGGTGGGAACCAATTACCAAAACATCTTCAGTATTTTGTTAATCTCACTTGTATGGAATCTTTTGATAACAACATCATATTTTGTAAGAAGGATTCTATGAGGTCAAGTCAAAAATTAGTCCCATGTGTGCATTAAAAGTCACCACATTGTAAGAACTGCGACATTAAGGACAACACTTCATTGCTTATGAAAGGAATCACTTATGATTGTGTTGGGATTAAAATAGACTAACAACGATGGTTTCTAGGCAAGGGCCTTACATCATATTTCAAGGCAAGGTTTGTGGTGACCTTAGTCACTCGACAATAGAATTCATTAGTTTAAGTTAGTAGTGGCATCCACGACTCATTAGAAAATTTAGAGGTTGGATAACCTCACTATTCCACCAAAAGTTATTTGATAAAAGTTCAAGTTGTGGGAGGAAACTAGTATAGTTCCTTTATCACCAACAACATCTTGGGCATTCGGGTTCGTCTTGCTACTTGAAAGAAATTTGGACGTCGAGCATTGGTTTTGATGTCCCAAAGCTATCATCCCAGTTTGTGTGATAGTATTATTTTTACTCATGGAAAGTAAGGCTCAAGAGTGAGATTGACACGCACCAATTGGTAGCATACCTTTATGAGTGGATTCACACATCTCGATCCAATTTTGATAGTAAGGAAATATTTTATTCTTTGCTCGTTTTAGCATCGACATTTAAGAATATGGTGTGGGATTTCAATAATATTTAAGAATCGCGGCTTTCCAAAATGAATTGATTCTAGTTTGTACTATTGGTAGATAACTCAAGTGAGGGAGTGTTTGTTTAGATTTGCAAGGCGTATCATGTGTGACTTAGTGGCAACAACACCCACAGTTAGATGTGCACGCCTTAAACAGAGATCGTCAGCAGTGATACCCATGAGTAATAGTTTGTATTGTCTAGAGATAAAACTTTGGTTTAAATGTGATTCGGCAGGTTTTGTCTCTAAACCTTGATTTGAAGAACGAGTGGTTCACAAAGACTAAGGAAATATTTTGAGGTTTGATAGACAAGGAAGGTTAGGGACATCTAAGCATTTATTCATGACACATTTTATGTGTGCCAATGGATGAAAAGAATAGATTTCGCCTATAAGAAGGGAAGTTTCAAATTGTGTTAGTCTTGGTGATAATAGCCTCGTCTTCGTTGCGTAGGTTTTGCAATTTCATCATTCAGTTTTTGTAGTGGGTCGATATCTTAGATGGCTCAGCTAAAGTCTACCTCAGTTGTAAGTAGTTAGTCTTTATAGTAACTTCGATTAATTTAATCATGTGTGATATCTTAATAAGACTAGGATTCTTGGTCTATACACATATAATCCCATGAGTTTTGGGAACAAGCATTATGACTATTCATTGCATCCGAGTTGCATTTTGCTTGTTTCCCATAGATGGGGTTTATTGCTCGGTTATTCTTTGGTTACAGTGATAGTATTGGCTCAATGTTAGATGCGGGTTATGTTAGGCATGGATGATTCATCGCAGTAACTGAGGCCTTTATTTAAAGGATCATTGTATGAGATTTTTTTCTTGGTGGAACTTGACGTCCCGTTATGTGTAATCTAGTAAGATCGTTTTAAGAGCCTTAAGAGTTAGAGTATGCTGTAGGACTCAGGCTATGGTTATCTAAGTTTTATGACTCTCCAACATCGTTGCAATTTTTTAAAGGTTATGGATAAGAAATGAACTTAGTCAACGGATCAATTCTGGCATCGTTCGACCTCTCTCCAAAAGGAACGTTACATGGTTGTGTGTATCATTGTTTGCACGATTTATAAATATTAGAACCTTAAGGTATAGTTCAAGAACAAATTGGGACTGACAATGTAGGATGAAATGATCTAGTAATTGTATTATCCCGGAGTAAGCGAGACACCAAATTGGGTAATTGCCTTTAGCATGAAGGATTATATAACTTTTATCGACAAGTGGAGTATGTTATAAGTATGGGTGTAAAGATGACTTATGTATCGGTATGTGTTAGTTGTGATCTCTAGGTATTTGGATAGTAGATGGTTCGGGTAATTATATAAGTTCCTTGGCATTTCCTAAGTATGGTAGTAGATAGGATTCACGTGTTATACCCGAGTGAAATAGGAAAGGGAGTAAATGAATACTCATGACTTGATACAATTATTATATGCAAATTATTATTGATATTTATTTTAAGTTTGAGATCTTATGGTCACCAGTGGATTAATCAATGGTCATATGTAATAATTTTGAGGATGGAATTTCCTAAGGAGGGAAGAATGTAATAACTCAAAATTTCAATAATTCATTAGTGGGATATTATAATAAAGTCTTGTCATAATTGTGCATTTGTGGCATTTATTTGGGCTAATTATCTTAGTATTGATGTGGATGTTTAATTATCACAGACTTTTTAAAGTAGTTATTAAAAGTATATTGGCAATTTGAGAATGATATTGAGGTATAATCATTTATAATTCTATAGTGTGGAAAGCTAGACAAATTAGTATGTGAAATGTTTAGTCCATGTGGGGAATTAATTAATGTGAAAGGGTATGGATTAAGTGGGAATGGTGAGAAATTAGTTGAAAAATAAACATGTATGTAGAAGGGACTTTAGAAGGATTGAGTTATGTATATTGGAAATTACCTATTAGAAGCCTATAGGACTAGAGACAGGAGAGGTGATAATGGAAGTAGGCCAAGGTAGTGGTCCCTTGAACCGCAGTTGCAATAAAGCAAATTGCTATTCTGAGAAAGGTAAAAAACCACGAGGGCAGCTTGGGAAGGTCGCAATAGTGACTTGATTAAGCCGCGACATTGGCAGTAAGGCCGCAATCATGGTATGGTTTCAGGCTATTCCTCAGGTGATGAAAATAGGTTGATGTGTTGTCAGCATTTGGGTGGGTCTTTCTAAATCGCTTTGTTATTTGGCCTTATTTTTAGAACATTAAACTGCACAATTCCCTCCCTTAGAAACACAATTCAAGTGATCCTTGTTGTGTTCTCAACATTTGGGTGGTTCTCCCTATTTATTCTCTTATATATGTTACATTCCTATCACAAAAGACCATCCAACCAAAATAAGTTTAAGGAAAGAAACACATTTCCTCCCAAACCCTCTACAGATATAAAGACATGCGAGTGAGTTTAAGGGTGACTTGGGAGGTAAGTTTGGTGGAGTCTTGAAAGGGGAAATGGAAAGGAAAATTATTTAGAGGGCATTTAGGCATAGAATGCTTAACAACCCCTTGAGGTCACCTTTGGAGGTGAGGGTTGCTCTCTATTCCTACCATATTCTTCATATTTGGTCTCTAAATGGGTAGAGGTGTTGTATTATTTGATTATTTGCATAGTTACATGGATTTTATGAAATAATATACATGTTGAGTTGTATGTTTTTGGGTATTATAAATTGTGTTTTTACCACCAAACTTTGTAGAACTGGGTTTGGCTCCCAAATGTTTCGAAGTTATTGTTTGGACCCTAGAATTGTCAAAAAGTGTCATTTTGGAAGCAAAAATGTATTTCTAGAAATATTTTCAAAATAACCTCTGAAATTTGGATATTTATAAAATAACCCATGGGCTTTGTATATTATAAAATAACCCCCAGATTTTTTAATATTTAAAAATAACCTTGAATTTTGGGAAAAATTCAAAAGTGCCTCAAAACTTGTGGTTGTTGGGTAATTGTATGAATACTTAAAAAATATTGGATATTAAACTATAAGGAAATTACAAAGCAACCCTGAAACTTTAGAACATGATTTGAGAACATGGGGACATTGAGAACATGGTTAGAGCCAAGGCTCTAACGTGGAAAAAAGCTAGGATGAATTTTGCAAACTTAATGGCTTGTATGTATTGGAATATACTTGAACATAGGTTTGTATAGGATTGTCTCGTTATGCTTTGTCATAGGCATGTCTATATTTTGTGGCCTTCATGCTTTGTTTACCTTGGGGGTATGCCCCTAGGTCTTTTGTTCAAGGATTTTATTACTCTTTTGTAATTCCTTTTGTTCTTATATACATTCAATTCCCCCCCCCCCCCCCCCCCCCCCCCAAAAAAAAAAAAAAAAAAAATTTAGAACATTATGTAATGGACCTCAATGTTAGCTTAAATTAATTTAACTCTAAAAAGATTCAAAACGGGGAAAATGCATATTTGAGAAAATTATGGGTATAAGAAGAGTAAATTACTCATAAAGTGTTTGGGTTGTTTGGCCCTTGGGTCAGGTTGAAAAAACATGAAACGTGACTGTGTGATAATTGATTAAATTCGCAAATTTCTAATTTGGCACACTTATTTAATTAGAGCCTAATTTTAAACCAAATAAATTCAGCCCCTAAACATGCATCTAAGTACGATAAATCTTTCAAACCATGCATGAAAAATAAAGACGACCGATATAGGAAAAAAAACCTTTCGGGTAAAAATCTTTTATAACACTTTGAAGAATTCACAAGACTTTTGACTTACATATAACCTGATAATCACCCACAAGTGTGTAATGCACAGTGCCTTCAGAAAACCTTCAAAGATACGAGAGACAGCGAAATACCCTCCAGGCGTCGGTTCGTCGTCTTCGGCTAGTCCACACATAGAATGACTACGCTCGGTATCCACCGATAAAAGATGGAGATGCCTTCTCCACAGAGGTTGAACAAAAGAAAAGTTGTTCTTAAACACCAAACAATTCACTAAAGCATATGGAAGTTTTGTGAATTGAAAACCAAAAAGGGGATTAAAACCCTAAAGGAAGAAGCCTAAAGAATTCTGCTTTCGCAGTGTTTCCGTTCTGGAAAACGTATGGACTTCTTAATGAAAACGTTACCAAATAATGAGTATTTATAGAAAAATGCGCTGCCTAAAAAATAGAGCTCGTTCGAACGAGAAGCATATGTCACTCGAACGAAGGACGCATGTCGTTCAAATGACATCGCGTGACTTCCATTCTCGTTTGAACGAGATGCTGATCTCGTGAGAACGACCTGGGCATCAAAATCGAGGACCGCTTCAAAACTTAAAAAAAATACTCATTCTCAATATTTAACGAAAAAGTCCGCTCCAACACTTATAAAATATTTTGATAAAAATCTCGCAAAAGCTCTAAGTGAAAAGTAAAGGTATTTAAAATATAACCTTATCAAAGTAAACTTCGCAAAGCCTTGAATGATGAAGAACTTGAGTAATTCGGATCCGTCTTTGATGTAGATGTCTCTTGAATACTCTTCGACGGTGTAGCGGTATATGACATAATAAATTGATAACGGCCCTATGAAAATATGTCCTTACAAATCTCCCTCTATGTCTATGCTGGTACATACATAAAAAATCCGAATTATCAAAAACCAAAATGCCTATACAAATATACCCTCCCATGAATAAATTTGCAAGACCTCAAAACTGTTCTTCAATCATCTTCGTCAAATCTCAAAGCTTTTCTCATCAGGGTGTGCAATATTTCAATCTTCAATTTTGTACCTACACACATGAGATAAAGCAAAAACCTTCGTGATGCATCGAGTTTGAAATGATATAAGAATAAAGCATTAATAAATCAAATCTCCACCATAATGCAAAAACTCCCCCATAACATGATAATTCTTTCTCCCCCTTTTTATGATGTCCCCAAATAGACAGATAAGAAGAAAAAATCAAAAATGGAGTTTCACGAACGAAGCATAGTAAACATGGATCAAACTACGCGCAAAAGAGTATCTCTCAAATTTCACAAACTATTTTTGAATTTTCAATTTTTCATACAAAAATGAGATACAAAAAAATCACACCATGGATTTAAACTAAAACAACCAAGTGATGGAAATGGAATGTATGGGTGTGAACACATTCGATAGGTAAATAAACTCAATCAATCATATGTGCACGATGCAAACGTGTACCCCTAACGAATGAACATCAAAAGAATCCTTAGGTGTAAAAATTATTGAATTTAAATGACATCGTCTTAATCAAATCAACAAATCAAAGTCTAAATGATTTCCAGACCAATAACGTCCAAAACTATTTAGTGTCGTTTCGAGAACTTTTCAAAGGACGTGCAAACCCATTTATATATCCATCCAAAACTCCCTCATATATAATAATGCAATTTTTTATATCTAAAGAGGTACTAAATTCTCAACTTAGATAAAACCTATTGGCCCAAATTTTTGGCATATTTCATCCTTTTTATTGCGTTAATTTTTTTGTGTGGGATCTTTTCAAATGGTGGCTTTCACGATGTGATTATTATTCACTCGCAGCCCTTTCCCCGGCCACTCATCATTTTTTTAAACTAAACAAATTCCTCACGAGCAATGGTTTTTACATGCACTACTTTTATTACTTTCGTATTATTGCACTTGGTTCGTTTTAAGGACAGGATTGAGATGAAAACACCCAACCAACATGTGATAAGTCAAGAACAATAATCAAACAAATTCGTGCATGTATGCAATAAAGGAAATTATGAGTCAAACATGTAGGAACTGACACTTAATTACATCTTAATGACTCCAAACATTATAAAGCACAAATATGACATGATATATTGTCTCAAAACACTATCAAATAGTCACATAAAAAAAAATGGAATGAAGTTGTGACTTGGTCATCCAAAGTGTCCATTCATAAACAGTGCAAAAAAAATACAAAAATCTTTTTGGATTTTCTCAAAATTTTATCAAAATAAAATATTTTTGTATTTTTCAAAAATTTTTCAAAAAAATAAAACATACAAAAATGATACATACTAGCAATAGGAAAATAATGACATCATAAAAAACATCCTATGCTAGTAAACAAGTCAAACCTCAATCGGTAGGTGCGGAGGAGTTTTTCAGAGGTGGTGACAACTTATGAAAAACCTCCATCAATTCTTGTGAAGTCTTGACTAAAAACTTAACTTGCTCACCTACATGTGCAAACTCTCTCATGTAGTCTCTGGGAGAATGTAAAGAATTATGTTTGGGTGCATGCGTATTAGAAACACGTGTAGAAGCAAAACGTGACACATACCCCAACTTAAAGAAAAATTCCCTAAGGTGTCCTCTCCTTTTGCAATGTGAGCAAACATAAATAGGCCTCAGAACACCTCTCTCAAAAACTCTAGGACGCACTTTCCTATTAGGAATGGAACGCCTAGGTGGGTGAGGGTGAGACTCATGTGAATCTGTCACTAAAGTGGGAACCGGCTCGGGTGCTAATGGGAAAGTAGAAGCACCGTCATGACTTATTCCTAACTTCTCACCTTTACCCTTAAGAACCACCTTTTCGACCTTCTTAGGTGCGTTCTCAAAATTAACTTTGACCTCCCTGGCATGTTCAAGATCACTCTCGAGTTGGGATACACGTGTCGTCAGAGTAGACAACGTGTCGGTCAAATCACACTTCTCCTTTCTCAAAACCTCCTTCTCTCTCTCCAAATCTAAAATTCGACGACCTAAATCTCGATTATACTTCTTTGTTTTCAAGGTCTAGGTGTACAAATATCTAAAAGCTTTTTGGATCTCACTTTCATCTCCACTCTCCTCCTCGCTTTCTCCCTCACTCGAAGAACATAAATCACTATCATCGCTCTTGTGTGTACTCTCGTGAGAGAAAGTGGGTGTGCTCACACGACTAGAAAAAGCAACAACCATCCCATGTGCTAAACCTTTATTGGACTCATCTCCCTCATCACCCTCATCACTGTCACTATCACTAAAAGTAGCGGGCATAGCAGTCTCTTTGCCCTTTCTCCTTATCCTAGTAGGACACTCTTCAGGTATGTGCCCTTTGCCCTCACACTCAAATCACCTGATGTCATCCCCCTTGTCACTATCTTTGGCCGCCACTTTCTTTTTATTTGACTCAAAAGATCTCTTTTTGTTGGAAGAATTTTCTTTATTCATTTTGAGAAACTTTTTAAAAAATTTCGCAAACAAGGCCATAGGAAAAAAATGCGATTTTTCAAAAAACTGATTTTTAAAAGAATCAATATCACACGATTTTGCGAAAAATAGGAATACGTGATAAATTAGCCTAACCCGCTCTAATACCAATTTGAAAAAATGTGAAACGTGACTGTGTGATAATTGATTAAATTCGCAAATTTCTAATTTGGCACACTTATTTATTTAGAGCCTATTTTTAAACCAAATAAATTCAGCCCCTAAACATGCATCTAAGTACGATAAATCTTTCAAACCATGCATGAAAAATAAAGACGACCGATATAGGAAAAAAAACCTTTCGGGTAAAAACCTTTTATAACACTTTGAAGAATTCACAAGACTTTTGACTTACATACAACCTGATAATCACCCACAAGTGTGTAATGCACAGTGCCTTCAGAAAACCTTCAAAGATACGAGAGGCAGCAAAATACCCTCCAGGCGTCGGTTCGTCGTCTTTGGCTAGTCCACACATAGAATGACTATGCTCGGTATCCACCGATCAAAGATGGAGATGCCTTCTCCACAGAGGTTGAACAAAAGCAAAGTTGTTCTTAAACACCAAACAATTCACTAAAGCATATGGGAGTTTTGTGAATTGAAAACCAAAAAGGGGATTAAAACCCTAAAGGAAGAAGCCTAAAGAATTCTGCTTTCGCAGTGTTTCTGTTCTGGAAAATGTATGGACTTCTTAATGAAAATGTTACCAAATAATGAGTATTTATAGAAAAATGTGCCGCCTAAAAAACAGAGCTCGTACAAACGAGAAGCATATGTCGCTCGAATGAATGACGCGTGTCATTTAAATGACATCGGGTGACTTCCATTCTCTTTCGAACGAGATGCTGATCTCTTGCGAACGACCTGGGCATCAAAATCGAGGACCGCTTCAAAACTTAGAAAAAATACTCATTCTCAATATTTGACGAAAAAGTCCGCTCCAACACTTAGAAAATATTTTGATAAAAATCTTCCAAAAGCTCTAAGTGAAATGTAAAGGTATTTAAAACATAACCTTACCAAATTAAACTTCGCGGAACCTTGAATGATGAAGAACTTGAGTAATTCGGACTCGTCTTTGATGTAGATGTCTCTTGAATGCTCTTTGACGGTGTAGCGATATATGACATAATAAATTGTTAACGGACCTATGAAAATATGTCCCTACACAGGTATAAAATGTTAAAAGGAACATTAAAAAGGTGTTTATACAAGTAATAAATATAGATATAAGCAATGAATTTTGTTAAATACAGCGGTAAGTTATGTATTTTGCTAAAAACAACAGTTGGGTTGCAAAGGAATGAACTTAATGAAAAGTGAAAGAGCATATTATAAAAAGGGACACTGGGTTTATTTTTCATATGCTTACAAGCCTTTTTTCCTAAAACAAAACCTATAGTCCATATTATTTTAACTCTCAAACTCCATTAAACAACTTTTAACCCTTAATTTGGGAGTTTTTCACAGCGATTTTGAAGAACACCAAAGAAGATAGGTTGAAGATTATTGAAAGAGGGACAACTTTTGCTAAGAAGATTTTTTTTAATACTTTAATAAGGTAGAAATATCTATATCTTTCCCCTTAAGTGTTATTTGATTTAAATGTTGCCTAAACCCTAATTATGCATGCTTTATAAATATTAGGAATCTAGTAGTGAAAACCTAATTAAAAATATATTTTTATGAACATACAAAATTGGATTTAATACTTTAAATCTCACATGTTTAGGATATTGGGATTTGTTGATATTGGAAATCGCATCGTGACCCATGTTAAATTCTTTAGGAATCCGAAAAATATGATAAAGTTTATGAAATCAAATAAATGATAAATATTGTCTAGAACATTGAAACATGTTTAAAATTGTAATCATGCATGTTTAACTCTCTTTATACTTTGATTTGATTAAATCTCACCCAAAGTAGAATATTGGATTCAGACAACTTGTTGGGATATTTTATAGAACTTATAAATCATATGATAAAATTGATTTAATTCACATGTCATTGAACTTATATAAATATGGAATACAATAATATGACTTTGGCCAAAAGAATAAGAAAATTGTAAAATTTTGTATGTTAAATAATGACATCGTTAGGATTATAGGATGACGTACTTTAGTTTCTACTTGGATTTATATTTATTGTAGTTGATATTCTCTAGGTATGGGACTAAAGTATGGACACTTTTACGATTGGTTATTTCATGAGTATGAGACTAGGGGATATTTATGGACTTGGATATTCCCTAGGTATGGCACTAGGAGATACGCATTATAGGGATTATGTACTAGATGAAAGACTAGGTATGGTTATACTTTTGGTATTCCCTAGGTATAGGACTAGGAAGTACATGTGATTTTGGTAATATTTTGGTATGAGACTAGGGATGGTTTAGTTTGTGATGCGCGAGTGTTTTTTGGGTGAGTGAAAGATAACAAGAACATAATACATAATGAGAATATAATTAATACCTTGATTTCTTGTGAACTTCTCCATTAGCCGCTCCATGTGGTGGTGTTTCCTATATAAACCTGGGTTTATCTCATCTCTTGAACCACTCTTTGGTCCTGATCGCCATCTCTCTGTATCTTGTGGGGTTGATACTGCTTCAAGTCAGATCGGGTGTACCATTCTCTGTGTCGATGAGGTTTTTACCGACGATGTTGAGATGGGTTGTCCCACCCCCTTTGGTGGATTTGGTCGGGGTGGGTTGTGTTCCCCCATGCCCCTCTAGTCCTCCACCATTGCTTTGCGATCTATGTCATCTGAAGTGCCATTTTTCTTTAAGATTAGCTTCTCTTCAGGCCAGGTCTTGGTGTAACTGTCACCGGAGATGATTGAGTCCTTTTTGGCGGATGTATGGTGGTGTGGAAGGTTTGGGTGGATGTTTAGGTTGATGGTTTCTTGGACGTTAGGTTTTCAGTTACACCTTAGTTCTGCGATTAGTGCTCGTCTTTGCTGATTGGGTCGCACCTAGCTTTGGTGGCCCTCATTTTTTTGTTCTCTATGTTATCGGTTGTTGGTTGCCGTTTTGGCTTGGTTCTTGGGTCACTTGGTTTGCTACCATTCACCGACGCTGATACTTCGCACTAGGTCTGGCATGTTCACATTAGGTACTGTGTTACCACAATGGAGTTTTGCACTGGTAACGAATGCGATTTTCGGGTTGGTCATTAGATCTTTTCCGGTTGGACTTATGGGACTTTTTAAGCCAGATCTTACTGAATGGCTTTTCCCTTCTTGGATACTACATATTTTGGGCCTCGTTTTATGGGTCAGTGTGTCTCCCTCTTTGGGTGGGCTTGATAGTTGTATTTTCCCTTTTTTAGGTTGCCTTTGTTTAGGGATCGTTTTCCTTTCGATGAATGTTTTGTTGCTTTATATTATTTTTTTATTTAAGTATTTTGTTCAGTCTAGTTGTGGGTTTCACACCCCAGATGTCGGGTTACTGTTTTGAGCTATGTGTTCTTTTGGCTCATGTTTCTTGTTGGCTAACTACGTTATGTGCACTAGTCACAGGAGGGTATGCCCCTCTATTGTTGTACCTATTTTTATTTATTTATACATTTTCTATTTACCAAAAAATGGTATTAGTTATTGATGGATTGTGGCATCATTGTATGTGAGGATGTAAGTTGTTGGCTACATTGTATATACTGGGGGACCTACACTGACTTGGATATTTTAGCAGGATTTATGTGGGCATTAAGGGATGTGAAGGGTATAGTGTTGGTTGGATACAAAAGTAAGTGTGTGACCTAGGAAACTTGGTTGTAGTATCTATTTTACGTGTGCGTCATGCTATGTACAGTGTCTAGGGTTAGATGGATAATATAGTATGTGCGTGATCTAGGCAAATTCGACAATAGTGATGGGTATTTTGTAGAGATACATCATTATATATGGGTATGATAGTATGGCCACCAGGCTATAGTGATGTATGGATTATTGTTGAAATTTTTTGGGTGATGCACCAAGATATGTGTAGGGTCGTATAGAAAACAAATTGGTTATAATGGTGTTACAATTGATCTAAATTAATATAAGATAAGATAATAAATGTTCAAAGAAATGTAAATGGAAATATGGATAGTTGTTTAGTTTACTTTACTTGCATCATTATTTAAAGTGCTTCTTGTTATTTAAAATTCTTTATTATGCTAGTTATCTCATCTAATGTTTATGATCGGGTTCATGCGACCCTAATTCGAAAACGTAGCTGGTATTCTTGTAGTGGGCCATCATGCATTACTGTTAGTTAACGTTTTAGGTTAGGTCATTGTTAACCAGACTCCACATTGGTTTATGATTTTTATTTAGAGAGATATTTTTATGATGTTATATTATTTGAGTTTTATATTATTGATGTTTTAGTATGTTTGGATAACCGACCAAAAAGTGATTGATCTTATCTTATGGTGGTGGATGATAAAGTTTATTCATAAAACTATGGTAAAATAATTTATTATTGTTTAATAAAGGATTATTTTATCCATATTTGAAATGAGAATCAAAGTTATGAGAATGATTTATATTTCATTATATGTATTATTTTATGTTTAATATCAGTCAATAGAGATTACTAGGAATTCTAGTGAGTCAGCTTCGAGTTAATCAAAACAAGATTGGAACTCCGGTTCTAGAACTATTGAATAATTCACAACCTAGATAGGGAGTTGACATCCTATCGAAATGTTTAAGATGTAATCCTATTAGTTTATCTCAAACTAAAGGAACCTGTATATTTCTTCGAGAACTTGTACAATAGCTCGCTAGAGAATTTTGATCGGTACATCCCAGGAATATATTATACAGGACGACCCGCATGATTTTAGTCTGAGGGTTCTGTTGATTAAATTCAGGATATCTCACACCATTTACATAGGGTGCTAGATTCTTAATCCCAGAATTATGAGGATTGGAATACTTATTTGATTGTTACTTCGATTACTATGGGTGAAATTCAATCTTGGATTGAATCAAATGATCTATGCATGTTGGGTGACGATTATATAAGTAGGTTTAAGATCTTAATTCGCAGGAATCCATGCTCGGGGATAATTTAGATTGTGATACCCCCTTGATAGACTTATAAGATTTGTTTCCACAGGTAAACTTGATTAGTGAATTATTTATAATCTGATGGAGTAGAAAATAAGTTAAGTCTCATAATAAAGGAATTGATTAGATGTTCGTTAAGGGAAATTTGTGGCAAATTGATTTAACCAAACTGGTATCGAAAGCTTAATGCGGTGAACGACATTATGTGCCATTATTAACTTTGCTAACAAGACCTCTTTATATCTGAGAGATTTATGAGATAATTAAATTGGAGTGCAGTCATAATTATCTAGTGGGATTAATTATGATTAAATAAATAAAGAAAAAAATTATGATAAAAGTAATTTAGGATCTCCAAGTATTTATTTGAAGCTAATTTAATTATTTGTCTTGGGTCCGTGGTGTAGTCCATATACCCAAGTAGTCAGACACATATTCTAAGAAAACCCAATTTAACCTAAGCCCACCTATTGTACTTGTATATAAAAGGGTGTGGTAAGTGTTTTTAATTAGAATAATCGATCATTAGGGTTTGATAAAGGAGAGAGAAACTACTATTCACATTTTTAGTGAAGGAGGCTAGAGAGAGACCACCATATCTCAAGATTTAGCAAAGGTTTTAATCTAAAAAAGTATCCACTCACCTACCTGACTTTGGGGAGGATCATACACTTGAAGATCCTAGCATACAAAAGGTTTAATCAAGGTTTTAGGATCCAAAATAAGGAAGACCTTAATTTGTAATAAATAATTTTCTCCCATCAGATTGCAATCGGATCCGCAAAGGTATTGTGTTCTAAACCTTAGGTTTGTTCTTCAAGACTAGCTTTGGGTTTACCTCTTTCATATGTTTGATTAATTGAATTTCCATGGTTGAAATTTTTTTATTTGACGTATAGCGATACCTAACAATTGATATCATAACCTTTGGTTTAGATTAATCATCAATTGAAAAGGTCCATGTTGTCCAAATAAGAAAACCCTTGTTTTGCATGTTGTGGGAATGGTGTATCTTTATGTATGCTTTCGTACTAATATGGTTTGTAGAGATTCTTCATATATAACCCTTCCATCATGGTCATACATTTATTTTCCATTTGAATGGACTCTACGGTGGTTTATCCGTTGTTAATTTTTGTCTCTTGATTTGATATGGTTGTAAGAATTTAGTTTTGTAATTATTTCATTATCGATCTTTATGGAGGAGATGGAGAGGGGTTGTAATATTTTTATAAACTTAGAATCATCTTGTGGGTTGGTTTTAGTGTTTTTCCAAGTTTAATGAAGTTCCATGAAGTTTCAAGACGGTTATGGAGGGTTTTTCATGCAAACCTGAGAAGAAGGGTACCAGGCCCAACATTAGTGATCGATTGACCCCCCATCGATTGATCGATCATCCCGCTGCCATCCAAGAATTTTTTCTTTAAATGATGGTTTTCAATAGTGTTTTTAGGGTGGTTCTTCCGCAGATTATCTCTTGACTTTAGAGAATCAAATTCTAATGATGAAATCCCTTAAACACTCTTTTTTTTTAAGAAGACTACTTCAAGTTGGACTCATTCTCATAAGGAAGTCTTCTACAATAAGGACTCTTGGATTGAAGAGTTTTGCTTCAACAAAAAGTCTAGGCAATGGGGGAAAAAGGCATTTAATGTATTTTCATTATTTTTTTGCATTTATTTATGTAATTGCTTATGTCTCATTATTTTATTATGTTGCATAATTCGTGTGCTAATTAAATGAAAAATTAGGAACACCCGATTTTATGGACAACATATATTATTATTTGAGACATGCCTAGATTTCCGATTTTCTTCGAAAATTCGTGTTGCATTTTATTATTTTCTAATTAACTTTAAATGTATGAATTTAGATTGAGATCTTCGGAATTTTTAGCTTGTAAAATTTAAATTATATTTTTATTTAAGAAAATTAAAAATGAGATCAAGATATTTAATTTACACAAGTAAATTTAGAAATTACTAATGATTTAAATTCGATCTTTTGGAATTGAATAATTTTTTTCAAAAACTCGAAAAGTTTTAAAATACTATGTGGGAGAGGAGTTTCTACATCCACAATCTCCATCGACATTTTAATTAACCAAGGGTGAGATTAATTCCTCGAGTCTATTAGGCTAACTCTTCCACGGATGGAATTGACCAAGAGATGAGGTACTCATCAAAACTCTTAAGTGATAGTTCCAAGAATTACAATATAAGTGATTTCGACTCCCTCGGGGGAAGTTCTTCATAGCGGGTTCTATTTCGAGGAATGAACTGATGGTATACACATTAACATAATCAATGTTATCCTCCCCCACGGAGTCACTGTCATTAATTGTGGGACCAAAATTCGTTGACTATTTGGACGGAAGTTCCCAAAAACGTCCGGGTATGTATTTGAAAGACACGGGTATGTCTAGTTCAAGGTGGGGTGATTTAACTTCCCGTGAGAAATATCACTGCATAAGATGACTAGGATGTCTAGCGATTTTTACTTTAAAATGGCAATGGTGGAGCCACTTTAAAATTCAAACAAAGTTAAATTCTCACATTAAATTTTTGAAATTAATTCGTTTTTCAAAAATTTATGATTCTTAGATTTCAAAACGGGATCATTATTTAACCCACTCGCTTCAATCATAAATGATAACAAGTTAACTGGCATGAACTATTTAGATTGAAAAATAAACCTAAATATTTTCTTAACTACTGAGGACTTTGAGTTTTCCTTAACGGAGACTTGCCCTGCCTAGCCAGAGGAAGGAGAAACCTAAAGGGATGTCCAAGCCTACCAGAGGTGGCAAAAGGCTGATCAGATGGCTCGTTGCTACATATTAGTCTCTTTGACTAATGTGTTGCAGCACTAGCATCAACAAAAGTCCACTATTTATGACATGATTATGAACCTCAAGGAGGTATTTGAGGATTAGAATCGTGCCTCAAGGTTAGATGCTTTGCAAGTTTAGTCAACACCGAGATGCAAGAGGGTACTCCCGTATGCAAGAATGTTCTAAAGATTATATCCATCTTAGGATAAGTAAAGGTGATTGGATATCAAATTGATGGGGAAACCCAAGTTGAGTTCTTGCTCCAATCACTTACGGAGTCTTTTAAACTATTTTACCTAAATTATTCTATGAACAAGTTTGATTACTCTATAGAGTAACAAGTTAAAGAACTCCAGACTACAGATAATATCAATAGGCATAAGGGTATGGTTCAGGTTGCTAAGAAAGGCCCATCTACTTTTGTCCTGAAAGGCAAGAAGAACAAGGGAAATTCTCATGCATAACATAAAGTTGTCAAACCAATCTTTAAGCCCCAAGGTGGAGGTAAGAATCCAAAAGGCAACTGTTACATCTGGAAACATCAAGGGCACTGGAACAAGCAATGCTCCGTCTTCTTATCCAAGAAGAATGGAAACGGTAATTTCTCATATATCATTGGGAAATTTTTATGGTGCAATATACAAGAACTTAGTGTGTTGATTTGTGAGACACTAATGTAACCAGGGAGCTCAGTGATGGAGAGTTATTTTTGTTCATGAGCGATCATCACAAGGCTGTTAGTAGCAGTAGGAAATTTAGTTTTCAATTTTGCTAGAGATAATAAGTTAATATTGGTGGATTATTTTTATGTTCGTGGTATTAGAAGAAATTTAATTTTGGTTTCTAAACTTGTGATGGATGGATATTTGGTTTATTTTAATAAAGGATTTTTTTATCAAAAATGGCAAATCTCTTATTTGTATGGAACGTTAATTTATGAACTTTATATTATAAGACGTCTCACCATTTCTGCTTAATACTGAGTCAAATAACTTAAATGGAAATAACCTAAAGAGAAAGGAACCTTCTAAGTTGCACTAAAAATATTTTTGAGACTTCCAGTTTTAAATGGAAAATTGAGTTCATTGAAAGAGGAGGCACTTCAAGTTTGTGAATCTTGCTTAGAAGGAAAGATGACCAATAGTTCATTTACGACGAATGGGTATAGGTATAAAGATGTGTTGGAATTGGTTCATATTGATTTATATGAGCCCATGACTATACGGGAAAGATATGGTCATCACTTTTATCGATGATTATTCGAAGTTTGGATATGTTTACCTAATGCATCTGTAAGGAAAATTTTCTGATATAATCAATTTGTACATATTGGCTTAATTTTAGACAAAACATTTTGAGTCATAGGTTAGGACTTGAGTGTGTTGTCCTTTCAAGCCTATGACGTGTTTAATTAAAGATCGTAGCGACCAAGTTAGAAAGTCTACATCCTCGTGCCGTGTTTTATGCCACTATTTGTCTTCAACATTCGAGATGTCTAAAAAAGGTATGGATGCATTTTAGTTTAATTCTTGGATATCATTGGATGTTTGTTTACATGTTTGAGGCTATCTTTCATAAAGTATTTTTATAAGAAAATTTTTCTTTTTGGACTAAGTCGTTCGAATGAGGTTTTAAATATGTTCAAATGAATTCATATAGTTTGTTCGAACGAGATTATTTGGTGGTTCAAACAAAATGGTTATGTCATTGGAATGACATTAGAAGGAGGTTGAAATGAGTAAGTTTTGTTAAAAGTGAAAAATTAGTTCGAAACTCGTTCGAAGTACGTTCAAACGAGATAAGCATATTTTTTCGAACAAGGTTCTATTTGGTTCGAATGATATTATGCATTTCATTCAAACAAGATTGAACCTTGTTCGTTTGAAGAAGGTTTAATCTTTATGCTAGCATAAAGATTCAATCTTTATACTAGTTTGGGTGAAACTAGCATAAAGATTGGAGGCTTTTGCTTTATGCTAGCTTGAGATCTCCAATTTTTGGTCGCCAAGGCTTATTTGGTTGACAATCGTTTCATATGGTGGACTCTGTATTTTTCGTTTACACACGGTGGACTCCATATTGTGGTGTTGCAGTAAAGAATGCAGTGGACTCAGTGTTTAAGATCTATTGACGGTTACTGAGCCTTATCGGTGTATACCGAGGGGTGTGTGGACTCCCATATTGTGGTACACGCGTAGGTGGACTCCTACGTGTCACTATGAGGAGGTTGACAAACGAAGAGCATTAAGGCTTACGAGGGTGTCGAGTCTGTGTTGTAAATCTACTGTTGTGTCCTTTCTAATTCCATACATAGTGAATTTGCATGGATGAGCTATCCGAGGTTTTCCCATTGTGTGTTTTCCTCGTACATTGGTGTGTTGTGGTTTGATAATTTAGTTTATTCTTGTTCTCAAGTAGATGAATGTTTTAGGACAAGATAACTTTGGGTAAATTGTTTAAAATTGGTGCTTAATTTATTTGGGTCAATTAATTGTTTAATTAATTTGAATTGAGAATTAAAATTTGGGGTATTTGTTTCTTAGACCAATCTTATTATATCCCTATAGGACTTTCAAATTGGTATTCGATCAGGAACACTAAGTTATTGTGTAGATCCCTATTTCATGCTATTTTAGGGGTTTTAGGTGTTTCTCTCTCTCTCTCTCTCTAGGGTTTGTTTATTTCTCTTGATGGATCATCATTGTGCTAAGTTGTCCAATATGTTTAGTGATGACGATGACTTTGATATTTGAGAAGAGTTTAATGAGATTCATAATCGTGCTTAAAAATTAACTCATTTGAATTTGAAGTTTGCAAAAAGAGTTAAACTCCTTAAAAAATAAAATTTGTGTTTTAAAGCTAAAATTAAATTTTTGTGAACTATTCAAACTCAAAGAGATATCATTCGTGAGAAGCTTATGGACATGAAATGCAATTTTCAAAATTTAGATGTGTCCATGTGTGTGAGGAAACATTTGAATTTGAATGGCACATTCTCTAGAATCCATGTTTTAGAGAATGAATTAACGAGCTCTAATATTTTTAGGGTTAAAGAATGTGCCATTCAAGATAATAATAAATCGATAGTATTTTTGAGGTTACGTGAAAAGACTTTTAGGGATAAGTTCACTTACATTGAGGGGGAGAGAGATAACCTTCTAGGTATTATTGATAATTTAAAGAAGGAGTCCCTAAAGTTTGATGAGTCTAAATCTTTGCTTGAGTCTAGAGTTTTAAAGTTAGAAGATGATTTAAGAGACTCGAGTAGTGTTGGTAGTAGCTTCGATAATCCGAATACTTCTACTGCTAAAGCCATGACCAATGTTTGTTTTAGAGTGTCAACCTCTACCAAGGGCATTAGACAATGTTAACCCACAGGTAACATTCACATATGTTATCATTGTGGTAGTAAATGTCACCTTATAGCATTTTATTATGATCTTAAAAGAGGTCCTAGGAAAATTAGATCCCGTGTCACCATGGTTCCCAAATATCGAGACATTAGGTATTCATTTATTTGGGTTATGAAATTATTTCTAAAGAGATTAAATGTTAGACTAGTTGACTCTACTACCACATGATTCTTCCCATGCTATATCTTATGAGTGATTGTGGTTGCATGTTTTCTTACAGTAGCATATGCGCTTCATGTTATATGTTATTACTAGTTGTATGATGTTTTTATTTTCCATCTTTTTGGTCATATTAAGAAAAATACTAAAATATTTTGTTTATCTTTTGAGTTTGTTTTTCTTTTGGTGTCATAAAACGTTTAAAAACTAAAAAATATTTATTTATTTATGTGTAATTTAGTTTTACACTTTTGTGTGGCATGTCGATGTGTTTGAATCGACTTCATTCCATGTTTCTACACGGCTAGGACATTTGATTATGATTTTTAATGCTTAGATTGTTTTTAATCGTGGTTGATTAATGGATTCACTTTTCATATGCTTCCTCACACACATGCTCGAGCTTCTTTTAGATTTTAACTTCATATGTTACATGAGCTAAGTGAGGTGTTATCCTAACAATCTTGTCATTGTATATATTTATTTGATTGGGTGGGTTTGTTCATGTAAGAACCATTTCCCATGAGTTCGTACTTTTATTATAAATATGATTGTGCAAGGGAAATGGCTAAAAAGGGAGAAATATTTCCTGTTTAAAAAGCCACCGTTGGCAAGAGCCTAAAAAAATTAAGGGGCGAAAGAAAAGATAATATTTCCAAGGTCAATTTTTAGCATTAAATCTTAAAAAGAGTGATATTTTAAAAAATTGAGAGTGGAAAATGATATATCTATAATTTTGAGGGTGTTATAAGTTCAAGATCAATGGTTTGGCACAATGAGTCCTAGTTAATTCATGTTTGATGTTATTGATTTGAGAGTCATCAATATTTTCTAGGCTAGTGTGCATTGTTATTGTTTGTCCATTTATGAGTTCATTTTATTTGTCACTATGAGGCTAAATCTTTTTTTGATAAAGTTTAACAGTAAAATATAACTCCTTGAACATTTTTAAGTGATTGGTCATAATTCATTTGTTTCTAGTTCACACCCCTTCACTTCATACCACCTTTGTTAAGACACATCGATCCTATGCTAGTGTGGAAACATTATTGTGTTTAATGTATTTTACGGTAACTATGCCTATATATATATGGCTCTTTGTCATTGTTTTTTTTTTGCATATTTATATATATGGTATCGTGTGTTTTGAGTCTTTGCATTTGCATTTAATTCATATATGCCACATGTTCATCTTAGTTTCAAGTGATTTCAAATCATATTCTATACGATCTTCTTGATATCTTTTCTTTCTTTGTTGCGGTTGCTATCCTATGCTTTCATGTGTATTCAAGTTGATATCATTTATTGTATCAAAATTGGTATTAATTGATCATTATTTGGATTATTTGTGATTGTGTTGCTGAGTTGTGTGTCGTTGATTATTACACTTTACACCATTGCATGATATATATATTTTCCCTATATTCTTACCCATATTTGATTTTGGGGGAGAAATGATTTATTATGCACCTTATTCTTTGTCTATTCCCGAACAAAAGGGGAAGAAATGGTATCTCAATCCTTATAGTCCAAGGATATTTTTTCTTTAGGGGGAGACGCCCTAACTCAGATAGAGACTATTAGACAAAGGGGAGGGTTTATTCTTATGAAGTTTATATTGTTATATATTCAAGTTTCATTTGAAGATGTATTAAGTGTATAGGTTTGTAATGATGTGGCAAAGTTACACAAGAGCAAATCTACTCAGTTTATGAGTTGGTCAAGTTGTATATTTTCCTTTGGGCTTAGGGATTGAGTAATTTATATGTGATTAACGGTCCATAGTTTTTTATTTTGTCCTTTGTTCTGGAATAGACAAGGGGGAGATTTGTAAGGACAAATTTTTGATATAGTCAATTTGTATGTATTGACTTAATTCCGGACAAAATATTTTGATTCATAGGTTAGGACTTGAGTGTGTTGTCCTTTCAAGCCTATGACGTGTTTGATTGAAGATCATAGCGGCCAAGTTAGAACGTCTACATCATCATGCCGTGTTTCGTGCCATATTTCGTCTTCAACATCCGAGGAATATATAAAAGGTATGGATACATTTTAGTTAGATTCCTGAATATCATTAGTTGTTTGTTTTATATGTTTGAGGCTTTTTCCATAAAGGATTTTTTATAAGAAAAAATATTTTTGGACAAAATCGTTCGAATGAGTTTTCATAGTTATTCAAACAAATTCATGTAGTTAGTTTGAATGGGATTTTCTGTTTGATCGATTGAAAGGGATATGTCATTGGAACGACATTCAAACGAGGTTCAAGTGAAGAAATTCTGTCAAAAGTGAAAACTTCGTTTGAAACTCGTTCAAAGTATGTTTGAACAAGATAAGAATGTTTGTTTCCATGAGGCTCTGTTTGGTTCGAATGGTATAATGCACTTCATTCGAACAAACCTCTATTTTCGTTTGAACGAGATTCCACCGCCTCGAAAATCACATTTTCTATAAATAGGCATGCTGGGAACTTTTTAAGTTGAGAATTTTGGTGAAAATAACTTTCTAATCATAAACCGAAATCCTCTGAACACTAGTTTCACCCAAAATCTTTGAGATCCAAGATTCAATCTTTATGCTAGTTTGAGATCTCCAATATATGGGTACCAAGGTTTTCTCTTCAACATGTTGATAATCGTTTCATACGGTGGACTCCGTGTTGTGGTGTTGCGATGAATAAGTGGTGGACTCCATGTCCAAGATCCATAAATGGCTGCTGAGCCTTATCGGTGGATACCAAGGCGTGTCTGCACATTGTGACTACAGTGTGGGTGTAATGCAACATATCACTTTGTGGAGGTTAAGCAACTAAGAGCGTCAAGGCTTGTGAGGGCGTCAAGTCTATGCTGTAAATCTACTATCCGTCCTTTTGTAATTCAATACGCAATGAACTGGCATGGCTGGGCCGTCCGAGGTTTTTCCTATTGTGGGTTTTCCTCATACATCAGCGTGTTGTGGTTTTCTGCTTTATTTTATTCTTTTTCTCACCCAGAAGTTAAATTTGAGTAAATCGTTTATCACAACAATTATTTAAAATGGATGCTTAGTTTATTTCGGTTAATTAATTATTTAATTAATTTGAATAGAAAATTCAAATTTGGGGTATTTGTTTCTTAGACCATTCATATTAGATCCATACCATACTTTTAGCATCACAAGTCTAAAAAATTTGATATGTTAAAAGAGTATAAACCTGAGTTGGGGTGTTTTCATGGAAACTAATCCATACTCTATGACCTGATCGGTATCACTGCCCAGTTTTTCTGCATCAGGCACTCCACAGCAAAATGGTGCAGCAAAAATAAGGAACAAGACTCTTTTGGATATGGTTAGATCCATCATGATATATTCAGATCTACTGGATTACTTTTGGGTTTGTGTACTAGAGACGGATACATATTTATTAAACTTAGTTCTATATAAATTTGTCTCTTCAACTTTTATAGAATGGAAAGGGCAAAAGCCAAGTCTAGATCAGTATCGGATATGCAGTTTCCCAACACATATGCTAATTAAGGAGTCGGGGAAGTTGGAATCAAGGACAAATTGTTGTCTCTTTATGTGATACCCTAAAGGAACCAAGGGTGGTAAATTCTATGATCCTAAGGATCAAAAAGTATTTGTTAGCAAAAATTCTAAGTTCTTGGAGTAAGATTATATGATTGACCACAAGTCCAAGAGAAAGATTATCTTGTAAGAACTAACAGGATAAGAGAAAGAAAATGCTTCGATAACACCCGTACATGATGAAATACAACCTGATATTGACAGCACACTACCTAATCGTAGTGGGAGCATTGTTGATGATCAGGATTCATGAGTCACTTATATTGGACCACAAGTGGAGCAACGTCATAGTGGGAGGGTCATTCTTCAACCTAATATGTTTGTGTATTTGGGAGAGAACTTTGGTGAGGTCCCAAAGGAAGACGAACTGGATCCTAACATCTACGATGAGGCAATCCAAGATAAGGATGCCAAGCTTTGGCTAAAGGCCATGGATACCGAGATAGATTCAATATATTCGAATCAGGTGCAAGAACTTGTAGACTTATCAGCTAGGATAAAACTCATATGATGCATGTGGATCTGTAAGAGGAAAAAATGAGTAGATGGGAAGGTGCAAACATTCAAAAATGGTTCACTAAAAAATAGGGGATCGATTATGATGAGACATTTTCACCAATAGCTATGATCAAGTCTATTCGGATTCTCTTATCCATTATTGCACATCTCGATTGCAAGATTTAACAAATGGATGTCAAGTCAATGTTCTTGAATGGTAATCTTGATGAGTAAATCTATATGGTGCAACCCATGGGATCTATATCAAAGGCCCAAGAAAGCAAGGCATCCAAACTTAAGAGGTACATTTATGGACTTAACTAGGCATCAAGGTCTTGGAATATCCAATTTGATCAGGCAATCAAATATTTTGATTTTTATAATTTTATGGATGGGACTTGTGTGTATAAAACGAATGACAGTATCGTGGTGGTATTTCAAGTATTTTACGTAGATGATATTATCCTTATCGAAAAATCTATAGGTGTATTGTTTAGCGTAAGGGTGTAGTTATCTACTCAGTCCGATATGAAGGACTTAGTAGAAGCCAACCACATCTTATGGATCAAAGCTTTGAGTGATCGAAAGAATTGGATGTTGGGCTTATCACAAGCTACTTATATCGATATAGTGCTCATAAGGTTTAACATGAAGGAATCTAATAAAGGGTTTCTCCTTCTTAGGCATATAGTTTTTGTATCTAAAGATCAGTGTCCCAAGACACCTGATGAGGTAGATAGGATGAGGAATATACCTTATGTCTTGGCGATGGGCAGCCTCATCTATGTTATGGTTTATACTAGACCGGATATGCTATGCTATTGGCATGGACATCAGATTTGTAATACCCCTTCAATTATGGTAAATTAAATAAATTATATCAATGAATATTTGTATGTAATTATTCTACAGTGACTAGTGATGTCACTAAAATTATGTTATTATTTGAAATTGTATTGAATTTAAATTACGGTAATGAAATAATAATTATTTAACGAATAAAAATAATTATGTTGATGGGACTATTCGAGTGACTTCTGTGATGTGTAGAAGGTTCGTTTACACCTTAATGGGTTGGGTTTTAATCACCATAGATTAGTATATAACTTGGGCTAGTCTTTAAGATATTTGGAGTTGGTTTTGTGCTTATTGAGTAAGGGTCCATATGGGCTCTAAGCCTATTTCGTGGATAATAGGATAAAAAGAGGATTAGGGTTAGCTTAGTTCATTCCTAACACTTTAGAGATAAAACCCTAAGTCTAAGAGAGGCTAGAAAGAGATAAATACTTGGTGAAGAAGAAATTAGGGGCAAGTGGACTTGATGAAGAAGGAATTGGGCTAAATGGGATTGGAATTTCACATTTATGTTCAAGGCAAGTTTATTTATTATAATTTTATAATTGAGAATGTGTTGTAGTGTGATGACTAATTAGATTCTTAACCTAAGATTAATACATAGTTTAAATTAGTCAATTTGATTTATAATTGGTAGAATTATGTTTATTGGGAAATAGGTTACAATCCATGTGATGGGAATATTTTGAAATTGATTTGATTCATCATAATTAGAGTAGAAATTATTCAATTGATGAGAAGGTTGTGAGATTATATGTTAGAGAACTAGAAGCCCTCATTAATTTTGTGGATTAATCAATAATTGGGTTAAATTTGGATCAAATTTACTTTTAGGGTTCTTGAGATGAGAATTGGGATTTGATATCCTAAATATGTGTTACAAATAATCTAAAATCAATAGAAATTGGTTAGGATTACTATTAAAATGATTATAAATCTATATATTGAAGTTTGGAGATGTTTTATGGGCTTTGAATGAGGGTTTTAGGTTTAAAAATGGTGTAGTTCTGAGGAGAAGATGAAGTTCTGGGTGAATCTCGTTCAAATGAGAGTGTGTTCTCCTTTGAACGAGATAAAGGTCTTATTCAAATGACACATGTATTCTTGTTTGAACGAGGAAATCAAATGAGATTTTTTCTGAAATTTTTATTTTTAATTAAAAGAGGTTAATTGAGGAATAAAATATGAAATTAGACTTGTAATCTTTAATTGTGTAGGATTACTTGTTTTGTCTATTATGCGTGACATACCGGGTGTGTGTCCTCGTGGAATATGTACTAGAGGAGATACCCATATGGGGCACGAACGACGATGATTACGTTGGTACCGTAATGTGAGAGAAAAATTTATCTTGATTGAGTGATGATGATTATGTTAGTACCCTGATGCGATGAGACGGGTTTACCTTTTTTTTTTTGGTTACTAAAAATGACATAAAACAAAGGAGAATATGCAAGTATAAGGTGTGCATACCCACCTAGGACTCAATTTTGTAGCTGAAATTAGTCCAAGAAATAGAAAACATCACAAAGCTAAGTACTAAGCAACTTGGAGTCATCAAGGCCCCAATTCATACAAATGAGCCAATTGTTGAAGCTTCTTCTAGATTTGAGCCATTTATAGGATTTTCATTTTACAAAGAAAGAGATGTCTTTCTTGATGTCCTTGTGATTAGAGTTTCTGTTCCTGAAAATTCTATTATTTTTCTCCACCCATATGAAATAAATAGTTGCAAAAAAGGAAGATCTTCTAATCTTATCAAGGATAGTTTTCCCTTTGAAGTTGATGGCAGCGTCAGAGATCACCTCTTCCCAAGTGGTGGAATTATTAGTGTAGGATTTGTTGTATTTTGTGTCCTACCAAATTCCCTTAGAGAAAATGCAGTTCAAGAATAAATGCTCTCGGTTCTCAATTTCATTTTCATAAAGCACACAAATGTTGTCCTGGATACTACCCTAGCTGAGAGTCTTGTCCTTGGTGTTGATGGCATCTCTACAGACAAGCTACAGGATGAAGGCACATTTAGGGATGTTGCTACTGTTCCAAACCATATTTGCCCAGACAGATTGAGGGGGGTGCAGTCTAATGGAGTTCCAAGCAGACATGGTGGAGAAGAGCCCATCTGCCGTGGGGTTACATTTAATGATGTCATCATTAGAGGGGTTGATGCTAGGCAGATTAAAAAATTTCATCTCGTTTAGCTCCCAAGTAATTGTACATGGCCAGGCCCAATTACCATTTGAGATGAAGTCATCCACTTTGGCTTTGTGGTTTCTGCTGCATCATATAAGGTTCTCTCACCATAAAGTGTCCACAATGGTCCATTTGGATGCTAGTGGTCATACCAAATGAAAGTGATTTTACCATTGCCAATGATTGATTTGATTAGGGGCCTAATCTTTCTTTTGAGTCTCATGATCTTGCTCCACGTCCAAGATGCCTCCGTAGAGGTTTTGATATGCCAAAGCCTTCTCCCTTTCAATTTGTAGGTGTGTCATAACTTAACCCATAGGTTATCCTTCTTACTGCAGAGGTTCCAGATATATTTAAACATGATTGCAATGTTTTGCTCATTTGAACATTTAATACAAAGACCCCCTCACTTTTGGGATGAAAACATCACTCCATTTTACCTTTGCCCCAGTATGTTTCATGTCAAGCCCAGACCATAAGAATTTTCGAAGCTTTGTATTAATCTCAGTTGTTGTTCTTTTGGGTAATATGAAGATGCTGGACTAGTAAATCTGCATGCTGAAGAGCACAGAAATAATAAGGGTCAACCTACCAGCATAGCTCAAGAATCTGTTGGTCTAGCTCATGATCCTATATGTGATCTTATCAATAAGAGGAAGGCAGTTCTCATTATTCAACTTGGTTGATATGAGGGGAACCCCAAGGTACTTAATGGGGAAAGAACAAGTCTGGAAACCAAGCAGGTTTGATAGGGTTCTCTTGTCAAGTTCAGAGATACTTGCAGCAAGGAAGGAACATTTTGTAGGGTTGGGGTTAAGGCCAGACATGGCACTGAACTCCTTGATTGTCGTGTCAATGATAGAGATGGAATTTATGTCAGCACCTGTAAGGATGAACAAATCATCAGCAAAACAAAGGTGGTTTATTTGGAGTTCTTTGCATTTGGGGTGGAAAGTGAAATACGGGGATCTAGTATGGAGGTCAAGTAGTCCAGTAAAAGCTTTCATTACAAAGAGGAATAGGAAATGAGAGAGTGGATTTACTTGCCTCAAGCCTCTTTGAGAGGGGAAGAAACCATGGGAGGCTCCATTAATTATAATGGAGAACATAGCTATAGTGAGACATTCCTTGATCTAGCCAATGAAAATAGGAGGGAACCACATGTGATGAAGGATATGGAATAGGAATTGCCAGTTAACATAGTCATAGGCCTTGAGGATGTCAATCTTCAAGGCACGTCTTGGGGGGCCTTGATTTCTGTAGTAATTGCACATCAGCTCTTGCATAATGAGAATATTGTCCACAATGGATCTTTCCTGCACAAAGGCATATTGTCTCTTAGTGACAAGGTTAGGGATGTATGGCTTCATCCTGTTCACAATAATCTTAGAAATTCACTTGTAAATTGTGTTACAATATGAAATGGGTCAAAAGTCCTACATAGAAGAAGGGGAGTTTATTTTAGGGATGAGCACCAAGTTGGTGCAGTTCCACTGCTTGGGCATGGTGTTATTTTGGAAAAAGGAGACCACCACAGCTATAACCTCTTCCCCAATAATATTCCAATTCTAGATGAAGAACTCAAAGTTAAAACCATTAGGGCCCAGAGCCTTGTCTTATCCAAGGCTCAAGAAATCATCTTTTATCTCATTGTTGGAGAAGGGGGATATGGTTCAAAAAGATTGATCGGGTAAAAGTTTCATTGTGATGGCATGGTTAAGGATGTGAGGGTAAGTTGAGCTATGATTATGGTTCAGTAAGTTTGAGAAAAAAATAGACAGCCTCATTTGCAACATGCACATGTCCCTCCACTTTGAGGCTAAGCTGGTTATGAATGCTAAGGATCTTATTCCTATTAGTGTTGCCTCTAACTCTAGAGTGAAAAAAACTAGTGTTAAGATCCCCTCATGTAGCCACCTTGTTTTGGATTTTTTCTTGAGAAAAGATTCCTTAACAATGCAGTAGTCCATACATTCCTCTCTAGACTTTTTTTCGTCGTTTTGAAGAGTCCCATTTTATCCCCTTTTATTGATATGGCTTTGTATATCCAATAACTGGTTGTTGGCATCATTTGTTCTTTGGGATATGATGCTATAGAATTTCAAGTTGAAACCTTTGAGGCCATGCTTGACCCTCTTGAGCTTCTTGGATATCTGTAACATCAGGGTACCATTAACATTTTCCCCCCAAATCTCCTCCAAAAGAGCACTTAACTCATTATGCAACATCCAATAATTTTAGAATTTGAATGACTTTGACATATTAGTAGGATGGGGAATAATGGTGGCAATGATTGGGCAATGATCAGATATGACTTGCCCAATAACCTCAGCTTGAGATTCAGTGAAGTTGGACTTCTAGCTATCATTAATGATAACCCTATCAATTTTGGTTTGTATAATATCGTCATTATGGTTTTTGGTCTAGGTGAACCAAGGGCCCCTAGTGAATAATATCATCAACATGAATGTTGTATAGGCACTGATTGAAATCATCAACAACAGTAACATATATGTCAAGTATGCCTCTCTTCTCATTACGAGATCTAATCACATTGAAGTCCCCCATGAGGATCCAATTTTGGTTACCAAAATTTTGCTGAGTGTCTTCAAGGTAAGACCAAAGTTGAACTCTCTGGGAGGGAAGATTTAGATCATACACAAAGGTAGCAAGGAAGGTCTGGTCAGGGCTCAAGGAGGTGATGAGGTAGGATATGACTTGGTTATTAGAGGAAATTGTGGTTACTTTGAAGTGGGTGGGGTTCTATCCAACAATGATTCTAGCCACTCCCCCATCAGTGGGGAAATCGTGAATGGTGTCCCATTATGGGAAGTTGTTTCTGGTAGTGTTAAGTAAGTTATTCCTTCTCACTTTTGTTTCCACAAGGCAAATAAGGGAAAGACAGTGCTCCCTAATAATTTTGCGAACTTCGTTTTGTTTGAGGGGTGAGTTGAGGCCCCTGATGTTCCAAGTTGCAATCTTAATCATTGAGATTGATAGTTCTGGGGGGTACCTGCCTTGTTTCTGGACAAACCATGAGTTCTCTTTAGGAGTTTCTTCTTCTTATTATTGGATAAGTTTGGGTCCAAATTGCCACCCTGGGTTTAGGAAAGAGTATCAGGGAGGCATGCGTCAGTTGTAATAAGTTGACCATCTTCAAACTCATGAGCATTGGCATTTATTTTGTTCACACCAGTCATTGGGGGGGTTGGAGGGTTTTTGCCATACCATGTATGGAAGTAGAGGGACGAGGCGAATAGGTAGGGTTCAGGGTCTTACCATCCACAACAGTGACCTGGAAAGATGTAGACATTTAGGATCTAGGGGTGGTTAGGGTTGTGGAGGGGGTGTTTAGGTGGTGGTTGAAGGTGGATAAGGGTAGGGTTTTTCTAGAGAGAAGGGAGAGCATATTTTTTAGTTGTCTTTTAGGTTTACGTTGGTTATGATCTTGTTTGGGGTAAGATGCTCGAACTGATCCTTTCATATAACTTTGGGTATGGGAATATATGACTGGTGTGAAGATGTGGTGATTATCCCTTTGGATGTGATTTGATGGTTATAGGTATGAGACACCCAATAACTATGCCTAGTATGTGTGAGTGGTCCTCGAAGATAGTAGGATAGGCCTTCATTATCTGCGGGATTGATAAGGTACCTTGTAGGAGGTATGAGTGCTCGTCCATGCCTATGTTATATGGACATAAATGTAGCGAATACTTCTCCTTGGATATTATATGATATGTATAATATGATTATGTAACAAATACCCATACTTTTATTATATGGACATAAAGATAGAGACTACTTTCCCTTATGATATTATAAAATTATGACGTATAAATGATAGCCAAATGGAATTGGAAATGTAAAAGTCTATAACGAGGATTAAGAATTAATCATGGGGAACACATGGGCTTAGGTGTAGACGCATGTGATATTAGGGTTGTTTTGGGTTGAGTTAACTTAAAAGAAAATAAAATACTAGAAGAATGTGTATAGTCATATTCTAACCCAAAATCAATTACATTATTATGCTACTTAGGCTTGGTGTTAACATCTGACATTAAATTTTGTTAGGACAGAGACAGTTATGTCGCCTCTTCCCTGAGATCATTTCAATTATTGGATTTAAATTTATACAGTTGAGTTATGTGATGATACTAGTACTCTTGGTCGGTTAGGTATCAAAGTTATATGGTTTACTTATATAGTATGTTTCAGTTATTTATTTTATTTAGTGAATTTAGTTTTTATTACAATCATACCTCGAATGATATTTAATTGTTTGATTCTCATAAAATTTTACGGGGTGTCACAATTAGTATCAAAGCATTCCAGGGTCTAGTGTCCCATGGATCCTGAGTGCATCTGTCACTTTTCCGCATTGTGTTCTCTGATTACTTTATAGCTTTACCATTTAGGATTTTTTTTGGAAAATTAAATGTATAAATGAAACATATAATACAAAGAGGAGGACCTCAAAACCAAAACCAAGGGGAATAATCTAGAGGCAAGTAAAACAACAAGGCAAGAAGCCCAAGGAAAAAAACACTAACTAAATAAGCCTATGTTCAAGAATATTCCAATACATACAAGCCATCCAATTTGCATAGTTTCTTCTATCTTTTTTCCAAGTTAGAACCTTAGCTCTGACCATGTTCTTAATATCCCCAATAATGGTTTCTAAGGAATTAAAGATGTTCTTAAACATCTTGCATTCCTTTCCCTCCATATATAGTAGAAAATAGCAATAAAAGATACGGACCTAATCTTATTGATGAATCTCTTTGTGTTGTGGTTAGAAATGGCCATATGGAGCTCAATATACCAACTTTGCACCTCTCTATAGCATTGGTTCCTAAGTGTCACATCCTCCCAAATACCTTTACTCAGACTGCATTGGGAGAAAATATGGTTATAAGACTCCTACTTAACCCCACACACCCCACACAGATGATCATCAGTAATACCCCAGTAGTGTAATTTAACCTTGGTATTAATAGCCTTCCTACACACTAGCCAAGAAACTAAAGAACCCTTAGGGAAGAAGACCCTACTCCAAATGAAATTGCTCCAGGAAACATGAGGTTGAGGGGTAATCGGTAGCTTCCAAGCAGAGGAAATGGTGAACTGACCCTTTTTATTAGCAAGCCAAAAAACTTTGTCATCGTCATGCGCACAAACGGTAGGCATAGTGGCATTCTTAACCTCATTAAGTTCTCAGGTAACAGTTCAAGGACACCTCCACTCACAGTTGTGGATAAAGTTAGAAGCTTTAGCCTTTAGGTTACTAGCTAAATCATAGATAATACTATCCCCATAAAGGGGATGTAGGGGGCCATTAGGATGCCAGAAGTTAAACCACATGAAGGTGTGATCTCCATTCCCAATGTAGGTTTTAATACGGTGTCTGAATTTCTCCATCATCTTGAGAATTTTCCTCCAACTCCAAGATTCATCATTTGGAATCTTCAAAGCCCATATGCTCCTTCCTTTAATCTTGTAAGTTTTACACCATTCGATCCACAGACTATCCTTCTTGCTACACAGGTTCCACAGATGTTTGGCCATAGCTGCAATGTTCCATGTCTTCAAGCCTTTGATGTTCATCCCCCCTTCCTCATAAGAAACACAAAGGCCCTCCCAAGCAACTTTAGCCCCATTGCTATTAGTATCATCCCCTTTCCATAAATATTTCCTCATAATTTGCTCGATCTTCTTAATGATGCTCTTAGGTAGGATAAAAATGCTAGCCCAGTAAATCTAAATACTGAAAATTATAAACTTAAGAAGGAGAAACCTACCTACATAACTAAGAAACTTGTTAGTCAAGTACTTGATTCTCAAGGTAATTCTGTCAATAAGGGAGAAACAATCCTTCTTTTAGTCTAATTTTGATAAGAGGCACCCTAAGATACTTAAAAGGGGGGTTCCCATACTGGATGTCAAGGATGGTCTTGAGAACATCAATCCTTTCCTCATTAATCCCCATAGTAGATAAGTGACTTTTCTCCAAATTGACATAAAGACCAGATATGGAGATAAACTCGGAGATGGCCTTCTTGATAATGTTGTAATATTCCCTATCCCCACCAGCAAACATAATCAAATCATCAGTAAAACTGAGATGGCATAAAGCTAGCTTCTTGCACCTAGGATGATAGGTGAATTGAGCTGAGGCAAGACTTGTTGATAAGCCCAGTAAAAACCTCCATTACTAGGAGGAAAATGTAGGAAAATAGAGGATCCCCCTGTCTAAGCCCTCTCCCCCTTTAAAGAAGCCATTAAGATCACCATTAAGGCTAATTAAAAACCTCGTAGTGGTCACACACTTAGCAATACACCTTATGGCAGTGATAGGGAAACCTACATGGGCCAAAAGATGAAATAAAAACTCCCAATTGACAGTGTCATATGCTTTGAGAATATCAATCTTGATTGTGCATCAAGAGGTAATAATTCCTACGGTAGTTCCTTATTAACTCTTGCAGCAGCAGAATGTTATCAGCAATAGATATACCTTCAATAAAGGTAGCTTTATTATTACTAATAAGACTAGGCATCATCTTCTAAAGTTTAAGAATTATCACTTTAGATATACACTTATAAATAATGTTGTAGCATGATATAGGCCTAAACTCCCTCATACTAATAGGGTTAGAGACCTTGGGGATCAAAGCAAGAGCAATACAGTTCCACTGCTCAAAGAAGATACCAGTATCAAAGGAAAAAGTAATGGCCTCATAAACATCATCCCCAACCAAATCCCTGTTCTGTATGAAGAAGAAAATGTTGAAACCATTGGGTCCAGGAAACTTATCCAATATAATAGCAAACATGGCCAGATTAGTTTCCTTATTACTGACCTCTCTCTTACGCATATCAGCCTGAATAGAAGTGAGTTTTCTTATTATAACCTCATCAAGAATACTTCTTGCATCCTCACACTGCATCCTAGTCCCAAGGAGGTTCTGGAAGTAATTGACAGCTACATTAGCCACCTTCTCACATCCCTCAATTCTGACTCCCAACTCATTCTCAATACTCCCAATTTTCCTCCTAGCCAGACTTTGATTATCTTTCTTGTGAAGAAAGCATTATTTTGGTCCCCCAACTACAGCCATTTAGTCTTAGCCTTCTACCTCAAAAAATATTCCTCATCATTCCTCATTTTATTAATCTTGATCATCACCTCTTCAGCTTCATTTTGGAGGTTCACATTTGTGCCATCACTGTCCAACTCACTATGAATAACATCCATTCTACTCTTGAGATCAGTCACTCTAGTAGACAACTTATTAAAGAACTTCTTATTAAATTTTTTCAAATAGGCTTTAACTCTATTAAGCTTCCTATAAAGCCTAAGTATAAGGTTACCAACCACCACAACATCCCAAGCCTCAAGGAGGATTGGTAAAAAATCATCATGATTCATCCAAAAGTTGAAAATTTTAAAAGGTCTTGGTCTTCTAGTGATGGTAGTATCCATAAGAGTAATAATAGGACTATGGTCAGAAATACCACAAGGCAGAGTAGTGGCCTGAAAGTTGGGGAATGAAACTATCCAAGTATCATTATGGATCACCCTGTCAATACGAGTTTGGACATTATAGGAGCTAAGTTGATTTTTATCCCAAGTGAACAAAAGGCCACTAGAAACCATATCATCAGCATTCATGCGTGATATGGTTAGGTATAGGATGACAGATAGGCGGGAAACGTGAAACCTAGTGATAACGGAGAGCATTTTGGTAAATAATGTCTACCATTTAGGACTTGTTCTATGCATAGTGATGATCACTTAGGAAGTTTTGCACCATTTTTATTAATGAATGATTCAATAAAAATCGAGTGTATCGAGAGGGTTCCTTATTTGTATTTTCTTTGTTAGATGTCCCACGCATGAGGTTGACTCGGTTAGGAGATAGGGACTTTTAGGCCTGAGATCTTTAGCAAGTACTTAGTGCATGGTTTGAGTTGACATGCTTTTAGTCACTATTCGTAACCACATTAGAATTATGGCTTGAAGACCTCATCTATGCGACCGCATGGTAGCCAATATAAGGAGGAGTTTAAATATCTTTATATTTCATCACAGAGAGATATTGATATGGAGGCGAATAAGGATGTTCACATTATTCACTTCAGTACGAGTACAAAATGTTTTGAGTTGGCATATACCTTACGATGAGGGTTTGGCGAGTTTATTGGGTAAACTATTAATCACTAGTTATGTTCAGATGGTGTGAGTTACCTACCTAAATCAGTAGGGACACCACTACTATATGAGGGAAAGAGTTCCTATTTTGAAGACCGAGAACAAATTAAGGCCAACGATTATAGATGGTGTATCATAGACCCTTATAGGGAATACCACACCAGTAAAAGTAATTGCACAGGGGAGAAAACTTAAGAGGTTCCAAGAGTAGACAATATGATATATTACAACCAGTATAACTAAGGAAATTATAACTAGTTGGGTCACGATCAATGAGGGCAGACCCAACGAGGCAAGAGTTAACAGTGATGACTATAGAGGTAGTTTCAACAGGTCCTATTGTAGAGCCACCATTTAGATGGTCCCTTTAGAAGAAGGTTTTACACTTTTGGAAAGTCAGGCCACTTAGTTATTAGACGTTGTAGAATGACCTGTGTTATTGAGAATAACACTAGGGGATGGGTACGATTATATTTATGACTGATGCACATGATTATGACTGAGCCATTGAGGAGTTGTCATACTTTATAAGTAGTATGTTTAATACGAGATTGAGAGGTTATCATTGGGATTTATTATGATAATACCTAGTGGGTGAGGGATGCTCTATCTCATGATTGTAGAGATGTGACAGTTTGTTGGTCGGCTTGAGTGTTCAGCCTCTCTATTGATTTAGACATGTGGTCTTATGGTTCATATTATTTATATTTGATTAATTGCTATATGTATTATGCTTATATCGAATACTGGGAGTAGGTTTCGGCGATTATTGTTTTTGGACAGGGATGTCTCTGTAAGGACATATTTTATAAGTCCGTTATCAATTTATTATATCGTGTACCGTTACAACCGTCGAAGAAATTCAAGAGCAATCTACATCAAGACGGATCCGAATATATCAAGGTTCTTCATCAAAAAGACTCCGCGAAGTTTACTTTGGTAAGGTTTTGTTTTAAATACCTTAAATTTGCACTTAGGGCTTTTGGGATATTTTTACAAAATATTTTCCAAGTGTTGGAGCGGACTTTTTCATTAAAATTTGAGAATGAGTATTTTTTCTAACTGTTGGAGAGGATATTAAAATATTATTTCCTGACGTTCCAGTCGTTCAAAAAACTTTGCTCTATCGTTCGAACAACATTGCATTGTCACGCGATGTCGTTCAAATGACATGCGTATCTCATTCACGCGAGATCTCTTTCTCGTTCGAACGAGATCGACAACTGAGGCGGAACCATTTTCTATAAATACTCATTAAATGGGTTCGTTTTCATTAAGAAGTCCCAGCATTTTGAAAGACAGAAAACTGCGAAACTGTAGAATCCTTTTGACTTCTTCTTTTAGGGTTTAATCCATTTTTGTTTTCAATTCACAAAAATCCCATATGCTTTGGTGAATTGTTTTGGTGTTCAAGAACACACTTCGCTTTTGATCATTCTTTGTGAGGGAGAACTCTACAACTCAAGAGTAGCGTGCTATTATGGAGGGAGTCCTTGCGAATATTTTAGACTGCGTGCTTGGACTGCGCGTCCTTGTGGTATAGCTACGTGTGAACCACTGCTGATTTCTAGCCGTTGCTTTGGAGGTTTGACTATGACACCGTGCGTTACTCTTGTGGGAGAAATAAAGATAGTATGTAAGTCAATGGTCTTGTCAACTTTTCAAAGTTCTAGAAATAAAAGGTTTTACCCTGTGGGGATTTTTCTTGAAATTTGTGTCGCATACTTTATTTATTTATGGATTGACACACGTACACACAGTTGCATATTTAGGGGCTGAATTAATTTAGATTAAAAATAGACTATAATTAAATAAGTGTGCCAAATTAGAAATTTGCGAATGTAATCAATTATCACACAGTCATACGTTTTTACAAATTGGCATCAGAGAAGGTTGCGCTAATTTATCGCGTATTCCTATTTTCCACAAAATCGTGTGATATTGATTTTTTTTGAAAAATCACTTTTGTGAAAAATCGCAAGTTTTTTTCGATGGAGCACTCATATAATATGATGCCTATTTTTTACGGATCTAATTATGACTATTAAAAAGCTCGCATGAAATCACAATTAAAGGCTATTGATGAACGTGTTTGGTTGTTGTGTGAAAGAGGGTGGACTCCTCCCATTGTCACCGTTGAAAATATCACCTCTTTAAAACCAGTGTCTGCCTGGACTGAAGATGATTTTAAAATGTCTAATTTTAATTCACGTGGTTTGAGAGATATTTCTGGAGCCGTCACTCTCGACGAGTTCCACCGAATTATGATGTCTACCACGTCTAAAGAGGCATGGGATGTACTCCAATTGACACATAAGGGTACGAACGCGGTTAAAGAATCAAAATTGCAAAATATTGCCACCCAATTTGATACCATTACTATGTTAGAGTTTGAAACTTTTGATGAATTTTATGCACGTTTGTCGGACATTGTCAACACTAGTTTTAATTTGGGTGAGGCGATTGATAACACACGTGTCGTTAAAAAGATTTTGAGATCTCTCCCAAAAAGCTTTATCCCTAAAGTCACTGTTTTGAACTCTTTGGGAAATTTGAAATCACTTAAGTTGGAAGAACTTGTAGGAGATCTTCAAACCTATGAGATTGGCATGTTTCCCTAAACGATTAAGGCTAAGGATAAAGGCGTTGCTTTAAAGACTCATTTGAAGAAAAAGAAAGAAAAATTTTGTAAGTCCAATTTTGAGGAAGATTTTGATTTTAAAGATATGGCCTTATTTGCGAAAAATTTTAAAAAATTTCTCAACATGAACAAAAATAATTCTTCCAATAAAAGGAGATTTTTTGAGAAAAATAAAAAGAAAGGAAAGGCTAAAGAAAGCGGTGAGAGGGAAAAAATGAATGACTCAGATGGGGAGTGTGAGGAGGAT
The DNA here is from genome assembly GCA_949130495.1 of Sambucus nigra. NCBI lineage: Eukaryota > Viridiplantae > Streptophyta > Magnoliopsida > Dipsacales > Adoxaceae > Sambucus > Sambucus nigra. The sequence goes on along the minus strand of OX422216.1, from coordinate 96,155,997 downwards.
TTTGAGAACGTGACTTGTTTTGAATGTGGGGGTAAGGGGCATAAGTCGTTTGAGTGCCCTACATGGCTTAGAAAGAAAGGGAAGAAAATAGCCATGCCCGCCACACTTAGTGATAGTAGTAAAGGTGAGGGTGATGAGACTAGTGGTGAGAAGTTTGTTGACTTTTTAGCAAGTCATGTGAGCACACCCACTTTGTCTCACAATAGTGCACACGAATGCGATAGTGATGATTTGAGCGCTTCAAGTGAGGGAGAAAGCGAGAGTGAAAGTGGAGATAAAAGTGAGCTCTAGAAATCATTTAGAGATTTGTACATCGAGACCTTAAAAACAAAGAAGTATAATAGGAATTTAGGTTGTCGAGTGTTAAATTTGGAGAGAGAGAAGGAGGTTTTAAGAAAGGAAAAATGTGATTTGACTGACAAGGTGTCTAGTCCGACGACACGTATATCCCAACTCGAGAGTGATCTCGAACGTTCCAGGGAGGTGAAAGTCAATTTTGAGAACGCACCTAAGAAGGTTGAAAAGGTGGTTCTTAATCCTGATAAGGGTAGAGTTGACGGGCTAGGAAAAGGTCATAACGGTGCTTCCACTTCTTTTGTTGCACCTAAGTCGATTCCCACTTTAGTGACAGGTTCACATGGCTCGAAAATTAACCCACCTAGGCGTCCGTTTCCCACTAAGAGAGCATGTCCTAGAGTTTTTGAGAGAGGTGTTCCCAGGCCTATTTATGTTTGTTCCCATTACAAGAGAAGTTGGGTTATGTGTCACGTTTTTCTTGTACACCCACACATGATACATTACATGCTCTTGGAGACTACATGAGAGAGTTTGCACATTTAGGTGAGCAAGTTAAGTTTTTGGTCAAAACTTCACAAAATTTGATGGAGGTTTTTCATAAGTTGGCACCACCTTTGGAAAACCCCTCCGCACCTAATGATTGAGGTTTGACTTGTTTACTAACATAGGATGTTTTTCATGATGATATTATCTGTCTATTGCTAGTATGTATCATTTTTATATGTTTTCCTTTTTTGAAAAATTTTGAAAAATACAAAAAGATTTTATTTTGATAAAATTTTTGAAAAATTCAAAAAGAGTTTGTATTTTGTTTGCACCTTTTGTGGATAAACACTTAGGATGACCAAGTCACAATTCCATTCCATTTATCCATATGACTATTTGATAGTGTTTTGAGACAATTTGTCATTTCATCCATGTGTTTTATAATGTTTGGAGTCATTAAGATGTAATTAAGTATTACTTCCTACATCTTTGACTGATGATTTCCTTTATTGCACACATGCACAGATTTGTTTGATTATTGTGCTTGTCTTATCACATGTTGCTTGGGTGTTTCACTTCAATCCTGTCCTTAAAATGAACCAAGTGCGATAAAATTTGATAAGAAAGTTGTGCATGTAAGAGCCGTTTGTGAATTTGTGTGCTTTATTTGAAAATGGATAAGGGCTACGAAAGGTTCATTTGGACTTTACGAATACTAAGCCACCATTTAAATTGGATCTAAAAAATTGAGGAATTTGATTATCCGGGGTCCAAAGAGGTTTAAAAGAGCCCGAAAAAATTCAAAGGCAATAAAAAGAAATTCATGCCAATCATGGGCCATTAGGTTTTTGCACCAATTCTCTAAAGTTTGAGAATTTAGTTTATACTCCTCTAAAAGAAAATATATATGAGGTAGTTTGGACGGAGAATTAAAATGGGTTTGCACGTCCTTGAAAGTCTTGAAAAAGCGTTAAATAATTTTGGATGTTATCGGTGTGGAAATCACTTTGATTTGTTGATTTGCATAAGACGATGTCATCTAAATTCAACAATTTTTACACCTAAGGATACTTTTGATGTTCATTCGTTAGGAGCACACATATGCATCGTGCACATATGATTGATTGAGTTTATTTACCTATCGAATGTGTTCACAGCCATTCATTTCGTTTCCATGACTTGGTTGTTTTAGTATAAATCCATGGTGTTTTTTTTGTACAAAAAATTTGACGAATCGAAAAATAGTTTGTGGAATCTTTTGAGATACTTCTTTGCATGCACGTAGTTTGATTCATGTTTACTATGAATTTTTATCGTGACACTCCATGTTTGATTGTTTCTTCTTATCTGTCTATTTGGGGATATCATAAAAAGGGGAAGAAAGAATTATCATGTTATGGGGGAGTTTTTGCATTATGGGGGAGATTTGATTTATTAATGATTTATTCTTATATCATTTCAAACTCGATTCATCATGAAGTTTTTTTGCTTTATCTCATGTGTGTAGGTACAAAGATTGAAGATCATTATGTTGCATACCCTGATAAGAAAAGCTTTGAGATTTGATGAAGACTTTTTGAAGAAAAGTTTGAGATCTTGCAAATTTATTCATGGGAGGGTAGATTTGTATAGGCAATTTGGTATTTGATAATTCGGATGTTTTAATATATGTACCGGTACAGACATAGGAGGAGATTTGTAAGAACATATTTTATAAGTCCATTATCAATTTATTTTGTCGTCTACCATTACAACTATCGAAGAAATTCAGGAGCAATCTACATCAAGACGGATCCAAATATATCAAGGTTCTTCATCAAAAAGACTCTGCGAAGTTTACTTTGGTAAGGTTTTGTTTTAAATACCTTAACTTTGCACTTAAAACTTTTGGGATATTTTTACAAAATATTTTCTAAGTGTTTGAGTGGACTTTTTCGTCAAAATTTGAGAATGAGTATTTTTTTCTAAGTGTTGGAGCGGATATTAAAATATTATTTCCTAACGTTCTAGTCGTTCAAACGACTTTGCTGTGTCGTTCGAACGACATTGCATTGTCGTGCGATGTCGTTCAAATGACACGTGTATCTCATTCGTGCGAGATATTTTTCTCGTTCGAACGAGATCAACAACCGAGGCGGCGCAATTTTTTTATAAATACTCATTAAATGGTTTCGTTTTCATTAATAAGTTCCAGCGTTTTGAAAGACAGAAGACTACAAAACTGTAGAATCCTTTTGACTTCTTCTTTTAGGGTTTAATCCCTTTTTGTTTTCAATTCACAAAAATCCCACATGCTTTGGTGAATTGTTTTGGTGTTCAAGGACACACTTTGCTTTTGATCATTCTTTGTGGGGAGAACTCTACAACCGGAGAGCTGCGTGCTATTGTGGAGGGAGTCCTTGTGAAGATTTTAGACTTCGTGTCTAGATTGCACGCCCTTATGGTAAAGGTGCGTGTGAACCACTGCTGATTTCTAGCCGTTACTTTGGAGGTTTGACAAAGACACCGTGCTTTACTCTTGTGGGCGAAAGAAAGATGGTATGTAAGTCAATGGTCTCGTAAACATTTCAAAGTTCTAGAAATAAAAGGTTTTGCCATGCGGGGATTTTTCCTGAAATTTGTGTCGCATACTTTATTTATTTATGGGTTGACACACGCACACACAATTGCATGTTTAGGGCCTGAATTAATTTGGATTAAAAATAGACTCTAATTAAATAAGTGTGCCAAATTAGAAATTTGCAAATTTAATCAATTATCACACAGTCATACATTTTTACAGTATATTATAGTTATGTATGGGCCAATGGAGCGTAGTACATAATTCTATTACATTGATGCGACTTCATCCCAAGAGGTCACCCTATTGTAAGATTCAGTAATGATTTTCTAGGAGGTTAAGAATGTATGTGATGAGGTAATACAATTACCACTAGTTAGAGAGATAGATTTGTGTATAGATTTAGCATAGGGTACCAGACCCATAGTGAGGGCACTATACCGGATGACTACGTTGGATTAGCGGGAGCCGAATGAGAAGGCTTAGAAGTTTTTGAGCCAGGGGTCATACGGAGGAACACGTCTCTGTGGTGAGCCTCAGTTTATTTTTTAAGAAGAAGGATGGTCTGTTGTTATTATGTGTGGACTATAGGGAGCTAAACAAGGTCGCGATACTGTATTTCTACATTTCCATGACCTATTTGACCAGTTGAGGAGTGCATCATTATTCTCCAAGATTTACTTGCACTAAGGGTATCATCAGTTATGTATTCAGGATGAGGACGTTGTAAATATGGATTTTCTGATGCAATATGGATTATATGGGTCCCAAGCCATGCCATTTGGTCTAACTAATGTGCCAACAATGGTCGTGGGCATAATGAATTGGGACTTTTTGATCATTCTTGGATCATTTCATCATCATATATATTGCAATATCCTAAAGTGTGCTATGATGAAGGAGGATCATGTAGAACAATTGCTATTCATTTTGCATACATTGTGGAAACATAAGTTGAATGATAAGTTCTCTAAGTGTGAGTTTTGGCTTCGAGAGTTACAATTCTTGTGGCCGTGTTGTATTCAAAATTGGGATTTTGGTGGATCTTAGAAAAGTATATGCACTGGTAGAGTGGGGACATCCCACAACATCTACGAAGGTTAGGAGTTTCTTGGGTTTGGCGAGGTACTACAGGAGGTTCATTCAGGGGTAAGTTCTTGAAGATGGATGGGAAACTGACTCACCTCACTCAAAAGGGGGTACCGTTATTTAGAGTGTAGATTATCGAAGAAAGTTTGAATAGCTCAAGGAGAAGCTTACCACCTCACTTATCATTGCGTTATCACAAAGCAGAGTGGAGTACTTGGTATACATATATTCATCACTTTAGGTCCTAGGAGGCGTGTTGATGCATGAGGAGAGGCCTATGTCTTATAATTTCTGAAATCTGAAGCCTTATAAGGATAAGTATCTTACTCATGATCTAGAGTTGGCAATGTAAATATTTATCCTTCTGCAAGATATGCTTTGGTCATGTGTCTTTAAATTCAAAGGGAGTTGATAAGGTCGTCTATTGTGTGTTAATGACCCGTTTGATCATTTCAAGAGAAGTCTCTTGTTATGACTAGTTCGTCGTTGGTCTTAACGATGATTTCTTGATGAAGTGAAAGAATTAGTAGTAGTGGTGACCGTTACACCTGAAATTGGGGTTAAGGTAGGTTCGGGTTCAAGTGGGGAACTTTTTATTAAGGGAGGGAATAAAGGTTGTAACTAGGAAGAGTCCTTTTCTACATTGACGAATGGAAAATGGTAAATTTCCAAGAGTGCTTGTGCCAGAAGGTCTAGAGCTTCGAAAGGTAATTTTGGACAAGTCGAATGTTTCGTGGGTTACTTTACATTCCGAAAGAAAGGGGTGTACAATAATTTGAGGAATTCATATGGGTAATGCGGTCATGAATCTATGGGTGTAGTTTGTGTCAAAAAGGGGTTTCTGTCAATAGAAAAGGTAGAGCACTAAAGACAATAAAAGAGTTACAATGTTCGATATCCCACTATAGAAGTGGAAGGGTAGAACATTGAGTTTTGTTAAGGTGCAGGAGTTCCAATGAGGACAAGTAAGAAGTTGGATCATTTCAGTTAGATGGACCAAGTGGATGAAGATCCAAGAGTTAACAATTTATTGCATGAAAATGTATTCAGGACACCTCACAGTAAGCGAATTTCATAATAGGGTGTATGAAAATTAATGGAGTAGGCAAGAAAGCTTTTGTGATGAATGAGAAGATGTTCTGGGATCCCAAGAAGTAGGTCAGGTACTTTAGGGATGTTGCGAAGTCGGATTCTAAAGGGAAGTTCACATTTCAAAGTTGGAATTATTTTCCATAATAGTGGATAGGGTGGGGACGATATCATTTGATCTCACTTTATCATCATTAGTGGAAACATGATGTTGTTACAGGTATACAACGAAGGAAGTTATTTTAGAACAACCTGATATTTCAACGGTTGGACTAGTTAGTTGACTGTGAGCCAAATGCAATTTACGGTTGCCTTATTGTATTTGTTCGATGAACGAGTCAATGCTCTGTATAGATTATGAGGATGCTAAGGGCGAGATATTCCTAGTTTTTCGAGTATATGTATAATGAATTTGAATTTTGGGGATGAAATTCCTTGTTTTAGAAGGGGGGAGAATGTAATACACTGTAAATTATAGCAATATAAATTAAGGATGTTTGTGAATATTTGTGTGTAATTATTTTGTAGTTATTAGTGATGTCACTAAAATTATGTTATTATTTCAAATTATATTGAATTTTAAATAAAGTAATGAAATAATAATTATTTTATGAATACAAATAACTATGATGATGGAATTATTTGAGTGACTTATAGGATGTGTAGAAGCTCTGTTTACACCCTTAAAGGTTGGGTTTTAAGGTCCATATGTTAGTATATGACTTGGGCTAGACTTTAAGCTATTTGGAGTTAGTTTTGGGGTTACTGGGTCAGGTTCCATATGAGCTCTAGTCCTAATTTCATGGCCAACACGATAAAAAGAGGATTATGGTTAACTTAGTTCATTCCTAACATTTTAGAGAGAAAACCCTAAGTCTAAGAGAGATTAAAAAGAGATAAATTCTGGGAGAAGAAGAAATTCGAGGCAAGTGGACTTGGAGAAGAAAGAATTGGGCTAAATGGGATTATAATCTCACATTTATGTTCAAGGCAAGTTTATTTATTATAAATTTATAATCGTACACTATGATATGTTACCTATTCCTGTTGACTTAAGTGACGACTATATTTTTAATGACAAAGAAGAAGATCAGATCGTGGAAAGTGTTGAGCTTGCCCCTTATAACAATAAAATACCCCATGGTTATACTGACGTGGGAATAATGGAGGAACTTCATAAAGGGAATAACCTGTATCTACGTTTCTTGCTGAACATGGGTTACACCCATGAGGAGATTCAGGGTTTTAACCTTAAAAGTACCTAGAACAGAGAGAACACTCCCATGGGTCTTATTTAGGGAAATAGGGGAGTGAGTGATTCTGGCATTAAGATAGGGGTGGCTCCACCTCCTACGATCACCCTACATCTTAATGGTGACAAACCTCCTACTAAAACAACCACTTCATTGAAGGGAAACATTAAAGACCTTGGTAAGGTGTTTTCTTCAAAAAACCAAGAAGGGAAATCTGTGAATGGGGGGATTACCAGTAGCATGGGAAACACAAGTGGAAGCAAATCTAGGAGCTCAAATGTAGCTGAGAGGAGAGAGACTAAGTTCAAACTCACTAACCATAAACCGGAGGTTACTGAGGCAAGGATACTGGTGAAACCTCCAGTAGAGGTGGCTAGAATTAGCTATGCTAAATGGGAAAGCACCCGTGTGGGGTTATTTCTTGGGAAACAACAACCATTCCACTTGGTGAACTCTCAAGCACATATGCTGTCGGATAAGTTTGGACTTGCTCAAGTCATTTCCCATGAACAAGGATTCTACTTCTTCTAGTTTGATAACTCTATATGTAGAGATGATGTGGTAGAGAACGGCCTTTAGCATATGGCAGTCAACCTATTATGCTACAAAAATGGCAACCCAACTTCAAGTTTACTAGAGCAACTGAGGGGCGAGTCCCAGTTTGGGTTCAATTCCATAATGTCACTATGAAATACTAGATTGAAGAGGGGCTGAGTTACATTGCTAGTGCAGTGGGTTATCCCTTACACAGTGACACAATAACTGAAGATATGAAACGTATTAGTTATGCTAAAGTGTGTGTGGACATTGAAGCCCAAGCTTCTTACCCTCAATCCTTGGACCTCAACATTGAAGATAGAAATACTAAAACTATCAACATTAAGTACCAAAGCCTTCCCCATGTGTTCTCCCATTGCATCACATTTGGACACTCTATTAATAGGTGTACAAATGTCAAACACATCTGAAAACCCATTCAAGGCCAGCCTAATGAAGTGAATGGAGATGCAACCATTAATATGGCCAAGAATGGAGGAACTAAATAGTGGACCTTGGTAAAAAACAAGCAAAAGAAGTCAAATGCTAGTGAGGGAGAGAGCCCAGCCATACATGAGGGGGATGACCTTCTTATAGTAAGGAAGTGGGAGATGTGGAAGTGGTGAATGCTCTGCAACATGGGAAGTCTACTTCTATAGTTAACACTAACACTATCATCATTTCCAATTCATTTAAAGCTATAGACAATGATAGTGAGCTAGAGTCTATACCTGAACCTACTGCATTGGCTATGAAGGTCAAGGCAGTGGATGAACTGGTGGAAAAGAACATTGGGAGAGGAAAAGAATGTAACTCCAGTGGAAAGGGCAAGAAGAAGAAAAATCGTAGAGGGGGTAGATTAGAAAGATAGGATCATGGAACATTAGGGATCTCAATTACCCTAATAAGCAATGTGAAGTGAATAAAATCATAAAGGACCATAGGCTTGACTTGATATGTCTGCTTGATACCAAGATGAGGAGAAATAACTTAGGTTCGGTCATAAATAATTAATTTTTTAATTGGGAGTAATTATCTAATTGCCCCACATATGGGGGTGGCTAGAGTTATAGTGGGATTGAATCCAAACACTGTTATAAGGTTATTTTGGTCTAGTCTCACCTTCAAGCATTGTTGTGCAAGTCGGAGATTTATGGGAGCACCTCCATATTTTTTTCCTATTTTATTAATGGGGAAAACCTGCCATCTATGAGGGTTCATTTATGGGACTTCCTTAGGCTTAACAAAGGGATTATAAATGAATCCATGGGTCTTGATGGGGGATTTCAATATTGTTAGATCTCATGAGGAGAAGAGGGGCCTCTATGGCATTGATTTGAATGCTACTGATGCATTTAACCACTGCATTAATGACCTTCAAGTTGATGATATGGTGACCAATGGGATTTGGTTCACCTAGAATAAAAAGCGGACTAGGAGTGATAATGTTCAATCTAGGCTAGATAGAGTAATGCATAATGATACATGTCTCACAGATTTCCCTGAGTCCCAGGCTTATGTCCTACCTCAAGGTATCTTTGGCCACTCTCCCATCATCACTATTCTTTCCCCTCATGAACCTAGAAGGCCTAAGCCTTTTAAATTCTACAATTTTTGGATAGCACATGATGATTTCCAGAATGTACTTCTGGATTCTTGCATATTAATGATGGGGTGTAATCCAATGCAGAGGTTAAGTAAAAAGATGAAAAGACTTAAGGGCAATTTGAAAGATTTTGATGATAAGTTTTACAACTATCTATCTAGGAGGGTGGAAGAGGCTAAGGCTGCTCTTGATGATGTCCAAGTCAGGCGGGGTAGGGATGGTATGAATGCCGAAGTTCAAGAAGAAGAGAGAATCAATCTGTATAGTTACAAGATGTTGCAAAATGATGAGGAGTCTTTTTACAAGCAGTAATCTAGGGTGAAATGGCTTTAGCTAGGGGATGGGAACAACACCTTCTTCCATAAAAGGCTAGTTAGGATACATCTAGAAGAAAGATCTTAGGTATTGAGGATGTTAATGGGATTAGAATTGAGGGATCTCATAATGTGGCAAACGTAGTAGTGGACTACTTCCACAACCTGCTTAGTACTGCTAGCATTTGTGAGGACCCTCATCTTATCCTTAATGAGAAGTTCTTAATAGAGTTAATGATGATTAGTGAATGCCTTGAATGCCCCTATTTATGATATGGAGATTAAGGAGGCCTCGTTCTCTATGGGGTGTGGTAAGGCCCCTGGCCTGATGGATTACATGCCCATTTTTTTCAAGAAGAAGTGGGATGTGGTGGGGGAGATGTGACACAAGCTATCCAATACTTCTTTCAGTGTAGGTACCTCCTAAGACAATGGAATTGGTACCCTCACCTATTAGAATGTATGACTTTAGACAAATTTCCTGATGCAATACAATCTATAAGTGAACTTCTAAGGTGATTGCAAATAAAATGAAGCCTATTCTACCTCACCTTATCAATCAGAGCCAGACTGCATTTGTTGAGGGGAGATCTATCTCTAACAATGTCCTGCTGCAGCAAGAAGTTATGAGGAATTATCATAGGGTCCTTACTCCTCCAAGATGTACACTGAAGACTGACCTTCTTAAGGCTTATGATGATGTGAGTTGGGATTTTCTCTTCAAACTCATGAACCATTTAGGCTTCCCTACTATTTTTGTGGGATGGATTCGTGAGTGTTTCACCACTACTAGATTCTCTATTAGTTTAAATGGCCAGTTACATGGCTTTTTTTAGGGTAAGAAAGGGATAAGGCGGGGTGACCCCCTTTCACCTTACCTTTTCCTCCTAGTCATGGAGACTTTATCTTGCATCATGGTTAAAATAAGTAGAAATCCTAGTTTCTCTTACCACCCAAAATACAAGGAAGTGGAGCTAAGTCACTTTTGTTTTTCTGATGATTTAATCATTTTTTTATGGGGGGATCTTAGTTCTTGCAATCTTGCCAAGAGAGCTGTTGAAGACTTTAGCAGCATCACTACTCTTAGGCCCAATCTTACCAAGAGTAACTTCTACTCTTCAGGTATTGATGAGGACACCAACATAGGCACTGGGAATTTACTTGGATTCTCTTATAGTAACCCTCCCTTTATATATTTGTGGTGCCTCTTATCACCTCAAGACTCTTAGCTGAGAACTGTAATAGACTCATTGATAAAATCACTGCTCGAATTAAGGGATGGGCTAACAAATACTTGAGTTATGATGGAAGATTACAACTCCTTTGGAACATATGCAGCAATAAGGATTGCCTTTGGGTTAATTGGTGTAATACTTAAAAAATTAAGAGAATGCATGTGTGGGCAATTCAAATACAAAATGATACCACTTGGAGTTTGTAAGGACATTTTTCTCATGTCCAACATGTTACATTTGTGTATGTCGTATGCCACTACATTTGGCACGTCACCTCACGATCTCACATGATGGCCTCTATCCGAATTCCGGGAATCAAGAATTCAACATCTCCATTAATGTGTCCCACATATGCCTCAACGACTTCACGTTCCATGATTTTAGGGACTTTATGCTAGTGGTACGCAAGAGAAGTCAAAACAGTGCAACAAGGCTTGATAGGGAAGTTCAAGGGTATTTTTGGTAATTTTACAGCCACCGTCCGGAGAACTGGTCAACTGGAAAGTTGAAGATCTTATCGCAATAAAGATACTGGAAGAAACGACACCTCAATCCGATCTACGGTGAACAAGTTATGGCCTTTTAAAAATGGAGAAATTTCCAAGAAAAAGACTTGGGAAAAATGTTAAGTGTTTAAGTTCCTCAGGCTAGCGATTTTTTCCGAACCGAGGGCCAAACCGGTTCGAAGGGTGAACCGGTTTGCAGGGTGCCCGAACCGGTTCGAGGTACCCGTACACTGGATAGAATTTCAGAGTTTTCATTTTGTGAAATTCTTCATTTGTTTTCCTATTTAAACCAACTTCGGGGGAGCAGTTTCAGAAGAATTGGAGAGACATTTTTTAGAGTTCTATTACCTCAAGTCTTCATATTTTTGAGTCCCAAAACTCATGTTTTGATTCACACATCATTGCCAAATCTTTGAGAATCCCTTTGCAACCCAAGAACACAACCTCGTGTTTGTTCAAACCCTTGCGGAGAAGACCGTCTTTCTTCTTCATTGCTGCCCTCTTGGAAAGGGAAAATTCTAGCCGACAAACTTATGGAGAAGCCGTTTCTCTTCTTCTTTGTTGACCACCTGGAGTTCCTACGGGAGATTTCAGCCGAGACATCGAAACCGACGCCTGAGGGTATTTCGTATGTCGCACTTATTTAATTGTAATCCGTGTAAGCTGTTTTCTTACAAATTATAGTGAAATAAAAGGTTTTGCCCCTTTGGGGGATTTTTCCTGAAATTGTTTGTTTTATCCTGCATGCTATGTTTTAGGGTTTAACTAAGATTTGGGATTAATTAAAATTGGATTTAATTTGAGAAGTCGCAATATTTCCGCTGTAGCGATTCTACAAATTGGTATCAGAGCGGGTTACGCTAATTTATCGCGTGATCCTAATTTTTTGCACGCACCTTTGTCTCAAAGCCTGTTGCACTAAGTTATTGTGTTTGATCCTATTTTTCTCGCAAAAATGGATTTCGGTGGTTTTGATGATATTATAACTCAAGTATTTGAAAACTCTATTTGGAAATCTCGAGTGAAATTTGTTTTTAAATCTCTTGTTAAAAGGAAAGAATCTGAGAGATGTCTTTGTTGTGAGGGGATTGTCCATAACATATATGAGTGCCCCACCAAAATTAGGGACAGTTTTAACAAACCAATTGTTTGTGTTGCCATCCTTAGTGAGAGTAACCCGAGTGAAGAAATTTTTTATGCAAGTAAGAGTGTCCTTCCCAACTGTGTGTCTACTCATGAGAATGACGATGATACTTATTCCACGGCCACTGAGAGTGAATCCCATGATAGTGAGGGTGATGGGAGTGAGGATGAAAGTGTAGATGAGCGTGACTTGCAAACTGCTTTCAATGAACCTTATTCTGAAACTTTGAAAACAAAGAAAGAAAATTTGAAATTGAAAGCTCAATTGAAAGAGTGTTCCTTAAAAAATAACGATGTTTTAGTTGAAGAACTTAGGGCACATGAGAAAATTTTGAAAGAGAAGCTTGAGTACGTCGAGGGTGAGAGAGATAGTCTTAGGGGGTTGATGGAGACTATAATAAAGGAACTTTTAGAGTTTGAGGATTCTAAACGTGTACTTGAATCTAGGATAGGTGAACTTGAGGTGAAATTGAAAGATTCAAGTAAGGTGAAATTTGATTTGGAGTCTAAGTCTGAAAAACTTGACAAAATTTTAGGCACAGTCGAGATCAAAACGGATAGGGGTGGGATTGGTCTTGAAAAATATGTTGCACCCATTCCTACACGTGTGAAAGAGCCTCCTAGGATTGTTAAGAAAGAGGCACCTAAGTTTGTTAGGAAAGAGCCCCATAGGAACATCGTGATAGAACCTCCTAGGATCATTAGGAGAGACCCACCTAGGCAAATTCGGAGAGAGCAACCGATAAATTTAAGGAGAGGGCCACCTTTAGGTAACACACACTGCCCGATTTATTCTTGCACACATTGCGGTAGGCAAGGTCATCTTAGGCACTTTTGTTACAAGATTTTAAATGGACCTAGGAAGTTTAATAAAAGAATAAATTCGATTTCCCGACCCCCCACACTCCGTTACACATCAATTTGGGTTAGAAAATCGGATTTAGAGGCTTATGGTTTATTTTTCCACGATTCCCATTTGCTTGCACGTGATTCACCCCATGTGAACTCTTTTGGTTGATTATGTTTGCATGTTTGTCATACACTAGTTGTGGTTTCATGATATATTTTTGCTAGTGTGATGACTTGTACTTTTTGTACAAATTTTTTTTAAAAAATACAAAAAGATTTTATTTTGAAATTTTTTGAAAAATCCAAAAAGATTTTTGTTTTTTGTTTGCACCGTTTATGGATGGACACTTAGGATAACCGAGTCACAACATCATTCCATTTTTCATGTGACTATTTGATAGTGTTTTGAGACAATAGGTCAATTCATTCATGTGCTTTATAATGTTTGGAGTCATTAAGATGTAATTAAGTGTTACTTCCTACATGTTTGACTCATGTTTCCTTTATTGCACACATGCACGGATTTGTTTGATTATTGTGCTTGTCTTATCACATGTTGGTTGGGTGTTTACACTTCAATACTGTCCTTAAAACGAACCAAGCACGATAAATTTTGATAGGGAAATTGTGCATATTAGAACCGTTTTATGAGTTTATGTATTTTGTTTAAACGGGAAAGGGCTGCGAAAGGTTCATTTTGCCTTTGCGAATACTAAGCCACCGTTAAATTGGACCTAGTAAATGGAGGAATTTTATTATCCAGGGTCCAAAGAGGTTTAAAGAGCTCAAAAAATTGAAAGGCAAAAAAAGGAAATTCATGCCAATTATGGGGCATTTAGGTTTTTACACCAATTCTCCAAAGTTTGAGAATTTAGTTTAAACACCTCTAAAAGAAAATATATTTGAGGGATTTTGGTTGGAGAATTAAAACGGGTTTGCACGTCCTTGAAATTCTTGAAAAGGCGCTAAATAGTTTTGGACGTTATTGGTGTGGAAATCACTTTGACTTTGATTTGTTGATTTGCATAAGGCGATGTCATTTAAATTCAACAAATTTTTACACCTAAAGATACTTTTGATGGTCATTCGTTAGGAGTACGCATATGCATCGTGCACATATGATTGATTGAGTTGATTTACCTATCGAATGTGTTCACACCCATACATTCCATTTCCATGACTTGGTTGTTTGAGTTTAAATCCATGGTATGATTTTTTTTGTATCATGTTTTACATATTTTTTTTCAAATGGTATCAGATTTTTTTTGTTCGAAAAATTTGAAAAATCAAAAATAGTTTGTGAAGTTTTTTTTAGCAACTCTTTGCTAGAGCACGTTTGTCATATTGTTTGATGCCTTGTTTTGAATACCGTGTCACCTCTATTTTTCTTGTTTGATTCATTCTTCTTATTTGTCTATTTGGGGACATCATAAAAAGGGGGAGAAAGAATTATCTTATTTTGGGGGAGTTTGAATTTTGGGGGAGTTTTGAGATTTGACTTATGCTTATCATTTATTGGTATCTATGTTTATCTCATTTCAAACTCGATACGTCACTTGGTATTTTTTCTTTATCTCATGTGTGTAGATACTACGTTGATGATCATTGAATTGCACATCCTGATGAGATAAACTTTGAGATTCCTGAAGATTTGAAGAACAAACGCCGAAGACTTATTCATTTGTATCTTTCCAATTTTGGGTTCATGGGAGGGTAGATTTGTATAGGCAATTTTATTATTTGATAATTAGGATATTTTTATGTATGTACCGGCATAGACATAGAGGGAGATTTGTAAGGACATTTTTCTCATGTCCAACATGTTACATTTGTGTATGTCGTACGCCGCTACATTTGGCAAGTCACCTCACGATCTCACATGACGGCCTCTATCCGAATTCCGGGAATCAAGAATTCAACATCTCCATTAATGTGTCCCATATCTGCCTCAACGACTTCACGTTCCATGATTTTAGGGATTTTATGATAGTGGTATGCAAGAGAAGTCAAAATAGTGCAACAAGGCTTGATAGGGAAGTTCAAGGGAAATTTGGTAATTTTACAGCCACCGTCCAGAGGACTGGTCAACTAGAAAGTTGAAGAGCTTACCGCAACAAAGATACTGGAAGAAATGGAACCTCAATCCGAGCTACGGTGAATAAGTTATGGCCTTTTGAAAATTGAGAAATTTCCAAGAAAAAGACTTGGGAAAAATGCTAAGTGTTTAAGTTACTCAGGCCAACAATTTTTTCCGAATCGAGGGCCAGTGATTTTAGGGACTTTATGCTAGTGGTACGCAAGAAAAGTCAAAACAGTGCAACAAGGCTTGATAGGGAAGTTCAAGGGCAATTTGGTAATTTTGCAGCCACCGTCCGGAGGATTGGTGAACTGGAAAGTTGAAGAGCTTGTCGCAACAAAGATACTGGAAGAAACGGAACCTCAATCCGAGCTACAGTGAACAATTTATGGCCTTTTGAAAATGGAGAAATTTCCAAGAAAAAGACTTGGGAAAAATGCTGTGTTTAAGTTCTTCAGCCCCACGATTTTTTCCGAACCGAGGTTCAAACCGGTTCGAAGGGCGAACCGGTTCGTAGGGTACCCGAACCGGTTCGAGGTCCCTATACGCTGGATAGAATTTCAGAGTTTTTATTTTGTGAAACTCTTCATTTGTTTTCCTATTTAAACCAACTTCGGGGGAGCAATTTTGGAAGACTTGGAGAGACGTTTTTGAGAGTTCTATTACCTCAAGTCTTCATATTTTTGAGCCCCAAAACTCATGTTTTGATTCACACATCATTGCCAAACCTTTGTGAATCCGTTTGCAACCCAAGAACACAACCTCGTGTTTGTTCAAACCCTTGTGGAGAAGACCGTCTTTCTTCTTCATTGCTGCCCTCTTGGAAAGGGAAAATTCCAGCCGACAAACTTGTGGAGAAGCCATTTCTCTTCTTCATTGCTGACCACCTGGAGTTCCTGCTAGAGATTTCAGTCGAGACATCGAAACCGACGCCTGATGGTATTTCGTACGTCACACTTATTTCATTGTAATCCATGTAAGCCATTTTCTTACAAATTATAGTGAAATAAAAGGTTTTGCCCCTTTGGGGGATTTTTCCTGAAATTGTTTGTTTTATCCTGCATGCTATGTTTTAGGGTTTAACTAAAATCTGGGATTAATTAAAATTGGATTTAATTTGAGAAATAGCAATATTTCCGCTGTAGCGACTCTACAGAGTTGGAGGAAGATATTACAAACTAGACACCTGAGCATACCACTCATTAGGAGTAAAATAGGGAATGGGCATAATACTTTCTTATGGCATGATAACTGGCACCCTATTGGCCCATTGTAGTCTCACTATGGTGATGGTGTCATTTTTTATGCTGTTAGTAACCATAAGGCCTTGGTTGCTGATTATATTCATGAGGAAAGATGGAGATGGCCAAATACTATTACCTAGGAACTCCTAGAGATGAGAGATGCCAACCTTCCTGTTATTACGAATGGTAATGAAGATGAGGTTGTTTGGGCTCCTTCCTATAATGGATTCTCCATTTGATCTTCCTATGAGGATATCTATCCCAGTTTCCCTACCATCAGTTGGCTTAAGATTGTTTGGAATAAGAACAATATCCCTAAATATGCATTAATATTATGGCTAACTAGAAGAAAGGCATTTCACACCAAAGACAAGTTGTTTAGTTGGGGGCTTATGGATGACAACCACTATTGCAATTGAAATAATGGGTTAGAGACCACTGCTCACCTTTTCAATGAATGATTTATAGCTAAGGATGTGTGGCATGAGATAAGATTCAGGAACCAAGAGTATAGAGATGCTCTTAACTGGGAGGAAGAGGTCCATTATGCTATTACAAATAATGGAGGTACCAAGCTTTATAATAGAATCAGGTGTATTTCTTTTTTGACCAACATTTACTGCGTCTGGATGGAGAAAAATGCTAGACACTTTAGCAATAGGCCTAGAACCATGGAGAGTATAGTGAATGATATTGAGGTTATAGTCAGAGCACGGGTCATGACTAGGAAGAAGGGGAGGAGAAGCTTCCAGAACTGGTTGGCCTTCTTGAATTGGGGAATATCTGAAGATGCAATGAGCTAGTAGATATAAGGGGTAAGCCTCTTAGTGTTGGTTTTTATTTGTTCACTTTGTGGGGGTATGCCCCTCATATTTTTATTAGAGCTCTCCTCCTTTGCACTTGTGTAGTTTTTCTATGATCTAATAAACATAATTCCCCCCCCCCCCAAAAAAAAAAAATATAGTGTGATTACTAATTGGATTCTTTACCTAAAAATAATATAATTTAAATTAGTCAATGTTGGGGACTATTATTTCACAAACCGTAGCTACGATTATGGCAGCCATTCAGCAACAACATCCACTACCGCCACCACCTCTGGCCTCACCTCTGTTGGTTATTTCGAGCACATTTTCCTAGGAGCGAGTCAATAGTGCCTTTGGGAAAAAGGTGCCCAGTATACTTCTCAGGATCTACTAACCTTATTTTTGTGATATAGTAAAGGAGTGATATGGAACAATGGTGGAGTGAACTGACATATAGAGACAAATGTTATCTAACTTTAGGAAAATAGGAGATGCTTTGAAGTGGTAGGAGTCTTTTACCACCGAGGAGGAACGATCGTAGTTGACCACTTTGTAGTTTTGGGTAAAGTTCAAGGGGAAGTATTTTCCTTCACCATACCGATAACTTTGAGGTCACAATGTGATTGACTAAAAAGGTCGACCACACATTTAGACTATTAGAAAGATTTTACCCAACTTCTACACTTTTCCCCATACATTGGGAGTTCAGAGGTGAGGAAGATGGACAAATTTGTTAGAGGCATGATGTCGGGGATCAGGTGAGTATTGATGGGAAATCCGACATTCGCTAAGTACACTCATATAGTGGACGCCATGCTATTGCATTGTTATGACTATAGAGAGTTTCATAAAAAGAAAGACCCAAAGAAGGAAAATGTGGGAAACGACCAAAAGTCGATGGTAGTCGAGACTGGTGAGTCGTCCAGAGGGTATGGAGGCTTATAGTTCTAGCGATAACTATCACACCCTGGTTTTTTGTAAGAATGCACAAGAGATTATTCATAAAGCAATGAATTAAAGTTAAGGCGGAAAACAAAACTTTATTCATTAAAAACGTCACATATAGTGTACTACCACCATAAGGGTGAATTACATCTTATTGTCAACACGAAATATAAAGTAGGTAATAGTAGAGTTCCACTCTTTGCTCCCACCTGGTTTAGTTTCCGTCCAAATAGTTACCTATGAAAACACGCAATCCGTTTGTGTCACAAAAGGGAAGAGAGGCTATCCTCTTTTTCCTGGGCCATCTAGTGGAAAAATGAATTAGCACAAATATGCTAAGCAAATTCTACCAATTTTATAACAAATTATATGTATTATTGAAATGTGGGGTGTGTATAGAATTCGGATGTCTTGATAAATAAAATAATTATATAATAAGAAAGTTAGGGAGTTTTAAACTGATAATCCCATACTTACCATATTAAAAAGTGGGTATAGAAATAAATAAGCCATCAGTAAAACCAAATAATAATTGATCCAAAACTTTTGGAGAAAAGTTTATGTCTAGGCACATATTAAAGTGGAAGTTATACGTATGTAGCTACAAATTCGGGTTCTCAATCATCCGAGACCATAGGCGAAGTAAAAAATTCTGTGGAATAACGCAGTAGTATACTCCCTAGTTATTACGAATGCTTCTACAATAAATAATAACTCTTTGAGGGGCAAAGTAAACTGAATCAATCATTAAAAAGAATTTTCATGATATCAGTTAAGATTGTCTTAGATAAAATAATTTCGAATATTAAAAGTTCTTACACACCCTAAGGAGCTGTATATGAAAGTGTAAAGAAATTATTTGGGAATTATTGGATGAAGTATTACAACAAATTCCTACGCATGAAGAGATATTTTTAGGAGGTTACTTGAATGGAAATATCGAAGTAGATCTAGCCAAGGATACATGGAGGATGTGATTTTTATAAGAGAAATAAAGGAGGGGAAACTATGTTAGAAATTGCTAAGGCATATGATCTAGCATTAACAAACTAATTTTTTTTAAAAGGGATGAACATTTAACAACATTTAAAAGAGGAGAGAATAAAACTCAAATAGAATATTGCTTACTTAGAAGCAGAGACTTCAACACATGCAAAGACTGTAAACTTGTACCAGGTGAAAGATTAACAGATCAACATCGTCTATTAGTAATTGATTTTTCCATCAAAGGATTTAAGTACCAAAAAGCGAAAATAGGTTATCAAAATATAAAATGGAAGGAATTAAAAGAATGCAAAGATATAAAATTTAGGTAGAAGTTCCTGTTGAACATGAAGTGGAATTGGGACAATAATGTTAACAACATTTGGTCAAGAACAAAGAATGATATTGAGAAAATAAGTAAGAAAATTTTAGGTGAGACTAGAGGAAAAAGATTCATTAAAAAAGAAACGTGGTGGTGGAATGAGGAAGTGCAAAAGATAATACAAAAGAAATAAGTAAGTTTTAAAGAGTGGCGAAAGAGTAGAAATCAAGAAGATTTAGAAAGGTATAAGAAGTTAAAAAGTGAAATAAAAAATATTATTAGAAATGCGCAACAAAATGCATTAGATAATCTTTATAGTAAATTAGGTACCAAGGAAGGTGAAAAGGAGATATATAAATTGGCAAAGAATAGAGATAAATTGACAAGGGATATGGGTCCAGTTAAGTGTATTAAAGACATAAATCAAAATATATTAATTAATGATAAAGAAATTCTAGATACATGGGAAGAGTATTTTTAGGGATTATTGAATGAAGAATATCCCAAACAAGATGTCAAGAACATAGAACCGAATATAGGAATGGTATGTCTGATTACTGAAAAAGAAGTAGATATATTAATAAGAAAAATGGTAAGGAATAAAGTGGTTGACCCGGATAAAATACTCATAGAGGTATGGAGGATCCTTGAAAGTATAGGGGTAGAAGGGTTAACTTGGTTATTTAATAAAATTTTAAAACAAGGAAACATACCAGATGAGTGGAGGAAAAGCACCATAATACCTTTGTATACAGATAAATGGGATACACAAAATTGTGGTAATTATAGAGGAATCAAACTGATGAATCACACTATGAAATTATGGGAAAAAGTTATAGAACAAAGATTAAGAAGTGAGTCAACTATTTCAGATAATAAATTTGGATTTATGCTAATCCACCACAGAAGCTATTTACTTATTAAGACAGTTATTAGAGAAATGTAGAAGTAAAAATAAAAATTTACATATGGTCTTTACAGACTTAGAAATACATATGATGGAAGAGTACCTAAGGATATAATATGGTGGGCTTTAAGGAAGAAAAGAATCCATATGAGTTATATTAAAGTTATTGAAGATATTTATGATAATACAAATACTAGAGTGAGAACTATTTATGGAGAAACTAATGATTTTACGATTAAAGTGCGTCCACATCAAGGATCAGCTTAAGTCCATACTTATTTGTCGTAGTATTGGATGCGATTACTAAGGACATACAAGAAGATGTCCCATAATATAAGTTGTTTGCGGATGATATAGTTTTAGTAAACACTTCAAAGGAGGCCTTAGCAATGAGAGTATATATTCGGAGAAATGCCTACGGGTCTAAGGGACTAAAAATCTGTAGAAATAAAACTGAATTTATGGAATGTAAATTTAATAATGAGGCGTCTGAGAAAAAATGATAAACCAAACTAATAAATTTTGTTATAAAAGTTCATTAATACAATGAAATGGGGATATTGATGAGGATGTTATGAGTAAAATATCCGTTGGTTGAATGAAATGGGGACAAGCAAGAGGGGTGTTATATGATAAGAGGATAATAACTAAAAGGAAAATTTTATAGAATAGTTGTTAGGACAACGACCCTATATGGAGCGAAGGGTTGGGCTTTAAAGAAAAAACATGAACAAAGTATCCATGTTAGTGAGATGAACATGCTCTGATGGATTATAAGAGTTACTAGAAAGGACAAGATTAAAAACCACTAAGTGAGAGAAAAGTTAGGAGTAGCTCCCACTAGAAATATATTAAGAGAAAGTAGACTTAGATGGTATGAACATATGTTGCGTAGACCGATATATGCACCTATAACAAGAAGAGGATTATTGAATATAGAGGGTAAAAGAGAAGGGGGCCGCCCTAAACTATCATTGGCGAAAACTATTAAAAGAGATCTTAAGGCATTAAACCTAAATGATAATATTGATTATAATAGATTAGAATGGAAAAGGAGAATCAATGTGGCCAACCCCATGTGATGGGATAGAGGAAAGGATGATGATACTGATGATGATGACATGAGAAAGGTTTAAGTTGTTCTGAACGATCATAATTAAAACAATTCGTGATATAGTAACATATGAGAATGGTAATCTCTACTCATACTTAGAATCAAAGAGCTATCATGAAATGATATCAATGGAAGTTAAACAAGTACGCGAAAGTTTACTAATAAAAAGATAAAAAAAACTACTTGTACGGATATTTGAACGACTTAAAGAAGGTCACAAGAGGATGCTGGGAGGAGCTGGTACTTGATCATACGTATACAAATATTTGTGTGAGTAATTATGGTTGGAAATAATGTTGGTTTTGGTCAATTTTTACTAAAAGATGTGTGTATTAAAGCTTAAAGGGTTAAATTGTAAATATTTTTGGACTCTAAAATATTAGATTTAGAATTAATTTTGAAACTTGGTGTAGAAGACGTTTTGACTCAAAATTAATTAAAGTACTTGTAGAAAAAAGTTGGGGTAAAAATACAAACTTGAAAAAGTTAAGAGATGTCAATTTACAATTTAAGGAAAATATTTCTAACCTAAAATCCTAATTTTTTTTATAACTTTTTCTAGGTTTGACCAAATACAGTCTTACCTTACATTTTGACTTGAAAAATAAAATAAAATACTGGAAAAAATTGAAATTTTTTGATTGGCCACACGAGAGGTGCTTGGTCAATAGTTCTGGTTGATAAACATCATCTTCAACCTCTCGATATTTGATCTAGGATTTGAAAATTTTGATCTAAAATAACTCCTAATTTTCTAAACCATTTGAGATGATTCCTGAACCAACCCAACCTAATTGTTCACAAGGAATCCAAAAATATAAGTTTTATGGATTAAGGTTCAAAATTTATCGAATTACTAAAATGTGTTTTTCAGAAAATTTGACTGAACTTTCAAAGCTTTACTGAATATGGCAGAGGTATCTATGAACATAGTTGGGTTTCTTCTATCCTAAGGAAGAATTTGGTTTTGGTTTAAAGCATCGAGGTGGTCTAGTCATGGAGAATTTAAGGTTTTTATTTTTCTGAAAAAAAAAACACATTGAAGCAATTGGAGCTCAAAACTTAGGATTTTTCGAAAACGATCATTGCATTAGAGATCCTGAGTTCATAAGGAACCATTTCCTCACTTTGAAACTATTTCAAAGTCAAGGAATCAAATCCCACCATTTAATCTCAAGCTTTAATGGAGGTTTTTTTTTCTAGTTTCTTTGCATATAGGCCATTTTTTATGTAGAAGCTCTACTGTTTTGATTGATATGTGCATAATATCAACACATAAAATGTTGGAAATTAAAAGACTCAAGTATAATGCATAAAATGACAAAATACCTATTTAGAGGGAAATTTTTAAATTTTGAATAGGCTTAAGAGGTAGGATTTGGAGCTTTTGATCGCGGGCAATTTATAGGGTATGAAGAGGAGAATGTACTGGATCATTTGGGAGGTGGATTTTTCCTAAGTTTACGAAGGTAAGTTGATGGAAAATTGAACTTCACTTGTAAGCATGGTGTTTGCATGTATTTTTGGACTATTATGCCTATGTGGAGGTTGAAGTGGTGAGGGTGGAATGTGAAAATATTGGTTCTTTAGTTTTTAGTCCTTAGTTGGAAGTGTATATACTTATTTGGTTCAAAATAGGGTATTTTTGTAAAGTTTAGGGGCATTTCTATATTTTCAAGGAAATTTAAGGGCTAAATTTGTAATTTATAGTTAGTTAAAGTGTAGAGGTTTAATTTCATATAAAGTTTGGGTCTAAGGGTTATGTCTAGGTTAAGTCAAACTTTTTTGAAAAGTTTAGGGATCATTTTGGAAATATTAAAACTTTAAGGAGTACTTGGAAAATTTAGTAAAGTTATAGGTTTTGTAGAGTAGTTTTATCCTTATTGGGATAATTTGGAATTTACATATTCTATGAGGTGTAAAATAAGAATTGTAAGGGATTTAGGGTTTTCAATTAACTTGATTTGAAAGTACTAATGTAATATTCTACCTACCAAAAACAATTCATCCTCAAATTTACCTTTGAAGAGACCAGGGTATTGATCTTTCATAGCTTGTCCTAGTTTCCTTGTAGCTTCTTGATATTTTGATGTTTCCAAAGTACTTTGACTGAGAGGATTTCCTTATTCCTGAGAAGTTTTACCTGGCGATTCAAAATTTGAATACAGTGTGCTTCAAATTTATGATTAAATTGAACATAAATTTCTTGCCATGTAATGACATGGGAGGGATCAGGAATATACTGGCATAATTGGGACTTATGGAATACGTTCTGAATATTGGATAATTCCATTGGTAATTCCAATTGTTAGGCTACAAGGCCAATACGTTAAGAAACAGTGAAACGTCCAATATATATCTGGGGGTTAATTTCCCTTTCTTTTCGAAACGTAAAATCCCTTTTTCAAGGAGAAACTTTCAAAAATACTTGGTCAAAAACTTGAAATTATAGGGGCTTCTGGCGCTCATCTGCATAACTTTTATGAAAATCTTAGGTTGTCTTCAATCTCCCAGATTTATTGTATTTTCTTGGATGATTTCAGGACCAAATTGTTTACTGCTTCCAGATTCTGTCAAACATGCAGGTGAATGGCACGGTCTTCCATATAAGGCTTCAAATGGGGTGGCATTAATACTTGACTGGTAACTGTTGTTATAAGAAAACTCAACGAGGGGTAAATGTTCATTCCAATTGTTGGGCATATCTAATGTACATGCTAGTAACATATCTTATAATGCTTGAATTGTATGTTCAGATTATCCATCCCTTTGAGGGTAGAATGGAGTACTCAAATGAAGTTTAGAACCCATTACCGTCTGAAGTGCTTACCCAAAATTTCCTATAAAATAGGACTGGCAAATTTTCTTGGCAAGATTTGGCTTAGGTTGACTTTGGGGATACGATAGGAATTTTGAATTCTCGAGGGAGTATATAACTACTGGAGGATTGGAGGATACTTTAACGTAGGACACTACGGGCGAATATGTCCTAGTTCTTGGCATTCATGACAACGAATCAATGGATGAGTAATGTTATGGCGAACTTGGGAATAAACTTGTACGTTCAGATTTGGATAATGTTGAGGTCGAGATTGAGATAAGGTCCTAACAACATGATTATTTGTAATAATGGGATGAGGGGATTGTACAACACCGGGAGAATTTTGTTCCACAATCGCTGCAACATCGATAAGTTGAGAGTAATCTCGAATCTGCAAAGGGGCGATAGAAGTCTTGATCCTTGGATGTAGTCCTCTTTCAAACCGCTTGCATTTCTTTATCTCCATATCCACAATTTGTAAAACGTGTGACTGTGTGATAATTGATTAAATTCTCAAATTTTTACTTTGGCACACTTATTTAATTAGAGTCTATTTTTAGACCAAATCCATTCAGCCCCTAAACATGCAACTACGTGTGTGTGTGTGTCAACACATAAATAAATAAAGCATGCGACACAAATTTCAGGAAAAATCCCCACAGGGAATAACCTTTTATTTCTAGAATTTTGACAAGTTTACAAGACCGTTGACTTACATACAATGTTGCTTTCGCCCACAAGAGTAATGCACGGCGCCTTCGCCAAACCTTCAAAGCAACGACTAGAAATCAACAGTGGTTCACACGCAACTATACCACAAGGACGCGCAGTCTAGACACACAATCTAAAGTCTTCACAAGGACTCCCTCCATAATAGCACGTAGCACTCTGGTTGTAAAGTTCTCCCCACTGTAGACACCCCATTCTATTACCTCCCCAAACTCTCCTTAGGTCCCTAGCACCTCCCGTCATCACTACCAACCCAGGTCATACCCCGGGTACTGACCTAGAGGCCATTGGACACTCCCAGGCTCCGTTTGACCAAAAAGTCAAACTCTTCAGCTCGACCGAGACTGAATGAATCTTTAAAGGGAACTGAAACCCCTTTCCAACGGTCCATCCCATGCGCAATTCTGACTTAACATGAGGACGAACGAACCATTTTCTCCCGAAGCCTGATCTACAGGCCACCGGGCGCTCCCAGGCTGCATTTGACTAAATTCAACTCTTCATCTCGGCCGAGGTTGAATGAATCTTCGAAGTTCACTGAAACACCTTTCCAGCGGTCTACCCCGTGCATGATTCTTACTTACAGTACGGACAAACGATCCATTTTACTCTGAAAGTTCACCGAGCGCTTCCAGGCCTCGGTTGACCGAGGTCAACTCCCTAAACCGATTCAAACTCTTTGGAATGTCGAAGTACATATCCTCACCTTTCTAATGGTCCACCCCGTGTGAGATTCTAACTTACCATGCGGACGAACGATCCGTTTGCGTCCGAAGTTTTCCCGTCGAAAGGACCGACGAGCGCTTCTGAGCCACATTTGACCCAAAGTCAACTCCCGAACCCAGGAGAAGTCCAAAGGACTTTTGAATATCTTTGAATTACCTTTCCAACATTTTTATCGGTGTGCAATCCAGATCAATGGTTTGCACTCAGCAGCCGATTTTCCAAAGGAGCCTGAAAGAGACTGTCAAATGGAAGGTCCAGACCCTGACTATCGACAGTGTGCCTAAACGTACCTTCCGATTAGCAGGACCAGGGCTATGCCGATTGGCAATGCCCTGTGCCTTTAAAAAGGAGGGCTTGTCCTCATTGCAAAGGGAGTCCAGATCTGAAATACATCACTCTCAACGAATCCAGAAAACCTCTCTCGAAGTCAGCATGATTTCCACATCCAAATCCCTTTCCAACCTTTACTTTTCATCAACCTTCCATCATCATCCAAGTGCAAGGGTTGCTCTACAACATTCAAGATCAAGATCGAGATCGAGATCTTCAAGAAGGTCCAATTTTCTCAATTCTCTTCTTAAATCCTCATAAACTCGCATTAACTTGTTTTATTACTTATCACTTTTATTCTCTCGTCTCACATATCCTAATATACTTTTTATTTAGTATTATTGCACATCTCTTATTTTTCATATAAATAAAAACTCAAAAAAACAAGAAAAATAGGGTTTGCTCATAAATTCCAAATGGGAATTCTCACACTTTTCTTACACTTTTCTCACAACTAAAACACTTTTTTACACACACACACGTAAGAGAAGCCCCGGTTGGATTTATGGGATAAACCCCACCCCTCGTTTTGCATGCGAACTACGTTGACTTTGATGCCTCTATAGGCTACGTAGGCGTCTCGGGGTAAAACCCGAGACTCGAGTCATATTCTTACTTTTTCTCTCATTTTCTATCTTCTCTAAACTCAATTCTCTTAGATTCTATATATTTACATATACATATATTTGTTCTTAGTGGCGTATTATTCCGCATGCGTTATCATTCCCTTATAATGATCGACGCTAGGATAATCGCATAAATCCTATTTTCTAATATTACTTTTAGGAACATTCCTATGGATGACTCGCTATATCTCTTCCATGATATAAGTCGATGATTCCTAGCTCCACTACGTATACACGTGCACACATATCACGGGGAAATTAAGGAAAATAGCAACAACCCATGAGAGACCGTAAGGGCGGAATGGGTGCCTAACACCTTCCCATTTCGTAACTTAGCCTCCGGACCCTTTTTGAATCATTTTGGTTTCATATGTATCAGTATGTCTTTGGATGCTGTCCTTCGAGATGGCTCCATTTTCTTTTGTCTATTTTGAGTAAAATAGACTGGCGACTCTATCTCTCTACATTTTTCACCTCATTCACCGACGTCGATCGAAGCACTCCCGAGAGGGATGCGCAAGACCTATAGGGATCCTCTCCCACTGCGGCCCAAGGGGTTCTATCCCGGGGAAGGCCACAGTGGCGACCTTACTGGGGACTTTTTTCATGAGGGCTAGACTCTGTTTACATGGATGTTATGCTTGTTTATATTTCCCCCCATTTTGCATGTATATCCCATACTTATGCTTCTATTCATACACTTATAGAAAATTCTCCATGTACACTTCACACCACGTGCACCTAGGATCACATATATCCTCATGTTGTATGCATCACCCATACTTGGTATTCCATTGGTACTCATACTTTGCTCCCTGTTGGGCATGATTAAGAAAGATACTCTCATCATAAGATACTAATAAGAGGATTATGCATGATTCACATGATATCACCAAAGAGCATTTTGATTGACGTAATTTGGTCCAGTAACTGGAGGGTCACTTCGTGATAGGCGCTAGTCCTGCAGGACGCAGTTAGCCTAAGCGATATGACTCTAACCTTCCATTGGCCAAGTACCTTCGACGTATATCGAATGGTCCCCCCGCATCATACCGCTTGATCGAAGTCATGACAGGAGGTATATCGCAGGGAACTCATTCACGTACGCCGAGTATATTGAATTCGCTCTTACACGTACCATCACCATGAGGTATATGGTGAGGAAGTTCATGTACACTCAGGTATATCAAATGGCTTGTCCACACGTATCGATGGCCCACAAGATCAAGACGTATATCGTGGAAGTCGCGCCAAAGGGGGAACCCTTTTCGATTCACCCAACCAATTGTATACCCGCATATAGGTGTCAAGCCTAGGAACACATATTATATTGTCGGTTTCAACCCGAAACTCTGCCAAAATTTTGGGTCGGCCTGCCGCCCAAATTTTTGTGCATTTTTAAAACAGGACCCTGCCCGTGAGCTTGGTTACAAGTCCAGCCATAGCTTTACATATGTTACAAACCCAACTTTTCCAGGCTCGGGTCCCGTCTGGCATTTCATTTTTCATTTAGGATAATTTAATACAAGTGAGAACATAATAATCATAATAATCATGCTGAGACCGTCTCCCAAAAAATAAAAAAAAACATTTCTCCTTTCTTTATCAAAAATCCAAAAACATTTCTCCTTTCTTTATCAAAAAACCAAAAACATTTCTCCCTTCTTTATCAAAAGTCCAAAAATATTTTGTCTTTCAATCTCAAAAAAGAAAAAAAAATGCCGAAAATATTCTCATTCCTTTTCTAAAAAACAAATCCCATTTTACGCCTTCTCAGGTCGATCGCACGCCCTTGGCCTGGCTCCTTATTGGCTTCAGTCTTCAGTTAAATCACCTCAGAGTTCTGTCCGTTCCCCTATTACTTCTTCTGAGTCTGGTATCCATCCACTTTCCATGGATAACAAAGATCAAGCACCAGTTGCGCAACCAGATCTGACGATAATTTTAGCTCAGCTCGTGTCCAAGATTGACAACCTTCAGATTGAGGTTCGGGAGATGCAACGAAACCAGGTTCCTATTCCTCAAGAGCCCGAGGCCCTATTGCCTCATGCTATGGGTCCACCCGAGCCTATCTGGGTTCCCGAAGAATATCAGCACACTCCCCGTGTCCCTTCTATTAATGGGTCACCACCGACCCAGCTTCCTATGCCGAACCTAGCCCAGCCTGGGGCTAACTTTCATGCGATCGTTGATCCGAAAGAGGAAGAATTGAACAAGGTCAAATAAGATCTCAAGCTGCTAACTAAGAAGTTCGACCAAGTCCGAATCTCCGTAAATTACATGGACTACACCCACATGTCTCCTTATCCCAAGGCAAGGTTACCCGAGAAGTTCAAGATATCGAATATCGAGAAATTCAGAGGAAGTGGACCACCGATTATTCATCTTCACAGTTATCACCATGCTATGACTCTCCTAAGGGCATCTGAAGAGGTGATGGCCCAATTGTTTCAGCAAATTTTGAAGGATAGCGCCCTCTGATGGTTTTTATCTCTTGAGGAGTCCAGAATCCGTAGCTAGGAGGATGTAGCCCGAGAACTCATATCGCAGTACAAGTACAACGAAGAGCTTGAGGTCACCCGCCATGATTTAGAGATGCTCAAACAGAACTCTGGGGAATCAGTCAGTAACTTCATATCCCGATGGAGGGAAAAAGCAGCTACCATGACTAATCGTCCTTCCGAGGAAGAACAAGTAAGTATAGTGAAGAAGAACTTCTTTCCCCATATCCGAGCGACCATGGGAGGACAATACTATCCCCACTTTCGAGCTCTCAGAGAAGCACGAGTAGAAATCGAGGAAGGTATTGCTAAAATAGAAGTTGAACCAAAGAAAATGTCTGGACAGTTCACTCCCAGAAAATATGACAAACCTGTCTGTGCTGCAGTCTCAACCATCAACAACATCTCTCAACCAACCAGTTCATGGGCACTAGAAATCCACCATGTCCCAGTCCAAAAAGAATACATCGAGCTCCATGTTCCCTTCTCCAAAGTTTATCAAGCCCTTCTAAGCCGAAACCTTATCAAACCCTTGGATCCTCGCCCATTGCCAAATCCACTTCCAAGAAACGTCAAGGCAGATGCCCATTGCGCCTTTCACCAAATCGCTGGTCACACTATCGACCAATGCTTTCATCTTCAAAATGTAATCAAAGGTCTAATTGACGGGGGTACCATTGCCCCACCAGCTAATCCTAAGACAAACACTACTCACAACGCACTCCCAAATCATACCGATGCTATCTTCCTAGAAATTAACCCAGAGTTTGATCCCTCAACTCAAATAACACCCATACACTCTCCTAAACCTCTCCAAACTTGCCCATATTTCCTCCTACACCCTGTTAGCCTCGCTGATCAGGCACTGTCACTCCTTACCAAAGCATGCATCGTTGTCCGTACCCGTTTCGAAAATAGAGGTATGGAATTATCAGAAGTGTTAAACCAACTCTTGGAGTTCAGGCTAAAATTTCCCTCACAGATGATCATTGACTACCAGAGGTTAAACACATTATTCTTGGAAGCACGAAAATGGGCTCGAGAATCAGACTATTGGGTAGTACCAACCAATGAAGTCAGTCTAGATGATGTCTTCCAAATTATGGCATAATTATTCAGGCAAACCAATGATATTTGCAGTATGACCAAGTTACTTGATACTCTGAAGCTACAAGGGCACCTGGTCCCTTCACCCTCACATATCCCCAGAGAATGGGAAGACCTGTATGAATAAGCCATTGAAGTTGTGGAATGCATCGACTTTACATGGAAAGATAAAATTGTTGCCACTGGATGGGGGGAAGAATTTGGAGATTCGAATGAAGAATAAGCTTTCGAGAAGGCTGGACCGGTAGCCGACATATGTGGGATGATATCATTTGAGGAGCTCCTCGGATAAATAAACAAGGTGGCAGAATAACCCAAGATTGATGAGGAAACAGGGTTCATGTTCTTACCTTATTCAGTAAAGCACATGACCAGATCAGGGAGGCATTACCAGATCCCAAGCTCACTACCATCCAATGACAAGGGGAAGGGCGTTAAAAACCTTCCTATGTCAGAAATAACCCTCGAGGAGAGCAAGATCCTCGATCAACTGAAGAAAACTCAAATTAACATCCCTCTACGGGGGCTTTTATGTCTTCTCAGCTACACATAAATGCTTTGATCAAGTTGCTCACTGGACCCATAGTTCCTCCCTCTACTACCCCAGAAGAAGTGATAAATTTGGTCGAATCCTTGACCTCTACCCGAATGCTATCCTTTTTCGAAGAATAAATCCCCAGAATTAGGCCAAACCACAATCATGCACTCAATATCTCTGTCAAAGTTATGGGGAAAATGGTACCACTCTCTCTTGTCGATAATGGATCCACCTTTAATGTCTTCCCGTTAAGAACCTTAAAATTCTTAGGATTGAAAGAAAATGACCTCGTTCCAACTTTCGCTGCTGTACATGGCTATGATAATACCCGTCGGGAGGTAATGGGATCCATAAAACTTGTAATAGGGGCTGGCCTTATAAACCCGATCGTTGAATTTCAAGTTATTAACATCCCAGCTTGTTTCAACCTGTTGCTCGGACAACCTTGGCTCCACAATATCAAGGGTATGTCTTCCTCACTCCATCAAAAATTAATTTCTTCGTCGACGAACGAGTCATTACCATTTTGGGTGACGACGATAATACCAAGGGTGCAAGTACCAACAGTCCAATCCTTGAGATACAACACGTGTCAAATGATATGCTCCTATCAAGATTTTGAGTTGAGGCACTCCTACTACCGACAAGAGATAACTTCAAAGAAAGGGTTTGTCCAGAATACGACCCTCATGGCAACGTCAATGTGGTTCGGATGTTAAAAAACATGCACTTCATGCCCGGACTGGGGCTATGACAAAAACAGCAAGGGATACTTGATCCCATTGAATTAAAGAAGTCTTTCCCTCCTTGTGGTTTGGGGTATCAACTATCAGAATAAGAGCTCAAATTTCTCCCAAGTTATCTTCAAATATTTCCCTCCTTTTTGAAGAAGATATCTTCAAATTGCTCCCAAGTTAATATAGAAACATTCTAATTACACGACACGACTTGCCACCAGAAATCAGTTTCACCTTCGAACATATAAGCAACAAGAATTATTCGAATATTGGTAGTTATCCCTACTCCTTTAAGAATTTTCACAATCTGATGCATCCTTTTCTCAGCTTCACTAGCACTTAGATTTCCAAGAAATGAAGGAGTTCATTGTATCAAAAATTCTTTAAGATCATTCAATTTATACATTTCATCTGAGATTTCACCTAGAGCTAGGTGAGGAATTTTTCATTGTCGGTCTAGGGATGTTAAATCTTGAAGACATGACATGATTCCTTCGGTGTGTTTCTATTCAATTTCATTTTCGGTGGGGGTAATTCGAGTACTAACCATCCTAAAATATGATAGAATAGTCACAAAAATACATAAGAGCATAAATAAAGTATATCACAAGCCGAGTTATATTATACAAAAAGATAAAGTTATATGTTACAATAGAGCTGTATTTCATAATATTTCATATTCTACATAAGTCAGAGTTGGTCAACCTCCTAAGATAGTAGCTAGGCACACTATATACATTACTTTATTTGTTCTGTTACATTAGGAGGGACGTTTTTCTTTCTGGATTTTCTTAAGCGGTAACATCAACATCAGTTTCTGAAGAATCAGAATCCATAACTACAAAAAAGTCATCGCGTATGGATGGATCATTGTCGGTAGAATCAATTGAATTTGAATAAAGTCCAATGATAAGTTCGTCATTTGATGTAGCCTCGAGATAAAGTGGTGGAGATGGTTGTGCATTGACTAGAGAAATATTGATAGCTTCTCGGAGTATAACCAGATCATCCACATAATCACTTATTTTTCTCATGACTTGTTCCTCTCCTGAGACTGTATTAGTTAACACCAGTTTCTTCACATCACTGCTCGAGTCTACCCAGTCCTTATCAACAATGTGAATCATTTCTTTGAGTCCTCCAAATGCCTCATCTCTAACTGTAGTTTCCCAGTGGGTGTTAGGAATGAAATCCAAACTAAATAAAAGAGAGTCCCACGTGTTCATGTTGAAAAACGGAATTTACTGTATAAAATTGATAAAGAAGTTACGAAAAGATAAAATAACTAACATACTATAGAATTTTTCCAATATAGGATTCTAACCCGACAAATGTTAATTTTAAAACATGCAATGATACGAACTTATCACACCCTGCTATTTGGTACAATTCTACAAGAGAGTAAAACAATGAATTAAAGTTAAGGAGGAAAATATATCTTTATTCATTAAAAACGTCGCATATAGTGTACTACCACCACAGGGGTGAATTATATCTTATTGTTGACACGAAATATAAAGTAGGTAATAGTAAAGTTCCACTCCTTGATCCCATATAGTTTAGTCTCCGTCCAAACAGTTACATATGTAAACACGTGACCCGTGTGTGTCACAAAAAGGGAAGAGAGACTATCCTTTTCCTTGGGCCATTTGGAGGAAAAAGGAATTATCACATGGGTCACAAAAAAGGAAGAGAGACTATCCTTTTCCTTGGGCCATTTGGAGGAAAAAGGAATTAACACAAATAAGCTAAGCAGGTTCTACAATTTTATACCAAATTACATGTATAGATGGAAGGTGGAGTGTGTATAGAATTTGATTGTCTTGACAAATAACATAATTATATAATAAAAAATTCAAGGAGTTTTAAATTGATCTTCCCATACTTACCAAATTACAAAGTGGGCATAGAAATAAATAAGCTATTAGTAAAACCAATTAATAATTGAACCAAAACTTTTGGGAAAAAGTAACTGACTAGGCACACAATTAAAGTGGCACTCATATGTAGCTAAGAATTTGGGCTCTCAATCATCTCAGACCATAGGCCAAGTAAAAAATTTCGTGGGATAACATGACAGTCTACTCCCTAGTTATTACGGATGCTTCTACAATAAATAATAATGCACGGAGGTGCAAGGTAAACTGAGTCAATCATTACAAAGAATTTTCATGATATTAGTTATTAGGGGATAAAGGTTTAAGTTTATCAGAATGATCATAACTAAAACAATCCGTGCTATAGTAACATATGAGTATGGTAATCTCTACATATACTTATAATCAAAGGGCGATCTTGAAATGATATCAATGGAAGTTAAACAAGTATGTGGAAGCTTACTATTAAAATGGTAAAAGACCTACTTGTACGGATATTTTAACGGCTTAAAGAATGTCACAAGAAGATGTCGGGAGGAGTTGGTACTTGATTATAAGTATACACATATTTGTGAGAGTAAGTATGGTTGGAAATAATGTTGGTTTTGGTAAATTTGTACTAAAAGCTTTGTGTATTAAATTTTAAAGGGTTAAATTGTTAATATTTTTGGACTTTAAAATCTTAGGTTTAGAGTTAAATTTGAAACTTGGAGTAGAAATCTTTTTAACTCAAAATTAATAAAGTATTTGTAGAAAAAAGTTGGGGTTAAGACTTGATAACTTGAGAAAGTTAGGAGGGGTCAATTTGCAATTTATGGAAAATATTTCAAATCTAAAACCCTAATTTTTTATAACTTTGACTAGGTTTGACCAAACACATTCATACCTTTTGACCAGGAAAATAAAATAAAAATGTTGGAAAAAATAAAAAAAGCAAAAAAAAATTATTGGCCACGTGCCCTCACGCGCTTGGTCAATGGCTCTGGTTGAAAAAGTCCATGAGCAATTAAATCTCAAAACTTATGGTTTTTTGAAAACGCTCATGAGTTCATAAAGAACAATTTTCTCATTTTGCAACTGGTTCAAAGTCCAGGAATCAAATTCCACCATTGAAGCTCAAGCTTTAATGGAGGTTTTTTTCTGGTTTCTTTGCACAAAGGTCATTTTGGACGTAGAAAGTCTATTACTTTGATTGATATGTGTATAATATCAACATTATTGGAAATGTTGACCCCCAATTTTAGATTTTACCAAAAGTAATTTCAATTTCCTTTTTAAAGATGCGGAATAAAGAGGGCTCAAAACAACACACACAAATAACTAATTTTAATTTCTTTTACAAATTAAAATTACAACTTAAACTCAAAGTGAAATTAAATTAATCAACAAATACATTTTTCACTTAAACAACTTAATTCAATCCAAGTCCTAGAAATTTGCCTAACAAAATAATTAATCCATTTTTGCAAATTTAGGCCAAACCAAATTTTATCAAATTAAAGTAAATGACTTTAACTAAATTAATTAAACATTACCCAAATTAATTTTAGCACCAACTTAAGTATGAGTAGTGATTTAAACCAATTTTATCTCTTTACCTAAGCATGCATCTAATGTGAATTTTGCAAAAGATAAATAAACAAATAACTACTACACCGCGATGTACGAGGAAAACCCACAACGAGAAAAACCTCGGACGGGGGTAGCCCGTTTTTACAAGTACAAGACACAAAAGACTTACAACACTCGACTTGACTTCGTCCAAGCCCCGACGCTTCTTCTTGTACACACCTCTGCCTAGTGAATAACCACGGAGATCGATCATGGTCTCGGAATCCACCGATCGGACTTTTTCTAGTCACCGCCACCCGAACAAGGAGCCTTTCTCCAGGTGGGTATGTCACAGCAAACAAGCTTCTTATTTTATAGGATGTAGAAGCAAACTCAAACTCTCTCTTACGGTAGAGATGAATCCGGTGCCAAACAAACTCTCCAAGCAAGATGTATATATAGATAGATAGAAACTTGGATTAAAACAAACAATTGGGTGTAAACTTGATTTTGTTCTTTGAATAAATCAATTTGAATAACAAACACCAAGGGGACTTTTTATGAAAGAATTAAGCTCTCAAAACCTCTCTAGGAGATGGAAAAAGTTCTACTAAAAATTCTCGTCCCGAAGTCATTAAATTCTATGAAAGAGTAGTGGGACAAAGTAGTGGGAAAGTGCTAAAACTGCAAAAAACTGTTCCCATTGAAATCTCGTTCGAACGACATTTCCGTTCGAAGTTCTAGTGGCAAGTCATTGGCAAACCTCGTTCGAATGAAATTCTCGTTCGAACGACAAACTCGTTCGAACGACAATATCGAACAAACTATCAGAATGTCATTTTTCAATTTTAAGCCCAAAAACTTTTTATTTAAAAGTCCTATAATAACTTTCTGAAAATAAAATTCATTTTAAATAAAATTACGCCCTTTATAAAATTATTCCAAGTCTCCCTATATATATAAATATATGAATGTATTCATACCTTTTGGAGACAATGGAATATGATGTTGATGACGTAGAAACACGACATTTGAAACTCGGCAAAGATGAAGCTTTATAAGTCTTGGATGCCATGTCTTTAACTCTTGCATATCATAGGCTTGGAGGATACTCACTCGATACTATCCTATGAAATAAATGTTTTTGTCCGGAATTGAGCCAACACTTCATTAAGACTCAATTGGAAATTTGTGTCCTTACAAACATTGAAAATGTTTGAAGTTGAAAGAATGAAGTATAATGCATAAAAGACAAAATACCTATTTAGATGGAAAATTTTGAATTTTGGATAGGCTTAAGAGGTGGGATTTCGAGCTTCTAATCGTGAGGAATTTATAGTGTATGAAGAGGAGAATGTATTAGATCATTTTGGAGGTGGATTCTTCCCAAGTTTAAGAAGACAAGTTGATGGGAAATTGAACTTCACATGTAAGAATGGTGTTTGCATGTGTTTTTGGACTATTCTTCCTATGTGGAGGCTGATTTGGTGAGGGTGGAATGTGAAAATATTGGTTATTTAGGTTTTAGCCCTTGGTTGGAAGTGTATATACTTATTTGGTTCAAAATAGGGTATTTTTGTAAAGTTTAGGGGCATTTTTGTAATTTCAAGTTAATATAAGGGATGAATTTATAATTTACAGTTTGTTGAAGTTTATAGGTTTAATGTGAGATAAAGTTTAGGTCCAGGGGTTAAGTATAGGTCAAGTTATATTTATTTGAAAAGTTTACGGGTCATTTTGGAAATGTTAAACTTTAAGGGGTACTTGGGTTAGTGAAGTTTTAGGTTTTGTAAAGTAGTTTTATCTTTATTTAGGATACTTTTGAATTAGCATATTCTATGAGGGGTAAAATATGAACTGTAGGGGATTTAGGGTTTTTAATTAACTTGAATCGAAAGTACGGATGTTACAAGAACAAATTTAGGGGGATCATCCCCCCAAAAAGAGATTTATAGGAGGGGATGATTAGCACCAACAAGGCGTCCAGGGACAGTATGACCAATAGGGCCGATGGGGACAAGGCCAACAGGGCCAAGGTCACAGGCACCAACAAATTCCCCAGAGGCATGTGAAGTAGGGTCGTTAGACACACCATCTAATCAGGGGACAATGTTATACTTGTGGCTAGCTGGGTTATTCTTTTTGTAGTTTCCTTATGGACAACCAACATGGTCATGGCCACTAAAAGTAGGGGGAGTAGTAGGATCTTCTAGACCCACCAGAGTACAAGGCATTGCCACCAGCGCCAACATGTTTGACATTACCTTGGGCATAGGGACACCCATAACTTCATTACTAATGTGTTTATAATGTCTATTAGGCGGACCATCAAGCTTAGCCTCACGTGATTGAGGGTATGTTCTATATGCATGGTGGTTATGCATAAGTTCTTTTTTACACGAGTGCATCACACTCATTTTCTAGTTACACATTTGCATCTATGTTGGGATTAATTGATATAGCTAAAAATGTGTCTTTGCATACCCGAATATGTAGGGGCGCTACCTTACGTCCTGTTTATAGAGGCATGGTAGTTGAGATTGGCGTGTTGTGTTTTATGGACCTACTACTTTTGGATATGTTTACGTATGACATTATGTTGGGCATGGATTGGTTAGCTCAGTAACATGATCAGATTGACTGTAACGGGAAGGCAATCAAGCTCGCTATTCCCATAAACGATATGTTTTTAATTTCTATGCCTAGGCTTGAGGGAGGGTCTAGGACCCACATGTATTACATAGATGCGACATCTTTAGAGGAGGTCACTGTATTGTTAGACTTGATACTGATTGTCCAGGAGTTTACAGACGTATTTGATGAGGCACCAACGAGGTAGACTTTTGTATAGATTTAGCACTAGGAACCAGGTGCTTCACAAGGGCATCATACCTGATGGATCCATTGAACATGAGGGAGTCGCAAGAACAAATTCAACAGTTTCTGAGATAGGGGTTCATACAGAGGAGTGAATCTCCATAGATATCCACTTTTATTTGTATAGAAGACGGATAATTTGCTCTGATTATGTGTGGACTGTCAAGAGATGAACAGGGTTACGATATGGAATAAGTATCCATTACCATTTATCGATGATCTATTCAACCAGTTTAAGGGTTCGTCATTCTTTTCCAAGATTGAATTACTTCAGAGTATCACCAGTTACGTATTCAGGAGGAAGACATTTTGAAGATGAAGTTTGTAATGCGATATGGATCATATGAATTTTGCGTCATGCCATTTGGGCTAACCAGCAGGCCAGTACTGTTCATGGATATGATGAATTGGGTATCTCAACTATTTTTGGATCATTTCTTCATAATGTTTAGTAACGACATATTATTTTACTCTCGTTTTACAAACACTATGGGAATATAAGCTATATGTTGGGTTTTATCTTCGAGAGGTATAATTCTTGGTCCATGTTGTATCCATAGCTGGCATTTCGATGGATACTATAAAGGTATCACAGTTGTAGATTGAGGATAGCCCACGATGCGTACAAAGGTTAGGATTTTCTTAGGTTTGTTAAGGTACTATAAGAGATTTATTCAGGGGTTCTTGAATATCATCGGGTCGCTGACTCGGCCGAAATGGCATACCATTCATTTGGAGTATATACTGCTAGAGAGCTTTTGAGGAGATTAAGGAGAAACTCACCATCGTGACCATCCCTGCATTACCATGTAGTAATGTAGAGTATTTGGTATAAACATATGCATCACTTCAGGGGCTAGGAAGTGTGTAGATGTAGAAGGAGAGGCCTATAGCTTATGATTTCCAAAATCTTAATCAT
Source organism: Sambucus nigra (assembly GCA_949130495.1). Classification (NCBI taxonomy): domain Eukaryota; kingdom Viridiplantae; phylum Streptophyta; class Magnoliopsida; order Dipsacales; family Adoxaceae; genus Sambucus; species Sambucus nigra. The sequence continues at coordinate 96,117,295 of OX422216.1, read as the reverse complement.
CATGATGGAAATAACCCCAATCACTATCTGGAATTGGCGACGGTAATCTTTGACTTCCATATTTGGAGACATTATGTGTTAGGTGAGAGGTTCACATTGTATTCTGATCACAAGAGTCTTCAATACTTATTTACACTGAGGGAGTTGAATAATAGACAAAGGAGATGGCTCGAGTTTGTGAAAGACTATTATTTTACAATTAGTACCACCCCGGGAAAGAAAATGTGGGAGCGAATGCATTGAGTTGGAGAATGACTGTTACATTAGAAGAATTATGGGCAGAGCATGCGGATGATTTACTGAACACTTGGGAAGCATAGTGGAGTGCCACCCGTGATATGGATTTATTAGAAGCCTTTCGAGAGTTGAGAGCGTTATACCAACCATTGTGACACAGGTGATACGAGAACATGCTTATGATTACTTTTGATTCCTATGCGAGCTTGTATTAGGTAGGGTTGCCTCTTTCTTGATCATTTTAGACAATGAATGGAGATTTCAAGGATGGCTAGTTATGCCAGAGGGTCAGGAGTTAAGCAGAGCACTGTTAGCCAAGTCACATGGTTTGCGTTTCACGGTACATCCTGGAGAGGATAAGATGTATTAGGATATGCATAGATCATATTGGTGGACCAAGATGAAGAAAGATGTTATAGAGTTTGTGTCTAAGTGTGCCACTTGTCAGTTACTTAAAGTGGAACTTCAGAGACCGACGGGGGAATTACAGCCTTTGGAAATTGTCGAGTGGAAGTGGAAAAGTATCTCCATGGAATTGATAGTGGGGTTGCCAAGGTCATAGAGAGTTCATTATTAAATTTGTATCATCATATATATATTGACGAAGGTGGATTATTTCCTTCTAGTGAGGATATATTACACCGTCAAGCAGTACACCATATTGTTCTCTTATCAAAGATCATACAACTACATTGTGTTTGACCGGGACAGTAAATTTGTGTCTTAATTCTGGAATGTTTTTTCAGAGGCCATGGGGGTACAATTGAATTTGAGTACGGAATTTCACCCTCAGATAGACGGCCAAACTGAGCGAGTGAACCAAATTTTGGAGGATATGCTTTCGGCATGTGTTTTAGATCTTAAAGGGGATTAAGATCAACACTTATCTCTTGTGGAGTTTATTTACAACAATAGTCATTAATAAACTATTGGTATGGCACCCTACGAGGTATTATATGGGCGGCCGTGTCATTCATCGAGCTATTGGTTGGAGGCAGGGGAACACGAGATGTTCGAACAAGATATTGTTCGGAACACCTCGAAGAAGGTGATGCTCATCCGAACACGTATGAAAATAGTGCAGGACTGGAAAAAGAACTACATCAACAAGTTGAAGTTAAAGCAGAAGCAAGAGTTTGAGGTGGGATACCAAGTGGTTTTGAGGGTCTCCCCAATAAACGGAGTTGTTAGATTTTGATCCAAGCGAAAGTTGGCTCTAAGTTACATTGGTCCCTTTATGATATTGGATATGGTGGGCCCGATGGCATATCAATTGTATTTACCCGACCATCTTCAGTGAGTACACGATGTGTTTCACATGTCGATGCTGAGAAGATTAATGAGGGATGAGAATGCCTATCATCATATCAACCTTGGCGGAATTGAGTTGCATCCCAATGCGAGCTATGAGGAGAGACCACAACGTATCATTGATCAAAGAGATCGTACTTTGCGATCAAAGGTCATACTGTTATTCAGAGTTTAATGGGGACACCCTAACGAGGCTGAGTCTACATGGGAGAGAGAGGACGAAATGCGGGCAAGGTATCTAGAGTTATTCTAGTATGGTACAAAATTCAAATTGTGAGGACAAAATTCATTATTTTAGGGGGGGGGGGGGGGGGATGTAATACCTCATAATTTTAATGCATTAAATTGAATTGTGAAGTGATTATATTTACCTACAGTGACTTTCTACGTCACTAATTATATTTCATATGTGTTATGTGTATATATTATTCAAAAATTTAAGTGGACTTAATACAAGGTAATTAAATAATTAAGTATTTAGAATTTATTGTGTATAAGTTAATAAATAATTTAATACTTGAATTTTGACAGTAACGGTTAGTATAGTCGGGAGTTAGTATGGTATATTGGGATGACATTTGGGAAATGGGGAATGTCCGATTATGGCTTATAATATTGGGTTTTAATCCCTATGGGTTGATATAGGACTTGGACTAGGTTTTGGGCCGTTTAGAGAGGTCTTTGGGATCATTAGGTTGAGAGCCATATGGGTCCTAACCCTAATTTCGAAATTTACATATTAACAAGGTCATTTAGTTAACCATAATTAATGATTTGGGAGAGAAACCCTAGATCTAGAGAAAGGAGGAAACTTGGAGAAGAGGGGAATTGTAAGTCTAAAACTTGGATCTCACGCTTTTGAATATAATTATTTTTATGTCAGAATGTGATTATTCATTGGAATCTGAAAGTCCTAAAGGGTTATATATGAATAGGGTAAAAACCAGCAAACCCCTATTTTCAAAAATATTCAAATTTAATTTCAATAAACAAACTAAACCCAGATTAAAACGTGAACCTATTAAACATATTGTTGTGATAAAGACGTTAACCAATTTTATCTTAACCTAAAAACATGCATATAGGTGAGTGGAGGATAAAATAAGTAAATCAAACCACAATGCCCGGTGTACGAGGAAAACCCAAATGGGAAACACCTCGGACGGCCCAACCAATTAAATTAACTATAATGAGGAATTACACAAGTTAGACAACATGACTTACACAACGACTCGACTCCTTCTCAAGTCTTGATGCGTCTTCTATCCTTTGACCTCTCCTCCACATCGACACATAGGAATCCACCTACAGAGTGACAACATGTGAGTCCACACATGCCTCAACTTTCACTAATACAGGCTCAGTAACCGTCACACACGGAGTTCACCACATGTAAACAAATGAGGCACGAAATCCACCACATGAAAAAATTCTCAACAAGATGTACAGAAAAAATAGTTGATGCCCACAAACTTTATCTCAAAGCATATAATATAAGAACACTTAGATCTTTAAATAGCTAGGTTTAAACGTGGGTTTTAGTTGGAAAACATGATCATTGAAGATTAATACCTTTGGAGATCTTTTTGGAAAAGTTTTATGATTCCAAGGTTACGAAAAAGTCACTAAGAAAACTGCTGCTCCGCACTCCTATTTACAGTAGGTTTTTTAGAAACTATGACAACCCACCTAATTAAATATCGGGTGATCAGGCCTTTATTAAATTAAAACAGGATTCCAATTTGGTTCATTCTTAGCATCACTGTCGAAAACATTTTAAAGTTTTTACTAACCACCTAGTATTCAAAAAGTCGGTGTCAAATTTTATCTTTGATTTAAACAATAACAACAACATGCAGAACATTATTACGATAATCAACATTCCATGCAATAGTATTATAAATCCATCCACAAGATAAATGATTGATATAAAAATGATACCGAATAAACCATTGACTAATAACCAATATAAAATCCATTATGAATAAAACTCTCTAAGTACAAAGTCTAACTGATATAATAGAAAATAACTGAGGGCGACATGCCCGAATGAAATACCAGACTGAACCCTACACTAGGAATGAAGTAACTGAAGCGTCTAAGTTCAAATTCTGCAAGCATCCACAAGTGATGTAGCTACGCATCCCTGGAATGGATCATCCTGCTTGGCGTCCCTGTGGCTGGACACCTAAAAGGTTTTGGAAAATATTTTGCAAGTCTGGGTCAGAGCCCAAGTAGAAATTATTTAAAAATATTTAGCAAGCATTTAAATTGTAATTTAAATAAACAGTTATTAGATACATATGTTAGGTTGCTAACACTCCCTTGAGTTCCTCACCTCTCCTCTACAGTGCACACCTAACGTTTCCTACTCAATCCCACCTAGTACCCAAACTAACTAGGTCACAAGTATCTAATAAACTCCAAATTAATCTAGTTCACCCGTACCGCCCATACAGTATGCTACCGAATACCCTTAATTGCCATTAAGTCCTTAGTTAAGTTTCCCCTTAACATACTCGTACCACCCATACAATAATCTATCGAATTAATTAATAATCAACATCTCTCTTATGTTATTATCTACCCAACGTTAACATTTCATATATGTTATTATTCAGCCTTTCCTTGAAGTTTATCTACTTAAACTCTATCTTAGATATTCACTATCTATCTTCCTACAATTTACACATTAGTAGATCCGTCATTTATTAGATGTAAACTATCTAATCTCCCTACTATTTACTCTTTAGTATATTAATCGTTCTTTAGATACACATTATCTCATATCACTACAATACATTAACAAAATAATTTATACCAGTAAGCCAAATTACAAGTTCGCCATTCGTATAATTAATCTTTTACTCACTAAGAATATTTTACTTAACATTATTCCCATATCTACTAATTTCACATAGTAGAATTATTCACAAGTATATATATATATATATATCCAATATCATCATTATAAATATATACATATACAAATCCTGCACCTTAGGTTAAGACCTCTTGTCGCAATGCATACTCTGCTATTGTATCCAGGTACATCTTGCATTGAATAGGGATAAAGGGTTCGAATAATCTCCCATGAACCATCAAAATACAAATCACACATATTGGAGGCGAACATAGCCCCTAGCTCGATGGGTCACGCACATACCCACGCTCCCATTTGACCGTCGAACTATCATATCTCGGATAACACGTTTCTAAGGTTCTATGTTCTATGGTAGGAGTCTAAAAATCCCCCCAAAGTCTCATCAGGATATGACCGTCCAAGCGCGCAACCTCCACCCGATAGCAAGCAGCGCCGGTATGTCATACACATAATCAATCAATCCATGGGTATACACGCAACCTATAATAGTCTTAGGTATTTACATAACCTATCATCAATTTTTTTAGGTAGTCACACAACCCATAATAAATCTTAGGTATTCAGACAACCCATAATAAATCTAAGGCATTCACGCAACCCATAATAAACCTTAGTTATTCACGCAGCCCAATATAAATCTTAGGTATTCACCCAATCCAATTCTTTTAGTTAAATATGTAGTATAATTCTCTCTACTAATCAGGGTAAATTGGACCATTATGACTATCCTCTCCCTCTCGGGTTAATTTCATAAAAATCCTAATCGTTCGGAGAATATTTCAATTTTCTGTGATCCCGTTAGAAGTGCCAAAAATCTCGTTTTAATAATTAAGCCCAACTAACCTTAGCATTAACTCTCATATACATGACTAAGACTCAAACCTATCAAGGCCTAATGCCATAATATATATCCCTCATAATATTCTAAGGATGTCCCAAAAATTCCCCAGATAGTTTATCCCTAAGTTACGGGCTTAAACACGGGAATTTGGCAAAATCTAGCAAACCAAATTGAGTCATAAATTTTCTGGCAGATTAAACACTATGTACTAAAATGTCGATTACTCACTTTACAGAACTCCAATTGACCTAATTACAATCTCATTATAAAGCTAAGAGATAGACCTTTCCAGGAATGTAAGGATATCACGTTAATTCTAAGTACAATTCACATGGCATACGTTTAAAGTTACGTCAAAAATTCTGGGAGATTACTATGCTGACAGATCAAACACCCTATAGTAAAATGTCGATTACTCCATCTACAGAACTCCAATTTACATTATTCAAACCTAATTAGGAAGATAAGATATATATCTTTCCATTAATGTAAGGATATCACTCTAATTATAAGTACAATTGAAATGGCATACGTTTAAATTACGTTAAAAATTTTGGCATATTGACATCTTGTGTTCATTAATTAAACCCTAAGCCATTCAAGATTCATATTCTTCAATCAAGAACCCATCAAGATTCAATCTTAATCATCAAATATATTCTAATATCCTTTTATCCTCACATAAGGATAATTTTCAATGAAAAGTTTACACAAAAACATCAAAGATTCAATCCAATAATCAAATTCTCCTTTGATAAACATAGAACCCTAGTTTTCTCTTGTTCATCATCTTTATTAATCAAGAACTCAGATTTCTATCCTATTAATAAAGCAAAACCCATTGATTTCGTATTATCATTATTAAGGAACATCTCTACATGCATTCCTACTTTAGTTTATGAATTAAATCCTCCCAAATTCATATAAGACTTCCAAAAGCATGAAATCAAACCCTAATCTACATGGGTATTATAACATGCTTAATATAAATTTCCATTTAAATACTTGCCTCTCAGTATCAGGTCTGAATTTCATTAATGTGATGGTGTGGTTGTTCTCCGCTCGCTTCGATCTCGATTTCATTGCGTTCGGGGCGAAAAATTGTGTAGGAAGCTTTGGCTTTCTCTTCCTCTTCCTCTTCAGTGGCCTTTCTTCTATTGTGATTTTGTTAACCCTAGACCTTTCTATCTAATGGCAGATATACACTTAATATTTTCGGAGTTCTCTAAACCTCCAACTCCCGAATGACCGAAATACCCTTAAACGATGCTGGGTTGGTTCAAAATCATCCTGGGACCCAAACTGTACACCCGAGTACACTTTTTCGACAATTTTGACCCTTCCGAAACCAACCGTAACCTCAAAATCACCATCCGAGTCATTTTAAAAAATTATCTTAATTCCCCCTCAAAATACGACATGCATGAAATTAAACTTAAATTGAACTCATTTACTGTGAATCACCGAATTAAATAATTTTTCCAAATTAAATAAATTTCAAATCATCGAATCAAATAAATTCCAAATCATCGATTTAATTAAATCCTAGATCACCAATTTAATTAAATATCCTAAAAAATATGGGGTATTACAGAAACGTGATAAGGATAAAAAAGATAATGAAAATCTCAACTTTGAAAAATGCGCCAGGTAGTTGGAACGAAATCAGAAGGCTCACTCGAACGAAGTACCAAATCTAATTGGAACCAAATTTCTAACAACATATCCAACATAAAACTAGTTAAAGCTAAAAAAAAATCATTTGAAGTTTCGTTGGATGCTTGGTTCTAATGAGGTTCAATATCTCATTCGAATGACATAACTGATGTCGTTAGAACAACTTGGATTTTTTTATTCCAAAAATAAGTTTTAAAACATTTTAAAAACAAATTGTTAAATAACACCCAAAATAAAATATCCAAGGGACAAAAGTATATGCATTCATATACGAGGATCCTCAAAATATGAAGGTAAAACATGTCACTAAACACGGCATGATGAATGTAGAACTTCTAACTTGGCCGCTACATCTTCAAACAAATATGTCATAGGCTTGAAAGGTTAACACCTCAAGTCCTAACCTACAAAGGTTTTGTCCAAACAAAAAATAAAGAAAAAATACATACAAAAGAGCTTGTGCATGAGTACGTAGGCAATGCAAAGTGAATCAACTTATAAAATTAAAGTCAAACTACTCCTTGAAAGCATGATTAAGAACAATCCTAAGCATTGTAAATCATAATCAAATATTTTAGAAACATGAAAATATGGAACGAAGTGGATTCAAACACACCGATATGCCACACAAAATGTATAAAACTAAACTACACATAAAACAAAAATCTTTTTGAGTATTTAAACATTTTTTCAAAAATAACACCACTTGAAAACTAAATTCAAAAGACGAACAACTATCTTTTTTTTTCAATAAGACCTAATAAATGAAAAATCAAATTATAAAAGACTCAAATTTCATACAACTAGCAAAAATATATAACATAAAGTACAAAATCTAGTGTATGAAAACATGCAAACACAATCAACTATTTAATATAGCATGAGAAGTACCATCTGCAAGCATTCGAGAATCAACAAATCTAATATTTAAAGCCTCCAAATCTGATTTGATTTCCTAACCCACATAAGTGTGACATGATGCTCTTGGGTTTTGGGAGTCTCTATAACTCTAGTCTAAGGCTTCTTAGGACCTTTTCTAAGATCAAAGAAAAAATGCCTAAGGTGACCATCTTACTGCAATGTGTGCACGTGAAGGCACACCGAGTAATGTTACTTAAGGGTTGACCTTTTTTAACGTCCTGAGTAATGGTCGACTCTCTCAAAAGTGTGATCTTGTCTTTAGTAGTGGAAGCATTTAGATCATTAAAGATAATCCCGTAATTATCATATTTGATTCGAGGTATGACTAAAATTTTATCCAACTATTCTGACCTAGACTCCAAATTAAATTTGAGATTACTTACGTCTCTCAATATCTCTTATAACTTCATAATCTCCCTGAAACCATGAAGCTTATCTCTTTTCCCCTAAAAATGTGAGCTTATCCCTAAAATTCTTCTCATGTTCCCTAAGATTCTCCATCAATATACTCTAATCATTCCCTATAGATCGTTCTATCAACCTAGCTTCCAACTTTGAGTTACACCTCCTGGAATTGGGTAGTTGCGCTCACATGACTAGCCCTGAATGCAGTGTAGTTGCGCTCAATGGAGAATCGAGTTCCTCTTTTAGTTGACTATCACTAATGGTGGCATTGTCTACCTTTCGGTTTCTTTCCCTTCTTCCTTAGTTTCGTGGGATACTCGGCTTCCCTATTGTTATAGTTCTCACACTTAAAACATCTATCTAAATCTTCAGTCATAAAATTACCATCACGATTTTTAGTGAATTTTACAACCTTATAAAATTTATTTTTCTCAAACTTATTTTCGTCTTTTGATTATTTTTCAAACTTGAGAAATCTTTTAAACTTCATTGCAAATATGGCCATATCATCAGAATCGATGTCAAACTCATCATTCGAATCGAGTGTTTCCTCCTTTCAGGCTTTCAAAGCAATGCATTTATCTTTAGTCATTTTTTAGAGGAAAACATGTCAAGCTCATAAGTTTGAAGATCATCTACAAGAGCTTCGAGTTTTGTAGAGTCCAAAGTACACAAGGAATTAAAAGCGGTCACTTTTTAATTAAATCTTTCAGGCAAGGACCTTAAAATTTTCTTAACTACTCGGGTTCGGTATTCTCTCTCCAAAATATTTTGTGATTAAGAGATTAACCAATTTTATCTTAACATAAAAACATGCATCAAGATTGAAGCATGATAAAATAAGTAAATTAAACCACAATGCCCGGTGTACGAGGAAAATCCAAATGAGAAAAATCTTGGATGGCTCAACTAACGCAATTCACTATGATGGGGAATTACACAAGTTAGACAGATCACTTACATAACGACTCGACTCCCTCATAAGCCTCGATGTGTCTTCCATCCTTCGACCTCTCTTCCACAATGACACGTAGGGGTCCACCTATGTAGTTCCACAATGTGTGAGTCCACACACGCTTTGGTATCCACCGATACAAGCTCAACAACCATCACACATGGAGTCCACTGTATGTAAACAAACCAGGCACAAAATCGATTGCATGAAACAATTCTCAACAAGATGTAGAGGAAAAAATAATGTTGCCCACAAACTTGATCTCAAAGAATATAATATATGAACACTTGGATATGTAAAACCCCGTAATTTTTTAATGATTTTTATGGATATTAATTAGATTAAAATGGGAATTTAATTCGGATTAAAATAAATATTAGTTAACATGATAAGGTTTGATATTTATTTGTATAAATTATACTGAGTATTACTTAGTGAACGAGTAATAAATTAGTAAGAATGCATTATGGTTATCGTGAGTGAGAAATACGAGAGTTACAATAATTTAATCGGGATGAGCGTGTCAGTCATATCGGGACTTAAATTTATGAGATAAAATATAATTTAATTATGGGTCATCCAAATGGTCATTTTGAGTGCGCCAATGTGTTCAGAAGGGTCAAAATAGTCAAAAAAGTGTATAGGAGGTTTGGATCGGGTCCTGGGCGCTTTAAGGCCAAACCGGCACCCCGAAGGGGTATTTTGGTCTTTTTGAATTTTTAGGGAAACGTACCCACGAATTTTAGAGGTTTATATCATCAGTTATGTTAAGGGGGTTAGGGTTAGAAGTTACCAAAATGAAGAGAGGCCATTAGAGGATGAAGAGACGAGTTCAAAGGCTTCCCACACCTTTTTTGGCATAACCACCACCACCGGAATTTAGATCGGGAGGAGAGGAAGGAAATCCCAACACCTTTTTGCAGAGAATCACACACACAATTCAAAGCAAGTGTTTATCTTGCATGTTTCTAAAAGGTTATAATACCCATGTAGTGTAGGGTTTATATTTTGATGAGAAATTAATGTTCTTGGAGCTTTTGAGAATTAAATACATAAATCTTGGGTAGGATTTGCATGTAGATTTAACCCCTTTGTGGAATGAGAACGAAATCAGTACACATGTGATGATTAAATTGGGAAAATTCTGGGTTTGAAGATGCATATGCATTAAGAACAATAAAACTAGGTTTTCTTTTAGGGGAAAATTATGTTTATATAAATCAAAGAGACAATTACAAATGCAAGAAGGGATAACTCCCTAAAAGATGAAAACAATGGACCAAAGGCCCTTAAAACCCCCTAATAAAAAATACTCAAGGGAACTCTCAAGGATTCCCCAATTCATGCATACCATCCATTTTTCAAAGCTCCTTCTCCCTTTCTTCCAAGTCATGGCCCTAGCTCTAATCATTACCTCAATCTTTTTTACTAATACATCAGTGCACTTAGTCATCCTATTGAAACGTATTGCATTTCTTTCCAACCAAAGGTAATAGATAGTTGTAGAAATGAAATGTTTCTAATTCGATTATAAAGTTTAGAACCACCATAACTAGAAAAATAACTTGCTGCACCTCACCATCCCAGTCCATAGCTTCTCTATGCTCCTGATTTTTTAATCTAACCTCCTTCCAAACCTCCTTAGCAACATGGCAATCATTAAACAAGTGGGCAATGTACTTGGCCCCATTAGTATAACTGTAGGAAAGGTTATCCTCTGAGACGCCCCAACTAAAGAGTTTATCTTTTGTGTGTAGAGCATCCCTACAAATCATTCATAAAATAATGGCATACTTAGGTATATTATTCTTATTCCACACTATTTGTTCCAGTTATTTTATGGGTGACTAGGAGAAATCTCATCATAAGCAGAACCAAATTGAGAAGCTAGATTGGTTGAGGATCCAAACCACCTCATCTATTGTGTCCTGCCTAATGCAAGGAAAATCGACATTCCTGATTTCAAGGAGTTCCCAAGTAATCGTAGTAGGCTATCTCCACCTATTCTCAATAATGTAATCTACCACCAGAGCCTTGTGATTTCTTGCAGCATCATAGATAATTCTATCATCATAAAGGGAATGCAACGCCCCCAATGGGTACCAATTATCATACCATAAGAAGGTATCCTCACCATTTCCAATTTTGCACTTGATAAGAGGTCTGATCAAATGTCTAATTTGCATCATCTTCCTTCAGCTCCATATGGTGTCATTTGCAATTGTAATTGCCCAAAGACTCATTCTCTTCAATTTATAGACATTGCACTATTTAACCCACATACAGTCTTTCTTATTACTAAGGTTCCATAAAATCTTCATAACAGCTACAACATTCCACCTCTCAATGCATTTGATACCCAACCCACCTTATTTATAGCTACTACATAGGTCCTTCCAAGCTACCTTTGCTCATGTGTGTTTTAGGTCAGACCCAGTCCATAAGAAGTCCTTCATCAGCTGCTCAATTCTATTGATAACTCCCTTGGGCAAGATGAAAAGACTAGACCAATACACTTGGATCCCAAACAGTACAGACTTGATAAGCTATAAACTGCCAGCGTAGCTAAGAAACTTATTGGTCTAGCACTTGATTCTTGCATTAATATTGTCAATCATCCCATTACAATCCTCATCCTTAAGCCTAGAAGTGATGAGGGTCAATCCCAGGTACAAGAAAGTAGGGTTGTTATGATTGAAGATAAGAATATCCCTTAATTGATTATTTCCCTCCTCATCAATGCTTGAACAGTAGAAACTACACTTGTTTAGATTTGGTTTAAGGCCAGAAAAGCTATAGAAGTCATCCAAAGCCTTTTTCGCAATGAAGCAAAAATAAGTGTCTCCCCCACACAAAATAATCACATCATCCGCAAAGCATAAGTGATTAAGCCCCACCTCCTTGCATTTAGGGTGGTAGGTAAAAGAAGGATTAGAGTTGGCCCTATCCATGATGCAAGAGAATGTATCCATAACCAGAAGGAAAAGATAAGAATATAGGGGATCACCTTGTCTCAAACCTTTCTTCCCCTCAAAGAACCCATGTAGATGCCCATTCAAACTAATAGAGAACCTGGTATTAGTAAAGCACTCTTTAATCCAACCAACATAAAAAGTGGGAAGGCCAAGGTGCACCAGCAGTTTGAAAAAAAAACTCCTAACTCACAGTATCATATGCCTTCAACGGGTCAATATTCAAAGTGCATCTTCGGGGGCTGAGCCCCCTATGGTAATTCCTCATGATCTCCTAGAGTAATAGGATATTATCAGAAATATACCTCCCTTTCACAAGAGCAGCTTGACTCTAGTTGATAATATGGGGAGGATAGGCTTCATCATATTAGCAAGAATATTTAAAATGCACTTATAGATGGTGTTACAACAGGAAATAACCCTAAAATCATGCATACCAGTAGGAGTGGAGACCTTAGGAATGAGGGCCAAGGAAGTTAATATCCAGTGTCTAGGTAGGTAGTTACACCTGAAAAAGAACTTAATAGCTTTAATCACATCGCTACCAATCACCTCCCAATTCTTCTTGAAAAAATGTGCATTAAATCCATCAGGTCCCGGGGCTTTATCAGACCCAATAGATAATATGGACACCTTAATCTCTTCATCATTGATGGGAATACTCAAAGCAACAACATCATTATCACTAATCTCCTTTCAAACAGTCGCATTAATGATAGGGCATGGATCCTCGCATATGCTGCGGGTACCCAGTAGGTTACAGAAATACCCCACTGCATTGTTGGCCACATTTTGTGTTCCCTTCATCCTTATGCCATTCTCTTCCTCAATGCTTACAATCTTTCTTCTAGCAGTTGTTTGGCTTGCCTTCTTGAGGAAGAAATAATTATTCCCATCTCCCAACTGAAGCAACTTGCCTCTGGATAGTCACTTGTAATACGACTCTTTAGCATTTCTTAACTCTAGGTTGTTTGTTAACTTATTCCTCTCATCAATTTGTATGCTAATATTGCCTCCATCATTTTCCAGCCTTGTTTGAACCTCATCCAACACAGCCTTGGCCTCATCCAACATAGGGTCTCCCCAATCATTTCCATACCAAGACTCAACAAGAACCCCCTAAAAATTATCATGGCCCACATAAAAATTATAAAACATAAATGGCTTACGTCTTCTAGGATCTTGGGGGGATAACAAAATAATGATAGGGCAGTGGTCCGAAACACCATGAGGTAACACAATAGCTTGAGAATCAGGAAACTCAGTGGTCCAAGTATTATTATGTATAACTTTATCCAACCTAGATTGGACATTATCACTACCCTCGTGTCTCTTGTTCCAATTAAACCATAACCCATTGGTTGTCATATCATCAGCATGAATGACATTAATGCATTGATTGAAAACATCAGAAGCATCCAAATCAATACCATGCATGCCTCACTTCTCCTCATGGGATATCACCACGTTAAAATCCCCCATAAGAACCCAAGGTTGTCCATTAACACTCCCATTATTGAGTCTCGGGAAGTCCCACGGAAGAAGTCTTCTGCTAAGCAAGTTTTCCCCATGTATGAATGAAGCAAAAAACTGATGTTTCTCCCACATATGTCCACTTTTCACAGCATGGCTTGGGGGTGTGACTAAACCAAAGTCACAGTAACACTATTAGGATTCCACCCCGCCATGATCCCTTAGCCTTTTTCATGCTCTTCTCTCCAGAATATCCCACCTTATTCATACCACCTTGTGCCTATTTGTAAGTTCATCAACTACTATAACTCTTCTAGCAAGGGTTATGGGTTCGGGAGTAGATCCAAACTCACTATCATTGTCCATTTCACTAAATGAATTAGATAAAATGATGGTGAGTGTGGCCTCTTGTTGAACTGGCTTATCTAGCTACACTCCAGTCCTCTCCTCCCTTATTCCCTTATGTTTGATTCCAGATGGTTCCCCCTTATCACAGACTGAGGTTGCTTTGGAATTCATCTTTTTGGCGACCTATGTCCATTCTTCCACTTTAGTAATCTTAGTCATCATCATCCTTTCCTTAATACCATTATATGGGGTCAGCCACATGGATTCTCCTTTTCCATTCTGATCTATTATATGCATTATTATCATTCAAGTTTAATTCTTTAAAGTCTCTACTAATAATTTTCTCTCATGATAGCTTAGGGCGACCTCTTTTTTTTACCCTCTATTTCTAACAATCATCCTCTTATTATAGGAGCATCTACTGGTCTATGCAACACATGTCCGTACCACCTAAGTCTACTTTCTCTTAATTTATCGTTAATGGGAGCTACTCCTAATTTATCTCTCACGTATTGATTTTTAATTTTATCTTTTTTAGTAATTCCTATCATCCACCGGATCATTCTCATCTCATTAACATGAAAACTTTGTTCATGTTTTTTCTTTAATGCCCAACACTCCGCTCCATATAGGGTCGCTGGCGTAACAACTGTTCTATAAAATTTTCCTTTTAATTTATTAGTTATCCTCGTATCGGATAACATCCCACTCGCTTGTCTCCATTTCATCCAACCAGTTCATATTCTACTCGTAACATCCTCATCAATATCTCCATTACTTTGTAACGTTGAACCTAGATAACAAAATTTACTAGTTTGGTTTATCATTTTTTCTTTAATTTTTAATATTATGTTACTCGACTCTTCATTATTGAATTTACATTCCATAAATTATGTTTTATTTCTACTGATTTTTAGTCCCTTAGTCTTTATAGCATTTGTGGTTTTATCCTGCGCTTGATCCACCATCTTGTCTTTGGATCATCTGCTGATATTATGTCCAAAAACAAGACAGTTAGGACATGATGGAGGCTTGGCTTGAAATTCAACTCTCACCGGAGCAATTGTTCCATCTTCCATAATGACATTAATGTTTCTTAGGTATGTCTCTTTGGCATCAACTTCTATACAAATACGAGCATAGGAGAATCTATTCAATTCTTCGATCATCGCATCAGCATACAACGGGAGTCCAACCGAGATGGCTATGTAATTGAGCCCTTCCTCAGTCCACAACCGGACAGGGATGTCATGAAATTTCACCCGGATGGGTATTTTCTTCATTGTTTCTTTGTTGAGGCTAAAGTTAGCTTGCCATTTCTTTAGAATGATGGTCATGCTAGCAAAATTCCATGGACCATTATCCAGTACCTCATCATGCTGGGTGGGGTTATCAAAAAGGAAGAAGAAGCCATTAGTATGGTCTATAACCTTGTTCATACCTAACTTGCCCCGCATTCTAATAATTGCATTGTTTATAAAGGAAAAATGGAGTTTTTTCCCTAGGAAATACCCAACCATGCTATTCTCCCATCTCGCATGTCCACCACTTGCAACCTCAATAGGGGGATTGACACAAATGATGGATTCCAACACAGTAATTCGGTGATAGGTGAGTCTAAGTTTTAGTTTCTTCTTCTCTGCAATCACAGAGCTCTAAGTCCTCTCCTTGTGGGTCATGCTTCTATTTTATTGGGAGGGTACTTTGAATCTCTCCTTTGCACCATCATTCTTACTTGCACTAACTGGCACAGGAGATTTAGATGATAAGGTATGGGAAGTAATATTTTGAATAAGATCTTCTGACACCTTTGCTTTCTCTACCAAACATTTGCACATGAAAGTACCATTGAGCCCAGTGCAACAGTCATCCCCTCTAGTTGAGATAGACCCCTTAGCTAGATCCAATGCTTTTGGTGGTTGACCACCACCCTCTTTTCGGTCATTTGATAGTCGAAATTACATCTTCATGGGAGTAACCTTTACTCTTAAGGAACTCCCAATAGGTGTTATTTTCCCCGTTTAGTTCTTGTAATCTTGTCACATGCGTGTTAGCCCCAGAGATACTTGCTTCAGAAGTAAAAACTTGGCCTTCTTCATACTCTTCATCACTGGTAGAATCCTCGGTAGCATCAACCGGTGTTGGCTGAGTAAAGAGAGGCATTGCAAGAGCCTCGTAAGGAACAAGAGACAAGGTTTTCTTAACACAAGGTTGTACGGTACTAGTGACCAGAGCAGGAGGGGGAGGGGAACTTGGCTTCCCACGAACTATTGTAAGTCTAGAGGTAGATGTAGGGGCAAGAAGTTGCCATCTACAGCGGTAGAGAGAAAAGGAGTGGTCATAGATAGCTAGAAGGTGCTTTAAGGGGTGGTTAGGGTGTTTGGGTGGTGGTTATAGACGGTTGAGGGATGGGGTTTTTTAGAGAAGGGAGAGCATACTTACTAGGTCTATTATTTTTGGTTCTCTTTTTGAACCTTTTATAAAACTAGGGTTTTGAATGAATATATAATTGAAATCTTGTTTTGAGGATTTATATATGAAGATTCATTGATGTATTTACGTTAGAAATCATCCCTACATCTATATTTAGTGTTTAAATAAGTTGGTTAGCAGTTTGGGAAGAATACATGAAGGTTATGGTCATTAAAAATGAGAAAAACGCAAAAATTCAAATGAAGAAGACCAACAGTGGCAAAACAAATCGATTCGGCCCGCGAATCAATTTGGTAAGCGAATCGATTTGGTTTTCACAAAATTGTGCTATTTCCCTATTTAAGTCTTGCGTAACTGCAGCACTTGTGGATGCTTAGAGGATTTGGATTAGACGCATCAGTCACTTCATTCCTAGAGTAGGATACAGTTCAGTTATTTCATTTGGTCATGTTTCCCCTTCAGCTATCTCTTTTATTCGGTTTATCAAACTTTGTAATTGTGGACTCAGTTTGATTTCACTAGATGTTTAGTTTGATTTTTATATTAGGAACAGATGGTTTATTCGGTATTATTTTTATTCACTTATTTATCTTGTGATTGGTCTATAATTTTTATTACTGCATGAATGGCTTGGTTATTGTATTTGTTTCCACATGTTGTTTATGTTTAATAAAAAGATAAAATTTGGCACTGACTTTTTGAATACTAGGTCGTTATTAAACTTTAAAAAAAATCGACAGTGATGCTAAGAATGAACCAGATGAGATTCCTATTTTATTTTTATAAAAGATTGATCACCGAGTATTTAAATAGGTGGGGTGTGACAAACGGTATCAGATCATCATGTTCTAGTGTCCTTAGGATCTCTGTGGATTTTTACATTTCAATGACTTGTTCCTTGGTTTAGAGCCTTATTATAGTATTATTGTATTCCTCTACATATGGTACTTACGTTCCCCTGCTATTAAGTATATTTATGTGATTCATATACGAGTTCGGTTTGGCTTCGTACATCGAACACTATAGTACGACCAGTGAGGGCCGTTAGAAGAACTGCATGAGGAAAGGCTCAACAGAAGACAAAGAGTATTCTAGAAATAATGATCATGATATAAGTCACCATGATTATTATTTAGGCAGGTGACAATAGGATAATCACTCGAGAATAGTAGTTTACCCAAGCACTGTCATAGATGACGGTGGTACAATATTAGACTCACCTAGCTTAGTGGACAAGGGGTGTGGAAGTCGAAAGAAATCTTTCAAAGATCCATTTATAAGGACTCGGGGAAGAGAGGAAGTGGGATAAGCCAATGGAAGGAGATAATCCAACAACAATTGTGTAGGGTGGACTGCAGCGTCATATGAAGAAGTATATGTACAATTACACGTCGAATTTGGGTGCGATTTGACAGTAAGATCTTCCATCTGCTTTTTGGACAGAGATGCAAATGGAGTTTCAGAACTTATCATTAGTGGGCAAGATAAAGTAGATCGTTATAGCAATTGACTTGTTTAGCAAACTTCGTACCCAACAGAGTGGATACAGAGAATATGAACGGGTCTATAAGTTGATAATGGACTCCTGAGTAGAATATACGAGTGTAGATATGAAATTTGGCTAGTATGACTAGTATTGATGTCGTCAAGGTCATACGTTCACAAGTTTATATTGATGCTTCAATGAGAAGGGATCCAAGAGGGTTGGAGAATGTAACTGACAATAAAGACGGGAGTAAATAGTTCTAGTGAAGCACCACAGGATGGTATACCCAGTAGGGGACCCATTTAACTGATATAGATAAATTTAATTCCAACCAAGTGACGGTGGATTCAGTAAGGGCTGTCAGGGCCAACAACGAGTTCCGTAGGGCCAGCAGAGCCAAAGGGACAATGAGGGTAGGATCGAGGAAAAGACTATGAGGTTCGAGAGAGAGACACCCATACATGGCTAGTGGGATCAGAGACAGGGGGTAGCACATAAAGGTGTCCCATGTGTGGAAAGTAGGGTCACCTATATTGAATGTGTCCACAGTGAGAAAGTGAAACCAGTCAGACTAGGAAAGTATATAGGAACGGTGTCAGTGGGGCACAATAGCAGGAGGAGCAAGATTTTCGACAAGATAATCGGGCTAAGAGATTTAGTCCAGAGGTTACTAACCTGAGAATGGTGGGTTTAGGAAGGACCAACACTGTCCTTAGTAGCAGCAGCATCCCGTTCTTCTGGGTCGACAGGGTTTTGAATGAATATTGAATTGA
This sequence comes from Sambucus nigra, assembly GCA_949130495.1. Lineage (NCBI taxonomy): Eukaryota > Viridiplantae > Streptophyta > Magnoliopsida > Dipsacales > Adoxaceae > Sambucus > Sambucus nigra. Next base: position 96,098,579 of record OX422216.1, on the reverse strand, counting down.
AATCTTATTTTTGGAATATCTTTATGAAGATTTATTGATGTATTTACGTTAGAAATCATGCCTACATCTATGTTTAGTGTTTTAATAAGTCGGTTGGGAGTTTGGGAAGAATGCATGAAGGTTATGGTGATTAAAAATGGTGACAACGTAATAATTAGGATGAAGAAGACGAACAGTGGCAAAAACGAATTGATTCGGCCCCTGGGCAAATTGATTCGGTTTCCCCAGAATTGTGTTATTTCCTATTTAAGCCTGTAAATTATGGATAACTATCGAGGAAGCTTTTAGTACGTCTCTAAATTACAATGAAGGATATTATGAGTTACAATAGTCTTTGGTATGATTGGGGCTTAGTCATAAATTGGAAGAACTAGGGCTAAGATTAATCAAACATATTGTGTAATGCGTGTGAATTTGGAAGAATGAGAAAGGATCATGGATAGATGAGTGAACCTATGACTGTGACCAGTAGTGTAGGAGTATATTAGCTACTGATATTTAATCAAAGAGTAACTGAACCTTTGAGTAGAGAGTAATACTCAGGAAAATGTGATAGATAGGGATATTCATATATTGATTTGTACGTTAAGTATTCGAGAAATATATTCATATACGGATGATATTTATAGGTTAAATGTATACCTAAACGGATTATATTATAGGGTGAGTGTATACCTATATGGACTATATTATAGGTTGAGCGTATAATTATATGGATTTTATTTATAGGTTGAGTGTATTCCTATACGGATGATATTTATAGGTCGTGTATATACCTATACGGATTTTAATATGGGTTGAGTGTATACCTACGGACTTTATTTATAGGTTGGGTGTATACCTATATATGATATGTGGATAGGTTGTGTGTATGCCTCTTATTGCTTTCTTATGCATGTGAACATACCTATGCCGCTTGCTATCACGAGAGGTTTTTTCTCGTGTATAGTCTTATCCTGATGAGCCCATTGGGGGGATTTTAAACTTGTGCCTCGGAACATAGAACTTGGGGATTGAGAACTACTTGTGTGCATGACACTGTGACCAGTCATTTGGGTGTGTTAAGTGTGTGCGTAGACCAAAGGCTTAGAACTACATTCGCCTCCAATATGTGTTGATTTGACTTATGGTTCGAGGGTGATATCCGAACCGATAGTCCTTGATTTAGTACGTGATATACCAGGACTCGAAAGAAGATTATGCATACTCGCTCCACGGTTCTTAGCCCAGGGATTCTATGAATAGTGTGATGCATATATACATGCATGTGTATTTATCCTACTTGTGTGTGATGTAGGAAGGTTAAATAGTATTTAACTAAAAGTGATGTAATTATGAAATAATCTTCTTAGGGTGTGGTAGTAGTAAAGCTAGATAAAGTATATCTAGAGACGATTTAAGTATAGCAATTTAATGAATTGGCTTAATGATAACATACATGAAATATTAATGAAATGATTTAATAATAACATAAGAGGTAATATTAATTATTAATGCTACGATAGCGTATTGTATGGGCGGTACGGGGGAAGTTAAAGAGATATTTAACTGGCGACTAATGAGTAAAGATTGGGACCTTCTAGAGTACTATATGGGTGTTATGAGTGAGCTAAATCTGTTAGTAGTTAGTTAGTTATTTATGAGACCTAGTTGAGCTGGGTAGTATAGCTAGGTAGGAGACGTTAGGCATGCACATTAGTTGAGATGTGAGGAACTTAAGGGAGTGTACTTTGAACTAACATGTGTAATCAATAACTGATTTTAAACTGTGATAAATACTTGCTAAATATTTTCAAAAGTTTTTCTTGGGATCTGACCCGTCTTGCAAAATATTTTTAAAACCTTTTAGGTGTCCAGCCACATGGACACCAAACTTGATGATCTGTTATAGGGATGCGTAACTATAGCACTTGTGGATGCTTACAGGATTTGGATTAGATGCTTCAATCATTTCATTCCTAGAGTACGATGCAGTTCTGTTATTTCACTTGGGCATATTGCCCCTTCATCTATTTCTTTTATTAAGTTTATCAGACTTTGTAATTGTGGACTTAGTTTGATTTCACTAGATGTTTAGTTGGACTTTTGTATTGGGAACCGATGGTTTATTCGATATTATTTTTATTCAGTTATTTATCTTGTGATTAGTCCAAATTTTTTATTACTGCATGAATGGCTTGGTTATTGTATTTGTTTCCGCATGTTGTTTTTCTTTAATAAAAAGATAAAATTTGGCACCGACTTTTTGAATACATGGTGGTTACTAACTTAAAAAAATGTTTTCAACAGTGATACTAAGAATGAACCTGATGAGATTCCTATTTTATTTCTATAAAGGATTGATCACTCGATATTTAAATAGGCAGGGTATCACAAGATATTTAAACATTTGGGGTGTAAACTAGGGTTTTAGTTGGAAAATATAATCATGTAAGATCAAAACATTTAAAGATATTTTTGGAAGAGTTTTGTGACTCTAAGGTTCTGAAAAAGTCTCTATGAAAACTGCTACTACCCACTCTTATTTAAGAAAAAATTCCAAAAATGAGATAAGGATGAAAAAGATAATGAAAATGTCAACTTTGAAAAATGCGTCTGGTCATTTAAATGAAGTCAGAAGGCTCGTTCAGATGAAGTACAAATTGTCATTTAAACCAAACTTCTAACGACATATCCAATGAAAAACCAGTGTATGCTAAAAAAATGTTCGTTTGAAGTTTCATTGAATCCTTGGTCCTAACAAGGTTCAATATCTCGTTCGAATTACTTGGAATTTTTTCTAATAACAAGTTTTAAAATAGTTTAGGAATCAACAACCAAAACTAAATATCCAATTATCAAAAGTATATGCATTCATATCTGAGATATCCTCAGAAGATGAAGATAAAACATGGCTCTAAACACAACACGAAAAATGCAGAAATTCTAACTTGGCCACTACATCTTCAAGCAAACATGTCATAGGATTGAAAGGTCAACACACTCAAGTCATAACCTATGAATCAAAGGTTTTATCCAAACATGGAATAAATTCAAAATACATACAAATTGACACTATCGAAAATTTGTCCTTATAGATTCTAAATATAATTTTAATATAATTTGATTTAGATAAGAAAAATACTAAGGTAGGAATTAATTTAATTAAGTAAACCTTCATGTTCATAGTATAATCTAAAATTTATCGCACCAACATTAATCTGAGTTAGATTGAACTGATAATTGTTAGGATTATGTTAGACTTTGATAATGGATCAAAAGCTCCTTATTAATTTCACAAAGTAACATAAATCTGAGTTGTAATTGGGAAAATTATAGAGTAGGGTTATTGAGATGATTTTTAGAATATAAATCTTTATACCATGTTAGGATTGATTAAAACAATTGGAGATTGGATGGTATTGATGTTAGACCATTTATACCTAAAAGAAATGGGGTTTGGAGATGTATATAGGCCTCAAAATTAGATTTTAGTGTTAACAATGGCGGAATTGAGACTGTACAGATGATGATTCTGGGTTAATCTCGTTTGAACGAGATTTTGTCTCGTTTGAACAAGTAGAGATTTCTCATTCGAACGACATTAAGAAGTCGTTTGAATAGCTAGTGTAAACTCGTTCAAACGAGTAGTTAAATATCGTTCGAATAAACTTGATTCTATTAGGAATTTTACTATCCCTTGTAGATTCTTTATGGTTATAGGTATGTGACAACCTAAAACTATACTTAATATGCACGAGTGATCCCCGAAGATAGTGGGATAGGCCTTTATTATTTGGGGTCTCGAGAGGAGACCATTTATGATGTACGTGGTATGGATCGTAGTTATGTTCATGTATAGATTTACATATTGTCTATCCTGATTATGTTCATATTCTTGAGATGTATAAAATGGATAATAATGGAAACTTTACTTATACTCAGTTAAGATGAATACATAATTATAGGGTTCATTTGGGATTGTGAGTACAAGCGTGTGATATTTAGGATTATTTGGGTTGGCATAACTGAAAAGAAATGAAAATACGATATGAAGATGCGTAGTTATATTGTAGACCAAACTCAGTTAATTTGTTACTCTTTGTAAACTTGGTGTTAACGTCGTTGTTGAATTATTTTCTAGGACATAGGCCGTCGGTGCATCCTCATCCCTGATTCAATCATGTTCTTTCCTCATTTGTTGTTCAGATATGATGTAGGTGTCAAGCATGTGAGCTCACTATTTTATTCCTATTTATCTTATGTCGTGTTGGATTTATGTTTAGTAGTATTGAGTCGGTATTACTATTATATTTGGTTTTGAGTATTTAGTATGAGACCATGGTAGTCATGGGACGATCTTATTATTGTTGGTTGGATTGGTATTAGAGATTATATGGTCCACCTTTATTAGGTTTCAGTTATTTATTTTATGCGGTTAGTTTTATTTCTAGTCATGCTTAGAATGAAACTCAATTGTCTTATATGGATATTATTTAATTTAGACTTGATCCATCTAGTTTAGATTTTATCGGTTGTATTTATATTTTATATGTGTTTTATAAGTCATATCTGAAATCGGATTTAATATATGGAAATACATTAATTAAATATTGGGAAGGACTTAGTATTATGGGTGACTATGGAATGTCGAGGGCTTTGTTTGAATCATTCCCTCGATGATCAGTCCAACAAATCATGAAGTAGTTTTTTATAATGTCGTATCTCGCTTAACTCATTAATGAATGAATAATTGATGTTTGGATTCGTACTGACTAATATATTAGTTTATTGAGACAGTTAAATAAACTAATCTATGTCATAATTTGAGTTGGCATTTAGGATTCATAGAATGTCCATTTTTGACTTAAAATGGTGGGTTTTAAGTCTTTTGGGTCAGTATATGGCTAGGGTAGAGTTCTAGGCCATTTGGAGCATTGGGTTGAGGCCTAATCGGGGCCTAAGGTTAATTTAGTGGGAAGCTAACTTAAGATGTCGTTAGACTAAACGAAAAACATGTTTGAGCCTTAAGACAAAACCTTAGAGAGATAAAAAGAGGATGCATCAAATGTTGAAGAGATTTAGGGGATTTGGGTATTGATTCGTCACTCAATACATAGAAAAGTTTAGTTTCATCCGGAATCTAATTAAATTTGTGTTATAATGGTATTAGTTAATGAGAATATGAGTTCAATCCACTGAATCTTATATTAATCAAAATTATATTTAAATTTTGTAAATAAATTAACTGCATAATTAAGCCCTAATCTTTTATTAATGAACTAGTGCCATTTTGCTGGAATCCTTAAATAAATCCATGAATCTGTGTTAAATGAACTTAAAAACATTTAATTTGCATTCTAATAGTTAATAAATATCACATCCCTAATTCTATTGGATTAATTGATGAGAAATTGATGACTAATTAACCCGTTCTTAAGAAGAACATAAAAGTAGGGTTTTATTTATGAAATCTGAGATTTGATCATTACAACGAGTTATACTCATCTAAACCATGAAGAAATAGGTTATTAGTAGTCTTGTGATGATTATATATGAAGGAGAAGGGTTATTATTGTTGTTTAAAGGCTTCATAAGTCAATTTGGGATGATTTTAGGCTACTATTAGCATGCTGGTATGAAGTTAGAAATTACAGGGGTGAATCGATTCGTTTCTTGGGCAAATCGATTTAAGGTCTGAAACTTGGAAAATTGAAACGCCCATAACTTCTTCGTTCCAAATTGGACTTCTGCACGGTTGGAAGGCACACAAAGATAACTTGATTCTCTATATATTGGTCTTGTAATACCATCTAAATAATAGAGTATGAAATGACCTAATTTCCTTTCAAGATGAAGCGTATGTCAAAACTTTCTCAAAACACATCCAAACTTCATGTCTTGCATCTCGAACACCTATAAAATCTTACATAAATCTTAAAAAAAGATGAGAATGTAATTTTGACCCATCAAATGGGGTAGTGGGTGATTTAGAATAATATGTGAAGTATAAGTAGAGAGTGGCACGTACTTGAGGGACTTACTTGAGGGACTTGAGGGTACCAAGAGATGCTTAGAAATCGTATAGACCTTGGGATAGTCTATAATACATGTATAACCCACTTAGTAGGGTAGTTATAGTTCAAAATGATCCTTATAATTAGGTTAGAAAATACCTATATCTTGAGAGCCTTGGGAGTCCGGGACAACTTATATGTGATCGAATACTGTTAATGTGAGTATTAACTGATAATTATAAGAGACTTATATGTAATCCAATTCAATAAGGTTTGTACTTGTTCGTTTGAACCGATTGCGTAGGGTCACACTTGTTTACTTAACTTATGTACAATTATACCAAGGTGATGTGTGTGCTCGTGGGGGACGTACTAGGATGGATTTTAATGGGGCGTTTACGACGTTCACCGCGTTGGTACCCTCATGATGAGACGGGCCTTACTTTGGTCCTTTTACCCCGAACCTATGACTACAATACATGAGGGATAACTAATGTATAGCCTTGGGTATGGAGTTCGTGAGTTATGACGGGAATGCATAGAGATTATTCCCTGATGAGGCTTTATGGTGATAGGTTCCGATGAATTATAACTATACCTAGTACGCATGAGTGATCCTCGAAGGAAATAGGGATAGTCCTTCATACTTTTACTTGTGGGCTCGAGCATAGCCCATTTATTTGTTTGTGTTAGGACCATATTTTTGTGACATGTGATTTTATGTTGCAGTACTTGAGTGGTCGTACCGGTTTATAACCTATACTATAAATGTATATCTATAAACATATGACTTAGAATTAATGTATTAGATATACTAGAGGGGTATATACTAATTCAATGGCATTAGATTGTTTGTAATTGATAGACTTGAGATACATTTTGGAATCATAAATGGTGACTGATATTAATATTTTGATTATTAGTAAGTTGCTATTAAGGTAAGAGATTATCGTATAATAAATGATTATTAATACAAGATATTAACTTAATAATGTTTTTGTAAAGAATATTGAATTCAAAGATGAACATATATTACACGGGACACCCGTGGGTTTTCAAGTAGAACGCTTACGATATTTTAGGTTCTTTGGGTTGGGTAACTTAAATAACTTAAAAATATACTTAATTTGGGAGGAAGACGCATTATTATTATTGTGGCCAAATTTTGTTATATTCTTATTCATTATTGACTTGTAGTTTACGTTGTTGTTGAATCTGTTTTTCATAGGTCTTAAGCCATTTCTGCTGTCATAGACTTGCGTTGCTCGTTGGAGGATTATTTCTAGTGACCTTTTATTCATCGTTTTTAAGATATGGAAGTCGAGCAGTGTAAATAATTTAGTTCATTGTATTCCTATTATATTTTAGTATAGGAAGATATATTTTTATGATTTATCCCGATTGAGAGATTGTACATGCTGGATTTGTTTCTAGAGATGGACGTTAGATAATGGAAATTTCATATTCCTTAGTAAGGGTTTATTTCTCATGGTAGTGATTGGTATAAGAGATGTTGTATTATAATTTAGCAGTTCTCTATCTTGCATCGCATTTACTTTACCTCATTTTATTTATTTCGCTATGATGAGAACGTTACCATATTTTTTTTATTCAAGTGATTTTTTTAGTACACCTGATCAATCTATTTAAGTATTTTATGTGGTATCACAAGTTGTAACTAAACCGCACCCATTCCATGTCATCACAAACTAAGGACACTAATCCACTGAGAGTGCTTGTGTGATCTTAATGGAATGATTTATATAATTAAATGTCCAAATAGAAATCCAAGTGATAAGACATTCATCTAAGTGATAAGACAGATAAATAATATATGCAATCACATGACAACCGAGGAAAAATCCCTTTTTAGAGCAAAACCATTTATATCAACACTTTAGAAATTTTACAAGATAGTTGACTTACAATACAACTTGATATCACCCACAAGAATAATTCCCAGTATCCGTAGAATCTCTAAAGAATCACTCATTCCTGAGCAGTCCACAGGTGGCGGTCCACCCTCGGTATCCACCGATCAGCCTTTAGTCGTGATCCTTTCGGGTTCACAAGTACACCGTAGAGATAATCTCCACAATGAGTATAACTCAACTAAGGTTCAAAACCAATACACAAAAATATATTTGTGGATGTGTTTGTGAATCAAGAGTGTTTTGGTAAACAAAAATGTTAAAAACTTTTGCAATAGATATGCAAAAATCATTTTGGCAAAAGTCCCACGAAATATGGAAACAAAATAGATATTTACAGGTTGTGCACAAAATTCGCAGCGGCGACTCGTTCGAATGAAAATGAAGCTCATTCGAATGAGAAAGGCATTTCGTTTGAACAAAAATAGAGTTCATTTGAACGAGACTCCAATCTCGTTTTAACTAGCTTCTAACGAATTCAAACAGAAGGCCCTCGTTGGATGTTAGTTAGATGTAAGATCAAATGACCCTTCTAGCAAAAAGGCAAATTCGTTCGAACGAGATGCTGATCTCCTTTGAACGAGGTGAAAAAATATATATTTTTAAATTAAAAACCCGCCTCGATTTAAATAAAAAAAATCCCAAATAAATCTTATGAATAATTTTAAACACCAACTGAATGATATCTTTGCGGGATGTAGGGAAGTCTTCAATCTTGGAGTCGGTTTATCGGAACGGTACGTAACGGTTTGTAACGGGATACGCCAAACTGGCCTAAAATATAAAAAGTCATATACTATGAGCAATCTAAAAAAACTTGCTCTTACAAATCTCCCCCTTTGGTTATTCCGGTAAAAAAATGTACACACCTAACCAAAGTCCAAATTACATAAAATGACCTTTTAAATGACAAAAATAACTTAATACCCTTCCTTCCCAACCCTAGAAATTAAATTTCATAAGATTCTTTCTCTTCATTCTCCACTTGTGCTTCCTAATTTTCCCTTGATCTTCTAATCTTCTCATCAATGCCTAAGGGAACCTACACACATGAATCAATGATAAATACCCGTGATGCATAGAGTTTGAAATATATAATAAAAGCACGTAAATATCAAAAATCAAACTCCCCCTTAACTTGTTCCTCCCCCCCCTTTTTGGTAACTAAAAATGACATAGAACAAAGGAGAATATACAGGAATAAGGTGGGCATACCCATCTAGGACCCAATTTCACAGCTGAAATTGGTCCAAGAAATAGAAAGCATCAATAAGCTAGGTACTAAGCAGCTTGGAGTCATCAAGACCCCAGTTCACACAAATGAGCCAATTGTTGAAGATTCTTCTAGACTTGAGCCATTTATAGGATTTGCATTTGACAAAGAAAGATATGTCTTTCATGATGTCATCATGATTAGACAAAGGAGTAGAAACATAATCATGAAATCAAAGCATCACGTCTAAAGAAGATATCATCAAAAAATTGTCATCTTCAACAAGAAATCCATCACTAATTTTAGTGCTCTTTCAGGTCTACATATTAATCTTAAGAAGAGCCACTTGTATACTGCTGGGGTTAATGAATTGGAGAGAGAGGAGCTAATGTCCATCCTTGGTATCCAACTTGGGGCCACTCCATTTTAGTATTTGGGGGTGCCTCTTATCACCACTAGATTTAAAAAAGAGGACTGTAACTCTCTTGTTGGCAAGATTACTTCGAGAATCAGATGTTTGATTAATAAGTTCCTTAGTTATGCAGGGAGGCTTCTCCTTATTAAAACTATCATCTTCAGCACTCATGTTTATTGGGATAGCATTTTCATCTCGCCTAAGAGTGTCATTAAGAAGATTGAGCAAATAATGAGGAATTACCTTTGGAAAGGGGATGGAACCAAAAGTACTGGGGCCAACGTGGCACGGGAGGACTTATGAGGAAGGAGGGTTAAATGTGAAAAGCCTCGAGGTCTGGAACAGTGCTGCCATGGACAAATCTTTAGAACCTTTGTAGTAAAAGAAATAGTTCGTGGATTAAATGTTTCAACACTTATAAGATCAAAAGGACGAGCATATGGGCTTGGCAGATTCCTAATGATGCCTCTTGGTGTTAGAAGAAGATTCTATATTTGAGGGAGAAATTAAGACCTCATATTAAATCTTGCATTAGAAATGGATCCCAAACATTTATGTGGTTTGATTTCTGGCAACTTTATGGTTCCCTCCATCCCCTTTATGGGGATAATATTATATATGACTCCGCAAGCAACCTAAAGGCAAAAGTCTCTTATTTCATTCTCTTATGTGATTGGTAATAGCCTACCTCAGTGACTTGGGAGTTGAATGAGATGAAGAATGTAGTGTCACCCCTATAAAGGAGCATGAAAATGATAAGGTGGTTTGGCTTGCTTACTAAAAGGGACATTTCACCATCTCCTCTACTTGGAAGCTGCTCACTACCCCTTTCCCTCTTGTTACTTGGAGAAAGGTCAATTGGAGTAAGGTGTGTGTCCCCCAGATGCTCTTTCATTACTTGGTTAGTGTGTAGGAAAGATATTAATACCAAGGTTAGCCTATTTTCTTGGGGTATCTCTGATAATGATAGGTATGGGTTGTGTGGGGTTGATCAGGAGTCCTACAAACACCTCTTCTCTTAATGCAGCTTGAGTAAAGATATTTGGGAAGAGGTGTTACTTAGAAACCAGTGCTATAAATAAATGCAAAGGTGGGACTTTGATCCATAGATGGCCGTCATCAACCATGACACAAAGAGCTTCCTCAACGACATCATATCCCTCTCTATTACTGCTACTGTCCACTATATTTGGATGGAAAAAAATGCTAGGTGTTTTAAGAATATTTCTAAATCCTTGGACTCCATTGTTGGGGACATTGAGAACATGGTTAGAGCCAAGGTTCTAACTTGGAAAAAAGTTAGGAGGAATTATGAAAACTGGATGGCTTGTATGTATCGGAATATACCTAAACATAGGCTTGTATAGAACTGACTTGTGATGACTTGTTTAAGCCATTATGACTTTTGTCGCCTTCTTGCTTTGCTTTCCTTGGGGTAAGCCCCTAGGATTTTTGTTTGAGAATTTTATTCCTCTTTTGGAAATATTTTGTTCTTATATATACTCAATTCCCCCCCCCCCCCCCCCCCCCAAAAAAAAAAAAAATTAAAAAAAAATAACGCACAGGCAATGATAATCTCAAAGGCTTACATACATTAACTATTTTTGAAATTTTTCAAAATTTTCAAGCATAAAATTTTACAAATACAACACACCAAGGAGAAATACAAAAATACCTGAATCATGAAAATGGAATGTAGGGGTGTGAACATATTCCATAGGCTAATCAACGTAGACAAACATAACACATGTGCACGAAGGATTGAGACACCACTAACAAATGATATCAAAGTCTATCTTAGGTGTAAAAAATTGTGAACTCGTGTCAAATTGACTTAACCTAATCAACAAATCGAGACCGTAAGTGTTTTCAAACCAAAGACGCCCAAAACTATGTAATGGATTTTTGAGGTTTGTATAGTTTGTGCAAACCCTTTGATCTTCGACTTAACTCCCTTAATATCTCACATATAACAATAATACTCTCAATTATTTTGAAGAAATTAATGCTCATTTGTAGGGAAGCATTAATGTTCAAACAAAATGGCCTGACAGTTCTATTTTTATGTGCCTCTAATTTTTTTGGGCTCTTTTTATATAAAATGATGTCTTTAATAAAGACTGTCTTTCGTAGCCCATTTCCATTGCATAATATTTAACAATTTTTCTAAAAAAATTATTTGAATCCGGATAATGATTCTTACATGCACAACATTTTATCTCATTTTTCACATTTGGTTCATTTTAAAGCAAAATTGAGATGAAAACATAGTGATCGGCATGTGACAGGTAAGTGCAATACTCTTATAAGCTCGTGCTCGCGTGCATTAAAGGAGATAAGGAGTCAAACATCTAGCAAGTTATCATCAAATCACAACTTAATGACTCCACACATTATTAAGCACATATATAAAATGATGTCATATCTCTAAACACTACAAAATAGTCACGTGGATATGGAATGAATGGGTGACTTGGACATCTTTAATTTTCATCAATATAAGGTGAAAAAAAATACTAAACTCTTTTTGGATTTTATAAAAAATTTATCAAAATAAAATATTTTTGCCATTTGTACTTTTTCTTAAACGAAACCAAAAATCTTTTTATATTTTTCAAAAAAATATCAAAATGAAAAATACAAGTACAATGATATACACTAGAAATAGGGATATAAGATATGAGCATGAAAATCACCCTATGCTAGAAAACAAGCCTCGGAGTTCTCCAAAGGAGATGGCATGATATAAAATACCTCCATAAAATTTTGTGAAGTCTTGACTAAATACTCTACTTGCTCCAAAAAACTCTCAAAATCTCTCAAGTGATGTGCGGAGCATGCGGACCTGTGTGGGAGTGCATGCGGGAACTCATGTGTGAACATACTAGGGAATATACCTATAAGAAACTCTCCTTAGCTTAAAACAATACTCTCTATGGTGACCTCCTTATTTGCAATGGGAACAAAGATAAACGGGCTTGGGTCCACCTTTCTCAAAAAGTCTAGGATGAGGTCTCCTAGGTTGGTTAGGTCGAGGGTCATAAGGATCTAACATAAACTTGGGAACTGGCTCACCTCTCAGGCACATTCGAGATTAGTTAGTGTTGGGATACATGGGCTTCAATTTTCTCACTAGTCTCCAATGAATATTTAAGATATCTCGTAAGACTAGCCAACCACTGTGTTGGTCAAATCAGCCTCTTGCCGGCCTTAAACGATCAACTACTCACTTAAAGAAACCTTCACCATCTCGAGTTGACTCACCGACGCCTCACACTCTCTCAAAACTTTCACCTCTTTCTTAAAATCTAAGACAAGTCTTTATTAACCTTTTTCATTTTCAAGACTCGGTGTAAAGATCATTAAACGCCTTTTGGAGACAACCTTCACTTTCACGTAAAATCTCACCCTCACTCTCACTATCTCCGAAATGAATCAAAACATCGTTGAGGCATTCACGTTTAGATATGTCCTCATCGGTGTGGGACAAACTAGAAGTACTAAGAGTGGTGATTCACAAACACAAAGTTCATGTGGTGATTCTCCCCTTGAATCAACTGACTCGAAGTCACTATCGCTAAGAGTGGCTTTCTTCGCAACTTTCTTTCCCTTTATCTTAAAGCCTAGTGGCACACTTATGTGCCTTGTGACCTTTACCCTCACATTCATAACACCTAATTTCTTCCACTTTCTCTCCCCCACTCCTGCCCTCATTCTTATTTTTATTTTTCTCAAAAATCTTTTCTTTGGAAGAATTATCTTTTGAAAATTTGAGAAAGTTTTTGAATTTTTTTGCAAAAAGGGCCAAGTCATCAAAATCAAAATCAACTTCTATTTCGGACTCACAAGCTTTTTCTTTCTTATTTTTTTAGTTTGTGTCTACAAAGCAATCTTACTTACTTAGGTTTAATAGTTTTAGGGAACATATCAATCTCATACATTTGAAGATATCCTACAAGTGCTTCTAACCTAAGAATGTCTAGGATCCCTAATGAATTAAAAACGATAACCTTAAGAATAAAGCGGGTAGGGAGCTATCTCAAAATTTGCTTCACAACTCTCGTCTCCGGAATCTTCTCATCCAAATTAAAACTAGAATTAACTATGTCCGACAAACGTGCATAACACTCATCAAATTACTCGGACCCTAGCATGGTAATGGTCTCAAATTGGGTGGTAAAATTTTGATTCTTAGATGCCTTTATAGCCTTGGTTCCCTAGTGAGTGAGTTGGAGGGTATCCTAAGCTTCTTTAGTCGTGGTGCACGAAATAATGTTGCAGAACTCATCAGGGTGACGGTTTTAGAAATATCACTTTAGCCGCGAGAGTTAAAATTACTCCACTTAAAGTCGTTCTCTATCCATTAAGAGACAGGTTTAGGGCCAATGATATTATCAACAGTGACAGAGGGAGGAGTCCACCCTCTTTTAAAAACTAACCAAACACATTCATATATATGTTCATATATATAACATTCGTATAATGTCCTGACAATCGAGCTAAATATCCATATATATATATATATATATATATATATATATATATAACACTGCAATATATTTACACCCGAGACTAACCCATAGTATAAATATATCCACACAACACCCCAATGCAACCAACTACACTCGAACTACCCCACCTAAACCGTGTGGTCTCGCCGAGTATTTAAATCCCACCATGTATATACCTATATATACATATCATAGTTCACATAGGATATAAAATATAAAAATATACACATGCTCATCCAATACTCAAAAACGGAATTATATATATGCACACACACAACTCTTCATCCCAAACGAACACAAACACAAAACCAACTAAAATGACCAACCCAAAATTTCGGCCCTGAGCACTATTGGGAAAATATTTTTAAGATATTCATGAAAACTCCAAAAATTACCAAACTAGATCCCATGCATCCCTAATTCGATTATCTACCACCTACATGGGTCGAATCGATTCGAACTTGGTCCGCATCGATCCGACAGGCCCAGTAGCCCAAGTTGTCCTATTACTAAGTCCTGAGCATTCAAGGGTATACCCAATATACTCCAAATCATATCAAGGAAGTTCCCAAACATACCGGTATCGAATATATCGAGAACACTAAGCCTCTAAAATAAATAATACAAGTGCGAGCCAGACCCTCTCGCAGGAAAGACCTTTCCATCACAAAACATGTTTCACTAGAGCAACAACCTCGATAGCCTTGCAATAACTGCCCACTATCGTTCTGACAATTACTATAAGGACGTAACCAGGATAATATCATAATCATATAATACATCACTAAAATGAGTAATCTCAATAAAGTATATATACCACTAACAATACACCCATTTATCTTCCGCGGATAACCCTAGAGATAACCCTAGAGGTAACCCCGCTATATCAAGGAAGACATACACATAAGATAACATTGTCGATATACGCACTAAACTCTTCTCTCATGCGAATCTAGCAATAATCAACACGTAGTGACTCGCTCGTGTCACACAAAATACGCCTTATCCTCTAAGGATATAACTCATACTTCTACCTTGTAAATTGCCATGGCTATTCAAATGGTTTCCCGGACATAACACGTCTGTCCAAACGAAATCAAAACTACATTAACCATTGCCCTTGCAAGAACCATACCCTTGTCACTTTACTCACTTAGGGGAAAGATTTAACGCATGTGGTTTTCCTCTTCCACAAAATACCTCAACACCTAATCCACTTATCTCATGTCATACTGACCATGTTAGGATTGTCCTTCTCTCGGACTTGGTAGTTTCGATCTTGAGGGCTACTCTTGTTGTTTCTTTAGCTTTGTTGTCCCTAAGGAACATGCTACTGACTTCAATAGCCCTTACTGAATTCACCATCGCTTGGTAAGAATTCAGCTATCCAAATCATTTAAATGGTTCCCCTAATGGGTCTTCCCCTTTTGGTTCTTCACTAACACCGTTTCACCCAGTCTTATTCGTTGACTAAATTCTTCGATTCCTTAAGAATCCCACACAAAGAAGCTTTAGCATCTTCATGGACAAAGCGTGACATTGTCACTATCTGAAATAACCGTCCAACAAAATCCCCTTTATGTATCGTTAAATTTTCTTACGAGTCGATCTCCCACTCGAGATCCTCTTCTCTATTGGTATCTACTTCCTCCGATACAAGATTCGCTAAGAAAAATTTAAATTCATTTTCATAAGTGAACCTCTATCTGGCCCTACTGTGATGAGTTCAAAACAACGTTCACATCTTATACTGAACATTTGACGAAGGAACTTGAGGTCAAACTGTACCTTATATCCTTCCATTGACATAGCATTCCACTTCTAAATGTGGTGGCTGACTCTCACCATTATAACTTTTCTCTAACGAGCCAAAAAACATTTTACTCCAAATTTTCACTTTTGGTTAGTCAAACTTTGCCATATGCCCAAGCCTTTGGATATTAACCTCTGTTGGCTAACACATACAATCTCTGTATTTCTAGAATTTCCACCGATGGTTCTCTTCAATGTTTCGTCTGACTCTCTCCCAATCCAATCACGTTGGGTGAGTCTAATTTGGAACTACATCCCACTATAGCGGTACTTGAAAATCGCGCGTTGTGCCCTAATCGTCTTTATCATCCTAGCTTCCCATTCCACAATCGGGGTGACCTCAACTACGGTCATCCTTCTTGAATATTCCCTATAACCTCAATTGAGTATTGCTTCCTTATGTCCGCCCAACTGCCCTTGCCTGTCACACTTTATTGTTCGGCACACGAACACACCCGAATGAAAATAAGCGTCACTAATATATAAGTTATAGAAGGAGAATGAAATCTCACCACATAAATCAACAATCCTAAACATAGGGCTCTATATCAAAGAAATATACGTTTGAAGCACAATAAGCCGCACAGATCCTAAAGGACACTAGAACCTGATGCTCTGACACCACCTTTGACACCCCGCACTACACCAAATCTGCTGAATTGTCACGATCATTGACCGTGACAATGCTAAGCGCTGGAAGGGTGCCAATTTACCCATTTTTGTTTGGTGTAGTGCCGCCTAATTAATTACCAGGTGATCAGTCCTTAATTAATTAATTTTAGAATGTCAAGTTGGTTCAGATAATGCATCACTGTCGAAAACTCAAATTTTAAATTAATAAAAACTAACCACCTAATATTTAAAAAAGTTGGTGTCAAAATTTTATCTTATTATTAACCATCAACAATAAAGGTAAATATCTAACCATCACCATACATCATAATAGCATAAGGTAAGAATTCACTGAATTTAAATAAAGAACTGGAATAAACACATCCAGTCAAAATCCCTTAGAGTAATCCAATAACATGAAATCAAAGTCTAATTGTAGAATAAAAATAACTTTAAATCTCTGAATGTAAAATAGGAGGGACGACATGTCCAACTGAAATGAAATGACTGATGGATAAGAAGAAATAGGCTCACAAACATCTACTAGCAATATCTTGTAGCTTCCACAACAGCTACAACTCAGCAAATGAATGGAATCTCCTAAGTCTGGTGTCCCGGTGGCTGAGCACCTAAAATAACAGAACAAGAAAAGAGATTTACAAAAAAAATGGGTCAGAGCCCGAGTAGAAAACAGTTTAAACATAGCAAGTTCTTAAATTGATTTAATTAGCACATAAATTATCCATGTTAACTTAGCGCACTCACTTGAGATGCTCACCTCTCATCTAATGTGCACACCTAGCGAGTCTAACTACCCAAACTAGTCTCGTCACTCTACCTGACTATATGTAGGATAATCATTATGCCGGATACAATATCTAAATAACCCGAAATCAATATATTACTATTATTTAGGAATCGGTTGGAGGATGTTGTAACTCATTCTCATAGTATTCTTTATTCCCAACTGGTGACCCAATAACTATATACTTTAATAAAGTTTTTGAAGGGTCCTTAACTCATACTCTCGTTCTTTTACATTGCTCGGGACGCGCAAAGTTCTAAGTTAGGGGGGTTTGATTAGGCATAAATTCTTCACATTTATCCCCTTAATTTCGGTATTTTTATGATCCCGTGCGGTGTAAATAGATTGGATTTATCTCATATCTATGCTACTAACCCTTTTTGGTAAGTATTTCGTATTTTTGTATCTCTTATGTATTTTACAAGTATTTCATGCAAGAAAGATGGAAAAGAGAACTCAAAATAGTGAAAGAAACCAAGAATCGGGGAGTTGAAGGGCATTTTCGTAATTTTTTAGCCTTAGTACGGAAGTGGGGCCAACTGGAAAGTTGAAGATATTTCAATTACAAGAACACTGGAAAAAAACGGCACCTCAATCCGAGCTACGGTGAAAGAGTTATGATTCCTTGAAGTTGCGGAAAAATCATAGAAGAAAGGCTAGGAAGGCAAGTTCAAGGGCATTTTCGTAATTCTTCATCCCGATTCCGGAGGTGGGACCTTCTGGAAAGTTGAATATCTTGTAACAATGAGAATACTGGAAAAACGGCACCCAAATCCGAGCTACGGTGAAGGAGTTATGATCATTTGAAGTTGAGAAAAAAATCCAAGGAAGAAAAGAAGAAAGTTGGAAAATATTCTAAGTGTTGAAAGAGGCCCAAAACCAGTGACTTCACCCGAACCGGTACACCCAGAACCCGAACCGGTTCGCCCATTAGTCACGGTCAGAATCCGTTACAAAGTTAGTCACGCTTTCTAAGTGTGACAAATTTCCAGATACGGGATTTTTATTATGTGCTTATCTTTTAGCCAAAAGAGTTTTATGTTTTGGGGACTCTTCTAAAAGACCTCTAGCCTATATATTTAGTCATTAGGACTCTTTTTATTAAGATTTCATTTATGTAAAAGCTCCATAACAAGTAAGAACATCTAGGAGAAGAATTTACATACTTTGCACCATTAATTCAAGAGCTTTTTTGGTTTTTCTTCAATCTTTGATTTCTTCTTGCATGTTCTTATTCTTCAGTCGTGGTAATTTTTATTTCCAGCACTTTTATTATTATTTACCATGTTAGGCTAGGTTTTTAAAGGTTGGGATATATGAACCCAACCTGATGTGTTAATTGCATATGTATAATATTAGTCCTCTGAATTTAATGATTGATTATGACCGTATTGCGTAGTTACACAACAATTGTAGATCTTTATATCTCGTTT
Source organism: Sambucus nigra (assembly GCA_949130495.1). Classification (NCBI taxonomy): domain Eukaryota; kingdom Viridiplantae; phylum Streptophyta; class Magnoliopsida; order Dipsacales; family Adoxaceae; genus Sambucus; species Sambucus nigra. Next base: position 96,079,851 of record OX422216.1, on the reverse strand, counting down.
GCCTCTGGGTACTCGTGATGATTTAGAATGCAATTCGAGTGCTACTATCGCGATACTGATTTACTCATCCTCAGATTAAGTATGATGCGGGCTTGAACCTCGTATACATAATGCTTGGGAGTACTAAATTCTGGGTCAAATTAATCAGTTAAATTTACGATTAGTTTTATACCATCAATATACTAGGGTTGGGGGATTGTGTCTCTACCTTAATTTTTCCAATTAGTTTGAGTTAACTTCTTTATTTTTCCCTTTTTCCTTTCTCACTCAATCATCATCTTTTACACTTTATTTTTCAAAGTAACAAATCAATTAAAATCTATCAAACATTCCATGTGGATTCGATACCAAGACTCGCCACTATACTCCGCAAGAGTGTAGTTAAAGTTTAGTTCTTTTTTGTATTGTGGTTGGAAGCCGACAAAAACGACTAGCGTATTTGAACGGACGCTCACGACTCAGAATGTGTCTCTAAAGTGTGTACTCTCTAGGCTCAAGTGCAAGCCTGTCGCTCAAGTAATAATCCGACAAGTCGAGTATCGATCCTCAGGGAAAAAGGACAACGGAGTTGTGACGATGGGATAAGACGGAGGAATCCTAACGTTGACTCTTTGAAGAAAGGAAAAGATTGATTTGGTTTTTGGGATTGATTAAGCTAAATGTAATTATGAAATTATGATGACAAATGCAACTAACTAAAGTATCTAAATGAGGAATGAAGAATTGAATCGAAACTTTTTAAACTAAATGATGAGAAAACAGGATGGAAATACAATCCCCCAACCCTAGTGTAATGCAGTGACAACGTCAATCATAAATTTATCCGATAAATCAGACCCAGAATTTAGGACTCCCAAGCATTATGTATACGAGGTTCAAGCCCGCGTCATACCTAATCTGAGGATGAGTAAATCAGTATCGCGGTAGTTGCACTCAAATTGTACTCTAAATCCTCACGAGTACCCAAAGGTAAACGAGATATAAAGATCCACAATTATTATGTAATTACGCAATACGATCAAAATTTATCGTTAAATTCATCGGATTAACGTTATACACATGCACTAACACATCAGGTTGGGTTCATGCATCCCAACCTTTTAAACCTAGCCGGACATGTTAACTGGACTAATGCATGAAATAATAACGTTGCATGTGTAAGAATTCATGATGAAACTAGATTAAAGCATGTAAATGTGTATTATGAACGCAACAATAAGTTGAATCGAATACGGAAACTAAGCATGCAAGAACAATGACAAGAATCTTGAATCTTGAATTAAAACTTGAAAAACAAACCCATAATAATTGAATCTTGAAGAAATTAATTCCCTTGATGTTCCTAGATGTTCCTCTCTTTGTCTCTCTATCAAAAACTGACTAAAACTATCCCTAATGGCTGTTCCTAAGTTGCTGCCCACGTTCCCCACTATTTTGGAGAGTTTTAACCTAAAAGGGCTCTTGGGAACCAATCAGAATAAAGGAGCAAATTCGCGCATCAGGGACCCCGAACCGGTTCGGCCTGTACCCTGAACCGGTTCGCCCCCCAAACCGGTTCGGCCTGGGATTCGCGAATGTATGCTGGCTTGGAGTGCTACACTTAGAATTTTTCTGGCTTTTCTTTTCTTCCTTTCTTGGATTTTTCTTCAACTTCAACTGGGCATAAATCATCAACCGTAGCTCGGATTTGGGTGCCGTTTCTTTCAGTGTTCTCGTTGTTCCGACTCTTAAACTTTCCAGTTGACTTCTCCTTCCGGATCGGGCTGAAAAATTGCCGAATTTCCCTTGAACTTGCCTTCTTAGCTTTTCTTGCATCGTCTTGCTTCCTCTTTTGCATTGCTTGCATAATTAACCTGTAAAACCAATAAGAGAAGCACGAAACACGAAATACTCGCCAACGAAGGTTAGTAGCATACATGTGAATAAAATCCATATATGTTACATCACTCGGGTTCACAAATGTACTGAAATTAGGGGAATAAATATACAATATTTATGCCCAATCAAACCCCCCTTACTTAGAACTTTGCGCGTCCCGAGCAATGTAAAAGAAGGAAAATATGAGTTAAGGACCCTTCAAGGACTTTATTGGGATAGAGCACCTCTTTCGCGGGCAAGCGATTGCATTTAGCGCATGCAACAAACCTTTAAACCCCTAGGTTACCCTAGTAGGACGAGTGGTGTCTCGTGAGGGTTTGCAGTGAATATACCCACAAAATTCATTATTGACTCAAAGAAATATCAAAATACTTAAAAATTTTACAATTTAAACTCCCTAAAAATGGTCACCTTAAAATCTTATTTAGGAGTCTCAAGTCAGAGTGTGTGTGTGCGAAGCCAAAAAATGTACCCCTAACTTCCACCGATTGATCATTACGTTACTTTCCAAAAATTCGTTTTGATTCAAATGCTCACGGGATGCTCTCTGAAACGAATCTCTCGGAATGTGGCTATTCTCTCGGTATGCGTGATTTTATAAAGAGTAAATATAATGGACGCAAAGTCACGCACACAAATTGAAAGACGAAAATTTTTGGGTGAAAAGATCTCTTCATCGGAATACGGTCATAGGAAAATGGGAACCATCATCTCTTTTTCACACCATGTAATCTCTTTTATTATCTTTTTGTGTTTTAACTCTCCACGAGGTAACCAATTTCGCAATTCGGACTCAGCTAGGACTTTTTCGGGTTTAAGGTGTAATTGGGTAACATGAAATGGTTTGGAAATTCGGAATTGGAAAATTTTCTTATGATGTCCGTTAGGGCTTTTTTTTTTTTTTTTTTTGGGCTATTGCTCATTTTCTCTTCTTTTTCTATTTTTTTCTTTTTGGTATTCACTTCTTTTCTTTTCTTGATATTTTTGTTGAGCATATCTCTTTTTTTCTTGCCCCTTTTTGTTGCACTTTTTGGACTTAAATTCTAAATTTTCTCATTTTTCACAATTCCGGGCAATTTGGGTTTTTCGGGTTACCAAACGAAAAGTATCAATTTTATTCGGCTCAATTGGGTTATCAAAGGGATAATTTTTCACATCTTTTTATGGCTAATATTTTTGGGTAACAAACGATGGCCTACTTTATTGTCCGAAGTACTTATTAATTTACCATATGCGTCTCGAGATTAATTTAATTTAGAGATTTGTAGCGCGTGTTTCGAGACAATATTTCCTTTTCCATAACCGATCAAAATAATAAAATAGAGATCATCAACGACTTTTGTAAAACGCTGAATTAGAACTATGAGTTAACCATTAACTCGGATTGATTTAAAAACTCAAAAATATCGATAGGCTCGAAATCTCACCGGGTTTTGTTAATCTCCACACTTATTTGTAAAGTCGTCAGTTTTCGCACAATTTCCATCTTTGGTCAATTTTGGCTTTGTGCATTTGATTTTTAAAACTTGAGACAAAATATTTGTGACATTTTTTTGAAGCTTTTAAATTCCAATCTTTATTTATTTTGAAGAAAAATATTTTTGGCTTTATTCAAAATTTTTCAATTTTTTTTTTCTAAAAAAAAACACTCTTGGAAAGAACATGTGATCGAATCAATGAATCTAAACAATAAACGGGAAGAATATCCCACACCCCCTAACTTAAATGTTGCATTGTCCTCAATGCGAATCAAGAACACAACATAAAGAGAGGAAAAGAAAGATATTACCCAAAATGGAGCGATCCCCCATGAATGTGAGTCCATTGAATCTACAAACATGTTAGAACCAAGCGTAGAAAAAAGAATTACAAGAATTCTAAACTAAAAAAAAAAGTTAACTATTGTACAACCTACGATTTTTAAATTCTAATAAGTTATACAGTAGAAGTCGAAAAATTTGAGGGTCCACCCAAAATACAATATGACTTTGAGGGATTAATGGTGTACCCTCACTAGGATTCATGCCTCCCGAAAAATAAGGATTCCGTTTGAACAACGGAAGGCATGTGTGAGATGGAAAAAATGAACCATCACCAATTAAAAATTTTAACGGGATGATGGGGGGTTTGGGTGCTAGGTGGGACAAGTACAATTGAGATCCAAGAAAAATATAATCACCTCCCAAATCTTTTTCAAGTAGTATGGGGAGAGGGTCACACAAAAAGGAAGAGTCCATATTAGAAAACAATTCTAGCAAAGTGTCTTTATCGGTAAAAGGTGTAAACGTTTCAGAATTTTCAACCGACTCATAGGAATCTAGCGGTACTTCTAATGGTTCAATAACGGTGAACGGGAATGGTGATGAGATAAACTCAATCTCAAGTGATTCATCATCACTTGGAGATTGAATTTCAAGGGAAAAAGACTCACTTTCAATGAGATGTTCTTCAAAAATTTGAGGTGACACACAAGTCTCAACCTCCTCTTTGTTTTTCCAATCACAACGCATCTCATCGCAAAGTGAGAGAATTTCCTTAATAAAACAAATCTCAATACTCATCGTGCTTTGGGTGGAAAGAAAATTGAGTATTTGTTTGATTAAAAAAAACATTCTTTCTTCCAAAGTAAGATTCCTTGTATCTATAACCTTGAATTCCTCATTTGGTCGAAAACGTTCTTTAGTTTCAAAAATATCGGAAGAAAAATCATCATTGGATTCGAATAATGCATTCAACTCTTTCTCCCCAAAATAATTTTTTTCCCGATATTTATTTTCAAACCATTCATACTCAATACATAGATAGGCCTCACCAATGGTAATAGGTCGAGGCCGAGGTTTTTGAAAATAAAAAGCTCGAAAACGATTTTCTTCCCGATATATATTCTCAAGCCTTTCATTCTCATGAATTCGAAGACCCTCACCAATGGTAATAGGTCGAGGCACGGATTCTTGAAAATAAAAAGTTTGAGAACTATTCCCATATAAACCATTATAATTACCGAACTCACTATAAAAAGACATGATTACCGAATGGTTTGTAAATGGACAATCCACGTAAAGAGCTGTGCGGTTAAGGATTCAACGTTTCTTGGCGCTCAATTGTGCAACCCTAAAAAAAATAAAAAAAATATCTTGCGAAATAGTAAATCAATTATAATCTATAACAAAACACTCTCCGGAAACGGCGCTAAAAACTTGACACGACTCAGAATGTTTCTCTAAATTGTGTACTCTCTAGGCTCAAGTGCAAGCCTGTCGCTCAAGTAATAATCCGACAAGTCGAGTATCGATCCTCAGGGAAAAAGGACAACGGAGTTGTGACGATGGGATAAGACGGAGGAATCCTAACGTTGACTCTTTGAAGAAAGGAAAAGATTGATTTGGTTTTTGGGATTGATTAAGCTAAATGTAATTATGAAATTATGATGACAAATGCAACTAACTAAAGTATCTAAATGAGGAATGAAGAATTGAATCGAAACTTTTTAAACTAAATGATGAGAAAACAGGATGGAAATACAATCCCCCAACCCTAGTGTAATGCAGTGACAACGTCAATCATAAATTTATCCGATAAATCAGACCCGGAATTTAGGACTCCCAAGCATTATGTATACGAGGTTCAAGCCCGCGTCATACCTAATCTGAGGATGAGTAAATCAGTATCGTGGTAGTTGCACTCAAATTGTACTTTAAATCCTCACGAGTACCCAAAGGTAAACGAGATATAAAGATCCACAATTATTATGTAATTACGCAATACGATCAAAATTTATCGTTAAATTCATCGGATTAACGTTATACACATGCACTAACACATCAGGTTGGGTTCATGCATCCCAACCTTTTAAACCTAGCCGGACATGTTAACTGGACTAATGCATGAAATAATAACGTTGCATGTGTAAGAATTCATGATGAAACTAGATTAAAGCATGTAAATGTGTATTATGAACGCAACAATAAGTTGAATCGAATACGGAAACTAAGCATGCAAGAACAATGACAAGAATCTTGAATCTTGAATTAAAACTTGAAAAACAAACCCATAATAATTGAATCTTGAAGAAATTAATTCCCTTGATGTTCCTAGATGTTCCTCTCTTTGTCTCTCTATCAAAAACTGACTAAAACTATCCCTAATGGCTGTTCCTAAGTTGCTGCCCACGTTCCCCACTATTTTGGAGAGTTTTAACCTAAAAGGGCTCTTGGGAACCAATCAGAATAAAGGAGCAAATTCGCGCATCAGGGACCCCGAACCGGTTCGGCCTGTACCCCGAACCGGTTCGCCCCCCAAACCGGTTCGGCCTGGGATTCGCGAATGTATGCTGGCTTGGAGTGCTACACTTAGAATTTTTCTGGCTTTTCTTTTCTTCCTTTCTTGGATTTTTCTTCAACTTCAACTGGGCATAAATCATCAACCGTAGCTCGGATTTGGGTGCCGTTTCTTTCAGTGTTCTCGTTGTTACGACTCTTCAACTTTCCAGTTGACTTCTCCTTCCGGATCGGGCTGAAAAATTATCGAATTTCCCTTGAACTTGCCTTCTTAGCTTTTCTTGCATCGTCTTGCTTCCTCTTTTGCATTGCTTGCATAATTAACCTGTAAAACCAATAAGAGAAGCACGAAACACGAAATACTCGCCAACGAAGGTTAGTAGCATACATGTGAATAAAATCCATATATGTTACATCACTCGGGTTCACAAATGTACTGAAATTAGGGGAATAAATATACAATATTTATGCACAATCAAACCCCCTAACTTAGAACTTTGAGCGTCCCGAGCAATGTAAAAGAAGGAAAATATGAGTTAAGGACCCTTCAAGGACTTTATTGGGATAGAGCACCTCTTTCGCGGGCAAGAGATTGCATTTAGCGCATGCAACAAGCCTTTAAACCCCTAGGTTACCCTAGTAGGACGAGTGATGTCTCGTGAGGGTTTACAGTGAATATACCCACAAAATTCATTATTGACTCAAAGAAATATCAAAATACTTAAAAATTTTACAATTTAAACTCCCTAAAAATGGTCACCTTAAAATCTTATTTAGGAGTCTCAAGTCAGAGTGTGTGTGTGCGAAGCCAAAAAATTTACCACTAACTTCCACCGATTGATCATTACGTTACTTTCCAAAAATTCGTTTTGATTCAAATGCTCACGGGATGCTCTCTGAAACGAATCTCTCGGAATGTGGCTATTCTCTCGGTATACGTGATTTTATAAAGAGTAAATATAATGGACGCAAAGTCACGCACACAAATTGAAAGACGAAAATTTTTTGGTGAAAAGATCTCTTCATCGGAATACGGTCATAGGAAAATGGGAACCATCATCTCTTTTTCACACCATGTAATCTCTTTTATTATCTTTTTGTGTTTTAACTCTCCACGCGGTAACCAATTTCGCAATTCGGACTCAGTTAGGACTTTTTCGAGTTTAAGGTGTAATTGGGTAAGATGAAATGGTTTGGAAATTCGGAATTGGAAAATTTTCTTATGATGTCCGTTAGTGCTTTTTTTTTTTTTTTTTTTTTGGGCTATTGCTCATTTTCTCTTCTTTTTCTATTTTTTTTCTTTTTGTTTTTCACTTCTTTTCTTTTCTTGATATTTTTGTTGAGCATATCTCTTTTTTTCTTGCCCCTTTTTGTTGCACTTTTCGGACTTAAATTCTGAATTTTCTCATTTTTCACAATTCCGGGCAATTTGGGTTTTCGGGTTACCAAACGAAAAGGATAAATTTTATTCATCTCAATTGGGTTATCAAAGGGATAATTTTTCACATCTTTTTATGGCTAATATTTTTGGGTAACAAACGATGGCATACTTCATTGTCCGAATTACTTATCAATTTGCCATATGCGTCTCGAGATTAATTTAATTTAGAGATTTGTAGCGCGTGTTTCGAGACAATATTCTCTTTTCCATAACCGATCAAAATAATGAAATAAAGATCATCAACGACTTTTGTAAAACGCTGAATTATAACTATGAGTTAACCATTAACTCGGATTGATTTAAAAACTCAAAAATATCGATAGGCTCGAAATCTCACCGGGTTTTGTTAATCTCCACACTTATTTGTAAAGTCGTCAGTTTTCGCACAATTTCCATCTTTGGTCAATTTTGGCTTTGTGCATTTGATTTTTACAACTTGAGACAAAATATTTGTGACATTTTTTTGAAGCTTTTAAATTCCAATCTTTATTTATTTTGAAGAAAAATATTTTTGGCTTTTTTCAAAAATTTTCAATTTGTTTTTCTAAAAAAAAACACTCTTGGAAAGAACATGTGATCGAATCAATGAATCTAAACAATTAACGGGAAGAATATCTCATACCCCCTAACTTAAATGTTGCATTGTCCTCAATGCGAATCAAGAACACAACATAAAGAGAGGAAAAGAAAGATATTACCCAAAATGGAGCGATCCCCCATGAATGTGAGTCCATTGAATCTACAAACATGTTAGAACCAAGCATAGAAAAAAGAATTACAAGAATTCTAAACTAAAAAAAAAGTTAACTATTGTACAACCTACGATTTTTAAATTCTAATAAGTTATACAGTAGAAGTCGAAAAATTTGAGGGTCCACCCAAAATACAATATGACTTTGAGGGATTAATGGTGTACCCTCACTAGGATGCATGCCTCCCGAAAAATAAGGATTCCGTTTGAACAACGGAAGGCATGTGTGAGATGGAAAAAATGAACCATCACCAATTAAAAATTTTAACGGGATGATGGGGGGTTTTGGTGCTAGGTGGGACAAGTACAATTGAGATCCAAGAAAAATATAATCACCTCCCAAATCTTTTTCAAGTAGTATGGGGAGAGGGTTACACAAAAAGGAAGAGTCCATATTAGAAAACAATTCTAGCAAAGTGTCTTTATCGGTAAAAGGTGTAAACGTTTCAGAATTTTCAACCGACTCATAGGAATCTAGCGGTACTTCTAATGGTTCAATAACGGTGAACGGGAATGGTGATGAGATAAACTCAATCTCAAGTGATTCATCATCACTTGGAGATTGAATTTCAAGGGAAAAAGACTCACTTTCAATGAGATGTTCTTCAAAAATTTGAGGTGACACACATGTCTCAACCTCCTCTTTGCTTTTCCAATCACAACGCATCTCATCGCAAAGTGAGAGAATTTCCTTAATAAAACCAATCTCGATATTCATCGTGCTTTGGGTGGAAAGAAAATTGAGTATTTGTTTGATTAAAAAAAACATTCTTTCTTCCAAAGTAAGATTCCTTGTATCTATAACCTTGAATTCCTCATTTGGTCGAAAACGTTCTTTAGTTTCAAAAATATCGGAAGAAAAATCATCATTGGATTCGAATGATGCATTCAACTCTTTCTCCCAAAAACAATTTTTTTCCCGATATTTATTTTCAAACCATTCATACTCAATACATAGATAGGCCTCACCAATGGTAATAGGTCGAGGCCGAGGTTTTTGAAAATAAAAGGCTCGAAAATGATTTTTTCCCGATATATATTCTCAAGCCTTTCATTCTCATGAATTCGAAGACCCTCACCAATGGTAATAGGTCGAGGCACGGATTCTTGAAAATAAAAAGTTTGAGAACTATTCCCATATGAACCATTATAATTACCGAACTCACTATAAAAAGACATGATTACCGAATGGTTTGTAAATGGACAATCCACGTAAAGAGTTGTGCGGTTAAGGATTCAACGTTTCTTGGCGCTCAATTGTGCAACCCTAAAAAAAATAAAAAAAATATCTTGCGAAATAGTAAATCAATTATAATCTATAACAAAACACTCCCCGGAAATGGTGCCAAAAACTTGACACGACTCAGAATGTTTCTCTAAAGTGTGTACTCTCTAGGCTCAAGTGCAAGCCTGTCGCTCAAGTAATAATCCGACAAGTCGAGTATCGATCCTCAGGGAAAAAGGACAACGGAGTTGTGACGATGGGATAAGACGGAGGAATCCTAACGTTGACTCTTTGAAGAAAGGAAAAGATTGATTTGGTTTTTGGGATTGATTAAGCTAAATGTAATTATGAAATTATGATGACAAATGCAACTAACTAAAGTATCTAAATGAGGAATGAAGAATTGAATCGAAACTTTTTAAACTAAATGATGAGAAAACAGGATGGAAATACAATCCCCCAACCCTAGTGTAATGCAGTGACAACGTCAATCATAAATTTATCCGACAAATCAGACCCGGAATTTAGGACTCCCAAGCATTATGTATACGAGGTTCAAGCCCGCGTCATACCTAATCTGAGGATGAGTAAATCAGTATCGCGGTAGTTGCACTCAAATTGTACTCTAAATCATCACGAGTACCCAAAGGTAAACGAGATATAAAGATCCACAATTATTATGTAATTACGCAATACGATCAAAATTTATCGTTAAATTCATCGGATTAACGTTATACACATGCACTAACACATCAGGTTGGGTTCATGCATCCCAACCTTTTAAACCTAGCCGGACATGTTAACTGGACTAATGCATGAAATAATAACGTTGCATGTGTAAGAATTCATGATGAAACTAGATTAAAGCATGTAAATGTGTACTATGAACGCAACAATAAGTTGAGTCGAATACGGAAACTAAGCATGCAAGAACAATGACAAGAATCTTGAATCTTAAATTAAAACTTGAAAAACAAATCCATAACAATTGAATCTTGAAGAAATTAATTCCCTTGATGTTCCTAGATGTTCCTCTCTTTGTCTCTCTATCAAAAACTGACTAAAACTATCCCTAATGGCTGTTCCTAAGTTGCTGCCCACGTTCCCCACTATTTTGGAGAGTTTTAACCTAAAAGGGCTCTTGGGAACCAATCAGAATAAAGGAGCAAATTCGCGCATCAGGGACCCCGAACCGGTTCGGCCTGTACCCCAAACCGGTTCTCCCCCCAAACTGGTTCGGCCTGGGGTTCGCGAATGTATGCTGGCTTGGAGTGCTACACTTAGAATTTTTCTGGCTTTTCTTTTCTTCCTTTCTTGGATTTTTCTTCAACTTCAACTGGGCATAAATCATCAACCGTAGCTCGGATTTAGGTGCCGTTTCTTCCAATGTTCTCGTTGTTCCGAGATCTTCAACTTTCCAGTTGACTTCTCCTTTCGAATCGGGCTAAAAAATTACCGAATTTCCCTTGAACTTGCCTTCTTAGCTTTTCTTGCATCGTCTTGCTTCCTCTTTTGCATTGCTTGCATAATTAACCTGTAAAACCAATAAGAGAAGCACGAAACACGGAATACTCGCCAACGAAGGTTAGTAGCATAAATGTGAATCAAATCCATATATGTTACATCACTCGGGTTCACAAATGTACTGAAATTAGGGGAATAAATATACAATATTTATGCCCAATCAGTGACCCAATAAGTATATACTTTAATAAAGTAGTCAACATGAAACTCAGACTAGGAACGCAGTATACATATATAATATCTCACTATGTATACATATAAATATATCAATACTGCACCAATAGTTAAGAAACCCCTGGTGCTAGGCATACTCGGCTATCTAGTCCCTTTGCAATGTTCACGCATAAAGGACAACATATTCAATCTCTCAAGAACCAATAAAATATATACACATATTGGAGGAGAACATAGTTCCAAGCCGATGGGCTATGCACATACCTACGCACCCATATGACTGTCATCACCATCATTCTCACAGATAGCCCGTACCTAGGTTCCATGCTCTAGTGATACAACTCAAAATCCCCCGAAGGCACACAAGATATGGTCGTCCACAACGTGATAACCTCTGTTCGATATCCATTAGCTAGGTATGTCATACACATAATATTCCAAGTAATAATCATGCACACAACTTATAGAACTCAATAGTCATTCACGCAACTCGAACCCATAATACATAAGTAGTATTTTTATTTCTACTCTCTCCGTGGATCTTATAAAGACGTATATATTCTCTTGAACCTAACTCTCCTCGGTTCTACAAAATTTCTACATCTCGAGAATAATAATACTCCAAATTCTATATTTATTCGGAATTTAGGTCACTCGTCATTCACGTAGGTTAATTCTCTCACATAGATAACCCTAGAAAAAAAAATTAACCCAAACAAACCCTAAAAAGTCATTCTGGAATCTCGTTAGAAGTCAAGGGAATCTAGTTCGAACAAAGTTCTCACTTCGAACGAACTCCCAAAATCTCGTTAGAAAGGTCATTGTATTTCACGTTAGAAGGTTCATTCGAACGAGGGCTCGTTCGAACGACCTGGGCTGCTCTTCGAACGAAAAATTAGAATTGGCCCTGTTCTTATCCAAACTCATTTTTTCTCCAATTTTCATACTTCAATCCTATTCCAAACTCAACCCAATCCTAATGTAATGTTCCTATACTATTCCAAATCACCCTAAGATACTTTTTAATATGAATTAAAGGTAAAATCCTTATATACTCAATTGGAATTCAACAATCTCTTCAATTTCATATAAGTCTCTTAAATATGAACCCAAAATTTTAATTGTCAAAAACTCTTATTATAATTCTTGATTAATACATAAAAGTCCCAGATTTTAATAGTCCAACAAAGGGCAAAACCTCTATATGCATACCCATCTCCAATTCATAAGGTTTCTTCACAATTTAGTCTAATTAAACCTAAGTTTTCATTGAACCAAGTTTATAAAATCAAATCTAAATTAACGGGAACAATATATGTTAACAGAGGAGAAAGATAAACACTTGCCTTGGAATGAACTTCTGATTCTTTTAATTGAAATTGGTATGGGAACGATCCTCTTGACACGATCTACGCACTGGTGTAATTTTTGGTGTGAAAGATTAAGTTTTTGGCTTAGGGCTCCAATGGAGTCTTCTTCTTCCTTGGTTCTCTCTCTCTCTTTCTCATGTAAGTTGAAACTGACAGACCACTAACCCTCAATGCTCTTAATTAAACCTAATTTTTGTCCATTTAATTATCCGTAAATCCCAAAAGACCAAAATACCCCTTCGGGGTGTCGTTTTGGGCTAAAATGCCCCGGAATCCAAATAAAATAACCGAGTAGTATTTTAGCACTATTTCGACCCTATCGGACACTCTGGCGCACTCAAAATAGTCATTCGAATTATATAAAAATAATTTACCTTTTTAACCACCAAATACATACTAGTGACGCGACTCATACGCACGTCCCAAATAATTATATCATGACTTATGTGTATCTCATCCCGGCCATAATATTATTTCCAAGACCTTCTATTACGTTACTCACTACGTAATATTCAACATAATTATTACTCAACATAATTTCAACATAAATATTTTCGATAACTACTAACTCTCGTCACGTTAGTAATTATTACCATTAAGTCGGATTAATTATAAATTAAATTTTCTCTCTTAAATTAATTAATCCAAATTTTAATAATTTCGTAATAAAATAAATACACGTAAAAATACGGGGTATTACACCCCGGTGCACACTCAAACTGCCCCAGGGACTGAATCGATTCGCCCAATTCGCCTCTTGGCCGATTTGATTCCGAGCTTGGCAGAAGCCCAAATTTGCTATAGTTTTCCAACACGGAATTTCTTAGTTTCTTCCCAAGATCCATTCAAATTGTTAATTCCTTTTCATAAACTTATGAACGGGTCCCTACTACATAGTTATTCAACTTAGAGTCATAAATTTTCATATATTAACATCAATTATTTACCCGAGTTCCCATAATTTATACAATTAAATTAAGACCCTTAGCTCAGATTTTCTACCACCATATCAACTACGTATATATTAGATTTTCGGGCATATATAACATGGGTTTCAAGTCACTAATTTCTACATCATAAACATGCATAAAAAACCTCTACATGTGAATCAAATCCTCATAATTTATTCCAAGAGCCCTAAGGCATCTATCCTCAATTTTAAGATTTCGATTATCCTAGATTTCTTAGTTAACAACTGACACGACTCAGAATGTGTCTCTAAAGTGTGTACTCTCTAGGCTCAAGTGCAAGCCTGTCGTTCAAGTAATAATCCGACAAGTCGGGTATCGATCCTCAGGGAAAAAGGACAACGAGAGTTGTGACGACGGAATAAGACTGAGGAATCCTAACGATGACTCTAAAAAGAAGAAAAAGATTTGATTTTGGTTTTTTTTGGAATGATTAATCTAAATGCAATTATGGAATTATGAAAATGTGCAATTACACTAAATTACCTAAAAATGTGAATGAAAGTTTGATTTGAACTTTTAAATGAGATGATGAAGAAAATAGGACGGGAATACAATCCCCCAATCCTAGTGTAATGCAGTTATAATATTAATCGTAAATTTATCTAATTCATTTGACCCAGTTTTTAGTACTCCCAAGCATTACGTATACGAGGTTCAAGCCCGCGTCATACTTAATCAAAGGATGAGTAAATCAGTATCACGATAGTGACACTCGAATTGTATTCTCAATCATCCCGGTTACCCAGGGGCAAACGAGATATTTAGACCTACAATTGTTGTGTCCCTACGCAATACGGTCACAATTAATCACTAAATTCAAAGGATTAATTTTATACGTGCAATGACCACATCAGGTTGGGTTCATGTATCCCGGCCTTAGAAAATCTAGCCTAACATGATGAAAGTGATGAAAACAGTGTTTAACATGCAAGTGTTCATAATTAATCTAAGGACAATTGATGGAATACTGTAGAATAGAATCACAAAGAAGAAACAACTTACTAAAATTACCCAAGGAACAATCGCAGCAATAAATAAAATTGGTGAGCACACAAACTTTGAATAAACCTTCAATCCTTGAATAAAACTGGAAATTGTATCTACAACTAGGGTTTATGGAAGAATAAAAGAGATTAAACTAATCCCCTCCGTTCTAGCCTGCTTTACAATGAAAATAATTCGGGTTTTTATACCCTACATGAAATTCCAAGAAGTTGAGTATAAGTCGGAGTGTTTAGAGGAGAATCAGAAAACAAAATCTCGATGGGCGGACCGGTCCGACCCTTAGGCGGATCGGTCCGCTTCTAAAGCGGATCGGTTCTTTTATTTTCCAGGCGGACCGATCCGGGTGTGGATCGGTTCTTTTAATTTTTGTCTTCTTTGGTTCGCCTTCGGTTCGCAGTCCTCTGGAGTTTGCACAGCGGACCGGTCCGGGTTGAGGGCGGACCGGTCTGCCTATTTGACTTTTCCTTCAAACTTTGACTGCCCATATCTTTTGCTCCGGGTATCCGATTGAGGTGTCGTTTGTTCCTAGGTGCTTGTGAGGATGATACCTTCAACTTCTCTTTAGGTACCTCATCCGGATTCTGGGTAGAAATGACTCTTTTGCCCTTTTGACTTTTCTTGTTGACTTTCTCTATTCTTCCGGTTTCCTTCTTCCATTTCTTGACATTAGATACCTGTAAAATCATAACGAAATACCAGAAACTCGGTGTACTTGTTAGGATAGTTCAATCGCAAGATTATGAGATAAAGTCAATCCTATTACGTTGTTCGAGGTGATTAAAGTACCGAAATTAAGGGATAAATTAGGAAGAATTTATGCCTAATCAAACCCCCCTAACTTAGAACTTTGCGCGTCCCGAGCAATGTAAAAGAATTCTAGCAAGGCTCAACTCTTGAAAAACATTTTCTTGGGATAAAATACCTCTTTCGCGGGCACGCGATTGCATTTAGCGTATGCAACAAGCCTTTAAACCCCTAGGTTACCCTAGTGGGACGAGTTGTGTCTCGTGAGGGTTTGCAGAGAATATACCCACAAAATTCGACTCAAAGAACTTCAAAATAACCAAAAATTGTATAATTCAAACTTTTCCAGAAAATATTCATCATTAAGTCATGTTTACAAGTCTCAAACTGTAGTGCGTGTGTGCGAAGCCAGAAATATAACCGCCGATTTCCACCGATTAATCATTACGTTACTTATCCGAAAATTCGTTTTGATTTCAAATTCTCACGGGAAGCTCTCTCAAACGAACCACTCGGAATATGGCTTTTCTCTCGGTATGCGTGATATAAAGAGTAAATATAATGGACGCAAAATCCCGCATACAATTAGAAAGACGGAAATTTTATGGCGAAAGGATCTCTTCAACGGATTACGGTTTTAAAAACGGGAACATTGCCTCTTTTTCGCGCATTTAATCTCCTTTATTATCTTTTGGTGTATTGGCTCTCTACGCGGTAATCAATTTCGCAATTTGGACTCGGTTAGGACTTTTTCGGGTTTAAGGTTGCATTGGGTAAAATGAAGGAGGTAAGGAAAGTTGGAATTGGAAAAGTTATTCGTGATGTCCATTTGTGCATTTTCCGGGCTATTGCTCATCATTTTTTTTTCTTTTTCTATTATTTTTGTTAAGCATATCGATTTTTTCTTGCCCCTTTTTGGTTGCACTTTTTGGATTTAAATTCTGAATTTTTTTTTTTCATTTTTCACAATTCCGGCTATTTTGGGTTTTTCGGGTTGTTAAACGAAAGGAAAAATTTATTCGGCTCAATTTGGGTTACAAAAGGGATAATTTTTCGCTACTTTTTCTAGCCAATATTTTTGGGATGACAAACGAGGGCCTACTTCATTGTCCAAAATGCTAATTGCGTTACCATATGCGTTTCGAGGTGGATTAGGCTAGAGACTAATTTGGCACGTTTTTCAAGGCAATATTGCACACATTTTTCAAAACCGATCAAAATGAAAGAGTTAAGATCCTAGACAACTTATTAAGCGCTAAAAAGAACTTTGAGTTAACAATTAACTCGGATTGATTTAAAATCTCGCAAAACGTGATAGGCTCGAATCTCACCGGGTTTGTTAATCTCCACATTTATTCGTTAAGTCGTCAATTTTTTTGCACAATTTCCATCTTTGGTCAATTTCGGCTTTGTGTATGTTGCCTTTTTACACTTTGAGACTTCAATTTGACTTTTAATGATATTTTTGAAAAATTTGAATTCTAATTTTTATTTATTTTGAACAAAAAAATTTTTGGATTTTTCAAAATTTTATGATTTTTTTGGAAATTTTTGGGCATTTTTGAAAATTTGTGAAGTTTTAGAAATATGCACTTGTGACCCCCCCCCCCCCCCTAACTTAGACTTTTGCATTGTCCTCAAGCAAAAAGGACTAAAATCTAAATAAGGCAAAATAATAAGTGCAATAATTAAAACAAACAAATATAGAAAAATGCAACTTTTTATATCATAAGACTGTGGTACAAGCAGGAATATAGCATATGTAGGATAGGAGAAGGAATACATCAAAACAGTCCATAATCAACAAAACATCACGGGGGAGGGAAATGGGATGAGCTGGGCGCGTCGGGGCCATAGGGGTCATGAAAATGTGATGGTAGTGGCTCATTAGGGTCCCCTAGGCGGCGGTAGATATCCGCTTGCCTTCGAGCCGCCCGATTCTGATCTCGTTGGTAGTCGATCACAAAGTTCTCGAATCGGTTCTCAAAGGTCTCGAATCGGTTCTCAAGGGTGGACAACCGGGTCGAGATATCGGTACCCGCCCACTCAAAGTCCGGGTCGTCCTCCTCGTCCGCCGACTCGTCGTCGGCACCGACGTCACCCATCTCAACGTCCGCTTCGGCGGCCTCCTCCTCTCCGCTCTCTTCCGAGGCAGCCTCTTCCTCGCTATCATGACCCCGCTGTACCCGAATTATGGCGAGCTGTTTGGCACTCTTAGTGCGAGTGCCCTGTCCAAAGGGACCGGGAATCCGGGTGCGGTCGGCAGGGGCCTCAATGCCGACGTCTTGGAGGATAGACGTGATCAAACGGGCATAGGGCAAAGGGGCGGTACCCTTCTCATCCAAAGAAGGGACGATGATGTCGTCATACAATGTGCGGGCCAAATGGATGGAGGTTTGGGGATCGAAGAGATGGTAGGTCAAGGTGGCTTACCGAGGCCTCATGGCGGAATCGTTGGACGTTTAAAGAATGTTGGCGCATACGATTTGGAAGGTGAGGCGCGCCTTTTCATTGAGCTGTCCAACAGCGACGGTTTGGCCCGCCCAAGCCACGTTTGGAGCAATGCGCTCCATGATGATGTCCTTAGAGACCGGAGGAACGCTCCGTGGATATGTGAAGTCTTGGGGGTCCGGAACACCAAAGGTGGCCAATTTGGCCGTGAGGATGGCTAAGGAAAAAGGAACGACCATCCCATCGACGTACGCTTGGGCCTCATATTGGTCCGTCCTTACGAGTGTGCCATAGAATAACCGGAACTCGGAAGCCCACACGGCGTCATGGGGTTCGTTGAGGAAACGACACCACCCCCGGGCCATGAATAGGGCCGTGACAGAATTGGGCAGCGCGTTCCATTGAACCGCGCGCTCCATATGGAGTTTTCGGCTTGTCCCGAAGAAGTTGGTGCACCATCGCTCCTCTTGGCGGGAGCGAAACTCGTTGCTCCCGGAGTGTAGGATGTCGGTGGATGCGTATTTGGTGGGAGCAGCACGGGGGGCCATGGAGACAGAGAGGATAGAACTCACAAAAATCTGGAGAGGGAGAGGAGAGAAATTTTGGTTGAGGTGTGAAGAGAAGAGGAGGGGTAGGGTTGAATTTATAGTGGAGGGAAAGGATTTGGAGGGAAAAGGTGGTTGGAGGGAAAGGTATTTGGAGGGAAAGGGTGTATGGGGATGTGGGAAACCGAATGGGAGGGAAGGATGGTAATTGGGGGGAAGGGGGGGTGAATGGGAGGAAGGGATTCAACGAATCTGCAGAAGGCGGACCGGTCCGGTCCAGGGGCGGACCGGTCCGGGTCTTTAATTTCCAAAAAATTCGACAGGCGGCCGGGTCCGGCTTAAAATTAAAGGAACCGATCCGATGGCGGACCGGTCCGGCCTTAAATTAAAGGAATCGGTCCGGCTTGGGGATTTTAGGCTGGAATTTCCCCAAAACTGGATTTCAACCTCTCTTCCTCGAAATATTGCACTTTTAAAACGCGCTCCTCTCCAAATATAGACTAAGGACCTCTCAACATCACCTGTCACCCGAATTGACCAAAATCCCGAACATGCACATGCTAAACCCGAATGTACCAAAATCCTAACGACACTCACTAACGCACACGACACACACGACTCTCACCCCATACGCGTCGGGGGTGCGACGACCTAACTGAAACCGTTCACTCTACCCCGTAAACGGGGTCCGATAACCAAACGGTGTCGACTTCCTCACCGCACGCCTCAAGATATGGCTTTAGGCGTTGTCCATTCACTTTGAATGTATTTCCCCCTTTTAAATCTTCTAATTCGACAGCTCCGTGGGGGAAAACATTCTTGACAACAAACGGGCCAGACCATCGCGACCGCAACTTGCCCGGAAAGAGATGAAGCCGAGAGTTGTAGAGAAGAACTTTTTGCCCGGGAAGAAACTCTTTGCGTCGAATGATGCTATCGTGAGCGAGTTTCATCCTTTCTGTGGAAATTTTGGCATTCTCATACGCATCATTGCGTATCTCCTCTAACTCATTTATTTGAAGCTTGCGAGCTTCACCGGCTTTATCCATGGCATAATTGAGCTTCTTAATTGCCCAATACGCTTTGTGTTCTAACTCCACGGGGAGATGGCAAGGTTTGCCATACACGAAGCGGAAAGGGGACATGCCAAGCTGATTTTTGTATGCGGTGCGATAGGCCCATAGCGAATCGTTCAGTCTAATTGACCAATCTTTCCGATTAGGATTGACGGTCTTCTCGAGAATGTTCTTGATCTCACGATTCGCTAGTTCGGCCTGCCCATTTGTTTGTGGGTGATACGTCGTTCCAACCTTGTGAACGACGCCATACTTTCTCATAAGCTTCCCGAATGGCCAATTGCAAAAGTGCTTGCCATTATCACTAATTATCGCTTTCGGAGCACCGAAGCGGGAAAGTATGTGTTCCTGTAGGAACTTTATCACCACCTTGTTGTCATTTGTTTTGGTAGCTATCTCTTCTAACCATTTAGAAACATAATCTACCGCAACAAGGATGTATAGGAAACCAAAGGAAGGGGGAAAGGGACCCATGAAGTCAATACCCCAACAGTCGAAGATCTCAATGATGAGTATGGGGGTAAGAGGCATCATGTCTCGTCGAGTAATGGCTCCCATCCGTTGGCACCTATTGCAAGATTTGCAAGCATTGTTCACATCCCGGAATAATGTGGGCCAATATAGACCGCATTGCAGAATTTTAGCGGTCGTCTTTTTCGTGGAAAAGTGGCCTCCACACGCTTCCGAATGACAAAATTGGATGACTTTCGGGATCTCGTCATTCGGTACGCATCGTCGGATGAGTTGGTCGGCGCAATATTTAAACAAGAATGGATCATCGTAGAAGAACATGCGCGACCAAGTAAGAAACCTCTTCTTATCTTGCGGTGTCCAGTCGGGAGGGACGGCTCCCGTGACAAGGTAGTTTACTATATCCGCAAACCAAGGTAAAGAAGAGGTAGCAAAAAGTTGCTCATCCGAAAAGTATTCGTCTATGGGAATGGGATCACTAGGTACGTCGGACGAAAGCCGAGACAAATGGTCAGCAACGACATTTTCTACTCCCTTCTTATCCTTGATAGAGAGATTGAACTCTTGTAGGAGTAGGATCCACCTTATGAGGCGCGAATTGGTGTCTTTCTTTGCAAGTAGATACTTTAAAGCCGCGTGGTCGGTGAAGACAATTATCGGAGAACCAATGAGATACGATCTGAACTTGTCAAGGGCAAAGACTACTGCTAGCAACTCCTTCTCCATGGTAGAGTAGTTGAGTTGAGGTCCGGTAAGGGTCCGGCTAGCGTAGTAGATGACATGAGCTTGTTTATCTTGACGTTGGCCCAAAACGGCCCCAATCGCGTAATCGCTTGCATCACACATAAGTTCGAATGGTAGGGACCAATCCGGAACTTGCATGATGGGAGCGGACACGAGCATGTTCTTTAATTTGTCAACGGAGCTTTGGCATGCCTCGGTCCACTCAAATGGGTTGTCCTTCATGAGAAGGTTGCTTAAGGGTCTAGCGATAGCACTAAAATCCTTAATGAACCTTCGATAAAACCCGACGTGACCCAAGAATGAGCGCACGTCTTTATGCGATCTCGGTGGGGGAAGGTCAGCTATGACATCTATCTTAGCCCTATCAACCTCTATGCCTTTAGATGATACTATGTGGCCGAGAACTATTCCTTCAGTGACCATGAAATGGCATTTCTCCCAATTCAGCACTAAGTTCTTCTCCACACACCGAGCAAGTACTTGTTCCAATTTTGCTAGACAAAGATCGAAAGAGGTGCCAAAAATGCTGAAATCGTCCATGAACACCTCAAGTCCTCTTTCGACCATGTCACTAAATAAGCTCAACATGCACCTTTGAAAGGTCGCGGGTGCATTACACAAGCCGAATGGCATACGCTTGTAGGCAAACGTACCAAAAGGACAAGTGAAAGTCGTCTTCTCTTGGTCAAGTACATCTACCTCAATCTGGTTATATCCGGAATAACCATCAAGGAAGCAATAATAAGGGTGGCCCGCAACTCTCTCAAGCATTTGATCAATGAATGGCAAGGGGAAATGATCTTTTCTTGTTCCCGCATTGAGTTTCCGGTAATCAATGCAAACACGCCAACCGGTGGTGGTGCGTTGGGGAACAAGCTCTCCCTTAGCATTCTCAATCACAGTCATACCCGACTTCTTCGGGACGACTTGAATAGGGCTCACCCATTTGCTATCCGAGATTGGGTAGATAATCCCGGCATCCAATAGTTTAATGATCTCGGTTCTCACAACTTCTTTCATGTTGGGGTTCAGTCTTCTTTGCATTTCTCTAGAGGGCTTGACATCCTCTTCGAGGTGAATTTTGTGGGTGCAAATCAGAGGACTTATCCCCTTTAAATCAGCTATACACCCACCAAAAGCACTTAGGTGCTTCCTCAAAATTTTTAACAACTTACCCTCCTGCTCGTCATCTAGGCTAGAGGAGATAACAACAGGAAATGTCTCATCCTCTCCTAAGTATGCATATTTGATATGGGAGGGGAGTTTCTTTAATTCAAGAGTTGGAAACTTTTCATCGGAGGGAACAATGCGTGTATCCCGTGGTGGTAACTCCTCGAATTTAGAAACCCAATTCACATCTCTCGCGTCCTCGTCCGACGCTCTCTCATCGAGTAACTCTCTTAACTCCCCAATCTCCCTCTCGTACTCAGTATACGTCCCCTCACTCTTATTGCTCGAAACCAGACAGGATCCTAAGGCATCGCCACAACAATTCTCCTCAATGTACTCCTCTACTATCTCATCTATGAGACTCACCGCGTGAATATCATCTTCTTCTCACGTATGTTGAGCTATGTTGAAGATGTTGGTCTCTAATGTCATATTCCCAAAAGTGAGATGCATTTGCCCATTCCTTGTGTTAATAATAGCGTTAGCTGTCGCTAAAAATGGGCCCCGAGAATGATGGGAACATGATTGGTCGAGATTAAGGAAGGCTCCGTGTCCCAAATGATAAAGTCTACCGGGAAGTAGAAAGTGTCAACTTGAACGATCACGTCCTCTACTACACCTCGTGGGACCTTCATAGTTCGATCCACTAATTGGAGAGTGATTCTTGTGGGCTTGAGGTCGCCCAAATCAAGTTGCCGATAAATGGAGTAAGGGAGGATATTGACACATGCTCCCAAGTCAAGTAAGGCTTTTTCAATTTTGTTCTCTCCAATGATGCAGGAAATGGTGGGTGCACCGGGATCTTTGAATTTAGGAGGGAGCTCATTGAGTAAGATGGAGCTCACGTTCTGTGCTAGGAGGACATTCTTCTTTACTTTCATCTTCCTTTTTACCGTCAACAAATCTTTGATGACTTTTGCATAAGCTGGAATTTGTTTGATGGCATCGAGGAATGGTAAATTCAGCTTTACCTGCTTTAGTGTTTCTAGCACGTCATCACGTGGGTTTCCTTTCTGGGAAGGAATCAACCTTTGAGGAAACGGTGCCGCGGAGGGTGGTTTCACTACTACCCCGGGCTCACTAGTGTCATCTTTATCACTCTCATTCGAGGGGACATCTTCGGCCTCTTTCGTGCCGGGCGAAATCACCTTGTCTTTGGTTGTGTCGTGTGGGGGAGGTGATAAATCAACGACTCTCCCACTACGAAGAGTGGTCACAGCTTGACATTGCTCCTGATAATCAGTAGAAGTGGAGCTAACACTAGTTTGACCTTGGGGAGGTCTTTGGCCCTGGGCAGGAAACTTGCCCTTCTCTTGAACGCTCAACGAGGATTGAATTTTGGACAGGTTCGCATTTATGTCGCCAATTAGACGATCATATTTGTCATTGTTTGCGGTCTGGCTAGTGATGAATTGATTCATCGTATCCTCGAGAGTTCTCCGCTGTGGCGGGATATAATTTCCGTGAGGTGGTGGTGCTTGCACATGTCCTTGCAGGTGTGGAGCTTGTTGAAATTGTTGTGGAGGAGGAGGGGCAACATGCGAAGGAGGGTTCATTGCGGCATGTTGTTGCCCGTAGCTAAATCCGGGATGATTTTTCCACGAAGGATTGTATGAATTCCCGTGCGGGGCACCGAAATTACCCTTAAAGCCTCCTATACCACTAACTTGCTCCTGCAACATTACTTTGCAGGCGGGTATCGTCGGGCATTCCTCAGTTGAATGTCCCGCCTCACAAATTGCACACACCTTTTCGACGGGATTCTTGATAGATCCAACTACCTCTCATAAATCTCAAAATCCTTTCTCAAGGGTGTCCATCCGACAGTCCGACATAGAGGTTTTATCTACATGGTATAGACCGGACGCCGATGGAGTGGCGGTCGCTTGACGATTTCGATTCTGAGCATTAGGATCAGAAATATCCCATGATTGGGTAGTCTCAGCGACATACCTCAGGTGAAGCTCAGCATCGTGGCAATCTAGCTCGATAAACGGACCATTACCCATGGTTTCAATGAGTTGCTTGGAGTTAAGGTTCAACCCATTATAGAGGAAGGAAATGATTTGAGCTGTATCAAATCCATGATGGGGGCACGAAGCAGTTAACTCATTGAAACGCTCATAACATCAATGGAACGGCTCATTATCCAATTGCCTGAACGATTGAATCTGAGCCTTTATGGAGATTGTTCGATGTGGTGGAAAGAACTTCTTGAGAAATCTGGATTGTAACTCGTTCCAAGATGGAATCGAGCTCGGAGGTAAAGACCATAGCCAGGTCTTAGCTTTATCTTTTAACGAGAATGGGAAGAGTTTGAGGCGAATCACCTCTTGTGTGCAAGTTTGATCGTTGAGAGTATCACACACGTCCTCAAATTCCCTTATATGCAAGTATGCCTTTTCAGAATCCATACCGTGATAGTGTGGTAGCATCTGGATCATCCCATTTTTGAATCGGAACTGCCCGGCATTATACGGGAGTATAATGCATCCCGGAGTGACAGTGCGCTCGGGATATAAGAATTCTCTCAACGGGAGATACGGAGGCTCTTCCTCACCGGTAGATGCATTACTATGTTGCGACATCTCTCTCTCACTTGACGATTCGGCGCTCTCACTGGGTGTGCACGACGTGTGTCCTACGAAGGAGAAGGGACTGTCGCTAGAGATTGAGTGTGACGGTGTGGGAGGTGGGATCCAGAACTGTGGGGCTTGTGGAGTGTGGGGACTATCAGGATTATACTCAACAAGTGGATTTTAGTGAATGCTGGTTGGAGTATTATGGGGTGTGGGAGTGGTTTCAGAATTTTACATTAAGTTTGTGAGAGATGGTGGTGAATCTTTGTGTGCTTTTTATATTTTTTTATGTTTTTGGATTTTTGAATTTTTGGTCAAAGCTTTGGATTGACTCGATCTAATCCTAAGTCTACCTAATTCCCCGGCAACGGCGCCAAAAACTTGACACGACTCAGAATGTGTCTCTAAAGTGTGTACTCTCTAGGCTCAACTGCAAGCCTGTCGTTCAAGTAATAATCCGACAAGTCGGGTATCGATCCTCAGGGAAAAAGGACAACGAGAGTTGTGACGACGGAATAAGACTGAGGAATCCTAACGATGACTCTAAAAAGAAGAAAAAGATTTGATTTTGGTTTTTTTTGGAATGATTAATCTAAATGCAATTATGGAATTATGAAAATGTGCAATTACACTAAATTACCTAAAAATGTGAATGAAAGTTTGATTTGAACTTTTAAATGAGATGATGAAGAAAATAGGACGGGAATACAATCCCCCAACCCTAGTGTAATGCAGTTATAATATTAATCGTAAATTTATCTAATTAATTTGACCCAGTCTTTAGTACTCCCAAGCATTACGTATACGAGGTTCAAGCCCGCGTCATACTTAATCAAAGGATGAGTAAATCAGTATCACGATAGTGACACTCGAATTGTATTCTCAATCATCCTGGTTACCCAGGGGCAAACGAGATATTTAGACCTACAATTGTTGTGTCCCTACGCAATACGGTCACAATTAATCACTAAATTCAAAGGATTAATTTTATACGTGCAATGACCACATCAGGTTGGGTTCATGTATCCCGGCCTTAGAAAATCTAGCCTAACATGATGAAAGTGATGAAAACAGTGTTTAACATGCAAGTGTTCATAATTAATCTAAGGACAATTGATGGAATACTGTAGAATATAATCACAAAGAAGAAACAACTTACTAAAATTACCCAAGGAATAATCGCAGCAATAAATAAAATTGGTGAGCACACAAACTTTGAATAAACCTTCAATCCTTGAATAAAACTGGAAATTGTATCTACAACTAGGGTTTATGGAAGAATAAAAGAGATTAAACTAATCCCCTCCGTTCTAGCCTGCTTTACAATGAAAATAATTCGGGTTTTTATACCCTACATGAAATTCCAAGAAGTTGAGTATAAGTCGGAGTCTTTAGAGGAGAATCAGAAAACAAAATCTCGATGGGCGGACCGATCCGACCCTTAGGCGGATCGGTCCGCTTCTAAAGCGGATCGGTTCTTTTAATTTTTGTCTTCTTCGATTCGCCTTCGGTTCGCAGTCCTCTGGAGTTTGCACAGCGGACCGGTCCGGGTTGAGGGCGGACCGGTCTGCCTATTTGACTTTTCCTTCAAACTTTGACTGCCCATATCTTTCGCTCCGAGTATCCGATTGAGGTGACATTTTTCCTAGGTACTTGTGAGGATGATACCTTCAACTTCTCTTGAGGTACCTCATCCGGATTCTGGGTAGAAATGACTCTTTTGCCCTTTTGACTTTTCTTGTTGACTTTCTCTATTCTTCCGGTTTCCTTCTTCCATTTCTTGACATTAGATACCTGTAAAATCATAACGAAATACCAGAAACTCGGTGTACTTGTTAGGATAGTTCAATAGCAAGATTATGAGATAAAGTCAATCCAATTACGTTGTTCGAGGTGATTAAAGTACCGAAATTAAGGGATAAATTAGGAAGAATTTATGCCTAATCAACAACCTATGTTCTAATTAATCCTCTACATGTATAAGATTAATCCCTAACATTAAATCGTCAAATTAAAAACTAAGACCCATAAATCATATGGGGTTTACTACGATGAATCAAGACACTGAATGTTAAATTAAGCAAGAAAATTCTTGCCTGGATATGCGGCTGATGAATTCCCCTTTGAAACTCCCTCTTCAATTCATTGTTATGGATTCTTGCCTTCTCTCTCTCTCAGTGGTGTAGGCTAGGGTTCTTAGATGTAACCTCTAGGGAGTTATTAAATCTCTTAATATAGGTAATTATCTTACTAATCCAGAGTTAGGCTTATTTCCCAAGTTTTGGACCCCCAAATGGATTCAAACCCATAATTAGACTTGTCCAAAAGTAATACATATACCCCAAGACCATTTCTAACTGTTTAAAACACCTAAACGATCCCATTTGACTTCCCGAAATGCGTCCCAATTATTTTTATCCACAATTACATTTATAATTGAGTCGTACATTTTGCATTAATAATTTACTACGCATGCAATTATTTTCCATTGTAATTATTAGCATAAAAATATCAATCACACATGATTATGACATAATAACAATTTACTCGTTCGTAATTAATAAATTAAATTCACCAATTTAATTCAATTTCCATGAATTTTATTTTATTCCCAAAAATATAGTTTTATTTATTCTAGAAAAATACGGGGTATTACACTAGTCTCCTTTGGGATCATCAGGCCCCACGATACGGAATCTAACCTTATCCCACCAAACATATCAATAATAGCAGTATAAAAAAAAGTGTCCCCGTGCGTAAGGTTATCAACATGAGAGTAATATTATTCTATTCTTTATAAAATTCCACAATTTACACTCACACGTCACTAATGTATTTCACGTCTACTATTCTGTATCTTTTACTCGTTTATCAAAGTTATACTAATATTTAAAGGATATGAGGTGATGTATAAATTTTACACAAAAAACTAAAATAGAGTAATTTCTTATCTCATGCGGGGATTATAATATTTCTACAAATATCTACATATAAAATTCATCTCAATAATCATATTATAGGAAAACTGCACATTTTATTTAAAAAGTTCACTTTGAACTTGTACTACTAAAGGCATGAATCTACATCATAATGGAGAGATGTCAATTTCATTATATATCACGAGTCTCCAAAATAATTGATTCTATGAGATATGTGTGGGGAAACCACTACTACTTGGTCATCAAGTAAAAAATTCCCAGTCTTTACTAAATTCATATGAAAGGTCGTTCTCTCATGTACTAACAACTCCACGTAATCATATAAATCCCAATTCCCAATTTATATAGGGTTATAATAATTTAACAAAATTCAACAATTTGTGAATACTATCATTTGGTGACATTTCATTGTTAATGTGAGCATGGGAGTGTACAATTAGAATTTACATGCAATACTATCAAAAGCCTAATAATCATTCCATATACTTATATATTTTTTTCTTTAAACTACTTGACCTGACACACTAAACCCATTTATCACATTCCCAAGTATTTTAATTCACTCTTAAAAGTCTCATTTACCACAAACACATATCCTCGTTAATACAACAAGATCATTCTAGATGATGAAATATTGTTTTAAAGTCTCAAGTCAATTCTTTATGTTAATAAATTTGTCCCTAACCCAGCATTTACTCACACCTCATATGTAAATATTCTCTATATTATAACTTCGAATGTACCAATGCAATATCCCAAATACCATAAGTCAACACCAATTTATGCGTAACTATACCTAACTTCACGTTCAAATAGTCATTTTGTGAATAAATCCAAATGCACTAATAATCCATCCTAATTATCGTAACTCCCAAAGATCAACACCTTAAGTCAATATCATACATTCAAAATACAAATATATCGAACCACATCATTATCTAGTAATCACAGTATCACTACCAACATTATGCATATCATCATAGCTCCATCATCCCACCTAAATTCCATCACCAATAGGCATCGAGAACAAAATCCATATTAGTTATCCTATCACAGTTTTCACGTATATCGTATCTCACATCCACCCAATCATTCAACGATACCAAAAGTCCAATCATCAATATTTATAATTTCCAATGTCGTAACTACACAACAACTTACGATTTTGAGCATAACAATATAAATTTAGAATTGACAGTACAATTTTCCCAATACCCCCACTATATATGTATATCTCCCAATCGTAACCAACACAGGTTCAACTCCGATACACTAATAACTTGAAATTTCAAATAATATATTTTCTCATTCATTAAACTTATGGTTCCCAAGTATGTATAAGCCAAATTTCAAAGTAAGATTTCATAATACATTATTTTAATCCATATTGAAGCATTTCACACCTTGTGAATTGCCCAACAATGATAGTGTACCAAGAAAAACTCAACATTTCTTAACACTATGCACATTTCAATGACAAACCCAAGGGGTTTAATCTTTTAAAAGTTATTTCTTCCTAAAATACCTATTCATTTACAACGGGTCTTTTTGTTTCATTATTTTATTGATATATCCCCATAATACCCTTTTCTCATACGACTACTACTTTAATTTAGTAAATAATTTCCCACATAAATATCAATTATAAATTATACCATAACCTTAGAGTTTCTAATTCATTCGCGTATCAAATGTGGGTTCAATAATATATATGAAAGCCAAATATTAATCATGATTCCAAATTTCAATTTCAAATTCCCAAATCTCAACATTTTAAGTTTCATATAAAAATATAAGGATGAGTAGTCATATTCAATTCACAATGTATAACATAATTATTTAATCCAATCATATGAATACTCATAAATTAGATTATTCTTTCCCTAAGTATTTTCTTAATCTCTTTTAATCCAAATTCATAATAAGTTTAGGCAATATTTAACACATATTCAAATTAAGGAAAAAAGTCGAGGTATACTTGCCTCTAAGACATCCAAATCTGAAATGACAGAAATTATGATACGAGCTTTTTTCATTTCTTAAATCCAAATCTAAATCTGAATTCTATGTAATAAAATTGAGTCAGGTCCATGTCTGCTGATTTTCCCAAATCCCAAGGGAAGGTCCTCAAAAATTAGCCTTAAAATTAACATTCTCTGCATCTGAAAACCCAAAAAGAACCTCTTGGAGCCTAAATATCACCATCCAGCCTCCCTAGTGGCCTAGGGCACCGCTATAACAACCATAGAGGCTGCCATAGTGGCCCAACCTCCATTCTCCCTCTCACTTTTGTCTTTTCTTTCGTTTATTTCTTTTTTTCTTATTGTTTTTCTCTTTTTTCTTATTTTCTCTTATTGTCTTGTACACCAACTTACCATATATATATTTTGTGTTGTGACCCTTTAATTTTCCCTAGTTTGGATCCTAATCCATCTACAATTACCCCTTTTTACCCTTTAGTTAAAAATTAATGATATAAATCCCTCTTTTGTCCCTTTAACTATTGTAAAATGTCTAAAAATCATATAAAATCTCTAAAAATGGTGTAAATTCATCTTGACTCATTTAATTACATTATTAATAAAAAAAAGAATTATGTCTCATTCTAATTTCCATTTTTCTTAATCTACAACAACTCCCACAATTTCTTTTAATTATCATGAAATCTTTAAAAATTACTTTTTAATAGGTATAAAATTTCCAAAAATTCTATGAATCATATTTACAATGTCCATTTCCCTATCTTGTTATAATAAATCATTACTAATGATTTCTTCAATTATTTATTCAATTCTCACCATAATTAAACTATTTTAATTATTTATTTCTTGAAAACTGTGAGTTATTACATATGTCATCGATGCTACCTCACTCCTAACCTAGTCTTATCCTCCTTTCGGTTACTGCTCGGATAGGATGTAGGTGTTGAGTTTGCATGGTCATTCTTTTATGTCTACCTATTTATCTATCATATTGAATTTATTTTTAGTACTATTGAGCTGGTATTACTATTACATTTGACATGGAATTTTATTATGAGATAGTGTAGCTATGCGATGATTCTATTATTGTTGGTTAGTTCGGTATTAGAGATTTTGTGGTTCATCTCTATTATGTTGAGTTATTTATTTTATGCATTTAGTTGTATTTACATTCATTCTTAAAATGATACACAATTATTTATACTCCTATTTTATTTATTTTATACTTGATCAATCCAGATTAGATTTTATGGGGTGTCACACCTAACATTTATGTTTCTTCCTATGTGCTTAGGTTATTGTTAATGTAAATGAAATGATTAATTTGGATATTTTAATGCCTTAACATGTCCACATAAACTTTGTTTTCCAATAAACTAAATAACAACTATGTTTCCATTATGTAGGAGGATTTTTTTTGTTAAACAATACAATTGGGCTCTATCATATTCTCATATGTATTTGTGTCTCATGTTTCAATGTATTATAAAATGACAACAAAATTTTCCACATTTTTATCTGTAATTTATACTTATTGGCTTATTTGATCAATGAAAATGCAGTTTGTAGGTATTGCATTTTTTATTTTCTCTTTTTCATCAAACTAGAATACAATCACTGTGAAAGTGGGGATTCTATGGAATGATTCATATCTTAAGCCAACCACACACAAATTCTATTTTACCAAATTGTATCTTTGAATTTATTTAGTGTACATGCAAAGATGTAATCCAAATTAAATATAGCAAACCAAGAAGGCAAATACGCGAAGAAGCAAAAAAAAAATCCCTTTCGAGCAAAACGTTTAATTCACCATTGTACAAGATTTGACTGACACGATAAGACTTAGCTCACTAAGTATGACCCACAGTTCTTCAAATCTTCTATAACAACGGCACAGTCCAGCACCACCCATCGGAAGCAGTCTTCCTTTTGGTATCCACCGATCAGACTTCTTCTTCAGCAGTAGAGCCTTTGCTCCATAAAACAGCAGTAGTGATTGTGACACCCTGCCTAATAAAATACTGGGTGATCAATCCTATACCAGATTCAAACAAGAATCTCATATGGTTCATTCTTAGCATCACTGCCGAAAACAAATTTAATTACTAATAACTTATTAGGATGACGTCAAATTTTATTTAACAAATCTTTTTTAACCAAACCAACTAAATAAAACATTCACACAATTTATATACACGAAACTGAAATGAAATAAAATAATCGAACACTCGGTACAACATAATACAACCAAATATAATGCTGCACAAAAAGGCGGTAAAAGAATAAATGAATAGAGTTGGGCTATCGGCCCGAGTGTATCTACAGTACCTCTTATCTAGATCACAAGGATAGAAGCGTCTAAAATAAACCTGCTTGCATCCACATCTGCTGTAGCAAACGTCCGACTCGAAGGATATATATATATATATATATATATATATATATATATATATATATATAGCAAGTGAAGGAGAAATAGAGAAACGGGTCAGAGCCCGAGTTTGAAAATATTTTAGCAAGTTCAAAAATGTCATATTTTAAAATATGTAAATCTCTCATATTTAAATTGATATCGCACTCTCATGAGATACCCCTCACCCCTCTTCTATAGTGCACGCCTAACGTTCTATACTTAGTCTATTGTAGCTAACACTACCCAAGCTATTTAGACTATAGTACTCGTTTGAGCTTATCTACACTTCTAAGTTCCCGTACCGTCCATACAGTACTAAGTTTCATTAACACCTATCATATTGTAAATAAATTTCCAAGTAACATTTCGCATAAGTCAGTTTCTGATTTGAAAGTTAACTCTGACCACTTAACCTTATTCATTAGATACTCACTATCTAATATTATGTTTTGCCCATTAAGCTTTCTCCGCTTAAGTTAATAGTTAGATATATTCACTTCGTCTAATTATCTACTACTTCATCCTAGTACATGATTCATATAGTATATATTTCACACACAATATACACTATAAGGATAATTGGCCCGGTCTAATCGTCGACTCCAATTATCCCAAATTATTTATCATTTAGATATACGAACATCATATAATCATCTACCATTCTACCCAGGTAGGTTATTTATATAATATGTATTTCACACACAATAATTATCTACTACTTCATCCTAGTAGATTATTCATATAGTATATATTTCACACACAATATAGACTATAAGGATAATTGGCCCGGTCTAATCATCAACTCCAATTATCCCAAATTATTTATCATTTAGATGTATGAACATCATATAATCATCTACCATGCTACCCAAGTAGATTATTTATATAGTATATATTTCACACACAATATATACTATAAGGAGTGTTGGCCCGATCTAATCATCGACTCCAATTCTCCTATCATTTACATTGGCCCGATTTAATCCTCGACTCCAAATGTAAATGAAATAATAGAATATTGGCTCGGTCTAATCCTCGACTCCAATATCATATAAGCACTGTAGGTTTTCACCCAACCTAAGAACAAAATTTATAGGTATTCACACAACCAAATTATTCATACATGTATATAATATATTTCTCTCTAATATTCACCGTACTTGTTTGCTTTATGAATTTATTTCACTTTCGTATTTATTCGAGTATTCCCTCTACTCTTTATTGGCCCGGACTCATACTTCGATCACCAGTTTTTATTTTGTATACTATTGGTATTCACACAACCTATATATTACTATGCTTCAATAGGTGTTCACTCAACCCGATAATACGCATTAGTACGTAGCATATATCTCTCACATATTTGTCGTACTATTTGTCTTACGATTTATCTCACTATCGTATATATTGGAGTGTTCACACAACTCTAAGGGTACTAGTTACCCCTTGTTATATCAACTCAGTAGTTACCCTTGTTAACCTACTGACCCAAAAATTTAAGCTCGCTCATGCTTTTTCTCTAATTATATTCTTATCATCTTGAATTAGAATATGTCACAATCAAGCCTATGAATTTCCACTTTAATTCTCTCACAAAATTAAAGTCCAACACTCAATCATAGACCTACTACCATCATTATTCCAGCAATATATTTCATCAAGGTCCCAAACACTTCGCCGATAAATTTTTTAGCCATTTAAGGATTAAAAAGAAAAATCTCACATTTTCTGGCAGCCGAAAACGAATCATAAATTTTCTGGTAGATTAAACACCCTCTAGTAAAATTAAGATTTCTCCCTCTATAGAATTCTGATTGACCTGATTCAAGGCTCATTAGAAAAATAACTTCAATAAATTTATTTTCATCCATAAATGAGCATCTAATCAAAATCATACAGAAAATGGCATGCATTTGAATTCTCTCAAAAATATCCATAACTCAGCTGTTCTGGCAGATTAAACACCTTGCACTAAAATAGCTATAACTCACTGTACATAAGTCCAATTGACCTCATTAAAATCTCATTAGAAAGATAACTTCAATACCTTTATGTTCATCTATTAATGAGAATCTCATTGAAATCATACAGAAAAAGGCATGCATTTTAATTCTCTAAAAAATATTCGTAACTCAGTTGTTCTGGTAGCTTAAACACCTTGCACTAAAACAACTATAACCCACTCTACATAAGTCCAATTGATCTTATACAAAGCTCATTAGAAATATAACTTCCATACATTTCTTTTCATCCATAAATGAGCATATAATTCAAATCATACAGAAAATGGCATGCATTTCAATTGTCTATAAATTTCCGATTTGATTCCCGAGCTAACGATTTCAATCTAGGAACTGCTTCCTTAGAAAAATTATTATAAATAAAAAATATATGAGAAAAATACGTGGTCAGTGCCCACGCGACCGTATCTAAAATATCTACAACTTTAATATTTTGACTAAGAACTGAATCGATTCTCCTCCTGGCCGAATCGACCCTGCAAGATGCTATATTACTATTCACTATCTTCTCCAAATTACAAATCTCCATTAATGCACTTCCAAGCTTTTTATCTTCTCTCCAATCATCATCCAACCTCAACCAACAATATATACACACATAAAAAGGGTTCTAATCATCCTAGAACTCATATTCAACAATTAATTTCATTAATTTCTAAGTTTCCCAAATTTGATATCATCCGGGGTTTATTCGTTAATCTTCCGAAAAACCCGTTCTGATTCACGAAAACTCATACCAAAAATATTTATAGTTTTACACACCAACTATAATATGAGAAATAAACACATTAAATTAATAAATAAAGTAAACACTTGCCTATTGGATAAAATCCGACGACCCCGAGTTGAATCCCGCGGAACTTAGCCGGAAATCCCCTTATTTCTTCTCTTCTCTTTCTTCTTCTATTTTATTCTCTTCTTTCTCTCTTCTCTTTCTCTCTCCTAGGGCTGAAATGTGGGATAAATGAGGGTTGTACCCTTATTAATCTCGAAATTAGGTGTATACCCAATTGTAAAATGACTCGTGTACTTAAATGCGAGTCCCGACTAGTCCAAAAAGCCCCTGAAACCCAAACATTACCCCGAGTACTTCATTTTGACTATTTCGGACCATTCATGAACAACAGTGCCCTCGAAATTATCTTTCGAGTCACTTAAAATATACTTCTCATTTCTCACCTCAAAATGGTCTACACGTGACTCCCAGTGAGATAAAATAAAATACGAACATATCATTCGCTATGTCGTATATCAAAATCCACCATTATTTACTATTCACACACATAGTAAATCTCGTAACATAATATTAATTAGTCTCTATCTCTCGACTAATATTTAATAATCACTTTTATTATTTAATCACATTAAATTACGTCACACATGTAATTTAACTAAAATGTATTTATCCAATTAATTTTTTCGAATTAATTAAATCATAAATACTTAGGAATATGGGGTATTACATACTTCCCCCCTTAAAAAGGAATTTCATCCCCGAAATTAGGACACTGCCGATACTAAAACTTAGGATTTTTAAAATCACAAAGTAGAAAGTTCCCCAAATATGCTCATATATATATATATATATATATATATATATATATATATATATATATAGTCTCATCATCCCTATATAGTTACACTAATCATGCACCCTTATTTTAAGACCACTTGGCGTAAAGCATTT
Source organism: Sambucus nigra (assembly GCA_949130495.1). NCBI lineage: Eukaryota > Viridiplantae > Streptophyta > Magnoliopsida > Dipsacales > Adoxaceae > Sambucus > Sambucus nigra. The sequence goes on along the minus strand of OX422216.1, from coordinate 96,044,410 downwards.
ATTATTAATACCATATCTACTAGTTTCACACATTAGAAATATTCACAAATCCACACACACACACACACACACACACACACACACACACACACACACACATATATATATATATATATAGTCATATCATCCCTATACATATATATACTAATCATGCACCCCCGGGCTAAGACCCATTAGCGCACCTAATCATAAAACCCTGCACCCTCGGGTTAACACCCATTAGTACACTTAACAATAGAGTTCCTGCACCCCCCGAGTTATCACTCATTAGTGCGCATAACAATAAGATTCTTACACCCCTGGGTTATCACCCATTAGTGCTCTTAATAATAATATCACATAATAGGCATACAAACATCCTATTAAGATTCATAGGCATATTCCCAACCTAATCATACACTTATCATACGTAATTTTATTCTCATCGCTACGTATAGTATAAATATTCAGATTACTATCTCTCTCGAAATATCCAAGGTACATTCTCTATACCGAATAATTAAAATATTAATTCTCATATACTCCTACGGAATTTGGTACTACATACACCCCTTATTTCCTTGGAGTATGCTAACATTATAGTCATGCGCAAGCCACTCTTCAACACTCGTTCGAGTAAGACTCTGCTCTACTTTCTCACAATCATTTGGTATCCTTTTTATCAAGAGGTATCCTTTAAATGGCTTTCCACAGCCTTTCAACCCATCTCGGGTAGCTCTTGTTGCACATATATGCTTGAATTATCGTCATTCTCACACGACATTCAATCCATCATACCATTTTAACCTTGTTTATAGCTGCCCCTCAGGCATATATTCTACACATTCATTTTCACGTCCTTATATCTCGGACATCTTTGGAACTAACTAACCAGGGTGCCCATACACCCTATCATTCGTACATATCAGCACAACCATAATATAATCGGTCCATATCATATGTGCCCATAAAAAAAACATGGGTATTCTCAATCACCCCACTAATCATAATATAATTTTCCTCGACATCGTCTCACCCTTCAATCTGTGGTGAGAGGAAAATTTTCAGTGCTTTTTCAAGGCACTACAGGCTTCACATGCCTTATATGCATAATATCTCTCAGTTCGACTTGTTCTCTCCACACGTAAAATGAGTAATAACTACAGTGTTAGCCCTTACCCTAGCATCCAACACATCTCTTAACTTCCGCGTCTCTAAAGGAGTGATATAACAATGCACTTTTTCTATCACTTAGTACTGAGCGCTAAACAAAATAATGAGCTCAATCTCTCCGCTCGGCTGTAACCCAGTATACCCTGAATCATATCAATCTAGTCCCTACACACCAGGATTAACTGTAATGAGACCTCTATGCTCTCCAAATTCCCCAATAAAATGTATCATAAGTGCGAGCTCAACCCTCTTTCAGGTGAGGAATCGTCAAATGGCACATCTTGCCTTGGAATAGCGAACACCATAGCCTTGCACTAACGGCCCACTACCGCTTTAACCATTACTAACCAGTCTATATCCAGGAGAATATCATACTCATATAACACATCACTAAAATGAGTAGTTCTAATATATTCCCCACTAAGTCCATACCCTCTCCCCTACGGATGAATTAAATGATAACCCCGTTACACAACAGTGTAATATGTACACATAATAATGTATCAATATATCCACTAGACTCGTCTCACACATGAATCTAGCGTTAATCAAAATATCATGACTCGCTCGGTCACACAAAATATACCTCATTCGCTCGAGGGTATAACTCATATTTCTACCTTGCCAATCTCCCTGGCTACTCAAACGGTTCTCGGACACAACACGCTTGTCTGAACCGAACCCCAAAACTATCTTAATCAATGCCCTGCTAGGTACCATACTCATGTCCCTTTACTCGCTTTGGGCAAAATTAATACGTTTGGTCTCACTCTCCACATAAAAATATCTCTCGATAAAATCCCTAATATTTGTGGCCACGCTAGACCCCTGTTGTTCCTTTAGCTCTGATGGCCCCAGGGAACACACTACTGACCTTACCAGCCTGACTGAATTCACCGTTAGTCGGTCAGAATTCAATTATCTACATCTTTTAAATAGCTCTCCCACATGGGTCTCTCCTCGTGGTGTTTCACTAGCACATTTACTTCCAGCCTTACACCCTGACTAATTTCACAAATTCTTTTAGCTACTTTCACGTAGAAGTATCAACTGCTCATACAACAGAGGTGACTTTGACTACGATCATCATCCCCAAAATATATTTTACAACACTAACTGAGCCCCACCTCCTGCTGTTCTCCCAACGGCCCTCATCGGTAGTCCTCCGTTGTTCGGTGTACCATACCCAATCGAACTCGTATACGAATCACATCAACTATTCTTAACAGCAGGAGAACGTAATCCACGTACGTAGAGGAATACAATAATAATCCTATAATAGGGCTCTATATTAATCAAACGATACGCTAAAAACGTAGTAAGTCGTACAGTACCTAAGGACACTAGAACCTGATGCTCTGATACCATCTGTGACACCCTGCCTAATAAAATACCAGGTGATAAATCCTATACCAGATTAAAACAGGAATCTCATATAGTTCATCCTTAACATGACTGTTGAAAACCAATTTAATTACTAATAACTTATTAGGCTGGCGTCAAATTTTATTTAATAATTATTTTTTAACCAAACCAACTAAATAAAATATTCACACAGTTTATATACACGAAACTAAAATGAAATAAAATAACCGAACACTCATTACAACATCATACAACCAAATCTAATGTCGCACAAAAAGGCAGTAAAAGAATAAATGAATACCGTTGGGCTTTCGGCCCGAGTGTATCTACAGTACCTCTTATCTAGATCATAAGGATAGAAGCGTCTAAAATAAACTGCTTTCATCCACAGTTGTTGCAGCAAACGTTTGACTCGAAGGAATTATCATCCAGGCGTCCTTGTGTCTGGACACCTATATATACATATATAGCAAGAGAGGGAGAAATAGAGAAACGGGTCAGAGCCCGAGTTTGAAAATATTTTAGCAAGTGAATAAATGCCATATTTTAAAATATGAAAATCTCTCATATTTAAATTGGTATTGCACTCTCATGAGATACCCCTCACCCCTCTTCTATAGTGCACGCCTAATGTTCGATACTAAGTGTATTGTAGCTACAACTACACAAGTTATTTATATTATAGTACTCGTTTGAACTTATCTACACGTCTAAGTTCCCGTACCGCTCATACAGTACTAAGTTTCATTAACACCTCTCATATTGTTAATAAATTTCCAAGTAACATTTCACATATGTTAGTTTCTGATTTGAAAGTTAAGTCTGACCACTTAACCTTATTCATTAGATGCTCACTATTTAATATTATGTTTTTCCCATTAAGCTTTCTCCGCTTAAGTTAATACTTAGATGTATTCTCTTCGTCTCATTATCTACTACTTCATCCTAGTACATGATTCATATAGTATATATTTCACACACAATATACACTATAAGGATAATTGGCCCGGTCTAATCGTCGACTCCAATTATCCCAAATTATTTATCATTTAGATATACGAACATCATATAATCATCTACCATTCTACCCAGGTAGGTTATTTATATAATATGTATTTCACACACAATAATTATCTACTACTTCATCCTAGTAGATTATTCATATAGTATATATTTCACACACAATATAGACTATAAGGATAATTGGCCCAGTCTAATCATCGACCCCAATTGTCCCAAATTATTTATCATTTAGATGTATCAACATCATATAATCATCTACCATTCTACCCAAGTAGATTATTTATATAGTATATATTTCACACACAATATATACTATAAGAAGTATTGGCCTGGTCTAATCATCAACTCCAATTCTCCTATCATTTACATTGGCCCGGTCTAATCCTCGACTCCAAATGTAAATGAAATAATAGAATATTGGCTCGGTATAATCCTCGACTCCAATATCATATAGGCACTATAGGTTTTCATCCAACCTAAGTACATAATTTATAGATATTCACACAACCAAATTATTCATACATGTACATAATATATTTCTCTCTAATATTCACCGTACTTGTTTGCTTTACGAATTTATTTCACTTTCGTATTTATTCGAGTATTCCCTCTACTCTTTATTGGCTCGGACTCATACTTAGATCACTAATTTTTATTTATTATACTATAGGTATTCACACAACCTATATATTACTATGCATTAATATATGTTCACTCAACCCGATAATACGCATTAGTACGTAGTATATATCTCTCACATATTTGTCGTACTATTTGTCCTACGATTTATCTCACTATCGTATATATAGGAGTGTTCACACAACTCTAAGGGCCCTAGTTACCCCTTGTTATATCAACTCAGTAGTTACCCTTGTTAACCTACTGACCCAACAATTTAAGATCGCTCACGCTTTTTTCGTAATTATATTCTTATCATCTTGAATTAGAATACGTCACGATCAAGCCTATGAATTTCCACTTTAATTCTCTCACAAAATTAAAGTCCAACACTCAATAATAGACCTACTGCCATCATTATTCCAGTAATATATTTCATCAAGGTCCCAAACACTTCCCCGAAAAAAAATTTAGCCATTTGAGGCTTAAAAAGAAAAATCTCACATTTTTTGCCAGCCAAAAACTAATCATAAATTTTCTGGCAGATTAAATACCCTCTAGTAAAACTTAAATTTCTCTCTCTATAGAACTCCAATTGACCAGATTCAAAGCTCATTAGAAACATAACTTCAATAAATTTCTTTTCATCCATAAATGAGCATCTAATTCAAGTCATACAAAAAATGGCATGCATTTGAATTCTCTCAAAAATATTCGTAACTCATTTGTTCTGGCAGCTTAAACACCTTGCACTAAAACAGCTATAACTCACTCTACATAAGTCCAATTGACCTCATTCAAAGCTCATTAGAAAGATAAATTCAATACCTTTATGTTACTCTATTAATTAGCATCTAATTCAAATCATATAGAAAATTTCATACATTTGAATTCTCTCAAAAATATCCATAACTCAGCTGTTCTGGCAGCTTAAACACCTTGAACTAAAACAACTATAACTAACTATAAATAAGTCCAATTTATCTAATTCAAATCTCATTAGAAAGATAAATTCCATACCTTTTTTTCATCCATAAATCAGCATCCAATTCAATTCACACAGAAAATGGTATGCATTTGAATTGTCTATAAATTTCTGATTTGATTCCCGAGCTAACGATTTCAATTTCGAAACTGCTTCTTAGAAAAATTATAATAAATCAAAAGTAAATCAGAAAAATATGAAGTCGGTGCCTACGAGACCATATCAAATTGATCAAGAACTGAATCGATTCTCCTCTTTTCCGAATCGACCCTGCAAGCTGCAACGTTAGTGTTCACTGTCTTCTCCAAATTACAAATCTCCATTAATGCACTTCCAAGCTTTTTATCTTCTCTCCCATCATCATCCAACATCAACCAACAATATATACACACATAAAAAGGATTCTAATCATCCTAGAACCGATATCCAACAATTAATTTCAATTAATTTCTAAGTTTCCCAAATTTGATATTATCCGGGGTTTATTCGTTAATCTTCCCCAAAACCCATTTTGATTCACGAAACTCATCCCAAAAATCTTTATAGGTTAACACACCAACTATAATATGAGGAATAAACACACTAAATTAATAAAGAAAGTAAACACTTTCCTCGTGGATAAAATTCGACGACCCCGAGTTTAATCCCGCGGAACTTGGCCGGAAATCCCCTTCTTTCTTCTCTTGTCTTTCTTCTTCTTTCCTCTCTTATTTCTCTCTTCTCTTTCTCTCTCGCAGGACTGAAATGTGGGAGAAATGAGGGTTCTCCCCTTATTAATCCAAAAATTGGGTGTATACCCAATAGTAAAATGACTCGTGTACTTAAATGCGAGTCCCGACTAGTCCAAAACGCCCCCGAAATACAAATATTACCCCCGGGTGCTTCATTTTGACTATTTTGGACCTTTCGGGATCAACAACGCACTCAAAATTATCTTTCGAGTCACTTAAAATATACTTCTCATTTCTCACCTCAAAATGGTCTACACACGACAACTAGTGAGATAAAATAAAATACGTGATTAGGCATAAATTCTTCCAAGTTTACCCGTTAATTTATAGGCTTTTATTACCTCGGACAACGTAAAACAAATTAGTTTATCCCATATCTTGGCTATCGATTTCGTCTAATAAGTACCCCGAGTTTCGTGTACTTCTTATTAATTTCTCAGGTATTTATTTCATGAAACGAAGAAAGAAACCGGAAGAAGCAAGAGAAAAGAAAGAAGACGAATCAAAAGGGTAAAAGCGTAATTTCTACCAAGAATCTGATTGAGGATCCAAAATAAAAGTTGAAGATCTCGCTTTGTGAACACGTAGGAAGAAACGGCATCCCAATCTGAGTTCTGGATTAGAAGTTATGAAGACCCGAAGATGTGAAAAAATAATGAGATATTGAAGAGAAGTTGAAGAAGGCAACCCGAACCGATCCGATTTATTAGAAAAATGGACCAGTTCGGGGTCTTAAATCACTTGAATAAAATGATGTTTAGCGAACCAATTCGTTATCCCAAAAAATGGATTGGTCCGGCCCTTAAAATCACTGCATAACAACCTGTTTAGCGGACCAATCCGATTTGTTTGGAAAACGGATCAGTCCGATTGCTGACTAGACCAGTCCGATAGGTCTTGACCGGATCGATCTAGTGTTCGAGATTTGTGTTTATCCTCTTCAAGGTAGAGTCTTGCATGACTCCAACTCTTGTAATTTTCGTAGTATATAAATTTCTGACTCCTCCCAGACATAGGGGAGGCTTCTAATTCGTTTTTAGAGACGCTTTGTAATTATCTTAGAGAAGAAACAACAAAAACCCTTGTTTTGATTCCAGTTTTGCAATCCAAGTAAATTTGTTCCAATCCTTTATTTAATTATTGCAGTAGTTCTTTTTTTAGTATTAATTTCCTTATTCTTCATCTTCAATAGCTCATAAAAATGTTTTCTGTCATTCCAAACATGTTTTCTTATAGTTTTAGTATGTCCGACTAAGTTTTCAAGGGTTGGGGTGCATGAACCCCACCCGATGTAATTCATGTTAGTGGAAATAGAAGTTGGAAATAAAATTTTAGGTGAATTGTATAGTAGTTCCTACGATACTACTTTAATTCAACCTTTGCTTACATACTGTGTGGGGTACGATCCCTCATATATGTAATACTTAGGAGAAATAAAGACCGAATTTTAATTCAACCTTTGCTTACGTACTGTGCGGGCTATGATCCCTCATATATGTGATACTTAGGAGAAATAAAAAGTCGGATTCATTTGAAGTTTTAATTCTGAATCTAGTATCCAACGAAGTGAATTACTAGGCGTGGGGGATTGTAACCCGACCTATCTTTATCATCTTATAGTTAAATCTTTAGTTTAGTCATCATTCACCTTTAGGTTAATTAGAAGTAATTACATTTCATTTAGTCCTTATTTCAGTAGTTAATCATTTTCAAAATTGCATTTAGTTGTAGTCATTCCACAATCTAAATAATCTTTTCGTTTCTTTAGAAGTCAAAGTTAGGTTATCTTCATCTTTCCAATGTCAATACGACTCCGTTCGTCCTATTTCCCTGAGGATCGATACCCGACTTATCGGATTATTACTTGAGCGATAAGGCTTGCACTTGAGCCTAAATAGCATGCACACTAGACACATTTGTGGTCGCGTCATGTTTTTGGCACCGTTACCGAGGAATTAGGCAGACTTAGGTTAGATCAAGTCAATCTAAAGCTTTGACCAAGAAAATCGAAAAACATAGAAAATCGAAAAACATAGAAAATCCAAAAATAATAAAAAAAATAAAATAAAAATTCTTCTCTCAAAAGCCTTTAATGCAAAATCCTGAACACACTCAGACTCCTCACAATACTCCAGTCAGAATCCAAGAAAATCCTATAGTTGAGTATAACTCTGAAAGCCCCCCCACACCTCGTGTCCCACAATTCTGGTTTCCAATTCGTACTCCCGAGCACTCTATCGATAGCTACACCCTGAGTTGAACTTCGCGTCACACATCTAGGACACCTACTGAGTACATAGAATCATTTGAAGAGAGTACGATGTCTGACGCAACGAGTTTTGGTATGGGAGAGGGAGATCTCCCATATCGTCCCATTAAAGACTTACTATTTCCTGAGCGGACTGTCACCCCTGGTTGTATTTTACTTTTGCATACTGCCGATCAGTTTCACTTTCGCAATGGGATGATACAGATTCTCCTTACGTTTCATGGCATGGATTCAGAAAAATCATACCTGCATATTCGTGAGTTCGAAGAGGCATGTGACACATTCGGTGATCAAACTTGCACGCAAGATGCCACTAGCCTAAAGATTTTTCCTTTCTCCTTAAAGGATAAAGCCAAGACATGGCTATGGTCTCTACCCCCGAACTCCGTCACTTCCTAGAGAGATACGCAGTCCAAGTTTGTCTCAAAATTCTATCCATATCACAAGACCAACTCTGTTAAGACTCAAATCCAAGCTTTTTGACAACACGATAATGAGTCTCTTGACAAATGTTGGGAATGGTTCCAAGAGTTAGTAAGCACATGCCCCCATCATGGTTTTGACAAACACCTAGTGATATCGTTCTTCCATAATGGGTTGACAATAGCTTCCAAACAACTTCTGCAAACAATGTGTGAAAGACCCTTTTGGGATTTAAACTCATGGACGTCGAGACCCATCTTAAGTATGTCACAGAGACTACTCAAACATGGGACACATCTGATCCCAACCAAACTAGACCTAGACAACCATCTCTTAATCAAACTACATCCGGTCTATACTATTTGGATAGCAATATCTTAATAGACCGTCGATTTGATCAGTTTCAGAGAGATATGAAAGAGTGGTTTGATGGTCGGTTGAGGAATATCTCTGAATCCAGCCATGGTTCGAAAGAAAAAGTGTGTGCTATCTGTGAGGCGGGACCCTCCATAAAGACATGCCTAACGATTTCTACCTACAAGGACATGCACAACAAGCAGATGGATGCTATAGGAGGATTCAAAGGGAATTTTAATTCCCCGCATGGGAATTCTTACAACCCTTCATGGAGGAACCATCCTGGTTTCAACTATGGCCAACCACAAGCTGTAATGAACCCGCATTCACAGGTTGTTCCACCTCCACAACCTCCTCAATACCAGCAAGTGCCACCACCTCCAGTCCCATATATAGCTCCACTACGGAGGAACCTCGATGATACAATGAACCAATTCATAAATTCTCAAGGTGAAAATACTGCTCGATATGAACGCGTGTTCGACGAAATAAATGCAAACATCTTTAAGATTAAATCCGCATTGAGCATTCAAGAGAAGGAAAAGTTTTAGGCCCAAGGCCAAAGACCTCCCCAAGGTCAACCTAGTGTTAAATCCACCTCTACCGAACAGCAGGAGCATTGCCAAGCGATAACCACTCTTCGTAGTGGGTGAGTTATTGATTTATCACCTCCCCCACACGTTAGTTTAAAAGACAAGGAGAATTCACCCAGCATGAAAGAGGACGAAGATATCTACTTAAATGAGAGTGAAAAGGAAAACACTAGAGAGCCCGAGGTAGTTGTAAAACCACCTTTCGCTGCGCCATTTCCTCAAAGATTGGTTCCTGCCCATAAAAGGACCATAAGTGAAGAAGTGCTAGAAGTGCTTAAGAACGTAAAGTTGAACTTACCTTTCCTTGACGCAATAAGGCAAATTCCATCCTATGGAAAAGTCATAAAAGACTTATTGATAGTCAAGAGGAGGATGAAGGTAAAGAAGAACATGTTTCCAGCACAAAAACGTGAGCTCGGTCCTTCTTAATGATCTCCCACTTAAATATAAAGATCCTGGTGCCCCCACCATTTCCTACACCATTGGAAAGAATAAATTCGAAAAAGCCTTACTCGATTTAGGGGCAAGTGTCAATATCCTCCCCTATTCGATTTGAAGGAAACTTGATCTGGGTGACCTTAAGCCCACAAGGATCACTCTCCAGTTAGAGGATCGAACCATGAAGATACCGCGAGGTATAGTTGAGGACATGATAGTCCAAGTGGACACTTTCTACTTCCCGATAGATTTTGTCATTTGGGACACGGATCCCCCAAAAATCATGTTCCCATCATTCTTGGACACCCATTTTTAGCCACGGCTAATGAAGTCATCAATACAAGAAATGGGCAGATGCAACTTACTTTTGGGAACATGACTTTAGAAACAAACATCTTCAACACAGCCCAACAAGCAGGGGAAGAAGATTATCTTCACACGGTGAGCTTAGTTGATGAGATTGTGGAAGACAACATTGAGGAAAATTTATGTGGAGATGCCTTAGAAGCTTGGTTAGTGTCTAGTCATGAGAGCAAGAGAGAGTGGTTAGAGGAGAGAAAAATATTAGAGTTAGAGATCGGGCGAGTAAGCGAGGACGTAGGCATTACTCGAGAGAGAGAATTAGGAGATAAGTCTTGAAGACTTTGAAAAATAATTCATGCAGATGGATGAGAGCCTTATTGTTGAATTCCAGTCCCTATTAGGCTCTTGTAGTCACTTAGAAGAAAGCGAATGGAAAGATAAAATCGATGAATTCATTCTTTGTGACCATCCATCGATACCACTTGAGGTCCCGGAGGTGATTGAGAAAAAAAATTGTGTTTCGTTCGACTTAGAGCTCGACCCATTCTTTCAAAAAATTAAAAGAAACCTAGGTGTTCCCTCCGATTCAGCGCACGCAGGCCACGCTTTGAGTCAGCATCACGAGGATCCCTTTCCGATTAGTCAAGACGAGCCTCCTGGTCTTTCCTTTATCTATAAGCGAGGTCCAAAATTGTCCCGATTGTTGGTTTATAATCCTAGGACAAGAGAAACAAGGAGAGCATTGGATCCCATGAGTGGGATCAGTTGAGTTGGTAGAAGTGAGAGATAGGTCATCGCACCCCCGATGCGTATGGGGTGATTGTTGTATTTTTGAGTCATGTGTTGGTGTCATTTAGTGTCTTTTTGCATTTTCAGTATTTGTTCGTTTTATTTTTTCGCACTTTTAATTCGCTTTGAGTTAGATTTTAGTCCCTTTTGCTTGAGGACAATGTAAAAGTCTAAGTTGGGGGGGTCACAAGTGCGTCATTCTAAAACTTCACAAATTTTCAAAAATGCCCAGAAATTTCAAAAAAATTGAAATTTTTTGAAAAAGCCAAATATATTTTTCTTCAAAATAAATAAAAATTGGAATTCAAAATTTTCAAAAATATCATTAAAAGTTGGTTTAAAGTCTCAAATCGTAAAAACATAATACACAAATCCGAAATTGACCCTAGATGAAAATTGAGCGAACGTCGACGACTTAGCGAATGAATGCGGAGATTAACAAACCCAGTGAGATTCGACCCTTTCATTATTGTGAATTTACAAATCAATCCGAGTTAAATGTTAACTCAAAGCTCTCTTCAGCATTCTAACAAGTCGTCAAGGATCTCAATTCTTTCACTTTGATTGGTTATGGAAAATGTGTGTAATATTGCCTTGAAAAACGTGCTAAATAGATCTCTAAATTAAAGTAATCTTGAGATGCATATGGTAACGCAATTAGTATTTAGGACAATGAAGTAGGCCCTCATTTGTCACCCAAAAATATTGTCCATGAAAAGTAGCGAAAAATTGCCACTTTTGTAAACCCAAATTGAGCCGAATAAATTTTTCCCTTTCGTTTGACAACCCAAAAAACCCAAATTGGCCCGAAATTGTGAAAGTTGATAATCCCAGAAATTAAGTCCGAAAAGTGAATAAAAAGGGGCAAGAAAAGAATAAATATGTTGAACAAAAATAGCAAGAAAAGTGTGAAAAAAAATTGAAAAATCAGAAAAAGGAGCAAAAGCCCGGAAAAAGCACTAATGGACATCATAAGAAAATTTTCCAATTCTGAAATTCCCAATCACCCCCATTTTACACAATATACCTTTAACCCAAGAAAGTCCTAACAAAGTCCAAAATCGCGAAATTGGTTACCACGTGGAGAGTTAAAACACGAAAAGATAATAAAAGAGATTATAAATATGAATTAGAGGCAATGTTCCTGTTTTCTTATAACCGTAACCCGATGATGATATCCGTTTACCATAAAATTTCCATCTTTCTATTTGTGTGCGTGAATTTAGTTCCAATACATTTACTCTTATAAATCACGCATACCGAGAGAAAATAGCCACCCTTCCGAGAGATTTGTTTGTGAGAGCATCCCGTGAGATTTTGAAATCAAAATGAATTTTTGGATAAGTAACATAATGATCAATCGGTGGAAATTCGCGGTTAAATTTCTGGCTTTGCACACACGCACTATGATTTGAGACTCTTGAACATGAATTGATGATGACTATTTTCTGGAAAAGTTTGAATTATACGATTTTTGCGTATTTTGAGTTTTCTTTGAGTCGAATTTTGTGGGTATATTCGCTGCAAACCCTCACGAGACACAACTCATCCTACTAGGGTAACCTAGGTGAAAGAGTTGGCGCTTGCGTTCAATTAAGAAATAATATAATAAATACCATTTTTAACCCAAATAAACCCTAATCATGCAACTAGGTGTGATTGAAACAATATGAAATCATGCACAAGATATTCAACACACAAAGTTTAAGGAAAAATCCCCCACAGGGGCAAAACCATTTGTATATCACTATAATTTGTAAAAGACGGTTTACAATCGGATTACAATGAAATACAGGTTGACTAAGAATTACCCTCGGGTATCGGATTCTGTAGTCGCGACTGGAATATCCCTTTCCAGTAAGGTTGGCGGCTGGAACTATCCCTGTCCAGTGGGGCTGCAATGAAGAGGAAGAAGCGGTCCACTTCACAAAGGGTTGAACAACATCAATGGTGTTCTTGGGTTACCAAACTTTGATTCACATAGATATGGAAGATGTGTGAATCTAAAAACCTAGAATCATAGGACTCAATAGGTGAAGACTTTAGGGTTGATATGCTCTGATAATCGTGGGAAAGTCTTGAGAAAACCAACTACTGATCGTGGTTTAAATAAGGAGTCGAAACCCTAAAAAATCTGCTACACGATCTGGTAGAGTCTATCCTCGTCGGATCGGTCCGGTCTTTTAGGCGGATCGATCCGGTGAACTCGGATCGGTTCTTTTTCTGAAATCGGATCCATCCGGTTGGCATCGGATCGGTTCGGCCTTTTTGCCTTCATCGGTTCGTTATGGATCCGGGGTGTACTGGTCTCAACTCAGCAGGCGGATCGGTCCGATCCCTTTAGGCGGATCGGTCCGGATGAACCGAATCGGTTCTTTTATCTGGCCCGGATCGGTCCGGTCTGTTCCCTTGATTTCTTTTCTCCTTTTGATATTCGGATCCGTTGATGAGCATATGATTCTTGAATTTCCTCAACGGTGTAACGGCGTACGACATATTAAATGCTAACGGACAAAAATGTCCTTACACTAGGGGTTTAAAGGCTTGTTGCATACGCTAAATGCAATCGCTTGCCCGCGAAAAAGGTATTCTATCCCATGTTTTTTAGTTGGATCATGTTTTGATTCTTTTACATTGCTCAGGACGATCAAAGTTCTAAGTTAGGGGGGTTTGACTAGGTATAAATTCTTCCAAATTTACCCCTTAATTTAGAGGCTTTTATTACCTCGGACAACGTAAAACGAATTAGTTTATCTCATATCTTGGCTAACGATTTCATCTAACAAGTACCCCGAGTTTTGTGTATTTTTTTATTAATTTCATAGGTATTTATTACGTGAAAGGAAGAAAGAAACCAGAAGAAGCAAGAGAAAAGAAAGAAGACGAATCAAAGGGTAAAAGCGTAATTTTTACCAGGAATCCGATTGAGGACCCAAAATAAAAGTCGAAGTTCTCGCATTTTTTAACACGTAGGAAGAAACGGCGTCCCAATCTAAATTCTGGATTAGAAGTTATGAAGACCCGAAGATGTGAGAAAATCATGAGATTTTGAAGATATATTGAAGAGAAGTTGAAGAAGGCAACCCTAACCAATCTAGTTTACAAGAAAAACGGACCAGTCCGGGGTCCTAAATCACTGACTAAAATGATGTTTAGTGGACCAATTCTGTATCCCAAAAAAATGGATTGGTCTGGACCTTAAAATTGCTGAATAACAACCCGTTTAGCGGACCAATCCAGTTTGTTTGGAAAACAGATCCGTCCGGTTGCTGACCGGACCAGTCCGGTATGTCTTGATCGGATCGATCCGGTGTTCGATATTTGTGTTTATCCTCTTCAAGCTAGAGTCTTGCATGACTCCAACTCTTGTAATTTTCGTAGTATATAAATTTCTGACTCCTCCCAAACATTGGGGAGGCTTCTAATTCGTTTTTAGAGAAGCTTTGTAATTAGCTTAGAGAAAAAACAACAAAAACCCTAGTTTTGATTCCAATTTTGCAATCCAAGTAAAGTTGTTCCAATCCTTTATTTAATTATTACAGTAGTTCTTTCTTTAATAGTAATTTCCTTATTCTTCATCTTCAATGGAGAGTAAAAATGTTTTCTTTCATTAAAAACATGTTTTCTTTTAGTTTTAGTATGTCCGGCTAAGTTTTCAAGGGTTGGGGTGCATGAACCCCACCCGATGTAATTCATGTTAGTGGAAATAGAAGTTGGAAAGAAAATTTTAGGTGAATTGTATCGTAGTTCCTACGATACTACTTTAATTCAACCTTTGCTTACATACTGTGCGGGCTACGATCCCTCATATATGTAATACTTAGCAGAAATAAAGACCGAATTTTAATTCAACCTTTGCTTACGTACTGTGCGGGCCACGATCCCTCATATATGTAATACTTAGGAGAAATAAAAGGTCGAATTCATTTGAAGTTTTAATTCTGAATCTAGTATCCAACGAAGTGAATTACTAGGGTGTGGGGGATTGTAACCCGACCTATCTTTCTCATCTTATATTTAAAGCTTTAGTTTAGTCATCATTAACCTTTAGGTTAATTAGAAGTAATTGCATTTCATTTAGTCCTTATTTCAGTAGTTAATCATTTTCATAATTGCATTTAGTTGTAGTCATTCCACAATCTAAATCATCTTTTTCATTTCTTTTGAAGTCAATGTTAGGTTATCTTCATCTTTCCAACATTAATACGACTGCGTTCGTCCTGTTTTCCTAAGGATCAATACCTGACTTATCGGATTATTACTTGGGCAACAAGGCTTGCACTTGAGCCTAAATAGCACGCACACTAGACACATTTGTGGTCGCGTATCATTCGCTATGTCGTATATCAAAATCCACCATTATTTACTATCCACACACATAGTAAATCTCGTAACATAATATTAATCAGACTCTATCTCTCAATTAATATTTAATAATCGCTTTTATTATTTAATCACATTAAATTATGTCACACATGTAATTTAACTAAAACGTATTTATCCAATTAATTTTTTGAATTAATTAAATCATAAATACGTAGGAATACGGGGTATTACAGTGATGAACTCTACAAGGTTTGAACAAGGATTGTGTTCTTCTTGGTTTAATAAAGTCATCTCTAAATTTTCAAGGGATTTATATTTTTAAGAGTTTGTATTTCCAAATCGATTAAAATATTTTTTAAGAATAATTTGGAAATCTCGCTAGGTCGTTAGAACGAGTTTACCTTGTCATTCGAATGAGGTACACGAGGTCATTAGAATGAAGTTCCCATGAAATGAGATGATTTTTCGTCTTTCACTGGAATGTCGATCGATAGGTCATTGGAAGCTTATTTGAACAAAAATGCGTATGCCGTTCAAACGAGGTACCAAATCGTTCGAACGAACGCTCAATAATTTATTTTTTAATTAAATCTTATCCAAGTCTTTATGTTTATCCTTTTATAACAAACTTCCTCATAAAAAGAGACGTGGGATTAGAGTCTTCAAGAACACGTTTATAAGCTTTTCTACACTTTTTAGAGTTCCATTTGTGATCCAACTCTTTCAAAAATCATCCAAACCCTTGAAAATTTCGAGATCACTTTATCCAATCAAGAAGAACATAATCCTTACTCAAAGACCTTATAGAGTTCATTTATAATATTGATTTGTGGTGAAATAGCTCTATTACTAAAGAAGAAGGCTAATCGATGGATACCAGGAGAAGTCTGCTTCTCGTGGGCGATGCTAAACTGTGACGTTGCTGTAGAAGATTTAAAGAACTACACGTCATACTTAGTATGCTAAGTAGTTTGTAAGTTCTATCATGTTTGTCGAATCTTGTACAGTGCTGAATTAAAGGTTTTACCCGAATGAAATTTTTTCCAATTTCTTTATGTATTTGCCTGCTTGGTCTGCTATATTTAATTTGGACTACATCTTTGCATGCACACTAAATTAATTCAAAGATAAAATTTGGTAAAATTGAATTTTTGTGTGGTTGGCCTGAGATATGAATCATTCCATAAAATCCCTTGAGAATGTTGGGATTCTATTGAATTATTTGTATTTTAGTTTTCAACACACAAATTCAATTTACCAAAATTTTATCTTTAATTAATTTAGGTGTGAATACAAAGATGTTGTCCAAATTTTAATTCAACAAACCAAGCATGCAAATAACACGAAGAAGTAAGGAAAAATCCTTAAAAGGGTAAAACCTATATTCAACACTATAGAGTAATTTACAGACAGTCAAATTACAAACTACTTAGACCAACTAAGTATAATGCGCAGAATCTTTAATTTCTTCTACAAAAAATGGCCCAGTCCAGTGTTGTCCAAAGTAAGCAGGCTTCCCTTGATATCCACTAAACAACCTACTTCTTCTTCAGTAGTGAAACCTTGTATCCACAAATCAGCAGTAGAGATTTCTCTCTACAAAGTTTTTTGTACTAGAAAGGTTCTTCTTGATTTGATAAAGAGATATTTATGTTTCCAAGGTGGGTTTGGAATAATTATGGAATAGTTTGATCATAGAGAGAACTCAAAAAGGGTGAAAAAACTTTCAAAAGGAGTTCTTTAGGTCTCTACTCCCATCTCTCCTTTTATAAGGAATTTAGTTACAAAGGGATAATTATTAGAGATTTGGATCAAATTTAATCTTAAAAACAAAATCTCGCGTGGTCATTCGAATGACACACCTGTTTTTGTTCAACTGGGAATCTAATGACATATCGAATGAGATTCTATAGAAGGATGAAAAAGACCTCGTTTGATCGTTTCAAAGACTCTTCTAGCGACCCACCCTATCTCGTTCAAATGGATTCTAACGAGGCTTCTAATTAGATTCCAGAGCTTGCTAAAAGGCGACATTTCAGATCTCATTTGAACCAAGAGAACTCGTTCAAATGACATTGTGTAGTTCGTTCGAACGACGAGCTATTCTCATTCTAATGAGATAGGGAGTTTTTCGAAGTTTTCTTTAAAAAAAAATTAAATCCATTTTGAAAAAAAAACTCTAAAAATTCTAAAACCCCTCGATTTTTTTTGCCAAATGCATCCATAACTTCTAAACGTTGTTGAGACATACGATTCTTTAATCTTCCAAAAGTCTTCAACTTAGACTTCTAATCCGTAGATTTCATGAAAGTGTAGTGTAGGTGTAATGAACTAAGGCAAAATAAAAATAAACTGAGCAATTATAAAACTTTCTCTCACATCCTCTCTTTCTCAAATTGGTATGAGAGTAGGTTGCACTAAAATACTGTGATGCTTTTTATAAAAAAAATTGATATCAATTTTTAAATTTGTGATCTTTAAAAATTTGTATTTTAAGGATAATTTGTATAATAGGATGCCTATTTTTTATGGGTTAAATTATGCATAGTGAAAAGCTAGGATGAGGTCTGCCTTAAAATGTATTGATGAAAGAGTCTGTCTTCTTTGTGAAAGAGAGTGGACACCACCCACTGTGACCAACAATAATGTCAAAAGTCCAAAACCTGTCTCTAAGTGGATAGAAGATGATTTAAAATGGATCACTTTTAATTGATGCGGTTTAAACGCCATTTACAGAGCCATCACCCCAGACAAGTTCTACAGTATCATGACATGCACCGTGTCTAAATAAGCTTGGGATACACTTCATGTCGCCCACAAAGTTACCAATGCTGTGAAAGCTTCTAAGCTATGAAATCTCACCACCCAATTTGAGACTATTACCGTGCTAGAGTCTGAGTCGTTTGATGAATCTTATGCACGATTGTCTGATATCGTAAACTCTCATTTTAATTTAGGCGATAAAATTCATTAAACGTTGTAGTTAAAAAGATTTTTAGATCACTTCCGACCAATTTTATTCCTAAGGTTATCGTGCTTAATTAACTGGAGATATTAATACGCTTAGGTCAGAAGAACTCGTAGGAGACAATCAAATGTATGAGATAGACATGTTTCCCAAAACTGTTAAACCTAATGACAAGGGAATTGCATTTAAAGTTCAATCTAAACGGAAAGAGGAAGTGTCGCCTGACTCTGAGTCTGACTTTGATTTGGATGATTTAGCCCTTTTTGCAAAAAAAATCAAAAAGTTTCTCAAACTTAGAAAGGAAAATACTTCCAAAGAAAATAAGAGTTTTGAGAAAGACAAAAAATATAAATAGGGCAAGAAAAATTTGGAAAAATAAAAAAAAGACTGTCCTAAGAAATATGAAGAGAGATGTTATGAGTGCGAGGGTAAGGGTCACAAAGTCCATGAGTGTCCTATGAGATTAAAGAGACAGGGCAAAGGCAAAGATGCCTTCAATGCCATGCTTAGTGAGAGCGATGTTAAGTTAGTGGATTTAAAATACAAATCACTACTTGGACGTAACTTCACCACGTTCATGGATTATCATGTTAGTACATCTGATGCACCTCACGTCGATGAGGAAGCAACTAAACATGATGATCTCGAGAGAAAGTCTATTAATTTTAGAGAGAGTGATGGAGATAATGTTTTAAGTGAGAAGGAGAGTGACCTTTAACGTGCTTACGTCGAGCTTTACGCATAGTCCTTTAAAATGAAGAAACAAAACAAAGGTTTAGCATTTAGAGTTTTATCTTTAGAGAAGGAGTTGAAAGAGGCGAGAGAGAGTGAGTCCTCGATGAGAATTTATTTGGGGGAGAGATTGGTTTTAGTAAAGAGGGAAAATCATGACTTTACCAACAAAGTGGTAAGTATTACAAATGATCTTTAAGCATTCGTGAAGACTCGTGACAAACTTGAAGCCCTTGTATTCGAACTCAAGAAAGATCTTAAATGCGCCTGGGAGGTCAAGGTTACTATATTGGATAAATCGAATAAGGTTGGAAAGATGTTACTCGATCCCGCTTTAGGCGTTGGTATCAAAGGAATACCAACGCCTAAATATGTAGATGATGCATCCACTTCCCATGTCGCACAGAAACTAGTTCCTAAATTTGTGGTAGATCTTATGAGCCTCAACATAAACCAAAAAAGAGAGTTCCACCTAAGAAACCTAACCAAGGTACACCCAAACAACTCTATGTTTGCACCAAATGCAAGAAAATAGGTCAGCTTAGGGAATTTTTCTACACGTAGTACTATATGTACACAAACTCTCACGCACACTATAGCGACTTTGCTAGTCTTAGAGAGAAGTTGAGTTCCTAGTCGCTACTTCACAAAGCTTAATGGAAGAATTTCAACGTATGCCTATGCCATTTGAGAACGCTTCTAATGCTCTGACTAGAGCCAAATACGATAAGGGCAAATAAAAGGTTACCTTCACTTGAGTACCTAAGCAAGACGACAAAACCCTTATTGTGCATGTTGCTTTCTCAAGGTTCAAAATACTTCCCAATGGTATTTTGATGGTGAGTGTTCTAGGAACATGACTGGTGACATAGCATTTTTTACCACCCTTGTGGATCGCAAGGAAGGAAAATTCACTTTTAGATATGGGAATAGTTCTAGTATTTTAGGAGGTGGGTGTGTTGAGATACCTGGATTTCTTAAACTATACAATGTGTTGTACATAAAAGGGTTGAAAGCGAACTTAATTAGAATAAGTCAACTGTGCGATGAAAATTTTAAAGTAAAGTTTGATCGATCCGAATGTAAGGGTAAACTTTTACTATAAGGAGTGAGGACCGAAGATAATTTTTATGGGATCATTACCAAGTCCTCCTTTGTGTGAAACAATGCCACGATCTCCTCTATAGACCTTTGGCATCAACGGCTAGGTCATGTGAACTTTATAACTCTTGAGAGATTAGTGAAAATGATCTATTTCTTAGCTTACCATCACTTGGGAAACTAACTTCCTGGGTTTGTGGACCTTACCAACAAGGGAAAAAATTTGATGTCCCCATTGGAAGTTGAATACCATTAACACAACATGTGTTTTGGAGTTGATACACATGGATCTTATGAGTCCTACTCCCTCGGAGATTTTAGATGTTAATAAATCCATTCTCGTGATAGTTGATGACTTTTCGAGATACTCTATTATGGGGTTTCTTAGGGAAAAGTACTATATCGTTGGGTTTCTAATAACCAAGTGTCATGTCCTAAAAAACTAACATGATGTCACTATTAATCAGATGCATAGTGATAACAACAGTGAATTTAAAGAAGCTGGAATGATTAGCTATTGTGATGGAATAGGAATCAAACACAAGTTTTGGTCGTTCGTACTCCTCATCAAAATGGGATAGTTAAGAGGAATAATTGAAGGTTACAAGAGATGGCTAGATCTATGCTTCTTGTGAGAAACGTGCCTAGACATTTTTGGGTAGAGGCAGTGAGTACCCTATGCCATACGGTGAATTGGGTATATCTTCGTCCGCACACGCTACACATGCCATATGAGTTATGGCCGAGAAGAAGCCCAACCTATCGTATTTTTGTGTCTTTAGTAGTATTTGTTGTATCTTGAGAGATAGAGAGAACTTAGTAAAGTTCGACTCTTACAGTGATAAGGGGATATTTTTATCTTATTCATCATTAAGCAGGGCCTTATCCTTAGAAGATCTAAGGTTATGGGTTCAATTAATGTCATGACTAGAAATAATTAGCTGTCGTCATCTGATAATCCTAGCCCTTAGTGTGAGGATAATGCACCATGTGGTGATGATCTTATCCTTTTTCATACTACCTCGGTGGACCCCACTTTGATTTCGATGATCCACCCTCTTAGGTTTGAAAGAGTCATGGCCCTTCCACTATACTTGGTGATCCCACAATAGGTGTCAAGACTCAATCTCAACTTGAGGATGTGGTTAGCTACCTTTTATACACCTCCTAAGTCGAGCCCAAGAATATAGAAGAAGCACTCAAGGATGATCATTGGATATATCCTATGTAAGATCAGTTACTTTAGTTTTGTAAGAACAATGTCTCGGAGTTAGTCTCCCGACCTAGCGAGACTAATGTAATAGGTACCAAGTGGATTTATATGAACAATATGGATGAGAATGATACCATAGTTTGGAATAAAGCTAGGTTGGTCACTCACCACTCAAAGCTACACACAGATTGAGGGTGTAGACTTTGATGAGACATTCACTCTTGTTGCTAGGCTTGAGTCCCTTTGTTTACTATTCACCATAGCATGTCATATGCGCTTCAAGTTATATCTAATGGATGTCAACAGCGCCTTCCTTAACGACATTCTACGGGAGGAAGTTTACGTGGAAAAACCAAAGGGGTTTGAAGACCCTAACCACCCAGGAGACTTTTTTAACTTAAAAAGGCCCTATATGGTTTAAAGCAAGCACCTCGTGCCTGGTACGAGAGGCTCACTTCCTATCTCTTAGCTCATGGCTTTAAGAGAGGGGGAGTGGATAAGACGTTGTTTATGAGAAGAGAGAGTGGTGTTATCTTGGTTGCCCAGGTCTATATGGATGACATAGTATTCGGATCCATGTGCTCCCAACATGCTTATACTTTTGAGGAGGAGATAAAGAGTGAGTTTGAAATGGGCATGGCTAGTGAGCTTATAATCTTCTTAGGTCTTTAGGTGCATCATTTAGAGGATGGGATACTCATATCTCAATCCAAATATTCTAGGGACCTAGTGAAGAAATTTGGTTTAGACTCCGCTAAGCACTCACGCACCCAAATGAGTACATCGACTAAGCTTAGCAAAGATAGTTTAGGTAAGGACGTAGATCAAACCCTTTATAGGATCATGATAGGTAGTCTTCTCAACTTGATCGATAGTCGTCCCTACATTGCCTTTAAAATTAGAGTCTGTGCTCAATACCAAGCATCCCTAAAAGAGTCTCACTTGCTCGCACTTAAAGGTATCATCAAATACGTGAATGGTACTCTTTCCTATGGTATTTGGTATTCCTTTGATACCGATGACCATTTGTCCTCCTATTTAGGTGTCAATTGGGCCGGGGATGTAGATGGTTTTTGGAGCACCTCGGGTGGGTGTTTTTACTTTGGGAGATATCTTGTCTCTTGGTGGAAGAAGAAAAATTCCATATCTTTATCCATGGAGGAGCCTGAGGATATTGTCACCGGGAGTTATTGCACACACCTCTTATGGATGAAGCAAATGTTGTAAGATTATGAGATTTCACAAGGCACAATGACTATTTCTTGTGATAATACAAGTGTTATCCATATATCCCCTAATCCTTTCCAACATTCTCACACAAAGAACATTAGTATACACGAGCATTTTTTACGCGGTCTTATTGAGGAGAAGGTCGTGTCCTTGAGCTTTGTGAGCACCGAACATCAATTAGCCGATATTTTCACGAAACCTTTAGATGCACTTAGATTTGAAGATATTAGGAAGTCTTTGGGTGTTTGCTCTGTTGATTAAGTTTGGGTACTTCATTTATTGTATGATATTTATCATTTTCATATCTTATATTCCTATTCCTAGATTGTATTATCATTGTATTGATATGTTTTTCTTTTTGATATATTTTGAAAATTTCCAAAAAGATTATTGGTTTTTAAGAAAAAGTTTGAAAAATTGAAAAAGACAAAAAGATTTTTTTATTTTTGTTTTTTCACCATCCATGGATGAACATTTAAGATATTCTAATCACCCTTACATTCGATAGTGTGCTTAATAATGTGTGAATATCATTACGTCTTTCATTTATGAATACTTTCTACATGTTACACTCTTTGTCGTCTTTATTTCACATGTGCACAGACTTTATGAATATTGCACTTACTTGTCATGTGTTGAAGATGATGTTCTCATCTCAATTCTTCTTAATAACAAACCAAATGTAAAAAGAGATAAGATGTTCATGTAAGAACCATTGCCCAAATTTCATTTCCTGAAAAATATTGATATAAGCATTGGAAAGGGACCATGAAAGAGAAAAATATTCTTTGTGTTAAAATCCACCATTTGCAAAAAGATCCTAAAAAGATTAATGACACAAAAAAACGAAAGTGCCAAGGCCATTTAGTTTATATTCAATGATGCTTCGCTACATATGAGCATTACGACATCTTCTAAATATTTGAGAGTTAATTATTATATGTGAGAGATTTTGAGGGAGTTATAAAGTATAAGATCAATGGGTTTGCACAACGAACTTTCTTGAAAAACATTAAATAGTTTGGCTTTATTGTTTTGACAATCATTAAAATTCATGAAATATTGCATAAGTCGAGTCAATTTCATTTAAGTTCAGAATTTTTCACACGTAAGGTAGAAATTGAGTTATTTCTTTAGAAGTATCTCATGACTTCGTGCAGCTATGTCATGAATGTTTATGTTCGTTTGCCTATGGAAAATATTCACACAATTATATTCCATTTTCACGATTCTGATATTTTAGTGTTATTCCATGGTGACGATGTGTTTTTGTACCTATATGTACTTTTTATACTTGAAAAATTGTTGAAAAAAAGTTTCAAAATAGTTGTTATGACTTTTGAGAATATCATTACATGTTCTCTAATTGATTATCTTTGTGATGGTAAAAATCCCTAGAGAAATAAAGGCTTTACCAAAGCAACCATAACTCTCCTGAATGATTCTTCAATCTTCCAAAAGTCTTCAACTTTGTCTTTGAATATGTAGAATCTGTCTTGATGGTGTAGTGTATGTGTAACGGAATAACCCAAATAAAAATTACATTGAGCAATTATAAAACTTGCTCTTACGAATCTCCCCCTTTGGCTATTTTGGTACAAAACACAAACCAAAGACAAATTGACCGCTAAAAACTAATACAACTAATGCCCTACCAAATTAAGAAATGGAAGGGCAAGTTTTATTTTACCTTTTAAAACTCGTATGCGTCAAGGTATTTCTTGTGTCTCATGTGTGTAGGTCAATTCCTCCTTGATGATGATCTCGTGGGCCGCACAAGATGAAGACTTTTCAACTGAAACTTATACAAGAGTGTTTTTCTGTTTGTTGATTTGGTAGGGCATCAGTTGTATTAGTCTTTAAATTTGGCTTCTCTTTGTGCTTTGTACTGGAATAGCCAAAGGGGGAGATTGGTAAGAGCAAGTTTTATAATTTATCAATGTAATTTTGATTTGACTTATCTCGTTACACATACACCGCTCCGTCATGACTGCTTCTACATATTCGAAGACAAAGTTGAAGACTTTTGGAGGATTGAAGAATCATTCATCTCAATAACAATCAGGAGAGTTATGGTTGCTTTGGTAAAGCCTTTATTTCTCCAGTTTTTTTTATATTTTTAAGAGTTTGTCTTTCCAAATGGTTTAAAATATTTTTAAGAAAATTTTGGAAATATCACTGGGTCGTTAGAATGAGTTCGTCTTGTCGTTCGAATGAGCTACACGAGCCATTAGAACGAGGTTCCCATCATCAAACGAGATTGTTTTTCATCTTTCACTGGAATGTCATTCGATCGGTCATTAGAAGTTGGTTGGAACGAAACGGGTACACCGTTCGAAGGATGTAGCAAGTCTTTCGAACGAACGCTCAATAATGTGTTTTTTAATTAAATCTAATACAAATCTCTTATGTTTATCCTTATATAACAAACTTCCTGGGATCAGAGTCTTCAATAACTCTTTTACAAGCCCTTCCACACCCTTTTAGAGTTCCATTTATGATCAAACTCTTCCATATATAATCCAAACCCCTTGGAAGTTATAGATCACTTTATCAAATCAAGAAGAACATAATCCTCATTCAAATACCTTGTATAGTTCATCTCTACTACTAATTTGTGGAGCAAAGTCTCTACTATTGAAGAAGAAGGTCGATCGGTGGTTACCGAGGGAAGACTGCTTCCTTTGGGAGGTGCTGGACTATGGTGTTGTTGTAGAAGATTTGAATAACAACGTGTCATACTTACTGAGCTAAGTAGTTTGTAAGTCATATCGTGTCGATCAAGTCTTGTACAGTGTTGAATTAGGGGGTTTTCCCGAAAGGGATTTTTCCTACTTCCTTATGTATTTGCCTTCTTGGTTTACTATATTTAATTTGGACTATCTCTTTGCATGCACACTAAATTAATTCAAAGATAAAATTTGGTAAAATTGAATTTTTGTGTGTTTCACCTAAGATACAAATCATTCTATAGAATCCCTACTTTTTCAATCACTTTCGTATTGAGTAAGCAAGTTATTTTTCAGTTAGATTATGCATACATTTGCACACCGGTAGAGGTAACCTCTCAAGTTACACCAGCAACACCAATTCCACCTCCAAGGGGTATATTTAAGGCTCTAATCACTTTAGGATAGTTTCAAGCATGCTTTATCACTTAGGGAGGGTCTCCAATGTGCTTAATCATTTAATGAGGGTCGAATCCACAAAAGGTAGTTTATGTGATCCACTTATCCTATAACGCATGAACCAGAATTTGGGGTTACTCGTGGTTCAACTTATTCTGGTCCGGCAGTGCTTAGTGTGAACTGATGTGAAGCAACCTAAGTAATGCTTCAATTCCATTTTAATTGATTTGATTAACGAGTAAACATGAAATTCCATTTTCAGAGCATAATAACGACAAGTATGGAACTCGTTAGGCAATACCCTAGGGTTCAAGTGATCAGAGATAATAGCGTGAGAATAAAGAATTACTTACATATGAAGCACTCTCAAAAGATAGATGATTAGGCATAAATTCTTCACATTTATCCCCTTAATTTCGGTATTTTTATGATCCCGTGCGGTGTAAATAGCTTGAATTTGTCTCATATTTATGCTACTAACCCTTTTTGGCAAGTATTTCGTATTTTGTGTATCGCTTATGTGTTTTACATGTATTTCATACAAGTTAGTGCCAAAGAGAACTCAAAATAGTGAAAGAAAACCAAGAAACGGGGAGTTAAAAGGCATTTTCATTATTTTGCAGACTTATTCAGGAGGTGGGGCCAACTGGAAAGTTGAATATCTTTCAATTACAAGAACACTGGAAAAAACGTCACCTCAATCAAAGTCCCAGTGTGAAAGTTATGAGCAGTCAAAGATAGAAGAAAAAGTCAAAGGAAAATCGGACCGATCCGAAATGCAAACTTCCAGTGAACCCCGGACCGAAGACGAATCAAAGTTGATGAAAATTAAAAGAACCGATCCGTATCGAATTGATCCGACTAGAAAAGAAACGAATCGATCCGGATTCAAGTAAGACCAAACCGAAGAAGGATCGGACCGGTCCGACTATCGAAGTTTTGTTTTCTTACTCTTCCTCCAATGGAGTGTCCTGGTCAAGCTAAAACTCTTGGAGTCTTGTAGGGTATTTAAACCCGATTTATTATCATTTTAAGCACGAAGAATTAATCTAATTTTCCATTCTTTTCAGAAAAACCCTAGTTTGAAGATTGATTACAATTTTAGTTCCAAGATTGAAGATTGTTCAGATTTCTGTGATTACAAGTAAATTTAATTGATGATTTTAGTGCTTTGGTAAGATTAGTGATGAATTTCTTCTGTCTAATCTTCCTTCTACATCATTCTTCAATTCTCCCTTAGTTTAATCATGATTTCCTGCAATTCAAAAATCATTTGCAGTAATTTCACCATGTTAGGCTAGGTTTTTAAAGGTTGGGATGCATGAACCCACCCCGATGTGGTAGTTGCATGTGTATAAAATTAGTCCCCTAAACTTAATGATTTATTACGACCGTATTGCGTAGAAATACGACAATTGTAGATCTTTGGATCTCGTTTGCTTCAGGATAACCGGGATGCTTCAGAATGCAATTCGAGTGTAACTATCGCAATACCGATTTACTCATCCTCTGATTAAGTATGGTGCGGGCTTGAACCTCATATACGTAATGCTTGGGAGTACTAAATTCTAGGACTAATTAATCACTTAAATTTAAGATTAGTTTTATACCATCAATACACTAGGGTTGGAGGATTGTATTCCCGTCCTGTTTTCTTCATCATATAGTTCAAATTTCAGTTCAATCATTATCAGTAATTTAGGTAATTTAAAATAGTTGCATTCCATTCATAATTTAGTGCATTAAATAAATATTTTCAAAATTGCATTTAGTTGTAGTCAATTCTCAAATCAAATCATCTTTTCTTTTCTTTTTAGAGTCGGAGTTAGGATTTCTTCGTCTATCCAACTTCGTTACAATTCCATTGTCCTATTTCCCTGTGGATACGATCCCGACTTACCGGGTTTATTACTAACGCGACAGGCTTGTACTTGAGCCTAGAGAGTACGCACTTCTGAGACACATTTTTAGTCGCGTCAATAGATTTTTGGTTAACCTGTTGTAAAAAAGGGAATAGGGTGAGCCAATGCCCAGTGTGGTTCCTTAACAAAATGCAATACATAAACGTACGATAGAAAGAAACAAATGCAATGCTATGAAAAGTATAATGAGACCCAATTTTACATAAAATTACTATATAGTATATGCATTAACCATGTTTTAATTTTGAAACATTATCTTTAATCCAATTAAATATTATTAACACTTATGTTCATAAATTTCCATTCTATACTAAAATGTCCTGTAATTCATTAACTCACGTAGTTAATTTTGAAATCATATTCTTGAATTATTTTTAAACTATCCAGTTTTCTTAATAAAACATCCGTTTATACTTAAATTAACACATGCCTAGTGTTTCTTAAAAAAGACATCGTGCACCCAGTGTTTGTAAAAAATTATTTCCACGTGAAAGTATTTAACTTTAGGATTGTGCCATCACCTGGGATTACTCGCACCTCTAAAATTTATTTTTAATTATTTTAATCCTTTTGAAACATGTCAAATTAACCACACATTTGTGTGTTTAACCTGGGTTTTAGTTACCCAGCCAGTAGCCACCTTTTTATTCGTTTAATTTTCAAATACTATTTCCTACATTTTATTTCAAGTTTGGATTTCACCAATTTACTTTATTATATTTTCACCGTAATTTGTGGACGATGCTTCTTAAAACGCGAAATACAATTTCCGTAATCATTTAACTCACTAATTTTCCTTTTTCCTTGAATTTAACAAATTAATTTCTTGTTTCATGATTTTCATTTTATCATGGAGTTCACCATATCCCATTTATGTTTACGGTCTCTTAACGCTTTCCATATATGCTATAACATTGCTTCACTGGACAGTGGTTTTGGGTTTAAGCCGAAGTAGCACCGTAGGGTTCAAGTCCCTTCTTAAATTTTTTCGATTACTCGTTTGTGAAAACTCTTCAATTTTTATTAAGTTCATTTCCAACCATCATTTTTAGCAAAATAGCCACCTGGCAATGTATTTATCAAATTACCCAACTTCTGTGGTGTTTACCAAAATATAAGGCTTACCCCATATTTAAGTTAATACAGTTTTAAGTTCTCTTTTTATATTTTTATAATTTTATACCCATCAACTGGCCAAACCATGCGAGAACATTTTATGCGCGCTTTATACTTTTATTCCCTTTACACAGATAATCACATATATTTCCTTTATAAACTATTTTAGAGTTAAACTCATTTAACACAACATTAAGGTTCATTTCATAATTTTATAAAATATCGAGATTCCTTTGTAATTTCTTTTACAAAATTAAAGCCCAAAAACTTTTAAACATAAGGGACTAACTCCTCGCAAGTTTTAGGTACTTTTATAAATTTACCATAACTCGGGTGTTGTTGATCAAATATCCTATAAAATACACTTTTAGTGCTAAAATAGCATTTTTAACAATTATAGGGTCCAAACTATAGTTTTAAAAAAGTTTGGAGTAAAAAACATTATCACAGGGTTTATGAGATAAAAAAATAATTTTGAAATACCATAGAGTCCCAAGTAACAATTTATCAAAAAATAAATAATATTTTCAGAAAATTATTTATAACACAACCCTTAAATTACATTTTCATTCTCAACATAAACTATCATTGAGTTTTAGGCCAATGTATAAAATGATTCAAACCCCATTATATGTATTTAACTTATACATAACCCTTTTTTTAAATGAGTTTTGTTTGTTGAAAACACCAAGATTCACAAACATATTATTTCATGCATTAAACCTCCTAAATACATTTCCAAATATATTTAAAAACTGAAATATATTAAAAAAAAACCCACCTATTAGTAGTCCATAACTTGGAGTAAGGGTGGTGTTGAGGGAATCCCCCCACTTCCAAAGGTGTCCTTAAAGGGGTTACTAAGCACTCATATAAATTCCAAAAAAGTGCTCCTCATATGCTTTAAATGTTACCCCAAATAACTCCTCCAAAAACATACATAAAACACTCACATGTTGATCTTACTCTCGAATATATTTTCTGGTTGTAAACTGGTGCAAAGAGCCTCTTTTAAAAAAAGGTGAAGGTGGAAATGGTTTTGCTTTAACATAGTCTAGTTTTATTTGCAAGAGGGATATGTTGGTGTAACTTGTGTGTTTAAGGTTTGCTGCTAGTGAGGTGTTTAAAAGGTGGAGAGAGATAACCAATTTGGTATCAACCAACCAAATTTTGGCAACACACAACCCTCTTGGATTTATAAAACAAATCATTAAATTGATGAGACAAATAATTAATTTATAGGGCAAAGGTTCCAAGTGGGTTTGGAAGACACACTCAAAATTCCAGTCGTCCTTGATTGGGGTTATAATGAATGACCTCAATGAGTGTTAAAATCGTAAGTGACTTTAGACCTTCAGTTGCTCCCCGTTGGACCTCGTATGGGTCGGAGAAGAAAAGTTATTTCAAGTGTGAGACAAAGGTTTAAAGTCGTTCAGACCACAGGAAATGGTCATGCGTTAAGTGTACAAAGGTGTTATGCATGTTTATTAGAATGTAGTTGGGTATTACAGTCTTGGAGACCCCTTTTGCTTTGATTAAGGAAGTCTGAGGTCTTGCGAACTTTGTCAATGGTACATAGGAACTTAGGAAGTAACTAAATGACTCTCTAAGGATTCCTAGGTAATGTTTTAGGGTTCTTGAAATATTTACTATTGTTACAAACAATGGAGTTGGTCTATATAACCAATATAAGATTTCAAAAGTAGGTTGGGAGTTGCTACATATAGTGAACTATAAGGACTTGTGAAATGCTAGAACTCTTACCAATCTGACAGTTGAATGATCTTAATCTCTTTGAATGCTAGAGATCAATCCTCTTCAACCTTCTAACAACTTTATATTTATAGGATAACCCTTGGATAGAGAATGAGTGGGTTTTCAAGGCATGGCTTTGTCAGTTCTAAGGTCCATCGGGGTCAGTAAGAAGGTAGAGTGTTGGGAAAAGTATTTGCATGTAGAGTACCTTGGTTGCTGGATGCATTAAGTGATGATGGCAACATTCAATGCACATGGAACTGAGTAGTGGTGGCATGTGGAATAGTATTCTACTTTCTACCTACTCTACTAAACAGATTGTAGGAGCATTATCGGAGGTTCAAAAGGGTTAGAGAGATTGTGGAGTTGCTGGGAACTAATCTTGAAGTACCACGTGTCACCACATCCTAGGACTGAGGTCTGGGTGACCTCCGAAGGTCATTACTCCTCAATCTGAGGTAGTATGAGGGTGAAAATTTTAATAGGACCTTGATGGTTCTGGGATGACTAACCTTGTTTATAGAGAGGATGTATGATTGGGGTCCTCCATAGTATGCCACAGTTACCCTTAAGGGTATCAAAGGTCTTATCAAATAAGTAGAGGTCCATTTGAGGTCTGTGGCTAGCCTTAGGGCCTCTTCCCTACCTCGGCTGTAGTTGGGGATTTAGAAAATCTTTTAAACCCCAAGTGTGAAATAGACTATCATCAGTATCCTCGTGTTACTTCTTATAAAGCTTGCAAGGGACAACACTTATCCTTTGTGAAAGTTGGAGTTAGAGTCATAACTGACCACTGAGATTTCCATCATCATTATATCATTTTAGGAAGAATTTTTCACGTGACTGGCAATAAGTGTTAGAAACTGAGCTCTTCGATGTGATTGAGACATCTGACTTTAGGAGATAGCAATAGTGAGAACCCTAGGCCTTGGAGGCTATAAAATATCCCCTTGGGATGAGCATAACTCTTCACTACTAACTTCCATCTTATTTCTTTCTCATTAACACTTTATTGAACAAGCAAGACTTAAGAAAATGATGTCTTCTAAAAATATTCCCTCTTCCAAAGTTTTGTGGGGACCTAGGTCTCTCTTCCTACCTTGATGAAACCAAAAATTGAGTCATCGGCTCATATCCTTAGTGGATTAGTTCCACCCGAATCAATAGTGATGAACAATTTAGGGGTCTTTAATCCTGACTTTTTCGGTGGGGTTTAGTGTATTGGTTACTGAACAAAATCTGGTAGAGCTCTAGAAAATTTACCGAATTCTAGAAAATGTTATTCTGAGGGTTGCCAAACCAAAAAAAAAGAGTCTTCTCTATGGTGGCTCACCATGTATGCTTCTATGAATGATTCTCAGAATATGGGGCTCGATTCCCCTTGCCCTAGGATGTGGTTAGAGTTTTCAAGGCTATTGGTGGACGATTCACGGAGAACCTTAACCTCTATAGTTATGTCCTTCACGGAGTCTAGTGAAGGAAAATACAATGTCTCCCTAACCCAGTTCTTCATATTATATAGGGTTCAGGAGAATAACAAGCCTACTAACAGAGGTCTGAAGTATCTATCCCCTAGGCCCAATGTGGTGGGATTTGGAAGTAAGAACAATGCCATTAAAAACTAAATAGAGAAATTTTTTCTTTATTGGGGAGGTTGGGGCCACTCCAGATCATACTGATCCCATTAGCCACCCTACAATCTGGCGCGCTCCTCTATTAGTGGGTAAGTTTATACTTTATTTTCATTTCATTGCTTGAATTGACATTTGCTTTGAGATTTAAACTTTTTACTAACCTTTTATTGTGGTTCCTAAGCCTTGCATGTAGGAGTTCAACATGATTATTGACGCTCAAAAGTTGGCCTCCACCTATTTCAATGTCCTTGTTACTATCAAACACCTCTTTAACCTACGAATTAGGACATGATCCCAATCCTTTAGCATATATGGGAGTCCCTAAGGCCACTAAGATCACTATGGGGGTTCCTTCTTCTTTAGTTCTCTGAAAGAGGAAGGTCGTATCTGCGGTTTTGGATGAGGTTCCCGAGGCCTCGGGAGGCGAGGATGATCAGGACAATGGTGGGATTGAGCATCCAAAGGTTACATGGACCTTTATTGCAGTTGAGGAGCCCATTCTTCTTTATTATTATTTTCTTTGTAAGTATCCTTAACCTTTCCTTTATAAAATATTTATTAATTTTTTATGGCTAACTCTAACCTCTATTCGATTCAGTAGGTGAATGGGAGGAAATGAGAACTCTTGCTGAGGTTGCGGTCAATAAAAAAGGAGGATTGTGATCACCAAGTGCTTAAGGTTTTGTACCCTGGTGGACATTTCGATATCCGGGGTCAAACTAGTGGATGAGGCCAAGCTTGGGTTGACCTCGTTGAAGTCTCACGGTTCGATAAAACCCTACCCCTGCTGCAAGCAGAATCGGGGGGACGTGGGATTCCTAGAGTAATGTGACACCCCGACTAATTAAATACCAGGTAGCTACTCTATTATTCAAATTAATTCAAAATGTCAAGTTGGTTCAGTTCGTAGCATCACGGTCAAAACATTTTTAACCATTACTAGCCACCTAATATTTAAAAAGTGAGTTGTCAATTTTAATTAAATCCGATTAACATGCAAAATGTAGATTATGAAATGCTAACATAACCACCACAACATAGTCACAATAGAAATACCATAAAATAATAATGAATCTGTAGGAATACTCCTCACAACAATCCGAATACTGAAATAAACAAATACCAAGTCTGCATCACTAAATTAATTACAACCCAAAATTTGAATTAACCGAATAGATAAAGTGTCTAAAAGAAATGGGGCGACATGCCCAACAGATGAGAAAATCTTATAATAGAGAGTTAAGATCGAAAGTGGAGGCGTCTACTGCCAAGGCCCTGTAACTTCCACAGCAGCTACAGTCCGTTACCAGAATGGAACTCCTATGCATGGTGTCCTTGTGGCTGGGCACCTAAAAGGTTTTTATAAGAAAATATATTTTTGAAAGAAAACGGGTCAGAGCCCGATTGTGAAAACAGTTTAAAATATAGCAAGTGTTTAATATCATTAAACAGTGAATATAAAGTACATGATAGTGTGTGCACTCACATGAGTTTCCTCACCTCTCAACTAATTGTACACTCCTATCGTACCCGTACCCATTCTTCCATATCTAACTAGTCCAATATAAAATCTAACATTACTATATGATTCACGATTTAATTCCGGCATCTTCATCTAAACAGAGTGTCTTACATTTATCGGTTTCCCATATTAGTAATACTACTTACTAGAGGGTTTTCATTTTATCTTTACAAAAACGTTGCTATTATTTATACTCACATTTATACATGACAGTGCATTTCAATTAATGGTATATTATTCTCATCATAAATATACAATACTAGCAACCCGAGGCTAAGCTGCGGTGCACTCATACTCTGCTATCCAATCCCAGTACATCATGTACATAAGGATCACGTATTTCGAATCTCTCAGGAATCGTTTCAATAAACAACAATCACAAACAATGGAGGTGAACATAGTTCACATCACATGGGTCACGCACATACCTACGCTCCCATGATTAGTAGACTTATTAACTTCTCAATAAGTCCTTCTCTGACCTATGTCCTCGAGGTACCAATCTAATTCCCCCCGTAGGCACATAAAGATTAGATGGCCCTGATCGAACGCCGACTTCCCATGATAGCAAGTACGGTAGGTATGTTATACACAAATAACTACATATACTAAGCATTCGCACATCTTAGATATCTCAACATATTAATAGAGGTATATTTCTCATTTTTATACCATCATATAGTGTTATGCGTTTACAAGTCCCCGATTTACGTACATTAAAGTATTCAACTCTTCTCACGTCGTAAGTAGGCACTCATTTCCTAATCAACAAATATTATCCGGTTTACTCCAAGATTCAAAGTCTTACTCCTCAACGTACTGCAATCTCTCCATTATACTCACTGGTCAATAAGGGAAGGTTATTACTCCATTAAATAAGTCTACGGAACATTTGAAATAAAATCAGGCCTAAAAGGCCATTCTGTCAACTCGTTAGAAGTCTCGTTCGAACGAGGTCGTTCAAAAGAGTGTCGTTCAAACGAAAGGATTCGAATGAACTACCAACTCGTTAGAAGGGATACTGTCATCTCGTTAGAAGCTCGTTCGAACGAGGTCGTTCGAACGACCTGTGCAGGTCTTCTAACGAGATGGCAGACTGCGCCCAGAATTTTCCAAATTCGATTTTTCTTCTTTCTCCTCTTCTCTAAATCCACCCTAAGACTATCCAAATACGTTTTTCATGTTTGTAAACTATTTTTAGTCACCCTAGATCATTCCTTAACATGCTTTTGGGCCAAATCTTACAAATTAACATGCCAAAATCATAAATCCCCAATTCTTATTCCAAACCCTATGAACTTGAACCCAGAATTTTAATTTCATAAAAGGACTCATTATTAATCCAATTTCAGGTCATCAAAAGTTATGTTTTGTATATTAAATTCGTCCATAATCATTCTACATGCAAATTCCTACCCAAAACCACAAATTTCACAATAATTCCATTGGGTATTCTTCATCAAAATTTCCAAGACATAAACAGTTTTCTACACTATACATGGAGGAATATTCAATGCAAATAACGACATCAAAATACTTGCCTTATCTTTGATTCTGATTTGATGTTGAAGGATGAAGGTTGATTCTCCTATTTCTCTCTACAGATTTTCTCCCAAAGATGGTGATGGTGGCTAGGGGTTTCTTTTGGAACCTCTTAGGACTCTCCCTTTAACTCCCGTAGCCCACTACTTGATAAATGCTGATAATGGACTTAATGAGTTCATTACTAATATAAAATTAACCTCTAAATTCGTGGATTTTAATTCCCCTATTTTTAAAATTACCAAACTACCCTTTTGGGTTGCCGGTATGGGCTAAAAATGTCCCGGGACCCAAACTAAACCCCCGACTAGTGTTTTCTGACTATATTGACCCTTTCGGACACGTTGGTGCACTCAACATGACCATTCGGTTGATAAAAATATAATTCACTTTTTAATTCAAATAATTTCATTCCTGACGCGACTGACACGCGCGTCCCAACTAAATTTTCAAATTGTCGTATTTCTGCCTCGCGATAATTTTAATATTTTCAATACTCGTGAAATTTTCAATTTTAACATCATAATCAAATACCAACTCACATCTCGCTCGTATTTATATCCGGATTAATTTCCAATTAATTCTCATTTAATTCAATTAATCCTTTAAATAAAAATCAATAAAATTACGGGGTATTACATACTTCCCCCCTAATAACAGAATTTCGTACCGAAATTCGGAACTAAAGAGTACCTGGTAAAAATAACTCCGGATAGCGCTCGCTCATCTCATCCTCGCGCTCCCATGTGGACTCCTCGGCATTATGATGCCGCCACTGAACACGTACTAACGGTACTATCTTCTACCTCAGTTTCCGCTCGCTTCGGTCCAAAATAGCAATCGACCCCTTCTCATAGGAACTATCGGGCTGAAGATCGATGTCCTCCAAAGCAATGTGAGTATGGGCCAAATCATCCCTAAGATATTTCCTTAGCGAGGAAATATGGAACACATCATGAATCCTATGCAAGTGGTCCGGTATCCCAAGTCTGTATGCAACTGGCCCAATCCTCTCGATGATGGGAAATGGCCCCACTTATCTTTGTTCCAGTTTCCCCTTCTTCCCAAAATGCATGATCCCCTTCATCGGAGATACTCTGAGTAAGACCCGGTCCCCCACCTTGAATTCTGTGAAGAACCTCTTGGAATCAACATAGCTCTTCTGTCGGTCCTGAGCTACCCGAATACGGCTCCGTATCATCTCTATCCTTGCCGAAGTATCCTGGATCACTTCCGGCCCAAGGAGTTTGTTATCCCTCACCTCTAACCAACATGCTGGGGAACGACAAGGCCTACCATACAACGCCTCAAATGGAGCCATGCCAATGGTGAACTGGTAGGAGTTATTATAAGCAAACTCCACCAGTGGAAGGTACTGCTCCCAACCACCTCCAAAATCTAGGATGCACATACGCAACATGTCCTCCACCATCTGATGTGTCCGCTCTGTTTGCCGATCCGTCTGCGGGTGATA
This sequence comes from Sambucus nigra, assembly GCA_949130495.1. Classification (NCBI taxonomy): domain Eukaryota; kingdom Viridiplantae; phylum Streptophyta; class Magnoliopsida; order Dipsacales; family Adoxaceae; genus Sambucus; species Sambucus nigra. The sequence continues at coordinate 96,007,701 of OX422216.1, read as the reverse complement.
AGCCGTACTCAGCCGCAACTCCGTACCCATGGCCTCCTGGAAACTCTCCCAAAATTTTGAAACAAATATCTTGTCTCGGTTAGACACGATATTTAGAGGCACCCCGTGAAGTCTCACTATCTCTGAAATGAAAATCTGGGCATACTGTCCCGTAGTGTAATCTGTCCTTACGGGTAGGAAATGAGCAACTTTGGTCAACCGTTCCACAATTACCCATACGGAGTCATGACCCCTCTGTGACGTAGGTAACCCCGTGATAAAGTCCATGGATATGCTCTCCCATATCCACGTCGGAACCTCTAATGGCTGTAGAAGTCCTGCTGGTTTCTGATGATCCGCCTTTACTAGATGACAAGTGGCGCATTTAGAAATGAACACGGCGATATCTCTCTTTATCCCGCTCCACCAATACTGGCATCTCATGTCTTGGTACATCTTATCCCCACCAGGGTGTACCACGAACCGTGAGCCGTGCGACTCTGCCATTACCTCGTGTCGTAAGTCTTCCCATTCCGAAACAACCAGTCTCCCGTTGAAGCGTAATCCCCCGTCTGAACTAACGGTATAGGACTCAGCTCCCTCTGCTAGTAATCGAATTATCTGATCCTGACAGAACGAGTCATTTGCCTGGGCCTTTATCACTCTCATAACAATCTGCGGTGTAACAGTCATCACAGACATGAACGATCGGGCTACTGCATCCTGGTGTCCCAACTCCTTCCACTTAGCTTTCCACACCTCGACCACCTCATCTACTGGCCTACGGCTCAACGCGCCTGCTACCACGTTAGCCTTGCCTGAGTGATATTGGATATCAAACTGATAATCCTTTACAAACTCAAGCCACTGTCGTTGACGCATATTCAGTTCCTTCTGCGTGAAGAGGTATTGTAGAGACTTGTGGTCTGTGAATAACCGAAATTTCTCCCCCAGGAGATAGTGTCTCCAAATCCGAAGAGCGAATACGACTGCCGCTAACTCCAAGTCGTGGGCGGGGTAATTCCTCTCCTGAGGCTTAAGCTTACGGGAAGCATAAGCTATGGCCTGACTCTCCTGTTGCAGCACACCTCCAAGTTCTTTCAAGGATGCATCGGTGTAAACTAAATACTCAACTCCTGGTCTGGGCAATGCTAACACAGGCGTTGAGGTCAACTTGTCCTTTAACTCATCAAATGCCAACTGACAGGCATCGCTCCGGATAAATGGCACACCCTTGTGAGTCAGATGTGTCAAAGGGCCCGCTATCTTTGAGAAACCCCGAATAAACCTCTTGTAGTATCCTGCTAGGACCAAGAAACTACAGATCTCAGTCGGTGTCATGGGTTGTCCCCACTCCCTCACCGTAGATACCTTCCCCGGATCAATAGATATCCCCCAATCTGAAATGATATGCCCCAAAAACTGAAACTCCTTCAGCCAAAACCCACACTTCTCATACTTTACATAAAGCTCGTTCTGACGCAACGTCTGCAAAACCTGTCTCAAATGCTCATCGTGCTCCTCTTCTGTCTGGGAGTAAACCAGAATGTCATCAATAAAGGCGATGACGAACTGGTCTAGGAACTCTCTGAACACCCTATTCATCAAGTCCATAAACACGGCTGGAGCGTTGGTCAAGCCAAAAGGCATAACCCGAAACTCGTAGGAACCATATCTCGTCAAGAAAGCAGTCTTCGAGAGGTCCTGTTCCCTGATACGCAGATGATGGTATCCCGATCGCAAATCAATCTTTGAGAAGAAGCAAGCTCCCCTCAACTGGTCGAATAAGTCATCGATTCGGGGGAATGGATATTTATTCCGTATCGTGACTTTATTCAACTCCCGGTAATCTACACATAATCTCAACGATCCATCCCTCTTCTTTACGAACAATACAGGGGCACCCCACGGCGAAGTACTCCTTCGGATGAACCCCTGGCCCAACAACTACTCTATCTGATCCCTTAGCTCTATCATTTATGCTGGAGCCATACGGTAAGGTGCGCGGGCAATTGGTCGAGTGCCCATCGTCAAATCGATCACAAAATGTATCTCTTTACTCGGTGGTAGTCTAGGTATATCCTGAAATACATCAGCGAACTCCCTCACGACTGGAATCGAATCAAGTGGTATCACCACTTCCTTAGAGGTCTCCTCCTCTATATAATACAAATGGGTGGACGATCCTCCCTCAGGGCAAGGCATCGCCACTAAAAATATGTCCTGCCCGGGAATGGAAAAAATAATACTCCTACTGAAACAATCAATCATGGCTCGGTACGCAACTAGCCAATCCATACCAATAATCGCATCGTACTCAGTCATCTTTAATACTAACATATCAGCGGGTAAAGTAAATCTCTCAATTTCTATACCCACACCTCTACAAATAAGGGAAATCATGGAACTCCTACTCAACGGTGAATCTACACAAGTAACCGTGCTCTCTGCGGTGTCTAACAACCCAATAGTGCGTGAAAATCTCGTGGCAATGAAACAATGTGTGGCCCCCGTATCAAAAATAATACGCCCGTAGTCCTCTGAATATAGAACATACCCTCAATAGCAAATGGATCCTGTGGGACTGCAGCATGCTGGAGCTGATATACTCTCCCATACTGAAGTTGTCCCTGCTGGACTGGGACCGCTGGAATGGGTGGTAATGCTTCCATCTGCGATGGTGATGGGAGGGCAGCGAGAAACATAGGCCTCTGTGGCTCGTGTCGAGCACCCTGCTGCTGTTGCTATGGGGCCTTGCCCCTATCAGGATAATCCTGGCGTTTGTGACCAATCTTGCCATAAACGAAGCACTTCCCTGGAAGTTTCCCCCTCGCTGTCCCTGCTGCCCACGGCCCTGATGGCCGTTGCCATTCCTACCCTGACCATGCTGGCCCTGCTGAAACTGCTGCTGCTGACCATTCTGGCCCTGATGGCCGTTCTTACCCTGATGGTCATGACGAAAACCTCCCTGTCCGTTTCTGAAACCCCTAGATCTGAACCTCTTAGAATCCCCCTGCTGGGAACCCTGATCTCCCTACCTATGCTGACCCTGAGTAGATTGTGCCCCGCTGGCACCATTTCCCCCTGTCCTGCCCTGATGGCTGGACTCTCCTGATCTCTTACTCTCAGACATGTGAAAGCGGTGATCCTGGCAGTGAAGCGGTGCTGCATTAACCACGCCAGAGTAAGTGGCCAACGAAAGATTTCCCAACAAGTGTTGTCGGATCCTCCAAGTCAATCCGTCCATGAACTTCTGAATCTTCTTCTCCTCAGTCGAAATCTCATCGGGAACAATGTTTAAGAGATTAGTAAATTCGGCCTCATACTCGGCCACGGTCTTTCCCTCCTGCTTGAGTTTCATTAACTTCCTCCTCATTTCAGGGTGAACAACTGATGGAAAATATTTGCGATCGAACCGCACCTAGAACTCCTGAATAGAAAGGGCATTCCTCTCCTCCGCGGGGGTAATGTACTCCCACCACTGCAACGCTGATCCTACTAGATTGAAAGTAGCCAGTATCTGCTTTTGAACATCCGTGCACTCGTACATCCTTAAGTGCCTTTGAATGTCCTTCCTCCACTGACTGGACACCACAACGTCGAAAGCTACCTGCAAACTCCGGAGGGTGTGCCTTCTGAAAAGCATCACGAACGCGTTCCTAAGAAGACGGGAATGCATGAGCCTGAACTGGCGCGACTACCGGCACCTGGGGTGGTGCCTGCTGTTCAACTGCTAGGGCGACATTTATCACTTGGGCTACGATGGCTGCAACCTCTGCGGCATTCATGGTGCCCTAAACTGGCGCAGGCTGTGGCTCTGGCTGAGCATCCCTAGGAACTCGCTGCGCACATCGGGGAGGCATCTGAAATGAGAGTAAAGTCTATAATTTCGCAATTATTATCTCAAAATAGCTGAAGAGCGAAACATACACAAAAGAATACAACAGTCCTAAATTATAGGGCTCTACATCAAAGAAAGCTCAGTAGAAACATAACAAGTCGTACAGATCCTAAGGACACTAGAACCTGATGCTCTGATACCACCTGTGACACCCCGACTAATTAAAAAACGGGTAGCTACTCCTTTATTCAAATTAATTCAAAATGTCAAGTTGGTTCAGTTCGTAGCATCACTGTCGAAAACATTTTTAACCATTACTAGCCACCTAACCCGTGACACCCCAACTAATTAAATACTGGGTAGCTACTCCTTTATTCAAATTAATTCAAAATGTCAAGTTGGTTCAGTTCGTAGCATCACTGTCGAAAACATTTTTAACCATTACTAGCCACCTAATATTTAAAAAGTGAGTTGTCAATTTTAATTAAATCCGATTAACATGCAAAATGTAGATTATGAAATGCTAACATAACCACCACAACATAGTCACAATAGAAATACCATAAAATAATAATGAATCTGTAGGAATACTCCTCACAACAATCCGAATACTGAAATAAACAAATACCAAGTCTGCATCACTAAATTAATTACAACCCAAAATTTGAATTAACTGAATAGATAAAGTGTCTAAAAGAAATGGGGCGACAAGCCCAACAGATGAGAAAATCTGATAATAGAGAGCCAAGATCGAAAGTGGAGGCGTCTACTGCCAAGGACCTGTAACTTCCACAGCAGCTACAGTCCGTTACCAGAATGGAACTCCTATGCATGGTGTCCTTGTGGCTGGGCACCTAAAAGGTTTTTACAAGAAAATATATTTGAAAGAAAACGGGTCAGAGCCCGATTGTGAAAACAGTTTAAAATATAGAAAGTGTTTAATATCATTTAACAGTGAATATAAAGTACATGATAGTGTGTGCACTCACATGAGTTTCCTCACCTCTCAACTAATTGTACACTCCTATCGTACCCGTACCCATTCTAGTGATTTCTATATCTAACTAGTCCAATATAAAATCTAACATTACTATACGATTCACGATTTAATTCCGGCATCTTCATCTAAACAGAGTGTCTTACATTTCTTGGTTTCCCATATTAGTAATACTACTTACTAGAGGGTTTCCATTTTATCTTTACAAAAATGTTGCTATTATTTATACTCACATTTATACATGACAGTGCATTTCAATTAACGGTATATTATTCTCATCATAAATACACATTTCTAGCAACCCGAGGCTAAGCTGCGTTGCACTCATAATCTGCTATCCAATCCCAGTACATCACGTACATAAGGACCACGTATTCCGAATCTCTCAGGAATCGTTTCAATAAAAAACAATCACAAACAATGGAGGCGAACATAGTTCACATCACATGGGTCACGCACATACCTATGCTCCCATGATCAGTAGACTTATTAACTTCTCAATAAGTCCTTCTCTGACGTATGTCCTCGAGGTACCAATCTAATTCCCCCCCGTAGGAACACAAAGATTAGATGGCCCTGATCGAACGCCGACCTCCCATGATAGCAAGTACGGTTGGTATGTTATACACAAATAACTACATATACTAAGGATTCACACATCTTAGATATCTCAACATATTAATAGAGGTATATTTATCGTTCTTATACCATCATATAGTGTTACGCATTTACAACTCCCTGATTTACGTACATTAAAGTATTCAACTCTTCTCATGTCGTAAGTAGGTACTCATTTACTAATCCACAAATATTATCCGGTTTACTCCAAGATTATAAGTTTTACTCCTCAACATACTCCAATCTCTCCATTATACTCACTGGTCAATAAGGGAAGGTTATTACTCCATTAAATAAGTCTACGGAACATTTGAAATAAAATCAGGCCTAAAAGGCCATTCTGTCAACTCGTTAGAAGTCTCGTTCGAACGAGGTCGTCCGAACGAGTGTCCTTCAAACGAAAGGTTTCGAATGAACAACCAACTCGTTAGAAGGGATACTATCATCTCGTAAGAAGCTCGTTCAAATGAGGTCAATCGAACGACCTGGGCAGGTCTTCTAACGAGATGGCAGACTGCGCCCAGAATTTTTCAAATTCGATTTTTCTTCTTTCTCCTCTTCTCTAAATCCACCCTAAGACTATCCAAATACGTTTTTCATGTTTGTAAACTATTTTTAGTCACCCTAGATCATTCCTTAACATGATTTTGGGCCAAATCTTACAAATTAATATGCCAAAATCATAAATCCCCAATTCTTATTCCAAACCCTATGTACTTGAACCCAAAATTTTAATTTCATAAAAGGACTCATTATTAATCCGATTTCAGGTCATCAAAAGTTATGTTTTGTATATTAAATTCGTCCATAATCATTCTACATGCAAATTCCTACCCAAAACCACAAATTTCACAATAATTCCATTGGGTATTCTTCATTAAAATTTCCAAGACATAAACAGTTTTCTACACTATACATGGAGGAATATTCAATGCAAATAACGACATCAAAACACTTGCCTTAGCTTTGATTCTGATTTGATGTTGAAGGATGAAGGTTGATTCTCCTCTTTCTCTCTACAGATTTTCTCCCAAAGATGGTGATGGTGGTTAGGGGTTTCTTTTGGAACCTCTTAGGACTCTCCCTTTAACTCCCGTACCCCACTACTTGATAAATGTTGATAATGGACTTAATGTGTTCATTACTAATATAAAATTAACCTCTAAAATTCGTGGGTTTTAATTCCCCTATTTTTAAAATTACCAAACTACCATTTTGGGTTGCCGGTATGGCCTAAAAATGTCCCGGGACCCAAACTAAACCCCTGGCAAGTGTTTTCTGACTATTACGACCCTTTCGGACACGTTGGCACACTCAAAATGACCATTCGGTTGATAAAAATATAATTCACTTTTTCATTCAAATAATTTCATTCCTGACGCGACTGACACGCGCGTCCCAACTAAATTTCTAAATTTTCGTATTTCTGCCTCGCGATAATTTTAATATTTCAATATTCATGAAATTTTCAATTTTATCATCATAATCAAATACCAACTCACATCTCGCTCGTATTTATATCCGGATTAATTCCCAATTAATTCTCATTTAATTCAATTAATCCCTTAAATAAAAAGCAATAAAATTACGGGGTATTACAAGTAACCCAGGGAGGACCTTCTATTTTAAGGGACTTGAAGCGCTATGTCCTAAAGGATGAAGTTGTTGAGAAGGTGGTTCCCCCATAGGGGAGGGAAATTCCGAGGGATAACTGGGGTGACAACTTTGTTAGAGGGGATAGACCCTTGTACCTCCACTGTGGTTTTTCTTCTTGCATTGGCCAAGACAAATAACTCTGGCACGTTGGCCACCTTGAGGGCTAAGGGTACCCATGCCAATGTCGAGGAATTGGTTCACTTGATGGGTAAGGTACTTGAATATTTCCCTAGATCCTTACTTATATTTCAATATGTTTCTTGTCTCCTTATCATTTACTTTTATAGGCTCAACACTGAGGGAAGTTTCTCTTGTCTGATGATCTTGACTGCAACAGAGCATAGAAAAGGGAAAATGAGATGGATGACATTTGGGACCTCACTCGGAAGCATTTGGAATGGATGATTATTGTCCAAAAGCAACAGATAGAGGTGTGTGTATGTGTGTGTGTGTGTGTGTGTGTGTGTGTGTGTGTGTGTGTGTGTGTGTGTGTGTGTGTGTGTGTGTGAAAGAGAGAGAGAGAGAGAGAGAGAGAGAGAGAACATTTAGGCTACCCTTTTGGAACAAGAGAGGCTCTCTTATGAGAAGACTCTTAGGGGCAGTGCTTATTTACTAGATATTCCTCGAGATTCTTTAGACAAGGTTGAGGAGTTGCCCGCCCTTGACCATGTTGAGCATGTGGTGATAGAAGAGGATCTTAAGGGCCAAAAGATTAAGCTCCTAAGCTTCAAAGGTAGACTCCTTCGACAGGAAGATGAGATGGAGATCTCAAGGAAAATGGTCAAGGATTTTTCAGCTGAGAAGGCAAAGATTACCTCTTAAGGTCAGGAGTTTCTAAGTAACTATGTTGAGCTAATGTCTCTTTTACAACTTTAGTGTTGGATTTGAAGCTTGAAAGGCCAAGGTCCAGGCACTTTTCTATAGGTGGACATCTTTGGTTTGTTTCCTAAAGAAAATTAGTCAGAGGAAAACAAATCTGATGATGAAGGCAGTGGTGGTGATAATACTGAAGATGCCTCTGCCCCTAAGGCCCAAAGGGGTGAGACTTTAAAGGAGACATCTGCCCCTCTATATATAATAAGTGAAGACCATGTGAACCCCCATAAACTCAATCCTTGAAAGGCTTTTTATGTAATCACTTTTTGTAAACTATTAATTAGTTTTCCATCCATACAAATTCACATCAGGAATTATAGAAGTCGATAGATGACTTACAACACAGACTAGATGCCCTCGCAAGCCTTGATGCGTCTTTGTTCTTCAAACTCTCCTCTGCAGCGAGAATATAGTAATTCACCCACGCAAGTAGCCACAAGGTGAGAGTCCACACATGCCTCGGTATCCACTGATCCATGCACAATAATTGTCTATAGATTGGAACATGAAAGCACTGCTTCTTCCCCGTAACACCACACCATGAAGTCCACCGTGTGTAAATAATAAACCGGATAAGGAATCCTTTGCATGAAATAATTATCAATCAAGACAAAGAGAATAAACTTCTTGGTTCCCACAAAATAAGATCTCAAAGTACATAGAATAATGAAACTTGGATATTAAATACTTTGGGTGAAACTAGGGTTTGGGAGCTTTTGGATATATATAGGAAAATTATTTTTGCCAAAAGTCTCTAAAACCAAATGCTTGAACCCCATTATATAGACAAAAAATATTTTTCGAGGCGACACATTATTCGAGAAAACTCGTTTAAATAAAAATAAGACCTCATTCGAATGAAACTACTAACTCGTTCAAACCAAATCAAAACTCGTTTGAAGGATCAACCAATATCCGTTGAATGAGCTTCAAAAGATATTAGTTCTGTAAACAGAAAATTATCATTTGATGCTAGCTTGAACGAAACCCTTAAAGTCGTTCGAACAACTTTAAAACAAAAAAAAATCTTTAAAAATTTTCAAAATCATCTCCAAACATTTAAAAAAAAAACACCCAAAAATAAATTTCCAAGGATCAAAATTCATAAGCATTCATACCTGAGAGATCCTCAGAAATATGAAACCTAAACGCGACACGAAACATGGCACGACATGTAATCTATGAAGATTTTCCACTACGTCTTCAATAAAACATGTCATATGCTGGGAAGGTTAATAACACAAAGCCTAACCTATGACTCAAAATGTTTTGTCTGGAATTAATCCAATACATACAAATTTACTCAATTGGAAATTTGTCCTAACAAGTCTCTCCCTTTGGCTATTCCGAGATAAAACCAAAAACAAAACACCTATGTGTTGTCAATCTCTCTAAAAGACTCATTCCTTAACCCCCAAACTAAAAATGTGCACACACTTGACAAATAAACAATCTGAGTAGCTTTGCACGCTTGTAAGATTTACCGCACGTTGTAAACATGCACACTTAAACACACCTTCAAATACAAAGAGAATATATAAAAAATATAAATCTTCATATGAATAAACTCACCCCTATGTCTAACAATCCCTACCTAGGTAAGATATCTTCCCCTAAGATAAAGATATCTTCCTAACACTAAAGTGAAAGATACCATTTATCCCCCTTTTTGTTCAGGAATGGACAAGGTAAGAATGCATAAAAAATAAATTATCCCCCATAAAAACATATCTCCCCCCAAAAGTGAGAACATAATATATCAAGTAAAATAAATGAAGAAGGAATAATATCATCCAATGGTGTTGCAACGAAACACAATATGGAAACACAAGCACAAATAATCCACACAACAATCAATTAATACCAATATTGAGGCAAAAATGATACCAACTTGAATACATAGTAGAGCATAGGATACTAATGTAAAAACACAACTATAGAGACCAATATGATCATATAGTATGCCATTTTGATCTAAAGATAAAGCATATGGCAAACATGTTTTAAATGGAAACACAAAGACTAAAAAATGATACCATATACATAAATATGAAAAATATACCAATGGCACACATGCACATATATATATAGGTACAAACGATCACAAACTGACACAAAATAGATAAGCTTTACACACTAGCATAATATCGATGTGTCTAAACATGTGGAATTGAGTGAAGGGGCATGAACTAGATACAAACGAATTATAACCCAATCACTTAAAAAAGTTCCAAGGAGATCTATTTGACAACGAAACTTTATCAAACTAAGATTTAGCCTTAAGTGTTAAATAAAGTGAACTCGATGAACAAAAAAGCACAATGCACACAAGCGTAGAATTTTGATGATTCTATAAATCAATAATGTCATGACATGATAAGCATAACTAAGATTCATTGTGCAAACCCGTTGATCTTCAACTATAACACACTCAAAATCTAAACAAATATTATATACTTCTTCACTCGATTCTTTTGAAGATACCATTTTTGAAAATCAATCAAACAAACTTGTTGGACTTTAATCTTTTCTTTTTGCCTCTCATTTTTTAAGCCCTTTTCAAGAGTGGTTTTCTTACAAAGGAGATTTTCTCCTTTCGTAGATCTTTCCCATTCGCCCTCATATTTTCAATAAAAATTAACATACTCACGGGCAATGGTTCTTACATGCACAAATCCCCTATAGTCAATAGATATGTAGATGACAAGATTGATAGTAGAACATCTCAATTATATCAAGTATAACATTTGAAGTTTAAATTCAAAAGATCTCGTGCATGTGTGTGCAGAGGCATATACAAAGTCAATCTATTAAACAAATCAAAATGGAAGCACGGTTAAGAATACTCTAAGCATTGCAAATCATGAGCAAATGTCTAGCCACATGGAAACATGGAATGAAGTTGATTCAAACACACCAATATGCCCCACAAAATGTGTAAAACTAAACTACACATAAACCATTTTTTTTTATTTTTTAAACATTTTTCAAAACGATACCAATTTTAAAAAAAACTCAAAATACAAACAAAATCTTTTTGTATTTTTTAATAAGACCCATAAAAAGAAAATAAAAATCCAAAAAGGATAAACATCATACAACTCGAAAGCATATATATATATATATATATATATATATATATATATCATGAAGTACAAAAGTTACTACTTGAAAACATGTGAACACATTCAACCATTAGACTTAGTATGAGAAGTATCTTGTGCAAGCATTCGAAAATCAACAAGTCTAACATGTAAAGCCTCCAAATCAGATTTCCAAACCCACATAGGTGTGACGTGATGCTTTAAAGTTTTGAAAACCTCAGTGACTTTAGACTTAGGCTTTCTAGTACCTTTTCGAAGATCAAAGAAAAAATGCCTAAGGTGACTTTTCCTATCGTAATGTGTGCACGTGTAGACATGACGAGGGGTGTTATCTAAGGGGTTTCCTTTTCTAATGTTCCTCATAACGGTTCACTCTCTTAAGATCATGGTCTTAGCTTTAGTTGTGTAAGTATATATATCATCAAATCCAATTACACACTTGTCATCTTTGATTTGGATGGTGCTTAATATTTTATCCAACCTTTCTGACCTAGATTCCAAATTAAATTTGACATGACTCGAGTTTCCAAATTTTTCTTCTAGCTCCACTATCCTAGACTCTAGTAAATACCTAGACTCTTTAAACTCAAGAAAGTTCTTCATAATAACCTCCATCAAAACTTGAAGCGTAATTCTTTCACCCTCAACATGGTCAAGCTTCTCCTTAAGGGTCCTCTCACGTTCCCTAAGATCCTCAATGGCACGTTCTTTAAACCTAGCTTCCAAATTCAAGTTTTTCTTTTTTTAATTGATTCCGCATATAACTCATGGAAGGCTACTTAGAGTTCACTCTTCTCATTATCTGCTTCATCCTATTCTTCGTCTCCACTCTCTGTATTATCACTCACATGGGAATAAAAAACAATGGTCGTTGAAGTGTCATGCTAAGAATTATCTTCATGGGAAGATTTTTCATTTGGGCTCCCATGTCTAGCCATGAACGTGGTGTAGTTGCATTCAATGGGGGAGTCAGGTTCCTCTTTCGGATCACTGTTATTAAGGGTGGATTTATACACCTTCATTTTCCTGCCCTCCTTTTTTAGTTTAGTGGGACACTCAGCTTCCCTATGGCCATAAACCTCACACAAAGTATATATCTGAATCATCCTTCTTAAAATTATCATTACGATTTTTAGGGAATTTATCTCCCTTATTATACTTATTTTTCTAAAACTTCTTTACATCTTTTGATTATTTTTTAAACTCGAGAAATTTTCTAACCTTATTAGCAAACATGGCCATATCATCTTGTTTGATGTCAGACTCATCATCTGAAATGTGTGTTTCCTCCTTTCGGGCTTTCAAAGCAATGCCCTTGTCTTTCTTCTTCATTTTGAAGGAAAACATGTCGATCTCATAAGTTTTAAGGTCACTTGCAAGCTCTTCGAGTTTCATCGAGTCTAAAGTACCTAAAGAATTCAAAACTATCACTTTTGAATTAAATCTTTCAGGCAAGGACCTTAAGATTTTCTTAATAACTCAGTTTTTGGGTGTCCTCTCTCCCATGTTAAAAGACGAGTTCACAAAATTAGACAATCTAGCATAGAACTCATTGAAGTTTTCTCTTTCCTCCGTCCTAATGGTTTCAAACTGAGTGGTGAGATTTTGGAGTTTGGAAGCCTCCACATAATACGGTCGAACTCCTCCGGTGTGACTGAACAAAATAGAGCATTTAAATCACGCGAATTATAATTTTCTAACCAATGTTCATCCTCACTCTAGGATTCTACGGGTTTCGAAATCCTATAATCACCAACTAAAGTTATGGGTGGGGATCAACCATTAACTACCGCTTGCATAGCCTCTCATCAATCACTTTAAGTACTAATTTCATTACATTTTTCTAGTATGCGTAATTAGACCCATCAAACATTGGCGCCCTAGAAACCAAATGACCGTCCAAATAAAAATCGCTAAAACTCATTCCTAAAACAGGGATCTAACATAAAAACTTAGTGTTCCCACTCTGATACCAATTTAAAATCATTAGGTTGTGTGGAAGGGTGGTCTAAACAACAAACGTCAATTTTTAATTTTTTAAATTAAATATATAAACTTGAACAGAATAAACCCAAATAAAACTTTTCACCAATTTTAAACCAAGTAGGTGCAATAAAATAATTTACCAAGTTTTATCTTAACATATAACATACATCTAGGTGATAGTAGATAAAATAAATAAATCAAACCATAATACACCAATGTATGAGGAAAACCTATAATGGAAAAAACCTGCGACGACCTATCCATGCAAATGAGGAATTAAAAAAGTTGATAAATGACTTACAACACAAACTCGACATCCTCGCAAGCCTTGCCCCATATTCGATCTTCAACCTCCCCTCTATAGTGATAATGTAGGAATCCACCCACATAAGTTGCCACAAAGTGTGAGTCCATACACACCCTTAGTATCCACTAATCCAAGCTCAACAACCATATACGGATAGGAATATGGGCACATCGCTTCTTCACTTCAACACCACACCATGGAGTCCACCGTGTGTAAATAGAAAATTGGATACGGAATCCTTTGCGTAAAATAATTCTCAATCAAGATGAAGAGAATAAACTTCTTTTCACCCAGAAAATAAGATCTCAAAGCATATTGAATAATGAAACTTGGATCCTAAACACGTCGGGCGAAACTAGGGTTTGGGAGCTTTTGGATATGTATCGAAAAATGATTTTCGCCAAAAGTCTCTCTAAAAGACAATGTCTGAACCCCTATATAGAGAAAACACATTTTTAAAGCACATTTTTCAAGAAAACTCATTCTAACGAAAAATAAGACCTCGTTCGAATGACATTGCTCACTCATTCGAACCAACTCAAAAGTCGTTCGAACGAATAGCCAATCTCATTTGAACCAACTTTGAATGAGCTTCAAACGATATTATTTTTTCAAATGGAAAAATATCATTTGATGTTCGTTTCAATGAACTGCTTAACTAGTTCGAACAAAACCCATAAAGTCATTCGAATGACTTTAAAACAAACTTTTAAAAAAAGACTTTCAAAAGCAGCTCCAAATATTTTTAAAGAACAAACACCCAAAAATAAAATTTTCCGGGATCAAAATTCATAAGCATTTATACCTGATAGATCCTCGAAAATACAAAGACAAAATGTGGCACGAAACATGACACAATATGTAATCTCTGAATCTTTGCTGCTAAGTCTTCAACGAAACACATCATAGGTTGGAATGGTCAATAACATAAATCCTAACATATGACTCAAAATGTTTTGTCTGAAATTAAGCCAATACATACAAATTGACTCAATTGGAAATTTATCCTTAATTTGTTGTAAGGAAGTGTGTTGTTCTAGGTACTTAGACCTTACCCTTTTGGAATTATGGATGAAAATTTTAATAATTCTCTTACCCTTCTATGGGTCTAGAGACCTTTTTCACTATGATTTTTGGGTTGTTAAAAACTGAGGACTGTAGTTTTGGGGGGATATAGGACCTTTGACTACTGGTCTTAATCCAGGGCTAAAGTCTTTACTACTTGAATAGTGAGTCCTGATACCTTAGTTTCTTAGAGGGATACATCATAAGTAATAAAAAAAGGTGTTTATTTTCATTGAAACAACAAAGTACATGATTTATAATGGTTTTTAAGGGATGGCATACATCTTCTAAGGCCTCTATTGATTTTTTTTCTCAAGCTTCATTTGGGCTATCAGCCATGGTGGTAGTCATCCTCATTTCATGGGGTTGTGGTACCTATGCACATGCTGTTTAGAGGGAGCTTAGGCATCGGTGGTGGTGGATCTAAGACATTTGGTGAGATTTTAGGAATCTTCTGGAGCTTTGTTGGAGACCTTTCCAAGCTTTATAGCGCACTGAGGAAGTTCTTTTTGTCTTTCATGGGTATGACGTAGAAATATCAAACCTCTTTTTGGTCTATAGAGACCTCTCATACTCCATTTGAGGTTAGGAACCTCATTATCAGTCTACGGATTAAGATCACAACAACCAAGTTATTAAGAGTGGGGCTACCTAATATAACATTATAAGTCCAGGGAAGGTCAACTACTATGAATTTATTCCAAATGGTGGTGAAGCAATCCTTAGAACCAAGGGGGAGGGGGAGAGTGACATATGCGAAGGAGTAGTTTCGCTCCCTTTTAAATCCAATGAGATGGGTAGTGGTCGGATGCATGTGTTTAGTGAGAAGACCCATAGACTCAAAGGCATCTAAAAATAGGATGTCCAAGGAGCTTTTTGTATCAATTAAGATACTTATCATGTTAGCATTCCCCATGATTTTTATGATCACGAAAGGTTAGTTGTGAAGTTATCGGACCTTTCTGAGGTTTTAATTTGGGAAGACCATCATTAGTACCTCCTTGGGGGCTTGATGTGGGATTGAAACATGGTTGACCTGTATACCATTATGTTGGAAACTCTTGAGGTTGGCCGTTATGGTTATGGTAGATATCCCACCTTAAGTAAAGCATTTGAAAAATGTAATTGACGTCAAGTAGAGGGATATCATCTTTATTCTCGTTATTATTGTTATTACGCCAACTCTGCCAGTGTCTTTTACTATAAATTATTTGAGTTACCGCCTCTTGATCACCCCTTCGATGGCCTCTTTTAGTCTGAAGTAGCCATTAGTATTGCCGATATGATCTCTGTGGAACTAAAATTACTTGGACTTGTATTATTTGTCATCCCCAGTTCTTATAGGCTTTGACTAAGGTAGAATATCTTGCCTTTTCCTAGATGCGGAGACCTCTACCATCGTAGTTATGAGGGGCGTGAAGTGTTTGGCCTTTGAGGGACCACTTTCCTTGGCCCCATCCTTCTTTCTTTTGGCCTCAGGGGTTTCCCTAAAAGGGGAGAAGATGTTTTTCCCATTCCCCCGCTGGAGAGAAGTTATAGCCTGCCTCGCTGAGATAGCATCCTAGATATTCATGTCTTTCTGAGCTCTTTCGAGCAGCTCATTCATAGTCTTGGGAGGCTTCTTGCGGAAGGATCTCAGAAAATAATCTGAGGTGAGGCATGAGATGAATGCAACCACACAAGTGGTGTCGTTCAAGTCATCAACTTGGATAGCTTCCTGGTTGAACAACTTACCATAATCCTCGAGGGATTCCCCAGTCTTCTATCTAAAGGGGAGGAGTGATGTGATAGGCTTCCTCATTTTTTGAGCTCCAATGAAATGAATGATGAAGGTCCTTGCCATCTCTATAAATCTTGTAATGATTCCTGATTTGAGCTTGGCAAACCAATACCCACATGTACCCCTTAGGGTAGTAGGAAAAGCTCGACATAAGATCTCATCCAGGGTGTTTTGGAGGAGCATTAGTGATTTATAAATTTCTAGTTGATTGATGGGGTACTTAGACCCATCAAAAGGCACAATATTAGGCATTTAACTTTGGGATAACAACGTAATGTTGGACATCATTAAAGAATAAAGACAACATCTTCTTAAAGGTAAACTCTATGGTGTTGGGAGTTTGAGTCTTGTATTGGTTGAAAAAATTCACCAGTTGATATTTCATATTCTTTAGCTCTCTATCTTAGGGTCTATATGTTGTGAAACTTCCCTGAGATTGGTCTATGGGGAGTGATAATTTGTCCTCGATAGGGATGTGATTTGTTGATCGTTATTAGGGGGCTGGGCACACCCTTTGGATCATCTTATCCCTCTATCTGGGATATGTGGTTTTCCCCAATGTCACTATGCTCTGGTACCATAGGTTCTTTTATTACTAGGGGTAAAGGAAGCCTGTTGAGGATGGTGGCTAGCTGCTCCTAGAGAATTATTTGTTAGGATTTCATTTTCTTTAAAAAACTACTAAGGGAGCATTAGTACCATTTTAAAAGTGGATAATATGCATGTTTGAAAGGAATTGAACATTTTGTTCCCTCGGATGGTGCCAAACTAATGAGTTTTAAGATCGTAAGTGACTTTAGACCCTCATCTACTCCCCTTTAGACCTCAGATGGGAAATAGGAGAGAAGTGTCAAGTGTGAGACGAATGTTTAAAGTGGTTCAGATCTCAAGAGTTAGTCCTACACACATTGTTATGCATGTTTATTAGAATGTAGTTGTGTATTACAATCTAACAGACATGTTGATCTTTTGTCAAGGGAGTCTGAGGTCTTGCGGCCTTCGTCAATAGTATAGAGGACCTTAGGAAGCAACTAAATGACTTATTTAAGGATGTCTAGGTACTATATTAGGGCTCTTGCAATATTTACAATAGGTACAAATAATGGAATTGGTCCAAGTAACAAGTATAAGCTCTCAGCAGCAGGTCGGGAGTAGAGAATGGAGTATAACCACTTGTGAAATGATAAAACTCTTATGAGTCTAATAGATGAATGTTATTAATCTCTTTGAATTATAGAGATCAATCACCTTCCACTATCTAACAATCTTATATTTATAGGAGAACCCTTAGAGAGAGAATAAGTGGGATTCCAAGGCATGTCTTTGTCAGTTTAGAGGTCTGTCGGGGTTAGTAAGAAGGTGAAGTGTTGGGAAAAATATTTATAAGTGGGGTACCTTAATTGTTGGGTGAATCAAATACTCATGGGAACATTGAATGGATGCAAAATTGAGTAGTGGTGGAAGATGGAATAGTGTTCCACTTTCTACCTCCTCTACCAGATATCTTGTAGGAGCATTGTCGGAGGTTCAAAATGGATGAATATATTATGGGGTTTCTCAAAACTAATCCTGAAGCGCCATGTGTCACGACATCCTAGAAATGAGGTCTGGTTGACTTTTAAAGGTCATTATCCCTCAATCTGAGGTCAGCTAAGGGCAAAAATTAAAACGCAAGCTTGATCTTGAGGTCTTTAAGCTTGTTGGAGGGAGTATGCCCACTAACCTTGTTTGTGGAGAGGATGCGCAATTGAGGTCCTCTATGATTCCATAGCTTACCCTTAAAGGTATTAGAGGTCTTATCTGATAAGTAGAGATCCGTCTAAGGTCCGTGGCTAGCCTTGGGACCTCTACCCTACCTCAGGGGCAATTGGGGATTCGGAAAAGGTTTTAAACACCAAGTTTGAAATAGGGTATCATTAGATTCGAAATAAAACTGCGACCATGGCCAAATTGCTGGAACCGCATCTTATCCAAGCCACGACCATGGACAAGACTCTTTATGATCCCTCGCGCGTCCTTCTTATTTGATTTGAACCGTTATTGCATTGAATTTGCGACACCTCTTTTTTTATCTTTTATAATAACTTCCTTCATGTATTATACCATAACCACTTAACTCCCTTATCATAAAGGCCACATGTATGCTCGACGTATTTAATATCCCATTAACCAACCTTATTACTATCTAATCAGTAATAGTAATTGCCTAAAGCATTTATAACCACCACTTAATTAATTTCACAAAAAAATCTTAATTCCTCGTACAGTAAATTTTTTGACTTCTCTAATTTTTAACTCTTATGTATACATGTCATAACTTAAACCCTTCACTTAATTAAATAAATTTCTTAATATCATATGATAACATCTAATTAGTGCTTTAGTGCCAAAATTAAAATTTTTAATACAATTTATTTAATCTCTTAAAAATCCATCCTTATACTAGATGTTAACCATAATCATATCTAGTTACCTCATCATAACTTATTTAATCTCTCAAAGTCATTACCTCATCATACATAATCATGAACACATCACTCGTTTCTAGTTTTAAACTTAGAGTGTACTTCACTTGAAGCATATCTTATGAACTTCCTTTTGTCCCAAAGCTTAATGAAACACAAGTAACTCACCTAGTAACTTAAATCATATCTAGTAACTTAACTCACCGAGACTATTTCGACCATTAAAAATCCACCAAGCTTTTTATCTATTCTCCCACCAACATTTAACCACACCCAACTATATATACACAAGGGAAATAGGTTCTAATCATCCTAGAACCAAGAATCAATAACTAAATTCAATTAATTCCTAAGTTTCTCCAATTTTATATTTTTCGGGGGTTATCTGTTAAACTTCCGAAAAACCCATTTTGATCCACCAAAAATCCATCCCGAAAATATTTATGGTTTATTACTACCAACTATAATATGATATTTACGATTTGAAAGAAAATAAGCAAGGAAACACTTGCCTCGTGGATAAAATCTGATGACCTCGAGACGAATCCCACGGAGTTTGGTCTGAATCTCCCTTTTCTTCCTCTTTTCTCTCTTCCTTTCCTCTTCTCTCTCCTTTCTTTCTTTTCTTTCCCTCTCCAGTGCCTTATATAGAGAGAAATAAGAGTTTACCCCTTTAAAACCCAAAAATGACTTGTTTACTTAATTGTGAGTCCCTGATAGTACAAAAATCTCGGGAATCCAAACACAACTCCTGAATACTCTATTCTCACTATCTCGGTCATTCCGAAACCAATCGCACACTCGAAATCTCCATCTGAGGTAGTTGACCGTAATTCACTAATTAAACCCAACACATCTCAATAAGGTTTCTCCAATTAAAATATTATCTTTTGTCGCTTTACCCAACTGTGACACGCAATTAAAATGGTCCAACTCATTTACTTAATCCTGAAAGTAAATGCAACATCCATCGGAAATCATACAACCCTCATAAACTCCAAAAATTATTTCTCAGAGAAATTTCTCAAATTTTCAAATTACACCCATTTTTGAAATTTAAATTATTCATAAAAGTACGAGGTGTTACATACTCCCCCCTTACAACGGAATTTCGCTCGTGAAATTCGGATAGGACCGATACTACCAATCTAGGATCGCTAATCACACCTCAACCATACACTCGTTCGGTACCCAACTATCTCAAGGTTTATAATCTAACGCACTAGCTTAACTAAATCCCTATGTGCTACAATACTACCTCGTCGTAAGGTGACTCTAATAACGTCACACCGCACCCATCGTTTCTAGTACCAGATATAGAGGAAACGAGCCTATAGTCGCCACTCTAACGTCTAAATCTCACCGGAGAATCACGATTCTAAGCATCCACTCATCTATATTAGGATATATAATTTCCCTCAAAAAGGAAATTACTCTGATGCTTGACTACTCCTGTTAGTCTCGCCGCTTATTTTGGGCGTGCTACCTCTTATTGTGCCTATACTATTGGATTATCGCGTACCACTTACAACATTCCATTCAACACTCTCCAGATCCATTTATGACTGCCTCACGGCCAAATCTTCCGTTTTATATACTACACCCCTTTCTATATCTGGTGGTATATAAAATTGACTTACCAAGGTGATCATACACCTTTTTATTCAGTGGCTATCTACACAACTATTGTAAACATCTGACACGTTACACTTTCTCTAAACAATGGACCTCATTTATCTGTCAGGTAAACCTACCTGATTTTCTCAACACGCTTCTCATGTTTAACTTACTACACTCTCTTTATATCGGCGCCACTAGTCCTTCTGTATTTGCTTCCCATTTACCCTATAATCGATGTGTTTTCCTACCCACGTGAGATGAGTATTATCCTAACTATATCCCTAGTGCCCAAGACCTCTCCCGACTTTCGATATTCGCTCGGTTTCATGCTTGGGACGTCTCACAAAGAGAAATCCAGACAAGGAACCCTCTCGTTACACTACTTCCTCACATCGTCGGTCTTCGAGATCTAGCATCCTAAGGCACACCAGCGGGACGTCCTAAATCCTACCTCGCTAACCTAATAACGTACCTCTACCACTATATCCTTCCACCTTGGTGAAATGGAAAGTCTAACTAATCGAGGTGCCTACTCTCTTCTAATATATATTACGAACATCACATCTAAGACCTATCACGTTACATACTACCTCCGAATTAGCCTTCTCATCAAGGCTTAGATACAAGACTTAAATCAGTTCCTTTACCTTGTTTTATCCACATACTTGCGGTGAGAGAAATATTTCAGTGCTTTTTCCATAACACTTCTATCTACATAAGCATGCAATTATCACGCGACTCTCAGTCTATAGTGTTTTCTCCATACTATGTGACATATCATCAAAACCAACATCCTTGCATCCCATAACATCTCTCCACTTTCTACGTCGTTAAGGTTCATGCGTGGAGCATCTCGTAAGAAAAATCCAAACAAGGTGGTATGAACTCCTTGCATCCCACTACTACTTAAATTTGTAAGTCGTGGAGGTCCGTTAGCTTCGAATATGAAACCGGGATAATCCTATCCCCTCTTCCCACAAGAGGTGGTCTGAACTCCTATTTCCTTCCAGGAGCCACACCACCAAGCACTCGTACTAACACTAAGTCCTTAGCATAAACAACAATGAGCTTAGACTCACAGCTCAACAATAAACCCTGCATACCTTAAATCATATCTATAAGGTCGCCACGCACTCGAATCATGCTAATGAAACATCTACCCATCGAAGTTCCATCTGAACGTGTGATAAAGGCGAACTCAACCTGTATCCAGGTGAGATATTACAAAAATAACCTGTTCAACCCTAGAACAACGGATACGATAGTCTTGTAATCATTATCCTGCTATCGCTCCGATAAACGAAGAACATCTTATACTCAAAATAATACCATACTCATATAACACACACAAAATGAGCAATGAAGAAAATTGAGCCCCGCTACCGCAAAAAAATATATAGACATACACTATAAGATGTTATCGATACTACTAGTAAAATCGAATCATACACGAATCTAGGGATAATAAAATACTGTGACTCAATCTTTTCACACAGAATATACCTACTTCATCCGAGGTGAAACTCCTAACAATAACTTCACCAATCCCCTAGCTACTCCAAATGGTTCCCGGACATGATATACTTTCCCTAACCGAAACAAAACTACTTTAATCGATGCCCCACCTCGGCACCCTATTCTTGTCCTTTAACTCCTACCGGGAAAGATTAAAGCGTATGGTTCTACATTCCACGTTGCAACTTCCCCCACCTCTGGCCACCCTGACCAGGTTAAGGTTATCAGTATCACGAACTCTATACCCTTGATCCCGATGATTTCCTTCATAGTTCCCTTAACTTCTTCGTTAAAAGGAAACTCTGCCAATGGCCTCAACAGCCCTGGTTCAATGAATTTCCCGTGTGGATGTCCACCAACGGGGTTCCATGGATACAAATTCTCCACAAGTGTTAGCAACACTTATCCAGTGAGCCTATCATTCCATTGAAGGACTCTGTCTTCATTGCACCTACCTCAATTTGGTACAAAGTTCACTTATCCCTATAACTCTTTATTCACTGTCGGCCTCTAACCTATCCCTATGTGAATAATCCAAAAATTGCATTCTCTTCCTTCTTAATCAACCAAAGGAATTTGCAGTTAAGACCGTTCGTGAGATTCCTCTACAATCAAAACATCCGGCTCCTCCGAATATGGTGACTACTGTTCCCACCATTTCAACATTGCTCCCACGAGTAAAAAAAATTTCCTCAAATTTTCATATATGGGTATTTTCCATAACTTTCTCTAAGACAAAGCTTCTGAGCCTTTTACTTCCACCGAATTACATTGCACTTACTCCGTATAACTTAAACTTCAACGTATGGTCCTTATCGAAGACCTTTCGAACCTTTTTCCCAATTTACTTCACTAGGTAATTCAAGTTGAGCACCACTCTTTACTATAGCGGTACTTGAATAATTATAACTACTATACTTTAGTAGTTATTACAACAATGCTTAGCAAATACCACAAAAGGAAGTGACCTCGCCTGTGGTCCTTAGTCCATACTTCATCTTATGGCTCCATCTAAGCCCTGCCTCTTACTGCCCGCATCAATGCCTTCCTTAGTCGCCCTTCTTCGATCTGCACACGAATTTCGAACGGACACGCAAAATATTTACTAAAATCTTATGAAATGATAGGAGAACGAAATCTCACAAGAGGAATCAATGATCCTAATCCTAAGGATCTATATCAAATCGAGAGCAATGCTGAAAGCATAGTACATCCGCACAGATTCCTAAGGACACTAGAACTTGATGCTCTAATACCATCTGTGACACCCCGCCTAATAAAATACCGGGCGATCAATCATGTACCAAATTAAAACAGGAGTCTCATATGGTTCATTATTAGCATCACTGTCGAAAACCAATTTAATTACTAATAACCTATTAGGCTGGCATCAAAATTTTATTTAACTAATATTTTTAAACAAACCATTCAAATAAAACATTCACACAGTTTATATATATGACTGAAAATGAAATAAAATAATCGAATCACTCGGTTTAACCATAATACAACCTAATTGAATGTCGCATTAAAAGGCGGTAAAAGAATAAATAAATGCAGTTGGGTTATTAGCCCGAATGTTTATACAGTACCTCCTATCTAGATTACAAGGATAAAAGCGTCTCTAGTAAACCGGCATGCATCAACAGCTGTTGCAGCAGACGTCAAACTCGAAGGAATCGTCATTTAGGCATCCCTGTGTCTGGACACACACACACACATATATATATATATATATATATATATATATATATATATATATATATATATATATATATATATATATATATATATATATATGTAGCAAAAGAGAGGAAAATAGATAAATGGGTCAGAGCCCGAGTTGTGAAAATATTTTGCAAGTGCATAAATGCTATATTTTTAAAAATATGTTTTACCTCATATTTAAATTGGTATCGCACTATCATGAGATACCCCTCACCTCTCTTATAATAGTGTACACCTAACATATCCCTAAAGAAAACCTAGTTAAGTTACCCTGCCTAGCTAAACTCGTTCCACCAAATATCTGAAACCCCTATAAACCCGAGTACTAAGGGCTCAACTTCTTCCCAGTCTTAACACTGCGATACGTTCGTACGTGGGGTGTCTCGCGAAGAGAAATTCAAATAAGGAACCCCCCTGATACACTACTACTTGGCAATGTCAATCGTCGAGATCCATTAGGCCCTCAGTACATAACGTATATACATACTCATATAAACATATACATATAATACTCACTTTAATATACAATCACAATTTAAGTCCGGATAAAATCTCCCAAAATGAGAATAAATCTTTATTCATTTGTCTCTTTATTCCAGTTAGAGATAAATATATATCCTCTTCTCATACACAAATAATATACTATACACATAAGTATAATAACCATCCCAACGAGCTATAACTCGAGGTTGCTGTCTCTCAATGCTATCATCTTCCAGCGAATCACTCACATACCATCTTGGGTACCAACGGTCGGACTCTCACACCGACTTGGTAAAAACCAAATCACAACGTATGGGAAGCAGTCATAGTTCCTACTCGAAAATGAGACGAAACATACCCACCACGTCTCACCCCTAATAAAAATCACACAATATAAAATGGACGCTATGACCTGGGGACTGTACGCTCCCTGCTCCTCAAGCCAGGGGCCTCACCCACATTGTCCAACTTCCCATGATAGCATTAGAGGGGGTATGCTTCACATAAATATATATTATTCACACACAGATATATATTTATTCATAATATCACATATATATACTGTAATCACATTGTATATATATATTCTACATCACTTTAAAATACTAAACCCAAAAGTATTCTCTCACTTGATATATAACTTGCACCGTAATCACGTTTAAGGATTTATTTATATATTCTCAAACTATACCAATTCATACTAAGTAAATAAGTATATTCTCACTTATTTGAGTCTCATAGGTATCGCATTACCTATACTAATAGTCGACAATAGACGTATCGGATAACCGCTCAATCATCCTAAGCCTATATCCCAATTTCATCCTAATCGCCTTGTAGGATTTACTCAACCATAATCGGTATGTAATTACGTTTTCTACGCGCACAATTATATGTGCCTAATTGCTCGCCAAAACTATCCCAAGAAATATTCATCCCTAGACACCCTTGAATTAAATAAGTTGTGGATTCCATTTTCCACAAACCCAAGGTCTACATTTTGCTCAAATAATAACCTAGAGGTCCCCACTCTATTTTTGGGTACCCCAAATATGTAATTCCTCAATTTATTCATTTTCCTCGAAAATATACTTTTAGTGACACACGATTATAGCACCCTCTTAGCCCCCATAAATTCCCTCAATCTGTTAAATATTTATTCCTTAGTTATGTATTTATTTCCTCAAATAAATAGGCTAAAAATCCTTAATTGGGGAATTTATCCCATATAAATTGAACCAACAAAAAAATTGCCAAATATTCTGTAGGATCGATCGATAGATCCTTGGCCATCGATCGATCGATCGAACAGGGTAACCGACTCTGCTTCTTCTCCAACGAGTCTATTTCATCCATTAACAATCCACCAAGATTTTTATCTATTCTCCCACCAATATATAACCATACCCAACTATATATACACAAGGGAAATAGGTTCTAATCATCCTAGAACCAAGAATCAACAAGTAAATTCAATTAATTCCTAAGTTTCTCCCATTTGATATTTTTCGGGGTTTGTCCATTAATCTTTCGAAAAAACCGTTTTGATCCCCTAAAAATCCATCCCGAAAATCTTTGTGGTTTCTTACTACCAACTATAATATGAGATTTATGCTTTGAAAGAAAATAAGCAAGTAAACACTTGCCTCATGGATAAAATTTGACGACCTCGAGTCGAATCCCGCGGAGTTTGGCCGGAATCTCCCTTTTCTTCCTCTTTTCTCTCTTCCTTTCCTCTTATCTATCCTTACTTTCTTTTCTTTCCCTCTCTAGTGCCTTATATAGAGAGAAATAAGGGTTTACCCCTTTAAAACCCAAAAATGACTCGTTTACTTAATTGCGAGTCCCTAATAGTCCAAAAATCCCCGGAATCCAAACACAACTCCCGAATACTCTATTCTGACTATCTAGACCATTCCGAAACCAATCACACACTCGAAATCTCCATCTGAGGTACTGGACCGCAATTCACTAATTAAACCCAACACATCTCAATATAGGTTTTCCAACTAAAATATTATCCTTTGTCGCTTTACCCAACTGCGACATGTAATTAAAATGGTCTAACTCATTTACTTAATCCTGAAAGTAAATGCAACATCCATCAGAAATCATACAACCCTCATAAACTCCAAAAATTATTTCTCAGATAAATTTCTCAAATTTTCATATTACACCCATTTATGAAATTTAAATTATCCATAAAAGTATGGGTATTACATATATTTCCCCCCTTACAAAGGAATTTTCCCTTGAAATTGGGACGTACCTGCGATGAATAACTCTAGATTCTGCCTACACATGTCATCCTCCTGCTCCCACGTCAACTCATCCACATTATGGTGCCCCCACTAAACTCAAACTAAGGGTACCACCTTAGACCGCAACTTGTGCTCTCTACGATCAAGTTTAGCCACTAGTCTCTCCTTATACGAGATGTCTGACTGTAAGTCGATCTCCTCTAATGGAATGTGCCAAAAATCTCTCTTTCTCCTTTGGTATTTCTTCAGTGATGACACGTGGAACACATTATGAGTCCGCTGTAAGTGCTCTGGTAGTTCCAGCCTCTATGCTACTGGTCCCACCCTCTCGATAATCATAAATGTTTTCAATTATCTCGGTGCTAGCTTCCCTTTCTTATCGAATCTCATGACCCCCTTTATAGGAACTCGTACCAAAACCTGGTCACGAACCTCTAGCTCAATGTGCCTCTTATCTTCATCGTCATAACTCTTCTGCCTATCCTCAGCTCTACGGATGCGCCTACGAATCATCTCAATCTTAGTAGTGGTGTTCGGAATCATCTCTGGCCCTAATATCTTGTTGTCCCTCACTTTTAACCAGTAAGCAAGAGACTGACAAGGCCATCCATGCAGTGCCTCAAATGGTTCCATACCGATAGTGAATTGGTAGGAGTTGTTATATGCAAACTCCACCAATGGAAGATACTACTCCCATCATCCCCCGAAGTCAAGTATGAATATCCTCAGAATATCCTCAAGCATATTATTAACTCGCTCCATTTTCCCATCTGTCTGTGGATGATACATTGTACTCAATCCTAAATCCGTGCTCATGGCCTCCTAAAAGCTCTGTCAAAAGTGGGACACAAAAATCTTATCCCGATTTGACACAATATTAATTAAAACACCATGTAACTTCACTATCTCAACAATAAATAACTACGCATACTGTCTCGCCTCAAAATCCGTATGAATCGGTAAAAAATAGGCCACCTTAGTCAACCGATCCACTATCACCCATATGGAGTCGTGACCTCACTGCGATGTCGGTAGTCTGGTAATGAAATCCATGGAGCTACTCTCCCACTTCCATACTATAATCTTGAGTAGCTTCAATATCCCCATCGGTCTTTGGTGGTCCACCTTCACATGATGGCAAGTAGCACCCTTCCAGATAAACTACGCTATGTCCCTATTTATCCTCGACCACCAATACTACCTACGCATATCTTGGTACATCTTATTCCCACTAGGATAAACCGAAAACCTTAACCCGTGAACTTTGTCACCACTGCATGTCTCAAATCCTCTTCCTCTGGAAGCACGAGTCTCCCATTGAATCACAAGCCTCCCTCGAAACTAATTGTATATGAGTTTGCCCCACCCGATAGTAACTAGCATATTATGTCCTAGCAAAACTGATCCCCTGACTGAGCTTTCTCTACCCGCATAACAATCTCGGTAGTGATAGCTTAAATGGATATACAAGCTCTAGTGACCTCGTCGTCATGTCGAAGCTCTCTCCACTTGATCTTCCAAACCTCCGCTATCTCCCCAGCAGGTCATCAGCTCAACACACCTGCCACCACGTTAGCCTTCCCAGGATGATATTGAATATCAAACTGGTAATCATTCATGAACTCTAACCATCTCCCCTGCCTCATGTTTAGATCTTTCTGCATGAACGGATACTAAAGTGATTTATGGCCCATGAACAAGGTAAACTGCTATCCCTAAAGATAATACCTCCAAATCCTGAAGGTAAATACAACCACTGCTAACTCCAAGTCATGCATGGGGTAATTCCTCTCGTGGGGCTTAAGCTTGTGAGATGCATAAACTATATCCCTCTCCTCCTACTGTTATACACCTCCAAGTCCCTGTAAGAATGCATATGTGTAAACACGGTACTCCACTCCTCCCCTAGGCAGTGTAAGCATATGTGCTGGGGTCAATTTGTCCTTTAGCTCATCGATAGCTAGCTGACACTGGTCGTCCCAAACAAATGGCACCCCCTTGCATGTCAGATTCCTCAACGAACCTGCAATTATTGAGAAACCCCTAATAAATTGCCAATAGTATATGGCCTGCCCTAAAAAACTATGAATCTCGATCGGTGTCATCGGTTGTTCCCACTCCCTCACCACCGATATATTACTTAGATCGACCGTAATACCCCTATCAGATAAATTGTGGCCCAGAAACTGCACCTCTCAAAGTCAAAACCCACACTTCTAAAATTTGGCGTACAACCAGTGCTCACGTAGTGTCTGTAAAACCATCCACTGATGCTCGGCATGCTCCTCCTCCGAACGAGAGTAAACCAGAATATCATTGAGGAACATGATAACGAATTGGTCAAGAAACTCTTTAAAAGCCTAGTTTATCATATCCATGAACACTGCTCACACATTGGTGAGCCCAAATGGCATCACCCTAAACTCATATGGCCCATATCGTGTCAGAAAAGTAGTCTTAGGAACATCCTCCTCTCTGACACGCAATTGATGATAACCCAACCTCAAATCTATCTTGGAGAAGTAAGTTTCTCCCCTCAGCTGGCGAACAGATCATCGATCCGAGGCAACGGGTACTTATTTCGAATCATGACCTTGTTCAATTATTTGTTATCGATACACAATCTAAATGATCCATCCCTCTTCTTTATCAACAACACTGGTGCACCCCATGGTGAAGTACTATGTCTAATGAAACCTTTCCCCAGAAGCTGCTGAATCTTCTCCCTCAACTCATTCATCTCAGATGGGGCCATACGATAAGGCGCTCAGGAGATAGGCCTCGTACTCGGTGCTAGGTCAGTAATGAACTCAATTTTTTGGCTAGGTGGTAGCCTGGGCATCTCCTAAAATACATCCTCAAACTCTGTCACCACTGGAATTGAGTCTAAATGGATAACCACCTCATATGAGGTCTCATTCTCAATGTAATACAGATGTGTGCTCGACCCTCCCTCGGGAAGAGGCATCGCCACTAGGAACATATCCTGCCCTGGGATAGAGAACATAATAGTCCTGAAATAATCCACCATCGCTCGGTACCCAGCTAACCAATCCATACCCAAAATGATATCATACCCCTCCATACCTACTAGAAGGTCGGCAGCTAAAGATAATCTCCCCACGTCACTATCCACACCCCTACAGATCGAGTGCATAAGTACCCACTACCTAATGGTGACTCTACCAATAAAAGGACACTACCGTTTGTCTCTAATAGATCGATAGCTCATGAAAATCTGGTTGCTATAAAAGAGTTTGATGCTCCCGTATCAAATAATATCCTACCCTCAAGCTCGTGAATAGGAAAAGTACCATCTACTACTGGTGGTGCCTGTGGGGCCTACT
The DNA here is from genome assembly GCA_949130495.1 of Sambucus nigra. NCBI lineage: Eukaryota > Viridiplantae > Streptophyta > Magnoliopsida > Dipsacales > Adoxaceae > Sambucus > Sambucus nigra. The sequence continues at coordinate 95,978,073 of OX422216.1, read as the reverse complement.
GTATAACTTCATCTCAGACGTTATAGATATGTTTTTACTGTGCCTACCCCTGATGCAGTGGGGTTGGTGGTGCTGGGACTGCTAGGGGTAACTGCGTATGTGTCCCTATTGGGCAGCCTGCTGCTGCGATGCTCTACCCTGATGTGGGCAGTCTCTCCTCTTGTGGCCCATTTGTCCATAAATAATTCACTGGCCTGAGACGTCTCTCTACCTCAGACCCTGATGGCCCTGTCAAGCCTGCCCCTTATGGACTCGGCCCTGCTGGCCTCCCTCATTGTTCCCTTAGCCCTAAGGAAACTACTACTGCTAAAGACCCTGCTAGCTCTGCCTGAAACCTCCATCGGGTTGGTAACCCCTTGATCTAAACCTCTTGGCCGAATCCCCCTAATGATAATCCTTCCCCTATTGTCTACCTATCTGGTGCTGCTGCAGTGCTCCGCTAGCACCGCTCCCACCTACCTTGATCGGATGGCTAGGCTCACCTCCTATCTTGTTTCCCTTCATATGGAAGCGATGGTCCTGGCAATGTAATATTGTGTCTTTGACAACATTTGTACAAGTCCTCAATGCGGGATTACCCATCAAGTATTGTCTGATCCTCCAGGCTACCATCCTTAAATTTAAACTTCCTATCTTCACTGTTCACCTCGTCTGGCACAAAATTTGCCAAACATGTGAACTCTTCCTCATACTCAGCCACAGAACGATCTCCCTAAACCACCTCAATTAACCTCTTTCACAGCTTTATCTTGCGATCAAACCGCACCTAGAACTCAGTAATGGACATAGTGTTCGTCTCCTTGACAGTGGTAATAGACTCCCACCACTGTAGAGATGCTTCGGTAGGCCTAAAAGTGGCCAACATATGCTTTTGCACATCGCTACACTCAATCATGCGAAGGTGGCACTGAATATCCCTCTTCCACTGGTAAGCTAGGAACATGTTATAACTACCCTGAAACTCTAGCGGGTGACCCTTCTGAAAAGCCTCCCTAACTCTTAACCAATCAAACGACCTCGGGTGGGCCTAGACAATCAGTACCACTGGATGCGGTGGCTATTGGGCCCGAGGAAAGTGGAGAGCTATGGCAGTCATCGCGACATTAACTGTCTATGCCACAATCGCTGCCACCTCTACTACTGACACTGACCCCTGTGGTGGTTATGGTTGCGGTGCCTGTGGCTCTTGCTGAACCTCCCTTATATCGACTCTAGCCGCTGCCCTCACGGGTTTTCCTATCTCGGATGGCATCTGAAACCAGATCGAATTGTATGAGTTCACAGTCAATACAAATATAATAGTAGAAGAACGTAATCCCAAATATGTAATCATGAATGCAACAGTCCTAATAATAGGGCTCTATGTCAAAGAACGCTACGCCGAAATCGTTGTAAGCCGACAGATCCTATGGACACTAGAACATGATGCACTGATACCATATATGACACCCCGCTATTTTAACCACGGGTGATCAGTCCTTTATTAAAACAAATAGGGATCTCATTTGGTTCATTATTAGCATCAATGTCGAATCTTTTTTAATTTACTAACCACCTATGTTAAATTAAGCCGGTGCCAAATTTTATCTTGCATTAATATAGCAACATGCAAAAATAAATACATTCACCAAACCATCCACATGATATAATAGTCTGAACCAATCACATAATAAATAACTAAATAAATAATACCGAATAAACCATCGGTTACCACAACAAAATCCAACTATAAGTCTAAGGAAAATAAAACTGAATTTAAAAATAAATCTAATAAATACTGAATTACTGAAATGTTGAATCATGTGAATGGGAAACATGCCCAAATGAAACACCGAAATGAAAATCCTAATCTATGAATGAATAGTTAAAGCGTCTATATCAATCTTGCAAATCTCCACAAATGCTCCAGTTATGCATCCCTAAAATGAATCATAAAGCTTGGCATCCCTATGGCTTGACACCTAAAATGTTTTGGAAAATAGATTTGACATGGGTTAGAACCCAAAACCCTTTGAAAATATTTTTCAAGCATTTAAATCAGAGTTTAAAATAAGTTATTAGATACACACGTCAGTTCCATATACACTCCCTCGAGTTTCTCACCTCTCAACTAAAGTGCACACTTGGCATTTCCTACCTAGCCATGCTACGAATCCTAACTAGAAAAATGTATCTACTAACCACAAAAGGTTTAACTCCTCGGTATCGCCCATGCGATACATTACTATACTCCCCATATTTAATATTAATCGCATATTATTATTGAATCATTATTTAAGTTTCTCTGCTTAAATTACTTTTAGATATATCTAATCTATTAGTTCTACCATCACACATAAGTAGATTTATCACACTTTTATATATTTATCACACTATAATATATACAACTATAGCATCCCCCAAAATGTCTACCGCGATGCTTGCATACTCTGCTATCATGTCCATGTACCTCTCGTACTAAATGAAGGACTATCGGTTTGGAATGTCTCCTCGAACCCTCAATCAAATAACACACAATGGAGGAGAACATAGTTTTAAGCCTTTGGGATATGCACATACCTAATGTACCCAAATCACACACCGGTCCCACTAATACACAACACATAGTGAGCCGCCCTAAGTTCTATGTTCTGGGGCACACATCCAGACCTCACTGGAATCATCAAGGTGGTATCACCCTCTGCGTAGAATCTACCATGATAGCAACCAGCATAGGTATGTTCACACACATAATCAAATCACAACAATAGGTATTAACCCAACCTATATATACACATATTCAGTAGGTATACACATACACCATCATATAAGCCCGTACGTAGTATATATCTCTCGAACACGCAACGTGCTGTTGAATTACACTTTTAACTTCTTATTGTATATTTTTTAGTAGCGTTCACTACCCGAAGGGCCCTAACCTTAAGTTATTTCAGTAGTTAATGTATCTCTATCCTATTCGTTCACCACTTGGGTTTACTCATGCTCCCCGTTGCCCGTTCTAATTCCCATAATCCTTTCAATTTCACATTATGCCCAAAAGGTCCTAGTCTTAAATTCTCTCATTTTAGCTAAACCCAGTCCTTACCACAGTCTAGTGAAATTCAATAGGCCCCTCCCTATAGTTTAAAAATAATACAGAAGTCCTCCCGTTGATTATTCGTGAAATTTAGAACATAAACTACAAGTTTGCCAAAATCTGGGCTACCTAATCGATTTGATGAATAACTCGAATCGACTCGCCTACCGAATCGATTCGATCATCAAGCCGAATCGATTCTCCTGTGGGAGTTTCAACATTTTCGTTATGTTGTTATGAGTTTCCTACATGCTAAATTTCTTAAAACTCTATTCAGCAATCCCAAACTCCCAACTAATATTATCAAACATCAAATATATGTGTATGGATGATTTGTAAAGTAAATAACACATTAAAATCATATGAAATCTATCCAAGAATAGATTTAAACCCCATAATCCTCAAAACCCTAGTTTATGGTGTTCTTCTTGTGTAATCATCAAGATACCCAAATTATTATCATTTTTTTCATCATATAACATCTAATTTTGAATTCTCTATATAAAAGGGTTTTTTCTACATGCATTCCTATATCAAATCATTTATTTCCCCCATCCAATTTCCAAGAATTCATTCAAAGACATGTAATCTAAACAATACACTACATGGGTATTGTAACATACTAAAATAAATCATAAGACAAACACTTGCCTTTGCAATAGTAGGTATGATTTCATTTTTGTGTGATGAAGATGATCTTCCCTTGCTCCGATCATAACTCCGGCCACTTTGGTGATGAGAAAAAGGTGTGACAAAGCCTAGGTTCTTCTCTTCTTTCTCTCTTATGGCCTCTCCTCTCTCAAGATTGTATTAACCCTAGCCACTAACTCCAAGGTGATAATATAATCTTTCAATTTTCGAAGTTCTCTCTCCCTTAGTCCACGAAATGACAGAAAATGCCCTCATATGGTGTCGGGTTGGTCTAAAATCGCCCTGGGACCCAAACAATACATTCGGGTATACTATTCCAACTATTTTAACCCACTCAAAATCAACCGTGATCTCAAAATCACCACCCGATTCACTCTACGATAATTTCCTATCTCGACCTTAAATAGTCTACACACGACACTCGGTTGAGATATAACACTATCACGTCACTATCCCTCGCTATGATGTAAAATAATTATTTACTATTCATTTAGTAATTTTATTTAATAAACATTAATCATTTTCTCTCCCGATTAATATTTTAATCAACACGTAATATTTAATGCAATTAAATTACGACACATGTGTAATTTAAAATAACCGAATTAATTACTTTTTAAATACTTAGAAATACGGGGTGTTATAACAGGTCAACGAATCTTCCACTACATATAGTGGTTACCACTTAACATTTCTCTTGATGTTCATTGGGAGTAGAGCTTACACAGTTTTAACCTTGGGGATGTCGTTGGCCTCGTGCGAGAAACTTTCCCCTCTCTTGGACACTTAAACACGCTTGCAAATTAGAAAGAGATGCCTTTAAGTCGGAAAATTTTGTGCATTCGGGCATTTATTGCTGACTGAGTTTGCATAAATTAAGCAAGAGTGTCCTCAACTTCCTTGTCCAAGTGGTAGAGTTCGAACGTGAAAGGAGCTGTGAGCGTGATTCTAGCTTTGGATCGGACATTCGGATCCGATGTGCCCTAAGCCTGAGTACTCTCAGTGACATACTTAAAGTGGGCCTCCGCATTGTCTGCATATAACCCGAAAAACTCTCATGGGCACATAGTTTCAACAATTTTTTTGAGCTTAGGCTAAGCCCATGATGGAAGTAAGAGATGAGTCTCCACTTCTTAAAACGATAATGTGGACACATGTCAACTAACTCATTGAACCTCTCTCCCAACACTTATCAAAGGGTTCATTATCATTTTGCTTAAAAGTCTAAATTTGAGCCCGAATAGGATTAGTCCTATGTGTGGGAAAGATTTTCTAGAGAAATTTAGCCTTCGTCTCTCTGAATGTAGATATCGAGTTCTGTGCTAGTGACCAAAGCCAAGTCTTGGCCTTGTCCTTAAGTGAAAAAGGGAAAAAATTTAGGTGTACCATGTCTTGGGTGCAAGTTTGATCGTTAAACGTCTCGCAGGCCTCCTTGAACTCTCTAATATGGAGATAAGACTTCTCTGACTCCATACCATGAAATTGAGGGAGAATCTGAATCATCCCATTCCTAAAGTGGAATTGCCTCGCATTATACGGGAATATAATACATCCCAAAGAGACGATTTTCTCGAGGTATAAGAGTTCTCTTATGGTCCATTATGACATCACTCTCTCTCCCGTTACGAAACTAGCGTTATCCGATATCACACTCACACTTAAAGAATTGCTACCCTCACCGGAGTTCCTAGATGTACGACTCGTAGTGTGACTACTCAGTGTAGAAGGAGGTACCAGAAATTAAGAGTGTTATTGCTAGAGGGAGGGAGTTCGACTATAGGATCAGGATTTGGATGGGGCTGAGTATTTTGCATTTAAAGCTCGAGAGCATATTTTTCTTTTTATTTTTATTTTTCTGAATGTTTTGGATCTTTTAATTTTTTTGAATTTTTGGGATTTTTTATTTTGTTTTAACTTTTTAGGATTTAGAGTCAGATTTTTAGATTAATTCGACCTAACCTAGTGTGTCTACCTAATTCCCCGACAATGACGCCAAAAACTTAACGTGACGCAGAATGTGTGCATTACATGTGTACCTACGACTCAAGTGCTAGCCAGTTGCTCAAGTAATACCTGATAAGTCGGTGTCGAATCCTCAGGAAATACGACGATAAAAATTTTGACGACAATAAGGTAGGCTTCTAAAATCTAGGTACCGACTCTCCAAAAGAAAAAGAAAAGTTGATTTGATTTTTTAGAAAATTACTAATTAACTACGAAAACTTAAACTAGCAAGTGCAATTTAATTTGAATGAAAGCAAGAAACTAGAACTTTGTTTTTTGTAAACTATTTGAAGAAAGTGGAGTCAGAATCCAATCCCCTGAACCGTAAGTATTTTCATTAGTTACAAAATTCTTGATAATTATATAATTAATTTTAAGAAAACATTAATTCAATCGAAGACTAAATATGTGATAATATTACTCCGCACAATATTTAGTCAACAACTAAATCAACGCGAATGATAAAATTAGTGATACATATATCATATACTCAAACACTCTGGTTGTCTACGACAAATGGAGTTAGGAAACCTACAATATTAGTCTCAACAAAAGTATCAAACCCTAGTGCTTACGTATATGATTACGTCAAATTTTATATCTAACATCCACACCTCGGTTGGATTTATGTTCCCCAACTCACTAAATATCTAGCCGCACATGATCTTAATTTCTACGCATGAAATTATTGAATTGAATGTAGACATGATGAAGAAATAATGAGAAGTATGCCGGAAATTAAGGTTACCAATGATGGAGAAAGTAAAACATATAACAAGAACCAAGCTTGAATGAAAATCCAGAACAATGTGATTTTCGATTGAATTTGGAGTGCAAAATTATGTAAAAGTTTCTCCAAGAAGTTCTTAATCCTATGATGCCTTACAATCAATTATAATAATGAATAATGACTCCTAATATGTGTTTACAAGTGTTAAAAGTTGTTTAGAGATGTTCCCATAAATTCAAACTCTTCCAGCTAAAAGATAGGAAAAAAATAAAATTCCCGTCTTGGACCGAACTCATGCACCAAACCCAGACCAAACCGAACCCATGGTCCGAATCGGTTGGCATAAGGGACCGAACTGGTTTGGTCAAAATCTTTGCCTCACTTTGCCAATTTCTTCTTAATTGCAGTTTTGCCCCTAAATTTCTTCTCAACTTCAAATGGTCATAACTTCTTCACTGCAGCTCGAATTAAGGTGCCGTTTTTTCCATTATTCTTGAAATTTGAATATCTTCATCTTTTCAGTTGGCTCTTCCTCCGGGTTCTCGATCAAAAATTATGAAATTGCCCCTAGCTCCCCTTTCTTGCGATTCTTTCACCATTTCGGCTTTTCTCTTCCATCCTCTTGCACAATTTACCTATAAAACATGAGAGAAATACACAAAATAGGAAATACTTGCCAAAAAGGGTTGGTCGAATAAATATGAGATAAATTCAGGCTAAATGCACTGTAAGATACCGTAAAAATACTGAAATTAAGGAGATAAATATGTAATATTTATGCCTAATCATTCAGCCCAAAGCAGTGCATACGTCCACAGGTGCAGGGCTAATTATATGTATTTTAATGGACAATAGCCATGAAAGTAATGATTACGATCTCTCAAAGTTCCCACTAGGGTTTTGCCTATGGCCGTCAGGTGGAATAATTTTGGATCCCTTATTCTGTGGGATTGTGTACCATTTATAGGTAGTTACGGGTGATATATATATATATATATATATATATATATATATATATATATATAGAGAGAGAGAGAGAGAGAGAGTAGTGGGATAGGTGGAGTGACATTATAGGTCAGACAACTAAACCTTTTACATTTTAAGAGACAGATAATGATGAGTTTGTTACATTACGATAAAGATGGAGTATTACATAACTTCCTCATGTGCGTGGGATAAACATGACTGTTAGTATTTCTTTTTGTGTTGTAAACTGGTGCAAGGCTGGCATCTATGGGGCTAATTAACATTGTTAACTAGGACCATGTTAACAGTAATGAGACATTAAGTTATATGTCTTGGTTAAGCACATTTATACATGAGCTGATCACATTGCCCATAGTCGACCAGGTTTAAGTCGACCTCACTTTCCACCTTAAATGAGGGCATGTTTCTCCTCCTGAGAGGTTCACAAGGCATCACATATTTATGGTATAAAAAAAGCTCCCAAGACTTCAATATGATTGGTACTTTGTAGCAGGTCCTCTGAAATATTGGATCTTCGAAGGAGTAGTTAAGTGAAATGAATGGGTGATGTATTAAAAAGTAAGATGGGATCGTCTTTAAATTTTGCTCAGTGCATGCCAAGTAGATACACTTGTATTTTTTTTTTGTTTCTGACTGTCGACTGACACATGTCAAATGATTTGGACCTCCATCTGAGGCTATCATCATGCACATTTAAGAAAGTGTTTATTTATATTCTGTGTACCTACAAATCCTTTTACTTTTCTAAGATGACATCACATGTCATGAATAAACGAGCTTGCCGCCAAACAAAAAGTATTTAAAGGCCCAAAGATCCATCGTTCTAACTCCCATAATGTTTCAAATCTTTTGAGTATTTTAAGAGAGATAAAAATATCATCCCATCTCTAGAGCTTCTTCATTTTCAACAAGTTTCCTTAATTTCAAGTGAAGTTCCCGTTTTCTTCGATCTATATTCAACCCTCTTTAGGATTTGAAGGTATGTACTTGCTTGACCTTTTAATTTTTTAGGCTTTTCTCCCATCTTCGGCAAGTTCTACATAGTTATCGTTGTGCATTATTCTTTATATTTTTTAATCTCTTGGTACTTGGTATTGATATTTGGAAGGTTAATTGTTTAGGTGGTCATAGAGTTGGTTGGTGTAGGATCACGCCATTTTTAGGGCTTTTAAGTTATGGTCTTTATGCAAAACCCCTTACTTCATTATTCCTATCGCTCCCAAACCCTATCATACACTGATATTATTGAGTCTTAATGATTTAAGAACCCTACGTGTGTAAATGGCTAAAGTATTTTTCTGAGTTGGAGGTTGATTGTGCTAGTATTCTTTTTAATAGGTTCCCAAATCCACTGCAAGTTATTTGACCTAAAGATGAGCTTGGGAATCCAAATTATACCCCTATGACAACTTTTTCTAGTGATTCGACCGCATTAACATCCGGAGCAGCATTCGAGGGTCCTAAATTTGAGGGTCCATAAATCTAACTCATTAGGTGTTGAGAATTTTATAAATATCGTGTCAATTTCTACCATATATTTGGACTCACCTTCCAAAAAAGTCATGTTCGATAGAGGGTCACCTGCAAGGCCTATCTTTTCCACTTCCCTAATGATGAACTAGTTGATGAAGAGAGTGCTTCAGGGAACTCTTCAAACTCTTATGACCCCTAAACTACTAATGCTAGGTGGTATGCTTGTGATATAGAGAAGGATGAATTGGATGTCCTGAGGGAGAAATACAATATTCCCATTAGTATCTCCACTAGGTTTCCCACTGGTGAGGCAAGTTTATGAGTTTTCCTGTTCGGATGAAATTTTCCTTCCTCAATGGGACATTTAAGTCAAGCTCCACCTTCCTTTATACTTTGTATTAGGTCCATTTGAAATAGGTATGGTGTTACCCTCACCCATCTCCCCCTAATGCTTATAGGACTATCTTGGCAGCTATGATGTTCTGGAAGGCCCAGACTGATTTTAACCACACTGGAGACATATTCAGGTATGTCCATGGCCTAAAAGACAATGCTAAGGCTCCTGGGTACTATTACTTTTCTTCCAGGAAGTCACACCTGAGAATGGTTATGGTTGTACAGACTAGTAATCATAGTTGGAAGGATCAGTTCGTGTTTGTGAGGGGTGACTGGGAGTTCAAGACCCATGACAAGGATAGGACATGTGAGGTTCCATGCGAGTGGAACGGGACGAACATAATAGGTAACCTTTGAATAATTTTTTTTTCATACCGCCTCTCTTTAAGTCATATTGTTCTGATGTTCTTGTTACTTATTTCTGTGAAGAATGCTCTAAATCTTCTAGCTTCAGTGCAAGACTTGGTAGAGACTTACTACGTACCCAAGCATCCCACATTTAAAGACTTGTTTTTTATGTCCAAATTCATAAGCGTCGGGTATTACACCCCTTCCAGGTGGGGTCCGCTAGTAGAAATAACAATACCTTTGGAAGAATGAGTGTTATTCGAGATAAACCTAGAAATACAAGTCGATCACAGTTTTGAGGCCGAGGATGAGATAGGTAACTATTTCTATTTCTTCTCGTCCTTACCACGCTTTTTAGTACTTCGCTAACTATTTGTTCGTGCAGTTCCTTCTTCCAACTCTTTAGATCAATCTTCTGAATCTTTGTATGGAATGGACCATAGACAATTGAACATGACTCAAATGGAACAGGCTCATCGTATAAAGATGGAAGTAGAGAAGAAAATAAAGGAAAATGCTGAGGCCAGGGACAAGAAGAAGGTAGATACCCAAAAAAGAGTCGATGCTGAAATAAGAAAATAAGTAGAGGTTAATGCTCGATGGACTGCTACGGATGAGACTATCGCTAGGGCCAAAATGAAAGGGAAAGCCCCTATAATACCCCATCCCTACTGCAGTAGGGGACAAGAGGCCATTTGAAGACCCTAAGCCTCAATATGATCCCAAGGTTCAGAGAGTTAGGGTAATTATTGAGAGAGTGTAGATTGAGGTTCGACCTTCTCATCGTCTATTCAGCGCATAGGGGTCGGCTTCACGTTATGGGGAGGTTGAAGTCTTTAAATTTAACCCTGATCACTTGGTGATGTTAGAGGATCTCAAAAAGTACCCCAAGTCCATCTAGCAGCATATGAATAATGCCACTGATCTCTAGGCTACCATGTGAAGTAAAGATTTTAAGTTTTCGAGGGCCTATAATCTGGATGCTCTGTGTGGGCGGCCCAACATCGTCTTGTAGTGGTAAGTTTATCGTACTTATTTTTGTCTTGTACTTTCCACATTTTATTACTTTCACCGACGTCCTGTTTGTTAAAAGAGCTCCATGGCCACAACTATTTTGAGAGAGAAAGTTGTCACCAATCATGTGGCCCATGAGGAGTAAAAAAATACCATAAAGGCACTGACTAAGGAGAACATTGAGTTGAAGAAGAACTTGAAGGAGTCCCAAGATGACTTGCAAAAAATACCAATAATGTTCTCCAGCATAAATATAAGGAGGTGGTTGCTAAAATAGTTTCCCTCGGCAAAGTCAAAGAGAAGGTCCGTAAGTTGAAAGAACAGGATGAGACCGATGATGTGAAGTTCAAGATCTTGGAGGAAGCTTTGAAGAAGTCTAATGATGATTTGGTAGCATCTAATAAATCTCTGAATAATGCCAATTAGAAGCTTGTATAGGTCGAGGAAGCTCTGGCAAAGGCTGAGGAGATAATAGTAGAGAAGTTCAAGCCTGAATAGTCTAGCCTTCTTTCTTAACGACTATGAATAATTGAAGAAGAGGGTCATGAGAAACTGCCATGACGTAGTTGTCGAGGTTAAGAACTAGGAAGGTGATGATGCAGAGGATATGCCCCTAATTGCTAAACAATTAAAGGAGGAGTCTGCTTCTAAATCTGATCAAATAATTAAGTTGATCAGGTCCTCGCTGATAAAATTACACTTCTCCCTGCTAGGGATGCCTCTTCCCCTACTGTAGATGTTGCTAATAATGTCATCTTGGCTTGATCTTTAATATTTATGTTGAATATTTTTATTTAAATTATAATGAACATCTTTATTTGGCCCCTTATAATGAATGTTTGCATTTATTCTTGCTTGACTTTGGAATCAAGCATATCTCTTGCCTTCATGTATGCATATTATTTATCTTCAAGTGAATCTGATTGGACATTTTTAACCTAGTTAGCATTTATTTTTACTTACTAACTGTTAGGTGCTTGAGATAGGCCTGCTAGTAATTTAGTCTTATGATCATATGATTGACTATTTCCTTCCTGATCTGCCTTAGTAGTTGCTAATTTTAGATGAACCTGGGTTGTCCTTATCCTAGGTTTTATTGATGCTCATGCCAACTTACTGGTCATTCGGATAGATCTTGTTGTCCTGACCAAGTGATGACATCAATTATCTAAGATGGCCAAATGTACAAGGATCTATTCAAGCGTTAGTTATGGTTGGATCTTGTTGCTTATACGATTGTGAGGGATTTCCTAGATTTTGTAAACTTTTTGTTCGCAATCTGTCCTAAGATAAGATTGTATATGAAGTTAAACTTCTTGTTCGTGACCAATCCAGAGATGAAGTCATACATAAAGTTTTTTAGTAAAACACCTTGAGATGCATTGTTGATATATACATGTCTCATACCAACAAAACATAAAAAATGGAAGTAACCAAATTCTTGGGGGAAATCAGAACTTTTTATTCATCACCGAATGGAATTACAAATAAGAAAGACTTTACATTTCATTATTAATAGTACTTCCTCAGTGTTGATGTAAAAAATTAGATCGTATCTAATACTTCAATCACAGATAAATAAATGAGACAAAGAATTTTTAAAGTGGTTCAGCCTTATAAGAATGGCCTACGTCCACTGCTATGTTATTGCTGAGTGTTTGGGAATTCTCGATTACAAGTTCTATCAAGAAATTCCGGTCCCTTTGAATGAGGGTGATACAATGTATTTATAGCCTTGAGGCTGTCATCTGAAAGGGTGATACATTAAATGATATACATATGAAAGGGTAATACATTTAATGCCCTTAGGCGTGTGCGTCAAGGATAAGCATTTAATGAACCAGTTGAACTGTTGGTTATCTGGCAATCAATGCTGTGGCCGAGATGCATCTTGAACCGCCTTAGTCGCTCGTCGTTCAGGAGTTCCTCAAAGTGTTGGAGTTCCTCGGAGAAGTCTGTTCCTCGGAGCATGTGAGTTCCTCGGAGGGATCTGTTCCTCGGTGTACACTTGCTTGCTCGGAATGAGTATGACTTGGTCGGGGAAATAAACTTCCTCGTTGCTATTGTGCCACGTAGATCGACACGTGTCTTCCTATGATTGGTCCACGTCAGAAGATTAAATTTGGCATCAACAGAAGCCCCCAATGTTTCATATTTCGAACTTTGAGGAGTATGGAACATTCTTTCTCGGTATAGGGCAATATTAAATGATCTTCCTGGTTTTTAGGAGCATTTTCTCCGTATTCGAATTTCCTTCCAAATTTGCAGAATCCGCCTTTTTGAATTTTTATAAGCGCTTCGATCTTCGCGCACTTTTTATCCTTTTCGCCGCCGGTAGCGTAATAGTTTCTTTTTTGTAATCATTTCTTTCGCCGTTTCCTAAGGCAAAGTATTTAAGCTTCATAGGCAATCCCACCGTCTTCTACCTTTTCCAATTTCTGCTTTCGAGTTTTCCATAGTCTTTTTCTCTCTTGTGCGTTCATCCTTTTCTTCGTTCGTTGTCAACAGATCTCCCTTTTTCCTGTAAGATCTTTTTCCTTCTTCTCTATTTCTTTTATTCGCCATGGTTTATGTTATTGAATCTCTTGAGAAATTCCGTTCTGATTTTTCTATTCCATCTTGGGTAACTCTGGATGATCTTTCTGAGCCTTCAAATTACTTTCGTTTGGCTGAGGGACATTGGTTCCCCAGCCTCTTTATTGCTGAATGTGGATTTTCTTTTCCACCAAACCCTTTGTGCTTAGAGTTCTGTCATTATTTCGATGTTGTTCCTGCAAAAATAGCTCCCAACACATGGAGAATAGTTAATGGGGTGTATAGGTTAAATCAAACTCACGGAACCCGTATAGGAATTCCTGAGATTATGTACTGTTACAGATGGGCTGTTCTAGATAATGTTTTTTATTTAAAAACCAGATTTTTGAATAGGGCTTTAGTATTCAACCTCCCTGATGCTAATAGGGATTATTTTGAACATGGGGTAGTTATCAAAAATTGGCAACATGCCCCTTTGATTGGAGATGAAGTATATGAAGGTCCCAAATGCCCTCCATATGGTAATGGGATAGGTTATTTTCATTTTATTTTATTTCTGAAATTATGATTTCATTATGTTTGAATAAATGTGTGATTGACATTTCAATATGTATTTATTTGCAGTTGATAGCAAAAGAAAGACTCCAAAAGAATCAGAAGTTAATATTAAGCATTTGAAACATATCTGGAGTTTGCATCAGAAAGTTGCAGACGAGCACATCAGGTCTTCTTCATACTTGTTGCAGTACAGGAGCTATACATCATCCTTTACTGCTCGTCCTGTGGTCAGCACTAGTGATCCAGTGTCAGTTCCTGAGGATTCTTCTCCAGAATCTCACATTCCTCTGAGTCAAAAAATGGGCAAAAGAAGAGTTCCTGCTATCTTTGAGGAGACTACCTCTGCTGGAGATGGAAAAAGAAACAAAGTTGATGTCCAAAAGGGGACAAAGAAAGTAGATGCTATCCCTTCTGTTGCTCCTCAGAAGGCTGCCGAGAAGCCCCCAGTGGCTTCGAGCAAGAAGGATGCGCCTGTGGAAGTGATCACCATCACCCCAACCAAAAGCTCTTCTTTAGTTGAAACTGTTGAAATGCCACCGAGGAGACTGAAGAAATCCTCCTCGGTCAGTTTGGCTGAAACCATTCCCCAGCTCCAAGTTAGTGGAGCTGGTGTTCCAACTATTATTCCTCCGAGCTCAGCTATGAGCTCTGTGAAGACTTGGACCATTCCTGAAGTCCAAGGAATTGAGGAGAATATGTCTAGGGATGTGCTTACGTCCATGGCTACTCGTCACATTGCTTCAGTAAGTTTCTCATATTCTGAATTTTCTTTCTTTCCATCAATACATGTATCTCTGTGCTGACTTATCATTATCTCCTTTTTTTTAGCTGGTGAGTTGCTTTAACACCATTGTGAAGAAGGATGAAGCGATCAAGGCTTCTAGCTCCTCGTCCGGAGTGGAGGATGCTTTACAGGGTTTGGCCTAGTCTTTGAAGGATTCTCGTCAAAAGTATGACGAGGATAGGGGTGATTGGGAGAAGAAGTTGGCTGCAGCTGAGGCAGAGAAGGTGCAGCTCGTTGAAGTTTCCAAGGGTTTGGAAAATAAAGTGAAAGATTTGGAGGGAGAGAAAAAGAAGTATGACGAGAAGCTCAAGAGTTTTGGGGAGCTTGAAAATAAGATGAAAAAGGCAGAAGAAGAATTGTCCCTTCTTCGAGAAGTGAATCACCAGAAGGAGGAGGTGGAGGCTAAGTTGAAGGCCACCGAGGATCTTCTATCCGAGAAGATCTCCTCGGAGAAAATAAAAAGAAAAGTGGCGGTGAAAAAATCTTTCCGCACTGGTTGGGACAAAGGATGGGATAGGGGGGTAGCAGCCATGATGACCCAAGTGCAATATGGGAGTCTTAAATACTTCCGAGATGGTTGGGTTACTGCCCTGCAAGAATTGAAGGTTAACGAGGACTCTGAGCTGTTTCAACAGCATCTTCCTGGTCCCCCTCCTAGAATTGAAGATGAGGAAGAAGACGAAGCTGCATCCGATGAGTCTTCAATGGCAGTGGGTGATCAAGTACTTGCCTCACAACCTATTCAGACAGTCACCGAGGAGATTTCGTCTCTGCCTGCTCCACCTGAACAAGTTCCAGCTCCTGCGATCCAAATTATTGTTCCTACCGAGCAACCAAGCTCCTCGTCCCAGCCTCCCAAAAAAGTCTTGGGAGACAAGGAAAAGGTGTGAAGTTGTTCGGTATTTGTTTTATTTTCTTTTGTCACTTGTACTCTGTACTCTGAACACTGTACTTCTTTCTATGATGTAATAAAAATCACCTTTTTTATTCCTCTATGTTGTTGATTAACTCTTGCCTTCTCTTCTTTACTAGTTTATGGCTAGAATGGAATTGCTGTCTGCCCATGACACAACTCTGCTTCGATAATGTAATGAATATTTTAAGGCTGGCCACACTGACTTGGACAATTCCCAGATTGTAGATATTCTTGGTCAAGATGTTTCAGACCAAGCAGTAGAGGCATATCAATACTTAAAATGTCTTCTTGATCGCACTGTAGCCAACAATGTGGCTTATTACGAAATGATTGAAGACTTGCAAGGTACTCTCGATGAACTTCAGCAGCAGTATAAAGAGTCTTCAGCTCTTTTGCACGAAGGATATGGGAAGAAACTCAAACAACTTAATGCTGAAAAAGGTTATGGCGAGATGCTTGCTGGCTATGAAGTGAGAGAGAGAACATTGAAAGCAGATGTCGAAGGGCACAGGCAAATCGCTGAGCTATTGGAACAAGAAAACAACAATATGCAAAGAACTAGCTCAGCTGAGGTCTGCTGCTTCATCTTCCACTGCCTTGGGACCGGTCACCGATGAAGGATTCTCATTTTTAGAGGTGGAAAATGCCAAGTTGCGAGAAGAGTTAGAGGCTTTAAGAAGAGCTCGGCCTTCTACTGCTATTCGGGGACGAGGAAGAGGTTCTCGTGGACGAGGAAGAGTTGCTCAGAATGTTGTCGAGGAACAAAGTACTCAACCTGCTCGAGGACGACCAAGAGTTCTTTGTCCTACTATTGAAGAAGCTCGTACTCAATCAGCGTTAGAAAATCAAGCATTCCAATTGATGGCAAAAAACCAAGCCTTGTCTGAACTGTCCAAGAAAGTCCAAACTTTGGAGGATCAACTTGCTGCGACGAAGTCTGCTTTGGATGATAAGGATATTTTTGCCAGAAACCTTCATGATCAGTTAGAGAGAATAATTTTCCAATTCCATAAACAACCTCGTGAATTCTGGATGACAGGCTACAATGAGGCCCTTTTTCACTTGAATGATCGTATTGAAAATGCTAATAATGAAGGCTACAAACAGGGATGGTTGAACGCCCTGGGTGTATTGAAACTAGAGCAAGGTCATTATTTATGGGATTACCATGCTCCTGGGCTGCTCGATCTACCAATTCCGCCCTTCAAGCTTGATATGAGATGGATCCCTGCTCGGGCCATTCCTCGTTGTTTGATCTTCAAGTATCTTGGTGACTATGCCATTCATTCACAGGCAGAATTATCTCGTCCTGAGCATTTACTGGATACAGCTTCAATAATGAACGTCAGAATGCTTCGAGATCTTAACTTCATTAATTCTCCCCTTTGCCTGGAAGATCCTCCTGCTGGCAAGGAGCCTATTTCAAAAGCAGAAGGGAAAAGACCAGTAGAATAGGAAATTCTGATGTAATAATTAGTACACAATTTAATATCAATGTAATAAACTTGTGTAATTCATTTTGAATTCAATGAAAGAGTTTCATTTTTGTTCGCAAATTTGTATTGCTATTGTCTTGTATTTGTCAAACACTTTATACTTGTGCTTGCATAACAATATTGTGTGGTTCATCGACCAAAAAATTACAAGTATCAGTAATGTTGCTCAATCACCTAATAATAAAGTAGTGAGTATAAAAATGTTTAAAATTTTTCCAACCAACCAAGGTTGTTAAATTCTCCTCGTCGACCAACTACAGTTAGTGAGTTTTTATCCCCGACCAGCCATACTTGGTTCAGTTTGGAATATCTTGTATTTTCTAGAATAATCTTACCTCCCGACCAACATAAGTTGGCATTTTTAGGAATGTAGATGTTGTTCTCGTCCTTTTACCAACCGGAGTTGGTCTGAGTTCGAACTATTATATCCACTTGCCCTTTTACCAAAATTGGTCTGAGCCAGTGTCAGCCTCCTAACCAAAGGAGTATGGTTTCCTAACCAACCGGAGCTGGTATTTTTAGGAATATCGTGTTCTCGCCCTTTTACCAACCGGAATTGGTCTGAGCTTGAACTATCGTGTTGTTTTTACTGTTGAGCAGCGTAGTGTTGCACACACTAGTATTCCCCGAAAAACTTTCAATAAAAGAAAGAAGATGGCGAAACATCATCGTTTTATTCATATTGATGGAACTGTTTTACATTTTACATCACTGATAATACTTGCGTAGGTGTTCAGCATTCCATGCATTCTTAAATTCCTCTCCTTCTAGAGTTGCTATTCGGTAAGTTCCTGGTCGAACAACTTTTGTAACTCGGTAAGGTCCATGCCAGTTTGCTTCCAACTTATTGTGCTTCTGAATGACCTTCTTTAGCACGTAATCTCCTTCTTTTAAGTCGCATTTCTTCACCCTCTTGTTATAGAACAGAGTTGTTCGTTGTTGGTAAGCAGCATTCCTAATGGCTGCCTCTTCTCTAACCTCCTCGAGCATGTCCAAATCTAATCTTCTCATTAAGTCGCTGACTGGGGAATTGAAATTCAGCACTCTGTGTGTTGGAAGACCCAACTCGGCAGGTATTACAGCCTCACTTCCAAATGCCAGCATATATGTTGATTCTCCAGATACTGCTCGGGGAGTTGTTCGGTAAGCCCACAATACTGACTGTAGCTCATTAATCCAATTAGCTTTAGCATCACTTAGCCTCTTCTTCAAACCATTTAGTAATGTTCTGTTCGTCACTTCAGTCTGTCCATTGCTTTGAGGATGGCCTGGTGCTGAATGAACCTTCAAAATGTTTGACTGATGACAATAGGTGGTCCAACTAAATCAATTCCCCACATGGCAAATGGCCAAGGGGAAGTTATGGGTGTCAACAATGCTTGTGGAGTTCGTCTGATGGAGGAAAAATGTTGGCATTTATCACATCTCTTAGCATAGGCTATACAATCAGCCCTCATCGTTGACCAGTAGTATCCCTGCGTCATCACCCTTTGCAAAAGTGTTCGACCTGCTACATGGGCTCCACAGGACCCTTCATGGATCTCTTCAATCAAGTCTTTCACCTCAGAGGGATATACACATCTTTGCAAACCTGCCATAATTCCTCGTCTATACAAAACACCATTAATTAGTACATACCGAGCAGCTTTAAACTTCAATTTCTTGGCAGCAATCTTATCCTCCGGTAATTCTCCCTCCTCAATATATGCCCTGATGGGATCCATCCAAGATGGTCATAAATCAAGGGTAATAATATTCATAGTCAGGTCCTCATCTATGCTCCGACTTTTTAATACTTCAATTGGTATCGTTCTTCGCAGCTCGGTACGAGTAGCTGATGCTAGTCGGGCCAGTGTGTCTGCTTGTGCATTTTCCATTCTTGGTATTCTGATCAACTAAATGGCATCAAATTCTGCCAACAACTCCATCACCTTTGCATGATACTTGACCATCAATTCTCCTTTAACTGCATATGTTCCCATCATCTGATTCACAATTAATTGAGAGTCACTGAATACCATCACTTGTTGCGCTTCCATAATCTTTGCTAAATTAAGACCTGCTATCATGGCATCATACTCAGCCTCATTATTGGAGGCTTTGAATTGGAATCGCAGGGCATATTCCATGTCAATCTCGTTTGGGGTATTCAAAATAATCCCTGCTCCACAACCTGTTGTGCAAGATGACCCATCTACATATAATCTCCATGTAGGTAACTCGTCTTCAAATTTCTTATCTGACAGAGTTCCTTGGTGAAATATTTGCTGTTTCCTTTCATCCTCCCCTGATATTTTTCGCTCTTCATCGACCATCTCTTCTCGCTCTTTTACCAACCGGAGTTGGTCTGAGTTCGAATTTGATGATCTTTCTACATACACAAACCCTTTTACCAATCGGAGTTGGTCTGAGCTTATGTCTGTTGATCCTGTAACATCCACAGGTTGGTCAGTGAGAAACTTTTAATCCTCGGGGGTATCAGGATAAGTAAACTCTGCTATAAAATCTGCTACAGCCTGCCCTTTTAGTGATGATCTGGGTTCATACACAATATCATATTCACCGAGCTCTATTGCCCAGTACATCAGTCTCCCTGATTTTTATGGCTTATGAAGGGCTTGTCTTAATGGCATGTCGGTATACACGACGATGGTATGGGCCTGGAAATATGGCCTCATTCTTCTACTTGCTTCAATTAATGCCAATACCAATTTTTCCAGCTTTGGGTACCTGATCTCTGCACCTCGAAAAGCCTTACTTGTGTAATAAATTAGCTTCTGAACTCCATTCTCCATTCTGATCAATGCCGAGCTGACTGCATTCTCTGATACTGCCAGATACAAGTATAACTTTTATCCCATTACTGGTCTGGACAACAGTGGAGGTGCTCCCAAATATTTCTTCAAGTCTTGAAAGTCTTTTTCACATTCATCATTCCACTTGAAAGTTTTTCGAAGTGTTTTGAAGAATGGGAGACATCTATCAGTTGCTCGGGATACAAATCTGTTGAGCGCTGCAACTCGTCCTGTAAGACTCTGCACCTCTTTCTTCGTCGTTGGAGATCGCATCCCTAAAAGAGCTTTGATCTTTTCTGGATTCGCCTCAATACCTCGCTGGTTGACGATGTACCCGAGGAACATTCCTTCTCGTACTCCAAATGTGCACTTCGTCGGGTTGAGTTTCATTTGATACTTATCCAGTTGATCAAAGGTCTGACCTAAGTCAACTAGATGATCAGCAGCTTTCTTGCTCTTTGTTAGCATATCGTCGACATAGACTTCCATATTGCAACTGATTTGTTCGGCAAAAACCTTGTTCATCAGCCGCTGGTATGTCGCTCCTGCATTTTTCAGACCAAAAGGCATAACATTATAACAATAAGTTCCCCTAGGGGTAATAAAAGAAGTACTTTCCCTGTCTTCAGTTTTCATTTTGATCTGGTTGTAGCCAGAGTAAGCATCTATGAATCTAAGCAGTTCATGTCCCGAGGTAGCATCCACTAGTTGATCAATTCTGGGCAATGGGAATTGATCCTTTGGGCATGCCTTGTTGAGATCGGTGAAATCAACACACATTCTCCATTTATTGTTTTTCTTCTTTACCATCACCACATTTGCTAACCAGTCTGGGTATTTCACATCTTCAATGAATTGGGCTTTCTGGAGCTTCTCGACCTCCTCTTGTATAGCTTGATTCTTCTCGAGACTAAATACTCTTCTTCTCTGTTTTACAGGCTTGATCTCCTTATTCGCATTGAGCTCATGACATAAGAAGTTTGGATCTATTCCTGGCATGTCTTCATGACTCCATGCAAAAGTTTTCTTTCTGTTTCTCAAGAAAACTATTAACTCCTGTTTTATTGAAGCATCCAACGACGAACCTATCTGAGTTGTTCGTTCAGGGTGTTCATCGTCCAGAATAACATTTTCTGTAGATTCCACCACCTGTCCTTTCACAAGTTGGGATTCATCTCTGGGATCCAGTGTTTTAATTTCTGTACCTTCATCCACCTGGTAGGTAGTAGTCTTTTTCCTTAACTCTTCAAGCTCCTCTTGCTCAGCAGACGAATAATAGCATTCCCGAGCTACTTTTTGATCACCTTTCACAACTCCTACTCCGAAATTTGTTGGGAATTTTAAGCACTGATGTACTGTAGATGGAACTGCTTCGAACTTCTTCAAACTAACTCTTCCCATGATGATGTTGTAGGCTGATTGCACGTTCTTATCCATCACAAAGAAGCGTATTCTTTCTGTTCGACAAGCAGGCCAAGTTCCAATGAATATATCCAACTTGATCGTCCCAAGAGGAAAAACTTGTTCGCCAGCAAAACCCAGGAGAGGTCTGTGATAAGTCTCCAATTGAGATAATTTTAAATTTAAACTATCAAAGCATGAGTAGTACATGATGTCTGCCGAACTACCATTATCTACCAGAACCCTTGAAATCACTACATCTTTCATCCTCATTTTGATCACCAAAGGGTCATCGTGAGGGTAAAGAACACCTGCAAGGTCATTTTTTGAAAAACCAATGACCAGCTTCTCTTTGTTTATCTTCCTCGGGCGATCCTCTTCAGCCAAATTTATTCGCTGAATGTACGAACAAGCTTGAGCCTCACCGAGGTAAGCTTTTCTTTCTGCAGTAAGATCTCCTCCTCCTGCATCTCCTCCTGTAATAACATTACAATCGAATGACCCAAAGCGAATTGAAAATACCTCTCGTTCTGGCTGCCTTGGTTTCTTGGGAAGATCGGGATCATCATCTGGATCAACTTCATGGTTTCTCTTCTTGTTCTCCTCTGCTCGACGAGGAGATCTAGACCTCTCTCTAGTTCGGTCGTTATTTCTTCTTTCACCTCCCCGATCAACATACTTCGTTAGCTTTCCTCGTCGGATGAGTGTTTCAATCTCGTTCTGAAGAGCTATCAATTTTTTGTCATATGGCCATGATCCTCGTGGAACTCGCAATACTTTTTCCTATTCCTCGTGTCAGGGTCTGACCTCAGTTTCTTTGGCCACTTCACTTCCTCGTTATTCTTGATTTCTTCCAAGACATGATTAATACCCATTTTCAAAGGAGTATAATTATCGAATTTCTTCAGGGCTTCCCATGACGATCTATGGTTGGAATGTTTGTCACCACCATTGTTCTTATGCTCTTTCTTCTTAGCCTTATCACCTTCCACCTTAGTTTCTTTGGTGTCCATATTCTTCTTCGCAGACATAGCCTCCTCGGCATTCATAATCTTGGACGCTTTTCCCATCAGGTCTGACATGGTTCGAGGTGGGTTTTTGGCTAAAGTGTAGTACAACTTGTTTGGCAACAATCCACTCATCAAATCGGTAATCGCTGTCTTCTCCTCATAATCAATGGCCTCGAGTTTCTCGTTATTAAAACGAGTTATATAATCTCTGATACTCTCACCAGCCTTTTGTCTAAAACTTAACAAATGTGCTACTCGTTTAACTGGCTTTGATCCAAAGCAGAAATTCCCAATGAATAACTCGGCCAGTTGAAGAAAAGTTGAAATCTTACCCCGAGGAAGATTATTATACCATATCTGAGCAGATCCGGTAAGAGTTCCCGAGAATGCCCTGCATCTCATCTCATCTGAGACAGCATAAATGTCGGCAGCAGCCTGATACTGTTCTATATGAAGGACAGGGTCAGTCTTTCCATCATACTTGGGAGTCACAACAGGTGCTTTAAACTTTGATGGTGTTGGAAAATCGACAATATCCTGGACGAAAGGTCTTCCTCGAACAAAAGTTCGTTGTAGAGGATTCTTCGCCTTAGCCATTTCTCCCAATCTATCATCCAACCGTTGAATGGACCCTTTCCACGCATCATTTCCTTCCTCGGGCCTATTGGTTCGGGCAACTGATCGCGTTGAAGTGGCTTCTTGGGATCTATCTCGATGAGTAGCTGGTCGGTTATAAGATTCATCTCGACGAGTAGCTGGTCGCGACTGGGCAGATCCTTCCCTTACATCTGATGGTCGTCAAAAGCTCCTCGACGCTGCATTAAGAGGACTTTTGTTCCTCCTAGGGCCCAATCGATCAAAAGGAGAGGCCCTACTTAATCTTTCCACTGCGCTGGCCCTTTCTGGGGAGAGGGTGACACGTTGTTCAGTATCCGTGGCTCGCATTGACGAAGTTCGTCCAGGTTGATAAGAAAAATCTTCAGATTCCTCATTAACACGCCTAGTTCATGAAGAAGGCGCACGGGTATTTCTTTGGATATTTCGTGATCCGGTATGGGCTGGTGTACCTCCATGAAGAGTTTGGATGAGTTGCCGCATTGTCTCTTGCATGGCGGTTTGTCCTTGAGCCAGATTCGTCATAATTCCAGCCAGATCTGGAGGTGCAGAAGGACTTGGAAGATTTCCAGCATTTCCAGCATTTCAATTGCTAGATTCCGGATCATCTGCCATTGATGATGAATGATTTTGATGAAAAATGATAACAACTGTCGTTTCCCACAGACGGCGCCAATCTGTTGATGTAAAAAATTAGATCGTATCTAATAATTCAATTACAGATAAATAAATGAGACAAAGAATTTTTAAAGTGGTTCAGCCTTATAAGAATGGCCTACGTCCACTGCTATGTTATTGCTGAGTGTTTGGGAATTCTCGATTACAAGTTCTATCAAAAAATTCCGATCCCTTTGAATGAGGGTGATACAATGTATTTATAGCCTTGAGGCTGTCATCTGAAAGGGTGATACATTAAATGATATACATATGAAAGGGTAATACATTTAATGCCCTTAGGCGTGTGCGTCAAGGATAAGCATTTAATGAACCAGTTGAAATGTTGGTTATCTGGCAATCAATGCTATGGCCGAGATGCAGCTCGAACCGCCTTAGTCGCTCGTCGTTCAGGAGTTCCTCGAAGTGTTGGAGTTCCTCGGAGAAGTCTGTTCCTCGGAGCATGTGAGTTCCTCGGAGGGATCTGTTCCTCGGTGTACACTTGCTTGCTCGGAATGAGTATGACTTGGTCGGGGAAATAAACTTCCTCGTTGCTATTGTGCCACGTAGATCGACACGTGTCTTCCTATGATTGGTCCACGTCAGAAGATTAAATTTGGTATCAACACTCAGGTTCTTGCAATTCCTCGAATTTTAGAATTACTCTCCTTCCAAGGTCTCAATCTTGTATGTTTTTGGTCGTATGATATCAGATATTCTATATGGACTGTGCCAGTTGAGTTTCATCTTGTTTTCCTTTTGGATGACCTTCTTTAGCACATAATCCCCCCTTTAAAGTGCTTGTTTTACCCTTCTGTTATAAAATTGAGCAGTTTATTCCTGGTACACTTCCACTCTAAGTGTTGTGTGCTTTCTGACTTCCTCTACCAGATTCAAATCCAATCTTCTCATTAGGTCACTCCTTGGTGAGTTGAAATTAAGGATGCGGTGACTAGGTAGACCAATTCTATTTGGACTAACATTTCTATTCCAAAAGCCATCATATAAGGAGTCTCACCTGTCATTATTCGTTGCATTTTCTGTACGCCCAGAGGTCACTCTATATCTCATTGATCCAATTCCCCTTTGTGTTGTTCAGCCTTTTCTTCAAACCATAAAGTAGAGTCTTGTCGGTCACTTCTGTCAGTCCATTCCACTACTGATAACCTAGTGCAAAGTGTTGTTTCTGGATTTTAGAGTGCATACAATAAACTTCGGACTCTTGGTTACCAAATTTCTTATCGTGGTCAGTGATAAAGGCATATGGCATCACGTACTGGAAAATAATATCCTTCTAAATGAAGTGGAAGATCTTCTCATATGTCATCTCTATTAGGGGTTCAGCCTCCACCGATTTAGTGAAGTAATCCATGACTACCATCGAATAGCTAAACCTTCCTCTAGTTTTTTTATTATGGGCCAACCAGATCTATCCCCCACATTATAAATGACTAAGGGTAGGTGATCAACATGAGGGACGGCCCTAAATTTTTATGGATAGAGGCATATTTTTGGCACTTGTCACATTTCCTAGCATAGTCCGCGTAGTTTGCCTTTATACTGGGTCAGTAATAGCCTTGCTAGCAATCCGCTTCACTAATGATCTGCCTATTGAATGTGCTTCGCAAGAGCCTTTATTCACTTATTTAATCAAGGCATTTACTTCGGTTGGATGGACACATCTGAGAAATAAAATGATGAACCCTCTTCTGAATAGGATTCCTCTTTCTAGGACATATCTCGCTTCTTTGTACCATAGTATTCTTACTTCTTTAGGATCTGTTGGGATAACGCTAGTTTATAGGTATGATCATATTGGATCCATCCAGGATGGTTCAAGATCTAGCTCCATCACATTGACAGTCTCTTCATCGGTGCTCCAGTACATGAGAATGTCTACTAGAACTGTTCTTCTTATCTCTGTTCTTGTAACGGATGTTAATCGAGTAAGTGCGTCTGCTCGGGAATTTTTTCCCTTAGAATTTTGATCATCCTGATCATGGGGAATTTTACTAACCACCACTTGGTTTTGGCCAAGTATTTTACCATAGACACCTCTCTCACTTCATAAATTCTCAGTACTTGGTTTACTATGAACTGGGAATTATTGTGTGCCAATATATGTTCGGCGTCAAGAGATGATGCCAGTCCAAACTCTGTTATGAGTGCTTCGTATTCTGCCTCACTATTGGAGACCTCTAATTGAAATCTAAGGGCATATTCTAACACACTCCACTGCCAGTGGAACAGGATGAGTCGTCCACGAACAATGCCAAACAAGAGGCTCCTCTTAGAAATCTCCTTCGATCAAGTTTCCATGGTTGAATAACTTCTTCATTTTTTATAAGTTGGGGGAAATTTCTTTTACCTTGTCTGATGACTCTAGTACATCAGCATCCTCGTCGGTCGAATTAATAGCGGAGCTATCTCCCGTAAGAGTCTGCTCGTTTGGTCGAAATGGTGAGCTATCTTTTGAAGAAGTCTGCTCGGACTGATTTAGGACTAAGCTCTCTTCTGTAGAAGTCCACTTTCCCACTTTCACTGCTAAGATTTCTTCCGCACATGTCTGCTCGACAGGTTTTTCTTCATAAGTGAATTCGGCAATAAAATCTGCCATAGCTTGGCCCTTATTTATCATTCTTGGTTCGTACTGGATGTTATAATCTCCTAATTCCATAGCCCAAGCCTTCAGTCTGCTTGATTTCTTAGGTTTATGAATGGCTTGGCGCAAAGGCAGGTCTGTATTAGCAATAATGGTATGGGCCTAGAAGTATGACTCCATCCTTCTAAAAGATTTAAATAAGGCCCGTGCCAGCTTTTCCAACCTAGGATACCGAATTTTTGCTCCACAATATGCCTTGATGGTGTAATACATAGGACTTTGTAAGCCTTCTTCTTATCAAACTATAGCCTAACTGATTGCAGACTTGGATACGGCTACAAGTGAAGTTTCTCACCTAAAATTGGTCTTGAAAATAATGGTGCAAACCCCAAATATCGTTCCAATTCCAGGAATGAAGCTTCACACTCGTCATTCCATTTAAAAGTTTTTCACAATACCTTGAAAACTGGGAGGCATTTGTTAGTGGCTCTGGAAATGAACTTGTTCAATGCCTCCATGCATCCAGTTAGCCTTTGAACTTCCTTCTTGTTCGTTGGGGGATACATATTAATTAGTTCTTGAGTTTTGTCAAGGTTGGCCTCAATCCCTCTTAGATTAACTATGAAGCTCAAGAACATCCCCTCTTTCACTCCAAAGACATAACTCGTCGGGTTGAGTTTTATCTAGTGTTTTTTCAACTGGTCAAAAGTTTGCCACAAATCTTTTATGTGTTTTACTGTCTTTTTGCTCTTCGTTTTTTTTGGGAAATTGTGTGTATATATAGAACCAAAATAAAACACAGAGAATCAAAAAAAATCACCCAGGGTCATACTCCATAGGCAAAGCATCACCAAGACATGGAAACAATCAAGCAAACAAAGAACTTGAAATATAAGGCCATAAGCCATACAAAACTAAGTATCCTCAATGTAGCATTTAGTAAGCCCCTAGTTCATACAAGGCATCCAGTTACTATAGATCCTCCTAGCTTTCCCCCATTGACCTACTTTGGCCATTATCATATCTTCAATGTTTTTTATTATAGAGGCAAAATCTCTAGTCAATATTTTTGCTCTTCGTTAACTTGTCATCAATATACACCTCCATATTATTACCAACTTGTTCTTCGAATACTTTATTCACCAATCTTTGGTACGCTGCTCCAACATTTTTTATCCCAAAAGGAATTACATTGTAGCAATGGGTACCTCGACTAGTGATGAACGAGGGCTTTTCTCGATCTTTTGGTTTTATCTTGATCTAATTGTATCCTAAATAAGCGTTCATGAAAGTAAGCAGCTCATGCCCTGAAGTAGAATCGATCAACTAGTCAATCCTGGGCGATGGGTAATGATCTTTTGGACATGTTTTGTTCGGGTTGGTGAAATCGAAACACATTCGCCACTTATTATTATTTTTCCTATACAGCCATGTTCTTCTCCTGGATGAAGATACATCATCTCTATTTGGCAGGTTTAGCATCTTTGACTATGCTCAAATCATGACAAATAAAATCTGAATCAATTCCAAACATGTCTTTATGACTCCATGTAAATATACTTTTTGCTGCCTTAGAAAGTCAATCAAATCTCTTTTGAGGTCGGGAGCTAGTGATGAGCCGATCCGAACTCTTCTCTTTGGGTGCTCGTCATCCAAGACACTGAACTCAATTTCTTCAACAACCTACCCTTTGACCAGTTTCTCCTCATATTGTGGATCTATCATTTCGATTTGGTAGGTCGTTGTTAGTTTTTTCTGCTCCTCCTGGTCGACTGAGGTGTAATAACATTCTCTAGCCTCAACTTGGTTCCTTTTAACTACTCTGACCCCATAAACATTGGTACACTGTAGATGGGATGGCTTCAAACTTTTTTATCCCTACTCTGCCAAATATGATGATGTATGTCGAATGAACGTTCTTGTCTAGGATGAAGAAAAGTATCTTTTATGTTCGACATGTCGGTCAAGTGTCGATCACCACATCTAGTTCGACCGTGCCTAGAGGTTACACTTTCTTTCTGAAGAAATTTATGAGTTGCCTATGATAGGACAACTTACTATCTCTCAACCTCGGGCCTTTGAATTAATTGTAAAATAAGACATCGGCTAAGCTACCGTTATTGACAGGATCCTTGCCACTTTGCTCTCATGCACCATCATTGTGACGACCAGAGGATCATTGTGCGAATACAGTACCCCCAAAAAAATCATACTTAGAAAAACCAACAACTAAGAAATATTTGTTTACTTTCCTAAAGCAAGTATCCACATCGCACATCAGGGTGATTTGTCTGATATGAGTGCAAACCTCCTCATTGAGGTAGGCCTTTCTTTTCGTGGACTCGTCTCCACCGTCAGCATCTCCACCTGTAATAAAATTACACGAGATCATTTTAACCTCATGTATAAGTTCCCTGGGTCTTTTGGGAAGGTACGAATAATTCTCTGAATCATCATCTCTTCCTCTTTTCTTCTTATTTGCCTTTCTGTAAGGGGATTCTAATCATCTCCTAAATTTCTTCTCGTCACTATGATCAGTCCGAAGTCCTCTTTCCACGAACCTTGGCAGTTTTTCCCTCCTGATCAAGTTCTCAATCTCGTTCCTTAGGGCTATGTAGTTATCCATGTTATGGTCGTGATCCATGTAGAACTCGTAGTACTTTCTTTTATCCCTTCGATTCATCGGGGCTTTTAATTTTTGGGCCATCTCAGTTCCATATCAACGCAAATTTCCTCGGGTATGTGATGAACACCCATAGTTAGGGGAGTGTACTCATCATATTTCTTAGGCTCGTTGGGTTTTTTATCTTTCTATTCCTTTTTTTCACTCTTTTTGACGTCGACCTTTATGCGACTTGATTCTTTGGCTGCTATGCCCTCCTCGACATTCATAATTTTTGTTGCTTTTGCTAGAAGTTTCGTCATTATTTTGGGTGGCTCTTTAGCTAGCTCCCAGTATCGCTTCCCTGACGACAATCCACTCATCAACGCAGTGATATCAATCCTTTTATCATAATATATTACTTCAAGCTTCTAGTTGTTGAAACAAGTGACAAACTCACAGGTAGTTTTGTCGTCGTTATGTCGGACGTTGAGTAGGTTAGCCACCCTCTTACTAGGCTTGGCTCCAAAATAAAATTTTCTTATGAAGAGATTGATCAGTTGTTGAAAGTTTGAGATTAGTCCTCGCGGTAAACTATTATAGAAGATCTGTGCCGACCTAGTGATCATATTAGAAAATTCTCGATAACACATCTCATCTGGGATTGAGCAGATGTCGACAGTAGCTTGGTATTGCTCTACATGAAATACTAGGTCAGTTTTATCGTCATACCTTGGGGTTATAATTGGCGACTTGAACTTTACAGGTGTCGGATAACCCATAATTGATGGAGTGAATGGGGATCCCTTCATAAACATTTTGTGCAAGGGATTCTTTGATTTGGAAATTATTCCTAAATGATCCTCCAGTAATTGAATTGATTCCTTCCAGGGCTAGCTGCTCTGTATTAATCTCAATAGTCTTGCCTGACCGTCCTCGGTATTCTAACGAGCTCTCTTCCTTAGAAATCTACTCAGCTCTAGTCGACCCTCGCGCGCTCATCCTAGACTTGACTGAGCATTTTGTTCTTTTAGTGACAGAACTCATTGGATCTTCTTTGCATTCTCCAGGCTCTGTAAACTCTCTATGTTGTTTCCCTCTTGATTTATGTGGGCCTAGATGATCAAATGCAAAGCCTTTTCTAAGCCTTTCCAGCACACTTGGCCTTTCCTCAGCAAAAGACTATTCATTATCGTAACCGATTGTTCTGAGAGACGAGGTCGCTCTCGGGCGATACAACCTGTCATCTTGTGATCTAGAGTACCTGGATCTACTCCTATCACCATGTGAATCGAAATAGCCTCCTTGGGTTCTCCAGAACCCGTTCTCAGTAAGGTTATCGCCTGTCTCTATAGGGGCATGAGGTAACATTCCACCCATCCTATCAAAGGGTTCTATTCCACTCGAGGTGATAGAATATGTTATGGACCTTCTTTGTTTAGCTTGAAGTGTCTGCATTAGTTGCTTCACACTCTCCTGCATTGCCTTCTGGTCCTTGGACAAGCTCATTAGAATTTCATGCATGTCACCCATTCTAACAGGCACTTAGGGTAAGTTTGCATCTGCCGCATGACTATTCTCCGGATTTTCTGCCATTACCCAAAATTTGTGGACAAAAACAGAGTGTCTAAACAGAAATCGGGATAGGGTAACTTATAGAAATTGGACTTGTGGATTGAAAATGGTAGGAAACAACAAACGACTTATCGATTTCTCACAGATGGCGCCAATCTGTTATCGTCTGAAACTAGTACATAAATTTATGGATTTTAGCTAGAATATACCAATAATAAACAACAACAACAACAACAACAACAACAACAACAACAACAACAACAACAACAACAACAACAAAGAAATATTCACTACCATCGTGCCAATTTAGGAGAATAGAGATGGGTGGGAGATAAAGAAGAAAATTAGAGATTAACGTGGTTCGGCCCAAAGTTGTGCCTATGTACACAGGTCCAGTGCTGATTGTATGTATTTCAATGGGAAATAAACATGAAAGGAATGATTACAATCTCTCAAAGTTTTCTTTAGGTAGAATATTTTTGGATCCCTTATTTTGTGGGATTGTGTACTATTTATAAGTAGTTAAGGGGGGGAGAGAGGGATAGAGAGAGAGTAGTGGGACATGTGGAGTGACTTTATAAGTCGGACAATTACACCTTTTACATTCTAAGAGATGAATAATGATGAGTTTGTTACATCACGTGTGCGGGTGAAATAAACATGACTACTGGTATTTCATCTCGCGGTGTAAACTAGTGCAAGGTTGGCATTGATGGGGTTAATTGACGTCGTTAACTAACACCATGTTAACAGTAATGAGACGGTTAGTTGTCTGGCATGACCAAGCACATTTATACCACAGCTGACCACATTGCCCATAGTCGATCAGGTTATATATCAAGTCGATCTCACTTTTCTCCTTAAATAAGGACATGTGTTGCCTCCTAGAGGTCCACAAGGCATCCCATATTAATAGTATAACAGAATGCAATACTACGACCAGCATAACGCTACCCAATTTTACATGTAATTACAATACAATATATGCATTAACCATGTTTTATTTTTAAAATATTATCTTTAATCGAGTTAAATATTATTAAACCTTATCTTTATAAATTTCCATTTTATACCAAAATGACCTTTAATCCATATACTCAAGCGATTAATTTGAAAATCATATTCATGGTTTTTACTTACCCATCAAGTAACCACCTTTTTACAAATAAATATAAGGTTAAAGTTCAATAACTTTTAAGCACTAGGTAATAACTCCCAAAATTGCAAGTTTTAGGGCACTTTTTATAAATTTGCCAATATTCCAGGGTTGTTTTACAAATATCTCAAAAAATACACTCTTGGTGTTAAAATAGCTTTTTAAACAAGTCCTGGTGCTTAATTCCACAATGTTTATGGTATAAAACACAATTTTGAAATACCATTAGTTCCCAAGTAACAATTTATAAAAAACAATATGGGGTATAAATAATATTCTTGGAATATTATTTATATAGAAACCCTTAAATTACATTTTTAGTCTTAACGAGAACTATTATCCATCTTTAGGCCAATGTATAAAATGACTCATACCCCATTACATGTATTTAACTTAGGGGCATATACCAAATAGTCCCTTGAACTTCTTTTAATACATGTATACTCTAAGCCTTTTTATTTTGCACCAAAAAGTCTCTTATTCTCTTATCTTTAAAGGTCCGTGCCAGCGGCATGGTAAACCATTTTTGACATGGTAAAAGACTTTTTGGTACAAAATAAAAGGCTTGGACTAAATGTGTATTAAAAAATGTTTGAAGAACTTTTTGGTATTTGATCCTTTAACTTATACATAACCCTTTTTTACGTGTTTTATTTGCTGAAAACATTAAGAGTCCGTTTGGTTGGCCAAATTTACCTAGGCAAATGCCAAAAAGTTGGCAAATATGAAAATTTGTTCACATTTTGGCTGTTTGGTTGCACAATTTGCCTAGGCATTATTTGCCAATGTACAACACCTCCTATGCACAATCTGTGGGCAAATTTTGCTTACCTATTTGAGTGGAAAATATTTGCCAACAAATTCGCCAACTTCTTAAACGGTTTTAATGTTTTAAAAAATAATTTAAAAACTGTTTTAAATAATTAAAAAACTGTTACGAATATTTAAAAATTATTTTGCAATGTTTTAAAAACTGTTTTAATATTATAAAAAATTGTTAAGAAAATGTTTTACAAATTTTTTTAAAAACCGTATTAACAAAATATTGTAAAAACTGTTTTTAACATTTTTAAAAACTGTTGTGAATATATTATAAAAACAGTTTTAAAGTTTTAACAAATAATTTTAAAAACTGTTTTAAATACTTAAAAAAACTGTTATAAATATTTAAAAACTGTTTTGTAATGTTTTGAAAACTGGTTTTAATATTAGAAAAAATTGTTAAAAAAATGTTTTACAAATTTGTTTAAAAACCATATTATAAAAATATTGTAAAAACTGTTTTTAACATTTTTAAAAACTGTTTTGAATATATTATAAAAACTGTTTTATAGTTTTAAAAAACATTTTTTAAAACTGTTTTAAATAGTTTAAAAAAACTGTTGTGAATGTTTAAAAATCGTTTTGTAATATTTTAAAAACTGTTTTTAATATTATAAAAATTTGTTAAGAGAATGTTTTACAAATTTTTTGAAAAAACGTAATATAAAAATAGTTTTTAACATTTTTAAAAACTGTTTTGAATATAATATAAAAACAGTTTTAAAGTTTAAAAACAAAATTAAAAAATATGTTTAATAGTTAAAAAAAACTGTTGTGAATATTTAAAAATTGTTTTGTAATATTTTAAAAAATATTTTTAATATTATAAAAAATTGTTAAGAAAATGTTTTACAATTTTTTTAAAAAATCGTAATATAAAAATATTGTAAAAACTGTTTTTAACATTTTTGAATATAATATAAAAACTATTTTTAAATAAATTAATTGAATTGACTTTAATTTTACCTAATGGTTGTTTGATAGCGTCGTGTGAAAAAATCTAGATAAAATTTGCCTAGGTAAAGTTTGCCTAGGCAAACTTTACCATGCCCACTCTTTTGCCTATATGCAACCAAACGGACCCTAAGATTCACAAACATATTATTTCATGCATGAAACCTCCTAAATGCATTTTCAAATACATTTAAAAACTAAAATTTATATTAAAAAAAACACTTATTAGTAGTCCAAAACTTGAAGTGAGGTTGGTGTAAAGGTCATCCCCCACCTCCAAAGGTTGTCTTAAAAGGACTACCAACCACTCCTAAAAACTCTTGAAAATGCTTCTCAAATGCTCCTAGAAATGCTCCAAATATCACCCCAAAATAACTCCTCCAAAAATAACCCTAAAACACTCACAGGCGGATCTCACTCCGAATATATTATACATTTATAAAGTGGAGCAAAGAGCCTATTTTAAAAAGTGGTGGAAGTGAAAATGGTTTTGCTTTCACATAATGTATATTTCTTTGCAAGAGGGACATGTTGGTGTAACTCGTGTGGTTTAGGTTTGTTTCTAGTGAGGTGTTTATAAGAGCATCTGTATTGGTGGTGTGCAGCGAAAGGCATATATGCAAACTCAAAAATGGGTTTTACTTTTTTTCAACCTTAATGTTCACAATGGTGAAGTGTATCTACAAACTCAAAAGTGGGTTTGGCATTTGCTACGAACTTTAAAAGTTCATAGGAACATAAAATGTATTTGTTACGAACTTTATTTGTTCGTAAGAATTGGTATGAACAAATAAAGTTCGTAGGAACTTTTACTGAATTTGTATCCGTTCAGTAAACTTAGCAGGGATTAGATTTGCAAATTTACCTCTTTTCTTGTCAATTTCCTCCACCACTACGGATGCTCTAAGGTGGATGGAGATAACCTATTTGGTATCAACCAACCAAATCGTGAGAGCACACAAGGACCCTCTTGGATTTGTAAAACAAATATTTAAATTGCTGTCTGATAATTAATTTATAGGGCAAAGGCACTCAAAATTTGACAATGCATCGTGATTGACTGGGGTTCTAACGAATGACCTGAAATAAAAATGTGATCGCAGCCTAATTATTGTAACCGCGACCTATCCAAGTTGCTAACACGGTCTCAATCCACCGCGACCACAGCCAAGACGATTTAACAGTCCCCTGGCTGGGTGTCCTCCTCGTTTGATTTGAACTGCTATTGCGGTTGATTTAATTGCAAGTGCGGAAAGGGTTTGCTTCCCAGTGATTGTGCGACGCCTCGTTTTTTTGTTTTATCTCTTCCAATAACTTCCTTCAGGTGTTATACTATAACCACTTAACTCCCTCTCCATAAAGGCCACATTTATGCTCGATCTATTTAATATCCAAATAGCCAACCTTATTCCTATCTAATCATTAACAGTACTGACCTAAAGCACTTATAGAAATCACCAAATTAATTCCTCACAAAATCTTAATTCCTCACACGGAAAGTTGTTTGGCTTCTCCAAAATTTAACTCTTACGTATACATGTCATAACTTAAACCCTTTACTTTATTAAATAAATTTCTTAATATCATAAATGTAACACATCTAATTAGTGTTTTATTGCCAAAATCCAACTTTTTAAATAAAATTTATTTAATCTCTCAAAAATCAATCCTTATAATAGATGTTAACCAAAATTATTACTTCAAAATGTTAGATTTGTAACTGTAATATTACTCCCAAACTTCTCAACATAACTTTCATGATTCCCTTAATTAGTCCACACCAAAATAATTTTCTAAGAAAACATCACCATACATTAAACCAACATGACTATATCACATTTATTATCTAAACCATTATTGAAAATTCGAGTTATTACGTATTCTATTAACAATTGAAATTTGGTTAACTTTCATTACTTTTTTATCGTCATAGTCATTTTATTATACTAGGCTCACTCAACATGTTATATGTGATGTTTTGAGGCACAGACTTGAATATCGAATTGGATTTTTATTTTAGTAGTTGTACCTTACGTCTTAATGTTAAAAGTATCTATGTCATCTTTTAAAGTTGTAATTCCATAGTCCTAAATTAATTATCATACTTTCCTTTTCAGTCAATCCCGAACTAATAGTCATGTTTCTAATAACAGAATATAAAAATAAGTGAGATTACTAAGTTTCTCATGCGAAAAATAAACTGGGACGATAATAATCTGAGTGTATATTTTGAATTCAAAGGTATATATAATTTTTAGGAGGATAAATGGAAAATAAATTTTTTATTTATAATGTTGGATTATCAAGAGACGACAACTAACTTGGAACATAGGGGAGTAGCAAGCATGCTTTAATTGGATGTAACAACTTTTGATAAAGTATCTCATATGACAGTGTTTTATTACCGGGGTTGGATTTTCTTGATTAAATATGGAAAAAACTATACTACATGCTACCGAGGAGCTATTATATAGACGAAAGTCCATGAATTTTAGAGAGGGTCATGTGAGTGCAGAGGGAGGTGTTATCCCTTTTCTAATGTAATCCCATTTGTTTATTATTTATGAGTATTATGTGTAATCTATTATAAATGTTTTAGGTTAGGCGTTATGTAGCTTAAATCATTGTGAGTTATTTCCACATTTTCTTTGACAATTATGATAATTATTTGTATGTATTGGACAATGAGTAATATAGTTTTATTGAGCATATAATTGTTTTTCATATAGATTTATGCTTACCACTTGAAATGTGGATTTGATTGTCTCATCTCATCATAAGAAACTTAGTAATATTTTATATATCTCATTAATTATATGGTTGTTGTTGAAATTCATGTATTGTCTTTGAAATTTTATTTGTTTTGATTTTTTACACTTTTTCACTAATATCTAAGATATGTGGGTTAGTTGTTTATAATTATATCAATGATATGTTTATTGCCTTAGTCTCATCATGCAATGGGCCTTTTTTTGCTTCAGTTTGGTGCTTGCATTGTTTGTGTTGTTGCTATCTTTTATTTTTGTGCCAAGGTGATGCATTGGCGGTGCCTCTGGTTTTTAGTGTTGCCCTGTCCTTGTACATGTGTTAGATCTATGACGATCTTCGGGTGATGCTTGCCACATTTTTGGCTTTGTGACATGTTCGATGATGTTGCCACGCCTGGCCGTTTGTGGTGGCCAGAATGCTTAGATGTTATGGTGGATTCTCGGGTTGATTTCCTGGGTCAGATCTTTGGCTCATTTCTTTGCATTTTGCTTCTTTCGTGGGTAGTTGCACCCTAAGTCACAAGTGCAGAGTGCGAGTGCAGATGCGAATTTGCGAGTACGTCAATTTTTAAAAAATTATAAATGTGGGAGTGGGATCAGAGCGGCTATTAATTTATTAATTTTAAATTATATATTAAAATCAAAATATATTAATGGAAAAAAATAGAACCCATTCATAAATGTGTGTGTGTGTGTGTGTCTATATATATATATATATATATATATATATATATATATATATATTGCTTTGTGTCTGAGATTGTATTTATGCAAACACTATTTGGTATCATTGTGAAAAGTTATGTGATGACTAATGATTGCATGTCATTGTTGTCCATCAACAGAGCTGATTGTCGGCTCCTGTCAGATGGTGGAGTGGATGAAATGAACTATAAAAGATTAATGGTTTGAGGATGAGTAATAGGGGGGATAAGGGAGGTTTTTTTCTCTCTCTAGAAAACATGAACTCCAACGGCACTGATGGCCCCAACTCAACTGTCCATCCTCTATCCTCTGAAGCTGAGCTCTCAAAAGAAGATGAGGAGGATATCCGTGTACATAGTAAGAAAAAGAAGAAAGAAAACCACCATGAATCCTTGTCTATGGAGCATCTCTCGGGCGTTGCGATGGACTGTGATGCAGAGCCTCCTTCCCCTGTTAGAGAGGAGGCTAACATCCCTGCAAATGAAAACTCAGGTGAGCCATTACAGCCAGATAAAAAGATAACGAAAGTTGCCTTCTCCTATAAGGATGTTGTTGAGAGTAAAAAAAGCAACAACACAGATATATATTTTGATGAGTCTACTGGGTCATGGTCTGATGATGAGATGGATCTCAATGTGCGAGTGGAGCTTGATCTCAACCACAACCCGGATAGCGACCATGATCCGTTGTGCCCAGTGGTTGTTATCCCACAGAAACATGTAGATAAACTCAGAAACAAATGGAAGGAAAGTGTCATTGTGAGCTTACTAGGACGGAATATAGGGTTTAAAATGCTTGTCAATAGAGTCCCCACAATCTGGAACCTCCAGGGGGACTATGAGATTATAGACCTTGAAGAAGGACACTATCTCTTTAAGTTCAACATGAAAGAAGACTACTACAACGTCCTCACAGGGGGACCATGGATAATCAATGGTCACTACCTTATCGTCCGAAACTGGACACCAAACTTTAACCCTACAGATACCTGTGGAGTTACTACTGCACTATGGGCAAGACTGCCACGATTACCTATCGAATGGTTCGATGAAAAAATTCTTTTCCACATAGGTAGCAAACTTGGTAAACCAATCAAAACTGATTTCAACTCAATATCTTCGTCTAGGGGGAAATATGCGAGGATTTGTGTGGAAGTTGATATATCTAAACCACTCATTCCATGTTACAAATTGGATGGAAGGAAGTACCGTGTGGAATATGAATTCCTACCATACATTTGCTTCATAAGTGGGAGAATTGGTCATAAGAGTGAACACTGCCATTCAAACTAGACCGTGAGAAATTCTGATGTGCCTCCGGAGAGCCATAACCTACCTCTGACATGCATTACGACGCCACCAAGCATGAACGAAACAAACGAAACCTCTAACGGAAATATTTATGGAGGTACAGGGAAACATGACATGACGTCGGGGCTGAACGAACAAGACACAGTGGACACTAGCTTTGGGCCGTGGATGCTTGTCAGGCGTAACACTAGTAACAGAAGACAGACCCTAGGCAATAACCAAAACAGAGTTAACTCCCATAATAGGTTTGCTAGCCTTTCCCAGCACTCTGATGAAAACAGGTACGAGAATACACAAAGGATAACTAATCAATCTAGGACAAGACAACCTATAAAGCAAAACAGTAATTATGCTGCAGATAAAAGACGACTTTCGGCAGTCCTAGGTGACAATATGAAAGACAGTCCCCACCTAGCAACCAATGGTGCGTTGACAACAAATTATAGCAAAGACGGTCTGACCCCGAATTCTGCTTCAAGTTTGAGCAACACGAAATGTAGGCATGGTAATGTCACGATAACGGCTCAGGGGCCACATCCAAAGTTAAATAAACCGCCATCTCGCACTGTTCTCCCAACAATAGACACTGCCACAGTGACTGAGACCTCAGGTAATAAATTGGTTACCACCAAGGTACGTAATAACTTAAGTTCCCCCACCCACTATTCTAATATTTTAAATACGACTATTAACGAAACTGGTTCCAACTTACTTATAAGACACTACAGTTGCGAACCCTCCCACTGTGAACCCCTTAGCGCCAACTCCATCATCATTGACCCTCCCCCTGACTCTATACTCGTCCCCAATGGAGTCCCCCCCATTCCCAATAGCAATGCTAGGAAACCTCCAAATACAGTATCTAAACCTAACGGAGGGAAGGGAGGAATTCACTCTAAACCTAGAGACGGAAATGGTAATCTGCACGAGGGTGAAATGGAGTGTAACCCAGACACGCATTTTACTCAGAACCTCAGAAGCGGTAGGGTCAGACAGACAGATGATAGGGAGGTTGGTGGAAATGGCTTCAGCCAAAGACTCCATCAGTAGGATAAAAAACTTCCTCCCATGGCCACTAAATGTGGACCTCCCTATTACAACAAACCTATTATCTATGTCTGTGATCACATGGAACTGTAGAGGGGCAGGGAAACCCCTTTTTAAACCCATATTCACTGAACTCTGCAATAATTTCAAGACCAGTGTGATCATCCTTATCGAAACTCAAACTGCTTTTTCCAATTTCTCTAGCTTTTTTGAGGGGTTGGGATTCACCAACTGGGAGGTCTCGGAGTCCATAGGTCGCTTCGGTGGTATCTGGGTTTTATGGAACCAAAGCAACATCCAACTTCGCTCTATCAATGTTTCCGACCAGGCCATCCATCTCCTTGTTACTCTCAAGGGCTATGATGACTGGCTGTTATCCGCTATCTATGCTAGCCCTATCTACACCCTGCGTCAAACCCTCTGGAACAATCTCAAAAATCTGGCACAAGACCTTGATACCCCTTGGCTTGCCACGGGTGATTTTAACGACCACTTTGACTCCTCCGAGAAGAGAAGTTATTCCAGACACAACAAGGAGTATATGTGTAATAAATTTGTGGATAACGTTAATAACTGCAACCTCACTGACCTTGGCAGCACGGGTCCACGCCTCACTTGGACTAATAGTAGAGACGGTTTTGCCAACACCCTTGTGAGACTGGACCGCTCGCTGGCCAACCCGGCTTGGCGCTTATAATTCCCGGATGTTGTTGTCGAGAACATTCCTCGCATCGCTTCGTATCACTGCCCCATGCTCATCCGTTTCTAAGGTAAAAAGTCCAATATTTTCACTCACCGCCCCTTTAGACTTCTTGCGTGCTGGTTTGAACGTATTGATTTTCAGAATATTATCTTAAATAACTGAAATAAAAATCTCAGCTTCCAACACAATCTTGATAACTGTATTCCCATAATTAAACACCGGAACCATGTTGTCTATGGCCACATTAACTTAAATAAAAAACGCATTCTTCATAGACTTAATGGTATTCAAATTGCACAAGAAATACACTTTTCACACAACCTC
This sequence comes from Sambucus nigra, assembly GCA_949130495.1. Lineage (NCBI taxonomy): Eukaryota > Viridiplantae > Streptophyta > Magnoliopsida > Dipsacales > Adoxaceae > Sambucus > Sambucus nigra. The sequence goes on along the minus strand of OX422216.1, from coordinate 95,938,062 downwards.
AATCTTCTTGAAAATCAGCTTAAAAACGAGTATAATAACATCCTTCGGCATGAAGAACTTCTTTGGAAACAAAAATCCCGCATCAAATGGCTTAGTGAGGGAGATAAAAACACCAAATTTTTCCACACCTCTACCATCATTAGAAGGCGCCGTAACAAGATTGATAGAATAAAAATTGATGGGGATTGGGTTGATAATTGTGAGATAATCTCGCTTCATACTAATAACTACTTTATATCTCTTTTCGCCAACACTTACCCCCCCAATTACTAGTGATAAATTCATTAACTCCAATCACCTCCGATTTGAGGATGTTGACAATAACATTCTGGACCACCCCTTGTCAATTGACGAGGTCAGGCGTGCGGTGTTTAGTATGAATGGGCTCCCGGGCCCGGACGGTATCCAACCCATGTGTCTACTATACTTTTTGGGAGACTACCAAACTGTCCTTATTTAAATTCATCGAGGAATGTTTTACCTCTCTTTCCTTTCCGGAAAAGGCTAACTCCAGCCACATCACTCTTATCCCGAAAATTGACAATCCTGAGAATATTACCCAGTTTAGACCTATCACCCTCTGTAATGTGCCCTACAAAGTTCTAGCTAAGATCATAGTTTATAGACTCCGACCAATCCTCTGTAAAATCATTAGCCCTAATCAAGCTAGTTTTCTTCCGGGTCGGCAGACCTCGGATAATATTATTATTACCCAGGAAATTATACATTCACTTAATAAAAGAAAAGGAAAAAAAGGGGGTGCTATTTTTAAAATCGACCTTGAGAAAGCCTACGACAAAGTTAGCTGGGAGTTCTTGGAACGAGTCCTCGTCTGGTTCAATATCAGCACTAAACTTAGACGTCTCATCCTTAGCTGCATAACTAGTGCTTCCACTTCAGTTCTGTGGAATAGGGCACCGCTCTCGCAGTTCAAGCCTTCTAGAAGCCTTAGACAAGGCGATCCCCTATCCCCATACTTATTCATCATGTGTATGGATTATTTGGGAGCAGCCATCAACTACCAGGTGGACCAGGGCAAATGGAAGGGTCTTAAGGCTTCCCCCAATGGCCCTACCATATCACACCTCTTTTTTGCGGATGACCTCATCCTTTTCACCGAGTCCTCACATACTAGTTGTAGTGTGGTTATGGAGACCCTCCACCATTTGTGTGATATCTCTGGACAGACCCTTAGCCTTCAAAAATCAAAAAATTTCATCTCCCCTAATATCCCAAAGCAGAGTGCGTGTGACATTGGCAGAAGTTGCGGAATTAATATCACCAACGATCTGGGAATGTACCTTAGCAATAACTCATTCATGGAAAAGTCACAACAAACCACTTCACTCATATCATTGAGAAGGTCCAAAAGAAACTTTCTGGATGGAAATCCAAACTCCTCTCTCTTGCAGGTCGTTCTACCCTCATCCAGGCTGTCACCGCCACCATCCCTGTCTACAATATGCAAACCTCGATACTCCCAAAAAAGATAAATGAAAAACTTGACAAATTTAATAGAAACTTCCTTTGGGGAGAGTTGGATGATAAGAAAAAAGTCCATCTCATCAAGTGGGACACTGTGTGCCGCCCCAAAGAGCTTGGAGGTCTTGGTCTTAGGAGTAGTGAGGAAAATAACCGTGCCATTGCCTCCAAGATTGGGTGGAAAATTATGAACGATAAAAATTCCTTATGGGTTCGTGTGCTTAGATCGAAGTATAATACACACGACAATCCTAGAAACTGGACTCGTAAGGCCCAAGCATCCCATGTTTGGAGGAGCATCTCTAAGCGTAAAAGTGATATTGTGAAAAATACCAAATGAATTATTGGTGATGGAAAGTCCACGAACATTTTCAATGATTGGTGGGTGGGTTCATCCACCATATCCACACCCCACAATAACCATCACGTGTCCGTTGTTTGTGACCTAATAAAGGAAGGGGCCTGGAACGAACAACTCATTAAGGACACCTTCAGTAATGACATTTCCAACTTAATCCTGGGGACTCCCCTCCCCCACATTCCGAATCAAACTGACAACCCTAGTTGGGGACCCTCCCCCAACGAAAAATTCTCGATTAAATCTTCCTATGAATCCCTTGTCAAAATTGACCTCAACTCCCCCTATCTTATTAACTGGAAACTCATTTGGAAACTTAAACTCCCCTAGAAATTTAAAACCTTCCTTTGGCTAATTTTCCACAAAAAAATCCTTACTAATTGCCAAAGATTTAATAGACGCATTTTTAATTCCAAATTATGTGATTTTGTGAGTATGATGAAGACATTGAACATGTGCTTAGAAACTGTCACCTTGTCACTGCTGTTTGGGAGCACACCTTCACCCCACGGGTGTGGAACACTCAGAAAAACATTTACTTTTTTGATTGGATTAAAGATAACATATGGGATAGGCCTATGCAAAATGGGCAGTTCCTTTTTATTTCCACGTTATGGCACATTTGGACTGCACGTAATAAATGCATTTTTGATAAGAAAAATATTTCCTCAAATATGGTTTGGGCTAACTCGAGTGCCCTCGCAAGTGAACTTAAACTTATTGCTAAACCCAAAGTTAGTCCAAACCATGTTCCGGGTAATATCCCTAATTCCTCTTCAAGTGTCTATTCCTTTTCAGGCTATGAGATTTTTACAGATGGCAGCTATGACCCATTCAGCAATCTTGGTGGCTTTGGTGGCATGGTCAGTAGTAACGATTAACGGTGGATTATTGGTTTTAGTGGTAAGATCATTGGCAATAGCATCCCCATAAAGGCTGAATTAGTGGGCATTCTGCATGGGCTGAACATGGCAAAATTCAAGGGCTGCACTGGGTGTTTACTTCGCAGTGACTGCCTGGATGTCGTTCACTTTCTTAATAGACAGGGTCACCAGAACCATCCGCTGACTAACATTATCGATGAATGCATAGCTATCATAGCGGAGATGGAGATCAAGGTCTCACATCTCAGAAGGTCGAACAATATGTGGGCTGATGGCTTAGCTCGAATTGGGAGACGGAAGGTTCACGACTATGCTGAGTATGACGAGATCCCGGAGGCTCTTTTCTGCCTCCTGGAGCATGTTGACCGGGGTAAGACTAAGGTGGCCCTACAGGCTTGTACTGACCCTACCTACCGCATTGCTACCTTTGGGGGTTATGTCCTTGACGACCGGGGGCACTGGAAGATTGGCTACTACGGACGACTTAGGGTCACTCCTTCTCTCCTTCGTGCCCTGATGGAAGGCCTCTTTCACGGCCTCAATATGGCCAAAATGCGTGGTTGGAAGGACATTCTTGTTGAAACCACCTCTCACGAGCTTATTGATATCTTCAAAGGGGTCCAGTACCGTGAAACTGACTTTGAAAATATTAGGATCGACTGCTACGAGCTCATGAGAATGGTGGGTGCTGACTTCATCTATGTCAATCCTGGTATGATTCGGGGTGAGGATTGACTGGCACGGGAGGCTAAAGTCCAGGAGGAGACCTTTGTGGAAATTGAGGAGATCCCCAACACTTTGCGCCGGATCCTTACTAATCCTACTATGTAGTCTGGCTCGTCTTGTGCTTTGCTACCCTTTTTACTTATGTTTCTTTTCTATGGTTTTTCTCTGTTGCCTTGATGGACTATGGTTTCGTAATGTAATCTCTGTGTAACCAATTTTTGTTTCAATGTTTACCAAAAAAAAAATAGGGGGCATAAGGTGGCGTGTGCATAGGAGAGAGGATTGAAATGATAACTGAGTTGACATTGTCTCCAACAATCATGACATCTAAGAGGTGAGATTTCTACTGCAAAAACGAATTGGAAAATCTGAGAACGCGACCTGTAAATTTCCAAGTCGCGAATTCATCCCGACTTCGCACACAGTTCGCAAAATCGCTATTTCAAAGCGGGTGCTTCAACCATATATGGTGAATCGTGTGACTAAGGTTGCACCTGGGCTCTACCCTCTTGAGGGTATATCCTCTTGTATCTGTAACTTTTTTATTTTTATTTATGCACACAACTTTCCCCAAAAAAAACTTTTTTAAGTTTGCAATGTATAGATACACCATGTATAAAGGAAGTTACTTTATGATGTACTTATGAAGTTTTATGCTATATACACATTGCCAATGGTTTATAGACATTTAGGAGTTGTTTAGTTGTAGAAAAATGGGGGTGTTTTTTAGAAAACGTTTTCTGTGGAGATAGAAAAATAGAGAATGTGTTCAAATAAGGTATTTTTTCAAATCAAAAAATAATTTTCTATTTTTCCACAAAAATGGAAAACGTTTTTTTATGTTTTTTTATTTTTCTATTTTAAAAGAGGGATCTATTTCTCTCATCCCATTTCAAAAGTGGGGATCATATATTCCATATCTCTCATTCAACAAACACATGAAGACTCATTTCTCTCACCACGTTTCTCTCATTTTTCCTGTTTGTACCACATTTACACTCAGATTGTGAAAAAGAATTGTCACACCCAAAAAAGTGATAAAAAGTCAATAAAATATAGAAAAAAAATCCAAGAAGTGAATAAAACCCAAAAAATAATGAAAAAAATACAAAAAGTGAATAAAAATTTAAAAACCCAAAAATAATGAAAAAAATTCAAAAAGTGAATAAAAACTCAAAAATAATGAAAACAATAGAGAAAGTGAATAAAACCCCGAAAATAATGAAAAAAAAAAACATAAAATGAATAAAACCCAAAAATAATGAAAAAAATTTAGAAAAAGTTAATGAAAACCCCAAAATAATGAAAAAAATACAGAAAATGAATAAAACCCCAAAAATAATGAAAAAAATCACAAAAGTGAATAAAACCCCAAAAATAATGAAAAAAATACAAAAAGTGAATAAAATCCAAAAAATAAAGAAAAAAAACATAAAGTAAATAAAAAGCCAAAAATAATTATAAAAAAAATAGAAAGTGAATAAAAAGCCAAATATAATGAAAAAAAACCTAAAAAAATGAATAAAAACCCAAAAATAATGAAATCAATTCAGAAAGTGAATAGAGCACCAAAAATAATGAAAATAATCCAGAAAATGGATAAACCCCCCAATATAATGAAAAAATCCAAAAAGTGAATAAGAATTCAAAAATAATTTAAAAAATCCAGAAAGTGAATAAAACCCCAAAAATAATGGAAAAAAATTCAGAAAATGAATAAAAGCCCAAAAATAATGAAAAAAAATACATAAAGTGAATAAAATCCCAAAAATAATGAAAAAAATCCAGAAAGTGGATAAAAAAGAAAATAAATATTAACCCCGGAATTAATTTAAGAAAACACCTAGAATTTTACTAAAAAGTAAGAAACTTATTAATTAAGAAAAAAATAAAAAAATAATAAAATACGCTCAAAAAATTAAAAAAAAAACAAAATAAATAAATAAAATGATGAAAAAAATACATAAAATAAATATTCATCCTAGAATTAATTTTAAAAAACACCAAAAAATTAAAATAAAAAGCTCGGGAAATAAAAAAAGAGAAATCAATAAAAAACCAAGAAAATGCTGAAAATGAATAAAAAATATAAAATAAATATTATCCCCTGAATTAATTTAAAAAACACCCAGAAATTTATTAAAAGTCTGAAATTTATTATTTAAGTAAAAAATAAAAGAAAATAAAAAGCGCTCAAAAAATTAAAAAATGGAAATGAATAAATACCCTAGAAAACTAGTAAAAACACAAATATTAGAAAAAATCAAAAAATAAGAGAATTATAAAAAAAATAGACCTGGCGATAGGGAGACGAAATAGTTAGGGGTTGGGGTGGGGGCGTGGTGGATTTGGTTTCTATTCATTTTTTATTTTTTCTTGATACTAGTACATTTTTTCTATTTGTTTTATTAAAATTCATTTTGGGGTTAATATTTATTTTCTAGTTTTTTTATTCATTTTCTGTATTTTTTATTTTTTGGATTTTTATTCATTTTTTGGGTTATTTTTATTGATTTTTTGAGATTTTTATTATTTTTCTGTTTATATATATATATTCTAGTTTTTGAACAAAATTTTTAGTTTTTGAATATTAACATGTAGAAAATGATTTCATATTTTTAACGAATGAACGCGTTTTCTAGTTTTCCAAAAATTTTCACAGAAAATGAAAAGTGAAAATAGAGATGAAAACTAAAAACAGAAAACAGAAAAATGTTTTCCACAACTAAACAACCCCTCAAGGTTTTTATTTTACAAATAAACTCCCAACTATTAAGAAAATACATATTAACCTCGGGATATTCAAATGATATTTCAGTGAAATGTATTGGGTGCAAAGATAAAATATTTGTTAAATAAATATTACTTTGCAAAATGTGGACAACGTCCATTTGGTGGATTATATTGTTTTTCATATCCTAGTTGAACACGTGCAAAGCATGTGTGTAACAAGTAGTATGATATAAATATGTAAAGGTATACATGAATTAATAAATAGTAACATTTAATTCAAACAATTAATCTGGGTAAACTATGCACACAATCACACATTTGCACTATAGAAACACAAACACATTCTCCTAGAATTGTTTGAAATTGGAAAGAGATTTTTTTTTAAAAAACTGACCTTTATGAACCAAGATTTTACACCCTAGTACTTGACTCGGCTCGTTAACAGCCTTTTCTAGTGGATATTATACACTAATGGTCTTGTGTTCTACCTCACCTCATGATGCAAATGTCACCCAACTAATTATATATAATGGAAGTAAAATTTGCTAACATAATACGATATAATACAATAAAATGTCAAATTATAGAATGGAATTAACGTAAAAAAAAAAGAAGTATGCATCTTGTTAGTAATTAGTTGATGAATTGAACATCAACTAATTCAAGTAACTTGTACAAAATATATACGAGATTAATCAAGAATCAACGAAAAATAAATATACTTAAAAATTGCATGAATAAAATGATGGCATCAAACATAAATATACGAGATTAGACCAGGGTTTGGCGTAATCCTATCAGCGTTGGAATGCATGTTGAAAACATCCAGTCTTTCTCTCTTATCTATGCTTTTTTATGGACTTCTTTAAGTTTGACGGGTGGATTTAAACCATATACAAAAATAGTCTTCTTAAACAACTAATTATTTCAAACCAACACAAAAAATTAAGTCGGTTTAAAGGAAAAATGAAGAGGCAAATGGTTGATTTTTCATCGGTTCGTTTTATTTCTCATTCTTTCCCATAGTATGACAAAGCATTGTATGAAACAAACCTAATTTTAACCTAATTCTGCAATCTTTGGTCAAGACCATAATTAAGATAAGAATTATGAATTTATAGCGGCAAATAAAGAATTGAAGTCGAAGAACACACATATTAATCGGTTAAGTAATATTGAGAAAATAAAGTTATCTTTTATAATCTTTTGCATTATATCCCTCCAATAGCTCATAGCCGAAAGGTTCTCGAGCTATATCCGCTTATATGTCCATTGACTTGGTATTAAATGAACAACTAACTGAGGAATGGAACTAAACTAGAGTAAGGGGAGAGAAAGGGAGAGCTTACAATTTGTCATATAAAAGGAAGAGAATGATAAGAAATTGTGCTACGCGATGAGGTTGCGAACCGATATGTGACTAGGGTGTGAGGGTGAAAGAAATGTATAATGTGTAGTAAGGAAACATCAATAAAAAAGCTAGAGGGGGTGAATAAGTTTGAAGGGATATCATGACCAATTTTTTTATTTTAAACATTTTTTCTTGCACATTGAATTTGTTTAACTCAAATTTTATCAAAATACAATCCTATTATTTTATTGAACTCATAAAACAATGAGTCAAATAGATCTTGGTGAATAAACATAAACTAGCAAGTCAAACTAAATTTTAACCTATATTATTATATCTAAATAAAGTGAGGTGTGTGATCAAATTGGTTCATAAGCATAAGAGGTAATCACAAACACACACAAAATAAATTTACGAGGAACCCCCCCTACCTCGGGGTAAAAAACCTCGACACACTCTAGTTCTCATTTCTACTTTAAAAGTAATTTTACAAAAGGCAAGAAGGTACCTCTGATATAAATACTATTGCATAGTCACCTATGAATCTTTCAACTCTTCCTTGTAGTCAATGAGAATCCATAATGAGCTCCACGTTGCGAATGAAAAAGTCTATTCTCTTCCTTGGAAGTCGTGCCACACCTTTCCCCAATAGAATGAATTGCCTCTCATTTTAGATCATGGAGTGATAAATCATAGTAATTCAACAAATGTAGATTGAACTAACAAAGGGTACTTAAAGATCTAAGCCAAAAAACTCTCAATTCTCTTTTAAAGGCATATATTAAGTATAGATTTAAGTTTTGATAATTTTGGAGGGAACAAGTGAAATTGGATAGAGAATTAAAGGTAAAATGCTCTCAATCTCGAAAATGCTCTCAGTTTTGTGTTTGAGTCATGAGGTCTTCAAATCATTTTCAATGGGAGGGAAAATGGCATATTTAAAAGGATTATTTAAAATCTGATGTCGGTCATGCACGGTTAAATTTGGTCGTGCACACGACTTTAAACATGTAGAATCATGGTCTTGGCCATGCACACGGGATCCTTTGTATCCGTGTGAACGGTTCATGCGCATGGAGTTATTTATTAGCCGTGCGAACGGCTAAGGCACAAAAAAATTTGAAAGAGCCTTAACAGGTTCAAATACCTAAACAAATACCAAAATATTTAATGAAACAGTTTAAAATATCTCTAAGACAATTTAAAAACATTTCAAACACGTGTTCCATTAACTTTTAAAATCCTCACACGTTTTCAAAAATTATTTTTTCTCACATGTGTATGTTTAGCCATAATCAGTTCACAATCTACTAAAAGGGTATAGTCTTCACTTCAATGTGAATGCATGGCAATGGACATACTCAATGAGCGAAGGTGCATGATCTTCAATTTTTAAGGTTCATCTAACCTAAATTAAACTGCGCTTCTATTTGACATAATGGACTCAATGACTCAAACATTTTGTAGCGAGAATCTAGCCAACCTTAATATATTACAAGATTTACATTTTGAAAAGGTTTCAGGCATGAAAGTAAATTAATTTTAGAGGAAAATCAAGATTCAGAAAATTATTTGCGTGTGTATGATTTAACCCTTAGGTTATAAGCACGCGAGTATCATGTGCATCATATTTGAAAAAATTAATTTAAAAAGGTTTTAAACACTTATAATTTTATAAGTGCTAAAAACGGTTACAAATCTTGTAAATGTTTTAAACAGCACAAATTGAAACTATAAAATATCCATTTGGGTGTAGCGAGAACATTTGGATTTCCAACACCAAACTCTTGGCCCTTCATTCGCTATGAGACTTTGATTTTCTAGTCATATGTCTTGACTAACCCTAATATTCACTAGTTCTAAAGTTGTGGTGTCCTTGTTCGTTGAACGAATATCACCAATGTTTTCCCTATTCACATTATTGATGTTATACTTATTTCTCTTATTTTTATCCATAAGGATTCAATAACAGAGTACTTATTCCGGGCATGCCAAAAATATGCTCTGGTTGAATTTAACCCTAAAGGGTCGAATGTAATTTTGCGAGTGTTCCAGGAAAGATTTTTAGTTTTTGACAAAGAAATGTTTATAGCCAAAATTTGATCACACGATTGTGCTTTATTCAAAAGGTTCAATTAAGAAGAATTTTTGTGAAATTTTATATACATAAATTAGACTAATTGTAACTACTAAGTGATTAAAAAATTATATGGATTAAAAATAGTTTAAAGAAAAGAAATTGAGGTTGTAATTAAAGTATGATAAAATAATTTAAGTTACATCAAAGGTAAATGAATTGAAATACAACAACTTAAAGTAAATGAAAGGTAAGTAAAAAATCTGAAAGGGGATATATTGAAATAAAACTGAAAATAGAGTTAAAACCTAACCTTACAAACTACTTCGAAGAAGAAAGAAAAAAATAGATAAAATGAAAATATGTAAAGTCTTTTTTCGATGGAGAGTCCTCCTCAATTTTTGGTCCCGGGTCGCTTATTTATAACATCCCAAATATAACTACCATGATGGAAAAAATATTGGGCATTCCCTCTTTAAAATTGAAATTTCCCAATAACCGTGAGCCATTATCATGCACAACTACTTCTTTCTCAAAAACTTTATGTTGGGGTTTTATTCTTAACACCATGTATGGCATTAATTATTAAGCAGTGATAGGTTCATTTTGAAATAATAATCATGGTAATGAAAATTTCTTATATTTATCTTGAACATATTGTAGTCATATTTGTCAGTTGTGGTGTATTGCGTTTGGCCGATCACAGAAGATCATAATTTCAAGTTCTAGTTTAGTTGAACAGTTTGCAATCTAAATAGGGTGTTGACATCCTATTTGTAAAGTTACATGTATAATCTTAGTAGTTTATTTTAACTAGGTTGTATAATGGTTCAAGAACTTGTCTCATAGTTTAAAGAGGATTTTATCGATACATTAGGAATGTATTGGAGAGGACCATGAGTGAGATTTAAGTCTAGGTGTTGGCTGAAGTAGACTTACGCAATCCCATATAGTTTGAAAATGGTATATAGATTTTCAATCCTAATGATTATTAGGATTGGAATGTTCACACAATTATTTATTTAATTATTATGGGTGCGATCAAATTTATTGGGTTTAAATCTCTGCAAGTTGGGCAATCATTGTGTGACCATGTATGAGATCATATTTCATTGGAATCTATCTCTGGGAAATATCCTAAATTGTGATACCCATTCATAAACATATATAAGTTTTGACTCTACTAGTAAACCTGATTAGTGGATTATTTTTTTTATCTGGTAGAATATCAAATACGTTAAGTATGAAATCAATGAACAAATAATTTGGTGGTGAAAATTAATGAACGCCAAAATGAATTGCACCAAAATATATGCTTTATGTGGGGAATCAAATTATGTGTTATCCAACTTTTCAAATGAGGCCTCTTTATTCAAATAGTTATGAGATTATTAAATTAGAATGAAGTCGTAATTATTTAGTGTAATTAATTATAACTAAACGAAAAGTAAATAAACTACGAGGTTGTAATTTGAGATTTACATGTTCTGTTTGGAAGACAATTTAATTATTTCGCCCCGAGTCCCCGATATAGTCCTTATTAAAGAAGTGAGCCTTTAAACTCTCATTATTTTAAACACCTTCAACCAACCTTGGTTTTGACATTCTGCTAACATTTCTTGCAATAAGGACCTCGTTTAGAACAACGGCTCCTATCATTTGAAATTGTTTCAAACGAAGGAATTTCATTCTAGGCAAACACCCTAGTTTAATGTTAGCAACTCACGAGTTCTTTTTGTGAGATCCTTTTATGGGGAAACATGTTTTACTCGAAGTGTTTCCTACATCAATGTATAAATAAATTTCAGGACGTATTTTCCCAAGTATCGAAATAGAGGAAATGATTATTATCAATCTCATTCACACCCCCACCCACCCACCCAGAGGGAGAGATAATTTGGCTAAAGGTAAGGTGAATAGAGAAAGTTAAATACTTAAAGAAAATGAGATAAAAAAATATAAGTGTCTTCTCTAGAGCTTTAAGATCCTAGTCTCAAGTGGTGATCACATACCATTCTTACTTCATAGGATCATATACTGTAAGATATGTGTTCTCTACATCTTCTTCACATATTAACTTTTGTATTGGATAATCTACAAGATTCGCATAGATATGGTGATCTAAAACCTAGATTTATTCTTTAGATATAGTTGTTTATATTACTTTCTAAATATAATAAATCAAAGTTTTTTGGCGTTAAAGTTTTTTTTATAATATCAATCCGCAGCACTGCTTGTATGCGTGTATGTTTCCACATGTCTTCTCCGTACATTATCAATGCGTTGTCTAGAAGAATTTCGTCCTTTAGACCACTATACCACAATTATTTTCTATTTTTACCCTCCATGTATTGCTCATTGATTGGCCCGTCTGATATGGTGTAAACATCATAATGTCTTGACTGTTTGTTTCGATCTCAAGGACATTAGAGAGAGTATAGTGAAGTTTTTCATATTAATTGAAATTTTGTCATACAAAATATTTTCTTTTACTTGAAAACTCTTTTGTTTTCACACGTATAACGGAAGCCTATGTGATTTCTTGGTATTTTCCTTTCATCACTTGCGACAGTGATTTCATTCCAAGTCCATACAGTATATGATAAAAAGCATGCCCGGGAAATCTCGGTGATCTCCGTTTGACTGACCATGCTAGGGAAATCTCAATGCTTTCTCTTTGCTCGTAAATGTTGAATAACATTGGTCGTAGGTGTCCTTAAATACTCGATCGAATAGAAAGACATGCAACATTAGAATGTTGCTTCAAAGTCTCAATGATTATACTTAGTAATTCATTCATACATTAGATTTTTTCCAAAAGAATATTTCATAGACCAACGATATTCATTGTTCCTGTCACTCTCATCAACCTTATGACGCTACAAGATTGTGACAGTATAATTAGTTTCGTTCCCCTTGTGCCTCTACAATGACGAGAATAGGAATGATCATTTTCAAAACAAACTTCTTCATAAATCTTCATGCAAGATAAGTCATTAAAAATAATGTTGACGGAGGCATCAGGCAAAAAAGACGTATTTTTCATACAAAAATTGCTAGATAATGAATTGAGATAAGAAGAAACTAGTGGATAGAATGTGGGGTGTAGTGAAAAATAAGGTTTATATATACTATTTTATATATAACCATCGAAAATGTCAAGATAAAATGTCGATGGTGTCACACCATTTGAATTGTTGTGGGAGGTTCGGCCTGTAGCAATCCAAATTTCGTGGGAATAGGCCTGTAAATAGTTCGGATCCGGATTGGTTCTAGGGTGATCCAGATCTGTTTAGTAAGTACTTAATCGGATTCGGATTTGGATCGGGTCTTAGTCATATCTACTATATTATATTCAGATCCGGATTGGATCCGAGTCTAGCCAAATATATATATATATATATATATATATATATATATATATATATATATATATATATATATATATATATATATATATATATATATATATATATATATTTTTTTTTTTTATCCCACTTCTTTATTTTTTTATCTTAGAATAAAATATTTTGTAATGTATTATATTATATGATTATAAATAAAATATATATTACTTTTATCTATTATATACATAAATATATATATTTATATATGTAATACGTACACATTACATATATATATAGACAGGCTCCACTACATACCAAGTATACATACCTATTTTTTTAAAATAGTAAAAAAAATACGTTTTGACTTAATTTTTATGACGTTTAAGTATTTCAGGGGACCCACATAAAAAAATCAGCTCAAAATAATATTTTTTGCTATTTTAAAAAAATCGGTCAAGCTTTTGCAGCTTTTAAAGCACTTAAAAGCAGCGAAAGTTTGACCGATTTTTTTAAAATAGAAAAAAAGATTATTTTGAGTTGATTTTTTTATACGGGTCCCTTGAAATGTTTAAATAGTACATAAAAAAATTCAACTCAAAAATATTTATTTTAATATTTAAAAAAAATAATTTGCGTTAGCAGTATGTATACTTAGTATGTATGACTCTCTCTCTCTCTCTCTCTCTCTCTCTCTCTATATATATATATATATATATATATATATATATATATATATATATATATATATATATATATATATATATATATATATATAATAAGATAGAATGGTTTTTTAAATAAAAAAATGTAAAAGCACAATAACGATTAAGATTTGCTAAAAACAAATCAATGGTTGTGATGAAATCTGAAATTTCCTTACCCTACCCAAATGTTTTCTGAGCCAAATTTTATCTCTGCCGCTCAAAATTATCTCTATTTCAAATCCATCACACTTTCCAACGTCATCCACATTCCACCCAATAAACCCATCAATACACGCATTCTCGCATTTCTCATTCATCTTCTTCTCTCTCACTTCACTTCACTCAACTCCTCTTATCTCTCTCACTCTCACATTTCTCTCTCTTGCTTCTTCTCTATTGACATTAAGCAACGACAACAAGAGGTAAAATCAAGCTCTCTATTTTTTTTGAAAGTTTGCATTTTTTTTTTTAAGATTAGAGCTCGAAACCCTTGATTTATAATATCAATTTATTCAATCGGCTCATGAGATTATAACTCGGCTGGTACATTTTTCAGCCCCATTAAAGACTCAATTATCCCCACTTTATTTTGGTCGGCTGGGACAGCGAGGACAAACCTCAAAACTCTCGATTGGTTTGAATCAACAATCGAGCCAGAGGTCAGCTCATAGTGACATTAACGAGAAGAAGGAATCAGATACGGGACCTGAGATTCAAGATTCACTTATGCACAGTGAAGTCGTCATCTCTTACCTCGGCAGCTATGATGAAGATACCAAGTAAAGTCTCACTCACTCTTTTTTATTATCTTTTTGTTTTTGGTTTGAAGATAAGAGCTCAACACCCTTGATTTATAGTCTAGATTTTTTTGAAGTGACTCATCAAAATCTGGGGTTTGTGTTATAAAAAAAGGGACTTCACATCAAATTAAATTCATGGTTTTGGGTTCTTAAATTAGAAAATTTTAGTTCTTTAATATTCTTTTTGTTGAAATTTCTTTTACTTTTGCACATCGAAAGGAATTTTTTCCTTCTGAATATTAGGTAAAATATTTGAAATTTTTTCTCTGTTTCATTTTTAAGCCATAAGATTTGTTGTTTAGGTTTGTATATTGGTTCATTAACACCTATTACTACCGAAAATATATGTCAACTATTTAGGGGTAATATATCAGGCAAGTCTATGGTTGGATATACTTATTTGAGTCCCAGCTTTGGAATTTGTGAGATGTTGGACTTTGTTTGATTATGCTGAAAATTAGCGAAGTTTGATCTTTTCGTTGGAATTTAGGCTTAGACTCTAGAAAAAAATATACAACTGTCCACTTGCCCTCAAGTGGGGTATAACTTTAGTATTTTTTTGGTTTCTGTTCGTAAACTTATATCTCATGCTTGGCTTGATTTACATACAGGGGAGTATCATTACCGAATCAAAGGGATCGTACTTTGGTTCAGGTATAACTTGGTGAACTAAATTGCATTGGTACACCCACAAATGTTTAATAGTTGTTATGGTATAAGATTCAAACCTTTGATTTCTTTTGGTGTGATTATAAGTAATTGTGGGTTTTATAAATAGGAAGTGTCATGAAGTATAAAATACTAATAGCATAGTTTATAACATTTTTACTTTTCCAGTGCTGAAAAACCATTATTGTATTGAATTTTGTTACTACTTTTACACAATACTAATATTTTAAGTTTTAGGAATTCAAATTTCACTATGGTGTTAGTTGTTTTGTTGATTATGCCAACACTAATAAGAAGTTAACAAATTCATTGTGATGAAATTTTATGATGAACTTCAATGACAGCTAATATATGGAAGCAAACTAATTATGTGAACACATAATAAATAAGTACATAAAATTTAGAACCAACATTACTCCCTCGAAAACATGTCTTCACAAACCTAATATTAATGCCATTGTTTTGTAATTCTAACTATTCTAATGTGTTATTGTTACAGATTGTTGTGCATTCCCCTATTTCTCGAGCGAATTATGTGGAGGTGGACAATCACATTTTTAAAGTGATTAAGATATATGAGGATAGTTATAGAAAATAATTTATTTACTGTATACATTGGTTTAAAAAATGTAATGAGCCGGGTAATCTTTCCTCGAAATATGAACTTTTATATATGATGACATGATGTTAATTTTCTCCTTACTTATAATTAAATTATACTAATGTTACCTATATATGAATGTTGATGAGTTGGGAAATTCATTTATTGACAACTTCATCACACCAATGTTTATTATTATTTAGTTTTCCCTATATATATTGTAGCAATTGTATTAGAATAATATATGCCATGCGATGTAATCATGTAACAGTTAATATATATAGTAACAATTATATTATGTACCACACAATTAGATGTATGGTGTAAAAGAGTTAAGTTGCATGTAATGGTTATGCACTTATATATATTGAGGAACGATATTTTTGCCGTTTTGTGATTACATACTTTTGAAATTTTCGCCGTTTGCGATTACTTACTTGGAAGCTTTCGCCGCGCCTTCAGGCACGGGTATCCACTATATATATATATATATATATATATATATATATATATATATATATACTTGGATCGGATCCTTAAAGGAACAGATTAAACTAGATCCATTTAATAATCGAATAATCGAATAAATGGGTAATCCGATAAACAAATTTTAAACAATGATCGAAATCCGACTAAAGGGATCGAATCCTACTTGTGGCGCTCTTAATGAAATGAATAAAAACTATGGAGATGGTGTAAGGCTAGAATTCTTTCAGTAACGCTGTGAGTCTTTCATCCATACTCTCCGTCTCCGACTATATCTCCACAATTTCCCTCTTTAGATGTTCCCTGCAATCCTTTTTCAAAAACTTTTATTCTGTTTCTAAAAAAAAGCTACCAGTTGTTTAATTTAATAAAAATTATAGGTATCATGAGATTAAATAGTATGAGTGATATATTGTTAAGGTAATGTGTTGAAGACTGACGCAATGGAAGCGGAGTCGTATTCGCATATGAATAAGAGGCGAGGAATGTGGAACAACATAACAACATATGTGTATGTTTATATATGTATCGCGGATCTATTCATATATAAACTACGATATAGGATAGAGTAGCAAAGGCAAATTGATAACAACTTGATCAAGATACTGATTACCTGTTTTGTGCCTGACAGCGAATAGAAATATCAGCTGGGAAAGCATGGTGTGAGGAATGAAGCCTGGTTCGAGATCGCACCATAAATTTACCAATACCCTGTTTTAGGAATCCATATTTTAAAGCCAAAACTAAAGGATATGTAGTAAAATCAAAGGATCTTGGAGCAAACTTCATTCCACACACCCCTTTCCTTCTCTCTCAACCCACAAGGCTACAACAACTCAACATATGTCAATCTTCCTCTTACTCACCACCAAATCATGACATCAAATAGTGGATGTTGAGAAGCTAAAATAGGCTGAAAACTCCAATAATCACATATATTTTATTCACAATCCAAAACCCTATGCTTTTCAAATTGACACGGACCTCCCTTAAAATTGATTAATTTCGATTGTTTAATCACAAAAAATGCCCCTATTGGCCATTTTTGTTGAATGACCATAGTTTTCTTCAAAAAAGTAATATGACAAAGATAACCTCGTTAATAAATGTGGATTTATTTTCATTTTCTTAATATAAATTTTATATTCTGTAAAAAAAAATTAATAAATTAATGTAGAAGATAATCTTGTCAATTTATTATATGCATTAATGGTGAGAGTTTGTGAATTTTTTTTTTCTTTAAGAAGGTTTATGGCACTTCTCATATCACAAGGGGTGTTTTGGGATTTTTGTGAAATTACAGGAATGTGAAAGGAATTTAAACTAAAACCATATTAAAAACAAAAGGAAATTATGTACTGAGCACGTGATAGAGGAGTCATTTGAATCCATAAAATAATGAAAAGGGTGGTTGGTTTGGGAAGATTGATTGAGGTTGTCTTTTTGTGAGGGTGGATTAGCTTTACAGGGCATCTCAGAGGAAAAGAAGCACTGAAAATAACGAGGACGGCCAAGAGAGCATGGGCCTGCTATTTAATATTATATACAAAAGTTGGAGTCAGGACACAAAAAGCAATAACCAAAACCAACTACGAGGATATCTCCATCATGAATCAACTATAAGAGTCACCGACCACTAGAGAGTCGAGGAATAGGCAGCGAATAGAGGGAACATTTACCGCAAGGGGAATCCCAACCCAAATCATCAACCAATTATGTGTTTGTTTGGGATTACGCAGTCTTTTGTTATATTTTTCAGGATTGTTATGCTAAGTATTTGTTTTATGGAAAATGATAATGAGTGCTTTTATTACACATATTTATATTTATATCTATTATATACCTATAATTTAATATAACTATATAAAAACAATGTCTCCAAAGAGGAGATGGACACTTGGATGTTATTAATATCTATTCTACTCCTCCTCAGGTCATTCATTTTCATCTCGCACTTTCTTTACGTATTATCTCTCATCCGGTTGTAAATCTAAGAAACTATCTATCTTCACATCCCTTCATTTTGTGGTGTCTTTTCTCATACCCGTTTGTTTGTTAGTTTTCTCATCTCTTCGTCTTCTGAAATCACCCTTAAACAGTTATTTATCATTAACAAGTCCCCTATATATATATATATATATATATATATCTCCACTATCCATACCAGGTACTCCCATAAAGACAATACACAATTTTGTCTTCAATCTTATATCTTACATCTTCCATCTTAATAGGACTCAAAACTTCTCATCTCGAGAATTTAGTCGACCTCACTCTCCCCGACATATTCTTCGACTCTGCATCACCTGTTGTCGTTGTACACGGGAAAATTTAAGATCACAATAAAATTATAACGACTTATCTGGATGTCGAGGTGTGTATTAGACACACAGTCCTAAGACAAAAATATTGTCTGCACTTAATCGAGTGGTACCTCGAGCCTCAGGTATCTGTCCTCAGGATTCAATAACATTGTTCGTCCGATTGAAGCACACAATGAAGAACGAATATAACTACACTAGTATTGCCCAAAAATAGGAATTGAGGAGGAACAGATTTTTGAGAGTGAGAAAGAATGAAATTCAGAATGATGTATTTTTGTGATAATCATTTCAGACTGAATCTGCAAGGTTCTTTAAAGGGATGCAGCCATCAACCTACAGTCATCCTATGGCTTAAAATAAGTACCCACTACCGACCCTACAGCTACCCTATCGCTTAAAATAAGTAGCCACTACTGCTTTTCTGACCACTTTCAACGGCTAGGAATAAACGTATTATAATATTAAAAAAATTCGAATTTTAATTTTAAATAAAAAAAAGAAATGAAATTACAATTAGGTCTTGACTTAGGACTCAAGACCCAAGTCTTGATATATAATATATATAGTGTGCACCTAGACGGACTTGAACCCAAATACCTCACACAAGGATTCTGAAAACTTACCACTAGGCTATTAGAGGTTGTTGTGAGTATTTCATTCACACAAAAAAATATACAAAAAAATACAACAATCCCCCACATGAATGAAATACGAGAAGAAGGAAATTTTTGGGCAGTAAAATATCATTAGTAGGCAGAGGTGTCTTTTGGACTTGAACCTTGCTTAGTGTTGGTCGATTGGGTTTACTAACTATTCAGTGAATTATATATCTTGAACTGAACAATTATGTTTGGTAAACCTGTTCAATAGATTACACACATGACACTTTAATATACTTTGTGGTTCAAAACAGTTTTGCTCATTAAGGCCATAAGCTATATCCCATTATCATGAGCGCTCTAGGAGATTCAGCCACAATTTCCATAGGCAGCGGCCCCACTGCCACACTCACTTAGGTGAATCTATCAAGAATGTCTTGTTATATCCCGCTTGAAAATCCAAGACATAGATTCATTAAGAGTCAAATTCATCCTTTCTCATTACAGGTAGCATTACTATTATTAACATCATAGGGATAAGACAGTTTAAAATATTTGTAATGCTTACACATAACCACTCACAATTTAGTTTTCCCACGGAACCTATATCCTGGGATCTCCATTCATATAGATTGGGTATCCATCATGGTGATTCTACTTATTAGGATTTAAGCCCATCCCCCACGATGTTTTGTAAATAATATCTCTTGACAACCCTTTGGTTAATGGATCCGCTAAATTATCACTTGACTTCACAAAGTCAATGGTTATAATACCACTAGATATGAGTTGTCTCACACTATTATGCCTGCGACGGATATGTCTTGATTTTCCATTGTAGGACTTATTACTTGCTTTTGCTATTGATGCTTGGCAATCATAATGTATAAGTACCGCGGGTACAGGTTTAGGCCACATCGGAATGTCGGCCAAGAAGGTTCTCAACCACTCAGCTTCTTCACTTTCTTTATCTAAAGCTATGAATTCAGACTCCATTGTTGATCTCGCAATGCTGTCTATTTTGAGGATTTCCACGATACGGAAGCCCCACCAAATGTGAATATATATCCACTTGTTGACTTCGATTCCTCTGAATCAGAAATCTAATTAGCGTAACTATAACCTTCAATCACAGCAGGATAAGATACATAATATAACGCATAATCCAAAGTAAATTTTAGGTATCTCAACACTCTAATAAGTGCATTCCAGTGATCATTACTAGGATTACAAGTATATCTCAATCTCCCTACTGCATATGCAACATCAGGTCTAGTGCAATTCATAATATACATTAGGCTACCAATAATTCTTGAAAATTCAAGTTGTGACACACCTTCTCCTTTATTTTTCTTTAATTTACTATTTGGATTATAAGGAGTTCTAGCAGGAGCAGATTCATATTGATTGAATTTCTTTAACACACTTTCTATATAATATGATTGTGACAATTTGATTCCCTCGGAATACCGTATTATTTTGATTCCCCAAATAAAATCTACAACTCCTAAGTCTTTCATAGCAAATTGTTGAGATAACATCTTTTTTATTGTTTTTATAATACTCATATGTGATCCAAATATTAGCCTATCATCAACGTATAGACCTACAATCACATAAGCATCTCTATCTCATTTAAAATACACACATTTATCAGATTTATTTATTTTAAATCCATCATTAATCATTACATGATCAAATTTTTCATGCCACTGTTTAGGTGTTTGTTTTAGTCCGTATAAGGATTTAACTAGCTTGCAGACTTTATTTTCAAATTCTGTAATGACAAAACGGTAAAAACGTGTAACTGCGATGTGTGATATTGATTTAAAATTATTCGCAAGTTTCCAAGTAAACCTTATTTAATTGAAGTCTATTTTTAAACAAAATCAATTCAGCCCCTAAACATGCATCTAAATATTAAACCAAATAAGATATAGCATGCGACACAAAATTTTAGGAAAAATCCCTGAAGGGCAAAACCTTTTATTTCTAGAACTTTGAAGAATTCACAAGACCATTGACTTACATACAACTTGATAATCGCCCACAAGTGTAACGCACGGTGTCTTCATCAAACCTTCAAAGCAATGGCTAGAAATGTCGTCGGCTGGAATCTCTCGCAAGAACTCCAGATGGTCAGCAATGAGGAAGAAAATGGCTTCTCCACAAGTGTGAACTTTAGAAGGACTCCCTCCACAATAGCACTCAACTCTCCGGTTGTAGAGTTCTCCCCACAAAGAAAAAATAAAAGCAAAGGTGTGTTTTTCAACACCAAAACAATTCACCAAAGCATATGGGATTTTTTGTGAATTGTAAACAAAAAGGGATTAAACCCTAAAAGAAGAAGTAAAAAATAATTATGTTATTTCGCAGTTTTCTGTCTTTCAAAACGCTAGGACTTCTTAATGAAAATGAAACCATTTAATGAGTATGTATACAAAAATGCGTTGCCTCGGATCTCGCCCGAACGACGTACATATGTCGTTTAAACGACATCGTGCAACATCCATAAGTCGCTCGAACGAGATAGCTATCTCGCTTGAATGACCTAGGCATTAAAATCGAGGTACGCTTCAGAACTTAAAAAAAATATTCATTCTCAAATTTTGACGAAAAAGTCCGCTCCAATACTTAGAAAATATTTTGTAAAAATATCCCAAAAGCTCTAAGTGGAAAGTTAAGGTATTTAAAACAAAACCTTACCAAAGTAAACTACGCGGAGTCTTTTTGATGAAGAACTTGATATTCGGATCCGTCTTTGATGCTTTAATGTTCTTGAATGATCTTCGACGGTGTAGCGGTATATGACATAATAAATTGATAGCGGAATTATAAAAATATGCCCTTACAAATCTCCCCCTATGTCTATACCGGTACAAACATAAAAATATCTGAATTATAAAATACCCAAATGCCTATACAAATGTACCCTCCCATGGATAAATTTGCAAGATCTCAAACTATTCTTCAAAAAGTCTTCATCAAATCTCAAAACTTTTCTCATCAGGGTATGCAACATAATGATCATCAATCTTTGTACCTACACACATGAGATAAAGCAAATACCTTCGTGACGCATCGAGTTTGAAATGATATAAGAATAAATCATTAGTAAATCAAATCTCCCCCATAATGCAAAAACTCCCCCATAACATGATAATTATTTCTTCCCCTTTTTATGATGTCCCCAAATAGATAGATAAGAAGAAAAAATCAAAATATGGAGTGTCACAATAAAATGCATAGCAAACATGGATCAAACTACGCGCATGCAAAGGTATGTCTCAAAAATTTCACAAACTATTTTTGGATTTTTCAATTTTTTATACAAAAATAAGATACTAAAAATCACACCATGGATTTAAACTAAAACAACTAAGTCATGGAAACGAAAAAAATGGGTGTGAACACATTCGATAAGTAAATCAACTCAATCAATCATATGTGCACGATGCATACGTGTATTCCTAATGAATGAACATCAAAAGTATCCTTAGATGTAAAAAATGTTGAATTTAGATGACATGGTCTTTGACGCGACTGAAAATGTGTCTCAGAAGTGCGTTCACTCTAGGCTTAAGTGTAAGCCTGTCGCTCGAGTAATAATCCCGGTAAGTCGGGTATCGAATCCACAGGGAAGAAGGAAAACGAAGTTGTGACGACGGGACGAGACATAAAGTTCCTAACTTTGACTCTAAAGAAAAAGGAAAATTGATTTGGTTTTGGGAATGATTAAACTAAATGCGATAATGAAAATGAGCAAAGATGCAACTAAATTAATCTACCGAAATGGAGAATGACTGATGATTTCAAAAACTTTTTATTTTAACCTATGAGAGAAACAGGATGGGAATACAATCCCCCAACCCTAGTGTAGTGCAGTGATAATGTTAATCATGAATTTATCTGGTTGATCTGACCCAGAATTTAGTACTCCCAAGCATTATGTATACGAGGTTCAAGCCCGCGTCATACCTAATCTGAGGATAAGTAAATCGGTATCGCAATAATGACACTCAAATTGTACTCTAAATCATTACGAGTACCCAGAGGTAAACGAGATATAAAGATCCACAATTATTATGTAATTATGCGATACGATCATAATCAATCATTAAATTCATCGGATTAACTTTATACACATGCACTAACACATTAGGTTGGGTTCATGCATCCCAACCTTTTAAACCTAGCCGGACATATTAAACTGAACAATGCATGAAATAATAACGTTGCATGCAAACAAACTCATGATAACACTAGATCAATATACGTAGCTAAATATTATAAACGCAGAAATTCTTTCAAATCATACATAGAAATTATCATGCAAGAATACCAAATATCATAAAAATAAAGCGTGGAATACAACTTGAAAACAAACCCGGAAATGTATTGATCTTGCAGCAATTAATTGAAGTTATGTTCCTAGGTGTTTTCCTCTCTTTTTTTCTATCAAAAACTACCTAAAAATATTTAGAACGGCTGTTCCTCAGTTCATCCCTACGTTTCCTACTCTCTTCTTTAGAGTTTTAACCTAATAGGACACTTTAGAGCCAATCAGAATGAAGGAGAAAATTCGAGCATCAGGCCCCCCGAACCGGTTCACCCCCCAAACCGGTTCGCCCTTCGGTTCGCGAATGCTTGCTGGTTTGGGGTGCTTATTCAACACTTAGAATTTTTCTTGCTTTCTTTCCTTTCTTCCTTGGATTTTTTTTTCCAACTTCAACTGGTCATAACTCATCAACCGTAGCTCGGATTTGGGTGTCGTTTCTTCCAGTGTTCTCGTTGTTCCAAGCTCTTCAACTTTCCAGTTGACTCCTCCTTCGGGATCTGTCTGCAAAATTACCAAAATGCCCTTGAACTTGCCCTCTTAGCTTTTCTTTCATTGTCTCGCTTTCTCTTTTGCGCTGCTTGCATAATTAACCTGTAAAACCAATAAAAGAAGCACGAAACACGAAATACTTGCCAAAGAAGATTAGTAGCATAAATGTGCGTCAAATCCATATGGGTTACATTACTCGGGTTCACAAATGCACGGAAATTAGGGGAATAAATATACAATATTTATGTCCAATCAAACCACCCTAACTTAGAACTTTGCGCGTCCCGAGCAATGTAAAAGAATCCTAATAAGGCTTAACTCTTGAAAATCACATTTTATTGGGATATAATACCTTTTTCGCGGGCGAGCGATTGCATTTAGCGTATGCAACAAGACTTTAAACCCCTAGGTCACCCTAGTAGGACGAGTTGTGTCTCATGAGGGTTTGCAGAGAATATACCCACAAAATTCGACTCAAAGAAATTTCAAAATATGCAAAAATTGTGTAATTCAAACTTTCCAGAAAATAGTCATCATCAAGTCATATTTACGAGTCTCAAACCTTAGTGCGTGTGTGCGAAGCCGAGAATATAACCGCCAATTTCCACCGATTGATCATTACGTTACTTATTCAAAAATTCGTTTCGATATCAATTTCTCACGGAACGCTCTCACAAACGAATCTCTCGGATTATGGCTATTCTCTCGGCATGCGTGATATAAAGAGTAAATGTAATGGAAGTAAATTCACGCATGCAATTCGAAAGACGGAAACTTTATGGTGAAAGGATCTCATCAACGGATTACGATTTTAAAAACGGGAACATTGCCTCTATTTTGCGCACTTAACCTCTTATATTATCTTTTGGTGTCTTTACTCTCCACGTGGTAATCAATTTTTGCAATTTGGACTCGGTTAGGACTTTTTCGGGTTGAAGGTTGCATTGGGTAAAATGAAGGAGGTATGGAAGGTTGGAATTGGAAAAGTCATTAATGATGTCCATTTGTGCTTTTTCCGGGCTATTGCTCATTTTTTCTTCTTTTTCTATTTTTTTATGTTTTTTCATTTCTTTTCTTGTTATTTTTGTTGAGCATACTATTTTGTTTCTTGCCCCTTTATTTGCACTTTTTGGACTTAAAATCTGAATTTTCTCATTTTTCACAATTCCGGCTATTTTGGGTTTTTCGGGTTGTCAAACGAAAGGGAAAATTATTCGGCTCAATTTGGGTTGCAAAGGGTGATTTTTCGCTACTTTTTTTCTGGCCAAAATTTTGGGTGACAAACGAGGGCCTACTTCATTGTCCAAAATGCCAATTGCGTTACCATATGCGTTTCGAGGTGAATTTAAGTTTAGAGGCTAATTTGGCACGTTTTCCAAGGCAATATTTCACACATTTTTTAAAACCGATCAAAATGAAAGGATTGAGATCCTTGACAACTTATTAAGCGCTAAAAAGAACTTTGAGTTAACAATTAACTCGGATTGATTTAGAAACTCGCAAAACGTGATAGGCTCGAATCTCACCGGGTTTGTTAATCTCCACATTCGTTCGTTAAGTCGTCAATTTTCGCTCAATTTCCATCTTTGGTCAATTTCGGCTTTGTGTATGTTGGATGTTTACAATTTGAGACTCCAATTCAACTTTTAATGATATTTTTGAAAAATTTGAATTCCAATTTTTTATTTATTTTGAACAAAAATATTTTTGGATTTTTCGAAATTTTATGATTTTTTTGGAAATTTTTGGGCATTTTGAAATTTGTGAAGTTTTAGAAATACGCACTTGTGACCCCCCCTAACTTAGACTTTTGCATTGTCCTCAAGCAAAAAAAAGGACGAAAATCTAACTCAAAGCGAATAATAAGTGCGGAAAAATAAAACAAATAAATATGAAAAATGCAAGATTGTATAATAACAATGGGGAAACATATGTTACATAAGAAATTGGATAGCAACTGTGAGCAACGTTAAATCACTACAACAACTAACATCCACACCAAAATATAAAAACAGGAATGGGTTCATGGTGGGAAATGTGAATGGGTGGGAAGGAAATAATGGAGGGAGTGAATTAGGATGAAAATTGGAAGGAGGGAAGAATTTGGAGGGAGGAAAAACGAAGGGGAAAGAATGGGGGGAATAATGGAGGGAAGGGGATGAATGTGGAATTAAGGGTGGGGGGGGGGAATCTGCCAAGTACCCCGAACCGGTTCGGAGGTACCGCGAATCGGTTCGCCCCCCGAACCGGTTCTGGATGGGGTTCGGGAAAGGATGATGGACCGGATGCTAGGATTCTCTCTTCTCTCCAATTCAAGGCGTTCTCTCATCCTCTAACTTGTGCGTAAGGCCCCTAAAAACGTTCTAGACCCTCGGGCTCCTGAAAAATTCTTTGAACTCAACCTCGGATTGCGTGCTGGCTCCCTCGAAGTGCGTGCTAATCGATCTCTTTCGTGACTCATGATCCTGACTCCTAACTAACCTATTCACACACGACTACTATACACACAAACAAACCCCATACGCGTCGGGGGTGAGACGATATCACTTTCTCAGCTCAATTGACCCCGTAAACGGGATCCGACAACCAAATTGTGTCGACCTCTTCTGCACACGCCTCTTGATATGGCTTTAGGCGTTGTCCATTTACTTTGAACGTGTTTTCCCCTTTTAAATATTCTAGTTCAACAGCTTCATGGTGGAAAACGTTCTTCACGACGAACGGGCCAGACCATCATGACCGCAACTTGCCCGGAAAGAGGTGAAGCCGAGAGTTGTAGAGAAGAACTTTTTGCCCCGGGAGAAACTCTTTTCATCGAATGATGCTATCATGAGCGAGTTTCATCCTCTCTTTTGAAATTTTGGCATTCTCATACGCGTCATTGCGTAGTTCTTCTAACTCATTCAATTGAAGCTTGCGGGCTTCACCGGCCTTGTCCAAAGCATAGTTCAATTGCTTAATCGCCCAATACGCTTTGTGTTCGAGCTCCACGGGAAGATGGCAAGGTTTTCCATACACAAAACGGAAAGGGGACATGCCAAGTTGGTTCTTAAATGCGGTACGATAGGCCCATAGTGCATGGGTCAATCTAAGGGACCAATCTTTCCGGGTAGGATTAACGGTCTTTTCAAGAATATTCTTGATCTCCCGATTCGCTAGCTCGGCCTTCCCATTCGTTTGTGGGTGATATGTCGTTCCAACCTTGTGGACGACACCATACTTTCTCATAAGCTTCTCGAATGGTCTATTGCAAAAATGCGTACCATTATCGCTGATTATTGCTTTCGGGGCACCGAAGCGTGAAAGTATGTGTTCCTGCAGGAACTTTATCACCACTTTGTTGTCATTGGTCTTGGTAGCTATAGCTTCCACCCATTTAGAAACGTAGTCTACCGACTAGGATGTATAGGAAACCAAAGGATGGGGGGAAAGGACCCATGAAGTCAATACCCCAACAGTCGAATATCTCAATGATGAGTATAGGGGTAAGAGGCATCATATCTCGTCGAGTGATGGCTCCCATCCGTTGACACCTGTTGCATGACTTGCAAGCGTCATTCGCATCCCGGAAGATTGTAGGCCAATAGAGGCCGCATTACAGAATCTTAGCAGCCGTCTTTTTCGTCGAGAAGTGGCCCCCACACGCTTCCGAATGACAAAACTGGATGACTTTCGGGATCTCTTCATCCGATACACATCGTCGGATGATTTGGTCGGCGCAATATTTAAAGAGGAAGGGATCATCGTAAAAGAACATGCGCGACCAATTAAGAAACCTCTTCTTATCTTGCGGTGTCCAGTCAGGAGGGACGGCTCCCGTGACAAGATAGTTCACTGATATACCCGTTATATCCTCGGCCTGGCTGTGGATTACCTCCAAACGGACGACCCCTCAGGGGCTGACCCTTCATCAAGCTCAAAACGACCCCCTCAGAGGGGCCGACCCTTCATCAGGCTCCAGCCGACCCTATGAGGGGCCGACCCCTCCACCAGACTCCATACGACCCCTCAGAGGGGCCGACCCTTCATCAGGCTCCAGCCGACCCTACGAGGGGCCGACCCTTCATCACGCTTCAGACGACCCTATGAGGGGCCGACAGTACGAGGCCAGAATTGGGCCAGACTCACTACTGGAAGGAACTTTGCCCTCGGCCTCGGCTCATAGGGTCGAGGGTGACATCATCACAGCGCGTGGTTTGGGAGACGCGTGGAACAGTGCGCGTGAGGCTCACATGGCACAGGGGAGACCGTTATAACAAAATCACACCCTCACGTGAGGGAATATTATGTCATCATTTGGCATCTACAGGTGTCCACAGGGGATTGGCTAGATCATGATTCACATGCACCATGCATACTTGGGGGGTATACTACACCCCCCAAGACCTATATATACTTGTCACCTATAACCCTACAGGGGATCGATCCATTAACTGCAACCCTAGCTAAAACTCTGCTTGTACACACAGTAGAGAGAGAAAGAGGGTTATGTGCATTGTATCCAAGGCCATTAGTGCCCATACTTAGTGGATCACACACTCACAGTGGATGTAGGCCAAATTGGCTGAACCACTATACATCATTGTCTTATTTCCTCTTATACTCATCCCCTTCTACATACTTATACACTTATACATCTCTATGGCTGCCATGGCTGCTACTGTTTGAGCTCACTATCACTTATCCGGTGGTGCTAAATCTTAGCATCATCAGTTTAGCGCCGTCTGTGGGAATGAGAAGACATCTCTTCCTTTGTACAGCTTGACCTCACTGGGCACTCTGGTGGTGAACCAACACTCCCTCTGAGAGGAGGTGTTTCACCATTGAAAGAGACCCATTAAGGTTCCCAAGCTCACCAGTCTTTTCTTCAGTTCAACTTCTCATAGCTCAAGCACATGGCACCTGAGATGCCACCACCACCACTTCCCCCGCCAGATGAGGGGGGAAGACCCAGTTCCAGTCAGCCGCCGCCTCAGTCTGAGATGGCTGATATAGCGGCAGCCTTAAAGTCTCTGGCAGCAAGCCAGCGGATGATGCAGGAGCAGTTCACAGCTCTAAGCCAGAACATACTAAGGGCACCAGGAGTTTCACCTGAGATGATTACTCCGACAGCAGCTCCAGGACATCATGAGGCCAGGGGACCACCCCAGGCACCACACAAAGACCTGCCACCCCCTCAGCGGCGTAGGGATGTTGCTGACCCCCGGCGTCTACGCCTGGGGAGGCAAGGAAACCCTTACCCTGAGGACAGGTATGACGATCCGGAGGGAGAGGAGGCCCCTATAGAGTACTGGGAACCCTATGAGGTCTCCAACAATACTGTACGACCTCTCCAGGACAGTAGAGGAAAGTGCGGGAGACCAAACCCTGATGATCGCCCGAGGGGCTCTGCTTTTGATCGCTTGAGCAGGGGGTCGGCCTTTGAGAGGCTAGGCCCAGTAAATGACCTGCGGGAACAGTTGTCCAGGCCAAGAAGTGCTGCGAGATCCAAGAGGGAGGCAGCAGATGGCTGACCCCGAGGACGGGATGACGGTCAAAGGGAAGTGAACAGCCGACACAGGCCTGCTGCAGCAGAACCCTCCGTCCACCTCGGAGAGGCAGCAGGGGATAACATCGGCCAGGCCGACCCTGTGAGGCCCTGGAAGGACTCAATCCAGCGGTTAGAGGATAAGATCGGTGATATACTGAAGAGCCGAGACCCTCTTCAGAGGGGGTACACCATAGGCTCACCCTTTGTGGCAAAGATAGTCAACTTCCCCACGCCGTCAAAGTTCAAGCCACCCGTGGTCACCCCAAGGTATGACGGGAGCACCAACCCCGTCCACCACGTGGAAATGTATCAGTCAGCAGCAGACATATACTCTATCTCAGATGAGATGAGGTGTCGTGCCTTCTCTGGTACCTTGACAGGGGCTGCGCATGTCTGGTACACGTCTCTTCCAAAAAATTCCATTGAAAACTTTAAGCAGTTGGCAGACCTGTTCATCTATAACTTCTGCTTTGGGGTGAGGCCACAGAAGAAGACCACCCACCTGCTCTATGTTAAGCAGGGGAAGAGTGAGAGTCTGAGGGACTACATAGCCAGATTCAATAAGGAGAAGCTGGAGGTGGAAGACTATGAGGAGAGCATAGCTATGACAGCCCTGATTGGAGGGCTCCAAAAGGGGAAGCTGTTATGGAAGCTTGCTGAAGACCCTCCGAGGACGATGGCTGAACTGCTGTCGACAGCAGGAAAGGTGATGAACGCCGAAGAGGCGATGGATACAAAATATGAAGACGAAAGAGGAGGTGCTAGTGGGAGTAAATACCCTAAGAAGAACAAAGAGGGGAAGAAGAGGTCCACGGATGACAAGTTCGCTGGGTACACCCCTCTGACGGTCAGCTGTGAACAGATTCTCAATGAGATAAAGAGTGACCGGTCCCTGAAGTGGCCTGAGAAGCTGAGGGCAGCCCCCGACAAGAGGAATAAGAACCTGTGGTGTGAATTTCACCAAGACCACGGCCACGTAACGGAAAAATGCTTTGCTCTGAAAGATGAGATTGAGAAGATGCTGAAGGAAGTGAAGCTCAGAAAGTACGTCGACAAAGGTGCCTTCAAGAGGGGCCGAGGGGACGACCCCAGAAAGAAGCGAGGCGATGCATGCAGAGAAGGTCCTCAAAAAATAGGGGACGACCCTTCTGATGATGAGGACGACCCTGACCTCCCGTCGAGAGACGACCACGGCCCTGTCAAGAGGCTTAATATGATCTCGCTCGGAGTGGGAATGATCTCCGGGGGTCTTGCAGGAGGAGGGTCTGAGGTCGCCGACAGGAAGGCCCATGTGGCTGAGGCCAAGGCAGTGACGAAGACGGTACACGCAACCTCTCTGGAGGTCAAGTCAGAAAAGAGGAAGAAGGTTGATATGGACACACTGATAGTGGGATTTTCAAGAATGGACTTCAAAGGCCTCTTAGCCCCACATGATGACCCTCTCGTCATCACTACCAGGGTGCACGGATGCGAGGTGCCGAGGATCTTGGTTAATGGGGGTAGCTCTGCAGATGTGATGTTTTGGCCATGCTTCAAAGCCTTGGGTCTCAGCCGTGGTAGACTCGTCCCCTACCATCATCCATTGATTGGGTTCAGTGGGGAAAAGGTTCATCCCCTTGGGGTATATGAGGCCGATGTGAGGATGGGGGACGAGTGGCCGAGATGGCTCACCAAGAAGGTCAGTTTCTTTGTGATGGACGAGCAGGTGTTTTCGGCCTACAACATCATACTGGGGCGTGTGGCTCTCAAGGGGTTTGAAGCTGTGCCGTCTACGGTCCATCAGATGATCAAATTTCCTACCCCTTACGGGGTGGGGGAAGTTCAGGGAGACCAGACGACAGCGCAAGAATGTTACTACAACTCCGCTGAAGAAAAGGAGACACTCAAGAGGGCTACGATCACTTACAATATTGATACCCTAGACCCCAGGGATGAGACGAAGATGAAGAAAGGAGAGGCCGCGGAAGAGGTAGAATCCATCATCCTCGACGAGGATGACACGGAAAAAACCGTCCAAGTCGGCAAGTCTCTGAATCCCAACATCAAGGAAGACCTCGTTAAACTGTTGATGAGAAGGCGAAGAGTCTTCACATGGAGTCATGTAGATATGTCGGGGATTGACCCTGAAATCATGTGCCACAAGCTCAATGTGGTAGAGGGAGCGAAGCCGGTGAAGCAGAAGAGGAGAATTTACTCCAGAGAAAAATATGAGGTCATTAGGGACGAGGTCAAAAAATTAGAAGACGCTGAATTTATCAGAGAGGTCATCTACCCTGAATGGCTATCCAATGCAGTCATTGTCCCAAAGGCCAACGGGAAGTGGAGAATGTGCGTGGACTTCACAGACCTCAACAAGCACTGTCCCAAAGACAGCTTCCCTCTCCCCCGCATTGACCAAATAGTAGACGCTACCGCAGGCCATGAGCTCATGATATTCATGGATGCCTATTCAGGGTATAACCAGATCTTCATGAACCCTGAAGACTCGGAGAGGACAGCCTTCATCACCGACAAGGGGACATACTGTTACAGGGTCATGCCCTTTGGCCTAAAAAATACGGGGGCAACGTACCAGCGCCTCGTAAATAAAATGTTTGAAGACCAAATTGGGAAGTCTATGGAGGTCTACGTAGATGACATGCTGACCAAGAGTTTGAAGGCAGAGGATCATGTGGCAGACCTGGAGAGGACCTTTAATACGATGGACAAATACAAGATGAAGCTTAATCCGGCCAAGTGTGTCTTTGGGGTCGGAGCAGGGAAGTTCTTGGGGTTCATTGTCAATCAAAGAGGCATCGAGGCCAATCCTGAAAAGATAAAGGCCCTTGTTGAAATGAAGACCCCCAAGTCCATTAAAGACGTTCAGAGGCTCACAGGGAGAGTTGCTGCCTTGAACAGGTTCGTGTCTAGGGCCACAAACAAGTGCTTGCCATTCTTTAAGATCCTTAGGAAGGCCTTCGAATGGAGTGAAGAGTGTGATGAGGCTTTCAGGGACCTAAAGTCATACATAGGGTCTCCCTTGCTGCTATCATGACCTGTGTAGGGTGAAAAACTTTATGTGTACCTCACCGTCTCAGAGTCGGCCATCAGTGCAGCCATTGTGAGAGACGAAGACGGGATACAGAAGCCTGTGTATTTTAACAGCAAGGCACTCCAGGGGGCAGAGCAAAGATACCCGGGGATGGAGAAGTTGGCCTACGCCTTGATCCATCCCTCGAGAAAGATGAAGCCATACTTACAGTCCAATACAATGGTCATCCTCACCGACTCTCCTCTTAGGCAGGTCCTACACAAGCCAGAAAAATCAGGTAGGTTGATGGCCTGGGCTATAGAGCTGGGGGATTTTGACATTGTGTATCAGCCTAGGACGGCCCTTAAGGGGCAGGCATTGGCAGACTTCATGGCTGAGTTCACTTGGGAAGATGATGAAGCCGAGGGTGAGACCCTCGGGAAGACAGATACACAACAAGACAGACCCACTGGCACACCCGCAGATAGGGCTGAGACAAGCGCCGCTAGAAGGAAAGCGGCTGAAAACGAAGAGGGAAGATACATCTTTAGACAGGGATCCCTCTCCGAGGGAAGTTTCTCAGAAGAATGCACCGTGTGGAGTCTTTTCGTCGATGGGTCCTCTTGCGAAAGCGGGAGCGGAGCTGGATTAATAGTATCAGCACCCGACGGCACAGATATTGAGTACGCCCTGAGGTTCAACTTCAAAGCCTCCAACAATGAGGCTGAATATGAGGCCTTAGTAGCAGGCCTCTCCTTGGCCAAGTCTCTTAGTGTCGGCCAGATTTTGGTCCATAGTGATTCAAGACTAGTAGTAAATCAGATACTAGGAGCCTACAAGGCTAAGGACGAGAGGATGGCTAGGTACCTTGAGAAGGTGAGGTCATTACTGAAGGGCTTCAAAGAAGTGAAATTAAAGAGGATACCTAGGCTCGACAATGGCCGTGCTGATGCCCTTGCGAGTTGGCCTCGGCAACTAGGACAGACATCAGGAGGACGGTCCCAGTAGAAATTTTTCTTCAGCCAACTATTGAAGACGCCGAGGGAACACTTGGCTGCCTAAATGTTTCTCAGGAAGCTTCGTGGATGGACCCTCTGATCAGATACATTAAAGAGGGAGACATGCCAGAAGCAAGGAAAGAAAGGAAGAAGCTGAGGCACAGGGCTGCAAAATTCACTGTCATCGGAGACACCTTGTACAAAAAGGGGTATTTGCTCCCCTTACTTAGGTGTGTGCATCCCTCGGAAGTCCCTTCCATTTTGCAAGATGTGCACGAAGGATCGTTCTCAAACCACATCGGGGGCAGATCCTTAGCGAAGAGGGTGATCACCCAGGGGTACTGGTGGCCGACCTTGGGGAAAGACGCAACGGCATATGTAAAAAAGTGCGACAAATGTCAAAGATTTGCCACCATCCCTCACCAGCCCCATCAGCCTCTTACTTCCATTACATCCCCATGGCCATTTGCAGTGTGGGGGATCGACCTAGTAGGACCCTTGCCTAGGGCCATCAATAACTATCGATTCCTCATCGTAGCCATTGACTATTTTTCAAAATGGGTGGAAGCGGAGCCGATGGTGACGATCACAGAGCAGAAGACCTTCCAGTTCATTTGGAAAAATATTATATGCAGATATGGTCTCCCCAACACCCTCATATCGGATAACGGGACTCAGTTTAAGAATACCTCTCTACAGAAGTACTGTGAAAGGGTGAGTATCAAACAATTTTTCTCCACCCCTGGCCGACCTCAGGCCAATGGGCAAACAGAAGTTACAAACAGGAAAATCTTAGATGGAATCAAGAAGAGGCTTGAGGAGGCAAAAGGAAGATGGGTCGAGGAGTTATATGCCGTGCTATGGACATACAGGACGACAGTGAGGACCTCTACCGGAGAGACCCCATTCATGCTAGCTTATGGATCAGAAGCCGTCATCCCCACCGAGATTGAGTTTCCTACGCATAGAGTCCAGGTGTATAACCCCCAGAAAAATGCGGAAGAGAGGAGACTCGACTTGAACCTGATTGAGGAAAGGAGGGAGGACGCTGAGATAAGGCAGGCCGCCTACCAGCAGAGGACCGCAAGGTTCTACAATCAGAGGGTGAAACAGAGGCCTATCGCAGTGGGGACTTGGTCCTCAAGAAGACTTGGCAAAAGCCCAACAAGCTTCATCCTAATTGGCATGGCCCATATAGGGTCATCGATGAAGTCGTCCCTGGGACCTACAGACTAGAAAACCTAGAGGGGGAACCTTTTTCCAACCCCTGGAATGCAGATCATTTGAAGAAATACTATCAGTAGTGTTGTAAGGTCTTGATAGACCATAATTGTAATAAGAGTTGCTCCAACAGAACACTTTGAAAATTAATGAGAAATATCAGTGTTTCCCCTCATCCTGTGGTTATCAGTTCTAGCATGCATGGAAACATCTACAGAGAACCACCCTCGGCTATAATGAGGGCCAGTGGAGGGGACGACCCCACCACTGTCCTCAAAAAAGACGAGGGAAGACTTTGTTAAAAACCATTAAATTGGTAAGTTGATCCCTCGGCTATAATGGGGACCAGTGGAGGGGACGACCCCACCACTGTCCTCAAGAAAGACGAGGGAAGACTTTGTTAAAAACCATTAAATTGGTAAGTTGATCCCTCGGCTATAATGGGGACCAGTGGAGGGGAAGACTCCACCACTGTCCTCAAGAAAGACGAGGGAAGACTTGGTTAAAAACCATTAAATTGGTAAGTTGATCCATCGGCTATAATGGGGACCAATGGAGGGGACGACCCCACCACTGTCCTCAAGAAAGACGAGGGAAGACTTTGTTAAAAACCATTAAATTGGTAAGTTGATCCCTCGGTTATAATGGGGACCAGTGGAGGCGACGACCCCACCACTGTCCTCAAGAAAGACGAGGGAAGACTTTGTTAAAAACCATTAAATTGGTAAGTTGATCCCTCGGCTATAATGGGGACCAGTGGAGGGGACGACCCCACCACTGTCCTCAAGAAAGACGAGGGAAAACTTCATTAAAACCATTAATTTGGTAACCTGATCCCTTGGCTATAATGAGGGCCAGTGGAGGGGACGACCCCACCACTGTCCTCAAGAAAGACGAGGGAAAACTTTATTAAAAACCAGTTTGGTAATTTGACTCCTCGGCTATAATGAGGGCCAACGCAGGGGATCACCCCTTGTTCACCCTCAAGAAAAATGAGGGAGAGGTTAGTGGCATTAACAAAGACAAAGTAAACCATACAAGAAGCAAATATGGAAGACAGTAAAGAAGACGATGGTATTATTGAAATGCCAGTTATACAAAATATCAAGTGTTTTGCAAAGTAAAGTACAAAAATGTTGATTACACAAAGAGGGTATCGGCTACAAACAGCCACCCTATTGAGCAAGATCAGAGGGCAAGGCCTCGACGTCAATGGGAGGCTCTTCTAGGAGTATGATAGGCTAACCCTCAGACGTGCCCATGCCTTCGACATGCTGAGACTCCACTTGAGCCAAGGCTTCAGCAATGAGGGGATCGTCCAGCTGAACTGCTTCAAGAGAAGGTCGAACAGACGACACTGCATCAGTGAACTTTAAGACGACCCATCGACAGGTCGTCTTAATTCCTCTCTCCAATTATTCAAGGCCGAAGCCTTGAAACTCATCTGAGAGTTTGTAGGCCTCCACATCATCGGCCTCGGCTTTCTTGACAGTTGCTTCCAGATCGGCTTTATGCTGAACCCCCAAGTTGAGTAAAGCCTCATCCTTCTCCTTTATGAGCAAGTCCTTGGCCTGCTGGTCGGCATCGTGCTGCCTCGTCAGTTCGTCTAAGACCCTGGCATGCTCAGTCTTAGCACTCTCGAGTTCAGCCCTCGCAGTCTCGAGCTCTGTCTGCAGGTTAGCCTCATGCTGAATGGCCCTTTCGGCCTCATGGAACTTTGCCTGATTTTTAGCCATCCACTTTGTGGCAGAGGTGAAGGCACAGACGGACTGCATAGAAAAATAAACACATGTCAAGAGGCCGAGGAAACAGTTATTGAAAGAATGAAATTTAAAAAGCGGGTCAAGACCAATACCTGTGCAAGGGCGTGCAGACCATAGTCGTACACTTAGGCAGGAGGCATTTTGGACAAGAACTCATAGTCAGCTGCCGAGGGTGCAGAAAATATTGAGGCCTTGGCTGCCCTCAAGTTTGCAATAAGTGATGAGGGCTCGGACCTCAGATGTGCCAGGTTTTGAGACCAGAAGGCCCCCATGCTGGATGAAGAGGTCGTCCCCTCAGAGGCTTCGACCCTGGCCCTCGTCCGAGAATCAGGCCGAGGGTCAACAGGGGCCTCAGGCTCCTTTCTTTTATTACTATCGGTGGTCGGCTCCACCACCGTCGGCCCGGCGGCCCTCGTCTTCCTCGGAGCCTGCTGAGGCTCCTTCCCTTTCTTCTTGCTCAGACCAGACAGCAGGCTAGGAGCAGTCATTTCCCAAAGTTCGTTTGATATACCTGCGGGGCGACCTGATAAGAGGACGACACGTCAGAAAAATGTAGAGGAAAAGAGGAAACACTTCAAAAATAAGTAAAGAATTGAGAACGTTCAGTATAACTCACATAGTTCTGTTAGAGGGCCGACCCTTAGACCAGCTTCTTTGAGGAACCGGGGGGTCATCAGGTCTTCAAATTTTGGAAGTTCGCCCTCTCTCCCTCGTCCTCTCAGATATTCAACGATGTCCTTCTCCTCCAGACTAAGTCCAGGGTCTGACCTGGCCTTCATGGAAGGGTTAGACCATCTTCTGGGGACCCTCGGACCATCGGCGGTGGACTCCCACTCCCCAGAAATAAAGAAGAATCTCTTTTTCCAATCATGGTTGGAAGTTTGTGCCACGTGGAGGAGTTTCTTCTTAGACCTCCTCGCCCCCAGATGATAGTATCCAGGCTGTTTGGACGAGGAGGTGATGTTGTAGCAGCCCAAGAATAGGTCGGCCGAGGGCTCATCGGTGAAAGAATTCTTCCACAAGGAGATGTAGCCCAGGATCGTCCTCCAATAGTTGGGAGGAAGTTGAGAGGGGGAAACACCAAGGGCAGACAGGATATCTACGATGGCAGGATGCAGAGGGAATCTGACTCCAACCTTGAACATTTGTTCGTAGACTACAACCTCTCCCTCTTCACAATCAAAAACCCTCTCAGACTCAGAGGGAACCCTCATAGTTACGCTGAGGGGCAGTCCATAGGCATGCCTCCATATTAAGAGGTCGCGATCCCTAACAGAGGAGATATAGGATGAGGCGTGGGAGGTATCAATCTCGTCATTTGTATCATCGCCCTCGTCCTCAGTCCTCTCTCCCTCGGCCTCATCTTCTTCCAGAGGCCCCTGGGGGAAGGCCATCTGAAAGGCATGGGGAGATAGGGTTGTCATAGGGACGGCCTCGGAGGGGAACATACCTTCGGCCTCTCGGCCTGGGCTTAGGTCAGATGTCTCTCTCCTACCAGAAGGTCCAGCGCCATTTGGCGACGACGCTCTCTCGTCCATCTCACTTGAATGACTCTCGGCTGGACGATGGGACGACCCACAGGACTCAGACGGTTCAAATGGTTTTATGGTGACAAGAGGAATGGGAAAGATGGGTCGTACTCAATTAGGGTCGGCCCCCCGTCTCCTCTCTTCCTCTTCCTCTACTCGTCTGATCTCTGCAAAGAGCTTTTCTCTCAAGGATGGGAATTCAGACGCTAAACTATAAAGCTTCCTAAGCATTAAAAGGGAAGACCCTACACTTGGAGAAATTTAGGGAACTTAACTACAAACAGGTTTGCAGTTGACCAAATTAGACTTTTGGATTAAAAAGGGAATTGATGATTTTCACTCAAGAACACTCAAGAACACTCAAGAACATTCAAGAAACAGTTACCGGAGAAGACACCGGAAAAAGCTATGAGATAACCCAAGGAAAATGCAGCCCTACGAGCCTAAAAAGCAAACAGAAATGAAGGTAAAAGAGAGCGCTGAAGGATTACCTGATAAAGAGAGAGCAAGAACTGCCCAAATCGCTAAGCTTGAAGGATTGAAGGCTGCAGAAATGGCGATGAAAACTGGTAAAAGGCTAGAGAGAGAAGGCTTGGGCGCGAAGAAGAAGAAGAAGAAGAGAGAGAGAGTTCAAAAATATCTTAAATACCTTAGTAATGAGTGGGCCCATTGACCAAGGCAGGACACAGCCCACGAGGAAGGCATCATTAGGGTGCAAGGCCCCAAGCAGTGTGCAGTCGCCATGCCTTGGAAACTGGAATAGCAATGAGTATCTGCCCAGGTGTCACTCATTTAACTAATCATACACGCATCTCAATTACAACACTATCCCTCAGCCATCTCAACAGCACCTATGGCTAAGGGCTGGGGGGTGATTGATATACCCGTTATATCCTCGGCCTGGCTGAGGATTACCTCCGAACGGCCGACCCCTCAGGGGCCGACCCTTCATCACGCTTCAGACGACCCTACGAGGGGCCGACAGTACGAGGCCAGAATTGGGCCAGACTCACTACTGGAAGGAACTTTGCCCTCGGCCTCGGCTCATAGGCCGAGGGTGACATCATCACAGTGCGTGGTT
Organism: Sambucus nigra; assembly: GCA_949130495.1. Classification (NCBI taxonomy): domain Eukaryota; kingdom Viridiplantae; phylum Streptophyta; class Magnoliopsida; order Dipsacales; family Adoxaceae; genus Sambucus; species Sambucus nigra. The sequence continues at coordinate 95,898,961 of OX422216.1, read as the reverse complement.
TGGGAGACGCGTAGAACAGTGCGCGTGAGGCTCACATGGCACAGGGGAGACCGTTATAACAAAATCACACCCTCACGTGAGGGAATATTATGTCATCATTTGGCATCTACAGGTGTCCACAAGGGATTGGCTAGATTATGATTCACATGCACCATGCATACTTGGGGGGTACACTACACCCCCCAAGACCTATATATACTTGTCACCTACAACCCTACAGGGGATCGATCCATTAATTGCAACCGTAGCTAAAACTCTGCTTGTACACACAGTAGAGAGAGAGAGAGGGTTATGTGCATTGTATCCAAGGCCATTAGTGCCCATACTTAGTGGATCACACACTCACAGTGGATGTAGGCCAAATTGGCTGAACCACTATACATCATTGTCTTATTTCCTCTTATACTCATCCCCTTCTACATACTTATACACTTATACATCTCTATGGCTGCCATGGCTGCTACTGTTTGAGCTCACTATCACTTATCCGGTGGTGCTAAAGACTACCGCTAGCAAGTCCTTCTCCGTGGTAGAGTAGTTGAGTTGAGGTCCGGTAAGAGTCCGACTAGCGTAGTAGATGACATGAGCTTGCTTATCTTTACGTTGGCCCAAAACAGCCCCGATCGCGTAATCGCTTGCGTCACACATAAGTTCGAATGGTAAGGACCAATTCGGAACTTGCATGATGGGAGCGGACACGAGCATGTTCTTCAACTTGTCAAAGGAGCTTTGGCATGCCTCTGTCCACTCAAACGGGTTGTCCTTCATGAGTAGGTTGCTTAAGGGCCTAGCGATGGCGCTACAGTCCTTAATGAACCTTCGATAAAACCCCGCGTGGCCCAAGAAGGAGCGCAGGTCTTTCAGCGATTTCGGTGGGGGAAGATCAGCTATGACATCTATCTTAGCCCTATCAACCTCTATTCCGTTGGATGAAACAATGTGGCCAAGAACTATTCCCTCGGTGACCATGAAATGGCACTTTTCCCAATTCAGAACTAAGTTCTTTTCCACGCATCGGGTGAGTACTTTTTCCAGCTTGTCTAAACAATGATCGAAAGAGGTGCCAAAAACGCTGAAATCATCTATGAACACTTCGAGTCCTCTCTCGACCATGTAGCTAAATAATCTCAACATGCACCTTTGAAAATTCGCGGGTGCATTACACAAGCCAAATGGCATACGTTTGTAGGCAAACGTACCAAAAGGGCAAGTGAAGGTCGACTTCTCTGATCAAGTACATCTACCTCAATTTGGTTATATCTAGAGTAACCATCAAGGAAGCAATAATAAGGGTGGCCCGCAACTCTCTCAAGCATTTGATCAATGAATGGCAAGGGGAAATGGTCTTTCCTAGTTCCCGCATTGAGTTTCCGGTAGTCAATGCAAACGCGCCATCCGGTGGATGTGCGTTGGGGAACAAGCTCTCCCTTAGCATTCTCAATCACAGTCATACCCGACTTCTTAGGGACGACTTGAATAGGGCTCACCCATTTGCTATCCGAGATTGAATAGATAATCCCGGCATCTAATAATTTGATAATCTCGGTTCTCACAACTTCTTTCATGTTGGGGTTCAGTCTTCTTTGCATTTCTCTAGAGGGCTTGACATCCTCTTCGAGATGGATCTTGTGAGTGCAAATCAAAGGACTTATCCCCTTCAAATCAGCGATGCACCAACCAAAGGCACCTTGGTGCTTCCTCAAAATTTTCAATAATTTGCCCTCCTGCCCTTCATCTAGGCTAGAGGAGATAACAACAGGAAATGTCTCATCCTCTCCTAGATATGCATATTTAATATGGGAGGGGAGTTTCTTTAATTCGAGGATTGGAAATTTTTCACTGGAGGGAGCCATGTGTGTATCCCTCGGAGGTAATTCCTCGAATCTCAAAACCCAATTAATCTCTCTCACGTCCTCGTCCGACTTACTCTCATCGAGTAGCTCGCTCAATTCTTCAACCTCCCTCTCGAAGGCGGTATACGTCCCCTCACACTCATATCTCGTCGCTAAACAGGACTCTAAAGCGTCGCCACAGAAATTTTCCTCAAAGTACTCTTCTACTACCTCGTCTATGAGGCTCACCGCTTGAAGATCATCTTCCTCCCCTGCATTTTGGGCTATGTGGAAGATGTTAGTATCCAAGGTCATGTTCCCAAAAGTGAGTTGCATTCGCCCATTCCTTGTATTAATGATTGCATTAGCCGTAGCCAAGAAAGGGCGCCCAAGGATGATGGGAACATGATTGCTCTATTTTAAGGAGGGCTCCGTGTCCCAAATGACAAAATCTACCGGGAAGTAGAAAGTGTCAACTTGGACGATCATGTCCTCGACTATGCCTCGTGGAATCTTCACTGATCAATCCGTTAATTGGAGAGTGACCTTTGTGGGCTTGAGGTCGCCCAAATCAAGTTGCCTATAAATGGAGTAAGGGAGTATGTTTACACTTGCCCCCAAGTCAAGTAAGGCTTTCTCAATTCTATTTTCTCCAATGATGCAGGATATAGTGGGTGCACCAGGATCTTTGAATTTAGGCGGGAGATCATTTAGTAGAATGGAGCTCACGTTCTGGGCTAGAAAGACATTCTTTTTTACCTTCATCTTCCTTTTTACCGTCAACAAATCTTTGATAACTTTTCCATAAGCTGGAATTTGCTTGATGGCATCAAGAAAGGGTAAATTCAGCTTTACTTGCTTAAGTACTTATAGCACTTCATCACGTGGATTCCCCTTTTGAGCGGGAATCAATCTTCGAGGAAATGGTGCTGCGGAGGGTGATTTCACTACCACCTCTAGCTCACTAGCGTCTTCCTTGTCACTCTCGTTCAAGGGGACATCTTCGGCCTCTTTCGTGCGGGGCGAAATCTCCTTGTCTTTTGTGATGTCATGTGGAGGAGGTGATAAATCAACGACTCTCCCACTACGAAGAGTGGTCACGGCTTGACATTGCTCCTGATGTTCAGTGGAGGTGGAGCTAACACTAGTTTGACTTTGGGGAGGTCGTTGGCCTTGGGCCGGAAATTTACCTTTCTCTTGAACACTCAACGAGGATTGTATTTTTGACAAATTCGCATTTATGTCACCAATCAGACGATCATATTTGGCATTGGTTGCGGTCTGGCTTGCGATGAATTGATTCATGGTATCCTCGAGAGTTCTCCGCTGTGGCGGGATATAATTTCTGTGAGGTGGTGGTGCTTGCACATGTCCTTGCATGTGTGGAGCTTGTTGAAATTGTTGTGGTGGAGGAGGGGCAACATGCGAAGGAGGGTTCATTGCGGCATGTTGTTGCCCGTAGCTAAAACTGGGATGATTTTTCCAAGAAGGGTTATATGAATTCCCGTGCGGGGCACCGAAATTGCCCTCAAAACCTCCTACACCACTAACTTGCTCTTGCAGCATTGCTTTGTAGGCGGGTATCGTCAGACATTCCTCAGTTGAATGTCCCGCCTCACAAATCGCACACACCTTTACGACTGGGTTTGAAATGGGTCCAGCTGGTCCTTTTCCATATATCTCGCATAGGTCTCGAAATCCTATCTCAAGAGTCTCCAATCGTCTATCCGTCATAGAATTCTTATCTACATGGAATAGACCGGATGCTGACGGAGTAGTGGTCGCTTGTCGATTTCGATTTTGAGCGTTCGGGTCGGATGTATCCCAGGATTGGGTAGTCTCGGCGACATACCTCATGTGAAGATCAGCATCGTGGGCATCTAGATCGACAAACGGACCGCTTCCCATAGTTTCATCAAGTTATTTGGAGTTAAGATTCAACCCATTATAGATAAAGGAGATGATTTGCGATGGATCAAATCCATGATGGGGTCATGAAGCAACTAACTCGTTGAAACGTTCATAACATCGATGGAATGGCTCATTTTCATGTTGCCTGAATGCTTGAATTTGAGCCTTTATAGAGATTGTTCGATGTGGTGGGAAGAATTTCTTGAGAAATTTCGACTGTAGCTCATTCCAGGATGGAATCGAGCTTGGAGGTAGAGACCATAACCAGGCTTTAGCTTTATCTTTGAGCAAGAAGGGGAAAAGTTTGAGGCGAATTACTTCTTGTGTGCAGGTTTGATCATTTAGAGTATCACACACGTCCTCAAATTCCCTAATATGGAGGTATGGCTTTTCAGAATCCATACCGTGGTAATGCGGTAGCATCTGGATCATTCCATTTTTGAAATGGAACTGCCCGGCATTATACGGGAGTATAATGCATCCCGGAGTGACAGTGCGCTCGGGATATAAGAATTCTCTCAACGGGCGGTACGTAGGCTCTTCCTCACCGGTGGGTGCATTACTATGTTGCGACATCTCTCCCTCACTTTCTGACTCGGTGTTCTCACTGGGTGTGCTCGAAGTGTGTCCTAAGAAGGGAAAGGGAGTGTTATCGGACACTGAGTGCGACGGTGTGGGAGGTGGGATCCAAAACTGTGGGGCGTTTGGAGTGTGGGGACTATTAGGATTATACTCAACAAGTGGATTTTCGTGAATATTGTTTGGAGTATTATGGGGTGTGGGAGTGGTTTAAGAATTTTGCATTAACGCTTAGGAGAGAAGATGGTGAATCTTTTTTTTTTTTTTTTTTTTTATGTTTTTGGATTTTTGAAATTTTTGGTCTAAGCTTTGGATAGACTCAATCTAATCCTAAGTCTACCTACTTCCCCGGCAATGGAGCCAAAAACTTGAAGCGACTGAAAATGTGTCTCAGAAGTGCGTTCACTCTAGGCTCAAGCGTAAGCCTGTCGCTCAAGTAATAATCCCGGTAAGTCGGGTATCGAATCCACAGGGAAGAAGGACAACGAAGTTGTGACGACGGGACGAGACAGAAAGATCCTAACTTTGACTCTAAAGAAAAAGGAAAATTGATTTGGTTTTGGGAATGATTAAACTAAATGCGATAATGAAAATGAGCAAAGATGCAACTAAATTAATCTACCGAAATGGAGAATGACTGATGATTTCAAAAACTTTTTATTTTAACCTATGAGAGAAACAGGATGGGAATACAATCCCCCAACCCTAGTGTAGTGCAGTGATAATGTTAATCATGAATTTATCTGGTTGATCTGACCCAGAATTTAGTACTCCCAAGCATTATGTATACGAGGTTCAAGCCCGCGTCATACCTAATCTGAGGATGAGTAAATCGGTATCGCAATAATGACACTCAAATTGTACTCTAAATCATCACGAGTACCCAGAGGTAAACGAGATATAAAGATCCACAATTATTATGTAATTACGCGATACGATCATAATCAATCATTAAATTCATCGGATTAACTTTATACACATGCACTAACACATTAGGTTGGGTTCATGCATCCCAACCTTTTAAACCTAGCCGGACATATTAAACTGAACAATGCATGAAATAATAACGTTGCATGCAAACAAACTCATGATAACACTAGATCAATATACGTAGCTAAATATTATAAATGCAGAAATTCATTCAAATCATACATAGAAATTATCATGCAAGAATACCAAATATCATAAAAATAAAGCGTGGAATACAACTTGAAAACAAACCCGGAAATGTATTGATCTTGCAGCAATTAATTGAAGTTACGTTCCTAGGTGTTTTACTCTCTTTTTTTCTATCAAAAACTACCTAAAAATATTTAGAACGGCTGTTCCTCAGTTCTTCCCTACGTTTCCTACTCTCTTCTTTAGAGTTTTAACCTAATAGGACACTTTAGAGCCAATCAGAATGAAGGAGAAAATTCGTGCATCAGGCCCCCCGAACCGGTTCGCATGTACCCCGAACCGGTTCGCCCCTCAAATCGGTTCGCCCTTGGGTTCATGAATGCTAGCTGGTTTGGGGTGCTTATTCAACACTTAGAATTTTTCTTGCTTTCTTTCCTTTCTTCCTTGGATTTTTTTTTCCAACTTCAACTGGTCATAACTCATCAACCGTAGCTCGGATTTGGGTGCCGTTTCTTCCAGTGTTCTCGTTGTTCCGAGCTATTCAACTTTACAGTTGACTCCTCCTTCGGGATATGGCTGTAGAATTACCAAAATGCCCTTGAACTTGCCCTCTTAGCTTTTCTTTCATTGTCTCGCTTTCTCTTTTGCGCTGCTTGCACAATTAACCTGTAAAACCAATAAGAGAAGCACGAAACACGAAATACTTGCCAAAGAAGATTAGTAGCATGAATGTGCATCAAATTCATATAGGTTACATTACTCGGGTTCACAAATGCACGGAAATTAGGGGAATAAATATACAATATTTATGTCCAATCAGTCTTATGCAAATCAACAAATCAAAGTCAAAGTGATTTTCACACCAATAACGCCCAAAACTATTTAGCGCTTTTTCAAAACGTGCTAACCCGTTATAAAGTCTCCAACCAAACTCCCTCATATATATTTTCTTTTAGAGGTGTTAAACTAAATTCTCAAACTTTGGAGAATTGGTGCAAAAACCTAATTAACCCATAATTGGCATGAATTTCTTTTTATTGCCTTTAAATTTTTTCGGGCTCTTTTAAACCTCTTTGGATCCCAGTTAATAAAATTCCTCAATTTTTTAGGTCCAATTTAAATGGAGGCTTAATCGCAAAGGATAAATTCTTTCGTAGCCCTTGACCCTTTTCAAACAAAGCACACAAACTCACAAATGGCTCTTACATGCACAACTTTCTTATCAAGCTTTATCGCACTTGGTTCGTTTTAAGGACATGATTGAAGTGAAGACACCCAACCAACATGTGATAAGACAAGCACAATAGTCAAATAAATCCGTGCATGTGTGCAATAAAGGAAATCACGAGTCAAACAAGTAGGAAGTAACACTTTAATTACATCTTAATGACTCCACACATTATAAAGCACATGGATGAATTGACCTATTGTCTCAAAATACTATCAAATAGTCACATGAAAAAATAGAATGATGTTGTGGCTCGGTCATCCTAAGTGTTCATCCATAAACGGTGCAAATAAAATACAAAAATCTTTTGAATTTTTTAAAAATTTTATCAAAATAAAATCTTTTTGTATTTTTCAAAAGCAAAAATTTATACAAAAAGTAATATCACAATGCTAGCAAACATAAACATCATGAAACAAAAAGTAGCATATGACAAACATGCGAACACAATCATCTATATGATATGGCAAGAGAAGAATCATGTGCAAGCAAACGGGAATCAACTTGTCTCAAATCTAGTGCCTCTAAAAGTGATTTCCTAACCCAAATAGATGTTAAACGTCGTGTGGGGGATTTCGGAACCAAGGAAACACAAGACTTTGACTTCCTAGGACATTTTCCAAGATCAAAATAAAATATCCTAAGGTGACCTTTCCTATCACAATGTGAACATGTGTAAATGGGTGGAACGACACCTATGGGTTGACCTTTTCTAACATCCTTGAAATTGGTTGAACCTCTAAAATAAATAATGGTTTTGGCTTTAGCACTAGAAGCATGAGAACAAGATGAGCCATTACCGTCACTATCAAACCTACTCGAGTCTGTCAAATCATTTTTTAACTTCAAAATTTTTTACTCAAGCAAAGAATTAGACTCTTCCAATTTAAGGGACGCCTTTTTCAAATTTTCAACAATTCTTAAAATGGTATCTCTCTCCCCCTCAATTAAAGAAAAATTTTACCTAAGAGTGTCTTCACGTGCCACAAACTCATTGATTAAAATATTTTTGTCATCTTTGGCACAAACACAAACCATCGAATTTTTAAGGTCCTCTAATTCTTTTTCTAAAAATATTACCTTATCATCACTTTCCTTCTTGGACAATTTTAAAGCAACAAAGTCATGGTCTAAGGAAACAAATTTCTCACGATAAAAATCTCTTTGATTTTGAACCGTTTGCACAAGATCCATTGCAGATTTAAAATGAGAATTTTCTTTTTCCAAAACTTTAATTCTTTTGCAAATATTCAAATTCAAAAGTTTTAAATTTGCAGCACTATCGTGAACTTTTTCAAAAATAGGCTCCTCATTAGATGGCCGTTCCATTGGAAAAATTGCGATTTTTCGCAAAATTGATTTTTCAAAAAAAATCAATAACACACGATTTTGCTGAAAATAGGAATACGCGATAAATTAGCGCAACCCGCTCTGATACCAATTTGTAAAAACGTGTAACGACGGTGTGTGATATCAATTTAAAATTATTCGCAAGTTTCCAAGTAAACCTATTTAATTGAAGTATATTTTTAAACAAAATCAATTCAACCCCTAAACATACATCTAAATATCAAACCAAATAAGATATAGCATGCGACACAAAATTTCAGGAAAATACCCCGAAGGGAAAAACCTTTTATTTCTAGAACTTTGAAGAATTCATAAGACCATTGACTTACATTCAACCTGATAATTGCCCACAAGTGTAACGCACGGTATTTTCGTCAAACCTTCAAAGCAACAGCTAGAAATGTCATCGGCTAGAATCTCCCATAAGAATGGCAGATGGTCAACAATGAAGAAAAAAACGGCTTCTCCACAAGTGTAAACTTTATAAGGACTCCCTCCATAATAGCACGCAACTCTCCAGTTGTAGAGTCCCCACAGAGAATAACAAATGCAAAGGTGTGTTCTTCAACACCAAAATAATTCACCAAATCATATGGGATTTTTTGTGAATTGTAAACAAAAAGGGATTAAATCCTAAAAGAAGAAGTCAAAAAGAATTCTGCTATTTCGCAGTTTTCTGTCTTTCAAAATGCTGGGACTTCTTAATGAAAACGAAACCATTTAATGAGCATTTATATAAAAATGCGCCGTCTCGGAATACGAGCTCGTTCGAACGAGATAAGGATCTCGCGTGAACGACGTACATATATTGTTCAAATGACATCGCGCGACATCCATAAGTCGCTCGAACGAGATAGATATCTCGGTTGAATGACCTGGGCTTCAAATTCGAGGTACGCTTCAGGACTTAGAAAAAATACTCATTCACAAATTTTGACGAAAAAGTCTGCTCCAACACTTAGAAAATATTTTGCAAAAATATTCCAAAAGCTCTAAGTGGAAAGTTAAGGTATTTAAAACAAAACCTTACCAAAGTAAACTTCACGGAGTCTTTTTGATGAAGAACTTGATATTCGGATCCGTCTTTGTTGCTTGAATGTTCTTGAATGCTCTTCGACGGTGTAGCGGTATTTGACATAATAAATTGATAAAGGACTTATAAAAATGTGTCCTTACAGAAACCTTCTGGTTGATCCATATCAATTTCTTCTTCTAATTCTCCATTTAAAAAGGCATTAATTACATCCATTTGATGAATTTCCATTTTATAGATGGATGCGAGGGAAATTAAAATTCTAATTGAAGTAATTCGCGTAATAGGAGAATAAGTGTCAAAGAAATCAATTTCATCCTTTTGTTTAAAACTTTTGGCTACTAACCTGGCCTTATATTTTTCTATGGATCCATCCGGTTTCATTTTCCTTTTAAAAATCCATTTACAACCTATGGTTTTACATCCAGGTGGCTAGCTAACTAAATCCCATGTGTGATTTTGCATAATAGATTACATTTCACTATTAACAATCTCTCTCCAAAACGGAGCTTCAGGAGAGATAATAGCGTCGTGATAAGATTGAGGATCTTCTTCAGACAAAAATGAAATATAATCAGGCCCAAAAGATTTCACGACCCCGACCCGAAAATAGTAGGGAACGAGTGTCTTAACATGCCACCAAGGCATCCAAGATTTTGGCCTTAAAATTTTTCTTTTAAAATATATGTAGCGGAAGTATAATCACATGGTTATGAATCGTAAAATACTGAAAGTGAAGGAATTACATCATCAGAGCTTTCTAAAGGGAACTTCATTTGTATTAAAATATCAACGAGTTACAACTTGACACAAAGACCTAAACATGCTCTATCTAATTAAACAAACTTATACTCAAGGTAACAAAAAGAGCTTTAAAAGCTAAATCTTCAACATAGTCCTTTTTTGTTCCATCCACGAGCTTAATTATTTCTTGAAAAATGGTTATTTATACAACGTCAGCTAAAATCCGAATGAGATTCAATCTCTAGACATTCCAGGGTTTTTGCAGGAAATTGATACCTATTCAATTTAGAACATAAAGTATATACATAAAGATAGGGATTTCAAGTAATATATATAAAGTAAATGACAATATATATTCAGAATAAACAGTTCAGAACTTAGCAGATAAAACAATTGAGCATGTGTCAATTATTCAATTTTAGTGGCCATGTACGCTCTAATACCCAGACAGATAGTGTTACCAAATGTTTCCACCCGGTAAGATCACAGACAGATAACCATGATTTCTGGAACAACGCCTTGTTTAGGTCACACCAGCGATAAACCAGCTGGGAGGGTACCACCCAAATATTTCCACCCGGTAGTCAAGGCCAATATAGTAAGAGAGTTTCCATAGGCCGAATCAATAATTTTTGAATTCAAATTAGATGTTTATATGGAGAGATATAAACATATAACAAACGACGGAATCATCGGTATCAGATGCATTTTGAGAATAAAAACATTTCACAAAATATACATAGTTTGCATAATATACTATAATCAAAATGCGCAAGAAATTGCATAGAGTACTCACCTAAAATAGAGGTCGAAATTATAGATAATGAGTCTTCGATTGCACGTTAATCTAACAAATACAATAAAGGTTTAAGTATATGTTCTCAACAAGGTCCAGTCTACATATTGTATTTTAATAGTAACTTGTTTCAAAGGATTACCAAAAACCATTTTCTTGACTTTTAAAACTTATTGATCATAGTTAAAGGATTCAATTCATAGTTCTTCTTAATCAGTCGGTTCCCAGTAGAGATGAAGGGGGGCACCACTTAAATACCATCTCCTCAAGATAAAACATTTCCGGATTCATTCCCAGTAGAGATGGAGGGTCACAGGGGCACCACTTAAATACCATCTCGTCTAGACAGAATTTCACCGGGCCTGACTTTGGAATTACTTAAATGGGATTCCATAATAACGAGAAATTACTTTTAAAAAATCATTTTTTAAAAGCGTATATACAATTTCAAACAAGTTTACATGAAAATAAAATCAACTTGGATTTCTTCTAAACTTTAAGTTCTGATTAGTGAAGTCCTTAGTATATTTTACCAGCATAACTACTAAGTAAAGCTCTAAAACACAAAATTAAAACTATAAAAATACATTTTAACATTTAAATAAAATCATACCTACGAAATGAATTCTTTCTTCGAAATTATAGAACTCCTTCTTAAGATATTTCCCAAGCTTTCTATCACTCTTTCTTACTATAATTCTCAAGGAATTGTTGTGAGTTTCAAATGAACCCGTAGGCCCTATTTATAGGTTTCCAAAAGTATTACGGTGTTGACACGTGTCTAATGACTAGGCTTTTTGGAGAGGTGATTCAACACCGAGGTGTCGCGATCCGGAGTGGTCTTGTAGTGTTAATATCACCAAATGATGACAAGTGTTTTAGCCCTCTCTCTAAAGATGACATGTGTAAGGTGGAAGTGACCAGCATGTGGTGGAAAGGTGATAAGGGTATAAAGGTCATTTCACAAATGAAGGGTATTTTGGTAATTTCACACTATATATTTTGAATATTTCTTAGAGGTCCTTGAAAATATTTTATTTACAAAATGGGCCATTTTATATTTTTATTTTAGTCCTTAAAGTTTCATAAAATTATATTTTCTACCCCAAAACTTATTATTTGCCTTAAGATATGTCATAAGACTTCGATTTGATCCAATTTACAGTTAATTCTTTGTAATTAAAAATGGGGTTTGTTATATTGATAGCCAATAATACCACATATCTAATAATACAATATTTATAAGATAATAAGTAACACAAAAGTGTAAAAACAAACTATATATAAAAGTGGGGTCATTACATCCTACCCTCCTTATAAAAAGTTTGGTCCCCAAACTTTACTTACATTAATTTCCAAAATGGTATGGATATCGCTCCTTTATTTCATCTTCCCGCTCCCACGTTGCTTCTTCAATAGAATGATTCCGCCATAATACTTTAACTAGTGGAATAACCTTGGTTCGTAATATTTGATCTTTATGGTCCAAAATTTCCACTAGATGCTCAATGTATGACAAATCTTCTCTAACTTGAAAAGGCTCATGACTTAAGATATGTTTTGGATATGGGACATATTTCTTTATCATTGATACGTGAAACACATTATGTACACTAGAGAGTTCCGGTGGTAAGGCTATTTTATACGAAACAGCTCCTATCCTTTCAAGGATTTCAAAAGGTCCTATGTATCTTGGGCTCAACTTCCCTTTCTTCCCAAATCGTATTACTCCCTTTGCAGGTGATACTCGCAAGAACACATAATCTCCTCTTTGGAATTCTAACTGTCGGTGTCGATTGTCAACATAACTCTTTTGACGACTTTGATCAGTTCCAAGTCGGTCTTGTATTAATTTCACCTTTTCTGTTGTGATCTGAATCAATTCTGGTCCCAATAATTTTCTTTCCCCAACTTCTACCCAAAATTTAAGGGAACGACACCTTCTACCATAGAGTGCCTCATACGGATCCATTTGAATACTTGCTTGATAGCTATTATTATATACGAATTCCACTAACTGTAAATGATCATCCCAATTCCCTTTTAAATCAAGTGCACATGCCCTAAGCATATCCTTTAAGGTTTGAATAGTTCTCTATGATTGTCCATCCGTTTGAGGATGAAAAGCAGTGCTAAAATTCAATTTTGTTTCCATGGCATCTTGTAGGCTTTTCCAGAAGCGAGACACAAATCTAGGGTCACGATCAGAAATAATTGAAATTGGGGTTTCATGAAGCCTAATAATTTCCTTCACATACAACTTAGCTAACTTTTCTAAAGAATGGGTAATCTTAATGGCAAGAAAATGAGCAGATTTAGTTAGCCTATCAATAATTACCCAAATAGAATCATTACCACTTGAACTCCTTCTTAAACCTGTCACAAAATCCATAGTGATATGTTCCCATTTCCACTCAGGGATAGGGAGTAGTTGTAGCAATCCTGATGGTCTCTGATGCTCAGCTTTTACTTGTTGACAAACCAAACACTGAGATACAAATTCCTCTATCTCCCTTTTCATGTTATTCTACCAAAACACTTCTCGAATATCTCTATACATCTTGGTATTTCCGGGATGAAACGTGAATCTCGAGTAATGACTTTCCTCCAAAATTTGCCTCTTTAGTTGGGCATCATGTGGAACACACACTCTATTTCCAAACCTCAATATATCATCCCGTATCGCAAATTCCATTAGCTTCCCTTCAATAACCTCTTCTCTAATCTTCTTCAGTTATGGGTCATTTACTTGTGCAATTTTGATCCTTTCCATCAATATGGGTTATACTTGTAAGTTTACAATCATTCCACCATTACTATAAATATGAATATCTATTTCTATATTTCTTAAATCCTTCAATAGAGCCTTCTGTCTTGTAATAAGACATGTTAAATTTGGTGTAGGCTTCCTACTTAAAGCGTCAACTACTACATTAACTTTCCCTGGGTGATAATGAATATTCAAATCATAATCCTTCATTAATTCTAACCACCTCCTTTATCTCATGTTCAATTCTTTCTGAGTAAATATATATTTCAAACTCTTATGATCGGTATAAATCTCATAAGTCTCACCATATAAATAGTGTCTCCAAATCTTAAGAGCAAAAATTACAACTTCTAATTCTAGGTCATGGGTTGGATAATTTTGTTCATGTGGTTTTAACTGTCTTGAGGCATAAGCAACTACTTTTCCATTTTGCATTAACACACATCCTAAACCATTTTTCGAAGCATCACTATAAATCACCAATCCTTTCGTACCTGAAGCAATAGTCAAAATTAGGGCAGTCACTAATTGATTCTTAAGTTCTTGAAAACTTTTCTCGGCTTCCTCGGACCATTCATATTTTACCTTCTTTTGTGTTAACCTAGATAGAGGTTTGGCAATGCTAGAAAATCCTTCAACAAATCTTTGATAATAACCTGTTAATCCAAGAAAACTACGAATCTCACTCACATTAGTTGGTCTAGGCCAATCTAGTATAGCCTCAATCTTTTGAGGGTGAACTGACACTCCCTCTTTGGATGTGACATGTCCTAGAAAAGAAACACTAGGCATCCAAAACTCACACTTCTTTAATTTTGCATATAATTTCTCTTTCCTAAGGATTTGTAATATTGTCTCTAAATGCTTCTCGTATTCTTCAATACACTTAGAATAAATGAGAATGTCATCAATGAAAATAACAACACATTGATCCAAATATTTCCTAAAGACTCTATTCATCATATCCATAAAAGTGGCTGGTGCATTAGTTAGTCCAAATGGCATTGCGAGAAATTCATAGTGACCATATTTAGTACGAAAAGCTGATTTTGAAATATCGTCATCCTTAATCTTTAATTGATGATAGCCTGACCTAAGGTCAATATTAGAGAATACTTGTGTACCTTCTAATTGATCAAACAAGTCATCTATATGAGGTAAGGGGTATTTATTCTTAATGGTTACCTTATTCAGTTCACGATAATCAATACACAGCCTCATTGTCCCATCCTTCTTTTTCACAAATAACACTGGAGCACCCCAAGGCGATATACTTGGTCTGATAAAACCCTTGTCTAAAAGGTCTTCTAATTGAACTTTTAACTCTCTTAATTCTAAAGGTTCCATACGATATGGTGGTTTTGATATTGGTATAGTTCCAGGAATAAGGTCAATGGTAAATTCCATTTCTCTATTAGGAGGTAGACCGGGTAAATTATCAGGAAAAACATCTATAAATTTCTTAGCAATAGGAATATCTTCTAATCCAGGCTCTATCATCTCCAAACTAGTAACAGTTGCAAGAAATCCTTGACATCCCTTCTTAAGAAAACTATAGGCTTGCATTGCAGAAATAATACACATCGGAGATATGATGCCAGTTCCTTCAAAACTAAATTTTGGTTGGTGAGGAATTTGGAAAGTAATACTCTTCTCAAAACAGTCTACCTTATCATGATGTGATGATAACCAATCCATCCCCAAAATCCCTTTAAAATCTTTAATGTCTAAAACTATCAAATCAACAAATAGTTTACGACTATCAATATCTATGGGGCAAGCCTTGTATACTAATTTACCCATCAATAACTCACCCGAAGGAGTAGAAACATGTATGTTATGATTTAAGGGTTCAGGCAATTTATGAAAGCGATTTAATACATGTATATATATGAACGAATGGGTAGAACCAGGATCTATCAAAGCTTTAAAAGGTTGTGCACATATAGAAAGTGTCATTAGAAGTTTGGGTATCAGAAAGTGCGAAAACTCTATCCTGTCTGTCTTGATCCTTCTTTGCACTTGAAGGCTTTATCGGAACCCTTGTTGGGTTTGGGAAGTCTTTTATCTGATGTCCTTTTTGTCCACATCTAAAACAAGCTCCTGAATCCTTATAACAAGGTCGTCCTCCATGCATCTTTCCACATTGCTGACATGTCTGGTTATTATACTATTTGTTATCACTAGATCCCCCAACATTGGATGTGTTCCTAAAGAAATTTCTATTATTCAGGTTCTTTCCTTTTTGTTCCCCAAACTTCCTCTTGCCATCTCTAATTCGATTGTACTCCTCACCATCCCTCTCAGCTATTGTAGCCCTAGTCACGACATCAATATATGATGTTAATTTCATGATGGAAATTCGACTACGAATATTCAACCTTAACCCACGCTCAAACTTATTCGCTCTTAAAACATCAGTTTCTACAACATGACGTGCAAAACGGGATAACTCAGTAAACTTTGCCTCATATTGATTAACCGTCATATTCCCTTGCACCAGACTCATGAAGTCAGCTGCCATTTCGTCTTTCACCATTTTTAGAAAATATTTCTCATAAAAGATTACTAAGAAATCATTCCAACCTATGTAAGTATTCCTTTACCCGTATATTTTCTTAGTCATTCTCCACCAATGCTCGGCCTCCCCTTCTAACTTAAATGTTACAAATGACACCCTTTGTTCATCGGTACACTTAAGAACGTCGAGTATCTTGTCCATCTGCATCACCCAACTTTCTGCCTTGGTGGGGTTAGGAGTACCTTTAAAAGATGGAGGATTCAACTTCTTGAACTGTTCAATAGTACATCTACTTAGTTCAAGATTCTTTGGTACTCCATTATTCACCTGCTGCTCCACAATCTTTGCTAGACTTTCAATTGCCTTGTATGCACCTTCCAGTCCTTCTATACTCGAATCACTAGTTCCCATTGATGATCTTCTCTTGGTAATTTTCTACAGTCAAGGCCAAACGTAAGATCCACTATACTATATCAATTTTGAAAACTAAAAGACCAATTATAAATAATATAACACATAGGGAGGATTGTCACATAAATTATATCTTTAATACTATCTCCTAAGGATGGAAACATAAAATCTATAACATTCAAAACCTACGCTCAGTAGTTTACGGGTTCATAACTGATGCTCTGATACCACCTTTGTCACGACCTCGACCCGAAAATAGTACGGAACGAGTGTCTTGACATGCCACCAAGGCATCCAATATTCTGGCCTTAAAATTTTCTTTTAAAATATATGTAGCGGAAGTATAATCACATGGTTATGAATCGTAAAATACTGAAAGTGGAGGAATTACATCATCAGAGCTTTCTAAAGGGAACTTCATTTGTATTAAAATATCAACGAGTTACAACTTGACACAAAGTCCTAAACATGCTCTATCTAATTAAACAAACTTCTACTCAAGGTAACAAGAAGAGCTTTAAAAGAAAAATCTTCAACATAGTCCTTTTTCGTTCCATCCACGAGCTTAATTATTTCCTGAAAAATGGTTATTTATACAACGTCAGCTAAAAGCCGAATGAGATTCAATCTCTAGACATTCCAGGGTTTTTGCAGGAAATTGATACCTATTCAATTTAGAACAGAAAGTATATACATAAAGATAGGAATTTCAAGTAATATATATAAAGAAGATAACAATATATATTCAGAATAAACAGTTCAGAACTTAGCAGATAAAACAATTGAGCATGTGTCAATTATTCAGTTTTAGTGGCCATGTACGCTCTAATACGCAGACAGATAGTGTTACCAAATGTTTCCACCCGGTAACATCACAGACAGATAATCATGATTTCTGGAACATCGCCTTGTTTAGGTCACACCAGCGATAAACCAGCTGGGAGGGTACCACCCAAATATTTCCACCCGGTAGTCAATGCCAATATAGTAAGAGAGTTTCCATAGGCCGAATCAATAATTTTTGAATTCAAATTAGATGTTTATATGAAGAGATATAAACATATAACAAACGACGGAATCATCGGTATCAGATGCATTTTGAGAATAAAAACATTTCACAAAATATACATAGTTTGCATAATATACTATAATCAAAATGCGCAAGAAATTGCATAGAGTACTCACCTAAAATAGAGGTCGAAATTATAGATAATGAGTCTTCGATTGCACGTTAATCTAACAAATACAATAAAGGTTTAAGTATATGTTCTCAACAAGGTCCAGTCTACATATTGTATTTTAATAGTAACTTGTTTCAAAGGATTACCAAAAACCATTTTCTTAACTTTTAAAACTTATTGATCGTAGTTAAAGGATTCAATTCATAGTTCTTCTTAATCGGTCGGTTCCCAGTAGAGATGAAGGGGGGCACCGCTTAAATACCATCTCTACTAGATAGAACATTTCCGGATTCATTCCCAGTAGAGATGGAGGGTCACAGGAGCACCACTTAAATACCATCTCGTCTAGACAGAATTTCACCGAGCCTGACTTTGGAATTACTTAAATGGGATTCCATAATTACGAGCAATTACTTTTAAAAAATCATTTTTTAAAAGCGTATATACAATTTCAAACAAGTTTACATGAAAATAAAATCAACTTGGATTTCTTCTAAACTTTAAGTTTTGATTAGTGAAGTCCTTAGTGTATTTTACCAGCATAACTACTAAGTAAATCTCTGAAACACAAAATTAAAACTATAAAAATACATTTTAACATTTAAATAAAATCATACCTACGAAATGAATTTTTTCTTCGAAATTATAGAACTCCTTCTTAATATATTTCCCAAGCTTTCTATCACTCTTTCTTACTATAATTCTCAAGGAATTGGTGTGAGTTTCAAATGAACCCTAAGGCCCTATTTATAGGTTTCCAAAAGTATTACGGTGTTGACACGTGTCTAATGACTAGGCTTTTTGGAGTGGTGATTCAACACCGAGGTGTCGCAATCCGGAGTGGTCTTGCAGTGTTAATATCACCAAATGATGACAAGTGTTTTAGCTCTCTCTCTAAAGATGACATGTGTAAGGTGGAAGTGACCAGCACGTGGTGAAAAGGTGATAAGGGTATAAAGGTCATTTCACAAATGAAGGGTATTTTGGTAATTTCACACTATATATTTTGAATATTTCTTAGAGGTCCTTGAAAATAATTTATTTACGAAATGGGCCATTTTATATTTTTATTTTAGTCCTTAAAGTTTCATAAAATTATATTTTCTACCCCAAAACTTATTATTTGCCTTAAGATATGTCATAAGACTTCGATTTGATCCAATTTACAGTTAATTCTTCATAATTAAAAACGGGATTTATTATATTGATAGTCAATAATACCACATATCTAATAATACAACATTTATAAGATAATAAGTAACACAAGAGTGTAAAAACAAACTATATATAAAAGTGGGATCATTACAAGATGTTTCTATTCTACATCTTTTACTTCTTTTAGGTCCTTGCATTTTCATTTCATTATCCCTCCTACTACTATATGGCAAATTAATGTTTATAGGAGCATTCTCAAATCTAGTAGTTGGATTATGTGGATAAATATTTTCAAAGAGTTTTGCATCACGAGATTCAATAATAGTATTTGTAGATACACTATCTACATTTGATGTAAATACAAGAAACCTATAAGCGCTACTGTTTTGAGCATTACCTATAAACACACAATCAATAGTTTTAGGTCCGAGTTTTGTTCGTTTAGGTGGTGGCAAAACTACCTTAGCTAAACACCCCCACACTTTTAAGTATTTGTATGACTGCTTTCTTCCTTTCCACAATTCGTAAGGAGATTTATTAGATTTTTTAAGGGGAATTTTATTTAAAATATAACATGCGGAAAGTACCGCTTTAACCCACAAGTTGTGAGGAAAACCTGAACTGTTTAACATAGCATTTACCATATCCTTTAGTGTTTGATTTTTACGTTCACCACACCATTTTGTTGTGGACAATATGGTGCAATAGTTTGATGTATTATGCCATGCAATTTATAGAAGTCATTAAACGACTCAGAATATTCTCCTCCTCTATCCGATCTAATAATTTTTATTTTTTGATTTAGTTGATTTTCAACTTATGTTTTGTAAAGCTTAAATTTCTCAAGTGCTTCATCCTTCGAACGCAAAAGGTACACGTAACAAAATTTCATGTAATCATCTATAAAGGTAGTAAAGTACTTATTTCCACCCCTTGTTTGAATTGTTTTTAAGTCACACAAATCTGTATGAATTAATTCCAAGATTTCAGTAGAGCATTTTACACTTAGAAAATATTTTCTTTTGAATTTTGATTCTACACATATTTCACATTTATGTTCTACATTTTGAGGTAATTTCGGGATATCTCCTAAATTCATTAATCTTCTAAGTGAAGCAAGATTAACATGTCCAAGTCTACTATGCCAAAAATATAAAGAATCAGAGAGATACGTAGAAGAATTTACTACATTAAAACTAGAGTCAACGGTTACACTTAATTTGAACAACCCCTGACACCTGTAACCCTTTTCCACAAAAACCCCATTTTTAGTTAAAACAAACTGATCGGATTCAAAGACCATTTTAAAACCCTTTTTACTCAACATTGAACCTGAGACCAAATTTTTCCTAATGTCGGGCACATGTAGCACTTCATTCAACGTTAGGACTTTTCCACAAGTGAAATTTAAATCCACATTCCCTTTTCCAGCGACTACAACCACTGAAGAATTTCCCATATAGAGCTTTTCATCACCTCATACCACCTTGTAGTAGGAAAATATACTTCTATCTCCATAGATGTGTCGGGTGGCCCCAGTGTCCACCCACCAGTCCCTAATATTGCTAATGAGATGTGCTTCTGAAATGACAGCATAAAAGTTATCAGTTTCAACAATTGAAGCTTATGCATTCCCATTAGGTTTTTTAGAGTGGTCATTGTTTTTCCTTTTGTAGCAGTCTTGGGCCCAATGTATAGGTTTACCATAAACAAAACAGTCTCCTCCAAATTTCTTAATCCCACTTTTAGGCTTTGTAAAATTATTTATTGCTCTTTCTTTTCCCTTATAATTATTTTGGTACTTATTTGGCTTAAAATAATTTTTGGTCCCCCCACTATTTTCAGCAATGTTTGCTTTGGCTGCTATATCCATAACAACATCTCTTTTTTCCTTAACGCAATTGTCCTCTTCAATCCTAAGTTTAATAGTGAGATCTTCTATAGTCATGTCCTTACATTTATGTTTAAGGCCATTTCTAAATTCTTTCCAAGCAGGACGAAGTTTATCAATAACAAATGCGACTTGAAAACCCTCACTAATAGACATACCCTCAGCATGAATTTCGTGAACAATTACTTGTAGCTCTTCTAATTGTGACACTACTGATTTTTCATCACCCATTTTAAAGTCCAAAAAATGATTGACAACAAATTTCTTACTTCGAGCATCTTCTGTTTTATATTTCTTATCTAACAGCAACCATAACTCTCTAGTAATGGAAACAGAAAAGTAAACATCATATAGAGCATCATCTAAATTGTTCAGAATTTGGTTTTTGCACATGAAATCAGATTTTTCCCAAAGTTGGTTAACAGTAGTCCTAGCCGGTTCGGCCTCTTCAGAATTATCTTCCTTAATTTCTAAGGTGTGATCAAGTTCTAACAGGTTAAAATAAAATAACATCTTTTGTTGCCAACGTTTAAAATTCAGTCCAACAAATTTTCCAGGCCTAGCAGATGCAATCGTTCGAGGATCAAAATTTTCCATTATACGAATATTAAAATATTTATGTCTTAGATTATTGTAGGTGTATACGGGAAAATTTAAGATCACAATAAAATTATAACGACTTATCTGGATGCTGAGGTGTGTGTTAGACACACAATCCTAAGACAACAATATTGCCCGCACTTAATCGAGTGGTGCTTCGAGCCTCAGATATCTGTCCTCAGGATTCAACAGCGTTGTTCGTCCGATTGAAGCACACAATAGAGAACAAATAGAACCACATCAGTATTGCCCAAAAATAGGAATTGAGGAGGAACAGATTTTAAAGAGTGAGAAAGAATGAAATTTAGAATGATGTATTTTTCTGATAATCATTTCAGACTGAATCTGCAAGGCTCTTTAAAGGGATGCAACCATCAACCTACAACCACCCTATGTCTTAAAATAAGTACCCACTACTGGCCCTACATCCACCCTATGGCTTAAAATACGTAGCCACTACTGCTTTTCTGACCGCTTCCAATGACTAGGAATAAACGTATTATAATATTGAAAAAAATTTAATTCGAATTTTAATTTTAAATAAAAATGAAATAAATAAAAAATGAAATTACAATTGGGTCTTGACTTAGGTTAGGACCCAAGCCCAAGTCCCCAAGTCCCAAGTCTTGATATATAATATATATATATATAGTGTGCACCTAGAGGTACTTGAACCCAAGACCTCTCACAAGGATTCTGAAAACTTACCACTAGGCTATTAGAGGTTGTTATGTGTATTTCATTCACACAAAGGAATGTACACAAAAACACAACATCACCTGCCCTCCGACGACAAGTCTTAACCACATTGAATCGAAAGAAAAGAGAGGAATTTGCTATTAGTTGGCTCCGTGACCACAAATGCTCTAGCAACAATGCCTCCCCATTGGAAATTGATTGCCATAAAATCCTCAATTGATATTTATCCCAGATTACTGATGCCGACTCGACAACAAAGATAAAACATCAATGGATTATAACCTCCCTGATGCACACTTCCAAATCGATTTGCTCTTAGTTAACTAGACATCCCAATAGCCATTACTAAAGTTCATGCAGGAATCATTTCTTCTTAAAATATATTTATTGCCATCACTGCATAACTTATGTCATCCACTGGTATTAACTAACTCTGTTGGATGAGGATATTTATATGACCCAAAAGTCTCACATTTGCTCATGAAATTTGATTTATTATCTGGAGGTTTCATAACATGGAAAGAAGTAGGATGAAATTTTCTTATATGGTGGGATTGTAAGTGAGATTGAGTTTGATATTATTATTGGGGTGTTTTGGATAGGTTGGTATTTTGTGGTTTGGAAATTTGAGGTTGAGGTTTTAGCTGATAAGGGGTAGGTTTCCAAAAGGCATGGTAGGGTTGTGTTTGACTGGTCTTATCACAGTGATCGTAGGCTGGTTACTTGCTAAGGTAACTTCTTTACAAACATTGGCTAAGTCTACCTCAATTAATGAAGTTGTCAACACAGGGTCCGGAGTGGTTGGAGGGTATGGTGTTGTAATAGTACTGTTGTTAGGCATATTTTAATTGATGACTTTTTATCTAATATTCAAATGATGGCTTCAAAAAGTTATATGTCGTTGAATTAGTTTTTGTATAATTTTCATTTTTGTGTTTTTTTCTTATTTGAATTCCATAATAAAGATTAGGCTTGACAAGCCTACGAATATTTTTCTTTAGTTTACTATTTTTCTCTCTCTAAAAAGTCTTCTGGATATATGTGAATTCATTTCTCAAGGAAAATACAGGATGTTTATGCATGATCAATGGAGTAAAAGGAATGTTGCATATAGATTTGGTTAGTGTTATTTGATTTATGGTGTTTGTCATGAGCAAATTATTCCGTTTTAATCATGATTAGCAAAATTAAGGGTAATTCTTTTGTACAATACCAATTTAATTTTTTAAGTGAACTTAGGCAAACCATTTGCTTAGGGATTTGTAGTTAATTCTAACATATATATATTACACTAAACTATTATAAAAAGATCACGCATTGCGCGAGGCTAAAACCTAGTACGATAGTATTAAAGATGTTAATACAACATTAATGCATACAATAATTCACTCACTTCTCTATCCTCTTTGATACTTCTCAATACAATTATTGTATCATTCTCCCTTCCCTCTACGAAAACCAAAAGACACCCAGATCAGAAACTAAAAGACCCAATCCTAATTCTGTAATACCACGTATTTTTATGGCTTTTAAAATTGGGGATTTATTAAATTTAATTGAGTTATTAATTTAATATTAATCCGAATTTTATTTAAAAATATTTACTAGCGTGACGAGAGTTAGTAATTATTGGGAATTTATTGAATATTACTAGATGAGTAAAGTAATATATGAAATTGAATTTATTAAAATGTCACGAGTGAATAACATGATAATTATGGAAATTAAGTCGGAACGCGCCTGTGTCGTGTCGGGACTAAATTATTATTATAAAAGTGAATAAATTATAAGTTGCCTGTATAGTTATTTCGAGTGCGTCAACGTGTTCGAAAGGGTCGGTATAGTCATAAAAGTGTACCCGAGGGTTTAGTTTGGGTCTCGGGGCATTTTTAGGCCTAACTGGCATCCCGGGAGGGTATTATAGTCATTTTGTATTTTTGGGTAATTAAACCCACGAATTTTCCTAATTTATATCAGCTATTATAGGTTATCTTTTAGGGTTAACAATCACAGAAACTTAGAACGACCATTAGAGAAGAAAGGTAGAGAGATTTTCAAGAATTGATCACAAACCGTCGCACCTCTTTCAAGATCAACATCACCGGGGCATATAACGTAAGGCGAGGAACATATCCATATCCTTATCACCAATAAATCAGACCTTCGAATCCCAGGCAAGTATCTATCTTTCTTTTTTTCTAGTTAATATTTCTCCCATGTTAGAATAGGGTGTATGAATTTATGTTTTATAGAAGAAATTGATGATTTAGGGGGATTTAAATCACATGCTTTAGAGGAAATAAGTGTATTCTGGAAATCTCAACATATGTAGAGGATTACCCATGAAATTATATTGATTTAGAAGTGATAAATCTGGAAAAATAATTAGAAGATTTGAAATTAATGTAAAGCTAGGGTTCTTGATAATTATGATGAATTACCCCTTTAATACGATACCTTTGACGGATTTGTACATGCTTCATGTAGGAAATCATGTATATATGTATATGTAACCAGTAGTAAACTTGTTTGGGAGTTTGAGGATCATTAATGGCATTTTGGAGGAAATTATTAGATGAAACCCGTAGGTCAAATTTGGAGTTTTCTGGGCAAGAACTACTTGATCGATCGATCGACCCCTTTCCTCGATCGATCGATCCCTCCTGGAAAACTGCGTATTTTTCCCCTTTTCGTTTAATCTGGAGAAAATGCGTAGGAACCCTTGAATATTGTTTAAAGAGCATAATGGGTCATGAAGAGGATCAGTAGGGTCTAAGTAGAATACCATTGAATGAAATTTTATATGGGATGAAACCGTGGGTTAACGGGGGTTTAACTCATATTGGAAATTGTTTACACGTTAACTACGGAATTGAGATGTTTATAAATGACTTTGACCAGTAAGTTAGAGAGGGTGAACCTACTAAAATTATCTTTATTGAGAGAGAATACTTCCAGTTATGATGGGTAAGTATGAAATGATTATAATTGAGAATAAAAGAGACGAACCCTTTATGCGAGATAATTGGGTAAAATTATACTAAGTACTGCTAATAATAATTACTATGGGTCGTGGGTGAACCTAATTGGAAAATGAGAATATTGATATATATGACCGAGTGCAGTTGTATATATTTATATTATGCTTGTGCATAATCATACCCCCGCTACTTGTTATCACGGAGGTTGCCGAGCCAGGACAGTCTTATCTCAATGGGACCTTTATAGGGGATATTGACTTGTACCCTAGAACATAGGATTCCTTGGTACAGGCTATCTGAGAATGATAGTCAGATGGTCCTAAGAGACGTGAGGGGTATGTGCTGACCTCTTAGTGACTTGGAACTATGCTTCGCCTCCATTTTGTGTGTATTAAGTTAATACAGTTCGAGAGTGATTCTGAACTAGTATTTCCCTTAGTATGAGAGATACGGGGACTTGATAGCAGAGTATGCCAGCACCATAGATTTATGTGGGGTGTCGATAGTATATATATTATATGAGTGATTAATATAGATACGTATATATGGAAATCTTATACTGTGCGTATAAGTATTTAAGTATTGAATAAATGCTCCAAATTGTATAGAAAGTATTCGGGAACGTTATAATGGTAATGAGATATATTAAGAAATGTAAGTACTCATGGAGAGATTGATCTCTAAACTAAATGTCATAGCCTTGTGATTTCTCAAAACAAAATCAATTGGGAGATAAGTTAGATAGATTCATGAGGCATTTATAGTACGGTAGGCGTGCACACTAGTTGAGAGGTGAGAATTATCAAGAGAGAGTCGCGTACTAACATGGTGGTTATATTAGCTAATACGCAATTTAAATACTTGCTAAACTATTTTTAAAACTATTTTACACTCGGGCTCTGACCTGTTTTCTATCATTTTCTCTCTCTCTCTTGTATATATATATATGTATATATTATAGGTGTTCAGCCACAGGGGCGTAAGGTATAGAATCATTTGACTGGACGTGCTGCAACTTATGTGGAAGTTACAGGTCATTATAGTAGACGCTTCCTCCTTTGGTTCCTCAGACTTCTGTTTATCTCTTTTAGTTTGGGCGTGTGTCGCCCATTTTCAGACCCTTATTTAGACTTGATAGTGACTACATATACTTCTATCAATTCAGTATTTGGTTTTTCATTTGGGATTGTTTTATCTATTACATTGTCAGTTTTTGTAGTTATTTATTTAGATTTGAGTAATCTAGTTGGCATGGTTCGTTGGATGATTGGTATCTTTATCATTTGCATTATTCAAATTTGTTTATGTTTAAAATATTTTTATAACGAAATTAAATTAATATGGACTTTAAATTATTTTGACACTTAGCTTAATTATTTAGGGTGTTTAAATTGGATATATTTATTTTACGACGGTGATGCTAAGAATGAACCAACCGTTCACCTTGATTTTAATTTAATAAAGGACTGATCACCCGGTATTTAATTAGGCGGGGTGTCACAGGTGGTATTAGAGCATCAGGTTCTAGTGTGCTTTCTGTATGGCTTATTTTGCTTCCAGATTATCGTCTTTTATGTAGAGCCCTATTTTTAGGACTGTTGTATTCTTGTGTTTATGCTTACGTCTTTAACTATTTGAGATTTGATGATAACTATAGACTAATAAACTTCCTTCTCATTTCAGATGCATTCGAGATGCGCACCCCGAGACTGGATTGCCCAGCCCGAGCATCCAGCAGCTATGGCTCAGGGAATGATGAATGCAACTAAAGTAGCCGCCATTATTGCCCAGGCGGTGAATGTCGCATTAGAGGTGGTGCAGCAGGCTCCACCCCAGATTCAGGCAGTAGTGTCGGTACCAGCACAACTTCCCACTGCATGGAAGCGGGTCAGGGGTGCCTTTCAGAAGGTGTATCCCCCGGAGTTCTCGGGTAGTTCGGACATTGTGATCTCCAGCCAATGGAAGAAGGATATCCAGAGGCATCTGCGCATGTATAAGTGCATTGACGTGCAGAGATAGTTACTGGATTCTTTCAAGCTAGTGGGGCCCACTTTGCAGTGGTGGGAGACCACCACCACCTTGGAGGAGAGGGATAGCATATCGATTCAGTCGTTCTGGGTGCAGTTTGATCAAAAGTATTTCCAATCCACCGTGAAGACTGAGATGAGGTGGAGGTTATTCAATCTTAAAAAGGAGTGTATGACCGTTGCTGAGTATGAGGAGGAGTTCACGAGACTTCTCACTATAGTGTCGGACGAGGCACCCACTGAGGAGAAGACGATTTTATTATTTCTAGATGGATTGGCCTGGAGGATTCGTCAGCACCTCATAGGTAATCTATCGTTGGGTACTTACACTGACGTACTCAACGCCTCTTTGCACTGCCGGGATCACCACTTCCATCAACAGGGGAGTAAACGAGCAGGGGAGTCCAGCCAGTAGGGACGGACAGGGGCAGTAGTACTGGTGGGACACCAGCAGCCCAAGGGCAAACCTCGCACAGTGAGTAGAGTTTCCATCAGGGGGACCTTG
The DNA here is from genome assembly GCA_949130495.1 of Sambucus nigra. Classification (NCBI taxonomy): domain Eukaryota; kingdom Viridiplantae; phylum Streptophyta; class Magnoliopsida; order Dipsacales; family Adoxaceae; genus Sambucus; species Sambucus nigra. Next base: position 95,871,628 of record OX422216.1, on the reverse strand, counting down.
CCAAGAGATTCCGATCAGGTGATTCTAGACAGGGATTTGGGGGATTTAGACACGGACAGTAGGGACAGTCTAGTCAGCATGGTCAGCAGGGCCAACACCGTCAGCAGCAGGGCCATGAGGGCTAACAACATTTTCAGTAGGGCCAGCGGCGGGGTAGTAACGACCAACAAGGCCGTGGTTAGCAGGGTCAGAGGGTAGGAAACTTCAGGGGCAGGTGTTTCGGATGTGGCAAGAATGGCCATAAGCATAAAGATTTCCCAGAGGGGGATAAGGCCCCACAGCAGCAAGGTGCCTGTAATGAGCCACAGATGCTACTGTTTCCAGCCGCCCTCCCAGCGCCAGCTCAGATGCCAGCCCTACTAGCCATCCCAGTAGCTCGAGTCCAGTATGGGCAATTACAACATAGACGTGTCTATAACGTCCACCAGGCCGCAGCACCTCAGTCGCCACCTGCGATTGAGGGTACATTTCTTATCCATGGCACTATGGGTTGAGTTTTGTTTGATACTGGGGCGTCGCACTATTTTATAGCTACTCACTTTGCACAGGCCTTAGGGTTATTAGACACGACAGAGAGTACAGTGACATGCGTAGACTCACCACTAGGGAATGGGTCCTTGATTTTATTTATATGCCGGGGTGTAGGTATAAAGATTGATAGCTTAATTTTACCTGCGGACAAGCTAGTTTTAGATATGCATGAGCACGATGCCATTATTGGCATGGATTAGCTCACTGCGTACAGAGCCTGATAGATTGTTTTGGTAGGATTATTATCTTTGTCATTCCGGGGTAGGACATGTTTTTAGTGGCGATGCCTCGCCCAGAGGGAAGATCTTCCACCCATTTTTATTACATAGAGGAGGATACCTCTAAGGATATTTTGATTCCCCTGGATTCGATTCCAGTTGTTCGTGAGTTTTTGGATGTATTCCAGGATATACTGGGCCTACCCTCCAGTCGGGAGATAGATTTTATCATAGAGTTGATGTCAGGCACTCGGCTGATAGCACGTGCATCGTACCGTATGGATCTAGCGGAGATGAGGGAGTTACGGGATCAGATAGAGCAGTTGTTGGGCCAGGGCTTCATTCATAAGAGCACCTCACCTTGGGGTGCTCCGGTGTTGGTTGTAAAGATGAGAGATGGTTCACTGAGGTTGTGTGTGGATTATCGGGAGTTGAACAAGGTCACGATACGGAATAAATATTCGTTGCCTCAAATCGATGACCTGTTCGACTAGCTGAGAGGAGAAACCTTCTTTTCGAATATAGATTTGAGATCGGGATACCATCAGCTATGGATTAGGGAGCAGGATGTGTCGAAGACTTCCTTCTTGATGAGATATGGTTCCTATGAGTTCAGAGTCATGAAGTTTGGGCTGACAAATGCTCCTGTCATATTCATGGATTTAATGAACCGAGTGTTCAGAGAGTTCTTGGATCAGTTTGTCATCGTCTTCATAGATGACATCCTGATTTACTCAAAGACTGAGGAGGAGAATGTGAAGCACTTGATACAGGTTCTTCAGACTCTACGAGAGCATCAGCTGTATGATAAGTATGAGAAGTGAGAATTTTGGTTACGGGGGGTACAGTTTTTGGGGCATGTTGTGTCAAAATTGGGGATATCGATTGACCCGAGCAAAGTGTTGACTGTGAGGGAGCGGGGACAACCCACAACACCGACAGAGGTACGTAGTTTCTTAGGGTTACCTGGGTACTACATGCTATTCATTCGAGGCTTTTCGAAGATAGCGGGTCCATTGACGAATCTGACTCGCAAGGGAGTACTGTATGTATGGGATGATGCTTGTCAATTGGCTTTTAATGAGCTGAAAGATAAGCTGACTTCGGCGCCAGTTCTTTCTTTGCCCAGGATGGGAGTAGAGTACATGGTGTATACTGACGCCTCCTTATAGGGACTCAGGGGAGTACTTCAGCAGGAGGAACATTCTATAGCTTTTGCCTCCCGTAAGCTTAAACCTCACGAAAGAAATTACCCCACCCACGACCTGGATCTAGCAACAGTCGTGTTTGCATTGAGGATTTGGATACATTACTTGTTGGGGGAGAAGTTTTACTTATTCATAGACCACGAGTCACTGCAATACTTGTTCACTCAGCGGGAGTTGAACATGCGTCAGCGCAGGAGGCTGGAGTTTGTGAAAGACTACTAGTCTGAGTTATAGTACCATCCGAGGAAGGCTAATATGGTCAGTGATGCGTTAAACCGTAGACTGGTAGGTGAGGTAGCAGAGGTATGGAGAGTGAAGTGGAAAGAGTTGGGTCACTAGGATTCGGTAGCCCGTTCCTTTATATCTGTTATGTCAGTCACACCTGAGATTGTTACGAGGGTAATATAGGCACAAGCAGCGGATACATTTTGCCAGGAGTAGATTGTACGACTCTTTGATGAGGGTGTTAAGACCTATTCAGTGAGCTCTGATGGGGGCTTGAGGTCTAATGGGAGATTGGTATTCCCAGAGGGAGAAGACTTACATCATGCACTAATAACACAGTCGCACGGGTCAAGATTTTTAGTACATCCCGAAGGGGATAAGATGTACCAGGATATGAGGAGGCAGTACTGGTGGAGTGGGATGAAGAAGGACATTGTAGAGTTCGTGTCCAAATGTTCTACCTGTAAGATTATAAAGGTGGACCACCAGAGACCGTCAAGGTTACTTCAGCCATTGGAGATACCTACATGGAAATGGGAAAGTATTTCCATAGACTTTATTGTGGGTTTGCCTACATCACAGCGAGGTCACGATTCTATATGTGTTATAGTGGATCGGTTGACCAAGGTAGCTCATTTTCTGCCAGTACATACATACTACACCATGGGCCAGTATGCACAACTATTTATTACCGAGATAGTTAGGCTACATGGGGTGTCCCTGGATATTGTGTCTGATAGAGACAAGATTTTTGTCTCGTGCTTCTGGGAGAGCTTTCAGGAGGCCATAGGTACAGAGTTGAAGTTGAGTTTAGCTTATCACCCACAGACAGATGGACAGACATAGCGTATCAATCAGATGCTGGAGGATATGCTACGCATGTGTGTCCTTGATTTTGGAGGAGGTTGAAGGACGTATCTTGCACTGGTGGATTTCGCTTAAAATAACTCCTATCAGTTCACGATCAGCATGGCACCATTTGAGGCTTTATATGGCAGACCTTGTCATTCTCCCACTTATTGGCTAGAGGTTGGGGACAACAAATTACTCGGGCCATAGGTGATTCAGGAGACTTCAGCTAGGATTGAGCTTATCAGGAGTTGCATTCGGGTAGCCCAGGATAGGTAGAAAATTTACGTCGATGCAAAGCGATTCTTTCGAGAGTTTAGCATGGGGGACTAAGTATTACTGCGTGTATCTCCTATGAAAGGAGTAATGAGATTCGAGAAGAAGGGGAAGTTGGCTCCGAGGTATGTGGGACCATTTCCCATTATCGAGAGGATTGGGCCGGTGGCATACAGATTGGGGTTTCCAGAGCACTTGCAATGTATTCACGATGTATTCCACATCTCGTCGTTGAGACGATATCTTCGGGATGATATAGCCCACACTCACATCACGATAGAGGAGATTGACTTGCAGCTCGACAGTTCTTATGAGGAGAGATCGGTGTCTCTCCTAAACCATAGAGAGAGAAAATTGAGGTCGAAGGTAGTTCAACTTGTACGAGTTCAGTGGGAGCATCATAATGTAGAGGAGTTAACTTGGGAGCACGAGCCAGATATGTGCAAAAAATATCCAGATCTATTTTTACCAGGTATGCCTTATTTTCTGAATTTCGAGACGAAATTTCATAATTAGGGGGGAGTATGTAATACCCCGTATTTTTATGGCTTTTAAAATTAGGGATTTATTAAACTTAAATGAGTTATTAATTTAATATTGATCTGAAATTTTATTTAAAAATATTTACTAGCGTGACGAGAGTTAGTAATTATTGGGAATTTTTTGAATATTACTAGATGAGTAAAGTAATATATGAAATTGAATTTATTAAAATGTCACAAGTGAATAACATGAAAATTATGGAAATTAAGTCGGGACGCGCCTGTCTTGTGTCGGGTCTAAATTATTATTATAAAAGTGAATAAATTATAAGTCTCCCGCATGGTCGTTTTGAGTGCGCCAACGTATCCATAAGGGTCGAGATAGTCAGAAAAGTGTACCCGGGGGTTTAGTTTGGGTCTCGGAACATTTTTAGGCCTAACTGGCATCCCAGGAGGGTATTATAGTCATTTTGTATTTTTGGGTAATTAAACCCACGAATTTTCCTAAGTTATATCATCTATTATAGGTTATCTTTTAGGGTTAACAATCACAGAAGCTTAGAACGACCATTAGAGAAGAAAGGTAGAGAGCTTTTCAAGAATTGATCACAAACCGTAGCACCTCTTTCAAGATCAACACCACCGGGGCATATAACGTAAGGCGAGGAACATATCCATATCCTTATCACCAATAAATCAGACCTTCGAATCCCAGGCAAGTATCTATCTTTCTTTTTTTCTAGTTAATATTTCTCCCATGTTAGAATAGGGTGTATGAATTTATGTTTTATAGAAGAAATTGATGATTTAGGGGGATTTAAATCACATGCTTTAGAGGAAATAAGTGTATTCTGGAAATCTCAACATATGTAGAGGATTACCCATGAAATTATATTGATTTAGAAGTGATAAATCTGGAAAAATAATTAGAAGATTTGAAATTAATGTAAAGCTAGGGTTCTTGATAATTATGATGAATTACCCCTTTAATACGATACCTTTGATGAATTTGTACATGCTTCACGTAGGAAAGCCTGTATATAGGTATATGTAACTAGTAGTAGAGTACATAGACTCTGTGATCCAGTCATGTTTTATATTCATAAATTTAAGAATGTGCTCTGGATCAAACTTAAATTCTATTTTTGATCTCTCTCTATCTCTCTCTCTAGCCGTTTCCCCTAGCAAACCCTACCCTAATTAGGGTTTTCATGGAACCCCTACCTTCTCCTCTTCAAGGAGAAGGCATGAAACCCTCCCTTACCAAACTTCATCCTCAATAATTCCAAAAGAATCATCCATTTCAAATCCTCACGTTCATCCAACACCTAAACCTAAGTCTTTTGCTGATGCAGTATGCGTCTCTAGATCAACTCCAACATCTTTATTACCTATAACTCGATTCAAAGGTGAGCCAACAATCGTGTGTGATGATTCTATTATTCAATAAATGGCATCCTCCTTTAAATACTCCCTTATTGGTAAGTTTTCGCATGGGAGACCACCTGTTGATGACATCCATAAATTTTTCTCTTCCCTCAATCTCAAAGAATCTATTCACATTGGTCTAATTGATCATAAACATGTCTTGATTCGTCTTGATCATGTAGAGGATTTTCATCGTTTATGGTTAAAAGACACTTGGTTTATTCAGAACATTCCTATGCATAGTTTTAAATAGGATCCAGACTTTCATCCCAATAAAGAATCTTTTGTCATTCCAATTTAGATACTATTACCTCTACTTCCTATCCATTTGTTCAATAAGAGTTCTCTATTCTCCATTGGTCAAGTAGTAGGTAATCCTCTAAATCTTGATAGTGCAACTGATTCTATAGCCAGACCTACTGTTGCGAGAATTTGCGTGGAAGTTAATCTCAAAAAAATCTTACCCTTTAGAGTATGGATTGGAAACAAGGACAAGGATACAGGTCTTTGGCAACCTATAGTGTATGAAGACTTGCCTTCCTTCTGTTTTTATTGTGAGAAAAAAGGTCATGACCAAGATAAATGTCACGTAAAAAGGGAGACAGAATTAAAGAAGATGACTGGTAGTCATAGTGGAGTTCAGATGGTGAAGCAACATCAGAAACAATTAGCAAAAGAGTGGGTCATTAAAAAATTTAGGAGGACAGTTGATGAAGAAAACCAAGCACCTGACCAAATACAAGAAAAAGAAGATGGGTAAATTCTTAAAAAAATTCAAAACAACAATAAAAGAGGCAGCAAACCTCTTATTTCTCATTTCTTCAAGAAATAAAATCTTAACAATAAAACTCCTCCAACTACAGTAGGGTCATCAGTTCAAAAGGAGGTTTCAACTAGTGTGCCCATTCGGACTAACACAGAACAGGTAACAACAAGTATAGTGCAACAGAGGATCAACACAGAAGTGAAACAAAGGACCATCTCAGAAGAAGTTAAGCAAGAAGAGCCAGAGCCCAATTTTGTGAAGCATACAAATATTGATGGGGATATGATCAGAAGCAGGCCTCAGTCCATTCCCAAAGAATCCCAATAGGATCTCAGGTTCAAAATGAAGGGGAATTCACTCCTCTTTCAATAACTGATAAGGATGATGGTTTTGTCACGTTACTAGAAGGAAGAAAACTCCAGACAAGGGTGTTAAAAAACTAGAACTTAGCTGTAACTCAAAAAGGATTCCAAGGTCAAACTCTCATTCTAAATATTCTCAATGTTATTAATGATTGAGTCATTAATTTGGAATGTTAGGTGGATTTCAAAAAAATGAGCAATGAGAAGGTTGAAAAGATTAAATAGGATACACAAAATTCAGGTTCTGGTAGTATTGGAGCCAAAGCAAGGAAAGGATAAGATAAGAAGTTATATGATTAAATTAGGTTATGATTCCTTCATATCTAATAGTAATAGCAAAATATGGTGTTTTTTTAAAGAAGGTATAACATGGGAGTTCATTTCAGATATGCCTCAGTGCATTACTCTGAAAGTGAATATTGATGGCAATAATCAGCAAGTGCAATGCAATTTTATTTATGCAAGTTGTATCAAAAATGACATGAGACTTTTATGGGATTATTTAGCTGAAGTGGCTAGGGAGTCAGCCTAGTTAGTATGTGGTGATTTCAACATCATTGCTAACCAATGAGAAAAGGCAGGAGGTAATGCTATTAACATAGGGGCTGTGTATGAATTAACATAGGGGCTCTAAATTCATGTGGCATAATACGAGAAGTAAGGAGAAAAGTATTTGGTGTAGATTGGATAGGGTTCTAATGAATCAAGGCTTCCTAGAAATATGCCTCCACTCGGAAGTTACTCATCTTAACAGATGCATGTCTGATCATAATCCAATGTTATTGATAGGTAAGTCCCTTAATCAGTTGTCTACTAAATCCTGTTGCTTTCTTAAGTTTTGGACTGAGAAGGCAGAGTGTATTAAAATTGTTAAAGAAACTTGGAACCAAGTCGAGTGCCAAAATCCAATAGTATCAATCTCCTTAAAGCTTAAACTATCAGGCATAAACTTAATAGATGGAGTAAATCATGCTTTGGGGATATATTTCAAGAAGCAAGGGAATCTGAAGACCAGTTGCTTATAACTGAATTAGCTTATGACCAAGATCCTTCAGAATTTCATAAAGAAAACTTGAATAAGGCTCAAGCAGATCATAATTATCACCTCAAGTTAGAAGCTGACTACTGGACTCAAAAGGATAATGATAAGTGGGCTGCAGAAGGAGATAGAAATACAGCATACTTTCATAAATATGTTAAAAGCAAGCATAGAAGATTATCCATTCACAGGATAAAGAAGAAGGATGGTTTATGGGTAAAAATCATTGAGGATATAAAGTCAGAAGCTATAGATCATTTCGCAGCAGCATTTCAATCAAAAAAACTCTGTAATCCAATGGGGGAGAATCAGGTGTTAGACATAATTCCAAAGTCCATTGATGAAAATCAGAACCATAAGTTGATTGCTTGGCCAGATATGGAAGAAGTAGAATAAGTTATAAAGGGTCTATATGTCTCAAGTGGTCCAGGTGTTGATGGATTCAATGGTTTCTTTTATACTTTCTTTTGGGAAGATATTAAGCTTGATGTTTTTAAGGAAGTGCAGATTTTTTTTTGCAGGTGCTACTCTTCCTAAAATTACCACTGCCACAAAAATTGCTTTGATTCCAAAAGCTGAAAATCCTCAATCTTTTAATGATTTAAGACCTATAAGTAAGCAAAATTTTATCAACAAAAATTTCTCTAGAATTCTGAATGATAGAGTTGCAAAGATTTTGAATCAAATCATTTCCCCAGTTCAGTCAGGTTTTATTAAAGGAATGTCCGTCACAGAGAATGTTCTTTTGGCTCTCGAATGCCTATCTAGAATCAATAATAAAAATTTTGGGGGGAACATTATTATGAAGTTGTATATGGCTAAAGCTTATGATAGGGTCTCCTGGTTATTCCTTCTAAAATTCATGAGAAGAATGGGATTTTGTGAACAATGGCTTGATTTAATATAGAGGCTCATTTCTAACTACTGGTTTTCTATCATGATTAATGGAGAAACAACAAGATTCTTCAAATCTTCAAGAGGTTTGAGGCAAGGGGATCCCCTATCCCCTAGACTTTTCATTATTATGGCTGATGCTCTCTCAAAAAATTTATAAAAACTTATGTCTAAATTAATTTTTATGGGGTATAAAATGCCTTTGGGCAGCCCCAGATTTAACCATTTATCTTTTGCAGGTGATATTATTATCTCAGTTCTAGAGCTAGGAGGGATGTCAACAACCTTATGACATTCTTAAGCCATTATGAAGAAGTGTCAGGCCAGAGAATCAACAAATCAAAGAGTAACATCATGGCCTCAAAGCATATAGGCCTAAGATCTCTTAATCATCTGAAGGAGAGTACTGGCATTGAGGATATAAAGTCCATTCACAGGATAAAGAAGAAGGATGGTTTATGGGTAAAAAGCATTGAGGATATAAGGTCAGAAGCTATAGATCATTTGGCAGCAGCATTTCAATCAAATGAACTCTGTAATCCAATGGGGGAGAATCAGGTGTTAGACATAATTCCAAAGTCCATTGATGAAAATCAGAACCAGAAGTTGATTGCTTGGCCAGATATGGAAGAAGTAGAATAAGTTGTAAAGGGTCTATATGTCTCAAGTGGTCCAGGTGTTGATGGATTCAATGGTTTCTTTTATACTTTCTTTGGGGAAGTTATTAAGCTTGATGTTTTTAAGGAAGTGCAGAGTGTTTTTTGCAGGTGCTACTCTTCCTAAAATTACCACTGCCACAAAAATTGCTTTGATTCCAAAAGCTGAAAATCCTCAATCTTTTAATGATTTCAGACCTATAAGTAAGCAAAATTTTATAAACAAAAATTTCTCTAGAATTCTGAATGATAGATTTGCAAAGGTTTTGAATCAAATCATTTCCCCAGTTCAGTCAGGTTTTATTAAATGAATGTCCATCACAGAGAATGTTCTTTTGGCTCTCGAATGCTTATCTAGAATCAACAATAAAAATTTTGGGGGGAACATTATTATGAAGTTGGATATGGCTAAAGCTTATGATAGGGTCTCCTGGTTATTCCTTCTAGAATTCATGAGAAGAATGGGATTTTGTGAACAATGGCTTGATTTAATATAGAGGCTCATTTCTAACTACTTGTTTTCTGTCATGATTAATGGAGAAACAACAAGATTCTTCAAATCTTCAAGAGGTTTAAGGCAAGGGGATCCCCTATCCCCTAGCCTTTTCATTATTATGACTGATGCTCTCTCAAAAATTTATAAAACCTTATGTTTAAATTAATTTTTATGGGGTATAAAATGCCTTTGGGCAGCCCCAGATTTAACTATTTATCTTTTGCATGTGATATTATTATCTTCAGTTCTAGAGCTAGGAGGGATGTCAACAACCTTATGACATTCTTAAGCCATTATAAAGAAGTGTCAGGCCAGAGAATCAACAAATCAAAGAGTAACATCATGGCCTCAAAGCATATAGGCCTAAGATCTCTTAATCATCTGAAGGAGAGTACTGGCATTGAGGATATAAAGTCCATTCACAGGATAAAGAAGAAGGATGGTTTATGGGTAAAAAGCATTGAGGATATAAAGTCTGAAGCTATAGATCATTTCGCAGCAGCATTTCAATCAAAAGAACTCTGTAATCCAATGGGGGAGAATCAGGTGTTAGACATAATTCCAAAGTCCATTGATGAAAATCAGAACTAGAAGTTGATTGCTTGGCCAGATATGGAAGAAGTAGAATAAGTTGTAAAGGGTCTACATGTCTCAAGTGGTCCAGGCGTTGATGGATTCAATGGTTTCTTTTATACTTTCTTTTGGGAAGATATTAAGCTTGATGTTTTTAAGGAAGTGCAGAGTTTTTTTACAGGTGCTACTCTTCCTAAAATTACCACTGCCACAAAAATTGCTTTGATTCCAAAAGCTGAAAATCCTCAATCTTTTAATGATTTCAGACCTATAAGTAAGAAAAATTTTATCAACAAAAATTTCTCTAGAATTCTGAATGATAGAGTTGCAAAGATTTTGAATCAAATCATTTCCCCAGTTCAGTCAGGTTTTATTAAAGGAATGTCCATCACAGAGAATGTTCTTTTGGCTCTCGAATGCCTATCTAGAATCAACAATAAAAATTTTGGGGGGAACATTATTATGAAGTTGGATATGTCTAAAGCTTATGATAGGGTCTCCTGGTTATTCCTTCTAAAATTCATGAGAAGAATGGGATTTTGTGAACAATGGCTTGATTTAATATGGAGGCTCATTTCTAACTACTGGTTTTCTGTCATGATTAATGGAGAAACAACAAGTTTCTTCAAATCTTCAAGAGGTTTGAGGCAAGGGGATCCCCTATCCCCTAGCCTTTTCATTATTATGGCTGATGCTCTCTCAAAAAATTTATAAAACCTTATGTTTAAATTAAGTTTTATGGGGTATAAAATGCCTTTGGGCAGCCCCAGATTTAACCATTTATCTTTTGCAGGTGATATTATTATCTTCAGTTCTAGAGCTAGGAGGGATGTCAACAACCTTATGAGATTCTTAAGCCATTATGAAGAAGTGTCAGGCCAGAGAATCAACAAATCAAAGAGTAACATCATGGCCTCAAAGCATATATGCCTAAGATCTCTTAATCATCTGAATGAGAGTACTTTCATGAAGCTGAAGTCAGATTCAATTAAGTACCTAGGCTGTCCTATCTATAGTGGAAGGAAGAGAATCAGTTATTTTGTAGAAATGGTTCAGAAAATCAAACAAAGAATCCAAGGGTGGAAGGCAAAGTGCTTAAGTTCTGAAGGGAAAATTATTCTAATCAACTCAGTTCTGTCCTCTATGTATCTGTATCTATTATTTGCTCTTAGTCCTCCAAAAGAAATTCTTAATACATTATCTGCTCTTCTTTCAAAATTCTTCTGGAGTTCAAGTTTTGGGGCTCCAAGACACCAATGGTACAGTTGGGATTTTATAGCAAAACCTATCAAAGAAGGTGGTCTAGGTATAAGGCACATAAATGATATTCATTCCTCTCTTAGTATGAAATTATGGTGGACTTTTAGATCTCAAAATTCCTTATAGACTCAATACATGAGGGCTACTTACTGTAGGAACTACCACCCTATTTCTGCTCCTAGAAGAGGCTGTGCTCAAACTTGGAATCGAATGTGTTCAGTAAGGGATAAGACAGAAGACCATATGATGTGGATGATTGGATATGGCTTTATCAATATTTCTAAGGATAATTGGAGTATATCTGAATGTAAGTTATTACCAGATTTTAAAGAAAGCCTTATTAAAGACTTCTGTAGTCAAGACAAAAAATGGGATAAAGAAAAGTTAGAAAGTTTGTATAATCAAAATGTGGTCCAAAAAGTTTTGAATTTCGAGAAGATTATGCCTAATAAACCTGATTTTCCCATCTCGAAGCCAACTAGCACAGGTAATTTCTCCATCTCCTCAACTTGGAACATAAGCAAAAATCAACTTCCTTTAAAATTGAGCTCAAAATTTATATGGCATAAGAATCTTCCTTCCAAAATGTCAGTCTTCATGTGGAAAATGATGAATAATCTCCTTCCAATAGATGAAAAGATAAAATCCATTGGTTTTGGAGGCCCATCCAAATGTTGTTGTTGTTCAAAGCCAAGAGCAAAGACTTTAGATCACCTGTTTGAGGAGGGAGATGTAGCTAGCAGCACATGGGATCAAACGACTAAAGAATTTGGGATTACAAGACACAAAGGAGGAGGTGTTAGAAATCATCTTTTCCAATGGTGGCTATATGGGGTAAAGCTAAACAAATGTATAAGCAGAATTATTCCAGCTATAATTTGTTGGTGTATTTAGTGTTACAAAAATAAATTCAGATTTGATGATAGTATTCCTAGTGTAAATTATGTCCTAAATCATATCAAGTATGAGTTTGTTATCAACAAAGTCTTCAATAGTGTTCAAAAGCCTAAATTGCAGATGTTGATCAAGTGGAATCTTCCTAGAACAGGTGCTTTAAATATTGATGGCAGTGCCATTGGAAATCCAGGTAATGGAGGGGGATGAGGAATACTAAGGAATCACTCAGGGGATGAGGAATCCTAAGGAATCACTCAGGGGATATGATTTGGGCTTTTCATGCGCATTTTGGAGTAGTGTCTAATATGGAAGCAGAGGCTCTGGATTTACTTAAAGGTTTGTGGATATCACAAAGGGGCTATCGATATCACAAAGGGGCTATAATTCCATATGGGTCATTGTGGATCGCTTGACCAAGGTGGCCCACTTTTTACCAGTTCGGACAAATTGTACGATGGGAAGGTACGCACATCTTTTTATAACTGAGATAGTGAGGTTACATGGGGTACCGATTAATATTGTGTTCAATCAGGACAAGATCTTCGTGTCCTATTTTTGGAAGAGTTTTTAAGAGGCTATGGGGACTGAGTTTTGGCTGAGTACGGCTTACCAACCTCAAACAGATTGGCAGACTGAGCGGGTTAATCATATTCTGAAAGATCTGCTGAGAATGTGCATAGTGGATTTTAAGGGAGGTCGGGAGGAGTACATCCCACTGATGGAGTTCACTTATAATAACTCTTATCAGTTCACTATCGGCATGGGCCCTTTTGAGGCATTGTATGGACGATTTGCCTGCTTATTGGCTAGAGGTGGGGGACAATAACCTTCTTGGGTCGGAGATGATCCAGGACACTTTTGCCAAGACTGATCTAATTCAAGGTCGTATACAAATAGCTCAGGACAGGGAGAAGAGTTACGCAGATGTGGATAGGAGGCAAGTAGAGCTGGAGGTGGGTGACCAGGTCTTATTGTGGGTGTCTCCTATGAAAGGTTTTGTGATACATGTGGGGCATTTCCCGGTCATTGAGAGGATAGGGCCAGTTGCGTATGGGCTTGCCATGTCAGAGCATCTGCAGTGTATTCACGATGTGTTTCATGTGTCATTATTGAAGAAGTACCACATGAGTGAGATGGAATATTGACACATTCTATTGGAGGAGATTGATTTACAACCCGACATCTTGTATGAGGAGAGATCGATGGCTATTCTAGATCACAGTGAGCATAAGCTGGGATCAAAGGTGGTTCCCTTGGTTCGTGTTCACTGGGGGCACCATAATGCCGACAAGTCAACATCAGAGAGGGAGGATAATATGTGACATAAATATCTAGAGCTCTTTATGGTAGTTATGTTCGAATTTCGTATGAAGACCCCGTAATTTTTTGAGTATTTTTTTAGCATTTTTAAATTACACGTGTGTGTGTAATGTAAATAAAATGAGAGATAATAAGAATTAAATAAATATTAATTATATAGAAAAGGATTAATATTTTTGTGAAAATATAATTACCAGTGTGATGAGTAAATAAAAATATGTCAAATGATATTACGTCGTAAGTGAGTAAAAATTGATGGATTTTGATGGTATCTCATTTGAGATGTGCGTGTGGGGACGTGTTGGGAATGATGTGGGAAAATTATGTTAGGTTACTTAGATGGTGATTTTAAATGTGTCGATGATCCAGAATGGGTCAAGATAGTTAGAATTAGGTACCCAGGGTTGTAATCGGGTTTCGAGGAGTTTTTAGACAAATGGGACCCATATAAGGGCATACAGGTCATTTTACATTTAACACTTAGCCTAATTTCAGGATTAAGGACAAAATTAGGGAAGGTGGATTGAGTGGGCATCCATTCCACCATCCTAAAAGACCTAAAGTTGAGAGATAGGAGAAAAGATAAGGGAGAACTCAAGAGAAAGTGAAGAATATCATTCCGGGAAGAGATCGAATCAATTCTAGGCGAAGAACCAACGTGTAAAGGAGATTCGTAAATGAAAAATTAGAATTCTAACAATTTAAAGGCACGTGTTTATCTTTATTTGATGCTTTATGTTGTTTTAATAATTCATATCATAGTTGGTGTAGAAATATGAATTTTGGGGTGGGATTCACATGTAAAAACAGGATTTTTGGGAACAAAACTATAGATTGTTAATCTGATCGTAATCCCATTATAAATTTGAGATTGGTTTATGTAAAAATATGTGATCTTGAATGGTCCTTATGAGAATTGAAGGAATCTTGAAATTGAATTAAGAAAGTAAATGGTTATTGTTAATTATGTGGAATCCCATGAGTTAATATGTTATATGAATTCGGACGTAAAAACGTTCATCTTTATGTTTAGAATTGATAGGAAGATTTTATGTTGGGTTTAGATGAAGGATGGTGTTCGTATGATGTATAGGAAATTGTGGGATTTCGGGTGTTTTAGAGTGAATAACACTCGAGCTATTATTAATGACATTGGTTGGGGATTTCGAATATAGTTTAGGTATGAGAATAATAATAATAATAATAATAATAATAATAATAATAATAATAATAATAATAATAATAATAATAATAATAATAATAATAATAATATTTATGAATTTATTATAAGTAAGTGACTATTTGAATATTCGGGAGTCGAGGGTAAACTCGAGAATTATGGGCTAGTGCTACGAGTGACTTAGGCACGTTTAGCCGGTTATATATATATATATATATATATATATATATATATATATATATATATATATATATATATATATATATATATATATATATATATATATAAGTTTTTAGAGAGATAGTATAGATATGAATATATCTGTGTGATTGATATATGTAAACATACTTACTCTATGGATGCTATCGTTGGAGGTTGCGTTGACAAATAGGTTTGGATTGGTTCCCCAGGTCATAAGACTGTTTCATGACCATTGTATGTGAGTTTATATTCTAGTAGGGTAATGTGATATGGTTATGACCCACATATGTAAGTCTATGACCACCTCCGGTTAGGTGTTTATGATTTGGGATCGGTGGCGAGATTCCGACCCAGTGGCCTTGGAGTGGTACGTGATGTACCTGGAGCCTAATAACATGCTGGAGAATGCATCCGCGAGGTTTAAGCTCTGGGGATGCAGTTATACGTATATAGTGAGTGATATATATGTATGTGTATGAGACGTGATGTGTTATTACGTATATAAGCGTGTTATATATTTGTGTGTAAATTAAACGAATGCGTGAACATTGAAACTATAACTAGTGTAAAGTTATGTGAATCGATAAGTGATAAGATTATAATTGAGAATTATAATGATATAGCTTATGTGATAGATCATTAAGAATAAAATAAGTAAAATACGTGTGGCACGGTTTGGCTAGAAGTTTAGCTTGCGGGGTTAAAGAACGTGAGGGTATTAGTTAGTCGGGGTAGCGTAACTAGGGTGTCAAAAGATATGCGTTAGGCGCGCACTATAGATAAGGGGTGAGAATTATCTCATGTGAGTGCAACACCAGTTTAAATATGAATGGTTATACTGCATTCGCATCCTTGCATTTTATATACTTGCAAAATATTTTCAAAGGGTTTTGGGCTCTGACCCTTATCAAAATTCTTTCCAAAAAACTTTTAGGTGCCCAGCCATAGGGACGCTAAGCATGATTATCTTTCCGGTCAGATGATACTCCAACAGCTATTGATGACTGTAGTCCTCAATTAGACGTATCTCTCCTTGCTTTCTAGATAAGAGTTCATTTAGTTACTTATTCAGTACATGTCGCCCATTATTGGACTGTTTTTACTTTATGCTGACTTTATTGTATTTCAGTTCAGTTGGATTCTTTATTAGGATTTTTACCGAGATTTTTTTGTTAATTTGATTATTTCATACGTTCAGCATTCGGTTTATTATCGTGGTGAATGTGTATTTATATTATTGGAATGGTTTGTTGTATGAATGGAAGTTTATAGAGCAAGTTAATAAATTTTTAAAATTTGACACCGGGTTCCATAGGTTATTAGTAATTAATTTGGTTTTTGATAGTGATGCTAAGAATAAACCAATCTGAGATTCCTATTTTATTTTAGTAGAGGGGTGGCCAACCGTTATTTAAATAGGCGGGGTGTCACAGGTAGTAAATCGAACCTGCCAATAGATCCCTTAACACCCAACATGTCTTTATCCAACAGTGGAAAAGTTGATGTTGTCACGACCAAGAATTTAGAGACCACGCCTGTTCAACCTTCTCATGTTGAATTGTTGTGGATGAGAAGAGAATGCCTTAGCTCAAACTTACTTACTGGAAAACGCTTTATCTAAAATGGTTTGATTATATGCAAAAATTGTAGATTAGGTCACATAAAATGGAAACTCAATTTAATCCAATTTATCTTAATAAATTAGATGAACCTAAACATGCAAGATATTGAATCTAAGTCGAAGAAAATTAACCACAAATAACAAGACATGATATGAGGAAAAATAACTTTCAGGCAAAACCTTTTTTCAGCACTGTTACAACTAGGTATTACAGAACGACATAGATAGACTTACAAAAACTTAGACTCCCCTAAGTAACGCGATTATGTCTTCCTTCTGTAACACCCCGTGTTTTTATTACTTATTTTAATTAATTAATTGGAATTTTCGGGAAAAATAAATTTTTGAATTTAATAATTTTTATTGGCTAAATATGTTGGTTATGATTTTAGAAGAATAGAACTTCAAGCAAAATTAAAATCGGATTTAAAATGGAGTTTTAATTGAATTTTTATTATATAGAAGAGTCCTCAAAACATAAAACTCTCTAAGAGTCCTCGGAGCATAAAACTCTCTAGAAAAAAAAATATTTAAAAATATTGAACGGTCCGATCGAGTTGAATTTTTTGTATAACTTCCTCTCGTCTTCAGCTAATTCTCTGTAAAATTTCATCTAATTCCAGTGGTCCGATCATCCGGAATAAAAATTTTAGTGTTTGTATCTTATTAGAGTTCTATTAGGATTAGGTTTCCTAATGACTATATAATGACTCTAATTCGTGGGGGGACTTCTCATAATCACATTTTCTCAAGTTTTTTACCAGAGAACACTTCTAAAAATATTTTCTCTCAACCATAATCATCAACCTCCAACACAATCAAGGTTTTGTCACCAGATTTGAAGGCTTATTTGGGGTTTAATCAAGATTGGTCCAAGAACACTTCTTTGCTAATTTTTTTGAGAGGAATCCAGATTTCTAATCAGATTTTCAACACAATCTTCACAGGCATGAATACTCTATTCTTTTCCTTTAGTATTATGCGTTTTAAGTGTCGGCTAAACACTTAGTTACATGTTTTCTTAAAAATAATTAGTAACTTAATTAGAAAAAGTGGATATTAATTATGGAGTTGTTTTTATAAAATCTTTTAATCTGAATAATATTCATAACCCTTTGGGTACATAGGATTCATGAGTGATTTTGGGTTTTATTGGTGTAGGTTGCATGTAGAAAAATCCTAGTTTTAAAATAAATAATTTTTGGGTGCGTATAACTCATGTAATACATGTAGAGATAATATAATTTGATTTTGATGAATATATGATGAAAACTTGGTATATTTAATTTAAAATAATTAAATGAGATTAATTGGGTATTGTTGACGAGGTGATAATTAAATTAAAGAATTAATTGAATTGGAATATCATGCGTAGTTTTATATATTGATTAATTATGCTTGTTTGTGTGACTTATTGGTATTATGATGTTGCCTTTGTGACGACGGGTTGTTGGGTATTATTGCTCTCCCTATATTTTAGAATGCCTGCTAGGTATGGGACTAATGGGTATGACTTTTGATGATTTATGCCTTCTAGGTATAGGACTAGTGGGTATGCCTTTTG
Source organism: Sambucus nigra (assembly GCA_949130495.1). Lineage (NCBI taxonomy): Eukaryota > Viridiplantae > Streptophyta > Magnoliopsida > Dipsacales > Adoxaceae > Sambucus > Sambucus nigra. The sequence goes on along the minus strand of OX422216.1, from coordinate 95,853,582 downwards.
ATGATTTACGCCTTCTAGGTATGGGACTAGTGAGGGTAGATTATCGCGTTTTTATCATCTTGGGGTGGGCTGATTTTTGGTACTTTATCGTCGTTACGCTAGCCTAAGCATGAGACTAGGTCGAAATTTAAGTTAGAAATTCATCATATACATAGGTTAGGACGTATTGATAACTTGAGGACCCTTAGTTATGAGACTAAGGGGTATTTTGAGGATCTCGCATTGATTAAAAGGGTGGGGTGATTATAACTTGAGAAATTGAGAATTGATGCCTAAGATAAAAACGGGTATTAAAATTTGTGGCGACATAATGTGTCGGGACCGACAGTTTAAACGGGTCAGAGGACGATTTATGTCGTGTCGTGTCGTGTGTGTAACCTTATCATGTGTCGGGGCCGACAGTTTAAACGGGTCAGAGGACGATTGACAAGGGGAAGTGTGACACTTTAATAAAAAGTGAGAACAATAATAAAAGTTGGTTAATTTAATTAAATTAACATCGTGGGACTTGGGAATTTAAAATCATATTGGTGTGCCTTTTTAAATGGGGATTCCTATGGGTAGTTAGTAATTTATATTTATCGTGTTTAATTATCCCGTTTAATTTAAAATATTCTATTGTGATATTTATTGCGTATAATGATACTGTCTGGATTCAAGGATCCTATTTGAGGGGAGTAGTGTGTATTCTTGCTCGGGGCTTTGTCTCTGACCCTTGCGTTGACTACTCTTTTTCAGGATTAGAATTGGAGAAGCTGCATAAGTTTATCAGAGTGATCATTTGGAGGTGCATCTGAAGTTATTCATTTTTTTTGGCATAGTTTAGTTAGACTTTCTTTTCCAGTCGTATTTAATTATGAGACTTCATTTGAGTTTTATTGGGCCATTCGGTTCCAAAGTTGTTTAGAGGATTTCTATTGGGAGTATTCATATTTTATTTAATCATTATTGGAGAATGGATTTTTTTGAAGTTAGCATGTGATGGATCTTTTTATCGCTTAGTTGTTTATGAGCATTTGAGTTTGATTCAAGTATGTATCTTATGGACTGGTTTATTTATGTCTCATATATGTCTCATGCTAAGAATGGTATTTTATTTAGTTCACGCCCGACTTAGTTTTGGTGGCGGCCGACGCCAGAATTAGGCGGGGTGTGACACCTTCCTTGTTGTTAACAGGTAGCAATAAAATCTAGGAACGCTACATAGAAAGATCCACTTGCCTTGTTGTCCACCGATTAGCCTAAAATAATTGTATTCTTATCTTCAATAATGGAGAATGAATTGAACATGGTATGTGTTCTTTTGGGTTTGATAAATATATTAAAAAATCATCCAAGGTGTTTGAATTTCGAAAACAAAAGTGTTTTTTTAAAACTAGGGTTTGGGAACCTTTTGGTAAAGTATGGAAAACTAATTTTCGCCAAAAGTACCATCAATAACTGATTCCAAGACCCCTTTATATAGAAAATACAATTTTTGAGGCGGCACAAATTTCAAGGGATTGTTCGAATGAAAATAGGAGTTTATTTAAATGAATACTAACTGGATGGCTTGTAATATGTGGGGTCTCCTTCACATTATTATGCATACTTAATATCTATTGTTTTTGAGTTCTTTTCCTTATGCTGTTTAAGCCTAATTATTTGGGCTTTTTTATTCCTAGTTATGGATTAGTTGCCTAATTGTGGCTCAATCTTGTCATTTTTAGGGTTTCCCCCTACCACCTTGTACATTTTATCCTTTCTATATACAGTTCAATTTACCTAAAAAAATTAAACTAAACAACTACTAAATTACTTACATCTTAGAATCTTTTGGTTGATGACTCGGGATAGAAACGGCAACTCTCTGCTAGCTGGAAAGAATGTTACTCGCTCAGCCAAGCTTGAGAACCTGAAATGTTCCACGATAATAATTAGGTCAGAACCTAGCAAAATATCAAAGCTATGCAACTCAAAGCAGTCATAATTAAACATGATATACCCATAATTGTCTTATAATAATGTATGCAAATATGAAGCTCAAATCTCACAGTTCATAACATGTTAATTATTTAAACTGTAACCATATTCAGCCACTTCTCCTCAGCCACCATCACATAGTATGGACACACAATAACCCTCCGAACATCCAGGCACCTCCATAAAAAACACGGGCTCACCAATCACATGTGACACACAAATAATCAACTGCCACTATATCAAGACCCATTATCAATAACATGGTCCCACCACTCACATAGGACACAAGATAAAAACCATTCCCATCTTGTCTAGTCCTCAATACGGATCAACACTATCATCCAAGGTACACACAAATAAGGTGTTCTCTCTCGACACACACAAATATAATAATCCCAATAAATTATTCTCATTATTAACCATTATCATTATAAGGTTCACGATTAACAACTTGTTACATGGTTTTCAATTAGCTAATTACCCAAGCTATAATCATAATATAACTACTTACCCCACTGTTGATGCAAAAAACTAGACTATCTCTAATTATTTGATCACACATAAATAAGTAAATAAGAGACACAAAAGATTTTTACATTGGTTCGGCTAAAAGGGAAAAGCCTACGTCCACTGGTGTATATTGCCTTATATTTGTTCAGTTATATCTTATTTCGTGTCCCCTAGATGTAGGGATTACAATGTATTTATAGCCCCTGAGGGTGTACAAGAAGTCGAATAATAAAGGATGGAATGTCTTTATAACATAGACATTTACATCTGTACATCATTCATAATGTATACAACTAGTGGCACTTGATAACCCCTGTTGGTCGGTATTTCTGGTGTGTGCTGGTCGGAATTCTACACTATTGATCGGCATTCTTGGATTGATTATGATAAATAGTACTCGCTGACTAGGACTAATGCCATGTGTCTATTTCTGATTGGTCGGCATTTTTGGTATCAATAGAAACCCCCAATGTTTCATGCTTGAGTTTTTTTACAAGAGTATGGAATATTTAGCTCTTTAAAGTTCCTCGGGCAATAATTTTGAGTCTTGGTCGGCTACCGACTTCAAATAATAGTAAAGTTAATGATTTGATTATCGACTCAAAATGTGTATGGCATTTTTGTAATTATCCATAGTTTTAACGAATCATTTTTGGGCAAATGTGTCTTTTTTGGCTTTAGTTGCCAACAATTCAATTGACGCTTCCTTTAATCATTACCTTCACCAGTTTCACGGAAACGTATAAGAAGTGGGAAAAGCCACGATTGTCTCTTACCTTAAAATCTTCTGAGTTTTTTGTTGTCATCTCTTTATGCTTTCTGTGCGATTATTTTCTCGTTCTTCAGTTCTTGTTGAATCCTTAAATTCCTGTAAGAATATTTTCTCTCTACGTTTTCTTCTTCTTTGAATATGGTTTATTCTGTAACCTCTTTAGAAGAATTCAAAAATGAATGTAATATCCATTTTTGGGTAGATTTGGAACTTCCTAGTCTTCCCACTGATCTTTTTTCTTTTCCTGAGGGCCATTGGTTACCTTCTATTTTTGTTGCTCAGTGTGGGTTTACTTTTCCCCCAAACCTATTTTGTCTTGAATTTTGTGAGTACTTTGACGTCGTTCCTATTAGAATAGACTCCAACACTTAGAAAGTGGTTAATGGGGTTTATAGGTTAAACTAACTCTATGGGACCCATATAGGGTTCCCATAAATTATGTTTTGTTACAAATGGGTCACAAGTGACACCACATATTATTTAAAAACTAGGGCTGTAAACAAAGCTTTAGTTGTTAATCTTCCCGACTCCAATAGAAATTACATTGATCATGGAGTAATTGTAAAAAATTAGCAACATGCTCCCATAACTGGAAATACTAAGTATCAGGGCCTAGGTTCCCACCAAGTGGCAATGGGATAGGTTGCATTTGTTTATTTATTTTTCTTTGCATATTCTGCTAAATTCTAATACGTATGTTTACCTTGTTAATTTTGATTGCAATTAATCGAAAAAGAAAGTGTCCTAAGAGAGTGACATCAACCTTAGAGAGTTGAAGTTCATTTGGGCCATTGACCAGAAGATTGGGGAGGGGCATACCACATCAACCTCATATCTATTATAGCACCATAATATTATTACTTCTTTCATTACTCAGCCCACTATATCTATTCGTTCACCCCTGATTGATCTTGACCAAAATCTCATCTCCACATCCTCAACCACTATATCTGGCAGTGGTGAACTTGATGTTGTTTTCCCCTCATCTCTAAACTCAGATTTACCTTTTGCCATTTCCATGGGGAAGAGGAAGTTTCCCAATATTTCGGGTGATATTGTTGCTACTGGTTCCTCCAAGCAAGCTGCTAATGGGGCCAAGAACAAAGAGGATGCTGGGAAGAAGCCCCCGGCTAATAAGGAGGATGTTAGGAAGAAGTTCCCAGCTAATAAATCTGATGAATGCCATCTCAAGCGGTTGAAAAGAGGGCTCCCTTTTAGGCTGGCATAAGGGTCTTTAGTCAACACCGACCAATAAGAGTTGGCTGATTTATCTGCCTCTAACTCACCAGTGGCCCTTGGCTCTGGCCTGGCAAGATAATTAATAAAGTCTAGTACATTGCCAGACCACAAGGGTGCTACTTCTGTAATTCCCTGATAAAAAAATTCTGAAAGTGCGGCTCCAAACCTTGTTATGGTAAGTACTATCCTCTCTTCTTATTTTTACTCATTTCTTTGCTACTCTTTATACTAACTTGCTCTGTTTTCTTATTGTAGTTCTGGGTCGATTTCAACAACATGTTATAGAAGGATGATGTTCTGTGTTCTTCTTCAACTGAGGTTGAGGAGGCTTTTGACGAATTTAAGAAGTCACTGCTTGTCTCCAAACAAGTATTGGATATTGAGAAGAAGAAGTGGGAGTATAAAATAAAGATTGCCGAAGAGGATGTTGCTGCTTCTCAGGGGAAGTTGCTGATCTACAGAAAAATTTGGATACTAAAAATGCCAAGGTTATTGCAAAGAAGGCTAAAAGATCCAAGGGTAGGGAATCTGGCTTTAACAAAGGCTGGGATATGGCCATTGGAGCCGTTTCTACAAAAATTGAATTTACAAAGAAAAAATGCTTCAAGGATGGCTAGTCGATACTCCCCAAGAATCTGAACTATTCCTCAGACATGACCCTGGATCTCCTCCTAACATGGATGAGGAGATTGAAGATGACGGGGAATCAAGTGAATCCAATTTTGGGCTAGAATCTGTCGATCAACACCAAGCTATTACAGTTGAATCCTCTGCTCCTCCAGCTGGAGGTCACCCCACCTTGCCTGCTCCTTCTTCAAATCCTGCTGGGTATACTTCGGATATGAAGAAGGTATAGACTAATTGCCTGAGGAACTTTTTTCTTTATTTTCTTCTGTAGTTGTAATTTTTCTTTTATTTTATGCTAATGTACTTGTACTCAATAGTTTATCAATAAAAAAAACTTTGAATTCTAATTTGCCAGTCTTTTTTCTTTATTTTAGATAGTGTTGTTAATTAAAAATTTTTCTTGCTCTTAATAGTTCATCGATAAACTGGACAAATTCTCCACAACTGACATCGAGCTACTTCAGAGATGCAATGAACTCTTTAAAGCTGGTCAGCTGTCTTTAACCGAGGAAGAGTTATCAAAACTTCTCGAGAAAGATATTTTAGATCAAGATAAGGAAGACTACCTTATCTAAAATACCTCCTTGACCGGACAGTGGCCAATAATGTGGCTTACTATGAAATGATTGAGGAACTATAAGAGAACCATAAGGAATATAACGCCCTCTTGCATACTAACTACGAACAAAAATATCAAACTTTAACCGAAGGATGGGGTTCTGAGCAGAAACTGGAGAAATATTCTTCCCATTTCAAAAGATAAGAGTTTTTGTGTAATCGTGAAGTGGAAGAAGTTTGGGCTATTGCCAAGTTGCTGGAGGAGGAGAATAATATCTTGAGGGATGAATTAAATGCACTGAAGACTTCCTCTTCCATTGCTGCTGCTACTGATAAATGAGTTTCATTCTTGGAGGCTAAAAATGCTTAGTTAAGGGAAGAAATGGAGTCACTGAAAAAGACCAAACCTACTTCCTCTTCCCGAGTAAGAACTAAACCTAGCCAAGCTACTACAGATGAGGTAAGGACACAATAGACTCTTGCAAATCAAGTTGCTCGATTGAAAGCCAAAAATCAAGCCCTTACTAAAATATTCCAGAAGCTTCAAACACAATCCGAGCAGCTTGTTACTCAGTCTACTCAGTTACAAGTCAAAGATCGAGTACTGAAAAAGCTACAACACCAGATCGATAGGTTAACCTTCCAATTCCATAAGAATCCTAGGGAAATCTGGATGAAGGGGTACAATGAAGCTTGAGGGCATTTTAATGAGCGATTTAAATAAGCCCAGAATGAAGGTTATAAATGAGGCTAGACCAATTGCCTGGAGGTACTGAACGTGGAGAAAAATAGTCCTTTCTGGAAATGGTATGATCCCGGGTTGTTGGACCTTGAAGATCCTCCCTTTAGGTTGGATGTTTTTTGGATTCCTGTCAATACATTTCCTTAGTTCTTGATTTTTAAGTATTTAGGAGACTATGGCCTTTACGACGAGATGGAAATTATTCTTCTTCCCCATCTGTTAGATCGACCAAGTAGTAATAATAGAAGGATGCTCCAAGACTTTAACTTTATCAGTTCTCCTTACACCCTAGAGGATCATCCGGTTGGTATGGAGCCAGTTTCTAAGGCTAAGGGAAAGCGTCCCTTAGAGTAATTTTCTGTAATTCTATTATGAACAAAATCATGTAATGATCAGTGAATGAATGAAATATATTTGATAAACTTATCTCGTCAATCTTTGAATGTGATTCTTCTTTTTTCATCAGTTCTATTGATACCCTTAAGCATCAATTACCAATGAATATATAGGTTCTACTAGTTTACTTATATTAAAATCTAAATTTAGCACTAGTTACCCATGTGACTTCATTTGTTCTACTAATGCACCTAAATTTTAGGTTTTCTGCATTAGTTACCAGTGGTGTGACCAGGCATATGTAGAATATGTGTCTACTTTCCTCTTGAGGAATCTTCACAACGTTCTTCCTTCACTTTTCCCAGTAGGATAAAGATCTTGTTTTATCCTTATCTTTGTTGACCAAGTTTCTTGAGGACTTAATATCCTGTTGTACTTGGATTTTTATCTGTTGCCGATCAAGTTATGTTCATGCTGAGCAACTTCTTGCCTGAGCTGACTAACATCAACTTCTTGCCTGAGCTGACTAATATTTTATATTAACTATGTGGTTGTTGCGATGGACCTATTTTGAGTGGCGACCAACAGTGTGGTTCAACTTTTGAAGTTTTCCTGGCAACTTGATATCGTAGTGCATAGCACTAGTGCTCCCCAAAAAATCAAAAATAGAAATGGAAAGAATCATCATTTTATTGATACTGAAAATTGATATTGAACTAATTACAATTGATTACATCATTGGTAGTATTTCCTAAGTTGCTCGTCATGCCATGGATTATTAAATTCTTCTCCCTCTAGGGTCTCAATTTTGTAGGTTCCGGGTCGGACAACTGCTGAAATACTGTATGGCCCATGCTAATTGGCTTTAAGTTTGTTGTTCTTCTTAATAACCTTTTTAACACATAATCTCCTTACTTTAGGTTAGTTGTCTTCATTCACTTGTTATAAAAATGTGTTATTCGTTGCTGGTAAGCAACGTTTCTCAAAGCTGCATCTTCACATACTTCTGCCAACATATCCAAATCCAATCTTCACATTAGATCACTTACAGGAGAGTTAAAGTTTAAAACTCTATGGGATGGAAGGCCCAATTCAGCAGGTATTACAGCTTTAGTCCCAAATGATAGCATGTATGGGGATTCTCTAGTTACAGCCCTCGGGGTTATTCGGTATGCCCACAGAACAGAATGTAACTCGTTGATCCAATTTCCCCTGGCATCATAAAGTATTTTTTTCAATCGATTGAGAAGAGTTCTATTTATAACTTCAGTTTTCCCATTACTCTGAGGATGACCTAGAGCAGAATGTAGCCTTTGGACATTAGACTGGGCACATAGGCAGCAAATTCATCATTATCAAATTGTGTTCCATAGTCGGTGATAAAGGCATAGGGCAACCCATATCTACAAATTATATTCTTACAAATGAATTGGTAGACCTTCTCATAAGGCATGCCTATTAATGGTTCTACCTCAATCCACTTCGTAAAGTAGTCAACAGCAATAACCAAGTACTTGAATCTTCCTCGGGTGGCTGGCAACGGCCCGACCAAGTCTGTAACCCATATGAAAAATGGCCAAGATGAAGTGATTGGAGTTGGAGGATCCTGTAGAGTTTTGCGAATGCTATAATACCTTTGGAACTTGTCATATTTTCTAGAAAAGGCTTCATAATCTGCTCGCATTATAGGCCGATAGTATCCCTGTGCACTGATTCACTGCAACAATATTCTTCCTGCTACGTGGGATCTACAAGATCCTTTATGCACCTTCTGAATCAAGTCTGGAACCTCTAATGGGTGGAAGAAACATTGCAAGTTAACTGTCATCCCTCCCCTGTATAACACTCCTTTATCTAGCACATATCTGCCAGCATTATATTTCAACTTTTTGGCCTAAATCATGTCTGCTGACAGAGTTCCTTCTTTAATATAAGCTCTGATGGGATCCATCCAAGATGGTTCCATGTCTACTGTAATAAAATTGATCATCGAGTCTTCATCTATACTCCTATTTTCTAGAAGCTCGATAGGAATAGTTCATTAGAGCTCAATTCTAGTTGTTGAAGTTAATCGAGCAAGTGCAACTCCTCGACATTGTCCAGTCTTGGAATTCTGCTCATTCGAACAGATGGCAATGTTGCTATTACATCCAACACTTTGGTCAAATACTTGTTCATCAGTTCTCCTTTAGCTCCATACAAGCTCAATGTTTGATTCACCACCAACTGAGAATCACTATGCGCCACAACATGCTCGACATTTAGTGTTTGGGACAAACTCAAGCCCACAATGAGAGGTTCATATTCTGCTTCGTTATTTGATGTCTAGAATTGGAATCACAAAGTATATTCAATATCTATTCCATCTCGAGTGTTAAGTATTATACCTACTCCACTGTCGATTGAGCAAGATGACCCATCAACGTACAAGTTCCATGTTGGGATATTGTTGTCAAATTCTTGGTCTGTCAAGCTCCCATAATGGAATGTTTTTCTCCTTGCTTCCTCATACTTCCCTGACATCTCCTAAGCTCTAGAAGAGTAATTATGTAGATCAACAGTTATTTCTTTTGAACTTTCTTCTGATGAAGATTTCTCGGGGATTTATTGTTAACATCCCCTTTCAAAATTTCTTCTCCTGATTCTTGTTCTACTTGCCTCTCTTGTTACTCGGGAACCTCAGGGTAAGTGAAGTCTGTAATAAAATCTGTTATAACTTGAACTTTTAAAGAATATATTGGTTCATAAATGATATCATATTCCCCCAGTTTTACTACCCAGTACATTAATTTTGCCAGACTTCTTTAGTTTGTATAAATCTTGCCTTAAAGGCATATTAGTGTAGACTATAATCATATGGGATTAAAAATAGGGCTTCATCCGTTTGGACACCTCAATCAGTGCCAACGCCAACTTTTCCAGGCGTGGGTATCTAATTTCTTCTCCTCAAAAAATTTTACTAGTGTAGTAGATTGGTTTTCGAACTCCATTTTCTTCTCGAATTAAGACATAACTTATAGCTGATTCAAAAACAACTAAGTATAAATATAATCGTTCTCCAAAAATTGGTCGAGAAAGAAATGAGGATGACCCCAGGTACTTTTTGAACTCCAGAAAAGAATTTTCACACTCTTTGTTCCATTAAAAACTCATTCTAAGCACTTTGAAGAATGACAGACACCTATTTGTAGCTCAGGCCATAAATCTGTTCAGAGATGCTACTTGCCCAGTTAGCCTTTGTACATCCTTCTTGTAAGTAGGGGAATGCATCTCAATCAATGACTTGATATTTTCTGGGTTTGCTTCAATTCCCCTTTGATTTACTATATACCCGAGGAACATTCCCTTCTACACTCTAAACACACACTTGGTCGGGTTCAGTCTCATCTGGTGTTTCTCTAGTTAGTCAAAAGTATGGCTGAGGTCGGTAATATGATCAGATGCTCTCTTGCTTTTTGTCAACATGTCATCTACGTACAGTTCCATATTTTTTCCTATTTTCTCCTCAAAGACTTTGTTCACAAACCTCTCGTAAGTAGCACCTGCATTTTTTAAGCCAAATGGCATCACATTATAACAGTAAGTTCCTCGAGGGGTATTTAAAGAAATGCTTTCCCTATCTTTAGGCTTCATTTTGATCTGGTTATAACCAGAATAGGCATCCATGAAACTGAGTAGTTCATGTCCTGATGTAGCACCCACAAGCTGATCAATTCGTGGCAAAGGAAAATGATCCTTTGGGAATGCTTTGTTCAAATCTGTGAAGTCTATACACATTATCCACTTATTATTCTTTATCTTGACCATAACTACATTGTCCAACCAATCTGGATAGTTCACTTCATTAATAAAAGTAGCTTTTTTAAGCTTTTCAACTTCTTCATGTATTGCTTAGTTCTTCTCGGGGCTGAACACTCTTCACCTCTGTTTTACAGGCTTGGCCTCTTTGTTAACATTGAGTTCATGGCAAAGAAAGTTAAGATCAATCCCTGGCATATCTTCGTGACTCCATGCGAACACATGCTTTCTCTGTCTAAGGAAATTCACTAGATCCTGTTTAAGAACAGGATCCAATGTTGTTCCTATTTCAATGGTGCATTCTTGAAAAGCCGTACCGATTTAAATTAACTCGTAATCTTCCAAGTAAACCTTATTTAATTAGAGTCTATTTCTAAACCAAATAAATTGAGCCCCAAAACATGCATCAAAATGTGTTCGTGTGTCAAACCATAAATAAGTAAAGCATGTGTCACAAATTTAAGGAAAAATCCCCGCAGGGCAAAACCTTTTATTTCTATAACTTTGAAGAATTCACAAGATCATTGACTTACATACAACCTGATAATCGCCCACAAGTTTAATGCATGGTGTCTTCGTCAAACCTCCAAAGCAACGACTAGAAATATCATCGGCTAGAATGTCCCGCAAGAACTCCAGATGGTTAGCAATGAAGAAGAAAACGGCTTCTCCACAAGTGTGAACTTTATAAGGACTCCCTCCACAATATCACGTAGCTCTCCGGTTGTAGATTTATCCCCATAAAGATTAAACCACAACAAAGGTGTGTTCTTCAACACCAAAACAATTCACTAAAGCATATTGGGATTTTTGTGAATTGTAAACAAAGAAAGATTAAACCCTAAAAGGAAGAAGTAATAAAGGATTCTGCTTTCTCAGTTTTCTGTTATGTAAAATTCTGGGACTTCTTAATGAAAATGAAACCATTTAATGAGTATTTATAATAAAAATGTACCGCCTCAAAATATGTGCTCGTTCGAACGAGATCAGCATGTCGCTCGAACGAGATCGCGTGACATGCCTATCTCGCGCGAACGACATTGCTATGTCGTTTGAACGAATGTTGCGATAAAAAAATATTATTTTAATGTCCGCTCCAATACTTAGAAAAAATACTCATTCTCAAATTTTGACGAAAAAGCCCGTTCCAACACTTAGAAAATATTTTATAAAAATATCCCAAAAGCTTTAAATGTAAAGTTAAGGTATTTAAAACAAAACCTTACCAAAGTAAACTTCGCGCAGTCTTTTTGATGAATAACATGATAAATTCAGATCCGGTCTTGATGTAGATGACACTTGAATGCTCTTCGATGATGTAGCGGTATATGACATAATAAATTGATAACGGACTTATAAAAATATGTCCTTATAAATCTCCCCCTATGTCTATGCCGGTACATACATAAAAAATCCGAATTATCAAAAACCAAAATGCCTATACAAATATACCCTCCCATGAATAAATTTGCAAGTTCTCAAAATGTTCTTCAAACATCTTCATTAAATTTTAAAGCTTTTCTCATCAGGGTGTGCAACATCATGATCTTCAATCTTCGTACCTACACACATAAGATAAAGCAAAAACCTTCGTGACGCATCGAGCTTGAAATGATATAAAAATAATTCAGTAATAGATCAAAAATCAAATCTTCTCCATAATGCAAAAACTCCCCCATAACATGATAATTCTTTCTACCCCTTTTTATGATGTCCCCAAATAGACAGATAAGAAGAAAAAATCAAAACATGGAGTGTCACGGTAAAATGTATAGCAAACATGGATTAAGCTACGCGCATGCAAAGGTATGATCCAAAAACATCCACAAACTATTTTTGGATTTTTCAAAATTTTCATACAAAATAAGATACTAAAAATCAGACCATGGATTTAAACTCAAACAACCAAGTCATGAAAATGGAATGAATGGGTGTGAACACATTCGATAGGTAAATAAACGCAATCAATCATATGTGCACGATGCATATGTGTACCCCTAACGAATGAACATAAAAAACATCCTTTGGTGTAAAAATTGTTGAATTTAGATGACATCGTCTTATACAAATCAACAAATCAAAGTCAAAGTGATTTCCACACCAAGAACGTCCAAAACTATGTTGAGCTTTTTCAAGACTTTTAAGGATGTGCAAACCCGTTTTAATTCTCCAACCAAACTCCCTCAAAAATATTTTCTTTTAGAGGTGTATAAACTAAATTCTCAAACTTTGAAGAATTGGTGCAAAAACCTAATTGGCCCATAATTGGCATGAATTTCTTTTTATTGCCTTTAAATTTTTCGGACTCTTTTAAACCTCTTTGGACCCCGGATAATAAAATTCCTCAATTTTTTAGATCCAATTTAAATAGAGGCTTAATCGCAAAGGATAAATAAGAACCTTTCGTAGCCCTTCACCGTTTCAAAATAAAGCACACAAACTTTCAAACAACTTTTACATGCACAATTTTCTTATCAAGTTTTATCATGCTTGGTTCATTTTAAGGACATGATTGAAGTGAAAACATCCAACCAACATGTGATAAGACAAGCACAATAATCAAACAAATCCGTGCATGTGTGCAATAAAGGAAATCATGAGTCAAATATGTAGGAAGCATCACTTAGTTGCATCTCAATGACTCCAAACATTATAAATCACATGGATGAACTATTGTCTCAAAACACTATTAAATAGTCACATGAAAAAATGGAATGATGTTGTGACTCAATCATCCTAAGTGTCCATCCATAAACGGTGCAAACAAAATACAAAAATCTTTTTGGATTTTTCAAAATAAAATCTTTTTGTATTTTTCAAAAAAAATTTATACAAAAAGTACATGTCAACACGCTAGCAAATATATATCATGAAACCACAACTAGTGTATGACAAACATGCAAACACAATCATCTATATGATATGGCAAGAGAAGAATCATGTGCAAGCAAATGACAATCAACTTGTCTAAAATCTAGTGCCTCTAAAAGTGATTTCCTAACCCAAATAGATGTGAAACGTCGTGTGGGGGATTTAGGAACCAAGGGAACACTAGACATAAACTTCCTAGGACTTTTTCTAAGATAAAAAAAAATGCCTAAGGTGACCTTTCCTACCACAATATGAACATGTGTAAACGGGTGGAACGAAACCTATGGGTTGACCTTTTCTATTGTCCATGGGGACGATTGACCCTCTAAAATATGGTTTTGGCTTTAGCACTAAAAGAATGAGAACAAGATGAGCCATTACCATCACTATCAAACCTACTTGAGTCTGTCAAATCATTTTTTAACTTCAAAATTTTTTACTCAAGCAAAGAATTAGTCTCTTCCAATTCGAGGGACGCCTTTTTAAAATTTTCAATAATTTCTAAAAGGGTATCTCTCTCCGCCTCAATTAAAGCAAACTTTTCCCTAAGAGTCTCTTCACGTGCCATAAACTCATTGATTAAAATATTTTTTTCATCTTTGGCACAAACACAAACCATCGAATTTGTAATGTCCTCAATTTTTTTTCTAAAAATAGGACCCTATCATCACTTTCTGTCTTGGACAATTTTAAAGCAACAAAGTCATGGTCCAAAGAAACAAATTTGTCACGATAAAAATCTCTTTGATTTTAAACCGTTTACAAAAGATCCAACGCGAATTTAAAACGAGAATTTTCTTTTTCCAAAAAATCAATTCTTTTAGCAAACGTCAAATTCAAACGATTTAAATCATCAAAAATATTACTCGTGTCATCAAAGGGGGGCATCTGATTTTTCACAAAACTGGTTTAAAAAAAAAATATCACACAAATTTTGCAGAAAATAGGGATACGCGATAAATTAGCGCAACCCGCTCTTATACCAATTTTACGACGTGAGAAGTCAAATTGTATAAAAAAAATCCTTGAAAAATCAGGATCACGCGATAAATTGGCGTAACCCCCTCTGATACCAATTTCAAGAGTGCGCTTTCGTTTAAATTAAGAAATTATTTAATTAAACTCACTTTTTAAATTAAATCCTAAAACATGCCTCTAGGTGTGATTGAAATCAATATGATCATGCAAGAACAGTCAATCACAAACGAAACACACAAATGAGGAAAAATCCCCCAAAGGGGCAACACCTTTTTATTTTCACTATAATTTGTAAAAATGGTTACACAGATTATAATGAAAATAAGAGAGACATACGAAATACCCTTAAGCGTCGGTTTCGATTTCTCGACTGGAATCTCCCGCAAGAACTCCAAGTTGGAAGCAATGAAGAAGAGAACGGCTTCTCCACAAATTACTCCAGATGAGTAAAAATAATCCTCATGAAGATTTAACGAATCACATACATAGATGTGAGTGTTTATGTGAATAAACATGGCATAAAACCTTACAAGGTGAAGTCTATTTTCTGGGTAGTTTTTCGTAGAAATCGTGTTTTGAAAAGACTTGAAAAATGTGTAGAATGAACCCTAGTATTTATAAGAAAATCGAGGCGGCGGCATCGCTCGAATAAGATAGGCATCTCGCTCTAACGAACGACACGTGTCTTTCGAATGACATCGTGCGAGATGCTTATCTCGCTCGAACGATAGTGTGAACTCGTTTGAACGAGCTCGTCGATCAAGGCACTCCGCTTCTACACTTAGAAAAATTTCTGCTTTTGATAAAAATAATTCAGACTTCGAAAAAACATTTTTTAAAAAATTCTCAAATATTTATGCAAATATAAACAACTCCAATAAATCATTTTACCAATAATGCATCGTGGAATAGTGGGAAACGGTTGAGCAGCACGTCGCATGTAAAATGATGCACGTGTGAAGATGATGGATGCATATATTCAGATAAAGGCCGTCGTGGATGATCGTGATGACGTGTCGGATGTAGCGGTATAAGACATACAAACTGTGATCTAGGGAAAATATAAAAATCCTAGATTCAACACTGGACATTTATAAAATTATGTCCCTACAGTTCTGGCTTGTCATCGTCGAACACAATGCTTTTTGTCGCCTCTACTATCTATACCTTCACCATTTCTGTTTCCTCCCTTGGATCTAAGGTTTCAACCTTAGATTCTTCATCAGGTTCAGAGGTGTACACTTGGTAGGTGGTGGTTTTTTTCTTTATTTCTTCTAGATCTTCCTGCTCAGCAAATGAGTAGTAGCATTCCCGAACTACTTTTTGGTTGCCCTTTACAATGCATACTCCAAAGTTGGTCGATAACTTCAAATATTAATGGACTGTAGATGGTACGGATTCAAACTTCTTCAACCCTACTCTTCCAATAATTATGTTATTAGCCGAATGAACATTTTTATCTATTACAAAGAAATGTATCTTCTCTGTTTGGCGGGCTGGCCAAGTGCCGATCAACATCTCCACCTTAATTGTTCCCAAAGGGAATACTTTCTCACTAGAAAACCTAATTAAAGGTCTGTGGTAAGGCTCCAATTGGCTGAGCTTAAAATCCAGACTTTCAAAGCAAGGATAGAACATAATATCTACTGAGCTACCATTATCAATTAGTACTAGGGAAATAATGACATCTTGCTTTCTGACTTTGATTACTAGAGGATCATCATGGGGTACAATACTCCTGAGAGATCATTTTTAGAGAAACCGATCACCAGCTTATCTTTGTTGACCTTTCTCGATTGATCTTCTTTAGCTAGATCGATTCTCTGTATATAGGAACAAGCTTGTGCCTCATTGAGGTAAGTCTTCCTTTCTGCTGTATGATCTCAGCCTCTCCCATCTCCACCTGTAATCGTTTGACAATCAAAAGAACCAAAGACGATCATGAATACCTCAAGTTCTAGTTGCCTAGGCTTCTTGGGTAGGTCGGGATTATTCTCCTTATTATCTTCATGGGTCCTCTTTTTTCGTCTCTGGGCTTGCAAGGAGATTTTAACCTTTGTCGAGCTCATTCGTTGTTATGCCGATCAACAAACTGGTTCAATTTTCTTCTTTGGATGAGAGTTTCAATTTCATTCTGCAGATCAATACAATGATCTATCGTGTGACCTTGGTCTCTATGAAATTCACAAAATTTGGATTTATCCCTCTTGATAGGGAGGAGCTCCTTAACTTCTCAGGCCAACATAAATCTTTGTTATATTTAATTTCCTCCAAAACATGGTGAATACCCATTGTTAATGGAGTGTAATTATTTTACTTCTTGAGCCGATCTATAATCATTTTTTGATTCGATTCCATATCTTCCTTGGAATCTTTATGTTCCTTTTTTTTGGTTTTTCTTTCTCCTGTTATCCCCGAGCTCCGCTTAGCCGCCATTGCCTCCTTTGCATTCATGATCTTGGTTGCTTTTACTATTAACTCTGTTATTATCTTTAGGGGATCTTTAGCAATCATGTAGTAGATCTTCTCAGGGAGCAGTCCACTCATAAGAGCTGTTATAGTAGTCTTCTCCTCATAATCCACAACCTCTAATTTCTTATTATTGAAACGAGTGATGCAATCTATAGTACTTTTCCATCCTTTTGTCTCACACTGAGCAAATGAGCTACCCTTTTTGCTGGTTTGTCCCCAAACTAAAAGTTGCTAATGAATAGCTTGGCCAGTTGATTGAAGCTGGAGATTTTCCCCCGAGGAAGGCCATTGTACCAGATTTGAGCAGGACCAGTAATTATTCTGGAGAATACTCTGCACCTAATTTTATCGAGGATGACATATATGTCAGCTGCTGCCTGATATTGCTCAATATGAAGGACAAGGTCAGTTTTTCCGTCATATTTGGGTGTAACCACAGGAGCTTTAAACTTTGAAGGTGTGGGAAAATCCACAATAGCTTGTATGAAAGGAGATCCTTTTGGTTATAAAGGGTTCTTGGCTTTAGACATTTTTTCCCAATCTATCCTTCAAGCGCTGGATGGAACCCTTCCATGCGTTATTTCCAGCCTCAAATATATGTGTGTTACAACTTTTGCATTCCTACTAAACTGTTTGTGTTGAACTTTCTTCTTGCGATTGTTGCTCGGTGCAGGCAGTTCGTCGGGCATCTGATCTGGATTGGGCTAAGCCTTCCCTTTGATCAATTGTTCATCGAGTATTCCTTGACAATGCCCTGGGAGTATTTCTATTCTCCATGGGTCCTAAATAGTTAAAAGGAGATGCCCGACTAATCCTTTCTAAGGCACTCAAGCTATCAGGAGTAAAAGACTAATCCTCATAGGGCTCCAATGTTCTGAGAGAAGAACTTGTTCCTGGGAGATAAGAGGTATCTTTAGAAGTCCTGGATTGGATATATTTACTGCTTCTTGGAGGAGGAGGTGGCATATTTTCATGAGCAGGTAAGGAAGGTGACCTAGCTTTCAAGGTATGCGCTATCTGCCTCATGGTATCTCGCATAACCTCTTGTCCCCTGGCAAGACTGACCAGAACACTAGTCAAATCATTGGGCATTGGTGGAGCAGAAGGAACAGGTGGGATGCCATTGTTTTTTAGGCTTGATTCAGGAATATCAGCCATTTGAATGAATGAATGGATGAAAGCGGTTAGAAACACGTTTCCACAGACGGCTCCAATCTGTTGATGCAAAAAACTAGACTATCTCTAATTATTTTATCATAGATAAATAAAGAAATAAGAGACACAAAAGATTTTTAAAGTGGTTTGGCTAAAAGGGAAAAGCCTACGTCCACTGGTGTATATTGCCTTATATTTGTTTAGTTATCTCTTATTTTGTTCCCCCTGGCTATAAGGATTACAATGTATTTATATCCCGTAAGGGTGTACAAGAAGTAAAATATTAAAGGATCGAATGCCTTTATAACATAGACATTTACATTTGTACAACGTTCATAATGTATACAGCTAGTGGCGCTTGATAACCCCTGTTGGTCGGTCTTCCTGGTTTTCGTCGGGCTTTTTTTATGTGCCAATCGACATTCTACACTATTGGTCGGCATTCTTGGATTAATTCTGATAAATAGGCCTTGATGACTAGGACTAATGCCACGTGTCTATTTATGATTGGTCCACATAATAGGAAATTTTTTGGTATTAACACCCGCCATACGGGTATTACGAATTTGAGTCCCAAGTATATAATCTACTTCAGCAAATTACCCTATACACGAGCCATTGCTATTTTTATATGCCTACTTTTATCTTATAGGGATTCATAACAACTAAGGCTACTTTAATATCAAGAACTAACCTAATTAGAGGAAATCATACTTTAGCATAATCACTGGGAAAAGGGTCGCATCATCCTTTATTAACCATATATTCATATTTCTACTAAAACGATGTATAAATAGTGTTAAATCAGTCTTAGTCAAGCCCTAAAAAAATCACGCTCCTCTTTCTATCTAAAAATTCTTCTCCTTCTCTCAAGAGACTTTAGATCTGATCCTACTTCCCACCCTCATCAACCTTATTCCTTTTTCTTTTTTATGGCTGTCCTTTTTTAGTTGATGCAGTGATTGAAGAGTTTCTAGCTCTCACTAACAATGTGGTGGAAGCGATGAAGCCACATTTGGTTTCTATTTAACATGGTTAATATTCCTAAGGCTTTTGAAGAGCGGAGTATAGAACTCATTTAAGATGTATAAGAAGTGGAAGAAGGAAAAGTCGTGGCTTCTAAAGAAAACATAAAATGACCTAATCTCCACAAGTCAAGACTCCAAGACCTTAATAAATACAAGAATGTGTATTATGAATTTCTCGAAAGGAAAGTCTTTAATCATGAGGATATTCACAAGTTTAGGATCACTAATGGGAATGATGGCCCTTTAGTTCCTTCTCTAGGTAGCAGAAGGATGAAAAAATCCCAAACATAATCTTATGTTTGCTATATTTTCCAATATAGGTACATATGGAAGTAGGTTGGCTAGCATGGATATTTGTGCTATCGAATTTGTATTGAGATTGAAGCAAAATAATCCTTCCCAAAGTCTATAGATATAATCCTTAAATATGGTGAAACAACTGGAGTGTCGATTGATTACCAAGAAATGCCCCATTCTTATTCACATTGTTGTACTTTTGGACACTCATACTCTAGGTGTTCGAGAATAAAGAGAATATGGGTTGAAAAGAAGCCTAATCATGTGGAAAAGACTAATGAAGGTATTACCAAATCTAGTCAAGATAACACCAATAAGATTATTGAATAAGAGGATGGATAAACTCAAGTTAAGAGTACTGAAAAGAGTGATCTGAACAAGGTTGATCCTAGCGAGAGGGATAAAATGAGAATGCTTAGTTCAAATATCTCTTTGGAACCCACAACTCCTAATCTCAATAGAATGGCCTGTTCAAATATCTTTACTCCCATTAAGAATTTGGATAATGAAGATGAAGGTACCCCAGAATCTTCATGGTTGGTTATAAAGATCAAATCCATTGATGAATTGGATAAAAGGAGGATCCCCACTACAGTTCATGAAGTAATGATACATCATGAGAAGAAATAGAAGACTGGTCTTGGAAAGGGCCCCAAGAAGTCAAGAGGTAAGCATAAAATTCCAAATCCCAAATGATCATGCTGGCATCAATGCACACTTGGGGGTTAGACGCTCCCCATTAAAAATAAAAGTTTGTTGATTAATCTCTCTCTTCATAAACTCTATCTTATTTATATTTTTGAATAAAAAATTAGAATGTCTAATATGACTACAATTAAAAATAACTATTTTTCAAACTGGGAGTTTCTTCATAACTTCCCTACCAGAGGTGGAGTAATTATATTTATTAGGGGATGGGACCCCAACATCTATTATGTTTGTATTATCTCCTCTGATGCACAATCTCTCTTTTATAAAGTTAGTTTTGTGGTAATTGACAAGAACTTCTATGCTACCATCATTTATGGCTGCAATTTATCCCGAGAGAGGATCCCCATATGGTTTTTTCTTAGGTTGAATCACTTTGTCATTAATGATGGTCAGTGGATTCTTATGGGAGACTTTTAATGTTGTCCGAAAGAATGATGAGAAAAAAGGAGTTCTTGGGATTGACCAAAATGTTACTAATGAGGTTAATAATTATTTGTTTCATTTACAAGTTGATGACAAGGTTTTTAGTGGGCTTTGGTTTACATGGAGTAAGAAGCAAGTTGTCTAGCTTAATGTCAACTCTAAGTTAGAGAAAGTGTTCCACAGTGATTCTTGGAGTTCAACCTTTCTCAACCAAAAGTTCTTTGTTAAGGTATATCTAGTCATAGTCCTATTCTCTTCACTGTTTTGCACATGGGTGAGAGGAATACAAAGTCTTTCAAAAAATTTAACTTTTAGATTAACCATGCTAACTTTATAGACATTCTTCTAGAATCATGAAATGGTGACGTGAGGGGGAATGCAATGTACAAAGTAAGTATGAAATTTAGGTGCCAAAAAATACTCTGAAAGATTTTAACAAGAGATTCGACTATAATATCTCTAATAGAGTTCTTGAAGCTAAAACTTTAAATTAAGTATTTTCCTCCAACTCCATGAGGCATCATTTGGAATTTTTAGGGACCAAAAGGCTTTTGTCATTAATCTTGTACACATGGAACCATTTAACTCACAAACTATCCTTCTTATTGTATAAGTTCTATAGGTGTCTGAGCATAGAAACTTTGTACAAAGCATCAAGTTTCTTGATGCTCAACCATCCATTTTTTAGGACTACATAAATCTTTCCATTCCATCTTTGCCCGACTATGTTTTAAATCAAGACCTCTCTTTTGGGACTACATAAGTTCCAATTCACTAAATCATAATCTTTCATTATGTCTATTTTTATAGCACATCTATATGGAGTGAGATCTCTGGGATGGTTTCTCATTAACTTTAACAAAAAATATGTTCTCAGCTATTAACTTCCACTTCAAAAATGCAACTTATCTGTCATTAATCATATAAGGCAAGATAGGTTTGATTCTTAAAGCTATGATTTTGGATATGCATTTGTAAATTGTATTGCAAAGTAGCTAAGATAAATAGATATGAGGGAGATACCCCTAACAACCTAACACTATACCAAAATAGTCAAATTAGCACCCTTCAACTAGCCAGCCTTGTTACGGTCATTAACCATGACAAAAAACACATTTTTTATCACGATCGAGGACCGTGACAAGGCCATGACAATACCTTATCACGGTCAATGACCGTGATAAGTCCGTGATAACTCTACTTGTCGCGGACTTATCACGATCATTGACCATGATAATCATATAAAGTTGTCACGGTCAATGACCGTGACATGTCCGTGACAATTCTGTCAGTAAAAAAACCCTCCTCTTCTTTTTTTCCCATCGATTCTCATTCCCTCCATTTCTCTCTCTCTCTCTAGCGACTGCACACACTCTCTCTCTCTCTACAGCTTTGGTATATTTTCTCTCTCTATTTCTCCTCCATTTATATATATGTGTACGTATATGTGTTTATGCATATATGTGTGTGTAAATGTGCGCATGTGTGTGTGTGGTGTATATATGCGTGTGGGGGGGGGGGAGGGGAGGGGGTGTTTGTGCGTGTGTGTGTGTGTGTATATATATATGTTTGTGTGTGTGTGTATGCGTGACATAACCGTGACAATTCTAATGAACTTGTCACGGTCATTGATGGTGACAAGTCAGTGATAACAATAGTTGTCACCCCCAGAATTGTCACGGTCATTGACCTTGACAAGTCTAACTTGTCAAGGTCAATGACCGTGACAATTCGTCAGATTTGGTGTAGTGTAAAACAAAGGATAACATGAAGGTTACAAGCACCACTAGAAGTTACATAGGAGAGTAAAAGCAAAGAAACTAGTTATAACTAGAATATAAGATATAGTAAGGGAGGCCCAATACATACAAGTCATCCAGTTATCGTAACTTCTCTTAGTCTTTCTCTAAGACATCGTTATTTGGTGTCCCATTAAGATTCCTATCATTTCTTTCTAACTAAATGCAATATACAATACTAGAAAATGAGAGGTTTCTAACTTTATTTATGAAAGAACTCCCCATAAAATTGGCAGTAGTATAACTCCGTTCATTATTCTAGATATAAACATCCCCGTACAACTGGTTTCTATATTGGACCTTTTCCACATCTCTTGACCAAGAAATCATTTATATAATATATGGGAGATAGTTTTTGCATGAGAATTTCATATTCCACAAATATTTTGGTAAGGAGGTCGCAATTAAGTAATTATTTTTTATATAGAGGGAATTCCTACAAATCATCAACATAATGAAGGAGCACTTAGGTACGTTACTCTTATCCTAAACAAGTTTGTCTAGTTAAACTTTGGGAGTGGATTTCTTACGGTGTGCCAAGAAGATGAGCATGGATAAGTCCTATTTTTATTTGGCAACCAAACCACTTTGTCATGTGTCTCTTGTTTAACATTTGGAAGAGTAGTGTTTATAATCTTGTAGGTCTCCCAAGTGATGGTTGAGGGTCATCTCCAATTGTCACAATGGCTATAGTTAGCCACTTTGGATCTGTGATTTCTAGCAACATCATAAATAACTCTATCACCATAGAGAGATTGGAGAGGACCATTGGCATGCTAGTTGTCATACCACATGAAGGTGTCTCCCCTATTTTGGAGTGGGGGAGATGACAGTGATGCCGATGGATGTCCATCAGATTCTGAGCTTGCCGTGGGAGGGGTAGTTGATCGATCCTTTCACCTAATGAATGCATTGATTGAGGCGACACTAGGGCCAATAGAGATAGTCGACTCGGGGGAGTCGGTGAGCATGGCTTATCTAAAGGAGGCTTTGATGGGACAAGTAGTGGATGTGATGGACGCTCGGTAGGAGCAAAAAGTGGTGTGCTTATTTATTCTATTCTTATGGAGGAGTATGCTGCTGGCGAAGAGAAATGATGACATCCATTTGTGGGAGTCTGACATTGGCGACGTTGTATGCCATCTTGGACGCCTTCAGTTATTGTTGTCGGCTTACTTTAACTGGATCTCTGTACCTTTTGCAAGAACTTTATTTTATTGTGTTTTTCTGATTTAAATTCTTTTTGTGATTATTTTTTTAAAATATTTTTGTTTTTCAGACATGTATCTATTAGGTGATCAGGTATAACACCCGATTGATGCGCTTGAAGGAGTTGGAGGTCAATGCATGGCCAATGACGAGTAGTTGGAAAGAGCTATAATAGCTTTAAGACATTATTTTTTGGGGGAAGCTGTGTGTATAAATAAAAAATAAATAGCTACAATATCAAGAGGGCATACCCCCTAGAAAAAAATGAATCTACCCAACAGAGACACAAGATAAAAGAAGCAGTATTACAACGAGAAACATCACAAACTATGGGGTGTGAAAACCCTATTAACAAAAACAAAGAACACTAACAATGGAGTAACATTACAGCAATGGCAAACAATATAACAACAAACGTAATAAAGATGTGGGAACCATTACTTAACCCATGTCCATTAACCACAAACAATGTGTACCAAAGAAAACAAACCGGGTATAACCCAAAACCAGCAGGTAACAACCCGCACCATGCATATCCACCAAACCCCAGAAGAGAATAAGAACCACTTCGGACTGGTCACCAGTACCCCCAAGGCCACCATAGAGCCTTCCAAAGGCCACTATCTGTAACCCCACCAGACTGAAAAAATGATGGACTCCACCCACAACCGCCACTCGGTAGAACCACGTTCACCATGGTGGAAAGACTACCCACATGAATCACTAACGTCAAATAACAACATAAAACAAGGAACACCACTGCAAATACTAAGACCAAAATGAGGACAAATACATTGCAACCACGCCACAAGAGCAGCCACACCACAACCCAACCTCCACCGCATTACAACCCAAACTAGCTCCCTCCGATTGTCGAAAACCAGTCAACCCCAAATTTTTCTTGAAGCTCTAACAAACAAAAGAGAAATGTGTCGATCCAGAGCAGACACAGTTTTCAAACCACAAAAAAAATCGAGAAAGGAGCGAACTAGGCAGCACTACCACAAGGGGTTAACCAGACCCCACCTCAACTAAATCTACTCAACCCCACCAGCGAGAACATCACAACATGATTTGACTTGTAGTCTTTCAAGGATGTGAGGGGGGTCCTAAGACGTTGTTGTCTTTCAAGGATGTGTTGTAGTGGGGGGTGTCGGGTCCTAAATGCCCTCAAGATCAACCAGGTTGGATTTTATTATTTATTTTTGGATTTTTTTATTCTTGTTTTTAAAATTGTATTTTGATGAACCAGGATTTTTGGAATTTGTTTCTTTGAAGGCAGGCATTCTTCCCATGGGACCTGTTACGGACTTTCAAACTCAAATGCGTCGACTACTGTCGCATGATTTTGGATACAACTCGTACCTAAAGGAGCACATGATTACATCGATAATGGTGGGACATGCAGGGTTCCTATGGAGAATCCCACTTTTTTATATGCAGGATCCAGAGAGGGTGACATAGGAGGCAAGGGTGACGGTTATGATAAAGAAGCACTATTCCACTTACATTAGTGCTACGTGACTACTTAGATTTTGTGATGAGTTTATTGGTCCAATCTTTCATCTATGACATGGATGGGGCTCCACCTTCACCGGCTAAGACAAGAGGTAGTGAGGTTCTTGGGTCATCTGGTCAGGCCTTCATAGAGTGGTACTATGGTGGCGGATTCCCCTCCACTACGCAAGTATGGGTTTCCCTCCCGGTATTTGCAGGTGGAAGGGAAGGATATGATATAGATTCTACACAACCCTCACACGGAGATAGAGGACTGTCCTCCTATGACACCAGAGGATTGCGGGTTAGGGGCAAGTGCACTAAACTTCTTCTTGGATTTCTGCATTTTAACTTTTGTCATTTATTTGCATATTGAGACTTTATTTTGTTTTTGTCTTTGTATACCATATCCGTGTGGACTTCTTTTGTGCAAGATATCAGAGATTAAATGGCTTCTGCGACTGATCAAGCATGAACCATGCGTCGTGTAATACGCAAATCATTATTATCGGTTCGGCGACTCAATGCAAAAAACCTAAACTACAACTACACTTGACAAGCAAGCACAATGGTAAGTCGGGTATTGAGAATCCACAGAGAATGATTGAATATTAGATTTTAATTGCTTTAGAACTTCAAAAATAAAAGTGTAAAAGGTGATGGTTGGTTATGATTGAATTTTAGATTTTAATTACTTTAGAACTTCAATAAATTTAATTGATTTTAATTTCTTTTGAACACTATACACATCATATACAAACTTCTCTTTCTTTTCTTTTATTCCTTTTCTCTCTTTTTCTTTTGTTTTCTTTTGTTTTCTTCTTTCTTTCACTACTTTATTTTCTACTTTTCTCACTCTTTCCATGCCTAATTGCAACCACAAAGCAAGAACATCATTCAATCCCAAATACATTCCAAACAAAGGTATGTAAGGTAATAAGTATGGTATAAAACTCCAATTCGGAGTTGGTTAAGGGATTTTGGGTTATGAAACGAAAGGCCATATTAAGGCTGACGAGGGGAAACATTAAGGTGAGGTGAAGGTCTATATGAGTGATATAACGAAGATGGCCTATGATTAAGCAATTATCGAGTCAAAACAAACTTTGAAAATCATGATCAAGTAACATATTTAAAAAATGAACTCAATTAATGAACGATCAAATGAAAGAATGGTGATATTAGTGACAAAATCAACTTTTTCAAAGAGGAAAGAATAATGTATACACTCATAAATTAAGAAATGCCCAAAGATCAATCGGTGTAAGTGTGTACAATGCAATAAAAGTTTACCGAGTTATAAAAATCTTAAACCAAATTAATAAAATAAGAAAAGCGCATATGCTCATGGGATAAAGTTTAATTCATGAAGTTATTCATAATATCAATGCTTTGATAAAGTTATTCAGATATTGCTTCCAATTCCTATGCAGAATTATATGGTCTTAGAATGGGTATAAAGTTATGTATTGACTGTCATATAGAGAAGATCCATGTGGAGCTAGATTCTATTTTTGTTGTGAATCTTATTAATAGGTTCTGTAAACCACCCTGGAGGCTAAAAGAGTTGGTGACTGAAATCAATGAAGACTTGAAGGCTATAAAATTTTCTTTATCCCACTGTTACAGGGAATCTAATACGGTAGCTGACTCATTGGCAAATTGTGGCATCCACTGCAAGAATTCTCAAATCTTCTCTTCTATTATGGAGCTTCCTCCATTGGTTAAGGGGTATTAGACTCGACAAGCTGGGTTGTCATTACCTCAGATTTTATTCTAGCAATTCCTAGTTATCTTCTTTGAGGACTAAAGCTTAATAAGTTCTAAAATCGAGAACATGCATCGTTGAGTTGTCTATTGGATCGAGCAATTATTAAACTTTCTCATCGGAAACAAGGCAAAACGCCCAACAAAGGAGAAAAAAGAAAGATTTTTTTTAAAATTTTCAATTTTTCACAAAAACCATGCTTTGTAACTAACAGGTGATCAAATCCATGGACTAAACATGAAATGGATAAAATATCTTACACCCACAAACACCATATAGTTTTCTCAAAATATGTCCAATAAACATGCGACAAACTCAACAATACGAAAAATATTTCATACACATTATTAGCACAGTGAACGAATTCACACAATAGTCCGTAGTTATTAACAGTATAGAACGGACTTCATAAAATTGAAACCTTAAAATGTGGGAGGGGAGAGAGCACACGCAAAGTATGATTGGGTAAAAACATATATAAACCGGATAATAAACATAACGCGTGCATATAACAATCCTCACCGGGTATTACGCTCAAAATATGAAATCACTAAGAAAATGGAGGTAATGCACTGGACATGCGGGTATAAAGAGTAAATGTAAATGGAAACTAGGCCGCACACATGTCACAAATGAAGAACGCAATATATAAAATGAAAAACTGTAATCTTAATGAAAGTTACCGCTCATTAAAGGAGTGAAATGCATTTTCACAGATTATCAAAACTATTTAAACTTTTAAATTGAATTAACCATAGGTTCACGTAGGACTTGATAGGGTTGTAATGTAGGTTTGGGGTTAAGGTTATGAAATGAAGGAAATATGTACGGATTCAAAGTGTTCGGAGATGAAAACTCGGAATAATGGAAAATGCGGGAAATATCAAAAATTGGAATGTAACTTCCATAAAAGGCATTGAATATAACAATGGGGAGAGTAAACAAAGCTTATTGAACACTATACACATCATATACAAACTTCTCTTTCTTTTCTTTTCTTCTTTTTCTCTTTTTTTCTTTTCTTTTTTTTTTCTTTTTTTTTCTTTCTTTCACTACTTTCTTTTCTTCTTTTCTCACTCTTTCCATGCCTAATTGCAACCACAAAGTAAGAACATCATTCAATCCCAAGTACATTCCAAACAAAGGAATGTAAGGTAATAAGTATGGTATAAAACTCCAATTCAGAGTTGGTTAAGGGATTTTGGGTTATGAAACGAAAGGCTATATTAAGGCTCAAAGGGTTGACGAGGGGAGACATTAAAGTGAGGTCAAGGTCAAGGTCAATATGGGTGATGTAACAAAGATGGACTATGATCATGTCATAAAGTTTACGCAATTCTCGAGTCAAAACAAACTTTGAAAATCATGCTCAAGTACCACATTTTGAAAATGAACTTAATTAATGAAAGATCAAATCAAAACAAAGAATAGCGAGATTACTGACAAAATTAATGTTTTCAAAGAGGAAATAATAGTGTATACACTCACAAATGAAGAAAAGCCCAAATCTCACTCTGTGTAAGTGTATACAATGCAACAAAAGTTTATCGAGTTATAGAAATCTTAAACCAAATCAATGAAACAAGAAAAGCGCATGTGCTCATGGGATAAAATTTAATTCATGAAGTTATTCATAAGATAAATTGTTTGAGGACTAAAGTATAATAACTTCTAAAATCGAGAACATGCATCGTTGAGTTGTCTATTGGATCAGGCAATTATTAAACTTTCTCATTGGAAACATGGAAAAATGCCCAGCAAAAGAGAAAAAAGAAAGAAAATATTTTTGAATTTTTTTAATTTTTAACAAATGGCATTATTTGTAACTAACATGTGATCAAATCCATGGATTAAACATGAAATGGATAGAATATCCTACACCTTAACTTAAATGTTGCATTGTCCTCAATGCGCATTAAGAACACAACACAAAGATAGGAAAATAATGATATTACCCAAAATTGGAGCGATCCCCAATAAGCACGAGTCCAAAGAATCTACAAAACAAGTTAGTACCGAGCATAACGAAAAGCAATAACAAAAAGGTTAACTAATTACACTAGACTAAATTAAAAAGAAAGAAAAACTAAAGAATGAGAGAATAAAAAAACTAACTATATACAACCTACCACTTGGACTTCACACTAACGATACAGTAGAAGTCTAAATAATTGAGGATCCACCCAAAATATGAATTGACTTTGAAAGATCCACGATTGAACCTCCTTAGAAAGCATGCCTCCCGAAAAATAAGAATTTCGTTTGAAATACGGAAGGCACGTGTGTAAACAAAAAAGTGAACCATTGCCAATTTGAAATTTTGGGTGGATGATGGGGGATTTGGTTAATAAGGGGGAAAGATACACTTGAGGTCCAAGAAAAATCGACTCACATCCCAAAGGTTTTTCAATTAGAATGGTAGATGATGCACACGTGGGGATAACATCCACCATAGAAAAGAAGAGCGGCAAACAGGATAGCATATTTGAGAGATACGCCGGTATCGAGAATCCACAGGGAGTGGTTGAATTTTAGATTTTAATTGCTTTAGAACTTCAAAAATAAAAGTGTAAAAGGTGATGGGTGGTTATGGTGAAAAAGGAAAAAGAAAGAAGTTAAGGCTAAATAATTTAAGAGCAAGACTCGGAATCGTATTCCTACCACACGGCCTAACAACTACTAATTAGAATTCTGGATCGAAAGCACTTAACCGAGCATTTTCAATTAAGCATAAACATCACACAATAAGGAATTCAATGCAAATTTGTGAGATTAAACATTTAACGAAAACTAGTCACCCGCGAATTAAATTCGGTTTATCGCTATAAACACTAACGTTGAGTGACAAAGAAAGTTAAACGCATAATAATCCGACTTTAATACCCGAGGTGTCAATTAAATGTAATTTTATACGAAACCTAACTTTCGGAGCTCGACGCCCGTTAATGGTGAAAATTCAAACTCGGCCCTACTTATCTAAGGGAAATACATGAAGCTAAACTAAGTTAACACTAAGAAAGCAATAAATAAATGAAATAAAAGTTAATCTAGGTAATGAAATGTAAAGAAAACATGGAAATTAAGCTAGAACAATGGAAATACAAGGAAATAGATGATGAATAGTATTCACTTATATTATTGGGTGTCAAACTAAGAAGAAAATGAAGGAGAGGGTCAAGTTCCATAAAAAATCCCAAAAAGCTCTCTAACCCTAAGTCTAAACTAACTAAAATGATATCCCCTGTACAAAAATACACTAAGGGTTCTATTTATACTGAGTTACAATTAAGAAACAAAAAATAAAGGAAAAAGAAATAAGAAAAGAAGTTAAGGGGATACGTTAGAATTAAACACTAAAAGAAAAATGGACAAGAAAAAGAAAAGAGAAAAGAGAAGTAGCAGCACAACTTGTGGCAAGGTAAAACAGGGGAACGGTCGACCGGGGTGGTGGTCGGACGACCGCGTGAATAGTTCAAGGGCCACTGTCTCAATACAAAGACAAAACCTAAAATCCAGTCGACCAGCGGCAGGGGCGCAGTCGACCGGTCACACCATACTTCCCCACATATGGTACAAGAGAAAAACTCCATCCCCATGGAGGAAACCCACTAATGGCTGCATAACCCAAAACGCAGAACACCATTTGAGTGTCAAAACCCAACTCCATAATAAGCCAACAAAGACCAAAGACCCAACACATCGGTATAGACCTGCTAGAGTGAGATATGCCGAGACCCACATCCATGAATGACAACAACCTACAAAACCCATCAACGGTGGCAACCACAAAATCAAAGCCCATTTTAAGATGGCACACAAGACCCATATGCGTGTGTGGTCAACGATCATCATCAATTTAGACCACAATCATCCTAATTTGTTCGTGGTCAAAACCCTAAACCCAAGACAAAATCCAAAATCATTATTGATATGAGAAATCGCTCATAAGTCGTTCTCATATCAGCAAGTCAGGTAAAGAATATAAATAAAACAAGTAAATAGACATGAAAACAAAATATAGAGTGGTTCGGCTATAAAAGAGCATATGTCCACTTTGGTGCCTCCCTCTCATTATATTCATATCGTTGATGTACAAGTTTACAATGCTACAATGGGCATACAAAATAGATGAGAGAGAAGAATACATGACTGTAGCGGTTCCGAGGGTGCCGGAGATATGACTACGATGTAGGTGAGTAGCTCCCAAGCTATATGTTGAGGTTGTGTAGAGAGAATTTGGCAAGGCTTCGCCACGTACTATGGAATCTGACCCGAGGATCAGGAATAGAAGTGAACCCCCTATCCTGAGGTATCGACCTATATTTATATGAGGTGTGTGAGTTGTGTCACGTGCCTTGAGCACGTGACATAAATCTAGAGCAGCTACAATGAGAGGGATGTGTCCTGTAAGTGAGGCTAGAGATGTGGGTGCCGCACCCTTTGTAGTATAAGTCTGCGACAAGTATGTTAGGCTAATTGGTATGTGTCTCACCCTGCAGTGGGTAGGGCTTCACCCTGTACTGAGTAGGGTCGCGGCCTATAAGCTTGTGTGCCTGAGTAATGTCAGGGTGTTATATTTGCCATATCAATAAGCCCCCAAGTCATAGTGCCAAGAGGTAGTGACTAGGGCTGCGGCTGAGTAGTCCAGTGCTCTCAAGGTGCCGTCGTACTTTCAAGGTGATGGTTCATCTTCCCGCACCCACTTATATAAATTGTTCTAGCCATGGACTTCATTACGTTTTCAAATTTTTGAGAGCATATCGAGAGTGAATTTCTGCACGTTTGTCTCCTTGCATTTTTCGGCGATCTCTAGCAGTTGTGAGTGGTGGTTGAAGGCGGTTTGAGGCTGAGCATTGGTTGTTTCTTCATTTCCAAATAATCTTCCAACCATCCCTCTCATTTTATGCCCCATTTGTGTACTGGCTTCATATTTTCTGAGACAAATTCCACCGCACCGATAGGAATTAAACTCACATATCTGATAATTTCTAACAATTAAATGACTTCAAAAATGAATTTTCATTTGTTTGATTGTTGAATATAACTACCATATCTATTTTTCAGAAGAAAAAAAACCCCAACTGCTTGATAGAAACTTAGGGTTTTGATTGTATAATTCTTCTATTACTTGGATCATATGGCTTGTATTTGTGTTGAATCGCATTGAGATCATATAACTATTCTTGTTGTTATTGAATAAACCCTTCACATTGTGAGTCTTCAGTCTTTAAATGAATCAACATTAGATACTAAACTGTTTGAGTGAGTGGCCACGACATGATAAAATACCCATCTAGGGCTTCCCTTAATCCATGCAACATTCCAACATTGGTTTAAGCCCTAGTTGCGACCTGTGGCAAGTGATGGCTATGACCTGTAGCCTATTTTTGGATAGGGTAATCCCTTAGGTTCTTATATTTAGACTCCGCGGCATTTTAGCCCATAGTTTGATGCCTACATCCTGTTGAAACTAGTTTAACAATATTCTCCTTAGGTTATCAGATTAGGGTCAGCAGTGTTTTAGCCCATAGTAACTACGACATGTAAGAAAATAATACCTTCCATCAAATCAATATGTCGTGGCGATAATTATCTTTTAGGGCTTTAGAACCCAACATTTGGTGTACTTAGCCCATTTGGCCTAATAGTTATTATTCATCCCCAGCTTGATATATCATTTCACCTGCCGCAGCCTGTGAGAGGCCTTAATACCATATTGGCTGCGGAACCTAACCGCGGATTGTGATTTTTAGGTACTGCTGCAGCCATATGAACTTTGACCCAGAAGAATTTTTGAGAGGCTTTTGGGTAAAACATTTTAGAGTCTCTCATTCTGAACTTCCTTTAGTGCCTCATTTGAAGTCAATAGGGCCTTGCCAACTGAAGGATTGCCCCAACTATATATTACTAGACTTAGACTCAGATTCTGCGGTTATAGAGGAAGAGGACAATTCCAGTAACCAACCAATGGATGTAGAAGATAACGCCGCGGCAGGAGGTGCAACTAATGTTAGGGATGAATCAGCTGGACCATCTGGGAGGGCTGAGAGGCCTCCAGCTGCACTTGACATCCGTAACATTATGACCCAAGAATGGCTTGATCAAGTAGCTAAGGCCTTCAAGTTTCCTGAGGGCTTGATGTGCTCAGCACCTGCTGCGGAACAAAGGCCCTGCACGACCCTTACTGACGATGGGGTTTGTTTCCCTTTACATGCTTTCATTTACGGTCTGCAGCTGCCGGTCCCTATTCCCATCAGAAGAATATTTTGAACAATGAGACTAGCCCCATCCCAATTAGATCCCAATGGCTGGAGGGCCATTCTTGCAGCCATCGTGCTATGGAAGAATCAATTTAAGAGAGATATTACTCCCGCGGAGATTTCCACTTCTACCGCCCGAAGGAAAACTCTGTACAGTTTATTGGGTATTACTACTTCTCCGTTCGCGATATGGACGAGAACCTTTACTCTGGGAGGCCTACCAGTGTAAAGAGCTGGAAGGGGAAATATTTCTACATCTCTGGAGAAGGGTGGGAGATTCACCATGAGGAGAGTGAGAGGGAGAGATCGCTTAGGATGTCGCGACAATGGGGATGTCCCTCCAATCTAGGTATATTTTCAATTATAGTCGCGTCCCCTCTTTATAATTGCCTATTATTCTCGAGTTTGCTTCTGTACTATCCTTTGTATTTTTTTTGCAGTTCCTGACAATTTTCAATTGAGCAAGTAGTAAGAAAAAAGAGTTGCCAATGCCGCGGGAGTTCCTGCTAAGGAGAAGAAATTCAGTGTACTTGTAACTTCTGCCTCTGTATTTGAAGCAGGATACTTCCCAAGTAAATCCATACCAAAAGAGATGGCCGCGGGAGGTAATAATTCTATCAACAGTTTTGTTCCGCGACAATTATTTTCTAAACTTCAGATATTTACTGTTGCATTTCTTGTTTTAGGTGAGGAGGCTGACAGGGAGCTTTTGGCTGCCCAAATGGAAGAGATGGATGAGGACGTAACTATCCTTAATAACACTTCTAGGCATAGAAAGAGGAAGAGGTCCAAAACCAAGGCTCCAGCCGCAATTCCTTCCAGCGACCAAAATCCATCCGTGGAATCAACAATCCCTGCCGCACCCCAACTCCAAGTTAGGGAGTTGGACCCTCACGAGAGGCCTAAGGTTACTTTCGATGATGATATTGGGGCCAATTTGGCAGCGACAGGGCTGATGACAACTTCTGAGGGTCCAATCCATTCAAACTCTCCCCCACCACCAATTATCGCAATAAACTCCAACTTGGCACCTCCTTTGTGTCGCGCCAGCATCGGCATTGATGTCCGTCTGTGACCACAGATTAGGCAACCCAACCCTGAATCCTATTGGGACACGACTGCGAGGGCTCCCCACATGATGAAGAGGGTCCCGGACGCCGCAAACCTTGATAGGCTCGTGGATGAAGATCACGATGATTTGGAGGACTATGGTCTCCACAGTATTTTGAGGGTAAGTGCAAATACTCTCAGCGCTATTTTTTCATTCCGTACCTTGATCCTAACTCATTGATAGGCAGGGGTTTCACCGCAGCGCGAGCGTCACCTGCACGCCGGTCATTTTGAATTCGGCTCACCTAAATTATACAAAAACCTAAACTTATGACTACACTCAATGGGTGAGTATAGTGGCCAAGTTCGGGTATCGAAATCCACATATACGAGTTGCTAGAATTTATAAGGTTTAATATTCCTAAATAAAGGTGTAAAAGATAATTATACACAAAAAGGTAAAGATGCACAAAAGGGAAAGATTGATCTAGGCGAGTGTATTTAAGCTAGATTAACAAAGCAGTAGAAACTATAGGTTGCGTCGAATATCCCTCATCCAAGTTAATTAGTATAAAATAGTTACATGGGTCGATGAGTTTTTAAGATTGCATCTCGTTTCAACAGTTAATTAAATCAAGAGTTGTCACACCCCTAAATTTGCCTAAGGGTCTAATAAGATTTTGGCGTCAACAAATACCCCGGAAATTACGCACGCACGGTCGTAAGCACGGAGCATACATGATATACCCCGTCAAATCTCCTAGCCCCAATAACTAGGACAACGCCCGCGAAATAGACCTCTAAACTCCATCACAAAAGCAAAGCAACATGTCAACCCGAAATGAGTTCAATCCGACACAACCTAGACTAATTTAGCTAGAAATCATATTAAAAACGCTGTAAATGAAAGAGGTAAATAAACACAATAAAACTACACTACAAAGCAAGTAAATGAAAGCAAGTAAACTAAATTAGAAAGCGAGTAAATAAACTACAAAGCAAGAATTAAAGAAATACAAACTAAATTAATGGAGAGGGAATATGAATAGTTAACATACAAACCCAAATGGGTGTCAAACCAAGTGAGGAAGAAGAATGAGCTCTCAAACCCACAAACCCTAACCTAAACTAACCTATAATGAATTATATCTGAAAATAGAAACCAAAATTGGTTTATATAGTAAGTGGAAAAGAAATAAAGGAAAAAGAAAAGAAAAGGAGAAAAGCACAAAATATCTGGTATATGTGATTTCATTTAGCATATGCAAGAAGCCATTACACCCCTAGGTTACCCTAGTGGACGAGTGGCATCTCGTGAGGTTTTTCAGGGATGAAACCCACAAACATCATATGGTTTCCTCAAAATATGCCCAAACCAACATGAAACAAGCCCAAAAATAGCGAACAAGATTTCATACGCATTATTAGCACAAATGAACGAATTCAAACACAAGTCTAAATCATTAACATTATAGAATGAACCTCATAGAATTGAAACCTTAAAATGTGGGAGGGGAGCGAGCACACGCAAAGTGTGATTTGGCAAAAACTTATATAAACCAGATAAAAGTAAGGGCAAGCATAAATTCAATCCTCATGAGCATCACACTCATTAAGTGAATTCAGTCGAAACGGGGAGGTAACACACGGAACATGCGGGCATAAAGAGTAAATGTAAGTGGAAACTAGGTCGCACACATGTCACAAATGAAGAACGCTATATAGGAAATGAAAAATTGTAATCTCAATGAAAGATATCGCTCATATACAAAAGGTGAAATGCATTTTCACAGATTATCAAAACTATTTAAACCTTTGAATTACATCTACTTAAGATCATATAGGACTTTAATAGGGTTGTAATGTAGGTTTGGCTAGGGTATGAAACGAAAAATATGTATGTACAGGTTCAAAGTGTTCGAAAATGAAAACTCGAGATAATGGAAAATACGGGCAATAGCAAAATTGGAAAACAAGTTCCAAATAAGAATTTGATATATCATTTGGAGAGAAATAAAAGCTTATTGAACTATATACAACATATACAAATTTCTCTTTCTTTTCTTTTGTTCTTTTTCTCATGTTTTCTTTTGCTTTTTGCTTTCTCTTTTTCATCTTTTTTTTCACTTCTCTCTTTTTCTTTACTTTTCATACTCTCATATGATCAAATTGCAACTTCAACACAACAACAACATTCAATCCCAAGTAACATTCCAAACAAAGGTATGGAAGGTGTATGTATGGGTTAAAACTCCAATTTGAAGTTGGTTATGGGATTTGAGGTTATAAAACGAAGGGATAATATTTAGGCTCGAAGGGGTTGACGAGGGGAAACATATAAGGTAAGGTCAAGGATAATATGGGTAATATAACAAAGATTGACTGTGATCATTTCATAAAGTTTATGCAATTATCGAGTCAAAACAAACTTTGAAAATGATGCTCAAGTAACATATTTCATATATGAACTTATCTAATGAATGATCAATGAAGAATAGCGAGATTACCAACGACTGTAACATTTTTGAAGATGAAATAATAGTGTATACACTCACAAATGACGAAAGGTACAAAGCTTACTCGGTGTAAGTATATACAATGCAACAAAAGATTATCGAGTTATAAAAATCTTAAACCAAATCAATAAAGCAAGAAAGGTGCATGTGCTCATGGGATTAAAGTTTAATTCATGAAGTTATTCATAATATCAATGATTGAGGACTAAAGTCTAATAACTTCTAAAATCGAGAACATCCATTATTGGGTTGTCTATTGGATCGGAAAATTATTGAAATTTATCATCGGAAACAAAGGCAAAAATGCCCAATAAAGGAGAAAAAAAGGAAAGAACATATTTTTAAAATTTTTAATTTTCTAAGAAAAGTATACTATGTAATTAACATGTGAGCAAAAACATGGACTAAATAAAGAAATGGATAGAATATCCCGCACCCCCTAACTTAAAACCTGACATTGTCCTCAATGTGAATTAAGAACCAAGTTAAAGAGAAGAAAATAGTGATATTACTCACAATGGAGCGATTCCCGTAAGAACGAGTCCAAAGAATCTACAAAACAAGTTAGTACCGAGCATGGAAAAAACAAATAACAAAAAGCTAACTAATTAAATTTGACTAAATTAGAAAGGACAGAAAAGATAAAAAGAAAGAAAGAATAAAAAGCTAATTATAAACAACCTACTATTTAGGCTTCACACTAACTATACACTAAAAGTCTAAATAGTTGAGGGTCCACTGCAAAAATGATTTGACTTTGGAGGATAACCGGTGTTCCCTCACTCTCAAGCATGCCTTCCAAAAAATATGAATTCAGTTTGAACAACGGAAGGCATGTGTAAGGCAAAAGAAATGAACAATCGTCAATTAAAAGTTTTGGAGTGACGATGGGGGATTTGGATTGAATGGGGTGACAAAAACATGTGGGGATCGAGAAAAAAAGAATATCCTCCCAAAGATTTTGAAATTGGAATGGGAGGGGGCGCACATGAAGGAAGAGATGCGTTCATAGAAGGCTACTCGAGCAAGTACTCCTCATCGATGAAAAGGTTTAACACATTAAAGTTTGAAACCGATTCATCGGGTACTTGTGACGGTGTGATAACAGAGGATGAAAATGGGGGGAAATAAATTCAAACTCAAGAGATGCATCATCATCTCTTGAAGATTGAGTTTCAAAGGAAATAACATGATTTTCAATGAAATGTTCTTCCATGGGGGCCAAAGAATAAATCATTTCATTGCAAATAGATATTATATCATTTTCATCCTCACTTTCAATATCTATTATGAAATGGGCAAAATCGACAGTGATCTGTTCCAAAGTAGGCACAAAGTCCTCATTTGGTTCAAAACATTCCTCGACTTCAAAAGTCTCGAAAGAAAAATCATCGTCGAATTCAAATAATAAATCCAATTCATGTTCCCACAAACGATTTTCTTCTTGATAATGATTTTCAATTTTCTCATTCTCAAGCATACGCAAGCCCTCGCAAAAAGTCATAGGCCGAGGCACAAATACTTGAAAATGGGAACTTTGAAAATTACCATCGGACTTAAACATAAACTCATTATTATAGAAATTTTGAAAACTATTGCAATTCATTTGAAAATTCCTATTATATGGAATTAGAGGCCCAAAATCATTATCATCATCATCAAAATTCCAATAACCCAAGTTTTCACTTTCGTTATACTCGCCCCAAGTCATTTTTGAATTTGTAAAGTTTTGGGACTCTAAGTATTGATCGAAAGTCATTGGATTACGAGCATTTTGAGAATTAAAATAATGATTAGCGAAAGAATTGGAATAAGACATGCTTACCCCAAAAATGGCTCGGAGTGGCGAATTCCACAAAGTAGATGCGCGCAGGAAATTCAAGCGTTTCTTGGTTCTCAAATGTAGAAGTACTACAAATATGTTAGGCAAATAATGCAAATAGAAAGAAAATACTACGAAATAATAAATCAAATAAATTCTAAAAAAACTCATCCCCGACAATGGTGCCATTTGATATGCAGGGGTTTCGCCGCGGCGCGAGCGTCACCTGCCCGCCAGTCATTTTGAATTCGGCTCGCCTGAACTATATAAAAATCTAAACTTATGACTACACTCAACATTTGAGTATAGCGGCCAAGTCCGGGTATCGAAATCCACTGAGACGAGTTGCTAAAATTTATAAGGTTTAATATTCCTAAATAAAAGTGTAAAAGATGATTATACACAAAAAGGAAAATATGCACAAAAGGGAAAGATTAATCTAGGCGAGTATATTTAAACTAGATTAACAAAGCGGTAGAAACTATAGGTTGCATCGAATATCCCTCACCCTAGTTAATTAGTATAAAATGGTTACATGGGTCGATGAGTTACTAAAACTGCGTATTGTTTCGTTAATTAATTAAATCAAGAGTTGTCACACCCCTAAATTTGCCTAACAGTATAATAAGATTTTGGCGTCAACAAATACCCCGAAAATTACGCATGCAAGGTCGTAAGCACGAAGCATACATGATATACTCCATCAAATCTCCTAGGTGCAATAACTAGGACAACGCTCTCGAAATAGACCCGTAAACTCCATCACCAAAGAAAAGCAACATGTCAACCCGAAATGAGTTCAATCCGACGCAACCTAGACTAATTTAGCTAGAAAGCATATTAAAAATGCGGTAAATAAAAGCGATAAATAAATGCAATAAAACTACACTATAAAGCAAGTAAATGAAAGGAAGTAAATAAAGCAAGTAAACTGAATTAGAAAGCAAGTAAATTAACTACAAAGCAAGAATTAAAGAAATACAAACTAAATTAATGGAGAGGGAAGATATATATTCAACTTACAAATCCAAATGGGTGTCAAACCAAGTGAGGAAGAAGAATGAGATCTCAAACCCCCAAACCCTAACCTAAACTAACCTAAAATGAATTATATCTGAAAATAGAAACCAAAATTGGTATATATAGTATGTGGAAAAGAAATAAAGGAAAAAGAAAAGAAAAGGAGAAAAACACAAAATATATGGACCGCGCCTTCAATTAAAAGCACACTGTCTCCTTTACATGGCAAAACCTCAAACCGCGATCGATCGGGCCTTCAATCGCGGTCGACCGGTAGTCTGTTTCTTAGCCTTGTTTAGTCCAACATGAGGGGAAAATGTTGATTACAGAAATGGCCATAGCGTCTTCGTCCAAACTCGAAACGACGTGCCATTTATGGCCACGCGATCCTAACTCAACGAACTACGCATCCGTGGAATTTACATGAGCTAGAGAGGAAATGTGAATTGACTAAAATGCCCTTGAAGTAGCATTCGATGATGGAAGTTCTCCAAAATTCAACGGTTCCTCACGTTTAGCCTTCCAATACCTACAAAAGCAGAATTAACCCCTGCAAAGCATGTATATATCCAAATCCAAGGTTGTCTGATTAATGAGCATAAATATAGGAATTTAGGATCGTAAAAGTGCTAGAATGCATAAAGATAACGGGCAAAAATATGCAATATTCGATACGAATCACTCATTCTCTTTTGAGGTCACGGACATCATGATTAGTCTGAAGAGGAAGTATAAATCCTTGTACAAGATAAAAGAGGCTGCAGAGAGGCTACATGCCGCTGACTTGGAGAGTGCAAGGAACTCTTCATGCTTCCAAGGCCGTGGAGTTTACCAACAACAAACTTGAACTTCTGCAGAAGAAGTATGAGGAATTAAAAGCCAAGGCTGCTGAAGCCCATGTTGTAGTGGTCAGGAAGATAGGAGATGATCATGGTGCGTACCTTTAATTGGCTATCAATATCACAGTGGAATCATTCAAGGGGACTAGAGACTTCTTCCTTATCAATAATACGGCCTACCTCCACGGCTACCAAGAGCTCAGGCATAGAGTTATAAAAAACTTCCCAGACTCTAAAGAGAGAAATCTTGCCTGGGGTCTTAGTGATGCTGAGCACCAGTAATGCGTGGATGAGATCAAGGCCACGGAAGAGGAAAAAGCCAGGATGAGGGCAGAGGCTGAGGCAGCGGCAGCTGATGAAGAGACCATGACGGTTGCGGAGGGAGAAGATGGAGATGAAGTTGATGATGCTGAATCTTAGGGCCGTGTCCCTCTTTATCTTTTTATTACCTCTATCTTTTTATTGCCTCTTTTTGCTATCTGTAATCTTAACATTAATATTTTTGAAGATTTTTAGCTCCCAACTTTATTATCAAGGCTGCAGCCACTTTTAATGTTGAATTTCTGCTTCCTTTTCTATTAGCTTTCTTATTCTCATGCTTTGCTTGCTTGGTTGAATGAACTTAAAGAGCTAATATATTAAGGCCGCGACACCTGTAGTATAATTGTTTTCTTCTCATTGGCTCCGGTATATTTTCTTTACCTTGGGCTTTCTTGTAACAAGTGGTTTCACTCTTCCTGAATAAGGCCGCGACACCTTTGAGTGTTTGAATCCCATATGCTGTAGATTTATGATTTTATCTTTATAATGGGATCTTAATCCAATTGTCGTATGTTTTCTTGAACGGGGTTGTAGAAGGTTAACAATCCTGCCTGCCGTTATCTGTCGCGTCTACTAAATGAATCCACTTAATGGCTGTAGCCATACTGATAAGGCTTCGGCATCTTTTTAGCCCTTTAAGAAATTAAGGACATCCTTTTGTATCTTTGGCATGCTTCGTGACCACAACAACACAGCCTCATTTAGTCACTTCAATTCCCTTTCATGACTTTCCTTTAATCACTTCGATTGGGTTATTATCAGGCCCCCCGCCGAGCTAGGTATTATAAAGCTTCCCCAAGCTTATGTGGATATATATAAAGCCTTCCCAGGATATAATAGGATTATCCATAGACAATTAAGTCTTTGGCCCCTTCAAATATAGGATTATCCGTAGATAATTAAGTCTTCGGCCCCTGTGGGTTATTTTTAGGCCTTCCCAGGCTAGGAATTATGAAGCTTCCCCAAGCTAATATGAGATGACCAAGTTAATGATGTTTAGTCTCATATCCACCAAGTTAATAATGTTTGCGGGGGGAGTAACCTCCCCGGGCTAATGATGCATCCCGAAAGCTAAGAACTGGCATTGGAATCCCTCGCAGTCAAATGACGCATCCTGACAAATGTTTTCAGGAATGTAATCATTGTACGCTAAGATATTGCTCCATATGTGGCATTATAAGTTAATTTCCCTACCGATCTCAATATTTGCTTTCGCTATTTCAAGTTATCATTTGCCTTCAAATAATCAGGCGTCATTGCGGGTGTTGTGCACCCATTTGAATATAATTATTCCCAATATAATTCGATGTCTCCATATAGAATCTGTTTAAGACAAGAAGTCTTTCATAAGATATCTTTTAATGGAATTGAGAAATTAAAATATTTTCATTCATTAATTATACTAAGCATGGACATACAAATTCAGAATCAAATAAAAGATAATGTTAATAATGAACCTAAATAGAAGGAGATATAAACTAAATCATAAAGATAAGGGAACTATGGCCCATCAGGCTGGGTTGCATCCCCTAAAAATCTCTGAGGAACCTATGCAGCATTCCTTGCCCAATCATCCTTTCAATTTCATCCTTCAGAGCATAACATTTCTCAGTGTCATGGCCGTGGTCCTAATGGAATTTGCACCAAGTTGCTTTGTTCCTCTTGTGGGGTGGAGCCCTTAGCTTTTCTGACCACCGTAACAACCTGTCCTCTTTGATGAAGTCAAAGATGTCTTCAATCGTTAAGGCCAACGGAGTGTAGGCCTCAGAAATCTCTACCTTCTCCATTCTCCTTTTTAGGGCCCTAGCCGCGGGCATGCCTTATGCGGCCAGTGCTTTTAGCTGGGATATTTCCTCAGATGGAACTTCTGGAGCTACGGCAGTAATGATCCTTGGTGCCGCACCTAAATTGGATGAGGATGCTACCTCAAGCATGAGTACCCTTTAAGTCAAATAGTTGACTTGGTTCTTGAGTGAAGCATGACTGTCGTAGAGATGGTTGAGGTGATTGTACAGCTGCATAATCTCATCTTTGACTTTTGTGCTCTGGCTGGACTCTCCTTCCATTTTATGCTTTTATTAGTCTTTACAAAGTATATATATAATCTGAGACAAAACTAAGAGAAGTGAGTGATCTATAAAATATTGGAGTAACCAAGTAGGAACTTGGTATGCATCGTTTGAATTGATGCATGGTATTCTGTTGAGGTCGCGGCCAGTAAGTCACATAGGTGTACTACCGTGGCCTTTGTATGATATTCACCAAGGTTGAGTTGGAGACCATTTGAGTCCGTTCCTTGATGTTTTGAAGCTTCTGTAATGCAGCCGCGCTAGTAGAGGTCGCGACCATAAAGGCATTTTAACTGCTAGGCCGCA
Organism: Sambucus nigra; assembly: GCA_949130495.1. Classification (NCBI taxonomy): domain Eukaryota; kingdom Viridiplantae; phylum Streptophyta; class Magnoliopsida; order Dipsacales; family Adoxaceae; genus Sambucus; species Sambucus nigra. The sequence continues at coordinate 95,810,627 of OX422216.1, read as the reverse complement.
TCCCCTTCTAAGAAACGAAGGAAAAATCCCAAAATTGAAACCCAAAAACTGAGTTTTTCTCTCCCAACACGTGAAGAGCATACCTACTAGGGTATATTAATGAGAGAACACCCTCACGATGTACAAAATGGCATAATTTCACTGATAAGCCCTAGATCATAGGTCGAGAGAAGCAAAAAATGGGAATAAATACAATCCTTCCCTAACCATTCAGCTTTTCGGGGATAAATCCCATCATGCTTTTCACCACTATCCAGATGAAATGGTGTCATAGGGCTATGTAAAGGTCATAACATGAAGACCCAAGAACATATCTGAATATATGAAATACCCATTTAAGGGTGTAAATATAAGGTAGAGCTCAACAACCAAAATTTAATCATGAGATGATGGCCCAGAGGGTTCCCATGAATAAAATAAGGTGTTTAAGAACTCAAAACATAGAGAAACAATATAAAAATATCTCATTCCCACAGACGGTGCTAGATTGTTGATACGAGAAATCGCTCATAGGTCGTTCTCATATCAGCAAGTCAAATAAAAAATAGAAATAAAACAAGTAAAGAGACATGAACACAAAATATAGAGTGGTTCGGATATAAAAGAGACTACGTCCACTTTGGTGCCTCCCTCATTATATTCATATCGTTGATGTACAACTTTACAATGCTACAATGGGAGTACAAAATAGATGAGAGAGAAGAATACATGACTCTAGTAGTTCCGGGAGTTCCGAAGATATGACTATGATGTAGGTGAATAGCTCCCAAGCTATATGTTGAGGTTGCGTAGACAGAATTTGGTAAGGCTTCGCCAGGTACTGTAGAATCTGACCCGAGGATCAGGAATAAAAGTGAACCCCCTATCCCGAGGTGTAGACCTATATTTATATGAGGAGTGTGAGTTATGTCACGTGCCTTGAGCATATGAAATAATTCTAGGGAAGTGTTTGGTTAGTTATTTATTCCCATGTTTCGGCCACTACGCTCAAATTTTTCCATTCTCCAAGGGAAGTGTTTGGTTAGTTATTGCACATTTCTCTTTTCATTGCTCAACCACTGGTGCACTGGGATGAATTGACCTCCATGTAGTGCTGGAGTTGGTTCGATGTCATGGTATTCAATCCATGTGATATAGTGGAGCTGTGGCATTAGGCTTTGTTAACACGATAATATCACCGATCAATAGCATATCACCATGTGGAAATATAAAACGATTGTTACAACTGATAATTATTATAGGCTAATCTAACACGAATGGATACATAAGTAATTGACACTTGCAAAGACCTTGAACGTGGGGTAACCACTTAAATAAATTAATTTGGGAGCGTGAGTGCACCTAGCCGGGAACTTGTAATTGGGTAACCACCCAGTAGTTACAATAGCAGTTCCATGGCAAAGGAAGAGATAAATAAGCAGCTAAAGGACGAAGTAAAAGAGTACTCCCTCAATAAAAAAATATTTTTACTCGTTTTAACATTTTCTTTTTCTTTCTTTACAATTTTCTATCATAGTTTTTCTTCTTCTTTGAAGTAATTTGTAAGGTAGATCTACTGTAATTATCTTTTTTTGGTAATTAAATGATATGTAGAGGAAGGGGGGATATACCTGATGTCCCTATATAGAGCACACCTAGGGTTTGCTTTTCGTGCTTCAGCTATATAGGACTTCATCTAGTTGGACTTGAATTTTGACAAAATATTTTTGTAAATTAGGATTATGTGTCGCCTCTATCGACGCCAAGCGCTCCTTGTATCTACATCAAATGAGCACTCGATTCAGTCCGCCCTCTCAGAAAAGGTAATTCTCATTTTCTATGGCTCATATGAATTTTAGTCACGTAGGACACGACACCACGTTACATTTGCATTTTTATCATATCTTATGATTATGTTTTGTTTCGTCATAATAAAATTTTTTTGAGTTCAAAAATTTTATTTGAAATTTTTATAAGAAAATATTTCTTGGAAAATATGTTTTGACAATAAATATTTTTTTTAATAAAAGTTGCAGAATAATTTTTTTTGAAGTTAAAATTAAAATTTGTTATGATGTTATATGCGTAAATGAGTGTCATATATATTATGTATAATATGTTATAGTATGTGTCGCCCCCCCTTTTTTTGTGTTTCAATGTTGGCCGACCATACCCTAGCAGGTCATTACTTCTTAACCATGCGATTTGGCCATATTATTGTACATGTGTGTTGTTTATTTTTCATTAGCTTTAATAACTTTTGTTATAGCCTAGTAGGACTTTTCAGATGGTTCCGATTTGACCACATACATGTATAGATATGTTAATATGTTTATATATATAATGGTACTTGATTTGTCCTTGCTATTGCCTTAGCTGGCATGAATTTGCTATAACCTAGTCTGATGGCGTGTCCCATACTGTTCCCTGCAGTAACTTTTGGTGTTTTACTATTGGCATGATTTGAACTGACCGCCCCTAGTTTCTCTCGAAACCGCCCACAGTTTTGTTGTTATCAAAAATGATTTTGATTATAAACGACGTCGTTATATTTTTTTTACGCCCACGGTTTTTCTCTTAAAAATGAAAACTATTTTTCCCCTAAAACGATGTCGTATGTGTTTTGTTTCAACGGTAACAATTTTAAGTGCGTTACAACTGGCATATTTTTAAAACGACACAGTTTTATAAAACGTTTAGTTTCTTGAATCTGTTAGTCTGTTACAGCTTGCTTTACACATGTCACCTTATTAACACATCACTTTGTGCTTCTTTGTAAGCTGTCAGATCTGATTTTATCTATGGTTGTGGGTATTTCTTTAGTGATCCATGTGACTCTGTTTTACACCAATCTGCACGCACTTGTGCACTCTATAACTAAAGACCTTGTGTCCTCATTTTCACACACCGAGAAAATTCATTTTGTGTCAAAATTCTGCCAAAATAATTTTTGAGAGAGAGAGTTTGTACACCAGTATTTTCAGAGAAAAATCTTTTGTGTATACTTTACAAGACATTGCTGAGTCTTAAAAACGTATTGTGGATTCAAGAATGGAAGGTTTCTAATCTCAGAATCTCTGCATCTCCAAATCGGTTGATTTTTCATTTTGAAAAATCGTGTTGTGAGTATCTCTATTATTGTTCTTGTTTTCTTGTAATTTCAGACTTGTTATCTGTTAGATCTAAAGTGTTTGTGTAAGTATTGTGCTGAAATATATCTTATATAGACACTACACACACAAGAACAACTAGTAGTGATTTTATATCATTTAAAACATTTTGTTTTAAATCTATCTTTAAGGAAATCTGATTTTCAATCCAGAACAACTGATTACAGGTTTAGATAGTTAAACCTATTTCTATTTGTGAACCGGACCAGATTTACCTGAACTTGGAAGTGTGACCTTGGACTAAACAAATTTATACCTGAATATTTAACCAAGGACTTGGACTGTGAACAAGAACATATTGAACCTAATATCTGAACCTATTGGACTGATTGAAACTGGAAATAATAACATAATAGATTAAAACATTTTTAATCTAAATATTGTTATAAACAGTTAGTTTTATTTCTGACTGCATGCTTGATATGTTTTATTCCTTTTCAGTCTAGAATATATACGTGTGAACATGATTACTTGATTGTGTAAGTGATTTTAAAAAATTATTTTCATCTCATATCACTCGCATATAATCACTCACTTTATATTCACGTATACACATGTTTGTGTAACATCTGAACAAGTCTAGTGTTCGAGATTTAAAAAAAAAAGAGAAAATAAAGCTTTTCAAAATTATATTCAAAGTCAAGATGACTTGATTTGAATAACATAAGACTTGCAAAGATATAGGTGATATAGTATGTTGAATCACACACTATCACTTCACTAGAAACTAAATAATAGGCACTGAACCAACCTGCGCTTAAAGAAGTTAGAGGGGAGGCTGAGAAGTGAAGAACACAAAAACAAGCATGGACAGTTTAAAGAGAGAACAGAATAAACAACCAGGCTAGAGACTTGGTCGAGTGGGGTAATAGATAGATCTTTCTTCTTTATTTGTTAAGTTTGTTGTTTGTAAATCGTCCCTATTGATTTATTGTTTTAGTGGAAGTAGATTAGGTAACTCCTAGAGGAGTTCGTCGTTTTTCTCGGGGAAGGGTTTTTGCGACGTAAAATAAATACTGTGTGCTGTATATTTTTGTTTATCACCTCACAAGAAAAAGTAGGCTTAACTAAATAGAAACTCGCCTAAAATTGAATTAGTTTTGGACTAATAATTAACTTTGAAAATCAAAATCATTTTCATAAAAGTTAATCAAATTAAGTAAAAGTTTAATTTGGTCCCCTTTGCATCATTCATATAAACTTGTAGGTTTAAGGTGTTTACTCAACAATAAGTTTACTTCCGCATATAAAGTCTTTGCGCATCGCCCTAGTTGCCCGGGGTTCCCACAATACCAGAAGGAAGATAATCTCAAAAGGCCAAAAAGGTCAAAAGAAGGAGAGGCAAAGCCACACTCAACAATCACCAAAACAACCTAAATTCAAGGCTATAACTAGCTAACAATACAAAGATAAATAGACGAATCCTAACTAGAATACAAAAAGGACTCAGGCATGCCCCATTAGTTGCATGCCATTCAGTTAACATAACTTCTACTAGTCTTTTTCCAGCCAAAGCTCTAGCCTTGACTATGGTTTAAATGTCTCTAACTAGCCTCAAGATAGATTTAGATCATCTGTTGTGCAACCTGCTATTCCTTTCAAGCCAAATACCATAGATTATGGAGGAGAAATACATGGTTTTTAAGTTGTTAATGAATAAGTTGCTAGCAACAAGGTCAATAGCAGTACTCAACCTATCCTCCCAACTCTCTAAATTCCAAAAGCACTAATTCCCACACATGATCTTAGATAAAACCTCCATGGTGTAATGGCATTCAAACATCAAGTGATTGAAATAATCTCTCTTCCCACGTTATAAAAATTGCATTTGTCAGCATCAATAATACCCTAGTCAGCAAGCTTGTCCCTGGTAAATAGACTCCCCCACAAGCCATCCAGAGAATGAATGAGCATTCAAGAATGTTACACTTGTGCCAAACCAGCTTATTCCAGTCCACATTATTACTATGGTTTCTAAGAGCTTCATAGAAAGAGGAGGTAGAGAAGGCCCCATCCCCTACAAGAGTCCAAGTCATCTTATCATCAGGGAGAGGGTAGTTTTGATGTCATCCAACTCCAAGTGATAGTGGAAGGTCGTCTTCATAGAGTACCATCAATAAACTCAACTAACTTAGCATTGGAATTACTAGAAACATCATATATAGTTTTATCACCAAATAGAGGTTGAAGGGGCCCACTATGGTGCCAATTATCATGCCACATAAAAGTGTGAACCCCATTACCAATAATGATCTTGATGAGAATTTTTCTTTAAGCTTCAAAATATTTCTCCATATTCAAGACCAATCACTAGGGACCTTAATGGACCATATACTTCTTCTTTTTATCTTGTAAGTGTTGCACCATTTGACCCAATGCCGCTATTTGTTACTGCATAAATTCTATTCGTGTCTAAGCATAGTAGCTTTATTCAAATACTCGAGGCTCTTTATACCTAAATCCCCTTCCTTTTTTAGCTTGCAAACCTCACTCTAAGCAACTTTAGCTCCACTGTGCTTCATCTCAGGGCCTGTCTAAATAAAGTCCCTAACCATGTCTAGTCACTAATTTTCGAGACTCCTTTAGGGATGATTACTAATCTAGCCCAATACACCTGAATGGTGAACATCACTAAAACAACAAGTTGAAGTCTCCCAGCATAAGTAAGCAATTTATTAGTCTAGCTTCAAACAATAAGGTTATCTTATCAATCATGTCTTTGACTTTGATAGTAATAAGAGTCACACCTCAGATACTTGAATGGGGGATAATTAATGTTGAATCCCACACTAGTGGCCAAAATCCAAGCATCATTTCCTCTATCCCAGCGCAATACAAGTTGCTTTTAGACGAGTTCAAGAAAGAGAGGTTGAAAAATTCCTGCAAAGCATGCTTTACAAATCCGACAACACAAAAAAAAGTGATATATCACTGCCATTAGTAGTGACAAATGACCTTTGTCATTGCTATTTACCATCGTAATTTAGGGGGTGACAAATAATATTTGTCAACGCTCGAAGATGGGGTTATAAAATATGATGACACTAATCCCACCCATTTTGTCCTCGCTGATAGCAGTGACAAATCTAATGTTTGCCACTGATATTAGCAGTGAAAAATCCAATATTAGTGACTGTTGATAGTGGTGAAAATTTTGTCACCACTGATAGCAATGACAAATTTGATGTTTGTCACCACTGACAGCAGTGACAAATTTGATGTTTATCATTGCATTTAGCAGTGATAAGTTATTTTGTATTTTTTTTAAAAACAATTGGCATTATTTCCTTTATATTCGGGAATTCTAGATATCCTGTAAACGTGGAACCTATTTAAACCTAAATTGATATCAGTAATAATATCACATAAATCCATTCCGAGCATCATACGAGTCTAAAAAAATAGGCAAAATTTTCTTTATATTTTGAACATTCCAAATATCCTGTAAACATAAAACTTGTTTAAACTTAAATTTAACATCAAGAATAATATCACATCAGTCCACTATAGGCATTATACAAGTATAAAAATCCATCTAATAAACCCATCTCGGATACCAAACACAAAATGAACACCGAAACAAAAACAAACGAACATAAATTTTTTCCCTCAAACTGATTAGTGGATACCAAGGGAAGACCACTTATTGTGGACGGTGCTGGACTATGCCGTAGCTGTTGAAGAATTGAAGATTGTGCATTGTACTTAGTGGAGCTCTAAGTTGTCTGTAAGTCATTGAGTTTATCAATTTCTTAAATAATGTTGAAATCTAGGTTTTGCCTGAAATGGATTTTTCTTAAATATTTTTCGTGTGTTTGTTTGGTTTGATCATTTGTGTGGTTTGTCATTATTAATTTGGGCATTATATTACACGAAAATATAATTTCTAATCAAGATAAAATTTTGTTAAAATTTTAATTTGTGTGTGTGTAACCTAATATACGGATTATTCATACAAACTGTGCGTTTATAAATTTGTATCAGAGTGGGTTGGACTAAAATATCATGTGATCCTGACTTTTTATGAATTTTTTGGGGATACCAATTCTCTCAAATTAGGATTGGAGCAGGTTACACTAAGTTTATTTACGATCCTTTAAAATTTGGGTTTATGAATAATTTGTATAATAGGCTACATGTTTTGGATGGGTCAAATTATGCTTATTGGAAAGCTCGAATGAGGTTGTCTTTGAACCAATTGATGAGTGCGCTTATCTTATGTGTGAAAGAGGATGGACACCACCCACTGTGACCAATGGCGATGTCATAGGTCCTAAACCTGTCACTACTTGGACATATGGTGATTTTAAGTGGAGTACATTTAACTCTCGTGGTATAAATGCAATTTCTAGAGTCGTCACCCTTGACGAGTTCCTTTGAATCATGATGTGCACCACGCCTAAGGAAGCATGGGATATCCTCCAACTCACTCAGGAGGGTACCAACGCAGTGAAAAATTCTAAGCTTCAAAAACTCACCACCTAATTTGAGACTATCACCATGAATGAGTCTGACACTTTTGATGAGTTTTATTCCCATTTGTCAGACATAATCAATTCCGCTTTTAATTTGGGGGAGATAATTCCGGAGACAAAAGATGTGAAAAAGATTTTGAGATCCCTACCAGCCCATTTTATCCCTAAATTCAATAAACGTAATTCGTAGGGAATATTAGATACTCTTGGGTTACAAGAACTCGTAGGAGACCTTCAACCTTATGAAATAGATATGTTTCCCAAAACTGTTAAGAAAAATGAAATAAGGGTTGCTTTAAAATCCCAATCCAAAAAGAAGAAAGAAAAAGTTTGTGATTCTGAGTCTATAATTGATTTTGAGGTGGATGATTTACCCATTTTTTCCAAAAAATACAAAACAAATCATAAATTTAAGAAAGAAAATTCTATCAAATAAATTATTTTTAAGAAAAATAAAAATGGGAATGAGGACAAGAATGTTTATGAGAAATATGAGGTGAGATATTATGAGTACGAGGGCAAGGGTCATAAATCGCACAAGTGTGCCACTAGGCTAAAGTGACAGGGCAAGGGAAAAGTTTCACACAAATCCACTCTTAGCAATAGTGACATCTAGCAGATGGGTTTTGGGGATGAATCACCACATGAACCTAATTTATGTGCATTCATGTCAAGTCACGTTGGCACTTCTAGTTTGTCCCACACCGATGAGGAATTTATAAATATGAGAGCCTCGATGATGTTTCGAATCATTCTAGAGAGAGTAAACGTGAGTAAGAAAATTTGAGTGAGAGAGAAGGTGGACTCCAAAAAGCCCTTTGTGAACTTTACACCAAGACCTTAAAAAAGAAAAGGCTTAATAAAGATTTGTATATTAGGGTATTTGATTTAGAGAAGGAGGTGAAAGTTTTAAATGAGTGTGAGGCATTGGTGAGTCAACTCGAGAAAATGAAAGTTTTTTCATGTGAGCGGTTGATTATTGTTGGAAGGAACAAGACTGATTTGACCAATAATGTGACTAGTCTTATGAGAGATCGTCAAGCTTCATTGGAGACTTGAAAGAAACTTGAAGCCCATGTATTCCAACTTGATATTGATCTCCAAAATTCCCGGTAAGTCAAGGTCACTTTATCGGACACATCTAAGAAGGTTGGAAAGATGCTCCTCGGTCTCGCGCTAGGTAACGTTGAGAGGCAAAGAATAGGTTACGACACTCCATCCAAAGTCGCACCTGAATCGGTTCCCAAGTTTGTGATGGATCCTTATAGACCTCGAGCTAACCCACCAAGTAGACCTAACCTACTAAGGACATCCCATCCTAGGCATTTTGTGTGAGGTAAAACCGAGCCCATTTATGTTTTAAGTTAGGGAGAGTTTTTCACACAGGTGTTCCTCAGTATGCTCTTACACGATCTCTAACACATGTTTTCGCACGCACTCCCACACATGTTGCTCTACATGCTCCTTTCACATCACCATAGAGATTTTGAGAGGTTTTTTTTAGAGCAAGTAGAGTATTTAGTCAAGACATCACAATGTTTGATGGAAGAATTTCGTAGGATGTATTCTCCTTTTGAGAACTCCACCGAGCCTAATGATTGAGGTTGATACTTGTTTCTAGTGTAGGGTGTTTATCATGTTTATATCATATATCCCTATTGCTAGATTTTATTTATATGTTTTCTTTTTGATATATTTTGAAAATTTCCAAAAAGATTTTCGATTTTTAAGAAAAAGTTTGAAAATTTGAAAAAGATTTTATTTTTGATAATTTTTTTTGAAAAAGACAAAAAGATTTTTGTATTTTTGTTTTTACCATATATGGATATGCGTTTAAGATATTCTGATAACCCCTACATTCATGTGACTTTTTCATGGTGTTTTGAGACATGGCTTCGTTTCTCAATTGTGCTTAATAATGTATGGACAACATTTCGTTGTTCACTGGTGATTACTTTCTTCATGTTAGACTCTTTACCACTTTTATTGCACATTTGCAATGACTTTGTTAACATTGTAGTTACTTGTCATGTGTCGAATATGGTGCTCTCATATCAATCATGCATAATAACGAACCAAATGTAAAAATAGATAAGTTGTGCTTATAAGAACCACTGCTCGGATTTTGTTTCTCGAAAAATATTGTTATACATTAAGCAATGGAAAGGGGATACGAAAGAGCAAAATTATCTTTGCATTAAAAGCCACCATTTGCAAAAGGAGCCTAAAAGATTAACGACACAAAAAAAGAGAAGTGCCAAGCCATTTATTTTATATTCATTTACATAAGAGCATTATGATATCTTCAAAAATATTTGAGAGTCAATTCATATATATGAGAGATTTTGAGGGTCTTATAAAGTAGAAGATCAATGGGTTTGCACAACGGACTCTATTGAAAATCATTAAATAGTTTGGCATTATTGATTTGAGAATCATTTAAATTCATGGCATATTGCATAAGTCGAGTCAATTTCATTTGAGCTCAATATTTTACACTTAAGGTTGGAATTGAGTTTTTTCTTTAGAAGTATCTTATGACTTCCTGCACCTATGTTGTGAATGCTTATGTTGATTTTCCTATGGAAAATGTTCACATAATTGCGTTCCATCTTCACGATTCGGATATTTTAGTACTATTCCATGGTGTTATGTGTTTTGTACCTATATGTATCTTTTATATGTATACTTTTTATACATAAAAATTTGAATATTTTTAAAAATAGTTGGTATGCCTTTTAGATTATCATTGCATGTGCTTTATCGATTATCCTTGTGATGATATCTTTGATTCTTCCTGTGATGCTTTTTATTCATGCTTAGTTTCTTACCCTTTGTCTATTACAGACAAAATGGAAGAGAACAAATTGAGGGGGAGTTTATTTATTTTTTAAACTCATACTCATCACATTAATCTTTTATTTCATGTGTGTAGGTATCTTCCGCTTTGATGATGATTTCATGGATTATACAAGATGAATAGTTTCAGTTGAAGACAAAGTCTCCAATGTCATTCCGTTTTTTGGGTTGGGGAGGGAATTAGAACATTGTCTTAAGGATTTTATTGTAATTTGGATTTCATTTTTTGTTTTATCCGGGAATATCAAAAGTTGGAGATTTGTAAGAGCAATATTTTATAATTGCTCATAGCTTAGGAATTTTGGCGTATTCCGTTACCAATTGTTGCTGAAAACCAAAGACTACATCCACACATTCACCTCAACGATCTTTGAAGACTAGTTAGTGATCGAGCATCATCTTCAGATTTCATGTCATGAACGTTTTATGGAGGTATATGGACTAGTGTTTTTTAATTCATAGAAAATTATATTTTATAATGATTGTTGTTTTAAACTCGCGGCATTTTTTTAAATATTTTTTCATTTTTAATCTCGTTAGAACGTAATTAAGTTCTCGTTTGAATGAGATCACCTTTTCGTTAGATTGTGCTTCAAACAAGCATCAAACGAGTTGTGCTCTATTCAACAACACCAAACTCCTTTGAATGTCGTTCAAAGGATGTTCGAACAAGAATGTCTTCTCATTCAAACGAAATGGCACTTCATTATAACGACACCTTGTTTTCATTCGAACGAGGTATCATTTTTATTCGATCGAGATCGCCGCCTCGAAATTTGTGTTTTCTCTATAAAAATCTATTTTGATTAGTTTTTCTCAAGAATTTTGGTAAGAACAAATTCCTAATATCTGAACCAAAAGTTTTCATCTTTTTGTTTTGAAACACACTTTTCTTTTCCAAATCATTCATCCCATATATGATTTGCTGAGTTTGTTAAAACCCAAGTTTCCATACACTTGTGTCAAACCCTTGTAGAGATATATACTTTATTGTTGATTTGTGGAGCCGAGGCTCTACGGCTGGAGAAGAAATGATCTTACATCCTGAGGCCATATGGTGGATATCGAGGGAAGATCTCTTCCTATGGACGGTGTTGGAGTGTCGTAGTTGTTGAAGAATTGAAGACTGTGCATTATACTTAGTGGAGATCTAATTAGTCTATAAGTCACTGTGTCTGTCAATTTCTTAAACAGTGCTAAAATCTAGGTTTTGTTCGAAAGGGGTTTTTTCTCAACCTTCTTCATGTGTTTGTTTGGTTTAATTATTTGCATGGTTTGGCATATTTAATTTGGACATTATATTTCATGCACACCTAATTGCTAATCAAGATAAAATTTGGATTTGTGTGTGCATAACCTAATATACAGACTATTCATACAAACCCTGCATTTACAGGTGCAAAATTAATGCTTTTTGTTTGAGAGGGAAATATTCTACGCTCTTCTTTTTAAGAATTCTAAGCGAGGGTTTTAACCTTATTATTTACAACTGCCAAGAGTAGTGACTAATTTTGTCACTTCCAACAGCAGTGAAAAAATAATCCTAAAGTTAAATTTAGTCACTGTTCTTAGCAGTGACAACTATTAAAGCCTGATTTTGTCACTCCTATTGGCATTGACATATATTAGAGCAAAATTTTATCACTACTTTTGGCAGTGACAAATATTAAAGTCAAAGTTTATCATTGCTAATAGCAGTGAAAATGGGGCAAAACATTTATCACTAATAATAACTGTGACAAATAATTTTATTTGTTACCAAAAAAATGCTTTGTCACTTACACAAACAGTGCTAAATTATATCACTGCCACTGGCAGTGACAAGGGCTTGGTGACAAAATCAATGTTTGGTGTAGTGTTAGGATTCCTATAGTGCTTATTCATAATGCAAGAGAAGCCATCCATAACAAGGAGGAAAACGTATGGAAATATGAGATCACCTTGTCAAAGGAATTTCGTACCAGTAAAGAATCCATGAAATTAACCATTGAGGCTAACATAAAACTAGACTTTAGTTACATATTCTTCGATCTAGACAATCATGGTGATGGGAATGTTCACCCAGATCAAAATTTCAAATACTAACTCCCACCTAAAAGTGTCACGGTCCTTCAGAATGTTGACAACCTGCTAATCTTATGGTAGTTCCTCATGATCTCATGGAAAAAGAGGATATTATCAACAATAGGCCTCCCTTTCATAAATGCAGCTTATCTATTGCTGATGAGGTGGCTCATCAAAGGTTTAAGTCTTTCAGCAGTGATCTTGGAGATACACTTATAATTGGTACTGTAGTAAACGATGGGTCTAAAGTCTTTCATAGAGGAAGGATTATCACCTTTGGGGTAAGGTCAAGGTAGGTGTAATTCCATTATCTAGGCATGTGACCCCTGGAGAAAAAATGGCTTACAGCTTTATGTGACACCCCGACTAATTAAATACCGGGTAGCTACTCCTTTATTAAATTAATACCAAAATGCCAAGTTGGTTCAGTTAATAGCATCACTGTCGAAAACATTTTAATGATTACTAACCACCTAGTATTTAAAAAGTGAGTTGCCAAATTTTAAGTTAACTCTGATTAACATGCAATAAGAGAATAATGAAAGAATTACAACCATTCACCATAACGAAGCAATAGAATAACCAACAAAATAATAATAAGTCCAGAGGAAAACTCCTCACAACAATCCCACAACTGAACTAAGTAAAACAATGTAACCTGAATTAATTACATGCCAAAAGTCTGAAAATCTAAAATAGGAAATGTTTCTAATAGAAATGGGCGACATGCCCTACAACTGATGAAATCTGAATAGAGTCAAGATAGATGAAGCGTCTACTAGCAAAGTCCTGTAACTTCCACAAACAGCTACAGCTCGTCACCTGAATGAGGATCCTAAGCATGGTGTCCTTGTGGCTGGGCACCTAAAATGGTTTTTACAAAAATAGATTTGAAAGCAAACGGGTCAGAGCCCGAAAGTGGAGAGTATTTTAAAAATAGCAAGTGTTTTAATGACATTAAAATAATGAATGCAAAATACATGTTAGGACGTGCACTCGCATGAAATACTCACCTCTCGACTAATTGTGCACTCCTAACGAATAGCACCCATCTAAGTGATATTTTTATTTAACTAAACTGACATGAGTTCTATCCTTTCTACTCGGTTCTCATTATACATTCTAACGTCATCAATTAAGTAGGGGGCTTTACATAAACTCAGATTCTCAATTATTAGCAATACAATTTATTACAGGTTATCCCTTTATAGTTACTCAAAGCGTTTCTGTATTTATACTCACAATACCAACATGAGAGTTCTCATTAATTTAAGTGTATATTAGTCACGCCATAAATATACAATACAAGCACCCGAGACTAAGCTGCGGTGCACACATACTCTGCTATCCATCCCGATACATCACGTACATAAGGATCACGCATTCCGAATCTCTCAGGAATCGTTCTCAGATAATAGCAAATCATAAACAATGGAGGTGAACACAGTCACATCACATGGGTCACGCACATACCTACGCTCCCACGATCAGCAGACTTATTAAAATCCCAATAAGTCCTTCTCTGACCTATGTTCTCGAGGTACCAATCTAAATCCGGGCAACACAAGGAGTAGATGGTCCTAAGGAACGTAAACCTCCCGTGATAGCAAGTATGGTAGGTATGTCATACATAAAATCATATACATATACTAAGTATACACACATCTTAGTAATCACCGTAATTTATTTGTGGTACACTTCTCATTCTCGTACCGACTTATAATGATATACAATTCATATGTTCCCGGTTAATTTAATTATTTAAGCCGTCAATAATTCTCGCATCGTAATAGTCACTCACGTCCTATTCCATAATTTCCATTCAATTCAAATCACACTTCTATGTTTTACTCCTCAATATAACCCAACTATATCAATTTATCATCAAGGGAATGTTATCTCTACAATTAAACAAGGTTACGAGACACGCGAAATCAAAACAGGCCAAAAAGGCCTAAACTGTCAGCTCGTTAGAAGTCTCGTTCGAACGAGGCTGGTTCGAACGAGAGTTCGTTTGAACGAACTGGGCATCTAATGAGATCTCGTTCGAACGAAAGGCATCGAACGAACATCCCTCTCGTTAGAAGGCAAACTGTCAACTCGTTAGAAGCTCGTTCGAACGAGCTCGTTCGAACGACCTGGGCAGGTCTTCTAACGAGGTGACAGTTTGAGCCCAGAAAATTCCTATTACGTTTTTCTAACTTTTCTTCAACTCTAATCTCATCTAAATGTCATTCCAACAAGGTTTCTAATCATCCCTAAACATATTAAATTCGTATAACAACATTTATATGGGGTCTAATCATCCCAAACCACATCTAAATCCTCAATATAACCAATTTTCCCCAATTTTCAAGAACATGAACCCTAGAAATTTAAAGTCTTCCATAGTTATAGTTAAATCCGTATTTGCAATATAAAAAGTAGTAATTCTCTTAGTTCAATCATCCAATACCAATTCTACATGCAATCCTACATTAAAATCTGAATTTATAACTTCCAATTTCATGGATTTTTATAAATCTCCCAAGAACAATACAATTATATGAATTTCCTACACATGGAAGAAGCATTCTTTGCAAAAACGAAATTAAACCACTTGCCTCTAATCTTTCTCTGAGTTTGGTGTTGGATTGATGAAGGTTGATCTGTTCTCTCTCTCTCTCTGCAGAATTTTCCTTTCTTTCTCTCTCTACCAGCTTTTCTCCAAGGATGACAATGGTGGTTAAGGTTGCCCTAGGAAGCTCTTTCAAAACTCATTCCAATAACCCCCGTAGCCCATTAAGTCATAAGGTGTAGTTAGTGGGTTTAGTGGGTAAAGTCCAAATCAGATTTTTAATTCCTAATTTTCGTGGGTTTTAATTCCCAAAATCCCAAAATTACCAAACTACCCTTTTACGTTACCGGTATGGCCTAAAAATGCCCCGGGGCCCAAACCAAACCCCCGGCTAGTGTTTTCTGACTATTTCGACCCTTACGGACGCGTTGGCACACTCAAAACGACCATACGGTTTATAGAAATAAAAATTTACTTTTTAATTAAAATAATTATATTCCTGACGCGACTGTCACACGCGTCCCAACAAAATTTCCAAATTGCCGTATTTCAATTCTCACGACAAATTTCATGATTCAATATTCATATATAGCCATATATACTCATTAAAATCAAATACCAACTCGCATCTCGCTAGTATTTTTATCCGGATTAATTTCCAATTAATACACATTTAATTCAATTAATCCCATAAATAAATATCATAAAAATATGGGGTATTACACTTTAGAGACATCTTCTCAGATAATCTCCCAATTCTCTTTGAAAAAGTAGTATTGTAGCCATCAGGCCTAGGGGCCTTATCAAACCCTATAGCAAACATAACACTCTTAATATCATCAAGTCTTTGGAGTTTAATAAGGCCTTTACTTTGGTTAATAGTGAGCTTCCTAACCATTATGTTATCCATGTCATGTATTCCCTATTATTGTTGTTCGTGGACTAAGAAGGGATTTAAAGAAATGCATAACTTCGGTTGCCACGACCTCAAGGTCTTCTATAACCTTCTTATTTCCATTGTGAATACTAAGGATCTTTATCCTAGTAGTATTGAACATGCATATTTTATGAAATAAGGTTGTGTTCATGTCCCCCAGCTTAAGCCATCTTATCCTAGCCTTCTGCCTAATATAGGATTCTTCAGTGACTCTGAGCAAGTTATAGTTATGAGCCATTTATGACTCCTCCATCGTCAACTTAATATTGTAACCATCATTGTCCAAGGTAGCCTGAATAATGTCCAAATGGAGTTCAGTCTCCTCCACTCTCTCAGAGATGTTAGCAAAGTGTCTCTTTTCAAGGGTTTGAGATGGTGTTTAACTCTCATAAGTTTAATAGAAAGAGTGAACATAGGGTTACCATGACACTCCTCATTTATGACCCTATGAGAGAGTCACTAAAGGCTTCATGCTTCATCCAGTATTCAAATAATTTGAAAGGTTTAAACTTCCTAGTAATTCTAGGAATTATAGAAATGATGATAAGGAAATGGTCAGAAATACCTTGACAAAGGTGGTTGGCTTGACTTTCAGGAAAGGTACCACTTCAAGCCGAATAATTTAGCACTTTGTAAGTTCTAGTTTTCACACTTCTGCCTTCACTCTTGTTGCTCCACGAAAACCAAAGTCTAGTGGAGGACATATCTTCCACCTGTATGTCATTGATGCAAACATTAAAGTCTTTCACGTTCCAACAATAAATCCCAATATTCATTCTCTTCTTCTGTTGTCTCCTCACCGCATTGAAGTCACCCATTGTCCATTCTAGATCATTAATGGAACTGAAGTTGCTTCTCAAAAAGTTCCATAAAGACTGCCTTCCAGTAGCCAAATTATAACCATAAATGAAAGTAGCATAAAACTATTTCAAGAGACCAACCAGTTTTATAACTCTAGAAACTCCGCCATCATTGGGGCAATTATAGGCAAAATCCCAGTTGCAAAGGTAGTTGTTAATTAACCTGTGAATAACTTTAACTTTAGTCTCCATGAGGCCAATGAGAGATAGATTATTATCCCTAATGGCCTTCTTAAATTATTCTTGTTTATGGGGTGAGTTAAGACCCCTTATATTCCAACATGCTAACCTAATAATCTAAAGTGAGTCTTCTTACCTTTTCCACCAGAATTGGTTTCTTCTTCCCTGCCCCAACCTTAAGGTTCTTTGTGACACCCCGCCTATTTTAACATCGGGTTATCTATCCGTTATTAAAATAATATAGGAATCCAGTATGATTTCATTCGTAACATTAATGTCGCAACAAGTAATATAAATATAGAACAAATAAAACCTTACATGCAAATGAAATGATAGAATAACAGATAAGCATAAATATGAATAACATCAACCGAAAAAACCATCGGTCATTACAAATAATCATCCAACGTAAATAAATACTGAGAAGTGATAAATATATCTGACATAAATAAAATCCTATCCAATTATGGGTAACATGCCCAAAAGGAAATACTAGAAATGAAACTGAATCATATGTAGATAGAAATGAAAATAAACGGATACAATTAATCCTGCAACATTGACAGCTACTGCTCGCAATGACATAAAATAATCTAACCCTGTTGTCCCTGTTGCTTCACACTTGGGGTTTTGAAAACAAAATATATTTTCCAACAAGTCAAAGCCCGAAAAACTGTTTGAAAATATTTTGTAAGTATTTAAATGATATAGATAAAAACATACACTGCATTAACTTCATATATAATTTACCAGTCGAACTCACATGAGACTTGACCTCACCTCTCATCTACAGTGCGCAATTAACACATTCATTTTATTATCCTACTTATGCTACCCATTCAAACTAGGACAATAACCACTTTGATAGCCCATTTCGCTAATAATTACCATTATCTAAATAACATAACTATCCACATGCTATACTTTCGTAAATGATTACATATCTACACACATCCTATATATACATATATATAGGATATACCCACTATCTCATAAACACATACATATATATCACTCATTATATACGTATAAATTGCATCCCCAAAGCTGGGCCCCAAGGATGCATCCCTTGTGTGTTATCAGGATCTAGGTATGCCATGTACCATAGTTGGGTCATCAGGTCAAAATCTCACCACCGAACCCAAATTTAAACACAAACAAATAGAGGCGATCAAAAACATACATTTGGGGGTCACAGCCATATCACATCGCACCCAACCAGTCCCAAACAAACAACTATCATTACACATGGATAGTGGCCATGCGACTGTACCATGACATGGGGAATCAATCCAACACCTGTTGGTCAATACCAGGGTGGACTGTCCACTACGCGCAACCTCTTAACGATAGCAGTACCAGGTAGGTATGTTCTAAATAAATTCACAGGCAATCACACACACACACACACACATAAACACACATATATAAGGGTAACCCACACTACGCATATATAAATAAAGTACGGACTACCTTCGGAAATCCCACTGCGTACCAATCCCCAAGTCCGAACTGACTTCTCGATTATACAGTTAAGTGTTCACTCACTTGTAGCATGATTCGTCTCCCTCGACCCATCCAACAGTTGGCCTAACACACATACCAACCCCTAATAATATTCCCCAGTAAATCCCAATCTACCCCGAAAGCCCATACACCCATTTACCAAGCTCCAGCAGGTCAAAACAACGCGTAACAAAAATTAGGTGGGCTAGAAAATCAAATCGGCTCACTTGAAAGACCGAACCAGTTCGTTTGGAAGATTGAAACTGTTCGCTAGATCGAATTAATTTTCTCCCCGAACGAACCAGTTTGATTTGCTAGGCTGCCAATCGTCTTTTTCCTCAAGTTTTCACCTCTGAAACCCTCCAATGGAGGTCCTAATATTCCTAAAATTGCAAATTGATGTCCGATATCAATATATAATCAACCCAGTAACCCGAATCCATCATCGAAACACTAGGATTCCTAAACATTAATCAATTCTTACAACTCAAAATTAATCAAAGCCTTTGAAATCCATTGATTCTAACATCCTATCAACGTTCTCATGTTCATAATAATAAATTGAGATTAATGTTACAAATTTCTCAACTATACATTATTAGTCAATATCAATTACGATGAGAGATTAAACACAAATAAAATCTTAATTCTTAAAGTTTTCATTTTCTAAATTCTCCGATTTGTTCCTAATTAATTATGAACATAATTAACCTCATAAATTGCAATCTAAAGAAAGTATACACTTGCCTTTTGGATTTGAATCCGAAGTCTTATCACGTAGAGATGAATTGAATTTTCGCAAAAGTTCTTCCTCTCTTCTCCAATATTTTTTTTTTCTCTTTTCTTAATCTCTCCTTTTATTCACAATTATGTAGAGGCAAAAGTGAGGTTTTCACACACCTCCCTAAACCTTAAATACTCCTTAATCACACTGTAATCCAATTTTTAAGTGTAGCCCTGAGGGTTAAAAGACACACATACCACCATATGAGCCCTACTACGTTTAAAAAGCCCCTGAAACCCAACTACAGCCCCCGAGTACCTATTTTGGACTATTTCGACCCATTTCGGCTCATTGGTGCACTCCAAAAGGCCACCCGAGTCACCGAACTAAAAATATACCATCATCTCATTAACCAGACCTGACAGGTGCATACCGTATGCGTCGTCCATAAATTATATAAATCCGTCGATGTAGCTCTCTATCGACATAATATAATAAATCGTTGCTTTTCACTCATAAACGACATAATAATTCACATATCTATTTACTTATTACATGAAAGTACTTAATAATAATAATAATAATAATAATAATAATAATAATAATAATAATAATAATAATAATAATAATAATAATAATAATAATAATAATAATAATAATAATAATAAAATATTAATCCTTAACTCACTAATTAATATTTATCGAGCCCAATTTAATTTCCCCAATGAAATTAATAATTAAATGCACACGTTGAAATAAAATACTCATAAAAGTACGAGCTATTACATTCTTCCCCCAAATAATGAAATTTCATCCCCAAAATTTGAACGTACCTACCACAAAGAGCTCTGGATACTTTTCCCGCATGTCATCCTTGCACTCCCACATGGACTCGACGACAATTGAGTGTCCCCACTATACACGCACTAACGAGACCACCTTTGAACGAAGATTTCTCTCACTATAGCCCAAAATAGCAACATGTCTCTCTTTATAAGAAATGTCCATCTGTAAGGCTATTCCTCTAACGCTATGTGTCGGTAAGCCACATCATCCCTGAGATACCTCCTCAACGATGACATATGGAACACATTGTGAATCAGTTGTAAATGCTCTAGTAAGGCAAGTCTATACGTAACCAGCCCTACCCTCTCAATGAAGGGAAAAGGCCCACATACCTAAGCACTAACTTCCCCTTCTTCTCGAACTGCATCACTCCTTTCATGGGAGATACTCGCAACAATATTTAGATCACCCACGTCAAACTCCAAAAATCTCATGTTCGTATCAGAGTAACTCTTCTGACAGTCCTGAGCTAGTCGAATACGACTTTGAATCAACTCAATCTTTGCTGATGTATTCTGAATCATGTCCGACCCAAGAAGCTTGTTATCCCCCATCTTTAACCAACATGGGGGCGAACAAAAGGTCTCATATGAAAATTCTCAAAAGGTTCCATGCCAATAGTAAACTGGTATGAGTTATTATATGCAAACTCTACCAAGGGTAAATACTGTTCCCAACTACCCTTAAAATCCAGAATACACATCCTCAATATATCCGCCAACATGTTATTCACCCTCTCCGTCTTCCCATTGGTCTACAGGTGATATGCTATGATCAAATGCAACTCCGTCCCATCACCTCCTGAAAACTTTACTAGAAGTGGGACACAAAGATCTTATCCCAATCCGAAACAATGTTGAGCAACACACCATGCAGTCTCACTATCTCTACAATGAACACCTGGGCATAATGCCTTGTCGTGTAATCCACCTGAATAGGTAAGAAATGAGATACCTTGGTCAATCGGTCCATAATAACCCAGATGAAATTGTGAACCATTTACAACATCGATAACCTTGTGATAAAGTCCATCGATATACTCTTCCTTTTTCATACTAAAATCTTCAACGGATGCAAAAACCTGGTTGTTCTCTGGTGATCAACCTACACCATCTAACAATTGGTGCACCTAGAGACAAACTCTACTATGTTATGCTTCATATCGGCCCATTAATACAACCTCCTCATATCCTAGTACATCTTATCCCCTTTGGTATGCATCGAGAATTATGACTCATGCTCCTACTCCATAATTACATCCCTTAGGTACTCATCGTCTAAGATAATTGACCTCCCATTAAAGCGTAAGCTGCCCTCAAAACTAACTGAGTAGGACTCCCATATGCCTGCCAATAACTGTTGAATCCTTTCTTGATAAGAAGGATCCTCTGCCTATGCCTTCACTACCCTCAAAATGATCCCAGGTGTGATAATCATCACTGCTATATAGGCCCGGACTACCTCATCCTCTCGACGAAGCTCAACCCACTTCTCCTTCCATACTATTGCTAACTTCCCTATAGCATACGACTCAACACATCTGCAACCATGTTCGCCTTTCCCGGATAATACTAAATATCAAACTAGTAATCCCTCATAAACTTAAGACATCTATGTTGCCTCATATTTAGCTCCTTCTGTGTAGAAAGATAGTGCAGTGACTTGTGGTCCATTAACAATCGGAGATTCTTTCCCAATAAATAATGACCCAAGATCCTCAAGGCAAAAATAACTACAACTAACTCCAAGTCTTGAGTGGGACAGTTCTTTTCATTGGGATTAAGATTTTTTTTAGGAAATTGAATGTATAAAAGAACAAAAGGAATTACAAAAGAGGACTAAAATCCTCAAATAAAAGACTTAGGAGCATACCCCAAGGTAAACAAATCATGAAGGTCACAAAATGTAGACATGACTATGACAAAGCATTATAAGACAATCATATACAAGACTATGTTCAGGTATATTCCAATACATACAAGCCATCTCGTTTGCATAATTCCTCCTAGATTTTTTCCATGTTAGAGCCTTAGCTCTAACCATGTTCTCAATGTCCCTAATAATGGTGTCCAAGGTTTTGAAAATATGCTTAAAACATCTAGCATTCCTTTCCATCAAAATGCAGTAAACACTAGAAGTGAAGGAGAGCACTCTGACTTTATTGATAAAGCTCTTTGTGCTATGGTTATTGATGGCCATCTGTAGATCATAGTCCCAGCTTTGCACCTCTCTATAGCACTGGTTCCTAAGTTACACCTCCTCCTAGATATCTTTACTCAAGCTGCATTGAGAGAATAAGTGATTGTAGGACTACTGGTTATCCCCACATAACTCACACCTATCATTATTAGTAATATCCTAGGAATAGATTTAACTTGGTATTAATAGCATTCCTACACACTAACTAAGTAATGAAAGATCACTTGGGGATACACACCCTACTCCAAATGACCTTGTTCTAAGTAACTGATGGGATATGGGAATTCAATATCTTCCAAGTAGAGGAGATGGTGAACTGTCCCTTATAGTGAGCAAGCCACATCACTTTATCAGTTTTATGCTCCCTAGTAGGGGCAACAAGGCATTACTAATCTCATTCAACTCCCAAGTCACAGATGTAGGTCACTTAAGTGATTAAATTCAGATACTTTGGACTTCAGGTTACTAGCCGAGTCGTAAATAATATTATCACCATAAAGGGGATGTAGGGGACCATTAGGATGCCACAAGTCAAACCACATAAAAGTTTGGGATCCATTACCTATGCAGGACTTAATATGAGGTCTGAATTTCTCCCTCAACTCAAGAATTTTATTCAAGCTCCAAGAGGCATCATTAGGAATCTTCAATGCCCAAATGTTCCTCTGTTTGATCTTATATGTGTTTCACCATTTAATCCAAAAACTATCTTTTCTACCAAAGAGGTTCCAAAGATGTTTGGCCATGGCAACAATGTTGCATGTCTCAAGGATTTTCACATTCAACCCTCCTTCCTCATAAGTAGCACATAGGTCCTCCCAAGCCACCTTTGCCCTAATGCTTTTTGTTTCATCCCCTTTTCATAGTAGTTCCTCATAATTTTCTCAATCTTCTTTATGACACTCTTAGGCAAGATAAATCTGCTAGACTAATAGACTTGAATACTGAAAATGGAAGATTTGATATGGAGCAGCCTATCTGCATAGCTAAGGAACTTATTAGTCTAACATTTGATTCTCAAGGTAATCTTGTCAACAAGGGAGTTACAGTCCTCTTTTTTAAGTCTTGTGGTGAAAAGAGGCACCCCTATATACTTGAAAGGAGTGGTCCCATGTTGGATACCAAAAATGGACTTTAGATCCTCAATTTCCTTTTCATTTATCCTAGCAGTATACAAGTGACTCTTCTCAAGATTAACACGAAGACCAGAAATAGCACTAAAATCAGTGATGACATTCTTGATAATATTGCAAGATCTACTATCACCTCCAATGAACAAAAGCAGATCATCAGCAAAACTAAGGTGGCTTAAAGAAACCTCTTTGCATTTTGGATGGTATGCGAACTGATGAGAATCGGTGTCTTTATTTAAAATCCCTGTGAAAACCTCCATCACAAGGAGGAACAAGTAGGGAGAAAATAGGGTCCCCTACCTAAGCCCTCTACCACCCTTAGAATCTGGTAGTAGACACGCATGCTTAATCTAACCAATGACCTTGATAGGGAAATCAACATGGTTTAATAAGTCAAATAAGAACTCCCAATTGACACTGTCATATTATTTGAGGATATTAATCTTGAAAGAGCATATAGGAGGGCATGAGTCCCTGTGATAATAGTTCCTCATCAATTCTTACAGCATAAGCATGTTATCGGCAATAGATCTTCCTTTAACAAAAGCAACTTGGTTATTACTAATGAGGCTAGGCATCATCTTCTTAAGTCTAAAGGTGATCAGTTTAGATATACACTTATAGATGGTGTTACATCATGAGATTGGTATAAACTCCTTCATGCGAACAGGGGTAGAAACATTAGAATCAAAGACAAGGCAGTACTATTCCACTGATCAAAGAATCTTCCAATGGCAAAGAAATAGGAAACAACCTCAAAAACATCTTCCCCAAGTATAGCCCAATTTTCTTTGAATAATAGGCTATTAAAACCATCAGGCCTAGGGACCTTATCAGAGCCAATAGAAAACATGGCAATTTTAGTTTCATCAAAAGTGAAATATCTCTCAAGCAAAGTAGCCTGTTCAGCAGAGATTTTTTTGGTAATGACCTCATCAAGAACAGTATTAGCATCTTCACACATCATCCTGTTCCCCTGAAGGTTCTGAAAGTAGTTAACAACTTCATTGGCTACCTTCTTACATCCCTCAATCCTCTCCCCTAACTCATTCGCAATACTCAAAATATTCCTCCTAGCCAGACACCGATTAACTTTCATATGAAAAAAGGAATTATTTTAGTCCTCCAGCTGCACCCATTTAGTCTTAGCCTTCTACCTAAGGAAAGACTCCTCACCATTTCTCAAAACAATATAAGAGTTCAAAACCTCTTTAGCTTCAACTTGGAGCTCCAAATTAGTACCTTCACTAATCTCACTTTGAATGACATCCAGTCTACATTTGATCTCAACCACTCTACTGGACAAGTTGAAGAACTTATTATTATAGTTTTTTATAGAGAATTCACTTTATTAAGCTTTCTAAAGAGCTTCAATATAGGGTTCCCAATATCCTCAACATCGTAAGCCTGATAGAGGATAGGAATAAAGTCATAATGGTTCATCCAAAAGTTGTTAAACTTAAAATGCGTTGGTCTTCTAGAGATGGTAGTATCTATGAAAGTGATAATAGAGCTATGGTCAGACACTCCACAAGGCAGGGTGGTAGCCTGGGAGTTAGGGAAGGAGGCAGTCCAGTTATCATTATGGATCACCATGTCAATACGAGATTAAATAGTAAGGGGGCCAATATGGTTCTTATTCCAAGTGAACCAAAGTCCACTAGAGACCATATCATCAGTATTAAGCTCAACCAGACACCTATTGAACTCATCAGTATCATCCATATCAATAATATTTATCCCACATTTTTCATCTTGACATATGACAACATTAAAATCTCCCATAAGAACCTAAGGACTTATATTGACCTCCTCTTCATTCTCAATAAGGAAGGACCACAAACTTCTCCTATGCTCAAGCATATTATCACCATCAATGAAAGAAGCACAAAACGAGTAACAAGTACCTTTGATTTTCACAAAGCACAACATTGCTTGTCTATGAGAAGCTAGAACTTCAAGGATCATAATATTTGGATTCCATATAATAATAACCCTAAACACCCCTCCATCAGTAGGGTAATTATGGACCAATTCCCAATAGTAGATTCAGTTATTCTTAACATTCGTCATGTTGTTTAATCTGATCTTAGTTTCCACAAGGTTAATAAGAGATAAATTATTATCCTTAATCAACTTCCCAACCTCCAGTTGTTTATGGGGTGAATTAAGCCCCCTAATATTCCAAGTTCCCATATTGATCATTAAAACTTTTTGGATTTGTTACATGACCTCTTCTTCATCTTCCCATTACTGCTTTTCAGATTATTGGCCAGAATTTTCTCAACAACTATATTCTTTCCTTTATCAAGTTCATTAACTGCCTTAATATTCAGGGCTAAGCTAGTAAGGGCACAGGTAGTATCCAAAGCTAAATCCTCATCAATAACGTTCAGTAAATCAAAAGGGTTACAGGAAGCAAAACTAAGAGGAATGAGGCTAGAATTGCCTGAAGTATTATTGGGAGGTGAGGTGACCATAGGATCCTCCCTAATTGGACTCACACGCTTCCCATTAGAAGTACCACCAGGGTCCACCACCTTCTTATTAGGTGTTCCATTCTGGTTTTTCTTTGATGCTTTGGGTTGCACTTGGGACCACCCCTCTTCCAAAGCATTCTGAATCTCAATGTGGTTGCTAATGGTAAATATCTTATCTCTGTTATTTTTAGCCACCCAGGCCCTCTTAACTTTGGTGCATTTGAACAAAGCATGGCCCCGCTCCTCCTGCTGTAGAACTCCCCCCAATTCCTTCTAAATACGCATCGATAAAAACAAAGTACTCCACTCCTCCCCTAGCCAATGCGAGAACTGGTGCTGAAGTCAACTTGTCATTTTGCTCCTTAAAATCTAATCGACAATGATCATCCCAAACAAAAGGTACTCCCTTACGAGTCAAGTTTGTCAAGGGATCCACAATCTTCGAAAATCCACTGATAAATTGGTGGTAGTACTTTACTAAAACCAAAAAACTACGAACCTCCATCGGTATCGTGGGTTGTCCCCACTCCCTCATCACTGACACCTTACTCGGATCCATAAGAATTGCTCTCTCGAAGACTATGTGACCCATGAACTGCAACTCCCGTAACTAGAAGTGATGGTCTCACAAAGTCTGAAGAACCATATGCAAATGCTTTGCGTGCTCACCTTCTGTTTGAGAATAAACCAAGATATCATCTATGAATATAATGACAAACTGATCCAAGAAATCCCCAAACATTCGTGAGATCTATAAAAACTGATGATGCATTGGTTATCCCAAATGGCATAACCCTGAACTCATAAGACTTATATATAATCGAAAACGCGGTCTTAGGGACATCCTGCTCCCTGATACATAACTGGTGGTACCCTGATCTCAAATCAATCTTTGAGATATAGGCTGCTCCTCTTAACTGATCGAACAAGTCACCAATATGTGGCGACGAATACTTGTTCCGAATTGTGACCTTGTTCAATTTCTGATAGTGATACACAACCTCAATAACCCATATTTCTTCTTCATAAATAGTACTGGGACACCCCAAGATGATTTACTCCTACAAAAAAAATCTACCCAAAAAGCTGCTGAATCTGATCTCTCAACTCCCGCATCTCTAAAGGAGTCATATGATATAGTGCACATGTTATGGGCTTAGTTCCCGATGATAAATCGATCACAAGCTCAATCTCCCGACTCGGTAGTAATCTTGGTATCTCCTAAATTACATCAGTAAAGTCCCTAACCATAGGGACCAAATCTAACGAGATGACAATACTCTCTGAAGTCTCCTCCTCGATATAATATAAATGCGTGCTCTACCCTCCCTCAAGATGAGGCATTACCACAAGAAACATTTCATGTCCTGGGATAGCAAACAAGATAGTCCTATTGTAACAGTCCACCATCACTGTATACGTCTCTACTAGTCCATGCCCAAGATAACATCATACGTTTATGTATATGAAATGAGCAAATCTGCTACTAAGCATAACCTCCTAATGTCCACACCCATTGCCCTACAGATGGAACGAATGAGAGCCCTGCTACCCCACGATGAATCTACGATCATAATAATATCAGACGTTGTATCCACTAAACCCGTCCCTTCTGTAAATGTAGTGCTAAAAAAAGAGTGTGATTCTCTTCTGTCAAAGAATACCCTCCCCATGTGCCCATGGATAGGAAACACACCCTCAACTGCTAGCATTGCTGGTGATAAAACTAGCCCACAGATGTTAAGACACTCCCAAACTGTAACTGCCCCTTCGAAGGCGGTAATGCTGGAATTGCTGGTGGGGCTGGAAGCTGCAGTAGTTGATGCCCCTGCTGGGCATCCTTATGTCGACCCTTGGTCCTATTTGGGTATGCACGTTTCATGTGGCCCTGCACCCCACATACAAAACATCTCCCTGTAAAATCTGCTAGCCTCTACCCTGGCGAGGCTACCCTAATCGTTGGCCCTCATTCCCCTGGCCTTCCTGGCCTCCAATCTGCTTCCTTTAGCCCCGAGGAGCATGTTGTTGGCCCTGATGGACCTACATGTAACTACCACTACCCACCCTAAACCTCTTAACCGAGTCCCCCTATTGCCTACCCTATTACTATGGCTCCTTGTTGGCATCATTGCCCCAAGTCTTACCTTATTGGCTCGTGTCTCCTATCCTCTTCACTCCCCTCTGATGGAAGTGATGATTATGGCAGTGAAGTAATGCAGAGTTAATGACATTAGTATAAGTCCTCAATTTTGGGTTCCCCAATAGATGCTGATGGATCCTTATAGTATGCTCGTCCATAAACTTAAGAATCCTCTTCTCATCACTGTTCACCTCATCTAGCACAAAGTTCACCAGGTGAGTGAACTACTCCTCATACTTGGACACAATGTGAGACTCAAAAATATCCTCATCATCTCTAACTTCATAGTCGATGGAAAGAACTTACGGTGAAATCGCGCCCAGACCTCCTGAATCGTCATAACATCTTTCTCCTTTAGTGTGGTAACTAACTCCCACCACTACAGAACTGCCCTGAC
Organism: Sambucus nigra; assembly: GCA_949130495.1. Taxonomy (NCBI): domain Eukaryota; kingdom Viridiplantae; phylum Streptophyta; class Magnoliopsida; order Dipsacales; family Adoxaceae; genus Sambucus; species Sambucus nigra. Next base: position 95,782,121 of record OX422216.1, on the reverse strand, counting down.
TAGATTGAACGTAACTAGTACCTGCTTTGAGTATCGTTACACTCAACTATATGAAGATGCCTCTAGATGACCTTTTTCCATTGGCTCGCTACTACTACATCTGCCTTGCCCTAAAACTCCGATGGATGGCCCTTATAAAAGGTCTCCCTGACATGCTCCCACACTGATGGCAATGGGTGAGTTTGTACTGGCACTGCCACTGGCGAATGTGGTTGTGCCTGGGGTAAGTGCTTCAATATGGTTGTCATGGTAGCATTAGCAGCCTGTGCTATAATGGTTGCGACCTCTACTGTAGTCACAGTCCCCTGGGCTGCCTATGGCTCCAACTGAGCCTCCCTTTCTGCACAAGATGATATATGTCTCCTAGTGTTTGTCATCTGAAACCAAATCAAAATTATATGATATTCCACTTTAAATATATACAGTAGCATAAAGAATTTAAATGAGCAATAAGGATCTATATTGAAGGAACACAATGCTGATAACGTAGCAAGTTTGCACAAATCCTAAGGACACTAGAACCTAATACTCTGATACCAGTTGTGACACCCTGCCTATTCTAATACCAGGTGAACAATCCTTTATTAAAATAAGATAAGAATTCAGTATGATTTCATTCTTAGCATCACCATCACAACAAGTAATATACATACAAAACAAATAAAATAATACATACAAATGAAATGACAAAATAACAGATAAGCATAAATACGAATAACATGAACCAAAAAACCATCAGTCACTACCAATAATCATCCAATGTAAATAAAGACTAAGGAGTGATAAATGTATCTAACATAAATAAAATCCCATCCAACTACTGGCAACATGCCCAAAAGGAAAATACTGGAAATGGAATTAAATCCAATATCGAAGAATCCACAGCTACTACTCGCAATGGCATAAAAGAACCTAACTATGTTGTCCATGCTACTTCCCACCTGGGGTTTTGAAAATAAAACATATTTTCCAGCAGGTCAAAGCTCGAAAAAATGCTTAACAATACTTTGCAAGTATTTAAATGCTTTAAATAAAAACATGAAGTGTATTAACTTAATAATTAATTTACCGGTTGCAGTCACATGAGACTTAACATCACCTCTCATCTACAGTGTGCACCTAATGCATTCATTTTATTATCTTAATTATACTACATAGTTTAACCAGGAAAAGGACCGTTATCACAACACACCCCACTAATAATCACCATTAGCTAAATAATATAGCCACATGCTATACTTTCGTAAATGATTACATCGTTATACACATGTTATATATAAGATATACACACTATCTCATAAACACATACATGCATATACTCGCTATATATGTATAAAACGCATTCACAGAGCCAGACCTCGCAGATGCATCCTTCGTGTGCTATTAGGCTCTAGGTATACCACGTACCACAACGGGCCACCGGGTCAGAATCTCACCACCGAACCCAAACGTAAACATAAACAAACAAAGGCAATCATAAACTTATGTTCAAGAATTTCATCCATACCACTTCAAACCCAACCAGTCTCCAAGCAAATACATATCCTTACACATGGATAGTGGCCATAGAATAGTACTATGACCTGAGAAATCAATCCAACACTTGTTGTCAACGCTTGGGTGGACTGCCCACAATGCACAACCTCCTAACGATAGGACTAGCGATAGGTTTGTTCCAAATAAATGCACATGCAGTCACATATATATAAGTAACCCACACTATGTATGTATATATATATATATATATATATATATATATATATATATATATATATATAATGTACTGACTACGTATAGAAATCCCACTGCGTACTAGTCTACCAATCCCGAATACTAAACTAGCTTCCAAATTGTACAGTTAAGTGTTCACTCACTTGTAGCATGAATCATCTCACTTAAACTGATCCAACTGTGGTCCTAACACACGTGCCAACCTCTGATAATATTTCCCAGTAATCCCAATATACCTCGAAATCCCATTCGTCCATTTACCAAGCTCTAACGGGTCAAAGAAATGCGAGGTCCCAAGCTTCCCCAAATCATAAATTGATACCCCATATCAATATATAACTAACCCAGAAGCATTATAACATAAAATTAAACCCGAATCCATCATTATAACCCTTGGATTCCTAAACATTAATCAATTCTTACAACCTAGATTTAATCAAACCTTTGAAATCCATTGATTCTAACATCCTATCAATGTTCTCATGTTCATAATAATAAATCCATATTAATGTTATGAATTTCCCAATTGCACATTATCAATCGATATCAATTACAATCATAGATTAAACACAAATCAAATCTCTTCAATTAATTCTTGAAATTTTCATCTTTTAAATTCCCAGATTTTTTCCTAATTAACTATGAAAGTAATAAACCGCAGAAATTGCAATCTAAATCAAGTAAACACTTGCCTTTTGGATTTGAATCTAAAGTTGAATTTTCGAAGATGTTCTTCTTCTCTTCTCCAAGATTTTCTTCTCTCGCTTCTTCCCTTTTTCTCATCTTTTAATCTCAATTATGTAGAGGCAAAAGTGAGGTTGTCAACCACCTCCCTAAACCCTAAATACTCCTTAATTTCACCATAATCCCATTTTTATGTGTATACCTAAGTCTTAAAGGATACACATACCCCCTTACGAGCCCTATTACGTTTAAAAAGCCCCTGAAACCCAACTACAACCCCCAACTACCTATTCTTGACTATTTTGGCCCATTTAGGATCACCAATGAACTCAAAAAGGCCATTCGAGTCACCCAACTAAAAATATACCATTATCTGATTAATTGGACCCAAAACTTGCATACAGTACACGTCGCCCATAAATTATATAAATCCATCGATATAACTTTCTATCATCATAATATAATAAATTGTCACTTTTCACTCATAAAACGACATATAATAGTTCACATCTATATTTATTTCTCACACACAAGTAAATAATAGTAAAATTAAATATTAATCCTTAACTCGCAAATTAATATTTAATGAAACCAATTTAATTTCCCCAATTAAATTAATAATTAAATGCACGCGTGGAAATAAAATACTCATAAAAGTACGAGGTATTACATTCTTCTTCTTCTTTCTACTAGAGTTACTTGTGTCTTGGGTAGATTTAGGAAATAGTTTCTCCAGAACATAGACAATTTTAATCTTCAAAACAATCCCCGTTGGTTCAGGCATGAACTCATTATCTCCAGCTTCTAAAGGCAAGTTTGACATGTTTTCTTCGGCAAGCAAGGCAAAGATATTATTCTCAATGAAGATCACATCCCATAAGTTGGGCTCCCCATTTTGGTCTTTTAATTCCCTCTCAACTTAAACAAAGTTGAGGGTCAGGGTTCTTCTTGGGAATAGGTATCCATCCATTTTCATCAGCTTTACCGCTTTTTTCCATCATCCCATTTTTCATAATATCCATTCCTTCAGTAATTATGGTTTAATTTTGTTAAACAACGCACACTCTCTTTCATTTAGCGAATTTCATAAGGGAATGACCATATTCACAACAATGATCACTGAGGGTGGAATTCCTTGGTATTCAACCCTTACAATAGTAATGGTCCCATCCTCCATTAAAATATCAATGTTGCTAGGATGGTTTCCTTTAGATTTCACTTATATATAGATTTTAGCATAAATTATCATGTTCATCTCTTCAATAAAGTGTCAGCATAAAGAGGTAGCCCAACTGAGCTGGTAATGTAACTAATGCCTTCCTCAGTCTAAAGTTGGACGGGGAATGTCATGGAATTTAACTTAAACATGTACCTTCTTAAAATATTCCTTATTGAAACTGAAGTTGGGTTATGATTTCTTGAGTATAATACGTCTTCCAATTAAGAACCAGGCCCATTATCTAGAACTTCACTTCTCAATGTTATGGCCTATAATCTTGTTGTCCAAAACTTCATCTCTCAATGTTGAGTTGTCAAAAATGAAAAAAAAGCCATTTTTATTGCCTATAATCTTGGTTAGCCCAAACTTTCCCCATATGCTAGTGGCAAGAGTGTTTATCAAAAATAAGGGGAGTTTTCTTCCAAGAAGTGTTCAATCATGATATTGTCCCATTTGGTACCTCTAGCAGTCACTTCATGAGGGGGTTTAACAAGCACCTTAGAGTTATCAACAGTAGGTTTTTGGTAGGTAAGTCTCAGCTTGGGTTTGTTCTTCTCGAAAGAAATTGACTTCCAAGTTTTAGGTTTGGGATGGTTGCTCAAGATTGGAGGTTTCAGTGATATCGTCACTTGTTATTGTCATTGATCAACCATCCTTTCGCAGGCCTAAACTCCTGTCTACCGAAAAAAAGGTATGCTAGCTTCCCCATTCTTCATAGAAGTGACATGAAAGTCCCCATGAATAATGTTATGTCGGGTATCAATAACTATTTTATCCCCCAAGATATGTACTCCACTTTTTACACCCAACATATTAGGTACTATGGGAACAGTAGACACAACTATTGCAACACTGCCAACCTTATTTCTAGTATTAGCTGCACCTCCATTGGAAGTAACTCCAATAATAATGTTGGCCATCATAATTTGAGGAGTAGCTTTGGTTACACCATTAGATAGAAGAAATCTATTATTAACATCATTGTATGAAAAACCTTTGCTTTTGAGCAACTCTATATTGGAATTCTTTTCCACAAGCTCATGGATTCTGGAGACATTAACATTGGCTTTAGTAATACTATTATCTAAAGCCAAGACTTGACCTTCTTCAAACTCATCTTCAATAGTAGTAACATCCAACTTAGGACTCCCCACAACTACTGGGACAACCATAACATCATAAATAACTAGGACTTTTGCACAAAGTGGCAGAATCCATGATAGGGGAAAGGTTCAAAGGATGAAGGAGAGGGTGGATAAGGAGAAGTGGGTTGTGTTTAATAGTAGGAGGAAGGAAACTAGAGAGAGGGTATCTAGAGAGAATGGAGAGAATTTGGGTAATGTTTTGTACACCTTTTAGGAACTTTAATTATCTTTTTGATTTATGAAAAGTTTCTTTGGCTTTACACTTAAATTATATTTACATTCCTTAGTGAAACTCTTTTACTTGTTTTAAGTTCAACTTTTTTGGCGAAAATTGTGTATGTAATATAAATAGAAAACCATTATAAGGATAAAAGGGCGGGCCTTAAAACAAAAGGCCGGGGGAATTCCCAAAAGGCAACAAAAGTAAAAACTAAATCAAGACTAACAATGCTTGAAGATGTTAAACTTATTTGAATTCAAAATGTTTTCAGGGAGAACCCAATATATACAAGAAATTCAGTTACCATAGCTTATTTTAGGTCCTTTCCATGATAATACCTTTTTTTAACCATGTCTTCAATGTATTTGATGATAGACTCAGGGATCATGCAAACTCTACTGATGCATCTAACATTCCTCTCCAACCAAGTGCAATAGACCATGGCTGAAAAAGAGAGACATCTAATTCTATTGACGAGCTTCTTCCCCTATAGTTATTGATAGCAAAGTCCAGCTCACCATCCCACTTAATCAACTCTCTAAACACTTGATTCCTATAGAGTACCTCCACCCAAACTAGTGTAGCAAAGCTACATTAAGAGAATAAGTGAGTAATAAATTCAATGTTTTCGTTACAAATCCTATAAAGGTTGATATCCATAATACCCCACCCATAAAGTTTCTCCCAGGTATAAAGAGAATTCCTGCAGACCATCCACAAGATAAAAGAGAATTTACGAATGTTGTTTCCACTCCAAACTAATCCGGCCCAAGCAACATGGGGCCTAGAAATGGACTGCTTAAGGTAGGCCAAACCAATAGAAAATGTACCATTCGAATTGGCAAGCCAAGTCCTTATATCACCAAATTTTAGTATAATAACAGGGAGCTCAACATTCCTAATGTTAAGAAAATCCTAAGTGATGGAAGAGGGCCACCTCCAAGTGTTTCCAAGAATAAAGTTAGCAACTTTAGCCTTGTGGTTACTACAAGCATCATAAATGACTCCATCCCAATAAAGAGTAAGAAGAGGGACATTAGGATGCCAATTATCATATCATGTATAGGTATCCAAACCATTGCCAATCCTATCTTTGATAAGAGGTCTAGCAATCTGTCTCAGTTTTATGATATTTCTCCAGCTCCAAGAACTATCATTAGGAATTTGTAAATCCTAAATGCTTCTTCCTCTAATTCTATACACATTGCGCCGTTTGATCTAAAGGCTATCAGCCTTATTAGGGTGGTTCCACCAGTGTTTGATCATAATAACCTTAATCTAAACCTTAAGATTTTTTATGTTCAAACCCCCCTCTTCACTTCTGCTGCACAAGTCACTCCAAGTAACCTTATCCCCAATTTGCTTGATTTCACCCCAATCCAAAAGAAATCATTAATGAGTTGATCAATCCTTTTAATCACACTCTTAGGCAGGATGAATAGGCTAGACCAGTAGACATGAACACTGAAAATCACATACTTGATTAGCTAAAGTCTTCCAGCATAACTTAAGAATTTATTAGTCTAACTTCTAATCCTTCAAGTGGTTTGGTCAATAAGTACGGAGAAGTAAATATCTCCCAACATAGTAGTAATAAAAGGAACCCCTAAATAGAAGAATGAAGGATTACTATGTGGAATATTAATAGTGCTAGAGAAACTAAGAATCCTCTCCTCCTCGATAGACTAGGCCTTAGCCCAGAAATAGTGCTAAAAGTATCCAAAGCATCCTTAATGGAGAAAAGTGAAAAGGAAATCCCAATCGACATTGTCATAAGATTTTAAAATGTCAATCTTAAAAGTGAATTTAGGAGGAGTGATGCCCATATGGTAATTCTCCGTGACCACTTGTAGCAAAAGGATGTTGTTAGTAATAGATCTTCCTTTAATAAAGGTAGCTTGATTATCACTGATGATGTGGGGAGTAAGAGGCATAATTCTAGATGAAATTTTATTAGAAATGAATTTATACATAGTGTTACAATAAGATATAGGCCTAAACTCTCTCATGTTATTAGGATTCTCCACCCTTGGGATAAGAGCAAGGGATGTGCAATTCCATCTTTTTTAAGAAGCTTCCCCTCATTGAAGAAGAAGGAGACAAACTAAATGATATCCATACCAACCACCTCCCAAGCTTGAAAAAATAAGCATTGAAGCCATCTGGCCCAAGAACTTTATTAGACCCAATGGAGAATATAGCCTTCTTAATTTCCTCCTCAGTTACAAGGATAATTAACTGTTAGCGTACCCATCATTAATTCTTTTAGTGATAATCTCTTTAAGAATATGATGAGGATTGACACATTTATGACTACTACCCAGTAAATCCCTAACCACATTTGCAACATTCTGACTACCCTCAACTCTAAGCCCAGAAACATCATCAATGCTAAGAATTTTTCTGTTGGCTCTACTTTGATTGGCTTTCTTGTGGAAGAAAGTTGTGTTTAAATCCCCCAACTAGATCCATTTCACTTTATATTTTTTCTTATGGAAGGACTCATTATCATTCTTTGACTCAATATACATGGAAACCATCTCCTTATCCTCCTTATGAAGTTCAGCATTATTACCATCAAGGTTAAGTCTTCTTTGGAGGTCATCAAGGCATTTCTTGGTCTCTCCCACTCTCCTAGAAATCTGGTCGAAAGCCTTCTTATAAAAGACTTTAAGGTTAGCTTTAAGTCTACTAAGCTTCTTACTAACCTTGTCCATAGGGTTTCCAACTACATCAATTCTCCAGGAATCTAAAAGCACATGTTGAAAGTCATTATGCTTCACCCAAAAATTGGAAACCTGAATGGTTAGACCTCCTAGGTTCGGGGGGACAAGGGAGTAATGATTGGTAAGTGATAGGCCTCCTTTTTTACCTTTAGTTAAACACTTTCTTTTTATTTATTTTGTTTACAAAATTATTTAGTATTCATTGGAACTTCTTCTTAATTGAAGTATTGAGCTTTACACAATCATCTAATTATCTCAGGTTAAGATAATCACCTGGTTGACAAGGCTATAATCTTGCCTATAATGCTCGTACGCAATCAACATACATAATCCATCCAAGATAGTGAAACATATTTTGGCACGCCCAATGGGACAACTATATAATTTTTTATCATGGCTAGGACTAGAAGAAATAATTAGGGAACTAAAAATGTTAGTGAAATTGGTTCAACGAGCCAACATTTAAGCTTTTTTAGACCCCTACTGTGGATGGGGTTTTCTCTACTTCATCTTCATATGAGTCCATAAGAAGTGAAGAAAATATTGTTCCTTAGGTTAGGATGGTATGGCATTACTCCAATATTCCCAAGTGTTCCTTCATTCTTTTATTGGCATGTAGGAGAGGTCAGATTACTACTAGAGACAAATTATTAGATTGGGCCATCATCGAGGATGACAATTTCTTCCTTTGCACCAATGGGAGGGAATAATCCAACCATCTTATGTTTGAATGTACCTTATCCTTAGAGGTGTGGGAATAATTCATGTGAACGAACCAATGCTATGGGTGGATCCACCGCTAGGGGAGGTGCTCAATTTAGCCATTGATCATGCCGCTAGCAACACATTCATCACTAATCTAAGGACCATTTCTTTATCCTCAACTATTTATTTCATTATCTTGGAGATAAATAGTAGACTCCGTAACAAAATTGCTAAAATTATTATTGGTCTTATCAGATACATTGAAGGCACGACAATGTTAGGAGTAAGCAAATTGAAGAAGACTATAAGAACTTACCCTAATTGGATGGCTTGCAACCAATGGGGCTTGCCTGAATCATTATTGCAATTCGAGCTAGGATCCATATTTTGGGTTATTGCCTTGTGTATTATTTCTTTCCTAGTTTGTTTGGCTCTTTTGGCCCTCCCCTTGTCTGGCTCTTTTGGACCCTTGTGAGGCTTCTGATTAGTCACAAATATTGTATATTATCGCTTTTTATTCTTATGCGTTCTAGCACAATTATGTCCGAAAAATACTCATTTTATGCTCATATATTGGTTAACCTTGGGTTTCGATAAATATATGTTCTGCAAGGTTTATCTAAGTTTTTATAGGGATTGGACCACTTAACGAAGCAATTGGTTGCATTTTGATGAAGTTACATCATAAGATGCAATTTCAAGGGCATTTTCATCTTTTCATACATCATGTCCCAACTAGAGGAACTCCTTGTAAATGTAGTTCATCAAGTTAGCTTCGCGTAGACGCAGGCGACACATTTTGAGCTCGGATGATGAAGTTAGAGTTGTTTTCATAAAGCAACATAATTCACTTTTCAAGAGCAATGTGACCAGAAAGTCAGGTGATCGATCGACCCTCACCCGTAGATCGATCGATCGAACATATTTTTCCTTGATTTGAAGACATTAGAAAATTTTCAGCTTCATCAATCGATCAATCATCTCAGTTCTTGTGGCCAACTTCAGCCTGATCGATCGATCGATCGATCACACCAGATATTTGGCAATTTTGGATTTTGTTTTGTTTTATCTTATTCATTAGTCCACTTACTATATATTGGTTTAATTAAGATATTATCGATATTTTATCTTAGTTTTAGGTTATATTAGGTTTTGGTTAGGAGCTCATATCTTTCTCTCTCTTAGGGTTTCCATCTATTTGTGTATGTAAGTGTACTATTCATTATATTCCTCCATTAATTTAAGCTTCCATTGTTGTTTTCTTTATTTTTTAACTTAGTTTCTTTCAATAATTTACTCTATTTCCTTTAAATACATTTTTTATGATGCGTTGTAGCTAATTTAGCTTAGGCTGAGATTGTTAAACTCATCATAGATTAGTTGATTTCTTTCCTTTGGCGATGGATTAGACTAGTTTGAATGTGTTAGGTTGTTCTTGACTTTATGCAAATGATATTTAACGGTGTATATCATCAATGAGTCATATTTATGACATTGCGTGTGTAATCTCTGGGATATTTTTTGACGTCAAAATCATAGTATACTTTTATGATAATTTAAGGGGAGAAAACTCTAGGTTTGATTAATTGTCAAAATGAGATTTAATCTTGATAAGATTTTCTTCTCATGTAACCATTTATGCTAATTAACCCGAGGTGAGGGATATTATTCTATTCTATAGTTTTTATTATTCTTATGTTTAACCTAGTTTAAATACATGCCTAGTTTAAAATTTATAATTAAAACTGTCATCTTTTATACTTTTATTGAGAATTAATAAATCAATTAAAGTCTAGCTCTCATTCCATGTCGATTCCATACCCGAAATCGCCTCTATACGCCCGTAAGAATGTAGTTAACGTTTAGGTTTTTGTGCTATCCATGGGAGCCGATAAAAATGATCTACATAGTCACACGACACTAGGCTTCCGCATGTCAATTAAATGCATTAGCATTCATTATGCTAAAACATTGTTTGAAATCCTTTTCGTTATTGTTGAGATGGTCTTTTTAAATCACTACGCATACTTTTGAGTAAACTTGATGTTTAAGGGTTTCATACCTAAAAAACCTCACGAGACAAAACTCGTCCATTAGGATAACCTAGGGGTTTAATGACTTGTTGAATTCGCTAAATGTAATCATTCGCCCTTGAAAGTGGAATTTTTATCTTTTATGCTTATGTATTTTTGTTCTCTCTTTGTTGGGATGGTTCTAGTATTTTTTCGTAATTAGGGACTAGCAATGTCCAAGTTAAGGGGTGTGATTAGTCACGAATCTTTATATTGGGGCTCTTTATTCTGATGTATTCAAGCATAATTATGTCCGTTAAATCCTACTTTTATGCTCATATATTAGTTAACATTGGATTTCGATATATATATATATATATATATATATATATATATATATATATATATATATATATATATATATGTGTGTGTGTGTGTGTGTGTGTGTGTGTGTGTGTGTGTATTTTGGTGCAAGGTTTATCTGAGCTTTTGTAGGTATTGGAATGCTTAATGGAGCAATTAGTTGCATTTCATGTTAGTTAAGTCATAGGATGCGACTTCAAGGGCATTTCCATCTTTTCATAGTTCTTATCCTGGTTGAAGGAACTCCATGGAAACGTATTTTGTCGAGTTAGCTTTGCGTGCCCACTGACAACACGTCATTTCGAATCCGGATGATGAAGTTAGAGTTGTTTTCGTAAAGCAACACAATTCCCTTTTAAAGAGCAAAGTAACCAGATAAACAGGGGATCGATCGATCGATCCTTCCCCATCGATCGATTGATGACATATTTTTTTCCTTGATTCGAAGAAAGTGGGAAACTTTCAGCTTCATCTATCGATTAACCAATCGTTGATCGATAGATCATCTCAGTTCTTGTGGCAGACTTTAGCTTCATCGATCGATATGGTCGATCGATCTATCACACCAGGCATTTGGCAATTTTGGATTTTATTTTTTTTTTCTTTTATTCTTTATGGAACTTACTATATATATGTAAGTTGTATTACTTCAGATATTATCGATATTTTATCTTAGTTTTAGGTCAGATTAGGTTTTGGTTGGGAGCTTATCTCTTCCTCTCTCCTCGGGTTTCCATCCATATGTGTATGTAAGTGTACTATTCATAGTCTTCCTCCATTAATTTTTGATTCCATTATTTTTACTTGCTTTGTTAACTTAGTTTCTTTCAACAATTTACTTCATTTCCTTTAAATACATGCTTTACAATGCCTTGTAGATAATTTAGTTTAGGTTCAAATGATTAAACTAACATTGGATTAGTTGGTTGCTTTACTTTGGCAATGGAGTAGACTAATTTGAATGGGTTAGGTTGCTCTTGATTTTATACCTATGAAATTTAATGGTGTGTATCATGTATGCATCGTATTTATGACCTTGCGTGTGTAATCTTAGGAATATTTGCTGACACCAAAATCATAGTATGCTTTTATGAAAATTTAGGGGGCAATACCTCTAGGTTTGATTAATTGTTAAAATGATATTTAGTCTTGCTAAGATTTTCTACCCATATAACCATTTATGATAATTAACCCGAGGCGAGGGATATAATTATCAATCTATAGTTTTTATTATTCTTGTGTCTGACTTAGTTTGAATACATGCCTAGTATGTAATTTATAATTAAAACAATCATCTTTTACACTTTTATTTAGAAGTAAATCAATTAATGTCTAGCACTCATTCCATGGGGATTCGATACCTAGACCCGCCGCTATACTCATGTAATCCCTGTAAGAGTGTAGTTAAAGTTTGAGTTTTTTTATTAGCCGCGGGGGAGCCGATAACAACGATTAGCGTAGTCACATGACGCTAGGCTCCCGCATGTCAATCAAAAAGATTAGCATTCACTACGTTAATAATTTATTTGAAATCTTTTTTTATTATTTTTAAGCTTATCTTTTTTAAATGATTGGACATACTTTTGAGGAAACTTGATGTTTAAGGGTTTCATCCTTGAAAACCCTCACGAGACAAAACTCGTCCACTAGGATAACCTAGGGGTTTAACGTCTTGTTGAATTCTCTAAGTGTAATCTTTGGCCCTTGAAAGTGGAATTTCTATCTTTTATGCTTATTTATTTTTGCTATCTCTATGTTGGGATAGTTCTAGTTTTTTTTCACAATTAGGGACTAACAATGTCTAAGTTATGGGTATGATTAGTCACGAATATTTATATTGGGGCTCTTTATTCTGATTCATTCTAGCACAATTATGTTCGTTAAATCCTACTTTTATGCTCATATATTGGTTAACATTGGTTTCTGATATATTTATCCTGTGCAAGGTTTATCTGAGCTTTTGTAGGTATTGGAACGCTTAATGGAGTAATTATTTTCATTTCGGGATAGTTAAGTCATAGGATGAAACTTCAAGGGCATTTTCATATATTCATTGGTCTTGTCCTGGTTGAAGGAACTCCATGGAAACGTATTTTGCAGAGTTAGCTTTGCGTGGTCACTGATGACACATCATTCCGAGTCTGGGTGATGAAGTTAGAGTCATTTCCGTAAAGCATCACAATTCCCCTTTGAAGAGCAAAGTGCCCAAATAAACAGGGGATCGATCGATGAAAAAAAATTTTGCCTTGATTCGAAGATAGCAGGGAACTGTGACACCCTGCCTATAAGAATAATGGGTGGCCAGTCATCCTCCAAAATAAAACATTGGTCTCATATGCATCATTCTTAGCATCATTGTCGAAACACAATTAATTACTAACCACATAATTACTTTAACAAGAAGTGTCAAATTTTATCTTTCATTAATATAGAACAATATTAACCAATCACAATAAATCCATACACAATGACCATATAAAAAAAACATCGGGTAAAGTCTAAAACTGGGATAAATAATTAAGGTTCCTAAATAAATCATCGGGTAAGAATCCAATACTGAAAATCCAACGAACAAAAAATTTGAAAACTTAAGTCTAAATAAATGGGGGAACATACCCAACAATACTAGAATAAATAACCTAATATAGAATATCAATAATGAAATCGGCTACTCAAGAATCCTGGAAGCTTCCGCAATAGCTGTAGCTACGTGCACCTGGAAAGAACAATTATTCTTGTCATTCCTGTGGCTGGGTACCTAAAAGTTTTGAAAATATATTTAAAACGGGTCAAAGCTAAACACATTTTAGAACCATTTAGCAAGAAATTAAGATGTAGTAAATAATATGCGGTTAAACTTTCCATATTTAAGCCGGTGTCGTACTTTCATGAGATTACCCCTCACCTCTCAACTATCGTGCACACCAAACGCCTACATCTTAACCCACCTAGTTACATTACCATGTCCAAGTAGTCTTATTTCCAAATATCACTAACACACTACCCTGAATCGAGTATTGTCTAACTTTCATTTCTTAATTAACTATGTCTCTCATTAGCTTATTAAATTATTAATCACTTTATAACTTTGCTCCACTTATTTATTCATGTTCATCATTAATGTATTAAGACCATATATAATTTATCTCACTACTATATACATTTATAATACGTGTTACACCAAGAAACTATATAAATATATATCACTCATAATATATGAAACCGCATTTTCGAATGTCCTCCACATTCTGAAAGAGAGATCACTAGCATGCTATCGTGCTTCAGGAATGTCCACCACATTTTGGGCAATTCGTCCGGGATCTCACCACGGGACCCAAAAATCACAAACGAACATTAGAGGTGGTCATGGACTTAAGTTTGTGGTCATAACCACACCACATTATTCCACGGTACTCCAATCATACATTACACGGGTGTGCACAACACCTATGTCCCTGTGTAACAGTACTACCTCTGTTGGGATTCGCCTGAGTGACCTCCCACGTCGTGCATACTCCCTGATAGTATAACGTCTAGGATATTTATGTTTCATATAAATATCGTACATGCTGATATCATTCACATTCATATATATACTGTCTATATACCCGTACAAATTAATAAATCACAAAACCCGGCTAGCCCGTGCCTATCGCCCAAAGCACTAGCCTATAAATCCTGAGTCTATTTCATGACACTTAAGTAATTAAGTTCTCATTCATTAAATAAAATAGTGTCACCCTGCTAAATGCCCGAAAAGACCCAAACAGCCCGTCATATAAATCATTCACATTTATTAAGGAGTAATGAGATTCGAGAAGAAGGGGAAGTTGGCTCCGAGGTATGTGGGACCATTTCCCATTATCGAGAGGATTGGGCCGGTGGCATACAGATTGGGGTTTCCAGAGCACTTGCAATGTATTCACGATGTATTCCACATCTCGTCGTTGAGACGATATCTTCGGGATGATATAGCCCACACTCACATCACGATAGAGGAGATTGACTTGCAGCTCGACAGTTCTTATGAGGAGAGATCGGTGTCTCTCCTAAACCATAGAGAGAGAAAATTGAGGTCGAAGGTAGTTCCACTTGTACGAGTTCAGTGGGAGCATCATAATGTAGAGGAGTTAACTTGGGAGCACGAGCCAGATATGTGCAAAAAATATCCAGATCTATTTTTACCAGGTATGCCTTATTTTCTGAATTTCGAGACGAAATTTCATAATTAGGGGGGAGTATGTAATACCCCGTATTTTTATGGCTTTTAAAATTAGGGATTTATTAAACTTAAATGAGTTATTAATTTAATATTGATCTGAAATTTTATTTAAAAATATTTACTAGCGTGACGAGAGTTAGTAATTATTGGGAATTTTTTGAATATTACTAGATGAGTAAAGTAATATATGAAATTGAATTTATTAAAATGTCACAAGTGAATAACATGAAAATTATGGAAATTAAGTCGGGACGCGCCTGTCTTGTGTCGGGTCTAAATTATTATTATAAAAGTGAATAAATTATAAGTCTCCCGCATGGTCGTTTTGAGTGCGCCAACGTATCCATAAGGGTCGAGATAGTCAGAAAAGTGTACCCGGGGGTTTAGTTTGGGTCTCGGAACATTTTTAGGCCTAACTGGCATCCCAGGAGGGTATTATAGTCATTTTGTATTTTTGGGTAATTAAACCCACGAATTTTCCTAAGTTATATCATCTATTATAGGTTATCTTTTAGGGTTAACAATCACAGAAGCTTAGAACGACCATTAGAGAAGAAAGGTAGAGAGCTTTTCAAGAATTGATCACAAACCGTAGCACCTCTTTCAAGATCAACACCACCGGGGCATATAACGTAAGGCGAGGAACATATCCATATCCTTATCACCAATAAATCAGACCTTCGAATCCCAGGCAAGTATCTATCTTTCTTTTTTTCTAGTTAATATTTCTCCCATGTTAGAATAGGGTGTATGAATTTATGTTTTATAGAAGAAATTGATGATTTAGGGGGATTTAAATCACATGCTTTAGAGGAAATAAGTGTATTCTGGAAATCTCAACATATGTAGAGGATTACCCATGAAATTATATTGATTTAGAAGTGATAAATCTGGAAAAATAATTAGAAGATTTGAAATTAATGTAAAGCTAGGGTTCTTGATAATTATGATGAATTACCCCTTTAATACGATACCTTTGATGAATTTGTACATGCTTCACGTAGGAAAGCCTGTATATAGGTATATGTAACTAGTAGTAGAGTACATAGACTCTGTGTTCCAGTCATGTTTTATATTCATAAATTTAAGAATGTGCTCTGGATCAAACTTAAATTCTATTTTTGATCTCTCTCTCTCTCTCTCTCTAGCCGTTTCCCCTAGCAAACCCTACCCTAATTAGGGTTTTCATGGAACCCCTACCTTCTCCTCTTCAAGGAGAAGGCATGAAACCCTCCCTTACCAAACTTCATCCTCAATAATTCCAAAAGAATCATCCATTTCAAATCCTCACGTTCATCCAACACCTAAACCTAAGTCTTTTGCTGATGCAGTATGCGTCTCTAGATCAACTCCAACATCTTTATTACCTATAACTCGATTCAAAGGTGAGCCAACAATCGTGTGTGATGATTCTATTATTCAATAAATGGCATCCTCCTTTAAATACTCCCTTATTGGTAAGTTTTCGCATGGGAGACCACCTGTTGATGACATCCATAAATTTTTCTCTTCCCTCAATCTCAAAGAATCTATTCACATTGGTCTAATTGATCATAAACATGTCTTGATTCGTCTTGATCATGTAGAGGATTTTCATCGTTTATGGTTAAAAGACACTTGGTTTATTCAGAACATTCCTATGCATAGTTTTAAATAGGATCCAGACTTTCATCCCAATAAAGAATCTTTTGTCATTCCAATTTAGATACTATTACCTCTACTTCCTATCCATTTGTTCAATAAGAGTTCTCTATTCTCCATTGGTCAAGTAGTAGGTAATCCTCTAAATCTTGATAGTGCAATTGATTCTATAGCCAGACCTACTGTTGCGAGAATTTGCGTGGAAGTTAATCTCAAAAAAATCTTACCCTCTAGAGTATGGATTGGAAACAAGGACAAGGATACAGGTCTTTGGCAACCTATAGTGTATGAAGACTTGCCTTCCTTCTGTTTTTATTGTGAGAAAAAAGGTCATGACCAAGATAAATGTCACGTAAAAAGGGAGACAGAATTAAAGAAGATGACTGGTAGTCATAGTGGAGTTCAGATGGTGAAGCAACATCAGAAACAATTAGCAAAAGAGTGGGTCATTAAAAAATTTAGGAGGACAGTTGATGAAGAAAACCAAGCACCTGACCAAATACAAGAAAAAGAAGAGGGGTAAATTCTTAAAAAAATTCAAAACAACAATAAAAGAGGCAGCAAACCTCTTATTTCTCATTTCTTCAAGAAATAAAATCTTAACAATAGAACTCCTCCAACTACAGTAGGGTCATCAGTTCAAAAGGAGGTTTCAACTAGTGTGCCCATTCGGACTAACACAGAACAGGTAACAACAAGTATAGTGCAACAGAGGATCAACACAGAAGTGAAACAAAGGACCATCTCAGAAGAAGTTAAGCAAGAAGAGCCAGAGCCCAATTTTGTGAAGCATACAAATATTGATGGGGATATGATCAGAAGCAGGCCTCAGTCCATTCCCAAAGAATCCCAATAGGATCTCAGGTTCAAAATGAAGGGGAATTCACTCCTCTTTCAATAACTGATAAGGATGATGGTTTTGTCACGTTACTAGAAGGAAGAAAACTCCAGACAAGGGTGTTAAAAAACTAGAACTTAGCTGTAGCTCAAAAAGGATTCCAAGGTCAAACTCTCATTCTAAATATTCTCAATGTTATTAATGATTGAGTCATTAATTTGGAATGTTAGGTGGATTTCAAAAAAATGAGCAATGAGAAGGTTGAAAAGATTAAATAGGATACACAAAATTCAGGTTCTGGTAGTATTGGAGCCAAAGCAAGGAAAGGATAAGATAAGAAGTTATATGATTAAATTAGGTTATGATTCCTGCATATCTAATAGTAATAGCAAAATATGGTGTTTTTTTAAAGAAGGTATAACATGGGAGTTCATTTCAGATATGCCTCAGTGCATTACTCTGAAAGTGAATATTGATGGCAATAATCAGCAAGTGCAATGCAATTTTATTTATGCAAGTTGTATCAAAAATGACATGAGACTTTTATGGGATTATTTAGCTGAAGTGGCTAGGGAGTCAGCCTAGTTAGTATGTGGTGATTTCAACATCATTGCTAACCAATGAGAAAAGGCAGGAGGTAATGCTATTAACATAGGGGCTATGTATGAATTAACATAGGGGCTCTAAATTCATGTGGCATAATACGAGAAGTAAGGAGAAAAGTATTTGGTGTAGATTGGATAGGGTTCTAATGAATCAAGGCTTCCTAGAAATATGCCTCCACTCGGAAGTTACTCATCTTAACAGATGCATGTCTGATCATAATCCAATGTTATTGATAGGTAAGTCCCTTAATCAGTTGTCTACTAAATCCTGTTGCTTTCTTAAGTTTTGGACTGAGAAGGCAGAGTGTATTAAAATTGTTAAAGAAACTTGGAACCAAGTCGAGTGCCAAAATCCAATAGTATCAATCTCCTTAAAGCTTAAACTATCAGGCATAAACTTAATAGATGGAGTAAATCATGCTTTGGGGATATATTTCAAGAAGCAAGGGAATCTGAAGACCAGTTGCTTATAACTGAATTAGCTTATGACCAAGATCCTTCAGAATTTCATAAAGAAAACTTGAATAAGGCTCAAGCAGATCATAATTATCACCTCAAGTTAGAAGCTGACTACTGGACTCAAAAGGATAATGATAAGTGGGCTGCAGAAGGAGATAGAAATACAGCATACTTTCATAAATATGTTAAAAGCAAGCATAGAAGATTATCCATTCACAGGATAAAGAAGAAGGATGGTTTATGGGTAAAAAGCATTGAGGATATAAAGTCAGAAGCTATAGATCATTTCGCAGCAGCATTTCAATCAAAAAAACTCTGTAATCCAATGGGGGAGAATCAGGTGTTAGACATAATTCCAAAGTCCATTGATGAAAATCAGAACCATAAGTTGATTGCTTGGCCAGATATGGAAGAAGTAGAATAAGTTGTAAAGGGTCTATATGTCTCAAGTGGTCCAGGTGTTGATGGATTCAATGGTTTCTTTTATACTTTCTTTTGGGAAGATATTAAGCTTGATGTTTTTAAGGAAGTGCAGAGTTTTTTTTGCAGGTGCTACTCTTCCTAAAATTACCACTGCCACAAAAATTGCTTTGATTCCAAAAGCTGAAAATCCTCAATCTTTCAATGATTTAAGACCTATAAGTAAGCAAAATTTTATCAACAAAAATTTCTCTAGAATTCTGAATGATAGAGTTGCAAAGATTTTGAATCAAATCATTTCCCCAGTTCAGTCAGGTTTTATTAAAGGAATGTCCGTCACAGAGAATGTTCTTTTGGCTCTCGAATGCCTATCTAGAATCAATAATAAAAATTTTGGGGGGAACATTATTATGAAGTTGGATATGGCTAAAGCTTATGATAGGGTCTCCTGGTTATTCCTTCTAAAATTCATGAGAAGAATGGGATTTTGTGAACAATGGCTTGATTTAATATAGAGGCTCATTTCTAACTACTGGTTTTCTATCATGATTAATGGAGAAACAACAAGATTCTTCAAATCTTCAAGAGGTTTGAGGCAAGGGGATCCCCTATCCCCTAGACTTTTCATTATTATGGCTGATGCTCTCTCAAAAAATTTATAAAAACTTATGTCTAAATTAATTTTTATGGGGTATAAAATGCCTTTGGGCAGCCCCAGATTTAACCATTTATCTTTTGCAGGTGATATTATTATCTCAGTTCTAGAGCTAGGAGGGATGTCAACAACCTTATGACATTCTTAAGCCATTATGAAGAAGTGTCAGGCCAGAGAATCAACAAATCAAAGAGTAACATCATGGCCTCAAAGCATATAGGCCTAAGATCTCTTAATCATCTGAAGGAGAGTACTGGCATTGAGGATATAAAGTCCATTCACAGGATAAAGAAGAAGGATGGTTTATGGGTAAAAAGCATTGAGGATATAAGGTCAGAAGCTATAGATCATTTGGCAGCAGCATTTCAATCAAATGAACTCTGTAATCCAATGGGGGAGAATCAGGTGTTAGACATAATTCCAAAGTCCATTGATGAAAATCAGAACCAGAAGTTGATTGCTTGGCCAGATATGGAAGAAGTAGAATAAGTTGTAAAGGGTCTATATGTCTCAAGTGGTCCAGGTGTTGATGGATTCAATGGTTTCTTTTATACTTTCTTTGGGGAAGTTATTAAGCTTGATGTTTTTAAGGAAGTGCAGAGTGTTTTTTGCAGGTGCTACTCTTCCTAAAATTACCACTGCCACAAAAATTGCTTTGATTCCAAAAGCTGAAAATCCTCAATCTTTTAATGATTTCAGACCTATAAGTAAGCAAAATTTTATAAACAAAAATTTCTCTAGAATTCTGAATGATAGATTTGCAAAGGTTTTGAATCAAATCATTTCCCCAGTTCAGTCAGGTTTTATTAAATGAATGTCCATCACAGAGAATGTTCTTTTGGCTCTCGAATGCCTATCTAGAATCAACAATAAAAATTTTGGGGGGAACATTATTATGAAGTTGGATATGGCTAAAGCTTATGATAGGGTCTCCTGGTTATTCCTTCTAGAATTCATGAGAAGAATGGGATTTTGTGAACAATGGCTTGATTTAATATAGAGGCTCATTTCTAACTACTTGTTTTCTGTCATGATTAATGGAGAAACAACAAGATTCTTCAAATCTTCAAGAGGTTTAAGGCAAGGGGATCCCCTATCCCCTAGCCTTTTCATTATTATGACTGATGCTCTCTCAAAAATTTATAAAACCTTATGTTTAAATTAATTTTTATGGGGTATAAAATGCCTTTGGGCAGCCCCAGATTTAACTATTTATCTTTTGCATGTGATATTATTATCTTCAGTTCTAGAGCTAGGAGGGATGTCAACAACCTTATGACATTCTTAAGCCATTATAAAGAAGTGTCAGGCCAGAGAATCAACAAATCAAAGAGTAACATCATGGCCTCAAAGCATATAGGCCTAAGATCTCTTAATCATCTGAAGGAGAGTACTGGCATTGAGGATATAAAGTCCATTCACAGGATAAAGAAGAAGGATGGTTTATGGGTAAAAAGCATTGAGGATATAAAGTCTGAAGCTATAGATCATTTCGCAGCAGCATTTCAATCAAAAGAACTCTGTAATCCAATGGGGGAGAATCAGGTGTTAGACATAATTCCAAAGTCCATTGATGAAAATCAGAACTAGAAGTTGATTGCTTGGCCAGATATGGAAGAAGTAGAATAAGTTGTAAAGGGTCTACATGTCTCAAGTGGTCCAGGCGTTGATGGATTCAATGGTTTCTTTTATACTTTCTTTTGGGAAGATATTAAGCTTGATGTTTTTAAGGAAGTGCAGAGTTTTTTTACAGGTGCTACTCTTCCTAAAATTACCACTGCCACAAAAATTGCTTTGATTCCAAAAGCTGAAAATCCTCAATCTTTTAATGATTTCAGACCTATAAGTAAGAAAAATTTTATCAACAAAAATTTCTCTAGAATTCTGAATGATAGAGTTGCAAAGATTTTGAATCAAATCATTTCCCCAGTTCAGTCAGGTTTTATTAAAGGAATGTCCATCACAGAGAATGTTCTTTTGGCTCTCGAATGCCTATCTAGAATCAACAATAAAAATTTTGGGGGGAACATTATTATGAAGTTGGATATGTCTAAAGCTTATGATAGGGTCTCCTGGTTATTCCTTCTAAAATTCATGAGAAGAATGGGATTTTGTGAACAATGGCTTGATTTAATATGGAGGCTCATTTCTAACTACTGGTTTTCTGTCATGATTAATGGAGAAACAACAAGTTTCTTCAAATCTTCAAGAGGTTTGAGGCAAGGGGATCCCCTATCCCCTAGCCTTTTCATTATTATGGCTGATGCTCTCTCAAAAAATTTATAAAACCTTATGTTTAAATTAAGTTTTATGGGGTATAAAATGCCTTTGGGCAGCCCCAGATTTAACCATTTATCTTTTGCAGGTGATATTATTATCTTCAGTTCTAGAGCTAGGAGGGATGTCAACAACCTTATGAGATTCTTAAGCCATTATGAAGAAGTGTCAGGCCAGAGAATCAACAAATCAAAGAGTAACATCATGGCCTCAAAGCATATATGCCTAAGATCTCTTAATCATCTGAAGGAGAGTACTGTCATGAAGCTGAAGTCAGATTCAATTAAGTACCTAGGCTGTCCTATCTATAGTGGAAGGAAGAGAATCAGTTATTTTGTAGAAATGGTTCAGAAAATCAAACAAAGAATCCAAGGGTGGAAGGCAAAGTGCTTAAGTTCTGAAGGGAAAATTATTCTAATCAACTCAGTTCTGTCCTCTATGTATCTGTATCTATTATTTGCTCTTAGTCCTCCAAAAGAAATTCTTAATACAATATCTGCTCTTCTTTCAAAATTCTTCTGGAGTTCAAGTTTTGGGGCTCCAAGACACCAATGGTACAGTTGGGATTTTATAGCAAAACCTATCAAAGAAGGTGGTCTAGGTATAAGGCACATAAATGATATTCATTCCTCTCTTAGTATGAAATTATGGTGGACTTTTAGATCTCAAAATTCCTTATAGACTCAATACATGAGGGCTACTTACTGTAGGAACTACCACCCTATTTCTGCTCCTAGAAGAGGCTGTGCTCAAACTTGGAATCGAATGTGTTCAGTAAGGGATAAGACAGAAGACCATATGATGTGGATGATTGGATATGGCTTTATCAATATTTCTAAGGATAATTGGAGTATATCTGAATGTAAGTTATTACCAGATTTTAAAGAAAGCCTTATTAAAGACTTCTGTAGTCAAGACAAAAAATGGGATAAAGAAAAGTTAGAAAGTTTGTATAATCAAAATGTGGTCCAAAAAGTTTTGAATTTCGAGAAGATTATGCCTAATAAACCTGATTTTCCCATCTCGAAGCCAACTAGCACAGGTAATTTCTCCATCTCCTCAACTTGGAACATAAGCAAAAATCAACTTCCTTTAAAATTGAGCTCAAAATTTATATGGCATAAGAATCTTCCTTCCAAAATGTCAGTCTTCATGTGGAAAATGATGAATAATCTCCTTCCAATAGATGAAAAGATAAAATCCATTGGTTTTGGAGGCCCATCCAAATGTTGTTGTTGTTCAAAGCCAAGAGCAAAGACTTTAGATCACCTGTTTGAGGAGGGAGATGTAGCTAGCAGCACATGGGATCAAACGACTAAAGAATTTGGGATTACAAGACACAAAGGAGGAGGTGTTAGAAATCATCTTTTCCAATGGTGGCTATATGGGGTAAAGCTAAACAAATGTATAAGCAGAATTATTCCAGCTATAATTTGTTGGTGTATTTAGTGTTACAAAAATAAATTCAGATTTGATGATAGTATTCCTAGTGTAAATTATGTCCTAAATCATATCAAGTATGAGTTTGTTATCAACAAAGTCTTCAATAGTGTTCAAAAGCCTAAATTGCAGATGTTGATCAAGTGGAATCTTCCTAGAACAGGTGCTTTAAATATTGATGGCAGTGCCATTGGAAATCCAGGTAATGGAGGGGGATGAGGAATACTAAGGAATCACTCAGGGGATGAGGAATCCTAAGGAATCACTCAGGGGATATGATTTGGGCTTTTCATGCGCATTTTGGAGTAGTGTCTAATATGGAAGCAGAGGCTCTGGATTTACTTAAAGGTTTGTGGATATCACAAAGGGGCTATCGATATCACAAAGGGGCTATAATTCCATATGGGTCATTGTGGATCGCTTGACCAAGGTGGCCCACTTTTTACCAATTCGGACAAATTGTACGATGGGAAGGTACGCACATCTTTTTATAACTGAGATAGTGAGGTTACATGGGGTACCGATTAATATTGTGTTCAATCAGGACAAGATCTTCGTGTCCTATTTTTGGAAGAGTTTTTAAGAGGCTATGGGGACTGAGTTTTGGCTGAGCACGGCTTACCAACCTCAAACAGATTGGCAGACTGAGCGGGTTAATCATATTCTGAAAGATCTGCTGAGAATGTGCATAGTGGATTTTAAGGGAGGTCGGGAGGAGTACATCCCACTGATGGAGTTCACTTATAATAACTCTTATCAGTTCACTATCGGCATGGGCCCTTTTGAGGCATTGTATGGACGATTTGCCTGCTTATTGGCTAGAGGTGGGGGACAATAACCTTCTTGGGTCGGAGATGATCCAGGACACTTTTGCCAAGACTGATCTAATTCAAGGTCGTATACAAATAGCTCAGGACAGGCAGAAGAGTTACGCAGATGTGGATAGGAGGCAAGTAGAGCTAGAGGTGGGTGACCAGGTCTTATTGTGGGTGTCTCCTATGAAAGGTTTTGTGATACATGTGGGGCCTTTCCCGGCCATTGAGAGGATAGGGCCAGTTGCGTATGGGCTTGCCATGTCAGAGCATCTGCAGTGTATTCACGATGTGTTTCATGTGTCATTATTGAAGAAGTACCACATGAGTGAGATGGAATATTGACACATTCTATTGGAGGAGATTGATTTACAACCCGACATCTTGTATGAGGAGAGATCGATGGCTATTCTAGATCACAGTGAGCATAAGCTGGGATCAAAGGTGGTTCCCTTGGTTCGTGTTCACTGGGGGCACCATAATGCCGACAAGTCAACATCAGAGAGGGAGGATAATATGTGACATAAATATCTAGAGCTCTTTATGGTAGTTATGTTCGAATTTCGTATGAAGACCCCGTAATTTTTTGAGTATTTTTTTAGCATTTTTAAATTACACGTGTGTGTGTAATGTAAATAAAATGAGAGATAATAAGAATTAAATAAATATTAATTATATAGAAAAGGATTAATATTTTTGTGAAAATATAATTACCAGTGTGATGAGTAAATAAAAATATGTCAAATGATATTACGTCGTAAGTGAGTAAAAATTGATGGATTTTGATGGTATCTCATTTGAGATGTGCGTGTGGGGACGTGTTGGGAATGATGTGGGAAAATTATGTTAGGTTACTTAGATGGTGATTTTAAATGTGTCGATGATCCAGAATGGGTCAAGATAGTTAGAATTAGGTACCCAGGGTTGTAATCGGGTTTCGAGGAGTTTTTAGACAAATGGGACCCATATAAGGGCATACAGGTCATTTTACATTTAACACTTAGCCTAATTTCAGGATTAAGGACAAAATTAGGGAAGGTGGATTGAGTGGGCATCCATTCCACCATCCTAAAAGACCTAAAGTTGAGAGATAGGAGAAAAGATAAGGGAGAACTCAAGAGAAAGTGAAGAATATCATTCCGGGAAGAGATCGAATCAATTCTAGGCGAAGAACCAACGTGTAAAGGAGATTCGTAAATGAAAAATTAGAATTCTAACAATTTAAAGGCACGTGTTTATCTTTATTTGATGCTTTATGTTGTTTTAATAATTCATATCATAGTTGGTGTAGAAATATGAATTTTGGGGTGGGATTCACATGTAAAAACAGGATTTTTGGGAACAAAACTATAGATTGTTAATCTGATCGTAATCCCATTATAAATTTGAGATTGGTTTATGTAAAAATATGTGATCTTGAATGGTCCTTATGAGAATTGAAGGAATCTTGAAATTGAATTAAGAAAGTAAATGGTTATTGTTAATTATGTGGAATCCCATGAGTTAATATGTTATATGAATTCGGACGTAAAAACGTTCATCTTTATGTTTAGAATTGATAGGAAGATTTTATGTTGGGTTTAGATGAAGGATGGTGTTCGTATGGTGTATAGGAAATTGTGGGATTTCGGGTGTTTTAGAGTGAATAACACTCGAGCTATTATTAATGACATTGGTTGGGGATTTCGAATATAGTTTAGGTATGAGAATAATAATAATAATAATAATAATAATAATAATAATAATAATAATAATAATAATAATAATAATAATAATAATAATAATAATAATAATAATAATAATAATAATAATATTTATGAATTTATTATAAGTAAGTGACTATTTGAATATTCGGGAGTCGAGGGTAAACTCGAGAATTATGGGCTAGTGCTACGAGTGACTTAGGCACGTTTAGCCGGTTATATATATATATATATATATATATATATATATATATATATATATATATATAAGTTTTTAGAGAGATAGTATAGATATGAATATATCTGTGTGATTGATATATGTAAACATACTTACTCTATGGATGCTATCGTTGGAGGTTGCGTTGACAAATAGGTTTGGATTGGTTCCCCAGGTCATAAGACTGTTTCATGACCATTGTATGTGAGTTTATATTCTAGTAGGGTAATGTGATATGGTTATGACCCACATATGTAAGTCTATGACCACCTCCGGTTAGGTGTTTATGATTTGGGATCGGTGGCGAGATTCCGACCCAGTGGCCTTGGAGTGGTACGTGATGTACCTGGAGCCTAATAACATGCTGGAGAATGCATCCGCGAGGTTTAAGCTCTGGGGATGCAGTTATACGTATATAGTGAGTGATATATATGTATGTGTATGAGACGTGATGTGTTATTACGTATATAAGCGTGTTATATATTTGTGTGTAAATTAAACGAATGCGTGAACATTGAAACTATAACTAGTGTAAAGTTATGTGAATCGATAAGTGATAAGATTATAATTGAGAATTATAATGATATAGCTTATGTGATAGATCAATAAGAATAAAATAAGTAAAATACGTGTGGCACGGTTTGGCTAGAAGTTTAGCTTGCGGGGTTAAAGAACGTGAGGGTATTAGTTAGTCGGGGTAGCGTAACTAGGGTGTCAAAAGATATGCGTTAGGCGCGCACTATAGATAAGGGGTGAGAATTATCTCATGTGAGTGCAACACCAGTTTAAATATGAATGGTTATACTGCATTCGCATCCTTGCATTTTATATACTTGCAAAATATTTTCAAAGGGTTTTGGGCTCTGACCCTTATCAAAATTCTTTCCAAAAAACTTTTAGGTGCCCAGCCATAGGGACGCTAAGCATGATTATCTTTCCGGTCAGATGATACTCCAGCAGCTATTGATGACTGTAGTCCTCAATTAGACGTATCTCTCCTTGCTTTCTAGATAAGAGTTCATTTAGTTACTTATTCAGTACATGTCGCCCATTATTGGACTGTTTTTACTTTATGCTGACTTTATTGTATTTCAGTTCAGTTGGATTCTTTATTAGGATTTTTACCGAGATTTTTTGGTTAATTTGATTATTTCATACGTTCAGCATTCGGTTTATTATCGTGGTGAATGTGTATTTATATTATTGGAATGGTTTGTTGTATGAATGGAAGTTTATAGAGCAAGTTAATAAATTTTTAAAATTTGACACCGGGTTCCATAGGTTATTAGTAATTAATTTGGTTTTTGATAGTGATGCTAAGAATAAACCAATCTGAGATTCCTATTTTATTTTAGTAGAGGGGTGGCCAACCGTTATTTAAATAGGCGGGGTGTCACGGGTAGTAAATCGAACCTGCCAATAGATCCCTTAACACCCAACATGTCTTTATCCAACAGTGGAAAAGTTGATGTTGTCACGACCAAGAATTTAGAGACCACGCCTGTTCAACCTTCTCATGTTGAATTGTTGTGGATGAGAAGAGAATGCCTTAGCTCAAACTTACTTACTGGAAAACGCTTTATCTAGAATGGTTTGATTATATGCAAAAATTGTAGATTAGGTCACATAAAATGGAAACTCAATTTAATCCAATTTATCTTAATAAATTAGATGAACCTAAACATGCAAGATATTGAATCTAAGTCGAAGAAAATTAACCACAAATAACAAGACATGATATGAGGAAAAATAACTTTCAGGCAAAACCTTTTTTCAGCACTGTTACAACTAGGTATTACAGAACGACATAGATAGACTTACAAAAACTTAGACTCCCCTAAGTAACGCGATTATGTCTTCCTTCTGTAACACCCCGTGTTTTTATTACTTATTTTAATTAATTAATTGGAATTTTCGGGAAAAATAAATTTTTGAATTTAATAATTTTTATTGGCTAAATATGTTGGTTATGATTTTAGAAGAATAGAACTTCAAGCAAAATTAAAATCGGATTTAAAATGGAGTTTTAATTGAATTTTTATTATATAGAAGAGTCCTCAAAACATAAAACTCTCTAAGAGTCCTCGGAGCATAAAACTCTCTAGAAAAAAAAATATTTAAAAATATTGAACGGTCCGATCGAGTTGAATTTTTTGTATAACTTCCTCTCGTCTTCAGCTAATTCTCTGTAAAATTTCATCTAATTCCAGTGGTCCGATCATCCGGAATAAAAATTTTAGTGTTTGTATCTTATTAGAGTTCTATTAGGATTAGGTTTCCTAATGACTATATAATGACTCTAATTCGTGGGGGGACTTCTCATAATCACATTTTCTCAAGTTTTTTACCAGAGAACACTTCTAAAAATATTTTCTCTCAACCATAATCATCAACCTCCAACACAATCAAGGTTTTGTCACCAGATTTGAAGGCTTATTTGGGGTTTAATCAAGATTGGTCCAAGAACACTTCTTTGCTAATTTTTTTGAGAGGAATCCAGATTTCTAATCAGATTTTCAACACAATCTTCACAGGCATGAATACTCTATTCTTTTCCTTTAGTATTATGCGTTTTAAGTGTCGGCTAAACACTTAGTTACATGTTTTCTTAAAAATAATTAGTAACTTAATTAGAAAAAGTGGATATTAATTATGGAGCTGTTTTTATAAAATCTTTTAATCTGAATAATATTCATAACCCTTTGGGTACATAGGATTCATGAGTGATTTTGGGTTTTATTGGTGTAGGTTGCATGTAGAAAAATCCTAGTTTTAAAATAAATAATTTTTGGGTGCGTATAACTCATGTAATACATGTAGAGATAATATAATTTGATTTTGATGAATATATGATGAAAACTTGGTATATTTAATTTAAAATAATTAAATGAGATTAATTGGGTATTGTTGACGAGGTGATAATTAAATTAAAGAATTAATTGAATTGGAATATCATGCGTAGTTTTATATATTGATTAATTATGCTTGTTTGTGTGACTTATTGGTATTATGATGTTGCCTTTGTGACGACGGGTTGTTGGGTATTATTGCTCTCCCTATATTTTAGAATGCCTGCTAGGTATGGGACTAATGGGTATGACTTTTGATGATTTATGCCTTCTAGGTATAGGACTAGTGGGTATGCCTTTTGATGATTTACGCCTTCTAGGTATGGGACTAGTGAGGGTAGATTATCGCGTTTTTATCATCTTGGGGTGGGCTGATTTTTGGTACTTTATCGTCGTTACGCTAGCCTAAGCATGAGACTAGGTCGAAATTTAAGTTAGAAATTCATCATATACATAGGTTAGGACGTATTGATAACTTGAGGACCCTTAGTTATGAGACTAAGGGGTATTTTGAGGATCTCGCATCGATTAAAAGGGTGGGGTGATTATAAATTGAGAAATTGAGAATTGATGCCTAAGATAAAAACGGGTATTAAAATTTGTGGCGACATAATGTGTCGGGACCGACAGTTTAAACGGGTCAGAGGACGATTTATGTCGTGTCGTGTCGTGTGTGTAACCTTATCATGTGTCGGGGCCAACAGTTTAAACGGGTCAGAGGACGATTGACAAGGGGAAGTGTGACACTTTAATAAAAAGTGAGAACAATAATAAAAGTTGGTTAATTTAATTAAATTAACATCGTGGGACTTGGGAATTTAAAATCATATTGGTGTGCCTTTTTAAATGGGGATTCCTATGGGTAGTTAGTAATTTATATTTATCGCGTTTAATTATCCCGTTTAATTTAAAATATTCTATTGTGATATTTATTGCGTATAATGATACTGTCTGGATTCAAGGATCCTATTTGAGGGGAGTAGTGTGTATTCTTGCTCGGGGCTTTGTCTCTGACCCTTGCGTTGACTACTCTTTTTCAGGATTAGAATTGGAGAAACTGCATAAGTTTATCAGAGTGATCATTTGGAGGTGCATCTGAAGTTATTCATTTTTTTTGGCATAGTTTAGTTAGACTTTCTTTTCCAGTCGTATTTAATTATGAGACTTCATTTGAGTTTTATTGGGCCATTCGGTTCCAAAGTTGTTTAGAGGATTTCTATTGGGAGTATTCATATTTTATTTAATCATTATTGGAGAATGGATTTTTTTGAAGTTAGCATGTGATGGATCTTTTTATCGCTTAGTTGTTTATGAGCATTTGAGTTTGATTCAAGTATGTATCTTATGGACTGGTTTATTTATGTCTCATATATGTCTCATGCTAAGAATGGTATTTTATTTAGTTCACGCCCGACTTAGTTTTGGTGGCGGCCGACGCCAGAATTAGGCGGGGTGTGACACCTTCCTTGTTGTTAACAGGTAGCAATAAAATCTAGGAACGCTACATAGAAAGATCCACTTGCCTTGTTGTCCACCGATTAGCCTAAAATAATTGTATTCTTATCTTCAATAATGGAGAATGAATTGAACATGGTATGTGTTCTTTTGGGTTTGATAAATATATTAAAAAATCATCCAAGGTGTTTGAATTTCGAAAACAAAAGTGTTTTTGTAAAACTAGGGTTTGGGAACCTTTTGGTAAAGTATGGAAAACTAATTTTCGCCAAAAGTACCATCAATAACTGATTCCAAGACCCCTTTATATAGAAAATACAATTTTTGAGGCGGCACAAATTTCAAGGGATTGTTCGAATGAAAATAGGAGTTTATTTAAATGAATACTAACTGGATGGCTTGTAATATGTGGGGTCTCCTTCACATTATTATGCATACTTAATATCTATTGTTTTTGAGTTCTTTTCCTTATGCTGTTTAAGCCTAATTATTTGGGCTTTTTTATTCCTAGTTATGGATTAGTTGCCTAATTGTGGCTCAATCTTGTCATTTTTAGGGTTTCCCCCTACCACCTTGTACATTTTATCCTTTCTATATACAGTTCAATTTACCTAAAAAAATTAAACTGAACAACTACTAAATTACTTACATCGTAGAATCTTTTGGTTGATGACTCGGGATAGAAACGGCAACTCTCTGCTAGCTGGAAAGAATGTTACTCGCTCAGCCAAGCTTGAGAACCTGAAATGTTCCACGATAATAATTAGGTCAGAACCTAGCAAAATATCAAAGCTATGCAACTCAAAGCAGTCATAATTAAACATGATATACCCATAATTGTCTTATAATAATGTATGCAAATATGAAGCTCAAATCTCACAGTTCATAACATGTTAATTATTTAAACTGTAACCATATTCAGCCACTTCTCCTCAGCCACCATCACATAGTATGGACACACAATAACCCTCCGAACATCCAGGCACCTCCATAAAAAACACGGGCTCACCAATCACATGTGACACACAAATAATCAACTGCCACTATATCAAGACCCATTATCAATAACATGGTCCCACCACTCACATAGGACACAAGATAAAAACCATTCCCATCTTGTCTAGTCCTCAATACGGATCAACACTATCATCCAGGGTACACACAAATAAGGTGTTCTCTCTCGACACACACAAATATAATAATCCCAATAAATTATTCTCATTATTAACCATTATCATTATAAGGTTCACGATTAACAACTTGTTACATGGTTTTCAATTAGCTAATTACCCAAGCTATAATCATAATATAACTACTTACCCCACTGTTGATGCAAAAAACTAGACTATCTCTAATTATTTGATCACACATAAATAAGTAAATAAGAGACACAAAAGATTTTTACATTGGTTCGGCTAAAAGGGAAAAGCCTACGTCCACTGGTGTATATTGCCTTGTATTTGTTCAGTTATATCTTATTTCGTGTCCCCTAGATGTAGGGATTACAATGTATTTATAGCCCCTGAGGGTGTACAAGAAGTCGAATAATAAAGGATGGAATGTCTTTATAACATAGACATTTACATCTGTACATCATTCATAATGTATACAACTAGTGGCACTTGATAACCCCTGTTGGTCGGTATTTCTGGTGTGTGCTGGTCGGAATTCTACACTATTGATCGGCATTCTTGGATTGATTATGATAAATAGTACTCGCTGACTAGGACTAATGCCATGTGTCTATTTCTGATTGGTCGGCATTTTTGGTATCAACAGAAACCCCCAATGTTTCATGCTTGAGTTTTTTTACAAGAGTATGGAATATTTAGCTCTTTAAAGTTCCTCGGGCAATAATTTTGAGTCTTGGTCGGCTACCGACTTCAAATAATAGTAAAGTTAATGATTTGATTATCGACTCAAAATGTGTATGGCATTTTTGTAATTATCCATAGTTTTAACGAATCATTTTTGGGCAAATGTGTCTTTTTTGGCTTTAGTTGCCAACAATTCAATTGACGCTTCCTTTAATCATTACCTTCACCAGTTTCACGGAAACGTATAAGAAGTGGGAAAAGCCACGATTGTCTCTTACCTTAAAATCTTCTGAGTTTTTTGTTGTCATCTCTTTATGCTTTCTGTGCGGTTATTTTCTCGTTCTTCAGTTCTTGTTGAATCCTTAAATTCCTGTAAGAATATTTTCTCTCTACGTTTTCTTCTTCTTTGAATATGGTTTATTCTGTAACCTCTTTAGAAGAATTCAAAAA
The DNA here is from genome assembly GCA_949130495.1 of Sambucus nigra. Classification (NCBI taxonomy): domain Eukaryota; kingdom Viridiplantae; phylum Streptophyta; class Magnoliopsida; order Dipsacales; family Adoxaceae; genus Sambucus; species Sambucus nigra. The sequence continues at coordinate 95,749,456 of OX422216.1, read as the reverse complement.
TGAATGTAATATCCATTTTTGGGTAGATTTGGAACTTCCTAGTCTTCCCACTGATCTTTTTTCTTTTCCTGAGGGCCATTGGTTACCTTCTATTTTTGTTGCTCAGTGTGGGTTTACTTTTCCCCCAAACCTATTTTGTCTTGAATTTTGTGAGTACTTTGATGTCGTTCCTATTAGAATAGACTCCAACACTTAGAAAGTGGTTAATGGGGTTTATAGGTTAAACTAACTCTATGGGACCCATATAGGGTTCCCATAAATTATGTTTTGTTACAAATGGGTCACAAGTGACACCACATATTATTTAAAAACTAGGGCTGTAAACAAAGCTTTAGTTGTTAATCTTCCCGACTCCAATAGAAATTACATTGATCATGGAGTAATTGTAAAAAATTAGCAACATGCTCCCATAACTGGAAATACTAAGTATCAGGGCCTAGGTTCCCACCAAGTGGCAATGGGATAGGTTGCATTTGTTTATTTATTTTTCTTTGCATATTCTGCTAAATTCTAATACGTATGTTTACCTTGTTAATTTTGATTGCAATTAATCGAAAAAGAAAGTGTCCTAAGAGAGTGACATCAACCTTAGAGAGTTGAAGTTCATTTGGGCCATTGACCAGAAGATTGGGGAGGGGCATACCACATCAACCTCATATCTATTATAGCACCATAATATTATTACTTCTTTCATTACTCAGCCCACTATATCTATTCGTTCACCCCTGATTGATCTTGACCAAAATCTCATCTCCACATCCTCAACCACTATATCTGGCAGTGGTGAACTTGATGTTGTTTTCCCCTCATCTCTAAACTCAGATTTACCTTTTGCCATTTCCATGGGGAAGAGGAAGTTTCCCAATATTTCGGGTGATATTGTTGGTACTGGTTCCTCTAAGCAAGCTGCTAATGGGGCCAAGAACAAAGAGGATGCTGGGAAGAAGCCCCCGGCTAATAAGGAGGATGTTAGGAAGAAGTTCCCAGCTAATAAATCTGATGAATGCCATCTCAAGCGGTTGAAAAGAGGGCTCCCTTTTAGGCTGGCATAAGGGTCTTTAGTCAACACCGACCAATAAGAGTTGGCTGATTTATCTGCCTCTAACTCACCAGTGGCCCTTGGCTCTGGCCTGGCAAGATAATTAATAAAGTCTAGTACATTGCCAGACCACAGGGGTGCTACTTCTGTAATTCCCTGATAAAAAAATTCTGAAAGTGCGGCTCCAAACCTTGTTATGGTAAGTACTATCCTCTCTTCTTATTTTTACTCATTTCTTTGCTACTCTTTATACTAACTTGCTCTGTTTTCTTATTGTAGTTCTGGGTCGATTTCAACAACATGTTATAGAAGGATGATGTTCTGTGTTCTTCTTCAACTGAGGTTGAGGAGGCTTTTGACGAATTTAAGAAGTCACTGCTTGTCTCCAAACAAGTATTGGATATTGAGAAGAAGAAGTGGGAGTATAAAATAAAGATTGCCGAAGAGGATGTTGCTGCTTCTCAGGGGAGGTTGCTAATCTACAGAAAAATTTGGATACTAAAAATGCCAAGGTTATTGCAAAGAAGGCTAAAAGATCCAAGGGTAGGGAATCTGGCTTTAACAAAGGCTGGGATATGGCCATTGGAGCCGTTTCTACAAAAATTGAATTTACAAAGAAAAAATGCTTCAAGGATGGCTAGTCGATACTCCCCAAGAATCTGAACTATTCCTCAGACATGACCCTGGATCTCCTCCTAACATGGATGAGGAGATTGAAGATGACGGGGAATCAAGTGAATCCAATTTTGGGCTAGAATCTGTCGATCAACACCAAGCTATTACAGTTGAATCCTCTGCTCCTCCAGCTGGAGGTCACCCCACCTTGCCTGCTCCTTCTTCAAATCCTGCTGGGTATACTTCGGATATGAAGAAGGTATAGACTAATTGCCTGAGGAACTTTTTTCTTTATTTTCTTCTGTAGTTGTAATTTTTCTTTTATTTTATGCTAATGTACTTGTACTCAATAGTTTATCAATAAAAAAAACTTTGAATTCTAATTTGCCAGTCTTTTTTCTTTATTTTAGATAGTGTTGTTAATTGAAAATTTTTCTTGCTCTTAATAGTTCATCGATAAACTGGACAAATTCTCCACAACTGACATCGAGCTACTTCAGAGATGCAATGAACTCTTTAAAGCTGGTCATCTGTCTTTAACCGAGGAAGAGTTATCAAAACTTCTCGAGAAAGATATTTTAGATCAAGATAAGGAAGACTACCTTATCTAAAATACCTCCTTGACCGGACAGTGGCCAATAATGTGGCTTACTATGAAATGATTGAGGAACTATAAGAGAACCATAAGGAATATAACGCCCTCTTGCATACTGACTACGAACAAAAATATCAAACTTTAACCGAAGGATGGGGTTCTGAGCAGAAACTGGAGAAATATTCTTCCCATTTCAAAAGATAAGAGTTTTTGTGTAATCGTGAAGTGGAAGAAGTTTGGGCTATTGCCAAGTTGCTGGAGGAGGAGAATAATATCTTGAGGGATGAATTAAATGCACTGAAGACTTCCTCTTCCATTGCTGCTGCTACTGATAAATGAGTTTCATTCTTGGAGGCTAAAAATGCTTAGTTAAGGGAAGAAATGGAGTCACTGAAAAAGACCAAACCTACTTCCTCTTCCCGAGTAAGAACTAAACCTAGCCAAGCTACTACAGATGAGGTAAGGACACAATAGACTCTTGCAAATCAAGTTGCTCGATTGAAAGCCAAAAATCAAGCCCTTACTAAAATATTCCAGAAGCTTCAAACACAATCCGAGCAGCTTGTTACTCAGTCTACTCAGTTACAAGTCAAAGATCGAGTACTGAAAAAGCTACAACACCAGATCGATAGGTTAACCTTCCAATTCCATAAGAATCCTAGGGAAATCTGGATGAAGGGGTACAATGAAGCTTGAGGGCATTTTAATGAGCGATTTAAATAAGCCCAGAATGAAGGTTATAAATGAGGCTAGACCAATTGCCTGGAGGTACTGAACGTGGAGAAAAATAGTCCTTTCTGGAAATGGTATGATCCCGGGTTGTTGGACCTTGAAGATCCTCCCTTTAGGTTGGATGTTTTTTGGATTCCTGTCAATACATTTCCTTAGTTCTTGATTTTTAAGTATTTAGGAGACTATGGCCTTTACGACGAGATGGAAATTATTCTTCTTCCCCATCTGTTAGATCGACCAAGTAGTAATAATAGAAGGATGCTCCAAGACTTTAACTTTATCAATTCTCCTTACACCCTAGAGGATCATCCGGCTGGTATGGAGCCAGTTTCTAAGGCTAAGGGAAAGCGTCCCTTAGAGTAATTTTCTGTACTTCTATTATGAACAAAATCATGTAATGATCAGTGAATGAATGAAATATATTTGATAAACTTATCTCGTCAATCTTTGAATGTGATTCTTCTTTTTTCATTAGTTCTATTGATACCCTTAAGCATCAATTACCAATGAATATATAGGTTCTACTAGTTTACTTATATTAAAATCTAAATTTAGCACTAGTTACCCATGTGACTTCATTGGTTCTACTAATGCACCTAAATTTTAGGTTTTCTGCATTAGTTACCAGTGGTGTGACCAGGCATATGTAGAATATGTGTCAACTTTCCTCTTGAGGAATCTTCACAACGTTCTTCCTTCACTTTGCCCAGTAGGATAAAGATCTTGTTTTATCCTTATCTTTGTTGACCAAGTTTCTTGAGGACTTAATATCCTGTTGTACTTGGATTTTTATCTGTTGCCGATCAAGTTATGTTCATGCTGAGCAACTTCTTGCCTGAGCTGACTAACATCAACTTCTTGCCTGAGCTGACTAATATTTTATATTAACTATGTGGTGGTTGCGATGGACCTATTTTGAGTGGCGACCAACAGTGTGGTTCAACTTTTGAAGTTTTCCTGGCAACTTGATATCGTAGTGCATAGCACTAGTGCTCCCCAAAAAATCAAAAATAGAAATGGAAAGAATCATCATTTTATTGATACTGAAAATTGATATTGAACTAATTACAATTGATTACATCATTGGTAGTATTTCCTAAGGTGCTCGTCATGCCATGGATTATTAAATTCTTCTCCCTTTAGGGTCTCAATTTTGTAGGTTCCGGGTCGGACAACTGCTGAAATACTGTATGGCCCATGCTAATTGGCTTTAAGTTTGTTGTTCTTCTTAATAACCTTTTTAACACATAATCTCCTTACTTTAGGTTAGTTGTCTTCATTCACTTGTTATAAAAATGTGTTATTCGTTGCTGGTAAGCAACGTTTCTCAAAGCTGCATCTTCACATACTTCTGCCAACATATCCAAATCCAATCTTCACATTAGATCACTTACAGGAGAGTTAAAGTTTAAAACTCTATGGGATGGAAGGCCCAATTCAGCAGGTATTACATCTTTAGTCCCAAATGATAGCATGTATGGGGATTCTCTAGTTACAGCCCTCGGGGTTATTCGGTATGCCCACAGAACAGAATGTAACTCGTTGATCCAATTTCCCCTGGCATCATAAAGTATTTTTTTCAATCGATTGAGAAGAGTTCTATTTATAACTTCAGTTTTCCCATTACTCTGAGGATGACCTAGAGCAGAATGTAGCCTTTGGACATTAGACTGGGCACATAGGCAGCAAATTCATCATTATCAAATTGTGTTCCATAGTCGGTGATAAAGGCATAGGGCAACCCATATCTACAAATTATATTCTTACAAATGAATTGGTAGACCTTCTCATAAGGCATGCCTATTAATGGTTCTACCTCAATCCACTTCGTAAAGTAGTCAACAGCAATAACCAAGTACTTGAATCTTCCTCGGGTGGCTGGCAACGGCCCGACCAAGTCTGTAACCCATATGAAAAATGGCCAAGATGAAGTGATTGGAGTTGGAGGATCCTGTAGAGTTTTGCGAATGCTAGAATACCTTTGGCACTTGTCATATTTTCTAGAAAAGGCTTCATAATCTGCTCGCATTATAGGCCGATAGTATCCCTGTGCACTGATTCACTGCAACAATATTCTTCCTGCTACGTGGGATCTACAAGATCCTTTATGCACCTTCTGAATCAAGTCTGGAACCTCTAATGGGTGGAAGAAACATTGCAAGTTAACTGTCATCCCTCCCCTGTATAACACTCCTTTATCTAGCACATATCTGCCAGCATTATATTTCAACTTTTTGTCCTAAATCATGTCTGCTGACAGAGTTCCTTCTTTAATATAAGCTCTGATGGGATCCATCCAAGATGGTTCCATGTCTACTGTAATAAAATTGATCATCGAGTCTTCATCTATACTCCTATTTTCTAGAAGCTCGATAGGAATAGTTCATTAGAGCTCAATTCTAGTTGCTGAAGTTAATCGAGCAAGTGCAACTCCTCGACATTGTCCAGTCTTGGAATTCTGCTCATTCGAACAGATGGCAATGTTGCTATTACATCCAACACTTTGGTCAAATACTTGTTCATCAGTTCTCCTTTAGCTCCATACAAGCTCAATGTTTGATTCACCACCAACTGAGAATCACTATGCACCACAACATGCTCGACATTTAGTGTTTGGGACAAACTCAAGCCCACAATGAGAGGTTCATATTCTGCTTCGTTATTTGATGTCTAGAATTGGAATCACAAAGTATATTCAATATCTATTCCATCTCGAGTGTTAAGTATTATACCTACTCCACTGTCGATTGAGCAAGATGACCCATCAACGTACAAGTTCCATGTTGGGATATTGTTGTCAAATTCTTGGTCTGTCAAGCTCCCATAATGGAATGTTTTTTCTCCTTGCTTCCTCATACTTCCCTGACATCTCCTAAGCTCTAGAAGAGTAATTATGTAGATCAACAGTTATTTCTTTTGAACTTTCTTCTGATGAAGATTTCTCGGGGATTTATTGTTAACATCCCCTTTCAAAATTTCTTCTCCTGATTCTTGTTCTACTTGCCTCTCTTGTTACTCGGGAACCTCAGGGTAAGTGAAGTCTGTAATAAAATCTGTTATAACTTGAACTTTTAAAGAATATATTGGTTCATAAATGATATCATATTCCCCCAGTTTTACTACCCAGTACATTAATTTTGCCAGACTTCTTTAGTTTGTATAAATCTCGCCTTAAAGGCATATTAGTGTAGACTATAATCATATGGGATTAAAAATAGGGCTTCATCCGTTTGGACACCTCAATCAGTGCCAACGCCAACTTTTCCAGGCGTGGGTATCTAATTTCTTCTCCTCAAAAAATTTTACTAGTGTAGTAGATTGGTTTTCGAACTCCATTTTCTTCTCGAATTAAGACATAACTTATAGCTGATTCAAAAACAACTAAGTATAAATATAATCGTTCTCCAAAAATTGGTCGAGAAAGAAATGAGGGTGACCCCAGGTACTTTTTGAACTCCAAAAAAGAATTTTCACACTCTTTGTTCCATTAAAAACTCATTCTAAGCACTTTGAAGAATGACAGACACCTATTTGTAGCTCAGGCCATAAATTTGTTCAGAGATGCTACTTGCCCAGTTAGCCTTTGTACATCCTTCTTGTAAGTAGGGGAATGCATCTCAATCAATGACTTGATATTTTCTGGGTTTGCTTCAATTCCCCTTTGATTTACTATATACCCGAGGAACATTCCCTTCTACACTCTAAACACACACTTGGTCGGGTTCAGTCTCATCTGGTGTTTCTCTAGTTAGTCAAAAGTATGGCTGAGGTCGGTAATATGATCAGATGCTCTCTTGCTTTTTGTCAACATGTCATCTACGTACAGTTCCATATTTTTTCCTATTTTCTCCTCAAAGACTTTGTTCACAAACCTCTCGTAAGTAGCACCTGCATTTTTTAAGCCAAATGGCATCACATTATAACAGTAAGTTCCTCGAGGGGTATTTAAATAAATGCTTTCCCTATCTTTAGGCTTCATTTTGATCTGGTTATAACCAGAATAGGCATCCATGAAACTGAGTAGTTCATGTCCTGATGTAGCACCCACAAGCTGATCAATTCGTGGCAAAGGAAAATGATCCTTTGGGCATGCTTTGTTCAAATCTGTGAAGTCTATACACATTATCCACTTATTATTCTTTATCTTGACCATAACTACATTGTCCAACCAATCTGGATAGTTCACTTCATTAATAAAAGTAGCTTTTTTAAGCTTTTCAACTTCTTCATGTATTGCTTAGTTCTTCTCGGGGCTGAACACTCTTCACCTCTGTTTTACAGGCTTGGCCTCTTTGTTAACATTGAGTTCATGGCAAAGAAAGTTAAGATCAATCCCTGGCATATCTTCGTGACTCCATGCGAACACATGCTTTCTCTGTCTAAGGAAATTCACTAGATCCTGTTTAAGAACAGGATCCAATGTTGTTCCTATTTCAATGGTGCATTCTTGAAAAGCCGTACCGATTTAAATTAACTCGTAATCTTCCAAGTAAACCTTATTTAATTGGAGTCTATTTCTAAACCAAATAAATTGAGCCCCAAAACATGCATCAAAATGTGTTCGTGTGTCAAACCATAAATAAGTAAAGCAAGTGTCACAAATTTAAGGAAAAATCCCCGCAGGGCAAAACCTTTTATTTCTATAACTTTGAAGAATTCACAAGATCATTGACTTACATACAACCTGATAATCGCCCACAAGTTTAATGCATGGTGTCTTCGTCAAACCTCCAAAGCAACGACTAGAAATATCATCGGCTAGAATGTCCCGCAAGAACTCCAGATGGTTAGCAATGAAGAAGAAAACGGCTTCTCCACAAGTGTGAACTTTATAAGGACTCCCTCCACAATATCACGTAGCTCTCCGGTTGTAGATTTATCCCCATAAAGATTAAACCACAACAAAGGTGTGTTCTTCAACACCAAAACAATTCACTAAAGCATATTGGGATTTTTGTGAATTGTAAACAAAGAAAGATTAAACCCTAAAAGGAAGAAGTAAAAAAGGATTCTGCTTTCTCAGTTTTCTGTTATGTAAAATTCTGGGACTTCTTAATGAAAATGAAACCATTTAATGAGTATTTATAATAAAAATGTACCGCCTCAAAATATGTGCACGTTCGAACGAGATCAGCATGTCGCTCGAACGAGATCGCGTGACATGCCTATCTCGCGCGAACGACATTGCTATGTCGTTTGAACGAATGTTGCGATAAAAAAATATTATTTTAATGTCCGCTCCAATACTTAGAAAAAATACTCATTCTCAAATTTTGACGAAAAAGCCCGTTCCAACACTTAGAAAATATTTTATAAAAATATCCCAAAAGCTTTAAATGTAAAGTTAAGGTATTTAAAACAAAACCTTACCAAAGTAAACTTCGCGCAGTCTTTTTGATGAATAACATGATAAATTCAGATCCGGTCTTGATGTAGATGACACTTGAATGCTCTTCGATGATGTAGCGGTATATGACATAATAAATTGATAACGGACTTATAAAAATATGTCCTTATAAATCTCCCCCTATGTCTATGCCGGTACATACATAAAAAATCCGAATTATCAAAAACCAAAATGCCTATACAAATATACCCTCCCATGAATAAATTTGCAAGTTCTCAAAATGTTCTTCAAACATCTTCATTAAATTTTAAAGCTTTTCTCATCAGGGTGTGCAACATCATGATCTTCAATCTTCGTACCTACACACATAAGATAAAGCAAAAACCTTCGTGACGCATCGAGCTTGAAATGATATAAAAATAATTCAGTAATAGATCAAAAATCAAATCTTCTCCATAATGCAAAAACTCCCCCATAACATGATAATTCTTTCTACCCCTTTTTATGATGTCCCCAAATAGACAGATAAGAAGAAAAAATCAAAACATGGAGTGTCACGGTAAAATGTATAGCAAACATGGATTAAGCTACGCGCATGCAAAGGTATGATCCAAAAACATCCACAAACTATTTTTGGATTTTTCAAAATTTTCATACAAAATAAGATACTAAAAATCAGACCATGGATTTAAACTCAAACAACCAAGTCATGAAAATGGAATGAATGGGTGTGAACACATTCGATAGGTAAATAAACGCAATCAATCATATGTGCACGATGCATATGTGTACCCCTAACGAATGAACATAAAAAACATCCTTTGGTGTAAAAATTGTTGAATTTAGATGACATCGTCTTATACAAATCAACAAATCAAAGTCAAAGTGATTTCCACACCAAGAACGTCCAAAACTATGTTGAGCTTTTTCAAGACTTTTAAGGATGTGCAAACCCGTTTTAATTCTCCAACCAAACTCCCTCAAAAATATTTTCTTTTAGAGGTGTATAAACTAAATTCTCAAACTTTGAAGAATTGGTGCAAAAACCTAATTGGCCCATAATTGGCATGAATTTCTTTTTATTGCCTTTAAATTTTTCGGACTCTTTTAAACCTCTTTGGACCCCGGATAATAAAATTCCTCAATTTTTTAGATCCAATTTAAATAGAGGCTTAATCGCAAAGGATAAATAAGAACCTTTCGTAGCCCTTCACCGTTTCAAAATAAAGCACACAAACTTTCAAACAACTTTTACATGCACAATTTTCTTATCAAGTTTTATCATGCTTGGTTCATTTTAAGGACATGATTGAAGTGAAAACATCCAACCAACATGTGATAAGACAAGCACAATAATCAAACAAATCCGTGCATGTGTGCAATAAAGGAAATCATGAGTCAAATATGTAGGAAGCATCACTTAGTTGCATCTCAATGACTCCAAACATTATAAATCACATGGATGAACTATTGTCTCAAAACACTATTAAATAGTCACATGAAAAAATGGAATGATGTTGTGACTCAATCATCCTAAGTGTCCATCCATAAACGGTGCAAACAAAATACAAAAATCTTTTTGGATTTTTCAAAATAAAATCCTTTTGTATTTTTCAAAAAAAATTTATACAAAAAGTACATGTCAACACGCTAGCAAATATATATCATGAAACCACAACTAGTGTATGACAAACATGCAAACACAATCATCTATATGATATGGCAAGAGAAGAATCATGTGCAAGCAAATGACAATCAACTTGTCTAAAATCTAGTGCCTCTAAAAGTGATTTCCTAACCCAAATAGATGTGAAACGTCGTGTGGGGGATTTAGGAACCAAGGGAACACTAGACATAAACTTCCTAGGACTTTTTCTAAGATAAAAAAAAATGCCTAAGGTGACCTTTCCTACCACAATATGAACATGTGTAAACGGGTGGAACGAAACCTATGGGTTGACCTTTTCTATTGTCCATGGGGACGATTGACCCTCTAAAATATGGTTTTGGCTTTAGCACTAAAAGAATGAGAACAAGATGAGCCATTACCATCACTATCAAACCTACTTGAGTCTGTCAAATCATTTTTTAACTTCAAAATTTTTTACTCAAGCAAAGAATTAGTCTCTTCCAATTCGAGGGACGCCTTTTTAAAATTTTCAATAATTTCTAATAGGGTATCTCTCTCCGCCTCAATTAAAGCAAACTTTTCCCTAAGAGTCTCTTCACGTGCCATAAACTCATTGATTAAAATATTTTTTTCATCTTTGGCACAAACACAAACCATCGAATTTGTAATGTCCTCAATTTTTTTTCTAAAAATAGGACCCTATCATCACTTTCTGTCTTGGACAATTTTAAAGCAACAAAGTCATGGTCCAAAGAAACAAATTTGTCACGATAAAAATCTCTTTGATTTTAAACCGTTTACAAAAGATCCAACGCGAATTTAAAACGAGAATTTTCTTTTTCCAAAAAATCAATTCTTTTAGCAAACGTCAAATTCAAACGATTTAAATCATCAAAAATATTACTCGTGTCATCAAAGGGGGGCATCTGATTTTTCACAAAACTGGTTTTAAAAAAAAATATCACACAAATTTTGCAGAAAATAGGGATACGCGATAAATTAGCGCAACCCGCTCTTATACCAATTTTACGACGTGAGAAGTCAAATTGTATAAAAAAAATCCTTGAAAAATCAGGATCACGCGATAAATTGGCGTAACCCCCTCTGATACCAATTTCAAGAGTGCGCTTTCGTTTAAATTAAGAAATTATTTAATTAAACTCACTTTTTAAATTAAATCCTAAAACATGCCTCTAGGTGTGATTGAAATCAATATGATCATGCAAGAACAGTCAATCACAAACGAAACACACAAATGAGGAAAAATCCCCCAAAGGGGCAACACCTTTTTATTTTCACTATAATTTGTAAAAATGGTTACACAGATTATAATGAAAATAAGAGAGACATACGAAATACCCTCAAGCGTCGGTTTCGATTTCTCGACTGGAATCTCCCGCAAGAACTCCAAGTTGGAAGCAATGAAGAAGAGAACGGCTTCTCCACAAATTACTCCAGATGAGTAAAAATAATCCTCATGAAGATTTAACGAATCACATACATAGATGTGAGTGTTTATGTGAATAAACATGGCATAAAACCTTACAAGGTGAAGTCTATTTTCTGGGTAGTTTTTCGTAGAAATCGTGTTTTGAAAAGACTTGAAAAATGTGTAGAATGAACCCTAGTATTTATACGAAAATCGAGGCGGCGGCATCGCTCGAATAAGATAGGCATCTCGCTCTAACGAACGACACGTGTCTTTCGAATGACATCGTGCGAGATGCTTATCTCGCTCGAACGATAGTGTGAACTCGTTTGAACGAGCTCGTCGATCAAGGCACTCCGCTTCTACACTTAGAAAAATTTCTGCTTTTGATAAAAATAATTCAGACTTCGAAAAAACATTTTTTTAAAAATTCTCAAATATTTATGCAAATATAAACAACTCCAATAAATCATTTTACCAATAATGCATCGTGGAATAGTGGGAAACGGTTGAGCAGCACGTCGCATGTAAAATGATGCACGTGTGAAGATGATGGATGCATATATTCAGATAAAGGCCGTCGTGGATGATCGTGATGACGTGTCGGATGTAGCGGTATAAGACATACAAACTGTGATCTAGGGAAAATATAAAAATCCTAGATTCAACACTGGACATTTATAAAATTATGTCCCTACAGTTCTGGCTTGTCATCGTCGAACACAATGCTTTTTGTCGCCTCTACTATCTATACCTTCACCATTTGTGTTTCCTCCCTTGGATCTAAGGTTTCAACCTTAGATTCTTCATCAGGTTCAGAGGTGTACACTTGGTAGGTGGTGGTTTTTTTCTTTATTTCTTCTAGATCTTCCTGCTCAGCAAATGAGTAGTAGCATTCCCGAACTACTTTTTGGTTGCCCTTTACAATGCATACTCCAAAGTTGGTCGATAACTTCAAATATTAATGGACTGTAGATGGTACGGATTCAAACTTCTTCAACCCTACTCTTCCAATAATTATGTTATTAGCCGAATGAACATTTTTATCTATTACAAAGAAATGTATCTTCTCTGTTTGGCGGGCTGGCCAAGTGCCGATCAACATCTCCACCTTAATTGTTCCCAAAGGGAATACTTTCTCACTAGAAAACCTAATTAAAGGTCTGTGGTAAGGCTCCAATTGGCTGAGCTTAAAATCCAGACTTTCAAAGCAAGGATAGAACATAATATCTACTGAGCTACCATTATCAATTAGTACTAGGGAAATAATGACATCTTGCTTTCTGACTTTGATTACTAGAGGATCATCATGGGGTACAATACTCCTGAGAGATCATTTTTAGAGAAACCGATCACCAGCTTATCTTTGTTGACCTTTCTCGATTGATCTTCTTTAGCTAGATCGATTCTCTGTATATAGGAACAAGCTTGTGCCTCATTGAGGTAAGTCTTCCTTTCTGCTGTATGATCTCAGCCTCTCCCATCTCCACCTGTAATCGTTTGACAATCAAAAGAACCAAAGACGATCATGAATACCTCAAGTTCTAGTTGCCTAGGCTTCTTGGGTAGGTCGGGATTATTCTCCTTATTATCTTCATGGGTCCTCTTTTTTCGTCTCTGGGCTTGCAAGGAGATTTTAACCTTTGTCGAGCTCATTCGTTGTTATGCCGATCAACAAACTGGTTCAATTTTCTTCTTTGGATGAGAGTTTCAATTTCATTCTGCAGATCAATACAATGATCTATCGTGTGACCTTGGTCTCTATGAAATTCACAAAATTTGGATTTATCCCTCTTGATAGGGAGGAGCTCCTTAACTTCTCAGGCCAACATAAATCTTTGTTATATTTAATTTCCTCCAAAACATGGTGAATACCCATTGTTAATGGAGTGTAATTATTTTACTTCTTGAGCCGATCTATAATCATTTTTTGATTCGATTCCATATCTTCCTTGGAATCTTTATGTTCCTTTTTTTTGGTTTTTCTTTCTCCTGTTATCCCCGAGCTCCGCTTAGCCGCCATTGCCTCCTTTGCATTCATGATCTTGGTTGCTTTTACTATTAACTCTGTCATTATCTTTAGGGGATCTTTAGCAATCATGTAGTAGATCTTCTCAGGGAGCAGTCCACTCATAAGAGCTGTTATAGTAGTCTTCTCCTCATAATCCACAACCTCTAATTTCTTATTATTGAAACGAGTGATGCAATCTATAGTACTTTTCCATCCTTTTGTCTCACACTGAGCAAATGAGCTACCCTTTTTGCTGGTTTGTCCCCAAACTAAAAGTTGCTAATGAATAGCTTGGCCAGTTGATTGAAGCTGGAGATTTTCCCCCGAGGAAGGCCATTGTACCAGATTTGAGCAGGACCAGTAATTATTCTGGAGAATACTCTGCACCTAATTTTATCGAGGATGACATATATGTCAGCTGCTGCCTGATATTGCTCAATATGAAGGACAAGGTCAGTTTTTCCGTCATATTTGGGTGTAACCACAGGAGCTTTAAACTTTGAAGGTGTGGGAAAATCCACAATAGCTTGTATGAAAGGAGATCCTTTTGGTTATAAAGGGTTCTTGGCTTTAGACATTTTTTCCCAATCTATCCTTCAAGCGCTGGATGGAACCCTTCCATGCGTTATTTCCAGCCTCAAATATATGTGTGTTACAACTTTTGCATTCCTACTAAACTGTTTGTGTTGAACTTTCTTCTTGCGATTGTTGCTCGGTGCAGGCAGTTCGTCGGGCATCTGATCTGGATTGGGCTAAGCCTTCCCTTTGATCAATTGTTCATCGAGTATTCCTTGACAATGCCCTGGGAGTATTTCTATTCTCCATGGGTCCTAAATAGTTAAAAGGAGATGCCCGACTAATCCTTTCTAAGGCACTCAAGCTATCAGGAGTAAAAGACTAATCCTCATAGGGCTCCAATGTTCTGAGAGAAGAACTTGTTCCTGGGAGATAAGAGGTATCTTTAGTAGTCCTGGATTGGATATATTTACTGCTTCTTGGAGGAGGAGGTGGCATATTTTCATGAGCAGGTAAGGAAGGTGACCTAGCTTTCAAGGTATGCGCTATCTGCCTCATGGTATCTCGCATAACCTCTTGTCCCCTGGCAAGACTGACCAGAACACTAGTCAAATCATTGGGCATTGGTGGAGCAGAAGGAACAGGTGGGATGCCATTGTTTTTTAGGCTTGATTCAGGAATATCAGCCATTTGAATGAATGAATGGATGAAAGCGGTTAGAAACACGTTTCCACAGACGGCTCCAATCTGTTGATGCAAAAAACTAGACTATCTCTAATTATTTTATCATAGATAAATAAAGAAATAAGAGACACAAAAGATTTTTAAAGTGGTTTGGCTAAAAGGGAAAAGCCTACGTCCACTGGTGTATATTGCCTTATATTTGTTTAGTTATCTCTTATTTTGTTCCCCCTGGCTATAAGGATTACAATGTATTTATATCCCGTAAGGGTGTACAAGAATAAAATATTGAAGGATCGAATGCCTTTATAACATAGACATTTACATTTGTACAACGTTCATAATGTATACAGCTAGTGGCGCTTGATAACCCCTGTTGGTCGGTCTTCCTGGTTTTCGTCGGGCTTTTTTTATGTGCCAATCGACATTCTACACTATTGGTCGGCATTCTTGGATTAATTCTGATAAATAGGCCTTGATGACTAGGACTAATGCCACGTGTCTATTTATGATTGGTCCACATAATAGGAAATTTTTTGGTATTAACACCCGCCATACGGGTATTACGAATTTGAGTCCCAAGTATATAATCTACTTCAGCAAATTACCCTATACACGAGCCATTGCTATTTTTATATGCCTACTTTTATCTTATAGGGATTCATAACAACTAAGGCTACTTTAATATCAAGAACTAACCTAATTAGAGGAAATCATACTTTAGCATAATCACTGGGAAAAGGGTCGCATCATCCTTTATTAACCATATATTCATATTTCTACTAAAACGATGTATAAATAGTGTTAAATCAGTCTTAGTCAAGCCCTAAAAAAATCACGCTCCTCTTTCTATCTAAAAATTCTTCTCCTTCTCTCAATAGACTTTAGATCTGATCCTACTTCCTACCCTCATCAACCTTATTCCTTTTCCTTTTTTATGGCTGTCCTTTTTTAGTTGATGCAGTGATTGAAGAGTTTCTAGCTCTCACTAACAATGTGGTGGAAGCGATGAAGCCACATTTGGTTTCTATTTAACATGGTTAATATTCCTAAGGCTTTTGAAGAGCGGAGTATAGAACTCATTTAAGATGTATAAGAAGTGGAAGAAGGAAAAATCGTGGCTTCTAAAGAAAACATAAAATGACCTAATCTCCACAAGTCAAGACTCCAAGACCTTAATAAATACAAGAATGTGTATTATGAATTTCTCGAAAGGAAAGTCTTTAATCATGAGGATATTCACAAGTTTAGGATCACTAATGGGAATGATGGCCCTTTAGTTCCTTCTCTAGGTAGCAGAAGGATGAAAAAATCCCAAACATAATCTTATGTTTGCTATATTTTCCAATATAGGTACATATGGAAGTAGGTTGGCTAGCATGGATATTTGTGCTATCGAATTTGTATTGAGATTGAAGCAAAATAATCCTTCCCAAAGTCTATAGATATAATCCTTAAATATGGTGAAACAACTGGAGTGTCGATTGATTACCAAGAAATGCCCCATTCTTATTCACATTGTTGTACTTTTGGACACTCATACTCTAGGTGTTCGAGAATAAAGAGAATATGGGTTGAAAAGAAGCCTAATCATGTGGAAAAGACTAATGAAGGTATTACCAAATCTAGTCAAGATAACACCAATAAGATTATTGAATAAGAGGATGGATAAACTCAAGTTAAGAGTACTGAAAAGAGTGATCTGAACAAGGTTGATCCTAGCGAGAGGGATAAAATGAGAATGCTTAGTTCAAATATCTCTTTGGAACCCACAACTCCTAATCTCAATAGAATGGCCTGTTCAAATATCTTTACTCCCATTAAGAATTTGGATAATGAAGATGAAGGTACCCCAGAATCTTCATGGTTGGTTATAAAGATCAAATCCATTGATGAATTGGATAAAAGGAGGATCCCCACTACAGTTCATGAAGTAATGATACATCATGAGAAGAAATAGAAGACTGGTCTTGGAAAGGGCCCCAAGAAGTCAAGAGGTAAGCATAAAATTCCAAATCCCAAATGATCATGCTGGCATCAATGTACAGTTGGGGGTTAGACGCTCCCCATTAAAAATAAAAGTTTGTTGATTAATCTCTCTCTTCATAAACTCTATCTTATTTATATTTTTGAATAAAAAATTAGAATGTCTAATATGACTACAATTAAAAATAACTATTTTTCAAACTGGGAGTTTCTTCATAACTTCCCTACCAGAGGTGGAGTAATTATATTTATTAGGGGATGGGACCCCAACATCTATTATGTTTGTATTATCTCCTCTGATGCACAATCTCTCTTTTATAAAGTTAGTTTTGTGGTAATTGACAAGAACTTCTATGCTACCATCATTTATGGCTGCAATTTATCCCGAGGGAGGATCCCCATATGGTTTTTTCTTAGGTTGAATCACTTTGTCATTAATGATGGTCAGTGGATTCTTATGGGAGACTTTTAATGTTGTCCAAAAGAATGATGAGAAAAAAGGAGTTCTTGGGATTGACCAAAATGTTACTAATGAGGTTAATAATTATTTGTTTCATTTACAAGTTGATGACAAGGTTTTTAGTGGGCTTTGGTTTACATGGAGTAAGAAGCAAGTTGTCTAGCTTAATGTCAACTCTAAGTTAGAGAAAGTGTTCCACAGTGATTCTTGGAGTTCAACCTTTCTCAACCAAAAGTTCTTTATTAAGGTATATCTAGTCATAGTCCTATTCTCTTCACTGTTTTGCACATGGGTGAGAGGAATACAAAGTCTTTCAAAAAATTTAACTTTTAGATTAACCATGCTAACTTTATAGACATTCTTCTAGAATCATGAAATGGTGACGTGAGGGGGAATGCAATGTACAAAGTAAGTATGAAATTTAGGTGCCAAAAAATACTCTGAAAGATTTTAACAAGAGATTCGACTATAATATCTCTAATAGAGTTCTTGAAGCTAAAACTTTAAATTAAGTATTTTCCTCCAACTCCATGAGGCATCATTTGGAATTTTTAGGGACCAAAAGGCTTTTGTCATTAATCTTGTACACATGGAACCATTTAACTCACAAACTATCCTTCTTATTGTATAAGTTCTATAGGTGTCTGAGCATAGAAACTTTGTACAAAGCATCAAGTTTCTTGATGCTCAACCATCCATTTTTTAGGACTACATAAATCTTTCCATTCCATCTTTGCCCGACTATGTTTTAAATCAAGACCTCTCTTTTGGGACTACATAAGTTCCAATTCACTAAATCATAATCTTTCATTATGTCTATTTTTATAGCACATCTATATGGAGTGAGATCTCTGGGATGGTTTCTCATTAACTTAAACAAAAAATATGTTCTCAGCTATTAACTTCCACTTCAAAAATGCAACTTATCTGTCATTAATCATATAAGGCAAGATAGGTTTGATTCTTAAAGCTATGATTTTGGATATGCATTTGTAAATTGTATTGCAAAGTAGCTAAGATAAATAGATATGAGGGAGATACCCCTAACAACCTAACACTATACCAAAATAGTCAAATTAGCACCCTTCAACTAGCCAGCCTTGTTACGGTCATTAACCATGACAAAAAACACATTTTTTATCACGATCGAGGACCGTGACAAGGCCATGACAATACCTTATCACGGTCAATGACCGTGATAAGTCCGTGATAACTCTACTTGTCGCGGACTTATCACGATCATTGACCATGATAATCATATAAAGTTGTCACGGTCAATGACCGTGACATGTCCGTGACAATTCTGTCAGTAAAAAAACCCTCCTCTTCTTTTTTTCCCATCGATTCTCATTCCCTCCATTTCTCTCTCTCTCTCTAGCGACTGCACACACTCTCTCTCTCTCTACAGCTTTGGTATATTTTCTCTCTCTATTTCTCCTCCATTTATATATATGTGTACGTATATGTGTTTATGCATATATGTGTGTGTAAATGTGCGCATGTGTGTGTGTGGTGTATATATGCGTGTGGGGGGGGGGGAGGGGAGGGGGTGTTTGTGCGTGTGTGTGTGTGTGTATATATATATGTTTGTGTGTGTGTGTATGCGTGACATAACCGTGACAATTCTAATGAACTTGTCACGGTCATTGATGGTGACAAGTCAGTGATAACAATAGTTGTCACCCCCAGAATTGTCACGGTCATTGACCTTGACAAGTCTAACTTGTCAAGGTCAATGACCGTGACAATTCGTCAGATTTGGTGTAGTGTAAAACAAAGGATAACATGAAGGTTACAAGCACCACTAGAAGTTACATAGGAGAGTAAAAGCAAAGAAACTAGTTATAACTAGAATATAAGATATAGTAAGGGAGGCCCAATACATACAAGTCATCCAGTTATCGTAACTTCTCTTAGTCTTTCTCTAAGACATCGTTATTTGGTGTCCCATTAAGATTCCTATCATTTCTTTCTAACTAAATGCAATATACAATACTAGAAAATGAGAGGTTTCTAACTTTATTTATGAAAGAACTCCCCATAAAATTGGCAGTAGTATAACTCCGTTCATTATTCTAGATATAAACATCCCCGTACAACTGGTTTCTATATTGGACCTTTTCCACATCTCTTGACCAAGAAATCATTTATATAATATATGGGAGATAGTTTTTGCATGAGAATTTCATATTCCACAAATATTTTGGTAAGGAGGTCGCAATTAAGTAATTATTTTTTATATAGAGGGAATTCCTACAAATCATCAACATAATGAAGGAGCACTTAGGTACGTTACTCTTATCCTAAACAAGTTTGTCTAGTTAAACTTTGGGAGTGGATTTCTTACGGTGTGCCAAGAAGATGAGCATGGATAAGTCCTATTTTTATTTGGCAACCAAACCACTTTGTCATGTGTCTCTTGTTTAACATTTGGAAGAGTAGTGTTTATAATCTTGTAGGTCTCCCAAGTGATGGTTGAGGGTCATCTCCAATTGTCACAATGGCTATAGTTAGCCACTTTGGATCTGTGATTTCTAGCAACATCATAAATAACTCTATCACCATAGAGAGATTGGAGAGGACCATTGGCATGCTAGTTGTCATACCACATGAAGGTATCTCCCCTATTTTGGAGTGGGGGAGATGACAGTGATGCCGATGGATGTCCATCAGATTCTGAGCTTGCCGTGGGAGGGGTAGTTGATCGATCCTTTCACCTAATGAATGCATTGATTGAGGCGACACTAGGGCCAATAGAGATAGTCGACTCGGGGGAGTCGGTGAGCATGGCTTATCTAAAGGAGGCTTTGATGGGATAAGTAGTGGATGTGATGGACGCTCGGTAGGAGCAAAAAGTGGTGTGCTTATTTATTCTATTCTTATGGAGGAGTATGCTGCTGGCGAAGAGAAATGATGACATCCATTTGTGGGAGTCTGACATTGGCGACGTTGTATGCCATCTTGGACGCCTTTAGTTATTGTTGTCGGCTTACTTTAACTGGATCTCTGTACCTTTTGCAAGAACTTTATTTTATTGTGTTTTTCTGATTTAAATTCTTTTTGTGATCATTTTTTTAAAATATTTTTGTTTTTCAGACATGTATCTATTAGGTGATCAGGTATAACACCCGATTGATGCGCTTGAAGGAGTTGGAGGTCAATGCATGGCCAATGACGAGTAGTTGGAAAGAGCTATAATAGCTTTAAGACATTATTTTTTGGGGGAAGCTGTGTGTATAAATAAAAAAATAAATAGCTACAATATCAAGAGGGCATACCCCCTAGAAAAAAATGAATCTACCCAACAGAGACACAAGATAAAAGAAGCAGTATTACAACGAGAAACATCACAAACTATGGGGTGTGAAAACCCTATTAACAAAAACAAAGAACACTAACAATGGAGTAACATTACAGCAATGGCAAACAATATAACAACAAACGTAATAAAGATGTGGGAACCATTACTTAACCCATGTCCATTAACCACAAACAATGTGTACCAAAGAAAACAAACCGGGTATAACCCAAAACCAGCAGGTAACAACCCGCACCATGCATATCCACCAAACCCCAGAAGAGAATAAGAACCACTTCGGACTGGTCACCAGTACCCCCAAGGCCACCATAGAGCCTTCCAAAGGCCACTATCTGTAACCCCACCAGACTGAAAAAATGATGGACTCCACCCACAACCGCCACTCGGTAGAACCACGTTCACCATGGTGGAAAGACTACCCACATGAATCACTAACATCAAATAACAACATAAAACAAGGAACACCACTGCAAATACTAAGACCAAAATGAGGACAAATACATTGCAACCACGCCACAAGAGCAGCCACACCACAACCCAACCTCCACCGCATTACAACCCAAACTAGCTCCCTCCGATTGTCGAAAACCAGTCAACCCCAAATTTTTCTTGAAGCTCTAACAAACAAAAGAGAAATGTGTCGATCCAGAGCAGACACAGTTTTCAAACCACAAAAAAAATCGAGAAAGGAGCGAACTAGGCAGCACTACCACAAGGGGTTAACCAGACCCCACCTCAACTAAATCTACTCAACCCCACCAGCGAGAACTTCACAACATGATTTGACTTGTAGTCTTTCAAGGATGTGAGGGGGGTCCTAAGACGTTGTTGTCTTTCAAGGATGTGTTGTAGTGGGGGGTGTCGGGTCCTAAATGCCCTCAAGATCAACCAGGTTGGATTTTATTATTTATTTTTGGATTTTTTTATTCTTGTTTTTAAAATTGTATTTTGATGAACCAGGATTTTTGGAATTTGTTTCTTTGAAGGCAGGCATTCTTCCCATGGGACCTGTTACGGACTTTCAAACTCAAATGCATCGACTACTGTCGCATGATTTTGGATACAACTCGTACCTAAAGGAGCACATGATTACATCGATAATGGTGGGACATGCAGGGTTCCTATGGAGAATCCCACTTTTTTATATGCAGGATCCAGAGAGGGTGACATAGGAGGCAAGGGTGACGGTTATGATAAAGAAGCACTATTCCACTTACATTAGTGCTACGTGACTACTTAGATTTTGTGATGAGTTTATTGGTCCAATCTTTCATCTATGACATGGATGGGGCTCCACCTTCACCGGCTAAGACAAGAGGTAGTGAGGTTCTTGGGTCATCTGGTCAGGCCTTC
This sequence comes from Sambucus nigra, assembly GCA_949130495.1. NCBI lineage: Eukaryota > Viridiplantae > Streptophyta > Magnoliopsida > Dipsacales > Adoxaceae > Sambucus > Sambucus nigra. Next base: position 95,727,743 of record OX422216.1, on the reverse strand, counting down.
ATAGAGTGGTACTATGGTGGCGGATTCCCCTCCACTACGCAAGTATGGGTTTCCCTCCCGGTATTTGCAGGTGGAAGGGAAGGATATGATATAGATTCTACACAACCCTCACACGGAGATAGAGGACTGTCCTCCTATGACACCAGAGGATTGCGGGTTAGGGGCAAGTGCACTAAACTTCTTCTTGGATTTCTGCATTTTAACTTTTGTCATTTATTTGCATATTGAGACTTTATTTTGTTTTTGTCTTTGTATACCATATCCGTGTGGACTTCTTTTGTGCAAGATATCAGAGATTAAATGGCTTCTGCGACTGATCAAGCATGAACCATGCGTCGTGTAATACGCAAATCATTATTATCGGTTCGGCGACTCAATGCAAAAAACCTAAACTACAACTACACTTGACAAGCAAGCACAATGGTAAGTCGGGTATTGAGAATCCACAGAGAATGATTGAATATTAGATTTTAATTGCTTTAGAACTTCAAAAATAAAAGTGTAAAAGGTGATGGTTGGTTATGATTGAATTTTAGATTTTAATTACTTTAGAACTTCAATAAATTTAATTGATTTTAATTTCTTTTGAACACTATACACATCATATACAAACTTCTCTTTCTTTTCTTTTATTCCTTTTCTCTCTTTTTCTTTTGTTTTCTTTTGTTTTCTTCTTTCTTTCACTACTTTATTTTCTACTTTTCTCACTCTTTCCATGCCTAATTGCAACCACAAAGCAAGAACATCATTCAATCCCAAATACATTCCAAACAAAGGTATGTAAGGTAATAAGTATGGTATAAAACTCCAATTCGGAGTTGGTTAAGGGATTTTGGGTTATGAAACGAAAGGCCATATTAAGGCTGACGAGGGGAAACATTAAGGTGAGGTGAAGGTCTATATGAGTGATATAACGAAGATGGCCTATGATTAAGCAATTATCGAGTCAAAACAAACTTTGAAAATCATGATCAAGTAACATATTTAAAAAATGAACTCAATTAATGAACGATCAAATGAAAGAATGGTGATATTAGTGACAAAATCAACTTTTTCAAAGAGGAAAGAATAATGTATACACTCATAAATTAAGAAATGCCCAAAGATCAATCGGTGTAAGTGTGTACAATGCAATAAAAGTTTACCGAGTTATAAAAATCTTAAACCAAATTAATAAAATAAGAAAAGCGCATATGCTCATGGGATAAAGTTTAATTCATGAAGTTATTCATAATATCAATGCTTTGATAAAGTTATTCAGATATTGCTTCCAATTCCTATGCAGAATTATATGGTCTTAGAATGGGTATAAAGTTATGTATTGACTGTCATATAGAGAAGATCCATGTGGAGCTAGATTCTATTTTTGTTGTGAATCTTATTAATAGGTTCTGTAAACCACCCTGGAGGCTAAAAGAGTTGGTGACTGAAATCAATGAAGACTTGAAGGCTATAAAATTTTCTTTATCCCACTGTTACAGGGAATCTAATACGGTAGCTGACTCATTGGCAAATTGTGGCATCCACTGCAAGAATTCTCAAATCTTCTCTTCTATTATGGAGCTTCCTCCATTGGTTAAGGGGTATTAGACTCGACAAGCTGGGTTGTCATTACCTCAGATTTTATTCTAGCAATTCCTAGTTATCTTCTTTGAGGACTAAAGCTTAATAAGTTCTAAAATCGAGAACATGCATCGTTGAGTTGTCTATTGGATCGAGCAATTATTAAACTTTCTCATCGGAAACAAGGCAAAACGCCCAACAAAGGAGAAAAAAGAAAGATTTTTTTTAAAATTTTCAATTTTTCACAAAAACCATGCTTTGTAACTAACAGGTGATCAAATCCATGGACTAAACATGAAATGGATAAAATATCTTACACCCACAAACACCATATAGTTTTCTCAAAATATGTCCAATAAACATGCGACAAACTCAACAATACGAAAAATATTTCATACACATTATTAGCACAGTGAACGAATTCACACAATAGTCCGTAGTTATTAACAGTATAGAACGGACTTCATAAAATTGAAACCTTAAAATGTGGGAGGGGAGAGAGCACACGCAAAGTATGATTGGGTAAAAACATATATAAACCGGATAATAAACATAACGCGTGCATATAACAATCCTCACCGGGTATTACGCTCAAAATATGAAATCACTAAGAAAATGGAGGTAATGCACTGGACATGCGGGTATAAAGAGTAAATGTAAATGGAAACTAGGCCGCACACATGTCACAAATGAAGAACGCAATATATAAAATGAAAAACTGTAATCTTAATGAAAGTTACCGCTCATTAAAGGAGTGAAATGCATTTTCACAGATTATCAAAACTATTTAAACTTTTAAATTGAATTAACCATAGGTTCACGTAGGACTTGATAGGGTTGTAATGTAGGTTTGGGGTTAAGGTTATGAAATGAAGGAAATATGTACGGATTCAAAGTGTTCGGAGATGAAAACTCGGAATAATGGAAAATGCGGGAAATATCAAAAATTGGAATGTAACTTCCATAAAAGGCATTGAATATAACAATGGGGAGAGTAAACAAAGCTTATTGAACACTATACACATCATATACAAACTTCTCTTTCTTTTCTTTTCTTCTTTTTCTCTTTTTTTCTTTTCTTTTTTTTTTCTTTTTTTTTCTTTCTTTCACTACTTTCTTTTCTTCTTTTCTCACTCTTTCCATGCCTAATTGCAACCACAAAGTAAGAACATCATTCAATCCCAAGTACATTCCAAACAAAGGAATGTAAGGTAATAAGTATGGTATAAAACTCCAATTCAGAGTTGGTTAAGGGATTTTGGGTTATGAAACGAAAGGCTATATTAAGGCTCAAAGGGTTGACGAGGGGAGACATTAAAGTGAGGTCAAGGTCAATATGGGTGATGTAACAAAGATGGACTATGATCATGTCATAAAGTTTACGCAATTCTCGAGTCAAAACAAACTTTGAAAATCATGCTCAAGTACCACATTTTGAAAATGAACTTAATTAATGAAAGATCAAATCAAAACAAAGAATAGCGAGATTACTGACAAAATTAATGTTTTCAAAGAGGAAATAATAGTGTATACACTCACAAATGAAGAAAAGCCCAAATCTCACTCTGTGTAAGTGTATACAATGCAACAAAAGTTTATCGAGTTATAGAAATCTTAAACCAAATCAATGAAACAAGAAAAGCGCATGTGCTCATGGGATAAAATTTAATTCATGAAGTTATTCATAAGATAAATTGTTTGAGGACTAAAGTATAATAACTTCTAAAATCGAGAACATGCATCGTTGAGTTGTCTATTGGATCAGGCAATTATTAAACTTTCTCATTGGAAACATGGAAAAATGCCCAGCAAAAGAGAAAAAAGAAAGAAAATATTTTTGAATTTTTTTAATTTTTAACAAATGGCATTATTTGTAACTAACATGTGATCAAATCCATGGATTAAACATGAAATGGATAGAATATCCTACACCTTAACTTAAATGTTGCATTGTCCTCAATGCGCATTAAGAACACAACACAAAGATAGGAAAATAATGATATTACCCAAAATTGGAGCGATCCCCAATAAGCACGAGTCCAAAGAATCTACAAAACAAGTTAGTACCGAGCATAACGAAAAGCAATAACAAAAAGGTTAACTAATTACACTAGACTAAATTAAAAAGAAAGAAAAACTAAAGAATGAGAGAATAAAAAAACTAACTATATACAACCTACCACTTGGACTTCACACTAACGATACAGTAGAAGTCTAAATAATTGAGGATCCACCCAAAATATGAATTGACTTTGAAAGATCCACGATTGAACCTCCTTAGAAAGCATGCCTCCCAAAAAATAAGAATTCCGTTTGAAATACGGAAGGCACGTGTGTAAACAAAAAAGTGAACCATTGCCAATTTGAAATTTTGGGTGGATGATGGGGGATTTGGTTAATAAGGGGGAAAGATACACTTGAGGTCCAAGAAAAATCGACTCACATCCCAAAGGTTTTTCAATTAGAATGGTAGATGATGCACACGTGGGGATAACATCCACCATAGAAAAGAAGAGCGGCAAACAGGATAGCATATTTGAGAGATACGCCGGTATCGAGAATCCACAGGGAGTGGTTGAATTTTAGATTTTAATTGCTTTAGAACTTCAAAAATAAAAGTGTAAAAGGTGATGGGTGGTTATGGTGAAAAAGGAAAAAGAAAGAAGTTAAGGCTAAATAATTTAAGAGCAAGACTCGGAATCGTATTCCTACCACACGGCCTAACAACTACTAATTAGAATTCTGGATCGAAAGCACTTAACCGAGCATTTTCAATTAAGCATAAACATCACACAATAAGGAATTCAATGCAAATTTGTGAGATTAAACATTTAACGAAAACTAGTCACCCGCGAATTAAATTCGGTTTATCGCTATAAACACTAACGTTGAGTGACAAAGAAAGTTAAACGCATAATAATCCGACTTTAATACCCGAGGTGTCAATTAAATGTAATTTTATACGAAACCTAACTTTCGGAGCTCGACGCCCGTTAATGGTGAAAATTCAAACTCGGCCCTACTTATCTAAGGGAAATACATGAAGCTAAACTAAGTTAACACTAAGAAAGCAATAAATAAATGAAATAAAAGTTAATCTAGGTAATGAAATGTAAAGAAAACATGGAAATTAAGCTAGAACAATGGAAATACAAGGAAATAGATGATGAATAGTATTCACTTATATTATTGGGTGTCAAACTAAGAAGAAAATGAAGGAGAGGGTCAAGTTCCATAAAAAATCCCAAAAAGCTCTCTAACCCTAAGTCTAAACTAACTAAAATGATATCCCCTGTACAAAAATACACTAAGGGTTCTATTTATACTGAGTTACAATTAAGAAACAAAAAATAAACGAAAAAGAAATAAGAAAAGAAGTTAAGGGGATACGTTAGAATTAAACACTAAAAGAAAAATGGACAAGAAAAAGAAAAGAGAAAAGAGAAGTAGCAGCACAACTTGTGGCAAGGTAAAACAGGGGAACGGTCGACCGGGGTGGTGGTCGGACGACCGCGTGAATAGTTCAAGGGCCACTGTCTCAATACAAAGACAAAACCTAAAATCCAGTCGACCAGCGGCAGGGGCGCAGTCGACCGGTCACACCATACTTCCCCACATATGGTACAAGAGAAAAACTCCATCCCCATGGAGGAAACCCACTAATGGCTGCATAACCCAAAACGCAGAACACCATTTGAGTGTCAAAACCCAACTCCATAATAAGCCAACAAAGACCAAAGACCCAACACATCGGTATAGACCTGCTAGAGTGAGATATGCCGAGACCCACATCCATGAATGACAACAACCTACAAAACCCATCAACGGTGGCAACCACAAAATCAAAGCCCATTTTAAGATGGCACACAAGACCCATATGCGTGTGTGGTCAACGATCATCATCAATTTAGACCACAATCATCCTAATTTGTTCGTGGTCAAAACCCTAAACCCAAGACAAAATCCAAAATCATTATTGATATGAGAAATCGCTCATAAGTCGTTCTCATATCAGCAAGTCAGGTAAAGAATATAAATAAAACAAGTAAATAGACATGAAAACAAAATATAGAGTGGTTCGGCTATAAAAGAGCATATGTCCACTTTGGTGCCTCCCTCTCATTATATTCATATCGTTGATGTACAAGTTTACAATGCTACAATGGGCATACAAAATAGATGAGAGAGAAGAATACATGACTGTAGCGGTTCCGAGGGTGCCGGAGATATGACTACGATGTAGGTGAGTAGCTCCCAAGCTATATGTTGAGGTTGTGTAGAGAGAATTTGGCAAGGCTTCGCCACGTACTATGGAATCTGACCCGAGGATCAGGAATAGAAGTGAACCCCCTATCCTGAGGTATCGACCTATATTTATATGAGGTGTGTGAGTTGTGTCACGTGCCTTGAGCACGTGACATAAATCTAGAGCAGCTACAATGAGAGGGATGTGTCCTGTAAGTGAGGCTAGAGATGTGGGTGCCGCACCCTTTGTAGTATAAGTCTGCGACATGTATGTTAGGCTAATTGGTATGTGTCTCACCCTGCAGTGGGTAGGGCTTCACCCTGTACTGAGTAGGGTCGCGGCCTATAAGCTTGTGTGCCTGAGTAATGTCAGGGTGTTATATTTGCCATATCAATAAGCCCCCAAGTCATAGTGCCAAGAGGTAGCGACTAGGGCTGCGGCTGAGTAGTCCAGTGCTCTCAAGGTGCCGTCGTACTTTCAAGGTGATGGTTCATCTTCCCGCACCCACTTATATAAATTGTTCTAGCCATGGACTTCATTACGTTTTCAAATTTTTGAGAGCATATCGAGAGTGAATTTCTGCACGTTTGTCTCCTTGCATTTTTCGGCGATCTCTAGCAGTTGTGAGTGGTGGTTGAAGGCGGTTTGAGGCTGAGCATTGGTTGTTTCTTCATTTCCAAATAATCTTCCAACCATCCCTCTCATTTTATGCCCCATTTGTGTACTGGCTTCATATTTTCTGAGACAAATTCCACCGCACCGATAGGAATTAAACTCACATATCTGATAATTTCTAACAATTAAATGACTTCAAAAATGAATTTTCATTTGTTTGATTGTTGAATATAACTACCATATCTATTTTTCAGAAGAAAAAAAACCCCAACTGCTTGATAGAAACTTAGGGTTTTGATTGTATAATTCTTCTATTACTTGGATCATATGGCTTGTATTTGTGTTGAATCGCATTGAGATCATATAACTATTCTTGTTGTTATTGAATAAACCCTTCACATTGTGAGTCTTCAGTCTTTAAATGAATCAACATTAGATACTAAACTGTTTGAGTGAGTGGCCACGACATGATAAAATACCCATCTAGGGCTTCCCTTAATCCATGCAACATTCCAACATTGGTTTAAGCCCTAGTTGCGACCTGTGGCAAGTGATGGCTATGACCTGTAGCCTATTTTTGGATAGGGTAATCCCTTAAGTTCTTATATTTAGACTCCGCGGCATTTTAGCCCATAGTTTGATGCCTACATCCTGTTGAAACTAGTTTAACAATATTCTCCTTAGGTTATCAGATTAGGGTCAGTAGTGTTTTAGCCCATAGTAACTACGACATGTAAGAAAATAATACCTTCCATCAAATCAATATGTCGTGGCGATAATTATCTTTTAGGGCTTTAGAACCCAACATTTGGTGTACTTAGCCCATTTGGCCTAATAGTTATTATTCATCCCCAGCTTGATATATCATTTCACCTGTCGCAGCCTGTGAGAGGCCTTAATACCATATTGGCTGCGGAACCTAACCGCGGATTGTGATTTTTAGGTACTGCTGCAGCCATATGAACTTTGACCCAGAAGAATTTTTGAGAGGCTTTTGGGTAAAACATTTTAGAGTCTCTCATTCTGAACTTCCTTTAGTGCCTCATTTGAAGTCAATAGGGCCTTGCCAACTGAAGGATTGCCCCAACTATATATTACTAGACTTAGACTCAGATTCTGCGGTTATAGAGGAAGAGGACAATTCCAGTAACCAACCAATGGATGTAGAAGATAACGCCGCGGCAGGAGGTACAACTAATGTTAGGGATGAATCAGCTGGACCATCTGGGAGGGCTGAGAGGCCTCCAGCTGCACTTGACATCCGTAACATTATGACCCAAGAATGGCTTGATCAAGTAGCTAAGGCCTTCAAGTTTCCTGAGGGCTTGATGTGCTCAGCACCTGCTGCGGAACAAAGGCCCTGCACGACCCTTACTGACGATGGGGTTTGTTTCCCTTTACATGCTTTCATTTACGGTCTGCAGCTGCCGGTCCCTATTCCCATCAGAAGAATATTTTGAACAATGAGACTAGCCCCATCCCAATTAGATCCCAATGGCTGGAGGGCCATTCTTGCAGCCATCGTGCTATGGAAGAATCAATTTAAGAGAGATATTACTCCCGCGGAGATTTCCACTTCTACCGCCCGAAGGAAAACTCTGTACAGTTTATTGGGTATTACTACTTCTCCGTTCGCGATATGGACGAGAACCTTTACTCTGGGAGGCCTACCAGTGTAAAGAGCTGGAAGGGGAAATATTTCTACATCTCTGGAGAAGGGTGGGAGATTCACCATGAGGAGAGCGAGAGGGAGAGATCGCTTAGGATGTCGTGACAATGGGGATGTCCCTCCAATCTAGGTATATTTTCAATTATAGTCGCGTCCCCTCTTTATAATTGCCTATTATTCTCGAGTTTGCTTCTGTACTATCCTTTGTATTTTTTTTGCAGTTCCTGACAATTTTCAATTGAGCAAGTAGTAAGAAAAAAGAGTTGCCAATGCCGCGGGAGTTCCTGCTAAGGAGAAGAAATTCAGTGTACTTGTAACTTCTGCCTCTGTATTTGAAGCAGGATACTTCCCAAGTAAATCCATACCAAAAGAGATGGCCGCGGGAGGTAATAATTCTATCAACAGTTTTGTTCCGCGACAATTATTTTCTAAACTTCAGATATTTACTGTTGCATTTCTTGTTTTAGGTGAGGAGGCTGACAGGGAGCTTTTGGCTGCCCAAATGGAAGAGATGGATGAGGACGTAACTATCCTTAATAACACTTCTAGGCATAGAAAGAGGAAGAGGTCCAAAACCAAGGCTCCAGCCGCAATTCCTTCCAGCGACCAAAATCCATCCGTGGAATCAACAATCCCTGCCGCACCCCAACTCCAAGTTAGGGAGTTGGACCCTCACGAGAGGCCTAAGGTTACTTTCGATGATGATATTGGGGCCAATTTGGCAGCGACAGGGCTGATGACAACTTCTGAGGGTCCAATCCATTCAAACTCTCCCCCACCACCAATTATCGCAATAAACTCCAACTTGGCACCTCCTTTGTGTCGCGCCAGCATCGGCATTGATGTCCGTCTGTGACCACAGATTAGGCAACCCAACCCTGAATCCTATTGGGACACGACTGCGAGGGCTCCCCACATGATGAAGAGGGTCCCGGACGCCGCAAACCTTGATAGGCTCGTGGATGAAGATCACGATGATTTGGAGGACTATGGTCTCCACAGTATTTTGAGGGTAAGTGCAAATACTCTCAGCGCTATTTTTTCATTCCGTACCTTGATCCTAACTCATTGATAGGCAGGGGTTTCACCGCAGCGCGAGCGTCACCTGCACGCCGGTCATTTTGAATTCGGCTCACCTAAATTATACAAAAACCTAAACTTATGACTACACTCAATGGGTGAGTATAGTGGCCAAGTTCGGGTATCGAAATCCACATATACGAGTTGCTAGAATTTATAAGGTTTAATATTCCTAAATAAAGGTGTAAAAGATAATTATACACAAAAAGGAAAAGATGCACAAAAGGGAAAGATTGATCTAGGCGAGTGTATTTAAGCTAGATTAACAAAGCAGTAGAAACTATAGGTTGCGTCGAATATCCCTCATCCAAGTTAATTAGTATAAAATAGTTACATGGGTCGATGAGTTTTTAAGATTGCATCTCGTTTCAACAGTTAATTAAATCAAGAGTTGTCACACCCCTAAATTTGCCTAAGGGTCTAATAAGATTTTGGCGTCAACAAATACCCCGGAAATTACGCACGCACGGTCGTAAGCACGGAGCATACATGATATACCCCGTCAAATCTCCTAGGCCCAATAACTAGGACAACGCCCGCGAAATAGACCTCTAAACTCCATCACAAAAGCAAAGCAACATGTCAACCCGAAATGAGTTCAATCCGACACAACCTAGACTAATTTAGCTAGAAATCATATTAAAAACGCTGTAAATGAAAGAGGTAAATAAACACAATAAAACTACACTACAAAGCAAGTAAATGAAAGAAAGTAAACTAAATTAGAAAGCGAGTAAATAAACTACAAAGCAATAATTAAAGAAATACAAACTAAATTAATGGAGAGGGAATATGAATAGTTAACATACAAACCCAAATGGGTGTCAAACCAAGTGAGGAAGAAGAATGAGCTCTCAAACCCCCAAACCCTAACCTAAACTAACCTATAATGAATTATATCTGAAAATAGAAACCAAAATTGGTTTATATAGTAAGTGGAAAAGAAATAAAGGAAAAAGAAAAGAAAAGGAGAAAAGCACAAAATATCTGGTATATGTGATTTCATTTAGCATATGCAAGAAGCCATTACACCCCTAGGTTACCCTAGTGGACGAGTGGCATCTCGTGAGGTTTTTCAGGGATGAAACCCACAAACATCATATGGTTTCCTCAAAATATGCCCAAACCAACATGAAACAAGCCCAAAAATAGCGAACAAGATTTCATACGCATTATTAGCACAAATGAACGAATTCAAACACAAGTCTAAATCATTAACATTATAGAATGAACCTCATAGAATTGAAACCTTAAAATGTGGGAGGGGAGCGAGCACACGCAAAGTGTGATTTGGCAAAAACTTATATAAACCAGATAAAAGTAAGGGCAAGCATAAATTCAATCCTCATGAGCATCACACTCATTAAGTGAATTCAGTCGAAACGGGGAGGTAACACACGGAACATGCGGGCATAAAGAGTAAATGTAAGTGGAAACTAGGTCGCACACATGTCACAAATGAAGAACGCTATATAGGAAATGAAAAATTGTAATCTCAATGAAAGATATCGCTCATATACAAAAGGTGAAATGCATTTTCACAGATTATCAAAACTATTTAAACCTTTGAATTACATCTACTTAAGATCATATAGGACTTTAATAGGGTTGTAATGTAGGTTTGGCTAGGGTATGAAACGAAAAATATGTATGTACAGGTTCAAAATGTTCGAAAATGAAAACTCGAGATAATGGAAAATACGGGCAATAGCAAAATTGGAAAACAAGTTCCAAATAAGAATTTGATATATCATTTGGAGAGAAATAAAAGCTTATTGAACTATATACAACATATACAAATTTCTCTTTCTTTTCTTTTGTTCTTTTTCTCATGTTTTCTTTTGCTTTTTGCTTTCTCTTTTTCATCTTTTTTTTCACTTCTCTCTTTTTCTTTACTTTTCATACTCTCATATGATCAAATTGCAACTTCAACACAACAACAACATTCAATCCCAAGTAACATTCCAAACAAAGGTATGGAAGGTGTATGTATGGGTTAAAACTCCAATTTGAAGTTGGTTATGGGATTTGAGGTTATAAAACGAAGGGATAATATTTAGGCTCGAAGGGGTTGACGAGGGGAAACATATAAGGTAAGGTCAAGGATAATATGGGTAATATAACAAAGATTGACTGTGATCATTTCATAAAGTTTATGCAATTATCGAGTCAAAACAAACTTTGAAAATGATGCTCAAGTAACATATTTCATATATGAACTTATCTAATGAATGATCAATGAAAGAATAGCGAGATTACCAACGACTGTAATGTTTTCGAAGATGAAATAATAGTGTATACACTCACAAATGACCAAAGGTACAAAGCTTACTCGGTGTAAGTATATACAATGCAACAAAAGATTATCGAGTTATAAAAATCTTAAACCAAATCAATAAAGCAAGAAAGGTGCATGTGCTCATGGGATTAAAGTTTAATTCATGAAGTTATTCATAATATCAATGATTGAGGACTAAAGTCTAATAACTTCTAAAATCGAGAACATCCATTATTGGGTTGTCTATTGGATCGGAAAATTATTGAAATTTATCATCGGAAACAAAGGCAAAAATGCCCAATAAAGGAGAAAAAAAGGAAAGAACATATTTTTAAATTTTTTAATTTTCTAAGAAAAGTATACTATGTAATTAACATGTGAGCAAAAACATGGACTAAATAAAGAAATGGATAGAATATCCCGCACCCCCTAACTTAAAACCTGACATTGTCCTCAATGTGAATTAAGAACCAAGTTAAAGAGAAGAAAATAGTGATATTACTCACAATGGAGCGATTCCCGTAAGAACGAGTCCAAAGAATCTACAAAACAAGTTAGTACCGAGCATGGAAAAAACAAATAACAAAAAGCTAACTAATTAAATTTGACTAAATTAGAAAGTAAAGAAAAGATAAAAAGAAAGAAAGAATAAAAAGCTAATTATAAACAACCTACTATTTAGGCTTCACACTAACTATACACTAAAAGTCTAAATAGTTGAGGGTCCACTGCAAAAATGATTTGACTTTGGAGGATAACCGGTGTTCCCTCACTCTCAAGCATGCCTTCCAAAAAATATGAATTCAGTTTGAACAACGGAAGGCATGTGTAAGGCAAAAGAAATGAACAATCGTCAATTAAAAGTTTTGGAGTGACGATGGGGGATTTGGATTGAATGGGGTGACAAAAACATGTGGGGATCGAGAAAAAAAGAATATCCTCCCAAAGATTTTGAAATTGGAATGGGAGGGGGCGCACATGAAGGAAGAGATGCGTTCATAGAAGGCTACTCGAGCAAGTACTCCTCATCGATGAAAAGGTTTAACACATTAAAGTTTGAAACCGATTCATCGGGTACTTGTGACGGTGTGATAACAGAGGATGAAAATGGGGGGAAATAAATTCAAACTCAAGAGATGCATCATCATCTCTTGAAGATTGAGTTTCAAAGGAAATAACATGATTTTCAATGAAATGTTCTTCCATGGGGGCCAAAGAATAAATCATTTCATTGCAAATAGATATTATGTCATTTTCATCCTCACTTTCAATATCTATTATGAAATGGGCAAAATCGACAGTGATCTGTTCCAAAGTAGGCACAAAGTCCTCATTTGGTTCAAAACATTCCTCGACTTCAAAAGTCTCGAAAGAAAAATCATCGTCGAATTCAAATAATAAATCCAATTCATGTTCCCACAAACGATTTTCTTCCCGATAATGATTTTCAATTTTCTCATTCTCAAGCATACGCAAGCCCTCGCAAAAAGTCATAGGCCGAGGCACAGATACTTGAAAATGGGAACTTTGAAAATTACCATCGGACTTAAACATAAACTCATTATTATAGAAATTTTGAAAACTATTGCAATTCATTTGAAAATTCCTATTATATGGAATTAGAGGCCCAAAATCATTATCATCATCATCAAAATTCCAATAACCCAAGTTTTCACTTTCGTTATACTCGCCCCAAGTCATTTTTGAATTTGTAAAGTTTTGGGACTCTAAGTATTGATCGAAAGTCATTGGATTACGAGCATTTTGAGAATTAAAATAATGATTAGCGAAAGAATTGGAATAAGACATGCTTACCCCAAAAATGGCTCGGAGTGGCGAATTCCACAAAGTAGATGCGCGCAGGAAATTCAAGCGTTTCTTGGTTCTCAAATGTAGAAGTACTACAAATATGTTAGGCAAATAATGCAAATCAAAAGAAAATACTACGAAATAATAAATCAAATAAATTCTAAAAAAAACTCATCCCCGACAATGGTGCCATTTGATAGGCAGGGGTTTCGCCGCGGCGCGAGCGTCACCTGCCCGCCAGTCATTTTGAATTCGGCTCGCCTGAACTATATAAAAATCTAAACTTATGACTACACTCAACATTTGAGTATAGCGGCCAAGTCCGGGTATCGAAATCCACTGAGACGAGTTGCTAAAATTTATAAGGTTTAATATTCCTAAATAAAAATGTAAAAGATGATTATACACAAAAAGGAAAATATGCACAAAAGGGAAAGATTAATCTAGGTGAGTATATTTAAACTAGATTAACAAAGCGGTAGAAACTATAGGTTGCATCGAATATCCCTCACCCGAGTTAATTAGTATAAAATGGTTACATGGGTCGATGAGTTACTAAAACTGCGTATTGTTTCGTTAATTAATTAAATCAAGAGTTGTCACACCCCTAAATTTGCCTAACAGTATAATAAGATTTTGGCGTCAACAAATACCCCGAAAATTACGCATGCAAGGTCGTAAGCACGAAGCATACATGATATACTCCATCAAATCTCCTAGGTGCAATAACTAGGACAACGCTCTCGAAATAGACCCGTAAACTCCATCACCAAAGAAAAGCAACATGTCAACCCGAAATGAGTTCAATCCGACGCAACCTAGACTAATTTAGCTAGAAAGCATATTAAAAATGCGGTAAATAAAAGCGATAAATAAATGCAATAAAACTACACTATAAAGCAAGTAAATGAAAGGAAGTAAATAAAGCAAGTAAACTGAATTAGAAAGCAAGTAAATTAACTACAAAGCAAGAATTAAAGAAATACAAACTAAATTAATGGAGAGGGAAGATATATATTCAACTTACAAACCCAAATGGGTGTCAAACCAAGTGAGGAAGAAGAATGAGATCTCAAACCCCCAAACCCTAACCTAAACTAACCTAAAATGAATTATATCTGAAAATAGAAACCAAAATTGGTATATATAGTATGTGGAAAAGAAATAAAGGAAAAAGAAAAGAAAAGGAGAAAACACAAAATATATGGACCGCGCCTTCAATTAAAAGCACACTGTCTCCTTTACATGGCAAAACCTCAAACCGCGATCGATCGGGCCTTCAATCGCGGTCGACCGGTAGTCTGTTTCTTAGCCTTGTTTAGTCCAACATGAGGGGAAAATGTTGATTACAGAAATGGCCATAGCGTCTTCGTCCAAACTCGAAACGACGTGCCATTTATGGCCACGCGATCCTAACTCAACGAACTACGCATCCGTAGAATTTACATGAGCTAGAGAGGAAATGTGAATTGACTAAAATGCCCTTGAAGTAGCATTCGATGATGGAAGTTCTCCAAAATTCAACGGTTCCTCACGTTTAGCCTTCCAATACCTACAAAAGCAGAATTAACCCCTGCAAAGCATGTATATATCCAAATCCAAGGTTGTCTGATTAATGAGCATAAATATAGGAATTTAGGATCGTAAAAGTGCTAGAATGCATAAAGATAACGGGCAAAAATATGCAATATTCGATACGAATCACTCATTCTCTTTTGAGGTCACGGACATCATGATTAGTCTGAAGAGGAAGTATAAATCCTTGTACAAGATAAAAGAGGCTGCAGAGAGGCTACATGCCGCTGACTTGGAGAGTGCAAGGAACTCTTCATGCTTCCAAGGCCGTGGAGTTTACCAACAACAAACTCGAACTTCTGCAGAAGAAGTATGAGGAATTAAAAGCCAAGGCTGCTGAAGCCCATGTTGTAGTGGTCAGGAAGATAGGAGATGATCATGGTGCGTACCTTTAATTGGCTATCAATATCACAGTGGAATCATTCAAGGGGACTAGAGACTTCTTCCTTATCAATAATACGGCCTACCTCCACGGCTACCAAGAGCTCAGGCATAGAGTTATAAAAAACTTCCCAGACTCTAAAGAGAGAAATCTTGCCTGGGGTCTTAGTGATGCTGAGCACCAGTAATGCGTGGATGAGATCAAGGCCACGGAAGAGGAAAAAGCCAGGATGAGGGCAGAGGCTGAGGCAGCGGCAGCTGATGAAGAGACCATGACGGTTGCGGAGGGAGAAGATGGAGATGAAGTTGATGATGCTGAATCTTAGGGCCGCGTCCCTCTTTATCTTTTTATTACCTCTATCTTTTTATTGCCTCTTTTTGCTGTCTGTAATCTTAACATTAATATTTTTGAAGATTTTTAGCTCCCAACTTTATTATCAAGGCTGCAGCCACTTTTAATGTTGAATTTCTGCTTCCTTTTCTATTAGCTTTCTTATTCTCATGCTTTGCTTGCTTGGTTGAATGAACTTAAAGAGCTAATATATTAAGGCCGCGACACCTGTAGTATAATTGTTTTCTTCTCATTGGCTCCGGTATATTTTCTTTACCTTGGGCTTTCTTGTAACAAGTGGTTTCACTCTTCCTGAATAAGGCCGCGACACCTTTGAGTGTTTGAATCCCATATGCTGTAGATTTATGATTTTATCTTTATAATGGGATCTTAATCCAATTGTCGTATGTTTTCTTGAACGGGGTTGTAGAAGGTTAACAATCCTGCCTGCCGTTATCTGTCGCGTCTACTAAATGAATCCACTTAATGGCTGTAGCCATACTGATAAGGCTTCGGCATCTTTTTAGCCCTTTAAGAAATTAAGGACATCCTTTTGTATCTTTGGCATGCTTCGTGACCACAACAACACAGCCTCATTTAGTCACTTCAATTCCCTTTCATGACTTTCCTTTAATCACTTCGATTGGGTTATTATCAGGCCCCCCGCCGAGCTAGGTATTATAAAGCTTCCCCAAGCTTATGTGGATATATATAAAGCCTTCCCAGGATATAATAGGATTATCCATAGACAATTAAGTCTTTGGCCCCTTCAAATATAGGATTATCCGTAGATAATTAAGTCTTCGGCCCCTGTGGGTTATTTTTAGGCCTTCCCAGGCTAGGAATTATGAAGCTTCCCCAAGCTAATATGAGATGACCAAGTTAATGATGTTTAGTCTCATATCCACCAAGTTAATAATGTTTGCGGGGGGAGTAACCTCCCCGGGCTAATGATGCATCCCGAAAGCTAAGAACTGGCATTGGAATCCCTCGCAGTCAAATGACGCATCCTGACAAATGTTTTCAGGAATGTAATCATTGTACGCTAAGATATTGCTCCATATGTGGCATTATAAGTTAATTTCCCTACCGATCTCAATATTTGCTTTCGCTATTTCAAGTTATCATTTGCCTTCAAATAATCAGGCGTCATTGCGGGTGTTGTGCACCCATTTGAATATAATTATTCCCAATATAATTCGATGTCTCCATATAGAATCTGTTTAAGACAAGAAGTCTTTCATAAGATATCTTTTAATGGAATTGAGAAATTAAAATATTTTCATTCATTAATTATACTAAGCATGGACATACAAATTCAGAATCAAATAAAAGATAATGTTAATAATGAACCTAAATAGAAGGAGATATAAACTAAATCATAAAGATAAGGGAACTATGGCCCATCAGGCTGGGTTGCATCCCCTAAAAATCTCTGAGGAACCTATGCAGCATTCCTTGCCCAATCATCCTTTCAATTTCATCCTTCAGAGCATAACATTTCTCAGTGTCATGGCCGTGGTCCTGATGGAATTTGCACCAAGTTGCTTTGTTCCTCTTGTGGGGTGGAGCCCTTAGCTTTTCTGACCACCGTAACAACCTGTCCTCTTTGATGAAGTCAAAGATGTCTTCAATCGTTAAGGCCAACGGAGTGTAGGCCTCAGAAATATCTACCTTCTCCATTCTCCTTTTTAGGGCCCTAGCCGCGGGCATGCCTTATGCGGCCAGTGCTTTTAGCTGGGATATTTCCTCAGATGGAACTTCTGGAGCTACGGCAGTAATGATCCTTGGTGCCGCACCTACATTGGATGAGGATGCTACCTCAAGCATGAGTACCCTTTAAGTCAAATAGTTGACTTGGTTCTTGAGTGAAGCATGACTGTCGTAGAGATGGTTGAGGTGATTGTACAGCTGCATAATCTCATCTTTGACTTTTGTGCTCTGGCTGGACTCTCCTTCCATTTTATGCTTTTATTAGTCTTTACAAAGTATATATATAATCTGAGACAAAACTAAGAGAAGTGAGTGGTCTATAAAATATTGGAGTAACCAAGTAGGAACTTGGTATGCATCGTTTGAATTGATGCATGGTATTCTGTTGAGGTCGCGGCCAGTAAGTCACATAGGTGTACTACCGTGGCCTTTGTATGATATTCACCAAGGTTGAGTTGGAGACCATTTGAGTCCGTTCCTTGATGTTTTGAATCTTCTGTAATGCAGCCGCGCTAGTAGAGGTCGCGACCATAAAGGCATTTTAACTGCTAGGCCGCATCCCCTTCTAAGAAACGAAGGAAAAATCCCAAAATTGAAACCCAAAAACTGAGTTTTTCTCTCCCAACACGTGAAAAGCATACCTACTAGGGTATATTAATTAGAGAACACCCTCACGATGTACAAAATGGCATAATTTCACTGATAAGCCCTAGATCATAGGTCGAGAGAAGCAAAAAATGGGAATAAATACAATCCTTCCCTAACCATTCAGCTTTTCGGGGATAAATCCCATCATGCTTTTCACCACTATCCAGATGAAATGGTGTCATAGGGCTATGTAAAGGTCATAACATGAAGACCCAAGAACATATCTGAATATATGAAATACCCATTTAAGGGTGTAAATATAAGGTAGAGCTCAACAACCAAAATTTAATCATGAGATGATGGCCCAGAGGGTTCCCATGAATAAAATAAGGTGTTTAAGAACTCAAAACATAGAGAAACAATATAAAAATATCTCATTCCCACAGACGGTGCTAGATTGTTGATACGAGAAATCGCTCATAGGTCGTTCTCATATCAGCAAGTCAAATAAAAAATAGAAATAAAACAAGTAAAGAGACATGAACACAAAATATAGAGTGGTTCGGATATAAAAGAGACTACGTCCACTTTGGTGCCTCCCTCATTATATTCATATCGTTGATGTACAACTTTACAATGCTACAATGGGAGTACAAAATAGATGAGAGAGAAGAATACATGACTCTAGCAGTTCCAGGAGTGCCGAAGATATGACTATGATGTAGGTGAATAGCTCCCAAGCTATATGTTGAGGTTGCGTAGACAGAATTTGGTAAGGCTTCGCCAGGTACTGTAGAATCTGACCCGAGGATCAGGAATAAAAGTGAACCCCCTATCCCGAGGTGTAGACCTATATTTATATGAGGAGTGTGAGTTATGTCACGTGCCTTGAGCATATGAAATAATTCTAGGGAAGTGTTTGGTTAGTTATTTATTCCCATGTTTCGGCCACTACGCTCAAATTTTTCCATTCTCCAAGGGAAGTGTTTGGTTAGTTATTGCACATTTCTCTTTTCATTGCTCAACCACTGGTGCACTGGGATGAATTGACCTCCATGTAGTGCTGGAGTTGGTTCGATGTCATGGTATTCAATCCATGTGATATAGTGGAGCTGTGGCATTAGGCTTTGTTAACACGATAATATCACCGATCAATAGCATATCACCATGTGGAAATATAAAACGATTGTTACAACTGATAATTATTATAGGCTAATCTAACACGAATGGATACATAAGTAATTGACACTTGCAAAGACCTTGAACGTGGGGTAACCACTTAAATAAATTAATTTGGGAGCGTGAGTGCACCTAGCCGGGAACTTGTAATTGGGTAACCACCCAGTAGTTACAATAGCAGTTCCATGGCAAAGGAAGAGATAAATAAGCAGCTAAAGGACGAAGTAAAAGAGTACTCCCTCAATAAAAAAATATTTTTACTCGTTTTAACATTTTCTTTTTCTTTCTTTACAATTTTCTATCATAGTTTTTCTTCTTCTTTGAAGTAATTTGTAAGGTAGATCTACTGTAATTATCTTTTTTTGGTAATTAAATGATATGTAGAGGAAGGGGGGATATACCTGATGTCCCTATATAGAGCACACCTAGGGTTTGCTTTTCGTGCTTCAGCTATATAGGACTTCATCTAGTTGGACTTGAATTTTGACAAAATATTTTTGTAAATTAGGATTATGTGTCGCCTCTATCGACGCCAAGCGCTCCTTGTATCTACATCAAATGAGCACTCGATTCAGTCCGCCCTCTCAGAAAAGGTAATTCTCATTTTCTATGGCTCATAGGAATTTTAGTCACGTAGGACACGACACCACGTTACATTTGCATTTTTATCATATCTTATGATTATGTTTTGTTTCGTCATAATAAAATTCTTTTTGAGTTCAAAAATTTTATTTGAAATTTTTATAAGAAAATATTTCTTGGAAAATATGTTTTGACAATAAATATTTTTTTTAATAAAAGTTGCAGAATAATTTTTTTTGAAGTTAAAATTAAAATTTGTTATGATGTTATATGCGTAAATGAGTGTCATATATATTATGTATAATATGTTATAGTATGTGTCGCCCCCCCTTTTTTTGTGTTTCAATGTTGGCCGACCATACCCTAGCAGGTCATTACTTCTTAACCATGCGATTTGGCCATATTATTGTACATGTGTGTTGTTTATTTTTCATTAGCTTTAATAGCTTTTGTTATAGCCTAGTAGGACTTTTCAGATGGTTCCGATTTGACCACATACATGTATAGATATGTTAATATGTTTATATATATAATGGTACTTGATTTGTCCTTGCTATTGCCTTAGCTGGCATGAATTTGCTATAACCTAGTCTGATGGCGTGTCCCATACTGTTCCCTGCAGTAACTTTTGGTGTTTTACTATTGGCATGATTTGAACTGACCGCCCCTAGTTTCTCTCGAAACCGCCCACAGTTTTGTTGTTATCAAAAATGATTTTGATTATAAACGACGTCGTTATATTTTTTTTACGCCCACGGTTTTTCTCTTAAAAATGAAAACTATTTTTCCCCTAAAACGATGTCGTATGTGTTTTGTTTCAACGGTAACAATTTTAAGTGCGTTACAACTGGCATATTTTTAAAACGACACAGTTTTATAAAACGTTTAGTTTCTTGAATCTGTTAGTCTGTTACAGCTTGCTTTACACATGTCACCTTATTAACACATCACTTTGTGCTTCTTTGTAAGCTGTCAGATCTGATTTTATCTATGGTTGTGGGTATTTCTTTAGTGATCCATGTGACTCTGTTTTACACCAATCTGCACGCACTTGTGCACTCTATAACTAAAGACCTTGTGTCCTCATTTTCACACACCGAGAAAATTCATTTTGTGTCAAAATTCTGCCAAAATAATTTTTGAGAGAGAGAGTTTGTACACCAGTATTTTCAGAGAAAAATCTTTTGTGTATACTTTACAAGACATTGCTGAGTCTTAAAAACGTATTGTGGATTCAAGAATGGAAGGTTTCTAATCTCAGAATCTCTGCATCTCCAAATCGGTTGATTTTTCATTTTGAAAAATCGTGTTGTGAGTATCTCTATTATTGTTCTTGTTTTCTTGTAATTTCAGACTTGTTATCTGTTAGATCTAAAGTGTTTGTGTAAGTATTGTGCTGAAATATATCTTATATAGACACTACACACACAAGAACAACTAGTAGTGATTTTATATCATTTAAAACATTTTGTTTTAAATCTATCTTTAAGGAAATCTGATTTTCAATCCAGAACAACTGATTACAGGTTTAGATAGTTAAACCTATTTCTATTTGTGAACCGGACCAGATTTACCTGAACTTGGAAGTGTGACCTTGGACTAAACAAATTTATACCTGAATATTTAACCAAGGACTTGGACTGTGAACAAGAACATATTGAACCTAATATCTGAACCTATTGGACTGATTGAAACTGGAAATAATAACATAATAGATTAAAACATTTTTAATCTAAATATTGTTATAAACAGTTAGTTTTATTTCTGACTGCATGCTTGATATGTTTTATTCCTTTTCAGTCTAGAATATATACGTGTGAACATGATTACTTGATTGTGTAAGTGATTTTAAAAAATTATTTTCATCTCATATCACTCGCATATAATCACTCACTTTATATTCACGTATACACATGTTTGTGTAACATCTGAACAAGTCTAGTGTTCGAGATTTAAAAAAAAAAAGAGAAAATAAAGCTTTTCAAAATTATATTCAAAGTCAAGATGACTTGATTTGAATAACATAAGACTTGCAAAGATATAGGTGATATAGTATGTTGAATCACACACTATCACTTCACTAGAAACTAAATAATAGGCACTGAACCAACCTGCGCTTAAAGAAGTTAGAGGGAGGCTGAGAAGTGAAGAACACAAAAACAAGCATGGACAGTTTAAAGAGAGAACAGAATAAACAACCAGGCTAGAGACTTGGTCGAGTGGGGTAATAGATAGATCTTTCTTCTTTATTTGTTAAGTTTGTTGTTTGTAAATCGTCCCTATTGATTTATTGTTTTAGTGGAAGTAGATTAGGTAACTCCTAGAGGAGTTCGTCGTTTTTCTCGGGGAAGGGTTTTTGCGACGTAAAATAAATACTGTGTGCTGTATATTTTTGTTTATCACCTCACAAGAAAAAGTAGGCTTAACTAAATAGAAACTCGCCTAAAATTGAATTAGTTTTGGACTAATAATTAACTTTGAAAATCAAAATCATTTTCATAAAAGTTAATCAAATTAAGTAAAAGTTTAATTTGGTCCCCTTTGCATCATTCATATAAACTTGTAGGTTTAAGGTGTTTACTCAACAATAAGTTTACTTCCGCATATAAAGTCTTTGCGCATCGCCCTAGTTGCCCGGGGTTCCCACAATACCAGAAGGAAGATAATCTCAAAAGGCCAAAAAGGTCAAAAGAAGGAGAGGCAAAGCCACACTCAACAATCACCAAAACAACCTAAATTCAAGGCTATAACTAGCTAACAATACAAAGATAAATAGACGAATCCTAACTAGAATACAAAAAGGACTCAGGCATGCCCCATTAGTTGCATGCCATTCAGTTAACATAACTTCTACTAGTCTTTTTCCAGCCAAAGCTCTAGCCTTGACTATGGTTTAAATGTCTCTAACTAGCCTCAAGATAGATTTAGATCATCTGTTGTGCAACCTGCTATTCCTTTCAAGCCAAATACCATAGATTATGGAGGAGAAATACATGGTTTTTAAGTTGTTAATGAATAAGTTGCTAGCAACAAGGTCAATAGCAGTACTCAACCTATCCTCCCAACTCTCTAAATTCCAAAAGCACTAATTCCCACACATGATCTTAGATAAAACCTCCATGGTGTAATGGCATTCAAACATCAAGTGATTGAAATAATCTCTCTTCCCACGTTATAAAAATTGCATTTGTCAGCATCAATAATACCCTAGTCAGCAAGCTTGTCCCTGGTAAATAGACTCCCCCACAAGCCATCCAGAGAATGAATGAGCATTCAAGAATGTTACACTTGTGCCAAACCAGCTTATTCCAGTCCACATTATTACTATGGTTTCTAAGAGCTTCATAGAAAGAGGAGGTAGAGAAGGCCCCATCCCCTACAAGAGTCCAAGTCATCTTATCATCAGGGAGAGGGTAGTTTTGATGTCATCCAACTCCAAGTGATAGTGGAAGGTCGTCTTCATAGAGTACCATCAATAAACTCAACTAACTTAGCATTGGAATTACTAGAAACATCATATATAGTTTTATCACCAAATAGAGGTTGAAGGGGCCCACTATGGTGCCAATTATCATGCCACATAAAAGTGTGAACCCCATTACCAATAATGATCTTGATGAGAATTTTTCTTTAAGCTTCAAAATATTTCTCCATATTCAAGACCAATCACTAGGGACCTTAATGGACCATATACTTCTTCTTTTTATCTTGTAAGTGTTGCACCATTTGACCCAATGCCGCTATTTGTTACTGCATAAATTCTATTCGTGTCTAAGCATAGTAGCTTTATTCAAATACTCGAGGCTCTTTATACCTAAATCCCCTTCCTTTTTTAGCTTGCAAACCTCACTCTAAGAAACTTTAGCTCCACTGTGCTTCATCTCAGGGCCTGTCTAAATAAAGTCCCTAACCATGTCTAGTCACTAATTTTCGAGACTCCTTTAGGGATGATTACTAATCTAGCCCAATACACCTGAATGGTGAACATCACTAAAACAACAAGTTGAAGTCTCCCAGCATAAGTAAGCAATTTATTAGTCTAGCTTCAAACAATAAGGTTATCTTATCAATCATGTCTTTGACTTTGATAGTAATAAGAGTCACACCTCAGATACTTGAATGGGGGATAATTAATGTTGAATCCCACACTAGTGGCCAAAATCCAAGCATCATTTCCTCTATCCCAGCGCAATACAAGTTGCTTTTAGACGAGTTCAAGAAAGAGAGGTTGAAAAATTCCTGCAAAGCATGCTTTACAAATCCGACAACACAAAAAAAAGTGATATATCACTGCCATTAGTAGTGACAAATGACCTTTGTCATTGCTATTTACCATCGTAATTTAGGGGGTGACAAATAATATTTGTCAACGCTCGAAGATGGGGTTATAAAATATGATGACACTAATCCCACCCATTTTGTCCTCGCTGATAGCAGTGACAAATCTAATGTTTGCAACTGATATTAGCAGTGAAAAATCCAATATTAGTGACTGTTGATAGTGGTGAAAATTTTGTCACCACTGATAGCAATGACAAATTTGATGTTTGTCACCACTGACAGCAGTGACAAATTTGATGTTTATCATTGCATTTAGCAGTGATAAGTTATTTTGTATTTTTTTTAAAAACAATTGGCATTATTTCCTTTATATTCGGGAATTCTAGATATCCTGTAAACGTGGAAACTATTTAAACCTAAATTGATATCAGTAATAATATCACATAAATCCATTCCGAGCATCATACGAGTCTAAAAAAATAGGCAAAATTTTCTTTATATTTTGAACATTCCAAATATCCTGTAAACATAAAACTTGTTTAAACTTAAATTTAACATCAAGAATAATATCACATCAGTCCACTATAGGCATTATACAAGTATAAAAATCCATCTAATAAACCCATCTCGGATACCAAACACAAAATGAACACCGAAACAAAAACAAACGAACATAAATTTTTTCCCTCAAACTGATTAGTGGATACCAAGGGAAGACCACTTATTGTGGACGGTGCTGGACTATGCCGTAGCTGTTGAAGAATTGAAGATTGTGCATTGTACTTAGTGGAGCTCTAAGTTGTCTGTAAGTCATTGAGTTTATCAATTTCTTAAATAATGTTGAAATCTAGGTTTTGCCTGAAATGGATTTTTCTTAAATATTTTTCGTGTGTTTGTTTGGTTTGATCATTTGTGTGGTTTGTCATTATTAATTTGGGCATTATATTACACGAAAATATAATTTCTAATCAAGATAAAATTTTCATAAAATTTTAATTTGTGTGTGTGTAACCTAATATACGGATTATTCATACAAACTGTGCGTTTATAAATTTGTATCAGAGTGGGTTGGACTAAAATATCATGTGATCCTGACTTTTTATGAATTTTTTGGGGATACCAATTCTCTCAAATTGGGATTGGAGCAGGTTACACTAAGTTTATTTACGATCCTTTAAAATTTGGGTTTATGAATAATTTGTATAATAGGCTACATGTTTTGGATGGGTCAAATTATGCTTATTGGAAAGATCGAATGAGGTTGTCTTTGAACCAATTGATGAGTGTGCTTATCTTATGTGTGAAAGAGGATGGACACCACCCACTGTGACCAATGGCGATGTCATAGGTCCTAAACCTGTCACTACTTGGACATATGGTGATTTTAAGTGGAGTACATTTAACTCTCGTGGTATAAATGCAATTTCTAGAGTCGTCACCCTTGACGAGTTCCTTTGAATCATGATGTGCACCACGCCTAAGGAAGCATGGGATATCCTCCAACTCACTCAGAAGGGTACCAACGCAGTGAAAAATTCTAAGCTTCAAAAACTCACCACCTAATTTGAGACTATCACCATGAATGAGTCTGACACTTTTGATGAGTTTTATTCCCATTTGTCAGACATAATCAATTCCGCTTTTAATTTGGGGGAGATAATTCCGGAGACAAAAGATGTGAAAAAGATTTTGAGATCCCTACCAGCCCATTTTATCCCTAAAGTCAATAAACGTAATTCGTAGGGAATATTAGATACTCTTGGGTTACAAGAACTCGTAGGAGACCTTCAACCTTATGAAATAGATATGTTTCCCAAAACTGTTAAGAAAAATGAAATAAGGGTTGCTTTAAAATCCCAATCCAAAAAGAAGAAAGAAAAAGTTTGTGATTCTGAGTCTATAATTGATTTTGAGGTGGATGATTTACCCATTTTTTCCAAAAAATACAAAACAAATCATAAATTTAAGAAAGAAAATTCTATCAAATAAATTATTTTTAAGAAAAATAAAAATGGGAATGAGGACAAGAATGTTTATGAGAAATATGAGGTGAGATATTATGAGTACGAGGGCAAGGGTCATAAATCGCACAAGTGTGCCACTAGGCTAAAGTGACAGGGCAAGGGAAAAGTTTCACACAAATCCACTCTTAGCAATAGTGACATCTAGCAGATGGGTTTTGGGGATGAATCACCACATGAACCTAATTTATGTGCATTCATGTCAAGTCACGTTGGCACTTCTAGTTTGTCCCACACCGATGAGGAATTTATAAATATGAGAGCCTCGATGATGTTTCGAATCATTCTAGAGAGAGTAAACGTGAGTAAGAAAATTTGAGTGAGAGAGAAGGTGGACTCCAAAAAGCCCTTTGTGAACTTTACACCAAGACCTTAAAAAAGAAAAGGCTTAATAAAGATTTGTATATTAGGGTATTTGATTTAGAGAAGGAGGTGAAAGTTTTAAATGAGTGTGAGGCATTGGTGAGTCAACTCGAGAAAATGAAAGTTTTTTCATGTGAGCGGTTGATTATTGTTGGAAGGAACAAGACTGATTTGACCAATAATGTGACTAGTCTTATGAGAGATCGTCAAGCTTCATTGGAGACTTGAAAGAAACTTGAAGCCCATGTATTCCAACTTGATATTGATCTCCAAAATTCCCGGTAAGTCAAGGTCACTTTATCGGACACATCTAAGAAGGTTGGAAAGATGCTCCTCGGTCTCGCGCTAGGTAACGTTGAGAGGCAAAGAATAGGTTACGACACTCCATCCAAAGTCGCACCTGAATCGGTTCCCAAGTTTGTGATGGATCCTTATAGACCTCGATCTAACCCACCAAGTAGACCTAACCTACTAAGGACATCCCATCCTAGGCATTTTGTGTGAGGTAAAACCGAGCCCATTTATGTTTTAAGTTAGGGAGAGTTTTTCACACAGGTGTTCCTCAGTATGCTCTTACACGATCTCTAACACATGTTTTCGCACGCACTCCCACACATGTTGCTCTACATGCTCCTTTCACATCACCATAGAGATTTTGAGAGGTTTTTTTTAGAGCAAGTAGAGTATTTAGTCAAGACATCACAATGTTTGATGGAAGAATTTCGTAGGATGTATTCTCCTTTTGAGAACTCCACCGAGCCTAATGATTGAGGTTGATACTTGTTTCTAGTGTAGGGTGTTTATCATGTTTATATCATATATCCCTATTGCTAGATTTTATTTATATGTTTTCTTTTTGATATATTTTGAAAATTTCCAAAAAGATTTTCGATTTTTAAGAAAAAGTTTGAAAATTTGAAAAAGATTTTATTTTTGATAATTTTTTTTGAAAAAGACAAAAAGATTTTTGTATTTTTGTTTTTACCATATATGGATATGCGTTTAAGATATTCTGATAACCCCTACATTCATGTGACTTTTTCATGGTGTTTTGAGACATGGCTTCGTTTCTCAATTGTGCTTAATAATGTATGGACAACATTTCATTGTTCACTGGTGATTACTTTCTTCATGTTAGACTCTTTACCACTTTTATTGCACATTTGCAATGACTTTGTTAACATTGTAGTTACTTGTCATGTGTCGAATATGGTGCTCTCATATCAATCATGCATAATAACGAACCAAATGTAAAAATAGATAAGTTGTGCTTATAAGAACCACTGCTCGGATTTTGTTTCTCGAAAAATATTGTTATACATTAAGCAATGGAAAGGGGATACGAAAGAGCAAAATTATCTTTGCATTAAAAGCCACCATTTGCAAAAGGAGCCTAAAAGATTAACGACACAAAAAAAGAGAAGTGCCAAGCCATTTATTTTATATTCATTTACATAAGAGCATTATGATATCTTCAAAAATATTTGAGAGTCAATTCATATATATGAGAGATTTTGAGGGTCTTATAAAGTAGAAGATCAATGGGTTTGCACAACGGACTCTATTGAAAATCATTAAATAGTTTGGCATTATTGATTTGAGAATCATTTAAATTCATGGCATATTGCATAAGTCGAGTCAATTTCATTTGAGCTCAATATTTTACACTTAAGGTTGGAATTGAGTTTTTTCTTTAGAAGTATCTTATGACTTCCTGCACCTATGTTGTGAATGCTTATGTTGATTTTCCTATGGAAAATGTTCACATAATTGCGTTCCATCTTCACGATTCGGATATTTTAGTACTATTCCATGGTGTTATGTGTTTTGTACCTATATGTATCTTTTATATGTATACTTTTTATACATAAAAATTTGAATATTTTTAAAAATAGTTGGTATGCCTTTTAGATTATCATTGCATGTGCTTTATCGATTATCCTTGTGATGATATCTTTGATTCTTCCTGTGATGCTTTTTATTCATGCTTAGTTTCTTACCCTTTGTCTATTACAGACAAAATGGAAGAGAACAAATTGAGGGGGAGTTTATTTATTTTTTAAACTCATACTCATCACATTAATCTTTTATTTCATGTGTGTAGGTATCTTCCGCTTTGATGATGATTTCATGGATTATACAAGATGAATAGTTTCAGTTGAAGACAAAGTCTCCAATGTCATTCCGTTTTTTGGGTTGGGGAGGGAATTAGAACATTGTCTTAAGGATTTTATTGTAATTTGGATTTCATTTTTTGCTTTATCCGGGAATATCAAAAGTTGGAGATTTGTAAGAGCAATATTTTATAATTGCTCATAGCTTAGGAATTTTGGCGTATTCCGTTACCAATTGTTGCTGAAAACCAAAGACTACATCCACACATTCACCTCAACGATCTTTGAAGACTAGTTAGTGATCGAGCATCATCTTCAGATTTCATGTCATGAACGTTTTATGGAGGTATATGGACTAGTGTTTTTTAATTCATAGAAAATTATATTTTATAATGATTGTTGTTTTAAACTCGCGGCATTTTTTTAAATATTTTTTCATTTTTAATCTCGTTAGAACGTAATTAAGTTCTCGTTTGAATGAGATCACCTTTTCGTTAGATTGTGCTTCAAACAAGCATCAAACGAGTTGTGCTCTATTCAACAACACCAAACTCCTTTGAATGTCGTTCAAAGGATGTTCGAACAAGAATGTCTTCTCATTCAAACGAAATGGCACTTCATTATAACGACACCTTGTTTTCATTCGAACGAGGTATCATTTTTGTTCGATCGAGATCGCCGCCTCGAAATTTGTGTTTTCTCTATAAAAATCTATTTTGATTAGTTTTTCTCAAGAATTTTGGTAAGAACAAATTCCTAATATCTGAACCAAAAGTTTTCATCTTTTTGTTTTGAAACACACTTTTCTTTTCCAAATCATTCATCCCATATATGATTTGCTGAGTTTGTTAAAACCCAAGTTTCCATACACTTGTGTCAAACCCTTGTAGAGATATATACTTTATTGTTGATTTGTGGAGCCGAGGCTCTACGGCTGGAGAAGAAATGATCTTACATCCTGAGGCCATATGGTGGATATCGAGGGAAGATCTCTTCCTATGGACGGTGTTGGAGTGTCGTAGTTGTTGAAGAATTGAAGACTGTGCATTATACTTAGTGGAGATCTAATTAGTCTATAAGTCACTGTGTCTGTCAATTTCTTAAACAGTGCTAAAATCTAGGTTTTGTTCGAAAGGGGTTTTTTCTCAACCTTCTTCATGTGTTTGTTTGGTTTAATTATTTGCATGGTTTGGCATATTTAATTTGGACATTATATTTCATGCACACCTAATTGCTAATCAAGATAAAATTTGGATTTGTGTGTGCATAACCTAATATACAGACTATTCATACAAACCCTGCATTTACAGGTGCAAAATTAATGCTTTTTGTTTGAGAGGGAAATATTCTACGCTCTTCTTTTTAAGAATTCTAAGCGAGGGTTTTAACCTTATTATTTACAACTGCCAAGAGTAGTGACTAATTTTGTCACTTCCAACAGCAGTGAAAAAATAATCCTAAAGTTAAATTTAGTCACTGCTCTTAGCAGTGACAACTATTAAAGCTTGATTTTGTCACTCCTATTGGCATTGACATATATTAGAGCAAAATTTTATCACTACTTTTGGCAGTGACAAATATTAAAGTCAAAGTTTATCATTGCTAATAGCAGTGAAAATGGGGCAAAACATTTATCACTAATAATAACTGTGACAAATAATTTTATTTGTTACCAAAAAAATGCTTTGTCACTTACACAAACAGTGCTAAATTATATCACTGCCACTGGCAGTGACAAGGGCTTGGTGACAAAATCAATGTTTGGTGTAGTGTTAGGATTCCTATAGTGCTTATTCATAATGCAAGAGAAGCCATCCATAACAAGGAGGAAAACGTATGGAAATATGAGATCACCTTGTCAAAGGAATTTCGTACCAGTAAAGAATCCATGAAATTAACCATTGAGGCTAACATAAAACTAGACTTTAGTTACATATTCTTTGATCTAGACAATCATGGTGATGGGAATGTTCACCCAGATCAAAATTTCAAATACTAACTCCCACCTAAAAGTGTCACGGTCCTTCAGAATGTTCACAACCTGCTAATCTTATGGTAGTTCCTCGTGATCTCATGGAAAAAGAGGATATTATCAACAATAGGCCTCCCTTTCATAAATACAGCTTATCTATTGCTGATGAGGTGGCTCATCAAAGGTTTAAGTCTTTCAGCAGTGATCTTGGAGATACACTTATAATTGGTACTGTAGTAAACGATGGGTCTAAAGTCTTTCATAGAGGAAGGATTATCACCTTTGGGGTAAGGTCAAGGTAGGTGTAATTCCATTATCTAGGCATGTGACCCCTGGAGAAAAAATGGCTTACAGCTTTATGTGACACCCCGACTAATTAAATACCGGGTAGCTACTCCTTTATTAAATTAATACCAAAATGCCAAGTTGGTTCAGTTAATAGCATCACTGTCGAAAACATTTTAATGATTACTAACCACCTAGTATTTAAAAAGTGAGTTGCCAAATTTTAAGTTAACTCTGATTAACATGCAATAAGAGGATAATGAAAGAATTACAACCATTCACCATAACGAAGCAATAGAATAACCAACAAAATAATAATAAGTCCAGAGGAAAACTCCTCACAACAATCCCACAACTGAACTAAGTAAAACAATGTAACCTGAATTAATTACATGCCAAAAGTCTGAAAATCTAAAATAGGAAATGTTTCTAATAGAAATGGGCGACATGCCCTACAACTGATGAAATCTGAATAGAGTCAAGATAGATGAAGCGTCTACTAGCAAAGTCCTGTAACTTCCACAAACAGCTACAGCTCGTCACCTGAATGAGGATCCTAAGCATGGTGTCCTTGTGGCTGGGCACCTAAAATGGTTTTTACAAAAATAGATTTGAAAGCAAACGGGTCAGAGCCCGAAAGTGGAGAGTATTTTAAAAATAGCAAGTGTTTTAATGACATTAAAATAATGAATGCAAAATACATGTTAGGACGTGCACTCGCATGAAATACTCACCTCTCGACTAATTGTGCACTCCTAACGAATAGCACCCATCTAAGTGATATTTTTATTTAACTAAACTGACATGAGTTTTATCCTTTCTACTCGGTTCTCATTATACATTCTAACGTCATCAATTAAGTAGGGGGCTTTACATAAACTCAGATTCTCAATTATTAGCAATACAATTTATTACAGGTTATCCCTTTATAGTTACTCAAAGCGTTTCTGTATTTATACTCACAATACCAACATGAGAGTTCTCATTAATTTAAGTGTATATTAGTCACGCCATAAATATACAATACAAGCACCCGAGACTAAGCTGCGGTGCACACATACTCTGCTATCCATCCCGATACATCACGTACATAAGGATCACGCATTCCAAATCTCTCAGGAATCGTTCTCAGATAATAGCAAATCATAAACAATGGAGGTGAACACAGTCACATCACATGGGTCACGCACATACCTACGCTCCCACGATCAGCAGACTTATTAAAATCCCAATAAGTCCTTCTCTGACCTATGTTCTCGAGGTACCAATCTAAATCCGGGCAACACAAGGAGTAGATGGTCCTAAGGAACGTAAACCTCCCGTGATAGCAAGTATGGTAGGTATGTCATACATAAAATCATATACATATACTAAGTATACACACATCTTAATAATCACCGTAATTTATTTGTGGTACACTTCTCATTCTCGTACCGACTTATAATGATATACAATTCATATGTTCCCGGTTAATTTAATTATTTAAGCCGTCAATAATTCTCGCATCGTAATAGTCACTCACGTCCTATTCCATAATTTCCATTCAATTCAAATCACACTTCTATGTTTTACTCCTCAATATAACCCAACTATATCAATTTATCATCAAGGGAATGTTATCTCTACAATTAAACAAGGTTACGAGACACGCGAAATCAAAACAGGCCAAAAAGGCCTAAACTGTCAGCTCGTTAGAAGTCTCGTTCGAACGAGGCTGGTTCGAACGAGAGTTCGTTTGAACGAACTGGGCATCTAATGAGATCTCGTTCGAACGAAAGGCATCGAACGAACATCCCTCTCGTTAGAAGGCAAACTGTCAACTCGTTAGAAGCTCGTTCGAACGAGCTCGTTCGAACGAGCTCGTTCGAACGACCTGGGCAGGTCTTCTAACGAGGTGACAGTTTGAGCCCAGAAAATTCCTATTACGTTTTTCTAACTTTTCTTCAACTCTAATCTCATCTAAATGTCATTCCAACAAGGTTTCTAATCATCCCTAAACATATTAAATTCGTATAACAACATTTATATGGGGTCTAATCATCCCAAACCACATCTAAATCCTCAATATAACCAATTTTCCCCAATTTTCAAGAACATGAACCCTAGAAATTTAAAGTCTTCCATAGTTATAGTTAAATCCGTATTTGCAATATAAAAAGTAGTAATTCTCTTAGTTCAATCATCCAATACCAATTCTACATGCAATCCTACATTAAAATCTGAATTTATAACTTCCAATTTCATGGATTTTTATAAATCTCCCAAGAACAATACAATTATATGAATTTCCTACACATGGAAGAAGCATTCTTTGCAAAAACGAAATTAAACCACTTGCCTCTAATCTTTCTCTGAGTTTGGTGTTGGATTGATGAAGGTTGATCTGTTCTCTCTCTCTCTCTGCAGAATTTTCCTTTCTTTCTCTCTCTACCAGCTTTTCTCCAAGGATGACAATGGTGGTTAAGGTTGCCCTAGGAAGCTCTTTCAAAACTCATTCCAATAACCCCCGTAGCCCATTAAGTCATAAGGTGTAGTTAGTGGGTTTAGTGGGTAAAGTCCAAATCAGATTTTTAATTCCTAATTTTCGTGGGTTTTAATTCCCAAAATCCCAAAATTACCAAACTACCCTTTTACGTTACCGGTATGGCCTAAAAATGCCCCGGGGCCCAAACCAAACCCCCGGCTAGTGTTTTCTGACTATTTCGACCCTTCCGGACCCGTTGGCACACTCAAAACGACCATACGGTTTATAGAAATAAAAATTTACTTTTTAATTAAAATAATTATATTCCTGACGCGACTGTCACACGCGTCCCAACAAAATTTCCAAATTGCCGTATTTCAATTCTCACGACAAATTTCATGATTCAATATTCATATATAGCCATATATACTCATTAAAATCAAATACCAACTCGCATCTCGCTAGTATTTTTATCCGGATTAATTTCCAATTAATACACATTTAATTCAATTAATCCCATAAATAAATATCATAAAAATATGGGGTATTACACTTTAGAGACATCTTCTCAGATAATCTCCCAATTCTCTTTGAAAAAGTAGTATTGTAGCCATCAGGCCTAGGGGCCTTATCAAACCCTATAGCAAACATAACACTCTTAATATCATCAAGTCTTTGGAGTTTAATAAGGCCTTTACTTTGGTTAATAGTGAGCTTCCTAACCATTATGTTATCCATGTCATGTATTCCCTATTATTGTTGTTCGTGGACTAAGAAGGGATTTAAAGAAATGCATAACTTCGGTTGCCACGACCTCAAGGTCTTCTATAACCTTCTTATTTCCATTGTGAATACTAAGGATCTTTATCCTAGTAGTATTGAACATGCATATTTTATGAAATAAGGTTGTGTTCATGTCCCCCAGCTTAAGCCATCTTATCCTAGCCTTCTGCCTAATATAGGATTCTTCAGTGACTCTGAGAAAGTTATAGTTATGAGCCATTTATGACTCCTCCATCGTCAACTTAATATTGTAACCATCATTGTCCAAGGTAGCCTGAATAATGTCCAAATGGAGTTCAGTCTCCTCCACTCTCTCAGAGATGTTAGCAAAGTGTCTCTTTTCAAGGGTTTGAGATGGTGTTTAACTCTCATAAGTTTAATAGAAAGAGTGAACATAGGGTTACCATGACACTCCTCATTTATGACCCTATGAGAGAGTCACTAAAGGCTTCATGCTTCATCCAGTATTCAAATAATTTGAAAGGTTTAAACTTCCTAGTAATTATAGGAATTATAGAAATGATGATAAGGAAATGGTCAGAAATACCTTGACAAAGGTGGTTGGCTTGACTTTCAGGAAAGGTACCACTTCAAGCCGAATAATTTAGCACTTTGTAAGTTCTAGTTTTCACACTTCTGCCTTCACTCTTGTTGCTCCACGAAAACCAAAGTCTAGTGGAGGACATATCTTCCACCTGTATGTCATTGATGCAAACATTAAAGTCTTTCACGTTTCAACAATAAATCCCAATATTCATTCTCTTCTTCTGTTGTCTCCTCACCGCATTGAAGTCACCCATTGTCCATTCTAGATCATTAATGGAACTGAAGTTGCTTCTCAAAAAGTTCCATAAAGACTGCCTTCCAGTAGCCAAATTATAACCATAAATGAAAGTAGCATAAAACTATTTCAAGAGACCAACCAGTTTTATAACTCTAGAAACTCCGCCATCATTGGGGCAATTATAGGCAAAATCCCAGTTGCAAAGGTAGTTGTTAATTAACCTGTGAATAACTTTAACTTTAGTCTCCATGAGGCCAATGAGAGATAGATTATTATCCCTAATGGCCTTCTTAAATTATTCTTGTTTATGGGGTGAGTTAAGACCCCTTATATTCCAACATGCTAACCTAATAATCTAAAGTGAGTCTTCTTACCTTTTCCACCAGAATTGGTTTCTTCTTCCCTGCCCCAACCTTAAGGTTCTTTGTGATACCCCGCCTATTTTAACATCGGGTTATCTATCCGTTATTAAAATAATATAGGAATCCAGTATGATTTCATTCGTAACATTAATGTCGCAACAAGTAATATAAATATAGAACAAATAAAACCTTACATGCAAATGAAATGATAGAATAACAGATAAGCATAAATATGAATAACATCAACCGAAAAAACCATCGGTCATTACAAATAATCATCCAACGTAAATAAATACTGAGAAGTGATAAATATATCTGACATAAATAAAATCCTATCCAATTATGGGTAACATGCCCAAAAGGAAATACTAGAAATGAAACTGAATCATATGTAGATAGAAATGAAAATAAACGGATACAATTAATCCTGCAACATTGACAGCTACTGCTCGCAATGACATAAAATAATCTAACCCTGTTGTCCCTGTTGCTTCACACTTGGGGTTTTGAAAACAAAATATATTTTCCAACAAGTCAAAGCCCGAAAAACTGTTTGAAAATATTTTGTAAGTATTTAAATGATATAGATAAAAACATACACTGCATTAACTTCATATATAATTTACCAGTCGAACTCACATGAGACTTGACCTCACCTCTCATCTACAGTGCGCAATTAACACATTCATTTTATTATCCTACTTATGCTACCCATTCAAACTAGGACAATAACCACTTTGATAGCCCATTTCGCTAATAATTACCATTATCTAAATAACATAACTATCCACATGCTATACTTTCGTAAATGATTACATATCTACACACATCCTATATATACATATATATAGGATATACCCACTATCTCATAAACACATACATATATATCACTCATTATATACGTATAAATTGCATCCCCAAAGCTGGACCCCAAGGATGCATCCCTTGTGTGTTATCAGGATCTAGGTATGCCATGTACCATAGTTGGGTCATCAGGTCAAAATCTCACCACCGAACCCAAATTTAAACACAAACAAATAGAGGCGATCAAAAACATACATTTGGGGGTCACAGCCATATCACATCGCACCCAACCAGTCCCAAACAAACAACTATCATTACACATGGATAGTGGCCATGCGACTGTACCATGACATGGGGAATCAATCCAACACCTGTTGGTCAATACCAGGGTGGACTGTCCACTACGCGCAACCTCTTAACGATAGCAGTACCAGGTAGGTATGTTCTAAATAAATTCACAGGCAATCACACACACACACACACACATAAACACACATATATAAGGGTAACCCACACTACGCATATATAAATAAAGTACGGACTACCTTCGAAAATCCCACTGCGTACCAATCCCCAAGTCCGAACTGACTTCTCGATTATACAGTTAAGTGTTCACTCACTTGTAGCATGATTCGTCTCCCTCGACACATCCAACAGTTGGCCTAACACACATACCAACCCCTAATAATATTCCCCAGTAAATCCCAATCTACCCCGAAAGCCCATACACCCATTTACCAAGCTCCAGCAGGTCAAAACAACGCGTAACAAAAATTAGGTGGGCTAGAAAATCAAATCGGCTCACTTGAAAGACCGAACCAGTTCGTTTGGAAGATTGAAACTGTTCGCTAGATCGAATTAATTTTCTCCCCGAACGAACCAGTTTGATTTGCTAGGCTGCCAATCGTCTTTTTCCTCAAGTTTTCACCTCTGAAACCCTCCAATGGAGGTCCTAATATTCCTAAAATTGCAAATTGATGTCCGATATCAATATATAATCAACCCAGTAACCCGAATCCATCATCGAAACACTTGGATTCCTAAACATTAATCAATTCTTACAACTCAAAATTAATCAAAGCCTTTGAAATCCATTGATTCTAACATCCTATCAACGTTCTCATGTTCATAATAATAAATTGAGATTAATGTTACAAATTTCTCAACTATACATTATTAGTCAATATCAATTACGATGAGAGATTAAACACAAATAAAATCTTAATTCTTAAAGTTTTCATTTTCTAAATTATCCGATTTGTTCCTAATTAATTATGAACATAATTAACCTCATAAATTGCAATCTAAAGAAAGTATACACTTGCCTTTTGGATTTGAATCCGAAGTCTTATCACGTAGAGATGAATTGAATTTTCGCAAAAGTTCTTCCTCTCTTCTCCAATATTTTTTTTTTCTCTTTTCTTAATCTCTCCTTTTATTCACAATTATGTAGAGGCAAAAGTGAGGTTTTCACACACCTCCCTAAACCTTAAATACTCCTTAATCACACTGTAATCCAATTTTTAAGTGTAGCCCTGAGGGTTAAAAGACACACATACCACCATATGAGCCCTACTACGTTTAAAAAGCCCCTGAAACCCAACTACAGCCCCCGAGTACCTATTTTGGACTATTTCGACCCATTTCGGCTCATTGGTGCAATGCAAAAGGCCACCCGAGTCACCGAACTAAAAATATACCATCATCTCATTAACCAGACCTGACAGGTGCATACCGTATGCGTCGTCCATAAATTATATAAATCCGTCGATGTAGCTCTCTATCGACATAATATAATAAATCGTTGCTTTTCACTCATAAACGACATAATAATTCACATATCTATTTACTTATTACATGAAAGTACTTAATAATAATAATAATAATAATAATAATAATAATAATAATAATAATAATAATAATAATAATAATAATAATAATAATAATAATAATAATAATAATAATAAAATATTAATCCTTAACTCACTAATTAATATTTATCGAGCCCAATTTAATTTCCCCAATGAAATTAATAATTAAATGCACACGTTGAAATAAAATACTCATAAAAGTACGAGCTATTACATTCTTTCCCCAAATAATGAAATTTCATCCCCAAAATTTGAACGTACCTGCCACAAAGAGCTCTGGATACTTTTCCCGCATGTCATCCTTGCACTCCCACATGGACTCGACGACAATTGAGTGTCCCCACTATACACGCACTAACGAGACCACCTTTGAACGAAGATTTCTCTCACTATAGCCCAAAATAGCAACATGTCTCTCTTTATAAGAAATGTCCATCTGTAAGGCTATTCCTCTAACGCTATGTGTCGGTAAGCCACATCATCCCTGAGATACCTCCTCAACGATGACATATGGAACACATTGTGAATCAGTTGTAAATGCTCTAGTAAGGCAAGTCTATACGTAACCATCCCTACCCTCTCAATGAAGGGAAAAGGCCCACATACCTAAGCACTAACTTCCCCTTCTTCTCGAACTGCATCACTCCTTTCATGGGAGATACTCGCAACAATATTTAGATCACCCACGTCAAACTCCAAAAATCTCATGTTCGTATCAGAGTAACTCTTCTGACAGTCCTGAGCTAGTCGAATACGACTTTGAATCAACTCAATCTTTGCTGATGTATTCTGAATCATGTCCGACCCAAGAAGCTTGTTATCCCCCATCTTTAACCAACATGGGGGCGAACAAAAGGTCTCATATGAAAATTCTCAAAAGGTTCCATGCCAATAGTAAACTGGTATGAGTTATTATATGCAAACTCTACCAAGGGTAAATACTGTTCCCAACTACCCTTAAAATCCAGAATACACATCCTCAATATATCCGCCAACATGTTATTCACCCTCTCCGTCTTCCCATTGGTCTACAGGTGATATGCTATGATCAAATGCAACTCCGTCCCATCACCTCCTGAAAACTTTACTAGAAGTGGGACACAAATATCTTATCCCAATCCGAAACAATGTTGAGCAACACACCATGCAGTCTCACTATCTCTACAATGAACACCTGGGCATAATGCCTTGTCGTGTAATCCACCTGAATAGGTAAGAAATGAGATACCTTGGTCAATCGGTCCATAATAACCCAGATGAAATTGTGAACCATTTACAACATCGATAACCTTGTGATAAAGTCCATCGATATACTCTTCCTTTTTCATACTAAAATCTTCAACGGATGCAAAAACCTGGTTGTTCTCTGGTGATCAACCTACACCATCTAACAATTGGTGCACCTAGAGACAAACTCTACTATGTTATGCTTCATATCGGCCCATTAATACAACCTCCTCATATCCTAGTACATCTTATCCCCTTTGGTATGCATCGAGAATTATGACTCATGCTCCTACTCCATAATTACATCCCTTAGGTACTCATCGTCTAAGATAATTGACCTCCCATTAAAGCGTAAGCTGCCCTCAAAACTAACTGAGTAGGACTCCCATATGCCTGCCAATAACTGTTGAATCCTTTCTTGATAAGAAGGATCCTCTGCCTATGCCTTCACTACCCTCAAAATGATCCCAGGTGTGATAATCATCACTGCTATATAGGCCCGGACTACCTCATCCTCTCGACGAAGCTCAACCCACTTCTCCTTCCATACTATTGCTAACTTCCCTATAGCATACGACTCAACACATCTGCAACCATGTTCGCCTTTCCCGGATAATACTAAATATCAAACTAGTAATCCCTCATAAACTTAAGACATCTATGTTGCCTCATATTTAGCTCCTTCTGTGTAGAAAGATAGTGCAGTGACTTGTGGTCCATTAACAATCGGAGATTCTTTCCCAATAAATAATGACCCAAGATCCTCAAGGCAAAAATAACTACTACTAACTCCAAGTCTTGAGTGGGACAGTTCTTTTCATTGGGATTAAGATTTTTTTTAGGAAATTGAATGTATAAAAGAACAAAAGGAATTACAAAAGAGGACTAAAATCCTCAAATAAAAGACTTAGGAGCATACCCCAAGGTAAACAAATCATGAAGGTCACAAAATGTAGACATGCCTATGACAAAGCATTATAAGACAATCATAAACAAGACTATGTTCAGGTATATTCCAATACATACAAGCCATCTCGTTTGCATAATTCCTCCTAGATTTTTTCCATGTTAGAGCCTTAGCTCTAACCATGTTCTCAATGTCCCTAATAATGGTGTCCAAGGTTTTGAAAATATGCTTAAAACATCTAGCATTCCTTTCCATCAAAATGCAGTAAACACTAGAAGTGAAGGAGAGCACTCTGACTTTATTGATAAAGCTCTTTGTGCTATGGTTATTGATGGCCATCTGTAGATCATAGTCCCAGCTTTGCACCTCTCTATAGCACTGGTTCCTAAGTTACACCTCCTCCTAGATATCTTTACTCAAGCTGCATTGAGAGAATAAGTGATTGTAGGACTACTGGTTATCCCCACATAACTCACACCTATCATTATTAGTAATATCCTAGGAATAGATTTAACTTGGTATTAATAGCATTCCTACACACTAACTAAGTAATGAAAGATCACTTGGGGATACACACCCTACTCCAAATGACCTTGTTCTAAGTAACTGATGGGATATGGGAATTCAATATCTTCCAAGTAGAGGAGATGGTGAACTGTCCCTTATAGTGAGCAAGCCACATCACTTTATCAGTTTTATGCTCCCTTGTAGGGGCAAGAAGGCATTACTAATCTCATTCAACTCCCAAGTCACAGATGTAGGTCACTTAAGTGATTAAATTCAGATACTTTGGACTTCAGGTTACTAGCCGAGTCGTAAATAATATTATCACCATAAAGGGGATGTAGGGGACCATTAGGATGCCACAAGTCAAACCACATAAAAGTTTGGGATCCATTACCTATGCAGGACTTAATATGAGGTCTGAATTTCTCCCTCAACTCAAGAATTTTATTCAAGCTCCAAGAGGCATCATTAGGAATCTTCAATGCCCAAATGTTCCTCTGTTTGATCTTATATGTGTTTCACCATTTAATCCACAAACTATCTTTTCTACCAAAGAGGTTCCAAAGATGTTTGGCCATGGCAACAATGTTGCATGTCTCAAGGATTTTCACATTCAACCCTCCTTCCTCATAAGTAGCACATAGGTCCTCCCAAGCCACCTTTGCCCTAATGCTTTTTGTTTCATCCCCTTTTCATAGTAGTTCCTCATAATTTTCTCAATCTTCTTTATGACACTCTTAGGCAAGATAAATCTGCTAGACTAATAGACTTGAATACTGAAAATGGAAGATTTGATATGGAGCAGCCTATCTGCATAGCTAAGGAACTTATTAGTCTAACATTTGATTCTCAAGGTAATCTTGTCAACAAGGGAGTTACAGTCCTCTTTTTTAAGTCTTGTGGTGAAAAGAGGCACCCCTATATACTTGAAAGGAGTGGTCCCATGTTGGATACCAAAAATGGACTTTAGATCCTCAATTTCCTTTT
Organism: Sambucus nigra; assembly: GCA_949130495.1. Taxonomy (NCBI): domain Eukaryota; kingdom Viridiplantae; phylum Streptophyta; class Magnoliopsida; order Dipsacales; family Adoxaceae; genus Sambucus; species Sambucus nigra. The sequence goes on along the minus strand of OX422216.1, from coordinate 95,686,402 downwards.
CATTTATCCTAGCAGTATACAAGTGACTCTTCTCAAGATTAACACGAAGACCAGAAATAGCACTAAAATCAGTGATGACATTCTTGATAATATTGCAAGATCTACTATCACCTCCAATGAACAAAAGCAGATCATCAGCAAAACTAAGGTGGCTTAAAGAAACCTCTTTGCATTTTGGATGGTATGCGAACTGATGAGAATCGGTGTCTTTATTTAAAATCCCTGTGAAAACCTCCATCACAAGGAGGAACAAGTAGGGAGAAAATAGGGTCCCCTACCTAAGCCCTCTACCACCCTTAGAATCTGGTAGTAGACACGCATGCTTAATCTAACCAATGACCTTGATAGGGAAATCAACATGGTTTAATAAGTCAAATAAGAACTCCCAATTGACACTGTCATATTATTTGAGGATATTAATCTTGAAAGAGCATATAGGAGGGCATGAGTCCCTGTGATAATAGTTCCTCATCAATTCTTACAGCATAAGCATGTTATCGGCAATAGATCTTCCTTTAACAAAAGCAACTTGGTTATTACTAATGAGGCTAGGCATCATCTTCTTAAGTCTAAAGGTGATCAGTTTAGATATACACTTATAGATGGTGTTACATCATGAGATTGGTATAAACTCCTTCATGCGAACAGGGGTAGAAACATTAGAATCAAAGACAAGGCAGTACTATTCCACTGATCAAAGAATCTTCCAATGGCAAAGAAATAGGAAACAACCTCAAAAACATCTTCCCCAAGTATAGCCCAATTTTCTTTGAATAATAGGCTATTAAAACCATCAGGCCTAGGGACCTTATCAGAGCCAATAGAAAACATGGCAATTTTAGTTTCGTCAAAAGTGAAATATCTCTCAAGCAAAGTAGCCTGTTCAGCAGAGATTTTTTTGGTAATGACCTCATCAAGAACAGTATTAGCATCTTCACACATCATCCTGTTCCCCTGAAGGTTCTGAAAGTAGTTAACAACTTCATTGGCTACCTTCTTACATCCCTCAATCCTCTCCCCTAACTCATTCGCAATACTCAAAATATTCCTCCTAGCCAGACACCGATTAACTTTCATATGAAAAAAGGAATTATTTTAGTCCTCCAGCTGCACCCATTTAGTCTTAGCCTTCTACCTAAGGAAAGACTCCTCACCATTTCTCAAAACAATATAAGAGTTCAAAACCTCTTTAGCTTCAACTTGGAGCTCCAAATTAGTACCTTCACTAATCTCACTTTGAATGACATCCAGTCTACATTTGATCTCAACCACTCTACTGGACAAGTTGAAGAACTTATTATTATAGTTTTTTATAGAGAATTCACTTTATTAAGCTTTCTAAAGAGCTTCAATATAGGGTTCCCAATATCCTCAACATCGTAAGCCTGATAGAGGATAGGAATAAAGTCATAATGGTTCATCCAAAAGTTGTTAAACTTAAAATGCGTTGGTCTTCTAGAGATGGTAGTATCTATGAAAGTGATAATAGAGTTATGGTCAGACACTCCACAAGGCAGGGTGGTAGCCTGGGAGTTAGGGAAGGAGGCAGTCCAGTTATCATTATGGATCACCATGTCAATACGAGATTAAATAGTAAGGGGGCCAATATGGTTCTTATTCCAAGTGAACCAAAGTCCACTAGAGACCATATCATCAGTATTAAGCTCAACCAGACACCTATTGAACTCATCAGTATCATCCATATCAATAATATTTATCCCACATTTTTCATCTTGACATATGACAACATTAAAATCTCCCATAAGAACCTAAGGACTTATATTGACCTCCTCTTCATTCTCAATAAGGAAGGACCACAAACTTCTCCTATGCTCAAGCATATTATCACCATCAATGAAAGAAGCACAAAACGAGTAACAAGTACCTTTGATTTTCACAAAGCACAACATTGCTTGTCTATGAGAAGCTAGAACTTCAAGGATCATAATATTTGGATTCCATATAATAATAACCCTAAACACCCCTCCATCAGTAGGGTAATTATGGACCAATTCCCAATAGTAGATTCAGTTATTCTTAACATTCGTCATGTTGTTTAATCTGATCTTAGTTTCCACAAGGTTAATAAGAGATAAATTATTATCCTTAATCAACTTCCCAACCTCCAGTTGTTTATGGGGTGAATTAAGCCCCCTAATATTCCAAGTTCCCATATTGATCATTAAAACTTTTTGGATTTGTTACATGACCTCTTCTTCATCTTCCCATTACTGCTTTTCAGATTATTGGCCAGAATTTTCTCAACAACTATATTCTTTCCTTTATCAAGTTCATTAACTGCCTTAATATTCAGGGCTAAGCTAGTAAGGGCACAGGTAGTATCCAAAGCTAAATCCTCATCAATAACGTTCAGTAAATCAAAAGGGTTACAGGAAGCAAAACTAAGAGGGATGAGGCTAGAATTGCCTGAAGTAATATTGGGAGGTGAGGTGACCATAGGATCCTCCCTAATTGGACTCACACGCTTCCCATTAGAAGTACCACCAGGGTCCACCACCTTCTTATTAGGTGTTCCATTCTGGTTTTTCTTTGATGCTTTGGGTTGCACTTGGGACCACCCCTCTTCCAAAGCATTCTGAATCTCAATGTGGCTGCTAATGGTAAATATCTTATCTCTGTTATTTTTAGCCACCCAGGCCCTCTTAACTTTGGTGCATTTGAACAAAGCATGGCCCCGCTCCTCCTGCTGTAGAACTCCCCCCAATTCCTTCTAAATACGCATCGATAAAAACAAAGTACTCCAATCCTCCCCTAGCCAATGCGAGAACTGGTGCTGAAGTCAACTTGTCATTTTGCTCCTTAAAATCTAATCGACAATGATCATCCCAAACAAAAGGTACTCCCTTACGAGTCAAGTTTGTCAAGGGATCCACAATCTTCGAAAATCCACTGATAAATTGGTGGCAGTACTTTACTAAAACCAAAAAACTACGAACCTCCATCGGTATCGTGGGCTGTCCCCACTCCCTCATCACTGACACCTTACTCGGATCCATAAGAATTGCTCTCTCGAAGACTATGTGACCCATGAACTGCAACTCCCGTAACTAGAAGTGATGGTCTCACAAAGTCTGAAGAACCATATGCAAATGCTTTGCGTGCTCACCTTCTGTTTGAGAATAAACCAAGATATCATCTATGAATATAATGACAAACTGATCCAAGAAATCCCCAAACATTCGTGAGATCTATAAAAACTGATGATGCATTGGTTATCCCAAATGGCATAACCCTGAACTCATAAGACTTATATATAATCGAAAACGCGGTCTTAGGGACATCCTGCTCCCTGATACATAACTGGTGGTACCCTGATCTCAAATCAATCTTTGAGATATAGGCTGCTCCTCTTAACTGATCGAACAAGTCACCAATATGTGGCGACGAATACTTGTTCCGAATTGTGACCTTGTTCAATTTCTGATAGTGATACACAACCTCAATAACCCATATTTCTTCTTCATAAATAGTACTGGGACACCCCAAGATGATTTACTCCTACAAAAAAAATCTACCCAAAAAGCTGCTGAATCTGATCTCTCAACTCCCGCATCTCTAAAGGAGTCATATGATATAGTGCACATGTTATGGGCTTAGTTCCCGATGATAAATCGATCACAAGCTCAATCTCCCGACTCGGTAGTAATCTTGGTATCTCCTAAATTACATCAGTAAAGTCCCTAACCATAGGGACTAAATCTAACGAGATGACAATACTCTCTGAAGTCTCCTCCTCGATATAATATAAATGCGTGCTCTACCCTCCCTCAAGATGAGGCATTACCACAAGAAACATTTCATGTCCTGGGATAGCAAACAAGATAGTCCTATTGTAACAGTCCACCATCACTGTATACGTCTCTAATAGTCCATGCCCAAGATAACATCATACGTTTATGTATATGAAATGAGCAAATCTGCTACTAAGCATAACCTCCTAATGTCCACACCCATTGCCCTACAGATGGAACGAATGAGAGCCCTGCTACCCCACGATGAATCTACGATCATAATAATATCAGACGTTGTATCCACTAAACCCGTCCCTTCTGTAAATGTAGTGCTAAAAAAAGAGTGTGATTCTCTTCTGTCAAAGAATACCCTCCCCATGTGCCCATGGATAGGAAACACACCCTCAACTGCTAGCATTGCTGGTGATAAAACTAGCCCACAGATGTTAAGACACTCCCAAACTGTAACTGCCCCTTCGAAGGCGGTAATGCTGGAATTGCTGGTGGGGCTGGAAGCTGCAGTAGTTGATGCCCCTGCTTGGCATCCTTATGTCGACCCTTGGTCCTATTTGGGTATGCACGTTTCATGTGGCCCTGCACCCCACATACAAAACATCTCCCTGTAAAATCTGCTAGCCTCTACCCTGGCGAGGCTACCCTAATCGTTGGCCCTCATTCCCCTGGCCTTCCTGGCCTCCAATCTGCTTCCTTTAGCCCCGAGGAGCATGTTGTTGGCCCTGATGGACCTACATGTAACTACCACTACCCACCCTAAACCTCTTAACCGAGTCCCCCTATTGCCTACCCTATTACTACGGCTCCTTGTTGGCATCATTGCCCCAAGTCTTACCTTATTGGCTCGTGTCTCCTATCCTCTTCACTCCCCTCTGATGGAAGTGATGATTATGGCAGTGAAGTAATGCAGAGTTAACGACATTAGTATAAGTCCTCAATTTTGGGTTCCCCAATAGATGCTGATGGATCCTTATAGTATGCTCGTCCATAAACTTAAGAATCCTCTTCTCATCACTGTTCACCTCATCTAGCACAAAGTTCACCAGGTGAGTGAACTACTCCTCATACTTGGACACAATGTGAGACTCAAAAATATCCTCATCATCTCTAACTTCATAGTCGATGGAAAGAACTTACGGTGAAATCGCGCCCAGACCTCCTGAATCGTCATAACATCTTTCTCCTTTAGTGTGGTAACTAACTCCCACCACTACAGAACTGCCCTGACTAGATTGAACGTAACTAGTACCTGCTTTTGAGTATCGTTACACTCAACTATATGAAGATGCCTCTAGATGACCTTTTTCCATTGGCTCGCTACTACTACATCTGCCTTGCCCTAAAACTCCGATGGATGGCCCTTATAAAAGGTCTCCCTGACATGCTCCCACACTGATGGCAATGGGTGAGTTTGTACTAGCACTGCCATTGGCGAATGTGGTTGTGCCTGGGGTAAGTGCTTCAATATGGTTGTCATGGTAGCATTAGCAGCCTGTGCTATAATGGTTGCGACCTCTACTGTAGTCACAGTCCCCTGGACTGCCTATGGCTCCAACTGAGCCTCCCTTTCTGCACAAGATGATATATGTCTCCTAGTGTTTGTCATCTGAAACCAAATCAAAATTATATGATATTCCACTTTAAATATATACAGTAGCATAAAGAATTTAAATGAGCAATAAGGATCTATATTGAAGGAACACAATGCTGATAACGTAGCAAGTTTGCACAAATCCTAAGGACACTAGAACCTAATACTCTGATACCAGTTGTGACACCCTGCCTATTCTAATACCAGGTGAACAATCCTTTATTAAAATAAGATAAGAATTCAGTATGATTTCATTCTTAGCATCACCATCACAACAAGTAATATACATACAAAACAAATAAAATAATACATACAAATGAAATGACAAAATAACAGATAAGCATAAATACGAATAACATGAACCAAAAAACCATCAGTCACTACCAATAATCATCCAATGTAAATAAAGACTAAGGAGTGATAAATGTATCTAACATAAATAAAATCCCATCCAACTACTGGCAACATGCCCAAAAGGAAAATACTGGAAATGGAATTAAATCCAATATCGAAGAATCCACAGCTACTACTCGCAATGGCATAAAAGAACCTAATTATGTTGTCCATGCTACTTCCCACCTGGGGTTTTGAAAATAAAACATATTTTCTAGCAGGTCAAAGCTCGAAAAAATGCTTAACAATACTTTGCAAGTATTTAAATGCTTTAAATAAAAACATGAAGTGTATTAACTTAATAATTAATTTACCGGTTGCAGTCACATGAGACTTAACATCACCTCTCATCTACAGTGTGCACCTAATGCATTCATTTTATTATCTTAATTATACTACATAGTTTAACCAGGAAAAGGACCGTTATCACAACACACCCCACTAATAATCACCATTAGCTAAATAATATAGCCACATGCTATACTTTCGTAAATGATTACATCGTTATACACATGTTATATAAGATATACACACTATCTCATAAACACATACATGCATATACTCGCTATATATGTATAAAACGCATTCACAGAGCCAGACCTCGCAGATGCATCCTTCGTGTGCTATTAGGCTCTAGGTATACCACGTACCACAACGGGCCACCGGGTCAGAATCTCACCACCGAACCCAAACGTAAACATAAACAAACAAAGGCAATCATAAACTTATGTTCAAGAATTTCATCCATACCACTTCAAACCCAACCAGTCTCCAAGCAAATACATATCCTTACACATGGATAGTGGCCATAGAATAGTACTATGACCTGAGAAATCAATCCAACACTTGTTGTCAACGCTTGGGTGGACAGCCCACAATGCACAACCTCCTAACGATAGGACTAGCGATAGGTTTGTTCCAAATAAATGCACATGCAGTCACATATATATAAGTAACCCACACTATGTATGTATATATATATATATATATATATATATATATATATATATATATATATATATATATATATATATATATATATAATGTACTGACTACGTATAGAAATCCCACTGCGTACTAGTCTACCAATCCCGAATACTAAACTAGCTTCCAAATTGTACAGTTAAGTGTTCACTCACTTGTAGCATGAATCATCTCACTTAAACTGATCCAACTGTGGTCCTAACACACGTGCCAACCTCTGATAATATTTCCCAGTAATCCCAATATACCTCGAAATCCCATTCGTCCATTTACCAAGCTCTAACGGGTCAAAGAAATGCGAGGTCCCAAGCTTCCCCAAATCATAAATTGATACCCCATATCAATATATAACTAACCCAGAAGCATTCTAACATAAAATTAAACCCGAATCCATCATTATAACCCTTGGATTCCTAAACATTAATCAATTCTTACAACCTAGATTTAATCAAACCTTTGAAATCCATTGATTCTAACATCCTATCAATGTTCTCATGTTCATAATAATAAATCCATATTAATGTTATGAATTTCCCAACTGCACATTATCAATCGATATCAATTACAATCATAGATTAAACACAAATCAAATCTCTTCAATTAATTCTTGAAATTTTCATCTTTTAAATTCCCAGATTTTTTCCTAATTAACTATGAAAGTAATAAACCGCAGAAATTGCAATCTAAATCAAGTAAACACTTGCCTTTTGGATTTGAATCTAAAGTTGAATTTTCGAAGATGTTCTTCTTCTCTTCTCCAAGATTTTCTTCTCTCGCTTCTTCCCTTTTTCTCATCTTTTAATCTCAATTATGTAGAGGCAAAAGTGAGGTTGTCAACCACCTCCCTAAACCCTAAATACTCCTTAATTTCACCATAATCCCATTTTTATGTGTATACCTAAGTCTTAAAGGATACACATACCCCCTTACGAGCCCTATTACGTTTAAAAAGCCCCTGAAACCCAACTACAACCCCCAACTACCTATTCTTGACTATTTTGGCCCATTTAGGATCACCAATGAACTCAAAAAGGCCATTCGAGTCACCCAACTAAAAATATACCATTATCTGATTAATTGGACCCAAAACTTGCATACAGTACACGTCGCCCATAAATTATATAAATCCATCGATATAACTTTCTATCATCATAATATAATAAATTGTCACTTTTCACTCATAAAACGACATATAATAGTTCACATCTATATTTATTTCTCACACACAAGTAAATAATAGTAAAATTAAATATTAATCCTTAACTCGCAAATTAATATTTAATGAAACCAATTTAATTTCCCCAATTAAATTAATAATTAAATGCACGCGTGGAAATAAAATACTCATAAAAGTACGAGGTATTACATTCTTCTTCTTCTTTCTACTAGAGTTACTTGTGTCTTGGGTAGATTTAGGAAATAGTTTCTCCAGAACATAGACAATTTTAATCTTCAAAACAATCCCTGTTGGTTCAGGCATGAACTCATTATCTCCAGCTTCTAAAGGCAAGTTTGACATGTTTTCTTCGGCAAGCAAGGCAAAGATATTATTCTCAATGAATATCACATCCCATAAGTTGGGCTCCCCATTTTGGTCTTTTAATTCCCTCTCAACTTAAATAAAGTTGAGGGTCAGGGTTCTTCTTGGGAATAGGTATCCATCCATTTTCATCAGCTTTACCGCTTTTTTCCATCATCCCATTTTTCATAATATCCATTCCTTCAGTAATTATGGTTTAATTTTGTTAAACAACGCACACTCTCTTTCATTTAGCGAATTTCATAAGGGAATGACCATATTCACAACAATGATCACTGAGGGTGGAATTCCTTGGTATTCAACCCTTACAATAGTAATGGTCCCATCCTCCATTAAAATATCAATGTTGCTAGGATGGTTTCCTTTAGATTTCACTTATATATAGATTTTAGCATAAATTATCATGTTCATCTCTTCAATAAAGTGTCAGCATAAAGAGGTAGCCCAACTGAGCTGGTAATGTAACTAATGCCTTCCTCAGTCTAAAGTTGGACGGGGAATGTCATGGAATTTAACTTAAACATGTACCTTCTTAAAATATTCCTTATTGAAACTGAAGTTGGGTTATGATTTCTTGAGTATAATACGTCTTCCAATTAAGAACCAGGCCCATTATCTAGAACTTCACTTCTCAATGTTATGGCCTATAATCTTGTTGTCCAAAACTTCATCTCTCAATGTTGAGTTGTCAAAAATGAAAAAAAAGCCATTTTTATTGCCTATAATATTGGTTAGCCCAAACTTTCCCCATATGCTAGTGGCAAGAGTGTTTATCAAAAATAAGGGGAGTTTTCTTCCAAGAAGTGTTCAATCATGATATTGTCCCATTTGGTACCTCTAGCAGTCACTTCATGAGGGGGTTTAACAAGCACCTTAGAGTTATCAACAGTAGGTTTTTGGTAGGTAAGTCTCAGCTTGGGTTTGTTCTTCTCGAAAGAAATTGACTTCCAAGTTTTAGGTTTGGGATGGTTGCTCAAGATTGGAGGTTTCAGTGATATCGTCACTTGTTATTGTCATTGATCAACCATCCTTTCGCAGGCCTAAACTCCTGTCTACCGAAAAAAAGGTATGCTAGCTTCCCCATTCTTCATAGAAGTGACATGAAAGTCCCCATGAATAATGTTATGTCGGGTATCAATAACTATCTTATCCCCCAAGATATGTACTCCACTTTTTACACCCAACATATTAGGTACTATGGGAACAGTAGACACAACTATTGCAACACTGCCAACCTTATTTCTAGTATTAGCTGCACCTCCATTGGAAGTAACTCCAATAATAATGTTGGCCATCATAATTTGAGGAGTAGCTTTGGTTACACCATTAGATAGAAGAAATCTATTATTAACATCATTGTATGAAAAACCTTTGCTTTTGAGCAACTCTATATTGGAATTCTTTTCCACAAGCTCATGGATTCTGGAGACATTAACATTGGCTTTAGTAATACTATTATCTAAAGCCAAGACTTGACCTTCTTCAAACTCATCTTCAATAGTAGTAACATCCAACTTAGGACTCCCCACAACTACTGGGACAACCATAACATCATAAATAACTAGGACTTTTGCACAAAGTGGCAGAATCCATGATAGGGGAAAGGTTCAAAGGATGAAGGAGAGGGTGGATAAGGAGAAGTGGGTTGTGTTTAATAGTAGGAGGAAGGAAACTAGAGAGAGGGTATCTAGAGAGAATGGAGAGAATTTGGGTAATGTTTTGTACACCTTTTAGGAACTTTAATTATCTTTTTGATTTATGAAAAGTTTCTTTGGCTTTACACTTAAATTATATTTACATTCCTTAGTGAAACTCTTTTACTTGTTTTAAGTTCAACTTTTTTGGCGAAAATTGTGTATGTAATATAAATAGAAAACCATTATAAGGATAAAAGGGCGGGCCTTAAAACAAAAGGCCGGGGGAATTCCCAAAAGGCAACAAAAGTAAAAACTAAATCAAGACTAACAATGCTTGAAGATGTTAAACTTATTTGAATTCAAAATGTTTTCAGGGAGAACCCAATATATACAAGAAATTCAGTTACCATAGCTTATTTTAGGTCCTTTCCATGATAATACCTTTTTTTAACCATGTCTTCAATGTATTTGATGATAGACTCAGGGATCATGCAAACTCTACTGATGCATCTAACATTCCTCTCCAACCAAGTGCAATAGACCATGGCTGAAAAAGAGAGACATCTAATTCTATTGACGAGCTTCTTCCCCTATAGTTATTGATAGCAAAGTCCAGCTCACCATCCCACTTAATCAACTCTCTAAACACTTGATTCCTATAGAGTACCTCCACCCAAACTAGTGTAGCAAAGCTACATTAAGAGAATAAGTGAGTAATAAATTCAATGTTTTCGTTACAAATCCTATAAAGGTTGATATCCATAATACCCCACCCATAAAGTTTCTCCCAAGTATAAAGAGAATTCCTGCAGACCATCCACAAGATAAAAGAGAATTTACGAATGTTGTTTCCACTCCAAACTAATCCGGCCCAAGCAACATGGGCAGAAATGGACTGCTTAAGGTAGGCCAAACCAATAGAAAATGTACCATTCGAATTGGCAAGCCAAGTCCTAATATCACCAAATTTTAGTATAATAACAGGGAGCTCAACATTCCTAATGTTAAGAAAATCCTAAGTGATGGAAGAGGGCCACCTCCAAGTGTTTCCAAGAATAAAGTTAGCAACTTTAGCCTTGTGGTTACTACAAGCATCATAAATGACTCCATCCCAATAAAGAGTAAGAAGAGGGACATTAGGATGCCAATTATCATATCACGTATAGGTATCCAAACCATTGCCAATCCTATCTTTGATAAGAGGTCTAGCAATCTGTCTCAGTTTTATGATATTTCTCCAGCTCCAAGAACTATCATTAGGAATTTGTAAATCCTAAATGCTTCTTCCTCTAATTCTATACACATTGCGCCGTTTGATCTAAAGGCTATCAGCCTTATTAGGGTGGTTCCACCAGTGTTTGATCATAATAACCTTAATCTAAACCTTAAGATTTTTTATGTTCAAACCCCCCTCTTCACTTCTGCTGCACAAGTCACTCCAAGTAACCTTATCCCCCATTTGCTTGATTTCACCCCAATCCAAAAGAAATCATTAATGAGTTGATCAATCCTTTTAATCACACTCTTAGGCAGGATGAATAGGCTAGACCAGTAGACATGAACACTGAAAATCACATACTTGATTAGCTAAAGTCTTCCAGCATAACTTAAGAATTTATTAGTCTAACTTCTAATCCTTCAAGTGGTTTGGTCAATAAGTACGGAGAAGTAAATATCTCCCAACATAGTAGTAATAAAAGGAACCCCTAAATAGAAGAATGAAGGATTACTATGTGGAATATTAATAGTGCTAGAGAAACTAAGAATCCTCTCCTCCTCGATAGACTAGGCCTTAGCCCAAAAATAGTGCTAAAAGTATCCAAAGCATCCTTAATGGAGAAAAGTGAAAAGGAAATCCCAATCGACATTGTCATAAGATTTTAAAATGTCAATCTTAAAAGTGAATTTAGGAGGAGTGATGCCCATATGGTAATTCTTCGTGACCACTTGTAGCAAAAGGATGTTGTTAGTAATAGATCTTCCTTTAATAAAGGTAGCTTGATTATCACTGATGATGTGGGGAGTAAGAGGCATAATTCTAGATGAAATTTTATTAGAAATGAATTTATACATAGTGTTACAATAAGATATAGGCCTAAACTCTCTCATGTTATTAGGATTCTCCACCCTTGGGATAAGAGCAAGGGATGTGCAATTCCATCATTTTTAAGAAGCTTCCCCTCATTGAAGAAGAAGGAGACAAACTAAATGATATCCATACCAACCACCTCCCAAGCTTGAAAAAATAAGCATTGAAGCCATCTGGCCCAAGAACTTTATTAGACCCAATGGAGAATATAGCCTTCTTAATTTCCTCCTCAGTTACAAGGATAATTAACTGTTAGCGTACCCATCATTAATTCTTTTAGTGATAATCTCTTTAAGAATATGATGAGGATTGACACATTTATGACTACTACCCAGTAAATCCCTAACCACATTTGCAACATTCTGACTACCCTCAACTCTAAGCCCAGAAACATCATCAATGCTAAGAATTTTTCTGTTGGCTCTACTTTGATTGGCTTTCTTGTGGAAGAAAGTTGTGTTTAAATCCCCCAACTAGATCCATTTCACTTTATATTTTTTCTTATGGAAGGACTCATTATCATTCTTTGACTCAATATACATGGAAACCATCTCATTATCCTCCTTATGAAGTTCAGCATTATTACCATCAAGGTTAAGTCTTCTTTGGAGGTCATCAAGGCATTTCTTGGTCTCTCCCACTCTCCTAGAAATCTGGTCGAAAGCCTTCTTATCAAAGACTTTAAGGTTAGCTTTAAGTCTACTAAGCTTCTTACTAACCTTGTCCATAGGGTTTCCAACTACATCAATTCTCCAGGAATCTAAAAGCACATGTTGAAAGTCATTATGCTTCACCCAAAAATTGGAAACCTGAATGGTTAGACCTCCTAGGTTCGGGGGGACAAGGGAGTAATGATTGGTAAGTGATAGGCCTCCTTTTTTACCTTTAGTTAAACACTTTCTTTTTATTTATTTTGTTTACAAAATTATTTAATATTCATTGGAACTTCTTCTTAATTGAAGTATTGAGCTTTACACAATCATCTAATTATCTCAGGTTAAGATAATCACCTGGTTGACAAGGCTATAATCTTGCCTATAATGCTCGTACGCAATCAACATACATAATCCATCCAAGATAGTGAAACATATTTTGGCACGCCCAATGGGACAACTATATAATTTTTTATCATGGCTAGGACTAGAAGAAATAATTAGGGAACTAAAAATGTTAGTGAAATTGGTTCAACGAGCCAACATTTAAGCTTTTTTAGACCCCTACTGTGGATGGGGTTTTCTCTACTTCATCTTCATATGAGTCCATAAGAAGTGAAGAAAATATTGTTCCTTAGGTTAGGATGGTATGGCATTACTCCAATATTCCCAAGTGTTCCTTCATTCTTTTATTGGCATGTAGGAGAGGTCAGATTACTACTAGAGACAAATTATTAGATTGGGCCATCATCGAGGATGACAATTTCTTCCTTTGCACCAATGGGAGGGAATAATCCAACCATCTTATGTTTGAATGTACCTTATCCTTAGAGGTGTGGGAATAATTCATGTGAACGAACCAATGCTATGGGTGGATCCACCGCTAGGGGAGGTGCTCAATTTAGCCATTGATCATGCCGCTAGCAACACATTCATCACTAATCTAAGGACCATTTCTTTATCCTCAACTATTTATTTCATTATCTTGGAGATAAATAGTAGACTCCGTAACAAAATTGCTAAAATTATTATTGGTCTTATCAGATACATTGAAGGCACGACAATGTTAGGAGTAAGCAAATTGAAGAAGACTATAAGAACTTACCCTAATTGGATGGCTTGCAACCAATGGGGCTTGCCTGAATCATTATTGCAATTCGAGCTAGGATCCATATTTTGGGTTATTGCCTTGTGTATTATTTCTTTCCTAGTTTGTTTGGCTCTTTTGGCCCTCCCCTTGTCTGGCTCTTTTGGACCCTTGTGAGGCTTCTGATTAGTCACAAATATTGTATATTATCGCTTTTTATTCTTATGCGTTCTAGCACAATTATGTCCGAAAAATACTCATTTTATGCTCATATATTGGTTAACCTTGGGTTTCGATAAATATATGTTCTGCAAGGTTTATCTAAGTTTTTATAGGGATTGGACCACTTAACGAAGCAATTGGTTGCATTTTGATGAAGTTACATCATAGGATGCAATTTCAAGGGCATTTTCATCTTTTCATACATCATGTCCCAACTAGAGGAACTCCTTGTAAATGTAGTTCATCAAGTTAGCTTCGCGTAGACGCAGGCGACACATTTTGAGCTCGGATGATGAAGTTAGAGTTGTTTTCATAAAGCAACATAATTCACTTTTCAAGAGCAATGTGACCAGAAAGTCAGGTGATCGATCGACCCTCACCCGTAGATCGATCGATCGAACATATTTTTCCTTGATTTGAAGACATTAGAAAATTTTCAGCTTCATCAATCGATCAATCATCTCAGTTCTTGTGGCCAACTTCAGCCTGATCGATCGATCGATCGATCACACCAGATATTTGCCAATTTTGGATTTTGTTTTGTTTTATCTTATTCATTAGTCCACTTACTATATATTGGTTTAATTAAGATATTATCGATATTTTATCTTAGTTTTAGGTTATATTAGGTTTTGGTTAGGAGCTCATATCTTTCTCTCTCTTAGGGTTTCCATCTATTTGTGTATGTAAGTGTACTATTCATTATATTCCTCCATTAATTTAAGCTTCCATTGTTGTTTTCTTTATTTTTTAACTTAGTTTCTTTCAATAATTTACTCTATTTCCTTTAAATACATTTTTTATGATGCGTTGTAGCTAATTTAGCTTAGGCTGAGATTGTTAAACTCATCATAGATTAGTTGATTGCTTTCCTTTGGCGATGGATTAGACTAGTTTGAATGTGTTAGGTTGTTCTTGACTTTATGCAAATGATATTTAACGGTGTATATCATCAATGAGTCATATTTATGACATTGCGTGTGTAATCTCTGGGATATTTTTTGACGTCAAAATCATAGTATACTTTTATGATAATTTAAGGGGAGAAAACTCTAGGTTTGATTAATTGTCAAAATGAGATTTAATCTTGATAAGATTTTCTTCTCATGTAACCATTTATGCTAATTAACCCGAGGTGAGGGATATTATTCTATTCTATAGTTTTTATTATTCTTATGTTTAACCTAGTTTAAATACATGCCTAGTTTAAAATTTATAATTAAAACTGTCATCTTTTATACTTTTATTGAGAATTAATAAATCAATTAAAGTCTAGCTCTCATTCCATGTCGATTCCATACCCGAAATCGCCTCTATACGCCCGTAAGAATGTAGTTAACGTTTAGGTTTTTGTGCTATCCATGGGAGCCGATAAAAATGATCTACATAGTCACACGACACTAGGCTTCCGCATGTCAATTAAATGCATTAGCATTCATTATGCTAAAACATTGTTTGAAATCCTTTTCGTTATTGTTGAGATGGTCTTTTTAAATCACTACGCATACTTTTGAGTAAACTTGATGTTTAAGGGTTTCATACCTAAAAAACCTCACGAGACAAAACTCGTCCACTAGGATAACCTAGGGGTTTAATGACTTGTTGAATTCGCTAAATGTAATCATTCGCCCTTGAAAGTGGAATTTTTATCTTTTATGCTTATGTATTTTTGTTCTCTCTTTGTTGGGATGGTTCTAGTATTTTTTCGTAATTAGGGACTAGCAATGTCCAAGTTAAGGGGTGTGATTAGTCACGAATCTTTATATTGGGGCTCTTTATTCTGATGTATTCAAGCATAATTATGTCCGTTAAATCCTACTTTTATGCTCATATATTAGTTAACATTGGATTTCGATATATATATATATATATATATGTGTGTGTGTGTGTGTGTGTGTGTGTGTGTGTGTGTGTGTGTGTGTGTGTGTGTGTGTGTGTATTTTGGTGCAAGGTTTATCTGAGCTTTTGTAGGTATTGGAATGCTTAATGGAGCAATTAGTTGCATTTCATGTTAGTTAAGTCATAGGATGCGACTTCAAGGGCATTTCCATCTTTTCATAGTTCTTATCCTGGTTGAAGGAACTCCATGGAAACGTATTTTGTCGAGTTAGCTTTGCGTGCCCACTGACAACACGTCATTTCGAATCCGGATGATGAAGTTAGAGTTGTTTTCGTAAAGCAACACAATTCCCTTTTAAAGAGCAAAGTAACCAGATAAACAGGGGATCGATCGATCGATCCTTCCCCATCGATCGATTGATGAAATATTTTTTTCCTTGATTCGAAGAAAGTGGGAAACTTTCAGCTTCATCTATCGATTAACCAATCGTTGATCGATAGATCATCTCAGTTCTTGTGGCAGACTTTAGCTTCATCGATCGATATGGTCGATCGATCTATCACACCAGGCATTTGGCAATTTTGGATTTTTTTTTTTTTCTTTTATTCTTTATGGAACTTACTATATATATGTAAGTTGTATTACTTCAGATATTATCGATATTTTATCTTAGTTTTAGGTCAGATTAGGTTTTGGTTGGGAGCTTATCTCTTCCTCTCTCCTCGGGTTTCCATCCATATGTGTATGTAAGTGTACTATTCATAGTCTTCCTCCATTAATTTTTGATTCCATTATTTTTACTTGCTTTGTTAACTTAGTTTCTTTCAACAATTTACTTCATTTCCTTTAAATACATGCTTTACAATGCCTTGTAGATAATTTAGTTTAGGTTCAAATGATTAAACTAACATTGGATTAGTTGGTTGCTTTACTTTGGCAATGGAGTAGACTAATTTGAATGGGTTAGGTTGCTCTTGATTTTATACCTATGAAATTTAATGGTGTGTATCATGTATGCATCGTATTTATGACCTTGCGTGTGTAATCTTAGGAATATTTGCTGACACCAAAATCATAGTATGCTTTTATGAAAATTTAGGGGGCAATACCTCTAGGTTTGATTAATTGTTAAAATGATATTTAGTCTTGCTAAGATTTTCTACCCATATAACCATTTATGATAATTAACCCGAGGCGAGGGATATAATTCTCAATCTATAGTTTTTATTATTCTTGTGTCTGACTTAGTTTGAATACATGCCTAGTATGTAATTTATAATTAAAACAATCATCTTTTACACTTTTATTTAGAAGTAAATCAATTAATGTCTAGCACTCATTCCATGGGGATTCGATACCTAGACCCGCCGCTATACTCATGTAATCCCTGTAAGAGTGTAGTTAAAGTTTGAGTTTTTTTATTAGCCGCGGGGGAGCCGATAACAACGATTAGCGTAGTCACATGACGCTAGGCTCCCGCATGTCAATCAAAAAGATTAGCATTCACTACGTTAATAATTTATTTGAAATCTTTTTTTATTATTTTTAAGCTTATCTTTTTTAAATGATTGGACATACTTTTGAGGAAACTTGATGTTTAAGGGTTTCATCCTTGAAAACCCTCACGAGACAAAACTCGTCCACTAGGATAACCTAGGGGTTTAACGTCTTGTTGAATTCTCTAAGTGTAATCTTTGGCCCTTGAAAGTGGAATTTCTATCTTTTATGCTTATTTATTTTTGCTATCTCTATGTTGGGATAGTTCTAGTTTTTTTTCACAATTAGGGACTAACAATGTCTAAGTTATGGGTGTGATTAGTCACGAATATTTATATTGGGGCTCTTTATTCTGATTCATTCTAGCACAATTATGTTCGTTAAATCCTACTTTTATGCTCATATATTGGTTAACATTGGTTTCTGATATATTTATCCTGTGCAAGGTTTATCTGAGCTTTTGTAGGTATTGGAACGCTTAATGGAGTAATTATTTTCATTTCGGGATAGTTAAGTCATAGGATGAAACTTCAAGGGCATTTTCATATATTCATTGGTCTTGTCCTGGTTGAAGGAACTCCATGGAAACGTATTTTACAGAGTTAGCTTTGCGTGGTCACTGATGACACATCATTCCGAGTCTGGGTGATGAAGTTAGAGTCATTTCCGTAAAGCATCACAATTCCCCTTTGAAGAGCAAAGTGCCCAAATAAACAGGGGATCGATCGATGAAAAAAAAAATTGCCTTGATTCGAAGATAGCAGGGAACTGTGACACCCTGCCTATAAGAATAATGGGTGGCCAGTCATCCTCCAAAATAAAACATTGGTCTCATATGCATCATTCTTAGCATCATTGTCGAAACACAATTAATTACTAACCACATAATTACTTTAACAAGAAGTGTCAAATTTTATCTTTCATTAATATAGAACAATATTAACCAATCACAATAAATCCATACACAATGACCATATAAAAAAAACATCGGGTAAAGTCTAAAACTGGGATAAATAATTAAGGTTCCTAAATAAATCATCGGGTAAGAATCCAATACTGAAAATCCAACGAACAAAAAATTTGAAAACTTAAGTCTAAATAAATGGGGGAACATACCCAACAATACTAGAATAAATAACCTAATATAGAATATCAATAATGAAATCGGCTACTCAAGAATCCTGGAAGCTTCCGCAATAGCTGTAGCTACGTGCACCTGGAAAGAACAATTATTCTTGTCATTCCTGTGGCTGGGTACCTAAAAGTTTTGAAAATATATTTAAAACGGGTCAAAGCTAAACACATTTTAGAACCATTTAGCAAGAAATTAAGATGTAGTAAATAATATGCGGTTAAACTTTCCATATTTAAGCCGGTGTCGTACTTTCATGAGATTACCCCTCACCTCTCAACTATCGTGCACACCAAACGCCTACATCTTAACCCACCTGGTTACATTACCATGTCCAAGTAGTCTTATTTCCAAATATCACTAACACACTACCCTGAATCGAGTATTGTCTAACTTTCATTTCTTAATTAACTATGTCTCTCATTAGCTTATTAAATTATTAATCACTTTATAACTTTGCTCCACTTATTTATTCATGTTCATCATTAATGTATTAAGACCATATATAATTTATCTCACTACTATATACATTTATAATACGTGTTACACCAAGAAACTATATAAATATATATCACTCATAATATATGAAACCGCATTTTCGAATGTCCTCCACATTCTGAAAGAGAGATCACTAGCATGCTATCGTGCTTCAGGAATGTCCACCACATTTTGGGCAATTCGTCCGGGATCTCACCACGGGACCCGAAAATCACAAACGAACATTAGAGGTGGTCATGGACTTAAGTTTGTGGTCATAACCACACCACATTATTCCACGGTACTCCAATCATACATTACACGGGTGTGCACAACACCTATGTCCCTGTGTAACAGTACTACCTCTGTTGGGATTCGCCTGAGTGACCTCCCACGTCGTGCATACTCCCTGATAGTATAACGTCTAGGATATTTATGTTTCATATAAATATCGTACATGCTGATATCATTCACATTCATATATATACTGTCTATATACCCGTACAAATTAATAAATCACAAAACCCGGCTAGCCCGTGCCTATCGCCCAAAGCACTAGCCTATAAATCCTGAGTCTATTTCATGACACTTAAGTAATTAAGTTCTCATTCATTAAATAAAATAGTGTCACCCTGCTAAATGCCCGAAAAGACCCAAACAGCCCGTCATATAAATCATTCACATTTATTAAGTAACAACTCAAATTAAACGCTCAGACATACCCAACCAGCCCGTTCATTTATTTTCAGATTTAACTCATCAATTCAATATTTAAAATTTGTCATCAATTATCTCTCTCAGAATTTCTAATTCGAATTTAATTACCCATTCACCCCCAAGCAATAAGATCTCTTTAAATCACTCCACTAAACTCTCTCTTAACTTTAGGGCTTATAAATTTCATTTGGAACTCCCAGGAATTTACCTAATAACCAAACCCCAAATTTCTCCAAAAATCATATTTCATCGATCGATCGATAATCACAAACTACTCAAGTTATGGCTCCAATAATTTATTTCAAGTTTTACACCTAAACTAACAAAAATTTCATTTTCTAAGCAATTGGTCATAAATGTTTTGGCAAATTAAACACCGTGTACTAGAATTGCGATTTTCTCTCTCTACCGAAGTCCAAGAGGCCTCATTAAAAGCTCATTGGAAAGCTAAGACCTAGACCTTTCCCGAAATCTATGGCACGTAATCTAATTCTAAGTACAATTAAAATGGCATAAGTTTAAAATAATGTAAAAAAATTTGACAGATTGATATGCTGAAAGATTAGACACCCTATAGTAAAAAGTCAATTTCTCCCTCTACAAAACTCTAAATGCCCTCATTCAAAGTTCATTGGAAATACAAGACGTTTCCATATATCTATGGCACACAATATAATTATAAGTACAATTAAAATGACATAAGTTTAAAGTAATGTCAAAAATTCTGGCAGATTGTCATCATATGTTCATCAATTAAACCCTAGGTTATTCAGGATTCATGTTCTTCAACCAAGAACCCAAAAATATTTCATATTTATATGTCTTAAGACTCAAATTTCAAAATATAATATAATTCCAGCAATCATAAATGTATTTACTTCATTAATTGATCATCTAAACTATACATGATATCAATTTCATCAACCCCCCCCCCCCCCATTTACATGTGAGAACCCTCCCCAAAATTTCTTTTGTTCTATACCTACCATGATATGAACATGAATACACCTGAATTTGATTTAAATAAATTTAATCAACTTGCCTTGGATTGTTTGTAGGGTCTGATCTATCTCTTGTGTGTGCTGATTTGATGTTAGAATCCTTGAATATCCTTCCAAATTAACCTCTTTTTGTTTTCTACTTTGATTTATCTTCTTCCTCCTCTTTTAGGGTTTAGAATAAATGTTATGGTTGCCTCAATTCTCTAACCCTTATATTTTATTTCACTAATCCCGAAATTAGGTTATTAGCCTTCATTAAAATGACCCAAATACCCCGCGTGAACCCGGGTTAGTGTAAAAGGCCCCTAGAACCCAATTTTTACCCCCAAGTATAGTATTTTGACTATTTCGACCTATTTCGGATCAACCATGCACTCAAAATCACCATTCGAGTCGCTCATCATAATATCCTTTCTCAACCCAAAAATAGCCTGCACTAGTGCCTCAGTTGAGATACCTTCAATTCCCGTCATTTCTACTCACATATGACGCACTTCAATTGACTTATTTAAATTTACTTAAACATGCTAGTAAATTTACCACATATATATTAATCTTATTCTCACAAATTAATATTTACTAATTTCACATTATTTCCCTTTTATATTAAATTACGTCACACATGCAATTTAACTACTAAAGTAAATTACTCAAAATTACGGGGTGTTACATACTTCCCCCTTTACAGGGAATTCCGTCCTCGAAATTTGGATAAGTCTGTTACTAATAGCTTTGGATACTTCCTCGCACAACATCCATATCTTCCGAACATCAAAACCATTACGATGTTCTCACTATACCTCCACTAATGGCACTCTTTAGCCTAACGGTTTATACACTACTATTCAAACAAGTGACCAGTCCGCTTCAGTCTCCTTACATCGAAATACCCACTATTTTACTTACCATTTCACCTTGATCGCCTAATTTTTTTTTTTCAAATTCTGCTTCTAACTTACCCATATGCACACGTTCAACCCATACATTTCCACGCCTTCCCGTCGCGAACGATACTGAAAATCCAACTAATTAGGGAGCCCATACACCCTATATCCCGTGCATATCTCCACAAATACCACTTGGATCCATTGGAATTAAATCATCAAATAGTTATCAACTTACAGTTTGGTCTATGCACACGTGCAACAACTAAAGTACTAACCCCCTGCTTTAATGTCCACACATCTCTTAACTCTTGATGCTCACTAAGGTTCACACGTGGGCTGTCTCGCAAGAGATATCAAAACAAGGAACCCCCCCGATACACTACTACCTATCATTGTCGATCATCTAGATCCGTAAGCGCAAAGAATGTAGCAAAGGTACCTGAAATCTTATCCCCAGACGTACAAGTCTAATCGCCCACTCCCACATCACTAAAGGAGTCATACAGTAAGGCGCTTTCACTATCACTAAGTCTTTAGTGCTAATTGAATAACGAGCGAAATCTCCCCGCTCAACAGTAAACCCAATATACATTGAATCACATCAGTACAAACCTCTACAAACTGAGATCAAATGTAGAGAGGAAACTATACTCTTCCAAGTCTTCTATAGAGAGGCTCAACCCTCTTTCAAGTGATACCTTGCAAAATAATACATCCTACCCTGGAATAACGAATGCAATAGTCTTACTATAACATTCCACTATCGCTCAAACCCTTGCTAACCAATCACCACTCAGGATAATAATATACTCTACTCTCATAACTCCTAAAAATAACAAAACAAACAGACAATATAAACATCATCTTAGTGTCCGCACCAGCTCCCCAACAGGCGGCACCAAAGAGACCCACTACCCCACGGTAAATATATTCATAATAAGGATGATATTGCCAATGCACCCACTAAACCCGACTCACACGTGAATTTTAGTTTTAATAATCATATATTGTGATGCACCCATGTCACTCGAAACTTACCCCATATGCATAAGGATAAAATAAAATCTTACCTCTAGTTGCTAACTACTTTGCCTGGTCGACGGGTTCCTGAATGTGATTCTCACATCGATACTGACCCAAGAATTATTGTAATGGTTGTACCTCTAGGATACAATCATGTAATTGCCCCTGCCTCTCTTTGGGCAATCCCTCTTCCGGTGGACCATCTCTCCACAATCAAAATAATAGCCAGAAAAACCTTCTTGCCTATGTCCTTGGCCCTACTGGCCTCACCTGTTATTCCCTTGGCCCTGGAGGCCCTAAGGAATGGGATGTTACTGCTGTTGCGAATAAGGACCGTGCTGGCCACGTATGAAACCACCACCCTCGGGTTTGATCTAAATCTCTTAGCTGGATTCCCCTACCGGGAATCCCAATTCTGCTACTGTTGTGCCCAACTGACACCATTCCCACCTACCTTCCCAATCTGAATGGTCTCACCCAATCGCTTGCACCCCTTCATGTGGAAGCGTTGATCCTGACAATGAAGTAGAGTAGCGTTGATGATCTCCGTGTACGTCTTCAATGCTGAATCACCCAACAAGTGTTGTCGGATTCTCCAGGTATGTCCATCCATGAGATTTCTCATCTTTTTCTCTTCAGTGTTCACCTCAACCTTTAAAAAATTAGCTAATCAAGTGAACTCATCCTCGTATTCCTCTACGGTCCGATCTCCCCGAGAGACATCGAGAAATTTCTATCTGAATAGCTGACTCAAAATCCTTACGATCAAATCGTACCCAAAACTCCTCATCGGCCATCACATCTCTCTCCTCCATTGTGTTCACTGCCTCCCACCACTACAAAGTCGCACCCACTAGCTTTAATGTCACCAAGAACTATTTATGAGTGTCACTAAACTCAACCATACAATGGTGGCATTGCATGTCTTTCTTCTACTGACTGGTCACGACTACATCTGAGCTTCCCTAAAACTACGATGGGTGGTCCTTCTGAAATGCCTCCCCCACTCTCTGCCAATCGGATGGACCTAGTGGGCCTGATTGACTGGTTCCACTCGCGGATATAGATGAATCTGTAGAAAATGATGCGCCATTGTGGTCATCGTCGCATTAATAGCCCGTGCTATGATGTCGGCCACTTATGCTGCTATAATGTTCCCCTGTAGGGCTCCCTCCCCAGCGTTTTCTCTCGTCTGACGACTTCCTTTTAGAAGCATCTAAAACCAGATTGAAGTTTGTATAAGCTCACAGTCAAATACAAAATAATTAGCAGAAGAACATAAATGTGCGCACGTAAGGAGGAATGCAACAATCCTATATTAAGGCTCTATATCAAATAACGCTACGTTGAAACGTAAAAAGCCACACACATCCTAAGGACACTAGAATCTTATGCTCTGATACCATCTGTGACACCCCACCTATTGAAATAATGGGTGTCCAACCCTCTACCAAAATAAAACGTTGGTCTCATATGGCTTATTCTTAGCATCACTGTCGAAACATGATTAATTACTAACCACCTAATTACTTTAACAAGCAGTGTGAAATTTTATCTTTCATTAACATAGAACAAGATTAACCCACCACAATAAATCCATACATAGTGACTATATAAATGAAACACCAGGTAAAGTCTAAAACTGAGATAAATAATTAAGGTTCCCGAATAAACCATCGGGTAAGAATCCAATACAATATATCCAACCAACAAAAAATCTGAAAACATAAGTCTGAATAAAAGGGGCAACATGACCAACAATACTAGGATAGAGAACCTAATTTAGAATATAAAAAATGATGGCTACTCAAGAATCCTGCAAGCTTCCACAACAGTTGCAGCTACGTGTACCTGGAAAGAATAATTATCCTTAGTGTCCCTGTGGCTAGGCACCTAAAAGTTTTAAAAATATATTTGAAACAGGTCATAGACCAAAACCTTTTAAAATCATTTAGCAAGAAATTAAGATGCAGTAAATAAATATGCAGTTAAAGTTTTCATATTTAAGCCGATGTCGCACTCTCATGAGATTACCCCTCACATCTCAACTATTCTGCAAACCTAATGCCTACATCTTAACCGACCTAGTTACATTACCCTGTCCAACTAGGCTTATTTGCAAATCTCACTAGCACACTTCCCTGACTCGATTATTGTCTAACTTTCATTTCTTAATTAGCTATGTTTCTCATTAGCTTATTAAATCATTAATCAATTTATAACTTAGCTCCAGTTATTTATTCACGTTCATCAATAATGTATTAAACCCGTATATAATTTATTTCACTATTATATACATTTAAAAGACATGTCACACCAAGACACTATATACATATATATCACTTATAATTTATGCAACTGCATTTATGAATGTCCTTCGCATTCTAAAAGCAAGCTGACTAGCATACTATCGTGCCCCTGGAACACATTATGAGCAACTGGGCCAGGATCTCACCACCGGACCCAAATATCACAAACAAACATTGGAGCCGATCATGGCATTAAGTCCATGGTCATAACTACACCACATTATTTCACGATACTCCGACCCTACATCACACGGACGTGCACACCACCTATGACCCGTTACCTTGGGGAATTGTACTACCTCCGTTGGGATTCGCTAGAGTGAACTCCCATAACGCAAAACCTCCCCTGATATCATAACAGCTTGGATAGGTATATTGCATATAAATATCATACATACAAAAATTATTCGCATTCGTATACATACAGTCTCTATACGTGTATATATTAATAAATCAAAAAACCCGACTAAACCGTGCCTATTGCTCAAAGCACTAGCCTAAAAATATCGCGTCTGTCTCGCGACTCTTAATTAATTAAGTTCTCATCCATCAATTAAATACAATAGCATCACCCTGATAAAATGCCGAACTTACCCAAAAAGCCCGTCCTATAAATCATTCACATTTATTAAGTAACATCACTCAAATTAAAACACTCGGACATACCCAACCAGTCCGATCATTTATTTTCGAATTTAACTTATCAATTCGATAATTAAACTTTATCATCAATTATCTCTTTCACAATTTCAAATTCTAATCTATTTACCCACTCACCCCTATTCAAAAAAATCTCTTTAAATCACTCCACTAAACTCTCTCTGACGTTTAAGGCTTGTAAATTTCATTTAGAACTCCTAAGAATTTAACCAATAACCAAACTCCAAATTTCACCAAAAATCAGCTTTCATCGATCGATTGATAATCCCAAATAACTCAAGTTATGGTTCTAATAATGTATTTCAAGTTTTACACCTAAACTAACAAAATTCCCATTTTATATGCAACCGAATCGGGTCGTAAATTTTCTAGCAGATTAAACAGCCTGTATTAAAATTACAAGTTCTCCCTATACCGAAGTCCAAATGTACTCTTTCAAATCTCATTAGAAAGCTAAGACATAGATCTTTCCATACATATATGACACACAATCTAATTCTAAGTATAATTAAAATGCCATAAGTTTAAAGTAACGTAAAAAATTCTTATAAATTAGACACCCTATAGTAAAAAGTCAATTTCTCCCTCTATATAACTACAAATGACCTCATTCAAAGCTCATTGGAAATTTAAGATGTAGACCTTTTCACACATATATGGGACATAACCTAATTCTAACTACAATTAAAATTACATAAGTTTAAATAACGTAAAAAATTCTAGCAGATTGTCAACTTATGTTCATTAATTAAACTCTAAGTTATTCAAGATTCATGTTCTTCAACCAAGAACCCAACAAGATTCCCTCTTAATGTGTCTTAAAAATCAAATTTTGAAATATAATCTAATTCCAATAATCATAAATGTTTTTACTTCATCAATTGTTCATATAAACTGCACATGATATAAATTTCATCAAAGATCCCCATTTACATATGAGAGCCCTTACCAAAATTTCTTTTGTTCTACACCTACCAAGATATGAACATGAATGCACCTCAATGATTTCAAGAAAGTTAATTACTTGCCTTGGATTATTCGTAGGTTCTGATCTGTCTATTATGTGTGTTGATTGGATGTTAGAATCCTTGAATCTCCTCCCAAATTAGCCTCTTTTAGCTTTCTCCTTTGATTTTTCTCCTTCTTCTTCCTCTCTTAGGGTTTAGAATAAATTTTATGGCTGCCTCACATCCCTAACCCTTATATTTTAATTCACTAATCCTGAAATTAGGTTATTAGCCTTCATTAAATGACCCAAATACCGCTACGTGAGCCCGAGGTTAGTATAAAAATCCCTCAAAACCCAATTACTATCCCCGATTATATAATTCTGACTATTTTGACCTATTACGGATCAACCGTACACTCGAAATCACTATCCGAGTCACTAAACACAATCATCCTATCTCAACCCAAAAATAGCCCACACTAGTGCCTCAGTTGAGATACCGTCAATTTCCGTCGTTTTTACAAACAAACGACACACTACAATTGACTGAATGAAATTTACTTAAGCATGCTAGTAAATTTACCCCCCCCCCACCCCACCCCACCCCACACACACACACACACACACACACACACACACACACACATATATATATATATATATATATATATATATATATATATATATATATATATATATATATATATATATATTATTCTCAAAATTGTATATTTACTAATTTCACATTATTTCCCATTTATATTAAATTACGTAACACATGCAATCCATCGATCAACCCATCATCGATCGATAGCTCATCTTAGTTCTTGTGTCTGACTTAGCTTCATCGATCGGTCGACGAATAGTTGAGGTTGAGATGATTAAACTCACCTTGGATTAGTTGGTTGCTTTGCTTTGGCGATGGAGTAGAGTAATTTGAATGGGTTAGGTTGTTCTTGATTTTATGCCTAGGAGGTTTAACGGTGTATATCATGTATGCGCCGTATCTATGGCCTTGCATGCGTAATCTCTAGGATATTTGTTGACTCCAAAATCATAGTATGCTTTTACGAAAAATTAGGGGGCGACAACTTTAGGTTTGTTTAATTGTCAAAATGAGATTTAGTCTTGATAAGATTTTCTTCCCATATAACCATTTATGCTAATTAACCCAAGTGGGAGTTATAGTTTAGGTTGAGATGATTAAACTCACCTTGGATTAGTTGGTTACTTTGCTTTAGCGATGGAGTAGAGTAGTTTGAATGGGTTAGGTTGTTCTTGATTTTATGCCTAGGAGGTTTAACGGTGTATATCATATATGCACCGTATCTATGGCCTTGCATGTGTAATCTCTAGGATATTTATTGACTCCAAAATCATAGTATGCTTTTATGAAAATTCAGGCGGCGACAACTCTAGGTTTGTTTAATTGTCAAAATGAGATTTAGTCTTGATAAGCTTTTCTTCTCGTATAACCATTTATGCTAATTAACCCAAGGTGGGAGATATAGTTCTCAATCTATAGTTTTTTATTACTCTTGTGTTTTACTTAGTTTAAACACGTGCCTAGTCTATAATTTTAATTAAAACAATCTTCTTTTACACTTTTATTCAAAAGTAATAAATCAATTAAAGTGTAGCACTTATTCCACGTGGACTCGATACCCGGACTCGCCACTATACTCCTGTAAGAGTGTAATTAAAGTTTGGATTTGTGTATTAGCCGCAGGAGTTGATAATGACGATTAGTGTAGTCACATGATGCTAGGCCCCCTCATGTCAATCAAATGGATTAGCATTCACTACGCTAATAACTTGTTTGAAATATTTTTTGTTATTTTTAAGCTTATCTTTTTAAATGATTAGCTACACATTTGAGGAAAATTGATGTTTAAGGGGTTCATCACTAAAAACCCTCACGGGACAAAACTCGTCCACTAGGATTACCTAGGGATTTAACAACTTGTTGAATTTGCTAAATGTAATCATTTGCCCTTGGAATTTCTATCTTTTATGCTTATTTATTTTTGTTCTCTCTATGTTGGGATGGTTCTAGTTTTTTTTCGTAATTAGGGACTAGAAATGTCTAAGTCAGGGGGTGTGATTAGTCACGAATATTTATATTGGTGCTCTTTATTCGGATTCATTCTAGCACATTTACGTCCGTTAAATCCTACTTTTATGTTCATATATTGGTTAACATGTGTTTTCGACACACACACACACACACACACACTAGCGAAATGCCCGTGCTTGAAGTCACAGTGAAAACTTTCCAAAGTACTAAATCGTGTATAATTTATGTAATTTTTTTCATATATATTACATATAAGTGTAAACAATTTAGAAAATTCATTCAACATTTTATTTGTTCATATGACTATTCACATTGTTTAAGAAAAAAAAAACTCCAACAATAATATTAATAATCCATTGTATACCTCATATAAATAACACCGTCGATTTAAATCAATTCGTAAAAGTAACACCAATACATCAATAAATAAATAAAAATACTCTATTCCGTGACACCATAATTTCATAAAAGTAACACCAATGCTTGTTGTCTAGCATGTTTCGTGAGTGAGGATCTTGGTCCCGACATCTAAAACACTAAATAAATCAAAGTAGATGTCGACGACATATTCATGGCGTCATCATCACCATTATCGCTGTCATATGTAATGTCAAAGATCTCTTCGTTCCATTAAAGACATTTAAAGTGGGACCCATCGCTGGTTTTGAACTATTAGCAAAGAAATATCAAGACTTGAAACCTTCAAATCACCTAAAATGGCGAAATAGTGTTACACCAAGACATACTACATCTTAAATAAATGGGTCTAAATAGGTGTAAAACATTAACAAATGCATATAAAGTTACCTCATTCCGCAAAATAATATCAAACTGGGGATCAATCTGCAAATCAAAACAGAAAAAAAGGATTATATCTTTAAACATGAAACATCTTGACAAAAATAAAAAAACAACTTGATGTTGACTTTGTAACCAACTAAAGTATTCCATATCAACATATCTCTTAAATGTCTTGTGTTGTAACCAACTAAAGTATTCCAGTTGCTTCAAAACTCTCACCTATATGAACCATTTTAAGAAACATTTGAATAAGTAATTTAAATGTATTGGGCGGCATTGGGGAATATTATCCAAGACTCTTCTTACTTGTCCAAAGCCAACTACAATGTCTGGCAATATGCCTAATTATTATTGTATCCTGTATCTGATGTATTCGTTGAAAATGTGCTTGTAGACTTGGTAGATTTGAAAATTTATTTTATGATGATTGATAATCCATATGGATTGTTAATCCATATGCATATGTCCTCAACCAAACATCCCCCTTATATATGAAAGTTTTAAAATATATGAAAGTTTCAATTATATTTTTGCACAGTTTTACTTTGCAACCCCAGTTAGGCATGGGATTGTTTATTTGTTTATTTCCTTTCTTTACCTGTCTTTCTATATTGTTGTTGAATGGATAGAGAATTAGCATCCTGGGTTTGAATTGTGTGCCAGCAGAGCATAATATCTTGAATTCACAATGCTACTAATTCCCCTATTTAGACTTCATTTTAAAATTAAGATCGATTCAACAAAATTATTTAAATCATCATTTACTTGATTTTTAACTTTTTTGTAAATGCTCACATATTCCTTTCTAATTTTCTAAACACAAATAGTTTTAAAAGTTTTTTTTTTCGATTCATGCTCTCCACATTTTTAGTTATAACCCATCAAGTATTATATGAGTGTAGATTTTGTAATCTTGTATGAGTGCAAATTTATCACAGCAGGTGCAAGTCACAGTGGAGAATATGCTTAAGAATGACAAAGTGAGATGATAAGCATGCAATTTACATGGATGTGAAACACAAAGCCTATTAAGATAAAAACAAATCATGCATGACATCTGCCAAGTTTATTAGAAATGAGAGTCGACTTCTAAAATAACCCAAAATCATTTTTTGCATCCAAGTTTTGAGAGAGAAACACATAAATGTATACCACTAAGATGATTGGAAACAATTAAAAGTAACTAAATATACCAAAAATGAATTGTCATAGCAACTTTTGATCAAAGATTAGTTTAGGTAGTGTCCAAAGTTGCCCGATAAAAAGATATCAAAATTATTCAAAACTATGTTTCTTTCCTTTCCATAGCTCCACAACATACCTTTTGATTGAAGTGTTCTTTTCACATTCACTTCAACATATAATGAAATCATGCAGATCCCTCCTCGCCTTTTTGACCCTGCATAAAAAAAAATTATTATAAGATAAAAAGATTAGTACTTTCATGAGTGATAGTGAAGACTTAAGAAATGATAAAGATTACGTTGGAGCTTGCAATTATAATAAGATTATTTCAGACACCGTAGAAGGAATAAGTAGTTTTGTTGTAGAAGGTGGCTTCAGATAAAGTTATTTTAAAACAAAATAATTTTATTATTTCTCTTCTAATATCCTTACATAAGAAATTAGATAAATTAGAAAAGAGAACTAATATAGAAAGAATTAATTGATCCTAATCAAGACTATCATAATTTTTCCAACATAGGCATTGGTATGTTAGGCCTAAAGTTTTATATAAGACTGATCAATTAATGTTTAGAACAAGTTTCTTTAAACATAGTAGAGAAGTTGCACTCTAATGCATAGGAAATGAAGTAAAAGTTTCAGATCTTACCAACTCAAAATCTGCAAAGGAGATATTTAAAAATAAATATAGATTTATGCATCTAGGATTAATTGTAATTAGTATAAAATGACTTTCTAGAAAGAACTTAGGACCTCACCTATTTGGGACGAATGCAGTGCTCATGGGTTCACTTTCAATTATCTCCACCAACTTTACTACCCTATAAGAATTGGAAAATCCATCCCTTAAAAAACTCATAAAATAAAGTATCAAAACAGAAGTTTCTAGACTAACTTGAGACAAAAAAAGTACACAGTATAAAAATATACATTGATACAGAAAGAGCACCAAATGGTAACAAATTAAAGTCGAAACCTACCATATCCTGTTGAATCATTCCAATCAAAGCGGCTCAAAATTTTTAGACAGATAAAAAAACAGAGCCATTCAGAAAAGTTCTCGTCAGCATTTCATTACTCAACAGCTAAAAGCAATTGTAATAACCTATCCCGGCGTTCACATTTCATTATTGCCTTTCTCTACACCAAAGTCTTTATTTTTAGTCTTAAAAAAATGAGCTCTCCAATAACAACTTGAAAATGTAAAAGATTGGTCAAATGTTTGAAATCCAACTATTCCTGTCATGTATATGATGTTAGAGTAGTGCTATGAGTCCCAAATAACTCCCCCAAATCTCCCCCAAAATGACTTGTGCTTTGTGCCCTGGCGGGACCCCCATCACATGGCAATAGATGACAGGTAAGTGGAAGAATGACGTGGCGTCCACATAGGATTTGGGGGAGTTATTTGGGACTCAAAGCATTATTCATGATGTTAAGAACTTCATAAAAATGTAGCTAAAACTATTAACTCTTCTTACAATAAGGTAATTTTTTTTTATTAAATCCAATCAAAATAGATAAATGGTCACATTCAATTTTGAAAAACCCGCACAAACTCCAAACCAATAAATGAAAATCATAAAGAATAGTAAAGAGGAAACTCGGTCATAGAGAGTGAGGTTGCACCTAATGGTTTAAGTAATGCATCTCAATATCTCGAGAACCGCATATCATTTAAGGACTTGTTCAACAATTAAATGTGGCATTTTCCAACCTTTGCTCGATTGAACATGGAATAGAACATCGCAACCTCATACACGCGAATAAGAGCAACTTCTATAACAACTGTATTCATTGCTGAAACAGGAAGCCATCATCCATGTTGTTATTGCACAAGATCCAGCAGAGGTATATGCTTCATTGAATATGAGTTGGATATGGACACGTTCGGAGATAATAATTGACTATGAGATCACAGAGATCTGCAGGAGAGTCCCAAACCGCTGAATGTGGTAGTTGTGCGCTAGTCCTTGTGTAGTTCTTACAACATTGACAATATGGCTTACGGATTTTCGTTCTACGCTTGTGTTTTAACTCATGTGAATTGTCTCGCTTAGTCACCATGGTGTTGGTGGCGTTGACCTTTTCAGCCTGCCACTATTGAGTCGCTCCACCATTTCTCTGATTTTCTCTTATTTTCATAAATTCTCAAATTGGGACTCCCTGGAAACCAACATATTTTGAAATGCAGCACTTGTATAATGAAAACATCCTTGTTCTGTTTTAATAATCAAATTGCATTTAGTTTGCCATTTCTACAATTCCTACAAAAATCAATATAGGCAGTCAAATTCCAGCAGCAAGAAAATTACATGAATCATTTGTTGTTGTATGTATATATGTTGTTCATATATGCATACAACTATTGTATATATGCTGATGTATGCATATATGCTATTGTATGCATATATGTTGAATATATACAACATATATGCATACAAAAACAGGGAACCTACATACTTTTCAAACTCGTCTCTACGATCAGGGTATCAAGTTGTATCTTCGAGCAACATGTTCATTTTCACGTGATGTTGATCACTAATGTTATCGAAAATCGCAATCATAAATTTCAAATGAAAGGACAAATCTATTTCTTAAATAAAAACAGAGTGTGGAGAAAATTAGTCCTATTTAATGAATTGTGATAACAACTTTCAACTTATCTTAGTCCAACGGCTATAGATGATATTAAGTAAACATGAATGATGAGTGCAATAGTTATAGAATCTTTCAGCCTCCATAAATGATTGAGTAAGCAACTGATTAGTTTTCATACTGTCAAATTGGACACAATAAAGATTAAATTTCATAATGAAAGAAACTCACTTTAATAGATTGAAGGAAATGAGTAAACATACAAGTAAATGCTGGAATCAAAAGTACTTGCAACAGCAAAAGGAAAAAGAGTACCTGAAACACCAAAAAAGAAAAAGTAGTAAAACAAAAGTACATGCAACATGTAGTCTTATTCCACTAAAACAACTTTTCTCAACTCACGCTAGTGCATAACAAACGATACATGGTAGCCCCCAAAGCAGATTCTACAACATATGACATTAAGGAAGAAAGTTAATGGTTTCTAACATATTTATACCAAAAAGTAATCAATCAGTGAACTAAATGTTTTGAATGGCTATTTTAGACTGATATGAAAACACAACACTAACGACACAAAACTAACTTCCGTAGGAAAAAACATGAAATGGAATACCATAGGTTTGCTACATGAAACAACACGAAATGAACGACACAAAATGAACTACCAGTTGCTGGTGAAAGCGAATTTATGGTCTACCGTAGATCTGTCCTAAAACATCCGCACCATTTGCGCACCGAACTGAATATTTCTTCTAATACAACCATGTCAGTTAGTGAATAAAATACTTTAGAATCAATAGATAATCCACGTATGGCCAATTAACACAAAACATCACTAGTAAAAAAATAGTTAACATATCAAATAATACAAAATAGAGAACCACATCCGACTTATATCAAGAGTAAAACATAGAACCACATCTGACTCATGCTTTTAAAAATATACCAAAAAATCAAAACCCCAAACATGAATAAGTACAATATTTTATTCAATACTGATTTTGATCATTAAAACCTTTATATTGATACCTAAAAAACTAATAAAAACTACAATGAAATATGTTCCCTCTTAGGCAACCGAGAGGTTCAAAATAAATTTAGATAGCACACACTACACAATAAAGATTCTTGGGGAGAGCTTCAAATAGATCTAATTTATATAATCGAAATCATGGCTTAAGGAAACAATTAAAAATCGCATAACCTGTTAGATGTTAATACATGGCTTAACACCAACTCAAGCCTCATCACCAAATCAAATACTCAAAAGAATTGAAACCCAAATCAGTATGTGATCTAGCTAACAAATGACAAACAAATCTATTAAAGTGAAAGATATCATGCTAAAGAAATGCGTACAAATTTAAAAATTGCAAGTTTTTCTCAAAAATTGAAGATGCCATTTAACATACGCATGTCATATTACAAATCCGACTGAAATACAAGAGAAAGAATGCCCAAACTAAACTCAGAATAAAAGAGAAATAAAAATATTAAGGCCCTATATAAAGAACAAAATATACATGTTGCATTTGCATAATGCCATCACCTATTATATAGATTGTAGAACTCCCAAAAAATAAAAAGTACAAATCTGAGGTTCAAAATCCCTAAAACCCAAATATTACATCAATTTCAAAACCTAAAATACCCCAAATAATGTCTTAAGTTGATTAAAATTATAGAATATGCCAAACCCAAGATTCACAAAAGGGTAAAACTTAAGACTCCAAAAGCCTATTATAACACCAATAATCTTCAGATTATCTTGCCTAATTTAGTAAGAAACAGAGTATATCTTGCGAAAATCTTTAAGAAATAGAGTATCTCACTAATATTTTCATGTAGTTGAATTCCACATTTTCTGAGATATCTCCACGCGTAACTTCAAAAATATTGAAGTATAAGAGAATCTAATCTTAACATAACAAATATTTAGAGATATTAAGCAATTATAGAACATAGTTTAACAACACTTAGATGCAACCTGATATTAAATTAAAAAAAAAATTAAATCAAGTAATGTGACAATATTCTCACCAAACTCCGTATATCTTCTCTCCTTTAACCTTCCGACCTATCAATTCAAGCACTGAAAAAAGAATAAGATCCAAAACTACAGTTATTTTCAACTTTAAAGTTAATTATGTATTTCACCAAAACTGGAGTATAAAATAAGTATAAATGTGTGTGTGTATGTGTGTGTGAAATTGAGCTGCCTTGAACACAGATAGTATGGGACTTCCATGAGAATAACAAATAACTACAAATCAAATAATTGTAATTCCACTAAGAAAAAAATGGCATGAAATGAGAGAAGAAAAATTAAAAATAACTTCTCACCAACTTCAGATAGAATCTTAGAAATTGCAAATAACTTTGATTGGAAGAAAATGACAACTAACTCAAACTATTCTAAAAAATCGATTGGAAGAAAACCTAAATAACTATGATTTACAAAAAAAAAAAATATGACTACAATTACCTCGACAGGTTGTTGTGTGTTGGACCAAATAAATATAATATAATAAAACATAATCAAAATATGAAAGAGCCAAATAAATATTAATGGTAGAACCAAAATATGTCTACTTGGGCATTTTGTCAACCAAGTAGCATACACACCTTATATAACACTGAGTAAATACTCATGGAATAATGGTAGAAGCAAAAACAAAAATTAAAAACCAAAGGAAGAGAGCCGTAGCTTGTTCAAAATGGGAACACGTACACTAAACTTCTTGTAAAACACATCCTAAGGAGGCATACTAAATTATTATGCAACAATTGGATTATCTTACAATTTTATATTACTCCACTTTAAAAAAAACTTTACCACATCGCGTCTAAACCTTCAAACGTGTAAAATAAGTGCTCAAAACCTTGAACTTTCAAGGGTCTCTATACTTATTATTATAACAGTTTAAAATTATAATCAAGACAAACCAAATAATGTCATACCGTTAGACATAAAATGTAGGGTTCTTGGCAATGCTACTAACCTGTAGAAAAAAATCATGTAATTTCCAAGAAAAAGAGGGATGAAATGAATGTTAAATTGTATAATATCTCAATCAAAACATATATATAAATGAATCATCAAGAAAAATTTAAGTTAAATAATTAGAAATGGAAATACCTTAAACTTTACATACCTTCACCTGCACGCAATAGAAATGTTCGTATTTCCATCATTGAATAAAAGGGATATTGGAGGCATTGGAACATTGGAGCATGAATTATAATGAGAAATTCTCTTTACCTTAAAATGGTACATCACAAATTAAAACCCCTAAAAAATAAAATGCAAAATACAACCACCTACACATAATAAAAATAAAAAAAGAGTACACCTGCTTAGAGTTTTGAAGTACAATCAGCTCTAGATCCGCAAAAGAAAAAGTAAACAACAAAATATAAAAAATAATTAGATCCTAAAGCATAAATTACAAAGCCCTAAATTACAAATCCCTATATTACAAAGACCTATATTACAAAGACCTAAATTATAAAGGCCTATATTGCAAAGCCCTAAATCTATACACAAAACCTAAAACCTGTAAAAAAAATCGCATCATAAGAAATGAACAAATTGAACTCTCCATTTGAGTGAGTGTGTGTGTGTGTGTGTGTGTGTGTGTGTGTGTGAGAGAGAGAGAGAGAGAGAGAACCTGTGAGACCTAAATAAATGCAAACCAAAACGTATAGAAAACATATGCTATACCTAAGATCATAAACAATTGAGGGGTTGAGGATTGAGGGTGATAGACCATTTGTGTGGTGGTTGTGGAACGCTCATAGATGATGGGTTGAGTCGAAGCGGCGGTTGGGTCTGAGAGAGAGAGAGTAGGTGTGTCATAGCTGGCGTGTCCATATGTTTTTTCATAATTGGGGAGTGTTACAAAAATGTTCAATTTTTGAATGAAAATGTAAGTTTAAGAAGTAGGAAAAGAGGGGGAAATAAAAAAAATGAGGGGTAGGTATGTAAAAATAAGATATGTGGTATGAGAGTGTGGTGTGCAAATGTAAGAAATAATCTCAACCCTTTATTTGTGAATGATGTGGCTAAATCCTCACCTCTAATTATCTTATCATCTTATGGAATAGTAAAAACATTATGCTCCTTATTATTATTATTATTATTATTATTATATACACACCAAAGAAAAAAAAAAGAAGAAACACTAGATTAATTGGTAAATTACATTATTTTTCTAAAAAAATTCATTATATATACATATAGAAAGTCTCCTATAAGGACTCCTTATGGTGCAGACCTCGGTACATACCATTTTTGAAAATAGTAAAGAAATATTTTTTTTTATGAAACTTCATGGATATGATCTCCTCGGTGAGAAGATCATCTCTAATTTTTTGCATCAAAAAATTCAATACAAAAACCGTTGAGATGACATGTCAAAAAATGGTATAAATGTGCATTTTCGACCGTTGAAATTATGGGTTTGCGCTAACCACTTGATTGATTGAATTTTTTAATTAAACTTCATGGATATGATCTTCTCACTATCGAGATCATATCCATGAAGTTTAATTAAAAAATTCAATCAAAAGGTGGGTGAGATGATCATCAAAATTTCAACTGTCGAAGAATCATATTTATACCATTTTTTACATATCACCTTATCTCAACAGTTTTTTTATTGAATTTTTTTATGAAAAAAATTGGAGATGATTTTATCACGGTGAAGATCATATGCATGAAGTTTCATAACAAAAATTCATTTTTTTTTACTATTTAAAAAAAATGGAATGTACGGAGGTATGCACCATAAGGAGTCCTTACTGGAGGGGGCCTCTCTCTCTCTCTCTCTCTCTCTCTATCTCTCTCTCTCTCTCTCTCTCTCTCTCTATATATATATATATATATATATATATATATATATATATATATATATATATCCCGTGCAAGGTTTATCTGAGCTTTTGTAGGTATTGGAATGCTTAATGGAGTAATTAGTTGCATTTCGGGCAATTAAGTCATAGAATGCAACTTTAAGGCCATTTTTACCTTTTCATAGTTCTTGTCCTG
The DNA here is from genome assembly GCA_949130495.1 of Sambucus nigra. Taxonomy (NCBI): domain Eukaryota; kingdom Viridiplantae; phylum Streptophyta; class Magnoliopsida; order Dipsacales; family Adoxaceae; genus Sambucus; species Sambucus nigra. Next base: position 95,648,233 of record OX422216.1, on the reverse strand, counting down.
GTTGTAGGAAATCCATGGAAACATATTTTGTCTAGTTAGATTTTTGTGGCCACTGACGACACACCACTTTGAGTCCAGATGATGAAGTTAGAGTCATTTCCGTAAAGCAGCACAATTCCCTTTTGAAGAGCAAAATGCCCAAATAAAGGGGGGATCAATTGATTGACCCTCCCCCATCGATCGATCGATGAAACATTTCATTGCCTTGATTCGAAGGCAGTGGGAAACTTTAATCTTCATCTATCGATCAACAATTCGTCGATCGATAGATCATCTCAGTTCTTGTGGCTGACTTCAGCTTCATTGATCGATTGTCGAATTGTCGATCGATCGATCACACAAGATATTTAGCAATTTCGGCTTCTGTTTTTTTCTGCTTTTTCTTTACTGCACTTACTATATATATGTAAGTTGGTTTAATTCAGATATTATTGATATTTTATCTTAATTTTGTGTTAGACTAGGTTTTGGTTTGGAACTTATCTCTTTCTCTCTCCCCGAGTTTCCATCCAGTTGTTTATGTAAGTGTATTATTCATTGTCTTCCTCCATTAAATTAACATTCCATTATTTTTTTCTTGCTTTGTTAACTTATTTGCTTTCAATAATTAACTTGCTTTTCTTTAAAGACATGCTTTAAAATGCTTTGTAGCTAATTTAGTTTAGGTTGAGATGATCAAACACACCTTGGATTAGTTTGTTTCTTTGCTTTGGCGATGAAGTACACTAGTCTGAATGGGTTAGGTTGTTTTTGATTTTATGCCTAGGAGGTTTAACAATGTAAATCATGTATGCATCGTATTTATGGCCTTGCATGTGTAATCTTTGGAATATTTATTGAGGTCAAAATCATAGTATGCTTTTATGAAAATTTGTCTAGGCTTGATTAATTGTCAAAATGAGATTTAGTCATCATAAGCTTTTCTTCCCATATAACAATTTATGCTAATTAACCCAAGGTGAGGGATATAATTCTCAATATATAGTTTTTTATTCTTGTGTTTGACTTAGTTTAAATACATGTCTAGTCTATAATTTATAATTAAAACAATCATCTTTTACACTTTTATTCAAAGTAATAAATAAATTAAAGTCTAGCACTCATTCTCGTGGATTCGATACCCGGACTCGCCGCTATACTCCTGTAAGAGTATTACGGGAGCTAATAACAACGATTTTGTTGATACTAAAAATTATCCACCTATGTGGATCAATCAGAAATGGACATTCGTCTCCTTACGTGGCAGTAATCCTAATCAGCAGTCAATTAATCAATCCTAAAGATAATTCCTCGACAGGCATACAGACCAACATAAAGAATGTAGACCATCAAAGTAAGTGAACAATCTCCACTAGAGAGAAACAACCAATGGCCCTTCCACGTGTGGTCTAGACAATCAACAATCACATTCATTATGTACGGTTGTAAATGCTTGAATATATAAAACTAGTCCAACCCTTGTTCTCCGGGTCACTATAAATACATTGTATTCATTTCATAAAAGGGGGGATAGAACGGATTCTAGGATATTCTTCTTAACAAGAGTACCTTACTTTCTATAATCACTCAAATCAATACAATAACAATGGACGTTAGCTTTCTTCCACAACCAAACCACTTTAGAAGCTCTTTGTCTCTTGTGTGATCATTTCATTACAATATTATATTTTATTTGTGGTTAGAAAATCGAATCTAGTCCAATTTTAGACATCAACAGATTGGTGCCATCTGTGGGAACATGTGTCTAATTGTCCATCTTTACTTATACATTATAGTTCAAGGTAAGATGAATGATCCTGCGATTAGATCGAGAAATGAAGGCAACCCAATCGTACTATCTGTTCCGTGTACAACTGCAGTCCAGAATAGAATTCTTGCTATTATTGCCAGGGGTCAAGATGCCATGCAAGAAATAATGAGGCAATTAGCTCAATCATTACAAGTCATATCTCAATCTCTTTCTCAGCAACAAACGGTTCCTTTGACGAGGAGAGAAATTGCACCTCCTCCTCCTAGGTAAACCTATATAGCTATTCCAGATCTTCACGAGATAGATCTTACACTCCATGAGTGAGTTCATCGCTCAGATCCATAGAATTCTATGATGTCCATTCTCTCTCTCCCGAAAGACCAAGAATTTTGGAAAAATTGAGTTGAGCATCATCTTTTGACCATTTGGGACCCCGAGGAAATAAGATTCCTCCAAGAGAGCTATCCAAAATGAATCAACACCCAAACGACCAACGTGAAGCTTCAATCAGCTCCAGATCAAGCGTCCGATGATCTGTGCACACCGAGCAGACTTCTTAGAAAGAGAGATCAGTACAAACACATGGTCGGGATAGCCGAGATGCTTCACATAAATCTGATGCAGGAAACCCTTCATGGAAAGGATCAATCTAGCGATTAGAAGATCGGTTGGGGGAAACGGCAAAGGCAAAGAATCCATTGTAGAGGAATTTCATCAGTGGATATCCCTTTATGCAGGCGATTATTTATTTCCCAACTCAATCCAAGTTTAAAACCCCAGTGGTCACCCCCAAATACGAGGGTAAAACTGGTCTAATTTTGCACATTGAGCAATACCAGGCTACAACCGACATCTATCATGCTCCTAATGATATGAGATGTAGAGCTTTTTCAAGCACCATTACTTATTCAACCCAAATATGGTACAATAACTTGCCCTGAATAAAACTTGCCAATTTTAACCAGCTTGTCAAGTTGTTCATCAACAACTTCTATTTTGGGGCCAAGCTAGTGAACTCTTGAGTGTCAGCCAACGAGTGGGGGAAATAACTAGAGAATACATCACTCATTTTAATACGAGAAACTGGAAGTGGTTGACTGTAATAACCCGCGTAATTTTGGGCTATTTTAATTAATTTTTGGAAAATGGAGGAAAATAAAGTTTTTGATAAAATTATTTTTATTGCTCAAATATGTTGAATATTATTTTTAAAGGCAAGAATTTTAAACAGTTTCGAAATCGGAGTTAAAATGGATTTTAAAATGATTTTAAAATGTTTTTAACTCTTGGAGTTGTTTTGACTTCCAACTCTTCATTTATTTGCCTTATTTAAAGGAGTATTTTGGATTTCAACTCTTTATTTCTTTGCATGATAAAATGGAGTCGTGGGCAAACCTTTTTAACATACTTTTGGCACAAATTTTGGCAGCAAATACATTTTATATTCCTCTACTTTTTAATTATACTTTGGCCCTTGAGATTTGTGAGTTCCAACCTTAGATTAGAAGTGTTCTTTGGGCTATTTTGTTGGAGGTTCTTGAAGGAGCTTTTGTAGATCTTTTGAGTTGATCTTGAGGATGTGATCGTTGGTTTCTCATCATGGTTTGAGGTATGGGGTTTTACACAATATGCTCCTTAAATCTCGTGAGTGTCATTCTCTTTGAATTCTTGTTTAATTGAACTCATATTTGAATTGATAAATTCATTGAAATCTGGAAAATAATTGTTGAAATTATTTTGATTCATGTGGCATCATTATATTGTTGATGAGCACGTTGTCATGAGATTTTAATATGGCACGGATGTTGGGAACCCGCCAAAATTCCTGTTTCCTTGGCTATGGCTTGATAAAGCATATACGGATGTGGTGAGGCCTAGTGACCCGGTTAAAGTGTTGTTGAGAAATTATAATGATGAAATGCTATTGAGATTTGCATTTTGATTTGAATATTCGTACTCGTGTTGTTACGTTTTATTCATCTCTAACATATATTTGTTGAGCATCTTTCTTGTCGTATTGTGTACTTCCCCATATTTTCTTTTAGTGTCAGGTTAGCGCGAATTTTGGGGCGCTATGGAGATTGATTTTAGCGAGGATTGTTTGGGAAAGATTTGTATTATTTTGATGTATAGAACTTTGGAGATTTGTATTTTATTTCGAGTTAGTTGTTGTATTTTTTATTCGAGAGACTTATTGTAATTGAAGAGATTGAGATTAGTGGATCTATATTATTGTGGGTTTATTTAGATGCTCTATACCTTGTCACTTGTGGATTTGGATTTATTTTATCGCATTAGCGCTCTGTTCGCTCTGTTCGCTCGGGCGGGGTGTTACATTGACTATGAGGATAAAACATACATCACCGCTTTAATTAGTGGATTGCTTCTAGAAAAGGTATACTACTATCTTGCCAAAGATCCTCCAAAAACCATGGTGTAACAACCCGTCCTTTTGGAGACCATTAAATTCCATAATTGGATATAAATTGGAATTTGGGGAATTTTCCTAAATAGTAAATTTTGGGATTTTCGAGGATTGAATGATTTTCGATGGGTGCTGTAATTATTTTTGGGACTATATAGGTCGAAATATTTTAATTATATGTCGTCGTTGAGTAAAGCGACACGAGGTAAGATTTTTAATTGGAAAACCCGCATTTAATTATTTTGGGTTGGAATAGTGATTTGCGGTCAAGTACCCCGGATGGGAATTTCGACTGCGCCATAATTCTCGGAATGTCCGAGATAGTCGGAAAAGAGTGTCCGATTGTCGAAAATGAGTTTCGGGTAATTTTAGAGGTAAAAGTAACTCGTATTTGGGTAAACGAGTCGTTTTTGGGTTTTAAGGGTTTAAAACCCTTTTCTCCTTATAAAAGGAGGAAGAGAGGGAAAGAAAAGAAAAGAAAGAAAGAAAAGAGAGAGAAGAGAGAGAGGAAGAAGAAAAGAGGAGGAAAAGGGAGATCTCGAGCAAACTCCGCCGGATTCGACTCGAGGTCGTCGGATTTTATCCACGAGGCAAGTGTTTACTTGCTTTATTTCATTTTGTGCAATCCTCCCATATCACTTTTGGTATAAACATGATTTTAGGGTTGGAACCCTTAAAATAAATTGGGTAAAAGTTGATTATGAGTTTACACATTGATGTAGTGTAAACTCTTAATGATTTTTAGTATCAAAACTATGTTAATGGAGTATAAAATTGGTTGAAATGCTAAGTTGGGGTTTTTATGGTTTTAGGGTTTAAAACTAAGAGAAATGATTTAATACCCCAAAATAATTGATGTGTTAGTTGTAAAACATAGATTAGATGTTAATTGAGTTGTTGGGTGGGGTTAGAACCAACAAAAATGGAGAAACATGGAGTTTGGGATTTTGGTAGGGACAATAAATAGTAACCCGTAAGCTTGTGGAGTTATTTTGACTAAGAAAAGTATTGATTTAGCTTTCGACCAAAACATGAAAGTTGTAGATCTTTTAGATACGGTCGCGTGGGCGCTGACCGAGTATTTTTCTGATTTTTCTACGATTTGATATGATTTTTACAAGATGACAGCTCCCGGTTGAAAGTACCAACTCGGAAATCAAATCGGGAATTGGAAAAATAAAGGCTAGAAATTATTGTGTAGATGTTTGGGATGATTTTTGGTGTAGAGTAGAAACCATGAAAATGAATTTGGATTGATTTTTGGGTATTTTGGAGTTTGAGAAATCGCCCAAACTGTGACCCTCGAACAGGCCGAATCGATTCGGGTACATGCCGAATCGATTCGCCTAAGGGGAATTGGGTTTCTGCAATGGGCCGAATCAATTCGGGTACAGACCGAATCGATTCGCCATTTACAGACCTGTTTGCAGAATACTTTCCGAATCGATTCGGATTGGGAACCGAATCGATTCGCCCATCCGAATCGATTCGCTAAAGGGGCGAATCGATTCGCTTAGGCCAAAATTTATAGTTTTCTCCCTTTAAGAGTATGGGGAGTTGAATTACCATTTGGAATTTTTATGGGGATTCCTAAATAAGGGTTTTGAGGATAAATAAACCTTTAAGAGATGATTGAGGTAATTAGTATTGAACAAAGTAAGGAAATCTTTGGGATTAATGGTCATCGCTATATATAGTTGGCAAATATGGCCATTTATGTATATTCAATGATGAATATATGGTATATGTATATACTATGTGATTAAAGTATATATATGATATGATGAAAATGATTTTGAAAATAATATATAAATGTTTTCAAAATAGAAAGACAAATGATTTTCATAAATAATAAAAATGAGGATACACACCTCTCTAAATCGCTATCATAAGGGAAGTTGCGTTCGTATGGTGAAGCCCCCTGGCTAATGATGCAGGGTGGATATAGTCCTATAGGCCATGTGAGCGTTTGTTGTTATATTTTCTGCGCTGGTTAGGAGATTCCGGGTGTGGTCTTGACTATCCCGCAGGCACATGGTCGCTTCCCGACGTCTTTCGATATAGGATCCCAGGTTGTCTTAGAGGCCCTGGAAGATGATAGCCATTTAGGGGCGCGCACAGTGGAGAAATCCGGACGGGCGGTCTTAGAACGCGTTTATTAAAGCAGTTCATAATAATGGATTTGCTTTAATTACATTTCCTGGATATAGGAAGGGAAATGGGTTATATTATTTGGCTTCGGTAACACTTCCCGGATGGAAGAAGGAATGTGGAAGCATATGTCATGATCAAATCATTTTTATGATAATGAAAATGTCTTTGAATACATTTCCTGAGTATAAAAAGGGAAATGGGATAATTGATAAAGGAAAAGCATTTTTATGTTAATAAAATTAGCTTTCAAAAAGTATATGATTTGTTAAAGAAATTCATGATAATGAATTGGCTTCTATAAATACATTTCCTGGATATGAGAAGGGAAATGGAATTTTTGAAATGAAAAGGATAAGTATTTATAAATACTATATGTATCAAGTAATCCTCAGTCCGGGAGATATTATCCGGACGTATATTGTAGATGTACGTATATGTATAAATCGAGTGCCGAGGGTCTAATGGATCCCGACGATCGACCGTGCTGCATAGTAGTGTATCGGGGGGGTTCCTTGTTTGGATTTCGCTTCGCGAGACACCCCACGCACGAATATGGCATTGTGTTGAGACTGGGGAGAAGTTTAATCCTTAGTGCTCTAATATTATTAAATGTTTATGGTATATATATTATATACATCTTTCTGTACTGAGGGACTGGCGGATCTCAAAGATCGACCTTGCTGCATAGTAGTGTATCGGGGGGGTTCCTTGTTTGGATTTCGCTTCGCGAGACACCCCACGCACGAACATGGCATAGCGTCGAGATTAGAGTGAAGTTTAGCCCTTAGTACACCTGTTTGACTATCGAGGTTAGATAGTGGTTGGGTATTAGACTAGTTTAGCGTGGTAGCTTGACTAGGATGTTTATAGGGATGCGCTAGGTGTGCACTGTTAGAGGAGAGGTGAGGGGTATCTCATGAGAGTGCGATACCAATTTAAATATGAGATAAAAACTATTTTTCTAAAAATAAAGCATTTATGCACTTGCAAAATATTTTCTAAACATTCGGGCTCTGACCCGTTTGTCTACTCTCCTTTCTTTCTCTATACTGTATATATATAGGTGTCCAGACACAGGGACGCCTGGATGAAAATTCTTTCGAGTCAGACGTCAGCTGCAGCAGCTGTGGATGCGTGCAGGTTTTTGATAGCCGTTTCCATCCTTGTAATCTAGATAGGAGGTACTGTATAAACATTCGAGCCAATGGCTCAATTGCATTTATTTATTCTTTCAGTACAGCATTCGATATGGTTGTATATTTGAACCGAGTGTTCGGTTATTTTAATTTATTCCAGTTTCATTTACGCATATAATTGTGGATGTTTTAATTTGATCGTAAAAAGAGTAGTTAAGTAAAAGTTTTTAACGCTCACCTAATAGGATATTAGTAATTAAATGGACTTTCGACAGTGATGCTAAGAATGATCCATATGAGACTCCTGTTTTAATTTAATATTGGAGTGATCGCCCGGTATCTTATTAGGCGGGTTGTCACACATGGCTTAGCTCATGGCTAAGGAAGGAAAAATTATGAACACCAAGGAAGCAATGTATGCAAAGTAAAATCCAGCCACTAAGCCTGAAAAGAAGGACCAGAAGGAGCAGAAGGAACATAAATCGAAGAAGGATGATAATCTTAAAATGTATGGAGCATATACTCTATGGACGGTCAGTATTCACTATATCCTAGAGGAAATTAAGTATAATAACGATTTGCGATGGCCCAAGAAGCTGAGGATACCCTCTAACAGGAGGGACAGATAGAAATATTGTAAGTTCCATAAGGATCATGGCCATACGATCGATAATTGTATCTCTTTGAAGAACAAAGTGGAATACCTCATTCACCTACGAAAGAAGAACAAATTTGTTGATCGGTTAAAAAAAAGTAGAGAAATAAGGGGATGGTAAGTTCTCCCTACAAACCCAGAGATGACAGTAAGAGAAACCATGAAGATGATCCCAACCTACTGAAGAAGCCCAAATAACCAAAACTTAAAGTAGCTATGGTATGTTTTGGTTCATTTGACTACCATGTAATTACAGGTGGCGATAAGGAGGAGGATATCAAACTGCAGAAAGAAAGGCCTACCTGAATGAAGCTCGAGCATAGAATCAATCTGAATGAATAGGATCGGCCTAGGAAAATTAGTAAAGACAAACTGGTAATCGGCTTTTCCATGAATAACCTCTCTGGGGTACTATATACCTATGATTATCCGTTGGTCGTCAAGTTCAAAATTCAAGAAGCCATCATTGCTAAGGTCCTGATTGATAGTGGGAGCTATGCTGATATCATATTCTACCCTTTCTTTCAGAGTTTAGGAATGAAACTAGGTCAACTGGAACCATACCACAGGTCATTGATAGGTTTTTCAGGCAAAAAAGTCTACCCACTTGGGACAGTCAAGCTAGGAGTGTTGTTCGTCACTTGGCCAGCAAGACGTATTGTGATGGATAAGAATGTTAAATCTTCTTATAATGTGATCTTTGGCAGGGTAGGACTAAATAAGTTTGAAGTTGTACCATCCACAACCCATCAGTATTTGGAGTTCCCTACTCACTTTGGGGTTGGTATTGTGAAAGGTGACCAAAAGGTTGATAGAGAATGTTATTACTCCTCAGCCAAACAAGAATATTTGGTTGATTTAAAGAAAAAAACCACCACTTATCAGGTAGACACTGCAGAGCGAAAAAGTGAGCCAGAAGTTAATACTCTGGATCCCCGAGATGAAACGGAGTTAGTCAAAGGGAAGATTATTAAAGCCACTAAAAGCATAATCCTAGATGGTGAAAAGCTGAAGAGAACCACCTAGATCGGTTCTACACTAGATTCACTCCTTAAATACAAATTGAGTACGTTCTTGAGACAATGGAGGAATATTATCACTTGGAGTCACGAGGATATGCCTGGGATTGATCCCAATTTCCTCTGTCATGAGATCAACATTAATAAGGATGCCAAGTTGATCAAGCAAAGGCGTAGGGTATTTAGTCTGGAGAAAAACCAAGATATATAGGAAGAGATGGAGAAACTAAAAAAAGCTGAATTCATTGAGGATGTCAAATATCCAGCCTGGTTGGCTAATGTTATGATGGTTAAAAAGAAAAATGATAAGTGGCGAATGTGTGTAGATTTATTGGTCTTAATAAAGACTTCCCAAACGACCACTTTTCCCTTCCTAAAATTGATCAGTTCGTGGATGCTACATCAGGACATGAGCTGCTGAGATTCTTGGATACTTATTTTGGGTATAACCAGATAAGAATGAAACCAGAAGATATGGAAAGCACTTATTTCATCACCATCCGAGGTACTTATTGCTACAATGTAATGCCCTTCAGGATCAAAAATGCTGGAGCAACATACTAAAGGTCGGTTAATAAGGTGTTTGAGGAGTAGATTGGAAAGAATATGGAGGCTTATGTGGATGATATATTGACTAAAAGCAAGAAGGCTTCAGATCATATCAAGAATATCAGTCAAACTTTCGATCAATTAGAAAAGCATCAGATGAAGCTAAATTCGACCAAGTGTGTGTTCGATGTACAAGAGGAAATGTTACTTGGCTTCATAGTAAACCAAAGAGGAATTAAAGAAAACCTTGGAAAAATCAAAGCTCTGATGGAACTGCAGTCATCGACTTGCAAGAAGGATGTTCAAAGACTTACTGGGAGAGTAGCAACTTTAAACTGGATTTTTTTCCCAAGAAACAGATAGGTGTTTACCATTCTTTAAGGTGCTTATAAAGACTTTTGAGTGGATGCGGAATGTGAAGAAGCATTATAAGAATTAAAGAATTATCTAGGATCGCCACCTTTATTATCTCGACCAATTTTAGGATAAAGGTTGTACTTATACTTAGCTATTTATAAGTACGAAGTTAGATCGACATTGGTTTGGTCGGATAATGGAATCCAAAAAATAGTATACTACACCAGTAAAGCATTTTGAGGAGCCTAATAATAAAACTTTCATGTCGAGCAGACTTCTTCGGAAGAGAGCTCAGCTAAAAAAAAGCCAAAGTCATAGATGACCAACCTGAATCAAGAAATGGCTCAGAAATATGCAGAGGAAAGTAAAAAGATATTTCACCATGGAATTCTGTCTGCGGAGAGATTCGGTAATGCTATCCCATTTTGGAGTTTATATATAGATGTATCTTCATGCACAACTGGAAGTGGAGCAGGTATCATGCTTAATACTCTTAATGACATTGATATTGAATATGCCCTTAGGTTTCAATTCAAGGCATCAAACAATGAAGCTGAGTATGAAGCTTTGATAGTCGGACTGGAATTAGCCCATTCATTAAGCGTTGAGCAAGTAGTGGCGTATAGTGATTCATAATTGGTTGTCAACTAAATGCTTCATCTATATGGAGTCAAGAGATAATCGATGGCTAGGTATTTGACCAAAGCGATGGAAGTTATATCCAAATTCCCAGATGTGCAAATGAACATAATACAAAGAATAGCTAACGCCCAAGCTGATGCACATGCTTGGCTAGCTTCAATAACAGGAATAAAACTCCAGAGAAGCATTCCACTTGAGATCTTGGCAAACAGGAGCATAGACGAGGATCTAATTATCAGTTTCAATAATATAGATTTGGGACCTTCCTGTATGGATCCGATCAAGGCTTACATCGAAGATGGAATCCTACCAGCTGATCCCAAGGAAGAAAAAAAGCTCCGCTATAAAGCAGCCAAATATGTATTGGAGAAAGGAGTCTTATATTGAAGGGGATTAACTATATACTTATTATGGTGTGTTCATCCGTTGGAGGTTGAAGACTTTATTAATGAAGTGCATGAAGGTTTATGTGGAGATCATTCAGCTGGTCGTGCGTTACTCCAAAGAATTAACACACAGGGATACGACTAGAAAACTATGAGGGCAGACTATAGGGCCTTCGCAAGAAAGTGTGATAAGTGCCAGAGGTTTTCTGCAATTCACAAAGCAATCAACGCTGCTCTAGCACCAACTACTTCTCCTTAGCCATTCAGTACCTAGGGAATTGACTTGGTCGGCCAATTGTCGACCACCAAAGGCAGGTCGAGTACTTGGTAGTTGTTGTTGATTATTTTATAAAATGGGTGGAAGTAGAGCCATTAATAGAAATGTATTATGATAAGGTGTACTAATTCATCTGGAAGAGCATCATATGTACGTATGGCATGCCTTATGGCTTCATTACAAACCATGGAACCCAGTTTGACAATGATGAATTTAAAGCATACTGTGTTCAGTCCAAGATCCAAAAACTCCATTCTGCACCAGGACATCCACAAAGTAATGGTCGAACGGAAGTGACAAATATAACCTTGATTAATGGGCTGAATAAGAGGATTGATGTTACCAAGGGAAACTAGAGTAATTAACTACATTATGTTCTTTGGGTATAAAGAACAATGCTAAGAATAACAACTGGAGAAACACCTTATATGCTCGCATTTGGGACAAAGGCCATGCTACCAGCCGAGATAGGCCTACAACCTCACAGAGTGCTGAATTTTGATTCTCCAAAGAGTGATTTGATGTAAAGATTGGACTTGAACATGTTGGAAGAAGTCCGAGAAGATGCTGCTCTCAGAATTGTTACATACCAACAAAAGACTGCTCGCTTTTACAGCAAAAGGGTCAAGCCGACCAACTTAAAAGAAGGCGACTATATCCTTAAGAAGGTCATCCGGAAGGAAAATAAGCTTGAGTCCCATTGGCATGGCCCATATTGCATTTCAGCAGTCATTCGACCAGGGACTTTTTACCTTGAGACACTTGATGGGGAGGAATTTAAAACCCCTTAGAACACCGAGAACCTTCACAAGTATTATCGCTGAATCAGGGCATTGACATATTGTATTTCTTTTTACCTAATATTTAGTGCAATTATCTTTCAAGTTCAATAAAAATCTTGATTTTAGTTCCTTCAATTTTTTAATTTTTTTCGGAGTACGGCGATATACATCCCCCGAAAAATAGCTTTAAACAAAAAATGTCTCTTGGTGTTCAGCTCTTGCTGATTAACAACACATACATAATCAGGTTGAACTTATCTGCTGATCAACATAACATACTTAATCAGGTTGAATTTATTGACTTCAAGATGTACCAATAACTTTATGCTAGGAGATGCACCAACAGCCTTATGCATAATCGTAGCTCACTTAAATTATTACTTCATGTATGACTTCGTATGTACAAGTCATGCATAAGAAGTTACTAGTTCATGTACGACTTTTTATTAACAAGTCATGAATAAGAAGTTTTGCCCAACCAAGATAAATACATGAATACACTCCTAACACACTTGGTCGACACAAGAACAAAAAGTCTATAAAACTTCGTATACAACTCAAGTAGTTATAAATAAGTTTTACCCGACTAAGTTAAATGCTGAAATTCCTAACCATTGGAATATTCCTAACCATTAGAATACATACATATATTCCTCATACACTTGGTCACCATTGATAACTGATGCTAAACTTGGATCAATAAAACTATATGTAGTTTTATCTAAGTGCATTAGTAGAATCTATGGCCTTACAATCATAGTTTAATAATTCATTATTAAACGATAAATTATTGATTAAATAATCATAAGTTGACAACACGAAAGTTTGAATTTTTATTCAAATACTAATTGTATTACATTCAAGATCAAATGAGTACAAAATACAAAAAATCTATTCAGCTGGACATTTTCCTTGAACTTTGGGAGTTTGTTGCACTTTCTTGATACCAGCAGGAGGATCATCCAGGGTGTAAGGGGAATTGATGAAGTTGAAATTCCTCAGCATTTGCCTGTTACTACTGCTCCGCATATTAATTAGATAAGGAAGGTGAACTATTTCATGAATGTCATGAAGGACATAATCTCCCAAGTATTTGGTGATTAAGCATTAGGAAATAGCATCCGGAGGAATCCATGATATGTCCAACTGGAATGGGGGCTTGTCACAATCTAGCAGACCAGGCTCATTCCAGTACCATAGCTCGCTATTTCTATCATATTTTAGCAAAGTCAGACAATTGGTCCATCCCCATCTGTAACCTTAACAATAGCTCTGGGTAAGATGATCATTAACATGGCAAGGGCCTCATTATAGCCTTCCATCCAGACCTCCCTAGGTTGGTTGTGAAATTGAAAGGTTAACCTTTCAACCTGATGTTGAATTTTCTCCAAAACACCACTCTTCACTTTTAACTAAAGTTTGGTCGGCGGTGGCTTTATCCTTAGTTTCCAATTTCATAGACAACTCAGCAATGGCCTAATTCTTTGCCTTCAACTGGGCACTTTGGTCGGCTAGTGTTTTATTGGTTCTTGCCTCATTTATAGTTGGTCAGCTAGTTCTTTATTACCTGGAAGTTTTCCCAGGCTTGGTTTTCTGTAGTGCTTCAAGTTCTTCTACTACTCTGGCATTTTCAGCCTCCAAGAAAGAAGCACCCTCATCAGCACCATTGGAAGATGACTTCTTCAAGTTGTCCAATTCATTTCCGAGCTTATTATTTTCCTCTTCAAGAAGTTTAACTATCTCCCGAGCTTCATCTACTTCTCGGTTTAACATAAACTCTTTTCTTATGTGCATAGAGGCATATTTCCCCGTTTCTTCTCTATAAGAGGGTAGTTTAGATAAGAATGAGGTGTAACCCATTTTTTGAGTATAGTAATAGGAAGTTAATCAAGAAATGCCTTTGACTAAGTAAAACCCACAATCATAAATCTATAGAGATAAAGTCAGTTGGAACATGCAAGAACTCTCGTGTATAACTCAAGAAAAAAACAATAAAGAAACTCAGAAGTAACTCGTTTGGAGAGAGAGAAAAGTGAGAACCCTAAAAACACCTCGACAGGCAGCCAACCACCCCAACCACCCTTAAATATTTATATCATGTATTAAAATCTTCATAATAAACGACAATGGTGGGTGAGTAAACTCTCTGGTTTGTAGTAAATCTCTTTCTGATGTATATTCTCTCTAGTAATAACTTCTGAACTCTCAAAAAGAACATCCCTTCCTCATAGGTGGTTGGGTCCCTTAAATAGCCCCCACACCACTCCCAAGATAACTCAGTTATTAATTACTGTGAAAGACATCCCTCATACTTTATGTCACAAACGTTAAATGCCTGATGGACTAGTCATCTCCACGTCATAACCATTAAATGCCAAGACATGCCTTTTGCCTAACCACTGTGTGACAGGTGGATGTCGTCACAGAGGTGGCTCACCAACTGTCTGACAACCCCAAATACCATGGTTGTTTACTCAAGTATAGATTTGACATTGCCTAGCTGGCTAGTGACATCACATAAATTAGATGTGACATTAAGTAGAGAGTTATTTGGTTCACAACTCGACACCCGATGGGACTCAAGGCTGCTCCGCCCAAGGTTCCACGATCAAAGTCTTTTGGTGTTTTACCAGGTGTATCTAAGATGGTTAGGACAAGCCCCAAGAGTGACTCACTTCTCAATCCTCAAAACCAAGTCCCTCCGAATTCCCACGGCGAGGTCGTTCGATAGAGCATGAAAGCTCTCCCAGGCCCTGCTAAGCCTGGTCTCTCGCGAGTACCATTCGACCTCACACTAAGAATCATTATAATCATTACAACTCATGGTTAATATAAATAAATAGATACACCAAGGCTAAGTAAAACAATGTAACTAAAGGGTGAGATCTTTCGGTTAGTTTCTTCACTGGAAGATCCCTCTGGGCTGCCACGCAGAACTAACTCGCTTGAGCTGCCTTGCTGAGCTGCATTGCTTTGCGCTACATCGCTGCCTTATTGAGCTGCATCGCTGCCTTAATCCCAGACACTGTTGTTAATGGGGGGATTATATCTAATCTCAATATTACCTTTAAGCCCCCTACATTTACCCCTTCGTGTAGATATTTATTGTGGAAACAAGAAATGTCTGCACAAAAACTTCTCGATCCGATGAACCTTCTCCGTGTGAAAAAATTCTGGCCTTTTTTCCTTCTTATAACCATTGCTATTAATGCCTACAAGAAAAAAGTAAAATTCTCCCCGATGTACCTGAGCCGAAGCGCTGTGGCTTATTGACACTTTGGCGAAGGGACATCGCAACTTTTTCCTTTCACTGAGCTTGAAGCGTTCTGGCTTGACTATTTAAAATTCTCCCGATACACTTGCTAACTTTCTCAAATACCCATTTTAACTCTTGGTAAGTAAAATTATTCCATTTGTGTTGTTTATGGAGTGTAGTTGTACGCTGTGAGTTTTTTCGTTAGGACTGCCCCTATCGTTGAGACTTGTGGACTTTTTCCTTATAAACTTCTCCCTAGAAAAAATCTCCCCGATGTACCTAAGTCACAATTAAACAACGTTTGAACTTGTGGCAAGGGGGAATCATAGCTTTTTCGAACCGTTGGGCCAAATTCTGCGTTGAGAGTTATTGGATATGTCTGACAAAAGAAGAATTTTGGCGCCAAACCCCAAAACTTGTCTTAGGAGAAACACTTTCTATCCCCATGCATCACTTCAATAATGACGTAATGTTGTCTTTTCAACTACCAGGACGCTCCCCATGATGCCACGTGTCCACTTGGAATGATTATTGGTGACCTTGAACGTGTGTTGGTGGAAAACTCAAACGACGGGTTAAAAGGATTCAAATATCAAAACACTCAACTATTTTTTTCGTCTTCTTCAAACTCCTGGCATACTTTAGAGAGATAAAGTATGCAAAAACTCCATTGTTTGTTCAGCTTTTCTTCGTCTTTTTCCTCTGTAATTATCTTCAACCTTTGGTTACTCTATTTTTACTCATCTGGTAGCTCTTTCAAGCTTTCTATACCTCACTTTCCTCTCTAATGCCTTCTTCAAGAAACCCTGGTGCATTTGTCACCAACACTGCACCTGCCACCCCTTGTGCCACCACTTCTACCGTCGTTGTTACTGGGGGTGCCACCTCTTTGACCATCGCTCGTCAAGAGCAACTGCGTTTTTACCACCGGTCCCCCATTTTTGGCAAGAGTGATGATTTTTTTGGGTTTTTCATGACTTGTGTTTTTAACGCTAAGTGTGATGCCATGGTACTTGGTGATGAAGACGAAAATGTTGCTGATTGGGGCTTTCTCCCCCAGTGGGTACTCTTCGATTTCGCCTTGAGCGAGGGGACTTTCCATGGTCCCATATTGACTTCGAAGGGCCTGGGGGTTCTCCTCCTCATTTTGCAGAGTTCCCACGCTTCCATCCTCAAAAAAATTAGGCTTTAATGGGCTAAGTAGTTTGGTGAGTTTATTCTATCAAAGAACAATGATGCTCTCCCCATCCTGGTGTCTCGCTGGAACGTTACCACTCACACTTTCATTTCTGCATAGGGTGAGTTCACAGTAACATTGGAAGACGTTTGTGAACTTTTTGGCCTTGAGGCCACAAGCCATGAGCCCTATTATGATGAAGCTTTGGATGCCCAAGAGGCTACTGACCGTTCAGAGTTGGACCACATATGATAAAGGTGTATAGGTTCTTCAAATAAAGCCACCTTTACTCCCCTTATGAACTATTTCTTCCGGGATCCTTCTAAGGATAACTCTTTTGAGGCTGCCCCTAGTCAAGGTACATTATTAGAACTTCCTGCTTACATCTTTGTCATTATCTCTCGCTTCCTTTTACCAGGGAAACCTAATAACCAACCCTGAAAGGACCTTATCGACATATCCCTTCGTTTGGCCCGGGGTATCAAGCTCCCTGTGGATGCAATTGCCCTGGGGTAACTCCATACATGGCTTGATATGACCCATTTTGACATGGAATGGTCTCTTAATCGTTATAACCTGGCCAACTTTGCTAACAACGTACTTTTGATGGGCTTCCTCTATGTTCATTTCCCCGATGTAGCAGCTAAACCCAACGTCCCTCCTTCGGGGGGAACAATTTTGCCTCCGCATTCCTACATTTATCACAAGAGGCAAAGTCGAAAGGAGTTAACCTCTGTTATTAACAAACGGGACTACTTTGTGATGCGAAATTATGGAGAGGAAGTTTTCCTCCACACTTGTGATTTCTTCAAGAATGAGCCAAGGGTGGTCCAACCAACGACTGTGGATCTTATGGAAGAAGACCCTTCACTTGCTATGGTTCTTCTGTTCTCTCCCAGTTACTTACCATCCTACACCGATTGGGGGTACTCGTGCGGACATTACAAGCCCCATCGGTGTGCACGTCAATTTGGTTTTAACCAAGGGGCTCCTCGCCCCATCTTCCAGCTAAACCACCCCAAGGTCACGTTCAGTGAGGCTTGTTCTCTCTTCACTTATATTGTTTCATGGGGAGTGATCTCCATAATGTCTGATAGAGTCATCATCCTCAATATCTCCAAGCAAGGTTATGTGATGTCTTTATTTTCCACCAAGTATTGGCCGAAGAAAATTGCCCAAATCTTTGAATTTATTAAGGTGACTTCTGTATATCCCTCAGTGTTTTCATTTTCTTCACAGGAACTGGGTTTGAAAGGCAATTCCATTCTGGAAATAGAGTTTCATTTGAGTAAAACTCCCAAGGAACCTCCCGCTAAGCTTCCTCCATACTTCTCCACGATTCCTGTTGCTACCCCAACGCCTAAAAAGTCCCCGGCACCCAAACAACCTGCTCCTTTTGAAGGTATTTCTTGTGAAAGGGTTCCAACTGAAGTAGCTTCTAGCGAAGGATCTTCCCAGCCACCAGCTAAAAGAACTAGGGGGTCAAAGAGTGGGACTTACTCAAAGTCTAAGTCCCAACCTCAGTCTCAAGTTCCCTTGGAGGAATTTCCCATTGCCCGCGTTCCTCCTCCTATGTCTGCATAAGTGAGTGAGGAGTTGAGGAAGAAAATTCAAGCTGAGGTGGCGCGAATACATTCTGAGTTTCAACAATACGCTCCAGTCGTTCCTCTTGCTACTGCCTTCACCACTATCTTAGTAGATCCACTAGATGAAAGGCCAAAGAGGAAGAAGTTCTCAGGGGTTCCTTCAAATGTTGGTGTTGCGAATATGAGGAAGAAGACTCCGGGTACTAACCCCCAGAAGAAATGAGCTCCTAATTTACAAACCGCCCCAGCTGCCTCAGCCGTTGCTTCCCCTCCTTCCTCCCCAATGGTGATATCCTCCCATTCTCCACCTGGATTAGAGGTATACATATGTGTTGTTATTTTTTCATTTTTCTAAAACAAAGTGCATCTGTCTAACTCTTAGCGACTTTGGCGCAGGAATCTGAAGAAGAAAGATCTACTCCCCCCATGAGTCCTTTCATGGGGGGACATTTCGAGAATGGTTCCATTGGTATAACTCCCCCGTTCTCCCATGACCGGGCTCACCTATTCCAGTCATTTGGTCTCCTAACGTGCGAAGGATGCTATTGTAGGGGGTGACTCCATTGAATCTGTGGGAATTTCTTCTCAGCCCGAGAAAGCTCCCCCATCTTCTTTTGAATCATCACCCCAACCTGAGGTTCCTCTGCCCATCTTTCCAGCTGCAAAAAGTTCTCCATAGGTATCACATTCTGAATGCTGTTAGGTCTAACGACTTTTCTCTCCTTCTCTCCTTTTTGTTGATCTTACTTTAACCTCTTGGGATGCCTTAGGTCTAAGTGGCTTCTTTATTGGTTAACATTCTTCTTCCATCTGTATTGACAAGACCCATCACTGCAGTTCCCCTCTTTAGCAACATTACTGAGGCGAGTTAAGCGTTAAGTATGTCTCTTTTCTTCTGTGTTTATTCCCCAGTTCTAACACTTAGTTTCATTTTGAAGTTCTCTCCAGGTCTGACCCCACCAATATCTATCGGGACTCTTCCCCTCCCCAAAGCCATCGTTGACTCTTTTGCCCAGCATGTTGCTTCTTTTGGCATCAAAAGTGTTGATGAATCCAGGGAAGGTCAAACGTCTTCGCCCAATGCCACCTCAATATTAGACTTAGTAACCTTCATTGGAGCAGGAGCTTCTCTGAACGTTGAGGTTCCTCTAACTGAGGGTGCCGTTGAGGCTTCTGAGGAGATGAACCTGCCCTCAGCAGTTTCCACATTTGTAACCTCCTTGGTAACTCCCGTTCTTGCTCCAGCCATTGCTAAGGTACTTCGTCAATTTCTCTCCATTTCTTGTTGTTTGTCCTTTATTCTTGACAATGTACGATCTAGAAGAGTCTCAATTTTCAAATCTTCAAACTTCACTGGTAACAGTGACTTAACAATGAAAACACTTGTTAAGATTTTTTCTTCACATTCCACCAGTAACATTGATGTAACAATGAAAACACATGTTAAGAGTTTTTTGGTCAAACTCCACCAGTAACGGTGACTTAACAATGAGAAACACTTGTTAAGATTTTTCGTCAAACTCCACCTGTAAGGACATTTTTCTCATGTCCAACATGTTACATTTATGTATGTCGTACGCCGCTACATTTGGCACGTCACCTCAAGATGTCACTCGACGGCCTCAATCCAAATTCCGGGAATCAAGC
This sequence comes from Sambucus nigra, assembly GCA_949130495.1. Lineage (NCBI taxonomy): Eukaryota > Viridiplantae > Streptophyta > Magnoliopsida > Dipsacales > Adoxaceae > Sambucus > Sambucus nigra. Next base: position 95,628,435 of record OX422216.1, on the reverse strand, counting down.
ATTCAACATCTCCATTAATGTGTCCCACATCTTCCTCAACGACTTCACGTTCCACAATTTTAGGGACTTAATGCAAGTGGTACGCAAGGGAAGTCAAAACAGTAAAAAAAGGCACGATAGGAGTATTCAAGGGCATTTTCGTAATTTCACATCCATAGTTAGGAGGTCTGGTCATCTATAAAGTTGAAGAGCTCGCCGCAACTAAGATACTGGAAAAAACGGCACCTCAATCCGAGCTACGGTGAAGGAGTTATGACCTTTTGAAGATAGAGAAAATTCCTTAAAGAATGCTGTTTTTTTTATACGCTGGATAGAATTTTAGAGTTTTAAGAACGTGGGACTCTTCATATTTTTTCCTATAAATACCAACTTCGGGGGAGTTGTTTTGAAAGACTTTAGAAGACGTTTTTGAGAGTCCAAATTACTCTAGTCTTCATATTTTTGAGTCCCAAGACTCATGTTTTGATTCACACAATTGCCAATCCTTTGTGAATCTTTTTGGTAACCCAAGAACACAACTTTGAGTTTGTTCAACCCTTGTGGAGAAGCCGTTCTCTTCTTCATTGCTGCCCTCCTGGAAAGGGAAAATTCCAGCCGCCGACATAGGAACCGACACCTGCGGGTATTTCTGTGTCACACTGTTTCTAGCCGTTGCTTTGAAGGTTTACCGAAGACACCGTGCGTTACACTTGTGGGCGATTATCAGGTTGTATATAAGTCAATGGTCTTGTAAATTCTTTAAAGTTCTAGAAATAAAAGGTTTTTCCCTTCGGGGATTTTTCCTTAACTTTGTGTCGCATGCTTCATATTTGATGGGTTGATTTAGATGCATGTTTAAGGGTTGATTTTATTTGGCTTAAAAGTAGACGCTAATTAAATAAGGGTTCTTGGAAACTTGTGAATTTAATTTAAATCATTATCACACACCGAACCTATTCGGTTTTTCACCCCCAGTAACGGTGACTTAACTACGAAAATACTTGTTAAGATTTTTGGTCAAACTCCACCAGTGACGGTGACTTAACAATGAAAACACTTGTTAAGATTTTTGGTCAAACTCTACCAGTAACAGTGACTTAACAATGAAAACACTTGTTAAGAAGTTTTTTGGTCAAACTCCACCAGTAACTGTGACTTAACAATGAAAACACTTGTTAAGATTTTTGGTCAAACTCTACCTAGTAATGGTGACTTAACAATGAAAACTCTTATAAAGATTTTTGGTCAAACTCCACCTAGTAACGGTGACTTAACAATGAAAACACTTGTTAAGATTTTTTCACTTAACTGATTATTTTCTTGATCTGTCTATAAGTTGTTGGTGTATCCCTTCTAGCTGGAGAGAGATCTCCATCAGTCCCTTCACCTATCGCGTCGCCCCATCGTGAACCACCTATTTTGGAAGAATCTAGTCACAACGACCAAGGTTCCACGACAGGTGCTGCAGTTGATAGCGAATCTGGTTGTGATCTTCCTCTGCCCAACCTGGCTCCTTATGAATTATGTCTCATAGTCTTTCAACGATCCCCCAAAATGCCTACCAGCCATCGTTTGGTAATCGAGCAGATTGCAAGTCATCACCCTAAGACTTTCACTGTCAATTGTCTGTGTTCGAACATTCCCGTGATAAGCCATAGGCTTCAAGGCATGGCAATCGTCGTTGCTGATATTATCAGTACTCTTACCGCAAACATTACTAGGCCCCTCCTCAACCAATTATTGGGCTATTTGAGGGAGTTGGGTCGAGATGGCTTCTAATTTATCTGGCTGATTGGACACTTAAAGAGTTTGAAGAGCCAACAATTGTTAAGCCAGAGGGAACTGCTGCAGAAACACCGGGAGGCTTAACGAGCTGAGGAAGTTAGGCTGGATGATCTATCACCTCTACTTAAAGTTACCAACAAGGAGGTAGAGGATATCGAAGAAGATCTGCATCTAGCAAAGCTGAAACGGGAGAAACTCCTTATTGAGCCTGCACAAGTTCAAACAAGGTTGGAGGTTTCTATTAATGCCCAACAATCATGCCTAGCAGCTTATTCGGGCTTGCCTGGAGATTTTTTCTTTGCTCCGGACTTGTGGTTCCCCTTAGGCCTATGAACTCTTTCACTTTTGTATACATTTTCCTTTTTTTTTTTCTCTTATGTAATTTTTGGGCAATAGTTCCCAATTTTGTAATGCCTTAAAATTTATGAATTAAAGAAAGCTTATATGTTTTCCATGCCACTTCTTCGTGTTGTAACTATTTGCATAAAATAAAAAACTCTGCAATCTTTCATCTCACTCAAGTTGCAACAAAAGACATCTCTTCAGAAAAGGATTTATATATATTCATAACAAAATAACTAGAACAACGATGATCTAAAGTTAATTATTTATACATGGTAGACTTTCAACTATTTATTGTTGATCTTGAATGGTTTATCTTCTTCCATTTTAGAAATTAAGTAATAACCTGAATCATGAGCCTCCTTTACAATGAAAGGTCCCTCCCAATTCACTACAAACTTAGGCAGAGGAAGCCCCCTGATGTGCTTCACTACTGCCTTCAAAACAAGGTCTCTCTCCACAAACTTCCTTGGTCTCACTAAGTTGTCAAACGCCCTGGAGAGCTGTTTTGTGTACATTTAAAAGTGATGCATCGCATTATCTCTATGCTCGTCCAATGCTTCCAACTTCACATGTCTGTTCTGAGGGAGCATGCTACTTCGCAAGGCATATCGGGTAGAGGTAACTTCCAACTCCACCGGGAGAATCACTTCAACTCCATACACAAGGGAGAACGAAGTATATCCTATGGGCTTCCTTTTAGTTGTTCTATAGGCCCATAATGCAATTGGTATCTTGTCATCTGACAATCCTGGGAAATCCTCCATCGTCTTGGCTAAAATATTAACCAATGTTTTTTTAGTTGCTTCGGCTTGACCGTTTCCCTTTGGGTATGCCACCGTTGAAGTGTGATGAATAATGGAGTACTTGTCTGTGAGCATTATTACCTATAAATTGACGAAGGGGTTTCATTTTTAGAGAGAATAACCTTTGCAATCCCAAAATGACAAATGATATATTCTCTGATGAAGTTGCTCACCACCCCTACTGCTTCCCTTTCTTAGTGGTATCGTTTTAGCCCACTTTGTAAAGCACTTTGTTGCCACTAGTATCCAGATCTTCCCCCTCGAAGAAGGATGTATTACCCCCACCAGGTCAAACGCCCAGGTGTGAAAAGGATAAGGCGTTGCCAGGGAGTGTAGATCCATTGATGGGGCATGGATCATATTTCCATGTAGTTGGCAAGGCTTACATTTTTGAACAAACTCAGCAGAGTCCTTCTCCATCATTGGCTAATAATACCCCAATATCATCAGCTGGTCATAACACTTGGCTCCTCCCATGTGAGCTGGGGCGTGATCTTATTTGAGGACTTCAGTTCCTTCTTCCTTTGTGATGCAACACAATGTCCTGTTGAAGTAGCCCCTTCGATAAAGCTTCCCCTCTTGAATGTAGAACCTCGATGCCCTTCTCTTGAGTCCATCCCATTAATCTTCTCTATTGGGACAATGCCATCTTTAATGAAGTCAATATATGGATGCCTCCAGTCTTTTTGAGCTTCAACTAAATGGCATTCAACTACCTCAAAGAATAGTTGGCACTTGTCACACTTCCGTTGTAGCTCTACTGCATCCTGCTTCATTCTAGGCCAGAAATATCCCTCCCTTTGGATTCTTCTATAAAGAGGGATCTCAGTTATTTCACAGTTCTCTTCGTGTGTCTTCTTTAACCTCCATTCTGCTTCTTCTGGGCTGATGAATCTTGACAGCCATCCTCCCGTATTTTTGAATAAAGGTTTCCCTGATTTGTAAAGTATTGGGCTAATTCCCTCAGCTCCATCGCTTCTTCCCCGGACTCTAGTTGTTTTTTAATCTCCCCCTCCAGTCAGATTCATCCTCTATCGGTAGAAAAGACTGTACCACCGAAGGAGATGTTCTTCGTTGAATCATGACTATAGTTATATCAGCCCTCATGATCATCTTCTAAGTGATGGTGGCATAGGAATCTAGATGGCGGTTCATCATTCGGGGATGTCTCTTCATCTTGGTCTGATGGAACTGGTTGAGAAGCCTCTGAATGATTGTTCTGTAAGGCATCGAACTGAGGTGTTTCAATGCATATTATTCATTCACTTGCTGAATCACCAAGTTCAAATCACCTTTGATGCAAAGTGAACGAATCCCCATTCGAAGGGCCTCTAGCAACCCCAGTACTAACGCCTCATATTTTTATTCATTGTTGTAACAAGGGAAGTTTAATTTGTAGGAAAGATAAATTTCTTTCGTTCCTCTTGACAAAATAAACCCTGCTCCTCCTTTCTTTTTCGCTGAAGATCCATCGAACTGCATCGTCCATTCTTCATCGCGTGCATCTAAGTGATTGGCCTGCAAATCTCTTGGAATACTTTTTCTAGGTGGCTCAAACGTCCCAGAGGGGAAGATTGCCAAGAGATCTGCGTACGCCTGTCTCTTGATTGTGCGAGGGACCACGCAATTAAAATCATATTATGAGAGGATGAGGAACCACCTAGCTTACCTACCAATCAATATAGTTCTTGCCAGTAAAAACTTAATAGGATCACATCTAATTACAATATGAATTGTAAAAGACAACATATAATGTCTAAGTTTTTGCGTTACAAAGACTAAGGATAAAAAATGCCTTTCCAAGCTACTATACCTAACCACTGGTCCATGTATGATTCTAATGAGGTAGTAAATTGGTCATTCTTGCTCGTCAATCTCATGTTCTAACAGATCTCCAACGAACCTCGTGGTGGATATGAGGTATAGCTGCAACGGTATTCCTGCCCTTGGGGGAACCATAGTCTATGGTGAAACGAGCAGCTTCTTCAGCCCAGTAAGAGATTCCTGGTGAACCTCCTCCCACTTGAATTTTGTGTTCTTTCGCAAAAGCTGCATCAACGGCTGTGTTATTTTAGCCAGTCCAGGCATAAATATCCTAAGGTAGGAAACTTTGCTAAGGAAACTCTTTAGTTCCTTTGCCGTTCTTGGACTTGGCATCACCAAGATCGCTCGTTATTTGTCCTGGTCCATCTGAACCCCCTATCGATCAACCAAGAAACTTTCCACTAGTTACTTCGAAGATGCAATTCTATGGGTTCATCTTCAGTTTATACTTCCTGCACCGGGCAAACCCCTTCCTCAAATCGTGTAGATGGGACTCTTCCTTCCTCGATTTGATGACCAAATCATCCACATAAAATTCCACAAATTTGTGAAATAAGTCATGGAAAATGGCCACATTGTCCTTTGATAAGTATCCCTAGCGTTCTTGACTCCAAACGATATCACTTTTTACATGAAGTTGCCCAACAGGGTTCTAAAGGCCATCTTCTCTACGTTCGTAGGGTCCATCTTGATCTGGTTGTACCCTACGTACCCATCCATGAAGCTTTACATCTCCCGACCAACCATTGCATCTATCAATCTATCGATAGAGGGTATAGGGAACTCATCATTGGGGCCAACCCTATTAAAGTCTCTGAAATCCACTCAGTTCCTTATTTGATTTTTGTCTTTCTTTCCCACTGAGACAATGCTAGACAGCCAAAGTGAGTGTTGTATTGGTTTAATGAAGCCCTTCTACCAACAAGCATTGGACCTCTTCCTTGATCCTCAAGTCCAGTTCAGGCTTGTAAGTCCTCGTTGCTTGCTTCATCGGAATGGCTGAAGGAATCACGTTTAACTTGTGGCATCTCACTTCCTCATCGAGACCTTCCATTTTCGTGTACTTCCAGGCAAAAATGTCTACAAACTCTCGAATCAATTCAACCAAGGCCTTTCATTTCTCCTTACTGAGATCTTTTGAGATAAAAATAGGCTTTGGATCCTCCCTTTTTTTTCCAGGTTCAACTACTCCAACTCTTGTGCTTATGGCTTTGGTTGATCTTCCATGTAGTCTGGTTCTTCGACGACACCCTTCACGAACTCCAATATGTTAGATTTATCTATCACCATACAATGCCCCTGTTGATCCACCAGAAAACACTCATATATCGGGTCAGCCTCCTTATCAGCTTCTTTGGCCTCCCGCTCACACCATTATAATCGGTAAACCACCTTTCCTTCTTCGGTAACAACCTTCTTACACTGTTTGCTGGCAGTTGTAACTTCCTTCCTCTTATTCTTTCTTGAAGCTTTAACAACTCTTTCTCCTAAAAATCGACTCATCACGCTTTGTCATTGAACCTCATGCTCCGTTGGATCCATTATAGGCTTCATCCTGTCTTTGATATGCTTCGAGATGTTTTGGGGATGAGGGACCACCTGGTGGGCTTCTTCTACCATCACTCCTTTACCGCTTGTAACTTTGTTATTCTGCCCATTCACAAGCCCCATCCTTTCTCTGATCGAGGGAACTGATGCTCCCTCCATTCTTCTCGTTAAGACTCTGATGTCCTTCTCTAATTCTCTGTAGAACACTGCATCTATCAGGTGAGATTCTTCGACAGCGAAGGGCCTCTTTGTAGCCTAATGGTGATCTCCGTTCCTTTGATATTTGCCTTGGCGCATTGGTGATACCTCGAAAGAACTAGCCCTTGGTTGTGCATCCACACTCTTCCTATCAATTTATGGTAGGAAGTTGCAATCTCTATCACGTGGAATTTTATGTGGGAACTCAAATTTCCCATCACAATCCCAATATTCACATAACCAATGGACTTGGAAGACTGGTTGTCATAACCTAAAATCACCAAAGGCATAAGGACTAATCTTTCCTCCAGAATATTAGCTGCGTGGAAAGAATTTATTGGCATGATGCTGATGGAGGCTACCCCATCCATAAGAGCCCTTACAAAGCTAACTCCGTTAATGCTGGCAATCACATATAAGGGACTATTATGAGGGAATCTCACGGCCCTATCTGCATCGCTGAAAGTTATTTCTAATAGAAACTTCTTCACCAACCTGGCCATGGGTCCCTTCCATCTCAACGAAGGGACTGCGTTCTTCCTCGCAATATCAAGGATTGCCTGGGTTATCTCCAACTTACTTTCTTTTGGCAACTCCACCTAGTCGAAGAACCAGGCAAACTTTGGAGACTTCAAAACTGCACAATATTCCATATCTTGGTCTACTTCCTCACCTTTAACGTTCTATACGTCCTCCACATCTTTAGCACCTGATTCATCGTAATCTAACACCACGTTAGCCATTCCCCTAGTGCAATCTTCCAAAGACTCTTCAAAGTCCTCCTGCTCCATCGTTAGATCCATTACTTCTCTTTCTGCCTCATCTTCGTAGGCCACCACCAGATTGGCCCCATGTTTTGGGAGTGGGTTGTTGTTAACATTTTTTAGAGGGATTTGTAATGTTCCTACCTTTACATGTTTGTCGATGATTCTTCTTAGCGTAAAATAACTTTTCATTGGATGTTGGATCTTTCGATGGATCTCGCAATATTTGGGATCCACTCTGGTTGCCTCGTTTGGTTCCCTTGCGGGGATGCCCTTTAGTTTATACACTATTCCTCCTTGAACCATGACATTGTAATAGCTGATGGCCTCCTTTACTGTACAAGGTATCGGTGGTGGATCCTCCCCATCTCTCCCAAACTTTCTCTTATTGTCCCTCTTCGTTAGTTTTCCCCTATCTTCTCCTTCAGCATATTCCACCCGTGGGGACTGAGACCCCCCTCCCATAGGTTGTATCGACTGCCTAAACATCATGGGAACCACCACTAGGTTAAGTCGTACCACTAACGAGATATTCCTTACTGCTTTTAGGAATGCCACAAAAGTCCTCTCGCGCGTCTCGTTAATAAAATGGCATATTTACTCAGGAAGCATTCCTTTTGCATAGATCTGTAGTAGTATGCCACCACATCTTACCCTGGTCGTTGTTTCTCTCTCCCCATTTGGGTCAAGGTGAACTCATCTTCTGCCAGAAAGAACTTCTGGATGAACAAAACGTGCATCTCCTCCCATGTGAAAACACTCTTAGGAGCTAGGTGATAATACCAGTTATATGACTTATCGGTTAAGGATTTGAAAAACTCCCTCAACCTGAGTTTTTTGTTATTGTAGTGCACCCCCAGATGCTCAACGAAGCGTTTAATGTGCTCCTTCGGTTTCCCTCCCTTTCCTGTGTACTTTTTAAAGATAGGGGGAATATAATCTTTTGGATAAGGCTCATCTTTATATTCCTGAGGGTAAGGCATCCGAAAATCATCATAAACCAACGCTACCTCAGAAGATAACTACGAGGAATCTTTCATGAACTTCAGCATCTCCTTCTGCATCTCTTTTCTCATTTCCACCATGGATTATACCGTTACATGAACGGACAGAGGGACCATAGGTGGGACGCCCGTTGCACTCGAGATAACCACCATAGTTGGAACACTCGTTACCCCTGGGGTTCCCACCTCTGGAATCACAACAGGGGGTATTCTTGCTGGGGCAGTTCCCATTGGAACTGCGGTTGGTGGGGCCGTTTGGGCTACCCTGGTGTTACGAAGGAATTGGTATCAAATCCCCCCAACACCGTTGAAGCTATAGGAGTTTGTAAAAACTCATAAAATTTATTCATGAGGAGTTCCACTTGAGATGGTCCCGACTCGGCACTCGTGGAAGCTTGTGTCACTCCTGAAACGCCTGACACCATTTGAACTGGAGGTACCTCCACTCGAGAGGATCTATCTCTAGAAGCCTCATCGCAACTTGTTCTTTATTGTGTTGAATATCATCAAAGTTGAGTCTTCGATTAACATTATCTTGCGTCATATCCTTTGCTTAGAAGAATGCCTCCCCAGCAGAGTTGCCAAATGTAAGAGGGTAGTTTAGATAAGAAGGAGGCGTAACCCCTTTTTTAGTATAGTAATGGAAAATTAATCAAGAAACACCTTTGACTAAGTAAAACCTGTAAACACAAATCTATAGAGATACACTGAGTTTGAACTTGCAAGAACTCTCGAGTATAACTCAAGAAAAAAATAATAAAGAAACTCAGAAGTAACTCGTTTGGAGAGAGAGAAAAGTGAACACCCTAGACACACCTTGACAGGCAGCCAAACACCCCAACCACCCTCAAAGATTTCTGTCATGTATTTAAAGATTCGTAATAAATGACAATAGTGGGTCAGTAAACTCTCTGGTTCGTAGTAAATCTCTCTCTGGTGTATATTCTCTCTGGTAATAACTTCTGAACTCTCAAGAAGAATATCCCTCCCTCAGAGGTGGTTGGGGACCTTAAATATCCCCCACAACACTCCCAAGATAACTCAGTCATTAATTACTGTGAAAGACATCCCTCATACTTTATGTTGTAAATGTTAAATGTTTGATGCACTAGTCAGCTCCACGTCATAACCATTAAATGCCAAGGCATGCCTTTTGTCTAACCACTTGTGTCAGGTGGTTGTCGTCATAGAGGTGGCTCGCCGATAGCCTGATAGCCCCAAATATCACGGTGGTTTACTCAAGTACAAATTTTACATTGCCTAGCTGGCTAGTGACATCATATAAAGTAGATGTGACATTAAGTAGAGGGTTATTTGGTTCATAACTCGACGCCCGATGGGACTCAAGGCTGCTCGGCCCAAGGTTCTATGTTCAATGTATTTTGGTGTTTTACCATGTGTATCTAATATGGTCAGGACAAGCCCCAACGGTGTTGCCTCACTTCTCAATCCTCCTAACCAAGTCCCTCCGAATTTCAGCAGATCGGATTCAACAGAAAGTATGACCTTCTTCCCAACATTAAAGTTAGAATTACAAATGTAAGCACAAAATGTGATTACTGAGCAAGCATAACACCAAGTGTGTGATTTCATGAAGATAGTTCAACCAAGCAAGAAGGCATAAATATGGTAAATATGATACATTTAGCTAAAAGGAGAAACGTTTTCATTAATAAGTAGGAAGTGTTACATAATGATGATTCAATTACAAGACAGAGGGACAAAAAAGAAAAACAAATGAGTTAAACCTTCTCCTTATCCTGAACAGTGCTCCCAGAAGGCAGGTCGACAGAAGGAATGGACTCATCAATGGGCTTTAAGGAAGACCCTGCAGGTTGAATGGAGGATTCTCCAGACCCTTCCTTATCATCAAAATCTTCCTCCAAGTTTGGAGGAGAGCCTGGATCATGCCTTAAGAATAATTAAAAATCCTTAGTAGTGCCGACCTCCTTGACGGCATCCGACCAGCCGTCCTTTAGGGATTTCTTCCTGACGAACTCAATTCGAGTGGAGATAGCCAGAAACTCCTTATCCTTGCCTTTATTGAAGGTGTCTTCTTTTATTTTCTTATTTTTGACCTTCTCTACAACCAGTTTAGAGGTCAGACCAGCAGCTTTATCCTTAACAGACTTTAGGAGGGCTTGATTTTCTACTAACTTGTCCTCGGCCATCTTGGCGTCATTTTCAGTACACTACACCAAAACTGGCAATTGGTCACGACCAAAATCCCAGACCAAGACTGTGGGTCACGAACTTGGGCCGTGACCATTTCGGGCATGACCAATTTCGTGGGTCGCGGCCCAAGTCCTTGACCAAAAAATGGTCATGGCCTGTAGTGGGTCATGACAGACAGTCGCGAACTTGGGCCGTGACCCATACCGTGACGAGGGATAAATGGTCGCGGCCATCGTCCGTGACCCACAACCGTGACAAAATTGGTCACTGCCCCAAAGTCCATGACCCACAACGCGACGTAAAAAAAAAAGAAAAAATTAGTCGCGGACTTTGGTCGTGACTCACAACCGTGACAAAATTGGTCACAGCCAAAGTTCGTGACCCACGCCGCGACGAAAAAAAAAGGAAAAAAATGGTCGCAGACTTTGGCCGTGACCCACAACCGTGATAAAAATTGGTTGCGGCCAAAGTCCGTAACCCACGCCGTGACGAAAAAAATGGTCGCGGACTTTGGCTGCGACCATTTTTCGTCAGGGTTGGGGGTCATGGACTTTGGCCGAGACCATTTTTATGCGCGACCGAAAAAATAAAAATGGTCATGGATAAAGTCCATGTCCATATTTAGCTAATTTTTTTTTTAAAATGTCATTTTTTGGTTCAATCCTAAAATCGAGGGTCCTGTGACTGCACGGTTGCGAATATTTATTATTGGCAACACAATAAAAAAAATCACAAATTGTGAATCGGGAACGTTGTTAATAAACAAATATATATACAAATTTAAAAATATTACATGTCTTAATAATTCACAGACCAAAAAAAATTTGGCTGAGTTTCCTCTATTTTCTGGACATTCCAAACCCTGTATATATAAAACCTGCTTATTATAAAGCTCGCACGGCCATAAAACTAAACAATAAAAGCCTGCACAACTGTAACACATAAAAAAACATAATCCTGAATGCCCACACCATTATATAAACAATCTTCATGTCGTAAACCATTGCCTTCTACATTTGTTCCACGTGCAAGAATCCTATAAAAGATAGGATACAAAAGATATGATATCAGTAACCAAGTAGTTTTACAAAAAATTTATTCAAGATGAAAAATTGCATATATGAGTTATAATTAACAACATATCAATGTTTTTATTCCTAAGTCTAGAAATATGCAAATTATCGTCGTATTCTCAAACCGAGAGCCCCGTGATCGCGCTGTCAGTTCGTACGAGTTACATTGGTCCCGTGCAAAGTGTTAGTGCCACTCACGGGGCCGTTTGGGGGATGTTTCGGGTTTTCGCCCACTAACAACAAGTTTTTAAGTCTAAGTCTAGAAATATACAAATTATCATCGTATTCTTAAATCGGGAGTCTCGTGATCGGGCGGTTAGTTCGTACGAGTTACATTGGTCCTGTTAGCGGTGTTTGTGCCACTCACGGGCCGTTCGGGGGCTGTTTCGGGTTTTCGCCCTCTAACGACAAGTTTTTAAGCCTAAGTCTAGTAATATGCAAATTACCGTCATATTCTCAAATCGGGAGTCCTGTGATCGTGCAGTCAGTTCCTACGAGTTACATTAGTCCCGTGCGAGGAGTTGGTGCCACTCACGGGGCCGTTCGGGCGTCTATTTCGGGTTTTCCCCCACTAACGTCATGTTTTACCAGGTAGTTAAATTGTTTGATCTTTTTATTTCCATACCTATAAATAGGAGTACCCTCTATATGACGCACACTAATAAAAGAGTTATGTGTGCGGTCTAATTGCAATCTCTCCCACTCTTGTTGACATTAATTACCACCGTGCCTTATTTTTCTAGAGAAAAGTATACGAGGGCGTGAATATGAGTTCTACTATTAAGGTTTGGGTTTGAACATTATGAGAGTTTAAAAGTATATGTGAAATCCCAACAACAACCCGTTGTAATTGTTTATAACATGTTTTGTTAGGGTTTATTATGAGAGAGTTTTAAAGTATATGTGTATTATCAATTCAATAAACATACAAACTGCAGAATCAACAGAAACACACACTGTACTTACACACATATTGTAGTACAAACAAACAACCAATGCATAAACACTATTACAGAAGGTAAATGTAAAAAAAATATATTGTAGTACTTACACATAAAAAATCACGACATGCATATAACCCCAGATATAATATGATGGCACGCATATAACCCCCAATAAAATCACGACAAGCTGGTTGTAAATTTTTTTACTCATTAAAAATCCATTTAATTATATTTTGTCAAAAAAAATACGAACGTACAATCTAGGGTTTAGTGGCATAGTCTATACATACACGCACATACAATCTAAGGTTTATTGACATAATCTATACATACACACACATACTATTTAGGGTTTACTAAACCCTAATATTTTTTTGACATAAATCTATACATACACACATATACAATCTACACATACACACACATACAATATAGGGTTTATTGATAAAAAAATAATTTATTTGTTCATAGTTACACACATAAGCATACATATACACATAAATCTATACATACACACACATATAAACATAAATCTATACATACACACACATACACAAATACAAACATAAATCTACACATACATACATAGAAATTAGGGCAAATCACGAAATCCAAATGAAATCAAAATGAATCAATACATACCAGGGGTTAATCCAAATGAAAACCAACTGAAATCGCACAAATCCAACTTAAATCCATACGGAATCGCACGAGCCCTTGTAAATCTAACTTAAATCAACACGAAATCGCACAGCCCTTAGACAGCCTTACAAATCGCAGAAATGAAATCACAAGCAACAGTTTTTTTAAGACCTGAATTTGGTCACGGCCTAGAGCCATGACCCACCATGCGTGAACCTCTTCACATCAACCCTGTTTCTTGAATGAGGTATGGTCACGGCCCATAGTCATGACCCACAATAAGAAATGGTCATGGCCCCCAGCCGTGACCCTCAATGTGTGTGTTTTCTACTTAGTCATGTCTTTGGTCACAACCCAAGTTCGTTACCCATCCGCGACCAGTTTGGAGGGAATTTTGGCACAAAATTTGGCACCAAGATGGTCACGCCCTGGTCACGGTCTAAGTCCGTGACCCACAGTGGTTAGGGATTTGGTCCGTGACCACCTTTAGATCATTAATAATTTAGTGTGGTAATAAATATGGTCACACCAAATATTGAGTTGGTCACGGTCGAAGTACACGACCAGCTAAGCGCGAACTTGGGCCGTGACTCACTGAGCGTGACCATTCGCATGATTTGGTGTAGTGGTAGCTGTCAAGCTAGTTTCGACAGTTACCAGCTTTCCCTCAGTAGTGGTGGATCTATCATTAGCCCTGTTCAATTCTTCCTCCCAAGCTTTCTACTTAGACTCCAATAATGACCTTAAAGTCTACACAGATTGCCTTAGACCCTCAAGGGCTTCTTTAACATCTCCTCCCAAAGAACGTATCTGATCGTCCTTCTTCATCAGTTGATTGAAATTCACCAAAAATTGCACAAAGGACAACATCATATTATAAGGAGTACTAAAAGAAAAACAAGACATTAAGGGCAAGTAATAGAGGGAAAATAAATACCATATCCAAATTTTGGAAAGCATTATCTTCCAACTTTAATCGTGGCAGAGGAGTAAGGGTTTTCTCTATCAGCAGAGCGAGTACTAGTTTTGATCAACTTCCTGACCACACCAGGATGGAAAACCACTGAGGATGACACTACAATAGCCAAATCCTCATGAATCTTCTCGACCAACTCTTGATCGGCATAACTCTTCTCAACTTGCTTCTTAGACAGTCCATTTTTTAACCTCTTGAATTGATATGCAATAGTACCCATCTCCCTAGCTGTGATGACATGGCGAACTTTTTTAGCAACTTTAGGGGTTTTCTCTGGCTTCTTGGCATCAGCAGCCTTGTCGGTCTTCTCGGTAGCCCTCTTAGAAGTGGGAGACAAATCTTCAGTCGTCAGGTAAGGAACTTTTATATTTTCCATATTAGCAAGTGGGGAGGTGGGAATAGTAGAAATTTCCAACGACTCAAAAGAAGATGAAGTCCCAAAATCCTTCTTAGGCCCTACAGATTCCTCAGTCGAAGAAGCTGGAGTTAGTTCCTCTTCAAGATTTATGGGGTCTCTGCAAGAGGGGTGGGCCAAGCAACAAAGGAAGTGATTGAGCTCATATATATATATATATATATATATAAAGGCGAACCAATATATGAGCATAAAAGTAGGATTTAACAGACACAATTGTTCTATAATGCATAAAAATAAAGAGCGCTAATGCACAATAAAGAGCGCTATACATGCAGGTCTTTAAACCATTTAGCCCCTTAAATAGATATTGATATATGATTAGTCCAAACCTTTTATTTTGTTCCAAAAAGTCCCTCACCATATAAAAACACTCAAAACAAGAACACACATAAACCTATTTATCCACTTCCCTCTATCCCTTCCCCACACTGTCGGATCTCTGACATCCCTCGTTGGAGATTCGGTGACCACCATCGGAGCTCCGGCAAGGGCTATCAAAGCTCCAATAGTGGGGGTGGGGTGGGGTGGGGGAGGTGGGGAGGGGATACTGCTAAGGCGGACCTTTAAAAATAAGAGAATATTAGGAAAATGGGTATTTGAGGAATTTAATGGGTTAAACTAAAAATAGGTGTATTTTTTACAAAATATGTATTTATGTTGGGGACTATACATTAATTGACCCACCCACCCACCCACCCCCCCACACACACACACACACACACACACACATATATATATATATATATATATATATATATATATATATATATATATATATATATATATGTGTGTGTGTGTGTGTGTGTGTGTGTGTGTATGTGCGTGTTGTGCGTGTATGTATGTTTATCTGAGTTTTGTAGGTATTGGAATGCTTAATGGAGCATCGGGGAAGTTAATTCATAGGATGCAACTTTAAGGGCATTTTTTGCCTTTTCATACTTATTGTCCATGCTGGAAAAACACCATGGAAGCATATTTCGTTGAGTTAGCTTCATGTTATCACTCCCATCACGTCATTCCGAGTCTGGATGATGAAGTTAGAGCCGTTTTTATAAAGAACTTTGTCTAACCTTACAAAAGATCTTCAAGTTTCATTGGAGATTCGTGAGAAACTTGAAGCTCGTGTCTCCCAACTCAAGATTGATCTCGAACGTGCCCAGGAGGTCAAGGTCACTTTAAAGGACATATCTAAGAAGGTTGGAAAGATGATCCTCGGTCCCGCATTAGGTAACGTTGAGAGGCAAGGAATAGGTTATGACGGTGCATCCACTTCCAAAGTTGCACCCAAACCGGTTCTCGAGTTTATGATGGATCCTTATGGGCCTTGACCTAATGCACCAACGAGCCCACCAATGAGATCCCTTCCTAGGCATTTTGTGCAAGGTAGAACCATGCCTGTTTATATTTGTTCCCATTGCAAATAAAGAGGTCACCTTTGGAAATTTTAGTTTAAGCTAGGGAGAGTTTCTCACACGCGTGTTCCCCGGTATTCGTCCACACCAGTTTTTATACATGTTTTCATATGCACTCCCACACATGCTGCTCTACATGTTCCCACACATCACCATAGATATTTTGAGAGTTTTTTTAGAGCAAGTAGAGTTTTAAGTCCAAACATCACAATGTTTTATGGAAGAATTTGATAGGATGTCAGTCCTTTTGAGAAATCCTCCAGGCCTAGTATTTTTTATATATTTGAAAATTTCCAAAAAGATTTTGGGTTTTAAGAAGAAGTTTAAAAAGTTGAAAAAGATTTTATTTTTGATAATTTTTTTTGAAAAAGACAAGATTTTTGTATTTTCGTTTTTCATCATATATGAATGTGCATTTAAGATATTCAGATCACCCCAATATTCCATGACTTTTTCATGTTGTTTTGAGACATGGCTTCGTTTCTTTAGTGTGCTTAATAATGTGTGGATAACATTTTGTTGTTCATTGGTGATTACTTTCTTCATATTAAACTCTTTATCACCTTTATTGCACACGGGTACGGACTTTTTGAACATTGTACTACTTGTAATATGTCTAATATGGTATTCTCATCTCAATCATTCTCAATCGCGAACCAAATGTAAAAAGATATAAGTTGTGCGTGTAAGAATCATTACTCGAATTTTGTTTCCCGAAAAATATTGTTATATATTAAGAAATCGAAAGGGTCTACTAAAAACAAAAATTCTCCTTGCGTTAAAATCCTTTATTAGCTTTAATGGGGAGCTCAATGATTTCTTTGAGGGGGAGGGGCCGTAGACCGAGGGACCCTCTTTCCACTACCTTTTCCTCCTGGTGATGAAGGTATTCATTGGGATTATCAACAAAGCCTATGCTAGTAACCGGTTCACTCACCATCCAAAGTGTAAAGAAATGACTTTGAACCACCTAAGTGTGACACCCCGCCTAATAAAATACCGGGTGATCAGTCCTATACCAAATTAAAACAGGAATCCCAGTTGGTTCATCTTTGGCATCACTGTCAAAAAATTTTCAAAACTTACTAACCACCTAGTATTACAAAAGTTGGTGCCAATTTTAACTTTTTTAATTAAACAAAACAGTACATGCAGATATAAATATAAACTATTCACACAACTGAATAAAACTCAAACGAATAATTAATTAAACAAATTTGCCGAATAAACCACCGGCCACCAAAGTGAAATCCAATACAAATATTCCATACCTGAATAAATACATCTGAAAACTGTACTGAGAAGTCTGGGCGACAAGCCCTAAATAAAACTGAAACTGATACATGATTCCTACTCTAGGGATAAATGAACGATGCGTCTAATCCAAACTCCTGTTAGCATCCACATATGCCACAATTCCGTGTCCCTGGAATAGAATATCAATCCTGGCGTCCCTGTGGCTGGACACCTAAAAGGTTTTGAAAATAGTTTTATAGCAAGGGTTAGAATCCAAAACATTTTGAAAATATTTAGCAAGTGAATTAACTGCAGTAATTTAAAATGCATGAATGCGATTCATATTTAAGTTAGTGTCGCACTCCCTTATGGACATTCTCACCCCTCCACTATTGTGCACACCTAACGGTTACCTTGGACCCCACCTAGTTGTACTAACTCGTCCAACCAGTCCCGGTATAACCTCCCCTTGCCATACTACTCTAACCCGAGTATAATGATTCTTGAATGATAAGTTATCTCACAATTAACTTAATTAATTCCTTCTTAAATAGTAGCATATAACCGTGTCACAAGTTATATAAAGTAAATACATCACACACTGTATTATTATCCATATATAATATTGAATACCATTATATACGTACCTTTACTAAAACATCCACACAGATAACGTACGTATATCCATCCCTCCGAGTATACCCTCACCGGATGATTCCCTCTAAAGTGCTATCTCACTAGGTGTGCTCACATAACCTAGTTACCCAAGTTGGAATCGCTCACCAACCTCGCCCAAAACATAAACGAAGTGGAGGCGGTCATATTTCTTCCCTGAAAGTGAGATAATCCCCTCACCCATATACCGGAAGCTATGACCTGGGGATATACTCACCCTACTCCTCAAGCTAGGGGATTCACCCACATCGTGAAACCTCCCTTGATAGCACTAGAGTATATAAATTAAATAAATATCTAATCACTGATATTTAATAGCACACATAATATATACACACATATATATACTATCACTACACCGTATATATATACTATAAACCCCGGCTTTACCGTGTAGTCAAAGATCCGCAACACTAGCCTGAAATTTTCTGAGTCTATGTCCCGACTCTCTTAATTAATTTTCTCGCTTAATAATTTATCATCTTCCTGAGTCTATGGTCCGACTCTAATATATTTAATTCACACCGCAATTAACTTATTACCTCCCCGACTCTAATTAGATTAATTAACACACCTATTAATTTAATACCTTCCCGAGTCTGTAATCTGACTCTAATTTAATTAATTAACACATCAATTAATTTAGTACTAATCCGAGTCTGTAGTCCGACTCTAATTTAATTAATTTACACATTAATTAATTTAATATCAATCCGAGTCTGTGGCACGAGTCTAATTTAATTAATTTAATACGTTCCCAAGTCTACAGTCTGACTCTAATTTAATTAATCTCAGATTTATTAATTTAATACTTTTCCGAGTCTACAGTCCGACTCTAATTTAATTAATCTCACATTAATTAATTTAATATTTGGTGTCGCCCAACCATTATACCCGGACTCGATCACTTGGCCCGTAACTTACTATTTCCCGAGTCTATGTTTCTATCACAAGGAAACACACAATAGGCATTCACAACCCAAGTAATCCTATAAAATAGTAGGTATTTACACAACCCAATTATACATACTTGTACGTAATATATTTCTCTCTAATACTCACCGTACTTGTTTGCTTTACGAATTTATTTCACTTTCATATTAATTCAAGTATTCACACAACTCTAAGGGTCCTAGTTACCCCTTGTTATATCAAATCAGTAGTTACCCTTGTTAACCCACTGACCTAATGAATTTAAGCTCGCTCACGCTTTTTCGTAATTATATTCTTATCATCTCAAATTAGAGTACGTCACAATCAAGCCTATGAATCTCCACTTTAACTCTCTCACAAAATTAAAGTCAAACACTCAATCATAGACCTACTTCCATATCATTATTCCATCAATATATTTCATCATGGTCCCAAACATTTCCCCAGTAAAATTTTAGACGTTTGAGGCTTAAAAAAAAATCTCAAATTTTCTGGCAGATTAAACACCCTCTAGAAAAATTTTAATTTCTCCCTCTACAGAACTCCGATTGACCTGATTCCTAATTCATTGGATAGATAAGAGAAATACCTTTCCATTAATGTATGGTTCACACTCTAATTCGAAGTAAAATTCAAATCGCACACGTTTAAATCACGTTAAAATTCTGGCAGATTACTATGTTGACCGATCAAACACCCTGTAGTAAAATGTTGATTACTTCCTCTACAGAACTCCGGTTGACCTGATTCCAAGTTCATTGGATAGCTAAGAGCATACGTTTAAAGTTGTGTTAAACATTCTGGCAGATTGACATTTTGTGTTCGTCAATTAAACCCTAAGTCATTCAAGATTTATGTTCTTCATCCAAGAACTCATAAAGATTCCATGTTAATCATCAAATATATTCAAATTTCATTTTATCTTTACTTAAGGATATATAATACACCAATTTCTTACTTTGAATCTCAGCCAAGTATTCCATTAACAAAACCCCATTTTCACCCATTTATACCCAAAAACTAATTTTAGTTTACACATCACTAAAATATGAGTTGGATATCATAAATCTATCATTATAGCAAGTTAACCACTTGCCTGAAATCCTTCGTAGGGTCTGCTTCCGTTGGTGTAGTCCCTTAATTCGGCTCCAATAAGCCCCAATTGGCTCTTGATTTGCTTTCCCCCAATTTCCCTCTCAAGCTCTATGCTTAGAATTTATGTTTACTGCCGTTTAACACTTCTCCATTTAGGTTAAAAGCCCTTAGACCCTTTTTGGCCATCTGGGCCTAATTAAAATGGTTCAACTCACCCCGTGTGGGCTCGGCTATGACCAAAAATATCCCGAGACCCAATTACCATCCTCGGGTACTCTTTTCTGACTATCTCGACCCACCTGGACGCAACCGCGCACTCGGAATTTCCATTCGAAATACTTTTTGACATTTCTGAATTCGACCTCAAAATGCGGCACACATTAATTCGGAAAATTAAACTTAAAGTCGCCAATTATAAATAATTCGGCTCACTCAAATAAATTCTCCAACTCATGAATTTAAGTTTCTCCAATTTAAATATGTTTATAACTCCCAAAAATAATTAAATATTAAATCCTCAAAATTACGGGGTGTTACATACTCCCCCCCCCCCATAAAGGAATTTCGTCCTCGAAATTAAGATGAGCGTAATGTTCCAAGCTTCGCATATTACTCTCTAGTCATGTGCCTCTAAGCCTGTTATATCTATCCCATCCGCTTCTAAGCATAAGTTACACAAGTATGCATTTAAATTAACCAGGGCGCCCATACGCCCTATACCCGTGCTTAACCGCACAAAATTTTCATTAATTAACCCGGGTGCCCATACACCCTATCCCCGCGCTCTACCGCACGAAAGTTACCCGACTATGCTAGTCGTAACCCGTAATATAACTTCGAACCCGTAGTCACATCACACATATATATCTACTTTTCAAGTACCCAACCAATGTACTAACGACCAGACATCTCCCCACTTTCCAACGTTGCGCTAAGTTTCATGCGTGGGATGTCTCGCAAAGCAAAATCCAAACAAGGAACCCCCCGATACACTACTACCTAGCATTGTCGGTCGTTGAGATCCGTTAGACCCTCAGTCCATAGCACGTACCCCTAAATACTTGTCTCTTAACACAAAACTATATACGCTTACCCTTATGCTACCAAAGACAACATAAAATACCGCGCCCTTACTATCACTAGTCCTTGCGCAAAATAAACCCCGAGCTATCTCTCTTTGCTCGAAAATAAATCTAATCACCCTGATTCACTTCAGTAAACATCCCTGCTTACCGGGATAAAATGTGAGAACACAAGACCTCACTTTGTGTCTATCGCACCACACAATATAACATAAATACACATATATACATAGGCTAAACGCTCTCTTAGGTGATATCTCGTACCAATCATATCCTGGTGTCGCGAACACCAAAACTTACCCCCACTATTCACAATAGTTCAAATCCATCGCTATCCAGCCGATATTTAGGAAATATTATCAACCCTACTCCCATAATTATCGAAAGTAGTAACTCTTCGCATAATTCAAACCTTCACTCAGTGTACACCTCCACTCTCCCGTGAAGAACACCAAGGAACTCCGCTACCCCACGAAAAGTTTATCCACATACTATGGCTGCTACAGCCAATGCACCCACTAAATTTGACTCACCCGCGAACTCTACTGAAAAATAAGTCTTATATTGTGACATCCTCCTTGTCACTCAAAAATATATCCCATGCCCATAGGGTAAAATAAATAATTAGCTCCATACTCCAACTGCAATGGATGATCCTCGGGTTCCGGAGCATCTTCTCCTTGCCCGAATGTGCCCATGACTTGATGTAGTGGTTGCACATCCAGGACCTCGTCATGTAGATGACCCCTGCCTCGCTTAAGACAATCTCTCTTCATGTGTCTCGCTTACCCACAAACGAAATACCTTCTAATACATTCACCCTGCCACTGATCCCTTGCATGCCGACCTTGTTGGAATTCCTGACCATCCTGCCGATAGCCCCTAGCTCTAAGTTTAGCACGATTTCCCTGCCGGAAATCCTGCCCCTGATCTCCCCCTGCCTGCTGCTGGGATACCCTACTGGTACTATTCCCTCCTGCCTTATACGACTGGATAGTTTCCACTCCCCTCCCTCTTCCTTTCGCGTGGAAGCGATATTCCCGATAGTGTAGGAGTGTTGCGTTAACGACATCAGTATAAGCTACTAATATGAAATTACTAATTAAAGGTTGTCTGATTCTCCAGACTAACCAATTCACAAACCTTACTTTCTTTCTTCATCGCTTACCTTAACCGGTACAAAATTTGCCAAATGAGTAAATTCTTCCTCGTAATCGGCCACTGAACGGTCTCCCTGAGTCACCTCACTAAATTTTCTCCTCATTTCGATCTCAATCGCTGGAGGAAAATACTTGCAGCCGAACCGCACCCAAAACCGTGTAATAGACTGTAGCGCTGCTCCCACTAAACTAACATTGGCTAGCATTTTCTTCCACACCTCATCGCAATCTCCCATGCATAGGTGACGCTGGATATCTCTCTTCCTTGACATGCTAGCACTACACCTGAACCCCCTCACAACTCTGGTGGATGCCCATTATTGAAAAATCTCTCATACTTACTGCCACCCCGGTGGCCCCGCGTGAGCTTTAATATCTGGCGCCATTAACACTCGTGGCTGATCCCGTGGGAAGTACCCTGCCATTGTTACCATCGTCGCTTCAACTGCCCGCGCCATTAGTTCAGTTACATATGCTGCCAAAATCATCTCTGGCGGTTGCTGCGGTAACTCTTGCTCCTGACGAGCCTCCCTAGTCTCAACTCCCCCTGCTGCCCTAGCTGCTCCCTCTCCTGAGCGGCATCTGGAATGAGAATCGAATCGTATGAGTTCACTCTCAAATATAAATTTGGCAGAAGAACGTATATGCACATACGTATGAGAATACAACAATCCTATAATAGGGCTCTATATCAAAGATTGCTAAGTTGAAATGTGAAAAGCCGCACAGATCCTAAGGACACTAGAACCTGATGCTCTGATACCATCTGTGACACCCCGCCTAATAAAATACTACGTGATAAGTCCTATACCAAATTAAAACAGGAATCCCAGTTGGTTCATCCTTAGCATCATTGTCGAAAACTTTTTAAAACTTACTAACTACCTAGTATTCCAAAAGCTGGTTCCAATTTTAACTTTTAAATTAAACAAAACAGTACATGCGGAAATAAATATAAACCATTCACACAACTGAATAATTAATTAAACAAATTTGTCGAATAAACCATCGGCCAACAAAGTGAAATCCAATATAAATATTCCATACCTTAATAAATACATCTGAAAACCGTACTGAGAAGTCTGGGCGACAAGCCCTAAATAAAACTGAAACTGATACATGATTCCTACTCTAGGGATAAATGAACGATGCGTCTAATCCAAACTCCTGCTAGCATCCACATATGCCGCAGCTCCGTGTCCCTGGAATAGAATATCAATCCTGGCGTCCCTGTGGCTGTACACCTAAAAGGTTTTGAAAATATTTTTATAGCAAGGGTTAGAACCCAAAACATTTTGAAAATATTTAGCAAGTGAATTAACTGCAGTAATTTAAAATGCATGAATGCGCTTCATATTTAAGTTAGTGTCGCACTCCCTTATGGACATTCTCACCCCTCCACTATTGTGCACACCTAACGGTTACCTTGACCCCCACCTAGTTGTACTACCCCGTCCAACTAGTCCTGGTATAACCTCCCCTTGCCATACTACTCTAACCCGAGTATAATGATTCTTGAATTGTGAGTTATCTCACAATTAACTTAATTAATTCCTTCTTAAATAATAGCATATAACCGTGTCACAAGTTATATAAAGTAAATACATCACACACTGTATTATTACCCGTATATAATATTGAATACCATTATATATGTACCTTTACTAAAACATCCATACATATAAAATACGTATATCCATCCCTCCGAGTATACCCTCACCGGATGATTCCCTCTAAAGTGCTATCTCACTAGGTGTGCTCACATAACCTAGTTACCCAAGTTGGAATCGCTCACCAACCTGACCCAAAACATAAACGAAGTGGAGGCGATCATATTCCTTCCCTGAAAGTGAGATAATCCCCTCACCCATATACCGGACGCTATGACCTGGAGATATACTCACCCTACTCCTCAAGTTAGGGGATTCACCCACATCGCGCAACCTCCCTTGATAGCACTAGAGTATATATTAAATAAATATTTAATCACTGATATTTAATAGCACACACAATATATACACATATATATATACTATCACTACACCGTATATATATATACTATAAACCCCGGCTTTACCGTGTAGTCAAAGATCCGTAACACTAGCCAGAAATTTTCTGAGTCTATTTCCCGACTCTCTTAATTAATTTTCTCACTTAATAATTTATCATCTTTCCGAGTCTAGGGTCCGACTCTAATGTATTTAATTCACACCACAATTAACTTATTACCTCCCCGACTCTATCGTCCGACTCTAATTAGATTAATTAACACACCTATTAATTTTATACCTTCCCGAGTCTGCAATCTGACTCTAATTTAATTAATTAACACATCAATTAATTTAGTACTAATTCGAGTCTGTAGTCCGACTCTAATTTAATTAATTTATACATTAATTAATTTAATACCAATCCGAGTCTGTGGCACGAGTCTAATTTAATTAATTTAATACGTTCCCAAGTCTACAGTCTGACTCTAATTTAATTAATCTCACATTCATTAATTTAATACTTTCCCGAGTTTACAGTCCGACTCTAATTTAATTAATCTCACATTAATTAATTTAATATTTGGTGTCGCCCAACCATTATACTAGGACTCGCTCACTTGGCCCGCAACTTACTATTTCCCGAGTCTATGTTCCTATCACAAGGAAGCACATAATAGGCATTCACAACCCTAGTAATCCTATAAAACAGTAGGTAATTACACAACCCAATTATACATACTTGTACGTAATATATTTCTCTCTAATATTCACCCTACATGTTTGCTTTACGAATTTATTTCACTTTCATATTAATTCAAGTATTCACACAACTCTAAGGGTCCGAGTTACCCCTTGTTATATCAATTCAGTAGTTACCCTTGTTAACCCACTAACCTAACGAATTTAAGCTCGCTCACGCTTTTCCTTAATTATATTCTTATAATCTCAAATTAGAGTACGTCACAATCAAGCTTATGAATCTCCACTTTAACTCTCTCACAAAATTAAATTCAAACACTCAATCATAGACCTACTTCCATATCATTATTCCATCAATATATTTCATCATGGTCCCAAACACTTCCCCAGTAAAATTTTAGACATTTGAGGCTTAAAAAAAAATCTCAAATTTTCTGGCAGATTAAACACCCTCTAGAAAAATTTTAATTTCTCCCTCTACAGAACTCCGATTGACCTGATTCCTAATTCACTGGATAGATAAGAGAAATACCTTTCCATTAATGTATGGTTCACACTCTAATTCGAAGTAAAATTCAAATTGCACACGTTTAAATCACGTCAAAATTCTGGCAGATTACTATGTTGACAGATCAAATACCCTGTAGTAAAATGTCGATTACTCCCTCTACAGAACTCCGATTGATCTGATTCCAAGTTCATTGGATAGCTAAGAGAAATATATTTCCAGGCATGTATGGTTCATACTCTAATTCGAAGTAAAAATAAAATGGCATACGTTTAAAGTTGTGTTAAAAATTTTGGCAGATTGACATCTTGTGTTCATCAATTAAACCCTAAGTCATTCAAGATTCATGTTCTTCATCCAAGAACTCATAAAGATTCCATGTTAATCATCAATTATATTCAAATTTCATTTTATCTTTACTTAGGGATATATAATACACCTATTTCTTACTTTGAATCTCAGTTAAGTATTCCATTAACAAAACCCCATTTTCACCCATATATACCCAAAAACTAATTTTAGTTTACACATCACTAAAATATGAATTGGATATCATAAATCTATCATTACAACAAGCTAACCACTTACCTGAAATCGTTCGTAGGGTCTGATTCCGTTGGTGTAGTCCCTTAATTCGGCTCCAATAATCCCCAATTGGCTCTTGATTTGTTTCCCCCCAGTTTCCCTCTCAAGCCCTAGGCTTAGAATTTGTGTTTACTGCCGTTTAACACTTCTCCATTTAGGTTAAAAATCCTTAATTCCGTTTTTGGCCATCTGGGCCTAATTAGAATGGCCCAACTCACCCCGTGTGGGCTCGGCTATGCCCAAAAATTCCCCGAAACCCAATTACCATCCCCAGGTACTCTTTTCTAACTATCTCGACCCATCTGGACGCAACCGTGCACTCGAAATTGCCATCCGAAATACTTTTTGACATTTCCAAATTCGACCTCAAAATGCGACACACATTAATTCGAAAAATTAAACTTAAAGTCGCCAATTATAAATAATTCGGCTCACTCAAATAAATTCTCCAACTCATGAATTTAAGTTTCTCCAATATAAATATTTTTATAACTCCCAAAAATAATTAAATATTAAATCCTCAAAATTACGGGGTGTTACACTAAGTTTTGTGGATGACTCGATTCTTCTTATTGGTGGTGATGCTGACTCATACAACATCATCAAAGAGGCCCTTACTGATTTTATCTCCATTTCTGGATTGAAGATCAACCTGGAGAAAAGACACATATACAATGCAGGCATTTATGAAGATGGCAATGAGGATCTTAAGGCTATCCTTGGCATTAAACATGGGTATCCTCCTTTTAAGTACCTTGAGGTTACTCTCATTACCACAAGACTAAAAAATAGGACCACAATACCATTATTGACAAAATTACTCAAAACATTAAATGCTGGACTAATAGGTTTCTAAATTATGCAGGGAGGTTGCTTCTCATAAAATCAGTTGTGTTCATCATACAAGTCTATTGGGCTTGCATCTTTATCCTTCCTAAGAGTGTCATCAAGAGGATTTAGCAAATAATGAGAAATTACTTATGGAAAGGGGATGAATCTAAGAGATCTGGGGCTAAAGTGGCATAGGAGGACATGTGTTCAACCTATGATGAAGGAGGGCTAAACATCAAGAGTCTGAAGGCTTAGAATAAAGAAGCTATGTTTAAGCATCTTTGGATCCTGTATAGCAAAAATGGAAGTTTGTGGATTAAATGGTGCAATGTATATAAGATCAAAGGCATGAGTTTATGGGCTATAAACATACCAACTGATGCTTCATGGAGCTAGAGGAAAATTCTCAAGTTGAGGGATAAGTTTAGACCTTAGATCAAGACCATTATTGGTAATGGCACTCAGACCTTCATGTGGTTTGATAAATGGCATCCTAATGGACCTCTTCATCCTCTCTATGGGGATAGAATAATATAAGACTCAGCTAGCAATTTGAAAGATAAAGTCTCTGATTTTATCTACCTAAGTGAGTGGAGATGATCATCAACAGTTACATGGGAGCTCAATGAAATCAAGCATGTGACCTCGTCTACCATCTGTGAGCTTGATAAGGATAGAGTCTATTGGCAGGCCAATCATAATGGGAAGTTCTATTTTATCAGTTTGGAAGCTTCTGTCCCTATCCTTGCCAAATCTTTTATGGAGTAAGATGGTCTGTAGTGGGGTGTTTATTCCAAAATGTTCTTTCATTGTCTAGATGATTTATAGGAGAGTCATCAACACCAAAGTTAAACTCTACAGCTGGGGGATTACTGAAGATTATCTATATGGCATATGTGGTATTTAAGAAGAGACCTATAACCACCTGCTCTCTAAGTGTAGTTTGGTTAAAAATGTTTGGGATGAAATCTTGCTTAGGAACCAATGTCATAAAGAGGTACAAAGTTAGGATATTGAGTTGCAGATGGCCATCTCCAACTGCAATGATAAGATCTTCTCCAACAATGTTAAAACTTTATCCTTCAGTGCTGATGTCTATTGCATATGGATGGAAAGAAATGTTAGATGTCTCAATAACAAATTCAAAACCTTTGAAACCATTGTGGGGGACATTGAAACAATGGTTATAGCAATAGTCCTTATTCGGAAGAAATCTTAGAGAATCTATGCAAATTTGATGACTTGTATGTATTGGAATATCCCCGAGTACATGCTTGATTATAGCTAGTTTTGTTTTAATTGTTTGGCCTCGTGGTCTTTGTTGACTGTCTAGCCTTTGGGGAATGCCCTTAGGCTTTTGTTTGTGATTTTTTCCTCCTTGTTACTCCCTTTTTGATTTAATATACATTCAATCCGCCCCACCCCCCCCCCCCCCCAAAAAAAAAATCCACCATTTGAAAAATGAGTCTAAAAGATTAACGACACACAAACACATAAGTGCCAAGGCCATTTATTTTATGATCATTGATGCTTCACTATATATGAGCATTATGATATCTTCAAAAATATTTGAGAGTGAATTCATATATATGAGAGATTTTAAGGATGTTATAAAGTATAAGTTCAATGGGTTTACACAATAGACACTCTTGAAAAGCATTAAATAGTTTGGCATTATTGATTTGTGAATCATTTAAATTCATGGCATATTGCATAAGTTCAGTCAATTTCATTTGAGTTCAACATTTTACACCTAAGGTTGAGATTGAGTTATTTCTTCAGAATTATCTCATAACTTCATGCACCAACGTTATGAATACTTATGTTGATTTTCTTCAGGAAAATGTTCATAGAGTTACATTTCTTCTTCAAGATTTGGATATTTTAGTATTATTCCATGGTGCTATGTGTTTTGTACCTGTATGTACCTAAGCTATTTGGGAGGAAATTATTAGGAGAGATCTCAATGCATTAAATTTGAATGATAATATTTCTCATAATAGATTAGAGTGGAAAAGGATAATCCATGTGGCCGGCCCCATATTATGGGATTAAAGCAAGGATGATGATGATGATGACGATACATATACTTTTTATACTTAAATTTTTTATAATTTTCAAAAATAATTGGTATGCCCTTTAGATTGTCATTGCATGTGCTTTATCGATTACCGTCGTAATGATATCTTTTATTCTTCCTGTGATGCTTTTCATTTATGCTTAGTTTCTTACCCTTTGTCTATTACGAACAAAAAATGTGGAGAACAAATTGAGGGGGAGTTTTTTTTTTTTAACTCATACATGTGACGGTATTATTTCGTTTCATATGTGTAGGTCTCTTCCTCTTTGAAGATGATTTTATGGATTTCACAAGATGAAGAATTTTAGTTGAAGACAAAATCTTCAATGCCGTTTCGTTTTTGGGTTTGGGAGGGAATTAGAACATTGTCTTAAGGGTTTTATCATAATTTGGATTTTGTTTTTTATTTTGTATCGGAATAGCCAAAGGGGGAGATTTGTGAGAGCAAGATTTTATAATTGCACATAGAAAATTTTGACGTATCCTATTACAAATCGTTGCTATAAACTGAATACTACATCTGCATATGCCTCCACGATTTTTGAATACTTGTTAGTGACCAATCATCATAAATGGATTTCACACCATAAACATTATGTAGTCTTTAAGTCTTTGAGTCTGTCAATTTCCTAAACAAAGCTGAAATCTAGGTTTTGCCCGAAAGGGATTTTTTTTATTAATCTTATTTGCGTGGTTTGGCATAATTAATTTGGACAATATATTTCTTGCACACCTAAGTCCTAATCAAGATAAATTTTGGTTAAAATTTGAATTTTTGTGTGTGTAACCTAATATACGGACTATTCATATGAACCCCATATTTACAGGTTCAAAATTAGCGCTTTGTGTTTGAGAAGGAAAAATTCTTTGCTCCTGGTTTTAGGATGTCTATCCGAGGGTTTTGAACTTATTGTTTATAACTACCAAGAGCAGTGACTATTTTTGTCACCGCGACAATATTGACAAAATGATTCTAAAGTTCAATTTAGTCATTACTGTTAGTAGTGACAACTATAAAGCCTAATTTTGTCACTGCTATTGGCATTAAAAAATATTAAAGAGAAATTTTATCACTGCTAAAAGTAGTGACAAACATTAAAGCCAAAGTTTATCATTGCCAATAGCAATAAAAATGAGGCAAAGCATTTATCATTGGTAATAGCAGTGACAAATAATTTTATTTGTTACCAAAATATGCTTTATCACTTTAACAAGCAGTGATAAATTATGTCACTGTCACTGGAGTGACAAAGGCCTGGTGATAAAATCAGTGTTTGGTGTAGTGTTAGGATTCCTATAGTGCTTATCCAGAATGCAAGAGAAGCCCTCCATAACAAGGAGGAAAAGGTATCGAGATATGGGATCACCTAATCTAAGGCCTCTGGTTCCAGAAAAGAATCTATGAAGTTCACCATTGAGGCTAACAAAAAACTAGACTTTAGTTATACATTCTCAGATCCAAACAATAACAGTGTAGGAATCTTCACCTAGTTCGAAATTTTAAATAATAACTCCCACCTAACAGTGTCATAGGCTTTCATAATGTTCACAGGTCGCTAGCCTTGCGATAGTTCCTCATGATCTCCTGGAAAAGGAGGATAATATCAACAATAGCCCTCCCCTTCATTCATGCAACTTATCTTTTACTAAAGAGGTGTCTCATCAAAGGTTTGAGTCTTTTACTAGTGATCTTGGATACTTGTAAATGGTATTACACCAAGAGATGGGCCTAAAGTTTTTCATAGAGAAAGGATTAGCCACCTTTGGGATGAAGGCAAGGCAGGTGTAATTCCATTATCTAGGCATGTGACCTCTGGAGATGAAATGGCTTACAACATTAGAGACATCTTCTCCAATAATCTCCCAATTCTTGTTGAAAAAAGTCGTATTCTAGCCGTTAGGCCCAGGGGCCATATCAGACCCTATAGCAAAAATAACACTCTTAATCTCATCAATGGTTTGGGGGCTAGTAAGGCCTCTAATTTGGTTATCACAGAGCTTTCTAACCATTATGTTATCCATGTCATGTATTCCCCACCATTGTTGTAACACTCTATAACTTCTAGTTTTCATAAAACTTCTACCTTCACTCTTGTTGCTCTAAGAAAACCAAAGGCTAGTGAAGGACATATCATCCACCTATATAAGATTGATGCAGGCATTAAAGTCTTCCACATCCCGATAGTTGATACCAATATTCCCTCTCTTATCTTATTGTCTCCTCGCCACATTAAAGTCACCCATTAATATCCATTCCATATCATTAAAGGAATTGAAGTTGCTTTTCAAAAAGTTCTATAAAGAATGTCTGCCAGCAGCCAAATAATGACCATAAATGAAAGTAGCTGCTAATGATTATTAATAACTTCTACCTCAAACACATTAGGATACCATCCCATAATAACTCTAGAGACTCCCCCATCATTGGGGCAATTATGGTCAAAATCCCAATTCCCAAAGTAGTTGTTCTTGATAACTAGAATGTGATTAACTCTAAATTTAGTCTCCATGAGGCCAATGAGAGATAGATATTATCCTTAATGGTCTTCTTAACTTCTTATTGTTTATAGGGTGAGTTAAGGCCCCTTATATTCCAACATGCTAACCTAATCATCTAAAGTGAGTCTTCTTGCCTTTTCCATTAGAATTGACGTTCTTTTCCCTAACCCAACCTTAAGGTTCTTTATAAACCCCTGCCTATTCTAATACCGAGTAATCAATCCTTTATTAAAATAACATAGGAATCTAGTAATCATCACTGTCACAAAAAGTAATATAAATATAAAACCATTGGTCACTACAAATAATCATCCAATGTAAATAAATACTGAGAAGTGATAAATATCTTTGACATAAATAAAATCCCATCCAACTACAGGAAACATTCCTAAAAGGAAATACTGAAATGAAACTGAATCCTATGTAGATAAAAACGAACAGAAGTGGCTACAATCAATCTCCCAACATCCACAACTACTTCTTGCAACGACATAAAAGAATCTAGCCTTGTTGTCCTTACTGCTGCACAGCTGGGGTTTTAAAAACAAAATATATTTTCTAGCGGGTCAAAGCTCAAAAAAATGTTTGACAATATTTTTCAAGTATTTAAAAGCTTTAATTAATAACATACAGTGTATTACCTTCATAATTAATTTTCCAGTCACACCCACATGAGACTTAACCTCACCTCTCATCTACAATACCGAACTAACACATTCATTTTATTATCCTAAATATGACACCCACTCTAACTAGGACAATAACTATTATCATAGCCCATCCCGCTAATAATCACCATTAGCTAAATAACATAGCTATCCACATCTTATACTTTTGTAGATGGTTACATAGCTACACACATGCTATATATAGGATATACACACTCTCATAAACACACACACACACACACACACACACACACACACATATATCACTTGCTATATACGTATAAACCGCATCCCCAGAGCCAAACCTCACAGATGCATCCCTCGTAAATGATTACATAGATAAACACATATTATATATAGGATATACACACTATCACACACACACACACATACACACACACACACACACACACATATATATATATATATATCACTCGCTATATACGTTAGATATCTTATCTATTATATTGTGAGACTCTCAAGTCGTTCTGCTTATAAAATTTACTTGGCAAAAGTAAAATTATCGGAATTTTTTATGTATCTGTTCGCATAATTTGGCTAATGGATGCATAATAAACTGGTTGGTTATGTAAACTAATAAGCTTTATAAACATCACAAAAAAAACATATGAAGAAACAAGTCATAACCGAACATTCACTATTGCGTTCACCGTGCAAAATGGTAATACTATTTTTAAGTGTGCTTTTACAATGAAATGTTATCAACAATTTTCCTTTTTGCTTAAGGAGATTTCCTTTTTTTTCTTAAGGATATTTCCTTTCCAGAATGAACTATTGAAATAAAAAAGTTAGGGTACCTTAGGTATATACTTCTTGAGCCATTATAATTAATCGATTGAATGCACTCCCTCTCCAGTTCTAAGATTTAAAAGTATCCTGATCTCCCTGCTCCTCACACCACGAATGGCCGTCCCAGTTGGGTTTGTAATTTGATGCCGACCTGCTTCTTAGGTGATGAGTGGATGCTTGTAAAACTAATTCTCCCACTTGGAATTCTCTAGACGTAACTAAATTCTCATAATCTCTAGAACACTACTTCGTGTAGACTTTCAAGTTTTCTTTAGCTTTATCACGATGCTTATACAAAGCCTCTAACTACACATGTCTCGGGTCTGGCACCAGATTATGGCTTTGGGTTAATCGTGCTAAAGGCACAACTAGCTCTAGTGGTATAATAACCTTTTTACTATAGCCAGAGAGAATGTGTTAAAATCGGATAGCTTCCTCTTCGAGGTCTTGTAAGCTCATAAAACCAATGGTAATTTATCATCCCAAGCTCCTGATAGATCTTTCAACATCTTTTCAAAATTTTGATCAACGTTTTGTTGGTGGCCTCCGCTTGACCATTCCCTCTGGGATAAGAAATAATGGAATTGTTATGGATGATTTTGTATTTATTCATGAGCAGACCCATTTCTTTACACACAAATTGCGTGCCATTATCTGTGAGGATGGACTTTGGAATGCCAAACTTGCATATTACATGTTCCCGAATGAACTGTGTCACCACCTGAGTAATGACCCTTCACAAAGGAATCGTTTCCTCCCATTTATTATACATTTCCATGGCGACTAAAATGATATCTTTCCCATGAGAGGCTAGGATATTTCTTACCAAATCAAATGCCCAAGTGTGGAATGGTAAGGAGAAACTAATCTTTGCAAACGTATCGAGGGGGCATGAACCATACTGTCATGAATTTGGCATGCTCTACCATTTTTACAAATATGATAGAGTCAGCCTCTATTATTGGCCAATAGTACTGCAAGGTCATTAGTTGACCATATAATTTGGTTCCGCCCATGTGCAAAGGCTCATGGGCTTCCTTCAGTACCTCCGCCACTTCTTCCCCTCCCACGCATCTCAAAGCTTTCTCATTGTACCCTTCCCTATAGAATTCCTTATTTACCAAGTGTAACACCTCGTAATTTTATTGATTTTTATATTGGGAATTAATTTGGATTAATTATATTATATTTGAAATTTAACCTGGTAAAATAAATATTAATTAATGAGATAAGGGTTAATATTTATTTATATGTAATATTACTTAGTGAATGAGTAATAATAATGATAAGGAATATTTATAATTATCGTGAGTGAACAATATGACAGTCATGGTAAATTTAGTCGGGACACGCGTGTTAGTCGTGTCGGGACTTAATTTAGAAAATAAAATATAATTTTAATTTTGATATCCCATATGGTCATTTTGAGTGTGTCAATGTGTCTAGAAGGGTCAAAATAGTGAGAAAAGTGTTCTCGGGGTTTTAGTTTGGGTTCCTGGGTAATTTTAGGTCAAACCGACACCCCGGGAGGGTATTTCGATCATTTGTATTTTTGAGCAAAGAGGGCCTATGAATTTAATAGACTTATAACATTTGTTAGGTTAGAAGAACTGTGGTTATAAGTTGCAAACTCACAGAGCGACCATAAGAGGAAGAAAATAGGAGACCCAAGACCTTACCACACCATTCTTGCTCCATAAACACCACCATCGCGTATATTGAGAGGAGAGGATCACAAACAAACCATTCTTCTACAAAGGATCAGACCTTCAAATAGAGGAAAGAATTTATCTTGCTTAAATTATGAAATATATACCATCCATGTTAGAGTAGGATGATTAATCGATGATTTTCATGAATTTTGGTTTAATTTAGGAGATTTAAAACATGTTCTTGGGTTGAATTTGAGTTAGGATATACCCCTTATGCATGTGGAATGAAATTTGTAATTCATCACTATAAACTTATGAAGAAATCTGGGTTTTGAGTTGAGTTCTTGAACAAAAATGATAATTTAGGTTTTGGGGGATTATTATAGAATTTATTTAATTTATAGATGTTTCTTGATGACTTGATGGTTCTATTACGTTAGAAATCATGCATATATGTGAGGATGATGTTTGGTAGTTTTGGTTGAGAGTATGGGATCATGTAATGAAGGTTTGGATGATTAAAAATGGTGAAACCCGTAACTATTTAAGGAAGAATATGAAGACCTGCTACAGGCGAATCGATTCGGCTGCCCAAATTTTTGATAAATTTCTCCCTTTTTGCTTAGAATGTGTGGGAAGCGATCGGGCAAACTTTTGAGGTAAAATTTAAATATAATGGCGGTTATATTAAATACCAATAGGCCAAGGATTGTTCTGAAACTTAATCACATGAGGAGAATTTAGGGCAAAAGTTAATTGGACATAATTGTGTGTTGAGATTTAAATTTTGGGAACCTTATCATGGCAGGGGGATTCCTAGGGAATCGGTGATTTAGACCAGTAGGGTATGAGTGAGATAGCTACTGAATTGATCTAAGGGACAATCGGTAACCTTCCAAGTGATGGGAAACACTCGAGCATATACGAATAAAATGTATAACGGTATATTAATAATACCTAGGCTATCGAAGTTATATGGACTGCATACGGAATATATTATAAGGTACGTGCTTACCTTTACTGAATATATATATATATATATATATATATATATATATATATATATACATAGGTTGTATGAATACCTAATGTGTGACTTATTATGAGTATGGCATACCTATGCTGCTTGCTATTGCGGGAGGTTTAAAAAGGGTGTCTTATCTTGATGAGCTATCTTGGGGGATTTTAGACTTTGTACCTCAGAATATAGAACTTAGGGACAAGTACTGCTTATGTGAATGAGGGTGTGCCCGGTCATTTGGATGCGTAGGTATGTGCGTAGCCCAAAGGCCTAGATATATGTTCGACTCCAATTATGTGTGAATTATATATTGGGGTTCAAGAGTGATTTCGAGCCGATAGTCCTTTATTTAGTACGTGATGTACAAGGACTTGGTATCAGAGTTTGCATGCATCGCAGGTCTCAACCTAGGGGTGTTGTATTATGATATAAATATATAAATAGAGTGATAAATATATATACTTGTGGTTAATCCTACTGTGTGTGCTTAGTAGATGAGAAAGATAGTGATATCTAAAATAACCTAAGAATGTGGAAACTTGATATCTATTTGGTGAATTCTTAATTGAGTTACATGATACGAGAAAACAAATTAATAACGTATTTTATGCGTAATGCGGGTGTATACCATGAGTGAGTATGTGCAGTAAGATAATGGACTTGAACTTGTTAGGTGGGGTAGCATAAGTAGGACATGTTAGTAGAATACATTAGGCGTACACAATAGTTGAGGGGTGGGGACCTCAAGTGAGAGCACGTGAAACTAACATGTATGTAACATCTACTGATTATAAATTTTAAATAATTGCAAATATGTTTAAACTATTTTAATCGGGCTCTGACCCGTTTTCCAAATCTATTTTTGTAAAAACCATTTTAGGTGCCCAGCCACAGGGATGCCCATCTTAGGAGTTCATTCTCATTTTATGTGTTGTAGTTGCTGTGGACAATTACAACACCTCTATAGTAGACGCCTCCATTCCTTTAAGATCATATGCATCATTATATCTTTTTCAGTCAGGCATGTTGCCTTTATCTTCTACTAGTAGTTATTTCTAGTGATATTGTACTGCATTTATTTTCAGTTGTTGGATTTAGTTTTAAATATGGATAACTGGATTGGAGTTTCAGGCTAGAGTGTTTATTCCAATCAGACTTTATTTAATTCAGTTATTTCTCTATTTATGATGTTGGTCAATTGGAATGTTGAATGTGTTTTATTTATTTATTTAATTCGGATCATTGCATGTTAATTTAAAAGATTTAAAATTTGGCACTAGCTTAATTAACTAATGTAGGTGATAAGTAATTAATAGTTTTCGACAGTGATGCTAAGAATAAACCAAATGGATATTCTATTTTAATTTAATAAAATACTGATCACCCAATATTTAATTATGCAGGGTGTCACAGATGGTATTAGAGCATCAGGTTCTAGTGTCCTTAGGATCTCTGCGGCTTAATGCATTTCAGTGTAGCGTTATTTGATATAGAGCCCTATGATAGGATTGTTGCATTCCTCTTCGTATAAACGTTTATGCCCTCATGCTACTAACTATAGTTGATGTGATTCATATACAAAGTTGGTTGCGCTTCGTACACCGAGCAATATAGGACGACCAGTGAGGGTCGTTAGAATGGTTGTAGGAGGAGAGGCTCTAAATAAGCCATAGAGTATTTTTGGAACGATAATTGCGATAGAAGCCACTATGATTATTATTCAGGCATATTATGATAGAATAATGACTAGGGTATAGTAGTTTTCGTAGGCACTATCGTGGAGAACGGTGGTACAAATTTAGACTCACCCAGTGTAGTCAGAGGGACCCTTTTGAAGATCCATCTCTAGGGGTTCAGGGAAGAGATGAAGTGTGATGGGCCAATAGAAGGAGATAATCCAAAGGCAGTTGCGTATGGTGAGGTACAGTGGCACTCATAATTTAGATTTTGGTTTAAAATTTTTCTCGATGGAGCAGGGTTGCCATGGTGGGAGATAGTCACAACATATAAGGAAATGGATAAGGAGTTAATCGACAAATTTTGGGAGCGGTTTAGCCATAAGTTCTTTCATCTGCTGTGAACACGGAGATGCGAAGGAAATCTCTGGACTTTTCACATGAGGGATGAATAAAGGTTGATTGTTATGAAGAATTTATTTATTTAAGTGAACTTCGTACCCGGGGAGGTAGCTAATGGAGAGTAAGGTTCTTAAATGTGATAATGGACTCATGAGTAGGAGTCGCCAATAATTATGGGGAATCAGTGTTGGACAACTTATGCACAAGGCATCAATGAAGTACTTCTACAATGTTTATACCAACACTTCCATGGGAATAGAGCTAAGAGAGATGGAGAACATAGCCAAATAAGGGAAAGACTAAAGGTAGTTAGTGATAGAGATGCACCACAGATGGATACCTAGAAGGGGACCCGTTTAAATGACGTAGATCAATGAAATTCCTACCAAGTGATGATGGATTCAATTAGGGCTGCTAGGGACAGCAGGGTATTCCACAGGGCCAGCAAGTCAAAGGAATAACGAGGGGTAGTAATTGGGGAAAAGACTACCAGGTCCGAGAGAAGGACAACCCCGATATGACCAGTGGGTCTAGAGATAGGGGGATGACACAAAGAGGTTTCCTCTGTGTGGATAGTAGGGCCACATGTATCGACCTTGTTCGAAGCGAGTTAGGGCACATGAGTGGGATGCCTAGTAGGGGAAATAGTTAAAAAAAAATTGGATCGGTTTGGGCGAGAGTGTTATGTTCAGTAAGTATTTGGATAAGTAGTACTATTAGTAATTAAAGTGTAAGTTTTATCATAGGGTAAATGGGGTATAATTGTGTGACACGAGCGAGTCGCAGTATTTCGTTAAGCACTAGATTCATGCGTGTGACGGGTTTAGTGAGTGTATTGTTAGTATTACTATTGTGTGCCTATATTTTACCATTTAGTAGCGGGGATCTTTGGTCCCATATGCAAGAACGTGGGTATAATCATTGCGAGTGTTTAAGTGGAATTACTCATTTTGAGAGATGATATTCGATTATGATGTTGTCCTGGGTATGGGTTAGTTAGCGACAGGTTGAGTGATGGTGGGTTGTTATAGCAAGGCTATCGTGTTCGCTACACTAGGGCAAGATTGTGTTGTTTGGCGATGTGTCACCTGGAAGAGAGTTGAGCTCGCATTTATACTACATCGTGTAGGAGACTTTAGAGGTTATAGTCGTCTCATTATATTTGATCCCAGTGTGTAGGGGCTGTACTGATATGATTCGGGGTATATTAAACTTACCGTCGAGCGGAGAAATTTAGCTCGTTATCGACTTAGCACGGTGAAAACTAGTGTTAGTGAGGGCGTCGTGTTTTATAACTCCTCTAGTGGTGTGGGAGTGTACGATTAGACTTGTACATATTGGGATAGGATTTTAAGTGTTCTGATCATGTGTGTAGGACCTACGGATCTCGATGACCAACATGCTAGGTCGTAGTGTATGGGGGGGTCCTTGTTTAGATTTTTCTTGCGAGATGTCCCACGCATGAATCCCAGTGAATGTCAGGAGTTGAGAGATGTAATGTTCACTAGGGCATAAGTTTACTTATTACACGTGCATATGGGTGAAATCATGAGCTGAGAGCTATTCTATTATATAAGACCTGTAGAGTCGAGTAGTGCTGTGTGGGGAGCACTGGGGAAAAAAACTTTTTTTGCACCACTAGTTGACGGGTGGGGCAGTCTCAAATGGAATTAAATCATTTTAGTAGGGTAACTGAGGTAAGCCATATGGTATAGACACATTGAGAATGTGGGGTCACACTTGAGGTAAGTATGTTACGTGCTGAACGTTAGAGATGATTGTGTAGATATGCACGAGATATATGGTGTATGGGTGCCCTAATTAATTTCACTTTCGGCATCATCTGTGATAAGGAGGATTAGAAAGATGTTGTAAATGTGTCTATGGGACAGTTAGGAAAACAAGTGGAGATGTAGAAGAGGCTAAAATTCGTTCGAGGAAAGGAGATAGTCTGACTCTGTGTATGTCATGAGAACACTCCCATAATCGAAGTAAGTTGAAAGGTGAGTCGAAATACATTGGGAATAAATGGAGTCTCACTTAGTCAAATGCCTAGAGTGGTTCGCCCATTGATAGGTTGCTAAAATTCTGATAGACGAAAAAGGGCCTAGGAAGTGTGCAGTTTTGGAGCAAACACATGTGCCATAATTCTTATATATCTCAAAATAAGAGGAGTAAGATGTTCAACGTGACGTGAGATGTTGAGTGTGTTGATATCGGGTTGAGTGACACATAGTGATATTGTTTCCAAGTTTTCCACGCGTAAAAGGAAGAAGCTGTTCTGATACTACCGACCCGAATGTTGTGATATATTGATGATTCAAGGGATGGAATGGATATGAAAATTGATAAAGTTCATTATTAGATTATCAGAATCACGGAGTGGGCATGATTTTCTTTGGTTTGTGAAGTGAATTGTCTAGGAACAAAATAACCGTTATTCGTTTGGGGTGTGTTATATTATCGGGTAGTGTGCCCAGCATGTTATTAAAGAGAAGAAATGAACTGGCACAATCGGGAGTATCAGGAGGCAATGGAGGCGAAGTTGAGCCCCAAGCTAGGTTTGTTAAGCCGATTAATAGTCAAGAGGGGTGATATAGAATGTGGCAGAATGCAAGGATGCATGTCTTGAACTTTTGGAGTAATTAGGAATATTAACTACAACTGGTTGGGTTATATGTGATTACCCATAGTAGGATATTAACTGATAAATGACTTCTGAGGCTTAATAGGGAGAAAAAAGTTTCCCCCACCCTTTGGATAGTTGAAAAAGGGGAAGTAACAAGTTTCTCGGATCCGAAGTCATTCATGATCCGTCGACAAGGATTGAGTCAATACACATAATTTTCATATAGTGCAGAGTCATAATGAGAGTACGTTGATGTGAACTAAATTTTGAGGCCTGACATGAGTAGGCATGTATTGCTAAGGGTGTACCCCATGAGGATAAACGTCTTGGTACGATGATAAGGGAAATTGGTACCTATGTAAGAGAGACCTTTTCTAACATAGAGATGATAGAGCGAGTAGAATATCGGTTGTCTTGTGAGTCATTGTTATCAAATTACCAATAGTTTTACGTGTCATTATATTAAGGAGAACCTAAGCATAAAGGAATATATTGGGATGTAAGGGATTGAAGGAACTTGTTGCTAATCGTGGGTTAGAGTGAGCGGACCTTCAGTTGAAACGGTACCCATTGGTGTATGTATATTGGAAATAACAAAAGACTATTGTGAGTAAATTTTGAACACGTTCGAACGTAGTTATGTGTAAGAATATGAGGTGATATTACGGGGCATCATAATGCCAACGAGTCCACTTGGGAGCGCGAGGGTGAGATGGGTGGAAATCATCTAGAGTTTTACGTACGAGGTATTTCCTTTTTCCAAATTTTGGGACGAAATTCCGTTATTAGGGGTGAAGAATGTAACACCCTGTAATTTTATTGATTTTTATATTGGGAATTAATTGGGACTAATTAAATTATATTTGAAAATTAATCTGGTAAAATAAATATCAATTAGAGAGATAAGGGTTAATGTTTATTTATATGGAATATTACTTAGTGAATAAGTAATAAAAATGATAAGGAAATATTATAATTGTCGTGAGTGAACAATACAACAACTATGTTAAACTTAGTCGGGATGCGCGTGTCAGTCGTGTCGAGACTTAATTTGGGAAATAAAATATAATTTTACTTTTGATATTTCATATGGTCATTTTGAGTGTGTCAGTGTGTCTGAAAAGGTCAAACTAGGCAGAAAAGTGTACTCGGGGGTTTAGTTTGGGTTCCGGGGCAATTTTAGGCCAAACCGACACCCGAGGAGGGTATTTCGATCATTTCTATTTTTGAGGAAAGAGGACCTATGAATTTAATATACTTATAACATTTGGTAGGTTATAGGAACTAGGGTTAGAAGTTGCAAACTCACAGAGAGGCCATAGGAGGAAGAAAAGAGGAGACCCAAGGCCTTACCACATCATTCTTGCACCAAAAATAGCACCATCGCGTAAATCGAGAGTAGAGGATCACAAACATACCATTCTTCTACAAAGTATCAGACCTTCAAACAGAGGCAAGTATTTATCTCGCTTAAATTATGAAAGATATACCATCCATGTTAGAGTAGGATGATTGATCTATGATTTCATGAATTCTGGTTTAATTTGGGAGATTTAAAACTTGTTTTTGGGTTGAATTTGAGTTAGGATATACCCTTTATACATGTAGAACAAAATTTAAAATTCATCACTATAAACTTATGAAGAAATCTGGGCTTTTAGTTGAGTTCTTGAACAAAAATGATAATTTTAGGTTTGGGGGGATTATCTTGGAATTTATTTAATTTATAGATGTTTCTTGATAATTTGATGATTATATTACATTAGAAATCGTGCATATATTTTAGGATGATGTTTGGTAGGTTTGGTTGGGGTTATGGGATCTTGGAACAAAAATGTATTTTTGTAAATACCATTTAAGATGCCCAGCCACAGGGATGCCCAACTTAGGAGTTCATTCTCATTTGACCTGTTGTAGTTGTTATGGACAATTGCAGGAACTCGACAGTCGACACCTCCATTCCTTTCGGATCATATGCATCATTATATCTATTTCAGTCGGGCATGTTGCCCCCATCTTCTACTAGTAGTTATTTCTAGAGATACTATACTGCATTTATTTTCAGTTGTTGGATTCAGTTTTAAATATAGATTATTGGATTGGAGTTTCAAGATGGAGTGTTTATTCCAGTCATATTTTATTTGAGTCAGTTATTTCGCTATTTATGATGTTGGTCAATTAGAATGTTGAATGTGGTTTATTTATTTATTGAATTCAGATCATTGCATGTTAATTTAACAGATTTGAAATTCGACAGTAGCTTAATTAACTAATGTAGGTGATTAGTAATTAATAATTTTCGACAATGATGCTAAGAATGAACCAAATGGATATTCTATTTTAATTTAATAAAGGATTGATCACCCGGTATTTAATTGGACTGGGTGTCAGGCCAAGTAGAAACGGGACATTCTTTTTTTCAAGTAAATCTCATCAACCCTCTCAACTGGTAGCTCTCCGTCTTTGAGATAGGCGAGGTAAGGTCTCCTCTAGTCTTAAAAAATTCCATAAAATTTCCTTCCATTAGCTGATCAAAATGTGTCTGGCACTTCAGGAAGCCTTTCT
This sequence comes from Sambucus nigra, assembly GCA_949130495.1. Taxonomy (NCBI): domain Eukaryota; kingdom Viridiplantae; phylum Streptophyta; class Magnoliopsida; order Dipsacales; family Adoxaceae; genus Sambucus; species Sambucus nigra. The sequence goes on along the minus strand of OX422216.1, from coordinate 95,585,748 downwards.
ACACATGAGCAGCTTTAGGCTCATGGTAGGCCAATAATATCCCCTCGATGTAGCCGTATGTAAAGAGAGATATCTGTATCCCCACAATGCCTTTTATGCATCGCTACTAATTTCTCTCTGTTTTCCTCTACCCTACACACCTTGCTAAAAAACTGCCCAAACTTTTGAAGTAAAGCGAGCCTTGTAGCATGTGGAAATTGGCTAACTCTGATTACTTCATCTTTCCTTCACACATCTCCAACTATTTTACGATAATCTTCAGTCCTTAGGCTCTTAACTCGGGAATAAAAACTCACAAATTTTGGCACCGTTCTTCTTCGAAACTGTGATAGTGGATTCAGGTTCCTCCATTTCCAATTTTCGTGAGATTATCGCCAAAGCGTCTAGATGCCCGTTCATTACCCTAGGGTGCCCCTCTATTTTTCAAAGATAGAAACTAGCTCAACAACCTCTAGATAATTACTCTATACGGAGCGAGGTTAGCATGTTTGGGCACAAATTCCCCATTGACTTTCTTAACGATCGTATTAGAGTCACCTCATATACAAAGCACTCTAGTACCACTTCTTAGTGCCTCTAATAGGCCAAATATGAGAGCCTCATACTCTATCTCATTGTTAGAGACCTTGAAATCCAATTTGTAGGAGAGGGTTATCTTCTCTTTGTTATTATAGAGGATAATGCCCGCTCCACCTATTCCTTGCACACATGAGACATCAAACTCCATTCTCCATTTTTCCATTTCTTCAGCTAAACATGCTTGGAAGTTTTCTCTCGGTAGCTCTTTATTAGGAGGCTCATAATTTTGACTCGAGAAATTGGCTAGTAGGTCAACCACAACTTGAGTCTTAATAGCTTTTAGAGCATCACACTCCAAATCATACTCTGAGAGTATCAAAAACTACCTGGCCGCTCGCCTCACCAAGATAGTCCATGCTAGTAGATACTTGATGGGGTTGTTATATTCACCATAAATGCGAGCAAGTAATGTCTCAATTTCTGTGCTAAGGAAACCAAAGCTTAATAATGCCCTTCTAAGTTCGTGTATCTAGATACTGTTCTTGAAATTACTTAAGACAAGTAGTAATAGGTTGCTCCACTCCTTCCTTTTCCCGGGAAAGCAAGGCCCTTATGGATTGCTCGGTAGAAGTGAGGTATAGTACCAAAGGCATGCCCTCTTTTGGTGGGATCATTGTTGAAGAGGAAGTCAATATTTCCTTCACTCTCTTAAATGCCTTCTTTTGTTCATCTCCCCACACCTATTTTTCTTTATCTTTCATAAGCGGGGTGAAGTGGTGACTGACTTCTGCTAAAGTGGGTATGAATTTTCTCAAGTAAGAGACCTTTCCTAAGAAATTCTTGAATTGCCTTTGACTCATCGACATCATTAAAAAGGATTTTTTCTTTTCTACATCAACTAGTACTCTATGTGTGTTGATGACGAATCCCAAAAACTTTCTCGCAGTAACTCTAAAAGCGCACTTTGAGGGGTTCATCTTCATTTTATACTTTCGACATCATTCAAAGACTCTTATAAGGTTATGTACATGTTTGATCTCATTTTTTGACTTCACCATAAAATCATCTACGTTGAATTCTAATATATCATGAAATAAATCATGAAATATGGCCATCATGGTCCGCTGATAAGTTACTCCCGAGTCAGTGTAGTGGAAATTACCTAGAGGGTCCTAAAAACCATCTTCTCTGTATCTATCTGGTCCATTCTGATTTGATTGTAGCCCACATACCCATCCATGAAACTGTACATTTTGTGAACGGTGGTGGCTTCCACTAAACTGTCAATACTAGATAAAAGAAACTCATCCTTTGGACAAGAGAAGTTCAGATCTCTAAAATTCCATGCTGACCGTATTTGCTTCTTATCTTTATTTGTCACAGTTACAATTCTTGACAACCATACTAGGTGATGAATTGGTTTGATGAACCCAGCGACGAGCAGCTTCCCCACCTCCGTCATGATCTTCATATCTAGCTCAATTTTTTAAGTTCGAGTAGCCCGTCTCATGGGTAAAGAATTAGGAAAAACATTCAATTTGTGAGATCTCTCCTTTGGATCTATCCCTGACATTTTTGTATACTTCCATGAGAATACATCTGTGAACTCCATGAGCAAGCTAATGATCTCCTCTCGCTCCTTAGAATTCAAGTCTTTGGAAATAAATATGGGTCGCTTATCACCACTTTTATCTCTCCTAAGTTTAGCTCCCCAAGCTTCTCTCGCGGTCCATCTTGCATGCATTCTGACACTTCATATGGTTCTTCAATGTGTTAAAAAATATGGGACTCATCAATCACAAAACATTCTAGTGCCGAGTTGATGCTTTTATACTAAAATGTCGCCCGCTCAAACCGTTATAAGAGATAGATGCTTTCATCCTAAAGTTTGCACGGGTGTTGCTTCTTCTTCAAACTTTATCTTCTCTTTTCCTTTTCTCTAAGAGGGGGTTGCTTGCGGGGAATATACTGATTTCTTGGACTTAACTTTTTCCTGGGCTATGTAGGATTCCCCTACTCCTTTGATAAATTATCTTCTTTCCTCATCTAATTTTGTGTAGAATGCTACATCAACCAAATGGGCCTCCTCTATTGAAAATTTCCTTTTTGTGTCTTTGATCAAAATCTCTGTCCCCCGAATATTGGCTTTTGCGCATTGGTGGAATATTGACAGAACAATTCTATGCTTGTTCATTCACACCCGACCTATTCGAAGTTTATAACTCGTGCTGGAATTAATGATATGAAACTTAATATGGAATGTAAAGTTTCCCCACTTAATCCACACATTGACATAACCAAGTGACTACATCCTCGCACTATCAAAGCCTGAGATCACGAGTGGTACCGACATAATTTTTTCCTGAGAAATTTTTGTCCCGTATAGAGTGTTAATAGGCATGATATTTATTCTTGCCCCTCAATTTAGAAGCACTCTTAGAAAAATAATATCATTTAGAGCAGTAACATACAAAGGTCTTTTGTGGAAGAAAGGTACTTTCCTATCTTCGTCAAAAAATATTACCTCTGTATATTTCTTGATCAACCTCCCCATGGGACCATGCTAGTTTAGAGAGGGGTCCCCTCGCTCCTGGACCATTTCTAAGATCTTCTTAGTGATTATTGTTCGCATCTCATACTTCACCCCAATTTGGTAAAAGAACGATTTGAACTAGGGGCTTCTTGAAATCGCTGCACACTCTGAATCTATTTCAACTTCATATGTCTGTGCTACACACGTACTCAGCCTCTGATGTTCCCCTATCATAAAGGGCAAGGACCACATTAACACTTCCTTCTTCAAGGTTTAGTTGCTCGTTGTAAGATCATATTTTCCCTCATTGCTCAAATAGCTTAGGCTTACATTTAGTTTTTGGCATATCCTATTACCGTTTTATTCGAGTCGAGTCAAATTCCGAAGATCCAACATCTCGAATGTTCAGGAATCTCCATACCTTGAAGGTATATATTGCTTTAGTGTTTAAATTTATTCTTTGAATTAATTTTGAATCGTTCATTTTTATTAAAACTGCAAACAAGATTTTTTTTGTTGAAAAATCGAGGCAGATTCTCTTTATCTAAAAATAATTTTTTACGTGCATCTCGTTCAAATAATATGAGAATATCGTTCAAACGAGATTTGTTTCTCGTTAAAAGTGTTCGTTAGAAGTTTCTTCGATCGAACATCTCATGAGGGCGTACTATTTTAGCTCATTCGAATCTCGTTTGAAGCTCGTTCAATCAAGATTAGGATTTCATTCAAACGACCTTGATGTCATTCAAAAAAATGCCTATTCTCATTCAAACGAGCCCGTGATTTTTTTCGAATGCCTCCTCCTCCTCGAAATTTGTGTTCATATTATAAATACATGTTTCGTGTTTGATTTTTTTATGAATTTTGCCAGAACTATTTCTGCATATCCTTTGCAAAAAATTTCAGCCTTTTATTTTGAGAAATCCTTTTTTATTCACAAATCATCATCCTCAGAATATATTTAAGTGAATCAAGTTTAAACCCTAAAGCTTGTATCATGGATGTAACTCTTATGGAGAGATTTCTTCATGACTGATCTTGTGATTCTCGAGGGAATTCACTGCTGAAGACAAAGGTTGATCGATGGATACTGAGCGTGGAAGGCTACGTGTGGATGACTCTGGACGGAGCCGTATTCTTTGGGGATTTGATAGGCACTACACATTATACTTGTGGCAGTTATCAAGTAGTCTGTAAGTCGATAGTCTTGTAAACTCTTTAAAGTGCTGAATGAAAAGAGGTTTTACCCGAAATGAGTTCTTACTTAAATTGCCTTATCGTGTTTGCATGCTTAGTTTTATCCTCTTTGTCAGCTAGTTACTTTCTTAGAGTAATAAGATAAAATTTGAACTTGTGTGTATTGGACACTTAATTATATAAATTATCCCTTAAGACCGAGATAGTTCACTCTCACTTGTCCCACTCATTTTTGGGATCTTCCTTTGCCAAGTCGGACAGTCATTTTTCACATGCATCGTCACCATTTAGCCCTTCTTCAAACTTGAGTATTTCTTACCCATTGTATCCCACCTCCATATTGTTGTGTCGTAGTAATGAGCTGGAAATGGATTTTCATTAATGTCCATAGGCAGGATTTTCAAGGTTGTATTAGCAACTTGTTCCCCTATTATCCTGCGCAAATAATTGCAATCTTTGGTGACATGATGCACCCTTTGGAGCAATTCAAAAAACTTTGCATTCGTTTTGTCTATTCCTGTGGGCACCTGACCATTTGAGTGAGGGGAACTGCCACCCCCTCGTGAGCCAACGTCCAATAACAGTTTATAGCTTCCACCACACTTCATGGCAATGGCATTGGTCCATTATTCCTAAACTTTCTTTTCCCAGTGGAATTTTTATTCTTGGCCCTTGTCCCCGTTTATTTCCTTTTGGACTTCCTTTGATGTAGTTCACTGCTTGCCATCGTGAAACTTAAAACCTACCAGCTGGCAACGGTGTCTATGCCCTCCATCATTGGGGTCTTAGTTTAATTATCACGCTGATATTACTAGTTGCTCACATGAATACTCTGTAAGTACCCTCTCGGGTCTTATTTATCAAATGAATTTTGTATTCCTCCAGTAGCCCTTCTACACAGATATGCACCAACCTTGCCTCTATGACATCTTCGTTCACATCTAAAGCCCTTTATTTAAAATGCTTAATGTATTTCATCAACTCTTCACCTAGCTTCTGCACTTCTTGGGATAAATGTCTCAGCGTGAACTCATATTCATCCAAGAAAAAATTCTACAAAACTTATCTATGTATTTTCTCCCAAGTGGGGATGTTGTTTGGAATTAAGTGAGAGTACCATGTCTCGGCTTTTCTAGTGAGAGTTTTGCAAACTCCATCAACTTCAACTCTTTGTCATTTCCATGCACACCAAGAAAATCCACGAACCTCTTGACATGCTCCCTGTGATTTTCACTTCTTCCATTGAACTTCATGAATTTGGGAGGAACGTACCCCTGATTGTAAGGTTTTTCATTGATATTGTCATGATAGCGGTTCTGCAACTCTTCTTATATAAGAGGTGACTCTTTCTAGGAGGAGAAAAAAATTTCACTTCTTCCATCGTGATGGCTTTGAGGGTGATTCCCCTGTCTCTACTACCTTTGCAGTAAGTGAGCTTACTCGAGTCTCAACCTGCTCCGTTGCCACTCTCCTGGATGGCACCGTCCCCATTATAGTTGCGCCTTCAACAGGGTTCATCGTCGTTGTCACACACGCTTGGCCTAAACTGGACACATCCACATTGTGCTATCTTAAAAACTCAAAAAACATACTCATCAAGTTCATTCTATTTAGTGGTGCAACCTCTGCTGTGCTCGCCTGCCCCTAAAAAGAGTAGGAGCTATGGCTCTGATAACCACGACTTCCTCATTAGTTGTTTGATCATTCTAAACTCCATTATTGACTGGAGTATCTTCAAAAATCAGTTGCTTTAAAACATTATAACCTTCTTCGTCTATGGTAATGAGAATACCTCCCCAGCAGAGTCGCCAAATATAGGGGGTAGTGGGGTTTATGAATAATCTAAAAGGGTGAGCCGTGACCCACATCTAATAGAAACAAGCTTTAAGGTGTTTGAAATTTCAAGAACAACAAGTAGATTAAAAGATAACTTTTGCAATATAATAATTTTCAGGTTACAATATGAGGAAGACAATGATTAAATGCAATTTTTTCAATAAGAACAAATGGAATGGAATCTCTTGAAAGTGATGATTATTTGAGAGTGAAGAGACAAGTACTTTAAGTACCTAGGAGAGAGAAGGCATAGAATAATTTCTATATGATATTGGGTAGAGTAATAACACTTCAATCATATTCTGATTTGACCTTGCTCAGGTGCTCTATTTATAGCTAAACGTTAGGGTTGATGCTGTGTTTGTGCGCCCAAAGAGATATTCCCTCTCGAAAATATCTGGATGGTACTTTTTTTTTCGTATTTTACTGTTTGTCATTGTCCATTCTATAGAAGACATTTGGGGAAACCAAAGTCAAAAAGAAAATATGTTGGGAATAGTGCCAAAAAGTAAAATTTTGTCAATATTTCAAATGGTTACTTGGCAAACAATCTTGAAAACTTGCGAGCAACCTTGAGGGCCTCTCACCAATGCTAATTTGTAAAAAAATGACTTTGTGAGCAACATCTTGATTGCTCACTCATTTTACCAAATATGAATTGTGTAAGTGTGTGTGAGTGTGTGAGTGACCTCATGGGTCCCTTATCTTTTTTATTCTGCCTCCAAACCAAAACTCTCAAGAGATCCTAACTGGCCTTTTTCTCTAGCCCTGCTTGCTTGTCTAAAGCTTCTTGCTAAGCACTCCTGTGCATAAATAACAAAAGTGTTGTAAATATTCTTTTATATAAAACACCAATCTTTAAATAACTTGGGCTACTTGTATATCACCCTATGACACCTCGCCTAATTAAATACCGGGCGATCACTCCTTTATTAAATTAAATCAAGGCAAACAGTTGGTCCATTCTCAGCATCACTGACGATAAAAATAATTTTTCCAATTTAACACCCTAAATAATTAAGCTAAGTGTCAAAACATTTTCCATACAAAACTTTCCAAATTTTAATTAAAGAAAAAGATTTATTTTAATTTAAACAACATTTCTACAATAAAGAATCACACCACAATAAACCAAATAACATAATACATTCGTCAATCGAATGTCAACAAATGGAACTAAAAACTACAAATCCATCCAGAATAAATCCCATAGAACAATACTGGAAATAAAAGAAATACAAAATCCCAACAACAAATGAAATGGTGAAAAGGGCGACACGTGCCCAATAAATGAGAATAATAGGAGTGGAGTCAATAACAGAAGCCGTCTACTCAAGTGACCTGCAACTCCCACCTAAGCTACAGCTCGTTCTTCTCAAGGGATCCTAAGCAAGACGCCCCTGTGGCTGGGCACCTGAAAATATACATATATATATACAAGAGAGAGAGAGAGAGGAAAAGAAACGGGTCAGAGCCCGAAAGTGTGTTTGATTTTAAAAATACGTTAAGCAAGTATTTAAATTGATACAGGCCAATGCAAATCATATTAGTTCGACACTCTCTTGAGAAATTCTCACCTCTCTTCTAAGGTGCACGCCTATTGTACTAACCTTCCCAAATAGTTTAGTTTATCTTAACTTACTCATAAGTTTTCAAAACCGAACGATGACAATGTTTTAAAAAGGTTACTTTCAATTTGTAGCACTACTCTCGTTTTAGCTTCATTAAATTATAAAGTTTACCAGTGCCTTCTCATACTTTCACAAAACAAGTATTTATTATTGCGTCAACAACTATGTCCTACTTATCAAATCACAGTAGGCAATTAAAGTTTATAACCTCATATATATATTAACTACTCGGATAATATATATATATATAACAGCACCCCAACTAAACTATGGTGCGGGCATACTCTGCTATCCAATCCCCGTATCGCTCACACAAAGGGAAATACAAGTTCGGAATCACTCTCGAACTGTATTAACATATACAAAACAACGTTGAGGCGAAGCATAGATTCCAAGTCCAAGAGGTCAGTACATACCCACACGTCTCTTAGGACCGTCCGACTATCAATCTGATAGCCCGTACCTAGGATCTCTATCTTCTAGGGTACAAATCAATATCCCCCATAAAGCAACACAGGATAAGATCGTCCCAGCGCGGTAACCTCAGGGATAGCAAGTAGCGCGGGTACGTTTTTCACATGTATATAATATATGTACACACAATCATATAAATATACCCATTTTATCATATTAATATAGGTTCCTCTCGTAACCCATAGTCACAACATTTATCCTTAATTTCTCATTATTATGATTACGTATAAGGTTTCGTCTCTAACCTTAACTCGAAGGGTTTTCTCACTAGCTATGTGACACTCGTGGATTCTATCCATCCAAGTAGCAAAATCAGTAGGTAAACGTCTATTCTCTATCATAAGTATTTGACGTAATCTCTCACTTGAATTACGTAGTTTCCTCGTCCTTTAAATAATTGTCCCTAAAATACAATTATCATCTCATAATAAAGTTCTCAACACTTAATCATATGCCCTACTGGTCTCTCCTATATCCCAAAATATTTTATTCATAAAGCCCAAAAGCTATTTCACGATGAATCATATTCAATTAATTAAACAAGGGGAAATCAGAGTCTGCCAGGAAGGGTCGATCGATCGATCGAACATTCGATCGATCGAAGCTCTAGGCTCGATCGATCGATCAAGCAGGTCTGCGAAATCCTGCAGAAGTGCAGTGACGGGTTTTACCAAAATTCTTCACCCAAATCAATATTTCCCAACACTAATCGTCCCAAAACTCTTACTACAAACATAATAACATATTTCCAGATGATTTTAACGTTAAGCATGCGTATTTCCATCATTAAACATGGTTAAACAACCCAAAATCTCATTTAAACATCAAGAACCCTAATGTTTTCTTAACTTTTGTTCTAATCAGTTTTCTCCAGAATTTCCTTCTAACATAACATCAAAAATTCGTGGGTTAATCATCTACTTCACATACTATTTCCAGGATATGGTTATAATGTTTTCTACATGCAAATTCCTATCAAAATTTGGGGTTTTCTTCCATTGATTACACTCCTAATCATTCCTACACTAATATGAATATTGCACCAACGAAAATACGCAAGTTAAACACTTGCCTGGGATTTCAGAGGTCTGGTTTCCTGCTGATATTGGTGTGGTTGCGTTCTCCTCCTCGCGATCTACGCGTTGGTGGTGACGGTGGTGCGATTGGTGGTGTTTTGGCCTTGAATCACCTTGAGAGCTCTCTCATCTCTACTCCAATGGCCGTTCTAGGGTTCTGAATGTTCTAACCCTAAAAGGCTGACTTAAATGGCTGCTAAGGATGGCTGAAATTCGTGGGTTTAATTACCCTATTTTGTAAAATGACCAAAATGCCCTCCCGGGTCACTAATTAAGCCTAAAAACATCCCGAGACCCAAACTAAACCCCCGGGAACACTTTTCTGACTATCTCGACCCTTCCGGACGCGTTGGCGCACTCAAAACGACCATACGAACAACTTATAAAATATTCACTTTTATATCTCAATAATTAGTCCCGACGCGACACGAGCGCGTCCCGACTAAAATTCTCAAAATTATTATTTCATTCACTCGTGACCTATAATATAACCCATATCATATATTACTATGCTCATTAGTAATATTCGACAATTTTTATATAATTACTAACTCTCGTCACGTTAATAATTATAACATAATTAATTTCTGGATTCTTATTAAATAATTCACTCTCATTAACTTTAATAAAACCCCCAAATTAATATAGCATAAAAATACGGGGTATTACATACTTCCCCCCTAATAACGAAATTTCGTCCCGAAATTCGGAAAATAAGGCATACCTGATAAGAACAAATCTGGATATCTCTCGCGCATATCTGCCTCACGCTCCCAAGTGGATTCCTCCACATTATGGTGTTCCCACTGGACCCGTACAAGTGGAACTATCTTTGACCTCAATCTCCTCTCACTATAGTCTAGGATAGCCACCGGTCTCTCCTCGTAGGAGCTATCAGGTTGTAAGTCGATCTCCTCTATCGCGATGCGAGTATGGGCCATATCATCTCGAAGGTATCGTCTCAACGACGAGATGTGAAATACATCATGAATGCGATGTAGATGTTCCGGCAGTCCCAATCTGTATGCAACTGGCCCAATCCTCTCTATGATGGGAAATGGTCCCACGTACCTCGGAGCCAACTTTCCCTTCTTCCCGAACCTCATCACTCCTTTCATTGGAGATACACGCAGTAACACTTGGTCCCCCACATTAAACTCCCTGAAGAACCGTTTCGCATCGGCATAGCTCTTCTGTCTGTCCTGGGCTACTCGAATGCGACCCCTGATCATCTCAATCCTCGTAGAGGTCTCCTGAATCACCTCTGGTCCTAGCAACTTGTCATCCCCCACCTCAAGCCAACAAGTTGGGGAACGACAAGGCCTGCCATACAAAGCCTCAAATGGAGCCATACCAATCGTGAACTGATAAGAGTTATTATAATCAAACTCTACCAGTGGAAGGTGTGGCTCCCAACCTCCTCCAAAATCGAGAACACACATGCGTAGCATATCCTCTAACATCTGATTAGTACGCTCTGTCTGCCCATCTGTCTGTGGGTGATAAGCTGAACTTAACCTCAACTCAGTACCCATAGCCTCCTGAAAGCTTTCCCAAAAATGCGACACGAAAATCTTGTCTCTATCGGACACAATATTCAGGGGCACCCCGTGTAATCTTACAATCTCCCCGATGAACAACTGAGCATACTGACCCGTGGTATAATCTGTTCGCACCGGCAGAAAATGAGCCACCTTGGTCAAACGGTCTACAATCACCCAGATAGAATCGTGGCCCCTCTGTGATGTAGGCAACCCTGAAATGAAGTCCATGGAAATACTCTCCCACTTCCACGCGGGTACTTCCAATGGTTGGAGCAATCCTGACGGTTTCTGGTGGTCCACCTTCACCAGCTGGCAGGTAGAACACTTGGCCACAAACTCAGCAATGTCCTTCTTCATCCCGCTCCACCAGTATTGTCGCCTCATATCCTGGTACATCTTATCGCCTCCCGGATGCACTGCAAATCGGGACCCATGAGAATGAGTCATCACTTCATGACGTAACTCTGCTCCTTCTAGAACCACCAATCTCCCATTAAACCGCAAACCTCCATCAGAACTAACAGAATAGGACTCAGCACCCTCGGCTAGAAGTCGCACAATCTGCTCCTGGCAAAACGGATCTGTGGTCTGCGCCTGTATCACCCTCGTAACAATCTCGGGTGTGACTGACATCACGGATATGAAAGAACGTGCTACGGCGTCTTGGTGACCCAGCTCTTTCCACTTTGCTTTCCAGATGTCTGCTACATCGTCTACCGGTCTACGGCTCAATGCATCAGCAACTACATTGGCTTTTCCCCGATGGTACTGTATGTCAAACTGGTAGTCTTTCACAAACTCTAACCACCTGCGCTGAAGCATATTCAGCTCTCGCTGAGTGAACAGGTACTGCAGTGACTTATGGTCTGTGAACAAACGGAATTTCTCTCCCAATAGATAGTGTCTCCATATCCTCAATGCAAATACAACCGCTGCTAACTCCAGATCGTGGGTGGGGTAATTCTTCTCATGCGGCTTAAGCTTGCGGGAAGCAAAAGATATAGCCTTCTCCTCCTGCTGGAGTACTCCTCCAAGTCCCCGTAAAGACGCATCAGTGTAAACCAGGTACTCCACACCCGGTTTCGGTAAGGCAAGGACTGGTGCTGAAGTAAGCTTGTCTTTCAGTTCGTCGAAAGCTAATTGACAAGCATCATCCCAAACATACGGTACCCCTTTGCGAGTCAAATTCGTCAACGGACCCGCTATCTTGGAGAATCCCCGAATAAATCTCCTGTAGTATCCGGCTAACCCCAAGAAACTACGTACCTCTGTCGGTGTCGTGGGCTGTCCCCACTCCCTCACTGCTGATACCTTACTCGGGTCAACTGCTATCCCTTGCTCCGAAATAACATGGCCCAAGAACTGTACCTCTCGCAACCAGAATCCACACTTCTCGTACTTAGCATACAACTGATGCTCTCGCAGAGTCTGAAGAACCTGCCTCAAGTGCTCGGCATGCTCCTCCTTGGAATGGGAATATATCAGGATGTCATCTATGAAGACAATGACAAACTGATCCAAGAACTCTCTGAACACTCGATTCATTAAGTCCATGAATATGGCTGGAGCATTAGTGAGGCCAAACGGCATCACTCTGAACTCGTAAGACCCATATCTCGTCAAGAATGCAGTCTTTGAAACATCCTGCTCCCTAATACGTAGCTGATGGTACCCCGACTTCAGATCTATCTTCGAAAAGAAATTTGCTCCCCTCAACTGGTCGAACAGATCATCGATTCGAGGTAACGGATACTTATTCCGTATCGTGACCTTGTTCAATTCCCGGTAGTCCACACACAACCTCAGTGAACCATCTCTCTTCTTCACAAACAAAACTGGAGCGCCCCAAGGTGAGGTACTTCTGCGAATGAAGCCCTGACCTAACAGCTGCTCGATCTGATCTCGTAGCTCTCGCATCTCTGCCGGAGCCATACGGTATGGTGCGCGTGCTATAGGTCTCGTATCTGGCAATAAGTCTATAACAAAGTCTATCTCTCGACTGGGGGGTAGGCCTGGTATTTCCTGAAACACATCGGAATATTCCCTAACAACTGGGATCGAATCCAAAGGGATCACAACCTCCTTAGAGGTATCCTCCTCTATGTAATATAAATGAGCGGTCGAACCTCCCTCTGGGCGAGGCATCGCCACTACAAACATCTCTTGCCCCGGAATGGCAAAAACAATGCTCCCACCGAAGCAATCAATCATGGCTCTATAAGATGCGAGCCAATCCATACCAATAATCACATCATGCTCGTGCATGTCTAAGACTAGCATGTCTGCAGGTAATACCAAGCTACCAATCTCTACCCCCACTACCCGGCATATAAAGAATATAAGTGACCCACTCCCCAGTGGTGAGTCGACACACGTCACTGTGCTCTCTGCTATGGCTAACAACCCTAAGGCCTTCACAAAATGCGTAGCTATAAAACAATGCGTGGCCCCCGTATCAAATAAAACCCGACCCATAGTACCATGGATAGGAAACGTACCCTCAATCGCGGGTGGTGCCTGTGGAGCTGCTGCCTGGTGGACGTTATAGACACGTCCATACTGTAATTGCCCCTGCTGCACTGGAGCTGCTGGGATGGCTGGTAGGGCTGGCGCTTGGGCTGGAGCTGGAAGGGCAGGTGGAAAAAGTGGCCTCTGTGGCTCATTACGGGCTCCCTGCTGCTGTGGGGCCCTATCGCCTTCTGGGCAATCCTGACGCTTATGGCCGTGTTTGCCGCACATAAAACACCGGCCTCTGAAATTACCTCCCCTCTGTCCCTGCTGACCACGGCCCTGCTGGCCGTTACCTCCACGCCATTGGCCCTGTTGGCCCTGATATGCACGTTGTTGGCCCTGCTGGCCCTGTTGCTGACCCTGCTGTCGGTGCTGACCCTGCTGATTAGGCTGGCCCTGCTGGCCCTGCCTATAACCCCCATTTCCCTGCCTGGGATCACCCGAACGGAATCGCTTAGCAGGGTCCCCCTGATGGGAACTCTGCTCGTGCTGACGAGTCTATCCATGAGATGGTGCCCCACCGGCACCGTCACCCCCGGTCCTGCCCTGCTGGCTGGACTCTCCTGCTCTCTTGCTCCCCTGAAGATGGAAGCGGTGATCCTGGCAATGTAGTAACGCTGCATTGAGTACATCAGTGAACGTACTCAGGGACAAGTTCCCAATAAGGTGCTGACGGATCCTCCAAGCCAACCCGTCGGCAAACAACAAAATCTTCTTGCTCTCAGTAGGTGCCTCATCTGACACAATGGTGAGAAGTCTCGTGAACTCCTCCTCATACTCTGCTACAGTAAGATTATCTTGCTTCAGATATAGTAGTTTCCGCCTCATCTCAGTCTGCACTGCAAGTGGAAAATACTTGCGGTCAAACCGCTCCCAGAACATCTGAATAGGGATCGTGTCCCTCTCCTCCAAAGTAGTAGTGGACTCCCACCACTGCAACGCGGATCCCACCAGCTTAAAAGAAGCCAATAACTGCTTTTTTACCTCGGTGCACTCATACATGCGAAGATGCCACTGGATGTCTTTCTTCCATTGGCTAACCGTGACAAAATCGGAGCTACCAGAGAACTCAGGGGGATGTGCTTTCTGAAAAGCATCCCGAACCCTCTCCCATGCAGATGGAAGCTGTGCTGGTACTGGCGCCACTGCCTGAACCTGGGGTGGAGCCTGCTGAATCACCGCTATCGCGGCATTCACCGCCTGAGCAACTATGGCGGCTACTTCATTAGCATTCATTGTGCCTGGTGCCGGAGCTGCTGGCTGCTCGGCCTGGGCACGCCTATCTCTCGGAGCACGTCTCGGAGGCATTTGAAATGTGAACAAAATTTATCAGTCTACAGTTATCATCGAATCTCAAATAGCTGAAGACTTAAACGTAAAAGCAGGAATACAACAATCCTAAAAATAGGGCTCTATAGCAAAAACGTTGAGCTGAAAGCGAAATAAGCCATACAGATCCTAAGGACACTAGAACCTGATGCTCTGATACCACATGTGACACCTCGCCTAATTAAATACCGGGCGATCACTCCTTTATTAAATTAAATCAAGGCAAACAGTTGGTCCATTCTCAGCATCACTGTCGATAAAAATAATTTTTCCAATTTAACACCCTAAATAATTAAGCTAAGTGTCAAAACATTTTCCATACAAAACTTTCCAAATTTTAATTAAAGAAAAAGATTTATTTTAATTTAAACAACATTTCTACAATAAAGAATCACACCACAATAAACCAAATAACATAATACATTCGTCAATCGAATGTCAACAAATGGAACTAAAAACTACAAATCCATCCAGAATAAATCCCATAGAACAATACTGGAAATAAAAGAAATACAAAATCCCAACAACAAATGAAATGGTGAAAAGGGCGACACGTGCCCAATAAATGAGAATAATAGGAGTGGAGTCAATAACAGAAGCCGTCTACTCAAGTGACCTGCAACTCCCACCTAAGCTACAGCTCGTTCTTCTCAAGGGATCCTAAGCAAGACGCCCCTGTGGCTGGGCACCTGAAAATATACATATATATATACAAGAGAGAGAGAGAGAGGAAAAGAAACGGGTCAGAGCCCGAAAGTGTGTTTGATTTTAAAAATACGTTAAGCAAGTATTTAAATTGATACAGGCCAATGCAAATCATATTAGTTCGACACTCTCTTGAGAAATTCTCACCTCTCTTCTAATGTGCACGCCTATCGTACTAACCTTCCCAAATAGTTTAGTTTATCTTAACTTACTCATAAGTTTTCAAAACCGAACGATGACAATGTTTTAAAAAGGTTACTTTCAATTTGTAGCACTACTCTCGTTTTAGCTTCATTAAATTATAAAGTTTACCAGTGCCTTCTCATACTTTCACAAAACAAGTATTTATTATTGCGTCAACAACTATGTCCTACTTATCAAATCACAGTAGGCAATTAAAGTTTATAACCTCATATATATATTAACTACTCGGATAATATATATATATAACAGCACCCCAACTAAACTATGGTGCGGGCATACTCTGCTATCCAATCCCCGTATCGCTCACACAAAGGGAAATACAAGTTCGGAATCACTCTCGAACTGTATTAACATATACAAAACAACGTTGAGGCGAAGCATAGATTCCAAGTCCAAGAGGTCAGTACATACCCACACGTCTCTTAGGACCGTCCGACTATCAATCTGATAGCCCGTACCTAGGATCTCTATCTTCTAGGGTACAAATCAATATCCCCCATAAAGCAACACAGGATAAGATCGTCCCAGCGCGGTAACCTCAGGGATAGCAAGTAGCGCGGGTACGTTTTTCACATGTATATAATATATGTACACACAATCATATAAATATACCCATTTTATCATATTAATATAGGTTCCTCTCGTAACCCATAGTCACAACATTTATCCTTAATTTCTCATTATTATGATTACGTATAAGGTTTCGTCTCTAACCTTAACTCGAAGGGTTTTCTCACTAGCTATGTGACACTCGTGGATTCTATCCATCCAAGTAGCAAAATCAGTAGGTAAACGTCTATTCTCTATCATAAGTATTTGACGTAATCTCTCACTTGAATTACGTAGTTTCCTCGTCCTTTAAATAATTGTCCCTAAAATACAATTATCATCTCATAATAAAGTTCTCAACACTTAATCATATGCCCTACTGGTCTCTCCTATATCCCAAAATATTTTATTCATAAAGCCCAAAAGCTATTTCACGATGAATCATATTCAATTAATTAAACAAGGGGAAATCAGAGTCTGCCAGGAAGGGTCGATCGATCGATCGAACATTCGATCGATCGAAGCTCTAGGCTCGATCGATCGATCAAGCAGGTCTGCGAAATCCTGCAGAAGTACAGTGACGGGTTTTACCAAAATTCTTCACCCAAATCAATATTTCCCAACACTAATCGTCCCAAAACTCTTACTACAAACATAATAACATATTTCCAGATGATTTTAACGTTAAGCATGCGTATTTCCATCATTAAACATGGTTAAACAACCCAAAATCTCATTTAAACATCAAGAACCCTAATGTTTTCTTAACTTTTGTTCTAATCAGTTTTCTCCAGAATTTCCTTCTAACATAACATCAAAAATTCGTGGGTTAATCATCTACTTCACATACTATTTCCAGGATATGGTTATAATGTTTTCTACATGCAAATTCCTATCAAAATTTGGGATTTTCTTCCATTGATTACACTCTTAATCATTCCTACACTAATATGAATATTGCACCAACGAAAATACGCAAGTTAAACACTTGCCTGGGATTTCAGAGGTCTGGTTTCCTGCTGATATTGGTGTGGTTGCGTTCTTCTCCTCGCGATCTACGCGTTGGTGGTGACGGTGGTGCGATTGGTGGTGTTTTGGCCTTGAATCACCTTGAGAGCTCTCTCCTCTCTACTCCAATGGCCGTTCTAGGGTTCTGAATGTTCTAACCCTAAAAGGCTGACTTAAATGGCTGCTAAGGATGGCTGAAATTCGTGGGTTTAATTACCCTATTTTGTAAAATGACCAAAATGCCCTCCCGGGTCACTAATTAAGCCTAAAAACATCCCGAGACCCAAACTAAACCCCCGGGAACACTTTTCTGACTATCTCGACCCTTCCGGACGCGTTGGCGCACTCAAAACGACCATACGAACAACTTATAAAATATTCACTTTTATATCTCAATAATTAGTCCCGACGCGACACGGGCGCGTCCCGACTAAAATTCTCAAAATTATTATTTCATTCACTCGTGACCTATAATATAACCCATATCATATATTACTATGCTCATTAGTAATATTCGACAATTTTTATATAATTACTAACTCTCGTCACGTTAATAATTATAACATAATTAATTTCCGGATTCTTATTAAATAATTCACTCTCATTAACTTTAATAAAACCCCCAAATTAATATAGCATAAAAATACGGGGTATTACATACTTCCCCCCTAATAACGAAATTTCGTCCCGAAATTCGAAAAATAAGGCATACCTGATAAGAACAAATCTGGATATCTCTCGCGCATATCTGCCTCACGCTCCCAAGTGGATTCCTCCACATTATGGTGTTCCCACTGGACCCGTACAAGTGGAACTATCTTTGACCTCAATCTCCTCTCACTATAGTCTAGGATAGCCACCGGTCTCTCCTCGTAGGAGCTATCAGGTTGTAAGTCGATCTCCTCTATCGCGATGCGAGTATGGGCCATATCATCTCGAAGGTATCGTCTCAACGACGAGATGTGAAATACATCGTGAATGCGATGTAGATGTTCCGGCAGTCCCAATCTGTATGCAACTGGCCCAATCCTCTCTATGATGGGAAATGGTCCCACGTACCTCGGAGCTAACTTTCCCTTCTTCCTGAACCTCATCACTCCTTTCATTGGAGATACACGCAGTAACACTTGGTCCCCCACATTAAACTCCCTGAAGAACCGTTTCGCATCGGCATAGCTCTTCTGTCTGTCCTGGGCTACTCGAATGTGACCCCTGATCATCTCAATCCTCGTAGAGGTCTCCTGAATCACCTCTGGTCCTAGCAACTTGTCATCCCCCACCTCAAGCCAACAAGTTGGGGAACGACAAGGCCTGCCATACAAAGCCTCAAATGGAGCCATACCAATCGTGAACTGATAAGAGTTATTATAAGCAAACTCTACCAGTGGAAGGTGTGGCTCCCAACCTCCTCCAAAATCGAGAACACACATGCGTAGCATATCCTCTAACATCTGATTAGTACGCTCTGTCTGCCCATCTGTCTGTGGGTGATAAGCTGAACTTAACCTCAACTCAGTACCCATAGCCTCCTGAAAGCTTTCCCAAAAACACGACACGAAAATCTTGTCTCTATCGGACACAATATTCAGGGGCACCCCGTGTAATCTTACAATCTCCCCGATGAACAACTGAGCATACTGACCCGTGGTATAATCTGTCCGCACCGGCAGAAAATGTGCCACCTTGGTCAAACGGTCTACAATCACCCAGATAGAATCGTGGCCCCTCTGTGATGTAGGCAACCCTGAAATGAAGTCCATGGAAATACTCTCCCACTTCCACGCGGGTACTTCCAATGGTTGGAGCAATCCTGACGGTTTCTGGTGGTCCACCTTCACCAGCTGGCAGGTAGAACACTTGGCCACAAACTCAGCAATGTCCTTCTTCATCCCGCTCCACCAGTATTGTCGCCTCATATCCTGGTACATCTTATCGCCTCCCGGATGCACTGCAAATCGGGACCCATGAGAATGAGTCATCACTTCATGACGTAACTCTGCTCCTTCTGGAACCACCAATCTCCCATTAAACCGCAAACCTCCATCAGAACTAACAGAATAGGACTCAACACCCTCGGCTAGAAGTCGCACAATCTGCTCCTGGCAAAACGGATCTGTGGTCTGCGCCTGTATCACCCTCGTAACAATCTCGGGTGTGACTGACATCACGGATATGAAAGAACGTGCTACGGCGTCTTGGTGACCCAGCTCTTTCCACTTTGCTTTCCAGATGTCTGCTATATCGTCTACCGGTCTACGGCTCAATGCATCAGCAACTACATTGGCTTTTCCCCGATGGTACTGTATGTCAAACTGGTAGTCTTTCACAAACTCTAACCACCTCCGCTGACGCATATTCAGCTCTCGCTGAGTGAACAGGTACTGCAGTGACTTATGGTCTGTGAACAAACGAAATTTCTCTCCCAATAGATAGTGTCTCCATATCCTCAATGCAAATACAACCGCTGCTAACTCCAGATCGTGGGTGGGGTGATTCTTCTCATGCGGCTTAAGCTTGCGGGAAGCAAAAGCTATAGCCTTCTCCTCCTACTGGAGTACTCCTCCAAGTCCCCGTAAAGACGCATCAGTGTAAACCAGGTACTCCACACCCGGTTTCGGTAAGGCAAGGACTGGTGCTGAAGTAAGCTTGTCTTTTAGTTCGTCGAAAGCTAATTGACAAGCATCATCCCAAACATACGGTACCCCTTTGCGAGTCAAATTCGTCAACGGACCCGCTATCTTGGAGAATCCCCGAATAAATCTCCTGTAGTATCCGGCTAACCCCAAGAAACTACGTACCTCTGTCGGTGTCGTGGGCTGTCCCCACTCCCTCACTGCTGATACCTTACTCGGGTCAACTGCTATCCCTTGCTCAGAAATAACATGGCCCAAGAACTGTACCTCTCGCAACCAGAATCCACACTTCTCGTACTTAGCATACAACTGATGCTCTCGCAGAGTCTGAAGAACCTGCCTCAAGTGCTCGGCATGCTCCTCCTCGGAATGGGAATATATCAGGATGTCATCTATGAAGACAATGACAAACTGATCCAAGAACTCTCTGAACACTCGATTCATTAAGTCCATGAATATGGCTGGAGCATTAGTGAGGCCAAACGGCATCACTCTGAACTCGTAAGACCCATATCTCGTCAAGAATGCAGTCTTTGAAACATCCTGCTCCCTAATACGTAGCTGATGGTACCCCGACCTCAGATCTATCTTCGAAAAGAAATTCGCTCCCCTCAACTGGTCGAACAGATCATCGATTCGAGGTAACGGATACTTATTCCGTATCGTGACCTTGTTCAATTCCCGGTAGTCCACACACAACCTCAGTGAACCATCTCTCTTCTTCACAAACAAAATTGGAGCGCCCCAAGGTGTGGTACTTCTGCGAATGAAGCCCTGACCTAACAGCTGCTCGATCTGATCTCGTAGCTCTCGCATCTCTGCCGGAGCCATACGGTATGGTGCGCGTGCTATAGGTCTCTTATCTGGCAATAAGTCTATAACAAAGTCTATCTCTCGACTGGGGGGTAGGCCTGGTATTTCCTGAAACACATCGAAATATTCCCTAACAACTGGGATCGAATCCAAAGGGATCACAACCTCCTTAGAGGTATCCTCCTCTATGTAATATAAATGAGCGGTCGAACCTCCCTCTGGGCGAGGCATCGCCACTACAAACATCTCTTGCCCCGGAATGGCAAAAACAATGCTCCCACCGAAGCAATCAATCATGGCTCTATAAGATGCGAGCCAATCCATACCAATAATCACATCATGCTCGTGCATGTCTAAGACTAGCATGTCTGCAGGTAATACCAAGCTACCAATCTCTACCCCCACTCCCCATCATATAAAGAATATAAGTGACCCACTCCCCAGTGGTGAGTCGACACACGTCACTGTGCTCTCTGCTGTGGCTAACAACCCTAAGGCCTTCGCAAAATGCGTAGCTATAAAACAATGCGTGGCCCCCGTATCAAATAAAACCCGACCCATAGTACCATGGATAGGAAACGTACCCTCAATCGCGGGTGGTGCCTGTGGAGCTGCTGCCTGGTGGACGTTATAGTCACGTCCATACTGTAATTGCCCCTGCTGCACTGGAGCTGCTGGGATGGCTGGTAGGGCTGGCGCTTGGGCTGGAGCTGGAAGGGAAGGTGGAAAAAGTGGCCTCTGTGGCTCATTACGGGCTCCCTGCTGCTGTGGGGCCCTATCGCCTTCTGGGCAATCCTGACGCTTATGGCCGTGTTTGCCGCACACAAAACACCGGCCTCTGAAATTACCTCCCCTCTGTCCCTGCTGACCACGGCCCTGCTGGCCGTTACCTCCACGCCATTGGCCCTGTTGGCCCTGATATGCACGCTGTTGGCCCTGCTGGCCCTGTTGCTGACCCTGCTGATTAGGCTGGCCCTGCTGGCCCTGCCTATAACCCCCATTTCCCTGCCTGGGATCACCCGAACGGAATCGCTTAGCAGGGTCCCCCTGATGGGAACTCTGCTCGTGCTGACGAGTCTGTCCATGAGATGGTGCCCCACCGGCACCGTTACCCCCGGTCCTGCCCTGCTGGATGGACTCTCCTGCTCTCTTGCTCCCCTGAAGATGGAAGCGGTGATCCTGGCAATGTAGTAACGCTGCATTGAGTACATCAGTGAACGTACTCAGGGACAAGTTCCCAATAAGGTGCTGACGGATCCTCCAAGCCAACCCGTCGACAAACAACAAAATCTTCTTGCTCTCAGTAGGTGCCTCATCTGACACAATGGTGAGAAGTCTCGTGAACTCCTCCTCATACTCTGCTACAGTAAGATTATCTTGCTTCAGATATAGTAGTTTCCGCCTCATCTCAGTCTGCACTGCAGGTGGAAAATACTTGCGGTCAAACCGCTCCCAGAACATCTGAAAAGGGATCGTGTCCCTCTCCTCCAAAGTAGTAGTGGACTCCCACCACTGCAACGCGGATCCCACCAGCTTAAAAGAAGCCAATAACTGCTTTTGTACCTCGGTGCACTCATACATGCGAAGATGCCGCTGGATGTCTTTCTTCCATTGGCTAACCGTGACAATGTCGGAGCTACCAGAGAACTCAGGGGGATGTGCTTTCTGAAAAGCATCCCGAACCCTCTCCCATGCAGATGGAAGCTGTGCTGGTACTGGCGCCACTGCCTGAACCTGGGGTGGAGCCTGCTGAATCACCGCTATCGCGGCATTCACCGCCTGAGCAACTATGACGGCTACTTCATTAGCATTCATTGTGCCTGGTGCCGGAGCTGCTGGCTGCTCGGCCTGGGCACGCCTATCTCTCGGAGCACGTCTCGGAGGCATCTGAAACGTGAACAAAATTTATCAGTCTACAGTTATCATCGAATCTCAAATAGCTGAAGACTTAAACGTAAAAGCAGGAATACAACAATCCTAAAAATAGGGCTCTATAGCAAAAACGTTGAGCTGAAAGCGAAATAAGCCGTACAGATCCTAAGGACACTAGAACCTGATGCTCTGATACCACCTGTGACACCTCGCTTAATTAAATACCGGGCGATCACTCCTTTATTAAATTAAATCAAGGCAAACAGTTGGTCCATTCTCAGCATCACTGTCGATAAAAATAATTTTTCCAATTTAACACCCTAAATAATTAAGCTAAGTGTCAAAACATTTTCCATACAAAACTTTCCAAATTTTAATTAAAGAAAAAGATTTATTTTAATTTAAACAACATTTCTACAATAAAGAATCACACCACAATAAACCAAATAACATAATACATTCGTCAATCGAATGTCAACAAATGGAACTAAAAACTACAAATCCATCCAGAATAAATCCCATAAAACAATACTGGAAATAAAAGAAATACAAAATCCCAACAACAAATGAAATGGTGAAAAGGGCGACACGTGCCCAATAAATGAGAATAATAGGAGTGGAGTCAATAACAGAAGCCGTCTACTCAAGTGACCTGCAACTCCCACCTAAGCTGCAGCTCGTTCTTCTCAAGGGATCCTAAGCAAGACGCCCCTGTGGCTGGGCACCTGAAAATATACATATATATATACAAGAGAGAGAGAGAGAGGAAAAGAAACGGGTCAGAGCCCGAAAGTGTGTTTGATTTTAAAAATACGTTAAGCAAGTATTTAAATTGATACAGGCCAATGCAAATCATATTAGTTCGACACTCTCTTGAGAAATTCTCACCTCTCTTCTAATGTGCACGCCTATCGTACTAACCTTCCCAAATAGTTTAGTTTATCTTAACTTACTCATAAGTTTTCAAAACCGAACGATGACAATGTTTTAAAAAGGTTACTTTCAATTTGTAGCACTACTCTCGTTTTAGCTTCATTAAATTATAAAGTTTACCCGTGCCTTCTCATACTTTCACAAAACAAGTATTTATTATTGCGTCAACAACTATGTCCTACTTATCAAATCACAGTAGGCAATTAAAGTTTATAACCTCATATATATATTAACTACTCGGATAATATATATATATAACAGCACCCCAACTAAACTATGGTGCGGGCATACTCTGCTATCCAATCCCCGTATCGCTCACACAAAGGGAAATACAAGTTCGGAATCACTCTCGAACTGTATTAACATATACAAAACAACGTTGAGGCGAAGCATAGATTCCAAGTCCAAGAGGTCAGTACATACCCACACGTCTCTTAGGACCGTCCGACTATCAATCTGATAGCCCGTACCTAGGATCTCTATCTTCTAGGGTACAAATCAATATCCCCCATAAAGCAACACAGGATAAGATCGTCCCAGCGCGGTAACCTCAGGGATAGCAAGTAGCGCGGGTACGTTTTTCACATGTATATAATATATGTACACACAATCATATAAATATACCCATTTTATCATATTAATATAGGTTCCTCTCGTAACCCATAGTCACAACATTTATCCTTAATTTCTCATTATTATGATTACGTATAAGGTTTCGTCTCTAACCTTAACTCGAAGGGTTTTCTCACTAGCTATGTGACACTCGTGGATTCTATCCATCCAAGTAGCAAAATCAGTAGGTAAACGTCTATTCTCTATCATAAGTATTTGACGTAATCTCTCACTTGAATTACGTAGTTTCTTCGTCCTTTAAATAATTGTCCCTAAAATACAATTATCATCTCATAATAAAGTTCTCAACACTTAATCATATGCCCTACTGGTCTCTCCTATATCCCAAAATATTTTATTCATAAAGCCCAAAAGCTATTTCACGATGAATCATATTCAATTAATTAAACAAGGGGAAATCAGAGTCTGCCAGGAAGGGTCGATCGATCGATCGAACATTCGATCGATCGAAGCTCTAGGCTCGATCGATCGATCAAGCAGGTCTGCGAAATCCTGCAGAAGTGCAGTTACGGGTTTTACCAAAATTCTTCACCCAAATCAATATTTCCCAACACTAATCATCCCAAAACTCTTACTACAAACATAATAACATATTTTCAGATGATTTTAACGTTAAGCATGCGTATTTCCATCATTAAACATGGTTAAACAACCCAAAATCTCATTTAAACATCAAGAACCCTAATGTTTTCTTAACTTTTGTTCTAATCAGTTTTCTCCAGAATTTCCTTCTAACATAACATCAAAAATTCGTGGGTTAATCATCTACTTCACATACTATTTCCAGGATATGGTTATAATGTTTTCTACATGCAAATTCCTATCAAAATTTGGGGTTTTCTTCCATTGATTACACTCCTAATCATTCCTACACTAATATGAATATTGCACCAACGAAAATACGCAAGTTAAACACTTGCCTGGGATTTCAGAGGTCTGGTTTCCTGCTGATATTGGTGTGGTTGCGTTCTCCTCCTCGCGATCTACGCGTTGGTGGTGTCGGTGGTGCGATTGGTGGTGTTTTGGCCTTGAATCACCTTGAGAGCTCTCTCATCTCTACTCCAATGGACGTTCTAGGGTTCTTAATGTTCTAACCCTAAAAGGCTGACTTAAATGGCTGCTAAGGATGGCTGAAATTCGTGGGTTTAATTACCCTATTTTGTAAAATGACCAAAATGCCCTCCCGGGTCACTAATTAAGCCTAAAAACATCCCGAGACCCAAACTAAACCCCCGTGAACACTTTTCTGACTATCTCGACCCTTCCGGATGCGTTGACGCACTCAAAACGACCATACGAACAACTTATAAAATATTCACTTTTATATCTCAATAATTAGTCCCGACGCGACACGGGCGCGTCCCGACTAAAATTCTCAAAATTATTATTTCATTCACTCGTGACCTATAATATAACCCATATCATATATTACTATGCTCATTAGTAATATTCGACAATTTTTATATAATTACTAACTCTCGTCACGTTAATAATTATAACATAATTAATTTCCGAATTCTTATTAAATAATTCACTCTCATTAAATTTAATAAAACCCCCAAATTAATATAGCATAAAAATACGGGGTATTACACACCCCCTCATTGGCTTGGCCTTATTTTCCCTTCTCATGATTTTGGATTTACCCATCTAAAATTCCTTTGCTCCTGTCTTTGGCCTGCTCACTCATGATTTTTTTGTTTGTCTTATCTTCCCAGTAATTTGGGTTTGCTCATGATTTGGACTCATTCATCCAATTCTCCCCCATTATTACCCTTTCTTGAACTTGCTCTCTCAATGATATTCTATTTGTCTTGGCTTTCTCATTTCTTGAATTTTCTCGCCTTTTTGTCCTACTCGCTCATTATTACTCTATTTGGGCTTTGGGTCTGCTCGCACCAAACGTAACTTTAATTAGGGGATTGAATGAGCAACCCTCTACACCAAGAGTAGAGTCAAACAATGAAAATCAGTGAGGAAAGATGATTTACCGAAATGTATATGGATGAAAACCAAATCTGACAAACCTAAGGCTTGAAATCAACAAGCATCCAAAATTCTCGAAGACTTTAAGCTAACCCGTAAGCAAAAAAATATTTTATAGGGGAAAATATTTTAGGGTTCTTACTCTGGCTGTGATTTGGAAGTACAATGAACGAATGAACTACCCAACCTATAAAAACTACTGACACCATGTGCGCGCCCAACATTAACTGTACGTGCAGTTTTGTGCGCATGCTCTAAATATTGCTTCCGTGCACATGAAAATTAGAGCATGCACACACAAACTTCCTAAGAACTCAACAAAGCCTTATGAACATTTTTGGAACCCCAATGTTTAGAAGCTCAGAAGTATGAATGAATGCAAATGCATAAAAACCATTCATTTTGAGTTTAATAGCTTCAATTTGGAATAAAATGCACAAATATAATGAAAATCAACAACTCACACCCAGATATATACAAATGCAAATAAAATCATGTAAAGTGTCATAGTGATTCGAAAACAAATGATCCAATGAATTGATAAAATGGTTTCATTTAAATATTGATTTAAAGCATACATTGCAAAACACATTCGAATCAATTTCAATCAATTCAATATTAATGGTATAAAATTCTCATCAAATCCATATTTTGCAACTATGTAATGTACTTTAACTCATGATTCATGTGACAATTAAAACTACATAATCAACATGAATACATATGATCAAATCATGTGAGATATTACGAATGATGCTTAAAAGACAATCATTACATCAATATCCACTAGATTAAAAAATGGTAGTTTTAAGCCATTAAAGATAGCAAATTTCAATGCTAGCTAAGATAACGAATTTCATTTTGAAATGCTAAGCCCTATCAAGCTTTTCATGCCGATTCAAGCTCTTGACTTATGGCTCTTTTTCAATATATTTTAGCTTTTGCCATAGATTGGCTTTTCACATGCTTAGATGACACCTACCCAAAAATATTCAAATTTCCAACATGTGTGTACTCCTAGTGGTAGCTTTTGTCAATATTTATAAAGCAATCCATATTCAAGAAATGAATGAAAAACAATGCATAGAAATAAAATCATGTTTAGCAAGAAAAACAATGCATAGAAATAAAATGAATGAAAATTGCACACATGCATGAAAAATATCATTAAAACATGAAGTAATGCCTAATGAAGTTCTCTCACCACCAAAATACTTGTTTCCCTATAAAGCAAGAATGAACTAGGAATAGAAACCTACAAAGACCTAGTCAACCTACGAAACTACTAACCTAAGTAACGATGGGTGGTTCATCCCCCGGGTCAATGGAACATACAAACTTAACTTCTTCTAACTAAACCTTCTTTTGATTTCCTCCCAAGTTAATCTTGACTGTTGGTGTGTTCCTAGGAATACCTTTAAAATTTCTGGGATCTATCTCCCTTCCCTCCTAGGATTCCTATGCCTAGTCCTTGGAAATTGAGTTTGGTGTCTAAGTGTAGGAATGTTCCCTCTAGCCTCACCATTACCTCGCACAAGAAAAGTCATTTTTCTCCTTAAATCATTCATTTTCCCTCTAAGTTCATCAATAAGATTCCCATGAATAGTTTTCTCCTATTCCTGATAAACTTTTGATTCCTCTTTCTTCAAGCACCAACATTCTTGATTACAGTTCCCATGTACTTGACAAAAATTAAAAAAATCAACATTCTTCTTTTTAAACCTACTCTCATACCTTCTCACATTTCTTTTCATATATTTTTCACAAATTGTGCTTTTTGACTCGCATTCTCAAGTCTTTTCTTTTTAAAACAAAATTGCACAATTTGATTTGATTTCTCACAAAATGAACAACTAAAGTCATTTTTAACAATCTTGGACTTAGGTTCAACCTTCTTCTCTTGTTTCATATAAGTTTGTATCTTATCCTATTTTTCATGAGAATTTGAACTTTCAAAATTAACTTTTGCCCTTCAAAGATTTTTTACAAGCTTTGGGTCATTGAAACCTATCCCATGGTTATTAGGATTCAATTGATCATTGCCTGGAAAAATACTATCAAGAACTTCCAGTCTATCGTAGTCTGTTATTTTCAAATCCCTTGCATGTTCAAGCTCAATTTTTAATTTCTCAAAGTCAAATTTTCAAGTTTAATATCTTCTTTTTCTTTCAAAATGGTTGCATTTTGAGATTTTCAAAACTTCACATTATTTTTTCAAAACATCAATCACTTTTTTAAAATCAAGACACTTTGATTGCACATTTTCAAACTTCTCTTACTTTTCATCAAATTCATTTAAAAAAACTTTCAATTTTAATAAAAGTTTAATATTGTCCTTTTTAAATATGGGAGACTCTTGATAGAGTTCGTGAAAATCCTCTTGTATGTCCTCCCCTTCACAATCTCTCTCTCTTTATGACTCCTCACTCAAAGTGCGTGAATCCTTACTACTACAAGATGATGAATCACTCAAAGACCTATCACTAGTAGTTCTCTCTTGATTCATCTTCACCACACTATTCAAAGACATACGATCATCATTCTCTTCAACATTTTCTTCAAGTCTTACCATGAATGAAATCTCACTCATATACTCATCACTAGAAGAACTATCCTCGCTTTTACTTTTTGAATCGTAAAGAGTATCTTTATATGATTTCTTTTTCTTCTCTCTGATCTTGTTCTTTTTATGTTTCTTCAAATGTGTTGGGCACACATTCATATAATGACCAATGCCACCACAAGCAAAACATTTATCCTCATCGTTGGACTGTTCCTTCTTATACTCACCTTTCTCACCAATTGAGATGTGTTTAGAGTAGAATTGTAAGGTTTAGTTTCAAGCTTGAGATTTTTTTTGTCAAATTTACTAAACCTTTTCACAAATAAATCCCATATCTACTTCAACATTATCCTTTGGTTTCTCACCATCTTTTACCAAATTGTTCTCACTAGACTCAACAACAAAAGCCAAGTCCTTTTTTTGGTTTTGGAGAAACATTTTCTTCTTGATCACAAATTTGAAGTGATCCAATCAACTCTTCAAGATTACATATGTCCATGTCCCTAACTTCATTCAAGATGGCAGCCTCAGTATCAAATCTAAAAGATAATGTTCGAAGGAGATTTTTCACAACTTTATTTTCTAAAATTTTCTCACCTAAATTGAACGATGCATTCAAAACTTCCGTTAACCTTATGTAATAGTAATTGAATGACTCACTCTCATCCGTCTACATAGTCTCATTTGTTTTATGATACTTTGCAACTTCTCCCTCTTTACACTCGAAGTACACTCATGAGTGACTCTCAATGTATACCAAGATTACTTATCTTGTTCACAATTTAAAATAAGATTGCACTCGTGAGTACACAACGATGAAAAAAGTCCATTCAAAGCAATCGAGTTGAAGTTACAATCAACAAATTCTGCTTCCGTCCATAACACTCTTGGTTTTTTAATTCTCACCCCATCTTCTTCTATTATATGGTATTCCTCAACACTCATCCACACACACTTGTGTTTAGATCTAAGATGTGCACACATTTTAACCTTCCAATTCCCAAAGTTAGAACCATTAAAATAAGGAAGATGATTTTTGGAACTCAAATCACGAAATTGATCCATCAAGTAAACAATCAAATATGAGAGAAATTAACAAACAATCAAATATATGACCAATAATCAAATAAAACACTCACAGCAAAATCTACTCTAGTACATTAATGCTAGAAAAGTGAGAATTATGAACATCATACCAATTTAAATAAGTGTGTAATATGTTTTAAGTGAACATCAATAATAAACCAGGGGGTTGAATAGGTTTGAAGACATACTTCGTCAATTTTTCGCATATCCACAAAATTGTTTTCAATTTTTAATCCTTAACACTTGATTTCAGTAAAACCTTCTCACATTGAAAGTGCAACTTAAGTTAATATACTCAAGAAAACCTAGATCTACAACACTTAATCAAATTTAGATCATATTAAAAGATCAACACAAGTCAATGTGAGGTGTGTGCAATAAAATGTGTAGAAACAAACACAAATAATCGCGAGACATATTTTATGAGGGAAAACCCCCAACTAGGGGTAAAAAACCTCGACACGCTATAATTTCCATTTCTACTTGAAAAGATATTTTACAAAGGTAAGAATTTACCTCTCACACAAACACTAGTGCGCAGTCACCAATGAATCTTTAAACACTCCCCCATAGAAAATGAAAATCCACTCCAATCTCTATGGAATGAATGTAGAACTCCTGTCTTCCTTGTATTTATGCCACATCTCAATATCCCTAATAAAAAGAGATGCCTCCAATTTTATTGTGGATTCATAGATCTTAGAAATTCTTCAAAGATGATTTGAATTGACAAAGCTAATGTGTGATCTGAACCAAAGAACTATCAATTCTCTCTCAAAGACATTAGATCAAGTACAAATATAACTTTCGAAAAATTTGGAGGGAATAAGTGAATTGAGAAATAGAAGCAAAGATAAAATGCTTTCAACCTCGTAGATGTGTTTCAGATAAGAGTTTGTTAGATCTATTTGAAATGGAGGGAACTTGGCCTATTTATAAGAAAATCACAAAATATGCGTCATTCGTGCACACAGTTAGATATGGTCATGAACACGATGTTTTCTAGTGTGGACATCGTACCAAATCCGTGTGCACGAGCCTAAAGTGAGGTCGTGTGAAAAGGGATGTGAGCACGAACCTAAAGTAAGTCCATGCGAATGCGTCTACACATAACCCTTTTTTAAAAAGCATTAACAAATAAAATAAAGCAAGACCAATCCCAAAACATATTTAAAAAATATTTTAAATTTTTATGGTTTTTTTAAAAACTACTTAATTCCTTTTTTATAAAATCCTCATGCATTTTAAAATAAAGCACAACTTTTAGAAAATCGTTCACATGCGTTTAGCCTTGTACAATTCACAAACATAAAAGGATACATATTCATTACTTCAAATGCCTCCAGATTTCTTCAATGAGTGGTGGTGGATGGTCTTCAATCTTTAAGGTTCATTCTAAACCTAAACTAGACCATGCCTCACTCATAATGAATCAAGTCTATTTGACTTGATGGACTCAACGACTCAAATGTTTTGTAATGGGAATCTAGTCAACTTTTAAACTGTAAATAAAATTATATTTTCATTTGTGGTTCTTCCATTTCATGCACCTTTGTTTGTATGATACCTGGGACTTTGTTATGGCAATGTACCTTGGTATTAAGGTGTTTGGTATGTGCCTGCTGGGTGGTGCCCTCCAAGTTTGATCTTGTTTCCTCCGCTTGACTCAATGGTTGTGTGGCTAGTTTAAACATGTGGTCTATACCACATTTTTCTTTTGGATTGTGGGGTTTTCATTATCTAGTTACCTTTGGATGTCCGTTCAAAACCCGTTATAACTGGTTCTAATGTTTGCTTATAGATTGCTTGGTGATCTTGTATGTCCAATTGTGTGTTTCATTGATATATTCCATGTATTGTTGTTGTTAGTATTATTTTATTTAGCCTATCTTTGTATCTAGGCCTTAATTTTCCTTGTACTTTTGTTTTCATTTTCTAGATTGTAATTTTCACGTGTTTTTTGACTAGTTTCACTTGAGCACTAGTTTGTGACGTTATGCCCTTCCTTTAAATAGTCATCTTTTATTTTCATTACTTTTACATTTACCTGTAGAAAAAAGATCATATGCAATGGCATGAAAAGTTTGTTAATATAATATTATCCCTTGGTTTTAAAGTGAGTGATGTCGACAAATGTATCTACAATAATTTAAAAAATGGTGTTAGTGTAAATATATGCTCATATGTGGATGATATACTATATTTTGGTTGAGTCTCAAATATGTGGAGGAAACTAAAAGGTTTTTATCATCAAAATTTAATATGAAGGATCTTGGAGAAAAATAATGTTTTTGATAAAAATGCTCTCCATTCTCTCTAGGAATCCCATACCAACTCTCTCTAAACTCTCCCACCATAACTCAACCTCCCTTTCCACCTCCTAACCACCATGCACCACCCAAACCTCCCCGTTGATACCAAAATTAGTATGCTGATGTGGACGAATAATAAGAAGACACGTGTCAATCTACGTGGCATAATAGCAACGAGGAAAATTGTTTCCCCGACCAACATACTCACTCCGAGCAACAAGTATACTCCGAGGAACACCAACCCTCCGAGGTACTCTTACCTTCCGAGGAACTCTAATGCTCCGAGGAACTCTTGGACGACGAGCAACTAAGGCGGTTCGAGCTGCACCTCGACCACAACATTAATTGCCAGATAATCAACAGTTCAACTATTCATTGAATGCTTATCATCTTGACGCGCACGTTTGAAGAACCTTAAATGAATTACCCTTTCATATGTGTATCATTTAATGTAACACCCTTTCATGTACAGCTTAAGGGCTATAAATACCTTATATCACCCTCATTCAAAGGGGACCGGAATTTCTTGATAGCACTTGTAATCGAGAATTCCCAAACACTCAGCAATAACATAGCAGTGGATGTAGGCCATTCTTACAAGGCTGAACAACTTTAAAAATCTTTATCTCATTTATTTATCTGTGATTGAATAATTAGAGTAATCTAATTTTTTACATCAACAGATTGGCGCCGTCTGTGGGAACGATTTGTTATTATCGTTTTTCACCAAAAATCATTCATCATCAATGGCGAATAACCCAGAATCTAGCAATCGAAACACTGGAAATGCTGGAAATCCTCCAAATTCCTCTGCACCTCCAGATCTGGCCGAAATTATGACAAATTTGGCTCAAGGACAAACCGCCATGCAAGATACGATGCGGCAACTCATACAAACTCTTCATGGCGGCGTACCTGCACATTCAGGGCATCGAAGTGGTCAGAGGCAAACCTATTTACTTTCTTCACGATCCAGACGTACTGGATCATATCGTAATGAGGAATCTGATGATTTCTCTTATCAACCTGGGCAAACTTCGTCAATACGGGTTACAGATACTGAACAACGTGTCACCCTTTCCCCAGAAAGGGCCAGCGCATTGGAAAGGTTAAATAGGGCCTCTCCTTTCAGCCGATTAGGCCCTAGGAGGAATAGGAGTCCACCTAAAACCATGTCGAGGAGTTTTCGACAACCATCAGATCTAAGAGAAGGATCAGCACAGTCACGACCAACTGCTCGTCAAGATAGATCTCAAGAGGCTACTTCAGAATGATCAATTGCTCGAACCAATAGGCCCGAGGAAGGAAATGAAGCGTGGAAAGGATCTCTCCAGCGGTTGGAAGATAGATTGGGAGAAATGGCTAAGGCGAAGAATCCCCTACAACGAACTTTTGTTCAAGGGACACCTTTTGTCCAGGCCATTGTAAATTTTCCAACACCGTCAAAATTTAAAGCCCCTGTGGTGACCCCCAAATACGATGGAAAGACAGATCCTGTTCTTCACATAGAGCAATATCAAGCTGCTGCCGACATCTATGCTGTCCCCGACGAGATGAGATGTAGGGCATTCTCAGGAACTCTTACTGGATCTGCCCAGATATGGTACAATAATCTTCCTCGGGGTAAGATTTCAACTTTCTTTCAATTGGCCGAGTTGTTCATCGGCAATTTCTGTTTTGGAGCAAAGCCAGTAAAAAGAGTAGCACACTTGTTAAGTGTTAGACAAAAATCTGGTGAGAGCACTAGAGATTACATAACTCGTTTCAATAACGAGAAGCTGGAAGTCATAGATTATGAGGAAAAGACAGCAATCACCGCCTTGATGAGTGGGTTGTTGCCTAATAAGTTGTATTACACTTTGGCGAAAGATCCACCTAAAACTATGTCAGAGTTGATGGCAAAAGCAGCCAAAATCATGAATGCCGAAGAAGCTATGGCTGCAAAGAAGAATTTGGATAAAGACCCCAAGGTGGACGTCGACAAGTCTAAAAATAAAGATCATAAGGGCAATGGCGGTGACAAGCGTTCCAGAAATAATAAGTCGTCATGGGAAGTCCTGAAGAAATTCAATAATTATACTCCCTTGAAAATGGGTATTAATCATGTCTTGGAAGAAATCAAGAATAGCGAGGAGGTAAAGTGGCCGAAGAAACTGAGGTCAGACCCTGATGCGAGGAATAGGGATAAATATTACGATTTCCACAAGGACTATGGCCATATGACTAAAAATTGCATAGCTCTTCAGAACGAGATTGAAACACTCATCCGAAGAGGAAAGCTAGCAAAGTATGTTGATCGGGGAGGTGAAAGAAGAAATAATGATCGAACTAGAGAGAGATCTAGATCTCCTCGTCGATCAGAGGAGAAAAAGAAGAGAGAACATGAAGATGATGCCGAGGATGACCCCGATCTTCCCAAGAAACCAAGGCAACCAGAACGAGAGGTATTTTTTATACGTTTTGGGGCATTTGATTGTAATGTTATTACAGGAGGAGATGCAGGAGGAGGAGACCTTACTGCAGAAAGAAAAGCTTACCTCGGAGAGGCACAAGCTTGTTCGTACATTCAGCGAATAAATTTGGCCGAGGAGGATCGTCCGAGGAAGGTAAACAAAGAGAAATTGGTCATTGGTTTTTTAAAAAACGACCTGGCAGGTGTTCTTTACCCTCACGACGACCCTTTGGTGATCAAAATGAGGATGAAAGAAGTAGTGATTTCAAGGGTGCTAGTAGACAATGGTAGTTCAGCAGACATCATGTACTATTCATGCTTTGACAGCTTGAATTTAAAATTATCTCAATTGGAACCTTATCACAGACCTCTTTTGGGTTTTGCTGGCGAGAAAGTTTTTCCACTTGGGACGATCAAGTTGGACATATTCATTGGAACTTGGCCTGCTTGTCGAACAGAGAGAATACACTTCTTTGTGATGGATAAGAATGTGCAGTCAGCCTACAACATCATCATGTGAAGAGTTGGTTTGAAGAAGTTCGAAGCAGTACCATCTACAGTACATCAATGCTTAAAATTCCCAACAAATTTTGGAGTAGGAGTTGTGAAAGGTGATCAGAAAGTAGCTCGGGAATGCTATTATTCATCTTCTGAGCAAGAGGAGCTTGAAGATTCAAGAAAAAAGACTACTACCTACCAGGTAGATGAAGGTACAGAAATTGAAACACTGGATCCTCGAGATGAATCCCAACTTGTAAAAGGACAGGTAGTGGAATCTACAGAAAATATTATTCTGGACGACGAGCATCCTGAACGAGTAACCCAGATAGGTTCAACGTTGGATGCTTCAATAAAACAGGAGTTGATAACTTTCTTGAGAAACAGGAAGAAAACTTTTGCGTGGAGTCATGAAGACATGCCAGGAATAGATCCAAACTTCTTATGTCATGAGCTCAATGTGAATAAGGAGATCAAGCCTGTAAAGCAGAGAAGAAGAGTATTTAGCCCCGAGAAGAATCAGGCTATACAAGAGGAGGTCGAGAAGCTCCAGAAAGCCCAATTCATTGAAGACGTGAAGTATCCAGACTGGTTGGCAAACGTGGTGATGGTAAAAAAGAAAAATAATAAATGGAGAATGTGTGTTGATTTCACCGATCTTAACAAGGCATGCCCAAAGGATCATTTTCCATTGCCCAGAATTGATCAACTAGTGGATGCTACCTCGGGACAAGAGCTGCTCAGCTTCATGGATGCTTACTCTGGCTACAACCAGATCAAAATGAAACCTGAAGACAGGGAAAGTACTTCTTTTATTACCCCTAGGGGAACTTATTGCTATAATGTTATGCCTTTTGGTTTGAAAAATGCAGGAGCGACATACCAGCGGCTGATGAACAAGGTTTTCACCGAACAAATCAATTGCAACATGGAAGTCTATGTCGATGATATGCTGACAAAGGGCAAGAAAGCTGCTGATCATCTAGTTGACTTAGCTCAGACCTTTGATTAACTGGATAAATACCAGATGAAGCTCAACCCGACGAAGTGTACATTTGGAGTACGAGAAGGGATGTTCCTCGGATACATCATCAACCAGCGAGGCATTGAGGCGAATCCATAAAAGATCAAAGCTCTTTTAGGGTTGCGATCTCCAACAACGAAGAAAGAGGTGCAGAGTCTTACAGGACGAGTTGCAGCGCTCCATAGATTTGTATCTCGAGCAACTGATAGGTGCCTTCCATTCTTCAAAACACTCCGAAAAACTTTCGAGTGGAATGATGAATGTGAAAAAGCCTTTCAAGACTTGAAGAAATATCTGGGAACACCTCCATTGCTGTCCAGACCAGTGATGGGCGAAAAGTTGTATTTATATCTGGCAGTATCAGAAAATGCAGTCAGCTCGGCACTGATCAGATTGGATAATGGAATCCAGAAGCCAATTTATTACACAAGTAAGGCTTTCCGAGGTGCAGAGATCAGGTACCCGAAGTTGAAAAAATTGGCATTGGCATTAATTGAAGCAAGTAGAAGAATGAGGCCATATTTCTAGGCCCATACCATCGTCGTATATACCGACATGCCGTTACGACAAGCCCTTCATAAACCAGAAAAATCAGGGAGACTGATGTATTGGGCAATAGAACTCGGTGAATATGATATTGTGTATGAACCCAGATCATCACTAAAAGAACAGGCCGTAGCAGATTTTATAGTAGAATTTACTTATCCTGATACCCCCGAGGAGCAAAAGTTACTCGCTGATCGACCTGTGGATGTTACAGGATCAACAAACATGAGCCCAGACCAATTCCTGTTGGTAAAAGAACTTATGGATGTAGAAGGATCATCAACTTCGAACTCAGACCAGCTCCGGTTGGTAAAAGAGCGAGAAGAGATGGTCGACGAGGAGCGAAAAGTACCAGGGGAGGATGAAAGGAAGCAACAAATATTTCACCGAGGAACTCTATCAGATAAGGAATTTGAAGACGGGTTACCCATATGGAGATTATATGTAGATGGCTCATCTTGCACAGCAGGTTGTGGGGCAGGAATTGTTTTGAACACCCCAGACGAGATTGACATGGAATATGCCTTGCGATTCCAATTCAAAGCCTCCAATAATGAAGCTGAGTATGAAGCCATGATAGCAGGTCTTAATTTATCAAAGATTATGGAAGCACAACAAGTGATGGTATTCAGTGATTCTCAATTGATTGTGAATCAGATGATGGGAACGTATGCAGTTAAAGGAGAATTAATGGTCAAGTATCACGCCAAGGTAATGGAGTTATTGGAAGAATTTGATGCGATTCAGTTAATCAGAATACCAAGAATAGAGAATGCACGAGCAGACGCACTGGCCCGACTAGCATCAGCTACTCGTACCGAGCTGCGAAGAACAATACCAATTGAAGTATTAGAAAGTCGGAGCATAGATGAAAACCTGACGATGAATATTATCACCCTTGATTTAGGACCATCTTGGATGGATCCCATCAGGGCATATGTTGAAGAAGGAGAATTACCGGAAGATAAGCTCGCTGCCAAGAAATTGAAGTATAAAGCTGCTCGGTATGTACTAACTAATGGTATTTTGTATAGACGAGGAATTATGGCAGGTTTACAAAGATGTGTACATCCTTCTGAGGTGAAAGAATTAATTGAAGAAATCCATGAAGGGTCCTGTGGAGCTCATGTAGCAGGTCGAACACTTTTGCAAAGGGTGATGACTCAAGGATACTACTGGCCGACGATGAGGGCTGATTGTATAGCCTATGCTAAGAAATGTGACAAGTGCCAACGTTTTTCCTCCATCCGACGAACTCCACAAGCATTGTTGACACCCATAACTTCCCCTTGTCCATTTGCCATGTGGGGCATTGATTTGGTTGGACCATTACCGACCACCCGAGGAAGATTCAAGTACCTCGTCGTCGCAGTAGACTATTTTACTAAGTGGGTAGAAGCTGAGCCACTTATTGATATGACATACGAGAAGGTATACCAGTTCGTTTGGAAGAATATAATCTATCGATATGGTCTCCCTCATGCCTTCATCACAGACCATGGAACACAATTTGATAACGAGGAATTTGCTGCCTATTGTCGTCAGTCGAACATTTTGAAGGTTCATTCAGCACCAGGCCATCCTCAAAGCAATGGACAGACTGAAGTGACGAATAGAACATTATTAAATGGTTTGAAGAAGAGGTTAAGTGAGGCTAAAGCTAACTGGATTAATGAGCTACAATAAGTATTGTGGGCTTACCGAACAACTCCCCGAGCAGCAACTGGAGAATCACCATATATGCTGGCATTTGGAAGTGAGGCTGTAATACCTGCCGAGCTGGGTCTACCAACACACAGAGTGCTGAATTTCAATTCTCCAGTCAGTGACTTGATGAGAAGACTGGATTTGGATATGCTCGAGGAGGTTAGAGAAGAGGCAGCCATTAGGAATGCTGCTTATCAACAACGAACAGCTCTGTTCTACAACAAGAGGGTGAAGAAATGCGATTTAAAAGAAGGAGATTATGTGCTAAAGAAGGTCATTCAGAAGCACAATAAATTGGAAGCAAACTGGCATGGACCTTACCGAGTTACAGAAGTTGTTTGACCAGGAACTTACCGAATAGCAACTCTAGAAGGAGAGGAATTCAAGAATGCTGAACACCTTCGCAAGTATTATCAGTAATGTAAAATGTAAAGCAGTTCCTTCATTATGAATAAAACGATGATGTTTCACAATTTTTCTCTCCTTTGTTTGAAAGTTTTTCGGGGAATACTGTGTTGTACACTACGCTGTTCAACAGCAAAAAGAAGACGATAGTTCAGACCCACGACCAACTCCGGTTGGTAAAAGGGCGAGAACAAACTATACTCCTTTGGTTAGGAGACATACACTAGCGTGACCAACTCCGGTTGGTAAAGTAACTAGTAGATAGTTCGAAAGAACCTGATAGTTCGAGCGTGATCAACTTCGGTTTGTAAAATAGCGAGAACAAATTATACTCCTTTGGTTAGGAGGCGTACACTTGCGTGATCAACTCCGGTGGGTAAAAGAGCTTGTGGACAAGATAGTTCGAAAGAACCTGATAGTTCGAGCGTGATCAACTTCGGTTGGTAAAATAGCGAGAACAAATTATACTCCTTTGGTTAGGAGGCGTACACTTGCGTGATCAACTTCGGTTGGTAAAAGAGCTTGTGGACAAGATAGTTCGAAAGAACCTGATAGTTCGAGCGTGATCAACTTCGGTTGGTGAAATAGCGAGAACAAATTATACTCCTTTGGTTAGGAGGCGTACACTTGCGTGATTAACTTCGGTTGGTAAAAAAGCTTGTGGATAAGATAGTTCGAAAGAACCCGATAGTTCAAACCCATGACCTACTCCGGTTGGTAAAAGGGCAAGAACAACATTCTTAAAAATGCCAATTTTGGTTGGTTAAGAAACAAAATATGCCAACTTATGTTGGTCGGAAGGTAAAATCATTCCAGAAAATACAAAAAATTCCAAACTGAACCAAGTATAGTTGGTCGGTGGTCAAAACCCACTAACTATAGTTGGTCGACGAGGATAAATTATCGACCTTGGTTGGTCGGACACATTTTATGAAAAAATTTACCAAGTATGGTTGTTCGGGGATAAAAACTCACTAACCGTATTTGGTCGACGAGCAGAAAATATTTCAAATTGAACCAAGTATGGCTGGTCGGGGATAAAAACCCATCAACTGTGGTTGGTCGACAAACACAATTTAACAACCTTGGTTGGTTGGAAACATTTTAAACATTTTATTCTCATTACTTTATTATTAAGTTATTGAGCAACATTGATACTTGTAAACTTTTTTGGATGATGAACAGCACAATATTGTTATCTTTTTAACAGATACATATGCACAAATATAAAGTGTTTAACAGGCACAAGATAATAGCAATACAGATTTGCAAACAGAAAACGGAAGTCTTTCATTAAAATTCAAAATAAATTACAAGTTACATATGTATGCTAACTATTACATTGAAAATCCTATTCTATTGGTTTTTTCCCTTCAGCCTTCGATACAGGTTCCTCGCCAGCAGGAGGATCATTTAATGTCTGAGGAGAATTGATTAAATTCAAGTCCTTCAACATTCTGACATTCATTACTGAAGGAGTATCCAAGAGATGCTCGGGACGAGATACGTCAATTTGAGAATGAAGGTTATAGTCACCAAGATAATTCGCAATCAAGCTCCGAGGAATGGCGCGAGCTGGTATCCATTCCATGTCCAACTTGAAAGGTGGCACAGGCAAGTCAAGTACTCCCGGCTCGTAGTAATACCACAAAAAATGTCCTTGCTCGAGCTTCAATACACATAAGGCATTCAGCCAGCCTTGTTTATAACCTTCATTATTGGCATTTTCAATGCGAGCATCCAAGTGATAAAGGGCCTCGTTATAACCTGCATTCCAAAATTCCCTGGGCTGTTTATGGAATTGGAAGGTTAACCTATCCAATTGTTCATGAAGGTTTTTGGTGAAAAGGTCCTTGGTATGTAAAGCTGACTTCGTTGCAGTAAGTTGATCTTCCAAAGTCAGAATTTTCTTGGACATTTCAGACAAAGCCCGATCTTTTGCGTTCAACTGGTATGCTTGAGTTTCCAATGCTGACAGAGTACGAGCTTCTTCAATACTACGAGGAGTTCTTGATCGTCCCCGAGCCGCTGACATGCTTCGTTCCTCGTTAACATCCTGGGCAGCTCTTCCTCGCCCACGAGAACCTCTTCCTCGTCCCCGAGCAGCAGGAGAAGTACCAGATCTTCTTAAGGTATCCAGTTCTTTCCTTAATTTGGCATTCTCAACCTCTAAGAATGAGAAACCCTCATCGATAACCGATACTAAAGCAGTGGAAGATGAAGCTGCAGACTCATACTGTGCCAACTTTTTCTGCAAATTGTTGTTCTCTTGTTCCAGCAGCTCGGCGATCTGCCTGCAGGCCTCAACTTCACCTTTTAGGGTTCTCTCCCTGACATCGTATCCAGCAATGATCTTTTTATGGCCTGTTTCAGAAGAAAGCTGTTGATATCTATTTTCATACTCCTTGTGCAACAAGGCAGTTGATTTATTGTGTTGATTCTGAAGATCTTCTAAAGTACAATGAAGTTCCTCGATCAATTCGTAGTATGCCACATTATTGGCCACAGATCGATCAAGTAAATCCTTCAGGTACCGGTAAGCCTCAACTGCTTGCTCTGAGGCATCATGGCCAAGGATGTCGGTAATCTCTGATACACTCAGGTCTGTATGACCAGCCTTATAATATCCACGGCATTGTTGCATCAGCTTTGTATCATGGGCAGATATCAGTTCCATTCTAGCCATAAACTAATAAAGAGGAGAAGGCAAGAGTTAATAAATAAAAACAGACAGAGCATCAACAATGTAGAGGAACAAAAAGATGTGATTTTATTACATCATCAACAAGATTACATCATTTGGAATACAGAAGTACAAGTAAGAAGAAAATCAGAAAGATAGTACCGAACAACTTCACACCTTTTCCTTGTCTCCCAAGACTTTCTCGGGAGGCTGGGACGAGGAGCTTGGTTGCTCGGTGGGAACATTGATCTGATTGGTAGAAGATGGGACTTGTTCTGGAGGAGTAGGCAAGGAAGAAATCTCCTCGGTGGCTGTCTGGTTGGGTGGTGGAATAAGGACTTGATCATCCCCTGTCATTGAAGATTCTTCAGATGCAGCCTCGTCTTCATCTTCGTCTTCAATAACTGGAGGAGGACCAGGGAGATGTTGTTGAAATAGCTCAGAGTCCTCGCTCACCTTCAATTCCTGCAAGGCAACAACCCAACCATCATAGAAGAATTTCAAACTTCCATAATTCACCTGGGTCATCATTACAGCTACCCCCTATCCCATCCTTTATCCCAACCAGTTCGAAAGGATTTCTTCACAGCCGTTTTTCTCTTCATCTTCTCCGAGGAAAGCTTCTCGGATAGAAGGTCCTCGGAGGCTTTCAGCTTGGCCTCCAACTCCACCTTCTGACGATTTGCTTCGCGCAGAAGTGTCAACTCTTCCTCAGCTGACTTTAGTTTATTCTCAAGTTCCCCAAAGCCTGAAAGTTTCTCGGCATAGTCTTTATTCTCTCTCTCCAAGTCCTTCACCTTATTACCCAGTTGTACCTTCTCTGCATCAGACGCAGCCAACTTCTTCTCCCATTCAATTTTATCCTCGTCATACTTCTGACGAGATTCACTCACAGATTTGATAGCTTTCTCCAGTTTTCCTTCCACAGTGGACGAGGAGCAAGAAGCTTTGATCGCTTCATCCTTTTTAAGGATTATATTAAAACAACTCGTCAACTGTAATCAGAAAAGGGAAATGATATCAGAGATAAATATGGGAAATAACAAAGGAAAATATGAAAAACTCAGAGTAGAGATACTTACTGAAGCAAGATGACGAGCAGCCAGAGAAGTAACCATATCCCGAGTAAGGTCTTCTTCAGTACCTTGCACCTCGGGAATGGGTGAAAATTTTGCCAAGCTCATCGTAGAACTCGGAGGAACAATGATTGGAACACCATCTCCACCAGCTGGGAGCTGGGGAATGGCTCTAGAAATACTGACCGAGGAGGATTTCCTCAGTCTCCTTGG
The DNA here is from genome assembly GCA_949130495.1 of Sambucus nigra. NCBI lineage: Eukaryota > Viridiplantae > Streptophyta > Magnoliopsida > Dipsacales > Adoxaceae > Sambucus > Sambucus nigra. Next base: position 95,543,197 of record OX422216.1, on the reverse strand, counting down.
TGCCTTTTCAACAACCTCAACCAAAGAAGAACTTTTGGTTGGTGAGATAGTGATTACTTCAACAGGTGCATCCTTATGCACAGGAGCCACTGGGGGCTTCTCGACAGCCTTCTGAGAAGCAACAGGAGGGGTGACATCTTTATTCTTTATCCCTTTTTGGACATCAACCTTATTTTTCTTCCCAACAGAGGAAGTTTCCACGAAGAGAGCGGGAACTCTTCTCTTGCCCATTTTTTGGCTCAAAGGAATATGAGATTCCGGATCAGAATCTTCAGGAATTTGCACTGGATCACTGATGCTGACCACAGGACGAGCAGTAAAGGATGACGTATAGCTCCTATACTGCAATAAGTATGAAGCAGACCTGATGTGCTCGTCTGTAATTCTCTGATGCAAACTCCAGATATGTTTCAATTGCCTTATATTAACTTCTGATTCTTTGGGAGTTTTTCTCTTACTGTCAACTGCAAACAAAAACATATTGAAATATCAGTCATACATTTTATCAAATACCATGAAATCATAATTTCAAAAACAAAATAAGATGAAAACGACCTATCCCATTGCCATATGGGGGGCATCTGGGACCCTCATATACTGCATCTCCAACCAAAGGGGCATGTTGCCAATTTTTTATAACTACCCCGTGTTCAAAATAATCCCTGTTGGCATCAGGGAGATTGACTACTAAGGCCCTATTCAAAAACCTAGTTTTTAAATAAAAAACGTTGTCTAAAACAGCCCATCTGTAGCAGTACATAATCTCAGGAATTCCTATACGAGTTCCATGAGTTTGATTTAACCTATGTACCCCATTAACTATTCTCCATGTGTTGGGGGCTATTTTTCCAGGGACAACGTCGAAGTACTGACAGAACTCTAAACATAACGGATTTGATGGAAAAGAAAATCCACATTCAGCAATAAATAGGCTAGGGAACCAGTGTCCCTCAGCCAAATCAAAATAACTTGAAGGCTCAGAAAGAACCTCCAAAGTTACCTAAGAAGGAATAGAGAAGTCAGAGCGGAACTTCTCAAGAGATTCGATAATGTAAACCATGATGAATAAAAGAAGAAGGAAGAAGAACTTACAGGGAAAAAGGAGACCTGTTGACAAACGAAGGAGGAAATAAACGCACAAGAGAGAGAAAAGCTTTAGAAAACTCGAAAGCAGAAATTGAAAAGGTAGAAGACGATGGGATTGACTCTGAAGTTTAAATACTTTGCCTTGGGAACCAACGAAAGAAATGATTACATAAAAGAAACTATTGCGCTACCGGCGGCTAAAAGGACAAAAAATGCACGAAGATCGAAGCGCTTATGAAAAGGCAAAAAGGCAAAAAGGCGGATTCTGCGAATTTGGAAGGAAATTCAAATATGAAGAAAAAACTCCTAAAACCCAGGAAGGCCATTTAATATTGCCATATACCGAGAAAGAATGTTCCATACTCCTCAAAGTTCGAAATATGAAACATTGGGGGCTTCTGTTAATACCAAAATTAGTATGCTGATGTGGACGAATAATAAGAAGACACGTGTCAATCTACGTGGCACAATAGCAACGAGGAAGATTGTTTCCCCGACCAACATACTCACTCCGAGCAACAAGTATACTCCGAGGAACACCAACCCTCCGAGGTACTCTTACCTTCCGAGGAACTCCAATGCTCCGAGGAACTCTTGGACGACGAGCAACTAAGGCGGTTCGAGCTGCACCTCGACCACAGCATTAATTGCCAGATAATCAACAGTTCAACTATTCATTGAATGCTTATCATCTTGACGCGCACGTTTGAAGAACATTAAATGAATTACCCTTTCATATGTGTATCATTTAATGTAACACCCTTTCATGTACAGCTTAAGGGCTATAAATACCTTGTATCACCCTCATTCAAAGGGGACCGGAATTTCTTGATAGCACTTGTAATCGAGAATTCCCAAACACTCAGCAATAACATAGCAGTGGATGTAGGCCATTCTTACAAGGCTGAACCACTTTAAAAATCTTTGTCTCATTTATTTATCTGTGATTGAATAATTAGAGTAATCTAATTTTTTACATCAACACTCCCTACTATTGCACGTGGCAAAACAACAGCCACAATAAATGACCCTAACCCTAATAATGTTTTTTATACAACCCCTTTTGCTTCTATTATCCCAGATCCATGTGAGGAGGTTAAGAACAACATTTGTGTTGTTGGAGAACCATATGATGTGGTAATGAACACTACCACTCCTATGGGTTCTCTTGTTCCATACAATATGGTCCCTATCCCATCTCGTTTGAGACTACTAATGGTGAGATAATAATTGGCAATGAAGTGGAGGGAGGACATATTTTAGCCTTGGATGAGGAAACTTTAGAAGGATAGGACTATGATTTCCAAATAACTGAGGTTAGCCTGGATCGTGCAAATAAAAATGTGGCCAAAATGCTTGAACTCAATAAAGAAAAGAATGTATATCTTAAATTCCTATTGAGGAAAGGCTACACACATTAAGAAATCAGCAAATTTAGATACTACATTCAAGGAACAAACCAAACAATAAGGTTTCTAACCACCCAAATGGGAGGAGCCAACCACCGGCGGCTAGCAAGCAAAATCATGTGATGACCCTATCATGGGCAACTGTGAGGGGACCATGCAATATTTTATTCCTCCTTTAGCTGATCCCACTTAACAATTAACAAGCATAGTTACCATGATTATCCCCACACACAAGCCAAATGGGCCACTTTTAAAACATAACCCCATCCCAGCAAAACTATCCAAGACACAACCCCCCACTAACCTTAAACCAAAACTAGCCACCAACAATAACCTCCATTCCTATACCACTCAACAAACCACAACTATGGCTACCACAACCACAAATTGGAGCACACTTGTAGCTCCCAAGAGAACACCTAGCCTTAAAATAACTTACCACAAACCTATATTTGTGGATGGGAAAATCCAAGTCAAAACCTCCTGCGACAATTGCAACTACTCGTAAGGCTGTATGGTTAAATAATGTTGTCGGTTTATTTTAAGGGAGAAGACTCCCATATACCCTCGTGAATAACATAGCCCATAGACAATGGGACCAGTATGGTCTTTTTCAAGTTCTACCCCGTGACAATGGCTTTTATGTATTCAAATTCAAGAAAAGTGATCATAGGAACACCTTCACTGACAATGATCGATGGCATTTTGAGGGCGTATTCCCTTTTAGTATTAGACAGGTGAGGGCCTTAGCTACATTTCCAGTGCCCTAAGAGTGCCTCTTTATGTTGTTGCTGCTATTAACAATGAATAGACTGAGCTATGTGAGAATTTTATTTAAAGTGGATGCTAGTGACAGCTATCTGAAGACCATTGAACTGGTTATTGAGGAAGGTGACACAACTAAAGTCATCATGGAGTACCAAGAAATGTCATACTCTTAATCCAAGTGCCTTGTATTTGGTCATAAATCACTAAATGCCCCCAAATCCAAAGAACTTAGTTTACGAAGCCTCAACTAGCTCAAGTTATTACAACTAAAAACCGTTATCAAATGAAGAATGATGAATGGATCCTTATCAATCGAAAAGGAAAGGAGGGGGAAAATAGTACAGATACCATCCTTAGTCAACCAGTCATACACAATAAAGACTAGAGGTGAAAACTCCCCCTATAATTGAGGAAGAATCTCCAGCTACATCAAACTAGAACAGTTTTCCTATCCTTCAAGAAATGGATCAGGAACCTGATATTGAAGCCACTCCCAAACCATCTAGCATAGATCTAAAAGTCAAACACATATATGGTTGCGAGGAGTCCTAAATGTGCAAATGTTAAACAAGCAGAGGAAGAATATTCTCAAGAGATCTCATTGTAGGAAGAGTACAAACTCAATTGATAACTTCACTAACTCTAACCCCGATGATTAATCTTGCCACTTGGAACATAAGGGGCCTTAAGTATCCCCTGAAAAAACAAGCGATTAAACGACTCATTCATGAGAACAAACTCTACTTAATTTTCCCTGTGGAAATTAAAATAAGGAGAAACAATCTTCTTAACACCTTTAATAATTGTTTCCCTGGTTGGGAAGCTACCCACAACTTCCCCTTAATGATTAAATAGCCAGAATCACTATGGGATGGAACCCAAATTGCTTCAAAGTGGAAATCCACTCTTCAAACAATCAAGCCATCTCTTGTTTTATCCAACCTCATGGCCTAGACAAAAGCTTATATGCCACCTTTGTCTATGGTTTCAATTTACCATCTAAAAGCAGACCCCTATGGGGATACTTTGAGGATATCCACCATGTTGCCTAGAAGTTTAATTAGATCTTAATGTGGGATTTCAGTGTTGTTAGAAACAACAATGAGAAGATTGGCATTGTAGGTATTGATTTTCAGGCCATTGAGGACTCTAATACATGTTTCAACAACATTCATGTTAGTGATTTGACCACTAGAGGCCTTTGATACACCTAGAACAGGAAGCAAGAGGAAGCTTCTAATATCTAAACCAAAATCGATAAAGTTGTAATTAATGATTGCTAGAGTATACACTTTAATGAGTCCTAAGCTGAGGTGACCATTCTCCAATCAGCACAACAATCTTTCCCCATCCACCCAACCTTGCCAAATACTTCAGATTATTTAGTTATTGGATGAGGCATAGAGACTTTAAAATCATTCTTCAATGCACTTGGGGTGCAAGAGTCAGTGGCTGCCCTATGCTCAAATTATCACTCAAATTGAGACTGATAAAAGATTACCTTAAAGACTTCAACAAAAAAATTTATAGCAATATTTCTCTAAGGGTCTCCAACACCAAGGAAATTATGATGGATATCCAAAGGCTCTTGGGTAAAGATGGTCTCAAACCCAATTTGCAGCTAATGAGAAGAGGGCTGGCATTGAATATGCTGAATGTAGAATGGTTGAGGAGGCTTACCTCAAACATAAATCTATAACTACACGACTCCAAGAGGGCGATATGAACACTAGTTTATTCTGCTATAGATTTAGAGGTAACATTGGAAGAAACAAAATCTTGATAATTCACAACCAAGATGGGCAAAAGGTGGATGGACATAACCTTGTTACAAATGTAGCTGTCAAATTCTTCTCAAACCTCCTTAACACAAGCACTTAAACCACATCCTTCACTATGCCATTACTAGAAAACTTTCTCCAAAGAAAGAAAATTGTATTATTATGTCCACATCCCATGATGAAATCAAGAAGATTTTCTTTAATTTAGGAATAGACAAAGCTCATAATCTGGATGGTTTCAACATAAATTACTTTTACAAAGAATTGGGACATTATGGGTGAGGAAGTCAGTGAGGCTATTGCTTCTTTCTTTCACAATAGCCAACAACTTAATCCATGAAATTGTACAAACCTTTCCCTTATCCCCATAACAAAATGTCCTACATCTATGAAGGATTTCAAATATATTGCTTGTTGCAACACTATATATAAATGCATATCCAAAGTTATTATTGATAGAATCAAACCATACATCCCATAGTTGATAAATGATAGACAACCTTCTTTTGTCCTAGGAAGATCCATTATGGATAACATCTTACTAATGCAAGAACTTATGAGAAATTACCATAGGAACCCTCACCCTCTTAGATGTGCAATGAAGATTGACATTCTTAAAGCTTATGACTATATTAATTTGTACTTCCTGTTCTCTATCGTTTTCCATATGGGATTCCCTCTAATTTTCATTATGAGGATACATGAATGCATCACTACTACTAGTTTATTTATATCTATTAATGGGTCGACTCACGGTTTTATAAAATCTATAAGAGGATTGAGATAAGGAAATCCTCCATCCCCTTTTCTTTTTCTTTTTATCATGGAAGCTTTTGTTGGCCTTCTTGACCTTCATACCAGTTCCACATATTTTAAGTTCCATCATAAATGCAAAGAACTCAAGATTAACCCTTTATGTTTTGCTCATGTTCTCTTCCTTTTATCGGGTGTTGATATCAATTCTATTGCCATCATCAATACAACTTTAATGAATTTAGTGCCATGTCTGGCCTCAATGCCAATCCAACTAAAAGATACTTCTAACATTTCAAATATGGAAAAGACCATGCATTTTAATCCATTAAACTTTCAAAATGTCCATCTACCTATTAAATACTTGGGAGTTCCCCTTATTTCCACAAAACTAAAGCATGATGATTGTGTGGAGTTAATTGACAAGATAACCTATAGAGTTAAAAGTTGTACAAATAGGCTGCTTATCTATGTTGGGAGGCTAAATTTGGTTACTTTTATTATGATTATAATGCAAATATACTAGAGTAGCATTTTCATCCTCCCAAAGAAGACAACAAATTCCATTAACACCATCCTAAGGAGATTCCTATGGACTGGTCTAGAGATGAAAAAGGTTTGTGCCAAAGTTAAATGGAATGTGTGTCATCGAAAGAATGAAGGTGGGCTTTGCATAAAAAATATCTAGGAGTGGAATCAAGCCTCTGTGCTCAAACTTTTATGGAACCTCTGTAGCAAGAAGGATAACTTGTGGGTGAAATGTTGCCATACTTACAAATTGAAAGGTAGATGTTTATGGCACATTCCTATACCTACAGATGCATCATGGAGTTAGACCAAACTCATGAAACTTAGAAGTAAAGCTAGACCTTTTGTAAAGACAATCATTGAAAATGGCCAAGAAACTTTCATTTGTAACTAATGGCAACCTAATGGCCCTCTATGGCCTCTTTATGGGGATAGAACCATTTATGGTGTTGCTAGTAACCCAAAAGACAAAGTGACTGATTTCATCTCCAATAATGAGTGGTCATGGCCTGCTACTGTTACTTGGGAACTAAATGAGATCAAGCATGCCACCTTATCCCAAATCATTACTTTTAATCAAGATAAAACCATATAGATGGCCATGGACAATAACAATTTTAGTATTGCATCTGTTTGGAACTCCATTCGAAGTTAAGCTTCTAATGTTGAATGGGCTAAGCTAGTCTGGAATAATAGCAATGTCCCAAAATTCTATTTTATAATATGGCTGATCTGCAATAATTCCATCAATACTAGGGATAAAACTCATAGTTGGGGCATCTGAGATAAAAATCTTTGTGTCCTATGTAATAATGCAATTGAAAATAAAGATCATCTCTTCTTTAACTTCCATTTCTCCAAAACCATTTGGGAGGAGGTTAAATTTAAGAACTCTTTCAACTATAATGCCACAAACTGAGAGGATGTTATCAATAAATTAACTTTAGGGGAAAAAACCTCATTGATAAAATCAGAAGATCAACTATTGTTGCTACCATTTATTACCTTTGGCCTAAAAGGAATAACATAATTTTTAAACACACAAACAATACTTACTCCAACAATATGGAGGAAATTACTCTTTTTGCTAAATGAAAATATTATAACTAGGCCAAAGCTAGAAAAAACTTCAACAAGTGGACGATTTGTATGAATTGGGGATTGGATGAAGCTCATATTTTAAGTAATTAGCTATGTTTAGTCCTTATGGACTGTGGGTTTTCTGTCTTTTTTATGGGCTGTGTATGATATTTTTTGGGGATGGTTGGGGTGCTTTATCCTTAATGTTTTTCCTATCTTGTAAAGGTTGTTTCTTAACTTGTCTTGATATGTTTTTAAGCTTGTTTTATCCCTATTAAATCATATCCTAGAGGGGTATGCCCCCTTTTCCCTTGTATAATTAGTTTTATTCTTTTCAATATACTTTCTTACATCACAAAAAAAAATATTGGAGAAGCTAATGTGATTCTAGGAATCAAAATAGTGAGAAAAGATAATACATTGGTAGTATCTATTTTTTTAAGTAAAATGTATATAAAAAGAACATGAATGTACATAGATTATAGGGCATACCCTCAAAAAGGTCAAGGAAAAAAAAGAGGGGGTGGACATACACAACCTCTTACAACTAATCAAAGTTGGAAAACAAGAAGCCGACTAACTAGTCATACAAGAAAGAATCAGGAAGTCACCAATACTTGCAAGCCATCTAGTTATCAAAGCTTCTTCTAGGTTTCTTGCAATTAAGTACCTTGCATTTGATCATGAACTCAATCTCTTTTTAGTAAGTCATTAGTTGACTTAGCACCACTATTATGGATTCTATTATTTATCTTAATCCAAATGTTGTACGTAGGGGTGGAGAATGATAAAATTCTCATTTTGTTCAGAAAGGAATTGACTTTGAAGTTGTGAGAAACCTTCTCAATCTCAACATCCCAACTTCATGCATTTTTATAGAATTGATTCCTATAAAGTAATTCATTCCACACCTTAGTTGAATATGGGCACTCAGTTATAAGATGACTGATATTTTCACTACAACAGTTGCACAGGACACACACATTGTTCTCAATATCCCCCCACTACAGCATCTTGTCTTTGGTATTGATGGCGTTCCTACACACACCCAAAGAATAAAAGAGACTTTGGGGATATTGTGATTATTCCAGATGTAACTTCACTGCATTCATGGCTAGTTATACTGGTATATCGAGCATGATTCACGCCAATAAGGACGTTTCCAAACATGATGACCTCGATAGTGAGTTTAATCATTCTGGAGAGAGTAAGGGAGATGAAGTTTTGAGTGAGGGGGAAAGTGTCCTTCAACGCGCTTACTTCGAGCGTTACGTCGAGTTCTTTAAAATGAAAAAGAAAAGTAAAAATTTTATTCTTAGGGTGTTAGATTTGTAGAACGAGTTGAGAGAGAAGAGAGATAGTGAGTCCTCGGTGAGAATTTATTTAGGAGAGAGAGTTTTTTTAATGGAGAGGAAAAATGGAGACTTGATCAACAAAGTGGCTAGTATTACAAGAGATATTTAAGGTTCATTGGAGACTCATGAGAAACTTGAAGACCTTATATCTCAACTCGATAATAATATCGAAAATGCCCAGGAGGTAAAGGTTGCTATGAAGGATGCATCAAAGAAGGTAAAGAAGATGTTCCTCGGTCCCGCTTTAAGTTTTACGGATAGGAAAGGAATAGGTTACGAAGGTTCATTCACTTCTCACACTGCACCCGAACCGATTCCTAAGTTTGTGGTGGATCCATATGGTCCTCGACCTAACCCACCAAAGAGATTTCAACATAAACGAGCTAACCAAGGTATGCCCAAACACGTCTCCATTACAAAATGAGAGTTCACCTTAGGGAATTTTACTACAAGTTAGGAAGAACTCCTTGTATACATACTCCCACCCACCGCTGTAGTGACATCACTTGTATTAGAGAGCAAATTGAGTTCCTAGTCGCCACTTTTTAAAGATTAGTGGAAGAATTTTAAAGGATGTCTATGCCGTTTGAGAACGCTTATAATGCTACTACTAGAGCCAATAACAATAAGGGAAAACAAAAGGTCACTCCCACTTGGGTACCTAAGCATGACGACAAATCTCTTATTGTACACGTTTCTTTCATATTTCAAGATACTTCCCCATGGTATTTTGATTGTGGGTGCTCTAGGACATTACTGGTGACAAGTCATTTTTTACCAACCTTGTGGATTACAAGGAAGGCAAATTCACCTTTAGAGATATGAGTAGGTCTAGCATTTTAGGATGTGGTTGTGTTGAGATACCCGGATCTTTTATGCTAGACAATGTGTTGTACATCGAAGGTTTGAAAGAAAACTTAATTAGCATAAGCCAACTGTGCGATAAAGTTTGATCGGTCCGAGTGTAACGTATATGATCAATCCGATGAACTATTAATACAAGGAGTGAGGACCAAAGATAATTATCATGATACCATTCCCAAGTCCTTCTTTGTGTGCAATTATGCCATGGTCTCCACTATGGAACTTTGGCATCAACGACTAGGTTATGTAAACTTTGGAGATCTTGAGACATTAATGAAGAAAGACTAGTCTAGGGCTTACCATCACTGGGGAAACTAACTCCCTCAATTTTTGGTCCTTACTAACAAGAAAAACAAATTGGAAGTCCCCATCAGAAGTTGAATACCATTACAACCTCTCCTGTGTTGGAGTTGATACACATGGATCTTATGGGTCCCATACGTATGCATAACATTAGTGGTAAGAGATACCTTCTCGTGATGGTCAATGACTTTTCGAGACACTTTATTCTGGGGTTTCTCAAAGAAAATTCCGATGCCGTTGAGTTCTTAACAACCAAGTGTAATACTCCGTATTTTTAGAATAAACATAAATTCTATAGAAAGTAAATTTAACTAATTAAGTTGTGAATAAATTATTTAATTATTATTTGCATTTAATTGACTTTGCATGTTAAATAATTTTGGTAGAAAATAAGTTCATGTGTATTGAATAATTGATATATGATGTGTGACACAATTGAAAAATATACTTGTTTAATAAAAATAATTGGGACGCGTATCGTGAGGTTTTATGAACTCGTTTAGGTGTTTTAGACATTTACAAATGGTCCCAGGGTATAGGTATATAAGTTGGGAGGTTATTAGGTTATTTTAGTTATGGGTTCAAGCCCGTTTGGGGGTCCAAAATTGGGTAGTTAGGCATAACTCGAGAATTGGGATTAATACAAGTATAAGAGGAAGATTAATAACTCCCCACACTTATCAAAAACCTAAACCTAGTAGTCACACCTCTAAATAGAAAAGACAAAAGGTCAAAGAGGAGAGGAGGCAAAGGATTCAAGAGGAAATCATCCAATCAATCCATTCAGGCAAGACTTTTCTTGATTAATTTAAATGTTCAATGTATTTCTTAATACATTGTAGTAAACCCCATATAATATCTGGGTTGTAGTATGGAATTGGTGATTGAATGATAGGATGTAATCTCATGCATGTAGAGAAGCCTAATATGAAATTAGGTGGATTAAACTAAAAAATTAGGATGATTATGATCTGGAATTTGATGATAAAATTCATTCCTTAGGGATCTTGAATAAATTGGAAAACTTGACATATGTAGAGGATTTGAGCTCGTGTTTTAGGATCTAGGATTTATGAGAATTTGGATCCTTGTATACGATTAGAATCTAATGGGATTAAGAGGTGAGAAATCTTGTTTTTATAGAGATGACAATTGATGTAAATTTTGGGATTTCAAAAATGGAATTTGATGTTTATTTATGTAATTAACTATCCTAAGGTGAAATACTAAGTCATTGGGACCTGTTCTTATGTTATCACAAATGTATAAACCATTATAATAGAGTTTGGGATTAAATTAAGGATTTGTGTATTAAGAAACCATTGCAGATCTGGGTGTCTGCCCAAATACGAGTCGATTGGGCCCTTGGAGGCGAATCGATTTGTCCCTAAGAGGAAAATCGATTCGGCCCCTAGGGCAGGTTGAGCTGGGACCAAGGACGAATTTGGGGAATTTTTAGGAATCGATACAAGTAGGTAGAACGATGTTTGGACAAATGGTGATTTTATTAAAAATGATTTTGTGGAACAATTATTAAACGGGGAATTCTATTTAACCAGGTGGTTAAACATTCTTATAAAAAGGAAAAAAATTAACAATTAACTAGTTGGTTAATTATTAAAGTGGGATTAATTATGGTCGGCTGTATGGGAAATCTTAGGTAATTATATAGTATTTACCTATACATATTAGGTGATGATAATATGTAATTATTGATGTGTGTAAACATACCTATGTTCGTGGATGGTCTTATTAGTTGGGGTTATGCGCATTCGGGACGGTAGCACACATTGGCACAGGTGGGCTAGGCATTGTGTAAGTAATAATTTTAGGTACTACGGAGCAACGCCACTTATGAGAGATATGTGTAGATACCGGGATCCATTGTCACCGCTGGGTATGGACCGTGCAATGGTGTACTGCGTCGGGACTGCCCCAATTTTGTGTGTTTTGTGATGTCTGATTTGGATAAGGGGCCTCTTCTACTTATCAACAAAGCAGGGAGGATACGCTACGGGTAGATGCCTTTAGTGTCGCATATATATATATATATATATATATTATTTTGGTAACTAAAAATTACATATAACAAAGGAGAATATACAAATATAAGGTGGGCATACCCACCCAGGACTCCATTTCGCAACTGAAATTTGTCTAAGAAATAGAAAGATTCTCTCCATCCATATGCAATAGATGGGAGCAGCAAGATCTTCTAATCTTGTCAAGGATAGTTTTCCCTTTGAAGTTGATGGCAGCATCAGAGATCACCCCTTCCCAAGTGGTGGCATTATTGGTGTAGAAGTTTTTGTATTTTGTATCGTCCCAAATTGCCTTAGAGAAAATGAAGTTGAAGAATAGATGCTCACGGTCCTCAATTTCATTTCCAGAAAGCACATAAATGTTGTCTTGTCTACTACCCCAGCTGAGAGTCTTATCCTTGGTGTTGATGGCATCTCTATAGACAAGCTATAGGATGAAGGCACATTTGGGGATGTTGCTACTGTTCCAAACCATATTTGCCCAGACAGGTTGAGGGGGCTCAATCTAATGGAGTTACAAGCAAACATGGTGGAGAAGATCCTGTTTGACATGGGGACCCATTTAGTGTTGTCATCATTAGAGGGGTCGATGCTAGGCAGATTAGCATTTTTTTTATCTCATTCAGCTCCCATGTAATGGTAGAAGGCGAGACCTAATTCCCAATTGAGATGAAGTCAGCCATTTTGTCTTTGTTGTTACTAGTTGCATCGTATATGGTTCTCTCACCATAAAGTGTCCATAATGGGCCATTTGGATGCCAGTGGTCATGACAAATGAAGGTTCTTTTACCATTGCCAACGATTGATTTAATTAGGGACCTAATCTTTTTTCTGAGGCTCATGATCGCGGTCCATGTTCAAGATGCATCCGTAGGGGTTTTAATATGCCATAGATTTCTCCCTTTCAATTTGTAGGTGTGGCACTACTTAACCCACATGTTATCCTTCTTACTGCAGAGGTTCTAGAGATGTTTGAACATGATTGCAATGTTTCACTCATTTTAACATTTAATACTAAGACCCCCCTCACTTTTGGGATAACATACATCACTCCATTTTACATTTGCCCCAGTATGTTTCATATTAGGCACTGGCCATAAGAATCTATGGAGCTTTGTATCAATCTCACTTATTGTTCTTTTGGGTAATATGAAGATGTTGGACCAGTAAATTTGCATTCTGAAGAGCACATAAATAGCAAGGTTTAACCTACCAGCATAGCTCAAGAATCTATTGGTCCAGCTCATGATCCTATGTGTGGTCTTATCAATAAGAGGAAGGCAATCTTCATGCATCAACTTGGTTAATATGCGGGGAACTCTAAGGTATTTAATGGGAAAAAAATAAGTCTGGAAACCAAGTAGGTTAGATAGGGTGCTCTTGTCAAGATCACAGATACTTGCAACAAGGAAGGAACATTTTGTAGGGCTGGGCTTAAAGCCAGATGTGGCACTGAACTCTTTGATTGCAGTGTCAATAGTAGAGATGGAATTTATGTCAGCACCTGCAAGGATGAACAAATAATCAACAAAATAAAGATGGTTTATTTGGAGTTCTTTGCATTGGGGGTGGAAAGTAAAATGTGGGGATCTAGTCCAGCAAAAGCTTCCATTACAAAGAGCTATAAAAAAGGAAATAGTGGGTCTCCTTGCCTCAAGTCTCTTTGAGAGGGGAAGAAACCATGGGAGGCTCCATTAATTATAATGGAGAACATGGCCGTAGTGACACATTCCATGATCTAGCCAATGAAAATAAGAGGGAACCCCATGTGATGAAGGATATGGAATATGAATTGCCATTAAACATAGTCATAGGCCTTGAGGATGGCAATCTTCAAGGAACATCTTGGGGGACCCTATTTCGAATCAGCTCCTGCATATTGAGAATATTATCCCCAATGGATCTTCCATGCACAAAGGTTGACTATCTCTCATTGACAAGGTTAAGGATGTATGACTTGATCCTATTCACATTAATCTTAGAAATGCACTTGTAAATCGTGTTACAACATGCAATGGATCTGAAGTCCTACATTGAAAAAGGGGAGTTTGTTTTAGGGATGAGTACCAGGTTGGTGCAGTTCCACTGGCTGGGCATGGTGTTTTTTTGGAAAAAGGAGTCCACCACAGCTTAACCTCTTCCCCAATAATATTACAATTATGGATAATGAACTCAGAGTTAAATCCATTAGGGACCAGAGCCTTGTCTTTGCCAACTATAAAGAAAGCATCTTTTATCTCTTCACTAGAGATGGGGGATATGGTTCAAAAATCTTGATCCATTGAAAGTTTCCTTGTGATGGAGTGGTTAAGGATGTGAGGGTAAGGTGAGCTATGATTCTGGTTCAGTAAGTTTGAAAAAAAGAAGACAAGCTCGTTTGCAACATGCACATAACCCTCCACTTTGAGGCCAAGTTGGTTATGATTTCTAAGGATCTTGTTCTAGTTATTGGTGCCTCTAACTCTAGAGTGAAAAAAACTAGTGTTTAGATCCCCCTCCTGTAGCCACCTTATTCTGGATTTTTGCTTGAGAAATTTTTTTCAGCAATGCAACAGTCCATATACTCAGGCCTTTTTTCGTCATTTTGAAGAGTCCCGTTGCAGCCCCTTCTATTGATATAGTTTTGTATCTCCAGCAACTGGTTTTTGGCATCATTTTTTCTTTGGGATATGTTGCTATAGAATTTCAAGTTGAAATCTTTGAGGCCAGGCTTGACCCTCTTGAGCTTCTTGGATATCTGTAACATCAGGGTACCATTAAGATTTTCCCCCAGATCTCCTCCAAAAGAGCACTAAACTCATTATGCAACATCCAATAATTATAGAATTTGAACGACTTTGCCATGTTAGTAGGAAGGGGAATAATGGTGGTAATGACTGGGAAATGATCAGATATTCCTTGCCCAATAACCTCAGCTTGAGATTCAGTGAAGTTGGACTTCCATTTATCATTAATGAGAAGCCTATCAATTTTTGTTTGGATAATATCGTCATTATGGTTTCTGGTCCAGGTGAACCAAAGGCCCCTGGTGATAATATCATCAACCTGAATGTTGTAGAGGCATTGATTGAAATCATCAACAGCAGCAACATCAATGTCAAGTATGCCTTTCTTCTTATTACGAGTTCTGACCACAATGAAATCCCCCAAGAGGATCCAATTTCGGTTACCAAAATTTTGCTGAGTGTCTTCAAGGTAAGAGCAAAGCTAAAATCTTTGGGGGGGGGGGGGGGGGGGGAGATTAAGATCATGCACAAAGGTAGAAAAGAAGGTTTGGTCAAGGCTCAAGGAGGTAATGATTCATGATATGGCTTGGTTATTTGAGGATATTGTGGTTACTTTGAAGTGGGTGGGTTCCATCCAATAATGATTCTATCCACTCCCCCATCAATAGGGAAGTTGTGAATGGTGTCCCATTATGGGAAGCTATTTTTGGTAGTGTTAAGAAAATTATTCCTTCTTGCTTTTGTTTCCACGAGGCAAACAAAGGAAAGATAGTGCTCCCTAATAATTTTGCGAACTTCATTTTATTTGAGGTGTGAGTTGAGGCCCTTGATGTTCCAAGTTGAAATCTTAATCATTAAGATTGATCGGTATTGGGGGGGGGGGGGGGGGTACCTGCCTTGTTGCCTGGAAATCCATGAGTTCTCTTCAGGAGTTTTCTTTCTGCTTATTGGATAAGTTTGGGTCCAAATTTCCACCCTTTACATCTTTGTATTTGATGTTTAGGGCAATGCCGGATGGAACAGGAGTAACATCCGTGTCAATATCCTTCTCCATGCCTTGTATATGTGCAAAGTTTTTGGAGTTTGTAGGTAACTTGGCCACAACAGGGATGATGTTCTTGGAGTTCTCAGCGATAGTGATTGCGCATTCAATTTGGTGCTGGTTGTGGGCAGGGTCACGACCAACCTGCTTCCATTCCGTCTCTATTGGCTTTGTTATTTCCACTTGACTTTGAACTTGTTTTGGCAACCACACCCTTGTAACATGAGGAGATTTGGAGATCTTGTGTCCAAAGACCAAACATTTGTAGCAAGAGAAAGGCATGCCTTAGTACTCCACATTTATTACAGTAGACTCCCCTCCATCATGAAGTAAATCAATGGGTTTTGGGTAGATCTCCTTTGCTTAAAATTCAATGCATATTCCAGCATAACTGAGTCTATTTATCATTTAAGTGGCACCATCAACATGTAGAGGTTTTCCTATGGTACTAGCAATGTAGCTAAGGCCCTCTTCCTTCTAGTACTGGATTAGAATGTTGTGAAACCTCACCCATATGGGAACCATCTTGGTGAGTTATATGGTAGACTTGAAGTTTGGCTGCCAAGCTTTCAATATAATAGGGTTCCCTGCAAAATGCCAAGGACCATTCGGTAATGATCAAGTGTTTGTCCTCAACATGCTTTAACTTGAAAAGAGAGAAACCATTGTGATGTGGTATCACTTGCAGCTGACCATGTTTATCCCATAACTTGTGGACAATGTTGTTAACAAGGAAGAAGGGTAAATTTTTTCCTAAGAAGTAGCTAGCAACACTGTGCTGCCATAACACCTTACCAGATGTATCCACTGTCGGAGGGGGTTTCACTTGGGGTTTGCCGTTTACCATTTCAGGTTTGTGATATGAGAGTTTGAGGTTAAGAGTGCGTTTGGGAGCCACAACTGAGCTCCATGACTATTTGGTAATGGTATTAGGTATGGCGACGTTAGCTGGCAAGGTATGGGATAATTTTTGTTTTCCAAGATCCTCTGACACCTTTTCATGTACTGCAACTACCAAACCTTTGAGAGTACCATTGAGCCCAGTGTCGTTGTCCTCCCCTCCAGCAGAGTTTGCGTCATGGTTCAGTTCCACTATTTTTTATGGTTGCGCACCACTATCCTTATGGTCTTTTGAGTTTGTAAACTTCATAAAGTCTTCAAGGCAATAACCTATGCTATTAAGGAAGTCCCATTAAGTTTTTCCCCTCCGTTTGTTTCTGGGATTAGGAAAGAGCACTGTGGAAGCTTGCGTCAGTAGTAATAAACTGACCATTTTCACACTCACTGATATTGGAATTTTTTTTGCTCACACCAACCGGCAGGGGTGGAGGGTTTCCACCATACCATGTATGGCAGTAAAGGGACGAGGCGTTTAGGTAGGGTTCTGGGTCTTTCCATCCATAACAATGACCTGACAAGAAGTATACATCTAGGAGCTAGGGTGGTAAGGGTTCTGATGGGGGTGTTTGGGGGGTGGTTGAGGGTGGATAAGGGTAGGGTTTTTCTAGAGAGAAGGGATAGCATATTTTTTCTTAAAAGAGATTAATTTATTAGTCTAATGATGTAGACAATAAAAGATAGACCCAATACTACATAGTATGCATAATAGATGTTTTATGTCGCTTTTATGATCATCACGATTGAGATACCTTAGGAAACGGTAAAATGGGTGTAGATGATTATAGTTCAGTATGTGGAATTTGTTATATGTACTTTTTATTTAATTGTCACAATTATCATTTTTTACCATTAGGACTTGGGGCGGTTATACGTGTAGTTTGATTCAAGCCGTCCTGAAGAGCAAAATTTCCATCGTCTCCAAATTCATGATGATCTCCACAAAT
This sequence comes from Sambucus nigra, assembly GCA_949130495.1. Classification (NCBI taxonomy): domain Eukaryota; kingdom Viridiplantae; phylum Streptophyta; class Magnoliopsida; order Dipsacales; family Adoxaceae; genus Sambucus; species Sambucus nigra. The sequence goes on along the minus strand of OX422216.1, from coordinate 95,525,616 downwards.
AAAAAGGTATAAAATAATTTGGGATTTTGAATTTATTTACATTTATAATTTGGATATGATTTATTTAAAATCGAGGTATTTTTCTAGATTTAAATAATTTTCAAAGTTCGCGCATCTTGATCAAACGAGATTGGAATTTAGTTCAAACGAGAGTGCATTTTCATTTGAAGTCTCGCTTGAAGTATATTTTGATTTAACATTAAACAAGGGCGTACTATTTTTCATCGTTCGAAGCTCATTTGAAGCTTGTTCAAATGAGATTAGCTATTTCGTTCTGGGGACCTTTTGTTCATTCTAATGAGATGCTTTTCTCATTAGAACGAGACTAGTTTTCATTCGAACGAATGCTTCCGCCTAAAATTCTAAGCTGACTTATTATAAATACCTGTTTCGTACAGATTTTAAAAGAAACTTTTGCAAAAATGATTTCTACATACTTGGTGAAAAAGTTCCTACTTTTTTTAGGTCAAAGACACCTTCTAATTCACAAATAATCACTCCCAACTATATATGTAAATCCATTTGAAACCCTAGATAGTTCTATATCTAAGCAACTCTTGTAGAAAGATTCTCTTCACTACTGACCTTGTGGTTCTCGAAGGGATCACTACTAAAGGAAGACAAAGGTTGATCAGTGGATATCAAGGGTGGACCGCCACCTATGGACAACTCAGGAGAAAGACGTATTCTATAGAAGTTTTGTAAGTTGTGTCTTGTAAAACTCTATAGTGCTGATTGAAAAAAGGTTTTACCCGCAATATTTTTCCCTCATATTGCCTTGTCATTTTGAATGATTTATTTTATCTACTTTATCACCTAGTTACTTGCTTAGGGTAATAAGATAAAATTTAGACTTGTGTGTGATGGACACTTAATTATAGAAATTAAATTATTTTATCTACTTTTTCTCAAATTGGTATCAGAGCCTGTTGCCCAAATTTACTGTGTGATTTGTTTTGCAAAAATATTTCTTGATATAAATTTTTTGGAAAATTGTTGATCTTTGAAAATTTTGATTTTAGTTGAAAATTTGTATAATCGAGTGCCCATCTGTGATGGTACAAATTATGCCTACTGTAAGGCTAGGATGAGGTCTACTTTAAAGGCTATAGATGAACGTGTTTGGGTAGTCTGTGAAAGAGGGCAGCATCCTCCCCACTTTCACAGTTGATAATGTCATCTGCCCACAGTTGATAGAGGAAGAATTTAAGCGGAGCAATTTTAATTCTCGCGGTTTGAGTGCCATATTCGTAGCCATCGCCCTTGATGAGTCCGCTGCATTATGACGTGGGCCAAGTCTAAAGAAGCTTGGGATACCCTCCAGTGAAATACCCCGTAATTTTGATAACTTTTAAAAAGAGATTTAATTGGAATTAATTGAATAATTTGAATTTAACCCGGATTTAAATATTACTTGAGAATATAGTAATATATGATATATGTTGAATATTACTTAGAGAATAAAAGTAATATGTGAATTTACTTATGATTAATTTTAGAAGTTGTCGCGAATAGTTAATACGACAATTTCGGTGAATAAGTCAGACGCATGTGAAAGTAGTGTCAGGACTAGATTTATATAAAATAAAAAGAGGAATATTGTTATATCATCCAAATGGTAATTTTGACTGTGCCAAATTATTTGGAAGTGTTTTTATAGTAAAAAAATTCTACTCGGACGTTTGTATAGGGTCTCGGGGCACTTTGGAGCCGAATAGTCACTCCGGAGGGGTAATATGGTCATTTGACTTGGAAGGTGAATAGTGTACATGAATTTGGGAGATTATTTATAAATCTAAAGGGTTTAGATTATTCATTCATTCTACAAACTTAGAGAGAAAGAAATTGAGAGAGAGTGAGGAGTTTCTCTAGGGAAAAGGAAGAGTCTTTGTGGGGGAACCAAAAGCCAAAAGTCACCACCACCGGAAGTTGACCGGAGAAGGGAAGAACCATCAGTGACATTCATCCCCAAAGGAATCAGATCTTTAGTAGAGGAAAGTGATTTAATATTTGCAATCTAGTTAGTATAATGTCCATGTTAGGATAATTAGAAATGATGAGAAGTTATATGTTTTGAAGATAAACTAGTTGATGTTAATTCATTTATGGAAAGTAAAGATATGTAGGATTAATCTCATGTTGTTGGTAGATATTAATCCACGAAATAAACATCACATGTTGGAGAAATTCTGATAATTATAGGATTGTTCTTGAAATATTCACATATTTAGTTTTCTGAAAAAATATGAGAAACATGCTTTTAATCCAATATCTTGATGATTCTAGGTTGTTTAAATCAGTAGGAATCATTTACATATGTTACTATATCATGTGGTATGGATTATAAGAAATTTGAGACATTAAAAATAGAGATTTGAATGATCAAAAGTTGTGTAACTCGTAGAATAAAAGTTATAGAATCTGGACTGATATCTGGGTGATCGATCGATCGACCCAAGAAGCTCGATCGATTGACCCCTGACCATCGATTGATCGACCTCCCCAGAAATGATGAACTTATTTCTTTTTAATTCTTGATTTAATCCCAAAACTTTTAGGAATCTTTAGTGATTTTTAATTGAACATAATCGAACTTAGGGAAGGGCAGTAGGCCATAGGTAAAATGCGGATTAATGTTATTATGTTTGGGATTTAAATTAAAGAGAATTATGTTAATTAACCAAATGAATTACGGTTGATAGATTTACGTTTTGCATTGTGATTCGTATATATGAAGATTAAGTATAGGACCAGTAGGTTGGGGAGCATTTTAATCTCCTAGAAAAACTTAAGTTCATATGTGAATAAACCTAAGTGAAAGAATGTATGGTTATGATAGAATAGGTTTTATCGAATATAATTCTAATTAAAGTTGAGATTAATTTGCAATAATTCAGGGAGTATGATGACATGGACCAGTAGGGTATAAGTGATTTTCTTACTGAATATATATCAAGAAAAACTTATTTAATCTTCGAGTAATGAGATAGGCTCGGGAATAATAAATTAAGGAGTAAAGTCATAATATTTAATACGTAGGAATTGAGAGATAGATAATACTACGTATGGGAATTATCTTATGGTTGTGTGAATACCTTGTTGATATTAAACATAGGTGGATGTATACCTATATTATGTTTTATTATGTGTATGACATACCTACACTACTTGCTATCGGGGTGGAGGTTTCGCGTTGTGGACGGTCATATCTTGTGCGCCCAATTTGGGACAATTTTAGATTCATACCCTGAGCATAGGACCTTGGACACGTGCTATCGGTGAGATTGATAGTTTCGACGATTGAATGGAAATATAGGTATGTGCGTGACCCATTTGGATGGGGATTATCCTCGACTCCAACATATATGTGTTATGTTATTTATGATTCGGGGAAGACATCGAACCATTTGTCCTTTAGACAATGAGAATTGTGACTGGACATGATAGCAGAGTATGCATGCAGTGCAACTGTGTCTGGGAGGTTCTATATTAGTATATATTATAGGGTGAATATATATAATATAATTCAATCTACTGTGTGATATTTTAGTTGACTGTGAATAAATGAAATTGAATTTAATTAAGTAAAAGTATACTTAATCCTAAGGCTTTGATAAGTTAAATTCTTAATAAAGAGAAAAGGATGTGAATAATTGTATTACGTATGGTATGGGACATACAGAGTTATCATATGGGACATAATCATGTTGTAAGTAAACCTTAATTAGGAAGTATGTTAGACATGCACTCTAGGTAATATGTGAGAATATCAAGTGAGAACGTGTAATCTATCATGTACATAATAAATGCTTAATTTCACTTGTTAAACACTTGCTATTTTAAAATATTTTACAATCGGGCTCTGACCCGTTTCCTTACATATTCTCTTTTCTATTATATCTATATTAACAGGTGCCCGACATCACGGACGTGAAGCTTACGGTATGGATGTTTGATCATGAGTTACTGTTCCTGGAGATGCAGACTTGTTTAGATGCTTCATTTCTTTGATTCCTATGTCTGTAGTACTGTTCTTATTTAGGGCATGTTGCCCAGGATTCTAGTATTCCATTTACCTTTTCAGAGATTATATTGGGTTTATGTCAGTACTTTTATTTTGGTTTGTTGGATTGGTGTTGGATGTTTTAAACTGGGAAGTGATATCCTATTACATTTAATCTTATTATTAATTATTGAGTTGTGTATGAGACTTCTTTATTGTTGTTAAGTATTGTCGTAATGGTTTTAAATTGTTGTTAATCATGGAAAATGTTTTTAACACTTAACTTAAATAAGTATTGGGTGAGTTATTTTAAAAAGAAAAATGTTTTTCGACAGTTATACTGAGAATGAACCAACTGTATATTCAGTTTAATTTAATAAAAGAGTAGATACCCGGTATTTAATTAGGCGGGGTGTTACATTCTTAACCATTCTTCTATCTCTTAGGGTTAATCCCACCTACTTCTAAGGTTATACCGGTAATTAATAACTCTCTTACTACTGGTCCCAACCTTAAATTATCATTTATCTAATATAAATCCCAAATAACATAAGTCTCGATAATAACTCATTTATTTAACACTCGTTAATTTCCCTCATTCAAAAATTCCAAAAATATTACTTTTCGGGTCTTAGGTATATCCTACTGCCCTTATCTAAGTCCCAATATGTTCAATAAATCATCACCAAAGATTTCTCAAAGTTGGGATTGAATAAAAAGTTAAAAAGAAAAAAATCACATTTTCCAGGGGAGTCGATCGATCAACAGTCTTGAGTCGATCGATCGATCGACCAGATATTGCCCAGTTTTCTGCATTATTTTTCCTACGGGTTTCATAGTTTTTAATCATCAAAACCTTTATCAAATAATCCCAAACTCCCCAATATTCATTCCATATGATATACCAAGATATATAAATGATATCTAATTATCAAACCACCTAAAATCATCAAGAATGTTGGATTTAAAACATACTATTTCCAGAAAACTCATATTTTTATATTTATCCATGAACATCATATAAACTCCGTTTTTTTTTCACCAAATGATTCCCAATTTAATCTCATGATACCCAGATCATATAACATCATATATGGATAAGTTCTAATGTATCCAAAATCATTTAAACATCATTAACATGAATCAATTTAGTCAAATTCCATTTTATTCTCAAGAACCCTAAATTTTTTACTTTATCATCAATAAGAGTGGAAACTCTAGATTTTTTCACAAGATAATATAAATTCATGGAGTTTATTCTACAATCAAAAGAGATCACTCCTAGATAATATCCATTTCAAAGATCCATTTAAAATTATCACAAATTTATCTTTGTTCATGCAACTTTTCAGAATTTTCCTAATTATCCTTACATGGACAATATATAAGCTAAGATTTGCAATAATTAATCACTTGCCTTTAGATTGTAGGTCAGATGCATTGGGGATGATACTCTACTGGTGGTCCTCTCTTTTTTTTTGGCCAACTTCCGGCAGTGGTGGTGGTGGTGTAAGGTGGTTATCTTTTGGTTTCCTAGAAAAGTTTCTTCTTCTCCCATAGAAAGTCTCTCAATCTCCCCTAAACCTTTTCCTCTTATTTTTGGTGAATAAACCTAAGCTCTATAATCTCTTTAGTTATAAAATAAACTCAAATTTCTGTAGTTACTATTCACCTCCCTTGTAGAATGAACGAAATACCCCTCGGGGTGTCCTTTCGATTCCAAAGTGCCCCGAGACCCAAATCAAAACCCAAGTAGACTTTTTTGACTATTTGAACCCTTTCGGACACTTTGGAGGAGTCAAAAAGACTATTCGTATGACATAATAACAATTCACTTTTATTTCATTAAATTATAATCGCGACACGACTCAAATGCGCATCCTGACTTAATTACAACTCATTCATGAGGGTACCAATGCTGTGAAAGCTTATAAACTACAGAACCTCACCACACAACTTGAAATGATTACTATGCTTGAATCTGAATCCTTTGAAGAGTTTTATGCACAACTTTTCGACATAGTTAACTCGAGTTTCAATTTAGGTGAGAAAATGGCCGAGACATGTGTAGTAAAGAAAATCTTGAGATCGCTTCCCACCTGCTTTATTCCTAAGATTACTATTATTAATTCACTAGATATCTTATACACTATTTGGTTAGAAGAACTTGTAGATATTCAAACATATGATATAGATATGTTTCCTAAAATAGTTAAGCCTAAGGATAAGTGGATAACAATAAAATCCCAATCTAGAAAGGGAGAGGAAGTGTCTAAAAAGAGAGAGGAAGCATCATCTGATTTGGAATTTGATTATGATTTATATGATTTGTCCCTTTTTCTAAACATTTTAAGAAATTTCTCAAACTTAAAAAGAAAAATACTTTCAAAGTTAAGAAAAGTTTTGAGAAAGATAAAAATTTGAATCGGGTAAGAAAAATTTTGAAAAAGAAAAGAAAGATTTCCCAAATAAAGATGAGGAGAGCTGTTATGAGTGTGAGGGAAAGGGTCACAAAGCTCAGGAGTGCCCGAATAGGTTGAAACATCAAGAGAAAGGAAAAAATGCCTTACACATCACACTTAGTAATAACAAGGTTGAGTCACTGAGTTCTGGAGAATAATAACTGCATGGATTTAACTTCACCTCATTCATGGCAAGAGTATAGGAGAGAATAATTTAAGAGAGAATGAGAGTGACCTTTAGCGCATACACCAAACTTTACACTGAGTCCTTTAAAATGAAGTAACAAAATAAAGGTTTAGCGATGTGAGTTTTAGCACTAGAGAAATAGTTACGAGAGGCAAGAGAGAGTGAGTCTTCGGTGACAAAAGCTTTGAGAGAGAGGGTTTGTTTAGGTCAGAGAGAGAACGGTGACTTGACCAACAAGGTGGCTAGTCTTACGAGAGATCTCCAAGCATTCATGACTCATGAGAAATTTGATGCCCTTGTATCCCAACTCGAGAAAGATCTCGAACGTGCCTGGGAGGTCAAAGTACTATCGAGGATACATCGAAGAAGGTTGGTAATATTCTCCTCAACCTCGCTTTAGGAAACGTCAAAATGCAAGTAATAAGATAAGATGGTGCATCCACTTCCCATGTCACACCCGAGCCGATTCTTAAGTTTATAATTTACCCTTATGGCCCACGATCGAATCCTCCTAAGTATCCTAACCCACCTAGAAGAGTTACACCTAGAAAAACAAATCGAGGTAGACCCAAACCTTTATATGTTTGCACCTTTTACAAAAGGAGAGGTCACCTTAGAGGGTTTTACTATAAATTAGGCAAAAATAGTCGTACATACTCTCGTACACCACTTTAACGAGTTTGCTAGTCTTAGGGAGCAAGCTGAATTTCTAATCGCTACTTTCCATTGTTTAATTAAAGAATTTCAATGGATATCTTTTACGTTTGATAACTCTTCTAACATTATAACTAGAGTCAACAACGATAAAGGAAAACAAAATGTTACCACCACTTGCGTACCTAAGCGAATGACAAAGCCCTTATTGTTCATATTTCTCTAAAGGCTCAAAATATTTCCTGATGATATTTTGATAATGGGTGTTCTAGGCACATGACGGGTGATGTCTCATTTTTTACCCACCTTGAAGGATCGCAAGGAAGTTAAAGTCACTTTTGGAGATGGGAGTAGATCTATCATTTTAGGACATGGAAGGTTGAGATACCCGAATTCCCTAAGCTAGATGATGTGTTGTCAGTGAAGGGGTTAAAAGCGAACTTGATTACCATAAGCTAGCTATGTGACGCAAACTTTGCGATAAATTTTAATCGGTTCGAATGCAATGTTTATGATCAATCCAGTAAATGTTTGCTACAAGTTGAGAGGACGGAGGATAGTGCCCAAGTCCTCTTTTGTGTGCAACAGAGCCACGGTCTCCACTATGGACCTTTGAATTAATGGCTAGGTCACATGAACTTTAGAGATCTTGAGAGATTAGTGAAAAAGGACCTAGTATGCGGCTAACCATCACTAAGGAAGCTAACCTCCTCGATTTTTGGACCTTTCCAATAATGTAAACAAATTTGATGTCCCCATTGAATGTTGAATACCATTACCACTAGACGTGTTTTGGAGTTGATTCACATGGATCTTATGGGTCCTACTCTTTCACGCATCTTAGGTGGTAAGAGATATATTCTCGTGATGGTCGTTGACCTTTCTAGATACTTGATTGTAGGATTCCTTTTTGAGAAAAGTTCAATACGGTTGAGTTCTTTACAACCAAGTGTCGTATCCTACAAAACCAACACGGTGTCACTATTAATAGGACGTGTAGTGAAAACGATACTGAATTTAAAGAAGCAAAAGTGGATCGCTATTGCGATAAAGTGGGCTAAATAATGAGTTTTTGGCCATTTGTACTCCTAAAAAAATGGGACTGTTGAGAGGAAGAACCATACGATATAAGAAATGCTAGATCCATGCTTATGGGAGAAACGTGCCTAGACATTTTTGGGTAGAGGCAGTGAGCACCGCGTGCCATATGGTGAATAGGGTATATCTTCATCTGCACGCACTTCACATGCCCTATGAGTTATGGACAAGGAAGAATCCAAACCTATCATATTTTCTTGTCTTTTGGAGTACATGCTACATCTTGCGAGATAGAAAACCCTTAGGAAAGATCAAATCTTGGAGCGATGAAAGGATAACTTTAGTATATTTATCGACGAGTACGGCTTACTGGGTTTATAATCTGGCTAACTCTAAGGTTATGGAGTCAATAAATATCACAATTAGAGATGATGAGCCACCGGTATTTGTTGCTCCTATCCCGTAGTGTGAGGATGATACACCCCCTGGTGACGATCCTATACTTCCTCATGCTACGATGGTGGACCCCGTTCTTATTTTGGGAGAGACACCATCTTGGGTTTGAAAGATTCATGACCCTTCCGTAATACTTGGTGATCCAACACTAGGTGTTAAGACTCATGCTCAACTCAAAAACGTTATAAGTTATATGTGCTACACATCACTAGTCTAGCCCAAGAACGTGAAAAAAGCATTCAAGAATGAGCATTGGCTATCGGCCATGCAAGAAGAGTTGTTTCAGTTTAGGAAAAATGACGTCTGGGAGTTAGACCCCCGACCTAGAGATACTAACGTGATAGGTACCAAGTAGATTTTCAAGAATAAAGTGGATGAAAATGGTACCATAGTTCGCAATAAGGATAGATTGGTCGCTCAAGGCTACATATAGATCGAGGATGTAAATTTTGAGGAGTCATTCGCTCCGTTGCTAGTCTTGAGTCCGTCCGCTTACTACTCGATATAATATGTCATTTTCACTTCAAGTTATATCAGATGGATGTTAAGAGTTCCTTTCTAAATGGCATTCTACAGGAGGAGGTTTATATGGAACAATTGAAAGGGTTTGAAGACCCTAAGCACCCAGGGAACGTCTACTATCTCAGGAAAGCCTTGTATGGTTTAAAGAAAGCACCCCATACTTGGTACGAGAAGATTAATTTCTATCTCTTAGCTCCTAGCTTCAAGAGAGGGGGAGTAGATAAGATGTTATTTGTGAGGAGAGAGAGAGTGGTGCTATTTTGGTTGCCTAAGTTTATATGGACGATAGTCTTTGGATCCACCTTCTCCCGCCATGCTCACACTTTCGAGGAGGAGATGAAGAGTGAGTTTCAGATGAGCATGGTAGGTGAACTTACATTTTTCCTAGGTATCTAGGTTCATCAGATTGAGTATGGTATATTCATATCTCAATCCAAATATGTAAGAACCTTGTGAAGAAATTCGGTTTAGACTCCACTAAGCAGGATCGCAACCCTATGAGTTCATCGACAAAGCTTAGTAAAGACGATTTAGGCAACGACCTAGAGCATACATTATATCGTACCATGATAAGTAGTCTTATTTACCTTACCACTAGTTGACCCAATATTTCCTTTAGTGTTGGAGTCTGTGCACGATACTAGGCATCCTCGAAAGACTCACACCTACACGGTTTTAAACGTATTATCAAATACGTGAGTGAGACTCTATAATACGATATTTGGTATTCCTTTGATACCGATGACCGTGTCTGCCTATTCGAATGTCGATTGGGTCGGGGATGTCGATGGTGTAGGAGCACTTCGGGTGGGTGTTTCTATTTTGGGGTGATCTTGTCTCATGGATGAGCAAGAAGCAAAACTCCATATCTTTTTCATTGACGGAGGTTGAGTATATAGGTGCCGGGAGTTATTGCACGCAACTCTTGTGGATGAAGCAAATGTTGGAGGATTATGGTATTTCATAGGGCACGATGACTATTTCCATTGATAATACGAGTGCCATTCACATTTCATGTAATCCGACTCCAACATTCGTGCACAAAGCATAATAGGATACGCGGGCATTTTATTCGAGACCTAGTCAAGGAAAAGGTCGTGTCCTTGAGCTTTATGAGCAGCGATCGTCAGTTAGCAGACATTTTCAGGAAATCTTAAGATGCACTCAGATTTGAGGATCTTAGGAAGTCTTTAGGTATTTGCACCGTTGACTGAGATTGAACATGCTATCTAGTGTAGGATGATTTTCATGCTTCTTCATATTTATTCCTATTACTAGATTGTACTAAGATTTTATTATTATTGCATTTATATTTTTTCCATTTTGATATATTTTTCAAAAAATTCCAAAAATATTTTTATTTTTCTTGAAAAAATTTGGAAAAATACAAAAAGATTTTATTACTGACAAATTTTTTGAAAAATCCAAAGACTTTTGTATTTTTTTTTAACATCATATGTGGATGAACATTCAAGATGCCGGAGTCACCCATTCATTCCATATCCACGTGACAATTTTGTTGTGTTTTGAGAAGTAGCATCATTTCATTTATGTACTTTATAATGTGTGGAGTCATTAAGATGTGATATGATGACTACTTACTACATGTTGGACTCCTTGTCACCTCTAATGCATATGAGCACGAACTTATTTGAATATTGCACTTACCTTTCACGTGTCGGTTGTAGTGTTTTCATCTAAATCCTGCTTTCAAAATGAACAAATGTGAAAAACGAGATAATAAAAGTATTGCATGTAAGAACCTTTACCCGAATTAAAAAAATCAAAAATAATTTATCTGGTATATTTTATGCGATGGAATTAGGCCGTGAAAGACATGTTGACTTTGCATGAAAAGCCACTACTTGCAAAAAAAGAGTCAAAAAGATTAACGACACATAAAAACAGAAGTGTTAGGCCAATTTCTAAGAACATTTATGCTTCGCTACACATGAGCATTAATTTCTTCAAAACGTCTTGAGAGAAAAAAATTCAATATGTGAGTTTTAAGGGAGTTAAGTCGAAGATCAATGGGTTTGCATGTCCATAAAAATCTCGTAAAGCATTACATAGTTTTGGGCGTTATTGGTGTGAAAATCACTTATGATCTTGATTAGTTGATTAGGTTAAGTCAATTTCATTTGAGTTCACCATTTTTACAACCTAAGGTAGACTTTGAGATCTTTCATCAGTGGTGTCCCATTCTTTCATGCACATATGATAGGTTTGTCTACGTTGATTAACCTATAGAATGTGTACACACCCCTACATTCTATGTCCATTATTTGAATATTATTGTGTTTCTCCTTGGTATGTTGTATTTGTAAAAAAATTTTACTTTGAAAAAATTGAAAATTTTCAAAAATAGTTTGTCATGCCTTTGAGATTATCATTGCATGATTATTCATTCATATTTTTTTGTGATGATATCTTTTTATTATTGTTGATGTTCCCTATTTTCATGATTTGTTTATACTCCTTGTCTATTTTGGACGAAATAAAAGGGGGAGAACAAATTACGGGAGATTTTGATGTCTGGGGGGAGATTTTATCCTTATGCATTTTAATTTTATGTCAAACTCGATGCATCACGGGGTATTTCCTTTATTTCATGTGTGTAGGTACTTTTGGACGACCATATTCAAATTACACTCGATAGCCCGCTACCGTTTGATGCGAGCCGTCACGAAGAACCGAATTTCCATCATCTCCAAATTCATGATGATCTCCACAATAAAAAGGTATAAAATAATTTAGCATTTTGAATTTATTTACGTTTATAATTGGGAGATGATTTATTTAAAATAAAGGCATTTTTTTAGATTTAAAAAAATTTCAAAGTTCGCGCATCTCGTTCAAACGATAGTGCATTTTTGTTCGAAGCGTCGTTTGAAGTTTACTTCGATTGAACATCGAACGAGGGCGTGCGTTTTTGCATCGTTCGAAGCTGGTTTAAAGCTTGTTCAAATGAGATTAGCTATTTCGTTCTAACGACCTTGCTGTCGCCTTAACGAGATCCTTTTCTCGTCCAAACGAGTCTAGTTTTCATTCGAACAAATTTCGTCGCCTCAAATTTTTTGCCAACTTATAAATACATGTTTTGTACATATTTTAAGAGAGACTTTTGCAAAAACAATTTCTACATACCTAGTGCAAAAGTTTCCACTGTTTTAGGTTAAAAACACCTTTTGATTCACAAATCATCACTCCCAACTTTATATGTGAATCCATTTGGAACCCTAGATAGCTTTATATCTAAGTTACTCTTGTGGAGAGATTCTCTTCACTGCTGAAGGAAGATACAGGTTGATTAGTGGATACCCGGGGGACTCACTATTGAAAACAAAGGCTGATCGATGGATACCGAGCGTGGAAGGATAAGTGTGGGTTGCTCTTGACTAAGTAGTTTTCTTTAGAGAATTATGAAGATTAACGTGTTATACTTGTGGAAATGATCATTTAGTATTTTAAGTCGATTGTCGTGTAATATTTCTAAAGTCCTGAAAAATGGTTTTACCCAAAAGGGTTTTTTTCCGTGAAACTTTGCCTTTATTGAATGCTTGGATTGATTTATCTATTTTATCACATAGATGTATGTTTAGGATAATTAGTTAAAATTTGGTGTGGATTGTCATCTGAAGTTAATAAGTTAACACCGTTAGATAATTTTGTACTCTCAAATTGGAATCTTTTTTGTGCATATTTGTTTTCGCATTCTCATAGTGGTGTCGTGTGATCTGATTTTTTCGAAAGTTTTTACTGATACCATTTTGTCAAATTGGTATCACAACGGGTTGCACTAAGTTATTGTGTTAGATTCTTGTTTAGTGCTTTTGGGTTATTTTATTTTTCTCTCAACGGAATCGCCTAGTTTTGACGACTTAAATCATTTGAATTTGAAGTTTGCTAAAAGAATTGAAATTCTTAAAAAAGAAAATTTTCGTTTTAAATTCGCATTGGATCTTTTGCAAACTATTCAAAATCAAAGAGATTTCTTTCGTGAGAAACTTGTGGAAATGGGCCGTGATTTTAAAATTTTAGAATTGTCCAAGAATGAGAATGATGATAGAGTCCAATATTTAAAGAAATAATTAGAGGACTTAAAAAATTCAATTTAAAGCAAGTGAGAATACTCTAAGGGACATGTTTTATTTCATTGAGGGGGAGTGAGATAACCTTCTAGAAATGATTAATAATATGAAGAAAGAGTCCATAAAATTGGAAAAGTCAAATTCTTTGCTTGAGTCTAAAATTTTGAAGTTAAAAGATGATTTAAAATACTCTAGTAGTTTGAGTAGTGATGGCTCTAGCTCCTATATTTCTAATGCTTCTAGTGTTAAAGACAAGACCATTGTTTGTTTTAGAGGGTCAACCAGGTTAACCCATAGGTAACATTCCTCGAGTTTACACATGTTCTCATTGTTGTAGGAAATGTCACCTTAGTGCATTTTGTTATGATCTTAGAAGAGGTCCTAGGAAGTTTAAGTCTAGTGTTCCCTTGGTTACCAAATCTCGACACATTAAGTATACACTTATTTGTGTTAAGAAATACGTTTTGGAGGAGCTAGATGTTAGACTTGTTGAGTCTCACATGGTTACACATGATTATTCTCTTGCTATATCGTATATAAGATTGCTTGCATGATTTTGTTTGTCATACTCCAATTGTGCTTCATGATATATGTTTGCTAGCATTACGACATGGTATTGTATTTTTATTTTATTAAGTCATATTTTAAAAGTACAAAAAGATTTTATTTTCATAAATTTTTTGAAAAATACAAAAAGATTTTATATTTTTGTGTATTTTAGTTTTACACATTTGGGATGGCATATTGGTGTGTTTGAATCCAATTCCCTTCGCAATTCCATGTGGCTAAGACATTTGGTCATGACTTTAGATACTTAGATTCATCTTAACCATGTCTATGGAGTTATTTCGAACTTGTTTTTCTTTACGAATTCGACTTTGTAAATGCCTCCGCACACACATGCACAAGCTTGTTGAATTTTAACTTCATTACATATATTTGAGCTTGATGAGATGTTCTCTCATAAATTTTGACATCTACATGTTTATGTGACTATGGGAGAGTTATGCATGTAAGAGCCATTTCCCGTGAGATTTTGTTTAGTATTGAAAAAATATGAGTGTACACGACAAAGGGCTGCGAAAGACAGGTTGACTTTGCATGAAAGCCACCGTTTATAAGAGCCCAAGAAAAAATAAAGGCAATCAAAGAGAAAAATATGCCAAAAAGGGGACAACATAGTTTAAATTGTTTGATCATTCAAAAGAAATCACTTCAAAAGAAAAGAAAAGAATAGAAAATTGATATATGTTTATCTTTTGAGGGAATTTAGTTGAAGATCAATAGGTCTTCACAATGAATCCTAGTATGCTTATTTTGTCATGACGCTATTGATTTGGATGATCATCAATATTCTAGGCGTGTGTGCATTGTGCTTGTTTTGTTCATTAAGTTCATATTTATTTATCACTTAAGGCTAAGCTTAGTTTGATAAAGTTTTGCAGTCAATTAGAGCATCTTGAACATATTTAAGTGTTTGGATTATAATTCATTTGTATATAATTCACGCCCATTCATTCAATCCCATATGTTTAGACACATCCATACTATGCTAGTATGTAAAGCTTATGTGCTTGTATCTTGTTTTTGTAGTCATTTATACCTAAATACGTGTGCCGGATTTTTTTGATATAGTTTGCATATATCATATATGGTATTACGCTGTATTTGTGAATTTTTTTTTTGAAAAAGTTGAAATTTTTCAAAAATAGTTGGTTATGTTAGCCTTTGAGATTTTCATTACGCATGCTTGACCTATATGTTTTTTGATGATATCTTATATTATACGTGATGCTTTACTTTCGTGTATATGTTTCTACTTCTTTGTCTATTTCGGATGAAAACAATGGGAGAGATCAAATTAAAATGAGTTTTGACGAGTTTAATTTACGGGGGAGAGTTTATTTATGAGTTTTACTTTATTTCAAACTCGATGCGTCATGAGGTATATGTTTTTGTCTCATGTATGTAGGTCCTTAAGGCGGAGTTCAAGACACACCGGATGAAGAGAAAGTTTGCCAAATGGAGGAAGAAGAAGTTTGAAGGCAAAGAGACTTTTGCCATTCCGTTCTAGAGTTAGGAAGGGTGTTAAGATTTTTGTCATAGGAGATTTAGATTTTAATTTGGTGTCTAGTTATGTTTGTTTATTTTGTATCAGAATAGCCAAAGGGGAAGATTTTTCAGAATAATTTTTCTAACATTATTCATAGTCTTAGGCTAGTTTGGCGTATTTCATTACAAATTGTCACGCACTGTCATGCCGAATCGAACTCAAACACCTCGAAGTTTGAAGACTTCCTGACATCCCTTGTAGGTATAAAATAATTTAGAGTTTAAATTAGTTTACATAATTTATTTTTGAGATGTTTATTTTTATAAAAAACGGACAGGAGTTTTTTTTCAGAAAGAAAAATATTTTGGTTTTTAATCTCATTCAAACAAGATGGACATCTCATTCAAATGATATTGTCACTTCGTTAGAAGGGCTGTTCAAAATGTTTTTCAAACGAGCTTTGATCGAGGGCTTACAGTTTTATTTTTTAATGTCGTTAGAAGCAAGGCCGATCTTGTTCAAACTAGATGATAATCTCGTTAGAACGACAATGCAATATCGTTCGAACAATGCCACCGCCTCAAAATTTGTGAATGCCTTATAAATACCTGCTTCGTGTTCAGTTTTCTAAGGCTTTTGCGAGATTCGTTTCGGTATAAATTTTGCGAAAGTTCTTCACTTTTTATGTTGCAAAAACACTATTTAATTCACAAACAAACATCCTAAATACTAAATTTTGTGAATTCATTTAAACCCTAGTTTTGTATACTTTCATACTCCTTTCTGGAGAAGGCCTCTCCATGGCTGATCATATGGGATGCTCTGGACTGAGTAGTTTTATTTATATATTTATAAAGATTACGTGGTATCCTTGTGTCGATTATCAAGTAGTATTGTAAGCCGACTATCTTGTAAAATTTCTATAGTGCTGAAAAACATTTAACACGAAAGGTTTTTTTTCTTGAAACATTGCCTTTGTTGAATGCTTGGTATGATTTATCTACTTTATCACATAAATCTATGTTTAGGATAATAAGATAAAATTCGGTGTGAATTGTCATCTAAATTTAATAAGTTAACACCATTAGATAATTGCGCACTATTAAATTGGAATCTTTGTTGTGCATATATGTTTTGGCATTCTCATAGTGGTATCAATGCCTTCCACTCTCTCTAAGTGGTGTCGTACCATTCGTACCGCCTTCTCAAACCTTGTTTTCTTTCAGATGGAAAACGGTAGGAGAAGCAGACCTCGACACATTATCGCATCGACTACTAATAAGGAGGCTCAAAATGAGCCGTACCAGCACCTGTAGCCACCGCCAACCCAACCCGTGGTAAGACCAGTAGAGATTACTACTATTGTGACCCAACCAGTCTCCACCATGATGGAAACTATGCTTCATCATTTCCAGCCACTGCACCAGCTGCCACCCCCACCCCCCGAGGGCAGCAGGTGGTTCTACCAGGACAGTATGGGACAGAGCGAGGGAGGCCTTCCATAAGGGCCAGCCACCGATGTTTGCAAGTAGTTACGATATTCTGGTAGCTAGCCGGTGAAAGAAGGATATTCAGCATCACTTGCACATGACAAAGTTTATGCCGGTTCAAAAGTAAATATTAACCTCTTTTAGGTTGATCGGGGCTGCACTACAATGGTGGGAGTTTGTTACCACATTGGAGGAGAGAGATAGTACGACAATAGATGAGTTTTGGGGAAGATTTTAAAGTAAATACTTCCCACCAGTGATGAAGTCCGAGATGAGATCAAAATTTATGGTCCTTGACCCAAAAAGTCACACCATAGCAGAGTACGAGGAAGAGTTTACTGCGCTATCCTATTTTATTGGGAATGAGGTAAACACAGAGGATAAGAAGATGGAGAAATTCATGTTGGGGATAGCCTGAAACATCTGTAACTCTTTACTGGGGAATTCGACTTTCACTACTTATAATTAGATGATGAATATCGCTCGGCTACATTGCCAGTACTATGGGGCATTCTAGAAGACCAAGGGGGAAAATAGACAGGGCATAAAGACATTGAACCCACGGGGTAAGAAAAATAGGACCAGTAGTCAGGGGGCCCAACAATCTAGGGGCCCACTATTTACTGATCAGCATAAGATATTTCGAGGTTATGATGACCAGCACAAACAGGGACAGCCGAGCCAAGGCCAGCAAGGATAGGGAAATTAGGGTCAACAACAGAGAGGTCAGTAGGGCCACAGACACCAGGGTAGAGTCCAACAGGGTTTGCAGCTAGAGAGATGCCTGTTTCATGAGAATTTTTACACTTATGGTGAGAGCGGTCATACGTCAAGGTGGTGCTCTCGGAGTAATCAGGGACCTTAGGAGAAGGGTGGACAACGAGGATATCCGACATCCTAAGGGTAACGTCACTAGTTACCAACCCTAGGGATTACCACCCCATCTTTACTAGCTCAATCCGCCCCACCTCAGGGGCAACAACCATAACTACAATACGGACGATATTATCACATTGCACCGATAGAGGGACTAGTGCCAATTCAGGATATTGAAGGTATGTTCCCTATCTTTGGGCATATATTTTTCTTATATTGGTAAGTCTCATTCATTCGTTAGCACTAGCTTTGCACGTGAGACTGGGAAGATATATTTTTCCTCCGATATTATACTTCATATAGATTCACCCGTGGGTAGAGGGGCATCCATATGTTCAGTGTGCCGGGGCATTGGGGTCGAGATTGTGCGACTTACATTTATGGTAGACCTATTGGTACTAGATATAAACGAGTATGATGTCATATTAGGGATGGATTGGCTAGCTACATATAGATCATGTGTCGACTGTTACGGTAGGTCCATCTTCTTGTCCATTTTAGGCTAAGATACGTACATGGTTGTGATGCCTCACCATGAGGGCAGGTCGAGCATGAACTTATACTATATTGAAGAGGAGACTTCTTCCAAGGTCATAGTTTCCCTTGATTCTATCCATATAGCTAGAGAGTTTTCTGATGTATTTGGGGAGATCCCACGATTTCCACCTAGTAGGGAGATAAACTTTGTGATTGATTTGGTTCTAGGAATGAGATCTATTGCCCATACACTATATTTAATGGCTCCTTTAGAAATGAGGGACCTTTGAGACCAGACTGAGCAGTTACTAGGATAGGGGTTCATTAGGAGGAGTACTTCGTTATGGGGTGCCCCAGTTTTGTTCGTCAAGAAGAAGGACAAATGCTTATGACTTTGTATCGACTACAAAGAGTTGAAGAAGGTCACCATATGGAATAAATATCCATTGCTCCACATTGATGATTTGTTTGACCAGCTGAGAGGTGTTGTGAAGTTTTATAAGATCGATTTGATATTGGGTTATCATCATCCGAGGGTTCGAGAGTAGGATATCTTAAAAGCGACATTTCTCATGAGATTCGGGTCATATGAGTTTTTGGTTATGCCTTTGGGGCTAACCAACACCGGCGGTATTTATGGATGAATCAGGTATTCAGGGATTTTCTGGATCAGTTCGTTATAGTTAATGGTGTTATACTAATTTATTCTTGGACTATGGAGGAGAATGAACAACATTTGCAGATAGTCTTACAGACATTACGAGACCATCAGCTTTATGCTAAGTTCGAGAAATGTTTTTTTTGGTTATGAAAGGTCAGTTTTAGGGCCACATTGTGTTTGAGAGGGGGATTTCAATGGACCCGGGGAAGGTTTCTGCAATAATAGAGTGGGAATGGCCCACTACACCCATCGAATAGTAATGATCTAATTTTTACTATTTTAGGATATTATCATATCGTACTCTTTACTTTGTTTCATCGTTGATCTATTTATTCTTTACATGTTCAGAATGATTGTTTAATTCGTATAAGAAATTTCCATATCCTAATACTTGTATTTGATCAATCAAATATCATAATATATATGGGTTGTTACAATAGTGGCTCTTTTTAGTATAAATACCCCCACCACTGGTTTGAAAGTGTAAGGGGCTATATGGATTCACTTGTATCTTAGGTTACACACACAGATTCGATTTTTACCCAAATTTTATCTTGTTTAGAAATTTTTTTGCACCCAAGATAATATCTAAAGTAAAAATTATGCCAAATCAAAACCAAACCAAACAGAAGAAGAAATGAGAAAAAATCACTTTAGGGAAAAACCTATATTCAGCACTATTTAAGAATTTGACATAATCAAATCTTTGGAACTAAGCATAATGCAAGTGGTCTTCAAATCTTTGGCAGAACCACCCATAGGAAGCAAATCTTCCCTCCGTATCCACCGTTCAATATTAGGATGTTGAATCCTTTCTTCTTCAATAGTAGAGTCGCAACTCCAGAACGGTCAGCTGTAGAGAACACTCTATAAGGGTTTGATGTTTGTATATGGAACTAGGGTTTGAAAAACTCAACAAATTATTCTAGGGATAAAGATGATTTGGAAAATAAAAATATTTCTATGAAATAAAACTTGTGGAACTTTTAGAACATGTATAGAATTTCTTGTTGGCCCAAAGATTTCGCAAAATAAGTCCACAAAAGTTCAATTTATAGAAAACATGAATTTCAAGGCGACTTAGTTCGCTTGAACGAAAATTCCACCCCGTTCAAACGAAAACCTATGTTTCGTTCTAACAAGTGAAGTCCCATTATAACAAACTACTAAGTTCATTCCAATGAGTTCAACTATGTTAAACAGGGAAACCCCATATCAAGTTCATTCCAACGAACTCAAACATTCGTTCCAGCAAAGTTGTAACCTCATTCAGGCGAGAACAAGGTCTTGTTCTAATGAACCAGAAAATTAAAAAAAAATTGAAAATTATTTTTTGGTAAAATGCCTCGAGTAAAAAAATCACATCCCAGAATAAATTTTACTAAGTAAAATCAAATACCATAAATACCATATACCTTCATATAAAGTCGTGAAAGTTTCAACGGCTTGAACTTCAGAACGTTGCTTGGTCACTAACTTGTCCTCAAAGGTCATGAAAACATATGTGGATGTAGTGTTTGGTTTGTAATGGACACACCAAAATATCTAAACTATGAGCAATTATAAAATCTTGCTCTTACAAATCTCCCCCTTTGGTAATTTTGGTACAAAAATAAAAACCAAAACCAAATCAAAATCGTAAGACAATGTTCTACTAATGACTCTCAAACCCAAAACGGAATGACATAACAGACTTTGTCTTCAACATAAATTCTTCATCTTGTGTTGTTCATGAGAAAATCATCAATGAGGAAGAGACCTACACACATGAAAAAAAAAATACTGTGACGCATACGAGAGTTTAAAGAAAATAAAAACTTCCCCTCAATTTATTCTCCCCCTTTTTGTTCATAATAAACAAAGGGTATGAAACTAAGAATGAATAGGAAACATCACCCGAATTCAAATTAAATAACATCACAACTATAATCAATTAAGCACATGAGATGAGATTTGACTCTCTCTCTCTCTCTCTCTCTCTCTCTCTCGTAAACCCTACTAGGGTTTGCATGGTGGCTCAAAATTTTGGAAACTCTTTCTCACCCAAACCTCTAGATCCAACAAACGTCTGGTAAAGGTCTTTTTCTTCAGTAGTTGCTAACAAACCACTTCTCGAAGTGAAACTAAAGTCTCCTTCGATGTTTAAAGGAGAACATGCGGTAATGTTTTCAAAAGAAGATGTTGAGGTATTAGCTGAACCTTTTAAGTTTTCAATAATAGGAAAGTTTTCACATGGAAGGCCTAGTATGGAAGAGATTCGAAAAAAAAGTTCTTTTATTTGATCTGAAACAAGAATGTACGGTTGGTTTGATAGATAACAAACATGTCTTTTTTAGATTGAACTATGAAGAAAATTTTGTTAGACTGTGGACAAAAGAGGTATGGTTTCTTGGTAGATTCCTAATGCAAACTTTTAAATGGTATCCATTATGGAAGGTAAAAGAAGAAAGTTCCCTGGTTCCTGCATGGATCAACTTTTCAAATCTACCTATTCACTTATTTGCTAAATCTTCATTATTCTCTATTGCTCAGTTGATTGGTAAGCCCCTAAAGTTGGATTCCTCAACAATCTCACATACGAGACCTAGTTTAGCGAGAGTGTGCATAGAGTTGGATCTGATCAAAGAAAAGCCAAGAAGAGTATGGATTGGGGTTGGTGACACTGGATTTTGGCAAGATGTTGTTTATGAAAATATCCTTGAATATTGTAAGCACTGCATGAAGAAAGGACATCTAAAAAAACTGTATTTTCTTAAATAAGATCAATGAGATGAAGAAAGATGGTCTCAATGACATCACCAAAAGAAATAAAACCTTACCATAAAATTCTCAAACCATTCCCAACAAACCCACAAGACCTTCAAATTTTATTAGTCAAGCCCAAAAAAAGTATCCTCCATCAGTAGATCTCTCTCTAAAAGCCATTAACAATACTCTAATAGACCTCCCTTCAATCCAAAGTACTAAACCAGTTGAACTATAAACCTCTCCTATCAATAGCATTCCTCAAAATTCACAAAGCCCTTCTAGACATCTGACTCATAGCCAAGACCAAAGTCCTCAACCTATAAAAAAGTTTGCTATGCCCAAAACTTCTGCCCTTATTTCTAAACATATCCAAAAAATTCACCATTATGAGACCTTTTCCCTAAAGCCATAGACCTTCCTAATTATGAAGATCATCCAGCCAAAAAGAAGGATTATAATTCAGATTCTGAGAGTAGGAAGAATGGAACTTATGTGATGAAGGAGGAATTCTAGATTTTCTCTGATTGTTTTGACAGAAAATGGCAAGCTTATCAAAAGCAACAAAGAATTAGTAAGAAGAAGGTTGAAGAGTTGAATCAAGGGGAGACAAGGGATGCAAAAGATAGGCAATCGTAGATTGATCCAAAAGATCCTATGTTTAGGAGGATTATAAGATCTCGGGGGAAAAGCATGAGGAGGAATTCATATCAATTGTTTCAATGATTAACTTTCTTAGTTGGAATGCTCGAGGGGTGGCTAACAAGCGAACAAATAGAAGGATTAAAAAGCTAATTAAGTAATTCAATCTGCTAGTTATGTATATTATAGAGCCAAAGGTGGACAGCCTCAAAATTAATAAGTTTCTGATGAAATGGAAGTTTGATGAAGTTGTTGTCAATAAAACCAATAAATTTTGGTTCTTTTGGAAGAATCTGATGAAAGTTCAGGTCCTTTTAAATGAAGAGCAATTTATGTCCTTGAAAATTTCGTACGATAATATGGGAAGTGATGTGATTGTTACAGTGGTATATGCTAAACATACTACTGAGGAGAGGAGAAATTTGTGGAGTGAGTTAGAGTTCTTATCTTCTGATTATGGAGTCTTTCCTCAAATAGTTATTAGTGATTTTAATGTGATGTATTGTCAAGAAGAAAAATTAGGGGGTAATTCTATTGATTTCCAAATTGTGGAAGATTTCAAAAATTGTGTTAATTGTTGTGGGCTTTTTGATCTGGGCTACCATGGATCCCGGTACACTTGCTCCAATTATAGAGTCGAGGAAGATGCAATCAGTGCTAGGCTTTATAGGGCTTTGGTCAATCTCAAATGGACTTCTACTTTTCAAAATTGCTCAATTACTCATCTATCTAAGAGGTGTAGTGATCACTCTCCTCTCATCATTTCCATTAGAAGTCACTTGGATCTTGTACCTAGGACTTTTATATTTCAGAAGATGGGGATCAACCACAACTCCATTTATCCTTTTATTAGCTAGGCTTGGCCTGTTCAGTCATATGGAAATCCTATGTCTAATTTTTCTGAGGAGCTCAAGAGATTGAAGGCTGGCCTTAAGGAGTGGAATAAAGAGATTTTCAAAAATCTTTTTCAGAACATTCATGATCTAGAGGATGAGGTGTTAGCTATGGAGCATGATTTTAAGAATAATTCAACTCAATCAAATAGAGTTCAGATGCAAAAATCTAAAATCAAGCTAGAAGAAGTATTGAAGCAGGAAGAGATTTTTTGTAGGCAAAAATCTAAAATCAAATGGCTTAAAGAAGGTGATAAAAACTCGTTTTTTCATGATGCGGTTAAGGCTTTTAAAAGTAAGTTGGCAATCCTAAAAATTAAAGATGAAAATCTTTGTTTGAAGGAGAACCCTTCAGATATTGTTGATATCTTTGTCCATCACTTCTCTGACAGATGGACTGCAGACTTGGTAGACATTGATGAATCTCTTTTGGATGTTATTCTAAGGGTCATTAATGATGAGATGAATGGAACACTTTCAAAAATTCCTGAAGAAGATGAAATTTTTACTGCCATTAATCAGTTAAATAAAGATAGTAGTCCTGGTCCTGATGGTTTCAGTGGAGCTTTTTACATATCCTACTGGGGGATTATCAAGAATGACTTAATTAGAGCAGTGCAGTCCTTCTTTGTTGGTAATACCATTCCAAAAAGTTGGTCTGCAACTAATGTGGTGCTTATCCCCAAAATTAAAAATCCTTTTAAATGCTCTTAATTTCGTCCTATTAGTCTTGGGAACTTCTCTTAAAAAATTATCTCTAAAATTCTCAATTCTAGAATCAGTCAAATTCTTCCTCTTATCATATCTCATAATCAAAGTGGTTTTATCAATGATAGAAATATCCAAGATAATATTCTCTTAGCTCATGAGATGGTTATCTTGCTCAATAGAAAAAGTCATGGTTTTAATGTGATCATTAAATTGGACATGGAGAAAGCTTATGATAGAGTGTCTTGGATGTCTCTTCTTAAAGTGCTTAATAGATTTGGTTTCAATGAAACATTCATTGATTTCATTTGGAGATTGATATCCAATATCTGGTTCTCAATTCTTATAAATGGCAAGCCTTCAGGTTTCTTTCAATCCTCGAGAGGATTAAAACAAGGAGACCCACTATCTCCCTCTTTTTTTTATTATCATGGCAGAAATGCTTTCGAGAGGATTAAACCAATTAGTAGAGGCTAAAAAGATTGGTCCTTTTTCTCATCCTCCTGGAAGTCCATTAATTTCTCATCTAAGTTTTGCTGATGATGTTATTATTTTGGTAAATGGGAGGAAAAGAAGTTTGCAAAACCTAATGATTTTTTTGATCAAATATGAAAAATCATCAGATTAATCCCTTAACAGGAATAAAAGTAGTTTCACAGTTTCTGAAGGTCTCTCCATGGTTAGGAAGAGTCAAATTTCAAATGTTTTGGGTCTGAATTATAAGAAACCGCCTTTAGTTTATCTGGGTTGTCCCCTTTTTACTTGAAGGAACAAGGCAAAATTTTATTCTGATTTGATTGAAATGATCATAATCAAATTTATGGGTTGGAAAACTAAGTTCTTATGATCTGCAGGTAGGATGGTTTTGATCAAACATGTTCTAGCTTCCATTCCAAATTATACCTTAGCAGCGTTGAATCTTCCTATATCTGTTATAAATAGAATTCACTCTATTTTTAGTAATTTTTTTTGGGGAGCAGATGCTGTTAGAGGTAAAAAAAAAAGCTTGGATCAAGTGGGAAAATTGTTGCCTTCTAACTGAAGAAGGAGTAATTGGTATGAGAGATATAAAAGATGTGAATAAATGCTTTTCTTTCAAGCTTGCTTGGAGGGTAAACCATTCTCAAGGGTTGTGGGGCAGATTCATGAGGAATAAATGTAAGAGATCTTTACATCATGGTGTTGCTGGCTCTCATATTATTAAAAGAATCAGAAGAGTTCAAGAAGAGGTTGCTAAACATTCAAAGTCAATTAATGATGAGGTAATCTGGAAACCTTCTCCAGATGGTCTTTTCCATTAAATCTTCATTCAAAGTGAGTAGAAGAACTGCAGTGAGCTCTCAAAGTTGGAAACTTCTATGGTCTCCTCTCATCCCCTATAAAATATCCATCTTTGGGTGGAAATTAATCGGGAAAGCCATCCCTAATAATGATGACATTCAAAGAGTTGGCATCAGATTGTGTTCAAGATGCCAGTGCTGTAAGGATAATATTGAATCTCTGAATCATTTGTTTCTAGAAGGGAAGATCGCTAAATAAGTCTGGAAGTTTTTTATAAACCTAACTGATGTGTTTCCATCTTATCAGTCTATAAAAGCCATGCTGATGGCTTGGTGGTTATCTAAATCTAGAGGAAGTTTTCAAAAAGTTCTTTTCCAGATCACTCCACTAGTGATTCTATGGGAAATTTGGAAAGCTAGATGTCAAAGTTTGTTCGATAATGAGGAGATGAAATAAGGCAAAATTATAACTCAGATCATAAACACTATCTCAAATGTTTTCACTAACATATCTTTTGCAGGTCCTCTGAGATTACCATCCAAAATTCAAGATACCTTCAATTTTAGAATTAAAGTTAAGTAGCAGCAAATGCAAATTGTTAGATGGGAAAGACCCCCAGATGGGTTTATCAAGCTTAATGTGGATGGCTCTAGCATTAGTAATCCAGGAGTCAGAAGTAATTGGGGCATTTTCAGAGGTCACAATGGAGAATTCTTATTTTCTTTTGCTAGTCACATTGGACAATACTCTTCTTTAAAGGCTGAGTTTAAAGCTATCCAGACAGGTATTCAATGGTTGGTTAAAAAAGATTCTCAAATGTATTTATTGAATCAGATTCCAAAGCAACAATCATGATGATTTCAGAGCAGTGGAAACCTCCTTGGGAAGTGAAAGAAATAATCAACGAGATAAAAGGTTTTATGAAAGACAGTGATATTCAATTTCATCACATTTAGAGGGAAAAAAATAATGTAGCAAATGCCCTAGCAAAATTTGCATCCTCTTCACAAAAGTCCAAGTTCTTTCATATGTTTACTGATCTTCCTCTAATTGCTAAAGGAGATTTCAACATGGATAGACTAGGTTTTTCTAGTATTAGATCTTCTTATTAGTTGTAATTTTCCTTATATAGCCACCTAGGAGAGGCTCTTTCTCCTTTTAATAAAATGTAGGGGATTAATATCCTCTTCTGCAAAAAAAAGATGAGATTTCGAAGAAGCATAGCAACTATTTTTGAAAATTTTCAAATTTTCAAGCATAATAAAGTGTATGTATAAAAGTTATATATATAAGTACAAAATACATCACAACGTGGAATACTACTAAAATATCTGAATCATGAAAGTGGAATGTAATTATGTGAATAGTTTTCATGGGTAAATCAACATAGGGATTCATAACATAAGCGCACGAACTCAATGAGATACTTCCAAATAAAGAAGTCAATTTTAATCTTAAGTGTAAAAATATTGAACTTAAATGAAATTAACTCGACTTATGCAACATGCCATGAATTTATATGCTTTTCAAAACAATAACTGGGAACTACTTAATGTTTTTTAAGAGAGTTTCTTGTGTAAACCTAATGATCTTCTACTTTATAACACCCTCAAAATCTCATGTATTTAAGAATTCACTCTCAAAATTTTGAAGATATCATAATGCGCATGCGTAGTGTATCAATGAAATAAAAATGGCCTTGGAACTTCTATTTTTGTGTATCGTTAATCTTTTAGGCTCTTTTGGCAAATGGTTGCTTTTGACGCAGAGAGAATTTTCTCTTTCATACCCCATTTCCATTGCTTAACACATACTTTTTTTTCAAGAAACGAAGTCTGGACAATGGTTCTTACATCATAACTTATTTCTAGTACGTTTGGTTCGTTACTAAACACTATTGAGATGAGAACACAGTATTCGAAAGTTGACAAGTAAGTACAATGTTCAAAAAGTCCGTGCAAGTGTACAATAAAGGTGATAAAAAGTCTAAATTGAAGAAAATAATCATCAATAAACAATGAAATAATATCCACACATTATTAAGAACACTAAAAAAAATAAGCCATGTATTAAAGCACCATGAAAAAGTTGCATGAATGGATGGAATGAAAGTGTGATTCGAACATCTTAAATGCACATCCATATATGGTGAAAACTGAAAATACAATAAACTTTTTGTCTTTTTCAAAAAATTTATCAATAAAGTAAAATATTTTTTGAACTTTCAAACCTTTTCTAAAAACCCAAAATATTTTTGGATGTTTCAAAATATATCACAATAAAAGCATAGAAATATAATCTAGCAACAGGGAAAAATGATATGAACATGATAACTACCCTATACTATATAAAGTTCGTGAACTCAATCAACGGAACAAATACCCAAAGACTTCTGAAGATTATCGAATCTAAGTGCATCCAAACGTTTTGTGAAAATATTGACTAATTGGCATTCAGTGATCATAAAGCTCAAGGACATGACCTTCTTCTCAACTAGATCGCGAATGAAATGGTCACGTATCCCAATATGCTTCATTTGGGAATGTTGGACCGGATTATGAGATATATGAATTGCACTCGTATTATCACAGGAAATAGTCATTTTTCCTTGGGTAATCCCATAATCTTCCAGCATTTTCTTCATCCATAAGAGTTGTGTGCACTAACTCCCGACGACTATATACTCGGCCTCCACTGTGGATAAAGAAATAGAGTTTTACTTCTTGCTCAACAAAAATACAAGAGTACTCCCAAAGTAAAAGCAACCTCCTGAGGTTCTCCTACAACCATTAACATCCCCGAAAAAATTGACATCCGAATAGGGGGACTCATGTGTTGATACTAAATTTAGTCTGCTGACATGGACCAATAAAGTGAAGACACGTGGCAGTCTACGTGGCAACAACAAACACTTCCGAGGAACTCACACGCTCCGAGGAATCATACTACAACGAGGTACACTGTTTCCCCGAGGAACTCATACGCTCCGAGAATTATCCGAGGAACTCTTGAGCACCGAGAAGCTTAGGTGGTCCGAGCAACTCAGGCGGTCCGAGCTGCACCTCGAATAAAGCATTAATAGCGGGATAACCAACAGTTTGACTGTTCATTAAATGCTTATCATTCAGACGCATACGCTTAAGGAGCATTGAATGTATCACCCTTTCATATGTACATCATTTAATGTATTACCCTTTCACATTACAGCCCCAGCGCTATAAATACATTGTACAATCCTCATTGTAAAAGGAACGGAATTTCTTGATATAACTTGTAATCGAGAATTCCCATATAATCAATAATACCATAACAGTGGACGTAGGCCATTCTTATAAGGCTGAACCACTTTAAAAATTCTTTGTCTCATTTATTTATCTATGATTGAATAATTAGATATGATCTAATTTTTTACATCAACAGATTGGCGCCGTCTGTGGGAACGACTGGTAATATCATTTTCCATAAAAAATAATCCATCACAAATGGCTGATATTCCAGAATCTAGCAATAGAAACGCTGGAAGCCCTCCAAATCCATCTGCTCCGCCAAATATTCCAGATCTGGTTGGAATAATGACAATCTGTCTCAGGGTCAGACCGTCATGCAAGAAACTATGCGTCAACTCATACAAACCCTCCATGGAGATGCACCCACCCATTCAAGACCACGAACTATTTAAAGAAATACCCGTGCATCTTCTTCGCGTATTAGGCGTACCAATTCATATCGCAATGAGGAGTCTAAAGATTTTTCTTATCAACCTGGACGAACTTTGTCAGTGCGAGCCACAAATACTGAACAACGTATCACTCTCTCCCTAAAAAGGACCAGTGCGCTAGAAAGATTAAGCAGAGTATCACCTTTCAATCAATTAGGTCCTAGGAGGAGAAAAAGTCCTCCTAGATCCCCATCGAGGAGTTTTCGACGACCATCAGATTTAAGGGAAGGATCTGCCCAGTCGCGACCAGCTGCTCGTCAAGAGAGATCCCAGGAAGCCACATCAACGCGATCAGTTGCTCGGACCAATAGGCCCGAGGAAGGAAATGATGCATGGAAAGGCTCTATTCAAAGGCTAGAGGATAGATTGGGGGAAATGGTTAAAGCTAAGAACCCCCTACAATGAACCTTTGTTCGAGGAATACCTTTTGTCCAGTCCATTGTAGATTTTCCAACACCATCAAAGTTCAAAGCACCTATTGTGACCCCCAAATATGATGGAAAGACTGACCCTATCCTTCATATAGAATAATACCAAGCTGCAGCCGACATCTATGCTGTTCCAGATGAGATGAGATGAGATGCAGGGCGTTCTCAGGAACTCTTACTGGATCTGCTCAAATATGGTATAATAATCTTCCTCGGGGTAAGATTTCAACTTTCTTCAACTGGCTGAGTTATTTATTGGGAATTTCTGTTTTGGGGCAAAGCCAGTTAAACGAGTAGCACATTTGTTAAGTGTTAGACAAAAAGCTGGTGAGAGTACCAGAGATTATATAAATCGTTTTAATAACGAGAAACTTGAAGTCATTGATTATGAGGAGAAGACAGCGATTACCGCTTTGATGAGTGGACTACTGCCCAACAAGTTGTACTACACTTTGGCCAAAGATCCACCTAGAACCATGTCAGACCTGATGGGAAAAGCGTCCAAAATTATGAATGTCGAGGAGGCTATGGCTGCAAAGAAGAACATAGATGCCAAAGAAACCAAGGTGGAAGGTGATAAAGCTAAGAAGAAAGAGCATAAGAACAATGGTAATGACAAACATTCAAAAAACAGGTCGGTATGGGACGTGATGAAGAAATATGATAATTATACTCCTTTGAAGAAGGATATCAACCATGTTTTAGAGGAAATCAAGAACAACGAGGAACTAAACTGGCCAGAGAAAATGAAGGCAGACCCTGACAAGAGGAATAAGGCGAAGTATTGCGAGTTTCATAAAGATCATGGCCGTATGACCAAAAATTGCATAGCTCTTCAGAATGAGATTGAAACACTCATCAGACGAGGAAATCTATCAAAGTATGTTGATCGTGAAAACGAAAGAAGGAACAACGACCGAACAAGAGAGAGGTCTAGATCTCCTCGTCGAGCAGAGGAAAATAAGAAAAGAAACCATGAAGTTGATCCCGAAGATGACCCCGATCTTCCCAAGAGACCAAGGCAGCCACAACGTGAGGTATTTTCAATACGCTTTGGGTCATTTGACTCTAATGTTATAACAGGTGGAGATACAGGAGGAGGAGACCTTACTGCCGAGAGAAAAGCTTACCTCTGTGAGGCTCAAGCTTGCTCGTATATTCAACGAATAAATCTAGCTAAGGAGGATCGCCTGAGAAAGGTGAATAAAGAGAAATTGGTCATTGGTTTCTCAAAGAATGACCTTGCCGGTGTTTTCTATCCTCATGATGACCCACTGGTGATCAAGATGAGAATGAAGGAGGTTATAATTTCAAGAGTACTGGTCGACAATGGTAGCTCGGCAGACATCATGTTCTACTCGTGCTTCGATAGTTTAAATCTAAAACTATCTCAACTGGGGCCTTATCATAGACCCCTCCTCAGTTTTGCTGGCGAGAAAGTTTTTCCACTTGGGACAATCAAGTTGGATATATTCATTGGTACGTGGCCTGCTTGTCAAACAGAAAGAATACGCTTCTTCGTGATGGATAAGAATGTTCAGTCATCATACAATATCATCATGGGAAGAGTAAGATTGAAGAAGTTCAAGGCTGTGCCATCTATGGTGCATCAATGCCTGAAATTTCCAACAAATTTTGGAGTAGGAGTTGTTAAAGGTGATCAAAAAGTAGCTCGGGAATGCTATTATTCATCCGTCGAGCAAGAAGAAATGGAGGAATCAAGGAAAAAGACTACTACCTATCAAGTGGATGAAGGTGCCGAAATTAAAACATTGGATCCTAGAGATGAGTCGCAACTCGTGAAGGGTCAAGTGGTGGAAGCTACTGAAAACATCATTCTGGCCGACGAGCACCCTGAGCGAATTACTCAAGTAAGTTCATCGTTGGAAGCCTCACTAAAACAGGAATTGATAACTTTCCTAAGAAGCAGAAAACAAACTTTTGCGTGGAGTCATGAGGATATGCCTGGGATAGACCCAAATTTCTTATGTCACGAACTCAATGTGAATAAGGAGATCAAGCCTGTGAAGCAGAGAAGAAGAGTATTCAGTCCCTAGAAGAATCAAGCTATACAGGAGGAATTCGATAAGCTCCAGAAGGCTTGTTTTATTGAAGATGTTAAATATCCAGACTGGTTAGCCAATGTGGTGATGGTAAAGAAGAAGAACAACAAATGGAGGATGTGTGTAGACTTCACCGACCTCAACAAATCATGTCCAAAGGATCACTTTCCATTGCCCCAAATTGATCATCTAGTCGATGCTACCTCGGGACACGAGCTGCTAAGCTTCATGGATGCTTATTCTGGCTACAATCAGATTAAAATGAAACCTGAAGACAGGGAGAGTACTTCTTTCATTACCCCTAGGGGAACTTATTGTTATAATGTTATGCCTTTTGGTTTGAAAAATGCAGGTGCGACATATCAGAGGCTGATAAACAAAGTCTTTGCTGAACAAATCAGTTGCAATATGGAAGTCTATATTGACGATATGCTGATGAAGAGCAAAAAAGCAGCTGATCATCTAGTTGACTTAAGTCAGACTTTTGATCAACTAGATAAATACCAAATGAAGCTGAACCCGATGAAGTACATATTTGGAGTACGAGAAGGCATGTTTCTCGGATACATTGTCAACCAACGAGGCATTGAGGCGAATCCTGAAAAGATCAAAGCTCTATTAGGGCTGCGATCTTCAACGACGAAGAAAGAGGTGCAAAGTCTTACAGGACGAGTAGCAGCACTCAACAGATTTGTATCACGAGCAACTGATCGATGTCTCCCATTCTTCAAGACACTCCGAAAGACTTTTGAGTGGAATGATGAATGTGAGAACGCTTTTCAAGACTTGAAGAAATACTTGGGAGCACCTCCACTGTTGTCCAGGCCGATGATGGGAGAAAAATTGTACTTGTACCTAGCAGTATAGGAGAATGCAGTTAGCTCGGCGTTGATAAGAGTGGAGAATGGAGTACAAAAACCAATCTATTACACAAGTAAGGCCTTTCGAGGAGCAGAGATCAGATATCCAAGGCTGGAAAAGTTAGCACTGGCGCTGATTGAGGCGAGTAGGAGAATGAGGCCATACTTCCAGGATCATACTATAGTCGTATATACTGATATGCCATTGAGGCAAGCCCTTCATAAACCAGAAAAATCAGGGAGATTGATGTACTGGGCAATAGAGCTCGGTGAATATGATATAGTCTATGAACCCAGATCATCATTAAAAGGGCAGGCTGTAGCAGATTTTATAGCGGAGTTCACCTATCCTGATACCGCCGAGGAGCAAAAGTTGCTCGCTGATCAACCTGTGGATGTTACAGGATCAACAAACACAGGCTCAGACCAACTCCGGTTGGTAAAAGGGCAAGTGGATGTTACAGGATCATCAAATTCGAGCTCAGACCAACTCCGATTGGTAAAAGGGCAAGAAAAGATGGTAGACGAAGAGCGAGAAATATCAGGGGAAGATGAAAGGAAGCAACAAATATTTCGTCGAGGAACTCTGTCAGATCAGAAGTTTGAAGACGAGTTACTTATATGGAGGCTATATGTAGATGGCTCATCTTGCACAACAGGCAGTGGGGCAGGGATAGTTTTGAGCACTCCGGACGAGGTCGACATGGAATACGCCCTACGTTTCCAATTCAAAGCTTCCAATAATGAGGCTGAGTATGAGGCTATGATTGCAGGTCTTAATTTGGCAAAAATTATGGAGGCGCAGCAGATAATTATCTTCAGTGATTCTCAATTAATCGTAAATCAAATGTTGGGAATATATGCAGCCAAAGGAGAATTAATGATCAAATACCATGCAAAGGTGATGGATTTGGTATCAGAATTTACTGCTATTCAGCTGGTCAGAATACCAAGAATGGAGAATGCTAGAGCAGATGCCTTAGCTCGATTAGCATCAGCTACTCGTACCGAGCTATGAAGAACAATCCTAATTGAAGTTTTGGCTGGTCGGAGTATAGATGAAGATTTGGCGATGAACTTTATCACCCTTGATTTAGGACAATATTGGATGGATCCCATCAGGGCATATATTGAGGAGGGAGAATTACCAATTGACAAGCTCGCAGCCAAGAAATTGAAGTTTAAAGCTGCTCGGTATGTATTAACTAACGATATTTTATATAGACGAGGAATTATGGCAGGTTTACAGAGATGTGTACATCCCTCCGAGGTGAAAGAATTGATTGAAGAGATCCATGAAGGGTCATGTGGAGCCCATGTAGAAGGTCGGACACTTTTGCAAAGGATGATGGCTCAGGGATATTACTGGCCGACGATGAGGGCTGATTGTGTAGCCTATGCCAAGAAATGTGACAAGTGCCAGCGCTTTTCCTCCATCCGAAGAACTCCACAAGCATTATTGACACCCATAACTTCCCCTTGGCCATTTGCCATGTGGGGAATAGATTTGGTTGGACCACTGCCAACGACTAGAGGAAGGTTCAAATACCTCGTCGTCGCAGTGGATTATTTTACTAAATGGGTGGAAGCTGAGCCTCTCATCGATATGACGTACGAGAAGGTGTACCAATTTATTTGGAAGAACATCATTTGTCGATGTGGTCTTCCTCATGCTTTCATCACAGACCATGGAACACAATTTGATAATGAGGAGTTCGCTGCCTATTGTCATCAATCAAATGTGTTGAAGATCCACTCAGCACCAGGCCATCCTCAAAGCAATGGACAAACTGAAGTGACAAACAAAACACTACTAAATGGTTTGAAGAAAAGACTGGACGATGCGAAAGCAAATTGGATCCATGAGTTACAGTCAGTACTGTGGGCTTACCGAACAACTCCCCGAGTAGCAACTGGAGAATCTCCATATATGCTAGCGTTTGGAAGTGAAGCTGTGATACCTGCCGAGTTGGGCCTCCTAACACACAGGGTACTGAATTTCAATTCCCCTGTCAGCGACTTAATGAGAAGATTGGATTTACACATGCTCGAGGAAGTTAGAGAAGAAGCAGTCATTAGAAATGCTGCTTACCAGCAGCGAACAACTTTGTTCTACAATAAGAGAGTGAAGAAGTGCGACCTGAAAGAAGGAGACTATGTGCTGAAGAAAGTAATTCAAAAGCACAATAAACTGGAGGCAAACTGGCATGGGCCATACCGAGTTACAGCAGTTGTTCGACCAGGAACTTACCGAATAACAACTTTAGAAGGGGAAGAGTTTAAGAACGCATGGAATGCAGAGCACTTACGCAAGTATTATCAGTGATGAATAAAATGAAGATATTCTTCCGAATTCTTTCTTTTTATTGAAAGTTTTTCGGGGAATACTAGTGCTACACACTACTCGGCAAAGCTCAGGCTCAGGCTACTCAAATTTTTTCTCGAAAACGCCAACTAAGGTTGGTCGAGAAATCAATATTCCTCTGGGAAGTAAAGCTACCAATATTCCTTCGGAAAGTAAAGCTACTAATATTCCTCCGGGAAGTAAAGCTACCAATATTCCTCCGGGAAGTAAAGCTACCAATATTCCTCCGGGAAGTAAAGCTACCTGTATTCCTCCGGGAAGTAAAGCTACTTGTATTCCTCCGGGAAGTAAAATTTTTATTCCTAAGGGAAATAAAACTATATGTTTCTTGGGAAATAAAAGTATTCCTAAAAATGCCAACTTATGTCGGTTAGGAAGTAAATATATTCTCGAAAATGCCAACTTGAGTTGGTAAATTATTTCAAAAAGACTAACTATGGCCGGTCGGGGATAAAAACCCACCAACTGTAGTTGGTCGACAAGGAAAATTTACCGACCTGGGTTGGTCAGAAACATTTAAGAGAAAAATCTACCAACTATAGCTGGTTGGGGATAAAAACCCACTAATTGTAGTT
Organism: Sambucus nigra; assembly: GCA_949130495.1. Classification (NCBI taxonomy): domain Eukaryota; kingdom Viridiplantae; phylum Streptophyta; class Magnoliopsida; order Dipsacales; family Adoxaceae; genus Sambucus; species Sambucus nigra. Next base: position 95,490,368 of record OX422216.1, on the reverse strand, counting down.
GGTCGACAAGTAAAATCTAAAGTGATCGAGCAACATTTTTGATACTCGTAACTTTTTAATTATTACTAAGTTGGTCGAGAAACAAAATATTATTTTTGCCAAATGACTACCACAAGTCCAAACTACTCGACAATAAGTTGATCGAAAAACTACACAATATTGTTATCTTTTTATCAGATACACATGCACAAATGTAAAGTATTTTACAAGACAATAGAAAATAGAAATGGAAGTCTTTCATTAAATCCAAAACAAATTACATTGATAATGAAAAGAAAGTTACATTGATATTGAAATGTATACTAACTGTTACATCGATATTCCTATTCTACTGGTCTTTTCCCTTCTGCTTTTGACACAGGTTCCTCGCCAGCAGGCGGATCATTTAAAGCCAGGGGAGAATTTATGAAGTTGAGATCCTTTAACATCCTGATATTCATCACTGATGGTCGATCTAAGAGGTGCTCGGGATGAGATACCTCGACATTTGAATGGAGATTGTAGTCATCGAGATATTTGGAAATCAAGCATCGAGGAATGGCCCGAGCAGGGATCCAACTCATATCCAGTTTGTATGGTGGCACAGGTAGGTCGAGCAGCCCAGGATCATGATAGTCCCACAGTAATGACCCTGTTCGAGTTGCAGCACACCTAAGGCATTCAACCAGCCTTGCTTGTAGCCCTCATTATTGGCATTCTGGATACGACCGTCCAAGTGAAAGAGAGCTTCGTTGTATCCAGCCATCCAGAACTCCCTGGGCTGTTTGTGGAATTAATATGTTAGTCTCTCTAGCTGCTCGTGGAGATTTTGGATGAATAGCTCCTTATTATCCAAAACTGATTTCTGCGCTGAGAGCTGCTCTTCCAGGTCCATAATCTTCTTTGACATTTCAGCCAAAGCCTGGTTATTTGCCATTAATTGGAAGGCCTGGTTTTCTAAGGCAGACGGAGTCCTCTGTTCCTCGACAGGAATTCGAGCTGCTCTTGCTCGTCCCCGAGGAGCTCTTGCTCGACCACGAGAAGGTGTAAAAGGGCCAGAACTCTTCAAGGTTTCCAACTCGTCCCTCAAGTTGGCGTTCTCGACCTCTAAGAACGAGAATCCCTCATCAGTCACTAGGATCAAGGCATTTGATGTGGAAGCTGCAGACTTCAACTGAGACAACTCTTTTTGCAGGTTGTTATTTTCTTGCTCTAATAGTTCAGCTATCTGTCTGCACTCCTCGACTTCGCCCCTCAGAGTTCTCTCCCTCACCCCGTAGCCAGTAAAACGCTTCTCATACCCCTTGTCAGCATTGAGTTGCTGGTACTTCTTCTCATACCCCTCACGCAACAGGGCAGTGGACTCTTTGTATTGTTGCTGAAGATCTTCAAGGGTGCCTTGGAGATCCTCGATCATGTGGTAATAAGCCACATTATTGGCCACTGCTCGATCAAGTAGACATTTCAGATATTGGTATGCTTCAACTGCTTGTTCAGAAGCATCTCGGTCGAGGATGTCGACGACTTATGCTGCACTTAGATCTGTGTGACCAGCCTTAAAATAATCATTGCATTGCCTCAGCAGCACAGTATCGTGAGCAGATAATAATTCCATCCTGGCCAGAAACTAGCAGAGGAAGAAAAGCAATAATCAATAAGAATCAAGACAGAGTATGAAGAAGAGACAACAGTATGCAAGAACAAAAATTTAAGTTTTATTATATCAAGGATCAAGGTTACATATTCATGGTTACAATTGACAAAAGAAAAATATAAAGAGAAACCCGAACAACTCTACACCTTTTCCTTGTCTCCCAAAACCTTCTCGGGAGGCTGGGACGAGGAAGTAGGTTGCTCGGAGGGAATAGAAAGCTGCTCGGGGAGCGCCAGCAGTTGCTTGGAAGAAGTAATGATTTGCCGAGGATCCTCGGGAGCAGGCTGGATGGCTGGGGGATAATCTCCCATCATCATAGAAGACTCTTTGGAGTCAGCTTCGTCCTCCTCTTCTTCTTCAGGAGTTGGAGGGGGACCCGGGATGTGTCGTTGGAAGAGCTCAGAATTTTCATCCACTTTCATCTCCTGCAGAGCAGCGACCCATCCATCCCTCAAGTACTCGAGGCTGCCATATTCTACTTGTGACATCATAGCAGCTAACCCCTTGTTCCACCCCTTGTCCCAGCCAGCGCTGAAAGACTTCTTCACAACCAGTTTTCTCTTTAACTTCTCCGAGGAATGCTTCTCGGACAGAAGGCTTTCATCAATCTTTAATTTATTTTCAACCTCCTCCTTCTGTCGATTTACCTCCAGAAGCTGACCCAGTTCTTCTTCAGCAACCTTGATCTTATTCTCAAGTTCTCCATCATTTTTGAGCTTCTCGTCGAGCTCTTTATTTTTCCCTTCCAAGTCCTTTATTCTCTTCTCCAACTTCTGAGAGACTTCAACAACTCGAGCCTTCTCCTGCTCGGTGGAGGCAAGCTTCTTCTCCCAAGATGCTTTATCATTAGCATATTTTTGGCGAGACTCTTTCAGAGACTGCCTCAAACCCATTAAAGCTTCCTCTACACCGGACAAGGAGCTGGAAGCTTTGATAGCTTCATCCTTCTTCAAAATTGTATTGAAGCAGCTCACCAACTGGGAAAAGAAAATGAAAGCAAGTCAGAGACAGATATAATAAGGGAAAGATGAAAAGTTTAAAGTAAAAGGACTTACAGAAGCAATGTGGCGAGCTGCCAAAGAGGTAACCATATCCCGAAAAAGGTTTTCTTCGATACCTTGGATCTCGGGAATGATCCAAGTCTTCACCGAGCTCATGGAAGAGCTCGGCGGAACAAAAGTTGGAACACCAGCTCCACTAGTCGGGGGCTGAGTGATGGTGTCAGCCAAATTGACCGATGAACTCTTCTTCAGCTTCCTCGGGGGAACAGGGATTGATTCAACCAAGGAGGAGCCCTTGGTCGGTGATATGACAATCACCTCGCCTGGAGCAGCAGCCTTGCTCGGGGCCACTGGAGGCTTCTCGGCAACCTTCACAACAGCAGCCGAGGAAGGTGCATCAACTTTCTTTGTCCCTTCTGGGACATCAATCTTACTTCTTTTAGCCTCTCCAGCACCAGAGGCAGGCTTCTCGAAGAGGGTGCGAGGTCTTCTCTTCTTCATCCTTTCACTTAAAGGAACGTGTGACTTAGGCGAAGAGCTGGTAGGCTGGTACTGGCTCTGCGTCGCTTATTACTGGACGAGCAGTAAAAGAAGTGGTATAGCTCTTGTACTGTAGCAGATACGAAGCTGACCTAATGTGCTCGTCGACAACACTCTGATGCAAACTCCAGATAAGTTTTAAGTTCCTTATATTTATGTCTGCTTCCTTTGGACACTTTCTTTTGCTATCAACTGCAAATAAATAAAAATTAAAATATCAGTAGCACATTTTATCAAACACAAAAGAAGCATGATTTCAAAATAAATAAAATGAAATAAAAATAACCTATCCCATTGCCATAGGGAGGGCATCTGGGACCCTGATAAACTTCATCTCCAGATAAAGGAGCATGTTGCCAATTTTTTATGACAACCCCGTGCTCAAAATAATCCCTATTAGCATCCGGGAGATTGACTACTAAGGCCCTATTCAAAAATCTAGTTTTTAAATAAAAGGTGTTATCACCAACTGTCCATCTATAGCAAAACATGATTTCTGGAATCCCTCTGCGAGTTCCATGGATTTGATTTAACCTATGCACCCCATTAACTATTCTCCATGTATTGGGGGCTATTCTTGCAGGAACAACGTCAAAGTATTGACAAAATTCTAGACATAAGGGATTGGGTGGAAAAGAAAATCCATACTCAGCAATAAAGAGACTGGGGAACCAATGTCCCTCAGCCAAACGGAAATAATCAGAAGGCTCAGAAAGCTCTTCCAGAACAACCCAGGAGGGAATAGAAAAATCAGAACGAAACTTATCAAGAGATTCAACAGGGTAAACCATGATGAATAAAAAAATGAAGAAGAAAGAAGAAAATCTTACAGAAAAAGAGTGGATCTGATGACAACGGACGATGGAAGAGATGAATACACAGGAGAGAAAGAGACGATGGAAAACTCGAAAATACAAATTTGAAAAGGTAGAAGACGATGGGAGTGTCTGTGAAGTTTAAATACCTTGTCTTGGGAAATGGTAAAGTAATGATTACAAAAAGAAATAATTACGCTACCGACGGCTAGAGGAACAAAAAGGGCGCGGCAATCGAAGCGAGAAGAAATGGTTACGCTATCGGCGGCTAAAAGGACAAAAAGTACGCAGAGATCGAGGCGGTTGTTAAAATTCAAAAAAGCCTGATTCTACGAATTTGGAAAGAGAAATAAATACAAGGGAAACACTCCTAAAAATCAGGAGGACTATTTAAAGCTATCATATTTCGAGAAAGAATGTTCCACACTCCTCAAATTTCGAACTATGAAACATTGGGGGCTTCTGTTGATACCAAATTTAGTCTGCTGACATGGATCAATAAGGTGAAGACACATGGCAGTCTACGTGGCAACAACAAACACTTTCGAGGAACTCACACGCTCCGAGGAACCATACTACAACGAGGTACACTGTTTCCCCGAGGAACTCATACGCTCCGAGGAACGAGAATTCTTCGAGGAACTCTTGAGCACCGAGAAGCTTAGGCGGTCCGAGCAACTCAGGCGGTCCGAGCTGCACCTCGAACAAAGCATTAATAGCGGAATAACCAACAGTTTGACTGTTCATTAAATGCTTATCATTCAGACGCATAAGCTTAAGTAGCATTGAATGTATCACCCTTTCATATGTACATCATTTAATGTATTACCCTTTCACATTACAGCCCCAGGGCTATAAATACATTGTACAATCCTCATTGTAAAGGGACCGGAATTTCTTGATATAACTTGTAATCGAGAATTCCCATACAATCAATAATACCATAACAGTGGACGTAGGCCATTCTTATAAGGCTGAACCACTTTAAAAATTCTTTGTCTCATTTATTTATCTGTGATTGAATAATTAGATATGATCTAATTTTTTACATCAACAACATGGTCATCGGTATTAAAAGAATACCAAATACCGTAGGAAAGAGTAACACCCACATATATGATGATACGTTTAAGTGGGAGAAAGTGAGACTCTTTCGGGGATGCTTAGTATTGCGCACAAACTCTAATATTAAAGGCAATGTTGGGATGACTGGCGGTCAAGTAGAGAAGACTACCTATCATGCTCGTATAAAGGGTTTGCTCTACATCCTTGCCTAAAGTTTCTTTATTAAGCTTAGTCAATGTAATCATAAGGGTGCATGCGTGCTTAGCGGAGTCTAAACCAAACTTCTTCACTAGGTCCCTAGCATATTTGGATTAAGATATGAATATCCCATCCTCAAGTTGACGCAATTGGAGACCTAAGAAGAACGTAAGCTCACCAACCATGCTCTTCTCAAACTCACTCTTTATTTTCTCCTCAAACGTATGAGCATTTTGGGAACACGTGGATCCAAATACTATATCATCCATATAGACTTGGGCAACCAAGATCGCACCACTCTCTCTCCTTAAAAATAATTTCTTATCCACTCCCCCTCTCTTAAAGCCATGAGCTAAAAGATAAGAAGTGAGCCTCTCATACTAAGCATAGGGTACTTGCTTCAAACCATACAAGGCCTTCTTAAGATAAAATACGTGTTCTGGTACTTTGGGTCTACAAACCCCTTTGGTTGTTCCACATACACTTCCTCTTGTAGAATGCCATTAAGGAAGGAATTCTTGACATCCATTTAGTGTAACTTGAAACATAGATGACATGATATGGTGAGCAGTAAGCGAACGAACTCAAGCCTAGCAACAGGAGCAAATGACTCATCAAAGTCTACACCCTCAATCTGTGTGTATCCCTAAGAGACTAATCTATCCTTATTTCGAACTATGGTACCATTCTCATCCATCTTATTTTTGTAAATCCACTTGGTACCAATCACATTAGTCTCACTAGGTTGGGGGGACTAATTTCCAGACATCGTTCTTGCAAAACTGAAGCAACTCATCTTGTATAGCGCAATGTTCTTCTTTGAGTGCTTCTTTCACATTCTTGGGACTAAGGAGGTGTGGAAAACTTTAATAATCAAATTCTCAAGTTGAGCACGAGTATTGATCACTAGTGTAGGATCACTAAGTATAGTGAAGAGGTCATGACTTTTTCGAACCCAAGAGGTTGGATCCTCTAAATTAAGAGTAGGGTCCACTAAGGTAGTATGTGGAATAATGCAATCATTACCGAGGGGTGCATCGTTCTCACATTCAATGTTAGGATCTATAGACGTAAACGACTCGTCATCTCTAACCGTGACATTTATTGATCCTATAACCTTAGACCTTGCAAGGTTAAACACCCAATAAGACCTACTAGAGAATGTATACCTAGAAATATCATCGCTTTGGGAGTCAAACTTTCCTAAGTGCCCTCTATCTCACAAAATATAGCAAGGACTCCCAAAGACTCGAAAATACGATAAGTTTGGTTTCTTTCCTATCCACAACTCATATGGCATGTGTAATGTGTGTGGATGAAGATGACATATTCACCATATGCCAGGTATTAACTACTTCTGCCCAAAAACGTTTAGGCACGTTTATACCAAGAAGCATGGATCTAGACATCTCTTGAATTATCCAATATTTCTCTCAACAGTCCTATTTTTTTAGAGTACGTACAGTCAAAAACTATTTTTTAATGCCACTGCATCATAATAGCTATCCACTCTAGCTTCCTTAAATTCAGCGTCATTGTCACTATGCATTCGATTAATAGTAACACTTTATTGTTTTTATAGGATACAAAACTTGGTGTAACAACCCCCATTTTCTCACGTAAAGGTCGTCCAGAGGCAATACGCCAAAGATGGGACTTACTATACAATCTATACCATTTTCAGCATCAACTATATAGAATATTTATATTCAAACCACGATTTAATTAATACTGAATTAAATTAGTAACCAAGGCAATGATAAGTCCAACATCTTTCTGAGTTTCTTCTTCTAGTTCTTAGATAGATTTGGGTCTTGTTTTCCCCCCATGCCATCAATATCAATGATTTTTAGGGAAATCCCCGTGGGATATGGAGTTGTGTTTGTTTCCCAATCCTCTTCTATGGTTTGGAGAGAATCAAACCTATTAGCAAAGTCAGGTGTTTTAGCAGTAGTTTGTTTTTTAGTCATCAAGGGTGTTGGAGCAACAAGAGTTTTAGTAGGCAACTCTTGTCCATTCTAGCCCACCTTTACCCCCATTATGTCCTTTTTGCCCAACTTGAGTCCATTTATATCTTTGAGGTTCTAAGGTTTTCTCCTTGGTTTTAACATCTTTGGGCATCCATACTTGAGTCACATAGGGACATTTTGTTATTTTATGCCCGAAGACAAGGCAATTAGAACAAGAATATGGTATTACTTCATATTCTACATATATTTTAGTTACTTCTCCATCATCATGTTGTAGGTCAATGGTTTGGGGGTAGCTTTCTTTGGCTTCAACTTCAATGTAGATCCTAGCATAGCTGAGTCTGTTCATCTTCTCAGTGGTTGTGTCAGCATAAAGGGGTTTGCCCATGGCACTTGAAATGTATCTAAGACCATCTTCAGGACAATATTGGATTGGGACGTTATGGAATCTCACCCATATGGGTAATGATTTAATAAGGTCTTTGTTTATTTTAAAGTTGGGCTTCATTCCTTCAGAATGATGGGATTTGCAATAAAATTCCATGCTCCGTTTGTTATGACTAACTCTATCTCTTCAACACTATTGAATTTGAATAAAAAGATATTATTGTCATGGGGGATAACTTACATGAGACTGTGTTTATCCCAGAGTTTGTGGGCAATGTTATTAATTAGGGAGAAAGGGAGTCTTCTGCCAAAGAAGTACCCCACTGCACTGTTACTCCACTTTGCCTTTCCAGGTGCAGTAACTTCTATAGGTGGTTTCACCATGGGTTTACCATTTACACACAAAGGTTAGTGGTATGAGAGTTTGAGAGCAGGTGTACGTTTGGGGGATACAATTGTGCTCCAAGATTTGACCGTACTACTATTCTGAGTATTGGTTTCTATACTCTTATCCTCCTTTTTGGACTGAGATGCCTCATGTGTCCCATTGCATCTATGTGGGAGATTTGGATGGATGATCTCCTCAGTAATCCCCCTATATGTAAGGAGTCTTATATGCTCCTTTGTGATGAACATCTCCCAATGATCGCCTTGTGAGGCTTCTGCACCCTACTCTGGTGGTGGTTTGAAATACCTTCACTTCTCGCAGCTCCCACTCCATTGGATGTTGATTATTTTTCACATAAACCATTTATTTTCTCATGCGTGTATCCTTTACTAAGGAGGAAGTTAAGATAGATATTTTTTCTTCATTTAACTCTTGCATTCTCTTCACATCTACGTAATTAATGAAGTTGCCAGTAGCTTTATCAAAAACTTGGTCATCCTCTATATCCTCTTGCCCAGCTTTTGCATGAGTGGTACCTGGAATAAATGGCTCCTCCTCAATGTTGTTTTCTACGCCTTTATTTGCAGGAGGGCGTATGGCCTCCACCACCTCGTGCATAGGATGCAAAAGTGGTTTATGTGGGGGTAGGGCATTCGTCTTACCTACCAAAGCATGAGGTTTCCTGGACAATGGGGGAGGGGTTGCGTGATGGAGGTGTTTAGAAGGTGGTGCTAAGGTTGGGAAGGGTGTTTAGTTGGTGTTTGTTTTCGATTAAAGGTAGAGGAGTTTTAGAGAGAAGGGAGAGCATTTTCTCTGCTTGTTTAGTAACCCACTATTTCGATAGAAAGGCTTTTATCGAGCGGGGAGATATAGCTCGTGATTGATTCACGCTACCATATTGTATGATGTATTTTGTAACATGAGAGTGGACGAGTATATTTTTATGTCATTAGACGGGAATTTGGCTGTACGTGCTATGGATTGAGGGCCTAACATATCTCAACAATCGGTAATGTTAGGTAGTAGTGTATCAGGGGATTCCTTGTTTGGATTTCTCTTTGCAAGACGTCCCACGCATGAAACTTATCGCAACGTTAGAAGTAGGGAGATGTTTGGTCATTAGGACATGGGTTTTGTACCTTGGTTATTATACATATATGTAGTTATAACTGTGAATTGAAAGTTATATTACAATTAAAAGCTGGTGGAGGCGAGTGTGACACCCTGCCTAATTAAATACCGGGCGATCACTCCTTTATTAAATTAAATCAAGGTGAACAGTTTGGTTCATTCTTAGCATCACTGTCGTAAAAATAAACTTTCAAATTTAACACCCTAAATAATTAAGCTAAGTGTCAAAACCATATTTAAACATTTCTTTCCAAATTTTATTTATTTAAAGAAAATGATTTATTTATTTATTAACAACATTTCAACAATTAAGAATCACGCCACAATAAACCTGGAACACAATCCAATTAATTTAAAACATTCGTCAATCGAATGTCAACATGCGAAATATAAAGTAACACAATTCAAACTGAAAAATCCCATAGTGACAATATTAGAAATAACTGAAATACAAATGTCCCAATAACAATGAAATAATGGAAAGGGCGACACATGCCCAATAAATGAGAATGCTAGAAGTGGAGTCAATAAAGGAAGCCGTCTATGCAAGTGTCCTGCAACACCCACCTAAGCTGCAGCACGTTCCTTTCAAGGGATCCTAAGCAAGACGCCCCTGTGGCTGGGCACCTGAAATATATACATATATATACAAGAGAGAGAGAGAAATAAACGGGTCAGAGCCCGATAGTGTGTATGATTTAAAATTTGTTTAGCAAGTATTTAAATTGATACAGGCCAATGCAACAACATATTAGAGCGACACTCTCTTGAGAAATTCTCACCTCTCTTCTAATGTGCACGCCTATCGTACTAACCTTCCCAACGGTTTATCTTATCATTTTATCATACTAACCTTCCCAATAACTTAGCTTATCTTAACTTACTCATAAGATTTCAAAACCGAACAATATCATTGTTTAAAAAGAATACTTCCAATTAGCAGCACAACTCTCGTTTTAGCTTTATTAATTTACAAAGTTTCCCAGTGTCGTATTATACTTTCACAAAACAAGTATTTACTATTTGAGTCATCATCCATGTCCTACTTATCAAATCATAGTAGGCAGTTTCAAATTCCCGAATCTCATATATATATTAACTACTCGTATAATATATATATAATAACAGCACCCCAAATAAAACTATGGTGCGTGCATACTTCTACTATCCAAACCCCATACCACTCATATCAAGGGGAATACAATTCGGAATCACTCTCGAATTGTATAAACACATACACAAACAATATCGAGGCGAAGCATAGATTCCAAGTCTCTAAAAGGATGGCACATACTCGCGTCTCTTAGGACCGTCTGAACTATCAATTCGATAGCCTGTACCAAGGATATCTATCTTCTAGGGTACAAGTCAATATCCCCCATAAAGGTCCCATCGAGATAAGACTGTCCCAGCGCGGTAACCTCAAGGATAGCAAGTAGCGCGGTATGTTTTTCACATGTATATAATATATGTACACACATTCATATAAATATACCACTTTTATCATATTAAAATAGGTTCCTCTCGTCACCCATAATTACAACATTTATCCTTAATTTCACATTATTAGCATTACGTATAAGGTTTCATCTCTAACCTTAACTCGAAGGGTTTTCTCACTTATTACGTGACACTCGTGGACTCAATCCTTCCAAGTAGAAAATTCAGTAGGTATACCTCTATTCACTATCGTAGCTATTCGCCGTAATCTCTCACTTGAAATACGTAGTTTCATCGTTCATTATATAATTATCCCAAAAGCAAAATTCTCGTCTTATAATAAAGTTCCCAACACTTATTCATATATCCTACTGGTCTTTCCTATCTCCCAAAACATTTTATTAAGAATACCAAAGAATTATTTCACGATAAATTTAATTTAACTAATTAAACAAGGGAAATAGGAGTCTGCCAGGAGGGGTCGATCAATCGAGGTCTGGGGCTCGATCGATCGAACCTTCGATCGATCGAAGCTCTATGCTCGATCGATCGATCAAGCAGGTATTTTGATTTCTGCAGAATTACAGTTACGGGTTCTACCAATTTTCTTCATCCAAATCCATGTTTTCCAACCCCAAACGTCCCAAGAATTCTACTACTAACATTATAACAATATACCAGATGTTTCTAACGTAAGGCATGTACATATTCATCATTTACACATGGATTTTCAACCCAAAATTATATCTAATTATCAAGAACCCTAGAATTTTCTTAAACAGATTTCTAACAAATTTTTCTCCAGAATTTCTTTCTTATAATCATCAAAATTTCGTGGTTAATTTCCTCTACATGGCAAGGGTTTCCAGAATCATCATATCAACCAATACTACATGGATTTTTCTATCACAAATTGGGTTTTCTTCCACATATTTCATCCCTAATCATTCCTAAACTAATATGGAAATTGCACCAACGAAAATAGCAAGATAAACACTTGCCTGGGATTTTCAACGTTCTAATTTACGGCTGATTTTGGTATGGTTGTGTTCCTCGTCTCGCGATCTACGCGTTGGCGGTGACGGCGGTGCAAACGGGTGGCTTTTTGGCCTTGAATTGCCTTGAGAGCTCTCTCCTCTCTTCTCCAATGGCCGTCACTTGTGTTTAGAGTTTCTAACCCTAGGTGACCATCCAGATATCTGATATAACCCTTGGTATTTTCGTGGGTTTAATTACCCAAAAAGGTAAAATGTCCAAAACGCCCTCCCGGGGTACCAATTAGGCCTAAAAACGCCCCGAGACCCAAACTACACCCCCGTGTACACTTTTCTGACTATCTCGACCCTTCCGGACGCGTTGGCGCACTCAAAACGACTATACGGGCAACTTATAAAATATTCACTTTTTTTATTTATCAAAATTTAGTCCCGACGCGACACGAGCACGTTCCGACTTAAATTTCCGAAATTGTCATTTAACTCACTCATGACATTCAATATAACCAATATAATATATTACTTTTCTCATTAGTAATATTCAAAAAATTTCCCATAATTACTAACTCTCGTCACGTTAATAATTATAACATAATTAATTTTCGGATTTTTATTAAATAATTAACTCATATTAAATTCAATAAATCCCCAAATTAATATAGCATAAAAATACGGGGTATTACAGCGGGTAACATTGTTGCGGATGAGCAAGGATACGGGGTGTATGGGCGCCCTGGGTAATTAATTTAATTTTAATATAATTCACGATTAGAAGGGTTAGATATATGTGTAGCTCTCTTATGGGCATGTGAATAGGGAAATGTTCGAGGCTTCTGCTAGACTCATCCTAATTTCGAGGATGAAATTTCTTTGTAAGGGGGGAAGTATGTAATACCCCGTATTTTTTAGGATATAGAATTTAATTAATTTGATAATGTAGGATTTAAATTATCTGGAGGATTTAATTAAATTAGTGAATTGAGATTTAATTAATTCAGGTTATTTTTAAAATTAACATGTGTCTTAATTTGAGGTCGAGATTGGAGAATATTAGTAAAGTAACTCGAATGACGATTCTGAGTGCACGGTTGATTCCGAATAGCTCTAGATAGTTGTAAAAGAGTATATGGGAGTAGTAATTGGGTTTCAGGGCATTTTTAGGCATAGTCGGGCTCACACGGGGGTGTTCGGATCATTTGGGTTTGGCCCATAGGCTTAATTTCTTAATTTTAGGATTATCAATATAAAACCTGCATTACAGAGTTTGTGGGAGACACAACTCAAAATGAAAACCCTAGTTTTACAGAGGAGAAACGAGGGAGAAATTGGGGAAGCTTTTGGGAGCCAAATCAAGAAGAAGAGGGGTGTGTTCTTCGTCAAATCTTTGTCTACATCAATGGAAATCAGACCCTACGAATTTTTTCAGGCAAGTGGTAAAACTTTCTTTCAATTTAATTGCAGTATCATATTGGGTGTTATAAAGAAATTCGGTTTTGGGAGTGGGCTATCATATGAAATGGGTTTTTATGAATTTGATTACTACATGTAAAATTAATATCCAACATCGACGTGACACATGGGCATTATCAGACCCACTAATCTCTTCCTTCATTATTTTCTTCAACGTCCACGTAAATGAACTATTATCCAATTTGTTTGCAACTATGTAATCAAAATTTAATTAGATTTCATTTGTTTTTGCATATGAAGTGTAGAAAGACTTAAAATCTAAATCTAAAAAATATGAATTTTTTCTATCAAACGATGCATCTACTTCAGATTTTTTATAGCCCTTAGACTTATGAAAATTTTAATAAATAAATAATATATGTTAGCTTTATATTGGCCTTAATTACACACATATGCATATGTATTAAGAGAATGATTTGACCTCTAGATTGACCTAAATTACACACAAATGCATATGTACTAAGATAAATGCAATAAAAAAATTAATCTTGCTATGAAACAAACAACAAATAAATCCTAAAGTATGTATACCTTTTGAAAGAGAAACGCCCATGGTTGAGGGAGGAAACGGTGCAACGATGGTTGATAGAACACAGTGCAGCGGTGCGAGGCAGAGCGGAGAGAGAATGTGATGGTGGTGAGTGAGGTAGAGAGGAGAGATAACGCGACTAAGATAGATGGAGGTGGTGGTGGTGATCGAGGTATATATATATATATATATATATATATAAAGAGAGAGAGAGAGATAGCGAATAAGAGGGAGAGCGAGAGAGGGATTAGTTTTGTAAGACAGCGACTTAGAAAGAACTAGGGTGGTTGTTATTTAATCTGGTTTTATTGTCACGGTCATTGATCCTAACACGATCGAGATAAAACTGTTGTCAACGTCTTTGATTGTGACACGGTTGTGACAACAAGTTCTCATGGCCATGTCAGGATCAAAGACCATGACAATAACTCCGTAGTTTTTTTGTCAAGATTTTTTACCGTGACAACTTCTTGCGGGTCAAAGGTGATAAAAATCCTTTTTTGGTGTAGTGAAATTTTACTTGCTGTGTATTATCAGTATAGTAAATGTTTACTGTATGTGAAAATCTCCCAGATATAAAGTTGTTCCATTTTTTGGTGAACACAGTAAATTTTACTATCTGTGTATTTTTTTATTTCTTCAAAATATTATGGACTTCATAGATCTGGTTTGATATATCTCAATGAGGAGATTTCAAAAATAGTAGTTTTGCAAAAAATGAATTTGTAAATAAAAACTGATGAACATTTGAAGATTAAAAATAGGAAGAAAAAAAGTTAAAACACTTGTGTAACTTCCCTCAAAAAGCTATCGATGGTTGGTTTTTAAGGTAAAGTTGTGAGAAAAAAACCCAAAAAATTAAGGATAGGACTTATTTGATGGTTTAAAAGTCAAGATGACTTATTTATGAAAAATCTTATCAAGTAGGACCTATATGTAAAATCCCCCTTTTTAATTGCATGATTACACCCCTATTAATGAGTTTTGTCTTTTCTAGGAAGGATTTGATGCCACGAAGTGGTCAAATGGGAATCTTATTCCCTGTTCCAAACCTTTGTTGTTCCCTCAGTTCATGTTTAATCTGCGACGATCACAATATGTGCAGCTTATGATTTGTGACTTTGTTTGTTTTCCTCCTCTTCTTAATATTTTTATGATATATCATATATGTACTATACGCACCATGTATCTTATTTTCATATAAATTTTGAACAATTTTTAATAGTTTTATTCGAGACGAGACAACCTATGCATACTAAGAAAATCACATGTTATTGAAAATGTGACATTTTTGAAGTAGAGACAGATAAATTCTAAACCAAATTTTCATAGACCTAATATTAGTCACAAATTTTTAGGGACCCATTATGCTTTGCAGAATATTTATTCATTCAATGAATCTATGGACTATGGAGTTTTTTCATTTATTCACTACAATTGAAGGATAAAAAATTTAGTCACATATCAAGTTCGACTTCAAACATAATATAAATGATAATTAATGCTCATGTACATAACAAATGTGAAAACTAGTTGCTAATCCATTAGCAATACTACTTTGTCAATCTCCATGCCACATAAGCCATATCTTTCCTCCAGACTAAACATTTTTCATATAAGAAGAAACAACATTACATATGAATGCAATCAAGATCCACAAACTTGAGGTGAGGTTTACCTGGTCCTCGAAAAAAATGACTAGACTGGGCCATGTGGTCAAGGGAATTACAATAACTAGATGGGATCAATTTATGTTTAATCAACGAATTGATAAATTGTGGTTTTCTTGAGACTATTGCAATATTTGAGGCGTTACTTAAATAAGATTTGGTTTCTTGATTGGTAACATGTCGCAAAGAACTATTACAACTCTTTTTTTTTTGCAATTTATTAGATTCACTTATTAATTATCATGACAAACTTCATAGATTGGACCACTCAAAATACTTTTGCAAATTGAAATGAAAATTTGTTTTCCTTAAAGATACTCTCCTGGACTACTTTCTTACATTTAGTCATATCCTTTACACCCCTCACCGAATCTGAATTGATACATTAGATGACATCTCCAACTTCATTATGCATGTGTGACACCCCACCTAATTAAATACCGGACGATCACTCCTTTATTAAATTAAAATCAAGGTGAACAGTTGGTTCATTCTTAGCATCACTGTCGTTAAAATACTTTTCCAATTAATACACCCTAAATAATTAAGCTAAGTGTCAAAACCATTTAAAACCTTATTTCCATTTTTATTAAATCCGGTTATAAAACCTTAAACCATTAACATCTAAAGAATCACACAATAAGTAGAAGAATAAAATGAACATTCAAGAGTTTACCCAACAATAATAAATCCCAACATTTAAAATACTAAGGAAAACATCCGACAGTAACAATCCCGAAATAAAGATACTGAAATTAAGAGAATTACAATCCCTGACAATATCAACTAAATAATGGAAAAAGGGCGACACATGCCCCCACTGGATGAAGCTGAACTAGAAGTAGAGTCAACAATGAGGTCGTTTAAACAATGGTCTGCAACTCCCACAAAAGCTACAGCACGTTCCATCCAAAGGATCCTATGCAAGACGCCCCTGTGGCTGGGCACCTGTAATATATACATATATATACAAGAGAGAAAGAGGAATAGAAACGGGTCAGAGCCCGATAGTGTATACGATTTAAAAATTCATTTAGCAAGTATTTAAATTGATTACAGGCCAATACAACAACATATTAGTGCGACACTCTCTTGAGAAATTCTCACCTCTCTTCTAATGTGCACTCCTATCTCACTAACCTTCCCAAGGCTTTATCTCATCATATATCACACTATCTTTCCCCAAATTATTTAACTTATCTTAGGTGACTCTCAAGATTTAAGATTTAACAACATCACTGTTTAAAAGGATAATTTCATTTAGTACAAAACGCTCATTTTAACTTTATTGATTCATAAAGTTTTTCAATATCATATTATACTTTTCAAAACAAGTATTTCCAATTTGAGTCATTATACATGTCTTACTTACCATAACACAGTAGGCAGTTTCCCAAATTTCAGAAGTTCATATATATATTAAATACTCGTATAATATATATATTCTAACAGCACCCCACATAAAAATTATGGTGCGGGCATACTGTGCTATCCAATCCCCGTATCAATCGTACTAAAGGGAATACAAGTTCGAAATCACTCTCGAACTGTATAAATACATACACAAACAATATTGAGGCGAAGCATAGTTTCCAAGTCCAAGAGGTCAGTACATACCCTCACGTCTCTTAGGACCGTTACTACCGATTCGATAGCCTGTACCTAGGATTTCTATCTTCTAGGGTACGAGTCAATATCCCCCATAAGGCACACGAGATAAGATCGTCCCAGCGCGGTAACCTCAGGGATAGCAAGTAGCGCGGGCACGTTTTTCACACATAGATAGCATACGCATACACAATCATATACTATACTAATATTACCATATCAATATTGGGTATATTCTCAAATCCCATACTTACGACATTATTTCTCATATCTCATTATTTGTTATCACATGTAACAGTTCGTTTCTGACCTTGATTCGGTATTATTCCAACTTACCACATAACTCTCATGGTTTTATCCTCCCACCTATAAAAATTCAATAGGTATTCATCTATTCTCTTTCGTAACTATTTTACGTAATCTTCTCACTTTAAATACGTAGTTTTATAGTTTCTTATATATGAAATCTCCCAAGGATACAACTCTCATCTAACCTTAAAGGTCCCAAAACTTATTCATATACCCTACTGGTCCTCTTTATCTCTCAAAACATATTTATAAGGGTGTCCATGAATTATTCCTCATTAAAGTGAATTTCAACTAATTAAGAAGGGAAAACATGAGTCTTCCAGGAGGGGTCGATCGATCGAGGTTTGGGGCTCGATCGATCGAACCTTCGATCGATCGAAGCTCTGGGCTCGATCGATCGATCAAGCAGGTATGCGAAATCTGCAGTTTTGCAGTTACGGGTTTCATCTTCTAACCTCAACAAATTACATATTTTTCATACCCAAATGACCCAGAATTTATACTACTAATATCATATCATCATATTAAGAATTCCCTACGTAAAGCATGTGGGTTTCTATCACTAATCATGGATTAACAGCCCCAAAATTTTATATAAATAACAAGAACCCTAGAAATCTCTTAAACATGGTTCTAACAATTATTTTCCAGAAATTCCTCCTTATAAACATCGTAATTCGTGGTTTAATTCTCTACATGACAAAGGGTTTCCAGAATTTTCATTCAAACCATAACTACATGAAATTTCCTAACTCAAATCGGGTTTTTCTTCCATATAAATCATCCTAATCATTCCTAAACCAATATGAAAAATGCATCAACGAAATAAGCAAGATAAACACTTGCCTGGGATTTTTAGAAATCTGGTTTGGTGTTGAATTTGGTGTGGTTGTGTTTCCCGTCTTGCGACCTACGCGTTGGCGGTGGCGGCGGTGCAAACGGGTGAGTTTTGAGCCTTGGAATGCCTTGAGAGCTCTCTCCTGTCCTCTCCAATGGACGTTCTAGTGTTTTGAGTTATCTAACCCTAGGAGATAACCTAAACATCTAATATAGCCCTTTTAATTTTCGTGGGTTTAATTACCCAAAAATACAAAATGGCTAAAATGCCCTCCCGGGGTACTAATTAGTCCTAAAAATGCCCCGAGACCCAAATCAAACCCCCGAGTATACTTTTCTGACTATCTCGACCCTTACGGACGCGTTGGCGCACTCAAAACAACCATACAAACAACTTATAAAATATTCACTTTTTTATTTATTTACCAATATTTAGTCCCGACGCGACACGGGCGCGTCCCGACTCAAATTTCCAAAATTATCATTTTATTCACTCGTGACATTCAATATAAGCAATATTATATATTACTTTGCTCATTAGTAACATTCGACAAATTTCCCATAATTACTAACTCTCGTCACGTTAATAATTATAACATAATTAATTTCCGGATTTTTATTAAATAATTAATTCACATTAAATTTAATAAATCCCCAAATTAATATAGCATAAAAATATTTAATAAATCCTCAAATTAATATAGCATGAAAATACGGGGTATTACATACTTCCCCCCTAATAACGGAATTTCGTCCCGAAATTCGAAAAATAAGGCATACCTGGTAAGAACAAATCTGGATATCTCTCGTGCATATCGGCCTCGCGCTCCCTAGTGGATTCCTCCACGTTATGATGCTCCCACTGGACCCGTACAAGTGTAACTATCTTCGACCTCAATCTCCTCTCACTATAGTCTAGGATAGCCACCGGTCTCTCCTCGTAAGAGCTGTCAGGCTGCGAGTCTATCTCACCTATCGTGATGTGAGTATGGGCCATACCATCCCGAAGATACTGTCTCAACGACGAGATGTGGAATACATCGTGAATGCGATGTAAATTCTCTGGTAGTCCCAATCTGTATGCTACCGGCCCAATCCTCTCGATAATGGGAAATGGTCCCACGTACCTCGAGGCCAATTTCCCTTTCTTCCCGAACCTCATCACTCTTTTCATAGGAGATACACGCAGTAACACTTGGTCCCCCACATTAAACTCCCGGAAGAACCGTTTCGCATCGGCGTAGCTCTTCTGCCTGTCTTGGGCTACTCGAATGCGACTCCTAATCATCTCAATCCTCGCGGAGGTTTCCTGAATTACCTCTGGTCCTAGCAACTTGTTATCCCCCACCTCGAGCCAACAAGTTGGAGAACAACAAGGCTGGCCATACAAAGCCTCAAATGGAGCCATACCAATCGTAAACTGATAAGAGTTATTATAAGCAAACTCTACTAGTGGAAGATGTGGCTCCCAACCTCCTCCAAAATCAAGAACACACATGCGTAGCATATCCTCTAACATCTGATTAGTACGCTCTATCTGTCCATCTGTCTGTGGTTGATAAGCTGAACTCAACCTCAACTCAGTACCCATAGCCTCCTGAAAGCTTTCCCAGAAACGTGACACGAAAATCTTATCTTTATCTGACACAATATTCAGGGGCACCCCATGTAATCTGACAATCTCAGAAATGAACAACTGAGCATACTGACCTGTGGTATAATCTGTCCGCACCGGCAGAAAATGAGCCACCTTGGTCAAACGGTCTACAATCACCCAGATAGAGTCATGGCCCCGCTGTGATGTAGGCAACCCTGTAATAAAATCCATGGAAATACTCTCCCACTTCCACGCGGGTATTTCCAATGGCTGAAGCAATCCTGACGATTTCTGATGGTCCACCTTCACCAGCTGGCAGGTAGAACACTTGGACACGAACTCAGAAATGTCCTTCTTCATCCCACTCCACCAGTATTGCCTCCTCATATCCTGGTACATCTTATCTCCTCCAGGATGTACCGCAAATCGGGACCCGTGAGATTGGGTCATCACTGCATGACGCAATTCTGCCCCTTCTGGAACCACTAACCTCCCATTAAACCTTAAACCCCCATCAGAACTAACAAAATAGGACTCAACACCCTCGGCTAAAAGTTGTACAATCTGCTCCTGGCAAAATGGGTATGTGGTTTGGGCCTGTATTACCCTCATAACAGATATGAAGGAACGGGCTACTGCGTCCTGGTGACCCAACTCCTTCCACTTCGCTTTCCAGACGTCCGCTACCTCATTTACCGGTCTACGGCTCAACGCATCAGCAACTACGTTGGCTTTCCCCGGATGATACTGTATGTCGAACTGATAGTCCTTCACAAACTCTAACCATCTGCGCTGACGCATATTCAGCTCTCGCTGAGTGAACAGGTACTGCAGTGACTTGTGGTCTATGAATAAACAGAACTTCTCCACCAATAAATAGTGTCTCCATATCCGCAGTGCAAAAATGACCGCTGCTAACTCCAGGTCGTGGGTGGGGTAATTCTTCTCATGTGGCTTAAGCTTGCGGGAGGCAAAAGCTATAGCCTTCTCTTCCTGCTGAAGTACTCCCCCAAGTCCCCGTAAAGAGGCATCGGTGTAAACTAGGTACTCCACACCCGGCTTCAGTAAAGCAAGGACTGGTGCTGAAGTAAGCTTGTCTTTCAGCTCGTCGAAAGCCAATTGACAAGCATCATCCCAAACATATGGTACCCCTTTGCGAGTCAGGTTCGTCAATGGACCCGCTATTTTTGAGAATCCCCGAATGAATCTACTGTAGTATCCGGCTAACCCCAAGAAACTACGCACTTCCGTCGGTGTCGTGGGCTGTCCCCACTCCCTCACCGCTGACACTTTACTCGGGTCAACTGCTATCCCCTGTTCAGAAACAACATGCCCCAAGAACTGTACCTCTCGCAACCAGAATCCACACTTCTCGTACTTAGCATACAACTGATGCTCTCGTAAAGTCTGAAGAACCTGCCTCAAGTGCTCGACATGCTCCTCCTCGGAGTGTGAATATATCAAAATGTCGTATATGAAGACGATGACAAACTGATCCAAGAACTCTCTGAATACTCGATTCATTAAGTCCATGAATACGGCTGGAGCATTTGTGAGACCAAATGGCATCACTCTTAACTCGTAAGACCCATATCTCGTCAAGAAGGCAGTCTTTGAAACATCCTGCTCTCTAATACGTAGCTGATGGTACCCCGACCTCAGATCTATCTTCGAAAAGAAAGTTGCTCCCCTCACCTAGTCGAACATATCATCGATTCGAGGCAACGGATACTTATTCCGTATCGTGACCTTGTTCAACTCCGGTAGTCCACACATAACCTCAGTGAACCATCTCTCTTCTTCACAAACAAGACTGGAGCGCCCCAAGGTGAGGTACTCCTGCGAATGAAGCCCTGACCTAACAGCTGCTCTATCTGATCTCGTAACTCTCGCATCTCCGCCGGAGCCATACGGTATGGAGTGCGCGCTATCGGCCTAGTATCTGGCAATAAATCTATGACAAAGTCTATCTCTCGACTGAGGGGTAGGCCTGGTATCTCCTGGAACACATCGAAATACTCACGAACAACTGGAATCGAGTTTAACGGAATCACAACCACCTTAGAGGTATCCTCCTCTATATAATACAAATGAGAGGTCGAGCCTCCCTCTGGGCGAGGTATCGCCACTACAAACATCTCTTGCCCCGGAATGGCAAAAATAATGCTCCCACCGAAGCAATCAATCATGTCTCTATAAGCTGCGAGCCAATCCATAACGATAATAACATCATGCTCATGCATATCTAAGACTAACATGTCTGCAGGTAATACCAAACTACCAATCTCTACCCCCACTCCCCGACATATAAAGAAGATAAGCGACCCACTCCCCAGTGGTGAGTCTACACACGTCACTGTGCTCTCTGCTATGGCTAACAACCCTAAGGCCTTCGCAAAATGCGTAGCTATAAAACAATACGTCGCCCCAGTATCAAACAAAACCTGACCCATAGTACCATGGATAGGAAACATACCCTCAATCGCGGGTGGTACCTGTGGAGCTGCTGCCTGGTGGACGTTATAGACACGTCCATACTGTAACTGCCCCTGCTGCACTGGAGCTGCTGGAATGGATGGTAGGGCTGGCACCTGGGCTGGAGCTGGGAGGGCAGTTGGAAAAAGTGGTCTCTGTGGCTCATTACGGGCACCCTGTTGCTGTGGGTCCCTATTGCCCTCTGGGAAATCCTGGCGCTTATGACCATGCTTGCCGCATACAAAACATCGGCCTCTGAAGTTACCTCCCCTCTGACCCTGCTGACCATGACCCTGCTGGCCGTTACCTCCCCGCCACTGGCCCTGTTGGCCCTGATTAGCACGCTGTTGGCCCTGTTGATTAGGCTGGCCCTGTTGGACCTGCCTATAACCCCCAAATCCCTGTCTAGAATCACCTGAACGGAATCGTTTAGAAGGGTCCCCTTGATGGGAACTCTGCTCGTGCTAACGAGTCTGTCCATGAGATGGAGCCCCACTAGCACTGCTACCCCCGGTCCTGCCCTGCTGGCTGGATTCTCCTGCTCTCTTGCTTCCTTGCAGATGGAAGCGGTGATCCTGGCAATGTAGTAACGCAGCATTGAGTACATCAGTGAAAGTACTCAGAGATAGATTCCCTATCAGATGCTGACGGATCTTCCAAGCTAACCCGTCCACAAACAACAAAATTTTCTTACTCTCAGTAGGTGCCTCATCTGGCACTATGGTGAGAAGTCTCGTGAACTCCTCCTCATACTCAGCAATGGTAGAGTTCTCCTGTTTCAAATTCAGTAATTTCCGCCTCATCTCAGTCTGCACGACGGGTGGAAAGTACTTACGGTCAAACCGCTCCCAGAACGACTGAATAGGGATCGTGTCCCTCTCCTCCAAGGTGGTAGTGGACTCCCACCACTGCAAAGCGGCCCCCACCAGTTTAAAGGAAGCCAATAACTGCCTTTGCACGTCGGTGCACTCATACATACGAAGATGCCACTGGATGTCTTTCTTCCATTGGCTGACAGTGACGATATCTGAGCTACTAGAGAACTCAGGGGGATGCGCCTTCTGAAAAGCATCCCTAAGCCTCTCCCATGCAGATGGAAGCTGTGCTGGTACTGGCGCCACTGCCTGAATCTGGGGTGGAGCTTGCTGAACCACCGCTAGCGCGGCATTCACCGCCTGAGCAACAATGGCGACTACTTCATTAGCATTCATAGTGCCTTGTACCGGAGCTGCTGGCTGCTAGGTCTGGGCACGCCTATCCTTCGGTGCACGTCTTGGAGGCATCTGAAACGTGAAGAAGTTTATTAGTCTACAGTCATTATCAAATCCCAAATGGCTGAAGACGTAAACGTAAAAGCAGAAATACAACAATCCTAAAAATAGGGCTCTATAGCAAAAACGTTAAGCTGAAAGCGAAAATAAGCCGTACAAATCCTATGGACACTAGGAACCTGGCTCTGATACCACCTGTGACACCCCGCCTAATTAAATACCGGGCGATCACTCCTTTATTAAATTAAAATCAAGGTGAACAGTTGGTTCATTCTTAGCATCACTGTCGTTAAAATACTTTTCCAATTTAAACACCCTAAATAATTAAGCTAAGTGTCAAAACCATTTAAAACCTTATTTCCATTTTTATTAAATCCGGTTATAAAACCTTAAACCATTAACATCTAAAGAATCACACAATAAGTAGAAGAATAAAATGAACATTCAAGAGTTTACCCAACAATAATAAATCCCAACATTTAAAATACTAAGGAAAACATCCTGACAGTAACAATCCCGAAATAAAGATACTGAAATTAAGAGAATTACAATCCCTGACAATATCAACTAAATAATGGAAAAAGGGCGACACATGCCCCCACTAGATGAAGCTGAACTAGAAGTAGAGTCAACAATGAGGTCGTTTAAACAATGGCCTGCAACTCCCATAAAAGCTACAGCGCGTTCCATCCAAAGGATCCTATGCAAGACGCCCCTGTGGCTGGGCACCTGTAATATATACATATATATACAAGAGAGAAAGAGGAATAGAAATGGGTCAGAGCGCGATAGTGTATATGATTTAAAAATTCGTTTAGCAAGTATTTAAATTGATTACAGGCCAATGCAATAACATATTAGTGCGACACTCTCTTGAGAAATTCTCACTTCTCTTCTAATGTGCACTCCTATCGCACTAACCTTCCCAAGGGTTTATCTCATCATATATCACACTATCTTTCCCCAAATTATTTAACTTATCTTAGGTGACTCTCAAGATTTAAGATTTAACAACATCACTGTTTAAAAGGATAATTTCATTTAGTACAAAACGCTCATTTTAACTTTATTGATTCATAAAGTTTTTCAATATCATATTATACTTTTCAAAACAAGTATTTCCAATTTGAGTCATTATACATGTCTTACTTACCATAACACAATAGCACCCCACATAAAAATTATGGTGCGGGCATACTCTGCTATCCAATCCCCGTATCAATCGTACTAAAGGGAATACAAGTTCGGAATCACTCTCGAACTGTATAAATACATACACAAACAATATTGAGGCATAGCATAGTTTCCAAGTCCAAGAGGTCAGTACATACCCTCACGTCTCTTAGGACCGTGACTACCGATTCGATAGCCTGTACCTAGGATTTCTATCTTCTAGGGTACGAGTCAATATCCCCCATAAGGCACACGAGATAAGATCGTCCCAGCGCGGTAACCTCAGGGATAGCAAGTAGCGCGGACACGTTTTTCACACATAGATAGCATACGCATACACAATCATATAACTATAATAATATTACCATATCAATATTGGGTATATTCTCAAATCCCATACTTACGACATTATTTCTCATATCTCATTATTTGTTATCACATGTAACAGTTCGTTTCTGACCTTGATTCGGTATTATTCCAACTTACCACATAACTCTCATGGTTTTATCCTCCCACCTATAAAATTCAGTAGGTATTCATCTATTCTCTTTCGTAACTATTTTACGTAATCTTCTCACTTTAAATACGTAGTTTTATCGTTTCTTATATATGAAATCTCCCAAGGATACAACTCTCGTCTAACCTTAAAGTTCCCAAAACTTATTCATATACCATACTGGTCCTCTTTATCTCTCAAAACATATTTATAAGGGTGTCCATGAATTATTCCTCATTAAAGTGAATTTCAACTAATTAAGAAGGGAAAACATGAGTCTGCCAGGAGGGGTCGATCGATCGAACCTTCGATCGATCGAAGCTCTGGGCTCGATCGATCGATCAAGCAGGTATGCGAAATCTGCAGTTTTGCAGTTACGGGTTTCATCTTCTAACCTCAACAAATTCCATATTTTTCATACCCAAACGACCCAGAATTTATACTACTAATATCATATCATCATATTAAGAATTCCCTACGTAAAGCATGTGGGTTTCTATCACTAATCATGGATTAACATCCCCAAAATTTTATATAAATAACAAGAACCCTAGAAATCTCTTAAACATGGTTCTAACAATTATTTTCCAGAAATTCCTCCTTATAAACATCGTAATTCATGGTTTAATTCTCTACATGACAAAGGGTTTCCATAATTTTCATTCAAACCATAACTACATGATATTTCCTAACTCAAATCGAGTTTTTCTTCCATATAAATCATCCTAATCATTCCTAAACCAATATGAAAGATGCATCAACGAAATAAGCAAGATAAACACTTGCCTGGGATTTTCAGAAATCTGGTTTGGTGTTGAATTTTGTGTGGTTGCGTTTCCCGTCTCGCGATCTACGCGTTGACGGTGGCGGCGGTGCAAACGGGTGAGTTTTGAGCCTTGGAATGCCTTGAGAGCTCTCTCCTCTCCTCTCCAATGGCCGTTCTAGTGTTTTGAGTTATCTAACCCTAGGAGATAACCTAAACATCTGATATAGCCATTTTCATTTTCGTGGGTTTAATTACCCAAAAATACAAAATGACTAAAATGCCCTCCCGGGGTACTAATTAGGCCTGAAAATGCCCCGAGACCCAAATCAAACCCCCGGGTATACTTTTCTGACTATCTCGACCCTTTCGGACGCGTTGGCGTACTCAAAACGACTCTACGAACAACTTATAAAATATTCACTTTTTTTTTATTTATCAATATGTAGTCCCGACGCGACATGGGCGCGTCCCGACTTAAATTTCCAAAATTGTCATTTTATTCACTCGTGACATTCAATATAACCAATATTATATATTACTTTGCTCATTAGTAACATTCGACAAATTTTCCATAATTACTAACTCTCGTCACGTTAATAATTATAACATAATTAATTTCCGAATTTTTATTAAATAATTAATTCACATTAAATTTAATAAATCCACAAATTAATATAGCATAAAAATATTTAATAAATCCCCAAATTAATATAGTATAAAAATACGGGGTATTACATCATGTAATGTAGTTATTCACTCTGAGTACATGCTCTTTTGGGTATAGTGATTCTCATGAGATTAAAAGAAGATTCTGCCCCCCCCCCCCCCCCCCTTGTTTTCATAAAATACAAGACTACTGCAAGATGATATAGTTTAGTATTATGTAGAAAAGGAAAAATATGGCTAGCATAATTTTACTAAATTAAAGAGTGTTAGTTGAATACTTATAATGGAAGGTTATGGTAATGACGTGTACCTCATCGACATAAAAATGATGCTAATTTTTTATGATCTCGAAGACCTTCCTCATAGCCTTAGATGTATCTGTATCTAGGGATGGAAATGGGGCGGGTTTCACGAAACCCGAACCCACCCGTTTAATAAAATAACAAACCCTCCCCAAACCCTAGACATGTTTTATATTTAAAACCCGAACGTGCACAAAATGCTAGCTATGAAACCTGACTCGACTTTCTTATTAAACAAAAATAATTTAATGAACTTTTATGATTAGTAATTGAAAAAATGTAACTTATGTATATTTATGTAAATGTATTTCTTGAAAAAGATATATTTCTTATGCAAAAATATGTTTAAAAAGATAGGGGTGAGGTTTATACTTAGAGACATTTTCCTAGGATCTAAGGTTGATCTGTTTTTTTTTCCCATAAAAATCACAAAGTTTTTGTTAGTGGTAAAAGCATCAGCCCATGAAAGAGGCACTAAATGGATTCCATTTGCTATATAATGTTTAAAATATGACACGATAATACAAGATAAATCATAGCAGATACGTATTAGATTAGACATTGAAAAACAAGATCTAGAGTGGTCCGGTTATATGGTCAAATTGAGAAATCATAGATTAGGTCACACATAAGCTAAAATCAATTTAATCCGATTTAATCTTGATTAATTAGGTGAAACTAAATCATGTAAGATATAGAATGTAAATCGAATCAACCATACAAACCATAACACAAGATATGAGGAAAAAAAAACTTTCGAGTAAAATTATTTTTTAGCACTGTTACAAATAGGTATTACATAATGATACGAATAGACTTACAAAATTTAGACTCCACTAAGTGCAATTTTTACCTTTCTCGTTGTTAAAAAACAAGCGATGCAGATTTAGCAATGTCCCACAACAACCTCCACTTGAATCGGTGTCTACCGATCAGCCTCAGAAAACTATATTCCTATCTTCAACAATGGACAATCAACTCCACGGGGATATGAACGTGTGAGTTTTTCTTCAAGGTTCGATAAAGTGATCTCAAATCATCAAAGGGGTTTGGATTGAAAAAACTATAATATTTGATCATAAAAAGATGCCTAAAAGTTTTTATTAAAAAAGCAAGCACATATCTCTATATATAGGGAGAAAATTTTCCAAGATATAGACTTGAAAGATCGCATTTGAAATCTGGAAAAAATATTTTTTTGTCGGCTAGTTCGGGAAAGGTACATCTCGTTCGAACGAAGTACCCTATCTCGTTCGAATGTCTTCTAATGAGCTATCTAATGAGAAAATAGTAAATGCTGAAACTTGACAAAATTGATCTTGTTTGAAGCTTTTCTAACGAGGTACATGCCTTCGTTCAAATGACATTCAAAAGTCATTCTAACGACTTCGCAAAATTTCAAAAAAAATTTAAAAACATTTTGGAAAAATATTTTATGTTTTCAAACACTTTTAAAATACCCCTGAATAAATTGATTACACAAAATCAAAACCATATACCTTCTTCGATGAATTTAGTGACGATCTCAACTCTTTTGATCTTCGACTATTGCATTCGATCAGTTACTTTTCTTCACTTGAAACTCTTAAGAATGTATATGATGAAGTAAAGGTGTAACGGAATATGTCAAACTTAAAAACATGATGAGAAATTATAAATCTTTCTCTTACAAATCTCCCTCTTTGTCTATTTTGATACAAAACACAATATCGAAACAAGTTCAACTAATGTCCCTCCCAAACTAGAAAATAAAAAGACACTTGTTACCCTTGTCTCAACTAAAAATCTTCATTATGTAGTCCATGATATCATTAATGCGAAAAAATACCTACACACATGTAACTAGAAAAATAGCGTGATGCGTGTGGTGTCTAAAGAAAACAAACACTCCCCCTCAATATATTGTCCCCTTGAATATGTTCTCTCCCTTTTTGTCCGTAATAGAAAAAGGGTTAGAAGATAATCTTGAAAAGTTAGCATCATGAGTATACACATTTGAAATAACATCACAAAGTATAAACAATTAATTATATGCGATGAAACTTTACAAACCAACCAACTATTTATGATTTTTTTTCAGTATAATCATATACAAATAAGTACAAACAATGCACAACGTGAAATAGCATGAAAATATCCGAATCATGTACATGGAATGAAAGGGTGTGAACTTAATGCACGGGAAGTCAACATAGATATACGTAGAAAAGGTGCATGAAGTCAAAGAGACACTCCTAAAGAAAAAACTCAATTCAACTTTTGGTGTAAATTTGTTGAACAAAGTGAAATTGACTCAACTCATACAAAATGTCATGAATTTCAATGCTTCTCAAATCAATAACGCCAAACTATTTGATGTTTTTAAGAAATTTTATTGTGCAAATCTATTGATCTTGAACTTATAACTCCCTCAAAATTTCACATTTTAAGCATGAACTCTCAATTTTTTTTTGAAGGAATCGTATTTCTTGTGTTAATAAAGAAGCATTAATGAAAAAAATTGCCTTGGCACTTCTATTTTTACGTACTGAAAACATCTTTTAGGCTCTTTCTAATGGTGGCTCTTAACGCAAAGAAGATTGCTTCTTTCTTAGTCGCTTTCTACTGCTTAAACATAAATCAATTTTTTGAGAAAAAAATTGGTCAGCGATTCTTACATGCACAATTAGTTCCTAGTACATTTGGTTAATTATTAAGCATGCTTGAGATGATAACGTCCTATTCAACATATGGCAAGCAAGCAAAATATTCAAAAGTTTGTGCATGTGTGAAATAAAGGCGATATAATGAGTTTATCATGAAGGAAGTCTTCAACAAAGAACAACACAATGCTAAACAGACATTATTAAGCATAAAAGACGAATCCAAGTCTCATAACATCATATTTAAGTCCCATGAATGGATGAAAGGAAATTATGATCCAAACATCTTAAATGCGCATCCATATACAGTGTAAAACGGAAAACAAGAATACATTTGAATTTTCATACTTTTTATCAATGATGATGTAATAAAAATCCTAAGCTCCGCCCAAGGATTCCTTGAGTAAGAACCATTGGATCATCATTTAATATTATAAATAGATATAATGACTAAAAATTCAAAATCTTTTTAAATTTTTTAGATGTTTCTAAAAGAAAAGAAAATATGTTTTGGAGGTGTTCCATAAATAGATATAATGACTAGAAATAATACCCGACCGCAATCATTTATTTGAGAGGTTTTCTCAAAAAGCATAGACATCTTTTGAAATTCCTCCATTGAACATTGAGAAATCTTGACTAGAAACTCAACTTGTTCTCGAAGACTAGCAAGGTATCTATGGAGGTGTGTGGGAGAGAGTCTTCCTAGCTTGATACAAAACTCCCTAAGGCGACCTCTTTGCTTGCAATGGGTATAAACATAGATTGGTTTGGGTTGACCTTGGTTAAAACACCTAGGACAAGTTCTCCTTGGTGGGTTAGGTTGGGGTTCATAGGGATCTAGAACAAACTTGGTAACTAGTTCAGGTGCGGTATGGGAAGTGGACGTACCCCATAATCTATGCCACACCTCTCATTAAAACCTAGTGCATAACCTAGGAACATCTTTCCAAACTTCATAGATGTGTATACTAAAGTGACTTTGACCTCATGGGCATGTTCGATATCTTTATTGAGTTGGAAAACATGGGCTTCAAGTTTCTCATGAGTATCTAACGATTCTTGAAGATTTGACAAAAGACTAGTCACTTTACTGGTCAAAATGGTCTTTTCCCTACCCATCAAAATAAGTTACTCACTAAAGGAGACTCTTAATATCTCGAGTTGACTCACTGAGGCCTCACACTCTTCTAGTCCTTCACTAAAGATAGCACCCTAAGAGTCAAATTTTTATTTTGCTTTTGAGTTTTTAACAACTTGGCGTAAAGTTCGGAGTATGAAGATTGGGGATCATGTTCTCCCTCACTCAAATCATCACCTTCAAATTCCACTTTAAATGATAGTGATGTTGAGTCGGTGGATTTCGAGGATGAATCATCGCATGAATATAACTTTTGTGCATTCATGGCCAGTCACATTAGTACTTCAAATATGTCTCAAGTCGATGAGGACATTTTAAAATGTGATAGCCTCTACAATGTGTCAAATAGTGTCATTATAGGCGGCTTTGCCTTTGCCCTATCTCTTAAGCCTAGTGGGGACACTCATGGGCTTTATGACCTTTCCCTTCACACTCATAGCATCTCTATAATCCATCTTTCTTAAGATACTCTTCGTTAGGTTTATGTGGATTATTCTTAAAAAAACTCTTACCCGCTTTGAAATTTTTGTTTTTCCAAAAAAAAAATATTTTCCAATTTGAAAGAATTTTTATTTTTGAATTTTTTAGTAAACATGGCAAGATCATCTTAATTAAAATCAGAATAGGAGTCAGAAACCTCCTTTTAATTTTAGCTTTTAAAGTTATTCCTCTTTCCTTTTCTTTTGAAAATTGGAGAACATGTCTAATTTGTAAGTTTGGAGATAGCCTACGAGTTCTTCTAGCCTAATTGTGTCTAGGGTTCCCACAGAGTAAAGGAACCGACCTTCGCATAAAAACGAGATGGGAGAGACTTTAAAATTTTCTAAACAACTCTCGTTTTTGGAAATTTCTCACCCAAATTAACACAAGTTCACAATATCAGAAAAACGAGAATAAAATTCATAAAAAGTGTCAGCTTCAAGCATGCTTATAGTATCAAATTATGTGGTGAGGTTCTTAAGCTTAGAACCTTTAACAGCATTAGTACCCTCGAGTGTGAGAAGGAGGATTTCCTAAGCTTCTTTAGACGTGGTACACGTCATGATGCAATGAAATTCTTCAGGTGTGACTCTACCAAAAATAGCATTTAAACCTTGAGGGTTGAAATTACT
The DNA here is from genome assembly GCA_949130495.1 of Sambucus nigra. Taxonomy (NCBI): domain Eukaryota; kingdom Viridiplantae; phylum Streptophyta; class Magnoliopsida; order Dipsacales; family Adoxaceae; genus Sambucus; species Sambucus nigra. The sequence continues at coordinate 95,458,741 of OX422216.1, read as the reverse complement.
CAATTTAAAATCCTCTTTAGTTCAAATTGTGACTCTCTTGAGATTAACGACATTTGCATTAGTCACAGTAGAAGGAATCCACTTTCAACATAAGCTAAACGCTCTCATGGATCGATTTTAGAGACGATACCATCCGAGATTTCAAGTAGGCATAAATTGCGCCGTTAAACAAAGGTGACCTATCGTATGAATTCTCGATATAACTACCAGAATTCATCTAAATAACTTATAGAAACAAGCTTTAAAATAAATTTGAAACACGCAATCTAGAGTGGTCCGGTTATATGGTCAAATTGAGAAATCATAGATTAGGTCAAACACAAGACAAAAATAATTTAACTCAATCTTATCTTCAATAATTAGGTGAAAATAAGTCATGCAAGACATAGGATGTAAATCAAATCAAAGACACAAACCACAATACAAGATATAAGGACAAAAACCTTGGGTCAAAATATTTTTTAGCATTGTTACAACTACGTATTACAGAATGACACAGAGAGATTTACAGAACTTACACCCCACTAAGTAATGAAATTATGTCTTCCTTTCTTGTTGCTAACAACAAGCGATGTAGATCCAGAAACGCCCCATAACAAGCTCCACTTGCCTCAATGTCCACCGATCAGCCTCAAGAAACTATATTTCTATCTTTAGTAATGGAGAATCAACTCCACAGGGATATGAACATTTGATGTGTTCTTCAAGGCTTGATAAAGTGATCTCAAATCATCCAAGGGGTATGGATTGAAAAAACTAAAGTGTTTGACCACAAAGAGATGTCTAAAAGGCTTTATTAGAAAAGAAAGCTCATATATTTATATATATGGAGAAAAATCTCCAGGAGATAGACTTGAAAGATTGAATTTGATATCAGGTAAAAAATAAATTTTCACCGTCTCGTACGAATAAGGTACAACTCGTTTGAACGAAGTACCCTATCTCATTTGAACGTCTGCTAATGAGCTATCCAACAAGAAAATGGTAGATGCCAAAGTTAAGGAAATTGATCTCGTTCTAAGTTCGTTTGAAGTTGTTCTAACGAGGTACATGTCCTCATTTAAACGACATTCGAAAGCCGTTCTAATGACTTCTCAAAATTCAAAAATATGTTAAAAAATATTTTAGAAATATATTATATATTTTCAAACACTTTTATAATACCTCTTAATAAATTGATTAGACAAAATCAAAACCATAGACCTTCTCCAATGATTTTAGTGATGATCTCAACTCTTTCAATCTTCAATTATTGATTCGATCTCTAAGTTGTCGTCACTTGAAGCTCTTGAGAATGTACATGATGAAGTAAAGGTGTAATGAAATATGCCAAACTTAATAACATGATGAGCAATTATAAATCTTGCTCTTACAAATATTGTATCATTTCTTTTGCTAAGTTAAGACATAAATGCCCCAAGCTAATAATAACAATAACAAAATCATATTATTATTATTATTATTATTATTATTATTATTATTATTATTATTATTATTTTTGTTGTTGTTGTTGTTGGTGGTGGTGGTGTTGTCGTCGTCATCATTGTTGTAATAGTCCCGCAACATAAACAATTGCTTATAAGTTTGTTGTAGGATTGTAAGCTCCTGTTTCTTACCAGAAAACAAGCATAATGTCTAACTGGATTCCAGAAATGCCACAAAAACAACACTGACCCACACAAAAATAAAATAAAATACTATTGTTTAAGCAAGCCATCTGAATGTAGATGTTATGCTTTTCAATCAATAAACTATAATTAAAAAGTGGCAATAAAAAAATAATTTTAAGAAATCAAGATATAAATACATCAATATTACGGCAGAGAGCTTAACAGAAAAAACTACAGAAAATTATTAGACACAAAACAAATGTATCAACAAAAAATGGACAATAAAAAACAAGGACAAGCTTTCGAGTTTTGAGTTAAGGAGTTAGATAGGGATAAACGCAAGAGTAAATGAGAGATAGACTGACAAATGGTGATCTGATGGCGCGACATGATGGTGGTGTACTTTGCAGCACCAATGGGGGTGGGAGGCTAAGCACCTTCTCGTTTTAATCGAGTCTTATAGAAGATGAGAGTGTGACAAGAACAATTATATTAGGCTTCCAGTAAAGGAAGCTTGAACTGTTATTTGAGCACCTCTCTATAAAGCACCTAGTGTATTCTTTTGTTTTTAGAACATCACCTCCTAGGATAAACGCCCCCAATTTTCACATGAAATTGTAATAATTAACTCCATTTAATAGGTTGACTGCATAATATTTTATAAAAAGACATCAACAGATTGACCAGTAAATGGATAGGTTGAGTGGACCCTATAAAAATGTCTTTAACTGTTACAGATGTAGTTAGTGACTAGACAAATGGCCACACTGGCCTTGAACTTATTCAGCCTCAATCAGGGAGGGATATAAAAGAGATCTTATTATACAGTTAAAATATTGATAAACATATCAAGAAAATCTTTCATTGAAGGTTTTCACCCAAGTAGAGACACTTAGCAGTTCTCAAGTTAAAATTATCAATGCACTTATCAAAAATGCCTCTAACTATTTACATATGCTCATAATAGACTAAATTTCCATCTTATGGTGCCAAATCCATATTCTTTCAATACTGGAGCACTTAGCTTAAATAAAAGAATAAGCCACACTACATGGCAAAGCATGGTGCTGAAACATCAAATGCAACACTATATTAGAACTTGATTTATTTACAAACACGGAGAGAGAAGTGAATTACACAACAATAAGCAAATAAAGAGTTTACGTGAATATAAACATACACATAGAAAGTTAAGTAACACAACATTGAGCACACAATAGCGATGAATTGCACATAAAAGGGTCCACACCTTTAGATACCAAATACTACTCTCTCCATTCAAAATTAATAATCGTGTTACTAAAAGTAGCATATATAATAACTAGGTGTGATGAGAGAGTTACCCTAAGAAAATAATGATCCAAGTGAATGTCTTGCATTCAAAGGTATTTATAATTTTTAGGAGGATAAATTTGGAGAGTATAAATTTTTGATAATTTATTTGACTTTCAATTGGGGACTACTAACAGTAGATTTCACATACTTACAACTACTTGAATTCGAAATACTCGTACCTATAGAACAACCATATTCTTTTATATAAGATGAAATAAAAATTACAAAATTTAAAAGAAGTCGTAAATTCACATCCATAGGACTCAGTTCAAACTAAGCTTACAATTCCTTTTTACAAAATACTGACTTGTAATGACTTGTAATGTAACTGTGATTCAAGCAATCAAAATTGCCAATAAAAAATCATTAAAGAAGACATTTAGTCACTAAAATACGCATACACTGCGACATACCTATGTCCATGTACTTAGGCGGGGGAGGATATCTATTTTTCTACGGCGGTGGTTATGTATTTATATATTTTAAAATCCACCTCCTGAAAAAATGAGAAGTATTATATGTTAAATTTTTTCACAAAAAAGTTCTAATGAAAAAAAATGGCATCTCACCATAACCACTCCAACCTTTGATTGAAGGGGTGTAGACACTCGTCAATGAGCTTAAACTCGTCAAATCTTTGATATGCATTCTGTCAACCCAGCCATAAATTTTATGGTTTGTAATTTTTTTATAAAATTGGAAATGGAGGTATAAACCCTAATTACCAACCAAAAACATTAAAAAATAAATACAAATTTAAAAGAGGCATTTTTTTAGATCTTGTAATTTGATATCAAAACATAAATGAGAAATATCTCTTAACTCTACCAACCCAGAAAATGATTATATACAAAAGGGAAATTAAAAGGGAAAAATATGTAGAAATAGACTTACAAAAAATATAAGTCATAAATGTGGCGTGTTCAAGGATCATATAACTCATATCAATATAACACATTCATCCCATCATTCAAGGCAACTAGCGATTGAGCATTCCGATTTATATCAAATGTGTAATACACCGCATTTTGTGAATTAATTTATTGATTATTAAGTGAAAATAAATTAACAAATGAAATTAATTATTACTTGTGTGATTTGGTAATAACAAAAATACACAATTTTGATGGTAATTGAATTTGCATGTGATGTTATTTTGTGTTGTGTGTTATAAATAATTAATTGTTGATATTAATTGAATTTACATGTGAGGTGATTTTGTGTCGTGTGTTATAAATAATTAATTGATGATATTAATTATATGATTTTGGACTATGAGTTAAGCTAAAAAATGATAGCATGTATTTTATTACACTGTGAGGTATTACCGTGGGTGTGAGGTATTACCATTTGGACTATGTGCCGCCGCCCGGTCGTAGGGGCGAGATCGACTGCGCCTTTGGGTTAAAGTCCACTATCTCCTTTCCACGACAAAACTCCAAACCATGGTCGACCGGGCCTTTAACCGCGGTCAACCGGCACTCTGTTTTCTGCAATTCTTTGGTCCACAAAGGGGGGGGGGGGGGGGGAAGGTTTATTACGAAAATGGCCATAACTTCATCGTCCGAACTTGAAACGACGTGTCGTTTGCGGCCACACGATGCTAACTCAGAGAACTACACATCCGTGGAAACTACATGAGATGAAGATTTAATGTGAATTGACTAAAATTCTCTTAAAGAAGCATCCGATGACGAAACTTCATCGAAATGCAACGGATCCTTACTTTTAGCGTTCCAATACCTACAAAAGCACAACTAACCCCTGCAAAGCATGTATATATCAAAATCCAAGGTTGTCTAGTTAATAAGCATAAATATAGGTTTTAAGGACCATAAAAGTTCTAGAATGCATAAAGATATAGGTCGGAAATATGCAATATTTGTGTCATATCACACCCCCTAACTTAGACATTGCTAGTCCCTAGTGATGAAATAAATAAAACCAGTCCACAGAAGGCAGTACAAGACGTATATACGCATCGAAATATAAATGCCACTTTCGTAGGGAACACGATTTCATTTAGCATATGCAATAAGCTGTTAAATCCCTAGGTTATCCTAGTGTACGAGTGTTCTCTCGTGAGGGTTTTCAGGGAGGAAACCCACAATCATCATATGGTTTCCTCAAAATATGCCCAAACCAACATGCGACAAGCCCATCAATACGAACAAGATTTTATACACATTATTAGCAAAGTGAATGAATTCACACAAAAGTCCGAATCATTAACATTATAGAATGCACCTCATAGAATTGAAACCTTAAAATGTGTGAGGGGAACGAGCACATGCAAAGTATGATTTGAAAAAAACTTATATAAATCGGATAAAAGTAAAGGCAAGCATATATTCAATCCTCATGGGAATCACACTCATCAAGTGAATTCATGTGAAATAGGGAGGTAATACACGAAATATACGGGCATAAAGAGTAAATGGAAATGGAAACTAGGTTGCGCATATGTCACAAATGAAGAGCGCTATATAGGAAATGAAAAACTGTAATCTCAATGAAAGATACCGCACATTAAAGGAGGCGAAATGAATTTTCACATATTATTAAAACTATTTAAACCTTTGAATTACATCTACTTAAGATCACATAGGACTTCAATAGGGTTGTAATGTAGGCTAGGCTAGGGTACGAAATGAAAGGGATGTATGTACAGATTTAATGTGTTCGGAATGAAAAACTTGGAATAATGGGAAATAGTGGGCAATATCAAAATTGGAAAACAAGTTCTAAATAAGCATTGGATCTATCATGGGGAGAGCAATCAAAGCTTATTGAATTATATAAACAACATATACAAACTTTCTCTTTCTTTTCTTTTTTTTTTTCTCATGTTTTCTTTCGTTTTCTTTAGCTTTTCACTTCTCTTTTCTTCTTTTTTTCTTCACTTTTTCTTTTCTTTACTTTTCACACTCTCACATGCCTAAATTGCAACAGCAACACAACAAATCATTCAATCCCAAGTAACATTCCAAACAAAGGTATGGAAGTTGTATGTATGGTTTAAACTCCAATCTGGAGTTGGTTATGGGATTTTTGGTTAATGATAAGAAAGGCTATATTAAGGCTCAAAGGGGTTCACGAGGGTAAACATATAAGGTAAGGTCAAGGCTAATATGGGTGATATAACAAATATTGCCTATGATCATTTCCTAAAGTTTACGCAATTCTCGAGTCAAAACAAACTTTGAAAATCATGCTCAAGTAACACATTTCAAGATATAAACTCAATTAATAAACTCTCAAATGAAAGAATAGCGAGATTACCAACGACTGTAAAGTTTTCATAGTGGAAAGAATAGTGCATACACTCACAAATAACGAAAGGCACAAAGCTCACTCGGTGTAAGTATATACAATGAAACAAAAGATTACCGAGTTATAAAAATCTTAAACCACATCAATAAAACAAGAAAAGTGCATGTGCTCATGGGATTAAAGTTTAATTCATGAAGTTATTCATAATATCAATAATTAGGACTAAAGTCTAATAACTTCTAAAATAGAGAACATGCATCATTGAGTTGTCTACTGGATCGGGCAATTATTGAAACTTATCATCGAAAACAAAGGCAAAATGCCCAATAAAGGAGAAAAGAGAAAGAAAATCTTTTTAAAAATTTTCAAATATTTCTAAGAAAAGCATACTAAGTAACTAACATGTGAGCAAAAACATGGACTAAATAAAGAAATGGATGGAATACCCACACCCCCAGCTTAAAACCTGACATTGTCCTCAATGTGAATTAAGAACCAAGTTAAAGAGAGAAAAAGAGCAATATAACCCAAAATTGGAGCAATCCCCATAAGAACAAGTCCAAAGAATCTACCAAACAACTTAGTGTTGAGCATAGAAAAAACAAATAACAAAAAGTTAACTAATTACAAGAGACTAAATTAAAAGGAAGAAAAACTAAAGAAATAAATGATAAAAAGTTAACTATATACAACCTACTATTTAGGCTTCACACTAACTATACACTAGAAGTCTAAATAGTTGAGGGTCCACCATGAAATAGATTTGACTTTAGAGGATACCCGGTGTACCCTCACTCTCAAGCATGCCTTCTGAAAAATATGAATTCCGTTTGAACAACAGAAGGCATGTGTAAGGCGTAAGAAAGTAACCATCGTCAATTAAAAATTTTGGAGGGATGATGGGGGATTTGGATTGAACGGGTGATAAAAATATATGGGTACCGAGAAAAGCATAATATCCTCCCAAGGATTTTGAAATTAGAATGGGAGGGTGCGCACATGAAGGCAAAGATGCGTTCATGGAAGGCGACTCGAGCAAGTACTCCTCATCAGCGAAAAGGTTTAACACATTAAAATTTGAAATCGATTCATCGGGTACTTGTGATGGTGTGACAACGGAGAATGAAAATGGGGAGGGAAGAAATTCAAATTCAAGAGATGAGTCATCATTGCTTGAAGATTGAGTTTCGAAGGAAATAAGATCATTTTCAATGAAATGTTCTTCTTTGGGGGTCAAGAAGAGATCATTTCATTGCAAATGGATATTACCTCCATTTCATCCTCACTTTCAATCTCTATTATGCGATGGGCAAAGTTAACAATGGTTTGTTTCAAAGTAGGCACAAAGTTCTCATTTGGTTCAAAACATTCCTCGACTTCAAAAGTCTCGAAAGAAAAATCGTCGTCGGATTCAAATAATAAATCCAATTCATTCTCCCATAAATGATTTTCTTCCCGATAACAATTTTTAGTTTTCTCATTCTCAAGCATACATACGCAAGCCCTCACCGAAAGTCATAGGCCGAGGCGCGGATTCTTGAAAGTGCGAACTTTGAAAATTACCATCGGACTTAAACTTAAACTCATTATTATAAGAATTTTGAAAACTATTGCAATTCGTTTCAAAATTCCTATTATAAGGAATTAGAGGCCCAAAATCGTTATCATCATCCTCAAAATTCCAATAACCCAAGTTTTGACTTTCGTTATACTCGCCCAAAGTCATTTTTGAATTTGTAATTTTTTGGGGCTCTAAGTATTGACCGAAAGTCATAGGATTACGGGAATTTTAATAATTATAATAATTATTACCAAAGGAATTGGAATAAGACGTGCTTACCCCAAAAATGGTTCGAAGTGGTGAATTCCACAAAGTAGATGTGCGCGCGAAAAATTCAAGCATTTCTTGGTACTCAAATGTAGAAGTCCCACAAAAAGGTTAGCAAAAATATACAATAGAAAGAAAATACTACGAAATACTAAATCAAATAAATTCTAAAACAACAAGTCCCCCGACAACGGTGCCATTTTGATCAAGGGTGAAAAGTGGCGCGTGTCAAAACGTCGATCTTGTTTTCTGTTCACCGCCTCAATACAAAAACCTAAACTTATGACTACACTCAACAGGTGAGTATAGCGGTTAAGTCCGGGTATCGAAATCCATAAAGACGAGTTCCTAGAATATTATTTGGTTTAATACTTCTAAAATAAAAGTGTAAAAGGTAACTATAAACAAAAAGAAAAAGATGCAAAAAGGGAAAGATTAATCTAGGCGAGTGTATTTAAACTAGATTAACAAAGAGAATAAAACTATAGGTTGCATCGAATAACCCTCACCCGAGTTAATTAGTATAAAATGGTTACATAGGTCGACGAGTTATTGAGACTGTGTTTCGTTTCGACAGTTAATTCAATCAAGAGTTGTCACACCCCTAAATTCTCATAAAATTCTAATAAGATTTCGGCGTCAATAAATACCCCCAAAATTACGCACGCAAGGTCGTAAGCGCGGAGCATATATGATATACCCCGTAAAATATCCTAGGCATAATTGTAACACCCCGCCTAATTAAATACCGGGTAGCCATTCCCATACAAAATTAAAACAGAATATACAGTTGGATCATTCTTAGCATCACTGTCGAAAAAATTTACAACTCACCCAATACCCAATTAAGTCGGTGTTAAAAACTTTCCAAATTTTAATTCAACCAAAATCCATTTTTAGTTTACGAAGAACACTAGACATATTATTCTACAACACAAATAACCGAATAGATAACACAAAAGAATTTAAATGCAATTGGAATAAACATTCCCAAATAATTATCCAATACAGTAATCCCAACAATAGTAAATATATTAAAATGACACGAATACAAGAGTATTTGATTCAGATAGAAAAGAGATAACAAAACTCCTTTCGGCGACTTGCCCTAAATAAAAGGACACTACATAATGTGAATCAAATGAAGATAGGCGTCTAAGCAATACTCCATATCTCTATATCTCGTCATAATCCGCTAAGGTTGGCGTCCCTGCTGCTGGACACCTGATATAGAAGGTACAATAGAAAAGAGAATATGCAAGGAAACGGGTCAGAGCCCGATGTGAAAATGATTTTGAAAACAGCAAGTATTTAATAAGTGCAATAAAGCATTTATTATGTACATGTTATATCCAACTCCTACTTGCTATTCTCACCTCTCATCTAGAGTGCACACTTAACGTTCCTATTAACCTCCTAGTTAATGGTTCCTCTTCACTAAATTCCATAATATGATTCCATCCCATATCATAACCCCGTATGTCCCATACCATACGTCGTATAATCATTCATATACGTTTCTCATTAACATGAATCGTTTCTAATTAATATGAATTAAGCTCTTCAATAAATATTCATTAACTTATTTCAATTCTTTTCTCAATTCACCGTTATCTACAATTATCACACAGTAGATAATTTAACCACTATATACACATTCATACAATTCATCATATATATATATATATATATATACAATATGGCACCCCGAGTCACAGCTGCGGTACAATGCATTACTCTGCTATCATGTCCCGGTATCGCAGGTCGCCGAATAGGGGACTAAAGATTCGGTAAAGATTCCTCGAACCACAAACAACAACACACAAATTGGAGGCGAACATAGTTCTCAAATCCATGGGTCACGCACATACCTACGTACCCACAGTCAGCAGACTTATCAACTCCCCGATAAGTCTTTTATAGACCTACGTTCTCGAGCGACAAATCACAAATCCCATGGATTCATCAGGATATGACTGCCCTCACACGCAAACCTCCCGTCGATAGTAAGTAAGTTAGGTATGTCATACACATAAATCATCAATCCATCAAATAGGCATTTTTCATCTACCTATAGATATAATATCAACAAGGTAATCACACTACCCTAAGATAATTCCCATACGTAGCATTGTATCTGTTAAATCCTACGTATTAACATATTATGGCTTTACATCTTTAATTTAATTATCCCTGAGCCTCACTCATTACTCAAGGTTCAAATAGGTTTTTCCTCACTATATTTATTCAGTAAGAAAAATCACTAATATCCTACTGGTCCACCTCATCTTATCTCCCGAATTACTACCAATTAAACTCCCCTTAAATAGGGTTAAAACTGATTGTTTCACATCTTCTTATCAACTAGGATTGAATACCATTATCACATGGCTCATAGTCTATAGTGTTTCATTCACACTATATGACTTATAAAAAAAATCAACATCCTCGCAGCCTATAACATCTTTTCACTCCCGGCGTCGATAAGGTTCATGCGCAGAGCGTCTCGTAAAGCGAAATACAAACAAGGAACCCCTCCAATACACTACTACTTAACTTTGTCGGTCATGCAGGTCCGTCAACTTCAAATACGCAACTGGGATAACCTCATCCCCTCTTTCAACCAAATGTGGTCTGAACTCCCATCTCTATCTAGGAGCCATACCACTAAGCGCTTGTACCACACTCAGTTCTTGCGCAATCAATAATGAGCTTAAACTCAGTCCTTGATGCTCAAATTGTAACCCTAAGGCTACCCAGGTATTATATTAAATCTCCCCTACTGGACCTATCCTTAATCCTCATGCATACCAATTAGAATCCAACACATGAATCTAGCAACCGAAATTTCTCCCAAATAAATTATCAAAATTCTAATCAATTAAATCCCAATCATATTAATTCGATTCTTATCTAGGGCTTACTTATCTTCCCTAAGTCCCATTATATCCCATTAATAATCATCAAAGATATACAAAAGGTTTGGGTTAAGAACAATCACTAAAAAGAAACAAGTTCGACATTTCTGGGGAGGTCGATCGATCGAAGGCAGGGGGTCGATCGATCGATCGCCCAGATACCAGCCCAGTTTTCTGCATTTCTTCTACTACGGGTTTCATCACTTTTGATCATTCAAACTTTCATATTAACAACTTAAATTCCTTATAATCCTTACTACATGATATAGCAACATATATAAATGATTTCTAATGCTTTAAACATCCTAGAATCATCAAGAGTTTGAATTAAAAGCATATATTCATCATATTTTTTTCCATAAAATTATAAACGTGATATATTCAAGAACACACCATAGATTCTCAGAATTTCTTCAACAGATTTATGGTTATTTCGTGGATTACTATCTACCTACAACATGAGTTTGATTCCTGTAAACTTCCATTTTTCAGAATTCCATTAACAACTCTTCTTTATCTTCCAAACATAAAAAATCTCATCTTTTTATAACTATTCTAACATGGACAATATACAAACTTAAATTGTAATCATCAAATACTTGCCTCTAATGAAGATCTGGTCCATTGGAGTTGAATAACACAGGTGGCTCTCTTCTTTTTCGCTCACTTCTGGTGGTGGTTGGTGGTGGTGACTTTTGGTCTTTAGTTCTCCTCCTTTCCAAGCAAGCTTTTCTTTTCCCAAACAACCTTTCACTCTCTCTAAGAAGATGACCTTTCAATTTTGTGTAGAAGAGATGAATGAACCCACGTTCAACTAAACTCCAAATATTTATAATAAGACAAAATCCGAAATCACTATTCATCCCCCTTGTAAAAATAACCAAAATGCCCTTTTTGGGTGTCTTTTCATTTCCAATTAACCCGAGACCCAAAACCAACATCCAAATAGAATTTTTTGACTATTTCAACCCTTTCGGATGCAACGACGCAGTCGAAACGACTATAAGGTTGATGTAAAAATAAGTTTTCTTTTTTAATTTAACAAATTAGTCCCGACATGTCCCATACCGCGTCCGACTAAAAAAATTAAAATTACTGAATTAACAACTCACAGCAATATCAATAACATCACATTCATATATTACTTAAATATCTTTAAGTAATATACAGAATCATTCATTTTAATATCCACAATTCGGATAAAACCCAAATGAATTAATTTATAATAAAATCCAATTAATCCATTAATTTAAAAATATAACCCATTTTAAAAGTCATTAAAAATGACGGGGTATTACATACTTCCCCCCTTATAACAGAATTTCGTCCCGAAATTTGGAAAGACAAATCATACTGGTAAGGTCAATTCCGAGTATGAATCTCACATCGCAAGTAATCTAAGTCGTACCACCCATACAGTACATTAACGAAAATCCCCATTGATGTTATACGCCAAGCATCACCATATAGTTTCAACTGAATCGAATTTAAACTTTAACCAATATTCCCTATACCATCATTGTAACAAAGTTTGGGAAAAATGATCCTCACGTATTAAACAAATAAATCCTGAAGTCACAACTACTTACTATTTCACAATTATGAAAACTACTAAAATCCAACCATCCAGGGCGCCCATACACCCTATCGTATATCTTTCATTATAAAATGGATATGATTACCCATATAATACTCTGATTTATCATAAAGGTTATAAACTCATATCCTAAAGACCTAACTTATTTCGACTCCCAACGTTTATTAGTTTCATGCGTGGGGTGTCTCGCAAGCAAAATCCAAACAAGGAACCCCCCCCCCCCCCCGATTCACTACTACCTGAAGTAGTCAGTCATCGAAACTCCTCAGGTCCTTAGTCAATAGTTTATAACCTCTCTACAGGTTTTATCAATTTCAAATAAAAGTCTACTCATCTACTCTCTTATTAAAGACAAGATGCTGGCTATAGTAGTGCATTCTCTCCCATATACCACAAGTCAATTCACGCCTATAGTCACATCATGATCGGACATGCCTAAAGTAAGTAATTCCGTGATAAAAATCAAGCCCATGTAATGACATGAAAATATAGGTGTCCCACGACCCCTCGGTGAGTCTACGTAAATAAAGTGCCATAGTCTAAGATTAGTAACCCTTGTTCCCATACAATATTAATCGCTACAAAAATCAATATACGCCTCATAATTTCTTAGATAGAAAACATACCCTCATCTGCGGGTGGTGGTTGTTGACTCCAGCTATTATAACTTTGTTATGATGAGTCCAGAAAAAAAAATTTACCCCAAATTTTCAGTTCTAGTTCACCACACTCCACTATATGCCCAAGTCTTTGAATATATTTTCTTCGTTAGGTAACACACACAATTCCCGCATTTCAAGAACTCCTACTGATGACTCTCCTCAGTTTTCCATAATAGGGGTGACCTCGACTATGGTCATCATACTCGAACATACTTCATAACCTACTAAGTACAACCTCCGCTATCCGTCCAATGGCCCTCATCTGCCATACTTATTGTACGAACACGTCCGAACGCAAATAATATTCACTAATATATATGTGATAGCAGGAGAACGAAATCTCACCAAGAAAATCAACAATCCTAAACATAGGGCTCTACATCAAAGAACGCTAAGCTGAAAACATAGTAAACCGCACAGACCCTAAAGGACACTAGAACCTGATGCTCTGATACCACCTGTAACACCCCGCCTAATTAAATATCTGGTGGCTAGTCCCACACCAAATTAAAACAGAATATACATTTGGATCATTCTTAGCATCACTATCGAAAACATTTACAACTCACCCAATACCCAATTAAGTCGGTGTTAAAAACTTTCCAAATTTTAATTCAACCAAAATCCATTTTTAGTTTACGAAGAACACTAGACATATTATTCTACAACACAAATAACCGAATAGATAACACAAAAGAATTTAAATGCAATTGGAATAAACATTCCCAAATAATTATCCAATACAGTAATCCCAACAATAGTAAATATATTAAAATGACATAATACAAGAGTATTTGACTCAGATAGAAAAGAGATAACGAAACTCCTTTGGGCGACAGGCCCTAAATAAAAGGACACTACATAATGTGAATCAAATGAAGATAGGCGTCTAAGCAATACTCCATATCTCTATATCTCGTCATAATCCGCTAAGGTTGGCGTCCCTGCTGCTGGACACCTGATATAGAAGGTACAATAGAAAAGAAAATATGCAAGGAAACGGGTCAGAGCCCGATGTGAAAATGATTTTGAAAACAACAAGTATTTAATAAGTGCAATAAAGCATTTATTATGTACATGTTATATCCAACTCCTACTTCCTATTCTCACCTCTCATCTAGAGTGCACACTTAACGTTTCCTATTAACCTCCTAGTTAATGGTTCCTCTTCACTAAATTCCATAATATGATTCCATCCCATATCATAACCCCGTATGTCCCATACCATACGTCGTATAATCATTCATATAAGTTTCTCATTAACATGAATCGTTTCTCATTAATATGAATTAAGATCTTTAATAAATATTCATTAACTTATTTCAATTCTTTTCTCAATTCACCGTTATCCACAATTATCACACAGTAGATAATTTAACCACTATATACACACTCATACAATTCATCATATATATATATATATAAATATATAATATGGCACCCCGTGTCACAGCTGCGGTGCAATGCATTACTCTGCTATCATGTCCCGATATCGCAGGTCGCCGAAAAGGGGACTGAAGGTTCGATAAAGATTCCTCGAACCACAAACAACAACACACAAATTGGAGGCGAACATAGTTCTCGTATCCATGGGTCACGCACATACCTACGTACCCATAGTCAGCGGACTTATCAACTCCCCGATAAGTCTTTTATAGACCTATGTTCTCGAGCGACAAATCAAAAATCCCATGGATTCATCAGGATATGACTGCCCTCACACGCAAACCTCCCGTCGATAGTAAGTAAGCTAGGTATGTCATACACATAAATCATCAATCCATCAAATAGGCATATTTCATCTACCTATAGATATAATATCAACAAGGTAATAACACTACCCTAAGATAATTTCATACGTAGCATTGTATCTCTTAAATCCTACGTATTAACATATTGTGGCTTTACATCTTTAATTTAATTATCCCCGAGCCTCACTCATTACTCAAGGTTCAAATAAGTTTTTCCTCACTATATTTATTCAGTAAGAAAAATCACTAATATTCTACTGGTCCACCTCATCTTATCTCCCGAATTACTACCAATTAAACTCCCCTTAAATAGGGTTAAAACTGATTGTTTCACATCTTCTTATCAACTAGGATTGAATACCATTATCACATGGCTCATAGTCTATAGTGTTTCATTCACACTATATGACTTATCAAAAAAATCAACATCCTCGCATCCTATAACATCTTTTCACTCCCGACGTCATTAAGGTTCATGCGCAGAGCGTCTCGTAAAGCGAAATACAAATAAGGAACCCCTCCAATACACTACTACTTAACTTTATCGGTCGTGGAGGTCCGTCAACTTCAAATACGCAACTGGGATAACCTCATCCCCTCTTTCAACCAAATGTGGTCTGAACTCCCATCTCTATCCAAGTGCCATACCACTAAGCGCTTGTACCACACTCAGTCCTTGCGCAATCAATAATGAGCTTAAACTCAGTCCTTGATGCTCAAATTGTAACCCTAAGGCTACCCAGGTATTATATTAAATCTCCCCTACTGGACCTATCCTTAATCCTCATGCAGACCACTTAGAATCCAACACATGAATCTAGCAACCGAAATTTCTCCCAAATAAATTATTAAAATTCTAATCAATTAAATCCCAATCATATTAATTCGATTCTTATCTAGGGCTTACTTATCTTCCCTAAGTCCCATTATATCCAATTAATAATCATCAAAGATATACAAAAGGTTTGGGTTAAGAACAAGCACTAAAAAGAACCTACGTTCAACTAAACTCCAAATATTTATAATAAGACAAAATCCAAAATTACTATTCATCCCCCTTGTAAAAATAACCAAAATGCCCTTTTTGGGTGTCTTTTCATTTCCAAATGACCCGAGACCCAAAACCAATATCCAAATAGATTTTTTTGACTATTTCAACCCTTTCGGATGCAGCGACGCAGTCGAAACGACTTTAAGGTTGATGTAAAAATAAGTTTTCTTTTTTAATTTAACAAATTAGTCCAAACACGTCCCATACCGCGTCAGACTAAAAAAATTCAAATTACTGAATTAACAACTCACAACAATATCAATAACATCACATTCATATATTACCTAAATATCTTTAAGTAACATATAGAATCATTCATTTTAATATCCACAATTCGGATAAAACCCAAATGAATTAATTTATAATAAAATCCAATTAATCCATTAATTTAAAAATATAACCCATTTTAAAAGTCCTTAAAAATCACGGGTTATTACAATAGTAACTAGGACAACGCACTCTAAATAGACCCGTAAACACCATCACCAAAGCAAAGCAACATGTCAACCCAAAGTGAGTTCAATCCGACACAAGCTAGACTAATTTAGCTAGAAAGCATGATAAAAATGCAGTAAATAAACACGGTAAATCAACGCGATAAATCTACACTAGAGAGCACGGAGAAAGCATGTAAATCTAATTAATAAAACAAGTAAATTAACTACACAACAAGAAAATAAATCAAGACAACTAAATTAATGGAGATGGAAGATGAATAGTCAACTTACAAACCCAAATGGGCGTCAAACCAAGAATAAATGAAGATGAGCTCTCCAAACCCCCAAGCCCTAACCTAAACTACCTAAAACTAATTTTCTCTGAAAATAGAAACCAAAATTGGTTTATATAATAAGTTACAAAACAAACAAAGGAAAAAGAAAAGAAAAGGAGAAAGGGCAAAATATTTGATGACCGCGGTCGACCGGTCGCAGGGGTGCGGTCGATCATGCCTTTGGGTTAAAGCCCATTGTCTCCTTTCCATGAAAAAACTCCAAACCGCGGTCAACCGGGTCTTTAACCGCGGTCGATCGGCACTCCGTTTTCTGCAATTCTTTGGTCCATAAAAAGAGGGGAAATGTCCATTACGAAAATGGCCATAACTTTATCATCTAAACTCGAAACGACGCATCGTTTACGACCACGTGATGCTAAATCAGCGAACTACACATCCGTGGAAATTACATGAGCTTGAGATGAAATGTGAATTGACTAAAATTCCTTTGAAGTAGCGTTTGACGACATAACTTCACCGAAATGCAACGGATCCTCACTTTTAGCATTCCAATACCTACAAAAGCACAATTAACCCTTGCAAAGCATGTATATATCCAAATCCAAGGTTTTTTTTATGAATGAGCGTAAATATAGGTATTAAGGACCGTAAAAGCGCTAGAATGCATAAAGATATAGGGCAAAAATATGCAATATTTGTGTCGTATCACATATGAACCTAGATTCGCATAAATTTCCAATCATGTAAGGTACAAAACCAAATTAGTTTCCAATTAGTACAAATTTATCTACAAAGTTGGACCAAAATAAGAGGCTATTTTTTGGACAGATTGTATGCTTGTTACAAAAACATGAATATATCCTCATGTATAAATGATTTTTAGGTAATTCCAAGTTTATATAAAACTAAATTCAATAGCGTTTCAACCATGTACGGTAAAACACCTAATTATTCCCAATTAGTATAGATTTATCTGCAAAGTTGACAAAAATAGAGGCTTTTTTATATAGTGTGGCCTTACTGTACTAAAATACCAATATCTCCTAAATCGTGCATCTGATTGAGGCAATTAAAGTTGGGTTATAAATTACACTCACTAATACATATTTATAACAAATATGAGGCTTTAATTCATTGTAGTTTTGTATGGGCAAATGTTTTAATTCAGGACAGAGGTGCTGAAATTCTGGGTTGATGATTTTGGGTTTGGGGTTTTGTTTAAGGTTTAACTTAGTTTATTGAGAAATTATACTTGGTTAATGTTAGGAATAGTTACGTAAGATAGAGATTTAAACCTTAGTTCTATTTATTGTCATTTGGTGTTAGGATTGGGTAGGTGCATAAGTGAGCGATATATATATATATATATATATAGTTTAAAGATTTAATAAAATAGGAGTTGGATTTTATAAGGTTTGAGAAATTTTTAAATCTAAGAATTGTAACACCTCGTGTTTTATTAATTAATTTAAATAATTAATCGAAATATTTGAGAAAAACAAAATCTTAGATTTAATAATTTTTATTAGTAAAATATGTTGGTTTTTATATTAGAAGAATAAAACTTCAAGTAGAATTGAAATCGGAATTAAAATGGATTTTATTGAGTTTTTAATTATTTTTACTTATAAATTTTTTGTGGGGGAACTGCGCTCAGGCCTACTCGATCGATCGATCGACCCAGGGAGCCGATCGATTGACCAGCCCAGATTTGAGGCGGTTCGGCTAGCTATTTTATAGGGTTTGATTGGGATTAGGATTCCTAATTAGTATATAACCTTAATAATTCGTGGAGGGGGGGGGGGACTTCTCATAATCACTTTTTCACAAACTTTTCTCTAGAGAACACTTATAATATATTTTCCTCTCAACTATAATCATGAACCTCCAACATAATCAAGTTTTTGTCACAAGTTTAGAAAGGCTTAATTGGGTTTTAATCAATTATGTTCAAGAACACTTCTTTGCTAATTTTTAGAGAGGAATCCAACCGTGATACGAGAGTTTCTTCATCTTAATCACGGGCATGAATACTCTATTCTCTTCTTTTGGTATTATGCGTCTTAACTGTTCCCCAAACCCTTAATCATGTGTTTTTGATCAAATCAATTAGTAACTTATTTAGAGAAAGTGGACACTAAATTTTGGGTATGTTTTGATAAAACTTTTTAATATGATTTAATCCTTGACCCCCTTGGGTGCGTAAGCTAGATTATTGGATTTTTATGGTCTGTGGGTGTAGGTTCGCATGCAGAAGTTATGGGATTATTTATATGTATGTGGGACGCGAACACACTTATAAAAATTTGAGAATTTATAAAAGAGAACGATTATGTCATGTTGAATAATATCGCATGTTAAATAAATTAACAGTATTGAACGGAAATAATTATGTTGAAAAATATGACTATATTATTAATGAAATTTAATTGAATTGTGACATTTGTGATCAAAGTTCCATGTTGTGATTATGATTTGTGATATTGTGTGAATTGTTTAATTCACTTTTTCCATCGCGGGGACGAGGGGCTTTTGAGTAGTATATTGCTCACCTTGATTATAGGATGCTTACTAGGTATGGGACTAGTGGGTAGGCCTTGGTTATAATTTATGCTTGCTTGGTATGTGACTAGTTAGTGTAGATTCGTGCAGATTTCATATTTTGGGGCGGGGCAGATTTTTAATGTTTTATCGTCGTCACGCTAGCCTAGGCATGAGAATAAGACGAGTACATATTGAAAATTCACCTTATACTTAGGATATGACGTAAATGTACTTTGGAGACCCTTAGGTATGGGACTAAGGGGCATTGTGAGGATCTCACGTCAATAAAAAGGGTGGGGTAATTTGATAACTTAATAAATTGAGAAAATGAAAATTAATGCCTAAGATAATAACCGGTATTAAAATTTGTGGCGACATAAATTGTTAGGGACCGACAGTTTAAATGGGTCAGCTTGGGCGATTTATGTTGTGTCGTGTGTGGAACCTTGTCATATTGCGGGATCGACAACTTAAACGGGTCAGCTGGCTATTGACAAGGGGAAGTGTGACACTTTCGTGGATTACTACCCGTGGTGGGAGGACCTCTATAATTAAGATAAAATTAAGAAAAATGATAAATTAGGTTAATTTAATTAACATCGTGGGACTTGGGGATTTAAAATCATATTGGTGTGCTTTATGGAATGAGAATTTCTTAGGGTAGTTAGTGATTTATATTTATTGTGTTTATTTATCTCGTTTAATTAAAATATTATATTGTGATATTTATCATGCATAATGCTATTGTCTGGATTGACGGATCCTATTTAGAGGGATTAGTGTGTATCATGCTCGGGGCTCTGACCTCATGCATTGACTAACTTTTCAGGATAAGTTTTGGAGAAGCTGCATAGGATTACCGGAGTTTATCATTTGGAGGTGCAGTTGGAGTTTATTCATGCTATTACTTTATTTAGTTAGACTTTCTTTTCAGTCGTATTTCATTATGGGACTTCATTTGGGTTTTATTGGTCCATTTGGTTCCAAAGTTGTTAGAGGATTTCAGTTGGATTATTCATAGTTGATTATTATTCAGTTTTTAATTAAACCAGTATTGGAGATTGGATTTATTCAAAGTTTTGTCATGTGATGGATCTTTTATCGCTCAGTTGTTATTATCATTTGGGATTTAGTCAATTATTTATCTTGTGGATTGATTTATTTATGTCTCATATCTATCTCATGCTAAGAATGGTATTTATTTAGTAGCGCTCAGCGTAGTTCGGTGGCGGTGGATGGCCACCCCATTGTCCGGATTGCGCGGGGTGTTACAAGAATGTAAAAAATAAGATGACGTTTGGGGATTAGGTTCATTTTGGGTACACTTGAGAGTACTCTGTATCCTACTTTAAAATACTTGTTTGGTGTGGTTTTGAAAGATAGCAAATCCTAATTAAATTGACTATATATATATATATATATATATATATATATATATATACACTAGCGGATACCCGTGCCTGAAGGCACGGTGAAAATTTTCAAAGTATATAATCTCGAAACGATGAAAATTTCGAAAGTATGTAATCGAAAAACGACAAAAATATCATCCCCCAACATAACATATATAAGAGCATGAATGATTGACATTGGTGTGAAGTTGTCAATAAATGAATTTCTCAACTCATCAACATTCATGTATAGGTGTTCCTCATGCCTGAAGGCACGGTTCAATCTTTGCAAAAAAAGGATAACATTCTTACGATATGTATGCTATAAGCAAAAAATTGGGCAAAATTTCATCTATTTATAGGACTATCCACCTGTTTAAGAAACCAAAACCACTCCACTATACAAATAGTCCATCACGGACATTCCGACAAAAAAATCATTATTAGCGCTATAATTAATAACAACCAAAATCCATGATAATAATGCTCCTTTATGTTAAAACACTCACAAAAATGTAAACAAAATAAATATAAAAAATTATCTTAATCAAGTATCCTATGTACGTCTGAGAATTTTTGTACCTTTGTAACACATACTACACATGACTACGACACCTATTAACAAAAAGTTCCATTAACACTTCCATAATTTAATCCAACATTCAAAGAAAAGAATCTCATTTCATCACTAAATTTGCATCATAGGATGAGCTGCCTTATGAAGTTATAAAAAAAACTTGATACTAAATTGAGGGACGTGGTGTTTCACAAAAGCTTTAACCAGTCTTTAGTATTTTGTTTATTTCATGTACCCAAAAACATATGTGCGAGTCCTTGGCAATTCGTAGCAACTCAGTTTGGTCGGTTTGGATAAAGTCCCTGCAATGACATGTTTGGATAAAGTGTTAGTAAAGAAAGCTCTCTAACATATATGATATAGAAAACACAGCAATAAAAATATGTTCCCATTGACAGAGAGATCAAATGAATTCTAATAATAAAGAAACCCGTATATTAGTTAATTTATAAATAATTTAAGTCTTAGTAGTCAACAAATTTTAGTATTAACAGTCAAGTTTCAATTTATTTAAGGGTTAACACAAACTATTTGGGAGAAATAAAATTTATCATCTACTTTACTTTGCCTCGAATATAGTCGAGAACTTAAGCCTACGCATCATCGAGGAACAAAGTCTCATTATATTGAGGACATAAGTAGTACAAAAGAACCCCAAACATAAACCTTAAATAGAATCTCAAATGAAAGTCTATAGCAAAAAAATATAGACAAAAATGAAGAGAAGAACTAAAGGATAAAATAGGAAACACAATTTGAAGGATATTAGAAAATAAAAAGTAAAGTTTATAAAAGATAGAAACTTTTTTTTAAATATATTAAAAATTACATTACCGTTCAGAATATATGTCTATAAAACTTGTATCTAAACATGAACCAAGTGTGGTATATATAGGAATTTATTAAAAAAATTAATGAATATGCTTTGGGATGTGAAATTAAGAACTCGCCATTCACCATTTTAAAAGAAGAAAATAAATTACAATCGAAACAGGATAATGTTGTAAAAGAACAATAACGATTCAATAGTAAAAAATGACTAAAATGGTTTGAAAAAGAAATCACATAATCTTACCTTAGTTTGCAATGTTAGTTTATAACTAAAAAGAAATCACTAAAAATGATTAAAATGGTTTCCAATTGTTTGCAATTTTAGTTGCACTAGAGGCTCTCTTTTTTTTTCAAGAAGAAACTAAAATTAAAACAACAATATTTTACAAGAGATGTTTGTAGTAGAGGACCTAAACACACCAACAGGATTTTGATCAAACTGCAAAGTAGGAACTAAAAACTGAGGAGCAGACTGGAAAAAACGAAAACAAAAAGGAATATTTATAGTTGCAGCTAAGAGATCCGCGCACTAGTTCGCTTCTCTGAATTCAAGGCTGGGGGTGATGTGGTGGAATCGGTGGAAGCTTTCAGTGATGAGTCTGGTGAGGTCCTCGAGAGCTGGAGGCCTGGCTGTATTCCTGGTAATCATTTGGAAAGCAGAAATCTGTTTCTAGTTCAATACATTTGAGGCCCGCATAAAAAGCCAAATTTAGCACTGTGTAAATTGCCCATAGTTCAGCATAGAGGGATAACACGTAACCGACATTGGAAGAGAATACTAGAAGGAAATTGCCATGAGAATTCCTAATTATCCCGCCTATAGATGCTAAACCTGTGACATGGCCCCATCCGTGTTGCATTTAAAAAATGGATGGGTAGGGGGTTTCCAGGTAATAAGGAAGTGTTGAAGCGGGGAAGCGACGGGTGAGTAACGAGAGGAAGGTAATTGAGAAAATTGAATAGCCTTGTCAGATGCTGCGTGCTGGATGTTAGTGGGAAGAATAGGTTTGTGTTGGAATAATGCCTCATTTTGGGCTAGCCAAATGGATCGAAGTAGGAAAAACTGTTTTGTGACCAGGGGTGGCAGTAAAGGGTAGGATTGTGTGTGAGTATCCAGAGTACGAAGGATGGAAATCAGAGAGGGATTTATGAAAGAAGATGGATTTTTGAAGTCAGTTAAAAGGCGAAGTTGATAGAAGGCGGGACAATCCGTGAAGATATGAGTATTTGAATCTGGGAGCCCACAGAGAGGACAATCCGGGGAAGGAAGTTTGTGGTAGTAATGCAAGCGATCTGCGGTAGGCAGACTTTGGTGGATGAAGAACCATAAAAAATATTTCAACTTTGGTGGCAAGTGGCTGTGCCAAAGCCAATGCCATGGCAATGCAGGCATATATTGTCTAATGGAAGCGTGGTTCAGCCACTGGCATGTTTCTTTAATTGTGAGAGTGCGAGAATTGCTGGGCCACCAATACGGCGAGTCCACAGTTGCGGAAGGAGAGATAGGAATAGATGGGATGTAGAGAAGAAATTCTTGTGGAAGATACCGGACCAGAGAATTCATATCCCACTGATGATGGATGATGAAGTGAGAGAATGGTAAGTCAGTGACTTCAAGAGGGATATGAGGGAATCGGAAGGCGAGTGGTTCCTAGAGAACCCAAATGTTATGCCCGAAAGAGAGAGAACCAGGACCAATACTCCATTTAATCCCACGTTGAAAGGCAGGGACGAGGTTTATAAGGCGTTTCCAGAACCAGGAAGCGTTGGTAGTTTGTGGCGCTCCAGAACGGAAGAGTGTGGGTAATATTTGTGATGAAGAACATGCGTCCACAGAGAATGAGGGTCAGAGAAGAGCTTCCAGAGAAGTTTGAGCATAAAGGCTTTGTTGAATCATGTAAATTTTTTATTCCTAGTCCGCCTAAATGTTTGGGTAAAGTAATAATGGACCAAAGAATAGTACGTGTCTTGTGTGAGGACTCGGAAGCATTCCAGAAGAAGAACTTGATTTTTTGTGTGAGTGAAGCAAGGATTCCGGTGGGCAGCGGGAAAGCAGCTATGCTGTAAGATGGAAGGGAAGTGCAGACATCATTGATAAGCGTGGCTCTACCGACGTAAGAAAGTAAATGTGTGTACCAGGTCTGGAGACGCGCATCCAAATCTGTGATAAGATGTTGAAATAGGTCGTGCGTGACTCGACCCGTGATAAGGGGGAGCCCAAGATACTTGGCTTGGCTAGTGTGACAGCGAATCCCAAGCATACGACGTGACGAACGCTGAACCTGAGGAGGAGTGGATTTTCCAAAAGTGATCATAGATTTATCCTTATTAATTTCCTCACCTGATATAAGAAAAAAAATTTCTAGGGTGACTCTGAAGTGGCTTAAGGTAGCATGGGTTGGTTGAAGGAAGAAAACACAGTCGTCGACAAAAGCCAATCCTGGGATACGAGGCCCAGATTTGGAGGAACGGAGTGCAGTCATGTATTTATTGCTATAGTCAGAGTCTATTGTCTGAAGAAGGACATCTAGCCCGAGGATGAAGAAAAGGGGGGATAAAGGATATCCCTAATGAAGCCCACGGGAAGGAGTGAATGTTGGCCCTAGATGGCCATTAATTAAGGTTTGGAAGGAAGTGGTTGATATGCAAGCGTGGATGTAAGATATCCAAGCGGGAGGGAAGTCATGTTGCTGGAAAACCCACAGAATAAAGGACCATTCCATTTGGTCGAAGGCTCTGGTGAGGTCAATCTTGATAGCGCAGCTGCCCTTGCGCGCTTTGGATTTGCGCATTGAATGAAGCATTTCATGAGCAATGAGAATATTGTCCTGGATGTGCCGCTGAGTGATAAAGGTGCCCTGATAGGGTGAAATAAGCGAGGACAGAAGAGGCCTAAGGCGCGCCACTATGATGGAAGATATGATTTTATAGATGACGTTGCATAGGCTAATGGGACAAAAATGCGAAATCTGAGTCGGATGAGGGCGTTTAGGAATGAATATGAGGAGTGTATGGTTGATCCTAGGAGGAAAGTTACCTGATGTGAAAAAGTCAAGTATTAAGGGGCAGATGGTGGTACGAATATCCGACCAATGGTTTAGATAGAATTCAGTGGTAAGACCATCTGTCCGAGATGATTTATTCCGTCCCATACGCTGAATTGTCTGGAGGATCTCTTGTTCCGTGATAGGTTGAAGGAGAGCAATCTGGTCAGAAGTCTTGAGGCGAGCAAAAGGACAGGTGACTGTGGGAGGAGGAGGGGAAGAAGTTTGGAAGAGGGTGGTATAAAACATGCGAAATTGGATGTTAATGGCTTCAGGGGTGTTGTGCCATCCAGTGTCAAGGTTATAGATGGACGAAATGTTGTTAATGCGTCGACGGTGATTTACGTGGGCATGGAGAAATTTGGTATTAAGATCGCCATCAACGGACCATTTGAGTTTAAATTTATTTTTCCAATACAAGGCCTCTTGAGTAAGGCTCCGTGCCAGCTGATGTTGAAGATAGTTTTCCTGTGTGTATAAAGCTTGATGGGGATGATGTTGGATAAGGTACCAAGTGTGTTAGAGTTGATGTTGCAATGAAGATATTTGGTGTGCCATATTTCCAAAAACTAGTTTCTTCCATGCAAGAGTAGCGTGACGAAAATTAGTAGTTTTACAAATAAAACTTTGAGAAGGGGCTTCTTGAGTGATGTAGGACCATTGGTCATGTACTATAGCTTGGAAGGACTGGTGTGAGGCCCATTTTGGGCAATATATAAACCGTGGGGAAGTGCGTATAGTGCATGGTTGAGTATCTAGTAGCAGGGGGTAGTGATCTGATCCTGCATTGGGGAAATGGGAGACCGAGGCGGTAGGAAAGGCATCCCACCACAGATTATTGGCAAGTCCCCGGTCAAGACGCTCTCGCACATGATGACCGAATACCGTATTTGTTTTCCAGGTAAAAGTAGGGCCAAAAAAACCAAGGTAAAAAATATTGTGCAAAGACATAAATTTCTTAAGAGAACTGGCCTGTGACGGGTGAAAAGGCTGGCCTCCTAGATTTTCATGCGGACCTAATATGGTATTAAAGTCCCCGAGTAGAACCCAGGGGTTAGTGATAGTATTTGAAAGGTGGTTTAAGGAATCCCATACCTGGTTCTGCTGTGGTGGCTGGGGAGGCATATATATGGCAGTAAAGTCCATGGGACCGACATCAGGGTCATGATGCACCATGACATGAATGAAGCGGGGAGAAACTGCAACCTCATTGACAGTTATCTGACCTTCCATCCACAAAATCCAGATACCTCCAGATTACCCCAGAGCCGGTGAAGCTATATGATTATGATACGGCAGGCGCCCGATCTCATGAACTGATCGACGGGCATCGAGTCTGGTGTCTAGGATGACCAGGATATGGGGCCTATGATGAGTAATGTAATTTGCAAGCTCAGGCAAAAAATTGGGGCGGGTTACACCCCTATCATTCCAAAGTAGTATCCTCATTAGGTGAATGTTGTCTTGGGAGCTCATGAGGCTGGTCTCTGGTAGGATGTATACATACTCGTTTGGTCAGATATCAGAAGCTGAGCTTCATTTGGGACATGGTGCCCGTGAAAATTGAATATCGAAACTGGGGTCGTGCATGTCCGATCGCGGTGTTGCCCGACTTCTAAATGAACGCCGTGGCGCTGTAACTGATAGTGGAATAGATGAGTTTGAACGCAGCTGTCTTGCAGAATGAGGTCGTTGGGACTGCGGTGTATTACGTTGCGTCTATCTAGGTGTAGGCCAAGGTCGGGTTGGCTTAGGTTTCGATGTTTATGTTTGCAGAGCTCATTCAAGGGAGTCAGGGCAGAAGGTGTGGTTGTTGAAAATTCAAATCCGGGGGAAGGGCGGGGTCTGGTAGGTCGGTGGTGGGAGTAGAGGGTGAGGTGGTGGGCGGAGAAAGGGTTCGATAAGGGGGGATCGGGTGGTGTATTGGAACGGATTGAGGGTTCCGGGCTGGAGGTTCTGTCTGTCATCTTTAGGAAGCTAAAGTAGCAGTGGAGTGGGAGCAAGTGTATGAGGGTCGAGGGATGAAGGTTGTATGAGAAGTGATGGGTGAGCAGCGATAGTAGGGTGATTATTAATAGTAGAGGTAATCGACGTGCATGGGGGTAGGTCATGCACATCCAAATGAGGGGATGGAGTATGCGGGTCACATGAAGGCTGAGGTGGCACTAGAGATGTTTGACCTTGGTCCGATGTTATCTCAAGAGGGCCACCTGCGGCTTGTTGATTGGTAGTAAAAGAGGTAGGGAATGGGTGAGGTTGAACCGCTTCAAAGTGCGGTGATTTCGTTGAGTGTATGGCACTGGTTTTTGTAACCCATCGAGTGCCTGTTGCAGAAGTGGACCCCTGAGGTAATTTTCGGATTTGTACTTCTTTGGCTTGAACTGAGTCTGCGTTAGCCATGAGTGAAGAGGACGGACCAGTTGGGGGCATAGCTGTCTTTCCAGCAGCGTCATTACTTGGAGGCTAGCGATTGGGGTGAGTAAGGGTATGTGGTAGTGCAATCTGAAAATGAGAACGACGGGGACAACGTCGCACAACCATCCACGGTTCATCGCCGGTGGATGTTTCCAAGGCAGGGGAAGATATGTCCATGGTTGAAGTGGGTTATTTTTTGCATGAGTCTTTTGTGTGTCCAACAATGCCACATTGGAAACATATATCAGATTTGAGTTCGTAAGCAATCGAACGTAAAATGTGCCCGATTTTGATTTTTTGAGGTAGCGATTTGGTGATATTAAATTCAATACAGATACGGGCATACCATGCACGACCAAGTGATTCCGTGTGCATGTCAATTTTTAAAGGCCTGCCCAAGTTGGTTGCAATACAATGCAGTATTTCAGGATGGTAATATTCAATGAGGAGTTCGTGCAGTTGGATCCATAGGCTCATGTGTTGAATTTTAGTGGATGAGGGGCGGAAGTTTTTCCTCCAGCATTGCACAAAAAGGTAATGATCATCGAGAAACCAAGGTCCTCCCGCAAGCGTGTTGACTAAATCATCATGGGATGATAGTTGAACAAGATAAAAATTATTACCGAGGTCAGTGATGAAGACTCCCGCTGTTAAATTCCAAAGGCGTGTAAGCCGAAGCCCAAGTCATTGGAAAGGCAAATATTTACCCAGAAGTTTGATTATTAAAGATTGTTTCCATTTCTGACGGGCTTGGGATAGCTGTTGGGGGTCGAGGTGAACTTTGACAACATTTTCAAGCTGTTGGCAGCTGTCATCAGCTTCATCCTCGAAATCATACTCCTCCGAGGTGAGTTCTGTATTCCAGGAATGGAATAGGAGGTGTTTTGACAGAGCAGTCAGGCGGACTTATTCCGAAGCGTGTGTACGAAGAGCGGTCTGGTTAAGAGGGGTGAGTGGACTAAGAAGTTTATCTTTGAAGGTAGCGGGTATCAACGTGGTAGAGGTAATAACACATGAGTCTAGGGTGTTCATAAGTGTAGTATCAGGGGTGGGATCAAGAGGGTGGGAGTTGGGAGGTTGGGGAGGAGGTGCTGGTGGCGGTGGGTTAGGAGGGTGGAGAGAGCTCTCAGTATTGGACATTTCTTATTCTATCACATGTTTACAAACATTAAGTTCTTGATAATTATATAGATTTTACCCTCTTCTTTTGATTATACTTGATGAAAACTCGCATGTTTTACGTAGGATATTGTTTATATGGGTATACAACACTTGTACTATGAGTTGTTGGGAGTTTGGGACTGAAACATGATGATTTGGAGGAGTTTGGGGTAAGATTTCTGTAGCTAGGTTTTCTGCAGTTTCGCCATAACTGCTTGATCGATCGATCGACCCCCTTTCATCGATCGATCGACCCCTCCTGGAAAACTGCATTTTTTCTCGTATTAGCTTAATCCTATTTTATGCGTACTAAACCTTGATTAGGGTTGCTAGAACATAATGGAACATAAAAAGGACTAGTAGGATCAAGATAAACCCCGTTAAGTGGGACTTTAATGTGAAGGGAAATAAAGGGTAAACGGGGAGATATTCATACTTAGAAAATCATACGTGCGTTGATTTAATAATCGAAATGTCTAGGAAGTTGAAGTAGAAGGTAAGTGAGGGCCTACTGAAATTATACTTAAGTAAAGATAATACTTCGAGAGAAGAGAAGTGAGTTTAGAATGACTTAATTACGAGAATAAAATGAATGAGTCCGTTACATGAAATAATCGAGTAAAATGTGTAATAACGGATAATTATAATTATGGGTCGTGAGCACACCTAATTTAATAATGTTAATGTGAATACATACTTATATATGACGGTGTGGTTGTACATATATTGTTTCTGTGTAAAAATCGTACCCGGGCTACTTTCTATCACGGGAGTTTCCGCACCGGGACAGTTTTATCTCGATGGGACCTTTATGGGGGATATTGACTTGTACCCTAGAATATAGTATTCCCTGGTACAGGCTATCTGGTTGATAGTCAGATGGGCCTAAGAGACGTGTGGGTATGTGCTGACCTCTTAGGACCGGGAACTATGCTTCGCCTCCATCTGTATTTGTTTTGTGTTAATACAGTTCGAGAATGATTCCGAACTAGTATTCCCTTAGTACGAGAGATACGGGGACTTGATAGCAGAGTATGCCAACACCATAGTTTTTATGTGGGGTGCCGTTAGTATATATGTATTATATGAGTGATTGGTATATATATACTTATTTATGGAAACTTTTCACCATAGATTATATGTGGGGTGCTGTTTGTATATATATTACATGTGTAACTAATATATATATGTATATCTATATGAGAACTTTCTACTGGGTGGAATAGTAGTCACGTAATGTATAAATTCTTAAACTTCACTATAAGTATTCGAAAACGTTATAACAATACGGAATTCTTCTAAATAACGTAAGAAATCTTGAAGAGATAGATTTTTATAAAGTGAATATCATAACCTTAATTTCACGCGTTAAGACTTATGGAGAATAAGTTAGGGAGATATCTGGGATTCATTAGTACGGTAGACGTGCACACTACATGAGAGGTGAGAATTCTCAAGAGAGTGTCGCATACTAATATGACTGTTGAATTAGCCGGTAAGCATTTTAAATACTTGCTAAACTATTTTAAAACTGTTTTACAATCGGGCTCTGACCCGTTTGTTGTTACCTCTGCTCTCTTGTGTATACCTGCTAGTTAACTGAACAATAAAAAAGAACAAAACCATTATACAGTGTACAATTAAAGAAGATGAACCATAAGAAAGAAATTTCAAATATTCATATTCTAAGACAACTTATCATATGAATAAGCACAAATCCCACAAAATTAGAGCAAATTCTTTGCTTTATGCTAAATATGGTTGTGTAGTTGAATTTATGTAGGTTCATAGTCGGAATACCAAATGATGCCGATAATCCAAGTCGACAAGGTCAGTGGAAGTACCTGAGATGCATTAAACACCAAAAATCCACCCCCAAAACAAATTAAAACTTGCAAAAACAAAATTAATACAAAATAATCCATAAATGATGAATAAAAAATCCATAAAACAATTTAGAAATCCTAAATGCAGGGAGAGTGACTAATATTCAGATACCAAAAGGCCAATGGAAGATTATACAAAGAATAAACACATCACAAAATAATCATTAGCATTAACGTAATATGATTAAAAAATAACCGACTCAAATTCGTACAATTCCAATTCAAAGATCATACTATTTGACTCTTTTTTTTCTAACTTGTAAAAAGAACTCAGTACTAAAATTCTTAGTTACCCAACAAGTTTGAAGGAACAAAACAGTAAACCAAAGTACTCAAATAGAAGGAAAATACATAAACCCTCTTGTTCGTTTCAATTCTGAACCCGCATTATTCATCATTGGAGCCACCCCAGGTTCCCCGGCACCTCGCCACCAAGCCCTCCAAGAAAATTACTAATCCCACCTGGACTCGCAAGTAACGCGGTCAAAGCCTGACCCAAAGTCGGTGTCAAATCCTGAGCAGCATTGAACCCACCCTGTGCACCACCCGACGGAGCCAGTATATGCCTCGATGGGCCGCCATCACCACCAACGCCACCATAAACCAACTAAAACAACAACAAAAAATATTTTAAACTTGGGGTACCTGGGATCCAAGAGTAAAATGGAAGTCATAAGTACTTTACATGCCATGTTCTTTCCGTACCTGTAAATAAAAGTGTGAAGTTTGAAAGAGATATTAGTACTATAAACAACAAATATTAGTTATACACAAATTTATTAAACTACTATATAAACAAATACCCAAAAGTGTGATGTTGCATTATAGAAGAAAGTTTGAAAGAGACCAATGGGAAACTTGTTGGCAACCTTCCAAGTACGGGTTAAAGATGGAAAATGAAGTGAAATAAGAAATGGGTCTTATCAGGTACGGGTTTTATAAAAATGAAGAGGGATATGAGTTCAGAATTGAAGCTAATATTAGACCCCTAGATCTGAACCAAAAAACGCACAGAAACACTAAGGCTCAAGATTAAAACCAAACATTCACTATTGTTGGAGCTTTATCCACCAACAAAGCGCATGGGGGAAAGTAATTTCGATTGGAAAGAAGATGAAATCATACCTTAAACTTTAAATATGAAAGCTTTTCTCTTGGAGAGAGAGAGAATCACCATAAGAAAGATGCAGACATATGAGAGAATCTTTTGGGTATTTGGATTAGTCTTAGTCCTTTACAGGCTTCTCGAGCTAAGCGTAATCGGAGGAAAAAGATGTGAGAGAAAGTGATGAAGGGCAGTGAGTTTATCGATGAAAGTTTGGGCGAGATAATGAAAATGGGAGAGGTAATCCTAACCTTTTATTTCTCTCTTAGAATCATGGCCCTTAATGTTCTTTTATATTTTCCAAATTCAAAAACCATCCTATCTTATTATATGGATATGTGAACTATTTGTTTATATTAGCATACCAGTTACTCGTGGTGAATCTATCGATTGGGGTTTATATTTAAAGTTGTGTCCACATATCATATACGTGACTGCTGATGTAGGCTATTAGAGGTCCTATGTTTAGATCATGAGTTTAGTTAGTCTTAACTTCGTGATGAGAGAGGTCGATGATCTGGCCATTGGCAGGGTCTTGTTATGGGACTATCCAGAAGTGTGATTGCGTATTGATCCTCCAGGGACTCCTATAAACTTACCAATAGAGGCACGAGAACGTCCCTAGAGGTATATGCCTTCGTGTAGATGTTATGAGACTTATATACATGTATATGATATTAGTCCGATAATAGACACTTTTATTTAAACCCTATGTCACATTTGTGTGTGCTTTATGAGATTATTAATATCTTATCCTTTAGGTGATACGAGTGGGGTTGGAATGGGATCACATTGTGTACATACGCTTTAGTTCATAGAAGAAAATATTTAATTAAAGATATTAAGACAAAATGAAATGGTATGATATAAGATCATGAAAATCTAAATAAGTAAAGGATTGGATATTGGGTTGTGTTGTGTATGTGTGTAGTTAGTTTTATCCCTATTCCATTCGTTTATCATCTTGTTACTTATTAGTCTAGAGATAGAGACATTTAGTATAGTTTATGAGTTGGGTTGAAACATTTTGTGACACCATTCCCATTCTAATCCGAGGTGATCAGTCCATTATTAAATTAAATAGGAATCATCAATGGTATCATTCTTAGATTCATCGTCAAAAACGTTTTAATTTACTAACCACCTATTTTAAAATAATGTGTATCAAATTTTATCTTTCATTAATAACAACAATTGACAATTAAATACGACAACCAAACCATCCAACAGTAATAACAATACGAATACATCACAAGATAAATAACCAAAGAAATAATATCGAATAACACATCGGTTCATAATACAAAAATCCAACTATGAGTTTATGAAACAAAAATCGTTAAGGTGGGATCGCCCTCTGCGTGGAAACCTCCAGGCAGCGTAGGTATGTTCACACACATAAGAAAGCACATAATAAGTATACACACAACATATAAATGTAATCCACATAGGTATACACAACTTATAAATATACATGTAGGTATACACAAAACCTATAAATATCCTTTGTATATGTACACACAACCTATAATATAATATGTATAGATATTCACTCAACCTATGATACAATCCATATAAGTGTACACTCAACCTATAATTATCATTCGTACGTAGTATATATATCTCGAATACTTATCGTACTTATCTATTTACGATTATAACTCTCTATTGTAAACTATCGAGTATTATTCTCAATTCGAAGGGCCCTAATTACCCACTTACGTTATTTCAGTAGTTAATTCACTCATACTCTACTGGTATACATCATAATTTCACTTGAAATTTCCGTGACTACATTTCATTCTTCCAAATTCACTTACACTAGTCTTTGAGCCCGATAATCTTAGTCGTAATTTTATTATTCATGACTAAGTACCAATCCTACCAAGGTCTATTATAATTCATAATATCGCTTATTATGTTTTAAAGATGTACTAAAAGTGCCCCGGTAATTATTCACACCTTCTAGGCTTAAATATGGGTATTTATCAAAATCTGGAAAATCGGAATCGATTCTCCCTTGGGCCAAATCGATTCGAAAACTGTCAGTTCTTCTTCTTCTTCTTCTTCTTCTTCTTCTTCTTCTTCTTCTTCTTCTTCTTCTTCTTCTTCTTCTTCTTCTTCTTCTTCTTCTTCTTCTTCTTCTCTATGCAGTTGCATTTTCTCCCATTTTCATTACTCAAAAGCTCATGATTATTCACCAAACTCTTAACCAACATTACTAAACATTACATGGATGTCTAGGGATGATTTACAATGTAAATATATCATCAAAACAATCAATGATTATACTCAAGAACATATTATAATATTTAATTCCTCAAAACCCTATTTTATATGTTCTTTTATCAACCTAAATCCCATTCATGTTTTTAATTTAATCAACTCTGATTTCTTGTTAACAACAATGCATAGGTCCATTATATATGAAACCCTATTCCCATTCATTGATTTTAACTCTCAAAACCTCAAGAACATCAATTTAATCATCAATTTATAAACCCATACTCTACATGGGTATTATAACTTCTTAAAAACATATAAGATAAACAATTGCCTTATGATTACATGTCTGAATTCGTTTATTGATGATGAAGTTGATCTCTCCTCATTTTGATTCCGATTCCGGAAACACTTTTGGGATATATCAATGTAGGCAGGTAAACGGATCAGATTCGGACCAGATCAGACAAATCCAAATCCATATCCATTTATTCTAAACGGATTCGGATCCGATCTGATTATGTGTTGGATTATCTGTTAGGGTTCCAAATCCATATCTGTTTATGTTAAACGGATTCGGATCCGATCCGATTATCCGACATAGTATTTTTTATTTATTTTTATAATAATTTTCATTAAAAAATATATAATCATATGTCAAAACATGTACTTTTGACCACTTAATTTGCAATATTTTAATTTTCAACTCTTAGGAGTCAAACGTCTTTTTTCTTTTATATAAGGGATATTTTTTTATATAATATTATAGCTATTATAATATATATTTAAAATATTATTAAATACAATATATATTAATTAAAAATATTATATATATATATATATATATATATATATATATATATATTGAAAATATTAATCGAATATGATTATTAACGGATCAGAGTATATGAATCCAAATCCGTTCGATTTAATAAATGGGTAATCGGTTAAGTTGGATTTTAGGCATGATCCATATCCGTTTAAATGGATCGGATTTGAAGGAAATCCGATCCATTGACAAGCTTTGATCAATGTGCTACACCTTCAAACTCTATTTTCTTCCTCTTAAATGGCCTCTCCTCTCCTCTCCTCTCCTTTGATTTTCTAACTTCTAACCCTAACTCCCTCATCACTTATACTAATATAAATAGGGTAAATTCGTAGATCCCTTTTCTCTAAAAATTCAAAAGACCAAAATACCCCTCTGGGGTGTCGATTTGGCCTAAAAATGCCCCGTGAACCAATCCAAACCCCGAGCACACTTTTCTAACCATTTTGACCCTTCCAGACACACCGGGACACTCAAAATCACCCATAAATAAATCACATTTTATTTCATACGTTTAAGTCCCGACATGACTCACACGCACGTCCCGACTATATTACCGTAACTGTCGTATTTCTCACTCACGACAATTTTAATACATTCTTATTATTCACTAAGTCATATTCAATACAATTCTCGCAATTAAATATAAACCCTTGTCATGCTAATTAATATTTATTTTAATCCGGATTAATTTTACCATTTTTATTTAATTAATCCCCATATCAAAATCATAAAAAATTACGGGGTGTTACATACTTCCTCCCTTACAAGGGAATTTTGTCCTCGAAATTAGGGTAAGCTTAGTACTGATAGTGTCAGTTCTCACACGATATCTGCATCCTTCTAAATTTTAGAACATTACACTATTTTCGGCACCCCTTCCCTAGTGGTACTCCTCAGTCCGGCTGTCTATACTCTACCATTTGAACTAGTGATCAATCCTCCCTAATCACTTACTCTAAATTACTCCTTCTTTCCCAGTACCATTTCACCTTGATGACTGCGAAACTAGTTCTCCTTCTTCCATGAATATTCCAACACAATTTGGGTTGATACTCTAATGGTTATACCGTTCACTTTCCTGGGAAAGGTCCCCTCTTCCCTAGATGCCAACTTCCTCATTTTAAATCATATATTCCCTTCGTGGGAGATATCGATAATCATACCTGACTATCCATGTCAGACTTTTATATACATAGTTGGTTGTGACATAACTCTCGTCATATTACTTCTCTTCTCAGAGTAGCTCCCTGATTATCCACGAAAATCTAACATGTACATTCCGTGTACTTTTCAACACTATAACCACTCCTTTACGTCCACTCTTCGATTTCTGATAACACGCCTATCTCACAATGCAATTACATTATCTTAGTTTCATTCTAGTTTTGTCTTTAATTTACTCATGCCTCTACGTTTATTTCACACCTCTCCTCGTCTTCTCCTTGTGGATAATACTGAAAATCAACTAACTAAGGCACCCGTACACCCTAAATCTCGTCCATTTCTCCACCAATCAATGGAACGTAATATACTTATTTTAAACTAATCCTCGCGTACTTGGAATGATCGTACAGTAAGGTTATACTCAACCACCCTACTAATTTCAACTTAATTATTCTCTAGGTTGCCCCACCGATCTACTCGTGGTGTAAATGTTTTACATTGGTCTTCACATCAGGGTTATACGGATCTATCGGCCTTAAATCATAATATAACTATCAACTCTCAGTTATAATCATGTATACGTATAATAACTAAGGTACCAAACCCATGTCCTAGTGACCAAACTTCTCCCAACTTCCAATGCTCGCTAAGTTTCATGCGTGGAATGTCTCACAAAGTGAAATCCAAATAAGGAACCCCCACGATACACTACTCTAACATTGTTGGTCGTCGAGATCCATTAGACCCTCAGCCCATAACATGTACCCCGAATTCCCATCTACTGACATAAAAAGTCTACCCGTCCACTTTCATGTCACTAAAGACGACATATAACACGACGCTCTCACTATTTCAAGTTCTTAGGGCTATATAAATAACAATCTATATCTCTCCGCTCGATAAAGAACACGAGGTACCCAAAATCACATCAGTAAACGTCCCTACTCACTAGGGTCAAATATAACAAGATAACATACTCACCGAAGTCTATGATACAACACAGTATGTATAGCAAGCCTAACCCTCTTTCAGGTGATGCCTCGCAAAATAATATAATTAACCATGGAATAATGAGGATGATATTCTTATCACACAATCTACTACCTTTTAAAGCCTCAGTATTCAATCACTACAAATGATCATCATAAATTTTACCTTCATAACCCTCAAAAGTAGTACAAGTAGTGACACAACACGAACCTCCACCTAGTGTACACACCCGCTCCCACGCATAAAACACCAACGAGTCTCACTACCCAATGGTAAATATATACCTAATAAGGTTGACACTGTCAATGCACCCACTAAATCCAACTCACTCACGAATTTAAGTGTTAAATAATCATATATTGTGACGTACCCATAGCCACGTTGGGTTGTTCTATCGGGCCTGGTAGTCTTGACCCCGATTGCTACCCCCGTTCCACTAACCCTATGGAACTCGATGTTGTCTTTGACGACCCTGACGAAATCCACCGTCATTTGGTAGTACTTCCATTAATCTCAATCATTTTAAATGGGTCCCCTACTGGGTATCCCTCCTATGGTGTTACCATTTAATCCAATATTACTCATCGGTTAGATTCTCTAACCCCCTTGGCTCTGTTCTCATGGAATCGCTATTATAAACTTGTAGATGTATGATCTTGACGACATCGGCACTAGTCATCCTAGCCAAATTTCTCATCTACTCTCGTATATTTTTTCATGAATCCATTATCAACTTACAGATCCTCTTTATTTTCCATATCCCCCCTTTATCGGGTCTGAAGTTCGTTAAACAAGTTAATTTCTCTCTCATGATCGGTCTCCATCTGGCCCACTTCTGATAAGTTCCAAAACTCCATTCACATCTCTGTCTAAACAGCATATGGAAGGTCTTATGGTCGATCGCACCAAATTCCTCATTTAATTCTACATATACTTCTTCATATGTGGTGACCGACTCTTATCACTTTATGCTGCTCCTACGAGCTAAAAATTTCTCCAAAAATTTACTCCCGGGTGTCGCTTCACTCCATCCTACACAATTGTCGTTGAAAAATTCCTTCTCATTTCCCCACCTCTTGTCGACTACGCTGGGTGAGACTGATATTGGCCACCGTTATCTATGATAGTTCTTAGGGAAACTATTGTTCTCGAGTTATTATCCTATTGTCACCTTCCTAAAAAATAATCATGGTGATTTCTATCACGATCTAGAATACTCTATGTCTTTTGCTAAGCCTCTCTTCCTATAGTCCTTCTAACGGCCCTCGTTGGTCGCCCTATATTGTTCGGCGTACGAAGCCCCACCGAGCTGGTAGGTGAATCACACCAACTAGATTTAGGAGAAGAAGAACATTGGTCACATATGTAGGAGAATACAATAATCCTATAACAGGACTCTATATCAAAGAACGCGATGCTAAAATCATAGTAAGCCTCACAGATCCTAAGGACACTAGAACACGATGCTCTTATACCATCTGTGACACCCCGCCTATTATAATCTTGGGCAATCAGTCCATTATTAAATTAAACAAGAATCATCCATGGTTTCATTATTAGCATCACTGTCGAAAACATCTTAATTTACAAACCACCTATATTAAAATAAGTGTGTCTCAAATTTTACTTTCATTAATAACAACAGTTGACAACTAATTATGATAACCAAACCATCCAACAGTAATAACAATATGAATACATCACAAGATAAATAACCAAAGAAACAATACCGAATAACACATTGGTTCACAATACAAAAATCCAACTATGAGTCTATGAAATAAAACTGAATCATCTAATATAAAGTCTGATACAACTGAGTAACTGAAATAGTTGAAGGGCAACATGCCCAAATGAAATAACTAAACCTAAATCCTACTCTACGAATGAAGCACCTAAAACGTCTTGTCTAGGGTTGTGTTTCAACGGGATCGGATCGAAAAGTAACCCTTCGAAAAAAATTCCATTTTTTTCAAAAATAAAATAATTATTCTGATTTTCGATCCAATTTTTTGGAAAATAAAAAAAAATTCAAATTCGAAAAAATCAAAAAATAAAAAAAGTTCAGAAATTCAAAAAATATACTAAAAATCTAGAAATTTTAAAAATTACAAAATTTCAAAAAAATAAATATAGGATTTTCGATTACTCGAAATTCTTAGTTTAAAGAAATCAAGAAAAAAGATTAACCCAACCTGTAAATACATAAGGATTTAACCACTTTTTTTCATTTGTGTAGAGGATAGAGGAATAATCTCCTTTTATATAGTACTCTTTTGGACCTCTCTTCCTCTCCTAGCCGATGTGAGACACATGAGAATGTTTAAAAAAATCGAAAAATATTTCAAAAAATATCGAAAATAATTCAAAAAATCGGATCAGCATAGTTTCGAAAAAATTAGATCGAAAAAATAAAAAAATTGGAAATTCTGAATTATTTTCGATTTTCGATCCATTTTTTTCAAAAAATCATAAAATCAAAAAACCCTATATATTTCCAAAATCGAAAAATATCGGATCGGATATCGAAAAAATTGGAATGTCCGAAAAAAATACAGCCCTAGTCTAGTCCAAATCCTTCAAGCATCTATAAGTGCTGCAGTTACGCATCCCTGGAACAAATATAAATCTTGGCTTCCTAGTGGCTGGACACCTAAAAGGTTTTGAAAATATTTTATTAAGACGGGTGAGAGCCCAAAAATATTTGAAAATATTTAGCAAGTATTTATCACAATTGAAAATAAGTTATTGATTACACATGTTAGTTCAACGTACACTCCCTCGAGTTCCTCACCCCTCACTAATGTTCACGCCTAACGTCTCCTACCTAGCTATGCTACCCTTCCCAAATGTAATACCCCGTATTTTTATGGCTTTTTAAATTGGGAATTTATTAAATTTAGTTGAGATATTAATTTAATATTAATCCGGAATTTTATTTTAAATATTTACTAGCGTGACGAGAGTTAGTAATTATTGAGAATTTATTGAATATTACTGAATGCGTAAAGTAATATATGAGATTGATTTTTATTAATATTGTCACGAGTGAATAACATAGCAATTATGGAAATTTAAGTCGGGACACGCCTTTGTCGTGTCGAAATCAAATTATTATTTATAAAAGTGAATAAATTATAAGTCACTTGTATGGTCATTTCGAGTGCGCCAAACTGTCCGGAAGGATCAAGATAGTCAGAAAAGTGTACCCGGAGGTTTAGTTTGGGTCTCGGGGCATTTTTAGGCATAATTGGCATCCCGGGAGGGTATTATAGACATTTTATATTTTTGGGTAATTAATCCCACGAAATTTCCTAAGTTATATCATCCATTAGGAGTTGTCTTTTAGGGTTATCAATCATAGAACATGAGAACAACCATTAGAGAAGAAGGTGAAGAGTTTTCCAAGCAATCCAAGGCCAAGAACTCACTCGATTGCACCACCACCACCACCAAAACGTAGATCGCACGACGAGGAACGCAACCATATATTTTTCATTAACAAATCAGACCCTTGAATTCCAGGAAAGTAACTATCTTGCTGATTTCTAGTTGGCATTCCTTTCATGTTAGTCTAGGAATTAAAATCCTATGTTTTAATGGAAGAATTATATGTTTTGGAAGAGAATTTATATGTGTTGTAGGGAGAATCCATGTAGTCTGGAATCATGATCATACGTAGAGGAGTACCCACGAATTTATTATGATATTTGGGAAGCAAATCTGGATTAAAATAGAGGTTTGTGATTATTCATGTAAAATTTGGTATTAGAAAGAAATATGGGATTAAACCCCTTTTTGATTGATTCGTTGAGGATTTATTGATATTGTTACGTTAGAACTTGTTTATATTTGTTGCTTATACATTTGGATAACTTTGATGGGAGTTTGGGATGAAATTATAGAGGTTTGGAGGGGTTAGAATGATTGAACCCATAGGTTGAAATTTGCAGAAAACTGGGCAAGAACTGCTTGATCGATCGATCGACCAAGAGCATCGATCGATCGACCCCATTCCTCGATTGATCGATCCCGCCTAGAAAAATGCATATTTTTATGCTTTTTGTTTAATCCGGTTAAGATACGTTGGAACCCTTGATTATTATTTATAGAGTATAATGGGTTATGAAGAGCACCAATAGGGTCTAAGTAGACTCCGTTGAGTGAAATTAATATGAGATGAAATTGTGGGTTAACGGGGAGTTATTCATAAATTGGAAATTGTGCGTACGTTCACTAAAAGATTGAGACTCGTGAAAGAAATAGAGCAGAAGGTAAGTGAGGGTATACCTACTCAAATTATACTTAGTGAGAGAGAATGCTTCGAGAGAAGTGAAGTAAGTATGAAATGAATAATAAATGAGAATAAAATAGACGAATCTGTTATGCGAGATAGTTCAGTAAAAGTTGTGCTAAGAACGGATAATAATTATGGGTCATGGGCGAACCTAATTTGGAAAATGTGAATATTTATATATATGACTATGTGACTGTGCATATATTATGTATCTGTGTAAAAATCACACCCAGGTTACTTGCAATCACAGAGGTTTCTGTGCCGCGACCGTCTTATCTCGATTGGACCTTTATGGGGGATATTGACTCGTACCCTAGAAGATAGTATCCTAGATACAGGCTATCTGAAAATGATAGTTAGATGTTCTAAGAGACGTGAGGGTATGTGCTGACCTCTTAGGATTTGTAACTATGCTTTGCCTC
This sequence comes from Sambucus nigra, assembly GCA_949130495.1. Classification (NCBI taxonomy): domain Eukaryota; kingdom Viridiplantae; phylum Streptophyta; class Magnoliopsida; order Dipsacales; family Adoxaceae; genus Sambucus; species Sambucus nigra. The sequence continues at coordinate 95,417,101 of OX422216.1, read as the reverse complement.
CATTTGTATGTGTATTGTGTTAATACAGTTCGAGAGTGATTTCGAACTAGTATTTTCTTTACTATGAGTGAAATGGGGACTTGATAACAGAGTATGCCATCACCATAAATTTTATGTGGGGTGTTGTGATTGATATATATATATATATACATATGCTTATATATGGAAACTTTCTACTGTGTGTATAAGTAGTTAAGTAATGAATAAATGCTTAAGCTTTATAACAAGTGTTCGTGAATTTTGTAACGGTACTAAGTGGTTCTAAGTAACGTAAGAATATGGAAGAGAATGATTTTCTAAAACTAAATATTATGGCCTTAGTACTTCTCGGGATAGAATTTTATGGAAAAATAAGTTAGATAGACTTATGTGATCATTAGTAAGGTAGGCTTGCACACTAGATGAGAGGAGTGTCGTATACTAACATGGTGGTTATATTAGTCGGTAAGCATTTTAAATACTTGTTAAACTATTTTTAAAACTGTTTTACACTCAGGTTCTGACCCGTTTTCTGTCATTTTTCTCCCTCTTGTATATATATGTATTTATTACAGGTGCCCAGCCACAGGGGCGTCATGCATAGGTTCTTTGGATTGGACATGATACAACTTATGTAAGAGTTGCAGGCCGTTGCTTTAGACAACCTCTTCGTTGATTCAGTTCTTACTTTAGTTCTTCATAGGTAGGGCATGTGTATCCTGATTTCCTTTTCCAGTCGAATTTGTCAGAGATTTATGTTAATTTTTATTTCCAGTATGCAATACTCTTCGGGAGTTAACTCTTGTCAGTATGATTTCATTTATAATTCTTAAACTTGGTTTGGTTTATCTGGATGGTTTAATTCTTGTGTGTTAATTGCCATCCTTAGTTTTTATGTGATTCTTAAGTTGTTGGGTACTAAAAAGTTTTTCATATTGGTATTTAATAAAGTAAAAAATAAGACTTTAAATTGTTTCGACACTTAGCTTAATTATTTAGGGTATTTAAATTGGAAATATTTATTGTATGACAGTGATCTTGAGAATGAACCAACCGTTCACCTTGATTTTAATTTAATAAATGAATGATCACTCGGTATTTAATTCGGTGGGGTGTTACAGGTGGTATCAGAGCATCAGGTTCTAGTGTCCTTTAGGATCTGTGCGGTTTATTTATCTTCCAGTGTAGCTTTCTTTGATATAAAGCCCTATGTTTAGGATTGTTGATTTCTTTGCTGAGATTTCGTTCTACTGCTATCATGTATATATCAGTGAATCTTATTTACGTTCGGGCGTGTTCGAACAATGAAGTATGGCAGATGAGGGTCGTTGGGCGAGTAGCGAGAGGCAGGGCTTAGTGAGGCCGTGAAGTATATTCGCGGATGATGACTGTAGTCGAGGTCATCCCTATTACGGCACGAGAAGCCAGGACTGTAAAGATGGCTAGGAAATTGCCTATGAATTCCAAGTTCTGCTATAGTCGAAAGAGAAGCCGAATCAGACTCATCCAATGTAGTACGCTTAGGAGAGGGTCAAATGGAAAATTGAGGAGAGTCATTAGCGAAAATTCTCAAAATGCGAAAATTGTGTGTGTTACCCAACGAAAGTAATAAATTCAAAGGCTTAACAATATGGAGGAGTGTGGTTAACTGGAAGTGAAGAATTTGGGATAAAAAATTTCTGGGCTTGTCGGAGCAAAGTTATAATAGTGGGAGTCAACCACCACATTTAATAGTGAAATATTGCGTAAATGGAAGGACCTTAAGTATAGTTTAACTGCACGTTCCTTCATCAGTTGTTCAGAATAAGATGTGAACGTTATTCTGAACCCATCACGGAAGGGCCGGAAAGGGTCCTATATGTAAATGAAGTTAGACTTTTAGCAAATCTTGTATTAGCAGAAGTGGATGCCAATGGTAGAAAAGATTTCAAGTGGGAGATCAACTCGTGAGAAAAGTTAACAACACTTAAAGAGAATTCTATTGGACAGTCGATCAAATGGTGCCAATGTCACACATTGTCCGTAGATATGTTAACGCTCTTATGTGGAAGGAGCTAAAGTAATCGAAAGATTTATGGGAGAGTGAGACTAGATGAAACGCAGTTAGCAATGCGCCGTAAGGGGGAGACCCATCAGGGGACTCATTTAAATGATTCGAAAAGTTGAATTCTTACCAAGTGATGGTGAATTTAGTAGGTGTTATTGAAGCCAGTAGCACGTTCCTTAGGGCCAACAAGCTAAGAGAACGACGGGGGTAGTCATCAGAATCGAGACTATTTAAGTCCAAGAGAAGGACAACTCTAATAGGGTCAGTATGATAGGAGATAAGTGGGTTATGTGTTGAGGTATTTTGTGGAGAGTAAAACCACACGAGTTAGAATTTTTCCGAAGCAAGAAAAAGGACAAGGGTATTGATCTTATAAGGGAAATGGTTGATGTAATTTTCGATTTGGTTCAGACAGACGCGTTATGTCCGGAAGACCATTAAGTAGCCAAGGCGATTGGCAAAGTAGAAGTATGAGTTTTATCCTCGGAGGATGAAGCGTGTTTTATGTGACACGAGCGAGTCATTACATTTTTATTTATTTCTAGATTAGCACATGAGAAGAATTTAGTGCGTATATCTATAGCATTATTATTATGTGTATATTTTCCCTGGTATAGCGGGGTTGTCTTCAGTGAAATCCGCGGAGGATAAATGGGTGCATTGTTTGTGTTATATAATTTATTGAGATTGCTCATTTTAGTGATGTGATATGCGAGTATGTTATTGTACTGATTATGGTTTTATAAAAATGGTTAAAACATTGGTAAGCAGTGATTGCAAGGATATCAGGGTTGTTGCCCTAGTACAGCATGTTTTGTTCTGACAATACCTCAGCTGCGAGAGGTTCGGGCTCGCACTCATTTTATATATATCATATCGACTTCGAAGGGTATAGTGGTACGAAAATGTTTAATACCAGGGTGTTTAGGGACTTTGTTATTATGATTCAGTGTGTATTGGGTTTACCGTTGGGCGGAAAGATTTCACTCATTATTATGTGTAGCGCTCAGGACTTAGTGGTAGGAGGAGCGAATTGTTATATTTATCCTTTTGGAATGTGAAAGTTAAGACGCATATTCATATGTTTGGGAATGGGATTTTAAGAGTCCCGATTGTATACGTACAAGGTTTATGGAAGGTGATTACCACCAATACTGATCTATAGTGCAATTAGTGAAAAGTTCTTTGTTTTAATAAAAAAAATTGCGGGAGGAGATATAGCTTTTCTCTCGAGAGATGGAATAGAAGAGTATAGGTTATGGACGGAGGACCCAACAGATTTCGATAACCGACTATGCTAGGTAGTAGTGTATCGGGGGGTTCCTTGTTTGGATTTTGCTTTGTAAGACATCCCACGCATGAAACTTAGCGTAAGGTGGGAAGTAGAGAGATGCTTGGTCATTGGTCTATGAGTCTAGTACCTCGCTCATCATAGGAGTCGTTACTATTGATTGAAAGTTAAAGTGGAGTAACGATTTAAGGCCAGTGGAGCTAGTTGTGTGGGAACGAAACATTGAAAGTTTTGTTTTATCACCCAATCGAAAGGTGGAATGATTATAAGGAGGACTTAAAAAAAATCAATTTTTAGGGTAATTAAGAGTGCCTAAGTGTTGTAAACACATTGTGAGAACAAGGGAAATAAAGAATTGGGTGTTAAGCGTGAAGCGTAGCTGATGCTTACACTAGTATGCACGGTTTATAGAGTGTGTGGGCTTCCTAGTTAGCTGTTGCCTAAATCGTTCGAGTCGAAGTGACGTGAGAATAGACGCGTGGAATATATTTTATGAGAATGACATAACAAAGTGTACCTGGTAGAGTGGATTAAGCGTGGTGCGAAGGACGATAATCCATATATACATGTACGATCAGAGTAGCAAACACGAATTTAATTGAAAGACTATGGGAAGCCATTTAGGGGTATTCCTTGAGAAGGATAAAATTTAATTATTATGGAAAACACTTCGAGAGAAATTTTACCTAGTCAAGTGTGGCAAGCGACTTGCGCGTAGTTTGAATGATGATGTTAATAAGGTATTAAGGTTCAACAATGCACATCGTGGAGAAAAGTGCACAGGTCGAAACTTTTGCTATACGCTAAGTAACGAAGGGGAGTGTTAAGTGTCACTTAATGTGAGTCATTACAAGTAGAAAACGATGTTGAGTGGGACATAACGAGTAGTCTCTGCAGGCACCACTCATAGATAGAAATCGATTAGAGTGAGAGGATCAACTAGAGAATTTTGTAGTAAACCTACGATTCCTAACATAGAAGAGAGCAATTTGGTGAAATTTCTTGGATGAGGTGCTAACTTCAAGGTAAGGTCACGAGTTCCTTAGAATGTGTGGAACAAGTTGACCTAAAAGAAAGTGATTATTATTATTTTGGGTGGTATAGACTATTAGACAGTGTGCCCCACCCTTTCTTTAAAAATAAGAATCGAATTGGTAAGAGGTTCTTCCCGGTATTATTCTGAATTAGAATGGGATCATTAAACCCCACTTTTAATCTAGGATTTCAGAAAGCGGTGGGGATAACGTTTCGTTTTGAGTAGGTTGTATCACTCTTAGCCGGGGAATAGGCGAGGTGATTAAATATGAGTGGAACCACATGAAAGTAATTTTGAATTCATGGTGATCATTTCATTTCCAAACGGATGTATATAGAAAGTGATGTTTAGTACAGTAAAGTTTCGTCAAAGCACTCATACCTATTTATTGTGGACAAATTGCTTATTGAAATTTTGTGTGGAAAAACCTTAACTATTCTCCCTCTAGCTGTTTGGAGGTGAGTGGATAATCAGGATCTTTGATGGGCTGAGTTAGAGTCTGATGACTGTGGGGGAATTACCATGACTGTTTTAGGTGACTTTTGAATATCATAAGAGTTACGTCGCCAAAAATCGAGATTCAAATAACTGACAAGAGTGGACAAATGTTTGCATGGTTTCTCTCAAAAAGGTAGTTTTGTGTTTAGATAAATCGAGAAATTGTTAAGTAGTGAGGTGAGACCTCCTAATAATATGAGACAATGGGGGCTAATGATGTGTAGTCTCGTCTTATGCGAATATCAACGGATTGGAGAACAATGTGAAGTGTCGTTATTAAGGTGTTACTCTATAATTGATAGTATCGAGATTGTTAAATAAGCTTATTGTGAGGCGGGGAGGACTATAGAAATTCGCCTTACCCGAAAGTCCATTTTGAGTGTTAATAAAGTATCCAGATCTATTTTTACCAGACATACCTTATTTTCTGAATTTCGGGACGAAATTCCGTTATTAGGGGGGAAGTATGTAATACCCCGTATTTTATGGCCTTTTAAATTGGAGATTTATTAAATTTAATTGAGATATTAATTTAATATTAATTCGAAATTTTATTTTAAATATTTACTAGCGTGATGAGAGTTAGTAATTATTGGGAATTTGTTGAATATTAATGGATGACTAAAAGTAATATATGAGATTGATTTTATTAATATTTTCATGAGTGAATAATATGGCAATTATGGAAATTTAAGTCGGGACACGCCTGTGTCGTGTCGGAACCAAATTATTATTTATAAAAGTGAATAAATTATAAGTTGGCTTTATGGTCGTTTCGAGTGTGACAAAGTATCCGGAATGGTCGAGATAGTCAGAAAAGTGTATCCAGGAGTTTAGTTTGGGTCTCAGGACATTTTTAGGCCTAATTGACATCCCGGGAGGATATCATAGACATTTTGTATTTTTGGATAATTAAACCCACGAAATTTCCTAAGTTATATCAGCCATTATGAGTTGTCTTTTAGGGTTATCAATCATAGAACATGAGAACAACCAATAGAGAAGAAGGTGAAGAGTTTTCCAAGCAATCCAAGGCCAAGAACTCACTCGATTGCACCGCCACCACCACCAAAACGTAGATCGCACGACGAGGAACGCAACCATATATTTCTCATCAACAAATTAGACCCTTGAATCCCAAGTAAGTATCTATCTTGCTGATTTGTAGTTGGTATTCCTTCCATGTTAGTCTAGGAATGAAAATCATATGTTTTAATGGAAGAATTATATGTTTTGGAAGAGAATTTGTATGTGTTGTAGGGAGAATCCATGTAGTCTGAAATCTTGATCATATGTAGAGGAGTACCCACGAATTTATTATGATATTTGGGAAGCAAATCTAGATTAAAATAGAGGTTTGTGATTATTCATGTAAAATTTGGTTTTATAAAGAAATATGGGATTAAACCCCTTTATGATTCATTCATTGAGGATTTATTGATGTTGTTACGTATAACTTGTTTATATATGTTGCTTATACATTTGGACAACTTTAATGGGAGTTTGGGACAAAATTATAGAGGTTTGGAAGGGTTAGAATGATTGAACCCGTCGGTTGAAATTTGCAGAAAACTGGGCAAGAACTGCTTGATCGATCGATATACCAAGAGCATCGATCGATCGACCCCATTCCTCGATCGATCGATCCCTCCTGGAAAAGTGCATATTTTTCCCCTTTTTGTTTAATCCGGGTAAGATATGTGGGAACCCTTGATTATTATTTAATGAGTATAATGGGTTATGAAGAGGACCAGTAGGGTCTAAGTAGACTCCGTTGAGTCAACTTAATATGAGATGATATTGTGGGTTAACAGGGAGTTATTTATACATTGGGACTTGTGCGTACGTTCACTAAAAGATTGAGACTCGTGAAAGAAATAAACCAGATGGTAAGTGAGGGTATACCTACCGAAATTACACTGAGTGAGATAGAATTCTTCTAGAGACGAGAAATATGAAATAAATAATAAATGAGAATAAAAGAGACGAATCCGTTATGCAAGATAGTTGAGTAAAAGTTGTGCTAAGAACGGATAATAATAATTATGGGTCGTGGGCAAACCTAATTTGGAAAATGTGAATATTTATATATATGATTGTGTGACTGTGCATATATTATGTATTTGTATAAAAATCATACCCAGGCTACTTGTTATCACGGAGGTTTTCGTGCCGAGACAGTCTTATCTCGATTGGACCTTTATGGGGGATATTGACCCGTACCCTAGATGATAGTATCCTAGATACCGGCTATCTGAAAATGATAGCCAGGTGTTCTAAGAGATGTGAGGGTATGTGCTGACCTCTTAGGATTTGGAACTATGCTTTGCCCTCATTTGTATGTGTATTGTGTTAATACAGTTCGAGAGTGATTCCGAACTAGTATTTCCCTTAGTATGAGTGAAACGGAGAGTTGATAACAGAGTATGCCAACACCATAGATTTTATGGGTGGTGATGATAGTATATATATATATATATGGAAACTTTCTATTGTGTGTATAAGTAGTTAAGTAATGAATGAATGCTTCAGCTTTATAACAAGTGTTCGTGAATTTTGTAACGGCACTAAGTGGTTCTAAGTAACGTAAGAATATGGAAGAGAATGATTTTCTAAAACTAAATATTATGGCCTTAGTACTTCTTGGGATAGAACTTTATGGAAAAATAAGTTAGATAGACTTATATGTGATCAGTAGTACGGTAGGCGTGCATACTAGATGAGAGGTGAGAATTCTCAAGAGAGTGTCGCATACTAACATGATGGTTATATTAGCCGGTAAGCATTTTAAATACTTGCTAAAATATTCTTAAAACTATTTTACACTCGGGCTCTGACCCGTTTTCTATCATTTTTCTCTCTTTTGTATATATATGTATGTATTACAGATGCCCAGCCATAGGGGCGTCAAGCATAGGTTCTTTGGATTGGACGTGCTGCAGCCTATGTAGGAGTTGCAGGCCCTTGCTTTAGATGACCTCTTCATTGATTCAGTTCTTACTTTAGTTCTTTATAGGTAGGGCATTTGTCGCCCGATTTCCTATTTCGGTTGGATTTGTCAGAGATTTATGTTTATTTATATTTCCAGTATTCAATACTCTTCGGGAGTTAACTCTTGTTAGGATGATTTCATTTATAGTTCTTAAACTTGGTTTGGTTTATCTGGATGGTTTTATTCTTCAGTGTTAATTTCCATCCTTAGTTTGTATGTGATTCTTAAGATGTGGGGTACTAAAAAGGTTTTCATATTGGTATATAATAAAGTAAAAAATAAGACTTTAAATTGTTTCGACACTTAGCTTAATTATTTAGGGTGTTTAAATTGGAAATATTTATTGTACGATAGTGATGCTGAGAATGAACCAACCGTTCACCTTGATTTTAATTTAATAAATGACTGATCACCCGGTATTTAATTAGGTGGGGTGTTACACCAACTAAGTCTCCTCAATAACTATTTATCAGCTAAAGAAATTGGCTCCCCCGTATCGTCCATACAGTACACTACCTATTAAGTCCTATGTTAAATATCTCTTTAACTTCTCTCGTACCACCCATACAGTATGATATCGTGACACTAATAAATAACACGTGTCATATGTTATTATTAACCATAATTAACATCCCACTTATGTTATCGTTAAACTATTTCATTAAGTTACTCTACTTAAATCAACTTTTAGATATACGCTATCTAACTTTATTACCATCACACGCTAGGTATAATATTTCTTAACTACATCTCATTTAGATATATGTTATCTACAACAACTACTTTCACACACAAGTAGGATAATACACATGTCTGTATAGATCTGTCACACAATCTATATACTCTGCTAAGAACCGCAATGCAAGTCTGCATACTCTCCTATCAAGTCCATGTACCTCTTGTACTCAATAAAGGACTATTAGTTTGGCATGTATCCTCGAACCCAAAATAATTCAACACACAATGGAGGTGAACATAGTTCTAAGCCTTTGGTCAACGCACATACCTAACGTACATAAACAACAAGCCAACCACACTACTACACACACATAGTAAGCCTCCCTAAGTTCCATGTTATGGGACACAAATTCAGACCTCACTGGAATCGTCAAGGTGGATTTTGCCCTCTACGCGAAAAGCTCCAGATAGCAGGTAGCATAGGTATGTTCACACACATAAGAAAGCACATAATAGGCATAGACACGGACTATAAATGTAATCCGCATTGGTATACACACAACCTATAAACAACATACATGTAGGTATACACACAACCTATAAACACCCTATGTATAGATATTCACTCAACCTATGATATAATGCATATAAGTCTACATTCAACCTATAATTATCATTCGTACGTAGTATATACATCGCAAAAACTTACTGTACTTATCAATTTATGATTATAACTCTCTATCGTAAACTCCCGAGTATTATTCTCAATCTTAAGGGCCCTAGTTAACCCCTTACATTATTTTCAGTAGTTAATTCACTCACACTCTACCGTTATACACCATAAGTTCACTTGAAATCCCCACAACTAAATTTCATTCTTTCGAATTCACTTGCACTAGTCTTTGAGCCAGATAATCTTAGTCGGAATTCTCTTATTCATGAGTAAGTACCAATCCTACCGAGGCCTATTGTAATTCATAATATCCATTATTATGTATTAAAGATGTACTAAAAGTGTCCCCGATAATTATTCTTACGTTCTGGGCTTAAATAGGGAAATTTATCAAAATATGGGAAATCCAAATCGATTCGCCTAAGAGGCGGAATCGATTCGAAAACTATTAGTTCTTCTTCCTCCCCACGCAGTTGCGTTTTCTCCAATTTTTAATTCTCAAAACCTCATGATTCTTCACCAAACTCTTAATCAACATTACTAAATATTATAAAGATGTATAAGGATGATTTCCAACGCAAATATATCATCAAAACATCAAGGATTCTACTCAAGAACTGATTATAATCTTTAATTCCTCAAAACCCTATTTTTCATGTTCTTCATCTATATTAATCAACAACCCAAATCCCTTTTATATTTTTAATTCAATCAGCTCTGATTTCGTGTTAACTACAATACATGGGTCCATTCTACATGCAACCCAATTGCAACTCGTGGATTTTAACTCGCAAAACCCCAAGAACATCTATTTAATCATCAATTTATAAAACCCTACTCTACATGGGTATTATTACTTCTTAAAAACATGCAAGATAAACACTTGCCTTACGATTGCAAGTCTAAATTCGTTTGTTGATGATGAAGTTGATCTCTCCTCTTTTTTATTCCAATTCTGACAACACTTTTGAGATGGATCAATGTGCTACACCTTCAAACTCTCTTTTCTTCCTCTCAAATGGCCTCTCCTCTCATCTCATTTGATTTTCTAACTTCTAACCCTAACTCCCTCATCACATATACTGATATAAATGGGGTAAATTCGTAGGTCCCTTTTCTCTAAAAATTCAAAAGATCAAAATACCCCTTTGGGGTGCCGATTTGGCCTAAAAATGCCCCGTGACCCAATCCAAACCCTCGAGTACACTTTTCTGATTATCTCAACCCTTATGGACACACCGACGCACTCGAAATGACCATATGAATGACCCATAAATAAATCACATTTTATTTCATATGCTTAAGTCTTTACATGACTCACACGCGCATTCCGACTAAATTACTGTAACTGTCGTGTTTCTCACTCAAGATAATTTTAATACATTCTTGTCATTCACTAAGTAATATTCAATAGAATTATCACAATTAAATATTAACCATTGTCACACTAATTAATATTTTTTTTAATCTAGATTAATTTTCCCATTTTTATTAAATCAATCCCCATATGAAAATCATTAAAAATTACGGGGTGTTACACAGGCTTGTAGTACTTGCACTAGATGAGAGGTGAGGTATTCATGGCATGTGAGTGTCGATGGGTTTTATGTTTATCATAAACGAGTCTCTTGATTTACATTGTTATCTTTTTAGACATTTCTTGCAACTTTCGGGCTCTGACCCACATTTATAAATCTTTTCCCCCACGGGTATTATTATTGCCATATACAGGTTTAGCGGGGCTAAGCAGTCAGACTTGCAGTTATGGGAATTTAGCTTGGTATCCTTAAAGTAATAGTGTATGGTTATTTATAATAGTCATTGTAACTAGGAGTTCGATTCATTGTTGGTTATAGTATTTATTTATTTCAGTTTATACATTTGTGTAAAAAATATTATTGTATATTAGATTTAGTTCACTGTAGTTTCAGTTTTTTCTTAGTTCAATTATCCCTTTATCATCCTTTGTTGAGTTTTTTTATGGATGATTTTTATTTACTGTAATTTTTGTTTATCATTGATGTTGAGAATGATATCGATTTTTTAGCGCTCCTTGTATTTGGAAGTCGGCCTAATATAGTGGGAGTTGAAAATATGGGGTGTTACAAAATGCACATGGAATTTAATTGAATCGTAAACCATAATGGAATTTCGAGAAATATTCTAAACGCACAAATTATAAAAGAAAAATACTATGGTAGTCATTCAAATAGTCTTTGTGCATTGTTTGACTGTAATAATGATGCTCAGTGCAAAAATTATTACAAGGCAAATGCTACGATAATCATTAAATTACAGAGCAAGAGAAATGTGATTCTTTAGATTGTCACATTGAGCCTAAATTAATCAAACTAGTATTATATAATGTTGGGTTTAATATGAAATGACAAATAATAAAAGATAATTGATTTCGTATTACAAAAATTGCCAAAGAAAGAGAGAGAGATGGGAGAAAATAGATATGTTTTCTCTTCTTACCTCTCAACAAACAAATTACACATTGCAGCCATCCCCTTTTCGATCCTCGTGGCGGGTAAGAGGGAGGATCCTAAGTCCCACGCGTCCCTCTCGGGAGCGCTTCGACCGGCGTCGTTAATGAGGTGAAAAATGTAAAGAGATAGAGTCGCCAGTCTATTTTACTCAAAATAGTCAAAAGAAAAGTGAGCCATCCCAAAGGAAAGCATCCAAATACATACTGATACATGCGAAACCAAAATGATTCAAAAAGGGTCTGGAGGCTAAGTTACGAAATGGGAAGGTGTTAGGCACCTATTACGCCCTTACGGTCTCTCATGGGTTGTTGCTATTTTCTTTTATTTCCCTGTGATATGTGTGCATGTATATACGTAGTGGAGATAGGAATCATCGACTTGTATCATGGAAGAGATAAAGCGAGTCATTCATAGGAATGTTCCTAAAAATAATATTAGAAAATAGGATTTATGCGCTTATCCTGGCATTGATCATTATAAGGGAATGATAACGCATGTGGAATAATACGCCACTAAGAACAAAAACATATATATGTAAATACATAGATTTTTAAAGGAGTTAAGTTTGAAGAATAGAAAAAATAGAAAAAAAAGTAGGAAAAGGACTCGAGTCTCGGGTTTTACCCCGAGACGCCTATGTAGCCTATAGAGGCATTAAAGTCCACGTAGTTCGTATGCAAAATGGGGGGGGGGGGATTTATCCCATAAATCCACTCGGGACTTCCCTTATTTGTGTGTGTGTGTAAAAAGTGTTTTAGTTGTGAGAAAAGTGTGGGGATTCCCGCTTGGAATTTATGAGCAAATCCTCTTTTTCTTGTTTTTTGGGTTTTATTTATATAAAAATAAGATATGTGCAATAATACTAGATAAAAATTATATTAAGGTATGTGAGATGAGAGAATAAAAGTATTAAGTAACAAAACAAGTTAATGGGAATTTAAAGAGAGAGTAGAGAAAGTTGGACCTTCTTGAAGATCTTGAGCTTGCTCTTGGGTGTTGGAGAGCAGCCCTTGCACTTGGGTGATGATGGGGGATACTTAAGTCACTAAGTTTGATGAAGAAGGTGATGAAAGGTGAAGGTTGGAAAGGGATTTGTATGTGGAAATCACACTGACTTCGAGACGGGTTTTCTGAGTTTGCTAGGAGTGATGGATCTCTGATTTTTCTCCTTTTGAATGAGGTTAGGGCCAAATTTTAATAGGCCCAGGGTATTTCCTATTCGCATAGCCCTGGTCCTGGCAATCGACAAGTGTGTTTAGGTACATTGTCGATAGGCAGGGCCTGGAACTTGCCGTTTGGCAGTGTCTTTCAGGTTCCTTTGGAAAATCGGTTGTAGAGCGCAAATCGGTGATCCGAATTGTGCACGGGGCAAAACATTGGAAAGGTATTTTAGAGAACTTCGAAAGTCTTTTGGAGTGCTCCCGGGTTCGGGAGTTGACTGTGGTTTAAATATGGCTCAAAAGTGTTCATCGATCCTTTAGACGGGGGATCGTCGGACGCAAACGGATCGTTCGTCCGCATGATAAGTCAGAATCACTCACGGGGTAGACTGTTAGAAAGGTTAGGAGATGTAATTCAACATTCTAAAGAGATTGACTCGGTTTGGGGAGTTGACTTTGGTCAACCGGGGCCTGAAAGTGTTTGGTGTCCTTTCGGAGTAAAATATATCGTTCATCCGTACCGTAAGTCTGAATCATGCAGGGGAAGACCGTTGGAAAGGGGTTTCAGTGACCTTCAAAGATTCATTCAGTCTCGATTGAGCTAAAGAGTTTACTTTGGTCAAACGGAGCCTCGGAGCGTCCGGTGACCTTCTAATCGAGTTTCGGGGGAAAATGGGTCATTTGTCCGCATGGTAAGTCAGAATCGTACATGGGATGGATCGTTGGAAAGGGGATTAGTACCCTTTGAAGATTCAATCAGTCTCGGTTGAGCCGAAGAGTTTGACTTTTGGTCAAATAGAGCTTGGGAGTGTCTGATGGCCTTCAGGTCAGTACCCAGGGTATGACTTGGGTTTACAATGATGAAGGGAGGTACTAGGGACTTAAGGAGAGGTTAAGGGGTATTAGAATGGGGTGTCTACAGAGCCCCTTGATGGGTGAGTTTGGAACAAATGATAATCGTCGAATAAACACCACATGATGCCTTTAAAAGAGGATGTGTTGAGGTCGATTATGAGGACTAAGGATGAGGATGATCGATTCTGCGAGTCAAAACCAATTCCGAGGGCTTGAAAATGAGGGTGAACAATTATGCGGGTCGAAGCCAATTCTGAGGGCTTGAAGATGAGGGTGACCGATTCTCCGGGTCGAAGCCAATTCTACAGGCTTAAGTTTTAGATGACCAATTATGCGGGCTTAAGTTGGGGATGACCAATTTTGCGGGTCGAAGCCAATTCTGCGGGCTTAAGGATGAGATGACCGCGAGCTTAAGGATGAGATGACCAATTCTGCTGGTCGAAGCCAATTCTGCGGGCTTAAGGTGAGATGACAAAATCTGTGGGTCAAAACCAATTTTGCGGGCTTAAGGTGAGATGACCAATTTTGCGGGTCGAAGTCAATTCTGCGGGCTTAAGGATGAGATGACCAATTCTGCGGGCTTTAGTTGAGATGACTAATTCTGCGGGTCGAAGCCAATTCTACGGGCTTTAGGTGAGATGACCAATTCTGCGGGTCGAAGCCAATTCTATGAGCTTCAGTTGAGATGACCAATTCTGCGGGTCGAAGCCAATTATGCGGGCTTTAGTTGATAAGTTCTTGGGGAACTCTATCGGGAAAATTACCTCGTGATTTTGATTTGAGCTAGGGAGCTGATTCCTGGGAAATTGTTGTGTCTTTTGGAGACTTTACTTGGGGAACAACCAATCTAATTATGGGGAATTGATTAGGTGGTCGAGAGTTTGGGCATATTTCTTTGGGAGATTTGAGACCTGAAGTTTTGGATATTTTGGAGGTCCTCTGGGGACGTTGTCAGGGAGAGGTTAGCCTATCTTTTGAGAGTTCCGCTAGGGAAAAAGGGGTTCTGCTTGAGGAAGTGCGAAATTTTCTTGGTGAAAATGGTCTAAATCCTTTCTGGGATTTTTAGGAAATTTCTGAGGATTTTCTGGGAATTTTTGTATGAAAATTTAAGGGAGGTGCCGGTCGACATATTATGGAGGGTGCCATTCGGCAGTGGCACGATTTTTTGAGTTTCCTTGAGAAAGAAAAGGGTCAGTGCCGATCGGTTGGTGGGGGTCAGTGCCGATCGGCATGACCCTTGGCATCCTATATAAAGAGACGAATTCCCCTCATTTTTACAGCTTCTTTCCTTCTCTCTTTTTGTAATTTTCTTTTGCGAATCTTCCTAGCCATCCGTGATTTGAAAAATGTCCTCTTTTGTGAGCACTGCAGTACACCAGGAGTGGTTGGTTGTTTACGACTAGGCGAACGTGGAATGGAGGGCCAGGGCACCTCTTGCTTTGGGAGTGAGAACTCCTTTGATGCATTCGAGCCGATTGCGGATGAGCGGACCTTGCTGCTGGAGCCATCACGTCATCGCTCTTCGAGGTGGTGAACCCTGGCGGTTATGTAAGTAAAATGACTTTTGGCATTCTTTTTTTGATTATTTTCCTTTTTTCTTGAATTCTAACAAGGATTTTCTCTTTTGGCACTTTGATGTCTCTTTGTCGAATATGCATGCCCGCGGGACGACGAGGCATAAGGGTGTCAGGGAGCATCTTCCACATGTGGTGCACTGGGTAGTATCCTCAATAGGCTTTGGGAGGTTGGCGTCTGTGCTGGATGAGATACCTCGTTCGACGACAGTCTTATGTGCCCTGGTGGAGAGGAGGTGGGACACTACCCAGACCTTCCATTTTGGCTTCAGGGAGATGACTATGACTCCAATAGATGTACAGCAGTTGGTGGGGCTAGATTGCGATGGGGAAAAGATAGAGGTGGATATCTCTTTGCGGGTGAGGCCGGAGGCGGTAAGTGCGATGCTTGGTGATGTGGGGAGGATATTGTCTGGGGATTCCATCCGTTTGTCGCTGCTGAAGGATGTTTTATTGGGCAGGGTGATCGATGTGGAGGACGGGCTGCAGGTGAGGCAGATGGCCCGGTTGTTCATTTTTTTTTTGTGTCAGGGAGTTTTTTGGTGGCGTCGAGCGGCGATGTCATCCATTTGTGGTTCTTTCCATACTTGAGAGTTTTTTCGAACATCTCTTTCTATGATTGGGGGAGCCTGACTTTGGCGACCCTCTATTTTTCTCTGGATGCATTCAGCCGGTGCTGCCAGCAATCTTTCACTGGAGCCATGTACCTTCTTGAGGTATTATTTAATTTTGTTCATTCCCGTTTTCCTTATGCATCTCTTTTGATTGGTAATTTCTTGTCTTTGGAAGACATGGTTCTATGAGGTGATCGGGTGTAATACCCATCTGATTGCTTTAAAGGACGAGACTCTTGGGGATTTTTATCGGTTGCATCGATGGCGCAAGGCCAATCGGCAGTCGAGGAGGTCTTTTTCTCTAGAGGCAGTGCATCAGGTCTTGAATGGCCTGACCAGTGACAAGGTAAGACTTTTTCTTCTTCAGTCTAAAATCTTTGAGTGCTCTGATTTTATGTTCACTCATATTTTGCTGGGGATTTTCCAGGTGACCTTTTGCCCTTGGGGGACAACCATTCAGGACATGAGGTTGATCGGAGTAAATACGCAGATGAGGTATTTGCTGGCGCATGAGTTTGCCCACTCTTGGTATCTTGGGGAGAGGGTGGTTCGTTAGATTCCTGAGGGGGAGATGGTGGTGCCACCTGTGAGGCCCCTTATATCTATGAGGTGGGAGCGGCTGCTGTCGAAGGATGCGAGGATCGCGGCGATGATTGGCGATTCCTACCTTTTGGACACCGATAAGGTTGTGCCATATGATTATATGGACTTTATAACGAGCTGGATGATGGCGCCCAACATATATGATGCACTGCCCTTCCTTCCTACGAGTTCGATTCTGCCAACGGGGTCCTCCCACAGCGGTGGTGGTCCTTCGACATCTGCGGCAGCGGTGGCTTTAGAGGTTACCTTTGTGAGGCTACATACTCCTTCGTACAATATCCGATGGGCTAATGGAGGGATGGTGCCTATGCTGCATCATCCTCATGCGATGGAACTGAAGGAGTTCGGCTTGACAGAGGAGGCTCTTCGCCCTAAGGTATATCTTTTCCGCTCTTTTCTTTTCCTTCCTTTCGATTTCTTTTGGTCTTTTCTGTTTGATACTGATTTTGCCTTTTCTTGCAACATGTCCGGGTTTCCACCACTTGGCTGAGGTATATTAAGGACTGGATATCTTCAGCGACTGCCCATATTCAGGATGCAATTCTTGTTCCTTCCTGCTTGGTACCGTCGGCCTCATCCGGGGAGGAGTCTGGTTTAGGTAGTGGTGGTGCGTCATCTCGCTGTCGGGGAAAGAGAGCGCGTCACAGGGGTAGAAGCTCTTAGGAGAGAGTGGCGAAGACTAGGTGAGAGAGAGGGAGGGAGAATGTGGGTTCGGGCTGAATCCCATTATTTTTTGATTTTCTTTATTTTTCCTGCAAAACTGACGTAACACAGAAATATATCTATGCAATGCAATGAAGTCTTTTGATTATCTTCTACTAATGATAAATGAATGAATGCATGCGCTTTTTACTTTGCTGCTGAGACCGTAAAAAGAAATATTTTTGGGATCTTGAAAGAAAGTTTTATTTAAAATGAGAATTTATATAAAGATGAAAAGGGGATTTTTGAAATTCTGTTTGAGAATATCAATTTATTTTGAGTTTTCTGAATTTTGTCAAAAGTGGAAAAAGGAAAATTTCCAAAAGTAGGGGATTTCTGATCAGTAAGCACCTTGTACGACCTATCGGTAGGTCAGTCCAGTCCCATCAATTCAAAGCTTTGATTTGTACCCTCTTCAGCCTTTGGTACCTTGTGGGGTAGGATTTTCTCCGATTTCTTCAGGGGTTATGTCTTTTGTGGGGGGTTTTAAGTATAAAAGAGGGGTACGAGTGGAGTGTTTTCCTCACACCCTCACATTCCTACTTTCTTATTCTGTGAGATGGCCCTCCTTGGTAGCGTTGAGTTTGCCAACTACCTCGAGACTTTGGGGGTGATGTGCTCTTATAACGTTGACTACGATGCTTACAACATGCGTCGAGTTTCTTTATGGAATAATCGGCCCCATAGAGTGGAACATGATAATGTCGGCAGTACAATTATGGTACCCTAAAGACCATGTATTCAGCATTGGCTTGGAAGAAGTCTATCCGACTTGTGAGGAATTTTCTGCCATATTAGGGATAAATCCTGATGTCGCTGCGGCTCTACCTGAGTTTTCATGTTCTCCCTAGGAGTTGTTGGCCGGACTTCTTTATATTTCGTCCTCAGCGGCCAAATCACTGGTGGCTGGAAGTATGATTTCTCTTCCGGTGGTGTTACGGTCCATGCATTTGCAGGAGGTTGGTGATGCTAAATATGCTGGAACTGTCATTCTAGGCTTGGTTTCAAAATTGTTGCTGGTGACTAGGGAGCTGCTGGTGGACCCACAACTTGCAGCTATTACCTCATGGATGTCCTACCATCACAATCCTGCGGCGGTGATACTGGCAGATACTTTGAATGGCCTGGATGCCTGGTGAGAAGGTCGTTATGACTTTTTGAGGGGTAGCCTTGTGATGTTGTTCATGTGGTTGTCTGAAAGATTCCGCCTGGTGACTCCTCCGAAATACCCTTCATCGGCTATAACTAATTTCTTTTCACGCCATTTCATTAGTTTCGGCTTCGATATTGAGAGCTGGGAGAACTAGTTTATGGAGCATGGGGTTCTAAATCTGTACTGGTTAGTTCCTTGGTAGGGATAGCTACTGCCTATTCTGGAACTGGGAGAATACCCGTATGTCCGGCTGGTTGGTCTCAGACATACCTCTTTTTATTTCCTTTGGCGACTTCTGCGCCAATTTGGCTGGGAGCAGATCGTACCACCTCAGAAACTAGACTTCTTTCCGGTAGAAGATTTGACAGAGTGTCTGCATATGCGACTTGGCTCTTTATGGGAGAGTCGACGTCCATCGACCCGTCCTTCTCAGTCTGCTGAGAGAGTTTAGCACATACCTGGGGATTATATGAAGTGGTTGTGGAGGAGAGTAGTTAGCAAGAAGTTGGAAGTGGAGACTGGACAAAGGTGGCTTGCCTTATCTAATACAATGGAAGGAGGTGTGGTAGTTTTTATGAGGCTGGTTCGAGCCTATCGGTCCATGGAACATCTGCGACATTCTATTCAGGTAGGGGAAGCTTGGGGACCCCAGGATGTAGATGATGATGATGGAGAGGGCTCTTCTGGTAGCTGTGGGTAGGACACTTGGAGAGTTTGTTTTGTAATGGGAATAAATTTGGAAATTTTATTTGGCTTTTTTGGAAGGTAGGGGGAAGGGAGTCATCCATTCCTTTATGTAATATCACTGTAATTTCTTATTAATGAAATAAATAAGTTTTTGATCATCTAGCTGTGCCTTTTGATGAAATTTGTATTTTTGAATTATCTATACCGATCGCTAAGGCATGCATAATCCTTTTGTTCAAGTATATATTAAAGTGAACTGTCATTCTCGGAGATAAGAAAAGTGTAGTTTTTTGTGAAAAAGAAAGGGTCGTGCTCATGTAAGACGTATGAGCTGCCTATGTACCTCTGGGGGGTTTTGAAATTTTTTAATTTTTATGAGAATGATTTTTGCAGAGGATCAGGCCCACGTAGTTCTGGGTAGAGGGAAATGAAGAGATTTTTCTTTTTTTTAGAATAGAAGGGAAATGAGAAGAGTCGTAGTGCTCCAAAATTTCGGACTAGGGGTAGAATTTATTGAGACGGTCCAGGTTGACTGGACAATCCATCTCTTCTCTATCCAAGTCAGTGAGCATGGCGGCACCACCGGATAAGATCTCCTTGACAATGTATGGGTCGCTCCAATTGGGCTTGAATTTCCCTCTGGGGTCCCAGATGGGCTCTACTATTTCTTTGAGGGCTAAATCCTTTTCTTGGACACCGCGGTCCTTGACTCTCTTATTAAATGAATGCATTATTCGGTAATGGTACCTTGTATGTGATATAGCGCTTTTAATATCCTTTCATCTAAGAGTGACATCTCGTCGAGGCGGCTTTGATTCCAGTCTTCCTTACTGACCTTGCTTTCAAGCATGATGCGCAACGAGGGTATTTCTATCTCCACGGGTAGGACTTCTTCCATTCTGTATACTAGAGAGTAATGGGTAGCCCTAGTAGAGGTTCAGATTGAGGTTCAGTAAACCCAGAGGGCGTATGGGATTCGTTCGGCCCAATCTCGATAGCTTTAGGTCATTTTACTGATGATGGCTTTGAGGTTCTTGTTGGCGGCTTCGACTGCACCATTTGTTTGAGGTAGGTAAGGAGAATATTTGTGTCTCTGAATCCCATACTCGTTGACCATTTCTATGACTTCTGCGACTTCTGCCTCAAAATATAACCCGTTATCTGACACTAGCTCGTACAGGGCTCCATATCGGAAGATGATGTTTTTCTTAATGAATCTGACCACTTTCTTGGCATTCAGAACTACGTATGACTCATCTTTGACCCATTTGGTGAAGTAATCAATGGCAACCAGGATGAACTCATGCCCGTTAGAGGACTTGGGTGTAACCTTCCCTATGATGTCGATGCCCCAGGTGGAGAACGGCCAGGGAGAAGTTATGTTGTATAATTCTCACAAAGGCAAGTGTTGAAGGTTGAAGAATTGTTGGCATTTGAGGCATCTCCGGACATAGGCGGTGCAATCCTGGATCATGGTGGTCCAGTAGTAGACTTATTGAATGATCATTTTGTCAAGCATGTGACCGTTCATATGGGGTTCACATTCTGCATTGTGGATTTTCTGCATTACCTCTTCAATATCAGCCCCTGCGATGCAGTGTGGATTGGTTCCATTAAAGTTTCTCTTATATATTTCTTTGTGACAGATGATGTACTGGGCGGCCAATCTTCAGAGGGTTGCCCAGTCTTTCTTGTTGGAACCCTCGGGATACCTACCATGCTTAAGGAGGTGCAAAATATCATAGTACCAGTAATTGGCTAGCTCGGGATCTTCTATGGTGATGAGCTCAATGTGGTAGCAATGGGTTGGTTTGTCTTGCTTTTGAATTAGGAAGGGGGCCATTGTTATTCCTTCGAGCATGTCGACTTTGGAGGCTAAAGTAGTAATAGCATCGGCCAGGCTGTTCTTTGCTCGGGGTAGGTAGTGGAAGGTGATATCTTGGAATCGGGAGGCTAGTTCTTCTAAGTGGATATGGAAGGGTTGAACTTTCTCGTCCTTGACTTTCCATTTTTTGAGCACCTGACCAATTATGAGAGCAGAATCCCCATAGACATCTAGGCGTTGGATACCTTTTTGCCTACCGTACATGCCTCATATTCAGTCATATTATTGGTGTAGGGGGAATCCAATTTGATGGCGATGGGAGTGTGGGAGTCATCTAGGGCAATCAGAAGTATCCCAATGCCATATCCCTTTTTGTTGGCAGCGCCGTCAAAGAACATTTGCCATCAGAGATCGTCCCGAGCAGCGCAGAGGATGTTTTTGTCTGGGAATTCGGAGATCCAGTCATCAGCTTCTTCCATAGGGTAGTCAGCGAGGTAGTCAGAGATGGTTCTTCCTTTCATGGATTTCTGTGTGATGTACACGATATCAAACTCAGCTAAGAGCATCAACCATTGAGCCATTTGGTTGGATAAGGCGAGTTTCTCAAGAAGGTACTTGATGGGGTCCATTTGACATACAAGCTAAATGGGAAATGCGAGCATGTAATGTCGTAACTTTTGGGTGACCCAAATAAACGCGACACATGCTTTTTCCAAAGTAGTGTAGTTGACTTCGTACCTATCCAATTTGCGGCTGGCGTAATAGATGGATTTTTCTTTGCGAGAATATTCAAGGCATTGGACTAGCAAAGCCCTAGCTGCAGTGTCGGTTATAGTTAGGTAGAGGAGTATGGGGAGACCAGGCTGTGGTAGCATGAGTATCGGAGGTTGAGTCGGGTATTATTTGATTCGGTCGAAGGCTTCTTGGTAGGCCTCGTTCCAAACTTTGGTTGAATCCTTTAGGAGGAGTTTGAAAATTGGTTCATAATTAGAGATGAGCTGGCTGATGAACCGACTGATGTATTGCAATTTCCCAAGGAAACCTCGGACCTCTTTCTTCGTTCGAGGAGGTGGCATCCCAAGTATGGCTTTTAGCTTGGCAGGATCTGCTTCTATCCCCTTTTCACTGACCACGAATACTAAGAGTTTTCCCTTTGTAATGCTGAAGACACGTTTCTGTGGATTGAGTCTCATCTGATACTGTCGCAGTCGTTCGAAGAACTTTCGGAGAGCGGGAACATGACCTTCTCTAGTTTTGTATTTGATAATCATATAATCCACATAGACCTCGACTTCTTTGTGAATGAGATCTTGTAGGATGGTCGTGGCATCCATCTGGTAGGTAGCCCCAGCATTCTTAAGACCAAATGGCATAACAGTGTAGTAGAAGGTTCCCTATGGGGTGATGAATGCGGTTTTTTCTTGATGATCTAGGTGCATTTTGATTTGGTTGTATCCGGTAAACCCGTTGATGAATGACTTGAGATCATGATAGGTCGTATTATCCATGATCATGTCGATATTGGGTAGCGAGTAATCATCCTTTGGAGAGGTTTTTTTCAAGTCCCGGTAGTCTACATACATCCGAACTTTCCCTCCTAATTTTGGCACAGACACTATGTTGGCTAGCCATGTGGGATATTCGATCACACGAATGAAACCCACGTTTAGCTGTTTGACCACCTCTTCTTTGACTTTGAACGACCATTCGATGTGGATCTTTCTTAGCTTTTGTTTAACCGACTTATAATCTGGAAGAGTGAGATCTCATGCTGAGCAATTTCAGGATCAATACTGGGCATATCATTGTAGGACCATGCGAAGACATCCACGAATTCCCTCAATAATTCTTCGAGTTGTGCGCGCTCATGCTCGTCGAGGGCAGCCCCTATCCTAATCTCGCGCAGTTGGATACTAGAATCGAGGTTAATAATAACAATCTCTTCTTCATTAACTTGAATGCGGTTATGTTGTTTATTATTAACCTTATTTAGATTAGTTAAGAATTGTTCATTTGCAAAATCATCATCATCAAAAGTTCGATTAGAATCTAAACAATTAATGTAAGGCATAGCAAGATACTCAAAATCTTCATTTATTTCATTGATAGGAAAAATAGCATTGAGAACCTCATCAAAGGAGGTCTCGTACATTTGAGAAAGGATAGACAACAAAAGAAGAAATGGGGTAAACATTGGGGTTAGGTGTGAGTTCAACAGGTAGAATCGGCGCAACATGCCAGTTGAGGAGAGGTGTATCAACAACTTTAATCAAGTGGGATGGATCTAGTGATGTAGTGCTTGAATGAACCATACAGAGTGTCATCCCCAGTGTATGCAAGTTGAATGAGTCTTCAGAGTCACTTTTCTAAGTCTCTTCGGTATCTTTGATGAGCGGTTGTATATGGTGTTGGGAATTTTTGTCCCATGGATAGCTATCTTGGAAAAAGATCTCCATTTCAGGCTTCATCTTCTTGTGTTTATGGTCATACCATGGTTTCAGAAAGCCGCAAAAGGGGAAGTCATCACCCTCTTTGATGAATCTTCCATTCAAGGAGTCATCTGAGATAGTTTGGATGTGGTCTAGTCTTCTCTTTGGTCGAGACTGGTGGATCATTCTGAGTTCCTGTTCTGATGGTTGATACCCCAAACCACAAGGAGGGAAAGCCTTTTTTAGTTCAATGGGATCAAGTATCCCTTTATGTCTTTGTCCAGGCCCAAGTCTGGGCATGAAGTGCATGTTTCTGAACATCTGAATCACATTGACATTACCATGAGGGTCGTATTCGAGATAAACCCTTTCTTTGAAATCATCCCCTGCTAGGAGTAAAAGTGGCTCAACTCGAAATCCTGATAGGAGCATATCATTTGACCCGTGTTGTATCTCAAGGACTGGATTGCTAGTACTTGCACCCTCGGTATTATCGTCATCGCCCAAAATGGTAATGACTCGTCCGTTGGCGAAGAACTTCAATTTCTGGTGGAGTGAGGAAGACACACCCTTGATACTGTAGAGCTAAGGTCATCCGAGTATAAGGTTGAAATAAGTTGGGATGTCAATAACCTGGAATTCAACGATGGGGTTTATAGGTCCAACCCATATTATAAGCTTTATGGATCCCATCACCTCTCGACGGGTGTTATCATAGGTGCTTACAAGGACGGAAGTTGGAGCGAGATCACTTTCCTTCAGTCCTAAGCATTTGAAGGTTCTTAATGGGAAGACATTCAAGGCAGATCCATTATCGACAAGAGAGAGTGGTATGATTTTCCCCATAACTTCGACGGAGATGTTGAGTGCATGATTGTGGTTTAGCCCAATTCTGGGGATTTCTTCTTAGAAAAAGGATAACATGCGGGTAGAGGTCAAGGATCCGATTAAATTTACCTCTTCTTCTGGTGTAGTAGAAGGATGAACTATGGGTCCAGTGAGCAACTTGATAAAAACGTTTATGTGGAGCTAGGAAGACATGAAAATCCCCCATAGGGTGATATTAGCTTGAGTTTTCTTCAGTTGATCGAGGATCTTGCTTTCCTCGAGTGTCATTTTTGGTATATGAAGGTTTTCAACGCCCTTTCCTTTGTCATGGGCTGGTAGTGAGCTTGGGATCTAGTAATGCCTCCCTAATTTGGTCATGTGATTTACTAAAGAAGGTAACTATGTTTCTTCATCAATCTCGGGTTCTTCTGCCACTTTGTTTATTTCTCCAAGGAGCTCCTCATATGATATCATCCCACACATGTCGGCTACCAGGACAATTTTTTTGAAAACTTGTTCTTCATTTGGATCTTCGAACTCTTCCCCCCATCCGGTGGCAATAATTCTGTCTTTCCATGTAAAGTCAATGCAGTCCACAACTTCAATGGCTTCTTCAAACAGGTCTTCCCATTCTGTGGGGATATGTAAGGGTAAAGGGACCAGGCGCCCTTGTAGTTTCAGAGTATTAAGTAACTCGATCATACTGCAAATTTCATTAGTTCGTCTAAATAATCTTGCTATAATCAATGTCATCTCGGCTGACTTCATCGGTTGGTACTACCCAACTATCTGACTCTCGAGCCCATTTTCGTCCTTCCAAGATCAGCGTGATGAACCTCTGGTAATCAATGATCATCTGTGAGGGAAATTTTAGCCCGAACTCTAGGATTTGGTTTAATACTTCTGATAATCCCATACTTCCATTTTCAGAACGGGTACGGACAACTATGCATGCTCTGGTAAGGAGTGACAGTGCCTGATCAATGACGCTAACAAGGTGTAGGAGGAAATATAGGCAAGTTTAGAGAGGTTTGGGAGAGTGTATGGGTATGATTTGAGTTGAAGGATCGAATTCTGGGTCCCTTTCTAGGAAGATAACATTGGTATTATTTGGGAGTGGGTTGTATTTGGCTGGTGGGGCAATGGTACCCCAGTCAATTAGACCTTGGATTACGTTTCGAAGGTGAAAGCATTAGTCGGTGGTATGACCAGAGATTTGGTGAAAGGAGCAATGGGCATCTGCCTTGAAGTTTCTTGGAAGTGGATTTGGCAATGGACGGAGATCCAAGGGTTTGATGAGGTTTCGGCTTAATAGGGATTTATAAACTTTGGAGAGGGGAGCATGGAGCTCGGTGTATTTCTTTCGGATTGGGACGAGGTGGCTTTCTAGCGCCCATGAGGTGGTTGGTTAGGAGATGTTGTTGATGGTTGAGACTGCAGCACTGGCAGGTTTGTCATATTTTTTGGGGGTGAACTGTCCGGACACCTTCTTTGGTTCAATCTTTGTTTTAGCAAGACCTTCCTCGATTTATACTCCTGCTTCTCTTAGAGCTCGAAAGTGGGAATAATATTGTCCTCCCATGGTTTCTCAGACATGGGGTAAGGAGTTCTTTTTCACTATGCTGACTTGTTCTTCCTCGGATGGACGATTGGTCATAGTGGCTGCCTTTTCCCTCTATCGGGCTATGAAGTTACTGACTGATTACCCAAAGTTCTTTTTGAGAAGATCTAAATCGCGGCGGGTGACCTCAAGCTCTTTGTTATATTTTTACTGTGATATGAAATCTTTGGCTACATCCTCCCATCTACAGATTTTGGACTTTTCGAGAGACAAAAACCTTCGGAGGGCGCTATCTTTCAAAGTTTGCTGAAACAATTGGTCCATGACTTCTTTAGAATCCCCTAGGAGAGTTATAACATGGTGATAACTGCGAAGATGAAAAACTGGGGGTCCACTTCCTCCGAATTTCTCGATATTCGGCATCTTGAACTTCTCGGGTAACCTCGCTTTAGGATAAGGAGACATGTGGGTGTAGTCCACGTAATTCCCAGAGATTTTGACTTAATCAAACTTTTTAGTTAGCATCTTGAGATATTCTTTGACCATGTTCAACTCCTCCTCTTTCGGATCAATGATCATAAGCAAGTTAACCCCAGGCTGGGCAAGATTCGGCATTGGAAGCTGGGCAGGTGGCGGCCCACTACCAGGAGGGACACGGGGAGCGTGATGATATTCTTTGGGAACCTAGATAGGCTCGAGTGGAGCCATAGCACCAGGAAATACTGCCTCGGGCTCTTGAGGAACAAGAACCTGGTTTCATTGCATCTCTCGGACATCAGTCTGAAGGTTGTCAATCTTGGACACGAGCTGAGCTAGGATTGTCGTTAGATCCAACTGCACAATGGGTACTTAATCTGTGTTCTCCATGGAAAATGGACGGATTCCGGATTTGGAAGAAGTAACAGGAGAACGAACGGAACTCCGGGGTGATTTAACTGAAGACCAAAGCCAATAAGGAGCCAGGCCAAGGGCGTATGATTGACCTGAGAAGGCGTAAAATGGGATTTATTTTTGAGAAAAAGGATGAAAATACTTTTGACATTTTTTTAGAGTGAAAGACACAATATTTTTGAATTTTTGGTAAAGAAAGGAGAAATGTTTTTGGATTTTTGATAAAGATGGGAGAAATGTTTTTAGGAGATGGATCTCAGCATGATTATTATTATTATGTTCTCACTTGTATTAAATTCTCCTAAAAGCAAAAAGAAATGCTGGACGGGACCCGAGCCTGGAAAAGTTGGGTTTGTAGCATATGAAAAGCTATGGCTGGACTTGTAACCAGGCTCACGGGCAAGGTCCCATTTTAAAAATGCGCAAAAACTTGGGTGAAAGGCCGACCCGGAATTTCAACAGAGTTTCGGGTAAAAACCATCAATCTAATATGTGTGTCCTAGGCTTGACACCTATATACGGGTATGTAGCTTGGTTGGGTGAATTGGAAAGGGTTCCCCCTTTGGCGTGGCTTTCACGATATATGTCTTTCTTTTGAGGGCAATCGGTACGTGTGGACAATCCATTTGATATACCTGAGTGTACGTGAATTGCCTCACCATATACCTCGTGGGGACGGTACGTGTGAGAGAGAATTCGATATACTTGGTGTACGTGAATAAATTCCCTGCGATATACCTCTCGTCATGACTTCGGTCAAGCGGTACAATGTGGGGGAACCGTTCGATATACGTCAAAGGTACTTGGCCAATGGAAGGTGAGAGCCATATCGCTTAGGCTAACTGCGCCCTGTCGGACCAGCGCCCATCACGAAGTGACCCCCAGTTACGGGAAAAAAATTGGTCAATCACAATGCTCTTTGGTGATGTCGTGTGAATCATGCATGATCCTCTTATTAGTATCTTATGATGAGAGTATCTTTCTTGATTATGCCCAATAGGGATCAAAGTATGAGTACCAATGGTATACCAAGTATGGGTGATGCGTGCAACATAAGGATATATGTGATCCTAGGGCCTGGAACCTGCCGTTTGGTACTGTCTTTCGGAAAATCGGTCGTAGAGCGCAAACTGTTGATCCAAATCATGCACGGGGTGAACTGTTGGAAATTTATTTCAGAGACCTTCGAAAGTCCTTTGGACTTCTCCCGGTTCCGGGAGTTGACTTTATGTCAAATGTGGCTCGAAAGCGTTCATCGATCCTTTGGACGGGCGATCGTCGGACGCAAACGAATCGTTCATTCGCATGATAAGTCAGAATCGCACACGGGGTAAACCGTTAGAAATTTTAAGAGATGTACTTCGACATTCCAAAGAACTTGACTCGGTTTGGGGAGTTGACTTTGGTCAACCGGGGCCTGAAAGCATTTGGTGACCTTTCGGAGTAAAACGAATCTTTCGTCCGTACCGTAAGTCCGAATCACAGACGGGGCAAACCGTTGGAAAGGGGTTTCAGTGCCCTTCTAAGATTCATTCAGTCTCAGTCGAGCTAAAGAGTTAACTTTGGTCAAACGGAGTCTGGGAGCGTCCGGTGACCTCCTGATCGAGTTTCGGGGGAAAACAGGTCGTTCGTCCACATGGTAAGTAAGAATCGTACACGGGACGGACCATTTGAAAGGAGATTTAGTTCCCTTAGAAGATTCATCAGTCTCAGTTGAGCTAAAGAGTTTTACTTTTGATCAAACGGAGCCTAGGAGTGCCCGATGGACTTTAGGTCAGTACCCGGGGTATGACTTGGATTTGGAATGATGAAGGGAGGTCCTAGGGACCTAAGGAGAGGTTAAGGGGGTATTATAATAGGGTGTCTATAGACATCATAGATAAATATATACCAAACAAATTATTACTATGTTTAATGAAAGTGCCTCACTTGCTTGAATGTTCCTTCTCCATTCTCTCCAATTTTATCGATAAAATATTTATGCAATCGCAGTTTCGAATAAAATCTGGGTTGTTCATTTAATAGTTATGTTTTTAATGAATATAATACAAATAGAAACAAATACATGTACCTTTTCTCTCCGTATACTAATTTCTATTTCAAGAATTGCTGCTCTCATGTATTTAATTTGGATAAAAAATTAAAAATTAATAATTAAAACAAAAGAAACTGAACATACAATAGGAATATAGAGAGAGACTTACCATTTTACTAGTTTCTATGCCCCAGAGTAAGAATATCCTACTTTTGATTTAGTAGTAACGTGGTTGGTGCTATCATCAAGCGACAAAAAAAAGACCAAGAGAAGACAATTAGGAAAGCAATTGAGGTAAAACCTTCTTGCAAAGAGAAAACATTAATTTAAAATAAAACTGAGATATAACATACCATTAATCAGTATTTTGTATGCTTTTGTTTGTCAAACATGATATATTTTCAAAGAACTCACATCCCTGAATACTCCTTAGTTCTCCATAACTAAATCCAATAAAATGTCCTTAAATTTATAAGGTTTGTCAAATCAGGTAGTCCCAATATCTCAGGTTGCGTTTGTTTTTTCATATGAATCTGAAGTCTGATGTTTGAATCTGAAGTTTGAAATACAAATTTAGAAAAATATGTTTTTTTTTATGTCTGAATGAATGTATTTAGTTATATTTAGACTCAGTGTTCAGATTTAGAGGTTATTTTACCTCTTAAACATTTAGAGGAAAATATAGTAATTTGCCTCTCAAATAATTTTAATAAAAACACTATTTGGAACTTCTTAAGTACGAATAGTTTAGATTCATACTTAATAGGTAAAAATAAACAACCTCTCAGTTAGTTTCTCATAGGCAAAAAAATCTAATACTTTTAAATATTATAGGTTTAACAAATCAAGTTGCATTCATCAATGTTGAGTGATTTTAAGTATTTGAGTTCCTCAATTCCTTGGATTTCTATTAGTTTTTCATAGACAAAAACATCCAATACTCTTTAAGGTTTGACAAATTAAGTAATTTTTCAATTGACTTGCATCCATTAATGCTCAACAATTCTAAGTGTTTAAGTTCCTTAAGTCTTAGGATTTCTATTAGTTTCACAAAACTATAAACATTTAATATTTCTAAATATTCAAGGTTTGACAAATCAGGTAAATTTTCAAGTGACTTGCATCCATCAATATCGAACCATTTTACGTATTTTAGTTCTTCAAGTCCTTGGATCCTAGTCAGATTCACACACTCGAAAATAATAATTTTTTTCAAATTTTAAGGCCTGAATAATGAGGTAATTTTTTTGCACCCACTAATGTCCAAGATTTCTAAGGAGGAATCCATCTCCTTAAGTACCGGGATCTCAATCAAATTTATACAATCAGAAACTGTTATTTCTTTAATATTTTTAAGAAATGTCAAATCAAGTAATTTTTTGATGGACATGCAATCATTAATATTTAACTTTATTAAGGATTTTGATCGCTCAAATTCCTGGATCTTAGTTAGTTCCCAATAGTCGGAAGCTAATACTTGTTTTAAGTATTTTAGGCTTGAAAAATTAAGTAGTTCTTTAATTAACCAACATCCACTCATGTACAATGACATTAAGTATTTCAGTTTCACAAGCCCCTCAATGTCAATAAGTCTCTCACATTGACAAGCTTGAATTATTTCTAAATTTTTAAAACTTAACTAATCTGGTGATTTTTCAATCAACGAGCAAGAACTGTCTAGAACTTCTAAACAATTCGATTATTTTGGCACTTGAATCTTTTTTAACTCAGTCCATGTGTGCATAGTCTTTTAAATTTGTTCAAGTTTGATGTATCCAGTATTCCATGGAGTGATGTGCATGATAAGTCCAGGTTCTCTAAGGATTCCAAAACCATAAGTTCCTTAACCTCACGTAACTTCATGCACCTATGTATAATTAGTTATTTTAGCATTCTCAACTTATATAGATCATATATTCTTGCAATAGATGCGAACAAACTCATATCCAGAAAATTTAATGATTTCAATCTACTCAGGCCTTGAATCTCACATAGCATATAACATTTCCCAGTCATTAATTCTTCTAACTTTTATAAGTTTGATAGATCTGGTAATATTTCTAGGCATTAACAACATGAGGTATTCAAGTATCTTAACAATTTTAACTCTTCAAGCCCATCAAGAATATGTATACGTCTACACGACTCTAACTCCAAAAACTCTAGAGTTGTGAAAGTGGAACAATTGGCTCTTCTTAAGCCCTAATAATTTGAGACCTATAAAACTTTCAATTTCATTAAATTCCCAATTGATAAATCAATTTCTTATAAATATTTACGAAAAATGAAGACTCAATCTATCTAAATTTTTTAAATAGGGAAAACTGTGAATTTTTTTTGAAGCATTAGCAATATGAGAGATCTAGAACTTCAACTTTCTTATTTCTGCACAACAATAAAATATAAAGTTAAATTTCTTCTCAAAGGGAATATCATATGAAGTTGTGATATTTAACTAATAGAGACAAAAAAAATAAAGATTTTATTCTACGAGACCTTGATTTGAATCCAACCCTCCCATTCATCCTTCATAACATAATCTAATAGTAGCAGGATAACAAAATTCTTTAAATGAAAATTGGTAGAGATAAATTTCCCCCATATCCCAAACACTTAAGCCATCTTAAATTTGAAATTTTAATACGCTTAGAATCTCCAGTAAAGTTTTACGTAATCCACTTTGAGATACCTAAAATTTATGAAAGTCATTGAATTTTTTCTTACAACATAACTAGGATTACATTTGTCCTCTTTATTATCAAGATTCAAGGTTACAATCTCCACTTTAGTTCCCTGCCAAATAAAAATAATCACAAATAATTAAAAAAATCTACACGCGTGTGTGTCAAAGAAAATTTTAATGATTATTTGAGCCTAGGCTATCAAATTTTAAGTGGAGATTTTAATGATTATTTGTATTTTACTATTCATTCATAATTAAGCATCTTAAAACTCTTGTATTTTGAGTAAAAAAAATTCGTTTAGACATCAATATTTTTTAGGCGAAGGATGAAATGTTTTAAATACCTCACAAAAAATCAACTTAAAATAATTTGTTTTAGTATTTAAAAAAAATTGGTCCGTACAAAGTCCGCATGGACTGGTCCTTACATAATCCTTTATATGTTTTTTTGGTAATTAAATGAATTAAAGAGAAAGAATATACAAGTGAAGAGACTCACCAAGCCAAGAGGCAAACAAAGGGGCAGGGCAAACCCCACCCTCACATAAGAAAATAAGAGAGCATTGTCAAACTATAAGGCAGGGCATACCTGTGACACCCCGTCTAATTAAATACCGGGTAGCTACTCCTTTATTAAATTAATACTGAATATCAAGTTGGTTCAGTCTTAGCGTCACTGTCGAAAAACATTTAATTAATTACTATCCACCTAATATTTAAAAAGAGAGATGTCAAATTTTATTAATTAAGTTAACAAGTAAACAAGAATTTTCATAAACCATCAATCGCATAAACAATCTCATATAAATGCTCAAAGAGATGAAATCAAACGAGTCTGGAGTAAACACTCCAATAATAACAAAGCCAGAGTAATTTAAAGTCCCAATACAAGAGTCTGAATAAATAAACTAATAACCGAAATAATAAAAAGTCCGCAACTACAACCTCTAAATAAGAATGGGCGACATGCCCTAACTGATACAAATGACTCTGAAGGAATCAAGGATAAATATGAAGGCGTCTACTACCAAGATCCTGTAACTTCCACAGCAGCTACAGCACGTCATCATAATGGAACTCCTATGCTTGGCATCCCTGTGGCTGGGCACCTAAAATATTTTTACAAAACAAAAGTAGATTTGGAGGAAAACGGGTCAGAGCCCGATTGTGAAAATAGTTTAAAAGTTTAGCAAGTGTTTAAATTACAATTAAACAACACATATTATAAACACGTTAGTTGCGTACTCTCACATGAGTTTCTTATCTCTCAACTACTGTGCACGCTTAACATATGCCTTTAACCCATCCTAGTTATGCCGCTATCTAACAAGTTTGTACAACTACTGCCTTCACATTTTAACATAGAGTATCTACTCGTAACACCCAAATAAACCATATTTATAACCCATGCTTACATTTATTAAATTACTTATCTCAAGTGTTTATTTAATTCTTATTCTTAACCCATTCAAATATCTTAGTTATTCACATCTACTAAGCAACAATGAACCAGTCACAAGTACATAAGTATATCACTCTCAGTACATAAATACATATATGGCACCCCTAGGCAAAGTTGCGGTGCACGCATACTCTGCTATCGAATCTCGGTACATCATGCACATAGGGACTACGAGTTCCGAATCTCTCAAGAACCGTTTTAATAAAAAAAATCACACATATTGGAGGCGAACATTGTTCACATACCCATGGGTCACGCATATACCTACGCTCCCATGGTCAACTAACTTATCAACTCACAAATAAGTCATTCACAGTTATATGTCCTTAAGGTACCAGTCTAAATCCCCCTGAAGGCACACAAGGATAAGAGGGTCCTTTACCAAAAAAAACTAACCTCCCGTGATAGCAAGTATGGTAGGTATGTCATACACATAAGAAATCCATTCACAAAACCTTAGTAATCATATTTCAATATAGATATTCACATTCTATCTAGTAAGTCTCGTACGTAGTAAGATTATCCCGAACATCATACGTAATTATATATTTAACTTGATAACTCTCTCGTCATATCAACTTGGGTACTTAAACATATCTCAAAAGGTTACTAGGTCTCTTATTAGTTTCTAATGTTATCTCAGTACTTAAAGTCCCTCCGTTACTTCCCTTAACCTTACATCAATCATTAATTCCCATTATAGTTTCAATTCAAATGATTTCTAATCGTACCTCACTCGGTAGACCCTCGTAAGCAATAGCATTCAATTCCATAAATTATAACACTCTTCGATCATAACTAAGACCCTACTGACTTTATCTAAGTCCCACAATATTATATTAACCACCCTAATAATCAACATTGGCTTTGGGATACTCATCAAACTTTAAAGATAAATAATTGCCAAAAATCAGAAGGGGTCAGTTGATCGAAGAAATGGGGTCGATCGATCGATCATTTGATCGATCGACATTCTTGGGTCGATCGATCGATCAAGCAGGTATTTGCCCATAATTGCTTAAACAGTTACGGGTTTTCATCTTTTTACACCTATAAATCTTCATTTTAACGTCCAAATCTCTCAACCAAGTCTACTAATTATCATACGAACATGTTCACATCATTTCCCACGTTTTAGAATCATCAAATTAACACAGAACATTAATTTCTTGGATTAATTTACCCAATTTTCATATAAAAACCCTAGTTCTCCTATTTCTTCAAGAACATCACATGATTCAATAAAATTTCATAATTCTCTACCTTTAAATCATAATTTCGTGGCTGTTATTATCCCCAACATTCAACTACATGCAAGACCTACCTAGATTATGATTTAAATTCTTCAAATCCATTCAACTTTCATTATTTAAGGTTAATCTTCAATTCTAACCGAACATGAATGATATATGCGCTAAATTATTGCAAGTTAAATCACTTGCCTTGTAATGATGATTCTGATCCGATGAAGTAGATGGTATGGGGATGATCCTTGCTTTCCGATCTATTCGATGGTAGTGACGGTGGTCCAAAAAGTCCAAAGATGGTGGTTCTCCCTTAGTATCTTCCTCCACTTGATCTCTAATGGCCGTCTGTGAATCTTGGTGAAGAAAACCCTAAATCTCTAACCTATTAGATGATAAAGCTTTCTAAAATTCGTGGGTCACTATTCACCCAAAAATAGGAATGACTAAAATACCCTCCCGGGTTGTCGGTTATGCCTAAAAATGCCCCGGGACGCAAACTAAATCTCCGGCTAGTGTTTTCTAACTATCTCGAACCTTCCGGACATGTTGGCGCACTCAAAAAGCTCATACGTATTACACAAAAATAAAATTCTTTTAAATCATTTAAATTGGGTCCTGACACGGCTGACAAGCGCGTCCCAACTAAATTACCGAAATTATCGTATTTTCAACTCATAACAATTTTAATAAATTTAATGATCACATATTACCATAATCACTCTGTAATATTCAACAACATTGTAATAATCAACTACTAACTCTCGTCTCGCTAGCATTTAAATCTGGATAAATTCCAATAAATTATCCCAAATTAATTTAATAAATCTCATAATTCCAAGTAATTTAATTTACTAAATCCCATAATCAAAAGCCATGAAAATACGGGGTATTACAATATCCTACCCCAACCTAACACTTATATCAACAAGCTAGACAAAAAATTAAAAATATATCATGGAGTCGGGAAGTACCCATTGGTTACATACCATCTAGTTGGTATAGGTTCTAGTAGTATGTTTCCAGTTACTAATTCTGGCCTTCATCATACTTTTAATGTCCGTCATAAGTTTGGTACTATTTTTCTCCCCTTTATTGTGTTGTCTACCATTTTTTTCCATCCAAAGGAAATAAATTATTGATGTGCATTAGATGGTCCTAACTTTGTTAAGGAAAGTTCTATTATCTACATACCCCACTACCTGCTCCAATTCCCTCTCCCAACTTCACATATCCCTATATCATTGGTTTCTGCAAAGATCTTTCATCTATATATCCATAGAGTAAGGGCATTCAACAAGGATGTGAGTAAGAGTTTTAGTCCCAACATTACATATACTACAACTGTCATTATAAAAAATTCCCCACTCCAGAAGTTTATCTTTGGTGCTTAGATTCTTGTTATAAGACAACCAAGAGATGAAGGAGCATTTGGGAATATTGGCATGGTTCCAAACAAGCTTAGACCACTCCACATTGGTGTTGTGGTTACTGGTAGGTAGAGTTGGTGGATAAAACCCCATTGGAAGTAGGCAACCAAGTGACCATATCCTCATTGTTGGAGATAGTAGGAAGTGGGGAATGGTGAAAATTATTCAGCTCCCAAGTAATGGTTGAAGGCCATCTCCAATTTGAACCACAAATGAAAGAGGCAACCTTGGCATTAGTGTTATTGGCAGCATCATAGATGGTTCTATTCTCAAACATAGGTTGTAAAGGGCCTAACAGATGCCAATTATCATGCCACATAAAAGTGTTGAATCCATTTCCAATAATGGTTTTGATGAGAGGGCTGACCTCCCTCCTCAATTTCAATAGTTTTCTCCACGTACATGAGCAGTCATTAGGAATACTTAGAGCCAAAAAACTTCTTTTTTTGATCTTATATGTATGGAACCATTTTACCCATATACTCTCCTTTTTGCTATAGATATTTCATAAGTGCTTCATCATAGCAATCTTGTTCCATTCCTTAATGAATTTAATGCCTAGCCCACACTCAGACTTAGGTTTACGTACCTTACTCCATGCAACTTTGGCCCCGCTATGCTTTAAATCAGTCCCATTCCAGATGAAGTTCCTAATTGATTGATAAATTTCCTTAGTAACCCCTTTGGGAATGATGAAAAGGCTAGCCTAGTATACTTGGATACTGAAGAGGATAGAGATTGTCAACTGTAGTCTACCTGCATAACTAAGGAGCTTGTTAGTCCAGCTTTTGATCCTCGAGGTTAATCTAGAAATAAGATCAGTACATTCCTCTTTCTTCAACCTAGTAGATATTAGAGGAACTCCTGGGTACTTGAAATGAGGTTTCTGCAGTTGGAAGCCTAACTGGTTAACTAAGGCCTGATAAGAGTGCTCATCCATACCCCCATAATAGATGTTACCCTAATCCATATTAGGACTGAGCCCTGAAAATAGAGCAAACTCATCTAAAGACTTTTTGATGCAATCAATTGATTGATCACCCCCCCATAGAATATTACCAATTCATCAGCAAAGCAAAGGTGGTGAAGCCCAATTTATTTACACTTAGGATGGAACTTGTAGCTCATGTTACTACAGTGCTGCTCCAGAAGGAATACGTAGCTTTCCATAGCCAGAAGGAATAGATATAGGGATAGAGTATCCCCTCGTCTAAGTCCTCTAGCCCCTTCAAAGAATCCATGTAATTCCCCATTGAGGCTGATGGTGAACCAAGCAAGAGGAAACCTTACATGTTTCAACACTTAGAAGAGAAACTCCGAGCTCACAGTATCATAAGCCTTCATAATATCCACCTTGATAGTGCATTTAGCCTCCCCATTGCCTCTATGATAGTTTCTCATGAGCTCTTCTAATAATAGGATATTATCAGTAATTGATCTCCCCTTCACAAAGGTTATTTGCCTCTCACTGACAAGGTGGCTCATGAGAGGCTTAACCCTATTAGCTATGATATTTGAGATGCATTTATATACTGTATTGCAGCAAGCAATTGGTCTAAAATCTCTCATGGTTGTAGGGTTTTCAATCTTTGAAATGAGGGCAATAAAAGAACAATTCCATTGTCTAGGCACTTTGTTAGAGA
The DNA here is from genome assembly GCA_949130495.1 of Sambucus nigra. NCBI lineage: Eukaryota > Viridiplantae > Streptophyta > Magnoliopsida > Dipsacales > Adoxaceae > Sambucus > Sambucus nigra. The sequence continues at coordinate 95,380,036 of OX422216.1, read as the reverse complement.
TAAAGAAGTGTTCCACATCCTTGATCACATCATCTCCAATAACCTCCCAATTCTTCTGGAAGAAAGACGCATTGTAACCATCAGTTCCAGGTGCTTTATCGGAGCCTAAATAGAACATTGCCACTTTAATTTCCTCGTGAGTTGGGATGGAAGTGAGGCCATCACACTGGTTGGAAGTGAGGCTATCACACTTGTATTATTTGCAACCCTCCCCCAAATTCTTACCCGAATTTAAATTTGAAAAAAATTGATAACTTAAAAACATGTTCCAAACCTTTTTCCATGCCAGATGTAGAGTTTATTATAAAATTTATTTTAAGACATCTTATAAATTGGGTGCCCCATATTCAGCTTTGCATATGCTTGATGACGAGCATAAATCTACCAAAGCATCATAATACTCAATCCAACAGTAAGGAAATGCTAATAAAAATAAATTCCCTGAAATAGTTAATCTGGAAGCGGGAGACAAATGCCCTAAATGAAAGATCTGAACTAGGAACGGAATAAAGAGATAGCAACGTCTAATATCAATAACCTACAGCTTCAACAATAGCTGCAGATCGTCGAATGATCCACGTGTCTAAGTCTGGCGGTGGCCCTATGGCTGGACACCTGGTATAATATATATATATATATATATAGCAAAAGAGAAGAGAAATACGGGAAACGGGTTAGAGCCTGATTTGTAAAAATATTTTTTTAGCAGGTATTTAAAACTACAAAGATGCAATTATTATATACATGTTAGTTCTGAACTCTCACTTGAGATTCCCACCGCTCCACTAATATGCACACCTAACGTACGTCTCCCCCAACCTAGTTGTCTATAATATTTCCAACTAGGTTACTGACATGAACTCCTAAATATATGTCAAGGGAGTAACCCGTATCTCTCCTACAATACGCTAATAATATTCTTTTATGCCAGTTACCCATTTTATATTCACTATTTTGATAGGAAGTCTTTTATCCTCTAGAATTACTTTACTTATCCATATTTATACATTTTTTAATTTCACACATTAGAATCATTCATTCTCAAGTATATATATACTAGGGTTTACCCGTGCTGATGGCACGGTGAAAAGAATACTCGATAAAAAAATTTCTCACCCTAATTGAACTTTCACATCAATTCGAACAAAATGAACTTTACATCGATAAAATTGTTTTTCACCATTTTACTCAAAACCTAGGTGGAACAAAATTACCTGAATGTCTGGAGTAAATAATTTATAGACTAATTGAGTTTAAATCATGAGAAACATTTACTAAATGTCTGAAATTAATTGACAAGATTATAATATTTAAAATCCATGACAATGAATGAAAGGACAACAATAAGATTGATTTTTTAAAGGAAATAGACTATACATTACTCCCACCAAAATGGTTGATTGTCTACTTGACCAATATCTAAATGTTGATAAAAGATATACAAAAAGAATCGACTGGGCATTTTGCCAAACACTTGGATAGCCAATAATCAACTGTGATTTTCTTCCATCTCATATATGTTGTTTTACAGGGTCAAGGTGAGTACAAAACAAAACAATCCTCGGAAACTATATTGGTACCCTCAACACCTTTACAGTTGTTCAAAACCCACAACATTTCCATAAGACAAAGCTCTATTAGGAATCAGGTGCGGGTTCAGCCTCCTTTAGAGCGGGTGCCTTGAGCATAAGTTGGCCCATCTGAAAGTAAGAAGTAGAAGCATAAGTGGAACTCCCTTGAGCAGTAACGTTGCCCCATAAAACACAAATAAATTAGATCTTTAATTAATAAGACAAACACAAAATATAACCCCAATAAAAAATAGATAGTGATATAAATATGAACCCGTAGGTGAGAGGAGAGTGAAAGAAACTTCTCAGACCAGACCTAGGCTTCACCCAAGTCTGATACGGGTATCATCATTTCCTTCTTTTTTGCCAACAATTATTTTGCCTTCGCATCACTTTTGTCTTGTTTTGGAGGGTCCGTGTTAGGACCGTTGGTTAACGAAAACAATGGATATGTTCTTACTAATGTTATGTTTGAAGCTGCTCACCTAATGATTGGGTTCAAACTATTATTGGCTGAATCAACAACCAATGCCTGCCCGTATAGTCGATGTGGCAAAATCAGCAACCAATGCAAGCTCTCATCTCAAATTCATTAACTGCTACAATCAGATACATGTACATTAACAAAAGATGTGTATGAGATATTTTCTAGTAAATATGTTTACAAAATATGTCAAAATTAGCAAGTTTATCTAGGTTCATATATACATGTACATTAACATTATTGTACAAAAGATGTCAAAAACAGCAAGAGAACTCTTAGCATTCATACCAGTTAACTCTTAGCATTCTTACTCTGTAATTTCTTTTTACTCCATACACTTGAAGCATTATTTATCTATACCTTTTACCCATTCCTCCATTATCTCTATAGTTAAAACTTTCAAAGCATGAGAAATTCTAATACATAGGAATCAATTAAAAAAATTGTAGCATCAACTCATAAAACTAAAAAAAGTAAGATTAATTCTAACAACAATATGATAAGTATTTCACGTCCAACTCTTGAGAATAAAATCATCAACAAACTTTCTTCTCAAAAGTATTGCATTATAGTTATGTTCATAAAAACGATAGAACTTAACTTCTCAAAAGTATTGGATTATAGCTATGCTCGTTTGTTCTTCATTCTCCAAATAGCTTTTCTCCCTTTCATCTACAACTATATGTATGCACTCAGTAACAAATTCTACCTACCCTTCAAATCAACATAGAATTTAAAATTTTAAAACACAAAAAAATCCAAAAAACACTCATTTGCATAAAACTTACTAGATCAACAAGATTTTGATGATATATGTACTGAATCATCAGAATTATAGTGTAACTTCTACTTTTGTCAATAGTTTATTATCCAAAATCAGCCATAATTATGTTCTACAAACTAATTCTATGATTTTCTAGATTTTGGAATTAAATGGTGAGCAGGAACAATATCATCACACTTATAAGTTGAAGAAAATATACAATTTTTCAATGAGGAAATCACCACTATAATGGCATCAAAGATGTATCAAAATAGTAAGAGACGGCATCAAGAACACAAATTTATGAGAAAAAAATCCTAATTTTGATATATGATATATCAAATACCAAAAGCTTAAAAATCACCAAACCATTAACCAAATAACAACCACAACTTGAAATCGGGTTTCCAAAAATGCTCAAAGGAATTAGTTGTGAAGGAATGACTGAGATATGGGTTTTAGAATTGAGAGCCCCTTTTTTTGGAGAAAGTAATATTCAGTGGTTCACTTGGATCAATGCAACCGTCAGATGGATTTCTCTATGAATGAAATAAAGAGGAACAAAATAAGTTATTATTAGATAAAACTCTTTGTTCAAGTTACAACAAAAGAAGCATTCATATTGAGAGACCCACGGAATTTCTAAAGAGAAAAAAATGAATTGAGACACTCACACACCTTGATTTGCACAACCATAGTTTCTAAACTTAAAAACAGGATACCATCTCGTTTCATATACACACAGTAACCCACGACCTTTGTGAACTAAAAATAAGAGCGATTAACCAAGTAGATAAGACCCATCAAAAGAAAGAAATAATATGGAATAAAACAAAAAACATTTCTATAAAGACACTTGTAGAAAAGAAATAATATGAAATAGAAGAAAAAACATTTCTATAAAGACACATAAAAACAGTACTAAATATTTATCGTTTTACAGAGTAGGAAGGAAACGTACCAAAAGATCGACGATAGTTATGTTCAAAACGTTATCTCATAGAAGAACCTCATAGAAACATTACCACATAGAATAACCTCAACACCCCTGGAGAACCTCAACCTTCATCGTGGACACCAAAAGCAACTGTTTGGTGATATCTTCTCTCCTCCAAGGTTGATCAACCTCCGTCCACCAAAACGCCATCCACACACCTCAGGCCTTCATTTCACACGACCACCAATGTCACTTTAAAGAAATAACAACACATTTCCTTCACCAGTAAATATTAAAAGGTCCGTATGTTTAATTTGGTAAAAAACAAATAATAACAACTACTCTCTCAAAACTTGAGAAACGGGGGAAATTAAATGGGTTGATAGCAGATTCGGACAAAAAGGTCGTTCCATAAACCTACAATCATAAAAGGAGATAGTAATTAAACATTAAAAGAAGATCAAACTCATAAAAAAGACCCAACAAAGAGAGAAAGGACGACGTCAAAATATACCTCAAATATATGAAATGAAACTATAGCTCTGTAAAAATAAAATCATGGGAGTCCCACAAAGTATTCAATGCAATACATTAAAACCCATATCTAGAACTATTCAGTGTAATACATATCAAAACACTACCCTCTCATGCACAAAAGAAAGTGGGTTTCACAAAGAAAGGTAGTGGGTTGTGAGGTTTTGCTTATAGACGCTTCTGGATCTACTTATAGACGCTTCCGAACCTGGTGAGGGCAGATGGAGGCAGAGAGGCGATATGGTGAGGGCGAAGAAGAAGTATGTTTGAGAGAGAAAATAGGAGAAGAACTGTGTTTTCAAAACATGTTGTCCCCTTTCCTCTCTTCGTTCTTCTCATCTAGTGGGGTGGGCGAAAGGCTCGAGGTACATTATTCAAAGAGATTGAGAGGCTCGAGGTACAACTAATGGGGTGGGTGGGCTTTCTTATCATTGGATGCAAACCCTCCTCAACAGAGTGCGTATGACCGTATGGGTGTCAAGATAGATACAAAACATGTTTATATAGGTTTTGTATATGAAGTTATATGATGTGGAAAAACACCCTCCTCCTTTATTTTATATCTATATAATAAAGTATGAAACTTGTGTATGTCACAAGTTGAAATGATGATGTCATCTTTATGAGATTTTATGCACTTCCTACTTTGTCCCTTAAATTTTTGATTTCCCTCTCTTTTTTTACTTACCAAATTTCCACTTGAATTCAAAATTGGGGGTAATTTTGTAAGAACCACTTGATTCTTTACTTTTCTCCCGCACCCTCTCCCGTTCTCTCAACAGCAACCCAAAATAACCCTACCTTAAACATCGTCCCAAGGGTTTTGATATCAAGCTGTCGATTTATGGTGTTTCTAGGGTTATACATACACATTTTTACATCTATCTATGGTGATTTTTTTCTATACATACACATTCATATATACATCTAACATTTAATTGATTTTTTAGAGATATTTGTTCTGTAATGTAGGGTTTGACATCTTAGGTACTTACAAAGGAGAAGACCCACTTGGATCTCTACAAGTTTGGGGGGGTAGGTTTTTTAAAATGGGAATCTACATTATTACGAATCTGGTTGGGTTTTTTTTGTATACAATTGGAGATTTTATTGGTTTGTTGAAATTTCGTATTGAAATTTTTATTGCTATCTCATTAATCTCTCATTCCTCACTAAAGTTTTGTAAACTTTCCAGCTAGGTGTGAAAATTTTATGCTTTCCAGGTATTTGTGAAAATACCAAAATGTTTGCATTATTTGATATTATCAAGTTTTTTATTTCATATTATTCTGAGCAATAATTTTTTAGAGGTTTATGATATGGTGATTTCGAATTTTTAGAGGTTTATCTCGGATCTGTTAAATTGTTATGATTTTAGGATCGCACACAATAGTGTTTTGTATTCATTTTGATGATCAAGGTACTAATTTGCTATTTGTTATTTCATCTTCAAGATCTTTGAGGCATATTTTTGGGTTTTAAGATGCATTAACATCTGGTAGTTTTTTGGCTTATTTGCCCGTATTTCGGTTTTCACTTCATGTGAATATTCAGATATGGGAGTAAAAGGACATTGGTTCTACATCGATAACAAGTTTCATATAGAGATGTGGTGTGAGCATTTACTTTTATCGAATTTCAAATGCCTTTTTTTATTTTACTCCCATTCACATATAATCCGTCGTCAATTAATATTTTAAATGACAGGCAACCCCTCTATGACTAGCGTCGTATTTGGTAGCGTCATAGGCATGGGTAAGAATAGAAGTTCCCAGCCCTTTATTTTGTGTTGTTGAGCAGATTCATGATGTATTTTCCCCATTCACTATGTACTTTTTTATTTTACTCCCATTCACTAATAATCCGTCATCGATTAATATTTAAAATGACATGCAGCCCCTTTGTGACTAACGTTGTATTCAGTAGCGTCATAGGCATGGGTAAGAATAGAAGTTCCCAACCCTTTCTTTTGTGTTGTTGAGGAGACTCATGTTGTATTTTCCCCATTCACTATGTTCTTTTTTATTTTACTCCCATTCATTAATAATCCGTCATCGATTAATATTTAAAATGATAGGTAGCCCCTCTATGACAAGGGTTGTATTTGGTACCGTCATAGGCATGGGTAAGAATAGAAGTTCCCAACCCTGTCTTTTGTGTTATTGAGCAGATTCATGTTGTATTTTCCCCATTCACTATGTACTTGCTCTATTTTCTTTGTTCTTTTATAGGTTGTATGCTATTGATTTGTAGGTTGTATAGTTTTGGAATATGTTTTAGAATATGTTTTTCATTTTCGAAGATTGAATGGATTGTTTAATTTCTGGTGACTGAGCACTCACTAAATTTTTGGTGAGTTTGTTTAATTTTTATAATATATTTTTCAGTTTCGAAGACTGTATGGATTTTGTTTTTAACATTGTTTGGGATTTGCTTTAGATTTCATTCGAGCTTTGCATTCTCTCTCTCTATTTATCTCGCATCTGAAGGTTTTTTTGATGTCTTCTTCAATTATGAAGTTGAGACCCGAGGTTTGTAAGTAAACATTTCCCCATTATCCTTTTGGGAGGGTTTGGTTTGGATCCCATAGATCTGATTAAACACTCTCCAAAGTTTAAGATCATTACAATTAACTGTGTATTGATCTTGAAAAACTTCTCCAGTCATGTATATTGATCCAATCGATCTTAAGTGTGAAGACCCGCGATTGATCAATCGAAATTGATATGATGATACAGTTAATATGGATGTTTGTGTATTTGAAATCCTTTTTATTTGACAGATATATTGATTATATTGCATATTCGCATCAACGTCACATTCACAATCATCCTCAGTGAAAAAAGATCGGAGATGAGAGATATCTTTAGTTGGTGATGATCAGCCCCCCAATTTGTTTCTTTATGTGTACCAGAAATGAGTTTTGCAATGAGATAAATATGGCAGCACGCAGCGGTTCACCCAAATTGCCACCATGGATATTCCTATGTGTTGTAGTTTCAACTCTATGTGTCGCTAGGGTATGACAGATTCTATATTCAACTCTATATGTCGCTACCTTCAATTGAAGATATTAGGAGGTTGAACCGAACTTGCAGTTTTCACCTGGTAGAATGATGCTAAATTGGTGCAAATAATCAGCAGGTTATTGGTGATGGCGCCTACTTTTGAAGAAAGTACATGTCATTGGATTGAAGCTACTTCTTCTAGATTCAATGCGACTAGAGCTTTGGTCATATCATCTTCTTACAGTTCCATGCTAATGGATGTCGCTGTCGCTGCTGTAATAACAACACAGCAGTTGTTGCTGCAACAACACATCGAGATGTCGATGCCGATGACGATGTTGGATGGATGTGGACGTGGTTGTTTGATGTCGGTGGATAAGTACAAGAAGGGTAATTTTAAGGTTATGTTCAGTAAAATCTGTAACCACTAAGATTTGGTTTATATTACAAGTACAAGAAGGGGCATTTTAAGGTTTTGTTTAGTTAAACCTGATGAGATGATTGTTCAGTAAAACCCGATGAGGTGATTATATGGGTCAATACAACTGATCATGTAGGGAAATACACCAAATCAAATGGAAGTGAATATATGGGCCATCAATGAGTGAACGAAAGAGAAAAAAAGTGTTCGTGCATTCATAACATTTGGTAGGGAAACATTTTATCTATTTTCGGTATAATACAACTTATAAAAGCTGTTATTTTGCATATCCTCCTTTAAAATTTCTATATTTATAATGTCCTATTTTAGATAGACTTCACACTTGGATGAGATCCTTTATGAGGTCTGATAATTATCCTTATGAGCTGCGTACATAACTATATTTCTTATGAAATTTTATTCTTTTTGAATGTTGAAACAAGTAGGCTGCATACATAGAGGGAAATTAGTGTGTGATCTAAGCCAAGTATCAATACAAGGTATATGAAACGCATGGTTACATTCAAAGTTATGCATTTTTTGAATCTATCACAACTGAAATGGTGATTGTATGTTCTCTATTTTGTAGTGTTGATGTTCATTGGCAAACTAGGTTCTTTGTTTCTCCCATTCCCTATTCATATTTTTTCATCTGTTTGATTTATTAAACTTTTTTATTGCTAGCATTTTAACTTGGTGTTTTACAGTACTGCTACAAATTCTATGTTTTATAGCAGTTAAATCTACTCTTTATAGCAATTACCTGGTAGTACTGCTACACATTCCCTCGGGAGATATCAACTTTCAAAGTTTCAGCATGGTTGGCTTGGATTTATAATTTATTCAAACTCTCATTTTATTGTTGCATCTATTTTATTTAAGCCTTATAGTTTTATATCTCAAGTGTTGTGGCAGTAGGCACGAACAATGTCATTTCATGAGCTTTTACATTCTCAGGTTTGATCTATCACATCAACCTCCATTAATTCATGCTGATACCGGATCATATGCACTTAACACCCATATGATTAAATATTTTTTCAGGAACTTCTTACATTTCTATTAGAAGGACTTCATGAAGATCTAAATCGCGTTAAGGACCAACCTTACATCAAATCTTGAGATGCAGATGGCCAACCTGATGTAGAATTGCTGATGAGTATTGGGTGAATCACAACCAGATTCGTATTCGTACTTTTAAAGCACAATGTGGAACTACTCTGCCTACCACCTTACTCCTCCAACTACAACTCCAATATGCCATCATTATCATTGCAGCTGCCACTCGAGAACAATGTTACAACATGCTATACAAACTGCTATAGTTGCTATGATATACAAACTTCTAGAGCTGCTTTATAAATTGATTAGTTTTCACTTTTTTTATTTTTTTTAGATGTTCTAAATATTAGGATAATTTATTTTAATATTCATATGTGGTAATTTGATGGTTTTTGGTATTTTTCAACCCAAGGCGTGAGGATACCGACCAAATATAACAGTGTGCGTGCCATGCATAGCGTCCACAAGCATGGCGTGGGCTTCTTATTCATATGCTCGGGATCTAGGTGCCGTGTCACGTGGAATCAAACTTTCTTAGCAAACTCTTCTAATATTTGTTTGGGGTTACTACTTTGAGTTAATTCCACTACGGTTCTTGACTCAATAAGTTACCTGGTCGACTCGATTCAGATGAACTTTTCAATAGTGGTTTATTATGTACGCATATTTGGAGTTTATAGTTGATTATTATTAAATCGATGATGCGGTTGAAACGATGCCCAATATGGACTATTAGTACTGTTAGTATTGTTGTTGTTGAGTATTTTTATTTTTTAAACAGGGTGGATAGTTCTATAAATAAAGGAAATGCTGCCCAAATTTTTTAAATTGTTTACAATATTTGTTGTAAAATAATGTTCGACTTAAATATTATACATTTATTGACTACCTTTTTTTGGAATTTTAACGTAAACGAATATTGTTGTCATGGATTTGGGTTGTTATTGATTATAGTTCCAACCAAATATGTAATGGTGGTTGTTTTAGACTATAACTATCTTTATTAGTTTAAGTGCGTGGTCTAATGTAGTTTATGTCTTCGTGCCTTTTTGTGATTACGTGCTTTTTGGAAATTTCTGTCGTGCCTTTAGGCACGGGCACTTGCCATCGCATTAAGGCACAATTTTATGCTTTTCAAAATTATCAGCGTGCCTTCAGGCACGGGCATACCCTAGTGTGTATATATATATATATATATATATATATATAAAACCTGCACCCCTTGGTTAGGACCACTTGGCGCAATGCATACTCTGCTATCGTGTCCCGGTGCATCACTAGGTGCATAAAGGATAATTGGTTCGACATCTCTCACGAACCATAAATCTCATAACACAAATATTGGAGGCGGGCATAGTCACCAGTTAAATGGGTCACGCACATACCTATGCTCCCATTCAACTGTCGAAACTATCCTACGTAATAGATAGCACATATCCAAGTTCATATGCTCTGGATACAAGTCAATATCCCCCCATGGGGTCACCCAAGATAAGATTGTCCATTGCGTGAAACCTCCGCCCGATAGGAAGTAGCGTAGGTATGCTATATAAATAATAAATCAATACATAGGAATACACTCAACCTATTATAATCTCTAGGTATTCACACAATTAAGTATCATGTTCTATTCATAGTATTACTTTCACTTAACTCTCGACGTGTTAATAATTATGATTATGATTCCCCCTCATAAGTTTCTAAGGGTCATTCATCCCATTTATTCCCAAGTCTTAAATCACACTTGTCTTAATATGTAATCACTTCAAATATCAATGTACTTCATTAAAGTTCTTGCATTTCAAGTACCGAAGGATGTCCTAGAGGTCCACAATTCAATTCTGGAAAATACAGCAGGGCGGTCCGGACCTATGAAGGAAAATGATCCGGTCCCTTTTATATGAAAAATAGTTCGGGCCTTTTAATGAAAAATGGTCCAGACCTTTTAATGAAAAAACGATCCGGACCTTTTTATGAAAAATCATCTGGATCTATTAATAAGGAAAATGATTCGGACCTATTAAAAAGTAGTTCGGACCTCTACCTGTAAAAAGGCATCCCTACCCAGATACATTCTCTTCACCATTTCAACACCCGTAACCTCTAAGGGTCATTACCAATTACCAATCAACCATTCTAAATCATCTTCCTAACATGTATGTATGATTTCCACTAATATAACATCTATAAATCATCACCCATCATCATTATAATTCAAAATCCCTAAATTTAGATCATAAGAACCCTAGTTTCCCAATTTTCAATTAAAGAACCTAACCAACCCAGATTTGTTCATTGATATAATTTCCCGATTTCTTGATTAATCATCTACATACATGAAGGAATTAAACTAATAATCAAATCAGTCCATAATCATAAATGAAACCTCCAATTTTCACCCAATTTCATATGTAATTCATGATCAAATTCACCTACACTAACATGGGCATGATTATTGTTAAAAGAAAGCAAGTAATAAACACTTGCCTCAAATTTTAATGTCTGATCTGCTGGTGATGTTGGTATAGATGCGTTCCTCACTTTTCGATCTACACGATGGTGATGGTGGTTGTGCAAGGTGGTGTTAATTGGCCATCCTCCTTTGGGATTTTCTCTCCCTCACTCTCTGTGGTTCTCTCTTGATTTATGTGTAACTTAACCCTAATGGAACTCCCGTAACTGATATACTAATTATCTAATTTTCGTCCATTTTGATTCCCCAAAAATCCAAATGACAAAACTACCCCTACGGGGTGCCGGTTAGGCCTAAAATTACCCCGGAGTTCAGATAAAATACCCGGGTAGAGTTTTCTGACTATCTCGACCCTTTCGGACTCAATGGAGCACTAGAAATTACCATACGAGTTATACAAAAATAATTTATTTTTTTATCCCATACAATTAGTCCCGACACTGTCCTGACTTAAAATACCAAACTGTCATATTTCGCACTCCGACAATTTATAAAAATTATATAATTCCATATTACATATACCCACAGTAATAAGAAATGATTTCCATTAAAAAGTATTAACCCTTGGCACGCTAGTTAATAAACATTTTAAATTCGAATTAATTAACAATTAAATTTCTCAACCTTTTTAATTTATTTAATCCAACAATACTAATTAATCCCATAATTATTTAAATATAAAAAAATGCGGGGTATTATATAATTCCCCTCTAATGATGGAATTTTGCCCCGAAATTCGAAAAGTAAACCATACCTGGTAGGGATAAGTCTGGATATTTCTCGCGCATATCCTGCTCTCGCTCCCATGTAGACTCCTCTACGTTATGATGCTCCCACTGAACCCTCACCAGTGGAACTACCTTTGACCTCAATTTCCTCTCGCTACGGTCTAGGATAGCCACAGACCTCTCCTCATATGGACTGTCGGGCTGTAAATCAATCTTCTCAATCGCAATGTAGGTGTGGACTAACTCATCCCTAAGAAATCACCTCAATGATGAGATGTGGAACACATCGTGAATACGGTGCAAGTGCTCCGACAAACCAAGTCTGTATGCCACCAGTTCGATCCTCTCGATAATGGGAAATGGTCATATGTATCTAGGAGCAAATTTCCCCTTTTTCCCGATCCTCATCACCCCTTTCATAGGAGACACCCGCAGTAATACTTGATCCCCCACGTTGAACTCCCTGAAGAACCTCTTTGCGTCGGCATAGCTTTTCTTCCTATCCTGGGCTACCTGAATATGGTTCCTGATCATCTCAACCCTGACTGACGATTCCTGAATTACCTCTGGCCCGAGTAACTTGTTGTCCCCTACCTCTAGCCAACAAGTAGGAGAACGTCAAGGTCTGTCGTACAACGCCTCAAGTGGAGCCATGTCGATCGTAAACTAATAGGAGTTATTATAAGAGAACTCCACCAGTGGAAGGTACGGTTCCCAACTCCCTCCAAAGTCAAGGACACACATGCGCAACATGTCCTCCAGCATCTGATTAGTATGCTCAGTCTTCCCATCTATCTGTGGGGGATAAGACTTACTTAATCATAGTTCAGAAACCATAGCCTCCTGAAAGCTCTCCCAGAAGCGTGATACAAAAGTCTTATCTTTGTCAAACACGATGTTCAAGGTTACCCCATGCAATCTCACTATCTCGACAATAAATATCCAGGCATATTATCACGTAGTGTAATTCGTACGTACCGATAGAAAATGAGCTACCTTGGTCAATCAATCCACCACCACCACCCATATAGAATCGTGACCCCGCTGTGAAGTAGGCAGCCTAGTGATAAAATACATGGAAATGTTCTCCCATTTCCACGTGGGTATCTCCAGTGGCTAAAGTAACCATGACGACCTCTGGTGGTCCACATTTACCAGCTGATAGGTGGCACACTTGGACACGAACTCCGCAATGTCCTTCTTTATCCCACTCTACCAGTATTGTCGCCTCATATCCTGGTACATTTTATCCCCTCCAGGATGTATCTCAAATCTGGATCCATGAGACTGTGTCATCACTGCATGACATAAATCCTCTCCTTATGGGACCATTAATATCCCATTAGACCTTAGTCCCCCATATGAGCTCACTGAGTAGGACTATGCACCCTCCACTAGGAGCTGTACAATCTGATCCTGGCAAAATGAATCAGCGGCCTGGGCCTGGATCACTCTCGTAACAATCTCTATGGTAGTTAAATAAACTTTTATTTTATGGTAGTTAAACAAACTTGAAGTGTTCTCTCTGGTAGTTAAACAAACTTTCATTTATTGGCTTAAAGATTGAACAACTTGAAGTAAAAAAGGTGCTCTTACATGGAAATCTGGAGGAGGAGATTCATATGTCTCAACTGGAGGAATTTAAAGTTGTTGGTAAGGAAGACTATGTGAGAAAATTATGGAATTCATTATGTAGGTTCAAAAAATCGCCTCGATAGTGGTGCAAGCAATTTGACATATTTATAGTGGGCCAGACTTCACATGGAGTGATTTTAACCATTGTGTATAATTTAGTGGCTCAAGAAAGGTACTACTATTGATTTACTCTTCTATGTTAATGACATGTTCTTTGCTTATTTCATCATGGTGGAAATTGGCAAGATGGAGGCTCAATTGAGACAAGATTTTGAGATCAAAGATTTGGGTAAATCTAAGAAGATTCTCGACATGGATATTAATAGAAAAATAAATAAGGTAAGGTTGAGCCTCACATAAACGCAATACCCATAGAAGGTTGTGTCACATTTTGGGATGTTCGAGGCAAAGCTTGTGAATACTTCCTTGGCTTCACACTTTTAGCTACTATGGCTCCGAGGCACCGACGATGCGGTAGAGTATATGGCTTAATTTCTATATATGAGTGTGGTGGGAAGATTGATGTATGACATGGTTTATACTTAGCCGAGTATAGCTCAAATAGTGGACATTATGAGTAAGTATGTGGAGAATCAGGTCAAAGAGCATTGGAATGGGGTTAAATGGATTTTTACGATATCTATAGGGATCACTTGATGTGGGACTTGTGTATAAATAGGTGAAGTCATATGTGTGGGTATGTTAATTTGACTATTGATGGATTTGGACAAGCATTGGTCGACTACGAGATATGTTTTTCTATTAGCTAGTGGTCTGGGGATGTAGAGGTTCATGTTATAGGTCACTATTTCTTTTTATACTATAGAAACTAAGTATATGGCAGTAACAAGAAGTCGTTGAAGAGGCCCTATGACATCAAGCTCTTATTGGTGATTTGTGAATTACTCAAGATTGTGTGGGGGTGCATTATGATAGCCAAAGCTATATCCACTTGGCCAAGAACCAAGTACATCATAGAAGCACCAAGCATATCTATGTCCACTTTTATTTCATACATGAGATTATCGATCAGGGCGTTTCTGTTTTGAAGAAAATTGGCACTAAAGATAATCTAACTAACATGTTAACGAAGGTGATACCGGCAGTAAAGTTTGAGTATTGTTAAAAATTGATCAAGGTTGTATATTATTTAGGCCCTTCGGGGTTTCTTAATGATGGTATTCCTAGATGATTGAGTTAATGTATGTGGATTGTTGAATTCATTTGCTAAGGTGGAGATATGTGGAGTTTTAGTTCATAAATCAGCAACCCAAATTTTTGCATTTGGCGTGACCAATAGAGGGAGATCTCATCAGTCACGAATAGGACTAGCATTCTGTCAATTTCTTAGAGAACCGGGTAAACAATGAAGGCCCATATTCTCTGTAGCGAACGAGCATGTGTGTGGTATCACGAGCCCCGAGTCAGCATGGCGTTGTTGTGTCTAGGGAGAACTATATCATGTGGATACGAAGAGTGCTCATCTCCTGCTTCCATCGCGCCCCCGGAGGTTAAGTTCTCATTTTGACCTTTTTTGTGGTTATCGATGGCTTTCCTCTAGATGTAGCTTTATATCATGTCCAATTTTTGTTGCACGCCCCTTGGTGAGTGTGGCTTCGTGTGCAAAAAGGGGTTTCGTTGTTGTTCACAGTCGCTAGTTTATTATATATATATAAAGGTTTGGGTATCCTAAGGATGGTTTTAAATTTTGCGCTTGGTCTAGAGATTCTTGTTATGCGGGTTCAGGAATCGAATTATGAGTGGGGAAAGTGTTAGGCACCCCACTTGTTCTGTATGCTTCTTTAATTTTGTTCTTATTATTGTTCTTTACATTAATTGATTACCTTTTAGTTATTTTAGAATTATTTTAAAGACCTTAGCATGAGGGTCCCTAGAATGTATATAGGTGCTCAAGTTGGGAAATGGTATCAACGAGAGTATAGAAACGTCACTTTAACCAATGTAGGTACACAATATTTTCTTATATATTACTCCGTGATTTTTCATATACAACGGATGGCCATTATTATGGGTGTACGTGTGCGAGAAAGCTCGTTTATATGTAGGAATATGTTTGGGAGGTCTTTCTTTGAGATAGTTTAATATCTCACTTAGGGTTACTTAGGTAGGATGTATTGAAAGTTGGGTGAATCTATAAGGGGGGACAATATGTCCTTAGACATATTGTCAAGGCTCGAGCTCACGAGAAAGACTCTATATTGCTCTTACATACCTTAGAGGACTTGGTATCAAAGGCTATGCAGTTCAGTTATAACACATGTTCTAACGTGATGTCTGTGCAAGTGCAGGGACTTGGCTTGGGGAGGGGGGGTCTATGGAATTTAATAATGGGAGTGAACTTAGATACTTGATATTAGCACATAACTTTATAATATCCAGGTGATAACTAAACGGAAGGTGTCTTCCTTCAAACTAGTTTGGGGGTGTAGTGCTAAGGATGCCATTTTTAAAAATCAGTCGCTATGGAGGTAGAAGTGGAAGTGGAAGTCAGGGGAGTTTGGACTGGGGATGGAGACATCCCTATGATATAATACGTCAATAGACGTATTTCATGAGTTTATCTCGATATATCGCCTACATACCTAAGGGGGCTCGAGATTAAAGCTAACATAGTTCCAACAAATGGGGTTGGATAATATATAATGGTGTAAAACTAAAGTTGGAGGCATCACTAGGAAAGAATACATCGATAGACTTATTACGAGGCTTGGTCTTCACGAGTTTAGATTGGTATAAACCTACATACACAAGTAGACTTGGGATAAAAAATAACATAGTTCCAACAAATGGAGTTGGGAATCCCAAGTAAATAATACATCGAGAGATGTATTATGAGGTTTGGGTTTCACGAGCTAAGCTCGATATAGTGCCTATAGATCCAAGGAGACTTAGGATAAAATCTAATGTATTTACAAAAAATGGGGTATTTTTACAAGTGTAGGTAATGGGATACTAGGTATAAAAGTACACTAGTGCAGTATTTATGCATCCTAGTCAAATATAGTATTTTTATTATGTTAGATTGATATATTTATATGTTAAAATAAGACATTGATCAAAATGCATATCTTTGAGCATAATTGAAATGAAAACACATATTTGGGGTGTCGTGCAGAGACGGGCATTATTCGCTCGGAAAATTGGTTAGTGTGGCCGAATTTTAGACTTTGGCCTTCAAAGTTTGGTAGTGAATGCAACTAAATGGAACTCTCTCAAGAACGTGTTTTGAAAGGTATGTTTTCATGTTTGTATTTTGTAATAATAACATTTGATTTGTATTCTTATCATAAGAGTATGTCAATTCGTGACACAAGTGGAGGTGCAGGGTTAAAAACTAGGCTTAAATAAATATAAACGTTGTCATATCGAGTCCCCTAAAAGCAGTCGGGTAAGAAAGGATTCAAAATTATGTATAGTTTATAACAATATATATGTGGGGTGTTATCCCGAAATTTGGACAGTGGATCTTTATTCTTGCGGAGAGAGCCAAATTTTTGCTTTGGGAGAAGCCCCGCTTTTTGATGATTTTCAGTCGGATAGAGCTTCGGCTATGAAGGCTGATTTTGTCAGAATTTGTGCAGGGTTTTTACTCATTTTTTTTTATCTTAAAGCGACTTTTCTGAAGTATGAACCTCATTTAGGGTGACTCAGTGGAAGTACGAGCTTTTCCATTTAAAAAACCAACTTTTCTGAAGTACAAGCCCTTCGAGACTTTTTAGAAATGTGGTTGAGTATCTCGGATGCTCAGGATTAACAAAGTTAGAAAACTGACTTAATGTTGGGTTTTAGGATCCTTTTAAGGTCATAGGTCATGATGATTGAGAAAATATTTTCCAAATCTTTTGTTCCAGAGGGCTTTGGGTGAGCGTTAGCCTTTGTTTGATCATCTACTCTAGAGGAGTCCTTTGGATGATCGACCAAAGGTCCCAGAGGGGTTATTTGTTGGTTGTTTTAATGGATTAAGTGGATTTTTGGGTTTTTGTTTATTTGTAATTGGCCCTATATACTTTGATCTTTGGTGTTTTTTACACCCCAAAATTTATTGTAGGTCTTGAAAGTTGGCTTTTCTTGGGGCTTCTTCTGCGGTTCATGCTCAAATTTTATTCGAGACCAAGTGAAGCATCATAGAACCTCTATGGAAGATCGAGGTGTTCACAATGTGAAAATGGGATTTAAGGAGGATAATTTTGGGAACTTATCCCGTGTTTGGTTCCTTTTATAAATTCGACATTTTAGGCTTTCTAACCTTAGTTAATAACAACTTTTATCATCTCATTTATTATTGGCATACACATTGAGGGTTGTCTTCAATGTACACCTCCATGGTGTTTTCCCATCCCTCTTTGAACATCTTAGTGACTAATTCTTAGTAGTTTGTCCATGCATTTTTTATCCCAAAAAGGCATAATTTTATAATTGTAGAGACCGAGCATGGTAACGAAGGAATTTTTTCTTGTTCGGGTCCAAATTAATGGATTTGTTGTTAAACCAAGTATGTATCCAAGAAACTCATCCTCTCATGGATGGTTGTGGCATCGACCAATTAATCTATCTTTGTTAAGGAGATATTATTATTGAGGCATGCCTGGTTTAGGTTAGTGAAGTCAATGGAGGCCCTCCATTTTCCTTTCTCTATTTTACCACAACTTGATTTTAAGCCACCCAGGGAATTTAACTTCTTTGATGGACCTTGCCTCAAGAAGTTTCTCGACATATTCTTCTATTAATGCTTTTGCTTTATCATGAGATGTTCGATGTGCTTTCTGGGTCACTGGTGAGAATACTATATAAACATGAAGCTTCGGACATGTTACCTTCAAGTTTATGCCAAGCATATCATACAGATGCCAAGCGAACACGTACGGATTCTTTCTGAGAAAGGCATTCATCTCACATTTCTCTCTATCAATAAGGGTGCTACTGATGAGTAACTTCTTGTGTGGATGATCATTATCGAATGAAAATTCTTGGAATGGCTTGATAACCTTGTAGAAAGGGGAGAATTTGGTATCCTCTACCCTTGTTCGCCCATGATTTAGTTGTTATTTGGTAAGAGGGACCCTTCTACATTTGTGTCCACCTTTTCTTTCTTATTTTCTTACATACGCCTGATCACTATGATAAATTATTGCCGAGGAGAATCTTGATTTCCACATATCTCCATACCCCCCCCCCCCATTTGGTACTGCATCTGAGCTTCTTATGATGAGTGGATGATATTTCCTTCATCGTGTGTATTTATCCTCTTTTAAGGATTGTGTTCTATGAAGAATCGATGAGCTTAGGGATGTCTCATGTCTGTACTAATATGACAACCTTCCCTGGTGGCATAATCATTTTTCTTACATAATTAACCAAAAGCATGATAGCCTCCTTGAGATCTTCCATGTGTAAGTTTAGTTGGTTGAACAACTTATAATACATGCCTTTCAAAGTGTTTCCTGACTGACTAGTAGCTTATTTGCTCCCCATTTGTAAATTTTAAGTGTGATTACTAGCACATCATGATGCGGGGTTCTGAATCCAACCAAATGCTCTTTAGTGAAAATTATATTCTTAGTGTAGTTCTACGTTTTTTGGTTGGCACCATTTGCCAATAGTGGATTTAGTTGAATCAATCTAGAAAGTCTACACTACTCTGATGACTTTCTTCATCCTAACAGCGTTTCCTTTGATCTGATTAGGACTAGAGGCTCCTTGGATTACTATAAATTCATGCCCTATCTCATCATCTTCAAGGACATTGTTTATCTTCTAGTTGCGTGCCGCTTAAACTTTGTCATTCTTCTATTCCACAAAGTCGTTCAAATGACCATCTAGAGCCAACTCCCCGAGATGTGACTTCAATGATTTTTAGTTGTCCATTTTGTGCCCATGTTACCTATGGTACTAACATCTTAAGGCAGTGTTTCTCTAGGAAGGGTCCCCCACTAACTTCCTAGGCCACTTATAATACTATAGTTGTTTGATCTTAGTCAATATTGTGTATACTAGTTCCTTAAAGATTGTGGTCACATTGTGGTGAACCTTAGTTGGATCTAAAATATCATCTTCTTTCGAACCACCATTCATCTTTTTACCTCCTGTTTTGGGGGTAACATCTTTGTCTCCATTCTTATTCGCCTTTGGTCAACCATTATCCTAGTTTATTCTAGTGACCATATCTTTAACTTAACATATTTTTTTATCATTGACATCAGGTCATCGATAGTGGTTGCATTTTTTGGTAAAGGAATGGTATAACATCGAATTGTTTGCTAAGCCAGTCATGAAAGAGGCTACTACAACCTCCTTGGTACAGTCTTCCACCTCAATATAAATTTCCCAATATCACCAGGCATAGTCTTATAGAGTCTCTTTTGGCTTATTATTTACCATAAGGAGTGATTCCATCCTCTTAGTATTGACATTGCTTGTAATTAATCTAGCGGTGAGGTCCTTGAGAAGTTGCTTAAAGCGAGAAATGGACATTTTTGGTAGCCTTTTGAATGACTTTTGGGTCATGTATCCCAAGATTGGGGGAAGATAGGACATATTAGGAGTTCATTGTTGTTCCAAAGAGTCAGGGCCTGGGGATACTAGAAAAAATGATCGATAGGATCTGTTTTCCCCTCATAGATCTTGAAACTGGTGTAGAAAATTTCTTTGGTGGCTCCAACCCTTCACTTGGTTGGGTAAATGGCGATCTCATTTGAATCATAGGAGTTCTTATAGATATTTCCTTAGTTGTTAGCGATCCTCGATAATTGGATGGTCATCTGACTCCCTTCGTATAAGGTTACAAATATCTTATTTTTTGTGATGGCTATTGGGTTGAGTTTTTCTTTCTCACGACCTTCCTTGGGGTGAGATCTGGGTTGCATTATGTTATCCTTTCTCGGCTGAGATTTTTATTCGCCTAAGGGCTAGGAGTACGTGTGCTTTCAAAGTTCTTGCACTTATCTTTTTGAATATCTTGTTCCATTCTGTCTAGATGGTGCTGGAGGCAAGCATTCTCCTCTTCGTGATGGCGAGTCATTTCCTGTTGTTCACAGAGGCGTTGCTTGTAAGCATTGACGAGCTTAAATATTTGACTGGACTGTGGTGGGTCATTTCTCAGTACCGTTTTCTCTTTTTTCATATATATATAAGAGGGGGGGTATTTTACTGTTCTAACGAATTAACAGTTGGGATCAAATGTTTTGCCGCGATCTAAGGGTGTGAGGGTGTGCTATGTCACCACTTATGCATTGTATCATGGAAAATGAAGATAAAAAACCTCGAACCTAATATCCTTACTCGACTCCCTCATTCAATTCCCTCACTCATTTCTACTCTCTCTCTCTCTATAATAGAAACCCTGTCACACTAACCCTATTCACTATCGCCCTCCATCGCCACCCTACTCCTCTAACTCTTCCACCTTCAGGTAGTTTCTCTCACCCTATTACACACGCCTCTGTCTCCACCTTCCATCCACCTCTGCCTCCACCTCCTCACACTCACATGCACACACACTATGGTCGAAAATGGTTGACGATCTCATCTTGGAACCGACTTCAAAATGGGTTATAGTCAGAGATTTTGAAAATGGGACAACATTGTGGCCAGAAAAT
The DNA here is from genome assembly GCA_949130495.1 of Sambucus nigra. Lineage (NCBI taxonomy): Eukaryota > Viridiplantae > Streptophyta > Magnoliopsida > Dipsacales > Adoxaceae > Sambucus > Sambucus nigra. Next base: position 95,358,804 of record OX422216.1, on the reverse strand, counting down.
GTGTTAATGGTCGACGATTCTGCCACGCTATGGTAAAAAATGGTTGACATTCTCAGCTTGGGACCGACTTTAAAATGGGTTATAGTAGGAGATTTTGAAAATAGGAAAACGCTATGTTGGGTTCGGAGGCAGACGAAAACACTGGGATTGTGTATCTGTGTTGGATTCTAACACATATATCAATATAGGGAATTTGGTTTGATGATTTGCGTTGGATTCAAATATAGATTCAAACAGTGGATTTTTCCCTTTTGGTCAAAGGTTTGTTGGATTGGGCAGTCAGGGTGTTGAGGTAGTTGGAGATTTCTTGGACGGATATTTAAAAGACTTGGTCGGTTCTATTTAAAGTCATCACTGGAGATTTATTTTCTGGCCACTTGTTCGTTTATATTGTTTAAGTTTTTCACTTCTAATGTTTTTTTTGTAGATCTAATATTTTTGGGTAATACAAAATCAATTTTTGGTTTGATTTTGGTTAAGGTTTTTTTTCACATTTAAATTTGATCATTGTCTATGTAGTTTTTTTAATTACTTCGTCTACTTAGTTTGTTTTTAAGGATATGTGACACTACACCAAATCTGCCTAATTGTCACGGTCATTGACGTTGACAAGTTCAACTTGTCAAGGTCAATGACCGTGACAATTCGGGGTAAGACAACATTTTTTGTCACGGACGTGTCACGGTCAATGACCATGACAAGTTCGTTGGAATTGTCACGGTCGTGTCACGGGCCATGACCGTGACAAGTTTAGTCACGGTTAATAATCGTGACAAAGCCTTGACCCTTTTTAAAAAATTGTCAAGGTCATTGACCGTGACAAGTCCGTGATAACATTATTTTTTAAGTACTTGTCACGGTCAATGATCGTGACAATTCTGGACAAAATTTAAAAAAAATCTGCTGGGCCGTATGGCCACTGCCACTGCCCAGCAGTATATTTGTACCTGTTATATCAACATTGTAACCATTCAAATATCATATATCCAAATAAACTAGAGATAACGTAAATATACATTCAAAATAGAAACTAGTTAAGAAGAAACAAGCTTCATGTGTGTCAAATAGATAACGAGCTACTTGTTCATGTTGCAAACTCGTTAATTTCACTCGTTTTCCCATCACATGACCACCATCATCGACGAATTCATCAGTGTCATCAAAGCTGGTCGAGTCAGGCATATATTCCCGAGTATATATTGATGACACCACAGTGATGTATTCCTCTGCAATTGATCCTGCAATGTATCACGTATTCTTGACGTAATCTTTAAAAACTTTCAACAATCTTTCAAACGGATACATCCACCGATATCTAACTGGACCACAAAGAAGTTCCTCGTCACATAGGTGTACCAACAAGTGAACACTTATGTCAAAGAATGATGGGGGAAAGTACTGCTCCAATACACAAATCGCTTCGATCGCAGCCAATTTTGCAGCCACTATGTGTTCTCGATTCACTACCTTCTCACACAAGAGGGAGAAGGTAATACTAATTTGCATAATAGCCCTACACAAATCCTTGTGCTTGGAGAAACAATGCTTAAACAATAGAGTAACCAATTTCATGATCACATGCTAATCGTGGGACTTACACTTATGTAAATCATGAGTTGCATAATTCACAATCCTTTGCAAGTTGGAAGAAAAAGTAGACGGGCCCTTCAAATTATATATTACGTCTAGAAGAACCTTCCTTTCCCCACTCGTCAAAGTAAACGCACCAGGGGGAATTATTGTCCTTCCCCTACTATCTTCTTTCAACCATTGTTGTGGCTTAAGTTTTAACGATTTAAGGTCTTTTTGTGCATTTTCTCCATCCTTCGAATGACTCCCCCCAAGGCAAGTACCCACAATATGTTCAGCGAAGTTCTTCTCTTCATGCATCACATCCAATACATGGCGCACCGGGTTATTCTTCCAATAAGGCAAGTCAAATAAAATTGACCTCCGAGACCATGCCTTTCTTATCTCAGTTTCATTCCCAGTTAGGGTCTTCTTATGCTTGACGTTCTTAAATTTAGGATTCTTACGTGGCATATTAGGGCCACATTCAGAAGATTTACTTTCAATTTCTGAATTCGAAAGTTGTCTCGGCGGTAGCCTATGTTCAACTCCGCCCAATAAAAAATTGGAACCTTTCTCAGATCTGAAACTATGAGCTGGGGGTAAAAACCTCCTGTGGCGATGGTATACATTTTTTAAGCTAGAGGATAGACAAAGATATTCAGTCTCCTCTCCACAAATAGGACACCCCAAATAACCATGTATTACACAACCGGATAATGTCCCATAAGCTGGAAAATTATGAATTTCCCACATCAACATAGCTTTCAGCGCAAACTCTTCTTTTCTAAAAGAGTCAAATGATTGCACACCCTCTTCCCACAACTCATTTAATTCTTCTACCAAAGGAGCCAGGTAGACGTCAATGTCATCACTTGGTGCCTTTAGCCCAGGTATCAACAAAGCCATCATCGAAAATTCAGGTCTCATACACTGTGAAGGAGGGAGGTTGAGTGAGGCTAGGATCACTAGGCCCAACGGGAAAATATTTCAATACTTTTTGAGGCACTTTTGAGCTTGTGCCTTCCTTACTAGTAGATTAGACATATCTAGGTTCATCGCATACCGGACAACGATCGAGATTTTCATACTCCTTTCGGTATAGTATGCAGTCATACACACAAGCATGAATCGATTTATACTTCATTCCCAAAACTTTCAAACTGTTCTTCATAACAGGATAGCTATTTGGAAGTGTATTCACCTTGGGTAATAAGCCCTTCACCCATTTCAGAATTCTCGTCACGCTATTGCCAGACAAATCGTATTGCGTCTTCAAACTGTGCAAACCAACCATGGCATGTAAAGTTGTTTGATCTTTCTCACAGCCAGACTATAACGGTTGGGTCACCTTAAATTTTAAACTTTGGTAGTCATCATCAAGTTTTATCGTGTTATCTTCACGAGCACTTGAATCTTCTACATCATCAGTAACCTCATTCTCCGCTGCTTCATAAACTCCGTACGCATCATCAACTAAATCCTCTAACATATTATGATCTACGTCGTCCCCTTCTACATCTATTCTACTTGTTGAAGGCTGTTGTGAAGGTTGGTCTGGGACAAAAGGAACTTTCAATTCACCGTGAAAACTCCAAAATCGATAACTATCTTGCATACCCGATATTAACAAATGTAGTTCAACTGTTTTCCACTCAAACACCTTACCATTCTTACACCTAGCACACGGACATGGAAACTCTTCATCATTATGACATCTCTTTGCATAATTCACAAATTCGTTAGCACCTCTGCAAAACACATCCCCCATTCTATTAGTCTCACCCATCCACTCTTTGTATTTCGGATATCCCATCACAACTACCACAACTAAATACCTATTAAAGGTAAACAAAACTTAGATTTATAGTATGTTTTATTTAATTATCCATCATTTAATTATCCCAACATTTAATTATCCTATTAAAGGGTGAGTGGTCCTATCCCATTCAAGACCGCATTTTTTTGTAATATACTTAACAGCTCATGCACATTGTTACGATTTGAAAAAAATTCGACAGCATATCCCCGTAGTTCTCCAAGTACACGACGTAGATTGGCAGGTGTGAGTGTTATTTTAATTGATCAATTGAAATAATAGTCACACTTGTCAATCTAGTATGTACCCAGAGAACATTAAGATACGACTGCAGAACTTCCTCCAAAAGTAACAACTTTAATCCACTAAGAATATTATACAGAAATTATACAGTCTCAAACTGTCCAAACGGGACAATTCGAGAGATCTCATTACAGGGGTAATGACTCTCGAACGGGTCTAAGGGTTATTGAATGCGTACGCATAAGAACTAGAAGGCTGGTATCTATGCGCACTATATTTAATTTCAAGTATGTTTCATTTAATTATCATACTATATATATATTGTTCGATATACAAAGTAATTTTCAAAAAAAGTTGAAAAATCCCACCCCCATATGGACAATAATCCAGTGGTCATGCCACTTTTAAAACTAACTAACCAAACACTTACTAAACAAAATAATCCAACAGCAATGTCAACAACAAATGTGTATCCCGTACTCCTTCTAATTAATCTACTCAATTAATTCATTTAATCAATTAAACTAACAATTAATGTATACAATTATTAATTTACCAATTTACACTGAGGGGCAATCCTACTTTCATATGAAATGGGCACTAATTATTAATTTACTTTCATCTAAAACTGTTTCATTTATTAATTATATTTTAGTGGATGTAATTATAGAATCTATGGATGGATTCAATTTAATCTTACTATGTGAATGTTTTTATCTACAATGAGTTAACCTTGAAACAATATATATTATCTCATAGAATCATCAAAACACGATATTAAGAGAATTACAATGGTACCTTGCCTTACCCCCCTCCCCCTCCCCCTCCCACCCCACCCCCACCCCCCACACACAAACAAATTGGGAAATTCATGGGTTATTTCCAACATATAAACATCAAATACACCTAACAAACATACACAAACATATATTCACGAGTTAGTTTCAACAGAAGTGAAAAAAATTCAAGAACCCATATATATAAAAATACAAAAATAAATAACTCGTGAATTTGTCAATTTGTTTAACAAATTCATGGGTTAATTCGTGGGTAAATTCAAATACAAAAATAAGTTCATGGGTTGATTCAAATACAAAAATAGAAATTCATGGGTTAATTCAAATACAAAAATAAATTGACAAATTTATGAGTTATTTCCAACATATAAACATCATATAAAGATAAAAAAAACACCACAAATATACAAATAACTCGTGAATATACCCCCCACCCCCACCATGCCCCCTTACCCACCCCCACCCTGCCCCACCCCCCACACACGCACACACACACACACGCACATATACACACACACACACATATATATATACACACAAACATATATATAAATGGAAGAGAGAGAGAGAGAAATAAACCTGAAAGTAGAGAGAGAGAGAGAGAGCAGCATAGAGAGAGAGATGTGGAAAAAGGAGGGAGGGAACGACGGGGGGGAAAAATAACGGGTAAGGGTTTTTGCTCCAGAAGTTGTCACAGTCGTGTCAAGGTCCTTGACCGTGACAATTATTTAAAGAATTGTCACGGTCAATAACCGTGACAAGTCCGTGACAAGTAAATTTGTCACGGACTTGTCACGATGAAGGACCGTGACAATTATTTGTCATGGTCGTGTCAAGGTCAATGACTGTGACACAAAACGCGTGTTTTTTGTCACGATCAATGACCTTGACAAGGGTGGCCAACTGAAAGGTGAAAATTTTGTCATTTTGGTGTAGTGTTATGGGATAAATCCCACCCCTCATTTTGCATACGAATTACGTGGACTTTGATTCCTCTATAGGCTACGTAGACGTCTCGGGGTAAAACTCGAAACTCGAGTCCTTCTCCTAATTTTTCCTATTTTTTCTATAAACTTAACTCTCTTAGATTCTATATATTTACATATACGTATATTTATGCTTAGTGGCGTATCATTCCATATGTGTTATCGTTCCGGTATAACGATAAACACTAGGATAATCTTGTAAATCCTATTTTTCTAATATTACTTTTAGGAACATTCCTACGAATGACTCGCCTTCTCTCTTCCATGATACAAGTTAATGATTTCTATCTCTGCTACATATACACATGCACGCATATCACGGGGAAATAAAGGAAAATAGCAATAACCCATGAGAGACCGTAAGGGAGGAATGGGTACGTAACACCTTCCCATTTCGTAACTTAGCCTCCGGACCCCTTTCGAATCATTTTGGTTTCGTATGTATCAGTATGTCTTTGGATGCTATCCTCCAAGATGGCTCCCTTTTATCTTTTGTCTGTTTTGAGTAAAACAGACTGGAGACTCTATCTCTCTACATTTTCACCTCATCACCGACGCTGGCCGAAGCGCTCCCGAGAGGGATGCGCGGGACCAAGATCCTCCCGAGACGAAGGGGAGACCCCCCCTTTTCTTCGCCTCTCCCGCCGCGAGGATCCGAAAGGGTATGGCCATAGTGGCGACTCTGCTGGGGAATAATTCATTTTGAGGGCTAGACTCTATTTACATAGGTGTTTTATTTTCTTATATATACCCCTATTTGGATGTCCCCATTTACTATTCATCTGTACCTCATGCTTATGCTTCCATTCAGACACTTGTAGAAGAATTCTCCATGTACACTTCACACCACGTGGACCTAGGATCACGTATATCCCCATGTTGCACGCATCACCCACCCATACTTGGTATACCATTGGTACTCATACTTTGCTCCCTGTTGGGCATGATCAAGAAAGATACTCTCATAAGATACTAAAAAGAAAATCATGCATGATTCACACGATATCACCAAAGAGCATTGTGATTGAACAAATTTTGTCCAGTAAGGTCACTTCGTGATGAGCGTCGGCCCGGCAGGGCGCAGTTAGCCTAAGCGATATGACTCTCACCTTCCACTGGCCAAGTACCTTCGACGTATATCAAACAGTTCCCCCCATTGTACCGCTTGACCGAAGTCATGACGAGAGGTATATCGCATGGAACTCATTCATGTACGCCGAGTATATCGAATTCACTCTCACACGTACCGTCCCCACGAGGTATATAGTGAGGAAATTCACGTACACTCGGGTATATCAACTGGCTTGTCCACACGTACCGATTGCCCTCAAAAGCAAGGCGTATATCGTGAAAGACACGCCAAAAGGGGGAACCCTTTTCGATTCACCCAACCAACTTCATACCCGCGTATAGGTGTCAAGTCTAGGACACACATGTTAGATTGTTGGTTTCAACCTAAAACTCTGCCGAAATTCCGGGTCGGCTTGCCACACAAATTTTTGCGCATTTTTAAAACGGGACCCTACCCATGAGCCTGGTTACAAGCCCAGACATAGCTTTGCTTATGTTACAAACCCAACTTTTCCATGCTCGGGTCCCGTTCGACATTTCATTTTGCATTTAGGAGAATTTAATACAAGTGAGAACATAATAATAATAATCATGCTGAGACCCGTCTCCAAAACATTCCTTCCTTTTTTATCAAAAATCCAAAAAATATGTCTCTTTTCTTTATCAAAAATCCAAAAATATTTTGTCTTTCAATCTCAAAAAGAAAAAAAAAATGTTTAAAATATTTTCCTTCTTTCTTTTCAAAAAAATAAATCCCGTTTTACGCCTTCTCAGATCGATCGCACGTCCTTGGCCTGGCTCCTTATTGGCTTTGGTCTTAAATAAAACAACCCTGGAGCTCCGTCCATTCCCCTGCTACTTCTTCTTAGTTTGGTATCCATCCGCTTTCCACGGAGAACACAGATCAAGTGCCAGTTTTGCAGCCAAATCTAACGGCAGTTTTAGCTCAGCTCGTGTTCGAGAGATGCAACGAAACCAGGTTCATGTTACTCAAGAGACCGATGCCTTATTAACTCGACCTATGGCTCCACCCAAGATGATATGGGTTCCTAAAGAGTATCAACACGCTCCACGTTCCCCTCCTGTTAATGGGCCGCCACCTACCCAGCTTCCTATGCTAAACCTTGCCTAGCCGTGGGCTAACTTGCCTGTGATCGTTGATCCGAAAGAGGAAGAATTGAACAAGGTCAAAGAAGATATCAAGATGCTAACTAAGAAGTTCGACCAAGTTAGAATCTCCGGAAATTACATGGACTACACCCACATGTCTCCTTATCCAAAGGCGAGGTTATCTGAGAAGTTCAATATGCTGAATATCGAGAAATTCAGAGGAAGTGGACCACCGATTGTTCATCTTCGCAGTTATCATCGTTCCATAACTCTCCTAGCTGATTTTGAAGAAGTGATGGCTCAATTATTTAAGCAAACTTTGAAGGATAGCGCTCTCCGATGGTTTTTGTCTCTCGAGGAGTCCAAAATCCATAGTTAGGAGGATGTAGCCCGTGAATTCATATTGTAGTACAAATACAACGAAGACATTGAGGTCACCCGCCATGATTTAGAGATGCTCAAACAGAACTCTGTGGAATCAGTCAGTTACTTCATATCCCGGTGGAGGGAAAAGGCAGCCACTATGACCAATCGACCATCCGAGGAAGAACAAGTCAACATAGTGAAGAAGGAATTCTTGCCCCATGTCCGAGAAACTATGGGAGGATAATACTATCCCCACTTACGAGCTCTCAGAGAAGCAGGAGTAGAAATCCAGGAAGGCCTTGCTAAAGCAGAAGTTGAGCCAAAGAAAGTGTCCGAACAGTTCACCCCCAGAAAATATGACAAACCTTCCAGTGATGCAGTCTCAACCATCAACAACATCTCTCAACTAACCACTTCATGGGCACCAGAAAGACGCCCTGTCCCAATCTGAAAGGAATACACCGAGCTCCATGCTACCCTCTCCAAATATTATCAAGCCCTGTTAAGACAAAACCTCATCAGGCCCTTGGATCCCCGTCCATTGCCCAATCCACTTCCAAGAAACTTCAAGGCAGATGCCCATTTCGCCTTTCACCAAACCGCAGGTCATACCACCGACCAATGCTTTCACCTTTGAAACATAATCCAATGTCTAATTGATCGGGGTACCATTACCCCACCATCCAATCCTAAGCCAAACACTACTCATAACCCACTCCCAAATCATACCAATGATATCTTCTAAGAAATGAACCCAAAATTTGATCCCTCAACTCAAATCACACCCATACACTCTCCCAAACCTCTCCAAACTTGCCCATATTTCCTCCTACACCTTGTTAGCCTTGCTGATCAGGCACTGTCACTCCTTACCAGAGCATGCATCGCTGTCCGTACCCATTCTGAAAATGGAGGTATGGAATTATCATAAGTGCTAAATCAACTCCTAGAGTTCGGGCTGAAATTGCCCTCACAAATGATCATTGATTACCAGAGGTTTAGCACGCTTTTCTTAGAAGCAAGGAAATAGGCTTGAGAGTTAGACAGTTAGGTGGTACCACCCGATGAAGTTATCTTAGATGACATCGTCTGGATCATGGCATAAATATTCAGGCAAACCAACAACAATTGCAATATGACCGAGTTACATGATACTCTGAAATTAGAAGGGCGCCTGGTCCCTTCACCCTTACATATCCCCACAGAATGGGAAGACCTATATGAAGAAGCCATTGAAGTTGTGGAATGCATTGACTTTACATGGAAAGACATAGTTGTTTCCACCGAATGGGGGGAGGAATTCAAAGATTCGAATAAAGAACAAGCTTTAAATAAAACTGGCCCGGTAGCTGACATGTGTGGAGTGATATCATTTGAGGAGCTCCTCGGATAAATAAACAAAGTGGCAGAACACCCGAGATTGACAAAGAAAGAGGGTTCATGTTCTTCCCTTCTTTAGTAAATCACATGACCAAATCAGGGAGGCATTACCAGATCCCAAGCTCACTACCAGCCAATGACAAAGGGAAGGGCGTTAAAAACCTTCCTATGCCAGAAATAACCCTCGAAGAGAGAAAGATCCTAGATCAACTAAAGAAAACTCAAGCTAACATCACTCTATGAGGGCTTTTCATGTCTTCCCAGCTGCACAAAAATGCTTGGATCAAGTTACTCACTGGACCCACAGTTCCTCCTTCTACTACACTAGAAGAATCGAGTAAATTTAGTCGGACCCTTGATCTCTAACCGAATGCTATCCTTTTTCGAAGAAGAAATCCCCAAAATTGGGCCAAACCACAATCATGCACTCAACATCTCCATCGAAGTTATGGGGAAAATCGTACCACTCTCTCTTGTCGATAATGGATCCGCCTTGAATGTTTGCCCATTAAGATCCTTCAAATTCTTAGGACTGAAGGAAAGTGACCTCGCTCCAACTTTCGCTGTTGTACATGACTATGATAATACCCGTCGGGACTTGATGGGATTCATAAAACTTGTAATAAGGGATGGCCCTATAAACCCTGTCGTTGAATTCCAAGTTATTGACATCCCAGCTTGTTTCAACCTGTTGCGCGGATGACCTTGGCTCCACAGTATCAAGGGTGTGTCTTCCTCACTCCATCAGAAATTGAAGTTCTTCGTCGAATAACTAGTCATCACCATTTTGGGCAATGAAGATAATGCTGAGGGTGCAAGTACCAGCAGTCCAATCCTTGAGATACAGCATGGGTCAAATGATATGCTCCTATCAGGATTTTGAGTTGAGCCACTTCTACTCCCGGTAGGGGATGATTTCAAAGAAAGAGTTTGCCCGGAATATGACACTCGTGGCAATGTCAATGTGATTTAGATGTTAAAAAACATGCACTTCATGCCCGTACTAAGGCTAGGGCAAAGACATCAAGGGATACTTGAGCCCATTGAACTGAAAAAATATTTCCCCCTTGTGGTTTGGGGTATCAACCATCAAAATAAGAGCTCAGAATGATCCGCTAGTCTCAACCAAAGAGAAGGCTAAACTGCATCTAGACTATCTCAGGTGACTTCTTGAATGGACGATTCATCAAAGAAGGCAAAGACTTCCCCTTTTGTGGCTTTTTGGAACCCTGGTATGACCATACAGATAAGAAGATAAAGCCTGGAATGGAGATCTTTTTTCAGGATAGCTACCTATGGGCTGAAAGTTCCCAACACCATGTACAACCTCTCATTAAAGATACCGAAGAGATTGGGGAAAGTGACTCCGAGGACTCTTTCCACTTGCAGACACTGGGGCTGACACTCTGCATAGTTCATTCAAGCACTACATCACTGGATCCATCCCACTTGATTAAAGTTGTTGATATACCTCTCCTTAACTGGCATGCTACGCCGATTCTACCTATTGAAATCCCACCTAACCCCAATGTTTACCCCATTTATTCTTCTGTTGTCTATCTTTTCTTAAATGTAATCGATACCTCCTTTGATGAGGTTCTCAATGTTATTTTTCCTATCAATGAAATAAACGAAGATTTTGAGTATCTTGATGTGCCTTACATTAATTATTTAGATTTTAATCAAACTTTTGATGATGATGATTTTTCAAATGAACAATTTTTAACTGATCTATATAAGGTTAATAATAAACAACAAAACCGGGTTCAAGTTAATGAAGAAGAAACTGTTATTATTAACCTCAGTTCTAGTAGCCAACTGCGCGAGATTAGGATAGGGGCTACCCTTGACGAGCATAAGCATGCACAACTCGAAGAATTATTGAAAGAATTCATAGATGTCTTCACATGGTCCTATGACGATATGCTCAGCACTGATCCTGAAATTTCTCAGCATCAGATCCCTACTCTTCTAGATTACAAGATGGTTAAACAAAATCTGAGAAAGCTCCATAGTGAATGGTTGCTCAAAGTCAAAGAAGAGGTGGTGAAACAACTAAATGTGGGCTTCATTCACGTGATCGAATATCCCACATGGCTAGCCAATATAGTGCCTGTACCGAAATCGGGAGGGAAGGTTCGAACGTTTATAGACTACCGGTATTTGAACATCGAAAGGATGATTACCCGCTACCCAATATCGACATGATCGTGGACAACATAGCCAATCATACTCTTAAGTCATTCGTCGGTGGGTTTACCGGATACAACCAAATCAAAATGTACCCAGATCACCAAGAAAAAACAACGTTCATCACCCCATGGGAAACCTTTGCTACACTGTTATGCCATTTGGTCTCAAGAATGCTGGGGCTACCTACCAGAGGGCTTCTACAACGCTCCTACACAATCTGATTCATAAAGAAGTCGAGGTCTATGTGGATGATATGATTATCAAATCCAAAACTAGAGAAGGTCATGTTCCCGCACTCTAAAAGTTCTTCGAACGATATCAGATGAGACTCAATCCATAAAAATGTGTCTTCGGCATTACAAAAGGAAAACTCTTGGGATTCATGGTCAGTGAAAAAGGGATAGAAGAAGATCCTGCCAAGCTAAAATCCATACTTGAGATGCCACCTCCCCGAACGGAGAAATAAGTCCATGGTTTCCTTGGGAAATTACAATACATTAGCCGGTTCATCAACTAGCTCACCTTCATCTGTGAACCAATTTTCAAACTCCTCCGAAAGGATTCAACCAAAGTTTGGAATGAGGCCTGGAAAGAAACTTTTGACCGAATCAAATAATACCTGACTAAACCTCCGTTACTCATGCCACCACTACCTGGTCTCCCCTTGCTCCTATATCAAATCATAACCGACACTATAACTAGGGCTTTGCTAGCTCAATACCTTGAAGATTCCCATAAAAAAGAGCAATCTATTATGCCAGTCACAAACTGGTCGGGTACAAAGTCAACTACACTGCTTTGGAAAAAGCATGCGTCGCGCTTGTTTGGGTCATCCAAAAGTTGCGACATTACATGCTTGCCTTCCCCATTAAACTTTTATCCCGAATGGACCCCATCAAATACCTTCTTAAGAAACCTACCTTATCTATCCGAATGGCCTGGTGGTTGATGCTCCTAGTTGAGTTCGTTATCATGAATGCCACGCAGAAAGCCATGAAAGGAAGAGCCATCTCTGACTACCTCGCTGATTACCCCATGGAAAAAGTTGATGACTGGATCTCTGAATTCCCAGATGAAAACATCCTCTACACCGCTCAAGACGACCTCTGATGGCAAATGTTATTTGATGACGCTGCCAACAAAAAGGGATATGGCATTGGGATACTTCTGATCGCCCCAGATGACTCCCACACTCCCATCGCCATTAAATTCGATTTTCCCTGCACCAACAACATAACTGAATACGAGGCGTGTACGGTAGGCCTCAAAGTTTCCCTCAAGAAAGGAATTCAATGCCTAGATGTCTACGGGGATTCTACCCTCAATCATTGGTCAAGTGCTCAAAAAATGGAAAGTCAAGTACGAGAAACTCCAACCCTTCCATGCCCACTTAGAAGAACTAGCCTCTCAATTCCAAGACATCACCTTCCACTACCTAGGTCGAGCAAAAAATAACCTAGTCGATGCCCTTGTTACCCTAGCCTCCATAGTAGACATTCCTGAAGGAATAATAATGGCCCCCTTCCTAGTCCAAAAGCAAGACAAACCAACCCACTACTACCACATTGAGATCATCACCAAAGAAGATCCCGAGTTAGCCAATTATTGGTATTGTGATATATGTCACCTTTTCAAGCATGGTTAGTATCCCCAGGGTTCCAACAAGAAAGATCGGGCAACCCTCCGAAGACTGTCCGCCCAATACATCATCTGTCACAAAGCACTGTTTAAGAGAAACTTCGATAGAACCCATCTACACTGCATCGCAGGGCTGACATTGAAGAGGTAATGTAGAGAATCCACAGTGGGGAATGTGGACCCCACATAAACGGTCACATGCTTGCTAATAAGATCGCACAACAAGGCTACTACTAGACCACCATGATCCAGGATTGCACCGCTTATATTCGGAGATGCCTCAAGTGCCAACAGTTCTCCAACCTTCAACACCTACCTCCGTGTGAATTGTATAACCTGACTTCTCCCTGGTCGTTCTTCACCTGGGGCATCGACATTATAGGGAAGGTTACACCCAAGGCCTCCAAGGGTCATGATTTCATCTTGATTGCCATTGATTACTTCATAAAATGGGTCGAAGCCGAGTCATACACAGTCCTGAATGCCAAGAGGGGGCAATTTCATCAAGAAAAACATTATTTATCGATATGGGGTCCCGTACAAGCTAGTGTCATATAACGGGTTGCATTTCGAGGAAGAAGTCACTGGTCAACGAGTATGGGATTCAGAGACACAAATCTTCTACTTACCGACCTCAAACCAATGGTGCAATCGAACCCGTCGATAAGAACCTCAAAGTCATCATCAATAAGACGACCAAAAGCTATCGAGATTAGGCTGACCGAATCCCATACGCCCTCTGGGGCTACCAAACCTCAATCTGAACCTCTACTAGGGATACCCCTTACTCTCTAGTCTACGGCTTGGAAACATTCCTACCCATGGAGCTAGAAATACCCTCATTACGCGTCATGCTTGAAAGCAAGGTCAGTGAGAAGGACTGTCATCAAAGCCGCCTCAACGAGCTGTCACTCTTGGAAGAAAGGAGACTGAAGGCCTTTTATCACGTACAAGGGTACCATGGCCGCATAGCGCATTCATTTAATAAGAGAGTCAAGGACCATGGTGTCCGAGAAGGGGATTTAACCCTCAAAGAATTAGTAGAGCCCATCTGGGACCCCAGAGGGAAATTCAAGCCCAATTAGAGCGACTCATACATTTTAAAAAAACACCTTGTCCAGCGATACCGCCATGCTCATCGACTTAGATGGAGAAGAGATGGCTCGTCCAGTTAACCTAGACTGTCTTAAGAAATTTTACGTGGGCCTGATCCTCTGCAAAAAATTGAAAATTTTCAAAAACCCCAGAGGTAAGTAGGTAGCTCATACATCTTACATGAGCTCGACCCTTTCTTTTTCACAAAAAAACTATTCTTTTCTTATCTCTAAGAATCACAGTCCATTCTAACATATATTTGAACAAAAGGATTGTGCATGCCTTAGCGATCATTATAGATAATTCAAAATATAAAATTCATCAAAAGGCACAACTAGATGATCAAAAACTTGTTTATTTCACTAATAGGAGATTACAGTACAATTACGTAAGAAAAGGAACGGATGACTCCCTTTCCCCCCTACCTTCCTAAAAAACTAAACTTATTTCCTGATAAAAAATAAACTCCCCCCAAGAGTCCTACCCATAGCTACCAGAGGAGCCCTCTCCATCTTCGTCATCTACATCCTGGGGTATCTAAGATTCCCCTACCAAAATGGTGTGCCATAGATGCTCCATGGAACGATAAGCTCGAACCATCCTCGAAAAAACTACCACATCTCCCTCCATGGTATCAGATAAAATAAGCCACCTTTGTCCAGTATCCACTGCCAACATCTTGCTAACTAAGCTCCTCCACAACCACTTCATATAATCCCCAGGGATGTGCCAAACGGTCCCAGCAAACTGAGAGGGACGGATCGACGAATGACGACTCTCCCACAAAGGGTCAAGCCGCATGCGATGATGCTCTATCAAATCTTCTACCGGAAAGAAGTCTAATGTTCGAGTTGGCACGATCTGCTCCCAGCCAAATTGGCGCAGAAGTCGCCAAGAGAAATAAAAAAAAGGTATCTATGAGACCAACCAGCTGGACATACGGGTATTCTCTCCATTCCAGAATAGGTAGCAGATGTCCCCACCAAGGTACTGACCAGTACAGATTTAAAGCCTCATGCTTCACGAACCAGTTCTCCCAGCTCTTAATATCCAGACCAACACCGATAAAATGGCGTGAAAAGAAGTTGGGTACAACCGACAAAGGGTATTCGGGAGGAGTCACCAGGCGGAATCTTTCAGACAACCACATGAACAGCACCCCTCGGAAAGTCATAATGACCTTCTCGCCAGGCATCTAAGCCATTTAAAGTCTCTTCTAATATCACCGCCACAGGATTACGATGGTAGGGCATCCATGAAGTAATAACTGCAAATTATGGGTCCACTAGTAGCTCCCCGAACACCAGCAACAATTTTAAAACCAAGCCCAGAGCGACAGCTCTGTCATATCCAGCATCACCAACCTCCTGCAAATGCATGAACTACAACATTGCCGGAAGAAAAATCATTCCTTCAGTAACTAGTGATCTGGCCGTCGAGGACGAAACAAAAAGAAGCTCGGCCAACAACTCCTAAGGAGAACGGGAAAACTCAGGCAGAGCCGCAGTAATACTGAGATTTATCCCCAACATGGCAGAAAATTCCTCGTAGGTCGGACAAACTTCTTCCAAGCCAAAGCGGAATACCTGGTCTTCGGGGTACCAGAATTGTACCGCTTCCATCAGCTTGTTCCACTCTATGGGTCGATTACACCATAAAGAAACTCAACGCATGTTGTAAGCATCGTAGTCGACATTATAGGAGCACATTGCCTCCAAAGTCTTGAGGTAGTTGGCAAACTCAACACTACCAGGGAGAGCCATCTCATAGAACAAGAAAGCATGAATATGAAGGTGTGAGGAAAACACTCCACTCTTACCCATATTTTATACTTAAAACCCCCCCACAAAAGACAACCCCTACAAAAATAGGAGGAAATCCTGCCCCACAAGGTACCAAAGGCTGAAGAGGGTACCAATCAAAGCTCTGAATTAAAACACTTTTTTACACACACACATACAAGAAAATTCCCTGATTGGATTTATGGAATAAATCTCACCCCTCGTTTTTCATACGAACAATGTGGACTTTGATGCCTCTATAGGCTATGTAGCCGTCTCGGGGTAAAACCTAAGACTCGAGTCCTTCTCCTAATTTTTCCTATTTTTTTCTATAAACTTAAGTCTCTTAGATTCTATATTTACATATACGTATATTTGTGCTTAGTGGCGTATTATTCCATATGTGCTATCATTCCATTATAACGATCAACACTAGGATAATCGCGTATATATCCTATTTTTCTAATATTACTTTTAGGAACATTCCTACGGATGACTCGCTTTATCTCATCCACGATTCAAAGTTGATGATTCCTATCTCCGCTACATATAAATGCACACATATCACGGGGAAATAAAGGAAAATAACAATAACCCATGAGAGACCGTAAGGGAAGAATGGGTGCCTAACACCTTCCCATTTCGTAACTTAGCCTCCGGACCCCTTTCGAATCATTTTGGTTTCGTATCTATCAGTATGTCTTTGGATGTTGTCCTTCGAGATGGCTCCCTTTTTTCTTTTGTCTATTTTGAGTAAAATAGACTGGCGACTCTATCTCTCTACATTTTCACCTCATCACCGATGCCGTTCGAAGTGCTCCCGAGAGGGATGCGCGGGACCAAGATCCTCCAGAGAGAAGGGGAGACCCCACCTCTTCTTCGCCGCTCCTGTCGCGAGGATCCGGAAGGGTATGGCCACAATAGTCAGACGGTCCTAAGAGACGTGAGGGTATGTGCTGACCTCTTAGTAACTTGGAACTATGCTTCGCCTACATTTTGTGTGTATTTTGTTAGTACAGTTCGAGAGTTATTCCGAACTAATATTTCCCTTAGTACGAGAGATACGGGGACTTGATAGCAGAGTATGCCAGCACCATAGATTTTATGTGGGGTGCTTATATGAGTGCATAATATATATACGTATATATGGAATTCTTCTACTGTGCGTATAAGTAGATAAATAATAAACAAATGCTCCAAAATTATACTAAGTGTTCGGGAACTTTATAACAGTTCTGAGATATACTAGGTAACGTAAGTAATCATCAAGATATTGATCTCTAAACTAAAATCATAGTCTTGTGACTTTTAGAAATAAAAATTTATGGGAGATGAGTTAGACAGACTTATGAGGCATTTAGTAGTACGTTAGGTGTACACACTAGATCAGAGGTGAGAATTCTCAAGAGAGAGCCATGTGCTAACATGGATGTCTTATCAATTAGTGAGAATTTAATTACTTGGTAAAACACTTTTAAAGTTATTTTTACACTCGGACTCTGACCCGTTTCCTGTCATCTTCTCTCTCTTGTATATATATGTATATATTACAGGTGCCCATCCACAAAGGCACCAGGATTAGGTTACTTGAACTCAACGTGCTACAACTTATGTGGGAGTTGCAAGTCTTTGCAGTAGACGACCTCACCTTTGATTCCGTTCATGTTTTAGTTCCTCAGTAGACAGGGCATGTGTCGCCCATTTCCTATCTTTCTGTTTAGACTTATTAGAGATTAAGTATTCATTTATGATTCTAGTATTCAGTACTTTTGTGGGATTTATTTCTTTGTCATGTGGACTTACGATGTAGATTTTTGATTGGTTTGAGTAATCTAGTTGACATTATTATGCATGGTTGTTTTAAACTATCTCGTGTACTATTTATGTTAGGTTATACTCCAAAAAGGTTTTCGATATGAAATTTAATAAATAAAAATAATTATAAATGGTTTTGACACTTAGATTAATTGTTTAGGGTGTTTAAATTGGAAAATTTTATTTTGCGACAGTGATGCTAAGAATGGATTTAATTTAAGAAATGGCTGATCACCCAGAATTTAATTAGGCGGGGTGTCACAGTGCAAAAGCTTGGTGAAGAGTTGATAAAATTTATTAAGCACTTTCGCGAGAGAGAACTTGATGTCCACGAGGAGGTGGTAGAGGTAAGACTTCTTCAAATCTGTGTTGAAGGGATCCTGGAGGAATATAAACTCCATCTGGTCAATGAGACTAGAGATGGAACCTTTAGAGAGTTCACCAAGGCTGCGAGTAACATAGCCATGATAATCAAACCAAGGACCTCAAGTTGGAGGACACAGGTACCATTAACTTTCGAAAGATTTCACGTCTCGAGGAGACAGGCTGTGAACTATGTGGATGGAAATCCCAAAGGCAAGAAGGGAGGTTCCAGATCCAAGAACAATAGTCCTGGCAACATGAGAAAGTTTGTATAAGATGCTCCACCACCGCTACCTTGCAGTGTAGCGAAAGATACGGATTGTTATCGTATATTGGTACAGGAGGGGGTAGCAGGTCCCCCTCACCTGAATGGAGAAACTCCAACAGTAGCAGATAAAGCCAACCCTAAGTATTGCGAGTTACACCAGCTAGTGCAACACTTTTCTCAGGATTTTTATTACTTGAGAAGGATCATTGGCGAGAAAGTGGACAATTTTACCTTATAAATACCCCCAGTGGATGTTAATGAAAATCTACTTCCAGCACATCACTTTGGCACTGCCAAAATGGTAGTGGCATATGATAAAGAAGAAGTTCAAGAAGTGATGGAGTGGGAAAATGGTGACTAGATATCCAAAGAGTTGGAGAAGTTAACTTTGATTAGTAAGCACTAGAGTGAGCTAGAAAGAAAGCCTGAAGAATGGTTCTTGACCCCAAATCAAGAAAATGAGGAAGGCAGGGAATTCGAGCAGCTCAACTTTAAAGAGCGCCAAGTGGATGTCATTCTCTCCCTGGATGGGGGGGACATCTGAGGAAGAATATGCTTGTAATTCCCAGACATACGAAGTAGACTTAGACTCTGAGTGCGAAGCCATAGCGAGGAACCCCAAGTTCAATTGGTTCTTCGATCAAATAGAGTAAAGTATGACACAAGGGTTCTCATAACAAGAAAAGTTTTGGAGGCGGTGCAATAGTGAGGAGATCCCTCACTAAATTGGCAAGGGCCAATTCGAAGGCTGATTAAGAGATACACTTCCGAAGTAGTATTTTCAGAGGCCGATAGACAGGTGCCTTATTTTCATAATTGCCCCTTGTATATTACAGCTGTTATCAATGGGGTGTCATTCCCCAGTGCGTTAATGGATGTAGGAGCATCTATTAACTTCATGCCGATCAATACATTGTATGAGAGAGGAATTGACCAAGAGAAATTAGTGCCGGTGCCACTAGTGATCTCTGGATTTGATAGTGCCGGAATGCAATCCATTGGATATGTGAACGTGGGAATTAAGTTGGGTAATTTGACTTCCCACATCAAATTCCATATTATCCATGCCACTACCAGTTATTAGCGGCTCATTGGGAGGTTATGGATGCATACCCATGGCATAGTGCCTTGTACCTACCAACAATGTACAAAGGCTAACATTAGAAAAATAGAGATAGTCATCAGGGCAACTCAGAAGCCTTTCTCCATCGAGGAGGCCCATCTAGTAGATGCATATTTTTATACTGAATTAGACGAGGAAAGAAGAAATTCTATACGAAGGCTAGAAGGTAAGCAAGTGGTAGGGGGAGTGGATCAACCAAAGAAATTTGTTCATGATCGCTTAGGGGAAAGGGTAATTCCCCATATGGAAAAAGGGAAAAGGAAGGTGGAGGAAGTAGATAAATCTCCCCGAACTTGTAAAAAAATGGTTTTGCCTGATGGAAAAGTTATCGGCCTCTTATAACGATCTGCATGGGAGGTGTTCTGGGATAAGAGCACTTATCAAGGGTGAAAAGTGGTACGTGTTAAAACGCCAATCATTGTTTTCTATTCACCACCTCAATAAAAAAATCTAAACTTATTACTACACTCTTTTAAGGGAGTATAGCGGCCAAGTTCGGGTATAAAAAAATCCACAGAGACGAGTTGCTAGAATTTAATTGGTTTATTACTTCTAAAATAAAAGTGTAAAAGATGATTATACACAAAAAGGAAAAGATTCAAAAAAGGAAAATATTAATCTAGGCGAGTGTATTTAAACTAGATTAAAAAAGTGGATAAAACTATAGGTTGCGTCGAATATCCCTCACCCTAGTTAATTAGTATAAAATGGTTACATGGGTCGACGAGTTATTAAGATTGCGTCTCGTTTTGACAGTTAATTAAATCAAGAGTTGTCACACCCCTAAATTCGTCTAACAGTCTAATAAGATTTTGGCGTCAAAAAATACCCCAGAAATTACGCACGCAAGGTCGTAAGCACGGAGAATACATGATATACCCCGTAAAATCTTCTAGGCGCAATAACTAGGACAACGCACTCGAAATAGACCCATAAACTCCATCATCAAAGCAAAGCAACATATAAACCCTAGGTGAGTTCAATCCGACACAACCTAGACTAACTTAGCTAGAAAGCATGATAAAAATGCGGAAAATAAACGATGTAAATAAATGCAATAAATCTACACTAGAAATCCTGAAAATAAAGCAAGTAAACCTAATTATGAAAGCATGTAAATTAAGTACAAAGCAAGTAAATAAGAAAACGCAACTTAAATTAATGGAGAGGGAAGATGAATAGTCCACTTAGAAACCCAAATGGGTGTCAAACCAAGAGGAAATGAAGAATGAGCTCTCAGACCCCCAAACCATAACCTAAACTATCTAAAAACTAATTATATCAACTCACTGAAAATGGAAACCAAAATTGGTTTATATAGTAAGTGGAAAAGAAAATAAAGGAAAAAAAAAGAAGAAAAGGAGAAAGTGCAAAATATGTAGTATACGCGGTCGATCGCGATCAGGGGCCGATCGACCGTGCCTTCAAGTTAAAACCCACTGTCTCCTTTCCATAACAAAACTCCAAACCGCAGTCGGCTGGGCCTTTAACCGTGGTCGACCAGTACTCTATTTTTTGGAGCTATTTGGTCCATAAAAAGGGGTAAAAGGTCCATTACGGAAATCTCCATAACTTCATCGTCCGGATTCCAAACAATGTGTCGTTTATGGCCATGTGTCGCTAACTCAATGAACTACGCATCCGTGGAATATCCATGAGCCAGAGATAAAATGTGAATTGACTAAAATTCCCTTGAAGTAGCATCCGACGACAAAACTTCTCCGAAATGCAACAAATCCTCACTTTTAACGTTCCAATACCTACAGAAGCACAATTAACCCCTGCAAAGCATGTATATATCCAAATCCAAGGTTTTCTGATTAATGGGCATAAATATAGGCATTTAGGACCGTAAAAGTGCTAGAATGCATAGAGATATTGGGCAGAAATATGCAATATTCGATAAGAATCAAACATCAATCCGGCACCATAATGTTTTGTTATTGATGAGTCACACATTGTTGAGCACATTGAGGAGCCAGAGGAAGCTCCAAAATGTACCCAAGATGGACCCAGAGAGCAACTACAGTAGTTAGAAGAGATCAATCTAGGGAAAGAAGGAGGTGAAAGTAGACCCATCCTGATCTCCAAGAGTCTTGGACCAAAGAAGAAAGAATATCTCATTGGCTTGCTCAAGGAGTTCACCGATCTCTTCACTTGGAAGTATACAGAGATGCCTGGAACAGACCCATAGGTGAGCTCCCATAAATTAAACAATATTCCCAATGTCATTCCAGTGAGACAAGCCACTCGCACTTACAAGGAAGACATCGACTTGAAGATAAATGCTGAGGTGGAAAAGTTATTGGCGGCAGGATTCATCAAGCCCATTCAGCATCTCGTATGGCTTTCTAGCATAGTACCAGTGGCAAAAAAAGACAAGAGCAAAATCAGCATTTGCGTAGATTTTTGCGACTTGGACAAGGCATTCCCCAAAGATGAATTTCCTCAACTAAGAATAGATAGCTTAGTCGACTCTACCGTAGGACATGAGATGTATAGTTTCATGGATGGGTACGTTGGTTATAACTAGATTAAAATGGATCTGACAGACACGGAGAAGACAACCTTCCACACACCCCTAGGAAACTTCCACTACACGGTCATGCTATTTGGACTGAAGAATGCTGGGGCTATAAACCAAAGAACCATGATGGCAATTTTTCATGACCTATTTCATGACATATTAGAGTTTTATGTAGATAACCTAGTGGTAAAATCCAAAAAATAAAGCAAACACATACAAGACCTCAAGAGGGTGTTAGAGAGGTGTCGCATGTATAAGATGCGAATGAACCCTTCCAAGTTTAACTTTGGGGTCACCGCAGGAAAGTTTCTAGGGTTTGTGGTCAATAGGTAGGGGGTGAAAGTTGACACAGAAAAAATGAAAGCCATAATGATGATGCCACCCCCAAGAGTCAGAGACAGCTTATAAGCTTCCTAGGAAAGGTTTCCTACTTGAGGAGGTTCATACTCGCACTTGCAAAAGTGACTCACCCATGCACACCCCTTTTGAAAGATAGAGGAAAATGGATTTGGGGAGACGAGTAGAAGAAGGCCTTTGAGAAAGTCAAGGAGATTCTATATTCCCCATCCACAATGATTCCACCAAAAGCGGGGGCACCGTTGCTGCTCTACCTTACTTCAAAAGAGTATCCATAACAGCATTAATGTCCCAAGAAAAGGAAGGAGTGGAAAATCATGTGTACTACCTATCAAGAGTGATCTCAAGTAGAGATTATAGATACACTAATGTAGAAAGGCATTGGTTGACCTTAGTTTTTAAGCCCAGAAGTTGAGACACTATTTGCTGGATTTCACAGTTCACATAATTACTAAGTCTGACCCCATCAAGTACCTCCTTTCACGGACAGTACTTGTGGGATATGAGACAATGTGGTTCTTTATCTTATGAGAGTATGATTTGAAATTCATAGTGCCCAAGTCCATTAAAAGACAATCATTAGCAGATCTTCTTGCTCATTTTCCAAGTGGTAATTTTGAGACACCTAGTGAGGAACTACCTGTAGAGAACTTTCAAGTATGCATGGTGGAAGAAATGGAAAAATGGTCGATGGAGTTTGATGGCTCCAGCGCTCAAGGAACAGGGGGTGCTGGTATTATATTGTCAAATAGGAAGGAGAAGATCACTCTCTCTTTCAAGTTTGACTTTAAATGCTCAAACAAAGAGGCTGAGTATGACGCCCTCATTTTAGGGATGTTGGAGGCACTCATAAGAGGGATCAGGATTTTTTGCATACGAGGGGACTCCAACCTATTAGTAAAACAGGTCAATGGGGAGTTCGCCCTCAAGCCTGCCAAATTATCATCCTAAAGGTACATCATCCAGAGGTTGCTGGGACAGTTCTTGGAAGTAACTATAGAGCGACATGCGTGAACAATTAACAGGAATCCTGGCGCACTTGCCATAATATCACAAAAGCTAGACATGGATGAGTCGAAAGCAACAATCATAGTATGGTGAAGAATAGTGCCTACTATAGTAAAATCCTTATTCCCAAGCAACGAGCCAGAATATTAGAGACACCTAGTGGTGAAGCATCTTGAAACTAGGGAAGGGACAATGAAGATGTTAGAATTATCTAAAAATTACATGCTGTAGGGAACACTCTATTTCAAGACTCTCGGAGGATTTCTGGCAAGGTGTGTCCAAGAGCAAGAAGCTAAGGAAAGGTTGGAAAAAATGCACCAAAGGCATTGTGGAGACATTTATATTCCTCTTTATAGACGGTTGCAGTGGGGTGGGTACTATTGGCCCAGCATGAGCACAGAAGATGCCCGTCTACAACAAAGCTGTTGAAAATGCCAAGCTAGTTTTAACCAGTCGGTGGAAGCCAACTTTGTGGAAGTCTTTAAAGATTGGAGACATCCATATATAGCGTATCTGAGATATGGAGAGTTTCCCGTAGAGAGGGCAGATGAAATTTATCTACAAAAAAGGATAGCCCAGTTTTACTTAGTGGAAGGAGAGCTTTACAGAAAAGGGTATAATGAGAAGGTGCAAAGGTGCGTAACTAAAGAGGACATAGAGAAGATGCTGAAAGGAGTTCATGATCCCTCCCACGTGGGGGTGCCAAATTCTATGACCAACTGATGACATTAGGGTACTATTGGCTGACCATGGAGGCTGACTCCATCAAATATGTGAAGAAGTTCAAAGCTTGTCAAGTACATAGAACCTTAATGATACATGATCCTTCCGTCAGTTTGTAAAGACTCGCAGCTCCCTATCCCTTCCACACATGGGTATTTGACTTAGTTGGAAAGATCAGCCCAGCCTCCCATGGAAAATTTTTTACCATGGTGGCTAGATAATTGTACACCGAATGGGCAGAAGTCATCCCTCTAAGAAGGGTGACTGCCCAAGTGGTAACTCGATTTATAAAATAGTATATCATATGCCGGTTTGGTATACCTAAAGTTATTCTAACAGATAATGGGAAGCGGTTCGTATGCAAGGAGATGGCCCTCCTCATAGATAAGTACAAAATTATGCACAACAATTCAACCATCTCCTACCCTAAGGGTAATGACCAAGCGAAAGCTACCAATAAAATCCTGATAAAATATCTTGAAGAAAATGTTGGAGGACATGCCAGGGGCATGGGATGAGAAGTTTCCCCTGGTGCTATGGGCTTATCGTACTTCAAAAAGATAACCGACAGGGTTCACCGCGTTATCCCTAGTAAATGGGACTAAAGTTATCTTACCAGTCGAGTTGGCGGTGCCCTCAACCAGAGTTGCTCTAAGCAACAGACTCATCCATGATCCAAGGAATGTGCAGCTGGAGGCATTGGATGAGCATAGAGACAAGGCGAAGGAAAAATTTAAAGTCTACACCCAGCAACTGTCCAGAGCCTACGAAAACTTGGTTAAGCCTAGGGAGTTCAAGGTGGGAGACTTAGTCTTGAGAGCATCCACTCACCATGTCATCATCAAAATTCAAACCTGTAATATCCCGCCCGAGAGAGCGGAACGATACTCGACAAAACTAACCAAATCCACAATCAACAAGGTATAGAGCATCTAAATAAAAACCCATAATATAAATTAAAAGAATAAACTAATCTCAATTCTCAAATTAAATACAACAAATGTCTCTCGAAATAATAAAACTATCTATCTCGACATAAAATAAATCTCCAATGCTCTATACAATAATATAAATGCAAATCTTCTAATTTTGTACTCTCGAATATTCTTCCCAATATATACTCAAGCTAAAAATCAATCTCCAATTAGTCCATAGTGCCCAAATCCGCGCCAACCTGCCACTAAGAAAAAATATAGGGAAGTACACAATACGATCGTAAAGATGCTCAATAAATATTAGCGGTGAATAAAGTGTAACGATACGAGTACGAATATTCAAATCAAATGAAAATCTCACAAGCATTTTATTAATATCATTTCTCAACAACACATTAATCGGGTCACCAGGCCTCACCATAACGAGACCATACTTTATCAAGTATGATATACCCAAAATGCACCCTCGTACTCAGAGACACTAACCTCGGCCAGTCTTACAGCCGAGTTGATAAGAATCTTATGACAACCATCACCAAGGTTATCTCTCATAAGGTCGGCCCCTCACACACCAACCTCGGCTCTTCATCAGCCAAGGTCAGTAGAGTCTCACGGGCTCAATCAACTGCCAATGTCATCATCGGCCTCAGTCGACGTTACAGCTACCTCATACCTAACCTCGGCCAACCTTCCTGGCTGAGGTCATCACGATTAGAGAAGATAAAGCAACTACATCTGACTCCACCAACCTCGTACTCATCCAGGATGAGGTTACACCAGTCAAGGACTCAGGATCGAGAATTTATAAGCACATTTAAGGTTTGGAATGCATGAACAAATCAATTATAACCGAATCATTCCCCCCACATGAGGGAATATTGAGGTCATCATTATCTACATAAGATCATCCAGGTGTCATCCCCACACTGGTTTGATCCTCATGCACATGCTCATTGCATGCTTGGGGGGTATATTACACCCCCCAAACACTATAAATAGAGGTCATGTTCTACCTTATAAAGGGATCCATAATTGCAACCCTACCTAAAACTCTGTTAGTTTATACAGTAGAGAGATAAAGCTTAAGAGATTGTATATATGGCCATTAGTGCCTTCATCTAGTGATATTACTCACACACTTACAGTGGACGTAGGCTAGATTGGTTGAACCACTTACATACAAGTGTTCATCCCGTTCTCCTCACCTCATTCCATTATATATAAACACTCTTGTGTTTCCGTTGTTATCACTAGTTTGAGCTTGTCAACAACTTACCTGGTGGTTCTATTTACATCATCATCATTTTGGTGTCATCTGTGGTAACGAGAAGATTCATCTCTTCCTCTTTTGTTGCTTAACCTCACTTAAGACTGTGGTGGCGAACCAGGCCTCACCCTTCGCGTGAAGATGTGTCACCATTGAAAGAGGTATTTTAAGGTATCAAGCTCTCTAATATTTTCATTGCAAGATCTTCAGTCTAAACATATGGCACCAGAGTTACCACCACCTCTTACACCATCTGGTGATGGAGGACTCACTTCCAGCTAAGACCACCCCAGTTCGAAATGGTTGAGGTAGCAGCATCCTTGAAGTCCTAGGCTTCCACTCAGCAAGTATTGCAAGAACAATTTTCTCAGCTCAGCTAAAACATAATGAGGCCACCTGGGGTCTCACCTGAGATGATTACCCTGGAGGCTGCTCAACCCCAACATGAGGCCAGGGGACCACCCCAGGCACCTAGAAAGTACCAACTTACTCCTCAACGGAGGAAGGATGTTGTTGACCCTAGGAGTCTACACTTGGGGAGGTAAGGAAACCCCTGCCTTGAGGATAGGTACGACGATATTGAGGTAGAAGTTTCTCCTGTAGACTGTTTGGATCCGTATGAGGTCTCAAACAACACTATACATCCTATACTACAGAGCCGAGGTCAGTGTGAGAGACGAGGTGGTGATGCACAACAAAAGGGGTCAACTTTTGATCGCTTAAGCAGAGGGTCGGCCTTTGATAGGCCCGGCCCAGTTAATGATCTAATGAAGAGGCTATCAAAGTCAAGGAGCATAGCCGGCTCATAAAGGGGAGGTGACGAACATCGGCCTCGTCATGGCCGACCCCAACATGGTCGAGACTGTGGTCAGAGGGAAGTCAACAGTCGGCGTTGCCTTAATGTAGGAGAACCCTCGGTCCACCCCTTGGAGGTGGCTAGGGACAACCTCGGCCAGGATGATGTTGTAAGACCCTGGAATGACTCCATCCAAAGTCTTGAAGAGAAGATAGGGAACCTCATAAAAATCTGAGACCCACTACAAAGGGGATTCTCATAGGTCTCCCCATTTGTGGCAAGGATTTTCAACTTCCCAACTCCTGCCAAATTTAAACCACCGATGGTGTCTCGCAAGTACGACGGTAGTACCAACCCAGTGCACCACATTGAGATGTATCAGTCTGCAGTAGACATTTATTCAATCCCTGATGAGATAAGGTGCCAATCTTTCTCAAGCACTTTAATGAGAGATGCACATCTCTGGTTCACTTCTCTCCTTAAAAATTTCGTTGAGAACTTTAAGGGTTTTGGCTGAGCATTTTATACACAACTTCTGTTTTGGGGTAAAACCTCAGAAGAAGACAACCCATCCGCTCTATGTAAAGCTAGGCAAGAATGAAAGCCTCAGAGACTACATCGCAAGGTTCAACAAGGAAAAGTTGGAGGTTGAATATTACGAAGAGATCATATCCATGACAGCTCTCATTGGAGGGCTTCAAAAGGGAAAGCTACTTTGGAAGCTTATTGAAGACCCTCCTAAGTCTATGGTCGAGCTGTTAGCTATAGCTGGAAAGGTCATGAACGTAGAAGAGGCAATGGATACAAAGTATGAGGATGATAATGGAAGTAGTAGTGGTAAATTTTAAAAGAAGAAGTATGGAAAGAAGAGGGATGCAGACGACAAGTTTGCACACTATACTCCTCTAACTGTGAGATGCGAACACATGCTCAATGAAAGAAAGAATGACAGGTCCCTGAGATGGCCAAAGAAGCTGAAGGCTCCTCCATATAAGAGGAACAAGAACCTATGGTGCGAGTTCCACCAAGATCACGGCCAGCTAACTGATAAGTGTTTCGCCCTAAAGGACGAGATCAAGAAGATGTTGAAGTTTACAAATCTTAGAAAGTACATGGATGGCAAAGCTTCTAAAGGGGGAGAGACGACACCAAAAAGAAAAGAAATGATGAATATCGGGAAGATGTCCCTTCCAGAAGAGCTGATGACTCAGATGATGATGATGAACTCCCACCGAAAGGCAATAATGATCCAGCAAAGAGGGTTGGTATGATCTCTTTCGGTGTGAATACTATCTGTGGGGGACTGGCACGAGGTGGCTCAGAGGTAGCGGATCACAAGGATCATGTAGCAGAGGCTAAGGAAGTGACTAAAGCCGATGTTGTAAACTTGGCATCTACGGAGGTTAAGCGCGAGAAGAGAAAGAAGGTAGATATGGACACCCTCATAGTTGGATTCTCATGACTTGATTTTAAAGGTATCTTAGCTCCTCACGATGACCCTCTGGTAATCACCACAAGGGTGTATGGGTGTGAAGTTCAGAGGATCCTCGTTGATGGGGGAAGTTCAGCAGACATTATGTTTTGGCCCTATTTTAAGAGCCTAGGCCTCAACAGAGCTAGGATTGTCCCTTATCATCATCCCTTGATAGGCTTCAGCGGTGAAAAGGTTCATCCTTTGGGCATGTATAAGATGGAGAGATGAGTGGCCTAAGAGGTTGACTAGAAAAATAAATTTCTTTGTGATGTATAAAAATGTCTTCTCAGCTTACAACCTCATCATAGGACGAGTAGCCCTCAAGGAATTTGAGGTCATGCCTTCAACGATCCACCAAATGCTAAAATTCTCGACTCCCTATGGAGTAGGGGAAGTTTAAGGTGACCAAACATTGGCTAAGAATGCTAATTTAACTCTGCAGAAGAGAGAGAGGCTCATAAGACGGCAATAACCACCTACAACATCGATACACTTAATCCTAGAGATTCAACAAAGCTCAATAAGGGAGAGGCCATGGAAGAGCTAGAATCCATCATCCTCAATGAGGACGAGCCAAAAAAAACCATCCAAATCGGTAAATCCCTAAGACCTGAGATCAAGGAATAACTGGTGAAGCTCTTAAGGAAGAGACAAAGTGTCTTTGCCTGGAGCCATATAGACATGTCAGGTATTGATCCTGAGATTATGTGCCATAAACTCAATGTTCCAGAAGATGCTAAACCAATTAAGCATAGAAGAAGAGTATACTAACGAGAGAAGTATGATGTAATCAGAGAAGAGGTTAGAAAGCTTGAAGAGGCCAAGTTCATCAGAGAGGTCATATACCCTGAGTGGTTGTCCAACGCTGTCATAGTGCCAAAAGCAAATGGGAAATGGAGGATGTGCGTAGACTTCACTGATTTGAGTATGTCTTGTCCAAAAGACAGTTTCCTCTGCCTCATATTGATCAGATAGTGGATGACACAGCAGGATATGAGTTCATGAGCTTCATGGATGCATATTGAGGGTATAATCAGATCTTCATGAATTTGAAAGACTCATAAAAGACAACATTCATCACAGATAAGGGGACCTATTGCTATAAGGTCATGCCCTTTAGGCTAAAGAATGCAGGGGCTACCTATCAATGTCTTGTAAATAAGATATTTGAAGATCAGATAGGCATGGACACATGCTGGCGAAGAGTCTAAAGGCCGACACTCATGTGGCCGACCTTGAAAGAACTTTTGACACCATAGACAAGTAGAGAATGAAGCTCAACCCGGCCAAATGTGTCTTCGGGGTAAGAGCAGGAAATTTTTTGGGCTTCATTATCAACCAAAGGGGAATAGAGGCTAACCCTGAGATGATTAATGTCTTGCTAGAAATGAAGACATCCAGAACTATCAAAGATGTTCAGAGGTTAACCGAAAGCGTTGCAGCACTTAACAAGTTTGTCCCAAGAGCCACATACAAGTGTCTTCCTTTTTTCAAAGTGCTTAGAAAGGCCTTCGAATGGGATGAGGAATGCGACAAATATTTTAAGGAGCTCAAGTCCTACCTCGGATCCCCTCTACTCCTATCTCGACCCATTCTGGGGGAGAAGTTATATGTATATCTGGCTGTCTCAGAGTCAATAATTTGTACTGCCATAGTAAGAGAAGACGATGGAGTGCAGAGGCCAGTATACTTCAATAGTAAAGCTCTTTAAGGGTCTGAATAGAATTACCCACGGATTGAAAAATTAGCCTATGCTCTGCTACATTCTTCTAGGAAAATGAAGCCATACTTCCAAGTCCACTCTATAGTTATCCTCACTGATTCCCCACTCACACAGGTCATCCATAAGCCTGAGAAGTTAGGAAGGCTGATGACCTGGGCCATCCATTTAGGGGAATATGACATTATTTATCAACATAGGGTGGCCATGAAGGGGTAGGCACTCGCAGACTTTGTATCCGAGTTTACCTGGGAAGAGGCTCAGGTTGAAAATAGTCAAAAAGTTACAGATGAACCAGACAGAAATGTCTTCCAAGATTCGGATGAGGTTGAGTCAATCAAATCCAGAAAAAGAATAGTTGAGAATGAGGAAGACAGGTACCTCTTCAATAAAGGGACCATGTCAGAGGGGAACTTCTCTTCAAATAAAGATGTTTGGAACCTCTTTATTGATGGGTCATCCTATGAAAGCGGAAGTGGGGCATGGCTGATAGTGTCAGCACCAGATGGTACCAATATTGAATATTCGTTGAGGTTCAACTTCAAAGCTTCGAACAACGAGTCAGAGTATGAGGCATTAATAGCAGGTCTCTCCTTGGCAAAAGCCCTTAGTGTTGGCCAACTCCTAGTCCAAAGTTACTCAAGGTTGGTCATCAATTAAGCCCCGGGAGTGTATGAGGCCAAAGAGGAAAGGATGGCCAAATACTTAAAGAGGGTAACAATGATGCTAGAAAGCTTCAAGGAAGTGAAGATAAAGAGGATACCTCGGCTAGACAATAGTCAAGTCGATGCACTCGCAGGTTGGCCTCAGCAACAAGGACAGACATGGGAAGAGCAGTACCCGTTAAAATTCAGCTCAAGTCGACCATTGAAGAAGAAGAGGTTTCCAGAACTTGCCTCATCTTGAATATTGGAGTCTCATGGATGGACCCCCTTATCAGATACATCAGAGAGGGGGAGCTGCCAAAGTCAAAGTTAGAAAGGAGAAAGTTGAGGTTTAGAGATGCTAAATTCTCAATTGTAGGAGATGTCCTGTATAAGAAAGGGTTCCTGCTCCCTCTCCTCAGATGTGTTCATCCTTCAGAGGTTCCACAAATATTGCACGATGTGCGTGAAGGCTCTTATTCAAGTCACATAGGAGGGAGGTCATTGGCTAAGAGATTAATCACTCAGGGGTAGGGTGGCCGATCTTGACCAAAAATGCAGCTACGTATGTGAATACGTGTGATAAGTGTCAAATATTCTCTACCATACCTTATCAGCCACACCAACCTCTTAGTTCTATTAGCTGCCCTTGGCCATTTGCAATATGGGGCATTGATCTGGTAGGACCCCTGCCAAGAGCCGTAAACAACTATCATTTTTTTATCGCGGCAATCGATTACTTCTCCAAATGGGTAGAGGGTGAGGCAATGATCATAATCACTAAACATAAAACCTTCCAGTTCATCTGGAAGAACATCATAGGCAGGTATGGTCTTCC
Organism: Sambucus nigra; assembly: GCA_949130495.1. Taxonomy (NCBI): domain Eukaryota; kingdom Viridiplantae; phylum Streptophyta; class Magnoliopsida; order Dipsacales; family Adoxaceae; genus Sambucus; species Sambucus nigra. The sequence goes on along the minus strand of OX422216.1, from coordinate 95,326,898 downwards.
AAACGCCCTTATCTCAGATAATGGAACTCAATTCAAGAATATATCCTTAGAAAAAATACTACGAACGAGTAGGGATCAAGCAGTTCTTCTCTTCTCCTGGCCGACCATAGGAAAATGGACAGACTGAGGTCACAAATCGAATAATCCTTGATGGGATAAAAAAGTGGTTTAAAGAGGCCAAAGGTAGATGTACCGAGGAGGTATATGTCGTGTTATGGGCCTACAGGATGATATCAAGGATGCCAATAGAGAAACTCCATTTATGCTGGCCCATGGCTCAAAAGCTGTCATCCCAACAAAGATAGGGCTTGCCACTCATAGGGTTCAAAAATATGACCCTCAGAGGAATGTGGAAGAGAGAAGACTTGATCTTGATTTGATTGAAGAAAGAAGAGAGGAAGCATAGATAAGATAGGCAGCCTACTAGTAAAGAACTGCGAGATTCTATAATCAAAGGTTGAAGTCAAGGCCCATAGCTGTGGGGGACCTAGTCCTAAAGAAGATATGGCAAAGAGCAAATAAGCTCCATCCTAATTGGCATGGTCCTTGATGATGTCGGAAACAGCACCACCAGATGAGGTGTTGACAAGCTCAAGCTAGCAATAACAATGACAGTACAAGAGTGTATATATATAAAAGAAGGAGGTGAGGAGAAGAGGATGAACACTAGAATGTAAGTGGTTCAGCCAATCTGGCCTACGTCCACTGTGAGTGTGTGAGTAATATCACTAGAAGAAGGCACTAACGTCCATAGATACAATCTCTCAAGCTTTCTCCCTTTACTATGTAAACTACTAGAGTTTCATCTAGGGTTGCAATTATGGATCCCTTTACAAGGTAGAGGACAACCTCTATATATAGTTCTTGGGGTTTGTAATGTACCCCCCAAGCATGCAATGAGCATGTGCATGAAGATCGAACTAGTATAAGAATGACACCTGGATGATCTTAAGTAAATAATGATGACCTCATTATTCCCTCATGTGGAGGGAACTATTCGGTTATAACAGATTTGTCCACGTGTTCCAAACCATACGTGTGCTTGTAAATGCTTGACACTATGTCTTTGATTGGTTCAACCTCGTCCTGGATAAGTACGAGGTTGGTGAAGTCCAATTGTTGCTTTACCCGAGGTCAATATCCATGATGACCTCAGCTAGGAGGGCTAGCCGAGGTTAGGTATGATTTAATTGCAACGTCGGCTAGGTCCGGTGATGACATTGGCAGATGATTGAGCCATTGTTGATGACTACAACGTCGGTTGGGGCCGATGATGATATTGGCAGATGATTGAGCCCATGGGACCTTGCTAACCTCGGCTGATGACCAGTCGAGGTTGATGTATGAGGGGCCGACCTTCTGTCAGACGACCTTATTGATGGTTGTCAAGCTTCTGTCACCTTGGCTGTGAGACTGGCCGAGGTTAGTTACTCTGAGTAAGAGGGTGCATTTTGGGCATATCAATCACCCCTAGACCTTAGTGTTATATATAATAAGATGACTAAGGGGTATGCAATTAAGTCCGAGGCTAGATTTCTCTGGGTGCCAATATTTCCTTGCCATGTATCATTTATTGAAGCGAGTAGCGTGCTTATCAAGGCATGACGATTCTGATTTATCCTTTAGGTTCCCTAGGGCAATGATGGGCCATCGAAACTCGCACCTCATCATCACATTTGGTTTAAAAACCTTTTTCTCTTTCATTCTTCTCTTTCTTCCCACATTCTTCCCGCCTTAGCTTTCTCTACAACTACATCCTTCTCAAGACCTCCATTGTTGGCTTCCATTTGAAGTTCTCCTTTTCTTCTAAACCTCTTCTCCTCTATTTCGTAACTAGTCAGGTACCATTTCCACCTTTCTTTTCCATTTCTAGCCCTTATTTTTCATTTCTGCATTTTCGGCGAAGCTTTCCATTTTATGGCAAGGGTTTCCACCAGTGTTGTGGATGTAAGGCTAGGATAGTAGTGGGTGAGTGTCTTAGGGGAATTGTAGGTAGCTCAGAGGTTCTTTCAGCCAGAAATAACCCTCTTTTAGCCTTTTGGTGAACCTACGGTCACCTTCTCTAGTGACCTTGCTCTTGAGTGCTCTTAGTGTTCTTCATTAGAAACTTTCTAACTTCCCTTTTTGATCCTTAGTTTAGATTAAACAAGTTGTTTGCCTATTTGTGGTTTTTTCTCAAGTGTAGTGTTGTCCCACTTATGCTCAGACCCTTGTACCAACTCATAGAAGAGTTCCCATCTCTTCGTGAGAGGACCTTTGAGAAAATTAGGCAAATAAAGCTAGCCCAAGAGGAAGCTCATAGGGTTGAGGCCTTTCCTCTCAGACCCATCTTTCCTTCACCTCTGAAGGATATCTACCCTGAGCCAGTCGAGCTTGCTGAGGCTGTAGAGGTCCCTGAGAATCCCACACCAATGTCTGAGTCTGATTCATCTTCCTCAGACCCCATGTCTTTATAATCTTTTCAATAGGCTATGGATTACTCTCCTATACAGGGTGAAGTCCCTAAGGAAGCTGAGGTTTCAATTCGTGCCTCGTCTCAAGAAGGTGCCAGTACCTCACGTAGGTTTTCAAATATTGAAGTCATAGGGAAAAATGTGGTTCTTCCCCCCATTATTGATGCCATTCATCTATCGACTGTCACTGGGTCTGAATTTTCTCAGTGGTTTCCTGGTGGTGTTTCTGCACCTACCTAGGACGGCGTTGCTGGGGATGGTGATGATGGCGATGAGAGTGATATTGACACATCTGAGGAGATCGAGATTGAGAGCTCCATTAGTGAGTATAACCTTCTTGCTTTCAGGCACCTCTACTCCATAAACTCTTCCATCGTCCTTAGGAAACCTCTAAGGGACGAGAGGGCCTTTAATGGCCGAGACGGAGAGATATGCGTTTATGAGCAGACGTATAAATTAGGCTTTTAACTTCCTATCCACCCTTCCATCAGAGCTATACTTTCCCATATTAATCTAGCTCCTTCCTAATTATCGCCTAATGCATGGAGGGTTATAATAGGGGCCATCGTCCTTTGGAGGGTTATACACCACTCAGACCTTCTAGTTAGGGTTTTCACTGGTTGCTATGTGCCCTCCTCTGCCAAAAACCACACTAGTTATTACCACTACTTAGCTAGGAAATCGGAGAAGAAAATGTTGTCGATAAACCATAACTAGAAACCTCGGTATTTCTTTGCTTACGGGGCATGAGAATTTGGTCCAAATGAGGCTTATGGAACATCGATTCTAAGGACCACTCTGAGATGGGGGAAGGTCTCCCTTACTGCTAAAGTCGACCCTGGACTTATCCAGGACAACTGCCAAAAGGTTGAGGATCTCAGGGCGAGCAGGGTCATCTTGTAAAATATGAACACCTGATGACCCCTTATGTCTCTCAGACAGGTTTAAGGGGTGGTCCATTGGAAGATCTTCGTAAGTCTTAATAATTAAGTTATACCTCTTACTTTTAATATCTCTGACTTACTAACTCAGATACATGTCTTTTACAGGGCGCCCTGAAGGCATATCAGACTTTGGGAAATGTCTGCTCCAAGCCTTGTGAAGCTGATGCAAAAGAGAAGTGGCAAAAATATACCCCCTGCTACAACCCAGAAGAACATCGACACATCCTAGGCTGATGTTACCAAGAAGAGGAAGACCACAGCTGACCCGACGCATTTGAGGTCAGGCAAGACTCAAAAAGGGGATCGTACCATTCCCATCTCTATAGACGATGCCCTGACTACTCGTCTTTCTCAGTTGAAGATAAGTGATAGCCTCATTGGCCACAGTCTGAAGGTTGTCGATGCTATCGGTACAGTAATGATTGAAGAGGATAAGCATTTCTTACGCTCCTTGGACATCCCATTGCTGGCCGAGTTTACTCTCCACAGATCAATTAAGGTATTAGTTTATGTTCATTTTCTCTCCTCAAGTGTAACCTCGGCTATTTTATAAATTATAGCTCATATGCTTATACATCTGACCTTCTACTGCAGGGTATCTTGTCCATGCATCGTTTTGTTGATTAGACCCTAAAGAAGATGCCCCTCATAGAAAAGGGTCACGAAGCTGAGAAGGTTCAAGCCTATTTAAATGCAAAGGTTGAAAGGGTGAAGGAAGAGCTAAAGGAGGTTAGCAAGCTGAAGGGAGTTGTCCAGCAGAGGGACAGGGGCATGGCCAAGCTCAAGAATGAACATGACGTAGCTCTAAAGGCTAAATATGATGCCCTTCAGACTAAAGTAGATGCTGCAGTCAAGGCTGCTTTAGAGGATATTGCAGAGAAGATTATTGAAGACTATAAGGTCTCTGATGAATTTTTTAGTTTTGAATTTGAATACCTTGAAAGAGGTATCAAAGAAACTGGAAAATGGGCAGCCTCTAAGGAGAAAGAGTTAGGGAGTCTGACTGCCTCAAACTTTGAGGGTCTTGGCTTTGGTGATCCCCGGTTTGCTCAGGCCTTGCAAAAAATTGAGGAAGCCGATGATGCTCTAAGTGAGACTGCTCCCTTAGAAGTCACTGAGACTGATGATGCTAATCCTCAAGATGATGGAGCTGAGGTGACAAATGTCAACCATGACGATATGACTACAGCTGCAGAGACTTAGGCCTTTTTCTTGTGAAGCTTTAAAAGTTATAACTTTTGATTTCCTTTCTTGTCTGTACCTCTTAGATTTTATGAACTCTGATGGCATCTTGATATATATGATTTGTAACTATTGAATGTTATTTAATGATAATCATTGTTGATGTAAAAAACTAGATCACTCTAATTCTTCAATCACAGATAAACAAATAAGACAAAGATTTTTAAAGTGGTTCGGCTAGGAATAAAGCCTACGTCCACTGTTATGTTATTGCTGAGTGTTTGTGGAATTCTTGATTACAAGTTCTCTCAAGAAATTCCGGTCCCCTTCAATGGGATTGATACAAGGTATTTATAGCCTCAAGGCTGTACATGAAAGTTCCAATACATTAAATGATATACATATGAATGGGTAATACATTTAATGCAGCGTGTGCGTCAAGAACCTAATGAATAGTTGAACAGTTGTCCGTCTGATAATTGATGACACGGCCGAGGTGCAGTTCGGACCGCCTTAGTTGCTCGTTGATCAAGAGTTCCTCGGAGTGCTTAGAGTATCTCGGGATGAAAGAGTTCCTCGGATGGAGTTCCTCGGCATGATAGAGCTCCTCGGTGTATTCTCGTTGCTCGGTACCAACCATGGTTGTTCAGTAAATGATCTTCCTCGCTGTTATTGTGCCACGTAGATTGACACGTGTCATCATACTATTCGTCCACATCAGCATATTAATTTTGGTATCAACAGAAGCCCCCAATGTTTCATATTTCGAACTTTGAGGAGTATGGGACATTCTTTCTCGGTATATGGTAATATTAAATGACCTTCCTGGGTTTTAGGAGCATTGTACTTAAATTTCCTTCTCATTTCGCAGTTTCCGCCTTTTTTACAAGCGCTTCGATCTTCGTGCAACTTTTGTCTTTTTAGCCGCCGGAAGTTCAGTAGTTTCTTTTTAGTAATCATTTCTTTCGCCGCTTCCCAATGCAAAGTATTTAAACTCCTTTGGTAACCATACCGTCGTCTACACTTTCCCTTTTTTCTGCATTCAAGTTTTCTATTCTCTTCCTCTCTCTTGTGTGTTCATCATTGTTTCCGTTCGTCGTCAACATATCTCCTTTATTTCTGTAAGATCTTCTTCTTTTCTTCTGCATCTCTTTTATTCAATATGGTTTATATTGTTGAATCTGCTGAGAAATTTCGTTCTGACTTTTCCATTCCTTCTTGGGTAACTCTAGAGGTTCTTTCTGAGCCTTTAGATTACTTTCGATTGGCTGAGGGACATTGGTTCCCCAGTCTTTTCATTGCTGAATGTGGTTTTTCTTTTCCCCCAAATCCATTATGTCTTGAGTTTTGTCAATATTTTGATCTTGTTCCTGCAAAAATAGCCCCCAATTCATGGAGAATAATTAACGGGGTGCACAAGTTAAATCTAACTCATGGGACTCGTATAGGGATCCCAGAAATCATGTACTGCTATAAATGGGCCACTTTAGATAATATTTATTATTTAAAAACTAGGTTTTTAAATAGAGCCCTTGTAGTTAACCTCCCTGATTCAAATAGAGATTATTTTGAGCATGGGTTGGTCATAAAAAATTGGCAACATGCGCCTTTATCTGGGAATGAAGTATACAACGGTCCCAGATGTCCCCCATACGGCAATGGGATAGGTTTATTTTTCGTTTTATTTTACTTATGAAATTATGCTTTCATCGTGTTTGACAAAACGTATGACTGATATTCTATTATGTATATGTTTGCAGTTGATAGCAAAAGAAAAACTCCAAAAGAGTCGGAAGTGAATATCAAGCATTTAAAACTTATCTGGAATTTGCATAAGACGATTGCAGACGAGCATATTAGGTCTGCATCATATTTGCTGCAGTATAAGAGCTACACAACCTCTTATACTGCTCGCCCTATTGAACCAGCTTCAACACCAGAAAGTTCATCTTCAGATTCTCATATTCTCCTATCTCAGAGAATGGGCAAGAAAAGAGCTCCTCCTGCTCTATTTAGTGAAATTTCTTCTGCTGTTGGAGCACAGAAAAGCAAAATTGATGTCCCAGAGGGGACTAAAAAAGTAGATGCTGGTTCCTCCAAAATTGCCGAGAAGCCCCCAGTGGCCCCGAGCAAGAAAAATGCTAGTGCTGATGTAATTACAATCTCTCCAACCAAGACCTCTTCCTTGGTTGATGCTGCTGACCCTCCTTTGAAGAGATTGAGGAAATCATCCTCGGTTAATCTTGCTGGAACTGCATCTTCTCTACCCGCTGGTGGTAGTAGTATTTCAAAAATCATTCTTCCGAGCTCTTCAACGAGCTCAGTTATACCCGAGGTTCTCGGGGTTGATGAAAAGATTCCTAGGGATACACTGACATCCCTAGCTGCTCGCCATCTTTCTTCAGTAAATTTCTCATACCTTTGGTCTTTCTTTTCTTTTTCCTGAACTCTTGTATTTGTGTTGACTCTATTGTTTTTCTTATCTTTCAGCTGGTGAACTGTTTCAATACCATCGTGAAGAAAGATCAAGCTATTAAAGCTTCTAGTTCCTCGTCCGATGTTGACGATGCCCTCTTGGGTTTAGCCCAATCTGTGAAAGAATCTCGCCAGCAGTATGTCGAGGAGAAAGCTGCCTGGGAGAAAAAATTGGCTGCAGCTGAGGCTGATAAGATGAAGATGGCTGAAACCTCCAAGAATTTGGAGGAGAAAATTAAAGATTTGGAAGTTAAACATCAGGAATCTGATGATAAATTGAAGAAGGCAGAAGAAGAAATATCTACTCTGCGAGATATTAAAGTTAAGAAAGAGGAACTGGAGGTGAAGCTTTCCTCGGAGAAATCGAGGAGAAAAGTTGCAATCAAGAAACATTTCAATGTTGGTTGGGAGAAAGGATGGGAGAGAGGGATAGCTGCAATGACGTCCCAAGTCCAATATGGGGAGTTGAAATACTTCTATGATGGTTGGGTAGCTGCTCTGCAAGAGCTAAAAGTCAAAGATGATTCTGAGCTATTCCAACGGCATCTCCCTGGTCCTCTTCCACCAATTGTGGAAGAAGAAGAAGATGAACCTGCTTCAGATGAATCTTCCATGGCTATGGGCGATCAAATTTCTGCCTCTCAACCATCTGCCACCGAGGACATTTCCTCCATGCCTCCTCCTCCCGAGAAAACTTCTACCGATCAAGCTGTAGTTATCACCGAGCAACCGAGCTCCTCGTCCCAGCCTCCCGAGAAAGTCTTGGGAGACAAGGAAAAGGTGTGAAGTTGTTCGGTATCATTCTTATCTTTTATCATTTGTAATCGAACACTGTAATCCTTTTATGATCTAATAAAATACCTCTTTACTCATCGCCGTTATTGATGATTCTTTGTTGATTGTTGTCTTTTTCTTGTCTTTAGTTTGTTGCTAGAATGGAACTAATCTCTTCTCATGATACCGAGCTGATGCAGCAATGTCACCAATACTATAGGGCTGGTCATACAGACCTTAGTTCTTCTGAAATTGCTGACATTCTTGGTCATGATGCTTCAGAACAGGCGACTGAGGCTTATCGATACTTGAAAGCTTTACTCGACCGAGCAGTGGCCAACAATGTTGCTTACTATGAGTTGATTGAAGAGCTTAATGGTTCCTTAAAAGATCTTCAAAATCAACATAACGAATCAATGGCTTTGTTACATGAAGATTATGAAAATAGATACCAGCAGCTCTCTTCAGAAATAGGTCACAAGAAAATCATTGCTGGGTATGACGTCAGGGAGAGGACTCTAAAAGGTGAAATTGAAGCCTGCAGACAAATCGCTGAGATCCTGGAGCAAGAAAATAATAATTTGCAGAAGAAATTAGCTCAGTATGAATCTGCTGCTTCATCCTCTACTGCATTAATACCAGTCACTGATGAAGGCTTCTCGTTCTTAGAAGTCGAAAATGCCAAACTGAGGCAAGATCTGGAGGATTTAAGAAGATCTTCCATTTCTGGAACTGCTCGGGGACGAGGAAGGAGTTCTCGGGGACGAGGAAGAATCGTCGAGGAACAAAGTTCTCCAATTGCTTCTCGGAGCCGATCAAGAGTTCTTAGCCGTAGTGTTGAAGAATCTCGCACCCAATCTACTCTGGAAACTCAAGCATTCCAACTAAATGTTAAGGATCGTGCTCTGTCTGATTTGTCTAAGAAAAATTTATCTTTAGAGGATCAATTGGTTGCGATGAAGTCTGATCTGAATAATAAAGATGCTCTTATCAAGAACTTTCTCGAGCAAGTAGATAGATTAACTTTCCAATTCCATAAACAGCCTCGGGAGTTCTGGAATGCAGGCTATAATGAAGCTCTTTACCATTTGGATGATCGCCTTGAAAATGCTAACAACGAAGGTTATAAGCAGGGATGGTTGAACGCCCTGGGTGTATTAAAATTGGAACAAGGTCATTATTTATGGGATTATCATGCTCCTGGATTGCTAGACTTGCCTGTTCCTCCCTATAAATTGGATATGGCATGGATTCCTGATCGTTCCATTCCTCGGAGTTTGATCTCTAAATATCTTGGTGATTATAGCCTTCATTCTCAAGTTGAAGTCTCTCGTCCTGAGCACCTGTTGGACACTCCTACAATAATGAATGTCAGAATGCTGAAGGATATGAACTTTATTAATTCTCCTCTTTGTCTAGAGGATCCTCCTGCCGGCGAGGAACCTGTCTCAAAGGATAAAGGAAAGAAACCAATAGAGTAGGAATCTTTAATGTAATAGTTAGCACATATATGTAACATGTAATACATTTTTATCTTAATGAAAGAATTTCATTTTCTGTTTTGCCAATAGCTATTTTTCTGTTTGCAAATTATATGGTTCATCAACCAACTTAGAATTTATAATAAGCATAAATTGTTCAAAATTGTTTCCAACCAACCAAGGTGGATAAATAATGTTTGTCGACCAACCACAGTTGATGGGTTTCTATCCCCGACCAGCCATACTTGGTTCAATTTTCAAATATAAACATGTGTCCGACCAACTAAGGTCAATACTTTTGTCCTCGTCGACCAACTACAGTTAGTGGGTTTTTATCCCCGACCAACCATATTTGGTACAGTTTGGAATATTTTGTTCTTCAAAGAACTTTTTGTAATAATGTTACCTCCCGACCAACATAAGCTGTAATGCGAGAGTATATAAAGTCTTACCAACCGTAGTTGATCATGCTGGTCTACACCTCCTAATCAAAGGAGTAGTAGGGTTCTTTCGAACTTTTTGGCTCCTTGGAGCATGTCCTCCTAACCAAAGGAGGTTGGCTACTTATAGCACTTTTGCTCCGTAGAGCGCTCCGTAGAGCTTATCCTCCTAACCAAAGGAGGTTGGCTACTTATAGCACTTTTGCTCCGTAGAGCGCTCCGGAGAGCTTATCCTCCTAACCAAAGGAGGTTGGCTACTTATAGCACTTTTGCTCCGTAGAGCGCTCCGGAGAGCTTATCCTCCTAACCAAAGGAGGTTGGCTACTTATAGCACTTTTGCTCCGTAGAGCGCTCCGTAGAGCTTGACTCCGTAGAGCATGACTCCGTAGAGCAGTCTTCTTCTTGTCAAGCAGTGTAGTGTTCAACGCTAGTATTCCCCGAAAAACTTTCAACAGAAAGAAAATGGTGAACCATCCTCGTTTTATTCATAATGAAGGAAATGCTTTACATTTTACATTACTGATAATACTTTCGCAGGTGTTCAGCATTCCATGCATTCTGAAATTCTTCTCCTTCTAGAGTTGCTATTCTGTAGGTACCAGGTCGAACAACCTCTGTAACTCGGTAAGGTCCATGCCAGTTTGCTTCCAGTTTATTCTGTTTCTGAATGACTTTCTTCAGCACATAATCACCCTCCTTCAAATCGCATTTCTTCACCCTTTTGTTGTAGAACAGAGCTGTTCGTTGTTGATAAGCAGCATTCCTAATGGCTGCCTCTTCTCTTACTTCTTCGAGCATGTCCAAATCCATTCTTCGCATCAAGTCACTGATCGGAGAGTTGAAATTCAGCACTCTATGCGTTGGGAGGCCCAATTCGGCCGGTATCACAGCCTCACTTCCAAATGCTAGCATATATGGTGATTCTCCAGTTGCTGCTCGGGGAGTTGTTCGGTAGGCCCATAATACTGATTGGAGCTCATTAATCCAATTTGCTTTAGCTTCACTTAGCCTCTTTTTCAACCCATTCAGTAATGTTCTGTTCGTCACTTCAGTCTGTCCATTGCTTTGGGGATGGCCTGGTGCTGAATGAAACTTCAAAACGTTCGACTGATGACAATAGGCAGCAAATTCTTCATTATCAAATTGTGTTCCATGATCTGTGATGAAAGCATGAGGGAGACCATATCGACAAATGATATTCTTCCATACAAACTGGTATACTTTCTCGTACGTCATATTGATAAGAGGCTCAGCTTCCACCCACTTAGTAAAATAGTCTACTGCAACTACGAGATACTTGAATCTTCCTCGGGTGGTCGGCAGTGGTCCAACCAAATCAATTCCCCACATGGCAAATGGCCAAGGGGAAGTTATTGGTGTTAGCAATGCTTGTGGAGTTCGTCGGATGGAGGAAAAACGTTGGCACTTGTCACATTTCTTGGCATAGGCTATACAATCAGCCCTCATTGTCGGCCAGTAATATCCCTGTGTCATCACTCTTTGTAAAAGTGTTCGACCTGCTACATGAGCTCCACAAGATCCTTCATGGATTTCTTCAATCAATTCTTTCACCTCGGTGGGATGTACACATCTCTGCAAACCTGCCATAATTCCTCGTCTATACAAAATACCATTAGTTAATACATACCGAGCAGCTTTATACTTCAGTTTCTTGGCAGCGAGTTTGTCCTCCGGCAATTCACCCTCTTCAACATATTTCCAGATTGGATCCATCCAAGATGGTCCTAAATCAAGAGTAATCACATTCGTTATCAGATCTTCATCTATGCTCCGACCTTCTAATACTTCAATCGGTATGGTTCTTCGCATCTCGGTACGAGTAGCTGATGCTAGTCGGGCCAGTGCGTCTGCTTGTACATTCTCCATCCTCGGTATCCTCACCAATTGAATGGCATCAAATTCTGTCAACAATTTCATCACCTTTGCGTGATATTTGATCATCAAGTCTCCTTTAACCGCATATATTCCCATCATCTGATTCACAATTAATTGAGAATCACTGAATACTATCACTTGTTGTGCTTTGATAGTTTTTGCTAGGCTAAGACCTGCTATCATGGCCTCATACTCCGCTTCATTATTAGAGGCTTTGAATTGGAATCGCAAAGCATATTCCATATCAATCTCGTCTGGAGTGATCAAAACAATTCCTGCTCCACAACCAGCTGTGCAGGATGATCCGTCTACATATAATCTCCATGTAGGTATTTCGTCTTCAAATTTCTTATCTGTCAGAGTTCCTCGATAAAATATCTGCTGTTTTCTTCCATCATCCCCCGGTATATTTCGTTCCTCGTCAGTCATCTGCTCGTACCCTTTTACCAACCGTGGTTGGTCTGAGTTTGTATCATCCACAGATAGATCAGCAGATGTTTCTGTTGATCCTGTATCGTCCACAGGTAGGTCAGCAGGCACCTTTTGCTCCTCGGGGGTATCAGGGTATGTGAACTCTGCTATAAAATCTGCTACAGCTTGCCCCTTGAATGATGATCTGGGCTCATACACAATATCATATTCACCAAGTTCTACTGCCCAGTACATCAGTCTCCCTGATTTTTCTGGCTTATGGAGGGCTTGTCTCAATGGCATATCAGTATAAACGATGATGGTATGGGCTTGGAAATATGGCCTCATTCTTCTACTTGCCTCAATTAGCGCCAATGCCAATTTTTCTAGCTTTGGGTACCTGATTTCTGCACCTCGGAAAGCCTTACTTGTGTAATAAATTGGCTTCTGGACTCCATTCTCCAATCTGATCAACGCTGAACTGACTGCGTTCTCTGATACTGCCAAATACAAATACAACTTTTCTCCTGTTATTGGCCTGGACAACAGTGGAGGTGCTCCCAAATATTTCTTCAAGTCTTGAAAAGCTTTTTCACATTCCTCATTCCATTCAAAGGTTTTTCGAAGTGTTTTGAAGAATGGTATGCATTTATCAGTTGCTCGAGATACAAATCTGTTGAGCGCTGCAACTCGTCCGGTAAGACTCTGCACTTCTTTCTTCGTCGTCGGAGATCGCAGCCCTAGAAGAGCTTTGATCTTATCTGGATTTGCCTCAATACCTCGCTGATTGACGATGTATCCGAGGAACATTCCTTCTCGTACTCCAAAGGTGCACTTCGTCGGGTTAAGCTTCATTTGGTATTTATCCAATTGATCAAAAGTTTGACTCAAGTCAACCAAATGATCAGCAGCTTTCTTGCTTTTAGTGAGCATGTCATCGACATAGACCTCCATGTTGCGGCTGATTTGTTCGGTAAAAACCTTGTTCATCAACCGCTGATATGTTGCACCTGCATTTTTTAAACCAAAAGGCATAACATTATAACAATAAGTTCCCCTAGGGGTAATAAAAGAAGTACTTTCCCTGTCTTCAGGTTTCATTTTGATCTGGTTGTAGCCAGAATAAGCATCCATGAAGCTGAGTAGCTCGTGTCCCGAGGTAGCATCCACTAGTTGATCAATTCTGGGCAATGGAAAATGATCTTTTGGACATGCATTGTTGAGATCAGTAAAATCAACACACATTCTCCATTTGTTGTTTTTCTTCTTTACCATTACCACATTTGCCAACCAATCTGGATATTTTACATCTTCAATGAATTGAGCTTTCTGGAGTTTCTCGACTTCCTCTTGTATGGCTTGATTCTTCTCGGGACTAAACACCCTTCTTCTCTGCTTTACAGGTTTAATCTCCTTATTCACATTGAGTTCATGACATAAGAAGTTTGGATCTATTCCTGGCATGTCTTCATGACTCCAAGCAAAAGTATTTTTCCTATTCTTCAAGAAAGTTATCAACTCCTCTTTTATCGACATATCCAACGATGAACCTATTTGGGTTATTCGTTCAGGATGCTCGTCGTCCAGAATAACATTTTCTGTAGATTCCATCACCTGTCCTTTTACAAGTTGAGATTCATCCCTGGGATCAAGAGTTTCAATTTCTGTACCTTCTTCCACCTGGTAAGTAGTAGTCTTTTTCATCGATCCTTCTAGTTCTTCTTGTTCGGCCGACGAATAATAGCATTCCCGAGCTACTTTTTGATCACCTTTCACCACTCCAACTCCGAAATTTGTTGGGAATTTCAAACATTGATGTACTGTTGAAGGAACGGCTTCGAACTTCTTCAATCCAACTCTTCCCATGATGATGTTGTAGGCCGATTGCACATTCTTATCCATCACAAAGAATCGTATTCTTTCTGTTCGACAAACAGGCCAGGTTCCAATGAATATATCCAACTTGATCGTCCCAAGTGGAAAAACTTTCTCGCCAGCAAAACCCAGAAGGGGTCTGTGATAAGGTTCCAATTGAGATAATTTCAAATTCAGGCTATCAAAGCATGAATAGTACATGATGTCTGCTGAACTACCATTGTCTACCAACACCCTTGAAATGATCACGTCCTTCATTCTCATTTTGATCACCAAAGGATCATCATGAGGGTAAAGAACACCTGCCAGGTCGTTTTTTGAAAAACCAATCACTAGCTTCTCTTTATTTACCTTCCGAGGACGATCATCCTCGGCCAGGTTTATTCGCTGAATATATGAACAAGCTTGAGCCTCTCCGAGGTAAGCTTTTCTTTCTGCAATAAGGTCTCCTCCTCCTGCATCTCCCCCTGTAATAACGTTACAACGAAATGATCCAAAACGTATGGCTTCTTGGGAAGATCGGGGTCATCATCTGGATCCTCTTCATGGTCGCTCCTCTTTTTCTCCTCTGCACGACGAGGAGATCTAAATCTCTTTCTAATTCTGTCCTCATTTGTCCTCTCACCTCTGCGATCTACATACTTTGATAATTTTCCTCTTCGAATGAGTGTTTCAATCTCGTTCTGAAGGGCTATACAATTTTTGGTCATATGGCCATGATCTTTGTGAAACTCGCAATATTTGGTCTTATTCCTCATGTCTGGATCTGTCTTCAGTTTCTCTGGCCATTTGATTTCCTCGTTATTCCTGATCTCTTCTAAAACATGATTAATACCCATTTTCAATGGAGTATAATTATCATACTTCTTTAGGGCTTCCAACTTTATCCTGTTATTCCTGAAATGTTTGTCACCACCATTACCTTTCTGATCTTTCTTCTTAGAGTTGTCGACCTCCACTTTAACTTCTTTATCCATATTCTTCTTCGCAGTCATAGCCTCCTCGGCATTCATGATTTTGGCCGCCTTTGCCATCAATTCCGACATATTTTTAGGCGAATCTTTGGCCAGAGTATAGTATAGCTTGTTAGGCAGCAAACCACTCATCAAAGCAGTGATTGCTGTCTTTTCTTCATAATCTATGACTTCCAATTTCTCGTTATTGAAACGAGTTATGTAATCTCTAGTACTTTCTCCTGATTTTTGTCTAACACTTAATAAGTGCGCTACTCGCTTTACTGGTTTTGCTCCAAAACAAAAATTACCAATAAACAGCTCGGCTAACTGAACAAAAGTTGAAATCTTACCCCGAGGAAGATTATTGTACCATATCTGTGCAGATCCGGTAAGAGTTCCCGAGAATGCTCTACACCTCATCTCGTCGGGGACAGCATAGATATCTGCAGCAGCTTGATACTGTTCTATATGAAGTACGGGATCTGTCTTTCCATCGTACTTGGGGGTCACTACAGGTGCTTTGAATTTCGACGGTGTAGGGAAATCCACAATGGCTTGCACAAAAGGTGTCCCTTGAACAAAAGTTCTCTGTAAGGGGTTCCTTGCCTTAGCCATTTCTCCCAGTCTATCCTCCAATCGTTGAATGGAACCTTTCCATGCTTCATTTCCTTCCTCGGGCCGTTTAGTCCGAGCAACTGATTGCTCTGACGTAGCTTCCTGAGATTTATCTCGACGAGTGGTTGGTCGCGATTGCGCAGATCCTTCTCTTAATCCTGACGGCGGTCGAAAACTTCTTGATTGAGCCCTAGGTGGATTCATGTTCCTCCTTGGTCCTAACCGACTGAAAGGAGATACTCTACTTAACCTCTCCAAAGCGCTAGTTCTCTCCGGAGAGAGAGTGATACGTTGATCTGTATCCGAAGCCCGTATTGATGAAGTTCGCCCAGGTTGATAAGAAGAATCATTGGATTCCCCATTGCGATATGACCCAATACGTCTAGATCGTGATTGCCCATGATCAGTCCTTTGCCCTAAATGAGTAGGTACACCGCCTTGAAGAGTTTGAAGGAGTTGCCTCATAGATTCTTGCATGGCAGTTTGTCCCTGAGCCAGATTCATCATAATTCCGGCCAGATCTGGAGATGCAGATGGATTTGGAAGATTTCCAGTATTTCCAGCATTTCGATTACTGGATTCTGGATTATCTGCCATTGGTGATAAATGATTTTTATGAAAAACGATAACAACAGTCGTTTCCCACAGACGGCGCCAATCTGTTGATGTAAAAAACTAGATCACTCTAATTCTTCAATCACAGATAAACAAATAAGACAAAGATTTTTAAAGTGGTTCGGCTAGGAATAAAGCCTACGTCCACTGTTATGTTATTGCTGAGTGTTTGTGGAATTCTTGATTACAAGTTCTCTCAAGAAATTCCGGTCCCCTTCAATGGGATTGATACAAGGTATTTATAGCCTCAAGGCTGTACATGAAAGGTCCAATACATTAAATGATATACATATGAATGGGTAATACATTTAATGCAGCGTGTGCGTCAAGAACCTAATGAATAGTTGAACAGTTGTCCGTCTGATAATTGATGACACGGCCGAGGTGCAGTTCGGACCGCCTTAGTTGCTCGTTGATCAAGAGTTCCTCGGAGTGCTTAGAGTATCTCGGGATGAAAGAGTTCCTCGGATGGAGTTCCTCGGCATGATAGAGCTCCTCGGTGTATTCTCGTTGCTCGGTACCAACCATGGTTGTTCAGTAAATGATCTTCCTCGCTGTTATTGTGCCACGTAGATTGACACGTGTCATCATACTATTCGTCCACATCAGCATATTAATTTTGGTATCAACAATCATTAATCCCATCTTTTTCAGATTCTATTGCTTATTTCGATGTTATGCTTAAATGTCTTACCTCTTGAATGTTGTTTAAGGTCTGAGGTTACCCTATTATGATGTCTACCTCATAATTTCCACCAAACTAACGATATTTTAAGGTCTGAGGTCATCAAATTATGATATTTACCTCATAATTTTCACTAAATTAATGATGTTTAAGATCTAAGGTCAATATATAATGACATTTACCCTCATAAATTATCACTAAACTAATGATGTTTAAGGTCTAAGGTCACCATATAATGATGTTTACCCTCATAAATTTCACCAAACTAATGATGTTTAAGGTCTGAGGTCATCATATAATGATGTTTACCTCATAAATTTCACCATACTAATGATGTTTGAGGTCTGAGGTCACCATATAATGATGTTTACCTCATAAATTCACTAAACTAATAATGTTTTAAGGTCTGAGGTCACCATATAATGATGTTTTACGTCATAAATTATCACTAAACTAATGATGTTAAAGTTCTAAGGCACCATATAATGATATTTTACCTCATACTTCCCCAAATTAATGATGTTAAAAGTCTGAGGTCACCACATAATGATGTTTCACCTCATACTTCACCAAATTAATGATGTTAAAGGTCTGAGGTCACCATATAATGATGTTTCACCTCATACTTCACCCAATTAATGATGTTAAAACATAATGTAACAAAGTATTGGCACAGAAATTGCTATCTTTTCATTAACATCCTTTGTATAAACTGGTCATGTATTACAAAAGGATAAAAACAACTGCAACATCATATGTAATATTTCTTCAAGTGGTCGGTATTCCAAGGGTTGGAGAAAGGTTCTCCTTCAAGATTTTATATCTGGTAGGTACCAGGCACAACCTCCTCAACTACTCTATAAGGACCATGCCAGTTTGGATGGAGCTTATTTGCTTTTTTCAATGTCTTCTTTAGGACTAGGTCTCCCATAGCTATAGGCCTTGATTTCACCCTTTGATTGTAGAATTTTGTGATTCTCTGTTGATATGCTGCTTTTCTTATCTCAACATCCTCTCTTCTTTCCTCAATCAAATCAAGATCAAGTTTTTTCTCTTCCCCATTCCTATAAGGGTCATAGGTTGAAATCTAGGAGTGGTAAGTCCAACTTTAGTAGGGATGACAGCTTCTGAATCGTGTGCTAACATAAAAGGAGTCTCTCCTGTTGGTGTCCTTGTTGTCATCATGTAGGCCCATAACACAGTGTATACCTCTTCTGTCCATCTCCCTTTGGCCTCTTCTAACATTTTCTTTATCCCGTCAAGGATTTTTTGGTTTGTGACCTCGGTCTGACCGTTTGCCTGGGGTCGTCCACGACAAGAGAAAAGTGATTGATCCCTACTCTTTCGCAGTATTTCTCCAAGGAAACTTTCTTGAACTGGGTTCCATTGTCTGAGATGAGTGTATTTGGAAGTCCATACCTGCATATAATGTTCTTCCAGATGAATTGGAAGGTCTTCTGCTCCATGATTGTGATCATTGGCTCAGCCTCTACCCATTTGGAGAAATAATTAATTGCCACGATCAAGAATCGATAATTATTTACATCTCTTGGCACGGGTCCTACCAAATTAATGCCCCATATTGCAAATGGCCAAGGTGAGCTGATTGACATCATAGGTTGATGAGGTTTATGTGGGATGGTGGAGAACCTTTGGCACTTATCACACTTCTTTACGTGTGTAGCTGCATCTTTAGTCAAGGTCAACCATTAGTACCCCTGAATGATTATCCTCTTAGCTGAGGGTCTTCCTCCTATGTGACTGGAGCAAGAGCCCTCATGAACATCTTGCAAGATGTGTGAAACCTTTGAAGGGTGGACACATCTAAGGAGAGGGAGTAGGAACCCTTTCTTGTACAAGACATCTCCCACAATTAAGAACTTGGTAGCTCTGAACCTCACCTTTCTTCTTTCTGACTTTGACTCTGGTAGGTCTCCCTCTTTGATGTATTTGAGAAGAGGGTCCATCCATGAGGCTCCCATATTCAAGTTGAGGCAAGGTCTGGCAACCTCTTCTTCTTCAATGGTTAGCTTGAGAATAATTTTAATGGGTAATGTTCTTCTTATGTTCGTCCTTATTGCTGAGGCCAACCTTGCTAGTGCATTGTCTTAACTGTTGTCTTGCCTAGGTATCCTCTTCATCTTCACTTCCTTGAAGATTTCTAGCATCATTATCACCCTCTTCAGTATTTGGTCATCCTTTTAAATTTGGCCTCATACACTCCCAGGATCTGGTTGACGACTAACCTTTAGTCACTGTGAACTAAGAGTAGACTAACGCTAAGGGATTTTGCTAAGAAGAGACCTGCTATCAATGCCTCATACTCTGACTCATTGTTTGAAGCTTTGAAGTTAAACCTCGGTGCATATTCAATTTTGATACCATCCGGTGCTGAAACTATCAGCCCCGCTCCACTTTCTCTTTCACAGGATGACCCATCAACGAAGAGGTTCTAAACATCTTCATTTAAAGAGAAATTCCCCTGTGACAGGGTCCCTTGCTTGAAGAGGTACCTGTCTTCCTCATTCTCAACTACTCTTTTGCTGGCCTTGCTTGACTCAACCTTGTCCGGATCTCGAAAGACGTTTGTGTCTGGTTCATCTATAGCCTCTTGAAAATCTCAATCTCAGCCTCTTCCAAGGTAAACTCATCTACAAAGTCTGCGAGTGCCTGCACTTTGATGGCAACCCTAGGTTGATAGACAATGTCATATTCCCCCAACTTGATGGCCCAGGTCATCAACCTGCCTGACTTCTCAGTCTTATGGAGGACCTGTTTGAGTGGGGAATCTGTGAGGGCGACCATAGAGTGGGCTTAGAAGTATGGATTCATCTTCCTAGAAGCATGTATCAGAGCATAACCTAATTTTTCCATCCGAGGACATTTCTGTTCAGACCCATAAAGAGCTTTACTATTAAAGTATACCGGGCTCTGCACTCCATCATCTTCTCTTACTATGGCAGCACTAATGGCTGACTCTGAGACAACTAAATACACATATAACTTCTCTCCTAGAATGGGTTGAGGTAGGACTAGAAGGGATCTGAGGTAGGACTTGAGATCCTTAAAAGCTTTGTCACATTCCTCATCCCATTCGAAGGCCTTTCTAAGAACTTTAAAAAAAAAGGAAGACATTTTTATGTGGCTCTTAAGATAAACTTGTTAAGTGCTGCAACTCTTTCGGTTAACCTCTTAACATCTTTGATAGTTCTGGGTGTCTTCATTTCCAGTAGAGCCTTGATCTTCTCAGGGTTAGCTTTTATTCCCCTTTGATTGACAATGAATCCCAAAAACTTTCCTTATCCTACTCCGAAGACACATTTGGTGAGGTAGAGCTTCATTATATACTTATCCATTGTGTCAAAAGTTCTTTCAAGGTCATCCACATAAGTGTCGGCCTTCAGACTCTTCCTCAGCATGTCATCCACATATACTTCCATTGAGTTGCATATCTGATCCTCGAATATCTTATTTACAAGATGTTGGTAAGTAGCCTCTTCATTCTTCAGCCCTAAGGGCATGACCTTGTAGCAATATGTCCCTTTATCTATGATGAATGTTATTTTCTCCGAGTCTTCCGTATTCATGAAGATCTGATTATACCCAGAATATGCATCCATGAAGCTCTTGAGCTTATGTCCTTCTGTGGCATCCACCATCTGATCAATACGAGGTAGGGGAAACTATCTTTTGGTCAAGACTTGTTCAAATCAATGAAGTCTATGCACATCCTCCATTTCCCATTTGCTTTTGGCACAATCACAACGTTAGATAACCACTCAGGGTATATGACCTCTCTGATGAACTTGGCCTCTTCAAGCTTTCTGACCTCTTCTCTGATGACATCATACTTCTCTCTTGAGTGTAATCTTCTTCTTTACTTGATGGGCTTAGCGTCTTCTGTAACATTGAGTTTGTGGCACATAATCTCGGGGTCAATACCTGGCATGTCTGCATGGCTCCAGGTAAAGACACTTTTTCTCTTCCTTAAGAGCTTCACCAGTTCTTCCTTGAACTCATGTCTTAGGGCTTTGCCAAATTGGATGGTTTTTTCTGGCTTGTCCTCATTAAGGACGATGGATTCTACCTCTTTCATGGCCTCTCCCTTCTTGAGATTTGTTTCATCTCTAGGATCAAGTTTATCGATGTTGTACATGGTTATTCCCTCTTATAAGCCTCTCTCTCTCTTTCGTAGAGTTGAAGTAGCATTCAGGTGCCGATGTTTGGTCACCTTGCACTTCCCCTACCCCATATGGGGTCAGGAATTTTAGCATTTGGTGGACTGTTGAAGGCACGACCTCAAATTGCTTGAGGGCTACTCGTCCTATGATGAGGTTGTAAGATGAGAAGACGTTTTCATCCATCACAAAGAAATTGATTTTTCTGGTCAACCTCTTCGGCCACTCATCTCCCATTCTTACATCTATCTCATAAATGCCCACTGGATGAACCTTTTCACCGCTGAATCCAATCAAGGGATGATTATGTAGGACAAGCCTAGCTCTACTGAGGCCTCGGCTCTTAAAACAGGGCTAGAACATAACGTACACTGAACTTCCCCCATCAATAAGGATCCTCTGAACTTCACACCCATGAACCCTTGTGGTGATTACCAGAGGGTTATCATGTGGAGCTAAGATACCTTTAAAATCAAGTCATGAGCAGCCAACTATGAGGGTATCCATATCTACCTTCTTTCTTTTCTTGTATTTTACCTGTGAAGATGCTAAGTTCGTAACCTCGGCTTTGGTCATTGACTTGGTCTCTGCCATGTGAGCTCTGCAATCGGCTACTTCTGAGCCACCCCCTGCTAGTCCTCCACAGATGGTGTTAATACCAAAAGATATCATACTAACCCTCTTCACTGGGACATTATTGTC
This sequence comes from Sambucus nigra, assembly GCA_949130495.1. Classification (NCBI taxonomy): domain Eukaryota; kingdom Viridiplantae; phylum Streptophyta; class Magnoliopsida; order Dipsacales; family Adoxaceae; genus Sambucus; species Sambucus nigra. The sequence continues at coordinate 95,305,216 of OX422216.1, read as the reverse complement.
TTTCGGTGGTAGGTCATGGTCATCGTCATCATCATCTGAGTCCTCAGCTCTTCTGGTAGGGTCATCTTCCCGGCATCTATCATTTCTCATCTTTTTAGGGTATTCTCTTCCCCCTTTAGAAGCTCTTCCATCTACATATTTTTTGAGTTTTCTAGACTTCAACATCTTCTCAATCTCGTCCTTCAAGGCAAAAAACTTATCGGTCAGATGACTGTGATCTTGGTGGAACTCGCACCATAGGTTCTTGTTCCTCTTATGTGGAGGAGCCTTCAGTTTCACAGGTCATCTCAAGGACCTGTCATTCTTTATTTCATTAAGGATGTGTTCGCAGCTCATAGTTAAATTAGTATAATGTTCAAACTTGTCATCTGCAGCCCTCTTCTTTTCGTCCTTTTTCCTTTGAAATTTCCCACTGCTACTTCCATTCTCATCCTCATATTTTGCAACCATTACTTCTTCTGCGTTCAAGACCTTTCCAGCTGTTGCTAACAGCTCGGCCATCGACTTAGGAGTCTTTAGTAATCTTCCAGAGTAACTTCCCCTTCTGAAGTCCTCCAATGAGGGTTGTCATAGCTATATTCTCTTCGTAGTCTTCCACCTCTAACTTTTCCTTATTGAACCTCGTAATGTAGTCTCTGAGGCTCTCATTCTTGCCTTGCTTTACATAGAGAAGATGATTGTCTTCTTCTGAGGTCTTATCCCAAAATAGAAGTTGTGTATAAAACGCTTAGCCAGACCCTTAAAGTTCTCAACATAATTTTTAGGAAGAGAAGTGAACAAGATATGTGCAGCTCCCGTTAAAGTGCTTGAGAAAGCTCGGCACCTCATCTCATCAGGGATTGAATAAATATATGTTACAGACTGATACATCTCAATGTGATGCACTGGGTTGGTACTACCATCGTACTTGGGAGACACCATCGGTGGTTTAAATTTGACATGGGTTTGAAAGTTGACAATCCTTGCCACAAATGGGGAGCCTTCTAAAAATACCCTTTGTAGTGGGTCTCAACTTTTTATGAGGTTCCCTATCTTCTCTTCCAGTCGTTGGATGGAGTCATTCCATGGTTTAGCAACGTCATCCTGGCCGAGGTTGTCCCTAGCCACCTCCAAGGGGTGTTATGAGGGTTCCCCAGCTGATGCACAACGTCGGCTGTTGACTTCCTAGCCACAGTCTCGGCCATGTTGCGGTCGGACATAATGAGGCCGATGTTCACCACCTTCCTTTTGAGCCAACTACACTTCTTGACCTGGATAACCTCTACCTCAAATCATTAACTGGGTTGAGCCTTTCAAAGGTTGAACCTCTGCTCAAGCGATCAAAAGTTGATCATCTCTGTCGGACGGCATCATCTCGTCTTGCTCCATAACCTCGGCTTTGCTGTATAGGACATATCGTGTTATTTAAAACCTTATATGTCTCCCAATAGTCTGCTGTAGCATCTTCTGCCTCAATATCATTGTACTTGTCCTCGGGGCAAGGGTTTCCTTGCCTTTCCATGTGTAAACTCCTAAGGCCGACAACGTCCCTCCTCCGCTGAGGTGTGGGTTGGTCCTTTCACAGTGCCTGGGGTGGTCCCCTGGCCTCAGGATGTAGTTGAACAAATGCCAGAGTAATCATCTCTGGTGAGACCCCAGGTGGTCTTATTATATTCTGGCTTAGCAGGGCAAATTGCTCCTTCATCGCTTATTGCGTTGCAGCCAAGGACTTCAAGGCTGCTGCCACCTCAGCCATTTCGAACTCGGGTGGTACCTGGCTGGAACTAGTTCCTCCAACGCCAGATGGTGAAGGAGGTGGTGGTAACTCTGGTGCCATATAAAGAGACTAGAGAGTTTTTAATGAAAATATTAGAGAGCTTTATACCTTAAAGGACCTCTTTCAATGGTAACACAGCTTCACACGTGGGGTGAGGCCTGGTTCACCACCATAGTTTTCGGTGAGGTTAAGCTGCAAAAAGGAAGAGATGAATCTTCTCGTTCCCACAGATGGTGCTAAAATTATGATGCTAGAAATAGCACCACCAGATGAGGTGTTAACAAGCTCAAGCTAGCAATAACAATGGAAGCACAAGAGTGTATATATATATAAGAAGGAGGTGAGGAGAAGAGGATGAACATTAGAATGTAAGTGGTTCAGCCAATCTGGCCTACGTCCACTATGAGTGTGTGAGTAATATCACTAGAAGAAGGCACTAACGGCCATAGATACAATCTCTCAAGCTTTCTCTCTTTACTGTGTAAACTAACAGAGTTTCAGCTAGGGTTGCAATTATGGATCCCTTTACAAGGTAGAGGATAACCTCTATATATAGTGCTTGGGGGTGTAATGTACCCCCCAATCATGCAATGAGCATGTGCATAAAGATCGAACCAGTATAAGAATGACACATGGCTGATCTTAAGTAAATAATGATGACCTCAATATTCCCTCACGTGGAGGGAACGATTCGATTATAATAGATTTATCCACGTGTTCCATACCATACATGTGCTTGTAAATACTTGGCCCTATGTCTTTGATTGATGCAACCTCGACCTGGACGAGAACGAGGTTGGTGAATTCTGACTGTTGCTTTGCCCGAGATTAATATCCATGATGACGTCGTCCAGAAGGGTTGGTCGAGGTTAGGTATGAGGTAGTTGAAATGTCGACAAGGGTCGGTGATGACATTGGTAGATGATTGAGTTCATGAGACATCATTGATTTTGGTTGACGACTGTAATGTCGGTTGGGTCCGATGATGATGTCGGTAGATGATTGAGCCTATGGGACCTTACTGACCTCACATGATGACGATCTGAGGTTGATGTACGAGGGGCCGACCTTCTATAAGATGACCTTGTTGATGGTTGTCAAGCTTCTGTCACCTCGACTGTGAGACTGGTCGAGGTTAGTTACTCTGAGTAAGAGGGTGCACTTTGGGCATATCAGTCCTTATAGGTTAATTGATGAGGTTGTGCCTAGTACCTACTGGCTAGAAAACCTTGAAGGAGAACCTTTCTCTAACCCTTGGAATATCGATCACTTAAAGAAGTATAACATATGATGTTGCAGTTGTACTTATCTTTTTGTAATACATGTACGAGTTTAAACAAAGGATGTTAATAAAAATATAGCAATGTTGTGCTGATACTTGTATTGTTGTCTTGTTAAAACATCATTAAGTTGGTGAAAATATGAGGTGGAACATCATAATTTGGTGACCTCAGACCTTAAACATCATTAAGTTGGTGAAAATATGAGGGTAAACATCATAATTTGGTGACATACGACCTTAAATATCATTAAGTTGGTGAAAATATGAGGGTAAACATCGTAATTTGGTGACCTCGGACCTTAAACATCATTAAGTTGGTGAAAATATGAGGGTAAACATCATAATATGGTGACCCCAGACCTTAAACATCATTAGTTTGGTGAAAAAATATGAGGTGGAACATGGTGAAAAAATATGAGGGTAAACATCAATTTGGTGACCTCAGACCTTAAACATCATTAGTTTGGTGAACAAATATGAGGTGGAACATCATAATATGATGACCTCAGACCTTAAACATCATTAGTTTGGTGAAAAAATATGAGGGTAAAGATCAATTTGGTGACCTCGGACCTTAAACATCATTAGTTTGGTGAAAAAATATGAGGTGGAACATCATAATATGATGACCTCAGACCTTAAACATCATTAGTTTGGTGAAAAAATATAAGGGTAAACATCAATTTGGTGACCTCGGACCTTAAACATCATTAAGTTGGTGAAAATATGAGGTGGAACATCATAATTTGGTGACCTCGGACCTTAAGCATCATTAGTTTGATGAAACATATGAGGGTAAACATCATAATTTGGTGACCTCAGACCTTAAACATCATTAGTTTGGTGATAAAATATGAGGTGGAACATCATAGTATGGTGACCTCAGACCTTAAACATTAAGTTGATGAAAATATGAGGTAGAACATCATAATATGATAACCTCAAACCTTAAACATAATTAGTTTGGTGAAAATATGAGGTGAAACATCATAATTTGGGGACCTTAAACCTTAAACATCATTAGTTTGGTGAAAATATGAGGTGAAACATCATATTATGGTGACCTCAGACCTTAAACATCAATAGTTTGGTGAATTTTTTTTAAGGTAAACATCATTATATGGTGACCTCAGACCTTAAACATCATTAGTTTGGTGATAAAATATGAGGTGAAACATCACAATATGGTGACCTCAGACCTTAGACATCATTAATTTGGTGAACTAAAAGGTGAAACATCATAATTTGGTGACCTCAAACCTTAAACATCATTAGTTTGGTGAAAATATGAGGTGAAACATCATATTATGGTGACCTCGGACCTTAAACATCATTAGTTTGGTGAAAAATTTATGAGGGTAAACATCATTATATGGTGACCTCAGACCTTAAACATCATTAGTTTGTTCATAATTTATGAGGGTAAACATCATTATATGATGACCTCAGACCTTAAACAACATTATTTTGGTGATAATTTATGAGGGTAAACATCGTAAATTGGTGACCTCAGACCTTTAACATCATCAATTTGGTGATAGTTTAAGAGGTAAGACATTCAAGCATGACATCATATGAAGCAATAGAATCTAAAGAAGATTGAACTAATGATTATCATGAAAAAGATGAATTACAAGTCAGAGGCATCAAGAGGCCATTAGAAGTTCACACACATGCAAGAAATAGACAACAAAAATCAAAATTACAACTCTTAAAAGCTTCACAAGAAAATGCTTAAGTCTCTGCAGCTGTAGTCGTGTCGTCACGGTCGACGTTTGTTACCTCAGCTACATCATCTTGATGATTAGCATCTTCAGTCTCAGTGAACTCTAGGGGAGCAGTCTCAGCTTGAGAAGCATTAGCCTCCTCAACTTCTTGCAAGGCTTGAGCAAATAGGGGATCACCAAAGCCAAAACCTGCTAAGTCTGAGGTAGACAGGCTCCCTGACTCTTTCTCCTTAGTGGCTTCCCATTTGTCAGTTTCTTTGATACCTCTTTCAAGGTATTCAAAGTCAAAGATGATAAATTCATCAGAGACCTTATAGTCTTCAATGGTCTTCTCTGTAGCCTTGACTGTAGCATTAACCTTAGTCTGAAGGGCATCATCCTTAGCCTTTAGATCTATGTCACGGTCCTTCTTGAGTTTAGACATGTCGTCGTCCCTCTGCTTGACAACCCCCTTCAGCCTTTCAACCTTTGCATTCAAAGAGGCTTGAACCTTCTCAGCTTCTTAGCCCTTCTCTATAAGGGGCATCTTCTTAAGAGTCCAATCAATGAGATGATTTAAGGATAAGACACCCTGCAGTAGAAGGTCAGACGTATGAACATGGGAGCTATAATTTATAAAAGAGCCAAGGTTACACTTGAGGAAATCAAATGAACAAAAACTAATACCTGAATTAATTTGTGGAGAGTAAAATCATCCAACAATGGGATGTCTAAAGAGTGTAAGAAACTCTTATCCTCTTTAGTCATTATTGTGTTGATAGCATCGGTAGCCTTCAGGCTGTGGCCAATGAGGCTATCACTAATTTTTAGCTGAGTAAGACGAGCAACCAGGGTATCGTCTGTAGAGATGGGAATTGCACGATCCCCTTTCTGAGTCTTGCCTGGCCTCAGATGCTTCGGGTCAGCTGTGGTCTTCCTCTTTTTGGATCGTCTTGGGATGTGCCGACGTTATTCTTGATGGTAGGAGGGGGTACATATTTTCCACCCCTCTTTTGCATTAGCTTTACAAGAACGGGATTAGACATTTCCCAAATGTCGTCTGATATGCCTTCAGGGCGCTCTGCAAAAGACAAGTCTCTGAGTTAGTTAGTCAGAGATATAAAAAGTAAGAGGTATAACTTATAAAAAAAATTAAGACTTACGAAGCTCTCCCAAAGGACCACCCCCCAAGCCTATTTGAGAGAGGTGATAGGGGGTCATCAGATGTTCATATTTTACAAGACGACCCTGCTCTCTTGGATTGTAAAGATCCTTAACTTTTTGGCAATTGTCCTAGATAAGTCCAGGGTTGGCTTTAGCAGTAAGGGAGACCTTCCCCCATCTCAGAGGGGTCCTTGGAATAGACGTTCCAGAGGCCTCATTTGGACCAAATTCCCATGCCCCAGAAGCAAAGAAATACTGAGGTTTCCAGTTATGGATTTAAGTTTGGGTAACCCACAACATTTTCTTCTCTGATTTCCTAGCTAAGAAGTGGTAATATCTAGTGTGGTTTTTGGCAGAGGAGGGAACACAACAACATGTGAAAACCCTAACTGGAAGGTCTGAGTGGTGGACAGCCCTCCAAAGGACGATGGCCCCAATCATAACCCTCCAGGCATTAGGGGATAATTGGGAAGGGGCTAGATTTATATTGCAAAGTATAGCTCTAATGTTTGGGTGAATAGGAAGACGAAAGACCAACTTGAACATCTGCTCATAGACGCAGATCTCTCCATCTCGATCGTCAAAGGCCCTCTCATCCCTCAGAGGTTTCCTAAGGATGTTGGAAGAATTTATGGAATAGAGGTGCCTAAAAGTAAGAAGGTTATACTCGCTGATGGAACTATCAATCTCATCCGCCTTAGACGTATCAAGATCACTCTCCTCGCCATCATCACCATCCCAGCAATATCGGCTTGGGCAGGTTTAGGGACACCACCAGGAAACCTCTGAGCAAATTCATCCCCGATGGAAGCCGACAAAGGAATGGAATCAATGATGAGGGGAATGGCCACACTTGGCCCTATGATTTCAACATCAGAAGACCTATGTGAGGTACTAGAACCTTGGTGAGATGAGTCACGGATTAAAACATCAGCTTCCTCAAGAACCTCACCTTGCCTAGGAGAATAAACCATAGCCTCTTAAAAATAGTCTACAGACATGGGGTCTGAGGAAGATGACTCAGACTCAGACATTGGTCTGGGATCCCCAGGAACCTCTGTAGGATTAGCAGGCTCGGCTGGCTCAGGGTAGATAACCTTCAGGGGTGGAGGAAAGATGGGTCTGAGAGGAAAGGCCTCAGTCACACGAGCTTCCTCTTGTGCTAGCTATTTTTGCCTAATTTTCTCGAAGGTCTTCTCATGAAGAGATGGGAACTCTTCTATGAGTTGGTACAAGGGTCTGAGCATAAGTGGGACGACACTACAATTTGACTCAAACCACAAACCGGTACACAACTTAAAAGAACTCAAACTCAAGATCAAAAAGAGAAAATTAGAAAGTTTCAAATGAAGAACATCAAGAACCTTCAAGAATAGGGTCGTCGGAGAAGGTGATCGTAGGATCATCGGAGACCTAAAAAAGGGATATTTCTGGCTGAAATAACCTCAGAGCTACCTACAACTGTCCCCAAATAACTCAACCACTACTATCCCAGCCTCACAACCACCAATACTGGTGAAAACCCTCGTTGAAGAATTAAAAAGCTCACCGGAGATTCAGAAATGACGATGCTGTAACTAGAAATAAAAAAGAAAGGTTGAAAATGATACCTGCCTAGTCGCGAGTAGGGGAAGAGGATGGTAGAAAGCAAAAGAACCCTTTAATGGCAGCCAATAGAGGAGGTTTTAAAGAAATTGCAGTGGCAGAGAGAGCTAAGGCGGGAAGAAATTTGGAAGAAGAAAGAGTGAGGAGAGAGAAGAGGGTCTTTAAACCTATCCAATAATGAGGAGCGAGTCCCAATGCCCCATCATTCCCCTAGTTAACCTAAAGGGAAAGTCAGAATCATCACACCTTGATAAGCACGTTATTCACTTCAGTAAGTGACATGTGTCAAGAAAATATTGGCACCCAAAGAGACTCATCCTCGACCTTAACTACATACCCCGCAGTCATGTGATTACATAGAAGACTAAGGGCTAGGGGTGATTGATATACCCAAAGTGCACCCTCGTACTCAGAGACACTAACCTCGGCCAGTCTCACATCCGAGTTGACAAGAAGCTTACGATAACCATCAGCAAGGTCATCTCTCATAAGGTCGGCCCCTCACGCACCAACCTCAGCTCTTCATCAGCCGAGGTCAGCAAAGTCTCACGGGCTCAATTAACTGCCAACATCATCATCGGCCTCAGTCGATGTTACAGCTACCTCATACCTAACCTTGGCCAACCTTCCTAGCCTAGGTCATCACGATTAGAGAAGACAAAGCAACTACATATGACTCCACCAACCTCATACTCATCCAGGCCGAGGTTACATCAGTCATGGACGCAGGGCCGAGCATTTATAATCACATGTAAGGTTTGGAACGCGTGGACAAATTAGTTATAATTGAATCATTCCCCACACAAGAGGGAATATTGAGGTCATCATTATCTACATAAGATCATCCAGGTGTCATCCCCACACTGGTTCGATCCTTATGCACATGCTCATTGCATGCTTGGGGGTACATTACACCCCCTAAACACTATAAATAGAGGTCATCCTTTACCTTGTAAAGGGATCCATAATTGAAACCCTAGCTAAAACTCTATTAGTTTATACAGTAGAGAGAGAAAGCTTGAGAGATTGTATCTATGGCCATTAGTGCCTTCATCTAGTGATATTACTCACACACTCACAGTGGACGTAGGCCAGATTGGCTTAACCACTCACATACAAGTGTTCGTCCCCTTCTCTTCACCTCATTCTATTATATATTATGCACTCTTATGTTGCCAATGTTATCACTGGTTTGAGCTTGTCAACAACTTACCTGATGGTGCTATTTACTGCATCATCAAAGTAGCCGAAAATTGAAATCTTGGCGGGTACCCAACCTCTGTGCCATATTAAAATCTCATGACAAAATTCTTAATACAAATATAATATCACATGAATCAAAATCAGATTCCAATATTAATTTTCAGATTCCAAATGAATTTAGCAATTCAAATATGAGTTCAATAATCACATGAAATCAAAGGGAATGACTCTCGAGAGATTAAAGGGCATATTGTGTAAAACCCCATATCTTAAACCATCATAAGAAACTAACATGAATATTCCCAGAAACTCAGATTAAACCATCAAGAATCATCTCACAAGGATCCACAAATCATCTTCAAGCTCCAACATCAAAACATCCCCAAGAACACCTCCAAAAACTAGGGTTGAATATGATAATATAAAGGGGCTATGTGTATACAAAAAGAGAGGAATATATGAAAAGGCTACTACATATTTGTGTGGCAAAAGATGGTTTGGAAAAGGTCTCCCACGACCCCTTTTTATAAGGCAACAGAACAGGAATATAATCCAACAAAAACTCTTCAAAAAAACTTGTTGCGCATGAAAACAGTTGAGGTCTATCGATCGATCCCTGGGAGTCGATCGATCGATCCCTCAGTGATTTTGAATCTGCTGACTTAAAAATAAAACCAAGGGATAATCCTTAAAAATCTATTTTAACTCTGATTTTGAAACCGATTGAAAATCTGGTCTTCAAAAATAAATCTCAACAATTTTTAGCAAGAAAAATAATCAAATCAAAAACCTTATTTTCCTCTATATTATTGTAATTAATTTAAAATACCCAAAAATTACACAAGTTGTTACAAAACCCAACTGGGAAGGCCCCTTTGTCGTCAGTGGGGTAGGAAAGTCAGATTATTGTCAGATTTCGGAGCCAGCGAGTGATTGCCTCCAGTCCATCAACTACAAGTGCCTGAAGATGTATTATGCTTAATATTTTTAAGGGAGCATTTTCATTTCTATTGAAAAGTTAGAACAACTTGCTCTAGTTCTATACAAGTTCTTTTTTGTAAAATTATAAGAGCAATACAATCTTGTAAAGGATACAGACAATGAATATAAATGAATAGCAACTTCTTTTTTTATCATTGCACAATGATTCTCATTTTTTTGCTTACGGCATAAGATAGATAAACCAGAATATATGTGTGTGTGTATATATATATATATATATATATATATATAAATACATTTTTAACTCTCTCTACTAGACTAAAAGAGAGTCCCAGATAAAGAGAACTTTGCTCACTACACTCGGGGGGTATATCCATCCTGATAGAAAAGTATACTGAGCAAAGTCCCTCGAAGCATGTTAGACAAATTATTTTAATTTTGTCACCAGACCAGCAGGAGGATGCCCTCCAAGTTATGATAATAAAAAAATACATAGCAAACTTTTTTTAGAACAAGCCTTAGCCTCTGTTCTCAAAGGAAAAGCCTTATGAAAGAGGTGTGATTGCGTTCAAATAGAGATATTATTTAATTAAACGCAGTTTTTATCAATTAAATCCTAAACAGGAAACTATATGTGATTGAGTAAGATGATAACTCATGCAAGAAAATTCAAACACACATATGTGAGGAAAAATCCCCCAAAGGGGAAAAACCATTTATTTTCATTATAATATTGTAACATACAATTTCTCAGATTATAATGAAAATACAGTGACACAGAGTTACCCACAGGTGTCGGAGCTGTAGTCGGCAGTTGGAAGTTTCCCTTTCCAGGAGGGCAGCAATGAATAAGAAGAACGGTCTTCTCCACAAGGGTATGAACAGATACACGGATGTGTTCTTGGGTTGCAAACGGATTCACAAAGGTATGAAAAGTTGTGTGAATCAAAACATGAGTTTTGGGACTCAAAAAGGTGAAGACTTGAGGTGATAGGACTCTTAAATTCGTCTATGCAAGACTTGCAAAACAACTCCCACGAAGTTGGTATTTATAGGGAAACACATGAAGAGTTCCACGTTTTAAAAACACTGAAATTTTATCCAGTTCGGGTCTCCTACGAACAGGTTCGCCCTTCGAACCGATTTGGCCCTCGGTTCGGAAAAAATCGTTGACCTGAGGAACTTAAACACTTGGCATTTTTCCTAAGTCTTTTTCTTGGAAATTTCTCCATTTTCAAAAGGCCATAACTTGTTCACCGTAGTTCGTATTGAGGCGTCGTTTCTTCCAATATCTTCATGGCGTCGAGAACTTCAACTTTCCAGTTTACCAAAACTCCGAACTATGGCTGTAAAATTACGAAAATTCCCTTGACCTTTCATATCTTGCCTTCTTTCACTGTTTTGACTTCTCTTGCGTACCACTTGCATTAAGTCCCTAAAATCGTGGAACGTGAAGTCGTTGAGGCAGACGTGGGACACATTATTGGAGATGCTGAATGCTTGATTCCCAAAATTCGGATATAGGCCGTCATGTGAGATCGTGAGGTGACGTGCCAAATGTAGCGGCGTACGATATACACAAATGTAACATGTTGGACATGAGAAAAATGTCCTTACAAATATCCCCCTATGTCTATGCCGGTACATACATAAAAATATCCGAATTATCAAATAAAAAAAATTCCCAATACAAATCTACCCTTCCATGAACCCAAAACTGGAAAGATACAAATGAATACGTCTTCATCGTTTGATCTTCAAATCTTTAGGAATCTCAAATATTTTCTCATCAGGGTGTGTAACGTATGATCATCAATGTAATACCTACACACATGAGAAAAAACAAATACCAAGTGACGTATCGAGTTTGAAATGAGATAAACATGGATACCAATTTATGATGAACGCATAAGTCAAATCTCAAAAACTCCCCCATGAAATGATAATTCTTTCTCCCCCTTTTTATAATGTCCCCAAACAGACAAATAAGAAGAATGAATCAAATAAGCAAAATCGGGGTGTCACGGTATACAAATCAAGGCATCAATCAAATGACAAACGTGCTCTTGCAAGGAGATGCTAAAAAAAAATCTTCGCAAACTATTTTTAATTTTTCAAATTTTTCATACAAAACAAAAAAAATAGATACCATTTGAAAAAAATGCTACAAAAATCACACCATGGATTTAAACTCAAACAACCAAGTCATGGAAACGGAATGAATGGGTGTGAACACATTCGATAGGTAAATCAACTCAATCAATCATATGTGTACATGCATTTGTGTACCCCTAACGAATGAGCATCAAAAGTATCCTTAGGTGTAAAAATTTGTTGAATTTAGATGACATCGTCTTATACAAATCAACAAATCAAAGTCAAAGTGATTTCCACACCAATAACGTCCAAAACTATGTAGCGCATATTCAAGCAATTTCAAGGACGTGCAAACCCATTTTAAAATCTCCAACCAAACTCCCTCATATATATTTTCTTTTAGAGGTGTTAAACTAAATTCTCAAACTCTGGAGAATTGGTGCAAAAACTTAAATGGCCCATAATTTGGCATGAATTTCTTTTTATTGCCTTTAAATTTTTCGGGCTCTTTTAAACCTCTTTGGACCCCGGATAATAAAATTGCTCCATTTTTTAGGCCCAATTTAACGGTGGCTTAGTATTCACAAAGGCAAAATGAACCTTTCGCAACCCTTCCCCGTTTTCAAACAAAATACACAAACTCACAAAACGATTTTTTATATGCACATTTTCTTACAAAAAAATTATTGCGCTTGGTTCGTGTTAAAGGACAGGATTGAAGTGAAAACACCCAACCAACATGTGATAAGACAAGCGCAATAATCAAACAAATCTGTGCATGTGTGCAATAAAGGAAATCATGAGTCAAACATGTAGGAAGTAACACTTAATTACATCTTAAGGACTCTAAACATTATAAAGCACATGGATGAATTGACCTATTGTCTCAAAACACTATCAAATAGTCACATGAAAAATGGAATGATGTTGTGACTTGGTCATCCTAAGTGTTTATCCATAAACGGTGCAAACAAAATACAAAAATCTTTTTGGATTTTCTCAAAATTTTATCAAAATAAAATCTTTTTGTATTTTTCAAAAATTTAAAAATAAAATAAAACATACAAAAATGATGCATACTAGCAATAGGCAAACAATGTCATCATGAAAATCACCATATGATAGTAAACAAGTCAAACCTCAATCATTAGGTGCGGAGGGGTTTTCCAAAGGTGGTGACAACTTATGAAAACCCTCCATCAATTCTTGTGAAGTTCTGACCAAAAACTTAACTTGCTCATCTAAATGTGCAAACTCTCTTATGTAGTCTCCGGGAGCATGTAAAGTATCATGTGTGTGAGCATGTGTGCCAGAAACACGTGTAGAAGCAAAACGTGACACATACCCCAACTTAAAGCAAAATTCCCTAAGGTGTCCTCTCCTCTTGCAATGTGAGCAAACATAAATAGGCCTAGGAACACCTCTCTCAAAAACTCTAGGATGCACTCTCCTAATAGGAATAGGACGCCTAGGTGGGTTAGGGTGAGACTTACTTGAATCTAACACTAAAGTAGGAATCGGCTCGGGTTCTAATTGAGAAGAAGAAGCACCGTCATGACTTATTCCAAACTTCTCACCTTTACCCATATGAACCACCTTTTCAACCTTCTTAGGTACGTTCACAAAATTGACTTTGACCTCCCTGGAACGTTCGAGATCACTCTCGAGTTGGGATACACGTGTCGTCAGACTAGACACCATGTTGGTCAAATCACACTTTTCTTTTCTCAAAAACTCATTTTCTCTCTCCAAATCTAAAACCCGGCGACCTAAATCTCGATTGTACTTCTTTGTTTTCAAGGTCTCGGTGTACAAATCTCTAAAAGATTTTTGGAGCTCACTTTCATCTCCACTCTCATCCTCGCTTTCTCCCTCACTTGACGACACAAATCACTATCATCGCTCTCGTGTGCACTCTTGTGAGACAAAGTGGGTGTGCTCACACGACTAGAAAAGGCGACAACCATCCCATGTCCCAAACATTTATCAGACTCATCTCCCTCATCACCCTTATCACCCTCACTATCACTAAGAGTGGCGGGCATAGCAGTCTCTTTGCCCTTTCTCCTTATCCTAGTAGGACACTCTCTAGCTATGTGCCATTTCCCTTCACACTCAAAGAACCTGATCTCATCCTCCTTGTTACTATCCTTGGCCTCCTCTTTCTTTTTATTAGAGTCAAAAGATCTCTTTTTATTGGAAGAATTTTCTTTATTCATTTTGAGAAACTTTTTAAAAAATTTCGCAAGCAAGGCCATTTCTTTAAAATCAAAATATTCCTCAGAGTCGTACTCACAAACTTTTTCTTTCTTTTTATTAAAATGAGTCTTTAAAGCAATGCCATTATCCTTAGCCTTAATGGTTTTGGGAAACATGTCAATCTCATAGGTTTGAAGATCTCCTACAAGTTCTTCCAACTTAAGTGATTTCAAATTTCCCAAAGAGTTCAAAACAGTGACTTTAGGAATAAAGCGTTTTGGAAGAGATCTCAAAATATTTTTAACGACACGCGTGTTATCAATCACCTCACCCGAATTAAAACAAGTGTTAACAATGTCTGATAAACGTGCATAAAACTCATCAAAGCATTCAGACTCAGACATGGTAATAGTCTCAAATTGGGTGGCCAGATTTTGTAATTTAGAGTCTTTGACCGCGTTCGTACCCTCATGTGTCAGTTTCAAAACATCACAAGCCTCTTTAGACGTAGTGCACGTCATAATTTGGCGAAACTCATCCGGAGTGATAACACCATAAATAGCACTCAGACCACGGGAATTAAAATTGGACAATTTATAATCATCTTCAGTCCAGGATGACACGGGTTTTAAAGTGGTGATGTTATTAACAATGACCGTGGGAGGAGTCCAACCATTTTCGCAAAGCAACCAAACACGCACGTCAATGGATTTTAAAATCAATTTCATACGAGCTTTCCATAGGCATAATTAGACCCGTCAAAAATAGGCATCTGATTATATAAGTGTTCCATAGGAAAAATTGCGATTTTTCACAAGACAGATTTAAAAAAAAAATCAATATCACACGATTTTGCGGAAAATAGTAATACGCATTAAATTTGCGTAACCTGCTCTGATACCAATTTGAAAGAGGTGCGCTTGCATTAAAATAGAGATATTATTTAATTAAACGCAGTTTTTATCAATTAAATCCTAAACAGGCAACTATATGTGATTGAGTAAGATGATAACTCATGCAAGAACATTCAAACACACATATGTGAGGAAAAATCCCCCAAAGGGGAAAAACCTTTTATTTTCATTATAATATTGTAACATACAATTTCTCGGATTACAATGAAAATACAGTGACACAGAGTTACCCGCAGGTGTCGGATCTGTAGTCGGCGGCTGGAAGTTTCCCTTTCCAGGAGGGCAGCAATGAAGAAGAAGAACGGTCTTCTCCATAAGGGTATGAACAGATACACGGATGTGTTCTTGGGTTGCAAACGAATTCACAAAGGTATGAAAAGTTGTGTGAATCAAAACATGAGTCTTGGGACTCAAAAAGGTGAAGACTTGAGGTGATAGGACTCTCAAATTCGTCTATGCAAGTCTTGCAAAACAACTCCCCCGAACTTGGTATTATAGGGAAACACATGAAGAGTTCCACGTTTTAAAAGCACTGAAATTTTATCCAGCGTACAGGTACCCCGAACCGGTTCAGGTCTCCTACGAATCGGTTCTCCCTTCGAACCAGTTTGGCCCTCGGTTCGGAAAAATCGCTGGCCTGAGGAACTTAAACACTTAGCATTTTTCCCAAGTCTTTTTCTTGGAAATTTCTCCATTTTCAAAAGGCCATAACTTGTTCACCGTAGTTCAGATTGGGGTGTCGTTTCTTCCAGTATCTTCATGGCATCGATCACTTCAACTTTCCAGTTTACCAAAACTCCAAACTATGGCTATAAAATTACAAAAATTCCCTTGAACTTTCATATCTCGCCTTTTTTCACTATTTTGACTTCTCTTGCGTACCACTTGCATTAAGTCCCTAAAATCGTGGAACGTGAAGTCGTTGAGGCAGATGTGGGACACATTAATGGAAATGGTGAATGCTTGATTCCCGAAATTCGGATAGAGACCGTCATGTGAGATCGTGAGGTGACGTGCCAAATGTAGCGGCGATGACATACACAAATGTAACATGTTGGACATGAGAAAAATGTCCTTACACCTTATTTCACCAGCTCATATACAGAATAGAGAAAAAGGGACTTACATTCCCCTGCTCTAATTTCGAAAAAAAAGGGAAGTTTAAGAGAATGAGAAGATTTAACCCTCTATCTCCCATATTTTCCCCTAAAAAATGTTACTTGACCAGATAAAATGCAAGTACCCCACAGTTAAAGGGGACGGTTCTAAAAAATGTAACTTGCCCAGATAAAATTCAAGTACCCCAGAGTAGAGGGGATAGTTCTAAAAAAAATTACTTGCCCAGATAAAATGCAAGAGCCCCACAGTTAGAGGGTATATTATTGGCCCTAATAAAATGCAAGTACCCACAGTTAGAGGCGACAGTTCTAAAAATGTTACTTGCCCAAATAAAAAGCAAATACCCCACAGTTAGAGGGGATAGTTCTATAAATGTTTACTTGCCCAGATAAAATGCAAGTACCCTACAGTTAGAGGGGACAGTTCTGAAATATTTTACTTGCCCAGATAAAATGCAAGTACCCCACAGTTAGAGGGATAGTTATAAAAAAATGTTACTTGCCCAGATAAGATGCAAGTACCCCAAAGTTAGAGGGGATAGTTCTAAAAAAATGTTACTTACCCAGATAAAATGTAAGTACCCCACATGTTGATGTAAAAAACTAGATTCGATCTAATTAATTAATCATAGATAAAAAGGAATAAAGAAATAAGACATGAGATTTTTAAAGTGGTTCAGCCTTATGAAAATGACCTACGTCCACTGTTTGTATTCGCTGCTGTTTTCCTTAATTCCGATGATGATTACAAGAGATTAATTACCCTGCTATAGGGGGTGTTACAATGTATTTATAGCCTTGGGCATATCAGTAGGAATAGACGAGATGTCGTTGTTTAATAGACATATACATCTGTACAACAAGAATGTTCATTAAATTCAATGTTCATTGAATGTGAAGTCGCCGCTTGATCTTCCTGTCCAGATGCTCTGCGCGCTGAGTAGCTTGGTAGGCTATGTATCTTGACACGCCTTGTATCTCATCATGCCATGTAATTAGGTGAGCATATGTATTTTCCATGTAAGATGCTACATCTCTTTATATAATTAGTCCACGCCAGCTGCCTAATTTTCGTATCAACAGAAGCCCCCAATGTTTCACAGTTGAATTTTAATATGAGAGTGGAATATTTTACTCAAAAGTTGCTCGAGTACCTTTGTTCGTCTTGATTAGATCTCCAACACTTAGGCTTTTTATCTCTAATCCCATCATTTGAGCGCGAAATGGCAAATTCGTAAATATTTTGAATCTGTGCCAGACGCTTGGGTATTTGCGTCTTTTTTATCATTTAACCATCGGAAACGCAATCGTCTTTTCTAGTAATCATTTATTTTCCTACTTCCCAATGAAAGGCATTTAAAAGCGATAGGAAAAGAATCGTCATCTACTTTTTACCTCTAGATTTCTAAACTCTATATTTTCTCACTCTGTTTTTATACTATCGTTCTTTCCATTGCCCGCCCTAGCAGATTTCTCAATTTTCTATAAGCATTTATTCCTTCCTCTTTCTTTGCCTTAGTCATCATGGTTTATCTTGTCGAATCTTTGGATAAATTTCGAGCCAATTTTGCAATTCCCTCTTGAGTTATTCTAGACGTACCTCCTTCTCCATCTGATTTATTTTCTCTGGATGAGGGACACTGGTTTCCCTCACTTTTCATAGCTGAATGTGGCTTTTCTTTTCCGCCTAATCCCTTGTGTCTGGATTTTTGCCAATATTTTGATATTGTTCCCTCAAGGGTATCTCCAAATACATGGAGGGTAGTTAATGGCGTGCATAGGTTAAACCAAATTCATAGGACTCATTTAAGGATCACTGAGATTATGTTTTGTTATAAATGGGTTACCAGTGATACCACATTTTATTTAAAAACTAGGTTTTCCAATAGAGCTTTAGTGGTCAATCTTCCCGATGCCAATAGGGACTATTTTGAAAATGGGGTTGTGCTGAAAAATTGGGAACCCCCCCCCCCCCACCACTAAATTGAAATGATGTGTATCAAGGTCCCAGATGTCCACTTTATGGCAATGGGATAGGTTTATTTTACTTTTCTCAATTTATCTCTATTTATATTTGATGAAATGCGTCACTAATATTCATTTCACTTTTTGCAGTTGATAACGAAAGAAAGCCCCCAAAAGAAAGCAAAATTAATATAAAAGATCTGAAACTTATCTGGAGTTTGCACCAATCAATTACTGGGGAGCATAGCAGAGTTGCTTCTTGTTTGTTGAGATATAAAAACACCACCTCTTCTTTCATTTGTCGTCCTCTTGCCCCTCCTGTGGTAATTGATCTTGACCAAGTACCCACACCTTGAGCAAGCATAGAAGAATCTTCCTCTTATTTGGGTATATCTATTGCTGATTTGATGATGAGGAAAAGGAGAATGCCTGCATTCTTCGCCAAGGATACTCTTGGCACAAATGGGGCAAAGAAGAGCAAAGAGGATGTCCCAGTTGAAGGGTCAAAGAAATTGGATGGTACTTCCTCCAAAGGAACAATTTCACCTGTCGAGGAAGTCGGCAGGAAACCTCCTACTCTCCCGAAAGAGGCAGCACCTTTGATTGAAGGTGCTGCTATTGCACGAGAAGAGGCATCATCTTTGATTGAAGATGCTCCTTTAAGGAGATTGTGGAGAGGTCTTACAGAAAGACCTATAGAAACTGTTGCTCGACCTTCTGATATTGGGGGAACTAGTGGTCTAGCTTTAATTACCCCGAGTTCAGCCAAGGGTTTGATCAAGTCTTGGACCATTCCTGAGTATCGAACTGCTGGGGGTTCTCTTTAACGGGAGAAGGTCGTTGACTTAGCGGCCCAACATATCCCGTCAGTAAGTATCACCATCCCTAACACTTTATTTTCCTCATACTATATTCGTAGTCTAATTTGAGCTTATTTTTTTTTTTTTTTAGTTTATGACATGCTTTAATGATATCCTGGAGAGAGATGAGGCTATCAAGGCTTCAACTTCGTCCAGTGGGATTAAAGAGGCTTTTGTTGGGTTATCTCAATCCTTGACGGACTCCAAGAAGAGATACGACGGAGATAAAGCTGCTTGGAAGAATAAACTTCTATCTACAGAGTCAGCTCCTACCCAAGCCATAACTGCCTCCAAAGAGTTAGAGGAAAAATTGAAGGTCGTCATTTCCAGCAAGAAAGAGGCTAATGGCAAGCTTAAAGAGGATGAACGGCATAAGAAAGACCTCGAAGAGAAGGTGAGGCTTACTGAAGAACGTGCTTCTGTTGAGAAGATGAAGAAAAAGGCCGTGGTGAAGAAATCGTTCAGCTCTGGTTGGGATAAGGGATGGAACAGAGCCTTAACCTCTATTACTTACCATATGGAGTATGCAAGTCTGAAGTACTTTGGGGATGGATGGGTCGCAGCATTAAAAGAGTTAAATATTTTGAATGATTCAGAGTTATTTCAAAAACACACGCATGGCCCTCCTCCTACTATTAACGAAGAAGAAGAGGATGAAGCTGCATCTGATGAGTCTTCCATGATGATAGTAGAACAAGTCCCTGTTGCTAGTGCTCCTCAACCCTCCGATCAAGTTCAGCAAGCGTCAACTTCTACCGAGCAACACCAAACGCCTCCCGAGCAACCAACTCCTTCGTCCAAACTTGTTGATGGTGTTATTGGAAATAAATAGAAGGTGTAGCGTTGCTCGGCTCTTTATATGGTGTTCTTATTCTTTTCCTTTCTTTCTTGTAATTTTAGTTCTCTCCTCTTATGATCAATAAAATGGGTTGTTATTGTCCAATATGAATTTCTCCTTGACTTGCTCTTGTATGTAGCATTGTTGATGTGTTTTTATTTTTCCTTGCTAGTTTGTTGCCAAGATGGAACTCTTATCATCTCATGACACAAAGTTGATGAAAAAATGTAATGATTACTTCAAAACGGGTCATGCAAATTTTAATGAGGCCCAAATAATTAACATCCTTGGACCCGATGCTTCTGAGCGAGCAGTTGATGCATACCAATACTTGAAGTGTTTGCTTGATCGTGCAGTGGCCAACAATGTGGCTTATTATGAAATGATAGAAGACCTTAAAAAGATGATCGAGGAACTCCAACTTCAGCACAAAGAGATCACCGCACTCTTGCACAAAGGTTATTAAAAAAAGTACCAATAATTGAGTGCTGACAGGGGCTATGAAAAGTACATCTCGGCCCATGAGAAAAAGGAAAGTGTACTAAAACTTGAGATTGAAGAGCATAGGAATATTTCCAAGCTACTGGAGCAAGAGAATATTGCATTACAAGAGGAAGTGAAGCAACTCAGATCTGCTGCCTCTTCTTTGTCGGGATCCTTGGTTCCAGTTAATGACGAAGGTTTTTACTTTTTAGAAAATGAAAATGCCACCTTAAGAGAAGAGTTGGAGACTTTGAAACGAACCAGACCTACCACGTCTTCTCATGGCAGAGCAAAACCTTCTACTCGTGGCCAAGCAAGGGCTGGTCGGATTAATATTGAAGAGACGAGGAACCAATTGGCTTTAGAAAATCAAGTCGTGCAATTGACGGTAAAAAATCAAGCCCTGGCAGAAATGTCTAGAAAAATTCAGAGTCTTACCGACCAACTCTCCAATTAGAGCTCTACACTGGAAAGTAAAGAAATTTTGGTGAAGAAACTCCACGAGCATCTTGAGAGATTGACTTATCAATTTCACAAACAGCTTAGAGAATTTTGGATGGCGAGATACAACGAAGCTCTATACCATCTCGATGCTCGACTGCAGTAATCGAATAACGAGGGATATAAATGGGGATGGTTGAATGCCTTATGCGTGATGAAAGTTGATCAAGGACTATCCTTGTGGGATTGGTGTGAACCTAGTTTACTTGACTTGTCTATTCCTCCCTTTAAGCTCAATGTCAGCTGGATTACAGCTCATGCTATTCCTCGGTGTTTGATTTCCAGGTATCTTAGTGATTACCAGCTTCATTTCGATTTTGAGATATCTCGTCCTGAACATTTGCTTAATCGGCCATGCCCGAGCAACATCAAAATGCTGCAAGACATGAATTTTATCAATTCCCCCTATGCATTAGATGATCCTCCATCCGGGATGGAACCCGTGTCAAAATCAGAGGGAAAGAAACCCATAGAATAGGCAATTTGTACTTAATGAATCAGAAATTCATGTTTATGTAATTCGCTTGTTTTTAATGAAGAAAAATTGGTCTTTGTGCAATTTTATTTCCTTGGAAATACTTTGTGAGATGTTTTTCTCGTTATTTGCTGATGAATGTATATATAGAGAGAAAGAGAGGGACAATTTGTCTTATTTTGCCTAGGCAATGGAGCTTGCCCCATTTGCTTCCTAGTTGCAGTGACTTGTCACCCATTAGCGCCTAAGCAATGGAATGATGTTGATCCCATTTTCTTGCTTAGTTGTAGTAATCACGTCAAGATTACCTTGGTGCCTAGATAATGGATGCCCCGTGAGGTCATTCATCTTCTTGTCTAGTTTGGGATGTCCCTTGAGATCATCCGTGATCAAATAGTCTTTGCCTTGTATAATTGTTATGCCAACTTTGTTGGTCAAGTTTATTGGTGCCGACAACCTTAGTTGGTGGTTGCTGCTGATGACCAATTCGAGTTGGTGTAGTGTGTAATCAGAGTTGGTGTAGTGTGTAGCACTAGTACTCCGACGAAAAATGAACCGAAAAAAGGTATGGAAAAACCAACCATTTAATTCATTGAAAGAGAAATGTGTACATGTAAATCTATATTACTGGTAATACTTGCGCAAATGCTCCGCATTCCACCCATTTTTGAATTCTTCTCCCTCTAAGGTTTCTATTCTATAAGTCCCAGGGCGAACAACTATAGTTACTCAGTAGGGGCCATGCCAGTTGGCTTCTAGCTTATTATGCTTCTGTATAACCTTCTTGAGTACATAATCCCCTTCTTTGAGATCACATTTCTTCATTCTCTTGTTGTAAAACATGGTTGTTCTTTGTTGGTAAGCTATGTTCCTGATTGTTGCATCTTCTCTAACTTCCTCGATCATGTCCAGATCTAAGCGTCTCATCAAATCGCTTATAGGAGAGTTGAAATTAAGTACCCCGTGCGTGGATAATCTCAATTCAGCTGGAATAACAGCTTCACTTCCAAAGGCTAACATATAGGGTGATTCCCCAGTGGCTGTTCGGGGTGTGGTACGATATACCCATAACACGGAGTGTAGCTCGTGAACCCAATTTCCTTTTGCCTTATCCAGTCATTTTTTCAAACCGATCAACAGAGTCATGTTCATCATTTCTGTTTGCCCATTTCTCTGGGGGTGGCCAGGTGCCGAATGAATCTTCTAGACATTGGATTGGTGATAATATGCGGCGAACTCCTCATTATCAAATTAGGTACCATGGTCAGTGATGAAAGCATGTGGCAGACTATACCTGCAGATAATGTTCTTCTAAATGAACTGGTAAACCTTTTTGTACGACATGTCAATGGGAGGTTCGGCCTCAACCCACTTGGTGAAATAATCAACATCGACTACCAAATATTTGAACCTTCCTTTGGTGGTCGGAAGAGGCCCGACCAAGTCTATACCCCACCTAGCAAATGGCCAAGGGGACGTGATGGATGTTAACAATGCTTGGGGGTTCTTCGAACAGAAGAGAAACGCTAGCACTTATCGCATTTCTTCGCATAGGCTGTGCAGTCAGATCTCATCGTCGACTAATAATATCCCTACATCGTTAACCTCTATAGGAGAGTCTGTCCTGCCACATGAGCTCCACAATAGCCTTCATGAACTTCTTCAATCAGGTCCTTAACTTCCAAGGGATGTACACATCTCTATAGACCTGCGATGATATCCCTTCTGTACAAAATGCCATTATTCAGTACATACCGAGCAGCTTTAAACTTCATCCTCTTGGCTTCGAGTTGGGCAGTTAGCATAACCCCTTCCTCGATGTATGCCCTGATGGGGTCCATCCAGGATGGCCCCATATCTAGGGTAATGAATTTCACCATTAAATCTTCATCTATGCTTCGTTCTGCCAATATCTCGATAGGAATTATTCTTTGTAGCTCGGTGCAAGTAGCTAAGGCTAACTGACCTAGTGCTTCAGCCCTTGCATTCTCCAATCTTGGTATTCTGACCAACCGAACTGCAGTAAAGGTGGACATAATTTCCATAGCTCTAGCATGGTATCTTGACATCAAGTCTCCCTTCGCTGCATACAACCCCAGAATCTGATGTACAATTAATTGTGAATCACTAAACATGGTGACTTGCTCTGCGTGTATTATTTCTGCCAAACTGAGGCCCACGATCATAGCTTTATATCCGGCCTCATTATGAGAGGCTTTAAATTGAAAGCGAATAGCATATTCGATATCTAATCCATCAGGGCAGTTAAGAATTATTCCAGCTCCACTTCTTGTTGCATATGAAGAGCCATCAACATACAAGTTCAACACAGGTATGCCATTATCAAACTCTTAGTCTAATAAGGTTCCCTGATGGAATATTTGGTTTTTTCTTTTACCATTATCCTCTGTTGGGCTATTACTCGATGACACTTATTGCTCGTTATTCGTCCCTTCTAATGAATCTGCTAACGTTAGTTTATCGGGTACTTTCTTTGACGATCCCGTAACATCCACGGGTTGTTCTACATTAGGCTCTTACTGGTCGAGGGGATCTGGGTAAGTGAATTCTGTAATGAAATCAGCCACCGCCTGCCCTTTGAGTGATGACCTTGGCTCATAAACAATGTCATACTCCCCCAGTTCGACCGCCCAGTACATCAGTCTTCCAATTTTTTCTAGCTTGTGCAAGGCCTGTCTAAGTGGCATATCAGTGTACACCACTATAATATGGCCCTGGAAATAAGGTTGTATCCTCCTACTCGCCTCTATTAGATCTAATGCTAGATTTTCTAGCCTTGGATATCTAATTTCTGCTCCTCGGAATGCTTTGCTAGTGTAGTACATCGGTTTTTGCACTCCATCCTTCATTCTTATCAACGCTGAACTGACAGTACTTTTCGAGACAGGCAGGTATAAGTACAATCTTTCTCCCATCACTGGCCTGGACAATAATGGAAGTGTCTCCAAATACTTCTTTAATTCTTGAAATGCTTGCTCACATTCATCATTCCACTCAAAATTCGTTCTGAGGGTCTTGAAAAATGGGAGATATCTGTCCGTTGCTCTCGATACAAACCTATTAAGAGCTCCAACATAGCCTGTGAGGCTTTACACTTTCTTCTTCATAACTAGATATTATAATTCCAACAAAGCTTTAATCTTCTCTGGATTTTCTTCGATGCCTCATTGATTCACGATATACCCGAGGAACATGCCTTCTCGTACACCGAATACGCATTTTGCCAGGTTCAGCTTCATCTGATATTTTTCCAACTGATCAAAGGTTTGACCAAGGTCAGCTAGATGGTCGGCAGCTTTCTTGCTCTTAGTTAGCATATCATCGACGTACACATCCATGTTTTTATCGATTTGTTCTACGAAAACTTTATTCATCAACATCAAGTACATAGCACCTGTATTTTTATGTCCGAAATGCATGACGTTATAGCAGTATGTTCCCCTTGGGGTAATAAAATAGGTTCTCTCCCTGTCCTCTGGTTTCATCCTAATCTGGTTGCAGCCAGAATAAGCATCCATGAAGCTCAATAATTCATGCCTCGAAGTAGCATCCACTAACTGATCGATCTGGGGCAAGGGGAAATGATCTTTTGGGCAAGCTTTATTGAGATCTATGAAATCTACACACATCCTCCACTTGTTATTCTTAATTTTTACCATAACAACATTGGCTAGACAGTCATTATATTTGATATCTTCAATGAAAGAGGCCTTTTTTAGCTTCTCGACTTCCTTTTGGATTGCCCGATTGTTCTCTGGGCTAAATACCCTTCTTCGCTGCTTCACTGGTTTGACCTCCTTGTTAACATTGAGCACGTGGCACAGAAAGGTCAGGTCTATCCCTGGCATGTCTTCGCAACTCCATGAAAAAGCTTGCTTTCTATGCTATAAAAATGCCACTAGTTCCTGCTTTATCAACGGATCCAATGAAGCGCTAATTTGAGTTGTTCGCTTTGGTCGTTCATCGTCTAGAATGATGTTCTTCGTAGCTTCGACGACTTGGTCCTTCACTAGTTGGGACTCATCCCTAGGATCCAAAGTCTCGATCTTTGCATCCTCAGACTCATCCACCTGGTAGGTGGTGATTTCTTTCCTGGCCTCCTCCAGTTATTCCTGTTCGGAAGATGAATAGTAGCATTCTCGAGCTACTTTCTGGTCGCCTTTCACAACTCCAACCACAAAATTGGTCAGAAACTTCAAGCACAGGTGTACCGTGGATGGAACGGCCTCAAACTTCTTCAAACCTACTCTCCCCATGATTATATTATAGGTTGATTGGACATTCTTATCCATTATGAAAAAGCGTACTTTTTCTGTTCTGCAAGCAGGCCAGGTGCCCATGAGCATGTCCAACTTCATCGTCCCAAGTGGAAAAGCCTTATCTCATGTAAAATCGAGGAGGGGCCTGTGATATGGATCCAACTGGGCTAACTTCAAATTCAAACTATCAAAACAGGGGTAGAACATGATGTCTACAGAGAAACCATTGTCTACCAATACACGTGAAATCACCACATCCTTCGTTCTCATCTTGACTACCAAAGGGTCATTGTGAGGATACAGTACGCCAGCAAGATCATTTTTGAAAAATCTCATAACCAGTTTTTCCATGTTCACCTTCCTCGGACGATCGTCTTCGGTCAAATTTATGCACTGTATGTAAAGTAAAAGAGCTTGTTCGCTCAGGAGTAAATAACATTTTTTTCTAGAATTTGTAGCTCTTATAGATGAAGTCCGTCCAGGTTGATATGAAGGATCATTGGACCTTTCGATATGATGAGAGTCACTACGCCTGGGCTGAGAAACATTCGGGAATAGTGTACGTCTGGTTCTTGAGGGTGGCAGATAGGTATTTCTCTGAACGCTTAGTTGACCTAACTGGGCAGGTGACCCATTACGAACAGTCTGAATGAGTTATCGCATAGTTTCTTGCATAGCCGTTTGCCCTTGGGCCAAGTTGGCTACTATTCCTATAAGTTGATCGATAGTTGGGGGAGCATAGGGATTTGGAGGGCCCCCGATATTGTTCCCAGCGCTAAATTCTGGGATCTCGTCCATTAGTAATATGTTTTTGGTGAAAAACGCTACCTATAGTCGATTCCCACAGACTGCGCCAATCTGTTGATGTAAAAAACTAGATTCGATCTAATTAATTAATCACAGATAAAAAGGAATAAAGAAATAAGACATGAGATTTTTAAAGTGGTTCAGCCTTATGAAAATGGCCTACGTCCACTGTTTGTATTCGCCGGTGTTTTCCTTAATCCCCATGATGATTACAAGAGATTAATTACGCCGCTATGGAGGTGTTACAATGTATTTATAGCCTTGGGGCTATCAGTATGAATAGACGAGATGCCGCTGTTTAATAGACATATACATCTATACAATAAGAATGTTCATTAAATCCAATGTTTATTGAATGTGAAGTCGTCGCTTGATCTTCCTGTCCAGATGCTCTGCAGGTTGAGTAGCTCAGCACACCTTGTAGCTCGTCATGCCACGTAACTCGGTGAGCATATGTATTTGCCACGTAATACGCTACGTGTCTTTATATAATTAGTCCACGTCATCTGCCTAATTTTCGTATCAACACCATAGTTAGAGGGGATAGTTCTAAAAAATATTACCTGCCCAGATAAAATGCAAGTACCCCACAATTAGAAGGGACAGTTCTAAAAATGTTACTTGCCCACATAAAATACAAGTACTCCACAGTTAGAAGGGGACAATTCTAAAAATGTTACATGCCCAGATAAAATTCAAGTACCACACAGTTAGAGGGGACAGTTCTAAAAATGTTTACTTGCCCAGATAAAATGCAAGTACCCCACAATTAGAGGGGACAGTTCCAAAAATGTTTACTTGCACGGATAAAATGCAAGTACCCCACAGTTAAAGGGGACAGTTCTAAATATGTTACTTCCTCATGTAAAAAATACGTAAATACCACACAGCTAAAGGAGATGTTAGCACAGGCCAGGGTAAGAAGACACCAAGGTTGAGATTGAAGAAAATGGGCAAAGTGATAGAAATAAGCAAAATAGTTTTTCATTAATAATGGCGAAGTCCTTTACATATGAAAAAGTTTACAAGAAGAAGCCTAAATAACCAAACTATTTATCCACTTGATAACATGAAAAATAGATTCGGGTGGGAGCAAAAGTCTGCGTAAGAGGGACCAGCCTCCTCAACGAGCTACTCCTCTAACCTAGCTATCTGAGCCTTATCCTCAGAGCACCCGCCTCCAACTTGTCCAGCTTAGCCTGTAGAAACTGAATCTGAGTTTGAATTCAAGTGGCCTCAGCCTGACGCTACTGCTCCCTGGTCTGATGGGAAGTATGAAGCTTCATCATCTTCCTAAAGGTGGTGCCGAGAAAATGATGAACTAAAACTTCAATCTAATCCATTAGAAATGATAGAAATGTTGAAGATCATGAAGAGCTTAGAGAAACAGCGAGACCCTCCGAGCAGTCACATCAGTGGGAGGCATAGACAGGAACTCATGAAGATGGTTAGCTAAGGCCCTCAAATTGAAGACTGTAAGGCTATCAATATTAAGGACACTCTAGGAGGTGAAAGTATCAGGATGGTGCTCCAGAAGCAGCTCCAACACTTCCCGTTCTTGAGCATGGAATCGGGAGGGCAAATTTGAATGCCACAGCACACTCATGAAAGTTATAGGAGCCTCCACCTCTATGTTATTGTAACCTGTGTTCTGAGACTCGATCTCTGAGAGAGGCACAAGGGAATACTCATCGAAGCCAGCATCACCAATCGCCTTGAAACTCTAGTCGGCCTCTTTAGTGGCTTCAGTAGGTTCATCAACTGGATCCAACAGAATGAAAAGTAACAAGGGATAAGTATTAGAGAAGAAAAGTATCAGGAGATGATTATTCACATTCGAATTAAAACAAAGATCATTGAAAGTTTACCTCAAAGCCAGGGGAGTTAATATGTTGTCACCAAGGCGAGGGGGCATCACATGGCCTTGGGTACTAGCCTAACAAAGATTAAGAAAATGTTAGCATCCTCTTTTCCTAAAAAAAAGGAGCAAAATAGAAATGTGCCAACTTAAATAGACAGAAAGAACTCAGGTATGACAGTTTAATACCTGGGGAGTGAGCAGTATAGCACTCACGGCAGGTCCCACAACACTAGGGACGACCGCCTCGCTGACCTGAAAATAAGAAAACGAGAACGTGAAGATGAGCCTCCCTGTGTAGTAGAAGTAAGAAGAAAAAGGGAATAAAGACAGAGTAAGGTATGCCAGTATAATACCTGACTCATTGTAGTTCCCTCTGGTTGTCCCGCAGTCAAAGGGACAATCGTTGTGCTAACGTGAAAACAGAGAAATAGGTAAATGCTAGCAAGTATTTACATAGAAAATATAAGCTCAAAGGTGCCACTAGATTAAGTATTTACCTGCTGGAGCCCCACTAGGACACTTGCCAAAGACTCTTCAACAGTCGGAGCAAGAGTGGAACTAGCTAGAGGGATGAACAATGTTTCCTCAAGCATGCAAACTGGTAGACTGCTCACCTGAGAGTTCAAATATAAGTCCCGCAAGGAAAGGAACCACATCCACAGATATGTTAGAAAGGAAAATGTTGCATGCACAAAGGTGTATTCAAGATAGCAAGTAGATTTTTCAAAGGTTGAACATACCGTTGAGATTAGTCCCATAGAGCTAGGGACAAGCCTCTCAGACAAGGGGACTTTGGTCAGGCTAGTCGAAGCAGGTGCTACCTCAGGAGCTCCCCCAACCGTGGCAAGGACTACTAAAAAGGGAACCGAAGGTGAAGGTGAAGAAGAGGTAGTGGCAACCAACTAGCATGTAAAAAAACACAAAGACGGAGTATGAAAAAAAAATCCCAACAGTATGGAAACAAGGCCCTAAAAGACAAATAAATTACATACAGACGCACCTGAAACCCCTCTAAAGAGGAAGGAGTGAAGACAACCGACGGGATATTAGTGTTATATGCGACGACCTAATTCATAACAAAAAGGTTAGAAGATCAAAAGCAAAGCAAAGTAAGAGATGAGACCTAACCAGAATAAGAAATACCTGAGAGGTAGAGCTAATCTATATGACAGGCTCGCTAGATGCAATGGTAAAAATGGGCCCAAAAGGTATGGGCAGTATATGAAGCATGGGGTCCGTAGACACAAAAACTAGAGAGATGGATATCCTCCCTGAAGGTAATATATCGGGAGCAGTGCCTCCTAAGGATGATGTTACCCCATCAGTAGAAGAAGGATCGCTGAAAGAAGGTCCCTACGCAAAAATCATACACAGAGATGATATAGTTATGGGTGTAGAGAATATGACAAAGAAAGAAAGGAAATAAAGAAGATAAGTTAAAAGTATCTCAGGCAGCCTAGAAGGGGAACCTCTCGCCAGAAAGGAAGGGGGAGGTGAGGAAAGGTGACTAAGAGAAACACTCACCTACGTGCATAAGAATAGAAGATGTCAAAAAGATGTAATTTAAAATTTTGTCAAGTAATAGATAAAAGAATCAAGGGAGCTAATGCTTACCTAGACCGAAGAAGAAGATATCGAAGAAGTCTTCGTTGATGTTGGGTATACAGTAGACAACTCCCGGAGTTAAAAAAATAAAAAAATAAAAAATGAGAGCAGCGAAATAATAAAATAAGTAATAAAGGAAGTAATGAATGGGTATAAGGAAGTAACAAACCTCCTTTGATAAGCCCAAAGAGGATGCCGGTATGGAATTCTTGGCCCTAGCAAAAGGGCCCCGGGCAGGAGGTGAAGGTGTAGGATCTCTTGTTGCAACAAAGACACCCTGCAAACACCATGAAGACAGAGACAAGCCATAGTTAAATTATGTACATGAAAATAGACAATAAAACAGTAATAGAGAATTTAAGAAAAGAGACTTATAATGGTAGTGCGAGCGGTCTGCCCATATGGTAGCTATTTAGTAGTAGGAATGGAGGAAGAAGGGGACCCTATCAAGGCACCTTAGCCAGAAGACTACTTTGAGACTGGAAACAAAGAAGAAGCATTAAAGTACTGATCATCATAAGGGTCAACGACTTTTGTCGCATTCAAAGAAGACCCGTCATCATCATAAGAGGGAGCGCTTCTATAATCGACTAGTTCCTCTTCAAATGATAGAGAAGGGAAACCAACAAGTAAGGGCTCACGAAAGTTAGCTTCGCAAAGTAAAAGGAAATGAGTTGTAGTAACTTCACCAATAGGAATGGAAGTAACAACAAGTCTCTCAGTATACAGCCCAAGGGACTGGTAGCCCTGCTCTCGCACGGTCCTATATATTACTCCAAGGTCATCAGTGTGAGATCCCTGGTCTGGCGAAGGATAAGGAGCAGATGTCCCAATACTAGACTTCTTCTTCTTTCTACTCGCCCTGGTTCTTAGTGGCGAGGGGAGAGTAGGAGCAGAAGTAGAAATAGTGTAAATAACAGCGGTAGCAGGGGTAATGGTAGCTGGTATGAAACTAGAAGCATCCACATTGGGATGCTTCCTCTTTGATACAGCGGCTCTTGACTTACTCCTTGACTTGGGCCTATCAGGTTGAGGCTCAGGTTGTATAGAATAAATAGACTCATCGAGCAAAGGCCTTACCAAGATTGGAGTGAGCTACTCGAGAGGAGTCTTAGGGATGGTGCTCTGGTGCCACAATGACCTTTGGGTCCTCTTACCCAAATACCTATCATTTTTAGGAATATTTGTATAAATAGTCTCATGAGGAACATCCCTCACACAGTTTTAGATTAACAGAACCTGCTTCTGCCAAAGGGTGAACCATGAGCGAGTGAAGGAGGGCAGGTAATCTCACGAAGGTATAAATAAATTGCCCAGATGACCAACCCTATCAACCACCCCCTCAAATATGAAGTTGGAAAAAGCCTCAAGGTATAACTCGAAAGGGGTGGTGCTCAAAGGATAAGCAGGGGTATGGACCCTCTGGTCATAACCAAACTTCCTTCTCAACCTCTTAGAGTGGTAGAACTCCACACCTTGACCCAAGTCAGTGAGGAAAGGAAAAGTGCAAATAAGAAGCATAATAACCACGAAAATATGGGGGCAGGTAGGAACAAACTTTGCATCGACGGGGCAATAGAAAGTGACTCCAGTAGCTGAGAAGGAATGCCAAGAAAAAATACCTCAAATAGTCTTCCAGTAGGGCCTAAAAGAAAACTCATCAATATTATCTATTAGAGACCCCATAGGAACTTTTGGGGTCTTTTTATGCCATCTTACAGCACGAACAGCTCCACTATGGCAGGCTCTTACCTCTGGAGCAAAGTTGGGAAATCTCTCAAATAGAAAGGACATAATAATGAAGGTATTGGCAAAGTTAATGGAGTCATAGCGACAACAAGAATGCTCAACATCAACATGGACCCTGTCCATCCAAGTATACAAATAGCCTAAAGTCAAAGCTGTGAGGGGGACTTCCCTCCCTCGAGAAAGCCTAACAGCAAGCTAGAACAAAAGTTCATGAGGAGAGTCATCTGGCTTCCCATGGAGAAGAAACCTACTCAGAAAGGTGACAAAAATTCTGCCAAGTGTGAGGTCGAGTTAATTTTTGGGCCCTCCTGACTCTTCAAGGCCTTGCTCGAGCTATCCCCCTTAGGCAGCTGCTTGAAATCCTTGAATCAATATCTCTTCCATTTAGTGAAGGAGTTCTTGGTAGTACTAGTTAAATTGATAGCTACATACTTATAGTACTCACCCAAAGTGGACTGAAGCTCACCCACCATCTTCTCCTCAACCTCATCCTCAAAGCCATCAGTAAGGATGTGACTACCTAAGTAGGGTAGAGAGAGCAGCTCGTAAACATCTTCCAAAGTAATAGTAAATTCACCCCAACCAGTAATAAAGGTGTGAGAATCCATGATCCAACAAGATGTTAATACAGTAAAAGCTCTCTCTTGTTTGGCGATTGAGCAAGATTTGAGACTGTTAATAGTGGTCAGAAGACCAAGGCTCTCAATAACAGCTCTGTGCGCAGGGGTAGGTAAGATATGATCCACCCAGAGACCCCATTCTTCTATTGCACCCCCACATGCCTTGACCTCAATACTAAAATGAGGAAAATTACTTATGTCTACTCGCACCCTAAGTATTGAATCAGGAAGAACTATAGGAAGGTCAAAAGATTCACCGAGTCCCACTTGGGGTCGCTCGTAGATCTTGGCCACAAATTCGTTCTCAAAATTCGCAAGAGAAGTTATAAAAGTGTCCTCCTGGCCAAAATAAGGCGCCATATGATAAAGCCCAAAATATCTATTTTGACGAGCGGAAAGATATTCCCTTTGAGATTTGGAATAAGAAACGGGCGAGGAGGAGGAAATGGTCCCAGTGGCGAGGAGGCCCATGGAAGAGGAAGCCCCAATAGTGGTAGCAGGAGAGGACGACCCATGGACGAGGAACCCCATGGATGAGGAAGTGGCTGAGACTCTAGCAGATGAGGAGCCCCTCCTCGCAGAAAACTTCATGGGCGAGGAAGCCTCAATAGCAGCAAAAGCCCCAATGGGCGAGGAAGGTCCAGTAGTGAAGGTTCTCCTGGGTGAGGAAGCCCTAGACGAGGAGCTCTTCCCTGAAGAAATATCCATAGGGGAAGACACCCCTGGAAGAAATGCAGCAGCACACGAGGGAACCCCTAGAGGGGGAACCTCAGCAAACGAAAGTTGAATAGTGTCTAGAACCTCTGATGTCATAATGGTGGTTTCGGTGGCTAGGATGGTGGAAATAGTGTCAGAAATGGGCATTGTACCCACCAATACCTCACTAGTAGAAGTGAAGACGGTGGAGATGGGGTTATGAGAATATGAAGAAGCCATTTAAGTAAGTAAAGATAAGAAAAACACAAAAATGGCTATGGAGGATTTTAACCTCTTTTATCTATTTCTCTCTCTAAAGAACTTGAGTTTGAAAACAAATGACAAGGTAGAAAAAGAAGAATAGATAAAAAGACCCTTTCTAAACCTATTATGACACGCGCAGACTGCCAATCAAAAAGGGGGACTGAATATTTCCCAATGATGAGATGTGTATTCCCCAAGTGACATGTGCCTCCTCAAGACCCTAAAAGTAGGCTGAAGTGACAGTCCTAATTAATGTAATGGTGATGTTTCAAATTCCAATACAGAAATGAATCATTGTGTACAAAAACCTTTGGTATGACCAACACACAGATTTTTATATGAGGGGACTAATGTAGAGGTGTACACACTTGGTAGCTCAAGAGCTTGGGTAAGGAGGGCCCTAGAAGGGGCTCCTCGCCCCAAAATCCTCAAATTTCACAGATATGAAAAATGGGCGAGGAGGCCCCATAAAGGGATCCTCGCCCCAAGATCTTCAAACCTGCCCGAAATGGAAAATGGGCGAGGAGGGCCCCAGAAAGGGCTCCACGCCCCAAGATCTTCAAACATCCCAAAAATAGAGTTTGGGCGAGGAGGGCCTCAGTAGGTCTCCTCGCCCTAAGTTCCTAAAAAAATCACAGAAAATGATCAGTGGGCGAGGAGGGCCTCAGAAAGGGCTCATCGCCCTAATGTCGTAAAACTCACAGAATCATAGTTTGGGCGAGGAGGGCCCCCGGAAGGGCTCCTCACCCGAAGTTCCTCAAGAACCACAATAATAAAGAGCTTGGGCCAGGAGGACCCCAGAAATGTCTCCTCGTCCCAAATGCCCCAAAACTCACAAGTCAAGCTTGGGCGAGTAAGCCGACCAGAAAGGGCTCCTCGCCCCAAAGTAGTCAAAATTCACAATTTGGAATTTGGGCGAGGAGGCTCATTAGAAAAGGTTCATCATCCCAAATAACTCAGAAAACATAGTTTAATGAGGAGGCCCACTACAAAAGGCTCCTCGTCCCCAGAAATTAGAATGCCCCACAAAATAGAACCAGTGGGTGAGGAGATTCACTTAGATTGACCTCTTCCACAAGATTTGTTACTCACATAAATATCAAAGTACTGACATGTTACTTTCTTGTACAGGTACTCTAGATGAGCAGGCATGGTTCAACTAGGCAAGATGGGATCTCCTAGGAGCTTTTTCTTGGTGGCTGAGGAACAAGGTTTATTGAGCAAGCTCAACCACTTAACACTTTAAGATTGATAGAACACTAGTAAACACACCCTAGTAGTAACCAGTCCTCACACAGTTTAGACTTGATCACATTTGAAGTGAGCAACCAAAGGGCTACTCACAAGAAATGAATATTTTGAAAAATTATTTTAGAGGAGGTGGTCCTCGAGACCTCTCTCCTCAAAGTTACAAAGATTTTAGAGGAGGTGGTCCTCAAGACCTCCCTCTTCAATTTTACAAATATTTTAGAGGAGGTGGTCCTAGAGGCCGCTCCTCAAGTTTGCAAAGTTTGTATAACAAGTTACCATTTTAAAATGATATTCACCAAATCATATATTTTTCTTTAAGCGTAGACATATTTGCTTTTGACTTTGGTTTGCACCAGGTGGCACCTGTCAGAGGAGACATGTGGTTGCACACAGGTAGGGACAAAAGGTACATTGCAAATGTTTTCCCTCACCAAACCCCTCAGTTTTGATGCCCAAAAAGTGATAACTCATCCCTAGTGCCCAAGTATAAATAGGACCCTTGGGCAAGGTCAAGTAATAATCATAACTCAAGTCATACTGTTACTCTCTCAAAATCACTCCAGACCACTAAGTGTTCTCTCCCTGCTCTTTCTCTCTAAGTGTTAAGTGCTTTGTTCCTTCACTCCATCTGACAGCCATCACTCTCAGGAGTTTCTCTTGGGTAATATTACTATTATTGTGGTGAAGATCATCTTCTTGCTGGGAGTAGACTACAGTCTGAGTTCCATTGTTAACCGATAGGGAAGGTTTTACTAGAAACTATTATAGAAGTGTTTGAGAACCTTGAAGGCAATGCCCATGGGAGCAGGTCACGCCTCACCCTTTTCAGTTCTTCATAGACCCCAGTCTCACTACCCTCTTACATAATTATATATTGTCCTAACTCTATCATTGCCTAGTAATTAACGCATACACACCTGTGTCGCATATCATATTTATTTTAGTTAACAGCTAAATTGTTAACATTTTCTTTATTTAAGATGTATGAACTCATTCGGGATAAAATAGTTAACTTTTTATATGGAATTAGTTGATGGCGTGTTTTTTGATAAAGTAATCAACATCTTAGTTAAATATGGACTGATTTGGGTAAATTAAAAGCAGGTTTTTTTGAAGTTGAACAAGAGTATCCCAAAAAATAGGAGTTTTAACATTTTCATGTTTAACCAATCTGGTAATCTGTCTACGGATTCACAAGAACTCACATTTAAAACATCTAAAGATTTCAATCTATCTAGGCATTGAACCTCGATTGGATCCTTGCACCTCCCGATCTCTTTTGTTTTTAATTTATTCAAGTTTGACACATGTAATCTTTTAATAGAGCAAGTGAACGTAGCTAAGAAGCGTAACAATACTAACTCTTTAAGACCATGAAGACTATGCAGCTCATAACAGTAAAATATAACCCTACTCTCTAAAGGTGCAAATGGTTATCATGGTGACTCTATTAACTTTTAACGAAGGCTAATTTCCTGCAATACCGCGTGGATCATCGAAAATCATGTGAAACTTGAAGAACCTCAATGGTATGTCACCCTAATTATCCCTCTCTATTATGGATTTTATTTTTCCCAAATGGATTTCATGAGTATTTTTTTTGTTTGTACAACCTCGAAATCTGCAATATCGAAATGTTTACTGATTAACGCAGACTTCTATTAACAAAAGAAATGCGGTGGTATAGGAAGTAAGTAGTGATGGGGAAATGAGGATGGAGTTAGGGTTGCTATGGGGATGCTACGCGGCTTCTCTGGTAGCAGCTCCTACGGGGCAGCTATAGTAGTAGCTGCTATGGGGCTCTCCGGTTGTTGTCGCCCTCACCTTCACTCTTCGAATTCGACAAATCTCCATCGGATCTTATCATATTTGAAATATCCACAAGTACAAATGATTAATCTTTTTTCAATTGTAAAATTATTTTTTTAACTGTTTTACTAATACACCATCTCATAGATAATTATTTTTTCAACTTTTTCAATTGTACAAATGATTAATCGATAGATGTTTATTTTACTAATCATTTTTTCAATTGTACATATGAATAAGATTGGTTTATTTGTTTGTTGGTTTTGTTCCTAGGTTTCGATTCCTATTGTTTGATATCTAGAGATTATGAGATGTTTTACTGTTTATATAAGTCAGATGTGGTTCTCTATTTTCTATTATTTAAGATGATAACTATTTTTCATACTAGTCGTGTTTTATGTTAATTGGCCATACATGTTTTAGAGCAGACCTATGGTATACCATAAATTCGCTTGCACCAATAACTGGTAGTTCATTTTGTGTTGTTTCACTAATTGATTCCATTTCGGGTCTCTCTCCTTTTTGTAGATTCAATCTTAAACCATTGCAATTTTAAGTTGGTATTTAGGAGGTAGACTAAAAAATTTAAAGATACATTTTTTCTTCTAATTATATTATACTTTCACTAATTGATTCCATTACGACATGGTATAATTTTATTTTTAGTTTATCACGAGCATAACCACTTTAAAATACAACATGATAATGTTAGTGTCATTTCTAAATTGTCACCCCTACCAATACATAAAATAATCGTGATATTAAAGTGGTTGTGTTTTTGGGGGGCTAAATTATGTGTGTATATAGAACAGTAATAGAAAAATTTACAATTACAAGAGGGATACCTCAAAACAAAGAAGCCAAAGGGAGAACCACAAAGGTTAATAACAAGATAAGACAACAAAGCGAAATCAACAAAAAAACAAATGCAACAAAACAAGGCCAAATAAGAGGCAAACAAAATGCATCCCAATAAGCAAAAGGGTTATACCAGCTAGGGAGGACCCAGGCCTAAGCCATGGTAGAAACGAAACCCAACAGTCAACGGGTGTACACCTGAACCACGAAGTTCAGAAAAGCCATCATAAGCTTCGCCGAAAAACTCCCAACCATAGTAGACCATCGTCGATCAAGTGAAAATCATGACTCAGACCTAGATCAAACAATAACACTGAACACCATCAACAACCATCGATCATCGAGGAGACCCAGACAAGGGCAAACAGAGAAACATCAGGCCAAGCAAGGGACAAGCCATCGCAAGGCAAACAAGACAGTAGAGAAAACCCATAAAGAAACTAGCACTGTCAGAAGGAGAAAAAGAACCTCCAACCATCAGTCCACGATCTCAAAAGAGACCCAACGGAGACGGCGCACAAAGCCTCAATTCCAACCACCAGAAAGTTACATAGGATAACCCAAAATCGCAACTGTTCAGCTACATCCAAATCCACAACTGAATCCCATAAAACCAGTTCCAAACCAGAGTTTCCAGCGTCCGAGTAAACCATACACCAAAAAAAGACCACAACCATGAACCTTACGTGAAGCAGCCTTATAAAAAGTAGCGGTCACGGGAAGGTTTTTCTTGGTAAGGAGAAAGGGGTAGTTGGACACAACTAGGTCCCTTACTAGTTGATGTCACTGGGGTCAGAAAGTTCGATCAAGTTTTCGACCGACCCCAAAAAAGAAAAGAAATTTCATATATGGTAACCACCCATCTTGGACTCACACGAATCTTTCCATTAAGATGTCGACTAAGTGGTAGAGAGTGGGAACCAAAATCCTGAAATTTTTTAAAAGAGGGTCCATACCCATCTTCGTTTAATGAACACATCGCAACCCAGTATTACATGAGGCACACACGGGGAGATAGTGACATGAAATGCAAAGGCTCCTCAACGTAGCGTGGGGTGGGGACGACACAAAGAAGAGGGAGGAATAGGAAAGGGGAAGGCGACTGGAAAAAAAAGGAGCAAAATAAACCCTAGAGAGAAGCTCTCAATCATCCGAAAAAGGAGGCATCTTGATACACTTAAGTGCTTGTGTTTAATTCAAGGTTAGAACAATTTTTTTTCTTTCTATGCATTCCTGCTTATTTCCAATGACCAAACGCCTATACCGTATGGGAGTGTGGTGTATTCAGATTTTATTCTTCTTCCACTGGATTTATATAAATTTGATGTTGTTTTCCCTGCTAAGAGGAGGTTATTCTAAATTTGGACAAGCTATATGCGAACATAAATTTTGACCAACAAGCTGATCACTCTATTTCACCATAAATGTCAAATTTATTTTGACATTATCTTTGTTACTCTATTTGGTTTCAACTTTATTAACATATTGAAGTTATTATTATGTTCACTTATTTTATAACAAATTTATTTCGCTATTACATAATAAGAATGAGGTCAATGTAATAAATGCCGTAGGAATATGGCGTGAAGACATAAGAATAGGTGCGTACAACATATGTTCGTAAACATCACTCACATCACTAATGCTCCATATTTTCCTCTCTATAATAATGTGAATATGTATATTTGTTGACAGATGACTCATAAGGCCAAGCTCTGGAACGACATATGTTTAGGGTCTCAATTGACAAACTCAGGTGGATGAAATGTATTGCCTTTTCAATTCTTTAGATATGATATTGGTTGTTTTATGTTTCTCACATTATTTAGAAATTCAACATATTATTCTTATATTGCTTGCATATATCTCGGTCAAAATTCTCCACAAGTTGTCACCTCAAGAATCTCTAAAGCTTTGAAGGCATTTTCATTCAACGAGGAAGAAGAAGAAGAAGAAGAAGAAGAAGAAGAAGAAGAAGAAGAAGAAGAAGAAGAAGAAGAAGAAGAAGAAGAAGAAGAAGAAGAAGAAGAAGAAGAAGAAGAAGAAGAAGAAGAAGAAGAAGAAGAACCGTCTAAAGCCCTCGAACTTAAGTTGATATATATGTGATTTTTTTACGAAGTTTATTT
Source organism: Sambucus nigra (assembly GCA_949130495.1). Lineage (NCBI taxonomy): Eukaryota > Viridiplantae > Streptophyta > Magnoliopsida > Dipsacales > Adoxaceae > Sambucus > Sambucus nigra. Next base: position 95,266,182 of record OX422216.1, on the reverse strand, counting down.
TGTTGAAGTATTTGTTAGATGAATTTGAGATCACTGAATATTACTGGATTGGTTGTTATCCCTTAAGAGGGCGGATAGTCCGGTAAACAAAGGAGACTATGTCCATTTTTTTTCTAAATGGACACATTGTTTAGTTAAGGCAATGTGAATTCAATTGATGAATATTATATATTTCATGTTATATGCAAGTTTGTTTGGTGAATTTAGACTATTTGAATGTTGTTGGACAATTTGTTATTTGTTAAGCAGGGTGGAAAGTATTATAAATAAAGGAGATTTTGGCCAATTTTTTAAAAATTACACTTTGTTTTGTTGGGTGATAATATTTTTGTCGTTTCGCAATTACATACTTTGAAAAACTTTGTCGTTTCGCAATTACGCACTTTCAAAAATTTTACCGTGTCTTCAGGCACGAGCATTTCACTAGTATATATATAATATAAAGGATGAGGGATTTTTTATCTTCTCCAAATGATGGCTCAGATAGAAAGTTAGAGTGTTATATCTTAATGGTTTAATATGAAGCCATGTGTGCCTTCAAAATCGCATTGCTTTGTAAATCGCATTCCATTCACTTAAGATGTAAATTTTTAGGGTTAAGATCCCTGTGTGTATTGTTTCTATTGTTTGCATGTGGCATTGTGAAGATATGGAGCAAATTAATCATTGCTAATCAGTCTCACAACCTTTGGATATGGGGATTTTCATTGAGACTCACAACACTAGAGTGTTGAAGTACAACCAAGACAACACAAAAAGAGAAGGAAACAAATTAGAGCTTCACGCAAGCTGCTTCACATCCTCCTATAGGTTTCTTTGTGCTTCTGTGTATTTAATGGCACAGTCAAGGTATGTGACATCTTCCAACTACATTTTATTGTGTAGAGTTTAATGCTGCTATAAATGTTTTTAGAAATCCATTAATGCTCATTGATCTATCTTTCTTTTAAAACCCCAGTAGTTTTTTTCAACCCAACTTTTGTTCCCCTAAAAACCCATAGATTTTTTTCAACCCATCTTTTGTTTTCTTAAAACCCCAGAAGTTTTTTTCACCCAACTTAAAAATCCATTTAAGCATGTATTATTTTCTTTCTCCAGTCAATTTAACTATGTAAGCTTTTTATTTTCAACCCCGGCTTAAAAATCAGCATGTACCTCCAGCATAATGTGCATAAAATCAACTTTTCTCTCTCTTCTATAAATAATGTCACAAAGTTTCTTTATAATGTGTATCATGTGTTCAAGACATAAGAAACCAACAAATTTTATCATTTTTTATCCAGTTACCCATCTTTTATATCGAATAAATTTTTATTTGTGGTATGCAGATCTCTGAAACATGATAGTCTTATGGTTTGACAGATCTACAAACATTCAAATCATATCTTCTTTTTATAGGAGGTTGTTAAGAAATTTAAAGTTAAAGAAGAGAAAACTAATTTGCATTTGATCTTGGAAGTATAAGTATTGTTCACATTTTACTTCAGAGCAAAAGAAAACTCACATTTATAAGTATCAATTTTTGTTATTTCTTTTCTTCATGTTTGATCACAACGATGTTATTTTTAGAGGGGTAAACAATGTGTTTTATGTGAATGTTAAAATTTTCAATTATGTATTCATGAAGTATATGGATAGTACATATTTATTTAAGGTTTTCTTTTAAAAAAAATCATTTCTTAGCCACTTTTCCATTTCATGAAGTATGTGTGTTATTTATGTATATACATTTATTCAATTGTTTCTTTATTCCTCCAACTCCCTTTTTCCATTTGGTTTAACACTATGAGCCTTCAATTCTTTTAATGTGATGTTTGGCCACAGGCAACCGATACAAAGTGAAAAGCCAAATATATGTAATTTAGGGGTTTTTGCCTTGCTCAACTAAATGGAATGAACCGTTCACTTGGATCCGTCCTAATACAATTTATAAATCATAAACTAGGTTTTTATGATATTAATATATTTGGGGGAAGGGGGTAAAAAATAATTCTTTATTTAATAAAATATTATTTAATTAGGGAATGATTTGAAAAACTTCTTAAATTTCTTAAATTGGGCTCTTATGAAAGTACTTGATGTTTTGGCAGTGGTTTGAATTTATTCTGGAAGTAAAGGATTTGTAAAATATACAACTATAAGGCTGAAGGGTTTTGGGGGATGGGTGTTAAAGTTTAGTCTTGAAATGTGTGAAGATCCAATGTTAGGAAAAACGTAGTGATCTTGATTACTACAACTCTTGGGTGGGTTCTGCATTCTTCACAAAAGCATGATAGTACCTTTAAGTAAAGTTTAAAATGCTTCTTTTATTTTTACATTTGCAAAAAAACTACAAATTGATTTAGACTTCATAGCCAACCTAGAGTTCTAGATAGAGGCTTACATAGCCTCTACTAGTTCCTGCTAAATATATTCTGACAACACGCATTGCTTCTTTTGAAGTTTACTATGAAAAATTGTCATCATTTAAGTTTAATATTTATATATTTATCACTTTAATTGCAATGGTATTTTCAACTCTCCCCATGTGTGGCTTACTTATTGTGGTTACAGAGTGGTGAGGTTTTTATTGAATAGACTAAAGGAGATACAAGTAGAAATTTCAAGATTTAAGGTTTAAGTTTTTTTGTGTCATTTATATAAATATAAGGTCAAGGATGGTTGTTTGGATCTTTAAAATCTATGCAATAATTTCTTCTTTATTAAACTATTTTAGGAAATTTAAAAATAGTTACGATTGTGCGATTAGCACGGGATTTATTTATCATTTTTGTAGGAATAATGAACTTTCGTACCAAAGTATTACGCTTTTATTGTGTGTCCCAATTTATGTTGATTCGGTACAAGTAATGCTGAACAAGAATGTTGGAGGCCAAATGACACTAAAAAATTTATATTCTTTCCATTAGCACTGAGTTAATTTTAACTAGACTTCAATTTCACATATTTAATTAATTTACAATCGTGCACAATCAAATATAAGTTGAATTTTTTTTGCCATGTTGTCGGCACGAGAACACCCTAGTGTGTGTGTATGTGTGTGTGTGTGTGTGTGTGTGTGTGTGTGTATTGTAGTTGGTCAATTCCTACGATTAAAAATTCAATGCACACATTCAACAATATGCCTACGTCCACGGGATTGTTCTCCTATTTTATTAAATTTACAAAATAATTGATCCAAATTACATCTCCCCTATTTCCTAAAGGCAAGGTTTACCGTTATTAGGGAACTTTGAAGAGTCCCAAGTTCTTCGACCATTGTAATAGTTATCCTCAACTAATCGGCTATATCTCTTCATTTAATCTCATGAATTAGTTTCTCCATCGAGTTTATCCGTGTGATGTTGAATAACATTTGGCTTAGTGGGCCGTGTGGTTTTTACCCATGAGTTATAAATTATTTTCCTTCACGCGCGCACACACACACACAATATATATATATGAGTTGTTGGTATTTTCTCTAAATAGTAGTGGTTAACACTTGATACAGTTATATTTCATATCATTCCCTTATTAATTTTCTCTTACATTTGTTTGACATTTGTAAGGACATAAATTTCCAACTGAGTGCCTGTATTGTTTTGACTTAATTCCGTGAAAAAAACTGTGTTTGTAATATGTCATAGGGAGATGTTTATTTTGTCACGATCCCACTCGGTCTATGACGTATTGAAGAAATTGAAGACGTTATGGCAAAGCTTAAAAGAATTAAATCATGCCGATGTTTAATTGGTGCAAGTTTAATCGTCTTCAAAGATAATTTCATTCCGAGATCACTCAGGTGTGAATGCGTATAATTTATGGTGCTCGAGATTATTTTATAAAAGATAAGATATATTTTTTATAAAGAAAAATGTTTTAAGATGGTTTTAAGTGTTTTTAAAGGTTTAAACTTCGTTTTATGATGATAAGCTCGAAATAGAGTTTGACTAATTTGAATCTCTTTGTTAAGAGACGTTTTTATCAGAAAGTCAAACTTTCACGCTGTCGCTCGAACGACATTGGATCTCGTTCGAACGAGATACAATGTCCAGCGAACGACATGCTTAAGTCGTTCGAATGACATATTTTTCGAGGTGGCGTTTAAATCCCATTTAAACAGTGTTTTCATCATAATTTCGTAAGTGAGCTTTCTGGAAAAGAGTTTTACAAACCAGAACGTTGTTTGCACATGTTTTCTAAGGTTTACAAAAATTAAACACATCCTTGGAGTTTGCAAAGATCCGAGTTATCATTCTTATATATTTAAGTGATCTTGATGCACCAAAGTTATTTGTTCTACACATTGAACACAAAGGGTTTTGCGGTGAAGAAGCGACGGACATCGTGTTCGACATCGTAGACGAATAAAAGCTATTTTGGTGGACACCGAGACATACGTGGACGCGTGTGTTATGGATAGAGACCGTGGAAGATGGAATTTCTGCGTGGGCACTATTGAAGAACGGTTGAAGATCAGAAGGAGCGTTAAGACCCGTGGGGATCGACTCTTAGTGTAAGGCTAATCTGTCTTTGTAAAACCATTGGTCATAGTGATTGTCTCGCTTGGGCCGTCCGAGGTTGTTTTCCCATTTTGGGTTTTTTCCTCGTACATCCAGCGTTGTGAGTATTCTTTACTTTATTTTACTTTCTTTAATCATTAGATGCATGTTTACGATTAATCAAGATAAAAATGGTTTAAAGTAAGAATTGAGTTTTTCACAACTTGGTTTGGTGCGTAATTAAAAGTTGGATCTTTTTCGGAGAAAAATTGGTTTTGTTTGAAACACACATATTAGGAAACTCACACTCTTCAAATTGGTATCAGAGCGGGTTACGCTAATTTATCACGTGATCCTGATTTTTTAAGGATTTATACTTTCTGATACAATTTATCTACTCACGTTTTCAAATTGGTATCAGAGCTAGAAAACATTTTTATTTGTTTTGGGATCCCGTGTGTTTTCAAAGATGAATTCTGGATATAATGAATTTTCTCGAACTCCTATTTTTTATGGCACTAATTACACATATTGGAAGATGAGAATGAGATGTGCTTTAAAATCTATTGATGAGCATGTTTGGCTTGCAGTTGAGAAAGGTTGGACACCCCCTGTCACTATTGTAGGTGAGGTCACTAGTTTAAAGCCTGTTGAGTCATGGATCGAAACTGAACAAAGACTTGCACAATATAATTCTAAGGGTCTGCACGTTATTTCTTCACATGTCACACAGGAAGAATATAATAGAATTATGACTTGTGAAACATCAAAATAGGCTTGGGATATTTTGGCACTCACTTACGAGGGCACTAGCATGGTTAGGGATTCAAAACTTCAAAATCTCACTACACAGTTTGAGACCATTAGGATGTTAGAGAGTGAGACCTTTGATGAGTTTTATGCTAGGTTGTCCAATATTGTCAACTCGTTGTTTAACCTAGGTGAGAAAATTCCCGACAACCGTGTCATTAAGAAAATCCTTAGGTCGTTGCCTAGTAGGTTTGATGCGAAAGTGCCCATTTTAAACTCCTTGGGTAGGTTAGAGTCAACGAAACTAAAAGAGATTGTATGTGACTTACAAACCTATGAAATCGACATGATTACCTCTAAGCAAGTGCCTAAGAAAGAAAAGGGTATTTCTTTGAAAACTCGAAAGGAGGAAATTAAAGTTTCGAATTTCGATTCCGATTTCGATTCCATTTTTGAGGATGCTGCTTTGTTGGCAAAGAAATTTAAAAAATTTATTAAGTTTCAAAGTAATCTAAAGATGCCAAGAAATTTGAAAAATTCAAGAACAACAAAGTAGATCCCACCTCTAAGGATAAGTTTGAGAAGCCTAATAGAGATGAGTCGGATAAGTGTTTTGGGTGTGAGGGGTATGGTCATAAGGTTAAGGAGTGTCCCACTAGACTTAAGAAAGAGGGCTAGTAACCCGTTGTCTATAATGCCACCTTAAGTGATAATGAATCGGAAGAGGGAGAGAGTTCCCCCATTTAGCGTAACTTTGTTGCGTTTATGGCATGTCATGTGAGCGACGACGATACAAATCATGTAAATGACACTTCCGATGAGGTTTTGAGTGTATCCCATGTTAATGAGGGTGAAGAGAGTGACGAGGAGGAGGTAGATGTGAAAGAATTGTAAAATGCGTTTAATGAGTTGTATGCCGAAACAGTGAAGGTGAAAAAGGGTAACTCAAAATTTCAATCTAAGTTGAATGAGGGTGCCATAGAAAATAATGATAGTTTGATTGAGGATCTTAGGGCACGAGAGAACAAGTTTAGGGAGAAATTAGAGTTTGTGGAAAAGAGAGAGATAATCTCCGTGGTTTGATGGAGTCCTTGAAAAAGGAGATTTTAGAGTTTGAGGAGTCTAGGCGTTTGCTCGAGTCTAGGATTCACGAGTTGGAGGAGAGATTGAGAGACTCGTCTAGAATCAAGTTTGATTTGGAGGCTAGGTCATAGAAGTTATATAAGATCCTTGGCACTGTCCAAATTAAGGGATAAAGGGGAGGTATTGGTTTTGGTGAGAGAGTTGTTCCCATTCCCCCCAAACGTGTGAGAAACACTAGGATGGTTAGAAAAGGTCCACATAAAGGTAATCATTCCCACCACCGCTAAACTTGCTCGTTTTGTGGAAGGAAAGGTCACCTTAGGCGTTATTGTTACGACCTTAGACAAGCTCCTAAGAAGTTTAAGAATAAAGTTGCACCGGTTACCCAAACCCCCATGCGTCATTTTACACCTACTTGGGTTAGGAAATCGAATTTAGTGGCTTTAGGAATTAAACTTCATGATTCTCGTTTGGGTGAACTTGATTCTTCCCATGCTAAATCTAAAGGATGATAGTGTTTCCATGTTTGTCATATACTAGTTTGCTTCATGTTATATTCATTGCTAGTATTATGACATGTGTATCATTTTATATTATAGTTTTCATTTGTTTGAGTCCTATTTGAAAAATACAAAAAGATTTTGTTTTTGAGAAAACTTTTGAAAATCCAAAAAGATTTTGCTTTTCTTTGAGTCAAAATATGTTTGAAAAGCCAAAAAGATTTTCGGTTTTTGTTTTTGAGTTTACATGTTTGATGTGGCATATTGGTGTGCTTGGACCCCCCCCCCCCCCCCCAATCATTTCATTATCCATATGGCTAGGACATTTGGTCATTATTATCGATACTTAGAATGATCTTAACCATTGTTTATATGGGGTTATTTCGATGTTGATATGCATTTTGATTCGACTTTGTATTTATGCCAACATTGCACACATGCACGAGTTTATATGGATGTTTGACTTCTCTTGCATATTTGAATTTGGTGAGGCGTTCTTGTCTCATCTTGTCATCTATGCTTAAGTAAACTTAAGGAGAAGTGTGCATGTAATAACCATTTATCGTGAGGATTTAAATTGGTAAAAATGATGAGTGATTCACGGGAAAGGGCTGCGAGAGTTCAAAATTGACTCGTCGTGAAAGCCACCGTTTAAAAGAGCCCCAAAGAAAATGCAATATGCTAATAAAAGGGCCAATAAGATTTTCTCTAAGTTGAGAATGCTAGAAACCTCAAAAGAACTTGAAAAAGTATACATATATGAGGGAGTTTTGTTGGAGAAAATTTAAATGGGTTTGCACATCTAATCCTAATGTTGAAACATTGCAATTTGACGCTATTGTTTGTAGAATCGTCAAAATTCTGGATTTGTGTGCATGTAGTATGTTTAGTTCATTAAGCTCACACTTTAATTGTCATATGGCTATGATAAAGTTTGATGATTTATCGCTATCAATTAGAGATTCTTGATCGTTTCGATGTGTTGGAATTGTGACTCATTTGTTGTAGTTTCACGCCCATTCATTCCATATCCATGTTTGTGCACATCGGTACTATGTTTACATGTAACTCGCAATTTAAGCTTTTTTTGAGTTTTTGCGTTTTGTGTTAAAAGCCTACTGTTTTAACACTGTTTTGATTCTGTCGGGCCCTTTCTGGAAGTTTTTTTGTGGAAGTTTTTTCACTGGGCAATACTTTATATTATTTCTGGGAATCTGGGAAATTTTGGCAGGTCGCGCAACGACATTGCTTCTCGCGCGAACGACTTATGTACTTCGTTCGAGCAACATCCTCATCTCGTTTGAGCTATGTCCCTGGCTCGTTCGAACGACAGGCTGAAAAATGGCTTCTAATTGGTTTGCAGTCCACTGGTTTAATTTGATATATTTCTGGTACTGCGAGAAGCATTTCTGGACTGTTTGGTTTATATACAGGTTCTTTTATGTTCCATATTGGTATTTTGCATATGAGTCCGTTTATCACACTTGATTTGATTGGTATACTCTATGTGAGATTTCTTGGTTTACTAGCTACAGATTTATCATTGCCTGATCATATTTAGCTGGTTGTTTCATGATTATCTAGCATTTTTTTTATTCTCAAATTGGTATGAACTTGATTCAAATTGGTTTCATATTCTTTTGCTAGATATTTCATATTGTTTTATCTTTTCACCGGATTGTCTATTCGAGACAAAAGGGGGAGAGATGTACGTGATGTAGGGGGAGATTTGTTGAGCGCTACTAATGATATCTGATTTATATTTTGTTTGATTATATTTGTTTCAAATTGGTATCAAATAATTGCTCACATGTTTCAAATGATTTGTTCTTATTAGAAATATAAATTTATATCATTTGTTCCTCCATACTTCACTGGGTATCTGTTTGTCTGTTTCATGTGTTTAGGTATGCCTCAGCGATTCGAGATTTTAAGTCTACATCACATTCAGACAGTTCATGCATGCCGGTGCTAAATTTTCTAGTATGTGTCCTATATTTTTGTTTTTGGGTTTATGGGATGGGATTTAACCGTTATACGGCTTGACATCCCCGTTAGGCATTTCACTGGTTTAGTTTTGTCCCGGAATAGTCAAAGGGGGAGATTTGTAAGGACATAAATTTCCAATTGAGTCCCTGTATTGTTATGACTTAATTCCGTGAACAAAACTGTGTTTGTAATATGTCATAGGGAGATGTTTATTTTGTCACGATCCCACTCGGTCTATGAATTATTGAAGAAATTGAAGACGTTGCGGTAAAGCTTCAAAGAATTAAATCATGCCGATGTATAATTTGTGCAAGTTTAATCGTCTTCAAAGATAATTTCATTCCGAGATCACTCAGGTATGAATGCGTATAATTTATGGTGCTCGGAATTATTTTATAAAAGATAAGGATGTATTTTTAATAAAGAAAAATGTTTTAAGATGGTTTTAAGTGTTTTAAAAGGTTTAAACTTCGTTTTATGATGATAAGCTCGAAATAGAGTTTGACTAATTTGAATCTCTTTGTTAAGAGACGTTTTTATCAGAAAGTCAAACTTTCGCGCTGTCGCTCGAATGACATTGGATCTCGTTCGAACGAGATACAATGACGCACGAACGACATGCTTAAGTCGTTCTAACGACACGTTTTTCGAGACGGCATTTAAATCCTATTTAAACAGTGTTTTCATCATAATTTCGTAAGTGTGCTTTCTGGAAAAGAGTTTTACAAACCAGAACATTGTTTGCACATATTTTCTAAGGTTTACAAAGCTTAAACACATCCTTAGAGTTTGCAAAGATCCGAGTTTCATTCTTATATGTTTAAGTGATCTTGCTGCACCAAAGTTGTTTGTTCTACACATTGAACACAAAGGGTTTTGCGGTGAAGAAGCGACGGACATCGTGTTCGACATCGTAGACAAATCAAAGCCATTTCGGTGGACATCGAGACATACGTGGACGCGTGTGTTGTGGACAGAGATCGTGGAAGACGGAATTTCTGCGTGGGCACTATTGAAGAACGGTTGAAGATCAGAAGGAGCGTCAAGACCCATGGGGATCGAGTCTTAGTGTAAGGCTAATCTGTCTTTGTAAAACCATTGTTCATAGTGATTGCCTGCCTTGGGCCGTCCGAGGTTGTTTTCCCGTTTTGGGTTTTTTTCCTCGTACATCCGGCGTTGTGAGTATTCTTTACTTTATTTTACTTGCTTTAATCACTAGATGCATGTTTAGGATTAATCAAGATAAAACTGATTTAAAGTAAGAATTGAGTTTTTCACAACTTGGTTTGGTGCGTAATTAAAAGTTGGATCTTTTTCGGAGAAAAATTGGTTTTGTTTGAAACACACATATCGGGCCACTCACATTCTTCAACATTTTTATTCAATTTGGTAATATATTTTCTTAACGTAGGGATCTTTATTTTCTTAATGAGGAGAGAGTTATTTTTGGCCTGATTTCTGATTTTTCATAGAATAAAATATCGAATATAATTTATTTACATTAACTAATATCTTAAAGTTGAATATGTAGTGAATGAAATGATATTACGATCACCATATTATCACTCATGGTCAACAACAACTTTGTCAATACATTTTATAGGAAAGAACCCAATTATTTTTAACCTGTGGTTAAAAGTGTGTTTTCTAACGAAAGAGGGTGGCATTCGTATCAAATACATGGAGGACATTATAAATGACTTGAAATATAAGTTAGCGTTGAAACCTCTCTTTGGGATAAATTCATGGAAGGAAAGTATTGTAGGAAACACCACCCAACTTTGGAACACAACGAATAGTGTGAGAGATGGAATAGAAGCCCAACTCATTTGGTTGATTGACTAAGGTGAATGATTTTTTTTGTTTAATCCTTGGCTAGAAATATTTTGTTGAGGTTCTAATTCAAATCACCATATGAGAGATGCCAAACTGAGAGATTTGTGGATAAGGAATGCTTGGGACCATGCCCAACTAAATTCCTTGTGTATGAATATGATCTTAGGGAATCATATAATCACTTGGTTATCATGAGGGGGAGAATTTCATTTCAATAATTGTACCATTAAACTAGACTTTACATTTTCACCTCAGTTGCTATTTCTTAGTATTCTTGGATTTATCAAAATGAAGGTAGGTTCTGTGAGATGAAATGGAACGGTTGAAAAATCTGGGAAGATGCTTAGAGGTGCATTTATGATAATGTCATTTATATAATAGACCAAAACTAATATCTCAAAAAAAGGTAGATTTTCATTATGTTGAATATTCAAACTGAATAGTGAAGGATGCGCAAAAGGTAATCTAAGGATCAACTTAGGGAGGAGTGATCTAATTTGTAATGGGATTTTTTAAATTTTAATGGTGTGGGACAAAACATTATGGTATAGGATCTTTATAATGTATAAAGTTTACTAAGCTTCAAGTGATTCTCAATGATATACCCCCCCTATATGGCAGTTATGTAATCTCATAGTTAAAATTAAGCAGGTTGTTAGAGACATTCATTGTATGTCCTCTCATCCAACAAAATTAAGAAAATTTGCATATTAGTGGTGCTATTATCGAATAGCTAACATATTCGAAAAAATTATATTCATTTGCATACTTAACAAGCGCTGCTAATATAGATAAATTGAGTCTTTAAGGATTATGATTCATTAGAGGGCTGTTTTTATAGCTTCTTAATATGAATTATATTGGGCACTTCATGTATACACTCATTTGGATTTGTAGGTAAGGCCTAATGTCCCCCTCACTCGTGTTTAGTTGGTTGTAAAAGTGAATTTAATAAAATTTATTTACATTAGTCCTTGGTGATTCCATCTTGTGGTTTACAATAAATTATATATTTTAAATCAAACATGGACTCCTTATAACTACAAAATTCACACTTCATGTTATAGAAAATGAATTTTCAAAGATACTGCAAAGGAATTTTATATTTTATAGCAATTTATTTTTTACTTAATTAATGAGTAAATACAAAAGTGCTAAATAAGGAGACCAAAATTAATGATGCCCTTAAATCTAACCGTATAGCTCTCCAAAGTCTCACAGGCATCCCCAAAAATCCACAATCTACTATGCTCCCCAATTTTTCTACCAAGGTCTCTAATATGATCATGCATCCAAATTTTATCATCATCTCTAACTGTTATTAGAAACCTCTGAACGAGGACATCTATTCCATTTACTAGATAAAAGTCGAGGTCCTCCCACATGAAAAAAAATATCTTATATTTCCTCTAAGATTTGCAATATCAAGAAATATTTATTTATGACTGTTATCACATAAAACTATTATACTAATTTGTTCTTAGCAAAAATACACTAATCATAAATAATAACAGATATAGAGATATAAATGATAGAAAAGTAAAGAGAGATGAAAGAAAGAGAATGAAACCATATATATGTGGTTTGGCCCAAGGAAATGCCTACGTTCACAAGTGTTGTCATTGATTGTATTGATTCAATGGTAAAAAGCCATGAACGAAGGTTGGATACAAGCTTTCAAGTTCACTCTAGACATTAAGAGCATAACGGTATGAAAAATATATCTCCATCCTCTTAAAGTGAGTGTGTGTGTGTGTTATTAATAAGCTATTGGGAAAGAGAGAATAGAGAGGTACAAGTTTCATGCCTTTATAGGTTAGGCAGGTACACATTTTACATGAAAGTGAGAAAATAATCATAAAGTTTGATATAAACACATGGGGAATATTTGCATATCTCCCCCATGTGTAGTGCACTTCTAACGTCATTCAATCACACAATACATGTTTGCTCTGACGGAGTTAGATAACAATGGTTATACTGATTGGCTGTGACATTGGGGCCAATAAGATTGCCTGGGACGACAAGGTTGGAAACTGAGCCGACCTCCTTTCTGCGATTAACGATTCTAAGTATCCTCTTCTGATTGGTCCACGAGCCATACCATATTTATGGTATAATAATATCCCCCAAGACTTCTCTTATAATTGAGGATTACAGCCATTTATTTAAAGTGTTACGTCTTCTGGGTAAGTGCTGAGAAGATTAAGTGAGTGAAGTGTTAACTAAAATGTCATCGACTCGTGTTCTACTCAAGGTATTAAGATGTTCTCAGCTTCATGAAAAGATCAACTCTTCTTTGGCTGAGCAGAATGGCTTGTAAAAAAAATTGGTCTCTGCCTGGGTATTCCAACATGTTGATCATCTGTGGCAGTGTCGGACTCATAATGGCACACGTGCTTGGGGTAGTGTATGCACTGTTCCAAGGCATGAGTTGGGTTTCCTAGACATGACATGAACCTCTTTTTTTTTTAAATCATTACCACCTTAAAAAGTATAAAAGACAAACCAAATGTCATTTCACCTTTTCTCATCCACGATCCTTTGCGCGATAGCTTTCTAGAGAGAAAAACCTTTCCCAGTTCCAACATCGTCGTCTTGTATGGTGGATCCTTCAATTTACCTAGCCATTTCAGGTCACTACTTCCTCAAATATCATCGAGGACATGGTGCACGCCATCGATAAGCAGGGTTTATTCATCGAATCTTTTTAGCTTATTAGATTTCGCGTCCTTAAACTTTTCCTCCTTCTTAAAATTCTTGCCAGCAATAGATTTAGTGTGGCTACACTCCTTAGCAAACATTGCCTCCTTGGCATTTATAATGTTGCGTGCTTTAGCCAGAATCTCATCCATCGTGCTCGGTGACTTTTTATCTAATGTACACTATATCTTCCCCGATAGTAAACCACACATAACTATCATGATTATGACCTTCTCATTATCGTAATCAACCATTTCAAGCTTCTCAGTATTAAAGTGTGTGATGAAATCCCTTGTTATTGCCTCCACATTTTAGCAGATGCTTAACAAGTGTTCTGGCTTCATACCAAAATAAAAATTGCTAACAAAGAGGTACTACTAAAAATTTGAGATATACCCTCTTAGCAAGCTTCTATACCAAATTTGGGCTTTTCAAGTGATAGTATTGTATAAGGACCTACAATGCATCTCGTATAGAATGGAGTAGATATCTGAAGTATCTTGGTACTATTTCACGTGCATCATAAGATTTGATTTTCCATTATACATGGAAGTGATGACACGTGGTTTGAATTTTATAGGTGTTGGATAACCCACTATTGCGGAAGTGAACGATGAACCTTGAACAAAATCCCTCTAAAAAAGGTTCTTCATCTTGATAATCTCACCAATACGATCTTCCAAACGTTAAATAAATCATTTCCATGGTTTCTCTTCTTTCTTGGACCTCATTGTGACTGTTTTGTCTGTTCAGCTTCGACTTTCAGCTGAGCTCGCTTTCTTGAAAGTTTTCTTGGCTTTGGACGATCACACTTTGCCTTGATATTATCAAGAAACTGACCCTTATGATCTCAATTCTTCTTGTGCCCTCCCTATGTTCACTAGGCTCTTTTAGTTCCCTGTATTGGTACACCATTATTGCTTTTAGGCCCAATCGATCATATGTAGAACTCCTGCTCAGCCTCTCTAGAACACTTGATCATTCCACAGAGTAAGTTTGTTCATTACCATATCTAACTGATTTGATGGATAAAACAACATACTCTCCCTTCTTTCTAGAAAACCCTACCCATTATCGCCTACAACCACCACCTAAACACCCTCACCTCACCTCATAACACCGTCTAGCTTCTCTATGTCCACCTCTCGTCAGGCCACCAATGTGGATGGCAAAACCCTACCCCCTTCTTCTAAGTCTCGACTTCCTACTTCCATATATTATAAGGAGGTAACCCTTCCCCCTACCTCTTCAGTTGGTAAGGTCATAGTCAGTGTTGATGTGTGTGAAGATGGCCAGATTATCACTACTGATGCAAGTATTCCCAGTGCAAACACCCATGTGACAAGAACCCAAGAACTAAACGATGATAAGAATACATACTGGGATTTCCTTAAAAGTATAGATTACTCCCATGAAGACTTTGAGAAGTTTAGACTCTCTATTGACTTGAAGGATGGTGGTGCACATCCATCAAGAGCAGCGGAGCGGGCTCAGGGGTCTAAATCAGCTAGAGAGGTTGAAAGTTGAACTGGGCTCAATGGTACTATCATGGGTTCCAATGTGGCAGTGCAAAGAAAGGTGTCAGATGATCTTGATAAAAATATCACAACCCATTCTGACATTTGTGAGGTCCCAACCAAACAAAAATTTTAAAGCACTGTTCTAGCTCTCAAACGCATCCCAACCCTCAAGATCTCATACCACAAACCAGAGAAGGCTAATGGGATACCTTAGGTTAAACCCCCACCTGAAGTTGCAGCAGCTACAAATGCAACTTAGAGTAATAGTGTTATCGGTTACTTGTTAGGAAGAAGGTTGCCTTACTCCCTAGTTAACAATCTTGTCCACAAACTTTGGGACAAACATGGCCTCTTACAGGTAATCTCCCATGATAATGGATTCCTCCTTTTCAAATTTAAGCATGTTGAAGATAGAGACTTAGTTACCACCAATGGACCATGGCATATTGAAAAAATGGTAAACCAACTTCAAGTCCAAAGATATGACCAAAATCGTTCCTATTTGGGTCACATTCAACAATATTCCAATTGAATATTGGATGAAAGAAGGGCTTAGCGACATAGCTAGTGCCATAGGCAAACCCCTATATGTTGATGCAGCTACTAAGAAGATGAACAGACTAAGCTATGCTAGGATATGCATTGAAGTTGAAGCCAACAAAAATTATCCCAATACCATTGACTTGTTGCATGATGATGGGGAGAATACTAAAATTTATGTGGAATATCAAGGCATGCCCTATTCATGCTCTAACTGCCTTGTTTTTGGACACAGGATCTCAAAATTCCCTCATGTCACTATGGAATGGAGACCCAAACAATTTCTAACTTAGGAAGAATCCTCTCAACCTCAAAGCTCTGAGTGGATCCAAGTTGGAAAAATAGGTCTTGAGGATGCCCAAACTCAAAATTTAGTTGTTATTGCCACTGTTACCACTGAGCCACAAGAACTTATAAGGCCCAGTACTCCTATTACATCTCAAACTCCTATGGTAGCTGATCTCCAGTTCATTTCGAACAGGTTTGATGCCCTCCAAGATATGTTTGAGGAAAACGAACCTGTTGTCACCCCTACCCCTTGTGGAATTGCCCTAAAAATCAAAGATATTGATGGGCTGGGTGGTAATCTTGACCCCAACCTTACAAATAAATAGAAGAAAAAATTGGTTAAAAGGCACCATGGCCCACAATTTATCAATGTTGGTACCCCCAACCCATCAATCTCAATGATTAAATTAGCCACATGGAACATCAGGGGTCTTAACTCCTCTCTTAAACAGCAAGACGTCAGGAAAATAATAAAAGACCACAATCTTTATCTCATTTTCCTAGTGGAAACCAAAGTCAGAAGGAACAATATGCTCAGTGTTACTAGAAATAGCTTAACTCAATGGGAGACCATACACAACTGCCCCTTGGAGTGAGGTGTCGCTATAATTTTGTGGGTTGTAATCCAAACCACTTTAAAGCTACCATCCTTTCTTCAAATGCCCAAGCCATCTCGGGACACATTTTTTCCCTAATCCTTGATAAATCTTTCTTTGCTACCTTTGTTTATACTCTAAACCTCCCCTCCCACAGACTTCCCTTCTGGTCCTACCTCAAAAACTGCTCTCAAATCTTCCATGGCCATAACTGGATCATCTTGGGTGATTTCAATGTGGTCAGGTCTCGAATTGAAAAGAGAGGTATTATAGACATAGATGTCAATGATGTCAATGAATTCAATAAATGCCTATACAACATTCAAGTGGATGATATGATTACAAGAGGCCTTTTTCACCTGGATAAGGAATCACAATCCAGATAAAAATTGATAGAGTACTCACAAATGAGAGCTAGAAGACTGATTTCACTAAATCCCAATCTGAGATAATATGTCAAGGGTAGTCTGAACATTTCCCTATCATTACAACCATCATCCCCAACCCCCTAATGTGTTCAAACCATTCAAAATTTTCAAATATTGGATGCTTCACAATGAGTTCAACTTTGTTCTTGATGAAGCATGGGGGAATTATGTGCATGGCAGCCGTATGTATCAAGTCTCTACAAAACTTAAGAGGGTTAAACTTTCCCTAAAAGGATTCGACAAAAAAGTCTTCAACAACATTTCCCTGAGAACCACTGATGCGAAGACTATGCTGCTGAATATCCAAAGCCAAATCAACAACGAGGTAAGCAACTCTATTCTGCAGGTGGAGGATCTAAATGTGAGAACTGCATATGTTGAGTGTTGTATGGCTGAGGAGGCATATTTCAAACAAAAATCTAGGACCATATGGCTACAAAAAGGTGACCTTAACACTAGTTTCTTTCATTCTAGAGTTAATGGCAATATTAAAAGGAATAAGATCTTTAATATACATAACCAACATGGACAAAAAGTAGAGGGGCATGAACAAGTTGCAAATGAGGGTTTCCACTTTTTCTCTAACCTCTTGGGTCATTCCAACACTTCACCTTACCCTAATATTATCAATCATGCCATTACCGAGAAAGTTTCTACAAATTAGGCTAGACTCATAATTGCCCCCACATATAATGAGGAAATAAAGTTGGCCTTCCTAAATCTTGGTAAGGACTAGGCTCCTGGAGCTGATGGATTTAACACTTTACTCACAATTGGGATATTATTGGGGATGAAGTTACTACTATTGTGGCATCCTTCTTTCATAATAACACCCTTCTTAAACGGTGGAATTGTACTAACCTAGTGTTGATCCCAAAATCCAAATCTCCAACCTCCATGAAAGACTTTAGACCAATTACTTATTGCAACTCCATATACAAGTGCATCTCTAAAGTCATTGTAAATAGGATGAAGCCTTACATTCCTTTTCTTATTAATGAAAGGCAATTTGCTTTTGTGCAAAGCAGATCCATTGATGAGAAATTACCATAGGAATCAAGGTCCCCCTAGGTGTGCCATAAAGATTGATATCTTAAAAGATTATGACTCAGTTAATTGGGATTTTCTAATCCCTGTCCTCATCCACATGGGCTTCCCTCCCATATTTATTGGTTGGATTAAAGAGTGTGTTACCACTCCTATGTTTTCCATCCTGATCAATGGAGCCACTCATGGTTTCTTCCCTGCTAAGAGAGGGCTGAGATAAGGAGATCCTCTCTCCCCCTTCTTGTTATGGAAGCCTTTGATGGCCTTATTGATCTCCATACAACATCTACTCATTTTACCTTCCACCCCAAATTTAAAGAGCTTCATATAAACCACCCTTATTTTGTTGATGATCTTTTTATCTTAGCAGGTGTTGACTTCAACTCTCTTTCCATCATGAGCACAACCATTCAAGAGTTCAATGCCATGTCTAGCTTACATTCAAACCCTATGAAATGTTCTTTCCTTGCTGCAGGGATCCCCAATAATGATAAAACTTCCATGGCCAACCTGTTGGGTTATAAAATTGGGCAATGTCCAATTAAGTATCTTGGTGTTCCCCTGATCTCCACCAAACTAAAACATGAGGATTGCCTTCCTCTTATTTACAAGATCACAAGTAGAATCATAAGTTGGACCAATAGATTCCTGAGCTATGCAGGTAGGATAAACCTTGTGGCCTCTGTCCTCTTCAGTATGAAAATTTATTGGTCAAGTATATTTATTTTTCCTAAAAGAACAACTGAGGATATTGAAACTAAGCTTAGAAGATTCTTGTGGCCTGGTCCTGACCTGAAGCATACCGGAGCTAAGGTGAAATTGAGTGATGTTTGATGCCCAAAAATTGAAGGAGTCCTAGGTATAAAAAACACAAATGAGTGGACCAAAGCAAACGTGTTTAAACACCTTTGGAATCTCTGTAAAAAGAAAGATAATTTATGGGTAAAATGGTGCCACATTTACAAATCAAAAGGCAGAAGTCTATGGCATATTCTAGTTTCAACTGATGTTTCATGGACCTGGACCAAGATCTTGAATCTCAAAAGAAAAGTCAGTCCCCTCATTGAAACCACCATTAGGAATGGTCAAAATACTTGTGATCTTGATGCTTCAAGGGCCTCTAGATTCATTAAAACCACCAAACTAAAACATGAGGATTGTCTTCCTCTTAATGGCACGACCAGTGGCACCGTAGAGGACCTTTGTGGTTGTTATATGGAGAGAGAACAATCTATGATGAAGCTAGAAATCACAAAGCCAAAGTCATTGACTTCATTTTGAATGGTAATTGGGCTTGGCCATCTACTATCACCTGGGAGCTGAATGAGATAAAAAATAATGCACTTCCAAACATCAATATCAATAGTGAAGATTGCACTACTTGGACCCCTATGGCTAATGGCATTTTCACCATCAACTCTGCCCGAAACTCCATCAGAAGTCACCCCCTCCCCTGTGTGGGCCCTAATTATGTGGAATGGTAGTGTTATTCCCAAAATGCGCCTTTATTTTATGGCTGGTATGTAAGGATGTAATCAATACCAAGGATAAGACTCTCAACTGGGGAATTTCTAATGATAATTGTTGTGTTCTTTGTGCCAATGCTATTGAAAATCGTGATCACCTTTTCTTCAATTGGAATTTCTCAAACTCAATTTGTGAGGAGATTAATTATAACAACTCATATAGCAGTTCTACTACATCTTGGGAGGGGGTGATTTCTAATACTTCCATGCACTTTAAAGGGAATACCATCATTGATAAGCTTAGAAGATCTTCCTTTGTTGTTGCCATCTACTGCATATGGCTAGAGAGGAACAATAGAATTTTTAAGAACAATACCTCCAATTATGATAATATCATGAGAGATATTAGCTTGCTTGTCAAATGAAAATCTCATAAATGGACAAAATCAAGGAGAAATTTCAACAATTGTCTTATCTGTAATTATTGGGGTTTAGATGATAATCAAATGTTGTTTAGTTAGTAGGCTGCTTGTTCATTGTATTTTGAGGTTCAAACGTTGCTTTTCATGCTTTATGTGGATTATTTTATCTTGTGAAAATTGATCCAAGGAGTATATGCCCTCCTTGTTCTTGTATAATCTTCTGTTTTTAATATGATTCTTAATTACCAAAAAAAACTGAGTTGATGGTGGATGTTGCCCCCGGACTATATGATCTATCATCTCGTCCTGATCCACAGTACCTGGACCTGTTACCTTCACCTCACGAGCCAAAGTCCAGTATCCTAGGATTTTTAACCGATCTATCATGGTGAGCATGTCTCCTATCCTTGTATGGGTCAAGAGGTGGCATTTCACGCCTTTTATCAGAGTATTCACCCCTACTAAAGAATGGGTTTCATCTCGGGCCTATTTTACCCGACTAAAAAGGTTTGCGGTAGCTTCTTCATGCTCTCCTACATATCCTCCTGGCCTCTATCCAGGCTCATTAAGATCCCATATAGGTCGCCCATGCCCACAAGCATTGAAGCAGGAAATCTTTTAACGTCTCGACTACTTTTTGAGTTTTTTGTCATTTTCGTAGTTTTTCCAAAAAAATAAAGTATCATAATACCCAAAATAGAGTAAGATAATTATTGCGGTAGAAGAAATTTTAAAAAGAGTGAATTTAAAGCACGAAAGAGTATATCCGATTATGGATTCAAGGAATTAAACAGAATTGAACAAAAAATGACTAAATAGAACTCTAACCCGTCAAACCCAGATGAATCGGAGTGCGATTTACTGGTTTACCCAAAAACGGGTATCCTCGAGTATGGGAAACTAACAATGGTGGAAAGCAACAAATGTCTTGCTATTTCCACAAATGGTGCCAATCTATTATTGCCTAAAACTAGTATACTAATTTGGTCTTATCAAGAGTACACTAATTATAAACAATAATAGATAAAGATATATAAATCACAAAAAAGCTAATGTAGAGAAACAGTAGAGAGAGATGAGAGAAAGATAATGAAACCAGAGTTATGTGGTTCGGCCTAATGATGTGCGTACATCCACAGGTACTACTATTGATTGTATTGATTTAATGGGAAAAATTCATGAACAAATGTTGGATACAAGCTCTCAAGTTCACTCTAGACTTTGACAGCATTTCGGTAGGAAAAATATATCTCTAACCTCTTAAAGTGACGGGGGCGTGTGCGCGTTATTAATAGGTTGTCAGAAGAGAGAGAATAGAGAGGGACATGTATCCTGCCTTTATAGGTTAGGGAAGGTACACATTTTACATGCAAGTGGAAAATAATCATAAAGTTTATTATAAGCACATGGGGGAATATTTACATATCTCCCCACATTTACTGCACTGCTGACATCATACAATCACACAATACATGCTTACTTTGACGAAAATACATAACGGTGTTAACCTGTTATGATCTAGTTGGGTTATACTAACTAACTGTGACACTAGGGCCGACTAGAATGCCTAGGCCGACCAAGATGATGATAACTGCACCAACATCATTTCTACGAGTAAAGAGTCCAGGTGTCTACAATACCTCGTAATTTTAATGATTTTATTTAATTGGATTAATTAAATTAAATGGGATAATTATTTGAAAACTAATCCGGATTTAAATACTAGCGAGACGAGATTTGGTATTTGATTATGATAATAATGTTGAATATTAATGAATGAATATTACCATATGATTATTAAATTTATTAATATTGTCGTGAGTTATAAATACGAAAATCTTAAAAATTAAGTTGGGACGCATGTGTCAGTCGTGTCAGGAACCAATTTAATGGAATTAAAAGTAAATTTATATTTTTATCATCCGTATGGTCATTTTGAGTGAGACAACCTGTCTGGAAGGGTCAAAATAGTCAGAAAACACTAGCCGGGGGTTTAGTTTGGGTCTGGGGCATTTTTAGGCCTAACCGGGAGGGTATTTTAGTCATTTTGATTTTTAAGGAATGTTAACCCACGAAATTTAGACTTAGTTTATCAGCCAACTCTTAGGACTCTTAGGGGTTTCACAATCAAAATCACCTACGGCAGTTAGAGAATAGAGAAGGAAGTTCCCAAGAAGAAAAACCACCCATAGAGGCTATTACACCACCACCACCACCACCACCACCGGTTAGATCGAAAAGAGGAGATATCTTCCGTACCATCTGCTTCAAAGGATCATAACAACGAATTTTCTAGGCAAGTGATTTAATTCATTAAGATTCGGCAAATAATTTATCCATGATAGTTTAGGATTTGATAATTCATGTAAATATGGAAACTCATGAAATTTGGAGATGAAACCTTAATCTGGGTAGGACTTATATGTAGATTCAATTCTGGAAACATCTCAATAAAGAAATTGTAAACCATCCATAGCTAATTACGAATTTATGAGGAATTGTATGATGATTGTTGGAGAAAATAGAAAAATAAGGTTTTTATGGCAACTAGATGATTTGATCCAAGAAAAGTGTGATTATTGATGATTTAAGAATTCTGGAACTTTAAGAATGATATATTTAGTTTGTTAGATCACCCAAAATGTTTACTTTAGAATTTGGCATTGTGTAGTGGGAATTTGGGACAAATCTAGGGTTGAAAACGCAGAAAAACCTGCACCTGCTTGATCGATCGATCGACGTTCATAAGTCGATCGATCGACATTCTTGGGTCGATCGATCGACCTCCCCAGAAACTGAACTTTTTCCCTTTTTGGATTTAAGTGATTTGGGCCATTGAAAGTTGTAGGTGGGGACTATGTGAATACATTAGAACTTGAGGGAGACTAGTAAGGATATAATTGAAGGCCGAAGCATAATAAAATTGGTCTGGAACGCAGTGTTGAATTTACGAGTGTCCGACAAGTAATTTACTACTCTAAGTTGCGAGAGCATGACTTAAATTTGTATGAGTGATAAGTTAGGATTAGAGACAAAAATATGGACCTCGAAGTATAGAATTGTTATTTGGGATACGTGGGAGACTTAGTAACCTTTTCGGGAAAGGTTTATGTACTTGAAACTATAGATGTGAGATTTCTCGGCAAAACTTATTATTTATGAGTTGGGATGATAATAGCGTACGAATAATACTGATGGTATAGGGCAAAAAATATACCTTTAATAATGGGATATCTACCTAATTGTGTGAATACTTAGTATATGGACTATTGTGTGTAAGACATACCTACCATACTTGCTATCACGGGAGGTTGGCTTTCAAAAAAGGACCATATGATCTTTGTGTGCCTACGGGGGGATTTAGAATGGTACCTTAAGGACATAGGGTTGCTAATGACTCATTTGTGAGTTCATAAGTCAGCTGACCATGGGAGCGTAGGTATTTGCTTAACCCATGGGTATTGTAACACCCCGCCCGCCCGGCGAGAGCGAACGGAGCGCTAATGCGATAAAATAAATCCAAATCCACAAATCACAAGGTATAGAGCATCTAAATAAACCCACAATAATATAAATCCACTAATCTCAATCTCTTCAATTACAACAAGTCTCTCGAATTAAAATTACAACTATCTAACTCCAATAAAGATACAAATCTCCAAAGCTCTATACATCAAAATAATACAAATCTTTACCAAACAATCCTCGCTAAAATCAATCTCCATAGCGCCCCAAAATCCGCGCTAACCTGCCACTAAAAGAAAATATGGGGAAGTACACAATACGACAGGAAAGATGCTCAACAAATATATGTTAGCGATGAATAAAACATAACGACACGAGTATGAATATTCAAATCAAAATGTAAATCTCAAAGCATTTATCAATATAATTTCTCAACAACACATCAATGGATAACCAGGCCTCACCCCATTCGCATATGCTTTATCAAGCCATAGCCTGGGAATAGGTATTTTGGCGGGTTCACAACATCCGTGCCATATTAAAATCTCATGACAACGTGCTCATCAACAATATAATGATACCACATGAATCAAAATAATTTCAACAATTATTTTCTAGATTTCAATGAATTTATCAATTCAAATATGAGTTCAATTAAACAAGAATTCAAAGAGAATGACACTCGCGAGATTTAAGGAGCGTATTGTGTAAAACCCCATACCTCAAACAATGATGAAAAACCAATGATCACATCCTCAAGATCAACTCAAAATATCTACAAAAACTCCTCCAAGAACCTCCAACAAAATAACCCCAAGAACACCTCTAATCTAAGGTTGGAACTCATAAATCTCAAGGGCCAAAATATAAATAAAAAGAAGAGGAATATAAAATATATTTGCTGCCAAAATTTGTGCCAAAAGTATGTTAAAAAGGTTGCCCACGACTTCCTTTTATAATGCAAAGAAATGAAGAGTTGGAATCCAAAAGACTCCTTTAAATAAGGCAAAGAAATGAAGAGTTGGAAGTCAAAACAACTCCAAGAGTTAAAAACATTTAAAAATCATTTTAAAATCCGTTTTCGAAACCGTTTGAAATTCTCGCCTTTAAAAATAATAACCAACATATTTGAGCAATAAATCTAATTTTATCAAAAACTTTATTTTCCTCCATTTTCCAGAAATTAATTAAAATAGCCTAAAATTATGCGGGTTGTTACAGGTATGTGAACTATGTTCGCCTCCAATATGTGTGATTTTGTTTATTGAAATAGTTCCTGAGTGATTCGGAACGCGAAGTCCTTATGTATGTGATGTACTGGGATTCGATATCAGAGTATGCGTGCACCATAACTTAGCCTAGGGGTGCCATATTTGTGTATATAAGCCGAGATTGTTATACTTGTACTTGTAACTGGCTCATTGTTAAATTGTGAATGCGAATAATCGAGATATTTAAATGGGATTAAAAATGTGAGAATCCATATCGTAATTGATTTAGTAATCTGATTAATGTAAGGGTGAATTATTTGTAGATTATATTAGAATGATATGAATAGACCCCTATATTATAACGTGAAGTCAGGAAGTGGTACAGACTAGTTAGTTAGCGGCATAACTAGGATGGGTTAAGGGTATACATTAGGCGTGCACATTAGTTGAGGATTTAGCAACTCATGTGAGAGCACGTAACTAACATGTATATAATATTTACTGTTTAATGCAATTAAACACTTGCGATATTTTTTAAACTGTTTTCACATCGAGCTCTGACCCGTTTGCTTCCAAATCTATTTTTCTTGTAAAACATTTTTAGGTGCCCATCCCAGGGACGCCAAGCTTAGGATTTCCATTCCATTGACATGCTGTAGCTACTGTGGAAGTTACAGGATCTCGTTACTAGACGCCTCCACCTCTATCATTGCTTCAATTGGGAGTCATTTACTCTAGTTAGGGCTTGTTGCCCATTCTATTCAGTGACAACAGTCTTAGACTTTCAGTTATTTCAGTCTTGGGATTTAATTATTGCATTGAGACATTTGTATTGGATTTTTTACATTGCTATTATTATTGGATTATTTACTCCAGACATCAGTTATTCTTTCTGTTGATTACCTTATGAGTTTGTTCATGTGATGGTCGAATGATGATTTAGATTACTTTATTGTTGGTTAAATAAAATAATAAAATTTGGCACTTCACTATTTTAAATATTAGGTGGCTAGTAATTAATTTAAATATTTTTCGACAGTGATGCTATGAACTGAACCAACTTGACATTTTGTGTTAATTTAAATAAAGGAGTAGCTACCCGGTATTTAATTAATCGGGGTGTCACAGTGTCTTCCTCTGATTGGTGTCATACCATATTTATGGAATAACACGGACCATAATCTAATGCCTCATAACTTATTCTCAAACTTTGCAAGATATCCTTATTAGGTGTTTTTAGCTATCTCAATGACTTTTCCCCATAATCTTTATCCCCCTTAACAAATAATAATGACCCTATAGTAACAAGAAAAAAAGGATGCCTTCTAGAAGTGGATACAATATTATTTGAGAGATTGTAATAATCTTTTGTAGGAAAGTTCTTCAAAAAAGCATGCTTTCTAAAAAAATTGAAGAGAGTCATGATAGTTCATGACTTGTAATTTCGGGTTCGTGTCTAAACGAGTCACTTTTTTATCGTGGGAAAAATGATATCTAAACGCGACCCATTACCTTCACATGTTGTGTTGTGTTTTTACCCATTACACTAAATAATTTTAAATCGTATATAGGTTGATACATTACTAAAACTCTCATGAAGTGATGTTCACTATGAATAAATTAACATTAATCCACATAAAATATTTGGAACACACAACAATATTCAATTGATCTTAACGGGTATTAATGGGTGAAGGGGGTCAACACTGACCCGACCCATTAAATATCGCGCCTTATCGGGTTAGCACTTATATTTACCCAAAATCATTAAGGATCCACCCATTAACTTATAAATTTTGTGTCCGTTCGTGTCGTATTATCGTATTATGTGTCATTTTTCTCGGTCAACACAGAAGCCAGGGGTAAATCACACCCACCAAAAAAAAGTACTGTGTACATTAGAAATTATGGTCAGTTACATTTATGCACTTCCTCCCCCCCCCCCCCCCCCCCCCGCCTCCAATCACATGTGATCTCCAAAAAATAAAGCCCACAATAACTCCAAAGTTCCAAGAATTTTAGCAGAACGTAACCCATGATACCCATCACTTCAACTTTTTGAATATCTTAGTGTTTATTTTATTACATAGGGTGTCAAAATTTACAATGGCAAATTTTGCTTACGTAGCCCAACAAAAATTATCGTGGAAAATCATCAAAATTAGCATGAGTGTCTAGTATTTTAATATTAGATGGAAAATTTTACCATAACAAATGAAGCATATCGAACATGCTAAAAGGATGGCAAACTCAAAAGATTTACTATTTTCCATGGCAAAATTTTCTTTGCCATGCTATGACCCTATATGTTTTGTTAAATATCACCAACCACCACCTATTAACAAGGGGTGCTATTAAAGGCACCCCAAATATTCCTTCTAACACCACAATAAAAGCCAAAACCATATTTTAATACAAAACATTAAAAGTAGATAATCTTTTATTTTGGATAAACTTATTAAAATACCCCCAATAAAAATGACAAATGACACAAAAAACATTTTCCCACTAAAACACGAAAATCAACCGGCCACAACTATTGTCACTACTAGGCACCAATATCCACCTCCATTGCTAATTTGTGAATTTTCAACCTTTTCTTTGTTGTTTTGGATATTTTTTGCAAGGAAAAACCCTAGTGGGCTTCAATGGAACCTCAAAAACCCACCCAATAGGTGGAGCGTCAAAATCCTAACATTCAAAGTTCACTTGATTTATTTGAGTAAATTTTCATCAATTTTATCATTTTTTTTAATCATTCGAGCAAAAAATAAAAGCATCAAATGTAAAAAACTTTAGTACAAGTACCCTATACCTTCGGTGACAAGTCAACAGAGGAGATGAAGTCTCATGGTGAACCGTAACCGTGGGGAATCACGGGCATTTCTACTTGCTATACCATGGATAATTTTGATCATAGTATCTTATAAACCACGACCAAAAGTCACCATTTGGGTCTGGTTTACAGTGTTAGTCCACCGTGGTTAGTGTTATAACCCCGGCTACTTCTAATTCTGGTAATAAAATGATACATAACTGCAACCAACCGTGGTCATTATTCTTAGCTTTTATGAATACTGTTATGGGATTATTATGAAAATTATAAATTGATTACTATAAACTAAATTTCAGTTTGATGAAGGACTTATCAATGATCCCAAATTTTAGCGAGGCATTGACGATCTATATGTCCCTAGCATGAGTAACAGCGCCGGTTACTTTCATAGACAGAAAACGAGCAATTCGAGCACTAATGATTGCTGAGGGAGTCAATCTGCTTACCTAAGTATGCGAAACAATTGTCATTTAAATGATAATGAAGATACGAACCGAGGTCCTAACTTGTTGGATGAGCTCTCTGATTTGAATGTTGCAAGAACTATAGCTCACAATTTAACTTTCGTGTTATTACTATATATATTACCTTAACATTTTTACTTTTTGATGTTTTGTTATAGGGTATAACTAATTACAAAGAAGATCTTAAACCTGTTGGGGATGATAATTCAGTTGAGTTCACCACTGGCGAGGTACAAACATTTTTCGTTATTAATGCATGCACTTATTTTTTGTATTTTTTGTTATTCGTAAAAACTGATTATCATGTTTCTTCATTTCTAGGTATTTTTTTCCTATGAATCAATGATAGACTAGGTTCAAGAACACGGGAAAAGGCTCAATGTTAGTGTCATTAAATGGAATTCAAAAAAATTTGTACTGGGAAGAAAACCTCATTTGATATTGGGTTGTGAATGAAGTGACATACATAGTAAACATAGTAAAAAGGAAAATGACGATGATAAGAAACGAAAAAGGAACACGGGCACTAGGAAATGCAGTTGTCATTTTTTAATGAAATGCATCCCTTTGTATGGAGGCCGTTGGTAGTTATCAGTCGTTTGTGGGTAGCACAATCATGAAGTGTCAATGACATTGGTCGGTAACTCCCACATCATTGAGTTAACCCAAGAGGAGTTGAATATTGTGAAGGCATTGGTGGCAAATGGTATTAGACCGAAAGAGGTCTTAACCACATTGAAATAATGTGCACAGACAAATTGTTCAATGATGAAGATAATTTATAATGCAAAATACAAGATGGAGACTTGGGAAATGTAGCTCGTATTCCAATGCAATAAATTTTTCATCTTCTTTTCGATAATCATTATGTATATTATCACAAGAGATGTGAAAGGACAAATTTCATAGAGGATATATTCTTCTTCCACTCTACATTAATTCTTTTGGCGAAGGTTTTCCCACTGTTCTTGTTAATGACTGTATTGGTTTGAATTCTATGGGTGAGTCATTTTGCATCATGTTTGATTTCTTGGATGGGGAGGAAGGAGGAAAACTTCGAGTGGGTATTGGGACATTTAAGAAGTCTATATGAGATAAAAGCATTACCGCAAGTTATTGTGTCCAACAAACAATAGTCACGTGTGAAAGATTGTGAAACTTGCTTATACAAAGTATGGTCTCATGGAAGAGAATGGGAAATTTTCTATTTAAGGGTGGATAAGGTTGACAAAGTAAGACACACCGTAGTCGTTTAATAAAGTTAGTATAGGCTTGGACAAGCATCGGTGAAATTTCCAAATCTCATCGCCTATATTACTAAACGTTGGATGTCGGTGCATATCAATTTTATTGTACTCAGAGTAACAAGGTTATATATAAGGGTAACTGGATGATAATCAAGGCCTAGGGTGTGAATTATCAACTCAAGAAACATTTGGATAGTATCATCAGTGCATTCTCCATAATTTAGAACATAATGGATGCGTTGCTATATCTACAAGTGACACAAATAACACTCGATTCTGAAAAGCCACTTAGAGTAAACAAGCATACACACAATGATCCGGTTTTGAGAGAAATTCGAGGATGAGCATCCCATTTGGCCTTAAACATGATTTTCCAGGAGTTGTACATCATGAGGTTGGTAGCCTCGAATAATACCAAGGACAAATGCTTTTCAGAGTTTCCATGCACTCACCTTCTAAGTATTGTGTACAATTTTCCCTATGAACTCGAGTTGGTACCATGTGAGGTAGATGTCAATCCAATTCCATCGTGGATTTGGATCGTCACTAGAGAAAACTTGTTATCGTATCAGATATCCCAAAACACCATGATGTGGATTACGCACTAGAAATATAATGTTCCAAGAAATGGTGGGAGAGAGTTGATGCGGAGTGTGAAAGATGTTATTGAGCTAGTTAATGGAAATTGCAGCTACATTAACTACCTCATTGATGAAACTCACCCCATTAAATAAAAAAGTTAGGATGAAGACGAAGAGGATGGGACAAAGGGATAGGAAAAATTAAATCTCAACAAAATAATTACCTTCAGTATAGGAGGTCAGGGTACCGAGAATGACCGACTTGAAATACAATTTACACAAGCACTCACCTTTCACCTCAAAAACTCTGGACAAATTGTCTATAGAAATGAGATTTTACATTATCCATTTACCTTAATTTTTCAAACCTTTTGTTGGTGATATGTTTTATTTTCTATCCAATGATAATTATGGGTACATGGTGATTGCAAAAGAGGGGAGGATTGGGGATGGGTGGAGGTATAGCCATTCGATAAGGAACGCAATTTTTACATGAGTTAAGTGAGAATAAGAGTCACTACGAATCAATAATGAAGTTGTACCCTATAGACTCATATAAACCTTGATTAGACTACTTTAGTTAAACATGCCCCAAAGATAATTGGTTTGTCATGCCAGAATTTGGGTACATTGTTACAAATGCTTTGAAGCTAATGATTGTCATGATATCCAAGGTTTAGGCATTGAAATATGTGCCATTTGACGTTGGGACTAAAAGTTCATTGAAAGATAATCGTTTTATCTTTAATTTTAATGTTATAAATGTACACTACGTATCGTTGGAATGTGAAAGGTTATATCCCCTACCTTATTACTAGTGATTGGAGAGGACACGCCAAACTTGAGGCTTTGGAGTGGGATAATATTTTTAAGATCCGTGTGGGTGAGTTCCAAATTTTTTTCCCACATGATGTTGTGAATAAAGATGAACCAATCGTGATTTCATCTAATGAAGAAGTGGACTTGACAGTGCCTTGATGAAGCTTCTAAAGTATATATGTTTGTAGAGAAACTTGTGAATAATTTTTATAAAGAAGTTTTCAAAGAGGTTTGTTAAGAATCTTTTTACGAAGAAGTAAATTTAACTAATTACTAATTTAGGTGAAGTTGTGAAGGAAATGATGATGTAAGTTTTGTGGAAATGACAAATTTGTGATTTATCTTTAATGGACCTTCTTTATTATATTAATTTTATGTAATTACTTGTACATATTATGTTTGTGTGCAAGTGCCATGTAATGTTTTGGTGCATATTATGTTTGTGGGTTTGTGTAATATTTTAGTACATATAATATTTAGGTGCAATCTTGATGTAGTGGGGAAATTTTAAAATGGGAAGAGTTATTACGACAATACCTTGTCGTGCCCTTATCTAAACCCACTCTCACTTTCAATCGAGTTATTACTAACACCAAACCATTAGTATTTGTTCTCCAGAACAACACAATTATAATGGTTGACATCGTGACTTCCAACTGTGAATACCATTTCATATCTACTTATAACTGTGTGAATACATAGCACAGTGACTTGTGGTCGAGTTATCTCCACTCACGGCATCTTAGAACCATGGGAAATTCCATGATATTTTATGTTCGGTGGCTTTTGACCGTGCATGTCATTCCATGGTGACAAGTCACTGTTATATGATAGATGGCGGTTGTAAGTCACCATGGATTCACAACCACGGTTAGAAGTCATCGGGGTATTATGAATCAAAGTGGGATGACATTGAACATAAATTCATTAATTTTGGCATTCAATGCCTTACAACTGTGTTTGGGTCTATCTCACGATTGGAAATGGTCATAGGTTTTAAATATCTCTATTTAATGTCCCATTTAGTCCCATCCAATTTGTTTATATTGTGTGATAAATGTCAAATTTGATGATATAGCATGAAAATATGAATTACTAACATATGATGATAGACCATGCAAACAATCAAAGTTAATAACATATGATGATACACTATTCAAAGTTAACAAAACAAAGTAGAAAAAATTTATTGTAATCCAACAATTACAAGTACAATTGAATAAGACTAAGACATGAAGGGGATACATATTGAAACATAATTTTGTGGTGGATTAAGGCATGAAGAATAACTTTCCTTAAGGTTTTGTTTTTCCTCACTATAAGAAATCGTTTTCGAGTTCGTTGAAAAATTGCCTCCAAGATACAACAATCCAATGGAATATTTGATTATCAGTCTTAAAATATTTCATCTAAGGTTCATAATACTTACCAAATGGCATTTTGATAGTGCGTGCTCTAGGCACATGACTGGTGAGAAGTTGTATTTTATCGACCTTATGAATGGCAAGGAAGGCAAAGTCACATTTGGATATGGGAGTAGGCCTAGTATTTTAGGACGTGGTTGCATTGAAATACCCAAATTTACTAAACTAGATAATGTGTTGTACATCGAAGGGTTGAAAGCAAACTTATTAGCATAAGCCAACTTTGTGAAGCAAACTTTACAGTTAAGTTTGACCGGTTCGAGTGTAACGTATATGATTAATCCGATGAATGTTTATTTCAAGGAGTGAGGAGCGATGATAATTGTTATAGGATCATTCTCAAACCCTTCTTTGTGTGCAATAATGCCACGGTCTCCTTTATAGACCTTTGGCATCAACGACTGGGTCATGTGAACTTTAGAGATATTGAGAGATTGGTAAAGAATGACTTAATTCGTGGCTTACCATCACCTGGGAAACCAACTTCCTCGATTTGTGGCCCTTACCAACAAGGAAAACAAATCCAAAGTCCCTATCAAAATTTGAATACCATTTCCACTTCTCGTATGTGGCAGTTGATACATATGGATCTTATGGGTCCTACTCATATGGAGATCTTAGGTGGTAAGAGATACATTCTCGTGATGGTCGATGACTTTTCGAGATAATCTATCATGGGTTTTCTTAGAGAAAATTCTGATGCGGTTGAGTTCCTAACAACCAAGTGTTATATCTTATAACCAATATGATATCATTATTATTTGGATGTGTAAATGGCATTTAATTTAAGAGGCCGGAGTCGATAACTATTATTATGGAGTGGGCATTAAACATATGTTTTCATTCATTCATACTTCTCAATAAAATGGGATAGTTAAGAGGAAAAACTGGACAATACAAGAGATAGCTAGATCCATTCTTCTTAGGAGAAACGTGCCTAGACATTTTTGGGCAGAGATAGTGAGTACCACAAGCCATACGGTAAATAGGGTATATCTTCGTCCACACACATTACACACGCCATATGAGTTGTGAACTGTAAAGAAACCTAACCTATCTATTTTTTTTGTTTTGGGGAGCATTTTCTACATTTTGATAGATAGAGAGCACTTAGGAAAGTTCAAATCCCAAAGCGACGAGGTGATATTTTTAGGTTATTCAACTTCGAGTAGAGCTTATAGGGTGTTTAACCTTGCAAGATCTAAGGTTATGGAGTCAGTAAACGTCACGATTTGAGATGACAAGCCACCCGATGACAATTCCATCATTCCCCATAATAACTCGCTGGACTCGACACTTGATTTAGAGGATCCACACTCTTGGGTTCAAAAGAGTCATGACCCCACTACTATACTTGGGGATCCCAAACTAGGTGTCAAGACTCGTGCTCAACATGAGAATGTAGTTAACTACTTTTGCTACACCTCGTTATTCGAGCCCAAAAATGTGAAAGAATCACTCAAGAATGAGCATTAGATATCTGTTATGCAATAAGAGTTGTTTTAGTTTCAAAAGAACAATGTCTGGGAATTCGTCCCCCAACCTAGCGAGACAAACGTGATTGGTACCAAGTGGATTTACAAGAATAAGATGGATGAGAATGGTACCATAGTATGCAATAAGGATACGTTGGTCACTCAAGGCTACACACAAATTGAGGGTGTAGACATTGATGAGACATTTTCTCCTGTTACTATGCTTGAGTTCGTCCGCTTTCTACTCGTCATAGCATTTTATCTACGCTTCAAGTTATATCAAATGGATGTCAAGAGTGCCTTTCTTAATATAATTCTATAGGAAGAAGTATACGTGGAACAATTAAAGGGGTTCGAAGACCCAAATCACCCAGGACACATTTTTTATCTTAAGAAGGCCCTTTATGGTTAAATCAAGAACCCAGTGCTTGGTGATAGAGTCTCACTTCTTATCTCTTATCTCTTGGCTTCAAGAGAGGGGGAGTGGATAAGACATTGTTTCTGAGGAGAGAGAGTGGTCCAATATTGGTTGCCTAAGTCTATGTGGATGACATAGCCTTTGGATCCACGTGCTCTAGACATGCTCGCACTTTTGAGGAGGAGATAAAGAGTGAGTTTGAGATGGGCACGGTTGGTGAGCTTACGTTCTTCTTAGGAATCCAAGTGCATCAATTAGAGGATGAGATATTCATATCTCAATCCAAATATTCTTGGGACTTAGTAAATAAGTTTGGTTTAGACTCCGCTAAGAACTCACGCGACCGTATGAGTACATCGACTGAGTTTATCAAGGACACTTTAGACAAGGACGTAGAGCAAACTCTTTATAGGAGCTGAATAGTTAGTCTTCTCTACTTAACAGTTGTTGTACCGATATTTCCTTTAGCATTAAAGTCTTTGTGCGATACCAAGCATATCCAAAAGAGTCTCACTTACTTGCACTTAAATGTATCATCAAATACGTAAGTGGCACTCTTTTTTACATTACTTGGTATTCCTTTGATATCAATAATCGTTTGTCTGCTTATTCTGATGTCGACTGGGCCAGGGATGTTAATGGTTGTAGGAACACGTCGGGTGGTTTTTTTAATTTAGGAATGCTCTTGTCTCTTGGTTGAGCAAGAAGAAAAACTCCATATCTTTGTCCACGACCGAGGCCGATTATATAGCCACCGAGAGTTGTTGCTTGCAACTCTTATGGATGGAGCAAATGTTGGAAGATTATTGGATTTCCTAAGGCACAATAACTATTTCATGTGATAATACGAATGCAATTAATATATCCCGTAATTCGGTACAACATTCTCCCACAATGCACATTAGGATATGTAAGCTTTTTATTTGTGATCTCGTTGAGGATAAGGTCGTGTCCTTGAGATCTGTGATTACCGAACGTTAATTAGTTGATAATTCACAAAAGATGCACTTAGATTCGAGAATCTTACGAAGTCTTTTGGTATTTTCTCCGTTGATTGAGTTTGGGTATTTTATCTAGTGTAGGGTGTTTATCATGATCAAATTTAATATCCCAATTTCTAGATTTTATTTCTATGTATTCCTATACTTTTTCTTTTTTATATATTTTGAAAATTCCAAAAAGATTTTCTTTTTTTTTTTAAATTGAAAAAATATATTTTTGATAATTTTTTTGAAAAAGACAGATTTTTTGTTTTTCACTATATATGGATGTAAATTTAAGATATCCGGCTCACCCTTACATTCCATCCCTTCACGTGACTTTTCATAATGTTTTGAAACATGGCTATGTTTCGTTAGTGTGCTTAATTATGTGAGCATAGCATTACGTTGTTCATTGATGATTACTTTCTCCATGCTAGACTCTTTATAACTTTTATTCCACATGAGTACGAACTTTTCATTGTACTTGCTTATCATATGTTGAATACGGTGTTCTCATCCCAATCATGCTTAATAACGAACCAAATGTAAAACGAGATAAGTTGTGCTTATAAAAACCATGGCTCGGATTTTGTTTCACGAAAAATATTGTTATATAACAATGGAAAGGGGCTATGAAAGGGCAAAACTCTATTTGCGTTAAAAGCCACCATTTGCAAAAAGAGCCTAAAAGATTAACGGCACATAAAAATAGAAGTGCCAATGCCATTTATTATATATATTAATGATTTGCTACATATAAGCCTTATGATTTCTTTTTTTTTTTTGGAAAATTAATGTATATTAGACCAAAACAACATTCACAAGAGCAACTGAAAGAAACTCAACCACTACCCTGAGGGGCATTCCCCTCCAGCCAATTAAATAAAACACAGGCCCAAAGCCA
Organism: Sambucus nigra; assembly: GCA_949130495.1. Classification (NCBI taxonomy): domain Eukaryota; kingdom Viridiplantae; phylum Streptophyta; class Magnoliopsida; order Dipsacales; family Adoxaceae; genus Sambucus; species Sambucus nigra. The sequence goes on along the minus strand of OX422216.1, from coordinate 95,230,706 downwards.
AAAGAAAATCCACAACACCTATGATAAAATGCTTTCATGGATAATCTAGTTCATACGATCCATCCAATTCTCATATCTTCTCTTCCCATTCTTTCATGTCAGGGCTTTAGCTCTAACTATTACCTCAATTTCCTTAATGATCACCTCAGTGCTTTTGGTCATTCTATTAAAGTGTCTCGCATTTATGTCCATCTAGAGGCAATAGATAGTGGTGGAAAAAGAAATTCTTCCGATTCTATTATAAAGCACTGAGGTGATATCTTCAAAATGTTTGAGAGTGAATTCATATATATGTGAGATTTTGAGGGTGTTTTAAAGTAGAAGATCAGTGGATTTGCACAATGGACTCTCTTGAAAAGAATTAAATAGTTTGGCATTTTTTTTGTAACTAAGTATAACAATAAACAAAAGAATATAAAAGATGGAGGATGGAATACCCTCCTAGGGTCCAATTTCGTAGATAAAATCAACCCAAACAAAGCTTTATAAGCAGAAAGGAAACTAGCCTAAACAATAAGGGTGCAACAGAAGCATTATTCAGTAAGTAATTGATTGTCATCAAGACCCCAGCTCATACAAATAAGCCAATTGTTGAAATTTAATCTATATTTTTTCCAGCTATAGGATTTGCATTTGACAAAGAAGGTGATATCATTCATGATGCCAGCATGTTTGGAACTAGAGTTTTTGAAAATTCTGTTGTTTCTCTCCATCCATATGCAGTAGATTGTAGCAGCAAATGATGAACTTTTGATCTTATAATTGATGTTTTTACCTATGAATTTTGTGGAAGCATCCAAAATGACTTCATACCAGGTTGTGGTACCATTGATGTAAGAGTTGTTGTATTTATCTCCTCCTAAATTTCAAGAGAGAAACTACAGTTGAAGAAAAGGTTGTCACGAGTCTCAGTACCATTATCACAAAGAACACAAATGTTGTCGTGTGAAATTCCCCAAGCCAGGGTCTTATCCTCGGTGTTGATAGCATCATTGCAGACTAGCCATAATATGAAAGAATAATTAGGAATATTACTAGTGCTCCAAACAATAGGGGGTCATTAAGGAGGGTTGGGATGATGTCTAATAGAATTCCAAGCAGAATTGATGGTGAAGAGACCATTAGCCATGGCACTTAGGAATAGTTTGGGGTTATTCATTTGAGGATCATTTAAATTCATGGCATATTGCATAAGTTGAGTCAATTTAATTTATGTTCAACATTTTTACACCTAAGGTTGAAATTTAGTTCTTTCTTTAGAATTATCGCATGACTTCGTGCACTTATGTAATGAATGCTTATGTTGATTTGCCTATGGGATATGTTCATACAATTACATTCCATTTTCACGATTCGGATATTTTAGTGTTATTCCATGATACTATGTGTTTTATATCTATCTGTACTTTTATATATATACTTGAACAATTTTGAGAAACTTCAAAAGAAGTAGTTTGACAGGGGGATAACACATTGTTCCTTTTGGATATTCATCGCATATGCTTTATTGATTATATTTGTGATGACATCTTTGCTTCTTCATGTGATGTTTATAATTCATACTTAGTTTCTAACCCTTTGTCTATTATAGATAAAACGGGAGAGAATAAATTGGGGGGAGTTTAATGTTTTCTTTAAACTCATACGCATCATGGTATTTTATTTTATTTCATGTGTGTTTGTCTCTTCCACTTTAATGATGATTTCATGGACTACATAAGATGAAGACACAGTTGGTTGAAGGGAGAACAATTTCAGTTGAAGATAAAGTTTCAATGAAATATGAAGCATCACATCAAATATGAGATATCGATCATAAAAAGATATAAATCAAGCATGTGTAATAATAATCTCAAAGAAAACACAACCAAGTATTTTTGAAATTTTTTAGTTTTTTAAAAAAATCACAAATACAACACGATACCATAGATAATATATGCAAAATATATCAAAGAAAATATGACAAACATATATAAGTACAAACAACCATAAAATATGACACAAAAAATATAAGCTTTACACACTAGCATAGTATCAATGTGTCCAAACATGTGTGATGGAATGAATGGGTGTGAAATAGATAAAAAATAATTATAACCCAAACACTCAAATATGTTCAAGAAGTTCCAAGTGACTGCAAAATTTTATCAAACTAAGCTTTAGCATCAAATGACAAATAAAGTCGAACTTAATGAACAAAACAAGCACAATACAAAAAAGCCTTGAATATTAATGATTCTACAAATTAATAGTGTTACAACAAAATAAGCATAACTAGGTATCGTTGAGAAAACTAGGGGTGTTCGAGGGCCGGCCCAGTTCGTTTTTTTTTTTGGATCGGATCGAATTGATCGGTCCTCTAAACAAATGGAGCGAGACTGGACCGATATGTAATACCCCGTATTTCTGAATATTCCAAATATTCCATTTAATTAGATTGGAGAATTAAATGAGAAAATATCGGCTTGATTTAAATTACGTAAGAGTAGTAATTTAAAGAGTTTTATTTAAAATTGTAATTATGGTATATTAATCGAAAGATAGATACCGGTATATATTGCATCATTTATTTACTTAGTGCGAGTGGTAAATAGTTACTTAACGCGTATAGACCGCGTTGGGGTGAGAACGAGTAATATTTTTTAAGTGACTCAAATGATAATTTAGAGGTCACCAAAGAGTCCGGAAGGGTCAAATTAGTCAAAATAGTATACCCGGGGGTACTAGTTGAGTCCCGGGGTAATTTTGGGCTAAACCGAGACTGTTCTGGGGCATTTTAGTCTTTTAACATAAGAGGGTATGGAGACCTACGAAATTGAGAGTTTTATATCAGCCGTATGATAGATGAATTAGGGTTAGAACACCCATGACAACACCAATACCATTAGAGAGAAGAGAGGCAGAACTTTCCAAAGCAAAAAGAAGATTCGGGAAGGATTCAAAGGGATTCCTACCATCAACTTGTTGGGGAAGAAGGATTGAAGGACGAAGATCATCAATCATCAACAAGAACCACAAAATCAGACCCTACTGATCATAAGGCAAGTTGTTTATTGCAAATTATAAAGTTATAATACCCATGTGTAGGGTTTTTGAATAGTTTTGTTTAAATCAATATTTTGATTGGAGAAAGATGATATTTATGCATGTTGGGATAGGAATCGCATGTAGAATGATTTAAACTATGTAGAGAATTAATATTCAGATTAGACTTGATGATTTTCGGAATAAAAATCTGGATTTTGAATGATAATATGGGAAGAACACCATAACTAGGGTTTCAAGAAATTCTGGGTTTTAATTCATTAATTCTTTAAAGTAATTGGAGTTTTGATGTATTTGACACGTTAGAAACTGTCCTAGTATATGTGGAAAAATGTTAGGATCATTGGGTTAAAGTTTGGTGGAATGTAATGGAGTTTGAAGATTTGTTAATGGAGGAAAAATCTTAACGAAGAAGAAGACTGCGTCTGCCCCTGTTCGATCGATCGATCGATCTCGGACTGTCGATCGATCGACTATGTCGATCGATCGAACCCAGCCGTCGATCGATCGACGAAAGCTGTTTTCCGAAAATTTTGTGTTTAATCCTTCGTTGAGTTCAGGAATGAATGAGTATTCTAGGATTTACATTATACTTATTTGGGAGTAAGAATAAGACCAGTAGGTATATTGTTTAGGTCCAATAAGGCCATTGGGTGTAGGGCTTGGATTACGGACCGAGGAGAATAATCCGATTTAGTAGAGTATCGGGGACTTCGAAAATTGATTACGGGGCGAAATAAATTCAATTTAAGTAATAGACCAGTAAGGTAAGAAATAACTACTAAAATTATATGTAGGGGTAACTAGGACCCTTAGAGTTGTGTGAATACTCAAATAAATACGATTAATGAGATAAATCGTAAAGCGAATATTGTACGGTAGATATATGAGATTAAAATATTACGTACGTATATGATTAATAGGTCCGGCGTGTACCTACTGAATTATGTGATCTTTTAGGTAGGGAGATTATACCTAAATTAATTATGTTAGGGTCGATGAGACATTCCGAACTAACATAAAGTTATTATGTGTTTGGGGTCGATGAGAAATGCCGAACCAAACTTTGAACTGGGGTCGCGATGAGAGAGTCAAGAACCAGAATATGTGTATATATATATATTTTTAAAAATAATTGGGGTCGATGGATCATTCTGAACCAATTCTTACTTGGGGTCGATGAATCATTCCGAACCAAGAGTCCTTTACGTGTATAAAAAGGGCAAAATAGTAATGACTGATATTTAGTATATATTATGTGTGAAATATATATACTAGTGACGATATTTTACTTCTGTGTATTAGTAGATTGATATATAGTATGTATTTAAAGATACATACTGAAATGGTAAGTTAAGTAGTGAAACTTAATTACGAAATGCACCTTTAGATAGAGAAAATCTATTTAGTAATTCAAGTAGTTAAACTTAATTACATAAGTGGGAAAGTTAACAATTGTGAGAACTGTAGTAATTTTAGTAGTGAAACTAAATGAGAAGTCTTGAGAAATAACATAGATTAAATGTTACTTGGGAATTATTTAACATACGCGAGATGTTAGTAAAACGGTTGTACTGTATGGGCGGTACTGGAACTTGGGAACAGATAAGTTCAGTTCACTACTTTGGTTTTAGTTAGCTTGAGAAGTATGGCTAGATAAACTAAGTGTAGAACGTTAGGTGTGCACAAAAGATGAGGGGTGAGTTAACTCAAGAGAGTGTACGAGAACCTAACATGTGTAATTAATAACCGCATTTTATATTGTGATAAACGCTTGCTAAATATTTTCAAAATGTTTTAAGTACTAACTCTTGCTATAAAATATTTTTAAAACCTTTTAGGTGTCCAGCCACAGGGACGCCATGTGTGATGATTCCATTCCAGACTCGGAGCTGTAATACTGTGGATGCTTACAGGATTTGACTAGACGATATCTCTCATTCAGATCTAGCACAGGATCTCGCACACTTCTATGTATGGACTTGTAGTCCGGTATTAGTCTCAGATGTTAGATTCAGACTAGTGGTTATTCTATTGATTGTTTGGGATTTTTAGCCGATGGTTTATTCGATAATACTTCTGTTCTGTTGTACTTTTACTTTGTTGTTTGAATTACAGTACATGATTATTTGTACTTTGTTCCGTTTGGTTGATTTATCTGTTTTAAAGAAAGATAAAATTTGGCACCGGTCTAATTTTACTTAGGGGATTAGTAATTAAAAAGTTTTCGACAGTGATGCTAAGAATGAACCATTTGAGAAACCTGTTTTAATTTAATGAAGGCCTGATCACCCAATGTTTAATTAGGTGGGGTGTCACACGATAATGTCGGTTAATCGTCCCTAGTCGGTTCGATTATTTATAGGGCCGGTATGATCTAACTCGTTGGTTCTCACACTAATGAATTAAATCATTTATAATAAAAAATTATGCTCGAGTGTATTTTTTCAAACATAAAAAATTAAAAATATATCAAAATTTGTAATTAAAACAAACCTACTATTGGATTAATCTATAATTTAAACTAATCAAATATTAAAATATATACTTTTACTATTTATTTATCTTATATATGTAAAAATATATTATTTTAAATAGAGTGGTCTGGGTCGGTCATAACAGGGTTTTTAAAACAATAAACTGTGGACCGGACCGACTAGGTCGGTCCACCAAAAAAATAAACCGAGACCGAACCGATTAAGAAAAAAGACCGAACAAAAAGGATCGGTTTGGCTCGATTCGATTCGGTCTAGACAATTTTTTGAACACCCCTAGTCCAAACCCATTGTTCTTCAACTAAACTCCCTAAAAAGATAAACATGATCATATATTCTATTCTTTCCTCTATTTTTTTAAGCGATTTATTTTGAATCATCAAGCAAACTAATCTATTTTGGCCTTTTTTGGCATATTTCTCTTTTAATTGCCTTAATTTTTTCTTGGTGTATTTTCAAACAGTGGTTTTCACGACAAGTTCACTTGCCTATGCAGTCCTTTCCCGTGCACTCTCATATTTTTTCAATACAAAATGAAATCTCACGGGCAACGGTTCTTACATGCACAAATCTCCATAGTCAAATAAATATGTAGATGACAAAATTGATAGTAGAACATCTCACCAAGCTCAAATATACATCATGAAGTAAAAATCCAATAAGCTTGTGCATGTGTGTTTGTGGAGACATAAACAAAATCGAATCCGTAAAGCAAGTCAAGTTCGAAACAACTCCATAAACATGGTTAATATTAATATAAGCATCTAACGTCATAACTAAATGTCCTAGTCACATGCAATTGCGTAGTGAATTGGATTCAAACACACAAATATGCCAAACCAAATGTGTAAAAATAAAATTCACAAAACTGAAAATCTTTTTGTATTTTTCAAAAAATTTATTAAAATAAAATCTTTTTTTTATATGACTCAATAAAAGAAAAAAATAATACAAAAGTACACATGTCATAACACTAGCACGAATACGGCATGAAGCACAAACTAGTGTATGACAAACAAAATCATGCAAGCAATCATCCATAATATATAGTATGTGAAGAATATTGTGCAAGCATGTGAGAATCAACCAACCTAATATTTAGCGTCTCCAAAATGTATTTCTTAATCTAAACAGGTGTATACCTAACTCGCGGCATTATGGAAACTGACTGGATGCTATCCTTAATCTTCCTAGGACCTCTTTGAATATCATAACAAAAACTCCTAAGGTGACCTTTCCTACCACAATGTGTGCACGTGTAAATACTACAAGGAGCGGGACCTTCAGGTTGACCTTTTCTAACACCTTGGGATATGGTTGACCCTCTAAAATAAACTATGGTTTTGACTTTGACACTCAAAATATTAGAAATATTGAGCCATTACCAGCACTACTCAAACTACTAGAGTCTTTTAAATCATCTTATAACTTCAAAATTCTAGACTCAAGAAAAAAAATTGACTCTTCCAATTTTAGGGACTCCTTCAAATTTTCAATTACCCCTAGAAGGTTATCTCGCTCCCCCTCAATGAAAGAAAACTTACCCCTAAGAGTCTTCTCACGTGGCTTAAAATCATCAATTGTAAACATTTTCCTCAATGGCACAAACATTAACCCTAAAAATTTTAAATTTCTCTAATTCTTTTTCTAAAATGAGGAATCTATCATAACTCTCTTTTTTGGCCAATTATAAATCTTCAAAGTCAGGGTAAAAGCCAAAAAACTTCTCACGAACGATATCTCTTTGATTTTGAACAGTTTGCAAAAGTTCCAAAATATTTTTAATATGAGAATTTTCTTTTTTAAGAATTTCAATTCTTTTGACAAACTTCAAGTTCAAATGAGAATCTATCGAGAGAGAAAAAAACATAAGAGATACGAATAAACAACCACCCAAAAAACTGGTAAATAAGGATCTACAAAATAAGTTAGTGCCGCCCCCTTGATACCAATTTGTATATGTGCAAATAATCTCAGGTGGTAACAAACAAAAATTAAAATACTTGATATCCTCCACAAGCATAAAGTTCTAATCTTTGTAAATCTCTAATGAACATCTATGATGCTCGTAAGAATCATAAGACCGGAGTCCTCCATCAGCCTCAGCCTTCATCTTCAGCAGTGAATCCCCGCATGTATCACAAGTAAGCCATGGAGTGCCTCTCCACAAGGCGTATGCAAATGATACAAAACTTTCTAGTGTTTTAAACGAATTCACAGGAACAATATTCAAGGATGTTTTGTTGTAAATTAAATAGTGTTTTGCAACCAAAAAGGTGAGGAACTTTTGCAAAAGTTATGCAAAAACTGATTTGGTAAAAGTCTTAAGTGTTCTGACCATAAAACATGTATTTATAAAAAACTTAAGGTGGAGCATTGATATAGATCTCGTTCGAATGAGATTTCATCTCAATTCTAACGACGTACTAAAACTCAAAATATAAAGCTTCATTTGATCGAAATTAAAAGTAGGATTTCAAACGAGGGATCTAACGACTTTACAAGGTCGTTTGAACAACATGGAGATGTCGTTTGAACGACCTAAACGATATTTTAAAATTTTGCCTGCAGAAACTCAGAAAACATTTTTCTTTTTCGAAAATAAAAAGTTCCTGTTCATTTTTGATAAAAATAAAATAAAAATAAACATCCCAAAATATAATTCCATAAACTAATTTAAACTCTAAATTATTTTATACCTTATCGGGATGTTGGGATGTCTTAAAACTTGGAAATACTTGAGTTCGGTTCGTCTTGACGGTGACAGGCGATTTATAACGGGATATGCCAAACTAGCCTAAAGTTATGCTATGAACGATCCATGAAAACTGTTCTTACATAACTCCCTATTTGTCTATTCCAGTACAAAACAATCAAACATGAACGAACACCAAATTAAAATCAAAATTTGCTATGATAAATATACTAACACCCTTACTAACCCTAGAACGGAATGGCATAAGTCTCTTTGTCTTCAAACTTCTTCTTCTTCCCTTTCACAAACTTTGTCTTCATCCGAGTGTCTTGAATTCCACTTCATGTTCCTACACACATGAGATAAAAAATATATACCCCGTGAAGCATCGAGTTTGAAACAAAGTAAAACTCATAAATAAAATCTCCAGCATAAATCAAACTTAAAAGCCTAGAGACTTGGAACATATGAGGAAGGGGGTTGAACATCAAAAGCCTATAGACTTGGAATAATGCAGCAATGGCCAAACATCTTTGGATTCTATGTTGTAAAAAGGATAGTTTATGGATTAAATGGTGTAACACTTACAATATCAAAGGGAGGAGCCTATGGGATTTGAAAATTCCAAATGATGCCTCATGGAGTTGGAGGAAAATTCTCAACTGGAGGGAGATATTCAGACCTCATATTAAGACTCAAATAGGTAATGGATCCCTTACTTTTATGTGGTTTGACTTCTGGCATCCTAATGGTCCCCTTCATCCCCGTTATGGGGATAATATTGTCTATGATTCAGCAAGTAAACTCAAGGCTAAAGTCTCTGACTTTATCCACACATGGGAGTATAATTGGCCTTTAATTATGACTTGGGAGCTTAATGACATCAAGAATGCCATTTTTCACCCCATATGTAAGCATGATATTGACAAAGTGATATGGCTAGCTAAATAAAAGGGTCAGTTGACCATCTACTCTGCTTGGAAGCTACTGAATACCCCTTGGAGTAGGGTGTGTATCCCTAAATGTTCTTTCGTCGCATGGTTAGTTTGTATAAAGTCTATTAACACTAAGGTTAAACTCCACTCCTGGGTATTACTGATGATGACATGTATGGGGTGTGTGGGGATGAGCAGGAGTCATACAACCACCTTTTCTCTCAATGCAGCCTGAGTAAAGGAATTTGGGAGGAAGTGTTACTTTGAAATCAATGTTATAGAGAGGTGAACAGTTGGGATAATGAGCTACAGATGACCATAAACAACTATAGTACAAGAGATTCCTGAACAAAATTAGATCCCTTTCATTTATTACTACATTCTACTGCATATGGATGGAAATGAATCCTAGATATTTTAAGCACATTTTCAAATCCTTGGACACCATTGTTTGGGATATTGAGAACTTGGTTAGAGTTAAGTCCCTAAATTGGTAAAAAGCTAGGAGGAACTATGCAAATTGGATGGCTTGTATGTATTAGAATATTCCTGAACATAGGCTTGTTTAGTTATTGTCTTTTAATGCTTGCCTTTGGCCTTTTAGCCTTGTTGTTTTGTTTTACCTTAGGGGTATGCCCCTAGACTTTTGAGGTTTCTCCTCAGTTGTAATTCTTTTATTTTCTTATATACATTTAATTTCCCCAAAAAAACTCATTTTAATTTGTTCTCCCCCTTTATTTTTATCTGAAATAAACAAAGAACGGAAAAACATAAACACAAAATACGAAGCATCACGTCAAACATAAGATATCATCACAAAAATATATAAATCAAGCATGTGTATTGATAATCTCAAAGGCAAACATAACCAACTATTTTTGAAATTTTTATTTTTTCAAAAAAAAATTCACAAATACAACATAATACCATATATAATAAATGCTAAATATATCATAGCAAATCCGACACACATATATAGGTATAAACGACCAGAAAATATGACACAAAATACAGAAGCTTTACACACTAGAATAGTATCAATGTGTCCAAACATGTGGAATATAATGAATGGGTGTAAACTAGATACAAAAGAATTATAACTCAAACACTCAACTATTTTTAAGAAGTTGTAATTGATCGCAAAACTTTTTCAAACTAAGCTTTTGCATCAAGTGATAAATAAAGTTAAACTTAATGAACAAAGCAAGCACAATGCACACAAGCCTAGAATAGTGATGATTCTACAAATTAATAGCCTCATGAAAAATTAAGCATAACTAGGTATCATTGTGAAAACTCGTTGATCTTCAACTAAACTCCCTCAAAAGATAAACATGATCATATAATATATTCTTTTCTTTTTCTTTTGAAGCGATTTCTTTTGAATGATCAAGCAAACTAAACTATTTTTTCGCCTTTTGGGCATATTTCTCTTTTTTATTGCCTTCAAATATTTGGGGGAGGAAGTTCACCCATTTATGCCATCGGTTGAGACCACATGGACAATTAAGCATAAAATCCTAATATGGCATACTCCACATTCATGCGTACACATATGAAAACTTCTCTAAGTGTAACTAACATCGAGTATTTTTACTTTCTCTTGTTTTCACTATCAAGACATGTTTCATGTGTTCAGTTTCAAAGGGTGATGCTAGAATACTCTTTCTTGGTTGCCAATGTCATAAAGTAAGTGTGACACCCCGACTAATTAAATACCGGGTAGCTACTCCTTTATTAAATCAATACAAAATGCCAAGTTGGTCCAGTTAATAGCATCATTGTCGAAAACATTTTTAATGATTACTAACCACCTAGTATTTAAAAAGTGAGTTGTCAAATTTTAAATTAAATCTGATTAACATGCAATAAATGAAATATAGAAATGTAACACAACCATTCACAATAAAGTCCAACTATAATGAATCAACAAGTAAAGATGAGTCTCGAGGAAATACTCCTCACAACAATCCCAATATGAAATGAAATAAAACAAGTCTGCATCCTGAATTAATTACAAACCAAAGTCTGAACACTGAAATATAAAATGAAATCTCTCTAAAAGAAATGGGCGACATGCCATACAACTGATGAAATCTGAATATAGAGTCAAGGCAAATGAAGCGTCTACTAGCAAGGCCCTGTAACTTCCACAACAGCTATAGCTCGTCACCTGACTGGAAATACTATGCGTGGTGTCCTTGTGGCTGGGCACCTAAAATGGTTTTTTTACAAAAAGATAGATTTGAAAGCAAACGGGTCAGAGCCCGAATGTGGAGAGTATTTTAAAAACAGCAAGTGCTTTAATAACAATTAAAATAATGAATGCAAGATACATGTTAGGACGTGCTCTCACATGAAATACTCACCTCTCGTCTAACAGTGCACTCTTAATGTTCATGTACCCATTCATGTGTTACTTCTAACTAAACCATCATAAATCCTAACCCAACTACTCGATTCACAATATGAATTCCCAATGTTATTACTTAAATAGATAGCTTTACTTGAACTCGGATTCTCAATTGTTAGCATTACAATTCACGGCATGTTATCCCTTTTTAACTCTACAAGTAGTTACTATAAATTATTCTCGCAATTTAAACATAACAAATTCCTTTTCATTGAACCGTATATTAATCACATCATAAATATACTATACAAGCACCCCGAGGCTAGGCTGTGGTGCACACATACTCTGCTATCCATCCCGGTACATCACGTACATAAGGATTACAAATTCCGAATCTCTCAGGAATTGTTAGAATAAACACCACACACAAAAATGGAGGCGAACATAATTCAACATATCCATGGTCACGTACATACCTACGCTCCATAGTCAGCTGGCTTAATAACTCACAATTAAGTCATTCCCTTGAACTATGTCCTCTAGGTACCAAACTAAATTCGGGCACACAACGATTAGAAGGCCCTAAACGAACGTAAACCTCCCGTGATAGCAAGTATGGTAGGTATGTCATACACATAAGATTATATACAAAGCATGCACACATCTTAGATATCTCAATATTAATAAAGGTATTTTCTACATCCTTATACCATTATTCCAATTGTATACATTTTTTGGTCTTCCGATAATATATAATGTAGACTGTCGACACATCTCACGTCGTAGATTCTTATACTTAGAACCTATCTCAAAGGGGTTATTAAGTTTCCTAATATTCCCACATATTACATCATTATTTTTAAGGTCCTTACTTCTGCCCCAAACCTCAATTCATCAACTTATTCAAAATCACTCTATTAATCCTAATATTATCTCACTTATCGAGCTTCAATAGCTTTTAGAATAATTCCTCAAATTAAATTCTAATTAAGGTCCGAACTTTATAACCATACCTACTGGTCTTCCTTAAGTCTAAGGATATTCACAAGGTCTCCAATAATATTTTCCAAGGGTTAACATCATTAAAATTTAACTAGGGAAATTTTACTCTTTCTGGGAAGGTCGATCGATCGACCTTGACCTTCGATCGATCGACTGATGAATGTCGATCGATCGAACGCACCAGGTAAGCTGCGGACTGCTTCGTTTTGCAGTTTTCAAATCAACCCAAAACACCATTAACAAGCATGAAACTCTAAGATAACGTTATAATATCATCATACAACCATCCTACAACAGTATTAACGTTCTAAAACCAATAATTCATCATTCAAGGGCTTTGTATGGATCAAATCTTCATCAAGAATTCCAGTTTTCTATTTCTTTCAAGAACATTAATAAACTTCTTCTAAAATCCATTTTTAAATCATCAAGGGTCATAATTCTGAATTCAAAATTCTTCCAGAATGTTTCTACATGGAGTCCCTAACATAGTTCATAGTTTTACATCTTCAAATTAATGGGTCTAATCAATCTTCCAAGATAAATTTGATAATTACCTAAACATGAAAAAGCATAGCATTAAATTAGTTGGAATTAAACCACTTGCCTTAATCTTTCTCTGAATTTGATGTTGAATCTTGAAGGCTGAGTTGTTCTCCCTCTCTCTTTCTGCAGAATTCTCTTCTCTCTCTCTCTCTACAAGTTTTTCTCTAAGGATGATGACAATGGAGGTGTGGTTTGTTTTTGGCAAGTTGGAACTATATCTTAACTTCTCCCGTAGCCCATTAAGTCCCTTAGTGTAGTTAGTGGGTTTAGTGGATAAAGAATAAGTCAGATTTTTGTTTCTAATTTTCGTGGGTTTTAATTCCCAAATTTCCGAAATAACCAAAATGCCCTTTTAAGTTACCGGTATGGCCCAATAATGCCCCGGGACCCAAACTTAACCCCCGGCTAGTGTTTTCTGACTATTTCGACCCTTCCGGACACGTTGACGCACTCAAAATGACCATACGGTTAATAGAAATAAAATTCACTTTTTAATTAAATAATTACATTCCTGACGCGACTGTCACGCGCGTCCCAACAAAATTTCCCAAATTGCCGTATTTCAATCTCGCGACAATTTCAATAGTTACAATATTCGTATATTGCCATATATACACATTATAATCAAATACTAACTCACATCTCGTTAATATTTTATCCGGATTAATTCTCAATTAATTCACATTTTATTCAATTAATCCCATAAATAAATATCGATAAAAATGCGGGGTATTACATACTTCCCCCCTAATAACAGAATTTCGTCCCGAAATTCGGAACTAAAAAATACCTGGTAAAAACAACTCTGGATAACGTTCGCGCATCTCATCCTCGCGCTCCCATGTGGACTCCTCGACATTATGATGTCGCCACTGAACACGCACTAACGGAACTATCTTTGACCGCAGTTTCCGCTCACTTCGGTCCAAAATAGCAATCGGCCCCTCCTCGTAGGAGCTATCAGGCTGGAGATCAATGTCCTCCAAAGCAATATGAGAATGAGCCAAATCGTCTCTAAGATATTTCCTTAGCGAGGAAATATGAAACACATCGTGAATCTGATGCAAATGCTCCGGTAACCCAAGTTTATACGCAACCGGCCCAATCCGCTCAATAATAGGAAATGGTCCCACATATCTCGGTGCCAACTTACCTTTCTTCCCGAAACGCATAATCCCCTTCATAGGAGATACTCTGAGCAAAACCTGGTTCCCCACTTCAAATTCCCTGAAGGATCTCTTCGCATCAACATAGCTCTTCTGCATGTCCTGAGCTACCCGAATGCGACTCCGTATCAGCTCTATCCTTGCCGAAGTATCCTGAATCACTTCCGGCCCAAGTAGTTTGTTGTCCCCCACCTCTAACCAACATGCTGGGGAACGACAAGGCCTACCGTACAACGCCTCAAATGGAGCCATGCCAATGGTGAACTGGTAGGAGTTGTTGTAAGCAAACTCCACCAGTGGAAGATACTGCTCCCATCCACCCCCGAAGTCAATGATGCACATCCGCAACATGTCTTCCAACATCTGATTTGTACGCTCGGTTTGCCCATCGGTCTGCGGATGATAAGCCGTACTCAACCGCAATTCCGTGCCCATGGCCTCCTGAAAACTATCCCAAAACCGTGAAATAAATATCTTGTCTCGGTCAGACACGATATTTAGGGGTACACCGTGAAGTCTCACTATCTCTGCAATAAAGAGCTGGGCATACTATCCCGTAGTGTAGTCTGTCCTTACGGGTAGGAAATTAGAGACTTTGGTCAACCTGTCTACAATTACCTAAATGGAGTCGTGACCTCTCTGTGACGTAGGCAACCCCGTGATAAAGTCCATGGAGATGCTCTCCCACATCCACATCGGGACCTCTAATGGCTGTAGAAGTCCTGCCGGTCTCTGATGGTCCACTTTTACCAGCTGACAAGTGGCGCATTTAGAAACAAACACGACAATATCTCTCTTCATCCCGCTCCACCAATACTGACGTCTCATGTCCTGGTACATTTTGTCCCCACCGGGATGTACCTCGAACCGTGAGTCGTGCGACTCTTCCATCACCTCGTGTCGACAATTCCTCCCCTTCCGGAACTACCAGTCTCCCATTGAAGTGTAATCCTCCGTCTGAGCTAACGGTATAGGACTCGGCTCCCTCTGTTAATAATCGAACTATCTGCTCCTGACAGAACGAGTCGTTTGCTTGTGCCTTTACTACTTACGTGACAATCTGCGGTGTAACAGTCATCACTGACATGAATGATCGGGCCACTGTATCCTGGTGTCCCAACTCCTTCCACTTTGCCTTCCACGCCCCTGCCACCTCATCTACGGGCCTACGGCTCAACGCGTCTGCTACCACGTTAGCCTTCCCCGGGTGATATTGGATATCAAACTGATAGTCCTTCACAAACTCAATCCACCTTCGCTGCCTCATATTCAGCTCCTTCTGCGTGAATAGGTACTGTAGGGACTTGTGGTCTGTGAACAATCGAAACTTCTCTCCCAAAAGATAATGTCTCCATATCCGAAGGGCAAATACCACTGCCGCTAACTCCAAGTCATAGGTAGGGTAATTCTTCTCGTGAGGCTTAAGCTTACGGGAAGCATAAGCTATGGCCTGACTCTCCTGCTGTAGTACACCTCCAAGTCCCTGTAAGGACGCATCGGTGTAAACAAGATACTCAATTTTCGGTCTCGGCAATGCTAACACAGCTGCTGAGGTTAACTTGTCCTTCAACTCATCGAATGCTAACTGACATGCATCACTCCAAATGAACGGCACACCTTTACGAGTCAGATGTGTCATGGGACCCGCTATCTTGGAGAAACCCCGAATAAACCTCTTGTAGTATCCTGCTAAGCCCAAGAAACTACGGATCTCAGTCGGTGTCATGGGCTGTCCCCACTCCCTCACCGCGGATACCTTCCCCGGATCAACAGATATCCCCCGGTCGGAAATAATATGTCCCAAAAATTGAACCTCTTTCAGCCAAAACCCGCACTTCTCATACTTTGCATACAGCTCGTTCTGACGTAGCGTCTGCAAAACCTGCCTCAAATGCTCGGCGTGCTCCTCCTCTGTCTGGGAGTAAACCAGAATATCATCAATGAAGACAATGACGAACTGATCTAGGAACTCTCTGAACACCCTATTCATCAAGTCCATAAACACGGCTGGAGCGTTGGTCAAACCAAAAGGCATAACCCGAAACTCGTAGGAACCATATCTCGATAATAACACAGTCTTCGAGACATCCACTTCCCTGGTATGCAACTGATGGTATCCCGATCTTAAATCAATCTCCGAGAAGAAAGAGGCTCCTCTCAACTGGTCGAATAAGTCATCGATTCGAGGCAACGGATACTTATTCCGTATCGTGACCTTATTCAACTCTCGGTAATCCACACACAATCTCAGTGAACCATCTCTATTCTTCACGAACAACACAGGGGCACCCCACGGCGAAGTACTCCTTCGTATAAACCCTGACCCAACAACTGATCCATCTGATCTCGTAGCTCTCGCATCTCTGCCGGAGCCATACGGTACGGTGCGCGTGCTATTGGTCTCGTATCTGGTAATAAGTCTATGACAAAGTCTATCTCTCGACTGGGGGGTAGGCCTGGTATCTCCTGAAATACATCAGAATACTCCCTGACAACTGGGATCGAATCTAAAGGAATCACAACCTCCTTAGAGGTATTCTCCTCTATGAAATACAAATGAGCGGCCGAACCTCCCTCTGGGCGAGGCATCGCCACTACAAACATCTCTTGCCCCGGAATGGCAAAAACAATACTCCCACTGAAGCAATCAATCATGGCTCTATAATCAGCGAGCCAATCCATACCGATAATCACATCGTGTACATGCATATCTAATACCAACATGTCTGCAGGTAATACCAGACTACCAATCTCTACCCCCACTCCCCGGCATATAAAGAAAATAAGTGACCCACTCCCCAATGGTGAGTCTACACACGTCACTGTGCTCTCTACTGTGGCTAACAACCCTAAGGCTTTCGCAAAATGTGTAGCTATAAAACAATGCGTTGCCCCCGTATTAAACAAAACCCGACCCATAGTACCATGGATAGGAAACATACCCTCAATCGCGGGTGGTGCCTGTGGAGCTGCTACCTGGTGGACGTTATAGACACGTCCATACTGTAACTGCCCCTGCTGCACAGGAACTGCTGGAATGGCTGGTAGTACTGTCACCTAGGCTGGAGCTGGAAGAGCAGGTGGAAAAAGTGGCCTCTGTGGCTCATGTCGAGCACCCTGCTGCTGCTGCGGGGCCCTGCCCTTATCAGGACAATCCTGACGTTTGTGGCCAATCTTACCACAAATGAAACACTTCCCCGGGAAGTTTCCCCCTCGCTGTCCCTGCTGCCCTCAGCCCTGGTGGTCGTTACCATTTCTGCCCTGGCCTTGCTGGCCTTGGTGAAACTGCTGATGTTGACCATTTTGACCCTGCTGGCCCTGATGGCCGTTATGACCCTGCTGGCCATTCCGGAATCCTCCCTGACCGTCCTGAAACCCCCTGATCGGAACCTCTTATGATCCCCCTGTTGAGAACCCTGATCACTCTGCCTATACTGACCCTGAGCTGATTGTGCCCCGCTGGCACCATTTCCCCCTGTCCTGCCCTGATGGCTGGACTCTCCTGATCGCTTCCCCTCTGTCAAGTGAAAGCGGTGGTCCTGGCAATGGAGCAATGCAGCGTTAACCACGTCAGAATAAGTGGCCAACGAGAGGTTCCCCAATAAATGCTGACGGATCCTCCAAGTCAATCCATCTATGAATTTCTGAATCTTCTTATCTTCCGTCGGTATCTCATCCGGTACAATGTTCAGCAAATTTGTGAATTCGGCCTCATACTCGGCCACAGTCTTACCCTCCTGTCTAAGGCTCATCAACTTCCTCCTCATTTCCGTGTGAACAGCTGACGGAAAATATTTGCGGTCGAACCGCACCCAGAACTCCTGTATAGTGAGAGTATCTCTCACCTCTGCGGTGGTAATAGACTCCCACCACTGCAATGCAGCTCCCACTAGCTTGAAAGTAGCTAGTATCTGCCTCTGAACATCGGTGCACTCATACATCCTCAAGTGCCTCTGAATATTCTTCCTCCACTGACTAGATACCACAACATCGGAGCTACCTGCGAACTCCGGAGGGTGTGCTTTCTGAAAAGCATCTCGAACTCGTTCCCAAGCAGACGGGAATGCATATGCCTGAACTGGCGCGGCTATCGACGCCTGAGGTTGTGCCTCCTGAACTACTGCTAGTGCGGCATTTACCGCCTGGGCCACAATGGCTGCGACCTCGGCGGCATTCATCGTGCCCTGAACTGGTGCGGGCTGTGGTTCTGGCGTTGCATCCCTCGGAACTCGCTGCGCACGTCATGGAGGCATCTGAAATGAGAATAAAGTTTATAAGTTCGCAGTTATAAACTTAAAATAGCTGAAGAACGTAGCATATACAAAAGAATACAACAATCCTAAAATATAGGGCTCTACATCAAAGAAAGCTCAGCGGAAACATAATAAGCCGTACAGATCCTAAAGGACACTAGAACCTGATGCTCTGATACCACATGTGACACCCCGACTAATTAAATACCGGGTAGCTACTCCTTTATTAAATAAATACAAAATGCCAAGTTGGTCCAGTTAATAGCATCACTGTCGAAAACATTTTTAATGATTACTAACCACCTAGTATTTAAAAAGTGAGTTGTCAAATTTTAAATTAAATCTGATTAACATGCAATAAATGAAATATAGAAATGTAACACAACCGTTCACAATAAAGTCCAACTATAATGAATCAACAAGTAAAGATGAGTCTCGAGGAAATACTCCTCACAACAATCCCAATATAAAATGAAATAAAACAAGTCGGCATCCTGAATTAATTACAAACCAAAGTCTGAATACTGAAATATAAAATGAAATGTCTCTAAAAGAAATGGGCGACATGCCCTACAACTGATGAAATCTGAATATAGAGTCAAGGCAAATGAAGCGTCTACTAGCAAGGTCCTGTAACTTCCACAACAGCTACAGCTCGTCACCTGATTGGAAATACTATGCGTGGTGTCCTTGTGGCTGGGCACCTAAAATGGTTTTTTTACAAAAAGATAGATTTGAAAGCAAACGGGTCAGAGCCCGAATGTGGAGAGTATTTTAAAAACAGCAAGTGCTTTAATAACAATTAAAACAATGAATGCAAGATACATGTTAGGACGTGCTCTCACATGAAATACTCACCTCTCGTCTAACAGTGCACTCCTAACGTTCATGTACCCATTCATGTGTTACTTCTAACTAAACCATCATAAATCCTAACCCAACTACTCGATTCACAATATGAATTCCCAATGTTATTACTTAAATAGATAGCTTTACTTGAACTCAGATTCTCAATTGTTAGCATTACAATTCACGGCATGTTATCCCTTTTTAACTCTACAAGTAGTTACTATAAATTATTCTCGTAATTTAAACATAACAAATTCCTTTTCATTGAACCGTATATTAATCACATCATAAATATACTATACAAGCACCCCGAGGCTAGGCTGTGGTGCACACATACTCTGCTCTCCATCCCGGTACATCACGTACATAAGGATTACAAATTCCGAATCTCTCAGGAATTGTTAGAATAAACACCACACACAAAAATGGAGGCGAACATAATTCAACATATCCATGGTCACGTACATACCTACGCTCCATAGTCAGCTGGCTTAATAACTCACAATTAAGTCATTCCCTTGAACTATGTCCTCTAGGTACCAAACTAAATCCGGGCACACAAGGATTAGAAGGCCCTAAACGAACGTAAACCTCCCGTGATAGCAAGTATGGTAGGTATGTCATACACATAAGATTATATACTAAGCATGCACACATCTTAGATATCTCAATATTAATAAAGGTATTTTCTACATCCTTATACCATTATTCCAATTGTATACATTTTTAGTCTTCCGATAATATATAATGTAGACTGTCGACACATCTCACGTCGTAGATTCTTATACTTAGAACCTATCTCAAAGGGGTTATTAAGTTTCCTAATATTCCCCCATATTACATCATTATTTTTAAGGTCCTTACTTCTGCCCCAAACCTCAATTCATCAACTTATTCAAAATCACTCTATTAATCCTAATATTATCTCACTTATCGAGCTTCAATAGCTTTTAGAATAATTCCTCAAATTAAATTCGAATTAAGGTCCGAACTTTATAACCATACCTACTGGTCTTCCTTAAGTCTAAGGATATTCATAAGGTCTCCAATAATATTTTCCAAGGGTTAATATCAATAAAATTTAACTAGGGAAATTTTACTCTTTCTGGGAAGGTCGATCGATCGACCTTGACCTTCGATCGATCGATGGTGGTCGATCGATCGACTGATGAATGTCGATCGATCGAACGCACCAGGTAGGCTGCGGACTGCTTCGTTTTGCAGTTTTCAAATCAACCCAAAACACCATTAACAAGCATGAAACTCTAAGATAACGTTATAATATCATCATACAACCATCCTACAACAGTGTTAACGTTCTAAAACCAATAATTCATCATTCAAGGGCTTTGTATGGATTAAATCTTCATCAAGAATTCCAGTTTTCTATTTCTTTCAAGAACATTAATAAACTTCTTCTAAAATCCGTTTTTAAATCATCAAGGGTCATAATTCTGAATTCAAAATTCTTCCAGAATGTTTCTACATGCAGTCCCTAACATAGTTCATAGTTTTACATCTTCAAATTCATGGGTCTAATCAATCTTCCAAGATAAATTTGATAATTTCCTAAACATGAAAAAGCATAGCATTAAATCAATTGGAATTAAACCACTTGCCTTAATCTTTCTCTGAATTTGATGTTGAATCTTGAAGGCTGAGTTGTTCTCCCTCTCTCTTTCTGCAGAATTCTCTTCTCTCTCTCTCTCTACAAGTTTTTCTCTAAGGATGATGACAATGGAGGTGTGGTTGGTTTTTGGCAAGTTGGAACTATATCTTAACTTCTCCCGTAGACCATTAAGTCCTTTAGTGTAGTTAGTGGGTTTAGTGGATAAAGAATAAGTCAGATTTTTGTTTCTAATTTTCGTGGGTTTTAATTCCCAAATTTCCGAAATTACCAAAATGCCCTTTTAAGTTATCGGTATGGCCCAATAATGCCCCGGGACCCAAACTTAACCCCCGGCTAGTGTTTTATGACTATTTCGACCCTTACGGACACGTTGGCGCACTCAAAATGACCATACGGTTAATAGAAATAAAATTCACTTTTTAATTAAATAATTACATTCCTGACGCGACTGTCACGCGCGTCCCATCAAAATTTCCCAAATTGCCGTATTTCAATCTCGCGACAATTTCAATAGTTACAATATTCGTATATTGCCATATATACACATTATAATCAAATACTAACTCACATCTCGTTAATATTTTATCCGGATTAATTCTCAATTAATTCACATTTTATTCAATTAATCCCATAAATAAATATCGATAAAAATGCGGGGTATTACAGTAAGGAGGTTGCTCTACCTCCTTTTCTTTTGGGTTCTCTTTACAAGAGTCGTGTTGAGGACCCCTTAAATGTAAATCAAGATGGGCCACTATGGGTTCTTCAAATGTGGTTTTATTCATATTTTCTAAAAATTGGTCACATCAAGTATGATTATAAATTTAAGCACTGAAATTCTTATTACCGCTTAAAACCTAGGAATAAAAGCTTTGAAGCTCTTATTACCATGTTTATAAGTCTTTCTATTAATAGGCCAATGATTCATATGTAACCTCTATTGACACCAATTAAATCGTCACTTTGGTTCGCCCCAAATTTGAAGTATCGTCACACTGCCCCATGGGGTGATCTCTGTTTGGGGAGCTTCTTAATCCCTAGAGATTTATATTATGGAACCTTACCTCCCACTCTCCACAATTCAAAGTCTTATGGGGAAATATATTTGATTTCCTAATTTGCAATGAAACTTGGTTTCTACCAATCCCTTCTTGTTCCAATGAGTAGCGAGGACAATCCTCATGTGTTTTCTGTGAATTCTCAACTTCCAAAGGCAACCATTTTCAAGGTATAACTAAGTATCAAGGACTTTAAAGAACTTTAGAATTACATAAGTTGATTTCAATGCTACGGTAATTCCAATTTTCATGGATTGGTGGTCCATGTGCATTGAATTCTTTTTTAAACCATTGTTAACAACCATGGAGACTTCGAAGCCTTTTTCCCCTGGTAAAACATTAGCTATTTCTTGTAACTTTGTTTTTTGTTCGTATTGGACTTGACTGAGCCATTTGTTTTTCTAATAAAAGCCCCAGTCCTTAAAGATTATGAATATTCACTTAGAGGAGATAAACCCCCAGAACAAAGGGCATCTTTGGAGAAGTAATGTTGAGGGAAGTCAGGGAAGAATTAGGAAATATTCCTCTTGTTAGAGAATCCAAGTTAAGGGATTCTTTTGGTAACCCTACTAGCACTTCATCAGGTGCCACTAGTTCTGATGATCTTCCTATTTCATCCAATTTCATCATTTATAAGAAGCGATGAGTGAAAATAATATCAAAGATACCTGATTGGCAGTTGAGCCACTCTTGAAGAAATTCATTAATCTAATTTATACCAATAAATTTAACTTTAAACTGCCTTTTGATTTTTATATGTGTAGTTGGTGATTCGATCAGCATAGATGAACCCACTCTGGTTAGATATCCTCGGACACCTCCTCTGGCATCTCCAATTACGGATCCATCAAATGAAATAATTTATGTTCTGCTCCATCAATCAATCCTACTTTGAATTCAACTGTAGGAGAAGAGGCGGTCCACATGACTATTGACACTGTCATCATGTAAGAGGTAGACTGTGAGGAGAAGATTGGTCAAATGGTTGGGGAGATTGAGGTTTCAACTAATAATGCAGCTCAATGGTGCAAATGGGGATGATATTATAAAAAAAATCTTACCTACGAAGGCTTTTGGGCCAATTTTAGATATATTGTATTTAAACACTTTCACTACCATGTGATTATCCCAATGTGTTAATGACATTATGTGCTCTGTTATGTTTTCCTTTCTTCCCAAATGGTTAGGTAATATGGTATGATCAACCCTCAAAAGCTTTATTGACTTAGAATGGTTGTTCCCACTTTGGTCACCATTTCTCGTAAGTTGGATCCTTTGATCCTATAGGCAATATGGTTTTGCAAACCAATTGTCCTTCTTTAAAGGTCCTTTTCTTCAATTTCTTATTGTAGCTATTAGTTATCTTCTTCTTTTGGACCAACACATTATTTAGGGCTTTGACCATTTCCTCATCTATGTTTTCCAATTCCATATGCATAGCTTAGTCATAACCTTCTATTATCAATTCATTTTCAGCCACAAATCTCAATGAATTAAGACTGATTTCCACTGATAAATATCATCATGCCCATAAGTTAAGGCATATGAATTTGCTCCAGTACTTGACCTTTTAGAGGTTCCATAAGCCATAAAACTTCTGACAGTAAATTGGGTCAATCTCTTAAAATTTTCTTAATCACTTTACTCAAGTTATCCTTAATAATCTTATCTATAGCCTCCTTTTAACCATCTGATTGAAAAAAATAGGGTGGTAACTTTATCAAAGTTATTCCTAATCTTGAAGTAAATTCAAGCACCATCTCTGATTCGAAGATACCTGCATTGTCTGAGGTTATGGTTTCTAAAATCCTAAACCGATATACAATATCTAGCAAGACATCTACCAATTCATTCTAGGTAACTTACTTTAAAGGCTTGGCTCCTACCCATTTGGTAAAGTATTCTGTGGAAACTAGAACAAAATTGTACAATTTGGAGTATGGATGGTATATTTTACCGATAACATCAATTGTCCATCCTATAAATGGCCAAGGTTTCACTGTATATTATAGGTCTATTGTAGTTAAATATTTCAAAGGGCCATGTTGTTGACACTTTTGGCATAATATAATATTTTAATCTGGATGGCCAATAAAATCCATGTCTTCTTAACAATCGTCTTATTTTGGCCCCATCTTAACGAGCTCCACAAATAACTTCATGGACCTGTGATGTGGTTGTTAAGCCTTCATGTCTATCTAGGCATTCTAGGATCATGCCATCAGCACCTCTTTTGATTATCTTACCAGCATGTATAACATAATTGTTTGCTCTCAACCTAACAACTATCAATTTTGATATTTGGGTCGGTTAGATATTCAATTAATGGTTTTTTCCAATCTTCTTGGATTTTAATGTTCTCAATTTCAACTATAATGAACATTTGTTATGTAATAATGGTGAGAAGCCATCAATGTCGCTAAGATTTAATTTTGTTTCAAAATTGTCATCAAGCTCAAAACATGATTCCTTTAAAGCTATTTCATTGGCCTCTTCCTTTAAAAATCTGGGAATGTAATTCAATGTGACCTCATTAAATTTAGATAATAAATTTAAACCACTTCCTTGTATAAGGCTTGAACACCATAAACACATTTTAATACACCAATTAACTATCTTATAACCAATTGGGAATCACCAAAAACCTCTATTACTTAAGTATTACAACTTTGAAGGATGTCTAGGCCTCATATTCGTCTTGGTTATTGGTACACGTGTTCTCTTCCAACATATATCCATGTATGGTTTTAATATGTTTAGGGGATATAATGACTACCCTTATACCCGACATTATTTCAGTCTTTTAACCATCAAACCATAATTTTCAAGGGCTTAGAGATACATAACCTATCTCATATTCCCCATTTGATTCATCCTCACATGTATTATCTAACAAAAAATCAACCAATTCTTAGCCGTTTATTGCCTTTTAAGGCACATAATGCAGACAAAATCCAGATAAGGCTAAAACCCATTTGCCAATCCTATTTCTTAGAATATGTTTTGTCAGCATATATTTTATTAAATCAAACTTCGAAATGACAAAAAACTCTATAAGCAAAAAATAGTACCTTAATTTCATAGAAGCAA
This sequence comes from Sambucus nigra, assembly GCA_949130495.1. Taxonomy (NCBI): domain Eukaryota; kingdom Viridiplantae; phylum Streptophyta; class Magnoliopsida; order Dipsacales; family Adoxaceae; genus Sambucus; species Sambucus nigra. Next base: position 95,205,589 of record OX422216.1, on the reverse strand, counting down.
AGTACATAGTTAAACATAGTTTTTTCATTACCGTATATCTACATTCACAATCATTTAAAAACCTTGTAGTAACAACTTTCTCCTTTTGATTCTCACAGTCTTAAGCCACTAACACTCCAATAGATTCATCAGAAGCATAAATGTACAAATTCAATGGCTTGTCTTCTCTTAGAGGTACTAACATAGGTGGCTTGACCAAATATCTCTTGAGTGCTGAAAAGCCTGCTCATACTCCTCCTTCCAATCCAGCTCCTCTTGGTCTTTTAGCTTCAAGAAAGGAGAACACACTTATACTTTTCTTATTGCATTAGATATAAATCTATAGAGGAAATTAACTAGAACCCAAAACTTTTATAATTTTTTCATGTTTTGGGGATCTCTACTTTCAATTATAGCTTTGGCTTTTAAGATCAACTTGGATTCCCTTTTGGTCTACCAAATATCCGAAGAAATTTCCCACAAAAACTCTAAATGCACACTTTAAATGATTCATAGTTAATAAAGCCTCGTCCTTTCAAAAGACTTGTTGAGGTGTGTTATACGATCAGTTATTTGTTTTGATTTCATAAATATTTCATCAATATAACACTCCAAAAATTTGCTAGCCATATCATGGAAAATTGTATTCATTCCCCTTTAGTAAGGGGCTCCTGCGTTCATTAGACCAAATGATATTTTTATCCAATCAAAGGTTCTCGAATTCCTAGGGAACATAAAAGCAGTTTTGTGCACATCTTCTTCAGTTATGCTTATTTCATTATAATCAGAATGACCATCCATCATAGACATGATAACATGACTAGTTGATATATTAACCAACAAATCCACGACTCCCATTGGATATTCATTGTTTGGAGTAGTTGCATTTAGATTTTTAAAATCAATACATACTCTTCATTTTCCATTCTTCTGAATTACTGTAACTATATTAGAGAGTCATTCAACATACCTGACCATTTGAATGAACCCAGCCTTTAATAGCCTTTTGAATTCTTTATTTATCTTGGCAGTGACCTCTAGAGTCATTTTCCTAGGAAAATACTTGATAGGTTTATAGCCATCCTTGATTGGTAGTCTGAGCTCCACCAATTTCCTATGCAAGCCAAGTAGTTTATCATACTCCCAAGAAAATAGTCCTTGTATGTAAAATTTCTACAACCAATTGTTGGTCTTATTTTCTTAGGTTAGCACTGATGTAGGTGACTCTTCTATTTTGTTCGGTTTCTAAATTGACTTTAATAAAGGGATTCGGTTGATTCCTCATGAGTTATTCACATTTTATTGGTGTACTTATTAATTCACTATTGTCTTGAGGAACTTCATTTTATATATTAAATATATAGTAGGCGTAATTTTTGGTCTTCTCCTTACCAAGTCCGGTGCTTAACTCCAAATCTATGAACTTATGCAAATCCGTGGCTAAGCTTTCATTAGCCTGTTGAATGTCAATGGGTGCAATATCCATTAAACAACAATTTATTTTCTTCAACTGGACCCATTAGGCCAAATACTAACTCATTCTAACCTTTATTTGAGACCTCTCCTTCTTATTCCTCTGGCACCAAAGCCTCTTCCTTCACTGGTCCCACATTTTCCTTATAGAGCTTTGCTTGAACATAGTTGGAACTTCCATGAAAGGGCAGTGGGTCAACCTCTACTTTCTCCAGAAGTCCATCCTCCTTCATCAAAAGTAATTTATGATGCATAGAATAAGGTATGCATTTGTTAGAATGAATCCAATCCCTACCAAGTAAATCATTGAAACTTAGTTTGCCTTTAATTATATAAAAGGCAGTTTTTTATTTTTTGGTGTCTAACCCAATGTTAACTTGTAGTACACCTCTGCTAGACTTTTTATTTACAACAAGGCTTGAGATAATTATTTAAGTCTCAAACAATTTAGTATTTTGTTTATTTATCTTGGACAACACGTAAAATGGAATTATGTTAACAACGTCATCATTATATACCAATATTTTATTTACTAAAATCGCATTTATCCAAGCTTTAATAAATAATGGTTTAATATGATTTGTCATGTTCTTAGTAGGCTCTTCGAACCCATATATTAGATTAATAGAGAGACAAATAAATCAAAGTTATCTACGTATGACTTTTCATCTTCAGTCACTTCCATAGAAGATACCTCTTGACCTTCTTTAGCTCGAACCTCTTTAGGAGGATCACAATCATATTGATTGGCACTTGCTAAAGTAGGCAGCCGACTGGATGAATTATTTATGTTCAAGTACTAGGTCATATACTACCAATATTTCTTATTTTTCTTCTTAACCATAAGAACTTTCTCCAGATGTACTATCCCCATCCACATGCATGGCCTTCTCAAGCTCTTTAAGCCTTTCAACCAACAAATCTGAACAGAAATTACTTGCATTTGGATTTTTGCTGAACTAAGGATTTGGCCTTGATGAGAAGGAAGAAAATCCTTCTGACCCATTGGTATGCACTATCTCAGAGGCCTCTTTCTAGGCCCTATACTTTCTTTGGATTCTTCTTTATTGAGTACGGAGATCACCACTTCTAGTCTTTGACTTTGGCTATTGCACCACATGCTACCAGGAGCCATATTTTGAGGTTTTATTGCTTTTGTTATCCTTGGAATATCATTTAACTGATATTATACCTTTGGATTTTGTGCCACAAACTAGTCTTGCATTCCTTTTACCATTGGGACTAATTTTGGGGCCTTTGTAGGTCCTGAGTTATTTCCATATTTATGAAGTTTGGCCCCCTTGAACCCAGGCTTGATGTATTGATTATTCTGTTGTACTTTAATATTTCCTTCGGGATGAAAATGACTAAATAATGGTCTCACCTTCCTAGAGGGTTTACTTTGAACTTCTCCTTATCTTGAAAGATTAGGACTTTGGCTACATAGCCATTACTCCTATTTTTCTTAGTCTTGCATTGTTTCTTTCCTTTCGAAGCCACCAATTTACACCTTTCATCATAATATTCGCCACACATGATACATAGGTGTTTCATCACCTTTTGGTCAGGGCCATGAGACACTTCAAGCTTGAAGCCTTAGGATGAATTTTTTCTTCATTCTAAATTTGACATGCCCTTTGTTCCTTGGCCGCTGAATAAATTGTACATTTGTTCCCACTTTTAACTTTGGGTAATAGGTCATCATCCGCACCCATCAATTCTTGAACCCTGTCATGAAAGACAGAGAAAGCACTAGTTGAGTGGGAAAAAGCATTATGCCATTTGAAATAATTTCTCCCTTTGATAGTCGCAAATCGCATCAATTTTGGGGATGCCAAATGAGTATTTCTTTATCATTCCTTTTGATTTAGGAGAAAAATATTATGTTGTTATATCCTTTCGAACAAATTCTTCACATATTATAGTTGCAGTTCCTATAATTACAATAGTATCTATTTTAAATTTAGGATCCTTATAATATAAAGGCTTCATATCTTTATACTTTAGCCGTTAACTCTACCAAGTCTATAAATTCAGTGGCATCAATTTTTTTTTTCTAAGCCTAACCTCTAGACAAGGCTATTTTACATTTGTTCCTAGCCTTTTTAGAGCAATTTATGAAGTTAGTAGCCTTTTCATCAGGGTTCTGGTTTAGCCTAGCTAGATCAACCACATAAACTTCTGCCTTAATTTGGAAGTATTATGCATGAAACATATCCTCCATTCATTGTCAATTCTCGACAAAGTCTGGTGGAAAACTTACAAACTATGTAAAGGTTGCATTAGTGAGTGAACTAGAAAAAATGATTTTTTAAATATCCATTTGTACCAGCATCAGCGCACTAACTAGTGAATCTAGAAATTTTCTTCACAATGGAGTGACTTCCATCCCCTGAGAAGAGGGTAAAAGTTAGGAATTTGAACCATTCTCGAAGTTCAATCCTATCTATCCACTATGGATATGTCTTCCTATAGACTAGGGTTTACACCCCCAATCCATTGGTCCACAAATTTCATGTATTAGGTCCACAATCCCGTTCCTCTAAACTCCCCCAGGCAGTTTCCTATTTTGTGGGGGCAGTTACTTGGTTCAATAAAGGGATTGGTTGGACTAAGGGTGGTAGAACTGGTAGAGGCACAGTTTGTTGTGTTTGGTAAGGCGTAGTCTAGGATTCTTAAGGAGTTTCTTTGTCCAACCTCTTAGGTTTCCCCAACCCCCCGAGTTTCGGTTCGAACATTGGATTATCGATAATCCCATAGTCCGAAATGCTTGGGAAGACTAAGTTTATATCAGTTTTATGTTGTATAGAGTTCTCTCCCCATTGGATTATTATAACCCAATGGCTGGTAAGTATTGGGTGGCCCTAAACCTTCTAATGGGTTGCTAATACCTAGACCAATAGTATTGGAATATCCTTCCATCCTTGCATTGTATCCAAAATTGGTTTGACCTTTATTTGGTATATAATAAACATTATGGTAAGGGTTTGATTGAGTATTTGTGTTTACACAAATTTGTGGTGCAAATTATCAAATAATCGGTTCAGTTGGTTGATCAGTTTATCTTGAATGTTCGTGGGTTGTCATTGTGTGTTGAATATTGTTGGACCTTGGAGCCATTTAAAAATTCATATCTTGACTACGAGAAATTTGTCCCAACTCTTTCAATCATTATTTGCTCTAAAGAGTGACATGTTGGTTGGCTGAGCTAGGTTCACCAACATTTTATATTGTGTCTTCATTTCGACGTGCTTAATCTATTTTTAACCTTAACACAACACTATGTCCCATTGGGCTTGCCAAAAATATGTTTGTATATTTTTTTCTTGGATTGGTTATTAATTAGGATTACGAGCCTGCCAGATAAGATTTTTGATCTTGTTAACCAAAGATCTTAGTCTAGTGAAAATATCATGCGATTGTGTTGCGTTCGATGCCTCAATAAAGAGGACTTATGCTTCCCTTAGGTAATACTTTGATGGAAGTGCTAAGTTGTGGTAATTAACTAGGAAAAAAGGAATTGTAAGTTGCATAAACTAAAAGAAAAGTAAGGGCTTGGAATTAAAGAAAGATAATTCCTTGAAAGTAAAAGATTACACTACGGAATTTAAAGAAAGAATGTAAAGGAACTCAAAGCAAGAAAGTAAAAGAAACAAGAGGTAAAGGCAATAAACTTTTAATAAACTTGAATAAAATTTACAATCTACCTTACAATCTACTTCGAATTGAAAGAAATGTAGTAAATAAAGAAAAGGAAAAGAAAAAGGAAATAATGGATAAAAGTACGTAAAAATGATTTTTGGTGAGGGGGTCATCTCTTCCTTTGTGTGCTCGTTGCTTATTTATAGTGTTTATTGCCATGTAATGTAATATCTTTGGTAACTGTTGGGTTTGTATTCATCCAATTGAGTTTTCCTGCATTAGTTGCACTAAAGCCCCTATCCAAATGGCCCCATTTGGGTTTTTCAATACCACATACATATTATGACACATGCCACACATGCATGTCACCAGTTACCTTGATTTTTATATCATAATTCGATTAATTATTACCGGTTTATGACCTGTGTGGCCACACATTATTAGGTTGAGATAATATGGTGTAAACAATGTGTCGACCCTATGGTACAACCCACTTTTATAGCAAGCAAGGCCCATCATATTCGAATTTACAATAGCCCAAACCCCGAGTACGACCTTTTTTTATCTTGGCCCAAAAATTGGCTCATTGCATCTATGCTCGGAGATGCCTTGTCATCATCACTTTAGCTGTTGTACACCCCCTTTAGCCTTTCCCAAAACAGTATAAAGACGTCATTAACATTCAAAACAAATATTGATAAATTACTAATATTGACAATATAATTTCAATTCTAACTTACCAAACTCTCAACAACATGCAGATTAGCAATCGTACCTTTTTCAACCAAACCTTTATATAGCAGTCGATCCTATGTGGATTTTTCCCCAGCCCACTCCAAGACTCTTTCACAGATTAAATTGATAATATAATATTAATGTGATCATTAAACAAAATGTGACCAAATTAAATCAATTTACTTACTATCTTAAGATCTCCGCCCAGAGTAGTGCACGCCCACTTTCCTTGATCAGTTAGTCCTAGTCGACTCACAGGTGGCCAACTGGATATCAAATGCCTCAAAATCTATAAACCACTGCCTACGGGGCAACGTCACTTTCTCCTTCTCTGGGACTTGGTCCTTTCATCACGGCATGGACTCTCGATCCTTCCTAAAAAAGTTTGTTCATTGATTCCTCTTCCACTGCTAGCGTATAATGACAAATACATTGTCCCGCTGTTCTGAGGGCAAGGCAAATTGCTTATGTCCAATAAACATATGATATAAGAAATTTAGTGAATTAACATTCAACAAACATATCGTAAAATAGGATATGAAAGTCACATTTAATATAAATATTGAGATTTAAATACCTACAGGGCCCCCTAAATGTCCATCTTTAGCTCGTCGGGCACATTCCTCCAATTATGTTACCCGAGACAAATTATTGCTTACATTAATTCTATCAATGTCATCATTAAAGTCGTCTTATTTTCAATGATGTTCTTGGTCTTGACGAATTTAATGGTTTTTCTATTTGACGAACCCTCATCCCTAGCCCCCCTCCCCCCCCCCCCCCCCCCCTGCGTTGTGTCCCAGGGTAGGCCATTTGTGCCAGATATTGTAAACAATAAGATTCAGCACCATATCATATAGCATAAATCTAATGGAAATACTTAATCGTGAAATAAGTATTTAAATAACTCAAAACTAGCTCAACCTATTCAGGGTGTTTATACAGGTTAGTTTAGTGTCGTGTGACATAACAGTGCCTCTTTTTGGGTTGATTTATTCTTAAAGTACATTTTTACTCCCCTAATGCCCTATTTCGAAGCATAAGCCCCAAATTTTTGAATTTTCTACCAAAATCCCTATGAGTCACACAAGTGTAGTAGTTATTTCTACAAGTTAGTTTAGTATTGTGTGGCGTGATCGTGCCTCTTTTCAAGTATTTTTTTTGCTAAACAATGTTAGCACCCCTACATTACACATCCCCCAGTCTATTTGTCTCAACCATCCACTTTTTGTATAGAGGATACCCCATAACATCTCATAGGACCATGTGTAAACAAATGAGGTAATTAAATTATTAGTTAAATCAGACACAAGTGAAACCCAACAAGATGATGAGAATATATGGAGATATACTAAACGAAATTGGTAGCAAAGGAATTAAATCCAAAAATGACTTCGGGAGGCCCATATAGAAAAAAATAGCATCAAAGTCGATGTAGTACTGGATATCAAACCCACAATAATTTACCATTGTAATTCGGCCTTAACTACAATATGAAAAAGCTACACAAGTTTACACGGTTCAACATGCCATCATGTCTACATCCAGAGATAAGGGGTGAGAGACATTTATTTGATGGAGAACATATATGACAAATGGATTGTTAGGGTTTCTAGAAGAGAGTCTGAGCCGTGGTTATTAGAGTGTGAAAAATCGTACCCCAAATCATTGGGGTTATTCCTATTTATAAATACAAGTGTCCTATAATTCTAGATCTTCCTTACGACTATGAGTTATCAGCTTTGATTTAGTAGAAAAATAATAAACTTTTATTCCGCCAAATCAGATCATCGTCTCCCTCAATTCCTCATTAACGGGTCCATGACCTTAGGATGACAACACTACATTGGACTTTTAATGCCACGTGGCATATTCGGCTAATAGTTCTTTCAACAATATTTATGCAAACCATAAAGATTTACATTCCATAACAAAAAAATATGTTTGACATAAAAATTATCACTTTTATCAATATAATTTTCTAAGAGACACAAATCTATAAGAAACATTGGCCTTCTTTCTTTACAATTTCTAGGGGAGAACTTGATCAATAATCTCACCTAGACTTTTAAAATTCAGAAGCCATGCGACTAGCTATACTACAGTATATGAAAACAATTAAAGAAAATGAAAACTAAAAAGAAGAAAATGAATATTATTGCAAGACTGTAACACCCCGTATTTCTGAGTATTTAAAATTTAATTAATTCAATTATTTTAAATTACACATGTGTCGTAATTTAATTAAATTAAATATTATGCGTTGATTAAAATATTAATCGGGAGAGAATATGATTAATTTTTATTTAATAAAATTACTAAGTGAATAGTAAATAATTATTTTTTACCATAGAGAGTAATAGTGATGTGATTATATCTCAACGGGGTATCGTGTGTAGACTATTTGAGGTCGAGATATGAAATTATTGTAGAGTGACTAGGATGGAGATTTTGAGTTCATGGTTGACTCTAAATGGCTCGAAATAGTTGGAATAGTATACCCTGGTGTATTGCTTGGGTCCCGAGCGATTTTAGTCCAATCGGGAACCACATGAGGGCATTTCAGTCATTTGGTGGACTAGGGTAGAGAGAACTCCGAAAAATTAAAGATTATATCAGCCCCTTGAAGTTATAAGCTAGGGTTAATACCACCTTGAGAGAGAAGAGTCCATTAGAGAGGAAGAAGAGAGAGTTCTTGGAGATTTAATACCTTTCTTGCATCACCTTTACCACCGAAATGCAAATCGGGAGGAGAGGAAGGCATCATCATCACACAAAAATGAAATTAAACCCGTTATTGCAAAGGCAAGTGTTTATCATGCATGTCTTTAAAGAAGTTATAATACCCATGGTATAATTGAAGTGATCTAACATGAAACATATGATCTTGAGATAAAACAATGAGATAAATTCATGTTAATGACTAGGATTCATGTTAAAGTTTTGACTTATGAGATTGATAATATGAAATCTGATTTTAGGTAGACTTTGAGAGATAAAAATCTGGGTTTCTTTAAGAATATGTATGAAACTGTGAGACTAGAGTTTTGTAGAAAACCCATAGATAAATTCTTGATTATTACGGACTTAATGATGTTTGAGTATTAGAAATTTGTTAGAAATCATTCATATACTCTTATTTGATGTTGGCTTAAATTATTTTAGAGTTTGGGTATGATGCATGAGGGTTTGGTCGGATAAAAATTGTAGAAAACGTAGAAGTTAAACGAAGAAGACGATCTGCGAGGGACGAATCGATTCGACTCGATGACCCGAATTGATTTGGGTTCTTCACCGAATCGATTCAGTTGCCCAGATTTTTGTTAATTATTAGTTTATGTCATAAATTTCATGAATAAATAACAGAGGACTTTTGTATTATTCTTAAACTATAAGAAGGGGCCTATTAAATTCTAGAATACTATTTGGTTTATCCAAAATGAGAGATATAGGGGTAGGGCCTTTTTGGCATAATATGAAAATTAAGGAATTTTGGGAATCAGAACAAGTTACGAAGAGCGTGAGTAAAGCCAAGTTATGAACCAGTAGGATAGAGATATATTAATTGTCTGCTCCTCCAAGTACTTGCCTTGTTGTTCTGTTATTTGCGTTATAAACATGTTTTGTTATTCTACCATTAAAGTCATGGCACGAGCCATTTTCTACATATATGTAAGTTGTTCAGGAGCCCCCTCTACATTATTTGGATTTTGTTGATTTACTGTATTTGAAGACTCCTCATCCACCCTCTCATGAATATTTGCTCCTTCCATAGCTTACTATCTGTCATAAACCACAATTATAGAAACAAGAATACAACATGTATTTCTAACATAATGGTTAGTATTTCTCACAAATTAATATAAATGACCCACACAACGCTATTTTTGCACTGCCATATCTAGACTCTCTAACCCCAGAATATAAAAACCTAAAGCTCTGATACCAAGTTGTCATCCCCTAACCCCATTAGGATATAATAAACTAAATAGTTTACAAACCAAAATTACAATTTATTTATTATTTTAGTAATACATATTGAAACAACTTCAAGGTTAAAATGCGGAATACTAAAAATCCAATCGCTTTAAGGAGACATAATTTCAACATAACTCACATATCATTTAACTTAATTACAACTACTACAGTGTATAAAACAAACTAACAAGACCCTACTTCTATTTACTCAACCTCCTAGACCTGGCAGTGGCAGCTGGAAAACTTGAAAATGTAAACATATAAAACCATGAGTTTAAAAACTCAGAGAATATACTACAGCTATCTATAGTATAAGTACTATATTAACATCTCAATATATCAATATATACATCTCTAGGCCAAATTAGGCCATATACATATCCAGAGTTAATAAACCCCACATGGTTTTAATAACCTAACATCTCCAGAATTGCATAGCAACTCAACATATCTTGGCTTTTAATAAGCCATAACATCTCAACATCTCTTGACTTTTAATAAGCCATAACATCTTAACATCTCATAACTTTTAATAAGCCATATCATCTCAATATATAATACATACACATCATATCCCAAATCAACTCAGTAAGTACACTCACCTTGTGTTGTCAACTATATATTCACGTTTCCCTCGGGTGGAGCTGAACTTGGTTGATTTGACCTTACACATGTTAATCCAACTAAATCAGTACTGAAACTCAATCATAAGTATTATCTTAATATAATTATGTAACTTAAATGAGTACACAACCACAATATGATTCTACTCAAGTCATATTCCATGAAACATATGTAAAGACGAAACGATGGTATATATGTTGATAAGGTCATGAACATTCAACCCTAGAAACTACCTCGTAAGGAATTTTTATATAAACTCAAGTAAACATAAAAGTATACTTCTTAATATATATACACATGAAACATGTACTCAAAATACCCTTGGGAAGCAGCAGATAAAAATATTCTTTCATGGGATGTCCAGTATGGCCTGAAATTATAATCCTCCTTACTTAACCTTCCCATATTCATTAATTGCACACATACAGGTGTCCAAACTTATCAATATGAAAACATATATGATTATAATTTCCATCACAAGTGACGGTGTAATTTTTCAAGCTCCCTAGGGCAAGTTATGAATATTTCTTTACACCACAAGAAATCTTCCCTACAAGCTCCTCTATTGTTTCTTCAACTTCCAAGAATTTTCATAATTTTTCTACAGAATAACTTTACATGATTTTCAACACACTTTCATCACACATACTTAATAGTACAGAATTAAAGTTTCATAATATTTGGACTTCATTTACTATCTCAAAATCTTGACCAAACTCAGGGCATACCGAAATAAAATATACAAACAGCAACTATATACCAACTTGCAACCATCACTAAGGCCTAACCATAAGGAGTTAAATTTTAATTTTCGAATATGATATGAATATATGAGTCAATTTTCATATACAATTGGAATTTCTGAATTCCATTAAGCACACAAAGATATATGCAAGTTTGAATACAAAGGGTTTCAATACAAAGCAATATGACCTATAACACCACTTATCTCACATATGAACCAATACATATTATCACAAAGGAGGATGAAATTTTAATCAATACTTCATGATTTATATACTTTGAAATAAGTATAATAGAAGATTAAAACAATATTAGCACATAATTTTACCTTGAAAACACCTTAAGAATTTTCTTGGAATTCTTTTCCTAGCTTTTAATGAAACCCTTTCTTCCTTAACTTCTACTTTCTCTTTCCTCAAGCCAAAAACCCTTAAAACTGAACTTAGGATTAAATTGGCTGAATAAATATGTTATAATAAGAGTTTTAATTTGGCCAAGGCTACCTCCCAATCCATACAATCAATTTAAAACATTTGGTTTAATAAAAGACAATTTACCACTTAAGGGAATTGACAGATTTGCCCCTTGTTCGTAATTTTGGCCTAACTTCTTACTCAAACATCCGTGTGATGCAACGTTTGTTATGTTACGACCCTAACTCACATGTCTACAACTATGTAGTTTTCACCTCAAGTCAATTGTAATGTTATAAGGGTCAAAACTAGTCTTAAACGGGAACATTTCTATCGAAAATAACCAAATCTTGTGTTCGTAAATAATTCGACATTTCATGATTTATGAAAGTAGAATTATATTAACCATAATCACTTAACATTAGATATACTAATAACACATTATTCATATCACATAAGATAAGTATGATTTAAATATAATTTATCATAATTATATGCGGGTTGCCACAGATAGTTACGTGATAGTGTTATATCTCAATCGGGTGTCGTGTGTAGACTATTTGAGGTCAAGATAGAAAATTATTGTAGAGTGACTCGGATGGTGATTCCAAGTTCACGGTTGACTCTGAATGGCTAAAAATAGTCAGAAGAGTATACACGAGTGTATTATTTGGGTCCCGGGGCGATTTTAAACCAACCCGACACCATATGAGGGCGTTTCGATCACTTGGTGGACTATGGTATAGAGAAAATCGAAAAATGAAAGATTATATTAGACCCTTGGAGTTAGAGGGTAGGGTTAATACAACCCTGAGAGAGGAGAGGCCACTAAAGAGGAAGAAGAGAGAGTTCTTGGAGATTTAACACCTTTCCTGTATCACCTTGACCACCGGAGTGAAAAATGTTACTAAAGCCGTTTATTAAAAATAAATTATTTAAGTAACTCCGATCTGTTTTTTTAAGAAACTCTTTTAAAAAAAACAAACTATTTGAACACAAGATGTGTTTAATAAATCAGTATGTACGAGATCTATTCAAGAATTGAATAACAGGTTTATAAAGTAGTTTAGAAATTTTAAACTCAGCGCAACCAAGAATGAGATGAGGAGATGTAGAAAGATTATGTTCACGATTTTTTTTACGTGGTAAAACCTCACCAATTGAGGAAACATCCACGACTCCCTCTACGGAGTAAAATGAAAAATCCACTAAAATAAATATATGAGTTACAAACTATATAACTAACATGCAAACAACTCAGTCCTATATAAGTTTAGGAATGTACCCTCTGGTGTCCTTAAACTCCTCTGCAGTTCTGATTGTAGATGTAGTTCTCCCAGTTTGTTAACTTCTGATTTGTTCCAGCACTTTACGTCGACTCTTTATTCACAAGATCTTATTACCAACACTTTTCGTGTTGTAGGGTGAAAGTGTTTGTGGAAGTTCTTTCTAACACATGCATGCACACACACACTTATTAAGTACAAACAGTCCTAACAAATTACAATAACACTATATGCTGTGATCTTTCCTTTTTCTTTCTTCTTACAAAACTTTTCACCTTATTTGACCTTTAAATCATTCCCAGAATCCACGGATACCTTGCTAGGAAGACAGACAAGGTCTTAATCAATCTCTGAATTTAGAAAAACTTTTCGAGATTGAAAACCTCCAAGTGAGATTCCAAACTAGGTCAAAGGTTTAGTTTTACAAGAACTAGAAACAGAAAACATTTTTTATTGATTTCAAAGTAAGCAAACTTTTTAAAGAAAATAATCAACAATATATTTCTCAAGATGAGAAATAAAGAATGAACCTAAGTGTAATGTAACATGAATAACTCAGATCTGAAATTTCTATGAAATCAGAAAGCAGATCTGAATAAACGTTTAAGTTGAAAACAAGATCTAGTGAGCACGAGGTTACAGCAACAAAAACAAACTCAACTCAAACTCTCAAGAACACTCAGAGAAGTGTTTTGGATATGGAGGTATGAAGGTGTTTGAGTTTAGTTGGAAGAGGTTTTAGACGAACAGGGTTAGGGTTTCTAACTCTCTCTCTTCTGTCTGTGTTTTCTCTCTTCTCTCTCTCAATTTCTCAGAAGAAATGAAAATGGCAAAAGTCTTCGAAGTCTGAGAATAGGGTCCCTTTTATAGGGTGAGGAGAAGGTTCGAGAGGCTGGCTCAGAACCAAGGGCCTGGATTAAGTCAAGCCAAATTGACTTAGATCGTAGGGTTCTAATAAGGCGGTGATTAAACGAATCCTGATTGGTCCAAAGTGTTGTACTAGGATTCACCAAGATAACATGCAGATCGTTGATAGCTAATGATCCAAGGGCTAGGAACAAATGCTGTTTTAACTCAGTAAAGAAACACAACTTTAGCCAATCAGACAAGGACAGGTGTTGGTCAAAAACAGGATCACAAACGCGCGTCTAAAGTTAATTAAAACCACACCCTCAAGTTTAGTCAGCTTTCGGATTCTACCCAAGGTAACATTAAGCCAATATAATCAACAAATTATATTTACAAATTGACCACAAATTTTTTTTAAAACAAATTTTAATTAAGAAAACTTTATTTTAAAAATGTTTAAAAAATCCCAAAAAATTATTAAAATACCAATTTAGGGATTTAAACACACTCATCATATGTACACACATTATTATGCAATATGATATGCAATAAATGAATTCTACTGTGTGTGAGTGTTGGCAATAGGTTCTTGATCACTTCAAGATAGAGAGATGAAGTAGAAAACCAACTTCTGAGGTTCTTTGGATTCTAGGGAGGACACAATTTTGTTATAATTTCTAAACTAGATGAGCACTTATACAATATAGACTCAAGTGAGTCAAAAGTATAAGGGCTTCAATCTCCCCCTTTGGAAATATGAGACAAAATCTCCTTTGAGTCATCTTGGACTCGTAGGGCAACAAGAAAATAAGAAAAACTTATTCCTATCAAAATTCTATCTACCCAATTCCTAGAAATCAAAAAATACATAACTCAACTAAGTACATATGAATACCCTATTACAACTGTTGAGAGTAACTGTACAATAAGAACCTGCAACAAATCACTAAAATCAAGCTGTTTAGTATTTGTAAGATTTGAATAGACTCAAATTTCTCCCCCATTTTGTCTCAAATGGACAAAGGGAAAAACTTGGATAAACAGCAAAAGGACTAGTCAGCATAAACCATACCAATAGATTTTCGTAATGAAATGATTCTATTATAATCTAGAGGTTTGGTAAATATATCTGCGAGTTGTAGATCAGTAGGAAGATAATTGATTTCTAATTCCTTAGATTCAACCAATTTGCGTATAAAATGATGTCTTATTTTAATATGATTTGTTCGCGAGTGTTGAACAGGGTTTTTAGAAATATTAATCGCGCTTTGATTATCACAATAGAGATGCAATTGGTTTTCTTGAATACCATAATCACTTAGCATTTGTTTTAGCCACATTAATTGAGCACAACTGCTACCAGCGGCTATGTATTCAGATTCAGCTGTTGAGAATGATATGCAGTTTTGTTTTTTACTACTCCATCCTACCAAGTTATTACCTATATAATAACATGCTCCTGATGTGCTTTTACTATCATCAGTACACCCAGCCCAGTCAGCATCAGTGTACCCAATTATAGTGCTTGGTGTGTCATTAGTGTACCAAAGTCCTACTAGATTTAGAGTGCCTTTTACATATTTAATGATACGTTTAACAGCATTCAAGTGGCTCTCTTTAGGGTTACTTTGATATCGAGCACATACACACACAGCATACATAATATCAGGACGCGAGGCAGTAAGATATAGTAAGGTGCCTATCATACTACGATACTGAGTAGGATCTACAGATTTTCCATTTTCATCTTTGAAAAGTTTTAACGTAGTACTCATGGGAGTTTTAGCATCTTTAGCACTCTCGAGGCCAAATTTCTTTACTATCTCTAAAGCGTACTTAGATTGCGATACAAATAATCCATCTAAATTTTGTTTGACTTGAAGGCCTAAGAAGAATTGTAGCTCCCCCATAAGGGACATTTGAAATTCCTTATGCATAGTTTCAGAGAAGGATTTGACTTCTGAGGGAGAAGTTGATCCAAATATAATATCATCCACATAGACTTGAGCAATGGTGATGTGTTTGTCAAAATGTTTGACAAAAAGGGTTTGGTCATTTCCGCCTCTTTTAAAACCTTTATCTAAAAGAAAATTGGAAAGACGCTCATACCAAGCTCTAGGAGCTTGTTTAAGGCCATACAAAGCCTTTTTCAGACGAAATACATGATTTGGATGTTTAGGGTCAATGAATCCTTTAGGTTGTTCTATATAGGTTTCTTCAGCCAGAATTCCATTAAGGAACGCAGATTTGACATCCATTTGGTATAGTGTAAAGTGCATGTGGCAAGCTATAGCAAAAAGCAGACGAACAGATTCTAAACGAGTAACAGGAGCAAAGGTCTCGTTAAAATCTATTCCTTCTATTTGAGAGTATCCTTGAGCAACTAATCTAGCTTTATTTCTAATTATTATCCCATTTTCATCAGTCTTATTTTTGAAAATCCAACGTGTGCCAACAACCTTTTTGTGATCAGGACGTGGAACAAGATACCAAACATCATGAATGACAAATTTTAAAAGTTCTTCCTGCATAGCAGAAATCCAATGAGAGTCATTCAATGCCTCATTTACATTCTTTGGTTCCACAAGGGAAATAAAACATGCATAATGTGCATAGTTTCTGAGTTGGGATCTTGTACGCACTGGCTCACTAGGGTTACCAACTACGTTATTTATGGGATGATCTTTAGAAACCCATTTAGGTACCTCAGGTGTCTCTATAGGTAATGAATTATCCATTGTAAAGGAGTCATTTTCTAAAATATTTGTAGACTCTTCCTCAATAGTAAATTCACCAGTCTTGCTTTCTACAGTAGTGTCACTAACAATTACATTTATGGATTCCATCAAAGTTTTAGTGCGAAGATTATACACTCGATAAGCTCTACTGTTAGGCCAATATCCTAAAAATATGGCTTTATCTCCCCGGCTCTCAAATTTGGATAAGTGTTCCCTATCTTTGCATACATAACAAGTACTGCCAAAGGTTCTGAGATATTTGAGATTAGGCTTTTTATTGTACCAAAGTTCATAGGGGGTTTGTTTGGAATTCTTTCTAAGATAGACCCTATTTATAATATGACAAGCAATACGAATGGACTCTACCCAAAAATATTTAGGTAAATTCTTGGCATGTAATATAACATGTGCCATCTCCTGAAGGGTACGATTCTTTCTCTCCGCAATACCATTCTGTTGAGGGGTCTTAGGAGCACCGAACTCGTGTTTATAACCATTATAGTCACAGTATTCTACAATACCAGTGTCTTTAAATTCACCACCTCTATCACTACGAATTCTATTCACTTGAGTATCCTTCTCATTTTCAATCCTAAGAAGAATTTTTAGGAAAGTTTGAAATGTTTCAGACTTTTGTTTTAAGAAGGCTACCCAAGTAAATCTAGTGAAGTCATCAACCATAACTAGGATGTAACTATGTCCACAAAGACTAACAGTTTGGGAGGGACCCATGAGGTCCATATGGATGAGTTCTAAGGGATTCGAGGTAAGAATATCTTTGACTTTCTTATGAGGTGCCTTAACAATTTTACCTTCTTGACAGGAACCACAGATAAGATTGGGTATAAGTTTGATTTTAGGAACTCCTCTAACTATTTCCTGAGAGGTCAGTCTACTAAGGTTATCGTAATTTATATAACCCATTATGTTATGCCATATCTCATTGTCATCCATTCTGGCAACATTACAGATTTCAGAATTGTTCATGACAGTGTAGCAATTGTCAGGAGTTCTGAATCCAGTAATTATGCATTCACCTTTTTTATTTAAAATTTTGCAATTTTTCTTTGAAAAGGTAACAGTATGATCTGAGTCACAAAATTGCGATATGCTAAGTAAATTTGCCTTAAGATCTTTGACTAGAAGAACATCTTGTAGAATAGGAAGCCCATCTTCTTGGAGAGTTCCTTTGCCTATGATTTGAGATGAAACTCCATCACCAAAAATGACTTTACCACCAACAAAGCTGGTTTTATTTGAAAGTTTAGTTTCATCACCAGTCATATGCTTAGAACATCCGGAGTCTAAATACCAACCAGATGATGTGTGTCCAGCTTTTAAAGCAGTAACAACAACATTACACTTCATCTGAGGTAATAGATCATTTTTTCTAACCCAAATTGCCTTAGTTTTCATCTTGCGCTTATTAGCTCTTAATTGATAAAATTTGCGAGCTTTGGATTTTTGCTGAAAAACATTTTGCGCATGATTTTGAAATTTGTGAAAGACTTGGGCATTTGGTTTAGGAAAGTGCTTAGGATTCCTTCTAGTAAATGTTCTTTTAGGCTTGATCTTTCTCTTTCTATAATTAGAGTTTCTATCTGGCTGTCTAGGAAGTATATAATTGTTGCGGCTCCTCCTAGAATAGTTAAAGTTTTGATAGATATAAGGATTATAGGTAGGTTTTACGAGTCTCCTAGCATAACAATCATCAAAAGAGTGACCATAAATGTCGCAGTAGGAGCAATAAAGATTGCTCAGAATAGGGGTCTCCTTAGGAAAGTCTCTAAACAAAGGTTTTGAAGAGTTTGGAGGCTGAACTCTATTCCTAGGTGTGACAGTCTTGAATGCAGACACACTCTTCTTAATAGAAGGGAAGACGTATTTAGCCTTGGGTGAACTTTCATGTTTAGAGCAACTTGATTCCCCAATGTTAAAATTTTGATTTTTTGAATCAAACTCAATTTTTAGAGAATGAAAGTCTGGGCATGTTTCAATAGGTCTTTTGCCACCTGACACAAACTTGATAGTTTCAAAGGATTTTGTTTGTGTTTTCAAATTGGGGCAAAACCCTATTCCAGTTCGATCATCAGAATTGGTTTTTGATTCAGCAACAAATTCATCAAAACATTTTGAATTATTTTCAAATTTTGTAAATTTTTTGAAAACAGTTGTTGTCTTTTCTTTAGTTTGCTCCAATTCTAACAATGTCCCCTTGTATTTTTTCTCCAGAGTTTCATTTGTTTCTTTTAAATCTCTGAGTTTTTCATCAAACATTTTGATTTCGCTTTTATGAGTCAAACATTGGGTAGTATACTCTTCAGCATTTAGTTTAACCATTAGGCTTAGATCTTCTAACTTCTTAGTGAGATCTTTCACAATCTTTTCTAATCTAGTGCTTTTCTTGAGAGTTTTAGCATAAAGTGTGTGAATGTCAGGGAGGTCTTCATTGTCCGAGTCACTAAGTGTGGTGTGTCGAGTGACCCCTAAAGATTCATTTGTTAAACTCACACACTCATTGACATCGTCATTATCGCTATCCCTTTGACTCACACACCCCGAGGTAGAACATGCAACATTCTCAGTAATCAAAGCATCTAAACCAGTATAAACATGATTCTCAATGGCAGGAGTAGAGTTACTAGAATCATTCTCATACATAGGCATAAGCACATCATCATTATATATGATCTTGGCAAAGAAGGACATGCAAGGATCAAAAACATCAGATGACTCAGGTTCCTCCTTTTCAGAATCACTTGAGTCATCCCATGTTTTGCAAATGTTAGCTCTAGTGTGTTTGTTTTGAGTGTTCAAGTTAACTCTACAGTCTTGTGCAATGTGACCCAGTTTAACACATCTATAGCATTCAGTCTTCTTAAGGTCTCTATTAGGTCTAATGTGAGAGTCCTTGTGATTTTTGTCATGGTTTTTCTCATGAGGCCTGTGATTAGAGGAAGTTTGATAATTTGAATTGCCTTATTTATTTGCCACTTTTTTTCTAAACTTAATAATTTTCTTAAACTATTTAGTAATTAAGGCAATTTGATTGTACAAACTCTCTATATTGCATTCCTCGTCAGAGTCATAAGTGGGGAATATAAGTTCAGGCTTAGTTAACTTAGAAGAAAAGCTAAGATTGGAACTAGTCTGTTTCCTATGGGTTTGTGTCAATTGTTTCTTAAATTCTATTTCCATTTCCACAGTTCTTAGTTTACTACTGAGTAATTCAGGAGTGAGATTTTGATCACACATTTCCTCAATAGCATATCTTTTGTTATCAAATTTCTGTGGTAATGATCTTAGAATTTTAGATACAATTTCATGTCTATCATAAGTCACCCCATTAGCATGCAGTTTGGTCACAATATCAGTCAAGTTCATATAGAAGTCATCAAATAACTCAGTCTCAGACATAATTAAGGAGTTATACTGCTGAATAAGCATTTGGGTTTTAGCAGCCTTAACTCTAGAGTCTCCTTCATGAGCAGTGACCAAGGTGTCCCAAGCTTCCTTAGAAGTGGTACAGGATGAGATTCTTTTTAACTCATATTCATTTATAGACATAAATATGGCATTCTTTCCTTTGTTATTATTTCGAGAAACTTGCTTCTCTTCTTGAGTGAACTCACTTTAGGCTTTCTTAACCCTCTCATTACTTCCTTCGTTGGTTGGTTTAGTAAGAAAAATATAACCATTTTCAACAATGTTCCAGACATCATCTCCCAAAGTTACTTGAATGAAATCAATCATCCTTACTTTCCAGTAAGCAAAATTGGTTCCATCAAAGATTGGAGGTCTGGTCAAGTTTCCAAATCTTTCATTTTTCTCGTCCATAATTGATTTTCAAAAAATAATTTCACAAACACAGGATCTCTTTTGAAAGCAGTTTACAAAGCTCTGATACCGATTGAAAAATATTACTAAAGCCGTTTATTAAAAATAAACTATTTAAGTAACTCCGATCTGTTTTTTTAAGAAACTCTTTTCGTAAAAACCAAACTATTTGAACACAAGATGTGTTTAATAAATCAGTATGTACGAGATCTATTCCAGAATTGAATAACCGGTTTATAAAGTAGTTTAAAAATTTTAAACTCAACACAACCAAGAATGAGATGAGGAGATGTAGAAAGATTATGTTCACGATATTTTTTACGTGGTAAAACCTCACCAATTGAGGAAACATCCACGACTCCCTCTACGGAGTAAAATGAAAAATCCACTAAAACAAATATATGAGTTACAAACTCTATAACTAACATGCAAACAACTCAGTCCTATATAAGTTCAGGAATGTACCCTCTGGTGTCCTTAAACTCCTCTGCAGTTCGGATTGTAGATGTAGTTCTCCCAATTTGTTAACTTCTGATTTGTTCCAGCACTTTACGTCGACTCTTTATTCACAAGATCTTATTACCAACACTTTTCGTGTTGTAGGGTGAAAGTGTTTGTGGAAGTGCTTTCTAACACATGCATGCACACACACACACTTATTAAGTACAAACAGTCCTAACAAATTACAATAACACTATATGCTGTGATCTTTCCTTTTTCTTTCTTCTTACAAAACTTTTCACCTTATTTGACCTTTAAATCATTTCCAGAATCCACGGATACCTTGCTAGGAAGACAGACAAGGTCTTAATCAATCTCTGAATTTAGAAAAACTTTTCGAGATTGAAAACCTCCAAGTGAGATTCCAAACTAGGTCAAAGGTTTAGTTTTACAAGAACTAGAAACAGAAAACATTTATTGTTGATTTCAAAGTAAGCAAACTTTTTAGAGAAAATAATCAACAATATATTTCTCAAGATGAGAAATAAAGAATGAACCTAAGTGTAATTTAACATGAATAACTCAGATCTGAAATTTCTATGAAATCAGAAAGCAGATCTGAATAAACGTTTAAGTTGAAAACAAGATCTAGTGAACACGAGGTTACAGCAACAAAAACAAACTCAACTCAAACTCTCAAGAACACTCAGAGAAGTGTTTTGGATATGGAGGTGTGAAGGTGTTTGAGTTTAGTTGGAAGAGGTTTAGACGAACAGGGTTAGGGTTTTTAACTCTCTCTCTTCTCTCTGTATTTTCTCTCTTCTCTCTCTCAATTTCTCAGAAGAAATGAAAATGGCAAAAGTCTTCGAAGTCTGAGAATAGGGTCCCTTTTATAGGGTGAGGAGAAGGCTCGAGAGGCTGGCTCAGAACCAAGGGCCTGGATTAAGTCAAGCCAAATTGACTTAGATCGTAGGGTTCTAATAAGGCGGTGATTAAACGAATCCTGATTGGTCCAAAGTGTTGTACTGGGATTCACCAAGATAACATGCAGATCGTTGATAGCTAATGATCCAAGGGCTAGGAACAAACGTTGTTTTAACTCAGTAAAGAAACACAACTTTAGCCAATCAGACGAGGACAGGTGTTGGTCAAAAACAGGATCACAAGCGCGCGTCTAAAGTTAATTAAAACCACACCCTCAAGTTTAGTCCGCTTTCGGATTCTACCCAAGGTAACATTAAGCCAATATAATCAACAAATTATATTTACAAATTGACCACAAAATTTTTTTAAAACAAATTTTAATTAAGAAAACCTTATTTTAAAAATGTTTAAAAAATCCCAAAAAATTATTAAAATACCAATTTAGGGATTTAAACACACTCATCATATGTACACACATATTTATGAAATATGATATGCAATAAATGAATTCTACTGTGTGTGAGTGTTGGCAATAGGTTCTTGATCACTTCAAGATAGAGAGATGAAGTAGCAAACCAACTTCTGAGATTCTTTGGATTCTGGGAGGACACAATTTTGTAACAATTTCCAAACTAGATGAGCACTTATACAATATAGACTCAAGTGAGTCAAAAGTAAAAGGGCTTCACGGAGTGCAAATCTGGAGGAGAGGAAGGCATCTTCATCACACAAAAATGAAATCAGACCTGCTATTGCAAAGGCAAGTGTTTATCTTGCATGTCTTTAAAGAATTAATAATACCCATGGTAGAATTGATGTGATCTAACATCAAACGCATGATCTTTAGATAAAACAATGAGATAAATTGATGTTAATGATTAGGATTCATGTTAGAGTTTTGAATTCTAAGATTGATAATACGAAATCTGATTTTTGGTAGTCTTTGAGAAATAAAATTTTGGGTTTCTTGAAGAACATGCATGAAATTAAGAAACTAGGGTTTTGTAGATAAACCATGGATAAATTCTTGATTATTATGGATTTAATGATGTTTAAGTACTAGAAATTCATTAGAAATCGTTAATATACTCTTATTTGATGTTGGGTTAAATTATGTTGGAGTTTGGGCACGATGCATGAAGGTTTGATTGGATAAAAATTGCAGAAAACATAACAGTTAAACGAAGAAGATGATCTGTAAGGGGTGAATCGATTCATCTGGATGACCAAATTGATTCAGTACGCTAATCGATTCGGGTTCTTCACCGAATCGATTCGGGTTCTTCACCGAATCGATTCGACTACCCAAATTTTTTGTTTATGCCCTAAATTTCACGAATAATCAATGGGGGGACTTTTGTATTATTCTTAAATATTGGGAGGAACCTATTAAACTCCAGTAAACTATGGTAAGGATTTGGTTTAGCCAAAATGAGAGAAATAAGGCTAGGACCTTTTGGGCACAATATGAAGTTTAAGGAATTTCGGGAATCAGAACGGGTTATGGAGAGCGTGAGTAAAGCCAAGTTATGGACCAGTAGGATATAGATATATTAACTACTGATATTAATTAAGGGGTAACTAAGACTCTTCGAGTAGAGAGTGATACTCGAGAATATATGAAAAGAGGTTACAATTAGTACATTGAGTATTCTAGAGATATATACTACGCACGGGTTTATATGATGGGTTGTGTGTATACCTACTGAATAATATGTATATATAGATTGAGTGAATACCTATTATTGTGATTTGGTTATGTGTGCGAACATACCTATGCTGCCTGCTATCGGGAGGTTTCTGCGCAGAGGGCGATCCCACCTTGACGATTCCAGTGAGATCTGAATGTGTGCCCCAAAACATATAACTTAGGGTGTCTCGCTATGTGTTGTGTATTAGTAAGATTGACAGGTCATTAGGGTATGTTAGGTATGTACGTATCCCAAAGACTTAGAACTATGTTCACCTCCATTGTGTGTTATTTGATTGAGGGTTCGAGGATACATTCCAAACTATGTTCACCTCCTTGATTTGGTACGAGAGGTACATGGACAGGATAACAGAGTATACTAGCATCACAGGGGTCATTTTGGGGGATGCTATAGTTGTATATATTATATGTGTGTTAAATGTATACAAGTGCGATTCATCTACTTATGCGTGATGGTAGAACCGATAAATTGTGTATATCTAAAAGTAATTTAAGTAGAGAAAATTAAATAATGATTCAATAATAATATACGAGTAATATTAATTATTGGTAGTACAGTACCGTATCGTATGTGTAATACGGGGGAGCTAAATATTTTTTGGTTAGTTAGATACGTTATCTAGTTAGGTTGGGTAGCATAGCTAGGTAGGAGACGTTAGGTGTGCACTTTAGTTGAAGGTGAGGAACTCAAAGGAGTGTATGTGAAACTAATGTGTGTATCTAATAACTGATTTAAATACTTGGAAAATATTTTCAAAAGGCTTTGGGCTCTGACCCTTGTCAAATCTATTTTCCAAAACCTTTTAGGTGTACAGCCACGGGGATGCACATCTTGATGATTCTTTCTAGGGATGCGTAGCTGCAACACTTGTGGATGCTTGCAGGATTGATTAGACGCTTCAGTTATTCATTCCTAGATTGGGAGCTTCATTTCATTATTTTCATTTGGCCATGTTTCCCCTTCAGATGATTAATATTTCAGTTATTCAGCATTTATTAGACTTTATTCAGATTCAGTTTTATTTACTCTAATCTTGTAGTTGAATTATTGTTTTGGGAACCGATGGTGTATTCGGTATTATTTATTCAGTTATTTATCATGTGGTGGGTTCAGATTATTATATTATGGATGGTTTGATATTTTATTTATTTTTCCTTATGTCATCATTATAATGAAAGATAAAATTTGGCATCGATTTAGTTTGACATAGGGGATTAGTAATTTAAAAAGTTTTCGCTAGTGATGCTAAGAATGAACCAAATGAGACCAATGTTTTTTTTAATAAAGGACTGATCACTCGTGGTTAAAATAGGCAGGGTGTCACAAAGACTATTACCACCTCATTAAAGTAATGTCCATTTACCTTCTTCATCACTTGGAATGATGCCTTCAAATACCCCCATCGCATTGAGCTTTCACCGACGAAGGAAGACCTCTTAGGAAATAATCATGTTCGGGGAGGGATGTGATAATTCTATGCAAAAATTGATGTATTAATAGGATTTTAGGAAATGAAAATTGATAATAAACATGGAGAGAGATGGTTATGTTTGGAAGATATACTTACAAGAGAGAAACAAAAAAATTCTTTTGGTACAAAAGATAAGAGAAATAAATGGTTAAGGGAGTTAAGAAGGCTGACCAAATATAGAAAAGTAATTTATAATAAGTACTATAAATTAATGGCTTTTACGTGGCATATTTGGGGTTAAAACATGGAGTTTCAGAAATATAATACAAATACTAGCTTGCGTGGCCGGTTATCTAAACTATATTGTTTTAATTGAACTTCCAAGAACAAATAAACTTGATACAATTGTAAATAATAGATATAAATTAAATTAGAACAAAATCAAAAAAATAAAATTATTTTTAAGTCCAAATATAACAAAATTTCATTTTCATAGAATTTGATAATAGCCAAAAACATATGTAGTGGCTCATTTTTTTTTTCAAGTGGAGAACTAATTAGAGTGTTTATTCATATTTTCTTTTAGAGAGACAGAAGAATACCAACAAAAATAGATGCCAAAATTCACTAACAAAGACATATGCCAAAATTCACAATGCCTCCCTCTAACCCTCAGTAGTGTCCAGGCTTTTATAATTTGAGATGGAACCCTTAATTAAAAACAAATAATATATGAATTAATAACTAAATAACAATAAAATGGAAAGAAAGCATGAAATATAAGTTGGAAAGAAAAAAATGGAGGGACACTTGCATTTTCATTCTTAATACTAAACCTTTTCCATCTCACTCAGAGAGTTGAAACTCCACTATAGACATGCAAAAAGAGGTTAAGAAACACCCACAAGCCAAAAGGATACAACATTTATATAGAGAAGAAATTTCTACCACCATCTTATTCAACAATAAAATTAATGCACTAGTGAGGAATAATAAGTTGTATAGAGGAAAAAAATACATGAGAAAAAATAACAAAAAATTCATTTAATGGATTTGAGAAATAATATCACCTTAAAGTACCTATCTAAACTCTAAATCAAGTACAACAAACTATATGATCATTTATTAAAATCTGACATCGTTATAAAACAAAATGATTAATAGATTCAGTTATAACAAAAGATCCTGTACGGGATCCTTTTGTGGGACAAAAGAAAAGGCTCCAAAATGACACCATCAAGTGCGTTTTGGAGCAACCCTATATTTTGCAATTAAAAGAAAGAAAGTCAATAAAGTGACCTGGACAAAGAAAAAAAAACAATAATAAACCTAATAAGACAAAATATAAATGATTTACTTTTTTGCTCCCAACTAAAAACAAAGTTGTAAAATCGAATAAATGCGGTGTGTGATAATTGATTAAATAGATTCGCAAGATTCCAACTAAACCTTATTTAATTAGAGTCTATATTTAAACAAAGTTAAATTAACCCCTAAACATGTAACTACGTATGTGCGTGTGTCAAATCATAAATTGATAAATCATGTGACACAAGTTTAAGGAAAAATCCCCACAGGGAATAACCTTCTATTTCATTATAATAAGTAAATCACAACTTACACGGATTACAATGAAATACAGTGACACACGAATACCTGCAGGCATCGGTCGGTGTCATCAGCAATGAATCCATACGCAGCGAACCCACATGGACCACAATCCAATCATCAAAGAAAGAACCGCATCACTCCTCAATGGCACGCAATCATAAAACTTCGTAGAGACTCCCTCAGCAATAGCACGCGGCTCTCGATTGCAGAGATCTCCCCATAAAGATGAACAAAAGCAAAGTAGTGTTCTTGGGTTCCAAAAGGATTCACAAAAATATGGGAATGATGTGTGAATCAAAACATGAGTTTTTGGGACTAAAAAATATGAAGACTTGAGCTAATAGAACTCTCAAAAATGTCTCTCCAAGTCTTGAAAAATAACTCCCCCGAAGTTGGTTTTTATAAGAAAACCAAAAGAATTTTAAATCATTGGGACTCTTGCCAGCGTTAGGTACCTCGATCCGATTCATTTTGTACCTCGAACCGGTTCACTATTCGGTTCGCGGTACCTTGATGGTTTGGGGTTAAAAGAAAACAGCATTCTTCAAAGAATTTTCTCCATTTTCAAAAGGTCATAACTCCTTCACCGTAGCTCGGATTGAGGTTCCATTTCTTCTAGTATCTTTGTGGGGTAGAGCTCTTCAACTTTCCAGTTGATCAGACCTCCAGACTATGACTGTGAAATTACTAAAATGCTCTTGAACTTTTCTATCTTGCCTTTCTTTCATTGTTTTGACTTCTCTAGCGTACCACTTGCATAAAATCCATAAAATCGTGGAACGTGAAGTCGTTGAGGCAGATGTGGAATACTTGATGGAGTTGTTGAATTCTTGATTCCTGAAATTCGAATAGAGGCCGTCATGTGAGATCGTGAAGTGACATGCCAAATGTAGCGGCATACGACATACACAAATATAACATATCGAACTTGAGAAAAAATGTCCTTACAAATCTCCCCTATGTCTATGCCGGTACAAAATAAAAAATCCGAATTATTATCATTCAATTAACCTATACAAATCTACCCTCCCATGATCCAAAAACTGGAAAGATACAACTGAGTAAGTCTTCATCGTTTGTTCTTCAAATCTTCAAAATCTCAAATATTTTCTCATCAGGGTGTGCAACATATGATCATCAATATAGTACCTACACACATGAGAAAAAGAAAAATACTAAGTGACGTATCGAGTTTGAAATGAGATAAACACACATACCAAGGTATGAGAAAAGCATAAGTCAAATCTCAAAAACTCCCCCAAAATTCAAACTCCCCGATAAAATAATAATTTTTTCTCCCCCTTTTTATTATGTCCCCAAATAGACAAATGAGAAGAATAAATCAAACAAGCAAAGTCGGAGTGCCACCGGATTCGAAACAAGGCATCAATCAGATGGCAAAGGCGCTATTGCAAAGAGAAACTCAAAAACTCTTCACAAACTATTTTTATTTTTCAAATTTTTTATACAAAAATAAGATACCAAAAAAAATCACACCATGGATTTAAACTCAAACAAGCAAGTCATGGAAACCGAATGTATGGGTGTGAACACATTCGATAGGTAAATCAACTCAATCAAGCATATGTGCACGATGCATACGTGTACCCCTAACGAATGAACATCAAAAGTATCCTTAGGTGTAAAAATTGTTGAATTTAGATGAAATCGTCTTATGCAAATCAACAAATCAAAGTCAAAGTGATTTTCACACCAATAACGTCCAAAACTATTTAGCACTTTTTCAAGATTTTCAAGGACGTGCAAACCCGTTTAAATTCTCCAACCAAACACCCTCAGATATACTTTCTTTTAGAGGTGTTTAAACTAAATTCTCAAACTTTGGAGAATTGGTGCAAAAATCTAAATGGCCCATAATTGGCATGAATTTCTTTTTATTGCCTTTAAATTTTTTCGGGCTCTTTTAAAAACCTCTTTGGACCCCGGATAATAAAATTTCTCAATTTTTTAGGTCCAATTTAAACGGAGACTTAATCGCAAAGGATAAATGATAATCTTTCGTAGCCCTTCGCCGTTTTTAAACAAAGCACACAAACTCACAAATAATTCTTACATGCACAAATTTTTCACGATAAAAATCTCTTTCATTTTGAACCGTTTGCAAAAGATCCAACGCGGATTTAAAACGAGAATTTTGTTTTTCCAAAAAATCAATTCTTTTAGCAAACATCAAATTCAAACGACTTATATCATCAAAACTCTGACTCATGTCATCAAAGGGGGGCATCCTATTAGATAAGCGCTCCATCCGAAAAATTGTAATTTTTCACAAAACTGATTTTTTTTTAAAAATCAATATCACACAAATTTTGTCGAAAATAGGAATACGCGATAAATTAGCGCAACCCGCTCTGATACCAATTTGAAAATGTGAGTAGAAAAATTGTATCAGAAAGTAAATCCTCGAAAAATCAGGATCACGCGATAATTTAGCGTAACACTTTCTAATACCAATTTGTAAAATCGAATAAATGTGGTGTGTGATAATTGATTAAATAGATTGCAAGATTCCAATTAAACCTTATTTAATTAGAGTTTATATTTAAAAAAATTTAAATCAGCCCCTAAATATGTAACTACGTGTGTGCATGTGTTAAACCATAAATAGATAAATCATGCGACACAAGTTTAAGAAAAAATCCCCGTAGGGCAAAACCTTTTATTTCATTATAATAAGTAAATCGCAACTTACACGGATTACAATAAAATACAGTGACACACGAATACCCGCAGGCATCGGTCGGTGTCGTCAGCAATAAATCCACACGCAGCGAACCCACATGGACCACAATCCAATCAGCAAAGAAAGAACCGCTGCACTCCTCAATGGCACGCAACCATAAAACTTCGTTGAGACTCCCTCAGCAATAACACGCAGCTCTCGGTTGCAGAGATCTCTCCACAAAGATGAACAAAAGCAAAGTAGTGTTCTTGGGTTCCAAAAAGATTGACAAAAATATGGGAATGATGTGTGAATCAAAACATGAGTTTTTGGGACACAAAATATGAAGACTTAAGCTAATAGAACTCTTAAAAATGTCTCTCCAAATCTTGAAAAATAACTCCCCCGAAGTTGGCTTTTATAAGAAAACTAAAAGAATTTTAAATCATTGGGACTCTTGCCAGCGTCAGGTACCTCGAACCGGTTCACTATGCGGTTCGCAGTACCTTGCTGGTTTGGGGTTAAAAGAAAACAGCATTCTTCACAGATTTTCTCCATCTTCAAAAGGTCATAACTCCTTCACTGTAGCTCGGATTGAGGTTCCGTTTCTTCCAAGTATCTTCGTGGGGTCGAGCTTTTCAAATTTTTAGTTGACTAGACCTCCGAACTATGACTGTAAAATTACCAAAATGCTCTTGAACTTTCCTATCTTGTCTTTCCTTCATTGTTTTGACTTCTCTAGCGTACTACTTGCATAAAATCCATAAAATCGTGGAACGTGAAGTCGTTGAGACAGATGTAGGACACTTGATGGAGATGTTAAATGCTTGATTCTAGAAATCAAGATAGAGGTCGTTATGTGAGATCGTGAAGTAAGGTGCCAAATGTAGCGGCGTACGACATACACAAATGTAACATATCGGACTTGAGAAAAAATGTCCTTACAAAAGTATTTAATAAAAACTAAAAATCTGTTTTTTCAAAATAATTTTTATTAAGAAAAAAGTCAATTAATATGTACACTCTCCAACACAAATACATATTTTATAAAAAAAAAACATATATTTTTAGTTTAACCCATTTAGTCCATCAAATACCGATTTATCCAAGACTCTCTTATTTTTAAAGGTTCCCGCCAGCGGATGTCCATATTACACCTTAGCACAAAGTGGGGTGGAGGTGGATGCCGCTCGCGCGAACCTTTAAAAATAAAAAACTATTGAGTAAATGGGTAATTGACGGACTAAATGGGTTAAACTAAAAATATGCGTATTTTTTACAAAATATGTATTTAGAGTACACATTAATTGACTTTTTTCTTTTAAAAAGATTTTTTTTTATTCAAATTTTTAGTTTTTATCAAATACATTTTTTTAGTTTGGAGTAAAAAAGTAGACCCTTTACATTTTGTCTTATTAGGTTTATTCTTTTTTTTTTTAGTTTTGTTCACATCAATTTATTAACTTTATTTTAACTAAAAAATAAAGGGCTGCTCCAAAACCCACTTGATAGTGTTGTTTTGGAGCCTTTTCATTTATCTCGCAAAAAGCTCCCCCCAGAGCCCACACATGAGCTTTTCTCATTCAGATATTATCTACTTATCTCACCCTCACAAATACAGATCTATGAAAGCATATCTATATCTATATCTATATAACTATATAAAAATTATAGACCAAAATCATGAGGGAATAACACATGGCTATCATAAATGAAACTTCTTTAATACACATATAAGGCCCAAATGATGAGGAGATGACACGTGGCTATCATAAATGCAACTTCTTCAATACAGATATAAGGCCTTCTGTGTATTAAATATCAATTAAGTCTCGAACTCTCTCTCCGTTATATCTTCTCATTTTTCCTACTTCTCTTTTTTCCAGACTCTTTCTCTATGTATTTGGTCTCTACAAACGATGCTCTCATTAATGAACAAAGATCATTAATCTCCCTTATATAGATTTATAAATGATTAATATATGTTCATGCCCTTTGGAAATTATAGCCTTTGTCTACTGAATGCATGAATACTGCTACCCATTCTTTTGTTTTGCAATTGCAACTATGTACAGAGCTGCAAGTAGTTCTCTAATATTTCAGCAAGAGTAGAGTACATAAGAGAATCAGAAGGATTATAAAGACTCGAGGGTTGAAGACAATAAATGACGGAGATGAATAATTCTGAATGATTCTAACCTATGGAATTGAGACGTGTTCTTTGTTTTTAGTTTTTGTTAATTTGACCCAGATTCTACAGAACTACTTGCAAGATTATGAAGACTCAAGAACTGTCATTGTTGTTCATGATACTCTCCTCATTTCTCAAGTTCAAATTGGTAAATTACACAAAACACTCTCTCTCTCTCTCTCTCTCTCTCTCTCTCTCTCTCTCTCTCTCTCTGTATATATATATATATATATTTTTTAATACTATTTTTCACATGCTTTTGGGAGAATCATCTTTTCTCCGTAACGACTTTATCAAAGTTAAGAAAGTGTTAAAAAAATATACTTATTTTTATTATTTTTATTTGTAATTTTTTAATTAAATTCAGTTTAAGCAAAGAATAAAATTCACACATTGAGTAACAATCATAGGCAACTAACTCATTAAGTGATTTACAATTTAATACTCATTTTTTCCACCAAGTTGTAACACAACCAAACATGAGCACAGCTAAATTAAATAACATGATATAATTTTTTTTTCTTACAAGCGATACAAAATCTTATTTTCCAAGACATGAAATCTTATTTTACCAAACATGAACACACCCAAGTGAGCGTGACATGGCATGACACGACACAAAATATTATTTTTTTTTATCTAATATGGACACAATCTAATTAAAATGAAACATGACATGGATTACATGAAATCTCAATTTCAAGTGATAAGACCAAAAAATCTTATTTTTTTATCTATCACGAATATAATATTCTAATTAAAAAGCAACATGACAAGGCTAGGGTATTTATCAACCATTGGTTTTTTTTTTCATTTCTCATATTCCTTACCCTTCCCCTCTCGCTTTCTCCGCCTATCACACTTGCCTCTTCCATCCATTATCTTTCTTCACCTTATGGTCTTTTTGTTCTCTATCAGTTATCGTTTGGTTTTATATTTTAACTAATTGTATTTGTTTTTGTTATATGGATATGATATTAATTTCAGATTAATATTTGCAAAAATATGACTTTTTGTGGGACGTTCAATCTTAAACAATATTTGTGAAGGGATGTGATTTGTAGAAATTAGTGAACAAGCCCCAAAATTCAGGTAAGAACAATTCTCCTCAATGTTGATTTTCATTTATTTATATTTGTAAAATTATGATTGATTTGTTTTTTATACAGATTCTATGAGGGGTGTCCGACTTCAATATGAGTATTTATTGAACTGATTTTTTTATGTAAATGAGAATTTAACACACACACACTACTCTTATATATATATATTGGGTTTGAAGGAATTAAGTTTTAATAGATATGGTGGTGGGTTTTTATTTGTTGAATTTTAAATCTTAACAGTTATGGAGGTAAGTGGATTCCATTTTTAAGTTGAGTTTTTAAGCTTTCATGGAGGTGTATGTGTGTGACTCCAAAACACCCCTGGTGAGTCTCTTATTATTTGTTTTCTCTTTCTCTCAAATTATGTTAACATTGATTTTAGTGAGATGAACTATTTTGTTATCAATGATAAGAATGATGACAAAATGTGTGACGGGTCTAAAATATTATCCTGTTGGATAAAATTTATAATTAATTTGTATAGTTTTCATAGTTATATATATTCGGTCACGCATCGTGTGGCCTTCGTACTAGTATATTATAGAAATACAAAGATTGAAATAGGAGTAGATATGGGAGGTGAGATGTTACCGAAAATAGTGTTAATGGGTTCACGACGACCTGGCTCTTGGGAATCAAACGCTCGTTGTCAGTGAAACCAACATAAGAAGGTGTAGTTCTGTTACCCTGGTCATTGGCCATGATATTGACACGTTCGTGTTGCCACACACCCATGCCAGAGTAGGTGGTTCTGAGATTGATTCTGATGGCATTGGCAAGCCCCTCTCATTTCCTGACCATTATTTTTTCTTTGATTTTGTCGGCAAAGCAAAAGAAATTTGATGGGTTGAAAAGTGATTTGTTTTTAAATGAGCTTAAAAATGCTCATTTAGACTTTTTTAAAACCCATTTTCAACACAACTGATCCAAATGTCCTTTGAAAAGTTGTTATTAGCGTTCTTTCACCATTTTTTAGATGAATCTTATAAAAAACTGAGGCCAAGAGGGACCTTTAAGAAACTGTGTTGATCTATCTCAAATGGGTTGACTGTCATTATGAATATTTTCATTGATCCCTACCGATTCATGATTAGATTTTTTGCTCTATTCGTCTTGTAGGCATTCTGATCCCATTAAAAGGATTGGTGCCGTGTGCATGTATATTCTAAAGGTAGGTAACGGAAATCAATGCATACCAATTTATTGTTTACTCCAAAAATGTTTAACCTTCTCCGTAAGCAAAAGATCTAATATCCCTTTCATTTTTGGCTTACGGATGCTAGAGTTGTCCTTTAGACTCCTACATAATTAATTTTTTACTCAACTGACCACGTGCAAAATCATCACAGTTTCAGCCTATTGTTTTATATATATACATAGATTACTAAGAATCTATTGCAGTAAAGTAAGCCTACCCGTACTTTTAAATAACCACTTGACTACCCATCAAGCTTTTTGGCCATCTATTCCATCGTCGATGAACAAACACCTATCCAAGTTCTGATCCTAGCATTTTCCTCGGTTGTATTGATGATTGATTAAAAGAATTCGTGTACAGACGATTAATTAACTTGAAAATGTTATCATAGAAAATTTTCCATGTAAAAATAGTAATTCATTTTTTATTTATATTTTTTGTTTTTTGTTTTTAACATAACCCTACTTTATAATGCTAACAGAGGATGCCCGTACCTAAAGTCACGATTGAAATATTTTTCAACATTCAACACGCATTAAGTGTGCAAGCGTACAAGCCAACACATGCAAGCATACGGGCCAATGAACACGTCCGATGGACTTACCTATAATAGGTCATTGGTCAAGTTATAAATTTTCAACACAAATGGTCACTCATTTATTAGTCCACTATCAAACTTCCAATCTCTGAATAATCACAAAATTGGGAGAACCTATATAATTAATCATCAAGAATAAAATTTCCTCCCCACTTTAACTAAATAAAAAGGTAAAGTTGGTCGGAAACCAAATCACATTAACATCAAAACTTAAGCATTCCAATAAACACCTCAAAACTTATGTTACATTAATAATAAATTAAATACTCAACAAAGATGTTCAGTTATTTTCCGAACATCAAAACTTATGTTCACTTTGACTACCCATCACACCTATTCTTCCGGGTTGTTTTCTAGCCACAAGGAAAAGCATCAATTTTGGCTTTTAAAGAGGAACAAACCAAGATGGAAATAAGGGGCATATAACATAATAACAATTTTGACACTCATCGGCACAAAAAAAAAATCTTTATGAAAAGAAGGAGAGAGTTTGAGAGCTTAGTTTTGACAGGAAAAAAAAAAAAAGAGAGAGTAGAGTAAAATTTACAGACTGTAAAATTTTATTCATTAGAAAATATTTTCTTCATGAAAATATTTATTCCCTCCAAAATATTTTTGAAAATTGAGCAATTAGTATGGAATGGGCGTTAGTAGGACATATAACTATAGTGCATGGTTATATGATACAAAGCTAATTCTGAGCTTGTTTTATCCCGGGGACGACGTGACTGTACACTACCTTCACAAAGAGGGTAGAGCCGCGAAACGTCTTAAAGAGAGCGACCTAGTTCGCGACTCAACCCAAGAATCGTCTACGACGAATTTATAACCAATTGAGGTAATATTGTTTATTTTTTTGTGCAGTGTTTATCTGGATTTCACGCATGACGTTCATATTTGCGATAATCATATGAGGTAACAATTTAATTTTGAGTAATAGACTAAAATTAAATAATGATTTTTTTTTCGAGTTCTCCATAAAACTCTTTGATGTGATTTTTAATCACAATATATAAAGTGTACCAACATGTAATATATAAACAAATAGAGACATGAGAGATAATTCCTTTGAATTCTCTAGTCATATTCTTCACGTAACGCAAGACTTCGTCAAGCAACACGAACATCTCTCTCAAATAGAGAAAATTTTTGGTCCTCTTCATGGATAAGAAAACTGTGAACACATTTAAATATAGGGAATATCTATTCTCACATCTTCTATGTCTTTTTCCACATGTAAATGATAATTGTGTACTTAGGTTTATGAAATCTAAATTGTCAAATTTTTTCACCTCCAACTAAAACAAATACATTTAATAAAAAACAAAAAATTATATTTTCAATAAAAAAGTGTTTTTTATAAAAAAAAACTATTTTATATAACGTAAAAACTTATTTATTTTATTTATTAAAAAATTGTTTATAAAACATAAAATTTATTTTCATAAGAAACCGTTTTCTTAAAAAAGTGTTTCTTTTTTGTTTACAAATTTTATTTTTGGTTTAAAACTATTTCTTTGTACTATTTTAAAAATAATCTTTTTACTATTTAAAAAAAATATGATCAGCGACAGCGGTATATATAAAAGGTTCGACCACCTATACATATCGCAGGCGCGGATCATTTTTTTAATATGTTGGTACACGCCAGCGGTATGTATAGGTGGTCGAACTGCCTATACATATCGCTGGCGCGAATCATTTTTTTAAATAGTAAAAAGATTATTTTCAAAATTGTAAAAGAAACCGTTTTTAACTAAAAAAATAAATAAAAGAAACAGTTTTTTAAAATAAATGAAAGAAACAGTTTTTAACTACTAATAGACAATATTTTATTTTTATAAAAAGTTTTTTTTTTAATAAAAAATAGTTTTTATTGAAAATATATTTTTTTGTTTTTTATCAAATGTATTTGTTTTGATTGGAGGTGGAAAAATTGGACATTTAGATTTTATAAATCTAATAGCACAATTGTCATTTACTATCCAAAGAGTGGGGAAAGATCTAGAGGGTGTGAGAATAGCTATTCCCTAAGAGTGTGTTTGATTGACATGAAAAAAAATTTCATGAAAAATAATTGTTTTGATTCATGTTTTGTTTTTGTAGTACCTTGATTACGAATATTTCATATAAGAACAACACTAATTCACATAAAAAGTGCTCATTTTTCAACTTCTCATCCAAATAAACTATTTTCCACGCATTTTTTATGTTTGCAAAAACACCCTAAATATACGAGGAAAAAGTGTTCGGACAACAAAACACTTACTTTAGTGACCTGATTTGCTTCTGTTGGACCCGTGGACACAAATATAGTACAACAAACCAAACAAATGCGCACACATGATCCTTAATAATATATATAAACCGCCAATTACAAATGATTTTATGCTTTATGGGAGGTTGCAAATATAAGAAGTATACTAGCCAAATTCAATTTAAGTTTATCCAATAAAGAAATGTTAGAT
Source organism: Sambucus nigra (assembly GCA_949130495.1). Classification (NCBI taxonomy): domain Eukaryota; kingdom Viridiplantae; phylum Streptophyta; class Magnoliopsida; order Dipsacales; family Adoxaceae; genus Sambucus; species Sambucus nigra. The sequence continues at coordinate 95,168,951 of OX422216.1, read as the reverse complement.
GCAAACAACAAAATCAAAGACTGGTTAACAATTAACCAAAATCTCCAACATCAAATGGCGTATATGACATTTTCAAATAGGTAAAAAGTTACAGGTCTTTTTAACTGCCATCATACTTACAAAGATAATAACTAGTGGCCACGACATGGGCTATTGGTGACGCATTGTATATCTATGCGTGCAATACACAAATTGATTTCCCATAGATTCCTTCCGGTACTCTATTCTATGAAACATGCAATAGTCCCAAAAGACAAATGACACCAACTTAATCTCATCACTTCTTCCATCAAATCTGAAGAATTAAGTTTTGCTATTTAAATACAGTATCATATATATAGCCACAAAAACAAACCAGTGTGTTTTATTCGTAAATATATAAACAGACAGATTTACGCTATGTCTTATATAATAAATTCTTCCATAATAAATTCATAGCAATGACCTCACAGGATGAGAAGACGGTTTAATAAAGAAGCACCCAAGGATTCCAATCATTCTACTCCGACTACAGTTTGACGAGTCAGGCATAAATATATACTCTCCAGTAATATACAACTAAATAAAAACTTAGCATTCCAACAAAAAAGACTTGTGCGAGTGGACCTTATCACAACGAATACAACAAAAATAAATTTGAAAAAAAAATACACAAGAAACATAGAAAGCAACGTGTTGGTCTATATTTTAATTTTCAAATAAAACGTTACCAGAAATTCGAAAAAGAAGATGAGATTGACACATTTAAACAACACTAATCTTCTAACATTTCCATATTGAATTCCCTTATTTCATTGTAGGGTTGTCAGATTGAAATATAAATATTTTTATCAAACATAAAGATGTATGATATTGGAAAGCAGGTCCCAACTCAATAGATAAATATAGAATGCCAAATATATTCGGCTACAAATTTGTGTCTTCCACATATAATGTCGATTGAAAAGTTATAAATCTAATCAATAAAGATCTTGAATTCCTAAATATACATAAAACACATGATACTCAATCAACCAAGACAGATCGTTACATAAAAACTCTATACAACCATTACGTATACCAGTAAGTGTTGATCCTCGAACTACCAATCAATCCACATCTATACAATTTTCGAAACATAATATTGAAAACTCATAAAAAATCATACAAAAGAAAGACAATTGCAAACACTCAAATGAGCATTTTTTTTAAATGATCACCTACATATTGTTACACCAAAAGTGACTTAAATTTTCACAAAACAGACCACCAATGCAAAACCTTAAAATTGAACAACATCTATTTCTCTTATTATCCATCGGGTGACCTCACGTATTCTACATCCTCTAGACAATACTAAAAGAATTGTCATCCGTAACTAAATTGTATTAAATGGGCATAATAATGTTATAGTGACACAAAAGTTACAAAAGAAAAAAACTAAAAATTATTTATATAAGCTAGTGGTTGCAAAAACTATAATATCAAACTTCATTAACAATATGAGGTCAAAGTTATACATAGTTAAAGACTTGAATGACAATAAATATTACTCAAATATGTAAACCAACATAATTGTAACAAAAATAGATGATACACCTATCAAAATACTCAATTGTAACCCAACCTCTTTAGGGGGAGGCGCGGCCTGATAATTTTTGGGAGCAGGCCTTGGTTGGAAGGTTGCAGTAGCGGCTACCACGACTGAGGAAGAATGGACAACCGAGCATGGTCCCGACAGTGGACTGAGTAAGAGGGTGGTGATATGAGATGTGGAAGCCCCTGGCAGGTTCTTACTGGGGAGAAATGATTAATAGTATGATGAGACTCTTCGGTGGTTTTGGCAGCCCAACTTTCTTCCATCTTACACCCTATATGAGTGAGGACTTTAAAATCTGGGATCCAGGAGAGCCCAAGTTCACTTTAACAAGGGGTGGTGTAATACCTCATAATTTTAAGTGAATTATATTTTAGGTAAAGTTAATTATTATTTAATTGATGTTGATTTAATTATCTATAGTGACGATTGATGTCACTAATTTTTGTGTATTGTTTGGATTAAATAAAAAAATATATTAAAAGATTAATAATTATATAACAAAAAATAAAAAATTATTTTAGTTAATTACAGATGACTATTAGGATAGTAGAAGGTCTGTTTACACCTCAAAATGTTGGGTTTTAAACCCATAAGTTAGTATGGATCTTGGTCTAGACTTTAAAGTAATTGGATTGGGTTTTGGGCTTAATGGGTCAAGACAAATGAAGGGACTATGCCTAAATTCATAGCTGATTAATTTGCAAAGATGATTAGAGTTAAGATAAATCATTTCATACATTTGGAGGCAATCCTAGAGCTAAGGAGGAAGACTAAGGAAAGGAGAAAGAAGAATTAGGACTTTTCATATAAAGGATTAATGAATAGAGACTAGTTTATTTAGTATATGACTATAATTGAATTTTCATTATGATGTTATTACTCGTTGAATTATTAAATTAATATTAAAATAAGTTTAATTAGACTTTATTATGAAATTGTGATGATTACCATGATTTAGAGTAAAAACTGTCAAATTTATATTATGGCCATTGTAGTCCATGATTGAACGTTAGGAATTATTTATAAATTTTTTGAAAGAAATTTAATTTGGGGTTGAATTAAGAACCGATCATGAGTAGATTTCTTGAGATGATAATTAAAGATTAATGTGTAAATACTATATTAGAAGAACCAAAAATTATTGTAGAATTATTAGTATTAGTATTGGAACTAAAATACACAGAAAAGGTAAGGTTTGGGGTTATTTAGGGATCTAGAAATGTGAAATTGGGTTCAACAATGGCAGAATTTTATTGGGAAGAAGAAAGGTTCTGAACAGATTTCGTTCGAATGACAATTTGGAGTTATTTGAACGAACCACATATTCTCGTTAGAATGACAGTAGGACTTCGTTCAAACGAATAGTGTATTCTCGTTCGAACGAGGAGATCAAATGACTTTTCAGCATAATTCGATTTTCTTAAGTTAAAATAGTTAATTAAGGTGATTAAACTAGAATTTAGACCTTTATTTGTGTAGGATTACTTGTTTAGTGTATTATATGTAAACATACCGGATGTGTGTACTCGTGAGATACGTACTAGAGGGAATGTCTAAATGGGATGCGAACGAGGAATACCAGCAACTTGATGCGGATGACGGGTTGGCCTTGGTTATGATTACCCCCAAAATTACGTGTTGAATGCTCATGATCCATAAAATAAGATCATTGGGCCAATCCTTTTATATAGTTTTGGGTATGTGACTATATGATTGGTGTGAAGGCGTAGTGAGTATTCATATTCAGATGATTTAATATTAATAGGTGTGGGACAACCTATAACTATGCCTAGTACGCACGAGTGATCCCCAAAGGTGATAGGTTAGACCTTCGTTATATGTGGGCTTATCATAGGGCCCTTTTTGTGGTACTCATTTTGGGACCGTACTGGATTATGATGATACTGATACTTTCCTATTATACAATGATGAAGTTCAAAGCAAAAATGTGGTACTGTACTTAAAAGTTGACAACGATGTAAAAGAATTAATCATGGGGAATACTGGGGGTCGAGAGTAGACATATGTGATATGTAGGGTTGTTTAGGCTGGGCTAACTTAAAAATAACCAAAAGACCGGATAACGATGTGTAGTCATATTGTAATGCAAAGTCAATTATATCGTTATAGTACTTAGACTTGCTGTTAACGTCTCCTATTAACATTTTTTAGGATATAGGCCTTAAGTGCAGTCGCACCCCTGACTCAGACTTGATCGCTTCTTCATTATTGATCTCATAGGAAGTATAGGTGGAGCCTGTGTGCTCCTACTCTATGGTCTTTTAGGTTATATCGACTTTACTTTTGAGTCGGTTAATAATTCATGTTGGTTTTAGTAAGTTTTAGTAGATGGTGATGGTGATGGTAAATAATGACTTTATTACTTTATGTTGGCTGGGTATCCGAGTTTATGTGGTTCATCTCTTGTGTATGTCATTTATTTACTCGTATGCATTTATTTAATTTGTTTTCCAAGCATCCTTAGAATGATATTCAATTATTTTGATTCTCGTGAGCTGGTATTAGGCCTAGTAAATCTAGTATTAGATTTTAAGGTGTGTCACAATTGGTATCAGAGCATTCCAATTCTTGTGTCTTAGGGATCGCATAGCGTTCTTTGATACTTTAGAGTTTATATTTAGATTTTGTATTTTGTTTTTCATATGTGTACTCATACGATTTGTTTACTATCTTTCAGATGGTGAGCACTCACAGATTAGCAGGCAGACCGCGATGGGCTTTTAGTGCCAAGTCAGAGGACGCGGTACCCCAACAGCCCCCACCACCTCCACCACCACCATAGGGGTAGGTATCTGTTATTACACCAGTCGACCTGACCACTATTATCACATAAACTGTAGCCGCGACTATGGATACCATGCAACAGATGGCACCACCGCCACCCCCTATGGCTGCTCATGTGCATGTTCAACCGATTACAGCTCCGTAGGAGAAGGTGATAGTACCTTTTGAGAAAATACATCCACCGGAGTTCTTGGGATCTATCGATACTGTCGTGGCATTACAGTGGAAATGTGGCATCTCATGTCATCTCCGTTTACTAGAGTGTTCTAACTCATAGAAGCAGATGTTAGCCAGTTTTCAGCTTGTAGGAGATGCATTACAGTGGTGGTAATCGGTTACCACTACAGAGGATCGGTCTCAAATGACTGTTTCACAGTTCTGGGAGAAGTTTGAGGGGAAGTATTTCCCTCCATCACTACAGGAGTCTCTGAGATCTAAGTTTGATAGATTGAAATAGAATGACCGTATAGTAGCATATTATGAAAAATAATTTACTCGACTGGTGAAGTTTTCCCCAGAGATCGAAGATTCAGAGTCGAAGAAGATGGATCGTTTTGTGCGAGGATTGACATGGGGAATCAGGCACATTCTAATAAGAAATTCAGTGCACACGTCTTACATGCAGATTGTGGATGCTGCACTGAGACATTGCCATGACTTTAATAAGTATCGAAGAGAGGATGAACTTAAGAAAAAGAAGGGAGGTTATGGCCAAGGGCCGAGGGCATAAGAGGTATATGAGGGAGGCTCTTAGTTATAAATAAGGACAAGTCAAGGAGAGAATCCACCGAAGCGATTTAGAAGAGGAATTATTTTAATTGCCCGGGCGGCTAAGAACAGCATGAACAGCAGGGCCAGGGCCAGGGACATCAAAGCAAGGTCAGAGACATTAGGATAGGCCTTAGGAATAGGGATTAATGGTCATGGTCGTTAGCATCCCATTGAGGGGTCGTGATATACTTATAGAGGGGGGGAATTCTTCTTGTAATTTCCCTAATGGAAACCGGGCAAGACATCAAGGGTAGCGGCAAGTTCTTCCATCCCTACCTCAGTACCCGACTTTGCCATCAGCACCTGCAACACCTTCGGCTTAAAGAGGCCCTCATCTTCATTATGTACATGTGGACAATCTTCATCAGGTGGATCAGCTAGCATAATCACAGCCTATTGAGGGTATATTTTATATTTAAAACTGTTATGTAGGGATTTTGTTCGATACGGGGGCATCACAGTCATTTTTTAGTTATAAATTTATTTCTACGTCAGGTTTGATAGACAGAATTGAGAATGGATCGTCGCATGTGGACACCCCAATAGGTAGGGGTGCTACTCTACATCATGCTTGTAGAGTCATTCGCGGTTGAGATCGACCGATTATGTTTTTGTACCAACTTATTTCTTTTAGATATAACTACGTATGATTTTATATTGGGTACGAATTGGTTAGCCCAATACCATGCACATATAGATTGTGTAAGCGCAAGGTTCATACGGATAGTCCATAAATTAGGTAACGCACATATAAAACCAAATTTTATCTTTATTAGCAATTAGATGTGCATGCAACATAATATCCAAATTAATTGTTGGTGTCTAAAATTGGTATGATGATTATGATGAATCTTAGCTTAGTTATACCAATTATAATAAACCACAAATAATATAGAAAATATGTGAATTAGAGAGGGATGAGAGAAAAAGAAAGACACACATACTTTTACAATGTTCGGCCTAATAAGGTGCCTACATCCACGGGGGCAATGCCACTAAGGATTAGGGTTTTAGTACAAGCCTTTCAAGAACTCTCTAGGGTTTAAGGATAAACTATTTTCTGTTGTCTTCAGCTAAGGGATGTAGTGAGCTATTTATAGTAATAGGAATAAGAAGTGGTGGAATATCTTTATATCTCAGGTTTTTATACCTTTACACCACAATTACCAGTTGTGTATTCATTTATATGCATTTGCATGGTGACTGTTGAGATTCGCACATGTGTCTGTTCACCTTACTGACTGTTCATATTCCTGAGGATGGTCGGACAATGTGCCGACCAAGGATGTAATTTATCAGACCACTTATATTTGTTGTCTTGGGACCACTAGGTATGATGACAAGTGTCACCTTGTTATTGGCCCACCTGGCCTTGTTATTTTAGATTACAACAAAGCCCCCAATAGTTCATTCTTGATTGGAGTGATTGATGACTAAAAGTGTAAGGCCCTAAAACATGATTAGAAAGGTTAATTACATAATTAAGTATAAGTTATTAGTTATTAGTTATAAATTGTTTATGTGTGTTAAACATGTTAATTATCATGTTTAGGGGATGCATGCTCATCTGATATATATGTGGTTTATATTAGATGATAATCGAGCTTATGATCGAGATAACATGTTTAGAGCATATGACTAGTTATGTGGTTAAATGAATCATAAAATATATTTCTAATGCACGATTATGTTTATAAAATTAAATTAGGGAGTTAGTGCGATATCGGCAATGTTTGGTCGTTAAATGTGAAAGTTTTGAGATTTTCGGTAAATTGCTACTTTCCTGTTCGAACCCAAATTAGGCGTACTAATTTTATGATTTTGGAAAAACACAAAATATGAAAGTTGTAGATAATAAGTTATCTACGCGTAGACATAAAGAGGGAGTAAATTGGGGCTCGTGATAGTGAGTTATGGTGATTTTACCAAGGTGGGACAAATGTGTCATTAATGGAATTGTCTAATTCGACATTTCATCCAACCAATCACGCGTTAACACTACCCCTATTTCTATTGGACCACTTTAAAACGTATTTATGATTATAAATGAGAGGTATGTCTTCTTTCTCACAAGAAATAACAAGTTTTGCCTAAAGAGAGAGAAAGAGAAGAAAGTTAAGGAAGAAATCTATAGAAAATTTCTGTAAATCAAGGAATCCTCGTAAGGTAATTACTTATGTATTAAAGTTGGTCACATGGATGAGTTATACACTTGGCACGTTTTTATTTTTGATTTGGATAAATATTTTAATGATACCCATATTACTAAATTGTGTAGGAACAAGAATGGTTTAAGAACATTTGTAAGAACGTGTATTAGGATCGTAAATGTTAACTTTAAAGTCAACATGATTTAAATTCCCTCCTCGTCATTATTTTTAAATTAGGAAATTAAGGTTTTTGATGTGTATATATGTTGAAACATGTTTATTATAAGTTTTCATGATTGATACTCAAGGTGGAGGTTATGTATGCTTAAAAATGTTAAGTTATGCTTTAATGTTATTTTTCAACCTAGTTGTGCTAAAAATAGTATAAATCATGGAATACTTATTGGAATTGAGTGATTCTAGTTGGAGAGTAAAATAGACTCATACATGTATAACATATCCGAAATTTATGTAAAAATACCAAGTAATGTACCTTTGGTGATAGTTTGAAGTTTTGGTTTAAAATCTACCCTAAAGGAGCAAGAATGCATACCAGGTGTTTGACGTTTTGCTCGACATAGAAAATGAGCCCTAAAAATTATGAAACATTATTTTTTATTATTCAATGTGTTTAATAATATTGGGTGGAATATCATGCAAAGTTATATTGTATAAAAATTATGAAAATTCCAGGAAGTTGAAGTTGTGTTGCTGTTTTTCTTGAGAAACTATTTGGAAAAGGTTGTAATAAAATGGCCATAACTTTGTCTAGAGAATTCGTAATTTAATTCCATAAATTGTGTTAGAACTCTAATTACTTGGGTGTTATAGAAATGTGAAGTATAATATTTAATTCCTCCTTAATTATTTCTGATTTACCAAATGATGTGATGTATTACTGGGTTTGATGTTAATCGGTGTATTCAAATACTAATGTCATTGACTTGTCAGGTGGGGAAGCAGCTAATACTACCATACCAAGGAAGTAGTTTGGTATTAATATTAGCACCAAATCCAAGGAGAGTGACCTGTCCTATGAAATATAGATGCTTATATGTTCGTATGGAAATGTGTAGTTAAACACATGTGTTAAAATGCTTATGGGAGTGATGTTGTATTTAGGAAACATATGCATATGATTAAAAATGTTAAGCAATGTTATATAATGATATGGACTAGTGAGTACTTTATCTAATGTTAAGGACTGTTGGGCCCTACGGGATGCAGCGGCCCCATTAATCCAATTTAATGGTTTGTTGTACTCGGGCCTAATTAGGGGATTTGGTGTTCCCCATTAACTAGGAGTTAATTGGACTGGTGGGTCCAGGCTTGCGAGAGTCACAGAATTACTATTGGGTTATAACATTAGAAAATAAAAATGGTTATATGTGTGGAATATGGTCATTCACTAAGCTTGTGTTGTTTACACTCCTATAGTGTTATGTTTCAGGTATGCCTATCATTTGGAGTTCACTGCCAAGTTAGGACCTTAAAATGGGAGAGTGATGGATATCTAGTATGGTTTGAATATCAGGAATCTTTTTGTGTAAATATTAAACTAAAGATCTTGGTTATGTAAAGATGTGTAGTACTTATAGGTTACATGTAAATGTAGTTATCTTTTCATCTACACATACCTTTGGGGAAAAAAATCTCATGTTATTTTTCCTTAGAGATTTAAATTAAAGAATTATTTATTGTTTAAGGAAATTTATATCTAATTAAAAAGGATGAGTTTAACTTAATTAATTTGGGGCTCGACAAAAAGGATGGAGTATTATTTATAGGATTTGCCCTGCTTTCTGGAAAGGTCTAGTCGGATACCGACCTCTGGGAGTTTGCAAATTTCTGAATGTCATTCCTTTGGTTAGTGGAAATCTTGTAAATAGTAGCAAAAATGGCGAACCGTCTGGGGGTATGTTGGTCATTTTGTTGAACTGACACGCCGTCGAAAGATGAAGTGGTATTACATTTAATTATTTCATTTCGTGTAGCTCAGGGGATGTCACTGAGTCCTATAAGATGTCATTTCCCTCCTTGTTCTTCTCACCCAGAATTTTAAACTCTTTGCTTCCCTCTCAAGGTTTTTCTTTCGCCATTTGTGAAAGCTGTTGTTATTTCCTTTTCATTATAAAAACCCTTCTCCACTTTGTTTTTCCTTCATCTTTGTTGAAATATGGTGTTTATTGTTGATGAGAGTTCCTTGGAGGTGTTTACGGCTACCCATAGAATTCTTGATTAGGTGAAAACGGGGTTGGTAATCTATCCTTGTGACCTTTGTGTGCTGGAGGAGGGTCAATGGATCCCCGCTATTTTTATTACCAAGTGTGGGGTGACATTCCCTCCAAATCGCTTATTTTCAAAATTTTATCAGTATTTTGATTTGATCCCAGCCCAAGTGGATCCCAATACTTGGAGGGTAGTTAATGGAGTAAATCATATTAATGAGAGATTTGGGACCAACATAGGTATAAATAAGTTTATGTACTATTATAGTTGAGGAACTACTGATGAGAATATTATTTCTTGAAGACAAGATTCTCTAACAGATCCCCAGTAGTAAATTTTCCTAATTCCAATAAGGATTATTGGCATCATGGGTTGATATTGAAAGATTGCCAGTTTTCCCCTCTTCCTGAGGGTGAGGAGTACAATGGGCCCCGTTGCCCTCAAGGAGGTCAGGGTACAGGTTGTCATTTGCATTTTCTTATATATTTTTTTCCCTTTTGGTCTTTTATCTAATTATGTTACTGACAGCATTTTTTGGTATTTCTATTTTGCAAAGAAAAAGAAGAAAGGTATACCTGGTGCCTGAGAGGTTAACTTTGTCGACCTAAAGGTTATTTGGTCCATTTGGTAGAGGATTAGGGAATCTCATCCCCATTCTCCCTTTATTTTGCGCGACTAATATAGCTCAATCACTTCTTTTATTTGTCGCCCCACTGAAGACTTTCCATCAGCCCCCATCAATTTGGAAGACCCAACTTCTTCGTCCTCCGTCGTTGACTCTGAGTTGTCCCAACAAGTAGAAGGAAATTTCGCTACAGATTGAACCTTTTCGTCCTTTGATTCCTTAGACCTGGCTCTCGTGCCGACCAACATCTCTTCGCTAGAAGTGGTTAAGAGGAAGATTCCTAACCTTCTTGATGACTCCAAGTCCCCTCATCTCGTTAAGAAGAATTATGATGCAGGGGATCTAAGCGTCCCATTGTAGTTGAATCTTCTCCTATGAAAAATTAGGAGCCTTAACTTAAAAGGATAAAGAGCGGTCCAACCCCCACTTTAGAGTTGTCTGGGAAACATCAGGTCGATAATGGCCAGGGCAGTGCCCAATCATTTGCTATCAACCCAGTACTTTCTCATGGGTTCGTTAGAGCGGGGGTTCTTCCAACCGACAAGGTGCAACTTCTTTTCTTCCTCGGACTAGGTCAGTCGAGCATGCCAACCACAATTTGGCTCTGATGAGTGTCACTTCTCCTTATTGTCATGTGTCACTATTATTTTCTATTAATGTTTCTTAATGTTTCTTTTTTCAGTTCTTAGTTGACTCAGACTAATTGCAGAGGAGACATCAACTAAGAGGAGATGACCAGGCAACTTGTAAAGGGATGCTCAAATCCCTGGAGGAAAAAGGCTTATGAGTATGATAAGAAAAATCTAGAAGATATCATCAAGGACTTGGAGGATGGGAAGACAAATACTGAGAAAGCTGCGAGAGATGCAACGAAAAAAGTCGACCAGGCTGAGAAGGCTGTGAAGGGGACTAAGAAGGTGGCAGAGGAGTCCAAGGGACAAGTGGCAGAGCTGAAAGCCAAGGCCAAAAAATACAAGGATGATGCCTATACCCGTGATGGGATAAGTCATTCTCCACTACTGCTATTCAAGTGGAGTATTTTAAGCATTCATCCTTCAAATAAGGCTAGAATACAGCGTAAACCCAGCTCGGTACCACTGTTGGTTATGAACTCTTCATCCAGCATAATCTAGGACTTTTTTATTATTATTTTTTTTATGGTGGTGGTTGCCCGATCAGAGGAGGGGGTGAACCAGGACAAGGATAAGGTGTAATATATAGGACTCCTTGTATTTTTGCTTTATAACCTCTTGATGTAGTTGATCTATTTCTCTGATTGTACTACTATTTACAGTTTCAATAAAATTTCTCCTTTTTTCCAGTGATGATTATTGTACTGTTGAGCGCATCCTTTTTCTATCCCTACTTATACAATACCATATCCATTTCAGCTTAACTCCAGAAAGGCAAGTTTGGTTGCTACTGAAAGTGAACTTTTTCAAAGAAATAGCCAAATGTTTGGAGCTAGTTATGAGGAGACAGATAAAGAAGGGATGGAGGAGTTGCTAGGCTTAGATGCTTCCAATTAGGCTAAAGATGCTTAATTCCACCATCAGGCAATGGTGACCAACGCCTCCTACTTTATGACATGATTCTCCAACTTTAATGGATTATAAAGATACAATCGCCAGTTTGTTTGCTGACTATGAGAAAAAATTTCTTATTCTTTAGAGTGACAGTGGATTCAATAAGAAGCTCAAAGAATTGTCTTTGGCATATTCTAAGAAAGAGTTTGTGGTGCAATCTGAAGTGGAAAGTGCGTGTGAGGTAGACAGCTTCCTAGAATAAGAAAATAATTTATTGAGGGGTGAATTGGAGGGCATTAATAAGGTTACCATAGCTGACCAAAGTAAAGGGGTCTCATTCTTAGAGCAAGAAAATTCTCTGTTGATGGAGGAATTAGAGATGTAAAAGGTTTCAAATGGAGGTCAGTCTTCTTGGCCGGTGGTTGTTGCTCGTCCATTGGTGGAAGAGGAGAGAACAAAAAAGTCATTGGTCGACCACGAAAACCTTATAAAGAATCCATCGGCTATCAACAAGAGATTAAATGAGAAAGTTGGTCGCTTGACTTATCATTTTCACAACACAACCTCGTATAATATGGATGAATGGTTACAATGAGGTGTTGTCACAGTTGGGCGATGAACTTGAGCAAGCCCATAGAGAAGGTCATAAGTGGGGTTGGTTAAATTCTCTCACTATGGTGAAGCTTCCGAAGGAAGACAAGTTTTTGTACTGGAATGACCCTAGGTGTTTGGATCAATGTACCCCTTTAAAGTTAAATACTTCTTGGATCCCGATGAAAACAATTCCAATCACTTTGATTAGAAAATATCGTGGGATTATGTTCTATATGGAGATGAAGTCCGTAGTCAGCCTTTGTATTTGGTGGATAGAGCTGGTTCAAGCTGCCAATCACGGCTTAGGGACGTGAGCACAATAGTTCTTCCTTATGCGCTAGACGTTCAACTTGTTGGGATGGAGAAGGCTTTGGGAAAGCATCATGTTGATTGAGAAATTTGTGTTTTTTATTGTTGAATGTTCCTATGTAATGATGTCATGACATTCAGAATATTTGAATAAAATTTTTTGATTTTTTTATTGTGTGATTGTGGCCTACCAATAGTTTAGTCTTATAATTGTGTGGTCGGTGGTAAGCCGATTAATCTGCCCTACTGGTTACCAGTTTGGACGAGCTTGAATTGTCCTACCTTAGGTTCTACTAACATTCCTTTTGTTTGCGATCGCTCAAACAGATTTTATCGTTTTGACCAACATCTTCCGTTAGTTACCATTGGTGACCAAATGTTTTAGGAATTTCCCTTAATTTAGTCTAGTAAAACTTCGTGTTTATGACACTAGGGAGTCATACATGAAGTTTTATGTTTAGGACTTCCCGTTCTTGACCTTGGTAGGGTCATAGATGAAGTGTTATATTTGTAACTTCTCATTCGTGACTTGTTCGAATACGAAGTTGTAGTGAAATTTTGATTTGAATTTTTGGAATTTAGTGTTTCTTATTATTTCAAGATTGCTTAGCATTTATTAAAACATCTCCACTCCATCAATATAAAACATAAAAAGGAAGCAACTTTTTATGAAAATTGATAATCTTTATTGAGAATTGGAAAACGGGTCACATAAATTAGTAAGGGATTACATTTTGTTGGATCACTGATAGTATTTCCACAGATGCTCAGCACTCTATGGGTTATTGAACTGTTCTCCCTCCAAAGTTTCAAGTTGATAAGTGTCTGGTCAGACAATTACATATATGCGGTATGGACCATGCCAATTTAGTTCCAATTCGTTTCCTTTATGGAGAACCTTCTTCAACATGTAGTCTCATATTATAGAACCAAGCAGTTCGTTGTTAAAACACTATCACGCTCAATGCAACATTTTCTCTAACTTCCTCAGCCAAGTGTAACTTCAACCTTCTTATGAGCTCTCTCCTTGGGGAATTGAAATTGAGAACTCTGTAACTGGCAGACCAATCTTTGTGGAGACTACTACCTCTATCCCGAATGCTAACTTGTAGGGGACTTCTCTAGTGGTTGTCCTCAGCGTGGTTCTATAAGCACATAACACACTTTATAGTTCATTGATCCAATTTCCCCTGGCGTCATCCAGCCTATTCTTTATTCTATCGAGCAGAGTTTTGTTCGTTACCATTATTTTCCCAATACATTATGGGTTTCCAGAAGCGGAATGCAAGTTTTGGATTGGATACAGTAATCTTCAAACTCTTGGTTAACAAATTGTGTTCCATGATAGTTAATAAAGGCATATGGCATACGGGCAAATGATGTTCTTACATATAAACTAGAAGACCTTCTAAGAGGGCATGTCTACTAGAGGTTTAGCCTCCACCTATTTGGTGAAGTAATCTATCACACCGATCAAATATTTGAACCTTCCCGTTGTCTTTGGCAGTGGGTCGACAAAGTCAATTCCACACATAGAAAAGGGACATGGTGATGTGATCAGTGTACTCCAGACGTCCTAGCATATCTTTGTCATTTGTCATAAATCTTGGCATAAGTTGCACAATCTGCTTTCACGCTGGACTAATAATAACCTTGTGTGGCCACTCGCCTAACTAAAGATCTGTCGGTCTAATGAGCTCCACAGGATCCTTCACCCCTGCTAGATGGATGCACCTAGGCAGTGAAATGATGAACCCTCTTTTATATATAATTCCTCCCTCCATAACATATCCGATCGCTTTGTATCTTAGTTTTTTGGCCTCCTTTGATCAACTGGTAGGATGCCTTTATCAATGTACTCCTTTATGGGATCCATCCACGATGGGCCTAAATCTAAGGTAATCATTTTGAGACACTCTTTGTTGATACTTAGATGCGTGATGATTTCTACTGGAATAGTTCTTCTCGAATCAAGTTTTGTCACAGAAGCAAGCCGAGCAAGTGCATCTGCTCAGGCATTACCAATCCTTGGAATTCTAATTATTTTGACCGCCAAAAATTTTGATATCTTGTATTTGGACTTGGCCAGGTACTTTGTCATGAACTCTCCTTTGACTCCGTAGACTCATAACGCTTGGTTTACAATCAGTTGGGAGTCACTGTATGCCTTTATTTGCTCGGCATCCAGAAAGAGTGCAAATTCAAACCCGACTATTAGCTCATATTTTACTTCATTATTGGAGGCTTTGAATTAGAACTTGAGTGCATATCCCACGTCTATGTCATCCAGGGCGTTGATTATTAGCCTTGTCCCGCTACTAGAGGCACATGATGATCCATCCATGTAAATCTTCCAAATGGGTGCTTCTTCTTTGAAATCCACTTCAACTAGAATCCCATAATTGAATATCTTTTGACTTTTACCCAAAGTAGTGTATAGTTTCTTCTCTCTTAACCAATGTCTTTGGTATGTCTTCCTCCTGGTCAGTTTTGCCTGTTATTGATGCCAAAAATTATCTACCTACGTGGACCAATCAGAAATCAACACGTATCCACATACGTGGCCAAAGTCTTAGTCGGCAAGAACTAAATATGCCGACTAATACATGGATTGCCGACCAACTCAAAGAAGGCTGACCAACATGATAAAGAAGCATCATCGTACAAAGGGTTATACTACACGTGGTTTATACAACCAATAGTCACAGTTATTATGTAAATATGTAAATGATTAATTATATAAAAGCATTCCATCCCTTCATATTCCAACCCTTGACCTCCAGGTCACTATAAATACATTGTATCCCTTTCATCAATGGGACTGTCGAACGGATTCTAGGATATTTTTATCTACTAGAATACCTAGTTTTCTATAACCACAAACATCAATAAAATAATAGTTCACATAGGCTTTCTTTCATAGCTGAACCACTTTAAAAATCTCTGTATTTATTTATTATTGCATATTTTATCTGTGATTAGAAAACTTAAATCAAGTCTAGTTTTCTACATCAACAGAATGGCGTTGTCTGTGGGAAGAGTTTTCTAATTGTTATTCTCACTCTTACATATTCTTGTTCAAAGCACGATGACTGACCCTGAGTCCAGTCTTAGAAATGTGACACCCCGCCTAATTAAATATCGGGTGATCAGTCTTTTATTAAATTATAATCAAGGTGAATGGTCGGTTCATTCTTAGCATCACTGTCGAAAAATAACTTTTCCAATTTAAACACCCCAGATAATTAAGCTAAGTGTCAAAACCATTTTATACATTACTTTCCAAATTTTATTTTATAAACCAACATTTAAAACTTTACATAATTCATAGTTAAAGAATCAACCAACAAATATACTGGAACAACAATCCAATTGATTAAACATCCAACTAAGTAATTCCCACAGTTAAAACTTAAAGGAAAACATCCTGACAGTAATAAACCCAAAAGTACAAATGTTGGAAATAAATAAATCACAATATCCAATAAAACAACTGAATGATGGAAAAGGGCGACACATGCCCAACTGGATAAAATAAATGCTAGGAGTGGAATCAAGAAAATGAGGTCGTCTAAGCAAGAGGCTGCAACTCCCACCTAAGCTGCAGTGCGTTTCCTTCCAAAGGACCCTATGCAAGACGCCCCTGTGGCTGGGCACCTATAATATATACATATATACAAGAGAGAAAAGAAAGTGGAAACGGGTCAGAGCCCGATTGTAAAAACGATTTAAAATTTGTTTAGCAAGTATTTAAAATGTTTACTGGCCAATGCAACAACATATTAGTGCGGCGCTCCCTTGAGAATTTCTCACCTCTCCTCTAATGTGCACGCCTATCGCACTAACCTTCCCAACGGTTCAACTTAACTTATCTTAGGTTGCTCGTAAGATTTAAACTGACAAATTCAATTGTTAAGAGGTTAATTTCATTTAACAACAAAGTTCTCATTTAAACTTTATTTGCTAATAAAGTTTCTCAGTAACATATTATACTTTTCAAACACCCATTTTCAATTTGAAATAATTATTCATTTCTTACTTACCATAAACACAGTAGGTAGTTCCCAAATTCCGGGATTAAATATATACATTAAATACTCATATAATATATATATTCTAACAGCACCCCACATAAAAATTATGGTGCGGGCATACTCTGCTATCCAGTCCCCGTATCACTCGTACTAAGGGGAATACAAGTTCGGAATCACTCTCGAACTGTATTGAAACAAAACACAAACAATATTGAGGCGAAGCATAGTTTCCAAGTCTCTAAGAGGTCGTACATGCCCTCACATCTCTTAGGACCGTCTGACTATCGATCCGATAGCCTGTACCAAAGGATTTCTATCTTCTAGGGTACGAGTCAATATCCCCCATAAAGGTCCCATCGAGATAAGACTGTCCCAGCGCGGTAACCTCAGGGATAGCAAGTAGCGCGGGCATGATTTTTACACGTATATAGTATATGCATAAACACAGTCATATAAATATACTACTATTACTATATCAAGTTTAGGTACATACTCACGACCCATAATTATGTTATTTGTCCTTATTACTCGTTATTTAGTTATCACGTATAACGTTTTCCTCTTATCTTAATTTGTGGAATTATCCCAACTTATCAAGTGACACTCGTGGATTTCTGTCCTCCCAAGTGTAATTTCAGTAGGTACTCATTTAGTTTCCAACATAACTATCTTACGTGTCTCCCCCTTTAATACATAGTTCCATTGTCCCTTATATGTAAACATCCTCGTAAAAATGTAAATCTCGTCTTACATTAAAGGTTTCATATTTTTAATAAGTCCTACTGGTCTTCTTTATCTCCTAAAATATTTTAATAAGGATGTCCAAAGATTATTACTCATTTAAATTGAATTCAACTATTTAGAAGGGAAATATGAGTCTGCCAGGAGGGGTCGATCGATCGATGGCAGGGGCTCGATCGATCAATGCGTCGATCGATCGATACTCCTGGTTCGATCGATCGATCAAACAGGTATGGCGAATCTGCAGAATACCAGTTACGGGTTCTATCATTCAACATCATCAAAATCCAAATTTTTAACTCCCAAACTCCTAGAAATTTATATCACAAACCTTCTAAACCCAAATAGACAATATTCTACACATGGCATGTGAGTTTTCATGAAAAATCATGGATTAAAAGTGCCAAAATTTATACAATTCTCATGAACCCTAAAAATTTCTTTAACTTGATTCAAATCATTCTTTTTTTCCAGAATTTCTACTTCTAATCCATCATAAATCCGTGGTTAAACCTCTATATGTCAAAAGGATTTCCAGATTATTGTTTATATCACTACAACATGCAAATTTCTAATCTCCAACATGGGTTTTCTTTCATAGAAACTCATCCTAATTAACCCTAAACTAACATGAATGAAGCATTAATGAAATTAAGCAAGATAAATAATTTCCTGGGGATTTTTGTTTCTGATTTGTGGCTGAAATCGGTGTGGTGGTGATCCTTGTTACGCGATCTATCGTTGGCGGCGGCGCAAACGGAAGAGTTCTTGGCCTAGAACTCTTGGATAAGCTCTCTCTTTCCTTCTCCAATGGCCGTCTCTTATTTTTGGTTGTGTTAACCCTAGAGGACAACCCTAAGCATCTGATATAACCTTACAATTTTCGTGGGTTTTCAGGATTAAAAATGTAAAATGTCCAAAACGCCCTCCCGAGGTGTTAATCAGGCCTAAAAACGCCCCGAGACCCAAACTAAACCCCCGGGTACATAATTTTGACTATCTCGAACCTTTCGGACACTTTGGCGCACTCGAAATGACCATACGGGTGACTTATAATTTATTCACTTTTATTAATCAACATTTAGTCCCGACACGACACGGGCGCGTCCCGACTTAAATTTCCAAAATTATCATTTTATTCACTCGTGACATTTAATAGAACCAATATTATATATTACTTTACTCATTAGTAATATTCAACAAGTTTTCAATGATTACTAACTCTCTCCACGTTAGTAATTACAAAAATAATTAATTTTCAGATTTATATTAAATTAATAACTAACATTAGATTTAATAAATCCCCAAATTTAGAAAGCATAAAAATACGAGGTATTACATACTTCCCCCTAATAATGGAATTTCATCCCGAAATTTGGAAAATAAGGTATACCTGGTAAGAATAATTTTGGGTATCTCTCGCGCATATCTGCCTCGCGCTCCCAGGTGGATTCCTCCACATTATGATGCTCCCACTGGACCCGTACAAGTGGAACTACCTTCGACCTCAATCTCCTTTCGCTATGGTCTAGGATAGTCACTGGTCTCTCCTCGTAAGAACTGTCAGGCTGTAAGTCTATCTCTTCTATCACGATGTGGGTGTGGGCCATATCATCCCTAAGGAATCGTCTCAACGACGAGATGTGGAATACATCGTGAATGTGATGTAAATGCTCTGGACGTCCGAATCTGTATGCTACCGGCCCAATCCTCTCGATAATGGGAAATGGTCCCACGTACCTCGGGGCCAATTTCCCTTTCTTCCTGAACCTCATCACTCCTTTTATAGGAGATACACGTAGTAATACTTGGTCCCCCACGTTAAACTCTCGGAAGAACCGTTTTGCATCGGCGTAGCATTTATGCCTGTCCTGGGCTACTCGAATGCGACTCCTGATCATCTCAATCCTAGCGGAGGTTTCCTGAATCACCTCTGGTCCGAGCAACTTGTTATCCCCCACCTCTAGCCAATAAGTTGGGGAACGACAATGCCTTCCATACAAAGTCTCAAATGGAGCCATGCCAATCGTGAACTGATAAGAGTTATTATAAGATAACTCCACCAGTGGAAGATGTGGCTCCCAACCTCCTCCAAAATCAAGGACACATATGCGTAGCATATCCTCCAACATCTGATTAGTACGCTCTGTTTGTCCATCTGTCTGTGGGTGATAAGCTGAACTCAACCACAACTCTGTACCCATAGCCTCCTGAAAGCTCTCCCAGAAATGCGACACGAAAATTTTGTCTCTATCTGACATAATATTCAGGGGCACCCCATGTAATCTGATAATCTCAGCAATGAACAACTGAGCATATTGACCCGTGGTATAGTCTGTCCGTACCAGCAGAAAATGAGCCACCTTGGTCAAACGGTCCACAATCACCCAGATGGAGTCGTGGCCCCGCTGTGATGTAGGCAACCCAGTAATAAAATCCATAGAAATACTCTCCCACTTCCACGCGGGTATTTCCAATGGCTGAAGCAACCCCGATGATTTCTGGTGGTCCACTTTTACCAGTTGGCAGGTAGAACACTTGGACAAGAACTCAGCAATGTCCTTTTTCATCCCACTCCACCAGTATTGCCGCCTCATATCCTAGTACATCTTATCTCCCCCAAGGTGTACCGCAAATCGGGACCCGTGAGACTGGTTCATCACTGCATGATGTAAGTCTGCTCCTTTTGGGACCACCAATCTCCCATTAAACCTCAAACCCCCATCAGAACTAACAGAATAGGACTCAGCACCCTCAGCTAGAAGTCGTACAATCTGCTCCTGGCAAAATGGATCTGTGGTCTGCGCCTGTATCACCCTCGTAATAATCTCGGTTGTCACTGTCATGGCAGATATGAAGGAACGGGCTACTGCGTCCTGGTGAGCCAACTCTTTCCACTTTGCTTTCCAGACGTTCTCTACATCGTCTATCGGTCTACGGCTCAACGCATCAGTAACTACGTTGGCCTTCCCCAGATGGTACTGTATGTCGAACTGATAGTCCTTTACAAACTCTAACCACCTGCGCTAACGCATATTCAGCTCTCGCTGAGTGAACAGGTACTGCAATAACTTGTGGTCTGTGACCAAGCGAAATTCCTCCCCCAATAAATAGTGCCTCCATATCCTCAATGCAAAAATGACCGCTGCTAACTCTAGGTCATCGGTGGGGTAATTCTTCTCATACGGCTTAAGCTTGCGGGAGGCAAAAGCTATAGCCTTCTCCTCCTGTTGAAGTACTCCCCCAAGTCCCCGTAAAGAGGCATCGGTGTAAACCAGATACTCCACGCCCGGCTTAGGTAAAGCAAGGAACGGTGCTGAAGTAAGATTGTCTTTCAGCTCGTCGAAAGACAATTGACAAGCATCGTCGCAAACATATGGTACCCCTTTGCGAGTCAGGTTCGTCAATGGACCCGCTATTTTGGAGAAACCCCGAATGAATCTCCTGTAGTATCCGGCTAATCCTAAGAAACTACGTACTTCGTCGTGGGCTGTCCCCATTCCTTTATCGCTGACACTTTACTCGGGTCAACTGCTATCCCTTGTTCAGAAACAACATGTCCCAAGAATTGCACTTTACGTAACCAGAACCCTCACTTCTCGTACTTAGCATACAACTGATGCTCTCGTAGAGTCTAAAGAACTTGCCTCAAGTGCTCGGCATGCTCTTCCTCAGAGTGTGAATATATCAGGATGTCATCTATGAAAACGATGACAAACTGATCCAAGAACTCTCTGAACACTCGGTTCATCAAGTCCATGAATACGGCTGGAGCATTTATGAGTCCAAATGGCATCACTCTGAACTCATAGGACCCATATCTCGTCAAGAAAGCAGTCTTTGAAACATCCTGCTCCCTAATACGTAGCTGATGGTACCCTAACCTCAGATCTATCTTCGAAAAGAAAGTTGCTCCCCTTAGCTGGTCGAACAGATCATCGATTCGAGGCAATGAATACTTGTTTCATATTGTGACCTTGTTCAGTTCCTGGTAGTTCACACATAGCCTTAGTGAACCATCTCTCTTTTTCACAAACAAAACTGGAGCGCCCTAAGGTGAGGTACTCCTGCGAATGAAGCCCTGACCTAACAGCTGCTCTATCCGATCTCGTAACTTTCGCATCTCCGCCAGAGCCATACGGTATGGAGCGCGTGCTATAGGTCGAGTATCCGGTAATAAGACTATGACAAAATCTATCTCTCGACTGGGTGGTAGGCCTGGTATCTCCTGAAATACATCGGAGTACTCACGAACAACTGGAATTGAGTCTAAGGGAATCACAACCTCCTTAGAGGTATCCTCCTCTATGTAATATAAATGGGCGGTCAAGCCTCCCTCTGGGCGAGGCATCGCCACTACAAACATCTCTTGCCCCGAAATGGCAAAGACAATACTCCCACCGAAACAATCTATCATGGCCCTGTAAGCAGCGAGCCAATCCATACCGATAATAACGTCGTGTTCATGCATATCTAAGAATAACATGTCTGATGGTAATACCAAACTACCAATCTCTACCCCCACACCCCGGCATATAAAGAAAATTAGCGATCCATTTCCCAGTGGTGAGTCTACACACGTTACAGTGCTCTCTGCTGTGGCTAACAACCCTAAGGCCTTCGCAAAATGGGTCGCTATAAAACAGTGCGTCGCCCTAGTATCAAATAAAACCCGACCCATAGTACCATGGATAGGAAACATACCCTTAATCGCGGGCGGTGCCTGTGGAGCTGCTGCCTGGTGGACATTATAGACACGTCCGTACTGTAACTGCCCCTGCTGCACCAGAGCGGCTGGAATGGATGGTAGGGCTGGTACCTGAGCTGGTGCTGGGAGGGCGTCTGGAAAAAGGGGCCTCTGTGGCTCATTACGGGCACCCTGCTGCTGTGGGGCTCTATCACTCTCTGGACAATCCTGGCACTTATGGCCATTCTTGCCACACACAAAACATCAGCCCCTGAAATTACCTCCCCTCTGACCCTGCTGACCACGACCCTATTGGCCGTTACCGCCCCTCCACTGGCCCTGTTGGCCCTGATGAAAACGCTGTTGGCCCTATTGGCCCTGCTGCCGGCGGTGTTGGCCTTGCTGGCCCTGCTGATTAGGCTGGCCCTACTGACCCTGCCTAAATCCCCCAAATCCGTGCCTGGAATCACCTAATCGGAACCGCTTGGCAGGGTCCCCCAGATGGGAACTCTGTTCATGCTGACGAGTCTGCTCCTGAGATGTCGGTGCTCCACTAGCGCCACTACCCCCTATCCTGCCCTGCTGGCCGGACTCTCCTGCTCGCTTGCTTCCCTGCAGATGGAAGAGGTGATCCTGGAAGTGTAGCAAAGCAGCATTGAGTACATTTGTGTAGGTACTCAGAGACAGATTCCCTATAAAGTGCTGACGGATCCTCCAAGCTAACCCGTCCACAAACAATAGTATCTTCTTACCCCCAGTGGGTGCCTCATCTGGCACTATAGTGAGAAGTCTTGTGAACTCCTCTTCATACTTAGCAACAGTAGAATTCTCCTGTTTCAAGTTCAGTAACTTTCGCCTCATCTCAGTTTGCACGGCGGATGGAAAATACTTGCGGTCAAACCACTCCCAGAATGACTGAATGGGGATAGTATCCCTCTCCTCCAAGGTGGTGGTGGACTCCCACCACTGCAAAGCGGCCCCCACAAGCTTAAATGAAGCCAACAACTATTTATGTACGTCTATTCACTCATACATACGCAGATGCCTCTGGATATCTTTCCTCCATCCATTGGCTGACGATGATGATATCTGAACTACCCGAGAACTCATGGGGATGCGCCTTCTGAAAGGCATCCCTAACCCGATCCCATGCTGATGGAAGTTATGCAGGTACTGGCGCCACTGCCGAAACTTGGGGTGGAGCCTTCTATACTACCGCTAGCGCGGCATTCACTGCCTGAGCAACAATAGCGGCTACCTCATTAGCATTCATCGTTCCCTGAGCCGGAGCTACTGGCTGCTCGGCTTGGGCACGCCTATCCTTTGGTGCACGTCTCGTAGGCATCAGAAACGTGAAGAAATTTATTAGTCTACAGTTATTATCAAATCTCAAAATAGCTGAAGACGTAATCGAAAAGGCAAGAATACAACAATCCTAAAATAGGGCTCTATAACAAAAATGCTAAGCTGAAAGAAAAATAAGCCATACAGATCCTAAGGACACTAGAACCTGATGCTCTGATACCACCTGTGAAACCCCACCTAATTAAATACCGGGTGATCAGTCCTTTATTAAATTATAATCAAGGTGAATGGTCGGTTCATTCTTAGCATCACTGTCGAAAAATAACTTTTCCAATTTAAACACCCTAGATAATTAAGCTAAGTGTCAAAACCATTTTATACATTACTTTCCAAATTTTATTTTATAAACCAAGATTTAAAACTTTACATAATTCATAGTTAAAGAATCAACCAACAAATATACTCGAACAACAATCCAATTAATTAAACATCCAACTAAGTAATTCCCATAGTTAAAACTTAAAGGAAAACATCCTGACAGTAATAAACCCAAAAGTACAAATGCTGGAAATAAATAAGTCACAATATCCAATAAAACAACTGAATGATGGAAAAGGGCGACACATGCACAACTGGATAAAATAAATGCTAGGAGTGGAATCAAGAAAATGAGGTCGTCTAAGCAAGAGGCCTGCAACTCCGACCTAAACTGCAACGCGTTTCCTTCCAAAGGATCCTATGCAAGACGCCCCTGTGGCTGGGCACCTGTAATATATACATATATACAAGAGAGAAAAGAAAGTGGAAACGGGTCAGAGCCCGATTGTAAAAACGATTTAAAATTTGTTTAGCAAGTATTTAAAATGTTTACTGGCCAATGCAACAACATATTAGTGCGGCACTCCCTTGAGAATTTCTCACCTCTCCTCTAATGTGCACGCCTATCGCACTAACCTTCCCAACGGTTCAACTTAACTTATCTTAGGTTTCTCGTAAGATTTAAACTGACAAATTCAATTGTTTAATAGGTTAATTTCATTTAACAACAAAGTTCTCATTTAAACTTTATTTGCTAATAAAGTTTCTCAGTAACATATTATACTTTTCAAACACCCATTTCCAATTTGAAATAATTATTCATTTCTTACTTACCATAAACACAGTAGGTAGTTCCCAAATACCATGATTAAATATATACATTAAATACTCATATAATATATATATTCTAACAGCACCCCACATAAAAATTATGGTGCGGGCATACTCTGCTATCCAATCCCCGTATCACTCGTACTAAGGGGAATACAAGTTCGAAATCACTCTCGAACTGTATTGAAACAAAACACAAACAATATTGAGGCGAAGCATAGTTTCCAAGTCTCTAAGAGGTCAGCACATGCCCTCACGTCTCTTAGGATCGTCTGACTATCGATCCGATAGCCTGTACCAAAGGATTTCTATCTTCTAGGGTACGAGTCAATATCCCCTATAAAGGTCCCATCGAGATAAGACTGTCCCAGCGCGGTAATCTCAGGGATAGCAAGTAGCGCGGGCATGATTTTTACACGTATATAGTATATGCATAAACACAGTCATATAAATATACTACTATTACTATATCAAGTTTAGGTACATACTCACGACCCATAATTATGTTATTTGTCCTTATTACTCGTTATTTAGTTATCATGTATAACGTTTGCCTCTTATCTTAATTTGTGGAATTATCCCAACTTATCAAGTGACACTCGTGGATTTCTGTCCTCCCAAGTGTAATTTCAGTAGGTACTCATTTATTTTCCAACATAACTATCTTACGGGTCTCCCCCTTTAATACATAGTTCCATTGTCCCTTATACGTAAACATCCCCGTAAAAATATAAATCTCGTCTTACATTAAAGGTTTCATATTTTTAATAAGTCCTACTGGTCTTCTTTATCTCCCAAAATATTTTAATAAGGATGTCCAAAGATTATTACTCATTTAAATTGAATTCAACTATTTAGAAGGTAAATATGAGTCTGCCAGGAGGGGTCGATCGATCGATGCGTCGATCGATCGATACTCCTAGTTCGATCGATCGATCAAACAGGTATGGCGAATCTACAAAATACCACTTACGGGTTCTATCATTCAACATCATCAAAATCCAAATTTTTAACTCCCAAACTCCTAGAAATTTGTATCACAAACCTTCTAAACCCAAATGGACAATATTCTACGCAAGGCATGTGAGTTTTCATCAAAAATCATGGATTAAAAGTGCCAAAATTTATACAATTCTCATTAACCCTAAAAATTTCTTTAACTTGATTCAAATCATTCTTTTTTCCAGAATTTCTACTTCTAATCCATCATAAATTCGTGGTTAAACCTCTACATGTGAAAAGGATTTCCAGATTATTGTTTATATCACTACAACATGCAAATTTCTAATCTCCAACATGGGTTTTTTTTCATAGAAACTCATCCTAATTAACCCTAAACTAACATGAATGAAGCATTAACGAAATTAAGCAAGATAAATACTTGCCTGGGGATTTTTGTTTCTAATTTGTGGCTGAAATCGGTGTGGTGGTGATCCTTGTTACGCGGTCTATTGTTTGGCGGCGACGACGGCGCAAACGGAAAAGTTCTTGGCCTAGAACTCTTGGACAAGCTCTCTCTTTCCTTCTCCAATGGCCGTCTCTTGTATTTGGTTGTGTTATCCCTAGAGGACAACCCTAAGCATCTGATATAACCTTACAATTTTCGTGGGTTTTCAGGCTTAAAAATGTAAAATGTCCAAAACGCCGTCCCGGGGTGTTAATTAGGCCTAAAAACACCCCGAGACCCAAACTAAACTCCCGGGTATATAATTTTGACTATCTCGACCCTTCCGGACACTTTGGCGCACTCGAAATGACCATACGGGTGACTTATAATTTATTCACTTTTATTAATCAACATTTAGTCCCGACACGACACGGGCGCGTCCCGACTTAAATTTCCAAAATTGTCATTTTATTAACTCGTGACATTTAATAGAACCAATATTAAATATTAGTTTACTCATTAGTAATATTCAACAAGTTTCCAATGATTACTAACTCTCGTCACGTTAGTAATTACAAAAATAATTAATTTTCGGATTTATATTAAATTAATAACTGACATTAGATTTAATAAATCCCCAAATTTAGAAAGCATAAAAATACGGGGTATTACAAGAAATAAAGGTAATCTGCCTGTTTCGTCTGCTCCGGCTATAGCAACAGACCTAACTGGAATCTTAGCTAGTATTGCCAGAGGACAAGAATCCATGCAGGAAACGGTGAGGCAATTGGCTCAATTACTACAAGTGGATCCCTTGTCCAGAAGAGAAATGTCGCCCCAGATCTAAGATTCATCAGACATAGTTATTCCAGGTCTTCACGAGATACCTCTTATCGTCCAAGAGTAAATTCATCGCTCAAGTCCACAGAACCCTATGATATCCACTTTTTTCCTGAAAGGCCAAGTGTCTTGGAAAGGCTAATCAGAGCTTCACCCTTTTGTTAGTTAGGGACCCCGAGCAAATAAAAATCCTTTTAGGGCATTATCTAGGAACATTCAACATCCAGTCGACCAAGCAGATCAAGGTCAAGTGTCCTACAATCTGTATGCGTCGAGCAGACCTCTCAGGAGGAGAGCTCGGCGTAAACACATGGTCGGAACAGCCGAGCTACTTCGCATAGATCTGAGGTAGGTAATCCATCCTGGAAAGGGTTGATCCAGAGGTTAGAAGATCGGTTGGGTAGCAAAGAATCCTTTACAGCAGAGTTTTATTAAAGGATCCTCGTTTGTTCAGGCAATTATGGATTTTCCCACTCCATCAAAATTTAAAGTTCCTGTGGTCACTCCCAAATATGACAGTAAGACTGATCTAGTTCTCCATATCGAGCAATATCAAGTTGCAGCTGATATTTATTCAGTCCTTGATGCAATAAGGTGCAGAGCTTTCTCAAGTACCATTGCGGGTTCAGCCCAAATATGGTATAATAACCTGCCCCGAGGACAAATTTCCATCTTCAATCAGCTTGTCGAGCTATACATTAGCAACTTCTGTTTTGGAGCTAAGCCAGTAAAAAGAGTAGCTCATCTTCTAAGTGTAAGGCAGCAAGTGGGGGAAAGTACCGGGGAATACATCACACATTTTAACAATGAAAATTTAAAGGTGATTGATTATGAGGAGAAAATAACCATCACTGCTCTTATGAGTGGCTTGTTTACCGAGAAACTATATTATACGTTGGCTAAAGATCCTCCCAAAATTACGGCTGAACTCATGACAAAGGCAGAAAAAATAATGAATACCAAGGAAGCTACGGTTGCAAAATAGAGTCCAGCCATGAAGCCTGACACGAAACCTGATAAGAAGGAGCAAAAGGAGCAGAGGCCGAAGAAAGAAGATAATCTCAAAAAGAATGGAAACTTCACTTCATTAAGTGTTAGCATTCACCATATCTTGGAAGAAATCAAGCACAATGAGGATTTACGATGGCCTGAGAAGTTAAGGGCGCCTCTTAACAAAAGGGATAGATCTAAATAATGTGAATTCCATAAGGATCATGGTCATATAATGAATAAGTACATCGCTTTGCAGAATGAGATATAATCCCTCATCCGCCGAGGAAAACTCAATAAATTTGTTGATCAGCGCGATAGTAAAGAATCTAGAATAAGGTCAAAGTCTCCATGCAAGCCTAGAGATGACATGAAGAGAAATCATAAAGATGATTATGACAATGATCTTGACCTATCGAAGAATCCAAAGTAACTAGAACGTGAGGTAGCTATGATCAGTTTTGGTTCATTTTATTGTCATATGATTACAGGTGGCGATACAGGAGGAGGTGATCACACTGCTGAAAGGAAAGCTTACTTGAATAAAGCCTAAGCTTGCTCCTATATCCAGAGGATTAATCTGAATGAAGATGATCAGCCAAGAAGGTCAACAAGGACAAATTAGTGATTAGTTTTTCAAAAAATGATCTCTCTGGGTTACTTTATCCCCATGATGACCCATTGGTTGTCAAATTCAGAATTCGGGATATTATCGTCGCCAGAGTTTTGATTGATAATGGGAGTTCATCTAATGTTATGTTTTATCCTTACTTTAAGAGTTTAGATTTGAAGTTCATCCATCTAGAACCCTATCATAGGCCATTAATAGGCTTTTCTGGTGAAAAAGTTTATCCTTTGGGAACAATCAAGCTAAAAGTGTTGTTCGAAACTTGGCCAATAAGTCACATAGAGAAAATATGTTTCTTAGTGATGGATAAGAATGTTCAATCTACCTATAATGCAATACTCGGTAAGGTAGGATTGAAGAAGTTTGAAGTTGTACCGTCAATAGCCCATCAATGTTTAAAGTTTTCAATTCATTTTAGGGTAGGTGCTGTGAAAGGTGACCAAAAGATGGATAGAGAGTATTATTACTCATCAGCCGAGCAAGAAGATCTGATTGAATTGAAAAATAAGACAATAACTTATCAGGTGGATACTACTAAGCCTAATGGTGAATCTGAGGTTGAAACCTTAGATCCACAAGATGAAACAAAGTTGGTCAAATAACAGATTGTGGAAGCCACTGAAAACATCATTTTGGATGACAAAAAACCAGAAAGGACTATGCAGATCGGCTCAACATTGGATCACGTCCTTAAACAGGAGTTGATTATGTTCCTGAGGCAACAGAGACATGTATTTTCTTGGATCCATAAGAATATGCTGCGATTGATCCCAAATTCCTCTGTCACGAGATCAACGTCAGCAAGGATGTCAAGCCGATTAAGTAAAGACGTCGAGTTTTCAGTATTGAAAACAATCAAGTTTTCCAACAGGAAGTAGAGAAGCTTCAAAAAGCCCAGTTTATTGAAGATGTGAAGTATCCAAACTGGTTGGCCAATGTTATAATGGTGAAAAAGAAGAATGATAAATGGAGAATGTGCGTAGATTTCACTGATTTGAATAAGGCATGCCCAAAAGTCCATTTTCCCTTACCCAAAATTGATCAACTGGTTGATGCTACATCAGGATATGAGCTTTAAAGATTTATGGATTCCTATTCTGATTATAACCAGATAAAAATGAAACCTGGAGACATGGAAAGTATAGCCTTCATCACTGCCCGAGGAATGTATTGCTATAACCTAATGCCTTTTGGTCTAAAAAATGCAGGTGCAACATATAAAAGGTTGGTGAACAAGGTATTTGAAAAACAGATAGGCAAAAATATGGAGGTTTATGCAGATGATATGTTGACGAAGAGCAAAAAACCTTCAGATCATATCGTCGACCTCAGTCAGACTTTTGATAAGTTGGAGAAGCATCAGATGAAGCTAAATCCGACCAAGTGTGTGTTTGGAGTACAAGAAGGGATGTTCCACGGATTCATAGTTAATCGAAAGGGAATTAAAGCCAATCTAGTAAGGATAAAAGATTTTATCGAAATGCAGTCACTGACCTGCAAGAAAGATATACAGAGGCTCACTGAAAAAGTGGTAGCTTTAAATAGATTTGTGTCCCAAGCAATAGATGGGTGCTTACCATTTTTCAAAGTGTTGAGACAAACATTTGAGTGGAATACAGAATGTGAGGAAGCATTCCAGGAGTTAAGAAGTAATTGGGATCACCATTTTTGCTCTCCCGGCCAGTTTTAGGAGAGAAATTGTACTTGTATTTAATTGTTGTTGAGTCAGCAGTGAGATCGGTATTAGTCAGACAGGACAATGGAATACAAAAACCAGTCTCCTATACTAGTAAAGCGTTCAGGGGAGCTGAAATCAGGTACCCACATATGGAAAAATTATCCCTAACACTTATCGAAGCTTCAAGACGAATGAAACCTTACTTCCAAGCATACACCATAGTCGTGTACTCTGATCTGACTCTTCGGCAAGCTCTCTACAAACCTAAGAAGTCAGGAAGATTGATGTATTGGATAGTAGAATTGGGAGAGTATGAATTATTAGGTCATTACCTGCTAAATTTGACAATAAGAGATATGCCATAGAAGAAATGGATGACCCAAACCTGACTCCTGAACTGCAGAGCAGAAAATTGAGAATTGTAGAGATAGAGTTAGAGTATAAGAAACAATTGACATCCCAAAATAAGAGATTACTAGCTCTAATGTTGTGTTTGCATCTAAAATGGTTGTTCCTAAAATAAGTCCATTAGACTTTGACATTGAACTAAGTGAGGACTGTAACCTGGATGATCTTGATAACCAAATTGCCTTAATGAGCAAACAATTTAAGAAAATAATCAAATTTAGGAACTCTGTGGCAGCCAAACATGGCAGACGAGGTTATCAATACCATCAAAATTCCAGACCTCATGAAAGACATGATAACAAAAGGACCTATGACAATGATCGACCTAAGATAGACATGAAAGTTGTAAAATGTCATAGATGTGGAAAAATGGGGCATTATGCCAAAAAATGCCAAACTCGACTTAACACCAATAATAAGGCTAATATGTGTAAGACATGGGACGACTCTAGTGATTCTGACGAAGATGAAACTGAGTCAACCCAGTGTAATGAGTCACGCATGTCCTTCTTTGCTTAAGATTGTATATAATGATGATATTACATGCTTGCCTACTCATGAATCTGTGATGCCTGTTGATATTGTTGTTAACTCTATTTGTGATAATACTGATCCTATTGTTGTTGAAAGTAAGTTAGATACTGATAATCTAAGTGTGAGTCAAAGCAATAGCATTGCCGACGAATTGAACGTGTGCGTGAGTCATATAGAACCAAATAATGCTTTAGTGGACACTTTACACAACACACTTAGTGAGTCCGATGACGATCTTCCAGATCTTCATGAGCTATACACAAAAATGGGTAAGAAAAGTGCCCGTCTTGAAAAAATGGTGAAATCACTAACTGATCGTATAGAATTATTGAACTAGACCATTAGAAAGAATGTTTAGGATTATACTGCTCAGTGTATTGTCCATGAGACTGAAATAAAAAAAATCCTTAAAAATAAAAGATTTGTCTGAAAAAACCACGTTTTTTAAGAAAGATATAAAGCAGCCCTTGTTAAACTAGAAGAATCAAAGCAAAAGGTTTCAAATGTGTTTAAAAAATGCCTACACTTTGAAACTCAGGCTAAGTCCTATGAAGACATAGTGGTAGGAAGTAAGTTTGATTCTAAAGACAAGTCTGGCCTAGGTTTTGGGGAAAAGGTTTATACTAGCAAAAATGTTGTTTCTCTTGAAAATGTAGTTTTTGTCAAACAAGGCCAATCATGTCAAAATGTTCAAAAAGGGAATTCTAGTTCAAATGAGGCAATACTAGGACAATCTAATCAACAGCATCATTATATTGGTTATGCTAAATATGTGTGTCCACCCATTAGAGATCAACATGAGAAACCCAAGCCTAATGACAATTGGACAACCATACCTAATAGAGCTAAACCCATTTTCAAAGACTTTAGTGATAAAGTTAAATCCTCAACCCACCACCATTGTTCTTACTGCGACGTTTTTGCTCACAATTTTGTCGGGTGTTTTCAAAAAAGAATGTGTACACCCACCTGCCAGAAATTAACTATTCTAGGAAGGGAAGGAATACTTATGTTCTCCCAAAGCAGACCTCGCATAACTCTAACTATAAAAAGAAGAATGGAGGGTCCAAGACATATATATATATATATATATATATATATATATATATATATATATATACACACACAGGCAGGAGAGAAAAGTAAACGGGTCAGAGCGCGAGTTGTGAAAAATATTTAGCAAGTGTGTTAACCGTGCATAATAAATATCGGTGCACTTATTTCATAATTAAAAGTGGATTCGCACTCTCGTGGGTTCCCAACTCATCCCTCATCTAACGGCGCGCACCTATTCGCGTCCTCAAGTTTTAGTTAAATTACCCCCATTTATAAGGACAACCTAACTTATCATGGGCCTAGCCTATACCCACGAGATCTACCTTCCTATCATAACCCAAGAATTCACCCCCTCTTTCTAATCCTACTTGATTACGTTTACAAACAATTATGCCTTAATAGGCTTAATGGATTCCGGTTTATAATTTAATCAATTGTAGCTCTTAATAAGTTACCCATATGAATTTGGGTTGAAACATATGATTTAATTTCTAATTAATAAGCATGCAAAATTATTATTGACAAAACTTCCCTCCAATTTCAACGCTGCGCTGCGTTTCGTGCGTGGGGTGTCTCGCAAAGCGAAATCCAAACAAGGAACCACCCCGTTATACTACTCCTTGTCAACGTCGATCTTGGAGATCCATTATGCCACACATAAATATCGACATAACTTCTCTCTAATCTCAATAATGTACTACGTTTCGTGCGTGGGGTGTCTCGCAAAGCAAAATCCAAACAAGGAACCACCCTGTTACACTACTCCTTGACAATGTCGATCCTAGAGATCCATAATGCCATACATACCATATAATGCTACCACTACTACTAAATTTTATACTACAATATGAAAATAACTAAAAACTCCAATAATATCCTTGGGATGATGTAACCGAAATATTCCTTAAATGCGATACATCAACCCTCATCAAATTAGTACATCAAAATCATCCAAGATGTACTCCACAAAGATTCTATATCCTTTCATCTATAGGATATATAAATATATATATAGGCATTTTATTCTAACCATATATATATATATATACCAATCATCCATACCCATGACCAAGTGTACATATCATATCTGATGTACAATGGACATGCACATAATCCACCCGGCTATATATATCGCCGATAAAACTGCATCAATGCTATCATCTTCCCAGTGCCCGGCTCACGTAGCAACTGGGGACCACCTGGTGGGGGTCAACGACACCCACCTCGTGATAACTCACACACATGACGTCCCGAGAAGCGGTCATAGCTCCAACTGGCAATGAGATGAAACATACCGACCACGTCTCATCCCAAAAATATATATCATATAATAACACACGGGACGACTATGACCTGGGGAATATCCACACCCTGCTCTATATGCCAGGATGCTCACCCTCTGTGCGAAAACTTCCCAATGATAGCATGAGCGGGGTATGCTTAACCATATAAGTATATATATCGCTCACATGCACAATATACATACATCCATATGATCCCATCATATGATTAATCCCTAAACCATCATATACGGTTTAGATATCCATACCATGTATGTCCACAACATAAATATATCCATATATTCATAACTATCTAGATATATATATACACATATTCACATATCCATATATCTATATATACAAACAAATTCTCGTTCATATGTATAAGATATATATATATACACTCGGCTACAAGTATACATAATCCTCAATATACAAGCCATCAGCATAATTTCCTTTAATTTACCCCGATATGTGAATACAATCCCTCACTTGAAATATATTCAATCATTTTTCATATGATGAATAGTCTCCCAAAATCATATGTATTTATATATACATATAAATTCAACCTTAGGGTTATCACCCAAAATTTTGAGTAGGAACCCATCACTACACATTTCATCCATATTCGAAAGTACATAATTACATTTAGTACTATTTAACCATAGGCACATACATGACTTAATAGTCTAAAACCTCAAATTATTCCAACCTCATTTCAAGTATTGGAATCTCAATGGTTATTTATCCACAATTACGTGTAAACTATCCTAACTAGAATTTATGCTACCGCTTATTCTAGTCGATAGTACGATCCAAATAGTTCCCAATTTCACCTATGGTTCAATTAGTCTTATGAACCCTTACTCCTATCGGGTTACCTATTGTTCCTTAATTTAAACGTTTCTAAGGGTATATGACCCCTCACTCTCAAAGAGTTCTCAACCTCACATCATATTTATCCTTTTTTATCTAATTAGTATTCCCAATCCTCAATGAGGTTTCCCCACAATCTCTATATGCAACTCCAATATATACATGGATACATTTCTCCCAAATTACCCTAAGGAGTCCCCAAAATCATAATACGTGAGAAACTCCTTATGACTCCAAGAACATATCTCTTACATTATAAGAGAAGGCCCCCAAATCAATAAACCCAACCAAAAAGGGTTTGAAATCACTATGGAGAAAATACCTCGAAATGCCCTATTTTTTAATCGATTCGGCCCAGCAGCGAATCGATTCGGCCCATCCGAATCGATTCGATCCAAGGGACCTGAGAGTCTGCTACTTACCGAATCGATTCGCTTGGGGCGAATTGATTCGGCCCTAAAGACCTGAGACTTCTGCAACATAGCGAATCGATTCGCTACGGGTGAATCGATTCGGCTTGTGCAGCAAGCCACAAAAATGGCTGATTTTTCCAAAGCCCAATTTATCCAAAATTCAATTTATACCTTTTCTAACCCTTAATCTTCAACCTCAACATAATTTCAAACATCAAAACTCATCCTTTATCTAATCTCATCAATTTATATCCCTTAAACCCAATTATAATCTTCAATTTCAATATTTAAACCAAAATTTAGGTTTTGATGTTTATATCCAAAAACCATTTCTTTAACCCACAAATTATGAAATAAAATACACAAATGAATTATTTAGCAAGATTAAACACTTGCCTCGATTTTGTAGAGGTTGGATCGTCCTCGATGTCGCGATTGGGCCAGAAATCTCCAAGCTTTTCTCCCTCTCTCTTTTCCTTTCTTCTTCTGTCTCTTTTCTTTCTCTTTCTCTCTTTTTCTGAAATGAGAAGGCTTCATCCGTAAGCCTTTAAATCCACATAAGTCCCAATTTAAATGTTAATACACAATTTAAATGACTCGTTTACACCAATTCGAGTCAATCTGACTTAAAATATTCCGGAGCCGAAATAAAACCCAATGACAGTCATTTTGACTATCTCGACCCTTTCGGGATCAATGGTAC
Source organism: Sambucus nigra (assembly GCA_949130495.1). Lineage (NCBI taxonomy): Eukaryota > Viridiplantae > Streptophyta > Magnoliopsida > Dipsacales > Adoxaceae > Sambucus > Sambucus nigra. Next base: position 95,133,651 of record OX422216.1, on the reverse strand, counting down.
CCTCAAAATCATCATCCGAAATACTTTAAAACGTCCTTTATTTTTGGACTTAAATTCTCAATTTTAGAATTCTCCAATTTAATTAAATTTTATTTTCTCAAAAATTTAATTTCTCTGTCTCAAAAATTATGGGGTGTTACAATTCCAACTTGGAATGCTCTTGGATTGCCTTCTTGTTGTAGTACCTTGCTAGCTGTTGTTGATAACCTGCTAGTTTCACTAGAGCCAACTCTCTTCATTCTTCAGCGAGGTCAAGTTCAATAAGCAATGCTGCATCGTTCTGGCCTTGGTCGACCATGGTGGACCTCATGGTAGGGAGGCCAGCTTCCAAGGGGATGGTTGCCTCCATACCATATGTTAGTGCGAATGGTGTTTCCCCTGTCACTCATCGTGGGGTAGTGCGGTAATCCCATAGGATATGGGTTAGTTCGTTTACCCATTCCCCCATGGCTCGCTCCAAGCGCTTCTTCAATCCATCGATCACTATTTTGTTGGAAGCTTCATCTTGTCCGTTGCTCTGAGGGTATTCCATAGAACTGAAGTAGTGCCTGATCCCGTGGTTGCTACAGAAACCTTGAAATAGATCGCTTTCAAACTGGGTTCCATTGTCAGTGGTGATGGTCTTGGGGATCCCAAAATGAGTGACAATGTTCCTCCATATGAATCTTATCATGTCTGCGTCTCTAATGTTTGCCAGCGGCTCTGCCTCTATCCATTTGGTGAAGTAGTTTGTTGCGACTAATAGATACTTACGATTATCGGCTGCGATAGGAAGAGGGCCTAAGATGTGCATTCCTCATTTGGCAAAAGGCCGTGGGCTGGTAAGTGACTTTAGGTCGCTGGCTGGCTGGTGAACCATAGGAGCATGAAGTTGGCATTTTTTGCATTTGTGAGCATAAAATCCAGCGTCTTTCTGCATGTATGGCCACTAGTAGCCTTCTTTCATTGCTCAGAAAGCTAGCGACATGCACCCAATGTGACTCCCGCAGATTCCCTCATAGAGTTTGTAAAGAACTTCCTCGACGTCCTTCGGATGAACCCATTGGATGTAAGGACCAGTGAAAGATCTCTTGTACAGTTTGCCCTCAGAATATAAGTGAAAGCGAGCAGCTTTGACTCTTATCTGATGAGCTATCTTTTTATCGTCTGGTAGCGCGCAATACTCCAAATAATCCCTTAAGGGGTCAATCCAACTGGGGGTTATCTCAATCTGGAGAACATATCCCACGTTTGGCAGTTCGTCGATCTCATTAATGTTTGTCTGGGCGAGGAAGTCAATCGAAATTGTTCTCTTCAACTCGGAATTGATCATTGAGCTTAAGGCTTCTAGGGCATCATCATGGTTATTCTGTCCTCTGGGAAACTGTTGGACGGTGACTTGTTCAAAGTTGGTCATTAATTTTTTGGCTATGGCGAGGTAGGCTACCATCCTCTCATCCTTAGCGTTGAAATCACCACTTATCTGGTTGGAGACCAACTGTGAGTCACCAAAATCTTGGAGTTGCTTTGCTCCCAGTGCGTGTGCCTTCTGTAGGCCTGCTATCAGTGCTTCATATTCTGATTCATTGTTGGAGGATTCAAATACAAGCATGATCCCTTTCTCGAGGATTGAATCTTCAAGGGTAATCATCACGATACCTACTCCCGCCCCCTTAGAATTGGAGGCACCGTCAACGAACAGTCTCCAGATGCCTGATGCTGAGGGAACTTCCTATTGATGAATAGTTTGAGGTTGGTCACAAGGATTTTCTCCTATAAATTCTGTAATGAAGTCGGCGAGGACATATCCCTTGATGGAATTCCTTGGCTGAAACTGGATGTCAAATCGCCCGAGGTCGACTGACCACTTTAAAAGTCTACCAGACAGATCTCATTTTCTCAGGACTGCTTTAAGAGGGTAGGATGTAAGGACAGCGATGGAGTGGGCTTCAAATTAATGTTTCAATTTTCTTGAGGCTACCACTAGTGCAAAGGCGAGATTTTCTAGTGGCAGGTATCATTGTTCAGCGTCCAAGAGGGTCTTACTCGCGTAATAGACTGGGTGTTGGATCCTCATTCTTTCGCATACCAGTGCAGAACTTATGACATGACTGGAAACAGTGAGGTACAGGTATAGAGTGTCAATCTCTTGAGGGATTACGAGCAAGAGTGGTGTGGTGAGGTAAGCCTTGAGTCCTTTTAGTGCCTTCGAGCAATCCTCATTCCATACCACATCTTTGCTTTTCTTCAACAGTTGGAAATACGGCTGGCACCTTTCGAATGACTTTGAGATGAATCGATTCAGAGTTGCAAGCATCCCTGTGAGCTTCTACATGTATCTTATCATACGGGGGGGGGGGGGGGGTTGCATCCTTTTGATGGCATCAATTTGGTTTGGGTTGGCTTTAATGCCTCGCTTGCTGACGAAGTACCCAAGAAATTTTCCTGACTGGACAGCGAAGGAACACTTACTTGCGTTAAGCTTCATTCGGTATTTCCTGAGGATTTCGAAGGTCCTTGATAGGTCAGAGAGGTGGTCTTCTTTAATCTTTCTCTTGACGAGCATATCATCGATATAGACCTCCATAGTGCTTCCCATTTGGTCTTTGAACATTTTGGTGACCAACCGCCGGTAAGTTGCTCCTGAATTTTTTAGCCCAAAGGGATTGACCTTGTAGCAATATAACCCAACTATGGTGATGAATGTTGTTTTTTCTTGGTCTGGCTCGTGAAGAAGGATTTGGTGATACCCGGAGTATGTGTCTAGGAAACTCATTCTTTCATGAGATGTTGTGGCATCCACTAACTGGTCAATCTTTAGGAGAGGGAAACTATTTTTAAGGCAAGCTCTGTTAAGGTTGGTGAAGTCAATGCAGACTCTCCATTTTCCATTTCTTTTTGGGACCACTACTGGGTTGGACAGCCACTTAGGGAATTGAACTTCCCATATGGATCCTGCATCTAAAAGCTTTTCCACTTCCTTTTTTACAGCCTTGGTCATCTCAAGTGCAGTTCACCGTGCCTTTTGTGCGATCGGCTTGAAAGCTGGGTTAACATGCAACCGATGACAAACCACACTGGAATCAATCCCAGGCAGCTCTTAGGGTTCCCATACAAAAATGTCCAAGTTATTCCATAAAAGTACTGTCAGTTCCTTCTTCTCTCGATCTGTGAGAGAGGCTCCGATCAAAAACATCCTATCTTTCTTGTCGTCGCTGGCTGCAACTTCCTCCAGGTTCTCAATAACCCGCTCAGAGGGGAGGATCCTGGTCTCCTCCACTCCAAGTCTTCCATATTTTAGTTGTTATTTCGAAGGTATCAAACCTTCATGTTCTTCAACCTTCTCCTTAGCTTTCTCAACTTTATTTTCTATTTTGGGGTGGATGGCCGCTATAAAGCACTTCCTCACCATCGTTTGATCCCCATGGATTTCAATCACTCCTCGCTCGGTCATATACTTGAGTTTCTGATGGTAGGTAAAGGGGACGACCTTCATCGCTTGTACCCATACTCTGCCAAGGATCGCCTGGTAGGGTGAGTCAATGTAGACCACTAAAAATTCGATCATCTTGGAGATATTTCCTGCCCTCACTGGCAGTACAATCTTTCCCAAAGGGATGGTTACTTTTTCAGCGAAGCCAACTAGAGGAATGGTGGCTTCCTTTGAGTCGGCAATGCTTAACTTCAACTTTCTAAATAGGTCAAGATACATTACTTCGGATGAGCTACCTTGGTTGACGAGCAACTTTTTTACATCATAGTTAGCTATCCTAAGTGTAATGATCAAGGATTCATGATGTGGGGTCCTTACTGCCACTAGATCTTCATTCGTGAACACAATATGCTTGATGTAGTCGACGTCCTCTGCTCGTCGATGCTTTCCTGCTTGCGTTTTGGCTGGATCGATTTGAAAAGCTTGCATTACTGTCGTAAGCTTTTTGACTTCCATTCGAGCTGAGTTTCCTTAAATCTGCTTTAGATCGGATGCCCCATGAAGCACTATGAACTCATGGACGACCTCCTCCTCGAGCACGTCATCAGGCCTTTGATCTCCATTGGCAGTGACCTTCTCTGCCTTCTTTTCCACAAATTCGTTTAAATGTCCAGTTTGAGCTAACTCTTTAAGGTGAGACTTGAGGGCTTTGCAGTGCTCGGTTTTGTGCCCACCCTCTTTGTGAAAAGCACATCTCAATGCGTTATTCCTTTTTGAGGAGTCTCCTCCCATATTCCTGGGCCACTTAACGAACGGCTCGTCCTTGATCTTTTCTAGAATCTTATAGATTGGTTCTTTAAAAACTGTGTTCACTGCCTAAAATGCTTTTTAGGCATCACTTTTGTTCCTATTCTTGGGGCCGCTCTTTCCCCTATTTTTGCTTCCTTTCTTTTGGTTCTCAATTTTGTCGTTGACCTTGCCGGCGAACTTGGCACGACTATTCTCCCCTGCACTGATACGGGTCACGTCTTTAACTTAGGCGTATTTTTCAATATGAGCAATTAAGTGGTCAATAGTCGTGACCTACTTCTTAGTGAGGGACTGGTGCAAGAGGCAGGAGCTAGGTAGACCAATCTTAAAGGATGCCACGGCGACCTGCTCCGAGCAGCCCTCGACCTCATTGAATAACTCCTAATATCTCTTAGCGTAGTCTCTGAGGATCTCCTGGGGCATTTTCTTCATTGTCAATAAAGCATCCATCCTCTTCGGATGGGAGCTGCTGGTAATAAAGCGAGCTGTAAAGAGTTCTGCTAGGGACTCAAAACTTCTGATGGATCTGTGAAGGAGTTTTTTGAACCACTTTTGAGCTATGTCATGCAAGCTTAATGGAAATATTCGGCACATCAACGCATCCTTATGGTTCCAAAGGGCCATAGCCTGCCTGTACTACCTAACATGGTCAATAGGATCAGTCTTTCCATCATAGATCTTGAATCAGGGAATCGCAAATTTCTTGGGGGCTTCTTCTTCTTCTATCTCCCTTGAGAAAGGGTATTTCATCTGGTCCTGAGAGCTCTCCTGGCTAGCTCTCTGGTCGACCTGGCACCCCGATGTGCAGGGTGTTGGTCCATTTCTCTCCGAACTAGATTTCGTATGTCTTCATTTCCTTGACCTGGGCTCTTATAACGGTGAGTTAATTGTTATTGCTCGGGTAAGTCGTCATCTAACCTGTGTCCCTCAAATCTTTGAGATCCACATCTAGGTATCCTTCCTCGACTGCGAGACCTGCTCACCTGAGGGCTAGGAGTGCGATAGTGATGTTACCTCGTGCTGCAATGGAGTTCTCTCTCTATCTTCTCCAGTCTTCTCCTGAGGCAAGCGTTCTTGGACTCCTGCTTTCTAGTGTCTTCCTCCTACTCTTAAAGCTTGGCCTCATAGGCATCCATCAACCTAGAGACTTGCGTGGACCTGGATGGTCCCTAACTTTCTTCCGAAGCTTGTCGTTCTATGCGAGGCCTAGGATTTGAGTGTCGAACTTCAGATCTAACCCTACGAGTGGTTGGTTGCTCTTGAATATCTCCTTCTTGAGGGGCATTGTTGTTGTGACCAGACATTCTAGGTTCTTGTTGGTGAAGGCTTTCTTAAATGAAAACAATCGTTTCCCACAGACAGCGCCAATTGTGGTGACAATAAATCTCAACACAGATGATAAGCAAATGTGATCACCAGAATAAATAAAGAACACAAAATAACTGCAATCACACACAACACAAGATATACGTGGTTCGATAAAAAGGCCTGCATCCACGGTGGTGCTCTCTGATTTTTATTTATGTTTACTCCAGGGGAGTGTTTACAAAATCGTGTCCTTCGCCCCGGACTGAAGGTTTAATATATACATGTCGTTTCTCGGAGAGTGGGGGTGTTGGACTCCTCCACGTTAGCCCATAACTCCTATAATATCTCTTGAGAGATTTTAGGGGTTGAATGGGTCATAACTGAACTAGTTATGCATGAGGCCTTTAGACATTGGGCCGGACTTAATCGGGCTACTCATCCGGGACGGAATGGTTAATCGAGGTACCCACAAGAACATATATATCAAAAGTACTACTCTTAAAGCATAAGGTACAACCCTGCTGAGCAAATGAACATTCAAGACATTTTAATTCTAAATTAATTTTGAGTCGTCCATTCTCGTATCTCAGATTATAAATTTCTACAAACGGGGTCTAAACCAAAAATTATCAATTTCATGCATTGGGGTCAATAATTGATTTTCCCAAACTAAGAGGCTCAAAATGTATTTTTAAGTATATAAAACTATTTAAATCCACCTAATATAACATAATTTAGGATTGCGCAATTTTCTAAGGATCACTAATAAATTTTAACACTTAAAATTTCGTTTAGGTGATTTTAGCAAATACACACATAAAAGGAGAGTAGTAGAACTGTACTTGCCTCGATGCGCATCCCAAAAACTCCTTGAAATTTGACTTCAAAATGGCCTTTGAAATAATTTCAGGTTTAACTTGTATATATTGGAAATATTTGATGAAATCTGAAATTCATAGATGGTTTAGAATCTCGAGGTAATGGGAATTAACTATTATGAGTTGGGTAAAAGAAAGGATTTAAATATTCTCCTACTTTGTTGGAAGCTCAAATGCTGGCTGGGAGGGTGTTCGGTTGACTATTGACCACCTCAATCAATAAAGGGACATCCATCTGCCCTTGTTCTCCTTGTTGCCAGTGCCGCCTTTTAAAAAGGGTGAGAAACCAAGGCTTCATTCAATGACCCAGATCAAATCGGCGCTTAAACCCAAACTCCCTAGTTGCTTCCGCATTCCCAATCCCAAGACTCCATCCTCTATTTTAAATACACAACTGCCGAACCTTTCCCAAAATAAAAGCTTCAGATCCTACTATTTATAACCACTAGCATGGGGACGCGATGCATGGCCGAATTCATCCAAACTATATTATTTTGTTATTGTAGTCTGTTTCACACAATATAGTTTACGAGTATAAGAAGATTGAATTTATGTTGGAATTAAAATTGCTAAATTATTTAGACAACATTGTGTTTTAATTGGTGCAAAGATACAATTTAAAAAATTAAAAAACATAGTTTGTTTTGCTAATTCGTAAAACCCAAAGGATCCTCGTTTCGAGAGGTTGTGCACCATTCTAAAATATCATCAAGGAACGGATCCGAACAAAAGAAAAATCTAAACCCAATTTGTTACCGTAATATGACATAGGGATCAACTAAGTCATCTTGAATTTAGAACAATTTAGAACCAAAGAAGAGTCCAAAATCCTTTATAAAGTGCAAGAACAACAAATTTAGATTGCTAGAATATAATCATTGATTGAATTATGATAGAATATGACTTAATGTCATCCTTTTAGTTAAAGTGTCACGGGTCAATTTTTTTTACCTTTTTATTCAAGGGTCTTTTGCATAATTTAAATATTACCAATATCATTTATTTCTTGCTAGCAACAAATCTTCAAAATTCAAAAAGTAAGTCTTCAGCCATTAGTTTGTATTTGTAATTTGTACTCAATACACTGTCACAAAAATCGTCCTTATACGATCATATATGACGCCACTGATATCAATCCCACAAAACAAACAAAATCTTACTATATTTCTCTCTCATAAACCGTAAAAAATTTTAAAAAAAAAGTCCTACTTCACTCTGTTTCCTCGAAAACCCATTCTCAGAGCCAAAGCCATAAAAAGAAGGGAAAAAGCAAAATTCCTTCCTTCTCTGCAACCCTCTCCTTGATCCGGTCAATGGTACCAGTTGGTTCAATAGCAATTTAAATTTTATTTCCAGTGAGAATCTTCACGCTTCCCATTATTTCATCAGTTTCAATGTTAAATTCTTCCACGACATCAATTTAATGAACTGCTGATGCTTGTTGTACTAGGAAGCTATCATAGACTACCTTAACCCTGTCTTGATCAAAAAGTGGCCAAGACTTCATAACATCTTCAGAAACCAGAATGGTCTAAAAAAGCTCTAGCTGGCATATCTGCAACATATCAAAGATGTTCAAGGTAAGGATCTTGGCAATTTTGTAAGTTCAGAAAGAAATGAATAAATAATTTAAAATTTAGGTGAATTCAACCAACATTGAGAGAGAGTACCATCTTTATGGATCGTAGGCTTTGCTAAAATCACTTCCAATATTGTAGCACATCAGCAAGTTAATAGAGGAGAAAAGTAACACCGCCCCACAACCTAGCCTTCAGCAGTTTAGTGGACCTAATGGGTTATCACGCCCACTTTAGCCAGAAGCTGAACCTTATATTTATACCAAGAATATTAATGTATACGCAAAGAGCAAAGCCAAATACATGAACGAAAAGTGTAAGTTATAATACCCCACCTTTATTACTGACACGTGAATCCTCAGAGGATTTGGGTCTACAATTTTTATTATATACTACTGATGCGCCGCCCTATAGCCCTATCCAGTCCAAAACCCAATAACCATTGACGATGCAGCCGCCCTTTTTTTACCACCAACCCTCTTTTCTTTATTTGTAACCCTTGTACACTGATATCAAGTCAGACGCCTTACACATTATTTATAACCCTTGCACACATTAATTAAGTCCATAAATGTGACCTACCCTGAGCCCAAATCTACTTTCTGCCTATATTTTCGTTTCATGGCCCAAACAATAGCCAAGCATTTAAAATATAATGTGGCCCAATTTGAATAGCTCAAAAATGTTTACTCCTTCATTTTCCTTTCACATCCCAAACACTAGACAACCATTTGAAGAACAATAGTGCCCAATTTGAGTAGTTTAAAATATTTACTCCTTAAAAAAATGTAATATCGCATCTTCTATTAATAATTTATTGAACAGTAATCTAAATAATATTCATCTAAATTTTTAACACTTAGATTAATTAATAATTTTGTTATCAAATGCATTGGTTATTAAAATTTATATTCCACTCCTTTAACCTTATGAATATATTCTAATTAACCTAGTGGACCCTAAATTACTTAAAATTTCACGAAATTATATTTGGTTCTCCTTATAATTATTTAGATTATTATGAATTAAATTCTCAAAATTACGGTGTATTACAGCTATCCTTTTGTTTCGATACGCATGGAGTGCACTGCACAAAAGCTAGTGAAAATGAGGCCATCCCACTCTTTTTCTCCATCCAAAGCGTCGACGCTTGGTAATGGTTTGATTATTTCTCTAGTTTTTGATTGGGTGCTTTTTGTTTCTTGTTCACAGTAGACAAGTGACCACCGCGTGAAATGCGCGCGCGTGTAAGGTGCGCGGTCGTTGTTTTAGTTTCACCGCGATAATACAAACAAACCTAAATTACTACTACACTTGCGAGGCAAGCACAGCGGTAAGTCGGGTATAAAAAATCCACAGGGACGAGATGCTAGAAGTTAGATGATTTAGTGCTCCGAAATAAAATTGTAAAAGGTGAATTACAAACTAAAAAGGAAAAGATGCATAAAAGGGAAAGATTAATGTCGATGAGGGAAAATGAAACTAGACTAACAAAGCGAGTAAAACTATAGGTTGCGTCGAATATCCCTCACCCGAGTTAATTTGTATAAAATGGATACATGGGTCGACGAGTTATTTAGGATGCGTCTCGTTTCGACATTTAATTAAATCAAGGGTTGTCACGCCCCTAAATTCGCATAAAAGCCTAATAAGATTTTGGCGTCAACAAATATCCCGGAAATTTCGCACGCAAGGTCGTAAGCACGGGACATACATGATATGCCCAGTTAAATCTCCTAGGCGAATAACTAGGACAACGCACCCGAAATAGATCCGTAAACACCATCACCAAAGCCAAGCAACGCGTCAACTCGAGTGAGTTCAATTCAAACACATCCTAATTTAAATTAGCTAGAAAGCATATTAAAAATGCGGTAAATAAACGCAATAAATCTACACTATAATGCAAGTAATCAAAGCATATTAACTAATTAACAAAGCATGTAAATCTAATTATCAAAGCAAGAACTAATGAAATACAAGCTATATTAATGGAGAGGAAGATGAAAGTACAATCTTACAATCCCAAATGTTATCACACCATATGAGGAAGAAGAAAAGAGCTCTCAACTCCCAAACCCTAACCTAAAATCTATTCTAAACTACAATCTGATTATTACAATCCAAAATTGTATTTATACTAAGTTGGAATAAAAATAAAGAAGAAAGAAAAGAAGGCAAAATATCTCCTGGAAACAGGGGATCAATCGATCGACCCAAACCGTCGATCGATCTATCATGAATAAAATATCCCATTGTCGAGAAGGATCGATCGATCGATCCATTTGATCGATCGATCGATCAAGCAGGTATCAGCACACTGCATTGCTATTTTGGCTTGATTGGTTTTCCCGTCCGCTGAAATCGCCGTAACTTCTTCATTCTGAATCGGAATTGCGCACCATTTGCGGCCACGCAAAGCTTGCGAGGAGGGCTAAAACTTTTGTGTAGATATTGGACCAGATGACCAAGCTGTGAAAAGACTAAACTGTCCTTAAACGTGCGATCGCGTACGAAAATCGAGCGGAATGCGTCCGAACTACACACTTAGCATCCAAATACCTATAAAAGCTCAATTAACCCCTGCAAAACATGTTAACGTAGAAATCCGAGGTTGTCTGGTTAACGAGCATAAATATAGGGAATAAGATACCCGAGGGGGCTAAAATGCGTCGGTTTGAGGGATGAAATATGCAATATTTACGTCGTATCACACCCCATAACTTACACATTGCTAGTCTCTAGCAATGAAATATAATGCAACATGAACTACAAGCAAACCAAAAGCAGGAGATACTACCAAAGTATGGTATAAAAGCATAAGGTCACTTTCACGGGCGATTCGATTGCATTTAGCGTATGCAATAAGCCGTTAAACCCTTAGGTCACCCTAGTGGACGAGTGTAGTCTCGTGAGGATTTTCAGGGTGGTACCCACAAACATCACATGGTTTCCTCAAAATAAGGCCAAACCAACATGCGAAAAGCCCAACAACGGCGAAAAGTATTTCATACGCGTTATTAGCACATTGAACGAATTCAAACAAAAGTCCAAGTCATTAACATTATAGAATGCACCTCATATAATTGAAACCTTAAAATGTGGGAGGGGGCGAGCACATGCAGAGTGTGATTTGACAAAAAACTTAAATAAACCGGATAAACATTAAAACAAGCATATATTCAATCCTCACGGGCATTGCGCCCATCAAGTGAATTCACTTGAAACAGGGAGGTAACACACGGAACATGTGGGCATATGGAGTAAATGTAAATGGAAACTAGGCCGCACACATGTGACAAATGAAGAACGCTATATATAAACTGAAAAACTGTAATCTCAATTAAAGATACCGCACACTAAAAGAGGCGAAATACATTTTCACAGATTATCAAAACTATTTCAACCTTTGAATTACATGTACCTAAGATCACATAGGACTTTAATAGGGTTATAATGTAGGCTAAGCAAGGGTACGAAATGAAGGAATGTATGTACGGATTCAAAGTTTCGGAATGAAAACTTGGGATAATGGAAAAATGCGGGCAATATCAAAATTGAAAAACAAGTTCCAAAATGGCATTAAATATATCATCGGGAGAGTAATCAAAGCTTATTCGAACTATATACAACATTTACAACTTTATCTTTCTTTTTCTTTTCTTATTTTTCTCATGTTTCTTTTGTTTTCTTTTGCTTTTTGCTTTCTCTTTTTCTTCACTTTTTCACTACTTTCTTTTCTTTACTTATCAAACTCTCAAATGCCTAAATTGCAATCGACATCACAACAACATCATTCAATCCCAAGTAACATTCCAAACGAAGGCATGGAAAGTGTATGTATAGGCTAAAACTCCAATTTAGAGTTGGTTATGGGAATGGGGTTATGAAACGAAAGGCTATATTAGACTCAAAGGGGGTAACGAGGGTAAACTTATAAGGGTGAGGTCAAGGTTTATATGGGTGATATAACAAAGATGGCCTATGATCATTTCACAAAGTTTACGCAACTCTCGAATCAAAACAATATATGAAAATCATGCTCAAGTAACACATTTCAAGTATGAACTCAATTAATGAATGGTCAAATGAAAGAATAGAGAGATTACCAACGAATTCAACATTTTCAAAGAGGAAAGAATAGTGTATACACTGACAAACGACGAAAGGTACAAAGCTTACTCGGTGTAAGTATATACAATGCAACAAAAGATTACCGAGTTATAAAAATCTTAAACCAAATCAATAAGGCAATAAAATGCATGTGCTCACGGGATTAATGTTTAATTCATGAAGTTATTGATAATATCCATAATCGAGACTAAAGTCTAATAACTTCTAAAATTGAGAACATGCATCATTGGGTTGTCTATTGGATTGGGGAATTATTGAAATTTATCACCGAAAACAAAGGCAAAATGCCCAAAAAAAGGAGGGAAAAAAAAAGAAAATCTTTTTGAAATTTTTGAATTTTCTAAGAAAAGCATACTAAGTAACTAACATGTGAGCAAAAACATGGACTAAATAAAGAAATGGATAGAATATCCCACACCCCCTAACTTAAAACTTGACATTGTCCTCAATGTGAATTAAGAACCAAGTCAACGAGAGAAAAAGAGCGATATTACCCAAAATTGGAGCGATCCCCATAAGAACAAGTCCAAAGAATCTACAAAACAAGTTAGTACCGAGCATAGCAAAAACAAATAACAAAAAGTTAATTAATTACACTAAACTAAATTAAAAAGGAAAGAAAGAAAAAAATAAAAAGAAGGAAAGCTAACTGTAAACAACCTACTATTTAGGCTTCACACTAACTATACACTAGAAGTCTAAATAGCTGAGAGTCCACCATAAGAATAATTTGACTTTGGAGGATAACCGGTGTACCCTCACATACAAGCATGCCTTCCGAAAAATATGAATTCCGTTTGAATAACGGAAGGAATGTGTAAGGAGGAAGAAATGAACCATCGCCAATTAAAAATTTTGGAGGGACGATGGGGGGTTTGGATTGAACAGGTGACAAGAACATGTGGGGACCGAGAAAATCCGAATACCCTCCCATGTAATTTGAAATTGGAATGGAAGGCGGCGCACACGAAGGCACGAATACGATCGTGGAAGGCGACTCGAGCAAGTACTCCTCATCGGCGAAAAGGTTTAAAACATTAAAGTTTGAAACCGAATCATCGGGTACTTGTGACGGTGTGATAATAGAGAATGAAAATGGGGATGAAAGAAATTCCAACTCATGAGATGAATCATCATCGCATGAAGATTGAGTTTCGAAGAAAATAATATCATTTTCAATGAAATGTTCTTCTTTAGGGTCCAAAGAAGAAATCATTTCATTGCAAATAGATATTACCTCATTTTCATCCTCACTTTCAATATCTATTATGCAATGGGCAAAGTCTAGAATGGTTTATTCCAAAGTAGGCACAAGTACCTCATTTGGTTCAAAACATTCCTCGACTTCAAAAGTCTCGAAAGCAAAATCGTCGTCGGATTCAAATAATAAATCCAATTCATGTTCCCAACAACAATTTTTTTCCCGATAACGAGTTTCAATTTTCTCATTTTCATACATACGCAAGCCCTCACCGAATGTCATAGGTCGAGGTGCGAATGCATGAAAATGGGAACTTTGAAAATTACCATCGGACTTAAACGAAAACTCATTATTATAGGAATTTTGAAAACTATTCGAATTCGTTTCAAAATTCCTATTATAAGGAGGTAAAGGCCCAAAATCATTATCATCATCATCAAAATTCCAATAACCTAAGTTTTGACTTTCGTTATAATCACCCAAAGTCATATTTGAATTTGTTATACTTTGGGATTCTAAGTATTCACCGAAAGTCATAGGTTTGCGAGAATTTTGAGATTTATAACAATGATTACCGAAAGAATTTGAATAAGACATGCTTACCCCAAAAATGGCTAGAAGCCGCGAATTCCACAAAGTAGGTGCGCGCGAGAAAAATTTGAGCATTTTTAAGTGCTCAAATGTGGAAGTCCTGCAAAAAAGGTTAGCAAATAATACAAATAGAAAGAAAATACTATGAACTATTAAATCAAATAAAGTCTAAAACAAACTCATCCCCGGTAACGGCACCATTTTGTCCACCGCGTGAAATGCGCGTGCGTGTAAGGTGCGCGGTCGTTGTTTTAGTTTCACTGCGATAATATAAACAAACCTAAATTACTACTACACTTACGAGGCAAGCACAGCGGTAAGTCGGGTATCAAAAATCCACAGGGATGAGATGCTAGAATTTAGATGATTTAGTGCTCCAAAATAAAAGTGTAAAAGGTGAATTACAAACTAAAAAGGAAAAGATGCATAAAAGGGAAAGATTAATGTAGGCGAGGGAAAATGAAACTAGACTAACAAAGCGAGTAAAACTATAGGTTGCATCTAATATCCCTCACCCGAGTTAATTTGTATAAAATGGATACATGGGTCGACGAGTTATTTAGGATGCGTCTCATTTTGACAGTTAATTGAACCAAGGGTTGTCACGCCCCTAAATCCGCTTAAAAGCCTAATAAGATTTTGGCGTCAACAAATATCCCGAAAATTAGGCACGCAAGGTCGTAAGCACGGGACATACATGATATGCCCCGTCAAATCTCCTAGGCGCAATAACTAGGACAACGCACCCGAAATAGACCCGTAAACACCATCACCAAAGCCAAGAAACGTGTCAACTCGAGTGAGTTCAATTCAAACACAACCTAATTTAAATTAGCTAGAAAGCATATTAAAAACGCGATAAATAAACGCAATAAATCTACACTAGAATGCAAGTAATCAAAGCATGTAAATCTAATTATCAAAGCAAGAATTAATGAAATACAAGCTCTATTAATGGAGAGGAAGATGAAAGTACAATCTTACAATCCCAAATGTTGTCACACCATATGAGGAAGAAGAAAAGAGCTCTCAACTCCCAAACCCTTACCTAAAATTTATTCTAAACTACAATCTGATTATTACAATCCAAAATTGTATTTATAGTAAGTTGGAATAAAAATAAAGAAGAAAGAAAAGAAGGCAAAATATCTCCTGGAAACAGGGGATCGATCGATCGACCCAAACCGTCGATCGATCGATCATGAATAAAATATCCCATTGTCGAGAAGGATCGATCGATCGATCCATTTGATCGATCGATCGATCAAGCAGGTATCAGCACACTGCATTGCTATTTTGGCTTGATTGGTTTTTCCGTCCGCTGAAATCGCCGTAACTTCTTCGTTCTGAATCGTAATCGCGCACCATTCACGGCCACACGAAGCTTACGAGGAGGGATACAACTTCCGTGTAGATGTTTGACCAGGTGCCCAAGCTGTGAAAAGACTAAAATGCCCTTGAACGTGCGATCGCGTACCGAAATCGAGCGGAATGCGTCCGAACTTCACACTTAGCATCCATATACCTATAAAATCTCAATTAACCCCTGCAAAACATCTTAACGTAGAAATATGAGTTTGTCTGGTTAACGAGCATAAATATAGGGAATAAGATAAACCGAGGGGGCTAAAATGCGTCGGTTCGAGGGATGAAATATGCAATATTTGCGTCGTATCAACAAGTTTGGCAACACACTTTAGGATGTAAGATAGAGGTTTATCCCCAACTAAATATCCATTAAAACCTATACTTCATCCCCATCTCTAACTAACCTCCAAAATTCTGGTGGCTTAACTACTACAGTTTACGGTGTAAGAAAGTGGAGCACGCAACCGTGCCGATAGGATGTCAACTGTTCAATCGTACTAGAATCAAAATTTCGATCTCATGTGATGAAGCCGAACCCAACTCACCGGAACTCCTACTAAGTACAATTGACGAACATATGTATAGAACAATATATTCAAAAATATAAATATAAACTTTTCTCACAAACGTGATTCTCATTTCAAATGAACTATACAATCCTTTTATTATTAAATAAAATATCATTACATGGTTTTAAGAATAAAAATCTAACAATGAATGGGTGTGTATTAGATGACAAAACTACGTATGCTCTTCTCGAGCCTTCAATAATTTTAATAGGTTCAAAACTATGGTTGAAACCTTAATTAGAAACAAATGTAATTAAATAATGACAATTCATATTTTTCAATTACAAGATTCAATATAGATTGTGAAGTGAGTAAAATGAGTCTAAATATATATATGAACAACAATATAGTAATTTATTTTATGATCAATCGTTTGGTGACCAATATTTAAGAAATGGAAGTATATAAAAAAATATGTTATCAAATAATTATGAGATATTATGGGATTGAAAAAAACTTCACGTTTTATTATATCAATTAATAATTCCAGAATAATTTCAAGGTTGTAGATATAGATCATTGAGTTTATGAAAAAAATCATCCAAAGAAATATGTCTAAAAATCATGTATTTTTTATGGATTTGAACCATCATGAATCATGCACTACATATTATAATATAATCATTATGCTTCAATCACAAAGTCCTTTACTTCACGAATGTGAAATCGGAATATAAACTATAAAAAATGGTCAATTAAAGCTTGAACATTGGGTTCTTAAGTAATGTATCAAAATTTTGTGTTCTTGGTCATAGGTTAGAAATTTCAGGCTCAAAAACAGGACTCTTTCAATTTCTGATATATAACTATGGCTAAAAAAATTGATTATGATCAATATTTCATCCGAAAAGTAATAAGAACTTCAAGTTCTCGGTTTAAAACTCAAGTTCTTTGAGTTAGGGGTTATAACTTCATATATAGATCTAGTATTTGGTAACTTCATGTTCCTAAACTTCATGTTCTTTTGATTGTATCACGACTATAATTTGATTTAGAATTGTATAACTCTAAGTTCTATTTTATGTCATATGTATATGAAAGCATCAGGTTCATATAAACTATAAAATTTAAATCTAGGATTTCAGGTCCTAGTTTAAAATAATTCACAAAACATCCGGTGTGAATTATGTAAAATATATAGCTTCAAGATTCATCTTATATATGAGAACTTCTAGTTGTACACAAATTGTTGAACTTCAGGTTTAATATTGTTAATGCCCAAAACTTTAGGTTTGATTAAGGGTAAAAATGTTAGATAATCTTTCAAACTAGTATCTCATATATATATATATATCAACTTTGGCTTATAATAATCCAATTTACGTTATAAAAATGAGGGGCTTATTTTGCACATTCTCAAGACTCCAAACTATAGTAAATGAATGGAATGTGAAAATGAGTTAAAATACTATTGAAAATGTAATTTAATACTTAAAATAATCGAAAGGTCAAAAGTCAAAGCTTTAATAATGAAACCATTAATAGGAGAGTGAAAGGGACAATCATTAAAAGAGCATGTAAAAGATAAAGAAAATGAAAAGTCAAAGAAGTTGAAAAGTCATATTTTAATATTTAATTTATTTGAAACTAGTCCCAAAAAATATATATTGGAACTTTGAGTCCAAATTATATATAATTATTATGAAAATTTTCAATATTCATACCCCAAGAATAATTAAAACTTCGTTTTGATTATTGTATATTTTTGTTGTAAATAACTTGAGAACTTCAGGTCTCAAATTTATTTATAATAATTTGAAAAGGCTATATCTCAATCATAATAAATAATTTGTGAACTTTTGTTCACAATAATGATTGGGTATTTCAAGTCATAAATTAATGATAATTGGGGGATTTTCGGTCCATACCCATTCAATTAGACAATCAAAACCTCAGGTTTGATAGTGATATAAATTTTCTTTAAGACTTTAGGTCTAAATAATTGAAGAATTTCATATCCTAAATTTTAATAATTATCGGGGAACTTCAAGTCATAATATTAGATAGTTAGAGAGCTTTATGTATCAACATTTCATGATTTAGGAACTCTAGGTCCCAAATTAAATTACAATATGGGAACTCCAGGTCCCAAATTTAAAACAGTAACTAAGAACTGAAAGCTCCAATTTTAATTACAAAGGGAACTTCGGGTCCTAATAAAAAAATAAGAAACTTTTGGTTCAAAATTGTAAATTCATTGTAACTTGTAAGCAAACATACGAGTCATAAATGAATTCCCAAAAATCAAACTATAAATTAGGATTAAAGTGGGACAATACGAAAATAATCAAAGTTCGACCAATGTTAGCACCGCCAAAAAATATGGTCAATCTATAAATACTTAATTCATAAATAAAGATATATTATAACTAATAAAATAATTATCATGCATATTCCGTTAAATCGCTCATACTTACATGACACGCATGTAGAAGAACAAGAAAAGTTGTCATCTTATGAGGACAAAACTTGAAAAGGTGCTTACTTTGTTTTACATCTCACAAAGTACCAAATAGATATCTCTTCAAATTTTCATAGCCATCAAAGCATTAATAAAGATTTATTTTCTTTTGACTTTTGAAACACCAAAAGCACCAATAAAGATTTGTTTTATTTTGACTTTTAAAACACCAAAGTCGAGAGATAATAAAGTTCCAGCAAATAAATGAAAGCCTTCATGATGATAACGTATTGTAATTAAAGAGAGAGTGGGAGAGAATAAGAGTACCTAGAATAAGAAAGCGAATTTTTTACTCAATAATGTGTAAATAATGGGAGGAAGTGTCTGGTTATACACAAGGGTCACCTCCTTACGTGTCTCATAAAACAGATGTGGAACAAGTTATATGTGGACTTCCACCAATAATAATAATAATAATAACAATAATAATAATATTATTATTATTACAGGGAGAGGTTCAAAAGTGAACCTAAAAGATGAACATTTTAATGAACCTTAACAAAAAACACCTTAACAACCCATTAATTTTAATTCATTTGTTGTAATTGGTACGCGCCAGAGTCAACCACGCATGCTTTTCAATACACACACCTTAGCCCTCCTCCTGCATGTCACATGCGTGTTCGTTGTCGCTGGCGTGAACCAATTACAACATAGGAATTAAAATTAATGGGTTGTTAAGGTGTTTTTTGTTAAGGTTCATTAAAATGTCCATCTTTAAGATTCACTTTTGAACCTCTCCCTCTCACTCTCTCTCATATAAAATATGTACCTCTCCATTCTCTCTAGGTCATTACTTTTGAACCTAGGATTTGTGTTTGTCGATCAAAGGAGTAACTCGTATAGCCAATCCGACATACACAAGAAAATCACGCCATACATGAAGGAGATATTTCTTAGAGAGTGCTTGGAGATCAAGAAATTATTTGACTCGTAACAATAAATTGTTGAACGAAATATTCATTCATCATTCCACAATTCAGTAAATTCCGAATCTTATTTATGTGCTATATGCAGCATAACTTTACAATTTTGAATATATAAAGTAATTTGAAGTTTCTCTTTATTTTTAAATAGAAGTTTCCCCCATTTCCATTTTTTGCTTGTTCGTATCATTTCCTTTCCTTTATATCAATTTATTAATTTAACACACGTTGTAAACTGTTTAATTTTCTTTACAACTGAGCAATAGTATTGTGGCAAACATCTCCATATGTTGATTTTCCTTTAAATTTGGATTAGAAACTTTAAGCTCTACGTAATAAACATATAATGACATTAATTGTGGCATCCTACGAATGACCAAAAATGAGAAGAATATGGGTTGCTACATTGTCTACGGGTTAGGTATGTAATGACCCCACTTTTATATATAGTTTGTTTTTACACTCTTGTGTTACTTATTATCTTATAAATGTTGTATTATTAGATATGTGGTATTATTGGCTATCAATAAAATAAACTCCATTTTAATTACGAAGAATCAACTGTAAATTGGATCAAATCGAAGTCTTATGACATATCTTAAGGCAAATAATAAGTTTTGGGGTAGAAAATATAATTTTATGAAACTTTAAGGACTAAAATAAAAATATAAAATGGGCCATTTTGTAAATAAAATATTTTCAAGGACCTCAAAGAAATATTCAAAAAAAATATAGTGTGAAATTACCAAAATACCCTTCATGTGTGAAATGACCCTTATACCCTTATCACCTTTCCACCACGTGCTGGTCACTTCCACCTTCCACATGTCATCTGTAGAGAGAGCGCTAAAACACTTGTCATCATTTGGTGATATTAACACTATAAGACCACCCCGAATCGCGACACCTCGGTGTTGAATCACCAATCCAAAAAGCCTAGTCATTAGACACGTGTCAACACCGTAATACATCTGGAAACCTATAAATAGGGCCTTAGGGTTCATTTGAAACTCACACCAATTCCTTGAGAATCATAGTAAGAAAGAGTGATAGAAAGCTTGGGAAATATATTAAGAAGGAGTTCTATAATTTCGAAGAAAGAATTCATTTCGTAGGTATGATTTTATTTAAATGTTATAATGTATTTTTATAGTTTTAATTTTGTGTTTTATAGCTTTACTTAGTAGTTATGCGGGTAAAATACACTAAGGACTTCACTAATCAAAACTTAAAGTTTAGAAGAAATCCAAGTTGATTCTATTTTCATCTAAACTTGTTTGAAATTGTATATACGCTTTTAAAAATGATTTTTTAAAAGTAATTGATCGTTATTATGGAATCCCATTTAAGTAATTCCAAAGTCAGGCCCGGTGAAATTCTGTCTAGACGAGATGGTATTTAAGTGGTGCCCCTGTGACCCTCCATCTCTACTGGGAATGAATCCGGAAATGTTCTGACTAGAGGAGATGGTATTTAAGCGGTGCCCCTGTGACCCTCCATATCTACTGGGAACCAACTGATTAGGAAGAACTATGAATTGAATCCTTTGAGCGATCAATGAGTTTTAAAAGTTAAGAAAATGGGTATTAGAAATCCTTTGAAACAAGTTATTATTAAAATACAATATGTAGACTGGATCTTGTTTAGAATGTATACTTAAACCTTTATCGTATTTGTTAGATTAACCTGCGATCAAAGACTCATTATCTATAATTTTGACCTCTATTTTAGGTGAGTACTCTATGCAATTTCTTGCGCATTTTGACTATATTATATAATACAAACTATGTATATTTTGTGAAATGCTTTTATTCTCAAAATGCATCTGATACCGATGATTTACGTCTTTTGTTATATGTTTATATCTCTCCATATAAACATCTAATTTGAATTCTGAAATTATTGATTCGGCCTATGGAAACTCTCTTACTATATTGGCCTTGACTACCGGGTGAAAATATTTGGGTGGTACCTTCCCAGCTGGTTTATCGCTGGTGTGCCCTAAACAAGGCGTTGTTCCAGAAATCATGATTATCTGTCTGTGATGTTATCGGGTGGAAACATTTGGTAACACTATCTGTCTGGGTATTAGAGCGTACATGGCCACTAAAACTGAATAATTGACATATGCTCAATTGTTTTATCTGCTCTGTTCTGAACTGTTTATTCTGAATATATATATTGTCATCTACTTTATATATATTACTTGAAATTCCTATCTCTATGTATATATCTTCTGTTCAAAATTGAATAGGTATCTATTTTCTAAAAACCTTGGAATATTTGGAGATTGAATCTCATTCGACTTTCAGCTAATGTTTTATAATTAACCATTTTTCAGGAAATAATTAGGCAAGCGGATGGAACATAAGGGGACTATGTTGAAGATTTAGCTTTTAGAGCTCTTTTGTTTCATTAAGTAGAATTTTGTTTTATTAGATAAAGGATGTTTGGCTCTTTAATTAAAAGGCTTTAAAATTTCTGTCAAGTTGTAACTCGTTGATATTTTAATACAAATGAAGTTCCCTTTAGAAAGCTCTAATGAAGTAATTCCTTCACCTTCAGTATTTTACGATTCATAACCATGTGATTATACTTCCGCTACATATATTTTATAACAAAAATTTTAAGGCCATAATATTGGATGCCTTGGTGGCATGTCAAGACACCCGTTCCCTACTATTTTCGTGTCGGGGTCGTGACAGAGGTGGTATCAAAGCATAGGTTATGAACCCGTAGACTACTGAACGTAGGTTTCGAACATTATAGATTTTATATTTCCATCCTTAGGAGATAGTATTAAAAATCTAATTTATGTGATAACCCTCCCTATGTGTTATATTATTTATAATTGGTCTTTTAGTTTTTAATATTGATATAGTATAGTTGATCTTACGTTTGGCCATGACTGTAGAAAATGAACAAGAGAAGATCATCAATGGGAACTAGTGATTCGAGTACAGAAGGACTGGAAGGTGCATACAAGGCAATTGAAAGTCTGGCAAAGATTGTGGAGCAGCAGGTGAACAATGGAGTACCAAAGAATCTTGAACTAAGTATATGTACTATTGAACAGTTCAAGAAGTTGAATCCTCCATCTTTTAAAGGTACTCCTAACCCCACAGAGGCAGAAAGTTGGGTGATGCAGATGGAAAAGATACTCGATGTTCTTAAGTGTACCGACGAACAAAGGGTGTCATTTGCAACATTTATGTTAGAAGGGGAGGCCGAACATTGGTGGAGAATGACTAAGAGAATACACGGGGAAAGGAATACTTACATAGGTTGGAATGATTTCTTAGTAATATTTTATGAGAAATATTTTTCGAAAATGGTGAAAGACGAAATGGCAGCTGACTTCATGAGTCTGGTGCAAGGGAATATGACGGTTAGTAAATATGAGGCAAAGTTTACTGAGTTATTCCGTTTTGCACGTCATGTTGTAGCAACTGATGTTTTAAGAGCGAAGAAGTTTGAGCGTGGGTTAAGATTGAATATTCGTAGTCGAATTTCCATCCTGAAATTAACACCATATATTGATGTCGTGACTAGGGCTACAATAGCTGAGAGGTATGGTGAGGAGTACAATCGAATTAGAGATGGAAAGAAGAAGTTTGGGGAACAAAAAGGAAAGAACCCGAATAATAGAAATTTCTTGAGGAACACATCCAATGTTGGGGGATCTAGTGATAACAAACAGTATAATAACAAGACATGTCAGCAATGTGGAAAGATGCATGGAGGACGACCTTGTTATAAGGATTCAGGAGCTTGTTTTAGATGTGGACAGAAAGGACATCAGATAAAAGACTGCCCAAACCCAGTAAGGGTTCCGATAAATCCTTCAAGTGCAAAGAAGGATCAAGACAGACATGGTAGAGTTTTCGGACTTTCTGATACCCAAGCTTCTAATGCGGTAGTGTCAGGTACACTTTCTATATGTGCACAGCCTTTTAAAGCTTTGATAGATCCTGATTCTACCCATTCATTCATATCTATACATGTATTAAATCGTTTTCATAAATTTCCTGAACCCTTGAATCATAACATACATGTTTCTACTCCTTTGGGTGAGTTATTGATGGGTAAATTAGTATACAAGGCTTGCCCCATAGATATTGATAGTCATAAACTTTTTGTTGATTTGATAGTTTTAGACATTAAAGATTTTGAAGTCATTTTGGGGATGGATTGGTTAGCATCACATCATGCTAAGGTAGACTGTTTTGAGAAGAGTGTTACTTTCCGAATTCCTCACCAACTAAAATTTAGTTTTGAAGGAACTGGCATCATATCTTCGATGTGTATTATTTCTGCAATGCAATCCTATAGTTTTCTTAAGAAGGGATGTCAAGGATTTCTTGCAACTGTTACCAGTTTGCAGACGATAGGGCCTAGCGTAGAAAATATTCCTATCGCTAAGAAATTTATGGATGTTTTTCCAAATGATTTACCAGGCCTACCTCCTAATAGAGAAATAGAATTTACCATTGACCTTATTCCTGGAACTATAATAATCTCAAAACCACCATATCGTATGGCACCGTTAGAATTAAGAGAGTTAAAAGTTCAATTAGAAGACCTTTTAGACAAGGGTTTTATCAGACCAAGTATATCGTCTTGGGGCGCTCCAGTGTTATTTGTGAAAAAGAAGGATGGGACAATGAGACTATGTATAGATTATCGTGAACTGAATAAGGTAACCATTAAGAATAAATACCCCTTACCTCGTATCGATGACTTGTTTGATCAATTAGAAGGTGCACAAGTATTCTCTAAGATTGACCTTAGGTCGGGCTATCATCAATTGAAGATTAAGGATGATGATATTTCAAAATCAGCTTTTCGTACTAGATATGGTCACTATGAATTTCTTGTAATGCCATTTGGACTAACTAATGCATCAGCCGCTTTTATGGATATGATGAATAGGGTGTTTAGGAAATATTTGGATCAGTGTGTGGTTGTTTTCATTGATGACATCCTTATTTATTCCAAAAGTATTGAAGAACACGAAAAGCAATTAGAGACGGTATTACAAATCCTTAGAAAAGAAAAATTATATGCAAAATTAAAGAAGTGTGAGTTTTGGATGCCTAGTGTTTCTTTTCTAGGACATGTCATATCCAAAGAGGGAGTGTCAGTTGACCCTCAAAAGATTGAGGTTATACTAGATTGGCCCAGACCAACTAATGTGAGTGAGATTCGTAGTTTCCTTGGATTAGCAGGTTATTACCGAAGATTTGTTGAAGGATTTTCTAGCATTGCCAAACCTCTATCTAAGTTAACACAAAAGAAGGTACAATATGAATGGTCTGAGGAAGCCGAGAAAAGTTTTCAAGAACTTAAGAATCGATTAGTAACTGCCCCAATTTTGACTATTCCTTCCGGGACAGGGGGATTTGTGATTTATAGTGATGCTTCTAAAAATGGTTTGGGATGTGTGCTAATGAAAAATGGAAAAGTAGTAGCTTACGCCTCGAGACAGTTGAAAACCCATGAGCATAATTATCCAACCCATGACCTAGAATTAGCAGCTGTAATTTTTGCTCTTAAGATTTTGAGGCACTATTTGTATGGTGAGACTTGTGAGATTTATACCGATCATAAGAGTTTGAAGTATATATTTACTCAGAAAGAGTTGAATATGAGACAAAGGAGGTGGTTAGAATTGATGAAGGATTATGATGTAAATATTCACTATCACCCGGGGAAAGCTAATGTAGTAGCCGATGCTTTAAGTAGGAAGTCTACACCAAATTTAGCATGTCTTATTACAAGCCAGGAAGCACTGTTAAGGGATTTGAGAAGTATGAAAATAGATGTACGTATCTACAGGAAAGGAGGAATAATTACAAACTTACAAGTACAACCCATGTTGATGGAGAGGATCAAAATTGCACAAGTAAATGACCCACAACTGAAGAAGATTAGAGAAGAAGTCATCGAGGGTAAGAGAACTGAATTTGAGATGCGAGATGATATATTGAGGTTTGGAAATAGAGTGTGTGTGCCATGTGATGCCCAACTAAAGAGGCAAATTTTGGAGGAAAGTCATTACTCAAGATTCACATTTCATCCCGGATGTACAAAAATGTATAGGGATCTTCGAGAAGTATTTTGGTGGAATAACATAAAAAGGGAGATAGCAAAATTTATATCTCAGTGTTTAGTTTGTCAACAAGTAAAGGCAGAACATCAAAAGCCATCAGGATTACTGCAACCCCTACCTATCCCTGAGTGGAAATGGGAACATATTACTATGGATTTTGTGACAGGTTTACCGAGGAGTTCAAATGGTAATGACTCTATTTGGGTAATTATTGATATGTTAACTAAATCTGCTCATTTTCTTGCCATTAAGATTACCCATTCTTTAGAGAAGTTAGCTAAGTTGTATGTGCGGGAAATTATTAGGCTTCATAGAACCCCAATTTCAATTATTTTTTACCGTGACCCTAGATTTATGTCTCGCTTCTGGAAAAGCCTACAAAAAACCATGGGAATGTAATACCCCGTACTCTTGACTATAATTATTTTTAGGATTAATTAATTAAATTGCGTATTAATTGGAAATTAATCCGGGTTATAAATACTAATGAGATGCGAATTGGTATTTGATTATGTGCATATATGATTATATATGTATTTGGTATTATAAAATTTGTCGTGAGATTTATATACGGCATTTTAGAAATTTTGTTGAGACGCGTGGGACCGCCGCGTCACGGTATAATATTTTGTTAATAAAAGTGAATTTAAAATCTATAATCCGTATGGTCGTTTTGAGTGCGCCAACGCGTCCGGAAGGGTCGAGATAGTCAGAAAACACTAGTCGGGGGTATAGTTTGGGTCCCGGGGTATTTTTAGGCCATACCGGTAACTTAAAGGGTATTTTGGTAATTTTACATTTTTAGTAATTAAAAGTGACGAAAATTGGTGATGTAAATCTGATGTGGAATTTGGCCCACTAAGCCCATAACCAACCCATATTAACCTAGAAAGCTACGTAGGTTATCATTTAGGTTTTCTAAGTTTCCCCAAATCAAAACCCCAGCCACCTTAAGCCACCATTGGAGAAGAGCTTGGAGAGAGAGGAATTTCTGCAGAAAACTTCATCTAATCTACACCAAACTCAGAGACAACCAAGGCAAGTGACTCTATTCCATTTAATTTCTGAGAATGTTTCCTCCATGTTAGAAAATTCGGATTTATGGTTTGTTCTTGAAGAAAATATGAAAACCCATGTAGTTTAGATCATAGAACTTGAGAAATTGTGAAGAGAATTGCATGTAGTATGATAGGTAGATGATTTCCCTTTATAATAATTGTGATTTGAAGGAATTAAAACGAAATAAATTCTGGAATTTGAGGAGGATATAATCCTAGGGTTCATGTTCTAGAGAAATTGGGAAAAGTGTAGAAATTTGTAAATTTGGTTGATGTTATGATGATTCGATCCTTGAAAACATGTTTGGAGATGATGTAAATATGTTTAGGATGAATTAGAGACCCTAAAACGTTATTTGGATGAACTTTGGAAGAGATTAGAATTGTTAAAAATGGTGAAAAACGATTTTTGGAAAAATCTGGGCCGAAACTGGCAATTCGTTAGAAGCAGCCCCCAGGTCGTTCGAACGAACTCGTTCGAACGAGCTTCTAACGAGTTGACCAGTCATTACTAACGAGTAGGGATTTTGTTCAATATCTCGTTCGAACGAGATATCGTTAGAAGGGACAGTTCGTTCGAACGAACTGGGATCTCGTTCGAACAGCCTCGTTCGAACGAGACTTCTAATGACCTGACAGTCCAAACTCGTTCGAAGTCTCGTTCGAACAAGAGTTCTAACGAGTTGACAGTTTGGTCCTTTTAGAGCTGTTTTGACTTTTAGAGTCCCGGAAACTGGTTCAAGGGTAGAGTTAGCATTCCTTTGATGATATAGTGATAGAATTGGGACTTTTGGGCAATTATGAGAAGTAGATTATATACGAGAGTTGTATTACATGGACGGTTTGGGATGAGACGCGAGTGTCTATTACGACGTGAGAAATTATAGCGCGTATAATCATAAATCGGATTAGTATAAATTCTTATAATTATAGTTAGTACGAGAATGCGATACGTACTACGATTAAAATACGGTATTACTAAGATGTGTGTTTACTTAGTATTAGTATATGGATTGTGTGTATGACATACCTACCATACTTGCTATCACGGGAGGTTGCGTTCGCTTAGGACCCTCTAATCCTTGTGTGCCTACGGGGGGGGATATAGACCGGTACCTAGATGAACATAGGTCATAGAAAGACTTATTGTGATATTAATAAGTCCGCTGATCATGGGAGCGTAGGTATGTGCGTGACCCATGTGATGGTGACTGTGTTCGCCTCCATTATTTGTGATGTTGTTATCGGTAAACTATTCCTGAGAGATTCGGAATATGTAATCCTTATGTACGTGATGTACCGGGATGGATAGCAGAGTATGTGTGCACTACAGCTTAGATTGCGGGGTGCTTGTATTGTATATTTATGATATGAATAATATACATTATATTATGGGAATCCTCATGTTAATGTTGTAAAAATATTACGGTATTGTTTCGAGATATATAATGAGTTAACTGATAATTATATCAATGGCATATTTAGTAACTGAGTTTACGGTGAACCTCTATTTAATTACGAGCGTTGTTATGATAAATGGGACCGAGTAATATGGGTAGCACCTTTGGCAGTCTAGCTAGTTATGTTGTCAGTTAGCTAGTAGTATGGGTCGATATAGATGGGTACTGACGTTAGGAGTGCACAGTTAGACGAGAGGTGAGAATATCATGCGAGTGTACGTCCTAACATGTACTTTGCATTTAATGTTTTAAATGTTTTTAAAGCACTTGCAGGTTTTTAAAATATAACTCCACATTCGGGCTCTGACCCGTTTGCTTTTCAAATCTCTTTTTCTTTGTAAAACCATTTTAGGTGCCCAGCCACAAGGACACTAAGCATAGGATACTCATTCAGGTGACGAGCTGTAGCTGCTTGTGGAAGCTACAGGGATTTGCATGTAGACGCCTCCATCTTTTGGATTCCAGAGTCACCATCTATCAGTTGTAGGGCATGTTGCCCATTTCTTTAGAGACATCTTTTATATTTCAGTTTTCAGACTTTAGCATGTTTTATTTCAGTTTCGGTTATTCATTTCAGTTATGGGATTGTAGTGAGGAGTTTTCCTCCAGATTTTATTTACTCTATTGTGATGGTTATTCAGTTTACTTTAGTATGGTGAATGATGTTATTTATTTCTTCATTTTACTTGTTGCATGTTAATCAGACTTAAATTAAAATTTGGCACTTACTTTTTAAATACTAGGTGGATAGTAATAATAAAATGTTTTCGACGGTGATGCTATTAACTGAGCCAACTTGGCATTTTGAATTAATTTTATAAAGGAGTAGCTACCCGGTATTTAATTAGTCGGGGTGTCACAGGTGGTATCAGAGCATCAGGTTCTAGTGTCCTTTAGGATCTGTACGGCTATTATGTTTCCGCTACGTTTTCTTTGATATAGAGCCCTATATTTTAGGACTGTTGTACTCTTATTGTGTATGCTTCGTTCTTCAGCTATTTTAAGTTTATAAACCGTGAACTTATAAACTTTGTTCTATTTCAGATGCCTCCACGACGTGCACGACGAGTTCCCAGGAATGCAATGCCCGAACCCCAGCCCGCTCCAGTTCAGGGCATGTTGAACGCCACTGAGGTTGCAGCTATAGTAGCTCAAGCGGTAAATGCCGCGATTGCCGTGATTCAGCAGGCACCGCCTCAGGCGCCGGTTGCCGTGCCAGCACAGGTTAATGCATTCCCGTCTGCTTGGGAGCGTGTACGAGACGCTTTTCAGAAAGCGCATCCGCCAGAGTTTACAGGTAGCTCAGACGTGGTAGTCTCGAGCCAATGGAGGAAGGACATACAGAGGCATTTGAGGATGCATGAGTGCACTGATGTTCAGAAACAGGTGCTAGCTACTTTCAAGCTAGTGGGATCTGCACTACAGTAGTGGGAGTCTATTACCACCGCGGAAGAGAGGGATACCCTCACGATTCAGGAGTTCTGGGTGCGGTTTGACCACAAGTACTTTCCGTCCGCAGTTCATACAGAGATGAGGAGGAAGCTGATGAGTTTGAAGCAGGAGGGCAAGACAGTGGCCGAGTATGAGGCCGAGTTCACTAACCTGTTGAATATCGTACCAGACGAGATTCCAACAGAGAAGAAGAAGATAGAGAAGTTCACCGACAGGTTGAATTGGAGGATCCGTCAGCATCTGCTAGGGAGCCTATCGTTGGCCACGTATTCTGATGTGGTTAACGCTGCATTATTGTACTGCCAGGACCACCGTTTTCATATGGTCGAGGGCAAGCGGTCGGGGGAGTCTAGCCATCAGGGCAGGACCGGAGGACATGGTGTCAGCGGGGCACAATCGGGTCAGGGGCAGAGACAGACTGAGCAGGGCTCCCAGCAGGGGGATAATAAGAGGTTCCGATCAGGGAACTACAGGCAGGGTCAGGGAGGTTTCCGCCAGGGCCATCAGGGTCCAAACGGCCATCAGGGCCAGCAGGGACAGAATGGGCAGCAGTTCCATCAGGGACAGCAGGGCCAAGGGAGAAACGGTAACGGCCACCAGGGCCGGGGACAGCAGGGGCAGAGGGGAGGGAACTTCCCAGGGAAGTGCTTTACTTGTGGCAAGACTGGCCATAAGAAGCAGGATTGTCCTGATAGGGGCAGGGCCCCACAGCAGCAGCAGCAGGGTGCTCGCCAGGAGCCACAGAGACCTATGTTTCCCGCCGCTCTTCCTGCACCGCCACAGATGGCAGCATTGCCACCCATTCCAGCAGTCCCAGCTCAGCAGGGGCAGCTACAGTATGGACGTGTCTATAACGTTCACCAGGCTGCAGTTCCACAGGCACCGCCCGCGATCGAGGGTACGTTTCCTATCCATGGCACTATGGGTCGGGTGTTATTTGATACGGGTGCTACACACTGTTTTATAGCTACACACTTTGCGAAAGCTTTAGGATTGTTAGCTACGGCAGAGAGCACAGTGACGTGTGTCGACTCACCATTAGGGAGTGGGTCACTTATTTTCTTTATATGCCGGGGAGTGGGGGTAGAGGTTGGTGGTTTGGTATTACCTGCGGACATGTTAGTGTTAGACATGCATGTTCACGATGTGATCATCGGTATGGATTGGCTCGTAGCATATAGGGCCATGATTGATTGCTTCAGCGGGAGCATTGTTTTTGCCATTCCGGGGCAGGAGATGTTTATAGTGGCGATGCCTCGCCCAGAGGGAGGATCGACCGCTCATCTGTATTACATAGAGGAGGATACCTCTAAGGAGGTTGTGATTCCTTTGGATTCGATCCCGGTTGTCAGGGAGTATTCAGATGTGTTTCAGGAGATACCAGGCTTACCACCCAGTCGTGAGATAGATTTCGTTATAGATTTGCTATCGGGTACGAGACCTATAGCACGTGCACCGTACCGTATGGCTCCGGCTGAGATGCGAGAGCTACGGGATCAGATAGAGCAGCTGTTAGGGCAGGGCTTTATTCGCAGGAGTACCTCACCGTGGGGCGCTCCAGTTTTGTTTGTGAAGAAGAGGGATGGTTCACTGAGATTGTGCGTAGACTACCGAGAGTTGAATAAGGTCACGATACGGAATAAGTATCCGTTGCCTCGAATCGATGACTTATTCGACCAGTTGAGAGGAGCTTCTTTCTTCTCGAAGATTGACTTGAGGTCAGGATACCATCAGTTGCGTATCAGAGAGGAGGATGTCTCGAAGACCGCATTCTTGTCGAGATATGGTTCTTACGAGTTTCGGGTTATGCCTTTCGGCTTGACCAACGCTCCAGCAGTGTTTATGGACTTGATGAACAGAGTATTCAGGGATTTCCTAGACCAGTTTGTCATTGTCTTCATTGATGATATTCTGGTTTACTCTCAGACAGAGGAGGAGCACGCCGAGCATTTGAGGCAGGTTTTGCAGACACTTCGTCAGAACGAGCTGTATGCAAAATATGAGAAGTGCGGGTTTTGGCTGAAGGAAGTCCAGTTCTTGGGTCACATTATTTCCGATCAGGGAATATCTGTCGATCCGGGAAAAGTATCAGCGGTGAGGGAGTGGGGACAGCCCACGACGCCAACGGAGATTCGTAGTTTCTTGGGTTTAGCGGGATACTACAGGAGGTTTATTCGGGGATTCTCAGAGATAGTAGGTCCTTTGACACATCTTACTCGTAAGGGTGTGCCATATATCTGGAGTGATGCCTGTCAGTTGGCATTCGATGAATTGAAGGACAAATTGACCTCAGCACCTGTGTTAGCATTGCCGAGACCGGGAGTTGAGTATTTGGTTTACACCGATGCGTCCTTGCAAGGACTGGGAGGTGTTTTGCAGCAGGACAGACAGGCCATAGCTTATGCTTCCCGTAAGCTTAAGCCTCATGAGAAGAATTACCCCACGCATGATTTGGAGTTGGCAGCAGTGGTATTTGCCTTACGGATTTGGAGGCACTATCTGTTGGGGGAGAAGTTTCAGCTGTTCACGGACCACAAGTCACTACAGTATCTGTTCACGCAGAAGGAATTGAACATGCGGCAGCGTAGGTGGCTCGAGTTTGTGAAAGACTACCAGTTCGACATCCAGTACCACCCGGGTAAGGCTAACGTGGTAGCAGACGCGTTGAGCCGCAGGCCAGCAGATGAGGTGGCAGAGGTGTGGAAGGAATTGAGACACCAAGATGCAGTGGCCCGATCTTTCATGTCTGTGATGACCGTTACACCGCAGATTGTCACAAAGGTAGTACGGGCACAGGCTAATGACTCGTTCTGTCAGGAGCAGATAGTTCGATTACTTGAAGAGGGAGCCGAGTCCTATACCGTTAGCTCAGACGGGGGATTGCGCTTCAATGGGAGATTGGTAGTTCCGGAAGGGGAAGAATTGCGGCACGATGTGATGGCAGAGTCGCACGGCTCACGGTTCGCGGTACATCCCGAAGGGGACAAAATGTACCAAGACATGAGACGGCAATATTGGTGGAGCGGTATGAAGAGAGATATCGCTGAGTTTGTCTCAAAATGCGCCACTTGTCAGCTTGTAAAAGTGGATCATCAGAGACCAGCAGGATTGCTACAGCCGTTGGAGGTTCCGGTGTGGATGTGGGAGAGCATATCCATGGATTTTGTCACGGGGTTGCCTACGTCGCAGAGGGGTCACGACTCCGTTTGGGTAATTGTGGACAGGTTGTCCAAGGTCGCTCACTTCTTACCCGTAAGGACTGACTACACTACGAGACAGTATGCCCAGCTCTTCATTTCAGAGATTGTGAGACTTCACGGTGTGCCCCTAAATATCGTATCTGACAGAGACAAGATATTTGTTTCGAGGTTTTGGGAGAGTTTCCAAGAGGCAATGGGCACGGAATTGCGGTTGAGTACGGCTTATCATCCGCAGACCGATGGGCAGACAGAGCGCACCAATCAGATGTTGGAGGACATGCTACGCATGTGCATTATTGACTTCGGGGGTGGATGGGAGCAGTACCTTCCACTGGTGGAGTTTGCTTACAACAACTCCTATCAGTTCACTATTGGCATGGCTCCGTTTGAGGCATTGTACGGTAGTCCTTGTCGTTCCCCAGCATGTTGGTTGGAGGTGGGGGACAACAAACTACTTGGGCCGGAAGTGATTCAGGATACTTCGGCAAGGATTGAATTGATTCGGAGTCGCATTCGGGTAGCTCAAGACAGGCAGAAGAGTTATGCTGATGCGAAGAGATTTTTCAGGGAGTTCCAAGTGGGGGACCAGGTTTTGCTCAGGGTTTCTCCGATGAAGGGGATTATGCGATTCGGGAAGAAGGGGAAGTTGGCACCGAGGTATGTGGGGCCGTTTCCTATTATTGAGCGGATAGGACCGGTTGCGTATAGACTTGGACTACCGGAGCACTTGCATCGGATTCACGACGTGTTCCATATTTCCTCGCTGAGGAAATACCTTAGAGATAATTTGGCTCATTCTCACATTGCTGTGGAGGACATCGATCTCCAGCCGGATAGCTCCTACGAGGAGGGGCCAAATGCTATTTTGGACCGAAGCGAGAGGAAACTGCGGTCAAAGATAGTTCCGTTAGTACGTGTTCAGTGGCGACATCACAATGTCGAAGAGTCCACATGGGAGCGCGAGGATGAGATGCGCGAGCGTTATCCAGAGCTGTTTTTAGCAGGTACTTTCTAGTTTCGAATTTCAGGACGAAATTCAGTTATTAGGGGGGAAGTATGTAATACCCCGTACTCTTGACTATAATTATTTTTAGGATTAATTAATTAAATTGCGTATTAATTGGAAATTAATCCGGGTTATAAATACTAATGAGATGCGAATTGGTATTTGATTATGTGCATATATGATTATATATGTATTTGGTATTATAAAATTTGTCGTGAGATTTATATACGGCATTTTAGAAATTTTGTTGAGACGCGTGGGACCGCCGCGTCACGGTATAATATTTTGTTAATAAAAGTGAATTTAAAATCTATAATCCGTATGGTCGTTTTGAGTGCGCCAACGCGTCCGGAAGGGTCGAGATAGTCAGAAAACACTAGCCGGGGGTATAGTTTGGGTCCCGGGGTATTTTTAGGCCATACCGGTAACTTAAAGGGTATTTTGGTAATTTTACATTTTTAGGAATTAAAAGTGACGAAAATTGGTGATGTAAATCTGATGTGGAATTTGGCCCACTAAGCCCATAACCAACCCATATTAACCTAGAAAGCTACGTAGGTTATCATTTAGGTTTTCTAAGTTTCCCCAAATCAAAACCCTAGCCACCTTAAGCCACCATTGGAGAAGAGCTTGGAGAGAGAGGAATTTCTGCAGAAAACTTCATCTAATCTACACCAAACTCAGAGACAACCAAGGCAAGTGACTCTGTTCCATTTAATTTCTGAGAATGTTTCCTCCATGTTAGAAAATTCGGATTTATGGTTTGTTCTTGAAGAAAATATGAAAACCCATGTAGTTTAGATCATAGAACTTGAGAAATTGTGAAGAGAATTGCATGTAGTATGATAGGTAGATGATTTCCCTTATAATAATTGTGATTTGAAGGAATTAAAACGAAATAAATTCTGGAATTTGAGGAGGATATAATCCTAGGGTTCATGTTCTAGAGAAATTGGGAAAAGTGTAGAAATTTGTAAATTTGGTTGATGTTATGATGATTCGATCCTTGAAAACATGTTAGGAGATGATGTAAATATGTTTAGGATGAATTAGAGACCCTAAAACGTTATTTGGATGAACTTTGGAAGAGATTAGAATTGTTAAAAATGGTGAAAAACGATTTTTGGAAAAATCTGGGCCGAAACTGGCAATTCGTTAGAAGCAGCCCCCAGGTCGTTCGAACGAGCTTCTAACGAGTTGACCAGTCGTTACTAACGAGTAGGGATTTCGTTCGATATCTCGTTCGAACGAGATATCGTTAGAAGGGACAGTTCGTTCGAACGAACTGGGATCTCGTTCGAACAGCCTCGTTCGAACGAGACTTCTAACAACCTGACAGTCCAAACTCGTTCGAAGTCTCGTTCGAACGAGAGTTCTAACGAGTTGACAGTTTGGTCCTTTTAGAGCTGTTTTGACTTTTGGAGTCCCGGAAACTGGTTCAAGGGTAGAGTTAGCATTCCTTTGATGATATAGTGATAGAATTGGGACTTTTGGGCAATTATGAGAAGTAGATTATATACGAGAGTTGTATTACATGGACGGTTTGGGATGAGACGCGAGTGTCTATTACGACGTGAGAAATTATAGCGCGTATAATCACAAATCGGATTAGTATAAATTCTTATAATTATAGTTAGTACGAGAATGCGATACGTACTACGATTAAAATACGGTATTACTAAGATGTGTGTTTACTTAGTATTAGTATATGGATTGTGTGTATGACATACCTACCATACTTGCTATCACGGGAGGTTGCGTTCGCTTAGGACCCTCTAATCCTTGTGTGCCTACGTGGGGGATATAGACTGGTACCTCGATGAACATAGGTCATAGAAAGACTTATTGTGATATTAATAAGTCCGCTGATCATGGGAGCGTAGGTATGTGCGTGACCCATGTGATGGTGACTGTGTTCGCCTCCATTATTTATGATGTTGTTATCGGTAAACTATTCCTGAGAGATTCGGAATATGTAATCCTTATGTACGTGATGTACCGGGATGGATAGCAGAGTATGTGTGCACTACAGCTTAGATTGCGGGGTGCTTGTATTGTATATTTATGATATGAATAATATACATTATATTATGGGAATCCTCATGTTAATGTTGTAAAAATATTACGGTATTGTTTCGAGATATATAATGAGTTAACTGATAATTATATCAATGGCATATTTAGTAACTGAGTTTACGGTGAACCTCTATTTAATTACGAGCGTTGTTATGATAAATGGGACCGAGTAATATGGGTAGCACCTTTGGCAGTCTAGCTAGTTATGTTGTCAGTTAGCTAGTAGTATGGGTCGATATAGATGGGTACTGACGTTAGGAGTGCACAGTTAGACGAGAGGTGAGAATATCATGCGAGTGTACGTCCTAACATGTACTTTGCATTTAATGTTTTAAATGTTTTTAAAGCACTTGCAGGTTTTTAAAATATAACTCCACATTCGGGCTCTGACCCGTTTGCTTTTCAAATCTCTTTTTCTTTGTAAAACCATTTTAGGTGCCCAGCCACAAGGACACTAAGCATAGGATACTCATTCAGGTGACGAGCTGTAGCTGCTTGTGGAAGCTACAGGGATTTGCATGTAGACGCCTCCATCTTTTGGATTCCAGAGTCACCATCTATCAGTTGTAGGGCATGTTGCCCATTTCTTTAGAGACATCTTTTATATTTCAGTTTTCAGACTTTAGCATGTTTTATTTCAGTTTCGGTTATTCATTTCAGTTATGGGATTGTAGTGAGGAGTTTTCCTCCAGATTTTATTTACTCTATTGTGATGGTTATTCAGTTTACTTTAGTATGGTGAATGATGTTATTTATTTCTTCATTTTACTTGTTGCATGTTAATCAGACTTAAATTAAAATTTGACACTTACTTTTTAAATACTAGGTGGATAGTAATAATAAAATGTTTTCGACGGTGATGCTATTAACTGAGCCAACTTGGCATTTTGAATTAATTTTATAAAGGAGTAGCTACCCGGTATTTAATTAGTCGGGGTGTCACAGGGAACAAAATTGAATTTTAGCACTGCTTTTCATCCTCAAACGGATGGACAATCAGAGAGAACTATTCAAACCTTAGAGGATATGCTTAGGGCATGTGCACTTGATTTAAAAGGGAATTGGGATGATCATTTACCGTTAGTGAAATTCGCATATAATAATAGCTATCAAGCAAGTATTCAAATGGCTCCGTATGAGGCACTCTATGGTAGAAGGTGTCGTTCCCCTACATGTTGGGTAGAAGTTGGGGAAAGAAAATTGTTGGGACCAGAATTGATTCAGATCACAACAGAGAAGGTGAAATTAATACAAGACCGACTTCGAACCGCTCAAAGCCGTCAAAAGAGTTATGTTGACAATCGACACCGACAGTTAGAATTCCAAAGAGGAGATTTTGTGTTCTTGCGAGTATCGCCTGCAAAGGGAGTAATACGATTTGGGAAGAAAGGGAAGTTGAGCCCAAGATACATAGGACCTTTTGAAATCCTTGAACGGATAGGAGTTGTTGCTTATAAAATAGCCTTACCACCGGAACTCTCTAGTGTACATAATGTGTTTCACGTATCAATGATAAAGAAATATGTCCCAGATCCAAAACATATCTTAAGTCATTAGCCTCTTCAAGTTAGAGAAGATTTGTCGTACATTGAGCATCCAGTGGAAATTTTGGACCATAAAGATCAAATATTACGAACCAAGGTTATTCCACTAGTTAAAGTATTATGGCATAATCATTCTGTTGAAGAAGCAACATGGGAGCGGGAAGATGAGATAAAGGAGCGATATCCATACCTTTTTGAAAATTAATGTAAGTAAAGTTTGGGGACCAAACTTTTTATAAGGAGGGTAGGATGTAATGAACCCACTTTTATATATAGTTTGTTTTTACACTCTTGTGTTACTTATTATCTTATAAATGTTGTATTATTAGATATGTGGTATTATTGGCTATCAATATAACAAACCCCATTTTAATTACGAAGAATCAACTGTAAATTGGATCAAATCGAAGTCTTATGACATATCTTAAGGCAAATAATAAGTTTTGGCGTAGAAAATATAATTTTATGAAACTTTAAGGACTAAAGTAAAAATATAAAATGGGCCATTTTGTAAATAAAATATTTTCAAGGACCTCTAAGAAATATTCAAAAAAAATATAGTGTGAAATTACCAAAATACCCTTCATGTGTGAAATGACCCTTATACCCTTATCACCTTTCCACCACGTCCTGGTCACTTCCACCTTCCACATGTCATCTGTAGAGAGAGCGCTAAAACACTTGTCATCATTTGGTGATATTAACACTGCAAGATCACCCCTGATCGCGACACCTCGGTGTTGAATCACCAATCCAAAAAGCCTAGTCATTAGACACGTGTCAACACCGTAATACATCTGGAAACCTATAAATAGGGCCTGAGGGTTCATTTGAAACTCACACCAATTCCTTGAGAATTATAGTAAGAAAGAGTGATAGAAAGCTTGGGAAATGTCTTAAGAAGGAGTTCTATAATTTCGAAGAAAGAACTCATTTCGTAGGTATGATTTTATTTAAATGTTATAATGTATTTTTACAGTTTTAATTTTGTGTTTTATAGCTTTACTTAGTAGTTATGCTGATAAAACACACTAAGGACTTCACTAATCAAAACTTAAAGTTTAGAAGAAATCCAAGTTGATTCTATTTTCATCTAAACTTGTTTGAAATTGTATATACGCTTTTAAAAATGATTTTTTAAAAGTAATTGATCGTTATTATGGAATCCCATTTAAGTAATTCCAAAGTCAGGCCCGGTGAAATTCTGTCTAGACGAGATGGTATTTAAGTGGTGCACCTGTGACCCTCCATCTCTACTGGGAATGAATCCGAAAATGTTCTGTCTAGAGGAGATGGTATTTAAGCGGTGCCCCTGTGACCCTCCATCTCTACTGGGAACCAACTGATTAGGAAGAACTATGAATTGAATCCTTTAAGCGATCAATGAGTTTTAAAAGTTAAGAAAATGGGTATTAGAAATCCTTTGAAACAAGTTATTATTAAAATACAATATGTAGACTGGATCTTGTTTAGAACGTATACTTAAACCTTTATCGTATTTGTTAGATTAACGTGCGATCAAAGACTCATTATCTATAATTTCGACCTCTATTTTAGGTGAGTACTCTATGCAATTTCTTGCGCATTTTGACTATATTATATAATACAAACTATGTATATTTTGTGAAATGCTTTTATTCTCAAAATGCATCTGATATCGATGATTTACGTCCTTTGTTATATGTTTATATCTCTCCATATAAACATCTAATTTGAATTCTGAAATTATTGATTCGGCCTATGGAAACTCTCTTACTATATTGGCCTTGACTACCGGGTGGAAATATTTGGGTGGTACCTTCCCAGTTGGTTTATCACTGGTGTGCCCTAAACAAGGCGTTGTTCCAGAAATCATGATTATCTGTCTGTGATGTTATCGGGTGGAAACATTTGGTAACACTATCTGTCTGGGTATTAGAGCATACATGGCCACTAAAATTGAATAATTGACATATGCTCAATTGTTTTATCTGCTATGTTCTGAACTGTTTATTCTGAATATATATATATATATATATATATATATATATATATATATATATATATATATATATATATATATATATATATATATATATATATATTGTCATCTACTTTATATATATTACTTGAAATTCCTATCTCTATGTATATACCTTCTGTTCAAAATTGAATAGGTATCTATTTTCTGAAAACCTTGGAATATTTGGAGATTGAATCTCATTCAGCTTTCAGCTCATGTTTTATAATTAACCATTTTTCAGGAAATAATTAGGCAAGCGGATGGAACATAAGGGGACTATGTTGAAGATTTAGCTTTTAGAGCTCTTTTGTTTCATTAAGTAGAATTTTGTTTTATTAGATAAAGGATGTTTGGCTCTTTAATTAAAAGGCTTTAAAATTTCTGTCAAGTTGTAACTCGTTGATATTTTAATACAAATGAAGTTCCCTTTAGAAAGCTCTGATGATGTAATTCCTTCACCTTCAGTATTTTACGATTCATAACCATATGATTATACTTCTGCTACATCTATTTTAAAACAAAAATTTTAAGGCCATAATATTGGATGCCTTGGTGGCATGTCAAGACACCCGTTCCCTACTATTTTCGTGTCGGGGTCGTGACAAGGTAGCTAAGACAATCCCTAAAAAAATGACTTTAGATGGGCAATTAATTCACGTCCCAAACTTCGAGATGCAAACTTAGACTTGCTCCAGACATATATAATTCTTTATACACTTAGATGAGAAACTAGTTTGCATCTGGAATATCTAATTCAAAATATTTGCAAACGGAAACTTGTTTTGCATCTGGACCAATTTTTATTCCAACACATCGCGGCTCAGGTAAAGTATAATGTGTATAAATTTGTTTTATTAGTAACCATAATATAATACCTTCAATTCTTTATATACGAATTGTAGTAGTGAATTAAAAAATGTATAAGAGAACTTATTATTACCTTTATCGAGCTAAGGCAATTTATATATGACATGGGGAGGGAGGCCGAGGAGAAATTATGTATCATGATTTTATAACGTTTTGGGGGGCTAGTATACTCTTACAACTTTGTTGTTGCGCCCAACGGACCGGCAATTCTCCTTCCTATATCACTAGATTTCACAAAACAAACGAATGGAGGTGACAACAAAACTATATGGTGCAAGACTTTCAAGGGCTCATATAGAAATTCTTCTTTAGGATACTTTTGAGAATGTAGAGGGAGGGAAGGTGAAGATAAGGAGGGTGAACTCTTCACAAGAATAGCAAACCTTGGGTTTTTTAGACCCTATTCGTTGTCATCCATATTACGGTGTAAAGTTGTCGCCCTTAACCAACTCAACGTCGTCTCTGGTGGCCACTAACAGAATGAGTGCAACGTCTGGCAGTGGTCATTGTTTTATCATCTGTTGGAACGACAGCAAGATGTCGTCGGTGAGAAACAAAAAGAAATGAGAAGATTAAATACGAGTAGAGAGGGGGGCCAAGGTCCCTCCCCCCCCCCCCCCCCCCCCCCACCCCCCCCCCACCCCACACACACACGCGCGCGCGATTTTCGAATTTTACCGTTGTGCTCTCTTTTTATAAGTAGAATGACAGTAATGTTTGTAGTCTAGAGGCCCACATCTGACCCAAATGGGGTGTTTTTTCAATTGAAGAAAAAGTCGAAAGCCCACTAAAGTTATTATTTTTATTAGACTTGTTTTTATGACTTATAACATGTGTTAACCTAATTCCTTTTCTATTTTAGTGCCAAAAGAGAGAACAAAACCACTTAATCTCTAACAAAGTCACTACCAAGCACTCAGTGTAGGTTTTCAAATCTCCATTTCAAAAAATAAAAGGCAAGTTCTCTCTCTCTCTCTCTCGCCTTCTGATAAAGTTTTTTTTACATTATTGCTTATTCTAATTTGGAACCAAAATTTTTTCCTTAATGTTTATTGTAAATTATAATTGTAATTTTTGACCCTTGAATTTGTCATATTTGCAGATTTTTTTCCTTACATTAAACCTATTTTTTCTACTTCTATTATTTATTCATTTTTCAAACATAATTGTTGACCTCTAAATTAACTCTAATGGCATTTTTTTAGAGTTTAAAGCCAGATTTAGTGTTAGAGGTACCAACTAATATCTCATAGCAAAAGAATACAGGTTAACAACTAAATCTTGTTCCCCATTTCATTATTTATTAAGTTGGTGAATTGGAGTAATCCAATAATATCACCATCTTATCTGTGTGTTAGCTAAATTGTACATTTAAATCGGGCAAATTTTACCATTTTGGGGATAAATTTATACTAGGAAACTGTTTATTTTAGTCCCTAATCAATAATTTATTTTTACTCTAATATACTATCATATATTTTGGTAAAAGTTATGGTTTGCACTAATTTAACGTGTATATACTTAACCACCAAAGACAAGGGAATTAAGCCAAAAAATACATTTTGGTGTTGGGGAAAATTATGTCTACTTATATTTCGGCCCCTTCCACAAATAATTCTTGGCTTCGTCCCTGGGCAGTAAAGTTTGGTTTAAAGGTTGCAAGATACACAAAATGGATAATTTTCTAAATTTTGTTTATTCAAATAAGGATGAAAAATTGGTTATGTTATTTGTAAAATTGTAGTATAGGTCGAGTAAAAGTTATACCTGCAAGATTATTGAGATAAAAAAATATCTGACAATTAGATCGATGGGACTGAATATTAAGAAATTCAAGCAATGAGTGTAACAGAAATGTCAATGCTAAGATTGATGATCAAACTAGAAAAGACACGCAGCTGGTACAAGGGATAAATTGGGATAAAGTTCTTTCATATTATTTCAACACACTTCATATAGACCATTAAGTGTCTGGGTAAAAAGGAGCGCTTGCCAATAAGTAACAATGTCAAAATGATTTCAACTATTTCAAAAACGTGAGGGGGGAGATGGCTAATTTTGAAAAATCACAAAGAACAATAACGACAAATGTGGAGCATAACATACTGTAGTATTGTACAATACTTCCAGGAAAAGAGGGGGGGGGGGGGGGGGGTCGCCTACAATACTCTGTAGGAAATCAAACCATCAATGGTCTCAACAACTAATCGATTCATGCGCACGAGCAGCAACAAGTAAGATCTCCCTTTAGGCCCTGCACAAAAAAATAGAAAACCAGCTTATTTACCACCCTATAGAGGAACTTATCCCATATCTCTTTAATAAGAATAAAGATTCACGATTGATATTCAACATATAAATCTTTGCAAACGGGCCTCCAAAGTTGATCTTTGAAGCACCAACACCTGTCACCACCAACATGCCAAATATTTTTAAAGTGTCTTATTATAAGTTATCTTGTGGGGGAAGTTTATTAGGAAGGGTTACCTTTACTCACCTGGCCCTGAAACTAACTAAATTGTTTCAAACGGTTCCTAAACTAATTTTAGTTGCAAGACAACCTACAAATAACGAAACAGCTTTAACAAACTTCAACAATAACTGGTCACGTGCTTTGCAATTGACTTTCTAAGGGTAAAAATTAAATTTTAACCACCATATTCCTTAATAAAAACTAATCCTCTAGATAAAACCACAACAATACCATCTCTAAGCGTCTAGGCAAATGGGTCCTCCTTTTTGCCCAGTTGAACCAAAATCCAGACGGCAGGCCAAAATAGGTTCTACCTATTTTTTGACCAAAATCTAGACCCATTTTTGATCAAAAATTTGGACTCAGCAAGCTGAGCCTGTCCGGCAACTCATTTTCCCTCCAACATTTTCCTCTACTTTTTACTTTTTTGTACTCTGGGCAGCAAGCTAGTTGTTACAGCCCTGTTGATGTAAAAAACTAGATCG
This sequence comes from Sambucus nigra, assembly GCA_949130495.1. Classification (NCBI taxonomy): domain Eukaryota; kingdom Viridiplantae; phylum Streptophyta; class Magnoliopsida; order Dipsacales; family Adoxaceae; genus Sambucus; species Sambucus nigra. Next base: position 95,090,681 of record OX422216.1, on the reverse strand, counting down.
CTCTAATTATTCAATCACAGATAAATAAATAAGACATAGATTTTTATAGTGGTTCGGCTAGGAATAAAGCCTACATCCACTGTTATGTTATTGCTGAGTGTTTTTGGAATTCTTGATTACAAGTTCTCTCAAGAAATTCCCCCCTCCCTTTCAATGGGATTGATACAAGGTATTTATAGCCTCAAGGCTGTACATGAAAGGTCCAATACATTAAATGATATACATATGAATGGGTAATACATTTAATGCAGCGTGTGCGTCAAGAACCTAATGAATAGTTGAGCAGTTGTCCGTCTGATAATTGATGACACGGCCGAGGTGCAGTTCGGACCGCCTTAGTTGCTCGTTGATCAAGAGTTCCTCGGAGTGCTTAGAGTATCTCGGGATGATGGAGTTCCTCGGATGGAGTTCCTCGGCATGATAGAGCTCCTCGGTGTATTCTCGTTGCTCAGTATTAACCATGGTTGTTCAGTAAATGATCTTCCTCGCTGTTATTGTGCCACGTAGATCGACACGTGTCTTCATACTATTCGTCCACATCAGCATATTAATTTTGGTATCAACAGAAGCCCCCAATGTTTCATATTTCGAACTTTGAGGAGTATGGGACATTCTTTCTCGGTATATGGTAATATTAAATGACCTTCCTGGGTTTTAGGAGCATTGTATTCAAATTTCCTTCTTATTTCGCAGTTTCCGCCTTTTTACAAGCGCTTCGATCTTCGTGCAACTTTTGTCTTTTTAGCCGCCGGAAGTTCAGTAGTTTCTTTTTAGTAATCATTTCTTTCGCCGCTTCCCAATGCAAAGTATTTAAACTCCTTTGGTAACCATACCGTCGTCTACACTTTCCATTTTTCTGCATTCAAGTTTTCTATTCTCCTCCTCTCTCTTGTGTGTTCATCATTGTTTCCGTTCGTTGTCAACATATCTCCTTTCTTTCTGTAAGATCTTCTTCCTTTCTTCTGCATCTCTTTTATTCAATATGGTTTATATTGTTGAATCTGTTGAGAAATTTCGTTCTGACTTTTCCATTCCTTCTTGGGTAACTCTAGAGGTTCTTTCTGAGCCTTTAGATTACTTTCGATTGGCTGAGGGACATTGGTTCCCCAGTCTTTTCATTGCTGAATGTGGTTTTTCTTTTCCCCCAAACCCATTATGTCTTGAGTTTTGTCAATATTTTGATCTTGTTCCTGCAAAAATAGCCCCCAATTCATGGAGAATAATTAACGGGGTGCACAAGTTAAATCTAACTCATGGGACTCGTATAGGGATCCCAGAAATCATGTACTGCTATAAATGGGCCACTTTAGATAATGTTTATTATTTAAAAACTAGGTTTTTAAATAGAGCCCTTGTAGTTAACCTCCCTGATTCAAATAGAGATTATTTTGAGCATGGGTTGGTCATGAAAAATTGGCAACACGCGCCTTTATCTGGGAATGAAGTATACAACGGTCCCAGATGCCCCCCATACGGCAATGGGATAGGTTTATTTTTCATTTTATTTTACTTATGAAATTGCGTTTTCATCATGTTTGACAAAATGTATAACTGAAATTTATGTATTTACTTGCAGTTGATAGTAAAAGAAAAACTCCAAAAGAGTCGGAAGTGAATATCAAGCATTTAAAACTTATCTGGAATTTGCACAAGACAATTGCAGACGAGCATATTAGGTCTGCATCATATTTGCTGCAGTATAAGAGCTACACAACCTCTTATACTGCTCGCCCTGTTGAACCAGCCTCAACACCAGAAAGTTCATCTTCAGATTCTCATATCCCCCTATCTCAGAAAATGGGCAAGAAAAGAGCTCCTCCTGCTCTATTTGGTGAAATTTCTTCTGCTGTTGGGGCACAGAAAAGCAAAATTGATGTCCCAGAGGGGACTAAAAAAGTAGATGCCAGTTCCTCCAAATTTGCCGAGAAGCCCCCAGTGGCCCCGAGCAAGAAAAATGCTAGTGCTGATGTAATTACAATCTCTCCGACCAAGACTTCTTCCTTGGTTGATGCTGCTGACCCTCCTTTGAAGAGATTGAGGAAATCATCTTCGGTTAATCTTGCTGGAACTGCATCTTCTCTACCCGCTGGTGGTAGTAGTGTTTCAAAAATCCTTCTTCCGAGTTCTTCAACGAGCTCAGTTATACCTGAGGTTCTCGGGGTTGATGAAAAGATTCCTAGGGATACACTGACATCCTTAGCTGCTCGCCATCTTTCTTCAGTAAATTTCTCATACCCTTGGTCTTTCTTTCTTTTTCTTGATTTCTTGCATTTGTATTGACTTTATTGTTTTTCTTATCTTTCAGCTGGTGAACTGTTTCAATACCATCGTGAAGAAAGATCAAGCTATTAAAGCTTCTAGTTCCTCGTCCGATGTTGACGATGCCCTTTTGGGTTTAGCCCAATCTGTGAAAGAATCTCGCCAGCAGTACGTCGAGGAGAAAACTGCCTGGGAGAAAAGATTGTCTGCAGCTGAGGCTGACAAGACGAAGATGGCTGAAACCTCCAAGAATTTGGAGGAGAAGGTGAAAAGCTTAGAGGTCAATCAGCAAAGGTGCGATGACCAACTGAAGAAGGCAGAAGAAGAACTGTCTATCCTGCGAGACATCAAAATCCAGAAAGAACAATTGGATGTCAAACTCTCCTCGGAGAAGTTGAAAAGAAAAGTTGCAGTTAGGAAACATTTCAGTGCTGGTTGGGAGAAAGGATGGGATAAAGGGATTGCTGCTATGACATCTCAAGTCAAATATGGGGAGTTGAAATACTTCTATGATGGTTGGGTAGCTGCTCTACAAGAGCTAAAAATCCAAGACGATTCTGAGCTATTCCAAAGGCATCTCCCTGGTCCTCCTCCACCAATTGTGGAAGAAGAAGAAGATGAACCTGCTTCAGATGAATCTTCCATGGCTGTGGATGTCCCAATATCTGCTTCTCAACCCTCTGTCATTGAGGATATTTCTTCTATGCCTCCTCCTGCCGAGAAGATTTCTGACGATCAAGCTGTTGTTATCACCGAGCAACCGAGCTCCTCGTCCCAGCCTCCCGAGAAAGTCTTGGGAGACAAGGAAAAGGTGTGAAGTTGTTCGGTATCATTTCTATCTTTTATCATTTGTAATCGAACAATGTAATCCTTTTATGATCTAATAAAATACTTCTTTACTCATCGCCACATTAGCCAACCAATCTGGATATTTTACATCTTCAATGAATTGGGCTTTCTGGAGTTTCTCGACTTCCTCCTGTATGGCCTGGTTCTTCTCGGGACTAAACACCCTTCTTCTCTGCTTTACAGGTTTAATCTCCTTATTCACATTGAGTTCATGACATAAGAAGTTTGGATCTATTCCTGGCATGTCTTCATGACTCCAAGCAAAAGTATTTTTCCTATTCTTCAAGAAAGTTATCAACTCCTCTTTTATTGACATATCCAACGATGAACCTATCTGGGTTATTCGTTCAGGATGTTCGTCGTCCAGAATAACATTTTCTGTAGATTCTACCACTTGCCCTTTCACAAGTTGGGACTCATCCCTGGGATCAAGAGTTTCAATTTCTGTACCTTCCTCCACCTGGTAAGTAGTAGTCTTTTTCATCGATCCTTCTAGTTCTTCTTGTTCGGCCGACGAATAATAGCATTCCCGAGCTACTTTTTGATCACCTTTCACCACTCCAACTCCAAAATTTGTTGGGAATTTCAAACATTGATGTACTGTAGAAGGAACGGCTTCGAACTTCTTCAATCCAACTCTTCCCATGATGATGTTGTAGGCTGATTGCACATTCTTATCCATCACAAAGAATCGTATTCTTTCTGTTCGACAAACAGGCCAGGTTCCAATGAATATATCCAACTTGATCGTCCCAAGTGGAAAAACTTTCTCGCCAGCAAAACCCAGAAGGGGTCTGTGATAAGGTTCCAATTGAGATAATTTCAAATTCAGGCTATCAAAGCATGAATAGTACATGATGTCTGCCGAACTACCATTGTCTACCAACACCCTTGAAATGATCACGTCCTTCATTCTCATTTTGATCACCAAAGGATCATCATGAGGGTAAAGAACACCTGCCAGGTCGTTTTTTGAAAAACCAATTACTAGCTTCTCTTTGTTTACCTTCCTCGGACGATCATCCTCGGCCAGGTTTATTCGCTGAATATATGAGCAAGCTTGAGCCTCTCCGAGATAAGCTTTTCTTTCTGCAGTAAGGTCTCCTCCTCCTGCATCTCCCCCTGTAATAACGTTACAATGAAATGATCCAAAACGTATGGAAAATACCTCTCGTTCAGGTTTTCTTGGCTTCTTGGGAAGATCGGGGTCATCATCTGGATCCTCTTCATGGTCCCTCCTCTTTTTCTCCTCTGCACGACGAGGAGATCTAGATCTCTTTCTAATTCTGTCCTCATTTGTCCTCTCACCTCTGCGATCTACATACTTTGATAATTTTCCTCTTCGAATGAGTGTTTCAATCTCGTTCTGAAGGGCTATACAATTTTTGGTCATATGGCCATGATCTTTGTGAAACTCGCAATATTTGGTCTTATTCCTCATGTCTGGATCTGTCTTCAGTTTCTCTGGCCATTTGATTTCCTCGTTATTCCTGATCTCTTCTAAAACATGATTAATACCCATTTTCAATGGAGTATAATTATCATACTTCTTTAGGGCTTCCAACTTTATCCTGTTATTCCTGAAATGTTTGTCACCACCATTACCTTTCTGATCTTTCTTCTTAGAGTTGTCGACCTCCACTTTAACTTCTTTATCCATATTCTTCTTCGCAGTCATAGCCTCCTCGGCATTCATGATTTTGGCCGCCTTTGCCATCAACTCCGACATATTTTTAGGTGGATCTTTAGCCAAAGTGTAATACAGCTTGTTAGGCAGCAAACCACTCATCAAAGCAGTGATTGCTGTCTTTTCTTCATAATCTATGACTTCCAACTTTTCGTTATTGAAACGAGTTATGTAATCTCTAGTACTTTCACCTGATTTCTGTCTAACACTTAGCAAGTGTGCTACTCGCTTTACCGGCTTTGCTCCAAAACAAAAATTGCCAATAAACAACTCGGCCAACTGAACAAAAGTTGAAATCTTACCCCGAGGAAGATTATTGTACCATATCTGTGCAGATCCAGTAAGAGTTCCCGAGAATGCTCTACACCTCATCTCGTCGGGAACAGCGTAGATATCTGCAGCAGCTTGATATTGTTCTATATGAAGTACGGGATCTGTCTTTCCATCGTACTTGGGAGTCACTACGGGTGCTTTGAATTTCGACGGCGTAGGGAAATCCACAATGGCTTGCACAAAAGGTGTTCCTTGAACAAAAGTTCTCTGTAAGGGATTTCTTGCCTTAGCCATTTCTCCCAGTCTATCCTCCAATCGTTGAATGGAACCTTTCCATGCTTCATTTCCTTCCTCGGGCCGTTTAGTCCGAGCAACTGATTGCTCTGACGTAGCTTCCTGAGATTTATCTCGACGAGTGGTTGGTCGCGATTGCGCAGATCCTTCTCTTAATCCTGACGGCGGTCGAAAACTTCTTGATTGAGCCCTAGGTGGATTCATGTTCCTCCTTGGTCCTAACCGACTGAAAGGAGATACTCTACTTAACCTCTCCAAAGCGCTAGTTCTCTCCGGAGAGAGAGTGATACGTTGATCTGTATCCGAAGCCCGTATTGATGAAGTTCGCCCAGGTTGATAAGAAAAATCATTGGATTCCCCATTGCGATATGACCCAATACGTCTGGATCGTGATTGCCCATGATCAGTCCTTTGCCCTGAATGAGTAGGTACACCGCCTTGAAGAGTTTGAAGGAGTTGCCTCATAGATTCTTGCATGGCGGTTTGTCCTTGAGCCAGATTCGTCATAATTCCGGCCAGATCTGGAGATGCAGATGGATTTGGAAGATTTCCAGTATTTCCAGCATTTCGATTACTGGATTCTGGATTATCTGCCATTGGTGATAAATGATTTTTATGAAAAACGATAACAACAATCGTTTCCCACAGACGGCGCCAATCTGTTGATGTAAAAAACTAGATCGCTCTAATTATTCAATCACAGATAAATAAATAAGACATAGATTTTTATAGTGGTTCGGCTAGGAATAAAGCCTACATCCACTGTTATGTTATTGCTGAGTGTTTTTGGAATTCTTGATTACAAGTTCTCTCAAGAAATTCCCCCCTCCCTTTCAATGGGATTGATACAAGGTATTTATAGCCTCAAGGCTGTACATGAAAGGTCCAATACATTAAATGATATACATATGAATGGGTAATACATTTAATGCAGCGTGTGCGTCAAGAACCTAATGAATAGTTGAGCAGTTGTCCGTCTGATAATTGATGACACGGCCGAGGTGCAGTTCGGACCGCCTTAGTTGCTCGTTGATCAAGAGTTCCTCGGAGTGCTTAGAGTATCTCGGGATGATGGAGTTCCTCGGATGGAGTTCCTCGGCATGATAGAGCTCCTCGGTGTATTCTCGTTGCTCGGTATTAACCATGGTTGTTCAGTAAATGATCTTCCTCGCTGTTATTGTGCCACGTAGATCGACACGTGTCTTCATACTATTCGTCCACATCAGCATATTAATTTTGGTATCAACAAGCCCCATATTTTTTCCTTATTTTTTTATTTGTGGGGCGGCACATGCATTGCCACCCGGAGGGAAAAATATCCAAACTTCTGGATTTGTCCCGCTTTATTAAATGCATTTAACCCATTTTAACCATGTAAAATTGCCAAACGTTTAGAGTTAGTCTCACCCAACCAAACCCAAACTTTTACCAGCCCTAACCTATAAAAAAATCCCACCGCATCGTACCCGACGCCGCCATATCAATTTGCCAGCCCCAAACATATCCATCACATATACATACGAGTGATGCATTCAGCACATACAGAAATATATATATATATGTGCGTGTATGTGTATTAAAGAAAAAATCTGTGTTAATGTATATGCATGAAAACTGATATAGATGGTTGATTTGGTAATGAACTACAATTAATGTAACTCAGAAGTGATGTCGATACCTCATAAGTGAGTTTTTATCTCTATCCATATATGAAGTGGCGGGTCATGGTACAAAAATGAGAATTTCCACACATGGATTTCTATATGATATGGCCAAAGATAATAGGTCCACACATTATCTACAATGCTCTACTATTTACGAATAAGATAGAAAGACTTTAAAAAATAACATCATTGGAGATATTTCCTTTTAAACACTTCTATCAATATATAAAATAAAATATAAAATAAAAATTGACAAATCACACAATATTTCTATATATATAACTTGACACAAAAATTAGAATGTCTTGTGGAAACAACCACCAATGGATATGGCCTTAATGGGGGGGGGGGGGGGGGGTAGGTAATTTTTTTTCTTAAAAATTACTTTTTGCCCCTTAATAATGTTGTAATTCTTATTTCACCCTTAAAAGTCATGTGTCAGGCACAAATCAATTTTCGTCCCAATTAACTCCCAAAACAGACAAAGGGGCTTGTTAAAATTGTCTTATTAATTTGATGGCTGACTTGTTACCAACGTTTTAAAAATCAGGTGAGGCTTATGCCTCGAGGCGAATCAGAAGAAAAAACGTCTTGAAGCTTAAGCCTCCGGGGTGAAATTTGAGGCTTACGCGTCAGGGAGCTAACGTGTTCCACCTTGAGGCGCAGAGAGGCGGGGCGTTCCTTTTGTTTTTTGGTTTTTAGTAGTTCTTTACCCCTTTTTATGTCGGTAAAAGAAAAATTAAGTTCCTATCTCTCTCTCTCTTTCGACCAACTTTTTCAAGTTTTTACCCCTTTACAACCTTTATTTTTATGTTTAGCAAGAAATCTTTCATGGTTTTATCAAACTGATCTATTTTATCAAAATGATATGTTTTTTTGTTTTAAACTGAGCTTCAATGTTTTAAAAGGCGTTTTGAGGTGCCGCCTTGAGGCAAGGCGCAAGAAAACTGCTTCAAGTCGGAGAAATAAAAACATAGAAGTCATGTGTCAGGCACAAATCAATGTGTCAGGCACAAATCATGTGTATTTCTCCGACCCCCCCTTAAAAGTCGGAGAAATAAGTCATGTGTCAGGCACAAATCAATTTTCGTCCCAATTAACTCCCAAAACAGACAAAGGGGCTTGTTAAAATTGTCTTATTAATTTGATGGCTGACTTGTTACCAGCGTTTTAAAAATCAGGTGAGGCTTATGCCTCGAGGCAAATCAGAAGAAAAAACGTCTTGAAGCTTAAGCCTCGGGGGTGAAATTTGAGGCTTACGCGTCAGGGAGCTAACGTGTTCCACCTTGAGGCGCAGAGAGGCGGGGCGTTCCTTTCGTTTTTTGGTTTTTAGTAGTTCTTTACCCCTTTTTATGTCGGTAAAAAAAAATTTAAGTTCCTATCTCTCTCTCTCTCTTCCGACCAACTTTTTCAAGTTTTTACCCCTTTACAACCTTTATTTTTATGTTTAGCAAGAAATCTTTCATGGTTTTATCAAACTGATCTATTTTATCAAAATGATATGTTTTTTTGTTTTAAACTGAGCTTCAATGTTTTAAAAGGCATTTTGAGGGGCCGCCTTGAGGCAAGGCGCAAGAAAACTGCTTCAAGGCATTTGTATTTCTCCGGCTTTTTTCTTTCCTTTTCATTTTTATGTTTGTTTTTTTCCTATTTCTTGCGGGGTATATATATATATATATATATATATATATATATATATATATATATATATATATGGAGTCTCCTGTAAGGACTCCTTATGGTGCAGACTCCGATACATACTATTTTTTTAAAATAATTAAAAAATGAATTTTTTGATGAAATTTTATGGATGTGATTTCCACGGTGAGAAGATCATCTCTCATTTTTTTCATCAAAAAATTCAATCAAAAAGTGGGTGAGATGATCGCCATAATTTCAACGGCCGAAAATGCATATTTATGGCCGTTGAAATTATGGCGATCATCTCACCGAGACCCAATTACTACCCTCAGGTACTCTTTTCTGACTATCTCGATTCATCCGGACGCAACCGCGCACTCGGAATTGCCATCCGAAATACTTTTTGTCATTTCCAAACTAAGACCTCAAAATGTGAAACACGAGATTTCGAGCCATAAAACTTAAAAGTCGCCAATTATAAATAATTCGGCTCACTCAATTAAATTCTCCAACTCATGAATTTAAAGTTTCTCCAATTTAAATATTTTTATAACTCCCAAAATAATTAAATATTAAATCCTCAAAATTACGGGGTGTTACATCACGTTTTTGGGGGTTATGTCTAATTTTTCATCTTCCAGGGGGTTATGTCAAATTACGACATTATTAGTAGGGGTTATGCCAAATTACGACGTTATTGGTAGCGGTTAAGTAAAAAATGCCCTAGAAGTTCCGTTAATTAATTTGGGTTTATTTCCCATATAAGTTTGTGATTTATCTTTTCTAAGAAAACCTTCACTCGATTTAAAGAGCAAAATGTTGTGCAAACACCACTAATTGAATCCAAAGAGGAGAGAAAAAGACGATCACAAATTTAAAGTTTATTAACAAGTCAAAGATATCTCTCATCAAAATAGCGCACCTGAGTACTTATATAGGCTTTAGGAGACTGTTCAAGGAGGTGCTAGCTATCCATGAGTTAACATCAATGGCAACACTAATGATACCTTTTGGAATCTACTAGGCTAACTATAAAATCTAACTAATAAAAATAAGAAAATAAAAGAGTACAATTAAGAGATACTATAATTAAGCCTCTTGCATCCTTAATTAACATCATACACTCCTACTTACATCACTTCCTCTCCTTTGAATTAGTTCGTCCTCAAACTTAAAAAGTTGGAGCCGAGTGCAATAATATCCAAAATATGTAACCAAGAATAAAGGAAAATTTTGGTGTGCCAGAGATATAATTTTGTCAAAAAATTGGGAGGACCCAAAATTTCATCACCCTAAAATTTTCTTAAAAATTTGGGCAAAATTTGTGAGCGTGGCAGAGATGTGAATGCTAAAGATGGAATTGTGGTAAAAAACTCGAAAGGATAAAATTAGAAATAAAAAAATTCGTGAAACAGTAAAAGTAGCTCCTATTGAAGATAAATTGATAAATAATCGGTTTAAATAGTTTGGACATGTCAAACATGGACCATTGGATTGGATGCTCCCGTAAGGAAGAGTGATTTAGTTAGAATTGATGGCAAGGTTCTAAAAAACACGGGGCGTGATTGAGGCGTGAAGGCCAAGCCTTATGCCTTAGAAGCTTAGGCGGGCCTAGGCGTAAAAAGGTGTGAAAAGGCGTTTATGCCTTCTTAATATCTTTTAATATTTTTTAACCATAACAAGGCTATTAAAATACAAAAATTGCACATATCATAAAAATATGTCTGAATATATGCAAATTAAAATACTATTTGATTATTTTGGATGAGATAATGGTCCGGTTTGTAAAGAAATTCTTTAAAAGGCGACATCGTTTCACTAAAGCATTGTTGTTTTCAGAAAAAAAGTGCGCCTTATGGGTTTTACCAAGAATAAGGCGTGAAAAGCGTAAGGCGAGGCGTTTCTCCCAAGCCTTAAACCTAGGCGGAGCCTAGACGGGTTTTTTAGAACAGTGATTGATGGTAACGCTAAGGGTAGATGTAAGCCTAAATTGACTTGGTGGGATATTATTATAAAGGAATATCATGTGATTTAACCGAGGATATTGCGCTAAACAAAACAGAATGGAAAAATGGGATTCATGTAGCCAATCCCAAATAATTGGAAAAAGGCTTTGTTGAGTTGAGTATTATATATTATTTAGATATTAATTTAATAAAAAAAACGCCTAGTCCCTTGAAGGTCCCTCATCGCCTGCCTAGTGTCTAGTTCCTTTTAGAACACTGCGTGGAATACTGCTGAAATCGTTGTTTGTGCCTAGGTTGAGTCTACCGTCAGATTACACCGTGGCTCCATAACCTATGGAAGCCTGTTCAGAATCAAGGATTAGTTCAACTAGTGGAATTCCTATTTTGGAGCCAAAAAATCACAAATTTTGCCCAAATTTTTAAGAAAATTTTAGGGTGATGAAATTTTGGGTCCTCCCAATTTTTTGACAAAATTATATCTCTGGCACACCAAAATTTTCCTTTATTCTTGGTTACATATTTTGGATATTATTGCACTCGGCTCCAACTTTTTAAGTTTGAGGACGAACTAATTCAAAGGAGAGGAAGTGATGTAAGTAGGAGTGTATGATGTTAATTAAGGATGCAAGAGGCTTAATTATAGTATCTCTTAATTGTACTCTTTTATTTTCTTATTTTTATTAGTTAGATTTTATAGTTAGCCTAGTAGATTCCAAAAGGTATCATTAGTGTTGCCATTGATGTTAACTCATGGATAGCTAGCACCTCCTTGAACAGTCTCCTAAAGCCTATATAAGTACTCAGGTGCGCTATTTTGATGAGAGATATCTTTGACTTGTTAATAAACTTTAAATTTGTGATCGTCTTTTTCTCTCTTCTTTGGATTCAATTAGTGGTGTTTGCACAACATTTTGCTCTTTAAATCGAGTGAAGGTTTTCTTAGAAAAGATAAATCACAAACTTATATGGGAAATAAACCCAAATTAATTAACGGAACTTCTAGGGCATTTTTTACTTAACCGCTACCAATAACGTCGTAATTTGGCATAACCCCTACTAATAATGTCGTAATTTGACATAACCCCCTGGAAGATGAAAAATTAGACATAACCCCCAAAAACGTGATGTAACACCCCGTAATTTTGAGGATTTAATATTTAATTATTTTGGGAGTTATAAAAATATTTAAATTGGAGAAACTTTAAATTCATGAGTTGGAGAATTTAATTGAGTGAGCCGAATTATTTATAATTGGCGACTTTTAAGTTTTATGGCTCGAAATCTCGTGTTTCACATTTTGAGGTCGTAGTTTGGAAATGACAAAAAGTATTTCGGATGGCAATTCCGAGTGCGCGGTTGCGTCCGGATGAATCGAGATAGTCAGAAAAGAGTACCAGGCAAGTGGTTAACTGTTGTGATTCCTAAAGTGATGATAATCAATTCATATCGTAGTGTGTGTATATGAAAATTCGTTTTGGGGGTGTAACCAAAAATTAAAATTGGGTTTTTATGATTTTAGAGTAATGGGCAGATTTAATTACTCAGTGGATGATAAGTTATGATTTGAGACTGTTAAGATTAAATTGTAGAGTGGATTACAATATGTATTAGTGATTAAATGGACTGAATACAGTAGGGTCGGATTTGGTAGAACGAGACCCGGGTGAAAAACCCAAATCGGATATACTTAGGGTTTTGGACAAATTGTTGATAGACTAAGGTTTCTAGGGTGTTTAGAACCTTTTCTTGTGTGGAGAATATGTTGGTTGTGTTTTGGGTAAAGATTTGGGAAGAAACAAAAGCTTGAGGGTTCGTTAATGGTTGAAACAGCAAGCCGGGGAAGACGATCACCTGCTCGATCGATCGATCGATCGACCCAGGGGGATCGATCGATCGACGGTCCAAGAAACTTGGCAGTTCGGCCAGTTTTTATATAAAGGGAATTTTATTAAAGATTTAATCCCTTACTTTTATTGAATGATAAATCCATATGTGGCACATATTTCTTTAACAATTATAGGGTGATATAATTGGGTTTAGGAGGGTGTGAACGATATGTCATGAGATGAACGAATTTGGGGAAATAATTCATAAGTAGTGATATTGGGCCGAGGAATAATATGCGGGTATTATAGTTGGGTGACGCTACATTATTAAAGGAATTGAGGTGAAATAATTTAATTATGGACCAAGTGGGCAAGTCCGGGTATGTTGATAATTATAGGTAAATATAACTGGAAAATTTATGGAGATGAATGTGTGACACATTGTGGGCGAATATGTGGGAATGAAATTATGATATGTAAAATGGACCAAGTGAGCGAGTCCGGGTATATTGGCTAAGTGACACCAAAGTATTAAATTAATTATTGAGAGATTAAATTAATTTGGAGTCGGAACATAGACTCAGTAAATATTAAGGTATGGACCAAGTGAGCGAGTTCGGGGATAATGGTTGGGTGAGACCAAGTTATTAAATTAATGGATGTGTTAATTAATGAAAGTAGAGTCGGAAGGTAGACTCGAAAAAGTATTAAATTAATTGATGTTGTAATTAATTAACTTAGAGTCGGATTGTAGACTCGGGAAGGGTGTGGATTAATTAATGTATAAATTAATTAAATGAGAGTTGGGCCACAGACTCGAATTGGTATTAAATAATTAATGTGTAAATTAATTAAATGAGAGTCGTACCACAGACTTGGATCGGTATTAAATTAATAGGTGTGTTAATTAATTTAATTAGAGTCGGACGATAGACTCGGGAAGGTATTAAATTAATAGGTGTGTTTATTAATTTAATTAGAGTCGTACCATAGACTCGGGGAAAATAGTATATTAATTGAGGTGTGAATTAATTATATTAGAGTCGAACCACAGACTCGGATTTGTGTTAATTAATTAATGTGTAAATTAATTAAATGAGGGTCACTACAGACTCGGATATGTGTTAATTAATTAATGTGTAAATTAATTAAATGAGGGTCGGACTACAGACACGGATTTGTGTTAATTAATTAATGTGTAGATTAATTAAATGAGGGTCGGACTACAGACTCGAATTTGTGTGAATTAATTAATGTGTAAATTAATTAAATAAGAGTCGAATCATAGACTCGGGCAAATTTCTTATAAATTATTGTGTAGAGTATTATTATTTAGAGTCGGACCACAGACTCGGGAAGATGGAAATTATTAAGTGAGAAAATTAATTAAGTTGAGTCGGGCCAGAGACTCAGGAAATTGCAGGCTAGTGTTACGTGGTGCGAGTACACGGCGAAGCCGGGGTTTATTTTATATATATATATGGTGTAGTGATAGTATATATATATATGTGTGTATATATTGTGTGTGCTATTAAATATCAGTGATTAGATATTTACTTAATTTATATACTCTAGTGCTATCAAGGGAGGTTGCGCGATGTGGGTGAATCCCCTAGCTCGAGGAGTAGGGTGAGTATATCCCCAGGTCATAGCGTCCGGTATATGGGTGAGGGGATTATCTCACTTTCAGGGAAGGAATATGACTGCCTCCACTTCATTTATGTTTTGGGCCAGGTTGGTGAGCGATTCCAACTTGGGTAACTAGGTTATGTGAGCACACCTAATGAGATAGCACTTTAGAGGGAATCATCCGGCGAGGGTATACTCAGAGGGATGGATATACGTATGTTATATGTGTGGATGTTTTAGTAAAGGTACGTATATATTGGTATTCAATATTATATGCGGGTAATAATATAGTGTGTGATGTATTTACTTTATATAACTTGTGACACGGTTATATGCTACTATTTAAGAAGGAATTAATTAAGTTAATTGTGAGATAACTTATAATTCAAGAATCATTGTACTCGGGTTAGAGTAGTATGGCAAGGGAGAGGTTATACCAGGACTAGTTGGACGGGGTAGTACAACTAGGTGGGGGGACAAGGTAACCGATAGGTGTGCACAATAGTGGAGGGGTGAGAATGTCCACAAGGGAGTGAGACACTAACTTAAATATGAAGCGCATTCATGCATTTTAAATTACTGCAGTTAATTCACTTGCTAAATATTTTCAAAATGTTTTTCAAAATGTTTTGGGTTCTAAACCTTGCTATAAAACTATTTTCAAAACCTTTTAGGTGTCCAACCACAGAGGCGCCATTGATATTCTATCCCAGGGACACGGAGATGCGGCATATGTGGATGCTAGCAGGAGTTCGGATTAGACGCTTCGTTCATTTATTCCTAGAGTAGGAATCATTTATCAATTTCAGTTTTATTTAGGGCTTGTCGCCCAGACTTCTCAGTACAGTTTTCAGATGTACTTATTCAGGTGTTAGATGTTTGTATTGGATTTCATTTTGGTGGCCGATGGTTTATTCGGCAAATTGTTTATTTAATTATTCAATTGGGTTTTATTCAGTTGTGTGAATGATTTATATTTATTTCCGCATGTACTGTTTTGTTAATTAAAAAGTTAAAATTTGGCACCAGCTTTTGGAATACCAGGTGGTTAGAATGTTTTAAAAAGTTTTCGACAGTGATGCTAAGGATGAACCAACTGGGATTCCTGTTTTAATTTGGTATAGGACTGATCACCCAGTATTTTATTAGGCGGGGTGTCACAGATGGTATCAGAGCATCAGGTTCTAGTGTCCATAGAATCTGTGCAGCTTTTCACATTTCGGCTTAGCAATCTTTGATATAGAGTCCTATCATAGGATTGTTGTATTCTCAATACGTATGCGCAATTACGTTCTTCTGTTATAATTGAGGGTGAACTCATACGATTCGATTCTCATTCCAGATGCCGCCCAGGAGAGAGGGCAGCAGCTAGGGCAGCAGGGGGAGTTGAGACTAGGGAGGCTCATCAGGAGCAAGAGTTACCGCTGCAACTGCCAGAGATGATTTCGGCAACGCAGGTAACTGAATTGGTGGCGCAAGCAGTTGAAGCAACGATGATCGCAATGGCAAGGTACTTGCCACGAGATCAGCCACAAGTGTTAGTGGCACCAGATGTTCAGGCCCACCCAGGGCCGTCGGGGTGACAGCAAGTAGGAGAGGATTTTCAGATATAACGCTAGCGTGTCAGTGGATGAGAGATATCCAGCGTCACCTACGCATGGTAGATTGCGATGAGGTGCAGGAGCAAATGCTAGCCACTTTTAGTTTAGTGGGAGCAGCGCTACAGTGGTGGGAGTCGATCACCACGGTTGAGGAAAGGGATACACTAGCTATTGTAGGGTTTTGGGTGCGGTTCGACCGCCAGTATTTTCCTCCAGCGGTTGGGACCGAAATGAGGAGAAATTTAGTGAGGTGACTCAGGGAGACCGTTCAGTGGCCGATTACGAGGAAGAATTTACTCGTTGGCAAATTTTGTACCGGATAAGGTAAGCGATGAAGAGAGAAAGAAAGCAAGGTTTATCGATGGGTTAGCCTGGAGAATCAGACAACATTTAATGTTTAGAATTATTTAGAATTCTTAAAACAAATGTGCATCTAAAAATATTTTGAATTCATAAAATTAATGTTTTGTACAAATAATGTTTAGAATTATTTTTAAAATGTTTAGAATTTCTAAAAATTCCTAGAAATAATGTTGTGTACAAATAATGTTTATAATTCTTAAAACAAATGTTTAGAATTTCTAAAAATTAATATTTAAAATTCTTAAAAATAATGTTTAGAATTTCTAAAAAATCCAAAAAATAATGTTTTGTACAAAAAAATGTATAGAATTCTTAAAAAAATGGTTTATTATAGAATATTGAATCTGACAAGTCCGTCGCACTTCAGTATAACTAATTTACAATGCAATGCATATCAAATGATGGTTTTTGAACGTATTTGATTATTCCACATTGTTAATATTATTTTTTTTAAATTTTCTATATTTTTTTCAGAATTTTTTGCACTCTCTAAATAGCGCATCGTTGTGCATCACCCCGTATCGCCCGATACCGCGCCCGAGTTGAAAATCGGGTTTCCAATACCGAGACTTTGAACCATGCTCCCGCTTCCACACTCACTCGGGTCGAACTTTTCTAAATGGGGGAGAATGTTGTATGCACGAGGTCACGAGCTCTGTTGTTAGTATCGGACGATTCCCGATCGTCCGATACGATTCGATACTAACATAAAAAGATACGTATCGGTCCTTTGTATCGAAAATACCCATTTATCGTACGTATCGGCTTTGAATTGCGAGTCGATACCTGACATAGCCACTATACTCGCGATTCACTTGCGATTCAAACTGTCTGGTCGGGAAGGCCTGTTTTGAACACAAAAAAAAACCTTTTTTTTTATTTTTTCTGGCCGAAAATGCCTTAAATATCATTTAAAGACTTCAAAACACATAAAGGAGAAAAACCCTAGGTAGAAAAGGTCCCTTTCTCACTTTGTAACAGCACTTTCTTATCTTTTTCTTCAAGTTTTTGCCAAGAGAAGCTCCCACCCTATTTAAGATCATTTGTTTTAGTACTTTGGTAAGTAACCTAGTTTATTTATTTATTGTTTCTCACTTTCTCAACCTATTTAATGTCTTCCTACTTATTTATTAAGTTGTCTTTATTTATTTATTGTTTTGGTAGCTTCGATCTTTTATATTTCTTCTTTATTTATTTAGGAAATGACAAAAAAAAAGAGAAATATTGTGGTTGACCCCACATGGGATTATTGTGAAAAGGTGAATGATAATCCCACAGTTTGCTGCTTATTTTCCCTCTTTTTGCCCCTGTTTTGGCCACTAGATATTTCTGTTTTGGGGCAGCAATATGTTGCTGTTTTGGGCAGCATTTTCATGCTATTTTAGCCTTATTTTACCCCTGTTTTTGTCCACTATATATTTCTATTTTGGGGCAGCAATATGCTGCTGTTAGGGGAAGCATTTTCATGCTATTTTAGCCTCATTTTGCCCCTGATTTGGCCATTTTAGAAGTTTGAATCATATTATGTTATATAATTGATTGTAAAGTGCTCTATATTTTTATTTATTTTTTACAATTTTTTTTATTTTTGTGCCGTATCGTACGATGCGTATCGCGATACGATTCACGATACACAAGGTTTTCGATACACGATACGTATCACGATTCAACAACTATGGTCAGGAGGGCTTAATTGTATATCTGTTTTTCTTATTTACGTGCCTTTTTAGGTTATTTCCTTATCTTAGTTAGGGTATTATGTTGAAGGTAATATTTCTATAGAATATCAGTGCAGGGTTCTTTTACCTTTTTTTACTAGCAAGATAACTATAGTCTATAAATCAGGTTGTTGGCCAACCATTATAAGCACTTGGCATTTTAGTGAGAGAAGGAGTTTCTTGATCAGTGCTTGCACTTGCGATTGGATCCAAGAAAGAGATTGTGCTCTTATTTACCTTCAAATTGGTGCATCTTGTGCAAGGAGGTCGGTGAAGTTTTGGAACAGGCCGTCTTCATTGCTCTTTCACGGGAATCTTTTGATATAATATCCTTTCCAAACTAGAGGTGAAGGATTTACCTAATTCAAGGGTGATCTTGTGGCGGAGGGAGGTAATTGGTGACTTTTTTTCCTAAGAACTCGGTGGATTCATTGCTCACCCTTTCCTTTAATTTGTATTTTTTTTCTTCAGTATTCCTATAATATCACTTCATATCCACAAAAAGAATTATATTACTGCTTCTTAGCCAGAATCCAACTTCGCTTCGCTGATGTTACATTAGTGTGATAGGGCATTAATCTCCATAATGGGGAATTCGTGCAGGCTTTAGGTCTTGACAGAGTAATAAAAGTAAACTCTCCATTTATGGCTAAAGCTACTACAATTTTCGACAGCAGCGATTCCATATATGTATTTTGACGTATATGTATAGTATTATAATGAACAAAACTAAAATAGAATTAAATAAAATGCAATAAAAATATGTACCTAATCCCAACGATGCGATTTCGTCTTGGTAAAAGAACTTGTCTCCCTTTGTTTTTTCCTTTTCATGAAGGCTTGAATTCATCTTCTCAACAGCAGCAAGCACATCCTGCAAAAGTGATGCTTGCAAATGAGTATAATGCACAGCGATCAGCAATCTTGCAAATTAGCTTTTATATATTAAAATTCTAAGTCAACATTTACACAAGTGTATATTAAACCTTAACAACTATTACATCACATCAGTATGGAACCACTTACTGATAAAGAGGAAAGAGTGTTTTATCCTTTGATAGAAAAAAAATTGCATGATACCATACTATTATATCGATAGTGAATTTAATTTCAGGAATTGAGAATTTTAGACTTTGTAAGAGATTAATTATGAAGTATAATAACTACACCTAAGATGATGTACCCAGATAAAAACAAAAATTCAAAATTACAATGTTAGAATATTCTAGCTAGAGGTCATGAAGTATGAGATCTTAGAATTTCTTCTTATATATTGCATAGGCACGATTTCACCTCCTATAGGCAGTGTTAGATAGAAATGGGAACACTTCACGTCAAAGAGATAATAGTAGATATAAGGATGCTAGTTCGACCTCTTGCATTTCGAAAGCAAAATATACAGAATATTTGACTTAATCACCATATGATGTACTTCAAAGCATGTCCTTATTTTAAGTTAAACAACATTTGAATTGCAAATAAAGAAAGAAAGAAAACGATAAAGAAAAAGAAGACTTTTATTTTGGTGCATAACGAGAACTTACCTCCCACGATGCTAGGCTTTTCATGTACGGAGGAAGACTTTCATAATCATCTTTCGATAAACATATTACCGATTTAGAATCTTCAAATGAGTTCATTTCGTTTCCCATTTCCCCTAGTTTCATGATAAATGACAACATAGGTTACTCACATGTTAAGTAGACAGAACTTGAATAATCAAAAGTTGAGAACTTTGTACCTTCGATTACTCCCGATGTGTTTGTGGCAGGTTGATATGATCTTTGCATCTCAATCTTATCATTAGCTGCAAAGAAAAATATTATATATATATATATATATATATATATATATATATATATATATATATATATATATATATAGAGAGAGAGAGAGAGAGAGGGAGAGAGGGTGGGGGGGGAGGGGAGATAGAAAGAAAGAGACCATTAGTGCATAGAAGTTTTCGTTTCAAAGGCTCTTGTGTCTTGTAGGGGATATGTTGTCCCGCGATGTCTATG
The DNA here is from genome assembly GCA_949130495.1 of Sambucus nigra. Taxonomy (NCBI): domain Eukaryota; kingdom Viridiplantae; phylum Streptophyta; class Magnoliopsida; order Dipsacales; family Adoxaceae; genus Sambucus; species Sambucus nigra. The sequence continues at coordinate 95,070,892 of OX422216.1, read as the reverse complement.
TTATTATCTTTTCATTGATATAATCAATTCACTTGTTTGTTACAACAAAAACAAAATTGGTGAAAAGCAAAAGGCGATGAGTTGTATCAATTATTTAGGCGTAAATGTGATACACGAATGCAGAAAAGTAAGTCTGGTATGGAGGAAAGTGTGGTGTGTTACAAACAAGAGGTTAAGTAAATCCCTTTAGTTATGCAAGAAATGGTAAAAGTGGGATCTGGATAAGTAACTTTCCTTGAAAAGAAAAATTGATTGTGAGGCAACAATATGTAAAAGAAAAGGGCAATTAATGATGATGGGATTGAGAAGATGGGTATGATTTGATTAGTGGCATAAAGTGAGCTTGACCTTGTGATGCTATAGTGGCAAGACAAGCGTCGGATAGTCCGAGGTTTTGTAAACTGAGGGAATCCTCGAATCTAAAAACAGTTAAGAAATATAGAGAGGTTGTGTCCCAATCCCAACCCAACAACCCTAACATGAAAATTATGTAACAACAAGGATACAAAGGGTCTTCCTCTTCCTCTTCCTCTTCCTCTTGGAATGAGTTCAAGTCTAAAGTAGTATTCGGGTGGGAGACTTGTTCTTCTTCATCTATCTCATCAATTTCTGGAATGGTTAAAGAAAATAATGTAAGTTAAAAAGAAGGAAGGGTTAGTTGTAGACTGTAGACTGTAGTAGTATCACTATTACCATATCCATAGCCATAGCCAAAGGTGGTGTTGAGGTGGAGAATGTGAGTGTTGGTGTTGTTGAAAAGCTCATTACAGTGACCCAGCAGCTCCTCAAACGACACCGTTCCGAAGGACATTGAGTCCAGCAAGTTGAGGTCGCTGCTGGTGGAACACACGCGACGGTTCAGGCATTGAACGAAAGTCGTAGAAGCAGAGTCTAATCAAACAAAATTATTCACTTTCATTTTCAATGTACCAAATTATTTAACAGAAAAACAAAAAAACTACCAAGAGGGATGGGACGACGCTCCACGGACTGCTTCAGAGCGTCACAGCTACTTTCTAAGTGGTTGCACACGCACGCTAGGGTTTTGCAGAATTCCCCTATTGAATCATCCATCTCTCTACCCTACACACAACACAAAATCATCTATTTTAGCGCTACATCTAAATCAAACCACACCTTTCTTATAAAAACTATACTATTTTCAAACCCATTACCAGCGCCTGTAGCTCAGTGGATAGAGCGTCTGTTTCCTAAGCAGAAAGTCGTAGGTTCGACCCCTACCTGGCGCGTCTTCTTCTTCAATTTTAAATTCTTAGGCCCGTCAACGGGCCGGGTTTAGGGAGATCCATATTCGTGTAATCGGGTCTTCATCGGGTTCGGATTCGAGTCTACAATATTGGATTCAGACCCGGATCCGGGTCTGATCAAATATGTACATTTATTTTATTTTATCCCCCTTCTTTATTATTTAATCTTAAATTAAAATATTTTGTAATGCATTGTAGAATATTATTAGTATAAATAAAACATATATTACTTATATTTATGATATACATAAATATATATATTTTTATATATAATACTTACATGTTATATTGATAAGATATATTTATAAATATATATAAATTTATAGTATATATGTATATATATACAAAATAATAATGTACAGTTCGGGTCGGGTCTTCGGGTCCGGGTCTTGTATAAGATCCAGACCCTACCCGTTTAATAAACGGGTCTTCGGGTCTTGGGTCCAAAAAAATATGCTCAGACCCTATTATACGGATCGGGTTCGGGTCGGGTCCGGGTCCAGACCCGACCCATTGACAGGCCTAGGCCCGATTGGTTTGTTGTTTCGAAAATTATGTTTAAATTCTATTTTTAGAAAAAAATTACATGGTTTTGAAGATTTTTATAACTTGAAATAGTGTTTGGCAAACTGTAGTTAAAAAACAAATTTTTTTAATAATAATTTCATAATAAAAATAATACAATAAGGGTGGGACTTTATAGCTCACGAAAAAGATGACTAAATTTCAACTTGAAAGGTTACAAAATACATTATGATTGCACATGTGCAGTCCACATTGCTGTAGCAATACGATCTCTCTTCCTAGCCATCCGATTAAGTCGTGGTTGTGTCATGTCCAATGGAAGTGCATCACGGTCTTGTTGTTCATCTGGTAAGGGAAGTACAAAATCTTCATCATCGAATTCGGCAAAAAAACTATCATCCCATGAATGTGTGTGCGAATGAAGTTATGCAATGCACAACATGCATTAACCATTAAAACATGTCGAGTCGGTTTGTAGTTTGTCATATACTTGAAAATTGGAAATCAATTTTTAAACACCCCAAAGGTTCTCTCAATCACATTTCTTACCCTAGAGTGCCTCTTGTTGAACAACTCCTTTTGACCAACGGGCTCCTCATTTCGGTAGTCTTGTAAATGATAGCGCTCACCTCTGTATGGTGCTAAAAATTCGGGCATATTGCTATATCCGCAATCCACTAAATAGTATTTATCTGTTAAAGAAACCCAAAATATATTTATATGAAGTATAAAATTTGAAAAATAAATAAAGAAAAGCACATATTTCAATATACTTACGATTTGGAGGGGGCTAATAGGCCATTTTGTAAGGCAGTTAAAATAACCCGAGAATCATTGACACTACCTTCCCATCCCGAATAGATAAATGTGAACATCATGTCGAAATTACATGCCGCCATAACATTTTGCGAAACGAAGCTTTTTCGTGAATGACATGCAATGTGTCGATTACTAGGCGCCCAAGCATCGACTAAAGTCCCATCAATTGCACCAACTGCTCCTTACATTCAAATTTCAAACTATTGAACTCAACTTATATATATGCATTAAAATTCGTATATAATATAAGAGGACAAAATACCTGGAACCATGGGAAGTAGTCGGTATTCATTGCAATTCGTTGAGGTACAATGTCATAATCTGAATGGGAAATAAGAATTGTCGCTGCACTTGCCAACGCTCTCAACACGACTTTAAAATGTCGATTAATTATCTCTGTCGAATGTTGAAAGCGGTCCACGACAACTATATGCCTATGGCTTTGACCAACAACGTACAATAATATTGCTACGGACTCTTCGACGGATACACGACTGTGTTGTGAATTCTCTATATAGTTGTCTGTCACGAGGAAATCACATAAAGACCGAAAACATTGCTGGTTCATACGAAAAATATTTTGACATTTCTTTACATGGCCATCAAGAATCTCTTTTTCGTATTCAACACCCGTGAGTGCAGACGAATGATAAGGAGATTTTTGTTGTGACAATATCATCTGGAGTGCCATAAACGTCTCAACTTCTTCACTTCCATCATCCGAAGAGGAATTCATGTTGTTGTTCATTACATCAAACTGCAACTACAACTGCAACCAACACATATTAAACCAACATATATTAAAAATAAATTAAACAGACCATATATAACAGCCTGTATGGAATAGCCTACAAACCATATATAACAGCCTACAAACATATTACGCAACCCTTTATATGGAAACCAACACATATTACGCAACCTACAAATATATCTATAGCAGCCAACATTTATACCCTGCAAACATATCTATAGCCATTTATAGCAGCCAACATATACATTATATAACAGCTCATTAAAACATTATATAGCAGCTCATTAAACCAACATAAAGTAGCCATATATATATTAAACTAACATAAACCGTATATAAAGCAGTTACAATACATAAACCAACATAAACCAATAAGTCCACCTACATTAAATCAACATAAATTATTGCAGCCTAAAACCAACAAGTCCGCCAACATTAAACCAAACTCTCCATCCAAGTTCGTCATTCATACAAATGAACGCCTCCTGGTAAACCTTGTATTTAGCAAATGCATCCAATGCTTTCAAAAACTGGTCAGCGGGAACGTCCACCACGTTGTCGAGTACGGACAAACAATTTGTCATACTAAATGGATTGGGTACAGTTTGGGATTTCAATTTCTCAGTCCTAGCTCGTGATGTTATAGTCAGTGCTTCCATGCAACTGTCCATCAAAGAAGTCTGAGGACTTTTCGAAGGTCGTCCACTATCATGAGTAGTACTCTTTCTACGACAAACTTCCTTTGTAGTTTGAACGTCATCAACCTCCTCACACATACCAGTTTGTACAAACTCATAATTAATTTATCTCTCCTCATCTGAATCAATTAGACCTTGCATGATGCCCTCCCGCACATACCAGTTGTTATACTCCATATAACATGCAAGCCTTCTTCTTCAATGGCTTAGATTTGGGATTAGCCTGAAAAATATTACGAAATAAATAGACTGAAAATAGGAATTACAAAAAATAATAATAAAGTCATTGTATATAGGAGTTTACCAATAAATAGGTTACCCAAGCATCATCCTCAGCAGTCACAGTTCCCGTTTCGCTGTTCCAACCAACCCCCGTGGTGTCTATAAGTTTTGTGAATGAGTGCACTTGTTCTTCAACCTACTATATTTACATTTCACTTGAGCAACTGAGAATGATCGATTGGTCTCAGTTTTAATTCGAGTCACAAATTCTTTCCAAACCTTTTGCAGGAAAGGAGGAACTTTTCAGATTATTGTTATCAACTTCGACCTCCATCATCAAAATAAAAGCCCGCTCAGCACTTGTTGACCATAACCGCGTCTCCTCGGCCCCACGAGACATCTATATCACAAATTTATAAATAAAAATACTACATACTCCATAAATAAAAATAAAATGCATAAATTCTATATAACATAAATTGTAAATTCTAAAAAATACAAATTCCATAGCCCTGTCCATAAATTCTAAAAAAAGCATATTCCATAAATTCTTGAGATACATATTTCATAAATTCATTAAATACATATTCCATAGCCCTGTTTTTTTTAATACATAGCCTTGTTATTTTTTTTAAATACATACTCCATAAATTCTTGAGATTATTCAAAACATCAACCAAAAATCTTCAAAAAATGCTAACATCAACCATAAATAAAATAAAAATATAGTAAATCGATTAACCAGATGAAAGAGAAAAATGCAAGCATCGGAAGATTATCTTCAAAACAAACAATAACCAAAAAAAATTCAAACATGAAATTGAGGATATACCGAGCCAAATATGGAAGAGAGATTGTGTGCAGATCCTTCGCACCTCTTTGTCCGGAGATAAGGGGTCGCCCGTTTTAGGAGACAACGAGATCTTGTCTTGCACACCACGTATATTTCGAGGCTTTTGTGGGTTTATATAGGAAAGCTTATGTCTGGAGTTGGGGTTAGTTCGTAGTTGGGGATAAAATAAAAATCGGAGTAGGTGAGCTGTAAAATCATATGGATTTAAAGGGAGATGACCGGAGGTATATATTAATGGTGATAGGGAGTTCAGACATTAATGGAAATGGTTGGTTAGTTGTGAGAGGTAAGATATGGACGAGGACGGGAGACGTTGGTTGTTGGTGTTATAATGTTGAGTAATAATAGAGGTCAAAATCGTTTTTTAAACAAATCGATTAAAACAAAACTTTTAAAATCTAGAGTTAAAACATTGGGAAGGAAATCGTATACCAAACAGGCTTTTAAAGCCCATTTAGAATTGTAACATAAAAAACTTTGTTATAACAATAAACCAAACACGCCATTACTTATATACCTTTATACTTTAATTTCTTCTCATTATTAAAATTGAATTAAGGGATTTGCATTTACTTCACCGTAGTATTTAGAGATACTCCTAAGATGTTCAATAACTATACTAATCATTCTAGTGCATGTGTTTTGATATAAAAAATTATTCACCTACGTGGACCAATCAAAAGTGGATAAGTGCCTCCCTACGTGGCAGAAATCCTAGTCAGTAACTCGGTAGGCACGCGTGACCAGCGTGAAGAATGCAAACCATCAATATAAATGAAAAGCCACCACACGGGAAGTACAACCAAAAGTCTTATTTCACGTGGTTCATACAACCAACCGTCACATTCATTATGTTCAGGGGTAAATGCTTAAATATATAAAGACATTCCAACCCTTGATCTTTGGATCACTATAAATACATTGTATTCCTTTCATCAAAGGCAAGATAGAACGGATTCTATGATATTATTATTAACAAGGATACCTAGCTTTCTGTAGTCACTGAAATCGATACAATAACAATGGACGTAGGCTTTCTTACACAGCCGAACCACTTTAAAACTCTGTGTCTTTTATTTACTTATTTCATTGCAATCATATATTTTATCTGTGATTAGAAAATTGAACCTAGTCCATTTTTTTAAATCAACAGATTGGCGCGCATCTGTGTGAACGTGTGTCTAATTGTCGTTCTCAATCTCGTATATTCTTGCTCAAGGAAAAATAAATAATCCAGACCCGAGTGCCAGGAACGAAGGCAACCCAGTCGTTCCATTTGCTCCGCCTATGACAACCGATATAAATGGGATTCTTGTTAATATTGCCAGGGGTCAAGATGTTATATAGGAAATAATGAGACAATTGGCACAATCAATACAAGCTAGATCTCCAGCCTTATCCAGATAGCAAGAAATTCCTTCACTAATGAGAGAAATGTCGCCTCCACCTCCTAGGCATAGCCGATATAGCTATTCCAGATCATCTCATGGTAGGACTTATCACCCAGGAGTCAGTTCATCAGTTAAAGCAAAAAAGTTATATGATGATTATTATTTCTCTCCTGAAAGGCCAAGCGTCCTGGAAAGATTGAGTAGAGCTTCACCTTTTGATTATTTAAGACCCCGAGTAAATAAGAACCTTTATAAAGCGTTATTCAAAACCACCCAGTATCCAGTCGACCATCGTGAAGCCTAGGCCAGGTCAAGATCAAGCATCCGACGATCTATACACGTCGAGCAGACTTCTCAGAAAGAGAGCTCAACACAAACACAAGGTCGGGATATATGAGCTATTTCGCATAAAGCTAATGCAGGCAATCCGTCATGGAAAGGATTAATCCAACGATTGGAAGACCGGCTAAGAGAAATGGCAAAATCAAAGAATCCCTTACAGAGGAACTTTATTAAAGGGTTTCCCCTTCATTCAGGCAATCGTTGGTTTCCCAATTCCATCTAAATTTAAAACCTATGTTGTCGCCCCAAAATATTATGGTAAAATTGATCCAGTTTTGCACATTGAATAATATCAAGCTGTAGCTGACATTTATTCAGTCCCTGATGAGATGAGATGTAGAGCATTTTTAAGCACTATTACAAGTTTTGCCCAAATATGGTACAATAACTTGCCCCGAGGATAAATTACCAACTTTAGCCAGCTTGTCGAGCTATTCATCAGCAACATTTTTTTAGGGGGCTAAGCCAGTAAAAAGAGTAGCCCATCTTTTTAGTGTAAGGTAGCGAGTAGGAGAAACAATTAGGGAGTATATCACTCAGTTTAACAACGAGAAATTAGAAGTGGTTGACTATGAGGAAAAACAACCATCACTGCTTTAATGAGTGGGTTCCTTCGTGTGAACTGTTTTATGATTTGTCCAAAGATCCTTCCAAAACCATGATTAAACTCATGGCTAAGGCAGAAAAATTAATAAACACCGAGGAAGCAGTGGCTGCAAAACAGAGTCATGTCACTAAGCCTGATACGAAATATCAAAAGGAGCAGAAGAATTAGAAGACAGAGAAGGATCGTAATGACCCCATTTTCTTATGCCAATATATAATTGTCTTCTTTCAATTTCGTTACACTTACTATCTAATAATGATATATTATTACATATATGATATTTCGAGTTCTTAATATGACAGATCCCATTTTTAAATTTGAAGAATCAACGGTAAAATGGGTCAGATTGAGATTTTATGGCACATCCTAAACTAAGTGATAAGTTTTGGGGTAGAAAATATAATTTTATGAAACTTTAGGGACTTGGTTTTAATAAAGAAAGTATCAGGGACCAAAATGAAAAATAAAAAGGGGCCTTTTTGTAAATAAAATATTTTTAGGGACCTATAAGAAATATTAAAAATATTTGGTGTGAAATTACCAAAATGCCCTTCAGGTTCGAATTGACCCTTATACCCTTAATACCTTTCCACCTCGTGCTCGGTTTTGACACCTCCACCGTACACGTGTCGTCGTTAGAGCAGAAGCCAAAACACGTGTCGTCGTTAGAGGAGAAGCTAAAACACGTGTCGCAGTCCAGTGAAATAAGACTGCAAGATGCCTCCGTTACGCGACACGTCAACGCTGACTCCCATTGTAAAAGCTTGGTCAGCATGGACACGTGTCAATGCCGTGATATTTTTGGAAAACTATAAATAGGGCCTTTGGGGATCATTTGAAACTCACACCAATTCCTTGAGAATTATAGAAAGAAATAGTGAGAGAAAGTGTGAGAAAGTTTAAGAAGAAGTTCTTAGGGATATTCATCTTAAGGTAATCTTAATGTTATAATGCCTCTTTATAGTTTTAATTTATTATTTTATAGTTTTACTTGGTAGTTATGCTGGTAAAATACAATAAAGAATTCACTAATCAAAACTTAAAATTTAGAACAAATCCAAGTTGATTTTATAAACTTGTTTGAAATTATACGCTTTTAAAAATGATTCTTTTTAAAGAAATTGCTCGTTATTATGGAATCCCATTTTAAGTAATTCCAAAGTCAGGCCCGGTGAAGTTCTGTCTAGATGAGATGGTATTTAAGTGGTGCCCCTGTGACCCTCCATCTCTACTGGGAATGAATCCGAAAATGTTCTGTTTAGATGAGATGGTATTTAAGTGGTGACCCTTCCATCTCTACTGGGAACCGACTGATGAGGAAAGACTATAAATTGAATTCTTCAATTACGATCAATGAGTTTTAAAAGTTGACAAATGGGGATTCAGTAATCCTTTAAAAGAGGAAGTTATTATTAAAGTATAGTATAAACTGGACCTTAGAACGTGTACTTAAATCTTTATCAGATTAACGTGTGATCGAATACTCAATACCAGTAAATTTGACCTCCATTTTGGGTGAGTACTCTGACATTCCTTGTGTATTTTGATTATATGATATTATGCAAACTATATATATTTTATGAACTGCTTTTATTCTCAAAATTCATGTGATACCGATGATTGATTCATTCGTGATATGTTTATATTTGTTCATATAAACATACCGATTAAAATGATTATTGAAAATGATATTGAATATTGAAAATGTGATTCGGCCTAATGGACCTCTTTACTGACTGACCTTCCCAGCTGGGTTATCGCTGGTGTGCCCTAAATAAGGCGTTGTGACGAACTAGTTCGATTGACCGTCAACTACCGGGGTATAATACGGTAGAAGAATACGGTATTAGAGTGTACTTGGCCATTAAGATGATATGATTGAAAGAAAAAGATATCACATTTGATTTGTTTCATTCTTCTTCTTCTGAGCTATCCAATTGTGACATATATACTATCATTTCAAAATATATATCTATTTACTGCAAGTTCCTCTCCATATAGGTATATGCCTTCTCTTTTGACTTAAATAGGTATCTATTTTCTGAAAACCCTGGAATGTTTGGAGATTGAACCTCATTCGACTTTTAGCTGATGTTAGGGCTGTGTTTTTTTTTCAATTTTTTGATTTTTCCGAATTCCGATCCGATTTTGGAAAGATTTTTTTATTTTCGATTTCCGATTTTTTCGAAAAAAAATCGGATCGAAAATCGGAATTTTTTTATATTCCGAATTTTTGATTTTCGCCGATTCGAATTTCCGAAATTTGTTCCGATCCGAATTTCTGAATTATTTTCCGAAATATTAGCCGAACTATTTTCCGATTGTTTTTCCAAAATATTTTCCGAACTATTTTCCAATTTTGCCATGAAATCTTTTCCGAAATAATTTATGAAGTATTTTTTCAGAAAATAGCCGAATTTTTCGAATTTTTGAATTTTCGAATTTTGCCGAAAATTCCGAATTCGAAAAAAAAAAACATTTCCGAAAAAAATCGGATTCGGCTTCGGCACGCCGATTTTTTTGCCGATTTTTTCGGAAATTTTTTCGAAACATGCTTTTCTGATCCGATCCGGCCGAAACACAGCCCTAGCTGATGTTGAATAAATAACCATTTTTCAGAAAATGTTTAGGCTCACGGACGGAACGAAGATGGACTATATTGAAGATTTAGCTTTTAGGGCTCTTTTTGTAAAATGTTTATTTAGAGCATGTCTGGTTCTCTTGTAATAAGGTTTAAATTTTCTCTTAAGTTGTAACTCGTTGTTACTTTTAATATATATGAAGTTTCCTTTAGAAAGCTCTGATGACGTAATTCCTTTACTTTCAGTATTTTACGATTCATAACCATGTGATAATATTTCCGTTGCATTTATTTAAGAAAACAATTAAATCGGAATATTTGTTGTCTTGGTAGCATATCAAGACACTCGTTCCCTAATACTATTTTGGGTCGAGGTCGTGACATGAGAAGCTCAAAAAGTATGGAATATACTCCATTGACTGCTAGCATTCACCATATCCTATAGAAAATCAAACACAGTAAGGATTTGCAATGGCCTGAAAGGTTGATGGCACCCGCTAACAGGAGGGTTAAATCTAAATATTGCGAGTTCCATAAGAATCATGGGCATACAACAGATAACTATATTGCTTTGAAGAATGAAGTTGAATCTCTTATTCAACAAGAAAAACTAAACAAGTTTGTTAATCGAGAAGAAGGCATAAAAGTAAGGGGAAGGTTAAATTCTCCATGCACGCCCAGAGATGATAGGAGGAGAAACCATGAAGATGGTTATGAAGATGATCCTGACCTGACGATGAAGCCCAAGTAACTAGAATGTGAGGTAGTTATGACCAGTTTTGGTTCATTTGATTGTCATGTAATTGCACGTGGCGAGGCATGAGGACACGATCATACTACCGAGAGAAAAACCTACCTAAATGAAGCACATGCCTGCTCTTATATCCAGAGAATCAATCTGAACAAAGATGATCGACCCAATAAGGTCAATAAAGACAAAGTGGTGATCGACTTTTCCGAGAATGACCTCTCAGGGGTACTCTACCCTCATGATGACACATTGATTGTCAAGTTCAGAATCCAGGATGCCTTCATCGCCAGGGTTTTGATTGATAATGCTAGCTCGATCGATATAATGTTTTACCCATGTTTTCAGAGTTTAGACTTGAAACTCAACCAACTGGAACCTTACCACATGCCATTAATAAATTTTTAGGTGAAAAAGTTTACCCATTGGGCACAATCAAGTTAGAAGTGTTATTCGGCACCTGATCGATAAGCCATACGGAGAAAATGCGCTTTTTTATGATGGATAAAAATGTTCAATATGCCTATAATGTGATCCTCGGCAGGGTAGGATTAAAGAAGTTTGAAGTTGTACCGTCAACAATCCATCAATGTTTGAAGTTCCCAACTCATTTTGGGGTTGGTATTGTAAAAGGTGACCAAAAGGTGGCCAGAGAGTGTTATTACTCCTCAACCGAGCAATAAGAGTTGATTGATTTGAAGAAGAAGAAGACCACCCCTTATCAGGTAGATACCACTGAGCCCAACAGTAATTCTGAAGCTGAAACTTTAGATCCCCGAGATAAGACGAAGTTAATCAAAGGGAAGATTAAAAAGCTACTGAAAACATTGTCCTCAATGATGACAAGCCAGAGAGGACTACGCAGATCGGCTCAACACTGGATCCAATCCTTAAATAGGAATTGATTATGTTCCTGAGGCAGCGGTAAATTATATTTTCTTTGAGACATGAGGAAATGCCTGGGATTGATCCCAACTTCCTCTGTCATGAGCTCAATATCAATAAGGATGCCAAGCCGATCAAGCAAAGGCTCGGGGTTTTCAGTTCAGAGAAAAATTAAGCTATTCAGGAAAAGGTGGAGAAACTTCAAAAAGCGTAATTTATTGAAGATGTTAAATATCCATCCTGGTTGGCTGACGTTATTATGGTCAAAAAGAAAAATGATAAGTGGTGGATGTGTGTGGATTTTACCGATCTACATAGAGCATGCCCAAAAAAAACACTTCCCCTTGCCTATAATCGATCAATTGGTGGATGCTACATCAGGACATGAGCTTTTGAGCTTCATGAATGCTTATTCTGGGTATAACCAGATAAAGATGAAACCAAAAGATAGGAAAAGCACAACTTTCATCACCAACCGAGGAACTTATTGCTACAACGTAATGCCTTTTGGGCTCAAAAATGCTGGAGCGATGTACCAGAGGTTGATGAACAAGGTATTTGAAGAGCAGATAGGCAACAATATGGAGGTTTATATGGATGATATGTTAACAAAAATCAAGAAAGCCTCAGATCACACCAGCGACCTGAGTCAAAGTTCTGACTAGTTGGAAAAGCATCAGATGAAGCTGAATCCGACCAAGTGCGTGTTCAGGGTGCAGGAAGGAATGTTTCTCAGCTTCATAGTTAATAAAAGGGAAATTAAAGCTAATCCAGCAAAAATAAAAGCTTTGATAGAGATGCAGTCGCCGAGTTGCAAGAAAAATGTACAAAGGCTTAGTAGTAGAGTAACAGCTTTAAATAAATTTATTTCAGGGCAACCGATAGATTCTTGTTGTTCTTTAAGGTGTTGAGTAAGATTTTTGAGTGGAATGTAAAATGTGAAGAAGCGTTCTAAGGATTAAAGAAGTATCTGGGCTTGCCACCTTTATTATCCCGACCTGTTTTAGGAGAAAAGTTATCCTTATACTTAGTTGTTTTTTAGTCTGTAGTTAGCTCGGCCTTAGTTCGATTGGATAATGGGATCCAAAAACTAGTTTACAACACAAGCAAGGTATTCAGGGGAGTCGAGATTAGGTATCCACGCTTAGAAAAGCTGGCCTTAGCACTAATTGAAGCCTTCAGGTGCATAAAGCTCTATTTCCAAGCACATACTATAATTGTGTATATCGATCTACCTCTTCAGCAAGCACTCCACAAGCCTGAGAAGTCAGGATAATTGATGTATAGGGCAGTAGAACTAGGAGAATATGATATTGTGTATGAACTAAGGTCCTCATTAAAAGGCCAAGCTTTGGCTGATTTCATTACTGAGTTCACCTATCCAGAGGTTCCCGACCAATAAAACTTGCCTGCTGAGCAAACTTCTAAGGAAGAGAGCTCAGCTCAAATGCAAATCGAAACTACTGTCGATCAACTTGAATCATCCAAAACTCAAAAAATGGCTTAGAAATACACATAGTGGAGTAAGAAGACATTCTACCATAGTGGGACTAGATTTGGCTCCTTCATTAGGTGCCGAGCAAGTAGTGGCACATAGTTATTCACAGTTAGTGGTAAACCAAATGCTTCATTTATATAGAGTAAAATGAGAGTTGATGACCAAATACCTTGACAGAGCCATGGAAGTTATTGCCAAGTTTCTAGCCGTACAAATGAATAGAATCCCAAGAATAGCCAACGCCTAAGTTGATGCCCTTTCTTGGCTAGCTTTAGCAACAAGAGTTGAGCTCAGGATAATAATTCCAATAGAAATCTTGGCCAATCGGAGCATTGATGAGGATTTAATGGTTAATTTCATTACTGTAAATTTGGGACCTCCTTGGATGGAACCAATCAAGGCATTTATTGAAGATGAAATCCTACCACTTGACCTAAATGAGCTAAAAAGATTCGTTATAAACCAACAAGACATGTGTTAGATAAAGGGGTTTTGTATTGAAGGGGATTAACAATGTCCTTACTACACTGTGTTCATCCCTTAGAAGTGGAAGATTTAATTAAAGAGATGCATGAAGGTTCTTGTGGAGCACATTCGATTGGCCGGTCACTGCTCAAAAGAATCAATACTCAAGGATATCATTGGCCGACTATGAGGGTAGATTATAAAGCTTTCACAAGAAAGTGTGATAAATACCAGAAGTTCTATGCCATTCATAAAGCACCCAACGTTGCTCTAACACTAATAACTTCACTTTGGCCCTTCGTTATTTGGAGAATTGACTTAGTCAGACCACTGTCGACCACCAAAGGCAGGTTCAGATTCTTAGTAGTTGATGTTGATTACTTCACCAAATGGGTGGAAACAAAGTCGTTGATTGAAATGCCTTATGAGAAGGTGTATCCTTTCATTTGGAAGAGCATCATTTATAGATATGGGTTGCCTTATGACTTCATTACAGACCATGGAAGCCAATTTAACAACGATGAGTTTGAAGTATATTGTGTCCAGTCCAAAATCCATAAACTTTATTCTGTACCAGGACATCCTCAAAGTAATGGTTAAGCCGAAGTAACAAATGGAACTTTGCTCAACGGACTAAATAAGAGGCTTAATAGTGCTAAGGGTAACTGGATTAATGAATTGCATTCTATTATTTGGATTTGGAGAACAACGCTAAGAACAATAACTAGAGAGACACCTTACACGCTTGCATTTGGCACTGAAGCCACGGTGTCAATCGAGATAGGCCTACCAACTCATAGGGTTCTGAATTTTGATTCTCCAACTAGTGACTTGATGAGACGATTGGATCTAGATATGTTGGAGGAAGTTCGAAAAGATGTTGCTCTGAGAAATGTTGCATAACACCATAGGACCGCTCGCTTCTACGATAAAAAGGGTTGAGCCGATTAATCTAAAAGAATGCGATCATGTCCTTAAGAAGGTCATCCAGAAGAACAACAAGCTTGAGGCTAATTGGCATGGCCCCAACGTATTTCAGCAGTCATCCGATGAGGTACACATTGACTTAAGACTTTAGAAGGAGAAGAATTTAAAAAACCCTGGAATGCTGAGCACCTTCGAAAGTATTATCAATGACTTAAAGGATTTCCATAATTGTATTTCTTTTGCTTTATGTGCAGTTTCAATAAAATTTTGATTTCAGTCCCTTTAATTTTTCGATTTTTTTCGGAGTATGGTGATATACATCCCCCGGAAACAAGTAAAATTGTCTCTTGGTCTTCAGCTATTGCCGATTAATAGCACATACATAATTAATCAGGTTGAACTTATCTGCCGATCAGTGAAACATACTTAATCATGTTAAATGTATTAAATTCAAGATGCACCAACAGCTTAAGGCACAATTTCGCCCAAGATTAAACTTTATGTATGACTTCGTATGTACAAGTCACGAACAAGAAGTAATCATTACTTTGTGCATGACTCTGTATTAACAAGTCAAGAACAAAAAGTATTGCCCGACCAAGATAAATATTGGAATACAATCCCAATATGCTTGGTACCAAAACAATTTACTTAATGTATGACTTCGTCTTTGACAAGTCAAGAACAAGAAGTTTGTAAAACTTTGTATATAACTAAAACAGTTACAAATAAGTTTTACCTGACTAAGTTAAATGCAGGAAGATATGTAAACATTCCTAATCATTGGAATACACACATATATTCCTCATACACTTGGTCAACACTGATAACTAATGTTCAACTTGGATAAATAAAGCTATTTATAGTTTAATCTAAGTGCATTAGTAGAAATAATTCATTAGACCATTATTTAGTTGACTGGTTGACTAAATAATCAAGAGTTAAGAATGCAAAAATATGGATTCATATTGAAATATTAACTGTATTTCATTTAAATGAATAACAAAATACAGGAAAACTATTCAACTGGACGCTTTCCTCGAGCCTTAGAAGTAGGTTGCACTCTCTCCATTCCAGTAGGAGGATTATCCAAAGTATAAGGAGAGTTAATAAAGTTGAAATCTCTTAATATTCTTCTGTTGTTGTTGCTCGGTGCATTAATTAGATGAGGATGACACTATTTCAAGAACATCATGTAAACCATAATCTCCCAAATATTTGGTAATTACGCACTAAGGAATAACATCAACAAGGATCGATGATACGTCCAACTTAAAAGGAGTATCATCACAATCTAGCAAACTAGGCTTATTTCGATACCAAAGCTCGCTGTTACGATCATATTTCAGCAAAGTCAAGCAGTTGGTCCACCCCCACTTATAACCTTCACGGTGGCTTTGGGCAAGGTGATCATCAATATAGCCAAGATCTTCATTGTAGCCTTCCATCCACACTTCTCTGCATTATTTGTGAAATTGAAAGGTTGACCTTTCAACTTGATGTTAAAGTTTCTTCAAAACATCACTCTTAACCTTCAACTGCATAGATTGGTCAGCAATAACCTTATCCTTAACTTTCAGCTTTGTAGACAAATCAATAATAACTTGACTCTTTACTTTCAACTGGGAAACTTGGTTGGCCAATGTTTTATTGGTTTTGGCCTCATCAACAGTTGGTCGTCTCATCCTTTGCTGTCTGGAAGTTTGTACGGGCTTAGCTTTCTTTAGAGCTTCAAGTTCCTCCACCAGCCTGACATTTTCATTCTCCAAAAAAGATGCCCATTCATCTACACCACTGATAGATGACTGTTTCAAAGTATCTAACTCATTCTTGAGTTTATTATTTTCCTCCTCTAGGAGCTTGGTAATTTCCCTAGCCTCATTTATTTCCCCGATCAATAAAAAATATTTTTTTTGTACATGGAAGCATATTCTTCCAACTTATTCTCAAAGTCCCAGCCTTCACTCAAAGCTTTGTATTTATCTTCATAATCAGCATGAAGTGAAGCCATATTATATTTGTGATCTTCTTACGGATCTTTAATCATTTAATAATAAGATCTATTATTTGCTATAACCTTGTCTAACAAACATTGGAGGTGAATGTATGACTCTTTTACTTGATTGGATGCTTCTAGTCCAAGCAAGACGACCAAGTCTTCTTCAGCTAAACGAACATGGCTAGCTTTTAAAAGACTTCTACTCCGCTTGATTAGGTCGAATTCAGCATAAACTATTGTCTGCTTCCTAACATCAAACTGAAAATTGCAAGTGTAAGTAAACAAGTATAATTACTGAGCAAAAATGACACGAGTCTAAGAGTTCATTCAACCAAGTAAGAAAAGAAAAAAGTATGATAAGTACAACACATATAGCAAAAATGAAGAAATGTTTTCATTGATAATCAAAAAGGAGTTACACATTGTTGAAACTGTGGGTCATATTAAAAAGCAGAGAAACATAAAAAGAAAAGAACAGGGAGTTAAACCTTTTCCTTGTCCTGGACATTACTTCCAAAAGAATGGTCGATAGAAGGGATAACTTCGTTAATGGTCTTTAAAGTAGGCCCAATAGATTGAAGGGAAGATTCCCCATATCCTCCTTCATCATCAAAATCTTCCTCCAAGTTAGGAAAATAGCCTGGATCATGCCTAAAAAATAACTCAGACTCTGTTGGGGTGCCAACCTCCTTAAGTGCCTCCGACCAGTCATTCTTGAAAGACTTCTTACTCACGAACTCAATCTGAGCATAGAACTTGAAATGCTTTATCCTAACCCTTTTTGAATGAGTCCTCCTTAAGCTTCTTATTTTTAGCCTTTTCTGCGACCAACTTAGAAGATAGACCGCAGTTTTCTCCTCTACAGACTTCAGGAGACCTTAATTTGTAGCCAATTTTTCCTCGGCCAACTTGGACTTATTCTCAACAAATGATAAATTGGCCTCAGGAGTGGCCAACTTTCCTTCGACAATTAACAAACTGCTATCAGCAGTGACCAGTTTTCCCTCAGCAAGAGTGGACAGCATTCTGCAGCTCAGCATCCCAAGTCTTCTGTTTGGACTATAATAACTCCCTTGAAGCCTTAACAGACTTCCTCAAACCCTCAAGGGCCTCTTCAACCTCGCCACCAAAAGAATGGATTTGCTCGTCCTTCTCCAGTATTTGATCAAAAGTTGCTAAAAACTGCACAAAGGGCAACAACATATCACAAATAGTATCAATAGAAAAAGACAACAAGAGGCAATTAATAAAGAAGAAAAAATTACCATAGTCAAACTTTGGTAAGCATTGTCTGCCAATTTCAGTCCCGGCGGAGGGGCAAGAGTTGCTCTGCTAATAGAGTGAGTACCAATCTTAATTAATTTCCTGGTAACACCGAGATGTATGGCAACAGAGGATGACCCAATAACAGTTAAATCCTCCTATATTGTCTCGACCAAATCCTGGTCGGCACTACCTTTCTCAACTTGCCTCTCGGGCAAGCCTTTCCTTATCCTCTTGAGTTGAGGAGCAGCCACAGTCATTTCCTCATAAGTAATGACCCGAGGAACCTTCTATATATTAGCAGCCTTGGATGCCTTGTCTTTCTTCTTGGCATCCTCAATTTTGCTACCCTTGTCAGTAGCTCTCTTAGCAGTTGGAGACAAAGCTCCAGTCATCAAATCAGGGATCTTCCTCTTTCCCATGGCTGCAAGTAGAGAAGAGGGAATGACTGATGCGTCTAAAAACTCAAAAGAGGAAGAAGTCCCCAAATATTTTATGCACCAGCAAATTCTTCAACAGAGGAAGTAGGGAGTGGTTATTCTTCAAGATTGATGGGAACAACAGCTGTAAAAGTGGTGGGCCGAGCAATAGAAGAAGTTATAGAGCTCCTATACTGCAACGGATATGAGGCAGTTCTGGGGTGTTCCTCGTCAATCCTCTGGTGGATATTTCAAAGGAATTTCAGTTCTCGAATGTTGATGTCCTCTTCTTTAGGACACTTCTTCTTGCTCTCGACTGTGCAATATAAGAAATAAAAAAAGAAATTATGGATTAGCATATCATCAAATATTTGGTAAATAAAAATAGAGGAGTACAATAATAAATTACACAACCTATGCCATGACCCACCCGAGGGCACCTGGGCTCATCATGTACTTCTCCTATTTATAAAGGATCATGTTTCCAATTCTTAGCAATGACTCCATAATCAAAATAATACTTATTTGACTATGGAAAATTGACAACTAAGCCCCTATTGGCAAACCTAGTCTTCAGATAGTAAGTATTGTCATTAATACTCCACTTATAACAGAATATTAACTAAAAATGCTAATATGTGTTCCATATATCTTATTCATCCTATGAATCCCGTTGACCGCTCTCCAAGTATTGGGGGCTACCCTAGCTGGGACAACATCAAAGTGTTACAAAATTCTAAACAAAACCTATTGGGGAAACATGAATCCACACTCAACAATGAAGAGAGTGGGAATCCAGTTACCCTTAGGCAATGATAATACCTCAATAATGGGTATGAGCATTTCTAACTCTACCCAATCAGGAATATTCATTTCTCGCCTAAACTCATCTAAGGAATCCCCATGTATGATATAAACTATGGCTACAGTAAAGAATAAAAGAAAGCAAAATGAAAGGGTGGAAGAACGCTTATAGAGAAAATAAAGATTGAAGCGAAGGAAGAGTGCAAAGGAAAGCTCAAAAATAGAGAACTTGCAAAAGAAGAAGAGTTCGAAAGCTAAAAAAAGGTTTTGTATGAAAATTCGGCAAAATCTCGCCTTTTATAGCTTACCTGGGAAATCGTGCATGAAATGATTATTTGCTTCTATGATTGATGTTCTTACGGCTTTGCAGTTCTGATAGCACAAAAATACCAATTTACCCTTTGGCGATTTGCTAATTTTCAAATTATTTACAAGAATGCCATTACAAAATCGAAACACGGAAGTTTTTATAAGTCCCACATCTCGGCATAAGCCGACCAACACTGAAGAAAATATACTCCATCCTTTCAACAAAAGCATTAATAATGAAGTGTTGGGGGCTTTTGTTGATACAAAAAACTATCCACCTACGTGGACTAATCAGAAGTGGACAAGTATCACCCTATGTGGAAGAAATCCTAGTCAGCAGATAGTTACTCGGTAGGCATGCCAACCAACGTGAAGAATGCAAACCATCAATATAAATGAAAAGCCACTACACGGGAAGTACAACCAAAAGTCTTATCACATGTGTTTCATACAACCAACCGTCACATTCATTATGTACGGGTGTAAATGCTTAAATATATAAAGGCATTCCACCCCTTGATCTTCGGGTCATTATACATACATTGTATTTCTTTCATCAAAGGCAAGATAAAACGGTGTCTATGATGCTTATTAACAAGGATATCTAGATTTTTGTAATCACTGAAATCAATACAATAACAGTGGATGCATGCTTTTTTACACAACTGGACCACTTTAAAACTCTTTGTCTTTTATTTACTTATTTCATTGCAATCATATATTTTATCTGTGGTTAGAAAATTGGACCTAATCCATTTTTTTATGTCAATAATGTGTATCAGCCCATTTGTACCTTATGTGTGTAGGTTATAATTCTAATTATTGAACATCCAAGAGTATCTGTAGATACAATATTATCTCGGGAGTAAAGTAATAATAATAAAAATAAAAACTTAAATTTATTACTACATTTCATTCCAAGTCGTTAAAAGTTAACACTACAAATGCCCGTGGCCTTCCGAAAAACAAAGCAATTAAAAAACTAAAAAAATATTATGAAGTGTTAATATATTTATAAAGAGAGTCTTTTATAAGGACCTCGTATATACATACCCCCGTACAAATTATTTATATTGGCTTGAGAGTATTTTTAGTATATTGTGAATTGTGGTTGGACTATGGGGGGTATTTAATGCCAATCAAGGCAAGAACTACATCCTACTTTTCTCCTTTGGATTCATGTAATATGTAATTACCTCAATTTTTACAAAGATTATCTTAATACATTTATTACATATTATATTATGACTTTTTAAAACAATACGACCCAACAATTAATTTTTATTGTTATTAGTTTAAGTTAAGTGGGTAAATGTTGAGAAATAACGTATAAGAATATTTTGTAAAATATTAAAAGACTGGCTTAAGGATTATTGAAATTGATTTTATAATCATGACTGGATAACGACAATTGTATGCGATTTGTGGTCCCAACCTATTGAACACTTGCGACATGTATATTTTTATTTCAATCGTGTTTAGACTCTAACTTAGGCAATGTAAATATATATATCTAGTATCTTTTTATAATATTTTTGAATTTTTATTAATTATGTTTGAGAAAATACTACATAATAATAAAACTAAAATACGAATTGGTATGTATATGTTTGGATGGAATTTACAGACCCTATATTACGCTAAATAATATATTTAATGTTAAAACTAAGTGTCCGGGTCATGGGTACTTATTGGGCTAGTGCTTTAAACATAATGGAGTGCATTTTGAACCCACAAGAGTGACTTTTGCGAGCCTATAATCCGAAAATCTGGGATTTGGAGAAAGACGGAGAGCTTGTGTATGCGTAGGTGTGTATGGAGAAATTTAAGGAGAAGGAAAAGAAAAGTTCAAAGAATGGGAGAGAGTGGGCGTCACGCTAAAAAAAATGAAAACGCGTGAGGGAAATATAGAAGAAAGAAGAAGAAAATGGATAGAAAAAGAAAGAAATAAGAAGAAAGGAAGGAAGAGCCATTAAATAATAAGAAAGAGGAATAAGAAGTAATAAATCTCCAAGAAAAAACTTAACTCAATTAAAGAACCACCGAGCTTCAAAGAGGTAGGTCAAGATACAAATTTTTCTATAAAATTGATATAACTTTTAGAATTTCAATAATTATTCTTTAAGTTCTTTTTTCTCATAAATCTCTTGGATTTTTATTCATATTTGATTGTATATGCGTATGAAGTTATAAACATGCATGTGAATGGGAGAAAATATGTTAAAAATCACATTATTGATGTCAAGAAACCCTAAAAATCTTGTTAGATTTGTTCTCCGCATTTTAAATAGTTTTTCTGAACATTATATGAAAATTAACTCGAAACATGTTAAATTCCATAAAGTATCGTTGCTAGAATTTTTACAAAGATATATGATGAGTACGTAAGGATAAAATTAGAATAAAAAATTTACGGCTAGAGACAAAAAAAGTGTTAATGGGCAACATGAAAACGAGTTAAAGACTGGTGGACGAATTGATGTGCGGGGGGGTATGTGTATTAACGACATGTAAAATAATTTTTTAGTGACAAAGATTGTGTTTGTTTATTACAAGAAAGTGATTTTTTGATTGTATACCTTAAGAAGTGCGTAAATTGTAATAAATGTCGTTAAAATTAAAAGATTTCTTTGGGTGAAATTATTATTGTGATTGCGTTAGTATCATTTTTTTCTTGAATGTGCGGGGATATTAATGGGCAAAATAAAAATTCATTACTAGTTCATCACTACCCCGATGTTATTTAAGGGTTAGTTTAAACCATGGGAGAAATAGGTGCATTGTGTTTTATATTTGGAAAATGATTTTTTTTAATGAACTCCACGATAAATATTTTTTCGAGATGCCCTTAATATCCATATGCCCGGCTAATGATATTTATCCTCATTTGTGTCCAGTGATCTTTATCACATCTCGAAAGGAAATGGACTATTAAGCTCATTTCCACATAGAATAATCTCCGGTTGCAAATCTGAGTCTGATGCCCTATATGCAAGTTAGGATTCGAAGTGTTTGTTGCTCATATGGGGGGTCACCTGGGAGTCATATGTGTAGGCTAGGCCGGGAGGAGGGTGGCCGAGGTGGTGAGCCTACTGTACACACATTAACTCACTAACACAAGGGTTTCAGGGTAACATTTATATGCGCTTTCGTCTTATCTGGGATATTAAAAAATAGTTAGAAGCATAAAAAAATTATGAACAATTACAGTCTTGTAGTAAATTTCATTATCTACAACTTTCGTATGTTATGTTTTTGCGAGAAAAGAAGTTTAGGGGCTAAAAAATAATTTTTTTTATCGTGAGTCCTACGTGACAACATGAGTTATACTAATAAAAGGTATTAATTTAACCCAATTAGGATAAGAGGGGAATTTAGATTTTTCTTATACTTAAACTACGCACTATTATAAGACTTTTCATAATTTATACAATTTTGGGTGATGCAATTTAGTGACTCGGTGCTGTGCTTAAAGGACAGTATTACGATGAATAATTTTTAAGGTTGATTTAAAATAAAAGTGTTAACCAACCTCAAAGTAGTTTTTCGTGACGCTTGATGGAGAGCCCATGGGAAATTTAACTATGCATGACCTTTATTCCTTGTGTTTTTGCTATTCGAAGGTTTTGAACATGAAATAACGCAATTTAATTTGCACTCACAATTACTTGCCTATGTCATTTATGTTAACTTTCTCATGAAGGAATTGAGTCATACTAGCTATTTTAAAGGGCTAACCCACTTTATTGTTATTTTATATATTTAATTTAAGGTTTGGTATTGAGAAAGCCCAAGAAACTCTTTGCTCTATGTCACGCAGGAAACTACCCATTTGTCTCGTAGTGTGGTAAAGAACTTCTTGTCTTATCTTTTAACAACCATAATGGAAAGTATTAATGGAAATAATTGTGATTATTGTTTATGTAAGAATATATAAGAGTACAGTATACTCATTTGCCCCTGGACATTATGAATTTTCTTATTTCGTGCTACAAAGTACATTTGAGTATAGTCTAATAGGTCTCCATAAAGCTTCATCAACATATTAGATCATGCATGTTTTTTTCCCTAAGCTAATCACTTACGATAAAGGTATATGTATAGAAGACTTAAATTCACCCTCAGGTAAACTGATTTTCATAATCGAAAAATCTTTCTATTTGACCTTGTGGTTCTTTTGACTTGAGATTGCCAAATCCAAATATTCAATATTCTTCTTATATAAAAAAAAACTTATTATAATACCCTGTATTTTTTGTAGTATTTAATTAATTGTTAAATTGGTTATTGGTTTGTGATGAGTTGTTATTTTCATATAACATCGAGATGTGACTTTGAGATGTCAAATGTGATGGATTATGTAAATGCGTTACGTGTTGATTTGATTGTATTGCTATAAATTTTAATGAGCTCGTGATAATTTACTAAGATAAATAATTAAGTGACTTGGTATTATGGACATTGTTGATGCAAAAAACTAAACTAGGCCTAATTTATTGATCACAGATAACGTAAAATAAAACAAACAAGACACAAGAAATATTTAAAGTGGTTCGACTCAATGGAATAACCTACGTCCACTGTTATGCATTGATTGCCTTGAATTGTTTTTCGATCTCCCACAATTAGGGTGATACAATGTATTTATAGCCCAAGAGGGGTCTTGATAGTTGTCATGTGAAATGATGGAATGCCTTCATTCGTTTGGCCTTTACATCAATATATAATGAGAATTAAATATAAGAAAGTTGTAGCTTCATAAGCAATACAAGCTGTAAGACTGCTGGCGCTTGGTTGGCTGTACAAATTTGATTTTTGACTATTGGTCGGGTTTACCAGTTGGTCGGGCTTCATTATTAGTCGGGCTTCCTAGTTGGTCGGGCTTTTTCATCATGCTGACTTGAACTTGTGCCACATTGGATGACACGTGTTGGCTTGTAACTGGTCCACGTAAGGTGGTAAATTTTGGTATCAATAGAAGACCCCAATGTTTCATACTTGGAGTTGATGCGAAAGTGTGGAATATTATGCTTTGGCAGTTGCTCGGGTTGTTTGGTTAGCTGCAGAGCTTCCAGACTTGTGAAATTTACCCACTTGATTGACAGTTTTTGAGCGCGAATGACGATTTTGTAAATATTTCAAATTTTAGCGAACTTTTATGGGGTATCTTCATCTTTTCCTTTGATAGCCGTCGTAAATTCAACCGTCGTTCATTTTAATCATTACTTTTCCCAGTTTTCGATGCATATTATAAAAAGGGCGATAAATCTTCGCTCATCTTTGACCTCTCACTTCTGATTCTGCTGTCGTGTTCTTTGAACTTTCGTGCGATCATTTTCTTTTCAGTCTTCGGTTCTTGCTGAATCCTTAAGATTTTGTAAGAATTTTTCTTCCTTTCTTCTTTGTTTTCTTCATCATGGTTTATTCTATCGAGTCACTTGATAAGTTTATGATCGATTTTAATATTCCATCTTTGGTTGTACTGGAAAATCCCACTTTTCCTTTTGACTTTTTCTCTCTTGCCGAGGGTCATTGGTTTCCTTCCATCTTTATTGTTGAATACGGTTTCACGTTTCCTCCCAATCCCCTGTGTTTGGAGTTTTGTCAATATTTTGACATTGTACCTGCAAGAGTGACTGTTAACACATGGAGAGTTGTAAATGTAGTTTATAGGTTAAATCAAATTTATGGAACCCATCTAGGGACTTCAGAAATTATATTTTGTTATAAATGGGTAACTAGTGATACTATATTTTATTTGAAAACTAGGGTTGTTAGTAAAGCTTTGGTAGTTAATCTCCCTGATTATAATAGGGATTATTTTGATCATAGAGTAGTTGTAAAAAATTGTCAACATGCCACTTTAGTTGGAGGTGCTAAATATCAAGGACCTAGATGTCCGCTCTTTGGCAATTGGATAGGTTATTTCATGTTTTAGTAAATATGCCCTGATTATTTTTGATAAAATGTCATACTTACTATTGTTTTATTAATTGACTTGCAGTTGAGTGAAGTAAATTTGAGAGAGTTAAAGTTTATCTGGGGTCTTCATAAGGTAGTTGCTAAAGAGCACGTTAGGTCGGCCTCCTATCTGCTCCAGTACAAATACAATGTTTCTTCTTATTGCCAGAACTGCTGCCTCTCCTGCTCTGGTAATTGATCTTGACCAGGAGGTTGCTGTTGATTCTGATACTCCTCTGTCTGAAATTATGAAGAAGTGGAAGTTTCTCGACCTTTATAGTGGCAGTGCTTTTGGCTCCCAATCATCTGTTGAAGGAGCCAAGAACAAAATAGGGGATGTTATGAAGCCACGAGCCCCCAAAGGTCCAATCCCTAAAGATCCAACCCCCAAAGACCCGACTCCTAAGGATGTAGCTCCCAAAGAAACTTAAGAGAGGGCTTGTAGAAAAGGAAGTCGACCAAGTGACCCATCAACTGTTCTTGATTGATTTACCCTCTTCTGATGTTGTTCCTCCAGAAGTTATTAATTTTGGTTTGGCTAGGTGGTTGATCAATTCAGGTACTCTTCCAGACCACGGGGGTGGATGCCATGCTCCCTAGAACGAGAGTTTCTGAATTAGATGCTCAGAACTTTGTATCAGTAGGTAATTTCCCTTTTCTTGGTTTGATGGTATTTTATATCTCTCCTATACTCATTTTGATTTTCATCTTTTGCAGTTCTTGGTACACTTCAATAATATGCTAGAGAAGGATGATGCAATCATGGCTTCTTCTTCAAATGAGGTAGAGGAACTTTATCTGGTTTGAAGAAGTTTCTGCTTGAATCTCTGTTTGAAGAAGTCTCTGCTTGAATCCCATGATACCAAGATACTAAGAAAATGCATTGCATTTTTCAAAATTGGTCATATGGACTTGTACGAAGAAGAAATTATGACACCCCACCTAATAAAATACCGGGCGATCACTCCTATATCAAATTCAAACAGGAGTCTCATATGGTTCATTCTCAGCATCACTGTCGAGAACCAATTTAATTACTAATAACCTATTAGGCTGGCGTAAAAAAAATTTAATTAACTAAACTTTTTAACCAAACCATTCAAATCAATCCATCACAATAATTTATATACAACAACTGAAATGAAAAATAATCGAACACTCGGTACAATAATACAACCAAATCGAATGCCGCACAAAAGGCGGTAGAGAATAAATGAATACAATTAGGCCATCGGCCCGAATGTTTCTACAATACCTCCTATCTAGATCTCAGGGATAGAAGCATTAATAATAAACCTGCATGCATCCACATCTGCTGTAGCGAACGTCTGACTTGAAAGAATCATCATCCAGGCGTCCCTGTGTCTGGACACCTAATATATATAGATATAGCAAGAGAGGAGAAATAGAGAAACGGGTCAGAGCCCGAGTTTGAAAATATTTTTGCGAGTGCATAAATGCCATATTTTAAAAATATGAAATTTCTCATATTTAAATTGGTATCGTACTCTCATGAGATACCCCTCACCCCTCAGTTAATAGTGCACAACTATCGCATACCTTTTAAAACAACTTAGTTAAGCTACCCTGCCCAACTAATCCATTTCACCCATCTTCTAAGATCCTCATTTTATACCATCCCGTATATGTGAATAGTTCTCACTAGAACCTATGATCCATATACATATAAATTCGGATATAATCTACCGGAAGGATAATATCACTTTATTCATCCTTTAATACATTCTAAGCTATCGCCTGAGCTTATACATCATAATCTCTCACTTATGATTCATCCTTTCATCATTAATAACTTTCACTAATTATTTACACTATTAACGTTTTAGTGTTATTAACCTCGTATATAATATTCTCATCTTTATATACGTATATCCCTATTCTTCTTTCGAATTTTATACTCCCGAAAGATTCAGAATTTATCTCACATTCCATTCTTTATTATGTCCGTATATATATGTTTCACATCTAATATATATACACAATATACTATACACATCAAGTATATCCATACTTATATATCACACATTATATAAGTATAATAACCATCCATCAGAGCTATAACTCAATGGATGCAATCTATCAATGCTATCACCTTTCCTTAAAAGCCATATAACATTCACAAGTTATATAAGTAATACAAATTCTCTTCGTGTATTTAATTACCCGTATATAATTATCTACTCCATTATATACGTAAAATCATATTACAACATTCACACATATGTTGAATATAAATATAACCCATCCTCCCGAGTAATAACTCATCGGATGTATTCTCTAAAGTGCTATCACACTAGGTATACTCACATAACCTAGTTATCCCAAGTCAGAATCGCTCACTAACTTGGCTAAGAATATAAACATTGGAGGCGGTCATATTCCTTCCCTGAAAGTGAGATAAGCCCCTCACCCATATAACGGACGCTATGACCTGGGGATATACTCGCCCTACTCCTCAAGATAGGGAATTCACCCACATCGCGCAACCTCCCCCGATAGCACTAGAGCATATAAATTAAATAAATACCTAGTCACTGGTATTTATGAGCACACAATATATATATATATACTATCACACTATCGTATATATATAATAATTAGTTCCCGGCATTCCCGTGCACAAAATCCGTAGCACTAGCCTTTAACTTTAAATAAATACCTAAACACCGGTATTCATGAGCACACAATATATATATACTATCACACTACAGCATATATATAATAATTATTTCCCGACATTACCATACACAAAATCCGTAGCACTAGCCTATAATTTTCCCCGAGTCTGTGGTCCGACTCTAATTTAATTAATATACACATTAATTTAATATAATACTTTCCCGAGTCTATAGTTCCAACTCTAATTTAATTAATATACACATTAATTAATATAATACTTTCCCGAGTCTATAGTTCCGACTCTAATTATTAATAATATCTACTCACTGATATTTATATGCACACACCATATATATATATATATTATCGCACACCGTATATATATATGAATATAAAATCTTCCGGCCATACCGTGTACTGAGTCCATAACACTAGCCAACATATTCTCGAGTCTATGGTCCGACTCTAATTATTAATTAATATACCCATTAATTAATTCATAATCTCCCCGAGTCTATGGTCCGACTCTAATTATTAATTAATATACTCATTAATTAATTTATAATATCCCCGAGTCTATGGTCTGACTCTAATTTATTAATATACTCATTAATTAATTTAATATCTCCCTGGTGTCACATAACCAATGTACCCGGACTTGCTCACTTGGCCCGAATTTCCATCTCTTAGGACGTACTCCTCAAAATTTCATTATAAAGAGAACGCTCCTAATTAAATAATATTCAGCAATTTATTATCTCCTCCTATAATAAATTGTTTCAGCTATAAGCTTTAATTAATTAATCCCCCATTAATTAATTTATTATCATGGCATCACTCAACCAAAATATCCGGACACCTCTTTGGTCCATAATACAATATCCTCAAATCTGGCTATCCATGCCTATTTCTCGTAGCATTAGCCTGTAATCCCGAATATACATATTCGATTTAATTCCATAAGTATTCACTTACTTATTCCAATTCCGTAAGTATTCACTTACTTATAATATGAATATAACATCTCTTTTAAACTCAAGATATTAAGCTTATCACAACTAGCTCGTATACCAATTACATTCGAAATTCTCATTCGAATCCCCAAGAGTCTTTATCCCATTAGACTCTTAAAAATCACAAAGTCTCACAACTTTAATTTTTTTGGCACATTTCACACCTAAATACCTCTTTAAGTATTATTCCTCACGAACACCCTTATTTGGGTAAATCTTGGATTTTACTTTCAACTAACCCAAGGTACACGCCAAAAATTATTTAGAAGTCCCCACACTATTTTTAGGAACACCAAATATTTATCTCCAAACAATCCTAGCTTTTATTTTTTCAATTTCCGAGTGCATTTCCGAGTTGGTGATTTCACCCCGGAACTGCCATCTTATAAAAATCATAACAATTCGAAGAAAAATCAGAAAAATACGTAGTTGGCGCTCATGCAACCGTGTCGAAAAGATCTACAACTTTCATGTTTTGACCGAGAGCTGAATCAGTTCTCTTCCTGGCCGAATCGACCCCGCAAGCTACTGTATTACTATTCATCGTCTTCTCCAAAATCCCAAACCTCCATTAATACACCCCCGAGGTTTTGATTTTCTCACCCATCATCATACAACCTCCATAAACCATAAATACACACATACAAAGGATTCTAATCATCCTAGAACCCAGATCTAATAATTAATTTCAATTAATTCCCAAATTTCTCAAATTTGATATTATCCGGGTTTATTCGTTAATCTTCCGAAAAACCCGTTTTTGATTCACAAAACTCATCCAAAAAATCTTTATAGTTTTACACACCAACTATAATATGATAAATAATCACACTAAATTAATAAAGCAAGTAAACACTTGCCTCGTGGATAAAATCCGACGACCTCGAATTGAATCCCGCGGAGTTTGACCGGAAATCTCCTTTCTTCTTCCTCTTTTCCTTCTTCTTCTTTCTTCTCTTCTTTCTCTCTTCTCTCTCTCTCTCTTAGGGCTTATAATTGGGGAAATAAGGCTTCTCCCCTTATAAATTCCGTTTTTAACCATATTTCTATGAATTTGGCATGCTACACATTTCTTTACAAAACTTATAGATTCAACCTCAATCGTTGGACAATAGTACCCCAAGATCATTAGTTGGTCGTATAATTTGGCGCCGCCCATGTGCGAAGACTCATGAGATTATTTCAATACTCTTGTCACTTTGCCCCTGCAACACATGTTAAGTACTTCTCATTATACCCCTTCTTATAGAGTTTCCCATTTACCAAGTGGAAACGTGTCATTCTTTTTTTCAAATAAATCTCATCAGCCCTCTTAGTAGGTATCTCTCCATCTCCGAGATAGACGATGTAGGGTGTCCTCTAATATTCCAGAACTTTAAAAAAATTCACCTCCATATGCTAATCAAACTGGTTTTGTCACTTTAGGAAACCTTGTTGCATGCGAGCAACCTTTATGCTCATGATGGGCCAATAATAGCCCCCTCGCTGCAAACGTTTATAAAGTGGGATGTCTGTATCCCCATAGTGCATATCATGCATGGTTTTCAATTTTTTATGGGCCTCATCTTTTCCTACACATCGCACTAAGAAACCACTCGGGGCTTTGAAATACAGCGTACCCTGTAACATATGCAAATTTGCCAATTATGAAACTTCATTTCCCCTTTGCATGTCCCCCCTTACTTCATAATTAGTAATCACCAATCTTTAGGCTTTTCATTTGGGAATAGAGATCTCACCGTGGTGGGACTATTCTTTATCAGACAGTGATCGTGGCCTCGATTTCCTCCATTTCTAATTTATGCACAATCATTGCCAGAGCATCTGGGTGCTTATTCATCATCCTTGGGTGCCTCTCTATTTTGATAATAAAAAAATGGCCCAACAACCTTTGACTGACTGCTCTATACGAAGCAAGGTTAGCATACTTAAGTGTGAATTCCCCATTAACTTGCTTGACCACGAGATTAAACTCTCCTCGTATACAAAGTACTCTGATGCTTCTTCTCAAAGCCTCTCGTAGGCCAAGTATGAGAGCTTCATATTCTGCTACATTGTTAGAGCACTTGAAATCCAACTTGTAGGATAGGGTGATCTTTTCTTTATAGTGCCTTGCATGCATGAGCCTTCAAACTCCATGTTCCATTATTCAATCTCCTCAGCTAAACAAGCTTGGAATTTATCCCCTGGCAGCTCCTTACTCGAAGGTTAAAAGTTTTGACTTGGGGAGTTGGCGAGGAGGATAACCATAGCTTGGATTTTAATGGCCTTTGGAGTAAGGCATTTCAAGTCATACTCTAAGAGTATCAAGAACTACCCAGCTGCTCACCCTACCAAAATGGTCCGCGCAAGTAAATATTTAATGGGATCACACTTGTTAATAATATGCACCGTGATTACAAGCAAGTAATGCCTCAGCTTCTGTGATACAAAGACTAAGGCCAAGTAATACTTTTTTACATTCATATACTTGGACTATGTTCCGAAAATCCCTTGAGATTAGTAGTACACAAGTCACTATACTCTTTCTTTTTCCTGGGCGAGCAAAGCCTCGATAGACTGCTCGGTAGAAGTGAGGTACAACAACAAAGGTGTGCCTGCTTTAAGTGGGATCATGGTTGAAGGAGAAGTTAATATTGAGTTAACCCTTTCAAATGCCTTCTTCTATTCATCCCCCCACACCCATTCCACCATATCTTTTATGAGTGTTGTAAAGGGGTGAGTGACTTTCGCTAATGCTGGTATAAACCTTCTAAGATAAAAGACCTTTCCCGAGAAATTCTTAAGATGTCTCTAACTCTTTAGTGGCGACATCATCAAAGTGGCCTTTTGTTTTTATTCGTCAACTTGTACTCTCAGCCTATTGATGACGAATCCTAGGAACTGCAGTAACTCCAAAGGTGCATTTTGAGGGATTCATCTTCATTCTGTACTTCCAGTATCTCTCAAAGACTCCTTTAAGATCCTGGACATGCTTGCTCTCCTTTTTTACTTTACTACCAAATTATCTACATAAAACTCCAATATATCATGAAATATGGCCATCATGGTTCGTTGGTAAGTTGCTCTTGCATTCTTCAGTCCAAAAGGCATGATAATATAGTGGAAGTTGCTTAGAGGGCCCCGTAAAGCTGCCTTCTTCGCGTTCATTAGGTCCATTACGATCTCATTATAGCCCACATACCTATCTATGAAACTATAAATATCATAACTGGTGGTAGATATTCCGTATAAAAGAAACTCATCTTTTAGGCAAGCACGATTTAAATCTTCAAAATCCATACAGACCCGTATTTACTTCTTATCTTTCTATACCACGGGCACAGTCCTGGACAACCACATGGGGTGCTAAATGGGCTTGATGAACCTAGTGGCGAGCAACTTCTCCACCTCTGCTTTGATCATCAAATCTAGCTCAACTTTATAGGTTCGCGTAGCGTGACTTACAAGCAAAGCATTAGGTAAAACATTCAACTTCTGAGAACTCACCTCCGGATCTATCCCTGATATTTCTGTATACTTCCATGCAAAGATATCCGTAAATTCTTTGAGCAAAACAATGATCTTCTCTCAATGCTTAGGATTAAGCCTTTTGAAATGAAGATGCATTGCTCATCGCCACCTTCCATTCTTAATTTTAGCTCCTCAAGCTGTTGGAGTTTTTCTCGTGATCCATCTTGCATGCATTTTGATGCTTCCTCTATATTCTTAACGTGTTCAATAATGTGGGACTCATCAATCACAATATATTATGGCATTATGTTGACGTTTTCATCCTAAAATGTCACTTGCTCAAATCTTTATAAGCAACAGATGACTCTTAAAATAATCTTCTTATAAGTCCGCACGGGTCTTGCCTATTCTTCAAACTTTTTCTTCTCCTTTATTTTTTTCTCGAAGGGTGCCATTCGTGGGACCAACCTCTCAGACACTTATTTCTTAGCTTTAACTTCTTCTTGGACCATGAAGGGCTCCCCTTCTCCTTTGATCAGACATTTTCTTTCCTCATTTAATTCTGTGTAGAACGACGCATCAACTAAATGGGCCTCTTTTACTGAAAATGGTCTCTCCGTGGCTTTGATCATAATCTCTGTCCCACGAACATTGGCTTTTGCGCATTGGATGAACATTGATGGCACGATTCCATGTGTTTATATCCACACTTGGCCTATCAGCAGATGGGAACTGGTGTCGGGGTTGATAATATGAAATTTAATGTGGGATGTGAAGTTACTCAACTTAAACCCCACATTAAAATAGTTAAACGTCTGTATCCCCACGCTATTAAATCCAAAGATCACGAGCGGTACTTGCATAATTTTTTCTTAAAAAATTCTAGTATCATATAAAGTGCTAATAGGCATGATATTTATCGGCGCCCCTATCTAAAAGTACTCGTAAGAAACTAATCCCATTCACTAGAGCAATAACATATAGAGGTCTATTGTGAAAGAAAGGCACTTGCATGTCCGCCTTTGAAAATACTACTTGAGATGTATATATCTTGATCAATCTCCCCATGGGACTATGTCAGTTGAGGGAGGGGTCCCCTCGGTCTTGGACTGCTTCTAAGATCTTCTTAGTGATTACTGCTCGTGTTTCATACTTCACCCCAATTTCGTTGAAGAACTATTTGAACTTAGGGCTTCTTGCAATCGCTACACACTCCGAATTTATTTTAACTTCGTACGTCTGTGTGCTGGATACATACTCAACTTAGATGTTCCCCCTTCATCCAGGGAAAGAAGCACAACAACACTTCCTTCTTCAAGTTCCAGCTCCTCATCCCACTCATTTATGGGATTTTCCTTCGCCAAATCGGATAGCTATCTTTTGCATGCATCGTCACAATTCAACCATTCTTTATACTTGAGATTTTTTCCTAATCGTGCATCGTCACCATATTCGCTCCGACAGTGGATTTTTGTTAACGCCCATTGGCAGAATTTGCAAGGTGCCGTTAGCAACTTGTTCCCCTATTATCATGTGTACACAATAGCAATCTTTGGTAGCATGCTTCACCCTTTAATATTGTGGGCACCTTACCATTTGAGTGAGGGGTACCTGCTCGCCCACCAGCGTCCGATAACTACATGGCAATGGCAGTGGAATGTCATTCCCAAACTTCCTTTTCCCAAAAATATTATTGTTTTTGAGTCCTTTACCTCATTTCCTCCAATTAAGACTTCCTTCAACATAATTCACCGCTTGTCGGAGTGAAACTTTAAACCTACCAACTGGCAGCGACATCTGTGCACTCTATCCTTGGAGCCTTGGCTTAATGATCATGGCGATGCTACTCGCCGCTCGTGTGAATTCTCTGAAAGTACCCTCTCGGGTCTCATTAATCAGATGGACTTTGTATTCCTCCAGCAACCCCTCTACACAGATCTGTAATAATCTCACCTTAGAGATATCCTCATATACATCTAGCGATCTTTACCCAAAGCGCTTAATGTATTGCATCAGCTCTGAGTCTGACTTTTGCACTTCTTAGGCTAAGTGTCTCAACGTGAACTCGTCTTTCGCGAAGAAAAAAATCTGTAAAATTATCGATGCATTTCCTCCAAAGTGGAAATGTTGTTTGGCGCTAGGTGTGAGTACCATGTGTAGGCTTTTCCAATGAGAGTTTTCGAGAACTCTCTTGTGACACCCCGCCTAATTAAATACCGGGCGATCACTCCTTTATTAAATTAAATCAAGGTAAACAGTTAGTTCATTCTCAGCATCACTGTCGATAAAAATAAATTTTCCAATTTAACACCCTAAATAATTAAGCTAAGTGTCAAAAACATTTTCATACAAACTTTCCAAATTTTAATTAACGAAAAGATTTATTTAATTAAAACAATATTTCTACAATTTAGAATCACACCACAATAAACCAAATAACATAAACCATTCGTCAATCGAATGTCAACATATGAAACTAAAATCACAAATCCATCCTGAATAAATCCCATAGAACACTACTGGAAATAACTGAAATATAAATGTCCCAACAACAAATGAAATAATGGAAAGGGCGACACATGCCCAATAAATGAGAATGCTAGAAGTGGAGTCAATAAAGGAAGTCGTCTACGCAAGTGACCTGCAACTCCCACCTAAGCTGCAGCACGTTCCTCTCAAGGGATCCTAAGCAAGACGCCCCTGTGGCTGGGCACCTGAAAATATACATATATATACAAGAGAGAGAGAGAAAAAGAAACGGGTCAGAGCCCGAAAGTGTGTTTGATTTTAAAATACGTTTAGCAAGTATTTAAATTGATACAGGCCAATGCAACAACATATTAGTGCATCACTCTCTTGAGAAATACTCACCTCTCTTCTAATGTGCACACCTATCGCACTAATCTACCCAACGGTTTGTTTTATCAACTATCGCACTAGTCTTTTTAAAAGATTAACATATCTTAGATTACTCGTAAGATTTATAATTCATGACTCCATTTTAAAAAGAATGTTCCAAACAGTAATCAAAGTCCTCCATTTTAACTTTATAAAATCAATAAAGTTTTACAGTGACATCTTATACTTTTTCAAAACAAGTATTTAATGATATGAGTCAACAACCATGTCCTACTTATCAAATCTCAGTAGACAGTTTCAAATATCATAATCTCATATATATATTAACTACTCGTATAATATATATATATAACAGCACCCCGAATAAAACTATGGTGCGTGCATACTTCCACTATCCAAACCCCATACCACTCAAATCAAGGGGAATACAAATTCGGAATCACTCTCGAATTGTATTAACACATATACAAATAATATCGAGGCGAAGCATAGATTCCAAGTCTCTAAGAGGATGGCACATACTCGCGTCTCTTAGGAGCGTCTGAACTATCAATTAGATAGCCTGTACCAAGGATATCTATCTTCTAGGGTACAAGTCA
The DNA here is from genome assembly GCA_949130495.1 of Sambucus nigra. NCBI lineage: Eukaryota > Viridiplantae > Streptophyta > Magnoliopsida > Dipsacales > Adoxaceae > Sambucus > Sambucus nigra. The sequence continues at coordinate 95,034,990 of OX422216.1, read as the reverse complement.
ATATGCCCCATAAAGGTCCCATCGAGATAAGACTGTCCCAGCGCGAAAATCTCAAGGATAGCAAGTAGCGCGGTATGTTTTTCACATGTATATAATATATGTACACACAATCATATAAATATATCACTTTATCATATTAACATAGGTTCTTCACGTTACCCATAATTATACCATTTATCCTAAATTTCACATTTATAGAAATACGTATAAGGTTTCGTTCCTAACCTTAACTCGAAGGGTTTTCTCACTTATTACCTAACACTCGTGGGCTATATCCCCACAAATCTAAATTTCAGTAAGTGTCTTTATTAGGTTCCAACGTAACTCTCTCACGCACCCTTTAACTTCATAAATCCATTAACCTAAAGTAAATATCCCATAAATACCATTTTCGTTAAAGATTAAAGGTTCCAACATTTATTCATATCCCCTACTGGTCCTCAATGTCTCCCAAATCAATTTATCAAGAGTGCCCAAGAATTATAACACGACAATTTGAATTTAACGCATTTAAAGGGGGAATTAGGAGTCTGCCAGGAGGGGTCGATCGATCGAAGCTTGGGGCTCGATCGATCGAACCTTCGATCGATCGAAGCTCTAGGCTCGATCGATCGATCAAGCAGGTCTGGGCAAAATTCTGCAGAATGCAGTTACGGGTTTCATCCAACTTCTTCATCTAAAACGATGTGTTTCCATTCTAATCGCCCCAAAAATCCTACTATCATCATTATAACATTATACCAGGTGTTTATAACGTAAAGCATGCGTGTAACTATCATTAAACATGGATAATTAACTCAAAATCCCATCTAATCATCAAGAACCCTAGAGTTTTCCTAAAACAAGGTTCTAATCTGTTTTTACCAGAAATTCCTTCTAATTTAACATCAAAATTTCGTGGGTTATATACCTCTACATGGCAAGGGTTCCAGAATTTCCATATTATCAAAACTACATGCATTATCCTAACACAATTTGAGTTTTCTTCCATAGTTTCCATCTCTAAACAATCCTAGACTAATATAAAGATTGCATTAATGAAAATACGCAAGTCAAATACTTGCCTGGGATTTTTTGTATGCAGATTTTTGGATGATTTTGGTATGGCTGCGTTCCTTGTCTCGCGATCTACGCGGTGGTGGTGGTGGCGGTGAAATCCGGTGGCTTTTTGGCCTTGAATTTGCCTTGGAGCTCTCTCCTCTCTTCTCCAATAGCCGTCACTTGATTTCTGAAAGTTCTAACCCTAAAAGGCTAACCTAATGGCTGATAAAGATGGCTGAAATTCGTGGGTTTAATTACCCAATTATGTAAAATGACTAAAATGCCCTCCCGGGGTACTAATTAGGCCTAAAAACGCCCCGAGACCCAAACTAAACCCCCGAGTACACTTTTCTGACTATCTCGACCCTTCCGGACGCGTTGGCGCACTCAAAACGACCATACGAACAACTTATAAAATATTCACTTTTTATTTAATAAAATTAGTCCCGACGTGACACGGGCACGTCCCAACTTAAATTTCCGAAATAGTCATTTAATTCACTTATGACATACTATATAACTAATATAGTATATCACTATGCTCATTAGTAATATTCAACAAGTTTCCCATAATTACTAACTCTCGTCACGTTAAAAATTATAACATAATTAATTTTTCGGATTTTTATTAAATAATCATTCTCATTAAATTTAATAAATCCCCAAATTAATATAGCATAAAAATACGGGGTTTTACATACTTCCCCCCTAATAACGGAATTTCGTCCCGAAATTCGGAAAATAAGGCATACCTGGTAAAAACAACTCTAGATATCTCTCGCGTATATTTGCCTCACGCTCCCAAGTGGATTCCTCCACATTATGATGCTCCCACTGGTCTTGCACAAGTGGAACTATTTTCGACCTCAATCTCCTCTCACTATTGTCTAGAATTGCCACTGGTCTCTCCTCGTAAGAGCTATCAGACTGTAAATCTATCTCATCTATCGCAATGTGAGTGTAGGCCATATCATCCCGAAGATATCGTCTTAACGACGAGATGTGGAATACATCGTGGATGCGATGTAAATGTTCTGGCAATCCCAACCTGTATGCAACCGGCCCAATCCTCTCGATGATGGGAAATGGTCCCACATACCTCGGGGCCAATTTCCCCTTCTTCCCGAACCTCATCACTCCCTTCATAGGAGACACACGCAATAACACTTGATCTCCCACATTAAACTCCCGGAAGAACCGTTTCGCATCGGCGTAGCTCTTGTGCCTGTCCTGGGCTACCCGAATACGACTCCTGATTATCTCAATCCTCGCGGAGGTCTCCTGAATCACTTCTGGTCCTAGCAACTTGTTGTCCCCCACCTCGAGCCAACAAGTTGGAGAACGACAAAGCCTGCCATACAAAGCCTCAAATGGAGCCATACCAATCGTAAACTGATAAGAGTTATTATAAGCAAACTCTACCAGTGGAAGATGTGGCTCCCAACCTCCTCCAAAATCGAGAACACACATGCGTAGCATATCCTCTAACATCTGATTAGTACGCTCTGTCTGTCCATCTGTCTGTGGGTGGTAAGCTGAACTCAACCTCAACTCAGTACCCATATCCTCCTGAAAACTTTCCCAGAAACGTGACACAAAAATCTTGTCTCTATCTGACACAATATTCAGGGGCACCCCGTGTAATCTGACAATCTCAGCAATGAACAATTGAGCATACTGACCTGTAGTATAATCTGTCCGCACTGGCAGAAAATGAGCCACTTTGGTCAAACGGTCTACAATCACCCAGATAGAATCGTGGCCCCGCTGTGATGTGGGCAACCCTGTAATAAAATCCATGGAAATACTCTCCCACTTCCACGCGGGTACTTCCAACGGCTGAAGCAATCCTGACGGTTTCTGGTGGTTCACCTTCACCAGCTGGCAGGTAGAACACTTGGACACAAACTCGGCGATGTTCTTCTTCATCCCACTCCACCAGTATTGACGCCTCATGTCCTGGTACATTTTATCACCTCCCGGATGTACTGCAAATAGGGACCCGTGAGAATGAGTCATCACTTCATGACGTAACTCCGTGCCTTCTGGAACCACCAATCTCCCTTTAAATCGCAAACCTCCATCAGAACTAACAGAATAGGACTCAACACCCTCGACTAGAAGTCGCACAATCTGCTCCTGGCAAAACGGGTCTGTAGTCTGTGCATGTATCACCCTCGTAACAATCTCGGGTGTGACTGACATCACGGATATGAAAAGAACGTGCCACTGCGTCCTGGTGACCCAACTCCTTCCACTTTGCCTTCCAGATGTCCGCTACATCGTCTACCGGTCTACGGCTCAACGCATCAGCAACTACGTTGGCCTTCCCCGGATGATATTGTATATCGAACTGGTAGTCTCTACAAACTCTAGCCATCTGCGCTGACGCATATTCAGCTCTCGCTGAGTGAACAGGTACTGCAGTGGCTTATGGTCTGTGAACAAACGAAATTTCTCGCCCAATAAGTAGTGCCTCCAAATTCTCAATGCAAAGACGACCGCTGCTAACTCCAGGTCGTGGGTGGGGTAATTCTTCTCATGCGGCTTAAGCTTGCGGGAAGCAAAAGCTATAGCCTTCTCTTCCTGCTGAAGTACTCCCCCAAGTCCCCGTAAGGACGCATCGGTATAAACCAGGTACTCCACACCCGGTTTCGGTAAGGCAAGGACTGGTGCTGAAGTAAGCTTGTCTTTCAGCTCGTCGAAAGCCAACCGACAAGCGTCATTCCAAACATATGGTACCCCTTTGCGAGTCAGATTCGTCAATGGACCCGCTATTTTGGAGAATCCCCGAATGAATCTCCTGTAGTATCCGGCTAATCCCAAGAAACTACGCACTTCTGTCAGTGTCGTGGGCTGTCCCCACTCCCTCACCGCTGACACTTTGCTCGGGTCAACGGCAATCCCCTGTTCAGAAACAACATGGCCTAAGAACTGTACCTCTCGCAACTAGAATCCACACTTATCGTACTTAGCATACAACTGATGCTCTCGTAGAGTCTGAAGAACTTGCCTCAAGTGCTCGGCATGCTCCTCCTCGGAGTGTGAATATATCAAGATATCATCTATGAAGATGATGACGAACTGATCCAAGAACTCTCTGAATACTCGGTTCATCAAGTCCATGAAAACGGCTGGGGAATTTGTGAGTCCGAACGGCATCACCCTGAACTCATAGGACCCATATCTCGACAAGAAGGCAGTCTTTGAAACATCCTGCTCTCTAATACGTAACTGATGGTACCCCGACCTCAGATCTATCTTCGAAAAGAAAGTTTCTCCCCTCAACTGGTCGAACTGATCATCGATTCGAGGCAACAGATACTTATTCCGTATCGTGACCTTGTTCAATTCACGGTAGTCCACACACAATCTCAGTGAACCATCTCTTTTCTTCACAAATAAGACTGGAGCGCCCCAAGGTGAGGTACTCCTACGAATGAAGCCCTGACCTAACAGTTGCTCTATCTGATCCCGTAGCTCTCGCATCTCTGCCGGAGCCATACGGTACGGTGAGCGTGCTATAGGTCTCGTATCTGGCAGTAAATCTATAACAAAGTCTATCTCACGACTGGGCGGTAGGCCTGGTATCTCCTGAAACACATCGGAATACTCCCTGACAACAGGGATCGAATCTAAGGGAATCACAACCTCCTTAGAGGTATCCTCCTCTATGTAATACAAGTGAGCGGTCGAATCTCCCTCTGGGCGAGGCATCGCCACTACAAACATCTCTTGCCCCGAAATGGCAAAAACAATGCTCCACCGAAGTAGATAATCATGGCTCTATAAGCGGCGAGCCAATCCATACTGAATATAACATCATGCTAATGCATATCTAAGACTAACATATATACAGGTAATACCAAGCTACCAATCTCTACCCCCACTCCCGGGCATATAAAGAAAAATAAGAGACCCACTCCCAAGATGGTGAGTCTACACACGTCACTGAGCTCACTGTTGTGGCTAACAACCCTAAGGCTTTCGCAAAAAAAAAAATTAGCTTATAAAATAGTGCGTTGCACTCGTAACAAACAAATCTCGACTCATAGTAACATGGATAGAAAAACATACCCTCAACCGCGGGTGGTGCCTGCGGGGTTGCTACCTGTGGGAAATTATAGACACGTCCGCCCTGTAGCTTTCTCTGCTGAACTGAGGCTGTTGGAAATGGTGGCGGAGTTGGCTTCTGAGGTACATTGTCAGCACATTCCTGCCGTGGGGCCCTATTCTTCTCTGGACAATTTTGACGCCTATGGCCATTCCTGCCACATTGGAAACACCTCCCCCGAAACTGCTTCCCTTCCTTACGGTATTGACTAGTCTCTCTTTTTCCCTGGTCTTGCTGGCCTTGAGGGGAAATCTGCGGAAAAACTATGTCAGGGCGAGGACAATCCATCCACTTGTGACCCGGTTGTACACATTTATAGCAGAGTTTCGAAATTATTTGCCGGTCAGGTTGTAGTTTATCCCCAGTCTGATTCAGACAAGATTTACGTTTGTGGTCCTCCATTCCACAACCGAAACACCTCTTGGTGATTTCATTCTGAACCTGGCTTCGTTGTCCCTGACACTTTTGTCTCTGTACATAAATCTCATTACTACTGGAATTGACTCTATCTTGATTGTTTTGTTGTCGCAGATTCGGTACCTTCGCACAATTCTCAACGTCAGTCACATGCACTAGGTTAACCTCTCTAGGTCTTTTGCCTCCTTTAAGTTGTAGGCTGCGTTCTTGGTATTGTAGAACTGCAGTGGTAACTGCTTGTGCCAAGATACCTGCTAACTCGGCGGTTGATACTCTCCCTGGGGATACCTGAGGTGTGAGTCGATCTTGCTCGATGACTCCCTTAACCGTCTTAGCTAGTTCTTCTTGACGATCCATCTGAAAATTTAAGTAAATTTGGATGAGTTCATCATTCAAATAACCAAATCGCAGAAGTACGAAATTCCAAAGTATAGAGATAGACACAGCATTCCTAGTATTAGGGCTCTATATCAAAGAAAGCAACGCTGAAACATAATAGGCCGCACAGATCCTAAAGGACTCTAGAACCTGATGCTCTGATACTACCTGTGACACCCCGCCTAATTAAATACCGGGCGATCACTCCTTTATTAAATTAAATCAAGGTAAACAGTTTGTTCATTCTCAGCATCACTGTCGATAAAAATAAATTTTCCAATTTAACACCCTAAATAATTAAGCTAAGTGTCAAAAACATTTTCATAAAAACTTTCCAAATTTTAATTAACGAAAAGATTTATTTAATTAAAACAATATTTCTACAATTTAGAATCACACCACAATAAACCAAATAACATAAACCATTCGTCAATCTAATGTCAACATATGAAACTAAAATCACAAATCCATCCTGAATAAATCCCATAGAACACTACTGGAAATAACTGAAATATAAATGTCCCAACAACAAATGAAATAATGGAAAGGGCGACACATGCCCAATAAATGAGAATGCTAGAAGTGGAGTCAATAAAGGAAGTCGTTTACGCAAGTGACCTGCAACTCTCACCTGAGCTGCAGCACGTTCCTCTCAAGGGATCCTAAGCAAGACGTCCCTGTGGCTGGGCACCTAAAAATATACATATATATACAAGAGAGAGAGAGAAAAAGAAACGGGTCAGAGCCCGAAAGTGTGTTTGATTTTAAAATACGTTTAGCAAGTATTTAAATTGATACAGGCCAATGCAACAACATATTAGTGCGTCACTCTCTTGAGAAATACTCACCTCTCTTCTAATGTACACGCCTATCGCACTAATCTACCCAACGGTTTGTTTTATCAACTATCGCACTAGTCTTTTTAAAAGATTAACATATCTTAGATTACTCGTAAGATTTATAATTCACGACTCCATTTTAAAAAGAATGTTCCAAACAGTAATCAAAGTCCTCCATTTTAACTTTATAAAATCAATAAAGTTTTACAGTGACATCTTATACTTTTTCAAAACAAGTATTTAATGATATGAGTCAACAACCATGTCCTACTTATCAAATCTCAGTAGACAGTTTCAAATATCATAATCTCATATATATATTAACTACTCGTATAATATATATATATAACAGCACCCCGAATAAAACTATGGTGCGTGCATACTTCCACTATCCAAACCCCATACCACTCAAATCAAGGGGAATACAAATTCGGAATCACTCTCGAATTGTATTAACACATATACAAATAATATCGAGGCGAAGCATAGATTCCAAGTCTCTAAGAGGATGGCACATACTCGCGTCTCTTAGGAGCGTCTGAACTATCAATTCGATAGCCTGTACCAAGGATATCTATCTTCTAGGGTACAAGTCAATATCCCCCATAAAGGTCCCATCGAGATAAGACTGTCCCAGCGCGAAAACCTCAAGGATAGCAAGTAGCGCGGTATGTTTTTCACATGTATATAATATATGTACACACAATCATATAAATATATCACTTTATCATATTAACATAGGTTCTTCACGTTACCCATAATTATACCATTTATCCTAAATTTCACATTTATAGAAATACGTATAAGGTTTCGTTCCTAACCTTAACTCGAAGGGTTTTCTCACTTATTACCTAACACTCGTGGGCTATATCCCCACAAATCCAAATTTTAGTAAGTGTCTTTATTAGGTTCCAACGTAACTCTCTCACGCACCTCACCCTTTAAATTCATAAATCCATTAACCTAAAGTAAATATCCCATAAATACCATTTTCGTTAAAGATTAAAGGTTCCAACATTTATTCATATCCCCTACTGGTCCTCAATGTCTCCCAAATCAATTTATCAAGAGTGCCCAAGAATTATAACACGACAATTTGAATTTAACGCATTTAAAGGGGGAATTAGGAGTCTGCCAGGAGGGGTCGATCGATCGAAGCTTGGGGCTCGATCGATCGAACCTTCGATCGATCGAAGCTCTAGGCTCGATCGATCGATCAAGCAGGTCTGGGCAAAATTCTGCAGAATGCAGTTACGGGTTTCATCCAACTTCTTCATCTAAAACGATGTGTTTCCATTCTAATCGCCCCAAAAATCCTACTATCATCATTATAACATTATACCAGGTGTTTATAACGTAAAGCATGCGTGTAACTATCATTAAACATGGATAATTAACTCAAAATCCCATCTAATCATCAAGAACCCTAGAGTTTTCCTAAAACAAGGTTCTAATCTGTTTTTACCAGAAATTCCTTCTAATTTAACATCAAAATTTCGTGGGTTATATTCCTCTACATGGCAAGGGTTCCAGAATTTCCATATTATCAAAACTACATGCATTATCCTAACACAATTTGAGTTTTCTTCCATAGTTTCCATCTCTAAACAATCCTAGACTAATATAAAGATTGCATTAACGAAAATACGCAAGTCAAATACTTGCCTGGGATTTTTTGTATGCAGATTTTCGGATGATTTTGGTATGGCTGCGTTCCTTGTCTCGCGATCTACGCGGTGGTGGTGGTGGCGGTGAAATCCGGTGGCTTTTTGGCCTTGAATTTGCCTTGGAGCTCTCTCCTCTCTTCTCCAATAGCCGTCACTTGATTTCTGAAAGTTCTAACCCTAAAAGGCTAACCTAATGGCTGATAAAGATGGCTGAAATTCGTGGGTTTAATTACCCAATTATGTAAAATGACTAAAATGCCCTCCCGGGGTACTAATTAGGCCTAAAAATGCCCCGAGACCCAAACTAAACCCCCGGGTACACTTTTCTGACTATCTCGACCCTTCCGGACGCGTTGACGCACTCAAAACGACCATACGAACAACTTATAAAATATTCACTTTTTATTTAATAAAATTAGTCCCGACGTGACACGGGCACGTCCCAACTTAAATTTCCGAAATAGTCATTTAATTCACTTATGACATACTATATAACTAATATAGTATATCACTATGCTCATTAGTAATATTCAACAAGTTTCCCATAATTACTAACTCTCGTCACGTTAATAATTATAACATAATTAATTTTTCGGATTTTTATTAAATAATCATTCTCATTAAATTTAATAAATCCCCAAATTAATATAGCATAAAAATACGGGGTATTACATCTCTCAACTTCAACTCCTTGTCGTTATCGTGCATGCTAAGATATCCACGAAACTCTTGACATGCTCGCTGGGGTTTTCATCTCTACCGTTGAACTTCATGAATTTGGGAGGAACGTACCCCTCGGGGTATGGTTTTTCATTGATACTATCTGGGTAGGGATTCTAAAACTCTTAATACATAAGAGACGACTTTTTATGGGATGAGTGCAACCTTTTCACTTCTTCTATTGTGACGACTTTAGAGGGTTATTCCTCCGCCTCCACTTTTTTATAGCCGACAGCCTTACTGTAGTCGCAACCTGCTTCGTCGCCACTCTTCCGACTGGGATCGTCTTCGTTATACCTGCTCCTCCAACATGAGACACCATTGGTGTTACAAAATCTTGGCCTAAACTGGCCACGTCCACATTATGTTATCTTAAAAACTCAAAATACATACTCATAAGATTCATACCATTTAGCTGTGCAACCACTGATGTGCTCGCCTACCCCTCAAAAGGGGTCGGGGCTCTCGCTCTGGTGACCTTGCCTTTATCATTAGTTGTCTGATCACTTTGAACTCCATTACTGGATAGAATGTCTTAAAAAACCAGCTGCTTTGAAATGTTTTAACCTTATTTATTCATGGCAATGAGAATACGTCCCTAGTGGAGTCTCCAAATGTAAGAGGGTAGTGGTACGGGGTCCATGAATAATCTGAAAGTGTGAGGCGTGACCCACTCCAATAGAAACAACCTTTAAGTTATTTAAAATTTTAATAGTGACAAGTGAATCAAAAGATAACTTTTGCATTATATACTTTCTGATTACAATATGAGGAAGACAACGATTAGATACAAACTTTTCAATAAGATCCAAAAGAATAGAATCACTTGAGAGTGATAATTCTTTGAGAGCGAAGAGATAAGCACTTCAAGTACTAAGAAGAGAATAGGGAGTGAACACTTTCTACCAAGAAGAGAATAGGGAGAGTGCTCAAATTATGGTCTCTTTGACCTTACCCTAGTGTTCTATTTATAGCCAAACATTAGGGCTGATGTGGTGTGTGCGCGCCAAAGGGATATTCCCTTGCGATAATTGTGAAGGGTTGCATGGTCTTTCATATCGATGTATTGGGAATACCTACCATGTTTGAGGAGGCACCAAATGTCATAGTACCATAACTCGGCCATATCAGAATCTTCCTCGATAATGAGTTCAATGTGGTAGCAGTGGGTGGACATTGCTTGTTTCTGAACTAGGAAAGGGGCCATTGTTATTCCTTCAGGCATGTCGACCATGGAGGTCAGGGTAGCAAGGGCGTTAAGTAGTAGAAGGTGACATTTTTAAATTGGGAGGCCAACTCTTCTAGGTTGGCATGAAAGGGTAGGAGCTTCTCGTCTTTGATTTTCCTTTTTTTTAAATTTGGCCGATGATAAGGGCAGAGCCTCTGCAGATGTCTAGGTATCGAATTCCTTTCTTGAGGGCGATCTTGAGGCCTACATTGTATGCCTCAAACTCAGTCATGTTGTTGGTACGGGAGAAGTCTTATTTAATGGCAATGGGGGTGTGACAGTCATCATGAGCGATCAGGATTATCCTAATGTCGTATCCTTTTTTGTTAACAGCTCCATCAAAGAACATTTATTATCTAAGGTCCTCTTTAGAGGTGCAGAGAATATCTTCATCCAAGAACTTAGAGACCCAAACATCGGTCCCTTCTATGGGGTAATCAGTAAGGTAGTTAGAGATGCCTCTCCTTTTCATAGCTTTCTACATGACGTATACGATATCGAACACAGCTAATAACATCATCCAACGGGCCATTTAGTTGGATAGAGCGAGCTTTTTAAGAAGGTACTTGATGGGATCCATATGAGATACTAGTCTGATGGAAAAAGTAAGTATGTATTCTCGTAACTTCTGCGTGACCCAAACAAGGGCGAGACACGCTTTCTCCAAAGTAGTGTAGTTGACCTCATACTCGACCAATTCCTGATTAGCGTAATAAATATTTCTTTCCTTACAGAATTCTTTAATGTATTGGTCTAGCAAAGCCCCTACTGTAGTATTTGTTACGGTCAAGTATAAGAGGAGGGGAAGACCTGGTTGTAGAAGCATAACCACCAGAGGTCGAGTAAGGTATCATTTGATTCGGTCAAAGGATTCTTGGCATGCCTAATTACAGACTTTAGTTAAATCCTTTTGGAGAAGTTTGAAAATGGGTTTGCAGATAGAAGTCAGTTGGCTGACTAATCGACTTATGTACTGTAGTTTACCCAGGAATCCTCAGACTTCCTTCTCCATTCGTAGTGGTGGCATCTCAAGTATGGATTTATCTTGGCAGGGTCTGCATCAATTCCCTTTTCACTGACTACGAATCCCAAGAGTTTACCTTTCGTGACGCCGAAAACACATTCATACGAATTTAGCCACATTTGGTATTTCCACAATCATTTGAAGAACTTTCAAAGGGCAGGAATGTGACCTTCCCGAGCCTTAGACTTAATGATCGTATCGTTTACATAAACTTTGACCTCCTTGTGAATAAGGTCATGCAGGATGGTTATGGTGGCCCTTTGGTAGGTAGACCTGACGTTCCTGAGTTCGAATGGAATGATAGTATAGCAGAAGGTTCCCCATGGGGTGATGAAGGCGGTTTTCTCTTGATGGTCAGGATGCATCTTAATCTGGTTATATCCGATGAATCCATCGACAAATGACTTGAGGGCATGGCTATTCATGTTGTCCATGATCATATCGATATTGGGCAATGGGTAATCATCTTTTATGGATGATTTATTCAAATCTTGGTAGTTGACGCACATACAAACTTTTCCTCCTAACTTCGGTATAGGGACGATATTGGCGAGTCATGTAGGATATTTGACTACGCGAATGAAACCCATATTCAACTGTTTCATGACTTCCTCTTTGACTTTGAGCGACCATTTGGAACATAATTTGCTTATCTTCTATTTGCTTGGCTTGCATTTTGGGAATGCCGGGATCTCATGCCGAGCTATTTCTGGGTGAATACCGAGCATGTCATCATAGGACCATGCGAAGTCATCCATGAATTCTTTCAATAGTTCTTCAAATTTCACAGGCTCGTGCTGCTTAAGGGTGGACCCTATTGATCGAGGGTGAAAAGTAGCATCGCGTCAAAATGCTAATCGTTGTTTTCTGTTCACTGCCTCAATACAAAAACCTAAATTACGACTGCATTTACGATACAAGTGTAGAGGTAAGTCAGGAATTAAAAATCCACAGAGACGAGTTGCTAGAATTTATTTGGTTCAATACTCCTAAATAAAAGTGTAAAAGATGAATATGAACAAAAAGGAAAAGATGCACAAAAGGGAAATATTAAACTAGGCGAGTGTATTTAAAGCTAGACTAATAAAGCGAGTAAAAACTATAGATTGTGTCGAATATCCCTCACCCGAGTTGATAAGTATAAAATGGTTATATGGGTCGACGAGTTATTATGGATGTGTCTCGTTTTGACAGTTAATTAAATCAAGGGTTATCACGCCCCTAAATTCGCATAAAAGCCTAATACGATTTTGGCGTCAACAAATACTCCAAAAATTATGCACGCAAGGTCGTAAGCACGGAGCATACATGTTATGCCCCGTCAAATCTCCTAGGCATAATAACTAGTACAACACACCCGAAGTAGACCCGTAAACTCCATCACCAAAGCAAAGCAACATGTATACCCGAAAAGAGTTCAATCCGACACAACCTAGACTAATTTAGCTAGAAAGCATATTAAAAATGTGGTAAATGAAAGCGGTAAATAAACGCGATAAAAGTACACTAGAAAGCACGGAAATAAAGCATGTAGACCTAATTATGAAAGCACGTAAATTAACTTCAAAGTAAGAATAAAGGAAATACAAATTATATTAATAGAGAGGGAAGATGAAAGTACCAATTACAAACCCTAATGGGTGTTAAACCAAGAGAGAAAGAAGAAAATAGCTCTCAACTCCCAAACCCTAAGCTAAACTAACCTCAAATCGATTATTTATGATATTTACAACAAAAAACCTTTATATAGTAAGTTGGATTAAATTAGAAAAGAAAAGGAAAAAGAAAAGAAAAGGGCAAACTATCAGCTAAAAAATAGGGGATTGATCGATCGATCGATCGCTCAGATCTGAGCCCACTACTTCCCATCGAAGAATGAAAATTGGGGGATCGATCGATCGATCCCTTTGATCAATCGATCAATCAAGCAGGGCTGCTTCAAGCTGCTTCCTATTTTGGTTTGATTGGATTTCCCTTCCATTAAAAATGCCGTAACTTCTTCATTAGGGATCAGAATCACGCACCTTTTATAGCCACGCAAAGCTTGTGAGGGGGGATAAAACTTCCATGAAGATGATGGGCCAGGTGCCCAAAATGTGGAAAGACTAAAATGCCCTTGAACGTACGGAAATGTACGAACTTGACCAGAATGCGTCCAAACTCCATACTTAGTACCTAAATACCTACAAAAGCCCAATTATACCTCATAAGTATGTTAACAATATAAATCCGAGGTTGTCTATTTAACGGTCTTAAATATAGAGATTAAGGCACCCGAGGGGGCTAAAATGTGTAGGTTCGAGGGATGAAATACGCAATATTTGGGTATACTCACCTATCCTAATCTCGCACTTATGGCTACTTAATTCGAGATTAATAATAACAGTCTCATGTTATTTATTATTCTACTTATTAAGATCTATTAAGAACTGTTCATTTACAAAATCATCATCCTCAAGGGTTTGATTAGAATCAAGACAATTAATGTAAGGCACAACAAGATACTCGAAATCTTTGTTTATTTTATTTTGGAGAAAAAAAAACATTGAGAACCTCATTAAAAAAGGTCTCTGTTACATTGATATCAGAAAAATGAACAACAACATCATATGAAGACATTAGGATAGGGTAAATAGCGGGATCAGGTTGAATCTGAGCAGGTTGGGCAGGCACGACATTTTAGTTGAGGAGAGGCATGTTAGTAGCTTTAATTTGAGTGGATTAGTTTGATGGTGCTAAATTTGAGTGGATCGTGTAGAGACTCAGCCCTAATGTCTACAGGTTGAATGAGTCCTGAAAATCACTTTCCTTAGAATCCTCGATAATTGTCACGACTTTCTCAGTGAGATATTGTATTTCATATTTGCAGTCTTCGGCCCAAGAGTTACTGTCTTGAAAGACAATTTTCAGCCCCAGTTTCATATTCTTATCAATATGATCATACCATAGTTCATGAAAGCTACAAAAAAGGAAGTTACACCTTTCTTGATAAATCTTCCATTCAGGGAGTATTTTGAAACAGTCTTTTAATATTCTAAGCCTCTTTTTTATCTTGGTCGCCGGAGTGCTTTGAGTTCCTCTAGTGTAGGCTAGTAACCTAGGTCACATGTGGGAAAGGCCTCCTTTAGAACTAAGGGTTCAAGGATCCCTTATTGGCATCGCCCTAGCCCTATTCCGGGCATGAAGTGCGTGCTTTTGAATATCTGAATCACATTGACATTGCCATAAGGGTTATGTTCTAGACAGACTTGGTCTTTGAAATTATCTCCTATTAGAAGGGGAAGTGGATAAACTCTGAAGCTAGAGAGGAGCATGTCATTCCTATATTATATTTATAATATCGAGGTGCTAGCGTTGGCATTGTCTGTACTGTCATCATCCCCTAAAGTGGTGATAACTTGACCTTTGATAAAGAACTTCAGTTTTTTATGAAGAGAATTAGATACCCCTCGGATGTTGTGGAGCTATGGACGGCCAAGGACTAGATTGAAACATTCAGGTATGTCAATGACTTGAAACTCAGTGATGAGATTAATAGGGATAGCCCCTATTGTGAGTTTTATGGACCCCATTACTTCTCGACGGGTATTATCATAAGAATGCACAGCGGAGGAAGTTGGAATTAGATCACTGACTTTCAATCCCAAATAATTGAAGGTTTTGAGAGGACAAACATTGAGAGCAGATCCATCGTCAACAAATGAAAGTGGGACTATATTTCCCAAGACTTTAATGGAGATGTTGAGGGCATAATTGTGATCAGGTTTGATCTTCGATATCTCTTCTTAGCAAAAGGAGAGGAGTCTAGAAGAGTTCAAGGACCTAACCATATTTACGGCTTCTTTGGGAGTAGTAGAAGGAGGGATTGTGGGCTCGGTGAGAAGTTTTATCAAAGTATTTCGGTGCAACTGGGAGGACGTGAAAAGACCCCATAGGGTGATATTGGCTTAGGTTTTCTTGAGTTTGTCAAGGACTTTGATCTCTTCAATGGTCATATCTGGCATAAGAAGTTCTTCGGCATCCCATTTTCCTTTATCTGTCTTGGTCACATTGAGAATCGGATCCTTACAGTGTCTCCCTGACCTGGTCATGTAATTTACTGAGGCGGGGAAGAACAAGAACCCCGTGTCTTCATCTACCTCGGGCTGAATGGCCACCTTATTGATTTCCCCTAACAGATCTTTGAAGGATATCATTCCACACAGGTTGGATATCGAACGGACTTCTTCCAAACTTGGTTCGTTATCTGAATTGTCAAAATCATCCCCCATCCGATGGCATAGTCATTATCTTTCCAAGAGAAATTAATACATAAAATAACCTCAACGGTTCATCATACAAATCTTCCTACTCAGCGAGGAGGTGTAGGAGTAAAGGGACCAACCGTCCCTGAAGCTTCAAATCAAATCGGTGAGTAACTCAAAAATGCTACAAATTTCACTTGTATGTCAAAATGCATCAGCCATTATCTGTACCACATCATTTAGACTAACTTTTTCAATGTGTACCAACCATTCATCTGATTCTCGAGACCACTTCTGGGCTTTCATAAACAAGTCACTGAATTTAACATAATTGGTAACTCCATGTCTTTCCCTTCAAATCGAGTGCGGATGGCAATACAGGACCTTTTAAGGAGCGACAAAGCTTGATCAGTGAAGCGGGTAGAGTGTAAGGGAAGATGTGGGAAAACCTTAAGCGGTTTGGGTGAGATTATAGGGATGCTTTGTATGAGTAGATGGGTCAAATTATGGGTCACTTTCTAGAAAATATAATATTTGTATGAGTTGGAAGGGGTTTATGAGTGGTATTGGATTTAGGATTAGCTGGTGGGGTGATGATACTCGGTCAATTAGGCCTTGAAATTTATGCAATTGTTGGGTTAGTGGAAGCATTGGTCTGTAGTATGACCAGAGGATTGGTGGAAATCACAACGGGAATCGGTCTTAAAGTTTTTAGGGAGTGGATTTGGTAATGGACGGGGGTCCAATGGTTTGATGAGATTTCGACTTAGCATGGCTTGATAGAGTTTAGACAAGGGATCATGGAACTCGGTGTATTCTTTATTAGTAGGATTAGGGAGACTTTCGAGTAGTATGTCGACTTAGAATTTTGGCAGAGTTTCGCATGGTAACAGACAAACTAAATATGAGTGACTTATGTTTGATGCCTATATGAGGTTTATGCAATTGTTGGGTCAGTGGAAAGGTTCCCCCCTTTGGCATGACTTCCAGGATATACTTCTTGCCTATAAGGGAAATCATTCATCGGTACGTACGGACAAGCCATTTGATATACCTGAGTGTACGTGGATTGCCTCACTATATAACCCATGGGGACAGTATGTATAAGAGAGAATTTGATATACTCGACGTACGTGAATGAGTATCTTCTATAGACATCCCATCGTGAGTTCGGTCAAGCGATACGATATGGGGGAACCGTTTGATATACGTCGAAGGTACGAGGCTGGTGGAAGGTGAGAGTCATATCGCTTAGGCTAACTGTGACCCGTAAGACCAGGACCCATCACAAAGTGACCCCCCTGTATGGGATAAAATTTTGGTCAAAATTACTATGCTCTTGGTGGTGTAGTGTGCAAAAATGTACGAGTCTTAACTAACATATTATAGAGATCGAGGGAGGATATATATTTCTATGCATGAGTGAAGGGAGTTATATACTAATGAAGGGGCATATATAAGTATTATAAAAAGTAAATCGAGCATAGATACTATATTATGCATGGATGTATATGAGGGAGTAAGTGACATGGGCATACATATAAGTGAGTGTGTGTGGTAGTGAGCCAATATATGGATTAACTACAAGTGATGTGTGATATGTGTAAGTGAGAATAGAGATATATAAAAGTGTGGGAAGTGTGGGCATGTGCTAGTGAAGCTTAGGAATGAATATACTAAGTGGCGTGTGAAGCATGTGAGTATAAAGTGAAGCTAAGTGTAAGTGTGTAAAGTGTACATGAAGAGTATATACAAGTGTGTGAAGTGTATAAGTGAGTGGAAAGTGATATATACATGAGAGATATATACACAAAAATGTAAATAAAGGAGAAAAGTGAACATACAAGTAGGTGCATATGCACACATGTAGAAAATAATAACACCCATGTAGAAATAGAGTCTAGTCCGCTTAAAATGTTCCCCAGCAAATTCACCATTGTGGCCATCCCTAGAGGGTCGTGGGTCTCCAAGGAGTGCCTCTCCTACCATTTCCTTCCTTACCCGCGCAGGACTGCACCCTTTCTCGGGGCGCTCAACAATCGTTGATGTGGGTGATATGTGGAGATAGAGTCTCCAACCTATTTTTCACAAAACAGGCAAAAGAAATGTTGTCGCCTCGAGCCAACGGTATCAAGGACAATATTGATGCCTGCGAAACCAAGTAGTTCAAGGGTTCGGAGACTAAGTTATGGAATGGGAAGGTGTTAGGCAACTATCCCTACCTTTCAGTCTCTCATGGGCATGTTTTAATCTTCTCTTGTTAAACTCCGTGAAGTGTATGCTTATGTGTATAATATAAATGGATAATGGAATTGCTCAACTCGCTCCATGGACAAAGACGGAGTGAGGTCATCCTTAGGAGTGTTCCCAAAATAATAACTCAAAGTATAATGTAAGTGTTTTTCAATTCACAAGTCATTATAGAGGAACAAATGCATACATCGAACAAGACACAAGCAAGAAAGCATATAAAATATATTAAGAAGATATGATAAAAACAAGGTAACGAATGTGTATAAGGGAGGACTCGAGTCTAGGGATTTACCCAATGCGCCAATGTAGCCTAAAGGCATCAAACCCCACGTCGGTCGAAGATAATACAAGGTGGGGTTTAACCCATAAATCCAACCGGGCTTTTTCTTAATATGTGTGTGTAGAAAAAAGGTGTTTTAATGTGAGAAAATGTGATGAGAATTCCCCGTTTGGAATTTACAAGTAAACCCTCTTTTTCTTGTGTTTTTTTTTATGAAAATAAAATATGTGCAAATATTAATAGTAAAGGTTTGAGATTAAGGTATGTGATGTAATGAAATGAAGCACTAAATTAAGAATAAAGTGACTAATGCTAAAATAAGAGAATTTAAAGACAATGGTGGAGTATTGGACCTCCTCATGAAGACTTGAAGTGGATATTGATTGTAGATGCGTTGATCTCACAATGAGGTGATGGTGATATGAGGATAGGGGTGAGAATTTACTAAAAAGAGTATGAAAAGGATGAAAGGAATGTGGGAAGTGGGATTTTCAAGAAAGGAACAACTCTGAATTCGAGAGAATGTTCTTTGAATTGTTGATTCGGATGTTCAGTTTTTTTTTAAAGTGAGGTCATGGCCTCTATTTATAGGTCCAAGGGGTTGTCGATCGGTATGGTCCTAGAGCTGCCTTTCGGCATAGAAACTTGGATACACAATGCCAATAGGCAGGGTCCAGGGGGTGCCATTCGGCAATCTGAGGCAGATTTTTTGAAAAAATGATTGTAAAATACGAATCATAAGTCATAATCGCGCACGGGGCAGACCATTGGAAAGGGTATTCAAGGCCCTTTAAGAATCCATTGAGTCACTCCCGGGTCGGGATTTGACCGAAGTCAAACAGGGCTTGAAAGTCCCCGTTGATCACTCGACAAGAAATTTTTGGAGGAAAATGAATCGTTCGTCTGAACCGTAAGGCCTATTCGTGCACGGGATGGACCATTGGAAAGGGTGTTCAGAGCCATTTAAGATTTCATTTATCCTCATTCAGTTCAGAGAGTAACTAAGGTTAAACAGGGCCCGAAAGCCCCTGGTGACCCTTTGGAGTAAAATGTGTCATTCGTCCGTACCTTATGGCTAATTCGCGAATGGGATGTACTGTTCGAAAGGAAATTTAGAGCCTTTTGAAAATTCATTAATCTTCCACTCAGGTGAGAACGGAGCCCGAGAGCACCTGATGGCCTCCAGATCAACTTTCGATAGTAAAACGCATCGTTTATCTGAACCATAAGGTTCATTCATGCACGGGGCAGACCGCTAAAAAGGGGATTAAGAGCCTTTCGAAGTTCTATTGAGCTTTCGCTCAGGCGAGGAAGTTGATCGGAGTCAAACGGGGTCCAGGAGCGCTCGATGGCCTCTAGATCAGTTTTCGATAGTAAAATGGACCGTTTATCTGAACCGTAAGGCCAATTCACGCATGGGCCAGACCGTTGAAAAGGGGATTCAGAGACCTTCAAAGTTCAATTGAGCTTCCTCTCAGGCGAGGAAACTGACTAGAGTCAAACAGGGCCCAAGAGAACCCGATGGCCTCTAGATCAGTTCTCGGAGTTTGACCAAGGGTCAATGAATGAGTGAGTGCTAGGGACCTAAGGAGGTTCTTAGGGGGGTCCTAAGATGGGGTGTCTACAATATGTATATAATAAAATATGCAAAATAGAAATTAAAAAAGGCGATATCAAAATAGGCCTTTAACGATTTTAGTAATGGGTATTCAAATACCCTCCACCACACTATGTAAATATCTTACCTATCGTAGACAATCTATGTGCCTATAAGTGAAAATACTTATAGTTGATTAGAAATCAATCACACAAGCCAAAACGGTATTGAAAAATAAAAGAATTTGTAGACTTACACACACAAAAGGAACATGGGAAGTATGTGGTTCGACAAATTGTATACGTCCAAAAAGAGAGGAAGATCTTTGTATTATTAGGTTGAGAGTATGAATTAGCAGAGGTTTTAAGTGCTAATTTTCATTTTTCGATATTGAGGGGGTCTCTTATTAATTATACTATTTGATACAAGATACCCACTTGGAGTGGAATCTCTAATGATCACTTATATATCAGTTATTTACTGATACATTTGAATATATCGTGATACAATTACTTATTAGTTAAGGGGCATAAGAGTCAGGCCTAGTGGTCCCCATGTGGGATATAATTATAAAAATAACAATTCCATAATTTCCCCCAAGGTTTTATGGCTAACAATCATAAAGCCTTAGTGGAGGGTTCTTCTAGTCTTTTTGCGTTGCAGAGGAAATGAGGCTTCCTTCGGCAATTAGGTAACCATCAGTTGGGAACCGTGCATAATGATGGTGTACATCTTGGGAGTTGTTCTAGTTCTCCCCACCCCCACCCCCACCCCCACCCCCACACACACAAAAAAAAAGTCTTAAGGACCAGTGTTCAATTAACTACATATCCATTTATAATCATTAATTGATAAAACTTTTTTAGAACATCATTGAAAATCAAAGACCAATTTCTGAATCAAACCAAACACTTTTCCAAAACAACCGTAGAAATGGATTTTTTTTTATTCCAAAGCTTGACGAGGCTTAAAAATGAGTGGGTACCAAGGCATGCATTATTGTGAAGAAGCTATATTCTACCGATAAGAGTTCAGAAGATTTATGGGTAAACTCGAATGTGTGAAGTTAGATTATAAGTTGTTCTGAACGATTATAATCACCGTGAAACGTGGTTATAGTGCTAAATCAAGGGATAGGTAATTTTTGTGGTTTCTATAAAGGGTTTCACGTTAAATCTTATCTACAGTGATTGCTTTATTTTTTTATTCCCCGTGATGTACGGATATTAATTTTGTATCAAATATGAAGCGATTAATTAAATTAAAAAAATATTGGGACTAGTATTCACAAGAGACAGTCATTATACTTAGTTAAATTTTGGCAATTAATTTTATTCCAATTGAATTAAAAATTTAAAATCCATATATGTAGCAATATCAAAACTCCGCCTGTGTCGCGCTCAACTTCTAATTTTTTTTACACTGCCGGTCCCAAGCCCGAATAAAGGAGGAGGGTTGTGTTAGGTAGCTGACAGCCAGCGTAAAACTTCGTCAGATCCTTATGAACGTGAATATTATGAATATACGTGCTAATGCTAGGGCATTCCCCTTAAGCGATGCGTTGCGCCTGCCACCGGATGTCTCGAAAAATAGGTAAGGGGCGTTGCGCCTGCCATCGAGTGTCTCAAAAAATAGGCAAGGGGCGTCCCATCGGTGCCAGGATGCCAGGATAAATATGCAAGGATTCCTGCAACAAGTTGAACGTGTGCGGGTAAAGAAGCTAGTCCAGGATACTAGACTTAGGTTAGCGACTTGGAACATAGGGACTATGACAGGAAAAGGGATGGAGTTGGTAGATACCAAGATAAGAAGAAAAGTTAACATAGCTTGTTTACAAGAAACTAAATGGGTCGGTGAGAAGGCTAAAGATATAGAAAATGCAGGATTTAAATTTTATTATACAGGAAAATATAGAAATAAGAACGGAGTTGGAATAATAGTAGATGGGAACTTTAAGAATGATATCGTAACCGTTATTAGGAGAGCTGATTGACTTATACTTGTAAAATTGGTATTAGGTGAAAACATAATTTATATTTTTTGTGCTTATACACCTCAAGTAGGATTAGATGAGCACACTAAAGTACAATTTTGGGAACAAATGGATGAACTAATTCAAGAAATACCCGTAGGTGAGAAAATCTATATAGGTGGAGATTTTAATGGCTATGTAAGAGAAGATCATGTAGGATATGAGATAGTGCATGGAGGATATGGTTTTGGAGATAGGAACGACGGGGGATAGTCTATCTTAGATTTTGCGATGGCTTATGATTTTGTACTAGTAAATACATATTTTAAAAAGAGGCTTGAACACTTAATAACTTATAAAAGTGGAACGCATAAGAGCCAAATAGATTTTTTCATTACTAGAAAAGGAGACCGATTAACGTGTAAA
The DNA here is from genome assembly GCA_949130495.1 of Sambucus nigra. NCBI lineage: Eukaryota > Viridiplantae > Streptophyta > Magnoliopsida > Dipsacales > Adoxaceae > Sambucus > Sambucus nigra. Next base: position 95,012,790 of record OX422216.1, on the reverse strand, counting down.
GATTGTAAGGTTATCCCGGGAGAGAGCTTAACCTCACAAAATAGGATAATGGTGTTGGATATAAATATTAAAAATCAACCACGAGTGCGAAAAGTGAAGATTAACCCACGAACTAGGTGGTGGAACTTAAAAGGAGAGAAATTATAACTATTAAAGATAAATTATGTAATACCCCCTATTTTTATGCTTTCTAAATTTGGGGATTTATTAAATTTAATGTGAGTTATTAATTTAATATAAATTCGGAAATTAATTATTTTTAATAATTACTAACGTGACGAGAGTTAGTAATCATTGGAAACTTGTTGAATATTACTAATGAGTAAAGTAATATAATATTGGTTCTATGAAATGTCACGAGTGAATAAAATGATAATTTTGGAAATTTAAGTCGGGACGCGCCTGTGTCGTGTCGGGACTAAATATTGATTAATAAAAGTGAATAAATTATAAGTCGCTCGTATGGTCATTTTGAGTGCGCCAAAGTGTCCGAAAGGGTCGAGATAGTCAGAAAAGTGTACCCGAGGGTTTAGTTTGGGTCTCGGAGCGTTTTTAGGCCTATTTAGCACCCCGGGAGGGTATTTTGGACATTTTGCATTTTTGGGTAATTAAACCCACGAAATTTATTAGGTTATATCAGCCATTTGGAATGGTCCCTTAGGATTAGAAGACTCAAAACCTTAGAACGGCCATTAGAGAGGAAGGTGGAAAGCTTTCCAAGCAATCCAAGGCCAAAAACTCATCCGATTGCACCGCCACCACCACCAACGCATAGATCGCGCGACGGGGAATGCAACCACACCGAATTCGTCCACAAATCAGAACTCTGAAATTTCAGGCAAGTTTTTATCTTGCTTATTTTTGTTAATGCATCACTCATGTTAGTCTAGGGTTGATTAGGATGAGTTTCATGGAAGAAAACCTATGTTGGAGATAGGAAAATTGCATGCAGTAATGATATGATTGAAAATCTTGAAATCCCCTTCATATGTAGAGGTTTAACCATGAATTTGTGATGAATTAGGAGTAGAAATTCTGGAAAAAGACTGATTAGAACAAAGTTAAAGATATTTCTAGGGTTCTTGAGATTGATATAAGTTTTGGCCTATTAATCCATGGATATTGATGAAAATCCGCATGCTTTACGTAGGAGATGTTTAATTTGGGTTTATAATGTTTGTAGTACGAATTTCTGGGAGTTTGGGTGTTAAACATCTGAATTTGGGTGATGTTGGATGATAGAACATGTAATTGTTAATCTGCAGAATTCGTCATAGCTGTTTGATCGATCGATCGAACCAAGAGTGTCGATCGATCGAGCCTCTGCCATCGATCGATCGACCCTTCCTGGCAGACTCATATTTCCCTTTTAAATAGTGAATTCAATCTAAATGAGTAATAATCCTTGGACATCCTTATTAAAATATTTTGGGTGATAAAGAAGACCAGTAGGACTTATTAAAAATATGAAACCTTTAATGTAAGACGAGATTTACATTTTTTTGGAGATGTTCAGATATAAGGGATGACGGAATTGTGCATTAAAGGGAGAGACGCGTAAGGTAGTTACGTTGGAAAAATAGATGAGTACCTATTGAATTTTACACTTATGAGAATAGAATCCATGAGTGTTACGTAATAAGTTGGGATAATCCCTCGAATTAAAGTAAGTGATGAACTGTTATACGTGATAACTAATAACGAGATATAAGGATAAATATCATAATTATGGGTCGTAAATATGTACCTAAATTTGATATGGAAATAGTAGTGTATTTATATAACTGTGTTTATGCATATACTATATACGTGTAAAAATCATACCCGCGCTACTTGCTATCCCTGAGGTTACCGCGTTGGGATAGTCTTATCTCGATGGTACCTTTATGGGGGATATTGACTCGTACCCTAGAAGATAGGAATCCTAGGTACAGGCTATCAAATCGATAGTCACGGTCCTAAGAGACGTGAGGGTATGTGCTGACCTCTTGAACTTGGAAACTATGCTTCGCTTCAATATTGTTTGTGTTTGTGATAATACAGTTCAGAGTGATTTCGAACTTGTATTCCCTTAGTACGAGTGATACGGGGATTGGATAGCAGAGTATGCCCGAACCATAATTTTTATGTGGAGTGCTGTTAGAATATATATATTATATGAGTATTTAATATATATATTAAATTCTGAAATTTAGGAATTTCCCACTGTGTTTATGGTAAGTAAGAAATGAATAATGATTTCAATTGAGAAATACGTGTTTTGAAAGTATAGTATATTACCGGGAAAATTTATTAACAAATAAAGCTAAAATGAGAGCTTTGGTATTAAAAGGGAAATTACTTCTTTAATAACTGAATTGTTCAATTTACATCTTACGAGTAACCTAAGATAAGATAAGTTAAACCGTTGGGAAGGTTAGTGCGATAGGTGTGCACATTAGAAGAGAGGTGAGAATTTCTCAAGGGAGTGTCGCACTAATATATTGTTGCATTGGCCTGTAAACATTTTAAATACTTGCTAAACAAATTTTAAATCATTTTCACAATCGGGCTCTGACCCGTTTCCATTTTCTTTTCTCTCTTGTATATATATGTATATATTATAGGTGCCCAGCCACAGGGGCGTCTTGCATAGGATCCTTTGGAAGGAACGCGCTGCAGCTTAGGTGGGAGTTGCAGGCCTCTTGCTTAGACGACCTCATTCATTTGATTCTACTCTTAGCATTATTTATTCCAGTTGGGCATGTGTCGCCCTTTCCATTATTCAGTTATTTTATTGGATATTGTAATCCATTTATTTCCAGTATTTGCACTTTGGGGATTTATTATTGCCAGGATGTTTTCATTTACAGTATTAAATGTTGGATTCAATTAGTTGAATGTTTGATTATTTGGATTGTATGTTCCAGGATAGTTGTGGTGTGATTATTAAATTGTGAATGATGTAAAGTTTTTTTTAAATGTTGGTTTATATAAATAAAATTTGGAAACTAATGTCTAAAAATGGTTTTGACACTTAGCTTAATTATTTAGGGAGTTTAAATTGGTAAAGTTATTTTTTTTTCGACAGTGATGCTAAGAATGAACCAACTGTTCACCTTGATTTTAATTTAATAAAGGAGTAATTGCCCGGTATTTAATTAGTCGGTGTGTCACAAATTATTAAATGAAGCAACATGGAATACTGAAGAAGAGACTAACATAATGTGGAATAAGATGGCCACATGCATTAGGAGAATATCAAAAGAAATTCTTGGAGAATCAAAAGTCAAGGGGCCACAGTCTAAAGAAACTTGGTGGTGGAATGAAGAAGTACAAAATGTAGTAAAAATTAAAAGGGAGTGATTTAAAACACGGAAAACAAATAGAAATGAAGAAAATTTTGAGAAATATAAATAGGCTAAAAAGGAAGTTAAGAAAGTGGTAAGAGATGCTAAGTTAAAAGTGTATGATGATCTTTATACAAAATTAGATACACAAGAAGGGGAAAAAGTATTTATAAGCTTGTTAAACTTAGGGACTGGAAAACAAAAGATTTTAATAACGTTAAGTGTTTCAAAAGTTATGATTCGAGAGTCCTAGTCAAAGATGATGAAATTATGGAAAGATGGAAAAACTACTTTGAGAGGTTATTAAATGGAGATAATGGGAGTAGATTAGATATAGAGGAACTTAAGGAGACTCGAGAAAATATATTTTTCTGCAGAATTACGACAACAGAGGTCAGGATTGAATATAGATTGAGATTAAAGACAACAGTATCTGAGAATCAATTTCGATTTATGCCTGGGTGGTCAACAATGGAAGCAATCTATTTATTGAGGAGATTAATGGAGAGGTATAGGGAGAAAAAGAAGGATATTCAAATGATTTTTATAGATTTGGAGAAGGCGTATGATAGGATACCCAAAGATATAATATGGAGGGTTCTACATAAAAGAGGAGTGACTCGCAGATATATTGATGCGATCAAGGATATGTATGATAGTGCGATGACTACAGTAAGAACATCAGCCGGAGAAAGTAGTGAATTTTCAATTACGGTAGGTCTACACCAATGTTCATCATTAAGTCCTTATCTCTTTGCTCTTGTTATGGAAGAGTTGAGTGGACAAATACAAGATGAGGTTCCATGTTGTATGCTATTTGCAGATGATATTATTTTAGTGGATGAGACTAAGATGGGATTAATGCTAGGTTGGAATTGTGGAGAGAAACTTTAGAAACAAGAGGATTTAAAATAAGCAGAACTAAAACAGAATATGTGGAGTGCAATTTTAGTAGTAATAGGAAGACAAATAGAGATGTGCTGAAATTGGAGGGTCAAGAGATACCTAAAAATGATCGTTTTCATTATTTAGGATCGATTATCCAAAAAAATGGAGATATTAGTGATGATGTTACTCATAGGATTAGAGCAGACTAGATTAAGTGGAGAAGTGCTACCGGTGTTTTGTGTGATAGGCGTATACCTTTGAAGTTAAAAGGTAAATTCTATAGGTTGGCTATTAGACCCGCCTTGTTATATGGGACAGAGTGTTGGGCAATGAAGAAACAAAATGTGCAGAAAATGAGTGTGGCGGAGATGCGAATGCTAGGATGGATTTGTGGTAAAACTCGAAAGGATAAAATTAAAAATGAACAAATTCGTGAAACGGTAAAAGTAGCTCCTATAGAAGATAAATTGAGAGAAAATTGACTTAGATGGTTTGGACACGTCAAGCGTAGACCAATGGATGCTCCTGTAAGGAAGAGTGATTTAGTTAGTATTGATGGTAACACAAGGGGTAGGGTGGGCCTAATTTTACTTGGTGGGATATTCTAAAAAAGGACATAATGTCATGTGGTTTAACCGGAGATATTGCACTGGACAAAATGGAATGGAAAAATAAGATTCATGTAGCCGACCCCAAATAATTGGGAAAAGGCTTTGTTGAGTTGAGTTGGGTATATGTAGCAATATCAAGACGAAGCTTATTGGAAAAAAATATTTAAGTGGAAAGAAACGGCAAAAGTCAATGTATTAAATTCATTCAAAATATGTGCTGACATATTTGAATCATGTTTTTTTAATCATATTTTTTTTGTTGAAACGTCAAGTCAATGAGCAAAAAGATCCCACACATTCTTCAAAAATATGTTTAAAAAACTAACTCATTGGTTGATTTTATGGTTCAATTTGGTATGGGTGTTATGCGTCAACATCATACATGATTTTTTGGTGCATATCGTTAATATCTATACACATGAGATGTTTTATAAATTTCAGGATGTGATGTTTGAGAGCTTCTCGTATAAATTTGAGCTTGTGAGAGAGGATGAAAGTCATTGTGTGTATAAGACACAAAAATCACCATTGCGAGAAATTTATTATGACAAGGTATTGGAGTTTATTTCTTGTACTTACCAACAAAATTGGGAGCTTGGGAATCCCTTGTTGACATGTTTTGGGGTATTTATATAACATATATGATTATGAAATATTACCAAATCAATACATTTTGAGTAGGTGGACAAAAATGGCAAAATCCGGGGAAGTCATGGATGATAGTGGTTGTGAGATAATTGATGATATATCATATTTACTAAATAGGAGCCAATTAATTTAACTATCATTAGACGTGGTTTATAAGTCCCTTACAAGTCAAGAAACAACTAACGTTTACACCGATGTGAAGTTGCAAAAGTACATGAATGGTTTAAACAAAAGTTAATTTTTAATTTTTCAAATTAAATATAAAACTTAAACAAAGTTATCCCAAAGTAAACTTAGCACCAATTTTAAATCAATTGTTTTAATAAACAAATTACCAAATTTATCTTACCCTAAAATATGCATCTAGATGATAGCAAATAAAATAAGACCTATCACACAACACGCCGATGTGCGAGGGAAACCCACAACGAAAAAAACCTGTGACGACCCAGCCACACAAATTTCACTATGTATGAATTACAAGGACACGACAGCAGACTTATAGCACAGACTTGGCGCCATCGCAAGCCTTGATGCTATTCGTTCCTTTACCTTCGCACAGTAACATGCAAAAGTCCACCCACAAAGATTCCACAATGTGTGAGTTCACACACACCTCAGTATTCACCAATCCATGCTCAGTAACTGTTTATAGATATGGAACCCGGATGCACCACTTTTTCACCGCAACACCACACCACGATGTCCACCATGTACAAAAAACAAATGGAATACGAAATCTATCGTATAAAACTTTTCTCTATCAAGATGATGAGATAAGCAAACTAAGTTGCCCACAAACAAGATCTCAAAGCATATAAAGATTGAAACTTATATCTTAAAGAGTTTGGGCAAAACTGGGATTTGGGAGCTTTTGGATATGTATATGAATACGATTTTTGCCAAAAGTCACTCTTATAATAAATGTCTCAACCTTTTATATAGAAAACACATTTTTTGAGGAAATATGTTTTTTTAGAAAACTCGTTCGAACAAAAATAAGAGTTCATTCGAATGTATAGACACCCCATTCTAGTCCCCTGCATCACCACGAACCTAGGTCATACCCTGAGTACTGACCTAGAGGCCATCGGGTACTCCCAGGCTCCATTTGACCAAAAGTCAAACTCCTCAGCTCGACCGAGACTGAATGAATCCTTAAAGGGAACTGAAACCCTTTTCCAACAGTCCACCCCGTGTGTGATTCTGACTTACGGTGCAGACGAACGACCCATTTTCCCCCGAAACTTGATCAGGAGGCCATCGGATGCTCTCGAGATCCATTTGACCAACGTCACTCTTTAGCTCGACTAAGACTGAATGAATCTTCAAAGGGATCTGAAACATCTTTCTAATGGTCCGCTCCGGGCCCAATTCTAATTTACGGTACGCACGATCGATCTGTTTTACTCCGAAAGGTCACCGAACGCTTTTAGGCCCCGGTTGACCAAAGTCAACTCCCCAAAAATTCTTTGGAATTCGAAGTACATCTGATAACCTTTCTAACAGTCATCCCCGTGCGTAATTCTGACTTGCCATACGGATAAGCGATCCGTTTGCATCCGATAATCCCCCATCCAAAGGACCGACGAGCGCTTCCGAGCCACATTTGACCTAAAGTCAACTCCCGAACCCGGGAGTAATCCAAAGGACTTTCAAAGGTCTCTGAAGTACCTTTCCATAGGTTCACCCCGTGCACAATTCGGATCAACGATCTGCGTTCTACGACCATTTTTCTGGAGAAACCTGAAAGAGACTGCCAAACGGCATGTTCAAAATCCTGCCTATCGACAATGTGCCTAAAACACCTGACGATTGGCAGGACCCGACCCATACCGGTCGGCAATGTCTTGGGCCTGTAAAAAGTATGGCCTGACCTCATTTCAAAGGACCCAAGATATAAGATCCATCACTCTCAGCGAACTCAGAAAACCTCTCTCGAAGTCAGCGTGATTTCTGCATCCAAATCCCTTTCTAACCCTCACTTTTCATCATCTTTTTCTCCAAACTTGGTGACTTAACTACCCTCCATCATCACCCAAGTGCAAGGGGCTTCTTTCCAACATCCAACATCAAACTCAAGATCTCCAAGAAGGTCCAACTTTCTCAAATTCTTCTAAATTCGCATTAACTTGTTTTATTACTTAGAACTTTTATTCTCTCCATCTCACATATCCTAATATACCTTTTTATTTAGTATTATTGCACATATCTTATCTTGCATATGAATAAAACAAAAAAAAAACAAGAAAAAGTGGGTTTGCTCATAAATTCCAACGGGAATTCTCACACTTTTCTTACAACTAAAACACCTTCTTACATGCACACACACACACATAAACCCCACCCCTCGTTTGGTATGCGAACTACGTGGACTTTGATGCCTTTATAGGCTACGTAGGTGTCTCGGGGTAAAACTCGAGACTCGAGTCCTATTTTTTCCAATTTTTTATTTTTCTGATTCTTTAACTTAATTCTCTTAGATTCTATATATTTACATATACATATATTTGTTCTTAGTAGCGTATTATTCCATACGTGTTATCCTTCCATTATAACGATCAACGCAAGGATAATCGCGTAAATTATATTTTCTAATATTACTTTTAGGAACATTCCTATGGATGACTCGCTTTATCTCTTCCATGATATAAGTCGATTATTTCTTATCTCCACTACATATACACATGCACACATATCACGGGGAAATAGAGGAAAATATCAACAAATCCATGAGAGACCGTAAGAGCGGAATTGGTGCCTAACACCTTCCCATTTCATAACTTAGCCTTCGAACCCTACTCCAATTACCTTTTGGTTTTGTATGTATCAGTATGTCTTTGATGTTGTCTTTCTAGATGGCTTCACTTTCTTCTGTCTATTTTGAGTAAAATATACTGGCAACTCCATCTCTCTACATTTTTTACCTCACACGTCACTGGCGACGGCCGAAGCGCTCCCGAGAGGGATGCGCAGGACCGAGATCCTCCCATCATAGAGAGATACCCCCTTCCTTGTCTCTCTCTCTGCGAGGATCGGGGATGGACACAGTGGCAACTCCGCTGGGGATTTTTTATATGAGAGCTAGACTCTATTTACATGGTTGTTTTATTTTCTTGTATATCCCCCTATTTGCATGCCCCCCTTTATTATTCATGTGTACCTCATACTTATGCTTCTATTCACACACTTGTAGAAGATTCTCCATGTACACTTCGCACCACGTGCACCTTGGATGACATATATCCACACGTTGCACGCATTACCCATCCATACTTGGTATACAATTGGTAATTGTACTTTCCCCCCTATTTGGCATAATCAAGAAAGATACTCTCATCATAAGATACTAATAAGAGAATCATGCATGATTCACATGACATCACCAAAGAGCATTGTGATTTACCAAATTTTTTCTAGTAACTGGAGGGTCACTTCGTGATGGGCGTTGGTCCGACAGGGCGCAGTTAGCCTGAGCGATATGACTCTCACCTTTCATTAGCCAAGTACCTTCGACGTATATCGAACGATTCCCTGGCATCGTACCGCTTGACCGAAGTCATGGCGGGAGGTATATCGCAGGGAACTCGTTCACGTACGTCGAGTATATCGAATTCACTCGCACACGTACCGTCCCCACGAGGTATATAGTGAGGCAATTCATGTACACTCACGTATTTCAAATGGCTTTTCCACACATACCGATTGCCCTCAAAAGTAAGATGTATATCGTGGAAGTCACGCTAAAGGGGGTAACCCTTTCCAATTCACCCAACCAACTGTGTACCCACATATAGGTGTCAAGCCTAGGACACACATGTTAGATTGTCGATTTCAACTCGAAACTCTGCTGAAATTTCGGGTCGGCTTGCAGCCCAAATTTTCGCGCATTTTTAAAATAGGACCCTGCCCGTGAGCCTGGTTACAAGTCCACCCATAGCTTTGCATATGTTACAAACCCAACTTTTCCAGGCTCGGGTCCCGTCCGACATTTCATTTTTTATTTTGGAGAATTTAATACAAGTGAGAATATAGTAATTATAATAATTATGCTGAGACCCGTCTCTCAAAAATATTTCTCCTTTCTTTATCAAAAATCCAAAAACATTTCTCCTCTCTTTATCAAAAATCCAAAAACATTTTTCCTTTATTTATTAAAAATCCAAAAATATTTTGTTTTTCAATCTAAAAAAAATGTCAAAAATATTTTCAGTCTTCTTTTTTCAAAAAAAAATTTCATTTTATGCCTTCTCAGGTCGATTATATGCCCTTGTCCTGGCTCCTTATTGGCTTTCGTCTTCAGTCAAATCACCCCGGAGTTTCGTCCGTTCCCCTACTACTTCTTCTGAGTCCGGAATCCATTCGCTTTCCATGGAGAACATAGATCAAGTACCAGTTGTGCAGCCAGATCTGATGGAAGTCTTAGCTCAGCTCATGTCCAAGATTGACAACCTCCAGACGAAAGTCCGTGAGATGCAACGAAACTAGGTTCCTGTTCCTCAAGGTCCTGAGGCCCTATTCCCTCACGCTATGGGTCCGTCTGAGCCTATCTGGATTCCCGAAGAGTATCAGCACGCTCCACGTGCCCCTCCTACTAATAGGCCACCGCCTACCCAGCTTCTTATGCCAAACCTTACCCAATCTAGGGCTAACTTGCCTATGATCATGGATCCCAAAGAAGGAGAGTTGAACAAGGTCAAAGAAGATCTTAAGATCCTAACTAAGAAGTTAGGCCAAGTTATAATCTCTGGAAATTACATGGACTACACCCACATGTCTCCTTATTCTAAAGCAAGGTTACCCGAGAAATTCAAGATGCTAAATATAGAGAAATTTGAAGGGAGAGGACCCCCGATTGTTCATCTTCACAGTTATCACCATTCTATGACCCTACTAGGGGCTTCCAAAGAAGTGATGACCCAATTCTTTTAGCAAACTTCGAAAGATAGCGCCCTCCGATGGTTTTTGTCTCTCGAGGAGTCCAGAATCCGTAGCTGGGAGGATGTAGCCCGAGAATTCATGTCACAGTACAAATACAACGAAGAGCTTGAGGTCACCCATCGTGATTTAGAGTTGCTCAAATAAAACTCTAGGGAATCAGTCAGTAACTTCATAGCCCTATGGAGGGAAAAAGCAGCCACCATGACCAATCGTCCATCCAAAGAAGAACAAGTCAACATAGTGAAGAAGAATGTCTTACCCCATGTCCAAGCAACAATGAGAGGACAATACTATCCCCATTTTCGAGCACTCAAAGAAGCCGGAGTATAAATCTAGGAGGGTCTTGCTAAAATAGAAGTTGAACTAAAGAAAGTGTCTGGATAGTTCACACCCAAAAAATATGATAAACCTGTCAATGCTGCAGTCTCAACCATCAATAACATCTCTCAACCAACCACCTCGTGGGCACCAGAAATACGCCCTGTCCCAGTCCAAAAGGAATAAACCAAGCTCCATGCCCCCTTTACAAACTTTATCAAGCCCTGTTAAGCCGAAACCTTATCAAATCCTAGAAGCCCCGTCCATTGCCAAATCCACTTCCAAGAAACATCAAGGCAGAATCACATTGCGCCTGTCACCAAACTGCTGGCCATACCACCGACCAATGCTTTCACCTTCAAAACATAATCCAAGGTCTAATTAACCAGGGTACCATTGCCCCACCAGCCAATCCTAAACCAAAAACTACTCATAACCCACTCCTAAATCATGCCAATGCCATATTCCCAAAAGGGAACCCAGAATTTGATCCCTCATCTCAAATCACACCCATATACTCTCCCAAACCTCTCCAAACTTGCCCATATTTCCTCCTACACCCTGTTAGCGTCATTAATCAAGCACCGTCACTCCTTGCCAGAGCATGCATCGTTGTCCGTACCCGTTCTAAAAATAGAAGCATGGAATTATAAGAAGTATTAAACCAACTCCTAGAGTTCGGGCTAAAACTTCCCTCGCCGATGATCATTGATTTCCAGAGGTTCAGTACGCTATTCTTAGAAGCACGAAAATGGGCTCGAAAGTCAGATAGTTGGGTGGTACCAACCGATGAAGTCAGCCTAGATGACGTTGTCCAGATTATGGCAGAATTATTTAGACGAACCAACAATATTTGTGGTATGATTGAATTACTTGATACTTTGAAGTTACAAGGGCGCTTGGTCCCTTCACCCTTACATCTCCCCGCAGAATGGGAAAACTTATACGAAGAAGCCATTGAAGTCGTGGAATGCATTGACTTTACATGGAAAGACATAATTGTTATCACCGGATGGGGGAGAGGAATTCGAAGATTCAAATGAAGAGCAAGCTTCAAAGAAGACTGGCCCGGTGGTCGACATGTGTGGAATGATATCATTTGAAGAACTCCTCGTGGAAATAAACAAGATAGCTTAACAACCTAAGATTAACGAAGAAACGGGGTTCATGTTCTTCCCTTCTTCAGTAAATCACATGACCAGATCAGGGAGGCATTACCAGATCCCAAGCTTACCACCAGCCAATGACAAAGGAAAGGGTGTTGAAAACCTTCCTATGTCAGAGATGACCCTCAAGGAAAGCAAGATCCTCGACCAACTGAAGAAAACTCAGGCTAACCTCACTTTATGGTGGCTTTCCATGTCTTCCCAGCTGCATAAAAATGCTTTGATCAAGTTGCTCACCAGACCCACAGTTACTCCTTTTACCACACCAGAAGAAGCGATAAATTTAGTCGGATCCCTGACCTCTACCCGAATGCTATCCTTAAGAAAAAATCCCCAGAATTGGGCCAAACCAAAATCATGCACTCAACATCTCCGTCGAAGTTATGGGGAAGATCGTACCACTCTCTTATTGATAATGGATCCGCCTTGAATGTCTGCCCATTAAGAACCTTTAAATGCTTAGGACTGAAGGAAAGTGATCTCGCTCCAACCTCCGCTGCTGCACGTGCCCACGATAATACCCGTCGGGAGGTGATGGGATCCATAAAACTTGTAATAGGGGCTAGCCCTATAAACCCTATCGTTGAATTCCAAGTTATTGATATCCCAACTTGCTTCAACCTATTTCTCGGGCGACCTTGGCTCCATCAGAAATTGAAGTTCTTCACCGATGGACGAGTCATCGCCATTTTGGGCAAGTTCAAGTACTAACAATCCAATCCTTGAGATATAACACGGGTTAAATGATATGCTCCTATCAGTATTTCGAGTTGGGCCACTTCTACTCTCGGCAGGGAATGATTTCAAAGAAAGGGTTTATCCAGAATATGACCCTCATGGCAACATCAATGTGATTCAAATGTTCAAAAACATGCACTTCATGCCCGGACTGGGGCTAAGACAAAGACAACAAGGGATAATTGAGCCCATTGAACTAAAAAAAGCTTTCCCTCCTTGTGGTTTGCGGTATCAACCATCAGAACAAGAGCTCAGAATGATCCGACAGTCTCGACCAAAGAGAACATTAGACTGCATCGAGACTATCGCAGGTGACTCCTTGAATGGACGATTCATTAAAGAGGGCGAAGACTTCCCCTTTTACGACTTTTCGGAACCATGGTATGACCATACAGATAAGAAGATGAAGCCTGAAATGGAGATATTTTTTCAAAATAGCTACCCATGGGCTGAAAGTTCCCAACACCATGTACAACCGATCATCAAAGATACCTAAGATTCCAAGGGAAGTGACTCTGAGGATTCGTTTAATTTATAGACACTGGGGCTGACACTATGCATGGTTCATTCAAGCACTACATCATTGGATCCATCCCGCCTGATTAAAGCTATTGATACACCTCTTCTCAACTGGTATGCTGCGCCAGTTCTACCTGTTAAAATCCCACCTAACCCCAATGTTTACCCCCATCACTTCTTCTATTGTCTATCCTTGCTCTAATGTAATCGAGACCTCCTTTCATGTGGTCCTCAATACTTTTTTTCCTATTAATGAAATAAATGAAGATTTTGAGTATCTTGTTGTGCCTTACATTAATTGTTTAGATTCTAATCAAACTTTTGATGATGATGATGATTTTGCAAATGAACAATTCTTAGCTGATTTAAATAAGGTTAATAACAAACAACATAACTGCGTTCAAGTTAATGAAGAAGAAACTGTTATTCTTAACCTCGATTCTAGTAGCCAACTGCGTGAGATTATGATAGGGGCTACCCTTAACGAGCATGAGCGCGCACAACTCAAAGAATTCCTAAAGGAATTCGTGGATGTCTTCGCGTGGTCCTGTGACGATATGCCCGGTATTGATCCTGAAATAGCTCAATATGAGATACCCACTCTTCCAGATTACAAGCCGGTTAAATAAAAGTTGAGAAAATTCGCACCGAATGGTCACTCAAATTCAAATAAGAAGTGGTCAAACAGCTGAATATAGGTTTCATTCATATGATCGAATATCCCACATGGCTAGCCAATATAGTGCTTGTGCCGAAATCAGGAGGAAAAGTTTGAATGTCTGTAGACTACCGAAACTTGAACAAAGCCTCTCCAAAGGATGATTATCCATTACCCAATATCGACATGATCATGGACAACACAGCCAGTCATGCTCTTAAGTCATTCGCCGATGGGTTTGCCGGATACAACTAAATCAAAATGCACCCAGATCACCAAGAAAAAACCTCGTTCATCACACCGTGGGGAACCTTTTGCAACACTGTTATGCCATTTGGTCTCAAGAATACTGGGGCTACCTACTAGAGGGTTGCCACAACCATCCTGCACGATCTGATTCACAAAGAAGTCAAGGTTTATGTGGATGATATGATTATCAAATCCAAGACTAGAGAAGGTCATGTTCCCGCTCTCTGGAAATTCTTCGAACGACTGCGACGGTATCAGATGAGACTCAATCCACAGAAATGTGTCTTCGACGTTACCAAGGGGAAAATCTTGGGATTCATGGTCAGTGAGAAGGGGATAGAAGCAGATCCTGTTAAGTTGAAAACCATACTTGAGATTCCACCTCCCCAAACGGAGAAAGAAGTCCGTGGATTTCTTGGGAAATTGCAATACATCAGTCGGTTCATCAGCCAGCTAACTTCCTTCTGCGAACCTATTTTCAAACTCCTCCGAAAGGATTCAACCAAGGTTTGGAACAAGGCCTGTCAAGAAGCCTTTGATGAAATCAAATAATATCTGACCCAACCTTCGGTACTCATGCCACCACATCCTGGTCTCCTTTTGCTCCTATACCTAACCATAACCGACACTGCAGCTGGGGCTTTGCTAGCCCAATACCTTGAAGAATCCCACAAAGAAAGAGCCATTTATTATGTCAGTCACAAATTAATCGGATACGAAGTTAACTATACTACTTTTGAAAAGGCATGTGTCGCACTTGTTTGGGTCACCCAAAAGTTGAGACACTATATGCTCGCCTTCCCCATCAAACTTATATCTCGAATGGACCCCATCAAATACCTGCTTGAGAAACCCGCCTTATCCAGCCGAATGGCCTGATGGTTGATGCTCCTGAATGAGTTTGATATCATGTACTTCATACAAAAAACCATGAAAGGAAGAGTCGTCTCTAACTACCTCGTTGACTACCCCATGGAAGAAGATGATGTTTGGATCTTCGAATTCCCATATGAAAACATCCTCTGCACTGCTCAAGACAACCTTTGATGGCAAATGTTCTTTGACGGCGCTTCCAATAAAAAGGGATATGGCATTGGTATACTTCTGATCGCCCCAGATGACTCCTACACTCCCATCGCTATCAAATTGGATTTTCCCTGCACCAACGACATAACTGAATACGAGGCGTGTACGATAAGCCTCAAAGTTACTCTCAATAAAGGTATTCAATGCCTAGATGTCTATGGGCATTCTTCCCTCATCATCGGTCAAGAGCTCAGAAAATGGAAAGTCAAGAACGAGAAAATCTAACCCTTCCTTGCCCACTTAAAAGAACTAGCCTCCTAATTCCAAGATATCACCTTCCACTACCTACCTCGAGCAAAAAATAACCTAGTCGATGCCATTTCTACCTTGGCCTCCAAGGTCGACATTCTCTAAGGAATAACAATGGCCCCCTTCCCAGTTCAAAAGTAAGACAAACCAACCCACTGCTACCATATTGAGCTCATCACCAAAGAAGATCCCGAGCTAGCTAATTGTTGGTACTATGATATCTGGCACCTCCTCAAGCATGGTAGGTACCCAGAGGGTTTCAACAAGAAAGACCGAGCAACCCTTCGAAGACTGGTTGCCCAGTACATCATCTGTCATAAATCACTATTTAAAAGAAACTTTGATGGAACCTATCTACACCGCATCGCAGGGGCTGACATTGAAGAGGTAATGCAGAAGATCCATAACGGGGAATGTGGACCCCATATGAACGGTCACATGCTTGCTAAAAAGATCATCCGATAAGGCTACTACTGGACCACCATGGTCCAGGATTGCACCGCCTATGTCCAGAGATGCCTCAAATGCTAACAGTTTTCCAACCTTCAAAACCTGCCTCCGCGAGAATTATACAACATGACTTCCCCCGACCGTTCTCCACCTGGGGCATCGACATCATAGGAAAGGTTACACCCAAGGCTTCCAACGGGCATGAATTCATCCTAGTTTCCATTGATTACTTCACCAAATGGGTCGAATTTGAGTCATACGGAGTTCTAAATGCCAAGAAAGTGGCCAAATTCATCAGGAAGAACATCATCTGCCGATATGGGGTCCCGCATGAACTAGTGTCAGACAATGGGTAGCACTTCGAGACAGAAATCACAGAAGTAGTCAACGAGTATGGGATTTAAAGACATAAATCTTCTCCCTACCGACCTCAGGCCAATGGTGCAGTCGAAGCCGCCAATAAGAACCTCAAAGCCATCATCAGTAAGATGACCGAAAACTGTCAAGATTGGGCCGATCGAATCCCTTACGCCCTCTGGGGCTACCGAACCTCAATCCAAACTTCTACTGGGGATACCCCTTACTCTCTAGTCTACGGCATGGAAGAAGTCCTACCCATAGAGCTGGAAATACCCCTGTTGTGCGTCATGCTTAAAAGCAAGGTCAGCGAAGAAGACTGGTACTAAAGTCGTCTTAACGAGCTGACCCTCCTAGATGAAAGGAGATTGAAAGCTCTATAACACATACAAGGGTACCATCGCTGTATAGCACTATCATTCAATAAGAGAGTCAAAGACCGCGGTGTCCGAGAAGGGGACTTAACCCTAAAAGAAATAGTAGAGCCCATCTGGGACCCTAGAAGAAAATTCAAGCCTAATTGGAGCAACCCATATATTGTGAAGAAGATATTATTCGGCGGCGCCGCGGTGCTCATCGACCTCGATGGGGAGGAAATGGAGCGTCCAGTCAACATGGACCGTCTAAAGAAGTTTTACCCCTAGTCCGAAATCTGGCACACTACGACTCTTCTCATCTCCCTTCTATTCCCAAAAAAATAAAAAAAAATAAAAAAAAATCTTCATCTCCCTCTACCCAGAACTACGTGGGCCTGATCCTCTACAAAAATCCATTTTCAGAAAAATTAAAACTTTTCAAAAACCCCTAGAGGTACATAGGCAGTTCATATATCTTACATGAGCACGACCCTTTCTCTTTCACAAAAAAACTATTCTTTTCTTATCTCCAAGAACGACAGTTCATTCTAACATATACTTGAACAAAAGGATTATGCATGCCTTAGCGATCGGTATAGATAATTCAAAATAACAAATTCATCAAAAGGAATAGTTGGATGATCAAAAACTTATTTATTTCACTATTAAGAAATTACAGTGCAATTACACTAGAAAAGGAACGGATAACTCCCTTCTCCCTACCTACCTAAAAAGCCAAATAAATTCCTAAATTTATTCCCCATTACAAAAAAAACTCTCCAAGAGTCCTACCCACAAACACCAGAGGAGCCCGCTCCATCACCATCTACATCCTGGGGTACCCAAGCTTCCCCTGCCTGAATAGAGTGCCGCAGACGCTCCGTGGACCGATAAGCTCGAACCAGCCTCGAAAAAACCACAACACCTCTCTCCATGGTATCAGATAAGATAAGCCACCTTTATCCAGTCTCCACTACCAACATCTTACCAACTACTCTTCTCCACAACCACTTTATATAATCCCCGGGGATGTGCCAGACTCTCCCAACGGACTGAGAAGGACAGGTCGAGGGACGTTGACTCTCCCACAAAGAGCCAAGTCGCATGCGCAGATGCTCTGTCAGATCTTCTATCGGAAAGAAATCTAGTGTCCGAGGTGGCATGACTCCCAGCCAAATTAGTGCAGAAGCCGCCAAGGGAAATAAAAAGAGGTCTGTTTGAGACCAACCAGCTGAACATACGGGTATTCCCCCAGCTCTAGAATAGGCAGCAACTGTCCCAACCAAGGCACTGACCTGTACAGATTTAGAGTCATGTGCTCCATAAACCAGTTCTCCCAGCTCTCAATATCCAGGCCAACACTGATGAAATAGCACGAAAAGAAGTTGTGCACGATCGACAAAGGATATTCCGGAGAAGTCACCAAGGGGAATCTTTTAGACAACCACATGAACAGCATGAAAGGGTAACCCCTCAAAAAGTCAGAATGACCTTCTTGCCAGGCATCCAGGTCATTCAAAGTCTCCGCCAGTATCACCGCCACAGGATTACGATGGTATGACATCTATGAAGTAATGGCTGCATATTGTGGATCCACTAGCAGTTCCCCAGTCACTAATAGTAATTTTGAAACCAAGCCCAGAACGACGGCTCTGACATATCCAGCATCACCAACCTCCCTTAAATGCATGGACTGCAACACCGCCGGAAGGGAGATCATTCCTCCAGAAACCAGTGGTCTGGCTGCCAAAGGCAAAATATAAAGAAGCCCGGCCAATAAATCCCGGGGAGAATGGGAAAACTCAGGTAGAGCCACAGCAATGCTAGGATTTATCCCCAGTATGGCTGAAAATTCCTCGTAGGTAGGACAAATCTCATCCAACCCGAAGCGAAAGACATGATCCTCGGGATACCAAAACTCGACAGTCGTCATCAGCATGATCCACTCAATGGGTCGGTTGCTCCACAAAGAGACTCGCCGTATGTGAAAAGCGTTATAATCAACATTATATGAGCATATTGCTTCCAAGGCTTCGATGTGGTTAGCAAACTCAATGCTACCAGGGAGAGCGGTCTTTCAAGACTAAGAGATAGTAAGTAAGAATGTGGAAAAGGAAGAAAGTGAAAGTGTGAGGAGGAAAGACCCATCCACATCCCCTTTTATACATGGAAACTCCCAAGACGAGACACAACCCTTGCAGAAATCGAAGGGAATCCTACCCGCCCCATAAGGTAATAAAGGCGGAAGAGAGTACCAATCAAAGCCTTAATTGATTTGACTGGACTGACCTGCCGATAGGTAGGACAAGGGGCTTGCCAATCGGCAACCCCTACTTTTGGAAACTTACATTTTTCCTCTTTTACCAAAATTAAAAAAATAAAAACTCAGTGAAAATAAATTGATATTCTCCACAGGATTTCAAACCCCTTTTCATCTTTAAGAATAAATTTTCCTTCACTACTAAAAATCCCTTCTTACGGTCTCAGCACTAAAGTAAAAAGCACATATGCATTCATCCATCATTAACAGAAGATAATAAAAAACTCCATTGTATTGCACAGATATTTTTTTCTGTGTTACATAAATTTTGCAGGAAATAAAGAAAAGCAAAAAAATAATGGGACTCGGCCCGAACCCACATTCTCTCTCTCACCTACCCTTTCCCCTCTCTCTCCTAAGAGTTTCCATCCCTGGGACGCGCTCTTTTTCCCCTGCAGCGAGATGACGCACCACCGCTACCCGAACCAGAATCCTCCCCAAATGAGGCAGACGACACCAAGCAAGAAGGAACAGGAACCGCATCCCGAATATGGGCAGTCGCAAAAGATATCTAGTCCCTAATGTCCCTCAGCCAAGTGGTGGACACCCGGACTTACTGCAAGAAAATGCCGAATCAATATCAAGTAAAATAGATCAAAAGAAACCAGAAAAGAAAGAAGAAAAGACCAGAAAGGTTTACCACAGGATGAAGGACCTTCTCTGTCAAGCCCACCCCTCCGGGTCCATCGCAGGAGGACAATGTAACATAGGCACAATCCCTCCATCATCCCGCCGAATGTTGTATGAAGGAGTATGCAACCGCACAAAGGGAACCTCCGAAGTCGCCTCCGCCCAAGATGTCGATGGACCACTACCACCGTGGGAGGACCCCACTAGCCGACTCGAACCCGCAGGAGGGAAGGGAAGTGCATCATATATGCAAGGCTCTATCAGTCAACTCGTCATGAAGTCCATATAATCATACGGCACAGTCGCGTCGGTATGCAACAAATAGGACTCGCTAATCATCGTCGCAATCCTCGCATCCTCTGGAAACATTCTCTCTCACCTGATAGACATAGGGGGCTTTGCAGGTGGCACCACCACCTCCTCCTCAGAAATTTGTCAGACCACCCTCTCCCCGAGATACCAGGAGTGGCCAAACTCATGCGCCAGCAAACACCTCATCTGCGCTTTCACCCTAGTCGCCCCCCGTGTTCTGAACAGCCGTCCCCCAAGGGTAAAAGGTCACCTAAAAAATACTCAGCATATATAAGTCAATATGGAATCTGAGCACACAAAGACCAAGACTGAAGAAGGAAAAGTCCTTACCCTATCACTGGTCAGGCCATTCAAGACCTGACGCACCGCCTGCAGAGAAAGAGACTTCCTCGACTATCGATTGGCCTTTCGCCACCAGTATAACCGATAAAAGTCCCCAAAGATCTTGTCCTTCAAAGCGATCAGCTAGGTACTACACCCAATCACCTCATTGAACCACGCCTACCAAAGATAAGAATTCGCGATCAAAAGAGACGCACAAAGAAAATGTGAATACATGAAAGGAAAATGCGCAAACTAAAGAATACCTCAAGAAGATACGTGGCTCCAGTAAAAGTCTGCCGACATCACCGGCTAAATGCATCCAGAGAAAAATAAAGGGTCGCCAAAGTCAGTCTCCCCCAATCATAGAGAGGGATGTTTGAAAACATCCTCAAGTATGGCAAAAACCTTAAGTGGATAACGTCACCGCTCGATGCCACCAGAAATCCCCCCAACACCAGCAAAATAAATAACTGGGCCATCTGCCTCACCTGCAACCCATCCTTCACATCAATCACCCTACTCAGCAAAATATCCCTCAGCAGGGACAAACGAATGGAGTCCCCAAATACTATCCTCCCCACATCACCTAGTGCCGCCAGCACCGCCTCTGGCCTTACCTGCAAAGATCGATCTACTTCTATCTTCTCTCCATCATAATTTAGCCCCAGCAGCTACTACACATCTATGGGAGTTACAGTCATCTCCCCAAATCCAAAATGGAAGGTGTGGGTAGTGTCCCATCACCTCTCCCTCGGAGAGCATAAAACCTTCGTCAAACGAGGTGTCTCATCCAGCATAGGCGCCAGCCTCCCAAAACCCACTGACAATACTACCCAACACACCACAGGTGGAAGATGATCCCAGATATCCTTAAGCCCCATCGTTACGCGAGCACGCATAGTCGATAAAGAAACATCAGGCTGTCAAAGAAAAACCTCATCAAAATCCAAGAAAAAAGGAAATCACCAAAAAGGGAATGCCAAAAGTCATTTTATACTTACATAACCACCAGGGTTCACCACCCTAGAAGAGCGATGATGCGACGGCTCCTGCAAAAAAGTCCTCACATCCACAACCGACTCAAATGCATCAAAAGAATTCTCACTCCCCAAAGTAAGAGGCGCTCTGGCCCTCCACTCCATATTCGCCCAGTCATCAACAGCCAATCACTCCCTATGTGTCATAGTGCGCACAAAAGCGACCATTTTTTAGGTTACAGAATGTTAGGACGATTCACAGAAGAAAATCGTAGAGAGAGAGAAGGCAAGAAGCTTGAAAAATGAGGGGAACACGCCCCTTTTTATAGGAAGCCAAGGGTCATGCCGATCGGCACTGACCCCAAACCTACCGATCGGCACTGACGTTTTACCTTCTCAAGGCAGTCCAAAAGTCCGTGTCACTGCCGAATGGCACCCGCCAAGCCATGCCGACCGGCACCCCCCTTAATTTTTCGTACAAAAATTCCCAGAAAATACAAGAAACCCTAAAAAATCCTCAGAAAATTCCTAAGAATCCCAGGGAAGATATAGAAAATTTTCACCAAGAAATTTTATTTTTCTCTCACACTCCCTCAAGCGGAACCCCTACTTCCCCAACGGAACCCTCAAAAGCTAAGTGAATCTCTCCCCGGAAATGTCCCCAGAGGACCCCTAAAGCATCCCAAACTTCAAGTTATCTCTTATTCCCCAAAAGTCTCAAATTTCCCCAAGCAAAACGTCTGATCCTCGGACCACCTAATCACTCCCCCAGTGGAATTCAGAGCATCAAATCAATTATTCCCCGCAAAGTCTCTAGAAGTTACAAAAGTTTCCCCAACAATCAGTTCCCCAACTCAAATCAAAATCACGAGGTAATTTCCCGGACAGAGTTCCTCGAGAATATCTCCATTTAAGCCCTCAGAATTGGCTTTGACACGCAGAATTGGTCATCACAATTTAAGCCCTCAGAATTGGCTTCGACCCGCAAAATTGGTCATCACAATCTAATCCCTCAGAATTGGCTTCGACCCACAGAATTGGTCATCCCCAGCATTGCTTTAGGTCCTTGGAATTGACCTCAATCTTTGGTCATCACTTCCTTTTTTACCATCCCTTAAGGTCCTCAAAATTGACCTCGACCCTCTGATTTGGTCATCCCCAGATCCTTAAAATCGACCTAAACCCTCTAAATTGGTCATCCTCTTTCAAAGGCATTATATGGTGTCTATTCGGCTGCTATCGTTTGTTCCAAACTCACCCATCGAGGGGCTCTATATACACCCCATTATAGCCCCCTGTATCACCACAAACCTAGGTCATACCCTGAGTACTGACCTAGAGGTCGTCGGGCACTCCCAGGCTCCATTTGACTAAAAGTCAAACTCCTCAGCTCGACCGAGACTCAATGAATCCTCGAAGGACACTGAAATACTTTTCCAATGATCTGCCCCGTGCGCAATTCTGACTTACGGTGCGGACAAACGACTCGTTTTCCCCCGAAACTTGATCAGGAGGCCACTAGACACTCTCGGGCTCCATTTGACCAAAGTCAACTCTTCAGCTCAACCGAGACTGAATGAATCTTCAAAGGGAGCTGAAACATCTTTTTACCGGTCCACTCCGGGTCCAATTCTGATTTACGGTACGGACGAACAATTTATTTTACTCCGAAAGGTCATCAAAGTCCACTCTGGGCCCAATCCATTTTACTCCCAATTCTGCTCTCCAACATCCAAGATCAAGCTCAAGATCTCCAAGAAGGTCCAACTTTCTCAAAATCTTCTAAATTCGCATTAACTTGTTTTATTACGTAGAACTTTTATTCTCTCCATCTCACATATCCTAATAGACCTTTTTATTTAGTATTATTGCACATCTCTTATCTTTCATATGAATAAAACAAAAAAAATAAGAAAAAAATGGTTTGCTCATAAATTCTAACGGGAATTCTCACACTTTTCTCACAACTAAAACACCTTTTTACACGCACACACACACATAAAAGAAGTCCCCGATTGGATTTATGGGATAAACCCCACCCCTCGTTTTGTATGTGAACTACGTGGACTTTGATGCCTCTATAGGCTACGTAGGGGTCTCGGGGTAAAACCCAAGACTCGAGTCCTATTTTTTCTAATTTTCTATTTTTCTAATTCTTTAACTTAATTCTCTTAGATTCTATATATTTACATATATATTTATTTGTTCTTAGTGGCGTATTATTCCATACGCGTTATCGTTCCATTATAACGATCAACACAAGGATAATCGCATAAATCATATTTTCTAATATTACTTTTAGGAACATTCCTATGGACGACTCTCTTTATCTCTTCCATGATACAAGTCGATGATTCTTATCTCCACTACATATACACATGCACACATATCACGGGAAAATAGAGGAAAATAACAACAAATCCATGAGAGACCATAAGGGCGGAATGGGTGACTAATACCTTCCCATTTCGTAACTTAGCCTTCAAACCCTACTCGAATTACCTTTTGGTTTCATATGTATCAGTATGTCTTTGATGTTGTCTTTCGGGATGGCTTCACTTTCTTTTGTCTATTTTGAGTAAAATAGACTGCCGACTCCATCTCTCTGCATTTTTTACCTCACATGTCACTGACGACGGTCGAAGCGCTCCTAAGAGGGATGCGTGGGACGGAGATCCTCCCACCACAGAGAGATACCCCCTTCCTTTTCTCTCTCTCCGTGAGTATCGGGGATGGCCACAGAATGAAAACACAATCTCTTTCGAACCAACTAAAAACTCGTTTGAACAAACAACTAATCTCATTCGAACGAGCTTCGAATGACATTTATTCAGCTAACGAAGAAATGTCGTTTGATGTTCATTTGAAGTTCGTTTGAACGAACAGCTAAACTCGTTCGAATGAAACCTATAAAATCATTCGAACGACTTAAAATAAAAAAAAATGTTTTTCTTTTAAAATCTTTCAAAAACAGTACCAAACATTTTATAAAAAAATAATAGCCAAAATAAAGTTCTAAAGATCAAAATGTATACTCATTCATACCTGCGAGATGCTCGGAAATAGGAAGACTACACGTGGCATGAAACATATCATGATAATGCAATCTATGAAGCTAATCCGTTGCTTCTTCAATCAAACACGTCGTAGGCTTGAAAGGTTAACAACACAATGCCTAACATATGACTCAAAATATTTTGTACAAAATTAAGCCAATACATACAAATTGACTAAATCAAAAATTTATCCTTTCAAATCTCCCCCTTTGGATATTCCGGAACAAAACACAAAATTATAAACCAATGGATTGTAAAGGTCATTTAAAAAACTTAATCCCTAACCCCCAAAGGAAAAAGTACAGACACTTGATAGACATATACGATGAGTAGATTTGCACGCTTGTAAACTTTGTTGTATGTTGCAAACCTGCACACTTAAAACACACCTTCAAATGCAAAGAGAATATATAAACAATACAAATTTACATATGAATAAATTCCCCTATGCCTAACAATCCCCACATATGTAAGACATCTCCCCCTAAGATAAAGATATCCTTATAATACTAAAGTGAAAGAATAATAACTATTTTCCCCCGTTTTTGTTCAGGAATAAACAAAGTAAGAATACATAATAGCCATTTCCCCCCCATAAATCATATCTCCCCCCAAAAGTGAGAACACATGATACCAATTGAAATTAAGGAAGAAAGTTATATTATGCAATGGTGTAAAATGTAATAAAACACAACACGACAATACAAGTACAAATAGTCCAAACAATAATCAATTAATACTGATATTGATGCAATACCAACTTGAACACACAATGAAGCATGAGATACCAATATAAATAAGCAAAAATAGATACCAATATGATCATATAGCATGCTAATTTAATCCAAAGATAAAGCACACGAAAAACATGGATTAAATGCAAAGACTCAAAACAAAATGATACCATATATATAAATATGCAAAATATACTAATGACATATAGGCACACATATATAGGTATAAACACGACAAATATGACACAAAACACATAAGCTTTACACACTAACGTAGTATAAAAAAACTCACTATGTTATTTTAACAAAGGTTAAAATTGCTTAGTGAGTACCGAATTACCTTTTTTAAGAAACTCTTAAAAAATCTTAACAAGGACACAAGATGTGTTAAAACAGTTTATTTGAACAAATTATTTAAGAATCTTGGAAATAGTTTTTTAGATTAAACCTAAGTCCATTTAGCAGATTGTAGCAGTGAAAAATTAAAAAGCACACACAAGAGAGACAATAATTTTTTATGTGGTAAAACCCCACCCAACTGGGGAAACATCCACGGTGGTCTCTACACCACAGAACCAAAAATCCACTTTAAAAATTAAGGTTACAAGCACATAACAGATCATACAAATAATTCCTATATCTAAGTCTATAAATATACCTACTGAGAATCCACCCTTCACGGTATTCTTTATGACTTCTTCCAAGGAAAGCACGTCTCCTTTCTCTCTTCCTGCTTTGCTTCCTTTCTCTTTATTTACAGTGTCGACTCAAAAATCAGAATCTCTCAACCAACAACACACTTTTGTGATTGTGAGTGACAGTGTAGTGAGTGTTGCACCTACAATGTCATGCATTCACTCACACACACTTAATTACAAACAATTTCTACAAATTATAGAAATCTAAGTATGAAACTCCTTTTTCACACTTCTGAAACTAGACTTAATCTTTTTACAAAAAACTATTTCAAGATATGAATATCATTAGGATCTTTAAAACCTAGATCCTTAGAACTGACTTATACTCAAAATTTTCGAAATGAAAAATTAACAGATCTGAAATATGTACGACTTTATTTTAGTTTTGAAAAAAATGAGAAATGTTGGATATAAAACATATTACAAACGTTAGAAAACAGTATCCAACACGAGAAGATGATTTCTTAAAATAAGAAACCAAAACAACCTATAAAACCAAGTAAAACTATATCACTAGTAAAGATCTACAAGTTTCTAAACAGAAACAAGATCTAAGTATGTGAGGTTGTTGAAAAAATTTGCAGATTTTTTGTACGAAAAATAATTTTCTCTCTTTTTATTCTCTCTTCTCTCTTTTTTCTCTCAAATGACGAAAATGTCAAAAGTTTTGAAATGGGGACCCTAACATCTCTATTTATACCGGGCTTGGAAGGATCAGGATGTTTGAAGTCAAATGGACAATCAAGATTAAAACAACGACTAGACTTCAAATCTAAGGGATGTAAATTAACTGCACAAATCTATACTCGATTGGTTAAAACGTTATGCACATGGATTAACTCAAAATGCATGCAGACCATTGATCATTTTAACTTAACGGTTAAGATGGGATGCAAACGTTGTGAGTCTAAAGAAACACAAATCTAGCCAATCAGATCCCACCACATGCCAGCCTCAGATCGAACCAAAAACCTGTGTTTTGGAAGTTTAGAAAATATCATTTTCTACCACAATATTATGTGCCAATTTTAGATTCTACCTAAGCCAATATTTAGGAACTCTTAAAATATGAATATTATCCCCGAGCAATTTAAAATCCTAATTTAACTATTTTTAAAAAATAGGTTTTAATTATTTTAAAATTCCTAAAAATTGTAGAAAGCTGATTTTAAATCCAATTAACACACACCAACCAATTGTGTATTGAAATGAAATCCTATAAGTTTGTGTGTGTGTGTTGGTTTTTCTACCTTTGAAGATTGATCGTTGCTGATGTTGAAGAAGCTTCATGAGTGTTCTTTGATGCACTTGAAGGATGGACCTCAATTTTGTCATCATTTCCAAACTAGATGAGGCTCCTATATAATGAAGACTCAAGTTAGTCAACTATATAGTGTGCTTCAATCCCCCCCTATGTAAATGAGATACAAAATCTCCTTTGAGACATATAGGACTCGTAGGGATAAAAAAACAAGAAAACCTTAAAACCTATACAATAATTCTATCTACCCCATTTCCTAGAAATCAAAAAGTACATAACAAAACTATGAACATACCAATACCCTAAACAAATATGATATCAATGATTCCTGAAAAAAATAATACAGCAACTAATGGAAAAAATCAAGAATTATTCAAGTTTTACAAGAATTGTCTTGATGGACTTAAATACCTCTCCCCCATTTTGTCTCAATTGGACAAAGGGATAAAGACTTAACATGAATATATCAAGTATGAAAACTTCAATCTATAAACCTAAATCATACCACAAGTCACCTCAAGGGTCTCCTACAACCTAAATCATACAATCAAAATCTTTCTGAGTTATAGGTGATAGATATCTATTCAAGAATAATCATACCTATGGATTTTCTTAAAGATTCGAAACGTAAATTATCCAAAGGTTTAGTGAATAAGTCAGCTAGTTGATGTTCAGTGGGTAAATAATTTATCTTTAATTCTTTAAACTCGACAAGTTCACGTATAAAATGATGTTTAATTTTAATATGTTTTGTACGCGAATGTTGGACAGGATTTTTAGAGATATTGAGGGCGCTTTCATTATCGCAATATAGATTTAGTTTTTCTTCAATAATTTCGTAATCACTAAGCATTTTCTTAATCCATAATAATTGAGCGCAACAACTTCCTATCGCTATATATTTAAATTCCGTTGTGGAAAGTGATATGCAGTTCTGTTTTCTACTGCTCCACCCTACTAAATTGTTACCTATGTAATAACAAGCACCATAAGTGATTTTGCTGTCATTTGAGCAGTCGGTTCAGTCGGCATCACTGTATCCTATAATTGTGCTAGTGGTATCATTTGTGTACCATATACCTACATTTATTATCCCCTTAACATATTTAATTATACGTTTAACACATAAGAAGTGTCTTTTCTTATGTGCACTTTGGTAACGTGTGTAAATACAAACAGCGTACATGATATCGGGTCGAGAAGTTGTTAGATACATCAGACTGACTATCATACTTCTACATAGCGCAAGATCTACAGGTTTCCCATTCTAATCTTTGGATAGTTTCATGGAAGTGCTCATGGGTGTCCTGGTAACTTTGGCATTATCTAGACCGAATTTTTTATCTAATTCAATTATATATTTAGACTGTGATATGAATAACCCACCATCATTTTGCTTAACTTGAAGACCTAAAAAATATTGAAGCTCCCCCATAAGCGACATTTGGAATTCCCCGTGCATAATTTTTGAAAACTCGTTAACCTCAGACGGGGAAGTGGATCCAAATACAATTTCGCCAACATAAACTTGAGCTATTAAGACATGTTTATTAAAATGTTTAACAAATAATGTCTGGTTATTTCTGCCACGTCGAAAATCTTTATTGATAAGAAAGGTCGACCGGCATTCGTACCAGGACCGAGGGGTTATTTTAACGCGTATAATGTCTTTTTCAATCTATACACATGGTTTGGGTAATGAGGATCGATAAAGACTTTCGACTATTCAATGTAGATCTCCTCAGTCAAAACACCATTTAAAAAAGAAAATTTTACATCCATTTGATAAAGGTTGAATCGTAAGTGACGAGTTATGGCCAAGAGAAAGCGAACAGACTCGAGGCAAGTGACTGGAGCAAAGTTCTCTTCAAAATCTATTCCTTCAACTTGAGAGTAGCCATGGGCAACTAATCTAGCTTTATTTCTAACTATCATCCCGGATTCATCTGTTTTATTTTTAAAAATCCAATGAGTGCCAATAACCCTTTTATTTTCTGGTATAGGGACGAGATACCACACATTATGACTCTTAAATTGGAATAGTTCTTCTTGTATAGCTCCAATCCAAAAAGAGTCATTAAGTGCCTCATTTACATTATTTGGTTCTACTACTAAAACAAAGCACACAAAATGGGCAACATTACATAATGTGGATCTTGTACGCGCTGGCTCATCTGGGTTACCAACAACATTATCAATGGGATGATCTTCAGAAACCCAGTTAGGTACTTTAGGGGTCTCAGTTGGTAAATGATCAACTATCTCTGGAGAGTCATAAGTAAAACGGTTTTCAGACTCAGCCACTATAATGAGTCCTTGTTCTTTACTCTCGATATTAGTGTCACTCACTATCACATTTATCGATCCCGTGATTACTTTGGTACACAAGTTATAAATGCGATAAGCCCTACTATTAGGGGCATAACCTAAAAATATGGCTTTGTCGCTATGGGTTTCAAACTTAAACAAGTGTTCTTTGTCTTTATAAACATAGCAAGTACATCCCAAAGTTCGAAAATATTTCAGATTGGGAGTTTTACCATACCAAAGTTCATAGGAGGTTTGTTTAGTATTTTTTTCAACGATAGGCCCGGTTGATGATATGACATGATGTTTGAACTGCCTCAACCCAAAAGTATTTTGGCAAGTTCTTAGCATGTATCATTACCCTGACCATTTCTTGGATTGTGTAATTTTTATGCTCAGCAACACCATTCTGTTGGGGTATTTTAGGCGCACTGAACTAATGCTGATAACCATTACAATTGCAATACTCTGTTACACCTGAGTCCTTAAATTCACCTCCTCTATCGCTACGTATTCGATTAACTTGGGTATCTTTTTCATTCTCGATTATTAAAAGAATATTAAAAAAATTCTCAGAATGTGTGAGATTTTTATTTTTAAAATGTTACCTAAGTCAATCGAGTAAAATCATCTGCAATGATCAAAATATAACTATCACCACAAAGGCTAACAGTTCACGAGGTCCCCATAAGTTCCATGTGGATTAGCTCTAGAGGTTTTGTTGTTAAAAATTTTTTAACTTCTTGTGAGCAGTCTTAATCATTTTTCCTTCCAGACACGGCCCACAAACAATATTTGGATTTGGTTTTATTTTTGGTAAACCTATAACTATATCCTGAGAGCTTAATTTGCCAAGATTATCGTAATTAATATGACCCGAACGATTATGCCAGATTTCATTCTCATCAAGTCTGGTTAACCTATAAGTCTCATTATCCGAATTTACTTGTAATAGTTATCTGGGGTCCTGTGACCTGTAAGGATGCAATAACCGTTTTCATTTAAAATCTCATAATTAGTTTTTGAGAATGTGAATGTGTGGTTGGAGTCATAAAATTGTGATATGCTCAACAAACTATCTTTAAGACCTTTTACTAATAGGACATCTTTGAGAATGGGGAGCCCTTTTTCTTAGAGTGTTCCTTTGCCTATGATCTGAGCTGATACTCCATCCCCAAACAAAACATTCCCTCCTAAGAAGTCAGTTATGTCAGATAATTTAGTATCGTCTCTAGTTATATGCTTATAATGAAAAGGGTGGTCATTATGCGTGTGTTTCAAATCAAACCAATTTTCACCAAAAATTATCCAACTTTTAATGTGCACCAAACCAAGTTGTGAAAAATCAATTTTTACCAAAATTAATTTTATCTTGATTAATCCTAAACATGCATCTAGTGGTTAAAGCAAGTAAAGTAAAGTAAAGAATACTCACAACACCGGATGTATGAGAAAAAATCCAAGACGGTAAAAAACCTCGGACGGCCCAAGCCAGACAATCACTATGAATGTGGAATTATAATGAACAGACAAAAGACTCACTCAACGACTCGATCCCCATGGGTCTTGACGCTCTTCAGATCTTTAATCACTCCTCTCACAGTGCCCACGCAGTAAGTCCTTCTTCCACGATACCTGTCCACAACACACAAGTCCATGTATGTCTCGGTGTCCACCGAATGGCTTTGATACATCTACGATGTCGAATAAGAAGTCCTTCTCTTTTCTTCACCGCAAACCCCTGATGTTCAAGTATAGAACAAACCTTCTTGGTGCAGCAAAATCACATAAACATATAGTAATGATAACTCGGATCTTTGCAAACTCTAAGGATGTGTTTAAGCTTTGAAACCTTAGAAAAACATGTGCAAATAGGTTTCTGGATCATAAACTGTTTTTTCCAGAATGCACACTTATTAATTCTAACGAAACCACGCTTTAAATAGGAAAAGATCACCGCCTCGAAAACAGTGTCGCTCGAACGAGATCGACCTGTCGTTCGCGTGACATGGCGATCTCGTTTGAACAAGTCAACTTGTAGTTTAAACGATGAGCGTGTCATTTTGACTTTTTCTTTAAAACATTTTCAAAAGAGATCCAAGTAAATCAAACTCTTTTTTGAGATTATCAGAATAAAACGTAGTGTAAAACACTTAAAACACTTTTAAAACATTTTTCCTTATAAAATTACATCCTTATCTTTTATAAAGACAATTCCGAACACTATTAATTATACGCATCCATACCTGTGTGATCTCGGAATGCAATTAACTTGGAGACGAATAAACTTGCACCAATTAAACTTCGACATGATTAATTTTTTGAAGCTTTGCCGCAACGTTTTCAATTTCTTCAATACGTCATAGACCAATTTGTGATCGTGACAAAATAAAATCTCCTTATAACATATTATAAACACAATTTTGTTCACAGAATTAAGTCAAAATAATACGGGGACTCAATTGAAAATTTATGTCCTTACATATAACATCCAGAGTCTAAGTACCAACCAGAAGCAGTGTGTTTGGCTTTTAAAGCACTAATAATAATGTTGCACTTTAACTGGGGTATTAGATCGTCCTTTCTAACCCATATAGTTCTAGTTTTGAAAGGTTTGTGAGCTTTTGGTTTAAACACAAATATAGTACTCTTTCTCTTAGATTTTTTCTTAGTGTGAGATCTTTTCTTCCTATTCCTAAAGTTAGAGTTTTTATTAGGTTGTTAAGGAAGTACATAATTATTCCTACTCTGCCTAGAATAGTTAAAGTTTTTTGTAAACTGGTGAATCATAGACATGTTTATACATTCATTTTTGTTAACATTCAGCGAGACAGTGTCTATAAACATCACACTAAGAACAATATTGGGGCTGGACGATTTTTTCACATTTTGAAAACCTTTGAAAAGAGGTTTGTCTATTTTTTGGACTTTGGACTTATGTCTAACTGCAACAGGTTTGAATGATAAATCTCCTTGCCAAAAAAGGGGGTAAACATACTTAGCTTTAGATTCAACAGTTGGCTTAGGACAATTTTTCATCAAAATATCTGATCCTTTTTACTTATTTTTGAAATCCTTTTTTATGGCTTGAAATCAGTAAATAGGTCATCAGGTCTTTTTCCATAAGAGACAAATTGCACATGTTGAAATTTTTTTATTTGTCCCTTAGTTTTCTGATCAAAACCTAAGACAGTTTTATCTTCAAAATTGGTTTTGCTTGATGAAACACAGTCTTTAAAATTTAGAAAATTTCTTGAATATAGTTGAAAACTTTTGTTTTGATTCTTCCAATTCTATCAAAGTTGTCTTATATTTCTTTTCTAAAACTTCATTTGATTTAGAAAGTTCTTTAATTTTTTCAACAAAAGATTTAGTTTTGGTTTCATAGGCCAGACACTGATTTGTATTGTCCTCTGCGTTCTGTTTCACCATTAGGCTTACGGATTATATCTTCTCAGTTAATTCCTTGACTATCTTTTCTAGTTTAGTGCTCTTCCTAAAAGTCTTAGTGTAGAGTGTGTGAATTTCAGGGAGATCATCGTTGTCGAACTCATTATGTGTACTGTATGAGTTGTCCCCTAGCGCTTCATTTGTTGAACTCACACATCCATTCAATTCGTCATTAATACGTACACTTTGACTCACACACATCATCAAAGCGCTACTACTAGCAGTATCAAAAATATTAGTATTATCCAACTAAGAGTAGATAAACCAAAAGTAGGCAAACCATCATCACACATAACAGTACTAGGCATGATAGCATCAGATTCAATATTATTCACAAGCATATCATCAGAATAGATAATTTTTGCAAAGAATGGCATGCAGGGGTCAAAAGAGTTGGAAGACTTAGGCTCGTCTTCTTCAGAGTCACTTGAGTCATCCCAAGTCTTACTGATATTGGCTTTAGTAGTGTTATTCCACTTAATCCAATAATTAGTAGCTATGTGACCCTTTTTACCACACCTATAACATTTAGTTTTTTAATGGTCTTTTTCAGGTCTGCTATTGTTCTCAGCGTTGTGTTTGTCATGGTTTATCTCATGAGGCTTGTTATTAGAGTTGCTTGGATATCTAGCTTTCCCTTGTTTAGCAGCAATGTTGTTTCTAAACATTAAAATTCTCTTAAACTGTTTTGACATATGGGCTATCTGGTTATCCAATGTCTCCAAATCAGATTCCTCATCAGAGTCAAAGTCAACATTAGGCATAATTAACCGAGGTGAGGTCATTTTAGACTAAAAAATAACATTAGAACTGATGCTTTTTAAATTCAAGTTCCATTTTTAAGGTCCTAATTTTGCTAAATGTTTATTATCAAACTTAGGGGGGAGTAACCTAAGAATTTTTTACATTATTTCTTTCCTATCATATGTGATACCATTGACATGAAGTTTTGTAATAATGTTAGTTAGTATAATATAGAATTCATCAAAGGTCTCAGTCTCAATCATAAGCAGTGTGTTATAATGTTGTATTAACATATGTGTTTTGGCTGCCTTAACACGTTCATCACCTTCGTGATCAGTGACTGACGTGTCGCGGCCTTCCTTGGATGTAGTACAAATATATATGTGTTTGAACTCTTGCTCATTAACAGACATAAATATAACATTTTCCCTTTATTATACTCAAGGAGGCCAGTTTTTCTTCCTTAGTAAACTCATTGAGGAGTTTTTTAATCCTTACATTACTACTTTCTGCAAAATGCCTAGTTGGATGTGTATATCCATTTTCAATAGCTTCCTAAACATCGTCTCCTAATATCCCTTAGATGAAAGCAATCATCCTTACTTTCCGGTAAGTAAAATAGTTTCCATCAAAGAGGGGAGGTCTGGATAGATTTCCAAGACGCTCAAACTTTTTGTCCATAAGAGATTTTAAAACAGTTTCAAAGTACATGATCTAAAAAGTACAAAGCTCTGATACCAATTAAAAAACCTCACTATGTTATTTTAACAAAGGTTAAAATTGTTTAGTGAGTTTCGAATTACTTTTTTGAAGAAACTCTATAAAGATCATAACAAGAACACAAGATGTGTTAAAACAGTTTATTTGAACAAATTATTTAAGAATCTTGGAAATAGGTTTTCATATTAAACCTAAGTCTATGTAGCAGATTGTAGCAGCGAAAGATTAAAAAGCACACACAAGAGAGGCAGTAATTTTTAACATGGTAAAACTCCACCCAATTGGGGAAATATCCACGGTGGCCTCTACATCACAAAACAAAAATCCACTTTAAAAATTAAGGTTAAAAGCACACAACAGATCATACAAATGATTCCTATATCTATATCTAGAAATGTACCTACCGAGAATCCACCCTTCATCGTATTCTTCCTGACTTCTTCCAAGGAATGTACATGTCCTTTCTCTGTTCCCTGCTTTGCTTCCTTTCACTTATTTTATAATGTTGACTCAAAAATTAGAATCTCTCAACCAACAACATACTTATATGATTGTGGGTGACAGTGCAGTGAGTGTTGTGTCTAAGATTCCATATGTGGCCATCCCCGATCCTCGCGGTGGGCTGAGCGGAGTGAGGATCCTAGGTCCCGCGCGTCCCTCTTGGGAGTGCTTCGGCCGACGTCATTGATGAGGTGAAAAATATAAAGAGATGGAGTCGCCAGTCTATTTTACTCAAAACAGACAAAAGAAAGGGAGCCATCCCGAAGGACATCATCCAAAGACATACTGATGCATATAAAACCAAAATGATTCGAAAAGGGTTCGGAGGCTAAGTTACGAAATGGGAAGGTGTTAGGCACCCATTCCGCCCTTACGGTCTCTCATGGGTTTTTGCTATTTTCATTTATTTTCCCCGTCATATGTGTGCATGTGTATATATAATGGAGATAGGAATCCTCGGCTTGTATCATGGAAGAGATGAAGTGAGTCATCCGTAGGAATGTAAAAATAATATTAGAAAATAGGGTTTACGCGATTATCCTTGCGTTGATCGTTATAATGGAACGATGACGTATGTGGAAAAATACGTCACTAAGAACAAATATATGCATATATGGATATATGTAATCTAAGAGAGTTGAGTTTAGAGAAAATAGAAAATGAGAGAAAAACCCCGAGATGCCTACGTAGCCTATAGAGGCATCAAAGTCCCCGTAGTTCGTATGCAAAACGAGGGGTGGGGTTCATCCCATAAATCCAATCGGAAAATTCTCTTATTTTTGTGTGTAGAAAAAGTGTTTTAGTTGTGAGAAAGGTGTAAGAAAGGTGTAAGAATTCCCGTTTGGAATTTACTAAATAAAAAGTATATTGGGATGTGTGAGATGAGAGAATAAAAGTGCTAAGTAATGAAACAAGTTAATGCGAATTTATGAGAATTTAAGGAGAGAATTAGGAAAATTGGACCTTCTTGAAGATCTTGAGCTTGATCTTGAATGTTGGAGAGAAGCCCTTGCACTTGGATGATGATGGAGGATAGTGAATTCACCAAGTTTGATGAAAAGGATGATGAAAAGTGAAGGTTGGAAAGGGATATGGATGTGGAAATCACGCTGACTTCGAGAGAGGTTTTCTGGATTTTGATGTCTATCAGATCTGGGTCTCTTTACAATGAGGACAAATCCTCCTTTTTATAGGCCTAGGGAATTATCGATCGGCATATCCCTGGTCCTGCCAATCGGCAGGTGCGTTTAGGCACACTGCCGATAGGTAGGGTCTGGGATCTGCCGTTTGGCAGTGTCTTTCAGGCCTTTTCAAAAAATTAGCCGCATAGCGCAAACCGTTGATCCGAATTGCGCACAGAGTGAACCGTTGGAAAGGTAATTTAGAGACATTTGAAATTCCTTGGGACCACTCCCAGGTTCGGGAGTTGACTTTGGGTCAAATATGGCTCAGAAGCACTTGTTGGTCCATTGGACGGAGAATCGTCGGACGTAAATGGATCGTTCGTCCGCATGGTAAGTCCGAATCATGCATGGGATCGATCGTTGGAAAGGTTATGAGATTTAATTCAATATTCCAAAGAGTTTTATCTAGTTTCGGGAGTTGACTTTGGTCAACTGATCCCTGGAAGCATTCGGTGACCTCTCGGAGTAAAATGGATCGTTCATTCGTACCGTAAGTCAGAATCGCGCATGGGAAGGATCGTTGGAAAGGGGATTCAATGTCCTTAGAAGATTCATTTAGTCTTGGTCAATCTGAAGAGTTGACTTAGGTCAAATGGGGTTCAGGAGCATCCGGTGGCCTCCTGATTGAGTTTTGGGGGAAAACGGGTCGTTCGTCCACATGGTAAGTCAGAATCGCGTACGGGATGGACCGTTAGAAAGGGGTTTCAGTGCTATTTGAAGATTCATTTAGTATCAGTCAAGATGAAGACTTTGACTTTTGGTTAAACAGAGCCTGGGCGTGCTCGATGGCCTCTAGGTCAGTACTCGGGGTATGACCTGGATTTGTAGTAATAAAGGGAGGTGCTAAGGACCTAAGGAGAGTTTAAGGGGTAACAGAATGGGGTGTCTATAGATATCCTCAACAGGTGAATTTGGAATAAATGATAGCCATCGAATAGACACCGCATGATGTTTTTTGAAGGAAGATGGCCAATCCAAAGGGTCAAGGCCGATTCTGAGGACCTAAGGAACAAGGAGGACCAATTCAGAGGGTCAAGGTCGATTCTAAGGACCTAAGGAGCAAGGATGACCAATTCTGTGAGTTAAAGCCAATTCTGAGGGTTTTGAAGAGAGGGTGATCGATTCTATGGGGCGAAGGCAATTCTAAGGGCTTGAAGATAAGGCGACCGATTCTGCGGGTCGAAGCCAATTCTGCGGGCTTAAGTAGAGATGACCAATTATGTGGGTCGAAGCCAATTCTGCGGGCTTAAGGATGAGGTGACCGATTCTGCGAGTTGAAACTAATTTTGCGGGCTTAAGTATAAATGACCAATTATGTGGGTCGAAGTCAATTCTACGGGCTTAAGGATGAGATGACCAATTCTGCGGGTCGAAGCCAATTCTGTGAGCTTAAGTGGAGGTGACCAATTCTGCGGGCTTAAGGATGAGATGACCAATTCTACGAGTCGAAGCCAATTCTGAGGGATTGAAGATGAGGTCATCGATTCTATGGGTCGAAGCCAATTCTGAGGCGACCGATTCTGCGGGTCGAAGTCAATTCTAAGGGCTTAAAGATGAGGCGATCGATTCTGTGGGTCGAAGTCAATTCTGTGGGCTTAAGTAGAGATGACCAATTCTGCGGGTTGAAGCCAATTCTGCGGGCTTAAGGATGAGATGACCAATTCTGCGGGTCAAAGCTAATTCTGAGGGCTTGAAGGGATGAGGGTGACCGATTCTGTAGGTTAAAGCTAATTCTGAGGGCTTGAAGGGATGAGGAGACCGATTCTGCGGGTCGAAGCCAATTCTGAGGGCTTGAAGGGATGAGGTGATCAATTTTACGGGTCGAAGCCAATTCTGCGGGCTTAAGTAGAGATGACCAATTCTGCGGGTTGAAGCCAATTTTTTGGGCTTAAGGATGAGATGACCAATTCTGCGGGTCAAAGCCAATTTTATGGGCTTAAGGATGAGACGATCGATTTTATGGGTCGAAGCCAATTCTGCGGGCTTAAGTAGAGATGACAAATTCTGCGGGTCAAAGCCAATTCTGTGAGCTTAAGGATGAGGTGACCGATTCAGCAGGTCGAAACCAATTCTGTCGGCTTAAGGTGACGATCCAAGACCGAGGTTAATTCTGACCTACTAAGGTGAGGACCGAGGACCGAGGTCAATTCTGACCTAAGAGAGGTGACGACCGAGGACCAAGGTCAATTCTTACCTAACTAAGGTGACGATCTAAGATCGAGGTCAATTCTGACCTAAGAGAGGTGACGATCGAGGACCGAGGTCAATTCTGACGATCCAAGACTGAGGTCAATTCTGACCTAAAAGAGGTGACGATCGAGGACCGAGTTCAATTCTGACCTAAGAGAGGTATACATTTCTTTGGAGAAAATCAGGGATTTTGCTGGGGATAAAGATTGGATTTTGGGTTCCGCTGGGGAATGATGAATGAGCTGGGGGAAAATTTAGAGCGTCCTTTGGAGATATTGCTTAAGGAGAATGATTCTTTGGAATTCCGCTGGGAAAATTACCTTGCGATGCTATTTTAAGCTAGAGAGTCGATGGCTGGGGAAATCCTTGTGTCTTTTGGAGACTTTGCGGAGGAAAGGTCAATTTGATGCTGTAAACTCCACTGGGGAAGTGATTAGGTGGTCCGAGTATTGGACGTATTGCTCGCGGAGGTTTGAGACCTATGGGGTATAGGAGGTGATCCTTAGAGATTCCCTGGGGACGTTGTTGGGAGGAAATTTAATTGGCTCTTGAGATTTCCACTGGGGAGATAGGGGTTTCGCGTGCGGGAATGCGAAATTTTCTTGGCGAAAAATGTTCTAAATCCTTTCGGGGATTTTTAGGATTTTTTTGAGGATTTTCTGGGAATTTTTATGCAAAATTTTAAGGGGGTGCCGGTCGGCATGGTGCAGAGGGTGCTATTCGACAGTGGCATGAACTTTTGGACTGCCTCGGGAAGGTAAAGAAGTAGTGTCGATCGATGGGTGGGGGGTCAATGCCGATCGACATGACCCTTGGCATCCTATATAAAGGGGGCGAATTCCCTTCATTTTTCAGAGCTTCTTGCTTTTTGCTATTTTCCTCTGCAAATCGTTCTAGCATTCCGATTTCTAAGAAATGACCGCCTTTGTGAGCACGGCAGTTCATAGGGAATGGTTGACTGTCGATAACTAGGCGAATGTGGAGTGGAGGGCCAGGGCGCCCTTGCTTTGGGGAGCGAGAATTCTTTTGATGCATTCGATCCAGTTGCGGATGAGCGGACCTTGCTACAGGAGCCGTCGCATTATCACTCTTCGAGGGTGGTGAGCCCCGATGGTTATGTAAGTAACCTGACTTTTGGCATTCTTCTATTTTTTCTTAGTGATTTTTCCTTCCTTCTGGAATTTTTGATAAGGTTTTTTTTTCTTTTGACAGTCTGATATCTCTTTGAAGAACATGCATGCCCGTGGGATGATGGGGCTTAAGGACGTCTAAGATAATCTTCCACCTATGGTGTGCCGGGTGGTATCATCAGTAGGTTTTGGGAGGTTGGCATCTGCACTGGATGAGACGCCTCGTTCGACAGCGGTCTTATGCGCTCAGGGAGAGAGATGGTGGGATACTACCCACACCTTCAATTTCGTTTTTAGGGAGATGACCGTGACTCCCATAGATGTACAGCAACTGATGGGGATAGATTGTAATGGAGAGAAGATAGAGGTGGATCGCTCCCTGCGGGTCAGGCCGGAGGCAGTGTGGGCAACGCTCGACGATGTAGGGAGGATAGTTTCTGGGGATTCCATCCGGTTGTCCCTGCTGAAGGATGTTTTGCTAAGTAGGGTGGTTGATGTGTAGGATGGGCTACAGGTGAGGCAGATGGTCCGGTTGTTCATTTTATTGGTGCTGGGAGGTTTCATGGTGGCGTCGAGCGGCGACGTCGTCCATTTATGGTTCTTGCCGTATTTGAGGATGTTTTCGAACATCCCTCTCTATGATTGGGGGAGCCTGACTTTGGCGACCCTCTATTTTTCTTTGGATGCATTCAGCCGGTGCTATCGATAAACTTTTACTGGAGCCACATATCTTTTTGAGGTATTCTTCAGTTTACGCACTTTCCTTTCATGCATTCACATTTTCCTTATGCGTCTCTTTTTTATTGTGAATTCTTGCCTTTGGGAGACGTGGTTTTATGAGGTGATTGGGTGTAATACCCAGCTGATTGCCCTGAAGGACGAGACTGTTGGGGACTTCTGCCGATTATATCGATGGTGGAAGGCCAATCGGCAGTCGAAGGGATCTCTTTCTCTGGAGGCGGTGCGTCAGGCCTTGAATGGCCTGACCAGTGGTAGGGTAAGACTCTTTCCTTTTCAATCCTAGTTTTTGCATGTTCTGATTATGTATTGACTTATATCTGTTGTGGATTTTCAGGTGACTTTTTACCCTTGGGGGACAGCCATTCAGGATACGGGGGCGACTAGCGTGAAAGCGCAAATGAGGCATTTACTAGCGCATGAGTTTGGCCATTCTTGGTATCTTGGGGAGAGGGTGGTTTGGAAAATTACTGAGGAGGAGGTGGTGGTGCCACCTGCACAGCCTCATATGTCCATGAGGCAGGAGCGGCTGTTGTCGGAGGATGCGAGGATCGCGATGATGATCGGCGAGTCCTACCTATTGTACACTGATACAACTGCGTCGTATGACTATATAGACTTTGTGATGAGTTGGTTGATGGCTCTCAGCATATATGATGCCTTGCCTTTCCCTCCTACGGGTTCGAGTCAGGCGGTGGGGTCTTCCCACAGCGGCGGTGGTCCATCGGCATCTACGGCGGCAACGACTTTAGAGGTTCCCTTCGTGCGGTTGCATATCCCTTCATACAACATTCGGCGAGCTGACGGGGGGATGGTGCCTATGTTTCACCGTCCTCATGCGATGGATCCGAAAGATCTAGGTTTGACAGAGGAGGTTCTTCATCCTGAGGTATACCTTCTTCCTCTTTTTGGTTCCTTGTCTATTTGGATCCCTCTTTGATACTGATTTTGCCTTTTACTTGCAGCAAGTTCGGGTGTCGACCACTTCGCTGAAGGACATCAGAGACTGGATATCTTTGGCGACTACCCATATTCGGGATGCGGTCCCAGTTCCTTCTTGCTTGGTGACGATTACTTCGTCTGGGGAGGACTCTGGTTCAGGTAGCGGTGGTTCGTCGTCTCACCATAGGGGAAAGAGAGCGCGTCGCAGGGGTGAAAGCTCTTAGAGAGAGGGAGAGAGAGAATGTGGGTTCAGGCTGAGTCCCGTTGTTTTTGCTTTTCTTTTATTTCCTATAAAATTTTATGTAACACAGAAGAATATATATATATATATATATATATGCAATGCAATGTTTTTTTTTATTATTATCTTTTGTTAATGGTGAATGCATGCATATGCACTTTTACTTTGCTGCTGAGACTGTAAAAAGAGATATTTTTTATTTTGGAGGAAAGCTTTAAAAATGAGAAATTATATAGGAGTGGAAGAGGACTTTTGAAATTCTATTGAGAATATCAAT
This sequence comes from Sambucus nigra, assembly GCA_949130495.1. Taxonomy (NCBI): domain Eukaryota; kingdom Viridiplantae; phylum Streptophyta; class Magnoliopsida; order Dipsacales; family Adoxaceae; genus Sambucus; species Sambucus nigra. The sequence goes on along the minus strand of OX422216.1, from coordinate 94,971,491 downwards.
TTATTTAGAGCTTCTGATTTTGACAAAAGAGAGAAAAAAGGAAAATTTTCAAAAATAGGGGGTTGTCGATCGGCAAGACCCTTGTCCTGCCTATCGGTAGTCAGGTCCAGTCCCATCAATTCAAAGCTTTGGTTAGTGCCCTCTTCAGCCTCTTGTACTTTGTGGGGTAGGATTTCCTCTGATTTTTGCAGGGGTCATGTTTTTTTGTGAGGGTTTTCAAGTATAAAAAGGGGTAAGGGTGGAGTGTTTCTATCACACCTTCATATTCTTACTTACTTGCCTACTATTTCTTAGTCTTGTAAGATGGCTCTCCCGGGTAGCATTGAGTTTGCCAACTACCTCGAAGCCTTGGAAGCAATGTACTCTTATAATGTCGACTACGATGCTTTCAGTATGCGTCAGGTTTCTTTGTGGCGCAACCGACCCATTGAGTGGAACATGTTGATAGCGATGGTGCAATTTTGGTACCCCGAAGACCATGTATTCTGCTTTGGGTTGGATGAAGTTTGTCCTAACTACGAGGAATTTTTTGCCATGCTGGGGATAAATCCCAGTGTTGTCGCGGCTCTGCCTGAGTTTTCCCATTCTCCTAGGGATTTGTTGGTCGGGCTTCTTCGTATTTCACCGTCGGTGGTTAGACCACTGGTTGTTGGGGGAATGATCTCCCTTTCGGCGGTGTTACAGTTCGTGCATTTGCAGGAGGCTGGCGATGCTGGATATACCGAAGCCATTGTTCTAGGCTTAGTATTAAAATTATTGCTGGTGACTGGTGAACTGCTGGTGGACCCACAACTTGCAGCTATTATTTCCTGGATGTTATACCGTCGCAATCCTGCAACGGTGATACTGGCGGAGACTTTGAATGTCCTGGATGCATGGCTAGAAGGTCGTTCTAACTTCCTGAGGGGTAGCCCTGTGATGTTGTTCATATAGTTGTCTGAGAGACTTCGCCTGGTGACTCCTCCGGAATACCCTTGGTTGGTTGTACCCAACTTCGTTTTGCGCTATTTCATTAGCATTGGCTTGGACATCGAGAGTTGGGAGAACTGGTTTGTGGAGCACGGGGCTCTAAATTGGTGCTGGTCAGTGCCTTGGTGGGGACAGTTGCTGCCTATTCTGGAGCTGGGAAAATACCTGTTTGTCCGACTGGTTGGTCTCAGACAGACCTCTTTCTATTTCCCTTGGTGGATTCTGCGTCAATTTGGCTGGGAATAGGTCATGCCACCTCGGACACTAGATTTCTTTCCGGGAGAAGATTTGACTGAGCGTCTGCGCATGTGGCTTGTTTCTTTATGGGAGAATCGGCATCAGTCAACCCGTCCCTCTCAATCTGTTGGGAGAGTTCGGCACATCCCTGGGGATTATATGAAGTGGTTGTGGAGGAGATTGGTCAGTAATATGTTGGCAGTGGAGACTGGACAAAGGTGGCTTGTCTTATCTGATACCATGGAGGGAGGTGTTATGGTTTTTCTAAAGCTGGTTCAGGATTATCGGTCCATAAAGCGCATGCGGCACTCTGTTCAGGCAGGGGAAGCTTGGGGACCCCAAGATGCAGATGATGATGATGGAGCGGGCTCCTCTGGTAGCTGTGGATAGGACTCTTGGAGAGTTTATTTTGTAATGGGGGATAAATATGGGGATTTCATTCGGCTTTTTAGGAAAGTAAGGGAAGGGAGTTATCCGTTCCTTTATGTAATTGCACAGTAATTTCTTATTAATGAAATAAACAAGTTTTTGATCATCTAGCTGTGCCTTTTCATGAGTTTTGTATTTTTGAATTATCTATACCGATCGCTAAGGCATTCATAATCCATTTGTTCAAGTATATGTTAGAATAGACTGTTGTTCTCGGAGATAAGAAAAGAATAGTATTTTGTGAAAAAGAAAGGGTCGTGCTCATGTAAGGTTAATGAGCTGCCTACGTACCTCTGGGGTTTTTGAAAAATCTTTAATTTTGTTTGAAAATGGTTTATTGCAGAGGATCGGGCCCACGTAGTTCTGGGTAGAAGGAAATGAAGAGTTTTTTTTTTAGAATAGAAGGGAGATGAGAAGAGTCGTAGCGCGTCGAGATTTCAGACCAGGGGTAGAACTTCTTGAGACGGTCCAGGTTGACTGGACGAGTCATCTCCTCCCCATCTAAGTCACTGAGCAGGCGGCACCGTCGGATAAGATCGTCTTGATAATGTAGGGGCCGCTCCAATTGGGCTTGAATTTCCCTCTGGGGTCCCAGATGGGTTATATGATCTCTTTAAGGGCTAGATCCCCTTCTCGGACACCGTGGTCCTTGACTCTCTTATTGAATGATTGCTTTATTCGGTGATGGTACCCTTCTATGTGGTATAGAGCTTTTAATCTCTTTTTATCTAGGAGGGTCAGCTCGTCAAGACGGTTTTGGCACCAGTCTTCTTTACTGACCTTGCTTTTAAGTGTGACGCGCAATGAGGGTATTTCCAGCTCCACGGGTAGGACTGCTTCCATGCCGTAAACTAGAGAGTAAGGGGTTACCCCAGTAGAGGTTCGAATTGAGGTTCAGTATCCCCAAAGGGCATATGGGATCCAATCGGCCCAATCTCGATAGGTTTCGGTCATCTTGCTGATGATGGCTTTGAGGTTCTTATTGGCGGCTTCCACTGCACCATTTGTCTGAGGTCGATAGGGAGAATATTTGTGTTTCTGAATCCCATATTCGTTGACCACTTCTGTGACTTCTGTCTCAAAATGCAACCCGTTATCTGACACTAACTCGAGCGGGACCCCATATCGGCAGATGACATTTTTCTTGATGAATTTGGCCACTTTCTTGGCGTTCAACACTGCGTATGACTCAGCTTCGACCCATTCGGTGAAGTAATCAATGGCAACTAGGATGAACTCATGCCCATTGGAAACCTTTGGTGTAACCTTCCCTATAATGTCGATACCCCAGGTGGAGAATGGGCAGGGAGAAGTCATTTTATATAATTCACGCAGAGGCAGATGCTGAAGGTTGGAGAATTATTGGCATTTGAGGCATCTCCGGACATAAGCGGTGCAATACTGGGTCATGGTGGTCCAGTAGTAACCCTGTCGAATGATCTTCTTGGAAAGTATGTGAACGTTCATGTGGGGTCCGCATTCCCTGCTGTGGATCTTCTGCATTATCTTTTCAATGTCAGCCCCTGCGATACAGTGCAGATGAGTTCCATCGAAGTTCCTTTTTAGCAGTGCTTTGTGACAGATGATGTACTGGGCATCCAGTCTTCGAAGGGTTGCCCAATATTTCTTATTGGAACCGTCGAGATACTACCATGCTTGAGGAGGTACCAAATATCATAGTACCAGCAATTAACTAGCTCGGGATCTTCTGTGGTGACGAGCTCAATATGGTAGCAGTGGGTTGCTTTGTCTTATTTTTTAACAAGGAAGGGAGTTTCCTTGGGACATATCGATCATACAGGCTAGGGTAGCAAGGGTGTCGGCTAGGTTATTTTTTGCTCGAGGTAGGTAATGGAAGGTGATGTCTTATAATTGGGAGGCTAGCTCCTCTAAGTGGGCATGGAAGGGTTGGAGCTTCTCCTCCTTGACTCTCCACTTTCTGAGCACTTGACCGATAATGAGGGCGGAATCCCTGTAGACATCTAAGCATTGAATACCTTTCTCGAGAGAAACTTTGAGGCCTACCGTGCATGCCTCGTATTTATTCATGTTGTTTATACAAGGGAAATCCAGCTTGATGGCAATGGGAGTGTGGGAGTCATCTGGGGCGATCAAGAGTATCCCAATGCCATATCCCTTTTTATTGGCAGCGCCGTCAAAGAACATTTGCCATCGAAGGTTGTCCTAGGCAATACAAAAGATGTTTTCATTTGGGAATTCGAAGATCCGGACATCGGCTTCATCCATGCGGTAATCAGCGAGGTAGTCAGAGATGGCTCTTCCTTTCGTACACGATATCAAACTTAGCTAGGAGCATCAACCATCGGGCCATTCGACTGGATAAGGCGAGTTTCTCAAGCAGGTATTTGATGGGGTCCATTCGGGATACAAGTTTGATGGGTAAGGTGAGCATGTAGTGCCGCAACTTTTGGGTGACCCAGACAAGCGTGACACATGCCTTTTCTAAAGCAGTGTAGTTGACCTCATACCCGACCAATTTGTGACTGGTATAATAGATGGCTCTTTCTTTGCAGGAATCTTCAAGGTATTGGGCTAACTAAACCCCAGCTGCAATATCGGTTATGGTTAGGTATAGGAGCAAAGGGAGACCAAGTTGTGGTGGCATGATTACCGAAGGTTGAGTTAGGTATTGTTTGATTCGATCGAAGGCTCTTGGCAGGCCTCTTTCCAAACCTTAGTTGAATCCTTTCAAAGTAGTTTAAAAATGGGTTCGCAGATGGAGGTTAACTGGCTGATGAACCAGCTGATGTATTGCAATTTTTTGAGGAAACCTCGGACTTCATTCTCTGTTTGGGGAGGTGGCATCTCAAATATGGCTTTCATCTTGGTAGGATCTGCTTCTATCCCCTTCTCACTAACCATGAATCCCAAGAGTTTTCCATTTATAACGCCGAAGGTGCATTTCTGCAAATTGAGTCTCATCTGATACTGTCGTAGTCATTCGAAGAACTTTCAGAGAGCAGGAACATGACCTTCTCTAGTTTTGGATTTGATAATCATATCATCTATATAGACCTCAAATTCTTTGTGAATCAGATCGTGCAGGATGGTTGTGGCAGCCCTCTGGTAGGTAGCCCCAGCGTTCTTGAGACCAAATGGAATGACAGTGTAGCAAAAGGTTCCCCATAGGGTGATGAACGCGGTCTTTTCTTGGTGGTCTGGGTGCATTTTGATTTGGTTGTATCTGGTAAACCCGTCGATGAATGACTTGAGAGCATGACTGGCTATCTTGTCCACGATCATGCCGATATTAGGTAACAGATAATCATCCTTTGGAGAGGATTTGTTCAAGTCCCGATAGTCTACACACATCCGAACCTTCCCTCCTAATCTTGATACATGCACTATATTGGCTAGCCACGTGGGATATTCGATCACACGAATGGAGCCTACATTCAATTATTTGACCACCTCTTCTTTGACTTTGAGCGATCATTCGGTGCGGAGCTTTCTCAACTTTTATTTGACCGGCTTGTAATCTGGGAGAGTGGGAATTTCATACTGAGCTATTTCAGGATCAATGCCAGGCATATCGTTATAGGACCATGTGAAGACATCTACGGATTCCTTTAGCAATTCTTCGAGTTGTGCACGCTCATGCTTGTTAAGGGTAGCCTCTATCCTAATCTCGCGTAGTTGGCTACTAGAACCGAGATTAAAAATAACAGTCTCTTCTTCATTAACTTGAATGCGATTATGTTGTTTATTATTAACCTTATTTAGATCAGTTAAGAATTATTAATTTTCAAAATCATCATCATCAAAAGTTTGATTAGAATCTATACAATTAATGTAAGGCACAACAAGACACTCAAAATCTTCATTTATTTCATTAATAGGAAAAATAACATTGAGAACCTCATCAAAGGAGGACTCAATTATATTTAAGCAATGATAGACAACAGAAGAATAAATGGGGTAAACATTAGGATTATATGGGATTTCAACAGGTAGAACTGGCGCAGCATGCCAGTTAAGGAGAGGTTTATCAGTAGATTTAGTCGTGCAGGATGGATCTAGTGATGTAGTGCCTGAGTGAACCATGCAGAGTGTCAGCCCCAGTGTTTGTAAGTTGAAGGAATCTTTGGAGTCACTTTCCTCAGTCTCTTCGGTATCTTTGATGAACGGTTGTACACGGTGTTGGGAACTTTCGGCCCATGGGTAGCTGTCTTGGAAGAAGATCTCCATTCTAGGCTTCATCTTCTTATATATATGGTCATACCATAGTTCTGGAAAGCCGCAAAAGGGGAAGTCTTCACCCTCTTTGATGAATCGTCCATTCAAGGAGTCACCTGGGATAGTCTGAATGCAGTCTAGTCCTCTTTTTGGTCGAGACTGGCGGATCAATCTGAGCTCTTATTCTGATGGTTGATACCCCAAACTACAAGGAGGTAAAGCTTTCTTCAGTTCAATAGGCTCAAGTATCCCTAGTTGTCTTTATCCTAACCCCAGTCTAGGCATGAAATGCATGTTCCTGAACATCTTAATCACATTGACGTTGCCATGAGGGTCGTATTCTAGACAAACCCTTTCTTTGAAATCATCCCCTACCAGGAGTAGGAGTGGCTCAACTCGGAATCCTGATAGGAGCATATTATTTGACCCGTGGTGTATCTCAAGGATCGGATTGCTGGTACTCGCACCCTCGACATTGTCATCATCACCCAAAATGGTGATGACTCGTCCGTTAGCGAAGAACTTTAATTTCTGATGGAGTGGTGAAGACACACCCTTGATACTATGGAGCCAAGGTCGTCCTAGCAACAAGTTGAAATAAGTTGGGATGTCAATAACTTGGAATTCGACGACAGGGTTTATAGGGCCAGCCCTTATTACAATCTTTAGGGATCCCATCACCTCCCGATGGGTATTATCGTAGGCACGTACAGCAGTGGAGGTTGGAGCGAGGTCACTTTCTTTCAGGCCTGTAAGGACATTTTTGTCCATTATCAATTTGTATGTCATTCGCCGTTACATAGTTGAAGAAATTCAAGATCGTATCTTCATCAACGGATCCGAATATCAAAGAAGAAAGGAATTAGATTTTTTGCCAGTCGGACTGGTCTGCCTATTTTAAAAAGGAACCGGTCCACCTGTTTGGAAAAAGAACCGGTCCGCCCCCAGATCGATCCGCCATCTACCCGGACCGATCCGCTTTGCACCAAACCAGTATTCCCCGGACCGATAGCAAACCGAAGAAGCTCCTTTCAAAAAGGAACCGGTCCGACCTCGGACCGATCCGCATCCATACCGGACCGATCCGCCTGGGATAAATTCGTACAGAGCCGTGAGTTTTTATATCTCTTTTGGTTTCCTTATTTAAATCCATCTACGGGGAGTTTGTTTCTAAGACTTTTCAAGATGATTTTCAGAGTCCTAAATACTCTATGTCTTCATCTTTGTGAGTCCCAAGACTCATGTTTTGATTCACACAACTTTGACAATCCTTTGTGAATCTTTTTACAACCCAAGAACACACCCTTGTATTTGTTCAACCCTTGTGGAGAAGCCGTCTCTCTTCTTCATTGCTGACCACCTGGAGTTCCTGTGGGAGATTCCAACCGACACTGTTTTTAGTCGTTGCTTTGAAGGTTTGACGAAGACACCGTGCGTTACACTTATGGGCAATTATCAGGTTGTATGTAAGTCAATGGTCTTGTAAATTCTTCAAAGTTCTAGAAATAAAAGGTTTTGCCCTTCGGGGATTTTTCCTTTACTTTGTGTCGCTTGTTTTATTTGGTTATGGGATTGACACTTGCACTTTAGATGCATGATTAGGGGCTGAAATTAAATAAGTGTGCTAAATTAGAAATTTGCGAAGTTAATCAATTATCACACTTTATTCACACTTTTCATATTGGTATCAGAGCGGGTTACGCTAATTTATCGCATATTCCTATTTTTCGCAAAATCGTGTGATATTGATTTTTAAAAAAAAATTAGTTTTGTGAAAATTCGCATTTTTCCTATGGAGCACTTATATAATCAGATGCCTATTTTTGACGGGTCTAATTATGCCTACTGGAAAGCTCGTATGAAATCGATTTTAAAATCTATTGACGAGCGTGTTTGGTTGAATTGTGAAAATGGTTGGACTCCTCCCACGGTCACTGTTAATAACATCACCACTTTAAAACCCGTGTCAGCCTAGACTGAAGATGATTATAAATTGTCCAATTTTAATTCCCGTGGTCTGAGTGCTATTTCTGGTGCTGTCACTTCGAATGAGTTTCGTCGAATTATGACGTGCACCACGTCTAAAGAGGCTTGGGATGTTTTGAAACTGACACATGAGGGTACAAACGCGGTCAGAGACTCTAAATTATAAAATCTGGCCACCCAATTTGAGACTATTACCATGTCTGAGTCTGAATGCTTTGATGATTTTTATGCTCGTTTGTCAGACATTGTTAACACATGTTTTAATTTGGGTGAGGTGATTGATAACACGCGTGTCGTTAAAAAGATTTTGAGATCCCTCCCAAAACGCTTTATTCCTAAAGTCACTGTTTTGAACTCTTGGGGAAATTTGAAATCACTTAAGTTGGAAGAACTTGTAGGAGATCTTCAAACCTATGAGATTGACATGTTTCCCAAAACCATTAAGGCTAAGGATAATGGCATTGCTTTAAAGACTCATTTTAAGAAAAATAAAGAAAAAGTTTGTGAGTCCGACTCTGAGGAAGATTTTGATTTTAAAGAAATGGCCTTGTTTGCGAATTTTTTTAAAAAGTTTCTCAAAATGAATAAAGAAAATTCTTCCAATAAAAAGAGATCTTTTGAGTCAAATAAAAAGAAAGAGGAGGCCAAAGATAGTGACACGGAGGATGAGATCAAGTGCTTTGAGTGTGAAGGGAAAGGTCACATAGCTAGATAGTGTCCTATTAGGATAAGGAGAAAGGGCAAAGAAACTGCTATGCCCGCCACTCTTAGTGATAGTGAGGGTGATGAGGGAGATGAGTCTGATAAAGGTTCGGGACATGGGATGGTTGTCGCCTTTTCTAGTCGTGTGAGCACACCCACTTTATCTCACAAAAGTGCACACGAAAGCGATGATTGTGATTTTTGTTCGTCAAGTGAGGGATAAAGCGAGGAGGAGAGTGGATATGAAAGTGAGATCCAACAAGCTTTTAGAGATTTGTACACCGAAACCTTGAAAACAAAGAAGTACAATCGATATTTAGGTCGTCGAGTTTTAGATTTGGAGAGAGAGAAGGAGTTTTTGAGAAAGGAGAAGTGTGATTTGACCAATACGTTGTCTAGTCTGATGACACGTGTATCCCAACTCGAGAGTGATCTCAAACGTGCCCGGGAGGTCAATGTCAAGTTTGAGAACGTACCTAAGAAGGTTGAAAATGTGGTTCTTAAGGGTAAAGGTGAGAGGTTTGGAATAAGTCATGACGGTGTTTCTTCTTCTCAATTAGCACCCGAGCCGGTTCCCACTTTTGTTTTAGATTCACGTAAGTCTCACCCTAACCCACCTAGGCGTCCCATTCCTATTAGGAGAGCACGGCCTAGAGTTTTTCAGAGAGGTATTCCGAGGCCTATTTATGTTTTCTCACATTGCAAAAGGAGAGGACACCTTAGGGAATTTATCTTTAAGTTGGGTTATGTGTCACGTTTTGCCTCTACACGTGTTTCTGGCACACATGCACCCACGCATAATACTTTACATGCTCCCGGAGACTACATGAGAGAGTTTGCACATTTAGGTGAGCAAGTTAAGTTTTTGGTCAAATTTTCACAAGAATTGATGGAGGTTTTTCATAAGTTGTCACCACCTTTGGAAAACTCCTCTGTACCTAATGATTGAGGTTTGACTTGTTTACTAGCATAGGGTGATTTCCATGATGACATGGTTTGCCTATTGCTAGTATGTATCATTTGTGTATGTTTTATTTTTTTAAGAAATTTTTTTGAAAAAATCTAAAAAGATTTTTGTATTTTGTTTGCACCGTTTATGGATGAACACTTAGGATAACCGAGTCACAACATCATTCCATTATTTTCATGTGACTATTTGATAGTGTTTTGAGACAATAGGTCAATTCATCCTTGTGCTTTATAATGTTTGGATTCATTAAGATGTATTTAGTGTTACTTCCTACATGTTTGACTCATGTTTCCTTTATTGCACACATGCACGGATTTGTTTGATTATTGTGCTTATCTTACCACATGTCGGTTGGGTGTTTTCACTTCAATCCTGTCCTTAAAACGAACCAAGCGCGATAAAATTTTGATAAGGAAATTGTGCATATAAGAACCATTTTGTGAGTTGTGTGTTTTGTTTGAAAACGGGAAAGGGCTACGAAAGGTTCATTTTTGCCTTTGCGAATACTAAGCCACCATTAAAGTGGACCTCAAAAATGGAGGAATTTTTATTATCCAGGGTCCAAAGAGGTTAAAAGAGCCTGAAAATATTAAAAGGCAATAAAAAGAAATTCATGCCAAATTATGGGCCATTTAGGTTTTTGCACCAATTCTCCAAAGTTTGAGAATTTAGATTACCTCTAAAAGAAAATATATACGAGGGAGTTTGGTTGGAGAATTTAAAACATGTTTGCACGTCCTGGAAATGCTCGAAAATGCGCTACATAGTTTTGGACGTTATTGGGGTGGAAATCATTTTGACTTTGATTTGTTGATTTGCATAAGACGATGTCATCTAAATTCAACAATCTTTACACCTAAGGATACTTTTGATGTTCATTCGTTAGGGGTACACATATGCATCGTGCACATATGATTGATTGAGTTGATTTACCTATCGAATATGTCCATACCCATTCATTCCATTTCCATGACTTGGTTGTTTGAGTCTAAATCCATGGTGTGATATTTATAGCATATTTTTTTTTCAAATGTATCTTACCTTTGTATGAAAAAATTAAAAAATCAAAAATAGTTTGTGCATTTGTTTTTTAGCATCTTCTTGCAAGAGCACGTTTGCCATATTGTCTGATGCCCTGTTTTGTGTACCGTGACACCCCGATTTTGCTTATTTGATTCATTCTTCTCATTTGTCTATTTGCGGACATCATAAAAAGGGGGAGAAAGAATTATCATATTATGGGGGGGGGGGGGGGGGGGTTTGAGATTTAGCTTATGTTTTTATCATAAATCGGTATCTATGTTTATCTCATTTCAAACTCGATATGTCACGTGGCATTTGCTTTGTCTCATGTGTGTAGGCACTTCTTTGATCTCTGAATAGCACACCCTGATGAGAAAAGCGTTGAGAACGATGAAGTCTTATTCATTTGTATCGTTCCAATTTTGGGCTCTTGGAAGGGTAGATTTGTATAGGCATTTTGATATTTGATATTTCGGATGTTTATTTTTATGTATGTACCGGCATAGACATGGGGGGAGATTTGTAAGGACATTTTTGTCCATTATCAATTTGTATGTCATTCGTCGTTACATAGTTGAAGAAATTCAAGATCGTATCTTCATCAACGGATCCGAATATCAAAGAAGAAAGGAATCAGATTTTTTGTCAGCCAGACCGGTTCGCCTATTTTAAAAAGGAACCGGTCCGCCTCGGACCGATCCGCCTATTTGGAAAAAGAACCGGTCCACCCCCAGACCGATCCTCCATCTACCCGGACCGATCCGCTTTGTACCAAACTAGTATTCCCCGGACTGATAGCAAACCGAAGAAGCTCCTTTCAAAAAGGAACCGGTCCGACCTCGGACCGATCCGCATCCATATCGGACCGGTCCGCCTGGGATAAATTCGTACAGAGTCGTGAGTTGTTATATATTTTTTGGTTTCCTTATTTAAAGACATCTTCGGGGAGTTTGTTTCTAAGACTTTTCAAGACGATTTTCAGAGTCCTAAATACTCTAAGTCTTCATCTTTGTGAGTCCCAAGACTCATGTTTTAATTCACACAACTTTGCCAATCTTTTGTGAATCTTTTTGCAACCCAAGAACACATCCTTGTATTTGTTCAACCCTTGTGGAGAAGCCGTTTCTCTTTTTCATTGCTGACCACCTGGAGTTCCTGCGGGAGATTCCAGCCGACACTATTTTTAATCGTTGCTTTGAAGGTTTGACGAAGACACCGTGCGTTACACTTGTGGGAGATTATCAGGTTGTATGTAAGTCAATGGTCTTGTAAATTCTTCAATGTTCTAGAAATAAAAGGTTTTGCCCTTCGGGGATTTTTCCTTTATATTGTGTCGCTTGTTTTATTTGGTTATGGGATTGACACTTGCACTTTAGATGCATGATTAGGGGCTGAAATTTAATAAGTGTGCTAAATTAGAAATTTGCGAAGTTAATCAATTATCACACTTTATTCGCACTTTTCAAGGCCTAAACATTTGAAGGTTCTTAGTGGGCAAACATTTAAGGCGGATCCATCATCGATAAGAGAGAGTGATATGACCTTCCCCATAACTTCGACAGAGATGTTGAGTGCATGATTGTGGTTTGGCCCAATTCTGGGGATTTCTTCTTCGGAAAAGGATAGCATTCGGATAGAGGTCAAGGATCTGACCAAATTTATCGCTTCTTCTGGTGTGGTAGAGGGAGGAACTGTGGGTCCTGTGAGCAACTTGATCAAAGCATTTATGTGCAGCTAAGAAAACATGAAGAGCCCCCCATATAATGATGTTAGCTTGAGTTTTCTTTAGTTGATCGAGGATCTTGCTTTACTCGATGGTTATTTCTGTCATAGGGAGGTTTTTAATTCCCTTCCCCTTATCATTGGCTGGTAGTGAGCTTGGGATCTGGTAGTGCCTCCCTGATCTGGTTATGTGATTTACTGAAGAAGGGAAGAACATGAACACTGTTTCCTCATCAATCTCGAGTTGTTTTGCTACCTTGTTTATTTCTTCGAGAAGTTCTTCAAATGATATCACCCCACACATGTCAGCTATCGGGCCAGTTTTATCAGGAGCTTGCTCTTTATTTGAATCTTTGAACTCTTTCCCCCATTTGGTGGCAATAATTCTGTCTTTTAATGCAAAGTTAATGCATTCCACAACTTCGACAACTTCTTCATACAGGTCTTCCCATTTTGTGGGGATATGTGAGGGTGAAGGGATCAGGCACCCTTATAATTTCATAATATTAAGTAACTCGGTTATACTGCAGATATAGTTGGTTTGCCTGAATAATTATCCCATAATCTGGACGACATCATCTAGGCTGATTTCATTGATTGGTACTACCCAATGGTTTGATTCTCGAGCCCATTTTCTTGCTTCTAAGAACAGCGTACTGAACCTTAGGCAATCAATGATCATCTGTGAGGGCAATTTTAGCCCGAACTCTAGGAGTTGGTTCAAGACTTCTGATAATTCCATACTTCCATTTTCAGAATGGGTATGGACAGCGATGCATGCTCTGGTAAGGAGTGATAACACCTGATCAACGAGGCTAGTAGGTTGTAGGAGGAAATGTGGGCAGGTTTGGAGAGGTTTAAGAGAGTTTATGGGTGTGATTTGTGTTGAGGGATCAGATTCTGGGTTCTTTTCTAAGAAGATGGCATTAGCATGATTTGGGAGTGGGTTATGAGTAGTGTTTGGCTTAGGATTAGCTGGTGGGGCAATGGTACCCCGGTCAATTAGAACTTGGATTACATTTCGGAGGTGAAAGCATTGGTCGGTGGTATGACCTGCTGTTTGGTAAAAGGCGCAATGGATATCTGGCTTGAAGTTTCTTGGGAGTGGATTTCGCCATGGACGGGGATCTAAGGGTTTGATAAGGTTTCGGCTCAATAAGGCTTGATAAACTTTAGAGAGGGGAGCATGGAGCTCGGTGTATTCTTTTTGGATTGGGACAGGGCGACTTTTTGGTGCCTATGATGTGGTTGGTTGAGAGATGTTGTTGATGGTTGAGACTGCAGCACTGAAGGTTTATTATATTTCCTGGAGGTGAACTGTCCGTACACCTTCTTTGGTTCGACATCTGTTTTAGCGAGACCCTCCTCGATTTCCACTCCTGCTTCTTTGAGAGCTCGAAAGTGGGGATAGTATTGTCCTCCCATAGTTGCTCGGACGTGGGGCAAGAAGTTCTTCTTTACTATGTTGACTTATTCTTCCTCGGAAGGTCGATTGGTCATGGTAGCTGCTTTTTCCCTCCATCGAGCTATGAAGTTATTGACTGATTCCCCAGAGTTCTGTTTAAGCAGCTCAAAATCACGACGGGTGATCTCAAGCTCTTCATTGTATTTGTATTGTGACATGAATTATCGGGTCACATCCTCCCAGCTACGAATTCTGGACTCTTCGAGAGACAAAAACCATCGGAGGGCGCTATCCTTCAGAGTTTGTTGAAACAATTGGGTCATCACTTCTTCAGAAGCCCCTAGTAGAGTCATGGAGGGGTAATAGCTGCGGAGATGGACAATCGGGGGTCCACTTCCTCTGAATTTCTCGATATTTAGCATCTTGAACTTCTCAGGTAACCTCGCCTTAGGATAAGGAGACATGTGGGTGTAGTCCATGTAATTCCTCGAGATTCTGACTTAGTCAAACTTCTTGGTGATCATCTTGAGGTCCTCTTTGACTTTGTTCAGATCTTCTTCCTTCGGATCAATGATCATAGGCAAGTTAGTTCCAGCTGGGCAAGTTTTGGCATCGGAAGTTGGGCAGGCGGCGACCCATTAATAGGAGGGACACGTGGAGCGTGCTGATACTCTTTGGGAACCCAGATGGGCTCGGGTGGATCCATAGCACAAGGGAATAGGGCCTCGGGCTCTTGAGGAATGGGAACCTAGTTTCGTTGCATTTCTCGGACCTCGGTTTGGAGGTGATCAATCTTAGACACGAGCTGAGCTAGGACTGTCGTCAGATCCGACTGCACAACGGGTACTTGATCTGTGTTCTCCATGGAAAGCATATGGATTCCGGACTCAAAAGAAGTAACAGGGGACCGGATGGAACTCCGGGGTGATTTGACTGAAGACCGAAGCCAATAAGGAGCCAGGCCAAGGGTTTGCGATCGACCTGAGAAGGCGCAAAAAATTGGATTTATTTTTGAGAAAAATGGATGATTTTTTTTTCTTTTTGAGATGAAAAGACAAAATATTTTTGGATTTTTAATAAAGAGATGAGAAATGTTTTTGGGTTTTTAATAAATAAGGGAGAAATGTTTTTGGATTTTTTTTTCGGGAGACAGACCTCAGCATGATTATTATGATTATTATGTTCTCACTTGTATTAAATTCTCCTAAATGCAAAATAAAATGTCAGATGGGACCCGAGCCTGGAAAAGTTGGGTTTGTAATATATGCAAAGCTATGGCTGAACTTGTGACCAGGCTCACGGACAGGGTCCCATTTTAAAAATGCGCAAAAATTCAGGCGACAGGCCGACCCGAAATTTCGGCAGAGTTTCGCGTAGAAACCGACAATCTAATATGTGTATCCTAGGCTTGAAACCTATATGCGGGTATGCAGTTTGGTTGGGTGAATTGGAAAGAGTTCCCCCCTTTGGCGTGACTTCCACGATATACGTCTTGCTCTTGCGGGCAATCGGTATGTGTGGACAAGCCATTTGATATACCTGAGTGTACGTGAATTGCCTCACTATATACCTCGTGGGGACGGTACGTGTGAGAGCGAATTCGATATACTCGGCGTACGTGAATGTGTTCCTTGCGATATACCTCCCGTTATGACTTCGGTCAAGCTATACGATGCGGGAGAACCGTTCGATATATGTCGAAGGTACTTGGCCAATGGAAGGTGAGAGTCATATCACTTAGGCTAACTGCGCCCTTTCGGACCAGCGCCCATCACGAAGTGACCCTGTAGTTACGGGACAAAATTTGGTCAATAACAATGCTCTTTGGTGATGTTGTGTGAATCATGCATGATTCTCTTATTAGTATCTTATGAGAATGTTTTTCTTTTTCAATCATGCCAAACAGGGAGAAAAGTACGAGTGCCAACGGTATACCAAGTATGGATGGATGATGAGTGCAACATATGGATATATGTGATCCTAGGTGCAGGTGGTGCGAAGTGTACGTGGAGAATTTTCTACAAGTGTGTGAATAGAAGCATAAGTATGGGATATACATGGAAAGGGGGAACATGCGAAAATGGGAGAAAATATAAAGAAACATAACACCCATGTAAATAGAGTCTAGCCCTCAAAATAAAATTATCCCCAGTAGAGTCGCCACTGTATCCATCCCCGATCCTCGCGGCGGGCGGAGCGGAGTGAGGATCCTAGGTCCCGCGTGTCCCTCTCGGGAGCGCTTCGACCGACGTTATTGATGAGGTGAAAAATATAGAGAGATGGAGTCGCCAGTCTATTTTACTCAAAACAGACAAAAGAAAGGGAGCCATCCCGAAGGACAGCATCCAAAGACATACTGATGCATACGAAACCAAAATGATTTGAAAAGGGTTCGGAGGCTAAGTTACGAAATGAGAATGTGTTAGGCACCCATTCCGCCCTTATGGTCTCTCATGGGTTTTTGCTATTTTTCTTTATTTTCCCCGTGATATGTGTGCATGTGTATATATAGTGGAGATAGGAATCCTCAGCTTGTATCATGGAAGAGATAAAGCGAGTCATCCATAGGAATATAAAAATAAGATTAGAAAATAGGGTTTACGCGATTATCCTTGCGTTGATCGTTATAATGGAACGATAACGTATGTGGAATAATACGCCACTAAGAACAAATATATGCATATATGGATATATGTAATCTAAGAGATTTGAGTTTAGAGAAAATAGAAAATGAGAGAAAAAGTGAGAATAGGACTCGAGTCTCAGGTTTTACCCCGAGACGCCTACGTAGCCTATAAAGGCATCAAAGTCCACGTAGTTCGTATGCAAAATGAGGGGTGGGATTTATTCCATAAATCCAATCGGGGGATTCTCTTATTTGTGTGTGTAGAAAAAGTGTTTTAGTTGTGAGAAAGGTGTAAGAATTCCCATTTGGAATTTATGAGCAAACCCTCTTTTTCTTATTTTTTGGGTTTTTATTTGTATGAAAATAAGGGATGTGCAATAATACTAAATAAAAAGTATATTAGGATGTGTGAGATGAGAGAATAAAAGTGCTAAGTAATGAAACAAGTTAATGCGAATTTATGAGAATTTAAGGAGAGAATTAGGAAAATTGGACCTTCTTGAAGATCTTGAGCATCATCTTTAATGTTGGAGAGCAGCCCTTGCACTTGGATGATGATGGAGGATAGTGAATTCACCAAGTTTGATGAAAAGGATGATGAAAAGTGAAGGTTGGAAAGGGATATGGATGTGGAAATCACGCTGACTTCGAGAGAGGTTTTCTGGATTTTGATGTCTATCAGATCTGGGCCTCTTTGCAATGAGGACAAAGCCTCCTTTTTATAGGCCTAGGGAATTATCGATCGGCATAGCCCTGGTCCTGCCAATCGGCAGGTGCGTTTAGGCACACTGCCGATAGGTAGGGTCTGGGATCTGCCATTTGGCAGTGTCTTTCAGGCCTTTTCGAAAAATTAGTCGCATAGCGTAAACTGTTGATCCGAATTGTGCACGGGGTGAACCATTAGAAAGGTAATTCAGAGACCTTCGAAATTCCTTGGGACCGCTCCCAGGTTCGGGAGTTGACTTTGGGTCAAATGTGGCTCGGAAGCACTTGTCGGTCCATTGGACGGAGAATCGTCGGACGCAAATGGATCGTTCGTCCGCATGGTAAGTCCTAATCACACATGGGACCGACCTTGGAAAGGTTAGGAGATGTAATTCAATATTCCAAAGAGTTTGATCTTGTTCGGGGAGTTGATTTTGGTCAACTGGGCCTGGAAGCATTCGGTGACCTCTCGGAGTAAAATGGATCGTTCGTCCATATCGTAAGTCAGAATCGCTCACGGGATGGATCGTTGGAAAGGGGATTCAGTGTCCTTCGAAGATTCATTTAGTCTCGGTCGAGCTGAAGAGTTGACTTAGGTCAAACGGAGTTTGGGAGCATCCGGTGGAATCCTGATCGAGTTTTAGGGGAAAACGGGTCGTTCGTCTACATGGTAAGTCAGAATCGCGTACGGGACGGACCGTTAGAAAGGGGTTTCAGTACCCTTTGAAGATTCATTTAGTATTATTCAAGCTGAAGATTTTGACTTTTGGTCAAACAGAGCCTGGGCGTGCCCGATGGCCTCTAGGTCAGTAGTCGGGGTATGACCTGGATTTATAGTGATAAAGGGAGGTGCTAAGGACCTAAGGAGAGTTCAAGGGGTAACATAATGGGGTGTCTACACCATGCATGCACTCACACACACTTAATTATAAATAATTCCTACAAATTACAGAAATCTAAGTATAAAACTCCTTTTTCACACTTCTGAAACTAAACTTAATCTTTGTACACAAAACTATTTCAAAATCTGAATATTTTTAGGATCTTTAAAACCTAGATCCTTAGAACTTACTTATACTCAAATTTTTTGAAATGAAAAATTAACAGATCTGAAATATGTAAGTCTTTATTTCAGTTTTGCAAAAAATGAGAAATGTTGGATATAAAACATATTACAAGCGTTACATAAACAATATCCAACACGAGAAGATGATTTCTTAAAATACGAAACCAAAACAACATATAAAACTAAGTGAAACTATATCACTGATTTAGATCTACAAGTTTCTAAACAAAAACGTGATCTTAGTCTATGAGGTTGTTGAAAGAGAGATTTAGACTTAAGGGGAAAATAAGAAACTCTAACTCTCAAATCTATTTTATGAAAAAAATTGCAGAGTTTTTGTACGAGAAATAATTTTCTCTCTTCTCTTTTTTTTCTCAAATGATGAAAATGTCAAAAGTTTTGAAATGGGACCCTAACATCTTTATTTATATTGGGTTTGGAAGGATCTGGATGTTCAAATTCAAATGGACTATCAAGATTAAAACAATGGAGGGACTTCAAATCTAAGGGCTGTAAATGAACCGCACAAATCTATACTCTGATTGGTTAAAACGATATGCACGTGGATTAACTCAGAATGCATGCAGACCATTGATCATTTTAATCTAACGGTTAAGATGGGATGAAAATGTTATGAGTATAAAGAAACACAAATCTAGCCAATCACATCCCACCACGTGCCAGCCTTAGATCGAACCAAAAATACGTGTTTTAGAAGTTTAGAAAATATCATTTTCTACCACAATATTATGTGTCGGTTTTAGATTTTACCCAAGACAAGATTTAGGAACTTTCAAAATATGAATTTTATCCCCAAACAATTTAAAATCCTAATTTAATTATTTTTTAAAAATAGGTTTTAATTGTTTTAAAATTCCTAAAAGTTGTAGAAAATTGATTTTAAATCCAATTAACACACACACTAGCCAATTATGTAATGAAATACAGTCCTATAAGAGTGTGTGTGTGTGTGTGTTGGTTTTTCAACCTTTAAAGATTGATCATTGCTGATGTTGGTGAAGCTTCACGAGTGTTCTTTGATGCGCTTGAAGGATGGACACCAATTTTATCACCATATCCAAATTAGATGAAGCTCTTGTATAGTGTAGACTCAAGTGAGTCAACTATATAATGTGCTTCATATATCTAAACATATAGAATGGGGTGAAAATGTGTGAACTAGATACAAATGAATTATGATCCAATCACTAAAAATATCCAAGGAGTTATTTTGATTGCAAGACTTTATTAAGCTAATATTTAGCCTTAAGTGACAGATAAAGTGGACTCAATAAATAAACAAGCACAATTCACACAAGCCTAGAATTTTGATGATTCTACAAATCAATAACGTCATAACATGATAAGCATAAATAAGATTCATTGTGAAAACTTGCTGATCGTCAACTATAACACCCTCAAAAGCTAAACATATATCATATATATTTTTTTTACTCAATTCTTTTGAAGAAACCATTTTTGAAAATTAAACAAATATATTGGCCTTTAATTTTTTTTCTCTTTGCCTCTCATTTTTATAGGGTCTTGCCAACGGTGGCTTTCCCATAAAGGAGATTTGATTCGATTCTTTTGTAGCCTTTCTCGGTACATCCTCATATTTATAATAATAATTAACATACTCACGGGTAACGGTTCTTACATGCACAAACCCCCATAGTCAACATATATGCAAATAACAAGATTGATGGGAGAACATCTCACTTAGCTCAAATATAACTTGTGAAGTTACAATTCAAAGAGCTTGTGCATGTGTGTGTGGAGGCATATGCTAAGTAAATTCATTAAGCAAATCAAAGTCGAACAACTCCATGCACGCGTGATTAAGAATAATCTAAGCATTGAAAATCATAATCAAATGTCCTAGACACATGAAAATAAGTAATGGCGTGGATTCAAACACACCAATATGTCACACAAAATGTGTAAAACTAAACTACAAATAAACTAAAAATTCTTTTGAGTTTAAAAAAAATAATTCAAAAGATAAACAAAATCATTCTATATTTTTTAATAAGATCCCCAAAAGGCAAATAAAAATACAAAAAGGATAAACATCCTACAACTAGCAAGCAAATATATCGTGAAGTACAAAAGCTAGTGTATGAAAAACATGCAAGCAATCACCTATAAGATATATCATATGAAGAGTTATGTGCAAGCATGAGAGAATCAATCAGTCTAATATTTAACACCTGCAAAACTTATTTCCTAATTCAAATAGATGAATACTTAATGTGTTGGGTTTTGGAAACCATAAGGACACTAGACTTCAACTTCCTAGGGTCTTTTCTAAGATCATAGCAAAAATTCCCAAGGTGACCTTTCCCACTACAGTGTGTTCACGTGTAGACGCAATGAGTAATGAGACCTTTAGGTTGACATTTTCTAACACCCTGGTCTGTAGTTGACCCTTTAAAATAAACAATGGTCTTGGCTTTAGCAGCGAAAGAATCCGAGTAATCGAAGCCAGTACTAACACTACCAACACTACTTGAGTCTCTGAAATCATCTTTTAACCTCAAAATCCTAGACTCAAGCAAATAATTAGACTCTTCAGACTCCTTCTTCAAATTTTCAATCATTCTTTGATGGTTATATCGCTCTCCCTTAATGTAAGTAACTTATGCATCCCTAAGAGTCTTCTCATGCGCCTTCAAAACATATATTGATTTATCATTATCCTCAATGACATGTACATCAACCCTAAAATTTTTAGAGTCCTTTAATTCATTCAATAGGAACCGGACTATATCCTCACTCTCTTTCTTGGACACTTCTAAAGTTTTAAAATCACGATTCATGTCCATGAGCTTCTCACGAAGGATATCTCTTTGAGCTTGAACAATTTGCAAGAAATCAATTTCAGCTTTAAAATGAAATTTTTCTTTTTCAAGACATTTAATTCTTTTTATAAACTTCAAATTCACAAGAGTTAATTTTTTAGCATGGTTATGAAGCTCATTAAACTTATCTCGGATATCAAAATCATCCTCATCGCTAAATGCATCAGACAACTTATCATTATGGGGATCCATCGAGAGAAAAATAAACAAACAAACACAAGAGAGAGAGAGAGAGAGAGAGAGAGAGAGAGAGAGAGAGAGAGAGACCACCCTAAACAACATGAAATGAGGATCTACACGATAGCTTAGTATACTCGTTCTGATACTAATTTGAAGTTGCAGGAGTACGAAGGAAACAAAAGTCAATTTTTAATTTTTTTAAATTAAATATAAAACTTAAACAGAGTTAACCCAAATTAAACTTAGCACCAATTTTAAACGATTGTTGTGATAAATGATATACAAATTTTATCGTGTCTAAAAACATGCATCTAGATGATAGCGGATAAAATAAGATCAATCATACAATACGCCGATATATGAGAAAAATTCATAACAGGAAAAATCTCGGATGGCCCAACCACACAAACTTCACTATGTATGGAATTACAAGGATATGACAGTATAATTACAACACATAATCGACGCCTTTGCAAGCCTTGATGCTCTTCATTCCTCTACTTTCGCAAAATAATACGCAAGAGTCCACCCGCGAAGCTGCTACAATATCTGAGTTCATACACGCCTTGGTATCCACCGATCCAGAACGCACCACTTTTTTACCGCAATACCCCACGGAGTCCACTGTCTATAAACAACAAACCTAGTACGGAATCCACAACACGAAACTTTTCTATATCAAGATGATGAGAGAAACATACTAAGTTTCTCACAAAAAAGATCTCAAATCATATAAAGATAAAAACTTGGATCTTAAAGAGTTTGGCTGAAACTAGGGTTTGGGAGATTTTGTATATGTTTATGAAAATGATTTTCGCCAAAAGTCACTCTAAAAACAAATGCCTGAACCCCTTATATGGAAAATAAGTTTTTCAAGGCGATACATTTTCGAGAAATCTCGTTCAAACGAAAATAAGAGTTCGTTAAAATGAAAATATAATCTCGTTCAAACCAACTCAAAACTCGTTCGACCATTCGTACCAATCTCGTTCGAACGACATTTATATTGCAAATAGAGAAATGTTGTTTGATGTTCGCTTGAATGAACTGCTACACTAGTTCGAATGAAACCTATAAAGTGGTTCGAACGACTTAAAATAAAAAATATTTTTCTTTTACAATATTTCAAAAACATCCCCAAACATTTTATAAATAATGAACACGCAAAATAAAGTTCCAAGGATCAAAATGTATTTGCATTCATACTTGCGAGATCCTCGAAAACACGAAGACTAAACGTGGCACGAAACATAGCATGATAATGTAATACAAAGCCCAACATATGACTCAAAATGTTTTGTATGGAATTAAGCCAATACATACAAATTGACTAAATCAAAAATTTGTCCTTACATGGTGTTTTAGGTGGTGCACGTTATAAAATCAATAAATTGGTCGATTATGGTATGAGTTTCTGACTTGTTGGTATATCAAGAAATAAAATTACTAGCGTAGTTTTTTCGAGGAATGTGAGTATTAATTATTACATTGAACTGAAAAGAAGTGTGTGCAAAAGGATGCAATGAAAGGCTAAAGAAATGGGAAGACAAAATATTAGGGAAAGCTAAATATTATAAAGCAAGAAAGTATAATGAGTGTGGTTTGGTTGGCCAGTCGCATGATAAAAGAAATTGTTCCGTGCTTGCAAGTTAGTAGGAAATTTATAATTTTTCATTGTTAAATAAAGCAATTTAAATTGTTTCAAATCGATAATAAACTTATATATTTTGTATGATATTTTACTTTTGATGCATATATTCATCGTGACAAGATGACCCAAGTCAAAGTATGGATGATAATATTTATTAATCTATAACCATATCACTGATGTAAAGAGATTAGTTTAGTTGTTTTTGAAAATTATGTTGTGCCGTATTTGAAAATTAAGTTATGTTGTTTTTAAAATTATGTTTCATTGTATTTTGCTTTGGATGAATTATATTGTATTTCAATTTCCATCAACAATTGAGATTGTATTTGTACTCTTTCAAATTCTAAACTAAAAAATATTCGCAATTTATTAGATAAAAAACAGTTATCTCAGAAAAGCTGGATTTTTTAAGAATTATAAATATTACTTTTTTTCCTTAAATCATAGAAAAAATATCAGTTAAATTGTTGAGGTAGGTAAATCAGTTTGGAAACTATTACTAAAAGACAACTTAATATATTAGTTAAAAAATCCAGCAATAACATGTTTTTTTGAGTTTTTTTACTTTCATACATTACTATTTTTTATATTAGACTTACATACATTTTTAATTAAAAATTAGACTTTTCCTAAAATTGTTAGGAAATTTGTAAATTAAAAAATCAAAAGGAAATAATTTAAATTAAAGAAAATCAAAAACTAAAAAAATATAAAAAGAATAAAAAAGCAAAAATACTTTTCTTCAAGAGTAGCTCTTTTAGTACAGTAAATTCAAACCATATTGAAAGCACATGATTATGTGTCATTTAGACACACCACTTAACATTTAGAACTCCACACATTTGAAGGTAAAATGAGACTTCACCCATTGACCACCTACACACGTGGTCTCCATTTGGTGTGTAGAGGCAGTACAATTTTAAAGCAAAAAAAAAATTTGGGTTGTTTTGAGTAAAATCTAACTTAAATATAAAGAAAAGAAGGCTAAATATGGTCTGTTGAAATCCTCGTAAGTAGCATTTTTTTTTTGATATACAAGTTGAAAACCTTTAGTGTTGGTTCAATAGTCAAAGCCACGTGGGTCGTCAGTGAGACCATTTATAACACCTCCTGGAGTTCGATTCTCTCTCTCTCTCTCTCTCTCTCTCTCTCTTATGGCCTTTATTTAGTGTCATATCAATCCCAAACAAAGTAAAAAGATTTAATAAGTCCCTTTTTGTCATCTAGGGTTGTTAAATTAGACAAAAAACAGATTGTGGAGGAAAATATCAATTTACTCTAAATTCATGGTTCAAATAAAAATCATTATAAAAAAATATTTCCTCAGTAAAAAATCTTTTCACATCATGTCATCTTCATCTCCTTCTACGACGAAACCCTTCCCTCCACACCCTCCCTTTTTGGGTAACCCCCCACCCCCACATATGATTAAGGGTTTTTGTAATACCCCGTACTTTTAGCTATATTTATTTTTGGCTATATTTATTTTTGGGATTAATTAATTAAATGCGTATTAATTGGAAATTAATCCGGGTTATAAATACTAACGAGATGCGAGTTGGTATTTGATTATGTGCATACATGTTTTGATATATGTATTTGGTATTATGAGATTTGTCGTGAGATTTATATACGACATTTTAGAAATTTTGTTGAGACGCGTGGGACCGCCGCGTCACGGTGTAATATTTTGTTAATAAAAGTGAATTTAAAATCTATAAACCGTATGGTCGTTTTGAGTGCGCCAACGCGTCCGGAAGGGTTGAGATAGTCAGAAAACACTAGCCGGGGGTATAGTTTGGGTCCCGGGGTATTTTTAGGCCATACCGGCAACTTAAAGGGTATTTTGGTAATTTTACATTTTGAGAAATTAAAAGTGACGAAAATTAGAGATGTAAATCTGATGTGGATTAAACCCACAAAGCCCACTAACCATCCCTCTTCTTCACAAACAAAACTGGAGCGCCCCAAGGTGAGGTACTCCTTCGAATAAAGCCTTGTCCCAACAGCTGCTCTATCTGAACCCGTAACTCCCTCATCTCAGCTGGAGCCATACGGTACGGTGCGCGTGCTATAGGTCTCGTACCCGGTAGCAAATCTATAACAAAGTCTATCTCTCGACTGGGTGGTAAGCCTGGTATCTCCTGAAACACATCCGAATACTCCCTGACTACTGGTATAGAATCTAAAGGAATCACTACCTCCTTAGAGGTATCCTCCTCAATGTAATACAGATGAGCGGTCGATCCTCCCTCTGGGCGAGGCATCGCCACTACAAACATCTCTTGCCCCGGAATGGCAAAAACAATGCTTCCGCTGAAGCAATCAATCATGGCCCTATAAGCTACGAGCCAATCCATACCGATGATCACATCGTGAACATGCATGTCTAATACTAACATGTCCGCAGGTAATACCAAACCACCAATCTCTACCCCCACTCCCCAGCATATAAAGAAAATAAGTGACCCACTCCCCAATGGTGAGTCGACACACGTCACTGTGCTCTCTGCCGTAGCTAACAATCCTAAAGCTTTCGCGAAGTGTGTAGCTATAAAACAGTGTGTAGCACCCGTATCAAATAACACCCGACCCATAGTGCCATGGATAGGAAACGTACCCTCGATCGCGGGCGGCGCCTGTGGAACTGCAGCCTGGTGAACGTTGTAGACACGTCCATACTGTAGCTGCCCCTGCTGAGCTGGGACTGCTGGAATGGGTGGCAGTGCTGCCATCTGTGGCGGTGCGGGAAGAGCGGCGGGAAACATAGGCCTCTGTGGCTCCTGGCTATTTTGGACCGATTGCTATTTTGGACCGAAGCGAGAGTAAACTGCGGTCAAAGATAGTTCCGTTAGTGCGTGTTCAGTGGCGACATCACAATGTCGAGGAGTCCACATGGGAGCGCGAGGATGAGATGCGCGAACGTTATCCAGAGTTATTTTTAGCAGGTACTTTCTAGTTTCGAATTTCGGGACGAAATTCAGTTATTAGGGGGGAAGTATGTAATACCCCGTACTTTTAGCTATATTTATTTTTGGCTATATTTATTTTTGGGATTAATTAATTAAATGCGTATTAATTGGAAATTAATCCGGGTTATAAATACTAATGAGATGCGAGTTGGTATTTGATTATGTGCATACATGTTTTGATATATGTATTTGGTATTATGAGATTTGTCGTGAGATTTATATACGACATTTTAGAAATTTTGTTGAGACGCGTGGGACCGCCGCGTCACGGTGTAATATTTTGTTAATAAAAGTGAATTTAAAATCTATAAACCGTATGGTCATTTTGAGTGCGCCAACGCGTCCGGAAGGGTCGAGATAGTCAGAAAACACTAGCCGGGGGTATAGTTTGGGTCCCGGGGTATTTTTAGGCCATACCGGCAACTTAAAGGGTATTTTGGTAATTTTACATTTTGAGAAATTAAAAGTGACGAAAATTAGAGATGTAAATCTGATGTGGATTAAACCCACAAAGCCCACTAACCATCCCATATTAAACCATTAAGCTACGGAGGTTATCTTTAGGTTTACAACTTTCCCCAAAACAAACCCTAGCCACCTTAAGCCACCATTGGAGAAGGAGCTTGGAGAGAGGAAATTCTGCAGAAAAACATCATCAAACCTACACCAAAGTCAGAAATCGAATCAAGGCAAGTGACTTTATTCCATTTAATTTCAGAGAATGTCTTTTCCATGTTAGAAATTGGAGATTATTAATTGTTCTTGAAAGATAATGAAAACCCATGTAGTTTAGATCATAGAACTTGAGAAATTGAGAAGGATTGCATGTAGAATGATAGGTAGATGTTTTTACTGATGATATACATGATTGGAAAGAAATTAAAACGGATTTTGTTGGGTTAATTCATGATTCAAAATGTTAGGGTTCATGTTCTTGAGATAATTGGGGAAAAGTGTAGAAATTCATATGTTGATTGATGTTGAAGAGATTTAATCCTTGAAAACATGTTAGGAGTTGACTTGAATATGTTTAGGATCAATTAGAGACCATAAAACGTTGTTGGGATGAACTTTGGAGGAGATTAGAGGTGTTAAAATGGTTAAAAACGAGAAGGGGAAAAATCTGGGACGAATCTGGCATCTCGTTAGAAGCCCCTACCCAGGTCGTTCGAACGAACTCGTTCGAACGAGCTTCTAACGAGTTGACCAGTCGCTGCTAACGAGAATGGATTTCGTTCGATATCTCGTTCGAACGAGATATCGTTAGAAGGTACAGTTCGTTCGAACGAACTGGGAGCTCGTTCGAACAGCCTCGTTCGAATGAGACTTCTAACGAGTTGGCAGAGGAATCTCGTTCGAACAGTCTCATTCGAACGAGACTTCTAACGAGTTGACAGTTTGGTCCTTTTTGGACTGTTTTGATATTTGGAGTTCCGTAAACTTATTCGAGGATATAGATGTCATTCCGTAGATGTAGTAATGATAGAATTGGGACATTTGGGTATTTATGAGAAGGAATTTACATACGAGGGTTGTATTACATGGACGGTTTGGGTTGAGACGTGAGTGTCTATCTACGAGAGTAAATTATGGCGCGTAGGATTACAAATCGGAATAGTATAAATTGTGATAAGTATAAGTTAGTACGAGAATGCGATATGTACTACGATTAAAATACGGTATTACTAAGATGTGTGTTTACTTAGTATTAGTATATGGATTGTGTGTATGACATACCTACCATACTTGCTATCACGGGAGGTTGCGTTCGCTTAGGACCCTCTAATCCTTGTGTGCCTACGGGGGGGATATAGACTGGTACCTCGATGAACATAGGTCAGAGAAAGACTTATTGGGATGTTAATAAGTCCGCTGATTGTGGGAGCGTAGGTATGTACGTGACCCATGTGATGTGACTGTGTTCGCCTCCACTATTTGTGATTTGTGTTATCTGAACTATTCCTGAGAGATTCGGAATATGTGATCCTTATGTACGTGATGTACCGGGATGGATAGCAGAGTATGTGTGCACCGCAGCTTAGCTCTCGGGGTGCTTGTATTGTATATTTATGATGTGAATAATATACACTTAATTAATAAGAACATTCATGTTAATGTTGTATAAATAATTACGGTATTGTTTCGAGAAACATAATGAGTTAGTTGATAGAGAAATATATTGCATATTGAGCATCTGAGTTTGCGTTAAACCCCTACTTAATTACGAGCGTTATTATGTTAATAGAACCGAGTAATAAGGGTAAGACCTATGATAGTCTAGCTAGATATGTTGTCACTTAGCTAGTAGTTTGTATTACTCTAGATGGGTACTTACGTTAGGAGTGCACAGTTAGACGAGAGGTGAGAATATCATGTGAGTGCACGTCCTAACATGTACTTTGCATTTAATGTTTTAAATGTTTTTAAAGCACTTGCAGGTTTTTAAAATATAACTCCACATTCGGGCTCTGACCCGTTTGCTTTTCAAATCTTTTTCTTGTAAAACCATTTTAGGTGCCCAGCCACAGGGACACCAAGCATAGGATACTCATTCTGGTGACGAGCTGTAGCTGTTTGTGGAAGCTACAGGGATTTGCTTATAGACGCTTCTATCTTTTGGATTCCAGAGTCACTATCTATCAGTTGTAGGGCATGTTGCCCATTTCTATTTAGAGACATCTTTTACATTCCAGTTTTCAGACTTTAGCATGTATTGTTTCAGTATTCAGTTTACTTTTCAGTTGTGGGATTGTAGTGAGGAGTTTTTCCTCCAGACTTTATTTACACTATGTGATGGTTATTCGTTTTACTTCAGTATGGTGAATGGTGTTACTTATTTCTTCATTACACTTGTTGCATGTTAATCAGACTTTAATTAAAATTTGGCAACTTACTTTTTAAATACTAGGTGGTTAGTAAAATTAAAATGTTTTCGACAGTGATGCTATTAACTGAGCCAACTTGGCATTTTGAATTAATTTAATAAAGGAGTAGCTACCCGGTATTTAATTAGTCGGGGTGTCACAGGTGGTATCAGAGCATCAGGTTCTAGTGTACTTTAGGATCTGTACGGCTATTATGTTTTCGCTACGTTTCTTTGATATAGAGCCCTATATTTTAGGACTGTTGTACTCTTTTTGTGTATGCTTCGTTCTTCAGCTATATTAAGTTTATAACAGCGAACTTATAAACTTTGTTCTTATTTCAGATGCCTCCACGACGTGCACGACGAGTTCCCAGGGATGCAACGCCCGAACCCCAGCCCGCTCCAGTTCAGGGCATGTTGAACGCCGCTGAGGTTGCAGCTATAGTAGCTCAAGCGGTAAATGCCGCCATTGCCGTTGTTCAGCAGGCACCATCGCAGGCGCCGGTTGTCGCGCCAGTACAGGCTAATGCATTCCCGTCTGCTTGGGAGCGTGTACGTGACGCTTTTCAGAAAGCGCATCCGCCAGAGTTTGCAGGAAGCTCAGATGTGGTAGTCTCGAGCCAATGGAGGAAGGACATACAGAGGCATTTGAGGATGCATGAGTGCACTGATGTTCAGAAGCAGGTGCTAGCTACTTTCCGCAAGTACTTTCCGTCGGCTGTTCACACGGAAATGAGGAGGAAGCTGATGAGTCTGAGGCAGGAAGGCAAGACAGTGGCCGAGTATGAGGCCGAGTTCACTAATCTGTTGAACATCGTTCCAGACGAGATACCAACAGAGAAGAAGAAGATTGAGAAGTTCACCGACGGGTTGAATTGGAGGATCCGTCAGCATCTGCTAGGGAACTTATCATTGGCCACTTATTCTGATGTGGTTAACGCTGCATTGTTGCACTGCCAGGACCACCGTTTTCATATGGCCGAGGGCAAGCGGTCGGGGGAGTCTAGCCATCAGGGCAGGACTGGAGGACATAGTGCCAGCGGGGCACAATCTGGTCAGGGGCAGAGACAGAATGAGCAGGGCACCCAGCAGGGGGATAACAAGAGGTTCCGGTCAGGGAACTACAGACAGAGACAGGGAGGTTTCCGTCAGGGCCATCAGGGTCCAAACGACCATCAGGGCCAACAGGGGCAGAATGGGCAGCAGTTTCATCAGGGCCAGCAGGGCCAAAGGAGGAATGGTAACGGCCACGAGGGCCGGGGACAGCAGGGGCAGAGGGGAGGGAACTTCCCAGGGAAGTGTTTCGTTTGTGGCAAGACTGGCCATAAGCGACAGGATTGTCCTGATAGGGGCAGGGCCCCACAGCAGCAGCAGCAGGGTGTTCGCCAGGAGCCACAGAGGCCTATGTTTCCCGCCACAGATGGCAGCACTGCCACCCATTCCAGCAGTTCCAGCTCAGCAGGGGCAGCTACAGTATGGACGTGTCTACAACGTTCACCAGGCTGCAGTTCCATAGGCGCCGCCCGCGATCGAGGGTACGTTTCCTATCCATGGCACTATTGGTCGGGTGTTATTTGATACGGGTGCTACACACTGTTTTATAGCTACACACTTCGCGAAAGCTTTAGGATTGTTAGCTACGGCAGAGAGCACAGTGACGTGTGTCGACTCACCATTGGGGAGTGGGTCACTTATTTTCTTTATATGCCGGGGAGTGGGGGTAGAGATTGGTGGTTTGGTATTACCTGCAGACATGTTAGTATTAGACATGCATGTTCACGATGTGATCATCGGTATGGATTGGCTCGTAGCTTATAGGGCCATGATTGATTGCTTCAGCGGAAGCATTGTTTTTGCCATTCCGGGGCAAGAGATGTTTGTAGTGGCGATGCCTCGCCCAGAGGGAGGATCGACCGCTCATCTGTATTACATTGAGGAGGATACCTCTAAGGAGGTAGTGATTCCTTTAGATTCTATTCCAGTAGTCAGGGAGTATTTGGATGTGTTTCAGGAGATACCAGGCTTACCACCCAGTCGAGAGATAGACTTTGTTATAGATTTGCTACCGGGTACGAGACCTATAGCACGCGCACCGTACCGTATGGCTCCAGCTGAGATGAGGGAGTTACGGGATCAGATAGAGTAGCTGTTGGGACAAGGCTTTATTCGAAGGAGTACCTCACCTTGGGGCGCTCCAGTTTTGTTTGTGAAGAAGAGGGATGGTTCACTGAGATTGTGTGTGGATTACCGAGAGTTGAATAAGGTCACGATACGGAATAAGTATCCGTTGCCTCGAATCGATGACTTATTCGACCAGTTGAGAGGAGCTTCTTTCTTCTCTAAGATTGACTTGAGATCGGGATACCATCAGTTGCGTATCAGGGAGGAGGATGTCTCGAAGACTGCGTTCTTATCGAGATATGGTTCTTACGAGTTTCGGGTTATGCCTTTCGGCTTGACCAACGCTCCAGCAGTGTTTATGGACTTGATGAACAGAGTGTTCAGGGATTTCCTAGACCAGTTTGTCATTGTCTTCATTGATGATATTCTGGTTTTCTCCCAGACAGAGGAGGAGCACGCCGAGCATTTGAGGCAGGTTTTGAAGACACTCCGTCAGAACGAGTTGTATGCAAAATATGAGAAGTGCGGGTTTTGGCTGAAGGAAGTCCAGTTCTTGGGTCACATTATTTCCGACCAAGGGATATCTGTTGATCCGGGGAAGGTATCAGCGGTGAGGGAGTGGGGACAGCCCACGACACCAACAGAGATTCGTAGTTTCTTGGGACTAGCAGGATACTACAGGAGGTTTATTCGGGGTGTCACAGTTTTGGTTCTAGGTCTAAATCCATGGAGTTGGCCGTGAATTTGGTTGTAGGATATGTATAAATCCATAAGCGACTGATTTCCTTTTAAGAAAAACGAGAACTCGTTCATGTTGCAAGAATCCAGGGAAAAACGAGAACTCGTTCATGTTGCAAGAATCCAAGCCCAAAGGTTCCATTGATATTGATGTTGGTGGTGCTCACAAATAGACTTTTGTTAGAGATATCTAGGTTCGGAATGTATTTGATAGACTTTTGTTAGACGATCAACCCGACCTTACACAAATGTTTAGCATGACAATATAACTGAAATTACTTTTTTTGGGGAGATTGAATTAAGTTAGGTTCACAAGTTTTGAAATTGATTGGGGAATGGGGCCATATAAGTTATTGTTGCTCATATCAATATGGTCCAATGACTTAATAGTATGTGTGTACGTGTGTGTGTGGGGGGGGGGGGGGATTTAACTAGAGAAGGAGTGTGGGTGGGTTGGGGAATGTTTTATTGGAGAAGGAGGTGGGTGGTTGGTGAGGGATTTATCGAAGAAGGAGATGAAGATGGGCAAGGTGAAAAATATTATTTATTGGGGAAATGGTTTTTCTTATTTTGATTTTTATTTGAATCATGATTTTAGGGTTAATTAACATTTTGCTGCCACAATCTAATTTTCGTCTAATTTAGTAGTCCAAGGTGACATAAGAGCTTTGTTAAATTTGTTTATTTAGTTTTGGGGTTAATTTGATAGTAAATAGAATTTAAGGGCCATTTTGAAACAATCCAAACAATTTAGAGATCAAATGACTAATTTACTCTCTCTTTATCTCTCTCTATTAGGGGTGTGCACGAACTCAAATGAACCGAAATAATCGAATCGGAGCGAACCCACTTTTGCCAATTTTTAAAACTTAATTTTAATTCGGTCTTAAAATATGAAAGACTGCATTATTCGGTCCGATCTTAAAAAATGGCTCTGAATCGAATCGGACCGCTTTTATTAAATATATATAACAAATACTTTTTACATAATATAAACAAAAACACTTTATTCTCTAACCTTAGACGGTCAGCCGAACCCACTTAACTTCTTCTCCTAAATTCCCTTCACAGCACAACCACCCAACTGTACGCCCCTCTTTCTCTCTCTCTCTCTCCGGCTTAGACTCTACTCTTCTCTCCCGCCTAAACCCCACACCTACACGCCGAAACCCCACAATCACCTACCAACTTAAACTCTATGGTTGTTCAACATTTTTGAGGTTTCAGCATAAACTTTCAACATGTATTTCTACTGTTTTTTTCCTAATGTTTATCATGTGTGGTGAACTTTCAACACTTTATGTTTTTTTTTCTACAGCCTCTCTCTTTCAAAAAGTTGTAATGTTTTTTTCTACTGTACATAATACCTCAATTTTTAAGGTATTATGCCTCCGTAGTAAACGACCTTAGGATTGTAAATCATTTGCATTTTTTACATTATTTTTTTGTACATTATTTCAGATTTCATATTGTAAAAATGGAGGGGCTTAATGGTTTTTATGAGGTAGCTCAACCGCACACAACCACATGTATAATTTTTTTTTTGTGTGTGAATGAGTTATTTTTTGGGGTGGATCTATTATATATATTTGCTCTGTTTTTTGTGAATGCTATTAATTGTTAAATGATTCAACCAATAATACTTTCTACCTGTTAGAAATAGAAGACAAAACTTGTTCCCACATGGTTACAATGCATACCTGTTACCCATAAAGAAGATTTTTAAATCAGTCACCGAAATTTAAGAAAAGAAAAACTTGTTCCCCAATCAGTTTTATGGATTCTTGTTAGCTGTTATGAATTTAAGAAGACTTCCAAACATTTATGAAAAATGTGTTTTTTTATAATTAACGCGTTGTTTTTTTATATTAGTTATCAGTTGTTTATGGATCGAATAGGACTGTTGATGTAAAAAATTAGATCACTCTAATTATTCAATCACAGATAAATAAAATGAGACAAATATTTTTAAAGTGGTTCAGCCTTATAAGAATGGCCTACGTCCACTGTTATGTTATTGCTGAGTGTTTGAGAATTCTCGATTACCAGTGCTATCAAGAAATTCCGGTCCCCTTGAATGAGGGTGATACAAGGTATTTATAGCCCTTAGGCCGTACATGAAAGGGTGATACATTAAATGATATACATATGAAAGGGTAACTCATTTAATGCTCTTCAAGCGTGTTCGTCAAGATGATAAGCATTCAATGAATAGTTGAACTGTTGATTATCTGGCAATCAATGCTGTGGTCGAGATGTAGCTCGAACCGCCTTAGTTGCTCATCGTCCAATAGTTCCTCGGAGCACCGGAGTTCCTCGGAGGGCTAGTGTTCCTCGGAAGACTGGTGTTCCTCGAAGTACACCTGTTGCTCGGAGTGAGTATGTTGGTCGGGGGAATGATCTTCCTCGTTGCTATTGTACCACGTAGATTGACACGTGTCTTCTTATTATTCGTCCACATTAGCATACTAATTTTGGTATCAACAGAAGCCCCCAATGTTTCATATTTCGAACTTTGAGGAGTATGGAACATTATTTCTCGGTATATGGCAATATTAAATGACCTTCCTGGGTTTTAGGAGCCTTTTCTTCGTATTTGAATTTCCTTCCAAATTCGCAGAATCCGCTTTTTTGCATTTTTATAAACGCTTCGATCTTCGTGCACTTTTTGTCCTTTTAGCCGCCGGTAGCGTAATAGTTTCCTTTTTGTAATCATTTCTTTCGCCGTTTCCCAAGGCAAAGTATTTAAGCTACAGAGGCAATCCCATCGTCTTCTACCTTTTCAATTTCTGCTTTCGAGTTTTCTATAGCTTTTCTCTCTCCCGTGCGTTCATCCCTTTCTTCGTTTGTTTGTCAACAGATCTCCTTTTTCCTGTAAGATTTTCTTCCTTCTTCTTCATTTCTTTTTGTTCACCATGGTTTATATTATTGAATCTCTTGAGAAGTTCCGTTCTGACTTTTCTATTCCTTCTTGGGTAACTTTGGAGAGTCTTTCTGAACCTTCAAGTTATTTTGATTTGGCTGAGGGACATTGGTTCCCTAGCCTCTTTATTGCTGAATGTGGATTTTCTTTTCCACCAAACCCTTTGTGTTTAGAGTTCTGTCAATATTTCGATGTTGTCCCTGCGAAAATAGCCCCCAACATATGGAGAATAGTTAATGGGGTGTATAGCTTAAATCAGACTCATGGAACTCGTATAGGAATTCCTGAGATTATGTACTTTTATAGATGGGCTGTTTTAGACAATGTTTTTTATTTAAAAACTAGGTTTTTGAATAGGGCCTTAGTAGTCAACCTCCCTGATGCAAACAGGGATTATTTTGAACACGGGGTAGTCATAAAAAATTGGCAACATGCTCCTTTGGTTGGAGATGAAATGTATGAAGGTCCCAAATGCCCTCCATATGGCAATGGGATAGGTTATTTTCATTTTATTTCATTTTTGAAATTATAATTTCATTATGTTTGATAAAATGTATGACTGATATTTCACTATGTATTTGTTTGCAGTTGACAACGAGAGAAAAACTCCAAAAGAAACAGAAGTTAATATCAAGCATTTAAAACATATCTGGAGTTTGCATCAGAAGGTTGCAGACGAGCACGTCAGGTCTGCTTCATACTTGCTGCAGTACAGGAGCTATACATCCTCCTTTACTGCTCGTCTTGTGGTCAGCATTAGTGAACCATTGCCAGCTTCTGAAGATTCTTCACCAGACTCTCACATTCCTTTTAAGTCAGAAGATGGGCAAGAGAAGAGTTCCTGCTCTTTTTGAAGAAACCTCCTCTGCTGGAGATGGAAAGAGAAATAAAGTTGATGTCCCAAAGGGGACAAAGAAAGTGGATGTTGCCCCTTCTGCTGCTCCTCAGAAGGCTGCCGAGAAGCCCCCAGTGGCTCCGAGTAAGAAGAATGCACCTGTGGAAGTGGTCCCAACCAAAAGTTCTTTGGTTGAAACTGCTGAAGTGCCACTGAGGAGATTGAAGAAATCCTCCTCGGTCACTTTGACTGAGACCATTCCCCAGCTTCAAGCTAGTGGAGCTGGTGTTCCAACCATTATTCCCCCGAGTTCTGCGATGAGCTCGGTAAAGACTTGGACTATTCCTGAAGTCCAAGGGATAGAAGAAAACATGTCTAGGGATATGCTGACATCCCTAGCTACTCGTCACATTGCTTCAGTAAGTTTCTCTTATCTTGAATTTTTCTTTCTTTACATCAATTCATGTATCTCGGCATTGACTTATCGTTACCTTCTTTTTCAGCTGGTGAGTTGCTTTAACACCATAGTGAAGAAAGATGAAGCACTCAAGGCTTCTAGCTCCTCGTCTGGAGTGGAGGATGCTTTTGTGAGTTTGGCCCAATCTCTGAAGGAATCCCGTCAAAAGTACGACGAGGATAAAGGTGAATGGGAGAAGAAATTGGCTGCATCTGAAGCAGAGAAGGTGCAGTTGGGAAATACAGTGAAGGACTTGGAGAGGGAGAATAAGAAATACGCCGAGAAGCTCACTACCTTCGGGGAGGTTGAAAATAAGCTGAAATCAGCTGAGGAAGAGCTGACCCTTCTGCGCGAAGTAAATCGTCAGAAGGAGGAGGTGGAGGCCAAGTTGAAAGCCTCCGAAGATCTTCTATCCGAGAAGCTCTCCTTGGAGAAAATGAAAAGAAAGATG
Organism: Sambucus nigra; assembly: GCA_949130495.1. NCBI lineage: Eukaryota > Viridiplantae > Streptophyta > Magnoliopsida > Dipsacales > Adoxaceae > Sambucus > Sambucus nigra. The sequence goes on along the minus strand of OX422216.1, from coordinate 94,935,396 downwards.
GCAATAAAGAAGTCTTTCAACATAGGTTGGGACAAAGGGTGGAACAAGGGAGTAGCTGCCATGATGACTCAGGTGCAGTATGGAAGTTTGAAATACTTCCGAGATGGCTGGGTTGCTGCTTTACAAGAATTGAAGGTGAGCGAGGACTCTGAACTATTTCAACAACATCTTCCTGGTCCTCCTCCAGCTATTGAAGATGAAGAAGAGGACGAAGCTGCCTCAGAAGAATCTTCACTGGTAGTGGGTGATCTCATCCTTACCCAGCCTGCTGACGAGGAGCTTTCATCTCTGCCAGCTCCTCCAAAACAAGTTCCATCTCCCGCCGACCAACTCATTATTTCCACCGAGCAACCAAGCTCCTCGTCCCAGCCTCCCGAGAAAGTCTTGGGAGACAAGGAAAAAGTGTGAAGCTGTTCGGTATTCTCTTTCTGTTTTTCTTTTACTTGTACTTTGTATTTCGAACGATGTACTCTTTTTGATGATATAATAAAATCACCTCTTTTGTTCCTCTGTGTTGTTGATGATATGTCTGCTTTTTTATTAATTCTTGCCTTGATCTTCCTTTTGATGATTACTTTTTCCTTCTCTGTTAGTTTCTGGCCAGGATGGATCTGCTATCTGCTAATGATACAAAGTTGATGCAGCAATGCCACGAATATTATAAGGCTGGTCATACAGAATTGAGTGCATCTGAGGTTGCAGACATCCTCGGTCATGATGCTTCAGAGCAAGCAGTTGAAGCTTATCAGTACCTAAAGGGCTTACTTGACCGTGTTGTAGCCAATAACGTGGCCTACTATGGAATGATTGAAGATCTACAAGGTACTCTTGATGAACTTCAACAGCAATATAAAGAATCATCTGCTCTGTTACATGAAGGGTATGAGAAGAGGTATCAACAGCTTTCTGCCGAGACAGGCCACAAAAAGATCCTTGCTGGGTACGATGTCAGGGAGAGAACCCTAAAGGGTGAAGTTGAGGCTTGCAGACAGATCGCCGAGATGCTGGAGCAAGAGAACAACAATTTACAGAAAGAGTTGGCACAGTATAAGTCTGCAGCCTCATCTTCCACTGCCTTGGTACCGGTCACCGATGAAGGATTCTCATTCTTAGAGGTTGAGAATGCCAAATTAAGGCAAGAGTTGGATACCTTGAGAAGGTCTGGTACTTCTGCTGCTGCTCGGGGACGAGGAAGAGGTTCTCGTGGTCGAGGAAGAATTACTCACAACGTCGTCGAGGAACCAAGTTCTCGACCTGCTCGGGGAGGATCAAGAGCTTTTAGTCGTAATGTTGAAGAAGCTCGTACTCGATCAACGTTGGAAACTCAAGCGTTCCAATTGAATGCCAAAGATCGGGCTTTGTCTGAAATGTCCAAGAAAATCCTAACTTTGGAGGATCAACTTACTGCGACGAAGTCTGCTTTAGAGAATAAGGACATTTTTGCCAAAAACCTACACGAGCAGTTGGAGAGACTAACTTTCCAATTCCATAAACAGCCCAGGGAATTTTGGATGGCTGGGTACAACGAGGCACTATTCCATTTAGATGCTCGTATCCAGAATGCCAATAATGAGGGCTATAAACAAGGCTGGTTGAATGCCTTATGCGTGTTGAAACTTGAACATGGACATTACTTGTGGGACTATTATGACCCTGGGGTACTTGACTTGCCTGTGACACCGTTCACTTTGGACAAGGAATGGATCCCAGCTCGTGCCATTCCTCGGAGCTTAATTGCACAATACCTCGGTGACTACAGTCTTCATTCTCAGATCGAGGTATCTCGTCCCGAGCATCTATTGGACACACCTTCGATAATGAATGTCAGAATGCTGAAGGACTTGAATTTTATTAACTCTCCTCAGACTTTAAATGATCCACCTGCTGGCGAGGAACCTATTTCAAAAGCTGAGGGAAAGAAACCAATAGAGTAGGGATCTCAATGTAATAGTTAGTACACATATGTAAATTGTAATTCGTTTTGAATTTTAATGAAAGACTTTCATTTTCTGTTTGCAAATCTGTATTGCTATTGTTTTGTACTTGCCTAACACTTTTATATTTGTGATTGCATAACAATACTTTGTGGTTCATCGACCAATCTAGTAATAAAAAGTTACAAGTATCAGTAATGTTACTCGATCACTTAATAATAAAATGATGAGTATAAAAATGTTTAAAATTTTTCCAACCAACCAAGGTTGTTAAATTGTGCTCGTCGACCAATTATAGTTAGGGAGAGTTTTTATCCCCGACTAACCATACTTGGTAAATTTTTTCATAAAATGTGTCCGACCAACCAAGGTCGATAATTTATCCTCGTCGACCAACTACAGTTAGTGAGTTTTGATCCCCGACCAACCATACTTGGTCCAGTTTGGAATATTTTGTATTTTCTGGAATAGTTTTACCTTCCGACCAACATAAGATGGCATATTTTGTTTCTTAGCCGACCGAGATTGGCATTTTTAGGAATCACATGTTCTCGCCCTTTTACCAACCGGAGTTGGTCGTGGGTCTGAACTATCAGTGTCCACTAGTTATTTTACCAACCGGAGTTGGTCACGCTAGTGTATGCCTCCTAACCAAAGGAGTATAGTTTGTTCTCGCCCTTTTACCAACCGGAGTTGGTCGTGGGTCTGAACTATCAGTGTCCACTAGTTATTTTACCAACCGGAGTTGGTCACGCTAGTGTATGCCTCCTAACCAAAGGAGTATAGTTTGTTCTCGCCCTTTTACCAACCGGAGTTGGTCGTGGGTCTGAACTATCAGTGTCCACTAGTTATTTTACCAACCGGAGTTGGTCACGCTAGTGTATGCCTCCTAACCAAAGGAGTATAGTTTGTTCTCGCCCTTTTACCAACCGGAGTTGGTCGTAGGTCTGAACTATCGTCTTCTTTTTGCTGTCGAGCAAGCGTAGTGTTGTACACTAGTATTCCCCGAAAAACTTTCAATAAAAGGAGAGAATATGGTGAAACATCATCGTTTTATTCATATTGATGGAACTGCTTTACATTTTACATTACTGATAATACTTGCGTAGGTGTTCAGCATTCCATGCATTCTTGAATTCCTCTCCTTCTAGAGTTGCTATTCGGTAAGTTCCTGGTCGAACAACTTCTGTAACTCGGTAAGGTCCATGCCAGTTTGCTTCCAATTTATTGTTCTTCTGAATGACCTTCTTTAGCACGTAATCTCCTTCTTTTAGGTCGCATTTCTTCACCCTCTTGTTGTAGAACAGAGCTGCTCGTTGTTGATAAGCAGCATTCCTAATGGCTGCCTCTTCTCTAACCTCCTCGAGCATATCCAAATCTAATCTTCTCATTAGGTCACTGACTGGGGAATTGAAATTCATCACTCTGTGTGTTGGAAGACCCAACTCGGCAGGTATTACAGCCTCACTTCCAAATGCCAGTATATATGGTGATTCTCCAGTTGTTGCTCGGGGAGTTGTTCGGTAAGCCCACAATACTGACTGTAGCTCATTAATCCAATTAGCTTTTGCCTCACTTAGCCTCTTCTTCAAACCATTTAATAATGTTTTGTTCGTCACTTCAGTCTGTCCATTGCTTTGATGATGGCCTGGTGCTGAATGAGTCTTCAAAATGTTTGATTGACGACAATAGGCAGCAAACTCCTCGTTATCGAATTGTGTTCCATGGTCTGTGATGAAGGAATGAGGGTGACCATATCGACAGATGATGTTCTTCCAAACGAACTGGTACACCTTCTCGTATGTCATATCAATAAGGGGTTCAGCTTCTACCCACTTAGTAAAATAATCCACTGCGACGACGAGGTATTTGAATCTTCCTCGGGTGGTCGACAGAGGTCCAACCAAATCAATTCCCCACATGGCAAATGGCCAAGGGGAAGTTATGGGTGTCAACAATGCTTGTGGAGTTCGTCGGATGGAGGAAAAATGTTGGCACTTGTCACATCTCTTAACATAGGCTATAGAATCAGCCCTCATCGTCGGCCAGTAGTATCCTTGCGTCATCACCCTTTGCAAAAGTGTCCGACCTGCTACATGGGCTCCACAGGACCCTTCATGAATCTCTCCAATCAATTCTTTCACCTCGGAAGGATGTACACATCTCTGCAAACCTGCCATAATTCCTCGTCTATACAAAACGCCATTAATTAGTACATACCGAGCAGCTTTATACTTCAATTCCTTAGCAGCGAGCTTATCCTCCGGCAGTTCTCCATCCTCAATGTATACCCTGATGGGATCCATCCAGGATGGTCCTAAATCAAGGGTAATGATATTCATCGTCAGGTCTTCATCTATGCTCTGACTTTTTAATACTTCAATTGATATCGTTCTTCGCAGCTCGGTACGAGTAGCTGATGCTAGTCGGGCCAGTGCGTCTGCTCGTGCATTCTCCATTCTTGGTATTCTAATCAACTGAATTGCATCAAATTCTGTCAATAACTCCATCACCTTTGCATGATACTTGACCATTAATTCTCTTTTAACTGCATATGTTCCCATCATCTGATTCACAATCAATTGAGAATCACTGAATACCGTCACTTGTTGCGCTTCCATAATCTTTGCTAAATTAAGACCTGCTATCACGGCCTCATACTCAGCCTCATTATTGGAGGCTTTGAATTGGAATTGCAAGGCATATTCCATGTCAATCTCGTCTGGGGTGTTCAAAACAATCCCTGCCCCACAACCTCTGTGCAAGATGAGCCATCTACATATAATCTCTATATGGGTAACCCGTCTTCAAATTTCTTATCTGATAGAGTTCCTCGGTGAAATATTTGCTGCCTCCTTTCATCCTCCCCCGATACTTTTCGATCCTCGTCGACCATCTGTTCTCGCTCTTTTACCAACTGGAGCTGGTCTGAGTTCGAAGTTGATGATCCTTCTACATCCACAAGTTCTTTTACCAACCGGGGTTGGTCTGAGCTTATGTCTGTTGATTTTTTAACATCCACTCGTCCTTTTACCAATCGAAGTTGGTCTGGGCTCGTGTTTGTTGATCCTGTAACATCCACAGGTTGATCAGCGAGCAACTTTTGCTCCTCGGGGGTATCAGGATAAGTAAATTCTGCTATAAAATCTGCTACGGCCTGCCCTTTTAGTGATGATTTGGGTTCATACACAATATCATATTCACCGAGCTCTATTGCCCAATACATCAGTCTCCCTGATTTTTCTGGCTTATGAAGGGCTTGTCGCAACGGCATGTCGGTATACACGACGATGGTATGGGCTTGGAAATATGGCCTCATTCTTCTACTTGCTTCAATTAATGCCAACGCCAATTTTTCTAGCTTTGGGTACCTGATCTCTGCACCTCGGAAAGCCTTACTTGTGTAATAAATTGGCTTCTGGACTCCATTCTCGACTCTGATCAATGCCGAGCTGACTGCATTTTCTGATATTGCCAGGTATAAGTATAACTTTTCTCCCATTACTGGCCTGGACAATAGTGGAGGTGCTCCCAAATATTTCTTCAAGTCTTGAAAGGCTTTCTCACATTCCTCATTCCACTCGAAAGTTTTTCGAAGTGTTTTGAAGAATGGAAGGCATCTATCAGTTGCTCGGGATACAAATCTGTTGAGCGCTGCAACTCGTCCTGTAAGACTCTGCACCTCTTTCTTCGTTGTTGGAGATCACAACCCTAAAAGAGCTTTGATCTTTTCTGGATTTGCCTCAATGCCTCGTTGGTTGACGATGTACCCGAGAAACATTCCTTCTCGTACTCCAAATGTGCACTTCGTTGGGTTGAGCTTCATTTGGTATTTATCCAGTTGATCAAAGGTCTGAGCTAAGTCAACTAGATGATCAGTAGCTTTTTTTCTCTTTGTCAACATATCATCGACATAGACTTCCATGTTGCAACTGATTTGTTCGGTGAAAACCTTGTTCATCAGCCATTGGTAAGTCGCTCCTGCATTTTTCAAACCAAAAGGCATAACATTATAGCAATAAGTTCCCCTAGGGGTAATAAAAGAAGTACTTTCCCTGTCTTCAGGTTTCATTTTGATCTGGTTGTAGCCAGAGTAAGCATCCATGAAGCTGAGTAGCTCGTGTCCCGAGGTAGCATCCACTAGTTGATCAATTCTGGGCAATGGAAAGTGATCCTTTGGGCATGCCTTGTTGAGATCGGTGAAATCAACACACATTCTCCATTTATTGTTTTTCTTTTTTACCATCACCACGTTTGCTAACCAGTCTAGATACTTCACGTCTTCAATGAATTGGGCTTTCTAGAGCTTGTCGACCTCCTCTTGAATAGCTTGATTCTTCTCGGGGTTAAATACCCTTCTTCTCTGCTTTACAGGCTTGATCTCCTTATTCACATTGAGCTCATGACATAAGAAGTTTGGATCTATTCCTGGCATGTCTTCATGACTCCACGCAAAAGTTTTCTTCCTATTTCTCAAGAAAGTTATCAACTCCTGTTTTATTGAAGCATCCAACGACGAACCTATATGAGTTGTTCGTTCAGGGTGTTCATCGTCCAGAATAACATTTTCTGTAGATTCCACCACCTGTCCTTTTACAAGTTGGGATTCATCTCGAGGATCCAGTGTTTCAATTTCTGTACCTTCATCCACCTGATAGGTAGTAGTCTTTTTCCTTGACTCTTCAAGCTCCTCTTGCTCGGCAGATGAATAATAGCATTCCCGAGCTACTTTTTGATCACCTTTCACAACTCCTACTCCAAAATTTGTTGGGAATTTTAAGCATTGATGTACTGTAGATGGAACTGCTTCGAACTTCTTCAAACCAACTCTTCCCATGATGATGTTGTAGGCTGACTGCACATTCTTATCCATCACAAAGAAGCGTATCCTCTCTGTTCGACAAGCAGGCCAAGTTCCAATGAATATATCCAACTTGATCGTCCCAAGTGGAAAAACTCTCGCCAGCAAAACCCAGAAGAGGTCTATGATAAGGTTCCAATTGAGATAATTTCAAATTTAAACTGTCAAAGCATGAATAGTACATGATGTCTGTCGAACTGCCATTGTCTACCAGCACCCTTGAAATCACTACTTCTTTCATCCTCATTTTGATCACCAAAGGGTCGTCGTGAGGGTAAAGAACACCTGCCAGGTCGTTTTTTGAAAAGACAATAACTAGCTTCTCTTTGTTTACCTTCCTCGGACGATCCTCCTCGGCCAAATTTATTCGCTGAATGTACGAGCAAGCTTGTTCCTCTCCGAGGTAAGCCTTTCTTTCTGCAGTAAGATCTCCTCCTCCTGCATCTCCTCCTGTAATAACGTTATAATCAAATGACCCAAAACGTATGGAAAATACCTCTCGTTCTGGCTGCCTTGGTTTCTTGGGAAGATCGGGGTCATCCTTGGCATCATCTTCATGGTCTCTCTTATTTTTCTCCTCTGCTCGACAAGGAGATCTAGATCTCTCTCTAGTTCGATCATTATTTCTTCTTTCACCTCCCCGATCAACATACTTTGCTAGCTTTCCTCTTCGGATGAGTGTTTCAATCTCGTTCTGAAGAGCTATGCAATTTTTAGTCATATGGCCATGATCTTTTTGGAACTCGCAATATTTATCCCTGTTCCTCGCATCAGGGTCTGACCTCAGTTTCTTTGGCCACTTTACCTCCTCGCTATTCTTGATTTCTTCCAAGACATGATTAATACCCATTTTCAAGGGAGTATAATTATCGAATTTCTTCAGGACTTCCCATGACGGCTTATTATTTCTGGAACGCTTGTCACCGCCATTGCCCTTATGCTCTTTATTCTTAGACTTGTCGACTTCCACCTTGGTGTCTTTATCCATATTCTTTTTTGCAGCCATAGCCTCCTCGGCATTCATGATTTTGGCTGCTTTTGCCATTAACTCTGACATAGTTTTAGGTGGATCTTTCGCCAAAGTGTAATGCAACTTATTAGGCAACAACCCACTCATCAAGGCGGTGATTGCTGTCTTTTCCTCATAATCTATGACTTCCAGCTTCTCGTTATTGAAACGAGTTATGTAATCTCTAGTGCTCTCGCCAGATTTTTGTCTAACACTTAACAAGTGTGCTACTCGTTTTACTGGCTTTGCTCCAAAACAGAAATTGCCGATGAACAACTCGGCCAATTGAAAGAAAGTTGAAATTTTACCCCGAGGAAGATTGTTATACCATATCTGGGCAGATCCAGTAAGAGTTCCTGAGAATGCCCTACATCTCATCTCGTCGGGGACAGCATAGATGTCGGTAGCAACTTGATATTGCTCTATGTGAAGAACAGGATCTGTCTTTCCATCGTATTTGGGGGTCACCACAGGAGCTTTAAACTTTGACGGTGTAGGAAAATTCACAATGGCCTGGACAAAAGGTGTCCCTTGAACAAAAGTTCATTTTAGGGGATTCTTCGCCTTAGCCATTTCTCCCAATCTATCCTCCAACCGCTGAAGGGATCCTTTCCACGCTTCATTTCCTTCCTCGAGCCTATTGGTTCGAGCAATTGATCGTTCTGAGGTAGCCTCCTGAGATCTATCTTGACGAGCAACTGGTCGTGATTGTGCTGATCCTTCTCTTAGATCTGATGGTTGTCGAAAACTCCTCGACATGGTCTTAGGTGGACTCCTATTCCTTCTAGGGCCTAATTGGCTGAAAGGAGATGCCCTGCTCAATCTTTCCATGGCACTGGTCCTTTCTGGAGAGAGAGTAATATGTTGCTCAGTATCTGTGGCCCTTATCGATGAAGTTTGCCCAGGTTGATAAGAGAAATCATCAGATTCCTCATTATGATACGTCTCTGTACGTCTGGATCGTGAAGAAGGTGCACAGGTATTTCTTTGGATGTTTCGTGATCCAGGATGGGTTGGTGTACCGCCATGGAGAGTTTGGATGAGTTGCCGCATTGTCTCTTGCATGGCGGTTTGTCCTTGAGCCAGATTCGTCATAATTCCAGCCAGATCTGGAGATGCAGATGGGTTTGGAGGATTTCCAGCGTTTCGATTACTGGATTCCGGATTATCTGCCATTGATGATGAATGATTCTTAGTGAAAAACGATAACAACAGTCGATTCCCACAGACGGCGCCAATATGTTGATGTAAAAAATTAGATCACTCTAATTATTCAATCACAGATAAATAAAATGAGACAAAGATTTTTAAAGTGGTTCAGCCTTATAAGAATGGCCTACGTCCACTGTTATGTTATTGCTGAGTGTTTGAGAATTCTCGATTACCAGTGCTATCAAGAAATTCCGGTCCCCTTGAATGAGGGTGATACAAGGTATTTATAGCCTTTAGGTTGTACATGAAAGGGTGATACATTAAATGATATACATATGATAGGGTAACTCATTTAATGCTCTTCAAGCGTGTTCATCAAGATGATAAGCATTCAATGAATAGTTGAACTGTTGATTATCTGGCAATCAATGCTGTGGTCGAGATGCAGCTCAAACCGCCTTAGTTGCTCATCGTCCAATAGTTCCTCGGAGCACCGGAGTTCCTCGGAGGGCTGGTGTTCCTCGGAAGACTGGTGTTCCTCGGAGTACACCTGTTGCTCGGAGTGAGTATATTGGTCGGGGGAATGATCTTCCTCGTTGCTATTGTGCCACGTAGATTAACACGTGTCTTCTTATTATTCGTCCACATTAGCATACTAATTTTGGTATCAACAAGGACCGAGACCGAACCCGGACCGCTTGAAAACCGAATAGCACCGAGTCCATTATTCTAGTCTCATCTTGATCCATAATTTTCTAGGATCGATTAATGCGCCCCGGTCCCAAAAATACCTCAAAACTGAATTGGACTGGACTGGACTGCTAAGGCCATCTCCAATGGGCAGTCTAAATGTATACATTTAGACTGTCTGAGTTTACAGTGGGTCAAAATTGTGTACATTTGAGAGAGAGAAAGTCTAGCGGCAATCTATATCTGGATGGCCGGAAGACATTGTGTAAAGGGGGGCCCCACAGCTGGGCGGACAAGTTTTAGCCGCCCAGCATATGGGCAGTAGAGTGTCATCCGTCCAGCCTCAATTAAATAAAAAACATACCTGTCGAGACTCAAAGAATTATTGGGCGGACAAAGCATACCCGCCCAGGGTGAGCCCTGCCTTGGTCGGTAAAGGCTAAACCGTCCAGCACCATACCACCTCATCATTTACATCCTCAACTATACAGTCCCACTGTGTGCAGAGGCCAAAAAATGTAAGTTTACATTGTTTTAGGCAGTCCCATTGGAGATGGCCTAACACCCCTACTCTCTCTCTATATGTATACTCTCTCCATCTGAATTTAAGAATTCACTATTTTTTTAGTGTCCGAGACTACGCGTCCACTTTATTTTTTTGAATATAATAAATGTGAGTTTTTTGATAAAATACATTGTCCGTCCATCCGTCCGGTGCTCCAACCTTGAAAACAAACCCTTGTGTATCGCACTAAATCTCTCCCGCTCTTCCATTAAACGCCGATAATTCCAGTTGCTTTCTCCACTCCCGATTACATTGTTAAGGCTTGAAATTATTTCATGGTTTTTGATTTACAAATCAGTTACAACTACTTTTGTGTTAATTTTATTTAGTTTTTCTTCCTTTTACGAGATTTGACTTTTTTAAACTTTTAGGGCTTTGAAGCTCTAGGTTGGAACTGTGTCAAAATTTTGGATTTAAAGATAAATTATTCTCATAGTGTCTTCATTTGTAGGTTTCTTGAAATATTTTTAGGGATCTTAGAAGTTTTTTTTTTTATAAATTTAACAAGGTTTGGGCTGGTGAAACTTTAAGATTTTGAAATGTTCCAATGCTTTTGAATAATCACCTCATTTTTATGTTTTAAATGTTGGGTTTTATTTACCCAATGTTAAGAATTTATCTAAATTGTTGGTTTTTCTATATCAACAATTGTTTGTAATAATTTTTTACTCCATTATTGTGTTCTCTTTATAATCTCCATTAATATATAATTGCAGTGGTGCACGAGGGAATAAAAATTCTCATTACAAGCTTTATGTTTTTAAAAAATCATTCCATGATAATTGTTTAAGATCAATGTTTTAGTCGAGATCCTTTTACATGTATGTGCTTTGGTGTAATATATTTTATATTCCAAAATTTGCTAGGGATTGTTATTTTATATTCCATGTTTCCTCATTATACTTTCTTTTCAAAAATTTCCATTCAATTTAGGTTCCAATACGTATTATGTAAGCTCAAATTGGCCCCTTCATTTGCTTTCCTAAGTTCAAAATGCATTGAGGTAACTAAAATTGTATTTCATCATTAAAATAACCATTATGACTAAATTTTCTCATTTCTAGTTATTTTACATGTTGATTGATACATTAATAAAGTAAGTCACGTGCAACAATGTGACAACATTACTTATGCGGGATTTTACAAGTGTGTTCGATTAGCTATTTTTCAGTTTTGTTAAGGTATACATAAGTATTGCCCATTTTGATACGTAAACGATTATATATAAACTTTCAAATATAAATTATGAATGATACGTGTTAAATTTTAGTTTTTCCATACTAAGTTTTTAAGTCTTGATCTCTTTAATTTAGTTTGTCACGTGAATCTACTATGTTTTGAATATTCATACTTGAATGACACATATAATATCGAAATTTACTTTTTCATGTAATTGTTATGATAATTTACTTTTTTATATGTTACATGTATTTTGATATTTAATGGAAATGAAATTTTAAGATTGTACCCATAAGTGCTTTTGATGGATGAGATGTTTGTGCGAAGAGTAATGATAGGCATCCCAAAACACCCCCTAACACAACCTCTAAAATGTATTAAGTGCTTGTATCATATGTGGGATCCACTCCAATGTACAAGCACTTAATGCACTTTGGAGGAGGTTTTGGGGGATATGTTTGGGACTCGTATCATTATTCTTGTACGGATACACTTGTTCATGCAAATTTTGTATAGTACTAAGGATATACACTCTTACAATTTTTTTTTTATAGTTTTAGTCCCATTTCTAAAGTTCTGTTGAGCTCTCATCCCATGTATTTTTTAAATTGTATTAAATTCCATAATCATCCAAGACTTCCCATAACATCTCTGTAACACTTCTCCCATAATTGTATGATTTAGTAGATCCTCATCCCATGTATTTTTATTTTTAGTTATTGGCCCTGTTGAGTGACGATTAAAACTTCATTGGACGTGTAATTTTTTAAGAAAATAAAGAAAGGCGGTTGGGAGCGATTACTAGAGGGTAAAAGACTAATCTATGTATATATATATATATATATATATATATATATATATATATATATATATATATATATATATATATATATATATATATATACTATAGCCTTAAATCCTTACTACATCGCCACGTATCAATAACATTAAATGACGCTTATAATTAGTCTCACGTTCTTTCCTCTACCCGTTTTATCACCTTTATCCCTCATCCGTTCGGAGACTGATAGTCTTCCCCTAAACTATTTGATTCCTTTTATTGCTTCTCCTTTCTCAACCTTTCAATATCCCGATGTTATATAATCAATAGTACATATCAAAATCTTGAAATAAATACAGGTTTAATGGGATGAAAATATGGATCTCCTACTTTTCTCTTGCTAATATATGGGAGAGGGAACCCAAATATTATATCCAACATACTTCATTTGTCTCTATGCAATATCATGTAAATCCATTAGCATAAAATGCCATGAATATAAAAGTATTTTACATCTATCAAATTACATGGCATTTTCGTGATAGAGAATTGGGGTGAATCAGTGTTAGGTTATTGAGGGTGGTACTATTTGGTGAAACAAATTGAAGATTGCCCTTTCCCCTTGATGTATACACGAGGCTCCGTCATTTTTTTATGTACCCAAATTACCCCTATCTGCATATTACCATTTTCAATTCTGTAAAAATAATCTATGGTTGCATTGGTAAGTTATGAACTTTAAATGAACACCCACAATTACAACTCTCCCACATTTGTAGTTTGTTACTTTGCACTAGGGGTCTCAATTTGTGACACAACCCGTTAACACAACGCGAAATTGATACATGTTTAATCGAATTTGGGTCTCCCCTTAATTGGGTTGTAAGGGTTTCAAATTAGACGTTGGATTTGGGATTTGAATGTTTGAAGATTTTGATTGTGTGGATTAGGGTTTTAAGGGTTCCTAAATTTTGGGTGTAATGGATTTAGATTTGGGTTAAGGGTTTCAAATTTCATATTTGTATGCATATGTTAAAATATCAACTCATTTTTTTTGGCTACTAGAAAATTACAAGTATTCATATATGTACTTTACGAATAATCTATCTAACTTGATAATTTTCATTTTCTTTTGACATCGTAGGTGGAACGGAGCTGAGGTAATTTCATTATCTATGATTAACAAAGATACATTTGTTTAATTGAGTTTTTGCATTTTACAAAATCTCACAAAACCATACACGCCCCAATATATCCTTTTTTATAATGCTGAATTTTTTAAATTCGAATTATAATTGTTTTTGCCACATTTTCCCTTTAGAGTTTATAGTTCACTCACTTTGTATGTGGTCTGTTTAATTGAAATGTTGTCTTGAAATTTTGTATTCCTGAACATCTGTAACATATTTACTTGATTTTTTTAGTTTTCAAATGTGAGGATTTAGATTAGAAACTAATCAAACCAAATAGTGTGAAATAGCTCCTTGAATCTGTTTTCATATCGATATCTTAGATGTTTAGTTGTTTTTTTTAAGTATTGTTTTTTTATAGTTTATCTGAGTTTAATTTGTATTTGTATTGGATGTTGATTGTTATGTTTTGTAAACAAATTTAGTGATCTCATTTTACTTGCACTTTTGTGCTAACAAATATTGTATACATTTTGATGGGTAGAATGGGTGCTATGTATATGTGCGGTGTATTTTTTTCGTTTATAAAAATGGTTTTGTGTGGTTTCTTTGGTTGATTTTATGACTATTTTTTGGGATAAGGACATAGATGGGGTTCTGAAAAGTTAAATATATTTTTTTCTACTTAATCATTTTCATCTGACTTATTACACACTATTATTTTGTAGGGTAAACTGTTAAAGTATTCAACAGTAAGGCTGTGAAGACATTTACTTGAGTTGGGATAAGCAGTGAGACTTAGGTTTGTAGTGACATTGTGACCATTTAATTGAGAAAATAACTAATTTTTAAATCTTCATGCTCTCCATACCTTTGTGTATTTTATTTATTTATTTTTATTTCTTCCATCAAATTTGATTTTAAGTATCATTTTGTTTATTAAAGATAATGTTAATGAACTTCTACAAAGAATAACATCATCCATAACATTTTGTATATGAGTTTCATATTAAATTTTATTTTAAAAAAAATAATATTATCATAATTTGCATTAAGATAATTAATATAAGGGTCCCTTTGGTTGCCAATATTTGCCATGACAAATGCTAAAAAATTGGCAAATATGAAAATTTGCCCACTTTTTGGCTGTTTTGTTGCATAATTTGTCATGACATTATTTGTCAGTGCACAACACCTTTTATGCATAAGTTGTTGGCAAACTTTGCTTACCTATTTGAGTGAGAAATGTTTGCCAACAAATTTGCTAACTTCTTAAACGGTTTTAACGTTTTAAAAAATAATTTAAAAACTGTTTTAAATAATTAAAAAAACTGTTATGAATATTTTTTTTTGGTAAGGTATTTTTTATACCACGAGGTGCCTACGCCAGCTTACGCGCACCTCGACTAATCCCCGCTCGCGGTTCATGGCGTCCGCTGGCCAAGCATTATTTTGACACTGCCTGGGATCGAACTGGGGACCAAACTCAATCCACCCCCAAACAGTGTCCCAGTGGCAGTCCCAGTGACTAAGAAGTGAAGTTATTTCGGTAACTTGAGTACTTATATGATATCATGATAAAACCTTTTGTTGAGACCTAATCCACCCCCAAACAGTGGCAATCCCAGTGGCAATCCCAGTGACTAAGAAGTGAAGTTATTTCAGTAACTTGAGTACTTATATGATATCATGATAAAACCTTTTGTTGAGAAGGATATCGACATGGTTTCCCCGTCTATTTCACCTCTTTAGATTTCTAGTTCCTTCATATGAGAAATCACCATCAAAACATAATCTTGTAACTAAGGTTATATCAATCATACTAATATTCCTCTAAAGTCATTCATATCAACCTGCCTAACTATATGCCCTAATTATCAAACATTAGATGTGAGATAATCATCATATTATAGACATTGGACACTGATTAATATAATAGGACATATACCAAATAGTCCCTCGGACATTTTTTAATACCCATTTAGTCCAAACTTTTTTATTTTGCCTCAAAAAGTCCTTTACCACATATTTTGGAGAAGGAGTGCCGCTGGCGCGGACCTCTAAAAATAAGAGGATATTGAGTGCTTGAGAGACTAAATGGGTTAAACTAAAAATATGTGTCCTTTTAAAAAAATATATATTTATAGAAGGGACTATTTAATAATTGACCCTAATATAAATGTCACAATATATCTAACTTAATGAACAAGTCATATTGTGTCATACCATTAATCTTTTCCACTTATATTCCATATTTCCTTATAGAATTCTTATAATGTGACTATTTAAGACAACACTAAGAAAATACACATGCATTACTTTATTGTCAATACTATGTCCAATTTAAATTCAATCCTTTTAATTATTACAAGAAAGTATACAGAACTGAGTATGAAATACGTGAATATTGGAGTTGCCATTTAAAATTAGAAAATCAAATAATAAAGACATATTATGAAAACGCGAACCCTAAGGTAGTTATAATTAGAAAAATAGATGGGATGTGGGATAATTAAAACATTGAAAGCGAAACTAAAGACTTTGGGTTGGCAGTTGGGAGATTTGGAAGCGGATCTGAGTTGATCTAATCCCAGAAAACCTTGTTGTTGTTGTGCCCTACCATTGTTATTGTAGACTTCGGAAATTTTGTGAAGTGATCTCCAATTAACGATTGTTATAACGGAACAGATTTGTTACTGTCTCTGCTCACATCCCTCAAGGTATATACCTGTCTCCATTATAACCCTAACATGGTGTTTGATTCAGATTCTAAAATTTTATGGCTTCAAATCCCTAATTATAATTAATTCACAACTTCGCCCTAACTCTTACATTTACTAGCCTACACATTTTTCAATTTTGGCTGAATATTTAGAGCAAATTATATCTAGGTCCCATTTATTAGGTCAACAAGCTTATAAGTTCTATTGACTTTTTCATAATCCCATAGTTCCTATTCCAACTTTTTAGGAAATTTTTTCACAATTTTACCCTTTTAAAACCAACCATCCGTAACTTCCTTGAGGAAGTTACATAAGTGGTTGGACTTTTTTTTTTAATCTTTAAATGATCATAACTTTTGATTCACAAATCCGTTTTTCGCAAAATTACTATTTTTGAAATCTGCTCGACGAGATCTATCAAACAAGATCCATGAAGACTATAAAATTCCAAAGAAAAAAATTTACACAAACAGTAAACTTTACTGTATGCACTAGAATATGAAATAGTTTTATATATGTGACATTTCACAAACAGACAGTAACATTTACTGTGGTAATACTACACAGTATATATATATATATATATATATATATATATATATATATATACACATCCGGTGGATCCAAACTCTCTTTTTTCAAAAATACCTTATATTTAAAGGTCCGCGCTAACGGCATCCAATCCTTACCACCATTGTTGGAGCTTCAATGACCTTCGCCAGAGCTCCGATTTGGGGTGGGTAAGGGTGGCATGTGGTGCCGCTGGCGCGGACCTTTGAAAATAAGAGACTTTTGAATAAATGGGTTTTGGATCCACCGGAGTATTATGGGGTGCCGCTGGCGCGGACCTTTGAAAATAAGATTGGATCAATGGGATCGGGATCATCTGGAGCGCCAATTTGAGGTGAATAGGGGTGGCACAGAACTTAAAAATTTACGAGCATATTGGATATATATATATATATATATATATATATAGTTTGTAAAAATGTCATAGATATTAAACTTTATTGTATACACCAGAAAATGAAATAGTTTTATATTTGTGACATTTTCACAAACAACAACATTTACTGTGATAATATATTTATGAAATAGTTTTATATATATAACATTTTCACAAACAGTAACATTTACTGAGTTAATATTACACAATATATATATAACATTTTCACAAACAGACATTTATTGAGTTAAGACTACACAGTATATATATATATATATATATATATATATATATATATATATATATATATATATATATATATATATATGGTGGATCCAAACCCTATTTTTTCAAAATTACCTTATATTTGAAGGTTCGCGCTAGCGGTATCCAATCCTTACCACCATTATTGGAGCTTCAACGACCTTCGTTAGAGCTCCGATTTGGGTGGGTAAGGGTGGCATGTGGTGCCGCTGGCGCGGACCTTTGAAAATAAGAGACTATTGAATAAAAGGGCTTTCGATCCACCGAAGTATCATGGGGGGCCGCTGGCGCGGACCTTTGAAAATAAGATTGGATAAATGGGATCGAGATCATCTGGAGCGCCAATTTGGGGTGAATAGGGGTGGCACAGAACTTTAAAAATAGGAGCATATTAGATATATATATATATATATATATATATATATATATATATAGTTTGTAAAATTGTCATAGATATTAAACTTTATTGTATACACCAGAAAATGAAATAGTTTTATATTTCTGACATTTTCACAAACAATGACATTTACTGTGATAATATATTTTTGAAATAGTTTTATATATATAACATTTTCACAAACAGTAACATTTACTGAGTTATTATTACACAATATATATATAACATTTTCACAAACAGTAACATTTACTGAGTTAATATATATATATATATATATATATATATATATATATATATATATATATATATATATATATATACACGGTAGATCCAAACCTCTTTTTTTTTTAATTACCATATTTTTAAAGGTTTACGCTTGCGACATTCAATCCCCACCACTACCCACCCCAATTGTCGAAGCTTCAACGACTTTCATCAGAGCTATGATTTAGGTGGGTAGTAGTGGCATAGGGTGCCGCTGGCGCGGACCTCTAAAATTAAAAGAATATTAGATAAATGGAGTTTGGATCCACTGGCGCTCCGAGTAGAGGTGACAGTGGGTTAGGTTTATATCTATAACATTTTTACAAACGTTAACATTTACTGTGTTATAACACAATATATATATATATATATATATATATATATATATATATAGGGTGGATCCAAACCTCTTTTTTCAGATATTATCTTATTTTTAACGGTCCGCGCCAGCGGCATCCAATCCCCACCCCCTTTATCGGAGCTCCAACAACCTTCATCAGAGCTCTGATTTGAGGTGGCATGGGATGCCGATGTAACATTTTCACAAACAGTAACATTTATTATTTGTGAAAATATTACAGATATAAACCTAATCCAATGCTACCCCTACCCACCTCAAACTGGAGCGCCGGTGTATCCAAACTCCATTTATCCAATATTCCCTTATTTCCTCAGGTCCGCGCCAGCGGCACTCCATGTTACCCCAAATCAGAACTCTGATGAAGGTTGTTCGAGCTCCAACAATTGGGGTTGGTGGTGGTCGGGATTAGATACCGCTAGCGCGGGTCTTTAAAAATAGGTTTGGATCCACCGTATATATATATATATACTGTGTTATAACACAGTAAATGTTAACGTTTGTAAAAATGTTATAGATATAAACCTAACCCACTGTCACCCCTACTCACCCCAAATCGGAGCGCCAGTGGATCCAAACTCCATTTATCTAATATTCTTTTAATTTTAGAGGTCCGCGCCAGCGGCACCCTATGCCACTACTACCCACCTAAATCATAGCGCTGATGAAAGTCGTTGAAGCGTCGACAATTGGGGTGGGTAGTGGTGGGGATTGAATGTCGCTAGCGTAAACCTTTAAAAATATGGTAATTTAAAAAAAAAAAGAGGTTTGGATATACCGTGTATATATATATATATATATATATGTATATATATATATTAACTCAGTAAATGTTACTGTTTTTGTGAAAATGTTATATATAATTGTGTAATATTAACTCAGTAAATGTTACTGTTTGTGAAAATGTTATATATATAAAACTATTTCATAAATATATTATCACAGTAAATGTTATTGTTTGTGAAAATGTCAGAAATATAAAACTATTTCATTTTCTGGTATATACAATAAAGTTTAATATCTATGACATTTTTACAAACTATATATATATATATATATATCTAATATGCTCATATTTTTAAAGTTCTGTGCCACCCCTATTCACCCCAAATTGGCGCTCCAGATGATCCCGATCCCATTTATCCAATCTTATTTTCAAAGGTCCGCGCCAGCTGCCCCCATGATACTTCGGTGGATTCAAAGCCCATTTATTTAATAGTCTCTTATTTTTAAAGGTCCGCGCCAGCGGCACCACATGCCACCCTTACCCACCCCAAATCAGAGCTCTGACGAAGGTCGTTGAAGCTCTAATAATGGTGGTAAGGATTGGATACCGCTAGCGCGAACCTTCAAATATAAGGTAATTTTGAAAAAAAAAGGGTTTGAATCCACCGTATATATATATATATATATATATATGCTGTGTAGTATTAGCACATTAAATGTTACTGTCTGTTTGTGAAAATGTCACATATATAAAACTATTTCATATTCTAGTGCATACAGTAAAGTTTACTGTTTGTGTAAATTTTTTTCTTTGGAATTTTATAGCCTTCATGGATCTTGTTTGATAGATCTCGTCGAACAGATTTCAAAAATAGTAATTTTGTGAAAAACGGATTTGTGAATCAAAAGTTATGATCATTTGAAGATTAAAAAAAAAAGTTCAACCACTTATGTAACTTCCTCAAGGAAGTTACGGATTGTTGGTTTTAAAAGGGTAAAATTGGAAAAAAAGTTCCAAAAAATTAGGAATAGGACTTATATGTAAGAGAAAAACATGATGGGACTAGAATGTCTATAAGAACGTCTAATAGGATCTAAACGTAAATGCCCCGAATATTTAATATTTCCATTCATTTCGACCAGAGCTTTTTATTTCTCTAACAACTAACCATCATCAGAAGCATAACACACTGAGCACATGCTCTTAACAGCAAGAAAACAACATCGTATGAGAAAAAAGGAAAACTTATATGACAAAAGAAAAGAATAAAAGACCCACATAGCCTTATTACTAATTTTGGTATACTTGTATCTGGCCAGTCCCCTCCAACTAATCCTTGTCCTCAATGATTGAAATGAGGAAATTGTGCTTTGATAAAATAATAATCTTCCCAAGTGGCATCTTCGGAAGCAGATTGCGGAACTGCTTGATTGTTCTTCTTAACTATACGATGATCCAAGACTCGCAGCAACCACGGGAAGCTGCGGGGAAGTATGTATGGAGGAGCCAAACTTCTTCTTTAATTGCGAGACATGAAAAACTGGATGGATTCGTTAAACAGGAGGAAGTTGTAATTTGTAGGCCACAGCGCCAATTTTAGCAACAACTTGGTATGGTCCAAAGTATTTGGCAGAGATTTTGAGGCTTTTCCGAAGTTCAACAGAGGTTTGTCGATGAGGATGTAGCTTCAAATAAACCCAGTCTCCGAAGGAAAACTCATTCTCAGTTCGTTTCTTATCGGCAAATTGTTTCATTTGGTGTTGTGCAGTTTGGAGGCTCTCTTTAAGCACTTGAGTCATGATGTTCCGTTGCTGCAAATAATCTTCAACAGTTGCAAGAGGCGTAGTGATGTCCATAGGCATTGCCAACTTGGGGGGGGGGGGGGGGGGATATCCATATCGGGCTTGAAAGGAACTCATTTTGAGGCTTGTATGGTAATTGGTGTAAAACCACCATTCAGTTAGTGATAACCAACACATCCATTTGTCAGGCCTATAGCTGGTCATACAATGCAAGTGAGATTCAAGGCAAGAATTTGTTCTCTCCGTTTGACTATCCGTTTGGGGGTGGTAGGAGGTACTGAAGTGCAACTGAGTCCCCAATTTGCTAAACAACTCTTTCCAAAAGGCACTAAGGAAGATGGAATCTCTATCGGAGACAATAGATGAAGGCAAGCCATGGAGTTTATTATTGTGGTCTAAGAAGAGATGGGCTGCTGTGATGGCTGAAAAGGTGTGGGAAAGAGCTAAGAAATGGCTGTATTTAGTAAATCTGTCAACCACCACCATAATGACGTCTTTACTATCAGACTTTGGGAGCCCTTCAATGAAATCCATGCTGTTGTGAGCCCAGGCCTGGTCGGGAATGAAGAGGGGCTGCAGCAACCCTTGAGGGTGAGTGTGGTCATGTTTATTCCGCTGGCATATGTCACAAAAGGAAACATATTGAGTGATAGTTTTTTTCATTGCTGGCCAATAAAAATATTGCTTCGCTCTTTTGTATGTCCCTTGGATGCCAGAATGTCCCCCAATGCCAGAAACATATTGAGTGATAGTTTTCTTCACCGCTGGCCAATAAAAATATTGCTTTGCTCTTTCTTCATTGCTGGCCAATAGAAATATTGCTTCGTTCTACGAATATGGCCTTTGCTATAAGTGAGGTGTGGGAAGCCCGCATTGGAATTAAGGAGTTTTGGAATCGATTCTTGTACCCAAGCGTCTTGAGCATAACTTTGAGAAACCTCGCCCATCCAAGCAGGACTGAGGACTGCGAGGGAGGTAAAATCAGCAGCATCAACTGTGCTTCTCGAGAGAGCGTCCGCAACTATGTTATCTCTTCCTTTTTTATATCGTATTTCATAATCATAGCCAAGAAGTTTGGTGAGCCATCTCTGTTGCAAGTGGGCGTGGACCCTTTGTTCTAAGAAAAAATTGTGTAGATAATAAAGTGATTGCCGAGAAGATCAGGCCTCCATTTAGTGACAGCTAAAACAATGGCCAAGAGTTCTTTCTCATAGGTGGATAAACCAAGGTATTTGGTACCAAGAGCTTGGCTGGAAAAAGCGATGGGTCTGGAATTCTGCATGAGGACGCACCCTCACCTATACTACAAACATCAGCCTCGAGTTCAAAGGGCTGTGAAAAAGTTGGTAAGGCCAATACAGAAGTGGAGGACATAGCTTCCTTCAATTGTTGAAAGGCTGCCGCTGCTTCGTGGGACCAATCGAAACTATCTTGTTTTTAAAGGGGAGTGAGGGGCCTACTAATGAGGCAGTAGTTTTGGACAAATTTTCTGTAATAGCCGGTCAGCCCTAGCAAACCTCTTGAACTTTTAAATTTTTTGGGGTGGGCCAATCTGTCATGGACACCTTAGAAGGATCAGCTGCAACGCCATGAGCTGAGATAATGTGCCCGAGGTACTCATTTTGGGGTTGTGCAAAAGAACATTTGGACATTTTGGCAAAAAGCGAGTTGGTTTGCAGGATATGAAGGGTTGTTCTAAGATAACCAATGTGGGATTCAAGTGAGGAGGAACTGTAAATTAAGATATCATCAAAGAAAACAAGAACAAATTTTCTTATATAGGGTCTAAAGACCTCATTCATCAAGGCTTGAAAGGTGGCAGGAGCATTAGTGAGACCAAAGGGCATAACCCGAATTCAAAGTGGCCCTGGTGGGTTTTAAAAGCAGTTTTGGGAATATCAGGAGCATGAATGCGAATTTGGTAGTACCCCCACCGGCGGTCAATTTTGGAAAAAAAATGGTAGCCCCATGGAGTTCATACAAGAGGTCATCGACCATAGGAATTGGAAACTTGTATTTGATAGTAAGCTCATTGAG
This sequence comes from Sambucus nigra, assembly GCA_949130495.1. NCBI lineage: Eukaryota > Viridiplantae > Streptophyta > Magnoliopsida > Dipsacales > Adoxaceae > Sambucus > Sambucus nigra. The sequence continues at coordinate 94,912,577 of OX422216.1, read as the reverse complement.
TTTCCTATAATCGACGCACAACCGCCATGTGGTATCTTTTTTTTGACAAGTAAAACGGGAGAGGAAAATGGGCTTTGGCTAGGTTGTATGATACTGGAAGAGAGCATTTCACTGACCATTTGTTCAGTAACCTGTTTTTGGACATAAGGAACTAAGTAGGGTTGTTGATTAGGGGGTTGGGCATTGGGATTGAGAGGAATATGGTGGTCATGAGATCGTGCGGGAGGTAAGCCCAAAGGTGCAGCAAAAACAGGTTGAAACTCATGTAAAAGAGAAAGGACAGGTGCTGGGGGAGTTATCTGGGGCAGTGGTTCAACGGTCACTGAGAATAAATGGCCAGCCAATGAGGCCATGTGTGCTCTTTTTTAGGAATCGGGAAAAGGAAGTGGCAGACATGAGTTTAAAAGACGCTTGTTCTGAACTGCCTTGTAAGATAATATTTCATCCGGCCTTGGTGAATGAGAGTCGCAATTTCTTAAAATCAAAGATCATAGAGCTGAATTTGTCATCCAATCAACACCCAATGCCATGTCACAGCCACCCAAAGTGAGAATTTAAATATCAGTTTGAAATTGATGGTCCTGCATGTTCCATCGGAAGTTTGCGCACTTAGCTTGACTAATTAACTTATTACCATCGATCACTGTTACCATCAATGGAAGGGCATATTCTAGAATACACCCGGCCTGTTTAGTGACGGTGGGATCGAGAAAACTATGGGTGCTACCACTATTAATGAGAATAGTGAGAGGAACTTTCTTCGCCATTCCTTGAATTTTTAAAGTGTTTTGAGAGGTGTTGCCGGCTAAGGCATGGACGGAAATTTCAACTTCGGTGTCCTCTGTTGAATTTAAGGTTTCGCCCTCCTAATGCATGCAAGACACCTCTTCCTGTTCCTCATCTAACAGTGACATATAGAGGTGCTGAGTCGTACATTTATGGCCCGGCTTGAAGACTTCGTCACAGTTATAACGAAGTTCCCGTTCTCTCCGCACTTTCATTTCAGCTGGGGTGAGTTTTTTGATAGGAGGAACTGAGATTTTGGGCTGGGAGGGCTGGTTTTTTTGAGGTAAAGGAGGCAGGGTATTTAGGAGAAAAGTGAACTGTGATAGTGGTAGTGGTGGGGTTGGGGGTGGAGGTGGAGGTGATTTTGTTTGAGATGGAAGGGGTAGATTTCTGGTACGAGGAGTAAGGGTAAAGGTGATTATAGGTTCTACTTTAGACTTGGTTTGGTGAGTGTTGAATCAATGTTGACTTCTTGCATTCGAGCTTGGTTTAGGGTGGTTGGCCCAAACATTTGCACCATTGCCCTTATTTCATCCTTCAACCCACTTAAAAAACCTAATAGAAAATACTCTTCAGTAAGGGTTTTGTTCTTAGCTGTCATTAATGCTTTTAAGTCCTCAAATTGCTCCTGGTATTCAAGCACTGTACCCATTTGCGGAAGTTTATTAAACTCCTCAACTATATTTTCATGCCCCAATTCTTGAAATCGAATACACAAACTTTCCATAAAATCGTCCCAGACAAGTATGGGTTTGCATTCTTGGTAGTCTTGAAACCATATATCCGCCTTCCCTTCAAGGTGAAGGGAAGCTAGGGCTACCTTCTGATCATCTGGGAGGGGATGGATTGAAAATATTTTAGGCACTTCCGAGCCCATAGGGTTATCTCCTCCAAATTTAGGAAAATCGATTTTAGGAAGTTTTGGAGTGTTACCTTGACCTGAGCCTCACCCAATGACGTCTGGATTCTGAACCCTCAGTTTGGGCAGGAGGTGAGCCGTCAATGGTAACCACCTCTTCAAGGCAGTGAGCTACCTTGACCTGAGCCTCACCCAATGACGTCTGGATTCTGAACCCTCAGTTTGGGCAGGAGGTGAGCCATCAATGGTAACCACCTCTTCAAGGCAGTGAGCAGTGGTACTACCTTCACCTTGAACCTCCCTCCCTTTTCTTTTCTCGAACGTGTCTTGTATCAATTTGAATAAGCCCTCAAATATCGATTCGACCTTAGCTTCAAAATCTTCCTTCGCTCTGCTCTGCTGCTGCAGCTTAGTTACTACTGTTTGACAACGTCACTAAGTTCTTGTAATTTGGTTTCATGCCTCCGTGATGCTTCCTCCACTGTTTTTAGGCGGGTTCCATCAGCCATGGTTGTAGGAATTCCCAGAGAAGGAACGCTCTGATACCACTTGTACTGATCTACAGTACTGGAGGTGGAAATCCAGCCTCGTCCCCTTCTCAATTTCTCTGAGAAAATGAGCCTAATTTTAGATAATCTTGAGTAATATTTTCATTTATATCGAGCAGAATTACATCACGAGCTTTTTATACAAATCCAGCCTTCTCTGTCTCTAACAACTATCCATCATCAGAAGCATATTCTAACAACCTAACAGACTCACACTGAGCACACGCTCTTAACAGCAAGCAAACGACATCGTATGACAAAAAAGGAAAACTCATTACAGAATGACGAAATCGGACAAAAGAAAAGAGTAAAAGACCCAAATAGCCTTATTACTAATTTTGCTATATTTGAATCTGGTGGTCATGACAACAAATTGCAAATTTCAGATTACACTTGATCATGTTTTTTTTAATTTTATTTTACAGCTTTGACCGCAAGTGTGGGGTTTGAAATATTAAGTGATGCCACAATATGCAGATTTCAGTTGTGAACATTTATGTGGGATTGTTTTTTTTTTTTTTTTAAAGAAACCTCTCAGAGGCAGATAATATATTGAAAGGAACCAGACCGGCAATTTACAAAAAAGCAGAAAAGAAACTATCAAACAGAAGTAAACTAGAAACAGAGAACCAAAAGTTCTAACACAAAACGTCCAAATATACAAATCGAAAATTTCAGCCAACTCCTTCAGGAGGGAAATCCAGCATCAGCACCGAATAAAACCCAGTCCGGATATTCTCCATCCAATCCACAGGGAGTTCTTGTTGACGAGAATGTTTTGCAATCCAATCCGCCACCCTATTTACATTTCCGGAGCACATTCTACTTTGATGTTGGTATGAACCACTGATTTGTGGCTGAGTGAGGTTAGATAATGAAAAAGTTTTCCAATGAGCCAAACTTATACCATTAGCTATGTCTTTGATTGTCATTCTTAATTGTAGTTGGAACATCATGGAGATTGATAGCCAAATCCATGGCCAAATCTACGGCAGAGGTCTTTACCATGATTGGATTAAAACAAGTAAATGTCTGAGGCTTTAGTTGAATGATACATCCCATGTGATCATGCGCAGTGGCGGATCGAAGTAATTTTTTTTGGGTTAATTCGAGTTTTATACAAATTATAGCTTTAATTTGAGAATGTTTATATGTTTATATATTCATGAATTACAAATAAATTACCAGTAAACAATTATGATGCACAAAATATAAAAAATTAAAATAAACACTAGACAATGCCATAGTTTGGGGTGGTTGTTTGACAATAAACATTTGAACTTGAAGGCTCTCAACTGAAAAATACATAAATCTGAAGAGAAAATAATGAAATTTATGAAGATAAACATAAATTAGAAGGGAATAGATTGAAAATAACATTAGCATTTTAACATTTCATAACTAACATTTAACATTCAAGAGACGAAAAGCTTAAAAACAACATTTAATAGGTAAGATTCAAAATTGGAATAAACCTCATTGTTGTTGTCCAAGAGATCGGAGCTGTAGGAATGGCCCATTAGAAGAATGTTAAAAACTTAAAAAAAAAATAGAATGATGAATCTCATACCAGAAGGCCGGAGCCGGAGAGGAGCAGAAGCCATGTGACAGGTTGTGGTACCGGTGGTGTGAAAGGGGTCTTCAAACCAGCAAGAGGAAAGGCAAAAAGGATGACCATGTTGTTGCCGTTGGAATGTGGTTCGGCGAAGGTGAGAAAGTGAGTCAGCAAGCAATGGTGGCTGCTCATATGGAGAAAAGGAAAAGAGAAAAGAGGAGAGGAAAAAATAAAAGCAGTCGTGAAAAGAAAAGCGCGCTAGGTTAAACCAAGTCAAGACAAAGTTATTAAGTTTTACCCTTTTAGTTTCGAGAATAAGTAAATATTTGCCTTTGAGTTTCTATTTTGAACTTTTTTTCTTGGTATTTTTTTCCGAAAATCTCAGCCCCCCCCCCCCTTCCGGCCCTATACAAACCCACCCCTGATCACATGCCACACATCCAAACATGCCAAACTTAGATTTATGAAGAATAAAACAGTCGCAATTTATCTTGATGGAGCCCTCGAATGGAGGCTCCCATTGAGAGTCTCCGCTCGACACGAAACTGTCAGGGGGTCTAACATGAGAGTTAGAGACCACATAACTAGCGAAAGTGTTCGATCCAAAGCTGATGTGTTAACAACCTTGTGATGACACATTTTGTTGTTGAACAAAAAGTTGTTCCTACTCTTCCAAATGGACCAACAAATACAACAAAGCAGAGCGACTGAATTATAGGAGCCCTTAAGAATTCTCTGTAAGTTTCCCACCATCTCAAAAAACCAAACTTCAAACCTCAGGGTGTTTGGAAAAATTAAACTAGTGTGATAGAGGGGAATGCTTCCAAACCTTTTGTGCTTTAGGACAATGCAACAACAAATGCTCGATGCTCTCATTGCTGCCCCCCAAAACTGGATAGACGGGGGAGTTGCTCGACTTCTTTGACCATAAATAGCACATGCCTGGGGATAATTCTGTTTTTCTTGTTGTCACGGGCAGCGTTTCGAGCCAATTCAAGCACCTGTAACGAAATAGCCAATCATTAGAGACATAATAAAACCACATGAGATTAACATACATCACAACATCATAGTAAATAGTTACCTCAGCAGCTAGGTATTCAAGGACTGCAGCCAAGTAAACAGGAGCACCAGTTCCAACACGCTGAGCGTAACGTCCCTTTTTAAGATAACACCCAATCCTGCGGACTGGAAACTGAAGCCCAGCCTTGACGGGTCTTGAAACGGGCTTCTTTTTAGGACCGCCTGCTTTCCTTCGTGTGGCACCCTTTGTCGTTGCCTTACCGGAAGCATCCATCTCTCAACTCTTATACCTAAAGAAAGTTTAATTTGAGAATAAGGATACAAAATTGTTGAAGCTATCGATTTCGATGGATTTGAGGTTTGTATTGACAAGGTTTTATATAGTGGTATGAGTTTGTGAGATGCTTTTTTTTGTGACAGTTGGATCTTATTCATGGACGGTGAATGGTTATTTCTATCTTGATACGCACATTTGTGCAATCCCCGTCTCTCGCTCGAATGTACATGCGTGTTTCTTTTCAAATTAAATTTCATTTGTGCCCCCCAATCTTTTTTTTGATATGTTGTCCCCCAATATTAATACATGATCTCCTTTTACCTTCAAAATTTTCTTAATGAATAACTGATTTCATGACAGTTCCACATCCAACAGCCCCTAATTATAGAGACGAAATGGAACCTCCTTGTTAAAAATAGAATAAAAACTTATAGAGGTTGACCTGAAGTGATTATACTATCTAAATTAATTGAAGAGCTCAACTTATGCTGATCAAAATAAAGGAATATCTGAAGTGCTCTTGGTGAGCAATGGTGATTGTGGAATTAGTTTTAGTAGATCCTTGAAATGGTATAAAATCTTTCGCATTCTTTCATATCTGAGATGAGGAATATAGGTGTTAATGATAATTTTTGTACATTCTTCAGTCATTTGTGTTTAGGATGCAACTCAGAAATATGTTTTGACATGTTGGAATTGGTTTTGTTTTTCATTGTCAGCTACTCCTTTTCTTCTATTTCATAACTTCATTTTCCTTTAAAACCAAAAACCACAAGGTCTCTTAAGCAAGAAACTATTATGAGTCACTCACTTCAACGATGCAATTTATATGTCTTGGTTATGTTCTTTTTCACAGTTTTAGAATTACAATATGAGTTGTAAAACATCACCTTTGCAGTTTTCATAGTTGCTCATTTGGTTGGACTCACCTATTGAATGTAGATTTGTTGACCTTCAGGCATCTTTGGTAATCTATTTTTTTTTATTTTTTATTTTTTTGGAAAAAGGGGAGGTGGGGGGTGGGGTCTAATTTTTTCTAGAAATCCCCTAAACTATTTTCAATGCAAAAAAAACTGCATAGGCCTAAATTATCAATTTTATTCAAATGTCCGCCATTTGGGGAGGCTTTAAGGCAAAACCCCCTTGAACTCTTCTATTTTTGTTAGAAATTCCAGAACTATTTTCAACGCAAATAAAAGTCTGGAGGCCTGAACTATGCATTTTGTTGCAATGTCCACATTTTGGGGACGCTTCAGCAACACATAGGGGATCCTTGCAACACAATGCAAGTGTAAAGGGTGGTTGGGGTGGGGGAAAGAGGAGGGAGGTATTAAAGATGTTCAGGTGAGTTTCTCGCACAAATTGCATAGTTCAGTATTTTTTTCTTTCAAATCTTTACCCCTTTTAAATTTCTTCATTTTACATTTTGTGGAAATTAAAATATAAGAAAGCTGCATTATTGTATTTTACGTTTTGCACTCAATCAGCAACCAAAATTTTTTCTCTATATTACCTGGAGGGAATTATGGATGCCATTTCTACCTTGTATCCAGTAGAATTCTTACATTTTTTTTAGTCTTACCTTGTGATACATAATTTAATACTAACCAGGTCTGCAACTAATGGCGAAACCAAAACAGAGGCAGCTAGTGGCAATACCTACAAATAAGAATACTACTACTCCACGCAGCACTGATGTGGAGGAAGAAGATAGTTGGGTGATGGTGAAGAAGCAGAAAGTCACTATTCTTATCCCTCCTCTACCTGTTACTCAACAGTCTCCAATGCCTAATCCAGAACAAAGTCTTCCCCAAGCAAGGCCCGGACAAATAATCGACACCCAACCACATTGCCCATTTCAAACACATCCCCAAATACATTTAGTTTTGGAAAAAGATAAATCCATGTCACTGACGCCTGAGGATGCTAATCTGACTGCTGCAAAAGATAAATCCGTGTCCAATCACCTCCTTCCAGAAGTTTCTTACCTACCAAGGCTAGATCACAGGTTAGACAATGTACAATTCGATAAATTTAGACGTCGTAAGACACTTGGTGTTTCTAGAGCATCCAAACGGTCCCCAATCTTTGTGGGCCCGGATGTATTGCTAACTCATAGTATAAGAGCGTTAAGCCTTGAGAGGAAACTTAAGAGAGCTGGTGGGCTGAGCAGGTGGTTGGTGTCTCTGGGACTTGATCAGTTTGTGAAGATTTTCAAGGGTAAAACAGTCAGTAAATTTCAGTTGGTTAACTTGAGCATGAAGAAACTAAAGGAAATGGGCGCGGATGCTGTTGGGCCTCGCAGAAAACTGATGCACGCTATCGACTGCCTTTGCCAGCCATATTGTTTTGAGGCTTTGTGATTTTTTTTGAGCTGAAAGATTAATTGGTAAATTAAGGAAGAGACAATGAACAAAGTGTTGTTAGGGCATAGGGAAAAATTAAGAAGTTAGTGTAAATGTTTCAACGTAGTCTTCATTACAGGCACAAGGACTCTCCTAAACTATATTAATAGCAAACCCTTGAGCTATGCATATTGTTGTAAACATCTCTGTCGAGACTTTTTGGTTATATTTATTACAACACCTTGGGAGGTTTTTGCAACTACATGCATATTCAGGCATTTTTTGGCATCAAATAGTTCCAAGTTTTTGCTTGCAAAAACTGAATCATGCAGGGGATTTTTTTAGCACTTCAGCTTGTGAGATTCGCTTTTGATTGTAAGCGTGGAAACAAGGTAAAATTCGATAGATTCAGCTGGAAAAATACATTCATATATTTTTATCCTCAGCCACAGGAGGAAAAGGGTAAATTTGGGCAGAAAACAAGGAGCAAAATTTTCATAGATTATACATATTCTCCTGTCTTTCAAACTTGCTAGCCTCGAATTATGACCTAAAATAATAAAATACTTGAAAGTAAAAATTTGGTTTAATGTGTTTGTGGTACTGCAATTTTTTTTGTATTGGGGCTAATGTCTTAATTTAATTTAATTTTTATTATTTCTGAAATCACTCGACGAGACACCAAGTTTATTCCGCTCACCTGCCAACCCAATTTTGGGGTTCACAAATATTATATAAGTTTTTCTCAATTAAAGTAAGTAAAATAACAAACTATTCACAATATATAATAACAACGCAAGGTTGACATGATTTTATAGAAACTTAACTCCCAACCTTTTATTTATCAACTCAAAGATTACAAAAGTAACAACAAAATTCGGACAAAGGATTTTTTCCTTTAAATACAACCCTACCATGGCTAAATATTCAAGAGATATTGACAGTTATAACCTAATTGCAAGCGAAAATAATTCAAACTCAGATTAACGTGTTTTGGGCAATTTTCCCACTAAAATTGTCCCAAAACTGCCTCCCCCCACTAAAGCTAAACCGTTTCCCCACATTTTTTGCCACACACTACAAGGAAAAACACATTTCACAACACAGTAAATGTGTCGCGAAAGGCATTAATTATGTCGCAAAAGACATTTTGCGACATATGACCATATGTCGCCCCCGTGTCGCAGAATCCTCGTCTGGGAATGTATTCGGCGACATGCAATATCTATGTCGCGGAATGTATTTACCATTCGCGACAAGCTACATGTCGCGGAATGTATATAATAATAAAAATATATATTAATATTTATTTTTGATATAAATAATACTTCACCTTTCGCGACACAATGTCATGTTGCGGAATGTCATCCTTTAGGTGACATGCTGTACATGTCACGGAATGTCATCTTGTAGGTGACATGCTATATATGTCGCGAAATGTCATCTTTTAGGCGATATATTTTAATGGCTTTAACTATTCTAAAACAACATAGTATAAAAGGACTGTTGGCACCTATATTCATGTATATGGTGCGGTATATTTAAATTAAGTATATTAAAAATCATACTACGATGTAATAATGTTCAATGCAAAATCCATTTATTCAAAGAATTCCAAGTGTTTATACGGAATTTCCCGAACCATACCTAAAGGCATTCATGCTATTTGGGTGACAAATGACGGAATTCACTGTAAGCAACAATCAATTATGTAGTTAGAGTATTATACATGCCCAAAGAGCTGGTACAGATCAACTAAATGCAGCGAATAAAAATCAATGGCATCGCTTTGTAGACAAGTCTTCAAATCGAAGCAGCTTGTTTGTACACGTGTCAATTTCGCTTTAAGAAGTCTCTTATTCAAAATACCTTTCATATGTGAACCATATTTTGAAACATCTTGAACATACCAAACTGATTTTGAAAAACTCTTTATCCGAAACACCACAAATTGAATCCGATGAATCTCAAATTGAAGAACCTTTTGTCGAGGAACCTCAAATCGAAGAAGCTTGAATGTACGTGTGTCAATTTAGACCAACTTTCTTTTGCACATGTGTCACTTAGATATTTGTGTATCTTAAGCATTAAATGCTGAAGATTCTTTAATCTGACATCGTCGTCACTTTTTGCCACGTGTAGCCATGAAATGATTTATGAGACATTAGTTTATGCAACCATCATTTTGTCCCCTCATCTTTCAAACGATCATGGTACAATAAACCGCCAAAAGCATTTAAATGGCTATTTCCATCCACACATTTAAATACCCATTCTTATCATTTTTCCAATATCTTCTAACTTTTTTACCGCCATTAAAACTTCAAGCTTCCAAGTGTTTTACATAGAGAAAATGTTTTTGTTAATAAAATCTTCAAACACCTCTTAGTTTGTCACCAATAACCTTCTTCTACCATTTCCATAATCTATTATTGTTAAAATATCAATGGAGTAATCCTGCAGAGTTTCTGAAGTTTTCCACAGATTGCCGTCGGAGTTTCTGAAGTAATTCAAAAGCATAACAAACTGGAGGCAAATTGGCATGGACCATACCGAGTTACAGAAGTTGTTCGACTAGGAACTTACCGAATATCAACTTTAGAGGGGGAGGAGTTTAAGAATGCATGGAACGCAGAGCACCTGCGCAAGTATTATCAGTGATGTATATGTAACACAGTTCCATCAGTATGAATAAAATGAAGATATTCTACCAAAGTCTCTCTTTTTATTGAGAATTTTTCGGGGAATACTAGTGCTACACACTACTCGGCAAAACTCGGCAAAGCTCAGATGACTCAATAAGATATTCCTAAAAATGCCAACCTCGATTGGTTAGGAAACAATATATTCCTAAAAATGCCAACCTTGGTTGGTTAGGAAACAAGATATTCCTAAAAATGCCAACTTCGGTTGGTTAGGAAACAATATATTCCTAAAAATGCCAACCTGTTTGGCTAGGAAACGAAATATTCCTAAAAATGCCAACCTGTTTGGCTAGGAAACGAAATATTCCTAAAAATGCCAACCTGTTTGGCTAGGAAACAAAATATGCTCGCAAATGCCAACTTATGTTGGTCGGAAGGTACGTACATTCTCGAAAATGCCAACTTATGTTGGTCGGGAGGTGAGATTATTCCAGAAAGTGCAAAAGTTGCTAACTATGGCTGGTCGGGGATAAAACCCACTAACTATAGTTGGTCTACAAGTAGAATTTACCGACCTTAGTTGGTTGGAAACATTTAAGAGAAAAATCTACCAAGTATGGCTGGTCAGGGATAAAAACCAACTAACTGTAGTTGGTCGACAAGCATAATTTAACAACCTTGGTTGGTTTGAAAAATTTTAAACATTTTTTATACTCGTGACTTTATTACTAAGTGATCGAGCAATATTATTGAAACTTGAAACTTTTTAATTATTACTGAGTTGGTCGACAAACAACACAACATCATTATCTTTTTAACAGATATAAAGTGTTTACAAGACAATAGCAATTAAAATTTGCAAACAAAAATGAAAGTCTTTTATTGAATTCAAAATAAATTACAAGTTACATTGACATATATACTAACTATTACATCAAAAATTCCTATTCTACTGGTCTCTTCCCCTCTGCTTTTGACACAGGTTCCTCGCCAGCAGGCGGATCATTTAAAGACTGAGGAGAATTGATGAAGTTAAGATCCTTCAACATCCTGACATTCATCACGGATGGTCGATCTAAAAGATGCTCGGGACGAGATACCTCGATCTGAGAATGTAAATTGTAGTCACCGAGATACTTTGAAATTAAGCTCCGAGGAATGGCCCGAGCAGGGATCCAATCCATGTCCAAATTGTATGGTGGCACAGGCAAGTCGAGCAACCCGGGATCATGGTAGTCCCACAGATAATGACCTTGTTCGAGCTTCAACACACCTAAGGCATTCAGCCAGCCTTGCTTATAGCGCTCATTGTTGGCGTTCTGGATACGATCGTCCAAGTGGTATAGCGCTTCATTGTATCCAGCCATCCAGAATTTTCTGGGCTATTTGTGGAATTGATATGTTAGCCTTTCTAGCTGCTCATGGAGATTCTTGATGAAAAGCTCCTTATTCTCCAAGACTGACTTCTGCGCAGAGAGCTGTTTTTCCAGGTCCATAATCTTCTTTGACATATCAGATAAAGCCTAGTTCTTCGCCATTAATTGGAAAGCCTGGTTTTCTAACACAGACTGAGTTCTCTGTTCCTCGACAAGAACCCGAGATGCTCTTGCTCGTCCCCGAGGAGCTCTTGCTCGACCACGAGAAGATGTAGAGGTGCCTGAACTCTTCAAAGTATCCAACTCGTCCCTCAACTTGGCATTCTCAACCTCTAAGAACGAAAATCCCTCATCAGTCACTGGGATTAGGGCTGTTGAAGAAGAAGCTGCAGACTTCAACTGTGATAGCTCTTTTTGCAAGTTGTTGTTCTCTTGCTCCAGTAGCTTGGCAATATGTCTACATTCCTCAACCTCACCCTTCAAAGTTCTCTCCCTCAGATCATACCCAGCAAAAAGCTTCTCGTAGCCCTTGTCAGCAATGATCAGCTTGTACTTCTTTTCGTAACCCTCATGCAACAGGGCAGTTGATTCCTTATTTTGATTCTGAAGGTCTTCGAGGGTGCACTGGAGATCCTCGATCATTTCATAGTAAGCCACATTATTGGCCACTGCTCGGTCAAGTAGACACTTCAGGTACTGATATGCTTCAACTGCCTGTTCTGAAGCATCCTGTCCGAGGATATCGACAACTTGTGCAGCACTCAGGTCTGTGTGACCAGCCTTAAAGTACTCATTACATTATCGCAACAACTTTGTATCATGGGCAGATAGCAGTTCCATCCTGGCCAAAAACTAGCAGAAAAAAGAAAGAGCAATCATCAATAAGAGAAAAAAGCAGAGTATGAATAGAAGATGAACAACAGTATGGAAAAAAGTTTAAGTTTTATTAGATCATAATTCAGAGTTACATATTATGGATTACATTTGATAAAAAGAAAGAAAATAAAGAGAAACTCGAACAACACTACACCTTTTCCTTATCTCCCAAAACCTTCTCGGGAGGCTGGGATGAAGAGGTAGGTTGCTCGGAGGGAAGGGATAGTTGCTCGGGGAGAGTAGGTAGTTGCTCGAAGGAAGAAACGATTTGCTAATTTTCCTCGGCAGCAGGCTGGATGGTTAGGGCATGATCTCCCATCACCATCGAAGACTCCTCGGAGGTAGCTTCGTCCTCGTCTATGTCTTTTGGAGTTGGAGGGGGACCAGGGATATGTCTCTGGAAGAGCTCGGAAGACTCCTCGACCTTCATTTCCTGAAGGGCAGCGACCCATCCATCCCTAAAGTACTTTAGACTGCCATAGTCCACTTGAGATACCATGGCAGCCAACCCCTTGTTCCACCCCTTGTCCCAGCCAGAGCTGAAGGACTTCTTCACAACCATTTTCCTCTTGGTCTTCTCCAAGGCAAGCTTCTCGGACAACAGGTTCTCAGCAGCCTTCAATTTAATTTCTGCTTCCTCCTTCTGCCGACCTACTTCTTAAAGTTTAGCCAACTCCTCCTCGGCAGCTTTGAGTTTATTTTCCAACTCTCCAGCAGTTTTGAGCTTCTCCTCGAGCTCCTTATTTGCCTTCTCCGGGGCATTTATTCTCTTCTCCAACTCCTTAGAGGCATCAACAGCCCGAGCTTTTTCTTGCTCGGTGGAGGCAAGCTTTTTCTCCCAGATAGCCTTATCAGTGGCATACTTCTGGCGAGAGTCTTCCAAAGACTTGATAGCCTCTTCCATAGCTCCCTCCACACTGGACGAGGAGCATGAAGCTTTAATTGCTTCATCCTTTTTCAGGATTATCTTGAAGCAGCTCGTCAACTGTGAACAGAAAAAGAAAGCAAGTTAGAAGCAGAAATGACAAAGGAAATAAGAAAAATTCAAAGTAAAGATACTTACAAAAGCAAGGTGACGAGCAGCTAGCGAGGTGATCATATCCCGAGTAAGGTTTTCTTCAGTACCTTGGACCTCGGGAATAATCCAGGACTTTACCGAGCTCATGGCAGAGCTCAGGGGAACAAAAGTGGGAACTCTAGTCCCAGCAGCTGGGGGCTAAGTAATGGTGTCAGCCAAATTGACCGAGGAGCTCTTCTTCAGCCTCCTCGGGGGAACAGGTACAGATTCAACCAAGGAAGAACCCTTGGTCGGTGATATCACAATCACCTCTCCAGGAGCAGCAGACCTGCTCGGAGCCACTGCGGGCTTCTCAGCAACCTTCTCGGCAACTTTAGCAGAAGAAACTGGAGGAGATGCATCATTCTTCTTCGTCCCCTCCTTTGGGACATCAATCCTACTCCTTTTTGCCTCCCCAGAACCAGAGGCAGTCTTCTCAAACAGGGTAGGAGGTCTTCTCTTCTTCATCCTTTCACTTAAAGGAATATGAGATTCAGGCGATGAGCTGGTAGAAGCTGGTACTGGCTCTGATTCACTTATCACTGGACGAGCAGTTAAAGAAGTGGTGTAGCTCTTGTACTGGAGCAGATAAGAAGATGATCTAATGTGCTCGTCGGCAACACTCTGATGCAGACTCCAGATAAGTTTCAAATGCCTTATATTGACATCTGCTTCTTTTGGGCACTTTCTTTTGTTATCAACTGCAAATAAGCAAACATTGTTATCAGTGGCACATTTTATCAAACACAAAAGAAACATGATTTCAAAATAAAATGAAATAAAAATAACCTATCCCATTGCCATAAGGAGGGCATCTGGGACCCTGGTAAACCTCATCTCCAGTTAATGGAGGGTGTTGCCAATTTTTTATGAAAACCCTGTGTTCAAAATAATCCCTATTAGCATCAGGGAGATTGACTACTAAGGCTCTATTTAAAAATCTAGTTTTTAAATAAAAAATATTATCATTAACTACCCATCTATAGCAGAACATAATTTTTGGGATTCCTATACGAGTCCCATGCACTTGATTATATCTATGCACCCCATTAACTATTCTCCATGTGTTGGGGGCTATTCGTGCAGGAACAACGTCGAAGTACTGACAGAATTCCAGACACAAGGAATTGGGTGGAAAAGAAAATCCACATTCAGCAAAAAAGAGACTGGGGAACCAATGTCCCTCAGCCAAATTGAAATAATCAGAAGGCTCAGAAAGCTCTTCCAAGACAACCCAAGAGGGAATGGAGAAATCAGAACGAAACTTCTCAAGAGACTCAATAGGGTAAACCATGGTGAATAAAGAAATGAAGAAGAAGGAAGAAGATCTTACAGGAAAAGAATGGATCTGCTGACAACGAACGATGGAAAAGATGAACGCACAAGAGAGTAGGAAGAGACAACGTAAAACTCAAAGATGAAAATTTGAAAAGGTGGAAGACAATGGGAGTGTCTGTGAAGTTTAAATACCTTGCCTTGGGAAATGGCGAAGTAATGATTACAAAAAAAAAGATGATTACGTTACCGACGGCTAAAAAGGTGAAAAGTGGCGCGAGAATCAAAGCGGGCAACAGCGGCTAAAAAGACAAAAAGTGACGCGGGAATCGAAGCACGCAGAAAAGTCCAAAAAAGCATGATTCTACGAATTGGGAAGGAGAAATAAATACAAGGGAAACGTTCCTAAAAATCAGGAAGACTATTTAAAGCTACCATATTCCGAGAAAGAATGTTCCATACTCCTCAAATTTCGAACTATGAAACAATGGGGGCTTCTGTTGATACCAAATTTAATCTGCTGACTTGGACCAATCATATGAAGACACGTGGCTATCTACATTGCAACAACAAGAACTTCCGAGATGATCACACACTCCGAGGAACCATGTTACTCCGAGGAACTCATACGCTCCGAGGAACAGACCTCTCCGAGGAACCCTTTAGCACCGAGAAGCTCAGGCGGTCCGAGCAACTCAGGCGGTTCGAGCTGCACCTCGATACAGGATGCCAACAGTTTAACTGCTCATTAAATGCTTATCATTCAGACGCACACACAAAAAGGGCATTAAATGTATTACCCTTTCATATGTATATCATTTAATGTATTACCCTTTCACATTACAGCCTCATGGCTATAAATACATTGTACAATCCTCATTGTAAAAGAGGTCGGAGCCCAAATCCAAACCCTAAAATCGAGAGAGGAATTTCTTGAGATAATTTGTAATCGAGAATTCCTAAACACTCAGCAATAACACAACAGTGGACATAGGCCATTCTTATAAGGCTGAACCACTTTAAAAATCTTTTGTCTCATTTATTTATCTGTGATTGAATTATTAGAATGATCTAATTTTTTACATCAACACTGAGCTTGAGGAAAAGCTCAAAAATACTGGAGAGCTTGAGACTAAGCTCAAAACTGTTGAAGAGGAACTTGGCAGACTCCATGAAGCTGATCGTCAGAGGCAGGAGCTAGAAAGAAAAATGAAGGCTGCCGAGGAACTTCATACTGAGAGGATTTACTCAGAGAAGGCAAAGAGAAAACTGGCTGTTAAGAAGTCCTTCAGCGTTGGCTGGGACAAGGGTTGGAACAAAGGCCTAGCTTCCATGTCCTCTCCGATGGAATTTGCTAGCCTCAAATTCTTCAGGGACGGATGGATTGCTGCTCTGCAGGAGTTAAAGGTCTCAGAGAGTTCTGAACTTTTTCAGCGCCATGTTCATGGTCCTTCTCCCTCTCCTGGAGAAGAAGAAGAGGACGAAGCTACCTCATAAGAGTCTTCGATGATAGCTGGGGATCAGTTTCCTACTGTTGAACTTCGCTACGAGCAGCCCCAACCAACCAACATGTCTACCGATCAGCTTTCTCTGCCCTCCGAGCAACCTACCTCTTCGTCCAAGCCTCCCGAGGAAGTCTTAGGAAGCAAGAAGAAGGTGTAGAGTTGTTCGGACCTCTCTCTTTGCTTTTTATTTTGTTGTTGAATGTAATTCTGAACCATGTACCTCTTTTTGTGATGTAATAAAATTTGAAGTTTTGGTTGTGCATCTTAAATCCCTTTTTCTTGCTCTGTTCTTATTATTGATCCATTTTATTCTTCTTGCTCTGTCTGCTTTCTTATTGATTCTTTCTATCTCCTCTTTTTTCTAGTTGTAAGAGGATAGTTTAGATAAGATGGAGGCGTAACCCCTTTTGAGTATGGTGATGACAAGGTTAATCAGTAAACACTAGTGATTTAGCCACAAGACACAAAGAACAGTTTGGAACGCATGAAACCCAGCTTAAACCCACAAATCTCTCGTGTATAACTCACAATATAATAAAGAACTCAGAAATAACTTAGCTAGAGGGAGAGAGAAGTAAGCATCCTAGATACACCTTAGTAGGCAGGTAAAGGAACACACACACCGAAAAGGTCTTCTTCCAGGATTTCTGTCAAGTTATTAAAGCTCCCTAATAAATGACAAATGGTGGGTGGAAGAACTCTCTGGTTTTTCAATAAATATTTCTCTAGTAATAATTTCTCAAAATCTTAGAAGAATATCCCCAAAAGAACTCTTTTTAGAACTTCTTGACCAATGCCCTTCCTTGGAGGTGGTTGGGGCCTTAAATAGCCCCTACACCACCCCCGAGGCAGCTAAGTCATTAATGTCCGTGAAAAGACCTCCCTCATACCTTATGTCACCAGCATTAAATACCTGATGCACTAGTTGTCTTTACGTCATAAACATTAAATGCCAAGACATGCCTTTTGCCTAACCACTGTGTGTCAGGGGGCTGTTGCCACAGAGGTTGCTTACCAACCGTCTGACAGTCCCAAATACCACGGTGGTTTACTCAAGTGAAGACTTGACGTTGTCTAGCTGGCTAGTGACATCACCTACAGTAGATGGGACATAAAGTAGAGGGCTGTTTGGTTCACAGCAAAGCTCCCGATGGAACTCGAAGCTACTTTGCTCTAGGTTCCACGGTGAAGATCTTTCGGTGTTTTACCAGGTGTATCTAAGATGGTCAGGACAAGCCCCAACGGTGCCCCACTTCTCAATCCTCCAAACCAAGTCCCTCTAAAGTTCCCACGGTGAGGTTGTTCGATAGAGCATGAAAACTCTCCCAAGCCCTGCCAAGCCTGATCTCTCGCGAGTACCGTTCGACCTCACACCCATTCATTATTCTCGTTACAACATTATAGTCGTTACAACTCGTAGTCAATATAAACAAAGCTATAACATGACAAAGTAACAATAAGCTAAAGTGCGAGTTGCCACGCCAAGCTTCCACGCTGAGCTGCCTCGCTGAGCTTATCCTCAGAACACTGTTGCTAATTGGTGGATTATCCCTAATTCCAGGATTACCTTCAGGCCCCCTCTACATTTGCCCCTTCGTGGAGGGATTTGTTGTGGGAACAAGAAGTGCCTCCAAGAAAACTTCTCAATCCAATGAACCGTCTCTGTCTGGCCTGCTACTTTTTCCTAATGCCGAGCCTCAACCGTTCTAGCTTGGATATCTGAAATTCTCCCGAAGGAACTGCTAATATTCTCCCAGTAATGTTCGAAAAAGCGAAAAATTGTCCCCGATGTAACTGAGTCATAACTAAACAACGTTTGAGCTTCTGACGAGGGGACATCGTGGCTTTTTTGAACTATTGGGACATCTTCTTCGTTGGGGGGTTTATTGGATATGTCTGAGAAAATCTTGGCGCCCAAAACTCAATCTTGCTTAGGAAGGTAATGATGGCTGTTCCCTAGGTGTCACTTCATTAATGACGTAGCGTTGTCTTTTCCATTGTCAGAACACTTCCCGAAGTGCCACGTGTATATTTCAAATGATTGCAGGCGGCCTCGCACGTGCAATGGTGGGAAACTTAAACGACGAACTTAAAAATTAAAACGGCTAAATCCCCCAAACACTTAAAACCTTCCTTTCTCTTACTTTGCCATTACCTTCTTCAAATTTCCTTCGCTTTTAGAGAGAGAGAGAGAAAGAGAGCTTCCATTGTTGAGCATCTGAAACCTCCATTGCTGTTCAAGCTTGTGCCTTCCTTTTCTTGCTCTCATCTTCTACGCCACCTCCTGTGGTTGCTCTCCTCCATTGTCGTGCTCAAGCTCCTCTTACTCAAGGCTTTTTTTGTTTGCTTTAACACTCTGCCATGGCGTCTCCAAGTTACCCCACCATCTCTTCAACCAGTGCGCCGCCTGCTACCGCTGTTGCTACCACTACTGCTGCTTCCGCTTTGGACGCTGCCCGTCGTGAACAGTTAAGGTTTTATCGTCGCTCTCCCATTTTTGGCAAGGATGATAGCTTTGCTGCTGCCTGCAAGACTGTCAAATTTGAATGCAAGTTTGAGACCTTATTGCTGGGTGACGAGGACGAAGAACCCTCGAAGTGGGGCTTTCTTCCTCCAGAGGGGACTCTCCGGTTTCGTCTGGAGCGAGGGTACTTCCAATGGTACCAAATTGAGTTCGAGGCACCAGGGGGTTCTCTTGCCCATTTTTCTGCTTGGAACTCTCACATGGTGAGTTCCCATGGTGATATTCTGAGTGAGATTGGCCTTCAACGGGCCAAATGGTTTGGTGAGTTTACTCTCTCCAAAAATAATGCTGCTCTCCCCATTCTTGTTTCCCGTTGGAACGTGACGACTCACACCTTAATCGCTGCGTGGGGCGAGTTTACGATAACCCTAGAAGATGTCTGCGAGCTCCTGGGGCTCGAAGCAGCAGGCCATGAGCCTTATACCGATGAGCCTCTCGACGCCCAAGAGATTGCTGACCGTTTGGCGTTGGACCGGATATGTCGAAGTTTCATCGGTTCTTCAAACAAAGCTACCTTCACTCCGCTGATTAACTACTTCTTCAAGGGTTCTAGCGAAGGCAGTTCTTCAACTTCAACGGATGCCCCTGGTCAAGGTACTTCGTTAGAGCTCCCTGCTTACATCCTTGTGATTCTTTCCCATTTTTTTTTGACGGGAAAACCAAATGATCAGCCCCGAAGGGACCTTATTAACATATCCCTTCGTTTGGCCCGGGGCATCAAACTGCCTTTGGCTGCAATTGCCTTAGGGTCCCTCTACACCTGGCTCGACAGAACATTGTTCGATATGGAACGATCGCTTGGCCGTTATAACCTGGCCAATTTTGCCAACAGCGTCCTTCTAACCGGCTTCCTGTACGTGCGCTTTCCTGTTGTAGCGGCCAAGGCCAACCGACCTCCTTCTGGGGAAACCATTCTGCCCCCACGCTCTTATATTTATCACAAGAGGCAGAGCCGAAAAGAGCTGATCGCCTCAATTGACCGTTTTGAGGACTTTGTTATGAGGCCTTACGGAGAGGATGTCTTTTTTCATACTTGTGATTTCTTTCAGCACGAATCCAGGGTGGTTAAGGTCGGGGTAGACATTGAAGATCCTCAGTTAGCCGTGGTGCTTCTCATTTCTCCGGGGTATCTGCCGTCCTACACCGAGTGGGGATATTCCAGCGAACATTATAACCCCAATCGGTGCAGTCGTCAATTTGGGTTTGATCAGGGGGCTCCTCGCCCAGTTTTCCAAGCTTCAAACCCAAAGGTTAGCTTCAGCGAGGCATGTTCCTTATTTTCCTCCACTGCTGCGTGGGGGATAAGTGAATCAATGGCTGGGCGAGTCACCATTCCTTCCAACAAAAGGCAAGGGGATGTGACCGGTCTATTTGCCACGAAGTTCTGGCCGAAACAACTGGCTGACATTGCTGAGTTCATAGATGGCGAGCCCGTGTAACCTCCAGTTCTGTCTTTTTCTGCGTTGGAGCTGGGACTTAAAGGCAACTCCATTCTTGGGATTGAGTTCCCTCTAAGCAAAACCCCTAAAAGGCCTACTGAAGAGCTTCCTCCGTTATGCCCCATGACTCCTACTGCCATACCCAAGGCCAAAAGTGCTGGGGTATCCAGGAAGACTGCTCCTACGACTGGAGCCACTGCTGATGAAGGGTCTTCGCAGCCATCAACCAAGAAGGCCAAGAGTGGGGTGGCTGCCACGAAAAAATCAAAGTCCAAATCCCAGACTCCTGTGGCAGCCCTTCCCATAGCCTCCGTTCCTCCTCCCATGTCCGCTGAAAAGGCCGAGAGGTTAAGGAGGGAGGCGCAGGCTGAGGTAGATCGGGTAAATGCAGAGTTTCAACGGCGCGCTGTCGTCGTTCCTCCTTCGGTTGCTTTCCCTACGATCGTCGTCGATCCAACTGAGCCAGCTGCAATGAGGAGGAAAAGTTTGAAGGTTCCTCAAGCTATTGGTAGTGACGTGACAAAGTCAAGAAGGAAGACTTTAGGCACCAAGTCCCAGAGGAAGCAAGCTCCCACGGTGCAAGCTTCTCATTCTTCTTCCCGATCTGAGGTATGTACACTTATCTTGTTCTCTTTTCCTCTTTAGTTGAAGCAAGCTGCATTTACTTATATATATTGTTCTTAATTACTTTGGTGCAGGGGTTTAAAGAAACTGGGCCCCGTCCTCCCAGTCCCCCAAGTCCCCCCGTAAGCCGTTTCATGGGTGGTCGCTGTGGTGCCCTCTCATCCGATACTACCCCACCCCGTTCGCCGATGACCGGGCTTACGTACTCCCGTCGTTCAATCTTACGACGGGCGAGGGAGGCAGCTGTGGAGGGTGAGGTTATAGAGCCTATGGATGTCTCTTCGCCACCAGAGACAACGCAATCCGAGACAACTACCTCAGTCCCCTCTGGCTCACTGGCTTCCCCTGAGGTTGCTCTGCCCCTTGTTCTGGCTGCTGCAAGTGACCCTGAGGTAATGATTTCATACTTAATTTGTCTGATCTGGCATTCCTTCTCTTTCACCCCATTCTATGTGCTGAATTTGGGATGTTGGTTGCCCTAGGTCGAAGTGTCCTTGCTGCTAGCAAACATTGTTCTCCCAACGGTGCTGGCGAGACCTTTGACCACAGTGCCCCTTTTCAATGTCCTGACTAAGGTAACTTACACTTGGATATATTTCGCCCTTTTTCTGTACTTGTTCCTCTTTATTAACATTGGCTTTTATATTGCAGCTTTCCCCTGATCTTTCACCACCCTCTTCTTTGGGTAGTCTTTACGCACACAGGGCTAAGGTTGGGGCTTCTTCGCAGCCTGGTGGTTTTTCTGCGCCCCTTCGTGCTGGGGCCTCTTTCGGGAGTCCATCATCTATTCCCAATGAACCCCCTACGCTTACTTTGGTACCTTATGTGGGCGAGGGAACTTTGCCGATAGTTGAGGTTTCTGCGGCCAGAGACCCCGTTGAGGCTGATGAGGTAACAAGTCCCCTCCCAACGGTTCCTGCCCCTTTAACCTCCGTGGTGACTCCCATTCCTGCCCCTGTTGTGAGTCAGGTACTTTCTTAATTTTCTGCATAAACTCCACCGTATGTTAGGGTTGTCTTTTTTTTCATAACTCCATCTTATAACGGTGACTTAACAACGAAAACTCTTGTTAAGATTTTTATATATAGTCTCCACCTTATAACGGTGACTTAACAACGAAAACGCTTGTTAAGATTTTTATATAGTCTCCACCTTATAACGGTGACTTAACAACGAAAATGCTTGTTAAGATTTTTATATAATCTCCACCTTATAACGGTGACTTAACAACGAAAACGCTTGTTAAGATTTTTATATAATCTCCACCTTATAACGGTGACTTAACAACGAAAACTTTTGTTAAGATTTTTATATAATCTCCACCTTATAACGGTGACTTAACAACGAAAACGCTTGTTAATATTTTTATATAATCTCCATCTTATAACGGTGACTTAACAACGAAAACGCTTGTTAAGATTTTTATATAATCTCCACCTTATAACGGTGACTTAACAACGAAAATGCTTGTTAAGATTTTTATATAATCTCACTGTTTTTTATATCTCTTCTCAGGTTGCTCGGGAGGATTCCTCACCAGCTCTTTCACTTATGGGCACACCTCGTCAGGAACCTGCTGTTTTGGAAGAACCTGATCATGCTGACCAAGGTTCCACGACTGGTGCCGAGGCAGAAAGTGAATCTGGGTGCAAATTGCCTCTTCCTAACTTAACTCCTCCTGCCTTTTGCCTAATGGTGCTTCATAATTCTCCCCAAATGCCTGTGAGCCATCGCTTGGTGATTGAGCAGTTAGTGAGCCATCACCTCGAGACCTTCACCGTGGACTGCTTACGGTCCAACATTCCCGTGATGAGTCATCGACTGCAAGGCATGGCGATCGTTGTTGCTGAGATTGCCAGTACTCCCACTTCCAGTGTCACCCGAGCCCTTATTAATCAGTTTCTGGGTTTTATGAAGGAATTGGGTCATGACGGTTTCCATTTCGACTGGCTTATAACGTATTTGAAAACTTTGAAGAGTCAGCAGCTGATCGGCCAGAGGGAACTACTGAGAAAGCACTAGGAGGACCAACGGGCTGAGGAGGTTAAGTTAGCTGAGCTGGCACCTCTTTTGGAATCGGTGGATGAAGAAGTAAAGAATGCCGAAGAGGCTCTGCGTTTGGCCAAGCTAAAACGGGAGAGACTTCTTATTGAACGTGCACAGGTGCAAACCAGGCTAGAGGTTGCTGTCAACGCTCAAAGCTCCTTTGCGTCAGCTTCTTCGGGCCTTCCTGGGGATTTTTTCTCTTCCCCGGACCTATGGTTCCTCTTAGGGTAGTAAACTCCTGTATATATTTTCTTTCTTCGTCCATTCATGTAATTCTTGGGCAATAGTTCCCAATTTTTTGTAATGCTCTCTTGTTTAATGAATGAAAGAATGTATATTTTCCAGTTTATCTCTGAGTTATGACTGCTTTCATATCAATGTCTATACTTCACGTCATCAATAAACTTGTATATTCATAATCAAAGACTAGATACATCGATGGTACAAACTTAATTGTTTACACATGATAGACTTTCAGCCATTTATTGTTAATTTTGAATGGCTTATCTTCCTCCAACTTAGAGATTAAGCAATAACCTGAATCATGAGCTTCCTTCACGACGAAAGGTCCCTCCCAATTGGCTGCGAACTTTGGCAGAGGAAGTCCCCTAATGTGTTTCACCGCTGCTTTCAAAACGAGATCTCCCTCCACGAACCTCCTTGGTCTTACCAGGTTGTCATATGCCCTAGAGAGCTGCTTTGTATACATTTAAAAATGTTGCATCGCGTTGTCTCTGTGTTCATCCAATGCCTCCAACTGCACATGCCTGTTCTGAGGAAGCATGCTACTTCGCAAGGCGTATCGAGCAGAGGGAACTTCCAACTCCACTGGAAGGATTGCCTCAGCCCCGTAGACAAGGGAGAACGGAGTGTACCCTGTGGGCTTCCTCTTCGTCATTCGATAGGCCCACAACACTGCTGGTATCTTGTCATCCCACGATCCTGGAAAGTCCTCCATCGTTTTAGCCAAGATATTAACCAGGGTTTTGTTAGTTGCTTCGGCCTGACCGTTCCCCTTCGGGTATGCCACCGTTGAAGTGTGATGAACAATGGAGTATTTGTCTGTGAGCATCGTTACTTCTGAGTTGACGAAGGGAGTCCCATTATCTGAAAGAATAACTTTTGGGATCCCAAAATGGCAAATGATATACTCTCTGATGAAGTTACTCACTACCCCAGCCGTTGCCCTTCTGAGTGGTATTGCTTCAGCCCATTTTATAAAGCACTTCGTTGCTACCAGTATCCATATCTTGCCCCTCGACGAAGGATGTATCGCCCCCACGAGGTCGAACGCCCAAGTGTGGAAAGGATAAGGCGTTGCCAGAGAGTGTAAGTCCACCGATGGGGCATGGATCATATTTCCATGAAGTTGGCAAGCTTTGCATTTTCGAACAAATTCGGCAGAGTCTTTCTCCATCGTTGGCCAATAATACCCCAACTTCATCAGCTGATCATATAACTTGGCCCCTCCTATGTGAGCTGGGTCATGGGCTTGTTTGAGGACCTCAGTTGCTTCTTCCTTTGTGATGCAACGCAATGGCCTGTTGAAGTACCTCCTTCGATAAAGCTGCCCCTCCTGGATATAGAACCTCGGGGTCCTTCGCTTCAGTCCCATCGCATCCATTTTCTCCGTTGGGACAATTCCATCTTGAATAAAGTCGATATAGGGCTGCCTCCAGTCCGTTTGGGCTTCGATGAAATGGCACTCAGCTGCTTCGAAAAATAGCTGACACTTATCACAATTCCGTTGTAGTTCTGCCGCATCCTGTTTCATTCTAGGCCAAAAATATCCCCTCTTTGAATTCTCCTATAAAGAGGTATCTCAGTTGTTTCGCAGTGCTCCTCATGTGTTTTCTTCAACCTCCGCTCTGCTTCCTCTGGCCCAATGCATCTCGATAACCATCCCCCTGCATTTCTGAAGTAAAGATTTCCCTGGTTTGTAAAGTATTGGGCTAACTCTCTTAGTCCCATAGCTCCTTCGCCAGACTCTAGTTGCTTCCTGATCTCTCCTCTCCAATCCGTGTCTCCCTCCATCGGTAGTATTGACTTTACCACCGAAGGAGCTGTTCTTTGTTGGATCGTGACGATAGTCGTATCGCTCCTCATGACCATCTTTTGAGCAATAGTGGCATAAGCGTCTGGATAACGGTTCATCGTTCTGGGATGTCTTCTGATTTTGGTCTGATGGAACTGGCTGAGGAGCCTTTGAATGATCGTTCTGTACGGTGCCAAACTCATGTGCTTCAACGCATATTCTCCGTTAACTTGATGAATTACTAAGTTCGAGTCACCCTTGATGCAGAGTGAATGAATTCCCCTTCGAAGAGCCTCCAGCAACCCTAGTACCAATGCTTCGTATTCTGCTTCGTTATTGGAGCAAGGGAAATCTAGTTTGTAGGAAAGGCAAATCTCCTCCGTTCCTTTTGAAAGGATGACCCCTGCCCCTCCTTTTTTCTCTGCCGAAGACCCATCAAACTGCATCGTCCATTCCTCATTGGTTGTATCCAGATAGTTGTCTTGTAAGTCGTCTCCCGGAATGTCTTCTTTAGGTGGTTCAAACGTTCCTGATGGAAAGATTGCCAACAGATCAGCATACGCCTGGCTCTTGATAGCACGAGGAACCACACATTTTAAATCATATTCGGAGAGAATAAGGAACCACCTAGCTGCCCTGCCAATCAAGATAGTTCTAGCCAACAAATACTTAATAGGATCACATCTAGTTATAATATGAATTGTAAAAGACAGCATATAATGTCTAAGTTTTTGTGCTACAAAGACTAAGGCCAAACAATGCCTTTCTAGGCTGCTATATCTAATCTCTGGCCCATGTATGATCCTACTGAGGTAATACACTGGCCGTTCTTGCCCGTCAATCTCTTGTGCCAGCAAAGCTCCAACGGACCTTGTAGTGGAGGTGAGGTACAGCTGCAACGGTACTCCTGCCTGTGGAGGAACCATGATTTGTGGTGAAACGAGCAGCTTCTTCAACTCATCGAGAGACTCTTGGTGATCCTTTTCCCACCTGAATTTTGTGTTCTTTCGCAGCAGCTGCATCAACGGGTGTGTTACCTCGGCCAATCCCGGTACAAATCTTCTGAGGTAGGAGACCTTGCCGAGGAAACTTTTTAGCTCCTTCGCCGTTCTTGGGCACGACATCTCTAAGATCGCGCATTGTTTATCCTGGTCCATCTGCACACCTTGTCGATCAACCACAAAGCCTAGAAACTTCCCGCTTGTTACTCCAAAGATGCACTTCAATGGGTTCATCCTTAATTTGTACTTCCTACATCGAGTAAACACCTTCTTTAAGTCGTTTAGGTGAGACTCCTCCTTCTTCGATTTGATGACCAAATCGTCCACATAGAATTCTACAAATTTGTGGAAGAAATCGTGAAAAATGGCCATCATCGTTCTTTGATAAGTAGCTCCCGCGTTCTTAAGTCCAAACGGCATTACTTTGTACATGAAATTGCCCAACGGGGTTCTGAATGCCGTTTTCTCTGCGTCCGCGGGGTCCATCTTGATCTGGTTATACCCTACGTACCCATCCATGAAGCTATACATCTCATGCCCAGCCGTGGCATCTATCAAGCTATCAATGGAGGGTAGAGGGAACTCATCTTTGGGGCAAGCCCTGTTCAAATCTCTAAAATCCACACAGATCCTTATTTGACTCTTGTCCTTCTTCCCTACTGGCACAATGCTAGATAGCCAAAGGGGATACTGTATTGGTTTGATGAATCCTGCTGCCAACAAACGCTGAACCTCTTCCTTAATCTTCAAGTCTAACTCAGGTTTATAAGTCCTTGTTGCCTGCTTCACCGGGATGGCTGAAGGCATCACGTTTAGCTTGTGGCAGCTCACTTCCTCATCCAGCCCTTCCATTTCGGTATACTTCCATGCAAAGACATCTATGAACTCCCGGGTTAGCCCAACCAAGGCTTCTTGTTTCTCCTTACCGAGATCTTTCACGATGAAGATGGGCCTTGGGTCTTCCCCTTCTTCTGCCAGTTTCAACTGCTCCAACTCTTGTGCCTGGGGCTTTGGTTGATTTGCCATGTAGTCTGGTTCTTCGGCGACCTCCTCCACGAACTCCTGTATGTTGGAGTTGTCTATCACCATACACTGTCCCTGTTGATCCACCAAGAAACACTCATATAACGGGTCAGCCCCATCCTCGGTCTCTTCGGCCGCCCGCTCACATCGTTATAAATGGTATACCACCTTCCCCTCTTCGGTGACCACCTTCTTGCATTTCCTGTTGGTAGCTGTTGCCACAACCTTCCTCTTCCTCTCTCTCGAAGCCTCAACGATTCTTCCCCCTGAAAAGCGACTCAGCATGCTTTACCGTTGGACCTCATGCTCCACAGGATCCATTCAAAGCCTTACTTTGTTTTTGAGCTGCTTCGTGGTGCTTTGGGCCCGAGAGATCACCTGATGGGTTTCTTCGGCCCTCACCCCTTCGTTACTCGCGGCTTCTTTACTTTGCTCGTTTAGAGGCCCCATTCTATCTCTGATCGAGGGAACCCATGCCCCCTCCATTCTTCTCGTTAGGACTCGAGCATCCTCCTCCAACTCCGTATAAAAGGCCGCATCTACAAAGTGAGCTTCCTCGATAGTAAAAGGCCTTTTTGTAGCCCTAATAGTCACTTCTGTTCCTTTGACATTCGCCTTGGCGCATTGATGATATGTTGAAGGAACTAACCCTTGATTGTGCATCCACACTCTTCCTATTAGTAAATGATAGGAATTTGCGCTTTCTATTACATGGAACTTGATGTGGGAATTCAGATTTCCCATTACAATTCCCACATTCACATACCCAATGGATTTGGAGGATTGGTTGTCATACCCTGAGATTACCAGAGGCATGGGGACCAACCTTTCTTCTGGGATATTAGCTGCGTGGAAGGAGTTGATCGGCATAATGTTGATGGAAGCACCCCCATCCATAAGCGTTCTTGCAAAACTAACCCCGTTCATACTGGCCGTCACATACAAGGGTCTGTTATGAGGGAACCTTACAGCTCTATCTGCATCGCTGAAGGTCACCTCTGATAGGAACTTTTTCACCAGCCTCGCCATGGGTCCCCTCCATTTCAACGAGGGAACCGCGTCCTTCTTCGCGATGTGCAGGATCGCCCGAGTTATTTCCAGTCTGCTCTCCTTTGGTATCCCCACTTGATCGAAGAACCAAGCAAACTTTGGGGATTTTGAAACTGCACTGTATTCAACGACTGCCTCCCTTTCCTCGCCCTCAACGCTGTATACGTCTTCCACGTCTTTAGCGCTTGCTTCATCGTAGGCTAAAACTACGTTAGCCATTCCTGTGGTGCAATGTTCCAGAGTTTCTTCGAATTCCCTTTGCTTCATTGTTGACCTTCCTCCTTCTCTTTCCGCCTCATCATCGTAGGCCATCACCAAGTTGGCCCCGTGCGCTGGAAGTGGGTTGTTGTTAACGTTCTGTGGGGGGATCTGCAGTGTCCCTGCCTTCATGTACTTGTCAATGATTCTTCTCAGTGTGAAGCAGCTCTCTGTCAGGTGCTGGATCTTTCGATGAACCTGACAACACCTAGGATCCGCCTTCGTTGCGTCATCGGGTTCTTTCGCCGGAACGCCTTTTGGTAGGTAGACCGTTCCACCTTGGACCATGGTGTTATAACAGCTCACCGCCTCTTCTATCGTGCACGGTAACGGTGGTGGGTCTTCTCTATCCCTTCCGAACTTCCTTTTGTTATCCTTCTTCGCCGCCTTACCACCATCTGTTCCTTCGGTGTATCCCACTCGTGGGGGTTGAGGCCTTCCTCCCCCAGGTTGTATCGGCTGCCTGAATATCATAGGCACCGCCACCGGGTTTGGTCGTATGACCAATGAGATGTTCCTTGCAGATTTTACGAACGCCGAAAAAGTTCCCTCGCGCGTCTCATTGATAAGATGGCAAATGTACTCCGGGAGTAGTCCTTCGGCACAGATTTGTAATAGTTTAGACTCCTTGGCCTCCTCTCTCATATCCAGAGACCTTTCCCTGAACCTCCGAACGTATGCCACCACGTCTTCTCCTGGTCGTTGCTTCTCTCTCCCTAGTTGGGTCAGCGTGAATTCATCCTCTGCTAGAAAGAACTTTTGGACAAACAGCACATGCATCTTTTCCCACGTGGAAACACTCTTAGGGGCCAAATGAGAATACCACGTGTATGCTTTATCGGTTAGGGATTTGGAAAACATCTCAACCTGAGCTTCTTGTTGTTGTAATGCGCCCCCAAGTGCTCAATAAAACATTTAATGTGCTCTTTCGGATTCCCACCCTTCCCTGTGTATTTTTCAAAGATGGGGGGAATATAATCCCTTGGGTAAGGCTCATCGTTGTATTCCTGAGGATAAGGTGTCCTAAAGTCGTCATAGACTGAAGCTACCTCTCCTACAGACTGTGAGGAAGCCTGCATGAACTTCAACATCTCCTTTTGCATTTCTCTCCTCATTTCCTCCATGGGCGATGGGGCAACGACCAATGGGGGTGTTGGCTGAATGACCGTTACAGTTGGAGCCATCGTTGCAGCTGGCGCTGTTGATACTCCGGAGATTCCCACCGCCGAATTCACGACGGAGGGTATGCTTGCCGGGGCTGCTCCCGTTGTACCTGCTCCTGGTAGAACCGTTGGAGCTGCCCCTGGTGTTACGAAGGAATTGGCTTCGAGTCCTCCCAGCACCGTTGAAGCTGCAGGAGTTTGCAAAAACTCATAGAACTTGCTCATGAGGAGGGTCATCTAGGCAGGTCCCAGCCCAGCGCTCGTGGAAGCCTGCGTTACTCCTTGAGCGCCTGTTGTTATCTGAACTGGAGGCACTTCTATTCGAGGAGCTCCGCTCCTTAAAGCCTCCAATTCTACCGCTGCTTGCTCTTCACTGTGTTGGATATCATCAAAGTTGAGCCTTCGATTAACGTTATCTTGCGCCATACTCCTTCCTTAGAAGAATGCCTCCCCAGCGGAGTCACCAAATGTAAGAGGGTAGTTTAGATAAGATGGAGGCGTAACCCCTTTTGAGTATGGTGATGACAAGGTTAATCAGTAAACACTAGTGATTTAGCCACAAGACACAAATAACAGGTTGGAACGCATGAAACCCAACTTAAACCCACAAATCTCTCGTGTATAACTCACAATATAATAAAGAACTCAGAAATAACTTAGCTAGAGGGAGAGAGAAGTAAGCATCCTAGATACACCTTAGTAGGCAGGTAAAGGAACACACACACCGAAAAGGTCTTCTTCCAGGATTTCTGTCAAGTTATTAAAGCTCCCTAATAAATGACAAATGGTGGGTGGAAGAACTCTCTGGTTTTTCAATAACTCTTTCTCTAGTAATAATTTCTCAAAATCTTAGAAGAATATCCCCAAAAGAACTCTTTTTAGAACTTCTTGACCAATGCCCTTCCTTGGAGGTGGTTGGGGCCTTAAATAGCCCCTACACCACCCCCGAGGCAGCTAAGTCATTAATGTCCGTGAAAAGACCTCCCTCATACCTTATGTCACCAGCATTAAATACCTGATGCACTAGTTGTCTTTACGTCATAAACATTAAATGCCAAGACATGCCTTTTGCCTAACCACTGTGTGTCAGGGGGCTGTTGCCACAGAGGTTGCTTACCAACCGTCTGACAGCCCCAAATACCACGGTGGTTTACTCAAGTGAAGACTTGACGTTGTCTAGCTGGCTATTGACATCACCTACAGTAGATGGGACATAAAGTAGAGGGCTGTTTGGTTCACAGCAAAGCTCCCGATGGAACTCGAAGCTACTTTGCTCTAGGTTCCACGGTGAAGATCTTTCGGTGTTTTACCAGGTGTATCTAAGATGGTCAGGACAAGCCCCAACGGTGCCCCACTTCTCAATCCTCCAAACCAAGTCCCTCTAAAGTTCCCACGGCGAGGTTGTTCGATAGAGCATGAAAACTCTCCCAAGCCCTGCCAAGCCTGGTCTCTCGCGAGTACCGTTCGACCTCACACCCATTCATTATTCTCGTTACAACATTACAGTCGTTACAACTCGTAGTCAATATAAACAAAGCTATAATATGACAAAGTAACAATAAGCTAAAGTGCGAGTTGCCACGCCAAGCTTCCACGCTGAGCTGCCTCGCTGAGCTTATCCTCAGAACACTGTTGCTAATTGGTGGATTATCCCTAATCCCAGGATTACCTTCAGGCCCCCTCTACACTAGTTTATGGCTAGAATAGAGCTCTTGTCAGCCCACGATACTGAACTGATGAAAAAATGTAATGAATACTTCAAGGTTGGCCATACTGACTTGACTGAAGCTCAAATCGTCGACATCCTTGGTCCAGACACTTCGGAACGAGCAGTCGAAGCCTTTCAATATTTAAAATGCTTGCTCGACCGTGCAGTTGCCAATAATGTGGCATATTATGAGATGATTAAAGATCTCCGGGGTATCATCGAGGAACTTCAGCAACAATATAAGGAATCTTCTGCCCTTTTGCATTAGGGGTATGAGAAAAAGTATTAGCAACTAAATGCTGACAAAGGATACGATAAGTTAGTCGCTGCTTATGATATTAAGGAGAGAACTTTGAAGACCGAGGTTGAAGAGCATAGGCAGATCGGGAAACTGCTGGAGCAGGAAAATAATAACTTACGAGGAGAGATATCCCAACTGAAATCTGCAGCATCTACCTCGGGAGCTGTCAATGACAAAGGTTTCTCATTTTTGGAGGTTAAAAATGCCAATTTGAGAGACAAATTGGAAACTTTAAAGAGAATTGGACCCTCTAAATCTGCTCGCGGACGAGCAAGAGCTTCTCGGGGACGAGCAAGAGTAGCTCGGGTTACCATTGAAGAGGCAAGAACTCAAGAAGCTTTAGAGAATCAAGCATTTCAGTTGATGGCGAAGAATTAAGCATTAGCTGAGATGTCCAAAAATATTTTGAACCTCGACGAGCAACTCTCTGCACAAAGCTCTGCCTTGGAGAATAAAGAACTTTTAGTGAAGAACCTCCACGAGCAACTAGAGCGGTTGACCTACCAGTTTCACAAACAGCCCAGAGAGTTTTGGATGGCTGGATATAATGAAGCCCTTTATCACCTCGATGATCGGATCCATAATTCAAATAACGATGGTTACAAGCAAGGATGGCTGAATGCGCTGGGGGTGTTAAAGTTGGAGCAGGGCTATTATTTGTGGGACTATTATGATCCTGGGTTGCTTGATTTGCCGGTGCCTCCATTTAAGCTTGCCATGAGTTGGATTCCTGCTCGGGCAATTCCTCAGTGTCTGATCTAAAAGAATCTTGGCGACTACAGTCTTCATTCTAATTTTGAGATATCTCGCCCGGAGCACTTACTTGATCGGCCATCAGTAATGAATGTCAGGATGCTCAGAGATCTGAACTTCATAAATTCTCCTTACGCCTTAGATGATCCTCCTACTGGAGTAGAGCCTATTTCAAAGGCAGAAGGGAAAAAGCCAGTAGAATAAGATTTTTGATGTAATATGTAATTTGTTCTCTATGTAATGTGTTCTGATTTTAATGAAGGAACTTTTAGTTTTTTCTGCAATCTTGATTGTCATTATTTTATAAAATATCTATTTTATTCTCTGATGAATGTGTATATACATCTTGCGAGGAAACAAAAATGTCATGTGTCATTTTAAATTGCCGACCAACTGGAGTTGGTGAAAATTTATTGTTGACCATTCTGAGTTTGTAATAATTATATGACGATCAACTGGAATTGGTGATATTTTATTTCCCGACCAACTTAGAGTTGGTGGTAATTTGATATGCCATAAGTAAAGAAATTCTGCTTTATTTTTTGATTATAGTGACTAATCACTTTTTAATTATAAGCCACGAAACGAATTCCATCCCATGATATTGCTTAAACAATTGTTTCCGACCAACCGTAGTTGGTGGATTTTTATTCCCGACTAACCATAGTTGGTGGATTTTATTTTATCGACCAACCGTAGTTGGTGGACCGACCAACCGTAGTTGGGGGGTTTTATTTTACCGACCAACCATAGTTGGTGGACCGACCAACCGTAGTTGGGAGGGTTTATTTTACCGACCAACCGTAGTTGGTGGACCGACCAACCGTAGTTGGGAGGGTTTATTTTACCGACCAATCGTAGTTGGTGGACCGACCAACCGTAGTTGGGAGGATTTATTTTACCGACCAACCGTAGTTGGTGGACCGACCAATCGTAGTTGGGAGGGTTTGTTTTACCGACCAACCGTAGTTGGTGGACCGACCAACCGTAGTTGGGAGGGTTTGTTTTACCGACCAACCGTAGTTAGTGGACCGACCAACCGTAGTTGGGAGGGTTTGTTTTACCGACCAACCGTAATTGGTAGGATTTTTGTTCTGAACTTGATGCATACTGTGTAGCACTAATACTCCAAAAAAATTTCATCAAAAGGAGAGAATTGGATAAAAACTTCAACACTTTATTCATACTGAAGAAAACTTCATTTACATAGGAATCCCTACTACTGATAATACTTGCGTAGATGTTCTTCATTCCATGCATTCTTAAATTCTTCCCCCTCCAAGGTTTCAATCTTGTAAGTTCCTGGGCGAACAACTTCTGTTACTCTGTAGGGTCCATGCCAGTTAACTTCCAATTTATTATGCTTTTGAATTACTTTCTTTAGCACGTAGCCTCCTTCCTTCAAATCACACTTTTTTACCCTCTTGTTGTAGAACAGAGCTGTTCGTTGTTGGTATGAAGCATTCCTGATTGCTGCTTCTTCTTTAACTTCCTCGAGCATATCCAAGTCTAATCTTCTCATCAAGTCACTGATAGGAGAATTGAAATTCAGCACTCTGTGTGTGGGGAGTCCCAGCTCGGCAGGTATACAACTTCACTTCCAAATGCCAACATGTATGGAGATTCTCCTGTTGCTGCTCGTGGTGTAGTACGATAAGCCCACAGCACAGAATGTAGCTCGTTAATCCAGTTTGCCTTCGCATCATCCAATCATTTTTTCAAACCATTCAGTAGCGTTCTGTTCGTCACCTCAGTTTGTCCATTGCTTTGGGGATGGCCTGGTGCAGAGTGGGTTTTCAATATGTTTGACTGATGACAATATGCAGCGAACTCCTCGTTATCAAATTGAGTTCCATGGTCTGTGATGAATGCATGAGGAAGACCATATCTACAAATGATGTTCTTCCATATAAATTGATACACCTTGTCACATGTCATATCAATAAGGGGTTCAACTTCTACCCATTTAGTAAAATAATCCATAGAGATTACGAGGTACTTGAACCTTCCTTTGGTCGTTGGGAGTGGCCCGACCAAGTCTATTCCCCATATGGCAAATGGCTAAGGGGAAGTAATGGGTGTTATCAATGCTTGGGGAGCTCTTAGGATAGAGGAGAAGCGTTGACATTTGTCACATTTTTTGGCATAGGCTATACAATTAGCCCTCATCGTCGGCCAATAATATCCCTGGGTCATTATTCTTTGCAAAAGCGTCCGATCTGCTACATGAGCTCCACAGGACCCTTCATGGACCTCTTCAATCAAATATTTCACTTCGGAGGGATGCACACATCTTTGCAGACCTGCTATAATTCCTCGTCTATATAAAATTCCGTTAGTTATTACATAACGAGCAGCTTTAAATTTTAGTTTTTTAGCCGCGAGCTTATCAGTTGGCAAAACTCCTTCTTCAATATATGCCCTGATGGGATCCATCCAAGACGGTCCTAAATCAAGGGTAATAAAGTTCATCATCAGATCTTCGTTGATGCTCCTGCTAGCCAAAATTTCTATTGGGATTGTTCTTCATAGCTCGGGGCGTGTGGATGAGGCTAACCGAGCTAAAGCATCTGCTCTTGAATTCTCCAATCTTGGCGTTCTAATTAATTGCACAACATTAAAGCTCGATATAATCTCCATTGCTTTTGCATAATACTTGATCATCAATTCTCCCTTTGTTGCATACACTCCCAGCATTTGATTTACGATCAACTGTGAGTCACTGAATACGATGACCTGCTCTGCCCCCATGGTTTTTGCTAAACTAAGACCTGCAATCATAGCTTCATATTCAACCTCATTATTAGAGGCTTTGAATTGAAAGCGCAGAGCATACTCCACATCAATTTCATCCGGTCTGTTTAAAACAATCCCTGCCCCACAGCCTGTACTGCAAGATGAGCCATCCACATACAGATTCCATATAGGTACTTCATCCTCAAATTTTTTATCGGATAAAGTTCCTCGGTGGAATATTTTTTGCTTCTTTATATCCTCCCCTAACACTTCTTGCTGCTCGTTGATCATCTCCTCTTGATCGTCAACCGTCCTAAGTTGGTCGGAGTTTAAATTTGACGATCCTGTAACATCCACAGATTGGTCGGTATTCAGCTTTTGCTCCTCGGAGGTGTCAGGATAAGTGAATTCTGCGATAAAATCTGCTATTGCTTGCCCTTTAAGCGACGATCTAGGCTCATAAACTATGTCATATTCACCAAGTTCTACTGCCCAGTACATCAATCTCCCTAATTTCCCCAGTTTATGAAGAGCTTGCCTCAACGGCATATCGATATACACAACTATGGTATGAGCCTGGAAGTATGGCCTCATTCTTCTACTCGCTTCGATCAACGCTAGTGCCAACTTTTCCAGTCTTGGATATCTGATCTCTGCTCCTCGGAAGGCCTTGCTAGTGTAATAAATTGGTTTTTGCACTCTATCCTCCATTCTTATCAATGCCGAGCTAATTGCATTCTTCGAAACTGCCAGATACAAGTACAATCTTTCTCCCATCACTGGCCTGGATAACAATGGAGCTGCTCCCAGGTATTTCTTCAACTCTTGAAAGGCCTTTTCGCATTTATTATTCCACTCAAAAGTCTTTCGGAGTGTTTTGAAGAATGGTAGGCATTTGTCAGTTGCTCGTGATACGAATCTATTAAGTGCTGTAACTCGCCCTGTGAGACTTTGCACTTCCTTCTTTATTGTTGGAGATCGTAGTCCCAATAAAGCCTTGATCTTTTCAGGGTTTGCTTTAATTCCTCGTTGGTTGACAATATACCCGAGGAACATGCCTTCTCGTACTCCGAATATGCATTTGGTAGGGTTCAACTTCATTTGATATTTATCTAGTTGATCAAAGGTCTGGCCTAAGTCAATTAGATGATCAGCAGCTTTATTGCTCTTTGTCAGCATATCGTCAATATAAACTTCCATGTTGTAACTGATTTGCTCTGCAAACACCTTGTTCATCAGCCTCTGATATGTTGCACCTGCATTTTTTAGTCCAAAAGGCATAACATTATAACAATAAGTTCCCCTAGGGGTAATAAAAGAGGTACTCTCCCTATCCTCAAACTTCATCTTAATCTGATTGTAACCAGAATAAGTATCCATAAAACTCAGCAATTCGTCCCCCGAGGTAGCATCCACCAGTTGATCGATTCGGGGCAAAGGAAAATGATCCTTTGGGCATGCCTTATTGAGATCGGTGAAGTCTACACACATCCTCCATTTGTTATTTTTCTTCTTCACCATCATCACATTAGCTAGCCAATCAGGATATTTGACATCCTCAATAAAATAGGCTTTTTGGAGCTTCTCGACTTCTTCTTGTATATCTTGGTTCTTTTCGGGGCTGAACACTCTTCTTCTTTGTTTTACTGGCTTGATCTCCTTATTCATATTAAGCTCGTGACATAGGAAATTTGGGTATATTCCTGGCATGTCTTCGTTGCTCCATGCAAAAGTTTGTTTTCTACTTTTTAGAAACGCCATCAGCTCTCATTTTATTGATACATCTAGTGAGGCACCAATTTGAGTTGTTTGTTCTGGATGCTCATCGTCCAGAAAAATATTTTCAGTAGCCTCCATGACCTGACCCTTAACGAGCTGAGACTCATCTCTTGGGTCTAAAGTCTCAATCTCTGCGTCTTCCATCTCATCAACCTGATAAGTAGTAGTCTTCTTTCTGGATTCTTCACGCTCTTCTTGCTCGGCAGACGAATAGTAGCATTCCCGAGCTACTTTTTGGTCACCCTTCACAATTCCTACTCTAAAGTTGGTTGGAAACTTTAGGCATTGATGTACAGTAGATGGGACTGCTTCGAACTTCTTCAAACCTACCCTTCCCATGATGATATTGTAAGCTGATTGGATATTTTTATCCATCACGAAAAAGCGCACCCTTTCTGTTCGATAAGCAGGCCATGTACCGATGAACATATCCAACTTGATCGTCCCAAGTGGAAAAACTTTCTCGCCAGTAAAACCGAGGAGGGGCCGATGATATGGCTCCAACTGGGATAGCTTTAGGTTCAAACTATCAAAACATGGGTAGAACATAATATCTGCCGAGCTGACATTATCCACCAAGACTCGCGAAATCACTACTTCCTTCATCCTCATTATCACCAATGGGTCATCATGAGGATATAGCACACCTGCGAGGTCATTATTAGAGAAACCGATGACTAGTTTATCTTTGTTTACCTTCCTCGGGCGATCATCCTCAGCTAGATTTATCCTTTGAATATATGAACAAGCTTGAGACTCATTGAGGTAAGATTTCCTCTCTGCAGTAAGGTCTCCACCTCCTGCATCTCCACCAGTAATAACATTGCAATCAAATGATCCAAAACGGATAGAAAATACCTCACGTTCTGGCTGTTTTGGTCTTTTGGGGAGATCGGGGTCATCTTGATCTTCATCCAGGTCTTTTTTATGATTTCTCTTCTTATCTTATTTTGTTCGTCGAGGAGATCTAGACCTCTGCCTTGCTCGGTCGTTGCTTTTTCCACCATTTCGATAATCCACATACTTGTTCAATTTTCCTTGCCTGATGAGCTCTTCAATTTCATTCTGGAGAGCTATACAGTTTTTGGTCATATGACCATGATCCTTATGGAACTCGCAATATTTGGATTTATCCCTTTTGTCAGGATCTGTCTTCATTTTTTCAGGCTAGTTTAACTCCTCGCTGTTCTTGATATCTTCCAGAACGTGGTTTATATCTACCTTCAAAGGATTATAGTTTCCAAATTTCTTCAATTTTTCCAATGCTTGCTTTGCTTTTGACTGCTTGTTACCACAATTATTCTTCTGATCTTTCTTCTCAATCTTCTCGGCCTCAACTTTGGTCTCCTTAGTGTCCATGCTCTTCTTTGCAGCCATAGCTTCCTCGACATTCATGATTTTAGCTTCTTTTGCCATTAATTCTGACATTGTCCTAGGTGGATCTTCGGCCAAAGTGTAGTACAATTTATTTGGCAATAGTCCACTCATCAAAGCAATAATTGCTGTCTTTTCCTCGTAATCAATAACTTCGAGCTTCTCGTTATTAAAATGAGTTATGTAATCCCTGGTGCTCTCTCCTATTTTTTTCTAACACTTAACAAATGTGCTACTCGTTTAACTGGTTTTGCTCCAAAATATAAATTTCCAATAAATAGCTCGACCAGTTGAAAGAAAGTTGAAATCTTCCCCCGAGGAAGATTATTGTACCATATTTGAGCAGATCCGGTAAGAGTTCCTGAAAATGCCCTGCATCTCATCTCGTCTGGCACGGCATAGATATCGGCAGCAGCTTGGTATTGTTCTATATGAAGGACAGGGTCAGTTTTTCCATCACACTTAGGAGTCACAACAGGTGCTTTGAACTTTGATGGTGTGGGAAAATCCACAATTGCTTGGATAAAAGGTGTCCCTTGGACAAAAGTTCTTTGTAGAGGATTTTTGGCCTTAGACATTTCCCCTAGTCTATCCTCCAACCTCTGAATAGAGCCTTTCCATGCATTATTTCCTTCCTCGGGCCTGTTGGTATGAGCAACTGATCGTGTTGAATTTGCCTCTTGGGATCTTTCACGACGAGCAGCTGGTCGGGATTGGGCAGAACCTTCCTTTAAATCAGAGGATCGTTGAGAGTTCCTCGACATCATCCTAGGGGGACTTTTATTCCTCCTAGGACCCAAATGATCATAGGGAGAAACTCTACTCAATTGAGAGGAGTGTGCGCGTGCGTTCAAATTAAAAAATTATATAATTAAACACAGTTTTAACCCAATTAAATCCGAAACATGCAATTATATGTGATTGAACAAGATGATAACATATGCAAGAACATTCAAACACATACATGTGAGGAAAAATCCCCCAAAGGGGCAAAACCATTTATTTTCATTATAATATTGTAACTATACAATTTCGGATTACAATGAAAATACAAGTGACTAAGAATTACCCTCAGGTGTCGGATTCTGTAGTCGGCGGCTGGAGATATCCCTTTCCAGTAGGGCAGTAATGAAGAAGAAGAGCGGTCTTCTTCACAAGGGTTGAACAACAACGGATTGTGTTCTAGGGTTACCAAAAGTGATTCACAAATGTATGAGAGGTTGTGTGAATCAAAACATGAGTTTGATAACTCATAAGGTGAAGACTTGAGTTTATGGATTCTGAAAATCGTGTGAAGAAGTCTTGCTAAAAAAATCCCCGTAGTGGGTTTATAAAGGAATAACTTGGCCAAAAAAATCTGAACATGATCTGTTTGAAGTTATCCCAGGCGGACCGGTCCGGGTCTGAGGCGGATCGATCCAGGTAGGCGGACCGGTTCTTTTTATT
Source organism: Sambucus nigra (assembly GCA_949130495.1). Classification (NCBI taxonomy): domain Eukaryota; kingdom Viridiplantae; phylum Streptophyta; class Magnoliopsida; order Dipsacales; family Adoxaceae; genus Sambucus; species Sambucus nigra. The sequence continues at coordinate 94,873,190 of OX422216.1, read as the reverse complement.
TTTGGCTTTATCGGTTCGCTATCGGTCCGGGATGTACTGGATTTTCAGCAGGCGGATCGGTCCAGTACAGGGGCGGACCGATCTGCAGGAGGATCGGTTCTTTTTCTCTAGGCGGACCGATCCGGCCTGCCAGAATGTAGATTCCTTCCTCTTTTGTTATTCGAATCCGTTGGCGTAGATAAGTTCTTGAATATCTTCAACGGTGTAACGGCGTATGACATAACTCATAATATATGTTGGACAAAAATGTCCTTACAAATATCCCCCTATGTCAACGCCGGTACATACATAAAAACAAACATCCGAATTATCAACCAACTAAAAATGCCTATACAAATCTACCCTTGCATGAACCCGAAACTGGAAAGATACAATTGAATAAGACTTCATCGTTTGTTCTTCAACTCTTCAGGAATCTCAACGCTTTTCTCATCAGGGTGTGCAATCAAATGATAATCCATGTAGTACCTACGCACATGATAAAAAGCAAAATACCATGTGACATATCGAGTTTGAAATGAGATATCAAATGACGAAAACATGCTGTATCAAATCTCAAAAAACTCAAAACTCCCCCGTAATATGATAATTCTTTCTCCCCCTTTTTATGATGTCCCCAAATAGACAAATGAGAAGAATAAATCAGACAAACAAAGCAAGGGTGTCACAAGGAATAAACAACTATTTTTTTGAATTTTTCAAAATTTTTCAAACAAACAAGAAACACACCATGAACGATCACAAAAACAACCAAGTCGATGATAGCGTAAATGAAGTGGTGTGAACAAATTCGATAGGAGAATCAATGCATATAAACATGACATATGTGCATGATGAATATTGGATACTCCTAACGAATGAACTCAAGGTCTTCCTTTGGTGTAAAAAGGTGGTAATATGAGACATCGACTCAATCAAATCAACAAATCTAAGCTAAAAATGATTTTCACACCAATAACGTCCAAAATGATTTAATGCTTTTTCAGGACTTTCAAGGAAGTGCAAACCCGTTTGAATTCTCCAACCAAACTCCCTCAGATTTATATTTTGAATATAGGTAATCTAAATTCTCAAACTTTGGAGAATTGAAGGTGAAACCTAAATGGCCCATATTTGGCATGAAAATCTTTTTATTGCCTTTCAATTTTTCGGGCTCTTTTAACCTCTTTGGACCCCGGATAATAAAATTCCTCCATTTTTAGGTCCTTTTGAACGGTGGCGTTTGCGCAAAGAAGAGATAATTACCTTTCGCAGCCCCTCCCCGTTCGTAAACAAACACTCAGACTCACAAAAACGGTTTTTACATGCATTCCAATCTTGTCAAGTTTTATCGCATATTGTAAGTTGTATAGACAGAATTGAGATGGAAACACTCAAGCCAATATGTGATAGATAAGTGCAATAATCAAATATAGCCGTGCATGTGTGCAATAAAGGAGATAGGATATCACTAATCACATCGCAAAGACTCCAATCAATGTAAAGCACATGGATGAAATGATGTAGCGTCTCAAATCTCTATCAAATAGTCACATGAATAAGTGGAATGAAATTGTGACTTGGCTATCTTAAATGTTCATCCATAAAAGGAGCAAAAGAAATACAAAAATCGTTTTGGGCTTTTCTCAAGAGAATAAATAAATAGCTGTACAACAAAATAATGATACATATAAAACAAACTCGCAATAGGAAGCATATGATATGAACATGAAAAAGTAACCTATGCTAGACACGGACCAACCCTTCAGTCAACAGTGCAAATACCCAAAGACTTCCTAAGACACTCAAATCTAAGGGCATCTAAAGGTTTCGTGAAAATATCGGCTAACTGACGGTCGGTGGGAACAAAACTCAGGGATACGACTTTCTCCTCAACAAGCTGTCGTATAAAGTGCTCACGTATCCTGATGTACTTTGTGCGCGAATGCTGGACTGGATTGCGGGATATGTGAATCGCGCTCGTGTTATCACAGGAAATGGTCATGGTGTCCTGTGAAATCCCATAATCCTCCAGCATTTGCTTCATCCACAAGAGTTGCGTGCAACAACTCCCGGCGGCTATGTACTCAGCCTCCGCAGTAGACAAAGAGATGGAATTTTGCTTCTTGCTCAGCCAGGAGACAAGAGCAAAACCAAAATAGAAACACCCACCAGAAGTGCTCCTACAACCATCTACATCCCCGGCCCAATCGGCATCAGAATAGGCGGATAAACGATCATCAGTATCAAAGGAATACCAAATACTGTATGAGAGAGTCCCACTCACGTATTTAATAATACGTTTTAGAGCAAGTAAATGTGACTCTTTCGGGGACGCCTGATATCGCGCACAGACTCCAACATTAAAGGCTATGTCGGGACGACTGGAAGTCAAGTAGAGAAGACTACCTATCATACTCCGATACAAGGTTTGCTCTACATCCATGCCTGAAGTGTCCTTACTAAGCTTGGTAGTGGTACTCATAGGTGTACGTGCATGCTTAGCGGAGTCTAAACCAAATTTCTTCACTAGGTCTCTAGCATACTTGGATTGGGAGATGAACATCCTATCCTCTAGCTGATGAACCTGAAGACCAAGGAAGAAAGTAAGCTCACCAACCATGCTCATCTCAAACTCACTTTTCATCTCCTCTTCAAAGTGATGATCATATTGAGAGCACGTGGATCCAAAGACTATGTCGTCCACATAGACCTGGGCAACCAAAATTGCACCGTCATCTCTCCTGACGAACAACGTCATATCAACTCCCCCTCTCTTGAAGCCAAGGGCTAAGAGATAGGAAGTAAGCCTCTCGTACCAAGCACAGGGTGCTTACTTCAAACCATATAAGGCTTTCCTCAGATAGTATACGTGCTCCGGGTGCTGAGGGTCTTCAAACCCTTTTGGTTGTTCCACGTAAACCTCCTCCTGTAGAATGCCATTCATGAAGGAACTCTTGACATCCATCTGATATAACTTAAAGCGCAGATGACATGCGATGGCGAGTAGTAAGCGGACAGACTCAAGCCTCACAATAGGAGCGAATGTCTCCCCAAAGTCTACACCCTCTATCTGTGTGTAGCCTTGAGCGACCAACCTAGCCTTATTTCTGATTATGGTACCATTTTCATCCATTTTATTCTTAAAAATCCATCGGGTACCTATCACATTAGTCTTACTAGGTCGGGGGACTAGTTCCCAGACATTATTCTTTTTAAACTGAAGCAACTCATCCTGCATAGCAGGTATCTAGTGTTCATCCTTGAGTGCTTCTTTATGATTCTTGGGATCGAATTTGGACGTGTAGCAAAGATGGCTAACAACGTTCTCTAGCTGAGCACGAGTCTTGACCCCTAGAGTAGGATCACCAACAATGGCAGAAGGGTCATGACTCTTGCGAACCCAAGCGGGTGTGTCCCTTAACACATGAATAGGGTCCACAGGGTGTGGGAGAGGAACAGGTAAATCACTGTCAGAACAATACTCATCCTCATACTGAAGGTTAGGATCAATAGACGTTGGAGGTTCGTCATCTTGCACAGTGACGTTTATTGACTCCATAACCTTAGAGCTCTTCAGGTTAAAACCCGGTACGCTCTACTATTCGATGAATAGCCTAACAATATTCCCTCGTCGCTTCGGGAGTCAAACTTTCCTAATTGCTCTCTATCCCGTAGGATGTAGCATTTACTCCCCAAAACATGAAAATATGTCAGGTTGGGCTTCTTGCCAGTCCACAACTCATAAGGTGTTTGCAGTGTGTGTGGACGCAGATAAACCCTATTCACCCTGTGGCATGCAGTAGACACTGCCTCTGCCCAAAATCTCCTAAAAACTTTACGACCTAGAAGCATAGATCTAGCCATCTCCTGGATCATTCTATTCTTTCTCTCAATAATCCCATTTTGCTGAGGAGTCTTCACAGAAGAAAACTCATGTTTGATCCCAAGGCTATCACAATACACATCTACCTTTTCTTCCTTGAATTCAGTGCCGTTGTCACTACGCATCCTGTTAATAGTGACTCCGTGTTGATTTTGCAGGACACGACACTTGGTCGTTAAAAACTCTAGAGCATCGGATTTCTCTCTCAGAAAACCTACAATGGAGTATCTGGAGAAATCGTCTACCATAACGAGGATATACCTCTTACCACCCAAACTCTCGGTACGAGTAGGACCCATAAGATCCATGTGAATCAGCTCAAGAACTCGGGAGGTGGTAATGGAATGTAACTTCCTATGAGGGCTCCGAATTTGTTTTCCCAACTGACAGGGTCCACAAACCATGGAAGTTGATTTTCCAAGAGATGGTAAGCCATGTACTAGGTCCTTTTTAGCTAAGCGAGTGAGATCTCTAATATTGACGTGACCTAGACGTTGGTGCCACAGATCCATAGGAGTGATCGTGGCGCTTTTGCAGACAAGTGAGGAAGTAGGCTCAGTCCCATAACAATTATCCTCGGTGCTCACCCCTTGCATCAAAAGTTTACCGGCTTGATTGTAGACACTACACACGTCCCGGTCAAACTTTACTACAAAGTCGGTGTCGCACAGCTGACTAATTCTGAGAAGGTTTACTTTTTAACCTTTGACGTATAACACATTCTCTAGCTTAGGAAATCCTGGTAACTCTACAGTACCTCATCCTACAATGCTAGACTTGCTCCCATCTCCAAAGGTGACTCTGCCATCCTGATAATCCTCAAAAGATGTAAAAAATGAGGCATCACCTGTCATATGTCTGGAGCATCCACTGTCAAAATACCACTGTGAGGTATTATGTGCTTTGAGAGCAATATGAACAACAAGGGCTTTCTTATCTTTCTTTGGCACCCAAGAAGTGGTAACCTTTTGTTTACCCTTGTTGATGTTGGTTTTAGCCGGAATGTGAGAAGCATTTACAGACGCTAGTGACATCCGTCGTAATTCCTTCATCAAGCTCTGTGATGTGGCGGCGAAGAACTCAACTCGCTCTCTCAGACTAGAAAACTCATCAGTATGATGTGGTGGAGCAGTAGTACGTCGTGTCCGACCCATGCTATAGTAAAACTCCCTGAGGTGGCCTTTCCTTTTGCAATAAGTACAAAAGAACACAGTCAAAGGCGGACCTTGGTTTCCTTTTCTTGGTCGAACTCTCCTTCGAGGATTTTGACGATGGCCATAAAGATTCGTAGTAAACTCAGGAACTGGTCCAGGTGCAATTTGGGAGGTGGAGGCACCATCATAACCAAGTCCCTGCCTATCACCAAAACCTAAAGCGGGGCCGAGGAGCATTTTTCCCATTTTCCCTGATCTGTCCTCGATTTGTACCTTGACTTCCCGTGCTTTCTCAAGATCATGAGTCAGTTGGGCAACAAGGGCTTCAAGTTTCTTCCGAGTCTCCACGGAGGAATGGAGCTCACTCGTAAGACTAGCCACTTGTTTAGTCAAGTCCCCTTTCTCTTTCTCAAAATTACTCTCTCTCTCTCTCTCTCTCTCTAAACACACTCTCTTTCTCAACACAGGCAGATTCACTCTCTCTCAGGGCGGTGCAGGTGGAGGACTCTCTCTCTCTCGCTTTTCTTAAATCTTCCTCTAAGCCGGTGATCTTAAGAACTAACGCTTTGTTACGCTTTTTAGTTTTAAACGACTCAGAATACAACTCAGCGTAGGCGCGTTGAATATCACTCTCGCTCTCACTTGTGTCATCCTCCCCCTCACTCACATCGATCTCACTATCGAGGTGTCCCTGTGATGCATCATCCTCATCGTCGTGAGGAGAACAAGTAGTGCTTACATGACTAGCCATGAATGCGGTGAAGTTACAATCATGCGGTGACTCGTCTCCAGAATCCACCGACTCGACCTCACTGTCGTCGCTAAGGGTAGCATTAAGGACAACTTTCCCTTTCTCTCTGTTCAGACGTGTGGCACACTCAAAGGCTCTATGACCCCTACCGTCGCACTCAAAGCATCTCTCACTATCTTTCTTAGGAGGATCTTTAAAAACTTTTTCATTTTTCTTTTCAAACTTATTTTTCTCAAATTTCTTTTTATCTTTAAAATTGCCATTTTTCTTAAATTTGAGAATCCTTTTGAAATTTTTTGCAAAAAGAGCCAAATCATCTAAGTCAAAATCACAATCAAAATCTGACGTGTCAGTCTCTCTCTTTCTAGATGACTCTACTCTCTTTCTAGCCGACCCCTTACTCTTTCTCTCTTGGGCATTAAGTGCAATTCCCTTATCTTTAGACTTAGAAGTTTTATAGGGAACATATCAATTTCATATGTTTACAAATCTCCTACAAGTTCTTCCAATTTTAGCGTATTTAAATTACCCATAGAATTTAACACAGTGACTTTAGGGATAAAACGCTTAGGAAGGGAACGAAGAATCTTTTTAACAACTCTAGCATGAGGAATATGTTCACCAAGATTAAAGCTAGTATTAACAATGTCAGATAGTCTAGCATAAAAGTCATCAAAACATTTAGATTCATGCATGGTCATGGTTTCAAATTGAGTTGTTAAATTTTGCAATTTAGACTCTTTTACAGCATTGGTTCCTTCATGGGTAAGTTGTAAAACATCCCATGCCTCCCTTGACGTGGTGCACATCATGATACGTCGGAACTGATCGGGAGTGATGGAACCGGAAATAGAACTCAAACCTTTAGAGTTAAAAGAAGACCATCTAAATTCATCTTTAGTCCAAGAGGTGACAGGTTTTAAATTAGTCACGTTTTCCACAGTGACGGAGGGAGGTGTCCACCCTCTTTCAACTAAAATCCAAACCCTTTCATCTATGGCTTTTAAAGCCGACCTCATGCGGGCTTTCCAATATGCATAATTTGTCCCGTCAAAAACAGGCAATTTATTATATGATTTCTCCATTTGAACACGCACTTTTTCAAAAATCAATTTTTAAAAAAATTAATATCTTAGAAAAATTTTGCGGAAAATTACACGGTAAAATTGTGTAACTGGCTCTGATACCAATTTGAGAGGAGTGTGCACGTGCGTTCACTAAGAAATTATATAATTAAACACAGTTTTAACCCAATTAAATCCTAAACATGCAATTATATGTGATTGAACAAGATGATAACATATGCAAGAACATTCAAACACATACATGTGAGGAAAAATCCCCCAAAGGGGCAAAACCATTTATTTTCATTATAATATTATAACTGTATAATTTTGAATTACAATGAAAATACAAGTGACTAAGAATTACCCTCAGGTGTCGGATTCTGTAGTCGGCGGCTGGAGATATCCCTTTCCAGTAGGGCAGTAATGAAAAAGAAGAGCGGTCTTCTTCACAAGGGTTGAACAATAACGGATTGTGTTCTAGGGTTACTAAAAGTGATTCACAAATGTATGAGAGGTTGTGTGAATCAAAACATGAGTTTGATTGCTCACAAAGTTGAAGACTTGAGTTTATGGATTCTGAAAATCGTGTGAAGAAGTCTTTCTAAACAAATCCCCGTAGTGGGTTTATAAAGGAATAACTTGGCCAAAAAAATCTGAACACGATCTGTTTGAAGTTATCCCAGGCGGACCGGTCCGGGTCTGAGGCGGATCGGTCCAGGTAGGCGGACCGGTTCTTTTTATTTTTGGCTTTATCGGTTGGCTATCGGTCCGGGATGTACTGGATTTTCAATAGGCGGATCGGTCCGGTACAGGGGCGGACCGGTCTGCAGGCGGATCGGTTCTTTTTCTCTAGGCGGACCGATCCGGCCTGCCAGAATGCAGATTCCTTCCTCTTTTGTTATTCGAATCCGTTGACGTAGATAAGTTCTTGAATATCTTCAACGGTGTAACGGCGTATGACATAACTCATAATATATGTTGGAAAAAAATGTCCTTACATCAATCTTTCAAGAGCACTGTTCCTTTCTGGAGATAGAGTGAGGTTTTGTTGAGTGTCTGTAGCTCGTACCGAGGAAGTCCTTCCAGGATGATAAGAATGATCATTGGATCTTTCAGTACGATATGAATCGGTGCATCTAGAATGAGATTCTTCTGGGAGTGACGTTGGTCTAGTTCGTGAAGAAGACAATCGGGTATTTCTCTGAATGCTTCGTTGCCCTGGTGCTCCACCCTGAATAGTTTGCATGAGTTGTCACATGGTTTCTTGCATGGCGGTCTGGCCCTGAGCCAAATTTGCCATTATTCCAGCCAGATTTTGGACACTTGGAGGAGTGGATGGATTTGGGGGGTTTCCAGCGTTTCGATTACTGGATTCAGGATTATCAGCCATTGGTGATGAATTATTTTAGTGAAAAACGATAATTACAGTCGTTTCCCACAGACGGTGCCAATCTGTTGATGTAAAAAATTAGATTATCTCTAATTATTTAATCACAGATAAAAAATAAATAAGACAAAGGATTTTAAAGTGGTTCAGCCTCGAAGGAATGGCCTACGTCCACTATTTTGTTATTGCTGACTGTTTGGAATTCTCGATAATAGATGTTTTACCAAGAAATTCTGAGTCCCCTGCTAATGAGGAGGTTACAATGTATTTATAACCTTGAGGCGATACAAATGAAAGAATAATACACAGCTGTCCAATAGGCGTATGCGTCTGTGTGATAATAATGAGCATTTAATGCGCAGTCATCCTCTTGATTATCCGGATATGAATGCTCTGTACGAGATGCAGCTCGGACCGCCTAAGTAGCTCGGTATACATGAGTTGCTCAGTACTGTAGAGTTCCTCGGAGAACACTTGTTGCTCGGAGCGTTTTGAGTTGGTCGGGGAGGTTGAGTTCCTCGGAGTCAATGTGTTGATCAAAAAATATTTACGAGTGCTATGTAGATTGACACGTGTCTCCACATAATTGGTCCACGTCAGCAGAATAAATTTGGCATCAACAATACCCTACGCTAAGTTGGGCTTGATCACATCACCCGTTGATTTGGGGATTTTTCTGTATTCAAGAATAACCTTGCTCTCTAGTCATTGATCTCCCAATGGAGCACAGAGTTCCGCGCTTTCGTGACATCTTTGGGGAATTTTGTATTACTTTGGAAGTTGTTTATGAGTTGATGGGTATTGAACCGTGTGGTGTATCGCCTTATGATGACACCCCACTTGATGCTGAATAAGTGAAAGCACGAAAAGATTTGGACAAGTTTGTTTGTGAGTGCATAGGATATTCTTCTAAGGACACTTTTTTCCAACTTATCAAATATTTACTCAAGGCACATGTCAAGTCTTCCAAGGAACAAAAGGAACATGGTAAAATCCCTGATACACCATTTGGCCCTGACAAAGGCCATGAATTAGAGTTAGCAACCTATATCCTTTGTCTGTTTTCTCCGTTTTTCTTTCCAGGAAATCCCAACGATCAACCACGTCGGGACTTGGTAAATATTGCAGTTAGATTACCTTATAAAATCAACATTCCCCTGGATGATATAACACTTGACTCCCTTTACACTTGGTTGTATCGGATACATATTGTAAGAGGGTAGTTATATTGGGGTTAGTGAATAACTGGATTTAGTGAGGCGTGGCCCACTCCAATGGAAGCTGTCTCCAAGGTCTCAAGAGCAGTTGTAGAAGAAAAATATCTATTTCTGGAAACAATGGAGCTTCTATAGTCACTATTTGAGAAAATAATGATTAACTACAACTTTTACAACAATGATAATATCTTAAAAAAGGGATCACTTGGAAGTGATGGCTGTTGGAAATGAAGAGACAAGCACTTCAGATACCAATGAGAGAGCAAGGAGAGAATACTCCCTGGTTAGATTTTGGCAGAGTAACAATGTTAACTTATGTTCTTGTTCTTGACTTTACCTAAGGGTCCTATTTATAGGTTTGAAAACTAGGGCTTATGTGGCATGTGCAAGCTAAAATGAGATAATCTTTGAGAAAACATCTGAATTGTACCTTTTCTCTCTCTTAATTGTTTGTTGCATGTCCTCTCTGAAAAGAATCACTTGGTGCATGCCAAAGTCAAAAAGAAAATATGCCAGGCATAGTGCCAAAAAACTTGCGAATGGCCTTGGGAGCCACTCACCAATGGCTAGTTTAAAATAATTTGTGAGCAGCATCTTGGCTACTCACTTTTTTGACTAAGTGTGGACTGTGTTAGTGCTTGAGTGAGATCTTGGGTCTTTTCTATTAGTATTATCTCTTTCCTAAGGTATCAAAGTGGTTGGGCCTTAGCTTGCCCAACAAAATTTACCTCTTAGCCACCAAACCAAAACTCCTTAGAGATCCCAATTGGCCTGCTCGAGCCCTGCTTGCTCTATCAAGGCAGGTGGCTGTGCAAGAAAAAACAATGTTAATAATTATTCAACATCTAAGATAATTCATAATTACTTGACTACTCATAGAGCATCCCCTCAATCTTTTAGGTTTGCTCGTATATTTTCTCTCTTGTCTTGGGGTTGTTCGTTGAGCAGCTACTCGCCAACCTTGAGATTGTTTAATTAGTTGTCTCTCTTTTGGTTTTCGGTCCACTTATTGTGGAACCCCCTTGCCCAATGCTCTGTCTTGGGCTCACTCGTTATGGAATCCCCTCGCCAAACATCCCGTTTTGACTTTATTCTGTCTTGGGCCCACTCTATGTGAACCCTCTCGCTAAATGTTTGAGGACCGAGTCAAGTCCTATTTTGGACCCACTCGTTGTGGCCCCTTTCGTTAAGTGGACCTTTTGGTCCGTTCTATCTTTTGGTCTACTCGCGTGGCACCTCCTAGCCAAATTTGGCTTATTTGATTAAAAGCTCATTTAGGGCTTGCTCGTGTGGCAGCCCCCTCGCCTAGTTGTGCACCCACTCATCTAGCACCCCTCACACTATTGGGCCTATTTATGGATAGTTGAGTGGGTTCCCCTCTACACATATTGACATGCAATTCTTTGTCGGTTGATGTGATGTGTCCAATTTTGCCAACACCATTATTTTTACGGGGTTCTTCCATGTCAGGTTCTCTAATCCTGCCCCGCTAAATTGCCAATCAATAAGTTTCCCATCAAATGTTCAAGGATAATTTATTGGAATAAGAAGCAAAGTAAGATGATTCTTCTTCCTTTAATTGATGATAAACTTAAATTCCTCTACATATACCATACTCTCAGGACATACATGCTCAAATGTGGTTCTTCTTCAAGGAAAAGGCTTATACTATTGCTCTTATTCTCGGACAATATGCTCTATCTGATGATCCATTGTTGGCTATGGTTCTTCTAATGACACCGAGCTACCTACCCTTATTTACAGAGTGGAATGTTAAGAGCGAGCTTTATAACCCCACAGATGTTCAAGAAGATTTGGCTATGATGCTGGCATCCCAAATCCTTTTTGCTGAAGTAGCAATATTGCAGATCATTTTATTCATCTTACTTTAGTGTCAGGAATAATGCATCTCATCTTTTCAGGAAGTACCATAGAATCTTGTTCGTGACCAATAAGAAGAGAATAGGGGATGCATCTCTTGAGTGGTTATGTCACTACTAACCGACTCAACTCAAATTGTTCAGAGATAACCACAATACCCAGTGGTTGAATGATATGGACCATTGAACCTTGGTCTAAAAAATGACTCAACTACTGAGGTTGAATTTGACCTTAGCACTTTGAAAAAACGTTTGACAAAAGAGATGCCTCCTTTAGCCTTTATTAGCGAGGTTACTCAAGGGGGGAAGTAAGGCAAGAAAGGAGGCATTACTGTAGCTGCTGGAACGAAGAGGAAATATTTTTTGACTATAGATCCCTCGCAAGAGAGGTCTTCCCCCAAAGCTGCCAAAAAATCCAAAGTGACCCAAGGTTCCTTTGAGTTGGCTGGCTGATTAGGCATAAATTCTTCCTAATTTATCCCTTAATTTAGTTACTTTTAGCATCTCGAACAACGTAATCGAGTTGAATTTATCTCATAATCTTGCTACTGACTTATCCTAACGAGTACACCGAGTTTCAGGTATTTCGTATTGATTTTACAGGTATTTGATGTCAAGAAAGAAAGAAAGAAACTGGAAGAATCGAGAAACGAAAAGAAGGAAAGTCAAAAGGGTAAAAGTGTAATTTTTACCCTGAATTCCGATGAGATACCTAAAGAGAAATTGAAGATATTACATTCATGAGCACACAGAAAGAAACGATACCTCAATCGGAGTCCCAAAACAAAAGTTATGAGCAGTCAAAGTTGGAGAAAAAGTTAAATAGGCAGACTGGTTCGCCCTCACCCCGGACCGGTCCGCTGTGCCATACTCCAGAAGACGCTGGATCGAAAGAAAATTGAAGAGGGATGAAAAATAAAAGAACCGATCTGCATGGGAGGCAGACCGGTCCGCCTAATCCCCAGACCGGTCCGACTGTCGAGATTTTAAAATCTTATCCTCCTCCTATGAGAGTCCTAGTGCAGCTACAACTCCTGAATTTTTGTAGGGTATAAAAACCCATTTTATTATCATTATTTGGATGGAGAATTTTAGTTAATTTTCCATTCTTTTTCAGAAACCCTAGTTTAGATACAGTTTACAGTTTTAATTCTAATAGTGAAGATTATTGAGAACTTCTTTGATTACAAGTATTCTTAATTGCTGCTGTTACTGCTTTGGTAAGATTAGTGAGTTATTTCTTCAATCCAATTCTTTTCTACATTATTCCACAAGTTTTCTTTAGTTTAATCATGGCTTTCTGCAAATCAAACACTGTTTTCATTACTTTCAGCATGCTAGGCTAGATTTTCTAAGGTCGGGATACATGAACCCAGCCTGATGTGATAGTTGCATGTGTATAATTAATCCTCTGAATTTAGTGATTGATTACGACCGTATCACGTAGGAACACAACAATTGTAGATCTTTAGATCTCGTTTGCTTCTGAGTAACCGAGATGCTTTAGAATGCAATTCGAGTGTCACTATCGCGATACCGATTTACTCGTCCTCAGATTAAGTATGATGCAGGCTTGAACCTCATATACGTAATGCTTGGGAGTACTAAATTTTGGGTCTAATTAATCAGTTAAATTTACGATTAGTATTTTACCTGCAATACACTAGGATTTGGGGATTGTATTCCCGTCCTGTTTTTCTTCATCATATAGTTTAAAGTTTCAAATCTTTCTTCATCAGTATTTTAGGTAATTTAGTATAATTGCACCTTTTCATAATTCCATAATTGCATTTAGTATAGTCATTCTCAAAACCAAATCAAATTTTCCTTTCTTTTTAGAGTCAGAGTTAGGTTTCATTCATCTTTCCCGTCGTTACAACTTCGTTGTCCTATTTTCCTGTGGATACGATCCCGACTTACCGGGTTTATTACTAACGCGACAGGCTTGCACTTGAGCCTAGAGTGAACGCACATTAGAGACACTTTCTGAATCGCGTCAAGTTTTTGGCGCCGTTTTCGGGGACTTAGGTAGACTTAGGATTAGATCGAGTCAATCTAAAACTTTGACCAAAAATTTCAAAAAAATCAAAAAACATAAGAAAAATTCAAAAAGCACAAAAAAATTCACCATCATCTCTCACAAGCTATTAATGCAAAATTCTGAACTCACTCCCACACCCCATAATACTTCAACCAGCATTCACAAAAATCTAATCGCTGAGTACGACCTCGATAGCCCCCACACTCCTAACGCCCCACAGTTCTGAATTCCACCTCCCACATCGTCACACTCAATCTCCAATAACACCCCGTTTTCTTTCTTAGGACACACCTCCGAGCACATCTCGAGCACACCAAGTGAGAGCACCGAGTCGTTAAGAGAGGGAGAGAGATGTCGTAACACGGTAGTGCAGCCGCTGGTGAGGAAGAGGCCCCATACCGCCCGATGTGAGAAATCTTGTATCCCGAGCACATTGTCACTCCGGGATGCATTATTCTCCCGTATAATGCTGGGAATTTTTTTTTCAAAAACGGGATGATCCAGATGCTACCCCATTACCATGGTATGGATTCTAAAAAACCATATCTCCATATTAGGGAATTTGAGGATGTGTGTGATACTCTCAATGATCAAACTTGCACACAAGAGGTGATCCGCCTCAAACTCTTCCCCTTATCGCTAAAAGATAAAGCAAAGACCCGGCTATGGTCTCTACCGCCAAGCTCGATTCCATCTTGGAACGAGTTGCAATCTAGATTTCTCAAGAAATTCTTCCCACCACATCGAACAATCTCCATAAAGGCTCAAATTCAAGCGTTCAGACAATCAGAAAATGAGCATTTCATCGATGTTACGAGCGGTTCAACAAGTTAGTTACTTCATGCCCCCATCATGGATTTGATACGGTGCAAATAATTTATTTTCTCTATAATGGGCTGAACCTACCTCCAAGAAACTCGTTGAAACCATAGGTAGCGGTCCGTTTGTCGATTTAGACGCCCACGATTCTGAGCTTCACCTGAGGTATGTCTCCGAGACTACCCAATCCTGGAATACTTCTGATCTAAATGCTCAAATTCAAAATCGTCAAATGACCACCACTCCATCGGCGTCCGACCTATTTCATGTAGAAAAGACTTCTATAGCGGACAGTCGACTCGATATACTTGAAAAAGGACTGCGAGGCGTACGAGAGGTATTGGGAAGAGGACCAACTGAATCCATACCGAACCCCGTCGAGAAGGTGTGTGCGATTTATGAGGTGGGACATTCAACTGAAGAATGCCCGACTATACCCGCCTATAAAGTGATGCTTCAAGAGCAAGTTAGTGGTATAGGAGGATTTAAGGGTAATTTCAGTGCACCGCACGGGAATTCTTACAACCCTTCATGGAAAAACCATCCTGGTTTTAGCTATGGGAAACAACATGCTTCGATGAATCCTACTTCACATGTTGCCCCTCCTCCATCACAACACTTTCAACAAGCTCCACACATGCAAGGACATGTGCAATCACCACCACCTCAAGGAGCATATATCCCACCACCGTGGAGAACTCTCGAGGATACTATGAATCAATTTATCACTAGCCAGACTGCAACTAATGCTAGATATGATCTCCTGATTAGTGACATAAATACAAGTCTGTCAAAGATACAGTCCTCGTTGAGTGTTCAAGAGAAGGGCAAGTTTCCTGCCCAAGGCCAAAGACCTCCCCAAGGTTAAACTAGTGTTAGCTCCACCTCCACTGAACATCAAGAGCAATGTCAAGCTCTGACCACTCTTCATAGTGGGAGAGTCATTGATTTATCACCTCCCCCACGCGACACAATGAAAGATAAGGAGATTTTGCCCGGCACGAAAGAGGCCGAAGATGTCCCCTTAAATGAGATTGACAAAGAAGACACTAGTGAGCCCGAGGTAGTCGTGAAACCACCCTCCACGGCACCGTTTCCTCAAAGGTTGATTCCTTATCATAAAGGAAAGCCACGTGATGACGTGCTAGAAGTGCTAAAGCAAGTAAAGCTGAACTTACCTTTCCTCGATGCCATTAAGCAAATTCCAGCTTATGCAAAAGTCATCAAAGACTTGTTGACGGTAAAAAGAAAGTTGAAGGTAAAGAAGAATGTCTTTTTAGCTCAGAACGTGAGCTCCATTCTACTAAATGATCTCCCGCCTAAATTCAAAGATCCCGGTGCACCAACCATTTCCTGCATCATTGGAGAAAACAAAATCGAAAAAGACTTACTTTATTTGGGAGCAAGTGTCAATATCCTCCCTTATTCCATTTATAGGCAACTTGATTTGGGTGATCTCAAGCCCAAAAAAATCACTCGCCAATTAGAGGATCGAACCGTGAAGATCCCAAGAGGCATAGTCGAGGACGTGATTTTCCAAGTTGACACTTTCTAATTCCCGGTAGACTTTGTCATTTGGTACACGGAGCCCTCCTTCACCTCGAGAAACCATGTTCCCATCATCCTTAAGCGCCCGTTCTTAGCTACGACTAATGAAATCATCAATACTCGGAATGGGCGAATGAACCTCACCTTTGGGAACATGACCTTAGAGACCAACATCTTCCACATAGCCCAACATACGGGAGAAGAAGATGATCTTCACACGGTGAGCTTCATAGATGAGATAGTAGAGGAGAATTATTATGGAGACGCCTTAGGGTCCTATCTAGTGCCGAGACACAAGAGTGAGGGGACGTACACCGACTACGAGAGGGAGATTGGGGAGTTGAGAGAGTTACTCGATGAGAGAGCGTCGGACGAGGATGCGAGAGATGTAAATTGGGTTTCTAGATTCGAGGAAATACCACCGAGGGATACACACATGGTTCCCTCCGAAGAAAAGTTTCCAACCCTTGAATTGAAGAAACTCCCCTCCCATATTAAATATGAATACCTAGGAGAGGATGAGACATTTCCCGTTGTTGTCTCCTCTAGCCTAGACGAAGAGCAGGAGGGTAAATTGTTGAAAATTCTGAGAAAGCACCAAAGTACTTTTGGTTGGTGCATTGCTAATTTAAAGGGGATAAGTCCTTTGATTTGCACTCACAAGATCCATCTCGAAGAGGATGTCAAGCCCTCAATAGAAATTAAAGGAAGGCTAAATCCCAATATGAAAGAAATGGTGAGAACCAAAATTATCAAATTGTTGGATGCCGGGATTATTTACCCAATATCAGATAGCAAGTGGGTGAGACCTATTTAAGTCGTCCCGAAGAAGTCGGGCATGATAGTGATTGAAAATCCTAAGGGAGAGCTAGTTCCCCAACGTACCACCACCGGGTGGCGTATTTGCATTGATTACCGAAAACTCAATGCGAGAACTAGGAAAGACCATTTCCCCTTACTATTTATTGATCAAATGCTTGAGAGAGTAGTGGGCCACCCTTACTATTGCTTCCTTGATGGTTATTTCGGATATAACCAGATTGAGGTAGATGTACTTGACCAGGAGAAAACGACCTTCACTTGCCCTTTTGGTACGTTTGCCTACAAACGTATGCCATTCGGCTTGTGTAATGCACCCGCGATCTTTCAAAGGTGCATGTTGAGCCTATTTAGCGACATGGTCGAGAGAGGACTCGAAGTGTTCGTGGACGATTTCAACATTTTTGGCACCTCTTTCGACCTTTGTCTAGAAAAACTAGAAAAATTACTTGCCCAGTGTGTGGAAAAGAACTTAGTGCTGAATTGGGAGAAATACCATTTCATGGTCACCGAGGGAATAGTTCTTGGCCACACAGTATCATCCAAGGGAATAGAAGTTGATAGGGAAAAAATAGATGTCATAGCTGATCTGCCCCCACCAAAATCGCTCAAAGACGTGCGCTCTTTCTTGGGCCACGCGGGGTTTTATAGAAGGTTCATTAAGGACTTTAGCGCCATCGCTAGACCCTTAAGCAACCTACTCATGAAGGACACCCCATTCGAGTGAACGGAAGCATGTCAAAGCTCCTTTGAAAAACTGAAAACCATGCTTGTATCCACTCCCATCATGCAAGTTCCGGATTGGTCCTTACCATTCGAACTTATGTGTGATGCTAGTGATTTTGCGATAGGGACTATTTTGGGCCAAAGAAAAGATAAGCAGGCCCATGTCATCTATTATGCTAGTCGGACTCTTACCGGACCACAACTCAACTACTCTACTACGGAGAAGGAGTTGCTAGAGGTAGTCTGTGCCCTTGATAAATTTTGGTCATATCTTATCGGTTCTCCCATTACTTGCTTCACCGACCACGTGGCTTTGAAGTACCTACTTGCAAAGAAAGATGCAAAGCCGCGCCTCATAAGGTGGATCCTACTCCTACAAGAGTTCAATATCTCCATTAAAGATAAGAAAGGATTAGAAAACATCGTTTCCGACCACTTATCATGGCTTTCGTCCGACGTACCTAGTGATCCCATACCCATAGATGAATACTTTCTGGATGAGCAACTTTTTGCTACCTCTTCTTTGCCCTGGTTTGCGAATATAGTGAACTACCTTATCAAGGGAGCCGTCCCTCCTGATTGGACACCGCAAGATAAGAAGAGGTTTATTACTTGGTCGCGCATGTTTTTCTATGATGATCCCTTCCTTTTTAAATATTGCGCCGATAAAATCATCCGACGATGTGTACCGGATGACGAGATCCCGAAAGTCATCCAGTTTTGTCATTCAGAAGCTTGTGGAGGCCATTTTTTGACGAAAAAGACGGCCGCTAAAATTCTGCAATGCGACCTCTATTAGCCCACACTATTCCGGGATGTGAACGCTGCTTGTAAATCTTGCAATAGGTGCCAACGGATGGGAGCCATTATTCGACGAGACATGATGCCTCTTACACCCATACTCATCATTGAGATCTTCGACTGTTGGGGTATTGACTTCATGGGTCCCTTCCCCCCGTCCTTTGGTTTCCTATACATCCTTGTTGCGGTAGACTACGTTTCTAAATGGGTGGAAGCTATAGCTACCAAGAAAAATAACAACAAAGTGGTGATTAAGTTCCTGCAGGAACACATACTTTCCTGCTTCGGTGCTCCGAAAGCGATAATCAATGATAGTGGCACGCACTTTTGCAATAGGCCATTCACGAAGTTAATGAGAAAGTATGGTGTCGTTCACAAGGTTGGAACGACTTATCACCCACAAACAAATGGGCAGGCCGAACTAGAGAATCGAGAAATCAAGAACATTCTTGAAAAGACCATCAATCCTACCCAAAAATATTGGTCACTTAGATTGAACGACTCGCTATGGGCCTATCGCACCGCATATAAAAATCTACTCGGCATGTCCCCTTTTCGCTTTGTGTATAGAAAACCTTGCCATCTTCCCGTGGAATTAGAGCACAAGGCGTATTGGGCGATTAAGGAGTTAAATGCCATGGATAAGGCTGGTGAAGCTCATAAGCTTTAACTAAATGAGTTAGAAGATATACGCAATGATGCGTATGAGAATGCTAAAATCTCCAAAGAAAGGATGAAACTCGCTCACGATAGCATCATTCGACGCAAAGAGTTTCTTCCCGGACAACAAGTGCTTCTTTATAACTCTCGGCTTCACCTCTTTTCGGGCAAGTTGTGGTCACGATGGTCTGGCCCGTTTGTTATAAAGAATGTTTTCCCTCATGGAGCTATTGAATTAGATGATTTGAAAGGGGGAAATACATTCAAAGTAAATGGACAACGCCTAAAGCCATATCTAGAGGCGTGTGTGGAAGAAGTCGACACCGTTTGGTTATCGGACCCCGTTTACGGGGTAGAGTGAGTTGTACAGCGAGGTCGTCACACCCCCGATGCGTATGGGGTGAGAGTCGTGTGTGTAGTGAGAGTCGCGTGTGTAGTGAGTGTCGATAGGATTAGGGTACATTCGGGAAAGAGCATTCACATTTTTGGGAAATTGAGTCAAGCTTGGTATCGAGAGGTTTTTAGTCCAAAATTATTAGGGAGCATGTTGTGAAAGTGAAACGTTTTGGAGAAGAGAGATCAAAATTCAGTTAGGGGGAAATCCAGCTCAAATACAGAAGCCGGACTGGTTCCTTTATTTTAGGGCTGGACCGGTCCGCCCCGGATCGGTTCCTTTAATTTTGAGGCGGACCGGTTCGCTAGTCGAATTTGCCTACATAATAAAGGACCGAACCGGTCCGGTCCCCAGGTGGACCAGTCCGCTTTCTACAGATCTGTTTTTCCCCTTTCCCAAGGTTCACCCCCTTCTCCCCAATCCTCTCCATTCCCTCCAATTTATCTCCCCAACTCCCAAGCTTAACCCTTCACTCCCAAATACACCCCCCTTTCCCTCCAAACCTTTTCCCTCCAAATCCAAACCCTACCCCACACTTTCACCTATAAATAACCACCCAAACCCTCCCTTTCCCTCCACACCTTCAACCAAACTCCTCTCTTCTCCCTCCCTAATTTTCTAGAAAAAATCTCTCTCGTTATCATGGCCCAACGCACTGCCCCCACCAAGTAAGACTCCACCGACGGCCTCCCCTCCAGCCATGGGGAATTCCGTTCCCGCCAAGAGGAACGTTGGTGCCATCGATTCTTCGGTCCGGATCGCAAACTCCATTTAAAGCACGCTGTCCAATGGATCGATCTTCCCCAATCCGTCACCGCCCTTTTCATGGCTAGGGGTTGGTGCCGATTCCTCAATGAACCATATGAAGCGGAATGGGCGGCCGAGGTGCGCTCCCTTTATGGCACCCTTGTTAGGACGGGCCAATTTGAGGCCCAAGCTTACGTGGATGGGAACATCGTCCCCTTTTCATTGGCCCTTCTCATGGCAAAATTGGACGAATATAATGTTCCCGACGTCCAAGAATTCACTTACCCTCAGAACATCACCCCGATCGCCAAGGAGGTGATCATGGACCGCATTGCCCCCGGTGTTGCATGGACGGGGCAAACTGTCGCGGTGGGCTGCCTCAATGAGAAGGCACGCCTCGCCTTTCAAATTGTGTGCGCCAATATCTTGCAAACGTCAAACGACTCAGTGATGCGGCCCCGTCAGGCCACCTTGACCTACCACCTCTTTGACCCACACAGTTCCATCTACTAGGCCCGCACCTTATATGTCCGACATCTTGGTCGCTGCCCTGGATGAGAAAGGTGCCGCCCCACTTCCCTATGCCCGTTTGATCACTTCCATCCTCAAGGACGCTGGCATTGCGGCACCGCTCGATCGAATTCGCCTCTCAGGTCCTTTTGGACAGGGGACCCGCACTAAGAGCGCCAAACAGCTAGCTGTCCTTCGGGCAAGGCGAGGAAGTGATAGTGAAGAAGAGGCTGCCTCGAGCGAGAACGACGAAGAGGAAGAAGAAGCAGCCGGTGCGGATGTTAAAATGGGTGATGTCGGTCCGGATGAAGAGTTGGCGGACGAAGAAGATGACCCTAATTTTGAATGGGCGGGTAGCGACCTCACGAACCGTATGGCAGTGCTTGAGATGAGCTTCGACAACTTTTTGACCGAATACCGTCGCGATACGAACTTGATATTCTATTTCCAAGCGGACATATACCGATGCCAAGGGGACCCTAATGAGCCCCTGCCATCTTATTTCTATAACCCCTATGGCCCCGACGCGCCCGGTTTGTCCTAACCCCCGCCCCAGTGAAGCTTGATGTGGTTATGGCAATTTTTATTTGTTTTTCCTGTTCACGTGTTTGTATGCTTTTCCTTGTCATTGTACCACAGGTCCTGTTTTCAATAAAATCTGCATTTTCTCCATTTGTTTGTTTTATTTATCGCACTTATTATTTTGCCTTATTTAGCTTTTAGTCCTTTTTGCTTGAGGACAATGCAAAAGTCCAAGTTAGGGGGGGGTCACAAGTGCGTATTTCTAAAACTTTACAAATTTTAAAAAATGCCCAGAAATTTCCAAAAAAAATCATAAAATTTTGAAAAATCCAAAAATATTTTTGTTCAAAATAAAAAAAAATTGGAATTCAAAATTTTCAAAAATATCATTAAAAGTCCGATTGAAGTCTCAAGTTGTAAAATTTAACATACACAAAGCCGAAATTGACTAAAGATGGAAATTGAGCAAAAATTGACGACTTAACGAATAAGTGTGGAGATTAACAAACCCGGTGAGATTCCAGCCTATCACTTTTTTGCGAGTTTTTAAATCAATCCGAGTGAATTGTTAACTCAAAGTTCTTTTTAGCATCTAAAAAGTCATCGAGGATCTCGATCCTTCATTTTGATTGGTTATGCAAAACATGTGTGATATTTCTTTGAAAAACGTGCCAAAAATGATCTCTAAACTTAAATTCATCTCGAAACGCATATGGTAACGCAATTGGCATTTTGGACAATGAAGTAGGCCCTCGTTTGTCACCCAAATATATTGGCCAGAAAAAGATGCAAAAAATCACCCCTTTTGCAACCCAAATTGAGCCAAATAGATTTTCCCTTTCGTTTGACAACCCGAAAAACCCAAATAGCTTGGAATTGAAAGAAAAATGAAAAAAATTCAGAATTAAGTCCGAAAAGTGCATATAAAGGGGCAAGAAAAAATTTAGATATGCTCAACAAAAATAGCAAGAAAAGAAGTGAAAAACAGAAAAAATAGAGAAAAATAAGACAAAATGAGTAATAGCCCGTGAAAAAGCACAAATGGACATCATAAATGACTTTTCCAATTCCAACCTTCCCTACCTCTTTCATTTTACCCAATATACCTTAAACCCCTGAAAAAGTCCTAACCGAGTCTAAATTGCGAAATTGGTTTCCGCGTGGAGAGCTAATACACCAAAAGATAATAAAAGAGATTGAATACGCTAAAAAGAGGCAATGTTCCCGTTTTTAAGACCGTAATCCATTGATGAGATCCTATCACTATAAAATTTTCGTCTTTCTACTTGTATGCGTGACTTTACGTCCATTATACTTACTCTTTATATCACGCATACCGAGAGAATATCCACCTTCCGAGTGATTCATTTGAGAGAGTATTCAGTGAGAATTTGAATCAAAACGAATTTTTGGATAAGTAACGTAATGATCAATCGGTGGAAATTGGCGGTTAAATTTCTGGCTTCGCACACACGCACTACGATTTGAGACTATTGAACATGACTTGATGAAGACTATTTTCTTGGAAAGTTTGAATTGTACAATTTTTGCAGATTTTGATTTTTCCTTGAGTCGAATTTTGTGGGTATATTCACTACAAACCCCCACGAGACATAACTCGTCCTACTAGGGTAACCTAGGGGTTTAAAGGCTTGTTGCATATGCTAAATGCAATCGCTTTCCCTCGAAAAAGGTATTCTATCTCAATAAAATGTTTTTCAAAAGTTGAGCCTTACAAGGATTCTTTTACATTGCTCGGGACGCGCAAAGTTCTAAGTTAGGGGGGTTTGATTAGGCATAAATTCTTCCTAATTTAACCCTTAATTTAGTTACTTTTAGCATCTCGAACAACGTAATCGAGTTGACTCTATCTCATAATCTTGCTACTGACTTATCCTAACGAGTACACCGAGTTTCTGGTATTTCACATTTATTTTACAGGTATTTGATGTCAAAAAAGAAAGGAAGAAACCGGAAGAATCGAGAAACGAAAAGAAGGAAAGTCAAAAGGGTAAAAGAGTAATTTTTACCTAGAATTCCGATGAGATAAAGAGAAATTGAAGATATTACATTTATGAGCACATAGGAAGAAACGTCACCTCTATCGGAGTCCCGAAACAAAAGTTATGAGGAGTCAAAGTTGGAGAAAAAGTCAAATAGGCAGATCGGTCCACCCCCACCCCGGACTGGTCCGCTGTGCCAAACTCCAGAAGACCCCGAATCGAAAGCAAATCGAAGAGGGAGGAAAAATAAAAGAACCGGTCCGCCAGAAAATTAAAAGAACCGATCCGCATGGGAGGCAGACCGGTCTGCCTAAGCACCGGACCGGTCCGGCTGTAGAGATTTTGTAATCTTATCCTCCTCCTATGAGAGTCCTAGTGCAGCTACAACTCCTGAATTTTTGTAGGGTATAAAAACTCATTTTATTATCATTATTTGGACAGAGAATTTTAGTTAATTTTCCATTCTATTTCAGAAACCCTAGTTTAGATACAGTTTACAGTTTTAATTCCAATAGTGAAGATTATTCCGAACTTCTTTGATTACAAGTATTCTTAATTGCTGCTGTTACTGCTTTGGTAAGATTAGTGAGTTATTTCTTTAATCCAATTCTTTTCTACATCATTCCACAAGCTTTCTTTAGTTTAATCATGGCTTTCTGCAAATCAAACACTGTTTTCATTACTTTCAGCATGCTAGGCTAGATTTTCTAAGGTCGGGATACATGAAACCAGCCTGATGTGATAGTTGCATGTGTATAACATTAATCCTCTGAATTTAGTGATTGATTACAATCATATCACGTAGGAACACAAAAATTGTAGATCTTTAGATCTCCTTTCCTTTTGAGTAACCGGGATGCTTTAGAATGCAATTCGAGTGTCACTATCGCGATACCGATTTACTCGTCCTCAGATTAAGTATGATGCGAGCTTGAACCTCATATACATAATGCTTGGGAGTACTAAATTCTGGGTCTAATTAATCAGTTAAATTTACGATTAGTATTTTACCTGCAATACACTAGGGTTGGGGGATTGTATTCCCATCCTGTTTTTCTTCGTCATATAGTTTAAAGTTTCAAATCTTTCTTCATTAGTATTTTAGGTAATTTAGTATAATTGCACCTTTTCATAATTCCATAATTGCATTTAGTATAGTCATTTTCAAAACCAAATCAATTTTTCCTTTTTTTTTAGAGTCAGAGTTAGGATTCATTCATCTTTCCCGTCGTTACAACTTCGTTGTCCTATTTCCCTGTGGATACGATCCCGACTTACCGGGTTTATTACTAACGCGACAGGCTTGCACTTGAGCCTAGAGTGAACGCACATTAGAGACACTTTCTGAGTTGCGTCACTGGCATACACCCAGAGTTGGGCATGTGTTTTGGCCGGATCGGATTGAAAAATGCCTCTTCGAAAAATATTCCAATTTTTTTGGAAATAAAATAATTATTTCAATTTCCAATCCGATTTTTTTTAGAAAATTAAAAAAAATCACAAAATACAATAAAAATCCAGAAAATTCCAAAATTTTGAAAAAATAAATTTATTATTTTCGATTGCTAAAAATTCTCATGTTAAAGAAACGAAGAAAAATGTTTAACCCAACATATAAATACATGAGGATATGACCCATTTTTTTATTTGTGTAAAGATTAGGAGAAGAATCTCCTTTTATAGAGCACTACTTTGGAACCCTTATCCTCTCACAACCTATGTGGGACATGAGAAAGTTTTAAAATTGGGAAAAAATCAGAAAAATCAAAAATCAAAAAAAAAATTCGAAAAAAAATCGAAAATAATTTGGAAAAATTGGATCGACATAGTTTCGAAAAAAAGGATAAAAAAATTAGAAAATCAAAAATTCAAAATTATTTTTGATTTCCAATCCGTTTTTTTTGAAAAAATAAAAAATTGTAAAATCGGAACGCGAAAATCTAAAATTTCATACCACATTCGGAATAAATCGGATCGAAAATAAAAAAATCAGACAGGCTAAACCTCATAGAAAAGACGCAAACAACGGTAACTAATGTTCTATTTAAAATGAATCTCATTCCTGTTGGTGTAGATGATGCTGTAAATGGTTTAGAGAGAAGTTATCTAGCCGATGGTTTTATTATTTCTCAGGTTCCTCACACGCAGATTTCTCCAGTTGTATAAATGGAAGAAGGATCTCCCAATGATGTGCCTCCTTAGAGGAAAAAAGACCTGAAGAAAAAACTAAGTCAGGCTCATGTGATTATAACTCCAACCTCTTCACCTCCAGGTTCCTATGAGCGAACCTTGAATAATAGGCCAAATGATGCTGTGGAGGATGCTTCCACGCATAATGCTTCATATGAGAAACCTCAACAAACTCAACAAGTAATTCTTTTATTTAAGTGTGGAATGTTTTTTAGTTAGAGAAATTTTCTTGTAACATGCTTTGTATTTCAATCTGTAGGATGTTCTTCCATCACCAGTGGGAGTTGTGAACATTAATGAAAAACCTCCTCTAAGGGAATAACTAAGTCTAATTTTTGAAGAAACTGTAGTTTCTCCTTCCTCATTGACCCATTCTTCAATTATTGGGCTTACATATTCTTGAAGGACTCCCCCCAAACGTGCTGCTGAGGTGGTAAACAAATGGCCAATAAAGAAGGAAGCAGTTGGAGACTCTATTATTGCTACTGAATCATCATCTCCTTCGTCTTCAATAGAGTTACCACTTGTTGTGGTTCCTCCCATTATCACTTTTAAGGTATATTAGCTTTGTCTTGATTGATTTTACACAACCTCAATAAGTGTAAATTATCAAGTCTTGATTGAATTTTGTAATTGTAGGTGAGTATGTCGTCACAATCTGTGCTTCCTCTAAATAAGCTTGCTCTTGTTCGTGAAATCATCATTGAGGTAATTGCCTTTAGAAACAAAATGTTATTCTCTGTATTTTCTTAGGCATGAACTTTATTTATGAGCTTCTTCAGCTTGAGAGTTTTCAACATGACAGGGATGAAGAAAGGGAGCAGTGAGCTCTCCATAATGAGGTTGATCTGGAATTCATTCCTATCATTTTGAGGGTATACTTGTTCAAGCTTCATCAGATAATGTGGTTCTTCCCCCTTCCTCTTCTTTCAATTCTGTAAGAGGGTACTTTAGATTATATATGTGGAGGCGTAACCCCTATTGAGTATGGTAACCACGAGTTAAATTAGCCAACACCCTAGACTAATTATAGGAAACACACACACAAAACTCAATGAAGATGGACTCAGTTTAAACTCACAAAGCCTCTCGTGTATGACTCAGGGAATAATAATGAACTTTAGAAGTGACTTAGCTAGAGGGAGAGGGAAATAAGCACCCTAGATACATCCTGATAGGCAGGTAGCAACACACCAAACTCCCTCAAGAATCTCTGTCAAATATTAAAAGCTTCGCAATAAATGACAATGGTGAGTCAGTGAACTCTCTAGTTTGCAATGATTCTTTTTCTTAATTCTCCAAAAAGATCATCCTCTCCTCAAAGGTGGTTGGGGTCCTTAAATAGCCCCCCACACCACCCCCGAGGCAACTCAGTCATTAAAGAGTATGAAAGACATCCCTCATACTTTATGTCACAACATTAAATGCCTGATGCACTAGTTGTCTCCACGTCATAAACATTAAATGCCAAGACATGCCTTTTGCTTATCCACTGTGTGTCAGGGGTTTGTTGTCGCAGAGGTGGTTCACCAACTACCTGACAGCCCCAAATACCACAGCGGTTTACTCAAGTGTATGTCTGACAAACGTTTAGATGGCTAGTGACATCACCCATAGTAGATGTGACATTAAGTATAGGGTTGTTTGGTCCATAACTTAATGCCCGATAGAACTCCAAGCTGCTCCGCTTGAGGTTCCACGGTCAGGGTCCTTCGGTGTTTTACCAGGTGTATCTAAGGTGGTCAGGACAAGCCCCAACGGTGCCTTACTTCTCAATCCTCCAAACCAGGTCCCTCTAAACTTCCCACAGTGAGGTCATTCGATAGAGCATGAAAGCTCTCCCAGGCCCTGCCAAGCCTGGTCTCTCGCAAGTACCGTTTGACCTCATACAAAACCCTTTAGTTATTATCGTTACGTCATTACAATCGTTAGAGCTTACAGAAATCAATAATGAAAGTACGATGTGATTAAAACAATAAGCTAATATATGAGTTGCCACGCTGA
This sequence comes from Sambucus nigra, assembly GCA_949130495.1. Lineage (NCBI taxonomy): Eukaryota > Viridiplantae > Streptophyta > Magnoliopsida > Dipsacales > Adoxaceae > Sambucus > Sambucus nigra. The sequence goes on along the minus strand of OX422216.1, from coordinate 94,846,085 downwards.
GCTGCCACGCTTGAGCTTATCCTCAGAACACTGTTGCTAATTAGTGGATTATCCCTAATCCCAGGATTACCTTCAGGCCCCCTCTACATTTGCCCCTTCGTGGAGGGATTTGTTGTGGGAACAAGAAGTGCCTCCACGAAAACTTTTTAATCCGATGAACCTTCTCTGTCTGGCCTGCTGCTTTTTTTCTAATGCTGAGCCGCAATCGTTCCAGCTTGAATATCTGAAATTCTCCCGAAGGACCTGCTAATATTCTCCCAGTAATGTTCGAAAAAGCGAAAAATTCTCCCCGATGTAACTGAGTCATAACTAAACAACGTTTGAGCTTCTGTCGAGGGGACATCGTGGCTTTTTTGAACCGTTGGGACACCTTCTTTGTTGGGGGGTTTATTGGATATGTCAGAGAAAATCTTGGCGCCCAAAACTCAATCTTGCTTAGGAAGGTAACGGTGGCTGTTCCCTAGGTGTCACTTCATTAATTGATGGCAGTTCCCCAGGTGTTACTTCATTAAATGACGTAGCGTTGTCTTTTCCATGTCAAAACACTTCCCGAAGTGCCACGTGTACATTTGAAATGATTGCAGGCGGCTACACACGTGCAATGGTGGGAAACTTAAACGACGAACTTAAAAAATTAAACGGCCAAATCTCCCAAACACTTAAAACCTTTCTTTCTCTTACTTTGCCACTACCTTCTTCAAATTTCCTTCGCTTTTAGAGAGAGAGAGCTTCCATTGTTGAGCATCTGAAACCTCCATTGCTGTTCAAGCTTGTGCCTTCCTTTTCTTGCTCTCATCTTCTTCGCCACCTCCTGTGGTTGTTCTTCCGCCATTGTCGTGCTCAGGCTCCTCTGACTCAAGGTTGTTTTTTGTTTGCACTAACACTCTGTCATGGCTTCTCAAAGTTATCCCACCATCTCTTCAACCAGTGCGCCGCCTGCTACTGCTGTCGCCACCACTACTGGTGCCTCTGCCTTGGATGCTGTCCGTCGTGATCAGTTAAGGTTTTATCGTCGCTCTCCCATTTTTGGCGAAGATGATTGCTTTGCTGCTGCTTGCAAGACTGTCAACTTTGAATGCAAGTTTGAGTCCTTAGTGCTGGGTGACGAGGACGAAGAACCCTCGAAGTGGGGCTTTCTTCCTCCAGGGGGGACTCTCCGGTTTCGTCTGGAGCGAGGGGACTTCCAATGGTCCCAAATTGACTTCGAAGCACCAGGTGGTTCTCCTGCCCATTTTGCTGCTTGGAACTCTCACATGGTGAGTTCCTATGGTGATATTTTGAGTAAGATTGGCCTTCAACGGGCCAAATGGTTTGGTGAGTTTACTCTCTCCAAAAATAATGCTGCTCTCCCCATTCTTGTTTCTCGTTGGAACGTGACGACTCACACATTTATTGCTGCGTGGGGCGAGTTCACGATAACCCTAGAAGATGTCTGCGAGCTTCTGGGGCTCGAAGCAACAGGTCATGAGCCTTATACCGATGAGCCTCTTGACGCCGAAAAGACTGCTGACCGTTTGGCGTTGGACCGAATATGCCGAAGTTGCATCGGTTCTTCAAACAAAGCTACCTTCACTCCGCTGATTAATTATTTCTTCAAGGGTTCTAGTGAAGGTAGTTCTTCAATTTCAACGGATGCCCCTGGCCAAGGTACTTCGTTAGAGCTCCCTGCTTACATCCTTGTGATTCTGTCCCGCTTTCTTTTGACGGGAAAACCAAACGATCAGCCCCGAAGGGACCTTATCAACATATCCCTTCGTTTGGCCCGGGGCATCAAACTTCCTTTGGCTGCAATTGCCCTAGGGTCCCTCTACACCTGGCTTGACAGAACGTTGTTCGATATGGAACGATCCCTTGGCCGTTATAACCTGGCCAATTTTGCTAACAGCATCCTTCTAACCAGCTTTCTTTACGTGCGCTTTCCTGTTGTGGCGGCCAAGGCCAACCGTCCTCCTTCTGGGGAAACCATTTTGCCCCCCCGCTCTTATATTTATCACAAGAGGCAGAGCCGAAAAGAGCTGATCACCTCAATTGATCGTTTTGAGGACTTTGTTATGAGGCCTTACGGAGAGGACGCCTTTGTTCACACTTGTGATTTCTTTCAGGACGAATCCAGGGTGGTACAGGTGGGGGTAGACATTGAAGATCCTCAGTTAGCCGTGGTGCTTCTCCTTTCTCCGGGGTATCTGCCTTCCTACACCGAGTGGGGATATTCCAGCGAACATTACAACCCCAATCGGTGTAGTCGTCAATTTGGGTTTGATCAGGGGGCTCCTCGCTCAGTTTTCCAATCCTCAAACCCGAAGGTTAGCTTTAGTGAGGCATGTTCCTTATTTTCCTCCACTGCTGCGTGGGGGATAAGTGAATCAATGGCTGGGAGAGTCACCATTCCCTCCAACAAGAGGCAAGGGAATGTGACCAGTCTATTTGCCACGAAGTTCTGGCCGAGACAACTGGCTAACATTGCTGAATTCATAGATGGCGAGCCGGTGTACCCTCCAGTTCTTTCATTTGCTGCGATGGAGCTGGGACTCAAAGGCAACTCCATTCTGGGGATTGAGTTCCCTCTAAGCAAAACCCCTAAGGGGCCTTCCAAAGAGCTACCTCCGTTATGCCCCATGACTCCCACTGCCATATCCAAAGGGAAAGGTGCTGGGGTATCCAGGAAGACTGCTCCTTCGACTGGAGCTACTGGTGATGAAGGGTCTTCGCGGCCGTCGACCAAGAAGGCCAAGAGTGGGGTAGCCTCCACGAAAAAGGCGAAGTCCAAATCCCAGATTCCTGTGGCAGCCCTACCCATAGCCTCCGTTCCTCCTCCCATATCTCCTGAAAGGGCCGAGAGGTTAAGGAGGGAGGCGCAGGCTGAGGTAGATCGGGTGAATGCAGAGTTTCAACGGCGCGCTGTCGTCGTTCCTCCCTCGGTTGTCTTCCCCACGATCGTCGTCGATCCCACTGAGCCAGCTGCAAAGAGGAGAAAAGGTTCGAAGGTTCCTCAAGCCACTGGTAGTGCCATGACAAGGCTGAGGAGGAAGACTTTAGGCACCAAGTCCCAGCGGAAGCAAGTTTCCTCGGTGCAAGCTTCTCCTTCTTCTTCCCAATCTGAGGTATGCATTGCTGACTTAATTATTATCTCCTTTTTGCTTGAGGGTGACTGTCTTTGCTTGTGTGTATACTTATCCCTCCCCCCCTTTCTTTGACAACTGTTTTGCAGGGGGTTGAAATAGAAAAACCAGACTCGTCCAGTCCTCCCGTGAGCCCTTTTGTGGGGGGACGCTTCGGTGTATCTCATACCGATGTGACTCCTCCCCGTTCCCCCATGACAGGGCTTACGTATTCTCGTCGTTTAGTCAGCCAACGTGCGAGGGATGTCATTGAGGGAGGTGATGCCGTTGACCCTGCGAGTGCTTCCTCGCCTGAAGCGATGACCCTGCCCGAAGCGGCACCTCCCGAGATAACACCTTTGGTCCCTTCAGATTTACAGGCCTCATCCGAGGTTCCTCTGCCCCTTGTACTTGCTGAGGAGAGTGAACCCGAGGTATGATGTGATCTGTAATTTGTTTGTTGTAGTTCTTTCAGTCATATTCTTTCCTTATTTGGCTTACTGAATTGTGATATGTTTTGGGTACCCCAGGTTGAAGTGTCTTCGTTGTTGGAAAGTATTCTTCTTCCAACGATGCTGATGAGACCCCCGACTGTCATTCCTTTGTTTAGCACCATAACTGAGGTAAGCAACACGTCGAGCTATTTCTTCATATTTTCTGTGCCCATTCTTCTTTTCTAACACTTGGCTTTGTGCACAGTTTTCTCCCGATCTTGCATCAACTCCTGTAGTGAGGGCCCAGGTTGGTGTGTTTACACCCCCTCCTGATGTGGCTTTGTTTGAGGGCTCCGTGTCCTCTCGTGATGAACCCCATATGATTGCCCTTGTGCCCTACACGGGTGATCAGGTTTGGACAAGCGTGGAGGCTTCTGCGTCCAGGGATCCCGTTATGGCATCTGGGGTAATAATTGCTCCCCCAACGGTTCCTGTCCCTGTGGCTGCCTCAAATGCTCCCATTGTGACTGAGGTATATCTTTCCTCCTATCTTTTGTTAAGATTTTCATAATCTCCATCCTATAACGTTGACTTAACAACGAAAGCGCTTGTTAAGATTTTTCACAAAACTCCACCTTATAACGGTGACTTAACAACGAAAACACTTGTTAAGATTTTTTTCATAAAACTCCACCTTATAACGGTGACTTAACAACGAAAACACTTGTTAAGATTTTTTCGCAAACTCCACCTTATAACGGTGACTTAACAACGAAAACACTTGTTAAGATTTTTCATAAACTCCACCTTATAACGGTGACTTAACCACGAAAACACTTGTTAAGTTTTATTATCACAAACTCCACCTTATAACGGTGACTTAACAACGAAAACACTTGTTAAGTTTTTTTCATAAACTCCACCTTATAACGGTGACTTAACAACGAAAACACTTGTTAAGTTTTTTTTTCATAAAACTCCACCTTATAACGGTGACTTAACAACGAAAACACTTGTTAAGATTTTTTCGCAAACTCCACCTTATAACGGTGACTTAACAACGAAAACACTTGTTAAGATTTTTCATAAACTCCACCTTATAACGGTGACTTAACAACGAAAACGCTTGTTAAGTTTTTTTCATAAACTCCACCTTATAACGGTGACTTAACAACGAAAACACTTGTTAAGATTTTTTCGCAAACTCCACCTTATAACGGTGACTTAACAACGAAAACACTTGTTAAGATTTTTCATAAACTCCACCTTATAACGGTGACTTAACAACGAAAACGCTTGTTAAGATTTTTCATATCCTTATTTGGGCTTTTCTTTTCAGGTTGCTCGGGAAGATTCGCCCCCAGTCCTCTCACCTGTAGGCTCGACCTTCCGAGAACCTGATGCTTCGGAAAATTCTATTCATGATGATCAAGGTTCTACGACTGGTGCTGCAGTCGAGAGCGAATCTGGGTGTGAGGTCCCTCTTCCCGACCTAGCTCCTCACTCGTTCTGTCTCATGGTGCTTCGGCAATCTCCTCAAATACCCGTCAACCATCGGCTGGTGATTGAACAATTGGTGGATCACCATCCTGAGACCTTCACACCGGATTGCCTGCGCTCAAATATTCATGTGATGAGTCACAGGCTGCAAGGCATGGCGATCGTTGTTGCTGAAATTGCTAGTACCCCCACTGCCAGTGTTACCAGATCCCTTCTCAACCAATTTCTAGGTTTTCTGAAGGAGTTGGGGCGTGATGGTTTCCGTTTTGACTGGCTTATAATGCATCTGAAGACTTTGAAGAACCAGCAACTGATCGGCCAGAGGGAAGTGTTGATAAGGTACCAGGAGGACCAACGGGCTGAGGAGGTTAAGTTAGCCGAGCTGGCACCTCTTTTGGAATCGGCCGATGAAGAAGTAATGAAAGCCGAAGAAGCTCTGCGTTTGGCTAAGCTAAAACGGGAAAAGCTCCTTATTGAACGCGCCCAGGTGCAAACCAGGCTAGAGGTTGCTGTCAACGCTCAAAATTCGTTTGCATCAGCTTCTTCGGGCCTCCCCGGGGATTTTTTCTCTTCCCCGGATCTGTGGTTTCTCCTAGCGTAGTAAAACTCCTGTACATATTTTCTTTCTTTCATTCATGTAATGTAGTTCCCTATTTTGCTTGTAATGCTCTCTTCTTTAATGAATGGAAGAATGTACGTTGTTTAGTTTATCTCTGAGTTATGCTTGCTTTCATATCAATGTCTATATTTCATATCATCAGTAAAACTTGTATATTCATAATAAGAAGACCCAATACATCGATGGTACAAACAAACTGTCTACACATGATATACTTTCAGCCATTTATTGTTAATTTTGAATGGCCTATCTTCCTCCAACTTAGAAATTAGGCAATAACCTGAATCATGAGCTTCGTTCACGATGAAAGGTCCCTCCCAATTGGCTGCGAACTTTGGCAGAGGAAGTCCCCTAATGTGTTTCACTGCTGCCTTCAAAACGAGATCTCCCTCCACGAACCTCCTTGGTCTTACCACGTTGTCATATGCCCTAGAGAGCTGCTTTGTATACATTTGAAAATGTTGCATCGCGTTGTCTCTGTGTTCATCCAATGCCTCCAACTGCACATGCCTATTCTGAGGGAGCATGCTGCTTCGCAAGGCGTATCGAGCCGAGGGAACTTCCAACTCTACTGGAAGAATTGCCTCAGCCCCATAGACAAGGGAGAACGGAGTGTACCCTGTGGGCTTCCTCTTCGTCGTTCGATAGGCCCACAACACTGTTGGTATCTTGTCATCCCACGATCCTGGAAAGTCCTCCATCGTTTTAGCCAAGATATTAACCAGAGTTTTGTTAGTTGCTTCAGCCTGACCATTCCCCTTCGGGTATGCTACCGTTGAAGTGTGATGAACAATGGAGTACTTGTCTGTGAGCATCGTTACTTCTGAGTTGACGAAGGGAGTCCCATTATCTGAGAGAATAACCTTTGGGATCCCAAAACGGCAAATGATATACTCTCTGATGAAGCTACTCACTACTCCAGCCGTTGCCCTTCTAAGTGGTATTGCTTCAGCCCATTTTGTAAAGCACTCCGTTGCTACCAGTATCCATATCTTACCCCTCGACGAAGGATGTATCGCCCCCACGAGGTCGAACGCCCAAGTGTGGAAAGGATAAGGCGTTGCCAGAGAGTGTAAGTCCACCGATGGGGCATGGATCATATTTCCATGAAGCTGGCAAGCCTTGCATTTTCGGACAAATTCGGCGGAGTCTTTCTCCATCGTTGGCCAATAATACCCCAACGTCATCAGCTGATCATATAACTTGGCCCCTCCCATGTGAGCTGGGTCATGGGCTTGTTTGAGGACCTCAGTTGCTTCTTCTTTTGTAATGCAACGCAACGGCCTGTTGAAGTACCCCCTTCGATAAAGCTGCCCCTCTTGGATATAGAACCTCGGGGCCCTTCGCCTTAGTCCCATCGCATCCAATTTCTCCGTTGGGACAATTCCACCCTGAATAAAGTCGATATAGGGCTGCCTCCAGTCTGTTTGGGCTTCAATGAAATGGCACTCAGCTGCTTCGAAAAATAGCTGACACTTATCATAATTCCGTTGTAGTTCTGCCGCATCCTGTTTCATTTTAGGCCAAAAATATCCCCCTCTTTGAATTCTCCTATAAAGAGGTATCTCAGTTGTTTCGCAGTGCTCCTCATGTGTTTTCTTCAACCTCCGCTCTGCCTCCTCTGGCCCAATGCATCTCGATAACCATCCCCCTGCATTTCTGAAGTAAAGATTTCCCTGGTTTGTAAAGTATTGGGCCAACTCTCTGAGTCCCATAGCTCCTTCGCCAGACTCCAGTTGCTTCCTGACCTCTCCTCTCCAACCCGCGTCTCCCTCCGTCGGTAGTATTGACTGTATCACCGAAGGAGCTGTTCTTCGTTGGATCGTAACAATAGTCGTATCGCTCCTCATGACCATCTTTTGAGCAATAGTGGCATAAGCGTCTGGATGTCGGTTCATTGTTCTGGGATGTCTTCTGATTTTGGCCCGATGGAACTGGCTGAGGAGCCTTTGAATGATCGTTCTGTACGGTGCCAAATTCATGTGTTTCAACGCATATTCTCCATTAACTTGCTGAATTACTAAGTTCGAATCACCCTTGATGCAGAGTGAACGAATTCCCCTTCGAAGAGCCTCCAGCAACCCTAGTACCAACGCTTCGTATTCTGCTTCGTTATTGGAGCAAGGGAAATCTAGTTTGTAGGAAAGGCAAAATTCCTCCGTTCCTTTTGAAAGGATGACCCCTGCCCCTCCTTTTTTTTCAGCCGAAGACCCATCGAACTGCATCGTCCATTCCTCATCGGTTGTGTCCAGATAGTTGGCTTGTAAGTCGTTTCCCGGAATGTCTTCTTTAGGTGGTTCAAACGTTCCTGATGGAAAGATTGCCAACAGATCAGCATACGCCTGGCTCTTGATAGCACGAGGAACCACACACTTTAAATCATATTCGGAGAGAATAAGGAACCACCTAGCTGCCCTACCAATCAAGATAGTTCTAGCCAACAAGTACTTAATAGGATCACATCTAGTTACAATATGAATTGTAAAAGACAGCATATAATGTCTAAGTTTTTGTGCTACAAAGACTAAGGCCAAACAATGCCTTTCTAGGCTGCTATATCTAATCTCCGGCCCATGTATGATCCTACTGAGGTAATACACTGGCCGTTCTTGCCCGTCGATCTCCTGTGCCAGCAAAGCTCCAACGGACCTTGTAGTGGAGGTGAGGTATAGCTGCAACGGTGCTCCTGCCTGTGGAGGAACCATAATTTGCGGTGAAACGAGCAGTTTCTTCAACTCATCGAGGGACTCCTGGTGATCCTTTTCCCACCTGAACTTTGTGTTCTTTCGCAGCAGTTGCATCAACGGGTGTGTTACCTCGGCCAATCCTGGTACAAATCTTCTGAGGTAGGAGACCTTTCCGAGGAAGCTTTTTAGCTCCTTCGCCGTTCTTGGGTACGGCATTTCTAAGATCGCGCGTTGTTTATCCTGGTCCATCTGCACCCCTTGTCGATCAACCACGAAGCCCAGAAACTTCCCACATGTTACTCCGAAGACGCACTTCAATGGGTTCATCCTTAGTTTATACTTCCTACATCGAGTAAACACCTTCTTTAAGTCATTTAGGTGGGACTCCTCCTTCTTCGATTTGATGACCAAATCATCCACATAGAATTCTACAAATTTGTGGAGGAAATCGTGAAAAATGGCCATCATTGTTCTTTGATAAGTAGCTCCCGCGTTCTTAAGTCCAAACGGCATTACTTTGTACATGAAATTGCCCAACGGGGTTCTGAATGCCGTTTTCTCTGCGTCCACGGGGTCCATCTTGATCTGATTGTACCCAACGTACCCATCCATGAAGCTATACATCTCATGTCCAGCCGTGGCATCTATCAAGCTATCGATGGAAGGTAGAGGGAACTCATCTTTGGGGCAAGCCCTGTTCAAATCTCTAAAATCCACACAGATCCTTATTTGATTCTTGTCCTTCTTCCCTACTGGCACAATGCTAGATAGCCACAGGGGATGTTGTATTGGTTTGATGAATCCTGCTGCCAATAAACGCTGAACCTCTTCCTTGATCTTCAAGTCCAACTCAGGTTTATAAGTTCTTGTTGCCTGTTTTACCGGGATGGCTGAAGGTGTCACGTTTAGCTTGTGGCAGCTCACTTCCTCATCTAGCCCTTCCATTTCGGTATACTTCCACGCAAAGACATCTATGAACTCCCGGATTAGCCCAACCAGGGCTTCTCGCTTTGCCTTACCGAGATCCTTCGCGATGAAGATGGGCCTTGGGTCTTCCCCTTCTCCTGCCAGGTTCAACCGCTCCAACTCTTGTGCCTGGGGCTTCGGTTGATTTGCCATGTAGTCTGGTTCTTCGGCGACCTCCTCCACGAACTCCTGTATGTTGGAGTTGTCTATCACCATACACTGTCCCTGTTGATCTATCAAGAAACACTCATATAACGGGTCAGCCCCATCCTCGGTCTCTTCGGCCGCCCGCTCACATCGTTATAAACGGTATACCACCTTCCCCTCCTCAGTGATCACCTTCTTGCATTGCCTGTTGGTAGCTGTTGCCAAGGCCTTCCTCTTCCTTTCTCTCGAAGCCTCAGCGATTCTTCCTCCTGAAAAGCGACTCAGCACGCTTTGCCGTTGGACCTCATGCTCCACAGGATCCATTCTAAGCTTTACTTTGTTTTTGAGCTGCTTCGTAGTACCTTGGGGTCGAGGGATCACCTGATGGGTTTCTTCGGCCCTCACCCCTTCATTATTCACGGCTTCTTTGCCTTGCTCGTTCAGAGGTCCCATTCTATCTCTGATCGAGGGAACCCATGCCCCCTCCATTCTTCTTGTTAGGACTCGAGCATCTTCCTCCAACTCCGTATAAAAGGCCGCATCCACAAAGTGAGCTTCCTCGATGGCGAAGGGCCTTTTTGTAGCCCTAATGGTCACTTCTGTTCCTTTAACATTCGCCTTGGCGCATTGATGATACGTTGAAGGAACTAAACCTTGATTGTGCATCCATACTCTTCCTATTAGTAAATGATAGGAAGTTGCACTTTCTATTACATGGAACTTGATGTGGGAACTCAGATTTCCCATTACAATTCCCACATTCACATACCCAATGGATTTGGAAGATTGGTTGTCATACCCTGAGATTACCAGAGGCATGGGAACCAACCTTTCTTCTGGGATATCAGCTGCGTGGAAGGAGTTGATCGGCATAATGTTGATGGAAGCACCCCCATCCATAAGCGTTCTTGCAAAACTAACCCCGTTGATACTGGCCGTCACATACAAGGGCCTGTTATGAGGGAACCTTACAGCTCTATCTGCATCGCTGAAGGTCACCTCTGATAGGAACTTTTTTACCAGCCTCGCCATGGGTCCTCTCCATTTCAGCGAGGGAACCGCGTCCTTCTTCGCGATGTCAAGGATCGCCCGAGTTATCTCCAGTCTGCTCTCCTTTGGTATCCCCACTTGATCGAAGAACCAAGCGAACTTTGGGGATTTTGAAACTGCGCTGTATTCTATGACTGGACCTGTTTCCTCGCCCTCAACGCTATAGGCGTCTTCTGCGTCCCTAGCACTTGCTTCATCATACGCCAGAACTACGTTGGCCATTCCTCTAGTGCAATACTCAAGTGCTTTATCGAACTCCCTCGTTGCCCCTCTCCCCTCTCGCTCTACCTCTTCATCATAGGCCGTCACAACATTGGCCCCATGCGCCGGGAGCGGGTTATTGTTAACGTTTTGTGGGGGAATTTGCAGCATTCCCGCCTTCACGTACTTGTCTATGATTCTTCGCAGCGTGAAGCAGCTTTCTGTTGGATGCTGGACCTTTCGATGCACCTGACAATATTTGGGATTGGCCCTAGTTGCTACGTCGGGCTCCTCTATCGGGACACCTTTTGGCTCGTAAACCGTTCCGCCTTGGACCATTGCGTTATAGCAACTCATAGCCTCCTCCACCGTACAAGGCAACGGTGGCGGGTCTTCCCTATCCCTTCCGAACTTTCTTTTGTTGTCCTTCCTCTGAGCCTTGCCCCCATCTTCTCTCTCGACATATCCTACCCGTGGGGCCTGAGTCCTTCCCCCGATGGGTTGTATCGTCTGTCTGAACATCATGGGGGCTACTACCGGGCTAGGTCGCACCACCAACGATATATTTCTTGCAGATTTTAAGAAAGCTGAAAAAGTTCCCTCGCGTGTCTCATTGATCAAGTGACAGATATACTCAGGAAGTAATCCCTCAGCACAAATTTGTAGTAACCTGGCCTCCTTAGCTTCTTCCCTCACGTCAAGGGACCTTTCCCTAAACCTTCGGATATAGGCCACTACCTCCTCTCCTGGCCTTTGCCTCTCCCTGCCAAGTTGGGTTAGGGTGAACTCATCTTCTGCCAAGAAGAACTTTCGGACAAACAATACGTGCATCTCCTCCCACGGGGAGACACTATTGGGAGGCAGGTGAGAGTACCAAGTGTAGGCCTTACCAGTCAAGGATTTGGAAAACTCCCTCAGCCTAAGCTTTTTGTCATTGCAATGCGCCCCCAGGTGCTCGACGAAACGCTTGATGTGCTCCTTCGGGTTCCCCCCCTTCCCTGAATATTTTTCAAAGGTAGGGGGAATATAGTCCTTCGGGTAGGGTTCGTCATTGTACTCTTGGGGGTAAGGTGTCCGGAAGTCGTCGTAGACTGCTGCCACCTCGCCCACAGCCTGCGAGGAAGACTGCATGAACTTCAGCATCTCCTTCTGCATCTCTTTTCTCATCTCTTCCAGGGGCGAGGCCACTGGGGCCACCTGCAACGGAGCAGATGGTTGAGCGCTCGTTGCAACTGGAGCGAACGTTATCGTTTGCGCCGTTGAAACGCCTGAGCCGCCCACAGTGGGATTCACAACAGAGGGTACACTTGCTGGTACCGCTCCCGTAACGCCTGCCCCTGGTGGGGCCCCTGGGGCCACTCCTGGTGTCACGAAGGCACTAGTCTCCAATCCTCCCAGCATAGTGGAAGCTACTGGGGTTTGCAAAAACTCATAAAATTTGCTCATGAGGAGCGCCATCTGGGTAGGTCCCAGCCCTACGCTCGTGGAGGGTTGTGCAGCCCCTGGGACGCCTATCGTTATTGGAGCCAGCGGTATCTCTCCCCGAGGAGCCCCATCTCTTAGGGCCTCCTGCTCCCTTGCAGCTTGTTCTTCATTATGCTGTATGTCATCAAAATTGAGTCTTCTAGTAGCGTTATCCTGCGCCATACTCCTTCTCTAGAAGGATGCCTCCCCAGCAGAGTCGCCAAATGTAAGAGGGTACTTTAGATTATATATGTGGAGGCGTAACCCCTATTGAGTATGGTAACCACTAGTTAAATTAGCCAACACCCTAGACTAATTATAGGAAACACACACACAAAACTCAATGAAGATGGACTCAGTTTAAACTCACAAAGCCTCTCGTGTATGACTCAGGGAATAATAATGAACTTTAGAAGTGACTTAGCTAGAGGGAGAGGGAAATAAGCACCCTAGATACATCCTGATAGGCAGGTAGCAACACACCAAACTCCCTCAAGAATCTCTGTCAAATATTAAAAGCTTCGCAATAAATGACAATGGTGAGTCAGTGAACTCTCTAGTTTGCAATGATTCTTTTTCTTAATTCTCCAAAAAGATCATCCTCTCCTCAAAGGTGGTTGGGGTCCTTAAATAGCCCCCCACACCACCCCCGAGGCAACTCAGTCATTAAAGAGTATGAAAGACATCCCTCATACTTTATGTCACAACATTAAATGCCTGATGCACTAGTTGTCTCCACGTCATAAACATTAAATGCCAAGACATGCCTTTTGCCTATCCACTGTGTGTCAGGGGTTTGTTGTCGCAGAGGTGGTTCACCAACTACCTGACAGCCCCAAATACCACAGCGGTTTACTCAAGTGTATGTCTGACAAACGTTTAGATGGCTAGTGACATCACCCATAGTAGATGTGACATTAAGTATAGGGTTGTTTGGTCCATAACTTAATGCCCGATAGAACTCCAAGCTGCTCCGCTTGAGGTTCCACGGTCAGGGTCCTTCGGTGTTTTACCAGGTGTATCTAAGGTGGTCAGGACAAGCCCCAACGGTGCCTTACTTCTCAATCCTCCAAACCAGGTCCCTCTAAAGTTCCCACAGTGAGGTCATTCGATAGAGCATGAAAGCTCTCCCAGGCCCTGCCAAGCCTGGTCTCTCGCAAGTACCGTTTGACCTCATACAAAACCCTTTAGTTATTATCGTTACGTCATTAAAATCGTTAGAGCTTACAGAAATCAATAATGAAAGTACGATGTGATTAAAACAATAAGCTAATATATGAGTTGCCACGCTGAGCTGCCACGCTTGAGCTTATCCTCAGAACACTGTTGCTAATTAGTGGATTATCCCTAATCCCAGGATTACCTTCAGGCCCCCTCTACAAATTCAATTGTTGATGAGGTAGTTTTCACAACTCTTGTACAATTCTCTTTATGACTTGGCTCAAAATTAGCTAAGGTTTTGTCTCCCATTTATATACATTGTAAGTCAACTAAGCACCTATCTTTTCTAATATTTTATCAAATTTACATTTTGTAAGTCAACTTAGCAGCTGACTGCTAAGGTTTTCTCAAATTTACACTTTGTGAGTAAACTTAAAGACTGGCCATTAAGGTTTCTCAAATCTAAATTTACACTTTGTAAGTCAACCTAGCATCTGACTGATAAGGTTTTATCAAATTTACACTTTGTAAGTTAACTTAGCAGCTGTCTGTTAAGGTTTTCTTAAATTTACACTTTGTAAGTCAACTTAGCTGCTGACTGCTAATGTTTTTCTCAACATATACACCTGCTTGGTGACTTGGCACAAATCTTGTTAAGGTTTTTTCTAACTCTTATGTTTCATCTATCTTTGCAACATGTGATATAAAGTTTCCCCTTAAAGCACCTCAACTGGTTGTGCTTACTGTTGTGGTTGATCTAGCTTCTCCAACTCATTCTCACTCATCCTCCCATGATGACCAAACTTCTACTTCCTGCATTCAAAGGGGGGAAAGTGAGTCGAGTTTTGAGTCTTTCATGCTTAATGTTTCTCCAACCCAGTTATGTTCGCAAGTTCTTGAGGGTAGCACTTCATTCCAAGCCCATTCAGCATGTGCTGGATCAAATATTGATTACTCATCTAGAGACTTTTACTAATGAGTGCGTGATACCTCACCATTTTATGATGCCAAATCTTCTGCAAGAGGTAGCTGCTATTATTTTTGAGATTGAATAAACTACCACCTCTTCCCTCTACAAATCTATGCTTAATCAATTAGTGAGAAATATCAAAGCTCTAAGGAAGGACAAATTTTATTTTTCATGGCTCATCGATAAGTTAAGAAACCTTAAGGATCCCCAAATAATAGCTTGTCATTCGAGCTATCTGAAGGTTGTTGTGGATTTAAAGTCTGAAGAGGTCAAGCTAAATAACCTTATCCCTCAACTTGAGGAGCGTGAACAACGCGTAGCAGCAGCATAAATGACTTTATCCACTTCCAAAAGTGAATGTGAGACCATCTTGAAGCAGAATGCAGAGGTTGAAGTGAATATTTCTCTCATGTCTAAGCATCAATAAAAGGTTGCTCAAGATATAATTGCTTCGGTATGTGGGGAATTTCTTCACAACAACTAATTTAGGATTTTTGTTAGAATAAAGTCATCATTTTTTATCTCTGGTCAATAGTCCCATTTTTTTCAATGGTAATAATCTTCAAAGTGAAATACAAAGGAATATTTGTTCTTGAATCTGATGTGCATACTCATTTCTTGCTTCAACGCTTAGTTTATATATTACAAACTGTAACTCGATGTGCTTCCTCACAAATTTCTAAATAGAAAATAACTCGATCAAAATGGCGCCGTTGCCGGGGATGAGTTTGTTTTAGAATTTATTTGATTTAGTATTTCGTAGTATTTTCTATCTATTTGTATTATTTGTCTAACACTTTTGTAGGACTTCTACATTTGAGCGCCAAGAAATGCTTGAATTTTTTGCGCGCGCATCTACTTTGTGTAATTCGCCACTTCGAGCCATTTTTTGGGTAAGCATGTCTTATTCCAATTCTTTCGGTAATCATTATTATAATTCTCAAAATTCCCGTACTCCTATGACTTTCGGTTAATACTTAGAATCCCAAAAAATTACAAATTCACAAATGACTTTGGGCAAGTATAACGAAAGTCAAAACTTGGGTTATTGGAATTTTGATGATGATGATAATGATTTTGGGCCTCTAATTCCTTATAATAGGAATTTTGAAACGAATTACAATAGTTTTCAAAATTCTTATAATAATGAGTTTAAGTTTAAGTCCGATGGTAATTTTCAAAGTTCGCATTTTCAAGAATCCGCACCTCGGCCTATGACTTTTGGTGAGGGCTTGCGTATGCTTGAAAATGAGAAAATTGAAAATTGTTATCGGGAAGAAAATCGTTTGTGGGAGCATGAATTGGATTTATTATTTGAATCCGATGACGATTTTTCTTTCGAGACTTTTGAAGTCCAGGAATGTTTTGAACTAAATGAGGACTTTGCGCCTACTTTGGAACAAATCATTGTTGACTTTTCCCATTGCGTAATTGATATTGAAAGTGAGGATGAAATGGAAGTAATATCCATTTGCAATGAAATGATTTATTCTTTGCCCCCCAAATAAGAACATTTCATTGAAAATGATCTTATTTCATTCGAAACTCAATCTTCAAGAGATGATGACTCATCTCTTGAGTTTGAATTTTTTTCTCCCCATTTTCAGTCTCTGTTATCACACCGTCACAAGTACCCGATGAATCGGTTTTAAACTTTAATGTGTTAAACCTTTTCGCCAACGTGGAGTACTTGCTCGACTCGCCTTCCATGAACGCATCTTTGCCTTCGTGTGCGCCACCTCCCATTCCAATTTTAAAATCCTTGGGAGGATACTCGGCTTGGTCCCCACATTTTTTTGTCACCCATTCAATTAAAACCCCCCATCGTCCCTCCAAAACTTTTAATTGACGATGGTTCATTTCTTTCGCTTTACACTTGCCTTCGATTGTTCAAACGTAATTCATATTTTTTGAAAGGCATGCTTGAGAGTGAGGGTACACCGGTCACCCTCCAAAGTCAAATCATTTTCATGGTGGACCCTCAATTATTTCGACTTCTAGTGTACAATTAGTGTGAAGCCTAAATAGTAGGTTGTATATAGTTAGCTTTTTATTCTTTCTTTCTTTTTATCTTTTCTTTCCTTTTTAATTTAGTCTAGTATAATTAGTTAACTTTTTGTTATTTTTTTTTGCTATGCTCGGTATTAACTTGTTTTGTAGATTCTTTGGACTTGTTCTTTTGGGGATCACTCCAATTTTGGGTAATATCGCTCTTTAACTTGGTTCTTAATTAACATTGAGGACAATGTCAGGTTTTAAGTTAGGGGTGTGGGATATTCTATCCATTTCTTTATTTAGTCCATGTTTTTGCTCACTTGTTAGTTACTTAGTATGCTTTTCTTATAAAAATTCAAAAATTTCAAAAATATTTTCTTTCTGTTTCTCCTTTTTTGGGGCATTTTGCCTTTGTTTTCGATGATAAATTTCAATAATTTCTCTATCCAATTGACAACTCAACGATGTATGTTCTCGATTTTAGAAGTTATTAGATTTTAGTCCTCAATCATTGATATTATGAAAAACTTCATGAATTAAACTTTAATCCCATGAGCACATGCACTTTCCTTGTTACATTGATTTGGTTTAATATTTTTATAACTCGGTAATCTTTTGTTGCATTTTATATACTTACACCGAGTAAGCTTTGTACCTTTCGTCATTTGTGAGTGTATACACTATTTTTTCCTCTTTGAAAACATTACAATCATTGGTAATCTCTCTATTCTTTCATTTGATCGTTCATTAATTGAGTTTATACTTGAAATGCATTACTTGATCATGATTTTCATAGTTTGTTTTAACTCGAGAATTGCGTAAGCTTTAGGAAATGATCATAGGCCATCTTAGTTATATCACCCATATTAGCCTTGACCCCACCTTATATGTTTTCCCTCGTTAACCCCTTTGAGCCTAAATATAGCCCTTCGTTTCATAACTCAAATCCCATAACCAACTATAAATTGGAGTTTTAGCCCATATATACACCTTCCATACCTTTTTTTGGAATTTTACATGGGATTGAATAATGTTGTTGTGTTGCGGTTGCAATTTAGGCATGTGAGAGTGAGAAAAGTAAAGAAAAGAGATGTGAAAAAAAAGAGAAAAAGAGAAAACAAAAAGCAAAAGAAAACAAAAGAGAAAAATGATAAAAAGAAGAAAAGAAAAGAAAGAGAAATTTGTATATGTTGTATATAGTTCAATAAGCTTTGATTGCTCTCCAATTGTTATATTTAATGCTTGATTATGGAACTTGTTTTCCATTTTAGTTATTGCCCACATTTTCCCATTATCCCGAGTTTTCATCCTGAACACTTTGAATCCGTACATACATATCCTTCGTTTCGTACCCTAGCCAAGCCTACATTACAACCCTATTAAAGTCCTATGTGATCTCAGGGTGCATTTAATTAAAAAGTCAAAATAGTTTTGATTATCTATGAAAATGCATTTCGCCTCTTTTAATGTGCGATATCTTTCATTGAGATTATAATTTTTCATTTTATATATAGCGTTCTTCATTTGTGACATGTGCGCGACCTAGTTTCCATTTACATTTACTCTTTATGCCCGCATGTTTGGTGTGTTAACTCCCTGTTTCGAGTGAATTCGCTTGATGAGTGTAATGTCCGTGAGGATTCTATATATGCTGTTTGTTTAGTATCCGATTTATTTAAGTTTTTGCTAAATTAAACTTTGCATGTGCTCACTCCCCTCCCACATTTTAAGGTTTCAATTCAATGAAGTTCATTCTATAATGTTAATGATTCGGACT
Organism: Sambucus nigra; assembly: GCA_949130495.1. NCBI lineage: Eukaryota > Viridiplantae > Streptophyta > Magnoliopsida > Dipsacales > Adoxaceae > Sambucus > Sambucus nigra. Next base: position 94,828,016 of record OX422216.1, on the reverse strand, counting down.
TTTGTGTGAATTCTTTCACTGTGCTAATAATGTGTATGAAATCTTGTTCGCTATTGTTGGGCTTGTCGCATGCTGGTTTGGGCATATTTTAAGAAAACCATATGATGTTTGTGGGTTTCATCCCTGAAAATCCTCACGAGACGACACTCCTCCACTAGGATAACCTAGGGGTTTAACGGCTTATTGCATATGATAAATGCTATCGTGTTCCCTACGAAAGTGACATTTATATTTCGATGCATATATACATCTTGTATTGCCTTCTGTGGACTGGTTTTGTTTGTTTCATCACTAGGGACTAGCAATTTTTAAGTTAGAGGGTGTGATTCGTATTGAATTTTGCATATTTTTGCCCTATATCTTTATGCATTCTAACACTTTTACGATCCTTAATGCCTATATTTATGCTCATTAACTAGACAACCTTGGATTTGGATATATACATACTTTGCAGGGGTTAATTGTGCTTTTGTGGGTTTTGGGAATGCTAAAAGTGAGGATCCGTTGCATTTCAGAGAAGTTTCATCGCTGGATGCTACTTCAAGGGAATTTTAGCCAATTCACATTTGATCTCCGGCTCATGAAAATTCCACGGATGCGTAGTTCGTTGAGTTATCGTCGCGTGGCCGCAAATGACTCTTCGTTTTGGAGTCCGAACGATGAAGTTATGGCCATTTTCGTAATGGACTTTTCCACCCTTTTTATGGACCAAATAGCTGCCAAAAACAGAGTACCGGTCGATCGTGGTTAAAGGTCCGGTTGATCGCGGTTTGAGGTTTTACCGTGGAAAGGAGGCAGTTGGCTTTTAATTGAAGGTGCGATCGATCGGCCCCCTGGACGCGGTCGACCGCGGTCACCAGATATTTGTTACTTGTCTTCTTTTCTTTTCTTTTCTTTTTCCTTTATTTATTTTCCAACTTACTATATAAACCAATTTTTGGTTTCTATTTTCATTATCTTACATTTTAGATTAGGTTTAGGGGTTGTAAGGAGATTTTTCCCTACTCCATTTCCTTTGGGTGTTTTACCCACTTTGATGTTTGTAAGCTTATTAATTTAGTTGTCTTCCTTTAATTCTTTCTTTGTTTACTTGCTTCCATTAATTTCCATGCCTAGTTAATATTTATTTCTTGCTATTTATTACTTTCTTAATTAGGTTTGCATGCTTTCTTTAGTTGCTTTCTAGTGTAGATTTACCACATTTATTTACTGCATTTTTAATATGCTTTCTAGCTAAGTTAGACTAGGTTGTGTCGGATTGAACTCACCCCGGGTTGACATGTTTCTTTGCTTTGGTGATGGTGTTTACGGGTCTATTTAGGGTGCATTTTCCTAGTTATTGTGCCTAGGAGATTTGACGGGACATATCATGTATGCTCCGTGCTTACGATCTTGCATGTGTAATTTTCGGGGTATTTATTAACGCCAAAATCTTATTAGGCTTTTATGCGAATTTAAGGGTGTGACAACTCTTGATTTAATTAACTCGTCGACCCAAGTAACCATTTTATACTAATTAACTCGGGTGAAGGATATTCAATGCAACCTATAGTTTTTACCGCTTTTATTAGTCTAGCTTTATTTTCCCTTGCCTAGATTAATATTTTCCCTTTTCGCATCTTTTCTTTTTTATGTATAATCATCTTTTTTGCTTTTATTTCTGAAGTACTAAACAAAATTAAATTCTAGCAACTCATCTCTGTGGGTTCGATACCCGGACTTGGCCGCTATACTCACCCGTTGAGTGTAGTCATAAGTTTAGGTTTTTGTATTGAGGCGGTGAACAGAAAACAATGATCGACGTCTTGACACGCGCCGCTTTTCACCCTCGATCAGGAATCTCACTGGTCTCACATTGCCTTTCATGAAATTTAATCGTATTTGATCTTCCTCGAGGCCAATGCATCTCTCCAACCATCCCCAATGATTTTTATAGTACAAACTTCCTTAAAGAAGAAAGAATTGTGCTAACGTAGTAAGATTCATCGAACCATCTCTTGTCTCTAACTTCTTTCTTATCCTTCATTTCTAATCTGAGGCATCCTTACTGGGGAAAAATCTAGAACGCAGATAATGGAGAAGTCCTATGATGGATCACCACAGTTGTAGACTCACCTTATTTAGCCATCTTTTGTGCAATTGTGGCATAGGTGTCAGAATGCCGGTTCATCGTTTTTGGATGCTTATCCACTTTGACCTCATAAACTGGTCGATCAACCTTTGTATGATTACTTAATAAGGGGATAGACTAAGGTGATTCAACACATATTCATCATTCACTTGTGTGATCACCAAATTGGAATTTTCTTTATATGATTTCTTTGAAGAGATTCCTTGAAGGATCTCAAGCAACCCGAAAATCAAAGCATAAGAATTTTTTTTTAGGAAGGTCTTTAACTCTTTTTGGATCTTCGGATAAGGCATATCAAGAATCAATTTTTATTTGCATTGGTCCATGTACACTCCTTATTGATCCACCACAAAACACAAGAATTTCCCACTCGTTACACCAAAGGTACACTTGAGTTGGTGTTCTTTAGCTTGTACTTACTACATTTAATAAAAACCCTTCTTAGGTTAGCTAAGTGAGAATCCTCTTTCTTCGATTTGATAACTAAATCATCCACATAAAATTCCATAATGTCATGGAAAAGGTCATGAAAGATAGCCCATCATTGTCCTTTGGTAGGTTTTCCCCGCATTTTTAGACCAAAAGCATTACATTGTACATTGTACATAAAATTATCTAAAGGAGTTTTACAAGCTGTTTTCTCTACATTAGATGGATTCATCTTGACCTGATTGTAACTAACATAACCGTCCCTTAAGATGTAAATTTCATAACCAATAGTTGAATTAATCAAGCTATCGATTCAAGGTAGAAGGAACTTATCTTTGGGGCAAGATCTATTAAGATCTTTAAAATCAAAATAAATGTGAATTTGTATTTTATCTTTCTTTCCTAATGGTATAATGATAGAAAGCCAAATTAGATGTTTAATTGGCTTGATAAATCCAACTTCTAGCAATCATTCCACCCCAACCTTAATTTTGAGATCCAACTCTGGCTTGTATGTTCTGGTTGACTAGTTGATCGATGTTGTCGAGGGTAAAACATTTAGCTCGTGATAACTCACTTCTTGGTCTAACCCTAGCATCTCAGTGTAATTTCAAGAAAATACATACTTGTATTCCCGAATAAGCTTGATCAACTCCATCTTCTTTGCAACCTCTAGATCTTTTGAAATGAAGATTGTCTTTGGTTCATTGTTACCCTCATCCAGGTCAATCTGTTTTAACTCTTGAACTTGAGACTTTGAATGATCTTGCATATATTCAGGTTCCTCTTCAATGTCTTCCACAAACTCATGGATATTAGAATTATCAATGACTAGAAATTGTACTTGATTATACATAAAAAAATTCTCATATTCCAAGTCAGCTTCCTCAAATTCTTCGGCTGCCCGCTCATACCTTCGAGGGTGATGCCCTTCCATTAATAAGCATCAGTTTTTTAAATTTTCGTTTTGAGGATGCTGACATCTTCCTTTTCTTAGATCTTTCTTGCTTCTCCCACGATGTTCTATTGGCTTTAATCAAGGCATCTTCCCTCCTCACCTCCTTCTCTGTTTGATCTATTCTTGGTTTCATTTTATGTCTAAGTTATTAAGAAATATAATGAGTTTTAGGCATGGTCTGCCTCTTTTGCTCAAATTTCCTGGCTTCCTCAAACTCTTCTTCTTGATCTTTGATGGGTCTCGACCTATCCTTGACAGAGGCCACTCGCATTCCTTTGATGAGCCTTATTAGGACACGTGCTTCTTCAATCAACTATGTATAGAAATCTGCATCTACCAAATGTACTTCCTCTTTGGCAAAAGTCTTCCTGGTTGCTTGGATCAAAATTTGAGTTCCTTTAACATTGGCCTTTTCACACTGGTGCTATGTCTAAGGAACTAATCCACGGTTGTGCATCCAAACTCTTTCGATTAACAAATGGTAGGATGTAAGTGACTCAATCACATGGAATTTAATGTGTGATGTGAGGTTTCCCGCATTATTCTAATGTTTACATATCCGATGGATTTGAAATTTTGGTTATCATAACCTGAGATTGAAAGAGGTATTGAAACCAAACTTGTCTATGAGATATTAGCTGCATAAAATGAACTAATGGGCATGATGTTTACCGAAGCACCTCCATCCAATAAAGCTTTAGAGAAGCTTGTTCCATTAATACTTGCTATCACTTACAAATGCCTATTATGAGGGAACCTGATTGATCTATTTGAGTCTGAGAAAGTAATCTCAAACTTAAACTTTAGTATCAACCTGTCCATATGTCCTTTTCATCTCAACGAGAGAATAATATTTTTCTTTACTATTTCCAAGATTGCTCGATTAATTTCCAATATGCTTTCCTGTGGCATGCAAACTTGATCGAAGAACTATGAAAACTTTGGTGACTTCGATACATCTTGGTACTCGAAGCTTGGATCCACCTCATAATCTTCAACGTGGTGAGATTTCTCGCTATCCCAACCCGTAAATTCATCGTTGACAATGACCATATTGGCCATTCCTTGTAAATTACTATCATACAAGCGATTGAACTCCTCTTCTCGTCTTCTTCCCTTTCTCGTTTGATCTGCAACTTCCTCATCGAAACCACCATATGTGCTCCATGTATTAACAATGGATTGTTAATGACATTAACACAAGGAATATGTAAAGTTCCATCTTACACATGCTTGTTAATGATCTTCCTCTAGGTGAAGCATTAGATCATGGGATGACCAATGAATTTGGCAATAATAAGGTTCAGGATGAACGTTTATTGCATGGGCATAAGGTGGAGAGGTCATGGAAGGAAAAAATAATCCATCTGCTAACATGATGTTGTAACAATTCATCGCCTCTTCAACACTGCAGGGCAGTGGAGGTGGATCCTCACGATAAAACTTCCTATTATTATTATTATTATTATTATTTTTTCTTCTAATTTTTACCTGCTTCTTTACCTCCCACACTGTAATTCACTCATGGAAACTGAGCTCCTTTAACTGCTTGGCTAGTTTTTTGTTTCCACACAACATTGGTAATTATTGGGACACGTTAAATGGCCAGTGAAATATCTTTAGCCCCTCTCGTGAAATATTTAAATGTGACTTTTCGAGTCTCATCTATCAAATGAAAAATGTATTCTCATTGCAATCCTTCCATGCAAATTTGTAAAAGATTGCTTTCCATTGGAGCTTTCATAATGTCTAGGGATCTCTCCCTAAACCTCTTGATATAGGCCATCAAATCCACACTTAGCCTTTGCTTTTCTTGAGCAAGTTGAGCTAGAGTAAACTCATCATGTGCCAAAAATAATTTGTGGAAAAATTGAACATGCATATCTTCCCATATACCCGCACTCCTCAGGGCCAAGTGAGAATACCGTGTGTAAGCTTTGCCAGTAAGGGATCTTGAAAACTCCCTCAGATGTAGCTTTTTATTGTTTTAATTAGCACCTAAGTGCTCAACAAATATCTTCAAGTGTTCCTTCGGGTTTCCAACTCGTCCACTAAACTTATCAAAAATTGGAGGAATGTATCCCTCAGGTTAAGTCTCATCATTGTACTCCTTTGTGTAAGGAGTATGAAAATCATCTGAAATGGATGCTGTCTCACTAATAATTTGTGAAAATAATGTTATCATTTTCATCATTTCCCTCTTGACCTCCTCAATGGTTAAGGAAGGTGAAATAACTGCATTGACTTATGGTAAAATAACCTCAGGTAAGGTAGTGAGAGTTACTGGAGCTTCCACAATTGGTGCAATATTGCGTGTAAGGTTGGTTATAGAACCTATATGAGCAAGGTTAATCATAGCACCGATAGACCTTGTAGGTGTAACGGTCACTCCCGTTAAATGAATAACAGGTAGCACTATTGGAGTAATGAAGGAACTTGATCCATCATGGAACCAAACATCCCCATTCCCTATTGGATTTGAAGAAATTCTATGAATTTGACCATGAGATTAGTCATTTGAGTGGGACTTACGGTAACACTCGTGGAAGCTTGACCCACATTGGAATTCCCTATAACAACTGTGATCGGAGGAGCCTCAATAACCATGACTTGCTCTTCCTCATGTTGAGCATCATCGAATGAAAGAGTGCGATTTATGTTTTCATTCACCATTTTTAAGAGAATATGTCCTAGAAGAGTAACCAAATACAAGAGAGTACTTATATTTGGATGGTAAGAAGAGGTAGTAATTTCTCTTATCACCTGGGTGTTTATAATGAAAATTGAGGCGTTATTGATGGTGATGATATATATAGTTTGCACAAATGATGGTAAGCAAACTCAACAATAGAGGAAATATACTCAAAAGAAAAGAAAATATACTGTTAAGAACACAAAAATTAACGTGGTTCACCTAACTTGGGCTACGTCCATAGGAGCTCGAATTTTATTTCACTCAGAGAATGTAATTATATGTTTATAAGCACTCACCGTCAATGATAAAACTTCTCCTCTCAAGTGCATAGATTATTTTAGACTCTCTCAAGAAACTTAAAGTCTTTTTTTTGCTCTGTCTAGAAAGTTGCGTCTATCCAGTCTCTCTGTTTATTTTTCTCTATCTTTTTTCAAAGGATTAATGCAACATATATAGTTTAAACCTTAGTCCGTGGGACCTTGAGTGATCTTTCCACTATTAGAAGATTAATAGGAGACAAACTCATTATGCATGGGTTAAAGTCTATCTTAAAACATAGAGAAAATATTATTTTAGTTAGAAGTGTTCCACCTTTAGCATGTGGCTCACGCTCATCGTCCAATATATAATAAAAAGTTTTGCACGAATGGGATCTTGTGCAAAAGGAATATTGCTTTATGTCATATAGTGCTCTCAATATCCGCATCTTTTACACCTCATCAATTCTTTATCAATTATGCTCGCAACATGCTCAATCGAGGAAAGCTATTCACAAGATGCTTAATCATGTCAAGTTGTTTCACTCTCTATATTCTCGAAACTGGTTTCCTTAGGGACTTTCCAGGTAAGGTTTCTCAATGGATCATAGTAGCTTCCTCAGTTCTGTTGGCCTACTCTTTCATTAGCTATGAGTAAGTTTTTCAATAGCATAACTCATAGTTACAAGAGTAAAATATATTAATTGTAGCAATTTATCTCTAAGTAAAGAGGTTTACAAATAAGCCCCTCCTACAATAGAAATTCAATAATGGAATTTTGCACAAAATTCCTCGCCCACTAGGGTTATGTGTGCCATTTATGACGGGTTTTCAAGGTTCCATGATCGAACAAATAGTCCAATGAAAATTAAAAAAGTCCAATAATGAAGCAAAGTATGATGCCATGATAGTAAGCCTCTATACATTAGTTGTAATAGGGGAAATACATATCCATTTTTTATGACTCTCATCTGATTCCCAATCGGTTAGATCGTGAGTATCTATCATGAGATCCAAGAATGATGTGTTACCGTAATAAATTAAGGAATTTGGTCCAGAAATTTAGTATGGTTACTGTTGAGTAATTGTCTAAGAATTAAAATAGTCATACTAAATCATTGGCTACTCTAGCCTCAACCATTGACACCCACTTGAAAAGGACAATAAAATTGGAGTACATCGAGAGGCTGATCATATAGGAACCATAAATAGATATTGTGACTTTAGAGATTGACCAAGAACCAAGTTGGACGGATCCAATTGTCACCTAACACGAATATGGAAAGATTCTGCCAACTAAGAAGGAGCTTAAACTCGGTAGAACATCTATACCAACGATCATTCACTGAGCCTCTTCTGAAGTGTGTATACCAAAAGAAAGTGGAAGAAATACTGAGAGGTATGCATAAAGGGAGTTTTAATGCTTATTCTCATAGACGATCACTAATATATAAGGAAATTTCCAAGGATACCGGTGTCCTTTCATGCATAAGGAAGTGTGCCAAATCCAAAAATTTTCCCCAATCATCAATAAGTTAGTAGGGGACTTGAAATTATTTACAAGTCCTTGGTGGGTTGCTCAATGGGGCATGGAAATAGTTGACCCACTTCCAAGGGTTATAAGAGATAAAAAATTCCTTATCACGACGAGTGACTACTTCACCAAGTAAATAAATATGGAGCCCTTAACCCACATCAGAGAGTTCGACAACATGACATTCTTTTTGAAGGAATATGATCACTAAATTTGGGATCGCAAGAGATTTTGTGTAAGATAATGTGTCCCAATTTGACAATTTTCCATTCAAATACTTATGCGTGGAGTATGGGATTTGCAATTACTATGCCCCAGTTGCCTTCCCTTAGAGAAATAAGAAAATAGAGATCTCCAACAAGACGGTCCTTGTTGGAATCAATAGACGATTAAAGAAGGCCAAACAAAAGTGAGTCAAAGAACTCCTCATAGTCCTTGGGAATAAATAACAACTCCAAGGCAATCAACATGAGAAACCCATATGCATATAACTACACCAAAATGGTCAAATTGGCACCCTTCAACCGACCAGCCTTGTCACGGTCATTGACCGTGACAAGGCAGTGACAATACCTTGTCATGGTCATTGATCGTGACAATCATATAAAGTTGTCACGGTCAATGACTGTGACATGTCCGTGACAATTCTGTCAGTAAAAAAACCCTCCCTCTTCTTTTTTCCCACCGATTCTCATTCCCTCCATTTCTCTCTCTCTCTCTAGCGACTGCACACACACACTCTCTCTACAACTTTGGTATGTTTTCTCTCTCTCTATTTCTCCTCCATTTATGTATATGTGTATGTATATGTGCGTGTGTGTATGTATGTGTGTGTAAATGTGCATGTGTGTGTGTGTGGGGTGTATATACCACGTGTGTGTGTGTTTGGGGGGGGGGGGGGGGGGGAGGGGCAGGGCTGGGGGGAGGAGAGGGGGTGTTTGTGCGTGTGTGTGTATATGCATGTGTGTGCGTGTGTTGGGCAGCGGCAGTGGGGGGGAGGGGGAAGGGCTGGGGGTGGGGGTGGGGGGGGGGGGGGGGGCAGGGGGCGACTGTGTGTGTATATGTGTGTGTGTATTTTTTTTAATTAAATTTTTATTGGTTTATTAGATATTGCCCCTCATATTGTTGTCCCTCTTATAAAAGAATTGATTGATTTAATATTGATTGGTTGCTAATTTTTTTTGTAATTTAATAATTAGTGCCCCTTTCATATGCAAGTAGGATTGCCCCTCATTGTAAATTAGTAAATTAATAATTGTATACTTTAATTGTTAGTTTAATTGATGAAAATAATTAATTGAGTACATGAATTAAAAGGAGTATGGGATACACATTTGTTGTTGCCATTGCGGTTGAATTATAGTGGATCGATGTTGGGTTGGTTAATTTTAAAAGTGGTAAGACCATTGGATTATTGTCCATATGGGGGTGGGATTTTTTAACTTTTTTTTGAAAATAACTTGTCTAATGAACAATATATATATATAGTATGATAATTAAATGAAACATACTTGAAATTACATATAGTGCTCATAGATACTAGCCTTTTAGTTCTTATGCGTACGCATTCAATAGCCCTTGGACAGTTTGGGACTGCATAATTTCTGTATAATAATATTCTTAGTGGATTAAAGTTGTTACTTTTGGAGGAAGTTTTGCAGTTGTATCCTAATGTTCTCTGGGTACATACTAGATTGACAAGTGTGACTGTTATTTTAATTGATCAATTGAAATAACACTCACACTTGCCAATCTACGTCGTGTACTTGGAGAACTACGGGGATATGCTGCCGAATTTTTCTCAAATAGTAACAATGTGCATGAGCTGTTAAGTATATTACAGAAATATGCGATCTTGAATGGGATAGGACCACTCACCCTTTAGATGAGATGGAGGAAATAGGAATTTCTATTATAAATTGAATTTGAATATGAAATTTAAAAATTGAATATAAATAAGACATAATTAAATGAAACATATTATAAATCTAAGTTTTGTTTATACTAATCCATGAATATACGCTTCTTACCTTTAATAGGTGATTAGTTGTGGTAGCTGTGATGGGATATCCAAAATACAAAGAGTGGATGGGCGAGACAAATAGAATGGTGGATGTGTTTCGCAGAGATGCTAATGAATTTGTGAAATAAGCAAAGAGATATCATAATGATGAAGAGCTTCCGTGTCCGTGAGTTAGGTGTAAGAATGGTAAGGTGTTTGAGTGGAAAACAGTTGAACTACATTTGTTAAGATCGGGTATGCAAGATAATTATCGATTTTGGAGTTTTCATGGTGAATTGAAAGTTCCTTTTGTCCCTGAACAACCTTCACAACAACCTTCAACAAGTAGGATAGATGTATAAGGGGATGACGTAGATCATAATATGTTAGAGGATTTAGTTGATGATGCGTACGGAGTTTATGAAGAAGAGGAGAATGAGGTTACTGATGTTGTACAAGGTTCAAGTGCTCGTGAAGATATCACGATAAACCTTGATGATGACTACCAAAGTTTAAAATTTAAGGTGACCCAACCGTTATACTCTGGCTATGAGAAAGATTAAACAACTTTACATGCCATGGTTGGTTTGCACAGTTTGAAGATGCAATACAGTTTGTCTGGAAATAGCATGATAGAAATTCTAAAATGGGTGAAAGGCTTACTACCCAAGGAGAATACGCTTCCAAATAGCTATCCGGTTATGAAGAACAATTTAAAAGGTTTGGGAATGAAGTATAAATCGATTCATGCTTGTGTGTATGAGTGCATACTATACCGAAAGGAGTATGAAAATCTCGATCGTTGTTCGGTATGCGATGAACCTAGATATGTCCAATCTACTGGTAAGAAAGGCACAATCTCAAAAGTGCCTCAAAAAGTGTTGAAATATTTTCTTGTTGGGCCTAGATTAAAAAGATTTTTCATAGTACCATGGATAACGGAGGAAATGACTTGGCATGCTAGGGAACAAGTAGGGGGTAATGTCATGCGTCATCCTATTGATTCTACAGCTTGGAGGAGGATGAATTATAAGTATCCCGATTTTTCTCGAGAACAGCGCAATATTCATTTGGCTATATCAACAGATGGTTTAATCCATTTGGAAATCTAAGTACCAATCATAGTGTATGGCCAGTGATCCTAGCCCCACTTAACCTCCCTCCTTCACAGTGTATGAGACCTGAATTTTTTATGATGTCTTTGTTGATACCTGGGCCAAAGGCACCAAGTGATGACATCAATGTCTACCTGGATCCTTTGGTAGAAGAATTCAATGAGTTATGGGAAGAGGGTGTGCAATCATTTGACTCTTTTAGAAAAGAAGAGTTTATGCTGAAAGCTATGTTAATGTGGGCAATTCATGATTTTCCAGCTTATGGGACATTATTCGGTTGGGTAGTACATGGTTATTTTGGGTGTCCTATTTGTGGAGAGGAGACTAGATCTCTTCATCTATCCTTTAGCTCAAAAAATGTATACCATTGCCATAGGAGGTTTTTACCCCCGACTCATAGTTTCAGATTTGAGAAAGGTTCCAATTTTTTATTGGGATAGGTTGAACATAGGCTACCACCGAGACAACTTTTAGGTTCGAAAATTAAAAGTAAATCTTCTAAATGTGGCCCTAATATGCTAGGTAAGAATCCCAAATTTAAGAATATTGAGCATAAGAATACCCCAACTGGGAATGAAACTGAGACAAGAAAGGCATGGTCTAGGAGGTCAATTTTATTTTACTTGCCTTATTAGAAGAATAAACCGGTGCGCCATGTATTGGATGCGATGCACGCAGAGAAGAACTTCACTGAAGATATTGTGGGCACTTGCCTTGGGGGGAGTCATTCGAAGGATGGAGAAAATGCATGAAAAGACCTTAAATCGTTGAAACTTAAGCCACAACTATGGTTGAAAGAAGATAGTAGGGGAAGGAAAATCATTCCCCCTGGTGCGTTTACTTCGATGAGTGGGGAAATGAAGGTGCTTTTAGAAAAAATATATAATTTGAAGATCCCATCTAATTTTTCATCCAACTTGCAAAGGATTGTGAATTATACTACTCATGATTTACATAAGTGTAAGTCCCACGATTGGCATGTGATCATGCAATTGGTTCCTCTATTGTTTAAGCACTATTTCTCGAAGCACAAGGATTTGCGGAGGGCTATTATGAAAATTAGTATTACCTTCTCACTCTTGTGTGAGAATGTAGTCAATCGAGAACACAGTGGCCGCAAAATTGGCGGAGACCGAAGCAATTTGTGTGTTGGAGAATTATTTTCCCCCAACATTGTTTGACATAGGTGTTCACTTGTTGGTACACCTATGTGATGAGACACTTCTTTATGGTCCAGTTAGATATCGGTGGATGTATCCGTTTGAAAGATTGATGAAAGTTTTTAAAGATTACGTCAAGAATACGCGATACATTGCAGGATCAATTGTAGAGGTATACATCACTGTGGAGTCATCAATATAGACTCGAGAATATATGCCTAACTCGACCAACGTTGATGACACTGATGAGTTCGTCGATGTTGGTGGTCATGTGATGGGAAAACGAGTGAAATTAACGAGTTTGCAACATGAAAAAGTAGCTCGTTATCTATTTGGCGCACATGAAGATGTCGAAGAATGAAAAAAGTAAGTTTAAATTATTTTAATGTTTAACATTATTTAAGAATATTTTAGATTGTTTTATACATGATTAATTTTGTAATATGCAGAAAATATGAAGCCCGTGAGAACAATAAAAGACGAAAAACAATGGTACAATCAGACAGCGAATTTAGGCTGTGGTTGTCACAAGAGGTAATTATAATGAAAATGACCGTTATATAATGTTACTTTACACTCAAACTTTACAACCCATCTAATTAATTTATCTATATTCTCAGCTCTTAAAGACGGGTGATGCGACATCAAGGCTTGCTCGTCTAGCCACTGGACCCTTGTTTGTGGCACAAGAGTACAAAAAGTATCGATTGAACGGTTACGTATTCAATGAAAAAGTGTGCGAGGAAAGTACAAATGTACAAAACTCGAGAATTTCATACAAGGCTCTTACTTTCTTTCGAGCGAGCACAAAAGATAAAAACCTCGTTGAAGCTGAAATGAATTACTATGGTGTAATTCGAAATATATTTGAATTGGATCACATAAGATTCAAAGAGGTTGTATTTTACTATGACTGGGTAAGAGTTGAGGATTAAAATTCTTGTAAAGTTGATCCTGTCACCAATTTGATCATGGTTGACTTGTCCACGTTGAAGATCAACGACCACGTGAGTGATGAGCTATTTGTTTGTGCACTTCAAAAGGTTAACCAAGTGTTTTACTCGGAGTATATCAACAACGAGCTATTGGCAATTTTCCTACACGCGCCAAAGCGTCTAAATAGTAGTGTGAATGACTTGGCTGCTCCTACCGAATATCAATCCATTTTTGATGATAACCCGAATTTGAAACAATTTTTTCAATTTGTAATAAATATTCCAATTTGTATTTTATCAATCCATTTTTAATGCTTTTAATTGATTTGCACTTTATCATTTTCACTCTTGTGTAGTGTGCGTGTGTGTGGGCAGTAGGGGTGGGGGTGGGGATGTTTCGGATTTTTAGTAATTATGCATATTATGAGCTAGATGCTGTTGTTTTGGAATTCAGAATTGAGGTGTTAAACAGTAACAATTCATTTGGATTTGTAGTAATTGTACATATTTGCCTGTCTTCTTCTAATTCATTTTGATTTGTATTAATAACAACATTTTTTTACAGAAAATGTCTCCTTCAGGTATTAAGGCGAGGATGATGATGCTGATTATGATGATGTTGTCTAGGCTCAGTGGTAGCGGAGGCGACGAGGGCTCCTCGACCCCTAGGCTCCCCAAATATAGCAAATTGGGGATGGCCATTGAGAACAAAACGGGGCTATTTGAGAGATCCCTCGAGCTGGTAAAAACGATCATCGGCCCGGGGTACACTAGTTGGAGGGAGGTGCCAACTGAGCTCAAGTTAGCTATTTGGGTGGCACTACAGGTAATGTATTTATATTTATTTCAGGGGACGATACTAATTTTGCTTTATTTTATTTCAGGGGACAGGGAGTGGCCTTGGGGGTAGGCCACATAGGCTCGATACTTATGTGGCTATTCGAACAAAGAAGGGGAAGGATAAGGAGGTGTCACCGAGCGTCGCGGCCATGATTGTAAGTAATCCGACAGTTTCTTTTTTTGTTAATTATGTTATAATTTTTTCATTTACTTATTTTATTAATCATGTGCTTTTTGTCATTTTAGGAAAAGCTAAAGGAAGTGCATGAGTCGCAGTATGATGCCGACAGGGCATCTTTATCCACAGACGCACTCAACCAAGTGCTTGGCACTGATCACAAGGGGAGGAAAAGGGGGTGAGCTCATGGGTGGCTAAATCTTGGATCATCGGATTGTAGACGAGCGATACCGGGTTGGCTCGAATGGTGGACTCGCATAACGTGAAGCTGTCTCATTTAGAGGCGACGGTCCAAGATATGTTCTCATTCATGAAGCGTTCGTTGGGTGGAAACCGTAAGGGGAAAGGGAAGGAGAAGGTGGTGGAGGAGGATGTGCAGGAGGACGAGGTGCATGATGACGAGGATGTGGATCTCGCTGCTTCATCGCTGACACGTGCGAACTTTGATGATCCACTCCCCTATTTGGCTCCATTCGACCGACCGATGTCGACACTTGGTTGGCCGAGCGTGTTTTTACTAGACATATTTGATGGACAGCGGATAGGGCGGGGGTTGAGGGACCCGAATACCGTCCAGGGTATGCCAGTTCATGGACGTTCGCTTCAAGACATCGAGTCCAAGGTGCACGTCACACATGTGATACCCGGAAAGGAGAACTCCCCCTTGTGGTTACGTGAATAATGCGACACGATGTATATTACTGGGTGTGTCAATTCGTATATCCTGTGTCCTACTCACCTCCTCAGAGCTAACCTTACCCCAGACATGTAGTGACATTATTTGAATTGAATTTTTTTAAGTTGTTACATTTAAATTATATTTGGATTATATCATGATGCATATTGTTTTGAATGTATATTTGTATTATCTCTATTTTATTTGGATATATGATGTTTGAACAGGTACAACGTTGCTATAACAGGTACAAATATACTGTTGGGCAGTGACAGTGGCCATACTGCCCAACAGATTTTTTTTAAATTCTGCGTAGAATTCTCACGGTTATTGATCGTGACAAAACTTATCAAGGTCATAGACCGTGATATGACCGTGACAATTCTAATGAACTTATCACTGTCATTGATCGTGACACATCCGTGACAACAAAAGTTGTCACCCCCAGAATTGTCACGGTCATTGACTTTGACAAGTCCAACTTGTCAAGGTTAATGACCGTGACAATTCGACAAATTTGGTGTAGTGTATGCTTATGGAATGGAGGCCTTCATTCCTCTAGCATTTGGTCTGCCTACTTTAATGTTTGGAATTAATGAGGTTTTACTAAACAAAGACCAATTATTTCTCGAATTGGAATTATCAAGGGAGAGAGGAGAGAAATCCCTCATCCACCTGAGATCCTACTAGCCAGATTTTTCTAAGTAATACAACATGAAGATCAAAACCCTTGAATTTATAGTTGGAGAATTGGTGCTTATAAATATATTTACAAATTATAATACTGATAAAATTCCAGAACCTTACCTTTAGAAATATTGTTTAATTATTTACCTAGTGTATTTGGTTGGTGTGATTATAGGTTCACTTAATGATTTGTATATGGTGTGTGAATTTTCTAATATAACCAAACAATCCTAAAGAGGGATACGCCAGGATAAAGATGGGTGGATGAGTCTAAGATAACCAAATAATCCAAAAGAGGGCTAAGTTGACCTAAAGAGGGTTGGACTCTAAGATAATCAAATAATCTTAAAGAGGGTAAAGTCGGTCTAAAAGAGGCTAGATGATATAAGAATATAAAATAAAGCTAAATAGGTTTGGAAAAATCTAAGAAAATCTAATAGTAATAAAGATAGATAAAGAGGTTTGGACAAATCTCATATGATTAGATAACCCTAAAGAGGGAAAAGTCGGCATAAAGAGGATTGATAGATCTAAGAAGATCAAATAAGCCTAAAGAGGGATAGGTCGACCTAAAGATAATATGTCTTTTCCCTCATTATAACTAATCTAAAGAGGCTTACTATCATGGCCTCATACTTTTCTTCAATATAGGAGTATTTAAATTTTAATTGGACTAGTTGTTCGACCATGGAATCTTGGAAGTGATGAGGACGTTATCAATGCCTATGCGACATTCAATGGATGCATTATCTACATAAATCTTCACATAGACAACTACTATGAAGGTTTGAATAAGGATCGACCTCTTAATTTTACTTTGAACATCTCAAGGATGGGACTAGGCTCAACAACTTCCACTTTTGATCTAGCTAAGAAATCTGCAATGAAATCAGCCAACGCTCGGTTGTGATAGTCGTTCTTAGTTAATAACTGATGTTGAACTGGTTAGTTTTAGTGACTACTGGATCATCTTATTGATCAAGTTACTTATTTAGGACTTATTTTAGAGGGAAATAAGTAAGGTAAATAATTAAATGAACATCTAATTAATTCCTTAGTTTTTAGGAATACATAATAATGGCTAAGTCCAATTGTTATATGTCATGTACCTCCTTTAATTATCAAGGAGAGTGACTCATGTAGTAGACCAATTTTCTCTCCTATATTTAATTGGACTAATGATCCACTAGTGGAATTCTTAGGAATGACATTGTACAAGTGGATCTTGTCACTACCAACTAGTTCTGATAAAATAGGTGGGGAGCCAAGATACCTCTTTATCCACTCAAGTTTTTCATAGCATTCTACCATCCAAATTGTGGTCTTGTCCTTCTTTAGTCCGTGAACATATGGTAGATATATTTCTAAGGATAGAAAAATGAATCGATTAAGCACTATGAGCATCCCAGTGAATACCTAGACATCCCTGATTATGACCAGCCTCTTTATATCTTTCAAGGTCTTAATCTAATCAGGATTGACTTCTATTCTTCTTTGAAAGATAAGATAATCCAAGAACTGGTCTGAGATGACTCCAAATATACATATGAGGCATTAATACTCATATTTTAGTTCTCCAGGATCTTGAAAGTGTTGAGTAGATCTGATATATGATTGGTGAGAATATTACTCTTTACAATCACGTCGTCAATAGATATACCTCTACGATTGAATCAATATGCTTCTTAAACATCTTAGTGACTGTTAGTTTATAAGTTTCCCTTCCCAAATGTCATGACATTGTAGTAGTAAAACCTTAGTGTTATAATGAACATAGTCTTCTTTTTATCGGTCCAAATAGTGGTATCTAATGGTTCCCAAAATAATCATCCATAAAGATCATCCTTTGATGTGCTGCAGTATAATCCACGAATAGATAAATTCTTGGGAGTGGGAAAATTTCCCGAGGGAATGATTTATTGAGATTTGTGAAATACACATAAACTCTCCACTGTTCCTCTTGTGGATAACCTTTGTGTTCGAGATCCAATATTGTAATCAGACCTCCGTAATAGAACCTCCATGAAGTAGCTTTTTAACTTCATAGTCTATCCCTTTCACCTTTTTCGTGATGACTTCCTTGATTTTTTATTGATTAGTCGGATCATAAGATCCACATGTAGCGGTGAGAGATAAGGTTGTAAGGAGACTCTAACCCCACCGCGTGGAATATAATTTCGTGGTTGATTGACCTAATTTTTACTGGTAACATGATTTTGCCCAAGAAACTTTCAATGTTGTTATTGAACACCATCAGGGTCTAACCTTAGTGAGAGTTTTTTGGTGAGGTATTTTATATATATTGTGAGATTTATTTTTATTGTTAATTTAAGAAACTTTAGCATGGAATTAATTAGGGGACTTGTTATTGGGAAAAAACTACCCAAATAAATGAATATAAGTGATCATGGTTTATCAACCCCTTTGGGCTGGTTATTAATGGATATATGTATTTAGAGACCATTCTCGGACCATAGGGGAGGCCCATCTGACAAAAATGGGATTAGTATTTTAGACCCTAGTTAGTAATCTCTTATTATAAGTAATGTTACATTACAACTCTTAGGGTTTGGAAGAAGTTGGATACAAAAGAGTACTTATAAAGAGAGAACACAAGGAATAATAACGAGAAGAAAATCGCTACGAATTCGTGGGCTAGAGAGGAAGAAAAATGGGTAGTGTGGGGGGAAATAATTCGCCTCACGTGGGAAAGAGGCACGTGGCCCATTGATCTGTTATGATATTTCCACCATGAGAATAAATGTTGTTGAAGATAACCGACTTGCATAAATCAAGGGAAATATATGGCCGATCAACTAGGGATAATTGCCAAGGTGATTGAGACCTAGAGGGATCTATCACCTCCTCTTATAAATGTAAACCTAGCCTCCAGGAAAAAGGGAATGTAATCACGAGTATTAAAACTCTATTAGTATCAAAGTATAACCTTCCATGGACATATACACATTGTCGAACCACGTACATCTTATTCTTGTGTATGTGTTCTATTCTATTTGGTTAGTTTGCGTTGAATCTTAGTCAGTAGGATTTTACCACATATAATTGGTGAAACAAATTTATTTTCTCAACCTTACAAGCTAATAGTGATCATGTCTCATTCACACGCTGAGCACTTACCATCTCACCATGATCATCGAGATGACCACAATGAACACATCCTTCCTGAGATCAAATCTGTGATCAGGACTCGCCAAAATTGGAGTACCCACATCTCCTTTTATTGTCCCCATGAGGGAAAAAATGGAAATCAATGAGCCACCATGATATCACGAGTCATAGAAGCTTACCAGCAATGCCTCCGCGAGGAAGATGAAACTATACACCATCAACAGTAAGAGAACATCATCTTCAATGCCTTGTGGACAAGATGGAATAGAAAATCCTGAGGCACAAACACAAGAACCAATAGATCGTCTGCACCCCTAGCCCTCAAGCGAGTAAAACTCGCTGCTGAGGAAGGAGTTTGTGATGCAATCTAACCCTCTTGCATAAAAGAAGATCATGAAAGAGGATAGATCGACCTGTAAATCGCCATGATAAAGAAAAACTTCATAATCTCATATAGAGAGATATGGATGATCACCCAATTCATCGAGTAGACATGAATACCAAGGAGCTATCCATAATAGCCCTTGCTAGCCATATGAAATTACTGTTTGCTTGATCGATTGAAGACCTTGAGTGTTGAAGAATTTCACTATGAGAATATTTAAAATATACGATGGGAAAACATATTTCATCGACCATGTATGATAATACCACAAATCCATGACACTCTAGAACAAAAATGAACCTTTGATGTGCTTGATATTTCCCTCAAGGTTAGGAGATGTGGCACAAAAGTGGTTCGAGAAGTTACCCCACATATCCATCTCATATTGTAAGTAGGTCATGGAGGCCTTCACCGTGATATTCATCACAATCAGCATCCATCCAAAGAGGATGGATTCACTCATACTGAAGAATAATCCCTAAAAGACCTTAAATGAGTGAGAGAAATGGTATTAGGAGATCTACAATGAGGTGGAGGACTACACCAAAAAAGTGACAGTAGTTTAATTAAATATTGACTTGATGAATAACTACATATTATACTACTTCCTCACTAAGAAGGAAGCTGACACCATCGATGATCAAATGCCAAGTATTGAAAGGTATGCTAAATTCAAAGACGTGGGCTCAAGAATAAACTAGGACAACGGTCGACCAAAGGCGAGTAAGAAGAAAGACAAATATGTTGCTACTAAGAAGGTGCAATAAGCTGAATGATGACTCAAAGAGTGACGAGAAGTCTGATCCCATAAAAAGATAATTGCACCATCAACATAGTCTTAAAGTTATTGATATACAATATCTTCACTAAGATCAAGGACCATCAATACTTCAAGTGGCCAAGAAAGATGGTAAGAGACCCCTAAAAAAGAAAGACATCTAAAAGATGTTCCTACCATAAGGAACATAGGTACAATATAGAGAATCGCAAAGCATTGAAATAACACATTGAGGAACTAGCCCAGGTAGGCCATATAGATGATTTAGTCGAGAAATAAAATGGGAAGAGTTAGGTGGAATGCGAGAAAAGCAAGATAATGTCCTAGAAGATGACAAGTTGGGACACGATTACGGATCCTCAAATCCTAACTAAACAAAAAGGGAATTCTATAATAATGGAGACGAAGAAGATCACTGAAGTAGTAAAGGCTTTACAAATTTATTTGAATAATCCCATTGCCAGAAAATGTAGTCAACCATAAGAAATAGACTATTCCAAGCATACTGTCTTCACTGAGGAGAAACTGGTTGGGGTTATGATCCCACACCATGATGCACTATAATAGTGCAATAATTACTAACTGGGATGTGGACAAACTAATATTAGAATAAAGAAGCTCACCGTAGGTCATGTACCTCAAGTTATTCAACTAGCTCAACTCCGAATGGAAGCCTTAAGGAGAAGATCATCCTTTTAGTCAATTTTACAGGAAAAATGACAATGCCATCGGGGAAGGTTATATTTGCAGTACGAACTGGGAGTATATAAAAGCTAATTAAATTTCAGGTAATAGATATCGAATCTCCATACAACGCATCCTTAAAAGAGGATAGCTGCATGCGATGAATGCAATCCCATCCATCTACCATCAAAATGTCAAATGAATTATCGATCGAGGCTAACGGAGGTACATGGAAATTAGGATTTTGATGAGCAATTATTTATCGCATGAATCAAGCCAAATAGGAAAAAATAAAAAAAAGGTGGACAACACAAATGGGTCCATCCCCACTAAATGGAAGCTAAAGTATGGGCGACCAGGGGTAAAATATTAGAGAGTAGACCCCGGAGACAGGGTCATGGAACCACTCCAAGAGGTCCCATTTGACGATTCTCACCCATAAAAAGGATACTCATCGGTATCTCCCTCACCAACATCGAAAAAGAAGAATTAGTGTCATTCCTTAAAGAGAATCAATACGTGTTCATTTGAGAACCATACGATATGCCTTGCATAAATCCTAAAGTAATGTGTTATTCTTCACGTTGATCTAGCATTGTAGCCCGTGGCACAGAAAGCTCTCCAAACAAATCCCGAGAATTCAAAAGTGTTAGAAGAAGAACTCAAGAAAATTATAGAGGCAAGGGTCATCAAAGAAGTTCTATTCCTCGAATGGATTCCAAATCTGATCGTAGTCAAGAAGAATAATTGGAAGTGGAGAGTTTTCATTGCCTTAACTAACCTAGATAAATCACGTCTTAAAGATAGCTTCCCTATGCCAAAGATTGACCAGGTGGTTAATGCCACATATAGCCACAAAAAATGAATTTTCTAGATGCTTATTACAAGTACCATCAGATCCCTGTATTCAAACCTGACCAAGAAGAGACTTATTTCATTACCACATTTGGTCTTTACTATTATACAATCATGCCCTTCATACTCAAGAATGTAGGAGGAACCTACTTGAATTTTGTCACCAAAATGTTCAAACAACAATTGGAAAATACCATGGAGGTTTACAATGATGACGTTCTTGTAAAGAGTAAGTAAAAGGGCGATCACCTCTTAGATCTTATGAAGACATTTAAAGTCCTTTGATATTAAAAAATAAGGATTAATACGGCTAAATGATCCTTTGGAGTACAGTCCAGTAAATTCCTTGCTTACTTGGTTAACTAAAGAGAAATCAAAGCGAATCCTGATCAAATAAAAGAAATAAGGGTGATTCATCCTCCTAAAACCATTAGGGATGTTCAAAAGATAATATGGGATGCTTGCCGCCATTAATCAGTTCATTTTTAAGTCTTTCAAGTGATGATGACCTTTCTTTCAATTAATAAGAAAAGATAAAAATAGAGTATGGAATGATGAATGCTCAACGTCACTGGAAGAGATAAAGGATTACCTCAGTCGACCACCCCAACTCACAGTTCCTAGCCTAGAGGACCCACTTAACTTGTACCTATCAATATTCGATCATGAAATTAACTTGGCTTTAGTTAGCAAGAAAAAGGGATGCAAAGCCCCAATTTACCATGTCAATAAAACACTACTGAATGCTGAAATGAGATATCTCCCACTGGAAAAGTTGGCTTATTCACTTGTGATAGCTTTGTGCTAATTAAAAAATAAATTCGACATGCTTTATATCATAGCCATAGCCTCTATTATGTTGAAAGAAGTCTTCAGAAAGGCCAACCTCTCTTCACGGATGTCCAAATGGTCAGTGGAACTAGGAAGGTTTGATATCCATTATCAGCCTAGGCAAATTTTGGCAGACTTCATCGTATAGTGTTCTTGAGAGCATCAAACTGAGGAGAAATCCATGACTGGCGATTAAGTAGTCGAAAAAGGTTTGGAACATGATAAGGGATGGACTCTTTATGTGGACGAAACATCCAAAACAAAGGGAGAAAAAGTGGGGATTATATTAGTCACCCTAGATCACACCATCATCAAGACGTCTCTACAACTTCGATTTTAGGCATCGAACAACATGATAGAGTACGAGGCTCTCATATAGGGACTAGAGAAGGTCTTATCCTTGGGCGCCAATCACCTTGACATTTTTATGACTCAAGGATGGTATCCAATCAAATATCAGGAGACTATAATGCCAAAGATGAACTTATGTTGGTTTATCTTTAGAAGGCTCATAAGTTGGATGCTTAATTCCAACATGTCCAAATACAACAGTTCCCAAAGGGAAACAATAATCACACAAACGCCTTAGCCATTTTGGCTTTAGCTATCAAGTCTAACCTCAAGAGAGTGATACATTTGGATTACCTAGCACAACCAAGCATCCAAATGAAACAAGATTCCAACCAGGTACTAGCCATAGAAAAAGCTCCCAGTTGGATGGACTCAATAATAAAGTATTCGAAGGATGATGTATTTACCATAGAACAAAGAGAGGCCCATCAAATTAGGGTGAAGGCTTCTTGATTTTATTTATCCTCTAAAGGAAAGATCTATAGAAGATAATTCCTTGGACCATATCTACAACGTGTCCATCCCAGCGATGTCGATCAAGTCCTGTACAAGATACACATAGGAATTTATAGGAGTCACACTGATGGAAGGTGCTTAGTATTTCGAGTAATTAAAGAAGGGTACCAGTGGCCTTATATGCAGAAAGACACCGTCTCCTATGTGAAAAATTCAAGAAGTGCTAATTTTTCTCGTCGCTACTCTACTAGCCATTCGGACCGTGATTTCAACTCCTTGACCAACCCATGGCTGTTTACTCAATGGGTCTGGATATCAAAGGACCATTGCCTACTGAGCTTGGCAATCGAAAATATCTTATGTTCGACACTGACGATTTCACTAAATGGATAGAGGAAAAGCCATTAGTGAACATTAGAGATGATGATATGAGTAGGTTCATTTGTAAATATATCATAACCTATTTTGGCATGCTAAGAATGTTCATCACCGACAACGGGACATAGTTTGAAAGAAATCCCTTCCAATATTTCTATAGCAATCATGTGATAAAGCACTAGAATTTAGTATCTTACCCTCAGAGCAATGGACAATCTGAGGCTTCCAATAAAATGATCCCTGACGAAATGAAGAAAAGGTTAGAAAATGCAAAAGGTGCTTGGATGGATGATCTCTTGCACATTCTCTGGGAATAATGAACAAATCCTAGAAGATAGACGGGGGAAACGCCCTTCTCCTTAGCCTATGGGATGGAAGCCATTATATCGCTAGAGTCAGGATTTTTGACAGTGAGAACGACCATATCCGACCAAATCTTGAACATCAAAATGATCAACGCAAATAGGGGTATGGAGAAAACTGACCGACCCAACAAACCGACTAAACCTAATCGACCCAATAATTTTTTTTATCATTTTAAGGTGTTTTTGTTCAGTTCGGTTTAAAAGGCCTAAAATCTATTAACTTAGATCAATTTTTGATTTAAGGGAGATAAGGTTCAGTTTGAACTAAACCGACCCGCTATTGTTTTATTATTATTATTTTATATATTTTCCTCCATGTATTTAAATAATTGGTGCCATCCTAAGGTGTACCATAACTGATGTATAGATTCACAAACAAAAACTGACCCAATGCACACAACCCAAAACAAAAAAACTTGCTAAAATCCCTAGACTCTTTCATCTTCACTCGATTCACTAAAATGAAAAAACACTAAACCCTCTCCTTCAATTTTCTCTCTATCACCACCCCAACCATCGCTGCTCTCACCCCCACATTGTTTTTACTTTAGATCTTTTCTCATAAATCTTTTTTTTTGTGTCGGCTATGGTATCCATATTTTGCTTCAAATGTTTTATTTAGTTGTAAAAATTCTTCAGCCCTCTTTTGTATGTAAGCACCTACCACTTCCTGGTTATGGACTTCCTGTACATTTGCTTATTGGTTATGGACTTAAAAATGGGATTGAACATTTCTTTGTTGGTTATGGACTTCTTGATTTTTTGGTTTATTTTAATTATTTTATTGGTTTTATTTGAATTTGAAAATGGTCTAAATAATGTGAGTTTGGTTTCCTTGGTTTGAATTTGAAGATGAAAGTGGTTGTTTTGTATTTGGTTTATATGATTTGACTTTCTATGATTTTTTTAATATTGAAAATTAGAATTCAAAAAGGCTGAAATTGTAATTAAAAAAATATCAGACAAAGACCAAAACAAATGTAAAAAAACTAACGCTGTCAAAAATTGTATTGGTCATGTAATAAAACAATGGGAAGAATTGACCCTATAGAAAATGGATTTTGTTCGATTCCGTCGATAAATGACCCGATTTGGTTTTAGTTTAAAAAGGAATAAAATCGAGTTGGTCGATTTAGCTAAAAAATACCCTTTAAAACCTAACCGACCGACCCATGCACTGTCCCAAGCATAGAGCTTAACCTAACTAATGAAAGGAGGGAACAAGACCTAATCATGTCTAGAGCCTCCTAGCAGTAGTTATCAAGGCAATATAATAAAGGCACGCATCTAAGGAAGTTTCATAACAACGATTATGTTCAAATAAAGATTATCGTCATCACGAAGAAACGATGAGATGAAAAATTAAGACCAAAGTGGGAAGGTCCATTCAGAGTCATCATAAACGACCTGTAAGGAGCCTATCACCTGGAAACACCGGAGGACAAGGATATACCTTAATGTTTATGCATCCAATCTTAAAAAAAATTATTTTGGAGTCCAATTTTCAATTTACCCCTTCTAGTTGTTAATCCTTTACATTTGGTAGTTAAGATTTTGCTTGTTTCCTAATTCAATTATCTTTGACTGTGTCCAAGTGACATGCCAATAATAAAGTAAGTTATCTCATTATATGCATCCATTTATAATTTATTTTTTAGATTATTTTAAATAACGCCTTTTTAAATTGATTACACTCTTAGTCGGTACTCTAAGGCTACATGTTTCTTTAATATAACACAAATGCATAATGTATTAGTGATGGAAAGCAAAAGACTTATGGGGCATACGTGGACATTTAACAATCTAACCACATTGTCTGGATAAAATCATGAACGGGTGGATATCCCTACGAATGGGTGCATTATCTCCACAAGTTGGTATTATGACTAAGGTAGAGTGTGACCACACCTCTTAAAAGGTAAGACGAGTAAAAGATACTAAGCATCAGGATAGGGGGAATGCAACAGTTAATGGAAAAAGATCAATTTCATTTCATCAAAATATTCATTATTTACAAGGGTAATGATTACATCATCTTTGAGGACCACTCGAAGGCCCAACCCCGAACATCAAGTGGGAAGTCTTTGGACTACAATGGGGCATATCATTGTCATTATAATGGTAATCCAGATACTCCTCGTTCAACAATAAATGAACTGCATCAATTGATTCCCATGAGTTCTTGCTCCTAAACAGAGTCATACCACTACCACAACTTAAAGTCACGGGAGTCTTTGAGGACAACCACGGCATTAAACCATTCTTGCTTGTAAGTTGGATTCTTGGCTTCATGCTGGTGGATTGGAGACTTTAGCAGGCCTTCGTCATATCCATCGATCCAAAATACATGGGGTTTCTTCTATAACGGATCTCTCATCCTTATGATCTTTTGGTTTAAGCCCCTCATGATTGTTCATTTTCACGAAAAGATTATTCGTCTTTGACGAGCTCTTGCTTTAAGCCAACATTCTCATTTTATAGCAAATTGGTGATGTTCCTTATTTTTTCGAGCTCAGTTTGAATACTTGTGAGCTTCCCATTTTGGTCTCCATAAAGTGAAATCATCTTATGAAGTGTTTGGAAAAAAAATAAGAAGGCCATCTTAGTTCGACCAAAAGAGTCATCCCTAAGCACAAAGTCCAAGTCAACCTCATCTTGGCCCATTGACATGAGAGCTAAGATGTCACCAGACTATAAAAATGGATGAAGTGAGTTTATTATTTAAGAAAATAACAAGACATAAATCATGAACATGAAATATACAAAGTAACTAATCAACACAAAAGGAAACATGAGGCAAGAAATCCCTTTTCATTCCAAAAGTATGATTGGACAAAGCGCTTACGTGATGGAAGAATGGAAAACATTCTAAGAAAAATACAAAAAGTCACTAAAGATACTAAATTAAAGGAGTTTTGTCTTCTGAATCTTATACGACCTTGGTCTGGTTGATCGTTTCTTCTATCTCTTCATTTCCTTTGTCCAAGTTGGGAGGTGTATTGGGATTATGCTCGGAAAATAACTCCGAGCCTCAGTAACGCCAACCTTCATTATATGTGATAGCTCATTGAAAAAATCCTTCTGGACAAAACTTAGATGCTTTCGAGCATTTTTAAAAGATTTGTCCGAACCTTTGTTGTAGGCAGCATTGATTGTCTATAACACTGTCCCCACGTTCTGGGATGAATCCTAGTTTGCCTTTTCCAAGGTTGCCACCTTGGCCTTAAGGTAAAGGATTTCCTCATCTTAGGACTTCATCTTGGCCAACCCTTAGTCACCTTACCTTTTTCAACATTGATGGCCTTCTGGTATTTGTCCAAGGTGACCCCCAGGTTGCAAACATCCTTATTTTGAATGTTACTCTTGTTAAAAAAATTGACGAAGTTCACAATGAATTGCTAGCTAACCAAAAAATAATGAGGATGTCATTAGTTAATAAAGAAAACTTACAACATGTAAAAAAGGAGGTTTCAAAACTTACAAGGTATAACGCCTATGAGAAGTGAATGGATAACCTCTCTGAGGTAAGACTAGTAACCAAAGTCCAAAAGCCAATTCTCAGAAGTCCAAAAGCCAATTCTAGCTGCTTGGAAACAGAATCATTGACCAATGTCTTCCATTTGCTGAGGAAAACATCTCTTGACTTGGAAGTTAGGGGATGGGTAACAATGCCACTGGTCGGCTTGTTTTTCTTCGCAAGATTGACCTTCATTTTATCCAAAGATTCCTCCACATCAATAGGGTCTGATGGCCCTTCGACCTCCTTCCTCTTCACTTGGTGAGAAATAGGTGAAGTGGGGCACATAAAATCACCCATTATATTCAGTGTCTTCCTCCTTGATGCAATGTCATCTTATGAGGATGTTGATATCACTACAAGTATGGTATAAAGATCCAAAGGCTCAAAAGAACCAAAAGTTCTACCGTAAGAAGGATTGTGGTGGATGTATTCCTCTAGGATCACAGGATCCCTAGACACTGGGTGAAAAATGAATGGTTATGTTGAGGAAGTGTATGAGATCAAGAAAATAGCTGACCTAGGATGATTAGAATCCCTAAGTCTCTATATGATTACCCAAATTTTCTTCAAGGCTATAAAGTTAACTTCATTTGGACTGGGCTCCTTTTTCTTTCGAGGTAATGCACACAATAAAAAAGATAAAAGTATTACAACAATACCCAAATGCAAGAAATGGAGATATCAAGAGACATTTTGAAATAAGGAAATCTGAACCCAAATAATGGGAATAAACCTATTTCATGCCTCCTACTAGGGCATTTGGGGTTATTGTAGGGTTCACCACCCTTATTAATAGGAAAATGCTCCTAGTTCTTAACCGTGAAGCCGTGGGACCAATATTCCTTGTTAGAATCTTGTAAATTGATGACCAAGGACCTCTCTACCTTCCTTCTTTCAGGTAGTAAACCTTCTCAGAGGTCAGTACACATATGTATCATAACAAATCTATAGGATCCCTAGACGAGTCCGATAAATCTCATTAAGGAAATTAATGCCATTGACGATCATCCACATATTAGGTGAGCACTGAACTTGTACAACATTGAAGTATTCACATAACTCCATAAAATAGGAGGTTTGGGGGAAAGGTAACCCTAACCTCAAACATAAATTAAGGAAAAACCTAATGGCCTCCATCCACGCTATAATAGTGTTTATGACCAGAGTCCATTTTAACAGTCACCCGGTTGGGGATATAACATTCATTGAAAGCCTTCATGGTGTTTTTTATAATTAACACAATATTTTGCAGTAGCTTTAGACTAAAAGAATAAGATTCACAAAAAATAAAGAACTATTCCAATTGAAATTCGTAGCAAAGTTAAGAATATGAATTACAAACAGTGAGAAGGCACACACAACTGTGAGTTATTAAAGGTAATGCAAAGTTTTAAATAATAAATCCCAAATGATGGTAAGGAATGTTTTAGTGTCTTGGAATGAGTCCCAATACAAAATCTCACAATTAGGCAGGCACACCCATAGATGACGGCTGGAAAACAAGCGTCCCTCCATCTCAAATGATCCAATGACCAATGTATCCTTTAGAAAAATGGGACAAAAGACAAGTGTGGCCATAAAATCTAGCAAGCAAAATGACTCTTTACTATTAAGATTAATTACCAAGACTATTCACGATGACAATACGAATTCTTTCAAAATTCAGGACAATCCTCCGTAACCTCGTTCAAATGTAGATATTTGGGGAAATTATGGAGGGGAAATAATCCACCACATGTGGGCAAGAAGCACGTGGTCCACTGATCCGTTTGAATATTTCCACCATGAGAATAAGATCACTGAAGATAGCTGACCCACGTAAATCAAGGGAAAGATACATTTGACCAGGTAGGGATAATTTCCAAGGTGTTTGATATCTCAAGGACTCTATCACCTCCTCATATAAATGTAAACATAGCTCCCATAGAAAAGTGGAATGTAATCCCAATTACTGAAACTATATAAAAAACAAAGTAGAACCTCCTGTGAACGTAGGCACATTGTCGAACTACATAGATCTTTTTCTTGTGTGTGGACATGGTTTTTATATTTTTTTGGGAACAAGAATTAACAAAGTCACATGGCCCGTACATTCTTAGTACGGATCCATAAGATCCAGATCATTTGAGAGTCCAAGTCACAAAAAAGTCTCATCAGCACGTTCTATAAAACGGTTTGCTTAAATACAGGATAGGTCCGAAATATTTAGGATAAATATCAATTGATCTGGGACTCTCCTAGAACCCTCTATAAATGTAAACTTGGCCCAATAAGGTACGGGCATAAAATATTGTATCATCGAGCAGTATTACAACTCTGCCGACCAACTTTTTAAAGTAAATAAAAGTGAAACCCTAAACCACATGGACGTGGGCAATTTCTCGAACCATGTACATCCTGTGTTGTGTGTGTTCTTTGATCCTCCCTATTGATAACTTTCTTTTTGCTTATACTCTTGTGCATTAAACATTCAAACTGTAGGAAATTACCACCTATAGTTGGCGCCGTCTGTTGGAAACGACTTGAGTTTTTTGACACTAAGTTAAACTTTTGAAATGTCTCATTCACCCAATCCAAACCACGCAAATGTCAATGACCAGGGGGGTCATCAATAACACATCTATGGATATCCAGAGGGATAGCCTCTCGATCACAAAGATTATGACCACCATGAGGGTCACAAGTTTACCCCTGTTTCAAAGAGGGTCAAGTCAAAGTTCGAAGAATATTACCAATCCTCAAATGCTCGTTATCACCCTCAAAAGGATAAGATGGTAAACAAAGGCGAGCACAAGAGATCCTGCCAGATCTCAAAGCTCATCGACAACTATAAAAATTGCCTCCAAGAAGAAAAAATCACCAGTAGGCACTAGTAGGAACAAAATGATGAGCTGTAACAACGTTTAGAGAAGTTAGAGAAGGAGGACCATAAGGAAAAAATGCAAGTGTTTCCATCCTCAATCCTCGTGGCAGGAGAGGATCCCTTTTTGGTCCCCCACATCCCTTTTGAGAGCGCTTCGGCCGACATCATTGATGAGTTGAAGAACGTAGAGAGATGGAGTCGCCAATCTATTTTACTCAAAATAGACAAAAGAAAAGGGAGCCATCTCGAAGGATAGCATCCAAAGACATACTGATACATACGAAACAAAAATGATTCGAAAAAGGGTCCGGAGGCTAAGTTACGAAATGGGAAGGTGTTAGGCACCCATTATGCTCTTACGATCTCTCATGGGTTGTTGCTATTTTCCTTTATTTCCCCGTGATGTGTGTGCATGTGTATGCATAGCGTAGATAGGAATCATTGACTTGTATCATGGAAGAGATAAAGCGAGTCATCCGTAGGAATGTTCCTAAAAAATAATATTAGAAAATAGGATTTATGCGATTATCCTAGCGTCTATCATTATAAAGGAATGATAACGCATGTGAAATAATACGCCACTAAGAACAAATATATGTATATATAGAATTTAAGAGAATTGAGTTAAAAGAATATAGCGAAAATAGAAAATGAGAGAAAAGTAGGAATAGGACTCGAGTCACGAGTTTTATCCCGAGACACCTACGTAGAATATAGAGGCATCAAAGTCCACGTAGTTCGCATGCGAAATGAGAGGTGGGATTAATCCCATAAATCCAATTGGGGACTTCTCTTATGTGTGTGTGTGTGTGTAAAAAAGTGTTTTAGTTGTGAGAAAAGTGTGAGAATTCCCCATTGGAATTTATGAGCAAATACTCTTTTTCTTATTTTTGGGTTTTATTATATGAAAATAAGAGATGTGCAATAATAATAGATAAAAAGTATATTAAGATATGTGAGATGAGAGAATAAAAGTGCTAAGTAATAAAACAAGTTAATGCGAATTTAGGGGAATTTAAAGAGAGAGTTGGACCTTTTTGAAGATCTTGAGCTTCATCTTGGATATTAGAGAGAAACCCTTGCACTTGGGTGATGATGGAGGGTACTAAATTCAGCAAGTTTGATGAAGAAGGTGATGAAAGGTGAAGGTTAGAAAGGGACTTGGATGTGGAAATCACGCTTACTTCGAGAGGGCTTGCTGAGAGTGATGGATCTCTGATTTTTCTTCCCCTCTTGGAATGAGGTTAGGACCTCCTTTTTATAGGCCCAGGGCATTACCGATCGGCATAGACCTAGTCCTGCTAATCGACAAGTGTGTTTATCCACACTGCCGATAGGTAGGGTTTGAAACCTGACGTTTGGCAGTGCCTTTGAGGTTCCTTCGGAAAATCGGTCGTAGAGTGCAAACCGTTGATCGAATTGTACACGGGGTGAACCGTTGGAAAGGTAATTTAGAGACCTTCAAAAGTATTTTGGACTGATCCCGGGTCTAGGAGCTGACTTTGGGTCAAATGTGGCTCGGAAGCGTTTATCGGTCTTTTGGACAAGGAAACTTCGGACGCAAACGGATCGTTCGTCCACATGGTAAGTCCGAATCGCGCACGGGGTAGACCGTTGGAAAGGTGAGGAGATGTACTTGGACATTCTAAAGAGTTTGACCTGGTTTGGGGAGTTGACTTTGGTCAACCGGGGCCTGAAAGCATTCGGTGATCTTTCAGAGTAAAACGGATCGTTCGTCCGCACTGTAAGTCAGAATCGCGCATGGGGTGGACTGTTGGAAAGGGGTTTCAGTGACCTTCAAAGATTCAATTAGTCTTGGTCGAGCTGAAGAGTTGACTTTGGTCAAACAGAGCCTGGGAGCGTCCGGTGACCTCCTGATCGAGTTTTAGGGGAAAATAAGTCGTTCATCTGCACCGTAAGTTTGAATTGTGCACGGGATGGACCGTTGGAAAGAGTATTTAGTGCCCTTAAAAGATTCATTCAGTCTCGTTCGAGCTGAAGAGTTTGACTTTTGGTCAAACGGAGCTTGGGAGTGCCCGATGGCCTTTGGGTCAGTACCCGGGGTTTGACTTGAGTTTTTAATGATGAAGGGAGGTACTAAGGACCTAAGGAGAGGTTATAGGGGTATTAGAATGGGGTGTTTACAGAGCCCCTCGACGGGTGAGTTTAGAACAAACTATAGACATCGAATAGACACCATATGATGCCTTTGAAAGAGGATGACCGGAGTATCGAGGTCGATTCAGAGGACCTAAGGATGAGGATGATCGATTCTGCGGGTTAAAGCCAATTCTGAGGACTTGGAGATGAGGGTGACCGATTATGTGAGTCAAAACTAATTCTGAGGGCTTGGAGATGAGGGTGACCGATTCTGCAGGTCGAAGCCAATTGTGAGGGCTTGGAGATGAGAGTGACCGATTCTGCGAGTCAAAGACAATTCTGAGGGCTTAGGGATGGGGGTGACCGATTTTGCGAGTCGAAGCCAATTCTGAGGGCTTAGGGATGGGGGTGACCAATTCTGCGAGAAAGCCAATTCTAAGGGCTTGGAGATGAGGGTGACTGATTCTGTAGGTCAAAGCCAATTCTGAGGGCTTGGAGATGAGGGTGACCGATTCAGCGAGTCGAAGGTAATTTTGAGGGCTTAAAGGGACATGTTGGGGGTGGTCTTAAAGGAAAGATTTAGGTCAATTTCGAGGACCTACAACAATGATGGGGGTGACCAATTATGCGGGTTAAAGCCAATTCTGATGGATTAGGTTGTGATGACCAATTCTGCGGGTCGAAGCTAATTCTGCGGGCTTAAGGTGAGATGTCCAATTCTGCGGGTCGAAGCCAATTCTGCGGGCTTAAGGTGAGATGACCAATTCTGCGAGCTTAAAGTGAGATGACCAATTCTGTGGGTTGAAGCCAATTCTACGGGCTTAAGGTGAGATGACCTCGGGGAACACTGTTGGGGAAATTACCTCATGATTATGATTTGAGTTGGGGAGTTGATTGCTGGGGAAATCCTTGTGTGTCTTCTAGAGACTTTACCGGGAGAACAACCAATTTGATGCTGGGGAAGTGATTAGGTGGTCCAGGGTTTGGACACATTTCTCGGGGAAAATTGAGACCTTTGGAGGAATAGGTAATGATCCTGAAGTTTTGGACGTTGTCAGGGAAATAGGGGTTCTACTTGAGGAAGTGCGAAATTTTCTTAGTGAAAATGTTCTATTTCCTTTCCGAGATTTTTATGAATTTTCTGAGGATTTTTTAGGGTTTTCTTGTATTTTTTGGGAATTTCTGTACGAAAATTTAAGGGAGGTGCCGATCGTCATGGTGTAGAGGGTGCCATTCGGCAGTGGCACAGACTTTTAGACTGCCTCGAGACGCTAAAAGGTCAGTGCTAATCGATAGGTAGGGGTGCAGTACCGATCGGCATGACCCTTGGCGTCCTATATAAAGGGGGTGAGTTCCCCTCATTTTTCGCAGCTTCTTGCCTTCTCTCTTTCTGTGATTTCTTCTGCGAATCGTTCTAGCATTCCGATCTCTAAAAAATGGCCGCTTTTGTGAGCACTGCAGTTCATCGGGAATGGTTGGCTATTGATGATTGGGAAAATGTGGAGTGGAGGGCCAAGGCGCCTCTTACTTTGGGGAGTGAGAACTCCTTTGATGCATTCGAGCCTGTTGCGGATGAGCGGACCTTGCTGCGAGAGCCGTCACGTTATTGCTCTTCGAGGGTGGTGAACCCTGACAGTTATGTAAGTAAAATGACTTTTGGCATTCTCTCTTGCTTTGTGGTTTTCTTTTTTCTTGGATTTTGACAAGGTTTTCCTTTGACAGTCTGATATTTTTTTATCGACTATGCGTGACCGTGGGACGACGGGAATTAAGGATGTCTGGGAGCATCTTCCACCTGTGGTGCATTGGGTGGTATCCTCAGCAGGCTTTGGGAGGTTGGCGTCCATGCTAGATGAGATGCCTCGTTCGACTGCAGTCTTATGCGCTCTAGGGGAGAGGTGGTGGGACACTACCCATACCTTCCATTTTGGTTTCGGGGAGATGACTGTGACTCCCATAGACGTACAGTAGCTACCGGGGCTAGATTACGATGGAGAGAAGATAGAGGTGGATCGCTCTTTGCAGGTGAGGCCGGAGGCGGTGCGCGCGAAGCTTGGTAATGTGGGGAGGATAGTGTATGGGGACTCCATCCGTCTGTCATTGCTGAAGGATGTTTTATTGGGCAGGGTGATTGATGTGGAGGACGGGCTGTAGGTGAGGCAAATGGCTCGGTTATTCATTTTTCTGGTGTTAGGGGGATTTCTGGTGGCATCGAGCGACGATGTTGTCCACTTACGATTTTTACCATATCTGAGGATATTTTCGAACATCCCTCTATATGACTGGGGGAGCCTGACTTTGGCGACCCTTTATTTTTCCTTGGATGCATTCAGTCGGTGCTGCCGGCAGTCTTTCATTGGAGCCATGTATCTTCTTGAGGTATTCTTTAATTTTGTGCATTTTCCTTTCATGCATTCGCATTTTCCTTATGCATCTCTTATTTATTGAGAAATTTTCATCTTCGGCAGACGTGGTTCTATGAGGTGATTGGGTGTAATACCCAGCTAATTGCTTTGAAGGATAATACCGTTGGGGATTTTACCGATTTCATCGATGGCGCAAGGCCAATCGACAGTCGAGGAGGTCTCTCTCTCTAGAGGCGGTGCGTCAGGTCTTGAATGGCCTGGCCTGTGATAGGGTAAGACTTTTTTCTTCTTCAGTCTGAGACCTTTGGGTGCTCTAATTCTATGTTTCCTTATATTTCGCTGGGGATTTTTCACGTGACATTTTTCCCTTGGGGGACTACCGTTCAGGACATGGGGTTGACTGGAGTAAATGCGCAGATGAGGCGTTTGCTGGCGCATGAGTTTGGCCACTCTTGGTATCTCGGGGAGAGGTTGGTCTGACAGATTGCTGAGGGGGAGGTGGTGGTGCCACCTGTGAGGCCCCCTATGTCTATGAGGCGGGAGCAACTACTTCCAGGGGTTACGAGGATTATGGCGATGATTGGCGAGTCCTACCTGTTGTACACCGATACAACTGTGCCTTATGATTATATGGACTTCGTGATGAGCTGGCTAATGGTGCCCAACATATATGATGCCTTCCCCGTCCCTCCTGCGGGTTCGAGTCGGCCAGTGGGGTCCTCCCATAACGGTGGCGGTCCTTCGACATTTGCGGCGGCGGTGACTTCAAAAGTTCCCTTTGTGCGACTGCATACTCCTTCATACAATATTCGGCGGGCTGATGGAGGGATGGTGCCTATGTTGCATCGTCCCCATGTGATGTACCCGGAGGAGTTAGGTTTGACATAGGAGGTTCTTCGTCCTGAGGTATATCTTTTCTGTTCTTTCTTTTGATCCTTTATGCTTGACACTGATTCTGCCTTTTCTTGCAGCACGTCCGGGTGTCCACCACTTGGCTGAGGGACATTAGGGACTGGATATCTTTAGCGACATCCCATGTTCGGGACATGATTCCTGTTCCTTCTTGCTTGGTGCCGTCTGCCTCATCCGAGGAGAAGTCTAGTTCAAGTAGCGGTGGTTCATCATCTCACCATTGGGGAAAGAGAGCACGTCGCAGGGGTGGAAGCTCTTAGGAGAGAGAGGGGAAAGGGCAAGTGATAGAGAGAGAATGAATGTGGGTTCGGGCTAAGTCTCGTTGTTTTTTTCTTTTCTTTATTTTCCTGCAAAAATGATGTAACACAGAAAAATATCTATGCAATGCAATGAAGTTTTTTTTATTATCTTCTGTTAATGATGAATGAATGCATGCACATGCACTTTTTAATTTGCTATCGAGACCGTAAAAAGAAATATTTTTGGGATTTTGAAAGAAAGTTTTATTCAAAATGAGAATTTATATAAAGATGAAAAGAGGATTTTTGAAATTCTGTTGAGAATATCAATTTATTTTGAGTTTTCTGAATTTTGATAAAAAAGAAAAATTTCCAAAAGTAAGGGGTTGCCGATCGGCAAGCACCTTATCCTGCCTATCGACAGGTTAGTCCAGTCCCATCAATTTAAAACTTTGATTGGTATCTTCTTCATCCTTTGGTACCTTGTGGGGCAGGATTTCCTCCAATTTCTGCAGGGGTTATGTCCTTTGTGGGGGTTTTCAAGTATGAAAGAGGGGTAAGAGTGGAGTGTTTTCATCACACCTTCACATCCTGAATTTCTTGTTTCGTGAGATGGCTCTCCCTGGTAGTGTTGAGTTTGCCAACTACCTCGAGACTTTGGAGGTGATGTGCTCCTATAACGTCGACTACGAGCCTTACAACATGTGTCGAGTTTCTTTATGGCGTAATCGACACATAGAGTGGAACATGCTGATGGCGGTGGTACAATTCTGGTACCCCAATGTCCATGTATTCCGCTTTGGCTTAGAAGAAGTCTGTCCAACTTATGAGGAATTTTCTTCCATGTTGGGGATAAATCCCAACGTTGCTGCAGCTCTGCCTGAGTTTTCTCGGTCTCCCCGGGAGTTGTTGGTTGGACTTCTCCGTGTCTCGCCCTCGGCGGGTAGATCTTTGGTTACTGGAGGAATGATTTCTCTTTCGACAGTGCTGCGATCTGTGCATTTGTAGGAGGTTGGTAATGCTGGATATGCTAGAGCTGTCGTTTTAGGCTTGGTTTCAAAATTGCTGCTGGTGATTGGGGAACTGCTGGTGGACCCACAACTTGAAGCTATTACTTCATAGATGTCTTACCGTCATAATCATATGGCGATGATACTGGTGGAGACTCTATATGGCCTGGATGCCTGGCATGAAGGTCGTTCTAACATTTTGAGGGGTAGCCCTGTGATGTTGTTCATGTGATTGTCTAAAAGATTTTGCCTGGTGACTCCTTCGGAATACCCTTTGTCGGGTGTACCCAATTTCTTTTCCCATTATTTCATCAGTGTTGGCCTGGATATTGAGAGCTGAGAGAACTGGTTTGTGGAGCATGGGTCTCCAAATCTGTACTGGTCAGTACCTTGGTGGGAACAACTGCTGCCTATTTTGGAACTGAGAAAATACCCGTATCTCCAGCTGGTTGGTCTTAGACAGACCTCTTTCTATTTCCCTTGGCGAGTTCCCCAACTTGGCTGGGAGCAGATCGTACCACCTTGGACACTAGACTTCTTTTCAGTAGAAGATTTGATAGAACATTTGCGCATGCGGCTTGGCTCTTTGTGGGAGAGTAGGCGTCTGTCGACCCGTCCCTCTCAGTATCCTGGGAGAGTTTGGCACATCCATGGGGGTTATATGAAGTGGTTGTGGAGAAGAGTAGTCAGCAAGATGTTGGAAGTGGATACTGGACAAATGTGGCTTGCCTTATCTGATACCATGGAGGGAGGTGTGGTAGTTTTTCCGAGGCTGGTTCGAGCTTATCGGTCCATGGAGCTTATCGGTCCTGGGGAAGCTTGGGGACCCCAAGATGTAGATGATGATGATGATGGAGCGGGCTCCTCTGGTAGCTGTGGTTAAGACTCTGGGAGAGTTTGTTTTTGTAATGTGGAATTTATTTGGCTTTTTAGGAAAGTAGGGGGAAGGGAGTAATCCGTTCCTTCATGTAATTGTACTGTAATTTCTTATTATGGAAATAAATAAGTTTTTGATCATCCCATTGT
This sequence comes from Sambucus nigra, assembly GCA_949130495.1. Taxonomy (NCBI): domain Eukaryota; kingdom Viridiplantae; phylum Streptophyta; class Magnoliopsida; order Dipsacales; family Adoxaceae; genus Sambucus; species Sambucus nigra. The sequence goes on along the minus strand of OX422216.1, from coordinate 94,790,171 downwards.
GCCTTTTGATAAAATTTATATTTTGAGTTATCTATACCGATCGCTAAGGCATGCATAATCCTTTTGTTCAAGTATATTTTAGAATAAACTGTTGTTCTCGGAGATAAGAAAAGAATATTTTTTTTTTGAAAAAGAAAGGCCCGTGCTCATGTAAGATGCATTAGTTGCCTACGTACCTCTGGGGGTTTTTTGAAAATTTTCAATTTTTCTAGGAATAATTTTTGCAGAGGATCAGGCCCACGTAGTTCTGGGTAGAGGGAAATGAAGAGAATTTTTATTTATTTATTCATTTTATTTTTTTATAATAGAGGGGAGATGAGAAGATTCGTAGCACGCTGAGATTTCAGACTAGGGGTAAAATTTCTTAAGACGGTCCAAGTTGACTGGACAAGCCATCTCTTCTCCATCTAAGTCGGTGAGCATGGCGGCACTGCCGGACAAGATCTTCTTCACAGTGTATGGGCCACTCCAATTGGGCTTGAATTTCCCTTTGGGGTCCCAGATGGGCTCTATTATTTCTTTGAGGGCTAAATCCCCTTCTCAGACACTACGGTCCTTGACTCTCTTATTGAATGATCTCGCTATTCGACGATGGTACCCTTGTATGTGATATAATGCCTTCAGTCTCCTTTCGTCCAAGAGTGATAGTTCGTCGAGGTGTCTTTGATGCCAGTTCTCCTCACTGACTTGGCTTTAGAGCATGACATGAAAAGAAGGGATTTCTATCTCCACGGGTAGGATTCCTTCCATGCCGTATACTATAGAGTAAGGGGTAGCCCCAGTAGAGGTTCAGATTGAGGTTCGATATCCCCAGAGGGAGTATGGGATACGATCGGCCCAATCTTGATAACTTTCGGTCATCTTGCTGATGATGGCTTTGAGGTTCTTATTAGCGGCTTTGACTGCACCATTGGTTTGAGGTCGTTAGGGATAATATTTGTTTCTTTTAATCCTATACTCGTCGACCACTTCTGCGACTTCTGCCTCAAAATGCAACCCGTTATCTGACTCTAGCTCGTGCAGGACCCCATATCGGCAAATGATGTTTTTTTTATGAACTTGGCCACTTTCTTGGCGTTCAGAACTGCATATGACTCGGCTTCGACCCATTTGGTTAAGTAATCAATGGCAACCAGGATAAAATCTTGTCCGTTAGAGGCCTTGGGTGTAACCTTTCCTATAATGTCAATGCCCCAAGTGGAGAATAGCCAGGGAAAAGTCATGTTGTACAATTCACGCGGAGGCAGGTGTTGAAGGTTGAAGAACTGTTAGTATTTGAGGCATCTCCGGACATAGGCGGAACAATCCTGGATCATGGTGGTCTAGTAGTAGCCTTGTTGTATGATCTTCTTGGTAAGCATGTGACCGTTCATGTGGGGTCCTCATTCCCCGCTGTGGATTCTTTGCATCACCTCTTCAATGTTAGCCCATGCGAAGCAGTGTAGATGGGTTCCATCAAAGTTTCTCTTGAATAGTGCTTTGTGACGGATAATGTATTGGGCGGCCAACCTTCCAAGGGTTGCTCGGTCTTTCTTATTGGAACCCTCGGGATACTTACCATACTTGTGGAGGTGCCAAATATCATAATAGCAACAATTGGCTAGCTCGGGATCTTCTTTAGTGATGAGCCCAATGTGGTAGCAGTGGGTTGGTTTGTCTTGCTTTTGGATCAGGAAGGGGGACATTATTATTCCTTCGAGCATGTTGACCATGGAGGCCAAGGTAGCAAGGGCATCGACGAGATTATTCTTTGCTCGAGGTAGGTAGTGGAAGGTGATGTCTTGGAATTAGGAGGCTAGTTCTTCTAGGTGGGAATGGAAGGGTTGAAGTTTCTCGTCCTTAACTTTCCATTTTTTGAGCACTTGACCAATGATGAGGGCAGAATCCCCATAGACATCTAGGCATCAGATACCTTTCTTGAGAGCAACTTTGAGGCCTACCGTACATGCCTCGTATTCAGTTATGTTGTTGGAGTAGAGGAAATCCAACTTGTTAGTGATGGGAGTGTGGGAGTCATCTGGGGCAATCAGAAGTATCCCAATGCCATATCCCTTTTTATTGGCAACACAATCGAAGAACATTTACCATCGAAGGTCATCTTGAGTAGTGTAGAGGATGTTTTCATTTGGGAATTCGAAGATCCAGTCATCAGCCTCTTCCATGGGGTAGTCAGTGAGGTAGTAAGAGATGGCTCTTCCTTCCATAGCTTTCTGTGTGACATACGCGATATCAAACTCGGCTAAGAACATCAACCATCGGGCCATTCGGCTGGATAAGGCGGGTTTCTCAAGAAGGTACTTGATGGGGTCCATTCGGGATACAAGCTTAATGGGGAAGGTGAGCATGTAGTGTCGCAACTTTTGGGTGACCCAAATAAGTGCGACACATGCTTTTTCTAAAGCAGTGTAGTTGACTTCGCACCTAACCAATTTGCGACTGGCGTAATAGATGGCTCTTTCTTTGTGGGAATCTTAAAGGTATTGAGCTAGCAAAGCCCCAGCTGCAGTGTCAGTTATGGTTAGGTATAGGAGAAAGGGGAGACCAGGCTGTGGTGGCATGAGTACCGAAGGTTGAGTTAGGTATTGTTTGATTCGGTCGAAGGCTTCTTGGCAGGCCTTGTTCCAAAATTTGGTTGAATCATTTCGGAGGAGTTTAAAAATTGGTTCGCAGATGGAGGTGAGCTGGCTGATGAACCGACTGATGTATTAAAATTTCCCAAGGAAACCTCGGACCTTTTTCTCCGTTCGGGGAGCTGGAATCTCAAGTATGGCTTTTAGTTTGGCAGGATCTGCTTCTATCCATTTTTCACTGACCATGAATCCCAAGAGTTTTCCCTTTGTAACATCGAAGACACATTTTTTTTGGATTGAGTCTCATCTGATATTGTCGCAATCGTTCGAAGAAATTTTGAAGAGCGAGGACATGGCCATCTATGGTTTTGGATTTGATAATCACATCATCCACATAGACCTCGACTTCTTTGTGAATCAGATCATACAGGATGGTTATGGTAGCCCTCTGGTAGGTAGCCCCGACATTCTTGAGATGAAATGGCATAACAGTGTAGCAAAAGGTTCCCCATGGGGTAATGAACGCGGTTTTTTCTTGATGATCTGGGTGCATTTTGATTTGGTTTTATCCGGCAAAACCGTCGACGAATGACTTAAGAGCATGATTGGCTATGTTGTCCACGATTATGTAGATATTGGGTAATGGGTAATCATCCTTTGGAGAGGCTTTGGTCAATTCCCGGTAGTCTACACACATCCGAATTTTCCCTCCTGATTTCGGCACAAGCACTACGTTGGATAGACATATGGGATATTCGATCACACGAATGAAGCCCACGTTCAGCTGTTTGACCACCTCTTCTTTGACTTTGAGTGACCATTCGGTGTGGAGCTTTCTTAGCTTTTGTTTAACCGACTTGTAATCTGGAAGAGTGGGGATCTCATGTTGAGCTATTTCGGGATCAATGCCGAGCGTATCGTCATAGGACCATGTTAAGACATCCATGAATTCCTTCAATAATTCTTCGAGTTGTGCGCGCTCATACTCGTCAAGGGTATCCCCTATCCTAATCTCGCGCAGTTGGCTACTAGAACCGAGGTTAATAATCACAGTCTCTTCTTCATTAACTTGAACGCGGTTATGTTGTTTGCATTAACCCTATTTAGATCAGTTAAGAATTGTTCATTTGCAAAATCATCATCATCAAAAGTTTGATTAGAATCTAAACAATTAATGTAAGGCACAGTAAGATACTCAAAATCTTCATTTATTTCATTGATAGGAAAAACTTCATTGAGAACCTCATCAAAGGAGGTCTCGATTACATTTGAGCAAGGATAGACAACAGAAGAAGAAATGGGGTAAACATTGGGGTTAGGTGCGATTCCAACAGGTAGAACTAGCGCAACATGCCAGCTGAGGAGAGGTGTATCAGCAGCTATAATCAGGTGGGATGGATCCAGTGATGTAGTGCCTGAATGAACCATGCAGAGTGTCAGTCCCACTGTCTGTAAGTTGAACTAGTCCTCAGAGTAACTTTCCTCGGTCTTTTCGGTATCTTTGATGAGGGGATATACATGATGTTGGGAACTTTCGGCCCATCGGTAGCTGTCTTGGAAAAAGATCTCCATTCTGGGTTTTATCTTTTTGTCTGTATGGTCATACCATGGCTCCAGAAAGCCGCAAAAGGGTAAATCCTCGCCCTCTTTGATGAATCGTCCATTCAAGGAGTCACTTGGGATAGTTTGGATGCAGTCTAATCTTCTCTCTGGTCGAGACTGGCGGATCATTTGTAGCTCTTGTTCTGATGGTTGATACCCCAAACCACAAGGAGGGAAAGCTTTTTTCAGTTCAATGGCTCAAGTATCCCTTGCTGTCTTTGTCCTAGCCCCAGTCTAGGCATGAAGTGCATGTTTCTGGACATCTGAATCACATTGACGTTGCCATGAGGGTTGTATTCTGGACAAATCCTTTCTTTGAAATTGTCTCCTACCGGGAGTAGAAGTGGTTCAACTCAGAATCCTGATAGTAGCATATCATTTGACCCATGCTATATCTCAAGGATTGGACTGCTGGTACTTGCATCCTCGGTATTATCGTCGTTGCCCAAAATGGTGATGACTCGTCCGTCAGTGAAGAACTTCAATTTCTGATTAAGTGAGGAAGGCACACCCTTGATACTGTGGAGCCAAGGTCGTCCGAGCAACAGGTTGAAAAAAGCTGGGATGTCAATAACTTGGAATTCAATGACAGGGTTTATAGGGCCAGACCCTATTACAAGTTTTATGGATCCCATCACCTCTCGGCGGGTATTATCGTAGGCACGTACAGCTAGACCTGGAAAAATGAGGCACGACACGTTAACACGACACGAAATTATAAGTTAATGGGTTTAGTCTTATCGCGTTTGGGTCATTAATGGGTCAACACGGTAGATCCGTTATCATAATGGGTCATGTTTGGGTTTGTACTCTTACACAATTAAACTCGTTTATACCCATTATCACCTGTCAGTGGTACCGGGTTTTATTGGGTTGTGTGACCCGAACTAATATTACACCCGAACTAATATTACATTCATGAAGACTAACGGGTGTTAACAAGTATTAACGGGTACTAATGGATATTAACGGGTAATATAGGGTCACCTAATCCGTTACCCGTTTAGACCCGTTAATATTAACGGGTGTTAACAGTTCGGGTCATGTACTCGTTAATATTAATGGGCCGTGTTTGGGTATTATTATTGGACCCAATAGTCCTAACGGGTCGTGTACGGGTTAAGGGTGTTTTCACCCGTTAACCCATTAACACGACCCGTTGACAGCTCTACGTATAGCAAGGGAAGTTGGAGCGAGGTCACTTTCTTTCAGTCATAAGCATTTGAAGGTTCTTAATGGGCAGACATTCAAGGTGGATCCATTATCGACAAGAGAGAGTGGTACGATTTTCCCCATAACTTCGACGGAGATGTTGAGTGCATGATTGTGGTTTGGTCCGATTCTGGGTATTTCTTCTTCGGAGAAGGATAACATTCGGGTAGAGGTCAGGGATCCGACTAGATTTACCGCTTCTTCTGGCGTGGTGGAAGGAGGAACTATGGGTCCAATGAGCAACTTGATCAAAGAATTTTTGTGCAGTTGGGTTCATTTCTAGAAACATAGCATTGGTATGATTTGGGAGTGGATTATGAGTGGTGTTTGACTTAGGATTGGCTGGTGGGGCAATGGTAACCCGGTCAATTAGACCTTGGATTGCATTTCGGAGGTGAAAGCATTGGTCGGTGGTATGGATAGCAATTTGGTGAAAGGCGCAATGGGCATCTGCCTTGAAGTTTCTTGGAAGTGGGTTTAGCAATGGACGGGGGTCCAAGGGTTTGATAAGGTTTTGTCTTAACAGGGCTTGATAAACTTTGGAGAGGGGAGCGTGGAGCTCGGTGTATTGCTTTCGGACTAGGACAAGGTGACTTTCTCGTGCCCACGATGTGGTCGGTTGAGAGATGTTATTGGTGGTTGAGACTGCAGCATTGGCAGGTTTGTCATATTTTCTGGGGGTGAACTGTCCGGACACTTTCTTTGGTTCAACCTCTGTTTTAGCAAGACCTTCCTCGATTTCTACTCCTTCTTCTCTCAGAGCTCAGAAGTGAGGATAGTATTGTCCTCCCATGGTTGCTCGAACATGGGGCAAGAACTTCTTCTTCACTATATTGACTTTTTCTTCCTCAGATGGTCGATTGGTTATAGTGGCTGCCTTTTCCCTCCATCGGGCTATGAAGTTACTGACTGATTCCCCAGAATTCTGTCTGAAATGTTATAAATCACGGCGGGTGACCTCAAGCTCTTCGTTATATTTGTACTGCGATATGAATTCTCGAGCTACATCCTCCCAGCTATGGATTCTGGACTCTTCGAGAGACAAAAACCATCGGAGAGCGCTATCCTTCAAAGTTTGCTGAAATAATTGGGCCATCACTTCTTCAGGAGCCCCTAGGAGAGTCATGGAACGGTGATAACTGCGAAGATGAACAATTGGTGGTCCACTTCCTTCGAATTTCTCGATATTTGGCATCTTGAACTTCTCGGGTAATCTTGCCTTAGGATAAGGAGACATGTGGGTGTATTCCATGTATTTTCGGAGATTCAGACTTGGTCAAACTTCTTAGTTAGCATCTTGAGATGTTCTTTGACCTTATTCAATTCTTCCTCTTTCGAATCAATGATCACAGGTAAGTTAGCCCCAGGCTGGGCAAGGTTTGGCATAGGAAGCTGGGATGGCAGCGATCCATTAACAGGAGGGGCATGTGGAGCATGCTGATACTCTTCGGGAATCCAGATAGGCTCGGGTGGACCCATAGTGCGAGGGAATAATACCTCGGGCTATTGAGGAACAGGAACCTGGTTTCGTTGCATCTCTCGGACCTCAGTCTGAAGGTTGTTGATCTTGGATACGAGATGAGCTAAAACTGTCATCAGATCTGGCTGTGGCGTGCGATCGACCTGAGAAGGCGCAAAATGGGATTTATTTTGAGAAAAAGAAGGAAAATATTTTTGACATTTTTTGTTTCTCTTTTGAGATCGAAGGGCAAAATATTTTTGGATTTTTGATAAAGAAGAGAGAAATGTTTTCAGATTTTTGATAAAGAAAGGAAACAATATTTTTGGATTTTTGATAAAGAAGGAAAAAATGTTTTTGGATTTTTGATAAAGAAGGAAAAAATGTTTTTTGGAAGACGGGTCTCAGCATGATAATAATAATAATAATAATAATAATAATAATAATTATTATTATTATTATTATGTTCTCACTTGTATTAAATTCTCCTAAATGCAAAATGAAATGCCAGACGGGACCCGAGCCTGGAAAAGTTATAACATATGCAAAGCTATGGGTTGACTTGTAACCAGGCTCATGGGTAGGGTCCCGTTTTAAAAATGCACAAAAATTTGGGCGGCAGGCCGACCCAGAATTTCAGTAGAGTTTCGGGTTGAAACCGGTAATCTAACATGTGTGTCCTAGGCTTGACACCTATATGCGGGTATGCAGTTGGTTGGGTGAATCGAAAAGGGTTCCCCCCTTTGGCGTGGCTTCCACGATATACGTCTTGCTTTTGAGGGCAATCGGTACGTGTGGACAAGCCATTTGATATACCTGAGTATATGTGAATTGCCTCACCATATACCTCGTGGGGACGGTACGTGTGAGAGCGAATTTGATATACTCGACATACATGAATGAGTTCTCTACGATATACCTACCGTCATGACTTTGGTCAAGCAGTACGATGCGGGGGAACCATTTGATATATGTCGAAGGTACTTGGCCAATAGAAGGTGAGAGTCATATCGCTTAGGCTAACTGTGCCCTGCAGGACCAACGCCCATCACAAAGTGACCCTCCATTTACTGGACAAAATTTTTTCAATCACAATGCTCTTTGGTGATATTTTGTGAATCATGCATGGTTCTCTTATTAGTATCTTATGATGAGAATATCTTTCTTGATCATGCCCAATAGGGAGCAAAGTATGAGTACCAATGGTATACCAAGTATGGGTGATGCGTGCAATATGGGGATATATGTGATCCTAGGTGAACGTGGTGTGAAGTGTACATGAAGAATTTTCTATAAGTGTGTGAATAGAAGCATAAGCATGAGGTACACATGAATAGTACAAGGGGAACATGCAAAATAGGGGAAAATATAAATAAATACAACACCCATGTAAATAGAGTCTAGCCCTCAAAATAAATAGTCCCCAGCGGAGTCGCCACTGTGGCCATCCCCGATCCTCGCGGCGGGAGAGGATCCTTTTTTGGTCGCGCGCGTCCCTCTCGGGAGCGCTTCGACCGGCGTCATTGATGAGATGAAGAATGTAGAGAGATGGATTTGCTAATCTATTTTACTCAAAATAGACAAAAGAAAAGGGAGCCATCCCGAAGGACAACATCCAAAGACATACTGATACATACGAAACCAAAATGATTCGAAAAAGGGCCCGGAGGCTAAGTTACGAAATGGGAAGGTGTTAGGCACCCATTCCGCCCTTACGGTCTCTCATGGGTTGTTGCTATTTTCCTATATTTCCCCATGATGTGTGTGTATGTGTATACGTAGCGGAGATAGGAATCATCGACTTGTATCATGGAAGAGATAAAGCGAGTCATCCGTAGGAATGTTCCTAAAAAATAATATTAGAAAATAGGATTTATGCAATTATCCTAGCGTCGATCATTATAAAGGAATGATAACGCATGTGGAATAATATGCCACTAATAACAAATATATGTATATATATAATTTAAGAGAATTGAGTTTAAAGAATATAGAAAAAATAAAAAATGAGAGAAAAGTATGAATTGGACTCAAGTCACGGGTTTTACCCCGAGACGCCGACGTAGCCTATAGAGGCATCAAAGTCCACGTAGTTCGCATGCGAAATGAGGGGTGGGATTTATCCCAAGAATCCAATCGGGGACTTCTCTTATATGTGTGTGTACAAAAGTATTTTAGTTGTGAGAAAAGTGTGAGAATTCCCATTTGGAATTTATGAGCAAATCCTCTTTTTCTTTTTTTTTTTTGGGTTTTATTTATATGAAAATAAGAGATGTGCAATAATACTAGATAAAAAGTATATTCAGATATGTGAGATGAGAGAATAAAAGTGCTAAGTAATAAAACAAGTTAATGCGAATTTAGGGGAATTTAAAGAAAGAGTTGGACCTTTTTGAAGATCTTGAGCTTGATCTTGGATGTTGGAGAGCAGCCCTTTCACTTGGGTGATGATGGAGGGTACTTAATTCACCAAGTTTTATGAATAAGGTGAGGAAAGGTGAAGGTAGGAAAGGGATTTGGATGTGGAAATCATGCTGACTTAGAGAGGGGTTTTCTGAGCTTGTTGAGAGTGATGGAACTCTGATTTTTCTTCCCCTCTTGGAATGAGGTTAGGCCCTCCTTTTTATAGGACCAGGGCATTGCCGATCGACATATCCCTGGTCCTGCCAATCGGCAGGTGTGTTTAGGCACACTGCCGATAGGTAGGGTTTTGAACCTGCCGTTTGGCAGTGTCTTTGAGGTTCCTTCGGAAAATCGATCGTAGAGTGCAATTTGTCGATCGAATCGTGCATGGGGTGAACCGTTGGAAAGGTAATTTTGAGACCTTCAAAACTATTTTGGACTGCTCCCGGGTCTGGGAGTTGACTTTGGGTCAAATGTGGCTCGGAAGCGTTCGTCGGTCTTTTGGATGAGGAAACTTCGGACGCAAACGGATCGTTCGTTCGCATGGTAAGTCAGAATCGCGCATGGGGTGGACCGTTGGAAAGGTGAGGAGATGTACTTAGACATTCCAAAGAGGTTGACCCAGTTTGGGGAGTTGACATTGGTCAACTGGGGCCTAGAAGCATTCAGTGATCTTTCAGAGGAAAATGGATCGTTCGTTAGCACTGTAAGTCAGAATCGTGCACGGGGTGGACCGTTGGAAAAGGGTTTCAGCGCCCTTCAAAGATTCAATCAGTCTTTGTCGAGCTGAAGAGTTGACTTTGGTGAAACGGAGCCTGGGAGTGCCTGATGGCCTTTTGGTCAGTACCGGGGGTATGACTTGGGTTTGCAATGATGAAGAGAGGTACTAGGGACCTAAGGAGAGGTTTGAGGGGGTATTAGAATGGGGTGTCTACAGCAATCACGACCTCCGCTCATGAACTCCTATCCCCCAGACGAGTGGAACTCACATCCAAAAAAGGAGTACTCAACTACGGAGGAAAAATTCTCCCCGAAAGAGGTCTCCCGAAGGGTGACCATGCACCAAACTCTGTGATTTTATTAGGAGAGAGGTGAAAATAAATCCATCTCACCAAGGATCCCGAGAAACTATGGAGCTTTCCAGAAGAGCGCTCATTTTTTAGATGAATTCGGCATTTGGTTGATCTATAGAGGAGTTTGAGCACCCTAAGAATTCACTCCTCTGAGATTCAAAATTTATGATTGGAAAACTGACCCCACGGATCATGTCAAGAAATATCGCCTGGGAATGACTTTATGGAGCACTAATGAGGAGAATTTAATGTGTAAGATCTTCCTTTCAAGCAAAGGAGATGTTTCACTTACGTGGTTTGAAAAGCTTCCTCATCAGTCAATAGGTTCCTCCAAGAAGCTGGTTGAGTCCTTCATAGCTAGATTCATCACAAAAAACACCCATCCTAAATGGATGGATGCATTCTAGAAGATCAATAAGAATCCCCAGGAGACGCTCTACGGGTACGTCGTATGGTACTATGAGGTGTACAATAAAGTGGAGGATTATGCCGAGAAGGTCATAGTGGCATCCTTCAAAATATACCCATCTAGCAGTTCATTTCTCTATCTGTCCTACGATGACCAAAGTTAGACATGATAGAGAATGATAAAAACATCCCAAGAATGGAGATAAGGATGGGGAAAACAAAAAATCATGAAGGAAAAAAATGGGAAATAGAAGGGAACTGAGAAAAAGGACCTTGAGAAGTATTTTAGGGCAGTCAACTCGGTTTTCACCAAAATAATTCATAAGATATTTTATAATATCAAAGGGAGGCTGTGACCCCATTTTCCATGCAAAGGTTGGCCAGACACAATACGTCGAAGATGGAGCTTGTCTAACAATTCATGCCATTCTTATCATCAAACCGTAAAAATAAAATTTCAATTTAAATCATCCACGCACAATAAAGCAATATAAAATAATAATTGATAATAAATGAGTCCCAAATCTCATAAATCATAAATCATCTGTCCCAACATAACTAGAAATAAATAACGGGAGTAAATAAGTCTTGGGCTTACTCCCATACAATCTTTGGAATATAAAAACTATATGAAATAAATAGTAGCAACCTATGATAGAATCAAAGAGTTGAATCCGCTACTAAGCAAATGCAATTGCAAGTTTGATCCTCTGTCAGCCCTGTTGATCCTATCTAGGATAACTTGGGGGAAACATTTTATAATTTGGGTCAATGGCCTAAAGTTGCAAGAATTAACTTACAAAACCAATAGATAATAATGCAGTCAATTCACATTAAATACCACCCATCGGCACTCACATGCAATATCTCACCCCTCATCTAAGTGTAATACTATACGCATTTCCAACCCAAGCCCAAACATGTATTTTGGTCTCATGCTAACGTAACAAAAATGAAGGGCAACTGGCCCACATATAAAAATGGAGGTAAATATCTACACCTATAATCTCATTCCCAAAGACTAACCCCACAAAAATACTATTGCATCGCATTATGTATTTTTCGTAGCATGTTGTTCATTGGTTTACATCATTAGACTACCTTGATTCATTCTTAATAAATTTATATATATATAAAGAGAGAGAGAGAGAGAGAGAGGTTCAGAAGTGAACTTAAAAGATGAACATTTTATTGAACCTTAACAAAAAACACCTAACAATCCATTAATTTTAATTCCTATGTTGTAATTAGTCCGTGTCAGCAGCAATGGACACGCGTGTGGCGTGCATTCTTTTGGTTCTACACCACCTGATCCCCCCTCGTGCCTAATAAAGATACGAGGCAGTTAGTGGCAATAAGAAAAAAAGACAAGTAGGTGAATTTATGAAAATGCCTATTAATTCTTTCAAGAACCCAAAGATGCTTCGAATATACATGCTTGTCTTTTTTTTTCCTGGTGGGTATTGGTCGAAATGGGTACTTGGTTGGAACTTGGTTCAACCCTGGTTAATGGGTCTCGCTGGTTCAGGTGGTTTATAGAAACGGGATCTATGGTATGGGTCTCGTCGGGTTAATAGGGTTGAACCGGGTATGGGTTGTTTGCAAACGGGTATGGAGTTTGAGCAAGTATGGAGGTAATCAGGCCGCAGGTGGATCTATAGTAGCTCCGGGTTGTATGGGCCAGCTGGGGCTGCCACAGTTTGGATATGGGACTACCGGGGCTTGGGGAAAGTCACCGATGATGGGGTTTAATCTATCTGGAGCCATAGTAGTCGGGGTTTATCTCCGGGGTATGTTTGAGGTCGGGCTATGCCAGATGGGGTGGGGGGTTTAAAAAATAATTCGTGTCACATGCGTGTCTATTGTTGCTGGCACGAACCAATTACAACATATGAATCAAAATTAATGGGATGTTAGGTGTTTTTTTGTTATGGTTTATTAAAATGTTCATCCTTTAGGTTCACTTCTGAACCTCTCTCTCTCTCTCTCTCTCTCTATATATATATATATATATATATATATTCGACACACGAAGGCATCTACTTTCGAGGTCCAACTCGTACTCTATCGGTAAGTCGGGAGGAGTCCCTCACCAAACGAATGTAAATAAATCACACATAAGTGGGGGGATCACTACACCGTACACCATCTCATGCCCATACCCCGTTTATGAAGATGAATTCGTCCATCCCGCTTCTTTCATCACGAAGCGGTGCCCATGAACGTATGACCTAAAATAACGACCTACACCATGCCTAGCCCACCCTGTGCCGGCATGTGGTTCCGGTCCAATGACGTATGCTACCCTAACCAATAGGCCTTTCACGAACACGAGTATGTTCAAACAAATAATAAACACATACATATAGCACATAATATGTATAGGTAATTATCCTTATAACTACCCCAATTAGATTTCATCAATCTCAAAATAACAAACCTTATCTTGAATACTAACAGCCTAATTAATTATTAAATTCACCATTTATTAGATAACAACCCAAATCTATTTTTAATTAAATATCCGAAGTATATGGACAACCTCCCATATACCTGATTGTACACGTAAAAATCCCCCGAACATTTCCATAGTCTAACCCTGACCTAGCCTTAGGAGCTAAATCGATTCGCCCTTGGAGTCTAATCGAATCGTTCCCGGCCGGATCAATTCGACCCGGAGGCCGAATGGATTAACTTTTAGGCAGTAGCCTAGATCTGAAAATATACGGGTTTCTTCCCCAACATTCCATACTAATTTTTAAGGCTTCATACACTTCAATTTTAAGAACCATAACTCTATTGTAGTCAAGAAAACGCGTTAATATCATTCTATACACAATCTAAGCATGATAACCCCACATTAATTCAAGTAATTGGATCATAAACATTATAAGTTGTCTAAATCCAACGAGTTCATAATTCTCATCTAAAAATTCCTAGAATAGTAAGATCAATTCATGATTCACATTTAGACATAAAGATTAATCCTATTACATGGATTCTAGTGGTAATTTCTCTATCTAAACGATGTCAATTCTGGGTTTGTCACCAAGTCTCTAACTTTCAAGGCATATTCAACATTAATTTATTCTAAATAGTCCTCGATTCAAATCCAACTATGATTTAATCTCCAATTAAATATATAACCCGGAATTGGTATGAGAAATATGTATATGAATCAAGAAACATATTATTAAAAGTTTTGCGAGAAAATTCTTGGCCTTTAGAGATGATATTAGCTTCCTCCCTTGAGCCTTTGTTCCTCTCTTTTCTCCAACTTTGGTAACTTCCCTAGAAGGTGTAGGGTTGTTAGGTTAACTCAAAAGTGGATGGAATGTGTAATTAGGTTGGGTTATTAACCTATTAAAAGTCTTAATCCCGTATTTGCCCTTAATATCCAATATCGGGACCCTAAATAAGCCCAGACTAACATTGACATTGGTCCAAAACCTCCCCTAAGGGTATACCTATCCCCCGGGCCCAACTTAAAATGTTTAAAACACCTAAATGAGTTCTTAAATCACTATGGAATGTATTCAAACAATATCCACCACAAATTACACATTTTTACGCTAATCATGAGATAATAATAATTCACCTAACATGCAAATTAATTATCTACAAATACACATATTTGGTATAATCGAATCACATAATCACGCATAATCATATTCAGGTAATTTATTTATTCTAAATTCACCAATATAAATTATATAAAAATACAGGGTGTTACATTCTCCCCTCTTTATAATGGACATCCTTGAAATTCAAAATGTACTTGACTCGAAGAGTTTTGGATACTTCTATAGCATGTCATCCTCCCTCTCCCTCATCGAATCATCCTTGTTGCGGTGTCCCCACTACACGTGTACTAAAGGAACAATCTTGTAATGATGTCTATGCTCCTTACAGTCCAGAATGGCTACAGGTCTCTCCTCGTAACTCACATTGGGATGGAGCTCTATCTCGTCAAGATGTATGTGCGAATAAGCTACCTTATCTCTAAGAAATCTCTGTAATGCTGAAAGATGGAAAACATCGTACATCCACTGTAAATGATCCACTAAAGTTAACCGATATGCTACTGACCCAATCTTCTGAATAATAAGGAAAGGCCCCACACACCGAGGAGCCAAATTTCCTTTCTTCCCAAATCACACCACTCTCTTCATGGGAGACACCATGAGTAGCACCTGATTACCAACCTCAAAATTGAAGTGCCTCCTATCTGTATTAACATAACTCTTATGTCGATCCTGGGCGATCCGAATCCTTGCTTTGATCATCTCCACTTTTTTCGAAATGTCTTGGATGAACTCTAATATGAGAAGCTTGTTCTCCCTAACTTCTAACCAATAAGAGGGTAAATGAAAAAGCCTCTCGTATAATGCCTCAAAAGGTGCCATCCCGATAATAAACGGGTAACTGTTGTTGTAAACAAACTCCACCAACGGTAAGTACTGCTCCTAACTACCTTTGAAGTCCAAAATGCACATTCGCAACATGTCCTCTAACATCTGATTCACCCTCTCTGTCTGACCATCCGTTTATGGGTGATCTGAGGTACTCAACCTTAACTCTTCCTTTAATGCATGCTAGAAACTCCTCTAAAAGTGGGACACAAATCTCTTGTCCCTATCTGACATAATGTTGAGTGGTACACCATGCAACTTCACAATCTTATAACAACCCGAAATGTTATTCGGTAATTTATTAAATTAATTCAGAAAGCTATCTTGAAAGACTCCTAGTATGAGTATATATAAGTCCTGGGCCATTTAGAAGAGTCCTCAAAACATAAAACTCTCTGGGCCGTGACTAGCGGGCAAACCTTTTTTTTAAGTTTATATAGAATTCTATTAGCATTAAAACTCCTAATAATTATAAATTAAAACTAATCCATGGATGGGTTCTTCAAATAATTTTTTCATAAACTTTTCAACCAGAAGACCTCTCCAAAATCATTCCCTTTCATTTACAAACCTTAGCCCCAAACTTATTCAAGATTTTAACACAAGATTTGAAGGCTTAATTGGGGTTTTCTTAAGATTAGTCAAGAACGACACTTTGCTAATTTTTTGAGAGGAATTCAACCGTCTATTCAAAATTTGCAAAAGATTTTTACTCAGGCATGGATACTCTATTCTCTTTCTTTAGTATTATGCATTTTAATTGTCGCCTAAACAATTAATCACATGTTTTCTTAAAATAAATTAACAACTTTAATTAGAAAAAGTGAGAACTAATTTGGTATTGTTTTGATGAAAAGTTTTAAAATGAAATAAGACTGGAAATCCTTGGGTGAGTAGGTTAGAGTATTGAGTTTTGATTATTTTGGGTGTAGGTTCGCATGTAGAGTTTTATGGAGTTTATTTATATAATAAATGGGGCGCGTACACACTCATAAAATTTTGTGATTGATAAAAGTGGAAAATTATTACGTATTGAATAAATTTGCATGTTGATTAATCTAAAATTATTAGATGGAATTAATTGTGTCAAGAACGATGGCGGTGTTATTAATTAAATTAAATTAAATTGGGCCATTATGATTAAATTGTGTTATTGTTCATATAAATTGTGGAATTGTGTGATTAGTTATTATTCATATTTTCCATCGCGGGGACGATGGGACTTTTGGGTAGTATGTTCTCACCTATATTATAGGATGCTTGCTAGGTATGGGACTAGTGGGTAGGCCTTGGTTGTGATTTATACTTTCTAGGTATGGGACTAATTAGTGTAGATTTTTACGGATTTGATATTTCGGGGTGGGGCTGCTTTTTATGTTGTGTCGTCGTTGCGCTAGCCTAGGCATAAGGTTAGGGAGTAATTATTGATATAAATTCATCCTATAAATAGGGTAGGGCGTATTGATACTTTGGGGACACTTAGATATGAGACTAAGGGGTATTTTAGGATCTCACGTCGATAATAAGGGTGGGGTTAATTAAATAAAATAAATGAGAAAGATGAGAAAGTGAGAATTAATACCTAAGATAATAAAACGGGTATTAAAATATATTGTCGTTGTTAATAATTGTAGGACCGACAGTTTAAACTGTTTGGCTGGCTATTGCGATGTGTGGGTGTGTGGCGTCTGAATAATTGCAGGGCTGACAGTTTAAATGGGCTGGTTGGCTATAAAGACGTGTCGTGCATGGAACCTCGCACATAATTGCAGGGTCGACAGTTTAAAAAGACCGACTGGCTATAGCGAGGGGAATGTGTGTGGTGTAGAATAACGGGAGTCCCGCAACCAAATAAATAAAATGAGATAAAGATGTAAGTGGGAGTCCCACATGTAATATTAATGATGATGAAAAATTAATAATTGGATTAACTTAAATTAAGTTAGTTGAGTGGATAATTGGACTTAGATATTGAGATGGCATTGATGAGTATTCTAGCATATGTTGTTTAATTACTCGCATCGTTATTAATTATCTCATTTAATTTAAAATATTCTATTGTGATATTTATCACGTATAATGCTATTGTCTAGGTTCACGGACCCTAATTGAGGGAAGTAATGTGTATTCATGCTCGGGGCTCTGACCCTGTGTGTTGACTAACATTTTTCTGGTAGTTGTGCTGGAGTAAGCTGCATAAGAGTATTTGGAGATTTATCTTGGAGGTGCAGCTGGAGTATATATTTTATGCTTAGTAGTTTAGTTTAGTTTCCTTTTCGTAGAATTTGATTATGAGACTCTTATTATGGATTTGGTGGGCCATCCGGTTCAACAGTTGTTACGGTTTTATTCAGTTATATCATTATGGATTCAGTTTATTAGAATTTTATTTAATTTGAGATTTGGATTTTATTGGAGTTTAGCATGGTGATGTATTTTATATCGCATTGATGATTTATTTTTGGGATTGATCTAAATTATTATCTTGTGGAATGAATTTATTATGTCTCGTGTCTATCACATGCTAAGAATGGTATTTAATTTAGTGACGCCCGACTTAGTTTTGGTGCCGGCCGACGGTAGAATTAAGCGGGGTGTTACAAATCTCTACAAGGAATAGTTTGGCGTACTGCTTCGAAGTATAGTCTGTTCGAACTGAAATAAAGTGAGCCGCCTTTGTCAAATTAAAATCTATTTCAATTTCGATTTATATTTATCTATATTTGTGGGGCGGATACTAATTTTACTTTATTTTAATTCAGGGGACAGGGAGTGGCCCTGAGGGTAGGTACAACGTTGATATAACAGGTATAATGGTACAACGTTGATACAACAGGTATAACAGGTACAAATATACCGAGACTATTCCATCTCCCATTACCTCTGAAGTCCCAATCGAGGCCTGAGAATGTCATTACCAATAGTTAAACTCATCACTTTTTTAGGGCGATTGCTTATGGTCTCTGAGTGCCCTAGTGTAATGTCTATATGAACAATGTCATTTTTTGCTTCATAAAATTTGTGTAATTATTCCACTCTTTAACTTCATATTTTGATGTCTTATATATGAATATGAATGGATTTCTTGTGTTAATGGAATTTGTGATTTTTGAACAACTGTGGTCTATTATGTTTACTTTCATCACTATCGATCACTCAATATGTTTTACCACTTGTTACAATGACTTTCATAATTGCAAGTGGCATTTAACAATGAAACTTTTGCTACTATATGTGATGTTTAATAAGGTTGATCCCCATTATCGGTGTTATCAGGAGAGTATAAAGGAAACGAGACTCCTCATACGCTCTCATATCACGGAGATAGATAGATAGAGAGATAGAGAGAGAGAGAGAGAGAGAGAGAGAGAGAGAGAGAGAGTAATGATCTAATTTCACCATAAAATGATGTTACACAACTATAATAAAATATTTTTTAATTTTGTCTTCACCACTACAAGTGATGTCGGAAGTTTGATCCTCCCTCTCGGCGTTATTTAGAGAATACAAAGGAGATGAGACTCCTCATACACTCTCGTATCGCCAAGAGAATTACGATTTAATTTCACTATAAAATGAAGTTACACAACCATAATAAATGATTTTTAATTTTGCCTTCACCACTATACGTGATGTCGGAAGGTCGATCTCCCTCTCGGCGTTATTGGGAGAGTATAAAGGATACAAGACTCCCCATACACTTTCGTATCGCTGATAGAGTTATGATAATTTCATCATAAAATGATGTTATAAAACCATAATAAAATGACTTTAATTATATCTTCGCCACTACAAGTGATGTCGTAAGGTTAATCCTCCCTCTCGGCATTATTGGGAGAGTATGAAGGAGACAAAACTCCTCATACACTCTTGTATCTCCTAGAGAGTTATAATCTAATTTTCCATATGTTCTTTAGTTAAATGTTAGACAAACCATGTAGTAATTGACAACGGTAAGCACAATAAGTACGAAACAACACTTGGAATTTTCATTGAACTGAGAATTTTCATTCAACTAAGTTTTCACTGCATTATAATAGAACTCTTTTCCTTATAGGTAATACCAATATGGACATTTAATTAAGCAAGACATTGATCTTCTACACAAATAATACAAACAAGACTATTGATAATATCTCTTTACGTGGTTGGTATTCTACGGATCTGAGAAGGGTTCACCCTCAATATTTTCGAGTCTGAAAGTCCCTGGTACAACCTCCTCTGTTACTCTATGCATCCCATTCCAGTTAGGATGCAACTTGTTGGATTTCTGCCAAACCTTCTTTAAGACTAAATTTCCAACTATTATCGGCCTAAATTTCACCCGTTTGTTGTAAAACCTTGCATCTCTATGTTGATATGTGAACTGTCTGACTGCAACATCCTCTCTTCTTTCTTCGATTAGATCTAAATCCAACCTCCTATCTCCCATATTGGCCTCTGGGTCATAAGTTTGGACTTTGTGGTTTGGCAGTCCGAGCTCTGTTGGAATAACTGCCTCAAACCCATAGGCTAACATAAATGGTGTTTCTCCTATTGGCATTCTTTTGGAAGTCCTATATGCACGTAGGACCCCATGCAGCTCATCTGTCCATTCTCCTTTTGCATATTTCAAGTTTTTCTTGATCCCATCAAGTATGGTTATGTTGGTGACCTCGATCTGACCATTAGCTTATGGTAGATCAAGCACAAAAAAGAATTATTTAATGTCGACCTTGGTAAAATAGGCCTTCAATGACTTATCTTTATACTGCTTACCATTATCTGATATTATGGTATGGGGCAGGCCGTATCGACAAATGATATTTATCCAAATAAACTTGAATGTCTTCCCTTCCGTGATAGTTATCATTGCCTCAACCTCCACCCATTTTGAAAAGTAGCCTTCGGACATACCTGGAATAAAGAGCTCGTGATGTTTCTCTCGCATATCATCCTCTTGCTCTCATATCTACTTGTCGGCCCCACTGAACACGAACAAAGGACACTATCTTTGATCGCAACTTATGCTACTATGATCTAAAATAACAATCGATCTCTCCTCATATGAGATATCGGGTTGGAAATCAATCTCCTCCACTGAAATGTGCCAATATGCCCTTTCACTCCTCTAATACTTCTTCAATGACGACACATAAAACACGCCGTGAATCCTCTGCAGATACTTTGGAAGGGCGAGCATATACGCCACTAGCCCTATCCTCATGGGTTATGAAGATGGACCTCACGGTCATTCTTTTTATGTGAATGATATACTTTGAGTTTTTTCGGTTGCCCCCGATTTTAGTTTGGAGGAGTATTTTGGGGTTGCCCCCATTCCTCTCGAATGAACATGTATCCAAGATTTTATTGTGGTTGTTTGTAACTCAATTTTTTTTACCATATTTAGCATATGCTGTTAAGACTGAATATTACAGTTACCCCGGGATTTCGTGCATACACATTCTGGTGACTTACCACATTTAGTCAATATGTTGTGCATACACACGCTAGTGACTCGTCTAGATCATGACGAGATTGTGAAAAATACAGTTGTTTGGTGTCTTATCACAACTTTTGCTAAGTTTTTCTAAAAAATAAACCTTGAAAAGTGACTTAACACAACTCTTGCTAAGGTTTTCTCAAAAGTACACTTTGTAAGGTAACTTAGGACCAATTTTGCTAAGTTTTATCTCAGATTTATACTTTATAAGTTAACTTAGCACAAATCTTGCTAAGATTTATCTCAATTTATACTTTGTAAGTCAACTTAGCACATATCTTTCTAAGGTTATCTCAATTTTACACTTTATAAGTCAACTTAGCAGCTGACTGCTAAGGTTTGTTTCGAAATTATACTTATAAGTAAACTTAGAAGTCGATTACTAGGATTTTCTCAAATTTTACACTTTTGTAAGTCAACTTAGCATAAATCTTACTAAGGTTTATCTTAATTTTACACTTTGTAATTCAACTTTGCATAAATCTTACTAAGGTTTATTTATACTCTATAAGTCAACTTAGTAGCTGACTGCTAAGATTTGTTTCAAAATTACACTTTATAAGTCAACTTAGCAGCTGATTGCTAAGGTTTGTTTCGAAATTACACTTTGTAACTCAACTTAGCAGCTGACTAGTAAAGTTTATTTTTCTCAAAATATTTTCTTCTTGTCTACTCGTCCAGATCATGATGAGATTTTTCTCAAAAATAGCACCCGCTTGGCGACTCGTCCAAATCATGACGAGATTTTGAGATAGCACCTGCTTGGCCACTTACCAATTTTGGTAATGTTTAATAGAATGCACCGATGAGGGCGACTTACCATAATATTTGGTAAGGTATTTTGTAGTATAATGCACCTTTGAGGAAGACTTAACACAATATTGGTAAGGTTTTCATAATATGATGACATATCTGAAGGATGACTATGACTTTGTGTTGTTAATTTTTGAGTGACAACTAGTTAATAAGTCTGAACTTGTTGCGAAAGAAACCGAAGAAGCTTTTTTAATGGCCTACTTGGGCACTAAACGCTGAAGGTTCATCAATCTAACCTTGCGCAGAGGTTGTCGAAGAAGCTTTAAACTAAAAAGCTACATTACATCATAATATCCATTTTCCCCCTTTATTTTATATTGTCACAAGATAAAATAAAATAAATTACATATACCATTTACAATACCCACCCAAAAAATATAAGCAACTAAACGTTACATTTCATAGGGCATATCTCAAACTGTCATATCTTTGAACAATGACTTGATATTTGTGTGGCTTATACTCTGCTCATTCAGAGGGCACTATGAAATAATATTCTTTTCTGACACAATAATATAACATTGCAAATGGCTAGTAAAACTCAGGAAATATTCAAGTGTAATTATCACCATGCCCCCTTTATTTTATTTTATTTTATGCAATAAAATGAAATAATCTTTAAGTGTTGAGTTTTTTGTGCGATGAATTATAGCCACTATTCTAGTAGGTGTATATAATAGCATGCATAATTTTGATTCGTAAAACATACTTAAATATCTTGTAATGTATGGATCATTTTTAACATAGTCGTAAGCTATAAAATAATATCTACACAAATACCAATTTGCAAAATCTTCTCAAACCAAAATCTACACAAAATAACCTTGTGCGTGCCTCCGAATCTGCAAATAAATAAAAAAGATGAAATGAAATCAACAAAAGAGATTAAAAAAGTTCAAGTAAGAAATAAAATGATACTCACCATGTATTAGATCTATCATCTCAATCACACTTTCGTCAAAAGAGATCAAGCTAGTATTACCAACTTTTTCGACACAAGTGCGACTGTTATGTCCAAGTCCTTGACAAGTACTGCATTTTTTAGCCTTCTTCACAATCTCAAATGCGGAAGCATCACGAGTTGTAGAGCTAATCACTTTTCTTTTCTTTGAACCTAATGGACGACCTTCGTGTGGTGGAATGGTAGGTTCAATAGTTAAAACACATCATGAATCGACAAGTTGCGCAATTTTCTTTCGACTATCTTCCTTTTGAGTAATGGGCATTTTCTTGTACTTGTCTCGAAACTACATTAAAATACCTTCAATGCGATCATTATCACCAACCATGTCACTTTCAATACTAGGAAATGATCTTTTATTCATTCTCCATTGTGGATGTATATCATCAAGATGTAACACATCTTCTTTCATATTTTTTTATCGTATGCGCTCAAGGTAAACCCATTGTCTTTGCAAATATACCCGTGCATGTATCTAATAGTGAAGTGGATCTTGATAACTCATATTGCTTGAAAATCTTTGTTAGTGCAAACGTGGAAACATTAGTCACAAGCTTCTTAAAGAAAGGATGACACAATTTATGCGAAATTTGAATTTTTTCACTAGGAAGCCTTCTTTTAATTTCCTTGTATTGATTTTCTATTGAAAGACAAATTTTTTCCTTCACCTCATGAAATTTACCGGTTGAAACATGGAAATATCTTTTGATAGCCGAATATGAATCTTCAACCCTAAAAGTTGCTCGATTTTCAAAGTGCTCATATTTTCCGTCCCACACATTTACAAATTGATCTTTAAAAGGAAGCAAAGTATTTCTTATGTAATTTAGGATACATTCCTTCTCCTTGTATTGAACTTCAAAAGAACTCCAAGCTTCACTAAAAATCGATTCTTTCGGAGATTCTATCAAATTGGTCCTATACATTAAGAAGTCGTCCCAATCTTTTTCTTTGTCAAATTTTCCCTTACATTTTGATAGGATATTTTTCTTTATATGCCATGTGAACAAAAGATGTCCAACACTTGGAAAAACAATTCCAATGGCCTTCACTAATGAAAATTCTCCATCAGTCATAATCACTTAAGGATGCTTATCACCCAAAATATTTTGGAACCTTTTTAATTCCCACACATAGTCTCCTTCCTCTTCTTTTTGCATGAATGCAAAACAAGCAGAAAACGAAGTATTAAAACTTGAAACTCCAACTATATTAACAATGGCATCTTATATTTATTTGTCTTATACGTACAATCCATCACAAAGGCATCTGTGTAGCTAACACTTAATGCAATTGAAGACGGACGTGCGGAAAATAAACGCGTCAAATGACCATCTTCATTGCGCTTTATATCAAAAATATATCCACCTTGAGAAAATTCATCAAATAGAACCTCAATTATTGAACGATTCACAAAAAATTCTTTTATGGTCTTACACTTTGCATTGTAGACCGTCTTTGATATTGCTTGCAGGTTTGGATTTCTTTGTCGAAGAGAAGAAAGTATTTGGCGTAATGGTATGCCGACCAAACTCATTTCTTTAATATGGCTTCTTTTTAAAAACGGAGACATGAGGGGTGCCCCGACATATCACTTGATTATTCATGATTGTGTGGAACATTAATTATCTCCAACATCCAATTTTCATTACGTTTTCTTCTTCCCAAAATCTGAAAAGGACAATTTATAATTCGAGATGATGTTGCTCTCTTTTGTTGATCCATTGGAACACAAGTGGTATACTTTCCACCCCAATCACAACTAATAGCAACAAACCTGTCTTTTTTTACTTTTTAATTATTGTAGCATATTTTTCAATTATTACCACGTCACGAACACTACTAAGAAGCTCATCACGACTTGGAAACATCTCATCCAGCAATTAAAAAAATCTTAGACATTCAATGTGTTCACTATTTTCTATTTTTTTGTCACCTAGAAAACAAATGGCAAATTGGTTACCAAATGAGTGATTTTATATACTAAATGTGTAATTTTATTTTTATCAACTTTTTTGCCTACTTTTTTCTACTGTTTTTACCAACTTTTTTCTATAGTTTTTTTACCAACATTTTTCAGTTTCCAAGTCTTTCACTTTACAAATGGGTGATATTCCAATAACTCACTGTTTTGGGGTTAGCAGATCTTTCATTTCTCTAGGTTTATGTGGTGGAATGAAAACATAAAATATGTTTAGAAAAAAAACTCTAAAATGTAAAATGTTAATATTTATTTCATGATGAAATTAAACATACAAAAAACTCTTAAAGATAAAATGTAAAGAAGAAATACCTAATTCCATGGAGCTTTTAGATGATACATATAGCTCCTGAATTTCTTCAACATCTTTTGTCCTAGTAAGATTGATAATAGCATTCAACTCGCAAAAATCTTTATGAGTAAGTTGGGTATCTTTCATTCCATTTTAAACCTTCTTCATGTAAAAGTATCATTTTTCAGAAGAAAAATCATCAAAAAATGAATGACGGGAAGATGAAAAGTGAGAGAGATATAAAAAGTGAAAGTGAAAAAATGAAATGGGTTAAAAAGTTGACGGTTGGAAAAGATGAAAAATGGAGTAATTTGTCTTGAAATAATAAAAGGTGTGGGGGAAACTAAAAGGGGTGTGGGAATAGCCCCTCCCTTTTTTTTATCTGATGACATCTACACACTGGCCACTACCCATGTGGCCTTGTCCGTAAACCTAATATATAAGCATTAGGTTTTGAAAATATCTACCATAATCTAAAGAGCAGTTCTATTTGTAGGACGGGATTATATATACAGATTGACATGTTGTGTTCATATTAGTTCGTGTCTTAGATTCATTCAAGATACGGATCAATACAAACACGACACATCAGTCTGTACATACGATTCTATACAAAAAAAAATGTAATAGGTTCACAACTTGCGCTTTTTTCAATATACATAATTATTTTATTCAATTAAAGCCCTACAAGGCACTAAACGACTATTTAGAAAGTGTATTGTCATTCTTCTTACTATGCTTTGTCCATCATACGCTAAATATTTTTCTAATCACAATAAAAAATTACTTTATGGTGTAGGTTACAACTGAAGGCTGACAACAATATGTTGTTGCTATACAATAATGTTGTTCTTTTATGAATATCAATGGATCTACAAAGTTTTAGGTAGAAACCTACGTGAGTGTGCAAATTGGATTTTTTTTTGTGTAATCATTTTCATAGTTTCAGACACATTTTCAAGGTCATTGGTCAGGTATGAGCATGAGGAAATTTATGAGTTACACATGGAAATCTACTAACTAGATAGATGATCTATTAATCCCACGCTATATTGTGAAGAAAATATTCTCTAACATGTTTGCAAATTCTCATTAAGCATGATAATGAATCATATCAATGCAATATGTAAATCATGTAGATTTTTCTAAACCTTGATTCAAGTCATGATTTTTTTTTATCAAAGCTTACTAAAAAGACTATATTTCAAGGAGAGAGGTTGAAGTTCTTATCTGAAATAATATGATATGAATAATTTGCATGTTCATGAGCTGATAGCTTCCCTATCAACACCTTTATTTATTTCTTGCCTTGCACGAATGAGACATTATGTAATAAGAATCATGAATACCTCCCCAACGGATTCGCCAAATGTAAGATAGTAATTTAATCTGAGGAAGTATCGAATTTTGGTACGTATTTGACTTGAGCAACTTCGGTTGTGCCTATATATCTGTCATAGTCAGAATCAATGTTAGTGTAGTTCGCGGGTTTGTACTATTCGTAAAAAAACTCATTGTGGTGGTTTTTGGAGAGGTGTGAGGTGGTGAAACTCTTTTCAAAACTATTTCTCCAAACTCCTTTCAAGATTCATTCTCAAAACACTCTCCAAAACTCTTATCTTCCATGAGTTTCCCCTCAAATGTAAGGGGTGAGGCTTAGTTATAGAAAAATAAAAACCCAAGTGAGTTGCCACATGTCAAGTATATTGTGGAGGCATATATCCCATAACATATGATGTACCCTTGATACTAGAATATTTTCTAGTTAATGCATACAAAAAATACACAAATTCATGCGATATGATGGAAGCGCACAACAATATTCGAGTCATATAAACACATGTGATATTATGGACTTTAATCATATATAATATCATTTAATAATTAACTAAAAGGCTTATCATCAACCCCCTCCTACAAAATCATATATACCTTTCTTGAGATACCGAGGTTGAAGGCGAAACTTAGCTTGAATTTGAAGTCTCTTTACTTGAGATGCTTCGTGTCTTCATTACATAGGTTTGAAAGTACAAACTAATACACCTTAACCTATAAGTCAAACGGTTTGGCAAAAAAGAATAAAGCTAAAATTACCCAATTTTTAATATACATTACAAACACGACACAATAATAAAATTTGTCCTTACAAGGATTTTTGATCGACCTTAATAAAGGATACTTTATTTGAATAACATGGGACTCTTGGCTAATTCTTTGGTGGACTTGGATCCACGATGAGATGGATGTTCTTGCATCTCCCATCTAATGAGATCGCGAAGATATCTCTTACAATGACTTCCTTCCTGATTTTTTCTATTTGGTAATCTCATATGCTTGGAGTGATCTTGATCGCGCCATGAACTCCTTCTTCGGCTGCGAGTTTTGCTCACTTGAGGGATAGGGGTACGTGCATGAAGTTACATTTATCCCCATGGAGATATTTCTCCATTATTAGAAGACGATGATGAAAACGAGGGTTCTCCTCTTATTGGAGGCGCATGGCATCCTCTTGTTGATGGAGTCATCGCTCTTAAGCATTCACCAGTCGTGAGATCTATTTGGATCGTGGAGGTTTATTTCTCTCCAAAGTCTGTTCCTACTAGGACCTATAACGACAACTAGGAATATTGAGACTCTTATTAGGATGGACCTCAAACCTAACCCTAGGTTATAAATGTCCACTCTGATCTTTTTTAGGGTTATTATGAGATGGCAGGTAATGATTGTGTGAATGAGACATAGTTTCTCATTTGATTTTATTTGCTGAAAAAGGAAGGTGTTTCCCTTATACGGATCCAATTGTTGGTGGTAAAATCGTATGATTTTAAAGTAAACACAATTAAATCCGAGCATATTAAATAATCACAATCACACGAGATCACAATATGTATGTGTCTCAGCAATGTCCTTACATCCACAGGGTGTTTCTCTCTCTTTATTGATCGATTCTTGATAACAACGATTACATACCCTCTTTACTAGGGGTTTGGGTTATATTTATAGAGAATAATAATATATCAGACCGTATGAGACTCCATG
This sequence comes from Sambucus nigra, assembly GCA_949130495.1. Taxonomy (NCBI): domain Eukaryota; kingdom Viridiplantae; phylum Streptophyta; class Magnoliopsida; order Dipsacales; family Adoxaceae; genus Sambucus; species Sambucus nigra. The sequence continues at coordinate 94,762,461 of OX422216.1, read as the reverse complement.
ACCTTAGATAACTATCGTGACTTGATCAGCTAAATTTAATTTTGAGATTTCCACTAATTGGCCTTAATCCATCCTTATTTTCTTGAGTTGTGATCGTTATCAAGTCTAGGTGACACGTGTCTCTTCCTTAGACCTGGTCAGATAATTTCTCCATAGTAAGATATCAACTAAAGTACATTTCCTAATTAATAACTCCTCTTTTGAATGGAAAGAGTTCTCGTTCGAACAAGATCTTCATCCGAGGGATCCTCATAAGAAGTTTAGTGCTTATTAAGGGTTCTAACTGTGATTATATAACCTCATGAGAAGTTTGTTTCTCACGATATTTCCTCATGAAAATAACCTCTCCCCGCTAGGTCTTCTGTTTCAAAATACATTCCCTGTGAGATAAAAGTTTCACACGAGGGCTTCTGTCATTCAAATGACAAACAATTTTTTAGAACCCCTTTTAAAAAACTCCAAGTTAAAACATGAACCTTTTAAAAAATGATTTTATTAAATCAATTATTAACTTCAATATACTACTTAAGGAGTTTACAAAATAAAGATCTTACTAAACCTGGAATGAAAGTGAAAATTTACGGTTTGGTAATGTGGTGCGTTAGTGATTTGTCTTACTCTTGAAATTCTTCAATTACAAATCAAGACCGAAAAAACACCTAGACCTAGTTTTGTTATGCTCCTTAAAAGGACAAAATAAAAACATTTAAAGGGAGGTAAAATCATGATCTTACAAAAATTTATAAATTTTCGAGTACTTAAACCAACTAAATTTCTTAGAATAAGAAATTTTGATTAATGAAATGTTAAATATTGATGATGGATTTAGTTTGATAAATTTCGATGAGTAGAATGTGACTATATAATGTTTTATGAAAAATGTACTTGTCAATCAAAATTGATTGCATTTTAAGTCAATAAAAATGATTGCATTTTAAGTTAAAAAATAATTAACTACAGGAAGCATTTTTTTCCTAAAAAGAACCACTGCCGATTGAATTTTTTTTGTGTATTTTATCTCTAATGTAAATTTTAGAAATAGTTATGGACAACTCGCCTAAAAAATGTGAATATTTTAAAAAAAAAATGGGAAGATGTCTTCGTAGATATGATTTCGAATTATAACAGGATATATTTACAACAAATGCAACTTCCACAATTATGCATATTATCATAAAACAAGTCCTAGATATTTGAATTTATTTGTTTTTATGTACAGTAGCAGTTTTTGCACAACGGGTTGTTAGCCTTAAGAAGGCGCTTCTTGAGTCTTCCCGGGATCGAATCTTACTAGAGGATAAGAATGATAGGCAAAAAAGTACCTTGAGTATTCAAAGAGGCTTAAGGTTGATCTTAAAGGTATATTCGAGAAGTTAAGGAATATTATCCTTTCACAATCTCAATTTTTGAAGGATAATACTGGACTTGGCTATGACCATTCGAATGGGTCTACTCCCAAAGCTGAGATAGTATTTGTCAAAAGGTCAAACAAGACTCGTACGCATACCCCAGCTAGGAACACTCCTAAACCTAAGAAGATTAACACCCCATAACCCTCCATTTAAACCTATTTCCATAGGAAAGGTCACCTCAGATACTTTTGTTTTGATCTTAGAAGAGTGTCTAGGATGCCTAGTTAATCAAACCACATAGGTCGAAGGATTAGGAACCTCATTAGATAATTCAATGATGTGACCAAATATATGAAGTTTTTATGTCCGAATACTAAGACCAAGGTACCTCTTAGGGTTAGAACCAAACCTATTACCAAACCCTTTGTTTAGAAAATCTTATTTTATTTTTCAATCAATTTATAGGCATGAAGTTTCTAACCACGTTCCTTTAGATACACACATCTCTGAATTGTTAGTAGGTAGGAGATTTATCCTCACAGATGAGTTGTATTCTTTTGTCCATAGACTAGGGTATGCTTATTACTGATTCTTTTCTCAGTCTGGGTGAGATTTTTATTCCATTATTGGATTATTTTTAATGCATGATTATTTTTATCCTTGATTATATATGTATCATTTTGGGTTTTCACACATTTTTTTCAAAAATACGATTTTTTTTTTGTTATGTTCTTACATTTTGTTTTGGTTATATAAATGAAATATACAAAAAATATTTTGTTTTTTTTAATCATTTCATAAAAAAATAAAAGATTTTTGTTTTGAGAAAAATTTCAAGAAAAAAACAAAAAGATTTTGTGCTTTGTGATCTTTGTGGATATCTAGTGTTGAGATGATTGATAACTTGTGGAACACACCATGTTGTCTATTAATCTATTCTTGGATTAGAAACTTTGGATGGTAATGCGAACCTATGCATATTTTTTTATTAATCATTGCTATAAAATTCTCTCAGAACGACTCATGTTGACTATGTTGTGTTATTGCCATACTGCACACACGTACGCGGATATACTAGTGTGTACTTTCAATTTCAGTACAAAAAATTTACATGCACTTGTTTTCACTCAATCACATCATTTTTTTTCATCGGTAGATTTTTAAGATGTGTGTGTAAGAACCATTTGTTGTGAGTTTATTATAAAAATGATGAGAGAAATATTGGTAAGAGATACCTAAAGAGGGTGATAGCTACAATTGTCAATAAAATTATATTTATGTACTAATGAGAGTAAATAAATAATGTATTATCTATTGAAATTCATATTCTCAAAGAATAAAAATGAAACATGTTCGAGGGAGTTATAAATTGAAGACGAAGGGATTTTCACCTTTTTGTCTCGTATGTGATTACTTTTGGCCTTAGTGATTTCTTAAAGTAAGCAGTCTATTTCAAGTCTTAATCGTCATGAATCTTTGTGAACTAATTTTTTTCAGTATAGTTGACTTGTCGTTATTTTTAATTATAGGTTGTAGTGGATAACATAAGTGGGGTCTATCTAACTTTTCCTGGTTTTCGAGTCCATTCGTATTCTCGTTAAATATCTTGTGTGGGATTTCATAGATTTGACGTTATCTTGTGTGCTTAGTTTAGTTTTTTTAATTGTTCCGATCATGTTGATATATATACATACTAGCGAAATGCCTGTGCCTGAAGGCACAACAAAAATTTCGTAAGCATGTAATCGCAAAACGGAATTTTTTTTCAAAGTACGTAATTTCAAAATGGTAGAAATATCGTTCCCCCATAAAAAAAAGTGTAATTTTAAAAGAAATTAGCCAAAATCTACTTTGTTTATAAGGCTATCAACCCTGCTTAACAAATAGCAAATTGTCAAACAATATATAAATAGTCTAAGTACAAATTTGATTACAAAAGTCAAACTAATATCATTTAAAATACCAACCCAATGGATTACAATCAAACTACTCTCATTCAAATTGCATATTGCAATCAAGTTTCACAACTTAAGACTAATTCAAATACATATTAAGACAAATTACAATTAGCGCCACAACTGCAAACACTACGCAATTGATTCAAAAATTCAAATGATCATATTTTAGGCTAGCGCTTCGTATTTATATTTGGAATTAGCCATCGCATCCTTTGTAGTAGAACAAATCAACTCCAATTCTTTAATTTGTAATGATAACTCGTGGGATCCAATGTCCGATGACTTTGCTGGATCAATCTAATGAAAAAATTGTCTGAATGAACTTCACAATTTGGACACGATAAAAAACAACGGCCATGCTTTGCAGATGTCCTTGTAGTCCTGATAAGAGCTTGATCTTTGTTGTGAATTAATTGAAGAATCTCCAGGTGCCATCCCTGAAATAAAAAATCAAATTAAGGCCACAATTACATGAAATATATGTACAAAGCATGATTAATGAAAATAAATTATTGATAATGTCATTTATGTACATGTATGGGTAAAAGCCCTAGCTTGTGTTATTTGTGTAAAGGTAAATAAACAGAAGAGTAAAAATAATGAATACACTCGAGTGTAAGTATTCTACTATCAACAAAAAGAAGAAGAGAGAGGATAAAAGCTCAATCGATACAATACAATCTTTTTTTGGAGCATTAAATTTAAAATCCTAGCTTTTACTTCACAACAAAAAACATTGATTCTTACATTAACTATAGCATCCTAGAAATCCTGGAAAACCTAGCAAAACCTAATAGAGAACTATGTCTCATCTTCCATAAATTTGAATGTATTTTCATATATGTTGGAAAATTTCCAAATGAGCATGAGCCTTCATATGATGATTTTGTTGTTCCATGAATCTCTTTCACTGTCTCAAAATATGAGCACCTATAGAAAAAGATGCACTAAAAATGTGCACAATGTTATCAACAAGAAAATAATTGATTATTTCTTAGCATACCTATACAATTAAGCACATTTTTCATATATTCCACCTGAACAAACAAACATTTTTATTTTTCTTCGCCACCATGTAGCATTCGCATTCGATTTATTGCCTCGGTAAGTTAACGGTGGATCGTGACAGACACATTTAAGGCATGACCACAACCGATAATCCATTTGTTTATAGGATTATCCACCTTGTTTAAGAAATACAAAATACTTTGCAAGATGCAAGATGTTAATTTCTGAAGGCTTCTCAAGAACTTTGCAAGATGCATTTGTCTGGATGAAAAGTCTGTCCTATAGAGAGCCGTAGCATTGTCCACTATCATAAGTGCAAACTTGGTTTCCACCATCATTGAAGTTTCTTCGACCAATAGCCTCGATTGATGATTATTGTTGTAAGATCGAGCATAAGCCACATTTTCCAAGACACCAACTCAGTTCAATCCAAATCTGTTTGCTATCTGTAAGAGTCTTTATGTCCTGAATGTTCTGTCAGCATCAATGTACACTGCTTTTCCCTCGTTAGCCCCTTATTTTATTTTTATCATGGAAAATGAAGCAAAATAGTAAAAATCCAAAACATATAAATGAGTTGCAGGTAGTTGGAAAAGAGAATCATCAAGACATAATAACTAACAGAAAATTGTGCACACCCAAATTTTATACATATTTGCATACAAAGTCATATCAGTACACTACCTCATTATGCCTTGCTCAATCCAAAGTCATACCAGTCTACTACCTCGTTATGTTTGATTTGTCTACCAAAAAACTATATTGATAATAATAGAAATTAGCCACACTATAACTGACCATTCTATCATTAAATGATAGAATAAATCAATATGAAAAGTTATTTTATAATAAATCAAATTAAAATTAAAATTTGATTTATGCAAAAAAGTATAACATAACATAAAAAACATGTATCCAATTTGTTCATAATTTCAGACTACATTCTTTCACACAACACTTTCCCAAAATTGTCAAAACCCCTGTTAGTGCCCCTATTCAAAGTACATAAGCCCATGTTAGTCCCCCTTATTTTTCTATATATTGTACCGTACTGCTTAAAATATCAAGTTGAGGCTTGTACCTTCTAAGTAAAAATCATCTGCAAAAAAAACAATAAAATGAATTTAAGAAACACAGTAGATTCATATAAAGCATCAAAGATGCCAGGAAAAGAAGCTTAAACTTAAATGATCATTTCAGATGTATCTATTAACTACTGAAATGGATTAACAATGTAAAGAAGCATATAGTATTGTTTCAAAAACACAAAACTTGTGTTCGTGTTTGAATTGTGTACTGACTCCTCCGGGTCTCGGAGAACTTGGACTTCGACTTCCGCTTTCTACTTTGTCATCCAATCACTTCATGTACCTACATTGAATAATTTCGCATAAAAATTAATAATAAAGCTTTATATAATATAAGAAAACTACACATATTTTGAGGAAGATGAGAAAAAGAATGAAATTACCTACATTGCTCCCTTAAATTAATCAAGTAATGACAGGCAACCACAATCATTTCAGCTCATGACAGGATATGCATCCTTAAATCTACATACATAAAAACATATATGCGGTGGCTATAATAGAGTTTCTGGTGTTGCCAAATGTTGCCAAAGCTTTATATACATTAGTTTCATCCTCTCCCAAATGTTGCCAAATGATTTTCACAAGAGGGATGGTTTATGGTGGCTATAATAGAGTCTCTTATTCGTATTAACCGCTACTCTAGGAGGAATGTTTTTATGCGGTGCTAACAATTTAATAACTATCTTTGTAGCTCCAGAATGTTTCAGTTTATGCTCCTACCTATTATCTGGATATACCAAGAAAGATGTATGGTCTAATGAGGCTACTATGAAATATTTACTCATGGATGGGGAAAGCTCTTCTATTTTGGTTCATGGTTTCTCTTGGCTATATGGTTCATCCGAGGGAGAGAAAGAACTCTCAATCCTAATGGTCTAAAATCCATGTAATTCTATCTTGATAATTGTGACTAGGTTGATTTGTTACCGCTTTCCAAGCGATGATATGGCTAGGGTCAGGTTCATATATTATTAATACTTACGGTACATCTTGGTACTTACGGGATGGATTATAAAACTAGAGTGATGCACTTCTTACACAAGTTCTTTTGGTCAGAGCATTATGAGCACAACCCATTAGTCTTACAATATAACCAATCCTCCAACTTTTTCTGATTTCAAGATGGTGTTGGCGTGTTACTAACGATATGCCACTTTTTTTTTCTCTGACTTTGTTTTAAAGATTTTGGCATGGTATGTTATTTCTACGAGTGACATTGGTTTCTAAAAATTCTTCGTGCAAGTTATATTCTCCCATTAGGTCTATGAATTTCCATAATAGGGCAAACATTCCATTTAACTATCCTATGAACTTTTGGCTTAGTGTCTCAACAACTACATTTCCATTCCCGGGGTGGTATCATAGACAAAACATGTAATCTTCTAAACATTCAATCAATACTCAGTGGAGAAGATTAAGGTCCTACTTGGTTAAATTTTATTTCATGCTCTTATGGTTAGAGAATACTTGAAACTCTTCCCCATATAAATAGCATCTATAAATATTTAAGGAGGAAACAATTAAGAAAGTTCTATATGAGTATTGAGTGGTTGTGTTCGTGAGTCTTAAATTGACAGGACCTATGTTTTATCACCTTTTATAGTTGCATAAGTAAACCTACTAATCCTTATAACAAAGCGTCGACATATCCATCATATGCTATATTATTGGAAGGTATGGTGAGAGCTGGCTCTATAGGTAGACTTTCCTTTAAGATGTTAAATGACTGTTCGCACTTTTTGGTCCATTCAAACTGTGATGTCGTCCGGGTTTACTGCATTATAGGTAAAATGATTGTTGAGAATACTTCTATAATATGTCGATAATAGTTGCCTAATCTTAAGAAACTTCATATTTAGGTAACATTTGTGGGTTGCTTCCCTTCTTAAACCACAATGGTTTAAGATGGATCTACTTGTATTCCAGCTTTAGAAATCATATGACCTAAAAACCTTTAGGGTCCGTTTGGTTGGCATAATTTGCCTAGGCAAATGCCAAAAAGTTGGCAAATATGAAAATTTGTCCACATTTTGGCTGTTTGGTTGCATAATTTGCCTAGGCATTATTTGCCAATGTACAACACCTCTGATGCACAATCTGTGGGCAAATTTTGCTTACCTATTTGAGTGGGAAATATTTGCCCACAAATTTGCCAACTTCTTAAACGATTTTAATGTTTTAAAAAATAATTTAAAAACTGTTTTAAATAATTAACAAAATGTTATGAATATTTAAAAATTGTTTTGTAATGTTTCAAAAACTGTTTTTAATATTATAAAAAAATGTTTACAATTTTTTAAAAAAATCGTATTAACAAAATATTGTAAAAACTGTTTTTAACATTTTTAAAAACTGTTGTGAATATATTATAAAAACAGTTTTAAAGTTTTAAAAAATAATTTTAAAGAATGTTTTAAATATTTAAAAAAACTGTTATAAATATTTAAAAACTGTTTTGTAATGTTTTGAAAACTGCTTTTAATATTATAAAAAATTGTTAAGAGAATGTTTTACAAATTTTTTGAAAAACCGTAATATAAAAATATTGTAAAACAGTTTTTAACATTTTTAAAAACTGTTTTGGATATATTATAAAAACTGCTTTAAAGTTTGAAAAAACATTTTTTAAAACTGTTTTAAAGAGTTTAAAAAAACGGTTGTGAATGTTTAAAAACTGTTTTGTAATGTTTTGAAAACTGCTTTTAATATTATAAAAAATTGTTAAGAGAATGTTTTACAAATTTTTTGAAAAACCGTAATATAAAAATATTGTAAAACAGTTTTTAACATTTTTAAAAACTGTTTTGGATATATTATAAAAACTGTTTTAAAGTTTTAAAAAACATTTTTTAAAACTATTTTAAAGAGTTTAAAAAAACTGTTGTGAATGTTTAAAATTTGTTTTGTAATATTTTAAAAACTGTTTTTGATATTATAAAAAATTGTTAAGAGAATGTTTTACAATTTTTTTAACATTTTTGAATATAATATAAAAACTGTAATATAAAAATATTGCAAAAACTATTTTTAACATTTTTGAATATAATATAAAAATTGTTTTTAAATAAATTAATTGGATTGACTTTAATTTCGCCTAATGTTGTTTGATAGCGTCATCTGAATTTGCCTAGGCAAATTTTGCCATGCCCACGCTTTTGCCCACTAACAACCAAACGGACCCTTACTTATTTCATGAAGAATTCAGAGTTAGTCTTGTTTTCATAAAGGTGATGGTCATGTAAAGTTTAATGTACCAATTGTAAATGCTTCTTTTGTTTTCCTCGGGTCTTGGAGTATATCAAAATGTCTCTGATTAAAACAATAACAAATTAGTCCAAAAAGGGTTGGAATTATTGATGCAGTAAGTCCATGAAGAAATATGTGCATTGGTTAGTCTAAAAGACATGATCACAAACTTGAAATGGTCGTACGGGGTTCAAAATGAAATCTTTGGTATATATTCCTCCCTGAATCATAGCTGATAAGTTCAAATCATAGGTATATTTTCGAGAATATCTTTGAACCACGAAACTGGTCAAAAAGATCACATATTCTACGTAACGGATATTTGTTATTGCTATCCACTTGAGTTAGTATTCATTAGTCGATACACAAACATTCCATCATTTTTTCTTTATGAACAATAAGGTTTCTCCCTAAGGTGAAGTACTCAATTCGATAAAGACTTTATCTAACAGTTCATTGACTTGTCTTTGCAGTTCTTGTAATTATAATAGTGCCATTTGATAAGGTGGTATAGAAATAAGTGAAGTGTTGAGTAAAATCTCTATAAGTAATTTTATATATCGTGGAAAATGTATAGACCGTGTAATTCTATAGGTAAAACATTGGTATATTTGTCTAGATAGGGAGGGGTGATGATGAAGTTTCTTACAATTTGGCAAAACATCGTGGGTAGATTACGTTCTCCTGTAAAATGGAATATTTCTTTTTCCAAAAAATTCAACAAGTGACCCTTTTCCTATGGCAAACAAAAGGGAAAATCCTAGGGGAAAAATATCCAACTTGATAATGAAGTCGAATCCTTGTATTTCTAAAACCACTAAATCTACAGTAAGAGTTTCGAATCCTATTCCCATTGTACAATCCCCACAAATTTGATGGGTACTAATAGTGTTTCTTGTTAGTAATTTTTACTAAAGAAATGTCGTTAAAGGAGTTGATAGATATTTTCTGAGAAATCGCTAAATATTTGATAATGATGAATGCGTAAATCCTGAATCAAATAACACATGAGCTAAAGAGTTACAGAAGCATATATTACCTTCTACCACATTATTGATACCGGTCCCTTCCGAAATGTGTAAGAGAAAAAGTTTTGCCTTGAATTTTATTCCCTATCCAATGTATTTTTCCACATGAGGTTTGATGGTATGATCAGATGTTGGGTTTGTTTGTGGGAGATGGGTAAGGGGATTTGAGGAAGTTGGTGGGTTTGTGGTGGAGGTAGTAGATTGTTGGTGGTTGGATCGTGAAGTTTAAGGCATTGAAGTCTAATGTGTCCAAGTTTATTACACTCATGGAACTGTGTGTGTGTGTGTGTGGGGTGGGGTGGGGGGTGAAGTTGTTGTTGCATACAAACTACCTGGACATTTATCCTTAGTTACGACTTGGATAAGGTCCAGATCTTGAATTTATTCTAGAGTTTTAGACTACCTAACTACTTTTCAAGGTTTGGCTAAGGTTATTGGTATTTCCACCAGATGTTATATTTTTTTATTGGATCAAATATCAAAACGTCTTTCAAATATTTTTTAAAGCCTTTTGGGCATGGTGAAGGACTTTTTGGTGCAAAATAAAAAGGCTTGGACTAATCGTGTATTAAAAAAAATTCGAAGGACTATTATACGGAGGATATTAGCATAGGTACAATCAATGTTTTAATCACAAGTTTCAATCCTCGCTCAAAGCTCATGCATTTCTTGGCTTCAGTATGAACATACACTAGTGCATATCGACAAAATTATGGAAAACGTGCTTCATAATGGGATACCATCATCTGAAGTTATTGATGCTTTAAGAAGTTGACTACCAATATGTCTATTACCGTCTCAATGAAGTATTTCTTGAAAAATATTTCCTCTAATTGCGTCTAAGCCAAAGTGAGTTGGCTACAGTGAATCGACAACCACCACTGGTCATCTTCTCCTTCAAAAAGATAGGTTGCAAAGGTTACCATAATCTCGGGTACTATGCTTGCTCCACATCATAGCTTTTATGTCTGGTGTAGCCATTTTTATGATTCATTATCACTAGGATTTCCATGGAATGATGAGGGACATTGTCGTAGGATTTCTTGAAGTGTATTCAACCATCGTAACTAATCAGTATTCCGTAACAACCCTCATATTTTTCTATTGAGGGTGATTAGGCCTCGATTCTAAAATATATTAATTGTTATAATTAAATTACCATTCTTAGCATGTGGTAAAAATAAGAGACATTTAACACTTTTTCCACAAGATATAATTTGAGATAAAACACCGTAAATAAATTGTTCACCATAATAAGATCCATAACCATGATAAAATTAAAATGATATAATGTTATCAACATAATCACTCCAAACAAAACCATAAACTAAATATGGACTCTAAGGACCCACTAAATCCAAATGCAATTGTCTCATAAATGAATGACCGGAATATAAAGCTAAACTAATGCAATAAAATAAACTCCACTTGCACATCCTGCAATCTCCAAACTATATTGCTAACAACAACCTAACCTGCATTTTTATCAACAATAATGGGTCAGGGTCCATTGATCAGGCGTGAAAAGAAGCATCGCGTCAAAACGCTAATCATCGTATTCATTTGACCTCGTTAATACAAAAACCTAAATTACAATTGCACTTGCGATACAAGTATAGCGGTAAGTCGGGTATCAAATCCACAGGGAGTGTTCGACAGATTTTAATCGATTTATTATTTCAAGAATAAAAACGTAAAGGAAAAAATAAGAAATTAAGTCTAAACAATAATTAATAAAATGAGGGTCGGGATCACGTACCCGCCATGGGCTAAACATGCGGAATTAGAATTTCGGTTCGAAAACATTTAATCGAACATTTTTAATTAATCATAACCATCACATATGAAGAAATTTAAGCCAACGATGCGAGATTAAATATTTAATAATAAATGGTGACACGTGTCTTAAAATTGGATTATTCTTTTAAATACTGACGTTGCGTGACAAAAAAAGTTAAACGCATAATTATTCCATTTTAATATGCGAGCTTTCAATTAAATGCGATTTTATACAAAAATTAATTGTCGGAGCTCGAGGCCCATCAATGGCAGGCACACGACCCAAACCCTATTTAACTACTCAACACACATGATTAAACTAATTAATAAATAAAACAAGAATTAATTAAACTAATTAATAACTAAAACAAGAAATAAATACACAACAATAATTAACTAGGTAAGAAAATAAATATAAAGCATGAACAAAGCAAGAACAAAGATTAAATAAAGGGAAACTTACATTAATGGTCAAATACCCAAAGCAAAATGAGGAGATGGGTAGTCTCACAAAATATCCCCAAAGTTTCTCTAAACCCTAACTAAACTAAGAGTGATACATATTAAGAGATCTCTCTAAAAAATAAACAAAGACCCCCTTTTATACTAAGTTACATTAAGGAATAAAAAGAAAAAGAAATAAAAAAAGGATAAGTCTCTTAATTAAGAGAGAAAAGAAAAAGGAAAAATAAAAATGTAAGAACATATTTCTCATGTCCGTTATCTTTCATTTATATATGTCGTACGCTGCTACAAAAGGCACGTCACTTCACGATCTCACATGACGGCCTTTATCCGAATTCCGAAAATCAAGCATTCATCATCTCCATCATGTGTCCCATATCTTCCTCAATGACTTCATATTCCATGATTTTAGGGACTTTATGCAAGTGGTACGCAAGAGAAGTCAAAATAGTGAAAGAAGGCAAGATATGAAAGTTCAAGGGAATTTTGGTAATTTTATAGCCACCGTCCGGAGGTCTGGTCAACTAGAAAGTTGAAGAGTTCGACACAACGAAGATACTGGAAGAAACGACACCTCAATCCGAGCTACGGTGAAGAAGTTATGGCCCTTTGAAAATGGAGAAAATCTCCAGAAAATCCTTATGAAGAATCTTATGTGTTTTAGCCCCAAACCAGGGAACTATCATGAACCGAAGGTCGAACCGGTTCAGGGGGAGAATCAGTTCGAGGTACCACCCAAACCGATTTGGGGTACCTAACGTTGTCAAGAGTCCCAAAGTTTTAAAATTCGTTTTGGATTCCTATAAAAGCCAACTTAGGGGGAGTTATTTTTTTAAGACTTGGAGGGTTGATTTTGAGAGTTCTATTAGCTCAAGTCTTCATATTTTTGAGTCCCAAAACTCATGTTTGATTCACACCAAAATTCCTACATACTTTTGTGAATCTTTTGGAACCCAAGAAAACTGCGTTGCTTTTGTTCAACCTTTGTGGAAAAGCCGTTTTCTTCTTCATTGCTGACCACCTGGAGTTCCTGTGGGAGATTCCAGCCGACGATATTTCTAGCCATTGCTTTGAAGGTTTGATGAAGACACCGTGTGTTACACTTGTGGGTGATTATCAGGTTGTATGTATGTCAATGGTCTTATAAATTATTCAAAGTTCTAGAAATAAAAGGTTTTTCCCTTCGAGGATTTTTCCTGAATATTTATGTGACATGATTTATTTATTTATGATTTGACACATGCACACACGCAGTTGTTGGTTTGAGGGCTATTTAAGAATATACTCTAATTAAATAAGTTCTAATTGAATATTTGCAAATTAGTTTAAATCGGTATCACACAATCGCACTTTACAAATTGGTATCAGAGCGGGTTACGCTAATTTATCTCGTATTCCTATTTTCCACAAAATTTGTGTGATATTGATTTTTTTAAAAAATCAGTTTTGTGAAAAATCGCAATTTTTTCAATGGAACGCCCATTTAATGAGGAGCTTATTTTTGAAAATGTTCACGACCATGCTGTAAAATTAAAATGTTTGAATTTGAAACTTTGCAAAAGAATTAAAGTTTTGGAAAAAGAAAATTCTCTCTTTAAAAGTAAGATTGAATATTTGCAAGCGTTTCAAACTCAAAGTGATATTTATAGTGAGCACTTTGGTAATTTGTGTATTGATTTTGATTCTTTGAAAATTGCCAAAAAGAAGAATGCTGAGAGATTTCTTGTTTTAGAGAAGGAATTGGAGGACTTAAAGAATTCTAGGGTTCCCGTTTGTGCTGTCAAGGATAAACAATTAATCGATGATTTTACGGCACGTGAAAAGACTATTAGGGACAAGTTTGTTTTAATTGAGGGGGAGCACAATAAATTTTAAGTTTAATTGATAATTTGAAAAAGAAATCCCTGTATTTGGAACAGTCAAATTTGTTGCTTGAATAAAATATTTTGAAGTTGAAAAATGATTTAAACGACTCGAGTAAGTTTGATAGTGATGGTAATGGCTCATCTTGTTCTCATGCTTCGAGTGTAAAAGTCAAAACCATAGTTTGTTTTAGAAGGTCAACTAATCCCAAGGACATTAGAAAAGATCACACTTTAGGTAACATTCCTCCCGCTTATACATGTTCATATTGTGGTAGGAAAGGTCACCTTAGGCATTTTTATTTTGATCTTGGAAAAAGTCCTAGGAAGTTTATGTCTAGTGTTCCCTTGGTTCCTAAATTCCCACACGATGTTTCACATCTATTTGGGTTAGGAAATCTCTTTTAAAGGCACTAGATTTTAGACAAGTTGATTCTCGTTTGCTTGCACATGATTCCTCTCTTACCATATCATATAAATGATTGTGTTTGCATGTTTGTCATACACTAGTTTTTGCTTCATGATATTTATGTTTGCTAGCATTGTGACATGTACTTTTTGTATAAACTTTTGCATTTGAAATATTTTAAAAAATACAAAAAGATTTTTCTTTGATAAAATTTTGAGAAAATCCAAAAAGATTTTTGTATTTTGTTTACACCGTTTATGGATGAACACTTAAGATAACCAAGTCACAACATCATTCCATTTTTTCAATGTGACTATTTGATAGTGTTTTGAGACAATATGTCAATTCATCCTTGTGCTTTATAATGTTTAGAGTCATTAAGATGTAATTAAGTATTACTTCCTACATGTTTGACTCATGATTTCCTTTATTTCACACGTGCACGGATTTGTTTGATTATTGTGCTTGTCTTATCACATATTAGTTGGGTGTTTTCACTTCAATCCCGCCCTTAAAACGAACCAAGCGCGATAAAACTTGATAAGAAAGTTGTGCATGTAAGAGCCGTTTGCGAGGTTGTGTGCTTTATTTAAAAACGGGAAAGGACTTCGAAATGTTCATTTGGACTTTGCGAATACTAAGCCACCGCTTAAATTGGATCTAAAAAATTGAGTAATTTTATTATCCGGGGTCCAAAGAGGTTTAAAAGCGCCCGAAAAAATTTAAAGGCAATAAAAAGAAATTCATATCAATTATGGGCCATTTAGGTTTTTGCACCAATTCTCCAAAGTTTGATAATTTAGTTTATTCACCTCCAAAAGAAAATATATATGGGGGAGTTTGGTTAGAGATTTTATAGCGGGTTTGCACGTCCTTGAAAATCTTAAAAAAGCACTAAATAGTTTTGAATGTTATTGGTGTGGAAATCACTTTGACTTTGATTTGTTGATTTATATAAGACGATGTCATCTAAATTCAACAAATTTTTACACCTAAGGATACTTTTGATGTTCATTCGTTAGGAGTACACATATGCATCGTGCACATATGATTGATTGAGTTGATTTACCTATTGAATGTGTTCACACCCATACATTCTATTTCCATGACTTGGTTGTTTTAGTGTAAATTCATGGTGTGTGTATTGTAACATCAGTTTTGCTTTTTGTTTAAAAATTTTAAAAAATTCAAAAATTGTTTGTGAAGATTTTTTTGAGTATCTCTTTGCAAGAGCGCGTTTGCCATCTGATTGATTCCTTGTTTTGAATACGGTGACACCCCGACTTTGCTTATTTGATTTATTCTTATCATTTGTCTATTTGGGGACATAATAAACTGGGGGAGAAAGAATTATCATTTTATGGGGGAGTTTGAATTTTGGGGGAGTTTTTGAGATTTGACTGATGCTTTTCTCATACATTGGTATCTGTGTTTATCTCATTTGAAACTTGATACGTCACTTGGTATTTTTCTTTATCTCATGTGTGTAGGTACTACATTGATGATCATTGGATTGCACACCCTTGTGAGAAAAGATTTGAGACTTTGAAGATCTGAAGAACAAACGATGAAGACTTATTCATTTGTATCTTCCCAGTTTTGAGTTCATGGGAGGGTAGATTTGTATAGGTAATTTGGTATTTGATAATTCGGATATTTTTATGTATGTACCAACATAGACATAGGGGGAGATTTGTAAGAACATATTTCTCATGTTCGTTATCTTTCATTTGTATATGTCGTACGCCACTACAAAAGGCATGTCACTTCACGATCTCACATGATGGCCTCTATCCAAATTTCGGGAATCAAGCATTCATCATCTCCGTTATGTGTCCCGTATCTTCCTCAACGACTTCACGTTCCATGATTTTAGGGACTTTATGCAAGTGGTACGCAAGAGAAGTCAAAACAGTGAAAGAAGACAAGATATGAAAGTTCAAGGGCATTTTGGTAATTTTAAAGCCACCGCATGGAGGTCTGGTCAACTGGAAAGTTGAAGAGATCGACACAACGAAGATACTAGAAGAAATGAAACCTCAATCCGAGCTACGGTGAAGAAGTTATGGCCCTTTGAAAATGGATAAAATCCCGAGAAAATCCTTATGAAGAATGCTATGTCTTTTAGCCCCAAACCAGTGAACTATGACGAACCGAAGGCCGAACCGGTTCAGGGGCGAACCGATTCGAGGTACCACCCGTACCGGTTCGGGGTACCTGACACTATCAAGAGTCCCAAAGTTTTAAAATTCGTTTTGGATTCCTATAAAAGCCAACTTCGGGGGAGTTATTTTTTAAGACTTGGAGAGACGATTTTGAGAGTTCTATTACCTAAAGTCTTCATATTTTTGAGTCCCAAAACTCATGTTTGATTCACACCAAAATTCCTACATACTTTTTTGAATCTTTTGGAACCCAAGAACACTGCGTTGCTTTTGGTCAACCTTTGTGGAGAAGCCATTTTCTTCTTCATTGCTGACCACCAGGAGTTCCCGCGGGAGATTCTAGCCGACGATATTTCTAGCCGTTCCTTTAAAGGTTTGACGAAGACACCGTGATTTACACTTGTGGGAGACTATCAGGTTGTATGTAACTCAATGGTCTTGCAAATTATTCAAAGTTCAAGAAATAAAAGGTTTTGCCCTTCGGAATTTTTTCCTGAATATTTGTGTCACATGTTTTATTTATTTATGACTTAACACACGCACACACACAGTTGTTTCTTTGAGGGTTGTTTAAGAATAGACTCTAATTAAATAAGGTCTAATTAGATATTTGTGAATTAGTTTAAATTGGTATCACACAGTCGCACTTTACAAAAAATAAAAATAGAATTGGGTTAGCTGGCAACAAAGGTCGGACAAAATTGAAGATCATCGGTCGACCGCGCCAAAGGGAGGCTACCCACTGGAAAGGAACCACGAAAAAAACTTGAAAAAATGGTCGACCGCGGGTGGGGACCCGGTCGAACAGTGCTGCAATTGCAACTTCGCACAAGCCTAGAGCTGCTTGTGGCCATTAATGGCCGAAAATGGCCGAGCCTCACTTTCGTGCAAAACCCATTTCGAGTGCTTAAGTCCAAGACCAATATACAAGAAACCCGAGACCCATGGCTGCAATAAACTTGTGTGTGCTGCTTCGATACCAACAATGGCCAAAGACCCCCGAACCTAAATCTCCAACAATGGTGAAAAACCCACCACTTCCATTAATGTTGGACAAAAACCTTCAAAAAGTAGATGTCCAAGACCCATTTGCGTACATGGTTAAAGATTGAGCTCCAATTTTGGACCAAAGTCCCAGATTTCGAACGAACCCAAAACCCAAGCAAAACCCGAGCCAAAACCCAAATCACCATAACCATTCTGTAAAAAAAACGTTTTAGGACATAAAGGGAATTATAGGATTTGTTATTAAAGAAGAAAAACAATATGGATGTAATTAATAAAATTGTTAATGAATATCTTATAATTCTTTTCGATTAAAGGTCTGTGTTTCCTTCGTTCGAACTCCGATTCGCGCACCGTTTACGGCCATGCAAAGCTTGGCCCGAGGGCTACATCTTTTTGCTTTGAATTTCATTACTAGGGACTAGCAATGTGTAAGTTAGGGGGTGTGATTCGTATCGAATCCTGCACACTATTACCCTCGAAACCCCTAGGTTACCCTAGTGTGTTTTCAGGGATGAAACCCACGAACATCAAATTATTTCCTCAAAACATGCCTAAACAACCAGTATGCCAAACTTAACAACAATTAGATATTTCAACATATTATCAACACTGCAAAAGAGAATTTTGCTCAATAATCCGAAACTATCAACATTAAAAGAATAACTATATCGAATTGAAACCTCAAATGTGAGTGGTGTGCATGCACATGCAAAAAGCTTTGATTCTATAAAAAACCCCTATAGCCCAGATAACAATTAAAGCATGCTTCCACTCAATCCTCTCCGGATATTACACTCAACAAATAAAAGCACTTGAAATGGTGTGTAACACACGGGACATGCGGGAACAAAGAGTAAATGTAAAAGGAAACTAGGTCGCGCACATGTCATTAATGAAGAACGATATATAAAAGTGAAAAATACAATCTCATGAAAGGATATCGCGTATTAACTGAAATGAAATGCATTTAAACATATTATCACTAATGTTCGATCTTTGAATCACATTACCCTAGGATCAAATAGGACTTTATTGGGTTGTAATGTAGGTTTGGTGTTAGGGGTATGAAGTGAAAGGATGTATTTACGGATACAAAAGATGTTCAGAGATGAAAAACTTGGGATATTGGAAAATATCGGGCAATTTTAAAATTGGAAAATGATTTCCAAACAAGCATTAAATATATCAATCGAGAAAGTAACAAGGATTATTGAATCACTATAAACAATATATACAAATTTCTCTTTCCTTTTCTTTTCTTCTTTTTCTCACTTTTTCTTTTGTTTTCTTTTGTTTTCAACTTTCTCTTTTTCTTCTCTTTTTCACTACACTTTCTTATTTTCTCACTCTTTTCATGCTTAAATTTCAACCACACTACACAACATCATTCAATCCCAAATATCATTCCAAACATAGGTAAGAAAGGTAAAATGTATGGTGTAAAACTCCAATGTGGAGTTGGTTAAGGGATTTGGGATGAAAAGAAAGGTCGTAATAAGGCTCAACGGGGTTGACTATAAGGGTAAGGGTAAGGGTAAGGGTAAGGGTAAGGTCGTATGGGCTAAACATTAAAGAGGGCCTATGATCCTATCCTAAAGTTTCAAGTGATTCTCGAGACTCAACACCATTGAAAATAATGCTCAAGTGATAATTAAATTAACATGCAATCAGTGAAAAAAAAATTGAGATCGTCAACAAGATACGTTTTTCAAGAAAGAGAAAGAGTAATGTATAAGCACTTAGAAATGAAGAAAATCACTAAACCATTATCTAGTCCCATACCTAGAGAACATTAACTAAATATAATAAAAATCCAAGTACAAACTAAAGTATGTAACCCAATATTCCCAATGATGTTAAAATTAACATATAATAATTTTATATTTTTTACATTTTCTAGGCCCAAGTCGTATTCTATAGATCCCATATTTATATAGGTTTGATTACATATGAATTAAATCAATTTCATCACAATATTTACAAATTCTACCAAATATCCCAACAAGTTGTCAGAATTCAATATTTAAATTTGGGTGATATGTAATCAAATCAAAGCATAAAACGATTTCAACATCCGAGTTAACGATTTTAAACAACAATATTCAATGTTCTATACAATATTTATCATTTATATGATTTCATAAACCGTTGCACGTTTTCAAGATTCATATAAATTTAACATGCGATTCGATCCAATTTTTGATATCGCATAGCCCAGAATCCTAAACATTTGAGATTTCAAATATTGAATCCAATTTTATACTGTCATTCAAATTTATTTTTAACTAGGTTATCACATCACCTAATTTTATTCCTAAATATATTTACAAAACTTGTGAAATTATAGTTTAGGAAATATTTAAATCAAGTAATAAGTAAGGAGAAAAATATAGATATTTTTGCCTTATGAAAGTAGTCTGAAGAATGTGAGTAACAGAAGTTGTTACTCTGTTAGAAAGCTCTAATTTATCTGATTTGGATTTCTTCGAAGTCCCAGTGTAAACCTCTAAAATTAAGGGTTAAAGGTGTTTTAATGTAATTTTTAGGTTTTACAGATGGAGAATAAGAGGTTCTATAGGTTTATATATATATATATATATATATATATATATATATATATAGAGGCCCTCTCCTGTAAGGACTCCTTATGGTGCAGACCCCGGTACATACCATTTTTTTAAAATAGTAAAAAAATGAATTTTTTGATGAAACTTCATGGATATGATCTTCATGGTGAGAAGATCATCTCCAATTTTTTTCGTCGAAAAATTCAATAAAAAAACCGTTGAGATGAGGTGATATGTAAAAAAATAGTATAAATACGCATTTTCAACCGTTGAAATGTTGGCGATCATCTCACCCACTTTTTGATTGAATTTTTTGATGAAACTTCATGGATATGATCTCGATAGTGAGAAGATCATATCCATGAAGTTTCACCAAAAAATTCAATCAATAAAGTGGCTGGCGCCGACCCAACATTTCAACGGTTGAAAATGCGTATTTATACTATTTTTTTACATATCACCTCATCTCAACGGTTTTTTTATTGAATTTTTCGACGAAAAAAATTGGAGATGATCTTCTCACCATGAAGATCATATCCATGAAGTTTCATCAAAAAATTCATTTTTTTACTATTTTAAAAAAATGGTATGTACCGGGGTCTGCACCATAAGGAGTCCTTACAGGAGACTTTCTGTATATATATATATATATATATATATATATATATATATATATATATATATATATATATATATATATATAAGGAAAACCAAGCCAAACCCGCAGACCCTAACTGCAACAAGCCGCGAGCCCAAGGGCTGCGATCGTGAAATTAACCATTGCGATCGTGGTCATGACCCCGTGAGGGCGGACACACCCTACCGTAGTCGTGGTTCTTGCAAGGGGCCAATAACCTCGTTCCTTTTATGTTTAGAATTTAATTCGATTTCAAATTATTAAAATTCCCACTTCAACACAACTCTAAACCAATAAGTAATGACACACTTAATTGACTTTTAAAAGTCCTAGCTTGGAGTCCAATCAAGTCCAAAAAAACTCAAATGCCCTAATGGTTTTACAAATACCTCAAATTACCAAGTATTTAATTAAATGTCCAAATTAGTCATGTAATTAGCCAAAAAAATCAATTTCATTTACATTAAATCTTTTGTTATTTAATTTAAATTCCACTACCGGAATTCATTTTAATTAATTAAATCTGATTCTAAAAAATATGAGGTATTACAATCTTCTTCCTTATTACAAAAATTCCATCCTCGGAATTCGATAAAGCGTACTCGTAGCAACATAATTCATACAAATACCGTAGGCTCATATACGCCTAACATAGTATGCCACGACTTGGGTGCCCATGAATCTAATCCTATGTGCAATGCACCACAAGTAAGATATACATATAAATCATCTATATATACATAACCTAAACTATAAAACAAGGAACATACCGTACTATCCCACTAGCAATGTCTCAGCTCCTCCAGAGGTTGCCTCACCTGTGCTGCGGGTGGTGCTATAGCACCATGTGCTCCCGATGCTGGAAATGTTTTGCCCCGCTAGACTTAAGCCTTAGGAAACCTCATAGCTTGATGTTTTACCTTTCTATGAGAATATCAAGTTCCTCTAAAAGGACTAAACTACCTATCTGACACACGCTCTCCTTATTGTCCTTGTCATTGAGTTACCTACAGGACTCCATTGTCCTGTTGAAGGACCTGCTATTGATTTTGCATCACTCAAGGCTTTTTCCATGGCTTCTACCCTCGATGGTCATTATTAACCTTATGCTCTCCCACGACATTACCTCCACCTATCTTAGTCCTATCTGGACCACTCAACTCACTCCTTCGGCTTCTTCTAGTAATTCCCACAACATCAGTGTGACATCCACTACCTAGGCATAAGTGGTGTATGTCAGATTCCCTATAACTACTTTCTTGATAGACTAATCAAATAATTAATAAAACAATTCTTAATTTTCTCTTTCATGTTCACATACTCTGATGAAAACATTGACAAGTTGGTGAAATTATGCTCATACTCAGTAATAGTCCTCAAACCCTTCTCTAGATTAAGAAAATCCTTTTTCTTAGAGATCCTAATATCGTAAGGAAAATATTTATCATTTAATTTCACCATAAAGTCTCCATAATTCAGATGATCCCTCTCCTCAGGTGTTGTCACACTCTCCCACCAATATAAAGAGTCCATTGTTATCTTAAAGGTAGTTAACATCTTCTTTTTAACATAAGTGCTGTCCACTATCCTCAGGTGCCTCTTTATGTCTTTCTAATACTGATGTGGGAACTCCCTAGTGCTGATCCCCTTGGACATCTAACCTTTGCCTACCCAAATTAATACCTTTTGTAGTGGCCTATCGAATGATAATGTCTAACTCATTAAATACCAAAAGAAATAGTACCTGCCCAACCTGATCAGAGGAATGAGTAACCGAACCATCTGTCCTATTTCCTGCTCTCCTAGTATTCTCTATCTAAAAAGATATGAGCAAAACGCACGTCAAACTCAACATAAATAGTACAAATCTACAAAATGATCAAAGATCGGCATGTGAAAAATAATAATGGGATCATAACCCTCAATATCTAAGACCATGCTCTGAAACCAACTGTAACAAGCCACCTATTTTGCTATTTAGGGAGATTAAGCCGTGATATCAAGATATGCCGATTGTTAAAATTAAAATACTATTCTTAGCATGTGCTAGAAATATGAGACATTTAAAAAAAATTCCACAAGATATAATTTGAGATAAACTACAATAAATAAACCATTCACCCCAATAAATCAATCACCATGCTAAAACTCCAATAATATAAAACTCAAATGATATAATGTCATTAATATGATCTCTCCAAATAAAACCTTAGACCAACTGTGGAGTCTAAAACCCACTAAATCCAAATAAAATTGTCTCATAAATGAATGATAGTAATGGAAAACTAAACTAATGCAATAAAATAAACTCCAACTGCACTTTCTTCAATCTCCAAACTATGTAGCTAACAACCACCTAACCTAAAATCTTAGTCAATAATAGCGAGTTAGCTCCCACAACAAGAATATCGGATACTCTTCCCAATTAGGATTACATAAACCGAATACTAAGCATTAGATGAGATAAAAATCACAACAAATATATTAATTAATAATAAGTAATCTAAGTAACGATGCGAGTAAAGTAAATAAACCAACTACCCCTATTTCCCACTATGTTTCTTTCAACATTTATTATATTTTCTTTCAACAAGTGCAACATCACTATAGCTAGTTTGTCTCCTATACAACCCTGAACATACAATGGCGTGCCACAATTCTCATTTATTAAAAATCCATAAATCACTATAGCCCAATGATCCATATTGTCACCCGCACATATTGTGATGTATCCCCACAAAATAACCGTCACTATAGCCTATTTTTCCTAGCTCCCGCTTACTCTTTTGTGGCCAGTCAACACTAGACGCAACACACATAAAATCATTATTATAGATAGTTTGCCCAGGTTCTCTACATATTACCATGTCCCGTCAACACTAAACTATGAACATGACGTAATGCCTTCATAAATCCGTCATAATAGTCAAGCTATTGTCGGCCCCACACATACAGTGTATCTAGTTGACATAACCCACCCAAACAATGACGCCATAATCCATCAATTTCTAATACCCTTATTTGAAAGTAATCTATGGACACAAGAGTATTAACATTAAAAATATCTTTTAACTCTTTAGTAAAAATCCTCTAAACTTAATTGGTTGATTACATACACAAAAAAAGAGTTTAGGTTGGTGAGATAAGTCCAACAAATAAAAGTAAAGACATAATGAGATGTTTACACGAGAGATGAACATAATATTCTTTAACGAGAAACCCAACATATTGTAAACTCGAGGTCTTTTAGTTCCAAGACCACAAACACCACAAGTCCACTATAACAAAAATTTTGGTACAAATTACAATTTACAAATGAACTAGCACTCTCAATACACCTAGTATTCCAAGGCAAGCACTAAACAACCCCAAAAACTATTGCATCAGACCAAATAATATAGTAGTCAAGTAGATCAACACAACTTCACACTCAAAGTTAGAGTATCCTTTGAAGACGTAACAAAATTTTTTTAATATGTTTAAAATTCACTGAAACTTGGGAGATCAATTCTAAATCCAAGAACATAAATCTCTTGCTTTATGAATTTATATTTCAACCTTGTCAAAAATAGTTTGTGCGAGAAAAAGTAAGATCGTGAGATTCAAAGAAACCACAAAAGATACACACAAACAAAATGAAACCAAATCAAGTTTAAACTATGTGTAATATTTGTCCGATAGGTTTAGTTTAAAACAAGATCCATAATAACATATTAATAGATCTGCATGAGAATAGATATTTTCAACACTAGGATTTGTAAATTTTTTTAAAACAGTTTAAATCGTTTAAACCCTAAATCGCAGGAAAACAAAATATATGGTTTTGAATGTAAAAAGATGGTTTAGAAAGTATACCCACAAAGATCCCAGACGCAAAACATGGCTTTCACGATAGGACCATCTTCAAAGCAAAACCAAGAAGCTAGATAAGTTTTAGCTCTTCAAACGAGAAAAGCCCTCGAGCTTTCAAAAACTCATTAACAACTAAACACTCATACAAATATAGATATACTAGAAAAGATAGGATAAACGTGTAAAGAAAAGATCTCTAAAAATAGGTAGGACATTGAAATTTTTTAGAGATAATTAAGAAGAAATTTTGGGAGAGTAATGTTTGGGTTTAAAAAAAATTCTCTAAAAAAACAATGACATGAGCTCTCTATTTATAGAGATGGTGGAATGGCTCTGGTAAGATTTTAAATACCTAACCAATAAGGGAAAATCATTAATAAACCAAGGCCATCTAAGGGTAATAAAAAGTAATCGCGGTTTGAGGGTCAAAAAATTGTCATTTCACATGTGGGGATAAGGGGCAAAAGAGACATTTAAACAGGGTTTTTCTCGATAAGTCTGCGACATGCAAACATAACACAAATTTCACGCGTGATAAAATATCGTGGGCTATACCCTCATCTTTGGTTGACCCAAACTAATAACCACGGACTAAAACTAAGAAAAATATAACATAAAAAATATTTAAGTAAAAAATACATATAAAATTCATAAATATGGAATATATTACACAAATTAAATTTAGGGTTTTCTAAAATTAGAAAATTTGATTTTAAAATTCTTAAATATTTTTAGGAATATAGTTAGTGTGTGCAATGAAACCTAGGTTAATTGGATCGTTGCAAAAAAATTGACCCACAAAATATGAGGGATAAGAGAAGGTACTTTCATTATCTGAGGTATGAATTATATTCTTATTTATTCATATTATGTTCTCATTAATTACCACTAGCCCCCAAATCACTCGTGCACCAAAAACCAAATCCATCCCTAGTTACATACTTAGAGATCACTAAAACCATATGTACCTCCTAATCCCACTGCTAGGAAAACACATAAATATATAACAATGCTCAAGTCTCA
Organism: Sambucus nigra; assembly: GCA_949130495.1. Lineage (NCBI taxonomy): Eukaryota > Viridiplantae > Streptophyta > Magnoliopsida > Dipsacales > Adoxaceae > Sambucus > Sambucus nigra. The sequence goes on along the minus strand of OX422216.1, from coordinate 94,737,011 downwards.
ACATAGGATGTAATCCAAATATCACGTATCTCCTAGTCCAACACTTAGAAAATACCCAAAAATCATAAACGTTACCTTGTTCCATCTAGGTAACAACCAACCATAAAAGTGACCTGTCTCTAGTCCCACACCTAGACAACATCAACTAAAAATAATATAAATCCAAGTACAAACTAAAGTATGTTACTTGATAATCCCAATGATGCCATTATTATTAATACTAGGTGTAAACCCGCGCGATGTACGGGCATAAGCTTTAATCACCTTTGCAACCACAAATTTAATCAACAAATTAAAACCAAATAAAAATTAATAATCGAGGCATGAATTCATAACTCCATCAACTGATCCAAATAAAATAAATAGGAAAAAAATAATAAAATTTCAACCTTATGCATTTCGATTTAAGAACAAAATGGAAAATATAATTAAATCCACCATTTTGAGAAGAAATTTGATTAGATTCACACACACACACACACACACATATAGGAGAAGATCCGAAAAAATGCCTAACAACCTATTAATTTTAATTCCTATAGTGTAATAGGTCCGCGTAAGCGGTAACGGACACGCGTGCGACCTCAGATCCCCTTACCCCCTACCCCTACCCCTATCGCACCCTCACCTCTACCCCCATCACTAGTTAAAAAAATAAGTTTCTTGAATGTTTACTTAGTGGTAAGGGATGCCATGGCGAGGGTGGGGTGGGTGTAAAAAAAATATTCGATCAACAAGCGTATCCGTTGCCGCTGACGCTGACCAATTACAACATAAGAATTAAAATTAATGAGTTGTTTGGTATCTTTTGTTAAGATACATTAAAAAGTTCCCCTTTTAGGTCCACTAGTAATTCTCTCTCTCTCTCTCTCTCTCTCTCTCTCTCTCTCTCTCTCTCTCTATCTATCTATCTATCTATCTATCTATCTATCTATCTATCTATCTATCTATCTATCTATCTATCTATCTACATGCACACAAACTAATGAACCAACACTGTGATACTTGTGCACACAATTACATTGATAAATCAAAAAGAAAAATACAATTATTGATGTGGGAAAATTTTTATATTATTGGAGTATTATTTTTGTATCTCATTAAGAAATAATATAAGTTTAAAACAATATTTTCAGATGTATCATGAAGATAGAAAACAGAACAAAATTATCAAATTACAGATTTTAAATTCGAATATATTTTTATTTAAAGCATTTTGTAAAATTAATACAAGAGTCACTTTTAAAACATTTTTTATTTCATAAACAATATCGGTTTATGGATGAATGACGAATTTATAGACGGATAAAAGGTAAAAATAGTAAGAAATCAACATCCTAGTTGAACAAAAAAGTTAATTTGTAAAAATTGAATAATAGGTTTAGTTTTTCCAGATGAAGAATCAACTCTCATCAACAACACAAGCTTAACTGGACGCAACATCACTTGTTTTCCCTCTGTCTGTAATAAATTTTTTTGTACTCCTCTCTATTTGTAAACCACCATAATCACAATGATGAGACTCTTATTCCTCCTCCTCTTCTCCTTATCCTGCTCACCCCACCTCTCAATTTCCATTACTACCCACAACCACAACCGTGGTATTCTCCACCACCCTTTTTTTCACAAGACAACATTCCTCCATCTGAGCCCCCATCGCCTCTACCTCCCACCCCCAAAGTACCATTTTCCACTTCCACCACCCCTAACCAACAACCATTTTTCACATCCTTCCCTTCACCATCTCCCCCACCTTCTCCCTCCTCATTCGCACAACCTTCGTACAACCTTCATATAAATTTTCGACGATAAATTTTTTCAAAGATTACAATTACAAAGCCCAACCTTCATACAACATTCATAACTCAACCTTAGTACAACCTTTGTAACAACTCCAGCGATAACTGTTCAAAATTATACACAAAACTTATATATAAAAGTCTTCAGTGATAACTGTTTGCAGAAAAATTGCCCATGCTTTACCCATGTTTTTTTTATAAAAAAAGCCCCCTGTTTTGAAATCACCCGTGCTTTAACCGGACCCATCTCCGGCCTTTTCTCTGGCATAAATCTCCAAACCCATCTCTGGCGTAAAAATCACTCTGATGCCCATCTCCAACCCCATTTTCGGCTTCCATCCTAGATGAGTTTGGAGCAAAAAAACAACCCATATCCGATGTCCCCGTCTCCGAAATGAAACAACCCATCTCCGAAATGAAAAAAACCCTAATGAGTGTTATAGCAACCCAAATAACAATCGCCTCTTTTGAATCCATTGCCGAAAAATTCATCGAACCCAAACCTATCTTTTCAAATAATAATAGACTGACAAATATTACAATATATGCCGTTTGAGAATGAGAAAGATGTTTAGGGTTTTGAGGATATAGTCTTACACACATACAAATATATAGGGAGAAATAAAGAATGGGTGATGATGAGTGAAGAGAGAACGTCAAAGGTCACCAAAAAATATTTTTTTGTAAAGTCTCCTGATTGAATAGGGAAGCAGAAGGGGTAGGCACATCGTGTGATTGAATAGGGAAGCTATCCCACTTTCCATGTGGATCCTAATGTTTAGTTGGCTAAATTGCTTGTTAAAGCATTTTAGAGTAATATAGAGATATTTCAATTCTATAATTTTTACATTTTATATGTCGAGGTCGTATTTTATAAATTCCATATTTATACAAGTTTGATTACATGTGAATTAAATTAATTGCATCATATGATTTACATGTTCTAAAAAAATATCCAAACAATTTGACAAAATTCAAATTTTAAATTTGGGTGAGATTTAGCCAAATCAAAGAATACACCGGTTTAAACATGCGAGTTAACAATGTTAAACAAAAATATTCAATATTCTACATAATATTCATCATTTATACGATGTCATAAACCTTAATAAGTTTTTGAGATTTATGTAAATTTAGCATGCGATTCAATCCAATTTCCAATATCGACGAAACCCAATATCCTAAACATGCGAGAATTCATGTATTGAATACAATTTCATAGGTTCATAAAAACTAATTTTTAATTAGGTTATCACTTCCCCTAATTTTTTTCCAAATGATATTTACAAAAATTGTTAAATTAGAGTTTAGGCAACATTTAAATCAAATAATACTTTGGGAGAAAAATACATATATTATTGCCTTATGAAAGTATTCTAAAAAATATTAGTAGCACAAGTTGTTCTGCTGCCAAAAATTTCCTATTTATCTTCTTTGGCTTCCTTCAAATCCTAGTGTAAACTTCCCAAATTAACAGTTGGGGGTGTTTGTCGAGTTTTTAGGGTTTAAAGATGGAGAATAAGAGGGCCTGTAGGTTTTAGATTTAGAAAACAGTGTGTTCGTAAAGAAGAGGCTTGCCTAAATTTATATATATATATATATATATATATATACCAACCTAAAACCGCAACCCCTAGCCGGGAGCCCAAGGGTCACGACCGAGGCATTAACCTTTGCAAGGGTGGCAGCCCCACCTTACCGCGATCGCGGTTATTCCAAGCGACTAGTTCCCTCTCTCCTTTTATTTTTATAATTTAATTCAATTTCAAATTTTCAAAAGTCCAACTTCAATAAAGCTCTAAACCAATAAGAAAATCCACACGTGATTTACTTTTAAAAAGCCATAGCTTGGAGTCCAAGAAAGTCCCAAAAGACTCAAATGGCCCTAAGGTTATTATCGAGACCCAAATTACCAAGTAATTAATTAAATGTCCAAATTATTCATCTAATGATCTAAAAATCACTAATTATAATTAAATTAAATCTTATATTATTTAATTCAAATTCAACTTCCACAATTTATTTTAATTAACTAATCCATTTAATTAATTATATTTGGTTCAAAAAAATACGGTGTATTACATATCCTCAGTGGTTACTAGGTGATAAAATAACATTTGTTTTTATAATTGGGTTAATGAAGTCAGTTTTTGTAAACAACGTGGAGGGCCTTCGGTGTGATTTGGCAAGTTTGGAATTGGAACTTGAGGATTTGGTGTTTGGTATATGGGAAGATTATATGGTTGAGGTGATCCACTACCAATTACTCATGTGATTACCATATTACGGAAATAGTAATGATTTCTTGATTTTTAAAAGTTGTGTAGGGAAATGTAAGCATTTTTATATATGTCATTACTTTATATTACATTATTTCCTGGAATATTACAACAAAAAAGTAAGGAACATCATAAATGAGTATCATCCTATAGAGTTGGTATTATATGAACGTTAATATACTTAAGTAACCCCCATATCCTATACTAGGTATCACTCCTTATATTATGACACAATGCCCTAACTTTCTGGTCCCACATACAATAAAAGATAATCTCAATCCCTCGTCTCTTTATATATGTAAAAACTTCCATATCAAACCTATTTAGCTGAAGTTGGGCATTACTTGGTTACTTTCATTCACCGAGCCTCCAAAGTTTGAACTTAATGAAGAAAGAAAGTCAACGGATTGTTCGGTAGAGATGTAATACCCCTAAAGTTTAGGTGAATTAAATCTAGGAAAAGTAAACTATTATTTAATTAATACTGATGTATTTTTATGTAGTGACAAGTAATGCCACTAATTGGTGTGTATTGTTTGAATTAAATTAAAAATATAATTAAAATATTTATGATTATGCAACATAAATAAATAAAAGTAATTATTTTAATTAATGGTAGATTAATTAATTGTAGTGACAAAGGGTAGTAGAAGTTCCATTTATAACTTAAAATGTTGGCTTTTAAGGCCCAGAAGTTACCATGGGTCTTTGGGCTAGTCTTTAGAGTAATTGGAATGGATTTGGGGCTTACTAGGTAAAGGTTAATGAATGGACTAAGCCTAATTTTATAGTTAGTAAGTTTTTAATGATGGTTAAAGTGAAAATAAACTATCTCATAAACTGGGAGGCAACCCTAGAGCTGAGGAGGAAGGCTAAGGAAGGAGAAGGAAGAGTTCGGGAATTTTCATATAAAGGATTCAAAGCAATTATGAAAAGAGGGTTTGTGCCAAGACTGACATGGGGAATTAGGCACACCCTAATGGGAAATTTGGCATACACATCCTACACATAGATAGTGGATTCAGTACTGATACATTTCCATGACTTTAGCGAGCATCAAAGAGAGGGGACTCTAAGAAATAGAAGGGAGGCCATGGCCAGAGGGTGAGTTAAAAGGAACTTCCATTGAAGAGATTTATAGGAGGAGTTAATTTTAGTCACCATAGTGGCCAAGGGCAGTATGACCATCAAGGACTATGGCAGGGCCAATAGAGACAAGGTCAAAAAAGTCAAGATAGACCTCACGGATAAGGAATACAACGTTATGGTCATCTCATCGTGGTAAATTGATATACTTATGGAGAGAAGGGTCATTCTTTTTAAAATTTCCCAAAGAACAACTGGGAAGGACGCTAGGGGAAGTAATAGGCTCTTCCAGCCCCACATTAGTACCAACATTACCACTAGCTCCGACATTACCTCCAGCTCAGAGATGCCCTTATCTTCATAATGGACATGTGTAGAACGTTCATCAGGTAGAGAAGCCAGCATAGTCGCAAGCTGTTAAGGGTATGTTTTATAGTTATGGATGTTATGAATGGATTTTATTTGACACGAGGGCATCACACTCGTTTGTCAGTTATACATTTGCATCTACGTCAGGTTTGATAGACATAGATGAGCAGGTATCGTCGCATGAGGATTCCCTAGTAGGTAGGGGTGTAACTCTACGTCATGTTTGTAGCATAGCGGTTGAAAATAGACGACTCTATTTTTTTGTTGGCCTATTTCTTTTAGATATAACTACGTATGATGCTAAATTGGATATGGATTGGTTATCTCGGTACCATGCACATATAGATTGTAGCGGGAAGGCAATTACGTTTACCCTACCCAGTTAGGAGATGTTTTTAGTAGCAATTCTTAGGCTCGAGGGGGAGTCCATCCTACACTTGTATTATGTCGATGCGACTTCGTCTGAGGGTACTACATGATCATTATATTCAATATCTGTTGTCTGAGAATTTTCAGATGTGTTTGAGGAAGTACTTGGATTACCACCAGCCAAGAGGTAGATTTTTTTATTGATTTGATGTCGGGCACCCGACACATTGAATGAGCACCATACTGGAAATCCCCATTACAAATCGAGGAGTTACATGATAAAATACAATAGTTATTGAGCCATATATTCATACGGAGAAGTACGTCTCCATGGGGGCTCCAATTTTATTCGTGAAGAAGAAAGAATATTTTTTCCGATTATGTGTAGACTATCGAGAGTTGAATAAATTTAAGATTCAGAACAAGTATCCTTTGCCACGTATCGATGAATTATTTAACTAGTTGAGGGGAGCGTCATTATTCTCCAAATATTGACTTGCGCTCAGGGTACCACCAATTACATATTCGGGAAGAGGATATTCCGAAGATGACTTTTTTGACATGATATGGGTCATATGAGTTCTGGGTCTTACCGTTTGGGTTGACCAATGCATTAGAAGTATTTGCAGAAATGATGAATCCTGAATTTAAACCATTTTTGAACTAATTTGTCATTGTGTTTATAGACGATATAGTGATCTACTCTCAGTCTAAGTAGAAACACTCAGAACATTTCAGGTTGGTTTTACAGACACTAGGGGAACATAAGTTGTATGCTAAGTTCTCTAAATGTGCATTTTGGCTTCGAGAGGTATAATTTTTAAGCCATGTTGCATTTGAAGCTTGAATTTTGATGGATCCTAGTAAGGTATCTACAGTTGTCAAATGGGGACAACCCATAACACTTATCGAGGTTCGAAGTTTATTGGGCCTGGATGTGTACTATAGGAGATTCATTCAGGGGTTCTCAAAGATTAACGGACCACTGACACATCTCACTAAGGAAAAGAATACTGTTTTTATGGAACAAAGATTGTCAGAAGGCATTTGAAAACTTCAAGGAGAATATTACCACCGCACCTGTACTTGCATTACCAAAGGGTGATGTGGAATATTTGATATTCACAAATGCATCATTGCAGGGGTTAGGAGTGGTCTAATGTAAGAGGAGAGGCCGATCGCTTATGAATCCCAGAAGCTAAATCTTCATAAAGTAAATTACCCCACCCATGACTTGGAATTGTCAGCAGTAGTGTTTCCCTTCATATTTGGCGATATTACTTATTAGGTGTACGATTCATATTATATTCTGATCACAAAAGGCTCCAATACTTATTCACGTGGAGAGAGCTAAATATGCGACGGTTAGAATTTATAAAGGACTATCATTTCACAATTCAGTAGTGCCCAGAGAAGGCAAATGTAGTGGCTAATGCAATGAGTTGACAACCGACAGTAACTTTGGCAGCATTATGGGCCAATCATGGGAAGAATTACCAGAGATATGAGCAACACAGTGGAAGGCCACTCGGGATTTTGATTTGACAAATGCCTTTTGGGGAGTAATGATGGTTACACCAGCCATGGTGACACGAGTAATACAGGCACAATACTCAAACCCCTTTTGCTAAGATACGGTTCGTGGACTAGTGTCAGGTGGGGTTCTATCATTCTCAATTAGGTCCAATTGTGGGTTGAGATATCAAGGACGTTTGGTGATGCTAGGAAATTTTGACTTAAAAAGAGAAGTTTTAGCTGAGGATCATGGTTCAAGATTCACGGTACATCCCGATGGGGATAAAATGTATCAAGACATGCGTATAATGTATTGGTGGACCAAAATTAAGAAGGATATAGTGGAGTTTGTGTCAAAGTGAGCCACTTTCCAGTTAGTGAAGGTGGAGCACCAAAAACTGGCATAGGAATTACAACCTTTGGATATTCTCGAGTGGAAGTGGGAGAGCATTTTAATGGACTTTATAATGGGATTGCTTCATTCCTAGATGGGTCATGATTCAATTTGGGTCATTATTGATAGATTGACAAAGGTGGGTAATTTTCTTCTAGTACAGACCGATTTCACAACCGAGCAGTATGCCGAATTATTTATAGAAGAGATTCTACTACTCCATGGTGTACCACTCGACACTGTGTCCTATCTGGACAATACTTTCATATCTCGATTTTGGAAGAGCTTTCAGGACAAAATGGGAGTGCAATTGAGTATGAGTACGACTTCTCACCCCCAGTCGTATGGACAAATTGAACGGGTGAACCAGATTCTAGAGGATATGCTTCGAGCCTGTGTGTTATATGTCAAAGGTAGGTGGGATCAACATCTCCCTCTTGTAGAGTTCTCTTATAATAGTAGTTATTGGCATACTGTTAGTATGGCACCCTTCGAGGCACTATATAGGCGACCTTGTCATTTTTCGAGCTATTGGTTGGAATTCAGGGAGCACAAGATGTTCAGGTCGGACATTATTCACGACACCTCCGAAAAGGTAGCACTCATCTGAGCACGGATGAAGACAACACAAGATCGTCAGAAGAATTACGCAAACAAGAGACGGACAAAGGTAGAGTTTCAAGTAGGGAACAAAGTTCTTTAACGAGTCTCCCCGATAAATGTTGTGGTCAGATTTGGATCCAAGGAGAAGTTAACACCCCGCTAAATTAGACCCTTCATAGTCTTAGATAGAGTAGGCCCAGTGGCACATCAATTAGCCTTACCTGACCACCTACAACGAGTTCATGACGTTTTCCACATATCAATGTTGATAAAGTTTCTTAGGGAGGAGGATGCCTATCGGTGTATTGATCTCGATGAGATTGAGCTTCAACCTAATAGGATTTACGAGGAGCGCCCTCAGTGCATACTGGATCAGAGAGAATAGACATTATGTTCAAAGGTCATTCCACTAGTTCGAGTCTAATGGGGATATCATAGTGAAGCAAAGTCTACATGGGAGAGAAGATGACATGTGGGAAAGGTACCGAGAGTTATTCTAGTCAGGTATATAAATTTGAGTTTCGAGGACGAAATTCCTTTTTTTATGGGGGAAGAATGTAATACCCAATTATTTTAAGTGCATTAAATCTTAGGAAAAGTAAACTATTATTTAATTAATATCGATGTATTTATATGTAGTGACGAGTAATGTCACTAATTTGTGTATATTGTTTGAATTAAATCAAATATATAATTAAAACATTTATGATTATGTAACATAAATAAATATAAGTAATTATTTTTATTAATGGCATATTAAGTAATTATAGATGAGAAAGGGTAGTAGAAGATCCATTTACACTTGAAAATGTTGGATTTTAAGGCCAATAAGATTGTATGGGTCTTGGGCCAGACTTAGTGTAATTGAAATGAGTTTTTGGCTTAACGAGTTAAGGTTAATAAAAGGACTAAGCCTAATTTCGTGGTTGGTAAGTTTATAAGGATGATTAGAGTTAAAATAAACTATCTCATTTATTGGGATGCAAACCTAGAGCTAAGTAGGAAGTCTAAGGAAGGAGAAGAAAGAGTTGGGGAATTTTCATCTAAAGGATTCAACCCAATTGTGAAAAGAGGCAATTTTATTTAGTATACGACTATAATTGAATTTGCACTATGATGTTATTACTCGTTAGATCTTTATTTAATAATAAATAATGTCAATTAGAATTTGTCATGCGAATTGGGGATTTCCATGAATTAGAGTAGAAATTATCAGATTAATATTATAACCTTTGTAATCCATAATTGTATGTTAGAAATTCTTGACAAATTTTTGGTATAATTAAATTGAATTTGGGGATGATTTATGAATGGATCACGAGTAAAGTTCTTAAGATGTTATTTAAATGATAATTATAGATTTATGATCATAATTCTTATTAAAATAACATACAATTATTGTAAAATGATTAGTAGTGGTAATGAGACTAAGATGCATCGAAATGATAAAGTTTGGGATTGTTTAAGGACTTCTAAATATGAATTTAGGTAGAAGAATGATGGATTTTTGTTGGGAAAAGAAATAATCTGAACAAATCTCATTCGAACAAATACTATACTTTCATTAGAACGACCTTAGGACTTCGTTCGAATGAGGTGATCAAATGACATTTCAGTAGAACTTTAATTCTTAAATTTAAATTAGATAATTAGGAGGATTAAATTGGAATTTCAATATGTTATCTTTAACTGCACAGGAATACTTGTATTGTGTATTATATGTACGACATATCGGGTGTGTGTACTTGTGAAAGATGTGTTAGAGAGGATATCCAGAAAAGGTTTATGATACGATGATTTTGATGGTACCCTGATGATGATAATGATGGGTTTACCGATACACGATGATTATGTATGAACTTGATGCGAGACATGGGTATACCTTGGTTATATTTACCTTGATTATGTCTACCTTTGTATGATTACCTCAGGCACTACGTGCTGCTGGTCGTAGTATCTAGAGTAGAATACTTAGATGATCCTTTCACATGACTTTAGGTATAGGGCATATGACTGGTGTGTCATCATATTGATTATCCCTTTTGGATGTGATTTAATAGCTATATGTGTGGTACAACCTATATCTATGCCTAGTATGAGCGAGTGATCCCCAAAGGCGATATAATAGGCCCTCGTTACGTGTGTCTTGTGATGGAGCCTTACTTGTAGCACATGAGTTTGGAATATTTTGGTATTACGTAATGTAGTTGTATTGTATACATCCCTCTGAGATACTATTGCACTTGTGACTTATAGATGATTAAAAGAGAAATTCATATATAATAGTTTATAAAGATGATTAAGACTTAATCATGGGGACACACGGGAGATACATGTGATATTTATGATTTCTTGGGTTGGATCAACTTAAAAATAACTAAAATATTGGATAAAGATGTGTAGTCATGTTGTAGTTCAAAGTCAATTACATTCTTATGCGACTTAAACTTGCTGTTAGCATATCCCATTAACATTTTTCAAAACCTAGGCCTCTAGTGCAACCCACCCCTGATTCGAACTTGGCATCTTCTTTGTTGCTGATCTCATAGGATATAGGTGTCGATCCTGCACGATCATATTTCTTTATGTTATAGAGACTTTATATTTGAGGCAGTGATACTTTATGTTGGTTTTAATAAGTTTTGATGGACAATTATTATAAACAACGATTCTATTACTTTATGTTGATTGTGTATTAGAGTTTATGTGATTCTTCTCTCGAGTTTATTTACCTTTATGAATTTAAATAGTTTGTGTTCCAAGAATGCTTTGAATGATATTCAATTGTTTCGATTATCATGATCTAGTATGAGGTCTGATCAATCCGTATTAGATTTTACAGGTTGTCACAAGAGACATAATATATAGGCTATGGGATAAAAATGATCTCCACTTCTTATCTGATACTCCAGACATTGTGAATTTCTTTCTTCAATATCTCTGATTCGTTGGCATACTTTGGGGCTTTCTAAGTGGACTAATATTCCTCAATAAGTTGTCTATCTAATAGTTAGTAGTTTACACAAAGTTACTACAAGTCCTAGTCACCTTTCAACTAGGGACCACATAAATATGATCTTACAAATGACAATGATGACATAATCGAATACAATTCTATTATAACTCAAACTCCTAATAGATAAGGTTGGAGATAGGGTCGACTCGATGAGGACTTCCAGATTAATAAAATAATCTCTCTTTCCCTTCCCCGTGGATGTAGGGAGGACTGGCCTGTCGAACCACGTATATTCTTGCGTTCTTTCTCTTACTGCATTCATATGTATGGTCAATTTTGTTATTTAATAATATTACAGATTCAATCACACATTGAAAATTGAAACTAAAAATTAAACCTATTCAAGTACCTTATAATTAAAAAAATAATCAACAATAAAGCCCAAAAGTTTGCATAAATTATTATTAAACCCCCTTTTTTATGAAATTTAGAAGTATAAGGCATTTGCCTAAACTATAAGCCTAAACCAAGGACTAAAGTAAATTTTGGACTGGATTCATTGGATATCAAGTGGTATCAATTGCCCTCTCTCAATAGATACTTCTTATATTTTCAAACAACTTGGTACATCCCTCATCACGAATGGCCAGGTCAAACCAATTCCTTGTACTCCCCTTAATGTCCAAGTACATCTCATCCTACATGTTCATTTATATAAAATCAGAATTAACCTCGAAAATGTATAAAAAGAAAAAACAAAGTAAATATAATAACTAACTAATATCCTAATATAAGACCCACATGGGATTTGTAGACCTAGTTTAGCTATAATACCATGTTGTCACCCCCAATATTCTGTGCAAAGTGCGAGACATGCGTACAAGTGAAAAATAATAATATAGAGAGTAAACTTAGAATTTTTATCGATACTGGTCATGATCATAGGAGTTTTATTACAACCATTACATAACTAGTCCCGCATTACTGAATAGAGGGGGAACAAAATTGAATTCTATAAAAACTAATATAAAATAGTAAATTAATTCCACAAAGTGATGCCATTATTGCCTAAATCTTCCCAGATGTAAGTAATAGAAAGTACTGGTCTTGACTCAAAGAAATGCATGTCCACATATCTTGGGGGTATTTCACCTTATTCAAGATCAATTTTCATCTGGAAGGGAAAGAATAAGGAAAATTTTACCAAGTAGATATTTTTATTGCTACAAAAATTGTTTAAAGTGTATACAACAATATTGTTAAAGATTAGTAGGTGTGAGGTTGGATTTGTTTAAAGATGTTGAGGTAACAAGTAAATTCCAACTGTAAAACCATAATACGTAAGAAATGAAACCATTGATATAATTTGAGGAGATATGAAGCAAAAATATAAAGTATGGTCCATATAGCTAGATATCACATGACATTGAGTTATAAAAAGATAAACAGTTGCATTTACTTATTACTGGTCAATCCCAAATAATGGGGACACAAAGTAACATAACCGTTGAGCATTATTCATTAAAGTGGCATCCATGTGGTAAGAAAAACTAGACTCAACACCCTAAGGCCAAATAGGTTTCCCGTAGTTTTCCCTACGTAGGATACGATACGTATATTCCCTATTTATAAATTTATTCAATAATATAAAGAAGTATCCGGGTTTGTAAAAATATGATCGGGTTTAGTATACCAATTAGAATTGTATAAGCTTCAAAAATTGGTTAGAATGATAAGTTTGGGGCTATCACACAACGTTATAATCACAGTATATTTTCAAAAGTGTTGTTGTGAAGATAGTATTGAAATATATTGACAAACTTTTAGTAAATGTTATGATAAGGAGACGTTCGGGTGTAGGATCTTGATATGAAATATTTGTAGTCTACAAAGGTTATGTGAAGGTCATTAATATTTATAGTCTTCCAGGTTTATATTTGAAATTCAAGCCCAATTGGAGCGGCGCCTACATTGTGAAAAAGATCCTGTCAGGCGGCACTGTTATGCTCACCAATCTTGATGGAGAAGAAATGACGCATCCAGTCAACCTGGACCATCTTAAGAAATTCTACCCCTAGTTCGAAATCTCGATGCACTACAATTATTCTCATCTCCCTTCTATTCTAAAGAATAAATTCATTTCCCTCTACTCAGAACTACGTGGGGCCTGATCCTCTAAAAATTCGTTTTCTTTCAAAAACGAATTTTAGAACTTTTTCAAAACCCTCAGAGGTACGCAAGCATCTCATCTTCTTTATATGAGCACGACTCCCTTATTTTTCACAAAATGTCATTTTCTTCTTATACCCGAGAACGACAGTTCATTTTAATTTATACACGAACAAAAGGATTATGAAGGCCTTAACGATCAAAATATATAATTCAAATGCAAAACTCATCAAGAGGCACAACTAGATGATCAAAAACTCCTTTATTCCATTCTTTGAAAATTTCAGTACAATCACATCAGCATAAGGAATCAAATGACTTACCTTGTCGATCTACTTCTACCTTCCTAAAAAAATAAAAACAAGCCCCCCACTACACCTAAAATAACCCTCAAATTATTCCCAAACACATAATCACACCCATTACAAAAGCTTCACAAACCCTACCCACAGCTGCCAGAGGAACCAGCCCCATCATCACCCACATCCTGGGGTCCCTAAACTTCCCCTGCCTGAAGAGAGTGTCGCTGACTCTCCATTGAACAATAAGCCCGAACCAGCCTGGGGAACACCACACCTCTCTCTCCATGGTGTCAAATACAACAAACCACCTTTACCCACTCTCCACAGTCAGCGTCTTGGCAACTACTCTTCTCCATAACCACTTCTTATAGTCCCCTGAGATATGCCAGACTCTACCAACAGACTAGGATGGACGGGTCGATGGTAGACGATTCTCCCCCAAAGAGCTAAGCCGCATGCGCATACGCTCTGTCAGATCCTTCACATGAAAGAAGTCCAGTGTTCGTGGTGGCACAATTTGTTCGCAACCAAATTGGCACAGAATCCTCCAGGGAAAGTAAAAGAGGTCTATCGGAGGCCTACCAATCTAACATACTGGTATTCTTTGAGTTCTAGAATGGGAAACAGCTCCCCCACCAAGGCACTGACCATCGCAAGCCTCAAGCCCCGTGTTCCACGAACCAGTTCTCCTAGCTCTTGATGTCCAGTCCTACACTAATAAAATAGCATGAGAAGAAGTTTGACACTATCGAGAAAGAATACTCAAGTGGTACCGCCATATGAAATCTCTCTGACAGCCACATGAATAGCATTACAGAGCTTCCCCTAAGAAAGTCAGAACGACCTTCCCTCTAGGTATCTAGACCATTCAAAGTCTCCGCCAATATCACCACCGCAGGATTACGACGATACGACATCCAGAAAATAATAGCTGTAAGTTGAGGTTCCACTAGCATTTCCCCACTTACCAACAACAATTTTGAAACCAGGCCCAGAATGATGGCTCCAGCATAGCCAGCATCGCGAACATCCTGCAAATGTACAAATCGTAGAATCATAGGAAGAGAAATAATTCCTTCCTTGACAAACGACCTGGCTGCCAAAGGTGAAATGTGGATAAGTCCCGCCAACAGCTCCCTAGGGGATCGGGAAAACTTAGGCATAGTCGCGATAACGCTGGGATTTGTCCCCAACATGGTAGAAAACTCTTCATAGGTCACACATATTTCGTCTAACCCGAAGAAAAAGACATGGTCTTTGGGGTACCAGAACTCAACTGTCGCTGTCAGCATATTCCACTTTATGGTACGGTTGCGCCACAAAGAGACTCGTCGCATGTTGAAAGCGTCGTAGTCAATGTTGTAGTAGCACATCTCTTTCGAGATTTCAAGGTAGTTTGCAAACTCAACACTACCAGGGAGAGACATAGCACAAAATAAGAAGATAGTGAGCATAGAAGAATATAAAGAGGAAGGAATGTAAAAGTGTGAAGGAAAAGCTTCATCCACACCCCTATTTATACTTGAAAGATCTCAAACAAAGACAAGATACCCTGCAGAAATTGGAGGAAAAATTACCCCACCAAGAAATTGAAGAAAGTACAATCAAAGCCTTGGGTTGATTAGACTAGACTCATATGCCGAAAGCTATTTTTGGAAAAATTCCCTTTTTCCTTTTTTGTCAAAATAAAAAAACTCAAAAAAAATATTTTTTATTTTAAGGGACTTCGAATTTCATTATCCTTATGTTTTTACTTATCCCATTTTAAAATTAAATCTGTCTCCAATCATTTTTAATTCTTTTTACGGTCTCAATAGCAAAGTAAAAAGTACATGTGCATTAGTCACTAAAAACAAAATTAACAAAAACTTCATCTTTTTGCATGGATTTTTGTTGTATTACATTAATTATGCAGGAAAAATAAGGAAATACATCGGGACTCAACCCGAACCCTCTCTCTCTCTCTCTCTCTCTCTCTTTCTTCTCCTTCTCTCTCTCTCTATGAGCCTCCTTCCCTACAACGCGCTCTCTTCCCTCTGCAACGAGATGACATGCCTCTACTCCCCGATCCCGACCCTTCCTCAGACGAGGCAGACGGCACCAAACAAGAAGGAACCAGAATCGCATCCCGAATATGGGCGGTCGCCAAAGATATCCAATACCTAATATCATTTAGCCAGGTGGTGGAGACCTGGATGTAATGCAAAAGAAAATAGAAAAGGGCGAACCAGTCAGTCTAAGGCAAAGGAAAAAATCTTGAAATAAAAAAGACAAAGATATTTAAAGTATACCTCAGGTCAAAGGACCTCCTCTGTCAAGACCAAATCCTTCGGATCCATCGCATTAGAATGGTGCAGCATACGCACCGACCCTCCATCAGCCCTTCGAAAATTGTAAGTAGGAGCGCCTAGACGAATATAAGGAAACTCTGAAGTCATCGCTAACATTGATGTCGATGCACCGCCTGTGCTGTGGGAAGACCCCACCGGTCGACTCAAACCCGGATGGGGGAAGGCATCACGTCATATATGCTAGGTGGCATCAACCAGCTCGACACAAAGTCCATATAGTCATACATCACTGTCATGTCGGTATATGACGAGTAAGGATCACCCATCATCGACTCTACCCGTACATCGTTCGACATCTCCCGCACTCGCCTCATGTATAACAGGGGCCTCGCCGGTGGAATCTCCACCTCATCATCCATAATTTATCGAACTACTCTCTACCCGAGGTACCAAGAGTGGCCAAAATCATGTGCCAACAAATGCTGCATCTGCGCATTTCCCCCAGTCAACCTCGTGTGATGTATGGACGGCACCTACAAATTCCCCATCAAGCAAAAGATCAATATCAGGAAAAGATCATCAAAGGAAAGACAGTCTCAAGAAGCAAACAAGGACTTAACTCCTGAGAGAGGGACTTCTTCAACTGTCGATTGGACTTCCGCCACCGGTACGTCCGGTAAAAGTCCATAACACACTCGTCCTTCAAAGCTAGCAACTGGGTGTTAAACCTAATCACCTCATAGAACCACATATGCAAAGGACAATGGTCAGTAATTAAGAAACCAAGAAAAACGCATAAAGAAAAATGCGAATGCATAAAAGAAAATGCAAAAAATAAAGAATACCTCAAGAAGATACATGAACCCACTAAAAGTTTGTCAGAATCACCGACTGAACGCATCAAGAGAATAATAAAGGGTCGCCAAGGTCATGCTCCCCCAGTGATAAAGAGGGATGTTCGAAAACACACTAAAAAATGAAAAAAAATTACAAATGGATGACGTCCCCACTCGTTACCACCAAGAAATCGTCCAATACCAGCAGGATAAATAAACGGGCCATCTGCCGCACCTTTCGTCCATCACTCCCATCAATCCTACTCCTTAGTAATAACTCTCTAAAGAGAGAAAAATTAATAGAGTCCCTAGAGACTACCCTCTCCACATCACCTAATGCCACCGTCATCGCCTCCTGCATCACCCTCAGAGTCCTATCCACCTCAATCTGCACCCCATCACAATTCAGCCCCGATAACTTCTGCAAATATATGGGAGTCACTGTCATTTCCCCAAAGCCAAAATGAAAGGTGTGGGTGGTGTCCCACCATCTCTCCCCCAAAGCACATAGAACAGTCGTAGAACGAGGCGTCTCATTGAAAGCAAATGCCAGTCGCCTAAAACCGGCTCAGCACAGACGGAGGTGCTCCCAAATGTCCCTAAGTCGCCTCATCCCTTGGGAACGTATAGTCGATATTGAAACTTCAGACTGTCAAAAGAAAAAAGCAAAAACCTTGGTCAAAATTCAAGAAATAAGGAAATATCACCGAGAAAAAAAGGAAAGGAAGACCAAAAGTCATCAATACTTACATAACCGCTAGGGTTCACCACCCTAGAAGAGCAATGACACGTAGGCTCACACAAGAGAGTCCATCATCCTCAACTGGCTCAAATGAGTCAAAAGAGTTTTTGCTTCCCAAAGAAAGGGGCACCCTAGCCCTCCATTCCGAGCCTGCCCAATCATCAGCATCGAGCCACACTATGTGTGTTGCACTACTTAAGAACTCAACCATCTTTTGACTGCAGAACATTAGAGTGATTCATATAAGGTAATTGCAGAAGAAGGTAAGTCAGAAAGCTGTGAAAATGAGGAGAACCTGGCCCCTTTTTTATAGGAGGCCAAGGGGCATGCCGATTGGCATATTCCACCACCCATCGATTGACACTGTCCCTCCGCCTGCTTAGGGTACCCCAAAAGACCGTATCACTTCCATTTGGCACCCTTCCAACCATGTCGGTCAGCACCCACTTTAAAATATCGTACAAAAAGTCCAAAAAAATGCCAAAAAATCCCAGAAAAATTCCTAAATTTTCCAATTGAACTTTAGAACCTTTTTCACTAAGAAAAACATTTTTACCACACTCATTACCCTGGTAGAACTCTTACCTCCCCAGCTGAATTCCCAAAAACAAATGGATCTTCTCCCTAGCAACGTCTCCAAAGGAGACCATAAAAACTAAGAAATTCCCCAGTCGAGAAATCATATCCAACCCTCAGATCATTCCCTCTTCCCCAACATAATCTAAAATCACATCCAACCCTCAATCCCCAGCAAAAATACAAGATACATATCCCTAGTGGAGTCTCCAAATATCCCCAAAGGAATTTGCATCCTCAGCCCTCAGAATGGGCTTTAACCCCTAGTAGTGGTCACCTCTTTTAGGTCAGAATTGACCTTGGCCCTCGGTCATCACATTTTTAGGTTAGAATTGACCTCGGTCGTCACCTATTTTAGGCCAGAATTAACCTTGGCCCTCGATCGTCACCTCTTTTAGGTCAGAATTGACCTCGCCCCTAGGACGTCACCTCTTTTAGGTTAGAATTGACCTCGGCCCTTGATCATCATATTTTTCAGGTCAGAATTGACCTTAACCATCGATCGTCATCTCTTTTAAGTCAAAATTGACCTCAGTTGTGGGTCATCATCTCTTTTTAGGTCAGAATTGACCTCAACCCTCGATCGTCACCTCTTTTAGGTCAGAATTGACCTCAACCCTCGACCGTCACCTCTTTTAGGTCAAAATTGACCTCAAACCTCAGTCGTCACCTCTTTTAGGTTAGAATTGACCTCAGACCTCGATTGTCACCTCTTGTAGGTTAGAATTGACCTTAGCCCTCGATCGTCACCTCTTTTAGGTCAGAATTGACCTCTAACCTCGGTCGTTACCTCTTTTAGATTAGAATTGACCTCGTCCCTCGGTCGTCACCTCTTTTAAGTCAGAATTGATCTCTGCCCTTGGTTGTCACCTATTTTAGGTCAGAATTAACCTTGACCCTCGGTCTTCACTTCTTTTAGGTCAGAATTGACCTTGGCCCTGGGTTGTCACCACTTTGAGGTCAGAATTGACCTCGGCCCTTGGTCTTCACCTCTTTTAGGTTAGAATTGACCTCGACCCTAGGTCATCACCTCTTTGAGGTAAGAATCAACCTCAACCCTTGGTCGTCACCTCTTTCAGGTTAGAATTGACCTCAATCCTCGGTCGTCACCTCTTTTAGGTCAGAATTGATCTCAGCCCTCGGTCGTCACCCCTTTCAGGTCAAAATTAACATCGACCCTCGATCGCCACTTTTTTTGGTTAGAATTGACCTCGGCCCTCGATCGTCACCTCTTTCAAGTCAAAATTGACCTCAACCCTTGGTCGTCACCTTTTTAGGCAAGAATTAACCTCGACCCTCGTTCGTCACCTCTTTTAGGTCAGAATTGACCTCGCCCCTAGGTCGTCACCTCTTTCAAGTCAAAATTGACCTCGGCCCTTGATTGTCACCTTTTTTAGGTCATAATTGACCTTGACCATCGATCGTCACCTATTTTAGGTTAAAATTTACCTCAGTCCTGGGTCATCGTCTCTTTTTAGGTCAAAATTGACCTCAACCCTCGGTTGTCACCTCTTTTAGGTCAGAATTGACCTCAACCCTAGACTGTCACCTCTTTCAGGTCAGAATTGACCTCGAACCACGGTCGTCACCTCTTTTAGGTCAGAATTGACCTCGAACCTCGATCGTCACCTCTTACAGGTCAGAATTGACCTTAGCCCTCGATCGTTACCTCTTTTAGGTCAAAATTGACCTCGGACCTCAGTCGTTACCTCTTTTAGATTAGAATTGACCTAGTCCCTCGATCGTCACCTCTTTTAAGATAGAATTGATCTCTGCTCTCAGTTGTCACCACTTTTAAGTCATAATTAACCTCGACCCTCGGTCGTCACCTCTTTTAGGTTAGAACCTCGACCCTGGGTCGTCACCACTTTCAGGTCAGAATTGACCTCGGCCCTCGATCTTAACCTCTTTTAGGTTAGAATTGACCTCAGCCCCAGGTTATCACCTCTTTGTGGTCATAATTGACCTAGGCCCTCGGTCGTCATCTCTTTCAGGTCAGAATTGACCTCGACCCTTAGTAGTCACCTCTTTTAAGTCAGAATTGACATCAACCCTCGATTGTCACCTCTTTCAGGTCAGAATTGACCTTAGCACCGGGTCGTTAACTCTTTTCGATCAGAATTGACCTCGATCCTCGGTCATCACCTCTTATAGGTTAGGATTTACCTTATTTCTCATTCGTCACCTCTTTTAGTCCTCAGAAATGACCTCGGCCCGCAGTATTGGCCATCCACAGAATTCCCTTAGGTTCACATAATCGATCTCTTTCCAAAACATCATGTGGTGTCTATTCGACGACTTTCACTTGTTCCAAGCTCACCCATCCAGGGACTCTGTAGACAACACATTCTAGGACCCCCCAAGTCTCTCCTTAGGTCCCTAAGACTTCCCTATTTCACTACAAACCCTAAATCGCACTCTGAGTACCGATCTAGAGGACATCGGGGTGCACCTGACCCCCATTTAACTCTGATTAACTCTATCGTCAGAGTGAAATATCATTGAATCTTAAAATGGATCTGAATAACCTTTCCAATGGTCTACCTCGTGGACGAATCGGCATAACGATTCGGACGAACGAACCATTTTACTATCGAAAATCGATTTGGAGGCCACTAGGTGCTCCCGAGCATCAATTTAACCTTAATCAGCTTCATTGTCAGAGAGAAAGATCTTTGAATAATTTAAGGGAACTGAAAACCCTTTCTAAAAGTCCTTCCCATGCATAAAACGACATAACCATTCGTACGAACGATCCATTTTCCCCCGAAAAATGATTCGGAGGCCACCGACGCTCCCAGGCTGCGTTTGACCAAAGTCAACTCTTCATCTCGAATGAGACTGAATGAATCTATAAAGGGAACTAAATACCCTTTCCAACGGTCTACCCCTTGCGCGATTCTGACTTACGCTGCAGACGAATGATCCATTTTACTCCGAGAGGTATCTAAGTGCTTATAGGCCCCGGTTGACCAAGGCCAAGTTTCCAAACCAAGAAAAACTCTCTGGAATGCCAAAGTAGATCTCCTAAAATTTACAACAGTCTACCCCGTGCGCGATTCTGACTTGCCGTGAGGACGAACGATTCGTTTTCGTCCGACGATCTCTAGTCCAAAGGACCGACGTGCGCTTCTGAGCCACATTTGACCCAAAATCAACTCCCGGATCCCGAAGAGGTCCAAAGGACTATTTAAGGTCTATGAAGTACCTTTGTAATGGTATGCCCCATGCGTGATTTGAATCCTTAGATTACATTCTCTTATCATTTTTATATGAAAATATGCACGAGATTGCCAATTGGCAGGTCTAGTTCCTTTCCTATCGGTAGTGTGTCTAGGGTCACCTGTCGATAGGTAGGACTAGGACAATGATGATCAACACCACCCCTGACCCTATAATTAGAGGGCATGACCTCACTCCCAAAGCACACTAGAGATCCATTAGCATCAGTGATCTCAACAATATTTTCTTAAAATCAGCGAAGTTCCTCCATGTGAAGATCCATTCAAATTTATATTCCCATCCTTTTCATACCCAATTTAGCAAATCTCATTCTCTCTCATCCAACATTCATCTCACATTCAAGTGAGTTCATCCAAGATCAAAGATCAAGCTTTAAAGAAGGTCCAAATCCTTCCCTTTATCTTTAAATTCCTTATTTTTTTCATAAATTACATTAGATTCATAATCGAGTTCTTACTTTAGTTCATACACATTATTATCTACATTTTTATTATTATATTGTACATACTTATTTTCTGTAAAAAAAAGCGGGTTACACCCATAAATTTCGAACGGGGTTATCCATCAAACTTTTTCAAAACTAAAACATATTTTTCTACACACACACCCATACAAAAATCCCGTTCGAATCTCTGGGATAAACCCCACCCTCATGCCGCATTCGAACTACAGGACTTTGGTACCTTTATACGCTACATAGGCGTTTCGGATTAAAATCCGAGACTTGGCTCCAATTTTCTGATTTTTCAATTTTCCAATTCTTTCAATTTTTTAATTTAACAATTTTACTAATTTTTGCATTTATCAGATTCTTGCATTAATATACATATTATGTTTATTAGCGTTTCATCCAATACATATTGTCATTACATAATAACGATTAATATCTTGATAAATACACAAATCATATTTTCTACATATATTATTTTGGGGATATTCCTATGGATGACCTCACTCTATCTTTCCTACGGTATGAGTTGAACGATTCCGATCTCCATTATATATACATGCACACACTTCATGGAGAAATAAAGGAAAACAATAACTCTAGACCATGAGAGACCGAAAGGGAGGGATGGGTGCCTAACACCTTCCCAGTTCATAACTTATCCCCCAAACCTCAGAACTATTGGTTTTGTATGCATCAGTTTGTCTTTGATGCCGCTCTCTCGAGGTGGCAATATATTCTTTTGCCTGTTTTGTACAAAATATGCTGGCGACTCCATCTCTTTACATTTACCTCACACCGATGACAGTCGAAGTATTCCTAAGTAAGGGCGTGAGACCTTTTGATCCCAGTTCCTTCTCCATCTCCCCCTCCTTCGAGCAAAAGGGACAGAGAGAGAGAGGAGGCCCGACGCGCGATCTCGATCGGGATGGCCACAGTTATATCGTCCAAAAATTACATTTTATTCACCTTGTCACCACAACCGATTATGTTGTAGTCTATGATTCTTCAATCCCCATAACCACTCCAATTTTCATCGAAGAGGATATAGTTGTTCGCATGGGTGAGGCTTCTTCCCCGATCTATGTAATCTAAACCGATTATAAGGATATCAGACTAGATCAATATTAAAGAGACCTCCCAAATGACGTACTTGACCCTCTATTTTCATATGAGTTGGTTGATATGCACGATCATATTTAGGAAGAAATAGTAGTAGAAGAAGAAGACTCCACCTTTCCTACTCTCCTTGACACTCAAAATAAATCACTAGACGACGATGTTAGAGCGATCCTCAAGATTAAAGTTGTCCAGACAGACTAGGCCTCCCATGGTACAACTTACACCTCTAAGAAAAAAATTATCTCCACGAGGGATAAAGATGTTAGATATAAAGATAAAGAAAGATAGGCTAAGAAGGGAAAAAAAGTAAAGAACATACAAGACACCCATAGTGCACCGACCAAGGGGAATAATTTGCCAATGGTAATTGTACCTAGGCCGGTAGGGTCTCGCCACCTGTTTCATCATTTAGGGGTCAACCTTGGTCAATGAATTTTTTGAAGGTAAATGATCCCATTAACAATTCGTCATATCAGAACATCGATGTCATCTTTTCAGATGTTTAGGTTGCCATATTTCCCAAGAACACGTCCGACTCTAAAAAAAATTCCATTTTGATCACCTTCACAAGGAAGGTATCCATCATATGATATTGGTAAGTGTACATGAAAGCCTATGGATTTTACCTTACAATTTATATTGATAGTTCATATGCTAACCAACCTCTTTACACTTATGTTTGTGGGCTATGGAGTGTTCTTTTTTGAAAAAACACCACTCAAAATGTCAAAATACCATTTTTCACAATGCGCTTGAGTTGGTCTTATATAAGGAGAATTGTATCTTGGCTTGAAAAACTAATGCGGGCTCCATCCACATGTTATATTGCTAATAAAAGTTCATAACTAACACGCTGTAACAGTGGGTCATAATATTTTTGAGTTGTAGATATATGAAAACTATATCACTGATTTTATAATTACAAATTTAAAGTTGAATATATGTTCTAGCATAAATGTAGGATAACTTGTGGACAAATTAACAGAGGACACCTGGACACACATGATAACCAGAATGAGGTCGACCTCAGCAAGCAACCTAGTCGGCAACAAAAAGAGGCCATCACGTCCATACTTGATAAATCCCTTAACCTCATTAGTTAACATCGTCAATTAACACTTTTAGTTGACTTTGTTAAAACAAGAATGTACTCCATGATTGGATGACATCGACAACCTTTATTGCACATGCACATAGAAGAGATATGCAAATATTCTCTCCCATGCACCAATAACTAGTAATTATTCTCTCACTAAGCATGTAAATCTTGTACTCACCTAACCATTAAAGATGAGCCATATGTATCTATCTTCTCTCTCTCTTATAACAACCTATAAATAACAAACATCACCCACATTTTTTTTTGGGGGGGGGGGGGGGGGCTCTGAGATTATACTTACTGTTACGCTGCTAAAATGTAGAGAGAACTTGATAGCTTCACTTTTGTACTTGTCAATGGGATTAAATCAATAAATTCAACACCGCACCTCTGGACATGGCACCATTTTGGGCCGAACCACGTAAATCTGGTTCTAATTCTCCTTCTCTTATCTCTCTATATATTATTCTTCTGTTAGTGTATCAGTAGATCAATGTCTTATATGTTATTTGTTAGTAATTAGTATATTCTAGATAAGACAAACAATAAACTAATTATAGTCGATAATAATTGACGCCGCCCGTGGGAAATGGCTTGCCATTATCACTTTCCACCATTTTCCATTGCCAGGGCTCAAGGATACCCAATTTTAATGAACTAGCGAATTGCGAGCCAATTTAATTGGATTTCATAGGATTAGAAATTTCTTATAAGAAATTTCAATTTGATTCTTAGTAATTCCTTGAATCCACATTTAAATCTCTGTATTTCTACTTTATATTTACATTTCATGCAATTCTTTTTTCTTATTGTTACGATACTCTGTGATCTACATAAATCATGTTAAGAATGTTAGAAAACCCTAAGAGTATTAGGTTGGAGAGGGAATTCCACTCTCTACACCTGTTGGTTTGTGAGATTTGCAGGGAATCCCATAAAGCCTGGCTAAAAGCCAAGAGGCAATCTAGGAGAATATGATTCAGAGCATCCTGGATAGAAAAAAATAGGCCAAGATTGAGCCCGATCACCCTGGTAGTTGGGGAAAACTCATATATAAGGCATAAGATGTCACCTACAGCCCCATATAGGGACAGGAGGTAGGCACACCATGAATGATCAGAGGAAACCCCCGGGAGACTAGATTTAGGCTCACATATAAAAGAAAGTAGGGTTGGGAGGAGATTCAAGACTAGTTGAAGTGATCAATCCTATAAGTCAGGAAGAATATCCACCATTTGATCAACATGATATGATGATGATCAGATTTACTCAATGGAGTGTCCCAATGTGCTTGAGAAGTTAACCAGAGCCTCTAATTTTGATCAATTAGCCCCAGGGTAGCACGAGGACATTCATACAGGGACCATAGAGGGCCTAGAGAGTGCATCAAAAGTCTTAGAAATCTGAGTCCAGGAGGATTACATGATCTACCAAGACAAATTAGAGCATTAAAGTCCCGGACAAGTCCGAGCACATCTCTAGAAAGGAAGAGAGTTTGGCTGAGAGCCATTGACGAGCCAATAAACATGTCAGGGCTGAGTAGGAAGAGAAGGATCAAGACTAGATGGGGTTAATTCAATTCTTGGAGGAGTGATTGGGGGATCAGATAAAGACAAAGAACCATTTATAGAGGGGTTACGTTCATGGATCTCCATTCATAATTTTTTTAGTGGGATGTACAATGCATGGAAAGTTTAAGCCTCCTATTAAAACTCCAAGGTACAATGGAAAATCTAATCTGATGCGTCATGTAAAGTAGTGATAACTTTGACTTTTGGGTATGTATCGTTGTTGAAAGCCAAGTTAGTCAAAGTCCTTACGTACCTACAAAATATAACAAACTCAAGTGTAGAGTGGTAAGTAAGGATGTCAATCCACCTTCTAGGGAGTAAGCTAGAGACAAATTCAATTTTAATTCACTTTTTATTTTCTTTTTGTGCTTTTTCACTTTTCTAATTTTTTTTAGCTTTTTCAATATTAAAACAATAGGGTGAGGTGAGGTCTAAACTAAACTAAACTAAATGTGATATGATAATAACTAACTAGAAAGTTACAAAAATGAAAAATAAAGTCTAAACTAAAAATAAGAGATAAAGGAGGTAAATAATTGTGAGAACAATCAAGGAGTGGGATTACACCACAAATTTTAGCTATTCTAGTTAATTAATTTAATTAATTGAATTCTCCCAAATTAATATCAAAACTACAAATCAACTTTCGTTGCAAGTGTAATTTTAATAATAACATTTTAGAATATTAAGTTTAACACCTCATAACTCTAGAAAAATAAATCTACATTCCTTTTAATTAATCACCCGCTAGGATCGATTAATTAAAATTTATGTCAATCTTAGAAATTAAATTTAGAGTTGAAATTCAAGTTATAATACCCCACTTAAGAAACTCTTATCTCTAGTTTGAATCTAAAATGGGTATTATAATTAGAATTTCGATTTTCTCTCGAAAATCATTTACCCTCTCTCGAGGCGTAAATCTAAGGGCGAGGGATCAAAATTAACATCCAAAGGGACTTTTCAAGTAATTAAACTAATTAAAATAAAATAACATCAAATAAGGGTTTTACCGTACCCCTTGAAAGGGGTTTTAGCATAACATGGTATAAAATATGACAAATTAATAATCAAAGGCATGTATAATAAAAGAGTAGAGAAAGAGAACAAATCTTCAACAAGTTTCCTTGAAATTGGCAATTTGAACCCTATCATCTTCCATTCAATTCAATTACTCACAATTAATTCTCAACAAATATCTAAAAAAATAAAAGGAAAAACTATTTACAAATTGGTGTTTATCTCTCTAAGTTTTCTCTCTAAAATTCCTATCTAAAAGTTCTTCTCTCATGGGGTCTTCAATCTTCTTTTTATACAAGGCATGGAGCTAGGGGTATAAAGGGTAATTGGTATAAGTGTGCATGTGGGAGAGGTGTGAGCACATGTGCATGGGGTATTTTTGGGATTGGGCACACATGTGTTTTAAATGGTGGTGTGAGGTGAGGAGTGAAAACAATGAAGATTGCCTTTAAATGGTTTATGGGGGTAATATGGGAAAAAGGTTAAAGTGGGTTAAGTTGGGGGCATAATGGGTAAAAGGTTTAATGGGTGTGTTTGGCACATGGATTTTTTATTTGGATTTTATTTTATTTTAGTTTTGGTTTTGTATTGTGCAGGTAAGTCGTGGCTTGGGGAGAAATGGTATTTGGGTTTTCAAATTGGGTTATGGAAGAACATGTTTGAACATGGGTTGTGGGTCAGAAGTAGGGAGCGGGTTGAGGTCGGCGATGGGTCGGATCAGGGGGCGCCGACGGCTGGTGGACAGCGCCGGTGGGTTTGCAGGAGCTGGTACGAAGTCGTGCCGGAGAGAGGTCAGGGGCGCGCCGGAGGTTGGAGGCTTGGGTTCCGGCGTGGCAAGGAGGTACGGTTTTGCGCCGGTGAAGGGATGAGGGGTCATCGATTCCGACGAGAATCATCGCCGGCGGAGGGGAAGAGGTGAGGGTGGAACAGCGGGTCGCCGGCGATGGTTGAGTGTGGACGAGAGGGGCGCCGTGGCAGGGTCGTCGGGTCAGGCCGCCGGGGGTGACGGGTTTCGACGGAGGTAGGAGATAGGGGTATGGGATTTCGACGCCGGACGTCGCATGTTGATGGGGTGTAGCGCCGCCGATGGGCTAGAGGGTTTTCCGACCGGGTTTTGGCGCTGGCTAAGGTATAAGGGGGTTGGTGAAGGTTTGGAAGGAGTATGGGTTATGTTAATGGTGGTTTAGGTGAGAGAGAAAGAGGTTGGAGGTTGAAGATGGGTTGGGAAGGATTGTGTGTGTGAGGTGTAGGGTAAGGTGGGTGAGGGTGTAGGATAGGATGTGTTTGGATGTGAGGGGTTGTGTGTATGGGTTTAGGGTGTGTGTTAATGTGTGTGTTTAATTTGAACACCTAAAAATAATAAAATAAAACTAAAATAAAATAAAACTACTATAACTAAAAATCTTAAAATTAAATTCTTACTCTAAAAATAAAATAAAGACTAAATAAAAATAAAACTAAAAAGAAATAAAATAAAAAGTACATATAAAAATAAAATCTAATAAAACTTAAAATAAAAATCCTAAAAAGAAAATGCAAACTCTAATAAAACTAAAAATACATGAAATCCTAAAAATTCTAATCCTAATAAAATAAAACTAAAACTAAAAACTAATAGAATCAAAATAAAATAAAATTATATTAATAAAAATAAAATAGAAAAATAGAAAATAAAACCTAGAAAATACTAAATAAATCTAAAATAAATCCTAAAAATAAAAATGACTCAAACTAAAAATCTAAAAAAATAATAAAAATGGACAAATAAAACACACACGGGTTTTGGCATAGGTTTAGGGTCCGGTTTGGTTATGGGAGAGAGAATTGGGTATTTAGCTCCATATTGCACACAATTGTCTTGATTTAAGCGTTTGAACTTTGCAATGCACAATTTGACCTACAAAATAAACATTTAAGCACATAAGACCCATATTGTCGAGAATTAGCAACTAAAGTACGTCTATTTTGTGTATAAATTGTACAGTTTTGGGTGCTTATCACACCACCCACAAACAGAGCGTTGCTAGTCCTCGAGCAATAAGATAGAGAGAAAGAGAAAGATAAGAAGCCAAAAGTGTACCACTTTCGCGGGCACTTGCGATTGCACTTAGCATCTGCAACAAGCCTTTAAACCTATAGGTTTCCCTACAGGACAAGTTCTGTCTCGTGAGGGTTTGCAGGGAATATACCCATAAAATTCTTATTTGAAATTTTTTATTGAAAGGCAGTCAATCTCTTATTAGACGTAGAATAATTGCACAATCCATCATGAGCGAAATAATTTGAGAAATATAAGATAGAATGTGTAAAAAGTTTAGCAAAGTAAATACTCAAGGAACATATTTCCTAGAACTCAACGTGTGTAGTGTGAATCAGTCAAAACGGGTCGAGTATCATAAGAGTAATTCCTAGATTGCCTTGTCGGAATCAACGCTTCAACTTCAAATCTCACTGGATATAACTCTCTCAAACGAACTCTCGAGATTAGGGTAAGTGTATCGCTCTTGTGTGTGAGGAGGTGAGTAAATGTAATCAAGTTCAAACGTCTCACACACACATAAGAAAGAACGAACAATAAAAAAGAAAAATGATCTCATGAAATGAATGTTAATCACTATAGTGAGAACGTCGAGTTATTCACCACGTTGACTTTCATTTGCCCGAACATCTATGGGAAATATGGATGATTATGGGTGAGGGGAAAATGAAATGGGAAGGATATGATGAAGTGGGGTAAGATGGGATGGTGATAGATATGAAGGATGGTGGATGAATATATAATATATGAATGGATATGATAGAAGAGTGTTCTATACTTTAGGCACAAATGTCTTTATTTCAAAACTAACTACAACTCTCTTTCTTTTTTTTTCTTTTTTTTTTCTCTTTTTTTCTTTTCTTTTTCTTTTTTCTATTTTTTTTCTATTTTTTTTGCTATTTTTCTGTTTTTCTGTTTTTTTTCTTTTTTCTTTTTCTCTCACTTTTCAAACCAACACTGAAGACATTTAACATTTTGAACAACACTCTTTTATTTGAAATGACGAAAGATGATATGGAGATGATAGGTGACGGTGTGGGGAAATATGTGGGAATATGGAAGAGCATGGGAATATAATGGGTGAAGTGAATGGTAAATGGTGTATGGGAAAGTGGTAAGTGTATGGATGAAAATCTAGTATTCGGGACAAATTTCAAGACACGTGTTTCTTACAACTCGAAAGTGATGTCGTTCTTAGTGATCAAGCCAAAATTTTATGAAAGATAATGAGATCATACAACAATTTAAGTGCAGACCCAAAAGAAGTTGAATCAACTTGTGACTCGGAGATTGCGTAAAACACTCTGAAAGGGTGAAAGGCACAAATCTCATGGGCTAAAGTCTCTACTGGTGATCCTTAAGGTTCTCTTTGGAATTGTAGTACTCCTCACTCTAAACCGTAGTGACATGATAAGTGCATAATTTTGTTGAGTCTAGAAATTCATGGTGCAAAATGCCTTGCTATGTATTACATAAGCTATTTAGAAAAAAATATTCTCTAGCTTGATTCCTAGACTTTAAAAGATGGATGATTGAAAATTCACATCAATGATTGAGATGAAAGAAATTGCACGAAATTTTTAAAAATCAGGTTCAAAAATCAAAAATTTTCAAAAGAGGTACAATTTTGATAAATTTCCCCACCCCCAAACAAAAAGGA
Source organism: Sambucus nigra (assembly GCA_949130495.1). NCBI lineage: Eukaryota > Viridiplantae > Streptophyta > Magnoliopsida > Dipsacales > Adoxaceae > Sambucus > Sambucus nigra. The sequence continues at coordinate 94,706,524 of OX422216.1, read as the reverse complement.
ACATCGTCCTCGATGTTAAGTGAAATGATTTTTAAAATTGAGAGCATAAGGTAGGAAAGAGATTACCAGAATGAATTTCTAATGAAGTGGACAGATGTAGCCAAGAATAAACCTGAATAAGAAATGAGAAAAAAAAATTGTGTACAAGTCTATAAGCATGATAAAGCATAGGGTGATGTGAAACAACACCCCCAAACAGGATAAGACTAGTACAAGAAACGCGTGCTGCCTCCCGGTAGCGCTAAGTTTAATGTCTTCAGCCAGACCGAACCATTCTCACCCTAAAGATAAGAACTAGGAAAGCAGGGGGTGGCAAAAAAATTGAGGTGATGAGAATCACCCCCAAACAAGACTGAAGCGCCAGTCTTGTTGGATAGAGGCTAAAACGGGTCAATGCACGTGTATGGCAAAGTGCATCACACGATGCAAAGCATCGGTGGACCATGGGTGGGTGGGAAAAATGGCTAAGGTGAGAAAGGCATGGGTGATGAAGCATCGATCATGGGCCTTGTTGAGCTTAAAGGTGAGGGAAATTAGGGCCCTATAAGCATGATGCTAAAGTTGGTGAGGGAGGCGAAAAGGTGTAGAAAGTGGACTGGGGTGAGGCTCATAGAAATCACACAACCATTTTATGAATGGACGATGATAATGGTCGCGCCGTGACATGCCATGGAGCTGTTGAGAAAAATCAACACCATAAGAGAGTGGCGGGTACAGAGGAACAAGCTCGGTGTCACGGAAGTGGAGAGTAGCACCACATATACTCTCATAGATGGTGGATGATGGTTTCAGGTGACGATCTAAAAATGTATATGGAAACGTGAAATGTGAAAAATCAAGATCCAAACCATGTGGTGGGGTGGAAGGAACAATGGGTGGGTCGGGTGGGATAAATGGTTGAGGAAAATGATCCAACTCATGCGTGGGATACACACACTCACTGGGAGGAGTAAATGAATACTCACAAGGGAGTGTGGTTTCTAAAGATGGAGTTGTCAACTTCACCATAAGACTAGCATCGGTGAATGTGGTGGGTGGGTAAGACGAGGCACCAAGATAAGAGATAGAATCACTAGAAATATCGGGCTCAAAGGGAGCCATGCATGGTGGAATAGGATCCAAATCCGGATAGGTAGGAACTATCACAGATTCTATCTCGGGAAAATGGTGAGCACTCGTAGCCGGAGCTAACCTAGGATAAATTGGTTCCTCGGGAACACACACGATGGGCTCAATAGGTATAGATTCGGGCATTTTTTTGGATATGACGGGAGTGTGAATGGGAACCTCAAGGTGGGGTTCATGATGACATGATGGGATTGGATCAAGCTCACTATCGAAAATTAAGTCAACACAATTGTCGACTTGGGACCCGGACCATGGAATGGTCTCAACATCGAGATTCTCAGGAGTATAGGAATGGTCACACTTAAAATTCGTGAGAGGACATGTCATCGTCATACTCGGGTGCAACGATGGGTGGGGCCATGGGAATATCCGACTCTCGCGCACACTACAATTCATTTAACCTTTGTTCAAGCCTTTGGAGAGTTTGAGTTTGAATGGCTTGCTCTTTCTCAAGTAAGAACTTTTGCAAGAGGGTTTCGAGAGCGGATGTGGATGAAGGTGTTGGTGGAATGATGGGTGGTGGTGGTGGTTGAGGTGGACACAACTCGCTATAATCGTGAGTGTATGGAGAATACTCATATGAAGTGTGTGGGGTGGGGCCAAGTACATCGTACACGAAAGGACCACTTTCGTGATGGACAAATGGTCGATACGCATGGGGTGGATAGTGAAGGAACTGATCGTGAACGGGTGCACAAGGTTGCCATGATGACTGTTGGAACGTGTGAGGATCCACAACATCGGGTTGGGATTTTTATTGCCTGGAAGGGTGATTAGGACTCCACGAATAACTTGGGTACTCACACAACTCGGGATTGGGTATATCAGGATAATAGGACGAGGTGGGTTCCGAAACAGTGTCATATGGATACACATGTTCCATGGTGGTTTTGGATGGATATGAAAAGTATGGGCACTCATGGGATATGTGATCGGCATAATAACAGTGGGTGCACAACAAAGGATGAGGCACGGTGACACTTGACACTGAGGGTGATGGAATAGGAGGTGCAGGCATGGATGGGTCAAGAGTACCAACGATACTCGTGAGAGAGGTGAAACGACTAAGAATATCATAAAGAGACGGCTCGGGATCACTCTCACACGTGTCACGTGACAATGGAAAATGACCAAAGTAGTCCCGTAAAGGACGTTCTTCGGCCATGTGGAGAGAAATATTTTTTTTGGTTTTTTAAATTTTTTTGAAAGGAAAGAAAATATTTTTGGATTTTTCTAGAAATGAGAAAAAGAAAATATTTTTGGATTTTTCTCTAAAAAGGAAAGAGTGAAAATATTTTTGGATTTTTGTAAAATGAAAGAAAGAAAATATTTTTTTGTATTTTTTTTATAAAAATGAAAGAAAATATTTTTGGATTTTTTTGGAAGAAAAGGTGGGGAAAAAATATGGACTCTGTGAATTTGTACGGACTAACTAAAATCGCCCACCGAAAAATGGAATTGGACACACACACAAGTCAAGGATAAATCCTAACTAGCACATAGCCATTTTTTATCTTTAAATTTAGTGAGAGGGTAGCCAAATTTTAATTAAGTCAGCAGGCGATAAAAATCACGGAAATATATGAGTGATCGCCTTTGCAAAAATATTCTCCTAGTGGGCTACCTAGTTGATTGATTTTAAATTTAGTGATGGCTAGAGTAACACACAAAGGTAAGCGAGTGAGTCGGGTGATGAAATCCCTTCTCGTGAGTGACCGGGTGTAGGTCTTAGTCAATTAATTCATCACACTATTCGAAAATAAATGCGAGAATAAAATCAAATAAGAGAACACAAGCACACACAATAAATGACTCGCTAACATGAGAGGCGCGAGGGTTTGAGAAATGTACCTCCCACGGTTTTTAGGCCGTGGGGTGCCGAAAAATTTGAGTCGACTGGGTGGGGATCACGCCTATCTCAGTCGTCCCCGGGAGTCCTACCGACCCAAGGTAGAGAGGCTTCTAAATCCTCGCCTTGGACGCCCTCTCTCTACCTTGTCCGGTTTCCCTATCACGCTTGGCTTCAATTATTACAATTTTAAATGAAAAATAAATGGTGTCTCTAAGCACCGCAATACAAGCAATGATAAAATAATCCTAAATACAAGCCTTCTAAAATAAAATAAAAAAGGTAATAAAAATGAAAAAAAAAATGCAATACAAGTGAATCACAAAATTGAAACCGCTCCGAGCTTCACAATCCCAAGAATGGCAACGGCGCCATTTGATAACTAAGCTTTTCGGTATATATGTCGTTGTTGTATAAGCTCCTTCTAATCAAAACCTCAAATACCTACAAAATTAATAAACTTTGATAACATGCTTGGCTTTAGAGGTAAATGGGTTTGAGGTTTTGAGAAGGAAAATGGGTGTAAATGGGTATGGACATGGTTATGGGTTCGGAGGTCGGATCGGAATAAGGTTGAACAGAAGGTGGAGGTTGCGGTTTAAATCAAGGAGAGGGAGAGGTAGCTGCCGGCGGGTTGGCCGGAGGTGGTTGGACCTGGCTCACCGGAGGTGAGGGTCGGACGTGTCAGGGCAGCTGTGAACCGGATAGAGGGTACATGGAATCGCGAGGAGAGAGAGGGGACCGGATTGAGTTTCAGGAGCGCCGGGGTTAAGGAGGTCAGGCCGGGGGCTAAGGTTCGGCGCCGGTGAGGGTTGAGGGAATGATGCGTCGGCGAGCTGGGTTAGCTCCGATTTTGGCAGGTGGGGCGCAAGGGTCTGGGAGATGCGCCGGGGTGAGAGAGATAGGGGGGTTCCGTGACTTTGGCAGGAGGTAGGACGACGCCGGACGAGGTTCATCACCGGAGTTGGCTCCGACAGTTGGTAAGGTTTGAGGTTGGCAGGGTTGTTAGTTATTGAGTGGTGGGGTTTGGTTGTTATGGAGGTTTGCCTTTAGGTGGGTAATGGAGGAGAGAGAAGGAGATGGGGTAGTGAGAGTGTGGTATGGATTAGGAAGATGAAGGTGGGTATGGTTGTGTGGGTGAGGGTATAGGATAATAGGTGTGTATGTGAGTGTAGGGTGAGGGTGTGTGTAGGATATGTTTGTGGGTATAGGGTGTGTCTTTGTGTGTGTGTTTAATTTGAACCCCTAAAAATAACACTAAAACTAATTAATAAAATAAAACTAAAAATCTAAAAATTAAATTTCTATTCTAAAAATAAAATAAAGACTAAATAAAAATAAAATTAAAAAGAAATAAAAAAAAAACAAATAAAAATAAAATCTAATAAAACTTAAAATAAAAATCCTAAAAAGAAAATGCAAACTCTAATAAAACTAAAAATACATGAAATCCTAAAAATTATAATCCTAATAAAATAAAACTAAAACTAAAAACTAATAGAATCAAAATAAAATAAAATTATATTAATAAAAATAAAATAGAAAAATAGAAAATAAAACCTAGAAAATACTAAATAAATCTAAAATAAATCCTAAAAATAAAAATGACTCAAACTAAAAATCTAAAAAATATAATAAAAATGGACAAACAAAACACACACGGGTTTTGGCGTAGGTTTAGGGTCGGGTTTAGTTATGGGAGAGAGAATTGGGTATTTAGCTCCATATTGCACACAATTGTCTTGATTTAAGCGTTTGAACTCTGCAATGCACAATTTGACCTACAAAATAAACATTTAAGCACATAAGACCCGTATTGTCGAGAATTAGCAACTAAAGTACGTCTATTTGGGGTATAAATTGTACAGTTTTGGGTGCTTATCAAGTAGTATCGGGATTATTTTCAAATTTATTCCATTACTAACGAGATGAGGTTATTTATTTATCCAATACTCTAAATAGGACAACCTAGATATGGTACAATGGGCTCCCCGGAGGGGTGAGATTTCAAACTTCAAGTTGCTAACTGATATATTTGTAAATAACTTCTGCTTCATCACCAAGCCAAGGAAAAGGATCTCTCACTTGTTAAGCATTCGCCAAAAGGAGGATGAAACAACAAGGGGTACAACACCCAATTCAACACAAGAGAAGTTTGAGCTTATATACTATGATGAAAAGATCACAATTACTGCCATTATGAGTGGCTTGTTACGAGCAAAGTTCTATTGATCTCTTCCACGTTCACACTAAGAAGTGCTCCAAGTTCTTTACAAATTTCAATCTCTTCAATTTCAATGATTTTGTCTCATATACAGAGGCTCCAAAATCTGTCACTTTAAATAAGTGGTGCCCCCACTAATAACTTTGTTAAGCTAAATGTATATTTTTTTTAGAAGTAACCCAGATCTTGGTGGTGGTGGTGGCGGCTTGGTTTAAAATCAGAAGGGCTAATTTCTTAGCGGCTATGCAACCTTCTTTTGTAATGTATCCAACATAGAAGCCGAAGCTTTTGCAATTTCATATGGGTTACAGATATGTGGGGATATTCTTCTCTATGACTTGATTATAGCATTAGACTCCAAGATTATGGTGGATATTCTTAATAAAAGAATTAAGTATCCTTAGTCCATGAAAGTCATGATCAACCATATTCGTCATCTCATTACAAATAAACAAGTGTCCTTCCACCATATCTACAGAGAAGGAAACCAATGTGATGAATTGCTTGTCAACTATGGGTGCTCTTCCAAACGTTTGATTGTCTCAGACTCTATGGAAGATTTCCCTAAAATCTTAAAGGCGAATACAAAATGAACCTCAGTGGAACTCAAAACCTTAGATTCTCAAAATAATTTCGTCTCTTCAGATTTCTCATATTTGTTTTCAGGGGGATATTACACAACCCCTCCTTTATGAATTTCTTTCAATTAATAAATTAGATTCGACTAGAGATTGATTATTTTATTAGGGTAATTCCCTGTTCTGAGCTTGTTCTAGCCACATCGGAAATGTTGTTTCTCCTTAGATTTTGTTATAATATTTACGGGGGTTCTCTCCCCTTTCTTAAATTAATAAAAAAATTAATATAAAATTTTCCTTTTTAATAAAAAATAAAATACACAGAGCCTATACAACGTCCCATGCATTTCAAAAAATCCAAATAGCTTTAATAAATCTAACATGTGTATAAACCTTAAATACAAATATAAAACTGGGGGGGGGGGGGTGAGCGGGAAATCCAGTAGCTCGTATAACTACTCCAAGTTCACGAAACATAATCGTGCATGCACATATGTCAAGTGTATTCATTATGCCACTCTTTCTATGATCCTAACATTGTAATAATCAATCTTATTAGATCACAACATCTTTACACAAATCCCGTGCCCATATATAAAATTCTTGCCTCACTTGCTGCAAGATAGTGTGGTCGTCATATGTTTTTTGTCAATTATCATCTGAACAATCCATGGCCCAAAAGTAAAAAAACATACTTACAAAGGAAAGATAAGAAAATCCTCCCCATCGCCCTAACTAACAATACTAACATAGCCGCCAAACCAAACCCATGGCCTAGTTCACCTGTTAAGAGACAAAACCCTAGCCCGAAAGAACTCTTCGTGTCGTGAATTTTTTGGATATGGGATTCCTATGCATACTCAAATAAATTTAACAATTAAAAATATTAATTCTTCCAATATAGTCAACATATAAATCAATTTCCACAATTTGAGTTTAAATTGTCTACCAAATTTCTAATTCTAAACATGCTCGTAAATCAGTTCTATTTACGTTAACCCCACTACGTGACATGGTAACAAGTCATATAACATGAGTGAAACAAAATGAATAATATATATATATATATATATATATATATATATATATATATATATATATATATATATATATATATATATATATAAGATGCACAAGTATCATGTATAACATATACAATAATTGGTGATTATGAGTAGCACACGATTAAAATCACGGGAGAACAAAACTACCTTAAATCGTAAAAGTTGAAAATTTTGAATCAAAACACTAAAAACCTTCCAAATCTGTAATTGTGTATAATTATCATCATATTATCTGTCTTATTTTGAAAATAAGTCATTTCATTTCCCATCTAATATATATCTCAAACTCTTTATTATTTTCTCATATTTTTTCTCCCAATTCTCTAGAATTCTCTATCTAAAAGATGTCTAAAGTCCACAAACCATAACACACTTTTATATGTGAGTAAATAGGTTTAAAATAACTCTAATACCTTTAAAAACACATTAAGACTTAACCCCCACTCTTCCTCCCTTCAATTTCACATTTAATCCTTCAAATCGCCCACACAAATGCCCCCATTAAGTGGGCTAACAATTTATCAACCAATTTATATTCTTCCAAATTTAATTTTTCTCTTTTTTAATTTTAATCAAAATAATTTTTTTAAATATATTTAAAAGTCAAACAATTTGAGTCCCATCATATTCCTCACTCAATTTCTCTTAATTTCACAATATAGGCCATTAAACTACCACACTAACCATTATAAATGACAAAACAACTAGTATCCATTTAATTTATTTTTTTCTCATTTTATTATTTAAAATAACTTATAATATATCCAAATTATATGGTGTATCATTGACAATACCAAAAATTATAAATAAATAATGATGTGCACATGTTTTAGCGTGTCACGCCTTAACTAGTTTAAAAAAATTAGTCCAATAAGAAATCCAATAGATTTCACAATTATTCTAGTTTATTAAAATATGTTCATAAAAATTATTTTATACTTAATTTAATTTATTATTATGTGATATGTCTCTTAAAATTATGGGGTATTACAGTTTATTTGGGAGAGCAGTTTAGTGAAGTCCCAAGGGAACACGAACTGGATCTCGATAACTACGATAAGTCACGCCAAGACAAGGATGCCGAGCTTTGGCTAAAGTCTATGAATACCAAGATGGGTTCGGTGGATTCGAATCAAGTATGGGAACTTGTAAAATATCTAGATGGGATAAAACCTATCGATTACAAGTGGACCTACAAGAAGAAGATAGAGATAGACGGGAATGTGGAAACCTTCAAGGCATAACTTATTGAGAATGGGTTCAGTCAGAAAGAGGGAATCAACTATGAGGATACCTTTTCGCCGATATCTTTATTATGAGATTTGGCAAATGGATGTCAAGATTTCATTCTTGAACAGTAGTCTTGATGAGTGCATATATATGGTGAAACTCATGGGGCTCATAACAAAGGGCCAAGAAAGCAAGGTGTGCAAGCTTAAGAGATCCGTTTATGGACTTAAGAAAGCACCAAGGTCTTGGAACATTCAGTTTGATTAAGAAATAAAATATTTTGATTTTGATCAATGTTTGGATGAAACTTGTGTGTATAAATAGAATGGCGAAAACATGGTGGTATTTTTAGTACTTTACGTAGACGATATTCTCCTAATCGGGAGTCACGTGGGTGTCTTATATTGTATAAAAGTGTGGTTGTCTAGTTAGTTCGATGTGAGGGACTTAGGAAAAGCTATTCACATCCTAGGGGGGATCAAGCTTTTGCACGATCATAAAAATGTGATTTTGGGCTTGTCCCAAGCTACTTATATAGACATAGTTCTCATAAGGTTTAAAATGAAAGATTCTAAAAAGGGGTTGCTCCCTTTTAGGCTTGGAATTTCTTTATCTAAGGATTAGTGTCCTAAGACACCTATTCAGATAGAGAGCATGGGTAATATACCTTATGCTTCGGCAGTGGGCAACCTCATGTATGGTATGATTTGTACTAAGGACATATTTTTTCGATGGATCCAACGCTATTTTCTTCGGTCACTTAAAATACGACTGATTTATAATCATGTTCATGATTTTGTAGAAGGCTCTTTGAACACAGTGTTGATTGCTCAGTGTGCCTTGATTGGGTCTACTTAGTCATAGTACTTAGATCCTTTATTCTATTTTCTCCCTTATTAGGAGCATTCTCTTTATCATCATTCTTTCTCATCTTTGTCCAATCATTATCCTGTTGCGTGCCAGTCACCACATCCTCAACTTTGGCATACTTCTCAATTCTCGACATGATATCATCGATGATTTTGGCCTCCTTTATAGTAATAGAGTGGTGTAATAAAGAAATTCTCGGTAAGCCGATCTTGAATTAATCCACAACTACCTGCTCAAAGAAATCTTACACTTCGTTGTAGGTTTTCTAGTACCACTGAGCATACTCACACAAGGTTTTCTGGGGCTTCTTCTTCATAGAGAGGAGTGAGTATATCCTCTTTTTATGGGACCTACTAGTAATAAATTTGACAGTGAAAGCATTCGCAAGCTTCTTGAAGCTAGTTATTGAATTTTGTAGTAACTTTTCAAGCCAGTTCTTTGCGATCCCCCCACCCCCCTAACTAAAGGGGAAGATACGACACATGTGGATCTCGTTGTTGCACCATAAGGTCGTGGCCTACCAATATTGGAAAACTTGACTGACGGGATCAATATTCCTATTATATATTTTTAATATGGGGATGATAAACTTCTTAGGAGGTTTATGATTGAAACTGCAACAAGTGCGTATAGGGTTTATCAAATCCTAGATTTTAACTCGATTAATTAATCGAGTGAGAAATTAACCAATTTTAAATTCAAACTAGGATTAAAAAAATATTTTTTAAACTTTTGTCCAATTTTATCTTGCCTAAGAATACATATAAGTGATTATACAAGAATAAAAATAACCAAACCCACAAAATTGGGATGTAAGAGGAAAACCAAAAATGAGAGAAACCTCGAACAACCTAGCCTACGCAAAGTCCACTATGATATAGGACTTTATATAATTGTGACAAACAATCTTACTCATCGAATTGACTCCCTTTAAGCCTGATGCAATTTTCACTACTTGAACATTCTTCACAATAAATATATGAATCCACTTATGGTTTCACAACACAATCCTCCTACATCTCAATATCCATCAATGTCTGAGTAGTAACCATCTCGCAACAACATGGAATCCACTATGCCAAAAAAAATTCTCAATGAAGAGTATAAAATCTTTGGTGCTCAAAACATGAGATCTCAAACCATACTATTATGTGAAACATTGATCTAAAAAACTAGGGTGTAAATGGGGTTAAAAGAGGCTTTTGTTTTCTTTATGAAAAACTAATTTTGAAACCCTTGCTTTATAAAATATAGTAATATGCCCTATTTTATATAGAAAAATATGAAAAGACGACAGCATGCAAAATGAGGCAACTTGTTCAAAAGAAAATGGGATGTTATTTGAACAAGTTAGGCCATCTCATTAGAATGGAGCCAACTTGTTTGATCGAGTTACCCAAACTCGTTATAACGAGCTTCAAATGACCTTCTAACGATAATGAATATGTTTAGGCAGAATGTTATCATTCAATGCTCGTTAGAACATCATTCAAACGAAAGCAACAAACTCGTTTGAATGAATATGATCATCTTGATAGAATGACAACTCAGTTCATTTGAACGACTTAAAAAATTATAGATATTGTTCTGAAAAAAATCCTTTTTTGAAAAATGCCTCAATAAAACTAAAACACCCAAAACACGAAAACGAGGGATAAATTTAAGAGAGTAATTTAATTTGGGGAAATACCAAATTTTGGTACATATTTAATTTGGGGAAATACCCAAAACACGCTCCAAAACTCTAGTCTTCCAAGAGTTGGCCCTCAAATAAAAGGGACAAGGCTTACTTATAGCAAAAAACAAACACAAGTGGGATTCCACATGTCAAGTATATTATGGAGGTATATATCCCATAACATATATTTCACCCTAAATACTAGTGTCACGACTTCGACCCAAAAATAGTTGGAAACTAGTGTCTTAACATGCCCCTAAGGTATTCAATATTCTGACCCTAAAATTTCCTCTTAAAATAAATACAACGGAAATACATTCATAGGGTTATGAGTTGTAACTAGCTGAAAAATTAACACATCATCAGAGCTTCTAAAACATAACTTCTTATTCTCATAAATAAATAAATTCTATTACAAGTCATGCCAGAATTACTTAAAGAGAAATACATCCTCAAGCATCTCATTCTACACTAGCATTTGGCCACAAAATAAATCTCACATTATAATCTTCAAATCAATCTTCACATACCCATCCTCCTCTCTAACTATAACCTAAAAAGGGTTATTTATACAACATCAGCTAAAAGCCGAATGAGATTCAATCTCCAGACATTCCTAGGTTTTCAGAAAATAAATACCTATTCAAGTCAACAGAGAATGCATATACATATTGTGGAGGCAATTATTATGCAACACAAATAAATACGAGAGAAGCAATTATCAAGAAAAGAATAAGGAATATAAGATGCCAATCACACAACAAAGGATGTACTTGGTTCAGCAAAGATGTGCCTACGTCCACGGTGGTGCAGTCGATATTATTTCTATATACTCCGGAGAGTGATTACAGAGAATACAACTTGTCCTTTTGCCCTGGACCTAGGGTTTAATATATACATGTACATGTAGGTAAGTGGAGGTGATGGGTTTCTCCACGTTTTCCATCTCCCGTGTAACTTCTGATTGTGGGAACGTGGGGGAGACCGGATCAATAAGAGATGAGGGTCCCAGACTTTGGGCCTTCAGGACTGGGCTACTCATCCGGGCCCATGGTTCTAAATTTCGGGTACCCACAATTGCCCCTAAATTTGTTGGGCCATGTTTATGGGTTTAATGGATTTAAATAATCAGCTATTATGGTTGATTTGTGATTCTTCGAAAACTGTGAAGTTGATTTAGCGGCACCCGCTTCGCTTATTGTGCGCTATGATTAGAATTAAAGGCTTGTTGGGATAGCCACTTTTTCTTCCGTCGCTTCAGCCCTTCCAGTACTCTTCTTTCTTATGAGAAATCTAGCGCCTCGTACCTTCTTCTCTCAATCCCCATTTCCATTGTTTCTTAGTCATCTTGAGCTTGTGCTTCTTCATCACTTGAACCGATCCTCTATTTTGTAAGTTTCTCGTGCCCTTTCTTTTCATTTTCTCTTTGGTTTGTAGATTTTCTTGAGTTTTTCAATGGCGAAGATTGGAAATAGGTCAATCTCTGAATTTAGGAAGTTCTACAACATTCCTGAGTGGGTAGATATTGAGTGTTATGCCTCCCATCCTAGGAACGTTAGGGAAATAGAGGATTCCCACTGGATCCATATTCTGTTACTTTCCCAGGGGGGACTCACTTTTCCTCCCAATGATTTGTTTATGCATTTCTTTGGCTATTTCAATATTGTTCCTGCACAATGCTCGCCCAATGTGTGGAAAATAGTAAATGGCATCCATAGAATAAATCAGTTGTATGGTACTAGGTTAGGACTTGCCGAGATCTGTTTCTGTTATTCCTTTTCTCAAACTAGTTCAGGTGTCTTATATCTCAAAGCTAGGAGCCCTAATAGGGTATTGGTAGTAAACCTACCTGATTCCCATAAGGACTACTGGCAAGAGGGTTTCCTTGTTAGGAATTGGCAGTTCCCTCCCCAGTTTGAAGGGTCGAGGTCTGAGAGGTTCACTGTTCCTTTTTATGGGGAAGAATATATAGGTAGACATTGTGCTGTTGTTTTAACCTTTACTGATTTGTGACTTTTCTAACCCCTCTTTGCTTTTTCTTCCACAGCGAAGTCAAAGAATTTGGAGCCTGCTCTCAGCGAGGTTCGTATCTCGGAGTTGGTGAAAGCTTGGAATATCAGGGAGCCTCTGGGTGACGGCGAGCATCCCAGGTCTGCTGCCTTTTTGCTCGAGTATAAGAACGTAGGCTCCAGCTTCATAGCTCGGCCTGTGGATAGTGTACCAGAGTTTAATTCTTTCGGAGAGACTACTGCTGAGCCTATCCAGTTGGACAAAGAGGAGAGCAGCTCTAAGAGTGAGCCTGCAGGAGCTGCGAGTAATTTGGGTGAAGGGAGCTCTGACAGTAGTAGTTCCTCTGACTGTGAGGAGGATTCGGAAGCTCGAGGATCGTCGAGCACTTCCAGCAGTTCAGGTGAAGAGATACCTCCAAAGAAGAACTCGATTAGAGATGATGATGATGAGGACCACGTGCTTCTTGCACAGAGGTCAAAGAAACAAAAGTCTACTTCTGGGGCTGTGGCTACTGGTTCTCGATCTTCTACTCAGGAGCAAGAGAGGAAGAGGAGAGAGGAAGAGCAGGTGAGAGAGAGGGAGAGAAAAAGGGAGGAGGAAAAAAAGAAGGTGGAGGAAAAGAAGAGGATGGAGGAGAGGAAGAGAATGGAGAAGGATAAGGAGGAAGAGAGGAGAAAGATGGAGTTAAGGACGAAGGCAGGGAAAGCCTTGGTCCAGGTGTCTGCTTTGCCCGAGGGGGCCTCAGTTGCCATTTCTCCTCAGCTGGCTCCTGCGCTGCTCGAGAGGGAATTTCTCCCTGCAGATCGCCAGAGGGCGCTGGGGTCTGATCAATTGGCCCTACAAGCTAGCCAGAGGTTAGCCTTGGTAAGATCCTATTCATTTTTCAATTCTTTAACAAGTTTTAGTTGTTTCTCCTTCTTGATCTCTTCTTTATTTCTGGCAGTTTGTGACTGACTTCGCCGTGCTCTATCGCTCTCGCGACGAGTTGGTGAGAAGGAATGGCTAGCTGGAGCAGCATAAGTCCGCTCTGGAAGTTAGGGGTTCTCAGCTAGAGGCTGATTTAAAGACTACTGACGCCGCCCGAGCTTCCTCTGATCTGGCCCTCATCAATTCTAATCGGGAGAGGGATGCGGCGATTAAGGAGCTGAACAAGCTGAGGCAGGCCTATGACCTAGTCTGCTCGAGCAAGATGGATATCGTGGAGGAGAATAAGGTTCTGACCGAGCAGTTAAAGGAAAAAGAGTCTCAGGTGGCCACCATCAAGGAGGATTCATACAACTCCGGGTGGACTGCTGCTTACGAAGATGCTGAGGTTCAGATAGGCTACATCAGCCGTCTGAACTTCAAGAAGGGCTGGAACAAGGCCCTCTTAGCTGCTGGTGTTGATGCTGAGTCTCCTCTATTTGACGAGCATGACTCGGGTCCAAAGCCAACCGTGGACGAAGAAGCCCCTGCCCCGGCCATCGAGGGTGTTGATCTTGCCTTTCAAATAATTCCTGTAGGTGTTTGTCCTGCCCAGGCGACTGAGGGAATCCCTGCAGAGGGGGATGCCTCCGCTGCTACTGACAAGGGGAAGCAACCAGCCATCTCTGAGCAGGCTGAGGCTGCTAGTTAATCAACTTTTAGGACTATTCTTGTATTTTTGCTTGTAATTTTTCCAATTTCTTCTCGATGTACTTAACTTTTATCAATGAAATGAAAAGGCTTCTTTTTCAATTGCATTGATTGATTTTTCTTTCCATTGCCCTTTTATGTCTTGTAGTTGAATGATGTAGAAGAGTATATTCCTGCCACATCTCAGTTGGGCAGGACTCTTGGTCCCAATGCCAGTCCTTAGGTTCATCAGGCCTTTGTTAGGCTTTGCAAATCTCTTAGGTCAAGGAATCAAAAGTATAAGGAGCAGTCTGAGCTCGTGGTCAAGCTGAAGGACATGCTCCAGGAGATGGAGGACATTAGTGCTTCGGTGCAAGAAGAAGTCAATGTGCTGAGAACAAGACTCCTAGAGGCCACCGAGGTCAACCAAGTTGGGGAGTTCCTGCAGGAGGAGAATGAAAACCTGAGGAGGGAAGTCTTACAACTTAAAGAGCATGCACCGAGCATTGTTTCAGCGGTTCTGCAAGGCTCCTCGTCGTCGCGAGCTGGATATACTCCTCCTATGCCGCGAGGTTCCACTCGTCCTCCCCTCCCGCGAGCTGGTAGGAGCACCAGGGGCAGGAACAGGGAAGCAGAAGAACAGCGTGATAAGGAGATGGAAGAGATCCGCGATGATGTCCGACGAGCATATGTAATTGCTGCTGGGCTTCAAAGGGACGTTACCCGATTGCGGCACTTATTCAAGAAAGGTCCTCGGCAAGCGTGGGCTGACGGTTATGATAAAGGATGGCTAGATGCTCCAACAAGACTATCTGAGTTCGAGGAACTTTCTTTCATCAGAGGGTGGTTAAGTGCCTTGAAAGAGCTTCAGGTCCCGAGGAACTCAGTGTTATGGTATCTTCACGAGATGTCCTCCTCCACTCTGATGCCCAACCCATTCAGGAGGGATGATCGATGGATCCCCATTGATGTTATTCCTCGGCAACTATTGGAGTTGGACGCAAATGAGGTTGTGGAAGAGCTAGTCCCCGCTCCTGATGACGGACGAAGAGCTAGAGTGGTAGATTATCTTGTTCGGAGGCTTCCACCTCCTTGAGATTTTGCAAGTTGTTATTCTTTTGTCTTTTATGATAATGAAAATGCTTTGGCCGAGCTTCGCCGACTAAACATGTATTATCATTGTTGTAAATATAAGAGATTAATGAAAAGTTCGTGTTTTGGGCAATTTTGCCGACTAAACATGTTCATCCAATCTTTTTATATTCTTGTTGTTTCATAATCCTTTTTGTTTTGTCATGCAAGTGTCCCCCCAGTCCAGTATAATACCAAAATACCATTCTGACCCATTTTACCTTTTAGGTTGTGTCGTCACACTCCTTTAGGCCTAAGTAGGGCAACTGGCGAGGACACACCTGGTATTGGATGTCTTCATCCGGTCAGGATTTTACTCAACCAAAGTAGGTTTGATGGCCAGTATAAAATCTGGTCGCATTGCCTAAGAATCCTCTGTAGGGCTTTATATATTTCCAGGGGCAATGCTAAGAGGTCTCTTTTGTTTCATGACGATGACCTAAGGAAGGGTATTCCCCTGCTATATCGACCATCGTGCCTGTGATTTGCTCAACCAAAGTAGGTTTGATGGCCAGTATAAAATCTGGTTGCATTGCCTAAGAATCCTCTGTAGGGCTTTATATATTGCCAGGGGTAATGCTAAGAGGTCTCTCGTGTTTCATGACGATGACCTAAGGAGGGGTATTCCCCTGCTATATCGACCATCATGCCTGTGATTTGGAACAGATGTGTGATAAAATGCAACTGTTAATGATTTCATTAGTAATAAGGGAAATGAACTGCCCTTTCACATGACAAATACAAGAAAAATATTCAATAATAGAATTCCTTGAGAATCTAAAAATAGAATTTCTTGAGATTAGCTGCGTTCCATGCTCGTGGTATCTCTCTGCCCTCCATCGTTTCCAAATGATAGGCACCTTGCAGGTCGTCTTTAGTTACTTTAAAGGGTCCTTTCGAGTTTGGGCCTAGCTTGCCATCTGATGACTTCACCGTGTTGCCCAGGACTTTTCTTAGGACATAGTCCCCAACTTGGAATCTTCTCGGGTTAACCCTTTTATGGTAGTGCTTTGCGAGCTGTTGCTGATAGCTTGCAAGCTTCACTAGGGAAAGTTCTCTACGCTCATCGGCGAGGTCGAGTCCAGCGAGAAATGCCTCATCATTCTGGCCTTGGTCGACAAGGTCGGATCTCATTGTTGGCAAACCCGCTTCTAGTGGGATGACTGCTTCCATGCCATATGTTAGCGAAAATGGGGTTTCTCCTGTTGCTCGCCGAGGAGTTGTTCGGTATGCCCATAGGATATGGGGTAGCTCGATTGCTTATGCACCTTTGGCTCGCTCTAATCGCTTCTTCAATCCATCGATCCCAGTTTTGTTGGAAGCTTCTGCTTGCCCATTGCTCTGAGGGTAGGCCACCGAACTAAAGTTGTGTCTGATCCCGTGTTCGTGACAGAAGTCCTGAAAGGGGCCACTCTCGAATTGTGTCCCATTATCAGTGATGATGGTTCTGGGGATTCCGAATCGAGTGATTATATTCCTCCATATGAACCTTATCATATCAGCGTCTCGGATGTTTGCCAATGGTTATGCCTCGATCCATTTGGTGAAGTAGTCAGTTGCAACCAATAGGTATTTGCGATTGCCGGCAGCGGTGGACAGTGGTCCCACGATGTCCATTCCCCATTGGGATAAGGGCCATGGGCTGGTCAGAGATTTTAGGTCACTGGCGGGTTGATGGACCATAGGAGCGTGAAATTGGCATTTCAGGCATTTGCGGACATATACTGCCGAGTCCTTTTGCATATATGGCCACCAATAGCCTTCCTTCATTGCTCGAAAGGCTAGAGACCTTCCTCCGACATGACTTCCACAGATTCCTTCTTGAAGCTCGCGCAACATGTAAGGACATTTTTCTCATGTCCAATATGTTTCATTTATGTATGTCGTACGCCGCTACATTTGGCACGTCACCTCACGATCTCACATGAAGGCCTCTATCCGAATTCCGGGAATCAAGCATTCAACATCTCCATTAATGTGTCCTACATCTGCCTCAACGATTTCACGTTCCTTGATTTTAGGCACAGAATGCAAGTGGAACACAAGGGAAGTCAAAACAGTGAAACAAGGCTCGATAGGGAAGTTCAAGGGAATTTTCGTAATTTCACATCCATAGTTCGGAGGTCTGGTCAACTAGAAATTTGAAGAGCTCGCCGCAACGAAGATACTGGAAGAAACGGCACCTCAATCCGAGCTACGGTGAAGAAGTTATGACCTTTTGAAGTTGGAGAAAATTCCTTGAAGAATGCTGTTTTTTTAACCCCATACCAGAATGGTACCACCAAACCGGTTCGGTGTACCCCAGAACCGGTTCGGTGTACCTGTACACTGATAAGATTTTTAGAGTTTTAAAAAAGCGGAACTCTTCATCTGTTTTTCCTATAAATACCAACTTCGGGGGAGCTGTTTTGCAAGACTTTGATAGACGAATTTGAGAGTCCTAATACCTCAAGTCTTCATATTTTTGAGTTCCCAAACTCATGTTTTGATTCACATATCATTGCCATATCTTTGTGAATCCTTTTGTAACCCAAGAACACATCTTGTGTATTTGTTTAGCCTCAGTGGAGAAGGTATCTCCATACTTTGATCGGTGGATACCGAGCGTAGTCAT
This sequence comes from Sambucus nigra, assembly GCA_949130495.1. Taxonomy (NCBI): domain Eukaryota; kingdom Viridiplantae; phylum Streptophyta; class Magnoliopsida; order Dipsacales; family Adoxaceae; genus Sambucus; species Sambucus nigra. The sequence continues at coordinate 94,688,555 of OX422216.1, read as the reverse complement.
TCTACGTGTGGACGAGCCAAAGACGACGAACCGACACCTGGAGGGTACTTTCGCTGTCTCTCGTATCTTTGAAGGTTTTCTGAAGGCACCGTGCAGTATAGTCTTATGGGCGATTATCAGGATTGTATGTAAGTCAAAGGTCTTGTTAACTTTTCAAAGTGTTATAAAAGGTTTTTACCCGGAAGGGGGTTTTTCCTCAATTGCTCGTCTTTATTTTATCATGCATGGCTTGAATGATTTATCTTGGTTAGATGCATGTGTAGGGGCTCTTTTAATAGACTCTAATTAAATAAGTGTGCCATCTTATTAATTTGCGAATCGAATCGATATCAAACGGTGTTTCACAACACTTGCTCGACATCGCCTGGGTGGACGCATCTAAGGTAGGGACCGGAGAAGGACTTCTTATACAAGTCGCCTCCTGTGGATAAGTGAAAGCGAGCAGCTTTGACTCTTATCTGGTGGGCAGTTTTCTTGTCCTCCGTGGATGAGTTTCCTTGTATCTGCTTAACGTCAGATACTCCGTGGATTACTGCGAACTCGTGTCCAGCATCATCCTCCAGCACGTTGTCGGGTCTCACCTCTCTGTTGGCAGTCACTTTCTCTACCCTTTTTTCCACAAAGTCGTTCAAATGCCCGGACTGGGCCAACTCTTCGAGGTGAGACTTAAGAGCTTTGCAGTGCTCGGTCTTGTGTCCTCCCTCTTTGTGAAAAGCGCATCTCAACGCATTGTTCCTCTTCGAGGGATCTCCTCCCATCTTCCTGGGCCACTTGATGAATGGCTCATCCTTAATCTTCGCGAGAACCTTGTAAATTGGTTCTTTGAAGACGGTGTTGACCACCTGGAATGCTTTCGACGCGTCATGGTTCTCTCCGTTCTTGCCTCCGTTCTTTCCTCCTTTCCTCTGGTTCTCAGTTTTCTCACCTACCTTGGTAGTGAGCTTATCTCGACCATTTTATTCTGTATTAAGGCGGGTGACATCTTCCACCTTTGCGTATTTCTCGATTCGGGCCATTAGGTCGTCAATAGTCATAGCTTCCTTCTTCGTCAGGGACTGGTGGAGGAGGGAAGAACTAGGGAGCCCGATTTTGAAGGAGGCCACTGCCACTTCATCGGCGCAGTCCTCGATCTCATTAAATAACTCCTAGTACCTCTTCGCGTATTCTCGAAGGGTCTCTTGAGGCGTTTTCTTCATTGTCAGTAGAGCATCCATCCTTTTGGGATGGGAGCTACTGGTAATGAATCGGGCCGTAAAAAGTTTGGCTAGGGATTTGAAATTCTTGATCGACCGGTGGGTGAGCCTTTCGAACCACTTCTATGCTACATCATGAAGGCTCGAGGGAAAAATGTGGCACATCAGGGCATCTCGGTGACTCCAGAGGGTCATGGCCTGTCGATATTGCCTGACGTGATCGATGGGATCAGTTTTCCCGTCGTAAATCTTGAACCTTGGAATGGAAAATTTCTTGGGAGCTTCCTCCTCTTCGATTTCTCTTGTGAAAGGTGACTTCATCTGGGTTTTGAGAGCTCGCCTCGCGAGTTCTCTGGTTGATCTTGTTCCGTGGTGAGCGGGATGCTGGTCCATCTCCCCGCGGACCATGTTTCGTATGTTTTCATCACTACGAGCAGGGCTATAGTAGCGGCGAGCTCTTCGCAGCTGTTCGCGGAGGTCATCGTCTGACTCGCCTCCTTCGTCCCTTTGAGATTCTCGCCTAGGGCTCCTTCCTCGGCTGTGAGATTTGCTCACCTGAGGGCTAAGAGTGCGATATGGGCGTCTCCTGTTATCAGGACGAAGCTCCCTCTCCAGTCTTTCCAGTATTATTTTCAAGCGAGCATTCTCAGCCTCATATCTGCGAGAAGACTCCCTCTGCTCGTGGAGCCTTGCCTCGTACGCATCAATTAACCTGGATATCTGCGTGGACCTCGCTGGTCCCTGACTTTCTTCTGAGGGTGGTCTTTCCAGACGAGCTCTCTGATCTGAACGTCGGACTTCAGACCTAATCCTACGAGGAGCACGTGGCTCTTGAATATCTCCTGCTTGGGGAGCATTGCTGCTGTGGCCAGACATCTTAAACTCCTTTCTTGACGTGGGCTCTTCTCAGGGAAAGATGAACGTTTCCCACAGACGGCGCCAATTGTGGAGGCAATTATTATGCAACACAAATAAATATGAGAGAAGCAATTATCAAGAAAAGAATAAGGAATATAAGATGCCAATCACACAACAAAGGATGTACGTGGTTCAGCAAAGATGTGTCTACGTCCACGGTGGTGCAGTCGATATTATTTCTATATACTCCGGAGAGTGATTACAGAGAATACAACTTGTCCTTTTGCCCTGGACCTAGGGTTTAATATATACATGTACATGTAGGTAAGTGGAGGTGATGGGTTTCTCCACGTTTTCCATCTCCCGTGTAACTTCCGATTGTGGGAACGTGGGGGAGACCGGATCAATAAGAGATGAGGGTCCCGGACTTTGGGCTTTCAGGACTGGGCTACTCGTCCGGGCCCATGGTTCTAAATTTCGGGTACCCACACATATAAATATAGGAACTTGCAACACTATATATAAAGTAACTGACAATATATATATTTTCAGAATAAATAGTTCAGAACATAACAGATAAAGCAATTGAGCAATATGTCAATTCTTCAGTTTTAGCGGCCATTTACTCTCTAATACCCAGATAGACAGTGTTACCAAATGTTTTTATCCGATAACATCACAGACAAAGAATCATGATCTATGGAACAACTCCTTGTTTAAGGCACACCAGCGATAAACCAACTGGGAAGGTACCACCCAAATATTTCCACCCGGTAGTCAAGACCAACATAGTAAGAGAGTTTCCATAGGCCAAATCAATAATTTCAGAATTCAAATATGATGTTTATATCGAGAGATATACACATATAACAAACAGCGGAATCATCGGTATCAGATGTATTTTGAGAATAAAAGAAGTTCACAAAATACATATAGTTTGCATAATATTATATAATCAAAATAAGTAAGGAATGTCATAGAGTATTCACCCAAAATAGAGGCTCGAAAATAAAGATATTGAGTCTTGGATCACATGTTAATATAATGAATACTATAAAGGTTTAATTATGTATTCTAAATAAAGCCCAATTCTAAATATTGTGTTTCAATCCTAAAATAACTTTATGTAAAAGGTTACTAAAACCATTGTCTCAATTTTTTATATTCATTAATCGTAATTAAAGAATTAAATTCATAGTTTTTCCTAATCAATCGGTTCCCAGTAGAGATGGAGGGTCACAAGGGCACCACTTAAATACCATCTCAATTAGACATAACATTTTCGGATTTATTCCCAGTAGAGATGAAGGGTCACAGGGGAACCACTAAAATACCATCTCAACTAGACAGAATTCCACCCGGACTAACTTTGGAATTACTTAAATGAGATTCCATAACAATGAGCAATTACTTACAAAAAGCGTATATATATATTTTCAAACTAGTTTACATATTTTGAAAATAAAATCAATTTAGATAGTTTCCAAATTTTAAGTTTTCATTAGTGGAGCCTTTAGTGTATATTACCAGCATAACTATTAAGTAAAGCTATAAAACATGAAATTAAAACTATAAAAATGCATTACAACATTTAAATAAAATCATACCTACGAAATGAATTCTTTCTTCAAAATTATAGAACTCATTCTTAAGATATTTTCCAAGCTTTCTATCACTCTTTCTTACTATAATTCTCAAGGAATTGGTGTGAGTTATAAATTATCCCAAAGGCCCTATTTATAGGTTACACATGTCTAGGTGATCAAGCTTTTACGGTGGCAAGTCATTGTTTAGGTGTCGCGTACCGGGGTGGTCTTGCAGTCTTAACATCACCAAATGATGACAAGAGCTTTCTCTCTAAAGACGACATGTGTAAGGTGGAGTGACATCATGTGGTGGAAAGGTGATAAGGGTCATTTTACACATGAAGGGTATTTTGGTAATTTCACACTATATATTTTGAATATTTCTTAGAGGTCCTTAAAAATATTTTATTTATAAAATGGCCCTTTTTATATTTTTATTTTAGTCCCTAAAGTTTCATAAAATTATATTTTCTGCCTCAAAACTTATTATTTACCTTAAGATATGTCATAAGACTTCGATTTGATTTGATTTACTGTTGATTCTTCATATTTAAAAATGGGGTTTGTTATATTGATAGCCAATAATACCACATATCTGATAATACAACATTTATAAGATACTAAGTAACACATGAGTATAAAAACAAACTATATATATGAGCATATAAAACTAGGGTCATTACATCCTACCCTCCTTATAAAAAATTTGGTCCCCAAACTTGAACTCTACTAATTTTTAAATTGTCACTAACCTCTTTCTTTCATCTAATATGTGAAAAAAAACGTTAATCTGTATTACACGATTTTGATAAAATAGTTATCCGTATAGACTTAGAATTTAACTTTCAACTTTATTCCATAGGTTATAGGAAACCTTTCTTAGAATCTAGGCAAACATCATCACAATTATAATTAATTGAACTTGAAGTTTTGTGAAGTCAAATAATCCTATGAATATACTATTTCGCTCGATTGTTCAAAGGACTAAAAGTCTTTATGGGAAGGAAATGATATAAATGAATTAAACAATATGACATAACTTAAATGGAATCCTTAATACATCTAATACTATCTATACTTCTTACGTATCGTTGTAATACAGTTTTATTAGTATAATCTATTAATAGTACAGATAAAACAATCATTTTCAATTTCAGAATTCTATGCAAATATCAAATTTCCTAAAGAATGTCCAAACCTTATCCTCATACTTCTTACAATTCCACCAAATGAGTAATTCATATAATTACATACTGAATCTCACATCAAATATCTGTTAAAAATCAAAGATTACCTTAGAGTCTACCTCTACTAATCTTATCTTAGTCACTATGTAATGCATTACCAAATTGAATACGATCAACATCCTCTTATATCTAGAAACAAAGTATCAATCACTAAGTAATAATCCTCTACCACATGTAGTTCTGACATGATCTAGTCTTATAATTCTAGTTTAGGAACAATCTAACCGATCTCATCTTCAGCCAATCTACAAGTTCATAACCTATGCTCTGATACCACCTCTGTCACGAACCCAACCCAAAAATAGTAGGGAACTAGTGTCTTGACATGTCACTTAGGCATTCAATATTCTGGCCTTAAAGTTTTCTCTTAAAATAAATGCAACGGAAATACATTCATAGGGTTATGAGTTGTAACTAGCTGAAAAAGTAACACATCAACAAAGCTTCTAAAACATAGCATAAATAAATAAATTCTATTACAAGTCGTGCCTGAATTACTTAAAGAGAAATAAATCCTCAAACATCTCATTCTACACTAGCGTTTGCCCACAAAATAAATCTCACATTATAATTTTCAAATCAATCTTCACATACCCATCCTCCTATCTAACTATTACCTAAAAAGGGTTATTTATCCAACATCAGCTAAAAGCCGAATGAGGTTCAATCTCTAGACATTCCAAGGTTTTCAGAAAATAAATACCTATTCAAGTCAACAGAGAATGCATATACATATATGGACAGGAACTTGCATTAATATATATAAAGTAACTGACGTATAAACTATTTTCAGAATAAATAGTTCAGAACATTATAAATAAAGCAATTGAGCAATATATCAATTCTTCGGTTTTAGCGGCCATGTACGCTCTAATACCCAGATAGACAGTGTTACCAAATGTTTCCATCCGATAATATCACAGACAGAGAATCATGATCTCTGGAACTATGCCTTATTTAAGGCACACCAACGATAAACCAACTGGGAAGGTACCACCCAAATATTCCCACCCGGTAGTCAAGGCCAACATTGTAAGAGAGTTTCCATAGGCCGAATCAATAATTTCAGAATTCAAATACGATGTTTATATCGACAGATATACACATATAACAACCAACGGAATCATCGGTATTAGATATATTTTGAGAATAAAAGAATTTCACCAAATATATATAGTTTGCATAATATTATATAATCAAAATATGCAAGGAATGTCATAGAGTATTCACCCAAAATAAAGGCTCGAAAATACAAATATTGAGTCTTGGATCACACGTTAATCTAACAAATACAATAAAGATTTAATTATGTATTCTAAATAAAGCCCAATTCTAAATATTGTGTTTTAATCCTAAAATAACTTGCTGTGAAAGGTTACTAAAGCCATTTTCTCAAATTTTTATATTCATTAATCATAATTGAAGAATTCAATTCATAGATCTTCCTAATCAATCGGTTCCCAATAGAGATGGAGGGTCACAGGGGCACCACTTAAATACCATCTCATCTAGAGAGAACATTTTCGGATTTATTCCTAGTAGAGATGGAGGGTCACAGGGGCATCACTTAAATACCATCTCAACTTGACAGAATTTCACCCGGACTGACTTTGGAATTACTTAAATGAGATTCCATAATAACGAGCAATTACATACAAAAAGGGTATATATATTTTCAAACAAGTTTACATATTTTGAAAATAAAATCAATTTAAATTGTTTACAAAATTTAAGTTTTCATTAGTGGAGCCTTTAGTGTATATTACTAGCATAACTACTAAGTAAATCTATAAAAACACGAAATTAAAACTATAAAAATAGATAACAACATTTAAATAAAATCATAACTACGAATTGAATTCTTTCTTCAAAATTATAGAACTCCTTCTTAAGATATTTTCCAAGCTTTCTATCACTCTTTCCTCAAGGAATTGGTGTGAGTTATAAATGATCTGAAATTCCCTATTTATAGGTTTCCAAAAGTATTACGGGGTTCACACGTGTCTAGGTGATCGAGCTTGTACGGTGGCAAGTCACCATTTAGGTCTTGCATGCCGGGGTGGTCTTGCAGTCTTAACATCACCAAATGATGAAAAGTTTTAAGGACACAAATTTCCAATTGAGTCCTTTGTAGTTTTGGCTCAATTCCGGACAAAAACGTTTGTGTCATAGGATAGAGTTTTTGATCATCCTTGAAGCCTATGACATGCTAAAAGATGAAGACATAGAGGCCAAGTTTAAAATGCTTCATCAAAATGCCGAGTTTATTGTGCCTTGTTTCTACATTATCAACAATGTTTCGTTTACTCCGAAGGTATGGATGCATTTTGAATATATATAGGAGCTTGGAACATTGAATATTGGGTGTACTTTTGTTTATTTTCAGAAAAAATTTATTAAATTTTTTATATATAGTATATAAATTTTCTGGGCTAAAAACATAAATTTTCAACTTTCTGGATGTTCGTTCGAATTGTCATTCGAACGAGTCTTTCGTTCGAATTGTCTTTTGAACGAGTTTTTCGTTCGAACGAGTTTGCCAATGAGGTCCCATATAGGCCACTGGAATGTCGTTCGAAGTATCGTTCGAACAAGAATGATGGTTCGAACGATATTTCCAACGAGATTTCTAACGAGTTCACACTGGAACTTCATTAGAAGGCTCGTTCGAACGAGACTTCATTCGAACAAAAATCTCGTTCGAACGAGTTTTGGCGAAACAGTTATTTGGCAGTTTTGAGCAGTTTTTCCCCATTTTCCCACTTCTTTTCCCACTAACTTTTTACCTGAATATGTATGTGAGGGAACCAAGTTTTCTAACTTAACTTTTTCACATCTTTCCATCTCCAAGAGAGAGTTTAAGAGAAAAATTTCAAAAGAAAAAAGTTCATGTTTTGAGTGTCTAATTTTTCAAGAAAAAATCATTTCACACTCTAGTTTACACCCATATTGTTTATTCCAAGTTTCAATATATATATAATTGCTTGGAATGTTTGGCACCGGGTCTTACTCTATTGATTGAAGAGTTCGTTTGGGTTTGCTTCTACACCCCACAAAGAAGAAGAAGTTTGCGTTGATTTATCCACTTGGAGAAAGGCTCCTTGTTCGGATGGCGGTGACCATAAGAAGCCCGATCGGTGGATTCTGAGACCGCGGTGGAGCTCTGTGGTTATTTGCTAGGCGGAGGTGTATACAAGAAGAAGCGTCGGGGATTGAAAGGGATCGAGTTGAGTTTTATAAGTCTTACTGTCTTGTATTTGTAAAACCATATTTAGTGGATTTGAGGCTAGGGTCGTCCGAGGTTTTTTCCCGTTGTGGGTTTTTCATCGTACATCGCGGCGTAGAGATTCATTGTTTATTTTATCTTGCTACATCACCTAGAATGCATGCTTAGGTAAAAAGATAAAATATGGTTTAATCACTACTTATTTAATTTGGTGCATAATTAATTTGGGTAATGTTAATGTTAATTTAATTCAAGTCGTTTAATTTAATTTGATAAAATAGGTTTGGCCTAATTTGTAAAAATTGAAAAATATGACTTAGGCAAATCTCTAGGACTTGAGTTGAATTAATTGTGTTTAAGTGAAATTAAAATTGTGTGTGTGTTTCATCTTATTTCACTTGGTTTAATTTTAATTTGAAAATAAATTAAAATTAATTAATTTGCTGTTTAATTGAACCATCATCTTCGCTTCCGCATACTTAAAAGGGAAATTACTTTTTGTAGTAAAAGATTTTCAAAACTGGGGGCCTTCGCGCACCTCTCACAAGTCTCTCTAAAGACAACATGTGTAAGGTGGAGGTGACCAGCATGTGGTGGAAAGGCGATAAGGGTCCTTTTACACATGAAGGGTATTTTGGTAATTTCACACTATATATTTTTAATATTTCTTAGAGGTCCTTAAAAATATTGTATTTACAAAATGATGCTTTTTATATTTTTATTTTAGTCCCTAAAGTTTCGTAAAATTATATTTCGTACCCTAAAACTTATTATTTACCTTAAGATATGTCATAAGACTTCGATTTGATCCCATTACAGTTGATTCTTCATATTTACAAATGGGGTTTGTAATATTGATCACCAATAATACCACATATCTAATAATACAACATTTATAAGATAATAAGTAACGCATGAGTCTAAAAACAAACTATATATATGAGCATATAAAACTAGGGTCATTACAACTAGAATTTGTTTAGTTGATGCATAAATAATATACAAATATGTGCGATATGTTGGACGCACATAATAATATCTTAGTCGCGTAAACACATGTGGTATTATGGACTTTAATAATCTTTAATCTCATTTAATAATGAAATAAATTGGTAATTGTTAAGACCTGTGACACTCCACCGATTAAAATAACGGGTGCCCAATCCCTATTAAAATAAAACAAGAATCTAAGCTAGATCATTCTTAGTAACACTATCAAAAAATAAATTAATTACTAGTAAGTTATTAAGACCGGTGTCAATATTTAAAACTTATTAAATTACCAATATAAAACTTCCCTTCACAATTACAAACCATTCCATAAATCAATGAATCATTCACCACAATAATAACTGAATGCTGAATAAATGTAATAATCCAAAATAATCGAATAACACTCGGTAAAAATCCAATACAGTAATTCATCATAACTATAATGAAATAAAGTCTAAATAAAATAAACATTGTCTGATAGTGGGAAATATGCCCGAATAAATTGAACTAAGAATCCTAACTAGAACTCAAAGATAGATGCGTCTAAGAAATCCCTGCAAGCATCCACAGTTGCTGCAGCATCGTTTGACTGGAAGGAATGATCATGCCTGGCGTCCCTATGGCTGGGTACTTAAAATGTTTTGGAAAATATTTTTATACGGGTCAGAACCCAAAGACCATTGAAAAATATTTGGCAAGTGTAAAATACAAAAATAAATAAGCAATGTAAGCGTTCATATTTAAAGTGATGTGGAACTCCATGAGATAGTCCTCACCCCTCATCTATAGTGAGCACCTAACGCATGTATTTTAAAAACCCTAGCTATGTTACCTTGCCTAACTAGTACTGCACTTATCTTAGCCCCATACACTATCCTTCTAGCCAAACTGTGTCACATATATAATCTTTGCTGTATTTCTCATGTAGCTAATACATAGACTAAATCATTCCAATTCTCCTCATGAACCGATACATATAACTTCACACCAGTTATTAATTCTATATTCACACATTCATGTTATTCACCCATATATATTTGTCACGCTTATATATGTATATTCATATTACATCTTGTACACATACATATCTCTCTCTCGCTGTATACGTATAACCTCATACCCTAAGATGAGACCTTCCCGATTCATTCCCTAGCATGCTATCAGGCTTCAGGTACATTACGTGCCACTCTTAGGCCAATGGGTCAGATTCTCGCCACTGAACCCAAATAGTAAGAACTTAACCAAAGGTGGTCATAGTCTTACATCCGTGGGTCGTAACCAAACCACATTACCCCACTAGACTATAAACTCACATACAATGGTCATGCGACAGAGCTATGACCTGGAGAATCAATCCAACACCAGTTGGTTAATGCCAAGGTGAACCGTCCACGATGCACAACCTCCATGATAGCATCCATAGAGTAGGTATGTTTTACAAATATCAATCACATAGATATATCTATACATATATACATATAATGTCTCTCTAGTCGTATATATATACATAACCGGCTAAACGTGCATATGTCCCTCGTCGCACTAGCCCATAATTCCCGAGTCCAACCCCGACTCCCGAATACATAAGTAGTCACTTACTTATAATTAATTCAAAAATATCATTATTAATCTTGACACTAAGATATTCTTCTCTACCCCGTGTCCCAATTCAATTCGAAATCTCAAACCCATTACATTAAATAATTATAGAGTGTCGTTCACCTTAAAATCCCGTATTTCCATACCCCAAATTTATTTATGCCTATCCCAACATAGAACAATATTTTAAATATTTTTCTAGAAGTCCTAATCCGACCAACGAACCTCTTAAATCAACCAAGATCCAAACTTATTCAAAAAACCATTAAAATACCCAATCTAGGCTGAATAGGTGGCTGCAATCGGTTCACCTCCTTGACGAACCAGTTTGACCATTGGTTTTGACCTGGGTTTGTCTGTTACAAGATTAAATGATTTTTCCCGATCTTCTAAGCACTTTAGGGTCTTCAAACTTCACCCAAATTCAGCCCAACATAAACCCACCAGTTTTAAACATAAAGAATCATATTTGTATGCCCTAAATCATCTAATAACATCGTAATCTATGGGATTTAAATCAACAACAAGAAATCACTCACTTTCTTAATTAAATTCAAGATTCTTAATTTCTCTCAAGAATTAATCAAGATTTCATATTTTCTACGAATCATTATCATATTCTAATCAAGATCACATCGTTTGTATATTTCAATCTCATATTATATATACATGGGATTATAATTAATCATCTACTATGATATCATTCCTAAAAATCATGTTTTTAGCATGTGTGAATCCCATCCAAAATTCATATTTTTCATCAACTCTAATATGAATTCAAAACATAGCATATATCATCAAAGAAAGTTTAAACACTTACCTTATGTGATCAGAGATTCTAAATTCTTCCTCTGCGGATCTTTTTGCATGAGACTCCTAACCCTGAATTGCCCCAATTCCTCCCCGAATTTCCTTCTTGAGTTTTCTCCTTAGTTTCCCTTATATTTTCTCATATCTCTCAATCCTAGGTATATTAGAATGATGTAATGGCTACCCCATCATCCATTATACCTAATTATCCCCCTAATCTCGAAATTATGCTTAGGGTTAAAGTATAAAATGACTCGAAGGCCCCTCTACGGGTCCTAATTAGTTTAAAAAGTCCCCGAAACCCGATTACCACCCACGGGTACCTAATTTTGACTATTTCAACCCATCCCAAATCATCCGTGCACTCAAAATCATCATCCGAGTTTCCTAACATCAATTTCCCATCTCATTGCCAACATGACCCCACACACGCGTCCCGAATGAGATACCGTAAAAACCTGTCACTTTTTACTCACTTAAGACGTAATGTCATTTGACATAACTTTATTTACTTATAGTGAATATATTTTCACATACATATCAATCATTTTCTTTCTAATTAATATTTATTAAATTCTCGTTATTTCTCAATTCGTTTGAATTACGTGCACACGTGAAATTTAAAATGCTAAAAATAAATGCTCAAAATACGGGGTGTTACATACTTCCCCTCTTACAAAGGAATTTACTCCCTGAAATTCGAACATACCTGGCATAAAGAGCTCAGGATATTTCTCTCTCATATCATCCACTCGCTCCCATGTTGACTCGTCGGCATTATGGTGCCCCCACTAAATACGAACCAAGTGAACGACCTTTGACCTCAACGTATGCTCACTACGATCCAAAATAGCAATCAGTCTCTCCTCATATGAGATGTCGGGATGCAAATCAATCTCCTACAGTGGAATGTGCCAATATGCCCTCTCACTTCCCTAGTACTTCTTCAACGACGACACATGAAACACGTTGTGAATCCTCTGCAAATGCTCTGGTAAGGTGAGCCTATACGCCACCGGCGCTATCCTCTTAATGATCAGGAAAGGCCCACATACCTAGGTTCTAGATTCCACATTTTCCCAAATCTCATAAATCCTTTCATATGAGACATCCGCAACATTACCTAATCACTCACATCCAGCTCCACGTACTTCCTATCAGCATATGCGTAACTCTTAAGCATGTCATGTGCTATCCGTATACGACCCCAAATGAGCTCGATCTTGGCATAAGTGTCTGGGATCATCTTAGGACCAAGAGGCTTATTGTCCACCACCTTTAACCAACAAATAGGAGAATAACAAGGTCATCCATACAATGCCTCAAAGGGCGCTGATGGTATGCATTTTGCCACGGTGCGAGACTCACTTACACGCCGGTCGTTTTATATTCGGATCACCAACTCTATACAAAAATATAAACTTATGACTACACTCTTTTAAGGGAGTATAGTGTCCTAGTCCGGGTATTAAAAATCCACAGAGACGAGTTGCTAGAATTTATTCGCTTTAATACTTCTAAAATAAAGTGTAAAAGATATTTAGCTAACTAAAAAGAAAGAAAAGATAAACTAGGCATGAGTGTATTTAAACTAAATTTAAGAACGGAATAAAAACTATAGGTTGCATCCCCCGAGTTGATTAGTATAAAATGCTTACATGGGTTCGTGGAGTATTAAGATTGCGTCTCGTTTCGTCAATTAATTAAATTAAGAGTTGTCACACCCCTAAATTTGCATAAAAGTCTAATATGATTTTGGCGTCAAGAAATGCCCCAGAAATTACGAATGCAAGGTCGTAATAATGGAGCATACATGATATACCCCGTTAAATCTCCTAGGCGTGATAATTAGGATAACACAATTGAAATAAACACGTAAAAATCCATCACCATAGCAAAGCAACCAAATTAGCCCTAGGTAAGTTCAATCCAACACAACCTAGATTAAACTATCTAGAAAGCATGGTAAACAACATTAATTAAAGCACCAAATTAAATTAACACTAATTAAATTAACTACACAATTAATTTAGGCAAGAAATAATAACTAAGCATGAAAAACTAAATTAGAAAGCAAGTAAATAAAGCACAAAGCAGCCTTACATTAAAATGGGTAAACCAAAGAAAAATGGAGGAAAGGGGCAAAGCTCCCAAAGTTACAAACCCTAAATTAAAGCTAATAAAAGATCTCCCCTTTACAAATAAAACAAAACCTCTATTTATCGTAAGTTACAATAAAGGAACCAAAAATAAATGAAAAAGAAAGTAGCAGGTGGCGGCCAAAATAGCAGGAGACCGGCCGACCGGGGCCTCAGGCCGGTCGACTGTGGCAAAAGGGCAAAACCCACTGGAACTGTTGTAGGCAGAAATTGGATTCACTAGTCGATCGGTGGGGTTGGGCCGATCGACCGGGCATAATGGAAAACCAGCCCCTACATTCCATATGCGTTCAACCAAGCCCCACCAAATTTCCTACCGATTCGCACATGGTATCTAACATATACCAAGACCCATATACCTCCATGGTCAAGCTCCAAAGTCGAAACCCAATAACAACACAAAACTCCCATGCCGAGAGCTGCTGCAAACCAAAACCCGAGATCCCATGGAAAAGACTTGCACCCAAGACCCATATTGTCAAAACCCACCATTAATGGCCAAAGACCAAAACCCAAATGGGTATAACCCAAGACAACCATGCCCAAGGCCAAAGATAACCTTAAATTTCGTGAATGGCCATAGATTTAGGCTCCAATTTGTGTGCAATCAAAACCCGAGTCAAAACCCAAATGGCCCTAAGTTTGCTGCAAAAAAAACGAGTTAGGACATGGCGGGTATTATTTGATTTGTTATAAAAGAGAAAGGGCATGTAGGTGGAATTAATAAAATTGTTATTTATTTCTTTTAATTCTTCCTCCAATTAAAGATCAGTGTTTTCTTTGTTCGTACTCCGATTCGCGCATCGTTTATGGCCATCCAAAGCTTGGGTCAAGACCTATAACTTCTGTGAATACTTCGGGCAAAATTCTCAAAGTGTAAAATTATGAAAATGCCCCTAAACGTGCGAATCATGACAGAACTTTACCGGAACGCTCCCAAACTTCATACTATGCACTTTAATATGTATAACAGCTCATTATACCTCAAATAATATGTTAGCATATAAAACGGAGGTTGTCTGATTAATGAGCATAACTATAGGCATTAAAGTACCCCTGGGGGCTAAAATGCACAAATTAAACGCGTATAAAGTGCAATATTCGATACGAATCACATCCCCTAACTTACACAGTGCTAGTCCTTAGTAATGAGATTAAAAACAAGAAGAACTATAAGAAAATCACAAAATGGGAGATATAGACAAAAGCGATAAAAGGGATAAGAGCCACTTTCGCGGGCGAACGATTGCATTTAGCGTATGTAATAAGCCGTTTAACCCCTAGGTTACCCTAGTGGACGAGTGTCGTCTCGTGAGGGTTTTCAAGGATGAAACCCACAAACATCATATGGTTTCCTCAAAATATGCCCAACACAACATTTTACAAGCCCAACAATACGAAAAATATTTCATAAGCATTATTAGCAAAGTGAACGAATTCACACAAAAGTCGTATTATTAACATTATAAATTAACCTCGTAGAATTGAAACCTTAAAATGTGTGTGTGGGGGGAGGGGGGGAGCGAGCACATGCAAAGAATGGCTTGGAAAAAACTTAAATAAACAGGATAAAAATTAAAGTAAGCATATATTCAATCCTCATTGTTATTACACTCATCAAGTGAATTCACTCGAAACAGGAAGTTAACACACGGAACATGCGGGCATAAAGAGTAAATGTAAATGGAAACTAAGCCACACACATGTCACAAATGAAGAACGCTATATAAAAAAATGAAAAACTGTAATCTCAATGAAAGATACCGCTCATTAAAGGAGGTGAAATGTATTTTCACAGATTATTAAAACTATTTCAACTTCTAAATTAAATTCACCCTAAGATCACATAGGAATTTATATGGTTGTAATGTTAGTTTTGGTGCTAGGTTTATGAAAGGAAAGGAATATATACGGATTCAAAGTGTTCGGGGATGAAAACTCGGGATAATGGAAAATTGCGGGCAGTTCTAAAAATTGGAAAATACAATCCATAAAAGGCATTGAATATAACAATGGGGAGAGCAACAAGGATTATTGAACTATACATACACAATATATACAAACTTTCTCTATTCTTTTCTTTTCTTCTTTTTCACATGTTGTCTTTTCTTTTCTTTTGCTTTTTGCTTTTTCTTTTCTTTTTCACTTTTTTCTTTTCTTTACTTTTCACACTCTCATATGCCTAAATTGCAACCATAAAACAATACCATCATTCAACCCAAAGTAACATTCCAAACAAAGTTATGGAAGGTAATAAGTATGGTATATAACTCCAATGTGGAGTTGGTATGAGATTTTTGGTTTATGAAATGAAAGGCTAATATTTAGGCTCAAAGGGGTTGCCGAGGGTAAACATATAAGGTGAGGTCAAGGCTGATATGGGTGATATAACAAAGATTGCCTATGATAATTTCCTAAAGTTTACGCAATTCTCGAGTCAAAACAATATATGAAAATCATGCTCAAGTAACACATTTCAAGAGATAAACTTAATTAATGAACGATCAATGAAAGAATAGAGATATTACCGACTAATGTAATGTTTTCAAAGAGGAAAGAGAAGTGTATACACTCACAAACGCCGAAAGGTACAAAGCTTACTCGGTGTAAGTATATACAATGCAACAAAAGATTAGAGAGTTATAAAAATCTTAAACCAAATCAATAGAACAAGAAAAGCGCATGTGCTCATGGGATTAAAGTTTAATTCATGAAGTTATTCATAATATCAACGATTGAGGACTAAAGTCTAATAACTTCTAAAATCGAGAGCATGCATCATTGAGTTGTCTATTGGATCGGGAAATTATTGAAACCTATCATCAGAAACAAAGGCAAAATGCCCAATAAAGGAGAAAAAAGAAAGAAAATCCTTTTGAAATTTTTAATTTTTACAAGAAAAGCATGCTTGGGAATAACATATAATCAAAATCATGGACTAAGCAATGAGTGGATAGAATATCCCACACCCCCTAACTTAAAACCTGACATTGTCCTCAATATGAATTAGGAACCAAGTTAAAGAGAGGAAAAGAGTGATATTACCCAAAAAGGAGCGATCTCGTTAAAGTCCAATGATTCTACAAAACATGTTAGTACCAAAGCAGAACAAAAACAAATAACAAAAAACTTAACTAATTACATTAGACTATAAGTAATAATAAAGAAAAAATAAGAAAAATAAAAACTAACTATTTACAACCTACAATTTTAACTTCTAACTAACTATACATTAGAAGTTGAAATTTTTGATGGTCCACCCAAAATAAGATTTGACTTTGAGGGACAATCGGTGTACCCTCACTTGAAAGCATGCCTTACGAAAAATAAGAATTTCGTTTGAACAAAGGAAGGCATGTGTAAGGCGTAAGAAAGTAACCATCCCCAATAAAAGTTTTGGAGGGAGGATGGGGGATTTGGATAAAACGGGTGACAAAAACACGAGAGGTCCAAACAAAACTGAATTTTCTCCCAAGTATTTTGAAATTGGAATGAGAGGGGGCAAACAAGGAGGCAAAGATGCCTTCGTGGAAAGCAACTCGAGCAAGTACTCCTCGTCGGTGAAAGGGTTAAACGTTTTAAAGTTCGGCACCAATTCATCGGGTACTTGTGACGGTGTGATAGTGGAGAATGAAAATGGTGAGGAAAGAAATTCAAACTCAAGAGATGAGTTATCATCGCTCAAAGTTGGAATTTCAAAGGAGATATGATAATTTTCAGTGAAACTTTCTTCTTTGGGATCCAGAGACGAAATAATTTCATTGTAAATGGATACTACATCCATTTCATCTTCAATTTTAATATCTATTAAACTATGGGCCAAGTCAAGAATGGTTTGTTCCAAAGTAGGCATAAAATCCTCATTTGGTTCAAAACATTCCTCGACTTCAAAAGTTTCGAAAGAAAAATCATCGTCGGATTCAAATAATAAATCCAATTCATGTTCCCACAAACAATTTTCTTCCCAAAAACGATCTTCATACCTCAAATGTAAAAGTCCTATAAAAATGTTAGAAAAAAATACAAATAGAAAAAAATACTACGAAATACTAAATCAAATAAATTCTAAAACAATAAGTCCCCGACAACGGCACCATTTGATGGTTTGGGTTTTTTCGCGGCGCGAGAGTCACCTACACGCTCGTCGTTTTGTATTCGAATCACCAACTCTATACAGAAACCTAAACTTATGACTACACTCTTTTAAGGGAGTATAACGGTCAAGTCCGGGTATCAAAAATCCATAGAGACGAGTTGCTAGAATTTATTCGGTTTAATATTTTTAAAACATATGTGTAAAAGATATTTTGCTAACTAAAAAGAAAAAAAAGATAAACTAGGTATGAGTCTATTTAAACTAAATTTAAGAACAGAATAAAAACTACAGGTTGCGTCGGATATCCCTCACCCCAAGTTAATTAGTATAAAATGGTTACATGGGTTTGCAGATTATTAAGATTGCATCTCGTTACTTCAATTAATTAAATTAAGAGTTGTCACACCCCTAAAATCACATAAAACTCTAATAAGATTTTGGCATTAACAAATACCCCAAAAATTACGCATGCAAGGTCGTAAATACGGAGCATATGTGATATACCCCGTTAAATCTTCTAGGCATAATAACTAGGATAACACAGTCGAAATAAACACATAAAACTCAATCACCATGGCAAAGCAACCAAATCAACTCTAGGTGAGTTCAATCCAACACAACCTAGATTAAACTAGCTAGAAAGCATGGTAAACAACATTAATTAAAGAACCTAATTAAATTAACTACACAATTAATTTAGGCAAAAAATAATAACTAAGCATGAAAAACTAAATTAGAAAGAAAGTAAATAAAGCACAAAGCTACCTTACATTAAAATGGGTACACCAAAGAAAAATGGAGGAAAGGGGCAAAGCTCCCAAAGTTACAAACCTTAAATTAAAGCTAATAAAAGATCTCCCCTTTACAAATAAAACAAAACCTTTATTTATGTAAGTTACAGTAAAGGAACAAAAAATAAATGAAAAAAAAATAAAAAGAAAAGGAAAAGAAAGTAGGAGATGATAGACAAATAGCAGGGGACCGATCGACCGGGGCCTCAGACCGGTCGACCGCGGCAAAAGGGAAAAACCCACTAGAACCATTGTAGGCAGAAATTGAAATCACCGGTCGACCGGTGGGGCTGGGCCGATCGACCGGTCATAGCAGCAAACCATCCCCTGCATTCCATATGCGTGCAGCCAAGCCCCACCGAATTTCCTACCAATTCCCACATGGCAGCTAACATACACCAAGACCCATACACCTCCATGGTCAAGCTCCAAAGTCAAAACCCAATAACAACACAAAACTCCCATGTCGAGAGCTACTGCAAACCAAAACCCGAGCTCCCATGGCGAAGACTCGCACCCAAGACCCATATTGTCAAAACCCACCATTAATGGCCAAAGTCCAAAACCCAAATGGGTGTAACCCAGGACAACCATGCCCAAGACCCAAGACAACCTTCAATTTTGTGAATGGCCATAGATTTAGGCTCCAATTTGTGTTCCATCAAAACCCGAGCCAAATCCCAAGTCAAAACCCAAATCTCCATAAGTTTGCTACAAAAAAAATGAGTTAGGACATGGGGGGGGGGGGGGGGTATTATTTGATTTGTTATAAAAGAGAAAAGGGACCTGGGTGGAATTAATAAAATTGTTATTTATTTCTTTTAATTCTTCTTCCGATTAAAGATTCTTGTTTTTTTCGTTCGGACTCCGATTTGCGCACCGTTCGCTATCACGCGAAGCTTGGCCCGATACCTAAAACTTCTATAAATTCTTCGAGAAAAATTCCCGAAGTGTAAAATTATGAAAATGCCCCTAAACGTGCTAATCGCGATGGAACTTTACCAGAACGCGCCCAAACTCCATACTAAGCACTTTAATACCTATAATAACTCAATTATACCTTAAATAACATGTTAGCATATAAGACAGAGGTTGTATGATTAATGATCATAATTACATGCATTTAAGTACCCGAGGGGGATAAAATGCACATGTTAAAAGGTTATAAAGTGCAATATTCGATACGAATCAGGCGCCATGCCAATAGTGGACTGGTAGGAATTATTATACACAAACTCTACCAGTGGAAAGTACTACTCCCAACCTCCCCTAAAATCCAATATATACATACTGAGAAAATTCTCCAGCATCTGATTAACCCTCTTCGTCTGACCATCAATTTGTGGTTGTTAAGTCGTATCAACTACAACTTAGTCCCCATCGCCTCCTGGAAACTCTACCAAAAATGGGACATAAAGATCTTGTCCCATTTAGACATAATATTAATCGGTACGCCATGTAACCTCACTATCTCGACTATAAAGAGCTGAACGTACTTTCCCATCGTATAATCCATTCGAATTGACAAAAAGTGGGCCACCTTGGAGAGACAATACACAATGACCCATATGGAATTGTGACCCCTCTGTGACATCGATATCCCCGTAATGAAGCCCATTGATATACTCTCCCATTTCCAAACCAGAATCTCCAACGGCTATAACTTCCGAGTTGGCCTCTGATGGTCTACCTTCACTAATGGATAAGTGGCACACTTCGAGACAAAATCAACAATGTCTTGCTTGATATTAGCCCATATATACTATCTTCACATGTCGTGGTACATCTTATATCTACTGGGATGTACCATAAATCTCGATCCATGGGACTTTGTCATAACAACAGGTCATAAGTCCCCATCTTCTAGGGCTATAAGCCTCCCATTGAAGTGTAAGCCTCCCTTTGAACTAATCGAGTAAGACTCTGCCCCTCTACCAATAATTGTCGCACTCTGTCCTGTCTAAAAATTGATCTACTACCCGAGCCCTCATAACACTTATAATGATCTCGGGTATGATAGTCAACCCTTCCATGCAAGCCCTGGCAACTGCACCATCCTGTCAAAGCTCACTCCACTTCGCTTTCCAGATCGTCGCTAACTGCCCCATAGGTCTTTGGCTCAATGCGTCTGCCACCATGTTAGCCTTCCCTGAGTGGTACTAAATTTCAAATTGATAGTAATTATTGAACTCTAACCATCTATGATGTTGAATAGTGAGATCCTTTTGAGTGAACAGATACAGTAGCGACTTATGATCCGTAAACATGATATATTCTCCCTCATGAGATAATGCCACAAAAAATGATCGTAGCTAGCTCTAAATCATGCGTGGAATAACCTATATCTTAATCCTTAAGCTTGTGAGAAGCGTAACCTATAGCCCGATCCTTATGCTATAGCAAACTCTCAAATTCATGTAACGACGCATTGATAAATACAAAGTACTCCATTCCTCCCCTAGGCAGTGCGAGCACAGGTGATGAAGTTAATTTGTCTTTTAGCTCATCGAAAGTTAACTGATAGTAATCATCCCACACAAACGGCACCCCCTTGCGAGTCAGATTTGTCAACGAACCCGTAATCTTTAAAAACCCTTTAATAAAATGGCGATATTACCTTATTGATGATGCAAGGAATCACCACTTCAATTAAGTATACAACTCAAGTTCTGGATCTGCTAACAATGGTGAAATTTTGATAATAGTATAAGAGATATATGTAACTAAAATATGGGATGAGAGATAAGGAAGACACAATCATATAAGTGGTTCGACCTTGGCTTACGCCATAACTATGGAAAAAAGGCCATTAATGGAGTTACTAGCTTTCTCTCTCTAAATGCACAAAGTGAAGAAGTTTCAGTAGGGTTTTTTATTTTCGACCCTTTATGAGGATGGTAAAGTTTCCTTTTATATGGTTGGGGGTGCGCAATGTCACCCCCAAGAATGCACCTGTTGTGCATAAGATGGATGAACAAATGAGAGAATTCCACCGGTTTCCTACATGTGTATGTCACGATGAAAGAATATTCATCCCACGTGGGGGTTGATATTTTATAATGATTTTATCCACGTGTCTTCTCAGTGTCCAAGTCACATGTTCTGTGCGAGATGTTGATGTAGGTTCTAGAAGGTCTCGACTGGTCGAGACTGAATAAGTGTATTCTTAGCGAACAAGGTTGAGAGTGACACCTGTTTTGCAAATAATGTGATGAGTCTCGACTTGAAGGTGTCGCATGTGGCCGACGCGTGGTAAGGTTAAGACTTGAAAACACCATGTTATGAGTATAGTGATAGCCTTTGTAGATGATCATAAATATTTTTTTTGAATAGGTCTCGGAGGCCGAGATTGTTGGGTGTGGATCATCGAGATGTGGGCCCATATATGGACGAGTCTGAGTTGCACTATGGGGGTCCCAATAGAGGGATGAGTCTCGTCCAGACGAGGTCACACTTATGTATATCAATCACCCATCATACCTTAGTCTTCAATGTATATAGGAGGCTGAGGTGTAAAGTCATCTGACCCCCTACGATGAGATGCGACCTTGGTGATGTGAGTGGACTGGTGAGGTGCCAGAAGAGCCGTTTTGGAGTCTTAACAGTGACGTCTTGGTGTCCTCAAATGTACACTTATTAGCATGTAGTTGGTGTAATACCCCGTTATTTTGAGGGTTATTTATGAATATTTTTCAAGTATTCAATAATATTATTATTTTATTAATCGGGGATAATATAATTTTTTTTGGTTTGAAATCGAATCAAACATTTAAATTTAAATTATTTTTGGACATTTTGTAATGGTTTAAATATGTAAAGTTGACAATTTTGAATTAAAGGGCAATATAGTAATATAGGTCAGATTAGGGACCAAGCTAAGGTTTGAGAGAGAGAGTATATAAGGAATATTATGGGTGATTATAAGGAAAGGGAGATAAAAAAGAGAGGCCAAAGCCGAAATCCAAAGAGGCGAAAATGAGTGGAAAGAGAAGAGCCAATTTGGAATGTTTAGATCTTCTTTTTGAGTGCATTTGGGTGAGATTTGAGAAAAACTCAAAACACATACCTGACTCAATTTTTCGTGAAAAATCCAAATCTGAAGTCGGATTGGAAATTCGAATAATTTTTTGATCTTATTTTTCTGTTTTTAATATAGGCCTATTTGAGGTTATCTCGTGTTGGGGCTAGAACGTGATTTGATTATTTTCGTGAGAGGAACGTGATGGTGCGATCATATTTTAAGTCTGAATTTATGTGATGATTCATGTGATGATTTTGAGGTATGGAGTTTTACACAATATTCTCTTTAAATCTCTCAAAAATTATTCCCTTTGAATTCTTGCGATTATTGAACTCATATTTGAATTGTTAAATTCATTGAAATATAGAAAAATAATTGTTGAAATTATTTTGATTCATGTGGCATCATTATATTGTTGTTGAGCACTTTCATGAGATTTTAATATGGCACGGATGTTGGGCACCCACCAAAATTCCTACTTCCCGAGCTATGGCTTGATAAAGCATATGCGGATGGGGTGAGGCCTGGTGATCCGGTTAATGTGTTGTTGAGAAATTTATTGATAAATTCTTTGAGATTTGCATTTGATTTGAATATTCGTACTCGTGTTGGTACGCTTTATTCATCTCTAATATATTTGTTGATCATCTTTCCTGTCGTATTGTGTACTTTCCCATGCTTTCTTTGGAGATAGAAAATTTTGAGGATGTGTTAGGCATTATGGTGAGGACGTTTAGAATTAATTTGAGGACTTTAGTGTGTGATTTTTGGAAAATAGAATCGAGTAGCATTTTTTTTGAATGTTAAGTTTTGTCGAATTTCGAGGACGAAATTCCTTTTCAAGGGGGGAAGTATGTAATACCCCATTATTTTGAGGGTTATTTATGAATATTTTACAAGTATTCAGTAATATTATTATTTTATTAATCGAGGATAATATAATTTATTTTGGTTTTAAATCGAATCAAACATTTAAATTTAAATTATTTTTGGACATTTTGTAATGGTTTAAATACGTAAAGTTGACAATTTTGAATTAAAGGGCAATATAGTAATATAGGTTAACTTAGGGACCAAGCTAGGGTTTGAGAGAGAGACTATATAAGGAATATTATGGGTGATTATAAGGAAAGGGAGATGAAAAAGAGAGGCCAAAAACGAAATCCAAAGAGGCAAAAACGAGTGGAATGAGAAGAGCCAATTTGGAATATTTAGATCTTCTTTTTGAGTGCATTTGGATGAGATTTGAGAAAAACTCAAAACACATACCTGACTCAATTTTTCGTGAAAAATCCAAATCTGAAGTCGGATTGGAAATTCGAATAATTTTTTGATATTATTTTTCTGTTTTTAATATAGGCCTATTTGAGGTTATCTCGTGTTGGGGCTAGAACATGATTTGATTATTTTCGTGAGAGGAACGTGATGGTGCGATCATATTTAAAGGCTGAATTTATGTGATGATTTTGAGGTATGGAGTTTTACACAATATTCTCTTTAAATCTCTCAAAATTTATTCCCTTTGAATTCTTGCGATTATTGAACTCATATTTGAATTGTTAAATTCATTGAAATCTAGAAAAATAATTGTTGAAATTATTTTGATTCATATGGCATCATTATATTATTGTTGAGAATGTTGTCATGAGATTTTAATATTGCACGGATGTTGGGCACTTGCCAAAATTCATGCTTCCTGGGCTATGGCTTGATAAATCATATGCGTATGGGGTGAGGCCTGGTGACCGGGTTAATGTGTTGTTGAGAAATTTATTGATAAATGATTTGAGATTTGCATTTTATTTGAATATTCGTACTCGTGTTGTTACGCTTTATTCATCTCTAATATATTTGTTGAGCATCTTTCCTGTCGTATTGTGTACTTCTCCACATTTTCTTTTAGTGGTAGGCTAGCGCGAATTTGGGCGCTATGGATTAATTGGAGATTTTTTTTAGCTTGGAAATTTTGGGAAGAATAATCGAGAGAGAAGATTTGTATTTATTTTTGTTGTATAGAGCATTTGGAGATTTATATTATTTCGAGAGACTTTGTTGTATTGAATTTGAAGAATTGAGATTAGTGGTTTCGTTTATATTGTGGAATTTTTTTAGATTCTCTATACACATTGTTATTGTGGAATTAGTTTAGTTTTATCGATAGTGGCGCTCCGCTCCGCTCCGCTTTCCCTGGGCGGGCGAGGTGTTACAGTTGGTGTGGCGTGTAGCCCTAGAAGTGGAGTCATGAATGCGTATTGGGAAGCTAGGCCCTAATGATGTGTATTAGTAAATGTCTTTAATCATTGCCAGGTTTAAACCCCAAACCATTTCCTTTTCTTTCTTCTCCAACCTTCCCACCTAAGAGTTCTTGCCAAACAAGAGAATTATATTCTCTCTCTCCTTAATTCTCCTTATTCCAGGCGAGTCTTTCATTATTTTCCTTCGCTTCGAGCTTCCTTTCTTCTCAGGTAACCCTTTTTGCCCTTCCTTTATTTTCATTTCCCCTTTCTATTGGATGATTTCTATTTTTATTTTTCTCCCGTGACCTTTACATTTTTTGGTCATCATTTCTAGAGGCAGTAGGGTGTATTTGGTGGGTTTAGGGTGTTATTAAAGTTATATAGGGTTCTTAGGTTAGCATTTAGGACAAAAGGTCCCTTTCTAGACATCAGTTGATTTTCCTGGTGAGTTTTCTGGTTTTCTTCTCCGACAATACTCAAACCTGTTCTTGATTGGTTCTTGGTTAAAACATTTAAGTTCCCTCAATAATCTTAAAGTCAACATAGGTCAACATCATTTCTATTTTTCATATACCGAAGATTATACAAGTTAGGAGAGTAGTATCCCCATCTTAGAGAACATATACTTAGAGAAATTTGTTGTGACACCCCGACTAATTAAATGTCGGGTAGCTACTCCTTTATTCAAATTAATACAAAATGTCAAGTTGGTTCAGTTCATAACATCACTGTCGAAAACGTTTATTTAAACAATTACTAGCCACCTAATATTTTAAAAAGCGAGATGTCAATTTTTATTTACTTAGATTACCATGCAACCAATTAAATTATGAGCTAAAGTGAACACAATCACATCACAGTCACAATAGAATTATAATGGAATAAAAATGAGTCTGGAGGAACACTCCTCTGAATAATCCAAATACTGAATAAAACCATATACAAAGTCTGAATAATTAATTAATTAACTCCAACACTGAAATAAACTGAGTATGATAAAACTGTCTCTAAAAGAAGTGGGGCGACATGCCCTAACAACTGAAGAAATCTGAAATGGAGTCAATGTAGAAAGTGGAGGCGTCTACTATCGAGGTTCTGTAACTTCCACAGCAGCTATAGCACGTCACTGGAATGGAACTCCTAAGCTTGGTGTCCCTGTTGCTGGGCACCTAAAAGTTTTTATAAGAAAATAGATTTGAAAGCAAACGAGTAGCAAGTGTTTAATAACATTAAACAGTGAATATAAAATACATGTTAGTTACGTGCACTCACATGAGTTCCTCACCTCTTAACTAATTGTGCACTCTTAACGTATCAGTAACCCATCCTAGTTATGTCACTATCTAGTAGTCTATTTCACCACTTGACTTCACGATACAGTATAAGGGTCGATACCAGACATTTAAATATAAACTGTGAATCTTCCTTTTTATTTCTCTGATTTACCTAAGATAATTATTATATGAATTTCCCATTTTTAACTCTACTAAAAACGTCCCAAGTATTCACAATTACACTTTAATAAAAAGTCTATTTCAATTTCCAATATAATAATCTCATCATAAATATACAATAAGGGCACCCCTAGGCTAAGCTGCGGTGCACACATACTCTGCTATCGAATCCCGGTACATCACGTACATAAGTACAACATAACCGTTTCAATAAGCAACAATCACACATAATGGAGGCAAAAATAGTTCACATACCCATGGGCCACGCACATACCTACGCTCCCATGGTCAGTTGACTTATTAACTCACAAATAAGTCATTCACAACCCTATGTCCTTAAGGTACCAATCTAAATCCCCCCGTAGGCACACAAGGATTAGATGGCCCAGCTCGAAAGCCGAACTCCTGTGATAGCAAGTATTGTAGGTATGTTTTACACATAAGTCCATATACAAAGAAATCAAACCACTTAGATATCTTAAAATATTAAATAAGGTATATTCTACATTCATATACCGTTATTTCGATTTGTACATCTTTAAGTCTCGGAATAATATATTATAGACCGCCGACACATCTCACGTCGTAGTTTCAAGTACCTAAAACCTAACCCACAAAGGTGACCAAGTCTCCTGTTATTCCCACATTTAAATCAACTATTCTTAAGGTCCTCATTTCTTCCATTAACCTTATGTTATCCAACTATCTAAAACTTACTCATCAATTCTAAATCTCAAATAGTATTACACTCGTCGAGCCTTATTAAGTTTAATATAATTCCCAATTTGACTTCTAATTATAATTCTAGTCTCACAAATATGCCTACTGGTCTTCCTTAAATCTAAGAGTATTCACAAAGTCCCCACCAATAATTCTCTAGGGTCGAAATTGTTAAAATCCTACAAAGGCAAAATTTAACCGATTCCGGGAAGGTCGATCGATCAACCTGGGAGTATCGATCGATCGATGGTGGTCAATCGATCGACCTGGGAGTCTCGATCGATCGAACGCACCAGATATGCTACGGCCTGCTTCATTTTTCAATCCAAAACTTATTCCAAAACTTCATTACAGGGTATGAAAATCTAATCTAACGTTATAGACTCATCATACAACCAACATACATCATTGTTAACGTTCCAAAACCTTTTAATCATCAATCATTGGCATTATATGGATCAAAACTTCAATACAAACCCTAGTTTTCTATTTTCTTCAAGAACATTAATAAATCTTCTGTTCAATTCATTTTTGAATCATAAAAAGTCATATTTGGGGTACTAAATTTGTCCAGAACAGATCTACATATAACTACTTACCCAAATTTAGAGTTTTACATCAAATTCATTTGGTTTTTCATCAAATCTTTCAAGACAATCATGATTTCTACACTAAGCATGGAGGAAATATTCATTGAACTAATGAAACCAAAGCACTTGACTTAGATTTGTTCTTTTGATTTGTTTTTGGTGATCAAAGGCTGAATCTCTCCATTTTTCGGTCACAAATCCTTCCCAATTGGTGGTGGTGGGTGGTGGTTTGTTTTGGAACTCCTTGAAACTTCTCTCTGACTCCCGTAGCCCACTTCTATTGTTTTTGGCTGATAATGGACTTTGTGGCCTCTCTAATAATATATAATTAACCTCAAAAATTCGTGGGTGTTAACTCCTATATTTTCAAAATTACCAAAATACCCTTCTGGGTTGTCGGTTTGGCCTAAAAATGCCCCTGGACCCAAACTAAATCCCCGGCTAGTGTTTTCTGACTATCTCGACCCCTCCGGACACGTTGGCGCACTAAAAATGAGCATTCGGTTGTTAAAAAATATAAATTTCTTTTTAAACTAATTAAATTCATTCCTGACGCGACTGACACGCGCATCCCAACTTAATTTCCCAAATTATCGTATTTCTGCCTCGCGACAATTTTAATATTTAATACTCATATATTACCATATATACTCAGTAATATTCAATATTATCATCATAATCATATACCAACTTGCGTCTTGTTAGTATTTAAATCAGGATTAATATCCAATTAATTCTCATTTAATTAATTAATCCATTAAATAAAAATCAATAAAATTACGGGGTATTACATCTTTCCCCCTAATAACTGAATTTTGTCCCGAAATTCAGAAATAAAGTATACCTGGCAAAAATAACTCTGAATAACGCTCGCACATCTCATCCTCGCGCACCCATGTGAAGTCCTCGGTATTATGATGCCGTCACTGCACGCGTACTAACGGTACTATCTTTGACCTCAGTTTCCTCTCGCTGTGGTCCAGAATAGCAATCGGCCCCTCGTAGGAACTATCAGGCTGAAGATCGATGTTCTCCAAAATAATGTGGGTGTGGGGCAAATCGTCCCTAAGATATCTCCTTAGCGAGGAAATATGGAACACGTCATGAATCCTATGCAAGTGTTCCGGTAATCCAAGTCTATATGCTATTGGCCCACTCCGCTCGATGATAGGAAATGGCCCCACATATCTTGGTGCCAGTTTTCCCTTCTTCCCAAAATGCATAATCCCCTTCATCGGAGATACTCTTAGTAACACCTAGTCCCCCACCTTGAACTCTCTAAAGAACCTCTTAGCATCGACATAACTCTTTTGTCGATTCTGAGCTACCCGAATGCGGCTCCATATCATCTCTATCCTTGCCGAAGTATCCTGAATCACCTCCGTCCCAAGGAGTTTGTTATCCCCCACTTCTAACTAACATGCTGGGGAACGACAAGGTCTACCGTATAATGCCTCGAATGGAGACATGCCAATGGTGAACTGGTAGGAGTTATTATAAGCAAACTCCACCAGTGGAAGGTACTGCTCCCAACCACCTCCAAAGTCTAGGATGCACATACGCAACATGTCCTCCAACATTTGATTTTTCCGCTCGATTTGCCCATTTGTCTGCGGGTGATACGCCGTACTCAGCAGCAACTCCGTACCCATGGCCTCTTGGAAACTCTACCAAAATTGTGAAACAAATATCTTATCTCGGTCAGACACGATATTAAGAGGCACCCCGTGAAGTCTCACTATCTACGTAATGAAAATCTGGGCATATTGTCTTGTAGTGTAGTTTGTCCGGGCTGGCAGAAAATGAGCCACTTTGGTCAACCTATCCACGATTACCCATATGGAGTCGTGACCCCTCTGCGAAGTAGGTAACCCCGTGATAAAGTCCATGGAAATGTTCTCCCATTTCCACATAGGAACCTCTAATGGCTGTAGAAGTCCTGTCAGTCTCTGATGGTTCACCTTTACCAGCTGACAAGTGGCACATTTAGAAACGAACTCGACAATATCTCTCTCCATCCCTCTCCACCAGTATTGTCGCCTCATATCTTGGTACATCTTATCCCCACCAGGATGTATCGCGAACCGCGAACCGTGCGACTCCGTCATAACCTCGTGTCGCAAGTCTTCCCCTTCAGGAACAACCAGTCTCCCATTAAAGCGTAAGCCCCCATCTGAACCAACGGTATAGGACTCCGCTCCCTCTGCTAGTAATCTAACTATATTCTCAGACAAAATGGGTCTTTTGTCTGGGCTTGTATCACTCTCATAATAATCTAGGGCGTAATGGTCATTATCGACATGAATGATCGGGCCACTGCGTCCTGGTATCCCAACTCCTTCCACTTTGCTCTCCACACTTCGGCCACCTCACCTACTGGCCTACGGCTCAACGCGTCTGCTACCATGTTATCCTTTCCTGGGTGGTACTGGATATCGAACTGATAATCCTTTACGAACTCAAGCCACCTACGTTGACGCATATTTAATTCTTTCTGCGTGAAGAGGTATTGTAGGGACTTGTGATCCGTGAATAAATGAAATTTCTCCCCCAAGAGATAATATCTCCAAATCTGAAGAGAAAAAACAACTACTGCTAACTCCAAGTCATGGGTGGGGTAATTCTTCTCATGAGGCTTAAGCTTACGGGAAGCATAAGCTATGGCCTGACTCTCCCGTTTCAGTACACCTCCAAGTCCTTGTAAGGATGCATCGGTGTAGACTAGATCCTCAACTCCCGATCTGGTCAATGCTAACACTAGCATTGAGGTCAACTTGTCTTTCAACTCATCGAATGCCAACTGACAGGCATCTCTCCAGATGAATGGCACTCCTTTGAGAGTCAGATGTGTCAAAGGACCCGCTATCTTTAAGAAACACCGAATAAACCTTCTGTAGTATCCTGCCAGGCCCAAGAAACTACGGATCTCAGTCGGTGTCATGGGATGTCCCCACTCCCTTGTCGCGGATACCTTTCCCGGATCAACATATATCCCTCTGTCTGAGATAATGTGCCCCAAAAACTGAACCCCCTTTAGCCAAAACCCACACTTCTCGTACTTTGCATACAGCTCGTTCTGACGCAGCATCTGCAAAACCTGCCTCAGGTGCTCGGTGTGTTCCTCCTCTGTCTGGGAATAAACCAAAATGTCATCAATGAAAACGATGATGAACCGGTCTGGGAGCTCTCTGAATACCTTATTAATCAAGTCCATAAACACGGCTGGGGCATTGGTTAGGCCAAAGGGCATAACCCGAAACTCATAGGAACCATATCTCGTCAAGAAAGCAGTCTTTGAGATGTCTTGTTCCCTGATACGTAACTGATGGTATCCCGATCGCAAGTCAATCATTTAGAAGAAGGAAGCTCCTCTCAACTAGTCGAATAAGTCATCGATTCGGGGCAACGGATACTTATTCCGTATCGTGACTTTATTCAACTCCCGATAATCTACGCACAACCTCAAAGATCCATCCCTCTTCTTTACGAACAACACAGGGGCACCCCGTGGCGAAGTACTCCTACGGATAAATCCCTGACCCAACAGCTATTCTATCTGATCCCGTAGCTCTCTCATCTCTGCTGGAGCCATACGGTAAGGTGCACGAGCTATAGGCCGAGTGCCCGACATCAAATCGATAACAAAGTCTATCTCTCTACTAGAAGGTAATCCTAAAATATCCTGGAATACATCAGCAAACTCCCTAACAACTGGAATCGAATCGAGTGGTATCACCACTTCCTTAGAGGTCTCCTCCTCTATGTAATACAAGTGAGTGGACGATCCTCCCTCTGGGCAAGGCATCGCCACTAAAAACATCTCTTGCCCGGGTATGGCAAAAATAATACTCCTGCTAAAACAATCAATCATGTCTCGATACGCAACTAGCCAATCCATGCCAACGATAGCATCGTACTCAGTCATATCTAACACTAACATATCAGCAGGTAAAGTAAACCTCCCGATCTCGATACCCACACCTCTACATATAAGAGATATCATAGAACCCCTACTCAATGGTAAATCTACGCAAGTAACTATGCTCTCCGTAGTGTCTAACAACCCTATGGTGTGTGCAAACCTCATGGCAATGAAACAGTGTGTGGCCCCCGTATCAAATAAAATACGCCCCATAGTCCCCTGAATAGAGAACATACCCTCAATAGTGGGTGGATCGTGTGGGGCTGCGGCCTGCTGGAGCTGATAAACTCGCCCGTACTGAAGCTGTCCTTGTTGGATTGGGACTGCTGGGATGGGTGGTAAAACTGGCATTTATGGTGGTGCTGGAAGGGAGACGGGAAACATAGGTCTCCGGGGCTCGTGTCGAGCACCCTGTTGCTGCTGCTGTGAGGCCCTGTCCCTTTCAGGACACTCTTAGCGTTTGTGGCCAATCTTGCCACAAATAAAACATTTCCCCGCAAAGTTCCCCCCTCTCTGACCCTGCTAGCTACGGCCCTGGTAGCCGTTGCCATTCCTCCCCTGGCCGTGCTGGCCCTGCTGAAACTGTTGTTATTGGCCATGTTGGACGTGCTGACCTTGATGGCCATGCTAACTCTGCTGGCCATGATGAAAACCTCCCTGACCATTTCTGAAACCTCCAGATCAAAATCTCTTAGAATCCCCCTACTGGGAACTATGATCACTCTGCCTGTGCTGACCCTGAGTTGACTTTGCCCCGCTGGCACCATTTCCCCCTTTCCTACCCTGATGGATGGATTCTCCTGATCGCTTACCCTCTGACAAGTGAAAGCGGTGGTACTGACAGTGAAGCAGTGCTGCGTTAACCACATCAGAATAAGTGGCCAATGAGAGATTTCCTAGTAAGTACTGACGGATCCTCCAAGTCAACCCATCAATGAATTTTTGTATCTTCTTCTCTTCGGTCGGAATCTCATCGGGAATGATGTTCAGAAGGTTGGTGAACTCGGCCTCATACTCTGCCACTATCTTCCCCTCCTGCTTAAGGTTCATCAACTTTCTCCACATCTCGGTATGAACTGCTAAGGGAAAGTACTTTCGGTCAAACCGCACCCAGAACTCCTGAATGGTAAGAATATCTCTCTCCTCCATGGTGGTAATGGACTCCCACCACTACAACGCTGACCCTACCAGCTTAAAAGTAGTCAGTATCTGTCTCTGCACATCCGTACACTCATAAATCCTCAAGTGTCTTTGGATGTCCTTCTTCCACTGACTGGACATAACAACGTTGGAGCTACCTGCAAACTCCGGAGGGTGTGCCTTTTGAAAGGAATCACAAACACGTTCCTAAGAAGACGGGAAAGTATGATCCTGGATCGGGGCTACCACTGGCGCCTGAGGTGGTGCCTGCTGCACAACTGCTATAGTGGCATTTACCGCTTGGGCTACAAAGGCGGCAACCTCTGTGGCATTCATGGAACCCTGAACTGGTGCAGTCTGTGGCTCGGGCTGAGCATCCCTGGGAACTCTCTGTGCACGTCGTGTAGGCATCTGAAATGAGAGAGAAGTCTTATAAGTTCATAGTTATTATCTCAAAATAGCTGAAGAGCGAAAGATACACAAAAGAGTACAACAGTCCTAAAATATAGTGCTCAATATCAAAGAACGCTACGCGAAAACATAACAAGCCGTACAGATCCTAAGGACACTAGAACCTGATGCTCTGATACCACATGTGACACCCCGACTAATTAAATACCGGGTAGCTACTCCTTTATTCAAATTAATACAAAAGGTCAATTTGGTTTAGTTCATAGCATCACTGTCGAAAACATTTATTTAAACAATTACTAGCCACATAATATTTTAAAAAGTCAGATGTCAATTTTTATTTACTTAGATTACCATGCAACCAATTAAATTATGAGCTAAAGTTAACACAATCATATCACAGTCACAATAGAATAATAATGGAATAAAAATGAGTCTGGAGGAACACTCCTCTGAATAATCCAAATACTGAATAAAACCATACACAAAGTCTGAATAATTAATTAATTAACTCCAACACTGAAATAAACTGAGTATGATAAAACTGTCTCTAAAAGAAGTGGGGCGACATGCCCTAACAAATGAAGAAATCTGAAATGGAGTCAATGTAGAAAGTGGAGGCATCTACAATCGAGGTCCTGTAACTTCTATAGCAGCTAAAGCACGTCACTGGAATGGAACTCCTAAGCTTGGTGTCCCTGTGGCTGGGCACCTAAAAGTTTTTACAAGAAAATACATTTGAAAGCAAACGGGTAAGAGCCCAAGGTGAAAACAGTTTAAAATATAGCAAGTGTTTAATAACATTAAACAGTGAATATAAAATACATGTTAGTTACGTGCACTCACATTAGTTCCTCACCTCTTAACTAATTGTGCACACCTAACGTATCAGTAACCCGTCCTAGTTATGTCACTATCTACTAGTATATTTCACCACTTGACTTCACGATATAATATAAGGGTCGATACCAGACATTTAAATATAAACTGTGAGTCTTCCTTTTTATTTTTCAGATTTACCTAAGATAATTATTGTATGAATTTCCCATTTTTAACTCTACTAAAAACGTCCCAAGTATTCACAATTACACTTTAATAAAAAGTCTATTTCAATTTCTAGTATAATAATCTCATCATAAATATACAATAAGGGCACCGTTAGGCTAAGCTGCGGTGCACACATACTCTGCTGTCGAATCCCAGTACATCACGTACATAAGGACAACGTATTCTGAATATCTCAAGAACCGTTTCAATAGGCAACAATCACACATAATGGAGGCGAACATAGTTCACATACCCATGGTCCACGCACATACCTACGCTCCCATGGTCAGTTGACTTATTAACTCACAAATAAGTCATTCACAACCCTATGTCCTTAAGGTACCAATCTAAATCCCCCCGTAGGCACACAAGGATTAGATGGCCTAGTTCGAAAGCCGACCTCCTGTGATGGCAAGTATGGTAGGTATGTTATACACATAAGTCCATATACAAAGCAATCACACCACTTAGATATCTTAAAATATTAAATAAGGTATGTTCTACATTCCTATACCGTTATTCCGATTTGTACACCTTTAAGTCTCCGAATAATATATAATATAGACCGCCGACACATCTCACATAGTAGTTTTAAATACCTAAAACCTAACCCACAAAGGTTGGCAAGTCTCCTATTATTCCCACGTTTAAATCCACTATTCTTAATGTCCTCATTTTTGCCATTTACCTTATGTTATCCAACTATCTAAAACTTACTCATCAATTCTAAATCTCAAATAGTATTACACTCGTCGAGCCTTATTAAGTTTAATATAATTCTAAATTTGACTTCTAATTATAATTCGAGTCTCACAAATATGCGTACTGGTCTTCCTTGAATCTAAGAGTATTCACAAAGTCCCCACCAATAATCCTCTATGGTCGAAATTGTTAAAATCCAACAAAGGCAAAATATAACTGATTCTGGGAAGGTCGATCGATCGATCGATGGTGGTCGATCGATCGACCTGGGAGTCTCGATCGATCGAACGCACCAGATAGGCTACGGCCTGTTTCGTTTTTCAATCCTAAACTTGTCCCAAAACTTCATTACAGGGTATGAAAATCTAATCTAACGTTATAGGCTCATCATACAACCAACATACATCATTGTTAACGTTCCAAAACCTTTTAATCATCAATCATTGGCATTATATGGATCAAAACTTCAATAAAAACCCTAGTTTTCTATTTTCTTCAAGAACATTAATAAATCTTATCTTCAATTCGTTTTTAAATCATCAAAAGTCATATTTGGTGTACTGAATTCGTCCAGAATAGATCTACATATAATTCCTAACTCAAGTTTAGAGTTTTACATCAAATTCATTTGGTTTTCATCAAATCTTTCAAGACAATCATGATTTCTACACTAAGCATGGAGGAAATATTCATTGAACTAATGAAACCAAATCACTTGACTTAGATTTGTTCTTCTGATTTGTTTTTGGTGATCAAAGGCTGAATCTCTCCTCTTTCCGGTCACAAATCCTTCCCAATTGGTGGTGGTGGGTGGTTGTTTGTTTTGGAACTCCTTGAAACTTCTCTCTAACTCTAGTAGCCCACTTCTATTGTTTTTGACTGATAATGGCCTTAGTGTACTCTCTAATGATATATAATTAACCTCTAAAATTCGTGGGTCTTAACTCCTATATTTTTAAAATTACCAAAATACCCTTCTGGGGTTGCCGGTTTGGCCTAAAAATGCCTCGGGACCCAAACTAGACCCCCGGCTAGTGTTTTCTGACTATCTCGACCCCTCCGGACACGTTGGCGCCCTAAAAATGACCATTCAGTTGTTAAAAAATATAAATTTTCTTTTAAACTAATTAAATTCATTCCTGACGCGACTGACAGACGCATCCCAACTTAATTTCCCAAATTGTCGTATTTCTGCCTCACGGCAATTTTAATTTTTAATACTCATATATTATCATATATACTCAGTAATATTCAATATTATCATCATAATCATATACCAACTCGCGTCTCGTTAGTATTTAAATCCGAATTAATATCCAATTAATTCTTATTTAATTAATTAATCCATTAAATAAAAATCAATAAAATTACGGGGTATTACATTTGCAAGGCCGAGGCCAAGGCTAAAGGGAAAGTTGAAGCCGAGTCCTAACTTCCCTGAAACCCAATTCCTTTATTTATCGTTCATCCTTCTTTACTTCTTACTTAACCTGCTCCAACCGAGCCTAGGGTTATCATTAGTATAAGCAGTGACACAATGTCAGTTGCCTTCTTTGGGGATTCATAGTCCACATATTCCTCAAGCTATACTCTAGACCACGTTCCCAAACCATCAAATTATCGGCATAGGCTAGGGCTGAGTACTTTGAGGAAGCCATGTAGGTCCCTGACTTTCGTTTGGATGAGGGTGGGACCACCGAGTCTAGTAATAAGGGTCACCCCCAAACTCCATAAAACCAGTTAGAAGGCGCTGAGTTTAAGGTTATTAAAATTTTGTATGACAATAAGCTGAGAGTAAAGGTGGCATTCCATCAACCACCAATGTCTATACCGATCTCGGCGATGACTGAGGCTGATTTTACAAGTAGAGATCCCCATGGTTAAACCCTTATAGACAATGAGGACGAGGATGAGGATAGTGATGAGGAAGAATTGGGCACCTCGTATGCCTCAACAATCCCTAGTGATGTTTAGTAGACGAATATAATTTTGTGGAGACATCTCTATGGCATGAAGTATTCAATCAGGATGAGAGTCCCTTTTGAGGACGAGAGAGCATTTAGTAGCCAAGTTGAAGGTGAGGTTGTTGTTTATGAACATATGTTTAAAGTCAGCTTTTGGATTCCCATCCATCCAAATATTAAGGATATCCTTTCTAGTATCGTGATATCCCCCAACGCATGGAGGATAATGCTTGGGGATATTTAGCTTTGGAAGCTGGCATACAAGGCCGACCTTTCAGTTAGCATTTTTAGGGCCCGTTACACGGTTTCCACTCAAAAATTTGCGCCATGATACTTTCACTTTGTGGCTCAGCATTCTGATAAGAAACTTGTCCATATCAACCAAACTTTCAATCATGATTGGAAGTATCGGTACTTTTCTATCACTGGTGACTTGGAGTTTGAAGACGATGCCCTTTTTAGTGATGATGAGCCAAGAGTTCCCAAAAAAGTGGGGTAAGGTATCTATGTCTGCCAAACTTGATCCCAACCTTGGTATAGATGACCGGATGAAAATTGATCACATTTGTACTTGTGGAAAAAATAAGGGACTGGTTGTGTTTGAGGCTTTTATGAAGACGAATCTTTTGTCCAAGACCGGGATGGGGGTCGACCCCCTAACTAAATTGCCTAAGTTCATTTTTACAAATAACTTTATAATCGTCTTTTCTTGATTCTTTTCTAGATGATACTTATCATTTTCTCTGTTTACAGATCGTCCAGTTGAAATTACAAACGAAATTTGGACCATGGCTGCTCGTGTGACTGGAAACCTTCTTTCAGAATTGGTAGGAAAAAAGGAATCTCCCTCGGCTCCTTGAAAAAAGACTACCACCTGAGGTCCCTCCCACTGTCGAGGGGTCAAAAAAGATGAAGGAAGTGCCTGAGGGAACTAGTGATAAACCACCGCAAGCACTAAAAAAAAAGGACATCTTGTCCAAAGTCACTAGGGACATGGCCATCCCTATTTCTGATGATGTTGCAGCCGCTACTAGTCTGGCCCAACTTAGCATGTCAACTGAGTTATTTCTCGGTGGCCAACTAAGGGCCTAAGATGTTGTGGGGTCAATCATGCTCGAGTGCGACAATCGATTCTTTAACACTCAAGACCCTTCTCGGGTCACTGATTTTGCGCTGCATTGGGCTACTTATGTAACTATTCTTGTCACTTTCTATATTTTCTAAGTGTTATCTCGTCTTGAGCTAATTTTCCTTCTTTTTCTGTTTTGTAGTTCATGGTTGCACTTTACAATATGTAATCTTGGGTTAAGGAGAATGCTCAATGAAGATCTGAAAAAGAAGCTTCTGGACCTTGAAGAAACTAAAAAGAAGAAGAATGCTGAGTTGGGAAAGAAACACAGATAGGCACTTTTGACTCGGAGAATGGTCCTCACGGCTAAGATAAATTATCTTTTTAAGAAGCACAAATCATAGGTTAAGGAAGTATTAGATAAGGCAATCTCAACCTTCAAGTTATTTTACGAGTTCTCCAACTATGTAATCCATCATCTGGATAGGGGTCTAATACTGTCTGTCATTGAGTATTGAATTTTCACCTAGAACTTGCTTCTACCGACCCTCAAATCCATGAGCTTTTGGAGTTATTTGATCTGGGGGACTTGGAGAGTATGGATGCTTTAAACCAAGTCCAGGACGAGACTAAGGTCCAAGAAGCTACTATCGAGACGACACTAATTACCCAAGGTACCACAGTTGGAGCTGATGATGCCAATGACTAAAAGGGAAACACTGAGACTATTCCAACTCCCATTACCTCTGAAGTACCGATCGAGGCCTTAGAATGTAATTGCCAATAGTTAAACTCATCACTTTTTTAGGGCGACCGCTTCTGGTCTCTGAGTGCCCTAGTGTAATGTCTGTATGAACAATGTCATTTTTTCTTCATAACACTTATGTAATTAGTCCACTCTTTAACTTCATCTTTTCATGTCTTATATATGAATATGAATGGATTTCTTATGTGAATGGAATTTGTGATTTTTGCACAACTGTGGTCTATTATGTTTACTTTCATCACTATCGATTGATGTTTAATCATGACACTCAATATGTTTTACCACTTGTTACAATGACTTTCATAACTACAAGTGGCATTTAATAATGAAACTTTTGCCACTATAAGTGATGTTTAATAAGGTTGATCCCCATTCTCGGTGTTATCAGGAGAGTATAAAGGAGACGAGACTCCTTATACACTTTCATATCATGGAGAGATAGATAGATAGAGAGAGAGAGAGAGAGAGATAGAGAGAGAGAGAGAGAAAGAGAGAGAGAGTAATGATCTAATTTCACCATAAAATGATGTTACAAAACCAAGAGAATTATGATCTAATTTCACCACTACAAGTGATGTCGAAAGATTGATCCTCCCTCTCGGCGTTATTTAGAGAGTATGAAGGAGATGAGATTCTTCATACACTCTCATATCACCAAGAGAATTATAATCTAATTTCACTATAAAATGATGTTACACAACCATAATCAATGATTTTTAATTTTGCCTTCACCACTATACGTGATGTCGGAAGGTCGATCTCCCTCTCGGCGTTATTGGGAGAGTATAAAGGATACAAGACTCCTCATACACTCTCATATCGTTGATAGCGTTATGATCTAATTTCATCATAAAATGATATTGCAAAACTATAATAAAATGACTTTTAATTTTATCTTCGCCACTACAAGTGATGTCGTAAGGTTAATCCTCCCTCGCGGCATTATTAGGAGAGTATGAAGGAGACGAGACTCCTAATACACTCTCGTATCGCCTAGAGAGTTCTAATATAATTTTCCATATGTTCTTTAGTTAAATGTTAGCCCAACCCAAGTAGTAATTGACGACGGTAAGCAAAATAAGTACGAAACAACACTTAGAATTTTCATTGAACTGAGAATTTTCATTCAACTAAGTTTTCACTCCATTATAATAAAACTCTTTTCCTTATAGGTAATACCAAGATGGACATTTAATTAAGAAATACATTGATCTTCTACACAAATAATACAAACAAGACTATTGATAATATCTCTTTACGTGGTCGGTATTCCACGGATCTGAGAAGGGTTCACCCTCAAGATTTTCGAGTCTGAAAGTCCCTGGTACAACCACCTCTGTTACTCTACGCGGCCCATTCCAGTTAGGATGCAACTTGTTGAGTTTCTACCAAACCTTCTTTAATACTAAATTTCCAACTATTATTGGCCTAGATTTCACCCATTTATTATAAAACCTTGCATCTCTATGTTGATAAGCCGATTGTCTGATTGCAGCATCCTCTCTTCTTTCTTCGATTAGATCTAAATCCAACCTCCTATCTCCCATATTGGCCTCTGGGTTGTAAGTTTGGTCTTTATGGTTTGGGATTCCGAGCTCTGTTGGAATAACTACCTCAGACCCATAGGCTAACATAAATGGTGTCTCTCTTGTCGGCATTCTTTTGGAAGTCCTATATGCACGTAGGACCCCATGCATCTCATCTATCCATTATCCCTTTGCATCTTTCAATTTTTTCTTGATCCCCGTCAAGTATTGTTATGTTGGTGACCTTGATCTGACCATTAGCTTATGGTAGATCAAGCACAAAAAAGA
The DNA here is from genome assembly GCA_949130495.1 of Sambucus nigra. NCBI lineage: Eukaryota > Viridiplantae > Streptophyta > Magnoliopsida > Dipsacales > Adoxaceae > Sambucus > Sambucus nigra. The sequence goes on along the minus strand of OX422216.1, from coordinate 94,648,140 downwards.
ATTGTTTAATTCTGACCTTGGTGAAATAGGCCTTCAATGACTTATCTTTATACTGCTTACCATTACCCGATATCTTGGTATGGGGCAGGCCGTATCGACAAATGATATTTATCCAAAAAAACTTGAATGTCTTACCTTCCGTGATAGTTATCATTGCCTCAGCCTCCACCCATTTTGAAAAGTAGCCTTCGGACATACTTGGCATAAAGAGCTCATGATACTTCTCTCGCATATCTTCCTCTTTCTCTCATGTCGACCTATCGGCCCCATTGAACACGAACCAAGGGCACTACCTTTGACCGCACCTTATGCTCACTATGATCTAAAATAGCAATCTATCTCTCCTCATATGAGATGTCGGGTTGGAAATCAATCTCCTCCAGTGAAATGTGCCAATATGCCCTTTCACTCCTTTAATACTTCTTCAACGACGACACATAAAATACGCCGTGAATCCTCTGCAGATACTTTGGCAGGGAAAGCATATATGCCACTGGCCCTATCCTCATGGGTTATGGAGATGGACCTCATGGTCATTCTTTTTATGTGAATGATATCCTTTGAGTTTTTTTGGTTGCCCCCTGTTTTAGTTTGGAGGAGTATTTTGGGGTTGCCCCCATTCCTCTCGAATGAACATGTATCCACGATTTTATTGTGGTTGTTAGTAACTCAATTTTTTTACCATATCCAGCATATGCTGGTAAGACAGAATATTACAGTAGCCCCGTGATTTTGTGCATACACATGCTGGTGACTTACCACATTTAGGCAATATGTTGTGCATACACATGCTAGTGACTGGTCTAGATCACAATGAGATTGTGAAAAATACAGTTGCTTGGTGTCTTAGCACAACTTTTGCTAAGTTTTTCTAAAAAATACACTTTGAAAGGTGACTTAACACAACTCTTGCTAAGGTTTTCTCAAAAGGACACTTTGTAAGGTAACATATGACCAATTCTGCTAAGTTTTATCTCAGATTTATACTTTATAAGTTAACCTAGCACAAATCTTGATAAGATTTATCTCAATTTTATACTTTGTAATCAACTTAGCACAAATATTGCTAAGGTTATATCAATTTTACACTTTATAAGTCAACTTAGCAGCTGACTGCTAAGGTTTGTTTCGAAATTATACTTTGTAAATAAACTTAGCAGTCGATTACTAAGATTTTCTCAAATTTTACACTTTTGTAAGTCAACTTAGCATATATCTTACTAAGGTTTATCTTAATTTTACACTTTGTAATTTAACTTGGCATAAATCTTACTAAGGCTTATTTATACTCTATAAGTCAACTTAGTAGCTGACTGCTAAGATTTGTTTCAAAATTACACTTTATAAGTCAACTTAGCAGCTGATTGCTAAGGTTTGTTTCGAAATTACACTTTGTAACTCAACTTAGCAGCTGACTAGTAAAGTTTATTTTTCTCAAAATATCTACTGCTTGGCTACTCGTCCAAATCATGATGAGATTTTTCTCAAAAATAGCACCTGCTTGGCGACTCGTCCAAATCATGACGAGATTTTGAGATAGCACCTGCTTGGCCACTTAACAATTTTGGTAAGGTTTAATAGAATGCACCAATGAGGGCGACTTACCATAATATTTGGTAAGGTATTTTGTAATATAATGCACCTTTGAGGAAGACTTAACACAATATTGGTAAGGTTTTCATAATATGATGACATATCTGAAGCATGACTATGACTTTATGTTGTCAATTTTTGAGTGACAACTAGTTAATCAGTCTGAACTTGTTGTGAAAGAAACTAAAGAAGCTTTTGTAATGCACTACTTGGGCACTAAACGCTGAAGGTTCATCAATCTAACCTTGCGCAGAGGTTGTCGAAGAAGCTTTAAACTAAAGCTCTACATTACATCATAATATCCATTTGCCGTCTTTATTTTATATTATCACAAGATAAAATAAAATAAATTACATATACCATTTACAATACCCACCCAAAAAATTTAAGCAACTAAACGTTACATTTCATAGGGCATATCTCAAACTGTCATATCTTTGAACAATGACTTGATATTTGTGTGGCTTATAATCTGCTCATTCAGAGGGCACTGTGAAGTAATATTCTTTTCTGACACAATAATATAACATTACAAATGGCTAGTAAAACTCAGAAAATATTCAAGTGTAATTATTACTATGCCCCCTTTATTTTATTTTATTTTATTTTATGCAATAAAATAAAATAATCTTTAAGTGTTGAGTTTTTTGTGCGATGAATTATAGCCACAATTCTAGTAGGTGTATATAATTGCATGCGTAATTTTAATTCGTAAAACATACTTCAATATCTTGTAATGTATGGATCATTTTTAACATGGTCGTAAACTATAAAATAATATCTACACAAATACCAATTTGCAAAATCTTCTCAAACCAAAATCTGCACAAAATAACCACGTGCGTGCCTCCAAATCTGCAAATAAATAAAAAAGATGAAATGAAATCAACAAAAGAGATTAAAAAAGTTCAAGTAAGAAATAAAATGATACTCACCATGTATTTAGATCTATCATCTCAATCACACTTTCGTCAAAAGAGATCAAGCTAGTATCACCAACTTTTTCGACACAAGTGCGACTGTTATGTCCAAGTCCTTGACAAGTACTACATTTTTTAGCCTTCTCCACAATCTCAAATGCGAAAGGATCACGAGTTGCAGAGATAATTACTTTTCTTTTCTTTAAACCTAATGGACGACCTTTGTGTGGTGGAATGGTAGGTTCAATAGTTAAAACACATCATGAATCGACAAGTTGCGTAATTTTCTTTCGACTATCTTCCTTTTGAGTAATGGGAATTTTCTTGTACTTGTCACGAAACTACGTTAAAATACCTTCAATGTGATCATTATCACCAACCATGTCACTTTTAATAGTAGAAAATGATCTTTTATCCATTCTCCATTGTGGATGTATATCATCAAGATGTAACACATCTTCTTTCATATTTTTTATCATATGTGCTCAAGGTAAACCCATTGTCTTTGCAAATATACCCGTGCATGTATCTAATAGTGAAGTGGATCTTGATAACTCATATTGCTTGAAAATATTTGTTAGTGCAAACGTGGAAACATTAGTCACAAGCTTCTTAAAGAAAGGATGACACAATTTATGCGGAATTCGAATTTTTTCACTAGGAAGCCTTGTTTTAATTTGCTTTTATTGATTTTCTATTGAAAGGCAATTTTTTTCCTTCACCTCATGAAAGTTACCGGTTGAAACATGTAAATATCTTTTGATATCCGAATGTGAATCTTCAACCCTAAAAGTTACCCGATTTTCAAAATGCTCATATTTTTCGTCCCACACATTTACAAATTGATCTTTAAAAGGAAGCCAAGTATTTCTTATGTAATTTAGGATACATTCCTTCTCCTTGTATTGAACTTCAAAAGAACTCCAAGCTTCGTTAAAAATCAAATCTTTCTGAGATTCTATCAAATTGGTCCTACACATTAAGAAGTCGTCCCAATCTTTTTCTTTGTCAAATTTTCCCTTACATTTTGATAGGATATTTTTCTTTATATGCCATGTGCACAAAAGATGTCTAACACTTGGAAAAAAATTTCAGTGGCCTTCACTAATGCAAATTCTCTATCCCTCACAATCACTTAAGGATGCTTATCACCCAAAATATTTTGGAACCTTTTTAATGCCCACACATAGTCTCATTCCTCTTATTTTTGCAAGAACGCAAAACAAGCAGAAAATGAAGTATTAAAACTTGATACTCCAACTATATTAGCAATGACATCTTGTATTTATTTGTCTTATACGTAAAATCCATCACAAATACATCTGAGTAGCTAACACTTAATGCAATTGAAGGTGGACGTGCGAAAAATGAACGCGTCAAATGACCATCTTCATCTCACTTTATATCAAAAATAAATTCACCTTGAGAAAATTCGTCAAATAGTACCTCAATCATTGAACGATTCACAAAAAATTCTTTTATGATCTTACACTTTGCATTGTAAACTGTCTTTGATATTGCTTGCAGGTTTGGATTTCTTTGTTGAAGAGAAGCAAGTATTTGGCATGATGGTATGCCGACCAAACTCATTTCTTTAATACGCAACATCTCTTCTTTTGAAAAACAGAGACATGAGGGGTGCCCCGACATATCACTTGATGGTTCATGATTGTGTGGAACATTAATTATCTCCAACATCTAATTTTCATTACTTTTTCTTCTTCCCAAAATTTGAAAAGGACAATTTATAAGTTGAGATGACGTTTCTCTCTTCTCTTGATCCATTGGAACACAAGTGGCATAATTTCCACCCCAATCACAACCAATAACAAAAAACCTATCTTTTTTTACTTTTTAATTGTTGTAGCATATTTTTCAATTATTCCCACGTCACGAACACTACTAATAATCTCATCACAACTTGGAAACATCTCATCCAGCAATTCAAAAAATCTCAGACATTCAACGTTCCACTATTTTCTATTTTTTTGTCACCTTCAAAACAAATGGCAAATTGGTTACCAAATGAGTGATTTTATATACTAAATGGGTAATTTTATTTTTATCAACTTTTTTCTACTGTTTTTTACCAACTTTTTTCTATAGTTTTTTTACTAACATTTTTCGATTTCCAAATCTTTCACTTTACAAATGGGTGATATTCCAATAACTCACTGTTTTGGGGTTAGCAAATCTTTCATTTCTCTAGGTTTATGTGGTGGAATGAAAACATAATATATGTTTAGAAAAAAAACTCAAAAATGTAAAATGTTATTATTTATTTCATGAAGAAATTAAACATAGAAAAAACTCTTAAACATAAAATGTAAATAAGAAATACCTAATTCCATGGAGCTTTTAGATGATACATATATCTCCTGAATTTCTTCAACATCTTTTGTCCTAGTAAGATTGATAATAGCATTCAACTCGCAAAAATCTTTATGAGTAAGTTGGGTATCTTTCATTCCATTTTAAACCTTCTTCATGTAAAAGTATCATTTTTCAGAAGAAAAATCATCAAAAAATGAATGACGGGGAGATGAAAAGTGAGAGACATATAAAAAGTGAAAGTGAAAAAATGAAATGGGTTAAAAAGTTGACGGTTGGAAAAGATGAAAAATGGGGTAATTTTTGTCTTGAAATAATAAAAGGTGTGGGGGAAACTAAAAGGGGTGTGGGAATAACCCCTCCCTTTTTTATCTGATGACATCTACACACTGGCCACTACCCATGTGGCCTTGTCCGTAAACCTAATATACAAGCATTAGGTTTTGAAAATATCTACCATAATCTAAAGAGCAGTTTTATTTGTAGGACGAGATTATATATACAGATTGACATGTTGTGTTCATATTAGTTCGCATCTTGGATTCATTCAAGATACGGATCAAATATAAACACGACACATTAGTATGTACATACGTAACTATACCAAAAAAAAATGTAAAAGTTTCACAACTTGCGCTTTTTTCAATATACATAATTATTTTATTCAATTAAATTCCCTACAAGGCACTAAACAACTCTTTAGAAAGTGTATTGTAATTCTTCTTACTATGCTTTGTCCATTATACTCCAAATAGTTTTTTAATCACAATAAAAAATTACTTTATGGTGTAGGTTACCACTGAAGGTTGACAACAATATGTTGTTTCTATACAATAATGTTGTGCTTTTATGAATATCAATGGACCTACAATTCTTTAGGTAGAAACCTGCGTGAGTGTGCAAATTGGATATTTTTTTGTGTAATCATTTTCCTAGTTTCAGACACATTTTCAAGGTCATTGGTCGGGTATGAGCATAAGGAAATTTATGAGTTACACATGGAAATCTACTAACTAGATAGATGATCTATTAATATCACGTGATATTGTGAAGAAAATATTCTCTAACATGTTTGCAAATTCTCATTAAGCATGATAATGAATCATATCAATACAATACATAAATCATGTAGCTTTTTCTAAACCTTGATGCAAGTCATGATTTTTTTTATCAAAGCTAACTAAAAAGACTATATTTCAAGGAGAGAGGTTGAAGTTCTTATCTGAAATAACATTATATGAATATTTTGCATGTTCATGAGCCGATAGCTTCCCTATCAACACCTTTATTTATTTCCCTTGAATTTGCCTTGCACGAATTAGACATTATGTAATAAGAATCATCAATACCTCCCCAGCGGAATCGCCAAATGTAAGATAGTAATTTAATCTGAGGAAGTATCGAATTTTGGTAAGTATTTAACTTGAGCAACTTCGGTTGTGCCTACATATCTGTCATAGTCGGAATCAATGTCAGCATAGTTCGCGGGTTTGTACTATTCGTAAAAAAAACTCATTGTGGTGGTTTTTGGAGAGGTGTGAGGTGGTGAAACTCTTTTCAAAACTCTTTCTCCAAACTCCATTCAAGATTCATTCTCAAAACACTCTCCAAAACTCTTATCTTCCATGAGTTTCCCCTCAAATGTAAGGGGTGAGGCTTACTTATAGCAAAATAAAAACCCAAGTGAGTTGCCACATGTCAAGTATATTGTGGAGGCATAGATCCCATAACATATGCTGCACCCTTAATACTAGAATATTGTCTAGTCAATGCATAAAAAAATACACAAATTCATGCTATATGATGGAAGCGCACACCAATATCCGAGTCATATAAACACATGGGGTATTATGGACTTTAATCATCTATAATATCATTTAATAATTAACTAAAAGGCTTATCATCAACCCCCTCCTAGAAAATCATATATACCTTTCTTGAGATACCGAGGTTGAAGGCGAAACTTGGCATGAATTTGATGTCTCTTTACTCGAGACGCTTCGTGTCTTCATTACATAGCCTTAAAAGTACAAACTAACACACCTTAACCTATAAGTCCAACGGTTTGGCAAAAAGGAATAAGGCTAAAATTACCCAATTTTTAATATACATTACAAACATGACACAATAATAAAATCTGTCCTTACAAGGATTTTCGATTGACCTTAATAAAGGATACGTTATTTGAATAACATGGGACTCTTGGCTAATTATTTGGTGGACTTGGATCCACGATGAGCTGGATGATCTTGCATCTCTCATCGAATGAGATCGCGAAGATATCTCTTGCAATGAATTCCTTCCTGATTTTTTTCTATCTAGTAATCTCATATTCTTGGAGTGATCTTGATCTCACCATGAACTCCTTCCTCGGCTGCGAGTTTTGCTCACTTGAGGGATAGGGGTACGAGCATGAAGTTACCTTTATCCCAATGGAGATATTTCTTCATTATTAGCAGACAATGATGAAGAAGAGGGTTCTCCTCTTATTGGAGGCGCATGGCATCCTCTTGTCGATGGAGTCATCGCTCTTAAGCATTCACCAGTCGTGAGATCTGTTTGGATCATAGAGGTTCATTTCTCTCCAAAGTCTGTTCCTATTGGGACCTATAACGACAACTAGGAATGTTGAGACTCTTATTAGGATGGACCTCAGACCTAAACCTAGGTGATAAATGTCCACTTTGATCTTTTTTAGGGTTATTGTGAGATGATAGGTAATGATTGTGTGAATGAGACATAGTTTCTCATTTGATTTTATTTGGTGAAAAAGGAAGGTGTTTCCCATATAAGGATCCAATTGTTGGTGGTAAAATCGTACTATTTTAAATTAAACACAATTAAATCCGAGCATATTAAATAATCACAATCACACGAGATCACAATATGTATGTGTCTCAGCAATGTGCCTACATCCATAGGGTGTTTCTCTCTCTTTATTGAACGATTCTTGATAACAACGATTATATGCCCCCTTTCCTAGGGGTTTGGGTTATATTTATAGAGAATAATAATATATCAAGCCGTGTGAGACTCCATGACCTTAGATAACTATCGTGACTTGATCAGCTAAATCTAATTTTGAGATTTCAACTGATTGGCCTTAATCCATCCTTATCTTCTTGAGTTGTGATCTTTATCAAGTTTAGGTGACACGTGTCTCTTCCTTAGACCTGGTCAGATAATTTCTCCATAGTAAGACATCAACTAAAGTACATTTCCTAATTAATAACTCCTATTTTGAATGGGAAGAGTTCTCGTTCGAACAAGATCTTCATCCGAGGGATCCTCATAAGAAGTTCAGTGCTAAAGGGTTCTAACTGTGATTACATAACCTCATGAGAAATCTGTTTATCATGATATTTCCTCTTGAAAAGGTGTGACAATCCGAATATAATTATGATGAATTATATTTAAATCATGCTTATCTTATGTGATATGAATAATGTGATATTAGTATATCTAATGTTAAGTGATTATGTTTATTATAATCCTACTTACATAAATCATGAAAGGTCGAATTATTTACGAACACAAAATTTTGTTGTTTTCGGTAGAAAGGTTCCTGTTAGAGACTAGTTTTGACCTTTATAAAATTATAAATGTCTTGAGGTGAAAACTAGATAGTTGTATACATGTGAGTTAGGGTTGTAAACCAACAAACGTATCATCAAATGGATGCCCGAGTAAAGAGTTATACCGAATTTACGAACAAGGGGCAATTTGGTCAATTCCCTTTAAGTGGTAAATTGTCTTTTATTAAACCAAATGGTTTAATTTGATTGGTTGGCTTGGGAGGCAGCCTTGGCCGACCTTATACCCTTGAAATAGACTTATCCTTCAGCCAAAATCAGCCATGAAAGGGTTTTAAGCTTAAGGAAAGAGAAGGTACAAGTTTAGGAAGAAAAGTGAGGAGAAAAAGTGTAGAAAAATCCGTAGATATTACGTAAACGTCCCGAAGGTAATCCTAATTGCAAATATTGTTATTTTTCATATATTTATGATTTATATGATATAAATACTTTATTTTTTTATTGACCTTTCATGCTTGGGTGCATATGTATGAATATATGCAAGTTTAAGCTAAGTTGAATGCATAAACCCTTAAAAATTACTTTGTATTGAAACCCCTTGTATTCAAACTTACATATCTCTTTGTGTGCTTAATGTAATTGATAAATTAAAATTGGACATGAAAGTAGACTCAGATATTCATATCATATCTGAAAATTAGAATTTATATCCTTGTGGTTAGGCCGTAGTGATGATTTCAAGTTGGTACATGGTTTCTGTTTTTATACTTCATTTCGGTATGCCCTGAGTTTAGTCAAGCTTTTGAGATAGCAAATGAAGTCAAAAAATTATGAAACTTTAATTATTTACTATTAAGTATGTGTAATGAAAATGGGTTGAAAATAATGGAAAGTTATGCTGTAGAAAAATTTTGAAAATTCTTGGAAGTTGAAGGAACAATAGAGGAGCTTGTAGGGCAGATTTCTTGTGTTGTAAAGAAATGGCCATAACTTTCTCTAGGAAGCTTGAAAAATTACACCGTCACTTGTACCGGAAAGTATATTCATATATGTTTTCATATTTATATGGTTGGACCCCTGTATTTATACAATTTAGGAATATTGGATGATTAAGTATGTAAGACAATGATTTCAGGCCATACTGGATACCCCTTGAATGAATGTTTGTATTTTGTCCTTATAAAGAGTAATTTGAGTACATGTTTCATGTGTATATACATTGAGAAGTATAATTTAATGTTTACTTGGTTTTGTTAATAAATTCCTTATGAGGTATTTCCTACGGTTGAATGTCCGTAACTTTATCAACATGTACATCATTGTTTTTCCTTTACCTATGTTTTATGGAATGTGACTTAATTGGAATTATATTATTAATGTATAGTCATTGAAAGTTACATAATTATGTTTGGATAATATTTATGATTGAGGTTCAGTACTGATTTAGTTGGATTGACAGGTGTAAGGCCTAATCAACCTAGTTCAGCTCCACCAGAAGAAAACGTGAATACATAGTTGTCAACCAAGGTGAGTGTACTCACTGGAAAGAGATATTTGTATCGTGTTATTAATATGATCATAATATAATAAATATGAAATTGTTCATTTCGGTTTACCGAAATGAGGGGTTACTCCTCGACCAGGAATGGGGGAGATTTGTCCATTAATGACAAGGGGTTACTCCTCGACCAGGAATGGGGGAGAATTGTCTATTTAGACAGGATATGTGAATCATGATTCGGAAAAGTTGGTCATTCATTATGAATGAGCCAGATAAGTTAATTCATAATTATATGGACATGATATATTGCATGTAAATTTATGCAGTAGTATAGTAGTGATGCATTCACTGGGCTATTTTGCTCATGGTTCCTATGTTCACATTTTTTCAGGTAACGCGATGTCATTGCCAAATCTAGGAGGTCGGGTTGGGTTAGCCAGGAATGGGAGAAACTATGATTTTGTGTAAATGTAAATGGTGTAATTAAGTTAATTTATCCTTCAAGAAAGTTTTTATGGACATAATTACTCTGATGTTGTAAAACGGATTTCAGTTATATGTATTTACAATGATGACTCTGAAATCAAAACTCGTGATTATGGTTTGGTTAGATTAATTATGGTTTGACTCACTTTGACTTTCAAACTTAATTATAAGTAACTGGGTTGGGGTGTGTCAACTTTTGGTATCAGAGCCTAGGTTTTAGAGGTTCTGGAGTGAGAAGAGTCTAGATTTGGCAGTGAATGTTAATATTATATTTTGTTTGATACTAACGATTGTGGTAGGAAAAATATGTATATATGAGCCGGATAAGTTAATTCATAATTATATGGACATGATATATTGCATGTAAATTTATGCAGTAGTATAGTAGTGATGCATTCACTGGGCTATTTTGCTCATGGTTCCTATGTTCACATTTTTGTAGGTAACGCGATGTCATTGCCAAATCTAGGAGGTCGGGTTGGGTTAGCCAGGAATGGGAGAAACTATGATTTTGTGTAAATGTAAATGGTGTAATTAAGTTAATTTATCCTTCAAGAAAGTTTTTATGGACATAATTACTCTGATGTTGTAAAAAGGATTTCAGTTATATGGATTTACAATGATGACTCTGAAATCAAAACTCGTGATTATGGTTTGGTTAGATTAATTATGGTTTGACTCACTTTGACTTTCAAACTTAATTATAAGTAACTGGGTTGGGGTGTGTCAAATTTTGGTATCAGAGCCTAGGTTTTAGAGGTTCTGGAGTGACAAGAGTCTAGATTTGGCAGTGAATGTTAAAAGTATATTTTGTTTGATACTAACGATTGTGGTAGGAAAAATATGTATATATGCATGTTGTTATATCTTTGATCCATTTAAGATATAAAAGAATGGAAGGAGGCAATGTGAATGTGGAAATAGAAGATGAGGCTTCAAATATGGCAGCAGAGGTAGAGGTTGAGCAACCTATTCATGGAAATGTAGAACCTGACCCAGAACAATTGACAGACATGCAAAAAATGGCACGTGCTATGACTTTAATGGCAGAGCAGCAAGCTAGATTTATGGATTAGATGGAAGAACAACATGCCAGACAACTGGAGACACAAGCATTGGCCAGGGCTGAGGAGGTGATACACCGGGAAGAAAGAAGTACTTCACATGAAAAATTTATTAAGATGAACCCACCCTCATTTGAAGGAGCGATTGATCCAGCAGAGGCAGAAGTATGGGTTAAAGAGATTGAACTTATTTTTGGGGTAATGAGAATGCCTGAAAATCAACGAGTGACCTTGGCAACGTATATGCTGAAAGGAGAAGATAAGTATTGGTGGGATGCCACAAAACATTTGTTGATTACTCCAGGAGGTGAGAATCTGATCTCATGGGATGCTTTTGTCAAAGCTTTGTATGATAAGTATTTCCCCCCAATGTATCAAAAACAAAAGGAGAAGGAATATTTCCTGTTGAATCAAGGGAGTATGACAGTTAGAGAATACGAAGCTAAACTTCCAGCTTTATCTCGGTTTGCTTCGAGGTTTATACAGAATGAGGAAGATATGTGCAGCCGATTTCTCGATGGGATTGAGTTAGTCATTAAATCTAGATTGTCGGCTTTAGAGACTTCTAACTATTCCTCCTTGGTGAACAAAGCCATGCTAGTAGAAAGGGACGTGAATGAAGCTAGAGGGAATCGAGAGCGAGGTGTAAAGAGAAGAAGATTTGATCCAAATTATCAAAAGAGTAGTGGTACAGAATATTCGAGGTTTGGAGGGCAGAAATTCCAACAGGGTAGAGGTGGAAGTAGTTTGCAAAGGGGTGAAGCTAGTGGTGGAAGAGGTTCAGGAGTTTCAGCACAAGGAGATCCGAATGCTTGTTTCTTTTGTGGGGCATCAGGTCATATAAAGAGAAATTGCCCAAAGTTACTGAATATAGAATGTTTTAACTGCCACCAGAAGGGTCATTTGAGAAAGAATTGTCCTATGTTGGCGAGAACAGTTTCAGTCAGTAGTGTGGGGCCTCATAAAGGATCTTCTCCAGGCAGTGCCACCAGGGGGAGAGGTACAGAATAAGCAACTGGATCGAGGGCAGGAGGAAGAGTCTTTGCGATGACATTGCAAGATGGCCATACTACACCTGAAGTGGTTACAGGTAAACTTTTTATTGCAAACAAAGATCTATATGCACTCATTGATCCTGGATCTACGCATTCATTTGTGGCATTACATATTGTTTCATATTTGGTTAGACCATGTTCATTCCTCAATTGTGCCTTATATATTTCTACCCCAATGGAAAGTGTAATTCTAGTTGAGCATGTTTATAAAGATTGTGTCTTACGAATGGGTGACCGAGATTTCTATGTTGATTTGATACCGTTGGCCATTCAGGATTTTGATATTATATTGGGGATGGACTGGTTATCATCGTATCATGATTCCATTGATTATTTTCGAAAGGAAGTTACATTTCATCTTCCTGGTGAACCCGAGTTCCAGTTTACAAGGGAAAGGAATGTTGTCCCTAATTGTCTTATCTCAACAATAAAGAGCAGAAAGTTATTGAGTAAGGGTTGTATGGGGTATTTAGCGTATGTGGTTGATGTTAGTAAGGAAGCACTTAAAGTTGAAGATATACCAGTTGCTAGAGAATTTTCTGATGTCTTCCCAGAGGAAGGGAAGTAGAGTTTTCTATTGAATTAATTCCAGGTACTGGTCTAATTTCTCTTGCTCCATATAGAATGGCACCAGCAGAGTTGAAAGAATTAAAAGTACAATTACAAGATCTGATAAGCAGAGGTTTCATTCGGCTTAGTGTTTCGCCATGGGGAGCACCAGTGTTATTTGTGAAAAAGAAAGATGGGACAATGCGATTATGTATTGATTATCGGCAGTTGAATAAGGTGACCATTAGAAATAAGTACCCTCTACCTCGTATCGATGACTTGTTTGACCAATTACAGGGGGCCACAGTATTTTCTAAGGTTGATTTGAGATCGGATTACCACCAACTGAAAGTGAAGGATAGTGATATTTCTAGAACAGCTTTTCGAACTCGATATGGGCACTATGAGTTTTTGGTGATGCCATTTGGATTGACTAATGCTCCGGCAGTTTTTATGGATTTGATGAACCGGGTATTCCACCCTTTCATTGATTCCTTTGTGATTGTATTCATAGACGATGTGTTGATTTACTCGCGTAGCATGGAGGAACATGAGAAGCATTTGAGACTTGTATTGCAGATTTTGAGGGAGAAGAAATTGTTTGCTAAATTCAGCAAGTGTGAGTTTTGGTTGAATGAAATTGTGTTTTAGGGCATGTTGTATCGGGAAATGGGATATATGTTGATCCAAAGAAGGTGGAAGTAATCGTTGAATGGGAGAGTCCTAAGAATGTGACAGAAATTAGGAGTTTCCTAGGATTGGCAGGTTACTATCGCAGATTCATTAAGGGATTTTCAGATATAGCATTACCACTGGCAAAGTTGACTCGTAAAGAAGTGAAGTTTGTATGGGATGAAGAATGTGAGAGGAGTTTTAAAGAATTAAAGAATCGGTTGGTTTCAGCCCTTATACTTACTATTCCATGTGGGAATGAGTCTTTTGTGATCTATACAGACGCTTCATTTCAGGGGTTAGGATGTGTTCTTATGCAGAATGGGAAGGTAATAGCATATGCTTCCAGACAATTAAAGACGCATGAACGAAATTACCCTACACATGATTTGGAGCTAGCGACCATTGTTTTTGCTTTAAAGTTGTGGATACATTAATTGTATGGAGAAACTTATGAGATATTTACAGATCATCAAAGTTTGAAATACTTGTTTACACAGAAGGAACTGAATTTGAGACAGAGGCGTTGGATAGAGCTGATTAAAGACTATGACTGTACCATTCATCATCATCTTGGGAAGGCCAATGTGGTAGCAGATGCTTTCAGTTAAAAATCATCAGGGATGCTTGGTTGCATACGGTGTGCCCGTGTTGGAAATATTCTTGACTTGGCATCGATGGGGATTGAATTTAAGTTTTCAAAAAGCGGAGGATTATTAGCACATGTTACAGTGAGACCTTTATTGGCAGAACGCATACGAAGTTTGCAGATCAGTTATCCATTCCTTGAAAAGAAGAAACAAGAAGTTCGGGATGGTAGAGAGAGTGACTTTGAGATTAAGAATGATGAATCGTTGTGTTATAAAAATAGGATTTGTGTACCGAATGATCCACCCTTAAAGAAAGATATATTAGAAGAGGCACATAATTCTATTTACTCTATGCATCCGGGAGGTACCAAAATGTACAGAGATTTGAAAGAATATTACTGGTGGAACAATATGAAACGTGAGATTGCAGAGTTCGTAGCTAAATATTTAGTATGCCAGCAAGTGAAAGCAGAGCATCAGAAGCCGGCAGGATTATTGCAGTCTTTGCCTATTCCGGAATGGAAGTGGGAGCATATAACGATGGACTTTGTTACAGGATTACCCTGGTCACCAAAGGGGCATGATTCTATTTGGGTGATTGTAGACCGATTGACGAAGTCAGCTCATTTTCTCCCAGTTAAGACCACCTACATTGTTGACAAGTATGCACGTATGTATGTTGATGAGATTATCCGTTTACATGGGGCACCGGTGTCAATTGTATCAGATAGAGATCCAACATTCACTTCTAAGTTTTGGCCTCGTCTCCAGAATGCCATGGGCACAAGTTTGAAGTTCAGAACTTCATTTCATCCACAAACTGATGGGCAATCAGAAAGGACGATTCAAATATTAGAAGACATGTTACGAGCCTGTGTATTTGACTTCAAAGGTAGTTGGGATAATCATTTGCCATTGATGGAATTTTCATATAATAATAGTTATCAATCGACTATTGGTATGGCTCCTTATGAAGCTTTATATGGTAGGAGATGTAGAATGCCTTTGTGTTGGGATGAAGTGGGTGAAAGGAAAATTTTGGGTCCTGAATTAATAGATATGACAACTGAAAAGATCAAAATGATTCGGTAACGGATAAAGATAGCGCAAAGCAGGCAAAAATTTTATGCAGATAAGAGGAAGCATCCATTGGAATTTTAGAAGGGAGATTTTGTATTCCTCCGTATTTCACCATGGAAAGGTGTTATGAGATTTGGGAAAAAGGGGAAACTAAGTCCAAGATACATTGGACCATATGAGGTGTTGGAAAGAATTGGGCCCCTGGCTTATAGATTAGCATTACCTCCAGATTTATCCCGTTTACATGATGTGTTTCACGTATTAATGCTTCGTAAGTATTTGGCGGATCCATCTCATCAGTTGAAAACTCAACCAATTGAACTGAAGGAAGACTTGTCGTACATCGAGGAACCAATGGAAATTATTGATCGTAAGGAGCAAGTATTGAGAAATAAAGTTATTCCCTTAGTTAAGGTTATGTGGATGAGCTATGGAGTTAAATAAGCAACTTGGGAAATGGAGGATAGCATGAGGAAACAGTATCCCCATCTGTTTGGTAAGTGACCTTCATATTAAATTTCGGGGACGAAATTTTCTAAGGGGGGGAAGTTGTGACAACCCGAATATAATTATGATGAATTATATTTAAATCATGCTTATCTTATGTGATATGAATAATGTGATATTATTATATCTAATGTTAAGTGATTATGTTTATTATAATCCTACTTACATAAATCATGAAAGGTCGAATTATTTACGAACACAAAATTTTGTTGTTTTCGGTAGAAAGGTTCCTGTTAGAGACTAGTTTTGACCTTTATAACATTATAAATGACTTGAAGTGAAAACTAGATAGTTGTAGACATGTGAGTTAGGGTTGTAACACAACAAACGGATCATCAAATGGATGCCCGAGTAAAGATTTATACCGAATTTACGAACAAGGGGCAATTTCGTCAGTTCCCTTTAAGTGGTAAATTGTCTTTTTATTAAACCAAATGGTTTAATTTGATTGGTTGGCTTGGGAGGCAGCCTTAGCCGACCTTATAACCTTGAAATAGACTTATAATTCAGCCAAAATCAGCCATGAAAGGGTTTTAAGCTTAAGGAAAGAGAAGGTAGAAGTTTAGGAAGAAAAGTGAGGAGAAAAAGTGTAGAAAAATCCGTAGAAATTACGTAAACGTCTCGAAGGTAATCCTAATTGCAAATATTGTTATTTTTCATATATTTATGATTTATATGATATAAATCCTTTATTTGTTTATTGACCTTTCATGCTTGGGTGCATATGTATGAATATATGCAAGTTTAAGTTAAGTTGAATGCATAAACCCTTAAAAATTGCTTTGTATTGAAACCCCTTGTATTCAAACTTGCATATCTCTTTGTGTGCTTACTGTAATTGAGAAATTCAAATTGGACATGAAATTAGACTCATATATTCATATCATATATGAAAATTAGAATTTATATCCTTGTGGTTAGGCCGTAGTGATGATTTCAAGTTGGTACATGGTTTCTGTTTTTATACTTCATTTCGGTATGCCCTGACTTTAGTCAAGCTTTTGAGATAGCAAATGAAGTCAAAAAATTATGAAACTTTAATTATGTACTATTACGTATGTTTACTGAAAATGGGTTGAAAATCGTGGAAATTTATGCTGGAGAAAAATTATGAAAATTCTTGGAAGTTGAAGGAACAATAGAGGAGCTTGTAGGGCAGATTTCTTGTGTTGTAAAGAAATGGCCATAACTTGCTCTAGGAAGCTTGAAAAATTACACCGTCAGTT
This sequence comes from Sambucus nigra, assembly GCA_949130495.1. Taxonomy (NCBI): domain Eukaryota; kingdom Viridiplantae; phylum Streptophyta; class Magnoliopsida; order Dipsacales; family Adoxaceae; genus Sambucus; species Sambucus nigra. Next base: position 94,631,033 of record OX422216.1, on the reverse strand, counting down.
GTACCGGAACGTCTATTCATATATGTTTTCATATTGATATGGTTGGACCCCTGTATTTATACAATTTAGGAATATTGGATGATTAAGTATGTAATACAATGATTTCGGGCCATACTGGATACCCCTTGAATGAATGTTTGTATTTCGTCCTTACAAAGAGTAATTTGAGTACATGTTTCATGTGTATATACATTGAGAAGTATAATTTAATGTTTACTTGATTTTGGTAATAAATTCCTTATGAGGTATTTCCTACGGTTGAATGTCCTTAACTTTATCAACATGTACATCATTGTTTTTCCTTTACCTATGTTTTATGGAATGTGACTTAATTGGAATTATATTGTTGATGTATAGTCATGGAAAGTTACATAATTATGTTTGGATAATATTTATGATTGAGGTTTAGTACTGATTTAGTTGGATTGACAGGTGTAAGGCCTAATCAACCTAGTTCAGCTCCACCAGAAGAAAACGTTAATACATAGTATCAACCAAGGTGAGTGTACTCACTGGAAAGAGATATTTGTATCATGTTATTAATATGATCATAATATAATGAATATGAAATTGGTCATTTCGGTTTACCGAAATGAGGGGTTACTCCTCGACCAGTAATGGGGGAGATTTGTCCATTAATGACAAGGGGTTACTCCTCGACCAGGAATGGGGGAGAATTGTCTATTTAGACAGGATATGTGAATCATGATTCGGAAAAGTTGGTCATTCATTATGAATGAGCCGGATAAGTTAATTCATAATTATATGGACATGATATATTGCATGTAAATTTATGTAGTAGTATAGTAGTGATGCATTCACTGGGCTATTTTGCTCATGGTTCCTATGTTTACATTTTTTCAGGTAACGCGATGTCATTGCCAAATCTAGGAGGTCGGGTTGGGTTAGACAGGAATGGGAGAAACTATGATTTTGTGTAAATGTAAATGATGTAATTAAGTTAATTTATCCTTCAAGAAAGTTTTTATGGACATAATTACTCTGATGTTGTAAAAAGGATTTCAGTTATATGGATTTACAATGATGACTCTGAAATCAAAACTCGTGATTATGGTTTGGTTAGATTAATTATGGTTTGACTCACTTTGACTTTCAAACTTATTTATAAGTAACTGGGTTGGGGTGTGTCAAAAGGACCTTTCCCCGCGAGGTCTTCTGTTTCAAAATACACTCCCTGTGATATAAAAGTTTCGCATGAGGGCATCTGTCATTCAAACGACAAACATTTTTTTAGAACCCCTTTTAAAAAACTCCAAGTTAAAACATGAACCTTTTAAAAAATGATTTTATTAAATCAATTATTAACTTCAATATACTACTTAAGGAGTTTACAAAATAAAGATCTTGCTAAACCTGGAATGAAAGTGAAAATGTACGGTTTGGTAATGTGGTGCGTTAGTGATTTGTCTTACTCTTGAAATTCTTCAATTAAAAATCAAGACCGAAAAAACACCTAGACCTAGTTTTGTTATGCTCCTTAAAAGGACAAAACAAAAACATTTAAAGGGAGGTAAAATCATGTCCTTACAAAAATTTATAAATTTCCGAGTACTTAAACCAACCAAATTTCTTAGAATAAGAAATTTTGATTAATGAAATGTTAAATATTGATGATGGATTTAGTTTGATAAATTTCGATGAGTAGAATGTGAGTATATAATTTTTTATGAAAAATGTACTTGTCAATCAAAATTGATTGCATTTTAAGTCAATAAAAAATGATTTCATTTTAAGTTAAAAAAATAATTAACTATAGGAAGCATATTTTTTCCAAAAAGAACCACTGTTGAATGAATTTTTTTTGTGTATTTTATCTCTAATGTAAAGTTTAGAAATAGTTATGGATAACTCGCCTAAAAAATGTGAATATTTTTTTATTTAAAAATGGCCAGATGTCTTCGTAGATATGATTTTGAATTATAATAGGATATATTTCCAACAAATGCAACTTCCACAATTATGCATAATATCATAAAACAAGTCCTAGATATTTGAATTTATTTGTTTTATGTACAGTAGCAGTTTTTGCACAATGAGGTTGTTGGCCTTAAGAAGGCTCTTCTTGAGTCTTCCCGGGCTCAAATCTTACTAGAGGATAAGAATGATAGGCAAAGAAGGACCTTGAGCATTCAAACATGGTTAAGGTTGATCTTAAAGATATATTCGAGAAGTTAAGGAATATTATCCATTCGAATGGTTCTACTCCCAAAGTTGAGATAGTATTTGTCAAAAGGTCAAAAAAGACTCGTACGCATACCCCACCTAGGAACACTCCTAAACCTAAGAAGATTAACACCCCATAACCCTACATTTAGGCCTATTTCCATAGGAAAAGTCACCTCAAAGACTTTTGTTTGATCTTAGAAGAGTGTCTAGGATGCCTAGTTACAACCGTTTCATTGGCCAAAACTTGGAATCAAACCACATGGGTCGAAGGATTAGGAACCTTATTAGATAATTCAATGATGTGACCAAATATATGAAGTTTTTATATACGAATTCTAAGACCAATGTATCTCTTAGGTCTAGAACCAAACCTATTACCAAACCCTTTGTTCCCATTATTAGATCTATTTGAGTTAGAAAATCCGATTTTATTTTTCAATCAATTTATAGGCATGAAGTTTCTCACCACGTTCCTTTAGATACACACATCTCCGAACCTTTAGTAGGTAGGAGTTTTATCCTCATGAATGAGTTGTATTCTTTTGTCCATAGACTAGGGTATGCCTATTACTGATTTTTTTCTCAGTCTAGGTGAGATTTTTATTCCATTATTGGATTATTTTTAATGCATGATTATTTTTATCCTTGATTATATATGTATCATTTTGGGTTTTCACACATTTTTTTCAAAAATAAGAAATTTTTTTTGTTATGTTTTTACATTTTGTTTTGGTTTTATAAATGAAAATTACAAAACATATTTTGTTTTTTTTAGTCATTTAATAAAAAATAAAACATTTTTGTTTTGAGAAAAATTTCAAGAAAAAAACAAAAAGATTTTGTGCTTTGTGATTTTTGTGGATATCTAGTGTTGAGATGATTGATAACTTGTGGAACACACCACGTTGTCTATTAATCTATTCTTGGATTAGAAACTTTGGATTGTAATGCGAACCTATGCATATTTTTTTCTTAATCATTGTTATAAAATTCTCTCCGAACGACTCATGTTGACTATGTTGTGTTATTGCCATACTGCACACATGTACACGGATATACTAGTGTGCACTTTCAATTTCAGTCCAAAAAATTTACAAGCACTTGTTTTCACTCAATCACATCATTTTTTTTCATCGGTAGATTTTTAAGATGTGTGTGTAAGAACCATTTGTTGTGAGTTTATTATAAAAATGATGAGAGAAATATTGCTAAGAGATACCTAAAGAGGGTGATAGCTACAATTGTCAATAAACTTATATTTATGTACTAATGAGAGTAAATAAATAATGTATTATCTATTGAAAGTCATATTCTTAAAGAATAAAAATGAAATATGTTTTCGGGAGTTATAAATTGAAGACGAAGGGATTTTTACCTTTTTGTCTAGTATGTGATTGCTTTTGGCCTTATTGATTTCTTAACGTAAGCAGTTTATTTCAAGTCTTAATCATCATGAACCTTTGTAAACTAATTTTTTTCAGTATAGTTGACTTGTAATTATTTTTAATTATAGGTTGTAGTGGATAATATAAGTGAGGTTTATCTACCTTATCCTGGTTTTCGAGTCCATTCCTATTCTCGTTAAATAGCTTGTGTGGGATTTCATAGACTTGACGTTATCTTGCACTTGTTAATTCCCGTGTGCTTAGTTTAGTATTTTTAGTTGTTCCGATCATGTTAATATATATACATACTAGCGAAATGCCCATGCCTGAAGGCACAACAAAACTTTCGAAAGCATGTAATCGCAAAACGGGAAATTTTTTCAAAGTACGTAATTTCAAAATGGTAGAAATATCATTCCCCAATAAAAAAAAAGTGTAATTTTAAAAGAAATTGGCCAAAATCTACTTTTTTTATAAGGCTATCCACCCTGCTTAACAAATAACAAATTGTCAAACAATATTTAAATAGTCTAAGTACAAATTTGATTACAAAAGTCAAACTAATATCATTTAAAATACCAACCCAATGGATTACAATCAAACTACTTTCATTCAAACTGCATATTGCAATCAAGTTTCACAACTTAAGACTAATTCAAATACATATTAAGACAAATTACAATTAGTGCCACAAACGCAAACACCACGCAATTGATTCAAAAATTCAAATTATCATATTTTAGGCTAGCGCTTCGTATTTATATTTGAAATTAGCCATCGCCTCCTTTGTAGTAGCACAAATCAACTCCAATTCTTTAATTTGTAATGACAACTTGTGGGATCCAATGTCCGATGACTTTGCTGGATCAATCTAATGAAAAAATTGTCTGAATGAACTTCACAATTTGGACACGATAAAAAACAACGGCCATGATTTGCAGATGTCCTTGTAGTCCTGATAAGAGCGTGATCTTTGTTGTGAATTAATTGAAGAATCTCCAGGTGCCATCCCATTAAATAAAAAATCAAATTAAGGCCACAATTACATGAAATATATGTACAAAGCATGATTAATGAAAATAAATTATTGATAATGTTGTTTATGTACATGTATGGGTAAAAGCCCTAGCTTGTGTTATTTGTGTAAAGGTAAATCAACAGAAGAATAAAAACAATGAATACACTCGAGTGTAAGTATTCTACTATCAACAAAAAAAAGAGAGAGAGGATAGAATCTCAATCGATACAATACAATCTTTTTTTGGAGAATTAAATTTAAAATCCTAGCTTTTACTTCACCACAAAAAACATTGCTTCTTACATTAACTATGGCATCCTAGAAATCCTGGAAAACCTAGCAAAACCTAACAGAGAACTATGTCTCATCTTCCATAAATTTGAATGTATTTTCATATATGCTGGAAAATTTCCAAATGAGCAGGATGCTGCATATGATGATTTTGTTGTTCCATGAATCTCTTTCAATGTCTCAAAATATGAGCACCTATAGAAAAAGATGCAGTAAAAATGTGCACAATTTTATCACCAAGAACATAATTGATTATATCTTAGCATACTTATACAATTAAGCACATTTTTCATGTATTCCACCTGAACAAACAAACATTTATATTTTTCTTCGCCACCATGTAGCATTCGCATTCGATTTATTGCCTCAGCGAGTTAACAGTGGATCTTGACAGACACATTTAAGGCATGACTATAATTGATAATCCATTTGTTTATAGGATTATCCACCTTGTTTAAGAAATAAAAAATACTTTTCAAGATGCAAGATGCTAATTTCTGAAGGCTTCTCAAGAACTTTGCAAGATGCATTTGTCTGGACGAAAAGTCTGTCCTATAGAGAGCCGTAGCACTATCCACTATCATAAGTGCAAACCTGGTTTCCACCATCATTGAAGTTGCTTCGAGTAATAGCCTCGATTGATGATTATTATTGTAAGATCGAGCATAAGCCACATTTTCCAAGACACCAGCTCAGTCCAAGCCAAATCTATTTGCTATCTGTAAGAGTCTTTATGTCTTGAATATTCCGTCAGCATCAATGTACACTTCTTTTCCCTCGTAAGCCCCTTTGTTTATTTTTATCATGGAGAATGAAACAAAATAATAAAAATCCAAAACATATAAATGAGTTGCAGGTAGTTAGAAAAGAGAATCCGCAAGACATAATAACTAACTTAAAAGTGTGCACACCCAATTTTATACAGATTTGCATACAAAGTCATACCAATGTACTACCTCATTATGCCTTGCTCAATCCAAAGTCATACCAGTCTACTACCTCGTTATGTTTGATTTGTCTACCAAAAAACTATATTGATAATAATACAAATTATCCACACTATAACTGACCATTCTATCATTAAATGATAGAATAAATCAATATGAAAAGTTATTTTATAATAAATCAAATTAAAATTAAAATTTGATTTATGCAAAAAAGTATAACATAACATAAAAAACATGTATCCAATTTGTTCATAATTTCAGACTACATTCTTTCACACAACACTTTCCCAAAATTGTCAGAACCCGTATTAGTGCCCCTATTCAAAGTACATAAGCCCATGTTAGTGCCCCTTATTTGTCTATATATGGTTTCGTAATGCTTAAAATGCCAAGTTGAGGCTTGTACCTTCTAAGTAAAAATCATCTGGAAAACACACACTAAAATAAATATAAGAAACACAGTAGATTCATATAAAGCATCAAAGATGCCAGGAAAAGAAGCTTAAACTTAAACGATCACTTCAGATGTATCTATTAACTACTGAAATGGATTAACAATGTAAAGAAGCATATAGTATTATTTCACATACACAAAACTTGTGTTCGTGTTTGAATTGTGTATTGAATCCTCCGGGTCTCGGAGAACTTGGACTTCGACTTCCGCTTTCTACTTTGTCATCCAATCACTTCATGTACCTACATTGAATAATTCCGCATAAAATTAATAATAAAGCTTTATATAATATAAGAAAACTACACATATTTTGAGGAAGATGAGAAAAATAATGAAATTACCTACATTGCTCCCTTAAATTAATCAAGTAATGACAGGCAACCACAATCATTTCAGCTCATGACAGGATATGCATCCTTAAATCTATATACATAAAAACATATATGCGGTGGCTATAATAGAGTTTTTGGTGTTTCCAAATGTTGCCAAAGCTTTATATACATTAGTTTCATCCTCTCCCAAATGTTGCCAAATGATTTTCACAAGAGGGATGGTTTATGGTGGCTATAATAGAGTCTCTTATTCGTATTAACCGCTACTCTAGGAGGAATGTTTTTATGCGGTGCTAACAATTTAATAACTATCTTTGTAGCTCCAGAATGTTTCAGTTTATGCTCCTACCTATTATCTCGATATACCAAGAAAGATGTATGGTCTAGTGAGGCTACTATGAAATATTTACTCATGGATGGGGCAAGCTCTTCTATTTTGGTTCATGGTTTCTCTTGGCTATATGGTTCATCCGGGGGAGAGAAAGAACTCTCAATCCTAATGGTCTAAAATCCATGTAATTCTATCCTGATAATTGTGACTAAGTTGATTTGTTACCGCTTTCCAAGCGATGATATGGCTAGGGTCAGGTTCATATATTATTAATACTTACGGTACATGTTGGTACTTACGGGATGGATTATAAAACTAGAGTGATGCGCTTCTTACACAAGTTCTTTTGGTCAGAGCATTATGAGCACAACCCATTAGTCTTATAATATAACCAATCCTCCAACTTTTCCTGATTTCAAGATGGTGTTGGCGTGTTACTAATGATATGCCACTTTTTTTTTCTCTGACTTTGTTTTAAAGATTTGGGCATGGTATGTTATTTCTACGAGTGACATTGGTTTCTAAAAATTCTTCGTGCAAGTTATATTCTCCCATTGGGTCTATGAATTTCCATAATAGGGCAAACATTCCATTTAACTATCCTATGAACTTTTGGCTTAGTGTCTCAACAACTACATTTCCATTCCCGGGGTGATATCATAGACAAAACATGTAATCTTCTAAACATTCAATCAATACTCAGTGGAGAAAATTAAGGTCCTACTTGGTTAAATTTTATTTCATGCCCTTATGGTTAGAGAATACTTGAAACTCTTCCCCATATAAATAGCATCTATAAATATTTAAAGAGGAAACAATTAAGAAAGTTCTATATGAGTATTGAGTGGTTGTGTTCGTGAGTCTTAAATTGACAGGACCTATGTTCTATCACCTTTTATAGTTGCATAAGTAAACCTACTAATCCTTATAACAAAGCGTCGACATATCCATCATATGCTATATTATTGGAAGGTATGGTGAGAGCTGGCTCTATAGGTAGACTTTCCTTTAAGATGTTAAATGACTGTTCGCACTTTTTGGTCCATTCAAACTGTGATGTCGTCCGGGTTTACTGCATTATAGGTAAAATGATTGTTGAGAATACTTCTATAATATGTCGATAATAGTCGCCTAATCTTAAGAAACTTCATATTTAGGTAACATTTGTGGGTTGCTTCCCTTCTTAAACCACAATGGTTTAAGATGGATCTACTTGTATTCCAGCTTTAGAAATCATATGACCTAAAAACCTTTACTTATTTCATGAAGAATTCAGAGTTAGTATTGTTTTCATAACGGTGATGGTCATGTAAAGTTTAATGTACCAATTGTAAATGCTTCTTTTGTTTTCCTCGGGTCTTGGAGTATATCAAAATGTCTCTGATGAAAACAATAACAATCGATGCAGTAAGTCCATGAAGAAACATCTGCATTGGTTAGTCTAAAAGACATGATCACAAACTTGAAATGGTCGTATAGGGTTCAAAATGAAATCTTTGGTATATATTCCTCCTTGAATCGTAGCTGATAAGTTCAAATCATAGGTATATATATTCGAGAATATCTTTGACCCATGAAACTGGTCAAAAAGACCACATATTCTACGTAACGGATATTTGTTGCTGCTATCCACTTGAGTTAGTATTCATTAATCGATACACAGACATTCCATCATTTTTTCTTTATGAACAATAAGGTTTCTCCCTAAGGTGAAGTACTCAATTCGATAAAGACTTTATCTAACAGTTCATTGACTTGTCTTTGCAGTTCTTGAAATTATAATAGTGCCATTTAATAAGGTGGTATAGAAATAAGTGAAGTGTTGAGTAAAAGCTCTATAAGTAATTTTATATATCGTGGAAAATGTATAGACCATGTAATTCTATAGGTAAAACATTGGTATATTTGTGTAAGATAGGGATGGGTGACGATGAAGTTTCTTACAATTTGGTAAAATATCGTGGGTAGATAACGTTCTACTGTGAAATGGAATATTTCTTTTTCCAAAAAATTCAACAAGTGACCCTTTTCCTATGGCAAACAAAAGGGAAAATCCAAGGGGAATGAGAGTGTGCGTGCGTTCAAATGAATTAATAATTTAATTAAATTCTAATTTCAGACCCAACAATTTTTTCTTGCAAATTAAGATTGGAAAAATTAATCGAAGCATGCAAGACAGTCACAAATGAAGAAAAAAATCCCCAAAGGGCAAAACCATTTATTTCACTATAATTTTGTAACTCAAACTTACACGGATTACAATGAAATAATTTGACACAGAAGTACCTGCAGGTGTCGGTTGGCGTCGTCAGCAATGGAACAACCTCAGTAGCTCCACAAGAACACTCGGTTCTATTTCAACAAAAATATGTCTTAGGTTTCACAAACCAATTCATACAAAGTAGATGGGATTATGAATTTTTGGACAGAAGACTTTGAACCCTTAAAAGTGAGAAGAAGACATTAAAAATTGTAAAACACAAAAGAATTTTTCTTCTTGAAAAAGTGCACTGTCAAAATAATTTTTCTTCACACTCAAAAAACTGAACGTGCATGTCCTTTTGTAGAGAAGTTTTGATAAAGGAGATAAACAATAGCACGTAGGATTTCCCAAAGAAAACAAGAGGCGTAAGAATTTAAAAAACTGCGCCCCATTATTATTTTAAAACTCAAGACGCATGGCAAAAATACAAAGGCATCAGAAGTTAAGGGCCCGTTTGGTTCTCTATTCAGAAAATTCGATTTAAACACTGTTTTTAAATACAGTTTTAAAATTCAGTTTTTTGTGTTTATAATTATTGGTGTGCATTTGGTAAAGTTGTTTTTAAATACAGTTTTTTGAAAATTTGACAAAATTGACAAATATGTATATTTATATCATACATATGTGTGTGTGTGTGTGTGTGTGTGTGTGTGTGTGTGTGTGTGTGTATATATATATATATATATTTATGTATGTACATATAAACATACATAAAACTTTCATACATACATGATACATGAATGTATACATACATACATACATCATAAATTATATACATGTACATTTAATAACATGTATTTTTAGGTATATTTAATGAGGTATGTTGTGGAGTTTAATTTATATATATATATATATATATATATATATATATATATATATATATATATATATATATATATATATATATATATATATATATATAACTTTCATACATACATGATACATGAATGTATACATATACATACATACATACATCATAAATTATATACACGTACATTTAATATCATGTATTTAGAGGTATATTTAATGAGGTATGTTAGGGAGTTTAACTCTCTCTCTCTCTCTCTCTCTCTCTCTCTCTATATATATATATATATATATATATATAATGATGTCGCATATATAATTTACTATAAAATTATATACATACATGAATTGATAATATTTTTTAATACATATGTACTATATGTATATTTTATATTATTCCATACATTAATAATATATGTATAAAACTATATATAAGTATCATGTATCTATTGATAATATTATTTAACTTTATATTATTCCATACGTAATTTTGTGTATATGTACATATATATTTTTTATTTATAAGAATTACACACATTAATGTATTATGTATGTATATTATATATTAAGGTATAATTGCTTTAAAATATTAAGAATGAATAATTCTGAGTTGAAAAATAAAAAAAACAGATGTTATAAATCACCTAAAATCTGTTTTCTGAAAAACTTGATTATAACACAGGAATATTATAATTCTGTGTTTAAAAATAGGTTGCCAAACGAAGATTTTTATCAAAATTGTATTTAAACACAGAAAACAGAATTATAGTTACAAATCAAACACGCCCTAAGATTTTCAAAAAGTTCTGTACGCAACTGCTATAAAAACCTTTTTTTATTTTTATTTTTGTGAAGTCTTAATGCCAAAGGTCAAAAGCCAATCATTGGCACAAAAAATCGGCGCCCTATTAAAGAGGCTTATCACTTGTTAAGGTGCGTGGCATCTGCAAGTTCCTTTACAAGATGAGGAGAAACATTGAGTTGATAAACTTCCTTTATATGCCAATCATTATGCCGATGATTGGCACAAAAAAAAGCAGGCGCTTATACAAAGTCAAGAAGGAAACCTTGCATGACACACTTCCTTTTGATCCTTTTAATTTTTGTCCGAAACCACTTGCTCCTGATATAAAAAACTTCGAAACCTTCTTATAGTTATAACACACAATGAGTAGCCATAAATAAAAAGGCCAACTAATAAAAAAAAAACTTTTGATTTTAAATAAAACTTCTTTTATTTAAAAAAGTTCTAACTATAATTTTTTTTAAAAAAATCCCAACACTTTAAATATAAAAAGCACGTGGAACTTAAACTTATTTTTATCAAAAATATCTCGTTGGAGCTTGAATGTTGAAGTGTACTTGTAATTAGGATCCGGAGATTGTCGATGATAGCTTCCTCAATTTTTTGACGATTTGTAGCGGTATACGACATAACACAATGTGACGGACAATGTCCTTACAAATCTCCCCCTATGTCTATGCCGGTACAAAATAAAAAATCCGAATTATTAATCACAACAATGACTGATACGAATCTACCCTCCCAACTATCATGGAAAGATAAAAAGACAAGTCTCCAAACTTTGCTTCAACACTAAATTTTTCAAAACTCCAGGCTTTTCTCATCAGGTGTGCAACAATTTGATCTTAAATCTTTGCGTACCTGCACACAAGAGATAAAGAAAAAACTTCGTGACGTATTGAGTTTGAAATCATATAAACATAATGAATGTTAGCACAATCAAATCTACCCCATAATACAACTCCCCCATAACAACATAATTCGTTCTCCCCCTTTTTATTTGCCCGAAATAGACAAGGAAGAGAATAAATCTCATAAAGCAAAACAGGGTGTCACGGTAATCAAGCAAATAAATTATTTTTGAATTTTTTTGAATTTTTTCACAGAAAATATACAACAAATAATCACACCATGAAAGAACACAAAAACAGCCAAGGCGATAATAGCGAAAATGTAGGGGTGTGAACAAATTCGATAGGAAAATCAATGCATACAAACATGACATATGTGCACGATGAATATCGGATACTACTAACGAATGAACTCAACATCTTCCTTAGGTGTAAAAAGGTGGTAATATGAGATATTGTCTCAATCAAATCAACAAATCAAAGTTCAAAGTGATTTTCACACCAATAACGTCCAAAACGATTTAATGCTTTTTCAGGACTTTCAAGGAAGTGCAAATCCGTTTAAATTCTCCAACCAAACACCCTCAGATTTATATTTTGAATAGATGTGATCTAAATTCTCAAACTTTAGAGAATTTATGGTGAAACCTAATGGCCCATATTTGGCATGAATTGCTTTTTATTGCCTTTAACATTTTTTTAGGCTCTTTTAACCTCTTTGGACCCCGGATAATAAAATTTCTCAAATTTTTAGGACCGATTTAACGGTGGCTTAGTATTCGCAAAGGCAAAATGAGCCTTTCGCAGCCCTTCTCCGTTTTTTAAATTACCACACAGTCTCACCAAACGATTTTTACATGCATTCCAATCTTGTCAAGTTTTATCACATAAGGTACGTTGTATAGACATAATTGAGATGAAAACACTCAAGCCAATATGTGATAGACAAGTACAATAATCAAACAAAGCCGTGCATGAGTGCAATAAAGGAGATATGAGTCAAACATGTAGAAAGATATCATTAATCACATCTCAAAGACTCCAAACAGTGTAAAGCACATGGATGCAATGATGTAGCGTCTCAAATCACTATTAAACAGTCACGTGGAATAAATGGAATGAAATTTTTTGACTCGGCTATCTTAAGTGCTCATCCATAAAAGGTGCAAATGAAATACAAAAATATTCTTGTTCTTTTCTAATTTTTTTTTAAAATAAAATCTTTTTGGATTTTTTAAAATAACAAAAATAATAATACACATGATACAAACTAGCAATAGGAAGCAGATGATATGAACATGACGAAGCATCCTATTGCACTCATGCACGAATGCTGGACTAGATTACGGGATATGTGTATCACGCTCGTGTTATCAAAGGAAATGGTCATGGTGTCCTGTGAAATTTCGTAATCCTCTAACATTTGCTTCATCTACAAGAGTTGTGTGCAACAACTCCCGGCGGCGATGTACTCGGCCTCCGCAATGGAAAAAGAGATGGATTTTTGCTTCTTGCTCAGCCAGGAGACAAGAGCAGGACCAAAATAAAAACACCCACCAGAAGTGCTCCTACACCCATCTACATCCCCGGCCCAATCGGCATCCGAATAGGCGGACAAACGGTCATCGATATCAAAGGAATACCAAATACCGTATGTAAGAGTCCCACTCACGTATTTGATAATACGTTTTAGAGCGAGTAAGTGTGACTCTTTCGGAGATGTCTGATATCGCGCACAGACTCCAACACTAAAGGCTATGTCGGGACGACTGGCAGTCAAGTAGAGAAGACTACCTATCATACTTCGATACAAGGTTTGCTCTACGTCCGTGCCTGAAGTGTACTTACTAAGCTTGATAGAAGTACTCATAGGTGTACGAGCATGCTTAGCGGAGTCTAAACCAAATTTCTTCACTAGGTCTCTAGCATACTTGGATTGGGAGATGAACATCCCATCCTCTAGCTGACGAACCTGGAGACCAAGGAAGAAAGTAAGCTCACCAACCATGCTCATCTCAAACTCACTTTTCATCTCCTCCTCAAAGTGGTGAGCATGCTGGGAGCACATGGATCCAAAGACTATGTCGTCCACATAGACTTGGGCAACCAAAATAGCACCGTCATCTCTCCTGACAAACAACGTCATATCAACTCCCCCTCTCTTGAAGCCACGGGCTAAGAGATAAGAAGTAAGCCTCTCGTACCAAGCATGGGGTGCTTGCTTCAAACCATACAAGGCTTTCCTCAGATAGTAGACGTGCTCCGGGTGCTTAGGGTCTTCAAACCCTTTTGGTTGTTCCACGTAAACCTCCTCCTGTAGAATGCCATTTAGAAAGGCACTCTTGACATCCATCTGATATAGCTTGAAGCGTAGATGACATGCGATGGCGAGTAGTAAGCGGACGGACTCAAGCCTCGCAACATGAGCAAATGTCTCCCCAAAGTCTACACCCTCTATTTGTGTGTAGCCTTAAGCGACCAACCTAGCCTTATTTCAGATTATGGTACCATTTTCATCCATTTTATTCTTGAAAATCCACCTGGTACCTATCACATTTGTCTCACTAGGTCGGGGGACAAGTTCCCAGACATTATTCTTTTTAAACTGAAGCAACTCATCCTGCATAGTAGATATCTAGTGTTCATCCTTGAGAGCTTCTTTGTGATTTTTGGGCTCGACTATGAACGTGTAGTAAAAATGACTAACAACGTTCTCTAACTGAGCACAAGTCTGGATCCCAAAGGTGGGATCGCCTACAATGGTGGTAGGGTCATGACTCTTGCGTACCCAAGAAGGTGTGTCCCCTAACTCAGGAGTAGAGTCCACAGGGTGTGTGTGAGGGATAAGTAAATCGCTGCCAGAAAAGTCCTCATCCTCACACTAAAGGTTAGGATCAATAGGCGCCGGAGGTTCGTCATCTTGCACAATGACATTTATTGACTCCATAATCTTAGAGCTACTCAGGTTGAAAACTCTTTAAGCTCTACTGTTTGATGAATATCCAAGAGAAATTACCTTGTCGCTTCGGGAGTCAAACTTTTCTAATTGCTCTCTATCCTGTAGGATGTAGCATTTACTCCCAAAGACCCGGAAATATGCAAGGTTGGATTTCTTGCCAGCCCACAATTCATAAGGCGTTTTAAGTGTGTGTGGACGCAGGTAAACCCTATTCAATGTGTGGCATGCGGTAGACACGCCTCTGCCCAAAATCTCCTACCAACCTTACGACCCCAAAGCATAGATCTAGCCATTTCCTGAATCGTCCGATTTTTCCTTTCAACAATCCCATTTTTCTGAGGAGTCCTTACGGCCGAAAATTCATGTTTAATTCCAAGGCTATCACAGTAAAGATCTACCTTTACTTCTGTAAATTCAGTGTCGTTGTCGCTGCGTATCCTGTTAATAGTGAATCCGTGTTGGTTTTGCAGTACATGGCTCTTGGTCGTTAAAAACTCTACAGCATCTGATTTCTCTCTCAAAAAACCTACAATCGAATATCTGGAGAAATCATCCACCATCACGAGGATATACCTCTTACCACCCAGACTCTCAGTACGAGTAGGACCCATAATATCCATATGAATCAGCTCAAGCATACGAGAGGTGGTAATGGAATGTAACTTCCTATGGGGACTACGAACTTGTTTACCCAATTGACAGGGTCCACAAACCGCGGAAGTTGGCTTTCCAAGGGATGGTAAGCCACGTACTAGGTCCTTTTTAATAAGGCGATCTAAATCTCTAAAGTTAACGTGACCTAGACGTTGATGCCACAGATCCATAGGAGAGATTGTGGCGCTGTTGCAGACAAATGAGGACTTGGCTATAATTCCATAGCAGTTATCGTCATTCCTCACCCCTTGCAATAATAATTTACCGGCTTGATCATAGACACTACAAGCATTCCGATCAAACTTTACTGCAAAGTTAGCATCGCATAGCTGGCTAATGCTGAGTAAATTAGCTTTCAAACCTTTCACGTACAAAACATTCTCTAGCTTAGGAAATTCAGGTATCTCTACACTCCCTCATCCTACTATGATAGATTTGCTCCCATCTCCAAATGTGACCTTGCCTTCCTTTCGATCCTCGAGGGAGGTAAAGAAGGATACGTCACCAGTTATGTGTCTGGTGCAGCCACTATCAAAATACCATTGGGAGGTATTATGTGCTTTGAGAGCAACATGAACAACAAGGGCTTTTTCATCTTTCTTAGGTACCCAAGAGGCGGTGACCTTTTGTTTACCCTTGTTGTTGTTGGTTTTAGCCGGGATGCGGGAAGCATTCACTGACGGTAAAGACATCCGTTGGAATTCCTCCATCAAACTCTGTGATGCGGTAGCTAAAAACTCAACACGCTCTCTCAGACTGGTAAAATCATCAGTACGATGTGGTGGAGAATAAGTACGTGAAGTCTGACCCAAACTATAGCAATACTCTCTCAAGTG
Organism: Sambucus nigra; assembly: GCA_949130495.1. Classification (NCBI taxonomy): domain Eukaryota; kingdom Viridiplantae; phylum Streptophyta; class Magnoliopsida; order Dipsacales; family Adoxaceae; genus Sambucus; species Sambucus nigra. The sequence continues at coordinate 94,614,913 of OX422216.1, read as the reverse complement.
GGCTTTTCTTTTGCAGTACGTACAAAAGAACACGGTTTTAGGCAGACCTTGGTTTGCTTTTCTCGGTCGAATACTTCTCTTGGGGTTTGATGGGTGGCCATATGGAGTAGTCATAAACTTAGGTACTGGTCCAGGTACAATCTGAGAGGTGGAAGCACCATCAAAACCAATTCCCGACCTTTCACCAAATCCCAAGGCGGGGGCGAGGAGCATCTTTCCCATCTTACCAGATCTATCCTATATTTGAACCTTGACTTCTCGTGCTCTCTCAAGGTCATGAGTGAGCTGGGCAACAAGGGCTTCCAGAATCTTTCGAGCCTCTTCGGATGCACAGAGGTCTCTCGTCAGATTAGCCACTTGTTTAGTCAAGTCCCCCTTTTCTTTCTCAAAACTCTTCTCTCTCTCATCACAAACTAACTCTCTCTCTCTCTAGACTCTCCTAATTCCTTTTCAACGGTGACGATCCTAAGAGCTAACGCTTTGTTACGCTTTTTGGTTTTGAATGATTCAGCATATAAATTGGCGTATGCGCGTCTAAGATCACTCTCGCTCTCACTTCCAGCATCCTCTCCCTCACTCTCATTACTGTCAAGGTGTCCATGTGAGGTGGCATCATCATCGTCGCGACATGCAGTAGGAGAACCTCCATGACTAGCCATGAATGCGGTAAAGTTGCATTCATACGGTGATTCATCTCCAAAATCCACCGACTCGACCTCGCTGTCGTCACTCAATGTGGCATTTAGGACAACTTTTCCCTTGCCTTGACGCTTCAACCTAGTGGCACATTCAAAAGCCTTATGACCTCGACTGTCGCAATCATAGCATCTACCTTCATCTCTCTTGGGGGTGTCTATTTTATATTTTTCATCTTTCTTGCCGTATTTATTTTTCTCAAAATTCTTTTTATCTTTAAACTTGCCATTTTTTAATTTGAGCAATTTTTTGAAATTTTTGGCAAGAAGAACCAAATTGTCTAAATCAAATTCTCCCTTAAAATCAGACGCTTCTATCTCTCTCTGTTTAGACGCTTCTTTCTTTTTAACAGACCCCTCACCCTTTCTAGCCTGGGCTTTTAGTGCAATTCCCTTATCTTTTGGTTTAACAGACTTAGGAAACATGTCAATTTCAAAGGTTTGTAAGTCTCCTACAAGTTCCTCCAATTTTAGCGTGTTTAAATTACCCATAGAATTTAGCACAGTGGCTTTAGGGATAAAACGCTTAGGCAGTGATCTAAGAATCTTTTTAACAACTCTAGTATTAGGAATGTGTTCACCAAGATTAAAACTAGTATTTACAATATCAGACAACCTAGCATAAAATTCATCAAAACATTCAGTCTCAAGCATGGTGATGGTTTCAAATTGAGTTGTTAAGTTTTGCAATTTAGACTCTTTCACAGCATTAGTTCCTTCATGGGTAAGTTGCAAAACATCACATGCCTCTTTTGAGGTGGTGCACGTCATTATCCGTCGGAACTCGTCAGGTGTGACAGATCCGAAAATAGCACTTAACCCCTTAGAATTAAAAGATGACCATTTAAATTCCTGTTCAGTCCATGTAGTGACAGATTTTAAATTAGTCACGTTATTAACAATGACGGAGGGAGGAGTCCACCCTTTTTTAACCAAAATTCAGACTCATTCATCAATGGCTTTTAATGCAGATCTCATGCGGGCTTTCTAGTAAGCATAGTTTGTTCCGTCAAAAACTGACATTTTATTATATAATTTTTCCATTTTGAACACGCCCTTTTTCAAAAGTCAATTTTTTTAAAAAAAAAAAGAAATTAATATCTCAAAAAAATTTGTGAAAAATTACACGGTATAATTGTGTAATTGACTCTGATACTAATTTGAGAGTGCGCGTGCGTTCAAATGAACTAATTATTTAATTAAATTCCAATTTCAGACCCAATAATTTTTTCTTGCAAATAAACAAGATTGGAAAAATTAATCGAAGCATGCAAGACAGCCCCAAATGAGGAAAAAATCCCCAAAGGGAAAAATCATTTATTTCACTATAATTTTGTAACTCAAACTTACACGGATTACAATGAAATAATTTGACACACAAGTACCCGCAGGCGTCGATTAGCGTCGTCAGCAATTGAACAACCTCAGTAGCTCCACAAGAACACTCGGTTCTATTTCAGCAAAAATATGTCTTGGATTCCATAAACCAATTCATACAAAGTAGATGGGATTATGAATTTTTGGACAGAAGACTTTGAACCCTTAAAAGTGAGAAAAAGACATATTAAAAATTATAGAACAGAAAAGAATTTTTCTTCTTGAAAAAGTGCTCTGGCAAAATAATTTTTCTTCACACTCAAAAAACTGAACGTGCATGCCCTTTTGTAGAGAAGTTTTGATAAAGGAGATAAACAATAGCACGTAGGATTTCCCAAAGAAAACAAGAGGCATAGGAATTTAAGTAACTGCGCCTCATTATTATTTTAAAACTCAAGACGCATGGAAAAATACAAAGGCATCAGAAGCTAAGATTTTCAAAAAATTCTGTACACAACCGTTATAAAAACCTTTTTTTATTTTTATTTTTATGAAGTCTTAATACCAAAGGTCAAACGCCAATCATTGGGGGAAAAAATCAGCGCCCTATTAAGGAGGCTTATCACCTATTAAGGTGCGTGGAAACTGCAAGTTCCTTTAAAACATGAGGAGAAACATTGAGTTGATAAACTTCCTTTATATGCCAATCATTATGCAATGATTGGCACAAAAAAAATAGGCGCTTATAGAAAGTCAAGAAGGAAACCTTGCATGACACACTTCTTTTTGATCCTTTTAATTTTTGACCGAAACCACTTGCTCCTGATATAAAAAACTTCGTAACATTCTTATAGTTATAATACACAATGAGTAGCCATAAATAAAAAGGCCAAGTAATAAAAAAAACTTTTGATTCTAATTTTTTGATTTTAAATAAAACTTCTTTTATTTAAAAAAATTCTAACTATAATTTTTTTTTTAAAAATCCCAACACTTTAAATATAAAAAGCATGTGGAACTTAAACGTATTTTTATCAAAAATATCTCGTTGGAGCTTGAATGTTGAAGTGCACTTGTAATTAGGATCCGTAGATTGTCAATGATAGCTTCCTCAATTCTTTGACAACTTGTAGCGGTATACGACATAACACAATGTGACGGACAATGTCCTTACAGGGAAAAATATCCAACTTGATAATGATGTCGAATCCTTGTATTTCTAAAACCACTAAATCTACAGTAAGAGTTTCGAATCCTATTCCCATTTTACAATCCCCACAAATTTGATGGGTACTAATAGTGTTTCTTATTAGTAATTTTTACTAAAGAAATGTAGTTAAAGGAGTTGATAGATATTTTCAGATAAATCCCAAAATATTTGATAATGATGAATGCGTAAATCCTGAATCAAATAACACATGAGCTAAAGAGTTACGAAAGCATATATTTCCTTCTACCACATTATTGATACCGGTCCCTTCCGAAATGTATAAGAGAAAAAGTTTTGCCTTGAATTTTATTCCCTATCCAATGTATTTTTCCACATGAGGTTTGATGGTATGATCAGATGTTGGGTTTGTTTGTGGGATATGGGTAAGGGGATTTGAGGAAGTTGGAAGGTTTGTGGTGGAGGTAGTAGATTATTAGTGGTTGGATCATGAAGTTTAAGGCATTGAAGTCTAATGTGTGCAAGTTTATTACACTCATGGAACTCTCTGTGTGTGTGTGGGGTAGGGTGGGGTGGGTGAAGTTGTTGTTGTTGTATACAAACTAACTAGACATTTATCCTTAGTTATGACTTGGATAAGGGCCAGATCTTGAATTTATTCTAGAGTTTTAGACTACCTGACTACTATTCAAGGTTTGGCTAAGGTTATTGGTATTTCCACCGGATGTTATATTTTTTTATTGGATCAAATACCAAAACGCCCCACAAACATTTTTTAATACACATTTAGTCCAAGCCTTTTATTTTGTACCAAAAAGTCCCTTATTCTATTATCTTTAAAGGTCCATGCCAGCGGCATGGTAAAGCCTTTTTGACATAGTGAAGGACTTTTTGGTGCAAAATAAAAAGGCTTGGACTAAATGTGTATTAAAAAAAAATTAAGGGACTATTTGGTATATGCCCCTTTTTTATATGGAGGATATCAGCATAGGTACAATCAATGTTTTAATCACAAGTTCTAATCCTCGCTCAAAGCTCATTCATTTCTTGGCTTCAGTATGAACATACACTAGTGCATATCGACAAAATTATGTAAAACGTGCTTCATAATGGGGTACCATCATCTGAAGTTATTGATGCTTTAAGAATTTGACTACCAATATGTCTATTACCATCTCAATGAAGTATTTCTTGAAAAATATTTCCTCTAATTGCGTCTAAGCAAAAGTGGGTTGGCTACAGCGTATTGTAACACCCTGTACTTTTGGGTTTAATTAAATTTCATAAATGGGTGTAAATTGGAAATTTGAGGATTTTATCTGAAAAATAATTTTTGGAAATTATGAGGGCTAGATGATTTCAGAGGTGTGTTTCATTTACTTTTGAGACTTAGTAAATGAGTTGGATTATTTTAATTACATGTCGCAGTGGGTAAAGCGACAAATGCTAATATTTTAATTGGAAAACTCATATCGAGAGGTGTTGGGTTGAATTAGAAAATCGCAGTTAAGTGACTCAGATGCAAATTTTGAGTGCGCAGTTGTTTTTAGAATAGCCGAGATAGTCAGAATAGAGTATTCGGGAGTAGTGTTTGGATTTCGGAAATTTTTGGATTTAAAAGGGACTCATAATTGAGTAAACGAGTCATTTTTGGGTTTAAAAGGATAAACCCTTAATTCTCTCCTATTTAAGGCAAGAGAGAGTGGGATAAAGGAAAGAAGGAGAGAAAAGAAAGAGGAGAGGAAAAGAAGAGAGAAAAAGAGGAAGAAAAAGGAGATTTTCGGCCAAACTCCGCGAGATTCGACACGAGGTCGTCGGATTTTATCCACGAGGCAAGTGTTTACTTGCTTATTTCGTTTAAAGCATAAATCTCATATTGTAGTTGGTAGCGATAAACCATAAAGATTTTTGGGATGGGTTTCTGTGAACCAAAACGGGTTTTCGAAAAAGTTTAACGGATTAACCCCGAAAAATATCCCAATTGGAAAACTTAGGATTTAGACAAAAATTGTTGTTGATAATGGGTTCTAGGATGTTTAGAACCCTCATAGTTTGTGTATATATAGTTGATTGACATTGGGGGACATTAAGTGAGTATACAAAATCTTGGGAGAAGCTTTAATGGCCGAAACACCTTCTCGAAGAAAAAGCTGTTCGGGGCGATCGATCGATCGACGGTCCAGGGTCGATCGATCGACCGTTTAGGATTTTTAGCAATTTTTCCTAGGGTTAATTTTATGGGATAAATTCTGATTTAATTGTTCCTAGTTTATTTATTTGAGTAAATAAGTATTTATCTAGTAATTTATCAGTAGCCATTTGGGGGAAACTTATGGGGGATATAAGGGTGCTATAATTGTGTGGCACTAAGGTATATTTTCTAGGAAAATAAATAAATTGAGGGATTAGACAATTGGGATTTCCAGAAACTTAATAGGGGACTTTTAAATTATTATTATTGGAGTGAAATGTATACCTCGAATTAATTGAGTAAAATCCAAGACTTATTTAATTATGGATGTTCGGAGGGAGTAACACCCGGGGGGAGTATTTTAGCGAGTGATGATAGATAAATAATAGTGCGAGTAGCAAAAAGTAAGTGTATATGGAATTAGTGAGTAACTCCTATGAGGCGACTAGGATGGAGTTTGGGTTATAGGTTAAAGATAAGTTGAGGGTATACTTATTATATGATTATGAATTGGGATTTTGGGAGAGTACATAAATCCCTAACGGTAATTAAGGTGTGAGGTATATTTAAGTAGGAAAATACTTAAATAATATTATGAGATTGGCAATTATAGCCATGTATACATTTGAGAAGAGACAGAAAGTATATATAATGGTATATATATATTTACGTAAAGCATACCCCCTCTAATGCTATCATGGGAAGTTGCGCGATGTGGGTGAGGCCCCTGGCTTGAGGAGCAGGGAGTGTATAGTCGCCAGGTCATAGCGTCCATTTTTATATTGTGTGATTCTTATTAGGGGTGAGATGTGGTGGGTATGTTTCGTCTCATTTCCGGGCAGGAACTATGACCGCTTCCCATACGTTGTGATTTATGACCGCGATGTCGGTGATATTGAGTCCGACCGCTGGTCCCCACGATGGTATGTGAGCGATGCCCTGGAAGATGATAGCATTGAGAGACCGCATCCTCAAGTTATAGCTCGTTGGGATGGTTATTATACTTATGTGTGCAATAGGTATAATTATATACTAGTTGAGTATAGTATATTGTTTGTATATGAAGACAAGCCATTATATAGTAAATTCACGTATATAAAGTGAAAAGCCTAATAAGGTGTATTTTTCCCCTTTCTGGTAGATTTGGATCCAAATATATATGAAGCTTTAGTATGAATATATATACTATTATTGTATGTATATATGAGTGTTATATACACGTCAAGTGCTGAGGGTCTAATGGATCTCGACGATCGGCGCTGTCGAGCAGTAGTGTATCGGGGGGGTTCCTTCTTTGGATTTCGCTTCGCGAGACACCCCACGCACGAACATGGTGCAGTGTTGAGACTGGAGAGAAGTTTGGTCCTTAGTACTCAGGTTAACTAGGATTGTTAGAGATTGGGCTAAACGAATTAGTTAGGCATGGTAGATTAACTAAGGTATTTATTTATGTATACGATAGGTGTGCACTATTAGAAGAGGGGTGAGTGGTATCTCATGGGAGTGCGATACGAATTTAAATATGAGATAAAACATATTTTCTTAAATAAAGCATTTATGTACTTGCAAAATATTTCCATAACTCGGGATCTGACCCGTTTTTTTACCCTTTCCTTCTCTTGCTATATATGTATATATTATATAGGTGTTTAGACACAGGGACGCCTAGATGATGATTCCTTCGAGTCAAACGTCTGCTGCAGCAGCCGTGGATGCATGCAGATGTAGATAGGAGGTATTGTATAAACATTCGGGCCGAAAGCCCAATTGTATTCATTTATTCTTTTACCGCCTTTTATGCGGATTACATTTGGGTTGTATTATCGCTAAACCAAGTGTTCGGTCATTTAATTTCTTTTCAGTTTCATTTATATAAACTGTGTGAATGTTTTAATTGAATAAATTGTTTAAAGAGATTGGTTAATTAAAATTTTGACACCAGCCTAATAGGTTATTAGTAATTAATTTGGTTTTTGACAATGATGCTAAGAATGAACCATATGTGACTCCTATTTTAATTTGGTACAGGAGTGATCGCCCGGTATTTTATTAGGTGGGGTGTCATAGATGGTATCAAAGCATCAGGTTCTAGTGTCCTTAAGAATCTGTGCGGACATACTACGCTTTGAGCGTTGCTCTTGATTTGATATAGAGCCTTAGGATTAGGATTGTTGATTCCTTTTGTGAGATTTCGTTCTCCTGTCATTATATATGATTATAGTAAATCTTTTACGCGCTCGTTCAAAGTTCGTATGCAGATCGATGAAGGGCGACTAGGAAAGGCCGTTAGGAGGGCTACAAGAGGCGTGGCTTAGTTAGAGTTGTTAGTTAAAGTTGGAGACCAGGACCGCAGTAGAGGTCACTCTACTTGTGACATTTGACGAAGGTTGTTGTAATGACTACTAGAGTATTGCAGTCATATTTATCCAAGTATCACTATAGTAGAGAGTGATGCTAAATTTGTACCACCCAGTGAAGCTAAATTGGGGTCTAGTTAGAAGGGTCTTCGATAAGGACCCTACGTGGAGGTTTAAGTAGCTTCACTTAGTGGGGTAGAAGGCTCAGGTCCTGAAAAACTGTTACTAAAGCCGTTTAATACAAGATTAAACTATTTAAGTAACTCCGAACTATTTTTTGAAGAAACTCTTTTTTAGAAATCAAATCAGTTTAATCAAAAGATGTGTTTAAAAAAAATGCAAGAGATCTGTTCAAGATTTGTTAATAAGCTTTAAAAAATAAAACTGATACTTTTAAATCAGCACACTAATAAGAATGAGATGAGGAGATGTAGAAAGATTGATGACAAGATATTTTTAACGTGGTAAAACCTCAACCAATTGAGGAAACATCCATGAATCCCTCTATGGAGTAAAAAGAAAAATCCACTAAAATAAATATAACAGTTACAAACTATATAACACACATGCACACAAATCAGACCCATATAAGTTTGCATATATTAGAAATCAAATTAACAACTTGATTCTTAACAAAATTCAAGTTGCAATCAATTCCTTCATGTAAAGATCTATTCCTAGCCTTCCAAATTTCCCAAATCACAGCTATGGGAATAACTTTACCCAAGAACTGATCTGCATCAGACCTCCCAGCCTACAGCCACCAGCTAAGAATGACTATTGACACATTATTTCTATCAAGCTTAATACCCATCAAATTCGAAAAGTAGTCCCATAGTTGAGAAGCCAATAAACAGGAAACCAATAAATGAGCATCATTTTATTCATTATTAAAGCATATATGACATCGCAATCCCATTTTAATGCCTATATGCTTCACATTTTCATCAGAAGGAATACACTTTTGAATAATTCTCCACACTATAATAGAATTTTTGATTGGAATTTTTGGATCCCATAATCTACTATGTACAAGAGATGTAGATGAATGAACCTTTAAGCACTCATATGCTGAAGATAAAGATTAAACACCAGAATTTTCAGCCTTCCAAATCAGATTATTATTCACTGAAACCATCTGCTTTGAACAATCTTCCTCCACTTGCTTCATTTGTCTCCAAGACAGTGAACCACATTTTCTAGTGTTCCAGTTCTTATTGTTAGCACAATAATTGGACCACAAGGAATCTTTAACTTTAAGCTTCCAATATATTTTCATTGAAGAAGTCTTAGAGAGAATTCCGAAGTCTTTGAAGCCCAAACCTCCTTCGTTTTGATCTTTACACAAATCTAACCAATTCTTCCATTGGTATTTCCAGCATCGATCTTCGTTTACACCCCAAAAAAATTTGTTCAACATCACATGAATCTTATTAATCACCAACTTCGGAGGGTTTATCGTAGCTAACAAGTATAGAGGAATGGATGACATGACATGCTTTATGAGAATTAATCTTCCCCCAATAGAAAGAAGCTTAGCCTTCCATCATGCTATTTTACATCTCAATGAGGATATTAACTGATCATAGTATTTCACCTTAGTGCTCCCTTTAAATAAAGGGAAACCCAAGTATTTAATAGGCAGGTCTTTTGCATTCAATCCCAGAACTTCAGCCACCTTTGTTTTAAACCTATGAGGCATATTTGAATCAATTGAAAATGAACTTTGTGAGTAATTTATTTTCTGACCCGAAGTCCTTGAGTAACTTAGAAGAAAGGCCTTGATGTTCTTCAGACTCCTTTTGTCACCCCTGCAAAAAATAACCACGTCATCTGCAAACGCCAAGTGAGAAATAAGAGGACTTCCACTTGGTAAATACAAAGGCTTTATCATTTTATTCTCCATCATAATATCTAGATCCCTGCTCAATTATTCTGTTGCAATAATAAAAAGGCTCGAGGATATTGGATCTCCTTGCGTAACACCCTATAAGACTTAAAGAATCCATTTGGTTGACAATTGATAAGTATAGAAAACCAGTTGTTTGATATACTTCTCCAAACTAAATCAATGAATCTTTCTCCAAAACCAAATCCTCTGAGAACTTTGATTAGAAATCCCCATTGAAGTCTGTCATATGATTTCTCCATGTCCATCTTTATGATGATATTTTCACCATGAGTCTTCTTTACCATATTATGCAACATCTCTTTGGCTAGCAAAATATTGTCTTTAATTGATCTGCCTTTTGTAAATCCACTTTGATTAGGAGATATGATAATAGATAGAATCTTAGCAAGTCTTGTGCATAAGATCTTTGAGATTATCTTATAACAAAAGTTGCATAGACTTATAGGCCTAAAATCCCCACAAGATGAAGGATTCTTGATTTTAGGAATAAGCACATTGGAAGTTGAAGTCCAACTTTTAGGCAACTCAGCACCTGCAACAAATGAATTCATAGCATCTAACAGATCAGTTTTAATTACGTTCCAATAAGAAAGAAAAAATTGCCCCCATAACCATCAGGTCCTGGGGCTGATTCCAGACTCAAGCTTTTTATAGCCTCCCAAACTTCTAACTCAGAGGTGAAATCTTCTAGATCTAAGTTAAACTATTGGTTGACCAATTTGGGAATGAAATCTGCCTTGTAGTCTTCAGTTAAATTCTGTTCAGAAGTCAATTGGTTTTTAAAGAACATGACAATATGTTTTTTAATGGCTTGCTCATCTACAATCCAATCCCCTGAATCATCTTTAATCCCTGATATATGGATTTTTTATTTTTTAGCCTTGATACTAGAATGAAATAATTTAATATTAGAATCCCCAAGCTTCAACCATTTAATAGATGACTTTTGCTGCCAGAACATCTCTTGAATCTGTAAGGCTGATTGGAGCCTAGCCCTTCCTTTATTCAAGGCTTATCTATTAGTTTTAGAGCTAGACAATTCATAATTAAGCTCTAATTGACATATATCATCTTCTAAATCCACCACATTTTGATTAACATCCTTAAAATTTTCCTTGCTCCACTTTTTAAGAACTCCTTTTAGCCTTTTAAGCTTTAAAGAGAAATTACACAAACCCAATGCTTGGGTGGATTCACTCCATGACTCTGTAACAATCTTTTGAAATGTGGATGATTTTTCCAGAAGTTAAGAAATTTGAACACAGAAAACCTTACCTCATCCTTGTTTTCTACTGACAAAAGAAGGGAAGAATGGTCTGATGAAGTTTTATAGCCTCCCAAAATTCTAACTCAGAGGTGAAATCTCCTAGATCTAAGTTAAACTATTGGTTGACCAATTTGGGAATGAAATCTGCCTTGTAGTCTTCAGTTAAATTCTGTTCAGAAGTCAATTGGTTTTTAAAGAACATGACAATATGTTTTTTAATGGCTTGCTCATCTACAATCCAATCCCCTGAATCATCTTTAATCCCTGATATATGGATTTTTTATTTTTTAGCCTTGATACTAGAATGAAATAATTTATTATTAGAATCCCCAAGCTTCAACCATTTAATAGATGACTTTTGCTGCCAGAACATCTCTTGAATCTGTAAGGCTGATTGGAGCCTAGCCCTTCCTTTATTCAAGGTTTATCTATTAGTTTTAGAGCTAGACAATTCATAATTAAGCTCTAATTGACATATATCATCTTCCAAATCCACCACATTTTGATTAACATCCTTAAAATTTTCCTTACACAAACCCAATGCTTGGGTGGATTCACTCCATGACTCTGTAACAATCTTTTGAAAATGTGGATGATTTTTCCAGAAGTTAAGAAATTTGAACACAGAAAACCTTACCTCATCCTTGTTTTCTACTGACAAAAGAAGGGAAGAATGGTCTGATGAAGTTTTATTTAGGTTCTTAATGGAAGATTTGGGGTAGGAAAGCAACCATTGGGTATTGTAGAGACACCTGTCGTGCCTAGCCATTATTAGATCAACCTCTCCTCTGTTATTACTCTATGTAAATTTGGATCCAAGATAACCCATATCTAGCAGCCCACAACTATCCACTACTTGATTAAACTCATTCACTGTTGTTGTATCAACATCATTTCCAGCAACTTTTTCTTCTTGACTTTCCACAATATTAAAATCCCCCATAATGATGAAAGGCATACTAGCCATATCAGAGGAAGCCTCAGCCATTTGACTCCAAAGGTCTCTTCTATCTATTTTATTACATTTTGCATACACTACTGCCACACATACCTGACATTTTAGACCTGGATGCATCATCTTCAAAACCAGCAATTGGTCATGATCCACAACCACCTGAGCTTGCATAGTGAATCTCCAAAAAAACCAGATTTTACCATTGCAGTTACTAATTCCTCCTTTGAATCCCCACTTCAGTTTATACATTTCTAACTTAACTTTATCAAACATGGTCTCTAGCACAACTAACACATGTATTTTATAAATTCTGCAAAGGGACTTAATTCTACGAGAAGTTGATGATTTCCTTGCACCTCTAATATTCCATACAATGAAATTTAACATTGGACTTTGGAAGGATTGGAGTTTCTACTAACTTTGGTATGGGATCTTGTACATCTAATGAACATAGGATCTTGTTTTTTCCTTTTGCTTTCACCTTTATTGCCACCGATTAGTAATTCTTGAATAGGGTTATTCTCCTCCTTACTCCCCCTGCTCTTTTTAATCTTTTGGTCCATCTTCTCTGAAAAAATAATCAATTCCTCAATCATAGGAACTTGATAATCATAATTATCTTCTCCTGCAGACAAGTACATTTTCTGATGATCTTGATTATGTTCTTCGTCTGGATTTACAGTGCTACAATTTGATAAACAATCAGTGTCCCTCACATCAGATTCTTCTCCAAACAAATCTTGACCTCTCTTCAAAATATGCAGCCCTTTCTTTTTCTTTGACTTTTTTGTATAAACCCTCCATTGATAATCTTCTTTAACCTCTGGATCCTTGATTATTAATTATCTCCCTTCTTCTACGAGATCACCTCCTACTTTATCTTCTGCATCATATTTAGTAATTTCTATAAACTGGTCACTATTTTTAGACTGCACCTCATTAACTTTGATGAAAACTTTCTTTGAATGAGTCGAGTTTATTTTCTTATTACCTTCCATAATTCCTCTCGGATCTTCATTTATTCCATCTTTGGCCACATTCTCTACTTCAAGCTCTTAATTCTTTATCTGATACTCAGCCTTCTTATTCCTTTGAATGTTGGATTGCTTCTCCACAGTTACTAAGGCATCTTGCTTTATACCTCTAGCCTGATTCACTGGATTAACAATACAGTCCATCTCCATATGACCTTTCTTATAACAAAAATTACAATATTTTGGCACATTCTCCACATGAATTTCTTGCCAAAATTCCTTCTCCCCACAACCTATCCATACTCCCTTAGATATTTTCTGCGTAACATCCACTTCAACACATACTCTTGCAAGACTTGGTCTATTGATTTCCAACGTCGACATATCAATTTTTAGCGGTTTACCAATGAGTTGATCTATAGAATATAGGGCAGGTTTAGAAAAGAAATGAATAGGAAGTTATGGGAGAGAGATCCATATAGGTGTAATACTACTTTCAATATCTAGCCTGAAATCAGTAGTCCATTTAAAAACCCTCATTGGTTGTTTCCCTATGTACCATGATTCTCTTAACCACATGCAAGAGAAATCTTCTTCACTATTCAGTCGAATCAGAGCATATTTTTGATCAATCAATCCAATACTAAAAGTTGTTTTAAGAGAGAAAGTGTGAAATACCTTTCTTATGACTTATGTGAGAAAACTTCCCTACAAGGGAAAATTTGAAGGGTTGAGCCAAAGATTCAATTTCTTCTTGAGAGAATAGGATCGCTGGTTCTCCTTTAAAAGTTGAGGGAGATTTCATAGAGACTTGCATTTTAGTTGAAGAGGAATTTGCTACTACTGATGAAAATGAATTTTTCCATACATTAGGTATATCAGGAGGTTTGGGATCCACGTTAGGAATACTTGATGATTAAGCCATGCAAACCCTAATTAGGGTTTACGTGGAGAGAGAGAGAGAGAGAGAGAGAGAGAGAGAGAGAGAGTGCATTTTCAATTCCTAACGTTCATACTTCACCTATGTCTAGTAACTATCATTTCCATGTTAGGGAGAAGTCCTAAAATTTGGTTACATAGTTTCCCAAATCTCAAAAGGACACATATAAAGACGTATTAGTCTTTTTTATGCGATTATATGGTGAGAACTGCACAAGCCTTCCTGTGCCCGCAGAGGATAAATCTCTTTGCATACTACTTATCGCTTGTTTCATTTTTTCTTAACAAAATTTTTCTACAATCTAATATTCCTTTCCTTTTTTTCCATTGACAATCATTGCAAAATAAAGACAAACGACTACGAATTTAACATCGCCGACCTTAAAAATTTTTGAGATCGAAGAACTCCACATGAAGTTTACTTTTCTTGGGGAGGATCCCATTTAATTCTTGGATATGAACCAATTATTATTGTAGACACCACATTCTAGGCCCCCCTAAGTCTCTCCTTAGGTCCCAGAGCTTCCCCATTTCACTATAAACCCTAGGTCGCACTCCGGGTACCGATCGAGAGGACATCGAGTACTCCCGGGCCCCGTATGACTCCGGTCAACTCTATCGTCAGAGTGAAAGCTCATTGAATATTTGAAGGGATCTGAATACCCTTTCCAATGGTTTTCCCCATGCGCGAATCGACATAACGGTTCAGACAAATGGACCATTTTACTTTCGAAAATTAATTTGGAGGCCACTGGGCCCCTATCGGTCCCCGATTTGACCTCAATCAACTTCTTTTCAGAGTGAAATCTCTTTTAGTCTTTGAAGGTAATTGAAACCTCTTTCCAATGGGTCGCCCTATGCGCAAAACGACATAAACGTTCGGATAAACGATTCATTTTCCCCCAAAAACTGATTTGGAGGCCACCGGGCGCTCTCGGACTCCATTTAACTGAAGTCAACTCTTCATCTCAAATGAGACTGAATGAATATCTAAAGGTAATTGAATACCCTTTCCAACAGTCTGCCCCATGAGAGATTTTGACTTACGGTGCGGACGAACGATCCGTTTTACTCTGACAGGTCTCTCGGCACTTTCAAGCCCTGGTTGACCAAGGTCAACTTTCTGAATTGAGAAAAAATCTTTGGAATTCCAAGTACATCTCCTAACCTTTCCAATGGTCCTACCCGTGCATGATTCTGACTTACCATGCAGACGAACGATCCGTTTTCGTCCGACGATTTCTTATCCAAAGGACCGATGTGCGCTTTCGAGTCACATTTGACCCAAAGTCAACTCCCGGACCCAAGAGAGGTCCGAAGTATTCTTAAATGTCTCTGAAGTACCTTTCTAATGGTATACCCCATGCACGATTGGGATCAATGGATTACTTTTTATGACTATTTTTCCAAGAAAATCAGCACGAGACTGCTAATTGGCAGGTCTAGTTCCCTGCCAATCGGTAGTGTGTCTAGGGTCAACTGTCGATAGGCAGGACTAGGAAAATTTTGAGGGACTAACAGATCTCGATGACCGATAATGTTAGGTAATAGTGTATCGGGGGGGTCCTTGTTTGGATTTCGCCTTGCGAGACGTCCCACGCATGAAACTTAGCGCGACGTTGGAAGTAGGGAGATGTTTGGTCGTTAGTACATGGGTTAGGTACCCCGACTATTATTTGTATATGTGATATGACTACGGGTTGGAAGTTATATTACGGGTTACGTCTAGCATACTCGGGTAACTTTCATTTGGTTAAGCACGGGGACAGGGTGTATGGGAACCCTGGTTAATTAGGGTAACTTTCATGCAGTTAAGCACGGGTACAAGGTGTATGGGAGCCCTGACTAATTAAAATGCATATTTGTGTAACATAAAATAAGAAGCGGGAGAGATAGATGTAGAGATCTTAGAGGCACAGTAATAGAGAGTGATATTCTAGACTTGGAGCACTAGACTTATCTTAATTTCGAGGACGAAATTCCTTTGTAAGGAGGGGGGGGAGTATGTAACACCCCGTAATTTTGAGGATTTTGAATTTAATTATTTTTGGGAGAAATAAATTATTTAAATTGGATAAAATTATATTTTGGAGAATTTATTGGAGTGGGAAGAATTATTCTAACTTTTAGCGACTCTAAGTTTAATTGTTCAAATTATTATGTGTCGCATTTTTGAGGTCAAAATTTGGAAATGTTATAAAGTATTTCGAATGAAATTCTGAGTGCGCGGTTGAGTCCGGAGGGGTCGAGATAGTCAGAAAAGAGTACCCGGGGTCTCAGAGCATTTTTGGGCATAGCCGGGCCCACATGGGGGGATTCGGGCCATTTTAATTAGGCCCATGTGACCAAAAATGGATTAGGGGTTTTAAACCTAATTGAGGGAGTTTTGAACGGAAGTTAACACAACTCTAAACCTAGATCTTAAGAGGGAATTAGGGGAAGCAAATCAAGAGCCAATTGGGGATCTTTTGGAGTCAAATTAAGGGACAAAGTGAGTGTTCGTCATCAACTATCCTCTGCACCAACGGATCATACTGTATGAACAATTCCAGGCAAGTGGTTAACTATTGTAATTCTTAAAAGAGGTGATAACCAATTCATATTATGGTAGGTGTATATGAAAATTCGTTTTGGGTGTGTAACCATAATTGAAAATGGGTTTTTCTGAATTAGAGTAATGGATAGATTTAATTACTCAATGGATGCTAAGTTATGAATTGGGACTATTGAGATTGGATTGTAGGGTGAATTACAGTATGTATTGGTGATTAATTTGACGGAGACTGATGAGGTCGAATTCGATAAAACGAGACCCGGTTGAAAAAAAAAACAAATCGGATATACCCAGAGTTATATATAAATTTGATGATAAATTAAGGTCTCTAGGATGTTTAGAACCTTTTTATTATGTGGAGGTATTGTTAATTGTGCTTGGGTTAGAACAGTGGAGGAGATAAATCCTTGGAGAAAGTCATCAATGGCAAAACAAAAGGTCGAAGAAGGAGCAGACTTGTTCGATCGAAGGTCCCAGATTTTTGACAGATTGGCAAGTTTAATATATAAAGGGAAATTAATTTAAGATTTATTCCCCTACTTTTTATTTAGTGATAAATGCATATGTAGCGCATATTCCTTAGCAATTTTATGGGGATATAATTGGGTTTAGGAGGGTAATGATTGGATGTCTCAAGGGATGAATTTGGGAAATAAATTTTAGTATTAATTTCAGACCGAGGGAAAATGTTCGGGCATTGTAGTTGAGTGGCACTACATTATTAACTGAATTGAGGTGTAATTAATTAATTAGGGGGGGGGGGGGGGAATATAGAATTGAGTATTAACGAGGGTATGGGCCAAGTGAGCGAGTCCGGGTATGTTGGTTGAGTGACACCAAGTATTAAATTAATTGATGTGTAAATTAATTAAATTAGAGTCGGACTGTAGACTCGGGAATGTAATAAATTAATTGAGGAAAAAATTAATTAATTTGAGTCAGACCATAGACTCGGGAATATACAGTCTAGTGTTACGGGTTTTAGTACACGGTAAAGTCAGGATTTATATTATATATATATAGTGTGGTGATAGTATATATGTAAGTACATTGTGTGTGCTATTAAACATCAGTGACTAGATATTTATTTAATTTATATACTTTAGTGCTATCAAGGGAGGTTGTGCGAAGTGGGTGAATCCCCAAGCTTGAGGAGTAGGGCGAGTATATCCCTAGGTCATAGCGTCTGTTATATGGGTGAGGGGCTTATCTCACTTTCAGGTAGGAAATATGACCGCCTCCAACGTTTATGTTTTTGGCCAAGTTTGCGAGAGAGTCCGACTTGGGGTCACTAGGTTAAGTGAGCACACCCAGTATAATAATACTTTAGAGGAAATCATATGGCGAGGGTATACTCAGAAGGATGGATGTACATATGAAATATGTGTGGATGTTGTAGTAAAGATACGTATATAATGGTATTAAATATTATATGCGGGTAATAATACAGTGTGTGATGTACTTACTTTATATAACTGATGGGAAAAAGATTATATATGGCATTAAATACATAAGTGAGAAGTTGTATTTACTTATATAACTTGTGTCAAGATTATATGATATTATATTAAGGGAATTTATTAAGTTAGTGTGAGGGATAACTTATAACCCATGAATAATAATACTCGATTTAGAGTAAAATGGAAAGGGGAGATTATACCAGGACTAGTTGGACGGGGTAGTACAACTAGGTGGGGTTAGGGAAACCGTCAGGTGTGCACATTAGTGGAGGGGTGAGTATGTCCTCAAGAGAGTGCGACACTAACTTAAATATGAAGCGCATTCATACATTTTTAATTACTGCAGTTAATTCACTTGCTAAATATTTTCAAAATGTTTTGGGTTCTAACCCTTGCTATAAAACTATTTTCAAAACCTTTTAGGTGTCCAGCCACAGGGACGCCAGACTTGATATTCTATTCCAGGGACACATAGCTGCCGTACATGTGGATGCTAGCAGGAGCTTGAATTAGACGCATCTTTCATTCTTTCCTAGAGTAGGAATCATCAATCAGTTTTATTTCACTTAGGGCTTGTCATCCAGACTTTTCAGTATAGTTTTCAGATTCATTTATTCAGTTGTAGGATGGTTGTTGTTGGACTATTTACTTTAGTGACCGATGGTTTATTCGGCAAGTAGTTTACTTATTTATTCAGTTGATTTGATTCAGTTAATGTGAATAGTTTATATCTATTTCCGCATGTTTTGTCTCGTTTAAATAAAAAGTTAAAATTTGGCACCGGATTTTTGGATTACTAGGTGGTTAGTAACTTTTAAAAAGGTTTTTGACGGTGATGCTAAGAATGAACCAACTGGGATTCCTGTTTTATTTTGATATAGGACTGATCACCCGGTATTTGATTAGGCGGGGTGTCACACGGAATGCCTTTATTAAGTTACTCATAGGACCCACAGTTACTCCTTCTACCACGTCAGAAGAAGCAGTGAATCTGGTCAGATCTCTAACCTTTACTAGAATTCTCTCCTTCTCCGAAGAAGAAATCCCCAAGAATGGTCCAGACCACGATTATGCTCTCAACATCTTTGTCGAAGTCATGGGAAAGACCGTCCCACTTTCACTTGTCGATAATGGATCAACTCTGAATGTCTGCCCGTTAAGGACCCTCAATTGTTTGGGATTGAAAGTAAACGACCTTGCTCCAACCTCTACGATAATTCCCACCATTATGGGATCTATAAAGCTTACAATATGGGATGGACCTATGAATTCGATTGATGAATTCCATGTCATCGATATCCCAACCTATTTCAATATGTTACTCGGACGACCATGGCTCCATAGCATCAAGGGGGCTGTCTTCTTCCCTTCATCAGAAACTAAAGTTCTTCACCAATGGGCTGGTCATCACCATCTTGGGCGATGAAGATAATGCCGAGAATACAAGCACCAGTAATCCAGTACTAGAGATACATCACAGGATAAATGATATGCTTCTGTCAGGTTTTCGGGTTGAACCACTTCTACTCCCAATAGGGGATGATTTCAAAGATAGGGTTTGCCCAGAGTACAACCCATGACAACATCAATTTAATCCAGATGTTCAAAAACATGCACTTCATGCCCAAACTGGGACTGGGACGACAACAGCAGGGGATACTTGAACCCATTGTGTTAAAGAAAACTTTCCTCCCTGTGGCTTGGGCTATCAACCGTCGATAGAAGAACTCAGAATGATCCACCATCCTCAACTAAAGAGAAGGTTAGAAAGTGCCAAGACTATCTCGAGAGATTCCTTGAATATAAGATTCATAAAAAATGATGAAGATTTCCCCTTCTGCGACTTTCCCGAATTGTCGTACGATCATGTGGATAAGAAGATGAAACCCGAAATGGAGATCTTTTTCCAAGATAACTACTCATGGGCAGAAAGTTCCCAACATCAAGTGCAACCACTCATTGAGAAAACCATAACTGATATCGTAGATTCTGAGGATATTAACTCCGAGGATTCTTTAACTTACAAGCACTGGGGCTGACACTCTGCATGATCCACTCAGGGGCTACATCATCGGATCCATCTCGTCTAATAAAAGCTACAAATACACCTCTCCTCAACTGGCATGCTACACCTATGCCACCTGCTGTCATTCAACCTAACCCTGATGTTCATCCCCTTTATTCTTCTTTTATTGTTCTTCCTTACTCTGATGTAATCAAGACCTCCTTTTATGAGGTTCTCAATGTTGTTTTTCTTATCAATGAAATAATAAAGTTTTTTAGTATCTTATTGTGCCTTACATTAATTGTCTTGATTCTAATCAAACTCTTGATGATGATGATTTTGCAAATGAACAATTCTTAACAGATATAAATAAGGTTAATAATAAAAAACATAACCGCGTTCAAGTTAGTGAAGATGAAACTATTATTATTAATCTCGGTTCTAGTAGCCAACTGCGCGGGATTAGGTTAGGGACCACCCTTAATGAGCATGAGCGTGCGTAACTCGAGGAATTACTAAAGGAATTTGTGGATGTCTTTGCATGGTCCTAAGATGACATGCCCAACATTGACCCTGAGATAGCTCAATATGAGATTCCTACTCTCCCCGAATGCAAACCGATCAAGCAGAAACTGTGAAATCTCTGCACCGAATGATCGCTCAAAGTTAATGAAGAAATGGTCAAACAGTTGAATGTGGGTTTCATTCGTGTGATCAAATGTCCCACATGGCTAGCTAATATTGTACTTATGCCGAAATTAGGAGGGAAGGTTCGCATGTGCGTTGACTATTGAGACTTGAACAAGGCCTCTTCGAAGGATGATTTCTCGCTACCCAATATCGACATGATTGTGGACAGTACGACCATTCACGCTCTCAAGTCATTCATTGATGGGTTTGATGGATATAATCAGATCAAAATGAACCCATATCATCAAGAGGAAACCACATTCATCACCCCTTGGGGAACCTTTTGTTACACCGTCATGCCATTTGGTCTAAAAAATGCAGGGGCTACCTACTAGAGGGCTGCCATAACCATCTTGCACGATCTGATACACAAGGAAGTTGAGGTCTATGTGGATGCCATGATTATCAAGTCTAAGACTAGGGAAGGTCATGTTCTCGCTCTCCGCAAGTTCTTCGAATGACTGCGACAATATACGATGTGACTTAACCCACAAAAACATGTCTTCGACATTACCAAAAGAAAACTCTTGGGATTCATGGTTAGTGAGAAAAGGATAGATGCATATACTGCTAAGCTAAAAGCCATACTCGAGATGCCACCACCCCAAACGGAGAAGGAAGTTCGGGATTCCTTAAAAAATTACAGTATATCAGCTGGTTCGTCAGCTAATTGACTTCCATCTATGAGCCCATATTCAAACTCATCCAAAAGGATTCGACCAAGGTTTATAACGAAGCTTTCCAATAAGGCTTTGACCGAATAAAGTAATACCTAACCCAACCTCCAGTACTCATGCTGCCGCAGCCTAGTCTTCCCTTACTCCTTCACCTAACTGTGATAGATTTCGTAAAGAAGATCTTCGATGGAAAATGTTCTTTGATGGTGCCGCCAACAAGAAAGGGTATGGCATTGGGATACTCCTAATTGCCCCTAACGACTCTCACACTACTATTGCCATCAAACTGGATTTTCCCTGCACCAACAATATGATTAAATATGAGGCATGCATGCTAGGACTCAAAGTTTCCTTCAAGAAAGGAATTCGATACCTAGATGTCTATGGGGGATTCGACCCTCATCATCAGTCAAGTGCTCAAAAGATGGAAAGTCAAGGATAGGAAACCCTTACCCTTCCATGCCCACTTAGAAGATCTAGCTTCCCAATTCCAAGAAATCACCTTCCACTACCTGCCCCAGTTAAAAAATAACCTAATCGGTGCCCTTGTTACCTTAGCCTACATGATTAACATACCTGAAGGAATAACCATTGCCCCTTTCCTTATCCAAAAGAAAGATTAAACAACCCACTGCTAGCACACTGATCTCAGAAGATAAGAAGATCCTGATATAGCCAACTGCTGGTACTATGATATTTGATGCCTCCTCAAGCATGGTAGGTATCCCCAAGGCTCTAACAAGAAAGATCGGGCAACCCTCCACAGACTGATTGCCCAGTATATTGTCCGTGATAAAGAACTATTTAAGAGAAGCTTTGATGGAATCCATTTGTACTGCATCGCAGGGGATGACATTGAAGAAATGATGCAAAAAATCCACAACGGGGAATGCGGACTCTACTTGAACGACCATATGCTCGCCAAGAAGATCATCCGACAGGGTTAATATTACACTACCATGGTTCAGGATTGCATAACCTACGTTCAAAGATGCCTCAAATGCCAGCAGTTTTCCAACCTATAACACTTGCCTCCGTGGGAATTATACAACATGACTTCTCCCTGGCCATTCTCCACATGGATCATTGACATCATAGGGAAGGTTACACCCAAAGCATCCCACGAATATGAATTCATCCTAGTTTCCATTGACTACTTAACTAAATGGGTCGAAGTCGAGTCATACACAATTCTGAATGCTAAGAAAGTGGAAAAGTTCATCAAGAAAAACATCAGCTGCCAGTATAGGATCCCACACGAGAGCTAATATCAGACAACGGGTTACACTTCGAGGAAGAGGTTATAGAGCTGGTCAATGAGTATGGGATTCAAAGACAAAAATCTTCTCCCTACCGACCTCAAACTAATGGAGAAGTTGAAGCTTCCAGTATGAATCTCAAAGCTATCATCAGCAAGATGATCGAGAGTTGCTGAGATTGGGAAGACCGAATCTCTTATGCCCTCTGGGGATACCGAAACTTAGTTAGAATCTCTACTAAGGATACCCCTTACTCTCTAGTCTATGACATGGAAGTAGTTCTACCCGTAGAGATGGAAATCCCTTCACTGTGCATCACACTTGAAAGTAAAGTCAGGGAGGAAGACTGACACCAAAACAGTCTTGACGAGTTGTCACTTTTGGACAACAAGCTCTATATCACATACGAGGGTACCACTTCCGTATAACATGATCATTCAATAATAGAGTTAAGGACCACGGTGTCCGATAAGGGGACTTAGACCTCAAAGCAATAGTAGAGCCCATTTGGGACCCTAGAGGGAAATTCAAGCCCAAATGGAGTGGCGCCTACATTGTGAAAAAGATCCTGTCAGGCGGGGTTTTTATGCTCACCAATCTTGATGGAGAAGAAATGACGCATCCAATCAACCTGGACCGTCTTAAGAAATTCTACCCGTAGTTCAAAATCTCTATGCACGACGATTCTTCTCATCTCCCTTCAATTCTAAAGAAAAAATTCATTTCCCTCTACTCAGAACTACGTGGGGCCTGATCCTCTAAAAATCCATTTTCTTTCAAAAATGAATTTTAGAAAATTTTCAAAACCCTCAGAGGTACGCAGGCATCTCATCTTCTTTATATGAGCACGACTCCCTTCTTTTTCATAAAATGTCATTTTCTTCTTATACCCGAGAACGACAGTTCATTTTAACGTATACACGAACAAAAGGATTAAGAAGACCTTAGCGATCGGAATATATAAGTCAAATGCAAAACTCATCAAGAGTCCCAACTAGATGATCAAAAACTCCTTTATTCCATTATTTGAAATTTTCAGTTCAATCACATCAGCATAAGGAATCAAATGACTTACCTTGTCGATCTACTCCTACCTTCCTAAAAAAATAAAAACAAGCCCCCGTTACACCTAAAATAACCCTCAAATTATTCCCAAACACATAATCACCCCCATTACAAAAGCTTCACAAACCCTGCCTGCAGCTGCCATAGGAACCAAACCCATTATCACCCACATCCTAGGGTCCCTAAACTTCCCCTGCCTGAAGAGAGTGTCGTGGACGCTCCATTGAACGATAAGCCCAAACTAGCTTGGGGAAAACCACACACCTCCCTCCATGGTGTCAAATACAGCAAACCACCTTTGCCCAGTCTCCACAGTCAGCATCTTGGCAACTACTCTTCTCCATAACCATTTCTTGTAGTCCCCCCTGAGATATGCCAGACTCTACCAAGAGATTGGGATGGATGGGTCTACGGTCGATGATTCTCCTACAAAGAGCTAAGTCTCATGCGCATACGCTCTGTTAGATCCTCCACGGGAAAGAAGTCCAGTGTCCGTATCATCCTGTAAATGTACATATCGTATCATCGCAGGAAGAGAAATAATTCCTCCCTTAACCAACGACCTGGCTGCCAAAGGTGAAATGTGGATAAGTCCCGCCAACAGCTTCCTAGGGGATCGGGAAAACTCAGGCATAGTCGCGACAACGCTGGGATTTATCCCCAACATGGCAGAAAACTCTTCATAGGCCAGACATATTTTGTCCAACCCGACGCGAAAGACATGGTCTTTAGGGTACTAGAACTTAACTACCGTTGTCAGTATATTCCACTTTATGGGCCGATTGCTCCACAAAAAGACTCGTCCCATGTTGAAAGCGTCGTAGTCAATGTTGTAGTAGCACATCGCTTTCGAGATTTCACGGTAGTTTGCAAACTCAACACTACCGGGGAGAGCCATAGCACAAAATAAGAAGAGAGTGAGCATAAAAGAATAGAAATAAGAAGGAATGTGGAAGTGTGAAGGAAAAGCTTCATCCACACCCCTATTTATACTTGAAAGATCTCAAACAAAGACAAGATACCCTGCAGAAATCGGAGGAAAAATTACCCCACCAAGAAATTTAAGAAAGTAAAATCAAATCCTTGGGTTGATTAGACTGGACTGATATGCCGAAAGGCAAGACAGGAGTCATGCCGATCGTCGACCCCCTATTTTGGAAAAATTCCCTTTTTCCTTTTTTGTCAAAATAAAAAACTCAAAAAAAAAATATATTTTAAGGGAATTCCGAATTTCATTATCCTTATGTTTTTACTTATTCCATTTTAAAATTAAATCTTTCTCTAATCATTTTTAATTATTTTTAGGGTCTCAACAACAAAGTAAAAAGTGCATGTGCATTAGTCACTAAAAATAAAAATTAAAAAACTCTTTCTTTTTGCATAGATTTTTGTTGTATTACATCAAATATGCAGGAAAACACAAGGAAATACATCAGGACTCAGCTCGAACCCACTTTTCTCTCTCTCTCTCTCTCTCTCTCTCTAGGAGCCTCCTTCCCTGCAGCGCACTCTCTTCCCTTTGCGACGAGATGACATGCCTCCACTCCTCGATCTCGACCCTTCCTCAGACGAGGAAGACGACACCAAACAAGAAGGAACCAGAATCGCATCCCGAATATGGGCGATTGCCAAAGATATCCAATACCTAATATCATTTATCTAGGCGATGGAGACCCGGATGTAATGAAAAAGAAAATAGAAAAGAGCAAACCAGCCAGTCTAAGGCAAAGTTAAAAATCTTGAAATAAAAAAGACAAAGATATCAAAAGTATACCTCAGGTTAAAGGATCTCCTCTGTCAAGCCCAAATCCTCTGGATCCATCGCATTAGAACGGTGAAGCATATGCACAGACCCTCCATCAGCCCATCGGAAATTGTAAGTAGGAGCGCCCAACCGAATAAAAGGAAACTCTGAAGTCATCGCTAACATTGATGTCGATGCACCGCTTGTGCTGTGGGAAGACCCCACCGGTCGACTCAAACCCGGATGGGGGAAGGCATCACGTCATATATGCTGGGTGGCATCAACCATCTCGACACAAAGTCCATATAGTCATACATCACTGTCGTGTCGGTATATGACGAGTAGGGCTCACCCATCATCGCCTCTACCCGTGCATCATCCAACATCTCCCGCACTCGCCTTATGTATAACAGGGGCCTCGCCGGTGGCACCACAACCTCATCCTCCATAATTTGTCGAACTACTCTCTCCCCGAGAAACCAAGAGTGGCCAAAATCGTGTGCTAACAAATGCCGCATCTGTGCATTTCCCCCAGTCAACCTCATGTGTTATATGGATGGCACCTACAAATTCCCCAAAAATCAAAAGATCAATATCAGGAAAAGATCATCAAAGGAAAGACAGTCTCAAGAAGCAAAGAAGGTCTTACCACCGGAGAGAGGGATTTCTTTGACTGCCGATTGGACTTCCACCACCGGTACGTCCGACAAAAGTCCACAACACACTCATACTTCAAAGCTATCGATTGGGTGTTAAACCCAATCACCTCGTAGAAACACGTCTGCAAAGGATAAAGGTCAGCAATTAAGAAACCAAGAAAAAACGCATAAAGGAAAATGCGAATGCATAAAAGAAAATGAAAAAAATAAAGAATACCTCAAGAAGATACGTGAACCCACTAAAAGTTTGTCGACATCATTGGCTGAACGCATCAAGAGAATAATAACGGGTCACCAAGGTCATGCTCCCCCATCCATAAAGAGGGATGTTCGAAAACACACTAAAAATGGAAAAAACTACAAGTGGACGACGTCTCCACTCGTTACCACTAAGAAATCGTCCAACACCAGCAAGATAAATAAATGGGCTATCTGCCGCGCCTTTCACCCGTCACTCTTGTCAATCCTACTCCTCAGTAATAACTCTCTCAAGAGAGACAAACGAATAGAGTCCTTAGAGGCTACCCTCTCCACATCACCTAATGCCACCGTCATCGCCTCCGGCGTCACCCTCAGAGTCCTATCCACCTCAATCTGCACCCCATCACAATCCAGCCCCAGCAGCTACTGCATATCTATGGGAGTCATCGTAATTTCCCTAAAGCCAAAATGAAAGGTGTGGGTGGTGTCCCACCATCTCTCCCCCAAAGCACATAGAACATCCATCGAACGAGGCGACTCATCGAAAGCAGATGCCAGTCACCCAAAATCGGCTCACCACAGACGAGAGGTGCTCCCAAATGTCCCTAAGCCCCCTCATCCCTTGGGAATGGATAGTTGATATAAAAACATTAGACTATTAAAAGCAAAAACCCTGGTCAAAATTCAAGAAATAAGGAAATATCACCCCGAAAAAAGG
Organism: Sambucus nigra; assembly: GCA_949130495.1. Taxonomy (NCBI): domain Eukaryota; kingdom Viridiplantae; phylum Streptophyta; class Magnoliopsida; order Dipsacales; family Adoxaceae; genus Sambucus; species Sambucus nigra. Next base: position 94,588,106 of record OX422216.1, on the reverse strand, counting down.
AAGGGAATACCAAAAGTCATCAATACTTACATAACCGCTAGGGTTCACCACTCTAGAAGAGCGATGATGTGTAGGCTCGCACAAGAGAGTCCATCATCCTCAACTGGATCAAATGAGTCAAAAGGGTTTTTGTTGCCCAAAGAAAGGGGCACCCTAGCCCTCCATTCCAAGCATGCCCAATCGTCAGCATCGAGCCGCACTATGTGTGTTGCACTACTTGAGAACTCAGCCATCTTTTGACTATGGAACATTAGAGTGATTTGCATAAGGTAATTGCAGGAGAAGGTAAGTCAGAAAGACGTGAAAATGAGGAGAACCTGGCCCTTTTTATAGGAGGCCAAGGGGCATGCCGATTGGCATCTCCCGCCACCCACTGATCGGCACTGTCCCTCAGCCTACTTGGGGTACCACAAAAGACCGTACCACTTACATTTGGCACCCTTCCAACCATGTCGGTCAGCACCCTCTTTAAAATATCGTACAAAAAGTCCAAAAAAATCTCGAAAAATCCCAGAAAAATTCCTAAATTTTCCAATTTGACTTCAGAGCCTTTTTCACTAAGAAAAACATTTTTACCACACTCATTGCCCTGGCGGAACTCTTACCTCCCCAGCTGAATTCTCAATAGCAAATGAATATTCTCCCTAGCAACGTCTCCAAAGGAGACCACAAAAACCAAGAAATTCCCCAGTCGAGAAATCACATCCAACCCTCAGATCATTCTCTCTTCCCCAATAGAATCTAAAATCACATCCAACCCTCAATCCCCAGCCAAACTACAAGATACATATCCCTAGTGGAGTCTCCAAATATCCCTAAAGGAAGTTGCAACCTCAGCCCTCAGAATGGGCTTTGACCCCTAATAGTGGTCACCTCTTTTAGGTCAGAATTGACCTCGGCCCTCGGTCGTCACATTTTTATGTCAGAATTGACCTCGGTCGTCACCTCTTTTAGGCCAAAATTATCCCCGACCCTCGGTCGTCACCTCTTTTAGGTCAGAATTGACCTCGTCCTTGGGTCGTCACCTCTTTTAGGTAAGAATTGACCTCGACCCTCGATCGTCACATTTTTCAGGTCAAAATTAACCTTAACCATCGGTCGTCACCTCTTTTAGGTCAAAATTAACCTCAGTCGTGGGTCATCATCTCTTTTTAGGTCAGAATTGACCTCGACCCTTGATCGTCACCTCTTTTAGGTCAGAATTGACCTCAGCCCTCGACCATCACCTCTTTCAGGTTAAAATTGACCTCGAACCTCAGTTGTCACCTCTTTTAGGTCAAAATTGACCTCGGGCCTCAATCGTAACCTCTTATAGGTCATAATTGACCTTAGCCCTCGATCATCACCTATTTTAGGTTAGAATTGACCTCGGACCTCGGTCATTACCTATTTTAGATTAGAATTGACCTCGTCCCTTAGTCGTCACCTCTTTTAAATCAGAATTGATCTCTGCCCTCGGTTGTCACCTATTTTAGGTCAAAATTAACCTCGACCTCGGTCGTTACCTCTTTTAGGTCAGAATTGACCTCGGCCCTGGGTTGTCACCACTTTGAGGTCTGAATTGATCTCGGCCCTCGATCTTCACCTCTTTTAGGTTAAAATTGACCTTGTCCCTAGGTCATCACCTCTTTGAGGTAAGAATCGACCTCGCTTTCAGGTCAGAATTGACCTCGACCCTCGGTCGTCACCTCTTCCAGGTCAAAATTGATCTCACCCTTCGATCATCACCTCTTTCAGGTCAAAATTGACCTTGACCCTCGATTGCCACATTTTTAGGTCAGAATTGACCTCGACCCTCGATCATCACCGCTTTTAAGTTAGAATTTACCTCAACCCTCGGTCGTTACCTTTTTTAGGCCAAATTAACATCAACCCTTAGTCGTCATCTCTTTTAGGTCAGAATTGACCTCGCCCCTAGGTCGTCACCTCTTTCAGGTCAGAATTGACCTCGGCCCTCGATCGTCACCCTTTCTAGGTCATAATTGACCTTGACCATCGATCGTCACCTCTTTTGGGTCAAAATTGACCTCAGCCCTGGGTTATCATCTCTTTTAAGGTCAAAATTGACCTTGACCCTCGATCGTCACCTCTTTTAGGTCAAAATTGACCTTAACCCTCGACTGTCACCTCATTCAGGTCAAAATTGACCTCTAACCTCGGTCGTCACCTCTTTTGGTTAAAATTAACCTCTAACCTTGATCGTCACCTCTTGTAGATCAGAATTGACCTTAGCCCTCGATCATTACCTCTTTTAGGTCAGAATTGACTTCGGACCTCGATCGTTACCTCTTTCAGATTAGAATTGACCTCGTCTCTCGATCGTCGCCTCTTTTAAGCCAAAATTGATCTTTGCCCTCAGTTGTCACCTCTTTTAGGTCAGAATTAATCTCGACCCTTGGTCCTCACCTCTTTTAGGTTAGAATTGACCTTGACCCTGGGTCGTCACCACTTTCAGGTCAGAATTAACCTCGGTCCTCGATCTTCACCTCTTTTAGGTTAGAATTGACCTCAGCCCCAGGTCATCACTTCTTTGTGGTCAGAATTGACCTAGGCCCTCGGTCGTCGCCTCTTTCAGGTCAAAATTGACCTCGACCCTCGGTCGTCACCTTTTTAAAGTCAGAATTGACCTCAGCCCTCGATTGTCACCACTTTCAGGTCAGAATTGAGCTTGTCCCTCGGTCATCACCTCTTTTAGGTCATAATTGACCTCGACCCTCAGTCCTCATCTCTTTTCGATCAGAATTGACCTCGACCCTCGGTCGTCGCCTCTTATAGGTTAGGATTGACCTTATCCCTCATTTGTCACCTCTTTTAGGTCCTCATAATTGACCTCAAACCACAGGACTGGCCATCCCCAGAATTCCCTTAGGTCCGCAGAATCGATCTCTTTCCAAAACATCATGTGGTGTCTATTCGACAACTTTCACTTGTTCCAAGATCACCCGTCCAGGGTCTCTATAGACACCACATTCTAGGACTCCCTAAGTCTCTCCTTAGGTCCCTAGGACTTCCCTATTTCACTACAAACCCTAAGTCGCACTCCGAGTATCGATCTAGAGGACATCGGGGCGCACCCAACCCCCATTTGACTCCGATCAACTCTATCGTCAGAGTGAAATCTCATTGAATCTTAGAATGGATCTGAATACCCTTTCCAACGGTCTATCTCATGCACGAATCAGCATAACGGTTCGGACGAACGGACCATTTTACTACCAAAAATCGATTTGGAGGCCACCAGATGCTCCCGAGCCCTAATTTGACCTTAATCAACTTCATTGTCAGAGAGAAAGATGTTTGAATATTTTAAGGGCACTGAAACCCTTTCTAAAAGTCCTTCCCATGCACAAAACGACATAACCATTCGTACGAACGATCCATTTTCCCCCAAAAAATGATTCGGAGGCCACCGACGCTCCCAGGCTGTGTTTGACCAAAGTCAACTCTTCATCTCGAATGAGACTGAATGAATCTATAAAGGGAACTAAATACCCTTCCAACGGTCTACTGATTCGTATTGAATATTGCATATTTCCTCCCGTTATCTTTTTGCAGTCTAGCACTCTTACGGTCCTAAATGCCTATAATTATGCTCATTAACCAGACAACCTTGGATTTGGATATATACATGCTTTATAGGGGTTATTTGTGCTTTTGTAGGTATTGGAACGCTAAAAGTGAGGTTCGGTTGCATTTCGGAGAAGTCCCATCGCTGGACGCTAAAAGTGAGGTTCTGTGGATTTTCGATACCCGACTTACCGTTGTGCTTGCCTCGCAAGTGTAGTAGTAATTTAGGCGAGTGTATTGATATATCACCCATATTAGCCTTGACCTCACCCTTATATGTTTACCCTCGTAAACCCCTTTGATATATCACCCATATTATCCTTGACCTCACCCTTATATGTTTACCCTCGTTAACCTCTTTGAACCATTTTGATTAAGGTGCGAAAAGTAGCGCGTGTAAAGATGCTAGTCATTGTTTTCGTTTCGCCAACTCAATACAAAAACCTAAATTACTACTACACTTGCGAGGCAAGCACAGCGGTAAGTCGGGTATCGAAAATCCACAGAGACGAGTTGCTAGAATTCAAGTGATTTAGTACTCCGAAATAAAAGTGTAAAAGATGATTACAAACTAAAATAAAAGATGCATAAAAGGGAAATAGTAATCTAGGCGAGTGTATTGAAACTAGGTTATGAAAACGAGTAAAACTATAGGTTGCGTCGAATATCCCTCACCCGAGTTAATTAGTATAAAATGATTACATGGGTCGACGAGTTATTACAAATGCGTCTCGTTTCGACAGTTAATTAAATCAAGGGTTGTTACGCCCTAAATCATCATAAAAGCCTAATAAGATTTTGGCGTCAACAAATATCCCGAAAATTATGCGCGAAAGGTCGTAAGCACGGGACATACATGATATGCCTCGTCAAATCTCCTAGGCGTAAAAACTAGGACAATGCACCCGAAATAGACCCGTAAACACCATCACCAAAGCAAAGCAACGCGTCAACTCGAGTGAGCTCCATTCAAGCACAACCTAATTTAGATTACCTAGAAAGCATGTTAAAGACGAGATAAATGGAAAGCGGGAATAAACACGATAAAACTATACTAGAAAGCGTGTAAATCAAAGCATGTAAATAAAGCAAGAAAACCTAAAATAGAAAGCTTGTAAATTATACTACAACAATGGAAACAAAGGAAATACAACTTAAATTAAATGGAGAGGATGATGAATAGTCAACTTACACAACAAATGGGGTGTCAAACCAAGTATAAATGAAGAAGAACCATCCAAAACCACCCAAACCCTAACTACCACTCTCTACAATCTATTCTAACTAAGTATCTCTGAATTAAAACCAAAAATGGGTTTATATAGTAAGTGGGAAAAAGTAAGGGAATAAGGAAAGAAAGAGGAAAGAGCCCAAAATATCTGGCACTACCGGTCGACCGGTCGCAGGGGCGCGGTCGACCGGCCCCTTAGGCAAAAGCATACTGTCTCCTTCCCACGGAAAAAGTTTAAACCACGGTTGACCTGTCCCAGGGACGCGGTCGACTGGTCCCAGGGACGCGGTCGACCGGTACTCTGTTTTCAGGCTGCATTTGGTCCATGATGAGGGGGAAAAGGTCCATTACGAAAACGAGCCTAGCTTCTTCGTCCGAACTCCAAACGATGCACCGTTTGCGGCCACGCGATGCTAACTCAATGAACTACGCATCCGTGTTATTTTCATGAGCCTGATAAGAAATGTGAATTGACTAAAATGCTCTTAAAGTAGCATCCAACGATAATACTTCTCCGAAATGCAACCGAACCTCACTTTTAGCGTTCCAATACCAACAAAAGCACAAATAACCCCTACAAAGCATGTATATATCCAAATCCAAGGTTGTCTGGTTAATGAGCATAATTATAGGCATTTAGGACCGTAAAAGTGCTAGAATGCATAAAGATAATGGGCAAAAATATGCAATATTCGATACGAATCATCTACCCCTTGCGCGATTCTGACTTACGCTACGGACGAATGATCCATTTTACTCTGAGAGGTATCTAGGTTCTTATAGGCCCCGATTAACCAAAGTCAACTTTCCAAACCAAGAAAAAATCTTTGGAATGCCAAAGTACATCTCCTAAACTTTACAACAGTCTACCCCGTGTGCGATTCGGACTTTTGTGCGGACGAACGATTCGTTTCCGTCCGACGATCTCTAGTCCAAAGGACGGACGTGCGCTTTCGAGCACATTTGACCTAAAATAAACTCCCGGATCCCGAAGAGGCCCAAGGACTATTTAAGGTCTCTGAAGTACCTTTGTAATGGTATGCCCCATGCGTGATTTGAATCCTTGGATTACATTCTCTGATCATTTTTATATGAAAATCTGCACGAGACTGCCAATTGGCAAGTCCAGTTCCTTTCTTATCGGTAGTGTGTCTAGGGTCACCTGTCGAGAGGTAGTACTAGGACAATGATGATCAACACCACCCTGACCCTATAACTAGAGGGCATGACCTCACTCCCAAAGCACATTAGAGATCCATTAGCATCAGTGATCTCAGCAACATTTTCTTAAAATCAGAGAAGTTCCTCCATGTGAAGATCCATTCAAATTTATATTCTTATCCTTTTCATACCCAATTTAGCAAATCTAATTCTCTCTCATCCAACATTCATCTCACATTCAAGTGAGTTCATCCAAGATCAAAGATCAAGCTTTAAAGAAGGTCCAAATCTTTCCCTTTATCTTTAAATTCCTTATTTTTTCATAAATTACATTAGATTCATAATCGAGTTCTTACTTTAGTGCATACACATTATTATATGCATTTTATTATTATATTGTACATACTTATTTTCTGTAAAAAAAGCGGGTTACACCCATAAATTTCGAATGGGGTTATCCATCAATTTTTTTCAAAACTAAAACATATTTTTCTTCACACACACCCATAAAAAAATCCCGTTCGAATCTCTGGGATAAACCCCACCCTCATGCCGCATTTGAACTACAGGACTTTGGTGCCTTTATAGGATACGTAGGCATTTTGGATTAAAACCCGAAACTTGGGTCCAATTTTCTAATTTTTCAATTTTCCAATTCTTTCAATTTTTTAATTTATCAATTTTCATAATTTTACATTTATCAGATTCTTGCATTAATATACATATTATGTTTATTAGCGTTTCATCCAATACATATTGTCATTACATAATAACGATCAATATCGTGATAAATACACAAATCATATTTTCTACATATATTATTTTGGGAATATTCCTATGGATGGCCTCACTCTATCTTTCCTACGGTATGCGTTGAACGATTCCGATCTCCATTATATATACATGCACACACACTTCATGGAGAAATAAAGGAAAACAATAACACTAGACCATGAGAGATCAAAAGGGAGGGATGGGTGCCTAACACCGTCCCAGTTCATAACTTAGCCCCCAAACCTCAGAACTATTGGTTTTGTATGCATCAGTTTATCTTTGATGCCGCTCTCTCGAGATGGCAATATATTCTTTTGCCTGTTTTGTACAAAATAGGTTAGCGACTCCATATTTTTACATTTACCTCACACCGATGACGACCGAAGTGTTCCTAAGTAAGGGCGTGAGACCTTTTGATCCCAGTTCCTTCTCCATCTCCCCCTCCTTCGAGCAAAAGGGGCAGAGAGAGAGAGAGGAGGCCCGACGCGCGATCTCGATCGGGATGGCCACAGTTATATTGTCCAAAAATTTCATTTTATTCCCCTTGTCACCACAACCGATTATGTTGTAGTCTATGATTCTTCAATCCCCATAACCACTCCAATTTTCATAGAAGAGGATATAGGTGTTTGCATGGGTGGGGCTTTTTCCCCGATCTATGTAATCTAAGCCGATTATAAGGATATCAGACCAGATCAACATTAAATAGACCTCCCAAATGATGTCCTCGGCCCTCTATTTTTATATGAGGTGGTTGCTATGTACGATCATCTTTAGGAAGAAATAGTAGTAGAAGAAGAAGACTCCACCTTTCCTACTCTCCTCGACACTCAAAATAAATCACTAGACGACGTTGTTACAATGAGCCTCAAGATTAAAGTTATCCAGACCGACTAGGCCTCCCATGGTACAACTTACACACCTAAGAAAAAAATTATCTCCACGAGGGATAAAGATGTTAGATATAAAGATAAAGAAAGATAGGCTAAGAAGGCAAAAAAAGTAAAGAACAAATAAGACCTCCATAGTACACCGACCAAGGGGAATAATTTTCCAATGGTAATTGTACATAGGGCGGTAGGGTCTCACCACCTGTTTCATCATTTAGGGGTCAGCCTTGGTCAATGAACCTTTTGAAGGTAAATGATCCCACTAACAATTCATCATATCAGAACATCGACGTCATCTTTTCTGATGTTTAGGTTTCCATATTTCCCAAGAACACGTCGACTCTAAAAAAATTCCATTTTGATTACCTTCACAAGGAAGGTATCCGTCATATGATATTGGTAAGTGTACATGAAATCCTATGTATATTACCTTACAATTTATATTGATAGTTTATATGCTAACCAGACTCTTTAAACTTATGTTTGTGGGCTATGGAGTGTTCTTTTTTGAAAAAACACCACTCGAAATGCCAAAATATCATTTTTCACAATGCGCTTGAGTTGCTCTTATATAGGGAGAATTGTATATTGGCTTGAAAAACTAACGCGGGCTGCATCCACATGTTATATTATTAATAAAAGTTCATAACTAACACGATCTAACAATGGGTCATAATATTTTTGAGTTGTAGATATATGAAAACTATATAACTGATTTTATAATTATAAATTTAAAGTTGAATATATGTTCTAGCATAAATGTAGGATGGCTCGTGAACAAATTAACAGAGGACACCTGGACACACATGCTAACATGAATGAGGTCGACCTCAGCAAGCAACCTAGTCGTCCACAAAAAGAGGCCATCTCAGCCCCACTTGATAAATCCCTTAACTCCATTAGTTAACATCGTCAATTAACACTTTTAGTTGACTTTGTTACAACAAGAATGTACTCCATGATTGGATGACATCAACAACCTTTATTGCACATGCTCGTATAACAACCTATAAATAACAAGCATCACCCACATTTTGGGGGGGGGGGGGGGGTATGAGATTATCCTTACTATTATGCTGCCAAAATGTTGAGAGAACTCGATAGCTTCACTTTTGTACTTGACAATGGCATTAAATAAATAAATTTAACACCGCACCTCTGGACATGGCACCATTTTGGGCCGAACCACGTAAATCTGGTTCTAATTCTCCTTATCTTATCTCACTACATATCAATGTCTTATATGTTATTTGTTAGTAATTAGTACATTCTAGCTAAGACAAATAATATACTAACTATAGTCGATAATAGATTGACGCCGCCTTTGGGAAATGGCTTGCCATTATCACTTTCCACCATTTTCCATTATCAGGGATCAAAGATACCCAATTTTAATGAACCAACGAATTACGAGCCAATTTAATTGGATTTCATAGGATTAGAAATTTCTTATAAGCAATTTTAGTTTGATTCTTAGTAATTCCTTGAATCCACATTTAAATCTCTGTATTTCTACTTTAGATTTACATTTCATGCAATTCATTTTTCTTATTGTTATGATACTCTGTGATCTACATAAATCATGTTAAGAATGTTAGAAAACCCTAAGAGTATTATGGTTGGAGAGGGAATTCCACTCTCTACACCTGTTGGTTTGGGAGATTTGCAGGGAATCCCATAAAGCCAAGCTAAAAGCCAAGAGGAAATATAGGAGAATATGATTCAGAGCATCCTGGATAGACACAATAGGCGAAGACTGAGCCCGATCACCTCGGTAGTCGGGGAAAACTCATATCTAAGGCATAAGATGTCAGCTACAGCCCCATGTAGGGATAGGAGGTAGGCCCACCATAAACGATCAGAGGAAAATCCCAGGAAACTAGATTTAGGCTCACATATAAAAGAATGTAGGTTTGGGAGGAGATTCAAGACTAATTAAAGTGATCAATCCTATAAGTCAGGAAGAATATCCACCATTTTATCAACATGATATGATGATGATCAAACTTACTCAATGGAGTGTCCCGGTGTGCTTGAGAAGTTAAGCAGAGCCTCTAATTTTGATCAACTGGGCCCTAGGGTAGCACAAGGACATTCATGCAGGGACCATAGAGGGCCTAGAGAGTGCATGAAAAGTCTTAGAAATCTGAGTCCAGGAGGATTACATGATTGACCAGGTCAAAGTAGAGCATTAAAGTCTCGGACAAGTCCGAGCACATCTCTAGAAAGGAAGAGAGTTTGGTTGAGAGCCATTGACGAGCCAATAAAGTTGTCAGGGCCGAGTAGGAAGTGAAGGATCAAGACTAGATGGGGTTAATTCAATGCTTGGAGGAATGATTGGGGATCAGATAAAGACAAAGAACCCTTTATAGAGGGGTTACGTTCATGGATATCCATTAATAATTTTGTAGTGGGATGTACAATGCATGGAAAGTTTAAGCCACCTATTATAACTCCGAGATACGATGGAAAATCTGATTTGATCTTCATGTAAAGTAGTATCGGGATTATTGTCAAATTTATTCCATTACTAACGAGATGAAGTTATATATTTATCCAGTATTCCAACTAGGATAACCTAGTTATGGTACAATGGGCTCCCCTGAGGGGGGAGATTTCAAAGTTCAAGTAGCCAATCGATATCTTTGTAAATAACTTCTACTTCATCACCAAACCAGGGACAAGGATTGCTCACATGTTAAGCGTTCGCCAAAAGGAGGATGAAATAACAAGGAGTACAACACCCAATTCAACACAAGAGATGTTTGAGGTGATATACTATGATGAAAAGATCACAATTACCGCCATTATGAGTGACCTGTTGCGAGGAAATTTTTATTGGGCAATGGTGAAGGAGACTCCAAACACTATGGCTGAACTCCTGTCTAAGGTGGGAAAATTATGAATTACGAAGAGGTAACGACCGCAAAGGAGTCAGGTTGTAAGAAGTTTGACACTAGTAGGATCTCTGATAGGAAGGAAAAATCCAAGGAATCCAAGAATCCAAAGTCGAAGAAGTTTGATGAATACACGTTATGGGTGCTCATCACATCCTCGGTGAGATACAAGGAAGTGAAAAGATCAAGTGGCCAAAAAAACTAAAAATGCCTCCAGGGAAAAGAGATAAAAGTAAGTTATGCGAGTCCATAAGGATAATATCCACAACATCAACTAGTGTTTGGCTCTAGAGGATGAAATTGAGGCTATGATCAGAAGGGGAAATTGTCAAAATATATGGACAAGTCTAGACGAGCAGCCAAAACCAGAGGTGATACAAAGTTGAGGAGATGATCAAAGTCTCCTTGCAAGGGTAAGGATAATAAGAATTGACTCCAAGATAAGGACTCAAACGATGGCACTGAATCGGACTTACCCAAGAACCTAAGAATGAAATGGAGAATGTTGGCATAATCGTAGTTGGCTTTCACTTTATTACCAGTGGACGTGCTGGAGGGTAAGATGGACTTGCTAAAAGGAAAGCATACCTAATTAAAGTAAAGGCTTGTCCACATGTTAATGACATAAATTTCTTCGAGGAAGCAGAAACCCGCCCTCAAAAGGTAAATAAAGATCTCTTAATAGCTAAATTTTCCAAAGAAGAACTATCTAGACTGTTGTACCCATATGGCGACCCTATGGTTGTCACCACGATAGTCCTCGCGAGGAGTGTTCAAAGGATTTTGGTGGATAATGGTAGTTTGTAGATGTACTATTTTATGACTATTTTAAATGATTGAGGTTGTTAGAGAGGTAGATTCAGGCATACCATCATCCTTTTATTAGTTTCTCAGGGGACAAGGTATTCCCCATGGGAACCATTGAATTGAAAGTTATTATTAGGACGTCGTCAACCCATCGAACAAAGATGATGTGTTTCTTTGTATTTGACAAGAATATAGCCTCAACTTACAACACTTTCTTCAACAAAGTTGGGTTGAAAAAGTTTGAGGTAGTCTCTTCCACTGTCCATCAGTAAATAAAGTTCCCAACCCACTATGGAGTGGGACAAGTGATATAAATCCAAGTGGTAACATGAAAGTGCTAATACACCTTAGTTGACCAAGGGGAATATAAAAATATGACACAAACTTATCATATCAAGACATTAGATCCTAAAGATAAAGATAAGTTGGTCACCGAAGAAGAAATCGAGAAAATTGAGCCTCTAATCCTGGATAATGAGCATCTACAATCGACAATCCAAATTAGCTCATCTCTAAATCAATCATTGAAGAACGAGCTTGAAAATATATTGAATCAAAGGAAGATCGTATTCCCATAGAGCTATGAGGACATACCTAGAACTGATCTAGATGTCCACTATTACAAGCTCAACGTTGTGAAGGTTAGGAAACCTGTAAAACAAAAGGAAAGGGTATTTTTCAAAAAGGAAAATATGGCCATTCAGGAGGAGGTGGATAAATTGAAGAAATCTAATTTCATATAGGATGTGATATACCCCATCAGTCTCTCAAATGTGTCCTGAAAAACAATGATATATGGTGGATGTCTGTCAATTTCATTGACCTCAACAATGACTGCCCCCAAAAGATCACTACCCGCTGCCCAAAATTAACCAACTGGTAAACTCCATAGTTGGACACGAGTTTCTCAACTTCATGGACTCTTAATCGGGGTATAATAGGATAAAAATAAAGACATAATATCTGGAAAAAACCTCATTCATTACCAATCATGGTACATTTTTCTTCAACGTATGCCCTTTCAGCTAAAAAATGCTAAAGAAACGTATTAGAGGTTATTAACAAGTTTTTTGAAGAGAATTATTGTAAGGCTATAGAAGTCTATATAGATGACAAGCTGATGAAAAGTAAGAAGTTCATAGATCATGTTCATGACATCGATAAGACTTATAATGAGCTAGAAAAGTACCAGATGAAATTAAATTATGTAAAATGTGTCTTGAGAGTTAGAGAAGGAAAGTTTCTTGGCTTTATAGTCAATCAAAGGGGTATAGAGTCCAACCTTGAAAATATCTAGTCATTGATCAACATGTAGTCTCTAACAAGCAAGAAGCAGATATAGAGATTGACTAGTCGAGTAGTTGCGTATAATAGATTTGTGTCAAGGGTATTATATTGATGTCTCCTATTATTTAGGGTGCTCAAAAATACATTTGAATGGAATGAAGAATCAGATAAAGCCTTTTAAGAATTGAAGAAGTACGTAGAGTCGGATCCCCTACTATCGAGGTCGATCATGGGTGAAATCTTATACTTGTATCTTGAAATATCCAAGTCGACAGAAAATGTAGCACTAGTGAGATTAGAAGATAGTGTTCAAAAACAAGTATACTACACGAGCAAGGCTTACTATGGGGAAAAAATTCGATACTTGAGATTAGAGAAATTATCACTAGCACTGATTGAGGCTTACAAGGGAGTAAATCCATATTTCTAGTCTCACACCATTATAATGTACACTGATTTATCCCTTTAACAAGCCATCCATAACCCTGAGAAGTCTGGAATGTTGATGGCCTGGGCCATGGATTTGGGGGGAATATAATATTGTGTATGAGCTGAGAACAACCATTAAGGGCCAAGTTGTGGAAGGCTACATTACATAATTCACGTGCGTTGAGGAAAATCCAACCTCGGCCGAAGCTTCTCCAGCCTCGGCCACCGATATGCCATAATCTTCTTTAAGGAAAGTGGAATAAAAGAGAAAAAGATTTAGAGAAAATAAAGAGTCCATTTATGAATGTTTCCATGGTCAAAGGCAGTTTTGTGAATGAACCATATGTTTGGCAGTTGTTTATTGACGGCTCTTCGTGCAAAAATGGTAGTGGAGTTGGGATGATCGTGACGGCACCAATGGGTACAGATGATGAATATTACCTTTGATCCATTTTTTAGGCCTCCAACAATGAGGCAAAGTATTAAGCACTATTTTTCGTACCAAAAAAACTGACATTGTTAGTTACTATGATCACGGTATCAATAAGTACAATACAGAAAATGGAAAATTTACAACACAAAATTATTGGCACCAAAAGAAAAATTAAAATGAGTTTATTATCATCGAAAAAATTACAAAAGATTCACAGGAACATGTAGTTCTGGATTTCTTTCCTTATTGTAACAAAAGTATGAATTTTGAATATAATCCTCCCGAAAAGGGTCTAAATTTTTTTTACAAAAAAAACCCTCCTCTTCTTCCTTACGATCATCTGTATAATATATTAGGTAGAGAACCACGAATATTTCCTTGTTATCCAAAAGCCGGATCCCGTACACTTTTAAGAAATCTTTTAAGATTTCTTAAAAGTCTTTGCATGTCTCGCCTCTACGTGTTTCCAAGTTTTGATATGTTCGTAACAAACCAAAATCTGTTATTAAATGGAATTGATGTGATTTGATTCCATCTCTATGATTTTTAGTGGTGAAGGTAGTAAAATTATTAAGATATAATCTGAGTATTCAAATCGAAATAGAGGAAGAATAAACCCACATGAATCAGTCACCAAATGAAGCCTAGTGAAAAAATAAAATTCAACAACAAAATCAAATCAAATCAAAACTCAAAGATTCTCTGTTGAAGACTCATACCACTGTTAGAATAAGCGTATAAAAACTCAAAGAGGAAATTTTTTATTATGCGCACGTGTGTGTGTGTGTAACAGAGAGAGGCCCTAAAACAAAGTGGTGTAGCCTAGTGCAGATGCCTCTGAATAAATGAGGGCCAATGGTGGATTGAGCCACACATTGAGATCTCCCTAATGTGTGAATTTCCTGATCATCGGGGAAGGAAATTAAGAAATATTCAGTAGACAAAGCACCATCATAGAGAACTCAGGAGGTTTAAACACATAAATCTTCAAATAATCTTGACAAAAAAAAACTGCCTTTCATGATTAACGACCACAATTCTTTCTATTGCAGATGCTAGTCGAAGTAAAATCAACCATGGAGCTGATATAAAACCCCAAGTTCAAACAAAGCCTCAAACCCTCAATTATCATTGCCCAAACACAATATCAGAGCTAATTCATTGGAAACAGAACACCAAAGTCATAGTACATCATCAAAGCCTCCTCATAGTGTCTGTCACCAAGATCCAACCACAACACAACTCCATCCAAAAAGAAAAAATTATAGGTAAGACACAGACAAACTATTACAACACCTTCTTATGTTTCCCTACTCTGATGCTGCAAGGTAAGGAGAAGAGTTGAGGTGGGCAAGACTCTTGGTGGAGGTGACTGAGGATCTTCCTGAAAATGTGGGTATCAAGGTTGGGGACTGGGTGTTTGTCCTTAAAATTATGGAAGAATCTCGACAGTGTTTTTTTTATGAATGAAACGTAAAGAAGAGACTTACCATTTTCCATTTATGTGTTGGTTTATCACAAATGGCTCCTAATATTTCAAAGTCAGTTGTACCGACTGGAGATGAAAAGACAAAGCAAGAATTTTAATCAGAGAGAGATAATTAAAAGAGAAAAATAAGAAGAGGATATGTATAAAAATCATAAATGTATGACTCCTTCATTTATATATCTAATACTATCATATTAGATGTATAATATAGATTTATAAATTTATTTTGATCTTTTGTCTATCAATTTCTGCATTAATTTGATGAACTTCGTTGATTATTTAGTTTCTTGGATTTAGCCCACTCAAGTACTGATCTTTATGAATTTATTCCACAAATATTTTTTGGGTTATAAAGCCTATCACATGTCATCCTCTTTAATTTCAAGACCTCCATTTATTCCTTAGTTTCTTACACTTTTCCACTCAAGTATTGAATATTTTGAAATTTTTTTCAATTTTTTATTTATATAGTCGCCATGTGTAAGAGTATTCATATGCTCATTTATGCCCTCATAGATAGTTGCCTTATTCTGATTTTTTTTCTTTACCTCTCCGAAAAGCTTCATTAACACTCAAGATCTTGAAGCTGGTTTGATCATCCTCATAACTCATATACCATATATTTTTTATAAAAGGTATGTTGGAGATTGCCTACGCTCATGTCACGTGTTTTTACAAATCTTTTCTAACATCTTGGTAAAAACGTCTTGTGTGTGTAAAGATTATGGTTTTACTATATTGATCTTACTTATGTAAACATCTTTGGAAAAACAAAAGATTGAAAAAATATATCAGATTCGTAACAACAAAGGTCTCCCTTCGCTGAAGTGAAACTGGAAGTTTTTCTTTAGCAAAAACTTTTGGCGCACACAACATTTTTGCAAAAGCATTGTTATAGCTATCCTTCTTATCTGATCACCAGGATCTTTGAAGGCTCCGTCAGAAATATCTAGGAATTCTTTTGACTTGCATTATCATCATAGGTTCGCTCCAGTGAGGATTTACCTCGATGTAGTGACAATTCCAGCGACACTTATAGGTATGCAAATTTCTTTAAATATCTTTGAGAATCTTCTAGATTTTTTTGCAAAAAATAACTTTTCGGTTGTTGATTGAACATGGCATCCCCCGTCAACTCTCTCACACATTGTTTGTGTAACATGTGACGAACTTGCATTGGTAACAGGATAACCCACTTGATGGACTTCTCTACATAATCCATCAATACGCTTCATTTTAAAAATATATCTCAAACATGTTAAGAAAAAAATACCAAGAGAGATTTGTGTGTATTTTTATCTTCTTCTTTTCTAGGATGTTAAAAATACAGTTGTGAAAAAGAGGGAACCATTTTCTAAATCTAGTTCATCTTTTTCTTCTTCTTCTTCTTTGCATTTAATCACCTCTCTTTCTTGAGGTTGGCTAATATCAAAGAAAATGAAGATTTTATTAAGAACTCATTTTCAAAAATAATTTTGCTATACACTTTGGGTGTTTCTCCCAACAAGAGTATTGTGATCTTTATTGTTCTTTTTCTGGGTTTAAATCATTTGTGAACTCCCAATTTTAAAGACAAAAGATCATGCAATATTGTTGATGTGTGTCAAGACATAAGTGATGTTAAGAACTTCTATCACTATATAGGGATCTCCGACTCTCTATGAATGGGTGGAAAAGTGTGAGGTGTGAGTTAATGCATTTGGAGTTTAGTCGTTAGTCCCCTCTGTAGGTCTATACAAATTTTTTTAGTGATATTGTTGCATTTTCTCGAGGTTTTATCCGTTAGTGGTTTTTTTTCCTTTTATGTCTTGTGATGTGCTCTTATTTACCTCTTCTGCATCATTTATCATACATATTCTTAAACAAGATTAAAACTTGATTTGGTGGATAAACTTTGGTAAATTTTTTAACACAGACTTGTAGGGGTGCTAAAATAATTTTTGGTTGGTCTCCATTTTGGTACACAATATGCATTCTATACTGGTATCAAAGCTTGGTCCTGTTTTGTTAAGGTTGAAAAAACTATAGGTAGATCCTATATTTTTTTTGTTAATATGGAGAATAGTGTCATGCGCAGAGGAATGGAAATTTTGTAGGACATTATTCAACCTACATATACTTTTGGCCCTTTATATGGTTTGTCATCAAATGATAAATTGTTGTGCCAGTCCTCATCTATATATGATAAATGTTCTTTTATGATTGATACTTTGCTTTTTTCTAGCTACTCTAGTGATGGCTCCTTAGATGAAGAAGATAGTGATCTTCAACATTCTTATGATAAACTCTTATATGAAAATGCTAGGCTTAATAAAATCTTATTGAAAACATCCTTTAAACTTAAAAAATGTGAAAAAGAAATTGCATCTTTAAAATGGAAGGGCCTCTTTTGAGAAATGTTGAAGCTCAACGATTATATCTTAGTGCGAGATGTTGAAGAGTGAGAATAATGATTTCCAAGAAAGATTAAAATTTTTACAATGTGAATTGGAAGAATGTAAAAGTTCTAACGAATTTAAATGAAATAATAATCTCTCTTGAAAAGGTGTTAATCTCGGTTAAGGATGTAAAGGTTACCATTGAAGATAGATGGGAAAATTTCTTTGGGAACATACAATATCTTCTTTTGGTAAACATGGTACTGGTTGGGAAAATCTCATGTTCAAGCTAAATCTGAGGACAAAACCATTGCTTTGTGTAACATTGGACTTTTTGCAAGCGCGATGGTCATTTGAAAGATTATTGTTATAGCCTTTAGAAAAATTCCAAGGTGATTAAGAAACCTCACTTGGATGAATTTTCTACCTTGAGACATGATTTTAATTCCCTTTTAAAAAAATCTAAAGCTTTTTTGTCAAAAAAAGAGAAAATTTCAAATTCTAAAAATATTGACAATAGTTCAAAGGATTTAGGGCCAAATGTCAAGACTAAATATGTATGGACTACCAAAGAAAAATGTCTTGTTATCCAAACTACCTTTGTTTCCCAAAATGATTCACAATGGTATTTTAATAGTTGGTGCTCTAGTCATATAATTGAAAACAAAGCATTATTTCCAAACTGTCTAAGAAAGAATACGATTCGATCACTTTTGGATATATAAAGAAATATAACATCGTAGGAAAGGGTACCATGGAGATTGATTGTTTTACTAGGTTAAATAATGTTCTTTTGGTTGAGGGATTAAAGACTAACTTGCTTAGTATAATTCATATGTGTGACGATCATCACAATGTGCTTTTTACCAATAAGGAGTGTCAAGTCCTTGACTCTAAGGGTAAATGCATTTTTATGGGTACTAGAACCACGGATAATTTCTACATAATCAATGTTTCTCTGAGGGTGTTTTGCATTGGTGCTAAGGATGATGTGGAAGACCTTTGGCATAAGAGGCTAGGTCACATCAACTATAGAGATCTTAGTAAACTTGCTAGAAATGAACTTGTTCGTGATTTACCTCCGTTATATTCAGCTTCTTCTCATGTGTGTGGTACTTTCTAAATGTGCAAACAAATTCACAATCCACATAAGAAGATGAATGTTATTACTATCTCGCATGTGCTAAAACTTTTACACATAAACCTTATGGGTCCAATGCAAATGAATAACATAGGTGGAAGACACTACGTCCTTATGATTGTAGATGACTTCTCTAGATTCACTTTCGTAGAATTTCTACATAGTAGGTCCAATGCTAAGGGAGTTTTTATTCCGAAGTGAAAAGAAATTGAAAACGAAAAGGAAGGCACTATTTTTGGAGCCTATACTGATCACGAAAGGGAATTTGAAGGAAGAGGTATACCGGAGTGGTGTAGCAAAGTTGGAATACACCATGAGTTTTTATCACCTAAAATGACTCAACAAAATGGAATAGTCGAAAGGAAGAATCAAACTATCCAGTTATGGATAGGTCCATGTTGATTGGCTATTATGTTCCAAAAAGATTTTGGGCGAAAGCGTTTTATATGGCTTGTCACACTATCAACTGAGTCTATATGAGTTATGATACTAACCAACTCCCTTGTGAGATTTAGAAAGGAAAGACCTAGACTCAATAACTTTATATTCTTTGGAAGCAAGTGCTACATACTAAAAGATAAACAATACTTGGTTAAGTTTGACTCTAGAAGTGATGTAAGCATTTTTCTTGGCTATTGCACTAATAGTCATGTCTACCGTATTTCAAATTATGTCTCTAAAAAAATTATGGAATCCATTAATGTCATGATCGATGATAATGATTCCTTTGACTTCAATGAGAACGATTGTGAAAACACAACTTTTGTTTTTCCCCATATTGAAAAAAATGGAAAAGAAGAAGAAAATGAGTGTGAAGAGGTTGTCTCACCACCTAATGAGGTTGTGAATGTGGGACACACATCTCCTTGGATTAGGAAAGACCATGATGTTACAAAAATCATTGGTAGTACAAATGTTGGGTGAAAACTAGATCTCAACTTCAAAGAAAAGTTAACTATTGAAGGAGATATTAGACGAATATTAGGTCAATGCTATGGAAGAATAATTAGACAAATTCGCTAAACAAGAAGTTTGGACTCTTTTCACCTTGGCTAAATATGTTCGTGTTAGCGTTACTAAGTGAGTCTTCAAAAACAAGTGTGATAAATATGGTTCCATTTTAAGGAACAAGGCAAAACTTGTGGCTCAAGGTTATACACAGTTGAAGCTGTAGAATTTGATGAGTCTTTTTCCCCATTGCTAGGATCGAGTCGGTTCATTTACTTTTAGCTATAATGTGTGCCTTAGATTTCAAGCTCCACCAAATGGATGTGAAGAACGCCTTTCTTAATGACAATCTTCAAGAGGAAGTCTATGTACCACAACCTAAGGGTTTTGAGGACCCCAAATTCCCAACACATGTTTATCACCTCAAAAGGCTTTTTATGGACTTAGACAAACACCTAGAGATTGCTATGAAAGACCTATCTTATATCTTATAGGGAAAGGCTTCAGAAGAGGAAATATGGACATAAACTTGTTTTTAAGATCATGTGGGAAAGACATTATGGTTGCTTAAGATGTTGACGACATTGTTTTTGGCTCCACAAATGAACAACAAGATCAAGAATTTACTTTGATTAAGCAAAAAGAATTTGATATGGACATGATTGGGGAACTCACTTTATTTCTTGGTCTCCAAGTGCGACAAGTTGATAGATGAATTTTTATTTTGCAATCTAAATATGTAAAGGACCTTTTCAATAAATTTGATCTCGACTCTTCTAAACTTAAATGTACCTTAGTGGGTGTGTTCGTTAATATTGGAAAGGATGTCGATGGAAATCATGTCAACAAGATGCTTTATCGTAACATGAATGGTAGTTTGTTGTACTTCACGACTAGTCATCCTGACATCTCTTTTAGTGTAGGAGTTTGTGTTCTCTACTAATATTGTCCTAAGGAGTCCTACTTAAAGGTTGTCAAGATTATTATCGAGTATGTTTTAGGGACTACGAGCTTTGGTATTTTATAACCTCAGAATACCAATACATCATTTTTGGCTTATTCGAATGTCGATTGAACAGGTGATGATGATGGGTGGAGGAGTACATTGGGGGAGAAGTTATTGTGCTCAACTCTTATGGATGAAACAAATGTTGGAATATTATAGTATTGGGTAAGATTTCATGATTATCTATTGTGACAGTAGTAGTGCTATTGATATATCCAAAAATCTCATTCAATATTATAAAACTTAGCATATAGATATACAACATCATTTCATTAGAGAACTCGTTGAAGAAAAAAATTGTGTCTTTAAGTTATGTTTTTATCGATCTTCAATTAGCAGATATTTTAACTAAACCTCTTGATTGGACAAGATTTGAATTTTGTAGATTATCATTAGGTATTTGCATCATTGATTGAATAAGTTGATAACATGTCTAGGATTTGTGCTTCTTTACTTTGTTGCATTTTCTTTATCCTATGACATGTTCTTTTTTTTTTTATAAAAGTTGGTTGTATTCTTTACTATAAAAAGATTTGTTAAATACAATCATTTGTACGCTCCTCATATGATATACTGCTTTCTATATTTTTGTATATAAAATGGTTATTTTTTTACTTGTTTCGTTTTGTTTGGATAAAAGTGATTTTTTGAATCATAAGGAAACTTTATATTTTCTTTTAATGTCTTATAAACTTCGAGAAACTTATTATTGGGAACAAATGCTCAAATCTTATTGCACTTTACACCACACTACACATTGTATGGATGCCCCTTTATGAGGAATGACAAAGTTGTACAATATTTTACAAATGATTTAAAGATTAGAATATTTGTGATAAAAAGTCCGTTATCCTTAAATGTGTATGTGCGAGAATTATTCATGATTTGAAGGAGCTGAAAAAGATAGATGTTATACTAAAAATATGAGAGATGATGTGGTCAGGGATATAGCTTTTATTAGATGATTGTACCATTGAAAATTGTAAATAGTATCCCATTTTAGTGATGAATGAGTGAAAACCACCACATGTAAAAATAAGTTTGAAGGAAGTGATGTTTCAAAGATATGTATCCATCCAAAATTGAGCAACATCAAGAATGTGAAACTAAAGGTTTTAACCAAATCGCTCATTGAGGAAGAGAAATGTGTTAATTGAAAATATCTTAAAAGGTGTTGGAAATTTTCATTATTATTGAGACTTTGAGTAATTTGTTCTTGAATTGTTATTCTTAATTTAACTCTAGCTTGGTTTTATTCTTTCACTAGTGTTATTTCTTCTTTTTTTCACATATGATATATAATTTTATGTCCTTGTTTGATAAAACTGATCATGTTATTGGCTTTTGAGACAATAGTTTCTTGATTATGAACACTTTGCATACATCTCACAACATTTTGTAAGTAGAAAACTTTGACCTATATTTTTCATTATCTAAATAAAGGTTTTGGAGTTTTGTTCACTATATATTTCATATATATTTGTGAATGAAAAAATCTTCTTATAAATTATGTAGCCTTAACTCTATTTTATTGATTCCTTATTCTTTCATGTTTCTCTTTTCATGTTACTTTTATTTGTCTAATTCCGTGACAAATAGGGGGAGAAGTTATGGAGTGAAGTTCTTGTAGAAAGGGGGATTTTTCATATTTAGATGATACTTGAATTCTATTTCATATGGTAGTAAGTACATAATTTCATATCTATATCTTTTATTACTTACTATTGCATATTTGTGGATTTCTTGACTCATTGGTATTTTGATGAAGTTTTCTAGTGTGTTTTAGGAAATCATGCTCCGAGTACTTTGATGAAGTATTTTGTAGTTTTTGGGTTGTAAGCATTTGTAATTTCTATATTGTTGCACCTTTGGTCGGGACTTGTATCATAGTTGATAGGAATTTCATTTTGTTGCATGTAATATTTGGTGTTATGTTTTGTCAACAGAACAGGCAAAGGGTGAGATTTAAGAGTATACACATACTCATTTGAGCCCTCATAGGTAGTTATCTTATTCCAATTTTTCAATACACTTTGGGTTCTTAATATACCTCTCAGGAGAGCTTCATGAACACTTAATATATTGAAACCATTTTAACCATCCTCTTAACTCACAGATTATATTTTGGATGAAAGGTATATTGGAGATTCCCTACACTCACGTCATGTGGTTTTACAAATATTTTCTAACATCTTAAAAAAAAAAATTTGTTTGTGTAAAGATAAGGGTTTCACTATCTTGATATTTCTTATCTAAACATCTTCGGAAAAATAAAAGATAAGAAAAATTTAGAAAAATCTATTAGATTCGCTGCAACGAAGCGATAATAGAAGTTTTTCTTTGGAAAAACTCTGACTTTTGGCACACGGAACATTTTCGCTGAAGCATCACTTGAGTGAAGGTTCTCGTTGCAGTGATCCTTCTTTGCTGGTCACTAGGATATTTGAAGATCCCGTAAAAAATCTTTAGGAATTCTTGTGACTTGCATTATCTCCGTAGGTTCTCTCCGACGAAGTTTTTCCTTTCTGCATCGATAACTCTAACGGCACGTACATGTCCACAAATTGGCTTTAAATAACTTTTTGGGTGTTGGTTGGAGGTGGTAGCCCCCAACAACTTTCACACATGATTTGTGTAAGATATGTGACCTTTTAGCTTGCAATGGTATTGGGGTAACCCACTTGAATGGACTTCTCTACATAAGCCATCAATGCTCTTAATTTTAAAAACATCTCTCAAACGTTTTAAGAAAAATACGAAGAGAGATTTATGTGTATATTTATCTTCTTCGTTTCTAAGAAGTTAAGTACACACTTGTAAAAAAGAGGGAACCCATTTTTTAAATCTAGTTCAAGTTATTTTTTATTCTCATCTATGCATTTAAACATATCTCTTTCTTATGGTTGATTAATATCAAAGAAGATGAAAAAATTTCCAAGAACAAAAATTTCAAAAATCATCTTTTATATACACTTTGGGTATTTCTCCCAACAAGATTGTTGTGATATTTGAGGTTCTTTTCCTGGGTTTCCCAAATTTGAAGATGAAAGCTTGTGCAACATTATTGACATATGCCAACTCATATGAGATGTTGAGAACTTCTATCATCATATATCAATCTCCGACTTGCTACAAATTGGTGGAAAAAGTGTGAGGTGTGATTTAGCGCGAAAAGAGTGTTAGTCTTTACCAAGTTTTTAGTGAGATTGTTAAATTGACCAGATTTTTTCCCGTTAGTGGGTTCTTGTCTTCATACATCTTGTGTTGTGCTTTTATTTACCTCTTCCACATATTTTATCATCCACATGCTTAAACACGATTAAAACTTGATTTGGCTGATAAACTTTGATAATTTTTTTAACATACAGTTGTAGGTGTGCTAAAATAATTTTGGTGGCTCTCGATTTCGATACGCAATACACACTCTCACCATGTAATTTATTGAACATGATTATATATTTATTTAGGACTTTTTAATTGTGTGAAATGATCGTATATAAATTCTCTAATCTTTCTGCTGTTACATATGTTTTATATAAAATGTAATTATTTTTTAGTCATCTTTAATTATAATTGTTAATCAATATATTGATTAATGAATAATTTATTCAAATTTATGTCATATTTTAGAATTTTGTATAACATACTGACTAAAGAGTAATCATAATTAAAAACTGATCGCCCCTCCTGCGAGCTAGAAAACTTATTTATATTATATCATTACATAATGTGATATGATTGTGAAATATTTCATTAACATTATCTCTCTTTGGGTTTAATATATGGAAAAAAAATATTGATTACAACCATTACAATTTTGGTGTTCAAATCTAAATAATGAACTCACACCATTAGTGCACACTCTCTTATGTCCCACACAACTCAATTTTCACTTAAACTCTAGGCATTTAGTGGAGACGTGTTGGTAGCATTTTCTTGTAAGATGTATGCTATCCATTTGATATGTGCTTACCTATTATAAATCACATTTAGGAAGTTTAACAACAACAACAACAACAACAACAATCATCATCATCATCATCATCATCATCATCATCATCATCATCATCATCATCATCATCATCATCATCATCATCATAATAATAATAATAATAATAATAAGAGAAAAAGACACCGTAAGCCTTAAAGTTTGGAGTCGGATGGTAAAATCCTACTATAATTGATTCAACACAATTAAGCTGAGCATAATGTAAATTCAAAATTGCAAAACGAAGTACATACGTGGTTCATCAACGTTCCTACGTCCATATGGTGTTTCTCTATCTCTTTATTGATCAACTTTTGATATTAAATATTACATGCCTTTTTTCCCAAGGGTGTGAGTTACATTTATAGACATAGAAGGAAACTGAGTCGTATGGAACTCCATGACCTTGGATTGTTGTTGAGATTTTATCAGATGAATCCAAGTCCGAGACTTCTATTGATCGACTTCCTTTAGCCCTTATCTCCAAGTCGTGATTGCCTATCAAGACTGCCAAACACTTGTTGTCGTATCCTACCAGGTCGGATAATTCACCCACAATTGCCACCAAATATTTGTAGCCTAAACTCATGTAGAGGTTTACCGCCTCTAGATTATGACACTGGTCGACAATGGGATTAGATCACTTATAGAGACTATAACATCAACACTTGTGTTTTTAATATGAAGATCAACTTTATTCTATCCATTGAGGTTGAAGGGAACACTTATAATTTTCCCGGGTGTTTTAAGGGTATGCTGGTAACATCACACTGTAAAATAAATGGGAATTAGTGTGTGTACCATCATTTGGGGCGCGTGTTGCACTAATCATGACTTTGTCTTGGAAGTTATACCTTTACAATTAATGTCTTTCCCTACCGACAAATTGAGATGCATTTCATCCTTCAACCTTTTCAAAATCAACTCAAAGCCCTTTGTCTCCAAGACAGTAGACAAAGTATTAAAATTCCCAATTTCTTCTGGTAGTGAGGATTCTTCAGGAGAAAGTAACTTTGTCTCCTTTAAGTTTTTTGATATCACTTATATCCCTACTGTGGTTCCTTCTACCTCAAAATAAGAGATGCCACAAAGAAAAAGGATCCCCAACCTGTTGAAAAAATCCATTTCCCTTAATTCTCCAAAAGTTCAATTCTCTAAGAGGAAAGAAGTCGGGGGTCCATCCGACCCCATCAAGTAGGGGTATTCCCCAAATAAATTGCAAGCCCAACTTGTGAAGAAGAGCAAGACTAAAATCATTCTTCCGCCTGTTTCTTTACCGACCAATAAGGTGGATGCCCCTGGTAAGGGGAAGGGCCCTACTGTGATGTCACCTCCATCCTAATTTGGCCCCTGCATTGCTGAAGGGGGTCCACTTACAGGCCGACAAGGGGGTGGTTAGTAAACTATGACTGACCAGTTGGTCTTTCATGTCACCCATGCATTATTTTTGGTAAGTCTTTACATTCTACTAAGACCTTTTGTGGAACCACGTAAAATCCATAAATAGATTGATCAGGTTTAGTACAGAAATCACGGGAATAAAAAATATTTGGTAACATTCTCAGCATAACGAATTAAATAAAACAAGGTATGTAAATCAAATAAAAATAATAATAACTTGTTAAATCAATTACTACATCTCTGATACTAATCACTTCCATGAGAAACAAACCCAACTCTGGAATATACAATCTCAATTGTACAACATTTACCTGAGAATAAAAGTACGTGATGTACAATATTAGACTAGGGATACACAAAAATAAAAAACACTACATGTACTGAAATATAAATAAATATAAAGAAGTAAATGAGATACATTTCTCGACTTCCACATCATAGGAATGAGGAATACATAGTAACTATAGATACTCTTACAATAATCAACCAAAGTCTACGGCAGCCACAACGACCTAAGACCTATGGAAATAGTTCAACAACGAGGATTAAACGTAGCAAGTTCATAAAGAGGAAGAATTTAACTGAATTTGGGCCATGATAATAATAATGCATCTTCCTCCCATGTTAAGTATATTTTAAGTTATTTACGTTACCTAACCCAAACAACCTAAAATAAGCATGAAATTCAACACCTAAACCCCACGAGTCCCATGTGATTTATATTCATCTCTTAATTAATTATTCTTTACTTTTACATTCTTAAGTTAATCTCATGTAATAAGAATCATTTAATATACAAAAATATCTTGTATTAAAATCAACTCGCTTACTAATCGTAAGAATTAATAACGAGCTCTATCTATGTGCCTGTGAATGTGGCTCAAGTCTAATAGTCTCAAATATTCACAGGCCAGTGATTTAGGATATACGACTCTAGTATATTCAATACATTATTCTTGAGTTAAAAGTTCGTAGTTAAACCTCACTAGTATTAATCATAAACAAAAACAACCATAACAAGTACCGCAATACATAATCTCCCTATGAATAAAAATTTGGTACTACCATCTCAAAGTGCCTCAATACCAAATCGCATAATCCAGAATATCTTTGAGTATACAAAACCCGCATCAAATCTCATGCGCTACGCTCGAGCTTGCAAATAAAAGTGGAAAAGCTTACCCCTATTTGTAAGGACATAAATTTCCAATTGAGTCCCTTTATTGTTTTGACTTAATTCCTTGAACAAAACTGTGTTTGTAATATGTCATAGGGAGATTTTATTTTTTCACGATCCCACTTGGTCTATGATTCATTGAAGAAAATTGAAGATGTTATGGCAAATCTTCAAAGAATTAATCATGCCGAAGTTTAATTGGTTCAAGTTTACTCATCTTTAAAGTTAATTGTATTCAGAGATCACTCATGTATGAATGCGTATAATTTATGGTGCTCGGAATTGTTTTTATAAAAGATAAGGATGTGTTTTTATAAAGAAAAATGTGTTAAAATGTTTTTAAAAGTGTTTTAAGTGTTTACAGTACGTTTTATTCTGATATACTCGAAATAGAGTTTGACTTATTTGGATCTCCTTTGCAAGAGACGTTTTGAACTAAAAGTCAAAAAGTCAAACTAACACATCAGCTCGTTCAAACGACATATGGATCTCGCTCGAACGAGATGCCTATGTCGTGCGAACGACACATATTTTGAAGCGGCGCTAAATTATTATTTAAAGCATGTTTCTATCAGAGTTTCATAAGTGTGCATCTGGAAAAAATAGAATATATCCAGTACGTTGTTTGCACATGTTTTCTAAGGTTTACAAAGATTAAACACATCCTTAGAGTTTGCAAAGATCTGAGTTATCATTCTTATATGCTTACGTGATCTTTAGGGGAGATTTGTGCATGTTTTGGTTTTTATATGTTTACAAATTAGTATCTCAAATTGGTAGTATTAGTAGTATACGTTGGTATCACTTTATTGCTCAAATTGTTTAACAAATGGTTTTTTCATATTTGTATCTATTATTGTTTGGTATCATTTGGATATATATATTGGTTTCATTTGTTCCTCCATACTTCACTGAGTATTTGTTTGTCATTTTCATGTGTGTATGTATGCTTCAACGATTCGAGATTTCAAGTCTGCATCATATTCATACAGTTTATACTCGTCGGTGCTATATATACTAGTCCGTGTCCTCTATTTTTTTTTGGTTTTATGGGATGGGATTTAGGTGTCATACGGCTTGACGACCCGACTTAGTCATTTCAGTAGTTTAGTTTTATCCCAGAATAGTCAAAGGGGGAGATTTTTAAGGACATAAATTTCCAATTGAGTCCCTGTTTTGTTTTGACTTAATTTCGTGAACAAAATTGTGTTTGTAATATGTCATAGGGAGATTTTATTTTGTCACGATCCCACTTGGTCTATGACATATTAAAGAAAATTGAAGATGTTGCGGAAAAGCTTCAAAGAATCAATCATGCCGAAGTTTAATTGGTGCAAGTTTACTCGTCTTCAAAGTTAATTGCATTCAGAGATCACTCAGGTATGAATGCGTATAATTAATGGTGCTCGGAATTGTTTTTATAAAAGATAAGGATGTATTTTTATAAAGAAAAATGTCTTTAAATGTATTTAAAAATGTTTTAAGTGTTTACACTACGTTTTATTCTGAAATACTAGAAATAGTGTTTGACTTATTTTGATCTCCTTTGCAAGAGACGTTTTGAACAAAAAGTCAAACCGACACATCAGCTCGTTCAAACGAAAAAAGGATCTCGAATGAGATGCCTATGTCGCACGAACAACATGGCATTGTCGTTCGAATGACACGTATTTCAAGGCGACACTAAATTGTTATTTAAAGCGTGTTTCTATCATAATTTCGTAAGTGTGCATCTGGAAAAAATAGAATACATTCCAGTTCGTTGTTTGCACATGTTTTTTAAGGTTTAGAAAGATTAAACACATCCTTAGAGTTTACAAAGATCCGAGTTATCATTCTTATATGCTGACGTGATCTTGCTGCACCAAGTTTGTTTGTTCTATCATTGAACATTAGGGTTTTGCGGTGAAGAAAAGATAAGGACTTATTCTTCGACATCGTAGATGAATCAAATCCAATCGGTGGACACCGAGACATACGTGGACGCGTGTGTTGTGGACAGGTATCGTGGAAGATGAAATTTTGGCGTGGGCACTATTGAAGAACAGTTGAAGATTAGAAGGAGCGTCAAGACCCATGGGGATCGAGTCATTGAGTAAGGATAATCTATCTTCGTAAAACCATTATTCATAGTGATTGTCTGGTTTGGGCCGTCAGAGGTTATTTTCCCATTTTGGGTTTTTTCCTCGTACATCCGGTGTTGTGAGTATTATTTACTTTATTTTACATGTTTTAATCACTAGATGCATGTGTAGGATTAATCAAGATAAAATTGATTTAAATTAAGAATTGGTTTTTCACAACTTGGTTTGGTGCTTAATTAAAAGTTGATAATTTTTCTGGTAAAATTTTTTTTTTGTTTAAAACACACATATTGGGCACTCTTCACTATTTCCTTTGGGGATCATTTGTGTGTACTAGGTATA
This sequence comes from Sambucus nigra, assembly GCA_949130495.1. Lineage (NCBI taxonomy): Eukaryota > Viridiplantae > Streptophyta > Magnoliopsida > Dipsacales > Adoxaceae > Sambucus > Sambucus nigra. The sequence goes on along the minus strand of OX422216.1, from coordinate 94,558,676 downwards.
GTTATAGGGCATCCCAACCCTATAACCTCACAAAAATTAGCACACGGGAAATCACTACACCTTCACACTAAACGTATAACCCCATACATAAGTTATACGAGAGGATACTCCTATTAGTCCCACTCGGTGGATGGGCACTTTCAACACGTAGGATTAGGATAAAAAGGAGTTATGCAGGGCCCGTCGCAACACCAGGAAATATCGCATGCAGTCAAAATCGTACGTGCCCCATCAAACCACTCCTAGTATGTCCCCCATGATCGCACACAGTGTCGGTATGATTGCATAAATCAGGTAAACAAGTACGACCCTACGCAAGTGGGTTAAAAAATAAAGACAAACCTTAGTTAAGTAAGTTACATATAAAGTATCTTAGTATTATTAGTTAATATGCATATATAACTATAATTGGTTATATAAAACATTAGACTTAAGTCCCAAGGATCTCTAATCTAGGCATCGTCTCACACATAAATTTTACAAAAATGATCTTAATATAATCACTACCCTACTCAATAAGTCGTATAAACATTATAACTAACATGTAATGTACACAGTCACTAAGCATTTATCGTTTTCCTAAAACATCTCAATACCCGATCCTATACTCAAGGTCCTCAAACTATAAGAATCCAATAAACTCATATATTACTGAAAGTGTAATAAGTTCTAGATTAATTCTCTCCAGTTAACTAAGAACTAACCTCCAATATTTACAAAAGTCGGTCGAACCCCAAACCCAATACGTTAGATCAAAATGGCCTCATAATATTTATGTAACAAAAACTATTACTACATAAAATCAAACAAACTAGACATCCTACCCCAGTCGTATGCACGAGACTACTCTCTGCCATGCACACATGGCTATTTAATCATGCACATGAACACTGTACATCTGAACGTACCAAAACTCGAGTTTATTCTTCCCCAAACCCCAAGTTATAATCTCTATAGCCCTAGTTCACCATTAACGACTTTACCTAAGATCCTAACACCTCACTAACACCTAATAATGATCCCTGAACACCTTTAGATCAAAATCCAATCTATACTTCAAGTTTTAGATAATTTAAATAAGGATTTATGCACTAATTTTATATTATGAATCCTAAAACCCTAGGTTCATAATTTTACCCAATTCATCTGAAAATTCAATTCAATTTAAAATTAAACAATATGTCTTTTATATAAATCATTATTATGATTAAAAACATACCAGTTCCATTCATATTTGAAGATTAATTCATAGGATTATCATCCAATTATCTTAATTCATTAATTTGGGTTTAAAGTTTATTTTACGAATCAAACTAATTACGAAAATTAAGTTCTAGATGATTAAAAATAGATTACACAAGTTTTAATATAGATTTCAATGACTACTACCACCATAACATATTCCCAATTAAATTCTTAATCGATCTAAACTTGTCTTTGGACTAATTGAAGAATCATCATCCACAAAATATCTAAATTCTCTTCCAACTTTATGCCTTTTCCCCTTAGCTTGAGGGTTTCTTCCAATTATTTAAACTGGGTTTTAAGTTTTACTAATTAACATAGTAATCAAGCTTCCCATGAAATTAGGCTTAGACCCAACATAAACCTCAACCCAATGAGCCCAAATAATACTTCGAATGGCCCAATACTCTACCTAAGCCATGAGCTAACCTAATGGACTTAAAAACTCCACTATTTTAAGTAAAAAATGAACAGTCTAAATGTCCCAAGAGTCTATCTAAAATTGAACATATTTTAACAAAATAATTTCCTCAATAAGTTAATTTATTAAACCGGTACGAGTTAATTAAGTTAAAACTTAATTATCAATCCTCTACGTGTGACTCAGAATTATAAGAAACTATTTTATGATCGATGAAACTCGATAACTACTTCACAATCGGTGAAACCAGATAACAATGGAAGACTCCAAACAAGAAACCCCTCGACACTAAGTCCTTGTCCATTCCATAGTCACCCATAATACTAATTCACTTATAATATTTAATTAATGAATTATCGTGTATTAAGCCAATTTTCAAAAAGTGTTAATTTACATAACACATACAATCATGTATACGAATCTCATATCCACACCTAATAATTATAATGAGTGACATACCATATGCCACATGCAAATAAAAATTCATCATAAATAAATAATCAATTTAACAAATAATTAATTTCTTTGAAAAATATGAGGTATTACACCTTTACTTCATAAATATTTTCTTGTACTAAATCTATTGACCGACTTGTGTCTTGAAGTTCCTGATGGACTTTATCGATATCTTGTACATACGAGATGACTAGGTAAGTGCCAATGCTGATCTTGGTTACGCTCTGAGTGAGGCCCGAAATGGTCCAAAGTCTGCCAAAAATGCCTATGAAGTTGAGAAGAAGGCCAAAGAGATGGAGCTGACCAAGATAAAATCCAAGAAGGATCAATTGGAGAAGGATACCGAGGAGTCTACTAAGGCCTTGTCCGAGGCCTTAGAGGCTAAGGACAAGGCCTATGATTAGGGGTAGGATGATTCCATCATCAATGCCAAAAAAATAATTAGACTACATCCATAAGTCCTATTTAAAGAAAAGCTGGGACGAAGATGTAGTCAAGGCTGAAGTTCTTTTAAGTAGAAACTTTTGGATGAGAATAACCCAGGTTCTCCTGCAAACTTGAATGAAAGAGGGGGAAAAGCTGCTGATGCCGATCATGAGAATGAAAGTGACTATAAGGAAAAAGAGGCCACAGATCAGAGAAAGTATTCAGTCAATCAAGAACATGTGACAATAGTATTTAGTTTTTAATTTCTTTTAGTTATTTTTTTATAAAGGCTTACCTGACTCTTGTAATTTAATGAAAGAGTTTATGTTTCTTGGCCCCACTGCATTTTGTTTGGATATTTTTTATTGCTAGTGTATGTTTTCTTCATCTCTAGTTTTTGATGGCTTTTCCTTCGTTGAACTTTATAGTCTAATACCAACCTAGAACTGTTACCAATAGTTGAGATAAGTGAAGATTTGGACGACTTTATCATTGGTTAATATGCCTCTGGCCGAGCAAGTGAAGCATTTATTTCTATTCGACAAGAACTTCAAAAAATGACAAGAGCTTATGGCAAGGAGACCCATTTTATGGCCTCTCTTCATGTCGAGATCAAGAATGTCAGAGATATTATCCACAAGCTCCAAGATGAAAATAGTTTTCTAAGGGAGAAGCTCGACAGAGCCGAGAAAACCTTTAATTAAGACCAAGTGATCAAACGGAACCTCCAATATAAAGGGATGAGAGTGAGATATCAATTTTGTCATGGACATCGCGTAGTCTAGTCGGTAGGCTATGATGAAGGCTAGATGGATTATCTTCATCACTTGAATGAAGCCATGAAGAACACATAAAATATTGGCTGGTTGAATTCCTTAGAAATTATGAGATTTCCCCATGACTCTAAATTTAGGCATTGGTATAGGGTAAACTACCCGTTTGTTCGGCTCCCCCACTCAAAAGTGAGGAATCATGGATCCTTGTAGATTCCATTCCATTCCAATTCAACTGATAACGGAGTATCATCTTAATCAAGACAATGATGATGAGTTTTGTCTTGATCCACATGATGGTCACCATGCAAGAATGATTGCTGAGCTTGATCTCCGAAGATAAAATATTTACTCTCTTTATTTGTAATTCAATTTTTGCAACTCGCCGATCTGTCAACTTGTAAGTAACCAAATACATATGAAATTATTTAGTCAATTCCATGTCTTTTATTTTCCCATTTTTTATTCTGGGCATTTTTTATTAGTTGCCTTACGTTTTAGGGTGAGTGTCATCACACCACCTTAGGCCTAGGACCAACTGTCAAAAATTCACCTAGCAGCTGAGCAATCTCACTAACCAAATCCAGTGAATGATCACCCCCACGGGGTCATGGACCAAAGCTGTGACTAGTTGGTCATTGCCCAAATCCGTGACCATATTAAATTTGGCGTTAACATATCCATGACCCAATGTGGCCATGGATTCTCTTGGAAGTGGTCATGGACCAAAACCCTGACCAATATGGGTTACGAACTTCGGCCGTGATCATCATGGCACCAAATTCGTGCTACAGTTCCCTCTAAGTTTGGTCATGGTAGGGTCACTGATAAAGGCCGTGACCAAGGCCACATTGCACACCCATTGGGTCACAGCTTTGGGTTGTGACCATCTCAATTTGTGCATGGGTCACGGCTTAGGGCCGTGGCCACATGGTTGACTACACGCTGATGTGGAAAAAAATTAAGGGTCATGGTATTGGGTCACGACTTTAATCCATGACCAGGGTCCTTATACTAAAACCATTTGCCTCCATTTCATTTCTTCATGCGTCAATCTCTCTCTCTCTATTTCGACGATTTGCATTGCGACATTAAAGCCTAATTTTGACCCCTAATCTCTCTCTTAATCTCAAGGGTAAACCCTAATTTTTGTAATTCTGAGTTAAACCCTAATGTATATATGTGTATATGTGTGTGAATGTGCGTGTATTTCTATGTATATGTGTGTGTGCATGTGTGTGTATATGTGTGTGTGTGTGCATGTGTGTATGTGCGTGTGTATGTGTGTATACTTTTTTTCAAGAAAAGGGGATGTTTTATAATTTCATATATTGATTGGGTATGTTATATTTAGGGATTAAAATTTATTGGGAATTTTTATTTAAAGTTTGAAATTAATTGAGTATTATTGGTATTCGCTGAATATGGTTACTTAGGGATTAAAATAAATTGCATTATTTAATGGTATTGTCATTTAGGACTTGAAATTTATTTAGTATTATTAGTATTGACTGAATGTGGTTCCTTAGGGATTAAAATAAATTGCATTATTTATTTTAAAAGGATAGAATAATTTAACTACCTTGTAAATCAGGGAGTTAATCTCTAACAAGATTGCCTATTCGTATTATATTTTTCCTACCAGAAAATCGGGATGACGTTATACAAAATATATGTCACACACATAATTCTGATGTAGCACTGACCTTGGTCACGTTGTTGGAGGAGGAGGAAAAAAATCCACCTGTTATGAATACAACTACGTACATAAAGCATTGACATAAATTGTGATGTCTCTTGCCATATGCACGTTAATTTGAATCTTTCCAACAAATTGACAAATATGGGATTCCTATTTCATGTCACGGATATCTACATATCAATCATAGATACCCTTCCTCATAGTTGTCCACGTGCAAAAATTCATAGGTTCTTAAAAAATAATACCGAATGGGCGGAGATCAGACACATTGAACATATTCTAAAGTCTTACTCTAAAAAGGTATATATATGCATATAGTCATAATCTTGATTAATTAGTTATAATTTGATATTATTATAATTATTTAGTCACATATGATTTTTCATTTTTGTAGATAATGTTGGGAGGAAACAATCCAAGGGTACCAAGTGATGAGGTGACAAAGCAATGAGGCTCGTGCACAACCCGAATTCTCAACACCAATGGATGAGTAATTCACAACTCCATCAACGGTTCCCTCCTCACCAAGTCCAACTTCAGGTGCTCCGGTGCCCTCATCTAGCACTCTCGTTGCTCCACCGCCTCCATCCAAATCTCTAGATGCCTCCCACTCAATCCAAAAGAATCCCATTAAGTTCTCCATTATTGGGAATAACTCGACGGGTGATAGAAATGATGTGATGAACTTTAAAGCCCAGTGTTTGTCACTGGGAAAAATAAACATGGGAGTCGGTGGACCAAAAAAATGGAACCTTGTTGACCAGGCCGTCAAAGATGACATATATGATCAACTCTGCAAGTATTTCTCATTTCCTAATTGTTCCAAGAATAAGGTTTTATCTCAAGTTACTGAATCATTGAGGACATACAGGAGAAATCTTCGGAAGAAACTTTTCCCGAAGGAGGCAACGAGCTCTATTATTTTTTCTTTGAAAGAGAAAGTGCCTCCCAATGTTGAAATGCCTGTGGATCAGTGGAATAATTTTTTGGATAATGAGGCGAAGGAGAAAAAAATTGTCCAAAGGGAGCAAAAAAAAAAAATAGGGCAGAAAAAATTGATATCCACAGGCTGGGATCCAAATCATATGAGGATTTGAAGAATAAATGGGTAAGTAAGACAAAGAATGATCCAGATGAGGGTAAAAAACCAAATCAGACCAACTTATTCGTTCATACTCGACGGGATAAAGATAATAAATTCCCACCGCACTTGGCTAAGACACTGGAATCAATAAAGGCCATCAACAGTCAGTTCGGTTCGAACCCTAGTGATGATTTTTACTTTAAAATTTATGCCCTGACCTAGACCTTTGGAAAGGACAAAAGGGGAAGGACGAGAGGTGTTGGCTCACATATGCCAAAAACAAAATTTCAACATACTGCACCGCTCTTGGACAAGTTTTCTTCGATCAAGGATCCTATCTCCTCCAATGAGGAACGATAGTTCAAGACCGATGAGGATGTCCAGGATATCAAAACTAAACAGGGAATGTTGATGAATCAAATTGGGCAACTTATGTCCCCTTTTCAAAATTATGGGGTCCCAATTCCTCCTCCTCGAGTTTACCCTTACCCTCCTCCTCAAGGTTTCCCCTATCCTTCCCCTTCAAGTTTCCCTTCCCAAATTCCGCCTTATTCAACATTCCAGTCCCAAACACCGTCTTAGCCAAAATTTCCCTCCCAAATGATGCCTCATCCAACATTCCCCTCCCAAATGCTGACTCCTTCAACATTCCCCTTCCTCATGCCTCCGTTGTCCGGGATTTGGATCATTATGAACAACTCACGATGACTATGGTGAAAATTACTATACCAAAGACCCGAGTAACATTAGGATTATTTAAGTGTACACACTCATCTCCATAGTTACCTGAACTCCAGTACACGACTGACCTTTAAAGAGTGGTGATGCTCAAATACTGGTCGATAAAATATACAACGACTACGAAGATGTACCTGTGCAGTTGACAGCGGGGAAGGGATAGAACTGAGGAATTATGCAAAATATTTTATTGCGCTCCAGTTTATCTGTTGGCTAGTTCTAATATTATTTTCTTTTATTTCAGTTGTAATAACATTTTTTTGTTTCAGTTGTAAGAATATTGGTTTTGTTTCAGTTGTAAGAATATTGATTTTGTTTCAATTGTAATAATACCTTTTTTTTTTATTTCAGTTGTAAGAATATTGTTTTTGTTTTAGTTGTAATAATATTTTTTAACCTATTACCACAAGATTGAAATTTGAAGATTATTAGATGGATTTCCAATAATACAAAGAGTGGATGGGAGAGACTAACCAGATAACAAATAATCATGTAAATGGCGTTCAAGAATTTATTAAATATGCTTCCAAAAATCTTAAAAGTTACAAGATTCCGTGTTCATACATATGTTATATGAACGGAAAATATAAGTCATTGTAAGACGTTGAGTTTCATTTAATAAAGTGGGGAATCTATCAAGACTATAAAATATGGACATACCATGGTGAAAATAATATACCTTATATTTCGGGAGAATTGTCGGTACCCGATCAAGTAACAGAACCCCAACGAGTGGAAGTGGTACATGATTCGCCAACATATCATCTATTAACCGACTTAATTGATGATTCTTACAATCTCCATAACCATCAAAACCACCCACCCATGGATATGAATAAAGCTCATTATGGAAAACTAAATGAAAAATTTAATGTTGGACTTCTAGGGGATCCAGAATACATATGATTGAAAGTTGATGCGTCTAGACCATTGTATAAAGATTGCGGTGAAGATCACTCGGTATTTTATGCACTGATTAGTTTGAATACTTTTGAAGAGTCAATTTGATTTGTCTAGGAACAGCATAACCATAATTCTTAATTGGGTTAAAGATATTATCCCAAAAGAGAACACGTTACCAAACAATTATCCTGCCATGAAGAAGAGCTTGAAGGGTTTGGGTTAGATATATAATCCTATTCATGCATGCAAGTATGATTGAATATTGTACTGCAGCGAGCATGAAGAGATGGATGAATGTCCTTTATGCAGTGGCCTAGATATGTGGTTTGTGAGAATGGAAAGGACAAAGTTGTAAAAAATTGCAAGTGCTCGCAAGTCTCACTAAAGGTTTTGAAGTATTTTCCACTTAGGCCACAGTTAAAATGGTTTTTTACCATACCATGGATAGCGGAGGCAATGACATGGCATGCTCGATGTGAGGCGGGTAGGAATATGATGAGTCATCCAGTTAATTCATCCATCTGGAAAATTTCAAATGCATAACACCATAAATTTGCAAAGGAACCGCGCAACGTTCGTCTTGCAATCTCAATCGATGGGTTTAACCCTTTCGATAATTTAAGTACTAGTCGGAGTTATTGGCTAGTTCTCTTTTACGCCTTTAAGTCTCCCTCTGACACTATGCATGAGAAAGGAGTTCATATTGTTATCTTTATTGATACTCGGGTCGAAGGCTCTCAACGATGATACTGATATATTCTTAGCACCATTAAATAAAGAACTTAAAGAGTTGTGGGATAAAGGCATGACGACATCCGACTCTCATAAGGGTGAAGAGTTCACACTTAAAGAAATGGTAATGTGGGAGATCCAAGACCTTCCAGCTTATGGGACCTTGTCCGGTTGTAATGTTCATGGTTATTATGGATGTCCCATATATGGGGAGGAAACTGAACCCTGTTGACTAAAACATAATAGTAAGATGAGTTACATGGGTCATCATAGATTTCTACAGACTACTCACCCTTTTAGGAACGACAAGTCTAACTTTGTGCCTATCGATCATAAGTGTAGAACGACACATGCTCGGCTTTTTGTTCAGCAGATCAAGGAGAAGGTGACGGCTTCGACTGTGAGGAATAGGTACATAAGAAAATGCCCCCAATTTGTAAACCTAAATCGTAAAGCTAGGGGGGATCCGAATGACCTTAGTAAACTGAAGTTGTGGTCCAGGTGATCAATATTTTTTGATTTGCTATATTGGAAAGATCATCATGTAAGGCATGTAGTTGATGTGATGCACAAATATGGCAGAACATCTGATAGGAACATAGTTGGGTGGATCTCATTCCAAAGATGGAGAGAGGGCCCACCTAGATCTAAAAGATATGAAAATAAAGAAGAAACTATGGTTGAAAACGATCCTACAACATGAAGAATTTCTACCCCTCGGGCTTCTTTCACTTTGACTACTAGTGAGAAGAAGTTCCTCTTAGACATGTTGTTCAACTTGAAGACTCTAATCGGTTATTCTGGTAATTTACGTGGGGTAATAAGCTACCAAGTAAATGACTTGAAACAGTGAAAGTCTCACGACTAGCACGTAATCATCCAATTAATCCCTATATTATTTTGGCATTACTTTTATGAACACAAAGATCTCCATTGGGCAATTATGCAAATCAGTTTGTGTTTTACCTTACTTTTTACAAAAGTGGTAAGCAGAAGGCACATTAAAGCTGTGAAATCAGCTTTAGCCTAGGTAGTTTGGGTATTAGAGAAATATTTTCCTCCGTCGTTCTTTGATATCAACATCCACCTACATGTGCATTTATGCGATGAAGCTTTATTATATGGTCCTGTAGTGACAATTATTATGCAACACAAATAGATAAGGGAAAGGAAATCACCATGTAGGAAAAAGGAATGTAAAATGACAATCACACAAAAAAGGATGTACGCAGTTCAGCAAAGAAGTGCCTACGTCCACGGTGGTGCAGTTGGTTTTATTTCTATATACTCCGGGGAGTGATTACAAAGAATACAACTTGTCCTTTTGCCCCGGACCTAGGGTTTAATATATACATGTACATTTAGGTGAGTGGGGGTGATGGTTCCCCCACGTCTTCCATCTCTCCTATAACTTCCCTTCAGGGGAACGTGGGAAGAGACCGGATCAAAATAAGAGGTGGGGGGCCTGGACTTTGGCCCGCCAGAACTGGGCTACTCATCCAGGCCCATGGTCTTAATTCTGGGTACCCACAATTGCCCCTATGTTTGTTGGGCCATGTTCATGGGCTCAATAAATTTAAATGATTAGCCATAATGGCTTTTTTGCAATTCTTCGAAAGCTATGAAGTTGATTTTGGCGGCACCCGCTTCGTTTCTTATGCACTATGATTAGCAGAATTTGAAGGTTTGTTGGAATAGCCACTTTTCTACCGTCGCTTCAGTCTTTTCAGCATTCTTCTATTTTCTGTGAGCTCTAGTGCTTCGTACCTTCTTCTCTCAATCTCCATTCTCATTGTTGTTTGGGCTCGTGCTTCTTCATCGCTTGAATCGATCTTCTATTTTGTAAGTATCCCCTTTCTTTGTACTTTCTCTTTGGGTTTGTAGTTTTTCTAGGGTTTTTCCAATGGCGAAGATTGGAAATAGGTCAATCTCTGAATTTAGGAAGTTTTACAACATCCCTGAGTGGGTAGATATTGAGTGTTGTGCCTCCCCTCCTAGAAACGTTAGAGATATAGATGATGCCCACTGGATCCACGTCTAGTTGCTTTCTCAGGGGGGACTCACTTTTCCTCCTAATGATTTATTTTTGCATTTTTTGGCTATTTTAATATTGTTCCTGCGCAATGCTCATCCAATGTGTGGAAAATAGTAAATGGCCTATATAGGATAAATCAATTGTATGGTACTAGGTTAGGGCTCGTCGAGGTCTGTTTTTGCTACTCCTTTTCTCGAACTAGCTCTGGTGTCCTTTACCTCAAAGCTAGGAGCCCTGACAGGGTATTGGTAGTAAATCTACCTGATTCCCATAAGGACTACTGGAAAGAAGGTTTCCTTTTTAGAAATTGGTAGTTTTCTCCCCAATTTGAAGGGTCGAGGTCTGAGAGGTTCTCTGTTCCCTTTTATGGGGAGGAATACATAGGTAGACATTGTTCTGTTGTTTCGACTTTTGTTGATTTGTGATCTTTCTAACTCCTCTTTGTTTTTTCTTCCACAACGAGGTCAAAGAACTTAGAGTCTGCTCTCAGCAAGGTTCGTATCTCAGAATGGGTTAAGGCTTGGAATATCAGGGAGCCTTTGGGTGAGGGCGAGCATCCCAGGTCTGCTACCTTTCTGCTCGAGTACAAGAACGTTGGCTCCAGCTTCATAGCAAGGCCTGTGGATAGTATCCCAGAGTTTGATTTATTTGAAGAGACTGCTGCGGGTCCTATCCAGTTGGACGAGGAAGAGAGAATCTCTGGGAGTGACATTGTAGGAGCTGTAGGTGATTTGCGAGGAGAGAGCTCTAGCAGTAGCAGTTCCTCTGATCGTAGGGAGGTTTCTGAAGCTCAAGGATCGTTGAGCACTTCTAGTAGTTCGAGCTAGGAGATGGTTCCTCCAAGGAAGAACTTGATCAGGGATGATGATGATGATGAAGACCATATGCTTCTCACACAAAGGTCAAAGAAGAAAAAATCTAGCTCGGGGGCTGTGGCTACTGGTTCCCGGTCCTCTGCTCAGGAGCAGGAGAGGAAGAGGAAGGAAGAGGAACAGGTGAGAGAGAGAGAGGAAAAAGGAAGAAGAGAGGAAGAAAATGGAAGAGAAAATGAGGATAGAGGAGAGGAAGAAGAAGGAGAGTGAGAAGGAGGAGGAGAGGAGGAGGGCAGAAGCGAGGATGAAGGCCGAGCAGGCCTTAGTCCCGGTGTCCGCGCTGCTCGAGGGGGCCTCTATGGCAATCTCTCCCTAGTTGGCCCCAGCTCTGCTTTAGAGAGCTGTCCTCCCGGCTGATCGCCAAATGGCGGTAGGGTAGGAGCAGTTGGCCCTTCAGGCTAGTCAAAGGCTTGCTCTGGTAAGGTTTTTCCCTTTTCTCCTATGTTGTTCTGAATTCCCTCATTTTCCTCTTCTAATGCCTTCTTTTTTCTGCAGTTTGTTACTGACTTCTCCGTGCTGTATCATTCACGCGATGAGCTAGTGAAGAGAAATAGTAAGCTGGAGCAAGAGAACTCAGCCCTAAAGCTGAAGGTAAAGAGCTCGAGGCTAATTTTAGAGCCGTTGACGCTGCTCGGATTTCATCCGACTTGGCTCTTGCCACTGCCAATAAGGAGAAGGATGCGGTAGTCAAGGATCTGAAGGAACTGAGGCAGGCTTACGACCTGGTTTTCTCGAGCAGACTTACTGTTATGGAGGATAATAGGGTGCTCTCCGAAGAGCTGAAGAAGAAGGAGTCTGAGGTTGTTACTGCCAAGGAGAACTCATACGATTTTGGTTGGGCTGCAGCATATGAGGATGCTAAAGTTCAGATAGGCTATATTAGTAGTCTAAACTTCAAGAAATGCTGAAACAAGGCTCTTTTGGCTGCTGGCGTTGACATCGATTCTCCTTTGTTTGATGAGCATGACCCAGGTTCGAAGCCAACTGTGGATGAAGTTCCTGCCCCAACTGTTGAAGGCGCATATCCTATTCCTCAAGTGACCCCTACTGACGTTTCTCTGGCTGTGGGGATAGAGATTACCCATGCTGAGGGCGGTGCTCCTGCTAATGTTGACAAGGGTAAGGGGCCATCGACCTCTGGGCCACCTGAGGTTGTCAACTAGTTATCTACTAGGATTGCTCTGTACTTTTGTTTTTTTTTCTGTCTGTAATTTTTTTCTTTATTGTTCGATGTAACTCCAATCCTTTATTAATGAAAAGGCTTTATTTTCTACTCACACTGATTTGTCTCTTTCTCTCCTTTATCTTTCTCTCGCTTGTAGTTAGTTGATGTGGATGATTACATTCCTGCTACTTCCTAATTGGGCAGGACCCTTGGTCCCAATGAGAGTCTCGAAGTTCACCAGGCCTTCATTAAGATTTGCAAATCCCTTAGATCTAGGAATCAGAAGTATAAGGAGCAATCTGAACTTATGGACAAGATGAAGGACAGGCTTCAGGAGATGGAGGACATTGGTGCTTCAGTACAAGAGGAGGTCAATGCGCTGAGAATAAAACTATTAGAGGCCTTCGAGATCAACCAAGTTGGGGAGGTTCTTCAGCAGGAGAATGAGGACCTGAAGAGAGAAGTCTTACGACTTAGGGAGTATGCACCGAGCACTGTTCCAGCAATATTACAAGGTTCTTCATCATTGCGAACTAGAGATGGTCAGAATGTTACTCCTTCTGTGCCGCGGGGTTCCACTCGCCCACCAATTCCACGAGCTGGTAGGAGCACCAAGAGCAGAAATAGGGAAGCGGAAGAACTTTGAGATAAGGAAATGGAAGAACTCCGTGGTGATGTCCAGCGAGCCTATGTGATTACTGCGGGGCTTCAAAGGGATGTCACTCGGTTGCGACACTTGTTCATGAAAGGTCCTCGGCAAGCGTGGGCTGACGGCTATGACCAGGGTTGGTCAGATGCTCCAACAAGGTTGTCTGAGTTCGAGGAGCTTTCTTTTATCAGGGAATGGCTAAGTGCCTTGAAGGAGCTGCAAGTCCCGAGGAACTCGATGCTCTGGTATCGCCATGAGATGTCTCCCTCTACCTTGATGCCTAACCCCTTTCGGAGGGATGATCGATGGATCCCCATCGATGCTATCCCTCGGCAGTTATTAGAGTCGGATGCAAATGAGGTTGTGGAAGAGTTAGCTCCTGCTCCCGATGACGAACGAAGAGCTCGAGTGGATGATTATCTCGCTCGGAGGCCTCCCCCCCATTGAGATTTTGCCAGTTGTTATTTTTTTGTTCTTTTTGGTAATGTAAATGCTTTGGGCGAGCTCGCCGACTAAACATGTATCACCATTGTTGTAAATATGATGAATTAATGAAAAGTTTGTGTTTTGGGCAATTTTGCCGACTAAACGTGTGCATCGTATTCTTCATATTCTTGTTGCTTTATAATCTTCTAAGTTTGTTTTGTCATGCAAGTGTCCTCCCAGTCCAGTATAATACTGAAATACCATTGTGCACCACTTTACCTTTTAGGTTGTGTCGTCACACTCCCTTAGGCCTAAGTGGGGCAATTGGCGAGGACACACCTGGTGTTGGATGCTTTATCCGATCAGGATTTTACTTAACCGAGGTAGGTTTGATGACCAGTATAAAATTTGGTCATATTGCCTAAGGATCCCCTGTAGGGCTTTATATATTGCCAGGGGCAATACTAAGAGGTCCTTCGTGTTTCATAACGATGACCTGAGGAGGGATATTGCCCTGCTATAGTGTAGTGATCAATTTGCCTGTTATTTGGAAAAGATGTGCGATAAATGCAGCTGTTATTCATCAGAACGTAACCAATTAAACAACTTTCATTAATGATAAGGGAAATGATCTCCTAGTTTCATAATAATAGACTAAAAGAAAGATCTAAAAATAGAATCTCTTGAGATTGGCTGCGTTCCATGCTCGTGGTATTTCTCTGCCTTCCATCGTTTCCAAGTGATAGGCGCCTTGCAGGTCGTCTCTTGTTACTTTAAAGGGTCCTTCCCAGTTAGGACCTAGCTTGCCATCTGATGGTTTCACTGCGCTGCCCAGGACTTTCCTTAGAACATAGTCCCCAACTCGGAATGCCTTTGGGTTGACCCTTTTGTTGTAAAGCCTCGCAAGTTGTTACTGATAGCTCGCTAGTTTTACTAGGGCCAGCTCCCAACGCTCGTCGGCCAGGTCGAGCTCAGCGAGTAATGCTACATCATTATGGCCTTGGTCGATAATGTTGGTCCTCATTGTTGGCAATCCTGCTTCAAATGGGATGACTGCCTCCATGCCATACATCAGCAAAAATGGGGTTTCTCCTGTTTCTCGCCGAGGGGTGGTTCGATATGCCTATAGGATGTGAGGTAGTTCATTTGCCCATGCGCCTTTGGCTCGCTCCAATCGCTTCTTCAATCCATCGATAACGGTTTTATTGGAAACCTCAGCTTGGCCATTGCTCTGAGGGTAGGCCACCGAACTGAAGTGGTGTCTGATACCGTGTTTGTCACAGAAGTTCTGAAAGGAGCCACTTTTGAACTGTGTTCCATTGTCGGTGATGATGGTTTTGGGGATTCCAAAACGAGTGATTATATTATGCCATATGAACCTTATCATATCAGTGTCTCAGATGTTCGCCAGGGGTTCTGCCTCGATCCATTTGGTGAAGTAGTCAGTCGCAACTAACAAATATTTGCGATTACCGACAGCGGTAGGTAGTGGTCCTACGATGTCCATTCCCCATTGGGCGAATGGCCATGGGCTGGACAGGGACTTTAGGTCACTGGTGGGTTGGTGGACCATAGGAGTGTGGAGTTGGCATTTCAGGCATTTACGGACATACACTGCAGAGTCCTTTTGCATTTATGGCCACCAATAGCCTTCCTTTATTGTTCGAAAGGCTAGATACCTTCCTCCGGTGTGGCTTCCACAAATTCCTTCGTGAAGCTCGCGTAACACTTGCTCGACATCCCTTGGGTGGACGCATCGGAAGTAGGGACCGATGAAGGATCTCTTATACAAGTTGCCATCTGGGGATAAGTGAAAGCGAGCAGCTTTGACTCTTATCTGGTGGGCGGTCTTCTTATCATCTGGGAGCGTGCCATTCTTTAAATATTCTCTTAAGGAGTCAATCCAGCTGGGGGCTGACCCCACCTGGAGTACCTGCTCCATGTTTGGTGGATTGTTGTCGATGCTCGGACAAGTGAGGAAATCGATGGGGATGATTCTTTTTAGGTCGGAGTCAACTTTTGAACTAAGGGATGCTAAGGCATCAGCATGACTGTTTTGCCCCCTGGAAAATTATTGGACGTTGATCTCTTCAAATCTTGACATTAGTTTTTTTACTAAGGCGAGGTAAGCTGCCATTCTTTCATTCTTTGCATTGTAATCTCCACTTATCTGATTGGAGACCATTTGGGAATCATCGAACACCTGTAAATGTTTTACTCCCAAAGTACGCGCCTTTTGGAGGTCGGCTATTAGGGCCTCGTACTCTGCTTCGTTATTGGAGGCTGCAAATCCAAGCCTGATTCCTTGTTCGAAGATTGTGTTCTATGGAGTTATGAGGACAATTCCCACCCCTTCCCCCTTTGAATTGGAGGATCCATCAACAAACAGTTTCCAGGTTTCCTTTTTTGCTAGGTTCTCCATTTGCCTTGTTGGTTGAGGTTGGTCAGAGGATTTTTCGCCCGTGAATTCGGCTATGAAATCAGCAAGGATCTGACCCTTGATAGCTGTCCTTGGTTGAAATTGGATGTCAAATAGATCGAGCTCAACTGACCACTTAGACAGTCTGCCCAACAAATCTTCTTTCCTTAGGACTACCTTAAGGGGATGCGATGTAAGGACGATGATAGTATGAGCTTCGAAATAATGCTTCAGCTTCCTCGAGGCTACTACTAGTGCAAAGGAGAGCTTATCCAATGGTAGGTACCTTTGCTTGGCATCCATTAAGGTCTTGATCACGTAATAAATGGGGTGCTGGATTCCTGCAACCTCGCATATTAGCGCAGAGTTGACAGTGTGACTGGATACGGAGAGGTACAGGTACAAAGAATCCGTTTGCTGTGGTATGACAAGCAGTGGTGGAGAGCTTAAGTAGGACTTGAGCTCGACCAATGCTCGCTAGCAATCTGGGCTCCACTCTATCGTTTTGCTCCCCTTTAGAAGATGGAAAAAAGGCTTGCACTTCTCCGAGGATTTGGAGATGAAGCGATTTAAGGCAGCGAGCATACCAGTGAGCTTCTGTACATCCCAGATTGTGCGAGGGGGTTGCACCCTGTTGATTGCATCGATCTGGTCTGGATTAGCCTTTATGCCTCTCTTACTGACCAAGTACCCAAGAGATTTTCTTGACTGGACACCGAAAGAACACTTTCTTGCATTAAGTTTCATTCGGTACTTTCTGAGAATTTCGAAGGTGTTCGACAGGTCTGAGAGGTGATTCTCTTTCTTCTTGCTTTTAACGAGCATGTCATCGATGTAGACCTCCATGGTGTCTCCCATCTGATCCTTGAACATCTTGGTAACCAGCTGCTGATATGTTTCCCCTACATTCTTGAGCCCAAAGGGCATAACTGTGTAGCAGTATAACCCAACTGTAGTGATGAACACTGTTTTGTCCTGGTCTGGGGCATATAAGGGGATTTGGTGATACCCTGAGTATGCGTCCAGGAAACTCACTCGCTCGTGAGCTGCGGTGGCGTCTTGTAGTTGGTCTATCTTCGGAAGGGGGAAACTATCTTTAGGGCATGCTTTGTTGAGGTCAGTGAAGTCGATTCAAACTCTCCACTTCCCATTGCTCTTCGGAACTACTACTGGGTTGGATAGCCACTTGGGGAATTATACTTCCCGTATGGATCCTGCATCCAACAATTTTTCAACTTCTTTTTCGATCGCCTTAGCCTTCTCGAGTGCAGTTCATCGTGCTTTCTACGTGACTGTCTTGAAGGTGGGCTCGATGTGCAGCTGATAACAGACCATACTAGGATAGATTCCAGGTAGCTCGTATGGTTCCCACGTGAAAACATCTACGTTGCTCCTCAGCAAGGTTGTCAGTTCCTTCTGTTCCTGGTTGGTAAGAGACGCTCCAATCAAGAAGACTCTGTTACTGTCACCATCTCCAGTCATAACTTCTACCAGGTCCTCGATGACCCGCTCGGAGGGGAGGATCCTGGTCTCCTCTACTCCAGGTCTCCCATACTTTAATTGTTATTTAGAAGGTGTCAGACCTTCTTCAATTTTCTCGCTGGGCTTCTTCTCTGGCTTTGGATGGATGGCTGCTATGAAGAATCTTCTCGCCATTACCTGATCACCGTGGATTTCCATTACTCCGCGTTCGGTTACGTACTTGAGTTTCTGATGGTAGGTTGAGGAGACTGCCTTAATCGCATGAAGCCATCCCCTGCCGAGGATGGCTTGGTATGGTGAGTCGATGTCAACTACCAAAAACTCGATCATCTTGGAGACGTTTCCAGCATGCACTGGTAGTACAATATTTCCCAGGGGCATAGTCATTTTTCCAGCGAAGCCAACCAAAGGTACAATAGCTTCCTTTAGGTCGGCAACGCTTAACTTCAATTTCCTGAATAAGTCGAGGTATATTACTTCGGACGAGCTTCCTTGATCGACGAGAAGCTTGTCGACGTCAAAGTTGGCTATCCTGAGTGTAATGATTAGAGCATCATGATGTGGGGTCCTCATTCCCAACAGATCTTCATCTGTGAAGACAATATGCTTATTATAGTTGACGTCATCTGCTCGTCGATGCTTTCCTGACTGTGACTTTGCTGGATCTATCTGAAAAGCCTGCATTACTGCTGTAAGTTTCTTCATCTCCATTCGAGCTGAATTTCCTTGTATCTGCCTGGCATCAGATGCCCCGTGAATTATCGCGAACTCATGTCCAGCGTCATCTTCCAGCACATTTTCAGGTCTCGTCTCCCTATTGGCAGCCACTTTCTCTGCCTTTTTCTCCATAAACTCGTTCAAATGCCCAGACTGGGCCAACTACTCGAGGTGAGACTTAAGAGCTTTGCAATGCTCGGTCTTATGCCTCCCTCTTTGTGAAAAGCGCATCTTAACCCAATGTTCCTCTTCGAGGGATCTCCTCCCATCTTCCTGGGCCATTTGATGAATGGCTCGTCTTTTATCTTCGTGAGAACTTTGTAAATTGGTTCTTTGAATACGGTGTTGACTGCCTGGAATGCTTTCGATGCGTCATGGTTTCCTCCGTTCTTGGAGCCATTTATGCCCACGTTCTTTCCTCCTTTCTTCTGGTTCTCAGTTTTCTCACTTCCCTTGGTACTGAGTTTAGCTCGACCGTTTTCTCCTGTGCTGAGGCGGGTGACGTCCTCCACCTTAGCGTACTTCTCGATGCGAGCCATTAGGTCATCAATAGTTATAGCTTCCTTCTTTGTCAGAGACTGGTATAGAAGGGAGGAGCTGGGTAGCCCGATTTTGAAAGAGGCCACTGCCACTTGTTCCGAGCAATCTTCGACCTCGTTGAATAACTCCCAGTACCTCTTCGCATAGTCTCGAAGTGTCTCTTGAGGCGTTTTCTTCATTGTCAGTAAAGCATCCATCCTTTTGGGATGGGAGCTGCTAGTGATGAACCGAGCCGTAAAGATCTCAGCCAGGGATTTGAAACTTCTGATGGACCGATGGGGGAGTCTTTCGAACCATTTCTGCGCCACATCATGCAGGCTCGAGGGAAAAATACGGCACATCAGTGCATCTCGGTGATTCCAGAGGGTCATGGCCTGTCGATATTGCCTGACGTGATCGATGGGATCAGTCTTACCATCATAAATCTTGAACCTTGGAATGGAAAATTTCTTAGGGGCTTCTTCTTCTTCGATTTCCCTCATGAAGGGTGACTTCATCTGGGTTTTGAGAGCTCTCCTTGCAAGTTCTATGGTTGATCTGGTACCGTGGTGGGCAGGATGTTGGTCCATTTCCCTGCGGACCAGATTTCGTATGGTCTCGTCGCTGCAAGCAGGGCTCTGGTAACGGCGAGATCTTCGCAGCTACTCGTGGAGGTCATTGATAATACGCAAATATCGCGTATTTCATCCTCCGAACCTACGCATTTTTGCCCCCTCGGGTGCCTTAATCTCTATATTTAAGCCCGTTAACCAGACAACCTCGGTTTATATTGTTAACATGCTATATGAGGTATAATT
Source organism: Sambucus nigra (assembly GCA_949130495.1). Taxonomy (NCBI): domain Eukaryota; kingdom Viridiplantae; phylum Streptophyta; class Magnoliopsida; order Dipsacales; family Adoxaceae; genus Sambucus; species Sambucus nigra. Next base: position 94,539,094 of record OX422216.1, on the reverse strand, counting down.
GGGCTTTTGTAGGTATTTAGGTACTAAGTATGAAGTTCGGACGCATTCCGGTGAAGTTCCGTACGCAATCGCACGTTCAAGGGCATTTTAGTCTTTTCACAGCTTGGGTACCTGGCCTGAGATCTCACGGAAGTTGTAGCCCTCCTCGCTAGCTTCGCGTGGCCGTGAACGGTGCGCGATTCCGATTCATAACGAAGAAGTTACGGCGATTTCAGCGAAGGAAAAACAAGGAAAGCAAAAGAGGAGAAGAGAAGGAGAAGAAAAGATGCAGAAGCTGCTGCTGCATTCTGCCCTGCTTGATCGATCGATCGACCCTTTTTGTCGATCGATCGACCATTCTAAATTGTCGAATTTTGGCCTTGATCGATCGATCGACCAAATGGGTCGATCGATCGATCCCCTGTTTTTCAGCAGATATTTTCATTTCTTTTCTTTCTTCTTTTCTTTTAATCCAACTTACTATATAAAGGTTTTTTGTTGTAATAAGAAGATATAGCAGTAGATACACGATTTTAGGTTAGTTTAGGTTAGGGTTTGGGTTTTTGCTTGGTTCTTCTTCATTTCTCTTTGGTTTGACACCCCATTTGGATTGTAAGTTGACTATTCATCATCCTCACCATTAATATAGCTTGCTTTCCATTTATTCTTGCTTTCTAGATAATTTACATGCTTCGTTAATTAGTTTACATGCTTTGATTACTTGCTTTCTAGTGTAAATTTACCGCGTTTATTTATCGCTTTCCATTTATCGCGTTTTTAAGATGCTTTCTAGGTAACTTAAATTAGGTTGTGTTTGAATTGAACTCACTCGAGTTGACGAGTTGCTTTGCTTTGGTGATGGAGTTTACGGGTCTATTTCGAGTGCGTTGTCCTAGTTATTACGCCTAGGAGATTTGACGGGGCATATCATGTATGTCCCGTGCTTACGACCTTTCGCGGGTAATTTCTGGGATATTTGTTGACGCCAAAATCTTATTAGGCTTTTATGATGATTTAGGGCGTAACAACCCTTGATTTAATTAACTATCGAAATGAGACGCACTTGTAATAACTCATCGACCCATGTAACCATTTTATACTAATTAACTCGGGTGAGGGATATTCGATGCAACCTATAGTTTTACTCGCTTTCATAATCTAGTTTCAATACCATTGCCTAGTTAATCATTTCCCTTTATGCATCTTTTCTTTTAGTTTGTAATCATCTTTTACAGTTTTATTTCGGAATATTAGACCACTTAAATTCTAACATCTCGTCTCTGTGGATTCTCGATACCCGACTTACCGCTCTACTTGCCCCGCAAGTGTAGTTGTAACTTAGGTTTTTGTATTGAGTTGGCGAAACAAAAACAACGACTGTGCACTTTACACGCGCACACTTTTCGCACTTGATCAGTCATCATCTGATTCGTCTCCCTCGACCTTTTGAGATCCTCGCCTAGGACTCCTTCCTCGGCTGCGAGACTTGCTCGCCTGAGGGCTAGGAGTGCGGTATGGACGTCTCCTGTTATCAGGACGAAGCTCCCTCTCCAGTCTTTCCAGTCTTCTTTTCAGGAGAGCATTCTCAGCCTCGTACTTGCGAGAATACTCCCTATACTCGTGGAGACTTGCCTCGTATGCATCAATCAATCTTGATATCTGTGTGGACCTCGCTGGTCCCTGGCTTTCTTCTGAGGCTGGCCTTTCCAAGCGAGCCCTCGGATCTGAACGTCGAACTTCAGACCTGATCCTGCGAGGAGCAGGTGGTTCTTGAATATCCCTTGCCTTGGGGGGGATTGCTGTTGTGACTAGACATTTTAAACTCCTTTCTTGGTGTGGGCTCTTCTCAGGGAAAGATGAATGCTTCCCACAGACGACGCCAATTGTAGTGACAATTATTATGCAACACAAATAGATAAGGGAAAGGCAATCACCAAGTAGGAAAAAGGAATGTAAAATGACAATCACACAATAAAGGATGTAGGTGGTTCCGCAAAGAAGTGCCTACGTCCATAGTGGTGCAGTTGGTTTTATTTCTATATACTCCGGGGAGTGATTACAGAGAATACAACTTGTCATTTTGCCCCAGACCTAGGATTTAATATATACATGTACATTTAGGTGAGTGGGGGTGATGGGTTCCCCCACGTCTTCCATCTCTCCTATAACTTCCCCTCAGGGGAACGTGGGAAGAGACCGGATCAAAATAAGAGGTGGGGGGCCTGGACTTTAGGCCGCCAGAACTGGGCTACTCGTCCAGGCCCATGGTCTGAATTCTGGGTACCCATAGGTCCCTTTAGGTATAGTTGAATGTATCCTTTTGAGCGCTTGATGAAAACCTTCAAAAATTATGTAAAGAATACATATTATATTTTAGGGTCAATTTTGAAGAATACGTAACGGTGGAATCATCACTATACGATAGGGAACATATGCCAGAACAAGATATGAGGCGGTTTAATCCTCATGGATAACAAGTGATCGAGGAACCTAATGAGTTTGAGGACGAATTGTCATTTGGGAACCCTAAAGAGGTGAAACTCACAAATCTATAATATGAGCAAACAACTCGTTATATCTTTGAATCACAACATGAAGCCGAAGACTGGAGAAGGTAGTATTTACTGAATTCTTCCTCTTTGATTATATGTTTTTAAATATTTTATGATCTAAACTCAGCAATTTACCGATAGGAAGTACGAGGACAAAATTGCCCAAAATAAAAGGAGAAATTGCACAACAACTGGGTTTAGGGCATGGGTGTCAAAAGAGGTAATTTTCATATCGTGCGATTATTTATTCGTGTGTGGTAAAAACATGACCTAATACAAATTATTTAAAATATACAGCTTTTAAAAAGAGGTGATGTCTCTTCCAGACTTGTATGCCTAGTAAACGGTCCTAGTTTTTGTGCGAAAGAGTTTAAGAAATTCTGTACTAACGATTTTGATTTCATTTCATATCCATATGAGGAAAAGATTTTGATGCAAAACAGTGGAATATCAAATTCAGCCTTAACCACCTGTATCGCTAGCAAAAGCGATAAAAATCCAAAGAGTACAGTGCTAACCTATTGTGGGATAATCTAACAAATCGTAGAACTTGATTACTTAGATTTCACAGAAATCGTATTCTATTGTGATTCGGTAAAGATAGAGGATACAATTAATGCTTGCAAAGATGATCCTGACTCAAAACTTATTATGGTAGATTTATCAAAGCTGACGAGTAAAGATCGTAAGTTGACGAGCCTTTTATTTGTGCCTTTGAGAACGTAAAGAAGGTATTCTACTCGAAGTGCATAAACAAGGGAAATTGGTCTATTGTTGTGCATGCACCAAAAGGTACAACTACTAAATTAGACACATTAAATGCTCCAAAAGAGTTCCAGTCAGCTCTTGATGACAACCCCAATTTGAGGGATCTTTTAGTTGATTTAGATGAATATTGAGTTTCAAAGAATTATTTTATCCTTGTCAACATTATTTGTATCCTATTATGATATTGACATTGTATTAGCGCTTTACTTTGATGTATGAATGTTTAGTCACTTTTACGAATGTTTAATGTGAATTATGTTAGTTAACTTTCGATAATATGTTATGTTCAGTCGATTGTTTAGTTACTTTCACAAGATGCTCGGTTTGAGAATAGAGTCATTTGAGTTTGTAATCAGATCAAATTGACCCAACTCAATTTCCACTTGTTCATGTACATATACATTGGTTGATCAGTTTCATTGATGCAGTCTTCATAAAATGAAGTTGAATCGGCTTCATTTTATGAAGATTGTATTAAATAAACTAATCAACAAATGTACATGTAAAACAATACGCTGGGGGCTCCAGGATCAATTTGGTCTAATCGCACATTCAGAATACTCTATTTAAAGGCCATCTTGGATCGCAGTAGTTATATCATTGATATGCATTATCTTTTAAATCTTTTAGATGATAGAAGGAGTACAGAATAATTATATATTTTGTTTTGTTTGGCTGTTTGATTATTATTAGTTGTTGGATAGTATGCTAGAAGGAGTATGGGATAATTATTAGTTGTCACTCCTGAGAAGCACCCCCCAAACGGCCTTGTGAGAGGCACCAACACCGTGCATGGGAGCAATATAACACTTAAGATCTGAAAGCTTGGTCACGGGTCCCCGATTTGAGAACATGATGATAATTTGAGAATATTTATAAATAGGCTTAAAAACATGCCGTTACAGGGAGAAACCCCAAAACACAACCCAAATAGCCCCGTTTGAGGCACCGACATCTCGGATGGGGCTAATGTAACTCGTAGGAACTCACCGGATGGTCACGGGACCCCCGAATTGATAACACAATAATAATTTGAGAATATTTAGACTCAGGCATAAAAACATGCCGTTAGAGGGCGAAATCCAAAAACACCCCCCAAACCGCCCGTGAGGGGCACCAACACCTCACACGGGACTAATGTAACTCATAGGATTTGATCACGTGGTAAAAAAACCCTAGTTTGAGATCACTGTGATAATTTAAAAATATCTAGACTTAGTCTAAAAAACATAAACATGTCATTAGAGGGCAAAATCCTAAAACACACTCCAAACAGACCTGTGAGAGGCACCAACACCTCGCACGAGACCAATACAACTCGTAGGAACTGACCATGTGGTCATATGACCCACGATTTGAGAGCACGGTGATAATTTGAAAATATCTAGACTTAGGCTTAAAAAGTTAGAGGGTGAAATCCCAAAACACCACCCAAACGGCCCCGTGAGAAGCACCAACACCTCGCAGAGGACCATGTAGCTCATAGTAACTGACCATGACATCATAGAACCCCCAGTTTGAGATAACGATGATAATTTGAAAATACCTAGACTTAGGCATAAAAACATAAACAAGCCATTAAAGGGAGAAACCCTGAAACACCCTCTAAACTGCCCCGTAAGAGGCACTAACACGGCACCAATGCAGCTCGTAGGAACTGACCGCGTAGTCATGGGACCCCCAATTTCATAACACGATGATAATTTGAAAATATCTAGACTTAGGCTTAAAAACATGACGATAGAGGGAGAAACCTCGAAACACCCAAAAACTATCTCGAGAGAGAAACCAACACCTAACACGGGACCAGTGTAATTTGTAGGAACTGACTGTGTTGTCACGAGACACCCAGTTTGAGAACACAATGATAATTTGAGAATATTTAGGCTCAGATTTAAAATCATGCCATTAGAAGGAGACATTACAAAACACCCCCCAAATTGCCTCGTGAGACGCACCAACACCTTGCACGGGACTAATGCACCTCATTAGAACTGACTGCAAGGTCAGGGGACCCCCTATTTGAGAGCACAACGATAATTTGAAAATATCTAGACTTAGTCTTCAAAACATGCCATTAGAGGGTGAACCCCAAAACACCCTCCAAACGTCCCCGTGATAGGAACCAACCCAACGTACCAGACACATGTAACTCATAAAAACTTCCCGTATAGTCCTGGAACCCCCGGTTTGAGAGCACTGTGATAATTTGAGAATATATAGACCTAGGTTAAATACATAAACATGCCGTTAGTGGGTGAAACCTCGGAACACCCCCCAAACGGCCTCGTGAGAGGCACTAACACCTCAAAGGGGACCAATATAGCTCGTAGGAACTGACCGCATTGTCATAGGCCCTCGGTTTGAGGACACGTTGATAACTTGAAAATATCTAGACTCATTCTTGAAAACATGTGGTTAATGGGTGAAACCCCAAAACACCGCCTAAACGGCCATGTGAGAGGCACCAACACCTCGCACAGGACCAATACAACTCATAGGAACTGATCGCGTGGTCACTGGACCCCCGATTTGAGAGAACGATGATAATTTGAAAATATCTAGGCTTAGGCTTAAAAACATGTCGTTAGAGGGCGAAACACCGAAACACCCCCCAAATTATCTTGTGAGAGGAAGCAACACTTGGCACGGGACCAATGTAATTCGTAGGAATCGTACCCGCAGTTTGAGAACACAATGATAATTTGATAATATCTAGACTTAGACTTAAAATCATGCCATTATAGGGAGAAACCACTAAACAACCCCCAAACGGCCAGGTGAGACGCACCAACACCGCGCACGGGACTAATGCAGCTCGTAAGAACTGACTGCATGGTCACGGGACCCCCAATTTGAGAATATGACAATAATTTGATAATATCTAGAATTACACTTAAAAACATGGCGTTAGTGGACGAAACCTCGAAACAACACCCAAATGGCCCCATGAGAGGTACCAACACTTCGCACAGGGCCAATGTAACTTGTAGGAACTGATCGCATGGTCACGGGACCCCCGGTTTGAGAACACGATGATAATTTGAAAATATCTAGACTTAGGATTAAAAACATAAAGATTCTGTTAGAGGGAAACACCCACTAGACAACCCCATATGAGGCACCAACACATCGCATGTGACCAATGTAGCTCATAGGAACTGACCCCGTGGTCACGGACCCCCAGTTTGAGAGCACGATGATAATTTTAAAATATCTAGACTTAGGATTAAAAACATGCCACTAGAGCAAAAACCCCGAAACACCCCCCAAACGGCCCCGTGAGAGGCACCAACACCTTTCACCAGACCAACGTAGGAACTGACCACGTGCTCAAGGGACACCCGATTTGAGAGCAGGACAAAATTTGAAAATATCTAGACTTAGTCTTAAAAATATAAACATGTCTTTAGAGGGCTCACCCCCCCCCCCAAACAGCTCTTTGAGAGGCACCAAAACCTCGCACCTGACCAATGCAGCTCGTGGGAACTGCATGACGATAATTTGAAAAGTCTAGACATAGGCTTAAAAACACGCCGTTAGAGTGGAAACACTGAAACATCCCCCAAATAGCCCCGTGAAAGGCACAAACACCTCACATCGAACCAATGTAACTCGTAGGAACTGACCGCGTGGTCCCAAGACACCCAGCTTGAGAGCACAAAAAAAATTGAGAATATCTAGACTTAGGCTTAAAAATATAAACATGTCGCTAGAGGGTGAAACCCCAAAACACCCCCAAAGGGCCCCGAGAGAGGCACCAGGACCTCGTACGGGACCAATGCAACTCGTAAGAAATGATGGCGTGATCACGGGACCCCCAGTTTGATAACACCAAGATAATTTGAGAATATATTTAGACTTTGGTTAAAACATGCCGTTAGTGGGCGAAACTCCAAAATACCCCCCTAATGGCCCCGTGAGAGGAGCTAACACCTCGCACGGGACCAATGTAGCTCGTAGGAACGAACCGCGGGGTCAAAGGACACCCAATTTGAGAGCACGATGACAATTTGAGAATATCTATACTTAGGCATCAAACCATGACATTAGAGGGCCAAACCCGAAACACCCCAAAACAGCCCCGTGAGAGACACCAACGCCTCGTACAGAACCAATGTAACTCGTAGGAACTGACCGCGTGGTCACGGGACCCCTAGTTTGAGAACACGATGATAATTTGAGAATATCTAGACTTAGTCTTAAAATCATGCCGTTAAAGGGAAAAACCTCGAAACACCCCCCAAACGGTCCCGTGAGTGGCACCAACACCTCACGCGGGACCAATGTAACTCGTAGGAACTAATCGCGTGGTCACAAGACTCCCAGTTTGAGATCAAAAAGATAAATTGAGAATATCTAGACTTAGGCTTAAAAACATAAACATTCCGTTAGAGGGTGAAGCCCCAAACACCCCAAAATAGCCCCGTGAGAGGCACTAACACCTCACACGAGACTAATGCAAATCGTGGGAACTGATCGCATGGTCACGGGACCCCCAGTTTGAGAGCACGGTGATAATTTAAAAAGTCTAGACTCAAGCTTAAAAACTTGTCGTTAGAGGGAGAAACCCTGAAATACCCCCCAAACTGCCCCATGAGAGGCACCAACACCTCGGACGGAACCAATGCTACTCGTAGGAACTCCCTACATGGTCACGGGACACACAGTTTGAGAGTCCAATAATAATTTGAAAATATGTAGACTTAGGCTTAAAAGCATGCTGTTAAAGGGTGAAACCCTGAAACACCCCCCAAACGGCATCGTGAGAGGCACCGATAATTCGCACGAGACCAATGTAGCTCATAGGAACTGACCGTGTGGTCATGGGACCCTCGGTTTGATAGCACGAAGATAATGTGAAAATACCTAGACTTAGGTTTAAAAACATAAACATGCCTTTAGAGGGACAAATGCCAAAACACCCTCCCAAACGACCCCATGAGAGGTACCAACACCTCGCAAGAGACCAATGCAGCTCGTGGGAACTGATCGCATGGTCATAGGACCCCCGATTTGAGACCAGGACAATAATTTGAAAAGTTTAGACTTAGGCTTAAAAACATGCCTTTAGAGGGTGAAACCCCAAAACACGACCAAATTGCCCCGTGAGAGGCACCAACACCTTTCACGGGACAAATATTACTCCTAGGAACTGACTGCTTGGTCACAGAACACCCGGTTTGAGAGCCTGATGATAATTTAAAAATATCTAGACTTAGGCTTAAAATATGTCGTTAGAGGACGAAACCCCGAAACACCACCAAAACGGCCTCGTGAAAGGCACCAACACCTCGCAAGGGACCAATGTAACTCCTAGGAACTAATCACATGGTCACGAGACCCCTGGTTTGAGAGCACAATGATAATTGTAAAATATCTAGACTTAGGGTTAAAAACATGCCGTTACATTGGAAAATCTGAAAAACCCACCAAACGGCCCCGTGAGAGGCACCAACACCTCCCACGGGAACAATGTAGCTCATGAAAACTGATCGTGTGGTCATGAGACCCTCGATTTGAGAGCACGGTGATAATTTGCAAAAATCTAGACATAGGCTTAAAAACATAAACATGTCGTTAGAGGGCAAAACCTAGAAACACCCCCAAATTGCCCCGTAAGAGGCACAACTACCTTGGACGAGACCCATGTAACTTGTAGGAACAGACTGCATGGTCATGGGACGCTTATTTTCAGAATATCTAGACTTAGGCAAAAAAATATAAACATGATGTTAAAGGGCGAATCCCCGAAAAAAACCCCAAGAGGCTCCGTGAGAGGCACCAACACCTCGCATGGGACCAATGCATCAATTAGGAAGTGACTGCATGGTCACGGGACCCTCGGTTTGAGATAAGGATGATAATTTGAAAAGCCTAGACTTAGGCTTAAAAACTTGTCGTTAGAGGGAGAAACTCGAGAACACCACCCCAAACGGCCCCGTGAGAGGAACCAACACCTCGCATGAGACCATTGTAACTCATAGGAACTGACCGCTTGGTCATGAGACATCGAGTTTGAGAGCACGATGATAGTTTTAAAATATCCAGATTTTGGCTAAAAACATGTCGTTCGAGGGGAAACCCAAAAACACCTCTCAAACAGCCCCGTGAGAGGTACCAACACCTCGAATGTGACAAATGTAACTTGTAGGAACTGATCATGGATTCACGAGACCCCTGATTTGATAGCACGAAGATAATTTGAGAATATCTAGACGTAGGCATAAAAACATAAACATGCCGTTAGAGGGAGAAATCCCGAAACACACCCCAAATGGCTCGTTGAGAGGCACCAACACCTCGTACGGGACCAATGCAACTCGTAAGAACTGATCATTTTATCATGGGACCCCCAGTTTGATAGCACGATGATAATTTGAAAATACCTAGACTTAGGCTTAGAAATATAAACATGCCTTAAGGGGGAGAAATGTCAAAACACCACCCTAACAGTCTCGTGAGAGGCAACAACACCTCGCATTTGACCAATACAACTCGTAGGAATTGATCGCATGGTCAGGGGACCCCTGATTTGAGAACATGATGATAATTTGAGAATATCTAGACTCGGGCTTAAATAGAGGGAGAAACACCGACCCCCCCCCCCCCCCCCAAAAAAAAAACGGCCTTGTGGGAGGCACCAACACCTAGCAAGGGACCAATGTAACTCGTAGGAACAGATTGCATGGTCCCGGGACCCCCAGTTTGAGAGCACAATGATAATATTAAAATGTTTAGACTTAGGCTTAAAAACATATCGTAAGAGGGCTAAACCCCGAAACGGCCCTCTGAGAGGCACCCACACCAATGTAGCTCATAAGAACTGACCGTGTGGTCACAGGACCCCCGGTTTGAAAGAACGAAGATAATTTGAAAGTATCTAGACTTAGTCCTAAAAACATAAACATGTCGTTAGAGGCGAAACCCTGAAACACCCCCCAAATGGCCTCGTGAGAGGCACAACTACCTTGCACAGGACCAATGTAACTCGTAGGAAATGACTCCATGGTCGAGAGAACTATGATAATTTAAGAATATATAGACTTAGTTATAAAAATATAGACATCCCGTTAGAGTGTGAAACCCCGAAATACCCCCCAAACAACTAGCCTCATGAGAGACACCAACAAATGGCACGAGACCAATGTAGCTCGTAGGACCTGACTGCGTGTTCCCAGGACCCCCATTTTGAGAGCACGATGATAATTTCAAAAGTATAGACTTAGGCTTAAAACATGCCGTTAGAGTGCGAAACCACCAAACAGACCCGTAAGAGGCACCAACACCTCGCACGGGACCAACGTAATTCTTAGAAAATGAATGCATTATCACGGGACACTCGGTTTGAGAGCAAGGAGATAATTTGAAAATATCTAGACTAATGCTTAAAAACATGTTGTCAGATGGCAAAACCCCTAAACACCCCACTAATGGCCCCGTGAGAGGCACCAATACCTCGCACGAGACTAATATAACTCGTATGAATTTACCGTGTGGTCATGAGACCCCCGATTTGATAACATGATGAGAATTTGAGAATATATACACTCAGACTTAAAAGCATGCCATTAGAGGGCGACACGCTGAAACACCCCCTAAACGGCCTCGTGAGAGGCATCACTCCTCACATGGGACTAATGCAGCTCATAGGAACTGAGGCGTGCTCGTGAGACCCCGGTTTTAGAGCACGACGATAATTTGAAAATATGTAGACTTAGGCTTAAAAACATAAACATGTCGTTGGATGATGAAACCTGGAAACACCCCCGAAATGGCCCCGTGAGAGGCATAACTACCTCGCATGGGACCAATGTAACTCGTAGGCACTGATTGCGTGGTCACGAAAACCTTAGTTTGAGGGCACTCTGATAATTTAAGAATATATAGACTTAGGCATAAAATAATAAACATGCCGTTAGAGAGCGAAACCCCGAAACACCCCCCAAAAAGCCCCATGAGAGACACCAACACTTGGTACGAGTCCAATTCAACTCGTATGACCTGACCGCGTGGTCATGGGACCCTCAATTTGAGAGTAGGATGATTATTTCAAAAGTCTACTTTGGCTTAAAAACATGCCGTTAGAGAACGAAACCCTAAAACACCCCCAAATGACCCTATGAGAGATACCAACGCGTAGAACAGGACCAATGTAACTCATAGGAACTAAACGCGTTATCACTGGACACCCGGTTTGAGAGCAAGGTGATAATTTGAAAATATCTACACTAATGCTTAAAAACATTCCATTAGATGGCAAAAACCCAAAACACCCCTTAATGGGCCCATACGAGGCACCAACTCCTCGCACGGGACCCATATAGCTCGTATGAACTGATCGTGTGGTCACGGGACCCCCGGTTTGAGAGCACGATGATAATTTGAACACACCTACACTTAGGCCTAAAAAGATAAACATGTAGTTAGAGGGAAAAATTCCAATACACCCCCCAAACGGCCCTTTGAAAGACACCAACACCTCGCACGAGACCAATGTAGCTCGTAGGAACTGACCCCATGAACACGGGACCCTCTGTTTGAGAACACAATGATAATTTGAAAATATCTAGACTTAGGCTTAAAAACATGGTGTCAGTGTGTGAACCTCCGATGATTAGTCGCAAATATTGTATATTTTGCGCCCATTAATTATGCATGAACGCACACTTGTTGCCGTTATTTCACGTATTTAAGCTTTTGTACTGTATAACCTTTGGTTTCCATATATATATCCTTTTTGAGGTATATTTGAGCTTTTATAGGGATTGGAGTGCTAAATGGTGCAAGTTTGCGTTATCCGGGAAGGTTTAATGTTTTACGCAACTTCGGGGGTAATTTTGTCATTTTTACATCCGATCTTTGTGCCTGAGCCCTTCACGGATGTTGTAGTTCTCCAATACAAATTTGCGTAGCCCCCGACGGTTTATCAATCCGATTCATGAGGGCCAAGTTATGGTCATTTTCTCGAGGCCCCTTATTTGTGTATCAAAAGAGGAGAGGGCCCTAGATTTTGCACGTGCGGTCGACCGGTCAATGACCCGCGGTCGACCGAGGTATCACCATTTTCTTACAAAGTGAGACAATGTGCTTTCCCCCTGACCCGCGGTCGATCGGTGCCTCAAATTCTGCAAAAAACCCCGTAGTTTTGGTTTGGTTTTTTCCACCCTTGTTTTGTGGTTTTCTTCCACTTAGTATATATTTTAAGAGGTTTGATTTCTTGAAATATATCCGATCACAATTTTGTGCAAGGAAAAATATAGAAGATAGTTTGTTGCTTTTCTCTCTCTCTCTCTCCTAGGTCTTGACATTTTTCCTTGCCATTTTCATCTTTCACTTCATTTATTGCAAGTAAAGTTCCATCTTAGTTGTATCTTGTTGAATATTGGTATCATTTTGAGAAATTAATATTGTGGTTGTGTATTGAATGCTTGATTTCACCATAGTTATTTCACTTGTTATTAATTTAATGGTGTGTTTTAATAAGATTAGTGTTATGAGTAGATAATCTCCTTAGGTTGGGAGCATAAACCCACCTTGGAGGGTTCATTTCTTGACTTGTTCAATGATTAAATCCAATAAATGGGTGTGTGTTAATATTGGAGTTTCATAGGATTTTATCTTCTATTATCATGAAAGGGTCGTATTTTAAGACTTAACTCCAACATCAACGCATTTGTCTGATAATATATTGTTACCTCCATCTTATATTGTTGGGTTGACATCCTTCATGTAGGATTGTTGATGTCGATATCTTATTCCCATTTGATTGTGATTAAATCCGAAGAACCCGTTGAGTTGTGCACATCGGAGGTGGGGGAATTCTCCTTAACCTTTTGTTAAAGTATCTTTTCATAACCCTGTTTATAAATCTCGCTTGTTCCTGTTACTACTTTGTTTAGCATTCCATTTATCTTGGTTCGCTTTGGTTCGTTACAACACTCAAAACCTAAATCATCTTTTCTTTTATCTTTTATTCTTGTTTATTGATTTTTAACTGGAGGAATATCCTCGGTAATTCATATAATTCCCTGCGAAAATCGACTCCGGTCTTACCGGGCTTTTATTACTCTCGCGATTAGCGTACACTTGCGCTATACAATTTTCTGAGCGAGTCAAATTTTTTGGCGCCGTTGCCGGGGAATTATTAGTAACGACTATATTGATTTAGTTCTTTGTCGATAAAACCTTTGCATTGAATTATTTGATCTAGTGTTATTTTGAAGGATAGGTCTTCTGTCCTAATGAGCAACAATTCGAACCAAGGGTTCGTCGGGCACTACAGACCACTATTGTCTTCTGAAGGCTCAAACAATCTCTAAAATAACTTTGGGGGATTATCTCAACATCGTTACTCGCTTAATACGACGTCATCCCAGACAGATTTTCCGTCCATATCCCAATACCTTAGTGCACCCCCCTCGGTACAATCTCTTGATCCTACTATGGAGTATAGTTATGCACCCTGCGGGGTGCTTCCCCCGCGTGTCAATCATTTGGCAATTACCTCCGACCGAAGATAGTATCCGTACCCGGATGTATTACGTTCCCGTTTAACCATGGAGCCTTCTATTTCCGGAATGGCATGATCAATCTCTTTCCTTCCTTCCACGGAATGGAAAATGAAAACCCTTACCTGCACATTAGAGACTTTGAAGAGGTGTGCAACACTTTTTCTTACTAAAATTGCACACTCGATTTTGTGCGGCTTAAGTTTTTTTCATTTTCCATTAAAGACAAAGCAAAAGATTGGTTGATTACACTTGCCCCGAAATCTGTTGGGAATTGGCAACAGTTGCAAGACCTCTTCTTAAAGGAATTCTTTCCCATACGCAAGACAAATGCGCTTATGAAACAAATTCAAAATTTTCAACAATATGATCATGAGACATATGATAAGTGTTGGGAACGCTTTAAATCTATAAAGCTTTCTTGCCCGCATCATAATTTTGATCAGATGCTATTAATCTCCATTTTTCACGGGGGTCTAAACCCTTTGACCAAATAATTAGTTGAAACCATGTGTCAGTGTAGTCTTGTTGATTTGAGTAGTGAGGAGGTAGAAGCCCATTTCGAGTTTGTCTCAAAGACATCTCGGGGATGGGACACATCGAACCCTTACGGCCGCACTGTTCGTGATAACACAGTCCCTCGCGGGCAAACCAACGGTTTGAGTATCTTGCAGGAAAATTAGGATACCTAGACCAATTACGATCAGCTGTGTCATAGAATTGATGCAATGCAACTCACACAACAACCCCCACCCATGGAATCCGTCAAAAAGGTTTCCGTTGTGGAGGAAGTTGTGTGCGTTATATGTGACAACATTGGCCACCCAACGAGGGAGTGTCCTTCACTCCCTAGCATTAAGGGCCAGTTGTAAGAGCAAGTTAATGCTATAGGGGCATATAGAAAGCAATACTCCAACGCTCTATTCGATCCTAACAACCCTCCCTACAATCCTATTTGGATGACGACACATCATCTAATGAGTTGGAAGGATCACAATTCCAATTACCAAATACCCCCAACTCCAAACTTTCCAGGCCCGTGTCCATCCCTGCAATTCCGATAACAACCTCCCCCATATCAATCGCAGCAACATCCGCCCACGGGACCTCCCGCTTCGTATTTGACTCCATAGAAACGGCATAATGAGGAACAATTTATAACTATTCAAAAAGTTTCGCAACTTGAACATTCTATCTCGCAAATGGGGCGATCTATGCAATAGATGCAAATCTCACTTGCTTAATTGGTTCAAAACTCCCAAGGAGCTGCGAGACCCCTTCTACCGGCACAACCTCAACCCAACCGCAAAATCCTAATGGGCAATGAGAGCTCCACCTCGAATACATCACACACCGATCACGCTAAGGGTATTGCCACCCTAAGGAGAGGAAAAATGGTTGACAACAAAGTTGTGAGACCCTTACTAGAGCCGCCCATTCACACTAAATCCCAAGGCAAAGCCATTACTACTAAGGACGTGCCATTGCACTATCCCGCTAACGTAGACGATGACATACCCAAAGAGGGAGATGAGCCTATTATTGCGAAGCACACAATTTGTCCCATACCGACACCTTTTCCTCAACGGCTAAGGGAAAAGACCACAAAAGCCTCTGAAGAGGCGTTTCTCGAGTTGTTTAAGCAAGTGAACATGAACATCCCCATCGAACATGTGCCCAAGTATGCCAAGTTTATCAAAGACTTGTGTATGGTTAAAAGGAGACAAAATGTGCGCACAAAGACGTACATGGCTATCCAAGCTAGTGCTATCATAACTAATGAACTAGCCCCAAAATTCAATGATCCAGGTTTCCCCACCATTTCATGAGTGATTGGGGAGACTAGAATCGATCGCACCCTCCTCAATTTAGGAGCAAGTGTAAATTTTCTTCCTTATTCGGTATATCTCGAGTTAAAGCTCGGTGATATTAAATCAACTCCTGTCACGTTACAACTAGCTGATCGTTCGACTAGGATACCTAGAGGAGTTGTGGAGGACATGATTGTCCAAGTCGATTATTTCTACTACCTAGTAGATTTTATCGTCTTGGACACTCAACACGTACCTAAAAGGAGTGCACAAATCCCAATCATTCTTGGGCGACTGTTTATCGCCACCGTGAATGCAAACATTAATTGGAGAAATGGGGTGATATAACTTTCATTTGGGAACATGACGGTCGAAGTCAATGTGTTCAACCTCCTCAAGCACCCCAATTTTGCAATGAGAGTGAGGAAGTGATTGAAACTGTGGCTTGCATTAACACTCTTGTACAAGAGTATTTTGATCTCTCCCATTTTCAAGATCCATTAGAGGAAATTATTGCTAACTCCTTGGAAAGCAATTTTCTCCCCAACGATAAGGGCTATGAAGATGCCCTTTATGCAAATTGTTTTTCACTGAATGGGGAGTTAATGGACATGTCTAATTCCCTCGAGTAATGTGAGGAGGTGAATGAAGGTATTGAGGGTAATATCATATATGGTGATGGTGAAAGTGACCTCACGCATGATGAAATCGAGGAGGTTATCAAAGACTCGATGTGGATATCCC
This sequence comes from Sambucus nigra, assembly GCA_949130495.1. Classification (NCBI taxonomy): domain Eukaryota; kingdom Viridiplantae; phylum Streptophyta; class Magnoliopsida; order Dipsacales; family Adoxaceae; genus Sambucus; species Sambucus nigra. Next base: position 94,522,729 of record OX422216.1, on the reverse strand, counting down.
ACTTTGAGAAACTACCCCCACGTGAATATTTTCCTTTCATGTTGAGTGTTTCAATGCCCAACCTCGAGCTCAAAACCTTGCCAAAGGAGCTCAAATATGCTTTCCTAGGCGGTGAGAACACGTTTCCAATGATTATAGCGGCAAACCTTGACAATTGTCAAGAGGAGGCTTTACTTGAGGTGTTGAGAAAACATAGGAGTGCTATAGGATGGTGCATTTCTGACTTAAAAGGGATCAATCCCTCCATTTTCACTCATAGCATTTACTTAGAGGAAGATGCCAAACCCACCCGTCAAATGCAAAGATGGTTGAATCCGGTTATGAGTAAGGTGGTGATGACGGAAGTGATAAAATTGTTGGATGTGGGGATAATCTACCCCATTTCCGATATCGAATGGGTGAGCCCGACGCAAGTCGTACCAAAAAAATCGGGTGTCACCGTTGTTGAGAGTGCAGAGGGTGACTTTTTACCCTCGCGCATTCTGACCGGCTACCGTGTTTGCATTGATTATAGAAAGCTTAATGCGGTCACAAGGAAAGACCACTTACTTTACCCGTCCTTGACCAAATTCTCGAACGGGTAGCCGGACATAGGTATTACTATTTTCTTGATGGATATTCGGGGTACAATCAAATCGAAATAGCCCCCGAAGATCAAGAGAATACCACGTTCACTTGCCCGTACGACACTTTTGCCTTTTGGAGAATTTCGTTTGGTCTTTGCAATGCACCGGGAATGTTTCAATGGTGCATGCTTAGCATATTCAGTCACATGGTTGAAGATACTGTAGAAGTCTTCATAGACGACTTCAGTGTCTTTGGTAATACGTATGAGGATTGCCTATCCAATCTTGAAAGAGTGCTAGGGAGGTGTATTGAGAATAACCTTATTATCAATTGGGAGAAGTGTCACTTCATGGTGACACGAGGGATAGTTTTAGGCCATATTGTCTCCAACGACGGTATTCAAGTTGAGAAGGCTAAAACTGAAGTTATAGCCAACCTTCCCGCACCGAAAAACCTCAAGGATGTAAGGTCCTTTCTTGGTCATGTTGGTTTCTACCGACATTTTATTCATGACTTTAGCTCAATCGCACGCCCCATGTGCACTCTTCTTGCTAAAGACGCTCCGTTTCTCTGGAGTAGTGCGTACCAAGACTCTTTCGATAAATTTAAATCCATGTTGACCACTGCCCCTATCATGCAAGTGCCCGATTGGACCCTTCCATTCGAGCTTATGTGCGACCAAGTGATTATGCCATGGGGGCAGTGCTTGGACAATGGAGGGATAAAAAACCTCACGTGATTTCCTATGCTAGTCGCACATTAGACAGTGGAAAAATGAACTACTCCACTATAAAGAAAGAACTATTAGCTATAGTATTCGCGTTGGAAAAATTCCAGGCGTACTTGTTAGGATCACCCATTGTATGTTTCACCGACCATACCGCACTTAAGTACCTTCTTTCTAAGAAGGATGCAAAAAGTAGGCTCATTATTTGGGTTCTCCTTCTCCAAGAATTCAACCTATCTATCAAAGATAAAAAAGGGGTGGAGAATTTAGTTGCGGATCACCTGTCCCGACTTACATTCGATCATGATCATATCGATCTCATCCCTATCCGAGAGTGCTTCTTGGATGAGCAACTCATGGACGTCTCTACATTACCATGGTTTGCCGATATCACCAATCTCCTTGTCACCGAAGCCTACCCACCACACTTTTCAGCCAAGGACAAGGAAAGACTTTCGATGGTGCCCAATCATTCTTCATAGATGACCCATACATGTACAAACTATGTCCGGACCATATCATTCGCAAGTTCATCCCAAATGATGAGATCGCAAGTATATTGTTGTTTTCCCACGACGGTGCATGTGGGGGACACTTTTCTTCCCAAAAGACCGACCTCAAAGTGTTACAATGTGGTTTATATTGGCCGACGATCTTCAAGGATGCACATGCCCTATGTAAAATTGGCGCCCGTTACTAATATATTGGGAAGATAACCAAAAGGAACATGATTCCCCTTGCCCCTATTCTCGTAATCGAAGTTTTCGATTGTTGGGGAATAGACTTCATGGGTCATTTCCCTAAGTCCAATCATTTTGAATACATTTTAGTCACAGTCGACTATGTATCCAAATGGGTGGAAGTCGTGCCTACAAGGAACAACACCGCAAAGGTGGTGTTGAAATTCTTGAAAGAGAACATCTTGGCTCGCTTCAGCACACCCAAAGCATTCATAAGCGACCAGGGTGTCCATTTTTGTAATGATATATTTCGCCGCTTGATGTCGCAATATGGGGTGACCCATAAGGTCGCCACCACTTATCACCCATAAACCAAAGGCCAAGAAAAATTGGAAAATAGGGAGATAAAGGGCATTCTTGATAAAACTATGGATCCTTTGACCAAGGATTGGTCATATAGATTAACCGATGCGCTTTGGGAGTATCGAACGGCCTATAAAATGAACCTCAGAATGTACCCTTACCATTTGGTTTATGGGAAAACTTGTCACTTGCCGGTAGAGCTTGAGCACCGGGCATATTGGGCCGTCAAAAATCTCAATTTTGACATTAACGAAGGCGGTGACCTTTGTAAGTTCCAACTCAATGAACTTGAGGAGTTACGGAATGATCAATACGAGAATTCTCATATTTTCAAGGCAAAAACCAAGGCCTTTCATGATAAAAGGATAGTGAACAAGCACTTGGAGGTGGGATACAAAGTCCTACTCTATGACTCCCGCCTCCACCTTTTTCTCGGGAAATTACAATCCTAGTGGAATAAATCGTTCATGGTATAAAAGGTACACAATCACGGAGCCGTTGACATATTGAACCCAAGGATCGGAACCCTTTCTAAGGTGAATGGGCAGAGGCTCAAGCTTTTCTTTGAGGGCTTCAATCCCGAGCTAGAGGAAATCCCTCTAGAGGATCCACCCCCTGCGGCCCCCTCGGAGGGTGTCGCAACTTAAGATTCACATTCTCCTTGCTTTTTTTGGATTGCCACGCTTCTTATGGAATTTGAGGCAATTGTCCTTATGCACACTCGGTTATATATTTATCGCCCTGAGAGCATCCCTTATCTAGTGGAGAGATTTTATTGGTTTAGGTGGGTTTTTAAAAAAAGTTGGAGAGGTTTTAGAGGATACAGAGACGCGGTCGATCGGTTACCATATTGCGGTCGATCGCTGAATGAACCAAGAGCACACTGTCTCCATTCCCAGACTTTTTTCTAAAGCGCGGTCGACTGGTGACAAAACCACGATTGATCGGTGTTTATTCTTCGAGCACACTATCTCAACCCTTAGTCTTAAATTTAAACCGCGGTCGACCGATCCCAAACCAGTGGTCGACCACACCCATCAGTTATTAGGGCCAAATCATTTCATTTCCCCATCACTTCTCTTTTATTTCCCACACTTCTCCCATTCTCTCTTCACCCGAAAATTCCCAAAATCAACCCTAGGTCCAATTTTCTCTGCCTCTTTCACTACCAATACCCTCATCCAACTTCCAAGGTATGAATCACACTCTTATTTTTATAATACAATTGTTGATTGTGGGTATTCATGGGTGTATTTCGTGATTCTAGGGTTATTTGTTTTGGGGAATTTTGTGATAATTTCTTATTCCTTTTTTATGCTCTTAATGTTCTTCTCATTTTCTCACACACACACATGCTCTCCATTTATACATTATGTTGGTTGTGTAGCTCAAATGGATTAACATTGTATTGGTTATGTATTTGCCCCAATTATGTCCACACCCATATCTGTTAACCTTTTCAATTGTTTTTTATGTTGAAATCCCATTCATGGCAAAATGTTTGTGTTTATTCTTGAGATTGCCATGAATGGGGGTTCCTTGTTGGTGCAAATTTGTCCCACACCCCTGTTTTTCCACTTTGCACACCAAGTGTTTGTTTAAATGCCTCAATGACCTTATTTTCATCTCTTGGACATTTTCTTTGTTGTAATTTCATTCCTTGCCATTGCGATTTTAGTTTCAACTACACTGTTGTACTAATTTATATTTTGCATGTATAAATGGGAGACGTTGACAAATATAAGCTGTCTCACTGTGTGCCTCCCAAGGGCATTGATGGGTTCCATTGTGCCTAAGAAAAATAGTGGTTTGAGGCGTACTTTGCACCTCTAAGTGCCCACTTACAGTCAACCAGTCGTGGAAGATGGATGGCCTCCCTCATGCAGTCTTGGCCATTATCAAGCGTTACAATTGAGACTCTTTCATAGGGAGCCAGACTAAAATCAATGAGGAACTTATCCGCATGTTCTATGCCTTGTTGATCAAATGTAAGGGTGTATTTGAGGCTTTTGTATGAGGAGTGAGGATTACGTTTTGTCGCAAGGACTTGGCTTGGTGGATGGGCAATGTGGCAAACCCGTTTCCATTTGTGAGTCTATCGGATGAAAGGACCTTTAACCTCGACACACTTATTGAATTTCTAGCGCCAGGTGCGGTTTGAACTAAGAAAATGTTCCAGTCAGCTACTATGGCAGATTTTCCGAGGCTCTTACATTACGTGAACGTGCACTGCTTGATGGTGACTAATAACAGATATGCGGTTCGCCACAAACATGCCATCTTCCTCTACACTCTGATGAAATATCCGGGAGACATCAACCTCCCTTAATACTTCCTGGAGAAGATGTACTTGGCATCAAAGGAAAAGGCATGGAATGTCTCCCTTCCTTTGCACGGTATCGTGACGCAGATTTTCCTTCAAGACAAATGCCCCGAGTACCCTTCTGACAGAAAAGTGGACCCCAAGGGCGTCCTAACCAAAGATAATATCAGGAGGTGCTTGCAGCACTATTGGGGTGAGCCGGAAAACTAAAAGAGGCCGAGGGTGGTTGTAGAGGACGTGGATGAGGAGACAAAGTTAAGGAGAGCTGAGTATGGATCAGGACAGCAGGGGTTAGGCCAGAACGCTGAGGTGCCTACTGCACTTATCGATGCCCGCTTTGCGACATTCGAGGCATGACATGAGCACATATGGGAGGAGACCCAAATGCGATTGGCTACTTTAGAGTCGCGACTTGACCAATATGGGATTTATCAGCACCAGGATCGGACAGAGCGGCACTAGGAGTTTCACCTGGTCCAGGCCATGATGCGTGATCTGTATATCCAGCATCATGGCCCTGATGCACCGCTTTCGCCGCATTTCTAAAGTCCTTACGACCTAGCTTTTCGAGGTTCGTCCAGCAGTTCGGGTCTCTAAACTGTTTTGTGGGTGCAGGTGGTTTTTTGTGGATGATGATGATGTGTCATTTTTTGGGGTGATTATGAGAACTACGCATTTTATTTTTTCCTTTCTTTACACTAATTAAGTTGTTTTGTATTGAATTCTATGAAATTAGTAATGATAATTTAGTAGTTGTTGATTTATTAGATCTTGATGTGTATACATTTTTTTTCAAATCCTATGTCCACCATCAATTATCTAGTATCTGCATTTCAACCCCTCTAAACTATTGCAACTCATGGCATGTTTCTTTCTAACTTAATCATTGTGGTACATATTTTTGTTTTTTCTTATGTTGGTCTAGGGCGCACGTTGACAACCTCGGACTTCACTCCAAATTGGGGTGATTTATTCTAATCCCTCTATTTCTCATAATGTTTTTAATTACATTGAGGACAATGTGCGATTGAAATTAGGGGGGGTGTTTAGGCATCTCATTTTCTTTTGCATCCCTCGTGTGCCATATACATATATTAAAAAAAATCAAAAAATCAAAAATTGTTTTCTTTATCTCTTTTCTCTTTCTTGGGCATTTTGCCCCAATTTCCTATGATAAACTTAATAATTATCTTATCCAATTGCTAATTCAATGATGCATTTTCTATTTCTTTCATGTTATTAAACTTTAGTCCTTATATTATTCAACATTTGGGGATACATGCATGAATTAAACCTTGAAAACCCATGAGCACTTGAGCATATTTTCTAAAATCATTCGGTAGGACAATTGTAGCTTGGTATCTTGTTATTTATTTGTGTACACTAAAAACCTAGCGAGTTTCGTGATTTTCTTCATTTTAGAGTGTTTATACATTACTCTTTCTCTTTCTTGAATAGCGTATCTTGTTGGCAATCTCAGTTTCTTTTCATTGATTGCATATTAATTGAAGTATCACATGAGCATGATTTTCAATGGCGTTGAGTCTCGAGAATCACATGAAGCTTTAGGAAAGGATCATAGGCCCTCTTTGTTGTTAACCTATACTACCTTAACCTTACCCTTATACATGTCCCTAGTCAACCCCTTTGGGACCTATTATGACCTGTCTTTTCATCCCAAATCCCCTAACCAAATCCACATTGGAGTTTAAACCATACATATTACCTTTCTTACCTATGTTTGGAATGATATTTGGGATTGAATGATGTTGTATAGTGTGGTTGAAATTTAAGCATGAAAAGAGTGAGAAATGAAGAAAGTTTAGTAAAAAAGAGAAATTTGAAAAAAAAAGTAAGAATGAAAAGAAAGAAAAGAAGAAAAGAAAAAGAAAGAGAAATTTGCATATATTGTTTATAGAGATTCAATAATCTTTGTTGCTCTCTCGATTGATATATTTAATGCTTGTTTGGAAATCACTATCCAATTTTGAAATTGCCTGTTATTTTCCATTATCTCAAATTTTTCATCTCCGAACACCATGAGTTTCCATAAATACATCCTTTCATTTCATACCCCTATCCCCAAGCCTACATTACAACCCAATAAAGTCCTATTTAATCCTAGGGTAATGTGATTCAAAGGTCGAACATTAGCGATAATCTATTTATGTATATTTCATATTGATTAATATGTGATATCCTTTCATGAGATTGTATTTTTCACTTTTATATTGCGTTTCCATCAATGACATGTGCGCGCCTTTGTTTCCTTTTACAATTACTCTTTATGCACACATGTCACGTGTGTTACACCCTATTCCGAGCGCTTCTCTTTGTTGAGTGTGATATCCGTAGAGGATTGAGTGGAAGCATGCTTGAATGGTTATCCGGGTTGTAGGCATTTTTACCGAATCAAAACTCTTTACATGTGCATGCACACCACTCACATTTGAGGTTTCAATTCCAAGTAGTTATTCTTCTAATGTTAATAGTTTTGGATTATTGGGAAAAACCTCTCCTTTTCTTTATTAATAATATGTTGAAATATATAATTATTATTGAGTTTGGCATATTGGTTGTTTGGCCATGCATGTTTAGAGGAAATTTGATGTTTGTGGGTTTCATCCCTGAAAACCCTCACGAGACAACACTCGTCCACTAGGGTAACCTAGCAGTTTAACGGCTTGTTGCATTCGCTAAATGCAACCGTGCGCCCATAAAAGTGGCACTTTGTCTATGTATATATTGTTTCTATACTTACCGCTCTTTGAGGTGGGTTTTGTTTTGTATCATAGCCAGGGACTAGTAATGTGTAAGTTAGGGGGTGTGATAATATTGTATATTTTGCGCCCGTTAATTATGCATGCACGCACACTTGTTGCCGTTGTTTCACGTATTTAAGCTCTTGTACTGTATAACCTTTGGTTTCCATATATATATATATATATATATATATATGCTTTTTGAGGTTTATTTGAGCTTTTGTAGGGATTGGAGTGCTAAACAGTTCAAGTGTGCCTTATCCGGGAACGTTCAATGTTTTACGTAACTTCGGGGGTAATTTTGTCATTTTTACATCTGAGCTTTATGCCCTATCCCTTCACGGATGTTGTAGTTATCCAAGCCAAATTTGCGTAGCCCCAGACGGTTTGTCAATCCAATTCCTGAGGACCAAGTTATGGTCATTTTCCCGAGGCCCCTTGTTTGTGTATCAAAAGAGGAGAGGGCCCTAGATTTTGTAGGCGCGGTCGACTGATCAATGACTCGCGGTCGACCGGGGTTTCACCATTTTGCTTGCGAAGTGATAAAGTGTGCTTACCCCTGACCCACGGTCGACCGGTCCCAGACGAGCGATCAACCTATGCCTCAAATTCGGCAAAACCCCCGTAGTTTTGGTTTGGTTTTTACCACCCTTGTTTTGTGGTTTTCTTCCACTTAGTATATATTTTGAGAGGTTTGATTTGATGAAATATATCCGATCACAATTTTGTGCATGGAAAAAGATAGAAGATAGTTTGTTGCTTTTCTCTCTCTCTCTCTCTCTCTCCTAGGGCTTGACATTTTTCCTTGCCATTTTCATCTTCCACTTCATTTATTGCAAGTAAAGTTCCATCTTAGTTGTATCTTATTGACTATTGGTATCATTTTGTGCAATTAATATTGTGGTTGTGTATTGAATGCTTGCTTTCACCATATTTATTTCACTTGTTATTAATTTAATGGTGTGTTTTAATATGGCTAGTGTTATGAGTAGCTAATCTCCTTAGGTTGGGGGCATAAACCCACCTCGGAGGGTTCATTTCTTGACTTGTTCAATGATTAAATCCAATAAATGGGTGTGTGGGTTGATATTGGAGTTTCATAGAATTTTATCTTCTCTTATCTTGTAAGGGTTGTATTTTAAGACTTAACTCCAACATCAACGCATTTGTTCGATAATATATCGTTACCTTGATCTTATATTGTTGGGTTGATATCCTTCATGTAGGATTGTTGATGTCGATAAATTATTCCCATTTGATTGTGATTTAATCGGAAGAACCCGTTGAGTTGTGCACATCTGAGGTGGCGGAATTCTCCTTAACCATTTGTTAAAGAATCTTTTCATAACCCTATTTATAAATCTCGCTTGTTCCTGTCACTACTTTGTTTAGCGTTCCATTTATCTTGGTTCGCTTTGGTTCGTTACAACACTCAAAACCTAAATCATATTTTCTCTTATCTTTTATTCTTGTTTATTGATTTTTAACGGGAAGAATATCCTCGGTACTTCATATAATTCCCTGCAGAAATCGACTCCGGTCTTACCGGGCTTTTATTACTCTCGCGATTAGCGTACACTTGCATTATACAATTTTCTGAGCGAGTCACCCCACCCCCCCAACGGCCCGTGAGAGGCACCAACACCTCTCACGGGACTAATTTAACTCGTAGGAATTGACCATGCGGTCATGAGACCCCCGGTTTGTGAACTCGACAGTAATTTGAGAATATCTAGACTTAGGCTTAAAAACATGCCTTTAGAGGGCGAAACCCCGAAACATCCCTGTAAGAGGCACCAACACCTCGTGCTGGACTAGTGATACTCATAGGAAATTATCAAGTGGTCACGGGTTCCCTGATTTGAGAACATGACAATGATTTGAAAATATCTAGACATAGGCTTAAAACATGTCGTTAGGGGGCAAAATCCTGAAACACCCACAAAACTTCCCCATGAGAGGCACCAACACCTTGCACGGGACTAATGTAACTCGTAGGAACTGTATGTGTGGTCATAAGGCCCCTGATTTGAGAACATGATGATAATTTGAGATTATACAAACTCAGGCTTAAAAGCATGCCGTTAGAGGGCGACACCCCGAAACACCCCCTAAACGGCCTTATGAGAGGCACCAACTCCTCGCACGGGACTAATGCAGCTCGTAGGAACTGACTGCGTGCTCAAAAGACCCCAATTTTAAAGAACGATGATAATTTTTAAATATCTAGACTTAGGCTTAAAAACATAAACATGTTGTTAGAGGGGAAACCACAAAAAATCCTCCAAACGGCCCCGTGAAAGGCACAAACACCTCGCACCGAATAATTGTAAATCGTAGGAACTGACCACGTGGTCCCAGGACACCTGGTTTGAGAGAACAATTTTTTTTTTAAAATATATAGACTTAGTCTTAAAAATATAAACATGTCGCTAGAGGGAAAAACCGAAAAACACACCAAAAGGGCCCCGTAAGAGGCACCAAGACCTCGCATGGACCAATGCAACTCGTAAGAAATGACCGAATGGTCACGAGACCCCTAGTTTGACAAAATGATGATAATTTGAGAATATATCTAGACTTAGGCTTAAAAACATGCCGTTAGAGGGTGAAACTCCAAAACACCCCCTAACGGCCTTGTGAGAGGCACTAACACCTCGCACGGGATGAATGTAACCCGTAAGAACGAACTGCATTGTCACATGACCCCCGATTTGAGCTCATTGTGAAAATTTGAGAATATCCATAATTAGGCATCAAAACATGCAATTAGAGGGAGAAACCCGAATCACTCCCCAAACATCCCCTTGAGAGACACCAACACCTCGCACGGGACCAATGTAACTAGTAGGAACTGATCGCCTAGTCACGGGACCCTTTGTTTCAGAACACGATGATAATTTGAGAACATCCAGACCTAGGCCCAAAATCACGCCGTCAGAGGGAGAAACCCCAAAAACACCCCCCAAACGGTTCCGTGAGTGGCACCAACACCTCGCACGGGACCAACGTAACTCGTAGGAAATGAAAGCGTTATCATGGGACCCACTGGTTATAGAGAAAAAAGATAATTTGAGAATATCTAGACTTAGTCTTAAAAATATAAACATGCCGTTAGAGGGTGAAACCCTGAAACACCCCCCAATTGACCTCGTGAGAGACACCAGCGCCTCACACGAGACTAACGCAACTCGTGGGAACTGATCGCATGGTCACGGGACCCCCGATTTGAGAGCACGGTGATAATTTGATAAGTCTAGACTCAAGATTAAAGCCAAGTCGTTAGAGTGGGAAATCCAAAAACACCCCTCAAATTTCCCCGTGAGAGGCATCAACACCTCGCGCGGGACTAGTGTTACTCGTAGGAGCTAACCGCATGATCACGGAACAGACAGTTTGAGAGACCGACGATAATTTGAAAATATCTAGACTTAGACTTAAAAACATGCCGTTAAAGGGTGAAACCCCAAAACACCCCCCCAAATGGCCCCGTGAGAGGCACCAACACCTCGCACGGGACCAATGTAGCTTGTAGGATCTGATCGCGTGGTCATGGGATCACCGATTTAATAGCATGAAGATGATTTGAAAATACCTAGACTTAGATTTAAAAACATAAACATGTCGTTAGAGGGCGAAACGCCGTAACACCCCCCAAATGACCCCGTGAGAGGCACTAACACCTCGCACGAGACTAATTCAACTCGTGGGAACTGATCGCATGGTCACAGGACCCCCGACTTGAGAGCACGATGATAATTTTAAAATTCTAGACTTAGGCTTAAAAATATGCCGTTAGAGGCGAAACCCCAAAAGATGACCAAACTGCCCCGTGAGAGGCACCAACACCTCACATGGGACCAATGTTACTTGTAGTAACTAACTGCATGGTCATGGACCACCCGGTTTGAGAGCCGGATGATAATTTGAAAATATCTAGATTAGGCTTAAAATATGTCGTTAGGGGAAAAAATCCTGAAACACCCCCCAAACGGCCTCGTGAGAGGCACCAACACCTTGCAAGGGACTAATGTACCTCATAGGAACTGATTGCATGGTCACGGGACGCCGGTTTGAGAGCACGAAGATAATTGTAAAATATCTAGACTTAGGCTTAAAAACTTGTCGTTACAGGGGAAACCTCGAAAAACCCACCAAACTATTGTAATACCCCATATTTTTATGGATTTTAAATTGGGGATTTACTAAATTTAATTGAGATAAATTAATTTAATATTAATCCAAAAATTTATTTTAAATATTTACTAACGTGACGAGAGTTAGTAATTATTGGGAATTTGTTGAATATTACTTAATGAGTAAAGTAATATGTAGAAATGAATTTATTAACATTGTCATAAGTGATTAATATGACAATTATGGAAATTAAGTCGGGACGCGCCTGTGTCATGTCGGGACTAAATTATTAAACTAAAAAGTGAATAAATTATAAGTCACTCGTATGGTCATTTTGAGTGCGCCAACATGTCCAGAAGGGTCGAGATAGTCAGAAAAGTGTACACGGGAGTTTAGTTTGGGTCCTGTGACTATTTTAGGCCTCACTGGCATCCCGGGAGGGCATTGTGGTCATTTTGTATTTTTGAGTAATTAAACCCACGGATTTTCCTAAGTTATATCATCTATTAGAGTTAAGCTTTTAGGGTTATCAGTCACAGAAACATAGAACGACCATTAGAGAAGAAAGGAAGAGAGCGATTCAAGACTAGATCATAAACTGTAACACCTTTATCAAGAATAACACCACCGGGGCATAGATCGTAAGATGTACCTTCGTCACCAGCAGATCAGACCTTCGATTCCCAAGCAAGTATCTATCTTGATGATTCTTAGTTGATAATTCACTGATGTTGGAATAGGATTAATAAATGAATTAGGAGATTTGAATCACATGTTTTAGGAGTAATACGTGTAATATGGAAGCCTTGTTATATGTATAAGATTACCCACGAAATTATAATGGTTTAGAAGAAAGAAATTTGGAAAAAGAGTTAAAATGTCAAAAAATAAGATGAAACTAGGGTTCTTGACAAATACGGTGAATTGGCCCTTTAATCCTATGTCTTTGATGAAATTTGTACATGTTTTACATAAAAAATCATGTAGATAGGTATATATAATCATTGGTTTAATTGGTTGGGAGTTTGGGACTCGTTTATGGAGTTTTGGTTGATTTTTAATAAGGAAACCCGTAGCTAACAATGGCAGAATCTGGGCTATACTTGTTAGATCGATCGATCGATCATGAATGTCGATCGATCGATGGAGTCGATGGATCGATCTCCTTCATCGATCAATCAATCCCTCCTGGAAATCGCACTATATTTCCCTCTTTTGAAATGATTCGAGTAGGATGCGTAGGAACTTTGGAGATTAATTATAGACGTTAATGGGTCATGAAGAGTTTGTAACACCCCGCCTAATTAAATACCGGGTGGCGAGTCCCATACCAAATTAGAACAGAATATACAGTTGGCTCATTCTTAGCATCACTGTCGAAAACATTTACAACTCACCCAATACCCAATTAAGTTGGTGTTAAAAACTTTCCAAATTTAAATTTCAACAAAACCATTTTTAGTTTAAGAATAACACAACACATTTTATTCTATAACACTGATAACCCAATAAATAACACAAAAGAATTTAAATGCAATTGGAATAAACATTCCCAAATAATATTAACCCATTACAGTAATCCCATCAATAACAACTGTATTAAAAAGACCCGAATACAATAGTATTTGACCTCGATAAAAAAGATAACTGAAATCCTTTGGGCGACATGCCCTAACTAAGAATACTGTGAATCAAATGAAGATAGGCGTCTAAGAAAAACTCCATAGCTCCATAGCTCGTCACAATCAACTATGGTTGGCGTCCCTGTTGCTGGACACCTGATATAGAGATACAATAGAAAAGAAAATATGCAAGGAAACGGGTCAGAGCCCGAATGTGTAGATGATTTTTAAAACAGCAAGTATTTAACAAGTGCAATAAAGCATTTATTATGTACATGTTAGATCCAACTCTCACTTGCTATTCTCACCTCTCAACTAGAGTGTACACTTAACGTTTCCTATTAACCTCCTAGTTAATGGTTCCTCTTTTCTAGTCTCCATATTATAATTTCCATTCCCATATCATAATCCCCGTATGACCCATACCATACGTCACATTATTATTCATTTACATTTCTCCTTTATATGATTATTTTCTCATTAACATGAATCATTACTCATTAATATGAATCGTTTCTCATTAACATGAGTTAAGCTTTTCAATTCTATAAGCATAAACATTCATTAACTTAATTCCATTATCTTTCTCTATTCACCGTTATCTACAATTATCACCGTAGATAGATTTAACCACAATATATCCATTCAATCATTTAATCCATTATATATATATATTCATATATAATACGGCACCCAGAATCACAGCTGCGGTGCAATGCATTACTCTGCTATCATGTCCCATCATCGCAGGTCACCGAATAGGGGACTAAAGGTTCGGTAAGATTCCACGAACCACAAACAACAACAAACAAATTGGAGGTGAACATAGTTCTCATATCCATGGGTCACACACATACCTACGTACCCACAGTCAGCGGACTTATCAACTCCCCGATAAGTCTTTTATAGACCTATGTTCACGAGCGACAAATCAAAGATCCCATGGATTCATCAGGATAGGACTGCCCTCACGCGCAAACCTCCCACCGATAGCAAGTAAGCTAGGTATGTCATACACATAAATCATCAATCAATCAAATAGGTATTATCATGCCTATAATATAATATCAATAAGGTAATTATCACTACCCTAAGATATTTCCCATACGTAGTATTATATCTTTTTTAAATTCCACGTATTAAAATATCATATCTTTACTTCATAATTTAATTATCCTCGCATCCTATAACATCTCTCCACTCCCGACGTCGTTAAGGTTCATGCGCAGAGCGTCTCGCAAAGCGAAATCCAAACAAGGAACCCCTCCAATACACTACTACTTAACTTTGTCGATCGAGGAGGTCCGAAAACTTCAACTATGTGATCGGGATAACCTCATACCCTCTTTCAACCAAATGTGTTCTAAACTCCCATCTCATAAGATTCAAATAGGATTTTCCTCATCTTATATTCAGTAAGAAGTCACTAATATCCTACTGGTCCATAACATAATTTCTCCTGAACTACTACGAGTTTAGTTCTCCTTTTAATTAAGGTTAAAACCGATAGTTTCAAATCTCTTATATACACATCTTCTTTCACTTAGGATTAAACCCTCTTGTACACTTAAGGATACCCAGGTGTTATATTAAATCACCCCTACTGGTCCTATCTTAAATCCTCATACATCCCCATTTGGAATGTAACAAATGAATCTAGCAACCGAAATTCCATTCAATATAATTTTCATCTTTTAAATCACTTGAATCCAAATCAAATTAATTCAAATCTTATCAAGGGTTTACTGATATTTTCTAAGTCCCATAATATCCAAATAATAATCACCAAAGATCCACAAAAGGTTTGGGATAAAAATCAACATTTAAAAAGAAGTAACTTTACATATTCTGGGGTGGTCGATCGATCGAAGGCAGGGGTCGATCGATCGATCCCTCAGGTCACGGCCTGGTTTTTCTGCATTTCAGCAACTACGGGTTTAGCAACTTATGATCATTTATACCTTCATCTAAACATCCCAAATGACTTATAATCTTTACTACATGATATATCAACATATATGAACGTTTTCCAATACTCTAAACATCCTAGAATCATCAAGGGATTGGATTAAAAATCATGTTTATCTCCATATTTTCAGAAAATTTATCAACATATCATCTTCAAGAACACATCAATGGTTTTCATAGTTTCTTCAACAGATTCATGACTATTTCGTGGATTATTATCAACATAAAACATGAGTTTAACTCCTATATCATTTCAGTTTCCAGAAATCCATTTAATTACTCCATTATTTCTTCCAAACATGAATAATCTTCTCTTTTCATACTATTCTAACATGGACAATATACGAACTTAAATTGACATTATCAAACACTTGCCTTTACTGAAGGTATGATCCTTTGGTGTAGTATATCTCAGTTGGTTGTCCCTTCTCCGGTCAAACTCCGGTGATGGTTGGTGGTGGTGAACCTTGGTTCTTGTTCTTCTCCTTCCCAAGTAGGCTTTTCCCTTCCCAAGTACCCTTTCACTCTCTCTAGGAAGATGGCTTCTCTAATTTGTGAAAAGGAGATGAATAACCAACATACACTTAATCTACCAATACTTATAATAGGCCAAAATCCGAAATCACTCTTCATCCCCCCTAGAAAAATGACCAAAATGCCCTTTCGGGTTGTCTATTTATTTCCAAATGACCCGAGACTCAAAATTAACAACCAAATAGACTTTTCTGACTATTTCGAACCTTCCGGACGCAACGACGCAGTCGAAATGACTATGAGGTCGATAGAAAATAAATTTCCTTTTTAATTTAATAAACTAGTCCCGACACGTCCCATACCGCGTCTGACTAAAAATATAAATTACCGAATTTATATCATACAGTCATATCAATGACATCACATTCATATATTACCTAAATATCTTTAAGTAATATTCAGAATCATCCATTTTAATATCCACCGTCCGGATAAAACCCGAATGAATTAATTAATAATAAAATCCAATTAATCCATTAATTTAAAATATAACCCATTTTAAAAGTCATTTAAAATTACGGGGTATTACATACTTCCCCCCTTATATCAGAATTTCGTCCCGAAATTCAGGAATATAAGTCATACTGGTAAGGTCAACTCCGAGTATAAATCTCCCATCGCAAGAAATCCAAGATGTACCGCCCATACAGTACATTAACAAAATCCCTATCGATGTTATACGCCAAGCCTCACCATGTAGTTTCAACTGAATCAAATTTAGACTTTACCTAATCTTCCCTATACCGTCCTCATGACAAACTTTGGGAAAAAATGATCCTCTCGTAGTGAACAAATAAATCATGAAGTCTCAATTACTTACCTTTTTCATAATTATGAAAAATACTACAATTCAATCATCCAGGGCGCCCATACACCCTCTCGTACCGCTTTCAATATTAAAAGTTTCGCAAAGGTTATAAACTCGTTTCCCAAAGACCTAACTTATTTTTACTCCCAACGGTTATTAGTTTCATGCGTGGGGTGTCTCGCAAGCGAAATCCAAACAAGGAACCACCCCGATACACTACTTCCTAAAGTAGTCGGTCATCGAAACTCCTAAGGTCCTTAGTCAATAATATAAAATTTTGGTTTATAAAAAAAAATATCAGGTTTATCGATTTAAAACAAAAATTTGTTTTTTTTTTATTTCAAATAGAGTCTACGCATCTACTGTCTTATAGAAGACAGGATGCAGACATATGCTCTCATATACCACAAGTCAATGCATGCCGATAGTCACATCACGCTCGGACATGCCCAAGGTAAATAATCCCATAAAAATCAAACCCACATGATAACAAGTAATATATAGGTGTCCCACACCCCTCAGTGAGTCTACGTAAATAACGATGCCATAGGCTAAGTTTAACAACCCTTTTGCCCACACAATATCAATCACTACAAAAATCAATACGCCTCATACTTCCTTAGATAGGAAACATACCCTCATTTGCGGGTGATGGTTGTTGAATCCCAATATTATAACTTTGCTCCGATGAGTCAAGAAAAATTTTACCCCAAATTTGCAGTTCTAGTTAACCACACTCCACTATATACCCAAGCCTTTCAATATATTGCCTTCGTTAGGGAACATACACAATTCACGCATTTCAAGAACTTCTACTGATGACTCTCCTCAATTGTTCCATAATAGGGGTGACCTCGACTACGGTCATCATACTCAAACATACTTCATAACCTCCTAAGTACGATCTCCGCTATCCGTCCAATGGCCCTCATCTGCCATACGTACGTAATGAAAGATTCCCCAATAAATGTTGGCGAATTTTATAGTTCAACCCGTCAGTGAACATTAGGACTCTCCTCTCCTCAGTAGGTACTGGTACCAAATTCGTTAATCGCGTAAACTCTTCCTCATATTCCGCCACAGTTTTCTCTCCCTGTTTCAAATTAAGTAGCTTCTGCCTCATCTCTGTCTGGATGGCGGAAGGAAAATACTTCCCATCAAACCGTATCCAAAAGTCTTGGATAGTCATTATGTCCCTCTCCTCCATAGTGGTCGTAGCTTCCCACCATTGCAAAGCTGCCCCTACTAGATTAAATGTGGCTAGTATTTGACGTTGAACCTCAGTGCATTCAATCATTCTCAAGTGCCGTTGGATATCTTTCTTCCATTGGGTAGCAGTCACAACATCTGATCCTCCCTGAAACTCAGGTGGGTGCACTTTCTGAAAGGCATCCCTCGCTCGTTCCCATGCAGTAGGAAACACTTGCCCTTGTGCGGGTGGCACAACCGGTACCGGTGCTGGAGCCTGCTGAACAGCAGCTACAACAGCATTGACTGCCTGAGCGACAATTGCAGCAACTTCGGCTGCAGTCATTGTACCCTGAGCTGGGGCGGGCTGAGTTGCACGTCGAGGAGGCATCTGAAGCAAGAGAACACTATCAGTATTTGATAGCTGAAGATCGTAAGCGTAAATAGAAAAGAAATAATCCTACTCATAGGGCTCTACATCAAAGAACGCTAAGTTGAAGACACAATAAGCCGTACAGTTCCTAAAGGACACTAGAACCTGATGCTCTGATACCACCTGTAACACCCCGCCTAATTAAATACCGGGTGGCCAGTCCCATACCAAATTAAAACAGAATATACAGTTGGCTCATTCTTAGCATCATTGTCGAAAACATTTACAACTCACCCAATACCCAATTAAGCTGGTGTTAAAAACTTTCCAAATTTAAATTTCAACAAAACCATTTTTAGTTTAAGAATAACACAACACATTTTATTCTACAACACTGATAACCCAATAAATAACACAAAAGAATTTAAATGCAATTGGAATAAACATTCCCAAATAATATTAATCCATTACAGTAATCCCATCAATAACAACTGTATTAAAAAGACCCGAATACAATAATATTTGACCTCGATAGAAAAGATAACTGAAATCCTTTTGGCGACATGCCCTAACTAAGAATACTATGAATCAAATGAAGATAGGCGTCTAAGCAAAACTCCATAGCTCCATAGCTCGTCACAATCAACTATGGTTGGCGTCCCTGTTGCTGGACACCTGATATAGAGATACAATAGAAAAGAAAATATGCAAGGAAACGGGTCAGAGCCCGAATGTGTAGATGATTTTTAAAACAGCAAGTATTTAACAAGTGCAATAAAGCATTTATTATGTACATGTTAGATCCAACTCTCACTTGCTATTCTCACCTCTCAACTAGAGTGCACACTTAACGTTTCCTATTAACCTCCTAGTTAATGGTTCCTCTTTTCTAGTCTCCATATTATAATTTCCATTCCCATATCATAATCCCCGTATGACCCATACCATACGTCACATTATTATTCATTTACATTTCTCCTTTATATGATTATTTTCTCATTAACATGAATCATTACTCATTAATATGAATCGTTTCTCATTAACATGAGTTAAGCTTTTCAATTCTATAAGCATAAACATTCATTAACTTAATTCCATTATCTTTCTCTATTCACCGTTATCTACAATTATCACCGTAGATAGATTTAACCACAATATATCCATTCAATCATTTAATCCATTATATATATATTCATATATAATACGGCACCCCGAGTCACAACTGCGGTGCAATGCATTACTCTGCTATCATGTCCCATCATCGCAGGTCACCGAATAGGGGACTAAAGGTTCGATAAGATTCCACGAACCACAAACAACAACAAACAAATTGGAGGTGGACATAGATCTCGTATCCATGGGTCACGCGCATACCTACGTACCCACAGTCAGCGGACTTATCAACTCCCCGATAAGTCTTTCATAGACCTATGTTCTCGAGCGACAAATCAAAGATCCCATGGATTCATCAGGATATGACTGCCCTCACGCGCAAACCTCCCACCGATAGCAAGTAAGCTAGGTATGTCATACACATAAATCATCAATCAATCAAATAGGTATTATCATACCTATAATATAATATCAATAAGGTAATTATCACTACCCTAAGATATTTCCCATACGTAGCATTATATCTCTTTTAAATTCCACGTATTAAAATATCATATCTTTACTTCATAATTTAATTATCCTCGCATCCTATAACATCTCTCCACTCCCGACGTCGTTAAGGTTCATGCGCGGAGTGTCTCGCAAAGCTAAATCCAAACAAGGAACCCCTCCAATACACTACTACTTAACTTTGTCGATCGTGGAGGTCCGACAACTTCAACTATGCGATCGGGATAACCTCATACCCTCTTTCAACCAAATGTGTTCTAAACTCCCATCTCATAAGATTCAAATAGGATTTTCCTCATCTTATATTCAGTAAGAAGTCACTAATATCCTACTGGTCCATAACATTATTTCTCCTGAACTACTACGAGTTTAGTTCTCCTTTTAATTATGGTTAAAACCGATAGTTTCAAATCTCTTATATACACATCTTCTTTCACTTAGGATTAAACCCTCTTGTACACTTAAGGATACCCAGGTGTTATATTAAATCACCCCTACTGGTCCTATCTTAAATCCTCATACATCCCCATTTGGAATGTAACAAATGAATCTAGCAACCGAAATTCCATTCAATATAATTTTCATCTTTTAAATCACTTGAATCCAAATCAAATTAATTCAAATCTTATCAAGGGTTTACTGATATTTTCTAAGTCCCATAATATCCAAATAATAATCACCAAAGATCCACAAAAGGTTTGGGATAAGAATCAACATTTAAAAAGAAGTAACTTTACATATTCTGGGGTGGTCGATCGATCGAAGGCAGAGGTCGATCGATCGATCCCTCAGGTCACGGCCTGGTTTTTCTGCATTTCAGCAACTACGGGTTTAGCAACTTATGATCATTTATACCTTCATCTAAACATCCCAAATGACTTATAATCTTTACTACATGATATATCAACATATATGAACGATTTCCAATACTCTAAACATCCTAGAATCATCAAGGGATTGGATTAAAAATCATGTTTATCTCCATATTTTCAGAAAATTTATCAACATATCATCTTCAAGAACACATCAATGGTTTTCATAGTTTCTTCAACAGATTCATGACTATTTCGTGGATTATTATCAACATAAAACATGAGTTTAACTCCTATATCATTTCAGTTTCCAGAAATCCATTTAATTACTCCATTATTTCTTCCAAACATGAATAATCTTCTCTTTTCATACTATTCTAACATGGACAATATACGAACTTAAATTGACATTATCAAACACTTGTCTTTACTGAAGGTATGATCCTTTGGTGTAGTATATCTCAGTTGGTTGTCCCTTCTCCGATCAAACTCCGGTGATGGTTGGTGGTGGTGAACCTTGGTTCTTGTTCTTCTCCTTCCCAAGTAGGCTTTTCCCTTCCCAAGTACCCTTTCACTCTCTCTAGGAAGATGGATTCTCTAATTTGTGAAAAGGAGATGAATAACCCACATACACTTAATCTACCAATACTTATAATAGGCCAAAATCCGAAATCACTCTTCATCCCCCCTAGAAAAATGACCAAAATGCCCTTTCGGGTTGTCTATTTATTTCCAAATGACCCGAGACTCAAAATTAACAACCAAATAGACTTTTCTGACTATTTCGAACCTTCCGGACGCAACGACGCAGTCGAAATGACTATGAGGTCGATAGAAAATAAATTTCCTTTTTAATTTAATAAACTAGTCCCGACACGTCCCATACCGCGTCTGACTAAAAATATAAATTACCGAATTTATATCATACAGTCATATCAATGACATCACGTTCATATATTACCTAAATATCTTTAAGTAATATTCAGAATCATCCATTTTAATTTCCACCGTCCGGATAAAACCCGAATGAATTAATTAATAATAAAATCCAATTAATCCATTAATTTAAAATATAACCCATTTTAAAAGTCATTTAAAATTACGGGGTATTACATACTTCCCCCCTTATATCAGAATTTCGTCCCGAAATTCAGGAATATAAGTCATACTGGTAAGGTCAACTCCGAGTATAAATCTCCCATCGCAAGAAATCTAAGATGTACCGCCCATACAGTACATTAACAAAATCCCTATCGATGTTATACGCCAAGCCTCACCATGTAGTTTCAACTAAATCAAATTTAGACTTTACCTAATCTTCCCTATACCGTCCTCATGACAAACTTTGGGAAAAAATGATCCTCTCGTAGTGAACAAATAAATCATGAAGTCTCAATTACTTACCTTTTTCATAATTATGAAAAACACTACAATTCAATCATCCAGGGCGCCCATACACCCTCTCGTACCGCTTTCAATATTAAAAGTTTCGCAAAGGTTATAAACTCGTTTCCCAAAGACCTAACTTATTTTTACTCCCAACGGTTATTAGTTTCATGCGTGGGGTGTCTCGCAAGCGAAATCCAAACAAGGAACCACCCCGATACACTACTTCCTAAAGTAGTCGGTCATCGAAACTCCTAAGGTCCTTAGTCAATAATATAAAATTTTGGTCTATAAAAAAAAATATCAGGTTTATCGATTTAAAACAAAAATTTGTTTTTTTTTATTTCAAATAGAGTCTACGCATCTACTCTCTTATAGAAGACAAGATGCAGACATATGCTCTCATATACCACAAGTCAATGCATGCCGATAGTCACATCACGCTCGGACATGCCCAAGGTAAATAATCCCATAAAAATCAAACCCACATGATAACAAGTAATATATAGGTGTCCCACACCCCTCAGTGAGTCTACGTAAATAACGATGCCATAGGCTAAGTTTAACAACCCTTTTGCCCACACAATATCAATCACTACAAAAATCAATACGCCTCATACTTCCTTAGATAGGAAACATACCCTCATTTGCGGGTGATGGTTGTTGAATCCCAATATTATAACTTTGCTCCGATGAGTCAAGAAAAATTTTACCCCAAATTTGCAGTTCTAGTTAACCACACTCCACTATATACCCAAGCCTTTCAATATATTGCCTTCGTTAGGGAACATACACAATTCACGCATTTCAAGAACTTCTACTGATGACTCTCCTCAATTGTTCCATAATAGGGGTGACCTCGACTACGGTCATCATACTCAAACATACTTCATAACCTCCTAAGTACGATCTCCACTATCCGTCCAATGGCCCTCATCTGCCATACGTACGTAATGAAAGATTCCCCAATAAATGTTGGCGAATTTTATAGTTCAACCCGTCAGTGAACATTAGGACTCTCCTCTCCTCAGTAGGTACTGGTACCAAATTCGTTAATCGCGTAAACTCTTCCTCATATTCCGCCACAGTTTTCTCTCCCTGTTTAAAATCAAGTAGCTCCTGCCTCATCTCTGTCTGGATGGCGGAAGGAAAATACTTCCCATCAAACCGTATCCAAAAGTCTTGGATAGTCATTATGTCCCTCTCCTCCATAGTGGTCGTAGCTTCCCACCATTGCAAAGCTGCCCCTACTAGATTGAATGTGGCTAGTATTTGACGTTGAACCTCAGTGCATTCAATCATTCTCAAGTGCCGTTGGATATCTTTCTTCCATTGGGTAGCAGTCACAACATCTGATCCTCCCTGAAACTCAGGTGGGTGCACTTTCTGAAAGGCATCCCTCGCTCGTTCCCATGCAGTAGGAAACACTTGCCCTTGTGCGGGTGGCACAACCGGTACCGGTGCTGGAGCCTGCTGAACAGCAGCTACAACAGCATTGACTGCCTGAGCGACAATTGCAGCAACTTCGGCTGCAGTCATTGTACCCTGAGCTGGGGCGGGCTGAGTTGCACGTCGAGGAGGCATCTGAAGCAAGAGAACACTATCAGTATTTGATAGCTGAAGATCGTAAGCGTAAATAGAAAAGAAATAATCCTACTCATAGGGCTCTACATCAAAGAACGCTAAGTTGAAGACACAATAAGCCGTACAGTTCCTAAAGGACACTAAAACCTGATGCTCTGATACCACCTGTAACACCCCGCCTAATTAAATACCGGGTGGCCAGTCCCATACCAAATTAAAACAGAATATACAGTTGGCTCATTCTTAGCATCATTGTCGAAAACATTTACAACTCACCCAATACCCAATTAAGCTGGTGTTAAAAACTTTCCAAATTTAAATTTCAACAAAACCATTTTTAGTTTAAGAATAACACAACACATTTTATTCTACAACACTGATAACCCAATAAATAACACAAAAGAATTTAAATGCAATTGGAATAAACATTCCCAAATAATATTAATCCATTACAGTAATCCCATCAATAACAACTGTATTAAAAATACCCGAATACAATAATATTTGACCTCGATAGAAAAGATAACTGAAATCCTTTTGGCGACATGCCCTAACTAAGAATACTATGAATCAAATGAAGATAGGCGTCTAAGCAAAACTCCATAGTTCCATAGCTCGTCACAATCAACTATGGTTAGCGTCCCTGTTGCTGGACACCTGATATAGAGATACAATAGAAAAGAAAATATGCAAGGAAACGGGTCAGAGCCCGAATGTGTAGATGATTTTTAAAACAGCAAGTATTTAACAAGTGCAATAAAGCATTTATTATGTACATGTTAGATCCAACTCTCACTTGCTATTCTCACCTCTCAACTAGAGTGAACACTTAACGTTTCCTATTAACCTCCTAGTTAATGGTTCCTCTTTTCTAGTCTCCATATTATAATTTCCATTCCCATATCATAATCCCCGTATGACCCATACCATACATCACATTATTATTCATTTACATTTCTCCTTTATATGATTATTTTCTCATTAACATGAATCATTACTCATTAATATGAATCGTTTCTCATTAACATGAGTTAAGCTTTTCAATTCTATAAGCATAAACATTCATTACCTTAATTCCATTATCTTTCTCTATTCACCGTTATCTACAATTATCACTGTAGATAGATTTAACCACAATATATCCATTCAATCATTTAATCCATTATATATATATTCATATATAATACGGCACCCCGAGTCACAGCTGCGGTGCAATGCATTACTCTGTTATCATGTCCCATCATCGCAGGTCACCGAATAGGGGAGTAAAGGTTCGATAAGATTCCACGAACCACAAACAACAACAAACAAATTGGAGGTGGACATAGTTCTCGTATCCATGGGTCACGCACATACCTACGTACCCACAGTCAGCGGACTTATCAACTCCCCGATAAGTCTTTCATAGACCTATGTTCTCGAGCGACAAATCAAAGATCCCATGGATTCATCAGGATATGACTGCCCTCACGCGCAAACCTCCCACCGATAGCAAGTAAGCTAGGTATGTTATACACATAAATCATCAATCAATCAAATAGGTATTATCATACCTATAATATAATATCAATAAGGTAATTATCACTACCCTAAGATATTTCCCATACGTAGCATTATATCTCTTTTAAATTCCACGTATTAAAATATCATATCTTTACTTCATAATTTAATTATCCTCGCATCCTATAACATCTCTCCACTCCCGACGTCGTTAAGGTTCATGCACGGAGCGTCTCGCAAAGTGAAATCCAAACAAGGAACCCCTCCAATACACTACTACTTAACTTTGTCGATCGTGGAGGTCCGACAACTTCAACTATGCGATCGGGATAACCTCATACCCTCTTTCAACCAAATGTGTTCTAAACTCCCATCTCATAAG
The DNA here is from genome assembly GCA_949130495.1 of Sambucus nigra. NCBI lineage: Eukaryota > Viridiplantae > Streptophyta > Magnoliopsida > Dipsacales > Adoxaceae > Sambucus > Sambucus nigra. The sequence continues at coordinate 94,497,390 of OX422216.1, read as the reverse complement.
ATTCAAATAGGATTTTCCTCATCTTATATTCAGTAAGAAGTCACTAATATCCTAGTGGTTCATAACATTATTTCTCCCAAACTACTACGAGTTTAGTTCTCCTTTTAATTAAGGTTAAAACCGATAGTTTCAAATATCTTATATACACATCTTCTTTCACTTAGGATTAAACCCTCTTGTACACTTAAGGATACCCAGGTGTTATATTAAATCACCCCTACTGGTCCTATCTTAAATCCTCATACATCCCCATTTGGAATGTAACAAATGAATCTAGCAACCGAAATTCCATTCAATATAATTTTCATCTTTTAAATCACTTGAATCCAAATCAAATTAATTCAAATCTTATCAAGGGTTTACTGATATTTTCTAAGTCCCATAATATCCAAATAATAATCACCAAAGATCCACAAAAGGTTTGGGATAAGAATCAACATTTAAAAAGAAGTAACTTTACATATTCTGAGGAGGTCGATCGATCGAAGGCAGGGGTCGATCGATCGATCCCTTAGGTCACAGCCTGGTTTTTCTGCATTTCAACAACTACGGGTTTAGCAACTTATGATCATTTATACCTTCATCTAAACATACCAAATGACTTATAATCTTTACTACGTGATATATCAACATATATGAACGATTTCCAATACTCTAAACATCCTAGAATCATCAAGGGATTGGATTAAAAATCATGTTTATCTCCATATGTTTAGAAAATTAATCAACATATCATCTTCAAGAACACATCAATGGTTTTCATAGTTTCTTCAACAGATTCATGACTCTTTCATGGATTATTATCAACATAAAACATGAGTTTAACTCCTATATCATTTCAGTTTCTAGAAATCCATTTAATCACTCCATTATTTCTTCCAAACATGAATAATCTTCTCTTTTCATACTATTCTAACATGGACAATATACGAACTTAAATTGACATTATCAAACACTTGCCTTTAGTGAAGGTCTGATCCTTTGGTGTAGTATATCTCAGTTGGTTGTCCCTTCTCTGGTCAAACTCCGGTGGTGGTTGGTGGTGGTGAACCTTGGTTCTTGTTCTTCTCCTTCCCAAGTAGGCTTTTCCCTTCCCAAGTACCCTTTCACTCTCTCTAGGAAGATGGCTTCTATAATTTGGGAAGAGGAGATGAATAACCCACATACACTTAATCTACCAATACTTATAATAGGCCAAAATCCGAAATCACTATTCATCCCCCCTAGAAAAATGACCAAAATGCCCTTTCGGGTTGTCTATTCATTTCCAAATGACCCGAGACTCAAAATTAACATCCAAATAGACTTTTCTGACTATTTCAAACCTTCCGGACGCAACGACGCAGTCGAAATGACTATGAGGTCGATAGAAAATAAATTTCCTTTTTAATTTAATAAACTAGTCCCGACACGTCCCATACCGCGTCTGACTAAAAATATAAATTACCGAATTTATATCATACAGTCATATCAATGACATCACATTCATATATTACCTAAATATCTTTAAGTAATATTCAGAATCATCCATTTTAATATCCACCGTCCGGATAAAACCCAAATGAATTAATTAATAATAAAATCCAATTAATCCATTAATTTAAAATATAACCCATTTTAAAAGTCATTTAAAATTACGGGGTATTACAGAGTTCCAGTAGGGTCTAAGTAGATTCCGTTGGATATAATTTTATATGGGATGTAACCGTGGGCTAACGAGGGTTTGACACATATTGGAAACCATGTGTACGTTGACTAAGGAATTGAGAGATTCGTGAATGACTTAAACTAGTATGTTAGAGAGGATGTACCTACTGAATTTACCTTTAGGAAGAGAGAATACTTCGAGGGACGAGAAGTAATTATGAAATGATTATAATTGAGAATAAAACGATATGAGTTCTTTATGCGTAAAGATTGGGTAAATTGTACTACGTACGTATACAAATATTATTATGGGTCATGGGCGAACCTAATTGAAAAATGTGAATATTGATATATATGACCGAGTGCATGTGTATATATGTATTATATATTTGTGTATAATCATACACGCGCTACTTTCTATCACGGAGGTTACCTCGCCGGGACAATCTTATCTCGATGGGATCTTTATGGGGGATATATTGACTTGTACCCTAGAATATAGGATTCCTTGGTACATGTTATCTGAGAATAATAGTCAGACGGTCCTAAGAGACGTGAGGGGTATGTGCTGACCTCTTAGTGACTTGGAACTATGCTTCGCCTCCATTTTGTGTGTATTGTGTTAATACAGTTCGAGAGTGATTCCGAACTAGTATTTCCCTTGCTATGAGAGATACGGGGACTTGATAGCAGAGTATGCCAGCACCATAGATTTTGTGTGGGGTGCCGATATATATATATATATATATATATATATATATATTAATATTATATGAGTGATTAATATATATACGTATATATGGAATTATTCTAATGTGCGTATAAGTAAATAAGTATTGAATAAATGCTCCAAAATTGTAGTAAGTGTTCGGGAACTTCACAACAGTATTGAGAAATACATAATCGACGTAAGTAATTATTAAGAGATTGATCCCTAAACTAAAATCATATACTTGTGACCTCAAGAAATAGAATTAATGGGAGATGAATTAGATAGACTTATGAGACATTTTAGTAGTACGGTAGGCGTGCACACTAGATCAGAGATGAGAATTCTCAAGAGAGTGTCGTGTACTAACATGGTTGTCATATTAGCTAGTAATCATTTTAAATACTTGCTAAACTATTTTACACTCGGGCTCTCACCCGTTTCCTGTCATTTTCTCTCTCTTGTATATGTATGTATATATATATATATATATACACTAGGGTATGCCCGTGCCTGAAGGCACGCTAATAATTTTGAAAAACATAAAGTCGTGCCTTAGTATGATGGAAAATACCCTCGCCAAAGCTACGATTAATCTCGAGTTCGAAACACAGGAGCAACTTCTTTATATATGCCTGTGCCCGAAGGCATGACAAAAATTTCAAAATGCCTAATTACAAACCGATGAAAATTTTCAATGTACGTAATTACATAACGGTGAAAATTTCATTCCCTGACAAAATTTCCAAAGTACATAATATTTTTAAACTCCCCAAACAAACCAAAGAACATAATGTTTTTTAAACATTCACGTAAAGCTTTTAGAAAATGGTTGAAAATAGTTTTGGAATGTTTGTCATTTTTCTATTAAAAATATCTTTAAAAAATTTAATAAAAACTGAAAAATAAAAAATAAAAAAATATTTTGGGATTGTTACTATTTTTTCTGTTAAAAAAATTAAAAACAACAAAGAGAAAATAAAAATAAATAGTTTTTATTTTTATTTTCGGATAAAAAACTATTTTTATCTCCAAATAATAATAATAAAATAGTTTATTTTTAAAAAAATTTAACACCCATTTTTGTTGTTTTTCAATAAAGATGGGTAATTTATAATATTTTCCGAGGGTGGGGTGATAAATATTTGCTCCATTAAATTATTTTCAATAAAACGTTATAACTGTAACTCCTAACAGTATCTTGGTGATAGCCATATATTAAATCAATTAAATAAACCTGAATGTATTTTGAGGCAGGAACAAAAGCTTGAGAAATGTAACAAAATGTTTGGATATTAAATCCTTAAAACCCAGAGATTAAATCAATTAAACTCAAATAACAGTATGTATTTAGTACTTAAGTGGTGGGAATTAGAATAACATGCCTTGGATAAAAGGTTGATGGCAAAGAAGCTTACAGATTTTTTTAAATCATAAATTTGTGTTCCCAAGAGCATTAGTACTAACTCAAGGAAAACTCCTTTACCGAATGAGGTAAATTAGAGTATCACCAATACATTATTGAAGTTGCCACAGAATAACACTGACGATACAACATTCCCAGCAATATACTCCTTTCCCCTGAATAAATGAGGGAATGGAAGATCTAGTTATGTCTAAATAAATAAAGGCTAACTTGACAAATGATTAGAATTTGAAACATCATCTCTAGTGCATACCCTAGAGCCTCAAGGTGAGCACCCATGGCCTTGTTCATTGGTGGTGGTCCTCACCTCAGAACCTTAATATCAGAGGCAAGCCTTGTTCATTGGTGATGGTCCGCACCTCAAAACCTTAATATCAAAGGCAGGTGTAGAGCAATGGTCTTGGATCATTTCCTTGGATACAAACCCAACCCCACCATTCCACACTTCATATGTCTGGTTCAGTACGTTGTAAACTTTGAATTGATCTGGGTAGTTTGTAGAAAGTCCATCCAGTTCCTCCTTCAAAATGTAATGAACCAAGGCAATGTTAGTTGTTGTAAAACATCAATGTTAGATGCTGTAATGCACCAAGGCCTAATATCAAACTGCTTTCTTCCGATTTTCAACCCAATCAACATCGTGCCAATTTCATGTTACAAATCTGCAACAAAAATTTGAAGGTAATAAGGATGTGCATCAATGTTAGCTGAATGTATCAATGTTAGCTGAATGTAAAAATATAAGGGAAAAGGGATAAACCACGTTAATTATTCAATAAATTTGAGTATGAAAAAGGACTGGATACCCAAAACCTTGCCTAACTCCCTATGTTTGAAGGTATTTGTTCATGGGAAAGTTCTGTAAAGTTTATTGGATTTCTATTGAAGTTGTGATATTTGAGGATTGGATATTGCAGAAATGACGATTTATCAAACTATTCAATGTCAGCATATTAAACCACCGCAAAGAGGACATCTGAGCAGGTATAATACCCAATAAAACACTGACAACATCAGTTATATACTAAAACTTATTGTTTTCACCGCCTCACCATGGTGGAACAACCAAATATGAGGCCAAACCACCTGCAAATTTAGATAGAAATGGCAATGGCACATGCGGAATAGTTACTGTGGTTCATCCATGAAATGTAACTGCCCGGGGAAGCTTACCGTAATGTAAACGTAGGAAACTCTCATCACAAATGCTATATAAAAGTAAACTTAAGGTGTGGACTAATGCTTGTAAATTTCCAGGATAGAATATAACCAAATTGATATTAATTTTATTTCAATGACGTGCGAAATATCACATGACCAACTATGCGTGAAAGGGAAAATAAGTATACGGGGGAAATTTAATTATTGCATTCTCTTACTATTTACATAATCAAATGTGAGTGGGTAAGATTAAAGTGGGGGTGTTAGTGTCATCGTGCAGAGTCAAAATTCAAGAAAACTGCTTAGATGATCGAAATACAAAAATTAATGTCCCAATTGAAATTAATATTGAAATGAAGAGTTCTTTCATCACACTACTTTCATTTTGATGGAATCAAACATAGCATATCATTAACATAAAAGTCTAACATCTAATACTTTAAAATCAAGCAATCAAAAGATAGCCTACTTTAGATTAAGAATGTTATACTCGCTACCTCTGAGAACCTATTTCTTGATCATCTTCAGTAACGTGTTTTATTATTGGGATCCCAAAAGCTAATGTATTCCCCGTACCAGCCTTAGCACAATGAATTAAGTCTCGCCCATCCAATGCAGGCACTAACACATCTCTCTACACGGCCACTGGAAATATTAGAACAAAAAGTGATGTAAAACTTAATTGAAATTCACCATATCATTCCTTAAATAGTACTATATACCCCAAGTAAATTCTTCAAACCAACATCCAAACAACTACCCAGCCATATCCTAACTTGAGTAGATATAAGTACAAACAATGTAGAAGTATAAACATTCACAAAAAATAGACCTTACAACCAATGTAAACAATGTAGAAGTATAAACATTCACAAAAAATAAAAGTATAAGTACAAACATTCCCATATATAAAACTAATAGTCATCTAATAACTGACTAATTCTAATTCAGAAAAAATAACAAATTCTAAGTCAGAAAATAGAAATATCTTACTACAAATACTATGAGAGGAAGGTATTTGGGATAGAATACATTTATAATAATGCCACCTATAAAAATAAATAGTCATCTAATTCCCAAGAAATGGTTGGATTTGGAAACAAAGAAACATGAAGATAGGATGAACAACATAAAGTAGGAAAAAACAAACATATCAAGCAAAAAAAAAAAACATGACAAAGAGACCCAAATCGCATGCTCCAAATGTGACACAAAAATAAAAACCCAAATATCTATGCAAAAAGCCCTAGCCTACTACAACCATCAAAATTGTTTTTCTACAATCAGTTAAAAAGAGTTGAAAAGGAAATCATTAGAACCTGAGATGGCACCTCTTACCTGAGATGATATACAACTATCATCCTTCAAACTCACCGATTCAACCAGATCCAAAACAGCTGAGTCAACTCGCCCATCTCGATTCACTGCGAGTTTAAGTTCAGCTACTTTTAGCAACGCATCATCTCGTTCATGATTGTTCATGGACTCAGTGGTGAAAGGAGATAAAGCAACATTGAAGGAATCAAGAGCTGAGGTTGAATCTATACAGAAATATGAACACTGGCTAAGATTCGGAGACAGAGATCACACAAAATATAACATTAACCCACGAAAAATATAAGATGTAAATGAAAATGGTTACCTAAGATCGCGCCTCTGTCAAGACATCCAAAGATCATTGGGAGATCGAATGTTGTGTATAGTGGACAAAACCGAAGATCGTTGTGGACAAAACCGAAGATCCGAAGATCGCACCTCTGTCAAAAGCGAATCACAAATCACTGTGGAGATCAATTTTATTTTTCCAAAGCTATCGCACCTATGTCAAGAGATCCGTAGATCATTGGGAGATCTCATTCAATCTCCAGAGATCGAATGTTGTGTATAGTGGACAAAATCGGAGATCGTTGTGGACAAAACCAAAGATCCGAAGATCGCACCTCTGTCAAGAGTGAATCACAAATCACTGTGGAGATCGATTTTGTTTTTCCAAAGCTGGACATCGTTGGGGAAAGAGGGTTGGAGAGGGTAAAGTGAAAGGGAAAACTAATAACACGAGGACATTTGGATAATGAGGTTAATGCAGAGAATCATTTGAAGTAAAATACGTTTGTACCCTTGTGTTTGAATTTTAAAATAGAGGGGGAATAAATTGAAGTGTGTTAAAAAGAGGGGGAAATCATAGACTTGAGGGGTAAAATAGGAAGTTTAAAAACAATTAATCTTGATGACATCATACTTGAAGCTTATGACATACATAAGTTTCTTACTTTATTATATATATATAGAGAGAGAGAGAGATAGAGAGAAAGGCTCACCTACATCACACCTAGTTCTAGGCCCTAAGAATTTTTTTTCCAAATTTTTTATTTTTCATTTGAAACTAACCTTACAATAAACCCATATTCAAAAAATTAGGTCAAAATATATTTTGTAGCTATTTTTAAAAAATCCACAAAAACTGTTGGCGCAGACCATTATAAATAAGGTATTTTGAGCAGAATTTTGTGGATTTTTTAAAAATAGCTACAAAATGTGTTTTGACCTAATTTTTTGAATATGGGTTGATTAGAAGGCTAATTTCAAGAGAAACATAAAAAATAGAAAAATAAATTTTTTTAGGGCTTCGAACTAGGTGTGATGTATGGATGATGTATAGAGCATGATATAGGTGATCCTTCTCCTATATATATATATATATATATATATATATATATATATATATATATATATATATATATATATATATATATATATATATATATATATATATATATATATTAATTATAGGTGCCCAACCACAGGGGCACCAGGCGTAGCTTCTTTGGATTGGACATGCTGCAGCTTGTGTGGGAGTTGCATGTCATTGCAGTAGACGCTTCCTCTTTTTGGATCCTCAGATTCCTATTTAGTTCCTTAGTAGGGCATGTGTCGCCCATTTACAGACTTTTGTTTAGACTTGATAGGGATTTCATACACTTCTATTATTTCAGTATTCTTTTCTTATTTGGGATTATTTTATCTATCACATTGTCAGTGGTTGTGGTTATTTATTTGGATTTGAGTAATCTAGTTGGCATGTTTTATTGAATGATTGGTATCTTTATCAACTGTGTTATTCATTAACTGGTTTATACTTAAAAAAGGTTTTTATAACGGAATTTAATAAATAAAATAATTTAAATTGTTTTGACACTTAGCTTAATTATTTAGGGTGATTAAAACGGAAATTGTTTTCGCTAGTGATGCTAAGAAAGAACCACACCGTTCACTTTGATTTTTAATTTAATAAAGGACTGGTCATCCGGTATTTAATTATGCGAGGTGTTACAACGACCCCATGAGAGGCACAAACACCTCCCATGGGAACAATATAGCTCGTAAGAACTGATCGTGTGGTAAGGGACCTTCAGTTTGAGAGCACAGTGATAATTTCCAAAAATCTAGACATGGCCTTAAAAACATAAACATGTCGTTAGAGGGCAAAACTAGGAAACACCCCCCCCCCAAACGGCCCCGTGAGAGGCACAACTACCTTAGACGGGACCCATATAACTCGAAGGAACTGACATAATGGTCATGGGACGTTCGGTTTGAGAGCATGATGATTATTTGAGAATATTTAGACTTAGGCATGAAAACATAAACGTGTCGTTAGAGGGAGAATCCCCCCAAAAAATAAGAAGCCCCGTGAGAGACACTAACACCTCACATGGGACCAATGAAACCCGTAGGAACTGACCGCATGGTCATGAAGCACCCGGTTTGAGAGTCGAACGATAATTTGAAAAAATCTAAACTTAGGCTTAAAACATATCGTTAGAGGACGAAACCCCGAAACACCCCCCAAACAGCCTCGTGAGAGGAACCAACACCACGTACGGGACCAATACAACTCGTAGTAATTGATCGCATGGTCACGGGACCCCTGGTTTGAGAACACGATGATAATTTGAGAATATCTTGACTCGAGCTTAAAAGCATGCTGTTAGAAGAGAAATCTCGAAACTCCCATCCCTCCAAATGGCCTCGTGCGAGGCACTAACACCTTGCAAGGGAATAATGTAACTCGTAGGAACTGATTACGTGGTCATGGGACCCCCAATGCGAGAGAACACCAATAATTTGAAAATATTTAGGCTTAGGACTAAAAACATTTTGTAAGAGGGATAAACACTGAAACGTCCCTATAAGAGGCACCAACACATCGCACAGGACCGATGTAGATCGTAGGAACTGACTGCGTGGTCAAGAGACCCCAGGTTTGAGAGCACAAAGATAATTTGAAAGTATCTAGACTTAGTCTTAAAAACATAAACATGTCGTTAGAGGGCGAAACCCTGAAACACCCCCCAAGCAGGCCCCGTGAGAGGCACAACTACCCCGCACGGGACAAATGTAACTCATTGGAACTGACTCTATGGTCACGGGGCCCTCAGTTTGAGAACACTGTGATAATTTAAGAATATATATACTTAGGCATAAAAATATAAACATGTCGTTAGAGGGAGAAACCCCGAAACACCCCCAAACATCCCCATGAGAGACACTAACACCTGGATTGGGACCAATGTAGCTCATAGGACCTAATCGCATGGCCATGGGACCCCCGATTTGAGAGCACAATGATAATTTCAAAATTATATACTTAGGCTTAAAAACATGTTGTTAGAGGACGAAACCCCAAAACAAACCCCAAACGGTCCCGTGAGAGGAACCAACACCTCGCACGGGACCAATGTAACTCGTTGGAATTGAATGCGTTATCACGGGATACCGAGTTTGATAGAAAGGTGATAATTTAAAAATATCTAGACTAATGCTTAAAAATATGTCGTTAAATGGAAAAACCCCCCAAAACACCCCCTAAATGGCCCCGTGAGAGGCACAACACCTCACACAGGACCAATGCAACTTAGAGGAACTGGCCGCGTGATCACGGGACTGTCGGTTTGAGAACACGGTGATAATTTGAAAATATCTAGACTTAGACTTAAAAACATGGCGTTAGAGTGTGAAATCCCGCCCCCCCCCCCCCCCTCAACGGCCCGTGAGAGGCACCAACACCTCGCACGGGACAAATTTAACTCGTTAGAACTAACCGCGCGGTCATGGGACCCCTGGTTTGTGAACATGCCGTTAATTTTAGAATATCTAGACTTAGGCTTAAAAACATGCCTTAAGAAACACCCCCAAATAGCCCTGTGAGAGGCACTGGCACCTCACCCTGGACTAGTGCTACTTGTAGGAACTGATCGCGTGGTCCCGGGACCCCCAATTTGAGAACATGACAATAATTTGAAAATATCTAGACTTAGGCTTAAAAATATGCCGTTAGAGGGAAAAACCCCGAAACACCCACAAAACTGCCCCGTGAGAGGTGCCAACACCCTACACGTGACTAATGTAACTCATAGGAACTGACCACGTGATCACGAGACCCCGATTTGATAACATGATGATAATTTGAGAATATGTAAACTCAGGCTTAAAAGCATGTCATTAGAGAGCGACACCCCAAAACACCCCCTAAACGGTCTCGTGAGAGGCACCAACTCCTCGCACGGGACTAATGCAGCTCATAGGAACTGACTCCGTGCTCACGGGATCTCATTTTTAGAGCACGAAGATAATTTGTAAATATCTAGACTCGGGGTTAAAAACATAAACATGTCATTAGACGATGAAACCAGAAAACACCCCCTAAATGGCCCCATGAGAGGCACAACTACCTTGCATGGGACCAATGCAACATGTAGCCACTGACTGCATGGTCATAGGACACTCGGTTTGAGAGCACGTTGATAATATGAGAATATCTAGACTTAGGCATAAAAACATAAACATGCCGTTAGAGGGCAAAACCACGAAACACCCACCAAGAGGCCCCATGATAGGCACCAACACCTCGCATGGGACCAATGCAGATCTTAGGAACAAACCGAATGGTCACGGGACCCCCGGTTTGAGGGCACGATGATAATTTAAAACGTCTAGAATTAGGCTTAAAAGCATGCCGTTAGAGGGAGAAACCCTAACCCCCCCCCCCCCCCCAAACGGCCCCATGAGAGGTACCTTTACCTCGCACGGGACCAATGTAACTCTAGGAACTGACCGCATCGTTACGATACACCCAGTTTGAGAGCACGTCAATAATTTGAAAATATCTAGACATTGTCTTAAAAACATGTCGTTCGAGGACGAAACCCCGAAACACCCCCCAAACGGCCCCTTGAGAGGCACCAACACCTCGCACGGTACCAACATAACCTGTAGGAACTGATTGCGATCATGAGACCCCCGATTGGATAGCATGAAGATAATTTGAGAATATATACTTAGTCTTAAACACTTGAACATGTCGTTAGAGAGAGAAACCCCGCACCACACCCCAAATGGCCCGGTGAGAGGCATCAACACCTTGCACGTGACCAATATAACTCGTAGGAACTAATCACATTGTCATGGGACCCCTAATTTGAGAGAACTATGATAATTTTAAAATACCTAGTTTTAGGCTTAAAAACATAAACATGCCTTAAGAGGGCGAAACGCTAAAACACCCCCCAAACGGCCTCGAGAGAGGCACCGACACATCGCAGGGGACCAATACAACTCGTAGGAATTAACCACATGGTCACGGTACCCCCAGTTTGAGAACACTATGATAATTTGATAATATCTATCGCCATACTTAAAAGCATGTCGTTAGAGGGTGAAATCGCAAAATACCCCCAACGGCCTCGTGAGAGGCACCAACACCTCGCAAGGGACCATTGTAGCTTATAGGAACTGACTCTGTCATCACGGGATGCCCCATTTGAGATCACGATGATAATTTTTAAATATATAGACTTAGGCTTAAAAACATAAACTTGTCGTCAGAGGGAAAAACCCTGAAACATCCCCCAAACGGCCCTGTGAGAGGCACTACTTCCTCGCATGGGACCAATGTAACTCCTAGGAACTAACTGCATGGTCCTGAGACCCTCGGTTTGAGATAACGGTTATAATTTGAGAATATCTAGACTTAGACATAAAAATTTAAGCATGCCGTTAGAGGGCGAAACCTCGAAAAACCCCCAAATGGCCCCATGAGAGGCAGCAAAACCTTGCACCAGACCAATGTAGCTCATAGGAACTGACCGCATTATCACGGGGCACCCGGTTTGAGAGTAAGATGATAATTTGAAAATATCTAGACTAATGCTTAAAAACATGCGGTTAGAGGGTGAACCCCCGAAACACCCCACAAACAGCCCGTGACAGGTAACAACACCTCGCTCGGGACCGATGTAGCTGGTATGAACTGACCGCGTGGTCACGGAACTCCCAATTTGAGAGTACGACGATAATTTGAAAATACCTAGATTTAGGCTTAAAAACATAAATGTGCCATTTGAGGTAAAAATGCCAAAACACCCCCAAAATGGCCCTGTGAGAGATACCAACACCTCGCACGAGACCAATGCAGCTTGTAAGAACTGACCGCGTGATCACGTTCCCCTGGTTTGAGAACACGATGATAATTTGAGAATATCTAGACTTAGGCTTAAAAACATAAACATTCCGTTGGAGGGAGAAGCCCCGACCCCCCCCCCCCCCAAAAAAAAACAGTCAAGTGAGAGACACCAACACATCGCATAGGACCAATGCAACTCATAGGAATAGATCGTGTTGTCACAGGACCCCTGGTTTGAGAGCATGACAATAATTTGAAAAGTCTAGTCTTAGTCTAAAAAACATTTCGTTAGAGGGCGAACCCCGAAACACCCCCCAAACTAGCCTGTGAGAGGCACCAACTCCTCGAACGGGACCAATGTTACTTGTAGGAACTGATCGCGTGGTAACGGGACACCTAGGTTGAAAGCACAACGATAATGTGAAAATATTTAGACTTAGTCTTAAGAATATGTTATTCGAGAGCGAGACCGCAAAACACCCCCCAAATGGCCCCACAAGGAAGCACCAACACCTCGCACGGGACCAATGTAGATCAAAGGAACTGATCGCGTGGTCATGGGACCCTCGGTTTGAGAGCAGGACTATAATTTAAAAATACCTGGACTTAGGCTTAAAAACATAAAATGCCTTAAGAGGGAGAAATGCTGAAACACCCACCAAACATCCCCGTGAGAGGCACCAACACCTCGTATAGGACCAATACAACTCATAGGAATTGATTGCATGGTCACGGGACTCCCGATTCGAGAACATGATGACCATTTGAGAATATCAAGACTTAGGCTTAAAAGCATGCCGTTAGAGGGCGAAACCCCGGAACACTCCAAACGGCCTCGTGAGAAGCACCAACACCTCGTAAGGGACCAATGTAACTCGTAGGAAATGATTGTGTGGTCACGGGACCCTCAATTTTAGAGCACAGAGATAATTTGAAAATATCTAAACTTACCCTTAAAAATGTTCCGTAAGAGGGCCAAACCCCGTAACGTCTCCGTGAGAGTCACCAACACCTCGCACAGGACCGATGTATCTCGTAAGAACTGACCGCGTGGTCATGGGACCCCCAGTTTAAGAGCACAATGATAATTTGAAAATATCTAGACTTAAGATTAAAAACATAAACGTGCGGTTAGAGGAAGAAACAAAAAACACCCCCCAAACAACCTCGTGAGAGGCACAACTACCACGCACGGAACCAATCTAACTCGTAGAAAATGATTGCATGGTCACGTGACCTTTGGTTTGAGAGCACGGTGATAATTTGAGAATATCTAGACTTAGGCATAAAAATATAAACATGTCGTTGGAGGGAGAAACACCAAAACAACCCCCAAATGGCCCCATGAGAGGCACCAACACCTCGCAAGGGACCTTTGTAGCTCGTAGGAACTGACTGCGTGGTCACAGGACCCCCAGGTTTGAGAGCACGACGATAATTTGAAAAGTCTAGACTTAGGATTAAAAATATATCGTTAGTGGGAGAAACCCTGCAACCCCCCCCCCCCCCCAAGCAGCCCCGTGAGAGGCACCAACACCTCGCACGGGACCAATGTAACTCGTAGGAACTGAACGCATTGTCATGGGACACCCTATTTTAGAGTAAGACGATAATTTCAAAATATCTAGACATATGCTTAAAAACATGCCGTTAGAGGGCGACACCCCGAAACACTCCCCAAATGGCCCCGTGAGAGGCAACAACACCTCGCACGGGACCGATGTAGCTCGTATGAACTAATCATGTGGTCACGGAACCCCTAGTTTAAGAGAGCGATGATAATTTGAAAATACTTAGACTTAGTCTTGAGAACATAAACATGTCGTTAGAGGGGAAAATCCCAAAAGACCCCCTAAACGGACTCGTGATAGACACCAACACCTCGCACGGGACCAATGAAGCTCGTTGGAACTGACCGTGTGATCACGGGATCCCTGATTTGAGAAAATGATGATAATTTGAAAATATCTAGACTTTGGCTTAGAAACATGGGGTTAGAGTGTGAAACCCCGAAACACCTTTTAAACGGCCCATGAGAGGCACCCACACCTCGCACGGGACCAATTTAACTCACAGAAACTGACTGTGTGGTCATGGGACCCCCGATTTGTGAACACGGTGATAATTTGAGAATATCTAGACTTAGGCATAAAAACATTTCGTTAGAGAGTGAAACCTAGAAACACCCCCTAAACGGTCCCGTAAGAGGCACCAACACCTCGCGCTAGACCAGTGTTGCTCGTAGGAACTGACCGCGTGGTCACGGGACCTCCGATTTGAGAACATAACAATAAATTGCAAATATCTAGACTTAGGCTTAAAAACATACCGTGAAAGGGAAAACCCCTGAAACACCCACAAAATTACCCCTTGAGAGGCACCAACACCTTGCACGGGATCAATGTAACTCGTAGGAACTGATCGCGTGGTCATGAGACCCCCGATTTGAGAACACGATGATAATTTTAAAATATCTAGACTTAGGCTTAAAAACTATCGTTAGAGGGAAAACCCCCGAAACACCCCCCAAACGGCCTCGTGAGAGGCACCAACACCTCACACCGGACATATGTAACTCATAGGAACTGGCTGTGTGGTCCCGATACCCCCCGTTTGAGAGATCGACAATAATTTTAGAATATTCAGATTTAGGCTTAAATACATAAACATGTCGTTAAAGGGAAAAACCTCGAAACACCCCCCAAATGGCACCGTGAGACGCACCACCACCTCACACGGGTCCAATGCAGCTCGTAGGAACTGATCGCATGGTAAAGGCCCCCCTGATTTGAGAACATGATGATAATTTGAAAATATCTAGACTTAGCTTAAAAACATTATGTTGGAGGGCATAACCCCGAAACACCACCCAAACGCCCTAGTGGAAGGCACCAACACCTTGCACGAGACCAATGCAACACCTAGGAATTGACCACGTGGTCTCGGTACCCCCTATTTGAGAGCATGATGATAATTTTAAAAGTAAAGACTTAGTCTTAAAAACATGCCGTTGGAGGGCGAAATTCTAAAACACTCCCAAACAGCCCCGTGAGAGGCGCCAACACCTTGTATGGGACCAATGTAACTTGTAAGAATTGACCGCGTGGTCATGGGACCCCCGGTTTGAGAGCAAGGTGATAATTTGAAAATTTTTAGACTTAAGCTTAAAAACATAAACATGCCACCCCCGAAATAACCACCAAATAGCCCCGTAAGAGTCCCCAACACCTCGCACGATACCAATGCATCTTGTAGGAACTGACCATGTGATAACTTGACAACTGATTTGAGAGAACGATGATAATTTGAAAATATCTAAACTTAGGCTTAAAAACATGCAGTTAGATGGCAAAAACCTGAAACACCCACAAACCTGGCCCGTGAGAGGCACCAATACCTTACACGGGACCAATGTAACTCGTAGGAACTGACAGCGAGGTCAAGAAACTGCCGATTTGAGAACACAATGATAATGTGAGAATATCTATACTCAAGCTTAAAAGCATGACGTTACAGAGTGACACCCCGAAACACCCCTTAAACGGTCTCTTGAGAGGCACCAACTCCTCACACGGGACTATTGTATCTCCTAGGAACTGACTGAGTGCTCACGGGACCACCGGTTTGAGATCACGATGATAATTTGAAAATATCTAGACTTAGGCTTAAAAAAATGTCGTTAGAGGGCGAAACCCCAAACGCCCCCCAAACGGCCCCGTGAGAGGTACCGGCACCTCTCACCGAACACATGTAACTCGTAGGAACTGACCGCGTGGTCCCGGGAACCCCGGTTTGAGAGCACGATAATAATTTTAGAATATCTTGACTTAGTCTTAAATACATAAACATGTCGTTAGAGGGAAACCCCCCCCCCCCCCCAAACACTCCCCAAATGGCCTCGTGATAGGCACCAACACCTCACACGAGATAAATGCAGCTCGTACGAACTGACTGCATGGTCACAGGCCCCCTGGCTTGAGAACAAGACTATAATTTGAAAATATATAGACTTAGCTTAAAAACATTTCGTGAGAGACAAATGCAGCTCATAGGAATTGATCGTGTGATCTCGGGACTCCCTATTTAAGAGCACGATGATAATTTGAAAAGTTAATACTCAGGCTTAAAAACATGCCGTTGGAGGGAAAAACCCTGAAACACCCCCTAAACGGCCCCGTGAGAGGCACCAACACCTCACACTGGACCAATGCAACTTGTAGGAATAGACCACGTGATCACGGGACCCCCAGTTTGAGAGTGCCACGATAATTTGAAAATATCTAGACTTAGGCTTAAAAACATAAAGCGGTCGTTAGAGGGAAAACCCCCAAAACACCCACCAAACAGCCCCATGAGAGGCACTAACACCTCGCATGGGACCAATACACCTCGTAGGAACTGACCGCATGGTCCCGGGTCCCCCCCAGATTGAAAGTAAGGCGATAATTTGAAAATATCTAGACTAATGCTTATACATAGGTTGTTAGAGGGAAAAACCCCAAAACACCCCCCCCAAACGGCCCCGTGAGATGCACCAACACCTCGCACGGGACCGATGTAGCTCATATGAACTATTCGTGTGGTCATAGGAGCAACAATTTAAGAGCATGATGACAATTTGAAAATACCTGCATTTAGGCTTAAAATCGTAAACGTGTCGTTAGAGGGAAAAATGCCGAAACACCCCCCCCCCCCCAAACAGCCCCATGAGAGACATCAACACCTCGCATGAGATGAATGCAGTTCGTAGGAACTGACTGCATGTTCACGGGACCCCCAATTTTTTAACACGACGATAATTCTGGTCGTTAGAGGGAAACACTCTAAAACACCCCCAAATAACCCCGTAAGGGGCACCAACACCTCGCGCTGGACCAGTGTTGCTCGTAGGAACTGACTGCATGGTCACGGGACCTCCAATTAGAGAGCACGGTGATAATTTGAAAGTATCTAGACATTAGCTTAAAAAAATGCCGTTAGAGGGTAAACCCCCAAATTATCCACCAAATGGCCCGGTGAGTGGCACCAGCACCTCGTAAGGAACCAATGTAACACATAGGAACTAATCGCGTGTTCACGAAACCCCCAATTTGAGAGCACAAAGATAATTTGAGAATACCTAGACTTAGGTTTAAAAACATAAACATGTCGTTAGAGGGAAAAATCCCAAAACACCCCCCAAACGGCCTGGTGAGAGGCACTAACACCTCGCACATGACCAATGCAAGTTGTAGGAACTGATCGTGTTGTCACGGGACCCTAGGTTTGAGAGCATGACGATAATTTGAAAAGTCAAGATATAGGCTTAAAAACTTTTTGTTAGAGGGAAAAACACCGAAACACCACCCAAGCTACCCCGTGAGAGGCACCAACACCTCGCACGAGACCAGTGTTACTCGTTGGAATTGATCACGTGGTCACGGGACACCCGGTTTGAGAGCATGGTGATAATTTGAAAATATCTCAACTTAGTCTTTAAAACATGCTGTTAGAGCACGAAATCCCGAAACACGCCCCAAACGGCCCCTTGAGAGGCACCAACACCTCGCACGGGACCAATGTAGCTCATAAGAAGTGACCGCATGGTCATAGGGACCCCCGGTTTGATAACAAGATGATAATTTGAGAATATCTAGACTCAGGCTTAAAAGCATGCCGTTAGAGGAAGAAACCCCAAAACACCCCCCAAATGGCCTCGTGAGAGGCACCAACACCTCGTTAGGGACCAATGTAGCTCATATGAATTGATCGTGTGGTCACGTTCCCCACGGTTTGAGAGCACGTAGATAATTTGAAAATATCTTGACTTAGTCTTAAAAACATGTCGTAAGAGGGCAAACCCCCGAAACGGCCTCGTGAGAGGCACCAATACCTCACACCGAACCAATGTATCTCGTAGGAACTGATCGCATCGTCATAGGATCCTCGATTTGTGAGCACAACGATAATTTGTAAATATTTAGACTTCGGCTTAAAAACATAAACATGCTGTTGGAGGTGAAAACCCTGAAACACCCCTCAAACGGCCCCGTAAGGGGCACAACTACCTCACACAGGACCAATGTAACTCATAGAAACTAACTGCATGGTCACGGGACCCTCCGTTTGAGAGCACGGTGATAATTTATGAATATAGAGAGTTAGGATTAAAAATATAAACATGCCATTAGAGGGAAAAACCCCGACACACCCACCAAACGGACCCATGAGAGGTACCAACACCTCGCATGGGACCAATGCAACTCGTATGAACTAACCACGTGGTGATAGGACCCTTGGTTTGAGAGCACGATGATAATTTGAAAAGTACAAACTTATTCTTAAAAACATGTCGTTAAAGGGTGAAACCTCGAAACACCCTCCAAATGACCCCGTGAGAGGCATCAACACCTCACACGGGATAATTGTAACTCGTAGGAACTGACCACATTTTCACGGGACACCCAGTTTGAGAATATGACGATAATTTGAGAATATCAAGATGTAGGCTTAAAAACATGTCGTTAGAGGGAGAAACCCCTAAACACTCCCCAAACGACCCCATGAGAGGCACCAACACCTCGTACGGGACCAATGCAGCTCGTAGGAACTGAACGCGGGTTCATGGGACCACCTATTTGAGAGAACGATGATTATTTAAAAAGACTAGACTTAGGCTTAAAAACATGACGTTAGAGGGAAAAACCTCGAATCACCCCCAAACGGCCTCGTGAGAGGCACTAACACCTTGCACAGGACCAATGTAACTCTTCGGAACAGATCACATGGTCACGGGACACCCGATATGAGAGCGCGTGGATAATTTGAAAATATCTAGGCTTGACATAAAAACATGCCGTTATAAGGCAAAACCCCGAAACACCCCCAAACGACCTCGTGAGAGGCACCAACACCTCGCACGAGACCATTGTAGTTCATAAGAATTGATGCGTGGTCATGGGACCCCCGATTTGAGATCACGATGATAATTTGAGATTATCTAGACTTAGGCTTAAAAATATAAACATGTCATTAGAGGGCGAAACCCCAAAACACCCTTCAAACTGCTCGATGAAACGCACCAACACCTCGCACGGGACCAATGCAACTTATAGGAACTGACCGCTTGGTCATGGGACCTCCAGTTTTAAAACATGATGATTATTTGAAGATATCTAGACTTAGGCCTAAAAACATGTCGTTAGAGGGTGAAACACCGAAACACCCCCCAAACGGTCATATGAGAGGCACCAACCCCTTGCACGTGACCAACGTAACTCGTAGGAACTGAATGCTTGGTCACAGGACCCCCAATTTGAGAACACGATGATAATTTGATAATATCTAGACTTCGTATTAAATACATAAACATGTCGTTAGAGAGCGAAACCCTGAAACACCCGCAAACGCCCCCGTGAGAGGCACTAACACCTCGCACCAGACACATATAACTTGTAGGAACTGACCGCGTGATCCTGGGACCCCTGGATTAAGAGAACGATAATATTTTGAGAATATCTAGACTTAGGCTTAAATACATAAACATGTCGTTAGAGGGAAAAATCCCAAAACACCCCCCAAACGGTCCTGTGAGAGGCACCGACACCTCAAACGGGACCAATGCAGCTCGTAGGAACTGACTGTGTGGTCATGGGTCCCCTGGTTTGAGAACACAATGATAATTTGAAAGTATCTAGATATAGGCTTTAAAAAAATTCCACTAGAGGGCGAAACCCCGAAACACCCACTACATGGACCCATGAGAGGCATGAACACCTCGCACGGGACCAATGCAGCTCCTAGGAACTGACCGCGTGGTCTCTGGACCCCCAATTTGAGAGGACGACAATAATTTGAAAAGTATATACTTAGGCTTAAAAACATGCCAATAAAGGCCGAAGCACCCCCCAAATAGCCTAGTAAGAGGGACCAACACCTCGCACGGGACCAATGTATCTCGTAGGAACTAATCGCGTGCTCATGATACACTGGGTTTGAGATCAAGATGATAATTTGAAAATATGTAGACTTAGGTTAAAACACATTTCGTTAGAGGACGAAACCCCAAAACACCACCCAAACGGCCCCATGAGAGGCACTAGCACCTCGCACGGGACCAATGTAACTCATAGGAACTGACCGCGTGATCATGGGACCCCCATTTTGAGAGCATGGTGATAATTTTGAAAATGTCTATACTTAGGCTTAAAAACATAAACATGCCGTTAGAGGATGAAACCTCAAAATACCCCCAAAACGACCCCGTGAAAGGCACCAACACCTCGCACGAGACCAATGCAACTTGTAGGAATAGACCGCGTGATCACGGGACCCCCGATTTAAGAACGTGAGGGAAATTTGAAATTATCTAGACTTCGACTTAAAAACATGCCGTTAGAGGGAAAAACCCCGAAACACCCCCCAAACGGCCCCGTGAGAGGCACCAACACCTCGCACCGGACCAATGTAACTCGTAGGAACTGATCGCGTGGCCACAGGACCTCGATTTGATAGCACGACGATAATTTGAGAATATCTAGACTTAGGCTTAAAAACAAAAATGTGATGTTAGAGGGAAAAACTCCGAAACACTACCCAAACGGCCCCGTGAGAGGCACCAACACCTCGCACGGGAACAATGCAACTCGTATGAAATGACCGCATGGTCACGGGACCCCCAGTTTGATAACACGATGATAATTTGAGAATATAACTAGGCTTATTCTTAAAAACATGCCGTTAGAGGAAGAAAGCCCGAAACACCCCACAAACGGCCCCTTGATAAGCACCAACACCTCGCAAGGGACCAATGTAACTTGTAGGAACTAACCGCGCAGTCACAGGGCCCCGCTTTGAGATCACGATGATAATTTGAGAATATCTAGACTTAGGATTAAAACCGTGCCGTTAGACGGTGAACCCCCCCCCCCCCCCCCCAAAAAAAAAAGCCCTGTGAGAGGCACCAACACCTCGTACAGGACAAATGTAACTCATGGAAACTGACTGCATTATCACGGGACCCTCGGTTTGAGAATATGATAATAATTAGATAATATCAAGATGTAGGTTTAAAAACATGTCGTTAGAGTGCGAAACCCCGAAACACTCCCCAAACGGCCATGTGTGAGGCACCAACACCTCGCATGGGACCAATGCAGCTTGTAATAACTGATTGCATGGTCATGGGACCCCCGATTTAAGTGCATGATGATTATTTGAAAAGTTTAGACTTAGGCTTTAAAATATGCCGTTAGAGGAGGAAACCCCGAATAACCCTCAAACGGCCTCGTGAGAGGCACTAACACCTTGCATTGGACCAATGTAACTCGTAGGAACTCATCGCATGGTCACAGGATACCCGGTTTGAGAGCATAACGATAATTTTAAAATATCTAGGCTTTTACTTAAAAACATGTTGTTACAGGCAAAACCCCGAAACACCCCCCAAATGACCTCATGGGAGGCACCAACACCTCGCACGGGACCATTGTAGCTCTTAGGAACTGATTGCATGTTCACAGGACCACAGGTTTGGGAGTACGACTATAATTTTAAAATATCTAGACTTAGTCTTGAAAACATAATCATGTCATTAGAGGGCGAAACCCTGAACTCCCCCCCCCCCCCCAAACGGCCCCGTGAGAGGCACAACTACCTTGCAAGGGACAAATGAAACTCTTAGGAATTGACCACTGGTCATGGGCCCCCCGATTTGGGAACACGACTATAATTGGAAAATATCTAGACATAGGCTTAAAAACATTCCGTTTGAGGGTGAAACACCAAAACACCGCCCAAATGGCCCAGTGAGATTCACCAACACCTCGAATGGGACCAATGCAGCTCATTGGAATTGACCGCGTGGTCACGAGATGCTCGATTCGAGAGCACGATGATAATTTGAAAATATGTAGAGTTAGGCTTAAAAACATAAACATGCCATTAGAGGGAGAAACCCCAAAACACCCCACAAATAGCCCCGTGAGAGGAACCATCACCTCGCACGGGACCAATGTAACTTATAAGAACATACTGCATGGTCACGAGACTCCGATTTGAGAACACGATGATAATTTGAGATTATCTAGACTTGGGTTTAAAAATATAAACATGTTATTAGAGGGCGAAACCCCAAAAACCCACCCAAATGGCCCCATGAGAGGCACCAACACCTCGTATGGAACTAATGCAGTTCGTAAACACTAATGCGTGGTCATGGAACCCCCGATTTGATAATATCTAGACTTATGCTTAAGAACATAAACATGTCGTTAAAGGGAGAAACCCCAAAACACCCTTCAAACGGCCCGATGAAAGGCATTAACACCTCGCACGGGACCAATGAAACTTATAAGAGCTGATCGCCTGGTCACCGGACCCCCAGTTTCAAAACACAATGATAATTTCAAAATATCTATACTTAGGCGTAAAAACATATCGGTATAGGGTGAAACCCTAAAGAAACCCCCGAACGGTAGCGTGAGAGGCACCAACCCCTTGCACGGGACCAATATAACTCATAGGAACTGAATGCGTCATCATGAGACCCCCAATTTGAGAGCACGATGATAATTTGAGAATATCTAGACTTGGTATTAAATACATAAACATGTCATTAGAGGGCGACCCCGAAACACCCCCAAACAGCCTTTTGAGAGGCACCAACACCTCGCATGGGACCAATGTTACTCGTAGGAACTAACCACATGGTCACAGGACCCTCGGTTTATGAGCGCGACGATTATTTGAGAATATCTAGACTTAGTCTTAAAAATATAAACATGTCGTTAGAGGGCAAAACCTCGAAACACCCCCTAAATTGCCCCGTGGGAGGCACAAACACCTTGCGCGGGACCAATGCAACTCGTAAGAACTGACCGCGTGGTCATGGGAGCCCCAGTTTGAGAACACGATGATAATTTGAAAATATCTAGACTTGGGATTAAAAACATGTTATTCAAAGGAAAAACTCCGACACCCCCCCCCCCCAAAAAAAAAACATCCTCGTGAGAGGCACCAACCCTTTGTACAGGTCTAATGGAACTCGTAGGAACTGACCGTGTAGTCACAGGACCCCCAGTTTGAGAGCACGCCGATAATTTGAGAATATCTAGGCTTAGGCTTAAAAACATAAACATGTCGTTAGAAAGCGAAATGCCGAAACACTCCCCAAATGGCTCCGTGAGAGAAACCAACACCTCGCACGGGACCAATGCAACTCATAGGAAATAACCGCGTGCTCACAGGACCCTCGATTTGAGAACACGATGATAATTTAAAAATATCTCGACATTGGCTTATGAACATGCCGTTAGACGGAGAAACCCTGAAACACCCCTCTAAACGACCCTGTAAGAGGCACTAATACCTCGCACGGGACCAATGTTACTTGTAGACACCCCATTCTAACACCCCCTAACCTCTCTGTAGGTCCCTAGCACCTCCCCGTATCGCTACAAACATAAGTCATACCCAAGTACTGACCTAGAGGCCATCGGGCACTCCCTGGCTTCATTTGACCAAAAGTCAAACTCTTCAGCTCGACCGAGACTGAATGAATTTCCAAAGGGCACTGAAGCCCCTTTCCAACGGTCCATCCCGTGCGTGATTCTGACTTACAGTGCGGACGAACGATCCGTTTTACTCTGAAAAGTCACCGAATGCTTACAGGCCCTGGTTGACCAAAGTCAACTGCCCAAACTGATTCAAACTCTTTGGAATTCTATGTACGCCTCCTAAACTTTCCAACGGTCTGCCATGTGCATGATTTTGACTTACCATGCGGACGAACGAACCATTTACGTCCGACCATCCCCTGTCCAAAGGACCGACAAACGCTTTCGAGCCACCTTTAACCCAAAGTCAACTCCTAGACTCGGGAGCAGTCCAAAAGACTTTCACAGGTATATGAATTACATTTCCAATGGTTTGCCTCGTGTGCGATTTGGATAAATGGTTTGCGCTATACGACCGATATTCTGAAGGAACCTGAAAAAGACTGCCAAAGAGCAGGTTCCAAACCTTGCCTATCGGCAGTGTGCCTAAAAAAACCTGCTGATTGGCAGGACCAATACTATGCCGATCGGCAATGCTAGGCCTATAAAAAGGAGGGCCTGACCTCATTACAATGGGAGATAATATCTGAAATCCATCACTCTCAGTGAGCTCAGAAAACCTCTCTCGAAGTCAGTGTGATTTCCCCATATAAATCCCTTTCCAACTTTCACCTTTCATCATCTTTTTCATCAAACTTGATGAATTAACTACCCTCCATCATCACTCAATTGCAAGGGCTTCTCTCCAACATCCAAAATCCAGCTCAAGATCTTCAAGAAGGTCCAGCTTTCTCAACTCTCTCTTCTAATTCTCCTAAATTAGCATTAACTTATTTTATTACTTAGCACTTTTCTTCTCTCATCTCATATATCCTAATATACTTTTTATCTATTATTATTGCACATCTCTTATTTTCATATAAATTAAACCCCAAAAAAATAAGAAAAATTGGGTTTGCCCATAAATTCTAAACGGGAATTCTCACACTTTTCTCACACTTTTCTCACAACTAAAACACTCTTTTACACACACACACATATAAGAGAAGTCCCCGGTTGGATTTATGGGATAAATCCCACCCCTCGTTTTGCATACGTACTACGTGGACTTTGATGCCTCTATAGGCTACGTAGGCATCTCGGGGTAAAACTCGAGACTCGAGTCCTATTACTACTTTTTTCCTATGTTTCTATATTCTTTAAACTTAACTCTTTTAGATTCTATTTGTTTATATACACATATATTTTTCTTAGTGGTGTATTATTCCATATGCTTTATCATCCCATTATAACGATCAACACAAGGATAATTGCGTATATCCTATTTTCTAATATTACTTTTGGGAACATTCCTACGGATGACTCGCTTTATCTCTTCCATGATACAAGTCGATGATTCCTATCTCCACTACATATACACATGCACACATATCACGGGGAAATAAAGGAAAATAGCAATAACCCGTGAGAGACCGTAAGGGCGGAATGGGTGCCTAACACCTTCCCATTTTGTAACTTAGCCTCCGAACCCTTCTCGAATCATTTTGGTTTCGTCTGTATCAATATGTCTTTGGATGATGTCCCTCGGGATGGCTCCCTTTTCTTTTGTCTATTTTGAGTAAAATAGACTGGAGACTCCATCTCTCTACATTTTTCACGTCATCACCGACGCCGGCTGAAGTGCTCTCGATAGGGATGTGCGGGACCAAGATCCTATCGATATTGAAGATACCCTCTTCTCTCTCTCTCCCGTCGCGAGGATTGGGCATGGCCATAGTGGCAATTCCATTGGGGATACTTCATTTTGAGGGTTAGACTCTATTTACATGGGTGTTTTATTTTCTCATATATCTCCCTATTTGCATGTCCCTCTTTACTATTCATGTGTACCTCATGCTTATGCTTATATTCACACACTTGTAGAAGATTCTCCATGTACACTTTGCACCACGTGCACCTAGGATCACATATGTCAATACGTTGCACGCATCACCCATCCATACTTGGTATACCATTGGTACTTGTACTTTGCTCCCTGCTAGGCATGATCAAGAAAGATACTCTTATCATAAGATATTAATAAGAGAATCATGCATGATTCACATGACATCACCAAAGAGCATTGGTATTGACCAAAATTTGTCCAGTAACTGGAGGGTCACTTTGTGATGGGTGCTGGTCCGACAGGGAGAAGTTAGCCTAAGAGATATGACTCTCACCTTCCATTGTCCAAGTACCTTCGACCTATATTGAACGGTTCCCCCGCATCGTACCGCTTGACCGAAGTCATGACGGGAGGTATATCGCAGGGAAATCATTCACTTATGACGAGTATATCGAATTCTCTATCACATGTACCGTCCCCACGAGGTATATAGTGAGGCAATTCACATACACTCGGGTATATCAAATGGCTTGTCCACACATACTAATTTCCCTCAAAAGCAAGACGTATATCATGGAAGTCACGCCAAAGGGGGGAACCCTTTATGATTCACCCAACCAACTGCATACCCACATATATGTGTCAAGTCTAGGACACACATGTTAGATTGTCGATTTCGACCCAAAACTCTGCCGAAATTTTGGGTCGGCCTGCTGCCTAAATCTTTGTTCATTTTTAAAATAGGACCCTACCCGTGAGCGTGGTTTCAAGTCCAACCATAGCTTTGCTTGTGTTACAAACCCAACTTTTCTAGGCTCGGGTCCCGTCTGGCATTTCATTTTTGCATTTAGGAGAATTTAATACAAGTGAGAACATAATAATTATAATAATAATGCTGAGACCTGTCTCCCAAAAACATTGCTCCGTTCTTTATCAAAAATCCAAAAACATTTCTCCATTCTTTATCCAAAATCCAAAAGCATTTATCCCTTCTTTATCAAAAATCCAAAAATATTTCTCTTTTCTTTATCCGAAATCCAAAAATATTTTGTCTTTCAATCTCAAAAAAAGAATATCAAAAATATTTTCATCCTTTTTTGTCAAAAATAAATCCCATTTTACGCCTTCTTAGGTCGATCGCACGCCCTTGTCCTGACTCCTTATTGGCTTCAGTCTTCAGTCAAATCACCCCGGAGTTCTGTCCGTTCCCATGCTACCTCTTTTGAGTCTGGTATCCATCCACTTTCTATGGAGAACACAAATAAAGTACCAGTTGCACATCCAAATCTGACGGCAGTCTTAGCTCAGCTCTTGTCCATGTTTGATAACCTCCAGATTGAGGTTCGAGAGATGCAACGAAACTAGGTTCC
Organism: Sambucus nigra; assembly: GCA_949130495.1. Taxonomy (NCBI): domain Eukaryota; kingdom Viridiplantae; phylum Streptophyta; class Magnoliopsida; order Dipsacales; family Adoxaceae; genus Sambucus; species Sambucus nigra. Next base: position 94,470,196 of record OX422216.1, on the reverse strand, counting down.
TGTTCCTCAAAAGCCCGAGGCCCTATTCACTCATGTTACGGGTCCTCCCGAGCCTATCTGGGTTACCGAAGAGTACCAGCATGCTCCACATTCCCCTCCTGCTAATAGGCCGCCACCTGCCCAGCTTCTTATGCCGAAACTTGCCCAGCCTGGGGCTAACTTGCCTATGATCATTGATCCGAAAGAAGAAGAATTGAATAAGGTCAAAGAAGATCTCAAGATGCTAACTAAGAATTTTGATCAGGTCTGAGTCTCTGGAAATTATATGGACTACACCTACATGTCTCCTTATCCTAAGGTGAGGTTACCCGAGAAGTTCAAGATGACGAATATCGAGAAATTCGGAGGAAGTGGACCCCTAGTTGTTCATCTTCGTAGATATCACATTCTATGACTCTCCTAGGGGCTTCTGAAGAAGTGATGGCCCAATTATTTCAGCAAATTTTGAAGGATAGCTCCCTCTGATGGTTTTTGTATCTCGAAGAGTCTAGAATCCGTAGCTTTAGCCTGAGGATTCATGTCGTAGTACAAATACAATGAAGAGCTTGAGGTCACCCGTCGTGATTTGGAGTTGCTCAAACAGAACTCTAGGGAATCAGTCAGTAACTTCATAGCTCGATGGAGGGAAAAAGCAGCCACTATGACTAATCGGCCATCCGAGGAAGAACAAGTTAACATAGTGAAGAAGAACTTCTTACCCCATGTTCGAGCAATAATGGGAGGATAATGCTATCCCCACTTCCGAGCTCTCAGAGAAGCAGGAGTAGAAATCGAGGAAGGTCTTGCTAAAATAGAAATTGAACCAAAGAAAGTGTCCAGACAGTTCACCTCTAGAAAATATGATAAGCTTGCCAGTGTTGTAGTCTCAACCATCAACAACATCTCTCAACCAACCACTTCGTGGGCACCAGAAATTTTTCCTATCCCAGTCCGAAAGTAATACACCAAGCTCCATGCTCCCCTCTACAAAGTTTATCAATCCTTATTAAGATGAAACCTTATCAAAACCTTGGACCCCCGTCCATTGACAAATCCACTTCCAAGAAACTTCAAGGCAGATGCCCACTACGCCTTTCACCAGACTGTTGGCCATGTCATCGACCAATTCTTTCACCTCCGAAACATAATCCAAGGTCTAATTGACTGGGGTACCATTGCCCCACCAGCCAATCCTAATCCAAACACTACTCACAACCCAGTCCCAAATCATGCCAATGCCATCTTCTTTGAAGAGATCCCATAATTTGATCCTTCAACTCAAATCACACACCTATACTCTCCCAAACCTCTCCAAACTTGCCCATATTTACTCCTACACCCTGTTAGCCTCTCTGATCAAGCACTGTCACTCCTTACCAGAGCATGAATCGCTATCCGTACCTGTTTAGAAAATGGAAGTATGGAATTATTATAAGTGTTAAACCAACTCCTAGAGTTCAGGCTGAAATTTCCCCCACAGATGATCATTGATTGCCAAAAGATCAGTACGCTGTTTTTGGAAGCATGGAAATGGGCTCGAGAGTCAGACAATTGGGTAGTACTAATTGATGAAGTTAGACTAGATGACGTTGTCCAGATCATGGCAGAATCATTCAGGAAAACCAACGATATTTGCAGTATGACCGAGTTACTTGATATTTTGAAGCTATAAGGATGCCTGGTCCCTTCACCCTTACTTATCCCTAGAGAATGGGAAGACCTGTATGAAGAAGCTATTAAAGTTGTGGAGTGCATTGACTTTACATGGAAGGCCGAAATTATTGCCACCGGATGGGGGGAAGAATTCGAAGATTCAAATAAAGGGAAAGCCTCAGAGAAAACTGGCCTGATAGCCGACATATATAGGGTGATATCATTTGAGGAATGCCTCGGAGAAATAAACAACATGGCAGAACAACTCGAGATTGACAAAGAAATAGGGTTCATGTTCTTCCCTTCTTCAGCAAATCACATGATCGGATCACGGAGGCATTACTAGATCCCAAGCTCACTACCAGCTAATGATAAGGGGAAGGGCGTTAAAAACATTCCTATACCAAAAATGACCCTCGAGGAAAGCAAGATCCTCGATCAACTGAAGAAAAAACAAGCTAATATCACTCTATGGGGGCTTTTCATATCTTCCCAGCTACACATAAATGCTTTGATCAAATTGCTCACTGGACCCATAGTTCCTCCTTCCACCACTCCAGAAGAAGAGATAAATTTAGTTGGATCCCTGACCTCTACCCGAATGCTATCCTTCTCGAAAGAAGAAATCCCCAGAATCGGGCTAAACCACAATTATGCACTCGATATCTCCGTTAAAGTTATGGGAAAGATCGTACCACTCTCTCTTATCGATAATGGATCTGCCTTGTATGTCTACCCATTAAAAACCTTCAAATGATTAGGACTAAAGGAAAGTGACCTCGCTCCAACCTTCGTTGCGGTGCGTGCCTACTATAATACCCGTTGGGAGGTGATGGGATCCATAAAACTTATAATAGGGGCTGGCCCTATAAACCCTATCGTTGAATTCTAAGTTATTGACATCCCATCTTGTTTCAACTAGTTGCTCGGACGACCTTGGCTCAACATTATTAAGGGTGTGTCTTCCTCACTCCATCAGAAATTGAAGTTCTTCACCGACGGACGAGTCATCACCATTTTGGGCGATGATGACAATGTCTTGGGTGCGAGTACTAGCAATCCAGTCGTTGAGATATAGCACAGGTCAAATGATATATGCCTTTCACGATTCTGAGTTAAGCCACTTCTACTCCCGACGGGGGATGATTTCAAAGAAAGGGTTTGTCCAGAATACGACCCTCATGGAAATGTTAATGTGATTTAGATGTTCAAAAACATAAACTTCATGCCCGAATTGGGGCTAGGACAAAGACAACAAGGGATAATTGAGCCAATTGAACTGAAAAAAGCTTTCCCTCCTTGTGGTTTGGGGTATCAACCATCATAACAAGAGCTCAGAATGATCTGCTAGTCTCGACCAAAGAGAAGATTAGATTGCATCCAGACTATCCCAGGTGATTCCTTGAATAAATGATTCAACAAAGAAGGTGAAGACTTCCCCTTTTGTGGATTTATGAAACCGTGGTATGACCATACAAACAAGAAGATAAAGCTTGGAATGGAGATATTTTTCCAAGACAGCTACCCATGGGCCAAAAATTCCCAACACCATGTACAACCACTCATCAAAGACACCGCAGATTCTGAGGGAAGTGATTTCTAGGATTCGTTTGGCTTACAGACACTGGGGCTGACACTCTGCATGGTTTATTCAGGCACTACATCACTAGATCCATCCCACCTGATTAAAGATGTTAATACACCTCTCCTTAACTGGCTTGCTACGCCGGTTCTGCCTGTTGAAATCCCACCTAACCCCAATGATTACCCAATCTCTTCTTCTGTTGTCTATCCTTGCACAAATGTAATCAAGACCTCCTTTGATGAGATTCTCAATGTTGTTTTTCCAATTAATGAAATAAATGAAGATTTTGAGTATCTTATTGTGCCTTACATTAATTGTTTAGATTCTAATCAAACTTTTGATGATGATGATTTTGCAAATGAATAATTATTAACTAATATAAATAAGGTTAATAACAAACAACATAACCACGTTCAAGTTAAAGAAGAAGAAATTGTTATTGTTAACCTCGGTTCTAGTAGCCAATTGCGCGAGATTAGGATAGGGGCTACTCTCGACGAGCATGATCGCTCACAACTTGAAGAATTACTAAAGGGATTTATGGATAGCTTCGCATGGTCCTATGACGATATGCACGACATTGATCCTAAAATAACTCAACATGAGATTCCCAATCTTCCGGATTAAAAGTCGATTAAATAGAAGTTGAGAAAGCTCCGCATCGAATGATCACTCAAAGTCAAAGAAGAGGTGGTCAAACAGCTGAACGTGGGCTTCATTCATGTCATCGAATATCCCACATGGCTAGCTAACATAGTGCTTGTGCCGAAATCAGGAGGGAAAGTTCAGATGTGTGTAGACTACCGGGATTTGAACAAAGCCTATCAAAACTATGATTATCCGCTACCCAATATCGACATGATCGTCGACAACACAGCTAGTCATGCTCTCAAGTCATTCGTCGACGAGTTTGCTGGATACAATTAAATCAAAATGCACCCAGATCACCAAGAAAAAACCGCGTTCATCCACCGTGGGGAACCTTTTGCTACACTATTATGCCATTTGGTCTCAAGAATGTTAGGTCTACGTACTAGAGGGCTGCCACAACCATCCTGCACGATCTAATTCATAAGGAGGTCGAGGTCTATGTGGACGATATGAATATAAAATCCAAAACTAGAGAAGGTCATGTTCTCGCCCTTCGAAAGTTCTCCGAACGACTACGATGGTATCTGATGAGACTCAATCCACATAAATTTGTCTTCGGCGTTACAAATGGGAAACTCTTGGGATTCATGGTCAGTGAGAATGGTATAGAAGCACATTCGGCCAAGCTAAAAGCCATACTTGAGATGACACCTCCCTGAACGGAGAAAGAAGTCCGTGGATTCCTTGGGAAATTACAATACATTAGTCGGTTCATCAGCCAGCTAACCTCAATCTGCGAACCTATTTTCAAACTCCTCCGAAAGGATTCAACTAAGGTTTGGAACGAAGCCTGCTAAGAAGCTTTTGACCGAATAAAACAATATCTAAACCAACTTTCGGTACTCATGCCACCACATCTTGGTCTCCCCTTGCTTCTATACCTAACCATAACCGACACTCCAGCTGGGGCTTTGCTAGCCCAATACCTTGAAGATCCCTACAAAGAAAGAGCCATCTATTACGCCAGTCACAAATTGGTTGGGTATGAAGTCAACTACACTGTTTTGGAAAAAGCATGCGGCGCGCTTGTTTGGGTCACCCATAAGTTGCGATACTACATGCTCCTCTTCCCCATCAAACTTATATCCCAAATGGACCCCATCAAGTACCTGCTCGAGAAACCCACCTTATCAAGCTGAATGTCTCGATGGTTGATGCTTCTAGCCAAGTTTGATATCGTGTATGTCACGTAGAAAGCCATGAAAGGAAGAGCCATCTCTGACTACCTCGCAGACTACCCTACAGAAGAAGCTGATGACTGGATCTAAAAATTCCCAGATGAAAACATCCTCTGCGCTGATCAAGACGACCTTCGATGGCAAACGTTCTTTGATGGAACTGCCAACAAAAAGGGATATGGCATCGGGATACTTCTGATTGCCCCAGATGACTCCCACACTCCCATCACTATCAAATTGGATTTCCCATGCACCAATAACATGATTGAATACGAGGCGTGTACAGTAGGTCTCAAAGTTGCTCTCAAGAGAGGAATTCAATGCCTAGATGTCTACGGGGATTCTTCCCTCATCATTGGTCAAGTGCTCAGAAAATGGAAAGTCAAGGATGAGAAACTCCAACCCTTCCATGCCCACTTAGAAGAACTAGCCTCCCAATTCCAAGACATCACCTTCCATTACCTACCTCGAGCAAAAAATAACCTAGTCGATGCCCTTGTTACCCTAGACTCTATGGTTGACATGCCAAAAGGAATAATAATGGGCCCCTTGCTAGTTTAAAAGCAAGATAAACCAACCCATTGCCACCATATTGAGCTCGTCACCATAGAATATCCCGAGTTAGGTAATTTCTAGTACTATGATATCAGGCACCTTCTGAAGCATGGTAAGTATACCGAGGGTTCTAATAAGAAAGATCGAGAAACCCTCCGATGACTGGACACCCAGTACATCCTCTGTCACAAATAATTATTAATGAGAAACTTCGATGGAACCCATCTACACTGCATCGCAGGGGCTGACATTGAAGAGGTAATGCAGAGAATCCACAGCGGGGAATGCAGGCCCCACATAAATGGCCACATGCTTGCCAATAAGATCATACTACAAGGCTACTACTGGACCACCATGATCCAGGATTGCACCACCTATGTCCGACGATGCCTCAAATGCCAACAGTTCTCCAACTTTCAACACCTGCCTCCGCGTGAATTATATAACATGACTTCTCCCTGGTCATTCTCCACCTGGGGCATCGACATTATAGGGAGGGTTACACCCAAGGCCTCCAATGGGCATGAATTTATCCTATTTGCCATTGATTACTTGACCTAATGGGTCGAAGATGAGTCATACGCAGTCCTAAATGCTAAAAAAGTGACCAAAATCATCAAGAAAAACATCATCTGCCGATATGGAGTCCCGCGCGAGCTAGTGTCAGATAACGGGTTGCATTTCGAGGCAGAAGTCACAGAAGTGGTCAACGAGTATGGAATTTAAAGAGACAAATCTTCTCCCTACCGACCTCAGACCAATGGTGCAGTCGAGGCTGCTAATAGATACCTCAAAACCATCATCAGTATGATGACCAAAAGCTGTCGAGATTGGGCCCACCGAATCCCTTATGCCCTCTAGGGCTACCGAACCTCAGTCCTAACCTCTATTGGGGCTACCCCTTACCCTCTAGTCTACAACATGGAAGCATTCCTACCCATGAAGCTGGAAATACCCTCATTGCGTGTCATGCTTAAAGGCAAGGTCAGCGAAGATGACTGGTACCAAAGTCGTCTTAACGAGTTGACCTTCCTAGATGAAAGGAGATTAAAAGCTCTATACCATATACAAGGGTAACATCTTCGTATAGCGATCATTCAATAAGAGAGTCAAGGACCGCGGTGTCCAAGAGGGGGATCTAGCCCTCAAAGAAATAGTAGAGCCCATCTGGGACCCCAGAGGGAAATTCAAGCCCAATTGGAGCGACCCATACATTGTGAAGAAGATCTTGTCCGGCGATGCTGCCATGCTCACCGACCTAGATGGAGAAGAGATGGCTTATCCATTCAATCTGGACCGTCTCAAGAAATTTTACCCCTAGTTCGAAATCTTGATGTGCTATGACTCTTCTCATCTCCCTTCAATTCTAAAAAAAATAAAAAAAAATGAAAAATCTTCATTTCCCTTTACCCAGAACTACGTGGGCCCGATCCTCTGAAAAAACCGTTTTAAAACAAACTAAAAATTTTCAAAAATCCCCAGAGGTACGTAGGAAGCTCATACATCTTACATGAGCACGGGCCTTTATTTTTCACAAAAAACTATTATTTTCTTATCTCCGAGAATGACAGTTCATTCTAGCAATATTTGAACAAAAGGATTATGCATGCCTTAGCAATCGGTATAGATAATTCAAAATAAAAAATTCATCAAAAGGCATAGTTGGATGATCAGAAACTTATTTATTTTACTAATAAGAAATTACGGTACAATTACATAAGAAAAGGTACGAAAAACTCCCTTCCCCTTACCTTCATAAAAAGACATATAAATTCCCAAATTTATTCCCCGTTACAAAACAAACTCTCTAAGAGTCCTACCCACGGCTACCAGAGGAGCCCACTCCATCATCATCTACATCTTGGGGTCCCCAAGCTTCCCCTGCCTGCATGGAGTGCCGCAAACGCTCCATGGATCGATAAGCTCGATCCAACCTCAAAAAGACCACAACACCTCCCTCCATGGTATTAGATAAGGCAAGCCACCTTTTTCCAGTCTCCACTTCCAACATTTTACTAACTACTCTTCTCCATAACCACTTCATATAATCCCCAGGGATGTGCAAAACTCTCCTAAAAAATTGAGAGGGACGGGTCGACGGACGCCGACTCTCCCACAAAGCTCCAAGCCGCATGCGTACACGCTCCATCAAATCTTCTATCGAAAAGAAATCACGTGTTCGAGATGGAACAATCTTCTCCCAGCCAAATTGGCGCTGAAATCGCCAAGAGAAATAGAAAGAGGTTTGTCTGAGACCAACCAGCCGAACGTACGAGTATTCTCCCAGTTCCAGAATTGGTAGCAGTTGTCCCCACCAACGCACTGACGAGTACAGATTTAGAGCCCCGTGCTCCACAAGCCAGTTCTCCTAGCTCTCGATATCCAGACCAACACTGATGAAATGGTGCAAAGAGAAGTTGGGTACAACTGATAAAGGATATTCTGGAGGAGTCACCAGGTGAAATCTTTCAGACAACCACATGAACAACATCATAGGGCTACCCCTCAGAAAGTCTGAACGACCTTCTCGCCAGGCATCTAGTCCATTCAGAGTCTCTGCAAGTATTACCGCCACAGGATTATGACAGTAGGACATTCATGAAGTAATAGCTAAAAGTTGTGGGTCCACCAGCAGTTCCCCAGTTATCAACAGCAATTTTGAAACCAAAACCATAATGACGGCTTCGGCATATCCAACATCACAAACCTCCTGCAAATGCACAGACCGCTGCACCGCTGGAAGAGAAATCATTCCTCTAGTAACCAAGGATCTACCTACCGAGGGCGAGATGCGGAGAAGTCCAACCAACAGCTCCCGAGGAGATCAAGAAAACTCAGGCATAGCATCCTGTACAATAGCATTTACTCCCAACATGGAAGAAAATTCCTCATAAGTAGGACAAAATTCTTCCAAGCCAAAGAGGAATACATGGTCTTCGGGGTACCAAAATTGTATCGCCTCCATCAGCATGTTCCATTTTATGGGCCGATTACACCATAAAGAGACTCGACGCATGTTGAAAGCATCATAGTCGACGTTGTAGGAGCATATCGCCTCCAAAGTCTTGAGGTAGTTGGAAAACTCAACACTACCAGGGAGAGCCATCTCACAGAAAAGGAAATATAGAATGTGAGGGTGTGATGAAAACACTCCACCCTTGCCCCTCTTTTATACTTGAAAACCCTCACAAAAGACGACCCCTGTAGAAATCGGAGGAAATCCTGCCCCACAAAGTACCAAAGGCTGAAGAGGGTACCAATCAAAGCTTTGAATTGATGGTACTAAACTGACCTGTCAATAGGCAGGATAGGTGCTTGCCAATCGGTAACCCCCTGTTTTTAGAAACTTACATTTTTCCTCTTTTGTCAAAATCAGAAAACTCAATAAAAATAAATTGATATTCTTAAACAGAACTTCAAATTCCCTTTTTATCTTTATATAATTACTCATTGTGAATAAAACTTCCTTTTAAAAATTCCAAAAATATTTCCTTTTTACGGTCTCAGCAGAAAAGTAAAAAGCGCATATGCATGCATGCATTCATTCATTCATTCATCATTAACAGAAGATAATAAAAAACTCCATTGCATTGCATAGATATTTTTCTGTGTTACATCAATTTTGTAGGAAAATAAAGAAAAGAAAAACCAATGGGACTCAGCCCGAACCCACATTATCTCTCTCTCACTTACCCTTCCCCCTCTCTCTCCTAAGGGCTTCCATCTCTGCGACACGCTCTCTTTCCCCTGCGATGAGATGACGCACCACCGCTACCCAAACCAGACTCCTCCCTGGATGAGGTAGACGACACCAAGTAAGAAGGAACAGGAACGACGTCCCGAATACGGGAAGTCATCGAAGATATCCAGTCCCTAGTATCCCTCAGTCAAGTGGTGGACACCCGGACTTACTGCAAGAAAAGGAAAAATCAGTATCAAGAAGAAAAAATCATAAGAAATCAAAAAGAAGGAAAAGAGAAGAACAGAAAGATATACCCAAGGATGAAGAACCTCCTCTGTTAAGACCAACTCCTCTGGGTCCATCGCATGGGGACGATGTAATAGAGGCACCACCCCTCCATCATCCCACCGAATGTTATATGAAGGGGTATGCAACCTCCTAAAGGGGACCTCTTAAGTCGCCGTCACCGCAGATGTCAATGGACCGCCAGCGCTATGGGAAGACCCCAGTGGCCGACTTGAACCCGCAGGAGGGAAGGGCAGTGCATCATATATATTGGGCGCCATCAGCCAACTCGTCACGAAGTCCATATAATCATACGGCATAGCCATATTGGTGTATAACATATAAGACTCGCCAATCATCACCGTAGTCCTCATGTCCTCTCGAAACAGCCACTCCCACCTCATAGACATAGGGGGCATCGCAGGTGGCACCACCACTTCCTCCTCAGCAATCTATCAAACCACCCTCTCCCCGAGATACCAAGAGTGACCAAACTCATGCTCCAGCAAATGCCTCATCTGCGCAATCACCCCAGTGAACCCCATATCCTGAACATCCATCCCACAAGGGTAAAAGGTCACCTAAAAAATCCCCAAAAGATATAAGGCCATATTGAATCAGAGCACACAAAGACTTAGGATGAAGAAGAAAAAAGTCTTACCCTATCACTGGTAAAGCCATTCAAGACCTGACGCGCCGCCTCTAGAGAAAGAGACTTCCTCGACTACTGATTGGCCTTCTGCCACCGATACAATCGACAAAAGTCCCCAACAATCTCATCCTTTAGAGAAATTAGCTGGGTATTACACCCAATCACCTCATAGAACCACGTATGCCAAAGACAAGAATCTGCGATAAAAAAGAGACGCACAAGGGAAATGCCAAGCTAGGTTTTACCTTCTTGAGGCAGTCCAAAAGTTCGTGCCATTACTGAATGGCACCCTCCACACCATACCGACCGGCACCCCCCTTAAGTTTTCATACAGAAACTCCCAGAAAATACCAAAAAACCCTGAAAAATCCTTAAAAAATTCCTAAAAATCCCAAGGGGGATTTAGAACATTTTCACCAAGAAAATTTCACACCCTCTCAAGCGGAACCCCCATTTCCCAAGTAGAACTCTCAAAAACTGAGTGAATCTCCTCCCATAAACATCCCCGGAGGACCTCTAAAGTATCCCAAAGGTCTCAAATTTCCCAAAACAATACATCCAAACCCTGGACCACCCAATCACTTCCCTAGTGGAATTTATAGCATCAGAATGGCTATTACCCCGCAAAATCTCCAAAAGAAACGAGGATTTCTCGAGCAATTGGCTCTCCAGCTCAAATCAAAATCACGAGGTAATTTCCTCGGTAGAGTTCCTCGAGAACATCTCAACTTAAGCCCTAAAAATTGGCTTCGACCCGCAGAATTGGTCATCTCATCTCAAGCCCTCAGAATTTGCTTCAACCTACAGAATTGGTCATCTCAACTTAAGCCCTCAGAATTGGCTTCGACCCGCAGAATTGGTTATCTCATCTCATGCCCTCAGAATTGGCTTCGACCCGCATAATTGGTCTACTCAACTCAAGCCCTCAGAATTGGCTTCGACCCGCAAAATTGGTCATCTCATCTTAAGCCCTCATAATTGGCTTCGACCCGCAGAATTGGTCATCTAAAATTAAGCCCTCAGAATTGGCTTCGACTCTCAAAATTGGTCATCTCAATTTAATCCCTCTGAATTGGCTTCGATCCACAAAATTGGTCCTCTCATCTCAAGCCCTTAGAATTGGCTTCGACTCGCAGAATTAGTCATCTCAACTTAAGCCCTCAGAATTGGCTTCGACTCGCAAAATTGATCATCTCAATTTAAACCCTCAGAATTGGCTTCGACCTGCGGAATTGATCAACCTCATCCATAAGCCCTCAGTATTGGCTTCGACCCACATAATCGGTCACCCTCATCTTCAAGCCCTCAGAATTGGCTTTGACCTACAGGATCGATCACCCTCATCTTTAAGCCCTCAGAATTGGCTTCGACCCACAGAATTGGTCGCCCCCAGCATTGATTTAGGTCCTCAGAATTGACCTAAATCTTTGATTGTCACTTAGTTAAGATCATCCTCGGTATTCCTCTTAGGTCCTCAAAATCAACCTCAACCCACAGAACCTGTTATCCTCATCCTTAGGTCCTCAGAATCGGCCTCGACCCTCTGAATTGGATATGCTCTTTCAAAGGCATCATGCGGTGTCTATTCGATAGCTATCATTTGTTCCAAACTCACCCATCTAGGGGCTCTGTATACACCCCATTCTAACACCCCCTAACCTCTCTGTAGGTCCCTAGCACCTCCCCTCATCGCTAAAAACCTAAGTCATACCCCGAGTACTGACCAAGAGGCCATCGGGCACTCCCAGGATCCATTTGACCAAAAGTCAAACTCTTCAGCTCGACTGATACTAAATAAATTTCCAAAGGGCATTGAAACCACTTTTCAACGGTCCATCTCGTGCGCGATGCTGACTTATAGTGCGGATGAACGACCCATTTTCCCCCGAAACTTGATCAGGAGGCCACCGAACGCTCCCAGGCCCCATTTAACCAAAGTTAACTCTTCATCTTGATCGAGACTTAATAATTATTCAAAAGGAACTGAAACCCCTTTTCAACGGTCTACCCCGTGCATGATTCTGACTTACAGTACGGACGAACGATCCGTTATATTCTAAAAAGTCACCGAATGCTCCCAGGCCCTGGTTGACCAAAGTCAACTTCCCGAACCGACCCAAACTCTTTGGAATGTCTAATTGTGCCTCCTAACATTTCCAATGGTCCACCTCATGCGTGATTCTGAATTACCTTGCGGATGAACGATCCATTTGCGTCCGATGATCCCCCATCTAAAGGACCGATAAACATTTTCAAGCCACATTTGACCCAAAGTCATCTCCCGAACCCGGGAGAATTTCGAAAAACTTTTGAAGGTCTTTGAAGTACCTTTCCAATGGTTCACCCCATGCACGATTCAGATCAACGGTTTGCACTCTACGATCGATTTTCTGAAGGAACCTGAAAGGGACTGCCAAACGACAGGTTCTGCCTAAAAACACCTAGGACTATGCCGATCGGTAATGTCCTAGGCCTATAAAAAGGAGGTCCTGACCTCATTGCAAAGTGAGATAAGATCTAAAATCCATCACTCTTAACGAGCTCAGAAAACCTCTCTCGAAGTCAGCGTGATTTCCCCATCCAAATCCCTTTCCAACTTTCACCTTTCATCATCTTTTTCATCAAACTTGGTGAATTAACTACCCTCCATCATCACTCAAGTGCAAGGGCTGCTCTCCAACATCCAAAATCCAGCTCAAGATCTTCAAGAAGCTCCAACTTTCTCAACTCTCTCTTCAAATTCTCCTAAATTAGCATTAACTTCTTTTATTACTTAGCACTTTTATTCTCTCATCTCATATATCCTAATATACTTTTTATCTAGTATTATTTCACATCTCTAATTTTCATATAAATAAAACCCAAAAAACTAAGAAAAAGAGGGTTTGCTCATAAATTCCAAACATAAATTCTCACACTTTTCTCACAACTAAAACACTCATTTACACACATACATGCACACATATGAGAAGTCCCCATTTGGATTTATTGGATAAATCCCACCCCTCGTTTTGCATACGAACTACGTGGACTTTGATGCCTCTATAGGCTACGTAGGCATCTCGGGGTAAAACCCAAGACTCGAGTTCAATTCCTACTTTTTTCCTACGTTTTTATATTCTTTAAACTTAATTCTCTTAGATTCTATATGTTTATATATACATATATTGTTCTTTGTGGCGTATTATTCCATATGCATTATCATCCCATTATAATGATAACGCTAGGATAATCGCGTATATCCTACTTGCTAATATTACTTTTGGGAACATTCCTATAGATGGCTCGCTTTATCTCTTCAATGATACAAGTCTATGATTCCTATCTCCACTACATACACACATGCACACATATCACGGGGAAATAAAGGAAAATATCAATAACCCATGAGAGACCGTAAGGGCGGAATGGGTGCCTAACACCTTCCCATTTTGTAACTTAGCCTCCAAACCCTTCTCGAATCATTTTAGTTTTGTATGTATCAGTATGTCTTTGGATGGTGTCCCTCGAGATGTCACCCTTTTCTTTTGTCTATTTTGAGTAAAATAGACTGACGACTCTATCTCTCCACATTTTTCACCTCATCACTGACATCGGCCAAAGCGCTCCCGAGAGGGATGCGCGGGACTAAGATCCTCTCGACATTGAAGATACCCTCTTCTTCATCTCTCCCGCTGTGAGGATCGAGGATGGCCACATTACTCGTGGGAACTGACCGCGTCCAAGAGAACAATGATAATTTGAGAATATCTAGACTTAGGCTTAAAAATTTAAATATGCGATTTGAGGGCGAAATCCCTAAACACCCTCCAAACGACCCCGTGTGAGGCACCAACACCTCGCATGGGGCCAATGTAGCTTGTAGGAACTGACCGCGTAGTCATCAGACCCCCAATTTTAGAACACAACGATAATTTGAAAATATCTAGACTTAGGCTTAAAAACATACCATTAGAGGGCAAAAACTCGACCCCCCGAAATAGAGAGCTTTTATAATTTACTATTTAACATTATGGACGTGCGAGATTTACATTACGCGGGTTTTAGAATGTCTAGGAAACAGAGGAAATTTTGTCCATTTTTTTTTAATTATAAATAAAAATGGTAATGGACAAAGTCCATGACCATCTCTATTTTTTTCACTCATAAATAGGGTCACAACCTAAAGCCGCGTCTATTTTAATGATGTTAAAGTATGGATCACGGCCTAAAGCTGTGACCAAAATAATATACCAAAGTATGGGTCATGACCTTGAGCCGTGACCAATATCAACTTCCATAGGATGGGTCATGACCTTGATTCGTTACCGGAGCCGAGACCAATATCATATTCCAAAGGATGGATCATGACCTTTAGACGTGGCCAGAGCCGTGACCAATATCATATTCCAAAGCATGGCTAATGGCCTTTAATTGAGACCAACACTTTGTATGGTTCACGACTATAGTCTGCGACCATCTTCCGTGACCCTTCATTTTGTTAGGGATTTGGGCCATGGCCCACGAAAATGATAACGCTCGAAATGGTCGCGATCCTTGTCCGTGACCCACAGTCTTGGTCAGGGACTTTGGCCATGACCATTCGCATAATACGGTGTAGTGTCTGCCCATTCAAGATTTTGTTCGATCAGAGTCGGGACTTAGTGCCTAGGGATATCCCAGAAGTCTTTTTATTTATTGACAAATTCTTGATGTTTTCATGTTTGTTAGTGATGAAAACATGTAACCTTAAGATTTGATTAAGTTTAATATCATTAAGGCATTTAAACTGGCGATTAGAACTTGATAAAAAATAATTTAACAAATTTATAATTAAGGTAACTCTACCATAATGATTATTTATAATTTACGAATTTGGACTGCCATTTGGAATAATAAGAAAGATACTTGCATTTTTCGAACATTAAATCATCCAAGAAATGGAAACTTAAAACTTGCATAAAGCTAAAAAGTATTAGAAATAAAATCTCCTAAGATTGGCCACATTCTAGTCCCTTGGGATCTCAATGCCCCCATTGTTTCCAATGTTAGGATCCTTCGACGTCTTCTCTGGAGACTATGAAAGGTTCTTCCTAGTTAGGACCCAAATTTTCGTATGATGGCTTCCTCACACCATTAATCACCTTTTTTAGGATGTAATCTCTAATATTTAACTTCCTTATATTGACACATTTGTTATACTTCTTTGCCAACATATATTGGTAAGAGGATAGTTTGATCAAGGCTTATTATCTCCTTTCTTCGATCAGCTCGAGATCAATCCTTATGATTTCTTCGTTTGTTGGTTGATCGAAAATAATTGTCTCCGTGGTTGGCAATCCATCTTCTAGTGGAATTATGGATTCCATTCCATAAGCCAAGGCAAAGAGCATTTCCCTAGTCAACCTCCTAGGCATTGTTCAATATTGCCGAGACGACGTTGATAAGATCATCAAACCAAGAACCTTTTTCCTTCTCAAACCTTTTTACATTTTGTCAAACACTTCTTTGTTAGTCGTCAGGTGGTAATGAATCATGAGTGAGAATTATTGCAGTTCCTGACATATGAGACTACATCTTTTTTCATGTAAGTCCACTAGTAACCTTCTTTATTGGCCCTGGATGCGAAAGACCTTCCTCCGACATGCCTTCCAAATATTTCATCAAGCAGCTCATATAGGACTTGGTCGACATTTCTTGGATGCATACAGCGGAGGTATGATCCTATGAAAGATTATTTGTATAATTTCCCCTAACATGATGATAAAATCGATCAACTTTCATTTTGGTCTAATGGGCTTGCTTCTTCTCGACAGACATGATATCCTCTTACAGTATACTATGATAGGGTCCATCCAGCTGAGAGATTTTTAGATGGAGAGGAATTGTTCGGTGATCTTTGGCCTCATAATTTTTAGTTAGACAAGGAATTCCACCTTAATTATTCTTTTGAGATTGGAGTTAATAGTTGAACCCAAAGTGGCCAAAGCATTAACATGACTGTTATTTCCTCAGGAAAACTGTTCGATATGAACTTTCTTAAACTAAACCAGGTCATGTGTGACTTGTAAGTATACTAACATTCATTAATCTTTGGTGTTATAGTCTCCTGATATTATATTAGATACCAACCTTGAGTCACAAAAGACGCCATTATGACTTGTGCTAATAGAGGGCCTTCTTCAATTCGACGATGAGGGATTCATGTTCACCCTCATTGTTGGAGTACTTAAAGATAAGTTTGATTCCTTGATTGAGAATGATTTATTTTGGAGTTATAAGGACAATTCTTACTCACGCCCTTTTTTAGTTGGAAGCCCCGTCGATGTAGAGCATACACTTATTGGTTTGGTCTAGTTTTTTATCATTGACTTAATCGACGGGTTCCTCTTTGTCAAGATCCTACCTTACGGTAAACTTAAAGATGAAATTTTCTAACTCCTACACATTGATTTTAGTTCTTGATTGATAGTGGATATTAAGCCTCCCCAGTTCCACCCACCAATTGGACATTTTTCTAGAGAGGTCGACCTTTCGGAGGATTACCTTGAGTGGAAATGAGGTGATAACTATGACTGGGTGGGCTTCAAAATAGTGCTTCCACTTTTGTGAAACGATTACTAGAGAGTAATATATATTCTCTAAAGGAATATAAAGTTTCTCGAAGTCCAGTAGGGTCTTACTAACATAATATATTGGGTCTTGGTGCCCCTCATTTTTGCACATTAAGGCCGAGCTGATTGCATGGTTGTACATTGTGAAATATAGATAAATTGGATATCCCATATTCGGGACTACTAGTAGGCGTGGTCAGCTTAAATAAATATTAATTTCCTTACGTGACTATGTTTCCTTATATTTTGCTTGGGATTTTTTAGGTGACCTTTTACCCTTGGGGGACGACCGTTCAAAACACGGGGTTGACTGGAGTAAATGCGCATATGAGGTGTTTGCTGGCCCATGAGTTTGGCTACTCTTGGTATCTCAGGGAGAGGGTGGTCCGATAGATTGCTGAGGGGGAGGTGGTGGTGTCACCTGCGAGGCCCCCTATGTCTATGAGGCGGGAGTGGCTGCTGCCAGAGGATGCGAGGATTGTGGCGATGATTGGAGAGTCCTACTTCTTGTACATCGATACGACTGTGCCGTATGATTATAAAGACTTTGTGATGAGTTCGCTAATGGTGCCCAACATATATGATGAATTGCCCTTCCCTCCTGCGAGTTCGAGTCGGCTAGTGGGGTCCTCCCACAACGGTGGCAGTCCTTCGAAATCTGTGGCGGCGGTGACCTCGATGGTACCCTTTGTGCGGATGCATACTCATTCATACAATATCTAGCGAGCTGACGGAGGATGGATGGTGCCTATGCTGCATCGTCCTCATACGATGGACCCGGAGGAGTTGGGCTTGACAGAGGAGGTTATTCGTCCTGAGGGTATATCTTTTATGTTCTTCTCCTTTGGTTTCTTTTGATCTTTTTTTGCTTGATACCGATTTTTCCTTTTCTTGTAGCACATCTGGGTGTCCACCACTTGGCTGAGGGATATTAGGGACTTGATATCTTCGGCGACTGCCCATAGTCGGGACGCAATTACTGTTCCTTATTTCTTGGTGACGTCTCCCTCATCCGGGGAGGAGTCTGGTTCAGGTAGCATTGGTGCGTCATCTCACCATCGAGAAAAGAGAGCGTGTTGCAGGGGTGGAAGCTCTTAGGGAAAGGACAAGTGTGAGAGAGAGAATGTGGGTTCGGTCTGAGTCCCATTTGTTTTTTTGCTTTTATTTTCCTGCAAAATGATGTAACACAGAGAAATATCTATGTAATGCAATGAATTTTTTTTATTATCTTTTGTTAATGAAGATTGAATAAATTCACATGCGCTTTTTACTTTGCTGCTGAGACTGTAAAAGGAAATATTTTTGGGATTTTGAAAGTAAGTTTTATGAGAATTTATATAAAGATGAAGACGGGATTTTTGAAATTTTGTTGAGAGTACTAATTTATTTTTGAGTTTTTTTGAATTTTGACAAAAAAGGAAAAAGGAAAATTTCCAAAAGTAGGGGGTTACCGATCGGCAAGCACCTTGTCCTTACTATCGACAGGTCAGTCGAGTCCCATCAATTCAAAGCTTTCATTAGTACCCTCTTCAGCCTTTGGTACCTTATGGGGAAAGATTTCCTTCGATTTCTGCCAGGGTTATGTCTTTCGTGGGAGTTTTCAACTATAAAAGAGGATAAGAGTGGAGTGTTTTTCTCACACCTTCACATTCTTAATTTCTTGTTATGTGAGATGGCTCTCCCTAGTAGTGTTGAGTTTGCCAACTACCTCAAGACTTTGGAGGCGATGTGTTCCTATAACGCCGACTACGTTGCTTTCAACATGCGTCGAGTCTCTTTATTGCGTAATCGTCCCATAGAATGAAACATGCTAATGGTGGCGGTGCAATTTTGGTACCCTGAAGACCATGTATTTGCTTTGGTTTGGAAGAAGTCTATTCGACTTATGAGGAGTTTTCTGTCATGTTGGGAGAGTTTGGCGCATCCTTGGGGATTATATGAAGTGGTTGTGGAGAAGAGTAGTTAGCAAGATGTTGGTAGTGGAGACTGGGCAAAGGTGGCTTGCCTTATCTGATACCATGAAGGGAGGTGTGGTAGTTTTTTCGAGGCTGGTTCGAGCTCATCAGTCCTTGGAGCGTCTGCGGCACTCCATTCAGGAAGGGGAAGCTTCGGGACCCCAGGATATAGATCATGATGATGGATGGGGCTCCTCTGGTAGCTGTGGGTAGGACTCCTGGAGAGTTTATTTTGTACCGGGAAATAAGTTTGGTTTTTTTATTTGGCTTTTTAGGAAGGTAGGGGGAAGGGAGTTATCTATTCCTTTATGTAATTGCACTGTAATTTCTTATTATATAAATAAATAAGTTTTTGATCATCCTGTTGTGCTTTTGATGAAATTTATATTTTGAGTTATCTATACTGATCGCTAAGGCATGCACAATCCTTTTGTTTAAATATATATTAAAGTGAATTGTCATTCTCGGAGATAAGAAAAGAATAGTTTTTGTGAAAAAGAAGGGGTCGTGCTCATGTAAGATGTATGAGTTGCCTACGTACCTCTGAGGTTTCTTTGAAATTTTTTAATTTTTCTAAAAATGTTTTTTTTGCAGAGGATCAGGCCCACGTGTTTCTGGGTAGAGGGAAATGAAGAGATTTTTTTTTAGAATATAAGAGAGATGATAAGAGTCGTAGCGCGCCGAGATTTCTGACTAGGGGTTTTATTTCTTGAGACGGTCCAGGTTGACTGGACGAGCCATCTCTTATCCATCTAAGTCGGTGAGCATGGTGGCACTGCCAAATAAGATCTTCTTCACAATGTAAGGGCCGCTCCAATTGGGCTTGAATTTCCCTCTGGGGTCCCAGATAGGCTCTATTATTTCTTTGAGGGCTAAATCCCCTTCTTAGACACCGTGGTCCTTGGTTCTCTTATTGAATGAACGCGCTATTCAGCGATGGTACCCTTGTATGTGATATAACGCCTTCAGCCTCTTTTCGTCCAAGAGTGACAGCTCGTCGAGGCGGCTTTGATGCCAGTCCTCCTCACTGACCTTGCTTTCAAGCATGACGTGTAACGAGGGTATTTCTAGCTCCATGGGTAGGACTGCTTCCATGCCATAGACTAGAGAGTAAGGGGTAGCCCCAGTAGAGGTTCGGATTGAGGTTCGGTAGCCCCAGAGGGCGAATGGGATTCGATCGGCCCAATCTCGATAACTTTTAATCATCTTGCTGATGATGGCTTTGAGGTTCTTGTTAGCGGCTTCGACTGCACCATTGGTTTGAGGTTGGTAGGGAGAAGATTTGTGTCTCTGAATCCCATACTCGTTGACCACCTCTGTGACTTCTGCCTCGAAATGTAACCCGTTATCTGACACTAGCTCGTGCGGGACCCCATATTGACAAATGATGTTTTTCTTAATGAATTTAGCCACTTTCTTGGCATTCAGGACTGCGTAGTACAATGGCTTCGACCCATTTGGTGAAGTAATCAATGGCAACCAAAATGAAATCATGCCTGTTAGAGGCCTTGGGTGTAACCATCCCTATGATGTTGATGCCCCAGATGGAGAACGACCAGGGAGAAGTCATGTTGTATAATTCTCGTGGAGGCAAGTGTTGAAGGTTGGAGAACTGTTAGTATTTGAGGCATCTCCGGACATAGGCGATGCAATCCTGGATCATGGTGGTCCAGTAGTAGCCTTGTCGAATGATGCTCTTAGCAAGCATGTGACCGTTCATGTGGGGTTCACATTCCCCACTGTGGATTCTTTGCATCACCTCTTCAATGTCAGCCCCTGCGATGTAGTGTAGACGGGTTCCATCGAAGTTTCTCTTAAACAGTGCTTTGTGACAGATGATGTACTGGGCGGCCAGTCTTCGGAGGGTTGCTCGATCTTTCTTGTTGGAACCCTCGGGATACCTACCATGCTTGAGGGGGTGCTAGATATCATAACACCAATAATTTTCTAGCTCGGGATCTTCTTTGGTGATGAGCTCAATATGGTAGCAGTGGGTTGGTTTATCTTGCTTTTGGACTAGGAAGGGGGTCATTGTTATTCCTTCTGGCATGTCGACCATGGAGGCCAAGGTATCAAGGGCATCGCCTAGGTTATTTTTTTCTCGAGGTAGGTAGTGGAAGGTGATGTCTTGGAATTTGGAGGTTAGTTCTTCTAAGTGGGCATGGAAGGGTTGGAGTTTCTCCATTTTCTGAGCACCTGATCAATGACGAGGGTAGAATCCCCATAGACATCTAGGCATTAAATGCCTTTCTTGAGAGCAACTTTGAGGCCTACCGTACATGCCTCACATTCAGTCATGTTGTTGGTGCAAGGGAAATCCAATTTGATGGCGATGGGAGCGTGGGAGTCATCTGGGGTGATCAGAAGTATCCCAATGCCATATCCCTTTTTGTTGGCATCATTATCAAAGAATATTTTCCATTGGAGGTCATCTTGAGTGGAGTAGATGATATTTTCATCTGGAAATTTGCAGATCCAGTCATCAGCTTCTTCCATAGGGTAATCAGCGAGGTAGTCAGAGATGGATCTTCCTTTCATGGCTTTCTGTGTGACGCACATGATATCAAACTCGGCTAAGAGCATCAACCATCGGTCCATTCGACTGGATAAGGCGGATTTCTTAAGCAAATACTTGATGGGGTCTATTCGGGATACAATTTTAATGGGGAAGGCGTGTCACGACCCCGACCCAAAAATAGTAGGGAACGAGTGTCTTGACATGCCACCAAGGCATCCAATATTCTGGACTTAAATTTTTTGTTTTAAAATATATGTAGCGGAAGTATAATCACATGGTTATGAATTGTAAAATACTGAAAGTGAAGGAATTACATCATCAGAGCTTTCTAAAGGGAACTTCATTTGTATTAAAATATCAACGAGTTACAACTTGACACAAAGAGCTAAACATGCTCTATCTAATTAAACAAACTTCTACTTAAGGTAACAAAAAGAGATTTAAAAGCTAAATCTTCAACATAGTCCTTTTTTCGTTCCATCCACGAACTTAATTATTTCCTAAAAAATGGTTATTTATACAACGTCAGCTAAAAGCCGAATGAGATTCAATCTCCAGACATTCCAGGGTTTTTCAGAAAATTGATACCTATTCAATTTAACACAGAAAGTATATACATAAAGATAGGAATTTCAAGTAATATATATAAAGTAGATGACAATATATATATTCATAATAAACAGTTCAGAACAGAGCAGATAAAACAATTGAGCATATGTCAATTATTCAGTTTTAGTGGCCATGTACACTCTAATACCCAGACAGATAGTGTTACCAAATGTTTCCACCCGATAACATCACAGAAACATAATCATGATTTTTGGAACAACGCCTTGTTTAGGTCACACCAGCGATAAACCAGTTGGGAAGGTACCACCCAAATATTTCCACCTGGTAGTCAAGGCCAATATAGTAAGAGAGTTTCCATAGTCCGAATCAATAATTTTATAATTTAAATCAGATGTTTATATGGAGAGATATAAACATATAACAAACGACGGAATCATCGGTATCAGATGCATTTTGAGAATAAAAGCATTTCACAAAATATACATAGTTTGCATAATATAATATAATCAAAATGCGCAAGAAATTGGATAGAGTACTCACCTAAAATAGAGGTCGAAATTATAGATAACGAGTCTTCGATCGCACGTTAATCTAACAAATACGATAAAGGTTTAAGTATATGTTCTAAACAAGGTCCAATCTACATATTGTATTTTAATAGTAATTTGTTTCAAAGGATTACTAAAACCCATTTTCTTAACTTTTAAAACTTATTGATCGTAATTAAAGGATTCAATTCATAGTTCTTCCTAATCAGTCGGTTCCCAGTAGAGATGGAGGGTCACAGGGGCACCGCTTAAATACCATCTCCTCTAGACAGAACATTTTCGGATTCATTCCCAGTAGAGATGGAGGGTCACAGGGGCACCACTTAAATACCATCTCGTCTAGACAGAATTTCACCGGGCCTGACTTTGGAATTACTTAAATGGTATTCCATAATAACGAGCAATTACTTTTAAAAAATCATTTTTAAAAGCGTATATACAATTTCAAACAAGTTTACATGAAAATAAAATCAACTTGGATTTCTTCTAAACTTTAAGTTTTGATTAGTGAAGTCCTTAGTGTATTTTACCAGCATAACTACTAAGTAAAGCTATAAAACACAAAATTAAAACTATAAAAATACATTATAAGATTTAAATAAAATCATACCTACGAAATGAATTCTTTCTTAGAAATTATAGAACTCCTTCTTAAGATATTTCCCAAGCTTTCTATCACTCTTTCTTACTATAGTTCTCAAGGAATTGGTGTGAGTTTCAAATGAACCCTAAGGCCCTATTTATAGGTTTTCAAAAGTATTACGGTGTTGATACATGTCTAATGACTAGGCTTTTTGGATTTGTGATTCAACACCGAGGTGTCGTGATCCGGAGTGGTCTTGCAGTATTAATATCACCAAATGATGACAAGTGTTTTATCTCTCTCTCTACAGATGACATGTGGAAGGTGGAAGTGACCAGCACGTGGTGGAAAGGTGATAAGGGTATAAGGGTCATTTCACACATGAAGGGTATTTTGGTAATTTCACACTATAATATTTTGAATATTTCTTAGAGGTCCTTAAAAATATTTTATTTACAAAATGGCCCATTTTATATTTTTATTTTAGTCCTTAAAGTTTCATAAAATTATATTTTATACCCCAAAACTTATTATTTGCCTTAAGATATGTCATAAGACTTCGATTTGATCAAATTTACATTGATTCTTCGTAATTAAAAATGGGGTTTGTTATATTGATAGCCAATAATACCACATATCTAATAATACAACATTTATAAGATAATAAGTAACACAAGAGTGTTAAAACAAACTGTATAAAAGTGGGGTCATTACAAGGCGAGCATGTAGTGTTACAACTTTTGGGTGACCCAAATAAGCCCGACGCATGCTTTTTCTAAAGCGGTGTAGTTGACTTCGTACCCGACAATTTATGACTGGCGTTATCGATGACTCTTTCTTTGCGAGAATGTTTAAGGAATTGGGATAACAAAGCCCCAGCTGCAGTGTTGGTTATGGTTAGGTATAGGAGCAAGGGGAGACCAAGCTGTGGTGGCGTGAGTACCGGAGGGTGAGTCAGGTATTGTTTGATTCGGTTGAAAGCTTATTGGAAGGCCTCGTTCTAAACATTGGTTGAATCCTTTCGGAAGAGTTTCAAAATTGGTTACAAATGGAGATGAGTTGGCTGATGAACTAGATGATGTATTGTAATTTCCCAAAGAAACTTCATATCTGTTTCTCTGTTCGGTTCTATCCCTCTTTCACTGACCATGAATCCCAAGAGTTTTCCCTTTATAATGTCGAAGACAGATTTCTGTGGATTGAGTCTCATCTAATACCATCGCAATTGTTCGAAGAACTTCCGGAGAGCGAGAACATGACCTTATCTAGTTTTGGATTTGATAATCATATCATCCATATAGACCTCAACTTCATTGTGAATCAGATCATGAAGGATGGTTGTGGCAGCCCTCTAGTAGGTAGCCCCAGCATTCTTGAGACCAAATGGCATAATAGTGTACAAAAGGTCCCCCATGGGGTGATGAACGAGGTTTTTTCTTGATGATCTGGGTGCATTTAAATTTGGTTGTATTCGACAAACTTATCGACGAATGACTTGAGAGCATGACTGACCGTGTTGTCCACGATCTTATAGATATTAGGTAATGGGTAATCATCCTTTGGAGAGGCTTTGTTCAAGTCCCAGTAGTCTACACATATCCAAATTTTCCCTCTTGATTTCGGCACATGCACTATGTTGGCTAGCCATGTGGGATATTCGATCACACGAATGAAACCCACATTCATTTGTTTAACCACCTCTTCTTTGACTTCGAGCGACCATTCGATGTGAATCTTTCTCAACTTTTATTTAATCGACTTGTAATCTGGAAGAGTGGGGATCTCACGCTGAGCAATTTCAGGATCAATGTCGGGCATATCATTATAGGACCACGTGAAGACATCCACGAATTCCTTCAATAATTCTTCGAGTTGTGCGCGCTCATGCTCATCGAGGGTATCCCCTATCCTAATCTCGCGTAGTTGGCTACTAAAACTGAGGTTAATAATAACATTTTCTTCTTTATTAACTTGAACGTGGTTATGTTGTTTGTTATTAACCTTATTTAGATCAGTTAAGAATTGTTCATTTGTAAAATCATCATCGTCAAAAGTTTGATTATAATCTAAACAATTAATGTAAGGCACAACAAGATACTCAAAATCTTCGTTTATTTCATTGATAAAACAGCATTGAGAACCTCATTAAAGGAGGTCTCGATTACATTTGAGCAGGGATAGACAACAGAAGAAGAAATGGGTTAAACATTGAGGTTATGTGAGATTTTAACAAGTAGAACGGGCGCAGAATGCCAATTGAGGAGAGGTGTATCAGCAACTTTAATCAGGTGGGATGGATCCAGTGATGTAGTGCCTGAATGAACCATGCAGAGTGTCAGCCCCAATTTCTGTAAGTTAAACGAGTCCTGATTAGTCGCAAATATTGTATATTTTGCATCCGTTAATTATGCATGCACGCATGCTTGTGATCGTTATTTCACGTATTTAATCTCTTGTAGTATATAACCTTTGGTTTCCATATATATATATATATATATATTCTTTGCAAGGTTTATTTGAGCTTTTGTAGGGATTGGAGTGCTAAACGGTGCAAGTGTGCGTTATCCGGGAACGTTCATTGTTTTACGCAACTTCAGGGGTAGTTTTGTCATTTCTACATTCGAGCTTTGTGCCCGAACCCTTCGTGGATGTTGGAGTTCTCCTAGCCACTTCGCGTTGCCCCTGATGGTTTGTCAATCCGATTTATGAGGACCAAGTTATGGTCGTTTTCTCGAGGCCCCTTGTTGTGTATCAAAAGAGGAGAGGATCCATGATTTTGTAGGACCGGTCGACCGGTCCCTGACCAACGGTGGACCGGGGTTTCACCTTCTGCCTTCGAAGTAAGACATTGTGCCCTCTCCCTGACCAGCGGTCGACCGATGCCTCATTTTCTGCAATACCCCCGTAGTTTTAGTTTGGTTTTTACCACCCTTGTTTTGTGGTTTTCTTCCACTTAGTATATATTTTGAGTGGTTTGATTTGTTGAGATATATCCGATCACAATTTGGTGTAAGGAAATGGATAAAAGATAGTTTGTTGCTTTTTCTTTCTCTCTCCCAGGGCTTGACAATTTCCTTGCCATTTTCATCTTCCACTTCATTTATTACAAAGTAAAGTTCCATCTTAGTTGTATCTTGTCGACTATTGGTATCATTTTTTGCAATTAATATTGTGGTTGTGTATTGAATGCTTGTTCTCACCATAGTTATTACACTTGCTATTAATTTAATGGTATGTTTTGAT
Source organism: Sambucus nigra (assembly GCA_949130495.1). Classification (NCBI taxonomy): domain Eukaryota; kingdom Viridiplantae; phylum Streptophyta; class Magnoliopsida; order Dipsacales; family Adoxaceae; genus Sambucus; species Sambucus nigra. The sequence goes on along the minus strand of OX422216.1, from coordinate 94,443,966 downwards.
ATGGTTAGTTTTATGAGTAGCTAATCTCCTTAGGTTGGGAGCATAAACCCACCTTGGAGGGTTCATTTCTTGGCTTGTTCAATGATTAAATCCAATAAATGGGTGTGTGGGTTGATATTGGAGTTTCATAGGATTTTATCTTCTCTTATCATGTAAGGGTTGTAGTTTAAGACATAACTCCAACATCAACGCATTTGTCTGATAATATATCATTACCTTCATCTTATATTGTTGGGTTGACATCCTTCATGTAGGATTGTTGGTATCGATATCTTATTCCAATTTGATTGCAATTTAATCAGAAGAACCCGTTGAGTTGTGCACATCCGAGGTGGGGGAATGCTACTTAACCTTTTGTTAAAGAATCATTTCATAACCCTGTTTATAAATCACCATTGTTCCTGTTACTACTTTGTTTAGCGTTCCATTTATCTTGGTTCGCTTTGGTTTGTTACGACACTCAAAACCTAAATCATCTTTTCTTTTATCTTTTATTCTTGTTTATTGATTTTTAACTCGAAGAATATCCTCGGTACTTCATATAATTCCCTACGGAAATCGACCCCGATCTTAGCGGGCTTTTATTACTCTCGCGATTAGCGTACACTTGCGCTATACAATTTTCTGTGAGAGTCAAAGTTTTTGGCGCCGTATTCGGGGAATTATTAGTAACGACTATATTGATTTAGTTCTTTGTTGATAAACCCTTTGCATTTAATTGTTTGAGCTAGTGTTATTTTGAAGGATAGGTCTTCTGTCCTGATGAGCAGCAATTCGAACCAAGGGTTCGTCGGGGTCTACAGACCACTATTTTCTTCTGAAGGCTCAAACAATCTCGACAATAACTTTGGGGAATCATCTCAACATCGTTACTCACTTAATACGGCGCTATCCCAGATAGATTTGTCGTCCATATCACAATACCCTAGTGCACCCCCCTCGGTACGATATTTTGATCCTCCTATGGAGTATAGTTATGCACCCCCGCGGGGTGCTGCCCCGGTGCATCAATCATTTGGAGATTACCTCTGACCGAAGACAGTCTCCGTACCCGGATGTATTACATTCCCGTTTAACCATGGAGCCATTCATTTCCGGAATGGCATGATTAATCTGTTGCCTTCCTTCCACGGAATGGAAAATGAAAACCCTTATCGGCACATTAGAGACTTTGAAGAGGTGTGCAACACTTTTTCTGACCAAAATTGCACACCTGATCTTGTGCGGCTTAAGTTGTTTTCATTTTCCATTAAAGACAAAGCAAAAGATTGGTTGATTACACTTACCCCCAACTCTGTTGGGAATTGGCAGCAGTTGGAAGACCTCTTCTTAAAAGAATTTTTTCCCATACACAAGACAAATGCTCTCATGAAACAAATTCAAAATTTTCAATAATATGATCATGAGACATTTGAAAAATGTCGTGAACGCTTTAATCTTTAAAGCGGCCTTGCCCGCATCATAATTTTGATCAGATGCGATTAATCTCAATTTTTCATGGGGATATTAATCCTTTGACCAAACAATTGGTCAAAACCGTGTGTCAGGGTAGTCTTGTTGATTTGAGTAGTGAGGAGGTAGAAGCCCATTTCGAGTTTGTCTCAAAGACATCCCAGGGATGGGACACATCGAACCCTTACGATCGCACTGTTCGTGATAACACAGTCCCTCGCGGGCAAACTAGTTGTCAGAGTATCTTGCAGGAAAATTAGGATACGCAGACCAAATACGATCAGTTATATCATAGAATTGACGCAATGCAACTCACACAACAACCCCCACCCATGGAAGCCGTCAAAAAGGTTTCCATTGTGGAGGAAGTCGTGTGCGTTATATGTGACAACATTGGCCACCCAACGAGGGAGTGTCCTTCACTCCCTAGCATTAAGGGCCAGTTACATGTGCAAGCTAACGCTATAGGGGCATATAGAAAGAAATACTCCAATTCTTCGTTCGATCCCAACAACACTCCCTACAATCCTAGTTGGAGGAAGCCACATCCTCTTACGAGTTCGAAGAATCATAATTCCAATTCCCAAATACCCCCAACTCCGAACTTTCTAGGCCCGTGTCTGTCTCCATAATTCCAACATCAACCTCCCCCGTATCAATCGCTGTAACATCCGCCCGCGGGACCTCCCGCTTCGTATTTGCCTCCTCAGAGACGGCATAATAAGGAACAATTTGCGACTGTTCAAAAAGTTTCGCAACTTGAATAGTCTATCTCGCAAATGGCGTGGTCTATGCAAGAGATGCAAATCTCTCTTGCTCAATTGGTTCAAAACTCCCAAGGAGTTGCGAGACCCCTTTTATCGACACAACCTCAACCCAACCCTAAAATCCAAATGGGTAATGAGGGCTCCACCTCGAATACATCGCACACCGAGCATGCTAAGGGTATTGCCACCCTTAGGAGTGGCAAAACGGTTGACAACGAAGTTGTGAGACCCTTACCGGAGCCGCCCATTCACACTAAATCCCAAGGTAAAGCCATTGCTATAGAGGACGTGCCATTGAATTGTCCCGCTAACATAGAAGATGACATCCCCAAAGAGGGAGATGAGTCTATTGTTACGAAGGACACAATTTGTCCCATACCGGCACCTTTTCCTCAACGGCTAAGGGAAAATCCCACAAAAGCCTCCCAAGAGGGGTTTCTCGAGTTGTTTAAGCAAGTGAACATGAACATTCCCCTACTTAAATCAATCGAACATGTGCCCAAGTATGCCAAGTTTATCAAAGACTTATGTACGGTTAAAAGGAGACAAAATGTGTGCACAAAGGCGTACATGGTTGTCCTAGCTAGTGCTATCATAACTAATGAACTAGACCCAAAATTCAATGATCCGGGTTGCCCCACCATTTCATGCGTGATTGGGGAGACTAGAATCGATTGCTCCCTCATCAAATTAGGCGCAAGTGTAAACTTGCTTCCTTATTCACTATATCTCTAGTTAAAGCTTGGTGATATTAAATCAACTCCTGTCACGTTACAACTAGCCGACCGTTCGACTAGGATACCTAGAGGAGTTGTGGAGGACATGATTGTCCAAGTCGATTCTTTCTACTATCTAGTAGATTTTATCATCTTGGACACTCAACCCGTACCCAAAGGGAGTGCACAAATCCCAATCATTCTTGGGCGACTGTTTCTCGCCACCGTGAATGCGGACATCAATTGCAGAAACAGAGTGATGAAACTTTCATTTAGGAACATGACGGTCGAAGTCAATGTGTTCAACCTCCTCAAGCAATCCCAATTTTTTAATGAGAGTGAGGAAGCGGTTGAAACTGTGGCTTGAATCGACACTCTTGTACAAGAGTATTTTGACCTCTACCATTTTCAAGATCCATTGGAGGCAATTCTTGCTAACTCTTTGCAAAGAGATTTGCTCCCCAACGATATGGCTATGAAGATGCCCTTTATGCAAATTGTTTTTCACTAAATGGGGAGCTAAAGGACATGTGTAATTCCCTCGAGTACTTTGAGGAGGTGAATGAAGGTATGGAGGGTAATAACATAGATGGTTGTGATGGTGAAAGTGACCTCACGCATGATGAAAGCGACGGGGTTAGCGAAGACTCGATGTGGATATCCCACTTTGAGAAACTACCCCAACGTGACTCTTTTCCTTTCCCGTCGAGTGTTTCAATGCCCAACCTTGAGCTCAAAACCTTGCCAAAGGAGCTCAAGTATGCTTTCCTAGGCAGTGAGAACACGTTTTTGGTGATTATAGTGGCAAACTTTGACAATTGTCAAGAGGAGGCTTTACTTGAGGTGTTGAGAAAACATAAGAGTGTTATAGGTTGGTGCATTTCTGACTTAAAGGGATCAATCCCTCCATTTGCACTCATAGCATTCACTTAGAGGAAGATGCCAAACGCACCCGTCAAATGCGAAGATGGTTGAATCCGGTTATGAGTAAGGTGGTGATGGCGGGAGTGATCAAATTGTTGGATGTGGGGATAATCTACCCCATTTTCGATAGCAAGTGGGTTAGCCCGACACAAGTCGTACCAAAGAAATTGAGTGCTACCGTTGTTGAAAGTGGGGAAGGTGACCTTTTACCCTCGCGCATTTCGATCGGCTATCGTGTTTTCATTGATTATAGAAAGCTTAATGCGGTCACAAGGAAAGACCACTTTCCATTATCCTTCCTTGACCAAATTCTAGAACAGGTAGCCGGACATAGGTATTACTGTTTTCTTGATGGATATTCGGGGTACAATCAAATCAAAATAGCTCCGAAGATCAAGAGAAGACCACGTTCACTTGCCTATACGACACTTTTACCTTTCGGAGAATGTCGTTTGGTCTTTGCAATGCACCAAAAACTTTTCAACGGTGCATGTTTAGCATATTCAGTGACATGGTTAAAGACATTGTAAAAGTATTCACGGACGACTTCAGTGTGTTTGGTAATATGTATGAGGATTGCCTAGCCAATCTTAAAAGAGTGCTAGAGAGGTGTATTGAGAATAACCTTATTATCAATTGGGAGAAGTGTCACTTCATGGTGACAAGAGGGATAGTTTTGGGCCATATCGTCTCCAACGACGGTATTCAAATTAAGAAGGCCAAAACTGAAGTTATAGCCAACCTTCCCGCTTCGAAAAACCTCAAGGATGTAAGGTCCTTTCTTGGTCACGCTAGTTTCTACCGACATTTTATTCAGGACATTAGCTCGATCGCACGCCCCATGTGCGCTCTTCTTGCTAAAGATGCTCCATTTCTATGGGGTAATGCATGTCAAGAATCATTACATAAATTGAAATCAATGTTGACCACTGCCCCTATCATGCAAGCGCCCGATTGGACCCTTCCATTCGAGCTTATGTGCGATGCAAGTGATTATGCTGTGGGGGCGGTGCTCGGTCAGCGGAGGGATAAAAAACCTCACGTGATTTCCAATGCTAGTCGCACGCTAGACAGTGCACAAATGAACTACTCCACCACGTAGAAAGAGTTACTAGCAATAGTATTCGCATTGGATAAATTCCGAGCGTAATTGGTGGGATCACCCATTGTGTGTTTCACCGACCATGCCGCACTTAAGAACCTTCTTTCTAAGAAGGATGCAAAAAGTAGGCTTATTCGTTGGGTTCTTCTCCACCAATAGTTTGACCTCTCTATCAAAGATAAAAAAAGGGGGTAAACAATGTAGTTGCGGAACACTTATCCCGACTTACATTCGATCATGATCATATCGACCCCATCCCTATCCGAGAGTTCTTCCTGGATGAGCAACTCACGGCCGTTACTACGTTGCCATGGTTTGCCAATATCACTAATCTCATTATCACCGAGGCCTACCCACCGCACTTTTTGGCCAAGGACAAGGAAAGACTTTTGATGCTGGCCTGGTCATTTTTCATAGATGACCCATACATGTACAAGCTATGTCCGGACCAGATCATTTGCAAGTGTGTCCCAAATGATGAGATCGCAAGTATCTTGTTGTTTTTCCACGATGGTGCATGTGGGGGACACTTTTCTTACCAAAAGACCACCCTTAAAGTTTTACAATGCGGTTTCTATTGGCCGACAATCTTTAAATATGCCCATGCCCTATGTAAAATCAGCCCCTGTTGTCAATCTATTGGGAAGATAACCAAAAGGAACATGATGCCCCTTGCCCCTATTCTCGTAATTGAAGTTTTCAATTGTTGGAGAACAGACTTCATGGGTCCTTTCCCTAAGTCCAATCATTTTGAATACATTTTAGTCGCAGTCGACTATATATCCAAATGGGTGGAAGCCGTGCCTACAAGGAACAACACCATGAAGGTGGTGTTGAAATTCCTAAAAGATAACATCTTGGCTCGCTTCGGCACACCCAAAGAACTCATAAGTGACTAGGGCTTCCACTTTTGTAATGATATATTCTGCCGCTTGATGTCACAATATGGGGTAACCCATAAGGTCACCTCCACTTATCACCCACAAACCAATGGTCAAGAATAATTGGCAAACAGGGAGATAAAGGGCATTCATGAGAAAACTGTGGATCCTTTGACCAAGGATTGGTCATATAAGTTAACCGACGTGCTTTGGGCATATCGGATGGCCTATAAGATGCACCTAGGAATGTCCCCTTACCGTTTAGTTTATGGGAAAGCTTGTCACTTGCCGGTAGATCTTGAGCACCGGGCATATTGGGCCGTAAAAAAGCTCAATTTTGACATTAACAAAGGCGGTGAGCTTCGTAAGTTCCAACTCAATGAACTTGAGGAGTTGTGGAATGATCAACACGAGAACTCTTGTATTTTCAAGGCCAAAACCAAGGCCTTTCATGATAAAAGGATAGTGCGCAAGCACTTGGAGGTGGTCCACAAAGTCCTACTATATGACTCCCGCATCCACCCTTTTCCCGGGAAATTACAATCCCGGTGTAACGGGCCATTCATGGTGCAAAAGGTACATGATCACGGTGCCATTGAAATATTAAACCCAAGGACCAGAACCCTTTCTAAGGAGACTGGGAAGAGGCTCAAACCTTTCTTGGAGGGTTTCAATCCCGAGCTTACTGAAATCCCACTAGAGGATCCACCCCCTGCTGGCCCCTCGGAGGGTGTCGCAACTTAGGCATCGAATTGTCCTTAATTTTTTGGATTGCCTCACTTCATATTGATTTTGAGGCAATCGTGCTTATGCACACTCGGTTATATATTGATTGCCCCTAGAGCATCCCTTTTCGAGTGGAGAGTTGTATTGGTTTAGGTGATTTTTTAACTAAGTTTGGTGAGCTTTTAGCGGAAACAGAGTCGCGATCGACTGGTCTAAGACTAGCAGACGACCGCTGATTGAACCTTGAGCACACTATCTCCATCCCCAGGCTTAATTCCAAAGTGCGGTCGATCGGTCACCATACCGCGGTCGATCGGTGTTTGTTCTTCGAACACACTGTCTCAACCCTTAGGCTTATTTTTAAACAGCGGTCAACCAGTCCAAGACCAGCGATCGACCTCCCCCCTCAGTTATTTGGGCCTAGCCATTTCATTTCCCCTCACTTCTCTTTTATTCTCCCAACTTCTCCCATTCTCTCTTCACCCCAAAATCCCCAAACTCAACCCTTGTTCCATTTTTCTCTCCCATTTCACCTCCAATACCCTCCTCCATCTTCCAAGGTATGAATCCCACTATTATTTTCATAATACATTTGCTGATTGTGGGTATTTATGGGTGTATTTCATGATTCTAGGGTTGATTATTTTTGGGATTTTTATGATTGTTGCTGATTCATTTTTTATGCTCTTAATGTTCTCCTCATTTTCTCACACACACACAAATTCTCCATTGATACATTATGTTGGTTGTGTTGCTGAAATGAATGAACATTGTATTGGTATTGTTCTTGCCCCAATTGTGTCCACACCCATATCTGTTCAACTTGCCAACTGATTTTTGATGTTAAAATCCCATTCATGGAAAAATGTTAGTGTTTATTCTTGAGATTTCCATGAATGGGGGATCCTTGTTGGTACAAATTTGTCCCACACCCCTGTTTTTCACATGCCAAGTGTTTGTTCAAATGCCTCAATGAACCTATTTTCATCTCCTGGACATTTTCTTGCTTGCAATTTCTTTCCTCGCCATTGTGATTTTAGTTTCAACTACACTGTTATACTAATTTCTATTTTGCAAGTATAAATGGGCGACGTTGACAAATATAAGCAGTCTCGCTGCGTGCCTCCCAAGGGCATTGATGGGTTCCGATGTGCCCAAGAAAAATAGTGGTTTGAGGCGTACTTTGCAACTTCAAAATGCCCACTTGCACTCAACCTGGCATGGAAAATAGATGACCTCCCTCATGATGTCTTGGCCATTCTCAAGCGTTATAATTGGGACTCTTTTGTGGGGAGCCAGACCATAATCAATGAAGAACTTGTACGCATGTTCTATGCTTCATTGATAAAATATAAGAGAGATAAGGGTGTTTTCCAGGATTTTGTATGAGGAGTAAGGATCACATTTCATCGCAAGGACTTGGCCCGATGTATGGGCAATGTGGCGGACCCGTTCCCATTTGTGAGCCTCTCAGATGAGGCAACCTTATACCTGGACATGCTTATCGAATTTCTTGTCCCGGGAGAGGTTTGGACAAAGAAAATGTTCCAGTCGGCTACTATGGCAAATTTACCGAGGCTCCTGCACTACGTGAACGTGCATTGTTTGATGGTGACTAATAATAGATTCGAGGTTCACCACAAACATGTCGTCTTCCTCTGCACACTACTGAAACAGTCGGGAGACATCAACCTCCCTCAATACTTCCTGGAGAAGATGTGCTTGGCATCAAAGTAAAAGGCATGGAACGTCTCCCTTCCATTGCCCGGTATCGTGACCCAGATTTGCCTTCAAGCCAAGTGCCTCGAGTACCCTTTTGACAGAAAAGTGGACCCTAAGGGTGTCCTAACCAGACACAACATCAGGAGGTTCTTACAGCACTACTGGGGTGAGCCGACAGTCTAGAAGAGGCCGAGGGTGGTTGCAGAGGACGTGGATGAGGAGACAGAGTTGAGGATGGCTGAGTAGGGACCAGGATGGCAGAGGTCAGTCCAACACGCTAAGGTGCCTACCGCACTTACCGATGCTCGCTTTTCGGCATTTGAGGCACTTCATGAGCACAAATGGGAGGAGACCCAGATGCGGTTAGCTACTTTGGAGTCACGGCTTGACCAGTATGGGATTGATCAGCGCCCGGACCGGACCGAGCGGCGTCAGGAGTTTCACATGTTCCAGGCCATGATGCGTGATCTGTATATCCAGCAGTATGGTCCTGATGCACTGATTCCCCGCATTTCCAGAGTCCGTACGGTGCATGTATATCCAGCAGCGGTTCAGGTCTCTAGACTGTTGTGCAAGTGTGGGTGGTTTTTTGTGGCTGATGATATGTGTCAATTTTGGGGGGGGATTATGAGAACTATGTATTTTCTGTTTTACTTTCTTTACACTGATTAACCTGTTTGTATTGAATTCAATGAAATTAGTAATAATAATTTAGTCGTTGTTGATTTATTAGATCTTGATGTGTATACATTTTTTCAAATCCTATGTCCACCATCAATTATCTAGTATCTGCATTTCAACCCCTCCAAACTATTGCGACTCATGGCATGTTTCTTTCTAACTTAATCATTGTGGTACATAATTTTCTTTTTCTTATGTTGTGATAGGCGCACGTTGACAAACTCGGATCTCACTCCAAATTGGGGTGATTTATTCTAATCCCTCTTTTTTCTCATAATGTCTTTAATTACTTTGAGGACAATGTGTGATTCAAGTTAGGGGGTGTGTTTAGGCATCTCAGTTTCTTTTCCATCCCTCGTGTGCCATATACATATATATTTAAAAAAAAAATCAAAATTTCAAAATTATTTTCTTTATTTGTTTTCCTTTCTTGGGCATTTTGCCCTAATTTCCTATGATAAATTTATTAATTGCCCTATCCAATTTCTAATTCAATGATGCATTTTCTATTTCTTTCATGTTATTAAACTTTAGTCCTTATATTATTCAATATTGGGAATAAATGCATGAATTAAACCTTGAAAACCCATGAGCACTTGAGCATATTTTCTAAAATCATTCGGTAGGACAATTATAGCTTGGTATCTTGTTGTTGCTTTGTGTACACTAAAAACCTAGCGAGCTTTGTGCTTTTCTTTGTTTCAGAGTGCTTATACATTACTCTATCTCTTTCTTAAATAACGTATGTTGTTGACAATATTATTTTCTTTTCATTGATTGCATATTAATTGAATTATCACATGAGCATGATTTTCAATGGTGTTGAGTCTCGAGAATCACATGAAACTTTAGGAAAGGATCATAGGCCCTCTTTGTAGTTAACCCATATGACCTTAACCTTACCCTTATACATGTCCCTAGTCAACCTCGTTGAGCCCTATTATGACTTTTCTTTTTGTCCCAAATCCTCTAACCAACTCCACATTAGAGTTTTACACCATACACATTACCTTTCTTACCTATGTTTGGAATGATATTTGGGATTGAATGATGTTGTATGGTGTGGTTGCAATTTAAACATGAAAAGAGTGAGAAAAGAAGAAAGTGTGGTGAAAAAGAGAAAGTTGAAAACAAAAGAAAAGAATAGAAATAAAAAGAAAACATGAGAAAAAGAAGAAAAGAAAAAGAAAGAGAAATGTGTATATGTTGTTTATAGTGATTCAATAATCCTTGTTACTCTCTCTATTGATATATTTAATGTTTGTTTGGAAATCATTTTCCAATTTTGAAATTGCCTGGCATTTTCAATTATCCCAAGTATTTTCATCTCCGAACATCTTTCATATCCATAAATACATCCTTTCATTTCATACCCCTAACCCCAAACATACATTACAACCCAATAAAGTCCTATTTGATCCTAGTGTAACATGATTCAAAGGTCGAACATTAGCAATAATCTGTTTAGGTTCATTTCACATTGATTAATATGTGATATCCTTTCATGAGATTGTATTTTTCACTTTTATATTGCGTTCTTCATCAATGACATGTGCGCAGCTTTGTTTCCTTTTACAATTACTCTTTATACCCGCATGTCCCGTGTGTTATATCCCATTTCGAGTGCTTATATTTATTGAGTGTGATATCCAGAGAGGATTGAGTGGAAGCATGCTTTAATGGTTATCCGGGTTGTAGGCATTTTTACCAAATTAAAAATCTTTACATGTGCATGCACACCACTCACATTTGAGGTTTCAGTTCCAAGTAGTTATACTTCTAATGTTAATAGTTTTGGATTATTGGGCAAAACCTCTCCTTTTCTTTGTTAATAATATGTTGAAATATCTAATTGTTGTTGAGTTTGGCATATTGGTTGTTTGCCCATGCATGTGTTGAGGAAATTCGATGTTTGTGGGTATCATCCCTGAAAACCCTCACGAGACAACACTCGTCCACTAGGGTAACCTAGCGGTTTAACGACTTGTTGCATTCGCTAAATGAAACCATGCGCCTGCTAAACTGGCACTTTGTCTGTGTATATATTGTTGCTATACTTACCACACTTTGAGGCGGGTTTTGTTTTGTTTCATAGCCAGGGACTAGCAATGTGTAAGTTAGGGGGTGTGATTAGTCGCAAATATTGTATATTTTGCGCCCGTTAATTATGCATGCACGCACACTGTTGACCGTTATTTCACGTATTTAAGCTCTTGTATTGTATAACCTTTGGTTTCCATATATATATATATATATGCTTTGGGAGGTTTATTTGAGCTTTTGTAAGGATTAGAGTGCTAAACGGTGCAGGTGCACGTTATTCGGGAACGTTCATTGTTTTACGCAACTTCAGGGGTAATTTTATCACTTCTACATTCAAGCTTTGTGCTCAAACCCTTCACGGATGTTGGAGTTCTCCTATCCAACTTCACGTTGCCCCCGACGGTTTGTCAATCTGGTTTATGAGGACCAAGTTATGGTCGTTTTCCCGAGGCCCCTTGTTATGTATCAAAAGAGGAGAGGATCCATGATTTTGTAGGACCGATCGACCGGTCCTTGACCAGGGATAGACCGGGGTTTCACCTTTTGCCTTCGAAGTAAGACAGTGTGCCCTCTCCCTGACCAGCGATCGATCGGTGCCTCATTTTCTGTAATACCCCCGTAGTTTTGGTTTGGTTTTTACCACCCTTGTTTTGTGGTTTTCTTCCACTTAGTATATATTTTGAGTGGTTTGATTTGTTGAGATATATCCGATCACAATTTGGTGTAAGGAAATGGATAAAAGATAGTTTGTTTCTTTTTCTTTCTCTCTCCCAGGGCTTGATAATTTCCTTGCCATTTTCATCTTCCACTTCATTTATTACAAAGTAAAGTTCCATCTTAGTTGTACCTTGTCGACTATTGGTATCATTTTATGCAATTAATATTGTGGTTGTGTATTGAATGCTTGTTCTCACCATAGTTATTACACTTGCTATTAATTTAATGGTATGTTTTGATATGGTTAGTGATATGAGTAGCTAATCTCCTTAGGTTGGGAGCATAAACCCACCTTGGAGGGTTCATTTCTTGGCTTGTTCAATGATTAAATCCAACAAATGGGTGTGTGGGTTGATATTGGAGTTTCATAGGATTTTATCTTCTCTTATCATGTAAGGGTTGTATTTTAAGACTTAACTCCAACATCAACCCATTTGTCCGATAATATATCGTTACCTTCATCTTATATTGTTGGGTTGACATCCTTCATGTAGGATTGTTGGTATCGATATCTTATTCCCATTTGATTGCAATTTAATTAGAAGAACCCGTTGAGTTGTGCACATCCGAGGTGGGGGAATTCTCCTTAACCTTTTGTTAAAGAATCGTTTCATAACCCTGTTTATAAATCACCATTGTTCCTGTTACTACTTTGTTTAGCATTGCATTTATCTTGGTTCGCTTTGGTTCGTTATGACACTCAAAACTTAAATCATCTTTTCTTTTATCTTTTATTCTTGTTGATTGATTTTTAACTGGAAGAATATCCTCGGTACTTCATATAATTCCCTGAGAAAATCGACCCCTATCTTACCGGGCTTTTATTACTCTCGCGATTAGCGTACACTTGTGCTATACAATTTTCTGAGCGAGTCAAGTCCTCAGTGTCACTTTCCTCAGTCTCTTCGGTATCTTTGATGAGCGGTTTTACACGACGTTGGGAACTTTTAGCCCATGGGTAGCTGTCTTGGAAAAAGATCTCCACTTTGAGTTTTTTCTTTTTGTTTGTATGGTCATACCATGGCTTCGGAAAGCCATAAAAGGGGAAATTCTCCCCCTCTTTGATGAATCGTCCATTCAAGGAGTCACCTGAGATGGTCTGGATGTAGTCTAGTCTTTTCATTGGTCGAGACTGGCTGATCATTCTGATCTCTTGTTCTGATGGTTGATACCCAAAACCATAAGAGGGAAAGGTTTCTTCAGTTCAATGGGATCAAGTATCCCTTGTTGTCTTTGTCCTAGCCCCAGTCCGGGCATGAAGTGCATGTTTCTGAACATCTGAATCACATTGACAATGCCATGAGGGTCGTATTCTGGACAAACCCTTTCTTTGAAATTATTCCCTGCCGGGAGTAGGAGTGGCTCAACTCGAAATCTTGATAGGAGCATATCATTTTACCCGTGCTGTATCTCAAGGATTGGATTGTTTGTACTTGCAGCGATGCATGCTCTAGTAAGGAGTGATAGTGCCTGATCAGTGAGGCTAACAGGGTTTAGGAGGAAATATGGGCAAGTTTGGAGAGGTTTGGGAGAGTGTATGGGTGTGATTTGAGTTGAGGGATCAAATTTTGGGTTCATTTCTAGGAAGATAGCATTGGTATGATTTACGAGTGGGTTGTGAGTAGTGTTTGGCTTAGGATTGACTGGTGGGGCAATGGTACCCCGGTCAATTAGACCTTGGATTATGTTTCAAAGGTGAAAGCATTGGTCGGTGGTATGACCAGTGGTTTGGGGAAAGGCGTAATGGGCATCTTCTTTGAAGTTTCTTGGAAGTGGATTGGGCAATGGATGGGGATCCAAGGCTTGATGAGGTTTCGGCTTAACAGGGCTTGATAAACTTTGGAGAGGGGAGCATGGATATCAGTGTATTCCTTTCAGAATGGGACTGGGCGGCTTTCTGGTGCCCACGAAGTGGTTGGTTGAGAGATGTTGTTGATGGTTGAGACTGCAGCACTGGCAGGTTTGTCATATTTTCTAGGGGTGAACTGTCCGGACGCTTTCTTTGGTTCAACCTCTGTTTTAGTAAGACCTACCTCGATTTTTACTCCTGCTTCTCTGAGAGCTCATAAGTGGGGATAGTATTGTCCTCCCATGGTTGCTCGGACATGAGGTAAGAAATTCTTCTTCACTAAGTTGACTTATTCTTCCTCGGATGGTCGATAGGTCATAGTGGTTGCCTTTTCCCTCCATCGGGCTATGCAGTTACTGAATGATTCCCCAGAGTTATGTTTGAGAATCTCTAAATCACGGCGGGTGACCTCAAGATCTTCATTATATTTGTACTGCGTTATGAATTCTCGGGCTACATCCTCCCAGCTATGGATTTTGGACTCCTCGAGAGATAAAAACCATCGGAGAGCGCTGAAATAATTGGGCCATCACTTCTTCAGAAGCCCCTAAGAGAGTCATATCACGGTGATAACTCCGAAGATGGACAATCGAGGGTCCACTTCCTTTGAATTTCTCGATATTTGACATCTTGAACTTCTCGGGTAACCTTCCCTTAGGATAAGGAGACATGTGGGTGTAGTCCATGTAATTTTCGGAGATTCGAACTTGGTCGAACTTCTTAGTTAGCATCTTGAGATATTTTTTGACCTTGTTCAATTCTTTCTCTTTCGGATCAACGATCGCAGGCAAGTTAGCCCCATGCTGGGCAAGGTTTGGCATAGGAAGTTGGGCAGGCGGTGTCCCATTAACATAAGGGACATGGGGGCGTGATGATATTCTTTGGGAACCCAGATAGGCTCGGGTAAACTCATAGCATGAGGGAATAGGGCCTCGGGCTCTTGAGGGATAGGAACCTGGTTTCGTTGCATCTCTCGGACCTTAGTCTGAAGGTTGTCAATCTTGGACACAAGCCAAGCTAAGACTACCGTCAGATCTGGTTGCACAGCTGGTACTTGATATGTGTTCTCCTTGGAAAATGGATGGATACAAGACTAGGAAGAGGTAGCAGGGGAACGAATGGAACTCCGGGGTGATTTGGCTGAAGATTAAATCCAATAAGGAGCCATGCCAACGACGTGCGATCGACCTGAGAAGGCATAAAACGGGATTTATTTTTGAAAAAAAAGAAGGAAAATATTTTTAACATTTTTTTCTTTTTGAGATTGAAAGACAAAATATTTTTGGATTTTTGGTAGAGAAAGGAGAAATATTTTTAGAATTGTGATAAAGAAGGGAGGAATGTTTTTGGATTTTTTATAAAGAATGAAAAAATGTTTTTCGAAGAAGGGTCTCAGCATGATTATTATTATTATTATGTTCTCACTTGTATTAAATTCTCCTAAATACAAAATGAAATGTCGGACGGGTCCCGAGCCTGGGAAAGTAAGGTTTATAACATATGCAAAGCTATGGCTGGACTTGTAACCCGGCTCACGGGTAGGGTCTCATTTTAAAAATGCGCGAAAATTTAGGCGGCAGGCCGACCCAAAATTTTGGTAGAGTTTTAGGTTAAAACCGGCAATCTAATATGTGTGTCCTAGGCTTGACAACTATATGCGGGTATACAGCTTGGTTGGGTGAATCGGAAAGGGTTCCCCCCTTTGGCATGGCTTCCACGATATACGTCTTGCTTTTAAGGGAAATCGGTACGTGTGGACAAGCCATTTGATATACTTGAGTGTACATGAATCGCCTCACTATATACCTCGTGGGGACGGTACGTGTGAGAGCGAATTCAATATACTCAGCGTACGTGAATGAATTCCTTGCGATATACCTCCAATCATGACTTCGATCAATCGATACGATGTGGGGGAACCATTGGATATACGTCGAAGGTACTTGGCCAATGGAAGGTGAGAGTCATATCCCTTAGGCTAACTGTGCCCTACCGGACCAGCGGCCATCACGAAGTGACCCTCCAGTTAGGTCAATCACAATGCTCTTTAGTGATGTCGTGTGAATCATGCATGATTCTCTTATTAGTATCTTATGAGAGTATCTTTCTTGATCATGCCCAACAAGGAGCAAAGTATGAGTACCAATGGTATACCAAGTATGGGCGATGTGTGCAACATGGGGATATATGTGATCCTAGATGCACGTGCTGTGAAGTGTACACGAAGAATTTTCTATAAGTGTGTGAATAGAAGCATAAGAATGAGGTACACATGAATAGTAAAAGGGGAACATGCAAAATAAGGGAAAATATAAACATATATAACACCCATGTAAATAGAGTCTAGCCCTCAAAATAAATAGTCCCCAGCAGAGTCACCACTGTGGCCATCCCCAATCCTCCCGGCAGGAGAGGATCCTTTGGTCCCGCGCATCCCTCTCGGGAGCGATTTAGCCGGCATCATTGATGAGGTGAAAAATGTAGAGAGATGGAGTCGCCAGTCTATTTTACTCAAAATAGACAAAAGTAAAGGGAGTCGTCCCGAAGGACAGCATCCAAAGACATACTAATACATACGAAACCAAAATGATTCGAAAAGGGTCCGAAGGTTAAGTTACGAAATGGGAAGGTGTTAGGCACCCATTCTGCCCTTACGGTCTCTCATGGGTTGTTGTTATTTTCCTTTATTTCCCCTTGATGTGTGTGCATGTGTATACGTAGAGGAGATAGGAATCATCGACTTGTATCATGGAAGAGATAAAGCGAGTTATCCATAGGAATGCTCCTAAAAAATAATATCAGAAAATAATATTTATGCGATTATCCTAGCGTCGATCATTATAAGGGAATGATAATGCATGTGGAATAATACGCCACTAAGAGAAAATATATGTATATGTAAATATATAGAATCTAAGAGAGTTAAGTTTAAAGAACGTGGAAAAATTAAGAAAAAAGTAGGAAAAGGACTCGAGTCTCAAGTTTTACCCCGAGATGCCTACGTAGCCTATAGAGGCATCAAAGTCCACGTAGTTCGTATGCAAAATGAGGGGTGGGATTTATCCCATGAATCAAACTGGGAACTTCTCTTATTTGTGTGTGTGTGTGTGTGTAAGAAAGAGTTTTAGTTGTGAGAAAAGTGTGAGACTTCTCGTTTCGAATTTATGAGCAAATCCTCTTTTTTCTTCTTTTTTGGGTTTTATTTATATGAAAATAAGAGATGTGCAATAATACTAAATAAAAAGTATATTAGGACATGTGAGATAAGAGAATAAAAGTGTTAAGTAATAAAATAAGTTAATGTGAATTTAAGGAGAGAGTTGAGAAAGTTGGACCTTCTTGAAGATCTTGAGCTTGATCTTGGATGTTGAAGAGCAGCCCTTGCACTTGGGTAATGATGGACGGTACTTAATTCACCAAGTTTGATGAAGAAAGTGATGAAAGGTGAAGGTTGGAAAGGGATTTGGATTTGGAAATCACGCTGACTTCGAGAGGGGTTTTATGAGCTTGTTGAGAGTGACGGATCTCTAATTTTCCTCCTATTTGAATGAGGTTAGGACCTCCTTTTTATAGGACCAAGGCACTGACGATTGTCATAGCCCTGGTCCTGCCAATCGACAGGTGTGTTTAGGCACACGGCCTATAGGCAGGGTTTGGAACCTGCCGTTTGGCAGTGTCTTTCAGGTTCCTTTAGAAAATTATTCGTAGAGTGAAAAATGTTGATCCGAATCATGCACGGGGCAGACTGTTGGAAAGGTATTTCAAAGACCTTCAAAAGTCCTTTGGACTGCTCCCGGGTCCGGTTGATGACTTTGGGTCAAATGTGGCTCGGAAACATTCGTCGGTCCTTTGGACGAGGAAACTTCGAACGCAAATGGATCGTTTATCCACATGGTAAGTCAGAATCGCGCATGGGGTGGACCATTAGAAAGTTTAGGAGATGTACTTCAACATTCCAAATAGTTTGACCTGGTTCGGGGAGTTGACTTTGGTCAACCAGAGCCTAGAATCGTTCGGTGACCTTTCGAAGTAAAACGGATCGTTCGTCCGTACTGTAAGTCAGAATCGCACATGGGGTAGACCGTTGGAAAGGGGTTTCAGTTTCCTTAGAAGATTCATTCAGTCTCAATTGAGATGAAGAGTTGACTTTGGTCAAACGAAGTCTAGGAGCGTCCGGTGACCTCCTGATCGAGTTTTGGGAAACAATGGGTCGTTCGCCCGCACCGTAAGTCAAAATTGCGCACTGGATGGACCGTTGGAAATGGGATTTAGTACCCTTCGAAAATTCATTCAGTGTCGTTCGAGCTGAAGAGTTTGACTTTTGGTCAAACGGAGCCTGGGAGTGCCCGATGGCCTTTAGGTCAGTACCCGGGGTATGACTTGGGTTTGCAATGGTGAAGGGAGGTGCTATGGACATAATTAGAGGTTAGGGGGTATTAGAATGGGGTGTCTACATATTGATTTTTAATTTTATACTTTTTAGTAATTCATATCATCCACCGAAGCATCCTTATCTCACTAACATGGAGACTTTGTTCATGTTTTTCTTTAATGCCCCACACTCCGCTCCATACGAGGTTGCTGGCCTTAAAACTGTTAAATATAATTTTTCTTTTAATTTATCAGTTATCCTCTTATCGCATTACACCCTACTCGTTTGTCTCCATTTCATCCAACCAGTTGATATTAGATAACAAAATTTATTAATTTGGTTTATCACCTTTTCTTCAATATTTAACATTATGTTACTCGACGCCCCATTATTAAATTTATATTCCCTAAATTCCGTTTTATTTCTACTGATTTTTAGTCCCTTGGACTCTAGGAATTTTCTCCAAATATCTACTCTCATTGCTAAGCTTTCCTTTGAAGTGTCTATTAAAACTATTTCATTCGCAAACAACATACACAATGGGACATCTTCTTGTATTTCCTTAGTAATCTCATCTAAAACTATAGCAAATAAATAAGGGCTTAAGACCGATCCTTGATGTAAACCCACTTTAATCGTAAAGTCATTAGTTTCTCCACATATAATCCTTACTCTGGTCTTTATGTTATCATACATATCTTCAATAACTTTAATATAACTCATAGGGATTCTTTTCCTCCTTAAAGCCCACCAAATTATATCCCTAGGTACTCTATCATAATTCTTTTCTAAATCTATAAAGACCATATATAAATTTTTATTCTTACTTATACATTTCTCCATTAACTATCTTAATAAGTAAATAGCTTTCGTAATGGATCGCCCTGGCATAAATCAAAATTGATATCCAAAATAGTTGACTCATTTCTTAATCTTTGTTCTATAACGTTTTTCCATAATTTCATAGTGTAATTCATCAGTTTGATTCCTCTATAATTACCACGGTTTTGTATATCCCATTTATTTTTATACAAAGGTATTATGGTGCTATTTGTCCACTCATATGGCATATTTCCTTCTCTTAAAATTTTATTAAATAAGCCTGTTATCCATTATACCCCTAAGCTTCCAAGGGTTCTCCACACCTCTATGGGTATTTTATCTGGGCCAACCGATATATTCTTTCCCATTTTTCTTATTAATATATCCACTTCTTTTTTAGTAATCGAACATACCAATCATATTCGGTTCAATGTTCTTGACATCTTTTTTCCGGATATTCTTAATTCAATAGTCCTTGAAAATAAACTTCCCATCTATCTAGAATTTCTTTATCATTAATTAATATATTCTGATTAATGTCTTTAATACGCTTAACTGGGACCATATCCTTTTGTCAGTCTATCTCTATTCTTTGCCAATTTATATATTTCCTTTTCACCTTCCTTGGTACCTAATTTATTATATAGATTATCTAGCGCTTTTTGTTGAGCATTTCTAATAATAATTTTTACTTCACTTGTTAACTTCTTATATTTTTCTAAATCTTCTTGACTTTTACTCTTTTTCCACTCTTAGATTTGGTGGCATTGAACGTTAGACTTATTTATTCTCTCATGCTTTCACATGATCCTTCACATCCTATATCTTTTGAGTGATTGTGTTTGCACTAGTTGTTGTACTTCGTGTTATATGTGTTGACTAGTTGTACGATGTTAGTGTCTTTTGTATTTTGATTTTTCATTTATTCGGTCTATTTGAAAAATATACAAAAATCATTTGTTTATCTTTTGAGTCATCTTAAAAATGTTTAAAAACTCAAAAAGATTTTATTTTGTTTGTGGAATGGTTTTACACATTTTGTGATGAATATTGGTGTTTTTTATTCCCATTCATTCCATGTTTTCCATGTGGCTACAACATTAGAGTATGGTTTATAATGTTTTGGGTTGTTTCTCAACCACGCCTTACATAGAGTTAGTAGTATTTGGTTTTCTTAACGGATTCATCTATGTATGTCTCCACACACACTTGTACTAGCTCTTTTGGATATTAATTACTTATGTTGCATGATCTAAGTGAGGTGTTCTCCTAACGATCTTGTCATATTCATATATATTTGTCTGGGGGATTTATGCATGTAATAACCATTGCATGTGTTTTGTCTTAGGTTTGAAAAAATAAGAGTGTGCAATGGAAAGGGCTATGAAGGGAGTAAATCTCCTTTGCATGAAAGACCATCATTGGCAAGAGCCTTATAAATAAAAGAAAAGATAAAGATTTTCCAAGGCCAAAGTTTAGGAATTGATCATCAAAATTGATATCTTCAACAGAGAGAAACAATTGAATATGTTTATTTTAAGGGTGTTATAAGTTGAAGATCAATTGGTTTACACAATGAGTACTAGTTCATCATTAATGTTTGATGCTACTGATTTGAGAATCATAAATATTTTCTAGACTTGTGTGCATTTAGTTCGTTTGTCCATTTTGAGTTCACTTTACTCGTCACTAGAGGCTAAATCTATGTTTGATAAATTAATGCGATCAAAGAGAACGCCTTGGACTATCTTGAGTGGTTGGGACATATTTCTTTTATTTTTTTAGTTCGCGTCCATTTACTCCTTTCCACATTTGGTTTAGACAAATTTATGACATACGAGTGTAGAAATATATATTTTTTGTGTCATTCGTGGTGTTATACTTATATATTCATGTGTGTTCTTGTTATGTATGCATTTATTTATATACGGTATGTTTGTTTTGAGTATTTTCTTTCATTTAATCCACGTTGGTCATATTTGTTTAAATTGATATCATACATTTCAAATTTGTATCAATTTGATATCATTTGTTTCATCATTTGGATTATTTGTGGTTGTGTTGCCATTTGTCTATCGTTGTCGTTTCACCTCACATCATGTTTCCTTTATGTTCATATATATATATATCACATTAAGGGGGAGAAGTTGGTTCATATTATGCACCTTACCTTTGTCTATTCCCAAATGAAAAGGGAGAGAAGTCTAATCTAGGGGGAAAAAGTATTCTTTAAGGGGGAGATGTTTAACAAAGGAAGAGGGTTTTTTTTCATATTCGAATTATATATTCCATATTCTCTCTGTTTTTCAAAGGTGTGTTAACTGTACAGGTTTTTGTGAGGGTGAGACAAAGTTTCATAGGGGAAAAGCTACTCAAGAGTTTGTGTCACTTTTTCCTTTTGGGGTTGGGATTGAGTCTTAGAGAGCTTGACGGCCTAATAGGTTATTTATTTTTTATTTTGTTCTAGAATATCCCAAGGGGGAGATTTTTAAGGAAAAACTTTCAATGTGTCAAGTTTGAAAAAAATTTGTTGTAAAAATTTGTAATACTAGCTTTATTACATTTGGACAAAACTACTTATGTCATAGGTTAGGATTTTGTTCAGTTTGTCCATTAAGCCTATGCACTTGAAGACACGAAGTATCCAATTTAAAGTGACATTAGCTTTTGTGCTAAGTTTTGTCTTCTTCCATGGGATCTCGAAAAGGTGTAAATGGTATATTGCGTTGATCCCTAGATTTTGTTTTGGGTCTTAATGTTTTTAAAATTTATTGAGTCCATTTTCGAAAAAGTTTTTTTTTTTGTTTTTAACTTCATTCGAACGAGTTATACTTGTTTGTTCAAATGAGTTTCATAGTGTTAATAGAATTAGTTTATATTATGTTCAAACGGGTTGACACCTTTCGTTCAAATGAGGTTTAAATGAGTATCAAACAAGATGTTTCTGTATAGATAGAAAGTTTTGCGTGAAGCTCAATCAAACCCATTTCAAATGAGGTTAGCTATGTCATTCGAATAACTTTGTTTTGGTTCGAACGAAATGGTTAGTGTCTTTTGAAAGAGATAGTAGTTTTCGTTCCGATGAGTTTACCTCAATTTTTAGGCCATCGCCTTTTCACATTTTTTTTATAAATTAGAGTGTTGACAAATTTATGTGAAATTTAAGAGTTTTGAAGACAGAATTACAAAAATAAAACCTAAGCCTATTAAAGCCTAGTTTACACCCTAGTTTTGAGATCCAAGTTTCTACATAATATGCTTGTTTGAGACCTCACGTTTGAGCACCAAGATCAAGTTTACTCTTCATTATTATTGAGTTCATTTCTTGCTGTAGATTATGTGTGTGTTATGGTGACAGTAGACTAGCCAAAAGAAGAAGATCGGTGGATACCAAAATGTGGGAGGCAGATACCTTGTGAAGGTCATTGGAAGATATAGAACGGTGTCCGTGAAGAAGGTTCAATGAGTGAAGATGAATCAAGGATTGAAGGCATCAAGTCTATAAGTAAGTCTAATTCATCCTTGTATGATACCTATATCATAGTGGATTTGTGTAGGCTGGGTCATCCGAGGTTTTTTTTCATTATGGGGTTTCCTCGTACATTATGGCGTTGTAGTTTGTTGATATATTTTATTCTTGCAAATAACCTATATGCATTCTTAGGGCCAGATAAATTTGGTTAAGAGTTTACACAACACATGTTTAATTGGTGCTAGATTAAAATTTGTTTAATTGCTAATTTGGTTAATTTAATAAAAAATAAAAAATTAGTTTTTAATAATGCCTATCCCTAGTAACCTGTTTCTCAATCCACTACTCACTTATTTCAACACTTTAAAACAAAAAATTAAAAGTTAATTTAGTTTCCATCTAATTAGGGGACGACAATTCGTATTTGAGATGTTTTTCTCCAGATGCTATAATATAAGATATATTGGCTTCCTAAAATATAAGATATATATATATAGATCGAATAACAATATGTCTTCCTATCTCCCAATAAGATATATACATATATATACATATATATATTTATTTATCTTTGTATATCTCATCTATTGCATTTTCACAGTTCTCTCTCATATACATGAATCCCATTCTCTACTTTTTTTTTTATAATTTTTGTTTTATAACTCCTAAAGGTTGCCATTAAGACGAGGACCTTCTAATAGTGCATCAGAATGGTGAACCGATCTATCTGATATCATGTTCCATTTCATAGCTACCAATGTTTCTTCCACTTTTTAAAAAGTCACCACAGTGTTTGGTTAAAGTCAATCACAATCTAATAACACTGTTATTAAGGAATTTCATTATCTTATTACCAAAGTGAGAGCTTTGTGATGATGAGAGATGAGTTTGGGCGATTAAATTCAAAGTTTTTTATATGATATATGTGGGTAGTAGTGATGTATTAGGGCTAGGGTTTGTGATTGGAAAAGAAATAAAAGAAGAGATTGAGATGGAAGAAGGAGAAGCTTGCAATTACCAAAATCATGATGAGTAAGATTTGACTGTTGATCCTGATGTTGCTCTCTCATATATTGTAAGACTTTTCTTAGTAGCTTTGTTTAGGAACAATTGTGATTTTTTAGATTAATTCTAAATTAAATAGTTAGGAGTACATAAGTAAGAACTTTAATGAATATGCCTCTTTTAGTTTGAATGGAGTTTTATTTTTCAGTATGAATTGAGATAGTGATATGAGTTTGTTATATTACGAGTTGAATTAATTATTTACTGACTCATGATTCCGACTCATTTTTTTCCATCCTTTGATATTCCAACTTTTGTACTCCTCCATGGGCTATAAATACATTGTAATCCCTGAATCCAAGGGACAAGGACACACCTGAACAAAGGCAAGGCAATACACAACAGTGGACGTAGGCTTTTCCTTTTAACCGAACCACTTTAAAAATCTTTTGTGTCTCTCTTATTTACTTATTTTATTTGTGATCAAATAATTAGACATAGTCTAGTTTTTTGCATCAACAGATTGGCGTCGTGTGTGGGAAACGTGCTTTAAGCGTTTTCATTCATCTATTTACCAAGTATAACTAATATCCCTGAGTTAAGTACCATAAATGATGGCATCCCGTCCATTCCTTCTACTCCACCAACTCATAATGATTTGACCAGAATCTTGGCTAGTCTCGCCAGAGGACAAGAGGCTATACAAGACACCATGAGGCAGTTAGCGCAAACCTTACAAGCCAGGACGCCTTCCTTATCTTCTCATGGAAATATGCCACCATTGCCTCCAAGAAGTAGTAGACATAGCCAATTTAGGATAACCAGAGATACTTCTTATCACCCAGGAGTAAGATCTTCATCCAGAACATCAGAGTCCTATGACGATCAGTCCTTTACTCTTGAAAGATTCAGTGCCTTAGAAAGGCTAAGTCGAGAATCTCCCTTTGATCATTTAGGACCCAGGGGAAATAAAAATGCTCCCAGGGCATTATCGAGAAATACTCGATGACCAACCGATCAACGAGAAGGCTCAGCCCAATATAGATCAGATGCCCGATAAACTGCTCATATCGAACAACATTCACAGGAGGAGAGTTCAACACAAACAGTTGGTCGGAATGAAAAAGATGCAACACACAGATCTAACACTGGTAACAATGCATGGAAGGGTTCTATCCAGCGATTGGAAGATAGATTGGGAGAAATGGCTAAGGCCAAGAACCCTTTACAGAGAAGCTTTGTGAAGGCATCTCCTTTTGTACAAGCTTTTGTGGATTTCTCCACACCTTCAAAGTTTAAAGATCATGTAGCTACACCCAAATATAATGGGAAAACTGATCCCGTCCTTTATATAGAGCAGTAGCAGGCAGCAACTGACATCTATGTTATCCTCGATGAAATGAGATGCAGGGCATTCTCAGGGAAAATTACAAGACCTGCACAGATCTGGTATAATATTCTTACTCGGGGGAAAATTTCTAATTTCCATCAACTTGTCGAGCTATTCATTGGTAACTTCTACTTTGGGGATAAACCAGTAAAACAAGTTTCTCATTTTCTTAGGTAAGGCAAAAAGTGGGATAACGTATAAGAGATTACATCACTAGGTTCATTAATGAAAAATTGGAGGTTGTTGACTATATGGAAAACATAGCTATTACAACCCTTATTAGTGGGTTGCTCCCTACGAAACTCTACTACACGCTTGCTAAATATCCTCCAAAGACGATGACTGAGTTGATGGCAAAAGAAACCAAGATCATGAATGCTGAGGAGGCAATGGCAGCCAAGCAGAGCTCGGAGGAAAAAATGGAAGGTAAAGATGATAAAAAGGAGCACAAAGATTCCAAGGAGCATAGGGAATCAAAGAAGAAAGGGATTACTGATCGGCTCAAGAAGTATAACAATTACACTCCATTGACAGTGGGCATCCACCATATTTTGGAGGAAATAAATCATAACAAGGATGTGCATTGGCCTAAGAAGATAGGAAGTTCCCCCACCAAGAGGGATAGATCCAAATATTTTGAATTTCATAGTGACCATGGCCATATAACAGATCATTGCACTTCCCTTCAAAATGAAATTAAAACTCTTATCCAAAGAGGAAAGTTAGATAGATTCGTTGATCGACAGAACAAATATGGAGCTCGACGAAGGTCAAAGTCTCCTTGTAAGCCTAGAGACGAGAAAAAGAGGACTCATGAAGATAATCAAGAGGGTGATCCTGACCTACCCAAGAAACCTAGGAAATTAGAACGTGAGGTATTCATGCTCAGTTTTGGTTCTTTTGATTATCAAATGATTACAGGTGGAGACGCTGGAGGAGGAGACCATACTGCTGAAAGGAAGGCTTACCTCAATGAGGCAAAGGCTTGTTCCTATATATAGAGGATTAATCTAGCTAAAGAAGATCGACCGAGGAAGGTAAAAAAAGACAATCTAGTGGACAACTTCTCTAAAAATGATCTCCCAGGGGTACTGTACCCCCATGATGATCCTCTCATAATTAAAGTCAGAAAGGAGAATATAATTATTTCCAAAGTACTAGTTGATAATGGTAGCTCGATAGATATTATGTTCTATCCTTGCTTTGAAAGTTTGGACTTCAATCTTAGCCAGTTGGAGCCCGACCACAGACCTTTAATAGGTCTTTCTGGTGAAAAAGTATTCCCTTTGGGAACAAGTAAGGTAGAGGTGTTGATCGACATATGGCTAGCCAGCCGAACAGAGAAGATACATTTCTTTGTAATGGAAAAATATATTTATTCTTCTTATAATATGATAATGGTAAGAGTAGGGTTGATAAATTTTGAGGCTGTACCATTTACAGTCCATCAGTGTTTGAAGTTCCTGACCAACTTTGGGGTAGACGTGGTAAAAGGTGACCAAAAAGTAGCTCGGGAATGCTACCAGTCATCTGCCGAGCAAGAAAATTGAGAAGAAATAAAGAGAATGACTACCACTTACCAAGTGGACACCTCAGAACCTAATAATGAATCGATGGTTGGAACCTTAGATCCAAGAGAAGAAATATAATTGGTGAAAGGTAAAATAATGTAAGCAACGGAGAACATCGTGTTATATGATGATAAGCCATAGAGTATAACTCAAATAGGAACAACACTGGAACGTGCTCTTAAATAGGAATTAGTGGCATTCCTAAGACAAAGGAAGCACGTGTTCGCTTGGAGTCACAAAGATATGCCTGGGATTGACCCTAACTTTCTCTGTCATGAGCTTAATGTTAGTAAATATTCCAAGCCTATGAATTAAAGGCGTAGGGTGTTCATCCCCGAGAAGAACCAAGATATTCAGGAGGAAGTTGAGAAGCTTCAGAAAGCTTCATTCATTGATGATGTGAAATATCCAGATTGGTTGGATAATGTCGTTATGGTTAAGAAGAAAAATAACAAGTGGAGAATGTGTGTGGATTTCACATACTTAAACAAGGCATGCTGAAAGGGCCATTTTCCTTTGCCACGAATTGATCAACTCGTTGATGCAACATCGGGACACGAGTTGCTAAGTTTCATGGATGCTTATTCTGGTTATAACCAGATTAAAATAAAGCCTAAAGACAGGGAAAGCACTTCTTTTATGACTCCCCGAGGAACTTATTGCTATAATGTTATGCCATTTGGTTTGAAAAATACAGGTGCTACTTACCAAAGATTGGTGAATAAAGTCATTGACGAGAAAAAAGGTAAGAATATGGAAGTATACGTAGATGACATGCTGACGAAGAGAAAAAAAGCATCCAATCACATTGCCGACCTCAACCAGACTTTTCACCAACTGGAGAAGCACCAGATGAAGTTGAATCTGACCAAGTGCATATCTGGAGTGCAAGAAGGAATGTTCCTCGGGTATATAGTTAATCGGAGGGGAATTAAAGAAAATGCAGTCCCCTACTTACAAAAAAGATGTACAAAGGCTAACTGGGCGAGTAGTATCCTAGAACATATTTGTGTCCCGAGCTATTGACGGGTGCATGGCATTCTTTAAAGTGCTTATAAAGAGTTTCGAATGGAAAGACGAGTGCAAAAAAACTATTCTGGAGTTGAAAAAGTACTTGGGATCACCCCATTGCTCTCCCGACTAATTTTAGGAGAAAGATTGTATTTGTACTTAGCTGTTTCTGAGTCAACTGTAAGTTCTGCCTTGATATGAGAAGAGAATGGAGTTTAAAAACCAATCTATGGAGGAGAAAAAATTAGATACCCACATCTGGAGAAGTTAGCATTGGCATTGATTGAGGCATCCAAATGGATGAAGCCCTACTTTGAAGCCCATACAATTGTGGTGTACACTGATATGCCTCTTAGGCAAAACCTAGCATAAACTGGAGAAGTCTGGTAGATTAATGTACTGGGAAGTAGAATTAGGGGAGTATGATATTGTGTATGAACTAAGGTCTTCATTAAAGGGCCAAGCCATGGTAGATTTCATTGTTGAATTCACTCATCCTGGGGTCTCCAAGCAATTGGGAGTACAAGCAAAATAAGACATAGGAAGGGATAGTCCAACTAAGACTGTCATTAACCAACCGTCCGAGCAACCCTTATCAGAAGAAAAGTCATAAGAAAACACTACCGACCATGAGATTACTCCTCTAGAGCTCGGAAGATGCCAGGGAAGTATGAGGAAACAATGAGAAAAATACTCCATCATGGGATTTTGACAGACCAAGCGTTTGATAATAATCTCCCGATATGGAACTTATACCTTGATGGATCATCTTGTGCAACCGATAGTGGAACATGTATAATACTTAACACTCCTGATGGGATAGATATTGAATATGCTCTGCGATTCTAGTTCCAGGTCTCAAATAACGAAGCAGAGTGTGAAGCTCTCATTGTGGGTTTGAGTTTGGCCCAATCACTGAATGCCGAGCAAGTTATAGCACACAGTGATTCTAAATTGGTGGTGAACCAAATATTGAACTTGTAAGGAGCTAAAGGAGAGCTGATGACTAGATACCTGTCTAAAGAATTGGAGGTGATAGACAAATTACTGACTATTCAGATGAGCAGAGAACCAAGATTGGAGAATGCTCGAGCAGATGCACTTGATCGGCTAGCTTCAAGAACAAGAATTGAGCTTCGAAGAACTATTCCCATTGAGATTCTATCAAACAAGAGTATAGATGAAGACTTGATGATTAATTTTATCATAATAGATATGGGTCCATCTTGGATGGATCCCATCAGAGATTACATTGAAGAAGGAACTTTGTCAATAGATACAATTGAGGCTAAAAAGTTGAAGTACAAAGTAGCAGGATATGTGCTAGACAAAGGAGTGTTATACAGGAGAGGATTGACAGCTAGCTTGTAGTGTTGTGTCCATCCAACAGAGGTTTAAGGCCTGATCCAGGAAGTGCATGAAGGATCTTATGGAGCTCACATAGCATGCTAAACACTACTGCAGCGGATTAGTACACAAGGATACTATTGCCCCACTATACGAGCAGATTGTGCAACCTTTTCTAAGAAATGTGACAAGTGCCAAAGGTATTCCAGCATTCATAAAACTCTATTCGATGCTCTCAGTCCAATCACTTCACCTTGGCCGTTTGCAATTCGGGGAATAGGCTTGGTCGACCCATTGTCGACCACCCGAGGAAGATTCAGGTACTTAGTCATTGTTGTGGACTACTTTACAAAACGGGTGGAGGTAGAACCCTTGGTGTCTACCAATTCATTTGGAAGAGTATCATTTGCAGATATGGGTTGCCTTTTGCCTTCATTATCGACCACTACACGCAGTTCGACAATGAAGAATTTTCCACTTATTGTGCTCAATCCAATACCTAAAAGTTTCATTCTACTCCATATCATCCTCAGAGCAATGGGAAAATTGAAGTTACAAATATAATTATGCTTAATGGGTTGAAAAGAAGACTTGATGATTCTGAGGGAAACTAGATTAATGAGTTGCATTATGTTCTGTGGGCATACCGAACAACTCCAAGGACTGGGACTAAAGAATTTCCATACATGCTGGCATTTGGGACTGAGGCAGTAATATCTGCTGAAGTGGGCCTCCCATGCCATAGAGTATTAAAATTCAACTCTCATGTAAGTGATTTAATGCGAAGATTGGATTTGGATATGCTGGAGGAGGTACGTGAGGACGTTGCTTTAATAAATGAAGGGTACCAGCAGAGAACAACCCATTTCTACAACAAAAGAATGAAACTCATGTCATTTCAGTATTAATAAAAATTATGATTTCCTCCATTTCTTTTTTTTAATTTTTTTGCGAGTACTAGTACTATGCACTACTATATACTTGATCGACGACGGTTGAAAGTTTCTCGAAAAAACTTCAAAAGTGGCTCGGACAACAACCATACCATTGATCGATGCCCAAAATAAGTCCTTCGCAATAATAACCACATAGTTGATTAATGATGTTCAAACGTTGCTCGACATAAGAAAAACTTAATCGTCAGTAGACAAAAACCCAAGTAAAGCAGGATTCCAAGTCCTCGTGAAACTTTGTCACTGAAGACAAGGATAAAATAAGATTTTATCTCCCATTGAAGTTAAGGATAAAACAAGATTTTATCCAACTAGGAAATGTGTGGGAAGAACGTTGTGAATATTATTAAAAAAGGAATGTAGACACATATTCCACATACACTTGGTCATAACTGGTAACTAAATCCAAACCTAAAAATCTAGGTGCATTAGTAGAACCTATGGAAATACATGGGTAACTAGTACTAAACTTGGATTTTTATCTAAGTGTACTAAGTAGAACCTATGAGCTCATTGGTAATTGATGCTAAACTTAGTCAACAGCTTAAGTGTGTCAATAGAACTAATGAAAAAGACGAAGTCATTCGCATTTAGAGATTAACGAGATACTTTGATCAAATATATTTCATTCATTTAAATAATCATCACATTATATTACTCACAACTGAATTACAGGAATAAAATTTATTGTAAGGGATGCCTCCCCTCCGCCTTAGAAGAATTTGATGCTGGTTACATGCCTGCTAAAGGATCATCTAATGTATAAGGGGAATTAATAAAGTTGAAGTCCTAGAGCATTCTTCTATTAAGTCTTCTCGGTCTATCTAATAGATGAGGAGGACGAATAATCTCTAGCTCGTCATGAAGGCCATAATCCCCTAAATACTCTTAAATCAGGCACTGGGGAATTGTGTTTGCAGGAATCCAATCAACATCCAATTTGAAAGGAGGATCTTCACAGTCCAACAAACCAGGATTGTACCAGTTCCAAAGATGGTTGTTCTACTCCACTTTCGTCACTGTTAAGTAATTGCTCCAACCCCATTAGTAACCTTCACTCTGATCTTGCTTTAATTTTTCATCAAAATGACCTAGAGCTTCATTGTATCCCTCCATCCAGATCTTCCTAGGCTGTTTATGGAATTGGAAGGTTAGCCTCCCAACCTGGTGGTGTAACTTTTTTAGCACTCCATCTTTGGTGGTAATTAGGTGGACTAAGTTGAAAGTTTCTTGGATTGAGTTTGAAGCTTCTGGGACATCTCAGCAATGGCCAATTTATTTTCCTTTAACTGAGAAACTTGATTATAAAGAATCTATTGCATCCTAGCCTCATCTGTAGTAGCTCAGCCAGGTTTAGTTTTTGCTCAGGAAGATGAATCAGAATTAGTTTTCTTCAGTGCCTACACTTCTTCCCTCGATTTGGCATGATCAATTTCCAAGAAAGAAACCCCTTCATCAGTAGCAGCAGCAGTAGAAGAAGAAGTATTCAGCAAATTCAATTCCTCCCCCAAGCTATTATTTTCTTCTTTTAACAGCTTGACAATGGACCTAGCCTCCTCTATCTCCTGATTAAGCAGAAATTCTTGCCTCCTGAAGAAAGACATGTGTTTCTCCAACTTCTTCTCAAAACCCCAACCTTCACTTAAATCTTTGTACTTCTTCTCGTAGTCGGCATGCAAAAGAGCCTTAGTTTCCTTGTGATGTTCTTACAGCTCTTCAATCATTTCATAATAATCCACATTATTGGCCACTTCCCGATCAAGAAGACACTTCAATTAAATATAGGCTTCTCTATCTTGATCTGAAGCACCCTCTTCGACCAACTTAGATAATTCTTTCCCAGACATAGCCAAGTGACCATCCTTTAAGAGATCATTTCATCTTTGAAGAAGCTCAGAATCATTTGAAGAGAATTGATATAGTTTATCCATGAACTATAAAGAGCAAGAAACATTTCCAATTAACAACAGAAAAAGAAGGCAAATGTAAATTAATGTTCCTTTTCATTAATAAAACGTTGATTACAAGTAAATCAACATGAAATAAAAAGAAAAGTACAATTAAAGAGAAAAATAAAAGTTTCTCGACGTATCGATCTACACCTGCTCGATGAATCAACTGCAGTTGCCTAGAGTTTATCGGCAGAGTCCAAAATAAGGGTAGATTCATCTGACCCTCCATCATCCTCAATCTCCTCATCCATATTGGGAGGAGACCAAGGATTATGCCTGAGAAACAACTTAGAGTCTTAGGGAGTGCTAACCTTTGCAAGGGCTACTGACCAGCCATCCTTAAAACATTTCTTCTTGGCAAACTCAATTTGAGCAGATGCAGTGATAATAGATTTATCACAACCCCTATTGAATGCAGATTCCTTAGCCTTCAACCTTCTGGCCTTATCTGCACCCAACTTCTTCTGTAGCTCGGCTACCTATCTCCGAGCAACTGCAGTATCACCCTCTGCAGTCTTTATTCATTCTCCCACTTCTTCTTCTCATTAGCCAATGCTTATTGGGAGTCAAACAAGGACTTTTTAACCTCCTCAATGGCCTCCTCAACTTCATTTGAAGAAGAACACAGAACATCGTCCTTTTCCAGCATATTGTTGAAATCGACCAAAAATTGCAAAAGGAAATAGGAGCAAGTTAGTACAAGAAATAACAAAGAAATGAATAAGAAAGAGGAGAAGTTACAATACTTACTAATGCAAGGATTTGGGCAGCCCTTTCAAAAATTATAGATCAGGGCATTACAGAAGCAGCACCCCTGTGGTTTGGTAGTGTACTAGACTTTATTAATTATTTGGCCAAACCAGGGCCAATGGCCACTACTGAGACAGATTCAGGTAAATTGACCAGCTGTTGTTGATTGGCACTAGTAGAAGAGCCTTCAGCCAACTAAAAGGAAGACTTTTTTCTGGCCTCTTATGCTGGGCTTCATCATTTTTCTTAGATGGGGGCTTCTTCCCATCTTCTTCTTTATTTGTAGCCCCACCAGCAGCCTGTTTGGTGGAACTAGTAGCAGCAATATCACCCAAGATATTGGGAAATCTCCTCTTCCTCATGGTTGTGGCAAGGGGCAAGTCTGAATCAATGGAAGAGGATGGGGCAGCATCAAGTTCACCACTTCCAAATGAAGTGGCAGATGAAGTAGATACGGGGTATTGATCATGATGAATCACTAAGGAGGGAACAACAATAGTTGGGCGAGAAATAAAAGAAGTGATGGTATTTTTGTACTCCAACAGGTATGATGCAGACCTAATGTGCTCCTCCCCTATTTTTTTATGAATGTCCCAAATAAACTTCAACTCCTTGAGGTTGATATCACCCTCCTTGGTACATTTCCTCTTTCGATCAATTGCAACCAAAGTCACCAGATAAAATTTACTATCAACAATTAGTAAAATATTCAAGAAGAGTTAGACAAAATGTTACAACCTATCCCATTGCCATATTATGGGCATCTGGGCCCTCGGTATTCAGTATCCGTTATCATGGGTACATATTGACAATTTTTAGCAATTACTCTATGATTAAACTAATCTATGTTGAAGTCCGGGAGGTTAACTACTAAAGCCCTATTTACATCCCTAATTTTTAAATTGTAAATGTTGTCACTTGTGACCCACTTATAGGAAAACATGATCTCTGGGATTCCTATATGGGTCCTATGAAGTTTACTTAACCTATAAACCCCATTAACTACTCTCCAAGTATTGGGGGCTATTCTATCAAGGACCACGTCAAAATACTGGCAAAACTCAAGGGAAAATGGGTTTGAGGTAAAAGTGAACCCACACTTAGCGATAAAAATAGAAGGGCAATGGACCTCAGACAAAGAAAAAAGGTCCATATGAGGACTGGGTAGCTCCAAATCCACCCACGAAAGGGATATTCCACTCATTCCTAAATACCTCTAGAGAAGCTACTGAGTAAACCATATTCAAAGATTAAGAAAAGGAAAAGAGAGAAGATTCTTACAAGGATTTAAGGATTTAGCAAGAATTGAAGGACAAAAGGAACGACCGCACGAAAATCTCAAGAAGATAGCAGTAGAAACTCAAAAGGTTTGAGGTAGAAGATAATCGTGATTTTCCCACCCTTTATAGATTTCCTTGAAACTGGCGAGGGTAATGATTAAAGGGAGCGTCGATTGAACTGTTGGCGGCTAATCCAAAAAAGACATATCTGCCCAAAAATGATTCATCAAGACATTGGATAACTGCAAAAATGCCATCCGCGTTATGTGCCATCAGTTAAGTTAATAATTTCACAAGTATGGGAAGTCGGTAATCGACCAAGCATCAGAATTGTCGCCCGAGCAACTTTAGGGATAAATATTCCACACTTTCGCATAAAATTGAAGCATTAAACATTGGGGGCTTCTGTTGATGTCAAAAATTGCCTTTTTACGTGGACCAATCAGAAATAAACATGTGTTATCCAATGTGGCATCAGTCCTAGTCAGCAACGCGTAATCCCTCGACCTAGTCCAGGAATGCTGACCAACTCCAGGAATGTCGACCAACATATTAAGAAGCCCGACCAACAGTAGGAAGATCGACCAACCTGGTCAGTAAAGCGCCATCAGTTGTATACATTATGAACGTTATACATATGTAAATGCATAATTTATAAAGGCCTTCCATCTTTTGATATTCCAACTCTTGTACTCCCTCATGGGCTGTAAAACGTATATGACTATGTGATAATTGATTAAATTCAAAAATTTCTAATTTGGCACACTTATTTAATTAGAGTCTATTTTTAAACCAAATCAATTCAGCCCCTAAACATACAACTACTTGTGTGCGTGTGTCAACCCATATATAAATAAAGCATGTGACACAAATTTCAAGAAAAATTCCCCAAAGGGTCAAAACATTTTATTTTCACTATAATTTGTAAAGAAAGATTTACACAGATTATACTGAAAACATGAGTGACATACGAAATACCCGCAGGTGTCGGTTCTGATGTCGTCGGCTGAAATCTCCCGCAAGAACTCCAGATGGTCAGTAATGGAAAAGAAACGGCTTCTCCACAAGAGTGAACTTCATAAGGACTCCCTCCACAATAGCACGCAGCTGTCGGTTGCAGAGTTCTCCCCACAAATAATGAACAAAAACAAAATATGTTCTTGAACACCAAGACAATTCACCAAAGCATATGGGATTTTTGTGAATTGAAAACAAAAAGGGATTAAACCCTAAAAGACGAAGTCAAAAGGATTCTACAATTTCGCAGTTTTCTGTCTTTCAAAATGTTGGGACTTCTTAATGAAAATGAAACCATTTAATGAGTATTTACAGAAAAACACGCCGCCTCAATTGCTCGAACGAAATAGGTATCTTGCATGAACGAGGTACACGTGTCATTTGAACGACATCGTGCGATATAACCATGTCGCTCGAATGAGATGATATCTCACTTGAACGACTTGGGCATCAAAATCGAGTTACGCTACAAGACTTAGAAAAATTACTCATTCTCAAATTTTGACGAAAAAGTACGCTCCAACACTTTGAAAATATTTTGTAAAAATATCCCAAAGCTCTAAGTGAAAAGTTAAGGTATTTAAAACATAACCTTACCAAAGTAAACTTTGTGGAGTCTTTTTGATGAAGAACCTTGATATATTCGGATCCGTCTTGATGTAGATTGCTCTTGAACATCTTCGACGGTTGTAATGGTATACGACATAATTAATTGATAACGGACTTATAAAATATGTCCTTACAAATCTACCCCTGTGTCTATGCCGGAACATACATAAAAACATCCAAATTATCAAATACCAAAATGCCTATACAAATCTACCCTCCCATAAATCTCAAAACTAAAAGGGTACAAATTTGCAAAATCTCAAACTGTTCTTTAAAAATCTTCATCAAATCTCAAAGCTTTTCTCATCAGGGTGTGCAACATAATGATCTGTAAGGACACAAATTTCCAATTGAGTCCATATATAGTTTTGGCTCAATTCTGGACAAAAATAGTTATTCATAGGATAGTATTTATTATAATATTCTCAAGCCTATGAAGTGTATGTTGAAGACGTAGCGGCAAAGAATTTAAAGCTTCATCAAAATGCCGGTTTGCGTGCCTCGTTTCTACGTCATCAACTAAGGTTCCATGCTCCCAAGGTATGAATGTAATTATATGTATATAGGAGCTTGGAACAATTTGTATTGGGTGTTAGGTTAATAAAAACTGCATTTTATTTTTCAGAAAGAATCAATTAGAAACTTAAAAAAATAAGTATATAAAAGTTTCTGGGCCAAAATCGCATTTTATAAACTTTCTGGACGTTCGTTAGAAATGTCGTT
The DNA here is from genome assembly GCA_949130495.1 of Sambucus nigra. Taxonomy (NCBI): domain Eukaryota; kingdom Viridiplantae; phylum Streptophyta; class Magnoliopsida; order Dipsacales; family Adoxaceae; genus Sambucus; species Sambucus nigra. Next base: position 94,408,112 of record OX422216.1, on the reverse strand, counting down.
CGAACGAGTTTTTTCGTTCGAACCAGATTTCGTTCGAACGAGTTTTGTCGTTCGAACCAGGTTCGTTCGAACGAGTTTTGCCAACGACCCTAACTGGACAGTCGTTCGATATGTGGTTCGAACGAATGGTCGTTCTAACGAGGTATCTAACGAACTTCTAACGAGCCCAGGCTGGTCACTCGTTAGAAGTCTCTTTCGAACGAGAATCACGTTCGTTCGAACGAACTTCCAGCGGGAACAGTTATTTGGCAGTTTTTTGCAGTTTTTCCCCACTCCTCCACTTGGTTTTCAACCAACCTTTTTCACACTTTATTATGTGCGGGAAACACATTTTCCAAGACAACTTTTCCAACCTTGTTTATCTCCTAGAGAGAGTTTGAGAGCAAAATGAGTTTTAGGAAAATGTTCAAGTTTTGAGTGTAATTCTTTCAAGAAAAGTTTTATACACACTCTAGTTTACACCCAATTGTTTATCCAAGTTTCTATATAAATATTAGTTGCTTGGAGATTGTTTTGGCACCGGTTTTTCTCTACATCGAATTGAAGAGAAGTTTGTTTCATTTCTACCCATTTGGAGAAAGGCTCCATGTTAGGGTGACGGTGTGCCTAATTGCCCGATCGATGAATTCCGAGACCACGGTGGAGCTCCGTTGGTTATCCGCTAATTGGAGGTTGATACAAGAAGAAGCATCACGGCTTGAGAGGGTTCGAGTTTAGGAAGTAAGTCTTTTGTCTTGTGTTTTGTAATACCGTTTTTAGTGGGGCTAGGGCCGTCCCGAGGTTTTTTCCCGTTAGTGGGTTTTTCCTCGTACATCGCGGTGTTGTGTTTTTTAATTCGTTTTGTTAAAACCATCTCAACGCTTCCGCACTTATTTAAAAAGGAAATTATTTTTTAATTTGAGATAATTAATCACCGGGGATCCAACTGCGTTTACAAATTGGTATCAGAGCCAAAAACGATAAATTATTTCGTTAAGATTCTTTAATTTTTTTTTTTTGGCTAAAATGGATTTTTCCCCATTTTCAAAATTTCCTATTTTTGATGGTTCAAACTACGCGTATTGGAAAGCGCGAATGAAATCGGCACTTAAATCTATCGATGAACGTGTTTGGTTGTCTGTTGTTAACGGTTGGACCCCACCAACACATTTAATTGAAAATGAACATGTTCCCAAACCCGTTGATAGATGGACCGAAAATGAGTTTAAGCTTGCAAATTTTAATTCCCGTGGTTTAAATGCCTTATTTAGCGCTGTCGCACCGGATGAATTCCGACGTATTATGACGTGTGAAACCGCTAAAGAAGCTTGGGATATTTTACAACTAACTCATGAAGGAACTAGTGTCGTTAAAGCTTCAAAACTCCAAAACCTCACCACTCAATTTGAAACTATCAAAATGGATGAAAAAGAAACTTTTGATAAATTTTATGCCAGACTTTCTGATATTGTCAATTCATCCTTTAACTTGGGAGAGAAAATACCTGACGACCGTGTTGTAAAGAAAATTTTGAGGTCCCTACCCGATAGATTTATTCCTAAAGTGACCGTTTTAAATTCTTTACCCACTTTAGCCTCTACGAAATTAGAAGAGCTTGTAGGTGATTTACAAACCTATGAACTAGATATGTTTCCCTCTAAAAATGAAAAGAAAATCGAAAAGGGCATTGCTTTAAAAGCCCGCAAAGAGGTTAAACAAGTAGTAGAGAGCGATAGTGATAGTGACTCAGAAGATATGGCTTTGTTTGCTCGTAAATTTAGAAAATTTCTTAAATTTAACAAAGATAAAGTTAAAAATGATTTTAAGAAATTTGAATCTCCTAAACATGATAAAAATGAGAAGATTTCTAAAGCCGATAAGATCCCTAAACCTAGTAATGAAAATATTGATAGGGACGAGTCTAATAAGTGTTTTGGTTGTGAAGGTTATGGCCATAAGGCTTATGAGTGCAGCACTAAACTAAGTAAAGATGGTAAGTGACCTATTTCATATAATGCAACCCTTAGTGATAGTGATAAGGAAGAAAAGCCCGATTCTCCAACTAAGAAAAATTTTGTTGCTTTTATGGCTAGACATGTGAGTGATAATGAGAACTCATCGAATGATGAAATTATAGCACATGCCACTTCCAAGGTCATTGTACATGAATCTCTTATTTTTAATGATAGTGAGAGTGAAGAAGAAGAGAGTGAAAATGAAGAAGAGGTTGATGAGAGTGAACTTCAAAATGCTTTTCATGAATTATATAAAGAATCTATTAATTTGAAAAGAACTAATTTGAAGTTAGAAGCTTGTTTAAGAAAGAGTGTCAAGGTCGTTGATGATAGTGCCTTAATAGAAGACCTTAGGACACATGTGAGGACTCTTCAAGAGAAGCTTGAATATGTAGAAGGCGAAAGAGATAGCCTTAGGGGTTTAATGGAATCCTTGAAAAAGGAGCTTCTTGCTTTTGAAGAGCGAAATGTTTTACTAGAATCTAACATTGTTGAATTGGAAAATAAATTAAAAGATTCTAGTATTGTCAAATTTGATTTGGATTGTCGTTCGGAAAAACTAGATAAAATGTTAGGAACGGTCCAAATTAAAAATGACACTTTTGGTTTAGGCTTCAATTCTTGTTATGATTTTAACCCTCAAGTCAAAACCAATGTTTTAGGAGAATCTTCTAGGAATGCATTTAATGATCACTCCTTAGATACATCTTTTCGACATATTCTTACTTGTACACATTGTGGTCGAAAAGGTCATCTTAGGAAATTTTGTTTAGATCTTAAACGAATTCCTAGAAAATCCCATAGTAAAGTAACCACGATAGCTAATGTTCCTACACCCCAAGATAGTAATTCTTCATTAATTTGGGTTAGGAAATCTGACTTGGTTGCCTTACAAAATAGGGATTTTGATTCTCATTTACTTTCACATCCTTCCTACCTTGCTAAATCTAATGGATGAATGTGTTAGTGTTTGCATACTTTAGCGTTTGTACTTCATGCTATATTCACATGTTAAATGTATGCTTGTTTAGTCATTTTCTAGTCATTACCTCATTTCATATCACATGCTAGAAATTATGACTTGTTTATCTTTTTGTATTATTTTTTGTGTTTGATTTATCTGCAAAATATAAAAAGATTTTTGTTTATCATTTATGTTTTATTTATTTCATTTAAGCTTAATGAAAAATACAAATGATTTTTGTTTGTCCTTTTGAGTAAATATTTATTTTTGATTAAAAATGTTAAAAACTCAAAAAGATTTTGTTTTTGTGTGTATTTTTGTTTGACACACTTTATGTGGCATATATTTGTGTTTGAATCCTATTGTTTACGCTTCCATGTGGCTAGAACTTTTGGTTTAGATTTTCAATCCTTAAAATGTTCTTTACCATGTTTTATATGGAGTAGTTGGATTTTGTATTGTTTAAATGGATTCTATTTCTATATGCCTCTATTCACACATGCACGAGCTCTTTTGAAATCTTAATGTCACATGTTATATTTGAGCTTTTTGAGGTGTTCTCCTATCAATCTAGTCATCTACATATCTATGACCTAGGAGGACTAGTGCATGTCAAAATCCGTTGCATGTGAGATTTGTGTGAAAAATGAAAACATGATAAATTAATATATGCACGGGGAAGGGCTCCGAAAGGATGAATTAAGTCCTTTGCGATAGTAAGCCACCGTTGATTGGATCTAAAAGAAATACGTGATCCAAAGGCCTAAACAACAGAATATTTGGCATTAAACAAAAAGCAATTGCCAAGGCCTATGTTTGTATGATATATTCATTCAAAAACAAAAGAATATATATGCTCATTGAGGGAGAATTGGATGGTATATCAACGGTTTGCACAATGTCCGTTTATCCTAGTTGTCTTTAATGTCATGACTCTATTTGGTTTGTAGAATCGTCATTATGCTAGGCTTGTATGCATTGTGTATGTTTGTTCATTGAGTTCAATCTTTATATTGTCACATGAGGTTATATTTAACTGTGATGAAGTTTGCAATCAAATGAGAACTCCGTGAATGTTTCTTAAGTGTTTGGGTCTAAATTTAATTGTTGCTAGTTCACACCCCTACACTTCCGTTTCCATATGACACATTTTTGCCATACGAGTGTGCAAACTTATTGTATTTTGTGTCATGTGTGTGTTTATATCTATATATATATGCAACTACTATATTGGTATATTTCTAATGTATATATATATGATATTTGTTTGTCTTTGCCCTGCTTTTATTGCCCATATGCTTTCATGTCTTATCACTTTAAGCTTTCACGTGTTGTTTATTAGTTCTTTATCCTTTGTCTATTCCCGAACAAAAAGGGGGAGAATGATGATAGGGGGAGAAATGGTATCTAATCCTATTATTATCGTATCTTCGTTTGAGGGAGATTTATCTTAGGGGGAGACGTCTTTCTAAGTAGGTCATGTGTTTAAAGGGAGAATTAATTTAGGGGGAGTAATTAATTAATTGCATTTAATATTTTGATATTCCCTATGCATTTGATGAGTTTGCTTAAGTGTGAAGGAATTATTCTAAAGAGGCATCTTTCTATGGCAAAGAGTTTGATCCTTGGGTTGAGTCAAGATTGGGCGGGTTATGTTTTGAGTCTAGTAGAGCTTGACGGCCCTTTAGGATTTTTGTTTGGTTTTTGTCCCGGAATATCCAAAGGGGGAGATTTGTAAGGACACAAATTTCCAATTGAGTCCATATATAGTTTTGGCTCAATTCCAGACAAAAACAGTTATTCATAGGATAGTATTTATTGTAATATTCTCAAGCCTATGAAGTGTATGTTGAAGACGTAGCGGCAAAGAATTTAAAGCTTCATCAAAATGCCGGTTTGCGTGCCTCGTTTCTACGTCATCAACTAAGGTTCCATGCTCCCAAGGTATGAATGTAATTATATGTATATAGGAGCTTGGAACAATTTGTATTGGGTGTTAGGTTAATAAAAACTGCATTTTATTTTTCAGAAAGAATCAATTAGAAACTTAAAAAAATAAGTATATAAAAGTTTCTGGGCCAAAATCGCATTTTATAAACTTTCTGGACGTTCGTTAGAAATGTCGTTCGAACGAGTTTTTTCGTTCGAACCAGATTTCGTTCGAACGAGTTTTGTCGTTCGAACCAGGTTCGTTCGAACGAGTTTTGCCAACGACCCTAACTGGACAGTCGTTCGATATGTCGTTCGAACGAATGGTCGTTCTAACGAGGTATCTAACGAACTTCTAACGAGCCCAGGCTGGTCACTCGTTAGAAGTCTCGTTCGAACGAGAATCACGTTCGTTCGAACGAACTTCCAGCGGGAACAGTTATTTGGCAGTTTTTTGCAGTTTTTCCCCACTCCTCCACTTGGTTTTCAACCAACCTTTTTCACACTTTATTATGTGCGGGAAACACATTTTCCAAGACAACTTTTCCAACCTTGTTTATCTCCTAGAGAGAGTTTGAGAGAAAAATGAGTTTTAGGAAAATGTTCAAGTTTTGAGTGTAATTCTTTCAAGAAAAATTTTATACACACTCTAGTTTACACCCAATTGTTTATCCAAGTTTCTATATAAATATTAGTTGCTTGGAGATTGTTTTGGCACCGGTTTTTCTCTACACCGAATTGAAGAGAAGTTTGTTTCATTTCTACCCATTTGGAGAAAGGCTCCATGTTAGGGTGACGGTGTGCCTAATTGCCCGATCGATGAATTCCGAGACCACGGTGGAGCTCCGTTGGTTATCTGCTAATTGGAGGTTGATACAAGAAGAAGCATCACGGCTTGAGAGGGTTCGAGTTTAGGAAGTAAGTCTTTTGTCTTGTATTTTGTAATACCGTTTTTAGTGGATTAGAAGCTAGGGCCGTCCCGAGGTTTTTTCCCATTAGTGGGTTTTTCCTCGTACATCGCGGTGTTGTGTGACTGTTGATTTTATCTTGCTCTATATCACTTAGAACGCATGCTAGATTAATTTCAAGATAAAATTTGGTTTTACAATCACACTAAATTAAATTGGGACTTTAATTTAATATTGGGTAAAATTGGTTTATTCAAGTCACTTGCATTAATTTGGTTTCGCCTAACTTTGGATAATTGTTAATTATGACTTAGGCAAATTCTAGGACTTGAATTGTGTTTTTTAATTCGTTTTGTTAAAACCATCTCAACGCTTCCGCACTTATTTAAAAAGGAAATTATTTTTTAATTTGAGATAATTAATCACCGGGGATCCAACTACGTTTACATGATCTTCAATATTTGTACCTACACACATGAGATAAAGTAAAAACCTTCGTAACGCTTCGAGTTTGAAATTATATAAGAATAAATCATTAATAAATAAAATCTACCCCATAATATAAAAACTCCCCCATAACATGATAATTCTTTCTCTCCCTTTTTATGATGTCCCAAAATAGATAGATAAGAAGAAAAAATCAAAAATAGAGTGTCACGATAAAAATGCACAGCAAACAAGGATCAAACTACGTGCATGCAAAGGTGTATCTCAAAAGATTCCACAAACTATTTTTGGATTTTTTAATTTTTTCGTACAAAAATAAAATACCAAAAATCACACCATGGATATAAACTAAAACAAACAAGTCATGGAAATGGAATGAATGGGTGTGAACACATTCAATAGGTAAATAAACTCAATCATTCATATGTGCACGATGAATATGTGTACCCCTAACGAATGAACATCAAAAGTATCCTTAGGCGTAAAAATTGTTGAATTTAGATGGCATCGTCTTATGTAAATCAACAAATCAAAGTCAAAGTGACTTCTACAGCAATAACGTCCAAAACTATTTAACGCTTTTTCAAGACTTTTAAGGACATGCAAACCCGTTTTAAATTCCATCAAAACTCCCTCATATATATTTTCTTTTAGAGGCGATCTAAATTCTCAAACATTGGAGAATTAGTGCAAAAACCTAATGGCCCCTTTTTGGCATAAATTTCTTTTTATTGCCTTTAAATTTTTTTGGGCGCTTTTAAACCTCTTTGGACCTCGAATAATAAAACTCCTCAATTTTCTAGGTCCAATTTAAACGGTGGCTTAGTATTCGCAAAGGTCAAATGAACCTTTCGCAACCCTTCCTCATTTTCAAATAAAGCACACAAACTCACAAACGGCTCTTACATGCACAACTTTCTTATCAAGTTTTATCGCGCTTGGTTGGTTTTTAAAGACATGATTGAAGTGAAAACACCCAACCAACACGTGATATGACAAGAACAATAATCAAACAAATCCGTGCAAGTGTGCAATAAAGGAAATCATGAGTCCAGCATGTGGGAAGTAACACTTAATTACATCTCAATGACTCCAAACATTATAAAGTACAAAGATGGCATGATATATTATCTCAAAACACTATCAAATAGTCACATGAATAAATGGAATGAAATTGTGATTCGTCCATCCTAAGTGTCTATCCATAAACGGTGTAAACAAAATACAAAAATATTTTTGGATTTCAAAAATTTTATCAAAATAAAATCTGTTTGTATTTTTCAAATTTTTCAAAAGCAAAAATTTATACAAAAAGTACACATCACAACGCTATAAAACATAAATATCATGAAAGAAAAAACTAGCGTATGACAAACATGGGAACACAATCATCTATATGATATAGCAAGAGAAGAATCATGTGAAAGAAAACGCGAATCAACTTGTCTAAAATCTAGTGCCTCTAAGAGTGATTTCCTAACCCAAATAGATGTGAAACGTCGTGTGGGAGATTTAAGAACCAAGGGAACACTAGACATAAACTTTCTAGGACTTTTTCCAAGATCAAAACAAAAACGCCTAAGGTTACCTTTCCTACCACAATATGAACATGTGTAAACGGGTGGAATGTTACCCAGAGTGTGATCTTTTCTAACGTCCTTGGGATTAATTGACCCTCTAAAACAAATAATTGTTTTGGATTTAGCATTAGAAGCATGAGAAAAAGATGAGCCATTACCATCACTATCAAACCTATTTGAATCTTTTAAATCATTTTGAAACTTCAAAATATTTTATTCGAGGAATAAATTAGACTCTTGCAAAGACAGGGATTTCTTTTTCAAATTTTCAACAATCTCTAAAAGGGTATCTCTCTCCCCCTCAATTAAAGAAAACTTTTCCCTAAGTGTCTCTTCATGTTCCACAAACCCATTAATTAAAATATTTTTGTCCTCTTTGGCACAAACACAAACCATCGAATTTTTAAGGTCCTCCAAATCTTTTTCTAAAAATAGGACTCTATCATCACTCTCCTTTTTGGATAATTTTAAATCATTAAAGTCTCGGTCCAAAGAAACAAGTTTCTCACGATAAAAATCTCTTTGATTTTGAACCGTTTGCAAAAGATCCATCGCGGATTTAAACGAGTATTTTCTTTTTCCAAAAAATCAATTCTTTTAGCAAACGTCAAATTCAAATGATTTATATTATCAAAACTCTAACTCATGTCATCAAAGGGAGGCATCCGATTACATAAGTGCTCCATCGAAAAAATTGCGATTTTTCACAAAACTGATTTAAAAAAAAAACAATATCACACGATTTTGCGAAAAATAGGAATACGCGATAAATTAGCATAACCCGCTCTGATACCAATTTGTAAAAGTGGTGATCGTTTAAATAATCTCTGATACCAATTTGTAAAAACTATATGACTGTGTGATAATGGATTAAATTCGCAAATTTCTAATTTGGCCCACTTATTTAATTAGAGTCTATTTTTAAACCAAATCAATTCATCCCCTAAACATACAACTACTTGTGTGTGTGTGTGTGTGTCAACCCATAAATAAATAAAGCATGCGACACAAATTTCAGGAAAAATCCCCCAAAGGGTCAAAACCTTTTATTTTCACTATAATTTGTAAAGAACGATTTACACAGATCATACTAAAACCATGAGTGACATACGAAATACCTGCAGGTGTCGGTTCCGATGTCATCGACTGGAATCTCCCGCAAGAACTCCAGATGGTCAGCAATGAAAAATAAACGGCTTCTCCATAAGAGTGAACTTCATAAGGATTCTCTCCACAATAGCACGCAGCTGTTGGTTGTAGAGTTCTCCCCACAAAGAATGAACAAAAGAAAAATATGTTCTTGAACGCCAAAACAATTCACCAAAGCATATGGGATTTTTGTGAATTGAAAACAAAAAGGGATTAAACCCTAAAAGAAGAAGTCAAAAGGATTCTGCAGTTTCGCAGTTTTCTATCTTTCAAAACGCTCGGACTTCTTAATGAAAACGAAACCATTTAATGAGTATTTATAGAAAAATACGCCGCCTTAGTCGTCCAAACGAAATAGGGATCTTGCATGAACGACTTACACGTGTCGTTTGAACGACATCGCGCGACATCACCATGTCGCTCGAACGAGATGACATCTCGCTTGAACGACTTGGGCGTCAAAATCGAGGTAAGCTACAGGACTTAGAAAAATTACTCATTCACAAATTTTGACGAAAAAAGTCTGCTCCAACACTTAGAAAACATTTTGTAAAAATATCCTAAAGCTCTAAGTGCAAAGTTAAGGTATTTACCCTCATAGCAAAATTTGACTTTTTTACGCGCACGCGCGGGGGGGTAGAGGGGGGTGAAGTGTCCCATTTTTTAGGATTTTTTAGTCGGACAGATCTTCATCTAGTATTCTTGTCTTTTTGATCTTTTTTTTGTCCTCAGTTAGGAAAAGATTCGACTAGAAGTGTTTGATTTTTAATTTTTTTCTTGTCCTAAGTTGGGAAGAGCTTCACCTAAAAATGTTTGGTTTTCGAACATTCTACAGAAATTTGACTCTTTTTGTGACTCGAAAGTGACTTCACAAAACTAAGATCTTTACATTCTAGGGGAAATTGACTTTTCTTAAGTAAGATTCTCCTCGGGACTTTCTGAATGAGCTCCAATATCTCGGATGCTTGGGGATAAGAAAGTTAGAAAATTAGGTTATTGGGCTCTTGACGATGTTCTGAGTGCTCTTATTTTTTTTTCCAAGTCTTTTCGTGATTTTTAAGGTGCTTAAAATGAGAGGTTGGGGCCTATATTTATAGGTAACTGAGTTTTTCCTTTTGTCATTTCGCTGAAGGATGAGAGTAGTTTTTTTTCAATAATACCACCACGTTGACGGCCAAGATAATACGCACTAACATAACTTACAGCATTCTATTAAAGGGGTTTTATAGCCTTTGTCCTTCAACAGAGGGATGGTGGTTGTTGTTTTTAGATAAGGCCGCTACATGCATGGCTGAGATGATTCTCTTTGACACGACTTCTACCGATCAATGGAAGGGGATTTAGAGCCTTTGTCATTCAGCTAAAGAAGCACAGTAAAGATTTTGGGACTTTTTAAGATTACTTTTATTTTTAATTTTGACCCCAATAGTTTTTGTATTGCATGTTTTTTGGTCTTTTTGATATCCATTTGGGATGATTTTTCTACGAGACTTAGGTGGGGCCGGGTTAAGGGTCCAGGACTTAGATGAGGCCAAGTTTAAGGCATTTTGTTCGGTTGAACAGAATGATCCATACCCTGATTGCAGATCGAGGTGTTAACAAACAACTTTGTTTTTAAACCTATTTACTAATTTTAGACATGACGTCTTATGATTTTATTTTGGGCATGGATTAGTTATCTCTTTATTACACGCTTATTGACTTTCGTAGGAAGGATATTTTGGTTTCCATTCCTAGGCAGGAGATGTTTCTATAGTTATGCCTAGGATTGGGGGAGGGTTTATCCCACACCTTTAGATAGATGTGATCACATCAGAGGAGGTTACGGTTTCTTGAGAGATAATACATGTGAGTACAACATATATTATAATAAAGAGATTCACAAAAATAATCACAAATAATAGAAAGTAAAGATCGCACACAATAATGATATACGTGGTTGGACAACTTGCTTACGTCCATGTAGAGGTTATGGTTTTATTATAGTGTCACTCAATGGAATTCGTTACATTCCTTTTCCCCGGGTCAGGGTATACAATTTATCGGTGCATCAAACTAGAGATTGAGTTGTACAATGAACTCAATTAACACGTGAATATATCAAGGAGTACCTGAATATCTCTTTTGAGATTATTGGTAACTGATTTGACTATATTCGTAAGTGTTCTAGTGTATTTGAAATACTCGTATGTGAATTAAATCATGATTTGGGGCATGCAGCGCTTTGATCAATCCGGGTTGGTCGTCTACTCTCATGGGCCATGTTAAATGGGTCCCAATAATTGCCCCTAAAAATTTGGGCGTCGTGAACTTTGGGCCAATAATTTTTGAAAGGCCCATAACTCGAAATCTTCATGCTTTTAGTTTGAGATGGCATTCTTGTGTAGCTAAGAGAATTGCAGGAGTACCCTCGTCCTGAATAAATCTTCATAGAATACTTGTAATTAATTTGAATGGGCGAGGGTAATGTTGTCCAATCAAGAAATTAAACTGCCAATAATCATTTTAGGTGATTGTGTTCATTATTGAAATTGGGTTTCAAATTGGAGATTCAGTCCCTCTCATCAGTTCAGTTCAGTTCACTCTCTTTCTTACTTGTTAAGCTTTGCTAGGTTGATCTTCTCCAGTGCCCTCTTTTCTTTCAGAGTTCCATTAACCTCTGGAAGTCTATCTTTCCTTTCTTAAGCTTTTCTTGGAACTAATTGTGTAGCTATAGCTAGGGTTTTCTCCTTGTTTGTTCAATTATGGCGATGCTAGATAACAAAATGGTAGCTGAGTTTAGGTGTCATTATAATATTCCTCATTAGGTGATCATCGACTGTTCCCCTTTTCCCCAAAATGTTCACAACATTGAAAGGGTCACTATAATCACACCCTCTTGGTAACCCGTGGGGGTTTAACATTTCCCCCAAACCACCTATTCCTTAGGTTCTTCAAATATTTTGAAATTATGCCTGCCCAGTGTGCCCCAATGTTTATAAGATAATTAATGGCATGCATAGGATAAACACCCCTTATGGGACAAAACTGGGCCTTGCCTAGATCTACTACTGCTTTGTGTGGTCGCGAACCGGTGATGGCCTTATGTATTTAAAAACCAGGAAGGCTAAGAGGGTCTTGGTGGTGAATCTTTTGGACTCCCATAAAGATTACTGGGTACATGGTTTCATTGTTAGAAACTGCCAAAATCATCCTACTCGTGAGGGCGAAAGACACTAGGGCCTTGTAATTTTAGACTATGGAGAGGACCAAATGGGTCGCTACTTTTTTCTTTCCCTGAGTATGCAGTTCTGCTTTCTGACTTTTATCCTCTTAGATAATGTTCTTATTCCTTTACTTTTGCAGTTCATATGAAAAATCAAGAGCCTGATATAAGTGAGATTAATTTCGATGAGCTTCTAAATCTTGGAACATCAAGGAAAGGCTACCTGATGACGAACACCCAAGGTTGATGACCTACAAATTAGAATACAAGAATACAACCACCAGATTTATCGTTTGTTCGGTCGATAAGGTCCCAACCTTAAAAGCTCCTGAAGTTGGTCCTTCTGACCCAAACGTGATCTAAGAGGAGGAAGAGGAATCAAAAGAGGAGGAAAAGGAATCAAAGGAGGAATGTGAAGTGTAATAACAAGAAGAAGAAGAAGACGATATGGACCCTCTAATAAAGAGAAGAAAGTTGAGGCTTCCTGAATGACGATTAAACCATCCTATCTGATCCGCTCAAGTTTTCAAAGATGTCTGAGGCTGAATCCCCCAGGGCTAGTGGTTCTATACTATCAGACAAAAGGAAAGAGAAGGATAAATAAAGAGAAGAAGAGAAAAGTGAAAGAGAAGAAGAGGGAGAGATAGATAGGGAAAAGGAAAATGAGAGGAAGACAAAGCAGAAGAGGAAGGAGACGAAGAGAAAGTTGGTCCTGAAAGCCTCTGGGTCCCTACTCTCATTGCATACGCTGAGGGGGCTAGCGTGGGTGATGTCCCTTCTCTTACCTCCTACCTGTTAAAGAGGGCAATGCTATCTACCAATTACGAGCGTTCTTTGATATGGGGATCATCCCAGTTCTCCCTCAAAACTTCTTAGGGGATGGCCCTGGTAAGTCTTCTCCACTGTTTATTTTCTCACACTTTTCCTATATCTGTAGTGACTTATTGCTCTGTCTCTTTCTCCATAGTTAATGTCTAATTTTATAACTCTTTTAATTAGAGCTAAAAGATGCTCTGGAATTCAAGAAGAAGGCCTTTGTTGAAGCTCGCCTATCATGGGAGTAAGAGAGAGAGAAGCTAACCAAGGATTATGATGAACTTGGGGAATTACAGAAGGTGGTGGTTTCTGAGAAGGCTAAGGTGGTTGAGGCAAATAAATCTTTTTTAGGTAAGATTGTTAAGGTGGAGGGGGAACTGCCCCAACAGAAAGATGGTAGTTATCATAAAGGCTTCAACAAAGCTTACGCTGATGCTGAGCAGCAGCTAGCCTATGGGTGTAAGGTGACCTTCAAGAAGGGTTGGGACCAGGCCTTGAAGGTTATTCAAACTCCCGCTAAATTTGAGCTCTTAAGCCTCTATTCCCCTAGTCCTGAACCTTTTGAGGAGGACAAATAGGGTGATGGTTAGCTCTTTGGTTGCACTATGATCATTCCTACTAAGGTCGGTGTTGATGATGATGCTGGCATGACGTAACTTATAACCGATAAGGGAAAAGACATTGCCAAAGCTGATCAGGTGAAGGATCAAGGCTCGTAGATTAGGAATTTTTCTTTCTTCCTTGTACAATTTTTCCTTCAAAATCTTGTAATCATCTTGACTGAACTTATTGTATTGGCCCCTCGCCTCCTCCCTTTTGTATATTAATAAATAAGGAATATTTCTTTTTGTGCATGTGTTTACTCAATATTCATGTGCTGATACTTTGCTCATGATCTGATGTGTGTTCTTTATAGTATGATGATTTGGACCAATGCGTTCCTTATAGCTCATATATGAGGGGAAATTCTTGGGCCAAATATCAGTTTGAAGGCTCTCAAAACCTTTGTAAAGATCTGCAAGTCTCTAAGGGCAAGATACGAGCAATATAAGAATCAATCTGAGCTGGTCACTAAGTTGAAGGATAATCTTCAAGAGATGGAGGATATAGGTGCCTCAGTTTAAGATGTAGTAAACTTTTTGAGGGACAAACTCTTGGAGAACCCTGAAGTTAGCCAAGTGGGTGAAGTTCTTCAGGCCAAAAATGATACTCTGAGGAAGGAGGTGGTCGGACTAAAAGTTAAGGTTATTGGGCTAGAAAAACATGTTGAGAGACTGAGTAATAAATTTAAAATGGTACCTCGAGAATCCTAGTCAGAGGGCTACAGCGCAAGCTGAGCAGATGCCCCGACAAAGCTTAAAGAGGTGGAAGGCACAAGTTTTTCTCGCGGGTGGTTGAGCACCCTTAGGGAGGTCAAGACACCCAAAAAGTCCAGATTGTGGTATAAATACTAAACCGATTATGCCGCCTACTGTCATAATCCTTTCTCTAAGGATGATAAATGGATTCCAGCGAATTCCATTCCTTCCCATCTCTTGGAGCACGATCTAGACAGTGATGTAGAAGAGTTTTCTCCCAAGCCAGATGATGATCAAAGGGCGATTATTGTTGAATATCTTGCTCTCCATCCTGGTCCATCTTAAGCCCTTGTATATTTTTGGTCTTAATTGAAAATGTAACTTCTCATTATAGTTAATGAAAAAGTGTTATCTATCAACTTTTGATATTTTGAGCCTGTGCTGACTAAACATGTGTTATTAATTTGCTGCTTATGCTTGAACTGGAAAAAGTTGTTGCTCGTTATCTAGCAACATATTTGTCGACCAAATAATACTAATTGACCACCTTGGGCCCTTTGTTTTTCAAGTATACTAGTACTTAGGTTTTATCATTACGAGCTTCTTAGTTGACTAAATGGTATTAAGAACTAGTGTTAGCCTCACATTATTATGTGTTTGAATATTCTTCCAGTCCAATATGCCTTAGTAGTATCATTCCATCTATTTTACCTTTTAGGTTGTGTTATCACACTCACTTAGGCCTAAGTACGATGATGGAGAGAATAAACCTAGTAGATGGGCCATCTGCTTGAGCAGGCTTTTTGCGACTAACAAAATTGGCAACCAACCTAAGTTGGCTTTATTGCCTAAGGTACCCCTGTAGGGATTTTATTGTTGCCAGGGTAACTCATGAGGTCTCTTGTGTTTATAACAAGGACCTGAGGGTTGTAGTAATTGAAACACATATATTGACTTTTTATAACTACTACAAACCCTGCTCGGCACGCAAGGTTCCCTGATTGAAAACAAGTTGAATAACTTGTTGTAATCCTAGGAGTTTAGCCATGCATGAAGGAGTTATCATTTGGAAACGATGCGTATTAATGAGATGCAACCAAGAAAAATTAAGCATCCAATGCATAATATAAAAGTGCAGTGGCCAGCTGACCTTTATTCATTAAATATCGTCTAACGAGCAACGTAAGTTTGAAAATGAAAATTTTCTTAAAGTAAATGCTCTAATAAAAGATAAATAATGATAAAAGTAGAACTTCTTGAGATTGGATGCGTTATAGGATCTTGGTATCTCCTGCCCTTCAGCATTTCTAAGTGATATGCTCCTTGAAGGCCGTCCCTGATTACTCTGAAGGGTCCTTCCCAGTTTGCCATCTGATGGTCTTATGGCACTATCTAGCACTTTCCTTAGGACATAATATCCTACCAGAAAACTCCTCGGATTGACTTTTATACTGTACTTCATAGACAATTGTTATTGGTTGGAACCCAAATTAATCATGTCCAACTCTCTCTACTCGTATGTTAAGTCAAGATCAGTGTGAAAGGCATCAAGATTAAGGACTTGGTCGATTAAGGAAACTCATAGTGGGGAGACCTGCTTCTAGTGGGATAATAGCTTACATCCTATAAGTGAGCGCGAATGGTGTTTCCCCAGTTGGTCGCCTAGGGGTGGTACGATAAGACCACAGAACATGAGGGAGATCATTAACCCAGGTACCCTTAGCTCTTTCTAACTATTTTTTCATTCCATCGAGCATGGTTTTATTGGAAGCCTTTACTTATCCATTACTTTGGGGGTACGCCATAGAATTGAAGTGGTTTATGATGCCATGTTCATCACAGAAATCTTGAAAGAAACTACTTTCAAATTACATGATGTTATTATCGATGATAGTCCTTGGTACCCCAAAGCGTGTCATAATGTTTCTCCAGATGAACATGGTCATATCTGAGTCGCGAATGTTCGTCAGTGATTCTGCCACTACCCATTTGGTGAAGAAATTTGTGCCTACCAGCAGATACTTTCTATTTCAAAATGTGGTAGGTAGTGGTCCCATTATGTCTACTCCCCATTACGCGAATGTCCATGGTCTTACCAGTGATTTCAGTTCACTAGCGGGCTGGTGGATCATAGGAGCTTCTAACATTTTTCACACTTATGAGCATAAATAACTGCATCCTTTTGCATATGAGGCCACAAGTAACCATCCTTAATTGCTCGAAAGGCTAGAGATCTACCTTATGTATGACTCCCACAAATGCTGTTATGAAGTTTGCTAAGTACTTTCATGGTGTCATGTGGGTGGACGCGCTGGTGATAAAGGCTTGTGAATGACTTCTTATAGAGCTTTCCTTATGAAAAGAGGTAAAAGAGGGCATCATTGACCCTTACCTGATGGGATGACCTCTTATCATCAGGCAATACATCGCTCCATAGATAATTGATGATAGGATCCATCTAACTACAGGCCTTTTCTGTAAGGATGACTTGCTTGGCTATGACTATCTGGTCAATACTTGGCTGTGCGAGGAACTCTATCTGAATAGTTGTCCTTAGCTTAGAGTCAATTACTGAGCTCAGAGTTGCTAAGGCATCTACATGACTGGTCTTCCCTCGAGGGAACTGTTGAATGTCTACTTTCTCAAATCCTACCATAAGTCCTCTTACCATAGTGAGGTAGGCTTTCATTCTATCATGTTTGGCATTGAATCCCTACTCACTTGCCTGAAGACCAGTTTAGAGTCGTCGATTATGTGAAGTCTCTTTTCCCCTTAGTAGTTGGGCCTTGCACAAGATAGCGATCAGTGCTTCGTACTCAGCTTCGTTATTCGATGACTTAAATTCTAATCATATTCCTTGCTTATTCATATCTGGAGCGATGAGAACGATCCTTACTCTTGCCCCTTGAAATTGGAGGCTCCATCAACGTATAGGGTTCAGTCCTTAGATTGTTTTTCCTCATTTATTGACTGCTCCATATCGAGTTGGTCGATTGGTTGGTCTCCTGTAAAATTCAGTAATGAAGTGTGCTAAGAATTATCCATTAATCATTGTTCTTGGTTTCAAGTGGATATCGAATCTCAGAAGCTCGGCTGACCATTTTGAAAGTTATTCGGAGATATCGGCTTTTCGCAGAACAACTTTGAGGGGGTAAGATGTGATTACGATTATTGAATGGACTTCAAAGTAATGCTTCAGCTTCCTCGAGGCGACCACCAGTGCATAGGCGAGTTTCTCTAGAGGTAGGCACCGCTTCTCTACATCCTGAAATGTCCTGTTAGCATCATAAACTGGGTGCTAACCCCCTTCTTTTTAACATACTTGGGCGGAACTTACAGTGTGGTCTGATACTATAATGTAAAGTTACAATGGGTCTCCATCATTTGGAATCACCAGTAGGGGTGGTCCACTGAGGTAGGATTTGATCTCTTCCAAAGATTTTAAATAGTAATCATTCCATATGAGGCATTCGTCCTTCTTTAGGCGATGAAAGAATGGTCGGCACCATTCCGAAGACTTGGAGATGAAACGATTGAGTGCCGCGAAAATATCAATGAGCTTTTGAACATCTCTCAACATTTGAGGAGGATAGACTCTAGTGATTGCATCAATCTGATCTGTATTGGCCTTGTGTAACAACCCGCATAATTTTTGGAGTATTTTCAAAAATAGAGGAAAAATAAATTTTGAGATAAAATTAGTTTTCTTGCTCAATTATGTTGAGTATTATTTTTAAAGGCAAGAATTTCAAACGGTTTCGAAATCGGAGTTAAAACGGATTTTTAAATGAATTTTATATATTTGTTCCCTTATAAAAATTTTAAGCCGAACTGTCAGCATACCTGGGCGATCGACGCCAAGGATCGATCGATCCCCTCAGGTTTTGTGTGCAACAAAGTTTTTCGAGGAGTTTTCTTTAGTTT
Source organism: Sambucus nigra (assembly GCA_949130495.1). NCBI lineage: Eukaryota > Viridiplantae > Streptophyta > Magnoliopsida > Dipsacales > Adoxaceae > Sambucus > Sambucus nigra. The sequence continues at coordinate 94,389,898 of OX422216.1, read as the reverse complement.
TAAACTCTTTTGTTTTTGCCTTATAAAATAAGGTCGGGGGTGACCCTTTTGGAACAACTTTTTGGCAGCAAACATATTTCTATTTCCTCTCTTTTTATATACACATAGCCCCTTTGATTTATGCATTAAACCTTAGGTTTTTGGAGGTGTTTATGGGTCTATTTTGAGGTTGATCTTGTGGGAGTTTTGTGGATCTTTGTGGACTGATTTTGATGGCTTATTCTGTGATTTCTGGGCAGATTCTTTTTGGTATCGTTTTGGTGGTTTAAGGTATGGGTTTTTACACAATATGCTCCTTAATCTCACGGGTGTTATTCCCTTTGTTTTCTTGTGGTTATTGACTCATATTTGAATTGATATATTCATTTGTAAATCTAGAAAATTATTATTGTAATTTGGCTTCGATTCATGTGGTATTATATTTGTGTTGAGCATGTTGTCAAGAGATTTTAATATGGCGCTGAGGTTGGGCACCCGCTAAGATACCTGTTCCGACTACTTGATAAAGTATGGTGCGGTATGGTGAGTCCTGGTGACTCTGATTAATGTGTTGTTGAGAAATTATATTAATACAATTCTTTTGAGATTCGTATTTGATTTGAATATTTGTACTCGTATTGTTACGTTTTATTCACCGCTAATATATTTGTTGAGCATCTTTCCTGTCGTATTGTGTACTTCCCCATATTTTCTTTTAGTGGCAGGTTAGCTCGGATTTGGGCGCTTTGGATTTGATTTGGAGAATGGATTTTTAGCATGGATTATTTTGGGAAGAATATTCAAGAATACAAGATGAGAAGATTGTGTTTATTTTTTATATGTAGAGCATTTTATTTTTGAGATAGATAGTTATTTTATTTCGAGAGACTTTGTTGTATTTAATTTGAAGAGATTTGAGATTAGTGGATATATCTTTATATTATGGGATTTGGATGCTCTATACCTTGTTATTTGTGAATTTAGTTAGTTTTATCGACATTAGCGCTCCGCTCTCTCTCCCCGGGCGGGCGGGGTCTTACATTACGCTCATCAAATGAAATCACTATGAAACAGGGAGGTAAGACACAGAACATGCGGGCATAAAGGGTAAATGTAAATGGAAACTAGTCCGCGCACCTGTCACAAATGAACAACGCTATATAGGAAATGAAAAACATGTAATCTCAATGAAAGATATCGCACAATAAAAGAGGCGAAATGCATTTTCACAGATTATCAAAACTATTTTAACTTTTAAATTAAATTCACCCTAAGATCACATAGGACTTGATAGGGTTGTAATATAGGTTTGGGGTTAAGGTACGAAATGAAAGGTATATGTACGAATTCAAAGTGTTCGGACTAAAAACTTGGAATAATGAAAAATTGTGGACAATTTCAAAATTGAAAAATAAGTTCCAAACAAGCATTAGATATAACAATTGGAGAGCAACAAGGATTATTGAACTATATACACAATATATACAACTTTATCTTTCTTTTTCTAACTTTTTTTTTTGTTTTCTTATGTTTTTAGCTTTTTCTTTGCTTTTTCACTACACTTTCTTCTTTTCTCACTCTTTTCGTGCTCAAATTGCAACCACACTACACAACATCATTCAATCCCAAGTATCACTCCAAACGAAGGTATGGAAAGTAATATGTATGGTTTATAACTCCAATATGGAGTTGGTTATGTGATTTTTGGTAATGAGAGGAAAGGCTATATTTAGGCTCAAAGGGGTTGACTATGGAAATATATAAGGTGAGGTTAAGGCTAATATGGGTGATATAACAAAGATTGCCTATGATCATTTCATAAAGTTTACGCAATTCTTGAGTCAAAACAATATTGAAAATCATGCTCAAGTAACACATTTCAGGACATAAACTCAATTAATGAACAATCAAATGAAAGAATAGTGAGATTACCGACGAAAGTAACGTTTTTAAAGAGGAAAGAATAGTGTATACACTCACAAATGAAGGTAAGTCATATCACTCGGTGTAAGTATATACAATGCAACAAAAGATTATCGAGTTATGAAAATCTTAAACTAAATCAATAAAACAAGAAAAGTGCACGTGCTCATGGGATAAAGTTTAATTCATGAAGTTATTCATAATATCAATGATTTGAGGACTAAAGTCTAATAACTTCTAAAATCGAGAACATGCATCGTTTAGTTGTCAATTGGATCGGGCAATTATTGAAATTTATCATCGAAAACAAGGCAAAATGCCCAACAAAGGAGAAAAAAAGAAAGAAAATATTTTTGAATTTTTTTAATTTTTAACAAAAAACATGCTTTGTAACTAAATTGTGGTCAAATTCAAGGACTAAACATAAAATGGATAAATATCCTACACCCCCTAACTTAAATATTGCATTGTCCCTAATGCGCCCGTTAAAGAAAACAACATAAAGATAGGAAAAGAATCATATTACCCAAATTTGGAGTGATCTCCATAAGTACAAGTCCAAACAAATATATAAAACACGTTAGTATAAAGCGCAAGAATATTTACCGATATATTAAGTTAAAATAATTTATGTCGTAAGTCAAAACAATATAGAGGAGATGAAGTGTAAATACTAGATAAATTGATGGTGAATATTTGATTTTATAAAAATGGAAAGTCACACACATCAACATCCAATACACAATCACAAACTACATTACTATTTCTCATTTCATAACTTCAGTACAAAACAACTTAATGCATTACAACTAATAAAAAGAAAGAAATACAAATAAAAAGGAAAATACAAAATAATATCCGATCCCAGAAATACAAAACTGAACCCATAACAGCAGCCTAGTGGCCGAAACCACTGGGATCATTGGGACTCTAGAAATGTGGTGGGAGCGACGCATCCGACCCATGCTGCTGCACATACAGGTCTCTCATCATATCTTGCAGTATGCGGAACTCCTCCCGCCGCTCGGCTCTATCCTGTCTATACTCTTCCCTTTACTGCTCTTGCTGAGACTCCAAAGAAGCACACTAAACCTGTGTCTACTCCCAGCGTTGGTCTTGTAGTTCCTGGTATGCCTCAAAGCGAGCGTTTGAATCTGTATATGGAACCTGAGAACTCTGTCCATGCTCTACCTGTCATATCTCGGCCTCCTCCTCGGCCTCATCAGTCACATCTTCCCTCTGTCTCTTAGCACCAGGCTTCCCCAAGGATGATTCAACATCCTCTGTATGTTATCTTTGGTCAGAAGCCCCGGTGGCTCACGCTTGCGGTCCAAGTCATACTCAGGGAAACCGTGTGATAAACACATCCTCGTGATAAGGGAAGGAAAAGGAAGGGAAAATTTTCGGACTCGCTCCTTAGTTGTCACGTACATCGTGTCCAGAAATATATTGGGCAAACTAATATCGCCCAAATTATTCATCAGTGAATAGACAAATGCCGCGTGCTTGTGACGCACATCAGATCGGTTGTTCGTCACCATAAAGGAGTGTACATTGAGGTAGTGAAGCAATCTTGACAAGTCATCCATTGCGGCCGAGCGAAATGATTTCTTATTAGTCCATACCTCCCTAGGCACAAGTGCCTCTATCAACGTAGTAAGCCCAAACAATTCTCCGTCAGATAAATTGACTGACTCCTAGGTTCCGAAACACCTATAAAGACTGCTAAATTAGAGCGGCTGAAATGTATCCTCACCCCTCGGACCATCGCTTCATACGTAGTCGGCCCCACCCCTCTGACTTCCACGAATGTCGCATAGAAAATCCTCACGAGATCCTCATTGATACGCCCATTCGTGGCTAGAAACGGCTCCCATCCTTGCCTGCGCAAAAGAGTACGCGCTTCCTCCGGTAATTCCACAAGGTTCCAAGATAAATGGTAGGCCAATGGCCTCTGTGAAGTTTGAAAATAAGCTTGAAACCAATCCCGCTCCCTCTGGCATCAGAATCCCTCAAAGCCCCGGGTGGGCACACACCTAACAGAGTTATATTTTTTTAATCACGATCATTTCAACCTATATAAACAATAATTAGGCAATACAAAAAGAATTGTAAGCATAATTAAACGTTAGTTAGTGAACTAGTTGAAATGGTGGGTGTAAGTAAGCGAAATCGAGTGAAATGTTTTTTACATTACGATAAAATGTGTCGATGTACGACATCGAGTGAAAATCACCCAAGTGTGCGCTAAAAATGGATTGAAAAATTGGTTTTCGCATTTTAGCGAACACTTGGTGTGCACAATGTGGAATGAAGGTGTGAAAATGCCGTTGAATCAACAAATGAGCCCCATTCATGAACAAATACATTTAACAATCATCAACAAGTGTTCATGATTAATCAACATTTAAGCACAAAAATTGTTGGAACAACTCATATGGAGAAAACTCAACAAAAAACCAAAAATCTATCAAAACAACCATAAATGGTGGAAATTATCAACACACATTAAAAATACATGTTAATAATTAAGGATTTATACCGGATTTTAGTAGGATAAGAGGTTAATTTGAGTATAAAGGATGGGGAAATTTTAGGGCTCGAAATAGGGACAAAGAGGAGAGATTGAGAGTAAAAGCAGAAAAAAAAGAAAAAGGGCTGGCGCGGCTTATAACTGGTCAATCGATCGATCAACCCCTTGGGTTCGATCGACCGACTCCTCAGGTTTTAGCCCACTGCTTCCTGTTTTCATACAAGGAGAAAAAATGGGAATAAGGGATATAAAGGGGGGAGAAATATATATATATATATATATATATATATATAAGTATACTAGAGTATAAATAGATAAAAAAACAAAATAAAAATAAAATAAAACAAATATATATATACTAGCGGAATGCCCGTGCCTGAAGGCACGGCGAAAATTTCCAAAATACGAAATCGCATAACGTCAAAATTTTCCAAAGTATGTAACTTCAAAACGATAAAAAATTCGCGTAATTGATTAGACTTGTCAAGTGGGTCCTATTTAATTGTGTGTTGTGTGAAGTTTGAAAAACATGTTAGTAGTTATATACCACATTGTAAACTATATACAACATTTAGTTGGAAAAAAAGCTTACTATGATGAAAACTCAATAAATAGAAACCTAAGTTTTTGGCCGTAACATAAGATGCATGTCAAATTTAAATCACGCGGTTGCTCACATTTAACTACGAACATAAAAGGAAAAGTTAAATTAATTATAAATAATTGCATTAACATGGATTCAAGAATAAAATTAGAAAGTTGTAATTTTGCTCACATTTAATAATAGAGCCGCTCGTCTAGATAAAAACATAACCGAGTACATCTTTCACAAATTTAAAAAGTATTTTATGTATATCTTTCACAAATTATAGATCCAACAATATAGATCCATTTGACACACATACATTTGAGCAATACAAAAATTAAATATAATTATAATCAGAAAAAAAAACTAAAAGAAATGACGTATTCAAGCTGTAGTAGGAGAATAATTTGTCTTACGTTTTTCCTACTTTAGTCTCATGTCTTATGAGTTTTCTTGTTCTACAGGTTGTAGTATGAGAAAAATTGTTATTCCTGCTTAAACTCTACTTTAGCAACCCATCAAGTAAGATGGTGATGAGTAGCTTGAATATGATGAGAATAGCATCACAATAACAGATATTCAACATAACTTCTATCACATTTTGTACCTGCGCCTTTTGCTTCTTTTGTGAACCTCAATATTTATACACTCTAAATGCAAAAGCATGCCTTAGATAATTTAATTGTATTATGAAACTCTCATTCACACATTGACTGCTAGACTTTTCAGAATATTGCTAAGGATCATGTAGAAATTACTTGGTATTTCTGATAATTGTTTAGAAATGAATCCTTTGTGGACATTAGTTTTACCGGTGAGGTGTACACTAAAAGTCACACCAGCAACGACATTCAAGAAGCTCACCAACTCCATATTTCTACTCATTTATCAGAAGCTTGCACAGATTTGTAATTTTATCATAGAGTCATAACACCTAAATCTGTAGTTTTTAAATACCAATGTAAACAAATTTATAGCGTACTAAAAAAATAGATGTTTAAAACAAAATTCAACATCTAATAATTCAAAGGAATGTTAAATTATAGTTGAATGGGAATACCTGTTAAAACCAATTAATAATCCAATGTATGATTGCCTCTACTATTAGCTCTTTAAAATCAAGAAAAACTAAACAAAAAAATCACATATAAATAACCAAAAAAATTAAGAAATTAAATTATAAATAACATCAAACTAAGAAATAAAAATTCCAATGGTAAGTGCTGCTAAGAACTACCTGTTAGAATAACACAGTGATTATGTGTCTCAGATCCAAAATATGTTGGCGAATGGGTACCTGAAATTAAAAAAAAAAGTATGCAAGTCATTTTAAAAAGAACGTTGATTACAAAATAATTTAATTGTCCTCATCCAATTTAACATGCAAAAACCAACCAATAGCCTCAAAACTGTAACACCCCGTAATTTTGAAGATTTAATATTTAATTATTTAGGGGAGTTATACAAATATTTAAATTGGAGAAACTTAAATTCATAACTTGGAGAATTTATTTGAGTGAGCCGAATTATTTATAATTGGCGACTTTTTAGTTTAACGGTTCAAAATCTCGTGTGTGTCACATTTTGAGGTTGAAATTTGGAAATTTTGAAAAGTTTTTCGGATGGCAATTCCGAGTGCGCGGTTGCATTAGGATGGGTCGAGATAGTCAGAAAAGAGTACCCGGGGTGGTAATTGGGTCTCGGGGTATTTTTGGACATAGCCGGGCCCACACGGGGTGAGTTGGGCCTTTTTAATTAGGCCCACATGGCCAAAAACGGGATGTAGTATTTTTAACCTAATTGAGAGATTAGGGAACGACAGTCAACACACCTCTAAACCTAGGGTTTGAGAAGAAAGTTGGGGGACAGCAAATCAAGAGCCAATTTGGGGATTTTGGAGCCAAATTAAGGGACTGCACCAACAGATCAGACACTACGAACGATTCTAGGCAAGTGGTTAACTGTTGTGATTTCTAAATTGATGATAATCAATTCATATCATAGTGATGTATAAACCAAAATTCGTTTTGGGGATAAATGGGTACAAAAATGGGGTTTTTGTTCATGGAACTATTGAATGAGATTCAAAGTAAAAAATTGTTGTGTTGTATATCTCTGAGTGTGGATACCTGATTTGAATGAGAATCCGGAATATAAATTGGTGGGATTTGGATTTGAAATTTGGTTGGTAGAACAAAGTTGATGAATTTTAATGGAAAATCCATTTCGGGAAATTATGAAAGTAAGTGGAGAAAATTGTGTATCTTAATATCCCTACAATGTGTAGGATGTGAATTAATCATGTTTATGTGATGGGGTGATGTGATTAGAGGTTTAAATTAAGGTTTACAAACCTTGAATTTTGTTAATGGTGGAATTCAGTGGGGAAGGAGAGTTGCCCAGGTATGATCGATCGATCGATCGTGGGCCATCGATCGATCGACGGTCGGAATTCTTTGCCAGGTCGGGTTGTTGGTTACCCTTGTTTTACTTTTGGATTTTGGGTATAATTTTATTTGGTGAAAAATTATAGAGAAATTAATAGCTAGGAACTCAAAAGATAGCTATTAGGAATGTGCAATCTAAGTTAAGAGTTGAGACTTAAAGTGAAAATTTGGGTGAAACATATTCAATTTAATCATGGACCAAGTGGGCGAGTCCGGGTATGTTGGTAATTATAGGTAAATATAATTAGGAAATTATGGAGATGAATGTGTGACACATTGTGGGCGAATATGTGGGAATGAAATTATGAGATGTAAAATGGACCAAGTGAGCGAGTCCGGGTATGTTGGTTAAGTGACATCAAAGTATTAAATTAATTATTGAGAGAGAGTAATTAATTTGGAGTCGGAACATAGACTAGAGAAATATTAAGTTACGGGCTAAGTAAGTGAGTCCGGGGGTAATGGTTGGGTGACACCAAGTTATTAAATTAATGGATGTGATAATTAATGAAAGTAGAGTCGGAGGGTAGACTCGAAAAAGTATTAAATTAATTGATGTTGTAATTAATTAGTTTAGGACCGGGTTGTAGACCCAGGATTTGGTATAAATTAATTAATGTGTAAATTAATTAATTGGGAGTCGGACCGCAGACTCAGTTTTGTATGAATTAATTAATGTGTAAATTAATTATATTAGAGTCGAACCACAGACTCGGATTTGTGTTGATTAATTAATGTGTAAATTAATTATATTAGAGTCGGACCACAGACTCGGATTTGTGATGATTAATTAATGTGTGTGTTAATTAATTTAATAAGAGTCGGATTGTAGAATCGCGTTGGTATAAAATTAATGGGTGTGTTAATTAATTTAATTAGAGTCGGATTGTAGACTTGGGGAGGTATTAAATTAATAAGTGTGTTAATTAATTTAATTAGAGTCGGATTGTAGACTCGGGGATGTATTAAATTAATGGGTGTGTTAATAAATTTAATTAGAGTCGGACCATAGACTCGGAGAAAGTATTATATTAATTGAGGCGTGAATTAATTATATCAGAGTCAGACCATAGACTCGGGAAGATGATAAATTATTAAGTGAGAAAATTAATTACGTTGAGTCGGGCAACAGACTCAGGAAATTACAGGCAGTGTACGGGATTTTGAGTACACGGTAAAGACGGGGTTTATATTATATATATACGGTGTAGTGATAGTATATATATATACGTGTATATATATTGTGTGCGCTATTAAATTACAGGCAGTGTATGAGATTTTGAGTACACGGTAAAGCCGGGGTTTATATTATATATATACGGTGTAGTGATAGTATATATACACGTGAATATATTTTGTGTGATATTAAATATCAGTGACTAGATATTTATTCAATTTATGTACTCTAATGCTATCAAGGGAGGTTACGCGATGTGGGTGAATCCCCTAGCTTGAGGAGTAGGGCGAGTATATCCCCAGGTCATAGCGTCCGGTATATATGGGTGAGGTATTTATCTCACTTTCTGGGAAGGAATATGACCGCCTCCACTACGTTTATATTTTGGGCCAAGTTGGTGAGAGATTCCAACTTGGGGAAATAGGTTTTGTGAGCACACCTAGTGAGATAGCATTTTAGAGGGAATCATCCGGAGAGGGTATACTCGAAGGGATGGATATACGTATGTTATATGTGTGGATGTTGTGGTAAAGGTGCGTATATAATGGTAGTAAATATTATATACGAGTAATAATACAGTGTGTGATGTATTTACTTTATATAACTTGTGACACGGTTATATGCTACTATTTAAGAGGAATTAATTAAGTTAATTGTGATATAACTTATAATTCAAGAATCATTATACTCGGGTTAGAGTAGTATGGCAAGGGGAGGTTATACCGGGACTAGTTGGACGGGATAGTGCAACTAGGTGGGGTTAAGGTAACCGTTAGGTGTGCACATTAGTGGAGGGGTGAGAATGTCGACAAGGGAGTGCGAAATTAACTTAAATATGAAGCGCATTCATGCATTTTAAATTACTGCAGTTAATTCACTTGCTAAATATTTTCAAAATGTTTTGGGTTCTAACCCTTGCTATAAAACTATTTTCAAAACCTTTTAGGTGTCCAGCCACAGGGGCGCCAGGATCGATATTCTATTCCAGGGACACGGAGCTGCGACATATGTGGATGCTAGAAGGAGTTTGGATTAGATGCATCATTCATTCATTCCTAGAGTAGGAATCACTTATCAGTTTCAGTTTTATTTAGGGCATGTCGCCCAAACTTTCAGTTCAGTTTTCAGACTTATTTTATTCCGGTGTTGGATATTTGTATTGGATTATTTCTTTGGTGGCCGGTGGTTTATTCGGCAAGTTGTGTAAGTAATTATTCAGTTGAGTTTTATTCAGTTGTGTGAATGGTTTATATTTATTTCCGCATGTACTGTTTTGTGTAATTAAAAAAGTTAAAAATTGGCACCAGCTTTTTGGAATACTAGGTGGTTAGTAAGATTTTAAAAAGTTTCCGACAGTGATGCTAAGGATGATCCAACTGGGATTCCTGTTTTAATTTGGTACAGGACTGATCACCCGGTATTTTATTAGGCGGGGTGTCACACATAGACACAAAGTGAGGTTTTGTGTTCTCACATTTTATCCCGGTAAGTAGGGGTGTTTACTGAAGTGAATCAGGGTGGTTAGATTTATTTTCGAGCAAGGAGAGATAGCTCGGGGTTTATTTTGCGCAAGGACTAGTGATAGTTAGGGCGTGGTATTTTATTTTGTCTTTGGTGGCAAAAGGGTAAGTGTATATACTTTTATGTTGAGAGACAAGTATTTTGTGGGAAGATGTTTGGACGTTAGTACATGGGTTAGATACCCGGGCAGTAGATATATATGTGATATGACTACGGGTTTGAAGTTATATTACGGGTTACGACTAGTATATTCGGGTAACTTTCGTGCGGTAAAGCACGGGGATAGGGTGTATGGGCACCCGGGTTAATTAAGGCAAATTTTGTGCGGTTAAGCACGATTATAGGGTGTATAGGCGTCCTGGTTAATTTAAATGCATACTTGTGTAACGTATGGTTAGAAGCGGATGGGATAGATATAGAGAGCTTAGAGGCACATGACTAGAGAGTAATATGCGAAGCTTGGAACATTGCGCTCATCTTAATTTCGAGGACGAAATTCCCTTGTAGGGGGGGAGTATGTAACACCCCGTAATTTTGAGGATTTAATATTTAATTATTTTTGGGAGTTATAAAAATATTTAAATTGGAGAAACTTAAATTCATGACTTGGAGAATTTATTTCAGTGAGCCGAATTATTTATAACTGGCGACTTTTAAGTTTAATGGTTCAAAATCTCGTGTGTCACATTTTGAGGTCGAAATTTGAAAATTTTGAAAATTATTTCGGATGGCAATTCTGAGTGCTCGGTTGCACCCGAATGGGTCGAGATAGTCACAAAAGAGTACCCAGGGTGGTCATTGGGTCTCGAGATTTTTTTTGGCATACCGGGCCCACATGGGATGAGTTGGGCATTTTTAATTAGGCCCACATGGCCCAAAACGGGAAGTAGTGTTTTTAACCTAATTGAGAGATTAGGGAACGGCAGTCAACACACCTCTAAACCTAGGGTTTGAGAAGAAAGTTGGGGGAAAGCAAATCAAGAGCCAATTTGGGAATTTTGGAGCCAAATTAAGGGACTACGCCAACGGATCAGACACTACGAACGATTCCAGGCAAGTGGTTAACCGTTGTGATTTCTAAATTGATGATAATCAATTCATATCATAGTGATGTGTAACCCAAAATTCGTTTTGGGGATAAATGGGTACAAAAATGGGATTTTTGTTCATGGAACTATTGAATGAGATTCAAAGTAAAAAATTGTTGTGTTGTATATCTCTGAGTATCGATATCTGATTTGAATGAGAATACGGAATATAAACTAGTGGGATTTGGATTTGGAATTTGGTTGGTAGAACAAAGTTGATGAATTTTAATAGAAAACCCATTTCGGGAAATTATGAAAGTAAGTGGAGAAAATTGTGTATCTTAAGATCCCTATGTTGTGTGGGATGTGAATTAACCATGTTTATGTGATAGGGTGATGTGATTAGAGGTTTAAATTAAGGTTTACAAACCTTGGATTTCGTTAATGGTGGAATTCAAAGGGGAAGGAGAGCTTCCCAGGTATGATCGATCGATCGATTGGGGACCATCAATCGATTGACGGTCGGAATTCTTTGCCAGGTCGGGTTGTTGGGTACCCTTATTTTATTTTGTGATTTTGGGTATAATTTTATTTGGGGAAAAATTATAGAGAAATTAATAGCTAGGAGCTCAAAAGATAGCTATTAGGAATGTGCAATCTAAGTTAAGAGTTGAGACTTAAAGTGAAAATTTTGGGCGAAACATATTCAATTTAATTATCGACCAAGTGGGCGAGTCCGGGTATGTTGGTAATTATAGGTAAATATAATTAGGAAATTATGGAGATGAATGTGCGACACATTGTGGGAGAATATGTGAGAATGAAATTATGAGATGTAAAATGGACCAAGTGAGCGAGTCCGGGTATGTTGGTTAAGTGACATCAAAGTATTAAATTAATTATTGAGAGAGAGTAACTAATTTGGAGTCGGAACATAGACTCGGGAAGTATTAAGTTACGGGCCAAGTAAGTGAGTCCGGGGGTAATGGTTGGGTAACACCAAGTTATTAAATTAATGAATGTGATAATTAATGAAGGTAGAGTCGGAGGGTAGACTCGAAAAAGTATTAAATTAATTGATGTTGTAATTAATTAGTTTAGGGTCGGGTTGTAGACCCGGAATTTGGTATAAATTAATTAATGTGTAAATTAATTAATTGGGAGTCGGACCGCAGACTCAGTTTTGTATGAATTAATTTATGTGTAAATTAATTATATTAGAGTCGGACCACAGACTCAGATTTGTGTTGATTAATTAATGTGTAAATTAATTATATTAGAGTCGGACCCCAGACTCGGATTTGTGATGATTAATTAATGTGTGTGTTAATTAATTTAATAAGAGTCGGATTGTAGACTCGCGTAGGTATTAAATTAATGGGTGTGTTAATTAATTTAATTAGAGTCGGATTGTAGACTCGGGGAGGTATTAAATTAATAAATGTGTTAATTAATTTAATTAGAGTCGGATTGTAAACTCGAGGATGTATTAAATTAATGGGTGTGTTAATTAATTTAATTAGAGTCAGACCATAGACTCGGGGAAAGTATTATAATAATTGAGGCGTGAATTAATTATATCAGAGTCGGACCATAGACTCGAGAAGATGATAAATTATTAAGTGAGAAAATTAATTACGTTGAGTCGGGCCATAGACTCAGGATATTACAAGCAGTGTACAGGATTTTGAGTACACGATAAAGCCGGGGTTTATATTATATATATACAGTGTAGTGATAGTATATATATACGTGTATGTATATTGTGTGTGATATGAAATTACAGGTAGTGTATGGGATTTTGAGTACACGGTAAAGCCGCAGTTTATATTATATATATACGGTGTAGTGATAGTATATATACACGTGTATATATTCTGTATGATATTAAATATCAATGACTAGATATTTATTCAATTTATATACTCTAATGCTATCAAGCGAGGTTGCACGATGTGGGTGAATCCCCTAGCTTGAGGAGTACGGCGAGTATATCCCCAGGTCATAGCCTCCGGTATATATGGGTAAGGGATTTATCTCACTTTCAGGGAAGTAATATGACCTCCTCCACTACGTTTATATGTTGGGACAAGTTGGTGAGCGATTCCAACTTGGGGAACTAGGTTTTGTGAGCACACCTAGTGAGATAGAATTTTAGGGGGAATCATCCGGCGAGGGTATACTCGAAGGGATGGGCATACGTATGTTATATGTGTGGATGTTGTGGTAAAGGTACGTATATAATGGTAGTAAATATTATATGCGGGTAATAATACAGTGTGTGATGTATTTACTTTATATAACTTGTGACACGGTTATATGCTACTATTTAAGAGGAATTAATTAAGTTAATTGTGATATAACTTATAATTCAATAATCATTATACTCGGGTTAGAGTAGTATGGTAAGGGGAGGTTATACCGGGACTAGTTGGACGGGATAGTGCAACTAGGTGGGGTTAAGGTAACCGTTAAGTGTGCACATTAGTGGAGGGGTGAGAATGTCCACAAGGGAGTGCAACACTAACTTAAATATGAAGCGCATTCATGCATTTTAAATTACTGCAGTTAATTCACTTGCTAAATATTTTCAAATTGTTTTGGGTTCTAACCCTTGCTATAAAACTATTTTCAAAACCTTTTAGGTGTCCAGCCACAGGGACGCCAGGATCGATATTCTATTCCAGGGACACGGAGCTGCGGCATATGTGGATGCTAGCAGGAGTTTGGATTAGACGCATTATTCATTCATTCCTAGAGTAGGAATCACTTATCAGTTTCAGTTTTATTTAGGGCATCTCGTCCAGACTTTCAGTTCAGTTTTCAGACTTATTTTATTCCGGTCTTGGATATTTGTATTGGATTATTTCTTTGGTGGCCGGTGGTTTATTCGGCAAGTTGTGTAAGTAATTATTCAGTTGAGTTTTATTCAATTGTGTGAATGGTTTATATTTATTTTCGCATGTACTATTTTGTGTAATTAAAAAAGTTAAAATTTGGCACAAGCTTTTTGGAATACTATGTGGTTAGTAATATTTTAAAAAGGTATTGACAGTGATGCTAAGGATGATCCAACTGGGATTCCTGTTTTAATTTGGTATAGGACTGATCACCCGGTATTTTATTAGGCGGGGTGTCACAAAAACTAATTGTGATATGAGGAGAATACATGCAACAACCATCAAAATGCTACCAAAGATAATAAATTCCCCATAGATTTAAAGAAAAGCTAATACATTCTCTCAAATCTAAAGCAAAATGGATTTTAAATATCAATTATAACACAAAATTACTAACACAACAATGGGAGACTATATCTAAACTAATTTCACCAAAATTGAGCTCAACTTCACTATCATACAGAAGTGTTGAGCTCCAGACCTGTCCCAAGTAATGTTAATATCACTCTAGACCTGCTGATTATAGCCCATGTTTCCATTTGTTGCAAAAAATATTATCCGAACTTGATAAAAAGCAAGTTAGAATATGCACTCTAGACTTGCTAATAAAAAAGGAGGTTAAATAAGGATAAAAAGCAAGTTAGAATTTGCACTCTAGACCTGTTATTATCTGAGAAATACAAAACTGACCCCTTTAAAGAATATTGTCATCTAAAAAAGATGGTATCTAACACAACATAACGATTTATAAGACAAAATAAAGAAGGTAAACATCTTTAAAACATAGCCATCTAAATATAAAATCAAATAAGGGTATGAAAATAATGTCTGGGTAAGACTGGATCTTCTATTCAAGAATAGAGATAAATAGAAATGAGGGTAAATAATACATTAGCCATGATTATGAGTGATACATACATAAAAACTCATAATAGAGAACACACATATAACAAACATTTAATACTATTTCAAACCTCGGTAGGAAGTAATGTTTACCCGAACACACATATGACAAACATATAATAGCGAACTAAAAAAATCTTCTTTCCTATCTTGCAAAAATTTCATAACAGAGATGAGTGCAAGACTTTATAGTGACTGATGATTCGAATCATACAAAATTAAATTTTGATCTATATATAAGCCTGCATATATCAATTGAAATATTTTCAATTGAATTGAGAAGAATAATTATTTCACTTAGTTGTATCAACTTCATTGTCGGTATAAACAGAGATGAGTGCAAGACTTCACCAAAATCTGGTGTGAACTCCTCTGGTATTGTGTATCACAATACAAAAGGTTCAGCCGGTCTTCTTGCATTCGATGCAAGTTTCTTTAAAGTTCCTTGCAGTGTATAATGTTATAACTGCTGCAATGACCTTGGATAACTGCTGCAATGACCTTGGATAACGGCCTCTATAACTGCTATAACTTCTATAACAGAGTTCACTACCCCTGTAATAAATCAAATTAATAGAAGTATTAGCCACCTAATCTTCATAACTCTTTGGAGTGAGCATAGACAAAAGGGAAAACGAAGACAAAATACCTCAATATATATAATTTTAAAAAATCACCTTTTAGATACATTCTCCATTCGAAAAAGATGGGAACTTTTACTCAATCTCACGCACAATGAGAGGGAGAGTAAAGCAAGTTCCAGTGGTCATCCATTATCATAATTGGTCACGATGGTCACCCATATCGTCAAAAACTAAAAGAGAAGTAGGTGAACTGTGTGAATTTAAGAGAGATCTTGATGAATATCCATAAAACATTACAAGGTGAAAAGGGGAGATTACTTTAATATGTATGAAGAGAGTGGGCTTCTCAAGAGTATAAGTGAGGGAGAAATAGAGTTGGAGAGTATTTGTGGTATTATAAAACTGATAGAGGACTGAATTTTGGGGTTGGATTTGACATACTTGGGGCTAAATTTAGCGATAGGTCAGGAACTGTACAATTAGTAGAGTGGTGGTCTGTCTAATGGCACATGTAGTCATTTTATTTTTATTTTCTGTTATACCATTACTGAACAATGATGTGGATCATTATTAACCACCAGATGCAATATATTCACCACTTTAGGATTATGTTGCGGCAGTGCGATGGTAGATGGAAGTCGAAATGGGAGTATGTGCACGTATGAGGCCACTTAACGCGTCCAAATAAGATATTACACATGTTCCTATGAACTCCACCTGTCTGTACATGAAGTCTGCAATAATAACAAAGTATTCGTGAACACACATAAGTGCATCTGATTATAAACACATAATATAACATATTCATGACACAATCTAACATATTCATTACTAACATACCCAAAAACTGTTTAGCTTAACATTTAGATAAGAAAAATTTGTAACACAAAAATGTTTGATAGATTATGGAAAAAGGGTGGAAAAAATTAGAACATATAATTGTTCCAAATCATGATGATCACTTTCCTAAAAAGTTTATCCATTCCCACCAAATCAGTTTAGATAAGTTTTGTTCATGCTATTATGAAGGAAACTGCTAAAATAAAGAACATCCAACATGCCTAGAGTTTGAACTGGAGATATAATATATTCACACAAAGAGCAGGTACATTTACAGTGTGAACAAAATGATGTTAAAAGAAAGTATATATGGATTTTAAACTACTATTCACAATCCAATGCAATGTTAATTAAGAGGAGTGAAAGGGAAAACATTGAAAAGCGGCCAGAGTATATGAGTACGAAAAATGACTTCATTACAATATTGATAATAACTGAACATATCCAGACATACTTCCTAATACGGAAAGGAATCATAAAAGTGCCAACAACCTTATAGGATCAATGTTTTAGTTCGCAATGGAATTCTACTAACCATAAAAGTGCCCACAACCTTAATGGATAGAGTGTGGGATGGGAGATTGTATCAGAACAGTGGCAGTACCACTGTGAACATGCATAGTAGTAATAAGAGCATTTTCATTTTCCATGTTTAGTCTGGCTCCTGAGACCCTGTCTCTAAAGAGAACTTGTGGGAGAATAGATAATAATGTAACCACCAATATTTATTAGATCTCAACTTCAATGGTGTAACCACCATTGTTTATTATAAACATGATGGTTCTTTGCCCACATTGTCGTATTGTCGACACATTTTATGCAGTAACCTGCCAAGTGAGGTTTGAAAATATATTAGAAAAATTGAGGTTTGGAAAATAACAGTACCAATTAAATTAATATAAGTACCATCCCACCGGCTTGTCTACCCATAAACTCATGCCTTTATTTTCCTTTTCACAAAAACCCCTGTCATCTAAGGTTACCTTATTTTCCTTTTCATTATAAGCAGTGTAAATAGTTTCTTCTTTAGATTCAACCTCTTCTCCAACTATTCTACTCCTAGTATATGAACTCAATATTGTTGGTGAACTTAAACTGTTATTCTGACCATCAATAACATCTTGTCGAACAACATCAGTAACTCGTCAAATGTGACTGCTACAAATCATGCTTTCAATATTAAAATAGTAAGAAAAAAATATGATGATCGTAAGAGGAGAATGGTATAACTATACCACACAATTAAATAAAATGCCCTGTAATAAGAGGTGAATGGTACCAAACCCTTATTCCTAATCAACATACAACTTTTGTTATATGTGGAAACCACAAAAAAACCCTTATTCCTAATCAACCACAAACATCTGAGACTGAAAACCTAACATTACACTTCAAAAAACAAATTAACCTAACCCAACAGAAATGAACCAAAAGAATTAAAAACAACAGTCCTAGAATAAAAGTTATATACAGATGAAATATAGTAGTTTAAAAAGGTGATGAAATCTCACCGTGAAACTCGAAAAGTGAGATCAAAATAAAACTTCACACATTCTTCTTGAGCCATTCCAAAGCTTCCAGGAGCCTATATCCAAAAATACAAACCAAAAATTAACAAAATGAAGAAATACCTCAACAAAGGATTCTTAAGAATAGATTTTAAAAGAAGAACCCTAAGCGAGAGAAAGAGATCATCCTTTCTCGTTTATCGTTTATGAAGAAACCAGGCTAAAGAGAACTTGTGGGAGAACAGATAATAATGTAACCACCATTATTTATTATATCTCAACATCAATGGTGCAACCACCATTGTTTATTATAAAGATAATGGTTCTCTGCCCACATCGCCGTATTTTTGACACATCTTATGTAGTAACCTGCCAAGTGAGGTTTTAAAATATATTAGAAAAATTGAGGTTTGGAAAATAACAGTACCAATTGAATTAATTGAAGTACCCTCCCACCGGCTTGTCTACCCATAAACTTGTGACCTTATTTTCCTTTTCACAAAAACCCCTGTTTCCAACTGAAAAACCCCTGTCATCTAAGGTTCCCTTATTTTCCTTTTCATTATAAGCAGTGTAAACACTTTCTTCTTTGGATTCAACCTCTTCTCCAACAATTCTACTACTAGTATATGAACTCAACATTGTTGCTGAATTTAAACTGCTATTCTGACCATCAATAACATCTTGTCGAACAACATCAGTAACTCGTCAAATGTGACTGCTACAAATCATGCTTTCAATATTAAAATAGTAAGAAAAAATATGATGATCATAAGAGGAGAATGGTATAACTATACCACACAATTAAATAAAATGCCCTGTAATAAGAGGTGAATGGTACCAAACCCTTATTCCTAATCAACATACAACTTTTGCTCTATGTGGAAACCACAAAAAACCCCTTATTCCTAATCAACCACAAACATATGAGACTGAAACCCTAACATTACACTTCAAAAAACATATTAACCTAACCCAACAGAAATGAACCAAAAGAATTAAAAACAACCATCCTAGAATAAAAGTTATATACAGATAAAATATAGTAGTATAAAAAGGTGATGCAACCTCACCGTGAAACTCGAAAAGTGAGATCAAAATAAAACTTCACACATTCTTCTTGAGCCATTCCAAAACTTCCAAGTGCCTATATCCAAAAAAACAAACCAAAAATTAATAAAATGAACAAATACCTCAACAAAGGATTCGTAAGAATAGATTTTAAAAGAAGAACCCTAAGCGAGAGAAAGAGATGATACCTTCTCGTCAATCGTTTATGAAGAAACCAAGCTAAAGAGCACTTGTGGGAGAACAGATAATAATGTAACAACCATTATTTATTAGATCTCAACTTCAATGGTGTAACCACCATTGTTTATTATATAGATGATGGTTCTCTGCCCACATCGTCGTATTGTCGACACATCTTATGCAGTAACCTGCCAAGTGAGGTTTTAAAATATATTAGAAAAATTGAGGTTTGGGAAATAACAGTACCAATTGAATTAATTGATATACCCTCCCATCGGCTTGTCTACCCATAAACTCGTGCCCTTATTTTCCTTTTCACAAAAATCCCTGTTTCCAACTGAAAAACCCCTGTCATCTAAGGTTCCCTTATTTCTCTTTTCATTATAAGCAGTGTAAACACTTTCTTCTTTGGATTCAACCTCTTCTCCAACTATTCTACTCCTAGTATATGAACTCAACATTGTTGCTGAATTTAAACTTCTATTCTGACCATCATTAACATCTTGTCGAACAACATCAGTAACTCGTCAAATGTGACTGCTACAAATCATGCTTTCAATATTAAAATAGTAATAAAAAATATGATGATCATAAGAGGAGAATGGTATAACTATACCACACAATTAAATAAAATTCCCTGTAATAAGAGGTGAATGGTACCAAACCCTTATTCCTAATCAACATACAACTTTCGTTCAATGTGGAAACCACAAAAAAACCCTTATTCCTAATCAACCACAAACATCTGAGACTGAAACCCTAACATTATTCTTCAAAAAACATATTAACCTAACCCAACAGAAATGAACCAAAAGAATTAAAAACAACCGTCCTAGAATAAAACTTATATATAGATAAAATATAGTAGTATAAAAAGCTGATGAAATATCACCGTGAAACTCGAAAAGTGAGATCAAAATAAAACTTCACACATTCTTCTTGAGCCATTCCAAAACTTCCAGGTGCCTATATCCAAAAAAAACAAACCAAAAATTAACAAAATGAAAAAATACCTCAACAAAGGATTCGTAAAAATAGATTTTAAAAGAAGAACCCTAAGCAAGAGAAAGAGATGATCCTTTCTCGTCAATCGTTTATGAAGAAACCAGGCTAAAGAGCACTTGTGGGAGAACAGATAATAATGAAACCACCATTATTTATTAGATCTCAACTTCAATGGTGTAACCACCATTGTTTATTATAAAGATGATGGTTCTCTTCCCACATCGTCGTATTGTCAACACATCTTATGCAGTAACCTGCCAAGTGAGGTTTTAAAATATATTAGAAAAATTGAGGTTTGAGAAATAACAGTACCAATTGAATTAATTGAAGTACCCTCCCACCGGCTTGTCTACCCATAAACTCGTGCCCTTATTTTCCTTTTCACAAAAACCCATGTCATCTAAGGTTCCCTTATTTTCCTTTTCATTATAAGCAGTGTAAACACTTTCTTCTTTGGATTCAACCTCTTCTCCAACTATTCTACTTCTAGTATATGAACTCAACTTTGTTGCTGAATTTAAACTGCTATTCTGACCATCAATAACAGCTTGTCGAACAACATCAATAACTCGTCAAATGTGACTGCAACAAATCATGCTTTCAATATTAAAATAGTAAGAAAAAAATATGATGATCATAAGAGGAGAATGGTATATTTATACCACATAATTAAATAAAATGCCCTGTAATAAGAGGTGAATGGTACCAAACCCTTATTCCTAATCAACATACAACTTTTGTTATATGTGGAAACCACAAAAAAACGCTTATTCCTAATCAACCACAAACATCTGAGACTGAAACCCTAACATTACACTTCAAAAAATAAATTAACCTAACCCAACAAAAATGAGCCAAAAGAATTAAAAACAACCGTCCAAGAACAAAAGTTATATACTGATAAAATATAGTAGTATAAAAAGGTGATGCAACCTCACCGTGAAACTCGAAAAGTGAGATCAAAATAAAACTTCACACATTCTTCTTGAGCCATTCCAAAACTTCCAGGTTCCTTTATCCAAAAAAACAAACCAAAAATTAACAAAATGAACAAATACCTCAACAAAGGATTCGTAAGAATAGATTTTAAAAGAAGAAACCTAAGCGAGAGAAAGAGATCATCCTTTCTCGTCAATCGTTCATGAAGAAACCAGGCTAAAGAGCACTTATGGGAGAAAATATAATAATGTAACCACCATTATTTATTAGATCTCAACTTCAATGGTGTAACCACCATTGTTTATTATAAAGATGATGGTTCTCTGCCCACATCGTCGTATTGTCGACACATCTTATGCAGTAACCTGCCAAGTGAGGTTTTAAAATATATTAGAAAAATTTAGGTTTGGAAAATAACAGTACCAATTGAATTAATTGAAGTACCCTCCCACCGGCTTGTCTACTCATAAACTCGTGCCCTTATTTTCCTTTTCATAAAAACCCCTGTTTCCAACTGAAAAACCCCTGTCATCTAAGGTTCCCTTATTTTCCTTATCATTATAAGCAGTGTAAACACTTTCTTCTTTGGATTCAACCTCTTCTCCAACTATTCTACTCCTAGTAAATGAACTCAACATTGTTGCTGAATTTAAACTGCTGTTCTGACCATCAATAACATCTTGTCGAACAACATAAGTAACTCATCAAATGTGACTGGTACAAATCATGCATTCAATATTAAAATAGTAAGAAAAAAATATGATGATCAAAAGAGGAGAATGGTATAACTATACCACACAATTAAATAAAATGCCCTGTAATAAGAGGTGAATGGTACCAAACCCTTATTCCTAATCAACATACAACTTTTGTTCTATGTGGAAACCACAAAAAACCCTTATTCCTAATCAACCACAAACATCTGAGACTGAAACCCTAACATTACACTTCAAAAAACAAATTAACAACCCAACAGAAATGAACCAAAAGAATTAAAAACAACCGTCCTAGAATAGTATAAAAAGGTGATGAAATCTCACCGTGAAACTCGAAAAGTGAGATCAAAATAAAATTTCACACATTATTCTTAAGCCATTCCAAAACTTCCAGATGCCTATATCCAAAAAAACAAACCAAAAATTAACAAAATGAACAAATACCTCAACAAAGGATTCGTAAGAATAGATTTTAAAAGAAGAACCCTAAGCGAGAGAAAGAGATGATCCTTTCTCGTAAGTCGTTTATGAAGAAACCAGGCTAAAGAGCACTTGTGGGAGAACAAATAATAATGTAACCACAATTATTTATTAGATCTCAACTTCAATGGTGTAACCACCATTGTTTATTATAAAGATGGTGGTTCTCTGCCCACATCGTCGTATTGTCGACAGATCTTATGCAGTAACCTGCCAAGTGAGGTTTTAAAATATATTAGAAAAATTGAGGTTTGGAAAATAACAGTACCAATTGAATTAATTGAAGTACCCTCCACCGGCGTGTCTACCCATAAACTCGTGCCCTTATTTTCCTTTTCACAAAAACCCCTATTTCCAACTGAAAAACCCCTGTCATCTAAGGTTCCCTTATTTTCCTTTTCATTATAAGCAGTGTAAACACTTTCTTCTTTGGATTCAACCTCTTCTCCAACTATTCTACTCCTAGTATATGAACTCAACATTGTTGCTGAATTTAAACTGCTATTCTGACCATCAATAACATCTTGTCGAACATCATCAGTAACTCGTCAAATGTGACAGCTACAAATCATGCTTTCAATATTAAAATAGTAAGAAAAAATATGATGATCATAATAGGAGAATGGTATAACTATACCACACAATTAAATAAAATTCCCTGTAATAAGAGGTGAATGGTACCAAACCCATATTCCTATTCAACATACAACTTTTGTTCTATGTGAAAACCACAAAAAAAAACCTTATTCCTAATCAACCACAAACATATGAGACTGAAACCCTAACATTACACTTCAAAACACAAATTAACCTAACCCAACAGAAATGAACTAAAAGAATTAAAAACAACCATCCTAGAATAAAAGTTATATACAGATCAAATATAGTAGCATGAAAAGGTGATGAAATCTCACCGTGAAACTGGAAAAGTGAGATCAAAATAAAACTTCACACATTATTCTTGAGCCATTCCAAAACTTCCGGTTGCCTATATCCAAAATAATAAACCAAAAATTAACAAAATGAACAAATACCTCAACAAAGGATTCGTAAGAATAGATTTTAAAATAAGAACCCTAAGCGAGAGAAAGAGATCATCCTTTCTTGTCAATCATATATGAAGAAAGAAGGCTAAAGAGCACTTATGGGAGAACAAATAATAATGTAACCACCATTATTTATTAGATCTCAACTTCAATGGTGTAACCATCATTGTTTATTATAAAGATGATGGTTCTCTGCCCACATCGCCGTATTGTCGACACATCTTATGCAGTAACCTGCCAAGTGAGGTTTTAAAATATATTAGAAAAATTGAGGTTTAGGAAATAACAGTACCAATTGAATTAATTGAAGTACCCTCCCACCGGCTTGTCTACCCATAAACTCGTGCCCTTATTTTCCTTTTCACAAAAACCCCTATTTCCAACTGAAAAACTCCTCTCATCTAAGGTTCCCTTATTTTCCTTTTCATTATAAGCAGTGTAAACACTTTCTTCTTTGGATTCAACCTCATCTCCAACTATTCTACTCCTAGTATATGAACTCAACATTGTTGCTGAATTTAAACTCCTATTCTGACCATCAATAACATCTTGTTGAACAACATCAGTAACTCGTCAAATGTGACTATTACAAATCATGCTTTCAATATTAAAATAGTAAGAAAAAAATATGATGATCATAAGAGGAGAATGGTATAACTATACCACACAATTAAATAAAATTCCCTGTAATAAGGGGTGAATGGTACAAAACCCTTATTCCTAATCAACATACAACTTTTGTTCTATGTGGAAACCACAAAAAAGCCCTTATTCCTAATCAACCACAAACATCTGAGACTGAAACCCTAACATTACATTTCAAAAAACCAATTAACTTAACCCAACAGAAATGAACCAAAAAAAATAAAAACAACCATCCTAGAATAAAAGTTATATACAGATAAAATACAGTAGTATAAAAAAGTGATGAAATCTCACCGTGAAACTCAAAAAGTGAGATCAAAATAAAACTTCACACATTCTTCTTGAGCCATTCCAGAACTTCCAGGTGCCTATATCCAAAAAAACAAACCAAAATTAACAAAATGAACAAATACCTCAACAAAGGATTCGAGCGAGAGAAAGAGATGATCCTTTCTCGTCAATCGTTTTTGAAGAAACGGGGTGATGGTGAGTGGTGTTGATGAGCGTGATTTGTAAATACGATTGTGGGAACGGAGACTTTAATGGTGTATATTTTATGAGAGATAATGAGTGACATCGTGTGGGTGAGGGGGAAGAGATTTGGTTATGTCACTCTCAAAGTACTTTTTTTGTTAGATTACAAAACTAACCCTTGTATTTGAATTAAAGTAAAATCTCCAAGAGTAAAATGAGGGGGAAAATAAATTTTAATGGGGTAAAATTGTAATTGCAGTTAGAGTAGAAAATGAAGTGTGGTGGGGTATATAACAATATTGTGTATATGTTGATCTCGCCCTCCATTTCTTACCTTGGTGGCTCAATTCTCACCTCTAATTGTGTTATCAACTTATGGAATAGTAAAAACCTTTTACTCCTTATATATATATATATATATATATAACAAGTACACAAAGCGAAAAAAATATACACGAGCGACACATACGCACACAAATGAAAATGAAATAAAATAAAAAATAACAAACAAATGCAAATAAGAGAGTATGAGTGTGTGCGAAAGAAAGAAAAACTTTTTGCGAGTAATTTTTTTTTTCTTTATAAACGTATGCCGGGACACACAATCTCCACAAATTGAAGTTCGTTGAACCTACAAAAAGAGTTAGGACCAAGCATACAAAAAGAAATAAAAAGAGATTAACTAATTACTCTAGACTGAATTAAAAAGAAATAAAAACTAAAGAAAGGAAAAAGATAATTATGTACAACCTACATTTTGGACTTGTAATCAACTACACACTACAAGTCTAAATAGTTAGGGGTCCACCCAAACAATATTTTGATTTTGAAGGATCAACAATGGACCCTCCGAACATGCATGCCTCCAGAAAATGAGAATTTTGTTTGAACAACGGAAGGCATGTCCAAGGCATAAAAGTCGAACCATCGCCAATTTGAAATTTAGGAAGGACGGTGGGGGATTTGGATAACAAGGGGGAAAGGTACACTTGGGATCTAAGAAAAATGAATTCATCTCCCCAAGTGTTCTCAATTGGAAGGGGAGGTGGTGCACACACGGGGATAACATCCATCGAAAACAATTCCGGTAAAGAGTCCTCATCGGCAAAAGGTTTACAAGTTTTAATAATTTTTACCGACTCATAGGAATCGATCGACAATTCTAATGGTTCGATCATGATAAACGAATAGGGTGATGAAATACGTCCAATCTCAATCAACTCATCGTCGGAGCGAGATTGAATTTCGGAGGAAAGCGACTCATTTACAATGATAGACTCTACAAAAAGATAAGGTGAAACACTAGTTTCCACCTCCTCGTTGTTATTCAAATAAGAATCAAGCTCATTGCAAAATACTTCAACTCTCAATTCATCATCGCTATCATCAACCGTGCTTTGGAGGAAAAGAAGGAGGGTTTCTTCCAAAGTCGACGTCCTCATCCCAAGAGCCTCGGACTCCTCATTTGGTTGAAACTCATCTTCAAAATCATCGGAATAAAAGTCATCATTGGATTCATATAGTGAATCCAACTCAAGCTCCCAATAAAAATTTTCATTCCGATAATTGTTTTCAAGTTGTTCAATCTGAAGAAAATCTTCAAAATGAAAAACTTCAAAACTATCCCCAAAGTAGGAATCATTAGAATGACTGTAATAACTATTAAAGAAAGACATGATTACCAAATTATTTGTAGATGGAGAATCTGAGCACGAAAGTGAGCAACCGCGAATCAAAGTTTCTTAGCGCTCAGGTATGCTATCCTGCGAAAAAGGTCAAAACAAAGAATACAAATAGGAAAGGAAAAATACTATGAAATAATAAAACAATCACTATCTAAAATACACTCCCCGGCAACGGCGCCATTTTGATGCAAGGGAAACTGAGTGTTCATGTAGGGACACTGTAGTTGATTTCGGCTCCCGCTCTACACGCAAAAAGCTAAGCTACAACTACACTTGCGAGGCAAGCACATCGCTAAGTCGGGTATCATAAGAAATCCACAGGGAGTGAGAGAATTTTATATTTTAATTACTTTAAAACTTCAGGAATAAAAGTGTAAATGGTGATAGGTTGTTATGGTGACAAAAGAAAGGAATAAGTTATACTACACAAAAGTAAAGTGAGGATCAGGATCGCATCCTACCACACGGATCGAAACAACTACTAATTATAATTCTGGCTCGAGAGCAATTTAATCGAGCATTATCAATTAATCATAAACTTCACGCAATAAGGAATTTAAGCCAAAGTTGCTTGAATAAACATTTAATAAAAAATGGTTGCGCGTGGATTAAATTCGGATTATCGCTATAAACATTAAAGTTGCGTGACAAATTTAAATGCATAACAATCCAACTTTAATACAGGCGGTTTCAATTCAACACAACCGTTAATGGCGGAACCCAACCCCGACCCTATTTATCTAAGGGATAAGCATGAATTAAACTAAATAACTAGATTAAAATAATAAATTAATAAATTAAACTAATTATCTAGGCAAGGAAAATGAAGAACATAAATATATTCATGGAGAGGATAATGAATAATAATTCAACTTACAAACCCAGATGGATGTCACTCCAAAGAGAAATGAAGATGGGCTTTCAAAAACCAAACCCTAACCTAAAAATATCTCTTCAAACTAAGTATATCTTCTTATTACAACAAAAATCTCTTATATAGTAAGTTGCAAAAAGAAATGAAAAGAAAAGGAAAAATAAAAAAGCAAGGCAAAATATCTAAGAAAAACAGGGGGTCGATCGATCGATGCTTCAAAACTTCAAAGTGTCTCCCACGATTTCAGAAATAAAGAGGGGTCAATCGATCGACCCTTTTGGTCGATTGATCGAACAAGTAGGTCTCGGCCAAGTTCCCCTGTTTTGATTTCATTATAATTCCCCTATACGAAAAACCTCGTAACTTCTTCGTTAGGGATCTAATTCGCGTACCGTTTGCGGCCACGTGAAGCTCGCTCAGAGGGCTACAAATTCCGTGAAGACATTGGATTTCTGCCAGGCCAAAGAGAATAATTTCTAGTTCCCAAATTCTGAAATGACTAAATTGCCCTTGCGCATGCGAAATAGTACGCAACTTCACCAAAATCCGTCTGACTTTCATACTAAGCATCCAAATACCTAAAAAAGCTCAATTAACCCCTGAAAAACATATATATATACAAATACGAGATTTTCTGGTTAACGAGCATAAATATAGGGATTAAGATACCCGAGGGGGATAATAACGCGTAGGTTAACAGGTGAAATACGTAATATTTGCGTCATATCAGCTACCCTAGTGGGTGGGTGTTATCTCGTGAGGGTTTTTAGGGATGAACCTCATAAACATCAAATCTCCTAAAAACATGCCCAACCAACCAATATGCCTAACAACTAGATATTATAAAATATTATTAACAAAGCAAATGAGAATTTTTCCCAATAATCCAAAACTATCAACATTAAAAGAATAACTATATGGAATTGAAACCTCAAATGTGAGTGGTGTGAATGAACATGAAAAAACTTTGATTTGATAAAAATGCCTATATCCCGGATAAAAAATTAGAGCGAGCTTCCACTCAATCCTCTCCGGTAGTTACGCTCAACAAATCAAAGTACTCCGAATGAGGTATAACACATGGGACGTGTGGGTATAATGAGTAAATGTAAAGGGAAACTAGGTCGCACACATGTTATCAATGAAGAACGCTGTATATAAAATAAAAACTTTGCAATCTCAATGAAAAGATATCATCTTTAAATGAGGTGAAATGCAATTTCACAGATTATTGCAATTATTATGACATTTGAATCACATGTACCCTAGGATCACATAGTATTTTTATGGGTTATAATGTAGGTTTGGGGTTGAGGTTATGAAATGAAGGGAATATGTACGGATTCAAAAGTGTTTTGGGATGAAACACTTGGAATGATGAAAAAATGTGGGCAATTTCAAAATTGAAAAATGATTTCCATAAGAAGCATCGAATATAACATTTGAAATTGACAATGATCATTGAACATTATGTACAAAATGAAAATAATTTCTCTTTATTTTGTTTTCTTCTTTATCTTTTTCCTTTTCTTTTCTTTTCTCCTTTTTCACTTCTTTTCTTTTGTTTTTCACTTTTTTTCCTTTTACTTTCACTCTCATATGCTTAATTGCAACCACATAGAAAGAACATCATTTAATCCCAAATATCATTCCAAACAAAGGTATGGAAGGTAATGTGTATGGTTTGTAACTCCAATTCGGAGTTGGTTGTGGAATTTTGGGTTTTGAAATGAAGGGTTATTATATAGGATCAAAGGGGTTGAGTAGGGAAATACATAAGTTGGGGTCAAGGTCAATATGGGTGATGTAACAAAGAGGGGCTATGATCCTTTCCTAAAATTTATGCAATTATCGAGTCAAAATGACTTTGAAAATCATGCTCAAGTAACACATTTCATATATGAACTCAATTAATGAATGATTAATGAAAGAATAGTGAGATTACCAACAAAATTAACGTTTTCGACAAGGAAAGAGTAATGTATAAACACTTGCAAGGGAAGAAAAACACAAAGCTCGCTCAGTTTTAATGTACACAAAGCAACAAAAAGATACCAAGTTATAATTGTCCTACCGAATCATTTATAAAATATGCTCAAGTACTCGTGTTTTCAAGGTTTAATTCATGCATTTGTACCCAATATTGAATAATTTGAGAATTAAATTTAATAACATGAAAGAAATAGAAAATGCATCATTGAATTATCAATTGGATAGGGAAATTATTAAATTTATCATAGAAAATTAGGGAAAGAGGCCCAAGAAAGAGAAACGAAATAAAGAAAATAATTTTTGATTTTTTTTGGTTTTTTATAACTTTTTTTATTTTTTTTATTATAAGAAATTATTTTATTTTTTTTATCATGGCTCACGATGATAAAATAGAAATCGAGATGACTAGTCATAACCCTAACTAGAATTGCACATTGTCCTCAATGTAATTAAAGACACTATGAAAAAGAGAGGGATAGAAAAAAATCACCTCGATTTGGAGCGATCCCCGAGGTAGTCAACAGGGCCCTATACAAACAAAAAATATGTGCAACAAGAATTAAGTTAAAAGAAATCATGTCGTAAGTCATAATAATATATAGTGGTTGAAGTACAAATACTAGATAAATTGATGGCGAACATTTGATTTTATAAAAATGGAGGGACACACACATCAACATCCAATAGATAACCAACAACTACATTGTCATTCCATATTTCATAATTTCTCAAAATAACTTAATAAAACTTAAACATTCTAAAAATTCAATATAATAAAAAAAAAAAAAATTCCATTACAATAGGAAAAACAACTCACAAATCGAAACCACCAGAGGGTTCCGGCGCATTAGGATCAACCGATGCATAGGGGTTCTTACAGTATGGTGGAAGCTGCGCATCTTGACCTTGCTGAAATGTGTACATGTCCCACATCATCAAGCGTAAAATTATGAATTATCTCCTGTAGTTGGCCTCAAATGCATCAAATCGGCGGTCCACGTCCAACTCCAACTCCACCTCCGCTAAGCGCGCCTCTAGTGATGTCGAATCATATTACTGTTGTGGGCCGTACTCAGCCACTCTTATCTCGGCCACCTCATCAGCATCATCAGCAATATCTTTCCTTGGCCTCTTACTACCCGACTGTCCCCAAGAGTGACCTAACATCTTCGCAATATTATCTTTATTAAGGAGCTTTATCGGGTCACGCTTTCTATCAGAATCCAACTCAAGCCAGCCATGCTCAAAACTAGGGGTGCACACGGTTTGGTTTGATTCGGTTTTGATACTAACCTGAGAATCGAATCGAGTTAGGTCGGTTCCAAATTTTTGGAACCGGAACCGATCCGACAGTTGGGTAGAACCGAAACCGAACCAACGGTTGCTGGATTGGTTAGGATCGATTTTCTGTTCCAAATTCATATTTCAAACTTAGTGAAATCTTAAGATTAATTTATTTCAAAAATAATTTTTTTAAGGTCAAAATTAATTTTGATCCCCAATAACAAAAATTAGAAACTCAGGTAATCCAAAAAATATAAATTACAAGTGTTATATACATATATATTTATTTATTTTATAAAATATACCGTATCGGTTCGGATTGGTTTAGGTAGCAGATTGGTTCGGGTTGGATTTACAGTGGAACCGAGAACCGAACTGAAAATATCAATTTTATATTTTTGGAACCGGAACCGAACCAATAGTCTAAAAAACCGAACCAACCCAACCCAATAAAATCGGTTTGGTTCGATTTGTCGATTTTTTCGATTCCATTGTGCACCCCACTCAAAACAAATCTGAGTGATGAGGGAAGGAAATGGGAGGGAATACTTGGGGGCCCTCTGTAATACCCCGTAATTTTATTGATTTTTTAGTTATGGGATTAATTGAATTAATAATGAGAAATTTACTTAAAATTAATCTGGATTTAAATAAATACTAACTAGAGAGACAAGGGTTAGTATTTATTGATGCAAATCATATTGAAGATTATTGAGTGAATAAAGTAATATGTGATTATGAATCTATTAAAATTATCGCGACTGGAAAATACGACAGTTTCAGTAATTAAGTCGAGACACGCGTGTCAGTCGTATCGGAACTCAATTCTATGGAATAAAAAGGTAATTTATTTTTTAAGTCACCCAAATGGTCATTTTGAGTGTGCCAAAGTGTTCGAAAGGGTTGAAATAGTCAGAAAAGTCTACCCAAGGGTTTAGTTTAGGTCCTGGGGCACTTTTAGGCCATACCGGCACCTCGGAGGGGTAATTTAGCCATTTGCATTGTTTAGGGAATTAAACCAACGAATTTTAGAGAGTTATATCAGAAGAGGAGTTGTGTCTTCAAAGGTTAGCAGTTACCATATTCACGGAATCCATTAGAGGAGGAAGGAGAACCACCCCCAAGGCTAGAACCACCATTCCTACACCAATTGCACCACCGAGACCACCGTTACGTAGATTGAAAAGAGAGCATCGCCCCCATACCATCTTCTTCAACAGATCAGAACTTCCATTTAAGGTAAGTGTTTTATCTTGCAAAGATTCAGTGCATATATTATCAATGATAGTTTAGATTGAAAGAAATAACCATGAATAATTGATATTTCATAAATTTGGAGAATTGAATCATGATTATGGGTAGGTTTTGAATGTAGATGAATTTCGGGAATCATTAGAAAAATGAAATTATAACCTAAGTGTTAGAAATCATAAATTAAATATGACAATTATGATGTTCTTGAATACAATTTGAGGAACTAGGATTCTTAAGAAATATTCATGAATTAATCCAAGAAATCGATGCCCCGTGATGATTTTATGATTCTTATACGTTAGAACTCATGCAATTATGTTAGTACAACATTTAGTATGATTGATTAGGAGTTTGAGATGATTAAATTGAGGATTTGAAGTTGAAAATGTGAGAAACACGTATGCAAATTTTCCATACCTGTACTAGCGAATCGATTCGGACCAGGCCGAATCGATTCGGCTGTCCAGAACTGGTTCTCTTTCCCCTTTTGTTTAAATTTTTTGGGAGATGTTCGGGATTTAATTGGGGACTTTAATCTTTAACATATTAAGGATTATTTAGGAATACCAGCAGCCCAAGATGGTAATTTTGGTTTAGTTCCATGAGAAGTACAATATAAGCGTGTTTACCATGTCCACCAGGCTGCAGTCCCATAGGATCCACCCACCGTTGAGGGCATGTTTTCTATCCAGGGGATATGGGGAGTATTTTATTTTATATGAGAGCTTCACACTCATTTATTGCCACTAGATTTTCACGTTCTATGGTATTACTAGATACAACATACATAACTGTTATGTGTGTAGACTCGCTGTTGGGCAATGGAACGTTGATTTTCTTTATCTGTCGGGGCGTGGATATAGAAATTGGGAGATTCATCTTGCCTGCCGATGTGCTTGTGTTAGATATGTCAGAGTATGATGCTATTATTGGGATATATTGGCTAGTTGCGTATAGGGCCATCATTAATTGCTATAGTCTAAGTATTGTATTTTCTATACCAGGACAAGAGATGTTCCTAGTGGCGATGCCTCACCCTGAGGGTGGATCATCCAATCACTTATATAACATAGAGGATGAGACCTCTAAGGATATGGTTATCCCGCTTGATTCAATTTCGGTGGTCTACAAAATTTTTAACGTGTTTCAGGATATACCGGGGTTGCTGCTAAGTAGAGAGATAAATTTTATGATAGATTAGACGTCTGGCATTTGATCAATAGCCCAAACGCCTTACCGTATGGCTCTGGAAGAGATGAGGGAGTTACGGGATCAGATTTAGTAGCTATTGGGATAGGGCTTCATCCGTAGGAGTATACGCCATGGGGTGCTCCCTTGCTATTTATAAAGAAGAGAGATGGGTCGTTACGATTATGTGTTGACTACCCAGAGTTAAATAAAGTCACAATACAGAATAAATATCCGTTTCCTCGAATTAATGACTTATTCAACCTGTTAAGAGGAGCTGCCTACTTCTCGAAGACAAACTTGAGATCAAGGTACCATCAATTACGAATTAGGAATCAGGACGTGTCGAAGACTGCTTTCCTGACGAGATATGGGTCCTATGAGTTTTGGGTTATGCCATTTGGTCCAACCAACACACTGACTCTATTCATGGACGTAATGAATAGGGAGTTCAGAGATTTCTTAGATCAGTTTGTCATTATTTTCATATATGACATCCAAATTTATTCCCAGATAGAGGAAGAGCATGCCGAGCATTTGCATCGGGTATTCAGACACTGTGGGAAAATCAGTTGTATGCAAAATATGAGAAATGTGGGTTTTGGCTGAGGGAGGTTCAATTTTTGGGGCAGATTGTATCTGATAAGGGGATGTCCATAGATTTGATGAAAGTATCAATGGCGAGGGAGTGGGGATAGCCCATGACACTGACGGTGGTGCATAGTTTCTTGGGGGTAGCTGGATACTACAGGCGGTTTATCTGGGGATTCTCAAAGATATCGGGTATGTTGACTAACTTGACTCACCAGGGGGTTCCATTCATTTAGGATGAGGCTTGTCAGTTGGCATTTGATGAACTCAAGGAGAAGCTGACTTCAGCACCATTTCAAGCACTGCCCAGGTCGGGAGTGGAGTACTTAGTCTATACTGATGCATCCCTACAGGGACTTGGGGATATACTTCAGCAGGAGGATCAGGATACACCTTTTTCCTCCCGCAAGCTTAAGCCTCACAAGAGGAATTACCCCACCCATGACTTGGAGTGAGCAGTATTCATGTTTTCACTTCGAATATGGAGACATTATCTCTTGAGGGAGAAATTTTGCCCGTTCACATATAAAAAATAACTACAGTACCAGTTCACTCAGCGAGACCTGAACATGCATCAGCAGAGGTGGCTTGAATTTTTAAAGGACTATCAGTTCGATATCTAATATCACTCGGGGAAGGCTAACATGGTAGTAGACGCGTTGAGCCATAGGCCAGCAGGTGAGGTGGCTGAGGTATGAAAGGCAAAATGGAAGGATTTGGGACACCAGGATGCAGTGGCCCGATATTTTATGTCAGTTATGACCATTATGCCCCAGATAGTCACGAGTGTTTTACAGGCTCAGGCAACAGATCCATTCTTCCTGGATCGAATTGTACAGCTTCTAGCCGAGGGAGCCGAGTCTTATTCTGTGGGTTCAGATGGGGGCTTGGGCTTCAATAGGAGACTGGTGGTTTCATAAGGGGAGGACTTGCAACATGCGCTGATGACAGAGTTTCACAGTTCACGCTTTGCGGTACATCCCGGAGGGGATAATATATACTAGGATATGAGGCGGCAGTACTGGTGGAGTGGGATGAAGAGGGACGTTACTGAGTTTGTCTTGAAGTATGCCACATGTCAGCTAGTAAAGGTGGACCACCAGAAGCCAGAAGGACTTCTTTAGTAGCTAAAAATTCCTATGTGGAAATGGGAGAGCATTTCCATGGACTTTATTACAGGGTTGCCTACTTCTCAGAGGGGTTATGATTCCATATGGATGATTGTGTATCAGTTGACTAAGGTAGCTCACTTTCTTCCACTCCAGACAGATTACACTACGGGACAATATGCCCAGATATTTATAGCCGAGATAGTGAGACTTCACGGGGTGCCCCTTGATATCGTGTCCGACAGGGACATAACTTTTGTATCTCAATTTTGGCAGAGCTTCTAGGGGCCATGGGTATAGAGTTACGATTGAGTACGGCCTATCACCCACAGACTGATGGGCAGACTGAGAGGACGAATTAGATATTAGAGGATATGTTACAGATGCATATCCTTGATTTTGGCGGTGGTTGGGAGCAGTATCTTCCACTGGTGGAGTTTGCTTATAATAACTCCTGCCAGTTTACTATTGGCATGGCTCCATTTGATGCACTATATGGTATGACTTATCATTCTCTAGCGTGTTGGCTAGAGGTGGGGGGCGATAAGCTACTTGGTCCAGAGGTGATCCAGGATACTTCAGCCAGGATTGAGGTGATTCGGAGTCGTATAATGGTTGCTCAGGATAGACAGAAGAGCTATGCCGATGCTAAGAGTTTTTCAGGGAGTTCAGTGTGGGGGACCAAGTATTGCTACGTGTATCTCCTATGAAGGGGATAATGAGGTTTGGGAAGAAAGGGAAGGTGGCACCGAGGTATGTAGGGCCATTCCCAATTATTGAGCAGATTGGGCTAGTGGCTTACAATCTTGGTTACCTGAGCAGTTACATAGGATTCATGAAGTGTTCCATATTTCTTCGTTGAGGAGATATCTTCAGGATGAGTTGGCCCAAACTCATATTAATTTAGAGGAGATTTATCTACATCCCGAACGTTCCCACGAGGAAGGGACAGTTACTATCCTAGATCGTAATGAGAGGAAACTAAGGTCAAATGTACTATCGTTAGTACGTGTTCAGTGGCGGCATCATAATGTCTATGAGTCTACTTAGGAGCACGAGGATGACATGCCCAAAAAATATCCAGAGTTGTTCTTACCAGGTATACTTTTAATTCTAAAATTCGAGACAAAATTTCATTATCGGGAGGGGGGGAATTATGTAATATCCCATAATTTTATTGATTTTTTAATTGTGGGATTAATTGGATTAATTATGAGAAATGTAGTTAAAATTAATCAAGATTTAAATAAATATTAACTAGCGAGATGAGGGTTAGTATTTATTGATGTGAATGATATTGAATATTACTGAGTGAATAAAGTAATATGTGATTATGAATTTATTAAAATTGTCGCTAGTGGAAAATATGACAGTTTCGGTAATTAAGTCAGGCACACGTGTCAGTCGTGTCAGGACTCAATTTTATGGAATAAAAAGTTAATTTATTTTTTAATTCATATAAATGGTCATTTCGAGTGCGCCAACATCTTTGGAAGGGTTGAAATAGTCAAAAAAGTCTACCCGGGGGTTTAGTTTGGGTCCCGGGGCACTTTTAGGCCATACCGGCACCCCGGAGAGATAATTTAGTCATTTGCATTTTTTAGGGAATTAAACCCACGAATTTTAGAGAGTTATATCAGACGAGTAGTTGTGTCTTCAAGGGTTAGCAGTTACCATATTCATAAAATCCAATAGAGGAGGAAGGAGAACCACCCCCAAGGCTAGAACCACCATTCCTACACCAATTGCACCACCGAGACCACCGTTATGTAGATCGAAAAGAGAGCATCGTCCCCATACCATCTTCTTCAACGGATTAGAACTTCCATTAAAGGTAAGTGTTTTATCTTGCAAAGATTCAGTGAATATATTATCAATGGAAGTTTATATTGAAAGAAATAACCATGAATAATTGATATTTCATAAATTTGGAGA
The DNA here is from genome assembly GCA_949130495.1 of Sambucus nigra. Lineage (NCBI taxonomy): Eukaryota > Viridiplantae > Streptophyta > Magnoliopsida > Dipsacales > Adoxaceae > Sambucus > Sambucus nigra. The sequence goes on along the minus strand of OX422216.1, from coordinate 94,353,501 downwards.
ATTGAATCATGATTATAGGTTTTGCATATAGATGAATTTCGAGAATCATTAGAAAAATAAAATTATGACCTAGGTGTTAGAAATTATGGATTAAATGTGATAATTATGATGTTCTTGAATATAATTTGAGGAACTAGGGTTCTTAAGAAATATTCATGAATTAATCCAAGAAATCGATGCCCCGTGATGTTTTATGATTCTCATACGTTAGAACTCGTGTAATTATGTTAGTACAACATTTAATATGATTGATTAGGATTTTGATATGATTCAATTAAGGATTTGAAGTTGAAAATGGGAGAAACCCGTAAGAAACACGTATGCATATTTTCCATACCTGTATGAGCAAATCGATTCGGACCAGGCCGAATCGATTCGGCTATCCAGAACTGGTTCTCTTTCCCCTTTTTATTTAAAATTTTTGGGAGATGTTCGGGATTTAATTGTGGACTTTAATTTTAAACATATTAAGGATTAAATAGGAATACCAGTAGTCCTAGATTGTAATTTGGGTTTAGTTCCATGAGAATGAATTAAGCGCTAAACTTAATTAGGTTTAATCGAGAGAAATACCTAAATCGTAGACTACTTCAAATCCCAAAAATCCAAATGATATGATGACTTAGACCAGTAGGATATAAGCGAGTTACTTACTGATATTATGTTAGGAAATGAAGGATACACTTCGAGTGGAGAGAATTACTCGAGAGAGTACGATGAGAACAGTAATATATTTCATTAACACTCGTGAGACATATATTATACATATAAAACATATGATATAGGATCTGCGTACACCTATATTAAAGATAGAGATTTATGTACTAAGGTTGTGTGAATACCTAATGTATGATTGATTGATTGTGTGTATGACATACCTACCATACTTGCTATCACGGGAGGTCTTCGAAAAGGGCTATAGTCTTATCTTGATGATCCTTTGGGGGGATTTTCGATTGATGCCTCAGAACATTGGTCTGGGAAAGACTTATCAGTGAGTTGATAAGTTTGAGGTTGTGTGGGTTCGTAGGTATGTGCATATCCCATAGGACTGGGAACTATGTTCACCTCCAATATGTGTGATTTTATTGATACGATTCTAGAGTGATTCAGAACTCGTAATCCTTATCTACGCGATGTACCAAGATTTGATAGCAGAGTATGTGCGCACCGCAGGTTTAGCCTTTTGGTGTGCCGTATTAGTAGATATATATGATAGTGATTTATATATTTACACTTGTGATTGTGCTATCGTGTGGCTTAGTAGATAAGAAAGATTACGACATCTTATATTAATCAAGAATGTGGAAACTTGAATGAGTAATGAGATACTCGAAATTGATTTAATTAATATTGAAAATGCAAGTTGTATTATTCGGTTAATACGGGTGGGCATAATGACTTAGGCATTATAGTAACAGACTTGATCTAAATTAGATAAATGGAATAGCATAATAAGGATGGGTTAAGAGCTTACTTTAGGCGTGCACATTAGTTGAGAGGTAAGAATCTCAAGCGAGGGCACGTGGAACTAACTTGTATATAATATTTACTGTTTAATGCATTTTAAACACTTGCTGATTTTAAAATATTTTCAACTCGGGCTCTGACAGATTTTCTTCCAAATCTCTTTTTTTTTTGTAAAAAATATTTAGGCGCCCAACCACAGGGACGTCAAGTATTGGAGTTCTTATCAGTTGACGTGATGTAGTTGCTGTGGAAGTTACAGGACCTCAATACTAGACGCCTCCACTCCTATGTTTGATTATTTTCGACTTATTTACTCCAGTCGAGCATGTTGCCTGTTATTATTAAGATCTATCCAGAGATAGAGATTGCAGACATTTATTTATTTTTCAGTTGTTGGGTTTTATTTCATTTCAGACTATTGTATTTGGGATTTAGATTGGAAATGTTTATTCCAGACGCAGTTATTTCTTTATGACATTTTCTTTCTATGATATTGTTTATTGGATGGTGAATGTTTAGTTAATTATTTATTTAGTTGTATGTTAATTTAAAAGAGAAAATTTAACACCAGACTTTTTAACTACTAGGTAGTTAGTAATTAATAAATGTTTTTCGACAATGATGCTAAGACTGAACCAAATGGATATTTTATTTTAAATTTAATAAAGGACTGATCAATTGGTATTTAATTAGGCGGGGTGTCACACGCTCTCCTTGGAGGTAGCATGCATTATATCCAAAAATATGTTGGCCAATTTGATGTTGCCCAAGTCATTCAAGAGAGCCTAGATGAATGTTGCAGAAGGCACATCCTCCTGAGTTCGCAGGGAGTTCTGATGTTGTGGTAGCAAGCTAATGGTAGAAAGATATCCAGCGGCATATGAGAATGTACGAGTGCACAGATGTTCAAAAATAGATACTAGCTACATTTAAGCTAGTGGGAGTGGCACTGCAGTGGTGGGAGTCTATTACCACCGCTGGAGAGATAGATGACATGACAATTCAGGACTTCTGGGTACGATTTGATTGTAATTATTTTCCCTCCACCGTTCAGACTGAGATGAGACGAAAACTGTTAGACCTCTCCCAGGAGGGGAAGACTATTGCTGAATATGAGGAGGAATTTACGAGATTGACGTGCCAGATGAGGTACCTATTGAAGAGAAGAGGATTCAGATGTTTACGGTTGGCTTGACTTGGAGGATTCGTCAGCACCTTTTGGGTAATATTTCGTTAATATAATACACCAATGTGCTTAACGCTTCCTTACTACACTTCCAGGATCACTTCTTCCATCTCAAGGGAAGTAAGCGAGCTGTGGAGTCCAGCCATCAGGGCAGGACAAGAGGTAGTGGGGCTAGTGGGGCACAACCAGCTCAGGGTGAGCAGAGACAGGGTGAGCAGAGTTCCCATCAGGGGGACCCTGCTAAGTGACATAAATCCGGTGATTCCAGGTAGGGACATGGAGGCTTTAGGTAGGGCCAATAGGGCCATCCTGGTCAGCAGAATCAGCAGAGCCAGCAGCATGCACAGTAGGGCCAATGCAGGAGCGATAACGACTAGCAGGGCCGAGGTTAGCAGGGACAGAGAGGAGGAAACTTTGTTGGTAAATGTTACATATGTGGCAAAACTGGCCAAAAGCGTCACGAGTGCCTAAACAAGGGCAGACCCCACAACAACATCAACAGGGTGCTCGTCAGGAGCCCCAATGACCTATATTTCCCGCTGCCCTCATAGCACTACCAAAGATGCCAGGTTTCCCTCCCATTCCAGCAATTTCGATTTAGCAAGGACAACTACCATATGGGCATGTTTACCACGTCCACCAGGACGCAGTCCCCTAGGCTCCACCTGTAGTTGAGGGTATGTTTTATATCCAGGGGACAATGGGGCGCATTTTATTTTACACGGGAGCTTCACACTCATTTATTTCCACTAGATTTGCACATTCTATGGGATTACTAGATACAACAGATAGTATTGTTACGTGTGTAGAATCGTCATTGGGTAATGGAATGTTGATTTTCTTTATTTATCAGGGCGTGGGTATAAAAATTGCGAGATTCATATTATCTGCCGATATGCTTGTGTTAGATATGTCAGAGTATGATGATATTATTGGGATCTATTGGCTAGTTGTGTATAGGTCCATGATTGATTTCTATAGTCGTAGTATTATATTTGCTATACCGGGATAGGAGATGTTCCTGGTGGCGATGCCTTACCCTGAGGGTGGATCGTCCACTCACTTGTATTACATAGAGGATGAGGCCTCTAAGGAGGTGGTTCTCCTTCTTGATTCTATTCCGGTGGTCTGCGAGTTTTTTGACATGTTCCGGGATATATTGGGGTTGCTTCCATGTAAAGAGATAGATTTTGTCATAAATTGACGCCAAGAACTCGACTGATAGATCGTGCGCCTTACTGTATGGATCCGGAGAAGATGAGGGAGTTACGGGATCAAATTGAGAATCTATTAGGATAGGGCTTCATCTGTAGGAGTACCTCTCCATGGGGTTCTCCCTTGTTGTTTATAAAGAAGAGAGATAGGTCGTTACGATTATGTGTTGACTATCAAGAGTTAAATAAAGTCACGATATAGAATAAATATTCGTTGCCTCGAATTAATGACTTATTCGACCAATTAAGAGGAGCTGCCTACTTCTCGAAGATAGATTTAAGGTCAGGGTACCATCAATTATAAATCAGGGAGTAGGACGTGTCGAAGACTACTTTCCTGACGAGATATGGGTCCTATGAGTTTCGAGTTATGCCATTTGGGATAACCAACGCACCGACTGTGTTCACGAACTTAATGAATAGGGTGTTCAGAGAGTTCTTAGATCAATTTTTCATTGTCTTCATAGATGTCATCCTGATTTATTCCCAGATTGAGGAAGAGCATGCCGAGCATTTGCGTCAGGTATTACAGACACTGTAGGAAAATCAGTTGTATGCAAAATATGAGAAATATGGGTTTTGGCTGAGGGAGGTTCAGTTTTTGGGGCACATTGTATCTGACAAGGAGATATCTATAGATTCGGGGAAAGTATCAGCAGTGAGGGATTGGGGACAACCCACAACATCGACGGAGGTACACAGTTTCTTGGGGCTAGCCAGATACTACAGGCGGTTTATACTAGGATTTTCGAAAATATCGGGTCTGCTGACTAACTTGACTCACAAGGGGGTGCCATTCATTTGGGATGAGGCTTGTCAGTTGGCTTTTGATGAGCTGAAGGATAAGATGAATTCAGCACCAGTTCTAGAACTTCCCAAGCCGGGAGTGGAGTACTTAGTATATACTAATGTGTTCCTACAGGGACTTAGGGATGTCCTTCAGTAGGAGGATCAGGCTATAGCTTTTGCCTCCCCCAAGCTTAGGCCTAACGAGAGGAATTACCCAACCCACGACTTAGAGTTAGCGGCATTTATGTTTGCACTTCGGATATGGAGACATTATCTCTTGGGGGAGAAATTTTTTCGGTCCATTGATCAAAAATCACTACAGTACCTGTTCGCTCCGCGAGAGCTTAACATGCATCAACGGAGGTGGCTTAAATTTGTGAAGGACTATCAATTCGATATCTAATATCACCCAAGGAAGGCTAACATGGTAGCAGACCCGTTGAGCCATAGGCCAGGAGGTGAGGTGGTCGAGGTATGGTAGGCAAAATGGAAGGAGTTGGGACACCAGAATGCAGTGGCCCGATCTTTTATGTCATTTATGACCGTTATGCCCCAGATAGTCATGAGGGTTGTACAGGCTCAGGTAATAGATCCATTCTACCAGGATTAGATTGTATAGCTTATAGCCAAAGGAGCCGAGTATTATTCTGTTGGTTCAGATGGGGGCTTGCGCTTCAACGGGAGACTGGTGGTTCTAGAAGGGGAGGACTTGCAACATGCGGTGATGACAGAGTCGCATAGTTCACACTTTGTGGTACATCCTGGAGGGGATAAGATGTAGTAGGATATGAGGTGACAATATTGGGGGAGTGGGATAAAGGGGACATTGCTAAGTTTGTCTCGAAGTGTGCCACCTGTCAGCTAGTAAAAGTGGACCACCAGAAACCATTAGGAATTCTTCAGTCGCTAGAGATTCCTATGTGGAAATGGGAGAGCATTGCCATGGACTTGATTACAGGGTTGCCTACTTCTCAGAGGTGTCATGATTCCATATGGGTGATTGTGTATCGATTGACTAAGGTAGATCATTTTATACCATTCCAGAAAGATTACACTGCAAGACAGTATGCCAATATATTTAAAGCCGAGATAGTGAGACTTCACGGGGTGCCCCTTGATATCGTGTCCGACAAGGACAGGAATTTTGTATCTCGATTTTGGTAAAGCTTCCAGGGGACCATGGGTACAGAGTTATGATTGAGTAAGGCCTATCACCCGCAGACTGATGGGCATACTGAGAGGACGAATCAGATGTTAAAGGATATATTACGGATGCATGTCCTTAATTTTGGCGGGGGCTGGGAGCAGTATCTTCCACTGGTGGAGTTTGCTTACAATGAATCCTACTAGTTTACTATTGGCATGGCTCCATTTGAGGCACTATACGGTAGGCCTTATCATTTTCTAGCATGTTGGCTAGAGGTGGGGGACGATAAGCTACTTGGGCCAGAGGTGATCTAGGATAGTTCAGCCAGGATTGAGGTGATTCGGAGTCGTATGCGAGATGCTTAGGATAGACAAAAGAGCTATGCCGAGGCCAAGAGGTTTTTCAGGGAGTTCAGTGTGAGGGACCAGGTATTGCTACGAGTATCTCGTATAAAGGGGATAATTGTGTTTGGGAAGAATGGGAATTTGGCATCGAGGTATGTAGGGCCATTCCTTATTATTGAGTGGATTGGGCTAGTGGCTTGCAGACTTGGGTTACCTGAGCAATTACATAGGATTCATGATGTGTTCCATATTTCTTCGCTGAGGAGATATCTTTGGGATGAGTTGGCCCACACTCATATTGCTTTAGAGGAGATTTATCTATAGCCCGATAGTTCCTACGAGGAAGGGCCATTTGTTATCCTAGATCATAGCGAGAGGAAACTGAGTTCGAAGGTAGTGCCATTAGTACGTGTTCGGTGGTGGCATCATAATGTCTAGGAGTCTACTTGGGAGCGCGAGGATGATATGAGTGATAAAGGGTGAAAAGGGGCGCGCCTCAAGGGTCGATCGTTGTTTTCTGTTCACCGCCTCAATACAAAAACCTAAATTATGATTGCACTTGTGATACAAGTGTAGCGGTAAGTCGGGTATCGAAAATCCACAGAGACGAGTTGCTAGAATTTATAAGGTTTAATATTCCTAAATAAAAGTGTAAAAGATTATTATACACAAAAAGGAAAAGTTGCAGAAAGGGAAATATTAATCTAGACGAGGGAAAATAAAGCTAGACTAATAAAGCGAGTAAAAACTATAGGTTGCGTCGAATATCCCTCACCCAAGTTAATTAGTATAAAATGGTTACATGGGTCGATGAGTTATTACGAATGCGTCTCATTTTGATAGTTAATTAAATCAAGAGTTGTCACACCCCTAAATTCGCATAAACGCCTAATAAGATTTTGGCATCAACAAATACCCCAAAAATTACACACGCAAAGTTGTAAGCACGGAGCATACATGATATACCCTGTCAAAGCTCCTAGGCGTAATAGCTAGGATAACGCACCCGAAATAGACCCGTAAACTCCATCACCAAAGCAAAGCAACATGTCAACCCGAAATGAGTTTTATCCGACACAACCTAGACTAACTTAGCTAGAAATCATATTAAAAACGCGATAAATCTACACTAGAAAGAATGAAAAGAAAGCAAGTAAACCTAATTATGAAAGCAATAAATATCAAGAAATAAATACTAACTAGGCATGGAAATTAATGGAAACAAGTAAACAAAGAAAGAATTAAAGGAAGACAACTAAATTAATAAGCTTACATACATCAAAGTGGGTAAAACACCCAAAGGAAATGGAGTAGGGAAAAATCTACTTACAAACCCTAAACCTAATGTAAAATGTAATATCATGAAAATAGAAACCAAAAATTGGTTTATACAGTAAGTTGGAAAAGAAATAAAGGAAAACAAAAGAAAAAAGAAAGGCAACAAATATCTGGTGACCGCGGTCGACCGGTCGCAGGGGAGCGGTCGATCGCGCCTTTGAGTTAAGTCCCACTTTCTCCTTTTCATGGAAAAACCACAAAACGCGAGCCCGGTTGACCGGTAATCTATTTCCCAAACTTGTTTGGTCCATGAAGAGGGGGAAAAGGTTGCAAATGGAAACTGCCATAACTTCACCATCCGGATTCCAAACGATGCTTCGTCTGTGTTCACGCATTGCTAATTCAATGAACTACACATCCGTGGAATTTCCATGAGCCAGAGATGAAATATTAATTGACTAAAATGCCCTTGAAGTAGCATCCATTGATGGAACTTCCCCGAAATGCAACTGTACCTCACTTTTAGCGTTCCATTACCTACAAAAGCACAATTAATCCCTGCAAAGCATGTATATGTCCAAATCTAAGGTTGTCTGGTTAATGAGCATAAATATATCCATTTAGGACCATAAAAGCGTAAGAATGCATAAATATAAAGGGCGAAAATATGCAATATTCGATACGAATCAATGCGCGAAAAATATCCAGAGTTGTTCAAACCAGGTATACTTTTATTTCTGAATTTCGAGATGAAATTCTGTTATTAGGGGGGAATTATGTAATACCCCATAATTTTATTGATTTTTTAATTGTGGAATTAATTGAATCAATTATGAAAAATTTACTTAAAATTAATCCGAATTTAAATAAACATTAACTAGCGAGACGAGGTTTGTATTTATTGATGTGAATCATATTGAATATTACTAAGTGAATAAAGTAATATGTGATTATGAATTTATTAAAATTCTCGCGAGTGGAAAATATGACAGTTTCGGTAATTAAGTCGGGACATGCGTGTTAGTCATGTTGGGACTCAATTTTATGGAATAAAGAGGTAAATTATTTTTTAAGTCATCCAAATGGTCATTTAGAGTGCGCCAAAGTGTTCAAAAGGGTCAAAATAGTCAGAACATTCTACTTGGGGGTTTAGTTTGGGTCACGGGCACGTATAAGCCATACCGGCACCCCGGAGGGGTAATTTAGTCATTTGTATTTTTTGGGAATTAAACCCACGAATTTTAGAGAGTTATATCAGATGAGTAGTTGTGTCTTCAAGGGTTAGCAGTTACCATATTCACAGAAGCCATTAGAGGAGGAAGGAGAACCACCCCCAAGGCTAGAACCACCATTCCTACACTAATTGCACCACTAAGACCACCGTTACGTAGATCGAAAAGAGAGCATCGCCCCCGTACCATCTTCTTCAACGGATCAGAACTTCCATTAAAGGTGAGTGTTTTATCTTACAAAGATTTAGGGCATATATTATCAATGGTAGTTTAGATTGAAAGAAATAACCGTGAATAATCGATATTTCATAAATTTGGAGAATTGAATCATGATTATGGGTAGGTTTTGCATATAGATGAATTTCACGAATCATTGGAAAAATGAAATTATAACCTAAGTGTTAGAAATCACAGATTAAATTTGAGAATTATGATGTTCTTGAATACAATTTGAGGAACTAGGGTTCTTAAGAAATATTCATGAATTAATCCAAGAAATCGATGCCCCATGAGGATTTTATGATTTCCATACGTTAGAACTCGTGTAATTATGTTAGTACAACATTTAGTATTATTGATTGGGAGTTTGAGATGATTAAATGGAGGATTTGAAGTTGAAAATGGGAGAAACTCGTAAGAAACAAGCATGCAGATTTTCCATACCTATACGAGCGAATCGATTCGAACCAGGCCGAATCGATTCGGCTGCCCAGAACTATTGTTCTTTCCCCTTTTTATTGAAATTTTTTTGGAGATGTTCGGGATTTTATCGTGGACTTTAATTTTAAACGTGTGAAGGATTATTTAGGAATACCTGTAGTCCTAGATTGTAATTTGGGTTTAGTTCCATGAGAACGAATTACGGGCTAAACTTAGTTAGGTTTAATCAAGAGAAATACCTAAATCGGAGACTAATTCAAATCCCGAAATTCCAAAGGATATGATGACTTAGACCATTAGGATATAAGCGAGTTGCTTACTGATATTATGTTAGGAAATAAAGGAGACACTTCGAGTGGAGAGAATTACTTGGGAGCGTTCGACGAGAGCAGTAATATATTTCACTAACACGTAGAATATTAGTGAGATAGATATTATACGTATAAAACATATGCTATATGATGTGCATACACCTATATTAGAGATATATATTTATGTACTAAGGTTGTGTGAATACCTAATGTATGATTGATTGATTGTGTGTATGATGTACCTACCATACTTTCTATCACGGGAGTTCTTAGAATGAGGACGGTCTTATCTTGGTGAGCCTTCAAGGGGATTTTAGATTAGTGCCTCGGAACATCAGTCTGGGACAGACTTATCGATGAGTTGATCAGCTTGCGGTCATATGGGTGCGGGTGCATTGGTATATGCGTATCCCATAGGGCTGGGAACTATGTTCGCCTCCAATATATGTGATTTGTATTGATACGGTTCCAGAGTGATTCGAAACTCGTAATCCTTATGTACGTGATGTACCAGGATTTGATAGCAGAGTATGTACGCACTGAAGGTTTAGCCTTTCAGGGTGCCATATTAGTAGATATATATGATAGTGATTTATATATTTACACTTGTGATTATTCTACCGTGTTGCTTAGTAGATGAGAAAGATTACGACATCTTATATTAATCAAGAATGTGGAAACTTGAATGAGTAATGAGATACTCGAATTGATTTAATTAATATTGAAAATGCAAATTGTATTATTCGGGTAATATGGGTGGGCATAATGACTTAGGAATTATAGAAATAGACTCGATTTAAATTAGATAAGTGGGATAACATAATAAGGATGGGTTAAGATCTTACGTTAGGTGTGCACATTAGTTGAGATGTGAGAATCTCAAGTGAAGGCATGTGAACTAAAATGTATATAATATTTACTATTTAATGCATTTTAGCAATGAGTGACAAATGTGCAAGTGTATGCTAAACATCTCGAAAAAATTAGTTTAGTCATTTTAGCAAACACTTGGTATGCGCAATGTGATATAAGGGTGTGTTAGTGCCATTTGAACCAACAACCATACTACATTCATGAACGAACACAAGATTCCATCAAAAATTGTGTTCATGAATGGTTATTAATCAACAAACAAGCATAAAATATGTTGGAACAAAACAAATTGGGTCGCACCCAACTATAACTCAAAAACTTTCAAAATGTAGAGAAAACCCTAAAATGATGACAATTAACAATCAATAGCACCAAATAGACAAGATAACTAGGAATAATTTATACCTTGGATGTGTAAAAGTGGGTGAAATTGAGTGAAGTTTGAGTATGGAAAGTTAGGGCACGAAATATGAGGGTATGGCAGTAAAGGAGCATGAGAATTGAGAAGAGGAGGAGCAAAAAAAAGAAGCAGTGGGGACACTTATCTGATCGATCGATCAAGAATCATCGATCGCTCGATGAATAGAAATGCAGCGCACTGACTAGATTTCTAGGAAAAATTCCTTTGATTGATCGACCGATCGATTTTCACCGATCAACCGAGGTTGCACAAAAAGTTTGACCTGCTTCTATTAATGGGAAGGGGGGGGGGGAGGAATAAAGAAAGTAAAAATAAAAAAATAAAGAAAACCTATATATGAATAAATGATATATATATATATATATATAACTAATGTGAGGATGGAATTTACAATGGGTGGGACACACACACACACAAAAAGAAAATATATGCATAGAAAATCAGCATGATTGTGTGCAAAAAATACTTTTTATCATTTATTTTTTTAGTTTTTTTTAGAATTGCATGTCCGGAATGCACAATCTCCGTAAATTCAAGCTCGTTCAACCTACAAAGAATGTTAGAACCAATCATATAAAAAACAGAGAAAATTTTAATTAATTACACTAAAAACTACAGTGAAATAAAAATAAAGAATTAACCAACTCATTTAACTATACAATATGAGTTAAAATTTCTGAGCGTTCAACCAAATAATGTTTTGACTTTGAGGGATAATTGGCGTACCCTCATTTGCATGCATACCTTCAAAAAAATAAGAATTCCGTTTAAACAACGGAAGGTATGTGTAAGGCGAAAGAAATTAACCATCTCCAATTACAATTTTGGTGGGGATGATGGGTGGATTTGGATTGAACGGGTGACGAATACAGGTGTGATCTAAAAAAATGAATTTTCTCCTAAAGTTTTTGCAATTGGAATATGAGGTGGCGCACATGGAGGCAAAACTCTCCTTCATGGAAAGCAACTCAAGTAAGTAATCCCCGTCGATGAAAGGGTTGAACCTTTTAAAGTTTTGAACCGATTCATAGGATACTTGTAACGATTTGACAATATAGAATAAAGATGGGGAGGAAATAAATTCAAAATCAAGAGATGACTCATCATCACTAGAATATTGAATTTCAAAGGAAATGGGATCATTTTCAATGAAACTTTCTTTTCTGGTTACCAAAGAATAAATCATTTCATTGCAAATGGACATGACGCCCGATTCTTCCTCACTTTCATTCTCTATTATTTCTTGGTCCAAGTGAAGAATGGTTTGTTCCAAAGTAGGCAAAAATCCCTCATTTGGTCTCAAACAATCCTCAATTTCAAAAGTCTCAGAAGAAAAATCATTGTTGGATTGTAATAATTCATTAAACTCTTGCTCCCTACAACGATTTTCTTGTTGATAATGGGTTTCAAGTTTTTCAACTTCAAGAACGCGCAAGCCCTCACACAATGTCATAGGTGGAGGCGTGGATTCTTGAACATGAGAAGTTTGGAAACTATCCTCGAAACTATTATCAAAATCATTATCATACAAATTTTGAAAGCTATTGCAATTAGTTTCAACATTCTTATTATAAGGATTTTGTGGCCCATAATCGTAAAGATCATTCTCACAATTCCCATAATCCAACACTTAATTTTGGTAATACTCATTCAAAGAGATTTTAGATGTTTAAAGTTTTTGACTTTCCAAGTATTCACCAAAAGTCATAGGTTTAGGGGAATTTTTTAGAATTATCGCTACGATTACCAAAAATATTAAAATAAGACACGCTTACCCCAAAAAGCTCAAGATGGTATTTTTGCAAAGTGATGTGCAATCAAAAAATTCACGCATTTCTTAACGCTCAAATGTCCAATTCTGCAACCCGGTTAAAAAAAATACAAATAGAAAGAAAAGTAGTAGGAAATACTAAGTCAATAAAATTCTGGCAAAAACTAGTCCCCAACAACGACGACATTTTGATCATGCATGAACCATGTGTTCGTGTAAGGACACCGTCATTATTTGGCTCACCGCCTCAATAAAAAAAATTAAACTATTACTACACTCTTTACTGGAGTATAACGGCTAATCTAAGTATCGAATCCACATAGAGTAATTGTTAGAATTCTATTTATTTAATACTTCTCGAATAAAAGTGTAAAAGATGATAGGTGAGCAAATAATTAAACTAGGCATGTATTTAAACTTAGATTAATAAAACGAGTAAAACTATAGGTTGAGAATTGTCTCCCTCACACGGGCTAAATAGCATAAATGGTTACATGGAAAGAAAAGCGTTAAGAAGATTAATCACATTTGGACAATTAATAAAACCCATAGTTGTTACCCTCTAAATTCTCATAAAAGCTTAATTTGAGTTCGGTGTCAATGAATATTATCGGAATTACACATGAAAGGTTGTAAAGACGACACATACAAGATATACACCATTAAATATCCTAAGTATGATGCAAAGAACAATCAACCCATTAAAACTACCCTAAACCCATCATACCATAACATAGCAACTAATTAACCCGTGTGAGTTTAACAAACTCAACCTAGATTAAGTTACCTACAAAGCATGTTAAATGACATTAATTAATTGAAACCAAGTAAATCTAGGTTAACAAAGCAAGTATATAAGAAATGGAAGCTTAAAACAAGAAAAGACAACTTGAATAAATGAAGAAGGTGAATAGTGCTACTTACAAACTAAAATGGGAGAAACCCCAGAAGAGAGATGGAAGATGAGCTCCCCAAAAACAAAACCTAAAACTAACCTATAAATACAAGATAATAATGTATATGAAAAATATCTATGTTACAAATAAATAAAACCAAATTATATAGTAGGTTGGTAAAAGAAAAAAGTGTAGGCTTAAGTCAAAAGGCCGGTCGACCGAGGTCTGAAGGCCAATCGACTGGAGCTCTGTTTTAAGGGGTCCTTTAGTCCATCATAAGGGGAAACATGCAGTACGGAATAGGCCATAACTTCACCATTCGACCTCCAAATGATGTGCCATTTTAAAGCCATGCGAAGATAACTCAACAAACTACGCTTCCATGGAACCCACTGAGCAGGAGATGAAGTATGAAATGATTAAAATGTCCTTGAAGCTATGTCATCCGATAAAATTTCCCCGAAATGCAACCACTTGCTCCATTAATCGATCCAATACCTACAAAAGCTCACTTAAAACATGCAAAGCATATATATATATATATCCAAAACCGAGGTTATACAGTATATGAGGATAAATATAGGCAATAACAGATATAAAAGTGTTAGAATGCATAAAGATAACGGGCACAAATATGCAATATTCGTGACGTATCACTCCTCTTCATGTCGTCCTATCGCTCACAAGTAAACTTCGCCTCATTGTGGTGTCCCCACTGGACTCTATCTAAAAGAATGACCTTCGATTGTAGAGTCCCTATCTCATGTCAAGGTCGATGTTTGCGTCGAGGTCGATGTTCTAATAGGCTAATCGTCCCTCAAGAACTTCCTCAGCATAGTCGCATGGAAGACAATGTGTACTGACTGAAGATGATCGGGTAAGGCTAAATGATACGTTGTCGACCTCATTGTACCCAATATCATTAAGGGACCTCGTATCGGGGTGCCAATTTCCCCTAGAACCTAAATCTCATAAATCCCTTCATCAGAGAGACCTTCAAAATCACTACAATACCTCGTATTTTATGGTATTTATATTTTTTATTTGTTAATTGTAAGAATAAATTAATAAATTGGAATCAATTATTACTTGATTCTATTAGAAATAATAAGAATGCATATTTGGATGATGATTAAATTTGCACGTTATGTGATTTATTTGTATCGTATGTTATATTTAATTTGCATGTTATATAATGACTATGAGTTTTTCGTTCGAACGAGAATGGACGTCTCATTTGAATGACATAAGGCTCTCGTTCAAACGACCCTAGGTTGTCAGCGGGAATAGGGCAACAAGGATTAAATTTGGTTTTTTTTGCATAATTAGTTTCTAGAACAATTTTTATGCACATTTAATATAGTCCAAAAATATTTTAAAATAGAAAAGAATGAGAATTGACTTCAAATTAGGTTTGAGAATTACAAACCTTTAATTAATTAGTATAATCTGGTGCTGGCGATTGGGATAATTTTGGGTATGCACGAGGGTAACATGATATATTTATATATATATATATATATATATGTGTGTGTGTGTGTGTGTGTGTGTGTGTGTGTGTGTGTGTTGTTTGCTTGTGTGAACATATCGTCACTCGAGGCAAATCTATCGATTGGGGTTGTTTTGATGGTTTGGATCGTGTACTGTATTCCTAGTTGGTGACACCGGACTTTTCGGAGGTGGATGTGTATTTGATCATACATTCAGGATGGCCATCACCTCACGAAGAGAGACATAGATTGACTCAATCCATCAAGCATGTTTGGGTATGGAACCAGCTGATTGTGTCACTGTGATCTCCCCATTCTTATATGTGCATTTGTTTAACTCCGTTAAGTGAGGAACTCTTACGGATTTATTGATAGAAGCAGGAGATGGTCCATGAAGGTTGTTGCCTTCGTGTGATTTAATTGAGAATTATAAAAGATATATTATAGTCCATTGATGGACCTTTAATTAAATGAACCTTATGTTACTGTTATATGTGGTTATATGAGATTGTGTGTATCTTACTTTACGGGTGATATTCGAGAGGTTGGTATTGAGTTGTAATCTTAACATGAGTATGTACTTATATCCTTGTTGAACTTTACTATTTTGTTACTCATTTATTATCCGAGTGATAGAGACTTCTATTATCATTAATTCCTTTGATTGTGACACGCATTTAATATCTCACTTATGATGAGGGGTGAGGAAATTATTGCATGTGATATTTATTGTAAATGAGTTGCATGATCATTATTATTGATATTAAAGATATTTATTTAACTTTATGGCACTGACTCAAATCATATAATTTTCTTCCACACATTCATAGACAAGAACCATGGGGCTGAGGAAATTCAGACTTGCCACTCCACTTGCTTTCTAGCGTTTCAGTTGATTCCAAGATTAGGTGGTTATTTATTTTAGTTTTCTAGTTAAGTTGTTTCATTCATAAATTGTATGGACCTTGAGTCCTAGTTATTTATATCTAGTTGGATTATTTGAGAGTTAAGATTATTTCAGTTTTATCACGTTGGATAACAGAGTATTTATTGCAGATCTTATCTATCGTTTAATCATCACTTATTGTGGATGGATTTATATTCACTTTGATTTTATTTTTATTTGTATGTCGATGACGAGAATGATACAAATTGATTAACATGCCACATCTTGGGTATATTGGAATGGCTAACTAGTATGTGGGAAAATATGGGGTGTTACAATTGGTATTAGGACATAACAAGTTTTAGTGACTTAGGTTCCTTGGGATTCTTGTTACATTCCGTGATGTGGTCTTTGATATGTTAGAGACATATGAGTAGGATTCATTGTATTTATATTTAAATCGTTAGCTAATACGAACATTGTTTGCTTTTATATGGCAAACACCATGCACTGGAGATGATGACAAACTACCGATAGGGATGCAAATAAGGATGCTGATCAGGACCAATAGCCACTATCATAGAAGGAACCACAAGTACTATCCGCTGTGGACTTTGCGGCTACTTTTACTCAGGTAATCACCAAAGCAATGAATGACATGTTACATCACTTCCAGCTGCTCTCACAACTATAGCCACAACCACAGCTGCATGTAGTAGTACCTGTCAGCCACATACTGCTACTTGGGAAAAAATGCGTTTAGCCTTTGCTAAAGGTAGCCCACTCGAGGTTATTCGGAGTGCTAAAGCCAAAGCCATTATTTTTTTAGAGGGTCAATCAATCCCAAGGACATTAGAAAAGATCACACTTTAGGTAACATTCCTTCCGTTTACACATGTTCACATTGTGGTAGGAAAGGTCACCTTAGGAGATTTTGTTTTGATCTTGGAAGAAGTCCTAGGATGTCGAAGTCTAGTGTTACCTTGGTTCCTAAATCCCCCACACGTTGTTTCACATCTATTTGGGTTAGGAAATCACTTTTGGATACACTAGATTTTAGACAAGTTGATTCTCGTTTGCTTGCACATGATTCTTCTCTTGCCATATCATATAGATGATTGTGTTCGCATGTGTGTCATAAGCTAGTTATGCTTTTTGATATATGTTTGCTAGCGTTGTGACATGTACTTTTTGAATAGATTTTTTTATTTTTGGAAATATTTTGAAAAATACAAAAAGATTTATTTTGATAAAATTTTGAGAAAATCCAAAAAGATTTTTGTATTTTGTTTGCACCGTTTATGGATGAACACTTTGGATGACCGAGTCACAACTTCATTCCATTATTTTCATGTGACTATTTGATAGTGTTTTGAGACAATAGGTCAATTCATCCATGTGCTTTATAATGTTTGGAGTCATTAAGATGCATTTAAGTGTTACTTCCTACATGTTTGACTCATAATTTCCTTTATTGCACACATGCACGAATTTTTTTTGATTATTGTGCTTGTCTTATCACATGTTGGTTGGGTGTTTTCACTTCAATTCTGTCTTTAAAACAAACCAAGCGCGATAATTTTGATAAGGAAATTGTGCATATAAAAACCGTTTTGTGAGTTTGTGTGCTTTGTTTTGATAACGGGGAAGGACTGCGAAAGGTTCATTTTGCCTTTGCGAATACTAAGCCACCGTTAAATTGGACCTAAAAAATGGAGGAATTTTATTATCCGAGGTCCAAAGAGGTTAAAGGAGCCCGAAAAAATTGAAAGGCAATAAAAAGCTATTCATGCCAAAAAGGGGCCATTTAGGTTTTTGCACCAATTCTCCAAAGTTTGATAATTTAGATCACCTCTAAAAGAATATATATATGAGGGAGTTTGGTTGGAGAATTAAAACGGGTTTGCACGTCCTTGAAATTCTTGAAAATGCGCTATATAGTTTTGGACGTTATTGGTGTGGAAATCATTTGACTTTGATTTGTTGATTTGCATAAGACGATGTCATCTAAATTCAACAAACTTTTACACCTAAGGATACCTTTGATGCTCATTCGTTAGGAGTACACGTATGCATCGTGCACATATGATTGATTGAGTTGATTTACCTATCGAATGTGTTCACACCCATTCATTCCATTTCCATGACTTGGTTGTTTGAGTCTAAATCCATGGTGTGATTTTTGTATCATATTTGTTCAGATTGGTATCCTATCTTTGTATGAAAATTTTGAAAAATCAAAAATAGTTTGTGTATTTTTTTGTATACCGTGACACCCCGTTTTTGCTTCTTTGATTCATTCTTCTCATCTGTCTATTTGAGGACATCATAAAAAGGGGGAGAAAGAATTATCATATTATGGGGGAGAGTTTGAATTTTGGGGGAGTTTTTGAGATGTAGCTTATGTTTTTATCATATATTGGTAACCATGTTTATCTCATTTCAAACTCGATATGTCACGTGGTATTTGCTTTGTCTCATGTGTGTAGGTATGAAGATCAATATGTTGCATACCCTGATGAGAAAAGCTTTGAGATTTGATGATTGTTGAAGATTGAAGAACAAACAATGAAGATTTATACATTTGTATCTTTCCATCTTTAGGGTTCATGGGAGGGTAGATTTGTATAGGTCATTAGTTGATAATTCGGATATTTTTTATGTATGTACCGGCATAGACATAGGGGGAGATTTGTAAGGACATTTTTGTCCATTATCAATTTGTATGTCGTACGCCGTTACACCGTTGAAGAAACTCAAGATCGCATCTACATCAACGGATCCGAATATCAAAGTGTCTTCAACATCATAGCCTCTGCGAGAATGAACTTGGTAAAATTTTGTTGTTATGTTCCTTAAAGTTCATATTTAGTATTGGGAAATTTTTATAAAATGTTTTTTATAAAAATAAGAAGTAAGTTTTTTCAAGCAAAATGAGGCTTTTATTTTTCTGGGAAAACCGGACTGGTCCGCCTCCCTACCGGACCGATCCGCCGCCGGACCGGTCCGCCCTCTACCCGGACCGATCCGCCTTGCTCGAGGTCCAGTAGACCCTGGATCGAATGCAAACCGATGGAGCCATATTTTAAAAGAACCGATCCGATCAATCGGACCGATCCGCCTCCTAGCCGGACCGGTCCGCCTGGGATAAACTCGAGCAGTTTCGTAACTGTTTTTACCACCATCTTATATTTTCTATATATATAACTATTTCTATGGTGTATTTCTTTAAGTCTTTGAGAAAACGTTTTTAAGAGTACAAACACAACAAGACTTCAATTTTTGATATGCCAAACATCTTTTTGATTCACACACAAAAATCCCAATTACTTTTGTGAATCTTTTGGAACCCTAGAACACAAACTTTGTTGTTGTTCATCTTTATGGAGAGATCTTTGCAACCGAGGGTTGCGTGTCATTACTGAGGGAGTCTCTACAAAGTTTTATGGCTGCGTGTCATTGAGGAGAGCTGCGGTTCTTCCTTCGTTGTTTGGGCTGCGAGTCCTTGGAGGGTGCTGCATGTATTCTCTTGCTGAGTTCAAGACTGCGTGTCTTTGTGGGTTGGCTGCACGTTGATCCATTGCAAATTTCTCAATGTAATTGTAAGTTGCGGCTTGTATATTTATAGTGAAATAAAGGTTTTACCCGAAAGGGTTTTTTTTTCCTGAAATCAGTGTCTCAGCATATTTTTTGTGTCACATGCTTTATTTATTTATGGGTTGACACTTGCACCTTAGATGCATGTTTAGGGGCTGAAATTAAATAAGTGTGCTATATTAGAAAGTTGCGAAGTTAATCAATTATCACACGTAATTCTCGCGTTCTCAATCCAGACTTCCCTTGGTTGTTTATGAAATTGAAAAGTTAATTTGTCAACCTGAGAATGTAATGTAATACCCCGTATTTTTATGGCTTTTAAATTTAGGGATTTATTAAATTTAATTGAGATAAATTAATTTAATTTTGATCTTGAAAGTTGTTTTAAATATTTACTAGCATGACGAGAGTTAGTAATTATTGAAAGTTTGTTGATCCGTTAGATATTACTTATTGGGTAAAGTAATATGTAGAATTGATTTTTGTTAAAAATTGTCACGAGTGAATAATATGGCAATTATGGAAATTTAAGTCGGGACGCGCCTGTGTCGTGTCAGGACTAAATTATGATTATTAAAAGTGAATAAATTATAAGTCACTCGTATGGTCGTTTTGAGTGCGCCAATGTGTCTGAAAGGGTCGAGATAGTCAGAAAAGTGTACCCGGGGGTTTTGTTTGGGTCTCAGGGCGTTTTTAGGCCTATTGACATCCCGGGAGGGTATTTTAGTCATTTTATATTTTTGGGGAATTAAACTCACGAATTTTCTAAGGATATATCAGCCTTTAGAAGTTGTCTTCTAGGGTTAACAAATACAAAATCAAAAGACGGCCATTAGAGAAGAAGGTAGGAAGCTTTTCAAGCAATCCAAGGCCAAGAACTCATCCGGTTGCACCGCCGCCACCACCAAAACGTAGTTCGCACGATCGGGAACGTAACTTTCATCCACGAAATCAGAACCTTGAATTTCAGGCAAGTATCTATCTTGCTTTATTTTTGGTTAATGCCTCACCCATGTTAGACTAGGATTGCCAAGATCATGTTTTATGAAAGAAATTGTGAATTTAGAGACTTTAAATCGCATATTTAGAGAGACTCAATATATTCTGGATATACCCATCATATGTAGATAATAACCCACGAATTATTATGAGTTAGAAACAAGAAATCTTGGAATTAATTAGAAGAATGGATATTTCTTCCAAAATTAGGGTTCTTAAAGATTATGTTAATTTTATCCCATTAATTCGACATCGTTGATGAAATTATACATGTTTCACGTTGGAAAACATATATATATATATATATATATATATATATATATATGTGTGTGTGTGTGTGTGTGTGTGTGTGTGTGTGTGTGTATATGGAACTTGTAGTATTATTATTTTGAGAATTCTAGAGTTGTTAATGACGTTTTTGGAGGAATTGGAAGATGAAACCCGTAGGTTTAATTTGCAGTTTCTGGGCAAGAACTGCTTGATCGATCGATCGAGCCAAGAGCATCGATCGATCGAATGATTGATCGATTGACCCCTTTTCTTCGATTGATCGACCTGTAATACCCTGTATTTTTGTGATATTTATTTATGGGATTAATTGAATTAAATGTGTATTAATTGGAGATTAATCCGGATTAAAATACTAGCGAGATGCGAGTTGGTATTTGATTATAATGTGCATAGATGATTATATATGAATATTGAATTATGAAATTTGTCGTGAGATTGAAATACGGCAATTTGGGAAATCTTGTCGAGACGCGTGTGACAGTCGCGTCATGGAATATAATTACGATAATTAAAAAGTAAATTTTATTTCTATTAACCGTATGGTCGTTTTGAGTGTGCCAACGCGTCCGGAAGGGTCGAGATAGTCAGAAAACACTAGCCGGGGGTTTGGTTTGGGTCCCGGGGCATTTTTAGGCCATGCCGGCATCGTATAAGGGCATTTTGGTAATTTCGGAATTTTGGGAATTAAAACCCACGAAAATTAGGGTTAAAAATCTGACTTAGTCTTAACCCACTAAGCCATTTCCAACCCCATTCTAGGTAGTGGGCTACGGGGGAAGTTTAGAAAGCTTAAACTTGCCAAAAACCAACCTTAACCACCATTGTCATCTTGTGAGAAGAGCTTGGAGAAAGAGAGAGAGGGAGGAGAATTCTGCAGAGAGAGAGAGAGAGAGAGAGAAACTCACCAATTCATCATCAAATTCAGAGATATATCAAAGGGAAGTGGTTTAATTTCGTTTATTACAAAGAATGCTTCTTCCATGCGTAGGAAATTGTAAATTTGTATTATTTTTGAGAGATTTATGAAAACCCATTAATTTGGAATTAGAAACTTGTATTTTGATGAGGACTTGCATGTAGAACTGTATGTAGGTGATTAATCTGATGATAATACATTTTGGATGAAACAAAAACGGATTTAATTAGGCTCATTGGGGATTTAAGAATTTCTAGGGTTCATGTTCTTGAAATTGGGGAAGAAGGTTTAGATTTGACATTTTGATGATGGTTACAATGAGTTGACCTTTGACTTCTAACGAGGGTGATGTTCGTTCGATGACTTCGTTCGAACGAGACCTCGTTAGAAAGCCCACTTCGTTCGAACGAACTCTCGTTCGAACAGCCTCGTTCGAACGAGACTTCTAACGAGTTGACAGTTTAGGCTTTTTGGCCTGTTTTGATTTCGCGTGTCCCGTAACCTTGTTTAATTGTAGAGATAACATTCCCTTAATGATGAATTGATATATTTGGGATATTTGGGACATATTGAGGAGTAAAACATAGAAGTGTAATTTGAATTGAATGGAGATTATGGATTAGGACGTGAGTATCTATTACGATGTGAGAATTATTTACGGCTTAAATAATTGTATTAACCGGGAACATATAAATTGTGTAGCATTATATGACGGTACGAGAATGAGAAGTGTACCACAAATATATTATGATGATTACTAAGATGTGTGCATACTTAGTATATGTATATGATTTTATGTGTATGACATACCTACTATACTTGCTATCACGGGAGGTTTACGTTCGCTTAGGGCCATCTACTCCTTGTGTGACCGGATTTAGAGTGGTACCTAGAGGACATAGTTCAAGAGAATGACTTAATTGTGAGTTATTAAGCCAGCTGACTATGGAGCGTAGGTATGTACGTGACCATGGATATGTTGAATTATGTTCGCCTCCATTTTTGTGTGTGGTGTTTATCCTATCAATTCCTGAGAGATTCGGAATTTGTAATCCTTATGTACGTGATGTACCGGGATGGATAGCAGAGTATGTGTGCACCGCAGCTTAGTCTCGGGTGCTTGTATTGTATATTTATGACGTAAATAATATACACTTAATTAACGGGAACTTTCATGTTGGTGTTGTGAATATAATTATGGTAATGTTTTGAGAAAACATAACGGGTTAACCGATAGAAAATTGTATTACTAATTGAGAATCTAAGTTTAAGTAAAGCCCTCTATTTATATGTTAACGCTAGAATGCAATATGGGAATCGAGTAGTAAGGGGTATTACTTATTACGGTTTGGTTAGATATGTATGTCAATTAGATGGGTACGGTACGTTAGGAGTGCACATGTAGTCGAGAGGTGAGAATTTCATGTGAGTGCACGCCCTAACATGTATTTTGCATTTAATGTTTTTTTGTTATTAAAACACTTGTTGTTTTTAAAATGATTTCCACTTTCGGGCTCTGACCCATTTGCTTTCAAATATATTTTTGTAAAAACCATTTTAGGTGCCCAGCCACAAGGACACCATGCATAGGATTCTCATTCAGGTGACGAGCTGTAGCTGTTTGTGGAAGTTACAGGACTTTGCTTGTAGATGATTCATCTATCTTGACTCTATATTCAGCATTTATCAGTTGTAGGGCATGTCGCCCATTTCTTTTAGAGACATTTCATTTATTTCAGTTATTCAGACTTCTGGCATGTAATTAATTCAGGATTCAGACTTGTCATATTATTTTCAGTTATGGGACTGTTGTGAGGAGTTTCCTCCGAATTTCTTATTATCATTTGTTGGTTATTTCATTACTTCATTATGGTGAATGGATTTATGTTGTTCTTCCATTATTCTTTCATTGCATGTTAATAAGACTTAATTTAAAATTTGGCAACTTACTTTTTAAATACTAGGTGGTTAGTAATCATTAAAATGTTTTCAACAGTGATGCTATTAACTGATCCAACTTGGCATTTTGTATTGATTTAATAAAGGAGTAGCTACCCGGTATTTAATTAGTCGGGGTATCACACGACCCCTCCTGGAAAACTACATATTTCTCACTCATTAGTTTAATCCGATTAAAATGTATGGGAATCCTTGATTGTTGTTGTTGGAGTATAATGGGATATAGAGATGACCAGTAGGGCCTAGGTAGACCCCGATGAGTAACATTTTAGTGTAGGATGAGATTTTGGGATTAACGAGGAACGATTCATGTGTATAAGAAATCATGCGTATATATATAATAAAAGATTGAAACTCGTAAGGGAGTTGGACCAGAACGTAAGTGAGTGAATGCCTACTGAAATTATACTTTGAATACTTCTAGAGAGGAGAAGTGAGTATGAAGTGAATTATAACTGAGAATCTAAATAACGAGTCCGTTATACGAAATAATCGAGTAAAATGTGTAATAACGGATAATTATAATTATGGGTCATGAGCGCACCTAATTTAACAATATGGATGTGTGTGTATATATATATGACTGTGTGTTTGTGCATATATTATATCTGTATAAAAATCATACTCGGGCTACTTGCTATCACGGGGGTTTCTGCACCGACACGGTCTTATCTCGATGGGACCTTTATGGGGGATATTGACTCGTACCCTAGAACATAGGATTCCTTGGTACAGGCTATCTGATTGATAGTCAAACGGTTCTAAGAGATGTGAGGGTATGTGCTGACCTCTTAGTGACTTGGAACTATGCTTCGCCTCCATTTGTTTGTCTTTTGTGTTAATACAGTTCGAGAGTGATTTCGAACTAGTATTTCCCTTAGTTTATGTGATACGGGGACTTGATAGCAGAGTATGCCAGCACCATAGTTTTTATGTGGGGTGCCGTTAGTATATATATATATATATTATATGAGTAATCGGTATATATATACTTATATATGGAAACCTTGCACCCTAGATTTTATGTGGGCTGTCGTTTGTATATATATATTATACAAGTAACTAATATATATACATATATCTATAAGAGAACTTTCTTCTGTGCGTAAGAGAAGTTAAGCAATGTATAAATTCTTCAACATCACTATAAGTATTCAGAAACTTTATGACGGCACGGGGTTATTCTAAATAACGTAATAAATCCTGAAGAGATTGATTTTCTAAAGTGAATATGATAACCTTATTTTCAAGTGATAAAACCTTATGGAGAATAAGTTAGAGAGACTTATGAGATTCATTAGTGCGGTAGGCGTGCAAACTAGGCGAGAGGTGAGAATTCTCAAGAGAGTGTCGCATACTAACATGGTTGTTGCATTAGCAGGTAAGCATTTTAAATACTTGCTAAACTATTTTTAAGCTGTTTTACAATCGGGCTCTGACCCATTTGCTATTATCTCTTATCTCTTGTATATATATATATATGTATATATTACAAGTGCCCAGCCATAGGGGCTTCATTGCATAGGTTCTTTGGAGTGGACGCGCTGTAGCTTATGTGAAAGTTGCAGGCCCTTGTTTTAGACGACCTCTCCATTGATTCGGTTCTTGTCATAGTTCTTCATAGTAAGGGCATGTGTCGCCCATTTCCCATTCTGTATAGAATTGTCAGAGATGTATGTTTATTTATTTTCAGTATAATGTACCCTTGGAGTACTAACTCTTGTCAGGATGATTTCATGTGTAGTTTAAACTTGGTTTGTTTAATCTAGATAGATTAATTCTTTTGTGTTGATTGCTATCCGTAGCACTTATGTGATTCTTAAACTGTTAGTTATTTAAAAAGTTTTCAAATTTGAATTTAATAAGAAATGGAAATAAATTTTAAATTGTTTTGACACTTAGCTTAATTATTTAGGGTGTTTAAATTGGAAAATTTTATTTTGCGACAGTGATGCTAAGAATGAACCAACTGTTCACCTTGATTTTAATTTAATAAAGGATTGATAGCCCGGTATTTAATTAGGCAGGGTGTCACAGGTGGTATCAGAGCATCAGGTTCTAGTGTCCTTAGGATCTGTACGACTCATTATGCTTCCAGCGTTACTTTATTGGATATAGAGCCCTATGTTTAGGATTGTTGATTTCTACAACGAGATTCCGTTCTCCTGCTATAATGTATGTATCTTAGTGAAATCTTAATTGTGTTCGGGCATGTTCGAACAATGAAATATGGCAGGCAAGGGCCTTTGGGCGGACAGCAGGAGGCAAGGATCAGTTGAGGGTGTAGAGCATATTCGAGGATGATGACCGTGGTTAAGGTCACCCTTATTATGGCATGGGAAGCCGGGACTATAAAGACGGCTAAGGCGCAACTTATGATTTCCAAATGTTGCTATAGTCGAAAGAAGTGCAAGAGTAAACTCAACCCAACGTGGCACGACTGGGAAAAGCCAGACGAAGCATTTTAGAGAACTGTCAGTGGGAATTCTTGAAATGCGGGAATTGTGTGTGTTAGCTAAAGGAGGTAAAGTATCAAAAGGTGTAGACATATGACAGAGTGTGGCTAACTGAAGGTGAAAATTTAGAGAAACTTTTTCTTATCTTGTCAGAACGAAGTTATAATGGTGGGAGTCAGCCACCATTTTTAGAAATTAAACGCTATGCCTATAGAAGAATCTTAGGTACAGTTTGACTGCATGTTCCTTCATCAGATGTTCAGGATAAGAAGGGAACGTTGTTCTGAACTCATCACAAGAGGACCTGATAGAGGTCCATTTGTGAATATGAATCTAATACATTAGCGAATCTTGCATCGGAGGATGTAGATACAAATGGAGGAGACGACTCCAAGTGGGAGAACGACTCGTAAAAATAGTTAATAACACCAAAAAGGGAATTCTGCTCGACGGTCGATTAAGAAGTTATCAATGTCATGCTTCGACAGTAGAGATATTAATGCTTCTTTGTGTGGGAATCTAAAAGAATCAAAGAAGTTAGGCAAGAATAGGACGGGATGCAACAATGGTAGTGTAGCCCACAAGGGGGCGGGGATACATGTCAGGAGACTCATTTAAATGATTTGAATAGCTGAATTCTTACCAAAGCGATGGCGAATTCAGTAAGGACTCTTGTAGCCAGAAGCATATTCTTTAGGGCCAATAAGGCTAAGGGAACAACGGGGGGTAACCAACATGAATTGTGCCTACCAAAGTTCGAGAGAAGGACAAATCCTAATATGGTTGGTATGACTGGCAATAAGTGGATTATGTGTAGAGGTAATTTGTGGAGAGTGAAATCGCACTCGTTGATGTTTTTCCCGAAGTGAGTAAAGGGATAAGAGTATGGTGACTAGAAAAAGATAACAATTAAAGTAGTTTCATTTTGGTTGGGCAGGCGTGTTACGTCCGAAGACCATTTGGGCAATCAAGACGATTGGCAAGGTAGAAGTATAAGTTCTATCCTCATAGGATGAGACATGTTTTATGTGACACGAGTGAGTCATTGTAATTTTGTTCATTGCTAGATTATCACGTGAGACGAGTTTAATGCGTATAACTACAAACGATATTATTATGTGAATATTTTTTTCCTAGTGTAGCGGGATTTTCCTTATTACTATTCGCGAAGGATGAATGAGTATACTAATAGTGTTATATACTTTATTGAGGTCACTCATTTTAGTGATGTGATATACGAGTATAATATGGTATTGATTACAACTTTATAGAAATGGTCAGTACGATAGTAGGCAGTTATTACAAGGCTATCGAAGTGGTTGCATTAGTGCAACATGTTTTGTTCTGGCGAGGCCTCACCTACAATAGGGTTGGACTCGCACTTATATTATCTATCCTAGAGACTTCAGAGGGGATAGTGGGCTCGAGATATTCGATACCAGTATGTGTAAGGACTTTGTTGTTATAATTCGGGATGTATCGAGTTTACGATTGAGCAAAAGATTTAACTCAGTATTCTGTTTAGCGCTCAGGACTTAGTGACAGAAAGAGTGCATTGTTATATCTACCCTTTAGAGATGTGGGAGTTAAGATTTATACCCCTCTGATTGGGGAAAGGGATTTTGAGAATCCCGATTGTATGTATTCGAGGTTTATAGAATGCAATTACCACCAATACTGTACGATAGTGCAATTGGCGAAATGTTCTTTGTTAAGTGTAATTTCGGGAGGAGATGTAATTTTCTGCCAAGAAACGGGAAAATAGGGGTACATGCTATGGACGGAGGGCCGAACGGATTTCGATAACCGACAATGCTAGGTAGTAGTGTATCGGGGGGGTTCCTTGTTTGAATTTCGCTTTGCGAGACATCCCACGCATGAAATTTAGCGTAAGGATGGAAATAGGAAAATGTTTAGTCATTAGCCCATGAGTCCAGTATCTCGGTCGTAATAGGAGCAAATAATTATATCTGTAAGTTGGTAATTGAATTATGATTTAAGGACAGTGGAGTCGGTTTTGTGGTAAGAAAGCATTGCAAGTTTTGTTTTACCACCACGAGTTGAGGGGCATAACGATGATAAGGAGGATTTAAAATTTCGATTTCTAGGGTGAGTGAAAGTACCCAAGTGTTGCAATCACGTTGTGCGCACTAGGAAAATAAAGGATTGGTTATTAGGTGTGAAGCGTATGTGATGCTTACGCTAGTATGCACGGTTTCTAGGGTGTGTAGACATCCTGGTTAGTTGATGTTAAAAAAAATCGTCCGAGATTAAGGAACGTGGGAATAGACGTGTGGAATATATGTTTGTGGGACTAACATCACAAAGTAAAAGTAGTAGAGTGGATTAAGCACCATGTGAAAGATGATAAATCCATATATACATGTACAATCAGAGTAGCACACCGAATCTGGTTGGAAGGCTGTGGGAAGCCATTTACAAGGGGGTATTCCTTGAGAAGGGTAGAATTTAACTATATAGAGAACACTCGGGACGGAGTTGTAATTAGTCAAATGTTGAGAGCGAGTTGTGCATACAAAGATTGATAATGTTAGTATGATATAAAAGAACCAGAAGTGTGCATCGTGGAGAAAAGTGCACGTGTCGGAACTTTTGATATACAACGAAGAAGAAAAGGGAGTATCAAGTGTCACTTAATGTGAGACATTTCAAGGAAATTCAATGTTGAGCGGGACATAGTGAGTAGTCTCTGCATGCACCACTCTAATGGAGATTTTTTGGAATAATGGGATCAACTAGAGAATTTTATGGTATCAACAAATCCTATAACGGAAGGGGGGCAGTAAAGTCGATAAAGTCCTTGGATGGGTTGCCATCTTCAAGGTAAAATCAAGGGTTCATCCGAACATGTGGAGGAAGTCGCCCAAGAAGGGAGTGAGTGATTGATATACCTTTGGGGTGATTTACAATGTTAACTAGTGTACCCCAGTCTTCCTTTGAAAGAAAGGGATCGCGCCGATGCGTGGTCCTACACGGTATTGTTTTCTGAATCAGGATGAAATTTGTGAATCCCACCTTCAATAGGGGATTTCTAGAAACAACGGAGATAACATTTCGTTTTGAGTAGGAGGTATCACACATAGCCGAGGAGCAGGCGCACGGTGATTAACGAGTAGTGGATCCGCGTGAAGGTGATTTTAGAATCTTGGTGATCATTTCGTTTCCACAACGGTTATAGCTAACAAGTGGAGCAGTACGATAATTGGGGGAGGATATTACCTAATGGAATAGATACGTGGAAGCACTCGTACCTGTTTGTCGTGAACGAGGTGCTAATTGAAGTTTTGGTGTGGAAAAACCTTAACTATTCTCCCTCTGCGTAGGCTTAGAGGTGAGCGGATAATCAGAATTTTTGGATTGGTCGAGAATAACCCGATGACTATGGTGGAATTCCACGACTGTTTTAGGCGAACGAGAGTGGTCAGATGTTCGTATGGTTTCTCTCAGAATGGGAGTTTTGGGTTTAGATAAATCCGAGTAGTTGTCATGTAGTGAGGTGCGACCTCCCAATGATATTGCAATAATGGGAATTAATAGTGTATATGCGTGTCTTATGCGAATATTGTCGGATAGGAGCACAATGTGTAGTATCTTTAATGAAGAGTGTGAAACAAGCTCGTTGTGAGGCGGGGGCTATAGTGATTGAGCACTTTACTATGTGGATAGGTCGCGTACTGTTAAGATATCCAAAATGTGTTGTTTACCAGATAGGCCTTATTTTCCGAATTTCTGGATGAAATTCCGTTATTAGGGGGAAAGTATGTAATACCCCGTATTTTTATGGCTTTTAAATTTAGGGATTTATTAAATTTAATTGAGATAAATTAATTTAATTTTGATCCTGAAAGTTGTTTTAAATATTTACTAGCGTGATGAGAGTTAGTAATTATTGAAAGTTTGTTGATATGTTAGATATTACTTATTGAGTAAAGTAATATGTAGAATTGATTTTTGTTAAAAATTATCACGAGTGAATAATATGGCAATTATGGAAATTTAAGTCGGGACGCGCCTGTGTCGTGTCAGGACTAAATTATGATTATTAAAAGTGAATAAATTATAAGTCACTCGTATGGTCGTTTTGAGTGTGACAATGTGTCCGAAAGGGTCGAGATAGTCAGAAAGTGTACCCGGGGGGTTTAGTTTGGGTCTCGGGGCGTTTTTAGGCCTATTTGACATCCCGGGAGGGTATTTTAGTCATTTTATATTTTTGGGGAATTAAACCCACGAATTTTCTAAGGATATATCAGCCTTTAGAAGTTGTCTTCTAGGGTTAACAAACACAAAATCAAAAGACGGCCATTAGAGAAGAAGGTAGGAAGCTTTTCAAGCAATCCAAGGCCAAGAACTCATCCGGTTGCACCGACGCCACCACCAAAACGTAGTTCGCACGACCGGGAACGTAAATTTCATCCACGAAATC
The DNA here is from genome assembly GCA_949130495.1 of Sambucus nigra. Taxonomy (NCBI): domain Eukaryota; kingdom Viridiplantae; phylum Streptophyta; class Magnoliopsida; order Dipsacales; family Adoxaceae; genus Sambucus; species Sambucus nigra. Next base: position 94,322,871 of record OX422216.1, on the reverse strand, counting down.
AGAACCTTGAATTTCAGGCAAGTATCTATCTTGCTTTATTTTTCGTTAATGCCTCACCCATGTTAGACTAGGATTGCCAAGATCATGTTTTATGAAAGAAATTGTGAATTTAGAGACTTTAAATCGCATATTTAGAGAGACTCAATATATTCTGGATATACCCATCATATGTAGATAATAACCCACGAATTATTATGAGTTAGAAACAAGAAATCTGGGAATTAATTAGAAGAATGGATATTTCTTCCAAAATTAGGGTTCTTAAAGATTATGTCAATTTTATCCCATTAATTCGACATCGTTGATGAAATTATACATGTTTCACGTTGGAAACTATATATATATGTATATGGAACTTGTAGTATTGTTATTTGAGAATTCTAGAGTTGTTAATGACGTTTTTGGAGGAATTGGAATATGAAACCCGTAGGTTTAATTTGCAGTTTCTGGGCAAGAACTGCTTGATCAAGAGCATCGATCGATCGAATGATCGATCGATTGACCCCTTTTCTTCGATCGATCGACCCCTCCTGGAAAACGCCATATTTCTCACTCGTTAGTTTAATCCGATTAAAATGTATGGGAATCCTTGATTGTTGTTGTTGGGGTATAATGGGATACAGAGATGACCAGCAGGGCCTAGGTAGACCCCGATGAGTAACATGTTAGTGTAGGATGAGATTTCGGGATTAACGAGGAACGATTCATGTGTATAAGAAATCATACGTATATATGTAATAAAATATCGGAACTCATAAGGGAGTTGGAACGGAACGTAAGTGAGGGAATACCTACTAAAATTATACTTTGAATACTTCTAGAGATGAGAAGTGAGTCTGAAGTGAATTATAAATGAGAATCTAAATAACGAGTCCTTTATATGAAATAATCGAGTAAAATGTGTAATAACGGATAATTATAATTATGGGTCGTGAGCGCACCTAATTTAACAATGTGGATGTGTGTGTGTGTGTGTGTGTGTGTGTGTATATATATATATATATATATATATATATATATATATATATATATATATATATATATATATATATATATATATATATATATGACTGTGTGTTTTATATTATATCTGTATACAAATTATACTCGGGCTACTTGCTATCACGGGGGTTTCCGCGCCGGGACGGTCTTATCTCGATGGGACCTTTATGGGGGATATTGACTCATACCCTAGAACATAGGATTCCTTGGTACAGGATATCTGATTGATAGTCAGACGGTCTTAAGAGACGTGAGGGTATGTGCTGACCTCTTAGTGACTTGGAACTATGCTTCGCCTCCATTTGTTTGTCTTTTGTGTTAATACAGTTCGAGAGTGATTCCAAACTAGTATTTCCCTTAGTTTGTGTGATACGGAGACTTGATAGCAGAGTATGCCAGCACCATAGTTTTTATGTGGGGTGCCGTTAGTATATATATATATATATATATATATATATATTATATGAGTGATTGGTGTATATATATACTTATATATGGAAACCTTGCACCATAGATTTTATGTGGGGTGCCGTTTGTATATATATATTATACGAGTAACTAATATATATACGTATATCTATAAGAGAACTTTCTTCTGTGCGTAAGAGAAGTTAAGCAATGTATAAATTCTTCAACATCACTATAAGTATTCAGAAACTTTATGACGGCACGGGGTTATTCTAAATAACGTAATAAATCCTGAAGAGATTGATTTTCTAAAGTCAATATCATAACCTTATTTTCAAGTGATAAAACCTTATGGAGAATAAGTTAGAGAGACTTATGAGATTCATTAGTGCGGTAGGCGTGCACACTAGGCGAGAGGTGAGAATTCTCAAGAGAGTGTCGCATACTAACATGGTTATTGCATTAGCAGGTAAGCATTTTAAATAATTGCTAAACTATTTTTAAGATGTTTTACAATCGGGCTCTGACCCATTTGCTATTATCTCTTATCTCTTGTATATATGTATATATTACAGGTGCCCAGCCGCAGGGGCGTCATTGCATAGGTTCTTTGGAGTGGATGCGCTGTAGCTTATGTGGAAGTTGCAGGCCCTTGTTTTAGACGACCTCTCCATTGATTCGGTTCTTGTCATAGTTCTTCATAGTAAGGGCATGTGTCGCCCATTTCCCATTCAGTATAGAATTGTCAGAGATGTATGTTTATTTATTTTCAGTGTGTTGTATTCTTGGAGTACTAACTCTTGTCAGGATGATTTCATGTGTAGTTTAAACTTGGTTTGTTTAATCTAGATGGATTAATTCTTTTGTGTTGATTGTTATCCGTAGCACTTATGTGATTCTTAAACTGTTGGTTATTTAAAAGGTTTTCAAATTTGAATTTAATAAGAAATGGAATTAAAGTTTAAATTGTTTTGACACTTAGCTTAATTATTTATGGTGTTTAAATTGGAAAATTTTATTTTGTTACAGTTATGCTAAGAATGAACCAACTGTTCACCTTGATTTTAATTTAATAAAGGATTGATCGCCCGGTATTTAATTAGGCGGGGTGCCACATGTAATTTCTTCAATATTCCATCCTTAGCTTATAACTGAGAAGATTTAGTGGATAGTTGTTCAGACAAAGCTTGTAACTTCTAGGACATCTCAGCAATAGCTTGATCTTTAGATTTTAATTGCGTAGCTTGATTAGCAAGAGCCTGCTGGGTCCTGACTTCCTTTCTAGAACCTCGTCCAGTACCTCTGTGAGGTTTGACTCTAGCTCGGGAAGATGAAGAAGCAAGTTTTATTTTCTTCAGATCCTCCAACTCCTCACTCAATCTTGCGTTTTCAGCCTCCAAGAAGGAATAACCCTCATTTGTAGTAGCAACAACAATAGTGGATGACTTCAGAGCATTAATTTCATCTCTCAAATTATTATTTTCTTCCTCTAGAGGCTTTGCAATGTCCCTTGCTTCATCCGTCATATTTCCACAGGAATTCTTGTCTTCGAAAATGAGAAGCAAACTTATCCAACTTTTGCTCAAAGTCCCAGCCTTCACTAAGGGCCTGGAACTTCTTCTCATAATCTTTATGTAAAATTTCCCTAGCTTTATTATGTTCCTCTTGCAGCTCTTTAATCATTTCAAAGTAGGCAACGTTATTGGCCACTTCACGATCAAGAAGACACTTTAAATGAACATAGGCCTCTTTGGCTTGATCGGATACCCCTTCCCCGAGCAACTGCAGTAAGTCAGCATCAGTCAGAGATAAGTGACCAACTTTGAAAATGTCATTACACCTCTAGAGTATCTCGGAGTTAGTAGATGAGAAGTATTCTAATTTATCCATAAACTATTCAGAAAAAGAAAATCATCAATCAATAAGATGCAAAGTATTGAAAAATATGAGTAGAGGAACATAAATATTTCTCTTTTTATTAATAAAAAGGGAAGTACAGATACATCTTCAAAAAAGGAAAAAGTACAACTATTGAAAAAGAAAACAAAAGCTGCTTGGCTTTACACCTTCTTTTTATCTGCTGCAGGATTAGCTGAAGAAAAAGCGAGAGCTAAAGGAGGAGGAGGAGGAGGAGGAGGAGGATTAAGTTTAAAGGGCGTAGTAGAATCAACATCCTGGTGTTGATCGATAGACTTCACCATTATCAAAGATTCACTGGAACCCCCATCATCAACTTCCTCATGCAGGTTAGGAGAAGTCCCAAGATCATGTCGCGAAAATAACTCATAATCCTTTGGAGTGTCGACCTCCACCAGAGTAGCAGACCAGCCATCATTGAAGAATTTTTTCTTCATAAACTCAATTTTAAAATATGTTGCGCCAAATGCCTTATCCCAACCTTTGTTAAAGCCAACCTCTCTGGCCTTAGCCCTTTTTACCTTCTCAGCACCCAGGTCCTTCTGTAACTTATCAGCCAAACCCCAATCAGTCTTAGCAGCTTCGTCAGCAGCTTCGTCAGCAACTTTCATCCTCTCTTCCCATTTCTTTTGTTCATTACCAAAGGCCTGTTGGGATTTAAGCAAAGACTTTTTCAACTCATTAAAAGCTTCTTCAACTTCACCAGAGGAAGAAGCTCTCAAAGCCTCATCTTTCTCCAACATATTGTTCAAGTCAATGAGGAACTACATAAGAACAACAAAGAAAGTCAGTATTGTGAACAATAAATCAAGAGATAGTAATTAAAGAAGGTAAAAATAATATACCAGAGCAAGGCTTTGAGCAGCCCTGTCAGAGCTCTTAGAGCGAGGTAATACAGTAGCAACACTTTTATGGTATGGAAAAGTCCCAGACTCTATTAATTGTCTTGCCAATCCAGGGCCAAGGACCACTGGAGATGCTGAAGAAGGTATGTCGACCAACTCACGTTGTTCGGGATGAGTAGAAGAACCTTATGCTAACTTAGAAGGTAACCCTTTCTTTATTCTAGTTAGGGAGCTCTCTTCAGTTTGCTTGGTTGGGGATTTCTTCCCAGTCTCATTTTTATTTTTCACCCCTGTATCAGCTCATTTGGAATGGGGATTGGCAGCAATATCTCCCAAAATGTTGGGAATCTTCCTCTTCCCCATGGATGCAGCAAGGGGAAAATTTGAATCTAAGGAGGAAGGAGAAAGGGCAGCAAGATCACCACTGCCAGATGGATTGGTTGAGGAAGTAGAAGGAGGTTCTTGTTCAAGGTCAATTATAGGGGAAGGAGTAGGTTGAACAACAAAGGAAGAGATTGTGTTCTTGTACTGCAATAAATAAGATGCAGACCTGATGTTCTCCTCGCCAATCCTTTGATGAAGTCTCCAAATAAACTTCAAATCCCTCAAATTCACTTGACTTTCCTTAGGGCCATTTCTCTTATGTCCAACTGCAATAAGAAGTTACAGAGCAACAATTAGTGTAACATTTAAATAAGATATGTACAAGGCAAAGTAGTTAACTGAGGAATAACCTATCCCATTGCCAAAAGGAGGGAACCTAGACCCCTAGTACTCAGCATTTCCAGTCAAGGGGACGTATTGCCAGTTTTTTATAACAACCCCATGCTCAACATAATCCCTATTGGAGTCTGGAAGATTAACTACTAACGCTTTATTCACAGCCATAGTCTTTAAATAAAAAATGGTGTCGCTAGTTACAGGGACACACAAAAAGAGAGGCAATTGAATAATCCCAAAGCAATACACAATAGTGGACATAGGCTCTTTCATCAAGCCGAACCACTTTAAAAATATCTTGTCTCTTATTTCTATTTATCTGTGATCAATTAATTAGCCTAGTCTAGTTTTTTGCATCAACACGGTGCTTTAAATCTCAAAATGAATTTTCACAAGCCAAGGAAGAGAAAATATTTACTCACCAATGAAGATTAGATTTTTGAAACAAGGTGGGTAAATATACCTCTATTAGAAACAATAGATTGAAAGTACTCAAAGAAGATGAGTTAAAGAATGCCCTCTTAAATATATAAAATGTTTTCATCAGCAAATTTTTTTCAAAGCTCTTACTCTTGGTTTGGAAGAGTATACAACACACTAACTTATAGCCCTTTGATTGAAAATTTTTAAAGCCTAAAATGCTAGATGCCACACTCTTAAGGTGTCATGTAGTCATATCAGTTCCCAATTCACCCAAACAGTTATACTTAGCAAACTAAACAATAAGATATTAAAGAAAGATATTGTACAAAAGTGACTTTTTGGTCTATTAGATGCGTGCCGCCGCAGGGTAGCTACAATAAGCGATTGCATCCCTACGACAAACTTGAAGCGATCCAGGTCGTGCAATAGTTCATACTTTTGGAACGGGGACATAAGCAAACCAATAGATAATGTCACTACAGCGAAGAGGACCAAAGTTGTGGTGGAACTAGGGATGGCAACAGGGCGGGTTTGGGCGGGTTTTCAAAAATCATAACCCGCCCCATTTAATAAACGGGTGGGGCAATTTTTATTTAAATCAACTCCTAACCCGCCCCATTTAATAAACGGGGCAGCGTAAGGTTCCTACGCATCAAGTTAATTTTTAAAATAGTAAAATTAAAAATATTACATTTAGTGTTAGAGGTCTACAATGATTCATATTCCAATATGTGAGACAGTCTCCCTATTATCATTCCATGTTTTTACATAGATCTTTTACAAAATTACCATACATATAAAGGGTTTTTAGTGTGTGTGTGTGTGTGTGTGTGGTTTAATTGTCATTAACATACATATAAAGGGTATTTATGTAGGCATAAGTTAAACGGGGTGGGGCGGGGCGGGGCGGGGCGGGACGATTTTATTTAAATGAACTCCTAACCTGCCCCATTTAATAAACGGATTTTTTTTCAAAACCCATACCCGATCCTAATTCATTAATCGGGTTTTAAAACCCGCCCCATTAGGGTCGGGGCGAGGTGGGGCTCCTACGGTTCGGGTTAAATTGCCATCCCTAGGTGGAACTGCTGCGAAGCAAGTCACGCGTTTGTCCAAATATTTTTGAATATGGACAAGAAAATGCCAGTAACAAGTTTCATTGCAACGAGGTAGGCCATCGTTGCAGTGAAGATGACACGAGGCAGGTCACCCATGTGTCCATAGATTTTGTCAATTTTGCCTTTAGAAGATTTTTCAAGATATGCTTTGAGGCAAACTTCAAGTATATTAGTTTCTCGCATGAACACTCATACTTAAAATACATAAGAAGATACAATTATTTATAAAATAGACTTTTCTATATGAAAAGTTTATTTTCATATGTATTTGACAAAAAACCAAGGTTAATTAATAAAAATTAAAATTATAAAAATAGTTTAACCATGGTAAATCTAAGTCTGCTAAGTCTTATACATTTTCCTAAGTGGTGTGCTTGAGGTTCAGTATTGAGTGAGTCTAGTTTGTTAATGAAGCTTTTCGGTGACCTATTGTACAAAAACTCAAAAATGTTTTGGAAAGGAATTTAGAAAATATATTCTATGGAGAACATCAAGTATAACATACTCTAACAATGTCCCCTTTGACGAATTTCGAAACAAAACATAAGAAGAAAAAACTATAAGGAAATCTACCATTTTATGACTCGTCTGGACAAGGGTAAATACAAAAATAGAAAACTACATTTGTAAAAAGTAACTAATAACTACAAGAGAATCAACCATATTCATGGATAAAAATAAGCTCTTTTTCAAACTATCCTATCACACACTATCAAACTCATTTAGATACCAATGTGAAGAAATATGCAAGGAAACATGATAAATATGAACATGTAAATACAACATGGTGAACATGAATGCATATCTATCTAAAATAACTCCCCTCAAATATACAATCCCTCTTAATAAACACGATATAGAAACAAACAACTCTAAGCAACTTAATAAGTCTTGATAACTATACTTCCCATATCTACAAACTTCTCCCCCCTTTTGCCATGGAAACGGACAAAGGAAAGGACTAAGCACATTATGCGATCAAGTTTTTGAAACATTTTAAGAGAGTAAAACAAGATAATAAAACCAAAAAATAGAGGCGAATCATATATTTAATGAATAATTAAAATGTTAGTCTAGGAAAGATATTGTCATGAGAGAAATAGGCCTAATATAAACAAGTTAAACTACATATAGGAAGATAAAATATATCAAACAAAGATATACAAAATGATAAAATATGATAAGCATTCAAAAGTTAAAAGTTTACAAGGATTGTAATGAGTATGATCAATATAAATCAAAATCTGAATAACTCTAAACAAAATCCAAAACAAACAAAATTTATATAAATTCTTCTTCCTCTCTAACATCGTAAAGACACACAAATCAATAAGTTCTCTATTAGCATCATGCAAGGCATCCCTAACATTTTGTGCATGCGTATCAAACTGGTGTTGAAGGTCGTAGTAGAAGGAAGAGTTTACAGACCAAATGATGATTACAAATAAGAACCCAATTGAGTAGATATCTTAAACACACTAGAATCCAACTTATTTTCAGTTAGAGAGCATAAACTAGATGATAGTGATGTAGGGGTAAAATAAGGAGGCAGTGGAGGAACGATATCCGGTGGTATAGTAGGGTCATCAAGGTCACCAAGATGAGCAATTGACTTAAAATATGAATGAATAGTCAATATAAACATAGGCCTTTCCTCAAATTCCCTTGGAAGCAAAATAACTCCACGCTACAAATTTGGCATGTTAAAAAGAAACTTTAAAATGCTCTCCCTTCTCTCTAAACACTCTCCCTCCCCAATCATATACAACCACCACCTAAACACCTTCCCAACCTCCTTCCCCAGCCTCTAATTCCTCCATGTACAGCCATAACCCTTCTAAGGACCTTTCTTCCCATAGAACCATGGCTTTAACCTCTAATATCACGGCTGCACTTACTGCACCTTTTGATATGATTATTTACCCAAGCCTGTTGGTGGTGCCTTAGTCACTATCAAAACTCTTTAACCACTGCTTAATACGGAAGATAAGACCCTCCCATTTCTCCAGTGCAAATGGATGCTACTCCTATCACTGCAAGGATGTTGTGCTAGCTGCTGATGTTCTGGAAGAAGGGCAAGTTTTAGTCTCAGCTGAAAATTATAACAAGGCTAACTACAACATTACTAGGATTAAGGAGTTGAATAAGGTTTCACCCATGATGATATCAACCACTTCAGGCTTCCTATTGGAGGTGTTAATGGTGACGCAAAATCTGAGACAACTACCCATCAGGCACAAAAAGGTGATCAGTCTTCTGACACAGCTGAAAATCGTAACAAAGTTAACTATAAAGTTACTAGGATTAAGGAGTTGAATGAGGAGAAGAATATGTACCCCAGATTCATTCAACGTAAAGGTTTCACACATGATGATATCAACTACTTTAGGCTTCCCAATGGAGGTGTTAATGGTGATGCATAATCTGAGACAACTACCCATCATGCACAAAAAGGTGATCAGTCTTGGTACTAGCCCAGATTTATGTGGAGATGATCTGACAAACAGTGTTAATAGACCTTACCCTAGTGTTGTGAAGTCTAATAAGGAGTTTAATGTTACCCCCTCTCTCATACCAAAGCCCATACCCCCTCTTGCTAAGCAAATGGGTCCTATCAAATCTTAGAAATCAATTGTGGATGATAAGAAAGATCCTAAGTTCAAACTGTCCTACCACCTACCAACCTTCTTGAACGATAAAGTGCAAGTGAAACCCCCAGCATAGGTGGCCAAAATTAGGTACTCCCAGTGGAACTACACTGATGTAAGTTTATTTATTAAAAGGAAGCTTCCATTTACCTTAGTAAATAGGTGGCACATAGGCTATGGTATAAATATGGCCTCACTAAGGTCATCTCAAATGATGGGGGATCCTTCCTCTTCAAATTTGAATCAGTCAATTCTAGAGATGAGATTGTTGAAAATGGGCCTCGGCACTTTGTGGGGAATGCCACTATTTTACAAAAATGGAAGGCTGAATGCAACTTCTCCAAAGACTCAATTGATAAAGTGTCTATTTGGGTGACGTTCCATATTATCCCAAAATAATACTAAATTGCTAAATGTCTTAGCTATGTGACTAGTTCTATTGGGGGTCCCCTTTATGCTGACACATTGATTGAAGAAATGATGATAATCAATTATGCTAAAATATGTGTGGATATGCAGGCTCAAACTAAATACCCTAGATCTATTAAACTCATTGTGAAGGATGGAACAAGTGTTAATGTTAGAGTTGAATACCAAGCTATGCCCCTCTTTTGTAGCCATTGTGTTTGCTTTGGTCACTCATCTACCAAATACAATAAAATTAGCTTAAAGAGGAGGATGTTATTGTGATCAATCCTATAGAAACTGAACCTAAGAATGATGAGTGGGTTCAGGTCAAAAGCAAATGCAAGTTTCACACCCAAACCCCCCACCTCTACCAAGGCTACAAACCATGCAGGTCCCACCTTGTATAGAACCAGTAATGAAGATCCTCCTACCAGTGTAACCCCCAACCGATTTGACCTTTGGAATGTGAAAGTGATTCCACTTCAGTTCCGTCGAGCATAAGCCTCAAAGTTAAAGTTGTTTATGAACTGATGGTCAAGAAATTGCATCCAAATAAGCCTACTACTAGTAATGGGAAGGGCAAGAAGAAGTCAGGAGTCAAAAGAAACTCCAAATGACCAACACTGCTACATGGAATATCAGGGGATCAAATCCCCTCACAAACAAGTTGAGATTAGGAATTTAATTTCAACTAATATTCTTGCTCTCATATGTATCCTTGAATCCAACGTTCGAAACAATCATATGCCAACTGTTAGCTCTATTGCTTCTGGAATTAGGACTCAATTTATAACATCCCTAGTAACGTGGGTGTGACGAGAGTCCCCATTGGTTGGGACCCTAATATCTTTAAGGTTGAGGAAATAGAGAAACATCTTTAGGCCATTTTCTGTAGAATCAAGGTTGTAGGTACTAACAACTCCTTCCCTGCAACCTTCATTTATGGACACAACTTACCTGTTGATAGCATTCCCCTTTGGAAATTTTTTAGAACCAACCACATCTAAGCACATGACAATGCTTGGATTATAATGGGTGATTTTAACACTGACAAAAGTCCTAATAAGAAAAGAGGTTTGCTCAACATGGACTACAGAGCTGCCAATGACTTTAATAACTCCATTTTTTATGCTCAGTTGGATGACATGGCATCTAATGGCCTATGGTTTTCTTGGAATAATAAAAATGAAGGGAATGCTATCATTCAAATTAGGATTGATCATGTGCTCCATAATACCTATTGGACTACTTCCTACCCTAACCCCCATGCCAAATACCTCTGCCAAGGCATCTCTGACCATTTCCCTATTATCATAACCATTCTCCCTCCTTCCATCTATAAACCTAATCCATTCAAATTCTATGATTACTCGATGAAGCATGATTCACTGGGATTCTTAAGGATTCATGGCAGACTACCTGTAATGGGAATCCTATGGCTATACTTTATGAAAAATTGAGTAGGCTCAAGCCACATCTCAAGCTTATCAATAATAAATTCTACTCAGATATACCAATAGGGTTTTTGAGGCCAAACTTCTGCTTGAGCAACTTCAAACTAGCCTGGATACTGATGGTTCTAATGAACTGCTGAAGAAAGAGGAACATGATATGGTGATTGAATATAGTAGGCTTAGAAATGTTAAAGAAGGCTATTATAGACAAAAATATAGGGTCAAGTGGCTATATTTAGGTATATGAACACTAGCTTCTTTCATAAAAAAGTCAAGGCTAATAACTCTAGAAGCAAAATCCTATTCATTCACAATGATAATGATGTGCTTGTGGAAGGTTTAGAGGCTGTGGAAAATGAATCTATTTCCTTTTTCAAATCTCTCCTTGGGCCCGTTCAGAGGAGTAGGATGAGGTTTGATCCCTCCAATAACTTCATAGTTAGGACCATCCTCGAGACTCAGCTCAATGGTCTTACTGCATGTGTTACCAGTGATAAGATTAAGCTTGCCATGTTATCCATTGGTGACAATAAATACCCTGGCCTTAATGGCTTTAATACTGGCTAGAAGAATTGGAATACAGTTAAGGAGGATGTGGGGAGGGTTGTACATCACCTCTTTACCTCTGGGCACATGCCTAGGCAGTAGAATAGTACTTTGTTGGCCCTTATTCCAAAAGTTAAGAATCCTAACTCTATGGGGGGATTTTAGGCCCATCTCCTGCTATAATACTATGTACAAATGTATCTCTAAAATCTTAGTGAATCGGGTTAAACCCCTCATGCCTCACTTGATTAGTAACCAACAAGCTTCTTTTGTCTAAGGTAGGTTTATATCTGATAACATCTTGCTCCTATAAGAGCTTATGAGGTACTACCATGGGATAATGGTAGCCCCAGATGCACTCTCAAGATTGACATTCAAAAGGCATATGACACTATTAAGTAGGGTTTCCTTTTTGAGGTTCTTAGGCGAGTTAGCTTTCCCACAACCATGATCTATTGGATCAAAGCTTGTGTTACAAGTACATGGTTCTCTATTTGCCTCAATGGGGAGACCAATGGCTTCTTTGCTGGTACTAGAGGCCTTAGACAAGGTAACCCCCTTTCTCCATATCTCTTTCTTCTTGTCATGGAAGATTTTACTTGCATCTTGAATAACCAGTACAATAACCCAAGCTTCACATACCACCCAAAATGCAAGGAATTACAGATTAATCACTTAATCTTTGCAAATTATTTGGTCATCTTCTCGAGGGGTGATACTCACTCTATTAACTGTATTAAAAGGGCCAGTGAAGAGTTTACTAAGTTATCAGGTCTATACCCCAACTTGAGCAAGAGTAACCTTTACACTTCTTGTGTCTCTCACGTGGACATTGCTCTAATGTCGACCCAATTGGGGATTGCCCACCACTCACCTCCATTCAAATATTTGGGAGCTATCCTAAATATTTAATCATAAACAGAGTCAAAAGATGGACAACAAGGCTGCTCAGCTATACATGCATACTTCAGCTCATTACTTCTATTTTTTTCAGTATATAAGTGTATTGGGCCAGTATTTTCATACTTCCCAAGAGAATTTTGAATAATACGAAACAAATTCTTAGGGACTTCCTATGGACTAGCCCAGAGCTTAATCACTGTGCTGCCAAAGTTTCTTGGGAGGATATATGTAAGCCTAGAGAGGAAGGTGGACTTGGCATCAAAAGCCTTGAAGTGTGGAACAAAGTCGCAATTATGAGGCACTTGTGGAACCTCTATGCCAAGAAGGATAACCTATGGGTGAAATGGTGAAACACTTTTAAGATAAAAGGAATAAACATTTGGGTGATCAACATACCCAATGACTCTATCTGGAACTGGAGGAAGATTATTAAATTAAGAGTGGATTGCAGGCCCCTTACAAAAACTATCATTGGCAATGGGAATGATACTTTTATATGGTATGATAATTGACATCCTTTTGGGCCTGTTTAGCTCTTGTTTGGAGATAGTACCATTTATGATGCTGCAAGTTACTCCATGGCCAAAGTGGCTAACTTTATTCATGGCTCTAGTTGGATATGGCCCTCCACTGTCACATGGGAGTTCAATGAGATAAAAAAACTCCAAGTTACCTGCTATCAACCCTATGTCTTATTTTATTAAGATTAATTTTTAAGAGTTTATTTTTATTTTTATTATATTTTACTTTTTTTTTAGCTCTTTAGTTTTATATTTATATTAGATTTTTAGTGTTTATTTCTTTTATTTTATTATTTGAGTTTTATTTTTTAGATTAGGATTTTATATTTAGTTAATTTTATTTTTAAGTTTGTTTCGGTCGTTTGTTTTTACCTCTTAAGTCTGAATCTGAACCATTTAGACTTAAGAGGTATCAAAAAGTGTTTGTTTTTTTAAATGATTAAGAGGTTAACGGTCATATTTGCCTCTTAATGATTAAGAGGTAGAATTGGGTCTGAAGTCTGAATCTGAAGTCTGAATCAGTCTAAATACATTCATTCAGAAGTATATTCAGACGTAAACAGATTCAGTCTTCAGATTTCAGATTCAGACTTCAGATTCAGATAAAAAAACAAACGTAACCTTTGAGTTAGTTAGTTAGTTTTATTCTTTTTTTAGGTGTTCAAATTAAACACACACACACCATCACCCAAATCAACTCACTCACACACACCCTAACTATCCTACACACCCGTACACCTAATTAACACCCTCACCCACACTCCACTATCTTACACCCTCACCACACCTTATACCCCCTCACCATCTTCCCCACCCAACAGCCCTCTCCAGCCAGCTATACTCAACCCCGGAGCTCCGATACCTTTCCTCCCCATCCCCCTGTCTCGGGTCTCCTGCCAGCCCTACTGGCGCCCCCTCGCCCCCTCCCACCTCGGACCAACCCAATCCCTGCATCCATTACAAACCCGAAACCACCCCAATCAGGCCTTTAAACCCATTTCAATATCAAGACCCATTTGAACCAAAATAAAATCGTGCCTGCTCTTTCTAAAACAATAAACCAAAGACCAAATAAACCAAAACTAAATATACTCACATGTTTTAAAACCCTTTTACCCCCTTTTCCCCAAATTAACCCCAACTAACTTAATTTCCATTTTCCAAAAATAACCCTCACACCTCTCAACCCCATAATCAGATTTTTATTCCCTCACACTCTCATTACCTCACACAATCCATGACACACCCAAACCACAGGCACACCCAAGTATAATTCCCAATTTAACCCTCTATGTCCATATAAAAGAAGACCTCAAGGCCATTTGAAGCCCATCTAGGCTTTTGTAAAGAGAATTCTAGAGAGATAGTTTGGTGAAGGAAATAAATTAGGATAAACAACATTTTGTAAATAGTTTTATTTTATTTTATTTTATTATTTTTTTTTTTTTTTAGAGATTAGTGAGTGATAAATTAGTGAGAAATTCAATTGAGTGTGTTTTTATTATTAAAAATCATTTGGAGGCTCGAATTGAATGGTTGATGTGCAAATTCAAGAATTGAAGTCCAATTTCACTCAAAGAGATTTCATTCGATTGTTCTTCTCTTCTATTTCATTTTATTAGACTTTGATTATTTGTTCATCGTGTTTAATATCATGTTAGGCTAAAGCCCCCTTTCAAGGGGTGAGGTGAACCCTTAATTGATGTTATTTTGATTTAATTAGTTTGATTAATTGAAAATTCCCTTTGAATGTTAATTTTAATCACTCACCCTTAAATTTACGCCTCGAGAGTGAGTAAATGATTTTCAAGAGAAAATCGAAATTCTTGTTATAATACCCATTTTAAATTTGAACTAGAGATAGGGGTTTCTTAAGTGTGGTATTATTACTTGAATTTCAACTCTATTTTTATTTTCTAAGATGTACATAAATTTTGATGAATCGATCCTAGCGGGGATTAATTAAAAAGAGTGTAGATCTATTTTCTAGAGTTGTGGGGGGTTAAACTTAATTTTTTAAAAGATTACTATTAAAATTACACTTGCAACGAGAGTTGATTTGTAATTTTGATATTAATTTGAGAGAATTCAAATAAGTAAATTAATTAATTAGAATAGCTAGAATTTGTGGTGTAGTCCCACTCCTTGATTACTCTCACATTTATTTACCTCACTTTATCTCTTATTTTTGTGTTAGACTTGTTTTTTTTTTTTTTTAGTCACTTTTTAGTTAGTTCTTTACATATTTCATTTTAGTCTAATTTTAGTTTCACCTCATTTCCCAAAAATTGTTTTAATATTTGAAAAGCTAAAAAAAATTTAGAAAAAGTAAAAAAAGCACAAAAAATAAAATAAAAGTGAATTACAATTGAGTTTGTTTCTAGCTTACCACCCTTGAAGTGGATTGATACCCTTACTTACCTCTACACTTTAGTTTGATATTATTTTGTAGGTATTTGAGGATTTTGATTAACTTGGATTCAACGACGACTACACACAAAAGTCAAAGTTATCAAATGGCGTCGTTGCCATTCTTGGGAGCGTCAAGCACTTGGAGCGGATTTCAGCTTGTAGTTCATTTATTTTTTGCACTTTTATTTTTAGTACAATTTTTGCATTTTATTAGAAGGCTTTATTAGGAGCTTATTACCTTGCTTGTATTTGAAACCCCGGTTCGAACAGGAGGAGTACGTCATGCTAATGTGCCTTGGATGATCCACATCTCAGGGTCAGGCGCCGATGAGCACATTGAACTATCCATGTGGCTGAGAGCCCTCACAGCCCAGGCACAACGACGCAATTATCAGGGGCGCGCTCTACCACTGAGCTAATAGCCCATCGTGCGAGCCTCCCACTGGGGGCCTGCTATGCCAAAAGCGAGAGAAACCTCATCCCTCTCTTTCCTTTTTTCGCCCCCATGTCGCCACACGGGGGGGCATGGGGACGTAAAAAAGGGGATCCTATCAACTTGCGGTGCATAGAGACACCATTTATTTTTCATTTGAATTTGTAATAATCGAAGACAAGCGTGATTGGGAAACCGGACAAGGTAGAGAGAGGGCGTCCAAAGGCGAGGATTTTGAAGCCTCTCTACCTTGGGTCGGACTCCCGGGGACGACTGAGATAGGCATAATCTCCCCCCGATCGACTCAATTTTTTTGGCATCCCATGGCGTAAAAACCGTGGGAGGTACATTTCTTAAACCCTCGTGCCTCTCCTGTTAGCGAGTCAATTATTGTGTGTACTTGTGTTCTCTTATGTGATTTTATTCTCGCATTTATTTTCGAATGGTGTGATGAATTAAATTGCTAAGACCTATACCCGGTCACTCACGAGAAGGGATTTCATCACCCGACTCACTCGCTTACCATTGTGTGCTACCCTAGCCATCATTGATATACCCGTTTATATTCTAGGAGGGTCGCCTCCACAACGGACGACCCTAAGAGGGGCCGACCCTTCACCAGGCCCCAACTGGCCTTCACCAGACCCAGACGACCCTACGAGGGGCCGACCCTTCACCAGGCTCCAGACGACCCTGCGAGGGGCCGACCCTTCACCAGGCTCCAGACGACCCTACGAGGGGCCGACCCCTCGCCAGGCTCCGGCCGACCCTACGAGGGTACGACAGTACGAGGACAGAATCAAGCCAGACTCACTACCGGAAGAAACTTTGCCCTCGGCCTCGGCTCATAGGCCGAGGATGATATCATGACAGCGCGTGGTTTGGGAGACGCGTGGAACAGTGCGCGTGAGGCTCATATGACACGCGGAAGACCGTTACAACTGAATCACCCCTCACGTGAGGGAATATCATGTCATCATTTGGCATCTACAGATGTCAACAGGGGATTGGCTAGATCATTATTCACATGCACCATGCTTACCTGGGGGGGTACACTACACCCCCCAAGACCTATATATACTTGTCACCTACAACCCTACAGGGGATCGATCCATGAACAGTAGCCCTAGATAAAACTCTGCTTGTACACACACAGTAGAGAGAGAGAGAGGGTTATGTGCATTGTATCCAAGGCCATTAGTGCCCATACTTAGTGGATCACACACTCACAGTGGATGTAGGCCAAATTGGCTGAACCACTATACATCATTGTCTTATTTCCTCTTATACTCATCCCCTTCTATACACTTATACATCTCTATGGCTGCCATGGTTACCACTGTTTGAGCTCACTATCACTTATCTGGTGGTGCTGAATCTCAGCATCATCAGTTTGGCGCCGTCTGTGGGAACGAGAAGACATCTCTTCCTTTGTACAGCTTGACCTCACTGGGCACTCTGGTGGTGAACCAACACTCCCCCTGAGAGGAGGTGTTTCACCATTGAAAGAGACCCACTAAGGTTCCCAAGCTCACTAGTATTTTCTTCAGTTCAACTTTTCATAGCTCAAGCACATGGCACCTGAGATGCCACCCCCACCTCTTCCCCCACCGGATGAGGGGGGAAGACCCAGTTCCAGTCAACCGCCGCCTCAGTCTGAGATGGCAGATGTGGCAGCAGCCCTAAAGTCTCTGGCAGCCAGCCAGCGGATGATGCAGGAGCAGTTCACAGCCCTAAGTCAGAACATACTGAGACCACCAGGGGTCTCACCTGAGATGATTACTCCGGCAGCAGCTCCAGGACATCATGAGGCCAGGGGACCACCCCAGGCACCACATAAAGACCTGCCACCCCCTCAGCGGCGTAGGGATGTTGCTGACCCCCGGCGTTTACGCCTGGGGAGGCAAGGAAACCCTTGCCCTGAGGACAGGTATGAGGATCTGGAGGAAGAAGAGGCTCCAGTAGAATGCTGGGAGCCATATGAGGTCTCCAACAATACAGTACGACCCCTCCAGGACAGTAGAGGAAAGTGCGGGAGACCAAACCCTGATGATCGCCCAAGAGGCTCTGCTTTTGACCGCCTGAGCAGGGGGTCGGCTTTCGAGAGGCTGGGCCCAGTGAATGACCTGCGAGACAAGTTGTCCAAGTCAAGAAGCGCAGCGAGATCTAGGAAAGAAGCAGAAGGCCGACCCCAAAGACGGGATGACGGCCAAAGGGAAGTAAATAGCCGACACAGGCCTGCCATGGCGGGGCCCTCCATCCACCTCCGAGAGGCAGCAGGGGATAACATCGGCCAGGCCGACCCTGTGAGGCCTTGGAATGACTCAATCCGGAGGTTAGAGGATAAGATTGGCGACATACTGAAGAGCCGGGACCCTCTTCAGAGGGGATACACCATGGGCTCACCCTTTGTGGCAAAGATAGTCAACTTCCCCACGCCATCGAAGTTCAAGCCTCCCGTGGTCACCCCAAGATACGATGGGAGCACCAACCCTGTCCACCACGTGGAAATGTATCAGTCGGCGGCAGACATATACTCTATCTCAGATGAGATGAGGTGTCGTGCCTTCTCTGGTACCTTGACAGGGGCTGCGCATGTTTGGTACACGTCTCTTCCAAAAAATTCTATTGGAAACTTTAAGCAGTTGGCAGACCTGTTCATCCATAATTTCTGCTTTGGGGTGAGGCCACAGAAGAAGACCACACACCTGCTCTATGTTAAGCAGGGAAAGAACGAGACTCTGAGAGACTACATAGCCAGATTCAATAAAGAGAAGCTGGAGGTGGAAGACTATGAGGAGAGCATAGCTATGACAGCCCTGATTGGAGGGCTCCAAAAGGGGAAGCTATTATGGAAGCTTGCCGAAGACCCTCCGAGGACGATGGCTGAGCTGTTGTCAACAGCAGGGAAGGTGATGAACGCCGAAGAGGCGATGGCCGCAAAACATGAAGACGAAAAAGGAGGTGCAAGTGGGAATAAATACCCCAAGAAGAACAAAGAGGGGAAGAAGAGGACCATGGATGATAAGTTCGCGGGGTACACCCCTCTGACGGTCAGCTGTGAACAGATCCTCAATGAGATAAAGAGTGACCGGACACTGAAGTGGCCTGAGAAGCTGAGGGCAGCCCCCGGCAAGAGAAACAGGAACCTGTGGTGTGAATTTCACCAAGACCACGGCCACGTAACAGACAAATGCTTTGCTCTGAAAGATGAGATTGAGAAGATGCTGAAGGAAGGGAAGCTCAGAAAGTACGTCGACAAAGACGACTGCAAGAGGGGCCGAGGGGACGACCCCAGAAAGAAGCGAGTCGATGCTTGCAGAGAAGGTCCTCAAAAAAGAGGGGACGACCCCTCTGATGATGAGGACGACCCCGACCTGCCGCCGAGAGACGACCACGGCCCTGTCAAGAGGCTCAATATGATCTCGCTCGGGGTGGGAATGATCTCCGGGGGACTTGCAGGAGGAGGGTCTGAGGTCGCCGACAGGAAGGCCCATGTCGCTGAGGCTAAGGCAGTGATGAAGACGGTGCACTCAACCTCCGTAGAGGTCAAGTCAGAAAAAAGGAAGAAGGTTGATATGGACACTTTGATTGTGGGATTTTCAAGAATGGACTTCAAGGGCCTATTGGCCCCGCATGATGACCCTCTCGTCATCACCACCAGGGTGCACGGGTGCGAAGTGCCGAGGATCCTGGTGGATGGGGGCTCATCCGCAGATGTGATGTTCTGGCCATGCTTCAAGGCCTTGGGCCTCAGTCGTGCCAGACTTGTCCCCTACCATCATCCATTGATTGGGTTCAGTGGGGAGAAGGTTCACCCCCTAGGAATATATGAGGCTGATGTCAGGATGGGGGACGAGTGGCCGAGATGGCTCACCAAGAGGGTCAGTTTCTTTGTGCTGGATGAGCATGTGTTTTCGGCATACAACATCATACTGGGACGTGTGGCCCTCAAGGGGTTTGAAGCTGTGCCGTCTACGGTCCACCAGATGGTTAAGTTCCCTACCCCTTATGGGGTGGGGGAAGTTCAGGGAGACCAGACGACAGCGAGAGAGTGCTACTACAACTCCGCTGAAGAAAGGGAGGCACACAAGAGGGCTACAGCCACTTACAACATTGATACCCTAGACCCCAGGGACGAGACGAAGCTCAAAAAAGGAGAGGCCGCTGAGGAGGTAGAACCCATCATCCTCGATGAGGATGACCCGGGAAAAACCGTCCAAGTTGGCAAATCTCTGAAGCCCAGTATCAAGGAAGACCTCATCAAACTGTTAAGGAGAAGGCGAAGCGTCTTCGCGTGGAGTCATGTAGATATGCCAGGGATCGACCCTAAAATCATGTGCCACAAACTCAATGTGGTAGAGGGAGTGAAGCCGGTAAAGCAGAAGAGGAGGATTTACTCTAGAGAAAAGTATGAGGTCATCAGGGATGAGGTTAAAAAATTAGAAGACGCTGAATTTATCAGAGAGGTCATCTACCCTGAGTGGCTGTCCAATGCAGTCATCGTCCCAAAGGCCAACGGCAAGTGGAGAATGTGCGTGGACTTCACAGACCTCAACAAGCATTGTCCCAAAGACAGCTTCCCTCTCCCCCGCATCGACCAGATGGTAGACGCTACCGCAGGCCATGAGCTCATGAGTTTCATGGATGCCTACTCAGGGTATAACCAGATTTTCATGAACCCCGAGGACTCAGAGATGACCGCCTTCATCACTGACAAGGGGACATACTGTTACAGGGTAATGCCCTTTGGCCTAAAAAATGCGGGGGCAACGTACCAGCGCCTCGTAAACAAAATGTTCGAAGACCAAATTGGGAAGTCTATGGAGGTTTACGTAGATGACATGCTGACTAAGAGTCTGAAGGCAGAGGATCATGTGGCAGACCTGGAAAGGACCTTTAATACAATGGACAAATACAAAATGAAGCTCAATCCGGCCAAGTGTGTCTTCGGGGTCGGAGCGGGGAAGTTCTTGGGATTCATTGTCAATCAAAGAGGCATCGAGGCCAATCCTGAAAAGATAAAGGCCCTTATTGAGATGAAGACCCCCAAGTCCATTAAAGACGTTCAGAGGCTCACAGGGAGAGTGGCTGCCTTGAACAGATTTGTGTCAAGGGCTACAGACAGGTGTCTACCATTCTTCAAGATCCTCAGGAAAGCCTTTGAATGGAGCGAAGAGTGTGATGAGGCTTTCAAGCAGCTGAAATCATACTTAGGGTCTCCCTTGCTGCTGTCACGACCCGTGGAGGGTGAACGACTGTACGTGTACCTTGCTGTCTCAGAATCCGCTATCAGTGCAGCAATCGTAAGAGACGAAGATGGGATACAGAAGCCCGTATATTTCAACAGCAAGGCACTCCAGGGGGCAGAGCAGAGATACCCGAGGATGGAGAAGTTGGCCTATGCCTTGATCCATGCCTCAAGGAAGATGAAACCATACTTCCAGTCCCATACTATGGTCATCCTTACTGACTCTCCTCTTAGGCAGGTCCTACACAAGCCTGAAAAATCAGGAAGGCTAATGACCTGGGCTATAGAGTTGGGGGAATTTGACATTGTGTATCAGCCTAAGACAGCCATTAAGGGGCAAGCTTTGGCAGACTTCGTGGCTGAGTTCACATGGGAAGAAGATGAGGCCGAGGGTGAGACCCTCGGGAAGGCAGATACAGAAGACACACCCGCAGAAATGGCTGAGACGAGCACCGCTGGAAGGAAAGTGACTGAAAACGAAGAGGGAAGATACATCTTTAGACAGGGGTCCCTCTCTGAGGGAAATTTTTCTGAAGGAAAGACTCCGTGGAGCCTCTTCGTTGACGGGTCCTCCTGTGATAGCGGAAGTGGTGCTGGACTGATACTATCAGCACCCGATGGCACAGACGTCGAGTACGCCCTGAGGTTCAATTTCAAAGCCTCCAACAATGAGGCTGAGTATGAGGCCTTGATAGCTGGCCTCTCCTTAGCCAAATCCCTTAGTGTCAGCCAAATTTTGGTTCACAGTGATTCAAGGCTGGTGGTGAATCAGATACTAGGAGCCTATGAGGCCAAAGACGAGAGGATGGCTAGGTATCTTGATAAGGTGAGGTCATTGCTAAAAAACTTCAAAGAAGTGAAATTCAAGAGGATACCTAGGCTCGACAATGGCCGTGCTGACGCACTTGCAAGGTTGGCCTCAGCTACTAGGACAGACATAAGGAGGACAGTCCCGGTAGAAATTTTGCTTCGACCAACTATCGAAGACAACGAGGGAACACTTGGCATTTGCATGAATGTTTCTCAAGAACCTTCATGGATGGACCCCCTGATCAGATACATTAGAGGGGGAGAGATGCCAGAAGCAAGCCAAGAGAGGAAGAAGCTGAGATACAGGGCTGCAAAGTTCGCTGTCATCGGAGACACGCTGTACAAAAAGGGGTTTCTGCTCCCCTTACTTAGGTGTGTGCATCCCTCAGAGGTCCCTTCCATTTTGCAAGACGTGCATGAAGGGTCGTGCTCAAGCCATATTGGGGGTAGATCCTTGGCAAAGAGGGTGATCACCCAAGGCTACTGGTGGCCGACCTTAGGAAAAGATGCTGCCGCATACGTTAAAAAGTGTGACAAATGCCAGAGATTTTCCACCATCCCTCACCAGCCCCATCAGCCTCTCACCTCCATTACATCCCCATGGCCATTTGCAGTGTGGGGGATTGACCTTGTAGGACCCTTACCGAGGGCAGTCAATAACTATCGGTTTCTCATCGTAGCAATTGACTACTTTTCAAAGTGGGTAGAGGCTGAGCCAATGGTCACGATCACAGAGCAGAAGACCTTTCAGTTCATTTGGAAAAATGTAATATGCAGATATGGTCTACCCAACACCCTCATCTCGGATAACGGGACTCAGTTCAAGAATGCCTCTCTGCAGAAGTACTGTGAGAGGGTAAGTATCAAACAATTTTTCTCCACCCCAGGCCGACCTCAGGCCAATGGGCAAACCGAAGTTACGAATAGGACAATCCTAGATGGGATTAAGAAGAGGCTTGAGGAGGCAAAAGGAAGATGGGTCGAGGAGTTATATGCAGTGTTGTGGGCGTACAGGACGACAGTAAGGACCTCTACTGGGGAGACCCCATTCATGTTGGCTTATGGGTCAGAAGCAGTCATCCCCACCGAAGTCGAGTTTCCCACTCATAGGGTCCAAATGTATGACCCCCAGGGAAATACAGAAGAGAGGAGACTTGACCTAGACCTGATTGAGGAAAGAAGGGAGGATGCTGAGATAAGGCAAGCTTCCTACCAGCAGAGGACCGCAAATTTTTACAACCAAAGGGTGAAACAGAGGCCTATCGCAGTGGGAGACTTGGTTCTTAAAAAGACTTGGCAGAAACCCAACAAGCTCCATCCTAATTGGCATGGCCCATATAGGGTCATCGATGAAGTTGTCCCGGGGACCTACAGGCTAGAGAACCTGGAGGGGGAACCTTTCTCAAACCCCTGGAATGCAGATCATTTGAAAAAATACTACCAGTAGTGTTGTAAGGTCTTGATAAGCCATAGTTGTAATAAGCATTGTTTCGACAGAACACATTGAAGATTAATGAGAAGTATCAGTGTTTCCCTCATCCAGTGGTTATCAGTTCTAGTATACATGCAAGGAAGTTGATCCCTCGGCTATAATGGGGACCAGCGGAGGGGACGACCCCTCCACTCTCCTCAAAAAAGACGAGGGAAGACTACATTAAAATCCATTAAATTGGAAAGTTGATCCCTCGGCTATAATGGGGACCAGTGGAGGGGACGACCCCACCACAGTCCTCAAGAAAGACGAGGGAAGACTTTGTTAAAAACCATTAATTTGGTAAGTTGATCCCTCGGCTATAATGGGGACCAGTGGAGGGGACGACCCCACCACAGTCCTCAAGAAAGACGAGGGAAGACTTTATTAAAATCCATTAATTTGGAAAGTTGATCCCTCGGCTATAATGGGGACCAGTGGAGGGGACGACCCCTCCACTCTCCTCAAAAAAGACGAGGGAAGACTACATTAAAATCCATTAAATTGGAAAGTTGATCCCTCGGCTATAATGGGGACCAGTGGAGGGGACGACCCCACCACAGTCCTCAAGAAAGACGAGGGAAGACTTTGTTAAAAACCATTAATTTGGTAAGTTGATCCCTCGGCTATAATGAGGACCAGTGGAGGGGACGACCCCACCACTGTCCTCAAGAAAGACGAGGGAAGACTTCAAAATCCATTAAATTGGAAAGTTGATCCCTCGGCTATAATGGGGACCAGTGGAGGGGACGACCCCACCACAGTCCTCAAGAAAGACGAGGGAAGACTTTGTTAAAAACCATTAATTTGGTAAGTTGATCCCTCGGCTATAATGGGGACCAGTGGAGGGGACGACCCCACCACAGTCCTCAAGAAAGACGAGGGAAGACTTTGTTAAAAACCATTAATTTGGTAAGTTGATCCCTCGGCTATAATGAGGACCAGTGGAGGGGACGACCCCACCACTGTCCCCAAAAAAGACGAGGGAAGACTTAAAAAACCATTAAATTGGAAAGTTGATCCCTCGGCTATAATGAGGACCAGTGGAGGGGACGACCCCACCACTGTCCTCAAGAAAGACGAGGGAAGACTTCAAAATCCATTAAATTGGAAAGTTGATCCCTCGGCTATAATGGGGACCAGTGGAGGGGATGACCCCACCACAGTCCTCAAGAAAGACGAGGGAAGACTTCAAAATCCATTAAATTGGAAAGTTGATCCCTCGGCTATAATGGGGACCAGTGGAGGGGACGACCCCACAACTGTCCTCAAAAAAGACGAGGGAAGACTTCAAAATCCATTAAATTGGAAAGTTGATCCCTCGGCTATAATGGGGACCAGTGGAGGGGACGACCCCACAACTGTCCTCAAAAAAGACGAGGGAAGACTTTAAAAACCATTAAATTGGAAAGTTGATCCCTCGGCTATAATGGGAACCAGTGGAGGGGACGACCCCACCACTGTCCTCAAGAAAGACGAGGGAAGACTTTAAAATCCATTAAATTGGAAAGTTGATCCCTCGGCTATAATGAGGACCAGTGGAGGGGAAGACCCCACCACTGTTCTCAAGAAAGACGAGGGAAGACTACATAAAAATCATTAATTTGGTTCATTGAACCCTCGGCTATAATGAGGACCAGTGGAGGGGACGACCCCACCACTGTTCTCAAGAAAGATGAGGGTAGACTTTATTTAAAAATCATTAATTTGATCATTTGATCCCTCGGCTATAATGAGGCCTGATGAGGGGACGACCCCACATTGGTCCTCAAAAAGACGAGGGAAGGGATAGTATCATCATCATCAACGAAGAAGCAAATTTGCAAGGAACAAACCATAACAGAATTAAATATGGGAGACAGTTGTGAAAGGAAGAGACGATGGTATTAATATAGAGCGTCAAGTGTTTTACAATATACAGAACAAAAATACAAAAACAAGGGTATGGGCTACAGGCAGCCACCCTAGGGGACGACATCAGAGGGCAGAGCCTCAACATCAATGGGAATGGCCTCCTCAGTTACCAGCACCGGATCATCTTCAGATGTGCCGACCCCCTCGATCTGGACTTGGGCCTCCACTTGATTGAGGGCCTCGGCAATTAGGGGGTCGTCCAGTTGAACACCCTCCAATGATGGGCGAACAGAGGAGACGACATCACCAAATCTGAGGACGACCCACCGGCAGGCCGTCCTAATCCCCCTTTCAAGATATTCAAGGCCGAAGCCCTGAAATTCGTCTGAAATCTTGTATGCCTCCACAGCGTCAGTCTCAGCTTTCTTGATGGCCGCCTCCAGATCAGTCTTATGACGGGCCTCCAGGTTGATCAGAGCCTCATCCTTGTCCTTGATCAACAAGTCCTTGTCTTTGAGCAACAAGTCCTTGGCCTGCATATCGGCATCATGCTGCCTCGTCAGCTCATCAAGGACTCTAGCATGCTCAGTCCTTGTGCTCTCCAGCTCGGCCCTAGCAGTGTCCAACTCTGTCCGTAGGTCAGCCTCTTGTTGAATGGCCCTCTCAGCTTCATGGAATTTCTGTTGGTTCTCAGCCATCCACTTGGTGGCAGAGGTGAAGGCACAGACAGACTGCAAGAAAAATGAAGATGCGTCAAGGGGAGCCGAGGGAACACAATGAAATTAAAGGTCAGGACCAATACCTGAGCAAGGGAGTGCAGACCGTAGTCATACACTTTGGCCGGAGGCATCTGCGCCAAGAACTCGAAGTCGGAGGCCGATGGTGCAGAGAACATTGAAGCCTTTGCTGCCCTCAAGTTGGCAATGAGAGATGAGGGGTCGGCCCTCAGATGGGACAGATTTTGAGACCAGAAGGCCCCCATGCTTGATGAAGAGGTTGCTCCTTCAGAGGCCTCGGCCCTGGCCCTCGTCTTAGGGTCAGGACGAGGCTCGACAGGAGCCTCAGGCTCCTTCCTTTTGTGACTAACAGCTGTCGGCTCAACAACTGTCGGCCCTGAGGCCCTTGTCTTCTTAGGAGCTTGCTGAGGCTCCTTCCCCTTCTTCTTTGACAGACCAGCAAGAAGGCTTGGAGCAGTCATATCCCAAAGATAATCTGACACGCCTGCAGGACGACCTGAAAAGGATGCGATGAATCAGAAAAGTTCAGAGATAAAGAGAGAACACTTCAAAAAAAAGTAAAGATGGGAAAATGTTCAGTATAACTCACATAGTTCTGTCAGAGGGCCGACCCTCAGACCAGCTTCTTTAAGGAAGCGAGGGGTCATCAAATCTTCGAACTTTGGGATCTCACCCTCTCTCCCTCGTCCCCTCAGATACTCAACAATATCCCTCTCCTCCAAGCTAAGTCCGGGGTCTGACCTAGCTTTCATGGAAGGGTTAGACCATCTGTAAGGAACCCTCGGAGCATCGGCAGAAGGGGACGCCTCGGTGGAGCTCTCCCATGCCCCAGATATGAAGAAGAACCTTTTCTTCCAATCATGATTGGAAGTTTGAGCTACGTGGAGCAGCTTCTTCTCAGACCTTCTCGCTCCCAGGTGATAGTATCCGGGCTGTTTAGATGAAGAGGTGATATTGTAGCAGGCCAAGAACACGTCGGACGAGGGCTCATCGGTGAAAGCATTTTTCCACAAAGAGATGTACCCCAGAATCGTCCTCCATGAGTTGGGTGGAAGTTGAGAGGGGGAGACGCCCAGAGCCGACAGAATGTCTACAATGGCAGGGTGGAAGGGAAGTCTGACACCTACTTTGAACATTTGCTCGTAGACTGCAACCTCTCCCTCTTCACCCTCAAAAACCCTCTCAGCCTCAGAGGGCACCCTCATAGTTACCTCAGAGGGCACTCCGTAAATATGCCTCCATATCAGAAGGTCCCTATCCCTAACAGAGGAGATAAAAGACGAGGCATGGGAGGTATCAACCTCATCATCTGTATCATCGTCCTCATCCTCCTCATCACCTGCAGGAGGACCCTGAGGAAATGCCATTTGGAAGGCGTTGGGGGATAGGGTTGTCACAGGGACAGCCTCAGAGGGGATCGTACCCTCGGCCTCTCGGGAAGGGCTAAGGTCAGGTGAGTCCCTTCTACCAGAAGTTCCAGCACCAGTTGGAGAGAAGGCTCTCTCATCCATTTCGCTTTGTTTGGAAGTGTCGGCCGGACGAGATGACGACCCACAAGACTCAGAGGGTTCAGATGGTCTTATGGTGGCAAGAGGAATGGGAAAGATGGGTCGTACCCAATTAGGGTCGGCCCCTCGTCTCCTCTCTTCCTCCTCCTCTATCCGTCTGATCTCGGTAAATAGCTTCTCTCTCAAGGACGGGAATTCAGACACCAGGTTGTAAAGCCTCCTAAGCATTAAGGGGAAGACCCTACACTTAAAGAAATTATACTAGACTTGGCTAATTCAACCACAAACACTTGGGAGATTGACCAGGGTTGACCTTTGGATTAAATAAAGAACTCAAGGGTTTTCGTCAAGAACGTTCGAAGAACTAGTGACTGGAGAAGACACCGGAAAAAGCTATGGGGGAGCTCTAAGAACCAGACGACCTACGACCCTAAAAAACAAACAGAAATGAAGGCAAAAGAAAACGCGTGGTGAAAGAGGTTACCTGATGAGAAGAGGGCAAGAACGCTGCTGAAACCTGGGAAATCGGAGGCTGAAGTGGCAATGGAAACTGGTTCTAGAGAGAGAATAACCTTGGGCGCGAAGAAGAAGAAGATGAAGAGAGATTTTGAAAATCTTTTAAATACTTTGGTAATGAGTGGACCCATTTACCAAAGAAAGCTATAATTAGGGCACAAGGCCCCAAGCATACTGCACAGCCGCCCTGCCTTGGAAACTGGAACGTCAATGAGTATCTGCACAGGTGTCACTCACCTAACTGATCATACCTGCATCTCAATTTCAACATTATCCCTCAGCCATCTCAACGGCACCTATGGCTAAGGGCTGGGGGGTGATTGATATACCCGTTTATATTCTAGGAGGGTCGCCTCCACAACGGACGACCCTAAGAGGGGCCGACCCTTCACCAGGCCCCAACTGGCCTTCACCAGACCCAGACGACCCTACGAGGGGCCGACCCTTCACCAGGCTCCAGACGACCCTGCGAGGGGCCGACCCTTCACCAGGCTCCAGACGACCCTACGAGGGGCCGACCCCTCGCCAGGCTCCGGCCGACCCTACGAGGGTACGACAGTACGAGGACAGAATCAAGCCAGACTCACTACCGGAAGAAACTTTGCCCTCGGCCTCGGCTCATAGGCCGAGGATGATATCATGACAGCGCGTGGTTTGGGAGACGCGTGGAACAGTGCGCGTGAGGCTCATATGACACGCGGAAGACCGTTACAACTGAATCACCCCTCACGTGAGGGAATATCATGTCATCATTTGGCATCTACAGATGTCAACAGGGGATTGGCTAGATCATTATTCACATGCACCATGCTTACCTGGGGGGGTACACTACACCCCCCAAGACCTATATATACTTGTCACCTACAACCCTACAGGGGATCGATCCATGAACAGTAGCCCTAGATAAAACTCTGCTTGTACACACACAGTAGAGAGAGAGAGAGGGTTATGTGCATTGTATCCAAGGCCATTAGTGCCCATACTTAGTGGATCACACACTCACAGTGGATGTAGGCCAAATTGGCTGAACCACTATACATCATTGTCTTATTTCCTCTTATACTCATCCCCTTCTATACACTTATACATCTCTATGGCTGCCATGGTTACCACTGTTTGAGCTCACTATCACTTATCTGGTGGTGCTGAATCTCAGCATCATCAATCATAAAATTTAATATTCATCAACTAGGTAGCCCAATAGGAGAAAATTTTGCAAAGGCGATCACTCAAATAATTCCGTGATTTTGTATCGCCCGCGGACTTAATTAAAATTTGACTACCCTTTTATTAAATTTAAAGATAAAAATTGGCTATGTGTTAGTTAGGTATTATCCTTTACTTGCGTGTGTCCAATTCGAATTTTTGGTAGTCGGTTTTAGTGAGTTCGTTAAAAAAAAAGAGTCCAAATATTTTTCCCGCTCTTTTCTTCCAAAAATATTTTCTTCCTTTTATTTTTCAAAAAAATCCAAAAATATTTTCTTTCTCTCATTTTTAGAAAAATCCAAAAATATTTTCTTTCCTTTTGAAAAAATTTAAAAATAAAAAAATATATTTTTCTCGTCATGGCCGAAGAACGTCCTTTACGAGACTACTTTGGTCATTTCCCATTGACACGCGACACGTGTCAAAGTGATCCCGAGTCGTCTCTTTATGATATTCTTTGTGGTTTAACCTCTTTCACGAGTACCGTTGATACTCTTGACCCATTTATGCACGCACCTCATATTCCATCACCCTCGATGTCAAGTGTCGGCGTGTCGTGTACTTTCTCGTGCACCCATTGTTCCTATGCCAATCACTCGTCCCATGAGTGTCCATACTTTTTATATCCATCCGAACCCACCATGGAACATGTGTATCCATATGACACTGTTCCGGAACCCACCTCAGCCTTCTATCCCGATATACCTAATTTCGAGTGTTGTGAGTACCCAAGTCATTCGTGGAGGCCTGATCAACCTTTCACGCAATACGAATCCCAACCCAATGTGGAGGATCCTCACATGTTCCAACAGTCGTCATGGAAACCTTGTACACCCGTTCACAATCAGTCCACTCACTACGCTGTGACACCCCGCTTAAAATAATAACGGGTCGCCAGCCCTATACTACATTAAATCAGGAATCTCAGATGGATCATTCTCAGCATCTACTGACGATACTAAAATAAATAAGGCTAACTACCCAAAACTATAGAAGCGGATGCCAAAATTAAAATAAAACATACAACGGATATCAACCCAACAATATAGAACGACTAGAAAAGGTAGAATGCACACAACTACCATGATAAAAGAAAGTGCTAGAATTAAAATAAAATGAGTACACAAAAGGAAATATACCTGAATAAGTTGTAGGGTCACAGACAGTACAACAACCATAAGAGAGAAATAAAAACAGCTACATATAACTCTTGGGTATAAACCCGATATACAACATGAATCCTACCTAGATTTTCAAAGAAAAAGAAAGCGACAACAATCTAAATCCCGCCACAGTCCGCAACTGCTACGGCTCCCAAGACTCTGGATATAAAAGCATCTGGTATCCATGCGGTAGGACACCTGTAGTAAACAATATATATATAGCAAAAGAGAAATATAAACGGGTCATAGCCCAAGGTGTAAAACTGTTTGCAGCAAGTGTGTTAACCGTGTATAATAAATATAAATGCACTATTTCATAATTAAAGTGGAGTCGCACTCTCGTAAAACCCCCAAACTCACCTCTCTTCTACAGCGCGCACCTAATCGTGTCCTGGAAGCTTAATTAAGTTACCCCACCCATATAAGGACAACCTACCTTACCATACGCACGGCCCATACCCGCATGACCTTGTAATACCCCGTATTTTTATGCTATATTTAATTTGGGGATTTATTAAATTTAATGTGATGATTTATTTAATAAAAATCCGAAAATTAATTATGTTATAATTATTAACGTGACTAGAGTTAGTAATTATGGGAAACTTGTTGAATATTACTAATGAGCATAGTAATATATTATATTGGTTATATTGAATGTCATAAGTGAATTAAATGACTATTTCGGAAATTTAAGTCGGGACGTGCCAGTGCCACGTCGGGACTAATTATGTTAATTAAAAAGTGAATATTTTATAAGTTGTCCGTATGGTCGTTTTGAGTGCGCCAACGCGTCCGGAAAGGTCGAGATAGTCAGAAAAGTGTACCCGGGGGTTTAGTTTGGGTCTCGGGATATTTTTAGGCTTAATTAGTGACCCGGGAGGGCATTTTGGTCATTTTACAAAATAGGGTAATTAAACCCACGAATTTCAGCCATCCTTAGCAGCCATTTAAGTCAGCCTTTTAGGGTTAGAACACTCATAACCCTAGAACGGCCATTGGAGAAGAGAGGAGAGAGCTCTCAAGGTGATTCAAGGCCCAAAACACCACCGATTCCACCGCCGTCACCACCAACGCGTAGATCGCGAGGAGGAGAACGCAACCACACCAATATCAGCAGGAAACCAGACCTCTGAAATCCCAGGCAAGTGTTTAACTTGCGTATTTTCGTTGGTGCAATAATCATATTAGTGTAGGAATGATTAGGAGTATAATTAAAGGAAGAAAACCCCAATTTTTGATAGGGATTTGCATGTAGAAATCGTTATAACCATATTCTGAAAATAATATGTGAAGTAGATGATCAACCCACGAATTTGTGATGTTATGTTAGAAGGAAATTCTGGAGAAAACTGATTAGAACAGAAGTTAAGAAAACATAGGGTTCTTGATGATTAGATGAGATTTTAGGTTGTTTAATCATGTTTAATGATGGTTATATGCATGCTTAACGTTAGAAACATCTGGAAATATATTCCCATGATTGTAGTATAAGTTTTGGGACGATTAGTGTTGGAAATTATGGATTTGAATGAAGAATATTAGTCAAACCCGTAACTGCACTTCTGCAGAAATCGAAATACCTGTTTGATCGATCGATCGAACCTAGAGCGTCGATCGATCG
Organism: Sambucus nigra; assembly: GCA_949130495.1. Lineage (NCBI taxonomy): Eukaryota > Viridiplantae > Streptophyta > Magnoliopsida > Dipsacales > Adoxaceae > Sambucus > Sambucus nigra. Next base: position 94,290,973 of record OX422216.1, on the reverse strand, counting down.
AAGGTTCGATCGATCGAGCCCCAGACGTCGATCGATCGACCCCTCCTGGCAAACTCTTTTTCCCCTTGTTTAATTAGCTGAATTAATTTACCGTGGAATATTTCTTGGGCATTATAAATAAAAGGATTTGGGAGATATTGAGGACCAGTAGGGTATAGGGATAAATGTTAGAACCTTTAATCTTCAACGAGAAGGGTAATTATGGGATATTTACTTTAGGTTGAATTTATGAAACTTAAGGGTGAGGTGCGTAAGAGAGTTACGTTGGAATCAAATAAAGTCACTTACTGAATTTTAGATTGGTAAGGATATGATCCATGAGCATTAGGTAATGAGTGAGAAAACTCTTCGAGTTAAGGTTAGAGACGAAACCTTATACGTAATCATAATAATGAGAAATTAAAGATAAATGTTGTAATTATGGGTAAGGAGAGTGACCTATATTAACATAATGAAATTGGTATATTTATATGATTGTGTGTACATATATTATATACATGTGAAAAACTTACCCGCGCTACTTGCTATCCCTGAGGTTACCGCGCTGGGACGATCTTATCCTGTGTTGCTTTATGGGGGATATTGATTCGTACCCTAGAAGATAGAGATCCTAGGTACGGGCTATCAGATTGATAGTCGGACGGTCCTAAGAGACGTGTGGGTATGTACTGACCTCTTGGACTTGGAATCTATGCTTCGCCTCAACGTTGTTTTATATATGTTAATACAGTTCGAGAGTGATTCCGAACTTGTATTTCCCTTTGTGTGAGCGATACGGGGATTGGATAGCAGAGTATGCCCGCACCATAGTTTAGTTGGGGTGCTGTTATATATATATATATATATATATTATCCGAGTAGTTAATATATATATACGAGATTATATACTTTAACTGCCTACTGGGATTTGATAAGTAGGACATAGTTGTTGACACTATAATAAATACTTGTTTTGTGAAAGTATGAGAATGCACTGGTAAACTTTAAAATTTAATGAAGCTAAAACGAGAGTATTGCTACTAATTGGAAGTAACCTTTTTAAAACATTGTCATCGTTCGGTTTTGAAAGCTTATGAGTAAGTTAAGATAAACTAGACTATTTGGGAAGGTTAGTACGATAGGCGTGCACATTAGAAGAGAGGTGAGAATTTCTCAAGAGAGTGTCGAACTAATATGAATTGCATTGGCCTGTATCAATTTAAATACTTGCTTAACGTATTTTATAAATCAAACACACTTTTGGGCCCTGACCCGTTTCTTTCTCTCTCTCTCCCTTGTGTATATATATGTATATTTTCAGGTGCTCAGCCACAGGGGCGTCTTGCTTAGGATCCTTTGAGAAGAACGAGCTGCAGCTTAGGTGGAAGTTGCAGGTCACTTGAGTAGACGGCTTCTATTATTGACTCCACTCTCATTACTCTCATTTATTGGGCACGTGTCGCCCCTTTCAGCATTTCATTTATTGTTGGGATTTTATATTTCAGTTATTCCAGTATTGTTTTACGGGATTTATTCAGGATGGTTTATGATTTTTAGTTTTATATTGTTGACATTCGATTGGTGAATGTATGGTTTTATTTTAGTTCATCGTGGTGTGATTCTATATTGTAGAAATGTTGTTTTGAATTAATAAATATTTTCTTTAATTAAAATTTGGAAGTTTGTATGAAAAATGGTTTTGACACTTAGCTTAATTATTTAGGGTGTTAAATTGGAAAAATTATTTTTATCAACAGTGATGCTGAGAATGAACCAACTGTTTACCTTGATTTAATTTAATAAAGGAGTGATCGCCCGGTATTTAATTAGGCGGGGTGTCACAGGTGGTATCAGAGCATCAGGTTCTAGTGTCCTTAGGATCTGTACGGCTTATTTCGCTTTCAGCTTAACGTTTTTGCTATAGAGCCCTATTTTTAGGATTGGTTGTATTCCTGCTTTTACGTTTAAGTCTTCAGTTAATTGAGATTCGATGATAACTGTAGACTGATAAATTTTGTTCACGTTTCAGATGCCTCCGAGACGTTCTCCGAAAGATAGGCGTGCCCAGGCCGAGCAACCAGCAGCTCCGGCACCAGGCACAATGAATGCTAATGAAGTAGCCGCCATAGTCGCTCAGGCGGTGAATGCCGCGATAGCAATGACTCAACAGGCTCCACCCCAGGTTCAGGCAGTGGCGCCAGTACCAGCACAGCTTCCATCTGCATGGGAGAGGGTTCGGGATGCTTTTCAGAAAGCACATCCCCCTGAGTTTTCTGGTAGCTCCGATATTGTTACTGTCAGCCAATGGAAGAAAGACATCCAGCGGCATCTTCGCATGTATGAGTGTACCGAGGTACAAAAGCAGTTATTGGCTTCTTTTAAGCTGGTGGGAGCCGCATTACAGTGGTGGGAGTCCACTACTACTTTGGAGGAGAGGGACACGATCCCTATTCAGATGTTCTGGGAGCGGTTTGACCGCAAGTACTTTCCACCCGCAGTGCAGACTGAGATGAGGCGGAGATTACTAAATCTGAAGCAGGAGAACCTTACTGTAGCCGAGTATGAGGAGGAGTTCACGAGACTTCTCACTATTGTGCCAGATGAGGCACCCACTGAGGGCAAGAAAATTTTGCTGTTCGTCGACGGGTTAGCTTGGAGGATCCGTCAGCACCTTATTGGGAATCTATCCCTGAGTACTTTCACTGACGTACTCAATGCAGCGTTACTACATTGCCAGGATCACCGCTTCCACCTTCAGGGAAGCAAGAGAGCAGGAGAGTCCAGCCAGCAGGGCAGGACCGGGGGTAATAGTGCCGGTGGGGCACCAACTCATGGACAGACTCGTCAGCACGAGCAGAGTTCCCATCAGGGGGACCCTGCTAAGCGATTCCATTCGGGTGATCCCAGGCAGGGAAATGGGGGTTATAGGCAGGGCCAGCAGGGCCAGCCTAATCAGCAGGGTCAACACCGACCGCAGGGACAGCAGCTGGGCCAGCAAGGCCAACAGCGTGCACATCAGGGCCAACAGGGCCAATGGCGTGGAGGTAACGGCCAGCAGGGCCGTGGTCAGCAGGGACAGAGGGGAGGTAATTTCAGAGGCCGGTGTTTTGTGTGCGGTAAGCACGGCCATAAGCGTCAGGATTTCCCAGAGGGCGATAGGGCCCCACAGCAGCAGGGAGCCCGTAATGAGCCGCAGAGGCCACTCTTTCCACCTGCCCTTCCAGCTCCAGCCCAGGTGCCAGCCCTACCAGCCATTCCCGCAGCTCCAGTACAGCAGGGGCAATTGCAGTATGGACGTGTCTATAACGTCCACCAGGCAGCAGCTCCACAGGCACCACCCGCGATTGAGGGTATGTTTCCTATCCATGGTACTATGGGTAAAGTTTTGTTTGATACGGGGGCAACGCATTGTTTTATAGCTACGCATTTTGCGAAGTCCTTAGGGTTATTAGCCACAGCAGAGAGCACCGTGATGTGTGTCGACTCACCACTGGGGAGTGGGTCACTTATATTCTTTATATGCCGGGGAGTAGGGGTAGAGATTGGTAGCTTGGTATTGCCTGCAGACATGCTAGTCTTAGACATGCACGAGCATGATGTGATCATTGGTATGGATTGGCTCGCATCTTATTGAGCCATGATTGATTGCTTCGGTGGGAGCATTGTTTTTGCCATTCCGGGGCAAGAGATGTTTGTAGTGGCGATGTCTCGCCCAGAGGGAGGTTCGACCGCTCATTTATATTACATTGAGGAGGATACCTCTAAGGAGGTTGTGATTCCTTTGGATTCGATCCCAGTTGTTAGGGAGTATTCCGATGTGTTTCAGGAGATACCAGGCCTACCGCCCAGTCGTGAGATAGACTTTGTTATAGATTTAGTGCCGGATACGAGACCTATAGCATGCGCACCGTATCGTATGGCTCCGGCAGAGATGCGAGAGCTACGAGATCAGATCGAGAAGCTATTAGGTCAGGGCTTCATTCGTAGGAGTACCTCACCTTGGGGCGCTCCAGTCTTATTTGTAAAGAAGAGAGATGGTTCACTGAGATTATGTGTGGACTACCGGGAGTTGAATAAGGTCACAATACGGAATAAGTATCCGTTACCACGAATCGATGATCTATTCGACCAGTTGAGGGGAGCAACTTTCTTTTCGAAGATAGATCTGAGGTCGGGGTACCATCAGTTACGGATTAGAGAGCAGGATGTTTCAAAGACTGCCTTCTTGTCGAGATATGGGTCCTATGAGTTCAGGGTGATGCCGTTCGGACTCACAAATGCCCCAGCCGTTTTCATGGACCTGATGAACCGAGTATTCAGAGAGTTCTTGGATCAGTTCGTCATCGTCTTCATAGATGATATTTTGATATATTCACACTCCGAGGAGGAGCATGCCGAACACTTGAGGCAGGTTCTTCAGACTCTACGAGAGCATCAGTTGTATGCTAAGTACGAGAAGTGTGGATTCTGGTTGCGAGAGGTACAATTCTTGGGCCATGTTGTTTCTGAGCAAGGGATAGCAGTTGACCCGAGCAAAGTGTCAGCGATGAGGGAGTGGGGGCAGCCCACGACACCGATGGAAGTGCGTAGTTTCTTGGGATTAGCCGGATACTACAGGAGGTTCATTCGGGGATTCTCCAAAATAGCAGGTCCGTTGACGAATTTGACTCGCAAAGGGGTACCGTATGTTTGGGATGATGCTTGTCAATTAGCTTTCGACGAGCTAAAAGACAAGCTTACTTCGGCACCAGTCCTTGCTTTACCGAAGCCGGGTGTAGAGTACCTGGTTTACACAGATGCATCCTTACGAGGACTTGGGGGAGTACTCCAGCAGGAGGAGAAGGCTATATCTTTTTCTTCCCGCAAGCTTAAGCCACATGAAAAGAATTACCCCACCCACGACCTGGAGTTAGCTGCGGTCGTCTTTGCATTGAGAATTTGGAGGCACTATTTATTGGGCGAGAAATTCCGTTTGTTCACAGACCATAAGTCACTGCAGTACCTGTTCACTCAGCGAGAGCTGAATATGCGTCAGCGCAGATGGTTAGAGTTTGTGAAAGATTACCAGTTCGACATACAGTACCATCCGGGGAAGGCCAACGTAGTTGCTGATGCGTTGAGCCGTAGACCGGTAGACGATGTAGCCGACGTTTGGAAAGCGAAGTGGAAGGAGTTGGGTCACCAAGACGCAGTAGCCCGTTCGTTCATATCCGTCATGTCAGTCACACCCGAGATTGTTACAAGGGTGATACAGGCACAGACCACAGACCCGTTTTGTCAGGAGCAGATTGTACGACTTCTAGCCGAGGGTGCTGAGTCCTATTCTGTTAGTTCGGATGGAGGGTTGCGGTTTAATGGGAGATTAGTAGTCCCAGAAGGAGCGGAGCTACGTCATGAAGTGATGACTCATTCTCATGGGTCCCGATTTGCAGTACATCCGGGAGGCGATAAGATGTACCAGGACATGAGACGACAGTACTAGTGGAGTGGGATGAAGAGGGGCATCGCTGAATTTGTGTCCAAGTGTTCTACTTGCCAGCTGGTGAAGGTGGACCATCAGAAACCGTCGGGATTACTTCAGCCGTTGGAAATACCCGCGTGGAAGTGGGAAAGTATTTCCATGGATTTTATTACCGGGTTGCCTACATCACAGCGGGGCCACGATTCTATCTGGGTGATTGTAGACCGTTTGACCAAGGTGGCTCATTTTCTGCCAGTGAGGACAGATTATACCACGGGTCAGTATGCCCAGTTGTTCATCGCTGAGATTGTCAGATTACACGGGGTGCCCCTGAATATTGTGTCAGATAGAGACAAGATTTTTGTGTCACGTTTCTGGGAAAGCTTTCAGGAGGCTATGGGTACAGAGTTGAGACTGAGTTCAGCCTACCACCCACAGACAGATGGACATACAGAGCGTACTAATCAGATGTTGGAAGATATGCTACGCATGTGTGTTCTCGATTTCGGAGGGGGTTGGGAACCACACCTTCCACTGGTAGAGTTTGCTTATAATAACTCCTATCAGTTTACGATTGGCATGGCTCCATTTGAGGCTTTGTACGGCAGGCCTTGTCGTTCTCCAACTTGTTGGCTCGAGGTGGGGGACAACAAGTTATTAGGGCCAGAAGTGATTCAGGAGACCTCCGCGAGGATTGAGATAATCAGGAGTCGTATTCGGGTAGCCCAAGACAGGCAGAAGAGCTACGCCGATGCGAAACGGTTCTTCCGGGAGTTTAATGTGGGAGATCAAGTGTTGTTGCGTGTATCTCCTATGAAAGGAGTGATGAGGTTCGGGAAGAAGGGGAAGTTGGCTCCGAGGTACGTAGGACCATTTCCCATCATCGAGAGAATTGGGCCAGTAGCATACAGGTTGGGATTGCCAGAACATTTACATCGCATCCACGATGTATTCCACATCTCGTCGTTGAGACGATATCTTCGGGATGATATGGCCCATACTCATATTGCGATAGACGAGATAGACTTACAGTCTGATAGCTCTTACGAGGAGAGACCAGTGGCTATTCTAGACTATAGTGAGAGGAGATTGAGGTCGAAAGTAGTTCCACTTGTGCGAGTCCAGTGAAAGCATCATAATGTGGAGGAATCCACTTGGGAGCGTGAGGCAGATATGCGCGAGAGATATCCAGATTTGTTTTTACCAGGTATGCCTTATTTTCTGAATTTCGGGACGAAATTCCGTTATTAGGGGGGAAGTATGTAATACCCCGTATTTTTATGCTATATTTAATTTGGGGATTTATTAAATTTAATCTGATGATTTATTTAATAAAAATCCGGAAATTAATTATGTTATAATTATTAATGTGACTAGAGTTAGTAATTATGGGAAACTTGTTGAATATTACTAATGAGCATAGTAATATATTATATTGGTTATATTGAATGTCATAAGTGAATTAAATGACTATTTCGGAAATTTAAGTCGGGACGTGTCAGTGCCACGTCGGGACTAATTATGTTAATTAAAAAGTGAATATTTTATAAGTTGTCCGTATGGTCGTTTTGAGTGCGCCAACGCGTCCGGAAAGGTCGAGATAGTCAGAAAAGTGTACCCGGGGGTTTAGTTTGGGTCTCGGGATGTTTTTAGGCTTAATTAGTGATCCGGGAGGGCATTTTGGTCATTTTACAAAATAGGGTAATTAAACCCACGAATTTCAGCCATCCTTAGCAGCCATTTAAGTCAGCCTTTTAGGGTTAGAACACTCAGAACCCTAGAACGGCCATTGGAGAAGAGAGGAGAGAGCTCTCAAGGTGATTCAAGGCCCAAAACACCACCGATTCCACCGCCGTCACCACCAACGCGTAGATCGCGAGGAGGAGAACGCAACCACACCAATATCAGCAGGAAACCAGACCTCTGAAATCCCAGGCAAGTGTTTAACTTGCGTATTTTCGTTGGTGCAATAATCATATTAGTGTAGGAATGATTAGGAGTATAATTAAAGGAAGAAAACCCCAATTTTTGATAGGGATTTGCATGTAGAAATCGTTATAACCATATTCTGAAAATAATATGTGAAGTAGATGATCAACCCACGAATTTGTGATGTTATGTTAGAAGGAAATTCTGGAGAAAACTGATTAGAACAGAAGTTAAGAAAACTTAGGGTTCTTGATGATTAGATGAGATTTTAGGTTGTTTAATCATGTTTAATGATGGTTATATGCATGCTTAACGTTAGAAACATCTGGAAATATATTCCCATGATTGTAGTATAAGTTTTGGGACGATTAGTGTTGGAAATTATGGATTTGAATGAAGAATATTAGTCAAACCCGTAACTGCACTTCTGCAGAAATCGAAATACCTGTTTGATCGATCGATCGAACCTAGAGCGTCGATCGATCGAAGGTTCGATTGATCGAGCCCCAGACGTCGATCGATCGACCCCTCCTGGCAAACTCTTTTTCCCCTTGTTTAATTAGCTGAATTAATTTACCGTGGAATATTTCTTGGGCATTATAAATAAAAGGATTTGGGAGATATTGAGGACCAGTAGGGTATAAGGATAAATGTTAGAACCTTTAATCTTCAACGAGAAGGGTAATTATGGGATATTTACTTTAGGTTGAATTTATGAAACTTAAGGGTGAGGTGCGTAAGAGAGTTACGTTGGAATCAAATAAAGTCACTTACTGAATTTTAGATTGGTAAGGATATGATCCATGAGCATTAGGTAATGAGTGAGAAAACTCTTCGAGTTAAGGTTAGAGACGAAACCTTATACGTAATCATAATAATGAGAAATTAAAGATAAATGTTGTAATTATGGGTAAGGAGAGTGACCTATATTAACATAATGAAATTGGTATATTTATATGATTGTGTGTACATATATTATATACATGTGAAAAACTTACCCGCGCTACTTGCTATCCCAGAGGTTACCGCGCTGGGACGATCTTATCCTGTGTTGCTTTATGGGGGATATTGATTCGTACCCTAGAAGATAGAGATCCTAGGTACGGGCTATCAGATTGATAGTCGGACGGTCCTAAGAGACGTGTGGGTATGTACTAACCTCTTGGACTTGGAATCTATGCTTCGCCTCAACGTTGTTTTATATATGTTAATACAGTTCGAGAGTGATTCCGAACTTGTATTTCCCTTTGTGTGAGCGATACGGGGATTGGATAGCAGAGTATGCCCGCACCATAGTTTAGTTGGGGTGCTGTTATATATATATATATATATTATCCGAGTAGTTAATATATATATACGAGATTATATACTTTAACTGCCTACTGGGATTTGATAAGTAGGACATAGTTGTTGACACTATAATAAATACTTGTTTTGTGAAAGTATGAGAATGCACTGGTAAACTTTAAAATTTAATGAAGCTAAAACGAGAGTATTGCTACTAATTGGAAGTAACCTTTTTAAAACATTGTCATCGTTCGGTTTTGAAAGCTTATGAGTAAGTTAAGATAAACTAGACTATTTGGGAAGGTTAGTACGATAGGCGTGCACATTAGAAGAGAGGTGAGAATTTCTCAAGAGAGTGTCGAACTAATATGAATTGCATTGGCCTGTATCAATTTAAATACTTACTTAACGTATTTTATAAATCAAACACACTTTCGGGCCCTGACCCGTTTCTTTCTCTCTCTCTCCCTTGTGTATATATATGTATATTTTCAGGTGCCCAGCCACAGGGGCGTCTTGCTTAGGATCCTTTGAGAAGAACGAGCTGCAGCTTAGGTGGAAGTTGCAGGTCACTTGAGTAGACGGCTTCTATTATTGACTCCACTCTCATTACTCTCATTTATTGGGCACGTGTCGCCCTTTTCAGCATTTCATTTATTGTTGGGATTTTGTATTTCAGTTATTCCAGTATTATTTTACGGGATTTATTCAGGATGGTTTATGATTTTTAGTTTTATATTGTTGACATTCGATTGGTGAATGTATGGTTTTATTTTAGTTCATCGTGGTGTGATTCTATATTGTAGAAATGTTGTTTTGAATTAATAAATCTTTTCTTTAATTAAAATTTGGAAGTTTGTATGAAAAATGGTTTTGACACTTAGCTTAATTATTTAGGGTGTTAAATTGGAAAAATTATTTTTATCGACAGTGATGCTGAGAATGAACCAACTGTTTACCTTGATTTAATTTAATAAAGGAGTGATCGCCCGGTATTTAATTAGGCGGGGTGTCACAGACCTACCATCCTAATATAAACCAAGAATCCTTTCCATTCTATTCACACCTAAATATATATGCACATACCTGCCTTACTAGGCTCTAGTGGTTCCAATTATTAACTTAAACCAGTTATAAATCTTAATATGTCACACATCAACATTAGGCTTCAAAATAAGAGTTTATTCTTTAAACAACATACATATGGTTAATGAGGACAAAACTTCACTCCACTCTTAACATTGCACTGCATTTCATACGTGGGGCATCTAGCAAAGCGAAATCCAAACAAGGAATCCCCCGATGCACTACTCCTTGACAATGTTGATCGTAGGGATCCATTATGTCTTTTACATAAATCCTATTACAGAAACTACTTAATTAATGAATACTATAACTAAGAACATGATTATAATTTTTATCTAACTCCTTGGGATCGATAAAACCGCAATTGTTTCTAAGTGCGGTCCTTCGACCCTGATAAACTAGTACACCAAATCACCCAAGATGTACATACTAGAAACTTCATATCACCGTCACCTATACGATATATATATTTATATTCTAAATATATATATAAGAAATCATTCATTCCTATAACCACGTATACATAACACACATAATGTACACTTTTCAATACACATAGCATAAACGGTTATTGGATATAAAGTACTGCACAATGCTATCATCTTCCAAGAATTACTCACTTTCTCCCGGGGTCACCACCTATCGGACTATTATCACACCTCCATGGCAACAAAATCAATCCTAACGTATGGGAAGCGGTCATAATTCCTAACCGGAAAGTGAGAACGACTTATACCCAAGACTTCTCACCCCCAAAATAAAATCACACAAATAATAATGGACGACTATGACCTGGGGACTCTCCGCACCCTTCTCCTCAAGCCAGGGCCTCACCCTCATCGCGCAACTTTCCATGATAGCATGTGTCGGGTATGCTCACACAATAAGTATATATATCATTCACATACTATATATATACAAGCAATCACATCATATGTATAAATCATCACGTAAGAAATATACATTCACGCCATATTTATATATCCATTTAAATATATATAAAACTCTATATATATACATACCCTATCTCCAATTCTTATTCATTAAGTAAGATAAGCTGGCGAAATGTATACAACTCTCATAATACTCACCCTTGTTATGACGCATACTTACTCAAAACATTCTCCCTTATACAGTGCCTCACTTGACACATATTCATCCATTTCCCCTATGATACGAATAGTCTTCCAATATTTACCACATTAAGGTTACTAACTCAAAGTTTAACGTATGTAACAATCACTATACATCCTGTCTATATCCGAATGTACATCGATATATCCAATAATAATCCCGACTATAAGTATACACATGACTAATAGTCTGCAAACCTCAAACTTAATCCTAAATTCATTCCATAATCCCATCAAATATTGGAATCCCCATTGTTACTCACACACAAATACAGTAAATATCCCGACTACATTTACAACACAAACTATTCTAATTGATAGTACGATGAAATCGTTCAGAATTTTGCCTACAGTTCAGTTTCTCCTATGAACCCTTAACATTAACGCATTTTAAATTTAATCTCCAAATTCATCGTCACTAAGGATATTTGACCTATCTCTCGTTGGTCTACCCGTACTACCTAAATAAAATCCTATCGCTTGAAGGATTCAATATAAAAGTCGGCCTAACAATCTCTTGCCATATCTTCATAACTTACTCGAAAAGCCCCTGACCTTGCACCCTATGTTAACTCACTTGTTAAACCCTAAATAGGACTCCCATCCGTAATAATTTTCCACTGCATCGATGCGACAATCTCCAATGCATACGAATGTATGTTTCCCCAAACTAGCTCGATATTTCCCCACCATCAACACATGTGAGAAACTCCCAATGAATCTCAAAAACATGCTTCTCATATCATAATAGAATGTTCCAATTCAAGAAACCCGATCGAAATGGAGTAAAACTCATTCTAGAAAAATCCATCAAAACAGCCTTGTTTCCGAATCGATTCGGCCCCAGCGAATCGATTCGGCCCAACTAGACCTGTAAGTCTGCTACATACCGAATCGATTCGCAAGGGGCGGATCGATTCGTCCCTAAAGTCCTGATGCTTCTGCAACATGGCGAATCGATTCGCAAGGGGCGAATCGATTCGCCATGTTCAGTAAGCCACGAAATGGGGTAATTTCTCCAAAACCCAAACTTTCCAAAATCTAATTTATACAACTTCCAACCATCAAAACTCATCCTATATCTACTCCCCCCAAGTTACACACCCTTGGAACCATGTATAATCATCAAATGCAAGGTTTAATACCCAAAATCTAGGTTTTGATATTAACACCCAAGATCCAATTCTTTTATCCACAAATTATGAAATGAAATACAAAAATGAAATATTTAGCAAGATTAAACACTTGCCTCAGAATTGTAGAGGTTGAATCATCCCCGAAATCGCGTACGGGCCGGAAATCTCTAAGCTTTTTCTTCTCACTCTTTCTTCCTTTCTTCTTCTTTCTTATTTTCTCTCTTTCTCCCAAATGAGATAGGCTGATCCACAAGCCTCTTAAACGTTTAAAACATAAATTCCAGTTTTAAATGATAATACACACTTTAAATGACTCGTTTATTCCAATTCGAGTCAAACTTACTTAAAAAAATATTTCGGAACCGAAATAAAACCCAAGGAGAGTCATTTTGACTATCTCGACCCATCCGGAATCAATGGTGCACTCAAAATTGTCATCTGGGATACTTTATAATGTCCTCAATTTTTTTGGATCACAATTTCCAAAATTTAGAATTCTCCAATTTAAATAAATTTTATTTCTCCTAAAAATTAAATTTCTTAATCCTAAAATCACGGGGTATTACAGACTTCCCCCTTACAAAAATTTCGTCCTCGAAATTTAAATTATGCCTAGGCCTCCGAACCTCGTCTAGTTCTTATGTCTACCCTCAAGATTATTATACATATCTCTCCCACTTCTCACACATCAAATCATTTAACTTTAAAATCAAACTAACAACCCAGGGCGCCATACACCTTGTACCCGAGCTCAACTCGTAAAAACATAACCCGGATCCACTAGCCTCAAATCATAATATAACTCTCATCAAATTAATCTATAATAGTGCACTAAGTATATAAAAGTTTAAAATTTCCAATGGTTGAACTCTTCTTAATTCCTGACATTTGCGACTTTTATGCGGGGAGGTCTCGCGACCGAAATCCAAACAAGGAACCCTCCTAATACACTAATGTGTAGCTATGTCAGGGATTGAGATCAGTTGAACCAGGATTAAGGTTTTATAAAAAAAATTGAATCATAGATATTGCCCGAAGGCCTATATAGTAATATAATATAAAATAATTCCATGTCTTTCGACACGCCAAACAAACACCTTATGTTCAAGACACAAGACCCCAACAAAAACAATACTCTCACCAACACCTAGATCTCAAAGCTAGCACAATCCTGAGCTAAATTCTCCACTCAATAATGAATCATCTAAACTCTAAACTTCCTCAGTTATATAAATCCTTAACATCACATCAAAGAATTTCCATAAGAAAAGTCATTCCCTCATTGGAACACTACAATTACCTACCCTAGCCAATCTATACAGCAATAGCCTTATAACCATTACTAAACAAACTCTTACAGTCCGAACTTCTGAAAATCAATAGCATAGCTCTCTACTAACTCATTGCAAAACGATTTATTATCCCAAAAGATGGCATACAAAGTCCGCACTTACTTACTCCTTCCTCCAAGGAAATTATGTACACACTATGGTTATGGCGGCTAATTCCTCATTATACCTTACATGCGACGTTCCCAATACCGCGTAAAGCGTGAACTAAACCCAAAGAAAGGTATTCTACCTTATACTTCCATAATCCAATTATTTCACTTTATTCCTGAGTCCCCATATTCCTTCCAGGACAAGCCCTTCTTCCTAAGGCCTAATTTTCCCTTAAGAAACATCCCTTCAAAAATCTTTCCTAACCATCCTGAAGGATAAAGCGCTATTGCGACCCCCGATAATTCCTTCAGTCAACTCAATGAACCCAAGTCTCTAAATTTCTTACTCCCTTCTTAAATGAAGACGATACTCCTGACAATGGGACAATACCACATACCTTTCACCGGTAAGAGTCAGTAACACCAGGTTTCCTAACAAATATTGATAAATTCCTCAATTTAAACCTCCCCAGCACTTCACAATTCGCTTATCCTCAATACTTACCTAATAGAGCACAAAATTCTCCATTCGAGTAAATTCTCCTTCTTACTCGACCATCTTCAGATCGCCTTGAATCACCGCTAGAAATCTCCTCCTTATCTCCGCCTGAGTCACGGAAAGAAAATACCTCCACTCAAAGTGTACTCAAAATATGTTATGGGTATTGCATCTCTCATCCTGCCCCTTCCTGGACGACTTATTCTTGGCGACGTCTGAGACGAAAGCAACTGTGTCTGAACATCATTCAAGTGAGTACACCTCGCAAAAGGAAATAGACGTAGTGAACCCAATAATCCTAATAGTAGGGATCTACATCAAGAACGCTTGCGAAAGAATGCAGAAAACCCGCACAGATCCTAAGGACACTAGAACCTAATGCTCTGATACCATCTGTGACACCTCGCTTAAAATAATAACGGGTGGCCAGCCCTATACTACATTAAATCAGTAATCTCAGATGGATTATTCTCAGCATCTACTGACGATACCAAAATAAATAAGGCTAACTACCCAAAACTATAAAAGCGGATGCCAAAATTAAAATAAAACATACAACGGATATCAACCCAACAATATAGAACGACTAGAAAAGGTAGAATGCACACAAGTACCATGATAAAAGAAAATGCTAGAATTAAAATAAAATGAGTACACAAAAGGAAATATACCCGAATAAGCTGTTGGGTCACAGACAGTACAACAACCATAAGAGAGAAATAAAAACAGCTACATATAACTCTTGGGTATAAACCCGATATACAACATGAATCCTACCTAGATTTTCAAAGGAATAGAAAGCGACTACAATCTAAATCCCGCCACAGTCCGCAACTGCTACGGACTCTGGATAGAAAAGCATCTGGTATCCATCCGGTAGGACACCTGTAGTAAACAGTATATATATGTACATAGCAAAAGAGAAATATAAACGGGTCCAAGCCCGAGGCGCAAAAATGTTTGCAGCAAGTTTGTTAACCGTGCATAATAAATATAAATGCACTATTTCATAATTAAAGTGGAGTCGCACTCTCGTGAAACCCCCAAACTCACCTCTCATCTACAGCGCGCACCTAATCGTGTCCTGGAACCTTAATTAAGTTACCCCACCCATATAAGGACAACCTACCTTACCATACGCATGACCCATACCCGCATGAC
This sequence comes from Sambucus nigra, assembly GCA_949130495.1. NCBI lineage: Eukaryota > Viridiplantae > Streptophyta > Magnoliopsida > Dipsacales > Adoxaceae > Sambucus > Sambucus nigra. Next base: position 94,275,861 of record OX422216.1, on the reverse strand, counting down.
CTGCCATCATGATATAACCCAAGAATCCTTTCCATTCTAATCACACCTAAATATATATACACATACCTGCCTTACTAGGCTCTAGTGGTTCCAATTATTAACTTAAACCAATTATAAGTCTTAATACATCACACATTAACATTAGGCTTCAAAATAAGAGTTTATTCTTTAAACAACATACATACGGTTAATGAGGACAAAACTTCTCTCCACTCTCAACATTGCATGCATTTCATGCGTGGATCGTCTGGCAAAGCGAAATCCAAACAAGGACCCCCCGGATAGACTAATCCTTGACAATGTTGATCGTAGGAATCCATTATGTCTTTTACATAAATTCTATTACAGCAACTACTTAATTAATGAATACTATAACTAAGAACATAATTATAATTTTTATCTAACTCCTTGGGATCGATATAAGCGCAATTGTCTCTAAGTACGGTCCTTCGACCGTGATAAACTAGTACACCAAATCACCTAAGATGTACATACTAGAAAATTCATATCACCTTCACCAATAGGATATATATATTTATACTCTAAATATATATATAAGCAATCATTCATTCCTATAACCACGTATACATAACACACATAATGTACACTTTGCAATACACATAGCATAAACGGTTATAGGATACAAAATACTACACCATGCTATCATCTTCCAGGAATTACTCACTTTCTCCCGGGGTCACCACCTATCGGACTATTATCACACCGCCATGGTGACAAAATCAATCCTAGCGTATGGGAAGCGGTCATAGTTCCTAACCGGAAAGTGAGAACAACTCATACCCAAGACTTCTCACCCCCAAAATAAAATCACACAAATAATAATGGACGACTATGACCTGGGGACTCTCCGCACCCTGCTCCTCAAGCCAGGACCTCACCCTCATCGCGCAACTTCCCATGATAGCATGTGCCGAGTATGCTCACACAATAAGTATATATATCATTCACACAGTATGTATATACAAGCAATCACATCATATGTATAAATCATCACGCAAGAAATATACATTCGCGCCATATTTATATATCCATTTAAATATATATAAAACTCTATATATATACATACCCTATCTCCAATTCTTATTCATCAAGTAAGATAAGCTGGCGAAATGTATACAACTCTCGTAATACTCACCCTTGTTACGATGCATACTTACTCAAAGCATTCTCCCTTATACAGTGCCTCACTTGACACATATTCATCCATTGCCCCTATGATACGAATAGTCTTCCAATATTTACCACATTAAGGTTACTAATTCAAAGTTTAACGTATGTAACAATCACTATACATCCTGTCTATATCCGAATGTACATCGATATATCCAATAATAATCCCGACTATAAGTATACACATGATTAATAGTCCGCTAACCTCAAACTTAATCCTAAATTCATTCCACGATGCCATCAAATATTGGAATCCCCATTCTTACTCACACACAAATATAGTAACTATCTCGACTACATTTACAACACAACCTATTCTAATTGATAGTATGATGCAATCGTTCACAATTTTGCCTACGGTTCAATTGCTCCTATGAACCCTTAACATTATCGCATTTTTGATTTAATCTCCAAATTCATCGTCACTAAGGATATTTGACTTGTCTCTAGTTGGTCTACCCATACTACCTAAATAAAATCCTATCGCTTGAAGGATTCAATATAAAAGTCGGCCTAACAATCTCTCCCCGTTTCTTCACAACATACTCGAAAAGTCCCTAACCTTGCACCCTATCTTAACTCACTTTGGTAAACCCTAAATGGGACTCCCATCCCTAATAATTTTCCACTACATCGACGCGACAATCTCCAATGCATACGAATGTATGTTTTCCCAAACTAGCTCGATATTTCCCCACCATCAACACATGTGAGAAACTGCCAATGAATCTCCAAAACGTACTTCTCGTATCATAATAGGATGTTCCAATTCGAGAAAACCGGTTGAAATGGAGTAAAACTCATTCTAGAAAAATTCATCAAAATAGCCCTGTTTTCGAATCGATTCAGCCCCTCCGAATTGATTCGGTCCTAGCAGCGAATCGATTCGGCCCCAGCGAATCGATTCGGCCAACCTAGACCTGTAAGTCTGCTACATACCGAATCAATTCGCAAGGGGAAAATCGATTCGGCCCTAAAGACCTGATGCTTCTGCAACATGTCGAATCGATTCGCAAGGCGCGAATCGATTTGGCATGTTCAGTAAGCCACGAAATGGGGTAATTTCTCCAAAACCCAAACTTCCCAAAATCTAATTTATACAACTTCCAACCATCAATCTTCATCCCAAACATGTTCCCAATATCAAAACTCATCCTATATCTACTCCCCCCAACTTATACACCCTTGAACCCATGTATAATCATCAAATGCAAGGTTTAATACCCAAAATCTAGGTTTTGATATTAACACCCAAGATACAATTCTTTTATCCACAAATTATGAAATGAAATACACAAATGAAATATTTAGCAAGATTAAACACTTGCCCCGGAATTGTAGAGGTTGAATCATCCTCGAAATCGCGTACAGGCCGGAAATCTCCAAGTTTTTTCTCCTCTCTCTTTCTTCCTTTCTTCTTTTTTTTTTCTCTCTTTCTCCCAAATGAGATAGGCTGATCCGCAAGACACTTAAACCTTTAAAACATACATCATAGTTTTAAATGATAATACACACTTTAAATGACTCGTTTATTCCAATTCGAGTCAAACTTACTTAAAAAAATATTCCGGAACCGAAATAAAACCCAAGGACAGTCATTTTGACTATCTCGACCCATCCGGAATCAATGGCGCACTCAAAATCGTCATCTGGAATACTTTATAACGTCCTTAATTTTTTTGAATCTCCATTTCCAAAATTTAGAATTCTCCAATTTAAATAAATTTTATTTCTCCCAAAAATTAAATTTCTTAATCCCAAAATCACGGGGTATTACATACGCACCCCATTAGTATCAACCATTTGTCCATCACGAAGGCGATCCTTTCGTGTATGATGAACTCGGCCCCACTCCACACACTTAATTTGCGTATTCTCCATATGATATTAAATGGGTTTGATCTCCTCTTCTTGATTACTTTTAGTTTAATCCTCACATGCTCTTTTTTATATACTTTTATTTTTATTTTTTTTGGATGATGATTATTGACGGCTAATCTCCCATTTATGGGATGAAATTTTGAAGCCCTCAGAGTCCAATTTTGTTAGTTTACTTATTAGGACAATTTTGTTTATCTCACTTTTCTTAAATTAGCCTTTACTTCTTTATTAGTAGTTATAAAAATTAGTAGTTATAAAAATCCCTTGAAAAATCCATAAAAAAATAATATAAATAGCAAAAATAGATAAATAATAATAAAATACAAATGAATTTACACATATGGCTTCGCTTATTTTGTGTTTCACCATTAGATTTGGATTGATACCTCACTTACCGCTATATTCTAGTTTTGTTTTACTTTTTTAGGTTTGTGAAGATTTTTTTATGGAAATAGGAATTGCACAATGACAAATACAATAGAGACGCAATTTTTCATCTCTAACAAATGGCACCGTTGCCATTCTTTTGAGCTTGATGCACTTGCGAGGATTTCTATTGTGATTCATTTGTGTTCCGTTTATTTTTATATTTTTTCGTACTATTTTTCACTTTTTTAGAAGGCTTGTATTAGGATTTTTATTCTTGGCTTGTATTGCGGTGCATAGAGACACCATTTATTTTTCATTTGAATTTGTAATAATCGAAGAAAAGCGTGATTGGAAAACCGGACAAGGTAGAGAGAGGGCGTCCAAAGGCGAGGATTTTGAAGCCTCTCTACCTTGGGTCGGTAGGACTCCCGGGGACGACTGAGATAGGCATAATCTCCCCCCGATCGACTCAATTTTGTTGGCATCCCATGGCGTAAAAATTGTGGGAGGTACATTTCTTAAACCCTCGCGCCTCACCTATTACCGAGTCAATTATTGTGTGTACTTGTGTTCTCTTATGTAATTTTATTCTCGCATTTATTTTTGAATGGTGTGATGAATTAAATTACTAAGACCTGCACCCGGTCACTCACGAGAAAGGATTTCATCACTCGACTCACTCGCTTACCATTGTGTGCTACCCTATCCATCATTAAATTTAAAATCAATCAACAAGGTACCCCAATAGGAGAATATTTTTGCAAAGGCGATGACAAAGATATTTTCGTGATTTTTTATCGCACGCGGACTTAATTAAAATTGGACCACCCTTTCACTAATTTTTAAGATAAAAATTGGCTATGTGCTAGTTAGGAATTCTCCTTGACTTACGCATGTCCAATTCATTTTTTGATAGTCAGTTTTAGTGATTTCGTCCGAAATCAAGAGTCCACCTATTTTTCCCGCCCTTTTCTTCCAAAAAAATTCAAAAATACTTTCTTCCTTTATTTTTACAAAAAATAACCCAAAAATATTTTCTTCCTTTATTTTTATAAAAAATCCAAAAACATTTTTTTCCATCTTTTCTTCCAAAAAAGAAAAAGAAAAAAAAATCCAAAAATATTTTCTTCCCCTCCTTTCTTAAAAATCCAATTTTTTTCTTTTTTTTTTCCTTCTTTTTCTCCACAAAATTCCAAAAATATCTTCTTCCTTTATTTTTATAAAAATTGAAAAACATTTTCTTCCTTTCATTCTCTAAAAATCAAAAAAATATTTCCTTTCTTTTTCAAAATATTCAAAAACCACAAAAAAAACTATTTTCTTGAAAAAAAACTAAATAAATAAGGCTCGTGATCGGTGTTTCTTCACCCTCACCTTTGTCAATTTTATCCAACAAGACTGAAGCTTCAGTCTTATTTGGAGATGATCCTCATCACCCCATTTTTCTGTCGCTCCCATTCTTTCATAGATCTTATCTTTAGGGTGAGACTGGATCAGTCTGGCTAAAGACATTAAACTTCGCGCTACCGGGAGGGAGCCCGCGATTTCTAAGTATGAGTCTTATCCTATTTGGAGGTGGTGTTGCACATCACCCTATGTTTTGCCATGTTTATAGACTTGTACACATTTTTTTCTCATCATTTATTCAGGTTTATTCTTGGCTTTATCTGTCCACTTCATTAGCGGTTGATTCTGGTAATCTTTTTCCTACCTAATGCTCTCAATTTTAAAAATCATTTTACTTAACATCGAGGACTATATTTCTTTTTGTTTGGGGGTGGGGAATTTAATCAAAATCGTACCTATTTTGAAAATTTTGATTTTCAAAACCTGATTTTTAAAATTTCATGTAGTTTCTCTCATCTCAATCATTGATGTGAATTTTCAATCATCCATCTTTCAAAGTCTAGGTATCAAGCTAGAGAATATTTTTTCTAAATATCTTATGTAATACATAACAAGGCATTTTTCACCATGAATTTCTAGACTCAACAAAAATTGCGCACTTATCACGTCACTATGTTTAGGGTTGAAGAGTATTACAATTCTCAAGAAAACCTTAAGGATCACTAGTAGAGACTTTATCTTGTGAGATTTGTGCCTTTCACCCTTTCAGAGTTTATGCAAGCTCTGAGTCACAAGTTGATTCAACTTCATTTAGGTCCGCACTTAAATCGTTGTATGATCTCATTATTCTTCATTAAATTTTTGGCTTGATCACTAAGAACGACATCACTTTCGAGTTGTCAGAAACACGTGTCTTGAAGTTTGTCCCAATCACCACACCTTCACCCATACACTAACCAAATTCCATTTTATCATACATCCAGGCACCTTCCATTTTCCATATCATCACCATATATCATACCACCCATTTCCATATCAATTCAATTTTTCACCCAACATATTGAAAAACGGAAGAGTGTTGAAAGTAAAAGGAGATGGTTCGTCAAAGAGAGTATTTGCATTTTTAGTGAATATCTCTCCCAAAGTTCGATTCAGATGGAGAAAAATTAAATACAAGTCTATGTTGGGGTTATTTGTATTTTTAGCAGATTTATCTGATACATTGATGCGTATTTGGAAAAGAAAAAAAAAGAAAAAAAAAGAAAGTAAAAAAGGAGAAGATCTATCATAGAGAGTATTTGCATTTTTAGTGAATATCTCTCCCAAAGCCGATTCAGATGGAGAAAAATTAAATACAAATCTATGCTGGGGTTATTTGTATTTTTAGCAGATTTATCTCATACATTGATGAGTATTTAAAAAAGAAGAAAACAAGAAAGTTGCAGTCAACATTAGTGCCTAAAGTGTAATACATTCTTCTCAAATATCCACCATCCATCCATCATATTTGATCGCGCGTGAAACACGACGTTGGTCAAGATGTCGGTCGCTGTATTCATTTCACCGCGTTGATACAAAAACCTAAATTACGACTGCACTTGCGATACAAGTATAGCGGTAAGTCGGGTATCGAATCAACAGGGAATGTTCGACAGATCGAAATCAGTTTATTAATTCAGGAATAAAAGTGTAAAAGGTGATGTGTGAATGTAAATAAAAGAAAAGAATAAGTTAAGTCTACACAAAAGTAGAGCGAGGATCGGGATAACATCCAACCATACGGATCGAAACAGCCATTAGTCAGAATTTCGGCTCGAGAGAAATTTAATCGAGCATTATCAATTAATCATAAACTTCACGCAATAAGGAATTTAAGCCAAAGTTGAGTGAATAAACATTTAATTAGAAAACGGTTGCACACGGATTAAATTCGGATTATCGCTGTAAATACTAATGTTGCATGACAGAGAAAGTTAAATGCATAATAATCTGACTTTAATTCGCGCGGGTTCAATTAAACGCACTTTTGTACAAAATCTAATTTTCGGAGCTCGAGGCCCATAAATGGTGGAACAAAATCCCGACCCTATTTATTTAAGGGTACATCATGAATTAAACTAATTTAAATCAATTAAACTAAGAAAGCAAGAAATTAACATAATTAAACTAATTAACATAGCATGAAACTAATCTACAAAGCAAGAAATAATCAAGAGCAACTATATTAATGGTAGAGTAAATGGAAAGTTCAACTTACACACCCCAAATGGTTGTCATCCCAAAGAGAAATGAAGAAAGAGCTCTCAAAACCCAAAACCCTAAGCTTTCCAAACCCTAAAATGAATTAAAACTGAATCTTTAATTTATTACAACAAAAATCCCTTATATAGTAAGTTGGGATAAAAGAAAAGAAGAAAGAAAAGAAAAGGAAAATATCTCAGGAAACAAGGGATCGATCGATCGATCCCTTTGATCGATTGATGGATCAAACAAATTTGAGCCCACTATATCCCATGATTTCAGAAACAAAGAGGAATCGATCGATCGATCCCTTTAATCAATTGATCGATCAAACAAATTTGAGCCCACTATCTCCCACGATTTCAAAAACAAAGAGGGATCGATCGATCGATCGATCAAGTAGGTTTGAAATGAGATCCCCCCTATTTTGGCTCAATTGGAATTCTCTTCCACTACAATTGTATTAACTTCTTCATACGAACTTGGAATCGGGCACCGTTCACTGCCACACGAAGCTTACGAGGAGGGATACAACTTTCGTAGATGTTAGGCCAGGTACCCAAGCTGTAAAATGACTAAATTTTCCTTGAACGTGCGATTATGTACGAAACTTGAGCGAAATACGTCCGAACTTTATACTTAGCATCCAAATACCTATAAAAGCTCAATTAACCCCTGCAAAGCATGTTAACATAGAAATCCGAGGTTGTCTAGTTAACCAGCATAAATATAAGGAATAAGATACCCGAGGGGGCTAATAATGCGTATTTTAATGGATGAAATACGCAATATTTACGTATTATTAATATCATCATCCCATCTTATCCTACCTCACCTCATCCCACATAACCCATTTCATTTCCCCATCACCTATAAACATCATTATTTCCCCTAGGTGTTCGGGCAAATGATAGTCAACGTGGTGAATAACTCGACTTTCTCACTATAGTGATTAGCATTCTTTCATGAGATCATTCTTCTTTCTAAATGTTCGTTCTTTCTTATGTGTGTGTGAGACATTTGAACTTGCTTACATTTACTCACCTGCTCACACACAAGAGTGATACACTTACCCAAGTCTCGAGAGTTCGTTTGAGAGAGAGATATCCAGTGAGATTTTAAAGTTGAAGCGTTGATTCCGAAAAGGCAATCTAGGAATTACTCTTGTGATACTCGACCCGTTTTGACTGATTCACACCATACACGTTGAGTTCTAGGAAGGATGTGCCTTGAGTATTTACTTAGCTAAACTTTTTATGCATTCTATCTTGCATTTCTCAAAATATTTATCTCGTGATGGATTGTGCGATTATTCTACATCTAATAAGAGATTGACTGTCATTGCAAATAAAGAATTTTGTGGGTAAATTTCCTACAAATCCTCATGAGACACAACTCGTCCTGTAGGGCAACCTATTAGTTTAAAGGTTTATTGCACATGCTAAGTGCAGTTGCAATGGCCCGCGAAAGTGGTACACTTTTGGCTTCTTATCTTTATCTTATTGCTCGAGGACAAGCAACGCTCTGTTTGGGGGGGGTGATAAGCACCCAAAAGTGTACATTTTATACCCCGAATAGATGTACTTTAGTTGCTAATTCTCGACAATTTGGGTCTTATGCGCGTAAATGTTTAATGTGCAAGCTTGATTGCAGTTGCGGTGTCAAAAGTGTTATTTCAAAGCAAATTGCATCAAGATTGGAGTTAAATACCTTGTCCCGTAACCCTAGCCTAGCCCCGACCTTCCTTAATCCTTCACCCGAGCCCGATGTGTGTTTAGTTTAATTTTTTTTTAATTTTTTTAGATTTTTAGTTTGATTCATTTTTATTTTTAGGATTTATTTAGGATTTTTAGAATTTATTTGCATATTTTTCTATTTCTTTTTATTTAGTGTAGTTTTATTTTGATTTTGATTTTATTTTATTTTATTTTGTCTTATTTTATTAAGATTAGTTTTTAAGAGTTTATTTTTATTTTTATTATATTTTACTTTTTTTTAGGTCTTTAGTTTTATATTTTTATTAGATTTTTAGTGTTTATTTCTTTTATTTTATTATTTGAGTTTTATTTTTTAGATTAGGATTTTATATATAATTAATTTTATTTTTTAGCTTGTTTTTTTATTTTGAGTTAGTTAGATAGTTTTTTTTTAGGTGTCCAAATTAAATACACACACCATCACCCAAATCAACTCACGCACATACACCCTAACTATCCTACACACCCCTACACCTAATTAACACCCTCACCCACACTCCACTATCTTACACCCTCACAACATATTATACCCCCTCACCATCTTCCCCACCCAACAGCCCTCTCCGGCCAGTTATACTCAACCCCGGAGCTCTGATACCTTTTCGCCCCAACCTCCTGTCTCGGGTCTCCTTCCAGCCCCCTCGGCGCCCCCCTCACCCCCCCCCCCACCTCGGACCAACCCGATCCCTGCATCCATGATAAACCCGAGACCACCCCAATCAAACCTTTAAACCCATTTCTATTTCAAGACCCATCTGAACCAAAATAAAATTGTGCCTGCTCTTTCTAAAACAATAAACCAAAGACCAAATAAACCAAAACTAAATACTCACATGTTTTAAAACCCTTTTTCCCAAATTAGCCCCAACTAACTTAATTCCCCTTTTTCTAAAATAACCCTCACACCTCTCATCCCCATAATCAGATTTTTATTCCCTCACACTCCCATTACCTCACACAATCCATGAAACACCCAAACCACATGCACACCCAAGTATAATTCCCAATTTAACCCTCCATGTGCATATAAAAGAAGACCTCAAGGCTATTTGAAGACCCATGTACGCTTTTGTAAAGAGAAATCTAGAGAGATAGTTTGGTGTAGGAAATAAATTAGGATAAACAACATTTTGAAAATAGTTTTATTTTATTTTTTTATTTTTATTTTTGTTAGAGATTAGTGAGTGATAAATTAGTGAGAAATTCAATTGAGAGTGTTTTTATTATTAAAAATCATTTGGAGGCTCGAATTGAATGGATGATGTGCAAATTCAAGGATTGAAGTCCAATTTCACTCAAAGAGATTTGGTTCGATTGTTCTTCTCTTCTATTTCATTTTATTAGCCTTTGACTATTTGTTTATCGTGTTTAATATCATGATAGGCTAAATCCCCATTTCAAGGGGTGGGGTGAACCCTTAATTGATGTTATTTTGATTTAATTAGTTTGATTAATTGAAAATTCCCTTTGAATGTTAATTTTAATCACTCACCCTTAAATTTACGCCTCGAGAGTGGGTAAATGATTTTCGAGAGAAAATCAAAATTCTAGTTATAATACCCATTTTAGATTCGAACTAGAGATAGGGGCTTCTTAAGTGTGGTATTATTACTTGAATTTTAACTCTATTTTCATTTTCTAAGATGTACATAAATTTTGATGAATCGATCCTAGCGGGTGATTAATTAAAAAGAGTGTAGATCTTCTAGAGTTGTGTGGGGTTAAACTTAATTTTCTAAAAGATTACTATTAAAATTACACTTGCAACGAGGGTTGATTTGTAATTTTGATATTAATTTGGGAGAATTCAAACAATTAAATTAATTAATTAGAATAGCTAGAATTTGTGGTGTAGTCCCATTCCTTGATTGCTCTCACATTTATTTACCTCACTTTATCTCTTATTTTTGTGTTAGACTTTTTTTTAGTCAAGTTATGGTTAGTTCTTTACATCTTTCATTTTATTCTAATTTTAGTTTCACCTCATTTCCCAAAAATTGTTTTAATATTCTAAAAGCTAAAAAAAATTTAGAAAAAGTGAAAAAAGTACAAAAAAATAAAATAAAAGTGAATTACAATTGAGTTTTTCTCTAGCTTACCCCCTTGAAGTTGATTGATACCCTTACTTACCTCTACACTTTAGTTTGATATTATTTTGTAGGTATTTGAGGATTTTGATTAACTTGGCTTCCACAACAACTACACACAAAGTCAAAGTTATCAAGGCTTCTAAAAATAATCTCACTTCTAAAGTGAGGACTCTATCCTTCTCAATTACCACATACTACGTGTGGATGGAAAGGAATATAAAACTCCACCTTAGAGGTGCCAAAACAAGATCTCATATTGTTTAAGACATTGGTAATATGGTTATTGCTAAAGCTCAGAATCGGAAGCAATCTTGGAGGAACTACACCAAATGGATGACATGCAACCAATGGGGCCTCCCCCACAACTTTATGTATTAATTTGTCTTTGTTGTTGCAACTGGTATGCTTGTCTAGGTTGCTTTTCTTTGTTGTTTTCTTTGCCTTGGTTGAGCTGTAAATCTTTGGGTCCTACCCATGTATAAATTTTTTCCCTTTTTTTCCTTTTGTATATCTTAATTTCTCCAAAAAAACTCCACACTACAAAAATAAATGCAAGATCAAATGACCGTAGGGCAAAGCGTGATCTATAAAACTATCCTTAGTGTGATTAAGAATGTCCAACATTAAGTCACATAAACACATGCTAACACTCTAACTAATGGCGCACATCAATCGTGCGCATTTGGAAGTTACGTTGTGAGGGTGGAATGTGGGAAAATACAAGATCAAACAACCATATTTAGGATGCATAAGTTTTTATAAAGACAAACTTGCGAAAAGTCCTACCATTCCATTCCTTACAATTGTTGTCGCTAAAAAGAGTGATAACATCCCAGTTGCTAGGTCCACTCAAATACTTCTAATAAGGATATTTGTGATATTTTTCTTCTAGAATATTAAGGTGGTTGCTTATCCACTTAGAAGAAAGTCTCACTTTAATTCCCATTAATTTGGCATAAAGAACTCAATTTCCTCCATGATCATTACCATCCTAAATAGTATAATAAAATTATCTCCCTATATTGGGGTAACATGGTCCAATCTGAGAGGAAATGCCAAACCAATCTGTTTTATCCAAAAACTCGTACAAATGGATGTGGAAAAAATAATCCAAATTAATTGACCTCTCCTAGTGCATAGAACATGTGGAGAAGAGTTCGTTAAATCTGGAACGATTGTTGGAAGTCAAGGTATGTGATCTTATTTTATAATCCATAAGATAGCCTAAACTCACACACCAAGACACAAGCACAGAAATTCCATGAGATATGGAGATGAAAACAAAGGATACTATACTAGCACTATGAGTACACATACCACATAAATGTAAAGAAAATGGTAAACACACTAGAAACTACTCAAGAGATTCAATCTAAACTCAAGATAAGTTGAAACCAATCAATCATAGAGAAGGTTTTGTCAAAATATAACAAAACAACTATCACCAAGCCCTAACTCTGAAAAGGAATAAATAAATAAATCTGTGGATAAAAACTTATCAAGATGACGATTAATACATTAGAGTGAGTTAAAGACAACCCAAAAGACTTCCAAGATGCTAAAAATGGGATGAAGGCTAGAGGTTTCAATAAACCAAAGGAGGTTTTGAGAGATAAATTGGGAAGGTACTAACACATTCCAAATTTGGGTATTTTATTACTCCCAGGCATTGCCGCTACAGCGAGAGAGCTCTCCCAGGCCACGGCAGCATCGCGGCTACGAAGCTGTGGCGACATAGGTTGTACCAACTTCTAGCGATTCAAAGTTGTTTAAAGATAACACAAACAAAAGGAAATGTACATATATATTCTTAGATGTAAAGAAGGTATATTTTAATCCCTAAAATACAATTTTGAATGACAAAACAAGCTATAAAAAATCATACAATGGTTCTTAATTATGCCAAATACTCTATAAAAACAATGGTTTTAGCATTAAATAGATTAAGGTAAAATTAAATCCATATAAAAGATATAGTGATTTAAAGACATAACTCGTGGTAGAAAGTGAATCAAATGAACATTAACTCGTAAAATAAAAGAATAAAGATCAATGTTTGAACTAACTTTTGAATTTTTTTGACTTTATGCAATAAAGAGAAAACCTCATTTTTTCTTGAAAACAAAAAAAAAATTCAACTATCATATTTCTCCCCAAAATAGCGATTTATGGTTAAAACCTTGTCAGTCTCATATCCTTGATGTTACACAATTTTTTATAGATAAAAATCTTTGAAACATCACTTTTGATAAAAAAAAAATTGACGTGGCGACTTCGCTCATTCATTACAAAGGGTGGGGAACTATATCCAATTTTTCAAAGGAATTTCTCACGACCCAAAGTTACAACCCTTACCACATCATCACTCATGATTTTGAACATATATGTTTTCAACTCTAACCATGATGATAAAAACTCGCATACACAAAAGGATTAACAATGACACTCTTTCATCAAAATATCACATAAAACTTTAATTTTCGATAGAAGTAGAATAAAAATCCGTTAATTATATTTTGCATAGAAATACTCAAGTTTAGTGTGCGGTAAGTGCACGAGTAATGATAAATATGCTAAAATAGCAAGATAAATTTACCGAGGTAATTCCAGCTATAAAGTTTAAGCATGGAGTATTAAAAGTCATAAATAGAACCAGTAGTACAATAACTAATCATATAGCTTCGCATTTAAGTTTATGGGATAAAATAATACCTAACAAGCATAGAAGTCCAATATTGTACATGGCCAAAACCTAAAGTTATGACAAAACAAAGATCATAATTAAAGGAAAAAACAAAAAAAGGTGATAGAGATAAATCAAAATGTCTATCCAAAGAGAGTAAACCAAACACTTTACGACTCCTAAATCGCAAGAATACTTTTTCTTTTTTAATTAGGACCAAGCCTTGGCACATTTTTTGAGAGAATCTACTTCTCTACTATAATAGTTTATTTCGAAACCCTATTCAGATAAAGTCTTAAAGATTTGGATTGAGGAACTAAGTCAGGAATGGTGGAAGGATCAAATATTTTTCCTTTCCGTTTTCCTTTGGAAGAAATCTTTTGAGGGAATTCTACCTTTTTCTTCCCTTTCCTATAGACCTTTATACCTTTATCAAATTCACCTAAATGTGACGTAAGTTGAAAAAACACAAAACTCTTTAAGGTGAAATAATTTATGACAATGTGTGCACCTATATAATTGTGGGTCAATGAGTCACTTAAGTTGTTACTTCCTAAGTTTAAAGAAAAACTCCTTCAAGTGTCCTTATTTGTTGCAATAGGAACACGTGAAGTTTAGCTTCCCTTGGATTTCTTCAGGTATAGAATGAGTTGAAGATTCACTAATGGGAGATAGAAAAATGGATTGGGATGCTACGAAAGCTTAGTTAGATATATAACCATAACTTTCAAAACTGAGTCCTCATTTATCCATAATGGACAACTTGGCACCAAAAATCATCCCATCCAACTTTTGAGATCTACCCTTCATATTCATCTTGATAGTGGTCGCATGTAGTAGCGTTATCTCAAACAAAGATATTTGTTCTCTAGGGATATTCTCGAGTTTTCACTCTCGTGTAGAGTCATCCTAAGGACCGTAATCTCCATGTGAAGAAAGTCAATGGAACTTCCTTTAAAATAGGGTGAACTACTCACCACATGTGGAGCAAAAAAAATAACTTACACAAATCTCACTTACCATAGCTATTTGGTTCTTGGTATTGTCCAACTTGGTGGAGAGTTCCATGTTATGACTTTCGAGGTCTATGGACTCCTCGTACATCCTAACATAGTCCACTTGAAGATATTTTCCTCTTATTCCTTAATAGTGCTCAAAGAGGGGCTACGAATAGTCATTTCTTCACTAGGTAGAAGAAGAACATCAAAATCCTCTAAATTATCTAAATCGTCAAATTTGTCTTTTGCCATAAATGTGACATAGTTGCATTATTAAGAGTCATCTTGGAGTCTGAGTCATCATCACTGAAATTGGCTTGATAAGAAGTTTTACCACCATCATGACTTATATTTGAGGTACATTGCTTCGACATATGCCCATGACCACCACAAGTAAAATACGTGATGGTCCTTGGAGTTTCATATTTCTTTTCTCCACTTCCATGACCAATCTCAAATCTAGGCAGATAGTTTTTGGGTGCGCCTCTAGACTGAAATTATTTTTGACACTTCTTGACAAACTTAGTGAGAAATGCCATATCATCCTTACTAACATCATGTGATCTAAAATCCGAAGATACCTTCTTAGCCTTAAAACCTAGATTTTTCTCATTCTCCTTAGGAGGCACTCCTTGGTGATAAGACAAATTCGCCTTATAGGTTTAAATAGAGCCAACCAATTCGTTTATATGCATCGGTTTAAAAAATAAGGTTGCAACCTCTTCAATGGCATCCACTTTTCCACAGAACCTAGGGGAGAGACTGTAAGATTTTATCAATAATTTTATTCTCTTTTACATTCCTTCCTAAATTAAAGACAGAGGTAACTATCTCATTCAGATCTTCATAGAACTCGTAAAAAAATTCATTTGCCTTCATGGTAAGAAGTTCAAAATGAGGGATAAGTCGTCAAAGCTTGGAATGCTTCACAGTGGAGATTCTTCTGTAGGTCATTTATAAACCATCCCATTGCTCCTTAGGCATCGTATATGTGTATATACATCTTAACTTAATTGGGGAAGTGCAACCAAAAATAGCGTTAGGTCCCTTCATGTTTCTCCCACTCTCCTTTAAATCATTATCATCCTAACTAGATCTAATATTATCAACTTGGACGTCATCAATAACGGTTTTGGAGAAAGTCCATCCCACTAGCACAATATTCCGTATACGGTCATCCATAGACATTAAATATGTTGTCATATGTGAAGCACACTATATTTTTGACTCACTTGAGTCTATACTATATAGGCGTTCATCCAGTTTGGAAATAGTGACAAAATTAGAATCATATCCCTTGCTACCAAAGAACTTCAGACACTACATCAATTATCCTCTAATGGTCTCAAAGATAGTATACCCACACTGCACCTAGGCTTTCATATTTTATGTTGCATTTATATCATTTTACGTGTGTGAGTGTTAATTTCCATCAAAATAATTTTCTAATATTTTTTGGGATTTTTTAAACATTTTTTAGGAATTTTTAAACATTTTAAAACAATTAAAATTAAGGTTTTAAAATGTTTTAGGCTGATTTATAATATCTTTTAATTCCTAAAAACTTGATTGGGTAGAAACCAAAAGCGACAAGGAAATGTGGGGTAGAAACTGGGATTTTTAAGAATTCAAAAACATGCATTTTTCTGTTATCTAAGCCCTATATGTGTCTTCCCTATAACGGTTAAGATTGTGTTTCTTCTTACTTACATAACTAAGAGACCTTATCAACCGTTGGATCAAACTCATTAATGGTCTGCATGTTGCCTAACGCAATCCAAGTCTTAACCTATTGGACCAATAAGAATGCGTTTAAATGCGGTGCATTTATAACCATTAGATTTATAATCAATTTGATAGACTTAATCCAGGTCGTTGATTTGGTTAATCATTCCAGATCCTTCCATCGACTGGTATAAATAGAGGCCCTGAGTTAAACGTTTACAATCTTTCGGTGAGTCTGAGTTTGAGAGAAAGGGAGAGAAATTGCAAAACCTATCCAAACTCTTGAAAAAAATTCTCAGAAAATTTCTGTGAGTTTGAGAGTGATTCTTGTTCGAAGATCATTTCCTCTCTGGTTTAAATCTCTTTTCCAACCAGTCACTGAGTTAGATCTCGTTTCTTTATTATAGAAAGTGTAGATCTGATTCTGTTGTGATATAAATCACTTAAATCTTCTTAGTTTGATTTCTATATATAGAAATCATTATTTGTTTGTGTTTTTTTCCTCAAACGTTTCTATTAAATGTTTTACCAAAAAATACCTTTTCTCTTTCAAGTTTTGAGAAAAAGATACTTCAAAGCATTTTTAGATCTAGAGACGTTTACACTTTCCAGTTCATATTTTACATTTTGTGAAATAGATTTGCAAATAAATAAGAGAAAGTGTATAGGATCTTGGCTCTTTTTGAATAGCAAGATTATCACTCGATCTATCACAAAAAAGGAAGTCTAGTTTTTGATAAATTGTGATTCAGAATCTTGCATAACATTTTTAGTAAAAATCTGTAATTTGTAGGACTATTGGTCTGTATAAGTGTGTGTGGGGTTGTGCATGTGTTAGTCACAACACCACAATACACATTTCACACTACAACACTAAAACAGTGTCGATGGAGAGATTTTTGACCTTAGAGTCGACGTAAAGCTAAAAGGAGGAGGAGGTGCAAAGCTGTAGAACAACTAGGACAACTTCAGAGCCTTCAGAGAAGCCATATTTACCTAATGGATCTGGTATAAATTCTTGACTTAGTATAGGTCTGGTTGTGTGCTTAGTTTGTTAATAGTTTGTAACCTTATAACTCGTTTTTAGTGGATTTTATTTTTGAGGTGTAGACACCTCCGTGGATGTTTCCCCAATTGGGTGGGGTTTTACCATGTTAAAATACCTGTGTACTTGCATGTTTAATCTTCCTCTCATACCCTTCTGATCGTGTGCTAATTTAAACTCACTTAGTTTTGGTTTTCAAAACTTAGTCACCTATAACTGAAATATCTCGTTCATAACAACTTTCATACACATCTTGTGTTGGTAATTTGTTTTATAAAAAAGAGTTTCTTAAACAAACTGGTCGGAGCCATTTAAACTGTTTTAATTTTTTATTAAACAACTTAAGTGGTATTTTTCAATTGGTATCATAGCATTGGCTTTATAAAATCTTTTTAGATCCTAAGTTTCTGAAATTGTTTTTTCAAAATAAACAATGGACGGAAAATTTGAGAGATTAGGTAACCTTTCCAGGCCCCCACTCTTTGATGGAACCAACTTCCCTTACTGGAAAGTGAGGATTGTTTCTTTCATCCAAGATATGTTGGGAGACAATGCTTAGGTTGCTATTGAAAATGGATACACTTTTCTTACTAAACCATCAACAGACGGAAGTAATGAAAGGATTAGGAAACTGCTAAGTGAATACACTAAAGAAGAGAAACACGCCTCACTTAGTAATAATAAAGGCAAAAATGTCATATTCATGTCTATAAATGAACACGAATTTAAAAGGATTTCTTTTTGTACTACCTCTAAAGAAACTTGTGACACTCTAGTGACTGCACATGAAGGAGACACACGTGTTAAAGCTGCTAAAATCCAAATGTTAATCCAACGGTACAACACTTTGGTCATGACTGAGACTGAGTCATTTAATGACTTTTATATTAGATTAATAGACATAGTGACTAAGCTACATGCTAATGGAATAATTTATGATAGGAAGGAAATTGTTTCCAAAATTCTAAGGTCACTTCCACAAAAAATTGATAACAAGCGCTATGCCATTGAGGAGATGGATGACCTGAATTTAACACCTGAACTCCTCAGTAGCAAGTTAAGAATAGTGGAAATGTAATTGGAGTTTAAGAAATAGTTAACTCAGTCCCAAAAGAAACAGTCCAACTCTAATCTTGTCTTCTCCTCTAAGTCGACCAAACTTGAGTTCAATTTGCCTGATATTGACTTAGATTCTGATGAGGACTATAATTTAGACAATTTGGATAATCACATTGCCTTACTGCATAAACAGTTTAAGAAAATTTTGAAATTTTGAAATAAAGTTGCAAATAGACAAGGCAAAATAGCTTATTCAAAGTTCTCTAATAATAGGCCTCATGAGAAAAGATAGGACAAACACCAGACTGATAACCAAAACAAATCTGGAAAAGACCTAAAAAATATTGAGTGTTTTATATGTGGGAAACTAAGTCATATAGCCAATGGTTGTCGAGTTAATTTGAATAAAAATAACAAAAACAATAGGGCTAATTTGTGAAAGACCTGGGATGATTCTAGCGAATCAGAAACTGATGAGACTGAGTAATCTAATTCTGTTGACCATCGTATGTCATTCTTTGCTAAAATTATTTACATTGATGATAGGCCTATGACTAATAATGAATCTGATATTAGTATCTCTAATCATGCTATGCTGAATGATACTGTTCCTAATGGTTTATCTGCTTTATTACTTGAGAATGCTTCTAGTAGTTCGAATGACATGTGTGTGAGTCAAAGGGAACGCCCTATTGATGATGTAAACGTGTGTGTGAGTCCTAAAAATGAATCTCTAGGGGACACTGCACACTGCACACTTAGTGACTTCGACAATGAGGACCTCCCAAACATTCACACTCTATACATGAAAACTCTTAAGAAAAGCATTAAACTTGAAAAAATAGTTAAGGACCTTACCAAGAAAATAGGAGTACTAAGCCAAATGGTCAAACAAAATGCTGAAGAGTACACCTCTCAATGTCTAGTTCATGAGAATGAGATTAAGACTTGTGTCCAAAAAATTAAAGAATTATCTGAATCAAATGAAATTCTGGAAAGGAGATATAAAGGGACGTTGTTAGAATTGGAATAAACTAAAGAAAAGACATCAACAGTCTTCAAAAAAATTGCTAAATTTGAAAATAACTCAAACTATTTTGAAAACTTTGTTGCTGAAAGTAAAACCAATTTGATGACAGAACTGTAATAGGATTTTTCCCTAATACCAATAAACAAACTAAAAATCTTGAAACTATTAAGTTTGTGTCCAATGGCAAAAGACCTATTGAAACTTGTCCAGACTTTCAAGCCTTGAAAAATGATTTTGATTTAAAATAACATATGATAGACATTAGTGAGGCCAGTACTTCTCAGATTAATGTTGAAATAAGTCTAAATACAGTTGTCCTCCAATAAGACAATGTGAATCGTCTTTCCAACCTGTACTTTCTAGAAATAAGGCTAGAGTCCAATCTTTAGGCAAATCCATGTTTAACAGCTTTCCTAAGGATAAGCCTCCTACGAGCCATATTTATTGCTCATATTGCGGTGTCTATGGCCATTATTTTGATGGATGTTTTTCTAAACATCTATATAACCCAGTCTTTCGTTCACCTGTCTATCATAACTTTAACTACTCTAGGAAAGAAATAACTATATTCTTCCTAGGCAACCAGATAAGAACTCTAACTATCGTAATTGGTAGAAAAGATCTAGTACTAAAAGATCATCAATAAGAGGAAACCCTAGATTTATGACTAAATCAAATGCTTAGAGATTTGAGAAAAATCAACATGCGAAAAAATCTTTTAAAGAAAAGGCTAATGCTCACAAATTTTACCGTATTCGAGCTAATTAGTGCAAATATTTAAAAACCAGAGCAATTTGGGTTAGAAAAGATGAATTAATACCCTAAATGAGATGTAATATAGTGATGAGTGCCTTGAAAGATGAGCATACAACATCTGGATGGTATTTAGATTCAGGATATTCTAAACACATGATCGGGGATGTTACCAAACTTCTAGATAAAACTAGCTTCTCAGGAGGTAAAGATCTGTTTGGAGATGGAGTATCAACCCAGATCATTGGTAAAGGGACACTCCATGAATAAGGGTTACCTACTTTAGAAGATATACTTCTTGTAAAAGGTCTAAAAGCAAATTTACTAAGTATATCACAATTTTGCGACTCTAACCATACTGTCACATTTCAAAGAATAATTGCAAAATTTTAAATGAAAATGGTGACTGCATTATTTCAGGCCTTCGTACTCCAGATAACTGTTACACAATTAATTCAAGTAATGAGGTTTGTAACATTGCCAGAATGGATAACAATGAGATTTGGCATAATAGGTTGGGTCACATAAATTTTGATAGCCTTGGTAAATTGTGTTCTCAAGAAATAGTTAGAGGTCTTCCTAAGATAAAGCCTATCAAACATTATTTGTGTGAGCCTTGCCAAGAAATAAAAGTAGTTAAGTCTGCACATAGGAAAGTCAAAGATGTATTGACCACTAAACCTTTAGAACTCATCCATATGGACCTTATGGGTCCTGCTAGAATGGTTAGCATATGTGGCAACAGCTACATCTTAGTGATGGTTGATGATTTTACCCGTTTTACTTGGATAGTTTTCCTTAAACAAAAGTCCGACACCTTTCAATAATTTCAAAAAATTCTCCTACGTATTGAGAACGAAAATGATAGTCAATTAAATCGTATCCGTAGTAATCGAGGTGGAGAGTTTAAAGATTTAAGATTAACTGAATAAATTACCTATAATGGATATCAACATGAATTTAGTGCTCCTAAAACCCCTCAGCAAAACGGTATAGCTGAAAGAAAGAATAAGACGATTCAAGAAATGGCACGAGTAATAATTCATGCCAAAAGACTCCCTAAGTATTTTTGGGTTGAAGTTGTTAGGATTGCCTATCATATTATAAACCGAGTCTACCTTTAAAAAGATACTAAACATACACCTTACGAACTTTGGTACGGCAAGAAACCTAACCTAAAATATTTTAGAAACTTTGGCAGTGTTTGTTATGTATGTAAGGACAAAGAACATTTGTCCAAATTCAAAACAAGAGGTGATAAAGCCATCTTCTTAGGTTACTCTCCTAATAGTAGAGCATGTTGTGTCTATAATCTTCATACCAAAACTCTAATGGAATCCATTAATGTGATTGTTAGTGACATTAATGTTGAGAGTAAACCCACAGGACCAGCTATCGTGGATGAGTCTAAAAATATTTTAACTTGTGACTCTTCAGAGATAGATGATCATTTACCACCTGAGATACCCAAGGCACCTAACTGGGTTTCTAAACATCATCCCTTAGACAACGTGGTTAGTAACCCAACCAGCCTGATCGTACAAGATCCCAGTTACGTAATTTTGCTCATTATGCATGCTTTGTGTCTCTCATAGAACCAAAGAATGTAAATGAAGCCCTAAGTGACTCCTTATGGATAAGTGCTATGAAGGAGGAACTTCTTCAATTTGTCGCTCATGAAGTATGGTATCTTATACCTAGGCCAAAAAATAAAAAGGTTATTGGCACACGTTGGGTTTTTAAAATTAAAACAGATGAGACTGGGATGATCATTTGAAATAAGGCTAGATTAGTTGCCCAGGCCTATTTTCAGATTAAAGGGATATATTTCAAGGAAAATTTTGTACCTACCACTCGTCTTGAGTCTGTTCACTTACTTTTAGCCATAGCTTGTCATTTTCACTTCACTCTCTATCAAATGGGTGTAAAATTTGCATTCCTTAATGGTATTTAAACTGAGAAAATCTATGTAGAACAGCCCCAAGGGTTCATTGACCCTCACCATTCGAATCACGTCTTTCGACTGAAAAAGGCTCTATATGGTCTAAAACAAGCACCTCGTGCTTGGTATGAATGATTGTCTACATTTTTATTAAATAACAGTTTTAGGAGAGGTGGTAATGATCCAACTCTATCTGTTAAACATTTTGGCAGAACTGTAGTTATAGCCCAAGTCCATATAGATGATATAATGTTTGGATCCACATCCTTAACCAAAGTTGAAAATTTCTCCAAATTTATGCATAGAGAATTTCAAATGTCTCTTATAAGGGAGTTACAATTCTTTCAAGGACTTCAGGTCAAATAAAATTCCGAAGGATTATTCATCTCATAATCCAAATATGCTTTAGAGATTTGAAGAAATTTGGCCTAGAAAATACTAAAGATGCTAGGACACCCATGAGTACCACGGTAAAAATGTCTAAGGATGAAATTGGGAAATACATTGATCCCACTCTTTATCGTAGCATGATAGGAAGCTTACTATACCTAATTGCCTCACACCCTGACATTATGTATACTGTTTGTGTATGCCCTAGATATCAGAATGCACCTAAAGAGAGTCATTTATCATGTGTTAAGCGAATCATAAAATATGTTAGAGGAACTCTCAACTTAGGACTTTGGTAGACAAATGACACATCCACTTCTGTAATAGGTTACACCGATGCTGATTGGGCTGGGTGTTCCGATGATAGTAAGAGTACGTCAGGAGCCTGTTATTACATAATAATTTGGTAGGATGGTCTAGTAAGAAATAAAATTGTACATCGTTATCCATCGCAGAATCATAATACATTACAACAAGAAGTTGTTATTCGTAGTTACTTTGGATAAAACAGATGTTAAAATATTACAACATAATTGAAGATAAGTTGAATATCTACTGTGATAATCAAAGTGCAATTAATATTTCCAAAAACCCTGTACAACACTCTCGCACAAAACACATTAAGATTGATATCACTCTATTCGTGAATTATTAGATTCTAAGGAATTGGAAATTATGTATTTGCCCACAGATCTTCAATTAGTTGATTACAAAGCCTCTAGATAATTTAAGATTTGAATCTCTTCAGAAATCTATTGGCATAATATTTCTTGAGTAAATATTTGTCATCACATAATATATCATCTAGTCATATTCATGCTAATAAATGATCTTTGAGGATAGAGGGTATGGATGTTTAAAAAATGAAAAAAGACACCTCCTATATCTATTTTATGTAGGATATCCTTGATGTGACTCGTTGATGTTTATGCGTTGTTATATATTTATCTTTTCTATATCTTTATTTCAATACAAAAAAAGTAGTTTTTAGGACCGAAGTTTTTGAGACGGCTAAATTTAAGTATCTAAAACATACTTTTTGAGACGGAAATAATTGACTGTCTTAAAAAAAGCAAGTATTTAAAACCCCTTATATTACCTGTCTTATAAAGTCATGTTAAGAGACGGATTATTACTTGCCGTCTCAAATAGTATCAAGTATTTAAAACCCCTTATATTACCCGTCTTATAAAATACTCTTAAAAAGACAGTTTATTATTTTCCGTCTCAAATATTATCTTACTATTTGAGATGACTAAAAAAATTGACTCCCTCCTCAAAATTTTCCTTCCCGCTTTAACGTTCTATTATCATACAAAAAAAAAGAAGGGAAAAAAAAAGAAATTTCATCCAACCCCCGAAACTCCCTTCTGCTCCAAGCATTCCCCATATCACCCGCCTTCCGCCCCCAAACCCATCTGCCCTTCCATCCCCAACCCCTCTCCGCCCCCAAATCCCTCCACATCCTCCTCCACGCAACTTCTTCTCAAGGTACTCAATTGCTATGGTATTTAGGGCACAATATTAACTATTGATTTGTTTATATGATTTTTTTTTAGGTTGTATTACCAAAAAAATTCCATAAACTGTATTGCCAAAAATACATTTTTTGATTGGGGATTACAAGTGTTTAGAATTAGAATATATGTATGTTCTTCTTCTAATTCGATTATTTGGTCAATTTTGTTAATATGGTATCTAATTGGTTTATGACTGTTTATTGAGGTTACTCTCATACTCATCAGAAGCTACCTCACTAAATCCTAGCATGTTTTCTTAAAGTGTGTAGGGGTTATTTTGAATGATGTAAGCATACTGACCAACTAATTTTTTTGAAACTTTAGTTTGTAGCTGTCATTAATATTTTGGTTGTGTAGATTTGTCATTTGTGAAAAATATTTGTGGTTCTTTCCAATTAAGGTATTTGAATAATTGCTTCTACGGGACACAAAAGGTTTTCTAAGGAGATAAGAACTTTATATGACCTTAGATTAGAAATAATGTTATGTGCTTCTGATGGATATTTGGGATCCTTGGTTAGAATATTTTCATTGTATAGGTCCCCGGGCTGCAAATGTGTATTCATCCCGGGTATGTAAATTTATGGTGTAGGAGAATCTAGATGATTTCATTTGAATGCTACTAGGTAAGACGTGTTCACTATAATCATCTTTGTTCAGCGACATACATACTGAATTGAATAAAACAGGTATTGAGTCAAATATTTTGGTTATTGTAATTACCTAAATACGTTTGATTACATTAGAATGCTTGCGCTTGATCTAAAATGTGTAAAAGTTGATTTTCTTCCACATTTTAATTATATATCTTCTATTTCATTATATGGTTGACATGTGTTTGTATTTCTTACTTTGGTGAAAGATAATTATGCATAACTATACTCATGGTGGAGAGTTATTACGAAGAGGAACATTAAGAGTTTGTAAATTTTTAATTTTAGTAGTCAATAATTTATTTTTGTAATAACTCTTTCATCAACTTACTGTAAGTTACGTTTTGGCAAAGCGAGAGAGTAATTGAACAATTTGTGCACTTTAATTCGAGTAGGGACCAATTTGTGCATATTGGTTGAAAGATCCACTTGGACACTTACCCTAAAAGGTAATTTATTCATTCATTTGAACGTAAATCATGTTTTTTTATGTACGTGCCTATTTGGTTACATTTTATGTTTATTTTTTTTTGTAGGTACAATTGGGTTCACTTAGTTTTCGATTATATAGGTAATGTGTTGTACACAATTATAATTGGGGCCACATGACTTGACATGGGTTGAAGTGACATGGGTAAGCTTTGGATAATGTTAATTAAACGTATTCAGTTGTTATATTTGGTTCAAGAACCGAAGTTGATATTTAGATATGTCAGGATTGCATACTTATACGATGGAAATATGATTCTATGTGTACCATCTTCACATTTTGATGGTTGAGTTCACAGCTAAGTTACGTATTATTATGCTTCAATGTTTGATGCTTTTTTCCACTCTCCATTTTCATGTATTGATTCTTATGATTGTCTTTGGTTCAATTACTTACATGATCAGATTAGGGTCATTGGAGTATTTTAGATGTTTAATAATTACGAATGTCTTCTTTAGGTATTTAATAATTAGGGATAATGTAGTATTGCAATATTTTTTGAGTTCTTCCTATTCTTTTTTTCTCCCTCTTCTCTCCTCCTATAGTATTTCTTATCTCCCACTCTTCTTTCTTTAATAATTCAATCTCTATCTTTTCACATTTGAATGATTTAGGTCTTCTTTGAGGACCATCCTGAGTTTGCAGAAAATTTCTTTTATATAACTGGAGAATCACAACTCCGCCTGTGTCGTGCTTAACTTCTTATTTTTTTGACACTGCCGATCCCAAGCTCGGAAAAAGGAGGAGGGTTGCATTAGGTAGCTGACAGCCAGCGTAAAACTTTGTCAGATCCTTATGAACATGAATCCTATGAATATACGTGCTAATGCTAGGGCATTCCCCTTAAGCGATGCGTTGCGCCTGCCACCTCGAAAAATAGGCAAGGGGCGTTGCGCCTGCCACCGGGTGTCTCGAAAAATAGGCAAGGGGCGTCGCATCGGCACCCGGATGCGACGATAAATACGCAAGGGTTCCTGCAACAAGTTTGACGTGTGCGGGTAAAGAAGCTAGTCCAGGATACTAGACTTAGGTTAGCGACTTGGAACATAGGGACTATGACAGGAAAAGGGATGGAGTTAGTAGATACCATGATAAGAAGAAAAGTTAACATAGCTTGTTTACAAGAAACTAAATGGGTCGGTGAGAAAGCTAGAGAAATAGAAAATACAGGATTTAAATTATATTATACAGGAAAACATAGAAATAAGAACGGAGTTGGAATAATAGTAGATAAAAACTTTAAGGACAATATCGTAACCGTTATTAGGAAAGGTGATAGACTTATACTTGTAAAATTGGTATTAGGTGAAAACATAATTAATATTGTTAGTGCTTATGCACCTCAAGTAGGATTAGATGAGCACACTAAAGTACAATTTTGGGAACAAATGGATGAAC
Source organism: Sambucus nigra (assembly GCA_949130495.1). Taxonomy (NCBI): domain Eukaryota; kingdom Viridiplantae; phylum Streptophyta; class Magnoliopsida; order Dipsacales; family Adoxaceae; genus Sambucus; species Sambucus nigra. Next base: position 94,249,299 of record OX422216.1, on the reverse strand, counting down.
TAATTCAAGAAATACCCCTAGGTGAGAAAATCTATATAGGTGGAGATTTTAATGGCCATGTAGGAGAAGATCGTGTAGGATATGAGATAGTGCATGGAGGACATGGTTTTGGAGATAGGAACGACGGGGGAGAGTCTATCTTAGATTTTGCGATGGCTTATGATTTTGTACTAGTAAATACATGTTTTAAAAAGAGGCTTGAACACTTAATAACTTATAAAAGTGGAACACATAAGAGCTAAATAGATTTTTTCATTGCTAGGAAAGGAGACCGATTAACGTGTAAAGATTGTAAGGTTATCCCGGGAGAGAGCTTAACCTCACAACATAGGATAATGGTGTTGGATATAAATATTAAAAATCAATCACGAGTGCGAAAAGTGAAGATTAACCCACGAACTAGGTGGTGGAATTTAAAAGGAGAGAAATTAGAACTATTTAAAGATAAAGTATTAAATGAAGCAATATGGAATTGTGAAGAAGAAACTAACATAATGTGGAATAAGATGGCCACATGCATTAGGAGAATATCAAAAGAAATTCTTGGAGAATCAAAAGGCAAAGGGCCACAGTCTAAAGAAACTTGGTGGTGGAATGAAGAAGTACAGAATATAGTAAAAATTAAAAGGGAGTGCTTTAAAACATGGCAAACAAATAGAAATGAAGAGAATTTTGAGAAATATAAATGGGCTAAAAAGGAAGTTAAGAAAGTGGTAAGAGATGCTAAGTTAAAAGCGTATGATGATATTTATACAAAATTAGGAGCACAAGAAGGGGAAAAAAGTATTTATAAGCTTGCTAAACTTAGGGATAGGAAAACAAAAGATTTTAATAACGTTAAGTGCATCAAAAGTGATGATTCGAGAGTCCTAATCAAAGATGATGAAATTATGGAAAGATGGAAAAACTACTTTGAGAAGTTATTAAATGGAGATAATGGGAGTAGATTAGATATAGAGGAACTTAGGGAGACTCGAGAAGATATATTTTTTCGTAGAATTAGGACAACAGAGGTCAGGATTGCTCTAAAAAAGATGAAAACAGGGAAGGCTTTAGGACCAGATGGTATCCCTATTGAGGTTTGGAAGTGCTTAGGGGAGGATGGAGTATCATGGCTTACAAAATTATTTAATAGAATTTTAATGACTAATAGGATGCCCGATGAATGGAGAAAAAGTATTTTAGTACCTATTTATAAAAATAAAGGGGACATACAAAGTTGTTCAAATTATCGTGGTATTAAGTTAATGAGTCATACAATGAAACTTTGGGAGAGAGTGATTGAATATAGATTGAGATTGAAGACAACAGTATCTAAGAATCAATTTGGGTTTATGCCTGGGAGATCAATAATGGAAGCAATCTATTTACTGAGGAGATTAATGGAGAGGTATAGAGAGAAAAAGAAGGATCTTCATATGATTTTTATAGATTTGGAGAAGGCGTATGATAGGATACCCAGAGATATAATATGGTGGGTTCTACATAAAAGAGGAGTGACTCGCAGATATATTGACGTGATCAATGATATGTATGATGGTGCGATGACTACAGTAAGAACATCAGCTGGAGAAAGTAGTGAATTTTCAATTACGGTAGGGCTACACAAAGGTTCAGCATTAAGTCCTTATCTCTTTGCTCTTGTTATGGATGAGTTGACTGGACAAATACAAGATGAGGTGCCATAGTGTATGCTATTTGCAGATGATATTGTTTTAGTCGATGAGACTAAGATGGGGATAAATGCTAGGTTGGAATTGTGGAGAGAAACTTTAGAAACAAGAGGATTTAAAATAAGCAGAACTAAAACAGAATATGTGGAGTGTAATTTTAGTAGTAATAGGAGGACAAATGGAGATGTGATGAAATTGGAGGGTCAAAAAATACCTAGAAATGATCATTTTCGTTATTTAGGGTCGATTATACAAAAAGATGGAGGTATTAGTGATGATGTTACGCATAGGATTAGAGCAGGCTGGGTTAAGTGGAGAAGTGCGACCGCCGTTCTGTGTGATAGGCGTATACCTTTGAAGTTAAAAGGAAAATTTTATAGGACGGCCATTAGACCCTCCATGTTATATGGGACAGAGTTTTGGTCAACTAAGAAACAAAATGTGCAGAAAATGAGTGTGGCGGAGATGCGAATGCTAAGATGGATTTGTGGTAAAACTCGAAAGGATAAAACTAAAAATGAACAAATTCGTGAAACGGTAAAAGTAGCTCCTATAGAAGATAAATTGAGAGAAAATCGACTTAGATGGTTTGGACACGTCAAGCGTAGATCAATGGATGCTCGTGTAAGGAAGAATGATTTAGTTAGTATTGATGGTAACCCAAGGGGTAGAGGTAGGCCTAAATTAACTTGGTGGGATATTATAAAAAAGGACATGATATCATGTGGTTTAACCGAAGATATTGCACTGGACAGAATGAAATGGAAAAATAGGATTCATATAGCCGACCCCAAATAATTGGGAAAAGTCTTTGTTGAGTAGTAGAGTAGTATAACTGGAGAATCATGTGTTGGACAATATATTCATTTTTTGTTTCTTGATTCAACAAAGGAAACAAAAGTACATAAGGGATTCATATCACTATGAAGGTTTGCTCTTATTCCAACTGTATTATTGTCGTACAGTTTTCTTTCTTTTCTTTCATTTTTTAAAATATTCCACATTGTACTCATTTGGGAAGTTGTTATTGAATTCATTAGGAATTAGGAGCATGGCATGATTATGTGACACATCGTTGGAGGATCGTGTTGCTTAACGATGTCCCACATTATGTTTACTCTTTTTAGGTAAGTCCATAGTCCCATTCCTCTCTCACCCCCAGTCTTAGATAAATCCATAATGGCCATTTCATCTATTTGGCCAGACTGTCGTGATGTTCCATATCCAAATACATCATGTAGGCGTTCCATCAACACGTTTGCGAAGCTTTATACAAGCAGAGGAACAATGCCTCATTCTCATCAAGAGCTCGATAGGTATTTATTGATAACTAATTTAATCATAACTGCCTTTGCATGCTTCCTGGGATATTTTGGTGATAACACTCCAATTTTTTACACAGTATTTTGGCCTCTGACCTGGCAGGTGAACTCCCTGCTAACTGAGTTATATTTGAATCTACTGCTCAACTCAAGAATGAGCTCCAGTTTAGAGGTACTGAAGTGGTTGAGTATTTATATATGTAATGTTTCAATTCTAAAAAATAGGTGCGTCATAATTCAACAGATAGTGAGGTTACTTATTATGTGTTCCCAGAGCAGTGCTCAATTTTGATATTTCCGTCGGAGAGAAATAAATTGAAGAAATCATGCCTGCGTGAACACCTTATTCATCGATTAGCCTTATTAGTTTTAATATTGCATACATGTACTGAACTGTAAAAATCTTTTTTTATTAGTTTTAATACAAAGTTATTTTTAAAACTAGGATCAATATATATTTTTTAGACTAGGATCAATGTATTGGTTTGCATAAGCTCATTCTCATATTGCTGACCTGCATATCATTTTTATTTGAGATGAATACATGGATTGACATAGTATAGACATAGATAAAAGGTCAGGCCGGGTCCATATGATGATATTTTTCACCTCCTTTGATGATGTTTGTTGGGTTATTGATATATAATGAACTCAGTAATCCACGCTGTAAAAGGAAGAAGCTGCTAGTTTTGGACATAGATTATACCATATTTGATCTCTGTTCTATAGCAGAGAATCCACTTGAACTCATGCGGTAAATTTTTTGGTTTTCTTTTATCAGAGTTGGTGCAATATATTTCACTTCGGATGGAAAAGTTTGTCTTTTCGAGGGCCATAATTCTTAAAAGGGTCCAACAATAGAATTAAAGGCGAGTGATACAAGTTGATTTTGTATTGATGATTTACTTTATTAACCTAAAAAATACTATTCCATGAAGCATTATAGAAGACTCGATCGAGCCTTTCCCAGAATTCTGTGCATACCCTGCTTATTATTACAGCAAGTATATAAGGAATATTTGAACTCGACTTTCACATGGACATCTAAGGTCATCACATATGATTGCATGCCACTGTTGTTTGTCTTGTGCTTTGATAGTTGATTTTCTTTACTCCATTTTGAATTATTCTATGTACTTCATTTATTATTATATTGAGTAAGTATTTATAGAGCATGTGTTTTTTAGTATAATTATCCTTTTAACTTGTCATCATAGTAAATATCAATATGAAAAGAGCCTAGTACCTATTTTGAATGCTTACTGATTAATATATTGCAACTACTAATGGCAGGCAGAAGCAGTGACTATGCTGTTTCCTATCAGATTCAAGTTTCCTATAGAAACTCTTCCGATGACTTATTTCCTTCAGGTATTGGAAGTATAATGTCATACTTTAGTAACATACCAATTCTATTTAATTACATAAATTTCTTGCTTTTTTTCTTCCACCCCCACAACCCCCATCCCAATAACATTAATATATCAAATGAATTATAATTTGTTTTGTGAATGATCTTGAAGACGCTTCCTAGATTTTACTAAGATGGTCAATTTCTTAGATAGATAGAGTTGACCGCCCCATTTCCATTGATGTTTTGGTGCTCATGATGATGAGTTAGATAAAAAGCCTTTTTTCTACATGAATATGACTTCATTGAACTCTATCATTGTCTTTATTTTTGCAAAATTTCTCCATCTCATTGTCTTTATATCTGCAAAATTTCTTTCACTCACACACACACACACATGTGTTGTTTGGAGTGTACGTATGTAATAGCTTCATGTCTTTTATTTGCGCTATTGTTGACATATTATGTCGGTGCTAGGGGATGTATGTTTTTTCCTATAGAAAGTATTCTACATTTTGATAACAAAGAAATGATGCCATCATCAAATAATAGTTAACTTGGTGATCAGTAGAAATAATGTTCTGCACAAAGCCATTTTTTATGTTTCCTAAATTCAGTTTGTGGAGTACTGGTTCACTTTTTTGAAATTTTCCAATTTTATATTAAAAAAAACTGTATTTATGATAAAGAGAAGAATGTGAAGAACTAGAAGTTATTCGGTTTAGTGCCCATGTTAATCTTTTGGGAGAGTGAACAAAATAGTGGCGAGTGAACAGTCCATATTTTGAAGAAAGTATTCCACCAAGAGGTATTAATGTATCCTGTGGGAAGAGACAGTTTCACCATTGGACATATAGTTTCAAAAATTATCTCACTTGTGTATGTTCTTTTGCGTGTAAAAAATGGGATTTTGGAGGCAAAAACTCAAAACATTGATCGAGTGCCCTTAAAAGAGGAACGAACCCCGCAAGACGCACAAAAGGAACATGTGGGAAGTGTCCTTTACCTAATCAAACTCCACTTGCCAAAATTGACTAGTATACACTCGTTTTGTGGTATAAAATGGACTTTACGAAGAGAAAACTCAAAACATCAATCAAGTGGCCCCAAGATAGGCACAAACACCCCAAAAGGTACAAAAGTAACTTGTGGGAAGTGTTTATTCTCTCATTGGTTTCTTGGTTTTTAAAATTGACTTGTAGATGATTGTTTTGGGATATAAGTTGTCTCCGGGAGGTGAAAAGTGAAAAGAAAACTAGTGAAATGGCTCGAAAAGAGGCGGGGATATCCTCAAAGGTATTAAAGTAACCCGAGGGGAGTGATCGTATCTTCACAAGACTCTTGATTTTTAAAAGTGACTAGCTAGAAGGATTTAGGCAAGTCTAGAAATGATCAAAATTTTGTTAAGTCTGCTTTGGTTTTACTTATTTTGGACATGTTCTCTTTATTATTATCTTGTTCAAATACGGAGAGGTCGTCATCAGCCACCCAGACAGTGGCGGGCGAGTCATTTTTCCCCACATTGTATCGTGTATATGATCCGTACCCAATGATTGGTTGGAACCGACACTTAGAGACCATATTCGCCGTGTTCTTTCGCTCTCTTCCCGATGTTAGGTTTCGGTGTGAGTGTCTTAGAATTGAGGATGGCGCTGTCATTTTAACCAATGTTAGGTGTATTTGGTAAGTGAATACCAACGTTGTCAGTTAGAGTAGTAGTCATCCACTTGATTCTCATTTCAAAATGAATAAAATAATCTTTTATTAATTGATAATAAAATATTTTACATGTGGTTTTAAGAATAATCCCCAATACTAAACCAATGAAGTTATGTTAATCCTCTAGGTACGAAGCGACAACCCCCGAAAAATGTTAACGAAACGTGGATCAAGTTCATTGCAACAAATCATTTGTGTGATTTCAAACAAATCCCAAAAAGTCCTGCCTACCTCTGCGGATCCCTCACACTTCCATTGATCCAACATTACTAGAATTATATACATTATTTCCAAATTAATCTTATACTATACACCTTCCAAGTCTTTATTTTTTTTATTTACCGAAGAGGGACGGAACCCCCACACGTTTTATTAAAAACTAAAAAAGAGAAAAGGCCACCAAGACTTTAGAATCAGATTCTGCCTCTACTTCCATGAAACCAAATTTCTTACACATCTTTAATCCTTCACATAGAGCCATAATTTCAGCAACTGTACTTGTTTGTAAACATCCAGAGCCTGCAAAACTCCATAGAATGTTACCTGATGCATCTGTCAATATACCCCCATAACCACACTGCCCAGGGTTACATTTAACAGCTCCATCAGTATTTAGTTTCACACTATATTGGTTTGACTTCTTCCATTCAATAGCTTTAGGTTCCTTCTCTGATCATACTTCTTTAGACAATGAGAATAACTTCATTAGGTCCTCTTTCCCCCTTACTTTGATACTTTTGTTCCTGCTGATTTCTTTGACAGTGTTTATGGGTTGGTTGATAATAAACTTAGCCATCATTTTCTTCCCATCATACAGAGCTTTATTTTTGCATTTCCCCATTTCTCACATAATACATACTGGCAGAACTTCAATGAGGAACTTGATCAGGTCAGTTTTTGAAGATCTCAACCACCACCCCATATGATAGTAGAAAGAAGATGAAATAAAAGGAAGATTAGGCCAAGACCTCTACCAATACATTACCGGATCAATTTTTCCTAACTATAAAAGATTCAAATCCCATGCCATCAACTCTAACAGCCCCTTTGACTCTATAACAAAGACTAATAAACCTATCATATATATTGTCTATACAAGGGGTCTAATCAAACTCTTTTTTGCCTTGAAAAACTAAAAGAATTGAGCTCATCAAGCTCAATTTTTTTAAGTGAAAACAATATCGTGTTTGATACCGGTTAGTCTTCTTAGCAAATGATCAAAGTAGACTTAAAATGGCCCGAATTTGATTTCTTTACGAACAAATCAGTTCTTGTATCCTTGCTCAGGATTGACTCCTTTATATCCTCCTTTAATCCTTCACTTATGTAGTATGGAGGAACATTTCAATCATATGATGGAATAAATAACCATACAATGAGTTTAAAGCTTCACCTCCCAATTTCCAGGAAAAACCGTTGTACAGTGAAAACTATCCTTAGAGCATGTTTGGAGTCGTACTTATCGGTGTAACAATGCTTAACAAAGGAGTCTAGTGTCCTCTATTTTGCAGGGCTGTTTCTCGGCTCCTTAGAGCTAGCTGCAACTTTCAATGAATTCTCATGTCCATCAAGCATCTGTCCAAGATTTTCTAACTTGCTCTGAACAACATCCCATATTATGTCATCAACAGTGTCGTTTTTTAGAAGATAGTATATGTTGATCGACGACACTTGCCAATTCTATGAGAACGATCTTCTGCTTGAATTATGTCTCCTGGAGTCCATGATATGCAAAAATTACTATACTCGCTGCAGTTAAGGTTAACCCAACACCTCCAGCTCTGATAGATATCACTGTTGTTCTAATTGAATCCTTTTCTTGAAAATCTATAACCAAAGTTCGCCTGGACCCTGCTGGGGTACAACCGTCAATCTGGATGCAACTAATTTTTTTCTTATGAAGAAATTGGTGTATCGAATAAATCATTGGTTGTTGATGTGAAATTATTAGGAACTTGCAACTTCCCTTAATGACAGTTCCCATGTAATCGAGAACTACTGGGATCTTGGCTTTTGCAGAATTAGTATAAATCTTATTAATAAGATTTTTCTCTTTAAACTTCAACGAGTCAGCTTCCTCTTGGGATTGGCTATCTTTAATTTTATTTTTCACTACCTCCAACTCACGAAATAAAGCGTTGATCTGTCTCATCTCCTTTTCTGCCAAATCCAGGAAAACCTGTTGCCTCCACTTCACCGAAAGCTCGGCAAAAGCATCTTTTTTTAGTTTGCGAATCATCACTATTGCTTTCATCAAATTGTGCATCTCTTCGTGATTACTTGCACCTTGGTAGACTCCAAATATGCCACCCATGCAATATCAGTTACCATAATCTTGAACACTCTTATACACATCAGGGTACAATGATTCCACGTGTTTAAATAGCTCAATTGGTTGAGATAAAGCAGGAGTTCCACTGAGCAAGATTGCGTATTGAGCTTTCTGTAATATAGGCAGGGATGCATTTGTCCGCTTTGCTTGGGCATTCTTCAAAAAGTGTGATTCATCTACAATCACAACCTTAAAATCTGAAGCCATTAGTATTCCCTGCATCTTGGGGACAACATCATAGGATATGACATTGAATAGTTCCTCAAGATTAATAGTCCATTTGGAATTTGAGGGAAATATATTAAATCCAACCCTGTTTGACCCACCCAATTGAGATAAAACCACAAGTATATATGATGTTGATATATTGAGCCATTGTTGAATCATAGAAGCCCAATGCAAATGCAAGTATTAGTTTAATATGAACCATTTTCTTGTGTTGTATATTTGGTTCATGATGCAATTGATGAGTACGGAGTCCTTGACATAGACACCACCATTTCCTTGGAGACTAACTAGCATGCTATGGAAGGTCTGGTCTCTATGCACTTAGTTCGCAGAATAGGAATTAGGCATGCTCATCAGCACTCATATTTTACATCTTCATTTGCTCACATTCCATTTAATCATGCCATGTATTATATGATAGCTATATGCATTATAGTATAATTACATGAGAAACTCGAGATTTTATAATGAGGTACTGAAACCATCTTAATAATGAGTGAAAACATGTGGGTTTTAGCAACCATTACATACGTTAGTTTGGGGATTGACAAACAAAAAAAACTAATGCATCATATTCCGTTAGTTAATAGTTTTCAGCCCCGTGTTACTTGCATTCGTTTGAGTTTAATTGTCTCTCTATATATGCTTAAATGGTCTCAAAAGGTTTCACCGAATACTGGGCAAGTTGTAATTGTATAATACTCATCAATAAGTTAATAAAGTTTGTCAACCTTCCATATTTCATAACTATTATGTGATCTCCATTGTTCATAACTATTATGTGGTCCTTTGAGTTTCCCAATTTGATGTGTATGCTGAATATTTTAGTTGAAATTCACTTACTTGGAGGAATAAATTATTTTTTTCGTTTTTGGCACAAGTGATAAATTATCCAGTTCCTAAATGCTGGAATAGTAATTTGTTTGACTTTATGGTTTATTTGTGAGTTGATATTTTGATGTCTGTTTGTAGATAACAATGTCCGCAGTATGAGAATGGGATGCTTCGTAGAATGGCAAACTAATTTTATTGAAGAAGGAGATGACTTTAATAAGGTACTTGAGATGTTTTATTCTCATACATTTGTGCTTCTCTTGCTTTATACTTTTAGTTTCACTTTTAGCATGTCACAGTAGTTTTAGCTTGCAGGAATAGAGCCGAGTCCTACATGTCAAAACAGATAAAGCTTAGAGAGAATATTGTAAAAGGTAGGGTTGGTGCTCTTACCAAACTTGAATACATATTAATTTGAAATTGACTGAACTTACAACAAAGGCGCTGTTTGATTTGGGGCAAAATATTTTTCTCCTACGTAAAAACTTTTTTTTAGCAAATGAGAGTTAAATTTTTGTTCACTTTTTTTAGCAATGTTTTAGGTTTGTCATAGTTGTTTTTACTGAAAAATTCTCTCTTTTAAAGTTAAATTTTTAATGGTGGTGGTGAGAATTTGCTATTGGTTGGTGTATAGTATTCTTATAATCAACTTTAATGTTTAAAACAGGTTGGTTACCTGTGGTTTTCATGAATAAACAAATGAGACTTTGTCAAATTTTTTGAAAAATAATAGTAGTTAGATATTTATTAAAAAGATATCATAGTTTAAAATTTATGTTGTTTGTGATGAGAATATACTAATAGTAGTTCATTGCACCTTGTATTTTTGATGAGTGAGATATTAATTTTGACGTAATTGACACTAATTTTTTTACAGGTGGCAACTTTTGTAGAACGTGTAATGCTAACCAGTGATTTTGGAGGTCCTACACTTTAAGATTGCGGGACTACTTTGATAAAAGCATTTTGTGTTTTGGAAAATAAGAATGTAATGTATTTTTGTTGTCAAGTCGAATATTTGAACTTCGTATTATAATTTTTATTTTGATGAATATTTAGAGATGCTTTGTAAGAACTTTAACTATTGTTGAACGAAAATGATTCGTTGCGTTGGTTGAAACTCTTATGTATTATATTTTTGGATCAAATACCAAAAAGTCCCTCAAACATTTTTTAATACACATTTAGTCCATGCCTTTTATTTTGTACCAAATAGTCCCTCAAACACCCATTTAACTAATATTCTCTTATTTTTAAAGGTCCGCGCCAGTGGCATGGCGAAGGACTTTTTGGAGAAAAATAAAAGGGTTTGGACTAAACGTGTATTAAAAATGTTCGAGGGACTATTTGGTATATGCTCCTATATTTTTTTATCATTTGGTGATGCTTTTATAAATTGTCTCAAATGTAATTTAATTTTATATTAAACTTTAGCGATAGATTTTATTCTCCCTAATATATTGGTGCAAAAAATTTAAGATCTCTTCACCTCTTTTGGGATGGTTAAAATTGTCCCAAAAATATATTAAAGACGACTTTCTTGCCGTCTCAAAAAGATCTTGTAAAGCAGTAACCTTTTGAGACAGATTAATTCCCATCTCAAAAGCACTCTTTTGGGACAGTTCGCTTGTAGTGTCAAAAGGGTCATATAAAATGATGAGCTTTTGAGATGGATTTGTTCCCGTCTCAAAAAACTCTTTTGAGACGGCTATGGCGTCACAAAAAGTATTTATAAACCCTATCAAAAAGACCCCTCCTAGCCGTCCCAAATACCGTCTCAAAAAGTATATGAGACGGATAAACCATCTTTTGGGACTATTAAGCCACCGTCTCAAAAGCTGCTTTTTTTTGTAGTGTTTGCTTATGAATATTGGTGCCTAACCTTTGTCCATTTGAGACAAAATGGGGGAGAAATTTGAGTCCACTTGGACATCTTTTTGTTCACTTCAACTAAAATACTTGATCTTAGTTATCTTATTTTTAGGAATCTGTACTTGATTTATATCAGAATATTGTTAGGGTGTTGGTCTGTATTTAGTTGAGTAATGTAATTTTCTTTTTCTAGGATATGGGGTAGATATAATTTTTGTATAGGAGTAAGATTTTTTTATTTTTTTGTATCCATACAAGTCCTCGATGACTCAAAGGATATTTTATCTCATATTTCCAAAGGGGGAGATCGAAGCACCCTATATTTTTTACTCACTTGAGTCCATACTATATAGGCGCTGATCTAGTTTGGAAATAGTGACAAAATTAGAGTCATATTCCTTGCTACCAAAGAACCTCAGACACTACATCAATTATCCTCTAATGGTCTCAAAGGTAGTATACCAACACTGCACCTAGGCTTTCATATTTTATGTTGCATTTATATCATTTTAGGCGTGTGAGTGTTAAATAACCTCAAAATAATTTTCTAATATTTTTTGGGATTTTTTAAACATTTTTTAGGAATTTTTAAACATTTTTAAAATATTTAAAATTAAGGTTTTAAAATTTTTTGGGCCGATTTGTAATATCTTTTAATTCCTAAAAGCTTGGTTGGGTAGAAACCAAAAGCGGCAAGGAAATGTGGGGGTAGAAACTGGGATGTTTAAGAATTCAAAAACACACGTTTTGGTGTTATCTAAGCCCTACACGTGTCTGCCTTATAACGGTTAAGAATGTGTTTCTTCTTACTCACATAACTGAGAACCCTTATCAACTATTGGATCAAACTCATCGATGGTCTACATGTTTCCTAACCTACATCCATTAGATTTACACTCTATTTGATAGACTTAATCCATGCAATTGATTTGGTTAATCATTCCAAGTCCTTCCATCGACTGGTATAAATAGAGGCCCTGAGTTAAACGTTTACAATCTTGTGGTGAGTCTGAGTTTGAGAGAAAGAGAGAGAAATTGCAAAACCTAGCCAAACTCTTGAAAAACTTTCTTAGAAAATTTCTTGTGAGTTTGAGAGTTATTCATATTCGAATATCATTTCCTCTCTTGTTTTAAATCTCTTTTCCATCTAGTCGCTGAGTTAGATCTCATTTCTTTATTATAGAAAGTGTAGATCTGATTCTGTTGTGATATAAATCACTTAGATTTGCTTAGTTTTATTTCTTTATCTAGAAATCATTATTTTTTGGTGTTTTTGTGCTCAAATGTTTCTATTAAACATTTTACCAACAAATACCTTTTTTGTTTCAAGTTTTGACAAAAAAAGACTTCAAAGCATTTTCAGATCTTGAGACGTTTACACTTTCCAGTTCATAGTTCACATTTTGTGAAATAGATTTGCAAATAAATAAGAGAAAGTGTATAGGATCTTGGCTCTTTTTTAATAGAAAAATTGTCACTCGATCTATCGCAAAAAGAAAGTCAGTTTTCAATAAATTGTGATTCAGAATCTTGCATAACATTTTTAGTAGAAATTTGTAATTTGTGGGACTATTGGTCTATATAAGTGTGTGTGGGTTCTGAAAAACGTTGCTAATGCCGTTTAATACAAGATTAAACTGTATAAGCAACTCCGACATGTTTGTTGGAGAAACCCTTTTCTTTTGAAAATAAAAATTATAAACAAGATGAGTTTACAAAGAAACTTATGTACGAGAGTAATTAAGATTGTGTAATCAGTTTTTAAAACAAAGGAAGTTTCAAAAATTCAGCACACTTATAGAATGAGATGAGTAGATGAAGATAATCAACACACAGTTTTTAACGTGGTAAAACCTCTCCCAACAGAGGAAACATCCACGGTGACTTCTAAGTCACAAAAACAAAAATCCACTAAGAACAAATAATAGTTACAAACAATACAACATGCAAGCACACAAATCAACCTATTCTAAGTTTAGGAATATACCCCACTTGGTGTCCTTCTAACTTCTCATAGATCTGATTTGTTGATGATGTTCTTCCAGTTTGCTAACTTCCTTTGCTTTAGCTTCCTTACGTTGACTCAATGATCTCAGATCTTAAACACAACACTTCCAGTGTAGTAGTGTGTTAAGCGTTTGTGAAGTGATTCCTATTCACATGCATGAACTCACACACACTTAGATTTACAGACAGTCCTATAAAAATTACATATAAAGTCTATATGCAGTGATTTTAGTTTATTTCTTTCTCACAGAACTTCAACCCTTTTTGACCTTTATTCTAACCCAGATTCCACGGATATCTCGCTTATAAAATCGGTCAAGATCTTAATCAATCTCTTTTTGAAAACATTTGTGAGATTGAAAATCTCCAAGTGTGAATCCAACTAGGTCAGGGTTAAGTTTCGTAAGAATAGAAACCATAAAACATTTTCAAAACCAAATGAATAATGATTTTCTTAAATCCAGTAAAAATATGCAGATCTAGTGAAAATGTAACATGCAGAGTATAGATCTAACGTTTCTATGAAAAAGAAACAAGATCTTCACTCTAATGTTTAAGTTTTGAACAAGATCAAAAGATCAAGAGGTTACAGCAACGATATGAACAAACCACTCTCTCTCTCAAACACTCAAGGTTGTGTTTGGGGTTGAATATACGAAGGTTTGTTACAGAGGTAAAGTATTTAGGGTTAGGGTTAGGGTTTGGCTAACAGTTTCCCTTTCTCTCTCTTCTCTCTTTTCTTTTCTCTCTTCTCTCTCACTTCTCTCTTCTCTCTCACTTCTCTCTTATTTTTTTTCTCTCAGAAAGACGAATGCCCAAAAGTCTTCTAAGGCTGAGAAGTGGAGGGTATTTATAGGACTGAGGGAAGGTTCTGGATGTTTGAGGGAAATCAAGGGCTGAGATCAAGTCTTGCAGGTTTTGACTTGATCCAAAGGTTATAAAACAGCGGTGATAAAAAATGATTGTGATTGGTTCATATGGATAGCACCGGGATTAACCAAGAACACATGCAGACCCTTGATTAGGAATGATCCAACGATCAGCAAACAACCACCCAACCTTCTCACAAAAGAAACACAAATAGGTACACCCGGAGGATGACAAGTGTAGGCTTGTGAGAGGCTCTCACACGCGCGTCTAAAATAATTACAGAAAGTACCCTGAAGTCTCTAGCGCTTTGAGATCCTACCCAACCAAACAATTCGAGTGAAAACTGAAGTTTCCAAAATAGAATATTAACCCCACAAACTTTATAATCCCATTTTATTTATGAAAACATTTATTTAAAAAATGTTTAAAAATGTTTAAAAAATATTTAAAAATATTTAAAAATTCCCCAAAAATTATTAAAGCTCCAATTCAAGGGGAATTAAACACACACTCAATTTTAAGCAATATGAACACATGTATGCACTTCTAATTGTGTGTAGTGTGATCAATTTTATTCCTTCATAGATCATTGAAGAGGATTAGAGAGATAATTTCTGAGGTTTTTTGGATTCTAGGATGGACAACCAATTTTGTCACTATTTCCAAACTAGTTGAACACTTATACAGTATAGACTTAAGCAAGTCAAAGGTATAAGGTGCTTCAATCTCCCCCTTTGGAAATATGAGACAAAATCTCCTTTGAGTTAGCTTAAAACTAGTAGGGAACAAAAAAAATAAAACCTAGTCCTATACAAAAGATTATATCTACCCATATCCTAGAAAGTCAAAAATTACATAACTCAACTATTTACAAATTTTTACACTAGAAAAGGTAGACAACCAGTAGAAGAGATTCCTGCAAACATACACACTAAGATCAAGCAGTTTAGATGAAATGTGAACAAAATATTGAACTCATAAAACTCAAATTTCTCCCCCATTTTGTCTCAAATGGACAAAGGGTAAAACTTAAAGTTTTAAGAGTTTAATCAGCGCATACCATGCCTATAGAATTTCGTAAATACAGAAATCTATTATAGTCTAAAGGTTTAGTGAACATGTCTGCAAGTTGCAGATCAGTAGGCTGGTAATGAATTTCTAATTCCTTACTTTCAACAAGTTCGCGTATAAAATGATGTCTTATTTTAATGTGCTTAGTTCGCGAGTGTTGAACCGGGTTTTTAGATATGTTAATGGCGCTTTGATTGTCACAATACAATTGTAACTGATCTTCTTTGATCCCATAATAGCTTAACATCTGTTTTATCCATAATAATTGAGCACAGCAACTTCCTGCTGCTACATATTCGGACTCATCCGTAGATAAAGATGTGCAATTCTGTTTTTTACTACTCCAACCAACTAAATTATTGCCGACATAATAACAGGCACCTGATGTACTTTTACTATCATCAGTACACCCGGCCCAATCAGCATCAGTATACCCTATGATGGTGCTACAGGTATCCTTAGTATATCTAAGTCCAAGATTAAGAGTGCCTTTTATGTACTTTATTATACGTTTTACACTCAATAAATGGCTCTCTTTAGGGTTATTCTGGTAACGAGCAAACAGACATACAACATATATTATGTCTGGTCGCGAGGCAGTTAGATAGAGTAGGCTACCAATCATACTACGATAGAGTGTGGAATCAACTGACTTACCATTTTCATCTTTGCTTAACTTAACAGTAGTACTCATAGGCGTTTTGGCAACTTTAGCATTCTCTAAACCAAATTTCTTAACAAGGTCTAAGGCATACTTAGTTTGAGAGACAAATAGACCATCAGAATTCTGTTTCACTTGAAATCCTAAGAAAAGCTATAGCTCCCCCATAAGGGACATGTGAAATTCCTTATGCATAATAGCAGAAAAAGATTTAACTTCAGAGTTTGAAGTTGACCCGAAAATGATGTCGTCTACATAGACTTGGGCTATAATAATGTTTTTGTCAAAATGTTTGACAAAGAGAGTCTGGTCATTTCCTCCTCTCTTAAAACCCTTATCCAACAAAAAGTTGGAAAGGCGTTCATACCAAGCTCGAGGAGCTTGTTTTAAGCCATACAAAGCCTTTTTTAGACGAAATACATGGTTAGGGTGTTTAGGGTCAATGAACCCTTTGGGTTGTTCTACATATGTTTCTTCGAATAGAACTCCATTTAGGAAAGCAGATTTGACGTCCATTTGATAAAGTGTGAATTTTAAGTGACACGCTATGGCGAAAAGAAGTCGAACAGATTCAAGACGAGTGACAGGGGCAAATGTCTCGCTGAAATCTATCCCTTCTATTTGAGAGTAACCTTGAGCAACAAGTCTAGCTTTGTTTCTAAGAATCACCCCATTTTCATTAGATTTGTTCTTAAAGATCCAACGTGTTCCAATAACATTTTTATTTTGAGGCCGCGGTACAAGATACCAGACATCGTGAATGACAAATTGTAAAAGTTCTTCCTGCATAGCAGAAATCCAGTGTGTGTCATTCAATGCTTCATTAACATTTTTCGGTTCCACAAGGGAGACGAAACATGCATAATTAGCATAATTTCTTAACTGGGATCTAGTACGAACTAGCTCATTAGGATTACCGACCACATTGTCAATGGGATGATCTTTAGAAACCCAGCCAGGTACTTCTGGACTCTCAATAGGTAATGAGTCATCTATTTCTGGTGAATCAGTTTTGAAATCATTTTCAGATTCAACCACAATAGGTGATTCAGATGTCTTATTTTCGACAATAGTGTCGCTTACAATTACATTTATCGATTCCATAAGGGACTTAGTACGAAAATTGTATATACGATAAGCACGACTGTTTGGAGAGTATCCTAAGAAGATGGCTTTATCACCACGCGTTTCGAATTTAGACAAATATTCTCTGTCCTTACAGACATAACATTGACTTCCAAAAGTTCTTAAGTATTTCAGATTAGGATTCTTACCGTACCACAACTCATAAGGAGTTTGTTTAGAGTTTTTCCTAAGATAGACTCTATTATTAATATGACAAGCAGTTCTAATAGATTCTACCCAGAAGTATTTGGGCAGAGATTTGGTATGCAACATGACACGTGCCATCTCTTGAAGAGTTCGGTTTTTCCTTTCAGCAATACCATTCTGCTGAGGAGTCTTAGGGGCACTAAATTCATGTTTGTAACCGTTGTAGTCACAATATTCAACTATTCCTGTGTCTATGAACTCTCCCCCTCTATCGCTACGAATACGATTTACTTGTGTGTCCTTCTCATTTTCAATTCTTAATAAAATTTTCAAAAAATTCTGAAACGTGTCAGATTTTTGTTTCAAGAAGGCAACCCAAGTGAATCGTGTGAAATCATCAACCATGACAAGGATATAACTGTGTCCACAAAGACTAACAGTTCTAGAGGGACCAATAATGTCCATATGGATGAGATCTAAAGGTCTAGAGGTGAGAATGTCTTTAACCTTTTATGCGAAGTCTTAACTATTTTTCCTTCCTGGCAATGACCACAGACAACACTTGAAATAGGTTTAATTTTAGGAATTCCTCTAACTATCTCTTGACTAGACAATCTACCAAGGATATCATAACTTAAGTGACCCATACGATTATGCCAGATCTCATTGTCATCCATTCTGACAATGTTACAGGTTTCAGAACTAGTCTTGACAGTATAACAATTGTCAGGTGTTCTAAATCCTGTAATAATGCATTCACCTTTATCATTTAAAATTTTACAATTGTTCTTTGAAAAGGTGACTGTATGGTCAGAGTCACAAAATTGTGATATACTTACGAGGTTGGCTTTAAGGCCTTTAACTAATAGAACATTTTCGAGAACAGGCATTCCTTCTTCTTTTAGGGTTCCTTTACCTATGATTTGAGATGAAACTCCGTCACCAAAAACTACTTTCCCACCAGCAAATCTGGTTTTGTTTAAAAGTTTGGTTTCATCTCCTGTCATATGTTTGGAGCATCCTGAATCTAAATACCAACCAGATGAAGTGTGTTCAGCTTTTAAAGCAGTGATGACAATGTTACACTTCATTTGGGGTAAAAGAGCATATTTTCTAACCCAAATAGCTCTAGTTTTAATTTTGCGCAAGTTTGCCCTCATTTGATAAAATTTTTGAGAAACAGTTTTTTGTCGAAAAACATTTGGAGCAGCAAACTGATTATTGTGAAAAATTTGAGCTTTTGGTTTAGGAAAGTTTCTGGGAGCCTTTCTCTTAAATGAACTCTTAGTTTTAGTCTTTCTATTTCTGTAGTTAGAGTTCTTATCAGGTTGTCTTGGAAGGACATAATTGTTACGATTTTGCCTAGAATAGTTAAAGTTCTTGTAGACAGAAGTGTTGTACATGGGGGTGTTTAGACGCCTAGCATAACAACCTTCAAAGGAATGACCATAAATGTCACAGTAGGAGAAATATTGATTGCTCGAGGGATGAACTTCCTTAGGAAAATTTCTAAAGATAGGTTTAACAGCATTCTGTTTAGAAGTCCTATTCCTAGGAGGTATGGTCTTAAAGACAGAATCAGCCTTTCTGATCAAAGGACAGACGTATTTAGTCTTAAGTGCAGTCTCAGCCTTAGAATTACTAGACTCTCCAATGTCTTTCTCTTGTTGATTTTGATCAAATTCCTTTTTAATAAAATGAAAGTCTGGACATGTTTCAATTGGTCTTTTGCCCCCAGACACAAACTTAATAGGTTCAAGTTTTGTAGTTTGTGGTTTGTTCTTAGGGCAAAATCCAATACCGGTTCTATCATCAGAATTGGTCTTGGAGTCAACAACAAAGTCAGTAAAACAATTTGAATTGTTTTCAAACTTAGAAATTTTTTTGAAAACAGTAGCTGTCTTTGTTTTTGCTTCCTCCAGTTCTAATAATGTTCCCTTGTATTTCATTTCCAGAGTTTCATTAGTTTTAGTTAACTCTTTTAATTTTTGATCAAAAATTTCAATTTCAGATTGATGAGTCAGACACTGGTTAGTGTACTCTTCAGCATTCAACTTCACAATAAGACTTAGATCATCTAATTTCTTAGTCAGGTCTCTAATAGTCTTCTCCAGTCTAGTGCCTTTTTTAAGAGTCTTAGCATACAAAGTATGGATATCAGGGAGGTCATCTGTGTCTGAGTCGCTAAGTGAAGTGTGTGTAATGACCCCTAACGATTCAGTTTTAGTACTCACACACCCATTTGCATCGTCATTATCGAGGTCACTTTGACTCACACACACGGTAGTAGAACTAGCAACATTTTCAGATAATAAGGCATCTAGGCCAGTGAAAACAGTATTCACACAAGCAGAAGTAGGAGCATCATTATCACACACAGGCATATCATCATTGTAAATGATCTTAGCATAAAAGGACATGCAAGGGTCAAGTACATTTGATGACTCAAGTTCATCTTCATCGGATTCGCTTGAATCATCCCAAGTTTTACAGACATTGGCTCTATTGTGTGTGTTGGCTTTATTCAGATTAACTCTGCAATCGTGAGCAATGTGACCTAGTTTCCCACATCTAAAACATTCAATCTTTTTAAGGTCTCTAGTGGGTCTGGAGTTGTTATCCTTAGGATGCTTGTCAAGTCCTCTCTCATGAGGTTTGGGATTAGACAGAGTAGGATAATTAGGCTTGCCTTGTTTAGATGCCTGTTTGTTTCGAAATTTGACAATTTTCTTAAATTGTTTAGACATCAAGGCAATCTGATTATCTAGTTTGTCTATATTGCACTCCTCATCAGAGTCAAAGTTGGTCAAATTAGACTCAAGTTTGGGTATCTTAGAGGCAAAACTCAAGTTAGAGTTGGGCTGTTTTCTTTGAGAATGATTTAATTGTTTCTTAAAGTCTAATTCCATTTCCACAGTCCTAAGTTTGCTACTGAGTAACTCAGGGGTAAGGTTTTGATCATTCATTTCCTCAATAGCATACCTCTTACTGTCAAACTTTTGTGGTAATGACCTTAGGATTTTAGAAACAATTTCATTTCTATCATAAGTAATACCATTAGCATGCAACTTAGTGACTATATCAGTCAAGTTCATGTAAAAATCATCAAAAGACTCAGAATCAGACATGATCAAAGAGTTGTACTGCTGGATAAGCATTTGAGTTTTAGCAGCTTTAACTCTTGAGTCTCCTTCATGGGCAGTGATTAATGTGTCCCAAGCTTCCTTAGAAGTGGCACAAGATGAGATTATCTTGAACTCATACTCATTAATAGACATAAAAATGGCATTCTTGCCTTTATTGTTATTTCTAGAAATGGTTTTTTCTTCTTGGGTAAATTCACTTGAGATTTTCTTTACCCTCTCATCACTTCCTTCAGTGGCTGGTTTAGTAGGATAAGTGTATCCATTTTCAATAATGTCCCAGACATCATCTCCTAAGGTCCCTTGGATGAAGGCAACCATTCTTACTTTCCAGTAAGCAAAGTTGTTTCCATCAAAGAGTGGAGGTCTAGACAGATTACCAAACCTTTTATTCTTCTCGTCCATAGTTAAGTTTTACAGAAAACGATTTCAGAAACACAAGATCTTTTGAAATAAAAGTCAACAGGGCTCTGATACCAATTGAAAAACATTACTAATGCCGTTTAATACAAGATTAAACTGTATAAGCAACTCCGAAATGTTTGTTGGAGAAACCCTTTTCTATTGAAAATAAAAATTATAAACAAGATGAGTTTACAAAGAAACTTATGTACGAGAGTAATTAAGATTGTGTAATCAGTTTTTAAAACTAAGGCAGTTTCAAAAATTCAACACACTTATAGAATGAGATGAGTAGATGAAGATAATCAACACACAGTTTTTAACGTGGTAAAACCTCTCCCAACAGAGGAAACATCCACGGTGACTTCTAAGTCACAAAAACAAAAATCCACTAATAATAAATAATAGTTACAAACAATACAACATGCAAGCACACAAATCAACCTATTCTAAGTTTAGGAATATACCCCACTTGGTGTCCTTCTAACTTCTCATAGATCTGATTTGTTGATGATGTTCTTCCAGTTTGCTAACTTCCTTTTCTTTAGCTTCCTTACGTCGACTCAATGATCTCAGATCTTAAACACAACACTTCCAGTGTAGTAGTGTGTTAAGTGTTTGTGAAGTGATTCCTATTCACATGCATGAACTCACACACACTTAGATTTACAGACAGTCCTATAAAAATTACATATAAAGTCTATATGCAGTGATTTTAGTTTATTTCTTTCTCACATAACTTCAACCCTTTTTGACCTTTATTCTAACCCACATTCCACGGATATCTCGCTTATAAAATCGGTCAAGATCTTAATCAATCTCTTTTTGAAAACATTTGTGAGATTGAAAATCTCCAAGTGTGAATCCAACTAGGTCAGGGTTAAGTTTCGTAAGAATAGAAACCAGAAAACATTTTCAAAACCAAATGAATAATGATTTTCTTAAATCCAGTAAAAATATGCAGATCTAGTGAAAATATAACATGCAGAGTATAGATCTAACGTTTCTATGAAAAAGAAACAAGATCTTCACTCTAATTTTTAAGTTGTGAACAAGATCAAAAGATCAAGAGGTTACAGCAACGATATGAACAAACCACTCTCTCTCTCAAACACTCAAGGTTGTGTTTGGGGTTGAATATACGAAGGTTTGTTACATAGGTAAAGTATTTAGGGTTAGGGTTAGGGTTTGGCTAACAATTTCCCTTTCTCTCTCTTCTCTCTTTTCTTTTCTCTCTTCTCTCTCACTTCTCTCTTATTTTTTTTCTCTCAGAAAGACGAATGCCCAAAAGTCTTCTAAGGCTGAGAAGTGGAGGGTATTTATAGGACTGAGGGAAGGTTCTGGATGTTTGAGGGAAATCAAGGGCTGAGATCAAGTCTTGCAGGTTTTGACTTGATCCAAAGGTTATAAAACAGCGGTGATCAAAAATGATTGTGATTGGTTCATATGGATAGCACCGGGATTAACCAAGAACACATGCAGACCCTTGATTAGGAATGATCCAACGATCAGCAAACAACCACCCAACCTTCTCACAAAAGAAACACAAATAGGTACACCCGGAGGATGACAAGTGTAGGCTTGTGAGAGGCTCTCACACGCGCGTCTAAAATAATTAC
Source organism: Sambucus nigra (assembly GCA_949130495.1). Lineage (NCBI taxonomy): Eukaryota > Viridiplantae > Streptophyta > Magnoliopsida > Dipsacales > Adoxaceae > Sambucus > Sambucus nigra. The sequence goes on along the minus strand of OX422216.1, from coordinate 94,226,923 downwards.
AGAAGGTACCCTGAAGTCTCTAGCGCTTTGAGATCCTACCCAACCAAACAATTCGAGTGAAAACTGAAGTTTCAAAAATAGAATATTAACCCCACAAACTTTATAATCCCATTTTATTTATGAAAACATTTATTTAAAAAATGTTTAAAAATGTTTAAAAAATATTTAAAAATTCCCAAAAAATTATTAAAGCTCCAATTCAAGGGGAATTAAACACACACTCAATTTTAAGAAATATGAACACATGTATGCACTTCTAATTGTGTGGAGTGTGATTCATTTTATTCCTTCATAGATCATTGAAGAGGATTAGAGAGATAAGTTCTGAGGCTTTTTGGATTCTAGGATGGACAACCAATTTTGTCACTATTTCCAAACTAGTTGAACACTTATACAGTATAGACTTAAGCAAGTCAAAGGTATAAGGTGCTTCAGGTTCATGCATGTGTTAGGCATAACACCACAATACACGTTTCACACTAGAACACTAAAACAGTGTTGGTGGAGAGATTTTTTTACCTTAGAGTCGACGTAAAGCTAAAAGGAGGAGGAGGTACAAAGCTGCAGAGCGACTAGGAAAACTTCAGAGCCTTCAGAAAAGTCATATTTACCTAATGGATCTGGTATAAATTCTTGACTTAGTATAGGTCTGGTTGTGTGCTTAGTTTGTTAATAGTTTGTAACCTTATAACTCGTTTTTAGTGGATTTTGTTTTTGAGGTGTGCACACCTCCATGGATGTTTCCCCAATTGGGTGGGGTTTTACTATGTTAAAATACCTGTGTTCTTGCATGTTTAATCTTCCTCTCATCCCCTTCTGATCATGTGCTGATTTAAACTCACTTAGTTTTGGTTTTCAAAACTTGGTCACCTATAACTGAAATATCTCATTCATAACAACTTTCATACACATCTTATGTTGGTAATTTGTTTTGTAAAATATATTTTCTTAAACAAACTGTTCGGAGCCATTTAAACTATTTTAATCTTTTATTAAACAACTTAAGTGGTATTTTTCAATATGGGCTTCCAATAGGAATAATTTCTATCATCAAATGGAAGAGGTCGGAGGGCTGAAATTCCATCCATTGAACACAAAAAATGATATATACCTAGGTTTTACACCTAAAACTTGGAGACCCACTCTGATACTAGTTAAGAGTGTGCCTCTCGATGGTAGTTGCCCAAAAAATATTAATTCACCTCATTTAAGAAAAAAAAGGTTTATTAATTTATTATTACAAAATGATTTAACAATCCAAAATTTTATGCGATAAATATTTTACTAATTTGTAGAATTTTTCATGTTGTATCTTCATAATTATGACAATGGATATAAAATAAGTATAACAAGTAAAATAAACACAACACCGATGTAAAAGGGAAAACCCACTAATAAAAAAACCTTGGCCAGATAAGAATAACAAATTCACTATGGTGCAGTTTTACAACTAGAAGAAATAGACTTACAGCCTCATAACGTTACAACCGACTAGGCACTATTTTCCATAATATTATCCATAGAGAGTGTCAACAGCAGGAGTACGCCGCACAATCGCGATTGATTTTGGTACACAACCAATGCCTTTAAATTCTTTGGCCAAGACTTTCTTCTTCAAAGTAGAATCAACTTATGATGTTCCAGGATGGAACCTTCAAACAACCAAAATGCTACAACGAGGATCTTTGAGGAAATCCTAGAGACATGTGTGTTGGGGTATTTGAAAAGGTGTGGTGATTTAAGTCTCAAAACGAGTTTTCCTAAACCAAGGAAGAGAAAATATTTACTCACCAATGAAGATTCAATTTTTGAAACAAGGTGAGTAAATATGCCTCTATTAGAAACAATGGCTTTAAAGAACTCACAAAAAAGGAGTGAAAAATATGCTATCAAATATATGAAATATTTTGAGAAGTAAAAATATTTTTCAAATCTCCCACTCATGGTTTGGAGGAGTAGACAACACATTAATTTATAGCCTTTTGATTTAAAAATGTTTATAGCTTCAAATTCTAGATGTCACACTCTTAAGGTGTTAAATAGTCACATAAGGGTCTAAGTCGCCAAAAACGTTGCACTTAACACACTAACCAAGAATATATTAAAGAAAGATCTTATGAAAACGTGACTTTTGGCACTATTACACGCATGTGTCTACAGGTTCTCTACATCGAGCGATTGCATCCCAGCGGCAAACCTGAAGAGATCCAAGTCACGTAATAGTCTATACCTTTTGCATTGGGACACAAGCAAACAACGAGAGAGTGTCACTATAGAGAGGAGGACCATCGTTGCAACGTAACTGCTGGAAAGGAAGTCGCACCTTTCTCCAAATATTTTTGAATATGGACAAACAAATGTCAGTGACAAGGTTCGCTATAGTGAGGTAAGGTTTCGATACGGAGAAGATGAGGTGAGGCAGATCGCAAATGTGTCCAGGGTTTTTTCTAGTTTGCCTTCAGAGTATTTTTTAAGATATGTTTTGAGAAAAACTCCAAGTATGTTTATTTCTCGCATGAACACTCATACCTTAAATACACAAAAAGATGCAATTCTATTTTAAATAGATTTTTGTATATAAAATTTTATTTTCATGTGTATATGAAAAAATTACAAAACCAAGGTTAATTAAAAATATTTTCCAATGATAAAAACAGAATAACCAAGGTGAATCTAAGTCTGCTAAGTCTTATACCTTTTCCTAAGTGGTGTGATTGAGGTTCGGTATTGAGTGAATCTAATTTGTTGATGAAGCATTCCGATGACCTCTTGGGCAAAAAATCAAAAATGTTTTAGCAAGGAATTTATACAATCAATTTATGTAGCAAATCAAGTATACCTTACTCTTACAGAGCGATACGATAAGGCGCTCAGGCTATTGATCTCGTGCCTAGAGCTAAGTCAATAACAAACTCAATCTTTTTACTCAGTGGCAACCCCATAATCTGTTGGAACACATCATAAAACCCGCTCACAATTGGAATAGTCACCCAGAACATTCTGACTCCCTCATTAGTGTCCTCATCAATGTAATACAAATGCTTGATCGACCCTCTCTTAGAGCATAACATCGAAACCAAGTAAATATCCTGTCTCGAAATGTAAAAGACAATGGACCTCCCAAAATAATCTTCACAAGCATGATAATTAGCTAACCAATCTATCCCCACGATAACGCCTTGCACATACATGTTTAAAATCTGTAAGTCGATTGCAAATCATATTCTACAAATATCCACCCATATCCCTCTACACACATAATGAATATGAGAACCTCTACCCAAGGGTGAATAATCATGCAAAAAATTATTCGATACCATCATCGAAGATCGAGAAAGTAAAAACTAACAAAAGAATACGATGCACAAATATCAAACAAAATGAGTCATAAATGCTTAAAAATAGGAAACATACCATCAACCTCCTGGGATAGTGCTTGTGCACTCCTCCACTGTTACCCTTAACCTAGATTCTTAATTGGTTGTTCACTCAATTCTTGGGTCGATTAAAGTTATATGGAAGTGTTATTGCATCCACTCTTTCTGCCAAGCTAAAAATTCTTAGATTCATCGGTCCATATCCCATTGTTATCGAGAAGCCAATAATGTTATTAACAACCTGGGAAATCTGGCCTCTAAGAATGTTATATTCTTAGGGTCTCTGAATTTGATTCACACTCTCCATACCACCAAAAGCCACCTTCAAATGGACAAATAGGGATTCCCCATAATTAGATCTTAACTTTTGTATCAGTTTTGTAATGGTGGATGTTATAAATCCATCTCTCTTCCCTCTTGGATACCTTGGTGTTATCCCTTGAGGAGGGGCTTTTCCTCCTTTTTTTATACATTTAACTTTCTATTAAATACAAAAGGCCCCACGCACTCTCCCTCATATTGATATATATATGGTTAAACTAGTACCACCGCATGCTGTTATGGCTGATGTTATAGTTGTGGTGGTGGCTGAAAGTTCTATAACATGGCATCCATCATCGTGGTGACTACTTGGGTGATAATAGAAACTAAGTCTAATGACGATGCTACTGGTGTGCTGACTATGATTGTGGTTGATGCTCCTGTCGAGCATTTATCTCTACAGCCTATCGTGCTCTACTACGTTAGGTGTTTTCCATCTAAAAGCAAACACGGTTCATATCAGTAAATGATTCACATAAGAGTACAACAAATCATATTAACAGAGATTTAATATATCAAAGAATGCAAGGATGAACGTAATGGTAATACCAACTAACCTAGGACACTATATACTTGGATGCTTTGATACCAACTATAACAATCCCCTATTATCTACATACTGGTTGGCCATTCTAATACACCGAAGATAGGGCGCGTTATCAATCTATACCATTCTCAGTATCAACATTTAAATAAAAAATGAGGTGAAATAACTCTGATAAAAAGTCTTAAAACACCCAACAATAAACAGTTTGAACAAATCTCGACTCAAAACTAACTGATTGAAATAAACATCTGCGACCCAAGGTCCATACAAATCTCTGAATAAAATACTAAAACAAAATTATAATAGAGTAGCAGCCTATGCTAGAATTAAATGAACTGAAATCTAGAAACTAAATGGAGCTGCAAGTCTAAATCTCCTCAGCCATGCGGATCCTTTCCATGAATGTCTGGAAAAAAAATTATATACTTTTTCACAAGAAATATCTTTCATATCAATAGTAAATAATCATGGGATTCATTTTCAAAAACATGTCATCCCGTTGGCTCTCATTTTGAATAAATACGTCACCCTCACCTAGTGAAATACTACGAGCATGTCCCAAGTCAAGGCATAAACTACACTAAAACCATAATCTTTAGAATATTAAGAAAATAATTCACATGCAATATGCAATAGAGATGTAATTAACTACATGTGTAAGAATACAATCCAATTACCAACCCCAGTAATTCCACCTACAAGTGTGACATACAAAGTCTTATAAGTACATAACATAAATGTGACATAGGGTACTTTTTAATAAAAGTCCATAAATAGACTAATATTTTCTTTTATAGTTCTCAATACACATCACATGAAGTTAAATACATTTAGGGACCATCTCGCGTTTGTATCGGTTAGTCCGTAGGAGTTCCTCACCTAATGGGATCAAACAAAACACACAAATATAGCAACGGGCAGATCATTATGCAATAACACCTTTAACGGGTAACCCACTCAATGGATTGAGTCTATCCGCATTCTCTCGTTATGAAGTGGCGACCATCCTCAACGTATGATCAAACATATCGACCTCCAAAATGGCCTACATTAATGGCCAGGTCTAAAATACACAATTCCAACCTATAAATCTACCCCGACCGATAGATTCCCCATAAGTAATGGTATGTTCATACAAATAGAACACGTATATGTACATCACATAATATATGTGTACAATTATCGGATGTCGCTTCACTCACGCGCATACCCAAAATTGACCCAATCCTAACCACCGGATTAAACTAACTAAATTAAGGTTTATTCTTCTCAGTACTAACCAAATTAAGGTTTATTCTACTCAAAACCTATGTCATAAATATTGTCTCACGAAATTATATTTCAACATCATTTCAACTAATGTTTTCCAGCATAAAGGTTGTTTTAATCAAATCCCAAATAATCAAAAATAACATCATGATGCTTCCTTAGTGATGCTGCCAGCACCAACTTGTTCGAACGATAAACCAAGGTCATTCAAACAAAGTGCCTAATCTCATTCTAATGACATAACACTCTCGTTCAAAATAGAAAGACGTGATTGTCTCATTCGTCCCCAAAACAAAAATTCGAATGTAAACCTCCATTAATGAACCCCAAACTTTCACCCAACAACCAGAACCTCACCATATATAAAAACAATTATGGGTTTTTGATCCTAAATAGTTTCCAACAACTATTTAAGACATAAATCATCAAATAAGTTTTAATTCCTATAAGTTCATATTTTAAGCCTAGCTCCTCTTTCACATGAATGAATTCTAAATACACCTAAGAATTCACATCCAAACATTAAATTGACGTAGGGATTCAACTTATACACGAAATTAAATCCTAAATCATAAGTTCTAATCACAAAATCATATACCACAACAATCCAACTTATGATTTTTCAATAAAAAGCTTAAGTCTTTTAAAATCTGAATTAATTACACTAATCCCAATTAATCCAATAATAAACATGATTAAGTTAATTAGATGCAGTCCTAAACATGCGTTTTAAGTCCCAAAATTAAAGCATAAAATGTATTATAAACAAATTACGAATTATATACGTGACATAGAAGGAGATTTCTTTCCTTAAAGTATGAGCGACGAATCTCTACACGCGATCCTTATTCCCTCTCTTCCTTAAATCTCCTTAAGTTCTCATAAAGGTCTAAAGCTGCTAGGGTTTATTTCTCTAATGTAAAAGTGTGTGAATAATGAGCTCCAATGATCTTAATTAAACCTATTTTTGGGCCTCCAAATGAGCCCAAATTACTACATAGAATAGACTAAAACTTAGTTTGAGGTTATATCTACCCCGTGGGCGCAACTTAGCTCATAAAAATGCATTATCGGGTCTCTGTATCACTTTAGATTCTGATCCAACTAATAGTACCTCATATCTTATAGTAATACCTCACAACGTAAAATAAAACACATACTTAATTATTTTACGGGTAATTGCATATAGTTCAACTTAATTAATTACACCAATTGATTAAATATAACATGCGGCTCAAACCAATCACATAACATGTAAATTTAATCATCATCAACTATGCTTTTTATTTTTACCAATTCACTTGAGCAATATTAAATTTCAATTATTATCATAATTAATAAATATCAAATAAATACAAAAAATATGGGGTATTACAGTACTATCAGTTGAGGATTCGGGAGTAGGATGTTCGAAAGACAATGTTTTGACGAGATATGGGTTGTATGAGTTTATGGTTATGCCATTAGATCTAACCAACACACCAAGAATTTTTATGGACTTGATGAACCGAGTGTTTAGGGAGTTCTTGGATCAGTTTGTCATTATATGCATAGATGGCATCTTGATTTATTCTCGGACTGCAGATGAGCACGCCGAGCATTTTTCAATAATGTTGTAGATGTTACGAGACCATCATCTCTAAGTTAAGTTCATGAAGTGTGGATTCTTATTGAGATATGTGAAGTTATTGGAACACATTATGATAGAGGTATAATGGTGAAGGAGTGGGGACAACCCACAATGCCTATGGAGGTGTGTATTTTTCTAAGACTAGCAGGCTATTGTCACTGGTTCATTAAGGGATTATCTTAAATAGTTGGGACTTTGACGAACTTGATGAAAAAAGGGTGGCACTTATTTGGGATGAGTGTTGCCCGCGAGATTTTGATGAGTTGAAGGTCAAGTTGACTTCAACTCCAATATTCACTTTACCTCGATATGGGGTAGAATATATGGATTTTACCATTGCCACAAGTTAGCAACAAATTTTTTTATCTTTGAACTTTGAGACACTATTTATTGGGGGAGAGATTCCATATATTCGCGGACCATTAGAGTTTGTAGAATTTGTTCATGCAGAGGGAGTTGAACATGCGATAAAGTCAATGGCTTGAGTTCATGAAAGACTATCAATTTGATATTTAGTATCACTTGGGCAAGCAAAAGCATAGTGGCAAATTCCTTGAGCTAGTTACACCTTCGACTATTTAAAAGGCAACATGGGGTTCTCTTCGCACAGAAGATGAGTTAGCCCATACCTTTATGGAAGTCCTTACCATCACACTTGAGATCATTATTCAGGTTGTGAAGGCACGTGCAAGGGACCTTTCTTGTTAGGAGAAGTTTAGGAAGTTATCGGCTGGGGGGCTAGAGTCTTACTCGATTAGATCTGATGGGGGTTTTCACTTCCACAGTAGATTAGTTGTACCCTAGTATGGGGATGTATGATAGAAGTGACGACTGAGGCACATGGGTTGTGTTTGCGGTACATCCCAATTACGATAAGATGTATCAGGATGTGAGGCACCAGTATTAGTGGGCAGGCATGAAGAGGGACATTATAATGTTTTTGTCCATGTCTGCTGCTTTCTAAATGGTGAAGGTAGATCACCAAAGACAACATGTGTTCTATAGACTCTTGAAGGTCCATTAAGGAAATGGGATATATTTTACATGGATTTGATAATAGGGTTGCCTATGTAACAGAGGTGACACGATTCCATCTGGGTGATTGTCGACTGTTTGACTAAGGTGGCTAACTTTTTGCCAATTCAGATGGATTTTACTTCTAAGTAGTACTTTAGACTCTTCGTATTAGGATTGTGAAGTTTCATAGTGTATCCTTTAATATCATGTTCGATAGGGACAAGATGTTTGTATCCCACTTTTGGAGGAGTTTCCAGCAGGCATTGGGGATAAAGTTAAAATTGAGTACCTCGTATCACCTACAAACAGATGAAAAAATGGAGTGGGTGAACCAGATATTGGAGAACATGCTATAAATGTGCATTTTGGACTTCAAGAGTAATTAGGAGAAATATTTACAGTTAGTGGTGTTTTCTTACAACTATAGTTATCAGTTTACTATTGACATTGAGTCATTTAAGGAATTATATGGGAGGCCTTGCCGTTCAACAACTTATTGGATAGAGGTGGGGAGAACAAGGTTCTAGGACCCGAGTTTGTTTAGTACACCTCAAAAAAGTTATAGTTGATCAGACAAATGATAAGGACTGCCCATATTAGAGAAACGAGTCACACAAATGTGGGGAGGAGGCACCTAGAGTTTGATATTAGAGATCAGGTATTTCTTAGGGTATCCCCCATGAAGAGAGTGATGCGGTTCGATAAGAAAGGAAAGTTTTCTCCCCGGTATGTGAGACCATTAACCATTATTGACCGTATTGGACCGATTTCATATCATTTAGCCTTGTAGGATCATTTGCATCAGGTGCACGATGTATTTCATGCATCAATGTTGTGGAGGTTCCTTAGAGATGATTTAGCATATCACCACATTGATACTTGTTAGATAAAGGTACAACTTGACACAAGTTACGAGGAGAATCTGGTTGCTATCTTGGATCATGGGGAGAATACTTTTCATTCTAGGGTGACTCCCTTAGTGCGTGTCTAGTGGCGGCATCACAATTAGGACGAGTCGACGTTGGAGAGGGAGGATGACATACGACAGAAGTATCCGAAACTCTTTTAGTCAGGTGCATATCAAATTCTGAGGACAAAATTCCCTTATTAGGGAAAAGATTGCAATATCCCGTATTTTTTGGTATTTATATTTTTTATTTATTATTGTGAGATTAAATTAATAAAGTGGAATAAATTATTGCTTTAGTATATTGGTAATAATAAAAAAGGCATATTTATACGATGATTAAATTTTCATGTTATGTGATTTATTTGTGCCACATGTTATATTTAATCAATCGATGTAATTAATTAGGTAAGATTGGACTATATGCGGTTATACGTAAATTAAGCAAGTGTACGTTAAATTTTACGTTGTAAGGTATTACCGTGAATTATGAGGAATTACCATTTTATTGGACTTTAGAGTGGTATGGAGACCTGGATATATGTTTTTTTATCATTTTTAGTAGGCCTTAGGGGCTAGGTATACTCTTTGACCAAGTCTTGGACTAGTTTGGGTAGTATTTTGGGCACAATTGGAGGCCCAAAATTAGGCGTAATATAAACATGCGGGTTTATGGATTAATTAGGAGAGTTAAACACCATAATCAATTAATTTTCACTTGAGACACAAACCTTAGAAGCCTTAGACCTTTGGGAAAGCTTAAGGGGAATTTTAGGAGAGAAAGAACAAGGATCAACGTGTAGAGATACATCATCCATATATTTTACGCATGAAATCTCTAGCTCTATCACGTATAATCTGTAACTTGTTTATAATTTTATGTTATGTAGTTTATTCTTGGATTTAGATGCTTGTTGATGACGCTGAGATTTAGCACCACCGAATTAGTGATGATGTGCTCAAACAATGGCAACCATGGCAGCCATAGAGATGTAAGTGTATAAGTATGTAGATGGAGATGAGTGTAAGAGGTAATAAGACAATGATGTATAGTGGTTCAGCCAATTTGTCCTACATCCACTGTGAGTGTGTGATCCACTAAGTATGGGCACTAATGGCCTTGGATACAATGCACATAAGCTCACTTTCTCTCTCTACTGTGTGTATAAGCAGAGTTTTTGCTAGGGTTACAATTATCGATCCCTCTCCTTGTAGGGTTGTAGGTGACAAGTATATATAGGTCTTGGGGGGTGTAGTGTACCCCCCAAGTATGCATGGTGCATGTGAATAGTGATCTAGCCAATCCCCTGTTGACACCTGTAGATGCCAAATGATGACATAATATTCCCTCACGTGAGGGTGTGATTTTGTTATAACGGTCTCCCATGTGCCATGTGAGCCTCACGCGCACTGTTCCACGCGTCTCCCAAACCACGCGCTGTGATGATGTCACCCTCGGACTTTGATATGAGGTCGAGGGCAAAGTTCCTTCTGGTAATGAGTCTGGCCTAATTTGGGCCTTGTACTGTCGTACACTCGGGGGGTCGTCCGGAGCCTGATGAAGGGTCGGCCCCCTGAGGGGTCGTCCGGAGCCTGATGAAGGGTCGACCCCCTGAGGGGTCATCTGGAACCTGATGAAGGGTCGGCCCCCTGAGGGGTCGTTCAGAGCCTCATGAAGGGGTTGGCCCCCTGAGGGGTCGTCCGGAGCCTGATGAAGGGGTCGGCCCCCTGAGGGGTCGTCCGGAGCCTGATGAAGGGTCGGCCCCCTGAGGGGTCGTCTGGAACCTGATGAAGGGTCGCCCCCCTGAGGGGTCGTCTGGAACCTGATGAAGGGTCGTCCCTCTGAGGGATCGTCCAGAGCCTGATGAAGGGTCGGCCCCCCCTGAGGGGTCGTCTGGTTGGAGGGTATATATGGGTATATCAATCACCCCCCAGCCCTCAGCCATAGATGATACTGAGATGTCTGAGGGATAATGTTACTTTTGAGACAAGTGTACTGTCTTTTGGATGAGTGACACCTGGGCAGATACTCGTTGTTATTCCAGTTTCGAAGGTGTGGTGGCTGCACACGACCTAGGACTTTGTGCCCTAATGATGCCCTCCTCGTGGGCTGTGTCACACCCTAACCCCATTAGGATATAATTAAATAAATAGTTTACAAACCACAATCTATAATTTCTTTATTATTTAGGCAATACATATTGAAACAACTTCAAGGTTAAAATGCAGAATATATATAAAAAAAATCCAATCGTTTTAAGGAGACAATTTCAACAGAACTCACATATCATTTAACTTAATTACAACTAGTGCAGTTTATAAAACAAACTAATAAGATCCTACTTCTATGTACTCAACCTCCTAGACCTGGCAGTGGCAGCTGGAAAACCTGAAAATGTAAACATATAAAACCATGAGTTTAAAAACTCAGTGAATGTACTACATCTCTATATAGTAAAAGCACTATATTAACATCTCAACATATTAATATATACATCTCTGTGCCAAATTAGGCCATAGACATATCCGGAGTTAATAAACCCCACATCTCCTTCCCGTAAGAAATAATCATATACATAGGTTTTAAAAGCCTAACATCTCCTGAATTGCATAGCAACTCAACATATCCTGACTTTTATAAAGCCATAACATCTCAACATCTCTTGGCTTTTAAATAAGCCATAACATCTCAACATCTCTTGGCTTTTAAATAAGCCATAACATATCAACATCTCATGACTTTTAAATAAGCCATATAATCTCATCATGTGATACATATATGTCATATCCAAAATCAACTCAGTAAGTACACTCACCTTGTGTTGTCAACTATGTATTCACGTTTCCCTCGGGTGGAGCTGAACTTGGTTGATTTGACCTTACACCTGTTAATCCAACTAAATCAGTATTGAAACTCAATCATAAGTATTATATTAATATAATTATGTAACTTTAAATAAGTACACAACCACAATATGATTCTACTCAAGTCATATTCCATGAAACAAATGTAAAGACGAAACGATGGTATATATGTTGATAAGGTCATGAACATTCAACCCTAGAAACTACCTCGTAAGGAATTTATAACTAAACTCAAGTAAACATAAAAGTATACTTCTGAATATATATACACATGAAACATGTACTCAAAATACCCTTGGGAAGGAGTAGATACAAACATTCTTTCATGGGGTAATCCAATATGGCGTCAAATCATTGTCCTCCATACTTAACCATCCCATATTCATAAATAGTACACATACAGGTGTTCAAGCTTATCAATATGAAAACACATCTGAATATACTTTCCGTTACAAGTGATGGTGTAATTTTTCAAGCTTCCTAGGGCAAGTTATGGCCATTTCTTTACAACACAAGAAATCTGCCCTACAAACTCTTCTATTGTTCCTTCGACTTCCAAGAATTTTCATAATTTTTATACAGTATAAATCTCCATGATTTTCAACACACTTTCATTAGACATACTGAATAGTACAGAATTAAAGTTTCATAATATTTGGACTTCATTTGCTATCTCAAAAGCTTGACCAAACGCAGGGCATACCGAAATGAAATATTCAAACAGCAACTATATACCAACTTGCAACCATCACTAAAACCTAACCATAAGGATTTAAATTCTGATTTTCGGATATGATATGAATATATAAGTCTATTTTCATATCCAATTGGAATTTCGTAATTCCAGTAATCACACAAAGAGATATGTAAGTTTGAATACAAAGGGTTTCAATACAAAGTAATATGACCTATAACACCACTTATCTCACATATGAACCAATACATATTATCACAAAGGAGGATGGAATTTGGATCAATAATTCACGATTTATATACTTTGAAATAAGTATAATAGAAGATTAAAACAATATTAACACATAATATTAGCTTAGAAACACCTTAAGGATTTTCTTGGAATTGTTTTCCTAGATTTTCCTTGTAACCCTTTCTTCCTTAACTTCTACCTCTCTTTCCTCAAGCTAATAACACCTCAAACTGAACCTAGGGACTTATTTGCTGAAGAAATAAGGTTAAGGGAGAGTTTTAAGTCGGCCAAGTCTGCCTCCCAATCCATACAATCAAATTAAAACATTTGGTTTAATAAAAGACAATTTACCATTTAAGGGAATTGACATATTCGCCCCTTCTCGTAATTTCGACCTAACTTCTTACTCGAACATCCGTTTGATGCACCATTTGTTGTGTTACAACCATAACTCACATATCTACAACTATGTATTTTTCACCTCAAGTCAATTGTAATGTTACAAGGGTCAAAACTAGTCTTAAACAGGAACATTTCTATCAAAAATAACCAAATCTTGTGTTCGTAAATAATTCGACATTTCATGATTTATGAAAGTAGAATTATACTAACCATAATCACTTAACATTAGATATACTAATAACACATTATTCATATCACATATGATAAGTATGATTTAAATATAATTTATCATAATTATATACGGGTTGTCACAACCTCCCCCCCTTAGAAAATTTCGTCCCCGAAATTTAATACGAATGTCACTTACCAAACAATTGGGGATATTGTTTCTTCATGCTATCCTCCGTTTCCCAAGTTGCTTCTTTAATTCCATGGCTCATCCACATAACTTTAACAAAGGGAATAACCTTATTCCTCAATACTTGCTCCTTACGATCAAGAATTTCCACCGGTTCCTCGATGTACGACAAGTCTTCTTTCAGTTCAATAGGTTGGGTTTTCAGTTGATGAGATGGATCTGCCAAATACTTACGAAACATTGATACATGGAACACATCATGCAAACTAGATAAATCTGGAGGTAATGCCAATCTATATGCCAGGGTCCCAATTCTTTCCAACCCTTCATATGGTCCAATGTATCTTGGACTTAGTTTCCCCTTCTTTCCAAATCTCATAACGCCTTTCCACGGTGAAATACGTAGGAATACAAAATCCCCCTTCTGAAATTCTAATGGATACTTCCTCTTATCTGCATAAAATTTCTGCCTGCTTTGCGCTATCTTTATCCGTTCCCGAATCATTTTGATTTTCTCAGTTGTCATATCTATCAATTCAGGACCCAAAACTTTTCTTTCACCCACTTCATCCCAACATAATGGCGTTCTGCATCTCCTCCCATATAAAGCTTCATAAGGAGCCATACCAATGGTGGACTGATAACTATTATTATACGCAAATTCCATCAATGGCAAATAATCATCCCAACTACCTTTGAAGTCAAATACACAAGCTCGTAACATGTCTTCTAATATTTGAATCGTCCTCTCAGATTGCCCATCGGTTTGTGGATGAAATGCAGTGATGAACTTCAAACTTGTGCCCATGGCATTCTGTAAATGAGGCTAAAACTTAGAAGTGAACGTTGGATCTCTATCTGATACAATTGACACGGGTGCCCCATGTAAACGGATAATCTCATCAACGTACATACGTGCATACTTGTCAACCGTGTAGGTGGTCTTAACTGGAAGAAAATGGGCCGACTTTGTCAATCGATCTACAATCACCCAAATAGAATCATTCCCCTTTGGTAACCGTGGTAATCCTGTAACAAAATCCATCGTTATATGCTCCCACTTCCATTTCGGAATAGGCAATGACTGCAAAAATCCTGCCGGCTTCTGATGCTCCGCTTTCACTTGTTGACATACTAAACATTTAGCTACAAATTCAGCAATCTCACATTTCATATTGTTCCACCAGTAATACTCTTTCAAATCTCTATACATTTTGGTACCTCCCGGATGCATGGAGTAAATAGAACTATGTGCCTCTTTTAATATATCCTTCTTTAAGGACGGATCATTCGGTACACAAATTCTGTTTTTATAACACAATGATTCATCCTTCTTAATTTCAAAGTCACTCTCTTTACCATCCAGGATTTCCCGTTTCTTCTTTTCAAGGAATGGATCACTGACTTGCAAATTTTGTATGCGTTCTGCCAGTAAAGGTCTCACTGTAACGTGTGCAAATAACGCCCCCATTTTAGATAAGTTCAACTCGACTCCCATCAGTCTTAATTCCATAATATTGCCAACCCGTGCACATTGAATACAAGATAACCTCCCCAATGACTTTCGACTCAGAGCATCTGCAACAACATTGGCCCTCCCGGGATGATGGTGAATGGTACAATCATAATCTTTAATTAACTCCATCCAACGTCTTTGTCTCAAATTCAAGTCTCTCTGTGTAAATAAATACTTCAAACTTTGATGGTCAGTGAAAATTTCACACGTCTCTCCATACAAATGATGTCTCCATAATTTCAAGGCAAAAACAATAGCCGCAAGTTCTAAATCATGTGTAGGATAATTACGTTCATGCGTCTTCAACTGTCTAGATGCATAAGAAATTACATTTCCATGTTGCATGAAAACACAACCCAGGCCCTGATGTGAAGCGTCAGTATAAATCACAAAACCTTCTCCACTGGATGGAACAGTGAGAACTGGAGCTGATACTAGCCTATTTTTCAACATTTCAAAGTTGTGCTGGCATTCATCACTCCACACAAATTTCACTTCCTTTCGTGTCAATTTAGTCAACGGCAAGGCTATAGATGAAAACCCCTTTATGAATCTTCTATAATATCCAGCCAATCTTAGGAAACTCCTTATCTCCGTTACATTCCTCGGTCTTTCCCATTGCACAATTGCCTCTACCTTCTTAGGGTCAACATAAATTCCATCTCCCGAAACAACATGCCCCAAAAATACTACCCGATTTAACCAAAACTCACATTTGCTAAACTTCGCAAATAATTGACTATCTCGCAAAACTTGCAATATAAATCTTAGATGCTTCTCATGTTCCTCTTGGCTAGGTGAGTATATCAAAACATCATCGATAAAGACAATCACGAACGAATCTATGAAAGGATGAAATACTCGATTAATTAAATCCATAAACACCGCAGGAGCATTCGTTAACCCAAATGGCATTACCAAAAATTCATAATGACCATAGCGAGAACGAAAAGCTGTCTTAGAGATGTCACAATCTCTCACCCTTAATTGATGATAACCCGATCTCAAATCAATTTTTGAAAACACTTTACACCCTGTAATTGATCAAACAAATCATCAATACGAGGCAATGGATATTTATTTCGAATAGTCACCTTGTTCAACTGTCGATAATCAATGCAGAGTCGCATGGTGCCATTTTTCTTCTTCACAAATAATACTGGAGCGACCCATGGTGATACACTGGGTCGAATAAAACCTCTATCTAGCCAATCTTGCAGTTGAAACTTTAACTCCTTTAGTTCCACAGGTGCCATTCTATATGGAGAAATAGAAACTGGAGATGTACCAGGCACTAAATCGATAGTAAACTCTACCTCTCTGCTAGGTGGCAATCCTGGTAATTCATCTGGGAACACATCTGCAAAATCCTTAACGACTGGGATATCTTCTAATTTTTGCAATTCCCTGTTTGTATCCACAATATATGCTAAAAAGCCTTGACAACCCTTATTTAACAATTTCCTCGCCCGAAGGGCTGAAATAAGACAGTTCGGAACCACATTTCTTTCCCCAGTAAATTTGAATTCTTCCTCCCCCGGCATATTAAATGTAACCTCCTTACGAAAACAGTCAATTGATGCATGGTAGGAAGATAGCCAGTCGATACCCAAGATAATATCAAAATCTCGAATATCTAGGGGAATTAAATCAATGGTCCACTCCCTCTCCCCCATATATAATACACAATTTTTATACACAAGATCCACTAGCATCACATCCCCCATGGGTGTAGAAATATATAAACCACAATCTAGATAAGAACATGGTCTACCCAAATGCATGGTAAATGACAGTGCTACAAATGAATGAGTAGAACCTGGATCAATAAGCACGTAAGCATGTTTGTTCATGACAGAAAATGTACCTGTCACCACCTCTGGAGTAGCCTGAGCATCCTGTAAAGTCATAGAAAATATCCTTCCCGGAGCCCTGGATCCACTAGCCTGTCCTCTACCTCCTCATCTCCCTATGCCTCCAGGTGATGAGCCTCGACTAGTAGTAGCTGATTGAATCCCTCCCAGTAGCATAGGACAGTTCTTCTTGGTATGCCCAATTTGATGACAGTGATAACACTCTACCCCCTTTAACTTGGGACAATCTGGACTAATATGGCCCTCAGCTTCGCAAAAATAGCATGTAACAGGCTTGGACTGCCTATTGTCATTCTCCTGCTGTCTATTATGTTGGACCATCGATCCTGCACCCCTAAAACTACTTGGTGTCCTATTCTGAACATAATTTCCCGTCCCTCTACCGCGCTGAAATCTTTGACTCCCTTGTTTTGAGTATTCTACATTGCCTTCCTTTTGCTGAGATGAATCAAATCTACTCCTCTTTCCCCTTTGTTCCCTATTATTTATTGCATCGTTAACATCTCCTTCAACCATCATAGCTTTGTTAACTAAGGAAGAATAATCTACCATCTCAAGTGCAGTGAGTCTAGACTTGATAACCAAATTCAACCCATCCTGAAATCTGGTGCATTTATCCTCCTCATCACGTAAGAAATGTAATGAAAATCGAGACAAAGATGTGAATTTAGTTTCATACTCCCTGACCGACATATTTCCCTGAGTCAGTGATAAAAATTCTCTCTCCTTTTGCTTCCGGTACATGCGAGGAAAATACTTTTCATATAAGACTTTAATAAAGGAATCCCAAGTAATTACCTCACCTCCCTCCGGAGTAAGCAATAAATGTTTGGAAGACTCCCACCAATATTTAGCTTCTCCCTTTAACATGAAAGTAGCCAAAATCACCTTCTGCGCGCCAGGTACATTCATCACCCTGAAGATAGTTTATGTGTCTCTAACCCAAGCCTCAACTTCTAAAGGATCTACAGAACCTGAGAATGCTGGAGGGTTCAATTTGATAAACTTCTCGTACAGAGTATTCTTCTCCTCTCGTTGTATTTCCCTTTCTCTTCTTGCCAAAGTCTGCTCCTCCAAGTACTTGGCTTGTTGTTCTGCTATTTGCATCATAAACATGTTTTGTTGTTCTGCCATTAAAGTCATGGCACGAGCCATCTTCTACATATCTGTAAGTTGTTCAGGAACCCCCTCTACATTATTTGGATTTTGTTGGTTTACTGTATTTGAAGACTCCTCATCTACCCTCTTATGAACATTTGCTCCTTCCATAGCTTACTATCTGTCATAAACCAAAATTATAGAAACAAGAATACAACATTTATTTCTAACAATATGGTTAGTATTTCTCACAAATTAATATAAATGACCCACACAACGCTATTTCTGCCACTGCCATATCTAGACTCTCTAACCCCAGAATATAAAAACCTAAAGCTCTGATACGAAGTTGTCACACCCTAACCCCATTAGGATATAATTAACTAAATAGTTTACAAACAACAATCTATAATTTCTTTATTATTTAGGCAATACATATTGAAACAACTTCAAGGTTAAAATGCAGAATATATATAAAAAAAATCCAATCGTTTTAAGGAGACAATTTCAACAGAACTCACATATCATTTAACTTAATTACAACTAGTGCAGTTTATAAAACAAACTAACAAGATCCTACTTCTATGTACTCAACCTCCTAGACCTGGCAGTGGCAGCTGGAAAACCTGAAAATGTAAACATATAAAACCATGAGTTTAAAAACTCAGTGAATGTACTACATCTCTATATAGTAAAAGCACTATATTAACATCTCAACATATTAATATATACATCTTTGTGCCAAATTAGGCCATATACATATTCGGAGTTAATAAACCCCACATCTCCTGCCCGTAATCAATAATCATATCCATAGGTTTTAAAAACCTAACATCTCCAGAATTGCATAGCAACTCAACATATCCTGACTTTTATAAAGCCATAACATCTTAACATCTCTTGGCTTTTAAATAAGCCATAACATCTCAACATCTCTTGGCTTTTAAATAAGCCATAACATATCAACATCTCATGACTTTTAAATAAGCCATATAATCTCATCATGTGATACATATATGTCATATCCAAAATCAACTCAGTAAGTACACTCACCTTGTGTTGTCAACTATGTATTCACGTTTCCCTCGGGTGGAGCTGAACTTGGTTGATTTGACCTTACACCTGTTAATCCAACTAAATCAGTATTGAAACTCAATCATAAGTATTATCTTAATATAATTATGTAACTTTAAATAAGTACACAACCACAATATGATTCTACTCAAGTCATATTCCATGAAACATATGTAAAGACGAAACGATGGTATATATGTTGACAAGGTCATGAACATTCAACCCTAGAAACTACCTCGTAAGGAATTTATAACTAAACTCAAGTAAACATAAAAGTATACTTCTGAATATATATACACATGAAACATGTACTCAAAATACCCTTGGTAAGGAGTAGATACAAACATTCTTTCATGGGGTAATCCAATATGGCGTCAAATCATTGTCCTCCATACTTAACCATCCCATATTCATAAATAGTACACATACAGGTGTTCAAGATTATCAATCTGAAAACACATCTTAATATACTTTCCGTTACAAGTGACGGTGTAATTTTTTAAGCTTCCTAGGGCAAGTTATGGCCATTTCTTTACAACACAAGAAATCTGCCCTACAAACTCTTCTATTGTTCCTTCGATTTCCAAGAATTTTCATAATTTTTATACAGTATAAATTTCCATGATTTTCAACACACTTTCATTAGACATACTGAATAGTACATAATTAAAGTTTCATAATATTTGGACTTCATTTGCTATCTCAAAAGCTTGACCAAACGCAGGGCATACTGAAATGAAATATTCAAACAGCAACTATATACCAACTTGCAACCATCACTAAGACCTAACCATAAGGAGTTAAATTATGATTTTAGGATATGATATGAATATATAAGTCTATTTTCATATCCAATTGGAATTTAGGAATTCCAGTAATCACACAAAGAGATATGTAAGTTTGAATACAAAGGGTTTCAATACAAAGTAATATGACCTATAACACCACTTATCTCACATATGAACCAATACATATTATCACAAAGGAGGATGGAATTTGGATCAATAATTCACGATTTATATACTTTGAAATAAGTATAATATAAGATTAAAACAATATTAACACATAATATTAGCTTAGAAACACCTTAAGGATTTTCTTGGAATTGTTTTCCTAGATTTTCCTTGTAACCCTTTCTTCCTTAACTTCTACCTCTCTTTCCTCAAGCTAATAACACCTCAAACTGAACCTAGGGACTTATTTGCTGAAGAAATAAGGTTAAGGGAGAGTTTTAAGTCGGCCAAGGCTGCCTCCCAATCCATCCAATCAAATTAAAACATTTGGTTTAATAAAAGACAATTTACCATTTAAGGGAATTGACAGATTCGCCCCTTCTCGTAATTTCGACCTAACTTCTTACTCGAACATCCGTTTGATGCACCGTTTGTTGTGTTACAACCATAACTCACATATCTACAACTATGTAGTTTTCACCTCAAGTCAATTGTAATGTTACAAGGGTCAAAACTAGTCTTAAACAGGAACATTTCTATCAAAAATAACCAAATCTTGTGTTCGTAAATAATTCGACATTTCATGATTTATGAAAGTAGAATTATACTAACCATAATCACTTAACATTAGATATACTAATAACACATTATTCATATCACATATGATAAGTATGATTTAAATATAATTTATCATAATTATATACGGGTTGTCACAGCTGTGCTCTGCCTTGGTTAATGGGCCCACTCATTACTAAGGTATTTAAGAGATTTTTGAAACCTTTCCTTCTCTTCTTCTTCTTCGCGCCCAAGCTCTCTCTCTCTAGATTTACAACAGACAGACCTACACATTTCGACATTTCGAGTTTGGCACCCTCTTTCTCCTTCCTCGGGTAATCCCTCTACCCCAGTGTCCTCTTTTACTTTCATTTCTTTCTTTGCTTTAGGCTTGTATGGTTGGACTTAGGCTGTTTTATATTATTTTTGGCATCTTCTCCGGCGACTGGTTTTTGAATGTTCTTGAGCTTTCTTGAGTAAAACCCTTGATTTCTTTTGTTTCGATCCAAAAGTCCAACCTGGTCAACTGTAAACTTGTTTGTATCTAGCTTAGTTAAAATCTCTAAGTGTGGGGTCTTCCCTTTAATGCTTAGGAGGCTTTATAGTTTAGCATCTGAATTCTCATCCTTGAGAGAGAAGCTCTTTGCAGAGATCAGACGAATAGAGGAAGAGGAAGAGAGGAGACGAGGGGCCGACCCTAACTGGGTACGACCCATCTTTCCCATTCCTCTAGCCACAATAAAACCATTTGAACCGTCTGAGTCTTGTGGGTCGTCCCATCGTCCAGCAGAGTGTCATTCAAGTGAGATGGACGAGAGAGCATCCTCTCCAACTGGCGCCGGACCTTCTGGTAGAATAGAGACATCTGACCTAAGCCCAGGCCGAGGGTATAGTCCCCTCCGAGGCTGTCCCTGTGATAACCTTATCTCCACATGCCTTCCAGATGGCCTTTCCCCATGGACCTCTGGCAGATGACGAGGCCGAGGGAGAGGGGACTGAGGCCGAGGGCGATGATTCAGATGACCAGGTTGATACCTCCCATGCCTCGTCCTATATCTCCTCCATTAGGGATCGCGACCTCTTATTGTGGAGACATGCCTATGGAGTGCCCCCCGGCATAACCATGAGGGTTCCCTCTGAGTCTGAGAGGGTTTTTGAGGGTGAAGAAGGTGAGGTTGCAGTGTATGAACAAATGTTCAAGGTTGGCATCAGGTTCCCTCTGCATCCTGCTATCGTAGATATCCTATCAGCCCTCGGTATTGCCCTCTCTCAGCTTCCTCCCAACTCCTGGAGGATGATACTACGTTACATCTCCCTGTGGAAGAATGCTTTCACTGATGATCCCTCGGCTGATATATTCTTGGCCTGCTATAATATCACCTCTTCGTCCAAACAGCCTGGGTACTATCATCTAGGGGCGAGGAGGTCTGAGAAAAAACTTCTCCACATGGCACAAACCTCCAACCACGATTGGAAGAAGAGATTCTTCTTCGCCTCTGGGGAGTGGGAGTTCTCCGCCGAGGCATCTCCTGAGCCGATGGTCCGAGGGTCCCCCGAAGATGGTCTAACCCGTCAATGAAGGCCAGGTCAGACCCCGGACTTAGCCTGCAAAAGAAAGATATTATTGAATATCTGAGAGGACGAGGGAGAGGGGGTGAACTTCCAAAGTTTGAAGATCTGATGACCCCTCGGTTCCTCAAGGAAGCTGGTCTGAAGGTCGGCCCCCTTATAGAACTATGTGAGTTGTACTTTTCTTTACTTTTTTTAAGTGTTTCCTTTTTATCTCTGCATTTTTCTCACGTGTCGTACCCTTTTCAGGTCGTCCTGCTGGTGTATCAGACTATCTCTGGGAAATGACTGCTCCCAGTTTACTATCAGTCTTGGCGAAGAAGAAGGGTAAGGAGCCTCAGCAGGCTCCGAGGAAGACGAAGGCTGTGGGGACGACGGTTGTTGAGCCGACAGCCGATAGCCACAAAAGAAAAGAGCCTGAGATTCCTGTTGACCCTCGACCAAATTCTCGGACGAGGGCAAGGGTCGAAGCATCTGAAGGGACTGCTTCTTCATCTAGCATGGGGGCCTTCTGGTCCCAGAACTTAGCACATCTGAGGGTCGAGCCATCATCGCTCATCGCAAATTTGAGGGCAGCCAAGGCATCAATGTTTTCTGCTCCCGCGGCTACTGATTACGACTTTCTGTCAAAGATGGCTCCAGCCAAAGTGTATGACTATGGTCTGCACGCTCTAGCCCAGGTTTTGGTCTTGATTCATTTCTTTAATTGCATTCTTTCACCAACTGTTTCCTCGGCCTCTTGACATCTGTTTATTTTTCTGTTCAGTCTGTATGCACCTTTACCTCGGCAACTAAATGGATGGCTAAAAATTAGGAGAAATTCCATGAGGCCAAGAGGGCCATCCAGCATGAGGCCGACCTGCAGGCTGACTTAGATACTACAAAGGCTGAGCTAGAGAGTGCCAGAACTGAACATGCACGAATTATAGACGAGCTGACGAGACAGCATGATGAGGACCTGAAGGCCAAAGACTTGCTTCTGAAGGAGAAGGATGAAGCCATGACCCATCGGGAGGCCCAGTTTAAGATTGAGCTATCTGAGGCTGTGAAGAAATCTGAGGCAGACGCTATGGAAGCCTATAAACTCTCCGATGAGTTCCAAGGCTTCGGCCTTGAGTACTTGGAGAGAGGGATAAGGACGGCTTATCGGTGGGTCGTCCTCAAGTTCGGCGACGTCGTCTCTTCTGTCCGTCCCTCTCTGGAGGTCGTTCAACTGGACGACTCCCTGATTGTCGAGGCTCTAACCCAGGTGGAATCTCAAGTGCAAGTTGAGGGGTCGGCACGTCTGAAGATCAGCCAGTTGTGGTCATTGAGGAAACCCCTCTTGTGGATGTTGAGGCCCTGCCCTCTGATATTGTTCCATAGGGTGGTTGTCTGTAGCCCATACCTTCTTAATGTAATTGACATTTTTGTACTCTATCTTGTAGAACACTTGATATTTCATTTATACTATCATCTCCTTTGTTGTCTTCCATATTTGCCTCTTGTATCATTTGTGTTGTGCTTTTGTTAATGCCACTAACCCCTCCCTCATCTGTCTTGAGGACCATGGTGGGGTCGTCCCCTCCATGCGACCTCATTATAGCCGAGGGTTATAATCACCAAATTAATGGTTTTAAATCAAGTGTTCCCTCGTCTTTCTTGATGGCAATGGTGGGGTCGTCCCCTCCATGCGACCTCATTATAGCCGAGGGTTACAATAACCAAACTAATGGTTTTTAATCAAGTGTTCCCTCGACTGTCTTGAGGACCATGGTGGGGTCATCCCCTCCATGCGACCTCATTATAGCCGAGGGTTACAATAACCAAACTAATGGTTTTTAATAAAGTGTTCCCTCGTCTGTCTTGAGGACCATAGTGGGGTCATCCCCTCCATGCGACCTCATTATAGCCGAGGGTTACAATAACCAAACTAATGGTTTTTAATCAAGTGTTCCCTCGTCTGTCTTGAGAACCATGGTGGGGTCGTCCCCTCCATTGGCCCTCATTATAGCCGAGGGTTACAATAACCAAACTAATGGTTTTTAATCAAGTGTTCCCTCGTCTATCTTGAGGACCATGGTGGGGTCGTCCCCTCCATGCGACCTCATTATAGCCGAGGGTTACAATAACCAAACTAATGGTTTTTAATAAAGTGTTCCCTCGTCTGTCTTGAGGACCATGGTGGGGTCGTCCCCTACATGTGACCTCATTATAGCCGAGGGTTACAATAACCAAACTAATGGTTTTTAATCAATTGGTCCCTCGTCTGTCTTAAGGACCATGGTGGGGTCGTCCCCTCCATGTGACCTCATTATAGCCGAGGGTTACAATAACCAAACTAATGGTTTTTAATCGCGTGTTCCCTCGTCTATCTTGAGGACCATGGTGGGGTCGTCCCCTCCATGCGACCTCATTATAGCCGAGGGTTACAATAACCAAACTAATGGTTTTTAATCAAGTGTTCCCTCGGCTGTCTTGAGGACCATGGTGGGGTCTCCCCCTCCATGTGACCTCATTATAGCCGAGGGTTACAATAACCAAACTAATAGTTTTTAATCAATTGGTACCTCGTCTGTCTTGAGGACCATGGTGGGGTCGTCCCCGCCATGTGACCTCATTATAGCCGAGGGTTACAATAACCAAACTAATGGTTTTTAATCGAGTGTTCCCTCGTCTGTCTTGAGGACCATGGTGGGGTCGTCCCCTCCATGCGACCTCATTATAGCCGAGGGTTACAATAACCAAACTAATGGTTTTTAATCAAGTGCTCCCTCGTCTTTCTTGAGGGCAATGGTGGGGTCATCCCCTCCATTGACCCTCATTATAGGCCGAGGGCCGTTCTCTGGAGATGTTTTCACGCGTACTAGAACTGATAAACACAGGATGAGGGGAAACACTGATATTTCTCATTAATTTTCCAAGTGTTCTGTTGGAGCAATTCTTATTACAATTATGGTCTATCAAGACCTTACAACACTACTGATAGTATTTTTTCAAATGATCTGCATTCCAGGGGTTGGAAAAGGGTTCCCCTTCTAGGTTTTCTAGTCTATAGGTCCCAGGGACGACTTCATCGATGACCCTATATGGGCCATGCCAATTAGGATGGAGCTTGTTGGGCTTTTGCCAAGTCTTTTTGAGGACCAAGTCCCCCACTACAATTGGCCTATGCTTCACCCTCTGATTGTAAAACCTTGCGGTCCTCTGTTGGTAGGCGGCCGGCCTTATCTCGCCATCTTCCCTCCTTTCCTAAATCAGGTCTAAGTCGAGTCTCCTCTCTTCTGTATTTCTCTGGGGGTCATACATTTGGACCCTATGAGTAGGAAACTCAATCTCGGTGGGGATGACGGCTTCTGTGCCATAAGCTAGCATGAATGGGGTCTCTCCGGTAGAGGTCCTCACTGTCGTCATGTATGCCCACAGCACGGCATATAACTCATCGAACCATCTTCCTTTTGCCTCCTCAAGACTCTTCTTGATTCCATCTAGGATTGTCCTGTTTGTAACTTCTGTTTTCCCATTGGCCTGAGGTCGGCCTGGGGTGGAGAAAAATTGTTTGATACTCACCCTTTCACAGTACTTCTGTAGAGAGGTATTCTTGAACTGAGTCCCTTTGTCCGAGATGAGGGTGTTAGGGAGACCATATCTGCATATAACATTTTTTCAGATGAACTGGAAGGTCTTCTGCTCTGTAATTGTGACCATCGGTTCGGCCTCCACCCACTTTGAGAAATAGTCAATAGCTACGATGAGGAACCGATAGTTATTGACTGATCTTGGTAAGGGTCCTACGAGGTCGATCCCCCACACTGCAAATGGACGTGGGGATGTAATGGAGGTAAGAGGCTGATGGGGTTGGTGAGGGATGGTGGAAAATCTCTGGAATTTATCACACTTTTTTACATATGCCGCGGTGTCTTTCCCCAAGGTCGGCCACCAGTACCCTTAGGTGATCACCCTCTTCGCTAAGGATCTGCCCCCAATGTGGCTTGAGCACGATCCTTCGTACACATCTTGCAAAAGGGATGGGACCTCAGATGGGTGCACACACCTAAGTAAGGGGAGTAAAAATCCCTTTTTGTACAAGGTGTCCCCAATGACAGCGAACTTTGCAGCCCTGTATCTCAACTTCTTCCTTTCTTGCCTTGCTTATGGCATCTCCCCCTCTTTAATGTACCTAATCAGAGGGCCCATCCACGAAGCTTCCTGAGAAACATTTAGGCAATTGCTAAGTGTTCCCTCAGCGTCTTCAATAGTTGGCCGAAGCAAAATTTCCACTGGGACCGTCCTCCTGATGTCTGTCCTAGTTGCCGAGACCAACCTAGCAAGGGCATCAGCACGGCCATTGTCGAGCCTAGGTATCCTCTTTAATTTCACTTCTCTGAAGCCCTTCAGTAACGATCTCACCTTCTCCAGGTACCTAGCCATCCTCTCGTCCTTGGCCTCGTAGGCTCCTAGTATCTGATTCACTACTAGCCTCGAATCACTATGAACCAAAATCTGGCCGACACTAAGAGATCTGGCCAAGGAGAGGCCTGCTATCAAGGCCTCATATTCGGCCTCATTGGAGGCCTTAAAGTTGAACCTCAGGGCGTACCCAATGTCTGTGCCATCGGGTGCTGATACTATCAATCCAGCTCCACTCCCGCTTTCGCAAGAGGACCCGTCGACGAAGAGACTCCACACGGTATGTTCTTCTGAGAAACTTCCCTCGGTGAGTGATCCCTGTCTAAAGAGATATCTTCCCTCTTCATTTTCAACCACTTTCCTTCTAGCGGTGCTCGTCTCAGCCTTATCTGTAGGTGTGTCGGTGAGCTCACCCTGTCAGGTATCTATCTTCCCGAGGCTCTCACCCTCGGCTTCATCATCTTCCCAAGTAAACTCGGCCACGAAGTCTGCCAATGCTTGCCCCTTAATGGCTGTCCTAGGCTGAAACACTATGTCAAACTCCCCCAGCTCTATAGCCCAGGCCATTAACCTCCCTGATTTTTCAGGCTTGTGCAAAACCTGCCTAAGGGGAGAGTCAATGAGGATGACCATTGTATGGGACTGGAAGTATGGCTTCATCTTTCTCGATGCATGGATCAAGGCGTAGGCCAACTTTTCCATCCTTGGATATCTTTGCTCTGCCCCCAGGAGTGCCTTGCTGTTAAAATACACAGGCTTCTGTACTCCATCTTCGTCTCTCACAATGGTTGCACTGATGGCTGACTCTGAGACAACGAGGTATACATAAAGTCGTTCACCCTGCACGGGCCGTGACAATAGCAAGGGAGACCCCAGGTATGATTTTAACTCCTTGAAGGCCTCATCTCATTCTTCACTCCATTCGAAGGCTTTTCTGAGAATTTTGAAGAATGGTAGACACCTGTCTGTGGCCCTAGATACGAACCTGTTCAAGGCAGCAACTCTCCCTGTGAGCCTCTGAACGTCTTTAATGGACTTGGGGGTCTTCATCTCAACAAGGTCCTTTATCTTTTCAGGATTGGCCTCGATGCCTCTTTGGTTGACAATGAACCCCAAGAATTTCCCTGCTCCGACCCCGAAGACACACTTGGCCGGATTAAGCTTCATCTGGTATTTGTCCATCGTATAAAAGGTCCTCTCCAGGTCTGCCACATGATCCTCTGCCTTCAAACTCTTAGTCAGCACGTCATCTACATAGACCTCTATAGACTTCCCAATTTGGTCTTCGAACATTTTATTTACGAGGCGCTGGTACGTTGCCCCCGTATTTTTTAGGCCAAAGGGCATGACCCTATAACAGTATGTCCCCTTGTCAGTGATGAAGGTTGTCTTCTCCGAGTCTTCAGGGTTCATGAAGATCTAGTTATACCCTAAATAGGCATCCATGAAGCTCATGAGCTCATGGCCTGCGGTAGCGTCTACCATCTGGTCAATGCGGGGGAGAGGGAGGTTGTCTTTGGGACAGTGCTTGTTGAGGTCTGTGAAGTCCACACACATTCTCCACTTTCCGTTGGCCTTTGGAACAATGACTGCATTGGACAGCCATTCGGGGTAGATGTCCTCTCTGATAAACTCAATGTCTTCTAATTTTTTGACCTCATCCCTAATGACCTCATACTTTTCTCTAGAGTAAATTCTCCTCTTCTTCTTTACCGGCTTCACTCCCTCTACCACATTGAGCTTGTGGCACATGATTTCAGGGTCAATCCCCGGCATATCTACATGGCTCCATGCAAAGACGCTTCGTCTTCTCCTCAACAGTTTAATGAGGTCTTCCTTGATATTGGGCTTCAGAGACTTGCCGACTTAGACGGTTTTTTTCGGGTCATCCTCATCGAGGATGATGGATTCTACCTCTTCCGTGGCCTCTCCTTTCTTGATCTTCGTCTCGTCCCTGGGTCTAGGGTATCAATATTGTAAGTGGTCGTAGCCCTCTTATGTGCCTCCCTTTCTTCAGCGGAGTTATAGTAACATTCTTGCGCTGTCGTCTGGTCTCCCTCAACTTCCCCCACCCCGTAAGGGGTAGGAAATTTAATCATCTGATGGACCGTAGACGGCACAGCTTCAAACCCCTTGAGGGCCACACGCCCCAGTATGATGTTGTAAGCCGAAAACACATGTTCATCCATCACAAAGAAACTGACCTTCTTGGTAAGCCATCTCGGCCACTCGTCCCCCACCCTGACATCGGCCTCATACACCCCAAGGGGATGAACCTTTTCCCCACTGAACCCAATCAATGGATGATGGTATGGGACGAGTCTAGCACGGCTGAGACCTAAGGCTTTGAAGCACGGCCAAAACATTACATCTGCAAAACTGCCCCCGTCGACCAATATCCTCGGCACCTCACACCCATGCACCCTAGTTGTGATGACAAGTGGGTCGTCGTGTGGGGCTAGGAGGCCTTTAAAGTCCATTCTCGAGAATCCCACTATCAGAGTGTCCATGTCGACCTTCTTCCTCTTTTCTGACTTGACCTCCAGAGAGGTCGAGTGTACCATCTTCGTCACTGCCTTGGCCTCAGCCACATGGGCCTTCCTGTCAGCGACCTCAAACCCTCCTCCTGCTAGACCCCCGGAGATCATTCCCACTCCGAGAGAGATTACATTAAGCCTCTTCACAGGGCCTTGGTCGTCTCTCGGCGGGAGGTCAGGGTCATCCTCATCGTCAGAAGAGTCGTCCCCTCTTTTTTGAGGACCTTCTCTGCATGCATCGCCCCGCTTATTTCTGGGGTCGTCCCCTCGTCCCCTCTTGAAGGCACTTTTGTCGACGTACTTTCTGAGCTTCCCTTCTTTCAGCATCTTCTCAATCTCATCTTTCAGAGCAAAGCATTTGTCTGTTACGTGGCTGTGGTCTTGGTGAAATTCGCACCACAGGTTCTTGTTCCTCTTGTTGGGGGCCGCCCTCAACTTCTCAGGCCACTTCAGGGATTGGTCACTCTTTATCTCATTGAGAATTTGTAACTTGTCGTCCGTAGACCTCTTCTTCCCCTCTTTATTCTTCTTAGGGTATTTACCCCCACTAGTGCCTCCTTTTTCATCTTCGTATTTTGCGGCCATCGCCTCTTCGGCGTTCATCACCTTTCCTGCTGTTAACAACAATTCAGCCATCGTCCTAGGGGGTCTTCGACAAGCTTCCATAACAGCTTCCCCTTTTGGAGTCCTCCAATCAGGGCTGTCATAGCTATGCTCTCCTCATAGTCTTCCACCTCCAGCTTCTCTTTATTGAATCTGGCTATGTAGTCCCTCAGGCTCTCATTCTTCCCCTGCTTAACATAGAGCAGGTGGGTGGTCTTCTTCTGTGGCCTCACCCCAAAGCAAAAGTTGTGGATGAACCTGTCTGCCAACTGCTTAAAGTTTTCAATGGAATTTTTTGGAAGAGACGTGTACCAGACATGTGCATCCCCAGTCAGGGTACCAGAAAAGGCACGACACCTCATCTCATCTGAGATAGAGTATATGTCTGCAGCTGATTGATACATCTCAACATGGTGGATAGGGTTGGTGCTCTCGTCGTATCTTGGGGTGACCACAGGTGTCTTGAACCTTGATGGCGTAGGGAAGTTGACTATCTTCGTCACAAAGGGTGAGCTTATGGTGTATCCCTTTTGAAGACGGTCCCGGCTCTTCATTATATCACCGATCTTATCCTCTAGTCGCTGGATTGAGTCATTCCAGGGCCTCGCAGGGTTGGCTTGGCCGATGTTATCCCCCGCCGCCTCTTTAAGGTGGATGGAGGGTTCTGCTGCGGCAGGCCTGTGTCGGCTGTTTACTTCCCTTTGACCGTCATCCCGTACTTGGGGTCATCCATCTGCTGCCTCCCTCCTGGACCTCGCAGCACTCCTTGACCTGGACAATTTTTCCCGCAGGTCATTTACTGGGCCCAGCCTCTCAAAGGTTGACCCCCTGCTCAAGCGATCAAAAGTAGAGCCTCTCGGGCGATCATCAGGATTTGGTCTCCCGCACTTTCCTCCACTGTACCGGAGTGGTCGTACAGTATTGTTGGAGACCTCATATGGTTCCCAGTATTCTATAGGGGCCTCCTATCCCTCCAGGTCATCATACCTGTCCTCAGGGCAAGGGTTTCCTTGCCTCCCCAGGCGTAGACGCTGGGGGTCAGCAACATCCCTACGCCGCTAAGGAGGTGGCAGGTCTTTGCGTGGTGCCTGGGGTGGTCCCCTGGCTTCATGTTGTCCCGAAGCTACTGCCGTCGGGGTAATCATCTCAGGTGAAACCCCTGGTGGTCTTAGTATGTTCTGGCTTAGATCTGTGAACTGCTCCGGCATCATCCGCTGGCTTGCTTCCAGAGACTTTAAGGCTGCCGCCACATCAGCCATCTCAGACTGAGGTGGTGGCTGACTGGAACTGGGTCCTCCCCCATCATCCGGTGGGGGAAGTGGTGGTGGTGGCATCTCAGGTGCCATGTGTTTGAGCTATGAAAAGATGAACTGAAGAAAAGACTAGTGAGCTTGAAAACCTTAGTGGGTCTCTTTCAATGGTGAAACATCTCCTCTCAGGGGGAGAGTTGGCTCACCACCAGAGTGCCCAGTGAGGTCAAGCTGTACAAAGGAAGAGATGTCTTCTCGATTCCCACAGACGGCGCCTAACTGATGATGCTGAGATTTAGCACCACCGGATTAGTGATGATGTGCTCAAACAATGGAAACCATGGCAGCCATAGAGATGTAAGTGTATAAGTATGTAGAAGGGGATGAGTATAAGAGGTAATAAGACAATGATGTATAGTGGTTCAGCCAATTTGGCCTACATCCACTGTGAGTGTGTGATCCACTAAGTATGGGCACTAATGGCCTTGGATACAATGCACATAAGCTCACTTTCTCTCTTTACTGTGTGTATAAGCAGAGTTTTTGCTAGGGTTACAATTATCGATCCCTCTCCTTGTAGGGTTGTAGGTAACAAGTATATATAGGTCTTGGGGGGTGTAGTGTACCCCCCAAATATGCATGGTGCATGTGAATGGTGATCTAGTCAATCCCCTGTTGACACCTGTAGATGCCAAATGATGACATAATATTCCCTCACGTGAGGGTGTGATTTTGTTATAACGGTCTCCCATGTGCCATGTGAGCCTCACGCGCACTGTTCCACGCGTCTCCCAAACCACGCGCTGTGATGATGTCACCCTCGGCCTTTGATATGAGGCCGAGGGAAAAGTTCCTTTCGGTAATGAGTCTGGCCTAATTTGGGCCTCGTACTGTCGTACACTCGGGGGGTCGTCCGGAGCCTCATGAAGGTTCGGGCCCCTGAGGGGTCATCCAGAGCCTGATGAAGGGTCGTCCCCCTGAGGGGTCGTCCGGAGCCTGATGAAAGGTCGGCCCCCTGAGGGGCCGTCTGGAACCTGATGAAGGGTCGGCCCCCTGAGGGGTCGTCCGGAGCCTGATGAAGGGGTTGGCCCCCTGAGGGGTCGTCCGGAGCCTGATGAAGGGTCGGCCCCCTGAGGGGTCGTCTGGAACCTGATGAAGGGTCGGCCCCCTGAGGGGTCGTCTGGAACCTGATGAAGGGTCGGCCCTCTGAGGGGTCGTCCGGAGCCTGATGAAGGGTCGGCCCCCCCTGAGGGGTCGTCTGGCTGGAGGGTATATATGGGTATATCACTTGTTTAGGGCTGAAATTTGACATCTTAATCATGCTTTGTTAATGGGTTAATTGAGATTAGTATTGAATTAATTTTTATTTGAAAGACTAAGCTTTTTGAGAAGAAACTTTAAATTGAATTGTTTTGAAATATGATCATGTGATTAGAACTCATGTTTAGAATAAATTTTTGTATGTAAATTCATTCCCTATATTAATTTCACTATTGAATATGAAATTACATGCATATTTGATTGTATTAAATGTAAAAGATGACCTGGATTTGGTTTTGTGAATTGAATAATTAGACCATTACTTTATATTTAGAGTTGGTTTATACCAATTATCATCATGGATATATAGTTTAGATTCGAATGAGAATGGGAGACTTGATGATTAAAGGCAATTGGATCTTTATTTTTTCTATGGTTGTTTTTGTTTAAGGAAGAAGAAGACATTTGCATCCATCTCGTTTGAAAAGATTAGGGTCTCGTTCAAACGAGATAGGGTATCTTGGTATAACAACTAGGATTTCTCATTTGATTGAGAAAGTACATATTGTTCGAATGACTTAAAGGTCTCGTTCAAACGGCCTTGGGCTATCGGTGGGAATAGGGCAATAGTGATTGAATTTGTTTTTCATCGCAAAATTAGTTTTTAGAACAATTTTTATGCACATTTAATACAGTTCATAAGTATTTTAAAATAGAAGAGAATGTGAATTGACTTCAATTTAGGTTTGAGAATTATAAACATTTAATTAATCAGTGCAATCCAAAGTTTGGGATTGGGATGGTCTTGGGTATGCGCGATGTTTATACGACATCCAATATATATATATATATATATATATATATATATATATATATATATATATATATATATATATATATATATATATATATATATATATATATATATATATATATTGTATTGTTTGCTTGTGTGAACATACCATTACTTGTGGGGAATCTATCGGTTGGGGTTGTTTTGATAGTTTGGGAGATATTGAGTTGTATCCTAATGCTTCGTATAATGAGCCATATTTCTTAGACTATAGAGTTCAGATGTTGAGGTACATGGAGATTCCCTTAGTTCGTGTTCAGCGGAATCATAACGAGGATGATTCCACATGTGAGCGTGAGGATGCAATGAGACAATAATATCCGTATTTTTAGGCAATTATGTTTGTGTGAATTATAAGGGCGAAATTTTTTTTGTTAAAGGACAGAATGTAAATGATTAATTAATAATTGAAATGGAATTTTACATTTAACAAATAAATTTACTAAAATTTGAACTTTGAATAATAAACGATTAAAATTGGATTTGTAATTATTTGCATTTATTTGAAGTATTCTAATTTGAATCAGTACCATGATAAATTAATATGGTCTTTGAATGAATAAAAAATCAATTTTTTTAGTGGGATTATCTTATTGGTTTAGGGTTTAGCGAAAAGGTTATATAGGCGAATAGGATGAACCCAATGGTAAATTAATCATTGGTGCATTTCTTGGGGAGAAATATTAAGGTTTTGTAGATTTAATGACGTGGTTAATTAAATAATTTGAATTGAAGTACTCTACGGCAATAGGGCCTCGACCATGGGTTTTTATGCTGCCACTTCAAAAGGAGAACCACGACTGTGGGCAGACCATCGACGACCAGGGGCTAGCCATCGGTTGTTCTGGTAGAACCCTTTATATTACTTTCCTTACGCAAATTTACTCCTATTTTCACCAACATGTCTTATAAAACCACTTCCCGATAAACCATGAAAACCCTAATATACTCCCTACCTCTTCCCTAAAACAGAAAATCCTCCATTAACAAACTAAAATTAAGAACACATTTAAGAAGATAGTGATTTAAGGGAGGAACTATGGTGATTCAAGGAAGAAAATTAAATAGTATCAACATAATTTCAAATTTTTTCAATTCAAGGAAAGATAATGTTTTACTCGTCTACTTTCATGCATGTATAAGCTAGCTTTGCCTAATTAAAATTATAGGCTTAAAATCACTTAGAGATAACTAGGTATTGAAATTGGCTTATAATTCACGTGATTAGTATAAATTAGCTTTTAATTGGTATGGTTAATAGTTGGATTAATGCTAATAATTAAGATAATACCAATGTTAAAATTATACGTCTAGAAATTAGCCCTTAATTTTTATTTTATATGATGGGATCTAAAGTAATTGATGATATTCCCCACGTTAAAACTTATGTTTAGGAAATTTATACAAATAACATGCTTGACTTGTACTCTTTGACTCATATGTTTAGGATCCATTAATGAAATTCTTGTTGTTTAATGGAAATCGATAATTCGATAGGCATGAATTCATATGTTATTGTTTACTTAATGGAAATACTTATGATTAGGAGACTTAAAGTGTGAATTGATAATACCAACATGTTAATAATATTATGAAATGACTAGGTACTCATATATGTCTTACTAATTATTATATCACCCTAATTGGAAATCCATGATTTGGGAGCACTTAAACTTTCCTTAAGAGTTGTTGAAATTAAATTTATAGTTTGTTTGGTTATGAATTAGTGGGATTATAATAATTTTTGGATTTGTCGATTTATATGTTGATTGGGAATTGGATAAAGTTATTTAGTCCATAATTTTACATTATTCAAGTAGTAATGAACTATTTGATTATCAAAGTACGATTCACTCTTTTTTCCATGAACATGCCAAAGGTAGATTTTTCCTTTTTGTTAATACTAGCCTATGGGATTTAAAATATGGTTGGTTATTAAGAATGCCTACTAGAATAGCGTATGATTATAAAAGAAGTTATGAATCACTTATATGATAGTTAGCTAAAGTAGTTAGTAATACTTGAGACTTGAATTGGTCATACTCATTGGGTGGGGCAAGTTAAGTATAATGTGACTATGACTTGGGGTAATGAGATAATTATGAACCTTGTAATGAGCAAATATGAACCTTATAAGTAGAATGATTAAAAGTGAATAAGTAATTTTGGATATTATAAAAGTGTGTGTTGAGATAAAACACCTTATGTGCGTGTTACATGTGATGGTAGTGTTCATCCTCTTGCGTGGACTGGACTAGATGTTTTGTAGAATTTATTTATACACCCTATGTGATGGTGCTCCTATTTCGAGGTAATATTATTTTTATATCACATGTGATGGTGGTCCCATGATGATGATGGAGAGTCTGGATATGATGATAGTTATTATATATGCGTACTGAGTGATGGTAACCTTTAGTCTTAAGAGAAGATACTGGATTCGGTTATAGTTTAATTATGTAACTTAATATAATTTTAATGGTCTATGAGCTCCTGTTTCATATTTGTATATGTTATTTTAGGAAAGACAAGTGTGGAGATATCTTTTACATATATGAATTCTTTGAGTTGATTAGATTTATTATCTTATTATTGGGCTCTGACTTAATTATATTGTCGAACATTTTTAAGTGATGCAGTTAGGACTACAGTATTCTTTCCAGGTTGCATGTAGTCATTATCCCTCAATCCCAAGTTATCACCTTAAGGATTTTCTAAAATGTAGGTGTTGGTAGTATTTGTTCACTTTACTTTCAATTGTGTGAATTGAGGATGTACTATTTAAACTTTAGTTCCATTGTTGTTATTTGTTAAGACATAAGGACTCTTATATTGGTTGTGTTGTTTTGTGAGGATCTTATTGATGTTTAGAATTTGATACTGATACTCCTATTATATCATTAGTAATTTGGTGATTATTGAGTTTTATCATTTAATGATATTATTATGCCAAACTCTTTGCTTTGTTACATTATTATTATATTGTTTATGTACATGTTGAAAATGAGATTTAGTTTTTATCAGCAGTTATATCCTAATGTTTTGACTTAATAAAGCTAAATATTAGAATATGTGGGTTTTTAACTCGATTACAATGCTCCTAGGATCCAACAAAATACAAAGACCTTTGCCAAGCTTTATCACCTTCTAAAGTAGAGGCCATAATAGCCTCAAAAAGATGTTGAGCCTATAAAGCAATGATAAATGTGCAAGTTTTAGCGGGTATACAAAAGGAGCCAAAAACTAAAAACTAAAAGTTCTGGACATTACCCTTCCACGAGGTGGTTCATATCCTCTGAATTTTCCCAAGCACCCTTCCCCTTCAACGTCTTAATCATAGGACAAAAATTTACCTATATCATGGCCTCTAGGACCGATGCATAAACATTCAAATCGATGGAAGAATGTGGCCTATTGTATGGAAAAAAGTGATTCTAGGAATCGATGGGGGTTGTCCTCATTATAGAACTTAATATAATCCAAAATTTTCCCCTTAACCTTATAGAGGGTTTTAGGGATCTTAATAAACACAACTCCCTTTCCCCTCACATTAAGGTGGTTCAGACTCAATTTCTACACCCTTGTAATCTTTGGTAGGGGTCTTCAATGTCCTAACAAGAGTGAGATGGTTATTATGGAGGTTTTTTCCTTTGAGATCAAGGTCTACATGTACTTTGAAATAGAAGGTCCACCTGTATAAATTTTTGCAGTAGAGGTTGAGTTTGAATGGATTCCATGACATTCATATCACCAGATGTTTTACAAGTACTAGAGGCCTCATCCCTATTTTTAGTAACCTTGGGGGTTAGTTCAGACTTATCTTTTTCATCTCTGACGACCTTTGTCTGGTAAAATACCTTCAAGCTCTTCCCAGGATGTGTCCTTTTAACCCTCAGTATTTTAGAAAAAAACTTAGTGTGCTAAATAAAATGTTTTTCTACCTTCCTCTGGGAATTCTTATCCATATTAGGTTCTGAAGAAAAAGAAAACAAAGTAAGTGTTGATGTAAAAAATTATATCACTCTAATAATTCAATCACAGATAAATAAATGAGACAAAAGATTTTAAAGTGGTTCAGCCTTATAAGAATGGCCTACGTCCACTGTTGTGTTATTGCTGAGTGTTTAGTAATTCTCGATTACAAATTCTCTCAAGAAATTCCTCTCTCGATTCCAGGGTTTTGATTCGGATCCTTTTTTTTTGGGTCCTTACAATGAGGATTGTACAATGTATTTATAGCCCTGAGGTTGTCATGTGAAAGGGTAATACATTAAATGATATACATATGAAAGGGTAATACATTTAATGCCCTTTTTGCGTGTGCGTCTGAATGATAAGCATTTAATGAGCGGTTAAACTGTTGGTATCCTGCTTCGAGGTGCAGCTCGGACCGCCTGAGTTGCTCGGACCGCTTGAGCTTCTTGGTGCTAAAGAGTTCCTCGGATAGGTCTGTTCCTCGGAGCGTATGAGTTCCTCGGAGTAACATGGTTCCTAGGAGCGTGTGATCATCTCGAAAGTGCTTGTTGTTGCCATGTAGATAGCCACGTGTCTTCATATGATTGGTCCATGTCAGCATATTAAATTTGGTATCAACAGAAGCCCCCAATGTTTCATAGTTCGAAATTTGAGGAGTATGGAACATTCTTTCTCGGAATATGGTAGCTTTAAATAGTCTTCCTGATTTTTAGGAGCGTTTCCCTTGTATTTATTTCTCCTTCCCAATTCGTAGAATCATGCTTTTTTGGACTTTTCTGCGTGCTTCGATTCCCGCATCACTTTTCGTCTTTTTAGCCGTTGTTGCCCGCTCTGATTCCCGCGCCACTTTTCATCTTTTTAGCCGCCGGTAACGTAATCATCCTTTTTTGTAATCATTACTTCACCATTTCCCAAGGCAAGGTATTTAAACTTCACAGATACTCCCATCGTCTTCTACTTTTCAAATTTGTATCTTCGAGTTTTTCATTATCTTCTACTCTCTTGTGCGTTCATCTCTTCCATCTTTCGTTGTCAACAGCTCTACTCTTTTTCTTTAAGATCTTCTTCTTTCTTCTTCATTTATTTTATTCATCATCATGGTTTACCCTGTTGAGTCTCTTCAAAAGTTTTGCTCTGCTTTTTCCATTCCCTCCTGGGTTATTTTAGAAGAGCTTTCTGAGCCTTCTGATTACTTCCATTTGGCTGAGGGACATTGGTTTCCCAGTCTCTTTATGGCTGAGTGTGGATTTTCTTTCCCACCCAATCCCTTGTGTTTGGAATTTTGTCAATACTTTGACGTTGTTCCTGCAAGAATAGCCCCCAACACATGGAGAATAGTTAATGGGGTGCATAGGTTAAATCAAATCCATGGAACTCGAATAGGAATTCCAGAAATCATGTACTGCTATAGATGGGCAGTTAATGATAATATTTTTTATTTAAAAACTAGATTTTTAAATAGAGCCTTAATAGTCAATCTCCCTGATGCCAATAGGGATTATTTTGAACACGGGGTTGTCATAAAAAATTGGCAACACCCTCCATTAACTGGAGATGAGGTTTACCAGGGTCCCAGATGCCCTCCTTATGGCAATGGGATAGGTTATTTTTATTTCATTTTATTTATTTTGAAATCATGTTTCTTTTATGTTTGATAAAATGTGCCACTGATATCTCAATGTTTGTTTATTTGCAGTTGATAACAAAAGAAAGTGTCCAAATGAAGCAGATGTTAATATAAGACATCTGAAACTTATCTGGAGTCTGCATCAGAGTGTTGCCGACGAGCACATAAGGTCGGCTTCGTATCTGCTCCAGTACAAGAGCTACACCACTTCTTTCACTGCTCGTCCAGTGATAAGTGACGCAGAGTCAGTACCAGCTTCCACTAGTTCATCGCCTGAATCTCACATCCCTTTAAGAGAGAGGATGAAGAGAAGAAGACCTCCCACCTTGTTCGAGAAACCTGCCTTTGGTTCTGGAGAGGCAAAAAGAAATAAGGCCGATGTCCCAGAAGGGACAAAGAAAACTGATGCGCCTCCTTCAGCTGCTGTTGTGAAGGTTTCCGAGAAGCCCGCGGTGGCTCCGAGCAGGTCTGCTTCTCCTGGAGAGGTAATTGTAATATCACCGACCAAGGGTTCTTCCTTGGTTGAATCTGTACATGTTCCCCCGAGGAGGCTGAATAAAATCTCCTCGGTCAATTTGGTTGATACCATCACTCAGCCCCCAGTTGATGGAACTGGGGTTCCAACTTTTATTCCCCCGAGCTCTGCCATGAGCTCGGTAAAATCCTGGATCATTACCGAGGTCCAAGGTACTGAAGAAAACCTTACTCGGGATATGGTCACCTCACTAGATGCTCGTCACCTTGCTTCTGTAAGTCTCTTTACTTTGAACTTTTCATATTTCCTTTGTCATTTCTGTTTTTGATTTACTTTCTTTTTCTTTTCACAGCTAACGAGCTGCTTTAATATAATCTTGAAGAAGGATGAAGCAATTAAAGCTTCATGCTCCTCGTCCAGTGTGGAGGGAGCTCTGGCAGAAGCTATCAAGTCTTTGGACGATTCTCGCTAGACATATGCCACTGACAAGGCTGTCTGGGAGAAAAAGCTTGCCTCCACCAAGCAAGAAAAAGCTCGGGCTGTTGATGCCTCCAAGGAGTTGGAGAAGAGAATAAATGCCCTGGAGAAGGCAAATAAAGAGCTCGAGGAGAAGCTCAAAACTGTTGGGGAGCTTGAGAACAAGCTCAAGGTTGTTGAAGAGAGGTTGGGACAACTTTAGGAAGTAAATCGGCAGAAGGAGGAAGCTGAGCAAAAACTGAAAGCTGCTGATGACTTACGGTCCGAAAAGCTTGCCTTGGAGAAGACCAAGAGGAAAATGGCTGTGAAGAAGACCTTCAGTGCTGGCTGGGACAAGGGGTGGAACAAGGGGTTGGCTGCCATGGTATCGCGAGTGGACTATGGCAGCCTAAAGTACTTTAGGGATGGTTGGGTTGTTGCTCTCCAGGAAATGAAAGTTGACGAATCTTCTGAGCTCTTCCAGCAACACATTCCTGGTCCCCCTCCAACCCCAGAAGATCTTGAAGAGGACGAAGCTTCCTCAGAAGAGTCTTCTATGGTGATGGAAGATCATCCCCCAGCCATTCAGCCTGTTGCCGAGGAAAATCAGCAAATCATTTCTTCCTCCGAGCAACTACCTACTCTCCCCGAGCAACTATCCCTTTCCTCCGAGAAACCTACCTCTTCATCCCAACCTGCCGAGAAGGTTTTGGGAGATAAGGAAAAGGTGTAGTGTTGTTAGGGTTTCTCTTTATTTTGTTTCTTGTAACCCAGAATATGTAACTCTGAATTATGATCTAATAAAACTTGAATTCTTTTTTCCATACTGTTGTTTATCTTCTATTCATACTCTGCGTATATTTCTTATTGATGATTGCTCTTTCTTTCTCTGCTAGTTTCTGGCCAGGATGGAATTACTATCTGCCCATGATACTAAGTTGCTGCGATAATGTAATGAATACTTTAAGGCTGGTCACACAGACCTGAGTGCAGCAAAAGTTGTCGACATCCTCGGCCAGGATGCTTCAGAACAGACAGTGGAAGCATATCAATTTCTGAAGTGTCTGCTTGATCGGGTTGTAGCCAATAATGTTGCCTATTATGAAATGATCGAGGATCTTCAAAGCACCCTCAAAGACCTTCAGCTTCAATACAAAGAATCCACTGCCTTGTTGCATGAGGGGTACGAGAAGAAGTACCAGCAGATCATTGCCGACAAGGGCTACGAGAAGCTTTTTGCTGGGTACGATGTAAGGGAGAGAACCTTGAGAGGTGAGGTCGAAGAATGCAGACAGATTGCTGTGTTGCTGGAACAATAAAACATCAACCTGCAAAAAGAGCTGTCACAATTGAAGTCTACAGCTTCCACTTCTAGTGCCTTGATCCCAGTGACCGACGAGGGATTCTCGTTCTTAGAGGTTGAGAATGCCAAGTTGAGGGACGAGTTGGAGACTTTGAAGAGCTCTGGCCCCTCTACATCTTCTCGTGGTCGAGCAAGAGCTCCTCGGGGACGAGAAAGAGCAGCTCGAGTTCTTGTCGAGGAACAGAGGACTCAGTCTGCCTTAAAGAACCAGGCTTTCCAATTAATGGTGAAGAACCAGGCGTTGTCTGATATGTCAAAGAAGATTAGGGACCTGGAAAAATAACTCTCTACGCAGAAGTCAGTCTTGGAGAATAAGGAGCTTTTCATCAAGAATCTCCACGAGCAGATGGAGAGGATAACATATCAGTTCCACAAACAGCCCAGGGAGTTCTGGATGGCTGGATACAACGAAGCAATATACCACTTGGACGATCGTATCCAGAATGCCAACAATGAGGGCTATAAGCAAGGCTGGCTGAATGCCTTAGGTGTGTTGAAACTCGAACAAGGTCATTATCTGTGGGACTATTATGATCCCGGGCTACTCGACCTACCTGTGCCTCCATACAATTTGGACATGGGTTGGATCCCTGCTAGGGCCATTCCTCGGAGCCTGATTTCCAAGTATCTCGGTGACTACAATCTCCACTCCAATGCCGAGATATCTCATCCTGAGCATCTCTTAGATCGACCATCCCTGATGAATGTCAAGATGTTGAAGGATCTTAACTTCATCAATTCTCCTCTGTCTTTAAATGATCCGCCTGCCGGCGAGGAACCTGTGTCAAAAGCAGAGGGGAAAAGACCAGTAGAATAGGAATTTTTGATGTAATAGTTAGTATACATGCCAATGTAACTTTCATTTCATTATCAATGTAATTTATTTTGAATTCAATGAAAGACTTTCATTTTTGTTTGCAAATCTTAATTGCTTTTGTATTGTAATTATCAAACACTTTTATATTTGTGCATATCTGTTAAAAAGGATAACAATATTGTGTTGTTTGTCGACCAACTCAATAATAATTAAAATGTTACAAGTATCACTTAATAATAAAGTTTTGTTTCTCGACCACTTAGCAATAAAGTAATGAGTATAAAAAATGTTTAAAATGTTTCCAACCAACCAAGGTTGTTAAATTCTCCATGTCGACTAACTACAGTTAGTGGGGTTTTATCCCCGACCAGCCATAGTTAGTAAATTTTTCTCTTAAATGTTTCCGACCAACCAAGGTTGATAAATTTTCTTTGTCGACCAACTACAATTGGTGGGTTTTTATCCCTGACCTTCCATAGTTAGTCTTTTTGAAATAATTTTACCCATAAAATATTTTCGACCAACCAAGGTCGGTAAATTTTCTTTGTCGACCAACTACAGTTGGTGGGTTTTTATCCCCGACCAGCCATAGTTAGCAACTTTTGCACTTTCTGGAATAATCTTACCTCTCGACCAACATAAGTTATCATTTTCGAGAATATATGTACCTCCCGACCAACATAAGTTGGCATTTTCTAGAATATATGTATTTCCTAACCAAAATAAGTTGGCATTTTTAGGAATATTTTATTTCCTAGCCAAACAGATTGGCATTTTTAGGAATATTTTGTTTCCTAACCAAACAGGCTGGCATTTTTAGGAATATTTTGTTTCCTAGCCAAACAGGTTGGCATTTTCAGGAATATTTTGTTTCCTAACCAACCGAGGTTGGCATTTTTAGGAATATTTTGTTTTCCTAGCCAAACAGGTTTGCATTTTTAGGAATATTTTGTTTCCTAACCAACCGAGGTTGGCATTTTTAGGAATATTTTGTTTCCTAACCAACCGAAGTTGGCATTTTTAGGAATATTTTGTTTCCTAACCAACCGAAGTTGGCATTTTTAGGAATATTTTGCTGAGCAGTCTAAGCTTTGCCGAGTTTTGCCGAGTAGTGTGTAGCACTAGTATTCCCCGAAAAATTCTC
This sequence comes from Sambucus nigra, assembly GCA_949130495.1. Lineage (NCBI taxonomy): Eukaryota > Viridiplantae > Streptophyta > Magnoliopsida > Dipsacales > Adoxaceae > Sambucus > Sambucus nigra. Next base: position 94,183,917 of record OX422216.1, on the reverse strand, counting down.
AATAGAAGCAGAGACTTTGGCAGAATATCTTCATTTTATTCATACTGATGGAACTGTGTTACATATACATTACTGATAATACTTCCGCAGGTGCTCTGCGTTCCATGCATTCTTAAACTCCTCCCCCTCTAGAGTTGCTATTCGGTAAGTTCCTGGTCGAACAACTTCTATAACTCGGTATGGTCCATTCCAATTTGCCTCCAGTTTGTTGTGCTTTTTAATTACTTTCTTCAGCACATAGTCTCCTTGTTTCAGGTCGCATTTCTTCACCCTCTTGTTGTAAAACAAAGTTGTTCGCTGCTGGTAAGCAGCATTTCTAATGGCTGCTTCTTCTCTAACTTCCTCGAGCATGTTTAAATCCAGCCTTCTCATTAAGTTACTGACAGGGGAATTGAAATTTAGTACCCTGTGTGTTGGGAGGCCCAACTCGGCAGGTATGACAGATTCACTTCCAAACGCCAGCATGTATGGTGATTCTCCAGTTGCTACTCGGGGAGTAGTTCTGTAAGCCCAAAGTACTGATTGTAACTCGTTGATCCAGTTCGCTTTTGCATCATCCAATCTTTTCTTCAAGCCATTTAGCAGCGTTCTGTTTGTCACTTCAGTTTGTCCATTGCTTTGAGGATGACCTGGTGCTGAGTGGACCTTCAAAATATTTGACTGATGATAATAGGCAGCGAACTCCTCGTTATCAAATTGTGTTACATGGTCTGTGATGAAGGCATGAGGTAGACCATATTGACAAATGATGTTCTTCCAAAAAAATTGGTACACCTTCTCGTACGTCATGTCAATGAGTGGCTCGGCTTCTACCCACTTAGTAAAATAATCCACCTTGACGACGAGGTATTTGAACCTTCCTCTGGTTGTTGGCAGTGGCCCAACCAAATCAATTCCCCACATGGCAAATGGCCAAGGGGAAGTTATGGGTGTCAACAATGCTTGTGGAGTTCTTCGGATGGAGGAAAAACGCTGGCACTTGTCACACTTCTTGGCGTAGGCTATACAATCAGCCCTCATCGTCGGCCAGTAGTATCCTTGCGTTATCACCCTTTGTAAAAGCGTACGACCTGCTACATGTGCTCCACAAGACCCTTCATGGATCTCTTCAATCAATTCTTTCACCTCGGAGGGATGTACACACCTCTGCAAACCTGCCATAATTCCTCGCCTATACAAAATACCATTAGTTAATACGTACCGAGCAGCTTTAAACTTCATTTTTTTGGCCGCGAGCTTGTCAATTGATAATTCTCCCTCCTCAATATATGCCCTGATGGGATCCATCCAAGATGATCCTAATTCAAGGGTAATAAAGTTCATCGTCAGATCTTCATCTATGCTCCGACCAGCTAACACTTCAATTGGGATTATTCGTCGTAGCTCGGTGCGAGTAGCTGATGCTAGTCGAGCTAGGGCGTCTGCTCTCGCATTCTCCATTCTTGGTATTCTGACCAGCTGAATAGCGGTAAATTTTGACACCAGCTCCTTTGCCTTTGCATGATATCTGATCATTAATTCTCCTCTAACTCCATATACTCCCATCATTTGGTTTACGATCAATTGAGAGTCACTGAAGATCACAACCTGCCGCGCCTCCATAATTTTTGCCAAATTAAGCCCTGCAATCATGGCCTCATATTCAGCCTCATTGTTGGAAGCATTGAATTGGAAACGCAAGGCGTATTCCATGTCGACCTCATCCGGAGTGCTCAAAACTATCCCCGCGCCACATCCTGCAGTGCAAGATGAGCCATCTACATATAGCCTCCATATAGGTAACTCGTCTTCAAATTTCTGATCAGTCAGAGTTCCTCGGTGAAATATTTGCTGCTTCCTTTCCTCCTCGGATTTTTCTTGCTCTTCGTCGATCATTTCTTCTTGACCTTTTACCAACCGAAGTTGGTCTGAGCTCGAATTCAATGATCCTGTAACATCCACTTGCCCTTTTACCAACCGGAGTTGGTCTGAGCTAGTGTTTGTTGATCCTGTAACATCCACAGGTTGATCAGCGAGCAACTCTTGTTCCTCGTCCGGAGTCCTGACCACTATCTCTGCGTCACATCTTGTAACATCCACACGCTCTTTTACCAATCGGAATTGGTCTGAGCTTATGTTTGTTGATCCTGTAACATCCACAGGTTGATCAGCAAGCAACTTTTGCTCCTCGGTAGTATCAGGATAGGTTAACTCCGCTATAAAATCTGCTACAGCCTGCCCTTTTAATGATGATCTAGGTTCATAAATTATATCATATTCACCGAGCTCTATTTCCCAGTACATCAATCTCCCTGATTTTTCTGGCTTATGAAGGGCTTGTCTCAATGGTATATCGGTATATACTACTATAGTATGAGCCTGGAAGTATGGCCTCATTCTCCTACTCGCCTCAATCAGCGCCAGTGCCAATTTCTCCAGCCTTGGATATCAGATCTCTGCTCCTCGGAAGGCCTTACTTGTGTAGTAAATTGGATTTTGTAATCCATTCTCCACTCTGATCAACGCCGAGCTAACTGCATTCTCGGACACTATAAGGTACAAATACAATTTTTCTCCCATCACCGGCCTGGACAACAGTGGAGGTGCTCCCAAGTATTTCTTCAAGTCTTGAAAAGCCTTCTCACATTCATCATTCCACTCAAAAGTCTTTCTGAGTGTCTTGAAGAATGGGAGACATCTATCAGTTGCTCGTGACACAAATTTGTTGAGTGCTGCTACTCGTCCTGTAAGACTTTGTACTTCCTTCTTCGTTGTTGGAGATCGCAGCCTTAATAGAGCTTTGATCTTTTCACGATTTGCTTCAATGCCTTGTTGATTGACAATGTACCCGAGAAACATACCTTCTCATACTCCGAATATGCACTTCGTGGGATTCAACTTCATTTGATATTTATCCAGTTGATCAAAAGTCTGATTTAAATCAACTAGATGATCGGCAGCTTTCTTACTTTTTGTCAGCATATCGTCAACATAGACTTCCATATTGTCACTGATTTGTTCAGCAAAGACCTTGTTCATCAACCTCTGATATGTCGCACCTGCATTTTTCAAACCAAAAGGCATAACACTATAACAATAAGTTCCCCTAGTGGTAATGAAAGAAGTACTCTCCCTATCTTCAGGTTTCATTTTGATCTGATTGTAACCAGAATAAGCATCCATGAAGCTCAACAACTCGTGTCCCGAGGTAGCATCCACCAGTTGATCAATTCGGGGCAATGGAAAGTGATCCTTTAGGCATGCTTTGTTGCGGTCGGTGAAGTCTACACACATCCTCCACTTGTTGTTCTTCTTCTTTACCATCACCACATTAGCTAACAAATCTGGATATTTAACATCTTCAATGAAACAAGCTTTCTGGAGCTTCTCGACTTCCTCCTGTATAGCTTGATTCTTCTCGGGACTGAATACTCTTCTTCTCTGTTTCACAGGCTTTATCTCCTTATTCACATTGAGCTCGTGACATAAGAAATTTGGGTTTATCCTAGGCATATCTTCATGACTCCACGCAAAAGTTTGTCTTCTGCTTCTAAGGAAAGTTATCAATTTCTATTTTAATGAGGCTTCCAACGATGAACCTATTTGAGTAGTTCGCTCAGGGTGCTCATCGTCCAGAATGATGTTTTCAGTAGCTTCCACCACTTGACCCTTCACGAGTTGCGACACATCTCGAGGATCCAATGTTTCAATTTCTGCACCTTCATCCACTTGATAGGTAGTAGTCTTTTTCTTTGATTCTTCCAGTTCTTCTTACTCGGCGGATGAATAATAGCATTCCCGAGCTACTTTTTGATCACCTTTCACAACTCCTACTCCAAAGTTTGTTGGAAATTTTAGGCACTGATGCACTATAGATGGTACAGCCTCGAACTTCTTCAATCCTACTCTTCCCATGATGATATTGTACGATGATTGGACATTCTTATCCATCACGAAGAAACGAATTCTTTCTGTCCGAAAAGCAGGCCACGTACCAATGAATATTTCCAACTTGATCGTCCTAAGTGGAAATACTTTCTCGCAAGCAAAACCGATGAGGGGTCTGTGGTAAGGCTCCAGTTGAGATAGCTTTAGATTTAAACTATCGAAACACGAGTAGAACATGATGTCTGCCGAGCTACGATTGTCGACCAGCACTCTTGAAATCATTACCTCCTTCATTCTCATCTTGATCACCAGTGGATCATTGTGAGGATATAAAACACCTGCAAGGTCATTTTTTGAAAAACCGATGACTAATTTCTCCTTGTTCACCTTTCTCGGGCGATCTTCCTCAGCTAGATTTATTCACTGAATGTACGAGCAAGCTTGAGCCTCACCGAGGTAAGCTTTTCTTTCTGCAGTAAGGTCTCCTCCTCCTGCATCTCCTCCTGTAATAACATTACAATCAAATGACCCAAAGCGTATTGAAAATACCTCTCGTTCGGGCTGCCTTGGTTTCTTGGGAAGATCAGGGTCATCCTCTAGATTAACTTCATGGTTTCTCTTCTTGTTCTCCTCTGCTCGACGAAGAGATCTAGACCTCTCTCTAGTTCGGTCGTTGTTTCTTCTTTCGCCTCCCCGATCAACATACTTTTCTAGCTTTCCTCGTCGGATGAGTGTTTCAATCTTATTCTGAAGAGCTATGCAATTTTTGGTCATATGGCCATGATCCTTGTAGAACTCGCAATATTTTTCCCTATTCCTCGTGTCAGGGTCTGCCTTCATTTTCTTTGGCCAGTTTAACTCCTCGTTGTTCTTAATTTCTTCCAGGACGTGGTTAATATTTGCCTTCAAAGGTGTGTAATTATCAAATTTCCTCAAGACCTCCCATGACGACCTATTTTTGGATTGTTTGTCACCACCATTGTTCTTATGTTCTTTCTTCTTAGCTTTATCACCTTCCACCTTGGTTTGTTTGGCGTCCATATTCTTCTTCGCAGACATAGCCTCCTCGGCATTCATAATTTTGGACGCTTTTCCCATCAGGTCCGACATGGTTCGAGGTGGATCTTTGGCCAAAGTGTAGTACAACTTGTTTGGCAGTAGTCCACTCATCAAAGCAGTAATCGTTGTCTTCTCCTCATAATCAATGACTTCGAGTTTCTCGTTATTAAAACGAGTTATATAATCTCTGGTACTCTCACCAGCTTTTTGTCTAACACTTAACAAATGTGCTACTCGTTTAACTGGCTTTGCTCCAAAGCATAAATTCCCAATGAATAACTCGGCCAGTTGAAGAAAAGTTGAAATCTTACCCCGAGGAAGGTTATTATACCATATTTGAGCAGATCCGGTAAGAGTTCCCGAGAATGCCCTGCATCTCATCTCGTATGGGACAGCATAGATGTCGGCAACAGCTTGATATTGTTCTATATGAAGAACAGGGTTAGTCTTTCCATCATATTTGCTGGTCACAACAGGTGCTTTGAACTTCGATGGTGTTGGAAAATCCACAATGTCCTGGACAAAAGGTGTTCCTCGAACAAAGGTTCATTGTAGAGGGTTCTTGGCCTTAGCCATTTCCCCTAATCTATCCTCCAGTCTCTGAATAGATCCTTTCCATGCATCATTTCCTTCCTCGGGCCTATTGGTTCGAGCAACTAATCGCGTTGAAGTTGCTTCCCGGGATTTTTCTTGACGAGCAGTTGGTCGGTCATAGGATCTATCTTGACGAGCAGCTGGTCGCGACTGGGTAGATCCTTCTGTTAAATTTGATGGTCGTCGAAAGCTCCTCGACGCTGCATTAAGAGGACTTTTGTTCCTCCTAGGGCCTAATCGGTCGAAAGGATAAACCCTACTTAATCTTTCCAATGCGCTGGTCCTTTCTGGGGAGAGGGTGACACGTTGTTCAGTATCTGTGGCTCACACTGATGAAGTTCGCCCAGGTTGATAAGAGAAATCATCAGATTCCTCATTGCGATATGAATCAGTACGCCTAGTACGTGAAGAAGGTGCACGGATGTTTCTTTGAATACTTCGTGGTCCGGAATGGGCTGATGCACCGCCATGGAGGGTTTGGATGAGTTATCGCATCGTTTCTTGCATGACGGTCTGGCCCTGAGCCAGATTTGCCATTATTCCAGTCAGATCTAGAATAATTGGTGGAGCGAATGGATTTGGAGGGGTTCCAGTGTTTCGATTGCTGGATTCAGGAATATCAGCCATTGGTAATGGATTGTTTTTTATAAAAAATGATATTATAAGTCATTTCCCACAGACGGCGCCAATTTGTTGATGTAAAAAATTAGATCACTCTAATAATTCAATCACAGATAAATAAATGAGACAAAAGATTTTAAAGTGGTTCAGCCTTATAAGAATGGCCTACGTCCACTGTTGTGTTATTGTTGAGTGTTTAGGAATTCTCGATTACAAATTCTCTCAGGGTTTTGATTCGGATCCTTTTTTTTGGGTCCTTACAATGAGGATTGTACAATGTATTTATAGCCCTGAGGTTGTCATGTGAAAGGGTAATACATTAAATGATATACATATGAAAGGGTAATACATTTAATGCCCTTTTTGCGTGTGCGTCTGAATGATAAGCATTTAATGAGCAGTTAAACTGTTGGTATCCTGCTTCGAGGTGCAGCTTGGACCGCCTGAGTTGCTCGGACCGCTTGAGCTTCTTGGTGCTAAAGAGTTCCTCGGAGAGGTCTGTTCCTCGGAGCGTATGAGTTCCTCGGAGTAACATGGTTCATCGAAGCGTGTGATCATCTCGGAAGTGCTTGGTGTTGCCATGTAGATAGCCACGTGTCTTCATATGATTGGTCCATGTCAGCAGATTAAATTTGGTATCAACAGTAAGCGAAGATGAAAGAAAATTCAATTAATATGAATAGAAAAGTGGAAGAAATGTACCAATTTTAGGTTCAAATTATTTGAAAGAGGTAACAATTTGTTCATCTAAGTTGTCAGTGACAACGTCAAAATTTGTGGGAAGGTTATAGTTAAGTATAATGGTCCCCTCCTCACCATCACTGACATCTGACACTTCAGCATTAATCAAATCATGATCATAGACCATAGAGCCATCATATATAATACTGACCCTTGAAAGTGTGAATATTTGGGACTCCTCACCTGTAGTGACTGTGGGTTCAATAGAGGATTGAACCCGCTCCACCGGATTGGGGCCTACAACAGTCTTATATAATATTTTTAAGAAAACCAAAGCATCAAAAGGGACCCCAACCAAGAGTAGAGCCTTAAAGGAGCATTTATTTACTATAGGGTCACGAATCATTTCAAAGATTGGGAATTCTTTCACCATTGCCGATGGGGATCACCTAATATCCACCCACGAATAAAAAAAATCTAGTAGGTGTTATGTTTGTCCTTTATAAAGCCTTTTTTTCCCCCATGGATCTAGGTACTTCATCCATTTCTCATCTTTTTTATTCTCTTGGAAGCAATACATCTGAAATAATTTAGTTGGACTCATACCATTCTCGACCCATTGTACTCTCTGAAGGACAACACCACCACCATTAAAGGCCTTTAAGAATTGGCTACTATTTGAAAAGTAGCAAGTTCAGCACAAATGATGATATCCCTCATGGATAATAAAAGAGTAATACAATCTTTATAGTCTAAAAATAGTTCATTGCGGGAGGAAAACCCCAGGAAACTTGATCAACTTCTTTAATGAGTCTTATAGATATGATGGATCATTGAATTTGGGATATGTAACCTCCATCGCAAAACTTTGAGATCTTAGGCCCTTACGACATATGCATCACGGGCACCACCGATGAACTTGGGTCATATGGATCTAGGTAAGTCATCAACTTGGAAACTAGGGGCCTGGGTGGTTATGGTAGTTTAGAAAAAAAATAAGAGGGAATAACAATCGACATATTTGGGTATTGAGGGTGATCAGGCCCCCGATACCAACATATTCTGATTGTTAGAATTAAAATGACAGTAGGTAATAGAAATATGAGACATTTAAAACTTGTTTCACAATATATAATTTGAAATAATCCACCTATAATAAAAACATACACCACAATAAGATCCATCACCAAGATAAAAATCTAATAACATAAAACTCAAGTGAAATAAATATCATCAACATAGTCTCTCCAACTGAAAACCATAAACCAATTGTGGTGTTGAATGGGGCTTTAAATTACCAAAAAACCATCTCATATAAAAAAAATGAATGAAATGGTAACCACATTAATGCAATAAAGTAAATCTCCAACTGTAAGTTCGGGTAATATCCAAAACCATGTAGCTACCTAGCAACCTATCCCAAAAGGTTAGTCAACTGCCATGGGTCGGGGGCCACTGCAGGATTACGTGATACTCTTCCCAACTAGGGTCACATGAAACCAATCGTAAGCATTAAATGAGATACATATCATCATAAAATATTTTAATTAATGAAGAAATATCAATAACGATAAGAGTAAAGTAAACTAACTCATAGACACACATTCCAATTATGTTTCTGTCAACATTTATTAACATATTTTCATTATCTTTCTCGATCTTATTTATTATCAAAGGAACACCATTATAGTTAGTTTGTCTTCTATACAACCCTGCACCTACCATAGTGCGCTAACCCTCTCATCACAAAAGAATCACATACATCACTATAGCCCGATGGCCCATACTACCAAGAGTACATATCTTGATGTATCCTACACAATAACCATCACTATAGCTAGATTTTCCTAGGTCCCTCACTTTACTCTATTGCAACAAAAAACACTGGACACCGAACATGCCATGATGCACACATAAAACCATTACTATAGCCAGTTTTCTCAGGTAATTTTCACTACGAAATTTCATTGTGCTTTGTAATATTAGTTTTATTCCGCTTGGACAAAACCATTTAAGTCATAGGTTAGGGTGTGTTTAGTTTGTAACTTTAGGCCTATGCATTTGAAGACATGAAGTGGCCCCATCAAAGTGACATAAACTTCATGTCGATTTTCATCTTCAATTTTGGGATATCAAGAAATGAATAATGTTTTATTGTGTTAATCCCTGGGTTTCGTTTTGGGTGTTCAAAATTTTTCTGAGGATATTAAAAAAAAAGGTTTTTTTGAAAAATATATTAGTTTTTAAAGTCGTTCAAATGAAACTTCATTTCGTGCGAACTAGTTTCTAGTTTCATTCGAATGCATTGTGTATATCATTATAATGAGTTTGAGGTTTTAGTTCTAACAATGATCAAACGATCATCGAATAAAAAAATTATGCCTAAGCATAATCATTTCATTAGAAGGTCTTTTAAAGATCATTTAAACGAGTTTAGGTATCTTGTTCGAATGACTAATGTTAGCTCAAATGAGATTGCCTATCTCGTTCGAATAAAATTGCATTTTCGTTTGAACGAGATCCCTCATTTCTTTGTTTTTGCGTTTTCACATTTTTCTATATATTTATGGGCTGGTATAGTTATTTCAAGAACATGGGTTTTGAAAATCTTTACAGAAAACAAATCTAAAGCCTCACAAAACCTTGTTTACACCCTAGTTTTGATATCTAAAAATCAATATGATATTATAGTTTGAGATCTCATATTTTCGCACCAAAGATTGTTTACACTCTATTGAGTGAGATTGATTGGCACAATGGATTCTTTATGACTGCGATGACGGTATCTAGTCAAATATGTGCGTACATCGAGATGCGAGAGGATCGCATTGTGTATGAGTGGGTGGATTGGGATGGAAATAGGCCCTTTTTAGGGGTTTATGACATTTTATTTTATTTTTGTTATCTTTGTTTTATTTTTTCATTGTATTTCTTTTTTTTTCTTTATTATCTAGAGGTAAGGAGTAGTTATGGCATTTTTACAATTAGAATATTACCTTAGAGCCTAAACTGCACCTTCCCTTTACATACACCCTTGTATGCCTCATTTTAGGTAGACTTGATTTCGAATATAAGAGACTCTTAGTTTATCTCTCTAAAAGTTAGGGTTTGGTTTATTTTCTTGGCCATTAACATGTAGTTTACGTCAAATTGGTATCAGAGCGAGGTCTCTCTCCAACCTTGGTGTTTGGTGTATCGATGTGTTTGTATCAAATCCTACGTTGCATCAAATGGCTCCAAGAATATCCAAACATCAATACGAGAAGATTCAAAAGTTGAAACAACAAATGGAGGAGTTGGTACGAACACAACAATAAATTGATGAGATGAAACAACAAATGGCCTAACTCTTCTCTACCCTAAACCTTCCCCACCCCGCTGCCCAAAACCCTAGCTCTATTCCTACCCCAAAACCCCCTACCCTAAACCTTAACTCTTCCCTAAACCTTCCAAGAGTAGGTTTGATTTAGAGCTCAAAGATGTTTCTTAGTTCACAAAATTTCTTAAGATTATAGAAGACTAGAACTTTAATAAGAAATACAAGAACTTTAACAATGACCAAGAGAGGAAGAAGAACGATAACCTTAAGAAGGTGGATAAACGAAATTTCTTGATTTTCTCCTTCATTGTTATACCATTTAAGATGATTTCTTAACCAACCTAGCCTATTTTTTCATGAGGAATACGAATATATGAGTTTTATGGATTGATATTTGATAATCAAGATTCAAAACTATGTGTTTGATAAAATTTTGACCTGACATTCATGGATTTCTAGAGTATGGCAAGGTTTCTTATGAACTTGCATTGGTTTCTGTTGTATATGAGAGTAGTTTGGTTTTGGTTTCAAAGAGTAAGATGGATTACACATGAAGAATTTTCAATTTTCAATTTTTGAGTTCAAAATACACTTTTGATCAATTTGAGCTCTATATGCACATTCGTGGCTTTTAACCATTGCACTCGATATCCTTAGGTTATAATGAAGTTATATGTAGATTCAAATCAAAGTTTAAGGCATTTTATCAAGATTCACCATTAGAGCTTAAGATTTAATGGTGTTTCTTCCTGTTTTTTCTATTTTAATCTATTATACACGTAAAAGCTTGCATATTATGATTGTTCTAACTATATTAACTACACAAAAAACAATTGGAATTGAAAGAATTGTAAATTAAGCATAAAATCATAAGGAACCTAATTTGAGGGGATTTTTGAGTTTTTGAACTGGGATATAAGGAATGTTTTTACTGCTGAGTTCGTGGGGTATTTATACTACATCTTCAAGAGATTTGATCGGTGCCTTTTGGTGGTGGCTTTGAGCCAATTTATGTATAGTTTTCATTACGGGTAAGTGTAGTGCAATTATTTACATGGTGTGTTAATGTGTAATTTAACCTTTAGTGCTGATGTGTAGCAATAGATGGATAGGGATGTAACTATAATTAAAGAATTTTCCAAGTTTGGTCCTTAGTTGGTTTTCTAATTACTTTAATAGCCTTAAATGTATACATTTTGTAACGTATAGGGGTATTTTGTAATTTTTGAAAGTTTCCAGGGTTAAAATTATAATTTTATGTTAATTAAGTCTAAATGATTAATTTGATGTAAAATGGGGGTTTAGGGGTTAAATATACATCAAGTTATCTTACTTTGAAACTTTCAGGGTCCATTTTGTAATTTACTAAAACTTTAAGGGGTCTAAGTTAATTTAGCAAAAGTGCAGGTTTTTATGAGTAAATTCTTTCTTCTTAGAAGACTTTTGATTTTGCACACATTATAAGGGTTTAAACAATGGTCGTGTGTATTTAGGGTTGAAAAATTCCTGGTTCTTACAGTCAACCTACCTAAAAAAAAATCGTCCTCGAATTTTACCTTGAAATAAGTCACGGTATTGATCCTTCATTGCTTATTCTAGTTTCCATGTAGGTTCTTGTTGATTCTAATGTTCCCAATGTACTTTAACTGAGGGAATTTCCTTATCTCTGAGATACTTCACTTGACGATCCAGAATTTGAATAGGACGTTCTTCAAACTCATTATTGGGTTTGACAGAAACATTTTGCCATGTAATGGAATGGGATGGTTCTAAAATATTCCAGCGTAACTGTGACACATGAAATACGTTTTGGATATTTGATAATTCCATAAATAATTCTAATTGATAGGCTACGGAGCTGATTCTTTTAGAAATTGTGAAAGGTCCAATATATCTGGGGGCTAATATTCCTTTCTTTTCGAAGCATAAAATTCCTTTTGGGGGAGACACCTTCAGAAACACTCGATCATTCACTCAAAATTCTAAGGGTTTTCGGTGTTGGTATGCATAACTTTTTTATCGATCTTGGGTCGTCTTCAATCTCTCTCAAATCTGTTGTATCACTTTAGTGATCTCTTGGATTATTCCGGGACCAAATTATTTATTATCTCCTGATTCTATCTAATATGCAGGTGATTTATAGGGTCTTCAGTATAAAGCTTCAAACGGAGAAGTCTTAATACTGTCTCGGTAACTATTGTTATATGAAAATTTGACAAGAGGTAAATATACATTCCAGTTGTCAGACATATCTAACGTACAAGCACGTAACATATCTTCCAAGTTTTGAATTATACGTTCTAATTGTCCATATGTTTTGGGGGTGGAATGCGGTACATAAAACGAAGTTTAATACCCATTGCAGTTTGTAATGTTTGCCAAAATTTTCCTATAAAATGAGAATCTCTATCTGATACAATGGATAAAGGAATTCTATGTGATCGAATAATTTCTCGAATATAAAGCTTGCTAATCTTTTGGAATGAATCGGTGGTCTTCAAAGCTAGAAAATGAGTAGATTTGATAATTCGATCTACTATTAGCCAAATTGAATTATATCCTTGGGATGAACGAGGTAGTCCACTGATAAAATCCATGGTAATATGATCCTATTTCCATTCGGGAATAGGTAAGGGTTGAAGAAGTCCATTGGGGTGTTGGTGTTTTATCTTTACTTGTTGACAAGTAAGACATTTCCTTACAAAATTCTCGATATCATTTCTCATATTTGGCCATCAATATTGCTTCTTCAAAGCATGGTACATTTTCAAACATTCGGGGTGTATCATAAATTTCAAACGATGAGTTCTTGCAATAGTTCTTCTCGAAGAGATGCGTTATCAGGTATATACAATCTATTTCTAAATCGTAGTCATGTTTCTTTATCGTATGAAAAATTAGGATTCTTGTTCGAAAAGTTTTGTACAAAAGAATCTTGGTTTTGTTGAACGAAGATTCTCTCTCAAATGAGGATAAACGGTAATAGTAAAGAGTTTTTCACAAGGGTTAAGTAACCGTAAATCATATTGCTCTATGGTAGCGGCAATATCATAAGAAATTAGCTTGTGGAATATTCCTACAGGATTTCATCTTGAACCGTCGGCTACTACATTACCTTTACCTGGATGGTAATTGAGTTAAAATCGGTAATCGTCCAAAAATTCTATCCAGTGTTATTGTCTTAAATTTAAGTCCTTTTGGGTAAAGATATATTTCAAATTTTATGATCCAAAAAGACTTGAAAATTTACACCATAAAGGTAACAATGTCAAAATTTTAATGCAAAAACTACCGCTGCTAGTTCGAGATCATGGACCGGATAGTACGTTCATGAGTCTTGAGTTGTCGTGACCCATATTCTATAACTTTCTCATTTTGCATAACATACATCCTAATCCTTGTAATAAAGCATCAGTGTACACATCGTAACTTACGTCACTAGAAGGAATAGTGAGGATAGGAGCAGTAGTTAATTTGTTGGAATGATTGGTTACATTCATCAGTCCATACAAATGGAACTTCCTTCCTAGTTAGTTTTAAAAGGGGAAGAGCAATGCGCGAAAATCCTTTTATAAAACGACGATAATATCCTGTTAATCCCAGAAAACTTTTAATTTCATTAATATTGGTAGGACTTTTCCATTCCAAAATAGCTTAAATTTTAGCTGGATCGACTTGGATTCCATTTTCAGAAATCACATATCCTAAAAATTTGATTTCCTTCATTGAGAAGTCATATTTGCTCTTTTTTTGCATATAATCGATGGTTTCTAAGAGTACTTAAGATCACTTTCAAATGTTGGGCATGTTCTATCGGATTGTGAGAATATACGAGAATATCATCAATAAAAACGATAACGAATTTGTCAAGAAAAGGCCTAAAAATTGTATGCTTTAGATCCATAAAGGCTGCTGGTGCGTTTGTCAAACCAAATGGAATTATGGTAAATTCAAAATGTCTGTAACAATTTTGAAAAGAAATTTTCATAATGTCTTCCTCTCTAATGCATAATTGATGATAACTAGATCATAAGTCTATTTTAGAAAAGAACCTTGCTCCTCAAAGTTGATCAAATAGATCTCCTATTTGGGGTAAAGGATACTTATTCTTAACAGTTACTAATTTTAGTTTATGATAATCTATGCACAATCTAAAGCTTCCATCATGTTTCTTAACGAATAATACCGGAGCTCCCCAAGGTGATGAACTTAGTAAAAAAAAACCTTTTTCCAAAAGGTCATCTAATTGGGTACGAAGTTCTCAAAATTTTAAAGGAGCCATTCGATATGGAGGTATAAAAATAAAAAGTGTATTGGGATAAAGATTTATACTAGACTCAATTTCTATGGAAGGGGGTAATTCTGGTAAATCCTCTTGAAAAATGTCTTTGAATTGTTCCAACAGATTTGGAATTAAAGAAGAAATCTGGATTTCGAAATTTGAGGCTTCTTATGGACCTGATCCTTGAAACATAAAAGAACAATTATCTTCATTTTGAAAATGAATTTTCTTAGCTTGACAATCGATATAAGCGTGATGTTTGGATAAAACATCCATTCCGATAATAATATCAAAACCACAAATATCTAAAATTATCTAGTTAACAAGGACGGTTCTTAGACCAAGATGAATCTTATAATTTCTCTAACCTTGCGTTGGTGTATTGATTTCACTTATTGGTAACTCAATATCTAATGGAGCAGTTAAAGGTGTTGGTGATAATTATAATAATTTAGCTAGTCTAAGGCTAATAAAAAAATGCGTAGATCATGTATCAAATAAAATATATATCGTAAAATGTTGAAAAATGATCATACATTCTATCATGTCAGGTGTATTTTGCATAGGTAGTATAGCATAATTCCTCCCACGACTCGAAATTGGCTTAATTCCCTTTGTAGAGTTTGGCTTAGATTGATTTTGGATAGAACATAATTTGGATTTTGTGAGGGTTTATTTAGCTGAAGGGGGATTGGAGTTTACTTTATCTTAGGGCATTGGGGTCAAATATGCCCTACGTCGTAACATTCCTCATAATGGATTTCAGAAGGTTTTGTGTTATGACGAATCTGGGAATAAGCTTGTCCACTCGAGTTTGCATAAGGGTGGGGTCTAGTATGAGACGGAGTTATAATGACATGGTTATTCCTAATAGTTGGTGGTGAAGATCAAATTATGGTAGAAGAATTGCGTTCCATAATGGCTGAAATGTCAATCAATTGAGAATACTCACGGAGTTGTTATGGAGCGATTGAATTCTTAACTCTCGAATGTAATCCTCTTTCAAACTGCTTGCATCTCTTTACCTCAGTATCTACATATTATAGAACATAGTAAGATAATTTGGTATATCTAGTCTCATATTGGGCTATTGATAGGTTTGCTTGTTGTAATTTTAAGAAATCAACAATTCATTGATCTCTCTCAGTCTCGAGATAATACATTTTTAAGAAAGTCTCCTCAAATTGCTCATAAATAAAATTAACAACATTCTGATTACGTAACACTGCTTGCCACCAGAAACCAACTTCACCTTCAAACATATACGCAACTAAAGTTACTCGGAGATTAGTAGTTATAGATACTCCATTCAGAATTTTCACAATCTGGAGCACCCATTTCTCAGCTTCATTAGCACTTTGCTTTTCGAGAAAAGATGGGTCTCATTGCCTCATAAATTCTTTAAGAGCATTCATTCTATGAATTTGTTTAAAAACATCCTCTAGAATAGAATGAGTTATTTGTTGTTGTTAGGCTAAAGCAATAATTCCTGAAGACATCACATAATTCCTTTATTTTGAGTCTGTTCATATTGAGTTCCAGCAGAGGGAATTCGAGTACTAACCATCCTAAAAGTAGAACAGTTTAAATCATAAGAGTTATAAACAAAATTAAGTAACAAGCCTATAATATTTCACACAAAGAGTTATATGGTACAATAGTATTATACATCATAACCTGTGTTAGTTTAGCCAAAGTTATAGTATAGCATACATTCTACTATATTTTTACTATATATGACTCATACTAAAACAACTTTTAACTTTGGATTATTTTAAGTGGGGACAACATCATCATCACTGGAAGTGGACTCTGGGCTGACTAAGTAATCTCTCGGATCTGAGCCATCAGTTAAGTCGTCTGCTGTACCGGAAGAATAATTATCGTGTATTTCACCATTAGATGTAGCCTCAAGGTACATCGGTGGAGTTGGCATCTCATCTGTAAATTCCAGATTGATAGACTCTTGGAGTATTACCGGATCATTTGCATAAAATTCTACCTTTTTCATGACTTGCATTTCTCCCAGAACTTTATTGGTCAATACCAACCTCTTAATCTCATTAATTGAGCCTACCCAATCCTCCTCGACCGCACGAATCATTTATCTTAATCTTTCTAAAGCTTCTTTTCTAACTCGGGTTTCCCAATGATTGTCTGGTTCGAGGTTTATATTAAATAGGAATGTGTCCCATGTGTCCATGCTGCAAAATTGAATTACCATATAATAATAGTAATAAAAGAAGTTACGAAAAGATAAAATAACTAATATCTTATTTGTTTCCCACATAGAATGCTAACTCGGCGATATGTTTAGATTTAAAACATGCTCTGATACCAACTTGTCACATCCTGCCTTTTGATATGAATGAATAAGAAGTACACATAAAGCAATGAATCAAACGTAAGGTGGAATAACATAACTTTATTCATTATTAAGTAGGGTTACATAGGGTTATACCACCGCAGGGGTGAGTTACATGTTTTTAGTACAAACTATAATATAGAAAATTGAAAAGCGCCATTCCTTGCTCCCGTCCGGCTTATTCTCTGCCTACACAGTCACATACTCAAATAAGTGACCGGCTTCTGTCTCTAGTAGGGAAGAGATATTATCCTCTTTCTTCGGGCGCATCTGGAGAAGGATGGAATTTGCAAAAATATGATAAGAAGGTTCTTACCAATAATAAGCTAATAATCCCATACTTATTAGTTTTTAAAAGAGCATTAAAAGTTTTGGAGTTAATAATCCCATACTTACTAGTCTGTTTAAGAAAATGAGGTTATTACCAGTTTATTTAGGATCGTCTAAAGAAAGTCAAAGAGTCTTGAACTAATAATCCCATACTTACCAGTTCACTAAAGGGTATAGAAGTAGTCAAGTCATTAGTAAAGCCATAATAATAAGTAATCAATAATCAACCCAAAACCTTTGGGGAAAGTAACCTGATATGCACACAATTAAAGTGGCACTCATATGTATGTAGCAATAATCAAGTCTCTTAATTATCTGAGGCCATTAGGCCAAGTAGAAAGTTTCGTGGGATAACACGTAAGTCTACTTCCTAGCTAATGCTAATACTTATAGTAAAATGGCACAAAAGTGCAAGGGTAACTGAATCACTATGAAACATGATACAAGTTATTAGATAAGAAGGGTTAAAATTGATCCTTAGTTTAAGTTTAAATACTGGTGATAATTCAAACATCGATGATGGTTAACAAAATATATACTATGGTAGAATAATAATATGGACACATTAAGAGTGAATATGAGTTATCAAATAGTGATATCAATAGCATTATGCCAAATACGCAAAATATACTATTGAAAAGGTAGGAAAACACCTACTTGCTCGGTATTCGGTCGGCTTTATATCACATTAGGATATTGGGAAGAGCTGGAGCTTGATTTTCTATATATAATGTTTGGGTATGTAAGTATTTGGGATTTAGTCAGTCAGTTTTGTACTAAAACTATATCTTTTACAGTTTCGGGGATTTATTTGTAATTATCTTGGGACTTTAAAATACTGAACTTAAAATCATTATTGAACTTTGGTGTAAGAGACCATTTATCTTAAAATATTTTCAAGTATTCATAGACAAAATTTGGGGATCAAATTCGTAAGTTGGAAAAGTTGAGAGGGGTCAATTTGTAAATTTGGAAAAATATTCTTAAGTTAAAACCTTAATTTTTTATAACTTAAGCAAGTAATATCCAAACATGGCCTTACCTTATACCATTTTGACCAGAAAAAGTTAATAAAAATTTTGGGAAAAAAACAGAAATTCCTGATTGGTCACGCGTCCTCACGCACGTGGTCAAAGTTCTTAGTTAAAGTCTTCAACCTCTTGATTTTGACTTCTAGGGTTTCAATTTTTTTCCCTTGATTTTATCCTTCATTGTTATACCATTTGAGGTGATTTCTTAAGCAACCCAACCTAATTTTTCACGATGAATATACGTTTTGTAGATTGATATTTAGTATAGCTCAAGATTCAAAACTGTGTTTTGCTAAAATTTTGACCTGACATTCGTGGATTTCTAGAGTATGGAAAGGTTCTTATAAACTTGGGTTGGTTTATGCTATATTTGAGAGTATGTTGGTTTTGGTTTCAAAGATTAAGATAGATTATACATGAAGAATTTCGAATTTTCAGTTTTTGAGTTCAAAATACACATTTGATCGATTTGAGCTCTATATGAACATTCATGATTTTTAACCATTACACTCGAGGTCCTTAGGTTACAATGAAGTTATATATAGCTTCAAATCAATGTTTAAGGTATTGTATCAAGATTCACCATTAGAGCTCAAGCTTTAATGGTGTTTCTTCCTGTTTTTCTATCCTAAGTTATTCTATAAGCAAAAGCTTACATATTATGATTGTTCTAACTATGTTAACTACACAGAAGACCATTGGAATTGAAAGAACTGTAAATTAAGCATAAAATCATAAGGTACCTAATTTGAGGGGATTTTCAAGTTTTTGAACTGGACTGTAAGGTGTGTTTTTTCCGCTGAGTTCGTGGGGGTAATTATACTACATCTTCAAGAGATTTGATTGGTGCCTTTAGGTGGTGGCTTTTAGGTATTTTATGTATTGTTTTCATTATGAGTAAGTGTAGTGAAATTGTTTACATGGTGTGTTCATGTATAATTTAACCTCTTATGCTGATGTGTAGCACTAGGTGGATAAGGATGTAACTATAATTAAAGAATTTTCCAAGTTTGGTCCTTAGTTGGTTGTATAATTACTTTTATAGCCTTAAAAAGTATACTTTTTGTAAAGTATAGGGGTATTTTGGTAATTTTAGAAATTTTCTAGGGTTAAAATTGTTTTTTATGTTAATTAAGGTCTATAGGATTAATTTGATGTAAAGTGGGGTTTAGGGGTTAAAAATACATCAAGTTATCTTACTTTGAAACTTTCAGGGGCTATTTTGTAATTTTTTAAAACTTCAAGGGGTTTAAGTTAATTTAGCAAAAGTGTAGGTTTCTTAGTGTAGATTCTTTATTCTTAGAATATTTTTTATTTCGCTCACATTATAAGGGTTTAAATAATGTCCGTAGGTAATTTAGGATTGAAAAATTCCTGGTTCTTACAAGTATGCCGCATTCACTACCTTTTCTCATGTTTTCCAAATTTCATTATGATTCTACTTCCAATAGATTTCCAACTGGTATTCCTCATTTAATTCCCAAACGAAATTGATTTTACAAAGCCTTATCTTCAAGTCCAAGAAATTACATAAAGATGCAAATGCCCCTAAGGTTTATTTCAACCTCTCATATTACATAATCAGTAATTCAACGGTCAAAATATTCATTTAATTATCCAAAACAACCCAAATTATTTAATTAAATTTTTTTCTAATTTAATTCAAATTCTAAATTCGTAAATCATTCGAATTAAGTAGCTCATTTAATTAACTAATTCGGTTCCAAAAACATAGGGTATTACACAGAGATTATCACATTTGGCTTCTTATTTGGAAAAAAAATCAAACTATGAATCTCCTCAGAGGTAGAGCCAATAACTACAAGAGGTGTGGGGGTCAAAAATTTTGTGTGTAACTCTTTGAAGCCATTATAAGTTTTGGAGAATATGAAAGACTGGGTATTAGAGGTAATATGGGAGAAAAAGGAAATAAGGTTTGAGAATTTTAATAACAAGATGTGTGAAGAGAACTCAGAATCAAAAGTCATTCCTTATTGGTCTTAGAAGTAATATTCATTACTCCTCCTAATAAATCCAACCTTTCAATCAATCTGACTCTTCACCTGATTCATTATAACGACTAGATTTCCTACAGAGTTTCTCTTAAGAAATAATCGTCATGTAAATTACTAGAATACCCGCATAAATTGTTTCACTAACTATTGTCCCTTCTATATTTTGATAGAAGCAATAAATGACTATTGATGATGTCAAGTAAAATATCTAACTTCAAACCCATCAATAAATGAAATATATTCCACACCAAGATAGTATAAGGGATTTAAATCCCCATACATATGACTAGAAACCTTAGCAATAAGGCATGAACCTGAATTAGAAGACTCGTATCACATCTTATTGGGGGAACAATGGATCAACAACCACACAAAAAATCATGTTGTCATCTAAGACAAAATTCAGGTACTTCATCCCTTTTACAAGTAGCCTCGAAAACCTATTCAGAAGTTATGAAAGGCACTCCATCCTCCCTACAAATAAATACAATGAACTAGACATAATGGTATATCAACATAGGTCCAATTTAGACACTACAGGCATATAAAAACCTCTATAACTCTCCCTAAATATCAGTAGGACCTAGGAATGATGACCCATGTTTGAAATATCTTCAATACCTAATTCCGACAACAAAGGATCAGGGATGCTCGCAGATAATAAACCTAAGTGCCCTTAGTCATTTTGACAGGTTGGTGAGAAAGTACACTCACAATTTCATCAACACTCATTCACTCAATGTAATATGTCCTAGAATTTAATACTCCAAAAATTTGACACTACCAATTTGAAACTGTTTCCATCAACACTCCACCTCTATACTATATTGGTTGAGATGAGGGGATGTCTACTCTTGTCACATATGTTCCAGCTCATTGGCCTAAGCAACTAGCTATATAATGGAAACTTTAGAGAAGAAAGGGATTGTATCCAAGTTATTATAAATAGGATTATAGGATATATCATATATCTTTCATATTTGTAAATGAGAAGGACCACTTATTTCCATTAGATTTTATTCAAGACATTACACCTAAATTTCCTTGAGATATTTGAGTCTCTGAGTCCTAAATGATCCAGTAATACTTAGAGAATTCAGTCATCTACTTCCCAATGGATCTATGATCATTATAAAGACCTAATACTACTTCATACCACCTTATCCAATAATGTTAGAGCGGCTACCCCATAATCTGTTGATCACACGTATAAATCAAACTATAAAAATATAATTACTTGAATAAGATAATCCCATAAGGTATAATTTATACCTTTTAGATCTTATTTTTTGATCTCATCTCCACACTAACAATAATTGAGAACATGGGCTCGATGTATCTCACCCTCTTCTATTGTGTTCCCAATAAGACCTTTCATGAACAAAGTGTGGGATTTTCCTTCGTGATCACCTATTACTCTCTCATTATAATTGCAACTCCATTCCTTAACCCAAATATTATATTTTAAAATCCTTATTGTTAATTACTTAATTTTCCCGATGTTAAGGTTACAGATACTCATTAATAAAATGAATTACTAACAACTTATTTTAGTTAACGTACTTAGGTCCTTGACCGATCAATCTTAACTTATTTATACGTTCAAGTTATCATAATCCACCTATAGGGCTAGACACATATAAGACTTATAATAAGCTTAAGGGGTTATCACTAATATATACACAAAGACATGTATTCCTTATGTAAATAGCTTTCACTATACAATAATCACCACTAGACAATCTATAAGGTTTATTAATACAATCAAGAATATCACCCAATAGGTCAAAGCCATAACTTGTGCATGTGTCCATACATAAATCATAATTAAGATCCTTAAATAAACATAATAATCATGATGTGTACATTGTATTATAAAATTAGTACAAAGACAATGACCTCTGAGGACACCATAGTTAGATCCTTGGTCATTGTAAGGATTTGTAGTCTTTTACTCTCCCTCATCTAGATGATGAGGTCCTAAGACCCGCTAGAAACCCTTACGAGCAAATTTTTAGTCCTTATTGGCATTGGCTATCATAATAGAGGTCCCACAAAAAAGTTGATTACCATTATTGCAGTCTTGAGGCAATCAATCACTCATTCTTACACTCAAACTTTTAAGACCAAGCTCATAGACCGTGGGCAAGAATCCCCACGCCTCAGACGAGTTCAATAAACCTTCGCCTAATAAGAATTGACCTTTGTTTGTTTCCTAAACCCTCCTCCAATGATTAATTCCCTTTTATTTCAAAGGGAAAAGCTCATACCATCCTAAGATGACCATAGTCACCTAAAAAAACTTCAGACGTCTAACCAAGTCTTTGTAGCTTATCTAGAGGGTATGTATAAGGTACAAAGATTGTTATACCCACCGCCACCACTATCATAAACTAGCATTTAATGATCTAATCTTCATTTAGTTCTTATATCAACGGCCATACACCACCTGTAAGTCTTTTACCAACACTCCACCATGCTACTATAGCCGTCAAACCTCAGTTCGGCTCTGCCTAAGTCATTGGATTCCACCCACTCTATCTCTATGGTAATGCCTATATATTGAAGGATTGTGTAAGGATAAAGATCATATGACAATCCATAAATCATCAATAAAACACTAGAGCATCTAGAGAGCCCTTATATTTTTAGTATTTATCATTTAGCATTGGTTAATCCAATGTTAAATAAATATAGGAGATGGATTGGACCACTTACAACCTCTAATATTTGTGTTCTCTGTGGAGCCTAAACTAGGATAAAAAAAATCCCTTGAGGAGTCCATTAGTTACTCCGAGAGGTTATTTGACTAGTGACAGAGACCTCAAAAACCTCAAACTAGCTTGGTCAAATCCTAAGAGGTATTTGTATTGTAATACTCTAATTTACAACTTGGAACACAAAGCAAAACCATTCATAGTGGATGTAGGACCCTTGGATGAGGTTACAAACCACTCTATTTTTATGTCTCTCATTTTGACACACCTCCTCAATAATCAGTTTAATTTCCTATGAGTAGCATCTATTGGTTTTAAAGCTCTTCAAAAATTTTCAATAACCCATTATTTTGCCTCCATTTGTGGGAAAGATTGTCTCCTTGAATGAAAAATCCAAATCAAGTTTCATCTCCCTCGAAGATGACAACTAATGCCAAGTTGGCTCGCTCCTTGAAAGATCTAGAGACTTTACATAAGGATATCCAAGAGCAACTGAATGATGTTCTCTAAAGGCTTCCCCTACCCCCTGTGGTAGAGGAACTTACTGATCCAGAATACAACGAGACAACAAAAACCATATCGCTTGGCCTGAAAAAGAAAATCACCCTGAAGCCATAGCCTAAATCCGCCAGAGGTCAGTGACTCGTATTCTTGTAAGAGACCGCTTGTCACTCCTCGTTAATCAATCTCAAAGAGGTTCTAGGGTCGTTAGACCCTGAAATAATGAGATCAAACATTATGTCACGCATGATTCTCATTAGAGAGAGAAAAAATGATTTTATTAAATAAAAAAATCCAAAACTAAAAAATATTACATAAATCATGGTTTGAGTTTATTTCTCTAACATATGGTTGGTAATGTTTGTATTATTCATCATTATACATAATATACAAGAGATGGACGCTTTAACATTAGACATGGATACCTTAAAATAGGTACTAACTTTATATCCTTTTCATTGTCATTATTAACTCAAGATTACCTCCTCCAGCTCCTAAGATGATCATGTGGTGGGGCTAAGGTCTTAAATTTTATTTTATCCCAATATTTTAATTTAGAGTTTTATGTCCAGTTTAAGTTCTTCAACAATATCAATTCATATAACTTCAACCCAATTTCAAATTTCTCATAAAAAAAATATTATATTCTCTATGATTATACTAAATACATGATACTCAAACTAACTAATACACATCAAATGAGAGGAGAGGACATAATTTCTTTCTTGGTTTGGTGCAGGTGAAATCCTAAATTTGTCATAAATGACACTCATCACTTGATAATTCCCAATTACCCTTTCCAATCTTCAAGATTTCTCCTCTCCGATTGCGATCCAATTAACCTCCAAGTGTCTAACGTATCTCCAACTTCTTAAATTTAGGTATTTATAATTATGGTAATATGTAATCTTAACCTAAATTAATCTAAAAATATAACCAATAATAAAGATGGATTCTTTAAAGAGGATTCATCAACGTGTACTTTATTTTAAATTTGTGAGAATTAATGAGAACCCTCCGATCTAATCTCTATTTATATTATTCTTTTCTTTCTTTATTTCTTAATCGCCTCCACTTGTACCTTAATAATGTTGCCTCTAACCACTCCTTAATAAAAATATTTTGCAATATATGCATTTAAAGGTAGATAACCTTAAAATCAATACCCTAAAATCGTAACAATTTTCTCTCCATATGTCTCTCAAAATCCTAATGAATCTTTGAACTACCCTACATCCATTGATTCAATTAACTATCAAATGATCCGCGACACTCCACATTATTTACAAATAGAAAAGATTCTGTAGAAGGTTTGCGAGGATATGTTATGTCGCATAGAAAGCGATGGCATAGTGGATTTTAGGGCGAGGTGGAGATAAACACATATAGCTGAAACCTACCACAAGATCAAAATATTTCCCTATCTACCCTACATTTAAAATTTATAGTGCCTTCATGCAATTTCTTTTCATTTTATCTTATTGTATTTGTAATTTTTCTAGCTAATATGTGAAACAAATTAAATGGGATCTAATTTCATTTTTGTTTATACAGCATGATACAACCATCTAAGTTCGTTTATATTTCTTTATCATCGCCTTTGTTTCTCATAAACATTATATGACCATCTCTTTATCTTATCCTTTTAGTGCCTCAATGCATAACAAACCCGTACACCATGCAATGGAAAAAACTATAATTCAATTATTAAAAGGTTCCTAGGCCCAAGGAATAATGTACCACTACACTGATGTTAATACATCTATAGACGTAATATATCATCATATAACACAATAACAAGCATTGAATCAAAAGTGGTAGCACCACATATGCCACCAAACTCTCGTAAGACCTAGTGCGTTGAGTTACCAATCAGGAGATGGACCTTTCATTTACCCTTATTCCTACGTTGGAACACTTATGTGAATTCCATCAACAGCCAATCCACATCTTTATAACTTTTGGAAACTCAAACATGTACCAAAAAATTAACCATACCCTTGTTTTGTATAATATTGAACCGCCAGTCACTATACATAACTTCCTGATATAATGAATCACATCCTTTAATATATCCTCAAATGAGATACTGCATCATTAGCCACCCTGTAATCATAACATTCCATATATACTCACTTCAACCATCCATTCATAAACAATATCACAACATAGTCATACTCCAGGCCCATATACTTATTCAATAGATAAACACATGACGTTAATTATACCCATCAATGTCTACACCATAAGCTCGCATCCTAACATATGCAATAGTAAGTACTCTCACATATCATCCCTAACTATAATATCTCATTGTGGCACTATACTTTTTAATCACCCCAGGTTAACATTATCAGATACATAACCGCACTATGATACACATGATAGGAATCAAAAATTAAATATGACTTTATCAAGTCATACAAAATTTAAACATGTTCCCATTCCCACATATATGGACCTTCTCCTAATGAGGTATCATGCACAAAACATACCCACGATAAAACTATGGCTTCCCCCGGGATCCAGCGTGGTAACAACAATGATGGTAAAATTGTAAGAACTAACTAAACAATCAATAAATCATGTCCATATTGTCCCAAAACTACTCTCAAACATATCCTAGCTACATGCCTATACCTAATGCATTTATAACAATATTAGTGAATCTTCCCTTGGGATATCCTCCTAAGAACATGGAAATTTATTGAGATAATGTCTTAAAGGGGGTGGATAGGACATACATGGAATTAATCACTTATTAAAAATTTGCTTGTTTCCCAAACACAACAACAATTGAAAATTTTCTTGTTTAATCACCTTGTAATTCAAACTCACGCTCACTTAGGAAATTTATAAAACACTTCACCTTGAAATGATTAGATTCACTTTTAGTTCAAAGAAAGTGTTATGAGATCATTTAAATCAAATTCAAAAGCATTTGAGTCCAATTCCAACATAACAAGATGATAAATCTACACCTAAATCCATTTAGATCCAAATTCAAGTTAATTTGTGATCAAGTGAGATTTATCCAATTTATTTCAATTGAATTTGAATTACGTGAGATCTAAACATCTAGTAACCTAAATCAATTGAAGAATTATGTGAGGATGTGTGTTGTTAATAAAAGTAAATGCAAGAATGAGCACAAAAAGAAGACTTATGAGGAAAAACCCCACATAGGGTAAAGATCTCGGGACAAAACAACTAATCCACTAGAAAAATGAAGATGTTACAAGATATCAACCATTTACCTAGTTTGAGTTACATTACAAGCTATCGATCCAACGACTTTTATTAAAAGATCATTTGTAGAGAGAGGATAATCCACTCTAATTAGATTCCACACATCCAGATTGGAGAAATCCAATCCAATTCTTCAGAACTTCATCTTGTTGACATCTCAACTGAAGATCTTCAATGTCAAATGATGAAGGATAGGTTTTCCTTTATAACCTATATATCTAGAAGCTCTTATTAAAAGACCATTTTTATAGAGAGAATAATCCACTCCAACTAGACTTTTTAGAGTGATGAAGGATAGGTTTTCTCTCACTCCAAGTCCGTGTGCAATAAGGTTTTTTAGCCGTGCGCACGGATATCGACCCTGGGCTAAAATAAGCATTCTGATCATATTTGTGTGCACGAGGTAATTTTATATCCATGCATACTTGTTATACCCTCGTGCGCACGCTTGATTAAATAAAATTCCCAAAATGAAATTTTGAAGGAAAGTAAATGATTCTGAATTAATCCCTTTGCAGATGTTTGAAAATGTGGAATTTTGATGATAAAAAAGTTCACGCAATGTGGAAAAAAATGAAGAAAATGTGACACCCCGCCTACTAAAATACCGAGTGGCCAGCCCATGATCAAAATAAAACGTTGGTCTCGTATGGCTCATTCTTGGCATCATTGTCAAAAACATTTTTAAAGTTACTAACCACCTAGTAATTTAAATAGACTAGTGCTAAATTTTATCTTTCATTAATTAACAACATGCGAAAATAAATAACAATTAAACCATCAACATAAACTGATAATTAAATCCAACACAGGTGAATAATATAAATAAAGGTCACCGAATCAACAATCGGTTCAACAATAAAATACAACAGTAAACTAAAATAATAACTTGGTACACAAGGTCAAAAAAATAACTAAATACTAAATCTGAGGAGACATGCCCAAATGAGTACTGAAGTAAAGTTCCTACACTAGGAATGAATGAAGCGTCTATAGCAAAGTCCAGCAACTTCCACATGAGCTGCAGTTGCGCATCCCTAGATAGATTCCTTACGCTGGCATCCCTGTGGCAGGACACCTAAAAGGTTTCGGAAAATATTTTGACACGGGTCAGAGCCCAAGTAAAATATTTTGAAAATATTTAGCAAGCAATTAATTGCAACAATTAAATATGCATGCACACTCTTCATATTTAAGCTAGTGTCGCACTCGCTTGAGGTATAACTCACCATTCATCTAATGTGCACACCTAACACTTGCCTTCTAACCTCACTAGTTAAGCTACCCCACCTAACTAGCCGTATCACACCTCTTTCTACCACACTACTCTAACCCGAGTATTCTTACTTCGATTATTAAGTCATTTCCTCATTAACTTATTAATCGATTCAACTATCATTAATTCATATAACGTTCACACTAGTTATATAAGAAATCCTCTTTTTAAGTCATATAACTTTAACACTAGTTATATAAGAAATCACCTTTTTAAATCATATAACTTTCAGACTAGTTATATAAGAAATCACCTTTTTAAATCATTTAACTTTCACACTAATTATATAAGAAATACATTCACACTTATGTATTAATCCCGTATATAATTATCTACTTGTATTATATACATACTAGTATACTACAACATTCACACATATGTCAAGTATATAACCATTGTCCCGAGTAAGGACTCAAGATGTTTTCTCTAAAATTCTATCACCACAGATATACTCAATCCACCCGGATACCCGGAGACGGTTAACTCACCAAATCAGAAAAATAAAATAAGCGTAGTGGAGGCGGTCATAGTTCCTTGGGTGTGAGACTGAATCATACCCAAGACGTTTCTCCCCAAAAAGAATCACAACATATAAATACTGGATGCTATGACCTTGAAATTATAATCGCCCTGCATTCACTAGCCAGGGGATTTACCCACATTGCGCAACCTCCTATGATAGCACTAGAGGGGAATGTATTTCTATAAATATCATTCACATCGATATCTATAAAGCACACAAATATATATATATATATATATATATATATATATATATATATATATATATATATATATATATATATATATACAGTCAGACTTTCCGACATACCTCCTAGCAACATACCTACCAACATACCCATTTTTTAAAATAGTAAAAAAAATAATTTTGAGATGATATTTTTTATATGGGTTCATGATATTTCAACGTGCCCCTGTAAAAAAATCAACTGAAAATAATGCTTTTTGTCATTTTTAAAAAATAGGTAAAAAAGACTGACAGTTTTTACACTATATAACTATTAGATTTTTTACCTATTTTTTAAAAATAATAAAAAAATGTTATTTTGAGCTGAATATTTTTACAGGGGCACACTGAAATATCATGAACCCATATAAAAAGTATTAGCTCAAAATTATGCCTTTTACTATTTAAAAAAAATAGGTATGTTCATAGGTATGTTTAATGAGGTATGTTGGAGAGCCTGACTCTCTCTCTCTCTCTATCTATCTATCTATCTACATATATATATATATATATATATATATATACTATCACACTACCGTATACATATATTAAATAAAGTCCGGCTGACCCATGCCCAACACCCGTATAACTATCCCAAAATACCAAAGTGTATATCCTGACTTGTAATTTAATTAATCACACATTAATTATTTTCCATTCAAGTTGTGTCACCCAACTATAATAACCAGACTCACTCATTCGGTCCGTAACTTTTTCTCTTAGAATTTGTTACACACAATCCCACTTTTTAGTTTAATACTTCTCGTTAAATTTTATACTCAATAATTTATTATATAACTCTATACTAAATTAAAACGGATACCCCGTGCCTGACTCCCATAGCACTCAGCCTAAACATAATTCGAGTCAAACCTCCGACCTTTAATTAAATTAATTTCTACTCAAATAATTTTTTCCGAATGGTGTGACTCAACCATAATACTCGGACTCCTTAACTTTGTCCGTATTTTCCTTTTGAATTTATTACTCCAAATTCCTTTGTTTCTATTGGCACTCTATTTAAATAAAATATATCTAAAAATTCGCCTCCCAAGGCCCTAAATATTTTCTCCATTTTATATTTTCACTCAATTAAATCCTTAAAAAATCCAAAAGATAACAGGGGCAAAATCGACATTTCCAAAAAAAATCCTTTTCGTCATTCAAACGACGTCTGATGTCGTTCGAATGACATACAGCGTCACTGGAACGACCTTCCTGGTCGTTCGAATGACCTTCCCTGTTTTCAGCCCCTTCGTCTTCCTCAACACATGGTTGCCATTGTTAACCAACCCAAGTCTATAACCTTGCGCCAGAACCTGCTTTAAAATCTCCCAGTGACAAATACGACTTTCAACAGTTTAACATCATCACAAATATCATCCACCAAATTACACAGGTCTGAATTCATTTTAAACACCTTCAATTATTTTCAATTTATAACAATCAGATCTAGACCCATAAATCGGATTACACAAATTTTATACAACTTTCTTCCCAAATATGGTTTCTCCAACATCAAGTTCACGAGATAAATTTCTGGGTTTCTAACATAGTTTATATTTGTACAACCCTGAATCCTATTTCCCCACCATTTAACAATTGAATTTACACAACATGTTAAATTCCTCAAAACCCATATTTTTTTGCAATAACCCACCCAACAACAAACACGGTTTACACCCCCCCCCCCCCCCATGATATGAATTGAAATATCGTAATTTAAATGAAAGAAAGTTTAACTACTTTCCTGAATAATTCGTAGGGTCCGAAATCCTTTGTTGTAGACGAAGAATTAACGAAGAACACACCACTTTCTTCTTAATTTGGCTCCCAAAAGCTCTCCTAATTTCTCCCAATTTTCTCCTCTGCCAAACTAGGATTTTCTTATGAGTTATGTCTGTCACAAACTCCGTAATGTAGGTTTTATATCACAAATCTAGAAATTAAGCCTATGGGCCAAATTAAAATGACCCAAACACCCTCGGTGAGCCCGGTTATGCCGAAAAATGTCCCGAGACCCAATTACTACCTTCTGGAACTCTTTTCTGACTATCTCGACCTATTCGGAATCAACCGTGTACTCAGAATCACCATCCGAGTCACTTAACTAGAACCTCCAACCTCGACCTCAAATTATGACACACGTAATAAAAATATAACCCGAATTAATTAAATCTCAATTTAATAATTTAATTAAATCCTACAGATAAATTAAATCTTGTATCACCGAATTAACTAAATTCCATATCCTCAGAATTACGGGATGTTACATACTTCCCCCCTTACAAAGGAATTTCGTCCTCGAAATTAAGATGAGTCTAGTACTCCACGCCTCGAATACTTCCCTACCCACATGCCTCTAATATTGCTACACATATCTCTGCCCCTTCTAATCACGAATTATATAAAAATAAATCAATTACCCAGGGCGCCCATACATCCTGTATTCGTGCTTATCCGCACCAATGTTACCCGGCTCTACTAGCCTTAATTGTAATATAACTTTCAACCCACAATTATAAACCACATATATGTATAATAACCAAGGTATCAAATCCATGTCCTAATGACCAAGCATCTCCCCATTTCCAACTTTGTCCTAAGTTTCATGCGTGGGACGTCTCACAAAGCAAAATCCAAACAATGAACCTTCCCGATACACTTCTACCTAACATTGCTAGTCATTGAGATCTGATAGGCCCTCAATCCATAACACGTACTCCCAAATTCCCATCTCTTGACATAAAAGTAAACTCATTCACTCTCATGTTACAAAGGACATCATACAATATAGTGTCCCTTACTATCACTAATTTCTAAGCGTGAATCAATCACGAGCTATATCTCCCCGCTCGATAATAAATATATTCACCTTGAATTCCATCAGTAAACGTCACTCCCCGAGATTAAATATAACAACACAAACATTTTCTTATAAATCTATTATGAAACACACGATAATATATATACATGTATATATAGACTAGACCCTCTTTCAGGTGATAACTAGCACAAGTAAATTATATCTCGAAACAACGAACAAAAAATCCCATCATACTATATATCATAGTCTAGACATCCCAACATAATTATCACTAACGTCTCGTACGTAACATACTTATCTCAAATTCAGCTCCAGACTCTAGGTGTGGCTATATCATACAGGTATTTTTTATTACCCCACAATTTGCAATTTAATTCTTCTCGATACTACCCCACCCATTAACATGTGGTGCATAAGTTTTCTCGGTGCTTCATTCACAGCACTCACTGGCTCCACTGGCCATATATCGTAATAACTCTCAGCTTAAAGTGTTTCTTCTACATGTTCAATAATTAACATTTAAAACCGATGCACTAGTATCCAACAACGTCTCATTACTCCTAACGTTTATTAAGGTCCATGCGTGTAAAATCCCTGCACGAAGCTCAAAAGAACTTTCCCCAATGCACTATCCCCTAGCATTGTTGATCGTCAAAATTCGTTGGTCCAAAGCACATAACTAAGATATCACCATTCTTATCTCCCGACACATTAATCAAATCGTCTATGCCCATGTCTCTCAAGGCTTGACACAATATGGCGCTCTCACTATCACTAAGTTTTTAGCACATAAACAATAATGAGTGTAACAACCCTCTTAATTAAATACCAAGTGGCCAGTCCTTTATCCAATTAATTTGAATTATTCAGTTGGATCATTCTTAGCATCATTGTCGAAAAATTACTTTTTTTTGCTTTCATTATTAACCGCCTAGTAATTAATTAAGCTAGTGTTAAAACTTTTAATTTTAAATAAAATTCCTTTTTAATAATAGCAATCACTTATCATATAACCCAATCCACAACAATGAATAATAAATAATAACCATCATAACTTATTTAATATAACTAGAATAAACTTTCAAGTTTAAAACATCTAAATACAATAAACCAAGTCAACCCAAATGTTTCCAAACTAACATAAGTAAAACTAATGACTGAGATAGAATGAAAATGACAAGGATCCATTGACAACATGCCATAGAAGAAAATGACTACAGTGTACAAGAATCAATAAAATGATGCGTCTAATCCAGGGTCCACCCTCCAAAGCATCCATAGCGAATAAATACGCGATCCTTTAAGTTGGGTGTCCCTGTGGTTGGACACCTGATATAGAATATACAAGAGGGAAGAGAATATGCAAGAGAAAACGGGTCAGAGCCCGATTGTAAAAGATTTTAAAAATAGCAAGTGAATAAATGCTACAATTAGCAAATATTATATACATGTTAGATCCTCGGACTCTCACTTGAGATTCTCACTTTTCAACTAATGTGCACGCCTAACGTATTCTCAATTTATTCTAGTTATTATTCCCACTTTCACTAGATTATCTGATTGTATCAACTAACCATAGCCCTTATCTTTCCCCACGTATTTCATTCACAATACATGTAATAAATAAATATATTAATTTAAATCTCAATATAATTAAGTGTTCTCATACTTAATTAATTTCAGATTTCTTTATCTTTCACGTATACGTAAATCACACAGTAGGTAATATCACACACACACATATATATTTATACATTCACTCTATTATATATATACAATACTGCACCCCGATACACAGCTGTCGTGCACGCACTACTCTGCTATCTATTCCCAGTACATCTCGTCACTGTATAAAGGACTGTTGGTTCAGTATCTCACTTGAACCATCATGACAAATCACACATATTGGAGGCGAATATAGTTCCAAGCCTATGGGCTACGCACATACTTACGCACACATATGACCTTCATCACTATAATTATCACAGATAGCCCGTACCTAGGTTCTATATTCTGAGGCACAAGTCAAAAATTCCCCCTAATGCTCATCAGGATATGGTTGTCCTCAACGCGCAAACCTCCCGTCGATAGCAAGTAGGTTAGGTATGTCATACACACAAATCAGCATATAGGTATACACTCAACTTATATATATATACATATATATATATCAATAATAAGGCATAAGAACATCCCATATCACAAGTCTCATAGGTAGTATACTTATATCTCGAATATCCTACGTATCATGGTATTTTAAACCTCAATTATATTATAAGTATTCGCTCCACCTATGTATATATATCAATAAATTGGTATACTCTTATCCCATATACAAATCCCATACGTAGTATATTTCAAGTTTATCCCATAACTAATAATTCACATTTTATTCACATTTCCCATTACTCCTAACATCTCTTATTAACTGAAAGGATTTAATTATTTATTCCAGTAGGTACCTTCAGTTCATAATTATTGGTCCAAAACCCAAACTCATTACAACAATCCCGGATTATATTTTAATTCCCAATAATCCGTTTTTCAATAAAGTTACAATCTGCCCAGAAATAAATATTACAATTTTGAGGCTTTTCTGCTATGATTTTGAAAAAACTTAAAACTAAAAAGTTGTGCAAAACATTCTTTTATACAAAAATGATGAATCATACTACCAAATTCTGCTTAAAACAATCCTAAAATTATCATACAATGTTCGTCCTTTTTTTACATATTTCTACCTACGGGTTGTAACATAATTCATCCTCAAAACCTCCACCAAATGATCCCAAACTCCTTATAATTCATCCCAAATGATATACCCAAGTATGTACATAATTTATATCATCAAATCATATCAAAATCATCATTGAATTTTGATGAATCATACTAATCTTATTTTAAATTCAAGAAAATCTACATGATAGAATTCTTTCTCAAGAACACATATAAAACTCAAATTCCCTCATCAATTAAACCTAAAATTTCATGGTGTTAATTCTAATTTCATCAAAGGAGTAATCCTAAATAATTTCCTTTTCAAAAATCACGTCAAAACCATCAAATTTTCATCTTTGATTTATTGCTTTCATGAATGTTTATCCCTTCTAATTTAACATGGATATTATACTCACTAATTGGAACAAATTATACTTGCCTTAAGGTGTAGGTCTGATCCTTTGATGAAGATGTATGTAGGATGCTTCCTCCTCCTTTCCAATCACTTTTTCGGTGGTGGTGCAAGGTGGTGCAACCCTTGGTTTGCTCTCAAAACCTCTCCTCTTCCTAAAGTTCTCTCCCTACCTCTCCTTAGTCGTTTGGTAAATAATCTCTTGGTTTAACACACTCTAATATTAAATAATAAAACTTCAATCCCGATGGTACTATTCACCTCCCCTAAAAAATGACCAAAATACCCCTCCAGGGTGTCCTTTTGGTTCCCAATTGACCATATATCCAAATTAAACCCTCGGATAGACTTTTCTCCTTATTTCGACCCTTCCGGACTCATTGGCGTAGTCAAAATGACCATATGGATGACTTGAAAGTAATTTCCCTTTTTCCCTTTTAATTTAGTCCCGACACAACTCACACACGCGTCTTGGCTTAATTTTAATAATTCGCGTATTATTCACTCGCGACCATATAATCATATATTACTTTTATTCACTAAGTAATATTCAATATCAATCACATATTAATTTATTCTCTAGTAATATTCAATCCGGATTAATTCCAATTATTATTCATAATTAATTTTAATTAATCCCCATTTTACTTTTAATTAATCATATTTTAAAAGTCATTAAAATTACGGGGTATTACAATGAGCTAAATCCCCCCGTTCAACGGTGAACCCGATATTCTAAATCACATCAATAAAACTCCTTATGCACCGGGATCCAATATAAGTAAAAAATATAATCTCTGAAGTCTACTTCATAAAAACATCGCCGTGAACTTGACCCTCTTTTAAGTGAGACATCTCAAAAATTTACATCATGTCCTGGAAGAGCGAACACGATAGTTTTGCTATAACCGCCCACCATTGCTCAACAGTCTGTACCCAGGATAAAACCATGTCTCGAATATCACCTCTCAAGACGAGATATCCTCACAAAATATATCCTCTCAGTGTCCACACCTTATCCCCTGCAGATGGAACTAAAGAGAGCCCCGCTAACTCTACGGTGCATATACACACGCTGATAATATTAACAATAACTCTACTAAATCCGTTTCTCATGCAAAACTAGTACTAATAAATTATTGTGACTCGTTCGTGTCACATAAAACAGACCCCAATCACCCCAGGGTAAAACTCATATTTTCAATTGCCAATAGCACTCGCGGTTCAAATGGTTCATGGACATAAAACCCTCATCCTAACCAAACCATAACTGTTGCCCCTACTGGGCATCCCATTCCATGTCCTCCAATTCGCTTCGAACAAGATTCGCACATATGTTTCTACTCTTTACACATAAGACATATTTGTGTGTCATTTCCCTTTCCCTGGCCCCCTGGCCATGTAGGGGTTATCCTCCTCATGGACTTAGTAGACTTGACCCTAATTGCTACCCTCGTTGTCCTTTTGGCTCTGCTGGACCTATGGGACTCGTTGTTGGCCTTAATGGCCCTAACTGAATCCACCGTCACCTGGTCAAAATTCTATTGATCTCAATTCTTAAAATGGGTTGTCTACTGGGCACCCCCTCCTGTGGTGCCTCACTTGAACTGTTAAATTCAGTCTTTCTCTTCAATTAGGTTCTCCAACTCTCTTGACTCCCTTATCATAACATTGACAACTATGGTACCCATTGTGCTATCTGAATTTCCCCATCCATGCTTGCATTTTATCGTCCGTTATAGACCTTTTTAGTTCTCCATATTTTCTCGTCGGGTACGAAGTTTACTAAACATGTCAACTTTCCTTCATGACCGACCACTGTACGAACCTTCTGAAATAAGTATTGAAATCTCCTATGCCTCTCTATTTAAACAACCAATGAGAGGATTTGCGATCAAATCGCACCCCAAATTCCTCGTTATTCATGGTATTTATCCATGGTTGTGGTGATTGACTCCTACCACTACAACGACACTCTATGAGATAAAATTTTGCCCGAAATTTAATCATAGGTTCCACTACACTCCAATCTACACAATATACCTTTAGGTTATCTCCTTCCATTGATCCATCACACTCCCTCTGTTTCCCGAATCCTTACAGATGGCTCTTCGAAACAGTTCCTATGACTCCATTGATTAAGGGTGAAAAATGGCTTGAGTCAAGCGCCGATCATTGTTTTCTGCTCACCGCCATAATACAAAAACCTAAATCACGACTACACTTGCGATACAAGTGTAGTGGTAAGTCGGGTATCGAAAATCCACAGAGACGAGTTGCTATAATTTATAAGGTTCAGTATTCCTAAATAAAAGTGTAAAAGATGATTATACACAAAAAGGAAAAGATGCAAAAAGGGAAAGATTAATCTAGGCATGTATTGAAAATAGACTAATAAAAGCGGTAAAAACTATAGGTTGCGTCGAATATTCTGAACCCGAGATAATTAGTATAAAATAGTTACATGGGTCGACGAGTTATTAAGACTGCGTCTCGTTTCGACAGTTAATTGAATCAAGAGTTGTCATGCCCCTAAATTCTCATAAAAGCCTAATAAGATTTTGGAGTCAACAACTACCCAAAAATTATGCATGCAAGGTCGTAAGCACGGAGCATACATGATATACCCCGTCAAATATCCTAGGCACAATAACTAGTACAACGCACTCGAAATAGACCCGTAAACTCAAAAAAAAAAAAAAAAAAAAAAAAAAAAAAAATAGACCCGTAAACTCCATCACCAAAGCAAAGCAACATGTCAACCCTGGGTGAGTTCAATCCGACACAACCTAGACTAACTTAGCTAGAAAGTATATTAAAAATGTGATAAATCTACACCAGAAAGTAACTAAAAAAGCATGTAAACCTAATTATGAAAGCAATAAATAGGAAGAAATAAATATTAACTAGGCATGGAAATTAATTGAAGCAAGTAAACAAAGCAAGAATTAAAGGAAGACAACTAAATTAATAAGATTACATACATCAAAGTGGGTAAAACACCCAAAGGAAATGGAGTAGGGAAAAATCTCCTTACAAACCCTAAACCTAATGTAAAATGTAAGATAATGAACATAGAAAGCAAAAATTCGTTTATATAGTAAGTGGAAAAGAAATAAAGGAAAAAGAAAAGAAAAGAAGAAAAGTGCAAAATATCTGCTATACGTGGTCGACCGCGGCCAGGGGGCCGGTCGACTGGGCCTTCAATTAAAATCCCAATGTCTCCTTTCCACAGCAAAATCCAAAACCGCAGTCGACCGGGCCATTAACCGCGGTCGATTGGTACTCTGTTTCTAAGCCTTGTTTGGTTCATGAAGAAGGGGAAAAGGTTGCAAATGGAAACGGCCATAACTTCACCATCCGGACTCCAAACGACGCGTCGTTTGTGGCCACGTGATGCTAACTTAGCGAACTACACATCCGTGGAAATTCCATGAGCCAAAGATAAAATATGAATTGACTAAAATTCCCTTGAAGTAGCATTCGACGACAGAACTTCTCTGAAATGCAACCGATCCTCACTTTTAGCGCTCCAATACCTACAAAAGCACAATTAACCCCTGCAAAACATGTATATATCCAAATAGGAGGTTGTCTGGTTAATAAGCATAAATATAGGCATTAAGGACCGTAAAATTACTAGAATGCATAAAGATATAGGGAGGAAATATGCAATATTTGTGTCGTATCACACCCCCTAACTTAGACATTGCTAGTCCCTAGTGATGAAATAAACAAAACCAGTCCACAGAAGGCGATACAAGACGTATATATGCATCGAAATATAAATGCCACTTTCATAGGGAACACGATTGCATTTAGCATATGCAAGAAGTCGTTAAACCCCTAGGTTATCCTAGTGGACGAGTGTCGTCTCGTGAGGGTTTTCAGGGATGAAACCCACAAACATCATACAGTTTCCTCAAAATATGCCCAAACCAACGTGCTACAAGCCCAACAATAGCGAACAAGATTTCATACACATTATTAGCACAGTGAATGAATTCACACAAAAGTTCATATTATTAACATTATAGAATGAACCTCATAGAATTGAAACTTTAAAATGTGGGAGGGCAGCGAGCACATGCAAAGTGTGATTTGGAAAAAAACTTATATAAATCGGATACTAAAATAAAACAAGCATAAATTCAATCCTCACGGGCATTACACTCATTGAGCGAATTCACTCGAAGCAGGGAAGTAACACACGGAACATGCGGGCATAAAGAGTAAATGTAAATGGAAACTAGGCCGCACACATGTCATAAATGAAGAACGCTATATATAAAATGAAAAATGTAATATCCATGAAAGATACCGCTCATTAAAGGAGGCAAAATGCATTTTCACAAATTATCAAAACTATTTCACCTTTTAAATTAAATTCACCCTAAGATCACATAGGACTTGTATAGGGTTGTAATGTAGTCTAGTCTAGGGTACGAAACGAAGGATATAAATGTATGGATTCAAAGTGTTCGGAGACGAAACACCAGAAAATGAGAAAATGAGGGCAAAATCAAAATTGGAAAATAAGTTCCAAACAAGTATTAAATATAACAATGGGGAGAATAATCAAAGCTTATTGAACTATACACACAACATATACAAACGTCCTCTTTATTTTCTTTTCTTCTTTTTCTCTTGGTTTCTTTTGTTTTCTTTCTTTCTCTTTTTCACTTTTTCTTCACTTTTTCTTTTCTTTACTTATCATACTCTCATATGCCTAAATTGCAACCATAACATAACAAACATCATTCAATCCCAAGTAACATTCCAAATAAAGGTATGGAAGGTGTATGTATGGTTTAAAACTCCAATTTAGAGTTTATTATGGGATTTGGGGTTATGAAACGAAAGGCTAGTATTTAGGCTCAAATGGGTTGACTAGGGAACATGTAAAAGGTGAGGTCAAGGCTAATATGGGTAATATAACAAAGATGGCCTATGATCATTTCCTAAAGTTTAGCAGTTATCGAGTCAAAACAATATATGAAAATCATGATCAAGTAACACATTTCAAGATATAAACTCAATTAATGAACGATCAAATGAAAGAATAGAGAGATTACCAACGAATTCAACGTTTTCAAAGAGGAAAGAATAGTGTATACACTCACAAATGACGAAAGGTACAAATCTTACTCGGTATAAGTATATATAATACAACAAAAGATTATCGAGTTATAAAAGTCTTAAACCAAATCAATAGAGCAAGAAATGTGCATGTGATCAGGGGCTTAAAGTTTAACTCATGAAGTTAATCATAATATCAATAATCAGGACAAAAGTCTAGTAACTTCTAAAATTGAGAACATGCATCATTGAGTTGTCTATTGGATCGGGAAATTATTGAAATTTATCATTGGAAACAAAGGCAAAATGCCCAACAAAGAAGAAAAAAGAAAGAAAATCTTTTGAAATTTTTTAATTTTTCTAAGAAAAGCATACTAAGTAACTAACATATGAGCAAAAACATGGACTAAATAAAGAAATGGATAGAATATCCCACACCCCTAACTTAAAACCTGACATTGTCCTCAATGTGAATTAAGAACCAAGTTAAAGAGAGGAAAAGAGCAATATTACCCAATATTGGAGCGATCCCCATAAGAACAAGTCCAAAGAATCTATAAAACAAGTTAGTACCGAGCATAACAAAAGAAAATAACAAAAAGTTAACTAATTACACTAGACTAAATTAAAAAGGAAAGAAAAGATAAAAAGAAAGAAAGAAAAAAAGCTAACTATATACAACCTACTATTTAGGCTTCACACTAACTGTACACTAGAAGTCCAAATAGCTGAGGGTCCACTATGAAAACAATTTAACTTTGGGGGATAACGAGTGTACCCTCACTCTCAAGCATGCCTTTCAAAAAATATGAATTTCGTTTGAACAACGGAAGGCATGTGTAAAGCGGAAGAAATGAACCATTGCCAATTAAAAGTTTTGGAGGGACGATGGGGGATTTGGATTGAACGGGTAACAAAAACATGTGGGGATTGAGAAAAGCTGAATATCCTCACAAAGATTTTGAAATTGAATTGGGAGGTGGCGCACACGAAGGCAAAGATGCGTTCATGGAAGGCAACTTGAGCAAGTACTCCTCATCGGTGAAAAGGTTTAACACATTCAAGTTTGAAACCGATCCATTAGGTACTTGTGACGGTGTGATAACAGAGAATGAAAATAGGGAGGAAAGAAATTCAAACTCAAGAGATGAGTCATCATCGCTTGAAGATTGAGTTTCGAAGGAAATAAGATCATTTTCAATGAAATGTTCTTCTTTGGGGGCCAAAGAAGAAATCATTTCATTGCAAATGGATATTACGTCCATTTCATCCTCACTTTCAATATCTATTACGCAATGGGCAAAGTCGACAATGATTTATTCCAAAGTAGGCACAAAATCCTCATTTGGTTCAAAACATTCCTCGACTTCAAAAGTCTCGGAAGAAAAATCATCGTCGGATTCAAATAATAAATCCAATTCATGTTCCCAACAACGATTTTCTTCCCGATAACGATTTTCAATTTTCTCATTCTCAAGCATAAGCAAGCCCTCGCCAAAAGTCATAGGCCAAGGCGCGAATTCTTAAAAATGCGAACTTTGAAAATTACCATCGGACTTAAACTTAAACTCATTATTATAAGAATTTTGAAAACTATTGCAATTCGTTTCAAAATCCCTAAATAAGGAATTAGAGGCCCAAAATCATTATCACCATCATCAAAATTGCAATAACCCAAGTTTTGACTTTCGTTATACTCGCCCAAAGTCATTTGAGAATTTGTAATTTTTTGGAACTCTGAGTATTGACCGAAAGTCATAGGATTACGCTCATTTTGAGAATTATAATAAAGATTACCGAAAGAATTGGAATAAGACATGCTTACCCCAAAAATGGCTCGAAGTGACGAATTCCACAAAGTACATGCGCGCGGGAAACTCAAGCATTTCTTAGCACTCAATTGCAGAAGTCTTACAAAAATGTTAGGCAAATAATACAAATAGAAAGAGAATACTACGAAATACTAAATCAAATAAATTCTAAAATAAACTCCTCCCCAGCAACGGTGCCATTTTGATTAAGGGTGAAAAGCGGCGCGCGTCAAGCGCCGATCGTTGTTTTCTGTTAACCGCCTTACTACAAAAATTTAAATTACGACTGCACTTGCGATACAAGTGTAGCGATAAGTCGGGTATCGAAAATCCACATAGACGAGTTGCTAGAATTTATAAGGTTCAATATTCCTAAATAAAAGTGTTAAAGAAAAATATACACAAAAAGGAAAAGATGCAAAAAGGGAAAGATTAATCTAGGAGTGTATTGAAACTAGACTAATAAAAGTGGTAAAAATAATAGGTTGCGTCGAATATCCCTCACCCAAGTTAATTAGTATAAAATGGTTACATGGGTCGACGAGTTATTAAGACTGCATCTACACTAGAAAGTATATTAAAGCAAAACAACATGTCAACCCGGGGGTGAGTTCAATCCAACACAACATACACTAACTTAGCTAGAAAGTATATTAAAAACGCGATAAATCTACACTAGAAAGCAACTAAAGAAAGCATGTAAACCTAATTATGAAAGCAAGAAATAGCAAGAAATAAATATTAACTAGGCATGGAAATTAATGGAAGCGAGTAAAAGAAACAAGAATTAAAGGAAGACAACTAAATTAATAAGCTTACATACATCAAAGTGGGTAAAACACCCAAAGGAAATGGAGTAAGGCAAAATCTCCTTACAAACCCTAAACCTAATGTAAAATGTAAGATAATGAACATAGAAACCAAAAATTGGTTTATATAGTAAGTGGAAAAGAAATAAAGGAAAAATAAAATAAAAGAAGACAAGTGCAAAATATAGGCTATACGCGGTCGACCGCGGCCAGGAGGCCGATCGACCGCACCTTCTATTAAAAGCCCACTGTCTCCTTTCCATGGTAAAATCCAAACCGCGGTCGACCGGTACTCTGTTTCTCAGCCTTGTTTGGTCCATGAGAGGGGGAAAAGGCTGCAAACAAAAATGGCCATAACTTCACCATTCGGACTCCAAACGACGCGTCGTTTATGGCCACGTGATGCTAACTCGGTGAACTACACATCCGTGGAAATTCCATGAGCTTTATATGAAATGTGAATTGACTAAAATGCCCTTGAATTAGCATCCAGCGATGAAACTTCTCCGAAATGCAATCGATCCTCACTTTTAGCATTCCAATGCCTACAAAAGCACAATTAACCCCTGAAAAGCATGTATATATCCAAATACGAGGTTCTCTGGTTAATGAGCATAAATATTTCAAGGGAAGAATCGATGTTTAGCGAGACGTAGTGAGTAGCCTCTACATGAACTCCCATAGGTAAGGTTTGGTTGAAAGAGGAGAATCAACCAAAGAATTTTGTGTTTATCGAAAATTCCTGAAATTGGAAGTGGTGGGTAAAGTCGGTAAAGTTCTTGGATGGGTTGCCATCCTCAAAACAAGATCAAGAGTTTATCCCGAACATGTGAATTAAGTCGCCAAGAAGGAAGTGATTGATATTCCTTTGGGCTGGCTTACAATATCAACTAGTATGCCCCAGACTTCCTTTGAAAGGAAGGATCGCGCCAGTGCATGGTCCGGCGCAGTATAAATTTCTGAATCAGGATGAGATTGGTGAATCCCACCTTTGATATGGGATTTCAGGAACCAGCGGAGATAAGATTTCGTTTCGAGTAGGATGTATCACCCTCATCCAGGGAATAAGCGCATGGTGATTAAAGATTAGTGGAGCCACGTGAAGGAGATTTTGGAATCTTGGTACAATGATTTCATGAATGCTCTGTAGAAGCACTCGTACCTGTTTGTCGCGTACGAGGTACTTATTAAGGTTTTGTTATGGAAGAACCTCGACTATTCTCCTTCCGTATGTTTAGAGGAGAGTAGATAATCAGAATTTTTGGATCGGTCGAGAAAATATCCGATAACTATGGTGGAATTCCACGACTATTTTAGGCAGTCAAGAGTGGTCAAATGTTCGTATGATCTTCTCAGAATGGGAATTTTGTGTATGAATAAATCTGAGTAGTTGTCATGTAGTGAGGTGCGGCCTCCTAATGATAGTGAGATAATGGAATTTATAACGTATAGACGTAACCTATTCAAATGTTGTCAGTTGAGAGTGCAATGTGAAGTGTATCCAATGAGAATGTAAAACAATGTTGCTATGAAAAAAAAAGGCTATAGTGATTGAGCGTCGTACTATGTAGATGGTTTGCGTACTGACAAGGATATCCAGAATTGTGTTACCTGGTAGGCCTTATTTTCAGAATTTTGGGACGAAATTCCGTTATTAGGGGGGAAGTATGTAATACCCCGTATTTTTATAGCTTTTAAATTATGGGATTTATTAAATTTAATTGAGATAAATTAATTTAATTTTAATCCGAAATGTTGTTTTAAATATTTACTAGCGTGACAAGAGTTAGTAATTATTGGGAATATATTATTTGTTGAATATTACTGGATAAGTATAGTAATATGAGATTTATTTTTATAATATTGTCACGTGTGAATAAAATGGCAATTATGGAAATTTAAGTCGGGACGCGCCTGTGTCGTGTCGGGACTAAATGTGGATTAATAAAAGGTGAATATTTTATAGATTGTTCGTATGGTCATTTTAAGTGCGCCAACGCATTCGGAAGGGTCGAGATAGTCAGAAAAGTGTACCCGGGGGCTTAGTTTGGGTCTCGGGGCGTTTTTAGGCCTAATTAGTACCCGGGAGGGCGTTTTGGACATTTCGCAATTATGGGTAATTAAACCTACGAATTTTATAGGGTTATATCAGATGGAAAGTGTCATCTTTTAGGGTTAACACAATGAAATACTAATGACGGACATTGGGGAGGAAGAGGAGAAGCTCTCCAAGGAGTTCTAGGCCAAGAACACCTCTGAT
This sequence comes from Sambucus nigra, assembly GCA_949130495.1. Taxonomy (NCBI): domain Eukaryota; kingdom Viridiplantae; phylum Streptophyta; class Magnoliopsida; order Dipsacales; family Adoxaceae; genus Sambucus; species Sambucus nigra. The sequence continues at coordinate 94,139,346 of OX422216.1, read as the reverse complement.
TGCACCGCCGTCACCACCAACGCGTAGATCGCGCGACGGGGAACGCAACCACACGAAATTCAACACCAAACTAGACTTCTGAAAATCCCAGGAAAGTGTTTATCTTGCTTATTTCGTTGGTGCATCTTTCATATTAGTGTAGGAGTAATTAGAATGAGTTTTTATGGAAGAAAACCAAAGATTTGAGATAGGAATCGCATGTAGTTATGGTTTAAATTATAATCCTGGAAACCCTTACCATGTAGAGGAATTTCCCACGAAATTATGATGTTTATAGGAAGAAATTTCTGGAAATACTTTTTAGAACCATGTTTAAGAGAATTCTAGGGTTCTTGATAATTATAATAATTTTTGGGTGGTTAATCCATGTATAATGATAGAATTCCTCATGCTTCACGTTGGAAATACCTAGTAGGATGATATAATGTTGGTGGTACAATTTTTGAGACGTTTGGGATTAAAAAATATGGATTTGGTGAAGGTTAGAAGATGAAACCCGTAACTGCAAATCTGCAGATTTCGCAGACCTGCTTGATCGATCGATCGAGCCCAGAGCTTCGATCGATCGAAGGTTCGCTCGATCGAGCCCCAGACCTCGATCGATCGACCCCTCCTGGCAGACTCCTATTTCCCTTTCTAAATTAGTTAAGTTCAATTTATTGTGAAATAATTCTTGGGCATCCTTAATAAAATATTTTGGGAGATAGGGAAGACCAGTAGGACATGTGAATAAATTTTGGGACCCTTGATGTCGGGCAAAGATTGTATTTTGGGATAATTACATAAGGATCGGTGAATTTATGATTTAAAGAGAGAGACACGTAAGAGAGTTACTTTGGGACAAATGTGTATACCTACTGAATTTTATAATTTGGAGAATAAAGCCATGAGAGTTGTGTGGTACGTTGGAATAATACCGAATCAAGGTTAGAAACGAACCGTTATAAGTGTTTACTAAAATATGATAATATGGATAAAAGTCGTAACTATGGGATTTGAGAATATACCCAATATTGACATGGTAATATTAGTATAGTTATATGATTGTGTATGCATATGCTATCTATGTGTGAAAATCATGCCCACGCTACTTGCTATCCCTGAGGTTACCGCGCTGGGACAGTCTTATCTCGATGGGACCTTTATGGGGGATATTGACTTGTACCCTAGAAGATAGATATCCTTGGTACAGGCTATCGATGTGATAGTTCAGACGGTCCTAAGAGACGCAGGCATGTGCCATCCTCATAGAGACTTGGAATCTATGCTTCGCCTCAATATTGTTTGTGTATGTGTTAATACAATTCGAGAGTGATTCCGAATGTATTCCCCTTAATACGAGTGATACGGGGTTTTGGATAGTAGAGTATGCCCGCACCATAGTTTTTATTTGGGGTGCTGTTATGATATATATATTTTACGAGTAGTTAATATATATATGAAATTCTGAAATCTGGAACTGCCTACTGTGATTTGATATGTAGAACATGGTTGATGACTCAAATTGTAAATACTTGTTTTGAGAAAGTATAATATGACACTGGAAAACTTTATTGATTAATAAAGTTAAAATGAGAACTTTGGTTACTAATTGAAATATTCTTTTCAAACAATTGAATCGTTAAATTTTGAATCCTGCGAATAACCTAAGATAAGTTAAACCATTGGGAAAGGATAGCGTGATATATGATGAGATGGAAGGTTAGAGCGATAGGTGTGCACATTAGAAGAGAGGTGAGAATTTCTCAAGAGAGTGTCGCACTAATATGTTGTTGCATTGGCCTGTATCAATTTAAATACTTGCTAAACGAATTTTTAAATCATATACACTATCGGGCTCTGACCCGTTTTTCCTCTCTCTCTCTCCCTCTTGTATATATATGTATGTACTACAGGTGCCCAGCCACAGGGGCGTCTTGCTTAGGATCCCTTGGAAGGAACGTGCTGCAGCTTAGGTGGGAGTTGCAGGCCACTTGCTTAGACGATTTCATTTACTTGATTCCACTTCTATGATTCTCAGTTATTGGGGCATGTGTCGCCCTTTCCACTATTTATCTGTTTTGTTGGGACATTTGTATTTCAGTTATTTCTAGTACTGTTACTTTGGGATTTATTCAGTATGTATGTTTTACATTAAGTTTTCAATGTTGGGATTTTGGATGTTGAATGTTTAAATCAATTGGATTATGTTCCAGGATAATTGTGGTATGGTTCTTACTTATTGAAAATGTGGTTAATAATCAAATAAATAAGTTTTTCTTTAAAAATATAATTTGGTTAGAAAGGTTAAAAATGGTTTTGACACTTAGCTTAATTTAATTAGGGTGGTAATTTGGAAAAAGTTATTTTTACGACAGTGATGCTAAGAATGAACCAACTGTTCACCTTGATTTTAATTTAATAAAGGAGTGATCACCCGGTATTTAATTAGGCGGGGTGTCACACTTGGTACACAAGGTCAAATAAATAACTAAATGCTAAATCAGAGGCGACATGCCCAAATGAGTACTGAAGTAAAGTTCCTACACTAGGAATGAATGAAGCGTCTATAGAAAAGTCCTCCAACTTCCATATGAGCTACAACTGCGCATCCCTGGATATAATCCTTATGCTGGCATCCCTATGGCTTGACACCTAAAAGGTTTTGGAAAAGATTTCAACATGGGTCAGAGCCCAAGTAAAACATTTTGAAAATATTTAGCAAGCAATTAAATTACAACAATTAAATATGATTCCATACTCTTCATATTTAAGCTAGTGTCGCACTCGCTTGAGGTAGAACTCACCCCTCATCTAATGTGCACGCGTAACGCTTGCCTTATAACCTTTCTAGTTAATCTACCCCACCTAACTAGCCGTATCACACCTCTTTTTACCACAGTACTCTAACTCGAGTATTCTTACTTTGATAATTAAGGTATTTCCTCATTAACTTATTAATCGATTCAACTATTATTAATTCATATAAATTTCACACTAGTTATATAAGAAATCCTCTTTTTAAGTCATATAACTTTAACACTATTTATATAAGAAATCACCTTTTTAAATCATATAACGTTCAGGCTAGTTATATAAGAAATCACCTTTTTTAAATCATATAACTTTCACACTAGTTATAAGAAATACATTCACACTTATGTATTAATCCCGTATATAATTATCTACTCGTATTATATACATACTAGTATACTGCAACATTCACACACATGTCAAGTATATAACCATCCTCCCGAGTAAGGACTCACGATATTTTCTCTAAAATGCTATCACCCTAGGTATACGCAATCAACCTGGATATCCCAAGACGGTTAACTCACCCAATCAGCAAAATAAAATAAGCGTAGCGAAGTTGGTCATAGTTCCTCAGGTGTGAGACTGAATCATACCCAAGAAGTTTCACCCCGAAAAGAATCACAACACATAAATACTGGATGCTATGACCTAGAGATTATACTCGTCTGCATTCACTAGCCAGAGGATTCACTCACATTGCGCAACCCCTATGATAGAACTAGAGGGGTATGTATTTCTATAAATATCATTCACACTGATATCTATAAAGCAAATAAATATATATATACTATCACACTACCGTATATATATATATTTAATAAAGTTCGGCTAACCCGTGCCCAACACCCATAACACTAGCCAATATACCCAAGTCTATATCCCAACTTGTAATTTAATTAATCACACATTAATTATTTTCCATTCAAGTTGTGTCACCCAACTATAATACCCAGACTCACTCATTTGGTCCGTAACTTTTTCTCTTAGAATTTTGTACACGCAATCCCACTATTTAGTTTAATACTTCTCATTAAATTTTATACTCAATAATTTATTATATAACGCTATACTAAATTAAACCGGCTGCCCCGTGCCTAACTCCCATAGAATTCGGCCTAAACATAATCCGAGTCAAACCTCCTACCCTTTAATTAAATTAATTAACACTCAATTTATGTCATCCAAATGGTGTCACTCAAACATAATACCGAACTCCCTAACTTTGTCCGTATTTTTCTTTGGAATTTATTACTCCAAATTCCCCTATTTAGATTTTCACTCTATCTAAATAAAATATATCTAAAAATCCGCCTCCAAAGGCCCTAAATATTTCCCCCCATTTATATTTTCACTAAATTAAATCCTTAAAAAAATTCCAAAAGATAAGGGGCAAAATCGGCATTTCCAAAAAAAATCCTTTCATCATTCAAATGACCTCTGATGTCGAACGATATTCACCGTCGCTTTAACGACCTTCCTGGTCGTTCGAACGATATTCCTTGTTTTCAGCCCCTTCGTCTTCCTCAACACGCTGCTGCCATTATTAACCAACCCAGGTGTATAACCTTATGCCAGAACCTGCTTTAAAATCTCCCTGTGACAAATACGACTTTCAACAGTTTCACATCATCACAAATATCATCCACCAAACTACACTGGTCCGAATTCATTTTTAACACCTCCGATTATTTACGATTTATAACAATCAGATTTAGACCCATAAATCGAATTACACAAATTTTATACAACTTTCTTCCCAAATATGGTTTCTCCAACATCAAGTTCACAAGATAAATTTTTGGGTTTCTAACACAGTTTATATTCGTACAACCCTGAATCGTATTTCCCCACCATTTAACAATTAAATTTACACAATATGTTAAATTCCTCAAAACCCATTTTTTTATGCAATAACCTACCCAAAAACAAACATGGTTTACACCCGCCATGATATTAATTGGAACACCGCAATTTAAATGAAAGAAATTTTAATTACTTACCTAAATAATTGATAGGGTCTGGATTCCTTTGTTGTAGACGAAGAATTGACGAAGAACGCACCACTTTCTTCTTGATTTGGCTCCCAAAAGCTCTCCCAATTTCCCCCTATTTTCTCCTCTGCCAAACTAGGGTTTTTTTATTGAGTTGTGTCTACCAGAAACTCCCTAATGTAGGTTTTATATCACAAATCCTGAAATTAATCATATGGGGCAAATTAAAATGACCCAAACACCCCCATGTGAGCCCGGTTGTGCCTAAAAATGTCCCTAGACCCAATTACTACCTCCTAGTACTCTTTTATGACTATCTCGACCTATTCGGAATCAACCGTGTACTCAGAATCACCATCCAGTCACTTAACTAGAACCTCCAACCTCGACCTCAAATTATGACACACGTAATAAAAATATAACCCGAATTAATTAAATCTCAATTTACTAATTTAATTAAATCCTCCAGATAAATTAAATCTTGTACCACCGAATTAATTGAATTCAATATCCTCAGAATTACGGGTTGTTAAAGAAAAGTTTAAGGAACCCTAAAGTGCTTTATAAGGTCAATATACCACATTTGAAAAGGTCCAAAAATACACTCGAATTATCTAAATCTAAAGACATGCAATGCATGTTGGGCCTGACTCAGATAGAGGCATGTAAGAAAATTAAGCAGATAGACCTACAATACTTCTTAAGTATATGTTCTTGGATTAAGATAAAAAGTACTCAATAATTATGGAATAAAACATTTTGAAAAGAAATAAACTAAGAAACACTTTTGTACATTTTCATTCTTCGCCTTTTGCTATTCCGTGGCACAGTCCCAAAACAAGCCAAAGGGCCAAAATCCATGCAATTTCCACTATATACAATAAATTACCAACCATCAATCTACATCACCCACAAGCTAGAAAGGACAACGTTGACTGATACTGAACAAAAAAAAAACAGACTCAATGTATGATATCCACTTAGATGCTCAAGAGTCTGAACCAATGATGAGATAACTGCAAAACTCAAACAACGTAAAATCATCAAGAAAGTAACCGCAATTTGAACGTAAATCTCCCCCTGCGTAGGAACTCCCGATGAATATATGCACTATCATTGATAATTTTCTCTCCCCCTTTTCCCACGAATAAACAGAAGCAGAAAAGATAATACTAGGATAAGTGAGACCATAAAGCAAAAAAATGTGACAGATTATAACAAATATATGATAGGCAAGAATATGCTTATCAATCACAAGCATGATATACCCAAAAAAACATTCTCCCCCGAAATCACATGAAGGATAACCACAAAAAAATCATAACATATCAATGGTATAGAGTTATATTCAATGATAAATAAAGAATAACCATATGATAGCTATAGATAAACCACACAAGAACCACATGCTAACATCAAAGAATATGTACCATGATGTCTAAAAAGTTTAGCATGATAAAAATTCACAAATAAATCATATCTCAAACAAAGAAGCTAATTCTCCCCCTAAAATAAATATCTCTCCCCCGAAAGAAAATATCACTCCGCCTAAATCTATGCATTTAAAGAGAGAATCGTGAAATGATTAACAAAGAAAAACATATGAAAGATGTAAAATGTAATGGGAGTAAGAATATCACAATGAGATATCATGAAATCATAATGTAATGGACATATCATATATAATAAAACCTGAGAATCTATAACAGGAACCAGATATGCCCAAATGTAGCATGATAAGAATCATGTGAAATAGATGAAGATCTATCATATGAATAAAAATCAGACCGGATACCCATGAAACATGGTACAAGATGAAGAATCAAGTACATACATCATCATGATCAACATCTCTACCAAAAATAACACAAGGCGTCTCATATAGATTCCATCAAGATAAAAAATAGAGTCAAAATGTACAACTGTCAATCCAAGTACATAAAGAGACGATAAAGATACTCAACTAATGGGGACATCTCAAAGTCGAACTGTCTAGGGCATACAAAGCTCAGAAAACGGTAGACGACAAGAATCCTATATATTATATATAAAGCTTTAAGAACAATCAATATCATCCACAAAGTCACATAAAGTCACTAAAGAACACACAAGGGGATGATATAAAAAAGATCTAAAGATATGGAAATGAGGAAAATGTCTACCCTATAAGAAAACATGTACAACCACAAGATCAATACATAAGACATAAAGTACCAAAATTAAATTTCCAACAAAGATGACAACGGGTCATGCGAACGACATGAAAACAGTATTGTGCGAATAATGTTAGGCAGAATGCCTATCCAAGAAAAATATAACACCGTGTGTACGGTGCAAAAAGGGGACAACACGAATGGTCTAAAGAAGAAACATCCATCTATACAAACCTTAAGCCACCATGAAAAAGGAAGATAAAACCAACCTGTGTGAATGATTTTGTCCAAAAGCCAAAGGACATAAGAAAATAGGGATCCAACTATTCCCCTTCCAAAATCTCAAATTCTAACCTTATCGCACCTATAAAAAATTATCCACCTTAATATCATGTTATTAAACACTCTCCCCTGGACAAATAACCTAACCTGAACATAAAACTCAACACCTCAATACCACAAAATACCAAAAACTTTCAAATGCATGATACACAAGATTGAGTCAAAATCAAATTGATAAATGAAACCAAATGATCCACTAAAACATTTAAGAAACCCCTAGAAATGAGTAAATATATGTCATTCGAGGTAAAGGTAAAACATATAGGGTACATGACACAAAAACAAGATTTTTTCTCACCAAAATCCAATTATAAACTTTTAACTTTCATTAAGCATTAAAATCATCAAATTAATTACACATGTAATTCACAAAAAACTACCGTTGTGCTTATTCCCAAGGTGAAATTTCCTAAGAAGTGTGGGGATTACAGGCCAATCCGTTTATACAACTTTTACCATAAGATTATTTCAAAGATTTTTTCAGCTATATTATCTAAAATTTTGCCTCAGATCATCTCTCCCAACCAGAGTGGATTCATTAAGGAAGATCTATTCAAGATAATGTTCCCCTAACTTAAGAAGTGGTTCACAATATAGGAAAGAAAATTCAATGAGGAAATGTGCTTGTAAAACTATACATAGAAAAGGCTTATGATAGAGTTCATTGGGGATTTTTACTCAAAGTTTTAAGAGGCTTTGGATTTGGGGAAAGGTGGATTGGCCTTATGTGGAGATGTATTTCAAATAATTAGTTCTCAATATTGATAAATGGACAACCTTATAGTTTCTTAAAATCCTATGGAGGATTAAGACAATGGGATCCAATATACCCAAGTATGTTCATCTTAGTAGCCGAATATTGGAGTAGAGTTCTTGATATGATGATGAATCAAGGAAAAATCAAACCATTTTACCTGCCAAGCGAAAGTTCACTGATATCCCATTTAGCATTTGTTGATGAAGTGATAATTTTCTCTAGAGGAGATTAGAAAAGTATTAAAAATTTAATGGAATTTCTAAATAGGTATGCAATCATCTCTAGGTAGAAGATTAATTTACAAAAGAGAAACTTCACAATTGATGAAAAAATATCATTGAGGTCCAGGACCAACATTGCTGAGTATTTAGGCCTTAAATTTAAAGAATTACCCATTAACTACTTGGGATATCCTTTGTTTAAAGGCACAAGGTTAAATTGTATGATAGTCTGATTGCATCATTGAGAAATAAAATTAAAGGTTGGCAGTCCAAAATCCATTCAAGTGGTGGAAAGTATATTCTCATAAAACCTATTCTTTCATCTATCCCCTCTTATCTTTTGGTCTCCATTTCTCCGCCCAAAATAGTTGTCAATTGAATCCATATTATGTTCAACAAATTCTTTTAGGGTGGTAGTGAAGATCAAGGATGAAAGCATCTGTGAAAAGGTTTTAAATTTCTGTACAAAGAATTAAATGAAGGAGGCGTTGACTTTTCTAATTTCAACTTAATTGTTAAAGCCTCTAGTATTAAACTTTTCTATAAATACTCCACTGAGAAGTCCTTATGGGCATCTTTTATGTCTAGCAGATAAAAAAAATGGAGAAATTTGTCTGATAGTGAATGTCAATTATTGAGGCATACGATGGAAGTTAAAGATATGTGTAGCAACCAAATGGAATTCATCAGAGATCAGTGGGTTTGGAAACCAGAAAACTCGGGTTATTTTTCATTCTTCCCTGCTTATGAATGTATTAAAAATCATTTTTACACCTCTAGAGTGCTAAGTAACATTTGGTTATAACATATTCCTAAGAAACTGTCAACCAATTTGTGGAAAATCATCAATAATTATATGCCCCTTGAAGAGAACATTAAGGGTTTGAGAATTAGGTTGGCTTCTAGATGTAAAGCATGCCTTTGTAGTGATGAATCCACTAATCATTTATTCTTAGACGTACACAGAAAATTCTTGTATGGAATTTCTTCTCAGCTCTCATGGGAATTAATTTTGATAGATCTAACATTTTTTTCACTCTTAAGTTGGTGGATTAAAGCAGGCCCAAGATTATTAAAAATTTCTTGGCAATTGTATTACTATATTAGTATGTTGGGAGATTTGTAAAGGAAGAAATTTGGCTCTTTATGAAGGTGTTCTTGTCAATCAGTAGTGTAAGGACATAAATTTTCAATTGAGTCCCTGTATTGTTTTGACTTAATTCCGTGAATAAAACTGTGTTTGTAATATGTCATGGGGAGATTTTATTTTGTCATGATTCCACTCGGTCTATGACGTATTAAAGAAATTGAAGACGTTGCGGCAAAGCTTCAAAAAATTAATCATGCCGAAGTTCAATTGGTGCATGTTTATTCGTCTTCAAGTCTATTGCATTCTGAGATCACTCAGGTATGAATGCATATTGTTAATGAGATTCAAAAAAAAATTTATAAAAGATAAGGATGTAATTTTATAAGGAAAAATATTTTAAAATGTTTTAAAAGTGTTTTAAATGTTTTACACTACGTTTTATTCTGATAAGCTCGAAAAAGAGTTTGACTTAATTGGATCTCTTTTGGAAGAAACGTTTTTAAAAAAAGTCAAACTTACATGCGCGTCGTTCGAACGACAAGCTGGATCGTTCGAGCGAGATGGTTATGTCATGCGAACAACTGGTCAATCTCGTTCGAGAGACACATTTTTTGAGGCAGTTAATTTTTCCTATTTAAAGCGTGGTTTCATCAGAATTAAAAAGATGTGCAATCTGGAAAACAGTTTTCAATCCAGTACGAGTTTTGCACATGTTTTTCTAAGGTTTCAAAGCTTAAACACATCCTTAGAATTTGCAAAGATCCGAGTTATCATTACTATATGTTTATGTGATCTTGATGCACCAAGAAGGTTTGTTCTATACTTTAACATCTGGGTTTTACGATGAAAAAAAGAGAAGGACTTCTTGTTCGACATCGTAGACGTATCAAAGCCATTTTATGGATACCGAGACATACGTGGATGCATGTGTCGTGGACAGGTATCGTGGAAGAAGGACTTTCTACATGGGCACTGTGAGAGGAGTGGTTGAAGATCAGAAGAGCGTCAAGACCCGTGGGAAGTGGTTGTAATTCCATATTCATAGTAATTATCTGGCTTGGGTCGTCCGAAGTTATTTCTCGCCTTGGGTTTTTCCTCGTACATCTTGCGTTGTGAGTATTCTTTACTTTACTTTACTTTCTTTAATCACTAGAGGCATGTTTAGGATTAATCAAGATAAAATTGCTTTGAAGTAAAAATTGGTTTTTCACAACTTGGTTTGGTGAAAATTAGTTTTGATTTAAAACACACTCGTGTAGGGACACTCTTCCAAATTGGTATCAGAGCGTGTTACGCTAATTTATCGCGTGATCCTGATTTTTCAAGGATTTTTTTTTTTATACAATTTGACTTCTCACGTCGTCAAATTGGTATCAGAGCTAGAAAACATAATTTATTTGTTTAGTGATCCCGTGTGTCTTCAAAGATGAATTCTGGAAATAAAGAATTTTTTCGAACTCCTATTTTTTATGGCACTAATTACACTTATTGGAAGATGAGAACAAAAAGTGCGTTAAAATCTATTAATGAGCGTGTGTGGCTAGCAGTTAAGAAAGGTTGGACACCCCCTGTCACTATTTTAAATGAGGTCACTAATTTAAAGCCTGTCGAGTCATGGACCGAAACTGAACATAGACTTTCACAATATAATTCTAAGGGTTTGCACGCTATTTCTTCGCATGTCATCGCGGAAGAATATAATAGAATTATGACTTGTGAAACATCAAAAGAGGCTTGGGATATTTTGGCACTCACTCAGGAGGGAACTAGCACGTTAGGGCGTCGAAACTTCAAAATCTTACTACACAGTTTGAGACCATTAGGATGCTAAAGAGTGAGACTTTTAATGAGTTTTACCCTACGTTGTCCAATATTATCAACTCATCGTTTAACCTAGGTGAGAAAATTCCTGACAACCGTGTCATTAAGAAAATCCTTAGGACATTTCCTAGTAGGTTTGATGCGAAAGTGACTATTTTAAACTCCTTGGGTAAGTTAGAGTCGGTGAAACTAGAAGAGATTGTAGGTGACTTACAAACCTATGAAATCGACATGATTACCTACAAGCAAGTGCCTAAGAAAGAAAAGGGTATTGCTTTGAAAAATCGAACGGAGGAAATTAAAGTTTCGAATTTTGATTCCGATTCCGATTCCGATTTTGAGGATGTTGCTTTGTTGACAAAGAAATTTAAAAAATTTATTAAGTTTCAAAAGCTATCAAAAGATGCCAAGAAGTTTGAAAAATTCAATAACAACAAAGTTGATCCCACCTCTAAGGATAAGTTTGACAAGCCTAAAAGAGATGCGTCGGATAAGTGTTTTGGGTGTGAGGGGTACGGTCACAAAGTTAAGGAGTGTCCCACTAGACTTAAGAAAGAGGGCAAGAAACCCATTGTATATAGTTCCACCTTAAGTGATAATGATCCGGAAGAAGGAGAGAGTTCCCCCATTGAGTGTAACTTTGTTGCATTTATGGCATGTCATGTGATCGACGACGATTCTCATATGAATGACACTTCCGAGAAGGTTTTGAGTAAAGCTCATGTTAGTAGGGAGAAGAGAGTGACGAAGAGGAGGTAGATGTGAAATAATTTCAAGTTTCATTTAATGAGTTGTATGCCGAGACAGTTAAGGTGAAAAAGGAAAATGAAAAATTGCAAGCTAAGTTGAATGAGCGTGCCATAGAAAATAATGATAGTTTGATTGAGGATCTTAGGGCACGAGAGAAGACTCTTAGGGAGAGATTAGATTATGTCGAGGGTGAGAGAGACAATCTACGTGGTTTGATTGAGTCTTTGAAAAAGGAAATTTTAGAGTTTGAGGAGTCTAGATGTTTACTCGATTCTAGGATTCATGAGTTGGGAGGAGAGATTGAGAGACTCGTCCTGAGTTAAGTTTGATTTGGAGGCTAGGTCGGAGAAGTTAGATAAGATCTTAGGCACCGTCCAAATTAAAGGAGATAGGGAGGTATAGATTTTGATGAGATAATTGTTCCCATTCCCCCCGCACGTGTGAGAAACACTAGGAAGGTTAGAAAAGGTCCACATATAGGTAATCATTCCCACCGTCACTACACTTGCACGTTTTGTGGTAGGAAAGGTCACCTTAGGCGTTATTATTACAACATTAGACAAGCTCCTAGGAAGTTTAGGAATAAAGTTTCCCCGGTTCCCCAAACCCCCATGCGTCGTTTTATACCTACTTGGGTTAGGAAATCGGATTTAGTGGCTTTAGGAATAAAACTTCATGATTCTCGGTTGGGTGCACTTGATTCTTCCCATGTTAAATCTAAAGGATGATAGTGTTTCCATGTTTGTCATATGTTAGTTTGCTTCATGATATATTCATTGCTAGTATAATGACTTGTGTATCATTTCGTATTATAGTTTTTCATTTGTTTGAGTCCTATTGAAAAAAATACAAAAAGATTTTGGTTTTGAGAAAACTTTTGAAAAACCAAAAATATTTTGCTTTTATTTGAGTCAAAATATGTTTGAAAAGCCAAAAATATTTTCGGTGTTTAGTTTTTTAGTTTACATGTTTGATGTGGCATATTGGTGTGCTTGGACCCCCATCGTTTCATCATCCATGTGGCTAGGACATTTGGTCATTTTTAATCGATGCTTAGAATGATCTTAACCATTGTCTATATGGGGTTATTTCGAAGTTGATATGCATTTTGATTCGACTTTGTATATATGCCATCAATGCACACGTGCACGAGTTTATATGGATGTTTGACTTCTCTTGCATATTTGAATTTAGTGAGGCATTATTATCTCAATCTTGTCATCTATACGTAAGTAGACTTAAGGAGAAATGTGCATGTAAGAACCGTTTACCGTGAGGATTAATTAAAAAATTGATGAGTGATTCATGAGAAAGGGCTGCAAGAGTTCAAAATTGACTCGTCGTGAAAGCCACCGTTTAAAAGAGCCCAAAAGAAAAAGCAATATGCTAAGAAAAAGGGCCAATAAGATTTTCTCTAAGTTGATAATGCTAGAAACCTCAAAAGAACTTAAAAAGTATGTATATATGAGGGAGTTTGGTTGGAGAAAATTAAACGGGTTTGCACAACTAATCCTAATGTTGAAACATTGCAATTTGACGCTATTGTTTGTAGAACCGTCAAAAATCTGGATTTGTGTGCATGTAGTATCTTTAGTTCTTTAAGCTCACACTTTAATTATCATATGGCTATGATAAAGTTTGATGATTTATCGCTATCAATTAGAGCTTCTTGATCTTTTTGATGTGTTAGAATTGTGACTCACTTGTTGTAGTTTCATGCCCATACATTCCATGTCCATGTTTGAGTACATAAGTACTATATTTGCATGTAACTCGCATTGTTAGTTTTTATGCATTTTGCGTTTTGGGTAAAAAGCATATTATTTTAGCCCTGTTTTGCTGCTATCAACCCCTTCCTGGTATTTTTTTCTGGAATTTTTTTCACTGGGCAAAAATTTATGATATTTGGAAATCTGGGAAAGTTTGGTCTATCACGAGAAGTCGTTCAAACAATATCTCCATGTCACGAGAAGTCTCGTTCGAGCGATGTCCTCATCTCGTTTGAGTGATGTCCCTAGCTCGTTCAAAAAATGGTCTGGGAATTTGCTTCTTTTTGTTTGCATCACCCTGGTTATTGTGGTATATATATTTTTTTGGTACTGCTGGAAGCTTTCTGGACTGATTGGTTTATATGGAGGTTATATTGTTTCAAAATTGATATTTTGCATATGATTCCGTTTATCACACCTGATTAGTTTGCAATATTCTTTATGTGATTCCTTTATTTACTAGCTACCCGATTTGTCATTACTTGATCATATTTAACTGGTTGTTTCATGATTATCTAGCGCTTTTTATTTGGTATATCCTCATGCTAGATACTTTTTTATTAGTTTATCTTTTCAACGGGTTGTCTATTCGAGACAAAAAGGGGGAGATATGTATGTGATGTAGGGGAGATTTGTTGAGCATGTTTATTGAGATTTGATTTAAATGCTGGTTGATTACATATTTTACAAATTGGTATCATATTGTTTCTCAATTGTTTAACAAATGATTTTTTCAGAGTTTATTCATATTGGTATCTATTGTAAAATTGATATCATTTGGATATATAAATTGGTTTCATTTGTTCCACCATACTTCACTGGGTATTTGTTGGTCTATTTCATGTGTGTAGGTATGCTTCAGAGATTCGAGATTTCAAGTCTACATCACATTCAGACAGTTAATGCTTGTCGGTGCTACATATACTAGTTTGTGTCCTGTATTTTGTGATTTTGGGTTTATGGGATGGGATTTAGATGTCATGCCCCTTGACGACCCGGCTTAGGTATTTCACTGGTTTAGTTATGTCCCGGAATAGTCAAAGGGGAAGATTTGTAAGGACATTATTGAGTCCCTGTATTGTTTTGACTTAATTCTGTGAATAAAACTGCGTTTGTAATATGTCATAGGGAGATTTTATTTTGTCACGGTCCCACTTGGTCTATGACGTATTAAAGAAATTGAAGACGTTGCGGCAAAGATTCAAAGAATTAATCATGTCGAATTTTAATTGGTGCATGTTTATTCGTCTTCAATTTTATTGCATTCCGAGATCACACAGGTATGAATGCATATTGTTAATGAGATTCGAAATTGTTTTTATAAAAGATAAGGATGTAATTTTATATGGAAAAATATTTTGAAATGTTTTAAAAGTGTTTTAAATGCTTTACACTACGTTTTATTCTAATAAGCTCGAAAAAGAGTTTGACTTAATTGGATCTCTTTTGGAAGAAATGTTTTAAAAAAAAAGTCAAACTTACACGAGCGTCGTTCGAGCGAGATGGCTATGTCGCACGAACGACTAGTCAATCTCGTTCAAGTGACACATTTTTCGAGGCGGTTCAGAATTAAAAAGATGTGCAATCTGAAAAACAGTTTTCAATCCAGTACGAGTTTTGCACATGTTTTTCTAAGGTTCCAAAGCTTAAACACATCCTTAGAGTTTGCAAAGATCCGAGTTATCATTACTATATGTTTATGTGATCTTGTTGCACCAAGAAGGTTTGTTCTATACTTAAACATCTGGGTTTTGCGGTGAAGAAAAGAGAAGGACTTGTTATTCGACATCGTAGACGTATCAAAGCCATTCGATGGACACCGAGACATACGTGGATGCGTGTGTTATGGACAGGTATCATGGAAGGACTTTATGCGTGGGAACTATGAGAGGAGTGGTTGAAGATCCGAAGAGAATCAAGACCCGGGGGGATCGAGTCGTTGAGTGAGTCGTTTGTCTGTTCGTTGTAATTCCATATTCATAGTGAATGTCTGGCTTAGGTCGTCTAAGATTTTTTCCCGTCTTGGGTTTTTTCTCGTACATCCTTCATTGTGAGTATTCTTTACTTTACTTTACTTGCTTTAATCACTAGATGCAGGTTTAGAATTAGTCAAGATAAAATTGATTTAAAGTAAAAATTTGTTTTTCACAACTTGGTTTGGTGCACATTAAAACTTGGATAATTTTTGGTGAAAATTGGTTTGATTTGAAACACACTCGTGTAGGGACACTCTTTCATATAGTTTATTATTTCTCATTGCATTACTCTCATTTCAAGTATATGTAAAGGCATGAGCTTCGTTAATATGTGTAAATGGTTTGATAATTTATTAAAGGAGGTGTTTTCTTTGTCTTATAAAGAGAAACAGATGATATTCAAGTCTATTCAATGGAGCTTCCCTCCAACTCATGGGTACAAGCTAAATGTAGATGGGGTATGTAAAGTCAATCCAGGATATAGTGGATATTGAGGTATTATAAGGAATGATAGAGGATAGATGATTTTTGCTTATCCTAATCCTTAAGGTATCTCGACAAATTCAATAGTGGAGCTTAAGGGATTGAGCATGGGGATCAAATTATGCCTAAATTTCAATATAAAGGCTATTGAGAATAAATCATACTCACCTTTTGTTATTAATTTGCTTAATATGGATTGGAAACCTCCTTGGAGATTAAAATCATGTGTAGATGAAATCAAGTCTAACCTAAAACTTCTAAAGTTTTCATTGTCTCATTGCATCAGGGAATCTAATATAGTGGCTGATTGCTTAGCAAATATTGGTATTATGCTATCCTCTTTTAAAATTTATGAGGATTTTATGGATCTTCCTATGGTGATAAGAGGTACATACAAGTTAAACAAGTTGGGATATAAATATTTTAGATATTGTGCTAAATTGTCTTAATTATAGAAAGTTGATAGTGTTTCCATAATGGGCCTAAAATAGAGCCCCATATTTATGTTTCGTGTTTTATTATTTGGTTCTTGTCTCCCCAAAGAATTTTAGCTTTTCTAAGTTCCCATTGAGCTTGTAATTGCCACTTTAGAGAGGCTTTTTATCCTTTTGATTAATAAAATGTGTGGGGAATTTGTCCTTCTTCCCTTAAAAAAAGCATGTGATGTTAGACATAATAGCATGTATGTGAAAGTGAAAAAAATCAAACTAAAATCATATTGTGGAATAGTACAAAAGTTTCCATCCCCTTCGTAAATTCCCTCAAGCACATATTGTTTAAATATTTTAATATCAAACTAAAAGAGCAATTTATATTTAAATAATCTATAGCCCTATCTTGTTTTTATGCCTATTCATTAATTATCATTTGGCTATTGGCTTTTACATAACATGTAGGCTTTTTTCGTCGATTGGATTTTCACACAAACTTTAGATGACACCTACCCAAGCAATACTCAAATTCAATCCAGGCATTATCCCTCTAATGGTAGCCGTTATCAACACATAAAATTGTCATTTTTCAACTCCAACAAATATGAATGTATATAACACTTAAACTCACAAAAGTGGACCATGGAGACTTAACAAGCAATACATACAATGATAATAATAAAAAAATTCAGCTCAATCGTCATAATCAATAAACACATGAAAATAAAACTATCAAATTATATTTTCTTAACAAAATTTATCAATTGACATTTAGTATGATTAAGCACAAATCAAAGATCATGCAAATAAAAATCTTTTTGGATTTTTCATTTATGTACCAAAAGTAAGCCAAAGTTTGAACAAGAGAATATATATGAAAAAGTATGAGATAAGTACATCATATATGGATAACAACACACTCTCACATGAAAACCAATAAACTAAAAATCTTTTTGTATTTTTCTCCAAATAGAGAGACAAAAACAAAGCAAGATATGCAACATGCATGTATACACAAAACGAATTAAACCTCTCACGTAAAAAAAATCCCAAAAGACAAATAACACACCCAAACTAGGAATAAGGGAACTCCTAAATGATTAAAACACAATTCACACAAACCAAATCCTCACAACATAATAGCTCCAAAAATATAGCCTAAGAGAAGATATAAACATGAGACAAGAAGATCCTAGCTTTAACAAGCACCTAAAAACTCATGTGGTAGGAGGAACCTCTTCGATATTAATAAGAGGTGGAGGAACACTTAAGGATGACTTACCGTTATAGGTGGAAACACACATAACATCAACCAAACCGCTTTTATTCTTCAAAACGTCACTTTAAACGAGATTCTTTGGTTTAGTGAGAACCCTTGTCACAACTTAAGGCTTGAAATTCACATTGCTTCCATTTTAAAACATTCCTCTTTCACAAAATTTTGTTTCACCCCAAATAGCCTATTTCCATGCAAATGAGGAGGAACATATGTCAAGTTTTTCCAAAGACCATCTACATGTGGTCTAAAGGCCACGTTTCTCTCAAAAGTGTTTTTCTTTTCAAAACCCCTACCACAATCCATAGTCAACTCATTGACTTTGGTCACAAGAACATTCAAATAAGTTTTAAGACATCAAGGGAATCATGGTCATATGAAATTCAACCAACGTGAGAATTCCTAATCATGAAACAAAAATCTTTATGTTGTACTGTTTATGATAATGAGTGCACACATAAGGTTCACGATGAACCACCTTAGGATGATATTTAATAACAAATCTCGGCTTTTGTTGAATACTAAACAATTTGTAGAAAATTATATCAAATCACCATTTTTATGACAAAATGTACAAGTGTAGTTTTGGGAAGGTCTGTTCAAGCATTCCAACATGATTCTTGATCATATTTTGGTCATTTCCATTTTTGTTCAAAACATGTGGGGGTAACAAACACATTTATTCTCAAATCTTGATTTTTCTCATTCACATTCAAAGAGGCTTGAACTATTCTTATTGGTTAATGTCTGAAAAATATTTCACAAAAGTAGAGTTAAATTAGGAAGAACAAGCCACAAATTTGTCAAAGTCTAAATCAAACCTGTCATTTTTAACTTGAGTCGTTTCTAAAAGCACTTTGTCAAGTTTTTTTTAACGATCTTAAAGATCAAATATAACTTTGTTTAACAAGGCTAATTCATTTTCAAGTGAATTAATTTTCTTCTCAAAATCACATTTGGACACTTCACACATTTAAAGTTCCTCACATTTTCAAGTGTTAAAAATAAGTTTTTTTCTATTTTTACTCAATTTTTTCAAAAACACTTTCACTCTGAATTTTCTAAATTTTCAAAGATCCATTTTCCTCTGACACACTATTCATATATTTCTTAACACACAAGTTAAGTCCTAAATCTCACATTTTTCTTCTTCAACATGTTTTACCTTTTCTCTTAAAGCATCTCTTTGAGTGATAAATTGGCTAGAATTATCAAGTTTCTCAATTATGGAAGGTTGTTCATTATAACATTTATTATTCTTTTTTTAAAACTGGAAACACTTTTTCACGAGCTTATGATGTTTAGTACTTAAAATTTCACTTTCTTCATTATCACAACAATCATCATTAACATGATAATATAAACTACCAACACTAGAGTTGTTATTTGAAGAAGAACTAAGATTGTCATTAATTTTGTAAATCAAACATTTTTACTTATCATTCATCACAAAAGTCATATAATATGAAGGTCTAGGCAAACTACAACAAAATCCACTCAAAAGATTACATGCTAGGAGCCATCAAATAATCTCAAACAATGATCGAATAATCTCACAAGCAAAACTAGTCACAAGCAAAATATAAGTAAGGCACAAAACTAAAAACTCAAAGAAAAAGCACACAATGATTTAACTCTAGATGAATAGACCTAAAATTGAAGCCCTGCTTTATTACCAATTCATAACGCGGAATTTTGGTGAGCTAATGTCCCAGAGTGGAGTGAATAGGACATACTTGGAATTAATCGCCAATAAATAATTTGCTTGTTTAACAAACAAAAAAACAATTGAAGATTTGTTTGTTTAAACACCTTGTAATTCAAACTCACGCTCACTTATGCAATCATCAAACACTTAACCTTAAAAGGATTAGATTCAATTTTAGTTCAAGGAAAGTTTTATGAAATTATTCAAATCAATTTCCTTATCCTTTGAGTTCAATTATAACTTAACAAGATAAGAAATCTACACCTAGATCCATTTACATCTAGATTCAAGTTAATCTATTATTAGGTGAGATTTATCTATATTAGTTCAATTAAATTGAAATTATGTGAGATTAAACATTTAGAAACCTAAATCAATTATAGATCTAAAATAATATGAGTTTGTATGTTGTGAATAAAAGTAAATGCGATAATGAGCATAACACCGAGATTTAGGACACCTAGGGGAGACAATCTTGGAACGCTACAATTAATCCACTAGAAAAATGAAAATGTTGCTAGAGATCATCTGTAATGCCCCGACCCGATTATTTTTGGGTTACCGTTGGAATAACCCGCATCCAAGTCAAGGTGTTAATGGGAAGGGGGTAACTTCGATTTGTTTTATTAGAAAAAAAACATTTTCCTCATTATTCTCAACAAAAGTAATTACAATTTTTATTATAAAAATGTGACCACTTATCATGCGAATTACATTCATTTAATAATTTACTCAAGGAAACATTCATCGCAATTAAACCATCAAATAAAGTATTATTACATCATAAAGTTCAAGTTCAAATTATAATCCAACATTTAAATCACAGTAAAATAGCATGATAAAGTCTTAAATGATAAAGTACGGCACAGAGCTCTAACGTCGACTGGTACCCTCAGCGGCCTTATCGTTGTCTTTTCTCGAAATTCCACCTGACACACCGGTGGGGGTTATAAAAGGATGTGAGCGAAATACCCAGCAGGGAGGAAAAATACTAACAATAATTTTTATGAACCAAATACTATACATATACGATTTATTTTAGTATTTACAAAAAAACAAACATTAACCTTCTTTTTACATGTTAATGAAACTGCATGAAATGCACCCGGGCTACGTGCCCAAACTCACACTTTACATTTTCGGTGCCCCGTGCCCGTGACATGATTAATTTCCAATTATGTCATCCACATAATTATTAATGAATTGTTCTTCACTCATTATTTTAAGTTCATCAATTTTTCTCATTCATTACTTAACCTTATCTTTCGAATTTTGCCAATATACACTCACGGACTTCGTGGCCTCACACCACCGGTCTCTGTCGACATACACTACTGCAGTTGGTTTGGTATCTTTCACCACTAGTGACGTCATGCCCTCCTTAATTATTTTCTCTCGGCATCATCCGCATACCATTTATCTTTCTTGTGTTTAACATTATATTCAATGTTCACATTCAACTTATTCGTTATTAGTCTTTACGTCCTACGAGCCGAGGAGGTATTCTAGTGTTAACACCGAACACTAAAATATGCTAAGTCACCATTGCTACACTTTGATTTACCAAAATGCCATCTTACACTTTTATTTTCTAAAAAAGCATTTCCTTAGCATTTTTCAAGTATTTTTCATGCAAAAACACCGTTTAAGTGACATTTCCTCATATTTATCAAATCTGCCCCTAAGGCATTTTTTAATCAAAATCACCTTTCTAAGTGGGTTTTAAGTACAAAAAATCATTCTTTAAAGTACTACATGTTTCTATCAACATTTAACCCATTAATAATGATGAACAATCCATTTCAACATAACTTTGCATAATAGTCCAACTATACTAATATTAAGTCATATATAATATGTTTAAGAAGCTTAAACTAAAATTATGACTTAAATGATTTTGGGGCTATTTTTATCAAATTCTCAATCACATGTTTAAACTAACATATTTCATCATTAATCAACTTAAATCTCAAGATTAAAGCATATTACACACTCTGCACATACAAATGGGTATTCTACCTAAGAATAACCCTTAAATGCAACTAGTATGTGTATTTTCATGTAGTCTTTCATTTTCATTTTTTATTTCAAGAGATTTACATATTTTCAACATGATTTAAGCAATAGCAATATTATAAAAAAAAAAATTCAAAAGATCATCTTCTTCATTTTTCAACACTAACAAAATGGGTTTTCACATATATGAGAAAATAAAGAGACTCACTTAACTAACATGGATTTAACAACAACTACACATGAATTTTCATTTAAAAAAAAGGAGCTTAAAGTGGATAAAAACCCTACTTTAATGAAGAAGATGAAGACAAACCTTCCAAAGTTCCACCCAAAACCTCCCAAACAAGCCTTCTTTGAGCTCCAAATACCTTTTGCAAGAACCTTCACTTGTTGTACCAACTTTGGGAGGGACTTTAATGGAGTTTTGATGCCCTTTCAAGTGGTATTTTGATGGTGGTAGAAAGGGTGGATGTGGAGCTATGAAGACATGAGGTGTTCAAACCTTCTAGAACTTGAGAGTTTAAGGGAAAGAAAAGGTGAACAGCCTACCCCCAATGCCTTCTCTCTCTCTCTTTTAAAACCTATTTTAAGGAATGTTCAATCCTTGACCCACAAACTCCAAGGTTGTATCTCCTAAACCGTGTATGGATTGTCCCAAAGTCTGATTTCTGCGCTTGAAAAAGACCACACTTAACCACCAATATCTTAGCTGAAAGGAGGAAAAAATGCAACTGTTATTGGGCTGCCAGCAGGAGTCATTTTCTCTCTCCTCTATATTTTTTTTGAAGATTTAACCCTAAGAGTCTTATTCCTTGAATTTTTTTGAGTTTTAAATCATATTCACACTAATCGTTTGGCCTTCTGGAATGTCCTATACATGGTGCGCAAAATTGGAAGCTCGGCGCAAAAGTATTTTGTTTTTGATTTTTCTCTTCATAATAATATTCCTTATATTTTGTGAGTCAAAAAATATATTCACAATATTTTTTTTACCTTCCGAGGCGTCCTAAACAATACGCGCAAGAAACGGGAACTTCGAACAAAACATTTTTTTTTCAATTTTTCTTCGCATGATAATATTCCTTATATTGTTATGAGTCTAAATATATGGTCGGAATATAATTTTGACTTACCGATTGTCCTACACAATTCGCACAAGTTCGCGTCCTACGGGACGCATGTTGACAAAAATTCGCCTAAAATGGGTTTAATGATCTTTTCCTAATACCTTGAAGAAGAGAAACTTGCTCAAAAATAAATTTTAAGTCGAGCTGGAGATTTTCATCAATTTCTGAGCACTTTATTATTTTGACAAAAAATAATTTTTATTTATTTTTAATTAATTTTTTGACTTTTGACCCCATGGTATCTATATATATATATTTTTTTTGGACCCTATAAAAGAAATTATTTTGATATTCAAGACCGCGATGCATCCTAAAAAAATCGTGCAAAGTTGGACTTTCGTAGTGTCGCGCCCTGTCGGACAATTAGTACTCAAGCTTGTGTAGTGTTCATTACTTGTCTGAATTGCGTGAAACTTAACAAAGGTATTTAAAATAATTATACGGATACAAATCATAACTAATGCGAAAATGTGCAAGGTAAATTTTTTATTACCGGAGCGTCACTAAATAAAAGGATAACCATACAAGTACAACTAAAAGTGCGGGTATTACATCATCAATTTACCTTGTTTGAGTTTGCTTACAAGCTCTTATAAACAATCGGTTCTCAATACTCCATCCGATCTAGAAGCTCTCAACCAAATCTCCTTTATAAAGAGAGGAGAATCCACTCCAATTAGCATTCACACATCCAACTTTGAGAAATCCACTCCAACTATTCAAATATTCCTCTTTTTGACCTCTTAACTTAAGATCTTCAACCTAAAATGACTAAGGATAGGTTTTCTAGGGTTGATTTGATGAATCTCACAAAGTGCTTCAGTCAATGTGAGGAAAAACTAAATTTAATCTTGGTTTTCAAGAGGGAGAAATAGAATCTCTTAGATTTAAACTATTATTCAAAGAGAAGTAAGTGTTCTAATCTGAAAAGTGGAGCCAAAATTCTTTTATAGGAAAAATTAGATTTTTCCTTCTGCGAAGTCTAAGCGCACGGGGGCTTTTTTATCCATGCTCATGGATGTCGACAGTGCGACAACAAGCATTATGGTCATATACATGCACACAATTTCCATCTCTGTGCATAGTCCATTGGCATGGGGGGTTTTACCCCCATGTGCTCACCTGGAAGCACAAAATTATCGAAATTCCATTTTAATGGATTTTTTATAAGTAAATGATTTCGAATGTCTACTTTTGCACATATTTGAAAATTTTAACATTTTTATGATAAAAATAAGTTCGTAAAATATGGGGAAAAATTAAGGAAAAGTTTAGGAAACTAAATTATGTCAAGATCAATATACCATATTTATAAAGGTCCCAAAAACTACCCGGAGTATCTAAAAATGATGAAGACATGCAATGTAATTCATCCTAGACTCAGATAGAGGCGTAGAAGGAAATAAAGAATTTAGACACATAAGAAATGTCAGGGATATGTTCCTAAATTAAAATAACAACTCCTAACCGTGCGACAAATGAAATATTTTGACACAAAATAAGCGAAGAAACACTTTTGTATATTTTTATCTCCCTCGTGGCTCCTCTAGCTATATCGTTGCATTTCTCTTTTGTTTATTTCATTTACTCTAATGTTGATAGTATAAGATCTCCTCTCACTGTGACCCTTAGTCGAATAGTTTCCCTGTCTTAAAATTTTATTACTCCTTTGTTGCCTTTATATTACATAAGTGTTGCATGACCTATTTACTCATAAGACGTGTAAGGAAAACCCACCAAAACTCCCTTATTGGATAACTCAACTCAATATCAAAACATCTACTTTCTTCTATTCAATATTCATATTATCAAGTAAAAAAAAAGAAAATGTCTTAACTCCACCTAATATTTTGCAATAATGCGTTGACCCTTCCCAATGTCATAAACTCTCTTATCTTTTCCATATGAATCGCATACAAAAAATACTTGTCATAAACCTTGTTTAATATTGATTCTAACTTTAAATCATCTTATCAATGGAACTAAACATACTTATTTTCCCTACCATAGCTTTTCTAAATCGTTAAAACATATAAATAAACTACTTTGCACATTGGTATATTTAATCACAAGAAGAACTCCCTCATTCCCTCTTACTACTACAAAACAACGATAATATCTATAGTACCCAAAAAATCTAGTGAGTTTTTGTGACACCCCACTTAATTAAATATCAGTTGATCAGTCATTTATTAAATTAACACATGATTTTCATTTGGTTCATTCTTAGTATCACCGTCGAAAACCATACTAATTACTAATCAGCTAATTAGTTAATTAAGTCGGTTCCAAATTTTATCTTTAATTAAATAGATGAATATATGCGGAATAAAAATAACTAATCCATGCACATAATTACTGAGTCTAAAACAATACTGAATAAATAACTGAAAGACTTGCCGAACAAACCATCGGCTATAAATCCCAATCCAACATAATAATCCAACAGGTAAATAAATAATCCAAATACCGAGTCTGAAAGTAAATAGACAACACACCCTAAATGAAATTAACTGAGATAAGATCCCTAATCTAGGAATAAAGAAATGATGCGTCTAATCCAACTACTACATGATTCCACATATGTTGCAGCTGCGCATCCCTGGAATAGAATCTCAAGTCTAGCGTCCCTGTGGCTAGACACCTAAAAGGTTTTTAAAATATTTGCAGCAAAGATTGGAATCCAAACCATTTTGAAAATATTTAGCAAGTGATTAAGTTTGCAGTAATTAAAATTCACGAATGCTTTTTCATATTTAAGCTAGTGTCACACTCCCTTGAGATAGTACTCACTCCTCAACTATTGTGCACACCTACCGCTTTCTCTTATAACCCTCTAGCTACACTACCCTGTCTAACTAGCCTTGTTATAAACGCTTCCTGAAACCTTACTCTAGCCCGAGTAATTTTGCTAATGATTTATAAGTTATTTCTCACATTAACTTAATTTATCATCTTTAAATAACTATATAGAAATTTCACTAGTTATATAAACAATACCATTGCACTCCAGGTATTTCACCCGCATATAAATATCTGCATTAGTATATACGTATAAATATACTACACATTCACACACATGAAGTATTTAATATCCATCCTCCCAAGTAATAACTCACCGGATGTTTTCTTTAAAAGGCTATCATTCCAGGTATACTCAATCCAACCCGGATACCACGAGCCGGTTCACTCACACCGAATTAGGCAATAAATAATAAGCGTAGTGAAGGTGGTCATAGTTCCCCGAGTGTGAGGCCGAATCATACCCAAAGCGTCTCACCTCGAAAAGAATCACAACATACAATACTGGACGCTATGACCTGAGGATTATACTCGTCCTGCATTCACTAGTCAGGGGATTCACTCACATCGCGCAACCTCCTACGATAGCACTAGAAGGGTATGTAGTTATAAAAATATCTTACACTGATATTTAAGGAGCACACAAATATATATATATACTATCACACTACTCGTATATAGGTAATAAATTAAACTCGACTAGCATGTGCCTATCTCCCGTAGCACTAGCCTAAAATTATCCGAGTCAAATCTCCGAATCTTACTTGAATTAATAGCACATTAATTAATTTATTAAAGTGGTGCCACACAATTATAATACCCGGACACATTTACTCGGCCCGTAATTTTTTTCAAACTTTTTTAGAATTTATCACTTTTAAGTTCCACAATTAAATTTCACCCTTTTTATTTTTCCTTTCCCATTTTCTGTATTCGCCCCTTTGTCCCTAAGTATGGGAGAACAAAATTTTCATCACTATTAACTCCATATTCCCGAAACAAGTCTGAGCCAAATAATAAAAAAAAGGGCGAATTGGGCGAAATTCACCAGCGCCGTTCAAACGACGCCCCAGGTCGTTCGAACGACTTCCTGGGTTTTTGCCCACTTCGTCTTCCTGCTTGTTCGTCCACCATTTACAACACTACCAAGCTTTATCTTTAACCCATAATCAATTTTGGTAACCCACTGTGCCTAGAATGAATTCTAACATTTTCAAATCCCCAAATATGTCATCACCCAACTACGTAGGTCCGAATTTGTACTCAGAGCCCCAACCATTCACGATTTATAAAAATCATCTCTAGATTCGTAAATCGGGTTACACAGAATATATAAAATTTCCTTCCCATATTTGATTTCACTAATTCTTAATTTAAACGAGATAATTATTTGGGTTTCAAATCACAAGTTCTAATTCTTAAAGCAACACTTGAAAGGAATAGTCTGGGTTTCAAATCACAAGTCACGCAATAGTCTATACCTTTTGCATTGGGACACAAGCAAACAACGAGAGAGTGTCACTATAGAGAGGAGGACCATCGTTGCGACGTAACTGCTGGAAAGGAAGTCGCACCTTTCTCCAAAGATTTTTGAATATGGACAAACAAATGTCAGTGACAAGGTTCGCTATAGCGAGGTAAGGTTTCGATGCGGAGAAGATGAGGTGAGGCAGATCGCAAATGTGTCCAGGGTTTTTTCCAGTTTGCCTTCAGAGTATTTTTTAAGATATGTTTTGAGAAAAACTCCAAGTATGTTTATTTCTCGCATGAACACTCATACCTTAAATACACAAAAAGATGCAATTCTATTTTAAATATATTTTTGTATATAAAATTTTATTTTCATGTGTATATGAAAAAATTACAAAACCAAGGTTAATTAAAAATATTTTCCAATGATAAAAACAGAATAACCAAGGTGAATCTAAGTTTGCTAAGTCTTATACCTTTTCCTAAGTGGTGTGCTTGAGGTTCGGTATTGAGTGAATCTAATTTGTTGATGAAGCATTCCGATGACCTCTTGGGCAAAAAATCAAACATGTTTTAGCAAGGAATTTATACAATCAATTTATGTAGCAAATCAAGTATACCTTACTCTTACAGAGCGATACGATAAGGCGCTCAGGCTATTGATCTCGTGCCTAGAGCTAAGTTAATAACAAACTCAATCTTTTTACTCAGTGGCAACCCCATAATCTGTTGGAACACATCATAAAACCCGCTCACAATTGGAATAGTCACCCAGAACATTCTGACTCCCTCATAAGTGTCCTCATCAATGTAATACAAATGCTTGATCGACCCTCTCTTAGAGCATAACATCGAAACCAAGTAAATATCCTATCTCAAAATGTAAAAGACAATGGACCTCCCGAAATAATCTTCACAAGCATGATAATTAGCTAACCAATCTATCCCCACGATAACGCCTTGCACATACATGTTTAAAATCTGTAAGTCGATTGCAAATCATATTCTACAAATATCCACCCATATCCCTCTACACACATAATGAATATGAGAACCTCTACCCAAGGGTGAATAATCATGCAATAAATTATTCGATACCATCATCGAAGATCGAGAAAGTAAAAACTAACAAATGAATACGATGCACAAATATCAAACAAAATGAGTCATAAATGCTTAAAATAGGAAACATACCATCAACCTCCTAGGATAGTGCTTGTGCACTCCTCCACTATTGCCCTTAACCTAGATTCTTAATTGGTTGTTCACTCAATTCTTGGGTTGATTAAAGTTATATGGAAGTGTTATTGCATCCACTCTTTCTGCCAAGCTAAAAATTCTTAGATTCATCGGTCCATATCCCATTGTTATCGAGAAGCCAATAATGTTATTAACAACCTGGGAAATCTGGCCTCTAATAATGATATATTCTTAGGGTCTATGAATTTGATTCACATTCTCCATAGCACCAAAAGCCACCTTCAAATGGACAAATAGGGATTCCCCATAATTAGATCTTAACTTTTGTATCACTTTTGTAATGGTGGATGTTTTAAATCCATCTCTCTTCCCGCTTGGATCCCTTGGTGTTATCCCTTGAGGAGGGGCTTTTCCTCCTTTTTTTATACATTTAACTTTCTATTAAATAAAAAAGGCCCCACGCACTCTCCCTCATATTGATATATATATGGTTAAACTAGTACCACCGCATGCTGTTATGGCTAATGTTATAGTTGTGGTGGTGGCTGAAAGTTCTATAACATGGCATCCATCATCGTGGTGACTACTTGGGTGATAATAGAAACTAAGTCTAATGACGATGCTACTGGTGTGCTAACTATGATTGTGGTTGATGCTCCTGTCGAGCATTTATCTCTGCAACCTATCGTGCTCTACTACGTTAGGTGTTTTCCATCTAAAAGCAAACACGGTTCGTATCAGTAAATGATTCACATAAGAGTACAATAAATCATATTAACAGAGATTTAATATATCAAAGAATGCAAGGATGAACGTAATGGTAATACCAACTAACCTAGGACACTATATACTTTGATGCTTCGATACCAACTATAACAATCCCCTATTATCTACATACTGGTCGGCCATTCTAATACGCCGAAGATAGGGCGCATTATCAATCTATACCATTATCAGTATCAACATTTAAATAAAAAATGAGGTGAAATAACTCTGATAAAAAGTCTTAAAACACCCAACAATAAACAGTTTGAACAAATCTCGACTCAAAACAAACTGATTGAAATAAACAACTGCGACCCAAGGTCCATACAAATCTCTGAATAAAATACTAAAACAAAATTATAATAGAGTAGCAGCCTATGCTAGAATTAAAGGAGCATTTATTTACTATAGGGTCACGAATCATTTCAAAGATTGGGAATTCTTTCACCATTGTCGATGGGGATCACCTAATATCCACCCACGAATAAAAAAAATTCTAGTAGGTGTTATGTTTGTCCTTTATAAAGCCTTTTTTCCCCATGGATCTAGGTACTTCTTCCATTTCTCATCTTTTTTATTCTCTTGGAAGAAATACATCTGAAATAATTTAGTTGGACTCATACCATTCTCGACCCATTGTACTCTCTGAAGGACAACACCACCACCATTAAAGCCCTTTAAGAATTGGCTACTATTTGAGAAGTAGCAAGTTCAGCACAAATGATGATATCCCTCATGGATAATAAAAGAGTAATACAATCTTTATAGTCTAAAAATAGTTCATTGCAGGAGGAAAACCCCAGGAAACTTGATCAACTTCTTTAATGAGTCTTATAGATATGATGGATCATTGAATTTGGGATATGTAACCTCCATCGCAAAACTTTGAGATCTTAGGCCCTTACGACATATGCATCACGAAACCACCGATGAACTTGGGTCATATGGATCTAGGTAAGTCATCAACTTGGAAACTAGGGGCCTGGGTGGTTATGGTAGTTTAGAAAAAAAAATAAGAGGGAATAACAATCAACATATTTGGGTATTGAGGGTGATCAGGCCCCCGATACCAACATATTCTGATTGTTAGAATTAAAATGACAGTAGGTAATAGAAATATGAGACATTTAAAACTTGTTTCACAATATATAATTTGAAATAATCCACCTATAATAAAAACATACACCACAATAAGATCCATCACCAAGATAAAAATCTAATAACATAAAACTCAAGTGAAATAAATATCATCAACATAGTCTCTCCAACTGAAAACCATAAACCAATTGTGGTGTTGAATGGCCCTTTAAATTACCAAAAATCCATCTCATACAAAAAAATGAATGAAATGGTAACCACATTAATGCAATAAAGTAAATCTCCAACTGTAAGTTCGGGTAATATCCAAAACCATGTAGCTACCTAGCAACCTATCCCAAAAGGTTAGTCAACTGCCATGGGTCAGGGGCCACTGCAGGAGTACGTGATACTCTTCCCAACTAGGGTCACATGAAACCAATCGTAAGCATTAAATGAGATACATATCATCATAAAATATTTTAATTAATGAAGAAATATCAATAACGATAAGAGTAAATTAAACTAACTCATAGACACACATTCCAATTATGTTTCTGTCAACATTTATTAACATATTTTCATTATCTTTCTCGATCTTATTTATTATCAAAGGAACATCATTATAGTTAGTTTGTCTTCTATACAACCCTGCACCTACCATAGTGCGCTAACCCTCTCATCACAAAAGAATCACATACATCACTATAGCCCGATGGCCCATACTACCAAGAGTACATATCTTGATGTATCCTACACAATAACCATCACTATAGATAGATTTTACTAGGTCCCTCACTTTACTCTATTGCAACAAAAAACACTGGACACCGAACATGCCATGATGCACACATAAAACCATTACTATATCCAGTTTTCTCAGGTAATTTTCACTACGAAATTTCATTGTGCTTTGTAATATTAGTTTTATTCCGCTTGGACAAAACCATTTAAGTCATACGTTAGGGTGTGTTTAGTTTGTAACTTTAGGCCTATGCATTTGAAGACATGAAGTGGCCCCATTAAAGTGACATAAACTTCATGTCGATTTTCATCTTCAATTTTGGGATATCAAGAAATGAATAATGTTTTATTGTGTTAATCCCTGGGTTTCGTTTTGGGTGTTCAAAATTTTTCTGAGGATATTTAAAAAAAAAGTTTTTCTGAAAAATATATTAGTTTTTAAAGTCGTTCAAATGAAACTTCATTTCGTGCGAACTAGTTTCTAGTTTCATTCGAATGCATTGTGTATATCATTCTAATGAGTTTGAGGTTTTAGTTCTAATAATGATCAAACGATCATCGAATAAAAAAATTATGCCTAAGCATAATCATTTCATTAGAAGGTCTTTTAAAGATCGTTTAAATGAGTTTAGGTATCTTGTTTGAATGACTAATGTTAGCTCAAATGAGATTGCCTATCTCGTTCGAATAAAATCGCATTTTCGTTTGAACGAGATCCCTCATTTCTTTGTTTTTGCGTTTTCACATTTTTCTATATATTTATGGGCTGGTATAGTTATTTCAAGAACATGGGTTTTGAAAATCTTTACAGAAAACAAATCTAAAGCCTCACAAAACCTTGTTTACACCCTAGTTTTGATATCTAAAAATCAATATGATATTATAGTTTGAGATCTCATATTTTCGCACCAAAGATTGTTTACACTCTATTGAGTGAGATTGATTGGCACAATGGATTCTTTATGACTGCGATGACGGTATCTAGTCAAATATCTGCGGACATCGAGACGCGAGAGGATCGCATTGTGTATGCGTGGGTGGATTGGGATGGAAATAGGCCCTTTTTAGGGGTTTATGACATTTTATTTTATTTTTATTATCTTTGTTTTATTTTTTCATTGTATTTCTTTTTTTTTCTTTATTATCTAGAGGTAAGGAGTAGTTATGGAATTTTTGCAATTAGAATATTAACTTAGAGCCTAAACTGCACCTTCCCTTTACATACACCCTTGTATGCCTCATTTTAGGTAGACTTGATTTCGAATATAAGAGACTCTTAGTTTATCTCTCTAAAAGTTAGGGTTTGGTTTATTTTCTTGGCCATTAACATGTAGTTTACGTCAAATTGGTATCAGAGCGAGGTCTCTCTCCAACATTGGTGTTTGGTGTATCGATGTGTTTATATCAAATCCTACGTTGCATCAAATGGCTCCAAGAATATCCAAACATCAATACGAGAAGATTCAAAAGTTGAAACAACAAATGGAGGAGTTAGTACGAACACAACAATAAATTGATGAGATGAAACAACAAATGGCCTAACTCTTCTCTGCTCTAAACCTTCCCCACCCCGCTGTCCAAAACCCTATCTCTATTCCTACCCCAAAATCCCCTACCCTAAACC
Organism: Sambucus nigra; assembly: GCA_949130495.1. Lineage (NCBI taxonomy): Eukaryota > Viridiplantae > Streptophyta > Magnoliopsida > Dipsacales > Adoxaceae > Sambucus > Sambucus nigra. The sequence goes on along the minus strand of OX422216.1, from coordinate 94,106,957 downwards.
TTAACTCTTCCCTAAACCTTCCAAGAGTAGGTTTGATTTAGAGCTCAAAGATATTTCTTGGTTCACAAAATTTCTTAAGATTATAGAAGACTAGAACTTTAATAAGAAATACAAGAACTTTAACAATGACCAAGAGAGGAAGAAGAACGATAACCTTAAGAAGGTGGATAAACGAAATTTCTCGATTTTCTCCTTCATTGTTATACCATTTGAGATGATTTCTTAACCAACCTAGCCTATTTTTTCATGAGGAATACGAATATGTGAGTTTTATGGATTGATATTTGATAATCAAGATTTAAAACTATGTGTTTGTTAAAATTTTGACCTGACATTCATGGATTTCTAGAGTATGGCAAGGTTTCTTATGAACTTGCATTGGTTTATGTTGTATATGAGAGTAGTTTGGTTTTGGTTTCAAAGAGTAACATGGACTACACATGAAGAATTTTCTATTTTCAATTTTTGAGTTCAAAATACACTTTTGATCAATTTGAGCTCTATATGCACATTCGTGGCTTTTAACCATTACACTCGATATCCTTAGGTTATAATGAAGTTATATGTAGATTCAAATCAAAGTTTAAGGCATTTTATCAAGATTCACCATTAGAGCTTAAGATTTAATGGTGTTTCTTCCTGTTTTTTCTATTTTAATCTATTATACATGTAAAAGCTTGCATATTATGATTGTTCTAACTATATTAACTACACAAAAAACAATTGGAATTGAAAGAACTGTAAATTAAGCATAAAATCATAAGGAACCTAATTTGAGGGGATTTTTGAGTTTTTGAACTGGGATATAAGGAATGTTTTTACTGCTGAGTTCGTGGGGTATTTATACTACATCTTCAAGAGATTTGATCGGTGCCTTTTGGTGGTGGCTTTGAGCCAATTTATGTATAGTTTTCATTACGGGTAAGTGTAGTGCAATTATTTACATGGTGTGTTAATGTGTAATTTAACCTTTAGTGCTGATGTGTAGCAATAGATGGATAGGGATGTAACTATAATTAAAGAATTTTCCAAGTTTGGTCCTTAGTTGGTTTTCTAATTACTTTTATAGCCTTAAATGTATACATTTTGTAACGTATAGGGGTATTTTGTAATTTTTGAAAGTTTCCAGGGTTAAAATTATAATTTTATGTTAATTAAGTCTAAATGATTAATTTGATGTAAAATGGGGGTTTAGGGGTTAAATATACATCAAGTTATCTTACTTTGAAACTTTCAGGGTCCATTTTGTAATTTATTAAAACTTTAAGGGGTCTAAGTTAATTTAGCAAAAGTGCAGGTTTTTATGAGTAACTTCTTTCTTCTTAGAAGACTTTTGATTTTGCACACATTATAAGTGTTTAAACAATGGTCGTGTGTATTTAGGGTTGAAAAATTCCTGGTTCTTACAGTCTACCTACCTAAAAAAAATTCGTCCTCGAATTTTACCTTGAAATAAGTCACGGTATTGATCCTTCATTGCTTATTCTAGTTTCCATGTAGGTTCTTGTTGATTCTAATGTTCCCAATGTACTTTAACTGAGGGAATCTCCTTATCTCTGAGATACTTCACTTGACGATCCAGAATTTGAATAGGACGTTCTTCAAACTCATTATTGGGTTTGACTGAAACATTTTGCCATGTAATGGTATGGGATGGATCTAAAATATTCCAGCGTAACTGTGACACATGAAATACGTTTTGGATATTGGATAATTCCACAAATAATTCTAATTGATGGGCTACGGAGCTGATTCTTTTAGAAATTGTGAAAGGTCCAATATATCTGGGGGCTAATATTCCTTTCTTTTCGAAGCATAAAATTCCTTCTGGGGGAGACACCTTTAGAAACACTCGATCATTCACTCAAAATTATAAGGGTTTCCGGTGTTGGTATGCATAACTTTTTTATCGATCTTGGGCCGTCTTCAATCTCTCTCAAATCTGTTGTATCACTTTAGTGATCTCTTGGATTATTTCGGGACCAAATTATTTATTATCTCCTGATTCTATCTAATATGCAGGTGATTTATAGGGTCTTCAGTATAAAGATTCAAACGGAGAAGTCTTAATACTGTCTCGGTAACTATTGTTATATGAAAATTTGACAAGAGGTAAATATACATTCCATATGTCAGACATATCTAACGTACAAGCACGTAACATATCTTCCAAGTTTTGAATTATACGTTCTAATTGTCCATCCGTTTTGGGGGTGAATGCGGTACTTAAAATGAAGTTTAATACCCATTGCAATTTGTAATGTTTGCCAAAATTTTCCTATAAAATGAGAATCTCTATCTGATACAATGGATAAAGGAATTCTATGTGATCGAATAATTTCTCGAATATAAAGCTTGCTAATCTTTTGGAATGAATCGGTGGTCTTTAAAGCTAGAAAATGAGTAGATTTGGTAATTCGATCTACTATTAGCCAAATTAAATTATATCCTTGGGATGAACGAGGTAGTCCACTGATAAAATCCATGGTAATATGATCCTATTTCCATTCGGGAATAGGTAAGGGTTGAAGAAGTCCATTGGGGTGTTGGTGTTTTATCTTTACTTGTTGACAAGTAAGACATTTCCTTACAAAATTCTCGATATCATTTCTCATATTTGGCCATCAATATTGCTTCTTCAAAGCATGGTACATTTTCAAACATTCGGGGTGTATCATAAATTTCAAACGATGAGTTCTTGCAATAGTTCCTCTCGAAGAGATTCGTTATCAGGTATATACAATCTATTTCTAAATCGTAGTCATGTTTCTTTATCGTATGAAAAATTAGGATTCTTGTTCGAAAAGATTTGTACAAAAGAATCTTGGTTTTGTTGAACGAAGATTCTCTCTCAATTGAGGATAAACGGTAATAGTAAAGAGTTTTTCACAAGGGTTAAGTAACCGTAAATCATATTGCTCTATGGTAGCGGCAATATCATAAGAAATTAGGGTGTGGAATCTTCCTACAGGATTTCAGCTTGAACCGTCGGCTACTACATTACCTTTACCTGGATGGTAATTGAGTTAAAATCGGTAATCGTCCAAAAATTCTATCCAGTGTTATTGTCTTAAATTTAAGTCCTTTTGGGTAAAGATATATTTCAAATTTTATGATCCAAAAACACTTGAAAATTTACACCATAAAGGTAACAATGTCAAAATTTTAATGCAAAAACTACCGCTGCTAGTTCGAGATCATGGACCGGATAGTACGTTCATGAGTCTTGAGTTGTCGTGACCCATATTCTATAACTTTCTCATTTTGCATAACATACATCCTAATCCTTGTAATAAAGCATCAGTGTACACATCGTAACTTACGTCACTAGAAGGAATAGTGAGGATAGGAGCAGTAGTTAATTTGTTGGAATGATTGGTTACATTCATCAGTCCATACAAATGGAACTTCCTTCCTAGTTAGTTTTAAAAGGGGAAGAGCAATGCGCGAAAATCCTTTTATAAAACGACGATAATATCCTGTTAATCCCAGAAAACTTTTAATTTCATTAATATTGGTAGGACTTTTCCATTCCAAAATAGCTTAAATTTTAGCTGGATCGACTTGGATTCCATTTTCAGAAATCACATATCCTAAAAATTTGATTTCCTTCATTGAGAAGTCATATTTGCTCTTTTTTTGCATATAATCGATGGTTTCTAAGAGTACTTAAGATCACTTTCAAATGTTGGGCATGTTCTATCGGATTGTGAGAATATACGAGAATATCATCAATAAAAACGATAACGAATTTGTCAAGAAAAGGCCTAAAAATTGTATGCTTTAGATCCATAAAGGCTGCTGGTGCGTTTGTCAAACCAAATGGAATTATGGTAAATTCAAAATGTCTGTAACAATTTTGAAAAGAAATTTTCATAATGTCTTCCTCTCTAATGCATAATTGATGATAACTATATCATAAGTCTATTTTAGAAAAGAACCTTGCTCCTCAAAGTTGATCAAATAGATCTCCTATTTGGGGTAAAGGATACTTATTCTTAACAGTTACTAATTTTAGTTTATAATAATCTTTCACAATCTAAATCTTCCATCATGTTTCTTAACGAATAATACCGGAGCTCCCCAAGGTGATGAACTTAGTCAAAAAAACCTTTTTCCAAAAGGTCATCTAATTGGGTACAAAGTTCTGAAAATTTTAAAGGAGCCATTCGATATGGAGGTATAAAAATAAAAAGTGTATTGGGATAAAGATTGATACTAGACTCAATTTCTATGGAAGGGGGTAATTCTGGTAAATACTCTTGAAAAATGTCTTTGAATTGTTCCAACAGATTTGGAATTAAAGAAGAAATCTGGATTTGGAAATTTGAGGCTTTTTATGGACCTGATCCTTGAAACATAAAAGAACAATTATCTTCATTTTGCAAATGAATTTTCTTAGCTTGACAATCGATAGAAGCGTGATGTTTGGATAAAACATCCATTTCGATAATAATATCAAAACCACAAATATCTAAAATTATCTAGTTAACAAGGACGGTTCTTAGACCAAGATGAATCTTATAATTTCTATAACCTTGCGTTGGTGTAATGATTTCACCTATTGGTAACTCAATATCTAATGGAGCAGTTAAAGGTGTTGGTGATAATTATAATAATTTAGCTAGTCTAAGGCTAATAAAAAAATGCGTAGATCATGTATCAAATAAAATATATATCGTAAAATGTTGAAAAATGATGATACCTTCTATCATGTCAGGTGTATTTTGCATAGGTAGTATAGCATAATTCCTCCCACGACTCGAAATTGGCTTAATTCCCTTTATAGAGTTTGGCTTAGATTGATTTTGGATAGAACATAATTTGGATTTTGTGAGGGTTTATTTAGCTGAACGCGGATTGGAGTTTACTTTATCTTAGGGCATTGGGGTAAAATATGCCCTACGTCATGACACTCCTCATAATGGATTTCTGAAGGTTTTGTGTTATGACGAATCTGGGAATAAGCTTGTCCACTCGAGTTTGCATAAGGGTGGGGTCTAGTATGAGACGTAGTTATAATGACATGGTTATTCCTGATAGTTGGTGGTGAAGATCGAATTATGGTAGAAGAATTGTGTTCCATAATGGCCGCAATGTCAATCAATTGAGAATACTCACGGAGTTGTAATGGAGCGATTGAATTCTTAACTCTCGAATGTAATCCTCTTTCAAACTGCTTTCGTCTCTTTACCTCAGTATCTACATATTATAGAGCATAGTGAGATAATTTGGTATATCTAGCCTCATATTGGGCTATTCATAGGTTTGCTTGTTGTAATTTTAAGAAATCAACAATTCATTGATCTCTCTCAGTCTCGAGATAATACATTTTTAAGAAAGTCTCCTAAAATTGCTCATAAATAAAATTAACAACATTCTGATTACGTAACAATGCTTGCCACCAGAAACTAACTTCACCTTCAAACATATACGCAACTAAAGTTACTCGGAGATTAGTAGTTATAGATACTCCATTCAGAATTTTCACAATCTGGAGCATCCATTTCTCAGCTTCATTAGCACTTTGCTTTTCGAGAAAAGATGGGGCTCATTGCCTCATAAATTCTTTAAGAGCATTCATTCTATGAATTTGTTTAAAAACATCCTCTAGAATAGAATGAGTTATTTGTTGTTGTTAGGCTAAAGCAGTAATTCCTGAAAACATCACATAATTCCTTTATTTTGAGTCTGTTCATATTGAGTTCCAGCAGAGGGAATTCGAGTACTAACCATCCTAAAAGTAGAACAGTTTAAATCATAAGAGTTATAAACAAAATTAAGTAACAAGCCTATAATATTTCACACAAAGAGTTATATGGTACAATAGTATTATACATCATAACCTGTGTTAGTGTAGCCAAAGTTATAGTATAGCATACATTCTACTATATTTTTACTATATATGACTCATACTAAAATAACTTTTAACTTTGGATTATTTTAAGTGGGGACAACATCATCATCACTGTAAGTGGACTCTGGGCTGACTAAGTAATCTCTCGGATCTGAGCCATCAGTTAAGTCGTCTGCTGTACCGAAAGAATAATTATCGTGTATTTCACCATTAGATGTAGCCTCAGGGTACATCGGTGGAGTTGGCGTCTCATCTGTAAATGCCAGATTGATAGCCTCTTGGAGTATTACCGGATCATTTGCATAAAATTCTACCTTTTTCATGACTTGCATTTCTCCCAGAACTCTATTGGTCAATACCAACCTCTTAATCTCATTAATTGAGCCTACCCAATCCTCCTCGACCGCACGAATCATTTATCTTAATCTTTCTAAAGCTTCTTTTCTAACTCGGGTTTCCCAATGATTGTCTGGTTCGAGGTTTATATTAAATAGGAATGTGTCCCATGTGTCCATGCTGCAAAATTGAATTACCATATAATAATAGTAATAAAAGAAGTTACGAAAAGATAAAATAACTAATATCTTATTTGTTTCCCACATAGAATGCTAACTCGGCGATATGTTTAGATTTAAAACATGCTCTGATACCAACTTGTCACATCCTGCCTTTTGATATGAATGAATAAGAAGTACACATAAAGAAATGAATCAAACCTAAGGTGGAATAACATAACTTTATTCATTATTAAGTAGGGTTACATAGGGTCATACCACCGCAGGGGTGAGTTACATGTTTTTAGTACAAACTATAATATAGAAAATTGAAAAGCGCCATTCCTTGCTCCCATCCGACTTATTCTCTGCCTACACAGTCACATACTCAAATAGGTGACCGGTTTCTGTCTCTAGTAGGGAAGAGATATTATCCTCTTTCTTCGGGCGCATCTGGAGAAGGATGGAATTTGCACAAATATGATAAGAAGGTTCTACCAGTTCTATAACAACTATATAGGTATAGATGAGAGTTGCAGTGTGTATAGAAACAATGTTTAGCAATGCTAACAATAATAAGCTAATAATCCCATACTTATTAGTTTTTAAAAGAGCATTAAAAGTTTTGGAGTTAATAATCCCATACTTACTAGTCTGTTTAAGAAAATGAGGTTATTACCAGTTTATTTAGGATCGTCTAAAGAAAGTCAAAGATTCTTGAACTAATAATCCCATACTTACGAGTTCACTAAAGGGTATAGAAGTAGTCAAGTCATTAGTAAAGCCATAATAATAAGTAATCAATAATCAACCCAAAACCTTTGGGGAAAGTAACCTGATATGCACACAATTAAAGTGGCACTCATATGTATGTAGCAATAATCAAGTCTCTTAATTATCTGAGGCCATTAGGCCAAGTAGAAAGTTTCGTGGGATAACACATAAGTCTACTTCCTAGCTAATGCTAATACTTATAGTAAAATGCAACAAAAGTGCAAGGGTAACTGAATCACTATGAAACATGATACAAGTTATTAGATAAGAAGGGTTAAAATTGATCCTTAGTTTAAGTTTAAATACTGGTGATAATTCAAACATCGATGATGGTTAACAAAATATATACTATGGTAGAATAATAATAATATGGACACATTAAGAGTGAATATGAGTTATCAAATAGTGATATCAATAGCATTATGCCAAATACGCAAAATATACTATTGAAAAGGTAGGAAAACACCTACTTTCTCGGTATTCGATCGGCTTTATATCACGTTAGGATATTGGGAAGAGCTGGAGCTTGATTTTCTATATATAATGTTTGGGTATGTAAGTATTTGGGATTTAGTCAGTCAGTTTTGTACTAAAACTATATCTTTTAAAGTTTCGGGGATTTATTTGTAATTATCTTGGGACTTTAAAATACTGAACTTAAAATCATTATTGAACTTTGGTGTAAGATACCATTTATCTTAAAATATTTTCAAGTATTCATAGACAAAATTTGGGGATCAAATTCGTAAGTTGGAAAAGTTGAGAGGGGTCAATTTGTAAATTTGGAAAAATATTCTTAAGTTAAAACCTTAATTTTTTATAACTTAAGCAAGTAATATCCAAACATGGCCTTACCTTATACCATTTTGACCAGAAAAAGTTAATAAAAATTTTGGGAAAAAAGCAGAAATTCCTGATTGGTCACGCGTCCTCACGCACGTGGTCAAAGTTCTTAGTAAAAGTCTTCAACCTCTTGATTTTGACTTCTAGGGTTTCAATTTTTTTTCCCTTGATTTTATCCTTCATTGTTATACCATTTGAGATGATTTCTTAAGCAACCCAACCTAATTTTTCACGATGAATATACGTTTTGTAGATTGATATTTAGTATAGCTCAAGATTCAAAACTGTGTTTTGCTAAAATTTTGACCTGGCATTCGTGGATTTCTAGAGTATGGAAAGGTTCTTATAAACTTGGGTTGGTTTATGCTATATTTGAGAGTATGTTGGTTTTGGTTTCAAAGATTAAGATAGATTATACATGAAGAATTTCGAATTTTCAGTTTTTGAGTTCAAAATACACATTTGATCGATTTGAGCTCTGTATGAACATTCATGACTTTTAACCATTACACTCGAGATCCTTAGGTTACAATGAAGTTATATATAGCTTCAAATCAATGTTTAAGGTATTGTATCAAGATTCACCATTAGAGCTCAAGCTTTAATGGTGTTTCTTCCTGTTTTTCTATCCTAAGTTATTCTATAAGCAAAAGCTTACATATTATGATTGTTCTAACTATGTTAACTACACAGAAGACCATTGGAATTGAAAGAACTGTAAATTAAGCATAAAATCATAAGGTACCTAATTTGAGGGGATTTTCGAGTTTTTGAACTGGACTGTAAGGTGTGTTTTTACCGCTGAGTTCGTGGGGGTAATTATACTACATCTTCAAGAGATTTGATTGGTGCCTTTAGGTGGTGGCTTTTAGGCAATTTATGTATTGTTTTCATTATGAGTAAGTGTAGTGAAATTGTTTACATGGTGTGTTCATGTATAATTTAACCTCTTATGCTGATGTGTAGCACTAGGTGGATAAGGATGTAACTATAATTAAAGAATTTTCCAAGTTTGGTCCTTAGTTGGTTGTATAATTACTTTTATAGCCTTAAAAAGTATACTTTTTGTAAAGTATAGGGGTATTTTGGTAATTTTAGAAATTTTCTAGGGTTAAAATTGTTTTTTATGTTAATTAAGGTCTATATGATTAATTTGATGTAAAGTGGGGTTTAGGGGTTAAAAATACATCAAGTTATCTTACTTTGAAACTTTCAGGGACTATTTTGTAATTTTTTAAAACTTCAAGGGGTTTAAGTTAATTTAGCAAAAGTGTAGGTTTCTTAGTGCAGATTCTTTATTCTTAGAATATTTTTTATTTCGCTCACATTATAAGGGTTTAAACAATGTCCGTAGATAATTTAGGATTGAAAAATTCCTGGTTCTTACAAGTATGCCGCATCTCACTACCTTTTCTCATGTTTTCCAAATTTCATTATGATTCTACTTCCAATAGATTTCCAACTGGTATTCCTCGTTTAATTCCCAAACGAAATTGATTTTACAAAGCCTTATCTTCAAGTCCAAGAAATTACATAAAGATGCAAATGCCCCTAAGGTTTATTTCAACCTCTCATATTACATAATCAGTAATTCAACGGTCAAAATATTCATTTAATTATCCAAAACAACCCAAATTATTTAATTAAATTTTTTTCTAATTTAATTCAAATTCTAAATTCGTAAATCATTCGAATTAAGTAGCTCATTTAATTAACTAATCCGGTTCCAAAAACATAGGGTATTACACAGAGATTGTCACATTTGGCTTCTTATTGGGAAAAAAAATCAAACTATGATTCTCCTCAGAGGTAGAGCCAATAACTACAAGAGGTGTGGGGGTCAAAAATTTTGTGTGTAACTCTTTGAAGCCATTATAAGTCTTGGAGAATATGAAAGACTGAGTATTAGAGGTAATATGCGAGAAAAAGGAAATAAGGTTTGAGAATTTTAATAACAAGATGTGTGAAGAGAACTCGGAATCAAAAGTCATTCCTTATTGGTCTTAGAAGTAATATTCATTACTCCTCCTAATAAATCCAACCTTTCAATCAATCTGACTCTTCACCTGATTCATTATAACGACTAGATTTCCTACAGAGTTTCTCTTAAGAAATAATCGTCATGTAAATTACTAGAATACCCGCTTAAATTGTTTCACTAACTATTGTCCCTTCTATATTTTGATAGAAGCAATAAATGACTATTGATGATGTCAAGTAAAATATCTAACTTCAAACCCATCTATAAATGAAATATATTCCACACCAAGATAGAATAAGGGATTTAAATCCCCATACATATGACTAGAAACCTTAGCAATAAGGCATGAACCTGAATTAGAAGACTCGTATCACATCTTATTGGGGGAACAATGGATCAACAACCACACAAAAAATCATGTTGTCATCTAAGACAAAATTCAGGTACTTCATCCCTTTTACAAGTAGCCTCGAAAACCTATTCAGAAGTTATGAAAGGCACTCCATCCTCCCTACAAATAAATACAATGAACTAGACATAATGGTATATCAACATAGGTCCAATTTAGACACTATAGGCATATAAAAACCTCTATAACTCTCCCTAAATATCAGTAGGACCTAGGAATGATGACCCATGTTTGAAATATCTTCAATACCTAATTCCGATAACAAAGGGTCAGGGATGCTCGCAGATAATAAACCTAAGTGCCCTTAGTCATTTTGACAGGTTGGTGAGAAAGTACACTCACTATTTCATCAACACTCATTCACTCAATGTAATATGTCCTAGAATTTAATACTCCAAAAATTTGACACTACCAATTTGAAACTGTTTCCATCAACACTCCACCTCTATACTATATTGGTTGAGATGAGGGGATGTCTACTCTTGTCAAATATGTCCCAGCTCATTGGCCTAAGCAACTATCTATATAATGGAAACTTTGGAGAAGAAAGGGATTGTATCCAAGTTATTATAAATAGGATTATAGGATATATCATATATCTTTCATATTTGTAAATGAGAAGGACCACTTATTTCCATTAGATTTTATTCAAGACATTACACCTAAATTTCCTAGAGATATTTGAGTCTCTGAGTCCTAAATGATCCAGTAATACTTAGAGAATTCAGTCATCTACTTCCCAATGGATCTATGATCATTATAAAGACCTAATACTACTTCATACCACCTTATCCAATAATGTTAGAGCGGCTACCCCATAATCTGTTGATCACACGTATAAATCAAACTATAAAAATATAATTACTTGAATAAGATAATCCCATAAGGTATAATTTATACCTTTTAGATCTTATTTTTTTATCTCATCTCCACACTAACAATAATTGAGAACATGGGCTCGATGTATCTCACCATCTTCTATTGTGTTCCCAATAAGACCTTTCATGAACAAAGTGTGGGATTTTCCTTCGTGATCACCTATTACTCTATCATTATAATTGCAACTCCATTCCTTAACCCAAATATTATATTTTAAAATCCTTATTGTTAATTACTTAATTTTCCCGATGTTAAGGTTACAGACACTCATTAATAAAATGAATTACTAACAACTTATTTTAGTTAACGTACTTAAGTCCTTGACCGATCAATCTTAACTTATTTATACGTTCAAGTTATCATAATCCACCTATAGGGCTAGACACATATAAGACTTATAATAAGCTTAAGGGGTTATCACTAATATATACACAAAGACATGTATTCCTTATGTAAATAGCTTTCACTATACAATAATCACCACTAGACAATCTATAAGGTTTATCAATACAATCAAGAATATCACCCAATAGGTCAAAGTCATAACTTGTGCATGTGTCCATACATAAATCACAATTAAGATCCTTAAATAAACATAATAATCATGATGTGTACATTGCATTATAAAATTAGTACAAAGACAATGACCTCTGAGGACACCATAGTTAGATCCTTGGTCATTCTAAGGATTTGTAGTCTTTTACTCTCCCTCATCTAGATGATGAGGTCCTAAGACACACTAGAAACCCTTTAGAGCCAATTTTTAGTCCTTATTGGCATTGGCTATCATAATAGAGGTCCCACAAAAAAGTTGATTACCATTATTTCAATCTTGAGGCAATCAATCACTCATTCTTACACTCAAACTTTTAAGACCAAGCTCATAGACCGTGGGCAAGAAGCCCCATGCCTCAGACGAGTTCAATAAACCTTCGCCTAATAAGAATTGACCTTTGTTTGTTTCCTAAACCCTCCTTCAATGATTAATTCCCTTTTATTTCAAAGGGAAAAGTTCATACCATCTTAAGATGACCATAGTCACCTCAAAAAACCTCAGACGTCTAACCAAGTCTTTGTAGCTTCTCTAGAGGGTATGTATAAGGTACAAAGATTGTTCTACCCACCTCCACCACTATCATAAACTAGCATTTAATGATCTAATCTTCATTTAGTTCTTATATCAACGGCCATACACCACCTGCAAGTCTTTTACCAACACTCCACCATGCTACTATAGCCGTCAAACCTCAGTTCGGCTCTGCCTAAGTCGTTGGATTCCACCCACTCTATCTCTATGGTAATGCCTATATATTGAAGGATTGTGTAAGGATAAAGATCATATGACAATCCATAAATCATCAATAAAACACTAGATCATCTAGAGAGCCCTTATCTTTTTAGTATTTATCATTTAGCATTTGTTAATCCATGGTTAAAAAAATATAGTAGATGGATTGGACAACTTACAACCTCTAATATTTGTGTTCTCTGTGGAGCCTAAACTAAGATAAAAAAATCCCTTGAGGAGTCCATTAGTTACTCCGAGAGGTTATTTGACTAGTGACAGAGACTTCAAAAACCTCAAACTAGCTTGGTCAAATCCTAAGAGCTATTTGTATTGTAATACTCTAATTTACAACTTGGCACACAAAGCAAAACCATTCATAGTGGATGTAGGACCCTTGGATGATGTTACAAACCACTCTATTTTTATGTCTCTCATTTTGACACACCTCCTCAGTAATCAGTTTAATTTCCTATGAGTAGCATCTATTGGTTTTAAAGCTCTTCAAAAATTTTCAATAACCCATTATTTTGCCTCTATTTGTGGGAAAGATTGTCTCCTTGAATGAAAAATCCAAATCAAGTTTCATCTCCCTCGAATATGACAACTAATGCCAATTTGGCACGCTCCTTGAAAGATCTAGAGACTTTACAGAAGGATATCCAAGAGCAACTGAATGATGTTCTCTAAAGGCTTCCCCTACCCCCTGTGGTAGAGGAACTTACTGATCCAGAATACAACGAGACATCAAAAACCATATCGCTTGACCTGAAAGAGAAAATCACCCTGAAGCCATAGCCTAAATCCGCCAGAGGTCAGTGACTCGTATTCTTGTAAGAGACCGCTTGTCACTCCTCGTTAATCAATCTCAAAGAGGTTCTAGGGTCGTTAGACCCTGGGATAATGAGATCAAACATTATGTCACGCATGATTCTCATTAGAGAGAGAAAAAATGATTTTATTAAATAAAAAAATCCAAAACTAAAAAATATTACATAAATCATGGTTTGAGTTTATTTCTCTAACATATGGTTGGTAATGTTTGTATTATTCATCATTATACATAATATACAAGAGATGGACGCTTTAACATTAGACATGGATACCTTAAAATAGGTACTAACTTTATATCCTTTTCATTGTCATTATTAACTCAAGATTACCTCCTCCAGCTCCTAAAATGATCATGTGGTGGGGCTAAGGTCTTAAATTTTATTTTATCCCAATATTTTAATTTAGAGTTTTATGTCCAGTTTAAGTTCTTCAACAATATCAATTCATATAACTTCAACCCAATTTCAAATCTCATAAAAAAATATTATATGCTCTATGATTATACTAAATACATGATACTCAAACTAACTAATACACATCAAATGAGAGGAGAGGACATAATTTATTTCTTGGTTTGGTGCAGGTGAAATCCTAAATTTGTCATAAATGACACTCATCACTTGATAATTCCCAATTACCCTTTCCAATCTTCAAGATTTCTCCTCTCCGATTGCGATCCAATTAACCTCCAAGTGTCTAACGTATCTCTAACTTCTTAAGTTTAGGTATTTATAATTATGGTAATATGTAGTCTTAACCTAAATTAATCTAAAAATATAACCAATAATAAAGATGGATTCTTTAAAGAGGATTCATCAACGTGTACTTTATTTTAAATTTGTGAGAATTAATGAGAACCCTCCGATCTAATCTCTATTTATATTATTCTTTTCTTTCTTTATTTCTTAATCGCCTCCACTTGTACCTTAATAATGTTGCCTCTAACCACTCCTTAATAAAATATTTTGCAATATATGCATTTAAAGGTAGATAACCTTAAAATCAATACCCTAAAATCGTAACAATTTTCTCTCCATATGTCTCTCAAAATCCTAATGACTCTTTGAACTACCCTACATCCAATGATTCAATTAACTATCAAATGATCCACGACACTCCACATTATTTACAAATAGATAAGATTATGTATAAGGTTTGCGAGGATATGTTATGTCGCATAGAAAGCGATGGCATAGTGGATTTTAGGGCGAGGGGGAGATAAACACATATAGCTGAAACCTACCACAAGATCAAAATATTTCCCTATCTACCCTACATTTAAAATTTATAGTGCCTTCATGCAATTTCTTTTCATTTTATCTTATTGTATTTGTAATTTTTTAGGCTAATATGTGAAACAAATTAAATGGGATCTAATTTCATTTTTGTTTATACAACATGATACAACCATCTAAGTTCGTTTATATTTCTTTCTCATCGCCTTTGTTTCTCATAAACATTATATGACCATCTCTTTATCTTATCCTTTTAGTGCCTCAATGCATAACAAACCCGTACACCATGCAATGGAAAAAACTATAATTCAATTATTAAAAGGTTCCTAGGCCCAATGAATAATGTACCACTACACTGATGTTAATACATCTATAGACATAATATATCATCATATAACACAATAACAAGCATTGAATCAAAAGTGGTAGCACCACATATGCCACCAAACTCTCGTAAGACCTAGTGCGTTGAGTTACCAATCAGGATATGGACCTTTCATTTACCCTTATTCCTACGTTGGAACACTTACGTGAATTCCATCAACAGCCAATCCACATCTTTATAACTTTTGGAAACTCAAACATGTACCAAAAAATTAACCATACCCTTGTTGTGTATAATATTGAACCACCAGTCAGTATACATAACTTCCTGATATAATGAATCACATCCTTTAATATATCCTCAAATGAGATACTGCATCATTAGCCACCCTGTAATCATAACATTCCATATATACTCACTTCAACCATCCATTCATAAACAATATCACAACATAGTCATACTCCAAGCCCATATATTTATTCAATAGATAAACACATCACGTTAATTATACCCATCAATGTCTACACCATAAGCTCGCATCCCAACATATGCAATAGTAAGTACTCTCACATATCATCCCTAACTATAATATCTCATTGTGGCACTATACTTTTTAATCGCCCCAGGTTAACATTATCAGATACATAACCCCACTATGATACACGTGATAGGAATCAAAAATTAAATATGACTTTATCAAGTCATACAAAATTTAAACATGTTCCCATTCCCACATATATGGACCTTCTCCTAATGAGGTGTCATGCACAAAACATACCCACGATAAAACTATGGCTTCCCCCGGGATCCAGCGTGGTAACAACAATGATGGTAAAATTGTAAGAACTAACTAAACAATCAATAAATCATGTCCATATTGTCCCAAAACTACTCTCAAACATATCCTAGCTACATGCCTATACCTAATGCATTTATAACAATATTAGTGAATCTTCCCTTGGGATATCCTCCTAAGAACATGGAAATTTGGTGAGATAATGTCTTAAAGGGGGTGGATAGGACATACATGGAATTAATCACTTATTAAAAATTTGCTTGTTTCCCAAACACAACAACAATTGAAAATTTTCTTGTTTAATCAACTTGTAATTCAAACTCACGCTCACTTAGGAAATTTATAAAACACTTCACCTTAAAATGATTAGATTCAATTTTAGTTCAAAGAAAGTGTTATGAGATCATTTAAATCAAATTCAAAATCTTTTGAGTCCAATTCCAACATAACAAGATGCTAAATCTACACCTAAATCCATTTAGATCCAAATTCAAGTTAATTTGTGATCAAGTGAGATTTATCCAATTTATTTCAATTGAATTTGAATTACGTGAGATCTAAACATCTAGTAACCTAAATCGATTGAAGAATTATGTGAGGATGTGTGTTGTTAATAAAAGTAAATGCAAGAATGAGCACAAAAAGAAGACTTATGAGGAAAAAACCCACATAGGGAAAAGATCTCGGGACAAAACAACTAATCCACTAGAAAAATGAAGATGTTACAAGATATCAACCATTTACCTAGTTTGAGTTACATTACAAGCTATCGATCCAACGACTTTTATTAAAAGATCATTTGTAGAGAGAGGATGATCCACTCTAATTAGATTCCACACATCCAGATTGGAGAAATCCAATCCAATTCTTCAGAACTTCATCTTGTTGACATCTCAACTGAAGATCTTCAATGTCAAATGATGAAGGATAGGTTTTCCTTTATAACCTATATATCTATAAGCTCTTATTAAAAGACCATTTTTATAGATAGAATAATCCACTCCAACTAGACTTTTTAGAGTGATGAAGGATAGGTTTTCTCTCACTCCAAGTCCGTGTGCAATAAGGCTTTCTAGCCGTGCGCACGGATATCGACCCTGGGCTAAAATAAGCATTCTGATCATACTTGTGTGCACGAGGTAATTTTATATCCATGCATACTTGTTATACCCTCGTGCGCACGCTTGATTAAATAAAATTCCCAAAATGAAATTTTGAAGGAAGGTAAATGATTCTGAATTAATCCCTTTGCACATGTTTGAAAATGTGGAATTTTGATCATAAAAAAGTTCACGCAATGTGGAAAAAAATGAAGAAAATGTGACACCCCGCCTACTAAAATACCGGGTGGACAGCCCATGATCAAAATAAAACGTTGGTCTTGTATGGCTCATTCTTAGCATCATTGTCGAAAACATTTTTAAAGTTACTAACCACCTAGTAATTTAAATAGACTAGTGCCAAATTTTATCTTTCATTAATTAACAACATGCGAAAATAAATAACAATTAAACCATCAACAAAAACTGATAATTAAATCCAACACAGGTGAATAATATAAATAAAGGTCACCGAATCAACAATCGGTTCAACAATAAAATACAACAGTAAACTAAAATAATAACTTGGTACACAAGGTCAAAAAAATAACTAAATACTAAATCTGAGGAGACATGCCCAAATGAGTACTGAAGTAAAGTTCCTACACTAGGAATGAATGAAGCGTCTATAGCAAAGTCCAGCAACTTCCACATGAGCTACAGTTGCGCATCCCTAGATAGATTCCTTACGCTGGCATTCCTGTGGCAGGACACCTAAAAGGTTTCGGAAAATATTTTGACACGGGTCAGAGCCCAAGTAAAATATTTTGAAAATATTTAGCAAGCAATTAATTGCAACAATTAAATATGCGTGCACACTCTTCATATTTAAGCTAGTGTCGCACTCGCTTGAGGTATAACTCACCCTTCATCTAATGTGCACACCTAACACTTGCCTTCTAACCTCACTAGTAAAGCTACCCCACCTAACTAGCCGTATCACACCTCTTTCTACCACACTACTCTAACCCGAGTATTCTTGCTTCGATTATTAAGTCATTTCCACATTAACTTATTAATCGATTCAACTATCATTAATTCATATAACGTTCACACTAGTTATATAAGAAATCCTCTTTTTAAGTCATATAACTTTAACACTAGTTATATAAGAAATCACCTTTTTAAATCATATAACTTTCAGACTAGTTATATAAGAAATCACCTTTTTAAATCATTTAACTTTCACAGTAATTATATAAGAAATACATTCACACTTATGTATTAATCCCGTATATAATTATCTACTTGTATTATATACATACTAGTATACTACAACATTCACACATATGTCAAGTATATAACCATTGTCCCGAGTAAGGACTCAAGATGTTTTCTCTAAAATGCTATCACCACAGATATACTCAATCCACTCTGATACCCGGAGACGGTTAACTCACCAAATCAGAAAAATAAAATAAGCGCAGCGGAGGCGGTCATAGTTCCTTGGGTGTGAGACTGAATCATACCCAAGACGTTTCTCCCCAAAAAGAATCACAACATATAAATACTGGATGCTATGACCTTGAAATTATAATCGCCCTGCATTCACTAGCCAGGGGATTTACCCACATTGCGCAACCTCCTATGATAGCACTAGAGGGGAATGTATTTCTATAAATATCATTCACATCGATATCTATAAAGCACACAAATATATATATATATATATATATATATATATATATATATACAGTCAGACTTTCCGACATACCTCCTAGCAACATACCTACCAACATACCCATTTTTTAAAATAGTAAAAAAAATAATTTTGAGATGATATTTTTTATATGGGTTCATGATATTTCAACGTGCCCCTGTAAAAAAATCAACTGAAAATAATGCTTTTTGTCATTTTTAAAAAATAGGTAAAAAAGACTGACAGTTTTTACACTATATAACTATTAGATTTTTTACCTATTTTTTAAAAATAATAAAAAAATGTTATTTTGAGCTGAATATTTTTACAGGGGCACACTGAAATATCATGAACCCATATAAAAAGTATTAGCTCAAAATTATGTTTTTTACTATATAAAAAAAATAGGTATGTTCATAGGTATGTTTAATGAGGTATGTTGGAGAGCCTCACTCTCTCTCTCTCTCTATCTATCTATCTATCTACATATATATATATATATATATATATATATATGAACATACCTATTTTTTTAAATAGTAAAAAACATAATTTTGAGCTAATACTTTTTATATGGGTTCATGATATTTCAGTGTGCCTATATATATACTATCACACTACCATATACATATATTAAATAAAGTCCGGCTAATCCATGCCCAACACCCGTATAACTATCCCAAAATACCAAAGTGTATATCCCGACTTGTAATTTAATTAATCACACATTAATTATATTCCATTCAAGTTGTGTCACCCAACTATAATAACCACACTCACTCATTCAGTCCGTAACTTTTTCTCTTAGAATTTGTTACACACAATCCCACTTTTTAGTTTAATACTTCTCGTTAAATTTTATACTCAATAATTTATTATATAACTCTATACTAAATTAAAACGGCTACCCCGTGCCTGACTCCCATAGCACTCAACCTAAACATAATTCGAGTCAAACCTCCGAACCTTTAATTAAATTAATTTCTACTCAATTAATTTTTTCCGAATGGTGTGACTCAACCATAATACTCGGACTCCTTAACTTTGTCCGTATTTTCCTTTTGAATTTATTAATCCAAATTCCTCTGTTTCTATTGGCACTCTATTTAAATAAAATATATCTAAAAATTCGCCTCCCAAGGCCCTAAATATTTTCTCCATTTTATATTTTCACTCAATTAAATCCTTAAAAAATCCAAAAGATAACAGGGGCAAAATCGACATTTCCAAAAAAAATCCTTTTCGTCATTCAAACGACGTCTGATGTCGTTCGAATGACATCCAGCGTCACTGGAATGACCTTCCTGGTCGTTCGAATGACCTTCCCTGTTTTCAGCCCCTTCGTCTTCCTCAACACATGGTTGCCATTGTTAACCAACCCAAGTCTATAACCTTGCGCCAGAACCTGCTTTAAAATCTCCCAGTGACAAATACGACTTTCAACAGTTTAACATCATCACAAATATCATCCACCAAATTACACAGGTCTGAATTCATTTTAAACACCTTCAATTATTTTCAATTTATAACAATCAGATCTAGACCCATAAATCGGATTACACAAATTTTATACAACTTTCTTCCCAAATATGGTTTCTCCAACATCAAGTTCACAAGATAAATTTCTGGGTTTCTAACATAGTTTATATTTGTACAACCCTTAATCCTATTTCCCCACCATTTAACAATTGAATTTACACAACATGTTAAATTCCTCAAAACCCATATTTTTTTGCAATAACCCACCCAAAAACAAACACAATTTACACCCCCCCATGATATGAATTGAAATATCGTAATTTAAATGAAAGAAAGTTTAACTACTTTCCAGAATAATTCGTAGGGTTCGAAATCCTTTGTTGTAGACGAAGAATTAACAAAGAACACACCACTTTCTTCTTAATTTGGCTCCCAAAAGCTCTCCTAATTTCTCCCTATTTTCTCCTTTGCCAAACTAGGATTTTCTTATTGAGTTATGTCTGCCACAAACTCCGTAATGTAGGTTTTATATCACAAATCCAGAAATTAAGCCTATGGGCCAAATTAAAATGACCCAAACACCCTCGGTGAGCCCGGTTATGCCGAAAAATGTCCCGAGACCCCATTACTACCTTCTGGTACTCTTTTCTGACTATCTCGACCTATTCGGAATCAACCGTGTACTCAGAATCACCATCCGAGTCACTTAACTAGAACCTCCAACCTCGACCTCAAATTATGACACACGTAATAAAAATATAACCCGAATAAATTAAATCTCAATTTACTAATTTAATTAAATCCTACAGATAAATTAAATCTTGTATCACCGAATTAATTAAATTCCATATCCTCAGAATTACGGGATATTACATACTTCCCCCCTTACAAAGGAATTTCGTCCTCGAAATTAAGATGAGTCTAGTACTCCACGCCTCGAATACTTCCCTACCCACATGCCTCTAATATTGCTACACATATCTCTGCCCCTTCTAATCACGAATTATATAAAAAATAAATCAATTAACCAGGGCACCCATACATCCTGTATCCGTGCTTATCCGCACCAATGTTACCCGGCTCTACTAGCCTTAATTGTAATATAACTTTCAACCCACAATTATAAACCACATATATGTATAATAACCAAGGTATCAAATCCATGTCCTAATGACCAAGCATCTCCCCATTTCCAACTTTGTCCTAATTTTCATGCGTGGGACGTCTCACAAAGCAAAATCCAAACAATGAACCTTCCCGATACACTTCTACCTAACATTGCTAGTCATTGAGATCTGATAGGCCCTCAATCCATAACACGTACTCCCAAATTCCCATCTCTTGACATAAAAGTAAACTCGTCCACTCTCATGTTACAAAGGACATCATACAATATAGTATCCCTTACTATCACTAATTTCTAAGCGCGAATCAATCACAAGCTATATCTCCCCGCTCGATAATAAATATATTCACCTTGAATTCCATCAGTAAACGTCACTCCCCGGGATTAAATATAACAACACAAACATTTTCTTATAAATCTATTATGCAACACACGATAATATATATACATGTATATATAGACTAGACCATCTTTCAGGTGATAACTAGCACAAGTAAATTATATCTCGAAACAACGAACAAAAAATCCCATCATACTATATACCATAGTCTAGACATCCCAACATAATTATCACTAACGTCTCGTATGTAACATACTTATCTCAAATTCAGCTCCAGACTCTAGGTGTGGCTATAACATACAGATATTTTTTATTACCCCAAAATTTGCAATTTAATTCTTCTCGATACTACCCCACCCATTAACATGTGGTGCATAAGTTTTCTCGGTGCTTCATTCACAGCACCCACTGGCTCCACTGGCCATATATCGTAATAACTCTTAGCTTAAAGTGTTTCTTCTACATGTTCAATAATTAACATTTAAAACCGATGCACTAGTATCCAACAACGTCACATTACTCCTAACGTTTATTAAGGTCCATGCGTGTAAAATCCCTGCACGAAGCTCAAAAGAACTTTCCCCAATGCACTATCCCCTAGCATTGTTGATCATCAAAATTCGTTGGTCCAAAGCATATAACTAAGATATCACCATTCTTATCTCCCGACACATTAATCAAATCGTCTATGCCCATATCTCTCAAGGCTTCGCACAATATGGCGCTCTCACTATCACTAAGTTTTTAGCACATAAACAATAATGAGTGTAACAACCCGCGTAATTAAATACCGGGTGGCCAGTCCTTTATCCAATTAATTTGAATTATTCAGTTGGATCATTCTTAGCATCATTGTCGAAAAATTACTTTTTTTGCTTTCATTATTAACCGCCTAGTAATTAATTAAGCTAGTGTTAAAACTTTTAATTTTAAATAAAATTCTTTTTTAACAATAGCAATCACTTATCATATAACCCAATCCACAACAATGAATAATAAATAATAACCATCACAACTTATTTAATATAACTAGAATAAACTTCCAAGTTTAAAACATCTAAATACAATAAACCAAGTCAAACCAAATGTTTCCAAAACTAACATAAGTAAAACTAATGACTGAGATAGAATGAAAATGACAAGGATCCATTGACAACATGCCATAGAAGAAAATGACTACAGTGTACAAGAATCAATAAAATGATGCGTCTAATCCAGGGTCCACCCTCCAAAGCATCCATAGCGAATAAATACGCGATCCTTTAAGTTGGGTGTCCATGTGGCTGGACACCTGATATAGAATATACAAGAGGGAAGAGAATATGCAAGAGAAAACGGGTCAGAGCCCGATTGTAAAAGATTTTAAAAATAGCAAGTGAATAAATGCTACAATTAGCAAATATTATATACATGTTAGATCCTCGGACTCTCACTTGAGATTCTCACTTTTCAACAAATGTGCACGCCTAACGTATTCTCAATTTATTCTAGTTATTATTCCCATTTTCACTAGATTATCTCATTGTATCAACTAACCATAGCCCTTATCTTTCCCCACGTATTTCATTCACAATACATGTAATAAATAAATATATTAATTCAAATCTCAATATAATTAAGTGTTCTCATACTTAATTAATTTCAGATTTCTTTATCTTTCACGTATACGTAAATCACACAGTAGGTAATATCACACACACACACACATATATATATATATATATACATTCACTCTATCATATATATATACCATACTACACCCCGATACACAGTTGTCGTGCACGCACTACTCTGCTATCTATTCTCAGTACATCTCGTCACTGTATAAAGGACTGTTGGTTCAGTATCTCACTTGAACCATCATGACAAATCACACATATTGGAGGCGAATATAGTTCCAAGCCTATGGGATACGCACATACTTACGCACACATATGACCTTCATCACTATCATTATCACAGATAGCCCGTACCTAGGTTTTATATTCTGAGGCACAAGTCAAAAATTTCCCCTAATGCTCATCAGGATATGGTTATCCTCAACGCGCAAACCTCCCGTCGATAGCAAGTAGGTTAGGTATGTCATACACACAAATCAGCATATAGGTATACACTCAACTTATATATATATACATACACACATATATATATATATACATACACACACATATATATATATATCAGTAATAAGGCATAAGAACATCCCATATCACAAGTCTCATAGGTAGTATACTTATATCTCGAATATCCTACGTATCATGGTATTTTAAACCTCAATTATATTATAAGTATTCGCTCCACCTATGTATATATATCAATAAATGGGTATACTCTCATCCCATAAACAAATCCCACGCGTAGTATATTTCAAATTTATCCCATAACTAATAATTCACATTTTATTCACATTTCCCATTACTCATAACATCTCTTATTAACTGAAAGGATTTAATTAATTATTCCAGTAGGTACCTTCAATTCATAATTATTGGTCCAACACCCAAACTCATTACAACAATCCCGGATTATATTTTAATTCCCAATAATCCTTTTTTCGATAAAGTTACAATCTGCCCAGAAATAAATATTACAATTTTGAGGCTTTTCTGCTATGATTTTGAAAAAACTTAAAACTAAAAAGTTGTGCAAAACGTGCTTTTATACAAAAATGATGAATCATCCTACCAAATTCCGCTTAAAACAATCCTAAAATTATCATACAATGTTCGTCCTTTTTTTTACATATTTCTACCTACGGGTTGTAACATAGTTCATCCTCAAAACCTCCACCAAATGATCCCAAACTCCTTATAATTCATCCCAAATGATATACCCAAGTATGTACATAATTTATATCATCAAATCATATCAAAATCATCATGGAATTTTGATGAATCATACTAATCTTATTTTAAATTCAAGAAAATCTACATGATAGAATTCTTTCTCAAGAACACATATAAAACTCAAATTCCCTCATCAATTAAACCCAAAATTTCATGGTGTTAATTCTAATTTCATCAAAGGAGTAATCCTAAATAATTTCCATTTCAAAAATCACGTCAAAACCATCAATTTTCCATTTCATCTTTGATTTATTGCTTTCATCAAAACCATCAAAGGAGTAATCCTATGTAGGATGCTTCCTCCTCCTTTCCAATCACTTTTTCGGTGGTGGTGCAAGGTGGTGCAACCCTTGGTTTGCTCTCAAAACCCCTCCTCTTCCTAGAGTTCTCTCCCTACTTCTCCTTAGTCTTTTGGTAAATAATCTCTTGGTTTAACACACTCTAATATTAAATAATAAAACTCCAATCCCGATGGTACTATTCACCTCCCCTAAAAAATGACCAAAATACCCCTCCAGGGTGTCCTTTTGGTTCCCAATTGACCATAGATCCAAATCAAACCCTCGGATAGACTTTTCTCCTTATTTCGACCCTTCCGGACTCATTGGCGTAGTCAAAATGACCATATGGATGACTTGAAAGTAATTTCCCTTTTTCCCTTTTAATTTAGTCCCGACACGACTCACACACGCGTCCTGGCTTAATTTTAATAATTCGCGTATTATTCACTCGCGACCATATAATCATATATTACTTTTATTCACTAAGTAATATTCAATATCAATCACATATTAATTTATTCTCTAGTAATATTCAATCCGGATTAATTCCAATTATTATTCATAATTAATTTCAATTAATCCCCATTTTACTTTTAATTAATCATATTTTAAAAGTCATTCAAATTACGGGGTATTACAATGAGCTAAATCCCCCCCGCTCAACGGTGAACCCGATATACCCTGAATCACATCAATAAAACTCCTTATGCACCGGGATCCAATATAAGTAAAAAAATATAATCTCTGAAGTCTACTTCATAAAAACATCGCCATGAGCTTGACCCTCTTTTAAGTGAGACATCTCAAAAATTTACATCCTGTCCTGGAAGAGCGAACACGATAGTTTTGCTATAACCGCCCACCATTGCTCAACAGTCCGTACCCAGGATAAAACCATGTCTCGAATATCACCTCTCAAGACAAGATATCCTCACAAAATATATCCTCTCAGTGTCCACACCTTATCCCCTGCAGATGGAACTAAAGAGAGCCCCGCTAACTCTACGGTGCATATACACACGCTGATAATATTAACAATAACTCTACTAAATCCGTTTCTCATGCAAAACTAGTACTAATAAATTACTGTGACTCGTTCGTGTCACACAAAACATACCCCAATCACCCCAGGGTAAAACTCATATTTTCAATTGCCAATAGCACTCGCGGTTCAAATGGTTCCTGGACATAAAACCCTCATCCTAACCAAACCATAACAGTTTCTCCTACTGGGCATCCCATTCCATGTCCTCCAATTCGCTTCGGACAAGATCCACACATATGTTTCTACTCTTTACACATAAGACATATTTGTGTGTCATTTCCCTTTCCCTGGCCCCCTGGCCATGTAGGGGTTATCCTCCTCACGGACTTAGTAGACTTGACCCTAATTGCTACCCTCGTTGTCCTTTTGGCTCTGTTGGACCTATGGGACTCGTTGTTGGCCTTAATGGCCCTAACTGAATCCACCGTCAGCTGGTCAAAATTCTATTGATCTCAATTCTTAAAATGGGTTGTCTACTGGGCACCCCCTCCTGTGGTGCCTCACTTGAACTGTTAAATTCAGTCTTGCTCTTCAATTAGGTTCTCCAACTCTCTTGACTCCCTTATCATAACATTGACAACTATGGTACCCATTGTGCTATCTGAATTTCCCCATCCATGGTTGCATTTTATCGTCCGTTACAGACCTTTTTAGTTCTCCATATTTTCTCGTCGGGTACGATGTTTTCTAAACATGTCAACTTTCCTTCATGACCGACCACTGTACGAACCTTCTGAAATAAGTATTGAAATCTCCTATGCCTCTCTATTTAAACAACCAATGAGAGGATTTACGGTCAAATCGCACCCCAAATTCCTCGTTATTCATGGTATTTCTCCATGGTTGTGGTGATTGACTCCTACCACTACAACGACACTCTATGAGATAAAATTTTGCCCGAAATTTAATCATAGGTTCCACTGCACTCCAATCTACACAATATACCTTTAGGTTATCTCCTTCCATTGATCCATCACACTCCCTCTCTTTCCCGAATCCTTACAGATGGCTCTTCGAAAGAGTTCATATGACTCCACTGATTAAGGGTGAAAAATGGCCTGAGTCAAGCGCCGATCAATGTTTTCTGTTCACCGCCATAATACAAAAACCTAAATTACGACTACACTTGCGATACAAGTGTAGTGGTAAGTCGGGTATCGAAAATCCACAGAGACGAGTTGCTATAATTTATAAGGTTCAGTATTCCTAAATAAAAGTGTAAAAGATGATTATACACAAAAAGGAAAAGATGCAAAAAGGGAAAGATTAATCTAGGCATGTATTGAAACTATACTAATAAAAGCGGTAAAAACTATAGGTTGCGTCGAATATCCTGAACCCGAGATAATTAGTATAAAATAGCTACATGGGTCGACGAGTTATTAAGGCTGCGTCTCGTTTCGACAGTTAATTGAATCAAGAGTTGTCATGCCCCTAAATTCTCATAAAAGCCTAATAAGATTTTGGAGTCAACAACTACCCCGAAAATTATGCATGCAAGGTCGTAAGCACGAATCATACATGATATACCCCGTCAAATATCCTAGGCACAATAACTAGTACAATGCACTCGAAATAGACCCATAAACTCCATCACCAAAGCAATGCAACATGTCAACCCGGGGTGAGTTCAATCCGACACAACCTAGACTAACTTAGCTAGAAAGTATATTAAAAATGTGATAAATCTACACTAGAAAGCAACAAAAGAAAGCATGTAAACCTAATTATGAAAGAAATAAATAGGAAGAAATAAATATTAACTAGGCGTGGAAATTAATGGAAGCAAGTAAACAAAGCAAAAATTAAAGGAAGACAACTAAATTAATAAGATTACATACATCAAAGTGGGTAAAACACCCAAAGGAAATGGAGTAGGGAAAAATATCCTTACAAACCCTAAACCTAATGTAAAATGTAAGATAATGAACATAGAAAGCAAAAATTCGTTTATATAGTAAGTGGAAAAGAAATAAAGGAAAAAGAAAAGAAAAGAAGAAAAGTGCAAAATATCTGCTATACGCGGTCGACTGCGCCTTCAATTAAAATCCCAATGTCTCCTTTCCATGGCAAAGTCCAAAAGCGTAGTCGACCGGGCCTTTAACCGCGGTCGATTGGTACTCTGTTTCTCAGCCTTGTTTGGTTCATGAAGAGGGGGAAAAGGTTACAAATGGAAACGGCCATAACTTCACCATCCGGACTCCAAACGACGCGTCGTTTGTGGCCACGTGATGCTAACTCAACGAACTACACATCCGTGGAAATTCCATGAGTCGAAGATGAAATATGAATTGACTAAAATGCCCTTGAAGTAGCATTCGAGGACAGAACTTCTCTGAAATGCAACCGATCCTCACTTTTAGCGCTCCAATACCTACAAAAGCACAATTAACCCCTGCAAAACATGTATATATCCAAATAGGAGGTTGTCTGGTTAATAAGCATAAATATAGGCATTAAGGACCATAAAATTACTAGAATGCATAAAGATATAGGGCGGAAATATGCAATATTTGTGTCGGTTCACACCCCCTAACTTAGACATTGCTAGTCCCTAGTGATGAAATAAACAAAACCAGTCCACAGAAGGCGATATAAGACGTATATATGCATCGAAATATAAATGCTACTTTCGTAGGGAACACGATTGCATTTAGCATATGCAAGAAGCCGTTAAACCCCTAGGTTATCCTAGTGGACGAGTGTTGTCTCGTGAGGGTTTTCAAGGATGAAACCCAAAACATCATACAGTTTCCTCAAAATATGCCCAAACCAACGTGCTACAAGCCCAACAATAGCGAACAAGATTTCATACACATTATTAGCACAGTGAATGAATTCACAAAAAATTTCATATTATTAACATTATAGAATGCACCTCATAGAATTGAAACTTTAAAATGTGGGAGGGCAGCGAGCACATGCAAAGTATGATTTGGAAAAAAAATTATATAAATCGGATACTAAAATAAAACAAGCATAAATTCAATCCTCACGGGCATTACACTCATTGAGCGAATTCAGTCGAAGCAGGGAAGTAACACACGGAACATGCGGGCATAAAGAGTAAATGTAAATGGAAACTAGGCCGCACACATGTCATAAATGAAGAACGCTATATATAAAATGAAAAATGTAATATCCATATGAAAGATACCGCTCATTAAAGGAGGCAAAATGCATTTTCACTGATTATCAAAACTATTTCAACTTTTAAATTAAATTCACCCTAAGATCACATAGGACTTGTATAGGATTGTAATGTAGTCTAGTCTAGGGTATGAAACGAAGGATATAAATGTATGGATTCAAAGTGTTCGGAGACGAAACACCAGAAAATGAGAAAATGAGGGCAAAATCAAAATTGGAAAATAAGTTCCAAACAAGTATTAAATATAACAATGGGGAGAATAATCAAAGCTTATTGAACTATACACACAACATATACAAACTTCCTCTTTCTTTTCTTATCTTCTTTTTCTCTTGGTTTCTTTTGTTTTCTTTCTTTCTCTTTTTCACTTTTTCTTCACTTTTTCTTTTCTTTACTTATCATACTCTCATATGCCTAAATTGCAACCACAACATAACAAACATCATTCAATCCCAAGTAACATTCCAAATAAAGGTATGGAAGGTGTATGTATGGTTTAAAACTCCAATTTAGAGTTGGTTATGGGATTTGGGGTTATGAAACTAAAGGCTAGTATTTAGGCTCAAATGGGTTGACTAGGGAATATGTAAAAGGTGAGGTCAAGGCTCATATGGGTAATATAACAAAGATGGCCTATGATCATTTCCTAAAGTTTACGCAGTTCTCGAGTCAAAACAATATATGAAAATCATGATCAAGTAACACATTTCAAGATATAAACTTAATTAATGAACGATCAAATGAAAGAATAGAGAGATTACCAACGAATTCAACGTTTTCAAAGAGGAAAGAATAGTGTATACACTCACAAATGACCAAAGGTACAAATCTTACTCGGTATAAGTATATATAATACAACAAAAGATTATCGAGTTATAAAAAGTCTTAAACCAAATCAATAGAGCAAGAAATGTGCATGTGATCAGGGGCTTAAAGTTTAACTCATGAAGTTAATCATAATATCAATAATCAGGACAAAAGTCTAGTAACTTCTAAAATCGAGAACATGCATCATTGAGTTGTCTATTGGATCGGGAAATTATTGAAATTTATCATTGGAAACAAAGGGAAAATGCCCAACAAAGAAGAAAAAAGAAAGAAAATCTTTTGAAAATTTTTAATTTTTCTAAGAAAAGCATACTAAGTAACTAACATAAGAGCAAAAACATGGACTAAATAAAGAAATGGATAGAATATCCCACACCCCTAACTTAAAACCTGACATTGTCCTCAATGTGAATTAAGAACCAAGTTAAAGAGAGGAAAAGAGCAATATTACCCAATATTGGAGCGATCCCCATAAGAACAAGTCCAAAGAATCTATAAAACAAGTTAGTACCGAGCATAGCAAAAGAAAATAACAAAAAGTTAACTAATTACACTAGACTAAATT
Source organism: Sambucus nigra (assembly GCA_949130495.1). Taxonomy (NCBI): domain Eukaryota; kingdom Viridiplantae; phylum Streptophyta; class Magnoliopsida; order Dipsacales; family Adoxaceae; genus Sambucus; species Sambucus nigra. The sequence goes on along the minus strand of OX422216.1, from coordinate 94,076,845 downwards.
AAAAAGGAAAGAAAAGATAAAAAGAAAGAAAGAAAAAAAAGCTAACTATATACAACCTACTATTTAGGCTTCACACTATCTGTACACTAGAAGTCCAAATAGCTGAGGGTCCACTATGAAAACAATTTAACTTTGGGGGATAATGAGTGTACCCTCACTCTCAAGCATGCCTTTCAAAAAATATGAATTTCGTTTGAACAACGGAAGGCATGTGTAAGGCGGAAGAAATGAACCATTGGCAATTAAAAGTTTTGGAGGGACGATGGGGGATTTAGATTGAACGGGTAACAAAAACATGTGGGGATTGAGAAAAGCCGATAATATCCTCGCAAAGATTTTGAAATTGAATTGGGAGGTGGCACACACGAAGGCAAAGATGCGTTCATGGAAGGCGACTTGAGCAAGTACTCCTCATTGGCGAAAAGGTTTAACACATTCAAGTTTGAAACTGATCCATCGGGTACTTGTGATGGTGTGATAACAGAGAATGAAAATAGGGAGGAAAGAAATTCAAACTCAAGAGATGAGTCATCATCGCTTGAAGATTGAGTTTCGAAGGAAATAAGATCATTTTCAATGAAATGTTCTTCTTTGGGGGCCAAAGAAGAAATCATTTCATTGAAAATGGATAGTACGTCCATTTCATCCACACTTTCAATATCTATTACGCAATGGGCAAAGTCGACAATGATTTGTTCCAAAGTAGGCACAAAATCCTCATTTGGTTCAAAACATTCCTCGACTTCAAATGTCTCGGAAGAAAAATCATCGTCGGATTCAAATAATAAATCCAATTCATGTTCCCAACAACGATTTTCTTCCCGATAACGATTTTCAATTTTCTCATTCTCAAGCATAAGCAAGCCCTCGCCAAAAGTCATAGGCCAAGGCACGAATTCTTAAAAATGCGAACTTTGAAAATTACCATCGGACTTAAACTTAAACTCATTATTATAAGAATTTTGAAAACTATTGCAATTCATTTCAAAATTCCTATTATAAGGAATTAGAGGCCCAAAATCATTATCATCATCGTCAAAATTGCAATAACCCAAGTTTTGACTTTCGTTATACTCGCCCAAAGTCATTTGAGAATTTATAATTTTTTGGAACTCTGAGTATTGACCGAAAGTCATAGAATTACGCTCATTTTGAGAATTATAATAAAGATTACCGAAAGAATTGGAATAAGACATGCTTACCCCAAAAATGGCTCGAAGTGACGAATTCCACAAAGTACATGCGCGCGGGAAACTCAAGCATTTCTTAGCACTCAATTGCAGAAGTCTTACAAAAATGTTAGGCAAATAATACAAATATAAAGAGAACACTACGAAATACTAAATCAAATAAATTCTAAAATAAACTCCTCCCCAGCAACGGTGCCATTTTGATTAAGGGTGAAAAGCGGCGCGCGTCAAGCGCCGATCGTTGTTTTCTGTTAACCGCCTTACTACAAAAATTTAAATTACGACTGCACTTGCGATACAGGTGTAGCGGTAAGTCGGGTATCGAAAATCCACAGAGACGAGTTGCTAGAATTTATAAGGTTCAATATTCCTAAATAAAAGTGTAAAAGAAAAATATACACAAAAAGGAAAAGATGCAAAAAGGGAAAGATTAATCTAGGAGTGTATTGAAACTAGACTAATAAAAGTGGTAAAAATAATAGGTTGCGTCGAATATCCCTCACCCAAGTTAATTAGTATAAAATGGTTACATGGGTCGACGAGTTATTAAGACTGCATCTCGTTTCGACAGTTAATTGAATCAAGAGTTGTCACGCTCCTAAATTCTCATAAAAGCCTAATAAGATTTTGGCGTCAACAATTACCCAAAAAATTACACACGCAAGGTCGTAAACACGGAGCATACATGATATACGCCGTCAAATATCCTAGGGGCAATAACTAGGACAACGCACTCGAAATAGACCCGTAAACTCCATCACCAAAGCAAAGCAACATGTCAACCCGGGGGTGAGTTCAATCCAACACAACATACACTAACTTAGCTAGAAAGTATATTAAAAACGCGATAAATCTACACTAGAAAGCAACTAAAGAAAGCATGTAAACCTAATTATGAAAGCAAGAAATAGCAAGAAATAAATATTAACTAGGCATGGAAATTAATGGAAGCGAGTAAAAGAAACAAGAATTAAAGGAAGACAACTAAATTAATAAGCTTACATACATCAAAGTGGGTAAAACACCCAAAGGAAATGGAGTAAGGCAAAATCTCCTTACAAACCCTAAACCTAATGTAAAATGTAAGATAATGAACATAGAAACCAAAAATTGGTTTATATAGTAAGTGGAAAAGAAATAAAGGAAAAATAAAATAAAAGAAGACAAGTGCAAAATATAGGCTATACGCGGTCGACCGCGGCCAGGAGGCCGATCGACCGCACCTTCTATTAAAAGCCCACTGTCTCCTTTCCACGGTAAAATCCAAACCGCGGTCGACCGGTACTCTGTTTCTCAGCCTTGTTTGGTCCATGAGAGGGGGAAAAGGCTGCAAACAAAAATGGCCATAACTTCACCATTCGGACTCCAAACGACGCGTCGTTTATGGCCACGTGATGCTAACTCGGTGAACTACACATCCGTGGAAATTCCATGAGCTTTATATGAAATGTGAATTGACTAAAATGCCCTTGAATTAGCATCCAGCGATGAAACTTCTCTGAAATGCAATCGATCCTCACTTTTAGCATTCCAATGCCTACAAAAGCACAATTAACCCCTGAAAAGCATGTATATATCCAAATACGAGGTTCTCTGGTTAATGAGCATAAATATAGGCATTAAGGACCATAAATATGCTAGAATGCATAAAGATATAGGGCGAAAATATGCAATATTTGTGTCGTATCATCCACCCCTTTACCGACTACACTGGGTGAGTCTGAATTTGTACCACCGTTTTCTATGATGATGCTTATGGGTACTACTATGCCCTAGTGATTATCCCAATACCATTTGCCTGAACAATAACCATGGTGACTTTTATTGCGGTCAACCTTCTCAGAATATTCCATGGTTTCTACTGAGCCTCTCCCCTGCAGTCCTTTCAACGATCCTTGTCGGTCGTCCAAATTATTCAGTGTATGAAGCCCAACCGAACGCGTACTTAAATCACATTAACTATACTTAATAGCAGGAGAATGTAAGTCGCATACGTAGGTAGAGGATTACAACAATCCTATAATAAGGCTCTATATCAAAGAACGCTACGCTGAAATGTAATAATCCCCGCAGATCCTAAGGACTCTAGAACTTGATGCCCTAATACCATCTGTGACACCCTGCCTACTTAAATACCGAGTGACCAACCCGTGATCAAAATAAAACGTTAGCCTCATATGGGTCATTTTTAGCATAATTGTCAAAAATATTTTTAAACTTACTAACCACCTAGTAATTTAAATAGACTGGTGCCAAATTTTATCTTTCATTAATTAACAACATGCGAAAATAAATAAAATTAAATCATCAACACAAACTGATAATTAAATCCAACACAAATGAATAATATAAATAAAGGTGACCGAATCAACTATCGATTCAACAAAAAAATACAATAGTAAACTGAAACAATAACCTGGTACACAAGGTCAAATAAATAACTAAATGCTAAATAAGAGGCGACATGCCCAAATGAGTACTGAAGTGAAGTTCCTACACTAGGAATGAATGAAGCGTCTATAGCAAAGTCCTGCAACTTCCATATGAGCTGCAATTGTGCATCCCTGGATATAATCCTTATGCTGGCATCCCTATGGCTTGACACCTAAAAGGTTTTGGAAAACATTTCAACATGGGTCAGAGCCCTAGTAAAATATTTTGAAAATATTTAGCAAGCAATTAAATTACAACAATTAAATATGATTGCATACTCTTCATATTTAAGCTAGTGTCGCACTCGCTTGAGGTAGAACTCACCCCTCATCTAATGTGCACGCGTAACGCTTGCCTTATAACCTTTCTAGTTAATCTACCCCACCTAACTAGCCGTATCACACCTCTTTTTACCACAGTACTCTAACCCGAGTATTCTTACTTTGATAATTAAGGTATTTCCTCATTAACTTATTAATCGATTCAACTATTATTAATTCATATAAATTTCACACTAGTTATATAAGAAATCCTCTTTTTAAGTCATATAACTTTAACACTAGTTATATAAGAAATAACCTTTTTAAATCATATAACGTTCAGGCTAGTTATATAAGAAATCACCTTTTTTAAATCATATAACTTTCACACTAATTATATAAGAAATACATTCACACTTATGTATTAATCCCGTATATAATTATCTACTCGTATTATATACATACTAGTATACTACAACATTCACACACATGTCAAGTATATAACCATCCTCCCGAGTAAGGACTCACGATATTTTCTCTAAAATGCTATCACCCCAGGTATACGCAATCAACCTGGATATCCCGAGACGGTTAACTCACCGAATCAGAAAAACAAAATAAGCGTAGCGAAGTTGGTCATAGTTCCTCGGGTGTGAGACTGAATCATACCTAAGACGTTTCACCCCGAAAAGAATCACAACACATAAATACTGGATGCTATGACCTGGAGATTATACTCGTCTGCATTCACTAGCGAGAGGATTCACTCACATTACGCAACCCCTATGATAGAACTAGAGGGGTATGTATTTCTATAAATATCATTCACACTGATATCTATAAACCAAATAAATATATATATACTATCACACTACCGTATATATATATTTAATAAAGTCCGGCTAACCCGTGCCCAACACCCATAACACTAGCTAATATACCCAAGTCTATATCCCAACTTGTAATTTAATTAATCACACATTAATTATTTCCCATTCAAGTTGTGTCACCTAACTATAATACCCAGACTCACTCATTTGGTCCGTAACTTTTTCTCTTAGAATTTTTTACACACAATCCCACTATTTAGTTTAATACTTCTCATTAAATTTTATACTCAATAATTTATTATATAACTCTATACTAAATTAAACCGGCTGCCCCGTGCCTAACTCCCATAGAACTCGGCCTAAACATAATCCGAGTCAAACCTCCTACCCTTTAATTAAATTAATTAACACTCAATTTATGTCATCCAAATGGTGTCACTCAAACATAATACCGAACTCCCTAACTTTGTCCGTATTTTCCTTTTGAATTTATTACTCCAAATTCCCCTATTTAGATTTTCACTCTATCTAAATAAAATATATCTAAAAATCCGCCTCCAAAGGCCCTAAATATTTCCCCCCATTTATATTTTCACTCAATTAAATCCTTAAAAAAATTCCAAAAGATAAAGGGCAAAATCGGCATTTCTAAAAAAAAATCCTTTTCATCATTCAAATGACCTCTGATGTCGAACGATATTCACCGTCGCTTTAAAGACCTTCCTGTTCGTTCGAACGATATTCCTTGTTTTCAGCCCCTTCGTCTTCCTCAACACGCTGCTGCCATTATTAACCAACCCAGGTGTATAACCTTATGCCAGAACCTGCTTTAAAATCTCCCTGTGACAAATACGACTTTCTACAGTTTCACATCATCACAAATATCATCCACCAAACTACACTGGTCCGAATTCATTTTTAACACCTCCAATTATTTACGATTTATAACAATCAGATCTAGACCCATAAATCGAATTACACAAATTTTATACAACTTTCTTCCCAAATATGGTTTCTCCAACATCAAGTTCACAAGATAAATTTTTGGGTTTCTAACACAGTTTATATTCGTACAACCCTGAATCGTATTTCCCCACCATTTAACAATTAAATTTACACAACATGTTAAATTCCTCAAAACCCATTTTTTTATGCAATAACCTACCCAAAAACAAACATGGTTTACACCCGCCATGATATTAATTGGAACACCGCAATTTAAATGAAAGCAAGTTTAATTACTTACCTAAATAATTGGTAGGGTCTGGATTCCTTTGTTGTAGACGAAGAATTGACGAAGAACACACCACTTTCTTCTTGATTTGGCTCCCAAAAGCTCTCCCAATTTCCCCCTATTTTCTCCTCTGCCAAACTAGGGTTTTTTTATTGAGTTGTGCCTACCACAAACTCCCTAATGTAGGTTTTATATCACAAATCCTGAAATTAATCATATGGGTCAAATTAAAATGACCCATACACCCCCATGTGAGCCCAGTTGTGCCTAAAAATGTCCCGAGACCCAATTACTACCTCCTAGTACTCTTTTATGACTATCTCGACCTATTCGGAATCAACCGTGTACTCAGTTTCACCATCCAGTCACTTAACTAGAACCTCCAACCTCGACCTCAAATTATTACACACGTAATAAAAATATAACCCGAATTAATTAAATCTCAATTTACTAATTTAATTAAATCCTCCAGATAAATTAAATCTTGTACCACCGAATTAATTGAATTTAATATCCTCAGAATTACGGGTTGTTAAAGACAAGTTTTAGGAACCCTAAAGTGCTTTATAAGGTCAATTACCACATTTGAAAAGGTCCAAAAATACACTCGAATTATCTAAATCTAAAGACATGCAATGCATGTTGGGCCTGACTCAGATAGAGGCATGTAAGAAAATTAAGCAGATAGACCCACAATACTTCTTAAGAATATGTTCTTGGATTAAGATAAAAAGTACTCAATAATTATGGAATAAAACATTTTGAAAAGAAATAAACTAAGAAACACTTTTGTACATTTTCATTCTCCGCCTTTTGCTATTCCGTGGCACAGTCCCAAAACATGCCAAAGGGCCAAAATACATGCAATTTCCACTATATACAATAAATTACCAACCATCAATCTACATCACCCACAAACTAGAAAGGACAACGTTGACTGATACTGAACAAAAAAAAACAGACTCAATGTACGATATCCGCTTAGATGCTCAAGAGTCTGAACCAATGATGAGATAACTGCAAAACTCAAACAACGTAAAATCATCAAGAAAATAACCGCAATTTGAACGTAAATCTCCCCCTGCGTAGGAACTCCCGATGAATATATGCACTATCATTGATAATTTTCTCTCCCCCTTTTCCCACGAATAAACAGAACAGAAAAGATAACACTAGGATAAGTGAGACCATAAAGCAAAAAAATGTGACAGATTATAACAAATATATGATAGGCAAGAATATGCTTATCAATCACATGCATGATATACCCCAAAAAAAATTCTCCCCCGAAATCACATGAAGGATAACCACAAAAAAATCATAACATATCAAGGGTATAGAGATATAGTCAATGATAAAGAAAGAATAACCATATGATAGCTATAGATAAACCACACAAGAACCACATGCTAACATCAAAGAATATGTACCATGATGTCTAAAAAGTTTAGCATGATAAAAATTCATAAATAAATCATATCTCAAACAAAGAAGCTAATTCTCCCCCTAAAATAAATATCTCTCCCCCGAAAGAAAATATCACTCCGCCTAAATCTATGCATTTAAAGAGAGAATCGTGAAATGATTAACAAAGAAAAACATATGAAAGATGTAAAATGTGATGGGAGTAAGAATATCACAATGAGATATCATGAAATCATAATGTAATGGACATATCATATATAATAAAACATGAGAATCTATAACAGGAACCAGATATGCCCAAATGTAGCATGATAAGAATCATGTGAAATAGATGAAGATCTATCATACGAATAAAAATCAGACCGGATACCCATGAAACATGGTACAAGATGAAGAATCAAGTACATACATCATCATGATCAACATCGCTACCAAAAATAACACAAGGCGTCTCATATAGATTCCATCAAGATAAAAAAATAGAGTCAAAATGTACAACTGTCAATCCAAGTACATAAAGAGACGATAAAGATACTCAACTAATGGGGACATCTCAAAGTCGAACTGCCTAGGGCATACAAAGCTCAGAAAATGGCAGACGATAAGAATCCTATATATTATATATAAAGCTTTAAGAACAATCAATATCATCCACAAAGTCACTTAAAGTCACTAAAGAACACACAAGGGGATGATATAAAAAAGATCTAAAGATATGGAAATGAGGAAAATGTCTACCCTATAAGAAAACATGTACAACCACAAGATCAATACATAAGACATAAAGTACCAAAATTAAATTTCCAACAAAGATGACAACGGGTCATGCAAACGACATGAAAACAGTATTGTGCGAATAATGTTAGGTAGAATGCCTATCCAAGAAAAATAAAACACCGTGTGTACGGTGCAAAAAGGGGACCATACGAATGGTCTAAAGAAGAAACATCCATCTATACAAACCTTAAGCCACCATGAAAAGGAAGATAAAACCAACCTGTGTGAATGATTTTGTCCAAAAGCCAAAGGACATAAGAAAATAGGGATCCAACTATTCCCCTTCCAAAATCTCAAATTCTAACCTTATCGCTCCTATAAAAAATTATCCACCTTAATATCATGTTATTAAACACTCTCCCCTGGACAAACAACCTAACCTGAACATAAAACTCAACACCTCAATACCACAAAATACCAAAAACTTTCAAATGCATGATACACAAGATTGAGTCTAAATCAAATTGATAAATGAAACCAAATGATCCACTAAAACATTTAAGAAACCCCTAGAAATGAGTAAATATATGTCATTCTAGGTAGAGGTAAAACATATAGGGTACATGACACAAAAATAAGATTTTTTCTCACCAAAATCCAATTATAAACTTTTAACTTTCATTAAGCATTAAAATCATCAAATTAATTACACATGTAATTCACAAAAAACTGCCATTGTGCTTATTCCCAAGGTGAAATTTCCTAAAGTGTGGGGATTACAGGCCAATCCGTTTATACAACTTTTACCATAAGATTATTTCAAAGATTTTTTCAGCTATATTATCTAAAATTTTGCCTCAGATCATCTCTCCCAACCAGAGTGGATTCATTAAGGAAGATCTATTCAAGATAATGTTCCCCTAACTTAAGAAGTGGTTCACAATATAGGAAAGAAAATTCAATGAGGAAATGTTCTTGTAAAACTATACATAGAAAAGGCTTATGATAGAGTTCATTGGGGATTTTTACTCAAAGTTTTAAGAGGCTTTGGATTTGGGGAAAGGTGGATTGGCCTTATGTGGAGATGTATTTCAAATAATTAGTTCTCAATATTGATAAATGGACAACCTTATAGTTTCTTAAAATCCTATGGAGGATTAAGACAATGGGATCCAATATACCCAAGTATGTTAATCTTAGTAGCCGAATATTGGAGTAGAGTTCTTGATATGATGATGAATCAAGGAAAAATCAAACCATTTTACCTGCCAAGCGAAAGTTCACTGATATCCCATTTAGCATTTGTTGATGAAGTGATAATTTTCTCTAGAGGAGATAAGAAAAGTATTAAAAATTTAATGGAATTTCTAAACAGGTATGCAATCATCTCTAAGTAGAAGATTAATTTACAAAAGAGAAACTTCACAATTGATGCAAAAATATCATTGAGGTCCAGGAACAACATTGCTGAGTATTCGGGCCTTAAATTTAAAGAATTACCCATTAACTACTTGGGATATCCTTTGTTTAAAGGCACAAGGTTAAATTGTATGATAGTCTGATTGCATCATTGAGAAATAAAATTAAAGGTTGGTAGTCCAAAATCCATTCAAGTGGTGGAAAGTATATTCTCATAAAACCTATTCTTTCATCTATCCCCTCTTATCTTTTGGTCTCCATTTCTCCTCCCAAAATAGTTGTCAATTGAATCCATATTATGTTCAACAAATTCTTTTAGGGTGGTAGTGAAGATCAAGGATGAAAGCATCTGTGAAAAGGTTTTAAATTTCTGTACAAATAATTAAATGAAGGGGGCGTTGACTTTTCTAATTTCAACTTAATTGTTAAAGCCTCTAGTATGAAACTTTTCTATAAATACTCCACTGAGAAGTCCTTATGGGCATCTTTTATGTCTAGCAGATAAAAAAAATGGAGAAATTTGTCTTATAGTGAATGTCAATTATTGAGGCATACGATGGAAGTTAAAGATATGTGTAGCAACCAAATGGAATTCATCAGAGATCAGTGGGTTTGGAAACGAGAAAACTCAGGTTATTTTTCATTTTCCCCTGCTTATGAATGTATTAAGAATCATTTTTACACCTCTAGAGTGCTAAGTAACATTTGGTTATAACATATTCCTAATAAACTGTCAACCAATTTGTGGAAAATCATCAATAATTATATGCCCCTTGAAGAGAACATTAAGGGTTTGAGAATTAGGTTGGCTTCTAGATGTAAAGCATGCCTTTGTAGTGATGAATCCACTAATCATTTATTCTTAGACGAACACAGAAAATTCTTGTATGGAATTTCTTCTCAGCTCTCATGGGAATTAATTTTGATAGATCTAACATTTTTTCACTCTTAAGTTGGTGGATTAAAGCAGGCCCAAGATTATTAAAAATTTCTTGGCAATTGGATTACTATAGTAGTATGTTGGGAGATTTGGAAAGGAAGAAATTTCGCTCTTTATGAAGGTTTTCTTGTCAATCAATAGTGTAAGGACATAAATTTCCAATTGAGTCCCTGTATTGTTTTGACTTAATTCCGTGAATAAAACTGTGTTTGTAATATGTCATGGGGAGATTTTATTTTGTCATGATTCCACTTGGTCTATGACGTATTAAAGAAATTGAAGACGTTGCGGCAAAGCTTCAAAGAATTAATCATGCCGAAGTTCAATTGGTGCATGTTTATTCGTCTTCAAGTCTATTGCATTCTGAGATCACTCAGGTATGAATGCATATTGTTAATGAGATTCGAAATTGTTTTTATAAAAGATAAGGATGTAATTTTATAAGCTAAAATATTTTAAAATGTTTTAAAAGTGTTTTAAATGTTTTACACTACGTTTTATTCTGATAAGCTCGAAAAAGAGTTTGACTTAATTAGATGTCTTTTGGAAGAAACGTTTTAAAAAAAAGTCAAACTTACATGCGCGTCGTTCGAATGACAAGCTGGATCGTTCGAGCGAGATGGTTATGTCATGCGAACAACTGGTCAATCTCGTTCGAGATACACATTTTTTGAGGCAGTTAATTTTTCCTCTTTAAAGCGTGGTTTCATCAGAATTAAAAAGATGTGCAATCTGGAAAATAGTTTTCAATCCAGTACGAGTTTTGCACATGTTTTTCTAAGGTTTCAAAGCTTAAACATATCCTTAGAATTTTCAAAGATCTGAGTTATCATTACTATATGTTTTTGTGATCTTGATGCACCAAGAAGGTTTGTTCTATACTTGAACATCTGGGTTTTGCGATGAAAAAAAGAGAAGGACTTATTGTTCGACATCGTAGACGTATCAAAGCTATTTTATGGATACCGAGACATACGTGGATGCGTGTGTTGGGGACAGGTATCGTGGAAGAAGGACTTTATGCATGGGCACTGTGAGAGGAGTGGTTGAAGATCAGAAGAGCGTCAAGACCCGGGGGGATCGAGTCGTTGAGTGAGTCTTTTATCTGTTCGTTGTAATTCCATATTCATAGTAATTATCTGGCTTGGGTCGTCTGAAGTTTTTTCTCGCCTTGGGTTTTTCCTCGTACATCCTGCGTTGCGAGTATTCTTTACTTTACTTTACTTTCTTTAATCACTAGAGGCATGTTTAGGATTAATCAAGATAAAATTGGTTTAAAGTAAAAATTGGTTTTTCACAACTTGGTTTGGTGAAAATTAGTTTTGATTTAAAACACACTCGTGTAGGGACACTCTTTCAAATTGGCATCAGAGCGGGTTACGCTAATTTATCGTGTGATCCTGATTTTTCAAGGATTTATTTTTTTTATACAATTTGACTTCTCACGTCGTCAAATTGGTATCAGAGCTAGAAAACATAATTTATTTGTTTAGTGATCCCGTGTGTCTTCAAAGATGAATTCTGGAAATAAAGAATTTTTTCGAACTCCCGTTTTTTATGGCACTAATTACACTTATTGGAAGATGAGAACAAAAAGTGCGTTAAAATCTATTAATGAGCGTGTGTGGCTAGCAGTTAAGAAAGGTTGGACACCCCCTTGTCACTATTTTAAATGAGGTCACTAATTTAAAGCCTGTAGAGTCATGGACCGAAACTGAACATAGACTTTCACAATATAATTCTAAGGGTTTGCACGCTATTTCTTCACATGTCACAGTGGAAGAATATAATAGAATTATGACTTGTGAAACATCAAAAGAGGCTTGGGATATTTTGGCACTCACTCAGGAGGGCACTAGCACGTTAGGGCGTCGAAACTTCAAAATCTTACTACACAGTTTGAGACCATTAGGATGTTAAAAAGTGAGACTTTTAATGAGTTTTACCCTACGTTATCCAATATTGTCAACTCATCGTTTAACCTAGGTGAGAAAATTCCTGACAACCGTGTCATTAAGAAAATCCTTAGGACATTTCCTAGTAGGTTTGATGCGAAAGTGACTACTTTAAACTCCTTGGGTAAGTTAGAGTCGGCGAAACTAGAAGAGATTGTAGGTGACTTACAAACCTATGAAATCGACATGATTACCTACAAGCAAGTGCCTAAGAAAGAAAAGGGTATTGCTTTGAAAACCCGAACGGAGGAAATTAAAGTTTAGAATTTCGATTCCGATTCCGATTCCGATTTTGAGGATGTTGCTTTGTTGACAAAGAAATTTAAAAAATTTATTAAGTTTCAAAAGCTATCGAAAGATGCCAAGAAGTTTGAAAAATTCAAGAACAACAAAGTTGATCCCACCTCTAAGGATAAGTTTGACAAGCCTAAAAGAGATGAGTCGGATAAATGTTTTGGGTGTGAGGGGTACGGTCACAAAGTTAACGAGTGTCCCACTAGACTTAAGAAAGAGGGCAAGAAACCCTTTGTATATAGTTCCACCTTAAGTGATAGTGATCCGGAAGAGGGAGAGAGTTCCCCCATTGAGCGTAACTTTGTTGCATTTATGGCATGCCATGTGAGCGACGACGATTCTCATATGAATGACACTTTCGAGAAGGTTTTGAGTAAAGCTCATGTTAGTAGGGAGAAGAGAGTGACGAAGAGGAGGTAGATGTGAAATAATTTCAAGTTTCATTTAATGAGTTGTATGCCGAGACGGTTAAGGTGAAAAAGGAAAATGAAAAATTGCAAGCTAAGTTGAATGAGCGTGCCATAGAAAATAATGATAGTTTGATTGAGGATCTTAGGGCACGAGAGAAGACTCTTAGGGAAAAATTAGATTATGTCGAGGGTGAGAGAGATAATCTTCGTGGTTTGATTGAGTCTTTGAAAAAGGAAATTTTAGAGTTTGAGGAGTCTAGATGTTTGATCGAGTCTATGATTCATGAGTTGGAGGAGAGATTGAGAGACTCGTCCTGAGTTAAGTTTGATTTGGAGGCTAGGTCGGAGAAGTTAGATAAGATCTTAGGCACTGTCCAAATTAAGGGAGATAGGGAGGTATAGGTTTTGATGAGAGAATTGTTCCCATTCCCCCCGCACGTGTGAGAAACACTAGGAAGGTTAGAAAAGGTCCACATATAGGTAATCATTCCCACCGTCGCTACACTTGAACGTTTTGTGGTAGAAAAGGTCACCTTAGGCGTTAGTATTACGACATTAGACAAGCTCCTAGGAAGTTTAGGAATAAAGTTTCCCCGGTTCCCCAAACCCCCATGCGTCGTTTTATACCTACTTGGGTTAGGAAATCGGATTTAGTGGCTTTAGGAATAAAACTTCATGATTCTCGGTTGGGTGCACTTGATTCTTCCCATGTTAAATCTAAAGGATGATAGTGTTGCCATGTTTGTCATATGTTAGTTTGCTTCATGATATATTCATTGCTAGTATAATGACTTGCGTATCATTTCGTATTATAGTTTTTCATTTGTTTGAGTCCTATTGAAAAAAATACAAAAAGATTTTGGTTTTGAGAAAACTTTTGAAAAACCAAAAATATTTTTCTTTTATTTGAGTCAAAGTATGTTTGAAAAGCCAAAAATATTTTCGGTGTTTAGTTTTTTAGTTTACATGTTTGATGTGGCATATTGGTGTGCTTGGACCCCCATCGTTTCATTATCCATGTGGCTAGGACATTTGGTCATTATTAATCGATGCTTAGAATGATCTTAACCATTGTTTATATGGGGTTATTTCGAAGTTGATATGCATTTTGATTCGACTTTGTATATATGCCATCAATGCACACGTGCACGAGTTTATATGGATGTTTGACTTCTCTTGCATATTTGAATTTAGTGAGGCATTCTTATCTCAATCTTGTCATCTATATGTAAGTAGACTTAAGGATAAATTTGCATGTAAGAACCGTTTACCGTGAGGATTAATTAAAAAATTGATGAGTGATTCATGAGAAAGGGCTGCAAGAGTTCAAAATTGACTCGTCGTGAAAATCACCATTTAAAAGAGCCCAAAAGAAAAAGCAATATGCTAAGAAAAAGGTCCAATAAGATTTTCTCTAAGTTGATAATGCTAGAAACCTCAAAAGAACTTAAAAAGTATGTATATATGAGGGAGTTTGGTTGGAGAAAATTAAACGGGTTTGCACAACTAATCCTAATGTTGAAACATTGCAATTTGACGCTATTGTTTATAGAATCGTCAAAAATCTGGATTTGTGTGCATGTAGTATGTTTAGTTCTTTAAGCTCACACTTTAATTATCATATGGCTATGATAAAGTTTGATGATTTATCGCTATCAATTAGAGCTTCTTGATCTTTTTGATGTGTTTGAATTGTGACTCACTTGTTGTAGTTTCACGCCCATACATTCCATGTCCATGTTTGAGTACATAAGTACTATATTTGCATGTAACTCGCATTGTTAGTTTTTATGCATTTTTGCGTTTTGGGTAAAAAGCATATTATTTTAGCTCTGTTTTGCTGCTATCAACCCCTTCCTGGTATTTTTTTCTGGAATTTTTTTCACTGGGCAAAAATTTATTATATTTCTGGGTATCTAGGAAAGTTTGGTCTATCACGAGAAGTCGTTCAAACAATATCTCCATGTCACGAGAAGTCTTGTTCGAGCGATGTCCTCATCTCGTTTGAGTGATGTCCCTAGCTCGTTCGAAAAATGGTCCGGGAATTTTATTCTTTTTGTTTGAATCACCCTGGTTATTGTGGTATATATTTTTTTTGGTACTGCTGGAAGCTTTCTGGACTGATTGGTTTATATGGAGGTTATATTGTTTCAAAATTGATATTTTGCATATGATTCCGTTTATAACACCTGATTAGTTTGCAATATTCTTTGTGTGATTCCTTTATTTACTAGTTACCCGATTTGTCATTACTTGATCATATTTAACTGGTTGTTTCATTTGGTGTGATTATCTAGCGCTTTTTATTTGGTATATCCTCATGCTAGATACTTTTTTATTAGTTTATCTTTTCACCGGGTTGTCTATTCGAGACAAAAAGGGGGAGATATGTATGTGATGTAGGGGAGATTTGTTGAGCATGTTTATTGAGATTTGATTTAAATGCTGGTTGACTACATATTTTACAAATTGGTATCATATTGTTTCTCAATTGTTTAACAAATGATTTTTTCAGAGTTTATTCATATTGGTATCTATTGTAAAATTGATATCATTTGGATATATAAATTGGTTTCATTTGTTCCACCATACTTCACTGGGTATTTGTTTGTCTATTTCATGTGTGTATGTATGCTTCAGAGATTCGATATTTCAAGTCTACATCACATTCAGACAGTTCATGCTTGTCGGTGCTACATATACTAGTTTGTGTCCTGTATTTTGTGATTTTGGGTTTATGGGATGGGATTTAGATGTCATGCAGCTTGACGACCCGACTTAGGTATTTCACTGGTTCAGTTATGTCCCGGAATAGTCAAAGGGGGAGATTTGTAAGGACATGAATTTCCAATTGAGTCCCTGTATTGTTTTGACTTAATTCTGTGAATAAAACTGCGTTTGTAATATGTCATAGGGAGATTTTATTTTGCCACGGTCCCACTTGGTCTATGACGTATTAAAGAAATTGAAGACGTTGCGGCAAAGCTTCAAAGAATTAATCATGTCGAAGTTTAATTGGTGCATGTTTATTCGTCTTCAATTTTATTGCATTCCGAGATCACATAGGTATGAATGCATATTGTTAATGAGATTCAAAATTGTTTTTATAAAAGATAAGGATGTAATTTTATACGGAAAAATATTTTGAAATGTTTTAAAAGTGTTTTAAATGCTTTACACTACGTTTTATTCTGATAAGCTCGAAAAAGAGTTTGACTTAATTGGATCTCTTTTGGAAGAAATGTTTTAAAAAAAAGTCAAACTTACACGAGCGTCGTTCGAGCGAGATGGCTATGTCGCACGAACGGCTGGTCAATCTCGTTCAAGTGACACATTTTTCGAGGCGGTTCAGAATTAAAAAGATGTGCAATCTGAAAAACAGTTTTCAATCCAGTACGAGTTTTGCACATGTTTTTCTAAGGTTCCAAAGCTTAAACACATCCTTAGAGTTTGCAAAGATCCGAGTTATCATTACTATATGTTTATGTGATCTTGTTGCACCAAGAAGGTTTGTTCTATACTTGAACATCTGGGTTTTGCGGTGAAGAAAAGAGAAGGACTTGTTATTCGACATCGTAGACGTATCAAAGCCATTCGATGGACACCGAGACATACGTGGATGCGTGTGTTATGGACAGGTATCATGGAAGGACTTTATGCGTGGGAACTATGAGAGGAGTGGTTGAAGATCCGAAGAGAATCAAGACCCGTGGGGATCGAGTCGTTGACTGAGTCGTTTGTCTGTTCGTTGTAATTCCATATTCAAAGTGAATGTCTGGCTTAGGTCGTCTAAGATTTTTTCCCATCTCGGGTTTTTTCTCGTACATCCTTCATTGTGAGTATTCTTTACTTTACTTTACTTGCTTTAATCACTAGATGCATGTTTAGAATTAGTCAAGATAAAATTGGTTTAAAGTAAAAATTAGTTTTTCACAACTTCGTTTGGTGCACATTAAAACTTGGATAATTTTTGGTGAAAATTGGTTTGATTTGAAACACACTCGTGTAGGGACACTCTTTCATATAGTTTATTATTTCTCATTGCATTACTCTCATTTCAAGTATATGTAAAGGCATGAGCTTCGTTAATATGTGTAAATGGTTCGATAATTTTTTAAAGGAGGTGTTTTCTTTGTCTTATAAAGAGAAACAGATGATATTCAAGTCTATTCAATGGAGCTTCCCTCCAACTCATGGGTACAAGCTAAATGTAGATGGGGTATGTAAAGTCAATCCAGGATATAGTGGATATTGAGGTATTATAAGGAATGATAGAGGAGAGATGATTTTTGCTTATCCTAATCCTTAAGGTATCTCGACAAATTCAATAGTGGAGTTAAGGGATTGAGCATGGGGATCAAATTATGCCTAAATTTCAATATAAAGGCTATTGAGAATAAATCATACTCACCTTTTGTTATTAATTTGCTTAATAGGGATTGGAAACCTCCTTGGAGATTAAAATCATGTGTAGATGAAATCAATTCTAACCTAAAACTTCTAAAGTTTTCATTGTCTCATTGCATCAGGGAATCTAATATAGTGGCTGATTGCTTAGCAAATATTGGTATTATGCTATCCTCTTTTAAAATTTATGAGGATTTTATGGATCTTCCTATGGTGATAAGAGGTGCATACAAGTTAAACAAGTTGGGATATAAATATTTTAGATATTGTGCCAAATTGTCTTAATTATAGAAAGTCGATAGTGTTTCCATAATGGGACTAAGATAGAGCCCCATATTTATGTTTCGTGTTTCATTATTTGGTTCTTGTCTCCCCAAAGAATTTTAGCTTTTCTAAGTTCCCATTGAGCTTGTAATTGCCACTTTGGAGAGGCTTTTTATCCTTTTGATTAATAAAATGTGTGGGGAATTTGTCCTTCTTCCCTTAAAAAAAGCATGTGATGTTAGACATAATAGCATGTATGTGAAAGTGAACAAAATCAAACTAAAATAATATTGTGGAATAGGACAAAAGTTTCCATCCCCTTCGTAAATTCCCTCAAGCACATATTGTTTAAATATTTTAATATCAAACTAAAAGAGCAATTTATTTTTAAATAATCTATAGCCCTATCTTGGTTTTATGCCTATTCATTAATTATCATTTGGCTATTGGCTTTTACATAACATGTAGGCTTTTTTTCGTCGATTGGATTTTCACACAAACTTTAGATGACACCTACCCAAGCAATACTCAAATTCAATACAGGCATTATCCCTCTAATGGTAGCCGTTATCAACACATAAAATGGTCATTTTACAACTCCAACAAATATGAATGTATATAACACTTAAACTCACAAAAGTGGACCATGTAGACTTAACAAGCAATACATACAATGATAATAATAAAAAAATTCAGCTCAATCGTCATAATCAATAAACACATGAAAATAAAACTATCAAATTATATTTTCTTAACAAAATTTATCAATTGACATTTAGTATGATTAAGCACAAATCAAAGATCATGCAAATAAAATCTTTTTGGATTTTTCATTTATTTACCAAAAGTAAGCCAAAGTTTGAACAAGAGAATATATATGAAAAAGTATGAGATAAGTACATCATATATGGATAACAACACACTCTCACATGAAAACCAATAAACTAAAAATCTTTTTGTATTTTTCTCCAAATAGAGAGACAAAAACAAAGCAAGATATGCAACATGCATGTATACACAAAACGAATTAAACCTCTCACGTAAAAAAAATCCCAAAAGACAAATAACACACCCAAACTAGGAATAAGGGAACTCCTAAATGATTAAAACACAATTCACACAAACCAAATCCTCACAACATAATAGCTCCAAAAATATAGCCTAAGACAAGATATAAACATGAGACAAGAAGATCCTAGCTTTAACAAGCACCTAAAAACTCATGTGGTAGGAGGAACCTCTTCGATATTAATAAGAGGTGGAGGAACACTTAAGGATGACTTACCGTTATAGGTGGAAACACACATAACATCAACCAAACCGCTTTTATTCTTCAAAACATCACTTTAAACGAGATTCTTTGGTTTAGTGAGAACCCTTGTCACAACTTAAGGCTTGAAATTCACATTGCTTCCATTTTAAAACATTCCTCTTTCACAAAATTTTGTTTCACCCCAAATATCCTATTTCCATGCAAATGAGGAAGAACATATGTCAAGTTTTTCCAAAGACCATCTACATGTGGTCTAAAGGCCACGTTTCTCTCAAAAGTGTTTTTCTTTTCAAAACCCCTACCACAATCCATAGTCAACTCATTGACTTTGGTCACAAGAACATTCAAATAAGTTTTAAGACATCAAGGGTGATAATGAGTGCACACATAAGGTTCACGATGAACGACCTTAGGATGATATTTAATAACAAATCTCGGCTTTTGTTGAATACTAAACAATTTGTAGAAAATTATATCAAATCACCATTTTTATGACAAAATGTACAAGTGTAGTTTTGGGAAGGTCTGTTCAAGCATTCCAACATGATTCTTGATCATATTTTGGTCATTTCCATTTTTGTTCAAAACATGTGGGGGTAACAAACACATTTATTCTCAAATCTTGATTTTTCTCATTCACATTCAAAGAGGCTTGAACTATTCTTATTGGTTAATGTATGAAAAATATTTCACAAAAGTAGAGTTAAATTAGGAAGAACATGCCACAAATTTGTCAAAGTCTAAATCACACCTGTCATTTTTAACTTGAGTCGTTTCTAAAAGCACTTTGTCAAGTTTTTTTTAACGATCTTAAAGATCAAATATAACTTTATTTAACAAGGCTAATTCATTTTCAAGTGAATTAATTTTCTTCTCAAAATCACATTTGGACACTTCACACATTTAAAGTTCCTCGCATTTTCAAGTGTTAAAAATAAGTTTTTTTTTCTATTTTTACTCAATTTTTACTCAATTTTTTCAAAAACACTTTCACTCTGAATTTCCTAAATTTTCAACGATCCATTTTCCTATGACACACTATTCATATATTTCTTAACACACAAGTTAAGTCCTAAATCTCACATTTTTCTTCTTCAACATGTTTTACCTTTTCTCTTAAAGCATCTCTTTGAGTGATAAATTGGCTAGAATTATCAAGTTTCTCAATTATGGAAGGTTGTTCATTATAACATTTATTATTCTTATTTTAAAACTGGAAACACTTTTTCACGAGCTTATGATGTTTAGTACTTAAAATTTCACTTTCTTCATTATCACAACAATCATCATTAACATGATAATATAAACTACCAACACTGGAGTTGTTATTTGAAAAAGAACTAAGATTGTCATTAATTTTGTAAATCAAACATTTTTACTTATCATTCATCACAAAAGTCATATAATATGAAGGTCTAGGCAAACTATAACAAAATCCACTCAAAAGATTACATGCTAGGAGCCATCAAATAATCTCAAACAATGATCGAATAATCTCACAAGCAAAACTAGTCACAAGCAAAATACAAGTAAGGCACAAAACCAAAAACTCAAAGAAAAAGCACACAATGATTTAACTCTAGATGAATAGACCTAAAATTGAAGCCCTGCTTTATTACCAATTCATAACGCGGAATTTTGGTGAGCTAATGTCCAAGAGTGGGGTGAATAGGACATACTTGGAATTAATCGCCAACAAATAATTTGCTTGTTTAACAAATAAAAAAATAATTGAAGATTTGTTTGTTTAAACACCTTGTAATTCAAACTCACGCTCACTTATGCAATCATCAAACACTTAACCTTAAAAGGATTAGATTCAATTTTAGTTCAAGGAAAGTTTTATGAAATTATTCAAATCAATTTCCTTGTCCTTTGAGTTCAATTATAACTTAACAAGATAAGAAATCTACACCTAGATCCATTTACATCTAGATTCAATTTAATTTATTATTAGGTGAGATTTATCTAAATTAGTTCAATTAAATTGAAATTATGTGAGATTAAACATTTAGAAACCTAAATTAATTATAGATCTAAAATAATATGAGTTTGTATGTTGTGAATAAAAGTAAATGCGATAATGAGCATAACACCGAGATTTAGGACACCTAGGGGAGACAATCTTGGGACGCTACAATTAATCCACTAGAAAAATGAAGATGTTGCTAAAGATCATCTGTAATGCCCCGACCCGATTATTTTTGGGTTACCGTTGGAATAACCCGCATCCAAGTCAAGGTGTTAATGGGAAGGGGGTAACTTCGATTTATTTTATTAGAAAAAAAACATTTTCCTCATTATTCTCAACAAAAGTAATTACAAGTTTTATTATAAAAATGTGACCACTTATCATGCGAATTACATTCATTTAATAATTTACTCAAGGAAACATTCATCGCAATTAAACCATCAAATAAAGTATTATTACATCATAAAGTTTAAGTTCAAATTATAATCCAACATTTAAATCACAGTAAAATAACATGATAAAGTCTTAAATGATAAAGTACGACACAGAGCTCTAACGTCGACTGGTACCCTCAGCGGCCTTATCGTTGTCCTTTCTCAAAATTCCACCTGACACATGTAATACCCCGTATTTTCATGGCTTTTAAATTTAAGGATTTATTAAATTTAATTGAGATAAATTAATTTAATTTTAATCCGAAATGTTGTTTTAAATATTTACTAGCGTGACGAGAGTTAGTAATTATTGGAAATTTGTTATTTGTGGCATATTACTAGATGAGTATAGTAATATATGAGATTTATTTTTATAATATTGTCACGTGTGAATAAAATGACAATTGTGGAAATTTAAGTCAGGACGCGCCTGTGTCGTGTCGGGACTAAATGTGGATTAATAAAAGTGAATATTTTATAAGTTGTTCGTATGGTCGTTTTGAGTGCGCTAACGCGTCCGAAAGGGTCGAGATAGTCAGAAAAGTGTACCCGGGGGTTTAGTTTGGGTCTCAGGGTGTTTTTAGGCCTAATTAGTACCCCGGGAGGGCATTTTGGACATTTCACATTTTTGGGTAATTAAACCCACGAATTTTATAGGGTTATATCAGATGGAAAGTTTCATCTTCTAGGGTTAACACAATGAAATACTAATGACGTCCATTGGAGGGGAAGAGGAGAAGCTCTCCAAGGAGTTCTAGGCCAAGAACACCTCCGATTGCACCGCCGTCACCACCAACGCGTAGATCGCGCGACGGGGAACACACCCACACCAAAATCATCTGCAAATCAGAACACCAAAAATCCCAGGCAAGTGTTTATCTTGCTTATTTCGTTGATGCATCTTTCATATTAGTGTAGGAATGATTAGGATGAGTTTTATGGAAGAAAACCTAAGATATGAGATAGGAAATCGCATGTAGTGATGGATTAATTGTTATTCTGGAAACTCCTTAACATGTAGAGGATTAAACCACGAATTTATGAGGTGTAGATGAAGAAAATTTTGGAAAAGATGGATTAGAACCATGTTAATGAAATTTTAGGGTTCTTGAAGTTTTATATGAATTTGGGGCTTGTTAACCATGTTTAATAGTAGAAATCTACATGCTTTACGTTGGAAATACTTAGTATGATGATATAATGTTAGTAGGATGAATCTTTGGACGTTTGGGGATGTAAAACTTAAATTTGGATGAAGAAATGTGTTAGAACCCGTAACTACAATTCTGCAGAAATCGCAATACCTGCTTGATCGATCGATCGATCGAGCCCAGAGCTTCGATCGATCGAAGGTTCGATCGATCGAGCCCAAGACCTCGATCGATCGACCCCTCCTGGCAGACTCCTATTTCCTTTTTAAATGAGTTAAATTCAATTTATTGTGAGATAATTCTTGGGCATCCTTAATAAAAAAAAATTGGGAGATAGGGAAGACCAGTAGTACATGTGAATAGATTTTGGGACCCTTGATGTCGGGAAAAGATTGTATTTTGGGATAATTGCATAAGGGTCGGTGAATTTATGATTTAAAGAGAGAGACACGTAAGAGAGTTACTTTGGGACAAATGTATATACCTACTGAATTTTATAATTGGGAGGATAGAATCCATGAGCGTTATGTAGTAAGTGGAAAAGTTCCTCAAATTAAAGTGAGATGTGAATGGTTATACGTGATAACTAAATAATGAGAAATAAATACAAAATTCGTAACTATGGGATTTGAGAATATACCCATTATTGATATGGTAATATTAGTATAGTTATATGATTGTGTATGCATATACTATCTATGTGTGAAAATCATGCCCACGCTACTTGCTATCCCTGAGGTTTCCGCGCTGGGACAGTCTTATCTCGATGGGACCTTTATGGGGGATATTGACTTGTACCCTAGAAGATAGATATCCTTGGTACAGGCTATCGATGTGATAGTTCAGACGGTCCTAAGATACGCAGGCATGTGCCATCCTCTTAGAGACTTGGAATCTAAGCTTCGCCTCATCTTGTTTGTGTATAGATATCCTTGGTACAGGCTATCGCAGTGATAGTTCAGACGGTCCTAAGAGATGCAGACATATGCCATCCTCTTAGAGACTTGGAATCTATGCTTCGCCTCAATATTATTTGAGTATGTGTTAATACAATTCGAGAGTGATTCCAAATTTTTATTCCCCTTAATATGAGTGATATGGGGTTTGGATAGTAGAGTATGCCCGCACCATAGTTTTTATTTGGGGTGCTGTTATGATATATATATTTTACGAGTAGTTAATATATATATGAAATTCTGAAATTTGGAACTACCTACTGTGAATTGAAATGTAGGACATGGTTGATGACTCAAATTGTAAATACTTGTTTTGAGAAAGTATAATATGACACTGGAAAACTTTATTGATTAATAAAGTTAGAATGAGAACTTTGGTCACTAATTGAAATATTCTTTTCAAACAATTGTATCGTTAAATTTTGAATCCTGCGAATAACCTAAGATAAGTTAAATCATTGGGGAAAGATAGCATGATATATGATGAGATAAACCATTAGGAGGGTTAGTGTGATAGGAGTGCACATTAGAAGAGAGGTGAGAATTTCTCAAGAGAGTGCCGCACTAATATGTTGTTGCATTGGCTTGTATCAATTTAAATACTTGCTCATATACACTATCGAGCTCTGACCCTTTTTTCTCTCTCTCTCCCTCTTGTATATATATGCATGTACTACAGGTGCCCAGCAACAGGGGCGTCTTGCTTAGGATCCCATGGAAGGAACGTGCTGCAGCTTAGGTGGGAGTTGCAGGCCACTTGCTTAGACGGTTTTATTTACTTGATTCCACTCCTATGATTCTCAGTTATTGGGTCATGTGTCGCCCTTTCCACTATTTATCTGTTCTGTTGGGACATTTGTACTTCAGTTATTTCTAGTACTGTTACTTTCGGATTTATTCAGCATGTATGTTTTATATTAAGTTTTAAATGTTGGGATTTTGGATGTTGAATGTTTAAAGTAATTGAATTATGTTCCAGGATAATTGTTGTATGATTCTTACTTATTGAAAATGTTGTTACTAATTAAATAAATAATTTTCCTTTAAAAATAAAATTGGTCAGGAATGTTGAAAAATGGTTTTGACACTTAGCTTAATTAATTAGGGTGTTAATTTGGAAAAAATTATTTTCACGACAGTGATGCTAAGAATGAACCAACTGTTCACCTTGATTTTAATTTAATAAAGGAGTGATCGCCCGGTATTTAATTAGGCGAGGTGTCACAACACACCGGTGGGGGTTATAAAAGGATGTGAGTGAAATACCCAGTAGGGTGGAAAAATGATGTCAATAATTTTTATGAACCAAATACTATACATATACGATGTATTTTAGTATTTACAAAAAAACAAACATTAACCTTCTTTTTACATGTTAATGTACCTGCATGAAATGCACCCGGGCTACGTGCCCAAACTCACACTTTACATTTTCGGTGCCCCGTGCCCGGGACATGATTAATTTCCAATTATGTCATCCACATAATTATTAATGAATTGTTCTTCACTCATTATTTTAAGTTCATGAATTTTTCTCATTCATTACTTAACCTTATCTTTCGAATTTTGCCAATATACACTCACGGACTTCGTGGCCTCATACCACCGGTCTCTGTCGACATATACTACTGCAGTTGGTTTGGTATTTTTCACCACTAGCGACGTCATGCCCTCCTTAATTATTTTCTCTCGGCATCATCCGCATACCATTTATCTTTCTTGTGTTTAACATTATTCTCAATGTTCACATTCAACTTATTCGTTATTAGTCTTTACGTCCTACGAGACGAGGAGGTATTCTAGTGTTAACACCGAACACTAAAATATGCTAAGTCACCATTGCTACACTTTGATTTACCAAAATGCCATCTTACACTTTTATTTTCTAAAAAAGCATTTTCTTAGCATTTTTCAAGTATTTTTCATGCAAAAACACCGTTTAAGTGACATTTCCTCATATTTATCAAATCTGCCCCTAAGACATTTTTTAATCAAAATCACCTTTCTAAGTGGGTTTTAAGTACAAAAAATTATTCTTTAAAGTACTACATGTTTCTATCAAAATTTAACCCATTAATAATGATGAACAATCCATTTCAACATAACTTTGCATAATAGTCCAACTATACTAATATTAAGTCATATATAATATGTTTAAGAAGCTTAAACTAAAATTATGACTTAAATGATTTTGGGGCTATTTTTATCAAATTCTTAATCACATGTTTAAACTAACATATTTCATCATTAATCAACTTAAATCTCAAGATTAAAGCATATTACACACTCTGCACATACAAATGGGTATTCTACCTAAGAATAACCCTTAAATGCAACTAGTATGTGTATTTTCATGTAGTCTTTCATTTTCATTTTTTATTTCAAGAGATTTACATATTTTCAACATGATTTAAGCAATAGCAATATTATAAAAAAAAAAATTCAAAAGATCGTCTTCTTCATTTTTCAACACTAATAAAATGGGTTTTCACATATATGAGAAAATAAAGAGACTCACTTAACTAGCATGGATTTAACAACAACTACACATGAATTTGCATTTAAAAAAAGGAGTTTAAAGTGGAGAAAAACCCTACTTTAATGAAGAAGATGAAGACAAGCCTTCCAAAGTTCCACCCAAAACCTCCCAAACAAGCCTTCTTTGAGCTCCAAATACCTTCTGCAAGAACCTTCACTTGCTGTACCAACTTTAGGAGGGACTTTAATGGAGTTTTGATGCCCTTTCAAGTGGTATTTTGATGGTGGTAGAAAGGGTGGAGGTGGAGCTATGAAGACATGAGGTGTTTAAACCTTCTAGAACTTGAGAGTTTAAGGGAAAGAAAACATGAACAGCCTACCCCCAATGCCTTCTCTCTCTCTCTTTTAAAACCTATTTTAAGGAATGTTCAATCCTTGACCCACAAACTCCAAGGTTGTATCTCCTAAACCGTGTATGTCTTGTCCCAAAGTCTGATTTCTGCGCCTGAAAAAGACCACACTTAACCACCAATATCTTAGCTGAAAGGAGGAAAAAATGCAACTGTTATTGGGCTGCCAGCAGGAGTCATTTTCTCTCTCCTCTATATTTTTTTTGAAGATTTAACCTAAGAGTCTTATTCCTTGAATTTTTTTGAGTTTTAAATCATATTCACACTAATCGTTTGGCTTTCTGGAATGTCCTATACATGGTGCGCAAAATTGGAAGCTCGGCGCAAAAGTATTTTGTTTTTTATTTTTCTCTTCATAACAATATTCCTTATATTTTTGTGAGTTAAAAAATATATTCACAATATTTTTTTTACCTTCCGAGGCGTCCTAAACAATACGCGCAAGAAATGGAACCTTCGCACAAAACATTTTTTTTTTTCAATTTTTCTTCGCATGATAATATTCCTTATATTGTTATGAGTCTAAATATATGGTCGGAATATAATTTTGACTTACCGATTGTCCTACACAATTCGCACAAGTTCGCGTCCTACGCGACGCGTGTTGACAAAAATCCGCCTAAAATAGGTTTAATGATCTTTTCTGAAGACCTTGAAGAAGAAAAAGTTGCTCAAAAATAAATTTTAAGTCGATCTGAAGATTTTCATCAATTTCTGAGCACTTTATTATTTTGACAAAAAATAATTTTTATTTAATTTTTTGACTTTTGACCCCATGGTATCTTTATATATATTTTTTTTTTGGACCCTATAAAAGTGATTATTTTGATATTCGAGACCACGATGCATCCTAAAAAAATCCTGCAAAGTTGGACTTTCGTAGTGTCGCGCCCTGTCGGACAATTAGTACTCAAGCTTGCGTAGTGTTCATTACTTGTCTGAATTGCGTAAAACTTAACAAAGGTATTTAAAATAATTATACGGATACAAATCATAACTAATGCGAAAATATGCAAGGTAAATTTTTTATTACCGGAGCGTCACTAAATAAAAGGATAACCATACAAGTACAACTAAAAGTGCGGGTATTACATCATCAATTTACCTTGTTTGAGTTTGCTTACAAGCTCTTATAAACAATCGGTTCTCAATACTCCATCCGATCTAGAAGCTCTCAACCAAATCTCCTTTCTAAAGAGAGGAGAATCCACTCCAATTAGCATTCACACATCCAACTTTGAGAAATCCACTCCAACTATTCAAATATTCCTCTTTTTGACCTCTTAACTTAAGATCTTCAACCTTAAATGACTAAGGATAGGTTTTCTAGGGTTGATTTGATGAATCTCACAAAGTGCTTCAGTCAATGTGAGGAAAAACCAAATTTAATCTAGGTTTTCAAGAGGGAGAAATAGAATCTCTTAGATTTAAACTCAAAGAGAAGTAAGTGTTCTAATCTGAAAAGTGGAGCCAAAATTCTTTTATAGGAAAAATTAGATTTTTCCTTCTGCGAAGTCTAAGCGCACGGGGGCTTTTTTAGCCATGCGCATGGATGTCGACAGTGCGACAACAAGCATTATGGTCATATACATGCACACAATTTCCATCTCTGTGCATAGTCCATTGGCATGGGGGGTTTACCCCCATGTGCTCACCTGGAAGCACAAAATTATCGAAATTCCATTAAAGGATTTTTTATAAGTAAATGATTTCGAATGTTTACTTTTGAACATATTTGAAAATTTTAACATTTTTATGATAAAAATAAGTTCGTAAAATATGGGGAAAAATTAAGGAAAGGTTTAGGAAACTAAATTATGTCAAGCTCAATATACCATATTTATAAAGGTCCAAAAAACTACCCGGAGTATCTAAAAATGATGAAGACATGCAATGTAATTCATCCCAGACTCAGATAGAGGCGTAGAAGGAAATAAAGAATTTAGACACATAAGAAATGTCAGGGATATGTTCCTAGATTAAAATAACAACTCCTAACCGTGCGACAAATGAAATATTTTGACACAAAATAAGCGAAGAAACACTTTTGTATATTTTTATCTCCCTCGTGGCTCCTCTAGCTATATCGTTGCATTTCTCTTTTGTTTATTTCATTTACTCTAATGTTGATAGTATAAGATCTCCTCTCACTGTGACCCTTAGTCGAATAGTTTCCCTGTCTTAAAATTTTATAACTCCTTTGTTGCCTTTATATTACATAAGTGTTGCATGACCTATTTACTCATAAGACGTGTAAGGAAAACCCACCAAAACTCCCTTATTGGATAACTCAACTCAATATCAAAACATCTACTTTCTTCTCTTCAATATTCATATTATCAAGTAAAAAAAAAATGTCTTAACTCCACCTAATATTTTGCAATAATGCGTTGACCCTTCCCAATGTCATAAACTCTCTTATCTTTTCCATATGAATCGCATACAAAAAATACTTGTCATAAACCTTGTTTAATATTGATTCTAACTTTAAATCATCTTATCAATGGAACTAAACATACTTATTTTCCCTACCATAGCTTTTCTAAATCGTTAAAACATATAAATAAACTACTTTGCACATTGGTATATTTAATCACAAGAAGAACTCCCTCATTCCCTCTTACTACTACAAAACAACGATAATATCTATAGTACCCAAAAAATCTAGTGAGTTTTTGTGACACCCCACTTAATTAAATATCAGTTGATCAGTCATTTATTAAATTAACACATGATTTTCATTTGGTTCATTCCTAGTATCACCGTCGAAAACCATACTAATTACTAATCAGCTAATTAGTTAATTAAGTCGGTTCCAAATTTTAACTTTCATTAAATAGATGAATATATGCGGAATAAAAATAACTAATCCATGCACATAATTACTGAGTCTAAAACAATACTGAATAAATAACTGAAAGACTTGTCGAACAAACCATCGGCTATAAATCCCAATCCAACATAATAATCCAACAGATAAAATAATAATCCAACAGATAAATAAATAATCCAAATACCGAGTCTGAAAGTAAATAAACAACACACCCTAAATGAAATTAACTGAGATAAGATCCCTAATCTAGGAATAAAGAAATGATGCGTCTAATCCAACTACTACATGATTCCACATATGTTGCAGCTGCGCATCCCTGGAATAGAATCTCAAGTCTAGCGTCCCTGTGGCTAGACACCTAAAAGGTTTTTAAAATATTTGCAGCAAAGATTGGAATCCAAACCATTTTGAAAATATTTAGCAAGTGATTAAGTTTGCAGTAATTAAAATTCACGAATGCTTTTTCATATTTAAGCTAGTGTCACACTCCCTTGAGATAGTACTCACTCCTCAACTATTGTGCACACCTACCGCTTTCTCTTATAACCCTCTAGCTACACTACCCTGTCTAACTAGCCTTGTTATAAACGCTTCCTGACACCTTACTCTAGCCCGAGTAATTTTGCTAATGATTTATAAGTTATTTCTCACATTAACTTAATTTATCATCTTTAAATAACTATATAGCAATTTCACTAGTTATATAAACAATACCATTGCACTCCAGGTATTTCACCCGCATATAAATATCCTCATTAGTATATACGTATAAATATACTACACATTCACACACATGAAGTATTTAATATCCATCCTCCCGAGTAATAACTCACCGGATGTTTTCTTTAAAAGGTTATCATTCCAGGTATACTCAATCCAACCCGGATACCACGAGCCGGTTCACTCACACCGAATTAGGCAATAAATAATAAGCGTAGTGAAGGTGGTCATAGTTCCCCGAGTGTGAGGCCGAATCATACCCAAAGCGTCTCACCTCAAAAAGAATCACAACATACAATACTGGACGCTATGACCTGAGGATTATACTCGTCCTGCATTCACTAGTCAGGGGATTCACTCACATCGCGCAACCTCCTATGATAGCACTAGAAGGGTATGTAGTTATAAAAAGATCTTACACTGATATTTAAGGAGCACACAAATATATATATATATATATATATATATATATATATATATATATATATATATACTATCACACTACTCGTATATAGGTAATAAATTAAACTCGACTAGCATGTGCCTATCTCCCGTAGCACTAGCCTAAAATTATCCGAGTCAAATTTCCGACTCTTACTTGAATTAATAGCACATTAATTAATTTATTAAAGTGGTGCCACACAATTATAATACCCGGACACATTTACTCGGCCCGTAATTTTTTTCAAACTTTTTTAGAATTTATCACTTTTAAGTTCCACAATTAAATTTCACCCTTTTTATTTTTCCTTTCCCATTTTCTGTATTCACCCCTTTGTCCCTAAGTATGGGAGAACAAAATTTTCATCACTGTTAACTCCATATTCCCGAAACAAGTCTCAGCCAAATAATAAAAAAAGGGCGAATTGGGCAAAATTCACCAGCGCCGTTCAAACGACGCCCCAGGTCGTTCGAACAACTTTCTGGGTTTTTGCCCACTTCGTCTTCCTGCTTGTCCGTCCACCATTTACAACACTACCAAGCTTTATTTTTAACCCATAATCAATTTTGGTAACCCACTGTGCCTAGAATGAATTCTAACATTTTCAAATCCCCAAATATGTCATCACCCAACTACGTAGGTCCGAATTTGTACTCAGAGCCCCAACCATTCACGGTTTATAAAAATCATCTCTAGATTCGTAAATCGGGTTACACAGAATATATAAAATTTCCTTCCCATATTTGATTTCACTAATTCTTAATTTAAACGAGATAATTATCTGGGTTTCAAATCACAAGTTCTAATTCTTAAAGCAACACTTGAAATATCATCTTCTCTAAGCACTTAATTCACGCATACTCAAATAAATAAAACCCAATTTATATGTCAACCCATCCCAAAAATGGATTTTTATTACACCTACTATGATATGAATCGAAGACTGCAATTTAAATTAAAAGTATGTTAACCACTTGCCTATACTGATTCGTAGGGTCTGATTTCCTTTAGGGTAGATGATGATTTGACGAAGAACACACTTAATCCCCTTTGATTTGGCTCCCAAAATCTCCCTACTTTCTCCCTCTTTTCTTTTTTGCAGAACTAGGATTTTCTTTTTGAGTTGTCTACCACAAACTCTCTTATTTAAATTTTATAATGTTAATCCCAAAATTAAGCATATGTGTCAAATTAAAATGACCCAAACACCCCCGTGTGGGCCCGGTTATGCCTAAAAATGCCCCGAGACCCATTTACTACCCCTGAGTATTCTTTTCTGACTATTTCGGTCTATCCAAAATCAATTGCGCACTCAGAATTATCATCTGAATTACTTTACTAAAAGTCCCTATCTCGACCTCAATATAGTTTATCCCCGACTCCCGACTGAGATAAATAATACCATGTCACTATCACTCGTTAAGACGTAAATAAATTATTACCATTCACTTAGTAATTATTTTCCATAAATAACCATTAACTCTCCCGATTAATATTTAAATAAACTCATTATAATTAATTCAATTAAATTATGACACACTAGTAATTTAAATTTACCGAATTAATTAAATATAAATGCTTAAAAATACGGGGTGTTATAGTTTTATCTCTAAAAAACACCAGACGACTCATATCTCAAAGTCGGAACATCCAAAGGCACATAAATTATGGTGCCTACAAAAATCCTCAACTTGTGGTTTTAACTGTAACAACCTCAAATTGCATAATTTTCTCCATAAAAGGTGGTGGACATCCTTGTCCACCCACTGGGTCCATCTTTGATTCTTGATTTTACAATGAATCCCAATAGTCTTGGTCCTTTTATGGTTTAGTGAACCTTGAGTTCACCATACTCCCAGTAAAAAATAACCGACATCGATACATGCGTAAATACAACACAAAAGTATGAAATAATATGACATGATCTAGACATATTAAATAAAAAATAATAGGAAATAAAATGGGATAACAGAAACCCTAAGGCTCTAGAACATGGTCAGATACAAATTGTGACAACCCATAAATTCCATATTTAGTATGATTAGGCCCAAATACATAGTGTATGGAACTCAAACAATCAATAATTATTGTCAGCATATGGAATAACATAAAGAGTGACAATGAATATAAATATCTCAAATCATACAAATCTGATAATAAATAAAAACCATAATGTCCACAAATATCAATAAATAATTATAATGAAATGGACTCATACAACCCATAGTATTAATAATTATCTCAATATAAACTGATCAATTTTTAAGTAACTAAAGATTTATGAGATACAAAATCTGACACGGAATAAAATCTACGCTATAAATCCCCAATTAACATTTATGCCAAAAACTAAAACCTTTATTCAAATCATCCCATCCCCACAATAAAACTTGATAATGTTAGTAAAAGTGTAAATTAAAACCCAACACAAGAATTCTATTACGTAAACCCGAACAAAGATATAAATAACTTACACTAATAAAATTATATTTTCAAGTTGTATACTAATAAGCATATCAAAATGAAATACAACAATTATGAGCTAACATTATTTCATGATCTCACTAATGAAATCTAATCGCAATTCTAATACACGATGCTTCAATAATATTGGTAAACTCTACCTTTAAGGATGATCACTAAGGGGTCTCAATTCGACATTATAATATTAGATCAACGCCACTATGACTATCACTTCCTATCCTACCCTATAACCCTTATCCACTAGTCAACTACTCATAATTAACCATCTACATTGATCAAAATTCTACCCCAAGTCTACACCAAAGCTCAATGTCACTACACCTCACTATCTCCCAACACCCAACTGGAACTAAACTCCATGCGTGGGATGTAAAATTCCAAACAAGGACCCCCTAATACACTTCTGTTTACTCCAAATGGTTCCTAACATCTAAGGGTACTAGAAAACCAATCCAAGCATATGAACATCTCATCCAAATTACTGTCTTAATCATAACAATGTATCTTAAGAGATGCAAGACAATCTAAGACCCTCCTTTTCTCCGTAGAGAATCTAATCCAACATTCTATCTGCAATGCCCCGTATTTTTTATGACTTTTAATTATGTGATTAATTATATGAAATTGCTTTTAATTATGGGATTAATTAAATTTATTTGGGATAATTAATTGGAAATTAATCCGGATTTAAATGCAAGCGAGACGAGAGTTAGTATTAGATTATAATAATGTTGTTGAATATTACTGAGTGATTATGATAATATACGATTATTGAATTTATTAAAATTGTCGTGAGTTGAAAATACGGCAGTTTCAGTAATTAAGTTAGGACGCGCGTGTCAGTTGTGTCAGGACCCAAATTAATGGATTTAAAAGTATTTTAATTTTATGTCATCCGTATGATCATTTTGAGTGCACCAACGTGTCCAAAAGGGTTGAGATAGTCAGAAAACACTAGATGGGGGTTTAGTTTGGGTTTCGGGGTATTTTAGGCCTAACGGGCAACCCGGGAGGGTATTTTAGTCATTTTGACTTTTTGAGGAATAATAACCCACGAATTTTAGACTGATATTATCATCCAACACTTGATTTCCTAAGGGTTTTCACAACCAAAAATCATAATGGCAGTGAGAGAGGAAGAGAAGAAAGTTCCCACAGAAGAAACCACCCTAGAGGCTTTTGCACCACCGTCGCCACCACCGGATAGATCGAAAAGAGAGGATCACTCCCATACCGTCTGCTTCAAAGGATCAAAATCTTTATTTTCCAGGCAAGTGATTTATCTTGCAAAGATTTATGGCATATGTTCTACATGATAAATTAAATTTGAAGACAAATTATGAATAATTGTGATAATGTGAAATTGGAGAATTAATCATGAACTTGGGTAGGTTTGCTTGTAGTGGACCTTTTGGAATCATTAAGTGAAAGAATTATAAACTAAGAGTTAGAAAATCATGAAATTAAATTTAGGTTTATAATGATTTTTGAAGAGATGATGAAAACCTAGAGTTATAGTATTATTAATGACTTTTAATCCAAGAAATCGATAATTTGTGATGTTTTGATGAATCTTGAATGTTAAGACAGGTGTAGTAATGTTGGTTTCATGATTAGTATACTCATTTGAGGAGTTTGGGACGTTTTAATGTGATTTTGAGGTGTAAAAATGGTAGAATCCCATAACTATTAAAGGAATTCTCGGCAGATAACTGCTTGATCGATCGATCGATCCAAGCATGTCGATCGATCGACTGTCGATCGATTGACCCATTTATTCGATCGATCGACCCCTATACAAAAAGTGAAATATTTTTCCTTTAAATAATTGAATAACTTCCAACCTTTAGAACTCTTTAGTGATGATTGATTGAGCATATTGGTACTTAGGGAAGATCAGTAGGATGGTATTTGAAGCCCAGAAAATTATTAGCTTTAATTGAGGTTAAGTGGTAGACTTACGAATATCCGACTAATGAGGTACGATTGTAAGTTGTGGGAACCTGAATATATTTTACTCCAATTATAATTTGAGGTTAAAGACTAAAAGGGGGAAACTTTAAATACCGAGATAACCTTAGAGACCAGCGGGGGACGTAGTAACCTTTTGGGATAGGATATGTACTCGGAGCTATACGTCGAGAATTATCGCGTTAAAATCTATTGTGTAGAATAAATGGGACGATATTATTATATGTGTGAGACATACAATATGGGGCTGGAATATACCTATACTAAAATTATGATTACCTAATTTGTGTAAATACTTAGTACATGGATGATTATGTGTATGACATACCTGCCATACTTGCTATCACGGGAGGTTGATTTTGGGGAAAGGACCGTCTTATCTTTGTGTGCCTTCGGGGGGATTTAGACTGGTACCTTAAGGACATAGGACTGTGAATGACTTATTTGTGAGTTGATAAGTCATCTAACCATGGGAGCGTAGGTATGTGCATGACCCATGGGTTTGTGAACTATGTTCGCCTCCACTATATGTGATTTGTATTGAAACGATTCCTGAGTGATTCAGAACACGTGATCATTATGTATGAGATGTACCGAGATTTGATAGTAGAGTATGAGTGCATCGCAGCTCGGCCAAGGGGTGCCATATATGTATATATGTAATGGGTGGCTTATATATGTACTTGTGACTAATTCACCGCTACTTAATAGATGTGAATAATTAAGGAATTCAATGGAGTTAAGAACAATGTAGACTTAATAGATAATTGAGCTAAGTAATATGATTATTGAATGTGTGACTTATGAATATATTCTATTTAAATAAAATGGGTGGCATCTAAAGTAAGTACCGTCTAGATGGGGGGTCAGGTAGTGGTGCAACTAGGTGAAATTTAAAGGATGCGATAGGCGTGCATAATAATTGAGGGGTGAGGATCTCAAGTGAGGGCACGTGACTAACATGTTTAATATATGTGTTGTTTAATATTGTAATTTAAACACTTGCAGTTTTTAAAATATTTTCACCTCGGGCTCTGACCCGTTTGCTTTCAAATTCTTTTTTGTAAAACCGTTTAGGTGCCCAGCCACAGGGATGCCTAGCATAGAAGTTACATTCTGAAGACGTGTTGTAGCTGATGTGGAAGCTACAGGATCTCGGTATTAGACGCCTCCATATTTATCTTTGATTCCTTCAGAGTCATTCATATCAGTCAGGGCATGTTGCCCATTCTTATTTAGAGGTTGTAGTTACAGACTTTCATTATTTTAGATACTGGTTTATTTATCTAGACTCTTGTATTGGGACTTTATTTACTCTGGTATTATTATTATTGGAGTGTTTACTCTAGACTCAGTTTATTTCATTTCGTTGGTTATTCACATGAGATTGTTTATGCAATTGATGGTTGATGACTTAATTCTTGGTTAATTGTTAACTTATTTAATAAAATTTGGCATCTCCCTATTTTAAATATTAGGTGGCTAGTAATTAATTAAATTTTTTCGTTAGTGATGCTAAGACTGAACCAACTTGATATTCTGTATTAATTTAATAAAGGAGTAGCTAACCGGTGTTTAATTAGACGGGGTGTCACAGGTGGTATCAGAGCATCAGGTTCTAGTGTCCTTTAGGATCTGTACGGCTTATTATGCTTCCAGTATAGCTTTCTTTGATATGGAGCCCTATGTTTAGGATTGTTGAATTCTTTGGTGAGAATTCATTCTCCTGCTATAATGTATATGATGGCGAATCTTATTTGCATTCGGGTGTGTTCGTGTGCCGAACAATGAAGTATGTCAGGCGAGGGCAGTCGAGCGGACAGTAGGAGACAAAGCTCAGTTGAGGTTATAGGGAATATTAAAGAATAATGACCGTAATTGAAGTCACACCAGTTATGCGAGAAAATCCAGGACGATAAAGATGGATAAACACAACATATGACTTCCAGGTATCACTATAGTAGAAAGTGGAGTCAAATTAGACTCACCCAACAAGGTTGGTTTGGGAGAGAGTCGGACAAAACATTGAAGAGAATCAGCAGTGAAAATTCTAGAAATGCGGAGATGGTGTGTGTTAGCCAACGAAGGTAAAATATCCAAAGGTTTGGGCATATGTTGAAGTGTGGCTAACCGAAAGTGAAATTTGGGGTAAAAATTCTTCTTCGCTCGTCGGAACAAAGTAATAAAGGTAGGAGTCAACCACCACTTGTATAAGTGTAATGTTGTGTCAATTGAAGGATCTTGGGTACAGTTTAATCGCAAGTTCCTTCATCAGATGTTCAGGATAAGAAGTCAATGTTGTTTAGAACTCACACCAGAGGGCCAGACATAGGTCCCTTTGTGAAAAGGAATTTAATTAATTAGCGAATCTTACACCGGATGAAGTAGCTACAAATGAGAAGAGAATTTTAAAGTGGGAAATTAACTCATAAGAAAAATTGCTAGCACTTATGGGAAATTTTGTTTGGGTGATTAATGCAGATAACAACAATGTTGCATCTGTCAATATGGATGCTAACGCTTCCTTATGCGGGGAGCTACAAGAATCGAAGAATTTAGTCAGAGAGTAAGACTGGGGAAAACACTGTTGGTGAAGCACCACAAGGGGGAGACCCATGAAGGGACCTATTTAAATGATTCGAATAGCTAAATTTTTACCGAGCGATGGTGAATTCGCTATGGGCTGTTGAAATCAGTAGAATGTTCCTCAGGGCCATCAAAGCTAAGGGAACAATGGAGGTAGCCATCAGAGGCGTGACTACCAAAGTCCAAGAGAAGGACAACCCTAACATGGTCAGTATGATCGGAGGTAAGCAGGTTATGTGTAAAGGCTTTTGGGGAGAGTAAAACCCCATGTGTTAAAATTTTCTCAAAGTGAGTAAAGGGATAAGGGTACGGTGCTTAGCAATGGCATAGTTATTATAATTTTCAGTTTGGTACGGACAGGTGTGTTAAGTCCAAGAACCATTTGAGCAGCCAGGGCGATTGGCAAGGTAGAAGTATGAGTTATATCCTTAGATGATGATGCGTGTTGTATGTGATAGGAACGAGTTACTACATTTTTTTATTATGGCTATATTCGCATGAGAGATGAATTTAGTGCGTATCTCGGCAACATTATTATTTATGCGAATATTTTCCCTGGTATAGTGGGGTTACCTTTAGTGTTATCCATGGAGGATGAATGCATGTATCGATAGTGGTATATACTTTATTGAAATTACTCGTTTTAGTGTTGTGTTATACGAGTATGATATTATCCTAATTATGGTTTTATAATAATGATTAAACTGATAGTGTGTAGATATTACAAGTCTATCGGGGTTACTACCTTGGTGTAGAATGTTTTGTTCGGGTGAGACCCCATCTGCGATAGGGTCGGGCTTTATATATTTATATTTATGTACATATATATTATCGAGACTTTGAAAGGTATAAAGGTCTCGGATATTTGATCCCGGTATGTGTAGGGACTTTATTGATATGATTCAGAGTGTATTTGGTCTATTGTTCAGCAGAAAGATTTAGCTGGTTATTATAATTAACGCTCAAGACGTGGTAATAGGAAGAGTGCATTGTTATATCACCCTTTAGAGACGTGGAAGTTAATACTCATAGTTGTATGTCTGCGGAGGGGATTTTGAGAGCCCCGATTATATTTGCATGATGTTTATGGAATGTGATTACAATTAATGTTAAGAGACGGTGTTTTTCGGAAGAAGTTCCTTGTTTAAGTGTAATTGCGGAAGGAGATGTAAATTTGTTGTCAAGAGACGGGAATATAGGGGTACATGTTATGGATTGAGGGCCTAATAGATTCCGATGACCGACAATGCTAGAAAGTAGTGTATCGGGGGGGTTCCTTGTTTGGATTTCGCTTTGCGAGACATTCCACACATGAAACTTAGTGTAACGTTGGTCATAGGGAGATGTTTGGCCATTCGTCCATGAGTCTGGTACCTCGGTCGTTATGGAAGTATGTAGTTATGACTGAAAGCTAAAAGGTAAATTATGATATAAGGCCAGTAAATCCAGTTGTGTGGTGAGGAAGTACTGAAAATTTTATTTTATTACGGCAGGTTGAAGGATGAAATGATGTTAAGGAGGATTTAGGATTTCAAATTCTGGGGTAATCTAGAATGCCCAAGTGGTATAGCCACATTGCGAATACAAGGGAAATAAAGAATTAACCATACGTATAAAGCGTATATGACGTTTAGACCCGTATGCACGGTTTATAGGATGTATGGACACCTTGGTTTACTGGTGTCTGGATCACCGGAAGAAGAGACATGGAAATAGATGGGTGAAATTTATGCTTGTGAGACTGATATTCCGAAATAGTAGTGGTAGAATGGATTAAGCGTCGTAAGAGAAGGATGATAATAAGTATACTCATGTGCAATCAGAGTAGCACGTCCGAACTTGGTGGAAAGGCAGTGGGAAGCCATTTAAAAAGTGGGTATCCCTTGAGAAGACAAATATTTAACTATTATGGACAATTTAGAGTGGAGTTCCACCCAATCGAATGTTGAGGTTGACTTACGCGTAAATAGAGTGAGGATGCCAATAAGGTATAAAGAGTCCAGAAGTGAACATCGTGGTGAAAACTTTTGGTATGTGCCGAGGGAAGAAGAGGGTTATTAAGTATCACTTAATGGGGAGAATTATAAGTAAAAGTCGGTGTTGAAAGGGGTATAGTAAGTAGTAGATCGGTTGT
The DNA here is from genome assembly GCA_949130495.1 of Sambucus nigra. NCBI lineage: Eukaryota > Viridiplantae > Streptophyta > Magnoliopsida > Dipsacales > Adoxaceae > Sambucus > Sambucus nigra. Next base: position 94,037,223 of record OX422216.1, on the reverse strand, counting down.
GGTAAGATGATCAACCAAAAAATTTTGTATAAAGCCGAAGATTCCAGTAATGAAAAAGTCAAGTTGGTAAATCTCTTTGATGGGTTGCCAACCTCTAGACGAGTCACGAGTTCCTTCGAATGTGTGGAACAAGATGGCCAAAAGGAAAGTAATTGTTATACCTCTGAGTGATTTATGCTATTAAATAGTGTGACCCAGTATTGTTCTGAACCAGGATGAGATCCTTAAACCCCACCTTTAATATGAAAATTTCAGGAAGTAGTGGTAATAACGTTTCGTTTTGAGTAGGTCGTATCACCTATGGCCTGAGGAGTAGACGCAAGGTGATTAAGGATTATGGAGATGTAGGAAAGTGATTTTGACTCATTGCGATCATTTAATTTCCACAATGGGTATATCTAGTAAGTGAAGTATAATACTGTAATGGGAGAGGATATTACCTAATAGTAGCGTTGTGTCAAAACACCCGTACCTATTTATAGTGGAAAAGGTACTTACAGATGCTTTGTGGAGATAAACCTTACTATCCTTCCTCTGGATGCTTAGAGGTGAGCGGATTATCAGAGTTTTTGGATCAGTCAGAAGTTAGAGTCCGATGACTATAATGGGATAACCAACAACCATCTGAAGTGTCTTTTTCCTTTTGTGTCACACCGCCAAGAACAGAGATTCAAAAAATGGACAAGAGTAGTCAAATGTTCTATGGTTTCTCCCAGGATGGGAGTTTTGTGTTTAGATAAACGCGGGAGTTGATACGAAGTGAAGTGCAAACTCCTAATAATATTGAGATAATGCGGCCAATGATATAGAAGCTATTCTTATTCGAATGTTGTTTAGTAAGAGCACAACGTGAGGTTCATTTATTAAAGTGTGATCCTATTACTGATAAAGTGTCAAGAGTGTTAAACAAGCTTATTGTGAAGCGGGGGTTGTAATGATTGAGCCTTTCTTTGTATTTTATTTTGAGTACTGGAGGATAGCTAATTTTTCCAGGTATGCCTTACTTTCTGAATTTCGGGACGAAATTATGTTATTAGGGGGGAAGTTTGTAATACCCCGTATTTTTTATGGCTTTTAATTATGTGTTTAATTAAATGAAATTATTTTTAATTATGGGATTAATTAAATTTATTTGGGATAATCAATTGAAAATTAATCCGAATTTAAATGCTAGCGAGACGAGAGTTAGTATTTGATTATAATAATGTTGTTGAATATTACTGAGTGATTATGGTTATATAAGATTATTGAATTTATTAAAATTGTCGTGAGTTGAAAATATGGCAGTTTCAGTAATTAAATTGGGATGCGCGTGTCAGTCATGTCAGGACCTAATTTAATGGATTTAAATCTATTTTATTTTTATGTCATCCGTATGATCATTTTGAGTGTGCCAACATTTTCGGAAGGGTTGAGATAGTCAGAAAACACTAGACGGGGGTTTAGTTTGGGTCTCGGGGCATTTTAGGCCTAACCGACAACCCGTGAGGGTATTTTAGTCATTCTGACTTTTTAAGGAATAGTAACCCACGAATTTTAGCCTGATATTATCAGCCAACACTTGAGTTCCTTAGGGTTTTCACAACCAAAAATCATAATGGCAGTTAGAGAGGAAGAGAAGAAAGTTCCCAAAAAAGAAACCACCCTAGAGGCTTTTGCACCACCGTCACCACCACCAGATAAATCGAAAAGAGAGGATCACTCCCATACCATCTGCTTCAAAGGATCAAAATCTTTATTTTCCTGGCAAGTGATTTATCTTGCAAAGATTTATGGCATATGTTCTACATGGTAAATTAAATTTGAAGACAAATTATGAATAATTGTGATAATGTGAAATTAAAGACTAAATCATGAACTTGGGTAGGTTTGCATGTAGGGGACTTTCTAGAATCATTAAGTGAAAGAATTATAAACTAAGAGTTAGCAAATCACGAAATTAAATTGAGGTTTATAATGATTTTTGAAGAGATGATGAAAAACTAGGATTATAGTATTTTTAATGACTTTTAATCCAAGAAATCGATAATCTGTGATGTTTTGATGAATCTTGAACGTTAAGACTGGTGTAGTAATGTTGGTTTCATGATTAGTATACTCATTTGGGGAGTTTGGGACGTTGTAATGTGATTTGGAGATGTAAAAATGGTAGAATCCCGTAATTATTAAAGTAATTATGGGCAGATAACTGCTTGATCGATCGATCGATCAAAGCATGTCAATCGATCGACCCATTTATTCTATCGATCGACCCCTCTACAAAAAGTGAAGTATTTTTCCTTTAAATAATTGAATAACTTCCAACCTTTAGAACTCTTTAGTGATGATTGATTGAGCATATTGGTACTTATGGAAGATCAGTAGGATGGTATTTGAAGCCCAGAAAATTATTAGCTTTAATTGAGGTTAAGTGGTAGACTTACGAATATCCGACTAATGAGGTACGATTGTAAGTTGTGGGAACCTGAATATATTTTACTCCAATTATAATTTGAGGTTAAAGACTAAAAGGGGGAAACTTTAAATACCGAGATAACCTTAGAGACCAGCGGGGGACGTAGTAACCTTTTGGGATAGGATATGTACTCGGAGCTATACGTCGAGAATTATCGCGTTAAAATCTATTGTGTAGAATAAATGGGACGATATTATTATATGTGTGAGACATACAATATGGGGCTGGAATATACCTATACTAAAATTATGATTACCTAATTTGTGTAAATACTTAGTACATGGATGATTATGTGTATGACATACCTGCCATACTTGCTATCATGGGAGGTTGATTTTGGGGAAAGGACCGTCTTATCTTTGTGTGCCTTCGGGGGGATTTAGACTGGTACCTTAAGGACATAGGACTGTGAATGACTTATTTGTGAGTTGATAAGTCAGCTAACCATGGGAGAGTAGGTATGTGCATGACCCATGGGTTTGTGAACTATGTTCGCCTCCACTATATGTGATTTGTATTGAAACGATTCCTGAGTGATTCAGAACACGTGATCATTATGTATGAGATGTACCGAGATTTGATAGTAGAGTATGAGTGCATCGCAGCTCAGCCAAGGGGTGCCATATATGTATATATGTAATGGGTGGCTTATATATGTACTTGTGACTAATTCACCGCTACTTAATAGATGTGAATAATTAAGGAATTCAATGGAGTTAAGAACAATGTAGACTTAATAGATAATTGAGCTAAGTAATATGATTATTGAATGTGTGACTTATGAATATATTCTATTTAAATAAAATGGGTGGCATCTAAAGTAAGTACCGTCTAGATGGGGGGTCAGGTAGTGGTGCAACTAGGTGAAATTTAAAGGATGCGATAGGCGTGCATAATAATTGAGGGGTGAGGATCTCAAGTGAGGGCACGTGACTAACATGTTTAATATATGTGTTGTTTAATATTGTAATTTAAACACTTGCAGTTTTTAAAATATTTTCACCTCGGGCTCTGACCCGTTTGCTTTCAAATTCTTTTTTGTAAAACCGTTTAGGTGCCCAGCCACAGGGATGCCTAGCATAGAAGTTACATTCTGAAGACGTGTTGTAGCTGATGTGGAAGCTACAGGATCTCGGTATTAGACGCCTCCATATTTATCTTTGATTCCTTCAGAGTCATTCATATCAGTCAGGGCATGTTGCCCATTCTTATTTAGAGGTTGTAGTTACAGACTTTCATTATTTTAGATACTGGTTTATTTATCTAGACTCTTGTATTGGGACTTTATTTACTCTGGTATTATTATTATTGGAGTGTTTACTCTAGACTCAGTTTATTTCATTTCGTTGGTTATTCACATGAGATTGTTTATGCAATTGATGGTTGATGACTTAATTCTTGGTTAATTGTTAACTTATTTAATAAAATTTGGCATCTCCCTATTTTAAATATTAGGTGGCTAGTAATTAATTAAATTTTTTCGATAGTGATGCTAAGACTGAACCAACTTGATATTCTGTATTAATTTAATAAAGGAGTAGCTACTCGGTGTTTAATTAAACGGGGTGTCACACTATCATAACAAAAACAAAGAGTCCCACCGTAGCACTAAGAACATGATACATATAACTATATATAGGGTTTTCTCATTCACATCGTAATAGCTCATATCCATGGATACTAATACATGAACGCCAAAAATAACAATATAACTATGACTACAATGACATAGTTCTTCCCATACCAAACCCCAACCGAGAATCTTAATATCTCATCACCAATCACCATAGGGAATCTACACCACCCCTTCACAGTTCAAAAACAAGAATCCATATAACTCACCTCTATGAACCATTTTATCTACAATAACATTCATCATATAATATATGAAATGGAATTATATCACTAGCTACCTAATTCCAATAGCCACACAATTGCTTATATTATACAAGTAGTCGGTACTTTTGTAGTCTCATAATATAAGGTGAAGTGTACCACAAGCTAGCCAACTCACATAACTACATAATTTATTAAATTATAGCTACTCCAATACTATTATATCAACGACATGAGTTCACACGGCCCATGGCCACAAATGATAGGACACTCACACGACCCACCACCAAATTAACATTATGAGTCCACCTGACCCATGGGCACAAGTAATTGGAAATTCAGAGGGTCCACAAAAATATCTCATGAAGGTATACCTATACATCTATGAGGATCACTTGTTCTTCTACTAGTCCTCAATTGGACTGTTACTTCAAAATATGATTTATGAGTTATTTGTGTCCTAGTGCAATAAATTGGGCTCAAGATAATTGTGGTGTTATGGGCCCCAGACGCCGGGGATTGGGAGTGCTCCGGGCAATGTGCCTTGTTTGGCTTTTTTATGATCCTTTCGAGGAAGCGGGAGCGCTTGTATCTTAATTCCTAGTTTCTCCTGAGGTTGAATTTATCAGTTGTGAGTGATTTCCCCTGGAAGTTGTTTGACACCATATTTAATTTTTGTCGCACGCCCTAGTTTAGGTATGAGCCTAGATGCAATCGGTGGGAGAGGTAATCGGTTGTTTAAAGTTTCCAGTTTATCTTACATTAAGACAAATAAAAGGTTCGAGTTAGCCCTTTCGGGTCAACCCTAAGGCAGGTTTAGGCTTGCGGTTGGTATAAAGATTCTTGTTTTAGGGTTCGATAACTAGGTTAAGAGGGGGAAAGGTGTTAGTCACTCCACTTGTTCTCTATTCTTCCTTTATTATATGATTATTATCTCTCTTAACATTATGTGATTACGTTTTAGTTTAGTTTAGAACTTGTTTTGAGACCTTAGTTTGAGAATCCCTTTTAATGTAGAATGTAATACAAATTTATTACATCAAGATTCCTATTCTATTGGTTTCTTCCCCTCTGCTTTTGAAACAGGTTCCTTGCCAGCAGGTGGATCATTCAAAGCATAAGGGGAATTTATGAAGTTAAGATCTTTAAGCATCCTAATATTCATCACAGATGGTCGATCTAATAGGTGCTCGGGATGAGATATCTCAACATTAGAATGGAGATTGTAATCGCCAAGGTATTTGGAAATCAGACACCGAGGGATAGCCCGAGCAGGGATCCAACTCATATCAAGCTTGAATGGTGGCACTGGTAGGTCGAGCAGCCCAGGATTATGGTAATCCCACAGGTAATGACCTTGTTCCAGTTGTAGCACACCTAAGGCATTCAGCCATCCCTGTTTGTAACCCTCATTATTTGCATTTTGGATACGATCATCCAAATGGTAGAGAGCCTCGTTGTAGCCAGCCATCCAGAATTCTCTAGGTTGCTTGTGAAATTGATATGTCAATCTTTCCAGCTGCTCGTGGAGATTTTTTATAAAGAGTTCTTTATTCTCCAAAACAGACTTCTGCGCTGAAAGCTGCTCGTCCAGACTCCTGATCTTCTTAGACATCTCAGCCAATGCCTGGTTCTTTGCCATCAGTTGGAAGGCCTGGTTCTCTAGAGAAGATTGAGTTCTCTGTTCCTCGACAGGAATTCGAGCAGCACTTGCTCGTCCTCGAGGAGCTCTTGCTCGTCCTCGAGTAGATGTAGAAGGGCCAGACCTCTTCGAGGTTTCTAACTCATCCCTCAGGTTGGCATTTTCGACCTCCAAGAAAGAGAATCCCTCGTCGGTCACTGGGATCAAAGCATTTGAGGTGGAAGCTGCAGACTTCAACAGAGACACCTCTCTTTGCAGGTTATTATTTTCTTGCTCTAATAACTCAGCTATCTGTCTGTGCTCTTCGACCTCAGCCTTCAAAGTTCTCTCCCGCACGTCGTAAGCAGTAAACCGTTTATCGTATCCCTTATCGGCACAGATTTGCTGATACTTCTTCTCGTACCCCTCGTGCAAAAGAGCAGTAGATTCCTTATATTGTTGCTGAAGTTCTTCAAGAGTGCCTTGGAGATCCTCAATCATATCATAGTATGCTACGTTGTTAGCCACTGTACGGTCGAGTAGGCACTTAAAATACTGATAGGCTTCAATTGCTTGCTCTGAAGCACCTTGACCGAGGATGTCAGTGATTTAAGCTGCACTCATGTCTGTATGACCGGCTTTAAAATATTCATTGCATTGCCTTAACAACTTTGTATCATGAGCAGACAATAATTCCATCCTGGCCAGAAACTAGTAGAGGAAGAAAAAGCAATAATCAATAAGAGTACAAACAAAGCATGAAGAAGAGAATCAACAGTATGCATAAGCAAAAGTTCAAATTTTATTACATCACAAAGTTCAGAAGTACAAAGTTCAGAGTTACATGTTCAGAAGTTACATTTGACAAAGAAAAATAAAATAGAGAGAAATCCGAACAACTCTACACCTTTTCCTTATCTCCTAAAACTTTCTCGGGAGGCTGGGACGAGGAGGTAAGTTGCTCGGATGGAACAGAGGGTTGCTCGAGAAGTGCTGGAAGTTGCTCGGATGAAGTAACGAGTAGCTGAAGTTCCTCGCCAGTGGGCTAGATAGTAGGGGGATGAGAAATTTGATCTCCCATTACCATGGAATATTCCTCAGAGGCATCTTCGTCCTCTTCTTCTTCTTCAGGAGTTGGAGGGGGACCAGGGATGTGTCGCTGAAAGAGTTCAGAATTTTCATCAACTTTCATCTCCTGCAGAGCAGCGACCCATCCATCTCTAAAGTATTTGAGGCTGCCATATTCCACTTGCGACATCATAGCAGCCAAACCTTTATTCCACCCTTTATCCCAGCCGGCACTGAAAGATTTTTTCATAGCCAATTTCCTCTTTGTCTTCTCCGAGGAAAGCTTCTCGGAAAGAAGATTGTCAACAGCCTTCAGTTTATTCTCAACTTCCTCCTTCAGACGGCTTACTTCCCGAAGTTGACCCAACTCCTCCTCAGCAGCCTTGAGCTTATTTTCAAGATCCCCAGCATTTTTTATCTTCCCTTCGAGCTCTTTATTCTTCTTCTCCAAATCATTTATTTTTTTCTCCAACCCCTTGGAGACCTCAATAACCTGAGCCTTCTCCTCCTCAGTCGAAGTAAGCCTTTTCTCCCAAATTGCCTTATCGTCATCATATTTCTGACGAGAATCTTTCAGAGACTGCGCCAGGCTCACCAAAGCTTCCTCTACACCAGACGAGGAGCTTGAAGCTTTAATAGCTTCATTTTTCTTCAAAATTATACTAAACAACTCACCAACTGTGAAAAGAAAACGAAAGCAAGTCAGTGCACAGATACAAAAAGGAAAGAATGAAAATTTAAGACTATAGGACTTACAGAAGCAATGTGACGAGTTGCTAATGTGGTAACCGTGTCCCGAGAAAGGTTTTCTTCAATACCTTGGATCTCGGGAATGATCCAAGTCTTCACCGAGCTCATAGCAGAGCTCGGGGGAACAAAAGTGGGAACACCACTAGTCGGCGGCTGAGAGATGGATTCAGCCAAACTGATAGAGGAGCTTTTCTTCAGCCTCCTCAGAGGAGCATCAACTTTCTCGACTAACGATGTAGTCTTAGTCGGAGAAATGACAATCACCTTGCCTGGAGCAGTAGCCTTGCTCGGGGGCACTGGGGGCTTCTCGACAACCTTCACAGGATCAATCGAAGGAGGTGCATCAATTTTCTTTGTCCCCTCTCCTAGGACGTCAAGCTTACTTCTCTTTTCCTCTCCAGCACCAGAGGCGGATTTTACAAAAAGGGTAGGAGGTTTTCTTTTCTTCATCCTTTCACTCAAAGGAATATGTGACTCAGGTGAAGAACTTGTAGAGGCTGGTACTGGTTCTGCGTCGCTTATCACCGGACGAGCAGTAAAAGAGGAGGTGTAACTCTTGTACTGCAGCAAATATGAAGCTGACCTAATATGCTCATCGGCAACAGTCTGATGCAAACTCCAGATAAGTTTTAAATGCCTTATGTTAACGTCTGCCTCTTTTGGAGATTTTTTTTTGCTGTCAACTGCAAATAAATCAAAATTCAAATATCAGTGGCACATTTTATCAAACACAAAGGAATCATAATTTTGAAAATAAAATAAAAACAACCTATCCCATTGCCATAGGGAGGACATCTGGGACCCTGGTAAACATCATCTCCAGTTAATGGAGGGTGTTGCCAATTTTTCATAACAACCCCGTGCTCAAAGTAGTCCCTATTGGCATCTGGGAGATTGACCACTAAAGATCTATTTAAAAACCTAGTTTTTAAATAAAAAGTATTATCACCCACAACCTATCTATAACAAAACATGATTTCAGTAATTCCTATACGAGTTCCATGAATTTGATTTAATCTATGAACACCGTTAACTATTCTCCACGTATTGGGAGCTATTCTTGCAGGAACTACGTCAAAGTATTGACAGAATTCCAGACATAGATGGTTTGGGGGAAAAGAAAAGCCACACTCAGCAACAAAGAGACTGGGGAACCAATGTCCCTCAGCCAAACGAAAATAGTCTGAAGGCTCAGAAAGCTCTTCCAAAATAACCCATGAGGGAATAGAGAAATCAGAGCGAAACTTATCAATCGATTCTACAGGATAAACCATGATGAAAGAAGGAAATCAAAGAGAAAGAAGAAAATCTTACAGGAAAGGGATGAGTCTGTTGACAACAAATGATGGAAGAGATGAACGCACAGGAGAGAGAGACGATGGAAAACTCAAAGAAACAAATTTGAAAAAGTAGAAGACGATGGGATTTTCTGCAACGTTTAAATACTTTGCCTTGGGAAAGGGTAAAAGTAATGATTACAAAAAGGGACGGTTACGTTACCGGCGGATAAAAAGACAAAAGGGGCGCGGGAATCGAAGCGGTTAGAAAAATTCAAAAAAAAATGATTCTACGAATTTGGAAGAAGAAATAAATACAAAAGAAAATACTCCTAAATTTCAGGATGACCATTTAAAACCGCCATACTTCGAGAAAAAATGTTCCACACTCCTCAAATTTCGAACTGTGAAACATTGGGGGCTTCTGTTGATACCAAATTTAGTCTGCTGACATGGCTCAATTGAGTGAAGACATGTGGCAATCTGCATGGCAACAACAAACACTTCCGAATAACGCCTTGACTCCGAGGAACCATACTGCAACGAGGAACTCTACTTCCCCGATCAACTCAGACGCTCCGACCAACAAGAGTTCTCCGAGGAACTTTAATACACCGAGCAACTTATGAGTACCGAGCTACTTAGGCGGTCCGAACAGCTTAGGCGGTCCGAGCTGCACCTCGAACAAAGCATTAATAGCAGGATAACCAACAGATTGACTGCGCATTAAATGCTTATTATCATACAGATGTATACGCTTAAGGGGCATTGAATGTATTACCCTTTCACATTACAGCCTTAGGGCTATAAATACATTGTATTATCCTCATTGTAAGGGGACCGAAATTTCTTGATAAAACGTGTAATCGAGAATTCCCAAACAGTCAGTAATAACAGAAACAGTGGACGTAGGCCATTCTTATAAGGCTGAACCACTTTAAAATTTCTTTGTCTCATTTTATTTATCTGTGATTAAATAATTAGATATAATCTAATTTTTTACGTCAACAGTAGATATGTTAGGTATGAAAATGGTATTGATGAGAGATGTAGTAATGTCACTTAACCAATGTGGGTACACAAGACTTCTTGTGTGAGTATGTGTATTTGGATAATGGGTGGACTTTAGTATGTATCGTATGCGAGGAATATCAACTTTTTCAACGGGTGTCCATCAATGTATATAAGGGTACAAGAAAGCTAAACTTGGGTAACAAGTGGTCGTTAAGGTTACGTTTGTGTATCCACGAGATTAAAGCCTACGTAGTTTAGTTGTACACGTGTTCCAAAGTGATGTATGTGCAAGTGTAGGACTTATATTAATAAGGGGAGAAGATATCTATAGGAAAAAGGGTAGCTTCGATGGAGGTTCAAATGGGAGTGGGCTCGATGATCATATATATGGGAATATCATATTATGATCATCGAGTGATCACTAGCATGAAGGTATTATTATTCGGGCTAGTTTGGAGGTGTAAAGGGGATGTTATGTAACATATGTAATGTTTTACAGTTAAGAAACCAAGTAAAACACCATACATTAGGGTTGGGGTGGACCAGAAGCCACCAACAAAGATCTATGTATCCTTTATTGATAGAGCTAAAGTCCTGAGGTGTCGTAGTCCTTGAGTTGATTTGAGGTGATAAAGGGGTTTTGGATAAGAGATGGAGGCATCCTGAACAAATAATACGCTGAGAGACGTATTTTAAGGCCTGTGCTTGACGAGTTTGGAATGGTATAGCACCTACGTACCCAAGAGGACTTGGGATCCAAACCAACATTATTCCAACAAATGAGACATATTTACTGGTGTAGACAATGGGACACCGGGTATACAATATATAATATTACGGTATTTATGGAGCTTAGTCCTTAATGTAGCACTTCCATTATGTTGGAAGGGTCTATTTATATGTTTAAAATACGTTAATCAAAGTCCAATGCTTGATAAATATTTGCAGGAAAACACATATTCGAGGATGTCATCGCAGCGACAGGCTTTGTTCACTCATAGAATGAGTGACATTAGTTTAATTTTAGACCTTTTCAGAATTACTCGGCTCACTAACACTTTCCTAATAATGGTTTTGAAAAGTATGTTTTCATTTTTTGTATTTAGTCGTGGCATTTGATTAGAATTTATTTAACACGTGATTATGTGATTTCAATTTAATAATAGAGGCGTTAGGTTAAAAATTAGGCTTTTAAAATATAAACATTGTAAAGTGCATACATGGTCCCCTAAACTAGGATCGGGCTAAATGAGATAAACAGATATGGAGAGTTTATCACAATATATATGGGGTATAAACTCAAATTATGTAGAATTTCTTTACCCTTGTAGCTTCAGCCGAATTTTTCCCTGAGGAAGTGTCCCTGTTCAGTCGGGCTGATCTTCATTTAGAAGTTTCAACTTTCGCGGGATGTTCATAGAGGCTTACCTTTTTTTCTCCAATAATGTGACTTTTCAAAAGTACGAACCTAACTCGGGAGATGCAACGTTTTAGAAGTACAAACTTCACTCAGAGGGGAAGAAGCCTTTTAGAAGTAAGAACTTCACTCCAAACTTTTTCGAATGAGCTCGAGTATTTGATGCACTCGAGATTGAGAAAGTTAGAAAAACGAATCAATGTTGGGTTTGGGGTTCTTTTCAAGGTTGGTGGGGACCTCCTTTTATAGGGGTCGATTGGCCTCCTTTAACCATTCGATAAAAGTAGACGTTTAACCATTCGGTTAATGGATTCCACGTGTATTGTGGATAGGGTTAAGGGAGACACGTGTAGGGCCATGGGTAAGATTACATATATTTCGCCATCATTACATGTGGTGAGGTTAATTGTTCAGCCAAAGACATATGGCCATTCGATTAAAGGGGTTGGGGCCTTAAACCATTCAGTTAAAGAACCCACTAAGAAGTTTTTTTCTTTTTTCCCCCTAAAAGTTCTATCCTTGTGGTGTTGACCGTGTTTGTTTTCTTTGGGGTGGTTTCTCACATCTATGCTAGATATTCTCCGTAAGTGTAGGTTGAGGGTTTACTACTTAATGGGATAAATATCTCGCACCTCGATTACAAATCGGGGTGTCCACAGAGGCAGTCGACTAGGAGGGTGTGTGTTCGAACACTCTTCGTTGAAACAAGGATGGATAAAACTAGGTTTGTTTATTTTTAGGATGGGTGTGGGTACGGGTGTAAGAGGTAAAAAACTTGGGGGTGAAAAATAAGATTTTTAGGAAAGTGGCCAGGCAGTTAAATGTCCCCTTTGATCGTTCAGTTAAGGAAGCTTGGATGTTTAACCATTCATTAAACATCTCAGAGCCTAAAACGTATAAATGATGGTCTCCTTAGGTTTTTCTTACTTCTCCCAACTTCTCTCTCCTCATCTCTCACTTCTCTCTCTCTCTCTGTGTTTTGAGACTACTTCACCTACTTTTGAGTTTCTTCTCAATTTATTTGGATTTTCTTTGCACCATGGACCCTTTGGATCCTATTATGGTAGAAGATGATGCAATTCAAGACATAGCACGGAACTTGAATCATGCATAGGATGGAGCTATGGGTGGTGATGTTAGACCGGAGGCGAAAGTTGGGCTAACGAATTCGGGGCCTTAGCCAGCGGTGTTAGTTTCAAAGCCCAAGAGGTACCAGAGTGTGGTCCATCATGTTAATGATTGGGAAGGCGTATCCTGATAAAGGGAGTCTGGGGCACGGGTGGCCTATAGCACTCCTTTGACGGCGGATGAGGAGGATACGGAGATCCTTCTATGGGAACAATAGGGGTGTGTCCTGCAAATGCGCCACATATAAGTTTCTTGGCTTTCTCTTTTTACATTTTATTGCATGTTTTTTTTGTGTATGGTAAAAACCTTTGAACTCATCAAGTTTATATAATACCAGATATTTTATGGTGGGATAGTTATATGTTTGGGACTAAGATATGATGCTTTTTTATTTGTCATTTTCCTAAAATAAAAAGTAGGTATAATAACAATAAATAATCATTGATGATAGGGGATCAATGTAATGGGGCAGAAATATTGAAAATAATAGTAATAAAGCAACCTGAAAGTAGGAAATAGATGGGATAAAAGTTAAGGGTGATTGAATTTATCCTGTTATGTATAAAAGAAAAAACGCCACATAATAATAGTAATAAGAAGAAAAATAATATTAATAATAATGATAATAATAGTAAAAATAAAAATAAAAATAATACGAACAAGAATAACATAAAGCCAGAATATACCTTAAACTAGGGATATAAATCGTAATGAGGGTATGACGATGACGGATTACACCCATGTGCTTTGTGTGCACCTCTAAGATGATAAACATATACGGAGTCTCGAGTCACCTCTCGACTAGTTAACTTTCCTACTTAGGGGGAACCAAAGATAGGTAGCTTAAGTGTGAATACATGGTAACTCAAACATCGAGAGGTAGAAAGATCTAGGGGTCAGGTCACCTCATGAATTTTTAACCTTACTAGTTAGAGGGAACCAAAGATAGGTAGATTAAGTGTGAATACATGGTAACTCAAACACTAGGAGGGATAAAGCTCCGAGGGGTTTTGGGTTACCTCATGACTTCATAATCTTTCGGGTTATTAGGAACCAAAGATATATAGCCTAAATGTAAATACACGGTAACTCAAACACCGGGAGGGAGAAATATCACGGTTTTTTTAGGTCAACTCATGACAAGTTAACCTTCATGTTTATAGGTAACCAAAGATAGGTAGATTAAGTGTGAATACACGATAACTCAAACACCAGGAGGGAGAAAGATCTGGTGGGTTTTGGGCTACCTCATGACTGGATGATCTTCCTAGTTAGAAAAAACCAAAGATAGGTAGATTAAGTGTGAATACACACTAAATCAAACACTGGGAGGAAGAAAGCTCTGCGGGGGTTTGGGTCACGTCATAATTGGTTAACCTTCTTAGTTAGCGGCAACCAAAGATATCTAGATTAAGTTTGAATACGCGATAACTCAAACACTGAGCGACAGAAATCTCTGGGGGTTTCGGGTCACCTAATAACTGGTTAACCTTCCTGGTTAGCGATAACCAAAGATAGGAAGCTTAAGTGTGAATAATCGCTAACACAAACACCGAAAGGGAGAAAGCTTTGGGGGTTCGAGTCACCTCACAACTGGTTAACCTTTATGGTTAGAGGGAACCAAAGATAGGTAACTTAAGTATGAATAAACTGTAACTCAAACACTGCGAGGGAAAAAGATTTGAGGGGGTTTTGAGTCACCTCACGACTGGTTAACCTTTATGGTTAGAGGGAACCAAAAATAGGTAGCTTAAATGTGAATACACGATAACTCAAATGCTAGGAGGGAGAAAGATTCAGGGGGTTTAGGTTCACCTAATAATTTCTTAAACTTCCTTGTTAGCGGGAACTAAAGATAGATAGCTTAAGTGCGAATACACTATTATTCAAACCCCGATAGAGAAAGTTAATTTTCCTATTACTTTTTTTTTGGGGGGGGGGGGGAGGGAATTATCCCCCTGATTTTATTGATAAATTAAAACAAAAATAAGCTTACATAAAAGAATGATGACTTTATAAAAACAGTCACCTTTACAAAATTATCATAGAATTAACTAAGAGTATCTAAAGTTGGGGACGCCCTAAGCATCCATGTTTATGAGACCTTTCAATTCTCTTGGAAAGACATCTAGAGAACTTAATTCAATATGGATTTGAGAAGAACAGCCATAAGAAGTAAGCATATCTGCACATTTGCTTCCCTCCTTTAGAATATGGCAAAACTGCACATTGTACTCTTGAATCTTGTCTTTAATCTTGGCCATATAGGGTATAATACTCCATGGACATTTCAATTGATCATTCAGAACTTGAATTACAATTAGGGAATCTGATTCTATAATTAGGCCCGCATTCAAAATTGTTTCACTTATCTCCACACCTCGTAGAATAGAAAGAGCTTCTGCAATAACATTAGTTCCATGACCAAAATAATAGGCAAAGGCTTTTATGAAGTTTTCTGTTGCATTCCTAAGAACACCTCCTCCTCCCATAACACCTGGATTTCCTTTACAGCATACATCTACATTTAGATTTAGAATTTTCCCCCGTGGAGGCCTCCATTGAACCAATCTAATTGTCTTTACCTGTTGCTGCTGGTGCATCCTTGTAGGAAGAGTCTTGACTATGTCCACCCCTATATATAAGGTCATAAGAGAGTGAATTTCATTTATAGCTCTGGAAGATTGCATTCTCACATCTTCAAATCTCCATTTGTTTCTGGCTTTCCATATACCCCAGTTAATGAAGGCATGAATGACTTTAAGGACTTTATCACAATAAGAATTAGAATTAGAAGACCACCAAGCAATCAATCTACCTCTTGTGACAACCTGCTCACCAAAATATGGGGTGGCCAGCCCGATACTCCAATATAATAGGAATCATGGATGGAATCATTCTCAGCATCACAACAATATAATAAGTATACGGGATAACCACCCAATATTTCAGAAAATGGGTTGCCAAAAAAATTGTTTTTGTTTTATAATAAATTAAAGAAATAATTTAAACAACCCAATATGAAAAGAAAGTGGAAACCCAAGAAAACTTATATTACATCACGACAAGAATACAATAGGGTGACCAAATATGCTGTCGGTCAACAGATACATATAACGTATCCAACAAGTTTAATGTAAGTTACATGATACATCCATTAGACAGTTACAAAAGTTTGGGCTACACGCCCGAGGAAAAGACCCGATCATACTAGGATACAAAATGAAGGCGTCGAATAACATATCCCGTAATATTCGCAAAGTATTATGGCTCCTCAAAAGCACCGGAGTAGGAAAGTCAGTACGGACGTCCTTGCGACGGAGCACCTGAACGGATACAAGATACATGCACAACAAGAAGTACGAACGGGTCAGGGCCCGACTTTATATGATCACCAGATGAATAAAAAGTATGACCGTTATGAACAGTTAATCATGAATGATAAAGATAGGAATCTAATAACATAATCTCAAAGCATAAACTAAAAACAATTTAAATGATTATAAATTTTATTTAGTTATGCAAGAGGATATGAATAAACATTATTAATTACAAGCCTCCATCATTTTACACTGTCTCGTTCCATCTTTCCATTCCTTATCAGGAATATAATTATTATCATATGCTCTTTGTGGCATTCCATTCCGTATCAGGAATATAATCACTGTTACATGCTCTTTGTGGCATTTATTATACATCAAGTCCCACTTGATTAAGAATAGTTATATTCATATACATATAACGATTCTAAGACCACCCGTCCGGGTTTCCCCACTGTGCGCGCCCCTAAATGACCATCATCTTCCAGGGCCTATATACCAAGACAACCTGGGTACCTATCTCAAGACGTCGGGAAGCGGCCATATGCATGTGATAGAGTCATAACCACACCCGGAATTGCCTCTCCATCGTAGAAAAATAAACAACAACGCTCATATGGCCTAGGATTATATCCACCATGCATTCATTAGCCAGAGGGCTTCACCTCACGCGCGCACTTCCCTTATGATGGCATTTAGAGAGGTGTGTTTAAATAAATTAGCATTTATCATATTAGTCTCAATTTCATTTCCATTTTACATGCGTATGTTTCATTTTATCTGAAACCATAATCATTGAATATTCTCATTATTATTCATCATAAACTAAGTCCCGAATTATTCTCCAAGAGATCACAATATTCTACAAGTCACAAGGTTGTATGTACCTCAATTGAGCCCCTAAAGTCTCCAAATATGGGCTTACAACTCCTAGACCCCTAATAAGTAACTAACGGGAAGAAATGCCCTAACCTCAATTTGTACACCCCCCGAAATAAGCCCCGTTTAACCCATTTCTAATTTAGGGTAGTGAACCAACTCATCTAAGACTCTAGGACTCTAAGTTTACTTCATACAAGAAGGTTCCTAGGTCCTAAGCCTAAAGAAAAAGGTTGGAATTGAGCTAAGAAAAAATCACTCAAAACTGCAGGATTACCGAATCGATTCGCCCTGGCCGAATCGATTTGAAGAGGAAAACCTGACTTTCTGCATAATTATCGAATCGATTCGGACAGGCCGAATCGATTTGGTCCACTCAGACCTGCACATTTCCCCTGTGCGAATCTATTCACCCTGGCCGAATCGATTCGCCCCTGTGAATTTGACAAGTATAGGATTAAGGGTTATGAACCCTAAATTTCCCCAAATCTCATTCCTTCTCCAACCAACCTCATTAATTCAACCCATCAACTAATAAATGCATCTAACCACCATCAATTTACACCAACAAACATATAAAACAACTTCTAAGGGTTCAAAATCTACAAATCCCTCAAAATCCCAGATTTGATAAACTATAACAACTACACAACAATCAATACCATTTATTCATCTTAAACCATATATTAGCAAGTAGAAAACTTGCCTTGATGTTGGAATTTCAGATTCTTGGAAGATGAATGCAAGATCAACTCTCCAATCTTCAATTTCTCTCTTTCTCTCCAAAGTTCTCTTCTTCTCTCTTTCTCTCTAGGTTAACAAATGCACTTAAGAGAAATAAAAGGCTTAGCAAGACTAAAATCGTGCCTTTAGTCTAATATCCCAACTTAAATGGTTAATACCACATTAAAATGATTCGCAACTACACATTTAAGCTATAACCAGTCGAAAATGCCCGAAACATAAAAATACAATATGGCACATATTTCGACTATCTCGCACATTTCGGGATTAACTACGCCCTCCAAATTATCATTTGAAAATTTTATAACTCATTTTAAGTTTCGGTTTCGTTTAAACCATAAATGTCATTTTAAATCTTATGACGCTAAAAAACACAACAGGGTGATATTCACTTACACATACAGTAAATATGCAACAATTTAGTAAATATTAACTTTTATCTCATTCAATTAATACTTACTTCATTTCCCAACATTTTATATAATTACTTCACATAGTAAATTAACATGAAATAAGTTCTCAAAAGCGAGGGTTGTTACACCTCTGATTGTGGAGTTTAGATTTTGAACCCCACAAATATATATAAAGTGATTCCACACATCTTTAGAAAATTCACTGTTGCCAAAAAGGTGTTCTGCAGATTCTATCTGAGGACTAGAACAGCAACCACATTTTGAAGGGCATCTCACACCAAGCCTCTTTATAGCCTCATCTAGTGGTAAGTAGTCTTTTAAAAGTCTTAAAAGAAAGAAAGAAATTTTAATAGGAATCTGCTTATTCCATATGAACACATTTGTCCAAGATGAGCAATGATGTTGTCTTACAACATTCCATACAGAATTGAAGGTAAAAACACCATTAGAATTTGGAATCCATATTAATTTATCTTTGTGTTTTACTTCTACTTTGGAATAATTGGTAGTTACATTGTGAGGCAATAGCTGGCTTATCTTATTGAAGTCCCAATATCCTGTACTTTGAAGTAGATCTGAGATTTTAAGATTCTTGGGAATATCATACGAATCAAAACCTTTGTCTCCTGACCAATTTTCCCATTTAACATTGATATCTCCTTTTTCTATGATCCATTTGCTGTTGTTTTCTGCCACATCTCTGGATAAAACCATTATTCTCCATACATGTGACCCTCTAGATGCCTTATCCACCTTAGGGTGATGAATTCTACAATATTTGTTCTTCATAAAATCAGCCCATAAAGACTTTTGGTTCCTGAAGTTCCACCAAAGCTTTATGTTGAAAGCTTCCACTATATCTTTCAAATCTTTAAAACCTAGGCCACCCTCCTTTACTGGTCTATATAACTCTTGCCATGAAATCTAGTGATATTTTTTAGTTCCTTATGATGCTCCCCATAAGAAATTTGCCATGATTTGCTCTATTATTGAAAGAACTTTCTTTGGAGGTTACACGGCAGCTAGACTGCAAATGGGAATTGATTGTAGCACATGCTTTATTAAAATGATTTTGCCACTCATTGAGAGAAAATTAGATTTCCAACCTTCGAGCTTACCTGTAATTTTGCCTATAATATTCTCAAAGAGAGAGCATTTCAGTCTACATTATATATAGGACATCCAAAATACACTAAAGGTAACTTCTTGATTGGCATTTGCATAAGCCTTGAAACTTTCATTATCTTGGCATGGTCCATCTTCTTAGAGCAAAACAAAGAGCTTGTATCCATGGTGGAGATGGGTCTTTGGGCAAAATGGTGGAATGGATATGGAGGTTTTGTTTTGTTATTCTCGGATAGCAGCATGGGTCTTCGCATCGTTGTTGGTCGCGTGTTTTCTGCGGAGCTTGTATCCATGGGTCTTGTTTTGATTTGCATTTTTGGCCATGGATGTAGGAGCACAATATGGCTGTGATTTTGGTGGTTCAGCAGTCACTAATCGACCGTGCCACCTCCTCCAATCGATCGAATTTTCAATTTTTACCATGGGACTCAACCAGTGTGGCTATCCTCCTGTCGGGGTTGATCGGTCACCACACCCGGTCGACCGGTACTCTATTTTGGTCGACCCGTTTGTGCAGCTTTCCCCACTTTCTATTTTTTATTTTCTTTTTCCCTTTTCTTTCTTTAGTTAATTGAGACTTATCCCTTATTTCTTTTCTTTTATTTCTTTTCTTGTAACTTAGTATAAATAAACCACCTGGTTTATTTTTGTAGACATCTTTTAATAATAGATCATTTTCCATACTTAAGGTTAGAGAGGGAAGCTAGGGTTTGGAGGGTTTAGAGAGTGTGCCATTTTCTCCCTCCGAGGGTTTGCTCGTATAGAGGGGTTTGCCCGTCGAGGTTGTGTAGAACTCTATTCTCCATCTTCTCTATCAATTCGAGTTTCCAATGTTTGTATTTCTTTACTTACCGCATTTTTACTCGCTTTATAGTTTATATTTATTGCATTTATTTACATGCTTTCTAGTGTAGATTTACCACTTTATTTTCCGCATTTTTATCATGCTTTCTAGGTTAAATTAGCCTAGGTTGTGTTGGATTGAACTCACCTAGGATTGATGTGTTGCTTTGCTTTGGTGATGGAGTATACGGGTTTATTTGGAGTGGCTTGTCCTAGTTATTACGCCTAGGAGATTTGACGGGTATATCATGTATGCTCCGTACTTACGACCTTGCGTGTGTAATTTTTGGTGTATTTGTTAACGCTAAAATCTTATTAGACTTTTATGCAAATTTAGGGGTGTGACATCTCTGGATTTAATTAACTGTCAAAACGAGACTCAATTTTAATAACTCATCGACCCATGTAACCATTTTATATTAATTAGCTCGGGGTGAGGGATATCCGATGCAACCTATAGTTTTTATTCGCTTTTGTTAGTCTAGTTTAAATACATGCCTAGTTTAATCTTTCCCTTTTGTTATCTTTTCTTTTTAGTTATTCGTTACCTTTTACACTTTTATTCATAAGTACTAAAACAGTTAAATTATAGCAACTCGTCTCTGTGGATTTTTGATACCCGGACTTGGCCGTTATACTCCCTTTTATTGAGTGTAGTCATAAGTTTAGATTTTTGTATTACGGGTGTGGAGCCGAATTAAAACGATCAGCATGTAGGCGACTCTCGCACCGCAGTTTCTCCCTGTTAAAAAATGGCGTCGTTTCCGGGGATGAGTTTGTTTTAGAATTTATTTGATTTAGTATTTCGTAATATTTTCTTTCTATTTGTATTTTTTTTTTGCTAACCTTTTTGCTGGATAGAACATTTGAACGCTAAGAAACTTTGATTCTCGGTCGCGCACCTTACTTCTCGAATTCTCCATCAACAAATAATTTGGTAACCATGCCCTCTTGTATAGCTTTGTCAGTAATTCTAATGTTTCATTTGGGATATCTTTTCGAATCTGGCCCTGCGAATGTTTTATTTGGGATCTGTTCTCGAATATTAAACCATTAGAATTACCGGTGGATTCCTATGAGTCGGTAGAAATTATTTAAAACTTTTAAACCTTTTGCCGATGAGGACTCTTTGCCGCTCTTGTTTTCCATGATGGATGTTATCCCCACGTGTGAACCATATCCCATTCCAACTGAAAAACCTTTGGGAGATGAGTCTATTTTTCTTGGACCTCAAGTGTGTCTTCCCCCCCCCCCACCCCTTGTTATCCAAATACCCCATCGTCCGCCCATAATTTCAAATTGGCGATGGTTTACTTTTTCCACCTCCCACATGCCTTCCGTTGCTTCCGGGAGGCATGTTGTTAATAGTAGGTTGTAAATAGTTATTCTTTTCTTTCTTTTTTTGTTTAGTATTTTCTTTCCTTTTTATCTAGTCTAGTGTAATTAGTTAACTTTTTGTTATTGTTTTTGCTATGATCGGTACTAGCATGTTTTGTAGATTCATTTATGCTTATGGAGATCGCTCCAATTTTGGGTAATAGCATTATTTTCCTCTCTTTGTGTTGTGTTATTAATGGACGCATTGAGGACAATGCAACATTTAAGTTAGGAGGGTGGAATATTCTATCCACTTATTTGTTTTGTCCATTGAGTTTATCACATGTTAGTTACTAAGTATGCTTTTCTTAGAAATTAATAAAATTTTCAAAAATATTTTCGTTCTTTTTTCTTCTTTGTTCGTTATTTTTCCTTTGTTTCCGATGATAAATTTCAATAATAGCCCGATCCAATAGACAACTCAATGATGCATGTTCTTGATTTTAGAAGTTATTAGACTTTTGTCCTAATTATTGATATTGTGAATAACTTCATGAATTAAACTTTAATCCCATGAGCACATGCACTTTTCTTGCTTTATTGATTTGGTTTAAGATTTTTATAACTCGATAATCGTTTGTTGCATTGTATATACTTACACCGAGTGAGCTTTGGGATTTTCTTCATTTGTGAGTGTTTATACACTATTCTTTCCTCTTTGAAAATGTTACAGTCGTTGGTAATCTCACTTTTCTTTCATTTGATCGTTCATTAATTGAGTCATTCTTGAAATGTGTTACTTGAGCATGATTTTCAAGTTTGTTTTGACTCGAGAATTACGTAAACTTTATGAAATGATCATAGGTAATCTTTGTTATATCACCCATATTGACCTTAACCTCACATTATATGTTTTACCTAGTCAACCCCTCTGAGCCTAAATATAACCTTTCGTTTCATAACCCAAAATTACATAACCAACTCCACATTGGAGTGTTAAACCATACATATTACCTTCCTTGCCTTTGTTTGGAATGTTGTTTGGGATTGAATGATGTTGTGTAGTGTGGTTGCAATTTGAGCATGAAAAGGGTGAGAAAAGAAAAGAAAGAGTAGTGAAAAAGAAAAGAAAAAGAAAAAAGCAAAAGAAATGAAAAGAAAATATGAGAAAAAGAATAAAATAAACAGAAAGAGAAGTTTGTATGTATGTGATGTATATAGTTCAATAAGCTTTGATTGCTCTCCATTGTCATATTTAATGCTTGATTATGGAACTAGTTTTCCATTTTTGTTATTGCCCGCATTCTTCCCATTATTCTAAGTTTTCATTCCGAACACTTTGAATCCGTACATACATATCCTTCATTTCATACCCTAGCCTAGCCTACATTACAACCCTATCAAGTCCTATGTGATCTTAAGGTGAATTTAATTTAAAAGTCATAATAGTTTTGATAATCTGTGAAAATGCATTTCGCCTCCTTTAATGAGCGGTATCTTTCATTAAGATTACAATTTTTCATTTTCTATATAGTGTTCTTCATTTGTGACATGTGCGCGACCTAGTTTCCATTTACATTTACTCCTTATTCCCGCATGTTTCGTGTGTTAACTCCCTGTTTCGAGTGAATTCATTTGATGAGTGTAATGCCCGTGAGGATTGAATATATGCTTGCTTTAATTTTTATCCGGTTCATTCAAGTTTTTGCCAAATCATTCGTTGCATGTGCTCACTCCCCTCCCACATTTTAAGGTTTGAATTCTATGAAGTTCATTCTATAATATTAATAATACGGACTTTTGTGTGAATTCATTCACATTTCTAATAACGGGTATGAAATCTTTTTCGTATTGTTGGGTTTGTCGCATGTGATTGGTCATTATTTTGAGTAAACCATATGATGTTTGTGGGTTTCATCCCTGAAAATCCTCACGAGAGGACACTCATCCACTAGGGTAACCTAGGGGTTTAACGGCTTATTGCATACGCTAAATGCAATCGTTCGCCCACGAAAGTGGCCTTATCTGTATTATCTTTTTTATCGCTTTAGTATATATCTCTTGTTTTGTGGTTTTCTTATAGTTCTTCTTTCTTTGAATTTCATTACTAAGGACTAGCAATGTGTAAGTTAGGGGGTGTGATTCGTATCGAATATTGCACTTTATATCCTTTTAACTTAGGCATTTTAGCCCCCTCGGGTACTTTAATGTCTATAATTATGCTCGATAATCAGACAACCTCCATTTTATATGCTAACATGTTATTTGAGGTATAATTGAGCTGTTATAGGTATTAAAGTGCTAAGTGTGAAGTTTGGGCGCGTTTCGATAAAGTTTCGTCGCGATTCACACGTTCAGGGGCATTTTCATAATTTCACACTTCGGGATTTTTGTCCAAAGTATTCATGGAAGTTGTAACCCTCGGGCCAAGATTCACATGGCCATGAACGGTGCACGAATTGGAGTCCGAAAGAAGGAAACACAGACCTTCAATCGAAAAAGAATTATAAGAAAAATAATAATTTCATTAATAACCTCCATGTCCCTTTTCTCTGTCATTAACAATTTCATAAATTCCCCTTGTGTCCTTAAATCGTTTTATTACGGGTGGGGAGCCGAATTAAAATGATCGGTACGTAGGTGACTCTCGCGCCGCGGTTTCTCTCTATTATCAATTCCCTCGTCTGATAAATTTTTGGCGAAGTGAATATGTAAAGAGACATTTCATTACAATCAAATCAGAAAGATTCCTTTGGCTCAACTTAGTCCTAGGTTAGAGAATCCCATTACGAGGAGACTGCATACTCAAAGCATCTTGGAGCGAAGAAATGAAAAGGCAAAGGCAAAGACAAGGCCAAAATTTCTAAAATAAAACATTCAGATACATATGTTTCTAAATTTTTCCCTACTGAAATTGGTGGGACTTCCTTGCCCCCATTTCCAGTAAAGACTCAAGCAGCTAGGAGAAAGAAAAGTATAAACTAAGTCCTAGGATCTACTATCTTAGTTGATCATAGTTCAAATACAGATACTTGTGGTATTAAAAAAAATTACAAAATGTTCGTGAGCGTGGTTATGAAGCTTTCGAAGCAACATTTCCTCAATCATCTGCTCCACTTCCTTCTCAATCATACCCTTCTTATTTAATAAAAATAAAAGCAATGGAGATGAAAATGCTCACTTTACACCCTACTCATCTCAAGAGGAACTGTTTGATTATGAAAGTACTCATTCCTATGATTACCATAATTTACCTTCAAATGATATCGAGTCACTTGGCGTAAATGAATGTCACTTGTTTGATGCTTCATCTTTTTTATCAGCCATTGAAAATGTTATGCTGGACTCAAAACGGTCTTTCGATTATCATGATGAGTCAATGATATATTTTCCTTCCTTAACTAGCCCCATAATAGGACCATTTCCGTCTGGGCAAATCCCTTGTCCGGGATCTGTAAGTATTTTCCATAGTATATTTTCTAGGCTTTTATTATTAACTTCCACTATATGACTAATTAGTTGCCCTATTTTTTAACATGTCTCAGTTGTGGGGATAAGTGAGGCACTAATGGTGATTACCGTCCTTCCTCATGCCCCTTCTCCCATTCTCCCCCTCATTTTCCATCTCCACGCTCGAGGAACTCCATATTGGTATCTTCTTTGAGCTTTGCACAAGAAGTTTTTATTCTTTGTGCACTCTTTTATTTTTAAGTGTTAAAGAAAGCGAAGCTGGTATGAGTGCTCATGTATTAACTTTTTGTGTTTTGTTTAAAGCTCTCATTTATGTTATCCCACTATTGATGGGAGCTCATCCATGACTGTTCGTATGTCTAGTCTTGTGTCGAGCACTCCCCAGGTATTTGAAGAATCTTTTACTTTTCTCGTACCCCATGAGGATTTCAGCTTGCATATTTATTCTCTTCGTTTCTAGAAACATATATCAATTGCTCCTTTAATATTTGCTCGTGGTGCAAGAACTCACTCTGGAGTGAGCCACCCCTCAGTCGTTGCACTAGCTAGCTCTATAGGGGTATATCTCAAATATTACTTTTGTGTGATCTTTTTAATTAAAAAAAACAAAATAATACCCTACCATTTTTTAGTCCTTGTATGGACTGTTGCCAAGTGGTTCCTCTTTATCTAATGGTAATCTCTTGCTGCCTGGTGTAATACTCGAGAGTTACTTATATCAAGTATGATATCTACCCCTCGAGTACATCTATCTATTTACAATAGGCCTCAAATTCATAATCTTCCTTCCCAACCGATTTTTAACGTGGGTTTGAGTGGTTCCACTATACATGTTATCTCTTTAGAGAAGGTAACCTAGTGTTCGAGATTTAATATTATCTTTTATAGTTTATCGATTTGAGTGATAATATTAAATGCTTTGCTCTCTATTGTCATGTTGGCAAGAGTTCTTATTCCTTCCTTTTTACCCAACCTACTACGCCTCACATAAGTACTATCATTATCTCGAGCATTCCTTTTTCTATGAGTGCCCAAGTACTTAGCATGTTTGTTTTTGATGGGTTTTATTGTTCGGGAATAACTAATCTTTAATTTTCAGGTTATTTGCACATCTGGTTCAAGCATTTATCTATCCGTGGAGATGAAAGTATTTCATTCATGCCTTCATATTTATTTGCTCATGAAAATGCTCAAGTAATAACTCCTCGTGCAATGTTTTGGTTGAGTATTACGAGTACTCGTTTATCAGTCAAGCCTCAACTATTGAGTGGTCATGTCCTTACCTGTTATATCTTTCCTTTTTTATAACTGATCACTGCAAGTGCTCCTATATATGTAGAGCCTCGAGTATTAAACTGACATACCTCAACTTTGTTTACTTTTTAAGTTTTCGAGTAGTCACTCATCCTCTTTCCTTATTTGTAGGTGAGTGCTACAAGTGCTCCTAGGATTACGGAGCCTCGGGTATTATCATGGCAGACCCTTTTATTTATTTTCTTTTTTCCTTGCAAATGTTTGATTAGTCACTCGTCATATTTCCTTATTTTCTGCTGAGAACTATGAGCGCTCCTTTTCCTGTGGAGCCTCAGGTATTGAGCTGGCATACCTTAGTATTTACTTGCTTTTACTGTGCAAATGCTCAAGTAGTCACTCCTCATGTTTCTTATTTCCTGGCGAGTACTACAAATGCTCCTTTGCATGTGGAGCCTCATTTATTGATCTGGCATACCTTAGCATTTAATTTCTTTTAATGTGTAAATGCTCGAGTAGTCACTCCTCATGTTTCCTTATTTTTTGATGAGTACTATAAGTGCTCCTTTGCCTGTCGAGTTGCATGTATTAATCTATCATACCTTTATTTTTATGTCTATACTTTCATAAATATTTTAATGTTCTCAATCTATTTTTTATTTTTATATCGAAGATGAGAGCGCCTCTTTGTCTGTGTAACCTCAGGTCACACAAAAAGATAAGCGTAGGATCTCAAGCAGCATTCTAACTCCTATTGGCCTTCAAATGGGTTACCTTTCTTCATTTTACTATATCTTTTCATTTATTTACTTGGTGCATTTATCTTTGCATCTTTGTTCTTTAGGCTCAAGAAACCAAGGGATGAGAAGTTGGTGACAAGGACGAGTAGGATTCTAAGACTACTCACTCTAATGTGGCTGAGGACAAGCAATCTGGTGAGGAATCTATTGCTTATTCTAATACCAGTCCTATGGATATAGGTTTTGACAGTGGAAACATGCATGCTCTCGGCGTCTATACGAAAGATATGTGGTGTGAGCGATATGTCGATAGGTTTCACGAGGAAGACCAAGTTGTCTTGGACCTGATTTTTTTAGCATCATCCTGAGATTTTCACGAGCTCATGTGTATCTAATATTGAAGGTGTATTTATTACCAACTTAAAGAGGCTCTAAAGTCATGTTTGTTAGTTTACTTCAGCTTCAACTAATGATATTACTCATGCAGGCACTGGTAACTTTTTGGTTATTATCAAGGACTTGGATAGCTACTACCATTTTAGATTGGATTAATTGGATGATTTTGTTCGCCAACTTATCCATCCTACTATGAGGATGTTGATGAATGATAAATCTTCTAACAATAACGTTGTCAACGAGAAGATGCCTTAAGAGATCAAATCAAGTCTCTTGAAATTGAATTAAGCAAAGTTTTAACTAGCGAGGAAAAAGGTATTGCTCGTATTGCCAAAATTTAGGAGGACGTAAAGAGATAAGTGGTGCCTCTTTGGAAGGCTTCTATAGGAGAGACAATCTCATTTTTTAGCAAACAATTAATCTTGTAACCCTTCGCTCATATTTGTAATGTTTGTCTGTTTCCCGAGCAGGCCATTTTTGTGAAATGAAATGTCAGATGTTATTTATCGTGTGCATATTCTTTGCACGTTTATTTCCTTTTCCTTATACTGTGGGACTATTTGCTTAAAAATATTTTGTATGAAAAACATTCACGAGTAATAAATGTATTATTGTCTTTCCGGTGTAATGTGGGTATGTTTTCTCATAAATTTTGTATGTTTTCAAATATTTGCGAGTAAATGAACATTGACTGAATAAAACATCACCCTTATACTTTGGGAACTCACTGTTATGCTCGCTATATTTCGTTGTGAGATTTTGCAATAATGGTTGTGAAAGCATATACCCTCAAAATATTATGAGTAGAGAGATTCCTTAAAAAAATTATACTATTATGCTTCCTATATTTTGTCAAAGAAAATTAAAACTTGGGAGTATACCCCGTCGTAATATTGCAATCAAATGTGAATTGTTTAATACTTTTATTTCCTCATTTTCTTGCAATTTTGTACGTCCTTGCCCGCTATATTTTGTTGAGGACTTTAGCTTGAAAGTATAAGCCCTCGAAATATTGTGGGTGAAGGTGTACTTATTAAATAAAAGAAATCCATTTCCTCATATTTTGGAAATTCTTAGGTATCTTGCTCATCATATTTTGTCATTTGGAAGTATATCCCCTCAAAATATGGCGAGTAGTGCACATCTCCACGTGAAGATACTTTTTCCCTTATGCTGTGGGAATCTTGGGACTATTCTGCTCGTTATATGCAATCAACTGAAATAGAACAATCATAAATTTTTTAGATGTATCCCCTCTCACAATCTTGCAAGTACATACATAAGAAACACGAAACTTGTTGGTTATGTGAATCAATAAGTATTATTGATATGACAAATATAGTGCCTTACCGCGGAATTACTGACTGGCATGCGCTGAAGCTTACAGGCCGCAGCTGTGTACACCACAAGGTGCGGCACCTAGCATATTTACCTAGTTGGCCGCACCCCCTTATTCACAGCTGCTCCAGACTTGCTATATATCGCGTGATCAGGGCACTTAACAGCTGACATACCTCCTATAAATAGAGGGCACACCTCGAGATAGGGGGTTCTGGTTCCAACTCCGGGTTCTGATCCCTAGATATGTGACTACTACACTAGGCGAAGCCCTACCGAACTCTCTATACACCCCAAATACAGCTTGGGGGTTGCTCATCTACCTCACAGTCATCTCTCTGGCTCACCCGGAATAACTACAGACATGTATTATTCTCTCTCATATATCTCATATATCTTGTACGCCTATTATGGCATTCTAAACTTATACTACAATGCATATATAATGAGAGTTGGGCAACAAAGTGGACGTAGGCTCATTTCAATAGCTGAACCACTTTATATCTTGTGTTTTGTCTCTTTACATGCTTTAAATCTATTCTATAATTTATATGCTGATATGAGAATGACATGTGTCCGATTTCTCGTATCAACATTTCGGCACCGTCTGTGGGAAACGAGGTATTTCAATCTTGTTTCTCTATATTTTTGGTTCTTAACACCTTATTTCATTTGTTGGAATCCTTTGGGTCATCATCTCATGGGTGAATTTTGGTTATTGAGCTCATATTTTGTATATACATCCTTAAATGGGTATCGCATATATTCAGATCCGTCCATGGGTCTCCTTTTTATGACCTTAGATGTATTTTACATACCCCGATGATGTTACCTCACTTAGATAGCACTAAAAAATGCAAAAGGCTATTGCCTCGCAAAGGTGAGTACCTAGGGATGAGTTATATTTGCTCTTTTGCTATTTTCTCAGCCTATGATCCAGGATTTTCTAATATGGTTGCGCCATTTTTGGAGCACTTGAGGATTGATCTACCCCTAGTAGACTCCTGGTAGGCTTGTTTTTCATGATTGCTAGATTGTTTGAACCCGGATTTTAGGGTCACTGGAATCACATCATGCAGCAGAAAGAAGGATGCGGCCTGGCAAGAAATGGCCTGAGTGCCGCAGCCCTTATGGAGAAGGATGCATAACTACATTTCATCACCTGAGAGGACATGGTAAAATTATCCTTGGATTCAATTCTGGTACTCCCCTTGGAGAGGCCATGGCAGTGACTTCACATGTTCAGCATGTCGCGGCCATAGTAGTATAACTTGGCAAATTACCACTCTACCCCCTTATTACTATACCTAGCTGATTTCTTTATATTTCTTACACTACTCACTCCTGCTAGTTTTATCTCAGAATATATATATATATATATATATA
The DNA here is from genome assembly GCA_949130495.1 of Sambucus nigra. Classification (NCBI taxonomy): domain Eukaryota; kingdom Viridiplantae; phylum Streptophyta; class Magnoliopsida; order Dipsacales; family Adoxaceae; genus Sambucus; species Sambucus nigra. Next base: position 94,007,434 of record OX422216.1, on the reverse strand, counting down.
TATTAAAGACTAACAAATATAAATGGAAGGAGAATCCACTCAAAGTGCAGAGATGAAAACTGAGATTGCTCAGCTGTACAACTACCTTAATCATCTGTATGACAACCATACCTCGCTCCAGACTCAGTTCAACCTCCTGACTCAAAGGTTGTTATAATCATCTGTATGTTAGAAGCTGCAGCAGCACCAAAGTTTGTTATCCCATCCATTTTGGTTGCAGCCATAGAGTCCTCCGCAACACAATTGGCCGTGGAAAAGGGTCAAGAGACGAAAGTGGAAAAAATAGAAAGGGTCTTTGAAGCCTACACTTCACTGATTTACGAAGTTGAAGAGGTGTTGGAACTCATCAAAGAAGAAAAACTGCTTCGCTGTCCTGAGAAATTGATGTCCCCTCCTCATAAGAGGGACAGAGCCAAATATTACAGCTTCCACAAAAACCATGGACATAGCACTGACAAATGTTTTGCGCTGAAAAATGAAATCAAAAGACTTGTGAGGCAGGGAATGCTGTAGCGATTCCTAAAGGACACATTAGGGATGCAGCCTAATCTGACAGGCCACATACCTCATATTTGCCTATGTTTATGTTTTCACTCTATGTTTATGTTTTCTCTGTGAAAAGCTGTATTTGAATAGTTCCTTTTTAACTTAGTATTGTCAAAACAAGGTCATGAATATATTAATATATGAAATTAGGCTTGCTTTGCCATATCTTGATTTTTGGATTTCATTATTTGTTGTCTCATAAAAGACCTTTTGTCTTAAACAGATTTCGGATGGAGACAACATATTAATCCCGGGAATAATTATATTAATTGGCTCAAGACATCCCTCATAATGCCTAATTGCATGATATTTACAATCGTAAAGGCAACATTGGAAGTATTCAAGGATTCAAAGAGCTTCTATTAGCCACGGGGGCTACGAATGCCCGTTTATAGCACCCGGGATGCAAGAATTGGCTTAGGGAAGTCATATAACACCCAACCTGGGAAGGCCTGATATATATTTAATTTTGGCTTGGGGAATCCATAATACCCAGCCTGGGAAGGATTTATATATATATATATATATATATAATTTTGTCTTGGGGAAGCCCTATAATACCCAGCCTGGGAAGGCTTTATACATATCTAATTCTGGCTTGGGGAAGCCCCATAATACCCAGTATGGGAAGGCTTTATAAGCCCCATAATACCCATCCTGAGAAGGCTTTATATATATATATATATAGCTTGGAGAAGATTTATAATACCTAGCCTGGGGAGGCCTGATAATAACCCAATCAAAGCGGCTAAGGGAAGCTACGAAAGTGGTTTCACGATAAAGTGACTAAAGGAAGACATGGAAGACGACCCATGCAATTAAAGCGACTAAAGGTGTTGTGGAATTAACATCCTGAAGCATGTGAAAGCTAAAAGGAATGGATGGTTGCAGCTCAGCTTGAAGTTGATTAAATGACAGCTGAAATGCGGCGGCAGTCTAGCAACACTGTCGCGGCCTCAAAATTGCTATTCACCGACTTAGAAAAATTGTGGAAAAGTTTAGGGAAAAAGATCTAAGCCTCAACCGCCAAATTATTTCCCTTTGGCACCGCGGCCTGGGGGATAACAAGGCACATGGAATGAAAAATCTTAAGGCATAAAATAGCAGGCCGCAACCTTGTTTAAGAGTCCTTCGTAAGAAGTTGTCGCGACCCTATATCCATACTGTCATTATTGAAGAACATTTTTCTAAGGAATAATTATACATTCAAGTAATCAAAGATATATAGAGACAACATGCGTTCAAATGCTGAGGCAAACAAAGAAGAGGAGCAAACAAAGTAGAGCAAATAAGAAAGCAAAAATCATTCAAATTACAAATAAAGGCCGCAGCCTTGATTAAGGGGTGTCAAAAGCTAGTCAGACAATGATAAGAGGTCGTAGCCTTAAGTAAGGAGATACATAAATGTTAAAGGGATGCAGCTCTATATACATTGCAAAAAGGAAACAAAAAAATATTAAGTCTAGGAGGCATCATCATCTTCATCATCTCCATCTTCACCCTTCGCAGCTGTCTCCATTTCCTTATCCTCCGCCGCGGCCTCTTCCAACTGTTCCTGGCCCTCTTCTCTTCCAGAGCCTCTATTTCAGCTACACAAGCATTGTGTTCGATATCACCAACACCCTAGGACATGATTTGGTCCTTGGCATCTGGAAAGTTCTTGATGACCCTATATCTCAATTCCTGGTAGCTACGGATGTATGCCTTATTGTTGGTGAGGAAGAAGTCCCTGGACTTTTTATATGTAGCCACATCAGCTTTTGTAGCCTGACTGAGGGCTGCGAAAGGAGATTCCTTCATCTTCTTAATGATTGCATCATGCTCAGTCTCCCTTTGACTTTGTTTACTTGAAGTTCCTTCAGCTGGGTCTCAAGAGTGGAGACATGTTTGGAAGCTTCCACAACCTTTGCTTGTTCAGTATGAAGAGATGCCGTGACAATTGTCGGTTTTTCCTCAGCATCGTTCTTGGCCTTGACAGCAGCCTCAAGGTTCGTTGGGGTAGCCTGGAGTGCTGCGACAGCAGATTGCTTGCCAGTCACAAAAGATGAATTCTTGGCACTCTCCAGGTCACTTGCATGCACCCTCTCCGATGCCTCTTTTAGCTTATACAACTTTTCGTACATTAGACTCTGGGACATCACAACATTCGCAGCCTGTAAAGAAATTAAATGTTAAAAACAAAATATGATCACCAAAGGAATATTGAAAAAGCAAAGTTGCCCTTACCCTCAGCAGGTTGTGGAGGGCATATTCTTCTAGGTGCTCATGATCCTCCTCCACTAGACAGTCCAGGTACATATAGTTAGGAACCTTTCGCATCTTATGGACTGCCCTGGCAGTTGTGTCCCAGGATGATTATGGGTTTGGAACTCGTAATTGAGACCGCGGATGACCATCATGCCTAACACTAACGGCTCTGGGGAGGTGCCAAGTTGGCATTAACAACCATTATTACTTGCGGAGGGTGAGACTGGGAGGAGGTAGATTGAGGGATGTCGCGACCTCCTTGTAGTTCAAAGTTAGTGGGCATCAGGTATGACGTGTCCAGGTGGCTTTCAATATCATAATCAAATTGGCCATCAGGACTTTCTTGGGGAACAACCTCCTCCACTTGCACAATTGGTGCGACAGGATTTTGGCAATGTTCAGTGGCTGCAGCAGTTTGTTTGCCCTTGACCCTCTTCTTTTTTTTCCTTTTCTAGTAGCATTGTTGGGGGCTGCAACATCCTCATCCATCTCAACCAATTGAGTGGCCAAGAGGTCCGTGTCAATTTCCTCACCTGAACAAGAAACGAGGTGGAATGAAGTCACAATTCAAAAAGAAATGTCACGGCTTAATGTTAAATAAAGGATTATACCTTCCGCAACCATGACTTTTGGCAAAGATTTATTGGGGAAGTAGACTCCCTCAAAGATTGAAGCTGAAGTCAATAAGGTTCTGAAGTTTTTGTCCTTAGCACTGATGGCCGCAACCCTTCTCACTCTTCTCTCTTACCTTTTGCTAAGTGGAAAATTATCAAGAGCTGAATAAGAGGTCAATGTTAGCATCACAATAAAATATAAAAATACAACTGTAGGAGAAGGATGCGGCATGAGTAAAAGTCTGCAGCACTACAAACCTAACATATATGGGAATCCCCATTTCCGCAGCATCCCGTATGATTTCTCTCTTTCTGTCTCTATGGGATAAATCTCCCAACCTTACTCAGAAATATAAAAATATTTACCTTTCCAGTTCTTTACACTGGAAGGTCTTCCAATATATAACACCTCATCATTACTACAGAGGGCGAGGTAGTAGTATCAGGCAAACTTAATTGATTTCTCCTTTGGTCTGTAAAAATAGAAGAACTCCGCAGGAATTATATCCCTTTTGAATTTGTTCTCCCAAATGACTAAGGATGCAAGAATTGTCCTCCAACCATTGGGATCTAATTGGGCTGGGGCTAACTTCATTGCACTAAAAATCCTCCTAATTGGGATAGGGACAGGCAGCCGCAACCCATATACAAAAACATGAAGGGGGAAGCATACCCCATCATCAGTAATCATAAAGCATGGTCTCTGCTCCGCGAAAGGAGCTGAGCAAACTACATTGTCTGGAAACTCAAACGCCGCAGCAACTTGGTTGACCCATTCTTCAGTCTTGATGCTGCGGATATTTAAGGTTGCGGGGGGTCTCTCAGCTCTATTAGATGGGCTCGCGGGTGCATCCCTGGCCTCAGAAGGTCCAACTACCATGGCCTCATGGTCAATAAGGTGGTTACTGGAGTTTATTTCTTCTTCCATTACTGCAGCCTCAGTATCGTCCCTACAAGTAGAGTCTACGGAGTCAGCGACTAGAACGATGCAATTTGGGCAATCTTTGAGCAAATAGGATTTCGAGAGGAGAAATCCTAAAATGTGTGTTCCAAAAGTCCTTCAGAAATTTGTCATGATTCCAACTCATATAGCTGCAACAAGACTTGAAAAGCAGAAAGAATTCACTGTTAGGTGCTGCAGTCAATATGGTCAGAGAAGCCTTTTAAAGGCCACGACAGGAACAACATAATAAGAACAAAAGTTTGAAAGCTAAAATTGAGGTTTCAAGGATTACAACCAACTATACTAAGATCACCTTACATGTCGCGGCATGTTATTTTATTGGGAAAAGAAACATTAGGCATGTTCTTATATGCTGCATCCTTGTAGTTCAGTAGCAAAAGGGATGCAGAAAATTAGTTTAAAGTTAAACCCTAAAGTCAAAGGGACATCATTGGAGTATTGGCATGTTGCTGCAGCAAAATAGCACAAGATTATGCTACTTACCGCGGCCAGATTCACAAACAGCTTAATAATGGAAATTATCTAGTCTAAAGATTGAAAACTTAGAATTTGAAGGGTTTTCTCAAGAGCACAAAGAACATCAAAAACAGAGTTAGTACGTTTTCAATCTATGAAATCCTAAGCCAACTAATTCAGTTTATACCCTAAATCCTACACAAATAAAAGGGATTAGAAAAGCCTAAAGATCTAAGCCTAAGCCAACATATGGATTTCACAGTTCCTTTCATTGATTGAAGTTGATTCAATTCAAAATTAGTTATTTATTAGATTCAGAAGGCTTCACACTAACTATACACTAGAAGTCTAAATAGTTGAGGGTCCACCATGAAAACGATTTGACTTTGGAGGATACCCGTTGTACCCTCACTCTCAAGCATGCCTTCCAAAAAATATGAATTCCGTTTGAACAACGGAAGGCATGTGTAAGGCAGAAGAAATGAACCATCATCAATTAAAAGATTTAGAGGGACGATGGGGGATTTGGATTGAACCGGTGACAAAAATATGTGGGGACTGAGAAAAGCAAAATACCCTCCCAAAGATTTTAAAATTGGAATAGGAGGTGGTGCACATGAGGGCAACACTTCCTTCTTAGAAGGCGACTCGAGCAAGTACTCCTCATCGGTGAAAAGGTTTAACACATTAAAGTTTGAAACCAATTCATCGGGTAGTTATGATGGTGTGATAAAGAAGAATGAAAATGGGAAGAAAAGAAATTCAAACTCAAGAGATGAGTCATCATCGCTTGAAGATTGATTTTCGAAGGAAATAAGATCATTTTCAATGAAATGTTCTTCTCTGGGGGCCAAAGAAGAAATCACTTCATTGCAAATGGATATTACTTCCATTTCATCCTCGCTTTCAATATCTATTATGCGATGGGCAAAGTCAACAATGGTTTGTTCCAAAGTAGGCACAGAGTCCTCATTTGGTTCAAAACATTCCTCGACTTCAAAAGTCTCGGAAGAAAAATCGTCATTGGATTCAAATAATAAATCCAACTCATGCTCCCAACAACGATTTTCTTCTCGATAACGATTTTTAATTTTCTCATTTTCAAGCATGCGCAAACCCTCACCGAAAGTCATAGGCCGAGGCACGGATTCTTGAAAATGTGAACTTTGAAAATTATCATTGGACTTAAACTTAAACTCATTATTATAAGAATTTTAAAAACTATTGGAATTCGTTTCAAAATTCCTATTATAAGGAATTAGAGGCCTAAAATCGTCATCATCATCCTCAAAATTCCAATAACCCAAGTTTTGACTTTCGTTATACTCGCCCAAAGTCATTTTTGAATTTGTAATTTTTTAGGACTCTAAGTATTGATCGAAAGTAATAGGATTACGGGCATTTTGAGAATTATCATAATGATTACCGAAAGAATTGGAATAAGACATGCTTACCCAAAAATGGCTCGAAGTGGCGAATTCCACAAAGTAGATGCGCGCGGAAAAAATTCAAGCGTTTCTTGGCGCTCAAATGTACAAGTCCTACAAAAATGTTAGCAAAAAATACAAATAGAAAGAACATATTACGAAATACTAAATCAAATAAATTCTAAAATAAACTCATCCCCGGCAACGACGCCATTTGATAGGCAGGGATTCGTCGCGGTGCGAGCGTCACCTACGCACCGGTCGTTTTGAATTCGGCTCACCAACTCTATACAAAAACCTAAACTTATGACTACACTCAACAGGCGAGTATAGCGGCCAAGTCTGGGTATCGAAATCCAAAAAGATGAGATGCTAGAATTTATAAGGTTTAATATTCCTATATAAAAGTGTAAAAGATGATTATACACAAAAAGGAAAAGATGCAAAAAGGGAAAGATTAGTCTAGGGGAGTGTATTTAAACTAGATTAACAAAGCGAATAAAACCATAGGTTGCGTCGAATATCCCTCACTCGAGTTAATTAGTATAAAATGGTTACATGGGTCGACGAGTTATTAAGATTGCGTCTCGTTTCGACAGTTAGTTAAATCAAGAGTTGTCACACCCCTAAATTCGCCTAACAACCTAATAAGATTTTGGCGTTAACAAATACCCCAGAAATTACCATGCAAGGTTGTAAGCACGGAGCATACATGATATACCCCGTCAAATCTCCTAGGCGTAATAACTAGGACAACGCACTCAAAATAAACCCGTAAACTCCATCACCAAAGCAAAGCAACATATCAACCCGAATTAAGTTCAATCCGACACAACCTAGACTAACTTAGCTAGAAAGCATGATAAAAATGCGGTAAATAAACACGATAAATAAACGCGATAAAACTACACTAGAAAGCAAATAAAGAAAGCAACTAAAGAAAGCATGTAAATCTAATTAACAAAGCAAGTAAATTAACTACAAAGCAAGAAAATAAGGAAATACAACTTAATTTAATGGAGAGGGAAGATGAATAGTCAACTTACAAACCCAAATGGGTGTCAAACCAAGAGGAAATGAAGAATGAGCTCTCAAACCCCCAAACCCTAACCTAAACTATCTAAAAACAAATTATATCTGAATATTACACAAAATTGGTTTATATAGTAAGTGGAAAAGAAAAATAAAGGAAAAAGAAAAGAAAAGGAGAAAGTGCAAAATATCTGGTATACGCGGTCGACCAGTCGCAGGGGCGCGGTCGACCGCGCCTTCAAGTAAAAGCCCATTGTCTCCTTTCCACGACAAAACTCCAAATCGCTGTCGATCGGGCCTTTAACAGCGGTCGACCGGTACTCTGTTTCTTGGCCTTCTTTGGTCCATAAAAGGGGAAGAAAGGTCCATTACGGAAAATGGCCATAACTTCATCGTTCGGACTCCAAACGACGCGCCGTTTACAACCATGCGATGCTAACTCAATGAACTACACATCCGTGGAATTTCCATGAGCTAGAGATGAAATGTGAATTGACTAAAATGCCCTTGAAGTAGCGTCCGACGAAGGAACTTCTCCGAAATACAACGATTCCTCACTTTTAGCGTTTCAATACCTACAAACGCACATCTAACACCTGTAAAGCATGCATATATCCAAATTCAAGGTTGTCTGGTTAATGAGCATAAATATAGGCATTAAGGACCGTAAAAGTGCTAGAATGCATAAAGATATGGGGAGGAAATATGCAATAATTGTGTCGTATCACCTGCACCATCTTTTTGTTGCATTTTCGAGGCAAAAAGTAATAGTAGCCATTGGCTTTGGTACTATAAACCAAACGATGTCTCTTATCAGGTTGAACTCCATGTGGGCCTGCCAATACACCATGGATTTAGGGATGGACCTGTAGGCATTTAGTGGGAGTTGAGTAGGATCTACACCATAGCCCCGTAAAATTGATCTTATGATGGGATGAAGGGGCATTTGAATTCCCACCTGCAAATCCCACACATGGAAATAAATCTCGTCGACATTTGCTATATCATAGACCCTCTCCTTGGGGTGGGGCAGTCGTAGAGAAATGCTTATTGGGATGTCATACCTATCACTCAAATCATCCATGTTATCCTCCATAATGTCACAATCGTGGTTTATAGCTTTAGTGGTGGTTGGATCCCAAGAATTAGAGGCCCTGGATGTTCTCTCATCGGTGAGGGGCAGCACAATAGGTGATATGGATGCCATTTGGTCGTTAATGGGAGTACGAGGAGGATAAGGATCTAGTTTAACTATAGACATAGATACAGTGCTAACAAACCTCTCCTTATTAAGAGGACGGTCCACGACTGTGGTATTTGCAGCAACATGAGACTTAGGTCCTACTGCTGGGGGTTGTAAAACAGACTTAATGGAAGAAGCAACTGTGGGGTAAACTTAGGGTATTCTGGGTCGTCTTCAGGACGTACAACCTGAAGAGGACTTGGGAATCTCCTAGCGGTGATCCTAGGACAAGTTAGTTATAATTCAACTAAAATCTTGAATAGTCACTGAACGTGGGGTGGATAGCTAAAATTTTAAATAGTCACTAAAATCTCGAAGATGAAAGGAAAAACCCTAAGTTGGGGGGAGGGGTTATCAGGTGTATATAACAAATGCCAGTTTTGGGTAAAACCTTAACCAAGTTGGTATTCTTAGGCCAACCAACTCAATGGCCGTCGAAATACGGGCAGTACTCTAGTAAATCAACAAGTATCAATAAATCAAGAAATAACAATAAGAATAAGATGATAAAGATGGCTAAAAATTAGGGTTTTCCCCAATATAAACTGTAGAAAATGGATGAAAGGCGTACGCGAAACCCCTAACAAGTTTTGAAATCGATCGAAAGCCCCTAAACCTTGTAGAAAACTAAAAAAAATCTTGAATTACTTTACGGCTGTGGTGGAAGCTCAGTAGATTTTTGGGTTGAAAAAGAAGTGGAGTTTAAAAGGTTTGGGGGCTTTTTCTTTTTTCTCTTTCTAAAGACTCGCATAAGGGAAGACGATCAATTGGAAAAAAACAATTTTTTTAATTGAGTATTTATACTAAAAAGGGGTGGTAGGAATCAATCATGATGCATTACGTCATGTCTGGAAAAGCGAACAAGCATAGTTAGTTTGAACGTGCGTGCACTGCCCCATGCGCGCGTGATAATTACGCTAAACGTAAAAACCCAGCTACTGACATGTGTCAAATTTGATCTTAGAATGGAAATGTTACAAGTCAATATGCTCGGATCGCGCTGAGAGGATTTTAAGGCCGACGACATTCTCTTCGGATACAATTTCACTTATCCATATCAGCTCAGCAAATAGTCCCAAAGTACAATGCTTCATAGAATCTACTTCGTTCCTCAATCGTTAGCAAAATCTTGGGGACTTTTATTGTACCGTAAAATATAGTGTGTTCGGATAACCAATTACGATGCAAAAACTGGCCTTTTTCATGAGCAGAAAGAGGTCAACTCAGACCTATTCTGGTCGTCCCAACACATTTTGCTCAGCCCCAGCATGACAGGCGATGACTTTAGCCTACCTGGATTACAACCATTGGCGATGTTAGTTAACACTATGTATAGGTGGACATCAGCTAGTGGGATGATGTCAGCATCACTCAGTTGGCAGGCACAGGGAATCTAAGGTTTATTATTCCCCCATTATTGATGGGCGATGTGTACCCATCCCGTCTTCCCATAAAGACATGTAAAAGTGTACTTGCCTAATCTGTAAAGGCAGGCCACCTGTCACCCAATATTCTTTTTGTCTCCACTACTCTCTCTCTCTAGGCCCACTCGTAATATGTATAAATATGGCACACGATCGCCTAGACTGGAGATCGATAGATGATTTTTCTACTGTTATGATGCCCATTTCTAGAGTGAATTAGAGAGCTTGTAACTCTCCATTCTTTTATGGCTGTCGCTCACTGAATCTAATACAAATCTTTACTGAACTTAGGGACATAGGTGCCGCATCAAGTCGAACCACGTAAACCGGGTTTCCATCTATTTTCTCTAATCTTTTCTCTATTATACTTACTCTAGGTATATATTTTTACATTTATTCTCTCTTTATCTATTGCAAATCTAAAATTAGTGTTAATAGATAGGATATAAATCCATACACCAATTTAAGGCACTAACATATGGGAACAATTTAGATTTCGTGGGAAGAATGTAATACCCCGTATTTTCTCTGATATTTATTTTTGGGGATTAATTGAATTAAATGTCTATTAATTGGAAAAAAAAATTAATCCGGATAAAAATATTAACGAGATGTGAGTTAGTATTTTTAGTATAATGTGTATACTTGGCATTATATGATTATTGGTAATATTGAAATTGTCACGTAATTGAAATACGTCAATTTGGGAATTTTGCTTGACGCGTGTGACCGCCACGTCATGGTATTTTGTTATTAAATTAAAAAGTAAATTTTAGTTCCATTAACAGTATGGTCATTTTGAGTGCGCCAACGCGTCCGGAAGGGTCGAGATAGTCAGAAAACACTAGCCGGAAGTTTAGTTTGGGTCCCGGGGTATTTGTGGGCCATACCGGCATCAAAAAGGGTATTTTGGTAAATTGCATTTTTGGGAATTAAAAAGTGACGAAAATAGAGATTACAATCTGACTATTTCCTCAACCCACTTAACCCACTAACCACACTATATGCCATTATGGGCTACGGGAGAAGTTGATATATCATTCCAACTTCCAAAAGCCATTACACACCTCCATACTCCATTATCTTCAACCTTGGAAAAAGCTTGAGAGAGAGAGAGAAGGAAACCTTGAGAAGAGCTTGAGAGAGAGAGAGAGGGAAGATAATTCTGCAGAAAAACAGAGGGAGGACAACCTAACTTCAAGATTCTACACCAAATTCTGAGATAAATTAAGGCAAGTGATTTAAACTCTTTTGATTCAAGATATGTTCCCATGTTTAGGAATTTTCGAAATTGATTTTTGAAGATAAACTAGACCCATGAATTGAAAGTTAAAGGCCATGAATTATGTAGGAATTTCATGTAGGGCCCGTTTGGCAATCCAATTCCAAAGCATGGAATTGGAATTGGAAGGCCAATTTCAATTCCGTGGAATTCAAATTGCCCTTCCAATTCCAATTCCACGCCTTGGAATTGGGTTGCCAAACGGGCCCGTAGTATATTCTGGACGAATTTATATGTTATAAACAGAACCTTGATGATCTAAAAGTGGAATTAGAAGAAGTTTGATGATGTTCTTGAATGGAAGAATTCTGGAAATTATTTTGATGTAGTTTTGATCTAAACTGAGCTTTTAAATGATGAATTATGGGACTTAGAATGTTAATACTGTTGTAGGATGTTAGTATAATGTTAGAGTAACCTTATCTTGGAGATTCATGCTTAAAAATGGAGTTTTGGGTCGAAACTGTAACTGCAAAACGAAGCAGTCCGTAACCATACCTGTGCAATCGATCGATCGACATTCATCAGTCGATCGATCGACCACCATCGATCGATCGAAGGCAAAGGTCGATCGATCGACCTTCCCAGAATGAATAAAGTATTTTCCCTAATTAAATTCTTATAGTGTTAACCCTTGGATAATATTATTGGAGACATTGTGAATACCCTTAACCTTAAGGAAGACCAGTAGGCATGATTATGAGATTGGACTTTACTTGGAATTTAATTTGAGGAATTATTCTAAATTAATGAAATTCGTTATGTGAGATAATATTTGGGTTAATAGTACAAATTTGAATAATTTGATGAAATAAGGTTTGGGGCAGAAGTAAAGACCTTAGGCATAAAGATGTTATATGTGGGAATTATGGGAACTTAAAAGTTTATTTGAGATAGGTTTTAAGTTTAAGAAATTACGACGTGAGACGTGTCGACTATTTAAATTATATATTATCGAGATACTTGAAATATATGAATTGGGAATAATGGTATAATGATGTAGGATATACCCTTATTAATATTGAGATATCTAAGATGTGTGAATGCTTAGTATATAACTTTATGTGTATGACATACCTACCATACTTGCTATCACGGGAGGTTTACGTTCGCTTAGGGCCTTCTTATCCTTGTGTTGCCCGGATTTAGATTGGTTACCTCGATGAACATAGGTCATAGAAGGACTTATTGTGATATTAATAAGTCTACTGATCATGGGAGCGTAGGTATGTGCGTGACCCATGTGATGGTGACTGTGTTCGCCTCCATTATTTGTGATGTTATCTGAACGATTCCTGAGAGATTTGGAATGCGTAATCCTTATGTACGTGATGTACCGGGATGGATAGCAGAGTATGTGTGCACCGCAGCTTAACCTTTGGGTGCTAGTATTGTATATTTATGATGCGAAAATATATACGGTTAATTGAGAAGGAATTTACTATGTTAAATTGTGAGTATAGTTATAGTAATGTTTTGAAAAGATAAAAAGGGAACTTTTATCAATAAATAGTTTTGTTAATGATTGGGAATCCGGGAATTAACGTAGAACTCTCTATTCAATTGTTAAGGTTGGTAAATAAACGTGAACCGAGTAGTAGTGTTAGAAACTCTTTAGATAGTTATGAGATAACACATGAATGGGTACAGGAACGTTAGGAGTGCACAGTTAGACGAGAGGTGAGTATATCATGTGAGAGCACGTCCTAACATGTACTTTGCATATACTGTTTTAAATGTTTTTAAAGCACTTGCAGGTTTTTAAAATATCTCCACATTCGGGCTCTGACCCGTTTGCTTTCAAATCTATTTTTTTTCTCTTTTTGTAAAACCATTTTAGGTGCCCAGCCACAAGGTCACCATGCATAGGATTCTCATTCTGATGACGAGTTGTAGCTGCTTGTGGAAGCTACAGGGATTTTCTTTTAGACGCTTATATCATTTGGATTCCTTATTCACTATTCCTCAGTTGTAGGGCATGTTGCCCAAATTCTATTAGATACATTTCCATTCAGTTTTTCAGACTTTGGCATGTATTCATTCAGTATTCAGTATTTCAGTATTTACGTCAGTTGTGGGATTGTGTTATGAGGAGTTTTTCCTCCAGATTTATTTATATCATGTGGCGGTTATTCTATTTACTTCATTATGGTGAATGGTGTTTTTATTCTTCTTTACACTTGTTGCATGTTAATCAGACTTTAATTAAAATTTGGCAACTTACTTTTTAAATACTAGGTGATTAGTAATAATAAAATGTTTTCGACAGTGATGCTATTAACTGAGCCAACTTGGCGTTTTGATTTAATTTAATAAAGGAGTAGCTACCCGGTATTTAATTAGTCGGGGTGTCACAGGTGGTATCAGAGCATCAGGTTCTAGTGTCCATTAGGATCTGAACGGCTTATTATGTTTCCGCTGAGCTTTCTTTGATATAGAGCCCTATATTTTAGGACTGTTGTATTCTTTTGTTTATGCTACGTTCTTCAGCTATTTTAAAGTTTATAACTGCAAACTTATAGACTTTATTCTTATTTTAGAATGCCTCCACGACGTGCACCACGAGTTCCCAGGAATGCGGCGCCAAAACCACAGCCCGCACCGGTCCAGGGCATGATGAACGCCGCTGAGGTTGCAGCTATCGTAGCCCAAGCGGTAAATGCTGCCATTGCAGTAGTTCAGCAGGCACCGCCTCAGGCGCCGGTTGCCGCGCCAGTACAGACTAATGCATTCCCGTATGCTTGGGAACGTGTACGTGACGCTTTTCAAAAAGCGCATCCACCAGAGTTTTCAGGTAGCTCAGATGTGGTAGTCTCGAGCCAATGGAGGAAGGATATACAGCGGCACTTAAGGATGTATGAGTGCACGGATGTTCAGAAGCAGGTACTAGCTACTTTCAAGCTAGTTGGATCTGCATTGCAGTGGTGGGAGTCTATTACCACCGTAGAGGAGAGGGATACTCTCACTATTCATGATTTCTGGGTGCGGTTCGACCGCAAGTACTTTCCGTCAGCTGTTCATACCGAAATGAGGAGGAGATTGATGAGTCTGAGGCAGGAGGGCAAAACCGTGGCCGAGTATGAGCCCGAGTTCACTAATCTGTTGAATATCGTTCCTGATGAGATACCAACAGAGAAAAAGAAGATTGAGAAATTTACCGAAGGGTTGACATGGAGGATCCGTCAGCATCTGCTAGGGAACCTTTCGTTGGCCACTTATTCTGATGTGGTTAACGCTGCTTTATTACACTTCCAGGATCACCGCTTTCATATGGCCGAGGGCAAGAGATCGGGAGAGTCTAGCCATCAGGGCAGGACTGGAGGACATGGTGCCGGTGGGGCACAATCTTTTCAGGGGCAGAGACAGGTAGAGCAGGGTTCTCAGCAGGGGTATCATAAGAGGTTCCGTTCGGGAGGTTTCAGGAACGGTCAGGGAGGATTTCGGAATGGCCAGCAGGGTCATAACGGCCATCAGGGCCACCAGGGTCAAAATGGTCATCATCAGAAGTTTCAGCAGGGCCAAGGGAGGAACGGTAACGGCCACCAGGGTCGGGGTCAGCAAGGGCAGAGAGGAGGTAACTTCCCGGGGAAGTGCTTCGTTTGTGGCAAGACTGGCCATAAACGCCAGGACTGTCCTGATAAGGGCAGGGCACAGCAGCAGCAGCAGGGAGCTCGCCAGGAGCCACAGAGGCCTATGTTTCCCGCCTCTCTTCCCGCACCGCCACAGATGGCAGCATTGCCACCCATTCCAGCAGTCCCAGTTCAGCAGGGACAGCTACAGTATGGACGTGTCTACAACGTCCACCAGGCAGCAGTCCCACAGGCACCGCCCGCGATTGAGGGTACGTTTTCTATCCATGGCACTATGGGTCGGGTACTGTTTGATACGGGTGCTACACATTGTTTTATAGCTACACACTTCGCGAAGGCGTTAGGATTGTTAGCCACAGCAGAGAGCACAGTTACGTGCGTCGACTCACCTTTGGGGAGTGGGTCACTTATATTCTTTATATGTTGGGGAGTGGGGGTAGAGATTGGTGGTTTGGTATTACCTGCGGACATGTTGGTTTTAGATATGCATGTTCACGATGTGATTATCGGTATGGATTGGCTCGCTGATTATAGAGCCATGATAGATTGCTTCGGTGGGAGCATTATTTTTGCCATTCCGGGGCAAGAGATGTTTGTAGTGGCGATGCCTCGCCCAGAGGGAGGCTCGACCACTCATTTATATTACATTGAGGAGGATACCTCTAAGGAGGTTGTGATTCCTTTAGATTCGATCCCAGTCGTCAGGGAGTATTTTGATGTGTTTCAGGAGATACCAGGCCTACCCCCCAGTCGAGAGATAGATTTCGTTATAGACTTGTTACCTGATACGAGACCTATAGCACGCGCACCGTACCGTATGGCTCCAGCTGAGATGAGGGAGTTACGGGATCAGATTGAGCAGTTATTGGGTCAGGGGTTTATTCGGAGGAGTACTTCACCTTGGGGTGCCCCTGTGTTGTTCGTGAAGAAGAGAGATGGTTCACAGAGATTGTGTGTGGACTACCGGGAGTTAAACAAGGTCACGATACGGAACAAATATCCGTTGCCTCGAATCGATGACCTATTTGACCAGTTGAGAGGAGCTTCTTACTTCTCAAATATTGATTTGCGATCTGGTTACCATCAGTTGCGCATCAGGGAGGAGGACGTCTCGAAGACTGCGTTCTTATCGAGATATGGTTCCTACGAGTTTCGGGTTATGCCATTTGGTTTGACCAACGCTCCAGCAGCATTTATGGACTTGATGAATAGGGTGTTCAGGGATTACCTAGACCAGTTTGTCATTGTTTTCATCGATGATATTTTGGTTTACTCCCAGACAGAGGAGGAGCATGCTGAGCACTTGAGACTAGTTTTGCAGACACTGCGCCAGAATGAGTTGTATGCAAAATATGAGAAGTGCGGGTTTTGGCTGAAGGAGGTTCAGTTTTTGGGGCATATTATTTCCGACCGGGGAATATCGGTTGATCCGGGGAAGGTATCCGCGGTGAGGGAGTGGGGACAGCCCACGACACCGACAGAGATCCGTAGTTTCTTGGGGCTAGCAGGATACTACAGGAGGTTTATTCGGGGTTTCTCCACGATAGCGGGTCCCATGACACATCTTACCTGAAAAGGTGTGCCGTTCATTTGGAGTGATGCCTGTCAGTTGGCATTTGATGAGTTGAAAGACAAGCTAACCTCAGCACCTGTATTAGCATTGCCGAGACCGGGAGTTGAGTATCTTGTTTACACCGATGCGTCCTTACAAGGACTTGGAGGTGTACTGCAGCAAGAGAGTCAGGCCATAGCTTATGCTTCCCGTAAGCTTAAGCCTCACGAGAAGAATTACCCTACCCACGACTTGGAGTTAGCGGCAGTGGTATTTTCCCTTCGTATTTGGAGACACTACCTGTTGGGGGAGAAGTTTCGATTGTTCACGGATCACAAGTCCCTACAGTACCTATTCACGCAGAAGGAGTTGAATATGCGGCAGCGGAGGTGGCTTGAATTCGTGAAAGATTATCAGTTCGATATCCAGTATCACCCGGGGAAGGCTAACGTGGTGGCAGACGCGTTGAGCCGTAGACCGGTAGATGAGGTGGCAGATATGTGGAAGGTCAAGTGGAAGGAATTGGGACACCAGGATGCAGTGGCCCGATCATTCATGTCTGTGATGACTGTTACACCGCAGATTGTCACGAAGGTGGTGAAGGCACAGGAAAATGACTCGTTCTGTCAGGATCAGATAGTTCGATTATTAGCAGAGGGAGCCGAATCCTATACCGTTAGCTCAGACGGGGGATTACGCTTCAATGGGAGATTGGTAGTTCCGGATGGGGAGGAATTGCGGCATGAGGTGATGGCAGAATCGCACGACTCACGGTTCGCGGTACATCCCGGAGGGGACAAAATGTACCAAGATATGAGACGCCAGTATTGGTGGAGCGGGATGAAGAGGGATATTGCCGAGTTTGTCTCAAAATGCACCACTTGTCAGCTCGTAAAAGTGGATCATCAGAGACCGGCAGGACTGCTACAGCCTTTAGAGGTCCCGATGTGGATGTGGGAGAGCATCTCTATGGACTTTATCACGGGGTTGCCTACGTCGCAGAGAGGTCACGACTCCATTTGGGTGATTGTAGACAGGTTGTCAAAAGTCGCTCATTTTCTACCCGTACGGACAGACTACACTGCGGGACAGTATGCCCAGCTCTTTATTGCAGAGATAGTGAGACTTCACGGTGTGCCCTTAAATATCCTGTCGGACCGAGACAAGATATTCGTTTCACGGTTTTGGGAGAGTTTTCAGCAGGCCATGGGCACGGAGTTGAGGTTGAGTACAGCGTACCACCCGCAGACCGATGGGCAGACCGAGCGCACAAATCAGATGTTGGAGGACATGCTACGTATGTGCACCATTGACTTTGAGGGAGGATGGGAGCAGTATCTTCCACTGGTGGAGTTTGCCTACAACAACTCCTATCAGTTCACCATTGGCATGGCTCCATTTGAGGCATTGTACGGTAGACCTTGTCGTTCCCCAGCATGTTGGTTGGAGGTGGGGGACAACAAACTACTTGGGCCGGAAGTGATTCAGGATACTTCGGCAAGGATAGAATTGATTCACAGTCGCATTCGGGTGGCTCAGGACAGACAGAAGAGTTATGCTGATGCGAAGAGATTCTTCAGAGAGTTCCAAGTGGGGGACCAGGTTTTACTCAGGGTTTCTCCTATGAAGGGGATTATGCGTTTCGGGAAGAAAGGGAAGTTGGCACCGAGATATGTGGGACCATTTCCTATTATTGAGCGGATTGGGCCAGTTGCGTATAGACTTGGGTTACCGGAGCATTTACATCGGATTCACGATGTGTTCCATATTTCCTCGCTTAGGAAATATCTTAGAGATGATTTGGCTCATTCTCTCATTGCTTTGGAAGACATTGATCTCCAGCCGGATAGCTCCTACGAGGAGGGGCCGATTGCTATCCTGGACCGAAGTGAGCGGAAGCTGCGGTCAAAGATAGTCCCGTTAGTGCGTGTTCAGTGGCGACATCATAATGTCGAGGAGTCAACATGGGAGCGCGAGGATGGCATGCGCGAACTATATCCAGAGTTATTCTTACCAGGTACTTACTAGTTCCGAATTTCGAGACGAAATTCAGTTATTAGGGGGGAAGTATGTAATACCCCGTATTTTCTGTGATATTTATTTTTGGGGATTAATTGAATTAAATGTCTATTAATTGGAAAAAAAAATTAATCCGGATAAAAATATTAACGAGATGTGAGTTAGTATTTTTAGTATAATGTGTATACTTGGCATTATATGATTATTGGTAATATTGAAATTGTCACGTAATTGAAATATGTCAATTTGGGAATTTTGCTTGACGCGTGTGACCGCCACGTCATGGTATTTTGTTATTAAATTAAAAAGTGAATTTTAGTTCCATTAACCGTATGGTCGTTTTGAGTGCGCCAACGCGTCCGGAAGGGTCGAGATAGTCAGAAAACACTAGCCGGAAGTTTAGTTTGGGTCCCGGGGTATTTGTGGGCCATACCGGCATCAAAAAGGGTATTTTGGTAAATTGCATTTTTGGGAATTAAAAAGTGACGAAAATAGAGATTACAATCTGACTATTTCCTCAACCCACTTAACCCACTAACCACACTATATGCCATTATGGGCTACGGGAGAAGTTGATATATCATTCCAACTTCCAAAAGCCATTACACACCTCCATACTCCATTATCTTCAACCTTGGAAAAAGCTTGAGAGAGAGAGAGAAGGAAACCTTGAGAAGAGCTTGAGAGAGAGAGAGAGGGAAGAGAATTCTGCAGAAAAACAGAGGGAGGACAACCTAACTTCAAGATTCTACACCAAATTCTGAGATAAATTAAGGCAAGTGATTTAAACTCTTTTGATTCAAGATATGTTCCCATGTTTAGGAATTTTCGAAATTGATTTTTGAAGATAAATTAGACCCATGAATTGAAAGTTAAAGGCCATGAATTATGTAGGAATTGCATGTAGTATATTCTGGACGAATTTATATGTTATAAACAGAACCTTGATGATCTAAAAGTGGAATTAGAAGAAGTTTGATGATGTTCTTGAATGGAAGAATTCTGGAAATTATTTTGATGTAGTTTTGATCTAAACTGAGCTTTTAAATGATGAATTATGGGACTTAGAATGTTAATACTGTTGTAGGATGTTAGTATAATGTTAGAGTAACCTTATCTTGGAGATTCATGCTTAAAAATGGAGTTTTGGGTCGAAACTGTAACTGCAAAACGAAGCAGTCCGTAACCATACCTGTGCAATCGATCGATCGACATTCATCAGTCGATCGATCGACCACCATCGATCGATCGAAGGCAAAGGTCGATCGATCGACCTTCCCAGAATGAATAAAGTATTTTCCCTAATTAAATTCTTATAGTGTTAACCCTTGGATAATATTATTGGAGACATTGTGAATACCCTTAACCTTAAGGAAGACCAGTAGGCATGATTATGAGATTGGACTTTACTTGGAATTTAATTTGAGGAATTATTCTAAATTAATGAAATTCGTTATGTGAGATAATATTTGGGTTAATAGTACAAATTTGAATAATTTGATGAAATAAGGTTTGGGGCAGAAGTAAAGACCTTAGGCATAAAGATGTTATATGTGGGAATTATGGGAACTTAAAAGTTTATTTGAGATAGGTTTTAAGTTTAAGAAATTACGACGTGAGACGTGTCGACTATTTAAATTATATATTATCGAGATACTTGAAATATATGAATTGGGAATAATGGTATAATGATGTAGGATATACCCTTATTAATATTGAGATATCTAAGATGTGTGAATGCTTAGTATATAACTTTATGTGTATGACATACCTACCATACTTGCTATCACGGGAGGTTTACGTTCGCTTAGAGCCTTCTTATCCTTGTGTTGCCCGGATTTAGATTGGTTACCTCGATGAACATAGGTCATAGAAGGACTTATTGTGATATTAATAAGTCTACTGATCATGGGAGCGTAGGTATGTGCGTGACCCATGTGATGGTGACTGTGTTCGCCTCCATTATTTGTGATGTTATCTGAACGATTCCTGAGAGATTAGGAATGCGTAATCCTTATGTACGTGATGTACCGGGATGGATAGCAGAGTATGTGTGCACCGCAGCTTAACCTTTGGGTGCTAGTATTGTATATTTATGATGCGAAAATATATACGGTGAATTGAGAAGGAATTTACTATGTTAAATTGTGAGTATAGTTATAGTAATGTTTTGAAAAGATAAAAAGGGAGCTTTTATCAGTAAATAGTTTTGTTAATGATTGGGAATCCGGGAATTAACGTAGAACTCTCTATTCAATTGTTAAGGTTGGTAAATAAACGTGAACCGAGTAGTAGTGTTAGAAACTCTTTAGATAGTTATGAGATAACACATGAATGGGTACAGGAACGTTAGGAGTGCACAGTTAGACGAGAGGTGAGTATATCATGTGAGAGCACGTCCTAACATGTACTTTGCATATACTGTTTTAAATGTTTTTAAAGCACTTGCAGGTTTTTAAAATATCTCCACATTCGGGCTCTGACCCGTTTGCTTTCAAATCTATTTTTTTTTTCTCTTTTTGTAAAACCATTTTAGGTGCCCAGCCACAAGGTCACCATGCATAGGATTCTCATTCTGATGACGAGCTGTAGCTGCTTGTGGAAGCTACAGGGATTTTCTTTTAGACGCTTATATCATTTGGATTCCTTATTCAGTATTCCTCAGTTGTAGGGCATGTTGCCCAAATTCTATTAGATACATTTCCATTCAGTTTTTCAGACTTTGGCATGTATTCATTCAGTATTTACTTCAGTTGTGGGATTGTGTTATGAGGAGTTTTTCCTCCAGATTTATTTATATCATGTGACGGTTATTCTATTTACTTCATTATGGTGAATGGTGTTTTTATTCTTCTTTACACTTGTTGCATGTTAATCAGACTTTAATTAAAATTTGGCAACTTACTTTTTAAATACTAGGTGGTTAGTAATAATAAAATGTTTTCGACAGTGATGCTATTAACTGAGCCAACTTGGCGTTTTGATTTAATTTAATAAAGGAGTAGCTACCCGGTATTTAATTAGTCGGGGTGTCACAAAGAACATCAAGTTATCGACAAAGAAATTTATCATTTCTCTTTCCTAATTCAAACAACAGATGAACTTTTTAACGAACCTTAACAAAAAATACTTAACAATTAATTAATTTTAATTCTTATGTTGTAATTGGTCCGCGCCAGCGACAACGGACACGTGTGTCAATTGATCCCCCACCCCCACCCCCATGGCAGCCCTGCTGCCATAAGGGCTGCCATGGTGATGGTGGTGGTTGGGGTTGGGGGGAAGGGGGGGGTGAGAGAGTTGGGGATCAATCGACACGCGTGTTCGTTGTCGCTAGCGCGAACCAATTACAACGTAGAAATTAAAATTAATGAGTTGTTAGGTGTTATTTTGTTAAGATTCATTAAAAAGTTCATCTTTTAGGTTCACTTCTGAAACTCTTCCTATATATATATATATATATATATATATATATATATATATATACAGAGAGAGAGAGGAAGACTCACCTACATCATGATGTATACATCACATCTAATTCTAGAGCCTAAGAAATATTTTTTCCAATTTTTTATTTTTCTCTTGAAATTTACATTCCAATCAACCCATATTCAAAAAAATATGTTAAAACATATTTTGTAGCTATTTTTAAAAAATTCAAAAAAAATTGATGGCACAAACCCTTATAAATAAGCTATTTTGAACAGTTTTTTTGTGAATTTTTTAAAAATATCTACAAAATGTATTTTGAACATAGGTTTATTGGAAGGTGAATTTAAAGAGAAAAATTAAAATTTTGAATTTTTTTAGGGCCTACAACTAGGTGTGATATATGAATGATGTATAAAGCATGATGTATGATTCATATATATATATATATATATATATATATGCACACACACACACACATACACACAATCTTTTGGATCTACATCAGTGTTTCTCCTTGAGAGGGTGATTGATATATATTTTTTATCGGGTACAACTTTGATATCTAAACATATACGTTGGTTCAACATGCATAATTGTGTAAATATATGTGTGTATATACATACAACATTGTGTTTGCGCGGTTCCATCTTCGTTGGATTAAAGATTAATTGCTTGAATTTCATGTTTTCGTCGTTTTTGTATGTGAATTTGGTGATGCTAATTAGCAGATGAAAGTGGTGGGGGTGGCGGCTTAGGTTTGAAGTTGTTAGAAGGAAAGTTATTAGGGTTTAATTAGTGTTAATTAATGAGTTTAATTAGATTTTGAGTAAATATGATAAATTTGTTAAATCTAAGGAAAGGATGAAATTGAGACAAATTAAAAGTTTGGGGAGTAATAATGTAATTTAGTTTATTTATCTATAATTTTAATTTTGGAACGCAACGCACGCACCAGTTGTTGAGGTGAGGTTGAAAACCCAGGTGTGTGTCTGTCTGTCATAAAATGTTTTGGTGGAGGAAAGGAAAGGAAAGGAAAGGAAAGGAATTAGAAATGGGTCAAGTATTGTTGTGGAAGCGAGCATCCATTTTAAGATGGGCAGCCCTTGTTTTGATATGCTTTTTAGGGGTGTTGTACACTTACCCACTCCACTCCTCCACCAGAGGCAGAGACAGAGACAGAGAGCAATCAAGTTTGAGAAACGCATTCATATCCGGCGGTAACAACACCACAGTTTCATCGTATCTCCGGCAGCTGACTCTCCAGCCCCACCTGGCCGGAACCCCAGGCGGGCTCCATACCTCCCTCTACGTCCGAAGCCACTTCCAAAACCTAGGCCTCAAAACCCACCTCAGAGAATACACCACCCTCCTCTCTTATCCTCTCCACTCCTCCCTCTCCACTCACTTTACCAACATTCCACTGGCCGAGCCTGGCTCTAACGGCCTCGTCACACCCTACCACGCCTACTCTCCCTCTGGCTCCGCCTACGCTAAGGCCGTCTTCGTCAACCACGGCACGGAGGAGGACTACCTTGCGCTCGAGGCGCTGGGTGTCCAGGTTAAGGGCTGCGTCGCCATCCTCCGGAGAGGCGGGGGTTTGTCCAGGAACGCCGCCGCCCAGAAAGCCTCCCAGAAGGGGGTGGCGGCTCTGCTAATGTACACCGAGGGTGAGGGTCGAGGGGTGGAGAGAGGGACCGTCATGAATGGGTTGGGGGACCCACTCACCCCCGGCTGGGCCGCCCTAGATGGAGGAGAGAGAATGTCCTTAGAGGACAGTGAGGTGGCTAATAGGTTTCCCAGGGTGCCCTCCATGCCCATTTCTCCCCACACAGCGGAGGCCATTTTGACTACCCTTGGAGGGAATACCCTACCCTCTCACTGGAGGGATACCCTCAAAACCAAAGTTTCCAGGGTGGGTCCCGGCCCAACTATGTTAAATTTCACTTACCAGGTATTATTTTCATATCTACACCACTTCATCATTACTCAAATTGTTTTATGTCCAATTCAGCTTCAATTCATCATTCATTCAACTACTTGGCCTTATTTTACTTCACCACTCTAGTGCGTATTCCACTTTGCTACACTAAATTAGTGGTTGCTACAAATACACTTGGAAAATATTTTTTTTTTTCTAATTACAGGAGTAAGGATGATCTTTTGCTTTTCTATCCAAAGCCTTCTATTCTATTGGACAAAGTTTACCAATTTTGAGATATAGAATTCAATTTTTAAAATAATGTCTTCTTTTAGATGTTCCAGAGATGAAATCAAATGGATGGAAACGTCTCTTGATTGCATCTGTGCAATTCTCTGCTGTCAATAAGCTGTCATTTCCCCTAATTTATTTCCTTCTCCTCCTCCTTTTGGTTTCAACTTTTTTTTTTTCAATCTAGTTTTTTGTACATTCAAAAGCTAAATAATGTTACATACGTGTAATATCGTGTACTTTTATTAGTTGGTTGTACGTACGGTCTTGCTATAGCCATCGGTAGCTTAATTATAAACAAACCTGCAAACACGCGGATCTATATTCTATTGAAAGTTTGGTTGGACGAGAGTAGGAAACAAAACTAGAATCTTCTTCCCACAGTGAATGTCCTCAATACAGTGTATAATTTTCTTCAAGTCGCTCAAACACAAAAATTAAATTGAACACTACTAGAGAATTGTGGATGAACCCAATTTTTTTTATCCCAATAAAATCTACATATTGAACCTCCAATTTTAATTGGCTAAATTTCACAAAATCAAACCAACTACACTTGATCCCATTGCCAAATTGATCATCTTCATGTTTTGTTCCAGCATTACGGTTTGCTCCTGCATATAAGTGCATATAATTCAATTTCTTTTTTTTTTTTAAATTTATTTGCATCTTCCTTTTGTTATGAATCTTTTGAGTTTACCTTTAATAAAGAATGAAATGTCACAAAAAAGAACAATGAAAAAGGGGAGTTAAATACAGATGTTTTCTTCACAATTTATTTTATTAAAAATTTCCACTTTCTGTAATTTATATGAAGTTCTCTCTCTTTCAGGGGGAGAAAAGGATGGCAACAATTCATAATGTTTTTGCGGTTATAAGGGGGTCAGAAGAGCCAGATCGGGTTGTTCTGCTTGGCAACCACAGAGATGCATGGACTTTTGGTGCTGTGGATCCCAATAGTGGAACTGCAGCCCTACTCGACATTGCTCGTCGATATTCTCTTCTGATGCGCTTGGGGTGGACCCCTCGAAGGACAATCATTCTCTGCAGTTGGGATGCTGAAGAGTTTGGGATGGTAGGTAATATTCTATCTCCATTGGTCACCTGCATGTACCGTCATGGGATCAGGAGAGCTATCTCTGTAAATATAATCTGATATATTCTTTACTTGAAAAGGGTGGCTAACAGTGCATCTCAAACTCAAACGACTCTCTGAATCATCATGAAAAGGCATTTGATAAGATGTAATTATAGTTAGTTTTTGTAAATCACCAAATTGATTGTTCACCTTGAGCACTTGTTTCTAATTAAATTCTTAGATCACTTATCCAGTCGGGTCCTTTTGGTTTCAGATAGGTTCCACTGAATGGGTTGAGCAAAACCTTGTGAATCTCGGCTCTAAGGCTATTGCCTACCTTAATGTGGATTGCGCGGTTCAAGGTCCTGGACTATTTGCTAGTGCTACTCCTCAGCTAGACGATCTACTTGTTAAGGTCACAAAGAAGGTACATCAAATATATATAGCCTTCATTTGGTTCGTTGAAATCTCATTACACTGAAAGCTGTTTGTCTTATATGCGAATATCATGTTTCTTGTTTGTATGCTTGGACCTGGCAAATGTAGGAAACCTTCATCATCTTGTTGATTTTGTTAAATAAAATAATTTATGTCTACCTAGCGGTGCTTCAGTGGGTTGGTGGGGGGGGGGGGGGGGGGAGGTGACAACATTGGTAGTTGTTGTGGTGGTGCCCAGTGGCAGAGCCTGAAAAAGTGTCTCATTGGGGCTCCTAAATGAGGTTTTTGGGGTGGGAGTCCCAGAGGTGAATTTTTTGGGGTTTATTTTTAGGGTTATGATATATTCAATTGGGAATTTGTGAAATTTTAGAGGTTATTTTAAAGTTAGGTCACAAATATTCATTTGAGTTGAGACCTATAAATTAAATTCAAATTGTCAAATATCAGCTGAGTTATATGTGTTGTTCCAGAAACAACCACCATAATAACACAAATTCTCAATTCTCAATCGCAAAACCATAAATAACATTAAAAGAAAATTGTGTAAAATACAAATTAAGGAATTTCAATTGAGGCAAATGTGAGATTTAATTAAAAGACCTCAATATTATTTTAGACCTATTGTAACTCAACAAACAAACATTATCATGTCGTCAAATTTAAGAAATCATTATAGTAAAATTTAGGAGAAATAGAGACAACCACAATAGCAATCACAATCAAAGAATTATTGTAAATTAGCAATACACCACCACAAGTTGCAAAACCCTAAACAACAACCAACTCAAATTAAATAAACCCTAAACTAAACGGCAACCAAATCAATTTAAGCCGTAAACTAAACAACAACAATATGAATCAGCCATTACCTATTTACCTTGGCTTGAGTCAATGTAGTTTGTAGCCTTCTAACAGAGAGAGGAGAGCAAACCGGCAAAGAACAATCTGATTTGAGAGAGTGGGGTTTTTTGGTTGGTTTTGTTTGTGAATTGGAGGGATAAAAAATCCTAATAACAGAGAGAGGGAGAGAATACAATCCGAGGGTTGGGAATTGGGCATTTGAGCGGGTGTTTGCTTTAGGCTATCAGAAATAGGAAGTTACATTAATTTATCCCCATGTCTTAGAAGCATACATATATACCTTTACAACCCGGTGCCACGGTTGTTGTGGCCGTGCCATGGTGATTCAAAAAACTCTTCCATGTAGAAAATAGACTGTACCTTTCTACTTCATGTGTCCAGCTAATTGGCACCAAATAAAGAAAACTCTGCCTTTAAATCTTCACCACCTGCCAACTGATGTACACGAGGGAGTGATATCATATTATGAATGATTTCACACATGATATATGCTTTTAGTGGGCCCCTCTCCCTTTTTATTCTTCCACATTCTATTAGTAGTACATCTAGGGAATATTTTGGGTAGGTAGTTTCTTATTAGTCTTTTCTCGTTCCAGGGTTGCTTTTAGAGCAAACCTTCTTTACACATGATGTTAATTCCTCTTTACTAATCATTGAATATTGTTGAGAGAGATTTTCTCTTTTAAGGTTCTTTTAAGCTTTGTTCATATATTCCATTATGTATCTAATTTGCATCACAAACTCTATTTTACCTATTTCCTTGCAAGTCCATCCCCGCCTGATAGTGGATGTTTTGGGCCTTAATTATGTTTTATTTATTTAAGGTCAAGGATCCTGACTCACCAGACGTGACAGTATATGAAAAATGGACAGCTACCAATGGAGGTATTGATGTAAGTTCATTGTAATCTTTTGATGTTATAGTTGATAATTGAAGCAGAATATTTATTTATATTTCACCATAAGCATTTGGGAGTGCATTTGATCCTTTTGGGTACAGAGTATTTCAAATGAGTTCATTTGCTGCATACCTAGAACTTGATTAGGACATCACATATTGTAATTACTGTGTTTGTGTATGAATCTGGATTTATGTACATAGAGTTTGAGGAAAAATGATTTTTATTTTTTATAATGACACGGGACAAATTATTTAGCTAGTATAGAAGCCTTTATAGGATTTTTATAACGATGCCAAAATTGATGGGATTAAGGTAAGGATGATGATGATGATGATGATAACAACGATGTCAAAATTCTTTAGAATCATCTTTAAACAAATATATGAACATTATGGAAACTAGAAGCCTTTATAGGATTTTTATAATGATGTCAAAATTCTTTAGAATCATCTTTAAACAAATATATGAACATTATGGAAACTAAGCTATCAATGATGCCTCAGTTGTTTTTTAGATTAACTTTATAAGAAAGTCATATGTGTCTTGTGTGTGGATATCCAATGTTTGTATTGTAATTTCATTCTATGGATTAGTGAGTGGAACTACACGGTTGTATTTGCATTAGGTTTGTGAAGAAATTAACAATGGTTGAGAGAGAGGGACACGTGAGACCTTATTTATGACATATATCGACACAAGATTGAGTTTGTGCAGTAGTGTCTCTATATTGGCTCCGTTAATTGCTGATGGATTTGCCATGTGAAGCTTTGGCTCACTACACGTCAAGTGGAAGCCTTGTAGGAAGAAAATTTTCCTTTACTTCTCACTACGAAGTTGGGATTAGATTGAAAAACATTTAATATTTATGAGAAGTTACAAAAGATTTGAAAAGGGTCGAGTGGTGTTTTGAGACGCTCTTTACTTTTCACGTTTTTTCATGGAGTCCAATTCTTTGGGGTGTAGGTAACAAGTGTTCTGCATCAAAAATGAGCGCATGCCACATTTAATTTAAGGCTACTGTTCCCATAGAATATTACAAAAGTAAAAAAAAAAGTTACATTGGGAAAAAATGTAATGCAAATCAAGCACACCCTTGGCAAAGTTTTCGAAACTTGACATCTGTAACTTTGTGGGGCCAAGAAGAGGAACACACACACACACACACACACACACACACACATGTATATATATATGTTTATATATATATATATATATATAGAGAGAGAGAGAGAGAGAGAGAGAGAGAGAGAGAGAGGGAGAGAGAGAGGTTTCACATTGTCTTTGAGCCAGTTTTGGTTTGATTTGTTTTTCTTTGCTTGCCTTTCTGTTCATTTTTTTTCTCTTTTTTTCACTTCAAGCATGAAACCTGATGTGGTTTACTCCTCAATCTTCCTTTTTAATATGCTTGAAAAAATCTTTCTTTCGCATATTTGTTTATTGAACTACGAATGATTCCTTTACCAGTTTGGATAAAGAGCTTAGCTTTGTTTATGTGGGTACTGGTTTTTCATACTAACCTGTTTGCTACCTCTTTCCTTGTATAATAATTGAAGGCTGTCTCACGCAAGTTTTCTTACTCCATGATTTTACCTTCTTCCCCCCTCTCCATACATGCACTCATACACACTCTCACACACTCTCACACACCAGATGTAGTAGCTTCCTAAGTTGATCCATACAAAGTTGTTACAATTTACTTTGGAGTTTTATAAAGAGGCTAAATTGCGTAGAAATAAATGGTGGTGGGAGTTGGAGATTCCATTGCAAGTTTTATAAAGTAACTTTAGCAAAAAAACATGCAAGAATAAAATATCATAACTGTTTTCAATCTAATGTTAAGCTGCTGCCACTATCTTGTCATCTGTATATTTGCATAGCATTACAACCAGTTTATTAGCAAAAAACTTGCAAGTTATGTTTTTTTTATTAAGCGGTGAAGATCCAGCGACATATATATTGCACGATTACCGCCCATCACCATGGTTTCCTATACTTGTTGAAAGGAAACACTATTCTTTGAGATCCCTTTATAAACATATTTTGACATGTGATCAAACTTATTCCAGCCCAAATCAGAAGTCCTACTTCCTTTTTGGTGCGTCCCAAATTAAAAATCCACTTTGAAAAAATGTTAGCCTAATTCACTGATAATCAATTATGTCTTAATTTTGGCAATTGATTATTTATAAAACTAATGTTTCTCAATAGTTTTCTACTTTTAAACTTCAACTCTTAAATTGACACAAAGGAATACTTAATAAATATTAATTGTACTCTAAAAAGAATAATCTAATGGTTCCATATTTTTTTGACATCCCTTCCTCGTGATGTATAGTTTTGTTTTGGGTTTATTTTAAGTGACTTATGCAATTTATCGATTGCCTTGTCTGGGTGCAGATCCAGAGACTCGGTGGAGTAGATTCAGATTTCGCTCCATTCTTGCAACATGCAGGGGTTCCTTCTGTTGATTTATACTATGGCAGAGGTACAACTCTTATACCTTTTATGAATTTCGGCAGTGGAAGTACTTCAGGCTTAAATAAATAGATACGAGTTACTAATTGGGACAAGGCTTTGTCAAGTTGTTGATTACATCAAATATAATTTAATGAGTGGCACCTATTACGTGCTATTGTGTAATGTGTGTGAAAACTTTTATGTAAACTACACCTGCAAAAAAATAATCACAACAGTAACAAAGGATAAACTCCTGATAATATTAAGTTATTAACTAAATATAACATATGGTCTCCAAACATATTTAGTTAATAACTAAATATGCTATTACATATTGTGTTGTATTGTACTTTCTAAAGTATGATCTCCAAATTTTGTTTCATGCCGGGAGTTTATCCTCAAAGTATGATCTCCAATCTAACATTGGCCCCATATGTATCCTTTTGATTTATCGTATGATCTCCAATTTTGTTTCACGTCACTTGAGGTTTGTATTGTACTTTCTGTAGTGTCTAACTTGGTATTTTCTGTCTTTTTAATGGCCAGTGTTTTTTGTGTTCTGTTACGCCATGCTAAGAATAGTAGATTGGATCCCTATATATATCTATAGTGTACCTTTGCATAAATCAGTATTAAACATACTCTCCCCATCCCAAGTTAGGAGTCCTACTTCATCAATTTGAGTTTATTTTTAAAAACCTTCATTTTTAAATAGGTGCTATTAATTTGGGACGGAGGGTACTATATTTACCCTGTGATAAAATTTCACTGTACTCGTAAGTTGGAATATCTGTTCATATCACATCAAATGAAGAACAATCAACATATAAGTGGCAAACTTATAGTCTATATGGTGCGTATTTACATATGAGGAGTATATGGTGCAAGGCATCCACTGCAATTGGATGGATGCTAAGGGCACCCCAAAAATTAAGAGGGGCATCCACATGTGCTATGCTTTAAGCAAAATATAGAAACATTTTTATTCTTGTCTTGGATGCCCTGCCTAATTTTTGGAGTGCCTTTATAAACCACCTCACTTATATGCATATAATAGTCCTAAAACAGCTTGAAAGTATCCCTAACTAAGGCATCCCTAACTATTTTGTATATATGAGTTGATCTTCCTTTATAAAATAAGGCATACAAATCAATTCAACTTTAGCTTCAATTTCTTGTTACATTGCAATTAACCTCAATGTGCTTTGCCTATCCCCAACTTGCCGGCCCTTGCCTGTTCGTTGTTTATTGATCGACTAGTGTTCAAAGCCAGATGTTCTTATATAAATATTGTGCTTTTAACATTATGTTCTAGATACGATTGGAACCAAGAAAGAACCCATCCAAACGAAACCAAGAATAGGTGGTTTGGTTTGGTTTCACACAAGCTTGGATTCGAATCCAGTTCCCAAAATGGAACCAATCAACCCCACTTCTGGATCTATTTTAGCCATTGAGCCAAACTGGGTATATGCCTACTTAATCGCATGTTTCCATGGTTACCTTTAACTATATATATTCTATATAAACAGACATTATTGGTCAATTGAACCTTACTTGTAATAATTTTTTCAAATGCTGTTTTGGCGCTAACCATATTTATGATGTAAATTCATGCTTATGCAGATTTTCCAGTCTATCACACTGCTTTTGACTCGTATAGCTGGATGGCAAACTTTGGAGATCCATTATTTCAGCGTCATGTAGCCGGTTCGCTTCTTTATGTATTTTATTCATGTTTATGAGATATTTGCTAGTATCCATTGTGAATACATTGTTAAAACCCTAATGCAATGCCATTTAATTGAGATGACGTGACTTTTCTTGTTTTCTGTCACCACAGCCACTGGGATCTGGGGACTTCTTGCGCTTCACCTGGCTGATGATCCGATTCTACCTTTTAATTACCTTTCTTATGCGGCTCAATTGCAGGTATAGTTTTTTTCTCTAAATTATGTAAAATACGTTTCTCCAAGTAACTTTTTCTAGAATTTGTAGAATTTTCGTATTGAAATTTTAATCTGTTGTATTTTAGTAAGTTTCTCTAAAACCGGTGGGGTAGGCTTATTAGTAAGTTTGCTACTTTCGGATTATGGGGTTCTTTTAGAACCTTATAAGTATATTATCAAGAATATGTACTCCACCAATATGAAATCTAGTGTGGAGTATAATCTATGTAATATGTTCAGAATATATATGAGCCATTTTTGTATACTTTAATTTTTTTGATTCATAAGTATATATTTTCTCCATTTATTTCATCCATTAATTCAAAAGTTTCTTTTTCACTTATAATAGGTAAAGTATTAATTGTCAATATTGGGGACTATACTTTTGGAGATCCTGATTGCTGATCCACCATGTTTCGGGTCGTCGATCCCGGTTGTGGTTCGTAAGGGGTTGTGGAGATCCAGTTATAGTTTAAACGTGATACAATTTTTGTTGAGAAAGAGACAGAGGTGTTTTGGGGTTTTTAAGAAAATTGTGTGTTGACCAAGAAGTCCAATTGTTCAACAGATAGAAACGATTTCAAATTATAAAAGTACGCAGGGATAATGTCCAAATCGAGAGAACTTTTGAGGGACCAAAGTCCGTGGATTTGTTTGATCTATTGGATTGCCAGTATAGACTTCTGGCACATGGTTGGCTAGCTAAAGGTCAGCTTCGGTTCTAGGCAAAGATCATCCAGTACCAGTGCCTTTCCCAGTTCCCATTCAACATTCATTCAAAGTATTCTCCCCTTGCCATGCTTCAACCAGCTGCTTTGTGGACTACTCTTGTTCTTACTGCTGCTTCCTATTCTTCCTGCGTCTGTCGACTTGCCTTTCCCTCACCTTCACTGCCTTCCCGCTTGATATCCTGTTTTCCTTATTCGTGCAATTAACGGGAACAAGATTGGAAAGCCCATACTGAGCCTCTAAAGCCTTATTATTATTATTATTTTTTTGTTGTCGTTGTTGTTTGCAAGAAATCCTCGTAAATTTTTAAAATTTTTGGCCAATAGCCCCTCTAACAAAATGCATGGGTCAGGGGGTTTTCTTTCAAAATCAGCATAATAAGAGGATTTTTTTTGCAATTTACCCTTTTTTGTCATTATTAAGGTAAATTGCAAGAAATTCCTTGAACTATCACACTAGTTCCAAATACCTTCCTTAATTAATAATTTTTCAACCAAACTCCTTGAACTATTTCCATCTTTTGCAGTTTTCCTCGTGTCACTAAAAACAAGGGGGTAATTGTAGCTTTTCCCATAGGGGTTATTTGCAATTTGAGAGAGGTTATTTCTTGCATTTTACCCTTATTATATTTTCGTGGCGATTGTAGAGAGATGTGGTGAGCATTACTTTTCTTGTTGGTTACTACCAATGTTCAACGTACTGTTAGGCCTGTTTGATATGGGATTATATATTTGTTAACTAGGTGAAAACTAAATAGTGAAAAGTATTTTACTTAATTAGGGTTAAAATTTTGTTCATATATGATTTCAAACACAAATAGTGGACGAAATTGAACTCGCACAATTAGAAATTCCGGGCCTTAGAGAACAAATGTTTGATAAAATCATTAGTTTTTTGTTGACCAGCCTCCGTGATGGGTTTGTATAGTCAAGCACATGTACACTAAATTTTATTGTTTATTTTCCCTTTCTTGATTTAGGGGAGTAGAGCTGACCAAACTTCTTTTGCTTTATTATTGTTTAATTGATAATTTTATCGTCATGACAGGAATATACAAATGTCTTAAGCAGTTTGTTGGAAGAGGGCATCACTGTGCATCCTATAACTGCTGCCATTAAAGAACTCGAAGCTGCAGCTAAAGAAATTGAGGAGGAAGCAAAGGTTGGATCTTAAAATATATTTGCTGAAATATCTTCGCGTTATGTTATCATTTTGTCGGAGATCACATAATTGTAGCGTATACACTATATATCAACAAAACATTCAACTCTTTAACTGTGCATCCTATAACTGCTGCCATTAAAGAACTCGAAGCTGCAGCTAAAGAAATTGAGGAGGAAGCAAATGTTGGATCTTAAAATATTTTGGGCAATTTACAGATAGGTCCCTTGGTAACAATTTTTAAACATTTAAGGACAATTTACTATTAGGTCCACTTGTTGTGGCACTAGCATGGACTTTTACAAGAAGAGAATTAGTGGACCTAAGTGTTTAAAATTTGTCAAACTTCCTTTAGTGTTTAGAATTTGTTTGTGAGGAGGGACCTAAGAGTACTTTCCCCAAATATATATGCTGAAATCATTTTGTCGGAGTACTTTCCCCAAATATCTTCCCGTTGTGTTATCATTTTGTCGGAGATCACATAATTGTAGCGTATACACTATATATCAACAAAACATTCAACTCTTTAACTGAAAATAATTGACTAGTTAAACCCGAACCAAACAGGTCCTTGTTACACATTATTCTCTCTCTTTCTACAGCATTCTTCTGTTACTACTTCCAATATTCACTTTACTGAGAATCTTTTTTTTCCCCTTTCCCTTTTAACTGCAGAAACTGAGAGAGCAAGAAACTATGAGCGATGTTTTGGTGTTGAAGAAGCGATCATTAAATGATCGGCTGATGTTTGCTGAAAGAGGCTTCTTGGATGCCGAGGGGCTTAAAGGAAAGCGATGGTTCAAACACCTGGTAAGGGCTTTCCTTTTTATTAGTTTACTTTAACTGGTTACATTTAGAAGAGAATTGGATTTCATGGAAGACCAGAGAAGTATCAGACCATTCGACAAAATCAGTCATCTCCATTTAGATAAGTTGTATATGTCTGACTTTGTAATCAAGCGCACACCAAGTGAAAGATATTTCACTCGAAACACACTGATGCAAACACCAAAAATTGGATCCAAAAAAGAGCAAGAGGAACAAACACAAATCTGAAGTTATATTATAAAACCAAGAATGAGTCCCCTCTTTACATCATCTCCCATATATACTAAAAGGTAATCGTACTCGACTTACTCTAATATTTCCTAAAGAAAACTAATTTTTTTATTACATTTAATACTATTAATTAACAAAACAAAGCGATAAGGTCATCTCCAAGTCATGGAGCAAAATAGCATAATATGCTAATTTTGCTCCGTCTTTTTGTGATTATGGCTCTCCATAGCATGGAGCAAACTACTAAAGGTGGGTCAAAAGGAGCAAAATCAGGAGCAGTTTACTCCTGGACGAGCAAAGTTAATGCTCACACGGCCTTTGGTTTGCAACGCGAGTTTTTCCCCCCCTTCACGCGACAGTTGGGTTGTCGTGCTAGCATTTTTGCCATTTTTTTGGATCAATCCTCTGGAGTTCAGTGCATTTTTGGCAGAGCAAAAATAGCATTGGTGCATTTTTGTTCAATGCCTTGGAGATGGTCTTAACCCCTATCTTCATCACAATCAGGGGCCAAAAGGACACTGCATGATCAGTTAATACAACATGTAATGTGAGTGATCTAATGGGTGTTCAATGCAGGTTTATGGGCCTAATAGCGAGGGTGAAAGCAAACTGGCATTCTTCCCTGGAATAGTGGATGCTATCTTCCAATCCAACAATACAGAAAGAAAGTCAGCAGTCCAGCATGAGATTTGGAGGGTAGCCAGAGCCATTCAGAGGGCTGCCTATGCTCTCAACGGCCAACTTACATGATATTAATATAATCATAAAGCTTTTCACCCGAGTCTGAGAGAGACAATTGTACATACTACTCACAATTTCCCCCCATCCATATGAATTTGTTACCTCATATTTTCAAGAAATGTAAATTATTATGTTTTCGTCCTATTTTGATTCAGTTACATTATGGATATGATGAGCATTCAGGCTGTTGTGCCTTGCTGAATGTTTTACAAGGGGTCTGGCATTTGATTTCCAAGTAAAATTCAAAAACAACACTTATCGGAGGTAATTTCAAGTTTTACATTTAGTAATTAGTCAAGTTGTCGAGCAAAACCAAGCATTTAAAGATCTAAATTATCCCGAGTTCATGCATCTGTAATATCCCGTATTTAATGCTTTCTAAATTTGGGGTTTATTAAATTTAATGTGAGTTATTAATTTAATATAAATTCGAAAATTAAATATTTTTAATTACTAACGTGATGAGAGTTGGTAATCATTGGAAACTTGTTGAATATTAATAATGAGTAAAGTAATATAATATTGGTACTATTAAATGTCACGAGTGAATAAAATGACAATTTTGGAAATTTAAGTCGGGACGCGGCCGTGTCGCGTCGGGACTAAATATTGATTAATAAAAGTGAATAAATTATAAGTCGCTCGTATGGTCGTTTTGAGTGCGCCAAAGTGTCCGGAAGGGTCGAGATAGTCAGAAAAGTGTACACGGGGGTTTAGTTTGGGTCTCGGGGCGTTTTTAGGCCTTTTTAGCATCCCGGGAGGGCATTTTGGACAATTTGTTTTTTAGGTAATTAAACCCACGAAATTTATTAGGTTATATCAGCCATTTGGAATGGCCTTTTAGGGTTAGCAGACTCACAACCTTAGAACGACCATTAGAGAGGAAGGTAGAAAGTTTTCCAAGCAATCCAAGGCTAAAAATTCATCCGGTTGCACCGTCACCACCACCAACGCGTAGATCGCGCGACGGGGAACGCAACCACACCAAATTTGTCCACAAATCAGAACCCTGAAATCTACAGGCAAGTATTTATCTTGCTTAATTTCGTTAATGCATCATTAATGTTAGTCTAGGGATGATAGGAAAAATTTCATGTAGTAATGATCTATATGATAACCTGGAAACCCCTTCATATGTAGAGGTTGTATTACGAAATTTGGAATTAATATGGATGAACGAATTGATGTTGATTAGGTTCTCTAATTGAAAATTTGGGAATTAGGGTTCTTACTAATTAATTTGGGGATTTCATGTAATCTAAATGATTTTTGATGAATTAATGATTCTAGGAAGTTATTAATGTTATGTAATCATGATATTATTGATTGGGATTGAAGAGGAGACGTTTGTGATTAA
Source organism: Sambucus nigra (assembly GCA_949130495.1). Classification (NCBI taxonomy): domain Eukaryota; kingdom Viridiplantae; phylum Streptophyta; class Magnoliopsida; order Dipsacales; family Adoxaceae; genus Sambucus; species Sambucus nigra. The sequence continues at coordinate 93,970,665 of OX422216.1, read as the reverse complement.
ACTATAGAGGTTTTTAGGCTTAAAAATGGTGAAAAACGAATCTGCCAAAGGTTGAAGACGAAACAGTGCAGTTCGCGCGATGTTGCGCGAAGTAGTTCGAGCGACACGCACAAGTCGTTTGAGCGAGAACCATTCTGGTTTGAGCGAGAACCATTCTGGTTCGAGCGAGATTTTCAATTTTTAGGGAAATTCCTATTTTACCCCTATTTTAGAAATCGATTAATTTGAGTGAGGAAAACCAGTATTCGAGGAATTCAGATTAGTACAAAGTTTTTGGGCTTGTGTAGGTGTGACGACTTCAGTATTTGGGACGGTGAGGTTACTTTAAAGATCACGAGAGGGAGATAACCGTAATAAATGATATGAGTCCGTTATACGGGATAAGTGAGTAAAATATCTTCAGAACAAGAAGTTGTAATTATAGATTGTGGGTACACCAAATTGAGAAATGTGAATAAGTGTTGTATATATATGACTATGTGATTGTGCATATATTATAAATGTGTAAAAATCATGCCCGCGCTACTTGCTATCCCTGAGGTTACCGCGCTGGGACAGTCTTATCTCGATGGGACCTTTATGGGGGATATTGACTCGTACCCTAAAGATATGAATCCTAGGTATAGGCTATCGGATCGATAGTCACGTTCCTAAGAGACGTGAGGGTATGTGCTGACCTCTTGGACTTGGAAACTATGCTTCGCCTCAATATTGTTTGTGTTTTGTTCAATACAGTTCGAGAGTGATTCCGAACTTGTATTTCCCTTAGTACGAGTGATACGGGGACTGGATAACAGAGTATTCCCGCACCATAATTATTATGTGGGGTGCTGTTAGAATATATATATATATATATATATATATATATATATATATATATATATATATATATATATTATATGAGGATTAATATATATTTAAATTTGAATTTGGGAACTACCTACTGTGCTTAAGGTAAGTAAGAAATAAATAATTATTTCAATTGTGGAATAAGTGTTTGAAAAGTATAATGTGTTACTGAGAAACTTATTAGTAAATAAGGTTTAAATGAGAACTTTGTTGTTAAATAAAATTAACCTATTAAACAGTTGGAATTGTCAGTTTAAATCTTACGAACAACCTAAGATAAGATAATTTAAACCGTTGGGAAGGTTAGTACGATAGGCGTGCACATTAGTGGAGAGGTGAGAATTTCTCAAGGGAGTGCCGCACTAATATGTTGTTGCATTGGCCAGTAAACATTTTAAATACTTGATAAACAAAATTTAAATCGTTTTTACAATCGGGCTCTGACCCGTTTCCATTTTCTTTCCCTCTTGTATATATATATGTATGTATTACAAGTGCCCAGCCACATGGGCGTCTTGCATAGGATCCTTTGGAAGGAACACGCTGCACCTTAGGTGGGAGTTGCAGGCCTCTTGCTTAGACGACCTCATTTATTTGATTATACTCCTAGCATTATTTATTCCAGTTGGGCATGTGTCGCCCTTTCCATTATTAGGACATTGTGATTCGTTTATTTCCAGTATTCACACTTTGGGATTTATTACTGTCAGGATGTTTTTCCTTTAAATTTTAATGTTGGAATTACCTAGTTGGATGTTTAATTATTTGATTGTTTGTTCCGGTATAGTTGTTGTGTGATTCTTTAATTATGAATTTCGTAAAGTTTAAATGTTGGTTTATATAAATAAAATTTGGAAACTAATGTCTAAAATGGTTTTGACACTTAGCTTAATTATGTAGGGTGTTAAATTGGAAAAGTCATTTTTACGACAGTGATGCTAAGAATGAACCAACCGTTCACCTTGATTATAATTTAATAAAGGACTGATCACCCGGTATTTAATTAGGCGGGGTGTCACAGGTGGTATCAGAGCCTCAGGTTCTAGTGTCCTTAGGATCTGTACGGCTTATTTCGCTTTCAGCTTAACATTTTTGTTATAGAGCCCTATTTTAGGATTGTTGTATTCTTGCTTTTACAATTACATCTTCAGCTATTTGAGATTTGATAATAACTGTAGACTAATAAACTTCTTCACGTTTCAGATGCCTCCGAGACGTGCACCAAAGGATAGGCGTGCCCAAGACGAGCAGCTAGCAGCTCCGGCTCAGGGAATGATGAATGATAATGAAGTAGCCTCAATTGTTGCTCAGGCGGTGAATGCCGCGCTAGCGGTAGTACAGCAGGCTCCACCCCAGATTCAGGCAGTGGCGCCAATACCTGCACAGCTTCCATCAGCATGGGAGCGGGTTAGGGATGCCTTTCAGAAGGCGCATCCCCCTGAGTTCTCGGGTAGTTCAGATATCATCATCGTCAGCCAATGGAAGAAAGATATCCAGCGGCATCTGCGTATGTATGAGTGCACGGACGTGCATAAATAGTTGTTGGCTTCATTTAAGCTAGTGGGGGCCGCTTTGCAGTGGTGGGAGTCCACCACCACCTTGGAGGAGAGGGATACTATTCCGATTCAGTTATTCTGGGAGCGGTTTGACCGTAAATATTTTCCACCCGCCGTGCAAACTGAGATGAGGCGAAAGTTACTGAACTTGAAGCAGGAAAATTCTACTGTTGCTGAATATGAGGAGGAGTTCACAAGACTTCTCACTATAGTGCCAGATGAGGCACCCACGGAGAGTAAGAAGATACTATTGTTTGTGGACGGGTTAGCTTGGAGGCTCCATCAGCACCTTATAGGGAATTTGTCCCTGAGTACTTTCACTGATGTACTCAATGCTGCTTTGCTACACTACCCGGATCACCGCTTCCATCTGTAGGGAAGCAAGCGGGCAGGAGAGTCCAGCCAGCAGGGCTGGACAGGGGGTAGTAGCGCTAGTGGAGTCCCGACATCACAGGGGCAGACTCACCAGCATGAGCAGAGTTCCCATCAGGGGGACCCTGCTAAGCGGTTCCGATCAAGTGATTACCAGCAGGGATTTTGGGGATATAGGCAGGGCCAACAAGGCCAACACCGCCAGCAGCAAGGTCAGCAGCAGGGCCAACAGGGCCAACAACGTTTTCATCAGGGCCAACAGGGCCAGTGGCGGGGTGGTAACGGCCAACAGGGCCGTGGTCAGCAGGGTCAGAGGGGAGGTAATTTCAGAGGCCGATGTTTCGTGTGCGGTAAGAATGGCCATAAGCGCTAGGATTGTCCAGAGGGTGATAAGGCTCCACAGCAGCAGGGTGCCCGTAATGAGCCACAGAGGCCACTTTTTCCAGCCGCCCTCCCAGCACCAGCTCAGGTACCATCCCTACCAGCCATTCCAGCCGCTCCGGTGCAGCGGGGGCAGTTACAGTACGGACGTGTCTATAACGTCCATCAGGCAGCAGCTCCACAGGCACCACCCGCGATTGAGGGTATGTTTCCTATCCATGGTAGTATGGGTCGGGTTTTATTTAATACTGGGGCGACGCACTGTTTTATAGCTACCCATTTTGCGAAGGCCTTAGGGTTATTAGCCACAGCAGAGAGCATTGTGACGTGTGTAGACTCACCACTGGGAAATGGTTCACTTATTTTCTTTATACGCCGGGGTGTGGGGTAGAGATTGGTAGCTTGGCAAACATGTTAGTCTTAGATATGCATGAGCACGATGTTATTATCGGTATGGATTGGCTCGCAGCTTACAGAGCCATGATAGATTGTTTTGGTGGGAGTATTGTCTTTGCCATTCCGGGGCAAGAGATGTTTGTAGTGGCGATGCCTCGCCCAGAGGGAGGCTCGACCGCTCATTTGTATTACATAGAGGAGGATACCTCTAAGGAGGTTGTGATTCCCTTAGACTCGATCCCAGTTGTTCGTGAGTATTCCGATGTATTTCAGGAGATACCAGGCCTACCCCCCAGTCGTGAGATAGACTTTGTCATAGATTTATTACCAGATACTCGACCTATAGCGCGCGCTCCATACCGTATGGCTCCGGCAGAGATGCGAGAGTTACGAGATCAGATAGAGCAGCTGTTAGGTCAGGGCTTCATTCGCAGGAGCACCTCACCTTGGGGCGCTACAGTTTTGTTTGTGAAAAAGAGAGATGGTTCACTGAGGCTATGTGTGGACTACCGGGAGCTGAACAAGGTCACGATAAGGAACAAGTATCCGTTGCCTCGAATCGATGATCTGTTCGACCAGCTGAAGGGAGCAACTTTCTTTTCAAAGATAAACCTGAGGTCAGGGTACCATCATCTACGTATTAGGGAGCAGGATGTTTCAAAGACTGCTTTCTTGACGAGGTATGGGTCCTATGAGTTCAGAGTGATGCCATTTGGACTCACAAATGCTCCAGCCGTATTCATGGACTTAATGAACCTAGTGTTCAGAGAGTTCTTGGATCAGTTTGTAATCGTCTTCATAGATGACATTTTGATATATTCACACTCCGAGGAGGAGCATGCCGAGCACTTGAGGCAGGTTCTTCAGACTCTACGAGAGCATCAGCTGTATGCTAAGTATGAGAAATGCGGGTTCTGGTTGCGGGAAGTACAGTTCTTGGGGCATGTTGTTTCTGAACAAGGGATAGCAGTTGACCAGAGTAAAGTGTCAGCGGTGAGGGAGTGGGGACAACCCACGACACCGACGGAAGTGCGTAGTTTCTTGGGATTAGCGGGATACTACAGGAGATTCATTCGGGGGTTCTCCAAAATAGCGGGGCCATTGACGAATCTGACTCGCAAAGGGGTTCCATATGTTTGGGATGATTCTTGCCAATTGGCTTTCGACGAGCTGAAAGACAAGCTTACTTCAGCACCGGTCCTTGCTTTACCTAAGCCGGGCGTGGAGTACCTAGTTTACACCGATGCTTCCTTACGAGGACTTGGGGGAGTACTTCAGCAAGAGGAGAAGGCTATATCTTTTGCCTCCCGCAAGCTTAAGCCGCACGAGAAGAACTACCCCACTCATGACCTAGAGTTGGCAGCGGTCGTTTTTGCATTGAGGATTTGGAGGCACTATTTATTGGGAGAGAAATTCCGCTTGTTCACAGACTACAAATCACTGCAGTACCTGTTCACTCAGCGAGAACTGAATATGCGTCAGCGTAGGTGGTTAGAGTTTGTGAAGGACTATCAGTTCGACATACAGTACCATCCGGGGAAGGCCAACGTAGTTGCTGATGCGTTGAGTCGTAGACCGGTAGACGATGTAGCGGACGTCTGGAAAACAAAGTGGAAAGAGTTGGGTCACCAGGACGCAGTAGCCCGTTCCTTCATATCTGTCATGACAGTGACACCCGAGATTGTTACAAGGGTGATACAGGCACAAACCGCAGACCCATTTTGCCAGGAGAAGATTGTACAACTTTTAGCTGAGGGTGCTGAGTCCTATTCTGTTAGTTCTGATGGGGTTTGAGGTTTAATGGGAGATTAGTGGTTCCAGAAGGAGCAGATTTACGTCATCCAATGATGACCCAGTCCCACGGGTCCCGATTCGCAGTACATCCTGGGGGAGATAAGATGTACCGGGATATGAGACGGCAATACTGGTGGAGTGGGATGAAAAAGGATATTGCTGAGTTCGTATCCAAGTGTTCTACCTGCCAGCTAGTAAAGGTGGACCATCAGAAACCATCAGGGTTGTTTCAGCCATTGGAAATACCCGCGTGGAAGTGGGAGAGTATTTCCATAGATTTTATTACAGGGTTGACTACATCACAGCGGGGCCACGACTCCATCTGGGTGATTGTGGAACGTTTGACCAAGGTGGCTCACTTTCTGCCGGTGCGAACAGATTATACCACGGGTCAGTATGCTCAGTTGTTCATTGCTGAGATTGTCAGATTGCATGGGGTGCCCCTGAATCTTGTATCAGATAGAGACAAGATTTTCGTATCGCATTTCTGGGAGAGTTTTCAGGAGGCTATGGGTACAGAGTTGAGGTTGAGTTCAACTTATCACCCACAAACGGATGGACAGACAGAGCGTACTAATCAGATGTTGGAGGATATGCTACGCATGTGTGTTCTTGATTTTGGAGGAGGTTGGGAGCCACATCTTCCACTGGTAGAGTTCGCTTATAATAACTTCTATCAGTTCACGATTGGCATGTCTCCATTCGAGGCTTTGTATGGCAGGCCTTGTCGTTCCCCAACTTGTTGGCTAGAGGTGGGGGATAACAAGTTGCTAGGACCAGAAGTGATTCAGGAAACCTCCGCGAGGATTGAGATTATCAGGAGTCGCATTCGAGTAGCACAGGACAGGCAAAAAAGCTACGCCGATGCGAAACGATTCTTCCGAGAGTTTAACGTGGGGGACCAAGTGTTACTACGTGTATCTCTTATGAAGGGAGTGATGAGGTTCGGGAAGAAAGGGAAATTAGCCCCGAGGTACGTGGGACCATTTCCCATTATCGAGAGGATTGGGCCGGTGGCATACAGATTGGGACTGCCAGAGCATTTACATCACATTCACGATGTATTCCACATCTCGTCATTAAGACGATACTTTCGGGATGACATGGATCACACCCACATCGCGATAGATGAGATAGACTTACTGCCTGACAGCTCTTACGAGGAGAGACCAGTGGCTATCCTAGACCATAGCGAGAGGAGATTGAGGTCGAAGGTAGTTCCACTTGTACGGGTCCAGTGGGAGCATCATCATGTGGAGGAATCCACCTGGGAGCGCGAGGCAGATATGCGCGAGAAATACCCAAATTTATTCTTACCAGGTATGCCTTATTTTTCGAATTTCGGGACGAAATTCCGTTATTAGGAGGGAAGTATGTAATACCCCGTATTTTTATGCTTTCTAAATTTGGGGATTTATTAAATTTAATGTGAGTTATTAATTTAATATAAATCCGAAAATTAAATATTTTTAATTACTAACGTGACGAGAGTTAGTAATCATTGGAAACTTGTTGAATATTACTAATGAGTAAAGTAATATAATATTGGTACTATTAAATGTCACGAGTGAATAAAATGACAATTTTAAAAATTTAAGTCGGGACGCGGTCGTGTCGCGTCGGGACTAAATATTGATTGATAAAAGTGAATAAATTATAAATCACTCGTATGGTCGTTTTGAGTGCGCCAAAGTGTCCGTAAGGGTCGAGATAGTCAGAAAAGTGTACCCGGGGGTTTAGTTTGGGTCTCGGGGCATTTTTAGGCCTATTTAGCACCCCGTGAGGGCATTTTGGACATTTTGTTTTTTTTAGGTAATTAAACCCACGAAATTTATTAGGTTATATCAGCCATTTGGAATGGTCTTTTAGGGTTAGCAGACTCACAACCTTAGAACGACCATTAGAGAGGAAGGTAGAAAGCTTTCCAAGCAATCCAAGGCCAAAAATTCATCCGGTTGCACCGCCACCACCACCAACGCGTAGATCGCGCGACGGGGAACGCAACCACACCAAATTCGTCCACAAATCAGAACCCTGAAATCTACAGGCAAGTATTTATCTTGCTTAATTTCGTTAATGCATCATTAATGTTAGTCTAGGGATGATTATGATGAGTTTCATAGAAGAAAACCCATGTTGGAGATAGGAAAAATTTCATGTAGTAATGATATATATGATAATCTGGAAACCCCTTCATATGTAGAGGTTGTATTACGAAATTTGGAATTGATATGGATGAACGAATTGATGTTGATTATGTTCTCTAATTGAAAATTTGGGAATTAGGGTTCTTACGAATTAATTTGGGGATTTCATGTAATCTAAATGATTTTTGATGAATTAATGATTCTAGGAAGTTATTAATGTTATGTAATCATGATATTATTGATTGGGATTGAAGAGGAGACATTTGGGATTAAACTATAGAGGTTTTTAGGCTTAAAAATGGTGAAAAATGAATCTGCCAAAGGTTGAAGACGAAACAGTGCAGTTCCCGCGATGTCGCGCGAAGTAGTTCGAGCGAGATGTCAATGTCGCGCGAAGTCGTTCGAGCGAGATGGACAAGTCGCTCGAAGTAGTTCGAGCGACACGTACAAGTCATTCAAGCGAGAACCATTCTGGTTCGAGCGAGATTTTCAATTTTTAGGGAAATTCCTATTTTACCCCTATTTTAGAAATCGGTTAATTTGAGTGAGGAAAACCAGTATTCGAGGAATTCAGATTAGTACAAAGTTTTTGGGGTTGTGTAGGTGTGACGACTTCAGTATTTGGGACGGTGAGGTTACTTTAATGATCACGAGAGGGAGATAACCGTAGTAAACGATATGAGTCCGTTGTACGGGATAAGTGAGTAAAATGTCTTCAGAACAAAAAGTTATAATTATAGATTGTGGGTACACCAAATTGAGAAATGTGAATAAGTGTTGTATATATATGACTATGTGATTGTGCATATATTATAAATATGTAAAAATCATGCCCGCGCTACTTGCTATCCCTGAGGTTACCGCGCTGGGACAGTCTTATCTCGATGGGACCTTTATGGGGGATATTGACTCGTACCCTACAAGATAGGAATCCTAGGTATAGGCTATCGGATCGATAGTCACGGTCCTAAGAGACGTGAGGGTATGTGATGACCTCTTGGACTTGGAAACTATGCTTCGCCTCAATATTGTTTGTGTTTTATTCAATACAGTTCGAGAGTGATTCCGAACTTGTATTTCCCTTAGTACGAGTGATACGGGGACTGGATAACAGAGTATGCCCGCACCATAATTATTATGTGGGGTGCTGTTAGAATATATATATTATATGAGGATTAATATATATTTAAATCTGAATTTGGGAACTACCTACTGTGCTTAAGGTAAGTAAGAAATGAATAATTATTTCAATTGTGGAATAAGTGTTTGAAAAGTATAACGTGTTACTGAGAAACTTATTAGTAAATAAGGTTTAAATGAGAACTTTGTTGTTAAATAAAATTAACCTATTAAACAGTTGGAATTGTCAGTTTAAATCTTACGAACAACCTAAGATAAGATAAGTTAAACCGTTGGGAAGGTTAGTACGATAGGCGTGCACATTAGTAGAGAGGTGAGAATTTCTCAAGGGAGTGCCGCACTAATATGTTGTTGCATTGGCCAGTAAACATTTTAAATACTTGCTAAACAAAATTTAAATCGTTTTTACAATCGGTCTCTGACCCGTTTCCATTTTCTTTCCCTCTTGTATATATATATGTATGTATTACAAGTTCCCAGCCACATGGGCGTCTTGTATAGAATCCTTTGGAAGGAACGCGCTGCAGCTTAGGCGGAGTTGCAGGCCTCTTGCTTAGACGACCTCATTTATTTGATTCTACTCCTAGCATTATTTATTCCAGTTGGGCATGTGTCGCCCTTTCCATTATTAGGACATTGTGATTCATTTATTTCCAGTATTCACACTTTGGGATTTATTACTGTCAGGATGTTTTTCCTTTAAATTTTAATGTTGGAATTACCTTTGGATGTTTAATTATTTGATTGTTTGTTTCGGTATAGTTGTTGTGTGATTCTTTAATTATGAATTTCGTAAAGTTTAAATGTTGGTTTATATAAATAAAATTTGGAAACTAATGTCTAAAATGGTTTTGACACTTAGCTTAATTATGTAGGGTGTTAAATTGGAAAAGTCATTTTTACGACAGTGATGCTAAGAATAAACCAACCGTTCACCTTGATTATAATTTAATAAAGGACTGATCACCCGGTATTTAATTAGGCGGGGTGTCACAGCATCCCCCAAAATGCATTGTTTATTATTATTATTATTATTATTATTATTATTATTATTATTATTATTATTATTATTATTATTATTATTATTATTATTATTATTATTATTATAAATTTATGTTTTTGAAGTGATATCAGCAAGGGCGGAGCTAGGATTCATCGAAGGGGTGCGCTAAAAGTAATAACGGATCCGAAATTTTTTATCAATGGGGCGAAAGTCCCGATTAATGTCGATGGTTCGGGGCGAGTTCCCAAGAGGAGAAATTTCTTAAGTTTTTGTATCTATTTATATATATTATTTTTTATTTTTTTGCCATTTTTAACATTTACAAAATTTGGGATTATTTTTCAATAATATTTTAACTTCCATGTATGAATTAACTTCCCATGAGTTGAGATAATTTGTGTATTTAGAACTTTTTCCAATTTGGGAGGGGTGGGCTACAGCCCTGGTGGGCCCACCCCTGGATCCGCCCTTGGATATCAGACAGCGATCTAAAAGCAAAAACTCACATTTAATATAAATTGTAAAAAAGAAAAGAAAATTAGATATTACTCGTCAATTACATTAGGTGGAGCTATGGTAAGGCGAACTTTCTTCTTAACTGTTTAAATTAGTCCTACCTTGTAGATGGATGATTGTCCCATGATAAGAGGCTCAAGTAGAATAAAGCATCCCGCTTAGAAATATATATATATATATATATATATATATATATATATATATATATCATCCAATACCAGATATAAGGATAATATTCTATGAAATAAAATTATTCAATCTCACCTTATCACGCATATTAAACATGACCTAAGAGTAATATTAGAGACTTAGAAATCATATCCTACATAGGTGTTAGTCATGCAAGAGCCTACCTTTATCGCAATGTAAGACGCAAGAACTCTATGCTTTAGCTTATATTTAAACTTCGGGAGGCAATGGTTTTGGTGCCTCATTAAAATGTTTATATAAAAAAGGAAAAAGTTGGGTGGCACGACAAATACTAGGGGTGGTAAAATAGGTCAATGGGTTGTGTTTTGAAACGACACGATACGATAAGAGTCTAGTAGACAAGATACGACAGGATAGTGTTTTTTTTTTCTTAACCCGAACACGACATGACACGTCAGCTTATTTTTTCCTTAACCTGAACGCGACAAGTTTAAAACAGCACACGATACGATAAGTAAATATGATTCAATTAGACCCGATTAGACCTGACTCGACACGACAATCCACTTAAGTTTAATCATATTTTCTCCAATTATTGAGGAATTAAAATAAAATAGTGTGTTGATAATGGGTTTAAATGAGATTGATAATGAGTCTAAATGAGATTGATAATGAGTCTAAATAGGGTATATATTGTGTCCTTAATTGGGTATATGGTCACTATCGTGTCCAATTCGGATCAATTTCGTGACAGAAATTGGACACGAACATGACACGACCCGATGACGGGTCAAAAAATGCAGATCCGAACACAATCCGAGCACAAAAAATCATATCAATTTCGTATCAATTTCATTTCGTTTCGTGTTATTATTTCATTTCCAAAATTACCGTCAAATACCACAAGAGAAAAAAAGTTAGGGCCGTAAAACAGTTAGGCATTCAAATCCAAAATTTTCCTAGACAGTTTGGGTTGGAGATGGTCTAAGACCAAGTCCGCAATTTAAAGTGTATGACCATTTGACCTGGTAAATTGGTCACAATTTAAAAATCAAGGTGTCAGCCTATATTAAAGCTTCGGGTGGTACTGATTTTGCCAACCCACTAGATAAAATAAAATTAATATGAAAAAGGTTCGGGGGGACAAAGCTCTTACTACCCCAGCCAAATAATGCATAGCCCAACAAACCCCAATGCCTCCAAGTTTGGTTAAATTAGGTAAACTTATTTTGACCACACCTCTGAATTTGCATCAATTGAGAAAAATGGGTTAAAACACATCATGCCGAGCGCTCAGAGATGGTTGAAAAGCGTAGGCCATTTATGTTTAGTTGATTAACCTATGTAATTTAATTAGTTCCAAATTTCAGTTTGTCCACAAATCCACAAATATCGATTTGAAATGAATCATTTAAAACTAAGTCAATATAATTAATTTACCCAATTCCAAGCTTACAATTACATTATCATGTGATGTCTAGAACAATAATGCGTAAAGCAAATAAAAACACAAGTGTTTTTAGAGTGAAAACCCGTGCAGGAAAACAACTATTGTGCCTTCCCAAGATAGTGTTTGCGAATGAATATACACAAAATGTTGAAGACACTATTACATACGACTCAATCTTCATCCATTAATCATCTCTAACGCCATACTTGTCACATTTGCCCTCATTGTCAATCACCACCATAATAACTTACATAGCTCGCAAGTCTCGATATCCTTATATTTCAAATGGAACGTGATCCACCCACTCGGTCTTCAGATGTAGAGGAGGAAGGATTTTCTTTAATATGACTGAAGAAGTGAAGGGTGCGAGATAATCTCTCAAAGTAACTCTCATGAAAATCTCAAAATCAAGTCCGACCTTTGGTGTGAGAATAATGCATTTCGACCTTATTTATATGTTGGTGTAAGAAATAGGTCAAAATAACACCTTTATTTATTTTTGTGCTTTCATGAAAACGATATGGAGCGCGTACGAATTCTCAACTTTGTACGAAAATTTTCTACATTGTATGAGGCTTCATACAAACATGTTCTGACTAGGTTTCAGAATCTCACATGAAACGAATTTTGTACTAGATCTTCTTACAAAAAACATTATACGAGGTTCATCGCGTACGAAAATAACTTCGTACGTGAACTTCTAACTTGAAATTCAAATCTTGTACGAAAAGTGTTTTGTACAAAAAATCTTTATACAAAAAATTTGTACGAAAAATCCAGCAAAATTTGAATATTAAATAAAAATAAGTTTAAAACCTTTTTCAATTTTTTTTATGTCACTCCTGTACTCCATAGAGAACATGGGAAAATCAAAATCTCTTTTTATCTTTATCAAACCTCAAATGCAAAAACATGTTGTTTAGTTCAGTAAAACTAAGTCATGGTGCACATCATCATCTTCAAATATTCAAGTCAATACCAATGACTCAAAAACACCTAGTCTAATATTTTGTCAAACTAGAATAAATCCAAACCAAATAAAAGATCACCGATATGTCCCTAAAATCTCTCCTGTTGGCTATTTGCGAACAAAACCCCAAAAGTGGGAAAATGAAGAAAAAAATAGCACTTATCAAATACCTATAAATCATATCAATCCACCCTAAATCCCAGAGACACTGTAATACCCTGTCCCAGTAATTCAATTAAATTTTATATAAATTATGCTGGAGTGAGGATTGATTATAATTATAGAAGAATTATGGGTCAAAAATAAAAGAAAAAAATAAAGGGTCGTTCTAATGACATTGGCCTGTCGTCAGAAGCGAGATGGGCATCTTACGCGAAGGTCGCGAGAAGCAGACCTTCAAACGAGATTCCACTGCATTACAGTCCCATGTCGCACGAAGGTCGCACGAAGCTAAGCTTCGAACGAGGTAAAGAAGTCGCTCGAACGATATGGGCATGTCGTTCGAACGACGTGTCTCGAAAATATTTAGAACTGATTACCCTTGTACGTTGTCACATTTCTGACCCTTAGATCTTTGAGTTGTCAAGCCCAGATTGGGCAAAACGGGAATTTTAGGCTTTGAAGGGCTTTTAAATGAGTGTTTTGGGCTCATTTGTGTTGGGAAATTGGAAGAATAGAGGGAAAGTGAAAGAGGTGATCCTCCTCCACCATTTTAGTCTTGCAACACTCTCCCACCACCACAAACCTCCATGCCACCATTACCTCTTCACATTATAACCCCATATTTGTTACATATTCCACCTTATTTGAGAATTATACACCCATTTTCACCATGGATGAGGAGAGCTACGAATTTTGGAAAAGTGTTGGGGGATTTTTGGAGAAGATGATGGAACTTTCATGGAGTTTGAAGTGGGTTTTGAAGGGATTTTGCTTGGAAGCTTGAATGAAGCACATTTTGAGCATTTTGAATGATGCATTTGACAACCCCTTGAGGCCACCTTTGGAGGTAGGGATTGTTCCTCCTATACCAACATTTCTACCACCATTGGAGCCTTTAGAGGTGGGAAAACCTTACTCTTAGTATTAAGACTCTATTTTTTTTACATATTTGTAGTCTTGTAGTAGATTACACGAGTATGGTGCATTTGCTTTAATGATGAAATTGATATGTAGAAAATAATAAACATTTTTATGGAATAAAAATATTGGTAAAATATTATTTTGTTGAAAATAAAGAATAAATAAATATTTCAAGGTTTTGAAATATTAAAAGTTTATATTTTATGAAAATGGTGTATTCTTAAATAAAGATTGATGTTACACATTTTATGAAATAAATGTTTGAAAATAATGATTCATTTTGGTAAAAAATGGTGAAATAATATTTCTTGCAAAAATGAAGATTTTATGAAAAATGGGCATTTGTTGAGTTTGAAGAAATTAAATGTTATTTTGTTGATGATAAAGAATGAATAAATATTTCAATATTTTGAAACATTAAAAGTTGGTAATTTATGAAAATAGTGTATATTCTAGAAAGATTGATGTTACACATTTTATGAAATAAATAGTGATTTATTTTGGTAAACATTGGTGAAATAATGTTTCCTCCAAAAATGAAGATTCTATGAAAATGGACATTCGTTTTGTTTGAAGAAATTAAATGTCTTTTATGCCTTGAAAGTATATTTTTGCAAGTATGTTGAATTTCAAAAAGAAAATGTATGTTTAACCCATTAATAGAATTTTAGAATCTAAAATCCATCTTCTCATGTATATAAACTTGTAGTATTTTGATAATAAATATGTGAACAAGTTTAAAGAATTTTTTGATGGGTTTAAACAAAGAATAAGAAAAAGTAGAAATTTTAGTCTTCAAGTGTGTGAAAATAGGATTAAAGGTGTAATGAACATAAGGTTATAAGATTACGCGTGTTGACAAAAAGAAATGGTATTTTCTTGTAAAAGTAGTCTTTAAGTGTAATTAGATTTCTTGAATAAAGAAGTAAAGAAATGCCTAGTTTGAAAAATGGTTAATAAAGGTGTTGGATGAGTATTAATGGTTAAACATTGAAAAGTTCGTGTGTATAACTAAATAAGGTTGTAAAAGATTAACACTTATGAAATTGGAAAGGAAACAATGGAATAAAGATGTTTTCAATAAAGAAGAATATTACTCCAAGGTTAAAAGGGTATTAAGGTGTTAAAACACTTCAGAAGTTAGTGTGGGTTACTTAATAGTGTTTTGGAAAAATTAGCACTTGCGAAAATGGAGTAAAAGATGAGTTTGGAAATAAATGGGTAAAATAGTAATTTTACTTAAAATTGAATATTTTTATTAAATAAAAATGTTGGAAAATGTGTTACACAAATTGATCCTAAATGAATATGATTTTTGGAATAAAATCAAGGTTAAAGTGTAAAGGACATGAAATGGTAAAATTTCAAAGTGTAACACAAGTTGGGGTGCAACCCCGAGTTTTGGCTTCGGCCGGATAAAAGGAATGTTGGAATAATGTGGACATTTGTAAATGTTAAAATACATATAAAGGAACTAGGATGACACCATAAAAATTAAGGATGGTCCAGAGCCCTGGGGGGAAGACCCAAAATAACTGGCCATAACATATGGTGTGCATAGCCGACGGTGTGGAGCCTGTTGAAGTATGCGATTATTGAAAGATTCCAGAAAAAGATAAAGGAATAAGGAACATGTTAAGAAATGAGTTGTGTGGTGAAATGTGTTAATACAACCTAACTTGAATGAATTAATAAATGTTCTGATAAACGTGAAATGGACAAGTAAATGTGTAAATTGATAAATGTTCATAAGCTAAGAAAAAAGGCAAAGTAAGTGGGTAAATGGGTGGTTAAGCAACCTAAGTGGTTAAACCCATAATTAATACAAGAATGTGTTGTAAAAGGTTTTTGAAGGCTAAATGAGTATTTTTTAACACAGTGAACGCGTGTATTGAAAAGGGTGATTTTTAATGAAAATACTAATGTGGATTGGTTAAAATAAAAAGGGTGATTTTGGTAAAGAAATGGTTTTCGGTCGAACCAAGCGTAGTTGTTTCAAGTATTTAACCGTGTGTGTTAAATAAGGTGATAAATGTCAAAATGAGAAAAGGAAGTCTTTTAAAAGATTAAGGTAAATTAATCTGGATAATTAAGTTTTCGGAAGTAAAATTGTTTCATGTATTAAGTATATGTATATGTATGTGTATATATATAGAAGGTAGTTGCATGTTCACGCAGGCAAAACGTGCTAGAGTCTTCTTTCTGCTGTTCGATTCTATACTGCATGCGTATGTTTCCCACTGAGCATTGGCTCACTCCCTTGCTTTTTTATGGCAGGTTGAGAGCGATTTCGTATTTTGAGAGCGTTATATAGGTAAGTACTTTCTTTTTTATTAAGTTAGTAGTTCTGTATACTTGAACTTAGGGGTACTCCCCATGGGTCCCTCACGTAGTGTAATTTAAAATTGAAACGGCATGCTAAACAAGTGAGATATTAATTAAAAATAAAACAAGACTAATAACATTATATGAGTTGTTTTATTGCACTTCACATCTAACGCTCGGGTAGGACCGGGTTGACTACGGGTAACCCATAAATTCGGGTCAGGGCATTATAAATAGTATCAGAGCTATAGGTTTAAGGTTCCTTTCCGGAGTGACATGGTGAGGTCGGTATTGGATCTTTCGACGTCGGTGTTGGTTTGGACCGATCATCATAGTTTGGTGATAATTTAGTTCATGTCCTTGGCGGTACAGTTAAAGAGGTTAGCACGACAAGTAAGTTAGTTCCAAGTGGTACGCGATCAAGTTGATAGTTATTTATCACTTTCGCGCTTTTGATTGGAATTGTTAGTAATTTACAGGTGTCCTTGCACGCAAATAGTGGTGACACCGTGATTGTTAGTGTGAGGTTCTTGTGTCAAATTCTTGATGATGTAGAATCTCCTGAGATGTATATAGAGTGAAATGACGCCCATTGGGAAAGTGGCACGAGTTGCATATATTCAATGGTAGAGGTTGATGGTTAGGGTGTCGTGATTAAGCACTGATGATTGGTAATTAAAAAGGTCTATAACCATTAGGTGTGGCGCTTACGGGTAGTTAACTCCGGTAATGTGATTAGGCAAATTCGATCCTTGGGGTGATATCGCACTTGATGGTAGTCTGGTGAACATATGAAATTGTGTAGGCTAACAGTGGAAACACCGTGATCCTTTGCGTGAGATGCATTGTGTTGTAACCTTAATGATGGGAGTAGCCTTGGTAGTGGAAACAATGAGTTGTGTTCGTTGCGACCTAGCTGTAAAGGTTGTATATTTCATATATGGAGGTTAGATGACAGGGTGGCGTTCATAAGTATTAATTCTGTGGCGAGAACATATTGGATCCCTTGGTTGAGGATTTGGGTTTAGTGTATCATGATTATGATGTGTTATTGAGGAATAGGATCCCACATGGTGTCTGTGGTACCTACCTTGGTATCTATAGGCAATACCCGATGTCCCATATCCTATCAAGATCTATATAGTCGTGTTAGCTTGTAGATTAACACATGGTATGATGTTTACATAGTGAGGCACTTTAGTTGTCATGATTGATCATTTATTGGTGATTAGATGAGGCAGACCTTGAGGTTTATAGGTTGTAGGTGACGTCCTGTACCCTGCCATAAGCCTTAGTATCGTCAGTTGTGGTTTGTACGTGGCATGTGGTCATAGTCGTTTGGAGGAAAGATAAGATTATTATCTAAGTGTGAAGGCTTGTTGTAGTCACCGAAGTAATGGAAAGGTGCAAAGAAATCCTAATGTGAGAGTAGTTTATGGGCATTTTGGGGTATCCATTGGACAAATTGTGTGTGGAATTGTTGAGGATAAAGATCGAATGTTGTGATGCCTTGAGGTGTTTGATGGTTAAGGTGCACTATAGGTAGAAGCTCGTGGACTAGTAGACTTGTGAGCACCGACTAATTACGATGTGGGTATGGAAAGGTTTGTAAAGCGCACCTACTATAATAAAGGTATGGATGATAAATTCTTATCAGATCTTGAGGACGGTTACATAATATGTGTTTAGTGTCCTTAGGAGACCGATTAGTTTGGTATGAAGAAGCACTTAAATTTTTAGTAGTGATTGTGTTAACGGTCATGTGATGATCCCAGATTATTGGCAGTTTAGTGTACGTGCCGGATTTGGCTTCCTAAATCGGGACAAATGGGTTGTGTAATCCCTATGGTAGGGTGATGACTCGGGTCGTTAGAGGAGTAATGCTCGGATGTCATGGAATGACTAATATTGGTGTGGTGATACTCGATTTTGAGATGTACTAGGAAATATATTCGAGACGTAGAGTGATGATGCCATGTGGAGACTTGAGAAGGGAAACCAAGACGGGGTAACATAAAAACATGGTTATAATATCAGCATGTGTTGACGGTGTATGCTAGAATATCCTTAATGATGTAAGGACTAGTTCTTGGCACATCTTGCCAAGTTGGGTCGGATTAGAATACATAGCACTGCGTGATATTCACTACCCTTAAAATGTCAATGGCGACAAGTGTAATCGCCCCGTAAATTATATGTGGGTAGAACTCGAAAGTAAGTTTGGATGGAAACCTCTTGTGGTCAAAGGACATAGTAAGGTGAGTGCCTCACTCGAACTAAGTAATGCTTATGGGAATTTGATCCCGATATGATAAGGCAGATAATAACCTAGGCGTATTAGGTTGGTGACGTTGTCACTAGTAATTGGACAAGGTCAATGTAGACAAGGGAATGAAGTATCCGCCAATCGAAATGGTTCATATACGCCAAGGATGTGAAAGGTAGGGCCTTTCTCCCAAGGAGGGAAGTCGGGCGTTGACTTCCTAAAGGACTATTGATTCAAATATTACTTTTATATTACGAAAATGAATGGTTGTGTTTCGATTCTTCATGACTAGTTACCCAAGCCAGGGTATATGGATAGGGATTTTGCTTGGTGAGAATGCCGGGAATGAATTATGTGACTTCAAGCATATGGCGTAGGTTCGCTTTCGTAAATCATAATCGGACGCTTATGGGCAACATATCTTGGGACAATTGCTTATTCTTTTCGATTCTCGTGTGTCCCTTTCGGTTTTGATAATTGGGGATTGGTATTCTCACCTATGTGATAATTTGGATTGGTGCCAGTCATGGTACGGCGTGGTTAGGCCTAGTAGAGCGCAGTGGACTGGGTATGGTCAATGCATCTCAAAAACTGGATGCGCCCTATCTGAGGTATTCTTGCTATTGCATAAAGTTTGATGTGTGGGTAGTGACACTTTTTGCCACATGATTTGCTCGTAATATTTATCTTTCTTAGGATTAGTGGACTTTCAACTGGTCGGCACGGCAGGCAGTGGATCGGGTTGCAAAGAATCGGATGATAACTTGAGGATACAGTATAGTGTTGGAAATCGAGGAAAACTTAGCATATGATATTACTTTGCCACGATGAGTGGATTAGAGCGAGGCTCTAGCGAGTACTCAAAGGTGAGACATATAGGGTAGTACTAGGTTCGTCAGAGTGATGCAACATAAGGAATAGGTCGAGCGCACGGTGATGACTTGATAAGAATATTACTCCTTTGAGTGAGAGAATAACATAGTATGGTTAGTGGCAAGCTCATTCGAGTTGTGTAGTCAGGATAACCTAAAAATTTATGGAATACAGGATGTACGTTCCTAAACTAGAATTGATTCTGATGATAAATACGACGATTAATTGTATTGTGGTTCACATTGGTTGAGTGTCGACTGCTAGAGAGGATTTAAACGTGGAGGCGTCGGTATGCCTCAGATACTAGCATAGGTGGTGCTATAAATGGTCTGGGAATGATTATGAGGCGAGTGGAGACCCCGAGTCGATTATGTAATATCATGTTGAGTATTTGGTGACTAACCTCATGTGGGGACATGCAGGGTGACCTTAGTGTTGATAACTTCGATGATTTTATCTTGCAAGATTTCTATGGCTTAGAATAGATGTTGATGAACCCCGTAAGCTTAAGGATTAACTGGTCGAGAATTTCGGGGGTGAACTTCCCCAAGGAGGGAAGTTTGTATTACCTTGTCCCAGTTTTCAATTAAATCTCGTATAAATTTTGATGGAGTGAGGATTGATTATAATTATTGAAGAATTGTGGGTAAAAAATAAAAGAAAACGAATAAAGGGACGTTCTAATGACATTGGCCCGTCGTTAGAAGCGATATGGGCATCTTGTGCGAAGGTCACGAGAAGCAGACCTTCAAACGAGATTCCACTGCATTACAAGTCCCATGTCACGCGAAGGTCGCACGAAGCCAAGCTTCGAACAAGGTGAAGTTGTTGCTCGAACGAGATGGGCATGTCGTTCGAATGATGTGTCTAAAAAATGTTTAGATCTGATTGCCCTCACGCGTTGTCACATTTTTTACCCTTAGATCTTTGAGTTGTTGAGCCCAAATTAGCCCAGATTGGGCAAAACGGAAATTTTAGGCTTTTGAGTGTTTTTAAATGGGTGTTTTAGGCTCATTTATGTTAGGAAATTGGAAGAAGGGAGGGAGAGTGGAAGAGATGGTCCTCTTCCACCATTTTAATCTTGAAACACTCTCCCACACTCACAAACCACCATGTCACCACCACATTTCCAAATTATAATCCCATATTTGTTACATATTCCACCTTATTTGAGCATTATATGCCCATTTCCACCATGGATGAGGAGAGCTACGAATTTTGGAGAAGTGTTGGGGGATTTTTGAAGAAGATGATTGAACTTTCATGGAGTTTGAAGTGGGTTTTGAAGGGGTTTTGCTTGGAAGCTTGAATGGAGGACCAATGGAGCATTTTTGGAGGATTCATTTGGTAACCCCTTGAGGTCATCTTTGGAGGTTAGGGTTTCTCCTCCTACACCAACATTTCTATAACCACTGGATCCTTTAGAGGTGGAAAAACCTTACTCTTAGTATTAGGACTTTATTTTTTTCATATTTGTAGTCTTGCAGTAGATTACATGAGTAGGGTGCATTTGATTAAATGATGAAATTGATATGTAGAAAATAACAAATATTTTTATGAAATAAAATTGTTGGTAAAATGTTATTTTGTTGATGATAAAGAATGAATAAATATTTCAATATTTTGAAACATTAAAAGTTGGTAATTTATGAAAATAGTGTATATTCTAGAAAGATTGATGTTACACATTTTATGAAATAAATAGTGATTTATTTTTGTAAACATTGGTGAAATAATGTTTCCTCCAAAAATGAAGATTCTATGAAAAATGGACATTCGTTTTGTTTGAAGAAATTAAATGTCTTTTATGCCTTGAAAGTATATTTTTACAAGTATGTTGAATTTCAAAAAGGAAATGTATATTTAATAGATTAGTAGGATTTTAGGATCTAAAATCCTTATTCTCATGTATATAAACTTGTAGTATTTTGATAATAAATATGTGAACTAGTTTAAAGAAGTTTTTGATGGGTTTAAACAAGGAGTAAGAAAAGTGAAAATTCTAGTCTTCAAGTGTGTGAAAATAGGATTAAAGGTGTAATGGACATAAGGTTGTAAGATTACATGTGTTGACAAAAAAAAATGGTATTTTCTTGTAAAAGTAGTCTTTAAGTGTAATTATATTTATTGAATAAAGTAGTAAGGAAATGTCTAGTTTGGAAAGTGGTTAATAAAGGTGTTGGATGAGTGCTTAAACATTGAAAAGTTGTTGAGTATAACTTAGTAAGGTTGTAAAAGATTAAGACTTATGAAATTGGAAAGGAAATAATAAAATAAAGATGTTTCCAATTAAGAAGAATACTACTCCAAGGTTAATAGGGTATTAAGGTGTTAAAGTACTTAAGAAGTTAGTGTGGGTAACTTAATAGTATTTTGAGAAAATTAACGCTTTTGAAAATGGAGTAAAAGATGAGTTGTAAACAAATGGGTAAAATTGTAATTTTACTTAAAGTGGAAATTTTTTATGAAATAAAAATGTGTTACATAAATTGGTCCTAAATGAATATGATTTTTGGAATAAAATCAAGGTTAAAGTGTAAAGGACATGAAATGGTAAAATTTCAAAGTATAACACAAGTTGGGGTTCAACCCCGAATTTTAGCTTCGGTCGGTAAAAGGAATGTAGGAATAATGTGGAAATTTGCAAATGTTAATACATATGTAAAGGAACTTGGATGACACCGAAAAAATTAAGGAGGGCCTAGAGCCCTGGGGTGAAAGACCCCAAAACAACTGGCCATAGCATATGGTGCGCATAGTCGGCGGTGTGGAGCCCGTTAAAGTATGCGGTTATTGGAAGATTCCGAGAAGAGATAAAAGAATAAGGAACATGTCAAGAAATGAGTTATGTAGTGAAATGTGTTAATACAACCTAACTTGAATGAATTAATAAATGTTCCAGTAAAAGTGAAATGGAAAAGTAAATGTGTAAATTGATAAATGTCCAAATCGGGGACTTTGGTTGGTGTTTCGGGGTTTCGCCCTCTAACGGAATGTTTATGTTTTTAAGGCTAAGTCTAGGTATTTTCAAATTATTATCGTGCTCTCAAATCGGGAGTCCCGTGACCATGCGATCAGTTCCTACGAGCTATATTGGTCCCGTGCGAGGTGTTAGTGCCTCTCACAGGGCCGTTTGGGGGGCGTTTTTCACCCTCTAACGACATGTTTCTAAGCCTAAGTCTAGATATTCTCAAATTATCAAAATGATATCAAATCGGGGGTCCCGTGACCACGCGATCAACTTCCTACGAATTACATTGGTCCCGTGCGAGGTTTTGGTGCCTCTCACGGGGCCGTTTGGGGGGTGTTTCACCCTCTAACGACATGTTTTTAAGCCTAAGTGTAGATATTCTCAAATTATCATTGTGCTCTCAAATCGGGGGTCCCATGACAATGCGATCAATTCGTCCAAGTTACATTGTCCCGTGCGAGGTGTTGGTGCCTCTCACGAGGCTGTTTGGGGTGGGGGTATTTCAGGGTTTCACTCTCTAACGGTATATTTTTAAGTCTAAGTCTAGATATTCTTAAATTATTGTCGTGTTCCAAAATCAGGGGTCCCGTGACAGCGCGATCAGTTCCTACGAGTTACATTGATCCCGTGTGAGGTGTTGGTGTCTCTCACGGAGCCGTTTGTGGGTTGTTTCGGGGTTTCGCCCTCTAACGGCATGTTTTAATGCCTAAGTTTAGATATTTTCAACTTATAATCATGCTCTCAAAACGGTGGTCCCCTGACCATGCGGTCAGTTCTTACGAGTGACATTGGTCCCGTGTGAGGTGTTGGCGCCTCTCACAAGGAGGTTTGGTGGTGTTTCGTGGTTTCGCCCTCTAACGACATGTTTT
The DNA here is from genome assembly GCA_949130495.1 of Sambucus nigra. NCBI lineage: Eukaryota > Viridiplantae > Streptophyta > Magnoliopsida > Dipsacales > Adoxaceae > Sambucus > Sambucus nigra. Next base: position 93,947,554 of record OX422216.1, on the reverse strand, counting down.
TAAGCCTAAGCCTAGATATTTTCAAATTATCTTTGTGTTCTCAGACCGAGGGTCTCGTAACCACGCGCTCAGTTCCTACGAGTTGCTTTGGTCCCGTGCAAGGTATTGGTGCCTCTTAGGGGTCCGTTTGCGGGGTGTTTCGTTGTTTCGCCCTCAAACAACATGTTTATGTGTTTAAGCCTATGTGCTCTCAAACCGGGAGTCCCGTGACCACGCGGTCAGTTCCTACAGGTTACATTGGTCCCGTGCGAGTTGTTGGTGCCTATCACAGGGCCGTTTGGGAGGGTGTTTCAAGTTTCGCCCTCTAACGTCATGTTCATGTTTTAAGCCTAAATCTAGATATTCTCAAATTATCATTGTGTTCTCAAACTGGGAATCCCGTGACCACACGGTCAGTTCTTACAAGATACATTGGTCTAGTGCGAGGTGTTGGTGCCTCTCATGGGGTCATTTGGGGGGGGGGGGGGGGGGGGGTGTTTCGGGGTTTCGCCCTCTAACGACATGTTTTTAAGCTTAAGTCTATATATTTTCAAATTATCGCCGTTCTCTCAAACAGAGGGTCCCATAACCATGCAGTCTGTTCCTACGAGCTGCATTGGTCACGTGCGAGGTGTTGGTGCTTCTGACAGGGCCGTTTGGGGGGTGTTTTGGGGTTTCTCCTTTGACGACATGTTTATGTTTTTAAGCCTAAATCTAGATATTTTCAAATAATCGTCATGCTCTCAAACCGGGGGTCCTGTGCCACGCGATCAGTTCCTAAGATGTAATGGTCTCGTGCGAGGTGGTGGTGCCTCTCACGGGGATGTTTGGTGGGTGTTTCAGCCTCTAACGACATATTTTTAAGCCTAAGTCTAGATATTTTCAAATTATCACCGTGTTCTCAAATCGGGGGTCCCGTGACCACGTGATCAATTCCAACGAGCTGCGTTTATCCCGTGCAAGGTGTTGGTGCCACTCACGGGGCCATTTTCAGGGTGTTTAGGGGTTTCGCCCTATAACGACATGTTTATGTTTTTAATGCTAAGTCTCGATATTTTTAAATTATCGTCGTGCTCTCAAATCGGGGGTCCAGTGTACACGATCAGTTCCTACGAGTTACCGTTGTCTCGTGCGAGGCGTTTTGGGGGTTCGCCCTCTAACGACATATTTTTAAGACTAAGTCTAGAAATTTTCAAATTATTGATGTGCTCTAGAACGGGGGTTCTTGTGACCATGAAGTCAGTTCCTACGAGTTACATTGGTCTCGTTCGAGGTGTGGTGCCTCCCACGGGTCTGTTTCGAGGGTGTTTCGGGGTTTCTCCCTCTAACGATATGTTTTTAAGCCTAAGTCTAGATATTCTCAAATTATCATCGTGTTCTCAAACCCGTTGTCCTGTGACCATGCGGTCAGTTCCCACGGATTACATTGGTCCCATGCGAGGTGTAAGTGCCTCTCACGGGGCCATTTGTGTGGTGTTTCGGGATTTCTCTCTTTAATGGCATGTTTTTAAGCCTAGGTCTAGATATTTTCAAATTAACTCCGTGTTCTCAAACTGGTGGTCTCGTGACCATGCGATTAGTTCCTACAAGCTGCATTGGTCCCATGAACGGTGTTGGTTCCTTTTACGAGGTCGTTTGGGTGGTGTTCCAGGGTTTCTCCCTCTAACGACATGTTTAGGTTTTTAAGCCTAAGTCTAGGTATTTCAAATTATCGTCATGCTCTCAAATCGGTGGCCCATGCCCATGCGGTCAGTTCCTACGAGCTATATTGATCCCACCCGAGGTGTTGGTTCCTGTCACAGGACCGTTTGGTGGTGGTGGTGGTGGGGGGGGGGGGGGTGTTTCGGGGTTTCGCCCTCTAATGACATGTTTTTAAGCCTAAGTCTAAATATTCTCAAATTATCATAATGTTCTTAAACCAGGGGTCCCATGATCACGCGATCAGTTCCTACGAGTTACATTGGTCCCGTGCGAGGTTTTGGTGCCCCTCTCACGAGACCGTTTGGGGGTGTTTCGGGGTTTCGCCCTCTAACGACATGTTTTTAAGCTTAAGTGTAGATATTCTCAAATTATCACTGTGCTCTCAAAACGGGGATTCACTGACCACGCGATCAATTCCTCTGAGTTACATTAGCCCCGTGCGAGGCGTTGGTGCCTCTCTCGGGGCCATTTGTGGTGGGGGTTTAGGGGTTTCACCCTCTAACGATATATTTTTAAGCATAAGTCTATATATTCTCAAATTATTGTCGTGTTCCTAAGTCAGGGGTCCCATGACAGCGCGGTCAGTTCTTACGAGCTACATTGGTCCTGTGCGAGGTGTTAGTGTCTCTCACGGAGCCGTTTTGGGGGTATTTCGGGGTTTCGCCCTCGAACGGTATGTTTTTAAGCCTAAGTCTAGATATTTTCAACTTATCGTGGTTCTCTCAAACCGGGGATCCCCTGATCATGCGGTCAGTTCCTACGAGTTAAATTGGTCTCGTACGAGGTGTTGGCGCCTCTCACTGGGACGTTTGGGGGTGTTTCGTGGTTTCGTCCTCCAACGGCATGTTTTTAAGCCTAAGTCTAAATATTTTCAAATTATCATCATACTCTCAAGTTGGAAGTCCCGTGATTACGCGATCAGTTGCTAGGAGCTACATTGGTCCCGTGCAAGGTGCTGGTGTTTCTCACGGGGCCATTTAAGGGGTGTTTCGGGGTTTCGTCCTCTAATGAAATTGTTTTGAGCCTTTGTATAGATATTTGGAAATTATCGTTGTGCTCTCAAACCGGGGGTCCCGTGACCACGTGGTTAGTCCTACAAGTAACATTGGTCCTGTACGAGGTGTTGAAGCCTCTCATGGAGCCGTTTGAAGGGTGTTTCGGGTTTTGGCCTCTAACGGCATGTTTTAAAGCCCAAGTCTAAATATTTCAAATTATCTTCATGCTCTCAAATCGGGGTTCCCGTGACCACGCGATCTGTTCCATGGAGTTGCATTGGTCCCGTACGAGGTGTTGTTGCCTCTCACGGGGCCGTTTAGTTGGTGTTTCAGGGTTTCTTCCTCTAACGACATGTTTATGTTTTTAGGCCTAAGTCTAGATACTCTCATATTATCTTTGTGCTATCAAACCAGGGGTCAAGTGCACGCGGTCAGTTCCTACGAGTTACATTGGTCTTGCGCGAGATGTTGGTACCTCTAACGGGGCCGTTTGTGGGGTGTTTCGGTATTTCTCCCGCTAACGATATATTTTTAAGCTTAAGTCTAAATATTCTAAAATTATCATCGTGTTCTAAAACTGGGGATCCCGTGACCACGCGGTCTGTTCCTACGAGTTGCATTAGTCCCGTGCAAGCTGTTGGTGCCTCTCACTGGGACGTTTGGGGGGTGTTTCAGGTTTTCGCCTTCTAACGACATATTTATGTTATTAAGGCTAAGTCTAGATAATCTCAAATTATCCTCTTGCTCTCAAATTGGGGGTCCCATTTCCACGCGGTCAGTTTCTATGAGTTACGTTGGTCTCGTGCGAGGTGATGGTACCTCTCACGGGGCCGTTCGGAGGGTGTTTCGAGGTTTCGCCCTCTAACGACATGTTTTTAAGCCTAAGTCTAGATATTCTCAAATTATCATCGTGTTCTCGAACTGGGGGTCCCATGACCACGTGATCAGTTCCTACGAGTTACATTGTCCACTGCGAGGTGTTGGTGTCTGTCACGGGGACTTTTGGCTAGTGTTTTGGGGTTTCGCCCTCTAAAGGCTTATTTTTAAGTCTAAGTCTAGATATTTGCAAATTATCTTTGTGTTCTAAAATTGGGGCAACCGTGACCACGCGATCAGTTCCTATGAGCTGCATTGGTCCTGCGTGAGGTGTTGGTGCCTCTCACAGGGCCGTTTGGGGGGTGCTTCGGGATTTGGCCCTCTAACGGCATGTTTATGTTTTAAAGCCTAAGTATAGATATTCTCAAATTATCACCTTACTCTCTCAAATCGATAGTCCCGTGACCACGCGATCAATTCCTAAGAGTTACATTGGTCCCATGCGAGTTGCTAGATCCTATCACGGGGCCGTTTGGGGGGTGTTTCGGGGTTTTGACCTCTAACGCCATGTTTATGTTTTTAACCCTAAGCCTAGATATTCTAAAATTATCGTCGTGTTCTCAAACGTGGGGTCCCGTGACCACGTGGTTAGTTCTTACAAATTATATTGGTTCCGTACGAGGTGTTGCTGCCTCTCACGGGTCCGTTTGGGGGGAGTTTCAGGGTTTTGCCCTCTAACGACATATTTTTAAGCTTAAGTATAGATATTTTTAAATTATCGCCATGCGCTCAAATCGAGGGTCTCGTGACCACGCGGTCTGTTCTTATGAGCTGTATTGGTCCCATTCGAGGTGTTGGTGCCTTTAACGGGGCCGTATGGGGGTTGTTTTGGGGTTTCTCCCTCTAACGACATGTTTATGTTTTTAAGCCTAAATCTAAATATTTTTAAATTATCGCCGTGCTCTCAAACCAAGGGCCCCATGACCATGCGGTTAGTTCCTACGAGTTGCAATGGTCCCGTGCGAGGTGTTGGTGCCTCTCACAGGGTCATTTGCGGGGGTGTTTTGGGGTTTTGCCCTCTAACGGCATGTTTTTAGGCCTAAGTCCAGATATTTTCAAATCATCATCGTGTTCTCAAATTGGGGGTCCCTTGACCACGCGTTCAGTTCTACGAGTTACATTGGTCCCGTGCGAGGTATTGGTGCCTCTCACGGGGCCGTTTGGGAGGTGTTTCGGGGTTTCTCCCTCTAACGACATTTTTAAGCCTATGTCTAGGTATTATCAAATTATTTTCGTGTTTTCATACCTGGGGTCCTGTGACCACGCGGTCAATTCCCATGATTTACATTAATCCCGTGCGAGGTGTTGGTGCCTCTCACGGGGACGTTTGGATAGTGTTTCAGAGTTTCGCCCTATAATGGCATATTTTTAAGCCTAAGTCAAGATATTTTCAAATTAACTTCGTGTTCTGAAACCTAGGATCTCGTGACGACACGATTAGTTCCTAAGAGCTGCATTGGTCCCCTATGATTGGTGCCTCTCATGGGACCGTTTGGGGTGTGTTTCGGGGTTTTTCCCTCTAACGACATGTTTATGTTTTTAAGACTAAGTCTAAGTATTTTTAAAGTATCATCGTGCTATCAAACCGGGGGTCTTGTGACCACGTGGTCAATTCCTACGAGCTAAATTGGTCCCGTGAGAGGTGTTAGTGCCTCTCACAGGGCCATTTGGGGGGTGTTTTGGGGTTTCTCCCTCTAACGGCTTGTTTTTAATCCAAAGTCTAGATATTTTCAAATTACCATGTTTCTCTCAAACCGGGGGTACCGTGACCACGTGGTTAGTTCCTACGAGCTGCATTGGTCCCGTGTGAGGTGTTGTTGCCTCTCATGGGGTCGTTTGGGGGGGTGTTTCGGGTTTCTCCTTTTAACGACATGTTTATATTTTTAAGCCTAAGTCTATATATTTTCAAATTATCGCCTTGCTCTCAAATCGGGGGTCTAGTGTGCGCGGTCAATTCCTACGAGTTACGTTGGTCCCGTGCGAGGTGTTGGTGCCTCTCACGGGGCCATTTGGGAGGTGTTTTGGGCGTTCGCCCTCTAATGGCGTGTTTTATGCCTAAATATAGATATTTTCAAATTATCGTTGTGCTCTAGAATTAGGGGTCCCGTGACCATGCAGTCAGATCCCACGAGTTACATTGGTCCCGTACGAGGTGTTGGTGCCTCTCACAGGGCTGCTCCTAAGTATTTCGGTGTTTCTCCCTCTAACCGTATGTTTTTAAGCCTAAGTCTAGATATTCTCAAATTATCGTCGTGTTCTCAAACCCGTTGTCCCGTGACCACGTGGCCAGTTCCCACGAATTACATTGGCCCCGTGCGAAGTGTTGGTACCACTCACGTGGCCATTTGGGTGGTGTTTCGAGGTTTCGCCCTTTAACGACATGTTTTTAAGTAAGTCTAGATATCTTCAAATTAATATCGTGTTCTCAAATCGGTGGTCTCATGACCATGCGATTAGTTCCTAAGAGATGCATTGCTCCCCTGCCCGATGTTGGTTCCTCTTACGGGGCCGTTTGGGCAGTGTTTCGGGGTTTCGCCCTCTAACGACATGTTTATGTTTTTAAGCCTAAGACTAGGTATTTTCAAATTATCGCCATGCTCTTAAATCGGGGGTCCCGTGACCATGCGGTCAGTTCTTACGAGCTATATTGGTCCTATGCGAGGTGTTGGTGCCTCTTATAGGGTCGTTTGGGGGTGTTTCAGGGTTTCATCCTCTAACGGCATGTTTCTAATCCCAAGTCTAGATATTCTTAAATTATCCAAAATGTTCTCAAATCGGGGGTCCCGTGACCACGCGGTCAGTTCCTATGAGTTACATTGGTCCTGTACGAGATTTTGGTGCCTCTCACTGGGTTGTTTGGGGGGTGTTTCGTCCTCTAACGACATGTTTTTAATCCTAAGTGTAGATATTCTCAAATTATCACTGTGCTCTGATTAGGCATAAATTCTTCACATTTATCCCCTTAATTTCGATATTTTTATGATCCCGTGCGGTGTAAATAGCTTGGATTTGTCTCATATTTATTCTATTAACCCTTTTTGGTAAGTATTTTGTATTTTGTGTATCTCTTATGTATTTTACAGGTATTTCATGCAAGTTAGTACCAAAGAGAACTCAAAACAGTGAAAGAAAACCAAGAAACGGGGAGTTAAAGGGCATTTTTGTAATTTTGCAGCCTTAGTCCGGAGGTGGGGACAACTAATAAGTTTAAGAGCTTTCAATTACAAGAACACTGGAAAAAATTGCACCTTAATCGGAGTCCCGGTGTGAAAGTTATGAGCAGTCAAAGATAGAAGAAAAAGTCAAAGAAAATCGGACCGATCCGAAATACAAAAGTTCCAGTGAACCCCAGACCGAAGACGGATCGAAGTTGATGAAAATTAAAAGAACCGATCCGGTCATTAGTCACGCTCCAGATCCGGTCAAACTTGCACAAAAGAGGTAATCCGCCTCAAACTCTTCCCATTCTCGCTAAAAGATAAGGTTAAGACCTGGCTATGGTCTTTACCTCCAAGCTCGATTGCATCCTGGAATGAGTTGCAATCTAAATTTCTCAAGAAATTCTTTCGTCCACATCGAACGAACTCCATCAAGGCACAAATTCATACTTTTCGACAATTAGAAAATGAGTCATTTGATCGATGCTACGAGCGTTTCAATGAGTTAGTTACTTCATGCCCCCATCATGGATTTGATAAACTGAAAATCTTTTCCTTCATCCATAATGGGCTGAACATTAATTCCAAGCAACTCGTTGAAACCATGTGCGATGGTCCATTTGTTGGCTTAGACGCTAACGATGCTGAGCTTCACCTGAGGTATGTCCCCGAGACTACCCAATCCCGGGATACATCTGACCCTAATGCTCAAAATTGAAATTGCCAAGTGACCACCACTCCATCGGCGTCCAACCTATTTCACGTAGAAAAGAATTCAATGACGGACAGTTTACTCGATGTACTTGAGAAAGGACTGCGAGACTTGCGTGAGGTATATGGAAGAGGACCAACTGGATCCATCCCAAACCCCGTCGAGAAGGTGTGTGCGATTTATGAGGCGGGTCATTCAACTGAGGAATGCCCGACTATACCCGTCTACAAAGTGATGGTTCAAGAGCAAGTCAGTGGTATAGGAGGATTCAAGGGTAAGTTCGGTGCACCGCACGGGAATTCTTACAACCCTTCATGGATAAACCATCTTGGTTTTAGCTATGGGCAATAACATGCTGAGATGAATCCTAATTCATATGCTGCCCCTCCTCCACCACAACACTTTGAACAAGCTCCACACATGCAAGGACATGTGCAAGCACCACCACCTCAAGAAGCATATATCACTCCACCGCGGAGAAATCTCGAGGATACGATCAACCACTTTATCAATACCCAGAATGAAACTAATGCTAGGCATGAGCGCATGATCAACGACATGAATGAAAACATTTCAAAGTTACAATCATCGTTGAGTATCTAAAAGAAAGGCTTGTTTCCTGCCCAGGGCCAAAGACCGCCCCAAGGTCAAACTAGTGTTAGCTCCACATCAACAGAACATCAGGAGAAATGTAGCGCAATTACCACTCTACGTAGTGGGAGATTAGTTGATTTATCACCTCCCCCACACGACACAACCAAAGACAAGGAGATTTTGCCCGACACGAAAGAGGCCGAAGATGTCCTCTTAAAACAGAGTGATAAAGAAGACACTAGTGAGCCCGAGGTAGTAGTAAAACCACCCACCGTGGTGCCGTTTTCTCAAAGGTTGGTTCCTTCCCATAAAGGAAACCCCCATGATGAAGTGCTAGACGTGCTTAAGCAAGTAAAGCTCAAGTTACCTTTCCTCGATGCCATTAAGCAGATTCCAGCTTATGCAAAAGTCACAAAGACTTGTTAACAGTGAAGAGGAAAATGAAGGTAAAGAAAAACGTATGTCTAGCACAGAATGTGAGATCCATTCTACTCAATGATCTCCCGCTAAAATTCAAAGATCCCGATGCACCCACCATTTCCTGCATCATTGGATAAAATAAAATTGAAAAAGCCTTACTTGACTTGGGAGCAAGTGTCAATATCCTCCCTTATGCCATCTATAGGCAACATGATCTGGGCGACCTTATGCCCACAAAGATCACTCTCCAGTTAGCGGATCGAACCGTGAAGATCCCAAGAGGTATAGTTGAGGATGTGATCGTTCAAGTTGACACTTTCTACTTTCCGGTAGATTTTGTCATTTGGGACACGGATCCCTCCTTCGCCTCGAGCAATCATGTTCCCATCATTCTTGGGTGCCCATTCTTAGCTACGGCTAACGCAATTATCAATAATCGAAATGGGCAGATGCAACTCACCTTTGGGAACATGACCTTAGAGACTAACATCTTCCATATAGCCCAACATACAGGGGAAGAAGATGATCTTCACTCAGTGAGCTTACTCGACGAGATCGTAGAGGAGTACTTTGAGGAAAATTATTGTGGATATGCCCTAGGGTCCTGCTTAGTGTCGAGCCACGAGAGTGAGGGGTCGTATACCGAATTTGAGAAGGAAGTTGAGGAGTTGAGTGAGCCCTTGAATGTAAGAGAGAGCGATAATTTAGAGGGCATCGGGAGAGGATCGTATGAGTGCTTAAAGGAGAGAAAAAGGAGAGACACGATAGATACTTCTCTCCTCAATTTCTACCCACCCACACCACCTAATAATTTTGAGATGGAGCGACGAAGGAGGGATGTGGAAACAAAGCAAGAAAGAGAGCTAGAGGAGTTGAGCCTAGCGGAATTTGAGAGAGAATTCGGGCAGGTGGATGAGAGACTTAACGACGAAGTCCAATCCCTATTGGACTCTTGTAGTCACTTAGACGAAAGCGAATGGAAATAAAAAATTGATGAATTCCTTCTTTGTGACCATCCACGCATACCACTTGAGGTCCCGGAATCGATTGACGGAAAAAGTTGTGTTTCGTCCGACTTAGAACCCGACCCATGCATCCTAAAAATTGAAAGAAACCTAGGTGTTCCCTCTGTGTCAGTCCACGCAGGCCACTCTTTGAGTCAGCATCATGAGGATCCCTTTCCGATTAGTCACGCCGAGCCTCCCGGTCTTTCCTTTATCTATGGGTGAGGTCCCAACTTGTTCCAATTGTTGGTTTATAATCCTAGGACGGGAGAAACAAGGAGAGCATCGGATCCCGTGAGTGGGATCGATTGAGTTGGTAGGAGCGAGAGATAGGTCGTTGCACCCCCGACGCGTATGGGGTGATTTTTATTATATTATTGAGTCATGTGTTAGGGTCATTTAGTGTCTTTATGCATTTTAAATATTTGTTTGTTTTATTTTTCGCACTTTTCATTCGCTTTGAGTTAGATTTTAGTCCTTTTTGCGTAAGGACAATGCAAAAGTCTAAGTTGGGGGGGGGAGGGGTCACAAGTGCATATTTCTAAAAATTCACAAATTTTCAAAAATGCCCAAAAATCTAAAAAAAAATCATAAAATTTTGAAAAATCCAAAAATATTTTTCTTCAAAATAAATAAAAACTGAAATTCAAATTTTTCAAAAAATATCATTAAAAGTCGGTTTAAAGTCTCAAATTGTAAAAACCCAATGCACAAAGCTGAAATTGACCAAAGATGGAAATTGTTCGAAAATTGACGACTTAACGAATAAGTGTGGAGATTAACAAAATCCGGTGAGATTTCGAGCCTATCGATCTTTTTGAGTTTTTAAATCAATCCGAGTTAATGGTTAACTCATAGTTCTAATTCAGCATTTTAAATAAGTCGTTGATGATCTCAATTCTTTGTTTTGATCGGTTATGGAAAATGGAATGTTGTCTCGAAACGCGTGCTACATATCTCTAAATTAAATTCATCTCTGGACGCATATGGTAAATTAATAAGTAATTCGGACAATGAAGTAGGCCATTGTTTGTTATCCAAAAATATTGGCCAGAAAAAGTTCTGAAAAATCATCCCTTTTGTAACCCAATTGAGCTGAATACAAATTTATCCTTTTCGTTTGGTAACCCGAAAAACCCAAATTGCTCGAAATTGTGAAAATGAAAAAATTCAGAATTTAAGTCCGAAAAGTGCAACAAAAAGGGGAAAGAAAAAGAATAGAAATTCTCAACAAAAATAGCAAGAAAAAGAAAAATAAGAAAAACGTAAAAGTAGAAAAAAGATGAAGCAAATGAGCAAAATCCCCAAAAAGCACTAACGAACATCATAAGAAAATTTTCCAATTCCGAAATTCTTAACCTTTTCCAATTTTACCCAATACACCTATAGCCCGAAAAAGTCCTAACCGAGTCCGGATTGATAAATTAATTATCGCGTGGAGAGCTAAGACACCAAAAGATAATAAAAGAGATTAAATGTGTGAAAAAGAGGCGATGTTCCCGTTTCCCAATGACCGTATTTCGATGATGAGATCTATTCACGATATATTTCCGTCTTTCAATTTGTGTGCGTGACTTTTCGTCCATTATATTTACTCTTTATATCCCGCACACCGAGAGAATAGCCACAGTCCGAGAGATTCGTTTGAGAGAGCATCCCATGAGCATTTGAATCAAAATGAATTTTCGGAAAGTAACACAATGATCAATCGGTGGAAGTTAGTGGTTCGATTTTTGGCTTCGCACACACACACTATGACTTGAGACTTGTAAATATGACTTTAAGGTGACTATTTTGGGGGAGTTTAAATTGTACAATTTTTAAGTATTTTGATTTTTCTTTGATTCAATAAAGAATTTTGTGAGTATATTCACTGCAAACCCTCACGAGACACTACTCGTCCTACTAGGGTAACCTAGGGGTTTAAAAGCTTATTGCATACGCTAAATGCAATCGCTTGCCCGCGAAAAAGGTATTCTATCCCAATAAAGTTTTTAAAGGGTCCTTAACTCACACTCTCATTATTTTACATTGCTCGGGATGCACAAAGTTCTAAGTTAGGGGGGTTTGATTAGGCATAAATTCTTCACATTTATCCCCTTAATTTCGGTATTTTTATGATCCCGTGTGGTGTAAATAGCTTGGATTTGTCTCATATTTATGCTACTAAAACTTTTTGGTGAGTATTTTGTATTTTTTGTATCTCTTATGTGTTTTACAGGTATTTCATGCAAGTTAGTGCCAAAGAGAACTCAAAACAGTGAAAGAAAACCAAGAAGCGGGGAGTTAAAGGGAATTTTCGTAATTTTTAAGCCTTAGTCCAGAGGTGGGTCCAACTGGAAAGTTGAAGAGATTTCAATTACAAGAACACTGGAAAAAACGGCACCTCAATCGGAGTCCCGGTGTGAATGTTATGAGTAGTCAAAGATAAAAGAAAAAGTCAAAGAAAATCGGACCGATTCGAAATCCAAAAGTTCCAGTGAACCCCAGACCGAAGATCGATCGAAGTTGATGAAAATTAAAAGAACCGATCCGGTCATTAGTCACGTTGCAGATCCGTTGCAAAATTAGTCACGCTCGAAACCCGTTACAAAATTACTCACGCTTTCTAAGTGTGACAAATTGCGAGATACGGGATTTTTATTTTGTGCTTATCTTTTAGCGAAAAGAGTTTTATATTTTGGGGACTCTTCTAAACAACCTCTAGCGTATATATTTAGTCATTAGGACTCTTTTTATTCAGATTTCATTGATGTAAAAGCTCCATAATAAGTAGGAACATCTAGGAGAAGAATTTACATACTTTGCACCATTAATTCAAGAGCTTTTCCGATTTTTCTTCAATCTTTGATTTCTTCTTGCATGTTCTTGTTCTTAAATCGTGGTAACTTTTATTTCCAGCACTTTTATTATTATTTCTCATATTTTATCTCTCTTTCCAAGCAATTATGAGTTCATGCAACGTAGATAACGTAGTTTTCATTAATTTCACCATGTTAGGCTAGGTTTTTAAAGGTTGGGATACATGAACTCAACCTGATGTGGTAGTTGCATGTATATAAAATTAATCCTCTAAACTTAAGGATTATTATGACCATATTGCGTACCGACACAACCATTGTAGATCGTTGGATGTCATTTGCTTTAGGGTAACCAGGATGCTTTAGAATGCAATTCGAGTGTAACTATTGCAATACCGATTTACTCATCCTCTGATTAAGTATGGTGCGGTCTTGAACCTCATATACATATTTCTAGGGAGTTCTAAATTTTGGGTCTAATTAATCACTTAAATTTACGATTAGTTTTATACCATCAGTACACTAGGGTTGAGGGATTGTATTCTCGACCTGTTTTTCTCATCATATAATTCAAGTTTTAATTTAATCATTTTCAATCTTTTAAGTAATTTAGAGTTTGCATTTAGTTAATTAGTTGTTTCCCATCTCAATCATCTTTTTATTTCTTTTTAGAGTCAAGTTAGGGTTAACAGTCTTACCTTTGTCGTCACGTTTACTCGTCCTAGTTCCCTGAGGATTCGATACCCAGACTAGCCACTATACTCCGTAAGAGTGTAGTTATAGTTTAGATTTTTGTATTGTGGTTGGAAGACGATAACAACGACTAGGATATTACACGGATGCTCGGATTTCCACCTCGATCATGCTCTCAATCCAGGGGTCCCGTGATAATGCGATCAATTCCTCAGAGTTACATTGCCCCGTACGAGGTGTTGGTGCCTCTCACGGGGTCGTTTGGGTGGGGGTGTTTCACGATTTCGCCCTTAACGGGATGTTTTTAAGCCTAATTCTAGATATTCTCAAATTATTTTCATGTTCTGAAATCGGGGGTCCCATGATAGCACGATCAGTTCCTACGAGTTACATTGGTCCCATGTGAGGTGTTGGTGTCTCTCACGAAGCCATTTGGGGGCTGTTTCGGGGTTTCGCCCTCTAATGGCATGTTTTTATGCCTAAGTATAGATATTTTTAACTTATCATCATGCTATCAAACCGGGGGTGCGGTCAGTTCTGACGAGTTACATTGGTCCCATGCGAGGTGTTGGTGCCTCTCAAAGGGACGTTTGGGGGTGTTTCGTGGTTTGGTCCTCTAATGGCATGTTTTTAAGCCTAAGTCTAAATATTTTTAAATTATCATCGTACTCTCAAGGCAGAGGTCCCGTGACCAAGCAGGCAGTTCCTAGGAGCTGCATTGGTCCCGTGCGAGGTGCTGGTGCCTCTCACGGGGCCGTTTGAGGGGTGTTTCAAGGTTTCGTCCTATAACGGCTTTTTTTTAGCCTAAGTCTAGATATCTTGAAATTATCTCCGTGCTCTCATGTTGGGGCTCGCGTTAGTTCGTACGAGTAACATTGGTCCCATATGAGGTGTTGGTGCCTGTCACGAGGCCATTTGGAGGGTGTTTCGGGGTTTCGCCCTCTAACGGCATGTTTTAAAGTCTAAGTCTAGATATTTTCAAATTACCGCATTTCTCTCGAACAGGGGGTCCCGTGACCATGCGGTTAGTTCCTAAGAGCTGCATTGATCCCGTGCATGGTGTTGGTGTCTCTCACGGGGCCGTTTAGGGGGTGTTTCGGGGTTTCGCCCTCTAACGACATGTTTATGTTTTTAAGGCTAAGTTTAGATATTTTCAAATTATCGCCGTGCATTCAAACCGAGGGTCCCATGACCACGCGTTCAGTTCCTACAAGTTACATTGGTTCTGTACGAGGTGATGGTGCCTCTCACGGGGCCATTTTGGTGGTGTTTCGAGATTTCGCCCTCTAACGACATGTTTTTAAGCCCAAGTCTAGATATTTTAAAATTATCGCTGTGCTCAAACTGTGGGTCCCGTGACCATGCGATCAATTCCTACGAGTTATATTTGTCCCTTGCGAGGTGTTGGTGCCTTTAACAGAGCCGTTTGGGGGTTGTTTTAGGCTTTGCTCTCTAACGACATATTTTTAAGCCTATGTTTAAATATTCTAAGATTGTCGTCGTGTTCTCAACCACGCTATCAATTTCTATGAGTTTCATTGGTCCTGTGCGAGGTTTTGGTGCTTCTTATGGGACTGTTTGGGGGGTGCCTCTGACGAGTGACAACCAATAATTATCTCGTACTCCTTCTAACATACTATGCAAAAACAAGCCAACACCCAATAATTATCCAACAACCAAACCAAACGAAACTAATAATTATCCCTTACTCCTTCTATCATCTAATAGATTTAAAAGATAATTCATATCAATTATATAATTGCTTTAGTTAAAGTAAAGAGTACAGGGTTCCCGCGATCCAAAAAGGCCATTAAACAGAGTCTTCTGGTTCCCGCGATCCAAAAAGGCCATTAAACAGAGTCTTCTGAATGTGTTAATAGGCAAAATTGATCCCGGAGCCCCTAGCGTATTCTTTTACATGTACATTTGTCGATTAGTTTATTTAATACAATCTTCATAAAATGAAGCTAATTTAACTTCGTTTTATGAAGACTTCATCAATGAAACTGATCAACAAATGTATATGTAAAGGAACACATGGAAATTGAGCTGGGTCAATTTGACATAATCACAAAATCAAATGAATCTATTCTCAAATTGAGCGTCTTATTAAAGTAACTAAACATTTGACTGAACATAACATATTATCGAAACTTAACTTACGTAAATCATATTAAACATTTGTAAAAGTAACTAGACATTCATTCATCAAAGTAAAGCGCTAATACAATGTCAATATCATAATAGGATATAAATAAGATTGACAAGGATAAAATAATATTTTGAAACTCAATCTTCCTCTAAATCAACTAAAAGATCCCTCAAATTAGGGTTGTCATCAAGAGTTGACTGGAACTCTTTTGGAGTCTTTAATTCGTCTACTTGAGTAGTCATACCCTTTGCTGCATTCACAATAATAGACCAATTGCCATCGTTTATACACTTCGTGTAGAATACCTTTTTACGTTCTAAAAGTCACAAATAAAAGGCTCGTCGACTATGCGATCCTTACTCTTCAGCTTTGATAAATCTACCATAATAAGTTTATAGTCAGGATCAACTTTGCAAGTATTCGTTGTATCCTCCACCTTTACACAATCACAATATAATACGATTTCTATGAAATCTAAGTAATCAACTTCTAGGATTTGTTGGATTATCCCAAATAGGTTAGCACCGTATTCTTTGGATTTTTATCACTTTTGCTAGGGATACAGGTGGTGAAGACTGAAATTGATATTCCATCGTTTTGAGTCAAAAGCTTTTCCTCATATGGATATGAAATGAAATCAAAACCATTGGTACAAAATTTCTTAAACTCTTTCGCACGAAAACTAGGACCTTTTGCTAGGCGTGCAAGTCTGAAAGAGACATCACCTCTTTTTAGAACCTACATTTATTAATGGATTTGTATTAGGGCATGTTTTTACCACACATGAATAAATAACCGTACACATAAGATGTGAAAATTACCACTTTTGACACCCATGCCCTAAAACCAGTTGTTGTGCAATTGAGCAATTTCGTTCTCGTTCTTCCTACCGGTAAATTATAGAGTTTAGATCATAAAATATAAAAACATATAATCAAAGAAGAATAATTCAGTAGATACTCACTCTCTCCAATTTTTGACTTTATCTTGCGATTCGAAGACATAACGAGCTGCTTGCTCGTATTGTAGATTTGTGAGTTTCACCTCTTTAGGGTTCCCAAACGACAATTCATCCTCAAACTCGTCAGGTTCCTCGATCACTCATTCTCCACCTCCAATATACCGTGTATTCTTTACGTAATCTTTGGAGGTTTTCATCAAGCGCTAAAAAGGATACGTCCAACGATACCTAATGGGACCACATAATAAAGCTTCATCGCATAAATGCACAAGTAGGTGGATGCTGATATAAAAGAACGACGGAGGAAAATATTTCTCTAATACATATGTTGCCTCGGCTAAAGTTGATTTTGCAAATTTATTGTGACTTCTATTTACCAATTTGCACAAAATAGGGTAAAACACAAATTGATTTACATAATTGCCCGACAGAGATCTTTGTGTTCAGAAAAGCAATATCAAAATAACTAAGGGATTAATTGGATGATTACGTGTCAGTCGTGAGACTTGCACTGTTTCAAGTCATTTACTTGGTAGCTTACTACCCAACATAAATTACCAGAATAACCGGTTGGAGTCCTGAAGTTGAACAACGTGTCTAAGAGGATCTTCTCACTGTCAAAGTGAATGCCACCGGGGGAGATAGAAATCCTTCCTATTGTAGGATCCTTTTTTACCATAGTTTTTTCTCTATTTTCATATCTTGTAGATCTAGGCGACCTTTATCTCCATCTTTAGAATGAGATCCACCCAGACCTGTTCCTATCAGATGTTCTGCAACATTCTTCTCTGTGTGCATCATATCAACTACATTCCTTACACAATGATCTTTATAATATGGAAAATCAAAAAATATTAATCGCCTGGACCACATCTTCGCTTTACTAGGGTCGTTCGGATCCCCTTAGCTTTACGCTTTAAGTTTACAAACTGGGGGTGTTTGCCTACGTACCTGTTTCTTGCAGTTGAAGCTATCTCCTTATCCTCGATCTAACCAAAAAGCCGAGCAGGTGGCCTTCTGTACTTGTGACCGACAGGGAAAAAGTTAGACTTATTGTTCCCCAAAGGGTGACAGATCGGTAGAAATATACAATGACCCGTGTAACTCATCTTACTACTATGTTTTAGCCAACATGATTCAGTTTCCTCCCCACTTATGGGACATCGATAATAACCATGAACATTACAACCGGAGAAGGTCCCATAAGCTGGAAGGTCATGGATCGCCCACATAACCATTGCTTTAAGTGTGAACTCTTTGTAAGGACATAATTTAATAAATGTCCGGGATAGAATCTAGGAATTTTCTATTTTCCCTATAGATCATAGTTTGTATGTCTGATACCGCTACATTCGGCACGTCAACACGATCATCCACGACGGCCTTTTTCCGAATCCAATGCATCCATCATCTTCGCGTGCATCATATTACATGCGACGTGCTGCTCAGCTCATTCCCACTACTCCACTACGCAATATTGGTAAAATTGTTTTATTGGTGTTGTTTATATTTGCATAAATATATGGGAAATTTTTCAGAAAATGTTTTTTTGAACTCTGATTTATTTTTATAAAAAGCAAAAAAATTTCTAAGTGTTGAAGCAGAGTGCCTAGGGTGAAGAGCTCGTTCAAACGAGCTGGCACCGTTGTTTGAGCGAGATCAGCATCTCACGCGAAGTCGTTCGATGACACGTGTCCTTCGTTCGAGCGAGATGTCTATCTCATTCGAGCAACACCACCGCCTCAATTTTTGTATAAATACCAGTGTACCTTCTACACATTTTCCCAAGTCTTTTTGCAAACACGATTTCTGCGAAAACAGCCCAAAATCAGACTTCACCTTTTAAGGTTTTCTTAAGCCTTTTTATTCACATAATCACTCCCATTTATATATGTGAATTGTTAAACATTCAAGAAGATCCTTTACTCTTCTGGAGTACTTTGTGGAGGAGCCATCTTTTTCTCTACTCTTGCCCACCTAGAGTTCCTGAGGGAGATTCCATCCGACGACATCACACTTATTTTTATTGTAATCCGTGTAACCGTATCTTATAATATTATAGTGAAAATAAAAAGTTTTGCCCCTTTGGGGTTTTTTTCCTCACTTGTGTGTGTTTGAATGTTCTTGCTTGATTTTATCATCTTCAATCACACCTAGATGCATGTTTAGGACTTAATTGATAAAAACTGAGTTTAATTAAATAATTTCTTTATTTGAACAAACGCGCACTCTTTCAAATTGGTATTAGAGCCAATTACACAATTATACCGTATAATTTTCCACAAAATTTTTCTAAGATATCAATTTTCTGAAAAAATAATTTTTGAAAAAGAGCGTGTTCTAATGGAGAAGTTATATAATAAAATGCCAGTTTTTCACGGAACAAACTATGCATACTAGAAAGTCGACTTCCACGGTTTGTGGACCCTGTTAGTTGGGAAAGCAAATTCGTAGCCCCCATAGGAAGTTGCATTCCATTACCACCTCCCGTGTACTTGAGTTGATTCACATGGATCTTATGGGTCCTACTCGTACTGAGAGTCTGGGTGGTAAGAGGTATATCCTCGTGATGGTGGATGATTTCACAAGATATTCGATTGTAGGTTTTCTGAGAGAGAAATTCGATGATGTAGAGTTTTTAACGACCAAGTGCCGTATCCTGCAAAATCAATATGGAGTCACTATTAATAGGATATGTAGTTACAACGGCACGAAATTTAAGGAAGCAAAGGTAGATCTTTACTATGATAGCCTAGGAATCAAACATGAGTTTTCTTCTGTGAAGACTCCTAAGCAAAATGGGATTGTTGAGAGAAAGAATAGGACGATTCAAGAAATGGCTAGATCTATGCTTCTACGTAGTAAGGTTGATAGGGGATTTTGGGCAGAGGCAGTGTCTACTGTATGCCACACGGTGAATAGGGTTTACCTGCGTCCATACACACTTAAGACGCCTTATGAATTGTGGACTGGCAATAAACCCAACCTTGCATATTTTCGTGTCTTTGGGAGTAAATGCTACATCATACGGGATAAAGAGCAATTAGGAAAGTTTGACTCCCGGAGCGATGATGGAATATTGCTAGGATATTCATCAAATAGAATATCATACTAGGTTTTTAACCTGAAGAGCTCTAAGGTTATGGAGTCAATAAATATCACCGTGCAAGATGACGACCCTTCGACATTTATTGATTCTAGCCTTCAGTGTGAGGATGAGGACTTTTCTGGCAGCGATTTACTTGTCCCTCACCCACATCTTGTGGACCCTACTCCTGTGTTAGGGGACACACCTGCTTGGGTTCACAAGAGTCATAATCCCTCTGCTATTGTTGGCGATCCCATTTTAGGGGCCATGACTCGTGCTCAGCTAGAGAACGTTGTTAGCCATCTTTGCTACACGTCCAAAGTCGATCCCAAGAATCACAAAGAAGCACTCAAGGATGAACATTGGATATTTGCTATGCAAGGTGAGTTGCTTAAGTTTAAAAAGAACAATGTCTGAGAACTTGTCCCCCGACCTAGTGAAACTACTGTGAATGGTAACAGGTGGATTTTCAAGAATAAAATGGATGAAAATGGTACCATAATCAGAAACAAGGCTAGGTTGGTCGTTCAAGGCTACACACATATAGAGGGTGTAGACTTTGGGGAGACATTTGTTCCTGTTGAGAGGCTTGAGTCCGTTCCCCTACTACTCGCCATCGCATGTCATCTGCACTTCAAGTTATATCAGATGGATGTCAAAAGTGCCTTTCTAAATGGCATTCTACAGGAGGAGGTTTACGTGGAATAACCAAAAGGGTTTGAAGACCCTTAGTACCCAGAGCATGTCTACTATCTTAGGAAATCTTTGTATGGTTTGAAGCAAGCACCCTATGCTTGGTACGAGAGGCTTACTTCCTATCTCATAGCCCGTGGCTTCAAGAGAGGGGAAATTGATATGACGTTGTTCATCAGGAGAGATGACGGTGCTATTTTGGTTGCCCAGGTCTATGTGGATGACATAGTCTTTGGATCCACGTGCTCCCAGCATGCTCACCACTTTGAGGAGGAGATGAAAAGTGAGTTTGAGATGAGCATGGTAGGTAAGCCTACTTTCTTCCTTGGTCTCCAGGTTCGTTAGCTAGAGGATGGGATGTTCATCTCCCAATCCAAGTATGCTAGAAACCGAGTGAATAAATTTGGTTTAGACTCCGCTAAACATGCACGTACACCTATGAGTACTTCTATCAATCTTAGCAAGGACACTTTAGGCAAGGACATAGAGCAAACCTTATATCGGAGTATGATAAGTAGTCTTCTCTACTTGACTGTCAGTCACCCCGACATAGCCTTTAGTGTTGGAGTTTATGCGCGATATCAAGTGTCCCCGAAAGAGTCACACTTACTCGATCTAAAATGTATTATCAAATACGTGAGTGGGACTCTTACATACGGTATTTGGTATTCCTTTGATACCAATGACCGTTTGTCCGCCTATTCAGATGCCGATTGGACCGGGGATGTAGATGGTTGTAGGAGCACTTCTGGTGGGTGTTTCTATTTTGGTTCAACTCTTGTCTCCTGGTTGATCAAGAAGCAAAACTCCATCTCTTTATCCACCGTGGAGGCTGAGTACATCGCCGTCGGGAGTTGTTGCAAGCAACTCTTGTGGATGAAGCAGATGCTGGAGGATTATGGGATTTCAAAGGACACCATGACCATTTCCTATGATAACACGAGCGCGATACACATATCCCGCAATCCAGTCCAGCATTCACGTACAAAGCACATCAGGATACGCGAGCACTTTATTCGTCAGTTAGTTGAGGAGAAAGTCGTATCCCTGAGTTTCGTACCCACCGACCTTCAGTTAGCCGATATATTCACGAAGCCTTTAGATGCCCTTAGATTTGAGAGTCTTAGGAAGTCTTTGGGGATTTGCATAGTTGACTGAGGGGTTGGTTCATGTCTAAGATATGATGCATTGTCATGTTCATATCATATGATTCCTATTCCTAGGTTGTATTATTTGTACTATTTTTTTTTCTTTTTCTATTTTTTTGAAAAATTCAAAAAGATTTTCTTTTTATAAAAATTTTCTAAAAGCACAAAAAGATTTTTGTATTTTATTTGCACCTTTTATGGATGAGCATTTAAGATAGTCGAGTCACAAATTTCATTCCATTTATCCATGTGACTGTTTGATAGTGATTTGAGATGCTACATCATTGCATCCATGAGCTTTACATTATTTGGAGTCTTTGAGATGTGATTAGTGATATCTTTATACATGTTTGGCTCCTTATCTCCTTTATTGCACACATGCATGACTTTATTTGATTATTGTACTTGTCTATCACATATTATCTTACGTGTTTTCATCTCAATTCTATCTATAAGCGAACCATATGCGATAAAACTTGACAAGATTGGAATGCATGTAAAAACCGTTTGGTGAGATTGTATTTGTTTTAAAAAATGGTGAAGGGCTACGAAAGGTTCTTTTCTAGCATTTGCGATTAAGCCACCGTTAAATCGGACCTAAAAAATTGAGGAATTTTATTATTCGGGGTCCAAGAGGTTAAAAGAGCTCGAAAAATTTAAAGGCAATAAAAAGAAATTCATGCCAAATATGGGCCATTTAGGTTTCACCATCAATTCTCCAAAGTTTGAGAATTTAGACCACCTCTATTCAAAATATAAATCTGAGGGAGTTTTGGTTGGAGAATTTAAACGAGTTTGCACTTCCTTGAAAGTCCTGAAAAAGCATTGTATCGTTTTTGACGTTATTGGTGTGGAAATCATTTTGAGATTTGATTTGTTGATTTGATTGAGTCAATGTCTCATATTTCCATCTTTTTACACCTAAGGAAGATGCTGAGTTTATTCGTTAGGAGTATCCGATATTCATTGTGCACATATGTCATGTTTGTATGCATTGATTTTCCTATCGAATTTGATCACACCCCTACATTTTTGCTATCATCGACTTGGTTGTTTTTATGTTTGCTCATGGTGTGATTCCTTGTTGTATATCTTATGTGAAAAATTTTGAAAAATTCAAAAATAGATTGTTTTTACCATTCGACATTTTCCATATTTATGCTTCTCATATCTGTCTATATGGGGACAACATAAAATGGGGGATAATGAATTATGGGGAAGAATTATTTGGTTGACTTATCAATGATTTGCTTAACCTTAATTGATCTTTGATTTTAGCATATCATTATATTTCAAACTGTTGCTTGTCACAGGTATCTGCTTTACCTCATGTGTGTATGTACAAAGTTGATTTATTGAATTGCACACCCTGATGAGAAAAGCTTTGGGGAGTTTCTGAAGAGCTGAAGATTTGAAGATGCTGAAGTTTGATTGAAGACATGTCATGTAGTATTCTCAGTTTGAGGGTTTAATGGGAATATTATATTGTATGTCATTTGTTTTAGGGAGATTGCATAATTCGAATTTTTTATGTATGTACCGGCATAGACATAGGGGGAGATTCGTAAGGACATAATTTTATAAATGTCTGGGGTAGAATCTAGGAATTTTTTGTTTTCCCCAGATCACAGTTTGTATGTCTGATACCGCTACATTTGGCATGTCAACACGATCATCCACGACGGCCTTTATCCGAATCCAATGCATTCATCATCTTCATGTGCATCATACTACATGCGACGTGATGCTCATCTCATTCCCACTACTCCACAACGCAATATTGGTAAAATGGTTTTATTAGAGTTGTTTATATTTGCATAAATATATGGGAAATTTTTCAGAAAATGTTTTTTTGAAGTTTGATTTATTTTTATAAAAAGCAGAAATTTTTCTAAGTGTAGAAGCGGAGTGCCTCGGTCGAAGAGCTCGTTCAAACGAGCTGGCACCGTCATTCGAGCGACACGTGTCCTTCATTCGAGTGCCGCCGCCACCTCGATTTTTGTATAAATACCAGTGTACCTTCTACACATTTTCCCAAGTCTTTTTACAAATACAATTTCTGCGAAAATAACCCAGAATCAAACTTCACCTTTTAAGGTTTTCTTAAGCCTTTTTATTCACATAATCACTCCCATTTATATATGTGAATCGTTAAACCTTCAAGAAGATCATTTACTCTTCTGGAGTACTTTGTGGAGGAGACGTCTTCTTCTCTACTGCTGCCCCCTGGAGTTCCTGAGGGAGATTCCAACCGACGACATCAAAACCGACACCTGCGGGTATTTCTGTGTCACACTTATTTTCATTGTAATCCGTGTAACTGTATCTTATAATATTATAGTGAAAATAAAAGGTTTTGCCCCTTTGGGGGATTTTTCCTCACTTGTGTGTGTTTGAATGTTCTTGCTTGATTTTATCATCTTCAATCACACCTAGATGCATGTTTAGGTCTTAATTGATAAAAAATGAGTTTAATTAAATAATTTCTTTATTTGAACAAACGCGCACTCTTTCACTCTACACCCTTATGAGAGTTGAACGTCGTCACGTCTTTATCTCATAACTCTTTCAGTTCTTTGATTAATGATGCTAAGAATATATCAATATCATCGTTGAGAGCCTTCGGCATGGGTATCAACAAAGATAACAATGTAAACTCCTTTCTCATGCATAGTGTCGGAGGGAGACTTAAAGGTGCAAAGAGAACTGGCCAATAACTTTAACTAATACTTAAATTAATGAAAGGGTTAAACCCATCGATTGAGATTGCAAAACGAACGTTGCGCGGTTCCTTTGAAAATTCATGGTGTTATGCGTTTAAAATTTTCCAGATGGGTGAATCAACAGGATGACGCATCAAATTCCCACCCACCTCGCATCGAGCGTGCCATATCATAGCCTCCGTTATCCACGGTACAATAAAAAATCGTTTTAACCGTGGCCCAAGTGGAAAATACTTCAACAATTTTTTTGTGGGACTTACGAGCACTTGCGATTTTTTATAGCTTTGTCTTTTCCATTGTTACAAATCACATATCTAGGCTCACTGCATACAGGACATTCATCATTCTCTTCGTGCTCGTTGCGGCACAATATGCAATCATACTTTCATGCATGAATAGATTTGTATTTTAAACCCAAACCCTTTAAGCTCTTCTTCATGGTAGGATAGTTGTCTAGTAACGTGTTCTCTTTTGGGAGAATATCTTTATTCCACTTAAGAATTATGATTACGCTATTCCTAGACAAACCAAATTGACTCTTCAAATTATGCAAACCAATCATTGCATATAATACCGAGTAATATTCACCGCAATCGACTTTCAACCGTATGTATTCTTGATCTCTTGGAAGTTCAACATCAAAATTTTCATTTAGTTGGCCATAATGAGCATTATCCATATCCATAGGTTGGTGTTTTTGATGGTTGTGGAGTCTGTAAGCATCATCAATTAAGTCGATCAATGGACGATGTGTTGGTGAATCGTGTATCACTTCCAGTCGTTGGGGTTCCGTTACGCAATCGGGTACCAAAAATTCTTTCGAAACATAAGGTATATTTTTTTCGCCATGGTTTATCCATATTTTATAGTCTTGACAGATTCCCCCTTTATTAAATGCAACTCAACATATTCCAATGACTTATATTTTTCGTTCATAGAATGGGTGCACGGACACGAAATCTTATCACTTTTAAGATTTTTTGAAGTGTGTTTAACAAATTCTTGAACGCCATTTACATGATTATTTGTTATTCGGTTAATCTCTCCCATCCACTCTTTGTATTGTGCGAAATCCATGTAATAATCTTAAAATTTCAGTCCTGTGGTAATAGATTAAAAAATATTATTACAACTGAAACAAAAATAATATACTTACAACTGAAACAAAAAAAATATAATTACAAGTGAAACAAAACCAATATTCTTAAAACTGAAACAAAATAAATATACTTACAACGGAAACAAAAAAAATATTATTACAATTGAAATGAAAGAAAATATTATTAAAACATGGCCAACAGATAAAATTGCCAAGCAATAAAAAAGTTTGCATAATTCCTCAATTATATCCCTTCCCCGCTGTCAACGTGCACAGGTACATCTCCGCAGCGGTTATTTATTTCATTGAGCAATATTTGAGCCTCACCCTCTCCAAAGGTCGGCCGTGTACTGGAGTTTTGGTAACTATGGAGATGAGTGTGCACACCCCAATAATCCTCATATTGCTCAGGTCTTTGATATAGTACGTTTTGCCATAGTCACCGTGAGTTGTTGGTGATGATCTAAGTCCCTTGACAGGCAGAGACACGGGGAAGGGGAGTGTTTAGGGAGTCAGCATTTGGGAGGGGAATGTTGGATGAGGTGGCATTCGGGAGGGGAATGTTGGATGAGGCGGCATTTGGTAAGGGGAACTTTAAGAGGAAGGATAGCGAAAACCTTGAGGAGGAGGGTAAGGGTAACCTTGAGAAGGAGGCATTGGGACCCCATAATTTTGAAAAAGGGACACAAGTTGCCCAATTTGATTCGTTAATATTCCCAAGTTAGTTTTGATATCCTGGACATCCTCATCGGTCTTGAACTATCATTCCTCATTGGATGAGACACGATCCTTAACCGAAGAAAACTCGTCCAGGAGAGGTGCGGCATGTTGAAATTTTGTTTTTGGCATATGTGAGCCAACAACTCTCATCCTCCCCCTTTTATCCTTTGCAAAGGCCTGGGTCAGGGCTTCATTTTCAAGGTCAGAGTCATCATTAGGGTTCGAACCGGACTGACTACTGATGGCCTCTATTGATTCCAGCGTAAGTGCGGCGGGAATTTATTATCTTTAACCCGTCAAGTATAAATGAATAACTTGGACCGATTTGGTTTTTTACCCGCATCTGAACCAT
The DNA here is from genome assembly GCA_949130495.1 of Sambucus nigra. Taxonomy (NCBI): domain Eukaryota; kingdom Viridiplantae; phylum Streptophyta; class Magnoliopsida; order Dipsacales; family Adoxaceae; genus Sambucus; species Sambucus nigra. The sequence continues at coordinate 93,921,685 of OX422216.1, read as the reverse complement.
CCTTTGCCCTACTCACCCATTCATTCTTCAAATGCTCATATGATTTGGATCCCAACCTGTGGAGATCAGTTTTTTGTGCCCTATTTTTTTTGTTTTGCTCCCTTTGGACACCCTTTTTCTCCTTTGCCTCATTCTCTAAAAAATTATTCCACCGCTCCACAATCATTTCAACATCGGGAGGCACTCTCTCTTTTAAAAACAAAATACCGGAGCTCGCTATCTCCTTTAGGAAATGTTCTCTTCCGAAGGTTTATCCTGTATGTCCACAATGATTCAATAACCAAAGATAGAACCTTATTCTTGGAAAGATCGGGAAATGAGAAATAATTGCAGAGTTGATCATATATGTCATCTTTGATGGCTTGATCAATAAGGTTCCAGTTGTTTGGTCCACCAACTCCCACGTTCATTGTTTCCAACAACAAACACCGAAATTTAAAGTTCAACACGTCATTCCTATCACCCGTCGGGTTGAAGGGAAAACCCAACAGGATTCTTTTAGATTTAGTGGGAGGCGTTGAGAGCGTTGGATGGGGGTGGTGGATAAACGGGAGTGCTGGATGAGGGCGCCGAAGCACCTGAAGTGGGACTTGGTGAGGAGGGAACCATTGGTGGAGTTGTGAATTGCTCATTCATTGGTGTTGAGAATTTAGGTTGTGCACGAGATGGTGAACCTCGTTGCGATGTCATCTCATCACTTGGTACCCTTGGGTTGTTTCCTCCCAACATAATCTACAAAAATGAAAAACCATAGGTGACTAAATTATTATAATAATATGAAATTATAATTAATTAATCAAGCTTATATATATATATATATATACCTTTTTAGAGTAAATATATATATACCTTTTTAGAGTAAGGCTTTAGAATATGTTCAATGTGTCTGATCTCCATCCATTCAATATTAGTTTTTTAGAACCTATGAATTTTTACACGTGGCCAACTAGGAGGAAGGGTATCTATGATTGATGTGTAGATATCCGTGACATACACTCAGAATCCCATCTTTTTCAATTTGTTGGCAAGATTCAATTTAACATGCATATGTCGCGACACATCACAGTCTATGTCAATGCTCTCTGTACGCAGTTGTATCCATAATAGGTAGATTTTTTTCTGCCTTGTCCAACAAAGTAACCAAGGTCAGGGCTACGTCGAGATTATGTGTGTGAAATATATTTTGTATAACTTCATCCCTATTTTAGGTAGGGAAAATAGAATACGATCGAACGGGTAATCTTGCTGGAGATTGTTAAATTGTATAACGTCATCCCTATTTTGTATAACGTTATCCCTATTTGTATAATGTCATCCCTATTTGTATAACATCACACGATTTACAAGGTTGTTAAATTGTTCGATATTTTTATTTCCGTACCTATAAATAGGAGTACCCTTTATATAACGCTCACTAATAAAAGAGTTACGTGTGCGGTCCAATTGCAACCTCTCCCACTCTTGTTGCCAGTGATTATCACCGTGCCTCATTTTTCCGAGAAAAATATTCGAGGGCGTGAATATGAGTCCTACAATTAAGGGCTCTAATTAATTAATACTATTAAGTCAAACATATGAGGTATAAGGGTATATTAGTTTGATTAAGGTTTTGATACATTCAAACATATAAGGGTATATTAGTTTGATTAAGGTTTTGAGAACGGAATGGATTTTGAGACAGTGGGTGCGGAACCTATAATACTCAATTAATTTCAAACTATATAAATAAATTTCAAGCCCTAAATGAACATACCCTTAAATAATGCAATTTATTTTAATCCCTAACTAACCACATTCAGTCAATACCAATAATACTCAATTAGTTTCAAACTCTAAATAAATTTCAAGCCCTAAACGACAATACCCTTAAATAATGTAATTTATTTTAATCCCTAAGTAACCACATTCAATCAATACTAATAATACTCAATTAATTCTCAAACTCTAAATAAATTTCAAGCCCTAAATGGCAATACCTTTAAATAATGCAATTTATATTAATCCCTAAGTAACCACATTCAGTCAATACTAATAATACTCAATTAATTTCAAACTCTAAATAACAATTCCCAATCATTGTTAATAATATCCAAAAATTTTAATCCCTAAATATAACATACCCAATCAAAATATAAAATTATAAAACATCCCCTTCTCTTCTTGAAAAAAAAGTATACACACATACACACACATATTCACACGTACACATACATACACACACATACACAGAAATACACACACATACACACACATACCACACGTACACACACATATATATAAATACACGCACATCCACACACATACACATTAGGGTTTAACACATAAATACAAAAATTAGGGTTTATCTTTGAGACTGAGAGAGAGATTAGGGGCCAAAATTAGGGTTTAACGCCGAAATGCAAATCGCCGAAAGAGAGAGAGAGAGAGATTGATGCGAGAAGAAATGAAATGGAGGTAGATGATTTTAGTATAAAGACCTTGGTCACGGCTTAGAGCCGTGAACCAATACCATGACCCTTAATTTTTTTCCACATCAGTGTATAGGCAACCATGTTGTCATGACCCTGAGATGTGACCCATGCGCGTGAGCAAAATTAAGATGGTCACGGCCCAAAGTCATGACCCAATGGGTGTGCATTGTGGCCTTGGTCATGACCTTGTCTGTGACCCTACCGTGACTAAACCTGAAAGGAACTTTGGTGTGAATTTGATGCCATGATAGTCACGACCTGGTCACGACCGAAGTACGTGACCCATATTGGTCAGGGATTTGGTCCGTGACTACTTCCAAAAGCATCAATGGCCACACTGGGTCATGTATATGGTCATGCTAAATTTGATGTGGTCACGGATTTGGGGCGTGAGCGACTGGGGTTGCCTATTTCCTGGATTTGGTGTAATGAATAAAAGAAATAGGTTTTTACGGTTTAGTCATTGGACTAACAATTTCGGACAAAAAAAAACGGTGAACCAAATAAATACTGCCAATCTAAAAAAATCATATAAATATTGCCAATCTAAAAAAATCATAAACCTAATCGGCTATTAGAGGTTTCTCTGCAACTAATGACTATTCTCCGAAATCGAAAATAACATCAATCTTATGCTTTTTAAGTCTATCCTATAATCGATTACAGTGTTCTTAATCGATTCTACCTGTATCACTTGGCTCTATCATTTGTAAGTTTATCTTTATCAGCAGTTGGTTTGTCTATTTTCGATCGATTACAATAAGTGTATGTCCTTTGTTTTGATTCAAGAGACTCATTGTAATATTCATTCATGTGATTTAATAGCTTTTTATATGTTTTATATGTATATGTTTTGATTTTTGTGTTTTTTATGCATTTATGTTTAGATTCTTCATATATAAGTTATATTTATCAATATTTGTAATTGTTAGTTGAATGTGCTGAATGAATATTATTGATGTCTCATTCTAATTTTAAAAGTACTTGATTTTGATTTGGTATTGAATCACTTATTGATATAGGTTTGCGCCAGCGGAAATAACCAGTTCAATATCAGTTTTCAAAGTAAACGCAGTGTTTATAAAGTAGACGTGATTGTTTTTATTAAAAATATGTGTCTGCTTTATTGCTTCATGTATAGGTTTTTAAATAGTGCCTGTAATTTTATATTAATTATAAATAAACATTTTGATATTTCATGCATTAAATTATTGCACACATTTTTAGAATTGTTGACCTTGAAGTAAATGTTTTTTGTCTCTGTTTTACTGCAGGACATTATGGTAAGTAGTGTAATAGCAAGGTGTTGTTATTTGGATAATATGGATTGTATTGAAATATTTGAAGATAACTCATTAGATTTCATATGCAATGAGTTGTGTATGAGGTTTACTAATTTGAGAAGTGGGAGTTTTTCATTGAGGTATTCATTTGGTGATGAATGCCGATTCATGTTGGTTTGTGACAACGATATTTGTTATATGTTGCGGTCCCAATTGATCGTGAAAGCTAATTTCATTTGGATATATGTCATTGATTCATTACCATTGCCAAGTAATACATGTCGTGAACGGATTGAATGCTCTAATCGAATTTTTGAAGGGGTTGACTACAGTAATACAAGTTCTAAGAGGGTTGACAGTGGTGATACAAATACACAGAGGTTAGAGCCTTTATCATCAGTCACTGCAAATGATTTTATAGTTTCATTGAAAATGACTTTTATCTTGGAGGTGTGGAGCCAAGTAAGTCGAAAGTCTATCTTTCGAATGATTGGAAGACATATATAAGTCATGAGCAGCAGTGTTTTGAAGGAGGTGTAGTGGAATTTCGGGATAAATTGCGAAAGTATGCCGTTGAGATTGGGTTCAAATATGTGTATTTGAAGAATGATAAAACTTGAGTGACGACTGAATGCTCTAAAAAGACTACTGAGAATTGCATGTGGAGAATTCATGCTTCATTATCTATAATAAATGGATACTTTTACATACGAAGTTTGAATAATTAGCATACATGTAGAGGTGTCTTTCGTAGTCCATCAGCCAAAATGATAGCCTCCAAGTTGGTTTCAACATTGGTAGCTGATGATCTTAGAGATAACCCACTATTGAGACCAATTGATGTAGTTAGAGATATGAAGAATAATTATGGTCTTGATATAGCTTATCAACATGCATGGCGTGCGAAAGAGATGGCTGATGTTGATATACATGGTGATGAAAAGATTTCTTATGCATTAATGAATAATTATCGTGACCTTCTATTGCAGTGTAATCCTGGGTCGCATTGCATCCTTGACGTGGAACATGAGAGTAAAAAATTCAAGAGAATATTTATAATGTTTAGAGGATGTATTTATGGATTTCAATACTGCAGACCTGTTTTATTTCTTGATGGTGCCTTTTTGAAGAGCCGTTATCGTGGAATAATATTCTCAACTACTGCAAGAAATGGAAACAATGGTAAATTAATTCTAAATATTTTATTTTGTGTGTTGCATTGATATTTTGTTTGTTCCATTCCAAATCATCAAAATACAAGCATAAAAATATAAAGTACCTTTGAATGTCTTTGTTTTAGTTCACGTGTACTTTTCATTTTTCTGCGTGTATTTTGATGATATGTCTTATTATGTGTAATACTAAGTAAAGTACATGCATAGTACATGTCAAGTACACGTGAATGTTTTTGTTAATTTCTCGTGTACTTTTCATTTTTATGCGTGTACTTTGATGATATTTGTTGTTATTTAGAAATAATAAATCCAAGTACACGTTAAAAATATAAAGTACCTTTGAATGTTTTTGTTTAGTTCACCTGTACTTTACATTTTTATGCGTGTACGTTGATGTTAGTGTTGTTAATAATAAAGTCAAGCAAAAGATTAGAAAGTAAATGTGCATGTCTTTTTATCTTTATCATGTGTACAGTACATTTTTATGTTTTGTCTTGTTATTTACAAACAATTTAAATTAAACACATAATATATTTACCATGTGTTTTAAGGTCTGCGCCAGCAGCATCAATTTACGAAGTGTTGTACATGGATATGTTATTGATTTTAATTTTGATATATTTTTATATTTCAGGCCTTTTTCCTGTTGTATATGTTGTTGTTGATTCTGAAACCGAAAATAATTGGATGTGGTTTCTTGTCAATTTGCATAGTGCAGCAGTTAAGCAATATCGAAACATAACATTTATACCAGATCGAAACAATGGATTACTTGAAGCTGTTTCGAGGGTCTTCCCGTTGTCTGCACATTCCTACTGTATACATCATTTACAAGAGAATATAAAAAAGAAAATTCGCGGGAATTGTGCTGGATTTCGAAAGAAAATTGTTAAAGATTTTTTTGTCTTGTGCATATGTTGTCTCAGTAGATGTATTTCATAAGAATATTGAAGCATTGAATAAGGAAGGAGGAGCTGCTATTGCCGATTTCATTGATAGTTTGCCTCCCGAGAATTGGTCTTATGCATATTTCCCTGGTAAACGGTATGGTGACATGGCATCTAGTGTTACGGAGTCATTCAATTCATGGATATTGGAGGAAAGGCATTTACTAGTAATGAATATGCTTGATAAATTGAGAGTGAAGATTATGAATTTCAATGCAAACAAACTTGTTGAGTCTGACACTTGGACAAATGAGCTATGTCCTTTTTTTAAAAGTTACTGAATGAAAATTGGAATAAAAGCCGACATTGGACTATTAGTCGCTCAAGTCAAAAAGTATTTGAAGTTCATTCATAAGTGCGAGCAACCGTTGACTTAGGAGAAATGACTTATTCTTGTAAGAGTTGGCAGATTAGATGTTTTCCATATTCTCATGCTGTTTGTGTTTATGCGGAGGAAAGGGACCACTATTTATGATTATATTGAGGAGTACTATAAGGTATCCTTCTACAGAAAATCATACTCGATACCTATAGTTCCTCTTCCTGATTTGATTTCCTTAAATATTCCTATATGTTGCCCAGAAAAATACTCAAGAGGGGGGTGAATTGAGTTTTTACAAACTTTTCGGATTAAATTAAAATTTCAGAAAATATTTAATTTAAAACACTTAATACAAATTTCAGATTAAATAAATCTTAAATGATTAAACCAATAATGATTAAATAAAAGTAATCAATTAATTTAAACAATATAAATACGAGATTATAACATACAATAAATAAATTATCAAATTCTCTTATTTTATATTCTGGATTTAATCTAAAGTGATTCACACAAGAATGTCAAATAAATACTCTCAATAAATTAAACAAGTTATATTTTAAGATTATAAGATCCAAATAAAGTTATAAACAATTTTCGTAATTAATAAAAAATAATATTCTGAAATTAATTAAATATTACGAAAATAAATATTTCAGTCTTAAAATAAAATTACCAAATTTTCACAGTTAATTAAATAGCAAGTGAAAGAGCGTAAAATAAAAATAATCAATCACACACAAGCAAGTAAATAAATATAAGTACTGAAAAATAAATGACATCGTATTTTTAACCTGGTTCGGCCAAAACCCGGCCTACGTCCACGCGCCAAGAGCAAGCTTCCGTCTCCCGCGCTTCACTAGTCCTGATCCACTTGAAGGTAGGATCAAACCACCTCTTGTACAACCGAGCAGCAAAAACCCGCTACTAGTACAACCACCGAAGCTAAAAACCCAAGCTTCAAATTTTTACACAAATGGAGTAGAAATGATGTACAGTTTCTGAAACTCTTTAAAGATACAAAATGAGTCCGAGTTTCTTTTTGGTTGAGACACCAAAAAATAAATCTAATTTTTGGTCTCTTGATCTTCAATAATTGCAGAATGCTTTGAACTTTTGCTATGTAGAGCTGAATATAAATTTGAGGTGCTCTCTTGTAGATATTTTCGTGTCTTCTTCAATATTTAACTGAATAGAACTTTGTTGCTATCTCAAATCTGTAAAGCTGAATAAATTTGTGTTACTCTCTTTAACTGAGTGTATGAGCTGAGTAACAATATTTCTGGTTGCTCTCTTGACTGTATGTGAGCTGAATAAATTTTTAGTTGCTCTCTAATTTTTCATGTCTCTTGTGTTTCCAACTGAATGTGGTCTCTTCTTTTGTAGCTTAAAAAAAATAACCGTTGAAGAGCGATTCAACTGAGCTCTCTACTTCAACTTGGAGCATTTATTTGAACTGATAGAGAGAGATTTGGAGAGCATTAAATGCTCAATATTCTAGAAATGAAATCATATCTGATCAACCATTACTTTCTGTCTAAAAACAAAATGTAGACTGAGAGAGAGATTAGTAGATAGAGAGTGAATAAAATATAAAATGTAAACAAGTTAATTATCAGTCAACATGTCTCATCACTTGAAAAATAAGTGAAACTCTTCTGCAAACGTCTTCAATGTGAATAAAAAAATATATACTGATTTCTTTGTCAAATCAATCAATCAGTCAAAACATGTTTGATATAAAATAAAAAATACGTGGCCCCAAAAAAAAATTAACCAAGGAAGATGCATGGCTCGAGGTCTGCCAACGCAAAAAAAAATAATCCAAAAGGCATTTTTCTTATTCCCTTTTTTTTTAATATATTTTTAGATTATATAATCATACTCAATAAAAAAGTATTGGTCCAAACAAGACATAATATTTAGTCCACTACCACTTGACGTAAGAAGACATGTAAATGAGAATCAAAGCAAAAAGTAGATATAGGTAGAAGTAGTCTACACAAACTAGGAGTGATATAACTGACATACATGACATAAGGTGTGGCTTCCCAAGAATGATAATAATCTTCAAGATATCTTCCAAGAATTTGGATTGTACATATATAAAAACAGTTTCAATCAGATCATATTCAATATGATATATATATATATATATATATATATATATATATATATATATATATATATATATATATGAAAGGTGTACATATATATATTGTACAAAAAAAATATTTCCCACACAGATATAAAAAGTTTCCGAAAGGATATAACAATAAATGTCTGACAGATATATATATAAGGATTTTCGGACTGAAATACAAAAAAAAGATTCTGAAAGAAAATTTCGGACTGAAATATATATATTAGAGATTTCCGAAAGGATATTTATAAAAAGAATTTCGGAAAAAAAAAATAGATTTCGGACAAAAAAAAATAGATTTCGGACAGATATTTTTGAGAAATATATTTCGGATAGAAAAAATAAATTCGAACAGATATTTTTGAGAAATATATTTCGGACAGAAAAAATAAATTCGAACAGATATTTTCGCAAAATATATTTCGGAACAGGAATATAAAATAATCCGGACAGATATGTATAAAAGGATTTTCGGACTAAAATAAATATCGGACCAAGAAATATATATATATATATATATATATATATATATATATATATATATATATATATATATATATATATATATATATATAAAATTTCGCACGGATATATATAAAAAAAAATTTCCAAAGTTCAATCTGCCAATGATGGCAAAGCCGAAATACAAGGGTCAAAACTATGGTCGAAAGTTGTAGTAGGTTTCTGAAATAATCAGTGACAGATTTCATCTCACTCGGTATGGCCGAAATCAGATATGCAGGTAATAGTGACAAGTGGTCAAATCTCGGTTTATAGCTGAGAGTTAGTATGTAAAAACCTTTAGTCTATAATGGGCATAGACTAGAAACTTTCGGTCAAAACAATTCAGACTAAAAGGTTAAAAACTAACCAAGTAGGTGTATAAAGAGTGCACTAGCAGGTAAGGGAAATGACTATGACCACAAAAGGACGAAAACAACTATCAAAGCCAAATCTCTATAAGAAAAGGACGAAAAATTCTAATGGCTACAGATATAGCACCTAAGGCTAAAGGCCTTACATCAAGTCTACATTAGTTGCCTAAATAGTATGTAAATGATATAGATTTAAAACAAAACAACAAAAAAAAACTCGGCCACAATAGTATGTAAATGATTAACGAAAAATATATTTTTATCAAACAATTCCGAAAATGATTCTAAACAAAATTTATATCAATTTTAAAAAAAATTATTTTCAGAATAATATAATTTCATAAAAAATTAGGCTCACAATTAATAAGACACACAAATAAAAAATCATAGATCAAGAAATATGCATGTGTGCCTAGTGTGTCAAGTGCAAATGTGCAACATACGTGAATACCTTTACTCGAATACGTCGTTAAGTAGAGTCGAGGCAAGATTATACAATAATAAATATCTATAGAGTAACTTAATAAAAATATGTTTGGAATCATCAAAATCAATATATTAAGTTAAACTAAAATGTACATTAATTAAACTAATTTAATTAATTAGGGATAAAATACATTTTCGTTAACACTATACCTGAAAATCCATCTGTCCTTCCACCAATGACTAAGAGACCGACTGGAAGGCCAACAAATAAGAGAATAAAGTCTTCTGGTGAGATCACAGTATGGAAAGTTACTTGCTCGAGGTGTAGTAAAATGGGTCATTACAGGTCTACTTGTAAGGAACCCATTTGAGTACTTTTAAAATTGTTGAATTCATTCATTTTAACCATTTGATTGAATAAATTAATTAATAAACCATTTGTTTCACATAAATGAATGTAATTTTAGTTTTAAGTCTTATGTTAGTTTGTCTTTTGTGTAGTTGTACACATATTTTTCATAAAATACACGTGATTATTTTTCCTGATGTTCAAGTGTACTTTACATTTGTATATGCATGTTATGTACAATACACGCGCATTTTGATGTCCAAAGTAATTTTATCAATGCGTGTACTTTATAAAGTACACGTAGAATGCATAAAGTACACGCATTTAAAAATGGATTTGATCAGTTCAATATACGTGTACTGTATAAAAGAATGCGTGTACTTTATTAATGACATTTAATTTAGATTTACTTGATGAAATATGCGTGTACTTCATAAATTACACGCATAATATAAATATAATATGCGTGTACTTGATGAAATGTGGGTGTACTTTATGAAGTACACGCATAATAATTAAAGTACACGCATGTTTTTATAAAGTACACGCATATTGATATGACAAAAATCTAATTCAATATACGTGTAATTTATGTATTCTGCATGTAATTTTATTAAGTAGACGTATATAAATGCATGTACTATTTGGAAAATGGTTTTGGACATTACAATGTGCTTGTACTTTATAAAAGACACTTGGGTCACTCATATTCTTAAATTCCTATGTGTATTGTGGTCCGCGCCAGCGGCATTATTATACAAGTATTTCAATAAGCGTGTACTTTATAGACCATGCGTGTACTTTATAAAGTACACGTGTAATATATAAAGTACACGCATTTATATAATTGTTTGGGATAATATCTTGTTTGTGCTTTATAAAAACTTGCGTGTATTATAATTTATAATGGATAGAATCATATTTTGACATACCAATTTTTTTACAATAAATGATATTAATGTTTACATTTTTTACAATACACGTGATTATTTTTATAAGGGTTAAAAACAAAAAAATAAAGTACAATTTTTTCACATAACAAAAGATGAAAAAACTAAAGAAGGCTTCTATTAGGGAAGTTTGCCAAAGGCATTTAGGGTGTCAGGAAGAGAGTCAATTAAATTCGACCAGTGTCGAATTTTTCTTCTATGACAGCTACAAGGCCTTCATGGAGAGTCTTCTTCTCCTTCAGCTTGGCAATTTTCATGGGAACTACTTGTGTATAGAAACACATGAGGTCTTCATGTGTTTGAGGAGGGTCCTCATCCACATCAAATAAATCTATTGAATTGGGTGGAAGTCCAAAATAGCCTTCCCTCACATATGTTTGAAACTGCTCAAAGGCAGTTTCATATGAGGAAACATTTTCCTCAATTTGCCTTATTTTTGTTTTATTTCTTTCATCTCTCTCAAGAGTATCTCGTAATTTTTCTACTGGAATAGCCATTATGTTATCTTTACCCTAGATGTAATGGTTAAGAAAGGAACAAATATTACTCTTTTATAGGAAAAGTTAAAGCTATTTATTTCTTGACCAGAAGTAGTTGGAAAGTGATAGTTGAGCTTAATAAATTGATTTTGGTTATTGTGTCCTTCTGAATAAATATTTAAAGTAGTTTTCAATTAAAAATAAAAAATTATTATATTAACCAGTGCGTGTACTTTAGTCAAACTGAGTGTACTTTGAAGAACTCATGTGTGTACTTAGTAATTATCTCTTGTAGTTTTCGTGAAAAATGCGTGTACATTGTTTCATAACACTCAGGTACATTGTTTGTCTAAACCTTACATGGATTGTGATCCGCGCCAGCGAAAATAAACCATTTTGGGGTAATAAATATTGTAAACAATAACCAATATAACACAAAATAAATTACAAATATGGTTTGTATTTGAATCAAAATTTATACAAGTTTTGCCTCCTTTCGAGGGAAGAAATATTTTGATAGAAGAATTTTTCTGAGTACATATGCTATGTGTTTTAGCACGTCAGGGTCTTGAAACAATTTTTTCATTTCCTTGTTTCTGCTAATTTGTTCAATGTAGTACATGCAGAACACCACACAGTCAACCCTGAAATTAAAATAAAACAAACATATAAATTAGTATGATGTGAATGAATTTTGTTGAAAAGATACAAATTAGTAATTTTTAGAAATGAAGTTTTTCTTACCCATTATATTGCTTAGGGCATTCATGATCTCTTATTAGGTCAAACTTGAGATCACTTTCCAACAAGAAATCTACTGTCCTTTTTTCTTGCTCTGTCAATGGATCATCATCCAATGTAAACTAATTTGATGTACCTTCATCAAACTTCCTCTGAATTTTGAAACCATTGTGTTTCATTGTTGCTGCTTCAGTCTTCAATAGGCACAGTATTTTTTGGAAGACAAAAAACTGTTAAGAAGACAAATATTTAGTGTATACAAATAAAAGAGTATATGAAGATTAAAGAGTGAAAAGTACATGCATTATATTAAAGTACACGCATATTTTATTTTTTCATATCACATGTATTTTAAAATATGATGCGTGTACTTTGCCTAAAAAGTTAAAAGTACATGCATAATATTAAAGTATACGTAATTTGTATTGGTTCATTTCACGTGTATTTTAAAATATGATGCGTGTGCTTTGATAATCTGGGTGATTATGTGCAACTAATACAAAGTACAAACATTATATTATATACGTGTAATTGTGTATAATATAAGTACAGGTAACATTACTAATTAAGTTTAGGCACTAACCAATTTTTTCGCATCACCGAAGAATATTGTGTTTTTTTCCTTGTCGTTCGGTCGAAGGTAATCCACGTGGACCACTTTATTTTATTTTTTGTATATCACAAGTAATGTGAAATGTCCTACACTATGTCTTAGTATAATGAACAAATTATTACAAGTGCCTAAGTATTCAAATAAATCTTTGTATAACTCCCCCTTCTTATTGACTTCATTTGTGCTACAAGCTTCTATCTGAATAAAAATTATAGACATTGTGTTAATAAAAAAAACTGAAATTTTGTTTCACAAAGCATTCGGTTTAATTGTACCCACCCAACAATAATCAGAAAAAGTGTGTGAGTAGGAGAACCCTTCCTCTGATAATTTTAACCTCAATACTTCACTAAAGGCAGGTATTATCTGTTTCACACAATATAAAATGGTGGAGAAATAATAATGTTAAAATTTAATGAATGTCTAATATTTGAACTACATACTTGGCTTGAAATTTCTTGATTCTTGAGGACTTCAACAAAATCTTTCCATGGGACATACGAAACCGGCCCTTGGAAAATAAATTCCCTGCATTTTATATAAGCAATAAGAATTGTATAATAATAACAACCTTATTCTTTTGCACCAAAAAAAAATATAAATTAGCGAAGTGATAAATCATAAAACAATACACTTTACCCTGGCTCAGCCTTTTGAATAAACTCTTCAATCTTTTTCTTCGAAGCTTCATCGAGATATTTGTATACTTTGATTGTTTCAAGCTTGAAGTGAGTTTCTTTCATTTGTTGAGCTATTGTTACAGGGTCTTTTCTCAGCTTTGACTCTTTTTGTTTCTTAATTGGTTCATACTTTTCGATTTCGCTGTCAACTTTTCTATTCTTCTGTCCTCTAGTAAGAGGCCTTTTTGTTTTGGATATTTTGGGGGTGCCCTGAACTGTCTTTGAGGCTAGTTCAATCTTCAAACTCAAAATTTCATCCATGAGTTGTTTATGAGTGTTTGCCTGATATATTTAACAAGAAATGTTGGATTGTAAACATTTTTTGTACACCCATGTAGTTTAATACATGCGTATATTTTATAATATACACGCATGTATTATAAAATACGTGTACTTTATAAAATTTATAATATACACGTGTACTTTCAACATAATTTGCGTTTACTTTAGAAAGTAAACGCGTGTACTATTTATCTGTTGTACTTTATAGATACCTGATCAGTTTTTTTCAATGCTGATTCATCAAGCATTTTCTTCAACTCTGAAATTTAGCCATTAAGGATTTTATTATTGTTTTCCTGTTATACAAAAAGAATGTTACATTATAAGCAATACTTGAATAAAACTGCATTATTTTTAATCAAATAATGCATGTACTCTGCAATATTTCTAATATCAAATAAAACTGCATTAAAAAATACTATGAAATAAAACTGCGTGTACTTTAGGAAAACTATGTGTACTTTAGGAAAACTGCGTGTACTTTAGAAAAACTGCATGTACTCTGGATTATTTATAATCAAAAGTACCTGTTGAGTTCTTTTCAATTCCGACTCCTCAAGATTCTGCCTTAATGTCATCTTTTCTATGTCAGCATCTTTCCATTTTTGCAATGTATCATCATACTTTTTTTTAGATCTTCATTACTCAGAGACAGATATCCATTTTCCCCCCAAAAATCGTGTTGATTCTGCCTGTTTTTTCAATGATTCATCAAATTCTTTAATTCTATCTGAGTCACTCATTGTGACTTGATCAAGCTTTTCTTTTAAAGATTTGTTTAACTCAACTAGTTGGGCATTTTCCACCTCCAACTTAATTAGTAAATCTTTTTTCCTTCAAAAGGTTGGAATTCTCCACCTTTAACTTCTTCATTGTAATACCCCGTATTTTCATGCTATAATAATTTGGGGATTTATTAAATTTAATGTGACGATTTATTTAATAAAAATTCGGAAATTTAAATATGTTATAATTATTAACGTGACGAGAGTTAGTAATTATGGGAAACTTGTTGAATATTACTAATGAGCATAGTAATATATTATATTGGTTATATTGAATGTCATAAGTGAATTAAATGACTATTTCGGAAATTTAAGTTTGGACGTGCCCGTGTCACGTCGGGACAAATTTTGTTAAATAAAAAGTGAATATTTTATAAGTTGTCCGTATGGTCGTTTTGAGTGCGCCAACGCGTCCGGAAGGGTTGAGATAGTCAGAAAAGTGTACCCGGAGGTTTGGTTCGGGTCTCGGGGTGTTTTTAGGCCTAATTAGTGACCCGGGAGGGCATTTTGGTCTTTTTCCAAAATAGGATAATTAAACCCACGAATTTTAGCAGCCTTTATCAGCTGGTTAGACTAGCCATTTAGGGTTAGAACATTCAGAACCCTAAGACGGCCATTGGAGAAGAGAGGAGAGACCTTTCAAGGTGATTCAAGGCCAAAACACCTCCGTTTGCACCGCCGTCACCACCACCGCGTAGATCGCGAGGAGGAGAACACAACCACACCAAAATCAACAGGAAATCAGACTTCTGAAAATCCCAGGCAAGTGTTTAACTTGCGTATTTCGTTAGTGCAATGTTCATATTAGTTTAGGATTAATTAGGAATGTAATCCATGTAAGAAAACCCCAAATTTTGATAGGAAATTGCATGTAGAGAAGATTAAAATCTTATGCTGGAAACTCTTGATGATATAGATGTATTACCCACGAATTTTGATGTTATATTAGGAAGAAATTCTGGAGAGAAACTGAATGGAATTATAGTTATGAAAACTTTAGGGTTCTTGATGTTTAGATGAGATTTTGGGTTGTTTAACCATGATTAATGATGTATACACGCATGCTAAACGTTAAAAACGTCTGGAATTATGTTAGTATGTTAGTAGCAGACTTTTGGGTCGATTATTATTGGAAAATATGGTTATTGATGATGAGTTTTGATGAATTCCGTCACTGCAGCTTCTGCAGAATTTTTGCCCAGACCTGCTTGATCGATCGATCGAGCCTAGAGCATCGATCGATCGAAGGTTCGATAGATCGAGCCCCAAGCTTCGATCGATCGACCCCTCCTGGCAGACTCCTATTTCCCTTGTTTAATTAGTTAACTTAAGTTTATCGTGAAATAATCTTTGGGCATCGTAAATAAAATAATTTGGGAGACATTAAGGACCAGTAGGGTATATGGATAAATGTTAGAACCCTTAATCTTCAACGAGAATGGTAATTATGAGTTATTTACTTTAGGTTGGTAGATTTATGAATTTAAAGGGTGAGGTGCGTAAGAGAGTCACGTTGGAATCAAATAAAGTCACGTACTGAATTTCAGATTGGTGAGGATATAATCCATGAGTGTTAGGCAATAAGGGAGAAACCCTTCGAGTTAAGGTTAGGAATGAAACCGTATGCGTAATTCTTTAAATGTGAAATTAAGAATAAACGGTATAATTACGGGTGATGAGAAGAACCTATATTAATATGATAAAATGGTATATTTATATGATTGTGTGTACATATATTATATACATGTGAAAAACATACCGCGCTACTTGCTATCCTTGAGGTTACCGCGCTGGGACAGTCTTATCTCGATGGGACCTTTATGGGGGATATTGACTTGTACCCTAGAAGATAGATATCCTTGGTACAGGCTATCGAATTGATAGTTCAGAGGGTCCTAAGAGACGCGAGTATGTGCCATCCTCTAAGAGACTTGGAATCTATGCTTCGCCTCGATATTGTTTGTATATGTGTTAATACAATTCGAGAGTGATTCCGAATTTGTATTCCCCTTGATTTGAGTGGTATGGGGTTTGGATAGTGGAAGTATGCATGCACCATAGTTATTCGGGGTGCTGTTATATATATATTATACGAGTAGATAATATATATATATATGGGATTATGACAATTGAAAATGTCTACTGCATGTGATAGTAGAACATAGTTGTTAACGCATATTATTAAATACTTATATCGAAAAGTGTAATATGTCACTGGAAAACTTTATCGTTTTTATAAAGTTAAAAATAGGGAATTTTGGTTACAAATTGGAACATCTTTTAAAAAAAAAAATGGAATCGCGTATTGTAAATCTTTCGGGTAATCTAAGTTAAGTTAAATCTTTTAGAAAGCCAAGTGCGATAGTTGATAAATGAACCGTTGGGAAGGTTAGTGCGATAGGTGTGCACATTAGAAGAGAGGTGAGTATTTTCTCAAGAGAGAGACGCACTAATATGATTTGCATTGGCCTGTATCAATTTAAATACTTGCTAAACGTATTTTAAATCAAACACACTTTCGGGCTCTGACCCGTTTCTTTTTCTCTCTCTCTCTCTCTTGTATATATATATGTATATTTTCAGGTGCCCAGCCACATGGGCGTCTTGCTTAGGATCCCTTGAGAAGAACTAGCTGCAGCTTAGGTGGGAGTTGCAGGTCACTTGAGTAGACGGCTTCTGTTATTGACTCCACTCTTATTACTCTCATTTATTGGGCACGTGTCGCCCTTTTCATCATTTCATTTGTTGTTGGGATTTTGTATTTCATTTATTTCCAGTATTGTTCTATGGGATTTATTCAGGATGGACTTGTGGTTTTAGTTCCATTTGTTGACATTCGATTGACGAATGTATTATGTTATTTGGTTTATTGTGGTGTGATTCTTTATTGTAGAAATGTTGTTTTAATTAAAATAAATCTTTTTCTTTAATTAAAATTTGGAAAGTTTTGTATGGAAAATATTTTGGCACTTAGCTTAATTATTTAGGGTGTTAAATTGTAAAATTATTTTTATCGACAGTGATGTTGAGAATGAACCAACTGTTTACCTTGATTTAATTTAATAAAGGAGTGATCGCCCGGTATTTAATTAGGCTGGGTGTCACAGGTGGTATCAGAGCATCAGGTTCTAGTGTCCATAGGATCTGTACGGCTTGTCTTCGCTTTCAGCTTAACGTTATTGCTATAGAGCCCTATTTTTAGGACTGTTGTATTCTTGCTTTTACGTTTAAGTCTTCAGCTATTCGAGATTTGTTGATAACTGTAGACTAATAAACTTGTTCACGTTTCAGATGCCTTCGAGACGTGCTTCGAAAGATAGGCGTGCCCAAGCCGAGCAGCCAGCAGCTCCGGCACCAGGCACAATGAATGCGAATGAAGTAGCCGCCATTATCGCTCAGGCGGTGAATGCCGCGATAGCGGTGATTCAGCAGGCTCCACCCCAGGTTCAGGCGGTGGCACCAGTACCAGCACAGCTTCCATCCGCATGGGAGAGGGTTCGGGATGCTTTTCAGAAAGCGCATCCCCCTGAGTTTTCTGGTAGCTCCGATATTGTTACTGTCAGCCGATGGAAGAAAGACATCCAGCGGCACCTCCGTATGTATGTGTGCACTGAAGTGCAGAAGCAGCTATTGACTTCTTTCAAGCTGGTGGGAGCCGCATTAGAGTGGTGGGAGTCCACTACTACTTTGGAGTAGAGGGACACGATCCCTATTCAGTTGTTCTGGGAGCGGTTTGACCGCAAGTATTTTCCACCCGCAGTGCAGACTGAGATGAGGCGGAAATTACTAAATATGAAGCAGGAGAACCTTACTGTAGCTGAGTATGAGGAGGAGTTCACGAGGATTCTCACTATCGTGCCGGATGAGGCACCCATTGAGGGCAAGAAGATTTTGTTGTTTGTCGAAGGGTTAGCTTGGAGGATCCGTCAGCACCTTATTGGAAACCTATCCCTGAGTACTTTCACTGATGTACTCAATGCAGCGTTACTACACTGCCAGGATCACCACTTCCATCTTCAGGGAAGCAAGAGAGCAGGAGAGTCCAGCCAGCAGGGCAGGACCGAGGGTAATAGTGCCGGTGGGGCACCAACTCATGGACAGACTCGTCAGCACGAGCAGAGTTCCCATCAGGGGGACCCTGCTAAGCGATTCCGTTCAGGTGATTCGAGGCAGGGATTCGAGGGTTTCAGGCAGGGCCATCAGGGCCAGCCTACTCAGCAGGGCCAGCAAGGCCAACACCGACCACAGGGACAGCAGCAGGGCCAGCAAGGCCAACAGCGTGCACATCAGGGACAACAGGGCCAGTGGCGTGGAGGTAACGGCCAGCAGGGCCGTGGACAACATGGTCAAAGGGGCGGTAACTTCAAAGGCAGGTGCTTTGGGTGCGGCAAACATGGCCATAGGCGCCAGGATTGCCCAGAGGGCGATAGGGCCCCACAGCAGCAAGGAGCCCGTAATGAGCCGCAGAGACCACTTTTCCCACCTGCCCTCCCAGCTCCAGCCCAGGTGCCAGCCCTACCAGCCATTCCAGCAGCTCCAGTGCAGCAGGGGCAATTGCAGTATGGACGTGTCTATAACGTTCACCAGGCAGCAGCTCCACAGGCACCACCCGCGATTAGAGCTGTCAACGGGTCGTGTTAACGGGTTAACGGGTCGTGTTAACGGGTTAACGGGTGAAAACACCCTTAACCCGTACACGATCCGTTAAGACTAACGGGTCAAATGATAATACCCAAACACGACCCGTTAATATTAACGGGTACACGACCCGAACCGTTAACACCCGTTAATATTAACGGGTCTAAACGGGTAACGGGTGGGTGACCCGTTAATACCCGTTAGTACCCATTAATACCCATTAGTACCCGTTAGTACCCGTTAATACCCATTAGTACCCGTGTAATATTGGTTCGGGTCACACGACCCAATAAAATACGTTACCACTAACGGGTGATAATGGGTATAAACGGGTTTAATCGTGTAAGAGTACAAACCCAAACATGACCCGTTATGATAACGGATCTACCGTGTTGAACCGTTAATGACCCAAACCCGATAAGACTAAACCCATTAACTTATAATTTCGTGTCGTATCGTGTCGTGTTATCGTGTCGTGCCTCATTTTGCCAGGTCTACCCGCGATTGAGGGTATGTTTCCTATCCATGGTACTATGGGTAAAGTTTTGTTTGATACGGGGGCAACGCATTGTTTTATAGCTACGCATTTTGCGAAGTCCTTAGGGTTGTTAGCCACAGCAGAGAGCACTGTGACGTGTGTCGACTCACCACTGGGGAGTGGGTCACTTATATTCTTTATATGCCGGGGAGTAGGGGTAGAGATTGGTAGCTTGGTATTACCTGCAGACATGCTAGTCTTAGACATGCACGAGCATGATGTGATTATTGGTATGGATTGGCTCGCATCTTATAGAGCCATGATTGATTGCTTCGGTGGGAGCATTATTTTTGCCATTCCGGGGCAAGAGATGTTTGTAGTGGCGATGCCTCGCCCAGAGGGAGGTTCGACCGCTCATTTATATTACATTGAGGAGGATACCTCTAAGGAGGTTGTGATTCCTTTGGATTCGATCCCAGTTGTTAGGGAGTATTCCGATGTGTTTCAGGAGATACCAGGCCTACCGCCCAGTCGTGAGATAGACTTCGTTATAGATTTATTGCCAGATACGAGACCTATAGCACGCGCACCGTACCGTATGGCTCCGGCAGAGATGCGAGAGCTACGAGATCAGATAGAGCAGCTATTAGGTCAGGGTTTCATTCGTAGGAGTACCTCACCTTGGGGCGCTCCAGTCTTATTTGTAAAGAAGAGAGATGGTTCACTGAGATTGTGCGTGGACTACCGGGAGTTGAACAAGGTCACGATACGAAATAAGTATCCGTTGCCTCGAATCGATGATCTATTCGACCAGTTGAGGGGAGCAACTTTCTTTTCAAAGATAGATCTGAGGTCGGGGTACCATCAGTTACGGATTAGAGAGCAGGATGTTTCCAAGACTGCCTTCTTGTCGAGATATGGGTCCTATGAGTTCAGGGTGATGCCGTTCGGACTCACAAATGCCCCAGCCGTTTTCATGGACTTGATGAACCGAGTATTCAGAGAGTTCTTGGATCAGTTCGTCATCGTTTTCATAGATGATATCTTGATATATTCACACTCCGAGGAGGAGCATGCCGAGCACTTGAGGCAGGTCCTTCAGACTCTACGAGGGCATCAGTTGTATGCTAAGTACGAGAAGTGTGGATTCTGGTTGCGAGAGGTACAATTCTTGGGCCATGTTGTTTCTGAGCAGGGGATAGCAGTTGACCCGAGCAAAGTGTCAGCAGTGAGGGAGTGGGGACAGCCCACGACACCGATGGAAGTGCGTAGTTTCTTGGGGTTAGCCGGATACTACAGGAGATTCATTCGGGGATTCTCCAAAATAGCGGGTCCATTGACGAATCTGACTCGCAAGGGGGTACCATATGTTTGGGACGACGGTTGTCAATTGGCTTTCGATGAGCTGAAAGACAAACTTACTTCAGCGCCAGTCCTTGCGTTACCGAAGCCGGGTGTGGAGTACCTGTTTTACACCAATGCGTCTTTACGGGGACTTGGAGGTGTGCTTCAGCAGGAGGAGAAGGCTATAGCTTTTGCTTCCCGCAAGCTTAAGCCGCATGAGAAGAATTACCCCACCCACGACCTGGAGTTAGCAGCGGTTGTCTTTGCATTGAGAATTTGGAGGCACTATTTATTGGGCGAGAAATTCCGTTTGTTCACAAACCATAAGTCACTACAGTACCTGTTCACTCAGCGAGAACTGAATATACGTCAACGCAGATGGCTAGAGTTTGTGAAGGACTACCAGTTCGATATACAATATCATCCGGGGAAGGCCAACGTAGTTGTTGATGCGTTGAGCCGTAGACCGGTAGACGATGTAGCGGACGTCTGGAAGGCAAAGTGGAAGGAGTTGGGTCACCAGGACGCAGTGGCACGTTCTTTCATATCCGTGATGTCAGTCACGCCCGAGATTGTTACGAGGGTGATACAAGCACAGACCACCGACCCGTTTTGTCAGGAGCAGATTGTACGACTTCTAGCCGAGGGTACTGAGTCCTATTCTGTTAGTTCTGATGGAGGGTTGCGGTTTAATGGGAGATTAGTAGTTCCAGAAGGAGCGGAGTTACGTCATGAAGTGATGACTCATTCTCACGGGTCCCGATTTGCAGTACATCCGGGAGGTGACAAAATGTACCAGGACATGAGGCGTCAATACTGGTGGAGTGGGATGAAGAAGGACATCGTCGAGTTTATGTCCAAGTGTTCTACCTGCCAGCTGGTGAAGGTGGACCACCAGAAACCGTCGGGATTGCTTCAGCCGTTGGAAGTACCCGGGTGGAAGTGGGAAAGTATTTCCATGGATTTCATTACAGGGTTGCCTACATCACAGCGGGGCCACGATTCCATCTGGGTGATTGTAGACCGTTTGACCAAGGTGGATCATTTTCTGCCAGTGAGGACAGATTATACCACGGGTCAGTATGCCCAGATGTTCATCGCTGAGATTGTCAGATTACATGGGGTGCCCCTGAATATTGTGTCAGATGGAGACAAGATTTTTGTGTCACGTTTCTGGGAAAGCTTTCAGGAAGCTATGGGTACAGATTTGAGACTGAGTTCAGCTTACCACCCACAGACAGATGGACAGACAGAGCGTACTAATCAGATGTTGGAAGATATGCTACGCATGTGTGTTCTCGATTTCGGAGGAGGTTGGGAGCCACACCTTCCACTGGTAGAGTTTGCTTATAATAACTCCTATCAGTTTACGATTGGCATGGCTCCATTTGAGGCGCTGTATGGCAGGCCTTGTCGTTCTCCAACTTGTTGGCTCGAGGTGGGGGACAACAAGTTGCTAGGACCAGAAGTGATTCAGGAGACCTCCGCGAGGATTGAGATAATCAGGAGTCGTATTCGGGTAGCCCAAGACAGACAGAAGCTACGCTGATGCGAAACGGTTCTTCCGGGAGTTTAATGTGGGAGATCAAGTGTTGTTGCATGTATCTCCCATGAAGGGGGTGATGAGGTTCAGGAAGAAGGGAAAATTGGCTCCGAGGTACGTAGGACCATTTCCCATCATCGAGAGGATTGGGCCGGTAGCATACAGGTTGGGATTACCAGAACATTTACACCGCATCCACGATGTATTCCACATCTCGTCGTTGAGACGATATCTTCGGGATGATATGGCCCATACTCACATTGCGATAGATGAGATTGACTTACAGTCTGATAGCTCATACGAAGAGAGACCAGTGACTATTCTAGACTACAGTGAGAGGAGATTGAGGTCTAAAATAGTTCCACTTGTGCGAGTCCAGTGGGAACATCATAATGTGGAGGAATCCACTTGGGAGCGTGAGGCAGATATGCGCGAAAGATACCCAGAGTTGTTTTTACCAGGTATACCTTATTCTTCGAATTTCGGGACGAAATTCCGTTATTAGGGGGGAAGTATGTAATACCCCGTATTTTCATGCTATATTAATTTGGGGATTTATTAAATTTAATGTGACGATTTATTTAATAAAAATTCGGAAATTTAAATATGTTATAATTATTAACGTGACCAGAGTTAGTAATTATGGGAAACTTGTTGAATATTACTAATGAGCATAGTAATATATTATATTGGTTATATTGAATATCATAAGTGAATTAAATGACTATTTCGGAAATTTAAGTTGGGACGTGCCCGTGTCACGTCGGGACAAATTTTGTTAAATAAAAAGTGAATATTTTATAAGTTGTCCGTATGGTCGTTTTGAGTGCGCCGACGCGTCCGGAAGGGTTGAGATAGTCAGAAAAGTGTACCCGGAGGTTTGGTTCGGGTCTCGGGGTGTTTTTAGGCCTAATTAGTGACCCGGGAGGGCATTTTGGTCTTTTTCCAAAATAGGGTAATTAAACCCACGAATTTTTGCAGCCTTTATCAGCTGGTTAGACTAGCCATTTAGGGTTAGAACATTCAGAACCCTAAGACGGCCATTGGAGAAGAGAGGAGAGACCTTTCAAGGTGATTCAAGGCCAAAACACCTCCGTTTGCACCGCCGTCACCACCACCGCGTAGATCGCGAGGAGGAGAACACAACCACACCAAAATCAACAGGAAATCAGACTTCTGAAAATCCTAGGCAAGTGTTTAACTTGCGTATTTCGTTAGTGCAATGTTCATATTAGTTTAGGATTAATTAGGAATGTAATCCATGTAAGAAAACCCCAAATTTTGATAGGAAATTGCATGTAGAGAAGATTAAAATCTTATGCTGGAAACTCTTGATGATATAGATGTATTACCCACGAATTTTGATGTTATATTAGGAAGAAATTCTGGAGAGAAACTGAATGGAATTATAGTTATGAAAACTTTAGGGTTCTTGATGTTTAGATGAGATTTTGGGTTGTTTAACCATGATTAATGATGTATACACGCATGCTAAACGTTAAAAACGTCTGGAATTATGTTAGTATGTTAGTAGCAGACTTTTGGGTCGATTATTATTGGAAAATATGGTTATTGATGATGAGTTTTGATGAATTCCGTCACTGCAGCTTCTGCAGAATTTTTGCCCAGACCTGCTTGATCGATCGATCGAGCCTAGAGCATCGATCGATCGAAGGTTCGATAGATCGAGCCCCAAGCTTCGATCGATCGACCCCTCCTGGCAGACTCCTATTTCCCTTGTTTAATTAGTTAACTTAAGTTTATCGTGAAATAATCTTTGGGCATCGTAAATAAAATAATTTGGGAGACATTAAGGACCAGTAGGGTATATGGATAAATGTTAGAACCCTTAATCTTCAACGAGAATGGTAATTATGAGTTATTTACTTTAGGTTGGTAGATTTATGAATTTAAAGGGTGAGGTGCGTAAGAGAGTCACGTTGGAATCAAATAAAGTCACGTACTGAATTTCAGATTGGTGAGGATATAATCCATGAGTGTTAGGCAATAAGGGAGAAACCCTTCGAGTTAAGGTTAGGAATGAAACCGTATGCGTAATTCTTTAAATGTGAAATTAAGAATAAACGGTATAATTACGGGTGATGAGAAGAACCTATATTAATATGATAAAATGGTATATTTATATGATTGTGTGTACATATATTATATACATGTGAAAAACATACCGCGCTACTTGCTATCCTTGAGGTTACCGCGTTGGGACAGTCTTATCTCGATGGGACCTTTATGGGGGATATTGACTTGTACCCTACAAGATAGATATCCTTGGTACAGGCTATCGAATTGATAGTTCAGACGGTCCTAAGAGACGCGAGTATGTGCCATCCTCTTAGAGACTTGGAATCTATGCTTCGCCTCGATATTGTTTGTATATGTGTTAATACAATTCGAGAGTGATTTCGAATTTGTATTCCCCTTGATTTGAGTGGTATGGGGTTTGGATAGTGGAAGTATGCACGCACCATAGTTATTCGGGGTGCTGTTATATATATATTATACGAGTAGATAATATATATATATATGGGATTATGACAATTGAAAATGTCTACTGCATGTGATAGTAGAACATAGTTGTTAACGCATATTATTATATACTTATATTGAAAAGTGTAATATGTCACTGGAAAACTTTATCGTTTTTATAAAGTTAAAAATAGGGAATTTTGGTTACAAATTGGAACATCTTTTAAAAAAAAAAAATGGAATCGCGTATTGTAAATCTTTCGGGTAATCTAAGTTAAGTTAAATCTTTTAGAAAGCCAAGTGCGATAGTTGATAAATGAACCGTTGGGAAGGTTAGTGTGATAGGTGTGCACATTAGAAGAGAGGTGAGTATTTTCTCAAGAGAGAGACGCACTAATATGATTTGCATTGGCCTGTATCAATTTAAATACTTGCTAAACGTATTTTAAATCAAACACACTTTCGGGCTCTGACCCGTTTCTTTTTCTCTCTCTCTCTCTTGTATATATATATATGTATATTTTCAGGTGCCCAGCCACAGGGGCGTCTTGCTTAGGATCCCTTGAGAAGAACTAGCTGCAACTTAGGTGGGAGTTGCAGGTCACTTGAGTAGACGGCTTCTGTTATTGACTCCACTCCTATTACTCTCATTTATTGGGCACGTGTCGCCCTTTTCATCATTTCATTTGTTGTTGGGATTTTGTATTTCATTTATTTCCAGTATTGTTCTATGGGATTTATTCAGGATGGATTTGTGGTTTTAGTTCCATTTGTTGACATTCGATTGACGAATGTATTATGTTATTTGGTTTATTGTGGTGTGATTCTTTATTGTAGAAATGTTGTTTTAATTAAAATAAATCTTTTTCTTTAATTAAAATTTGGAAAGTTTTGTATGGAAAATGTTTTGGCACTTAGCTTAATTATTTAGGGTGTTAAATTGGAAAATTATTTTTATCGACAGTGATGCTGAGAATGAACCAACTGTTTACCTTGATTTAATTTAATAAAGGAGTGATCGCCCGGTATTTAATTAGGCGGGGTGTCACATTCATTTCCTCATGGGCTTCAAAAAGTGAATCACGATCTACCTGTAACTGTACATTCAAAATGGCACTCTCCACCTCCAAAGAGGTCACCTTCTCAAGTGCACCATTAAAGTCTTCAACTGCTTTAGATAGTTGGTTATTTTTTTCCCAACAATTCCCTTTTTAAAACAACAATTTGTTCCTCCAAATTAACCTTTGGTTGATCTTTTCCCTTCTTTTTCTTTGGAGTCACAATATTTTTAAGGGGAATATTCCAACCATGTGAAAACTCATTGTCATTAATATCTTTAGCAACTTTTTCTGATGATGAATCAACATGTATAGGACTTTCTGTAGAAATGTTCAAAGAGTAACTTGGCCCTTCAAACTGAGATTCCTTTTGTACAGAACTGTCCTTACAAGCTGTTTACTTGTAGCCTGCTTCAAAGTTGCTGTTGCGATGTCATTCTTCACAAACCAATATTTCAAAGAAGACCTCAGGAATTTTGGAGTCTTATCTTTAAATTCTTCAACAGGAGAAATAATTTCAAATTTCTCACATGCCCAATACTGTGATCATACAAAAAATAAAATGATATTAATAATTGTATTACCTAGGGATTCATAATGGAAAGTACAAGTGATTTGTTCAAAATACAAGCAAAATTAAACGTGTACTTTGCAAATTTTACAATTGCATATTGACAGTACACGTGATTTTTACAAAGTTCACGTGTACTTTGTCAATATAAGTTCACATGTACTTTCTAAACTACATTTATAGTATTGACAAAAAATATAACAAGTGTATTTTGAAAGTACACTGGTTATATTTACAAAACATAGTACACGTGTACTTTGTAAAATATAAGTCTACTTTCACGTGATATAAGACGTGTATTTTCAAAATACACGTTAAATTATCACGTGTATTTTGAAAATACAAGTGAAAATATCACGTGTATTTTGAAAGAACAAGAGAAAATATCACGTGTATTTTGAAAATACACTTATACTTTATAAAGTACACTTGTATTTTACAAAGTACACGTGTACTATGTTTTGTAAATATATCCAGTGTACTTTTAAAATACACTTATTATATCACGTTTATTTTCAAAATACACGTGAAAATATCACGTGTATTTGGAAAATACACATGATATTTTCAAAGTACACGTGAGTATTGGAATGTAAATTTTGAAATATCAAGATGTTTTTTTGCTCACCAGTAGGAAAATGATACATCCAGTAACTGTGCTAGGTTTTGAACTTGCTGATTTGTCAAGTGAATGTACGAGAAACTCATGCACAACAGATGCCCAATCATACTTATTCATTTCCTCAATATTATCGATGTATTTCAACCAAAATTATCCAAGGGTGAAGTTTGAGTTGGAGAAAAACAACGTGTTCAAGAAGTGAAGACACATAATTTTTACAAAATCGACAATGCCTTCATCTGTCTCCAATTCAACTGATTTCTTCAAACCATTCAATATTTCTGACTTTCCTATTCTTTTTGCGAAGTATCGTGCTTGTAATTCAGATTTTTGAGCAGTATTCGATCGTTTTTTCAGTTCTATTGATTTTAAACCCTCAACCGGTGGTATGCCAAATATTTCACTTATATCTATTGGCATTATTGGAATCCTACTCTTCATACAAAAACTTTTGATTTCCGTATTGTACAGCTGAATAATTGATGAAATATTTTTATTCGTCTTCCTGTAGTCCACTTCTACTACTTTCTTACTATAGTAGGCATTGAAAAGCTCCCAAAATGGAGTCTTCTTATGAAGTTCAATATGGCTATTGTTTATTTTATTCTTAATCTAATGCAAATCATGGAGAAATCTAACAATATTTGACCGATATTGGTCATTCTTCTTTGCAGGACGTTTACATTTCAATGCCACACTAGAACTAGAACTGGAACTGGATGAAGAACTATCATCAGAACTCCTCTTTTTTTATTTCTTTCCTCTTCTTGCCTTCATCTTCATCCCCATTATATTGATCTATAAACAAAATTTAAATTACTAACCTATAATGATATGTACAAAAAATAAATACATGCGAATTAGAATAAAACATAGACGAAAATAATAAAATACAAGCGTATTTAACAAAAGTACATGCAATATTCTCACAAACAATTTATACAAGTCTCAACAAAATACATTCTAAAGGCGATAATATATATCGTCAGTTTCATGGTAATACCTAACAGAGGTTGTTCGACAAGTCAAAAACCAAGATTCTCTATTCCTAACATATTCAGTAAAGAAGTGATACAATAGCTGCATGCTAAAAGCTCCAACATTATCAAAACCCCTTAAGCAATACTGCTAAATTCGTTTAGCTAAATCCTTCGCTTTCGATTCAGTTACATGAAGCTATTGCACATCAAAAGTACAGTAAATGTCTTCATAGTAGTAGTAGAAACCAAGTAACCTTTTATCTCTATCATTAATACGAAGGAGAAAATGAATTTCATCATCATTAGTACTATTGACTGTCAATGTGAAAGGTTTTGTATTGTTAAGATCTTCGAATGTGCAAGCAACAGTTTTGTAGTTGAACATGCTTGATCGTATGATTCCTAAACAATAACATAACAATACAAAATAGTACACTCATAATACATATTAGTACATGGATATTGGATTGAACAAATTGAATTTCAATGTACGTGTACTTTATGAATTTTTTGCGTGTACTTTTAACAAAGTACACGCAAAAAATGAAAAATTACACGCAATAATACTGATTACAAGCTAATAACATATCATTCAAATGCCGCTGGCGCGGAGCAAAATAACATAGGAAAATATATATTTTATAGAGTACACGTATAAAACATAAAAGTACACACATTAAATTGAGAAATTCAATTTCAATGTGCGTGTACTCTGTGTATTTTGCGTGTACTTTTTGATAGTACACGCAAAATACACATAGTACATGCAAAACAGGGCTTGTACATGTATATATTCCTAGTCCTTGATAAATCCTCGATAAATGATGTATACAGGAGGAAAAGTACAATGATGAAATACATATATCTAACATGCAAAAAGTTTGTTTTGCAATTAAAATGAGGGAAACAAATATATTTTTCCATATCATGAAGAATAAGAATGTGATTTCATCAGTCCATGTGTCTATAAATTTATACATATGAGAACACAAAATACACAAGGACAAACAGGTTATAAGAGATTGTATACATACTTGTTAGTGGTGTTTGGAAGAATTTGATTTAGAATGTAAAATGCTCGGTAGAACTTCAATAATTGGGGTTTGATCGAAGAGAGTTAGAGTTTTTATCGAAGAGAGTTATATTTTTGATCGAAGAGAGTTAGGGTTTTGATCGAAGAGAGATTTCTGACGAAGAGAATTTTTAGCGCTTCGATTTCTGAATAGTGCGTGTTTGTTTTAATTTCGGGCTATTTATATGTTGGACCTAATCGTTTAAAATTTATTGGGCCTAGTTTTTTTGTCCAAAATTGTTAGTCCAAGGACTAGACCGTAAAAGGCCCTAAAAAAAATGGTGTTTGTCTTGTATAGTAGTCTTCAAAAAGTTCAATGATATTTTAGAGAAAGAAAGTAATGAAATAAAGAGATTTCCAACTTGAGAATTATGTTACTCTGATGTCTTAAAATAAGTGTTAATGAGTTAAAAATATTTGATAAGTTGGTGTGTATAACTTAATAAGATCTCGAAAAAATAACACTTGTGAAAATGGAAGGAAATGCGAGTTTGAAAATAAATGGGTAAAATGGTAATTTTACATTAAGAGGAACATTTTTATGTAATAAAATATTGAAAATCGTGTTATACAACTAGTCCTAAATGAAAGTGATTTTAAAATAAAATCAACATAAGTGTAAAAAGGACACAAAACGATGATTTTAATGTGTAACACAAGGTGGGGTGAAACCTCAAATTTTGGCTTCGACCGGTAAAAAATGGAATAATGTGGACATTTGAAAAATATTAAAACACCTTAAATGGACTCAGATGACATCGAGAATAATTAAGAAGGGCCTGGAACCCTAGGGTAAAAGACCTAAAATCACTGGCCAGAACATATGATAGCATAGCTGTCGGTGTGGAGCCTGTTAAAGTGTTCGAATATTTGAATGATTTGAAGAAAAAATAATAAGAAAATTAGAATATGTCAAGAAACGGGTTGTGTGAAAAATATGAGAAAATACAGCCTAACTTGAATGAAATTAATAAATGTTCCGATTAAAGGATAACGTGGAAAAGAAATATAAGAAAAATTAACAATGTCCATGAGGTAAAGGGGATGGTAAAGGGAAATGATCAACGGGTAATTAAGCAACCAAAAGAGGTTTAACCCGTAATTAACACAAGAGTGTAGTCATAAAAGGTTTTCAAAGAAGGATACATATTTTCTAACACGGTGCTTGAGTGTGTTAAAAGCTAATTTTCAAGGAAAATATTAAGCTAAATTGGGTATGAGTAAAGGGGCAATTTCGGTGAAAGAAAGGTTTTTCCTTCAACAAAGGGTATTTATCTAAAGTATTTAACCGGGTGTGTTAAATCAAGAAATAAATTTCAAGTAACGTAAAAATGAGTTCTTTTATAAGATTAAGGTGAATTAATCCGAACAAGTAACATTTTTGGAATAAAAATGGTTTCATGCATAAAGTGTGTGTGTGTGTGTATATATACACACACACACACACACACACACACACACACACACACACACATAAGTAGTTTCATGTGCACGTAGATATTACGTATTAGAGTCTCATTTTTACTGTTCGATTTTATACTGCATTTTTTTTTTCCACTGGGCATTCGGCTCATTCCCTCGTCTTTGTTATGACAGGTTGAGTGTGGTTCCGTAATTTGAGAGCGTTGTCAACTAAAAATCATTTTTATTTTACATTAGTTGCTCTGTATGCTTGGATCCGGGGACACTTCCCATGGGTTCCTCGCATAGTTTGATTTAAATTAGAATGGCATGCTAAACAAGTGAAATGTTAATTAAATAAAACTGGACTAGCAACATTATATAGGTTGTTTCATTTCACTTCACACCTAACTCTAGGGTTGGACTGGGTTGACGACGGGTAATCCATAAATCTGGGCCGAAGCATTACATCATGATCGAAATCTAAATATGTATTCATGGAGTCTTATATCTTGAACACTTAAACACACCCTGTAACGTTAAAAAAAATACAAGAGAGATATAAATGATGAATCCAAAAACTTCTTCCCCCTTTTGTATCTAATGGACAAAGGGAATACCCTAACAAACACAACATCTCAAACCAGTCAATATTAGCAACAAATAATGAAAGATAACACATATGCTAGAAAGAGATGAATAAATATGTAAACACAAAAATATGGATCCACTATACATGTGCAATATTATCAAAAGTAATCCATATTCCAAACACAGTCGGTGATAAACAACCTGTTGATGTAAAAAATTAGATCATATCTAATTATTCAATCACAGATAAAATAAATGAAACAAAGAGTTTTTAAAGTGGTTCAGCCTTATAAGAATGGCCTACGTCCACTGTTATGTTATTGCTGAGTGTTTGGAAATTCTCGATTACAATTCTATCAAGAAATTCCGGTCACTTACAATGAGGATTGTACAATGTATTTATAGCCCTAAGGCTGTAATGTGAAAGGGTAATACATTAAATGATGTACATATGAAAGGGTAATATTGATAGAACTTGTAATCGAGAATTCCCAAACAATCAGCAATAACATAACAGTGGACGTAGGCCATTCTTATAAGGTTAAACCACTTTAAAAACTCTTTGTTCCATTTATTTTATCTGTGATTGAATAATTAGATACGATCTAATTTTTTACATCAACAGAATTGGCGCCGTCTATGGGAAACGACTGGTAACATCATTTTTCATCAAAAACAATTCATCACCAATGGCTGATATTCCAGAATCCAGCAATCGAAACGCTGGAAGCCCTCCAAATCCATCTGCTCCGCCAAATATTCCAAATCTGGCTAGAATAATGATTAATCTGGCTCAGGGCCAGACCGTCATGCAAGAAACTATGCGACAACTCATACAAACCCTCCATGGCGGTGCACCAACCCATTAAGGACTGCGAAGTATTCAAAGAAATACCCGTGCACCTTCTTCGTGTACTAGGCGTACCAATTCATATCGCAATGAGGAATCTGAAGATTTTTCTTATCAACCTGGACGAACTTCATCTGTACGAGCCACAGATACTGAACAACGTATCACTCTTTCTCCAGAAAGGACTAGTGCGCTAGAGAGGTTAAGCAGGGTATCTCCTTTCGATCAATTAGGTCCTAAGAGGAGCAAAAGTCATACTAGAGCCCCATCGAGGAGTTTTCGACGACCATCAGACTTAAGGGAAGGATCTGCCCAGTCGCGACCAGCTGCTCGTCAAGAGAGATCCCAGGAAGCCACATCAATGCGATCAGTTGCTCGAACCAATAGGCCCGAGGAAGGGAATGATGCATGGAAAGGCTCTATTCAAAGGCTGGAGGATAAATTAG
Source organism: Sambucus nigra (assembly GCA_949130495.1). NCBI lineage: Eukaryota > Viridiplantae > Streptophyta > Magnoliopsida > Dipsacales > Adoxaceae > Sambucus > Sambucus nigra. The sequence goes on along the minus strand of OX422216.1, from coordinate 93,889,086 downwards.
GGGAAATGGCTAAGGCCAAGAACCCTCTACAACGAACCTTTATTCGAGGAACACCTTTTGTCCAGGCCATTGTAGATTTTCCAACACCATCAAAGTTCAAAGCACCTGTTGTGACCCCCAAATATGATGGAAAGACTGATCCTGTCCTTCATATAGAACAATACCAAGCTACATCCGACATCTATGCTATTCCAGATGAGATGAGATGCAGGGCATTCTCGGGAACTCTTACAGGATCTGCTCAAATATGGTATAATAATCTTCCTCGGGTTAAGATCTCAACTTTTCTTCAACTGGCCGAGTTATTCATTGGGAATATATGTTTTGGGGCAAAGCCAGTTAAACGAGTAGCACATTTTTTAAGTGTTAGAAAAAAAGATGGTGAGAGCACAAGAGATTATATAACTCGTTTTAATAACGAGAAACTCGAAGTCATTGATTATGAGGAGAAGACGGCGATTAACGCCTTGATGAGTGGACTACTACCGAATAAGTTGTACTACACTTTGGCCAAAGATCCACCTAGAACCATGTCGGACCTGATGGGAAAAGCGGCCAAGATTATGAATGCCGAGGAGGCTATGGCTGCGAAGAAGAATATGGATGCCAAAGAAACAAAGGTGGAAGGTTATAAAGCTAAGAAGAAAGAGCATAAGAACAATGGTAATGACAAACATTCAAAAACTAGGTCGGTATGGGACGTAATGAAGAAATTTGATAATTATACTCCTTTGAAGAAGGATATCAACCATGTTCTAGAGGAAATCAAGAACAACGAGGAATTAAATTGGCCAGAGAAAATGAAGGCAGACCCTGACAAGAGGAATAAGGCGAAATATTGCGAGTTTCATAAAGATCATGGCCATATGACCAAAAATTGCATAGCTCTTCAGAATGAGATTGAAACACTCATCAAACGAGGAAAACTGGCAAAGTATGTTGATCGTGGAAGCGAAAGAAGAAACAACGACCGAACAAGAGAGAGGTCTAGATCTCCTCGTCGAGCAGAGGAGAACAAGAAAAGAAACCATGAAGTTGATCCCAAAGATGACCCCGATCTTCCCAAGTGACCAAGGCAGCCAGAACGAGAGGTATTTTCAATACGCTTTGGGTCATTTGACTGTAATGTTATAATAGGTGGAGATGCAGGAGGAGGAGACCTTACTGCAGAGAGAAAAGCTTACCTCTGCGAGGCTCAAGCTTGCTCGTACATTCAACGAATAAATCTAGCTGAGGATGATCGCCCGAGAAAGGTGAACAAAGAGAAATTGGTCATTGGTTTTTCAAAGAATGACCTCGCAGGAGTTTTGTATCCTCATGATGACCCATTGGTGATCAAAATGAGGATGAAGGAAGTAATAATTTCAAGAGTACTGGTCGACAATGGTAGCTCGGCAGACATCATGTTCTACTCGTGCTTCGATAGTTTAAATCTAAAGCTATCTCAATTGGAACCTTATCATAGACCCCTCATCGGTTTTGCTAGCGAGAAAGTATTTCCACTTGGGACGATCAAGTTGGATATATTCATTGGTACGTGGCGTTCTTGTCGAACATAAAGAATACGCTTCTTCGTGATGGATAAGAATGTTCAATCATCATACAATATCATCATGGGAAGAGTAGGATTAAAGAAGTTCGAGGCTGTACCATCTACAGTGCATCAATGCCTAAAATTTCCAATAAATTTTGGAGTAGGAGTTGTGAAAGGTGATCAAAAAGTAGCTTGGGAATGCTATTATTCATCCGTCGAGCAAGAGGAACTGGAAGAATCAAGGAGAAAGACTACTACCTATCAAGTGGATGAAGGTGTAGAAATTGAAACATTGGATCCTAGAGATGAGTCTCAACTCATAAAGGGTCAAGTGGTGAAAGCTACTGAAAACATCATTCTGGACGACGAGCACCCACTACACCAAATCTTCCCATTTGTCAAGGTCATTGACCTTGACAAATCCAACTTGTCAAGGTCAATGACCGTGACATTTCGAGGCGAGATAACTTTTTTTGTCACGGTCGTGTCAAGGTCAATGACCGTGACACGTTTGTCACGGTTATAAACCGTGACAAAGCAGTGACCCCTCTTGCCCAGAATTGTCACGGTCAATGACCGTGACAATTCTGGGTAGAATTTAAAAAAAATCTACTGGGTAGTATGGCCACTGCTAGAGCCCAGCAGTATATTTGTACCTGTTATAGCAACGTTGTACCTGTTCCAAACATCATATATCCAACACAAACTAAAGATAATGCAAATATATATTCATGACGATATAATCCAAATATTCAAAGTAAAAATAATATACATGACGATATAATCCAAATATAATTAAAATGGACAAACTTAAAAATAATGTTACTACATGTCTTGGATAAAACTGAGGAGGTGAGTAGGCCACACGACATACGAATTGACGCACCCACTAATATACGTCGTGCCGCATTGTTCGCGCAACCACAATAGGGAGTTCTCCTTCCCGGGTATGACATGCGTGACGAGCACCCTGGACTCCATCTCTTGAAGCACACGTCCATGGACTATTCCACCCTCGACGATATTCGGGTCCCTCAACCCCTGCCCTATCCGCTGGCCATCAAATACGTCCAATATGAACACGCTCGGCCAACCAAGTGTCGACAATGGTCTGTTGAAGGGCGCCAAATAGGGAAGTGGATCGTCGAAGTACGAACGTGTCGGTGATGAAGCAGCGAGGTCCACATCCTCGTCATCCTGCGCCTCGTCCTCCCACACCTCCTCATCCACAGCCTTCTCCTTCTCCTTCCCTTTCCCTTTCCCTTTCCCTTTACGGTCTCCACCCAACGTACGCTTCATGAATGCATACATATCTTAGACCGTCGCCTCCAAACGGGACAGCTTCACGTCGTGTGAATCCACCGTTCGAGCCAACCCGGTGTCGCTCGTCTCCAATCCGATGATCCTAGATTTGGCCACCCGCGAGCTCACTCCCCTTCTCCTCCCCTTGCGATCAGAGCCAAGCACTTGGCTGAGTGCGTCTGTGGACAAAGATGCCTTGTCGGCGTCAGACTGCGACTCATGCACTTCCTTAAGCTTTGCCTGAAATGACAAAAAGCACATGATTATAAAATAAGTAAACTAAAAAATTATAACGTAATTAAAAATAATTAAACTGTCGGATTACTTACAATCGTGGCCGCGACGCTCGGGGACACCTCCTTGTCCTTCCCCTTCTTTGTCCAAAGAGCCACATAAGTATCGAGCCTATGTGGCTTACCCCCTGGCCCACTCCCTACCCCCTGAAATAAAATAAAGTAAAGTAAAATTAGTATCGGCCCCGCAAAGTAAAATAATGAAGAATAATATATTTCTGTAGTTATAGATAAATTAAATCTTACCTGCATTCTATGCTCCACCTCAGCGTAAGAGGTCCGGCCGGAGTAGTGCACGTCCGTCTTTTTTGCCCGATTTTCCCTCCCCGATTGGCAAGATGCCAATTGTCGATCCTTGATCTCATTGTCAATGAACTTTTGCCATTGTGCCAATGAGATCGGCTCCTTGGGCGGGATGGATCCGCGCCATTGTATAATGGACTCTCGTGTTTTCCCAAAGTACCGTGTCCGCATATTTTTCTTCCACGTCTTGTGTTGCTCCCTCAACTGCTCCAAGACGGAATCACGTAGCTTTGGATCCAAGTTGAATTGTTCCTGTCCAACAAATACAATGTTAGTTGCGAATAAATATAAAAATAAATATAAATATAAATATAAATATAAATATAAATATAAATATAAATATAAATATAAATATAAATATAAATATAAATATAAATATAAATATGAAATTGAAATTGAAATTGAAATTGAAATTGAAATATTCATATAAATATATTACCTGTAGTGCCGCCCAAACAGCTAACTTGAGCTCATATGGCACCTCCTTCCAACTCATAAACCCCGGGCCGATGACCGTCTTTAGCAGCTCGAGGGATCTCGCTAACAGCTCCGACTTGTTCTCGACGGTAATTCCAAATTTTCCATATTTGGGGAGCCTAGGGGCGGAGGAGCCCTCGTCGCCTCCGCTACCACCGAACCCAGACGACATCATCATAAACAGCATCATCATCTTCGCCTTAACATCTGAAGGAGACATTTTTGCTGTAAAAAAAATGTTATTAGTACAGATAAAAAAAATGTTAATAGTACACATACACACACCCCTACCCCACCCGCCACGCACACACGCACACACCTACGCACACACACACACCCCACCCCCACCCCCACCCATATTAAATTATAAAGTAAAAATCTATAAAATTGATGTCTACTTTTAGTGTTGTGTATATATGTTAGTTGATGCCATTATATTTTTAGCCTAATTAGATTCTAAGGTTATCTCAATTTATATTTTTCTTTTTCTATCTAATAATTTTCAACGTAAGAGCACAGTACATAATTCCAAACACGTCCTTTATTTTTTTTTAATTTCGTATCAATTTGGAGTTTTACTGTACATTTTTTTATCTTGAGATTCTATATTATAACGTATGTGTAAGTTCCGTCAATACCATTTCGTTTCAATTTTGTAATATTATGTTTTTTTCAAATATTTTAAAAGTTATTAAATGGATGCCCCACCCCCACCCCCTGCCCCCTCCCCCCGCCATACACATACACACACATATACACATACCCCACCCCCTCCCCCTCCCCCCTCCCCCTCCCCCCGCCACGCACACACGCACACCTACGCACCTATGCGCGCACACACAAGCACACCCCACCCCCACCCCCTCCCCCCACCACGACCGTGACAACTACATATATTGTTTATCAATAAAATTATGACATGAGATAATTATAATTGGAGCATAAATTTCATTATCATAAAGGGATAAATCCAACCAAGTACAAAGATTCTACAAATTAAAGTGAGAATTAAATTTAAGACTTTCTAACAACATGCATGTGTATGGATTCTAACTAATGATATTCCTAAAAACATACAATTGGCAACATTTTGTGAATTTACTAAACTTTATATAATATTATCAAATTCTGTTAAAAAATTATCTAGGGTTTTACCTAATTGAATTAATTTCATGAATAAAATTATTATCAATTTAAATGAAAATATCAATTATTATCCAATATTTTTGAATGAAATATTTATTTTCAATGAAAATATCAATTATTATCCAATTATTATCCAACTATTATCAATTAATTATTTTGAATGTAAATAATATCCAAAAATATAAATGTAAATAATATTCAAAACCCCACCCACCCCCACCCCCACCCCCTCCCGATGTTTATTATTTTCACAATGTTCTTACAATATTTGTTGATGAACTATGTGGGAGTATAACCCATATTGAATTATAAAGTAAAAATCTATAAAATTGATGTCTACTTTTAGTGTTGTGTATATATGTTAGTTGATGCCATTATATTTTTAGCCTAATTAGATTCTAAGGTTATCTCAATTTATATTTTTCTTTTTCTATCTAATAATTTTCAACGTAAGAGCACAGTACATAATTCCAAACACGTCCTTTATTTTTTTTTTATTTCGTATCAATTTGGAGTTTTACTGTACATTTTTTTATCTTGAGATTCTATTTTATAACGTATGTGTAAGTTCCGTCAATACCATTTCGTTTCAATTTTGTAATATTATATTTTTTTCAAATATTTTAAAAGTTATTAAATGGGTACCCCAACCCCACCCCCTGCCCCCCTGCCCCCGCCACACACATACGCACACACCTACACACACACCCCACCCCACCCCTGCCCCCCTCCACCACCCCCTCCCCCACCACACACCACCACACACATATATACACACACATACACACACATATACACATACATATACACACACACACACCCCGCCTTGCCCCCACCCTGCCCCACCCCGCCCCACCCCCTACCCCCACCCTGCCCCACCCCCCACACACGCACACACATACACACATATATATATACACATACACACAAACATATATATAAATGGAAGAGAGAGAGAGAGAGAGAGAGAGAAAATCGACCTGAAAGTAGAGAGAGAGAGAGAGCAGCGTCGAGAGAGAGAGAGAGGGAGGGAACGGCGGTAGGGAAAAAAGAAGGGGATAGGATTTTTGCTGCAAATATTTTCACGGTCGTGTCAAGGTCATTGACCGTGACAAGTATTTAAATAATTATCACGGTAAATGACCGTGACAATTCCGTGACAAGTAAATTTGTCACGGCCTTGTCACGGTCAATGACCGTGACAATTAGTTGTCACGGTCGTGTCAAGGTCAATGACCGTGACATAAAACGCGTGTTTTTTTGTCACGGTCAATGACCTTGACAAGGCTGGCCGGCTGAAAGGTGACAATTTACCCATTTTGGTGTAGTGACCCTGAGCGAACTACTCAAGTAGGTTCGTCGTTGGAAGCCTCATTAAAACAGGAATTGATAACTTTCCTCAGAAGCAGAAAACAAACTTTTGCGTGGAGTCATGAGGATATGCCTGGGATAGACCCAAATTTCTTATGTCACGAACTCAATGTGAATAAGGAGATCAAGCCTGTGAAGCAGAGAAGAAGAGTATTCAGTCCCGAGAAGAATCAAGCAATACAAGAGGAAGTCGAGAAGCTCCAGAAAGCTTGCTTCATTGAAGATGTTAAATATCCAGACTGGTTAGCCAATGTAGTGATGGTAAAGAAGAAAAACAACAAGTGGAGGATATGTGTAGACTTCACCGACCTCAACAAAGAATGTCCAAAGGATCACTTTCCATTGCCCCGAATTGATCAACTGGTCGATGCTACCTCGGGACACGAGCTGCTGAGCTTCATGGATGCATATTCTGGCTACAATCAGATTAAAATGAAACCTGAAGACAGGGAAAGTACTTCTTTCATTACCCCTAGGGGAACTTATTGTTATAATGTTATGCCTTTTGGTTTGAAAAATGCAAGTGCGACATATCAGCGGCTGATGAACAAGGTCTTCGCTGAACAAATCAGTTGCAATATGGAAGTCTATGTTGACGATATGCTGACAAAGAGCAAGAAAGCTGCCGATCATCTAGTTGACTTAAGTCAGACTTTTGATCAACTAGATAAATATCAAATGAAGCTGAACCCGACGAAGTGCACATTTGGAGTACGAGAAGGCATGTTCCTCGGGTACATTGTCAATCAACGAGGCATTGAAGAAAATCCGGAAAAGATCAAAGCTCTATTAGGGCTGCGATCTCCAACGACGAAGAAAGAGGTGCAAAGTCTTACAGGACGAGTAGCAGCACTCAACAGATTTGTATCACGTGCAACTGATAGATGTCTCCCATTCTTCAAGACACTCCGAAAGACTTTTGAGTGGAATGATGAATGTGAGAAGGCTTTTCAAGACTTGAGAAATACTTGGGAGCACCTCCACTGTTATCCAGGCCAGTGATGGGAGAAAAATTATACTTATATCTTGCAGTGTCCGAGAATGCAGTTAGCTCGGCGTTGATCAGAGTGGAAAATGGAGTACAAAAACCAATTTATTACACAAGTAAGGCCTTCCGAGGAGAAGAAATCAAATATCCAAGGCTGGAAAAATTGGTACTGGCGCTAATTGAGGCGAGTAGGAGAATGAGGCCATACTTCCAGGCTCATACCATAGTAGTATATACTGATATGCCATTGAGGCAAGCCCTTCATAAACCAGAAAAATCAGGGAGATTGATGTACTGGGCAATAGAGCTCGGTGAATATGATATAGTTTATGAACCCAGATCATCGCTAAAAGGGCAGGCTGTAGCAGATTTTATAGCAGAGTTCACCTATCCTGATACCCCCGATGAGCAAAAGTTGCTCGCTGATCAACCTGTGGATGTTACAGGATCAACAAACGCAAGCTCAGACCAACTTCAGTTGGTAAAAGGGCAAGTGGATGTTACAGGATCAACAAACACAAGCTCAGACCAACTCCGGTTGGTAAAAGGGCAAGTAGATATTACAGGATCATCAAATTTGAGCTCAGACCAACTCCGGTTGGTAAAAGGGCAAGAAAAGATGATTGACGAAGAGCGAGAAATATCAGGGGAAGATGAAAGGAAGCAACAAATATTTCACCGAGGAACTCTGACAGATCAGAAATTTGAAGACGAGTTACCTATATGGAGGCTATATGTAGATGGCTCATCTTGTACTACAGGATGTGGCGCGGGGATAGTTTTGAGCACTCCGGACGAGGTCGACATGGAATACTCCCTACGTTTCCAATTCAAAGCTTCCAATAATGAAGCTGAGTATGAGGCCATGATTGCAGGTCTTAATCTGGCAAAAATTATGGAGGCGCAGCAGGTTATTGTCTTCAGTGATTCTCAATTGATCGTAAATCAAATGTTGGGAGTATATGCAGTTAGAGGAGAATTAATGATCAGATATCATGCAAAGGAAAAGGAGCTGGTGTCAGAATTTGCTTCTATTCAGCTGGTCAGAATACCAAGAATGGAGAATGCGAGAGCAGACGCCTTAGCTCGATTAGCATCAGCTACTCGTACCGAGCTACAACGAATAATCCCAATTGAAGTTTTAACTGGTCAGAGTATAGATGAAGATCTGACGACGAACTTTATTACCCTTGATTTAGGACCATCTTGGATGGATCCCATCAGGGCATATATTGAAGATGGAGAATTACCAATTGACAAGCTCGCAGCCAAGAAATTGAAGTTTAAAGCTGCTCGGTATGTATTAACTAACGGTATTTTATATAGACGAGGAATTATGGCAGGTTTGCAGAGATGTGTGCATCCCATCGAGGTGAAAGATTTAATTGAAGAGATCCATGAGGGGTCCTGTGGAGCCCATGTAGCAGGTCGGACGCTTTTGCAAAGGGTGATGACGCAGGGATACTACTGGCCGACGATGAGGGCTGATTGTATAGCCTATGCCAAGAAATGTGACAAGTTCCAGCGCTTTTCCTCAATCCGAAGAACTCCACAAGCATTATTGACACCCATAACTTCCCCTTGGCCATTTGCCATGTGGGGAATAGATTTGGTCGGGCCACTACCAACGACCAAAGGAAGGTTCAAATACCTCGTCGTCGCAGTGGGTTATTTTACTAAATGGGTTGAAGCTGAGCCTCTCATTGATATGACGTACGACAAGGTGTACCAATTTGTTTGGAAGAACATCATTTGTCGATATGGTCTCCCTCATGCTTTCATCACAGACCATGGAACACAATTTGATAACGAGGAGTTCGCTGCCTATTGCCATCAGTCAAACATTTTGAAGATCCACTCAGCACCAGGCCATCCTCAAAGCAATGGACAAACTGAAGTGACAAACAGAACGCTACTAAATGGCTTGAAGAAAAGATTGAATGATGCGAAATCAAATTAGATCAACGATCTACAATCAGTACTATGGGCTTACCGAACTACTCCCCGAGTAGCAACCGGAGAATCACCATATATGCTGGCATTTGGAAGTGAAGCTGTTATACCTGCCGAGTTGGGCCTCCCAACACACAGGGTACTGAATTTCAATTCCCCTGTCAGCGACTTAATGAGAAGATTGGATTTAAACATGCTCGAGGAAGTTAGAGAAGAATAAGCCATTAGAAATGCTGCTTATCAACAGCGAACAACTTTGTTTTACAACAAGAGGGTGGAGAAGTGCGACCTGAAAGAAGGAGACTATGTGCTGAAGAAAGTAATTCAAAAGCATAATAAACTGAAGGCAAACTGGCATGGACCATACCGAGTTACAGAAGTTGTTCGACCAGGAACTTACCGAATAGCAACTTTAGAAGGGGAGGAGTTTAAGAATGCATGGAACGCAGAGCACCTACGCAAGTATTATCAGTGATGAATAAAATGAAGATATTCTGCCGAATTCTTTCTTTTTATTGAAAGTTTTTCGGGGAATACTAGTGCTACACACTACTCGGCAAAGCTCAGGCTACTCAATTTTTTTCTCAAAAACGCCAACTAAGGTTGGTCGAGAAACCTATATTCCTTCGGGAAGTAAACCTATATTCCTTCGGGAAGTAAAGCTACCAATATTCCTCCGGGAAGTAAAGCTACCAATATTCCTCCGGAAAGTAAAGCTACCAATATTCCTCCGGGAAGTAAAGCTACCTATATTCCTCCGGGAAGTAAAGCTACCTATATTCCTCCGGGAAATAAAACTTGTATTCCTACGGGAAGTAAAACTATATGTTCCTCGGGAAATAAAAGTATTCCTAAAAATGCCAACTTATGTCGGTTAGGAAGTAAATATATTCTCGAAAATACCAACTTGAGTTGGTCGGGAGGTAAAATTATTTCAAAAAGACTAACTATGGCTGGTCGGGGATAAAAACCCACTAACTATAGTTGGTCGACAAAGAAAATTTATCGACCTTGGTTGGTCGGAAACATTTAAGAAAAAAAATCTACTAACTATGGCTGGTCGGGGATAAAAACCCAATAACAGTAGTTGGTCGACCAGGAAAATTTACCGACCTTGGTTGGTCGAAAACATTTTATGAAAACGAGAAAGTGATCGAGCAACATTTTTTATACTCGTAACTTGTTACTAAGTTGGTCGAGAAACAAAACATTATGTTTGCTAAATGGCTACCACAAATTCAAGCTATTCGACAATAAGTTGATCGACAAACTACCCAATATTGTTATCTTTTTAACAGATACGCATGCACAAATGTAAAGTGTTTTATAATTACAAGACAATGGAAATTAAGATTGCGAACAAAAATGAAAGTCTTTCATTAAAATCAAAAACAAATTACATTGAGAATGAAATGTATACAAATTTATTACATCGATATTCCTATTCTATTGGTCTTTTCCCCTCTGCTTTTGATACAGGTTCCTCGCCAGCAGGCGGATCATTTAAAGCAAGAGGAGAATTTATGAAGTTGAGATCTTCTAACATCCTAATATTCATCACAGAAGGTCGATCTAGTAGATGCTCTGGACGAGTTATCTCGACATTTGAATGGAGATTGTAGTCGCCGAGGTATTTGGAGATCAGACAACGAGGAATGGTCCGAGCAGGGATCCAACTCATAGCCAATTTGAATAGTGGCATGGGTAGGTCGAGCAGCCCAGGATCGTGGTAGTCCCACAGGTAATGACCCTGTTCGAGTTGCAGCACACCTAAGGCATTCAACTAGCCTTGCTTGTAGCCCTCATTATTGGCATTCTGGATACGATCGTCCAAGTGGTAGAGCGCCTCGTTGTACCCAGTCATCTAGAACTCCCTGGGCTATTTATGGAATTGATAGGTCAATCTTTCCAATTGCTCGTGGAGGTTTTTGATGAAGAGTTATTTATTCTCCAGGACAGACTTCTGTGTAGAATGCTGCTCTTCCAGGTCCCTGATCTTCTTTGACATTTTAGCCAACGCCTGGTTCTTCGCCATTAATTGGAAGGCCTGGTTCTCTAAGGCAGATTGAGTCCTCTGTTCCTCGACAGGAATCCGAGCAGCTCTTGCTCGTCCCCGAGGAGCTCTTGCTCGACCACGAGAAGATGTAGAGGGGCCAGCTCTCTTCAATGTCTCCAATTCATCCCTCAAGTTGGCGTTCTCGACCTCCAAGAATGAGAATCCCTCATCAGTCACTGGGATCAAAGCTTTTGAAGTGGAAGCTGCAGACTTCAATTTTGATAACTCTCTTTGCAGGTTGTTATTCTCCTGCTCTAATAATTCATCTATTTGTCTGCACTCCTCGACTTCACCCCTCAGAGTTCTCTCCCTCACATCATAGCCAGCAAAAAGTTTGTCGTATCCCTTGTCGGCAAGGATCTGCTGGTACTTCTTCTCGTACCACTCATGCAAGAGGGCAGTGGATTCTTTGTATTGTTGCTGAAGATCTTCAAGAATGCCTTGGAGATACTCGATCATATCATAATAAACCACATTATTGGACACTGCACGATCAAGCAAGGTCTTCAAGTATTGGTAGGCCTCAACTGCTTGTTCCAAAGCATCTTGGCCGAGGATGTTGACGATTTGTGCTGCACTCAGATCTGTGTGACCAGCCTTAAAATAATCATTGCATTGCCACAACATCTTGGTATCATGAGCAGATAGTAATTCCATCCTGGCCAGAACCTAGTAGAGAAAGAAAAATCAGTAATCAATAAAAGCACCAATAGAGCATGAAGAGGAGACAACAGTATGCAAAAACACAAGTTCAAGTTTTATTATATCATAAAGGTCAGAAGTAAAAGGTTCAGAGTTACATATTCATGGTTACATTTGACAAAAGAAAAATACAAAGAGATACCCGAACAACTCGGGAGGCAGGGACGAGGAAGTAGGTTGCTCGGAGGGAATAGAAAGTTGCTCGGGGAGCGCCAGCAGTTGCTCGAAAGAAGTAATGATTTGCTGAGGTTCCTCGATAGCAGGCTGGATGGCTGGGGGATGATCTCCCATCACCATAGAAGACTCTTCGGAGGCAGCTTCGTCCTCTTCTTAATCTTCAGGAGTTGGAGGGGGACCAGGTATGTGTCACTGGAAGAGCTCAGAAGTTTCATCAACCTTCATCTCCTGAAGAGCTGCGACCCACCCTTCTCTAAAATATTTTAGGCTGCTATATTCTACCTGAGACATCATAGTAGCCAAGCCTTTTTTCCACCCCTTGCCCCAGCCAGTGCTGAAAGACTTCTTCACAGCCAATTTTCTCTTCAACTTCTTCGAGGAAAGCTTATCGGATAGAAGGTTTTCAGCAGTCTTTAATTTATTCTCAACCTCCTCTTTCTGCCGACTTACTTCCCGAAGTTGGATTAATTCTCCCTCAGCAACCTTGAGTTTATTTTCAAACTCCTCAGCATTCTTGAGCTTCCCTTCAAGCTCTTTATTCTTATTCTCCAAAGCATTTACTTTCTTCTCCAACCCCTTGGAGACCTCAACAACTTGAGCCTTCTCCTTCTCGGTGGAGGTAAGTTTCTTCTCCCGAACAGCCTTGGCAGCATCGTACTTCTGACGAGAATCCTCCAAAGACTGCCTCACCCCCATCAAAGCTTCCTCCACACCAGATGAGGAGCTTAAAGCTTTAATAGCTTCATCCTTCTTCAAAATTGTATTGAAGCAGCTCACCAACTGTGAAAAGAAAATGAAAGCAAGTCAGAGACAGATATAGATAGGGAAAGATGAAAAGTTCAAAGCAACAAAACTTACAGAAGCAATATGGCGAGAAGCCAATGATGTAACCATATCCCGAGAAAGGTTCTCCTCAATACCTTGGATCTCGAGAATGATCCAAGTCTTCACCGAGCTCATGGCAGAGTTCGGGGGAACAAAAGTTGGAACACCAGTTCCAGTAGCTGGGGGCTGAGTGATGGTGTCAGCCAAATTGACCGAGGAGCTCTTCTTCAGCTTCCTCGGGGGAGCAGGAATAGATTCAACCAAGGAAGAACTCTTGGTCGGTGATATTACAATCACTTCTCCTGGAGCAGCAGCCTTGCTCGGGGCCACTGGGGGATTCTCTACAACCTTCATAGGGGCAGCCGAGGAAGGTGCATCAACTTTCTTTGTCCCTTCTGGGACATCAATCTTACTTCTTTTAGCCTCTCAAGCACCAGAGGCAGGCTTCTCGAAGAGAGTGGGAGGTCTTCTCTTCTTCATCCTTTCACTTAAAGGAATGTGTGACTCAGGCGAAGAACTGGCAGAAGCTGGTACTAGTTCTACTTCACTTATTACCGGATGGGTAGTAAAAGAGGTGGTGTATCTCTTGTACTGCAGCAAATATGAAGCCGACCTAATGTGCTCGTCGGCAACAGACTGATGCAGACTCCAGATAAGTTTCAAATGACTTATATTAATATCTACCTCCTTTGGACACTTTCTTTTGTTATCAATTACAAATAAATAAGCATTAAAATATCAGTGGCACATTTTATCAAACATAGAGGAAGCATAATTTCAAAATAAATAAAATAAAATAAAAATAACCTATCCCATTGCCATAGGGAGGGCATCTGGGAACTTGATAAACTTTATCTACAGATAAAGGAGCATGTTGCCAATTTTTTATCACAACCCCGTGCTCAAAATAGTCCCTATTGGCATCCGGGAGATTGACTACTAAGGCCCTATTTAAAAATCTAGTTTTTAAATAAAAAATATTATCGCCTACAGCCCATCTATAGCAAAACATGATTTCTGGAATTCCTATGCGAGTTCCATGGATTTGATTTAATCTATGAACCCCATTAACTATTCTCCATGTATTGGGGGCTATTCTTGCAGGAACAACGTCAAAGTATTGACAGAATTCCATACATAAAGGATTGGGTGGAAAAGAAAATCCACACTCAGCAATAAAGAGACTGGGGAACCAATGTCCCTCAGCCAAACGAAAATAATCAGAAGGTTCAGAAAGTTCCTCCAGAAGAACCCATGAAGGAATAGAAAAATCAGAACGAAACTTATCAAGAGATTCAACAGGGTAAACCATGATGAATAAAGGACATGAAGAAGAAGAAAGAAGATCTTACAGAAAAAGAGTGGATCTGTTGACAACGAACGATGAAAAAGATGAACGCACAAGAGAGTAAGACAATGGAAAACTCGAAGATACAAATTTGAAAAAGTAAAAGACGATGGGATTGTATGTGACGCTTAAATACCTTGCCTTGGGAAAAGGAAAAAGTAATGATTACAAAAAGAAACGATTACGCTACCGGCGGCTAGAAGGACAAAAAGAGCGCGGCAATCGAGGCAGTTATAAAAAATTCAAAAAAGCCTGATTCTACGAATTTGGAAAGAGAAATAAATACAAAAGACTCCTAAATTTCAGGATGACCATATAAAACTTCCATGTTCCGAGAAAGAATGTTCCACACTCCTCAAAGTTCGAACTATGAAACATTGGGGGCTTCTGTTGATACAAAATTTAGTCTGCTGACATGGCTCAATAAAGTGAAGACACATGGAAACAACTCACACGCTCCGAGGAACAAGACTACAACGAGGAAGACTGTTTCCCCGAGGAACTCACACGCTCTGAGGAACAAGACTACAACGAGGAAGACTGTTTCCCCGAGGAACTCACACGCTCCGAGGAACAAGAACTCTCCGAGGAACTCTTGAGTACCGAGAAGCTTAGGCGGTCCGAGCAACTCAGGCGGTCCGAGCTGCACCTCAAAAAAAGCATTAATAGCAGGATAACCAACAGTTTGACTGTTCATTAAATGCTTATCATTCAGACGCACACGCTTAAGGGGCATTGAATGTATTACCCTTTCATATGTACATCATTTAATGTATTACCCTTTCACATTACAGCCTCAGGGCTATAAATACATTGTACAATCCTCATTGTAAGTGACCAAAATTTCTTGATAGAACTTGTAATCGAGAATTCTGTAACACCCCAAGACTTTTGAGACTGGGAAATTAAATTTTGAGAAAATAAAATCTAATTAAATTGGAGAATTTCAAAATTTTGGAGTTTAAGTCCAAAAATAGAGGACATTTTAAAGTATTCCGGATGATGATTTTAAGGGTACCACTGATCCCGGAAGGGTCGAGATAGTCAAAATGACTGTCATTGGGTTTTATTTCGGCTTCGGAATGTTTTTAAGTCAGTTTGACTCGAGTTAGAGTAAACGAGTCATTTAAAGTGTGTATTAACATTTAAAATTGGGATTTTGTTTTAAAGGTTTATGAGGCTTACGGATGAAGCCATTTCTCATTTGAGAGAAAGAGAGAAAAAGCCCTAGAGGGAGAAAGAAGAGAGAAAGAAGAAGAAAAGAAGAGGGAGAGGAAGAAAGCTTGGAGTTTCTGGCCCAAAACCGCGACATCAAGGACGATCCAACCTCTACAAATCTGAGGCAAGTGTTTAATCTTGCTAAATAAGTCATTTGTGTATTTTATTTCATAATTTGTGGGTTAAAGAATGGATTTTTGGGTATTAATATCAAAACCTAAAGTTTTGGGTTTAATCTTGAAATCAATGCTTAAAAATGGGTTTAATGGAGTAGAAATGGTTGGGATCAACTTTAGGTTGATTTATTGGCTTAGAATCATGTTGTGATAGAGATTTGGAGGTTAGAATGGAAATTTTAGGGTTTAAATTCGTGGGTTTTGCTGAAAATGGGAAAATCGGCCAAGATAACTGGTATGGCCGGTCGACCGCGCCCAGGGGACCGGTCGACCGCGCCTTAAGGGAAAAGCCTACTGCATTTCTTCGTAGGCAAAATTTGGACCCGCGGTCGACCGGTCCCTTGTTTTTAGCCCAAAATTTGGAGTTGTCCTTTCCCTTTTTCTTTTGGAGTTTATTCTTAGGGGCTTCCTTATTGGGCTGTTTTATGGGATTTTTCTAGGATGATCTCTAACCCTTTTGAGTCGGGTTTGTTGATTTGAGGTTTTGTCTTATGAAGTAAGAGATACTTTGGAGACTTATAGGGGGTCTCTCACTTAGTATATGATAGTGGGGATTTCTTGGAATAATTGGAGAAGAAATATCCATGTATGTTGTGAAATTTCTAGGCCGACATTTATGTCAAATCCTTATAAGGATAGGATATTGTTAAGATACAATTTGGGGCCAAATGGAAGAGAGTGGTCGCATACTCTTAAAGAGTGAGGGGTCCCATATCCTTAGAAATGTTTAGATTAAGGAACAATTGATAACTCAATAAGAGTAAGGGTTCTTGAGATTTATTTGAACCATAGGTGAAATTGGGAACGTTTGGGATTGTACTATCGACTAGAATAAGCGGTAGCATAAATTCTAGTTAGGATAGTTTACACGTAATTGTGGGGATATGACCATTGAAATTCCAATACTTGAAACGAGGTTGGATTAATTTGAGGTTTTAGATTATTAAGTCATGTATGTGCCTATAGTTAAATAGTACTAAAGGAAACTTTGTACTTTTGAATATGGATGAAATGTGTAGTGATGGATTCCTACACAAACTCTTGGGTGGTAACCCTAATGTTGAATATATATGTATAGATATATACATATGGTTTTGGGAGACTATTCATCATAGGAAAAATGATTGAATATGTTTCAAGTGAGGGATTGTATTCACATATCAAAGTAAATGATATGAGTTTGTGGTGACGGCTTGTATATTGAGGATTTATGTATACTTATAATCGGGTTTGTATATCTTATATATATGAATGAGAACTAGTTTATATATAGATATATGGTTATGTGAATATGTGTATATATATATATATATATATATATATATATCTGTATGCATATAAATATATGGATATATTTATGTTGTGGACATACATGGTATGGATATATAAACCGGATATGATGGTTTATTATTTGATCATATGATGGGATCATATGGATGTATATATATTATGCATGTGAATGATATATATACTTATTTGGTTAAGCATACCCCGCTCATGCTATCATTGGGAAGTTGCGCGCGTAGAGGGTGAGCATCCTGGCTAGAAAAGCAGGGTGTGGATATTCTCCAGGTCATAGTCGTCCCGTGTGTTATTATGTGATTTACATTTTTATATTTTTGGGATGAGACGTGGTGGGTATGTTTCGTCTCATTGCCGGTTTGGAGCTATGACCGCTTCCCGGGACGTCGTGTGCGTGAGTTTACCACGAGATGGGTGTCATTTAGTCCCACCATGGTGGCCCCAGTATTGCTACGTGAGTCGGGCACTGGGAAGATGATAGCATTGATGCATTTTATCGGCGATATATATAACCGGGTATATTATGTGCATGGCCGTGTACATCATATGTAGTATGTACACTTGTCTATTGGATTGATGATGGTATATATATACGGTGAGAAATAAATACCTATATATATATATATATATATATATATTTATATATATATATCCTATAGATAAAGGTTATGGACTTTTATGGAGTACACGTTGGATGCTTATGATGTACTAGATGATTGGGGGATTGATGTATCGCGTTTAAGGAATATTTCGGTTACATCATCCCAAGGATATTATTGGAGATTGTAGATGTTTTCATATTGTAGTAGTAATAGTAGTAGTAGTATTATATGGTATGTATGGCATTATGGATCTCTAGGATCGACATTGTCAAGGAGTAGTGTAACGGGGCGGTTCCTTGTTTGGATTTCGCTTTGCGAGACACCCCACGCACGAAACGTAGTGCATTGTTGAGATTAGAGTGAAGTTCTGTCAATATTTATGTGTGGCACAATGGATCTCCAGGATCGACGTTGACAAGGCGTAGTGTAACGGGGTGGTTCCTTGTTTGGATTTCGCTCTGCGAGACACCCCACGCACGAAGCGCAGCGTTGAAATTGAAGCGAAGTTTTGTCAATAATAATTCTGTATGCATGTTAATTAGAAATTAAATCATATGTTTCAACCCAAATGCATATTGGGTAACTTATTAAATTATAAATGGTTAAAGTATAAACCGGAATCCACTAAGCCTAATAAGGCACATATGATTGAAAATAAATACTTATCTGTGGTTAAAAAGGGGGTGGATTCTTGGGGTATGATAGGAAGGTAGATCTCGTGGGTATAGGCTAGGCCTATGATAAGTTAGGTTGTCCTAATAAAAATGGGGGTAATTTAACTAATAAAATTGAGGACGCGAATAGGTGCGCGCCTTTAGATGAGAGGTGAGTTGGGGTACCACGAGAGTGCGATTCCACTTTCATTATGAAATAGTACACCGATATTTATTATGCACGGTTAACACACTTGCTAAATATTTTCACAACTCGGGCTCTGACCCGTTTACTTTTCTCTCCTGCCTGTATATATATACTATTACAGGTGTCCTACCGCATGGATGTCGGATGACTTTCTATCCAGAGTCTTGGGAGCCGTGACAGGTGCGGACTGTTGCGGGATGTATCTGGTAGTCGCCTCCTACTTTTAAAATTCTAGGTAGGATTAATGTTGTATATCGGGTTTGTACCCAAGGGATATTTATATACATGTTTATATTTATTCCATTTCAGTTGTTGTATTGGCTGTGACCCGACAGCTTATTCGAGTTTACTTCCCTGAAGTATATTCAGTTGTAGTTATTTATTTCATTTTATTCTAGCATTTCTTTTCTCATAGTTCTTTCCTGCATATTTCTTTCCTTTATTCATAGTGTTGGGTTGTGTTATGTTGCATGTTTTAATTTATTTTAACATCTCGCTTATATGATATCGGGTAGTTAGTCCTATATTATATAGTATCGGCAGTTGATGTTGAGACTGGACCATCTGAAACTCCTGATTTAATGTAGTATAGGGCTGGCCACCCGTTATTATTTTGAGCGGGCTGTTACAAATTCTCAAACAATCAGCAATAACATAACAGTGGACGTAGGCCATTCTTATAAGGCTGAACCACTTTAAAAACTCTCTGTTCCATTTATTTTATCTGTGATTGAATAATTAGATACGATCTAATTTTTTACATCAACACAACCCATCTACTACATTAACGTATAAACATATATATTGTAAGTGGTAAAAAATAATATTGTCAAATTATAAAATTACCGCAAGTGCACGGGTTATTATGGTACAACTCATGCAAGTACGGGTCGAATCCACAGAGATTTGATCAATTTTATAAATCAATGACTTTCTAGCTAGATGGTACGGTGTGTAAAGATGATAATTATAATCTAAAACTAAAATAAAATCAATTAATGGGAGAAACCAAGAATACATGACTAATTAAGGGAAAAACTAGGATTTCGAATCCATTTATCAATTATAACTAATATATCGTATTAATTTAATTTCGTCATTCCCAATTTTATAACTCAAATTAAACCAAATCTCGCCCCGTCCAATTCAAAGAATAAAACATTTAAGTTCATATAAAATTTAACAACTCTAAATTAAATGGCTGAAATTCCCATTCCCTTAAAGATATCAATTTTAAGTTTTATATGTAGTCTTTAAGCATGGGCTATCAAAATAATTGAGTGCAAGTATAACCGATCAAAAATTAATCACACCAAAAATTAAATTATCAATTACCAATTTTAAGTCTTAACATTGTATTTAAGCATGAGATATCAAAAAAATTATTGTACGCATAACCCATAAAAAGTACACACTTTAATTCTTAAAATATGAATTAGCAATCAACCTACGAAGGTTTAAAACACACTCTCGTGTTATTTTAAGTGAATACCGAATTTTAAAATATTTAAAACATGTCAGGAATGAGAATAAAAATAAACTAAGCACAATATTAATTAAGCATGATAAACTTCACCTTGTCCTAGAAGAGAATTTATGCTGACCTAATGATAGACATAATAAAATTGGAAGCATGAACAATAATTATCATTAATGAATTAAACTTACAATTAAGCTTTACAAAATCCTCTCCACAAAAGTAGAATTCTTGGACCACAAATAGTAATGAACTCTCTAAACAAATCCTCCCAAAAATTGTGTGAAATGATGAGCCGAAAGGTGAGATATTTGGTTTAGAGTGAAACTCTCTTTAATTGGACGAAAAGTATTTTGCACTCACTTAAATAACAGTGTTTAAACCGAACACTCCACTTCCTTTGGTCTTTGGATCGGACTAAGGTAATCAATTTCTCCCCAACCATGGACTCTTATTTATCTTGTCGAATATGCTTGATGAATTTTGTCCAATTCAGAGAATAAAAAATTTCGACTATAGCTTTTTTCGAACGACCGTAAAAATCATTTTTTTGTGTTTTTCTTGAGTGATCGTCAATTTGCACCAAATTCAATCATTAGTTGAAAAATTTTCACCAGGCATATTTTTTCACAAATTAGCTCAAGAAAATTATAAAATTATCGAAAAGCACTCTTTTGCCTTAAAATAATCGTTTTGAATTCGAATTAAACTTTTTTTGCATTTTTTTTCTTTATTTAAGAAAATTGTCCCAAGAACTTATTAAATAAAATATTATGGGCCTACTAAAATATAAGTTTGGGTGTAAAATATATAAAATAATGCACTCATCACCTACTAAGATTAGTTCAACATCGAGAAAAAATATAAGTCACAGTCACACAACAGAGTATGCATGTGTTTGGGCAACATGCCTACGTCCACAGTGTGTTTCTCTATTTTTATTGATCAATTTTTAATAGCTAAGATAACATGCCCCTTTTTCCAGGGGCGTGGGTTCAATTTATAGAGAAAAGAAAGAGAATGAGTCGTGTGGGACTCTGTGGCCTTAGAATGTTATTATGATTTGATCGAGAAAATACAATCCCGAGATTTCTGCTAATCGCTTCCTCTTTTGTAATTATCCCCAAGTTTTGATCACTATCTAGATGGTAGGACACATGTCAAATGATCCTTCTAGTTCGATTAACTCCCCCACAATTTTCTCCAAATTGCATCCTGAATTTGGTGCAGAGGTTTGGTCGCCTATTTGATCGCCTATAAAAGCTATGGTGAGAGAATATAAAAATTGGCATTTTTAAGATGAAAACTAATTTTATTATGCCCATTGAGGCTGAAGGGTACGCTTGTAATTTGCCCTGATATTTCAGCGATAAACTGGTAATTGCGCACTGATGAGACTAAAAGGCACCGACGTACATATCAGTCATCACCTAGCATCACGTTTCAAATTATCGCCCTTTCTTGGAAGTTGAACCAAGTTGTTTGATCACTTACTTATCTTCATTTCTTAAGCGCGTTCTCACTGCTCTTTATTCATAACATTTTAGAGTTATTTTCCTTCATGCCCACTGTATATCTTCTTCATCTCTCTTGTCCTTCAGTTCTCTATAATTTCTGCTTTATTTTTACCGTCGTCTTTCTTTTTTGAGTTATGAATATGATTTACCCCCTTAGTGAGAACTCTATTGATGAGTTTGGGAGGCGTTTCTCGATCTCTGAATGGGTAAAGATAGATTTTGGAAAAAAAACACAAAGATTACTATAATGTCAAGCAAGGACATTGGATGTTCTCCCAGCTCATTGTATAAGGCGACATAACCTTCCCTCCGAAATAATTGTTCTTCAAAATTTGTTATTACTTCAACATAGTTCCTGCCCAATGTACCCCCAAACACTTGGAGGATAGTGAATGGGGTCAATATAATAAATGAGTTTACCAAACTCAGTTAGGGATTTTAGAAATTAGGTACTACTACATGTGGGTGCAAACGAACGATAACACTTTTTACTTAAAGGCGAGGAAGACGAAGAGAGCATTGGTTGTGATCCTGCTTGATTCTATTTAAAAAATTTGGTCTCATGGTTTCGTTATGAAATAATGGGAGCATCCACCATTCCTAAGGGTGGTGAACCCTATAGGGGCTAAAGGTGCCCTACTAGGGGACATGGCATAGGTTGATTGTTATTTCAAGTTGTCTTTCATTTTAGTTGAGCAAGTCTTGTATGAATGTTCACTAATATTTTTCCTTATTTGTTTTGTGCATAAACTTAAAAAAAAAAAAGAAATCGTACCACATGCCAGTTTTGAAGAGCTAAGCAAGGTCTGGAAATTTAAGAGACCATTAACTGTTGGTGTCGATCATTTGAGATCGGCCTTACTTTTACTGAACCACACCTACACCACCATTTCATTTTTGGCCAGGCCAATAGTTAAGGATCCAAAGAACCTCATTCCTTATGATATTTAGGAGTCTTCAAGTGAAACCACTTTGGTCTCCTTTGAGTTTGTGGACATCACCTCCATTCCTGTTTTGGTTCCTTCTACCTTGAAAGAAAAGATGCTTCCCTAACCTG
Source organism: Sambucus nigra (assembly GCA_949130495.1). Classification (NCBI taxonomy): domain Eukaryota; kingdom Viridiplantae; phylum Streptophyta; class Magnoliopsida; order Dipsacales; family Adoxaceae; genus Sambucus; species Sambucus nigra. Next base: position 93,866,401 of record OX422216.1, on the reverse strand, counting down.
TTGTATGAGTTCTATGTCCCCACTTATCTAAAAGTACAGTCCTCCGAGAGGAAGGAGGTCGGGGAAGCATCTGACCCCGTTAAATTGTCGAAATCCCTCGATAAATCACAAGCCCAACTTGTGAAGAAGAGTAGTACAAGTACTAATCTTGTTACTGCTTGTAAGGACAAATTTTTAAAAAGTGTCAATTTGTATGTATTGGCATTATTCCGAACAAAAACCACTTTGAGTCACATGATATATTTTACTTGTCACGATTCCCATTAAGCCTATGACGTTGTGTTGAAGACGCAGCGACCAAGTTTCAAGGATATATCATGCCAGGTTTTGGTGCACGTTTTTATGTCTTCGTGTGGATTTTTTAGATTCTCTTAGGTACAAATGCATAATGGTTTATGGACACTCGGTAAATTTTTCTAAGGATGTAATTTTATTTAAATTTAATTTTAAAATAATTTTTCTGAGTTATTTCGAGTTTAAAGTCGTACAAAAATTTTCCTTGATTTTTATATGATTCAAATGACTTTAACAGTCGTGCAAACGACATTCTGAAGTCATTCAAACGACATGGTCTTCTAGTTCTAATGATATGGTCATTTTGCTCAAACGACATCACGTTTTGGTTAGAACGACGCGTCGACTCAAGGTTTTTATTTGAGGCGTCTTTTACTCTAAAAATGTGGGTGCAAAACATACAGAACTGAACAGAACCTATACGTTTTTTGCAATTGTTTACCAAAGATTTCCAAATCTAAAAACATCGTTTTTGTTTACAAAATTCGAGTTTTCCATAACCATATGTCATAGATATCTTGTGTTTGTACCATTGTTTCATTCTTTATCATTCGAAGAACCTGTTTCTTGTGGTGAACTCTGTTCGTGTTGATTAACGGTTGCCAAGATGTATCGGTGGAAACTGAGGTACTCATGGACTCGTGTGTTGTGGACCTGGCGTAGGTGGACTCCTATGTTACACTGTGGAGGAGCGGTTGAAGAGAAGAAGAGGCGTTAAAACTTGTGGAGATCGAGACATTGAGTAGGACTGCAATCTTCCTTTGTAATTTATGTATCATAGTGATTGTCTGGCCTGGGTCGTCCGAGGTTTTTTCCCTTAGTGGTTTCCTCGTAAATAGGTGTGTTTTATGAGCATTCTTTACTTTATCTTGCTTATATCACTAGATGCATGTTTTGGGATTAATAAGATAAAATTGGATGAATTAAAATTGGTTGACAAAATTGGTGCTTAGTAAAATTGAAAAAGTTTGTGAGAAAATTTATTTTCACCTAAAGCACACATATATAAAGGGACCCCGTATTTTACAAATTGGCATCAGATCTAGAAATACTATTTATTGTGTGAGCGATCCCGTGTGTCTTTAGGTATGAATTTCGGTATGTATGATGGCTTTAGAACACCTATGTTTGATAGATTGAATTATACTTATTGGAGGATGCATATAACGTGTGCAGTTAAGGCCATAGATGAGCGTTTTTGGTTTGCGATAGAAATAGGGTGGACACCACCAGTCACGAGAGAGGGTGAGGCCACACATTTAAAACTTGTTGAGTCATGGACCGATGCCGAACACATACTTGTATAATAAAATTCCAAATGTCTAAATGCTATATCCTCGTCTATCACCCCAGAAGAGTATAAGTACACTATTTTGGTCGGGTTATCACGGTCAAGGACGGTGACAAAAAGGAGTTATCGCGGTTAAGGCCCATGATAAGTCTAAGCTAGACAACTCCTCATGTCATGGTCCTTGACCATGATAGAACTCTCACAGTCCTTTTTACACTGAGGATATCACTCACAAACTAGGGTGGCTAAACCTTGTCATGGTCATAGACCATGACAACATAATAATTATCACGGCCATGTCACCGTCCTTAACCGTGACAACAAGGTTGGTTGTCACGGTCTAGTCACGCTCCTTGATCGTGCCTATATCAAATCTAATCGTGTGCATGGATAAATTTTTCCCGTACGCACAGTGGAGATTCCATGCGAAAATGCCTAAAATTCGTGCGCACGATCCAAAACTGTGGAACATGAAAAAAATTATTGGGCAATAGCTACTGCCTAGTAGTAAACCTATTTCAAATAAATCATGTTTTTGTTCAAACTAACATATGGTACAATCAATAATGTAATATGGCATAGCAATGAAATGAAAATCAAAATACACCAATTCCATATATCAACCCAAATTAATGTTTCAAATTAATTACATCATAACATCTCAAGTTTAATTACATTAACCAAGTTTTATCAAATGTAACATCTTACAAAATCTTAATGAGGGTTGAGGAGAAAAGTCATCCAATCGATGTACACCCCCAACATGATGCCAATACGCCGGACACTGGCTTGCTAGTCAAAGCACAATACCTCTTCCTCTTTCCCCACCAAAATCTTAGTTACTCACTCTCGCCACTCAAAATATTACAGTTGATGGTTGTGCACCATGGTACCGGGAGTGACGTTCATGTCCTTCACTTCCTTGATAATTGTGTTGTCGCCACATGAGTCGAGGATATAAACTCTCCCCTCAGTTGGTTCAAATGAAGTCGGCATAATTTGGTTAGGGGTAGAGTACATATCGTACGAGGATGATGACTTGGACAGATTCGTTGAGGGGGATTGAGTATTAGTCCCCTCACCCGCCTTTTCCTTACCCTTTCTTTATCCCTCACCTTAGCCCTTCCATTCCCTTTATCCATGACTACACGTTTAACCGATTCCAATATGTGGTTCATCATTTATTGAAGACTTTCTAATTTCGAGTCGTGTTTGATTTGTACATGTCGAACTTGGAGGACAACCCACCGTTACTATAAGAAATGCCCATCAATTCGACTTTCCTATTCGGGAGATGACACCCCAAGTATGGTATTTTATATCTTGGCCCAACAGTTGGATTAGTGCATTTGTACTTAGAGATGCCTTGTCAGGATCATTCTAGGTGTATTGCAGCACCTTTAGCATCTCCTGAAATAATATAAAAATAGGTTATTGACTTTGTAAAAGAACATTAATAAAGAGTCTGAAATTAATAATATAATTTCAATTATAACTTATGATGGTGTCGACAACCTACGTATTATCAGGCTTTCCCTTCTTCGTCGGAATATTTATATAGGAGGCGATCCTATGTGGATTTCCCCCCAGTCCACTCCTAGACTCCTGCAAAATGCGACCAAATTAATGCATAGAGTGACCAAATTAAGGTAATTACTTACCATTAAGCAAAATGTAATTTAACTGAATTTACTCACCATCCTATGCTCTACCTCCCCGTAAGATGTCCGCTCAGAGTAGTGCTCATCCACCTTCTTTTAATGGTTAATCCTACCCAAGCCACGGGAGGACAACTGTCTCTCGGACGCCTCATTATACATAAACCTCTGCCAGTTGAACAACTTGATTGGATCATTCACTGGGACGGTGTCCCTATGCAAGCATGGACTCTCGATCCTTCTTAAAATAATGGGCACGCAGGTTCTTCTTAGATGTCTTCAATTTCTCGCCTACACCCGTTAATACATTGTCCTGCACTTCAAGGGACAAGTTGAATTTTTATTATTCAACAAACATATAATGTAGGAAATTTGGTGAAATAACACTAAAAAATATAACAATTAAATCTTATATGAAATTCAAATGTTTAATATAAATACTGAGATTTTCATACCTTTAAGGCCCCCAAACAACCATCTTCAGCTTCACGGGCACGATCCTTCGATCTTCGTACCCGGGACTAATTCCTGATTTTAATAACTCTAGTAGCCTAATCTGTAGACTAGTTTTATATTTAACTAATCTCCTATACTTGCCAAACTTTATTGCCTTATTGTTAGATGATCCCTCATCACCTCCTTTTTTTCCTGGGGTCAGATGGCATGATGAAGTCATATTCTGGAGAAAAAAAATAGACTTTAGTAGCATAATATATAACATAAATCAAATGGAAATACTCAAGTTTGGTACATAATAATTTAAATAACACAAAAATGTTCCACCCAATTATTTTCATTAGTGAATCAAATGGAAATACTCAACCGAGATATAAGAATCAAATGAAAATACTCACACGACTGTTTTAATATAACAACCAACATTAGATTAACGAATAATAAATTAATGTTTGAGATTGTTTCAAACTACATATTACAGATTACAAATTGGAGTCCTCAATACATTTTACAATCCAAATAACTCTACTCATGTAAAGTATCTAGAATTTTTTTCCAGTTCGGGTTGTCATCCAAAATGCATTGATATTTAGTAAGGGCAGCTAGGTCATCCACGTTACTGGTTAGATGCTTTGGAGGGTCTAATATGACTGACCACATTTTGTTATTGACATACTCTGAGTAAAACACTTGCTTGAGATTTTCTCGTTCATAAACAAATGGCTCATCATTCATATGCTCCTTGCTTTTCATCTCATACGGGTCTACAAATATCAAATTGGTACTCGAATCGACTATACAAGAATTTATGTCCTCAACTCTTACCAAATCACCGTAAAGCACAAACTCTTTGAAATTTACATAGTCTAATTCAAAAATGTTTTAAATTACATCATAGTAAGTCATTTATGCTTCAACGAGATTTTTATCTTTGACACTCCCCCTAAAATACGTAAGAGCCTTATATGAATTGTCGTTGTTTTGTAACAATGTATATTTCTCATAAAACCTTGACGTGAATACATAACCATTCTGTCGATACTTATTATATTCACGTGCCATGAAATTGGGTCGAGTGACGAGATGAGAAAGCCTTGACGCGGCATCACCATTCTTCAACTAATGAAATTATGGATTACACAAGTTAATGTGATAAGTTTTAAAACTTTCAATTATTTATCGTTTGATAAGGGATGTTTGACCTAATAATTACCTTTGATTAGTGCCTAATTTTTTTTATTATTTATGCTCAAATGTAGGCCGTGTTAGGCCTGTTGTATCATAAATAACGACTATCTATAGTCGTTTTCATAATTTGAAAGAAAAATGCAAGTTTGAAACGAAATTGAGTTAAAAATGAAATTTTAGCAATCCTATAGGACAAAACCTTAATTTCATAAACTTTATGGACGTAAAAGTAATTTTAAATGTGTATGTAGGCAAAATAAAATTCTCTCTTATGAGAGTAATTTTTTTAGGATTGTTCATAACATAGCTTTAAGCTAGTTTGGCCTACCCCGTTACAAATCGTCACGCACCTCGAAGACAAATCGAACTCAAGCATCTTCGAGTTTGAAGACTTCTTAACATCCCGATAAGGTATTAAATGATTTATAGTTTGAATTGATTTATGAAATTATATTTTGGGATGTTTATTTTTCAAAAAACGAACATGAACTTTTATTTTCGAACTTTATGTTTTCGTAGTTTACTATGGGCGGAGTTTTTAAAACTTTAATGTTTTGTTTAAGTCATTCAAATGACATTGCAATGTCATTAGATGCGTTGTTTGATGCCCAGGATCTCATAAGGATCAAACGAGGGCATAATGTTTTATTTTTTCAAAGTTGCTTGAAAGGCTCATTTAAAGGGACTTCATACGAGGTCTCAATCTCGTTCAAACGAAATTTGGATCTCGTTCGAACGACATGCCGCCTTAAGTTTTGTATATATATACCTGTTTCATGTTCAGAACGTTTAAGACTTTTTACAACTTCGTTTCTGCATAATTTTTGCGAAAGTTCTTCATATTTTGTGTTGAAAAACACCGTTTAATTTACAAAAATACATCCTTGAATATTATTCTTGTGAATTTTTTAAACCCTATAAAGTTTTATATCTTTACATACACCTTTTGTGGAGAGGATCTCCATTGCTGACTTGTGATACCTGCGAGGACTCATTGCTGAAGATGAAGGCTGAGGTTGATGGAGGACTACGATCATGTGATTCTTGCGAGGGTCATAGTTGTTCATTAGAGATTCGCAAAGATTAGAGCATTATACTTGTGGCGGTGACCAAGTAGTCTGTAAGTCGATTTACTTATAAATTTCTAAGTGAATAAAGGTTTTTCCCAGTAGGGTTTTTTCCTAAAACTTGGTCTTATCGTATTATCTTATTTAATTTATATGTTTTATCACCATAGATGCATGATTAGGATGAAAAGATAAAATTTGTTTAAAATTGGCTTTCGCATTTATATTTTGGTGTTACAATATTTCTTTAAAACCACCCTTGTAATTATTTGCATCCTCAAATTAGTATCAGAGTTGGTTGCACTAAAATATTGTGTTTGATCCCGTTTAGTGATGTTTTGAGGTTGTTATTTTTTTCTCTCTCTTGGCTTGTTTTGGTGTTCTCTCGATGGATTCTCCTATTTTTGACAAATTAAATCATTTGAATTTGAAGTTTGCAAATCGAATTAAAATTCTTGAATATTTTGGGTGATTGGATATTTGTGAATGTTTCAGACTCATAGAGATATCATTCGTGAGAAATTTGGTGCTTTGTATAATGACTTTAACTATTTAAAATTGTCCAAGGAAGAGAGTGAGTATAGAGTCCTTGTTTTGGAGAAATAGTTAAAGGACTTTAAAATTCTAGGGTTTATGACAAAGAGGATAGTGTTTTTATTGATGATTATAAGGCACGTGAGAAGTCTCTTAGGGAAAAATTTGCTTTCATTAAGGTGGAGCGAGATAACCTTCTAGGTGTGATTGAAAATATGAAGAGGGAGTCACTAAAATTGGAAGAGTTTAATTCTTTGCTTGAGTAAAAAATTTTGAAGTTAAAAGATGATTTAAAAGACTCGAGTAGTGTGAATACTGATTGTAATGGCTCGTCTTGTTATAATGCTTCGAATGTTAAAGCCAAAACTATTATTTGTTTTAAAGGGTCAACCAAAACTAAGGACGTTAGAAAAGGTCAATCTATAGGTAACATTCCTCATGTATACACATGTTCACTTTATGGTAGGAAAGGTCACCTTAGGTATTTTTATTTTGATCTTGGAAGAGGTCCTAGGATGTTTAAAGGCAGTGTCCCGTCGGTTCCCATAACCCCTCGAGTTAGGTATACACCTGTTTGTGTTTGGAAATTTGTTTTGTAGAAGCTAAATGTTAGGTTTGTTGATTCTCACATGCTTGCACACGATGCTTCACATGTTATGTCTTATGGATGATTTCTTGCATGATTTGATTTGTCACATGTTAGTTGTGCTTCATTATATATGTTCTGCTAGTGTTATGACATGTGTACTTTTTGTATTATATTTTTCTTTTATTGAGTCTTATTCGAAAAATTCAAAAAGATTTTATTTTTTGAAAAATCCAAAAAGATTTTTGATTTTTGTGTATTTTAGTTTTAGATATTTGGTATGGCATATTGGTGTGTTTGAATCCAATTCACTCCGCAATTCCATGTGGCTAGGACATTTGGTTATGACTTTAGATACTTAGATTGATCTTAACCATGCTTATGGAGTTGTTTCGAACTTGATTTGATTTATGGATTCGACTTTATTTATGCCCACACACACATACACGAGCTTATTGGATTTTGACTTCATGATGTATATTTGAGCTTGGTGAGATGTTCTCCTATAAATTTTGTCATCTACATGTTAATTTGACTATGGAGGATTTGTGCATGTAAGAACAGTTTCCCGTGAGAGTTTATTTATTATTGAAAAAATATGAGTGCACGTGGGAAATGGCTGGGAGAGGCAAGAGAACTCGTCGTAAAAGTAGTCGTTTGAAAAGAGACCAAGAAAAAATTAAGGCAATAAAAAGAAAAATATGCCAAAATGGGCCAACATAGTTTAGTTTGACTAATCATTCACAAGAAATCACTCCAAAAGAAAAGAAAAAGGAAAAAATAGAATATATGATCATGTTTATATTTTGAGGGTGTTTAGTTTAAGTTCAACGGGTTTGCACAATGATACCTGGTTATGTTTATTATGTCATGACACTATTGATTTGTAGTATCATCAATACTCTAGGCTTGTGTGCATTTTTCTTGTCTTATTCATTAGGTTCAAATGTATTTGTCACTTGAGGCTAAATCTTAGTTTGATAAAGTTTTGCAATCAATTAGAACTCCTTGAACATATTTGAGTGTTTGGGTTATAATTCATTTGGTACTAGTTCACACCCATTCATTCCATCCCACACGTTTGGACACATTGATACTATGCTAGTGTGTAAAGCTTCTGTGTTTTGTGTCATGTTTTGTGGTCGTTTATACCTATATATATGTGACGGATATGCTTTGATATATTTTGTGTAAGGACATAGTCCGTCACATTTAGTATGTCGTATACCGCTACAAGTCTGTCGAAGAATTGGAAAGTGCACATCTACAATCGACGATCTGAATTTCAAGTTTACTTCAACAATCATGCCCAACAAGGACTAACTTGGAAAATGTGCTTAAGTTCCATTTACAATTTGCATAAAAGTGTTGGGATATTTTTTATAAAAATTAAAATATTTTTTCTTTTATGAAAAAATAATTTTTGAATTATTTTAAATGATTTTTATTTTTTCAAAAACATTTTTATCATAAAAGCTTTTTGGATAATTGTTCCCGAATCCCTAAGAGTGTTGGTTTCTAAGTCTCCAAATGTTTTAAAACTCTGTAAAACGAATCTCAATATTTGTGTTTGGTCATTCAAACGAGATCCTATCTTGTTTGAACGAGACCAGAAGTCATTCGAACGACATGACAGTTCATTCGAACGAGATGGCTTTTTGTTTGACACGTCATCGCCTTAAATGTTTTATAAATAGAGTGTCAGGCGTATTGATTTTCGGTGGAGAAAACATTGGGTTTAACAGAATACGTTTTCAAGAGTTTTTTGTTTATTCTCCATCTTTTTTAGGGTTCAAATTTTGCTTTACAATTCACAATCCCAATATCTTTTTGTGTTAGTTATTTTGTGGAACCCATAGCATACTTTGCTTTTCTTCATCCTTGGCGAGGAGATCTCTGCAACCAGAAAGCTGCGTGCTATTGCGGAGGGAGACTCTATGAAATTTATGACTGTGTGTCATTGAGGATCTTTTGCGTGTTGATTCTTTGCTGGAGACTGCGTGTCAGGGTTGCGTGTCCTTCTAGTATAGCTGTGTGTGAACCACTGACTGCTGAATTCTAGACCAGTACTTTGAAGATTCGCTGAAGGCACCGTGCGTTACACTTTTGGGCGAATATCAAGTGGTTTGTAAGTCAAAGGTCTTGTAAATTATTTCAAAGTTCTAGAAATAAAAGGTTTTTCCCCTGTGGAAGATTTTTCCTTGAAGTTTGTGCATATTTGATTTATTTGACACGTAGTTGCATATTTTAGGGACGAACTAAAATTTGGTTTAAAATTGGGTTTTATATGCTTTAACCTCCAATTGATTTAAAAAAATTAAAATTGTTTGAAACCACCCCTAGGCAAATATACTTGGGCTATCAAGTGGTATCAGAGCGAGTTATGCTAATTTATTGCGTTTGATCTCGTTTGCCTTGCATCTTGGGTGGTTTGTTTTAATCTCAATGGATTTGCGTAGTTTTATCAAAGAAAATGTTGAGATTTTGAAACTCGCACATGATTCTTCTATTGCTATATCTTATAAATGATTGTGTCAGTTTCTTTTGTCATACGCTAGTTATACTTCATGATATATCCATGCTAATGTTATGACGTGTGCACTTTTTGTATTATATTTTTTTAGAAAATTTTAAAAAATACAAAAAGATTTTTGTAGTTTTTTTACACCATTTACGAATGCGCATTTAGGATGACCAAATCACAACATCATGCCATATCCCTGTGACTATTTGATAGTGTTTTGAGACAATATATTGTGTCATTTATGTGCTTTACAAAGTTTGGAGTCTTTGAGATGCAATAGTGTTGCTTCCTACACGTTTGACTCTTTTTTGTCCTTTACTGTAGACGAGCACGGATTTAGTTATTGTTTGTTCTTGTCAATCACATGTTGGTTACGTGTTTTCATCTCAATTCTGTCTATTAAAACGAACCAAATGCGATAAAATAAGATAATAAAAGGTGTGCATGTTTTTACCGTTTGCCGTGAGTTTGTTTGAATTTTTATAAACGGTGAAGGGCTATGAAAGGTTTATCCTTTGCGATTAAACCGCCATTTAAATTGGACCTAAAAATTGAGAAATTTTAATTATCCGGGGTAAGAGGTTTAAAAGAGCCCGAAAAAAATTTCATGGCAATAAAAATAAATATATGCCAAATTATGGGCCATTAGGTTTATTCACCAATTCTCCAATGTTTGAGAATTTAGATCACCTCGCAAAGAAAATATATATGAGGGAGTTTGGTTGGAGATTTAAAATGGCTTTGCATGTTCTTAAAAAGTCTTAAACAAGCATGAAATCGTTTTGGACATTATTAGTGTGAAAACCATGTTGACTTTGATTTGTTGATTTTGATATATGACGATGTCATCTAAGTTCAACAATTTTACACCAAAGTACTATTTTTTATGTTTTTTTGTTAGGAGTACTCTTATGCATCTTGCACATATGATATGATTGAGTTGATTTTCCTATCGAATTTTTTCACACCCATTCACTCCGTTTCCATGATTTGGTCATCTTAGTATAAATTCATGGTTTGTATTTTTTTTGTAACATCATATTTTCTTTTGCATTTTTGAATAAAAAATTCAAAAATTCAAAAATAGTTTGTTTGGTTTTTCGTGACACCTCATTTTGCATTACTTGATTTCTTCTTTTCCTTGTCTATTTCAGACAAATAAAAAGGGGGAGAACGAATTATGATATTATGGGGGAGTTCAAGTATGGGGGTGATTGAAGCACATTATACTCTTGACTCACTTGAGTCTACATTGTATAAGTGTTCATCTAGTTTGAAAATAGTGACAAAATTGAGTCCATTACCTAGCATCCAAAAAGCCTCAGACTCCACTCTACTCTTCATTCCTTCGTTCAATTGATTAAAGGTATATTCACAAACACTCACACACATTAGGATTGCATACATTGTTCATATATTGCATAAAATTGATTGTGTGAGAGTTGTGTGTGTTTAATCCCATTTAAAATTAATTTTTAATGATTTTTTCATAATTAAAATTGGATTAAAAACTTTTGGGGCCAATCTATAAATACTGATTTTATGGTTTTATTCATATAAGTTCATTTGGGTAGGATCCGAAAGCGCTAGAGACTATAGGTTGCGTGTGTAATTATTTTCAACACGCGTGTGAGGTTCGATATTAACCCTAGACCTGTCACCCTTATACCGGTTGGATTTGTGTTTCTTTAAAGACTCAAAACCGTTGTCCATTATCAGGCCTTGGATCGTTGCTATCAACGCTCTGCATGCGTTTGAAGCTAATCCCTGTGAAACCCTTATCATCCAATCAGAAGCCTTTTAACCAACTGCTTTTATCTCACCATTGGATCTAAGTTAATTTGGGAAGACCAAATCCCATCCCTTGATTTAGAATAGCCTTCTGGATCCTTCTCATCCCCTATATAAAGAGGCTTACCCTCAGCCTTTAAGAGACTTTTGCCACTTCGTCTAAGTAGAAAGAGAAGAGAGAAAAGAGAGAGAAGAGAGAGAAACCAGAGAGAGAGTTAGAAAACCTAATTCGTTCAAACACTAGTTCAAACCCTAAATCAGTTTTCAAAAACCCTTTACCCCAAATACCAACCGTGAGTGTTTGAGAGTTATTTATGTGTTGGTTTGTAAGCTGTTTCGTGGTTTAACCTCTTGGTTTTAAGATCTTGTGTCCAACTTAAACATTAGGTTAGATCTGTATTTTTGTTTCATAAAAATCATAGATCTGGTCATTTTATGTTATATTACACCTAGATCTGCATTCTTAGTTTCTCGTCTTGAGAAATCTTTTGTTGATTATTTTCTGTAAATGTTTTTAACTTCAAAATCAACAAAATCATTTTCTGCTTCTAGTTCTTTTGAAACACGACCTTTGACCTAGTTAAGAATCGCACTTGGTGGTTTTCTTTTCAAAAATTATTTTCAAAACCCTGAAATTGATTAAGATCTTGAACTGTCTTCCGAGCAAGATTACCGTGGATTCTTGGATCATTTTAAAGGTCAAATGAGGCTTTTATTTTCTAAGAAGAGAGAAATTGAAAAATCACAGCATATAGATCTTAACTGTAATTTGATAGGACTGTTTGTATAAATAAGCATGAGTATGTCCATGCATGTGTTAGAGAACCATCACAAACACTTACACTCCACAACACTGAAAGTGTTCATAATAAGATCTTGAAACAAGAGTCGACGTAGAGACTGGAACAAAGTGGAAGTTAGCAAACTGGGAGAGCCACATCAATAATCAGAACTGCAGAAAAGTTAGAAGGAAACCAGTGGGTACATTCCTAAACTTGTATATGACTGATTTGTGTGTATGTGTGTTAAATAGTTTGTAACTTGTTATATTTTGTTTTAGTGGATTTTTGGTTTGTGACTTAGAAGTCACCGTGGATGTTTCCTCAGTTGGGTGAGGTTTTACCACGTTAAAAAACTCTTGTCATTAATATTTCTACATCTCCTCATCTCATTATTGCTGGTGTGTTGATTTAAATTGTCTTAGTTTTATTTTCAAAACTTGTTAACAAATCTTGAACTAATCTCGTGCATGTTTTATTAAACACGTCTTGTTATTAAACTGATTTGATTTTTAGAAAAGAGTTTCCTCAAAAAACATTTCGGAGTTACTTAAATAGTTTAATCTTGTATTAAACGGCTTTAGTAACAGTTTTTTCAATTGGTATCAGAGCTTTGAAAATCTTTTTAAAAGATCTTGTTTTTCTGAAATTGTTTTCTTAAAATCAAAACAATGGATGAGAAAAATGAAAGATTTGGCAACTTGACCAGACCCCCTCTCTTTGATGGAAACAACTTTGCTTACTGGAAGGTAAGAATGGTTGCTTTCATACAAGGAACCTTGGGAGATGATGTCTAGGATATTGTTGAAAATGGATATACTTATCCTATAAAACCATCCACTGAAGGAAGTAATGAGAGGATTAAGAAAGCATTAAATGAATTCACACAAGAAGAAAAGCAAAACTTCTCGAAACAATAACAAAGGAAAGAATGCCATATTTATGTCCATAAATGAACATGAGTTCAAAAGGATCTCATCTTGTGCCACTTCTAAGGAAGCTTGGGATACACTGATTACTGCACATGAAGGTGACACTAGAGTTAAGGCTGCTAAAACATAGATGCTAGTCCAGCAATATAAATCTCTAATTATTTCAGACTCTGAATCCTTTGATGACTTTTACATGAAATTGACTGACATTGTGACCAAATTGCGTGCTAATGGGATCACTTATGATAAACATGAAATTGTCTCTAAAATTCTAAGGTCATTTCTACAGAGATTTGATAACAAAAGATATGATATTGAGGAAATGAGTGATCAAAATCGTACTCCTGAATTACTCAGTAGTAAACTAAGAACTGTGGAAATGGAATTAGAATTTAAGAAGCAATTGACCCGGTCCCATAGGAAACAGACTAGTTTCAATTTGATTTTTTCCTCTAAGTTGATGAAACCTGAGCTTACTATTCCCAATGATGATTCTGATAAGTAATGTGATATAGATAGTTTGGATAATAAATTTCCTTGATGTCAAAACAGTTTAAAAAATTGTCAAATTTAGAAATAAAATGGCAAACAGACAAGGCAAGCCAAATTATCCAACTCAATCTAACTACAAACCTCATTTGAAAGGTCAAGATAAACATCACAAGGACATGAGATCTAATAAAGACTTCAAGAACATTGAATGTTTTAGATGTGGAAAATTAGGACATATAGCACAAGACTGTAGAGTGAAACTGAACACTACTAATAAATATACTAGGGCCAACATTTGCAAAACATGGGATGATTCAAGTGATTCTGAAAATGAGGAACTTGAATCATCCGATGCTTTTGATCCTTGCATGTTTTTCTTTGCCAAGATAATCTATAATGATGATATGCCTATGTATGAGAATGATGATAATAGCTTTACTTCTGTTGTTATGAATCATGTTGCTACTGGTTTAGATTCTTTAATTTCTGAGAATACTGCTAGTTCTACCGCGGAGTCTGTGAGTTAAAGGGAAAGCGATAATGACGATGTCAATGTGTGTGTGAGTTTAAGAAATGAATACTTTGGGGTAACTTCACACACTACACTTAGTGATTCGAACACTGAAAACCTCCCTGATATTCACACACTTTATGCGAAAACTCTCAAGAAAAACACTAGACTAGAAAAGATAGTTAAAGATCTCACTAAGAAACTAGAAGACCTAAAGCCTGATGGTAAAACCTAATACTGAAGAGTATACTACCCAATGTCTAACTCATGAAAATGAAGTCAAAATTTTTTATCAAAAATTGAAGAATTTGATTGAAGAAAATGGAACTCTAGAGAAAAAATATAAAGGGACATTATTAGAATTGGAACAATCCAAAGAAAAGACAGCAACTGTTTTCAAAAAATTTGCAAAATTTGAAAATAATTCCAAACGTTTTGATGGTTTTGTTGCTGATTCAAAAACCAATTCTGATTATCAACTGGAATAGGGTTTTGCCCAAATTTGAAGACACAAACTAAAAACTTTGCACCAATTAAGTTTGTGTCAGGAGGCAAAAAACCTATAGAAACTTGTCTAGATTTTCATTCTTTGAAAAATGAGTTTGATGAAAAACAATCAAAGTTTGATATTGGGGAATCAAGTTGCTCTAAGTGTGAAAGTCCACCAAAGGCTAAATATGTATGCCCCTCGATTAGGAAGAGTGATTTAGCCTTTCAAATTGTACTCCCTAGGAATAAGGTTCAACCCCAAAATTCCATGAAACCTATGTTTAGAGACTTTCCTAAGGAGATTCCCTCTTCAAGCAATTTATATTTCTCATACTATGACCTATACGGTCGTTCTATTGAAGGTTGCAGACGTTTAGTCAACCCTATCTATAATACCCCTGTGTACCAAAACTTTAACTATTCTAGGAGAAGTCGTAACAATTATGTTCTGCCTAGACAACCAGACAAAAACTCTAACTATGGAAAAAGGAAGACCAAACCTAAAAGATCATTTCCAAGAAGGATTCCTGGACATTTTTCTAAACCAAATTCTCTTACTTTCCATAAAATTCAACCTCATGCGCAAAACATTTTTCAACAGAAATCTAATGCTCGCAAATTTTATCAAATGAGAGCAAATAAGCGCAAAATGAAAGCAAGAGCTATGTGGGTTTAAAAAATATGAGCTATTACCCCAGATGAGGTGTAACATTGTGATTACTGCTTTAAAAGTTGAACACACTCCCTCTGGTTGGTATTTAGACTTTGGACGTTCAAAGCACATGACTGGGGATGACACAAAACTTTTAAACAAAACCAGCTTTGCTGGAGGGAAAGTTATTTTTGGTGATGGTGTATCATCTCAAATCATTGGTAAAGGAACACTTCAAGAAGAAGGATTACCTTTACTTGAAAATGTTCTTCGAGTAATAGGTCTTAAGGCTAATCTACTTAGTATCTCGTAATTTTTTGACTCAAATCATACTGTCACCTTTTCAAAAAATAATTGCAAAATTTTAAATGAAAAAGGTGAGTGCATAATTACAGGGCTCAGGACTCCTGACAATTGTTATACTGTCCAGAACAGTATTGAGGTCTATAACATTGCCAGAATGAATGACAATGAGATATGTCATAATCGAATGGGTCACATAAATTACGAAAATCTTAGTAGATTGTCTTCACAAAAAATAGTTAGAGGTATTCCTAAGATCAAACCTATTTCTAATATTGTTTGTGGGCCATGTCAGGAAGGAATAATTATTAAGGCCCCTCATAAGAAAGTTAAAGATATCCTTACCTCTAAACCCTTGGAGCTCATCCGTATGGACCTAATGGGTCCTTCTCAAACTGTTAGTCTATGTGGACACAGCTACATTCTTGTTATGGTTGATGACTTCAGCATATTTACTTGGGTAGCTTTCTTAAAACAAAAGTCTGACACTTTTCAAACTTTTTTAAAGATTTTACTTCGAATTGAAAATGAGAAAGACACTCAAGTAAATAGAATTCATAATGATAGAGGTGGAGAATTCTTAGATACTGGTGTTATAGAGTATTGTGACTATAATGGTTACAAACATGAATTTAGTGCCCCTAAGACTCATCAACAAAATGGTATTGCTGAGAGAAAGAATCGTACTCTTCAAAAGATGGCACGTGTTATGATTCATGCCAAGACTTTACCTAAATATTTCTGGGTAGAATCTATTCATTCTGCGTGTCACATTATAAATAGGTCCTATCTTAGAAAGAATTCTAAACAAACTCCCTACGAACTATGGTATGGGAAAAATCCCAATCTTAAGTACCTTAGAACCTTTGGTAGTACGTGTTATGTCTGCAAAGACAGAGAATACTTATCCAAATTTGAGACTCATGGAGATGAAGCCATCTTTCTAGGATATTCTCCCAATAGTAGAGCATACCGTGTCTATAATCTTCACACTAAGACCGTAATGGAATCCATAAAAGTTATTGTGAGTGACACTACTGTAGAGAATAAGACTGGAGAACCAACTATTGTGGAAGAGTCTGAAAATATTTTAGAAAATGACTCTCCAGAAATAGATGATTTTTTACCAATTGAGACACCTGAAGTACCTAATTGGGTTTCTAAAGACCATCCCATAGATAACGTTGTTGGTAACCCTAGTGAGCCTGTACGTACAAGATCTCAATTAAGAAACTTTTCTCATTATGCATGTTTTGTTTCCCATGTGGAACCAAAGAATGTAAATGATACATTGAATGATCCTCATTGGATTTCTGCAATGCAGGAAGAACTTCTTGAATTTGTCATTCATGATGTTTGGTATCTTGTACCTAGGCCTGATCACAAAAAGGTTAATGGAACACGTTGGATATTTAAAAATAAATCTGATGAAAGTGGGATAATCATTAGAAACAAAGCTAGATTAGTTTCTCAAGGATACTCTCAAATTAAAGGAATAGATTTTAACAAGACTTTTGCTCCTGTTACTCGATTAGAATTTGTTCTTATCTTTGCCATAGCTTGTTACTTACATTTTACGCTTTACCAAATGGATGTCAAATCTGCCTTCCTTAATGGAATATTGACAGAGGAGACCATGTAGAACAACCAAACGGGTTCATTAACCCTCAATATCTAAATCATGTTGCTTCCTACACGTTTGACTCTTTCTTGTCCTTTACTGCACACGAGCATGGATTTAGTTATTGTTTGTTCTTGTCAATCACATGTTGGTTACGTGTTTTCATCCAAATTCTGTCTTTTAAAACAAACCAAATGCGATAAAACAAGATAATAAAAGGTGTACATGTTTTTAAAGTTTGTAGTGAGTTTGTGTGAATTTTTATAAACGATGAAGGGCTACGAAAGGTTTATCCTTGGCGATTAAATCGCCGTTTAAATTGGACCTAAAAATTGAGGAATTTTAATTATCCAGGGTCCAAAGAAGTTTAAAAGAGCCCGAAAAAAATTTCATGGGAATAAAAAGAAATATATGCCAAATTATGGGCCATTAGGTTTATTCACCAATTCTCCAATGTTTGATAATTTAGATCACCTCGCAAAGAAATTATATATGAGGGCGTTTGGTTGGAGATTTAAAACGGCTTTGCACGTCCTTAAAAAGTCTTGAACAAAGATGAAATTGTTTTGGACATTATTGGTGTGAAAATCACGTTGACTTTGATTTGTTAATTTTGATTTAAGACGATGTCATCTAAATTCAACAATTTTACACCAAATGACTTTTTTTATCGAATTGGTATTCTTTTGCATCTTGCACATATGATACGATTGAGTTAATTTTCCTATCGAATTTGTTCACACCCATTTATTCCGTTTTCATGATTTGGTCATCTTAGTATAAATTCATGGTGTGTGATTTTTTTTGTAACATTGCTTTTTTTTTCATTTTTGTATAAAAAATTGAAAAATTGAAAAATAGTTTGTTTGGTTTTTTCTGACACCCCGTTTTGCGTTACTTGATTTCTTCTTTTCCTTGTCTATTTCAGACAAATAAAAAGGGGGAGAACGAATTATGATATTATGGGGGTGATTTGATTATGCTTACATCTTTTATGTTTATATCATTTCAAACTCGATACGTCATGTGGTTTTTGCTTTATCTCACGTGTGTAGGTACAATTGAAGATTCCTGGAGTGCACACCCTGGTGAGAAAAGCATGGAGATTTGAAAAGTTGATTGTTAAAGAGAAGTTTGAATAACGATGAATACTTGTTCAGTTTATCTTTCCATTTTTGTTTTAGGGAGGGAATATTTGTATAGGTCATATTTTTGTTTGATAATTCGGATATTTTTATTTTGTACCAGCATAGACATAGGGGGGGATTTGTAAGGACATAATCCGTCACATTTAGTAAGTCGTATATCGCTACAAATCTGTCGAAGAATTGGAAAGCGCACATCTATAATCGACGATCCGAATTTCAAGTTTACTTCGACAATCATGCCCAACAAGGACTAACTTGGTAAATGTGTTTAAGTTCCATTTACAATTTGCATAAAAGTGTTGGGATATTTTTTATAAGAAATAAATATTTTTTTCTTTTATGAAAAAATGATTTTTGAATTATTTTAAATGGTTTTTATTTTTTCAAAAACATTTTTATCATAAAAGCTTTTTGGATAACTGTTCTCAGATTTGTAAGAGTGTTGGTTTCTAAGTCTCCAAATATTTTAAAACTCAATAAAATGAATTTCAAGATTTGCGCCTGGTCGTTCAAATGAGATCCTATCTCGTTCGAACGAGATCAAAAGTCGTCCGAACGACATGACAGTTCGTTCGAATGAGAAGACTTTTTTTTAACACGTCACTGCCTTAAATGTTTTATAAATAGAGTGCCAGACGTATTTATTTTCGGTGGAGAAAACACTGGGTTTAGCATAATACGTTTTCAAGTGTTTTTTGTTTATTCTCCATCTTTTTTAGGGTTCAAATTTTGATTTACAATTCACAATCCCAATATCTTTTTGTGTGAGTTGTTTTGTGGAACCCACAGCATACTTTGCTTTTGTCCATACTTTGTGGGGAGATCTATGCAACCGAAAAGCTGTGTACTATTACTGAGGGAGACTCTACGAAGTTTATGACTGCATGTCATTGGGGATTTTTTGCGTATTGATTCTTTGCTGGAGACTGCGTGTCCTTATGGTATAGCTGCGCGTGAACCACTGACTGCAGAATTCTAGACCGGTACTTTGAAGATTTGCTGAAGGCACCGTGCGTTACACTTGTGGACGAATATCAAGTGGTTTGTAAGTCAAAGGTCTTGTAAATTATTTCAAAGTTCTAGAAATAAAAGGTTTTTCCCCTGTGGGGGATTTTTCCTCAAGTTTGTGCATATTTGATTTCTTTGACACGTAGTTGCATATTTTAGGGACGAACTAAAATTTGGTTTATAATTGGGTTTTATATGCTTTGAACTCCAATTGATTTAAAAAATTGAAAATTATTTGAAACCACCCCTAGGCAAATATTCTTGGGCTTTCATTTTGCATATATTATATATGGTATTGTGTTGTATTTGTGAAATTAATTTTTTTTGAAAAAATTTAAAATTTTCAAAAATTGTTGGTTGTGTTTGCCTTTGAGATGATCATTACATGTGCTTGATTTATATCTTTTTGTGATGATATCTTATATTCTATGTGACGCTTAGCATTTCATATTTATGTTTCTGCCTCATAATCTATTTGTGTATTTCGGACAAAAACAAAGGGGGGGAGCAAATTAAAATGGAGTTTTAAGTAGTTTGATTTATGGTGGAGAAATTTATTTTTTAAGTTTTACTTTATTTCAAACTCGATGCGTCACGAGGGTATATGTTTTTTGTCTCATGTGTATAGGAACTTAAAGAGGAATTTAAAGTACACGGATGAAGGCAAAGTTTGGGAAGGAGAAGAAGTTTTGAAGACAAAGTGACTTATGACATTCCGTTCTAGGGTTAGGAAGGGTGTTAGTACGTTTGTCATAGGAGATTTTGATTTTAATTTGGTGTTCGTTCATGCTTGTTTGTTTTTTAGCAGAATAGCCAAAGAGGGAGATTTGTAAGAATAATTTCTCTAGGAGTGTTCATAGCATATCTTTAGGCTAGTTTGGCCTATCCCGTTACAAATCGTCATGCACTGTCAAGACGAACCGAACTCAAGCATATCCAAGTTTGAAGACTCTCGACATCCCAATAAGGTATTAAACAATATAGAGTTTGAATTAATTTATGGAATTATATTTTGGGATGTTTGATACTACGCAAATATTGTGTATTTCACCTATTAAACTATGCGTTATTAGTTCCCTCGGGTATCTTAATCCCTATATTTATGCTCGTTAAGCAGATGACCTCGTATTTCTATATATATTTGCTTTGCAGGGATTAATTGAGCTTTTGTAGGTATTTCGGTACTTAGTATGGAGTTTGGAAGCATTTTGGCGAGTCTCCGTACAAATCCACACGCGGAAGGGCACTTCAGTCATTTCATAGCTTGGGTACTGGCCCAACATCTCACGAAAGTTATAGCCAACTAGGCGTGCTTCTCGTGGCCAAAAATGGTGCGTGAATCCGATCCATAACGAAGAAGTTACGAGAATTTTGGCAAAAGGGAATTACAATAAAACCAAAGCAGAAGACGGATTGCAAAAACAGGGGAGCAAATTGATTCGCCCCCTTGCGAATCGATTCACTTAGGGGAAAGGGTCAGTTATTTCAGTTACCAAATCGATTCGGTTTCCTTCGAATCAATTCGTCTAATTGAAATCTTTACAGAAACATTTGGCATTGAGATTTCTCCCTACCGAATCTATTCGGCCCTTACCGAATCGATTCGCCCCAAGCCAATCTTCGAAGATATTTCATGTCGAATTGATTCGATCTTGGCCGAATCGATTCGGATCTGTTGATATTTTGCACTTCTTTTTATTACAAGTTTTCCATTCTTGGGATTGTATATAAATCATTTTCTCTCATTTGAGAGGAAAGATCGGTCATTTTAATTAGTTCTTAGGGTTTGTTTTGGGAGCTTTTGCCCTCGTCCCACTTTGGGTGTTTGCCCATTTGTTTAGGTAAGTATTATTTCCACTATTCATTGTCTACTTTATGTTGTTAAGATTTATTCCCATTATTGTCTTTACTTTAAATGCCTTGTTAATTAGTTTATTGTGTTTATTTCTTGCTTTCTTAGTTTAATTAGAGTAAATTAGTTTAGTTTCATGCCTTGTCACTAGTTACATAGGGTCGGGGTTAGGTTCTGCCATTAACGGGCCTCGAGATCCGAAAGTTGATTTTTGGGTAAAATTGCGTTTAATTGAAACCTCGCGTATTAAAAGCGGATTTTTATATGTGTGTCTTTCTTTGTCATGCAACGTTAGAATTTAAAGTGACAATCCGAATATAGCCCGCATGTGACCATTCTTGATTAAATGTTTAATCTCGCAACTTTGGGTTAAATTCCTTATTGCGTGATGTTTATGCTTAATTAAAATGCTCGGTTAAATTGCTTTCGAGCTTGAATTCAAATTATTGGTAGTTCGACCCGTGTGGTGCGAATGCGATCCCGATCCTCGCTTTACTTTTGCATAGTGTAACTTCTTATTTTTCCCCTTTTCTTTATAACCCCTTATCACATTTTACACTTTAATTTTTGAAGTAGCAAAACAATTAAAATCTAAAATTCAATCACTCCCTGTGGATTCTGGATACCCGACTTACCGTTATACTTGTATCGCAAGTGCAGTCGTAATTTAGGTTTTTGTATTAACACGGTGAAACGAATTCAACGATTAGCGTTTTAACGCGACGCTACTTTTCACGCTTAATCAAAATGGCGTCGTTATCGGGGAGTGTTTTGTTTTATAGAGAGTAGTTGCCTTATTATTTCATAATATTTCTTTAATTCATATTTGTATTCTTTATTTTATCCTTTCTTTTTTACTTGTGCTAGATTATTTCGAGAAATTGAAATTTCGGTGCTTGTCACTTTTGTTGAATTGCCTATTTTGAAATGTCTCGCTATAACTCGTTAGATAACTATGGTGACAAATATTTCAACACAAAGAATAATGAAAGATAATCACCAGGAAAATAAGAACAACAAAGGTCATAATCACACAATACAAAGATGTACGTGGTTCGACAAATTGCCTACGTCCATGGAGAGGTCTACTGTTATATTAAGTAACTCTCAAAAGAGGTATTTATGTATGCACTTTGCCCCGGGATAGGGGTACAATAAATATTCAATAGAAGAGAGAGGGGTGCTAATAACTGCCCCGCTAGCCCACTATCCCCTGAATATCTCCTACGAGATTTTTGAGGGTCAAATCCTCAATCTGTTATTTAGAACATCCCAGAATTTGGGCTGGACATCTTTTATTTTTAGTTGGGCTTTATCGGTCTACTCTTATGGACCTAAAAGATAAATAAGGAACCCATAATTGCCCCTAAAATTTTAGGGTCACAACTTGGGCTCAAAAATTTTAAACATGGTTCCGGTCCCTTCCAAGTGGCACTGTTGTGAATTGTAACAAATTTGAGGTGCGAAACGTCTCTTTACAGAGGATTAAGGCAAAAAATCTTCTTTTATTCTTGTGCATTATCATTAGGAGTTTAAACTGAGGTACTAACGGTTCATCTCACCACTTCTGCATCTTCTCTTATTCTCAAACTGTTTCTTACTCTCAAGCTTCCTTTTGCTCTCAAATTCGTTCTTCATATCTTCCAAGTTATCTATCACTTCAATCGTCTTCATTTTCTCATGGTTTCCATTGTAACAAGCTCCACTCCTTTCCCTATAAGTTCTCAGTCTTCCCTTTTTGTGTACTTCATCTATTCATTTTTGATTTTACTGTAACTAGGGTTTTTCTCATGGCAAGGATAGACAACAAATCCTTGGTAGAATTTAGGAAATGTTATAACATCCCTAGTTGGGTAGACATCGAGTGTACTCCTATTCCTCGCAATGTTCGTGATGTTGAGGATGGCCACTAGATTCACGTTCTCTTATTGTCCCAATGGGGTTTAACCTTTCCTCCAAATCGTCTCTTTTTACATTTTTTTCAATATTTGGATATAGTCCCAGCTCAATGTTCTCCGAATGTTTGGAAGGTTGTTAATGGTGTCCATAGGATAAATCAACTATATGGAAATAAGTTGGGCTTGGTTAAAATCTGTTAATGTTATACCTTTTCTCGTACGAGCTCTGGTCTTCTTTATTTGAAAGCAAGCAGTCCAGATAGGGTATTGGTAGTGAACCTACCTAATTCCATAAGGGCTACTGTTCTGAGGGGTTCACGGCTAGGAACTAGCAATTTCCTCCCCAAGTAGGGGGAGCAAGGTACATTGGACCTCGGATTCCTACTTATGGGGAGGAGTATATAGGTTGTTGTTCAATCTTCTTTATCCTTTTATTAATCTATAATGCATTTTCCCTCTAATGTTTTCCCTGTTTTTTCTTTTTACAGCGAAGTCCAAGAACCAGGAGCCTGCTCTCCACTAGATCTGTGTTATTGAGTTGGTTAATGTGACACCCCGACTAATTAAATACCGGGTAGCTACTCCTTTATTAAATCAATATAAAATGCAAAGTTGGTTCAGTTAATAGCATCACTGTCGAAAACATTTTTATGATTACTAACCACCTAGTATTTAAAAAGTGAGTTGCCAAATTTTAAATCAAATCTGATTAACATGCAATAAATGAATTATAGAAATGTAGCACAACCATTCACGATAAAGTCTCAATAGAGCAACCAACAAATAATAATGAGTCTGGAGGAAATACTCCTCACAACAATCCCAATATGGAAATAAATGAAACAAGTCTGCATCCTGAATTAATTACAATTCACAGCATGTTATCCCTTTTTATCTTTATCAAGACGTTACTACAATTATTCTCGCAATTAAACATAACATATTCCTTTTCATTTAACCGTATATTATTCACATCATAAATATACAATACAAGCACCCCGAGGCTAAGCTGCGGTGCACACATACTCTGCTATCCATCCCGGTACATCACGTACATAAGGATTACAAATTCCGAATCTCTCAGGAATTGTTAGAATAAGCACAACACACAAAAATGGAGGCGACCATAATTCAACATATCCATGGGTCACGTACATACCTACGCTCCATAGTCAGCTAACTTATTAACTCACAAATAAGTCATTCTAGCATTATGTTCTTAAGGTACCAATCTAAATCCGGGCACACAAGGATTAGATGGCCCTAAGCGAACGTAAACCTCCCGTGATAGCAAGTATGGTAGGTATGTCATACACATAAAATCATATACATATACTAAGCATGCACGCATCTTAGTAATTACCATAATTCATTAGTGGTATACTTCTCATTCTGATACCAATACACGTGTCCCCGGTTTATACGTATATACATCATCCATTATCCTTACGTCGTAATTAGTTACTCGCGTCCTAACCCACAAATATCATTCGGTCCAATTCACTATTTTATAATTTCTCCTCAATATATCCCAAATCTTCCAACTATACCAATTAGTTAACACGGGAAAGTTATCTCATCAATTAAACAAGGTTACGGGACACTGGAAATCAAATCAGGCCAAAAAAGCCAAACTGTCAACTCGTTAGAAGTCTCGTTCGAACGAGGCTTGTTCGAACGAGAGTTCGTTCGAACGAAGTGGGCATCTAACGAGATCTCGTTCGAACGAAAGGCATCGAACGAACATCCCACTCGTTAGAAGGCAAACTGTCACCTCGTTCGAACGAGCTCGTTCGAACGACCTGGGCAGGTCTTCTAACGAGATGCCAGTTTCGAGCCCAGAATTTTCTTATCTCGTTTTTCTCTATTTTCTTCACCTCTAATCCCATATAAAAATCGTCCCAACAGTATTTTAAGGTTTCTAATCCACACTAAACATTCATAGGTCATAAATTAACATTTATATAGGGCCAAATCTTCCTAAACATCATCCAATTATCATAACTCCCCATTTTTTCCCAAACCTTATGAACATGAACCCTAGAAATTTAAAGTCTTCAATTTCCATAAATAAATCCGTTTTTGCAACATAAAAAGTAGTAATTCTTTTAGTTCAATCACCCAACAACAATTCTACATGCAAACCTATATCAAAATCTGAATTTACAACTCCAATTTCATGGGTTTTTATCAATCTCCCCAAAACAATGCAATTTTATAAATTTCTAAGCATGGAAGAAATATTCGCTTGAAATTAACGTAATTAAACCACTTGCCTCGGATTATTCTCTGAATTTGCTGTTGAATTGATGAAGGTTGGTCTCTTTCTTTCTCTCCCAAGGTTGAAGGTTGAAGATGGAGGTTGTATTTCTCTTTTGGGAACTTCTCCTAACCTCTCATATAACTCCCGTAGCCCTTTAGTTGGTTAAGTGCTGGTAATGGCTTAGTGGGTCACTAAATATCCTAATATTTAACTCCCAAAATTCGTTGGTTAATTATCCTAAAATTTCAAAATTACCAAAATACCCTTTTAAGTTGTCGGTATGGCCCAATAATGCCCCGGGACACAAACTAAACCCCCGGCTAGTGTTTTCTGACTATTTCGACCCTTCCGGACACGTTGGCGCACTCAAAATGACCATAAGGTTGATAAAAATAAAATTCACTTTTTAATTAAAATATTTATATTCCTGACGCGACTGTCACACGTGTCCCAACGAAATTTCCAAATTGCCGTATTTCTATCTCACGACAAATTCGATATATTCAATATTCATATATTGCCATATATACACATTATAATCAAATACCAACTCACATATCGTTAGTATTTTGTCCGGATTAATTCTCAATTAATTCACGTTTAATTTAATTAATCCCATAAATAAATATCGATAAAAATGCGGGGTATTACAGTTAAGGCTTGGAATATTAGGGACCCTATTGCAGACGGTGAACATCCCAGGTCGACAGCTTTCTTACTGAAGTACAAGAATACTACCTCCAACTTCATTGCCCGTCCAGTTGACTCTGTTCCTCATCTTTATATCCCAGAGGAAGAAGAGGAGGAGGAAGGTGCTCTCCAACCAATCTATCTAGACGAGGAGGAGGAGGAGGAGGAGGAGAACAACTCAGAATCAGGTTCTGCTAGAGGTGGTAGTCACGAGGCAGGATCTCATGAGGAGGAATTCAATGAGGAAGGGTCTGTTGGAGAGAGATCCAGCGAGGAAGGGTTTGAAAACCCCAATTTTTGAAACTCAAAAATTCTTTTATACTTCAAAAAGATAATTTTCTTTTTAGATATGCGGAAGCGAAGTTGATGGTTCAATTAAAAAAAATTAACAAATTTTAATTTCTTCTAAATAAGAAATTAAAATTAAACAAAGTGAAATTAACTTAAACACACACACAACTTAAATAAATTTCACTTAAATCAATTTAATTAACCCAAGTCCTAGAAAATTTGCCTAAGTCATATTTCTCAATTTTACCAAATTAGTCCAAACCAAATTTTATCAAATTAAATTAAATGACTTGAATTAAATTAACTAAACATCACCCAATATTTAATTTCGCACCAAATTAAACATGTAGTGATTAAAACCAAATTTTATCTTGAATTACCTAAGCATGCGTTCTAAGTGAGTATAGCAAGATAAAATAAACAATAAATCACTACGCCGCGATGTACGAGGAAAAACCCACAACGGAAAAAAAAACCTCGGACGGCCCTAGCCTCAAATCCACTAAGTACGAAATTTACAAATACAAGCAACATGACTTACAACACTCGACTCGATCCCTCTCAAGCCCCGACGCGTCTTCTTGTATCAACCTTTGCCTAGTGAATAACCACGGAGCTCCATCGTGGTCTCATAATCTTTCGATCGGACTTTATATGGTCACCGTCACCCAAACTAGGAGTCTTTCTCCACGTGGGTAAATCAACGCAAACTTCTTCTTCTTTGTGGGATGTAGATGCAAACCCAAACGTCTCTTCAACGGTAGAGATGAAAAACCGGTGCCAAAACACTCCAAGCAAGATGTATATATATATATTGAAACTTGGATTAAGCAATATGGGTGAAAACTAAAGTGTAAATGAATTTTTCTTTGAAAAATAAACACTTTAAAAATGAACTTTTCCTTTTTCTCTTTTGCTCTCAAACTCTCTCTTGGAGATAGATGTATATGAAAAAGTTCACTTTCCAAAGTTGGTTCCCGCACTTAGATATTAAGTTAAAAGTTAGTGGGGAAAGATAATGGGAAAGTGGGTGAAAACTGTCAAAAACTGCCATTTAATTGTTCCCGCCAAATCTCGTTCGAACAAGATTTGTCGTTCGAACGAAGTCTCGTTCGAACGGCCTTCTAATGACATTCTAACAAAGTTCCAGTGTCTTTAAAAAATGAACTCGTTAGAAATCTCGTTGGAAATCTCATTCGAACGACATTTCGAACAAAGTTACATAGGCCAAACTGGGAACTCGTTCGAACGACATTTGGTTCGAACGAAAAACTCGTTCGAACGACATATCGAACGAACTTCCAGAAAGTTGGAAATATTTGATTTTTAGCCAAGAAACTTTATAAACTTAATTTTAAAGTTTTAATAAAATCTTTCTGAATTTAAACAACAGTTTTAAATACACATATACCCAATATAAATTGTTCCAAGCTCCTATATATATATATTCAAATGTATTCATACCTTAGGAGCAATGGAACCATGTTGATGACATAGAAACGAGGCACATTAAACTCGAAAATTGGATGAAGCTTTATACTCTTGGCCGCTACGTCTTCAATAAACATGTCATAGGCTTGAAGGATGATCAATTAACTCTATCCTATGACTCAAACGTTTTTGTCTGGAATTGAGACAAAACTACAAAGGACTCAATTGGAAATTTGTGTCCTTACAAATATCCCCCTTTGGCTATTCCGGGACAAAAACAAACAAAAATCCTAAAGGGTCGTCAAGCTCTACTAGACTAATAAAAAGTCCCACAAAAAATAAAAATACAATGCTTGACTCAAACAACCCAAGGATCACAATCTTTGCCGGTGAAAGTTGTCACTTATAATATAATTCCTGCACACTTAAGCTAACACATTACACGCATAGGGAAATCAAATCAAAATATTTAATGCAAGTAAAGTAAGTACTCCCCCTAAATTAATTCTCTCCTTTTATCAACTATGATCAACTTAGAAAGACGTCTCTCCCTAAGATAAATCTCCCCAAAACTAAGATACGATTATAATAGGTTTAGATACCATTTCTCCCCCTATCATTCTCCCCCTTTTTTTATCAGGAACAGACAAAGGTTAAAGAATCAAACATTAACTTATATCCCCCAAATAAAGTATATACACCCTCTAAACTAAGCAAGGGATAAATAAAATGGGATAACAAGCTAAAATATGTAATTGTGCATAAAGTGATAAGAACGTTAAAGCACATGGGCAACAAAATCATAACTAATCCAACGAATAATAATGGATACCAATGAAGATGCAAGAAACAGATATCAATATGATACATAAATATTAAGCATGTGATATCAACAAGATGAATACCAATTGTGAATTAAAGCATAGATGGACTAGAAAGCAAGGCAAAGACTAAACAAAAATATCAAATATATGTATACATAATATATACCTAATAGACTCAAGTACACATATATAGATCTAAACACCAAAATGACACAAAACAAAATAACATAAGTTTTTCACACTCTTATAGCATAAATGTGTCATACGAAAACGGAAGTGTTGGGGTGTGAACTAGTAACAATTAAAATTAGACCCAATCACTTAAAACATGTTCACGGAGTTCTTAATTGATTGCAAACTTCATCACATTTGAATATAACCTCATGTGACAAAATAGATTGAACTCAATGAACAAACATACACAATGCATACAAGCCTAGCATGTTGATGATTCTACAAACCAATAGAGTCATGACATTGAAAACGCAACTAGGATAAACGGACATTGTACAAACCGTTGATATCCCATCCAATCTCTCTCAATAAGCATTTATATTAATTTTGAATGAATATACCAATCAAACATAGGCCTTGGCAAATATTTTTCTTTTTAATGCCATATTTTCTTTTAGGCCTTTGAACCACGTATTTCTTTTAGGTCCAAACAAACGGTGGCTTACTATTCACAAAGGATAATAAATCTTTTCGGAGCCCTTCCCCGTGCACATTAATATTTATCATTTTTTTATTTCTCACAAATCTCACGTGCAACGGATTTTGACATGCACTAGTCCTCCAGGTTACAAATATTTAGATGACAAGACTGGTAGGAGAACACCTCACAAAGCTCAAATATAACATATGAAGTTAAATTTCAAAAGAGCTCGTGCATGTGTGAATTGAGGCATATAAAAATAGAATCCATTTAATCAACACAAAATCCAACTACTCCATGTAAGCATGGTAAAGAACATAATAAGAATTGACAATCTAAACCAAAAGTTCTAGCTATATGGGAGCGTAAAAGATGGGATTCTAACACAAGTGTATGCCACATAAAGTGTGTCAAACGAAAATACACAAAAAAAAAAAATTGAGTTTTTGAAATTTTTAACCAAAAATAAAAATATATACTCAAAAGACAAACAAAAATCATTTGTATTTTTCATTAATCTTAAATTTCTAAGAAGATAAAATGCAAATGATAAACCAAAAATCTTTTTGTATTTTCATTTAATGCAAACAAAATGAAGGAAATATAATACAAAAGATAAACAAAAATCATAGTTCTAGCATGTGATTAAGCATGGAGCATAGACTAGAAAATGATTAAACAAGCATACATTTAGCATGTGAATATAGCATGAAGTACAAAAGCTAAAGTATGCAAATAAAACTAACACATTCAACCTTTAGGTTTTGCAAGGAAGGAAGCATGTGAAAGTAAATGAGAATCAAATACCCTATCTTATAAAGCTACCAATTCGGATCTCCTAACCCAAACTAATGAAGAGTGACTATCTTGGGGTGTAGGAATCTTGGCTACCTTGGTTGCCTTACGTTGGTATTTTCTAGAAAATCTATTAAGATCAAAACAAAATTTCTTAAGATGACATTTTCGACCACAATGTGAACACTTGAACTCACGGCGAAAAAATTTACCTAAGGAGTGATCTCTAAAGGCTTTCCTAGGCGATTCTCCTAAAACGTTGGTTTTGGCTTTTTGAGTTGATTCATTACAAGTATCGAAGCCTAAACCACAAGTGTCAATTTTAATTTGGTCTGTTCCTAATATTTTATCCAATTTTTTCGAACGACACTCCAAATCAAATTTGGCATTACTAGAGTCTTTTAATTTGTTTTCTAATTCTAGAATGTTAGACTCTAATAATACATTTTTCTCTTCAAACTCGAGAAGCTCCTTTTTTAAGGATTCCATTAAACCTCTAAGGCTATCTCTCTCACCTTCTACATATTCTAGCTTCTCTTGAAGAGATTTCTCTCGTGTCCTAAGGTCTTCAACCAACACACTATTATCAACGATTTTGACACGTTCTCTCAAACTAGCTTCTAACTTCAAATTAGCTCTTTTTAATTTAATTGATTCTTCATATAATTCTTGAAAATCATTTTGAAGTTCACTCACATTAACCTCTTCTTCATTTTCACTCTCTCTTTCTTCTCCACTCTCACTATCATAAAAAATAAGGGAATTATAAACAATAACCTTGGAAATGTCATGTGATAAATTTTCATCTATAGAAGAGTTCTCACTATCACTCACATGACTAGCCATAAAAGCCACAAAATTGAGTTTAGTGGGGGAATTGGGTCCCTCTTACTTATCACTATCACTAAGGGTCGCATTATATGAAATGGGTCGCTTACTCTCTCTCCTTAGTTTAGTGGGGCACTCAGAAGCCCTATGGCCATAACCCTCATAACCAAAACACCTATTTGACTCGTCCCTATTTAAATTTTCATTAATAGTTTTAGGGATCCTCTCGGCTTTTTCATGCTTAGAAGTTTCAAATTTCTTAAAGTCATTTTCAAATTTATCTTTGTTAATTTTAAGAAACTTTCAAAATTTCCTAGCAAACAAGGCCATATATTTCGAGTCACTATCACTCTCGCTCTCTACTACTTGTTTTTCCTCTTTTCGGGCTTTTAAAGCAACGCCCTTTTCAATTTTCTTTTCAGTTTTAGAGGGAAACATGTCCAGTTCATAGGTTTGTAAATCACCTACAAGCTCTTCTAATTTCGTAGAGGCTAAAGTTGGTAAAGAATTTAACATGGTCACTTTTGGAATAAATCTATCGGGAAGGGACCTTAAAATTTTCTTTACTACTCAGTTGTCGAGTATTTTTCCACCCAAGTTAAAAGATGAATTAATAATGTTGGAAAGTCTAGCATAAAATTCATCAAATGTTTCTTTATCGTCATTTTGATGGTTTCAAATTGAGTGGTGAGGTTATGGAGTTTTAAAGCTTTAACGACACTTATACCTTCATGAGTGAGTTGCAAAATATCCCACGCTTATTTAGCGATCTCACATGTCATAATGCATCAGAATTCATCCGGTGTGACAACGCTAAACAAGGCATTTAAATCACGAGAATTAAAATTTGAAAGTTTAAACTCATTCTCACTCCATCTATCGGCCGGTTTGGGAACACGTTCATTATCTACTAAATGAGTTAGTGGAGACCATCCGTTAACTACCGATAACCAAACCCTCTCGTCGATAGATTTAAGTGTCGATTTCATTCACGTTTTTCAATACGCGTAATTAGAACCATCGAAAATATGAAATTTTGAAAATGGGGAAAATTCCATTTTAGCCAAAAATAGTTAAAGGATCTTTAACGAAATAATTTATCGTTTTGGCTCTGATACCAATTTGAAAACCCCAATTTTTGAAACTCAAAAATTCTTTTATACTTCAAAAAGATAATTTCCTGTTTAGATATGCGGAAGCGAAGTTGATGGTTCAATTAAAAAAATTAACAAATTTTAATTTCTTCTAAATAAAAAATTAAAATTAAACAAAGTGAAATTAACTTAAACACACACACAATTTAAATAAATTTCACTTAAACCAATTTAATTAACCCAAGTCCTAGAAAATTTGCCTAAGTCATATTTCTCAATTTTACCAAATTAGGCCAAACAAAATTTTATCAAATTAAATTAAATGACTTGAATTAAATTAACTAAACATTACCCAATATTTAATTTCGCACCAAATTAAACATGTAGTGATTAAAACCAAAT
Organism: Sambucus nigra; assembly: GCA_949130495.1. Taxonomy (NCBI): domain Eukaryota; kingdom Viridiplantae; phylum Streptophyta; class Magnoliopsida; order Dipsacales; family Adoxaceae; genus Sambucus; species Sambucus nigra. The sequence goes on along the minus strand of OX422216.1, from coordinate 93,834,054 downwards.
TTTATCTTGAATTACCTAAGCATGCGTTCTAGGTGAGTATAGCAAGATAAAATAAACAATAAATCACTACGCCACGATGTACGAGGAAAAATTCACAACGGGAAAAAAAACTCGGACGGCCCTAGCCTCAAATCCACTAAGTACGAAATTTACAAATACAAGCAAGATGACTTACAACACTCGACTCGATCCCTCTCAAGCCCCGACGCGTCTTCTTGTATCAATCTCTTCCTAGTGAATAACCACAAAGCTCCACCGCGGTCTCGGAATGTTTCGATCGGACTTTATATGGTCACCGTCACCCAAACTAGGAGCCTTTCTCCACGTGGGTAAATCAACGCAAACTTCTTCTTCTTTGTGGGATGTGGAAGCAAACCCAAACGTCTCTTCAAACTGTAGAGATGAAAAATCGGTGCCAAAACACTCCAAGCAAGATGTATATATATTGAAACTTGGATTAAGCAATATGGGTGAAAACTAAAGTGTAAATGAATTTTTCTTTGAAAAATAAACACTTTAAAACATGAACTTTTCCTTTTTCTCTTTTGCTCTCAAACTCTCTCTTGGAGATAGATGTGTATGAAAAAGTTCACTTTCCAAAGTTGGTTCCCGCACTTAGATATTCAGTCGAAAGTTAACGGGGAAAGATAATGGAAAAGTGGGTGAAAACTGTCAAAAACTGCCATTTAACTGTTCCCGCCAAATCTCGTTCAAATGAGATTTGTCGTTTGAATGAAGTCTCATTCGAACGGCCTTCTAACGACATTCTAACGAAGTTTCAGTGTCTTTAAAAAATGAACTCGTTAGAAATCTCGTTGGAAAAATCGTTCGAACATCCATCTCGTTCGAACGACTTTTCGAACGAAGTTACAGAGGCCAACCTGGGAACTCGTTGGCAAACTCGTTCGAACGACATTTGGTTCGAACGAAAAACTCATTCGAACGACATATTGAACGAACTTCCAGAAAGTTAGAAATATTCGATTTTTAGCCCAGAAACTTTATAAACTTAATTTTAAAGTTTTAATAAAATCTTTCTAAATTTAAACAACAGTTTTAAATACACGTACACCCAATATAAATTATTCCAAGCTCCTATATATATATTCAAATGCATTCATACCTTAGGAGCAATGGAACTATGTTGATGACGTAGAAATGAGGCACATTAAACTCGACAATTGGATGAAGCTTTATACTCTTGGCCGCTACGTCTTCAATAAACATATCATAGGCTTGAAGGATGATCAATTAACTTTATCCTATGACTCAAACGTTTTTGTCCGGAATTGAGCCAAAACTACAACGGACTCAATTGGAAATTTATGTCCTTAGAAGGTTCAAGCTCTAGTAATTCTGGTTCGAAGGGTTCTAGTGAGGAAGACATGGATCTTCCTAGAAGAAAGAATTTGATCCCTGATGATGATGATGACGATATCCTATTATCCAGCAGGCTGAAGATTCAGAAAACTAGGTCTGGGGATCCTACCAGTGGTTCTCAAACAGCAGCTCATGAGAAGGAGCTGGAGAGGAGGAAGAGAGAGGAATAACAGAGAGAGGGAGAGAAAAAAAGAAGAAGAGAGAAAAAGAGAGGAGGAGGAGAAGAAGAAGAAGAAGAAGAAGAAGAAGAAGAAGAAGAAGAAGAAGAAGAAGAAGAAGAAGAAGAAGAGAGAAGAAGACGAGAAGAGAGATCAAATAAGGCGCATGCTTCCCTGGTGCCTACTGATGCTTCATCTGAGGGGGCTTCTATGTCTCTATCCACCCATCTTGCCCCCATGATGATCGAGAGGGCTATACTAATAGTGGACCATGAGAAGTCCTCAAAAATGGGTCTAGACCAGTTAACCCTGAAGGTCGATCAAGGGCTTGTTTTGGTGAGGATATTCTTTTTCTCCACTGTTACTTATCTAGTTCTTTTTACTGCTTGACTTATACTCTCTTTTTTTTTGTAGTTTTTGTTTGACTACTCCGTTCTCCATCGTGATCGTGATGGTCTGGCGAGGAGGAGCCTGAATACTGCCTAGGAAGCTCTTAAGGCAGCTGAGGCCTCATTTTCCAAAGAGAGGGCGGGAGCGGTTAAAGAGTTCTAGGAGCTTCTCAAGGCATACGAGCTGGTTATAGCTGCCAAGCTTGTTATTACCAATGAGAACACGAAGCTTACCGAGAAGGTGGCAAGCTTGGAGGCAGAGGTGGTCTCATTTAGGGAGAACAGCTATAATAAGGGTTGGGGAGCAGCCTATGAAGACGTCGAGAAGCAAATCGAATACATCAGTCAGGCGAACTTCAAGAAAGGCTGGGATAAAGCCTTGGTCACTAATGGAGTCTTTAATGATTCTCCCCTATTTGGCGAACATAATCCTGGCCCCAAACTCATTGTTAAGGACGCCCCAACTGTGAGCCAACCTACTGGTCCTTCCTCTGATGCTCCTGTTGCTACTGCTACCGATGCCCCAGCCCTTGGGCCAGAGCCAAGTGAGGTCGCTGCTAGCAGAGGGAAAGAGCCAGCTGCCACAGAGCAGGTCGCAATTAAATAATAAATTCTTAGGATTGCTCTTGTATTTTCCCTTTTTGTTCTTCTTCTTCTCTGCTATTCCATGTATGATGCCATTTTTAATGAAAGGATTTAGTTTGCATCTATGCTGATGTATTTTTATTATTCTTGCTTCATGTTTTGTAGTTTGTTAACCTTGATGATTACATTCCTGCCTCCTCTCGTTTAGGCCAAATCCTTGGTTCTAATGTAAGCGACCAAGTTCTCCGAGGTTTTATTAAGATTTATAAATCTCTCATATCAAGGAACCAGGACTACAAAGATCAGTTTGAGCTGGTTGCCAAGTTAAAAGATAGACTTGAGGAGATGGAGTGGGTCGGCGCCTTCGTTCAAGAAGAAAATGACGCTCTGAAGGCTAAGCTTTTGGATGCCTCTGAGATCAATCAAGTTGGAGAAACCTGCAACAAAAGAATGATGCTTTAAGGAAGGAAATCGCTGCCTTAGGGAGAATACGTCGATCATTGCCCCTTAAGTTATACGAGGCTCTTCTTCGTCAACTAGGTAGTGAGCTGTTCCTGATGGCAGTGGTTCAGCTAGGGAGATTGCCTAACTGCGGGGGGATATTCGTAGGGCATAAGTGACAGCCATTGGGCTTAAAAGGGATGTCACTCTATTGAGGCACTTGTTCAAGAAGTGTCCTCGGTAGATGTGGGCAGATATGGGCAGATGGGTACGACTAGGGCTGGACAGATTCCCCCACAAGGTTAAAGGAGGTTGAGGAATTATCCTTTATTAGAGGGTGGCTGAGTACCCTTAGAGAGTTAAAGGTTCCTAAGAACTCTGTCCTTTGGTATAGACATGAGATTACTCCTTCATCTTTGGAGCCAAATCCATTAAGAAGGGATGATCGTTGTATCCCACTAGATGCAATCCTAAGACAACTACGGGAGTCGAGCCCGGGTGATGTCGAAGAAGAGATAATCCCTCACCCAGATGATGGTCGAAGAGTGCGGGTAGCTGATTACCTTGCCCAATGACCTAGTCCTCCTTAGGATTTGATTTTTTTATACATGTAATTGTTCGTGCATTTAGTGGTGTAATGAAATATATATGTTTTGGGCAATTACGGACTAAATGTGTGTTATTTCATTTTCAGTTTTACTGGCCTTATCTTTAATTATCTTCTAAGTATGACTTAAATAGGGCTAATTATCAGATAAATATCCCCCATACCATTCTGCCTTTCTTTACCTTTCAGGTTGTGTCGTCACACTGTCTCAGGCCTAAGTAGGGCAATGGTGAGGATATACCTGGTAAGCGGACAATCCATCCGAGTAGGGTTTTTTTTAGCCAAACTGTGTTTGCCACCGACCTGGGTTGGTCAAATTGCCTAAGGATCCTCTGTAAGGATTTTTTTATTGTTGAGGGCAAACTAGGAGGTCAATTGTGCTAGTAACAAAGGCCTGAGGAGGATTATTTAACCATGTTAATGCTCTGACCAATGGTAGGGTCTAGATATATGATCGTTGGGCTGGAGTAAGTTGATCAACTTACTATAACATGTGATCTTTATTATGTGTGTTAAGAGTGAAGCCTGTAACTTTGAAAGGATGCATATACTAAAATATACCTGAGAAAACCAACACTCACAGAATTGCAAGGCCAATCAAATTTCATTAATCAGAGTCACGAACAGAAAGCAACATTAAGTTTGTAAAATAAAAATTTGCCTCAACTAATGATGCACTAAAAGAGAAATCTACAAGTAGAATTTCTTCAGGTTGTCCGCATTCCAAGCTCTTGGTATCTCCCTGCCCTCCAGTGTTTCTAAGTGATAGGCTCCTTACAGGTCATCCCTTATCACCTTGAATGGTCCCTCCCAGTTCGGTCCTAGCTTGCCATCTAATGGCTTCACAGCGCTGCCAAGGACTTTCCTTAGGACATAGTACCTAACCTGGAATGTCCTTGGATTGACTTTTCTATTACATTGCTTGGCTAGTTGTTTCTAGTAGGCTGCTAGTTTCACTAGAGCCAATTCTCGTCGTTCGTCGTCTAAGTCAAGTTCAGCGATCAATGCTCCATCGTTCTGGCCTTGGTCGATCAGCGTGGACCTCATGGTGGGGAGACTATATTCTAATGGAATAACTGCTTCCATTCTATATGTGAGTGAAAATGGTGTCTCTCCAGTTGCTCGCCTCGGGGAGGTGCGATAGGCCCAGAGGATTTGGGGTAGTTTTTTTTCTCATGCTCCCTTGGCTCGCTCAAAGCACTTCTTTAGTCCATCGATCACTATTTTGTTGGAATCCTTAGCTTGACCGTTACTCTGAGGGTATGCCACGGAGCTGAAGTAGTGCCTAATTCCATGGTCGCTGCAAAATCTTTGGAAGAGGCCACTCTCGAACTGTGTTCCAATGTCAGTGATGATTGTACTGGGTATCCCGAAGTGAGTAATAATATTGCTCCATATGAACCTTATCATGTTTGCATCTCTGATGTTCGCCAGTGGTTCTACCTCTATCCACTTAGTGAAGTAGTCTGTGGCGACCAACAAATACTTCCGATTTTCGGCAACAACTGGCAGAGGGCCTAAGATATCCAGACCCCACTGGGCGAAGAGCCATGGTCTGGTGAGTGACTTAAGGTCGCTGGGAGGTTGGTGGACCATAGGTGCATGCATTTGGCATTTCTCGCACTTTTGAGCGTAGACTCCAGCGTCCTTTTGTATGTATGGCCACCAGTATCCCTCATTCATTTCTCAAAAGGCTAGCGACCTTCCTCCTACATGACTTCTATAAGTCCCTTCATGCAGCTAGTGTAGGACTTGCTCGACATCATGTGGATGAACACACTTGAGGTATGGACCTATGAAGGATCTCTTGTATAATTTTCCCTCAGGAGATAAGTGAAAGCAGGCAGCTTTGACTCTTATCTGATGGGCGATATTCCTATCACTTGGCATCATGTCACTTTGCAAGTAATCTACTATGGGGTCCATCCAGCTATGAGCTTTCTCTATATGGAGAATATGCTCGAGGTCTGTCGATTCGGTTCTTTGGTTGATGCTCAACTGTGTAAGGAAATCGATTTGAATTATTCTCTTTAAGTTGGAGTCAACCACTAAGCTTAGAGTTGCTAGTGCATCGGCATGGCTGTTTTGTCCCCTGGGAAACTAATAAACATTGACGCGGTTGAAGTTGGCCATTAACCCTTTCACAGTGGCGAGATAGGCTGCCATCCTTTCGTCTTTTGCATTGAAATCGCCACTTATTTGGTTGGATGTCAGTTGTGAGTCGCCAAAAACTTGAAGGTGTCTTGCCCTAAGCAACTGTGCCTTCCGTAGAACAGCGATCAGTTCTTCATACTCTGCTTCGTTATTGGATGCTTCAAATCTAAGCCTGATTCCTTACTCGAGCATTGTGTTTTCAAACTAGCACGATGCCTACTCCTGCCCCTCTGGAATTATAGGTTCCATCAATATATAACTGATCAAGGGTGAAAAGTAGCGCGTGTCAAGACACTAATCGTTGTTTTTGTTTCACCTCCTCAATACAAAAACCTAAACTTATGACTACACGCAAAAAGGGAGTATAACGGCCAAGTTCGAATATCGAAAATCCACAGAGACGAGTTGCTAGAATTTATAGGATTTAATACTCCTAAAATAAAAGTGTAAAAGGTGATAGGTTGGAAATAAAGAAAAGGGAAAAATTAAGAAGTTAAGTCTAAACTAGAATTAATAAAACGAGAGTCGGGATCGTGTCCCCACCATGGGCTAAACAACTAATAATTAGAATTTCGGTTCGAAAACATTTAATCGAGCATTTTCAATTAAGTATAAACATCACACAATAAGGAATTTAACCCAAAGTTGCGAGATTAAACATTTAACAGAAAATGGTCACACGCATCTTAAATTCGGATTACCGCTATAAACACTAACGTTGCATGACAAAGAAAGTTAAACGCATAATAATCCGACTTTAATACGCGAGGTTTCAATTAAATGCAATTTTACACAAAACCTAATTTTCGGAGCTCAACGCCCATCAATGGCGGACACACAACCCAAACTCATAAAACTACTCACTACACATGATTAAACTAAGTAAAATAACTAATTACCAAAGAAAACAAGAATTAAACTACCAACAACTAATAAATCAAAGCAATAAATCAAGAGAACAGAGCTTAAACAAAGAATAGCAAATAATATAAATGGAGGGGAAGATGAATAGTAACTTACACAACCCAAATGGTGTCAACCCTAGGAGAGATAAGCCAAACCCATAAATCCCCTCCTCTCTAACCTAAAATGAAAATATATCCTCTAAGAAAAGCCCCAAACATTCTATTAATACCCCAAAATAAACCCCCAACAAAACCAACCCAAAAAACCCAAAATAAGTCACTTTTCGTCCATATCTGATAGGACCGGTCGACCTCTGTTTTGGGACCGGTCGACCGCACTTTTGGGATTTGCCTTGGGCTGGAGGCAGCCCACTTTTCCACTTTGAACCAATTTTGAGGCGTTGCACGGAAATGGCCATAACTCCCTCATACGGAATCGAAATGAGGCGTGGTCGGAACCGACGCGAAGCTAATTCAATTCTCTACATGATTCTGTTTTGAAACCCTCCAAATTATTCAGTATGAAATTACCAAAATACCCTTGAAGTAGAAGAAAATACCGAAACCTTCCGGAAATGGGCATAACTTCCACATACGGAGTCAGAATGACGCACGGTCAGTGGCCATGGAAAGATAATTTGATGATATACATGTTGGTAACTTCATTCCATAAAAAATAGTGAGTTTAAAAAGACCAAATTGCCCTTGAAGTAGCATTCGACGACGAAACTTCTCCAAAATGCAACCGAACCTCACTTTTAGCGTTCCAATACCTACAAAAGCACAAATAACCCCTGCAAAGCATGTATATATCCAAATCCAAGGTTGTCTGGTTAATGAGCATAATTATAGGCATTCAGGACTGTAAAAGTGCTAGAATGCATAAAGATAACAGGCGGAAATATGCAATATTCGATACGAATCACACCCCCTAACTTAAACATTGGTAGTCTCTAGTGATGAAACAAGCAAAACCAGTCCATAGAAGGAAATACAAAACGTATATATGCATTGAAATATAATTGCCACTTTCGTAGGGAACACGATTGCATTTAGCATATGCAATAAGCCGTTAAACCCCTAGGTTACCCTAGTGGACGAGTGTCGTCTCGTGAGGTTTTTCAGGGATGATACCCACAAACATCATATGGTTTTCTCAAAATATGCCCAAACCAACACGCGACAAGCCCAACAAAAGCGAAAAAGATTTCATATGCATTATTAGCAAACTGAATGAATTCACACAAAAGTCTGAATCATTAACATTATAGAATGCACCTCATAGAATTGAAGCATTAAAATGTGGGAGGGGAGCGAGCACATGCAAAGTGTGATTTGGCAAAAACTTAAATAAACCGGATACTAAATTAAAGCAAGCATATATTCAATCCTCACAGGCATTACGCTCATCAAGCGAATTCACTCGAAACAGGGAGGTAACACACGGAACATGCGGGCATAAAGAGTAAATGTAAGTGGAAACTAGGCCGCACACATGTCACAAACGAAGAACGCAATATATGAAATTAAAAACTGTAATCTCAATGAATGATACTGCTCATTAAAGGAGGCGAAATGTATTTTCACAGATTATCAAAACTATTTAAACCTTTGAATTACATCTACTTAAGATCACATAGGACTTGTATAAGGTTATAATGTAGGCTAGGCTAGAGTACGAAATGAGGGAATGTATGTACGGATTCAAAGTGTTCGGGATGAAAACTCGGGATAATGGGAAAATGCGGGCAATATCAAAATTAGAAAACAAGTTCCAAAAAGGCATTAGATATATCATCGGGGAGAGTAATCAAAGATTATTAAACACTATACAACATTTACAACTTTCTCTTTCTTTTCTTTTCTTCTTCTTCTTCTTATGTTTTATTTTGTTTTCTTTTGCTTTTTGCTTTCTCTTTTTCTTCACTTTTTTCACTACTTTCTTTTCTTTACTTATCAAACTCTCATATGCCTAAATTGCAACCGACATCATAACAACATCATTCAATCCCAAGTAACAATCCAAACAAAGGTGTGGAAAGTGTATGTATGGTATAAAACTCCAATTTAGAGTTGGTTATGGGATTGGGGTTATGAAACTAAAGGCTATATTTAGGCTCAACGGGGTTAACGAGGGTAAATATATAAGGGTGAGGTCAAGGCTAATATGGGTGATATAACAAAGACGGCCTATGATCATTTCCGAAAGTTTACGCAATTCTCGAATCAAAACAATATATGAAAATCATGCTCAAGTAACACATTTCAAGTATGAACTCAATTAATGAACGGTCAAATGAAAGAATAGTGAGATTACCGACGAATTCAACGTTTTCAATGAGAAAAGAATAGTGTATAACACTCACAAACGACGAAAGGTACAAAGCTTACTCGGTGTAAGTATATACAATGCAATAAAAGATTACCGAGTTATAAAAATCTTAAACCAAATCAATATAACAATAAAAATGCATGTGCTCATGGGATTAAAGTTTAATTCATGAAGTTATTCATAATATCAATTATTTAGGGACTAAAGTCTAATAACTTCTAAAATCAAGAACATGCATCATTGGGTTGTCAATTGGATCGGGCAATTATTAAAATTTATCATCGAAAACAAAGACAAAATGCCCAAAAAAAGGAGAAAAAAGAAAGAAAATCTTTTTGAATTTTTTGAATTTTTCTAAGAAAAGCATAGTAAGTAACTAACATGTGAGCAAAAACATGGACTAAAATAAGAAATTGATAGAATATCCCACACCCCCTAACTTAAAACTTGACATTGTCCTCAATGTGAATTAAGAACCAAGTCAGACAGGAAAAGAGCGATATTACCCAAAAGTGGAGCGATCCCCATAAGAACAAGTCCAAAGAATCTACAAAACAAGTTAGTACCGAGCATAGCAAAAACAAATAACAAAAAGTTAACTAATTACACTAGACTAAATTAAAAAGGAAAGAAAAAATAAAAAGCTAACTATATACAACCTACTATTTAGACTTCACACTAACTGTACACTAGAAGTCTAAATAGGTGAGGGTCCACCGTGAAAACGATTTGACTTTGGAGGATAACCGCTGTACTCTCACATACAAGCATGCCTTCCGAAAAATATGAATTCCGTTTTAACAACGGAAGGCATGTGTAAGGCGGAAGAAATGAACCATCGCCAATTAAAAGTTTTGGTGGGACGATGGGGGGTTTGGATTGCACGGGTGACAAGAACAAGTGGGGACCGAGAAAAGCTGAATATCCTCCCAATGATTTTCAAGTTGGAATGGGAGGCGGCGCACACAAAGGCAAAGATGCGATTGTGGAGGGCGACTCGAGCAAGTACTCCTCATCGGCGATAGGATTTAAAACATTGAAGTTTGAAACCGAATCATCGAGTACTTGTGACGGTGTGATAATAGAGAATGAAAATGGGGATGAAAGAAATTCAAACTCATGAGATGAATCATCATCGCATGAAGTTGGAATTTCAAAGGAAATAATATCATTTTCAATGAATTGTTCTTCTTTGGGGGCCAAAGAAGAAATCATTTCATTGCAAATAGATATTACGTCATTTTCATCCTCACTTTCAATATCTATTACACAATGGGCAAAGTCTAGAATGGATTGTTCCAAAGTAGGCACAAGTGCCTCATTTGGTTCAAAACATTCCTTGACTTCGAAAGTCTCGGAAGAAAAATCGTCATCGGACTCAAATAATAAATCCAACTCATGTTCCCACGAACGATTTTCTTCCCAATAGCGATTTTCCATTTTCTCATTTTCATACATACGCAAACCCTCACCGAATGTCATAGGTCGAGGTGCGGATGCATTAGAATGGGAACTTTGAAAATTGCCATCGGACTTAAACAAAAACTCATTATTATAGGAATTTTGAAAACTATTGCAATTCGTTTCAAAATTCCTATTATAAGGAGGTAAAGGCCCAAAATCATTATCATCATCATCAAAATTCCAATAACCTATGTTTTGACTTTCGTTATACTCGCCCAAAGTAATATTTGAATTTGCAAATTTTTGGGATTCTAAGTATTCACCGAAAGTCATAGGTTTGCGAGAATTTTGAGAATTATAACAAGGATTACCGAAAGAATTGGAATAAGACATGCTTACCACAAAAATGGCTCAAGTGGCGAATTCCACAAAGTAGGCGCGCGCGGAAAGAATTCGAGCGTTTCTAAGTGCTCAAATGTGGAAGTCCTGCAAAATATTAGCAAATAATACAAATAGAAAGAAAATACTATGAAATATTAAATCAAATAAAGTCTAAAACAAACTAGTCCCCAGAAACGGCGCCATTTTTGATCAAGGGTGAAAAGTAGCGCGTGTCAAGACGCTAATCGTTGTTTTTGTTTCACCTCCTCAATACAAAAACCTAAACTTATGACTACACACAAAAAGGGAGTATAACGGCCAAGTCCGGGTATCAAAAATCCACAGAGACGAGTTGCTAGAATTTATAGGATTTAATACTCCTAAAATAAAAGTGTAAAAGGTGATAGGTTGGAAATAAAGAAAAGGGAAAAATTAAGAAGTTAAGTCTAAACTAGAATTAATAAAACGAGAGTCGGGATCGTGTCCCCACCATGGGCTAAACAACTAATAATTAGAATTTCGGTTCGAAAACATTTAATCGAGCATTTTCAATTAAGTATAAACATCACACAATAAGGAATTTAACCCAAAGTTGCGAGATTAAACATTTAACAGAAAATGGTCACACGCATCTTAAATTCGGATTACCGCTATAAACACTAACGTTGCATGACAAAGAAAGTTAAACGCATAATAATCCGACTTTAATACGCGAGGTTTCAATTAAATGCAATTTTACACAAAACCTAATTTTCGGAGCTCAACGCCCATCGATGGCGGACACACGACCCAAACTCATAAAACTACTCACTACACATGATTAAACTAAGTAAAATAACTAATTACCAAAGAAAACAAGAATTAAACTACCAACAACTAATAAATCAAAGCAATAAATCAAGAGAACAAAGCTTAAACAAAGAATAGCAAATAATATAAATGGAGGGGAAGATGAATAGTAACTTACACAACCCAAATGGTGTCAACCCTAGGAGAGATAAGCCAAACCCATAAATCCCCTCCTCTCTAACCTAAAATGAAAATATATCCTCTAAGAAAAGCCCCAAACATTCTATTAATACCCCAAAATAAACCCCCAACAAAACCAACCCAAAAAACCCAAAATAAGTCACTTTTCGTCCATATCTGATAGGACCGGTCGACCTCTGTTTTGGGACCGGTCGACCGCACTTTTGGGATTTGCCTTGGGCTGGAGGCAGCCCACTTTTCCACTTTGAACCAATTTTGAGGCGTTGCACGGAAATGGCCATAACTCCCTCATACGAAATCGAAATGAGGCGTGGTCGGAACCGACGCGAAGCTAATTCAATTCTCTACATGATTCTGTTTTGAAACCCTCCAAATTATGCAGTATGGAATTACCAAAATACCCTTGAAGTAGAAGAAAATACCGAAACCTTCCGGAAATGGGCATAACTTCCACATACGGAGTCAGAATGACGCACGGTCAGTGGCCATGGAAAGATAATTTGATGATATACATGTTGGTAACTTCATTCCATAAAAAATAGTGAGTTTAAAAAGACCAAATTGCCCTTGAAGTAGCATTCGACGACGGAACTTCTCCAAAATGCAACCGAACCTCACTTTTAGCGTTCCAATACCTACAAAAGCACAAATAACCCCTGCAAAGCATGTATATATCCAAATCCAAGGTTGTCTGGTTAATGAGCATAATTATAGGCATTCAGGACCGTAAAAGTGCTAGAATGCATAAAGATAACAGGCGGAAATATGCAATATTCGATACGAATCAATAACCTCCAAATGCTTGGCTCTTGTGGGACTTCTCTCAGATGACTGGTCTTGAGCTGATCACAGGGTTGTTCTCTTGTGAATTCAGCGATAAAATCGGTGAGGACCTGCCCCTTGACAGCAGTCCTTGATTAAAAATGAATGTCAAACCTTCCGAGCTCAACTGACCATTTCGACAGTCGACCATAGAGGTTCGCTTTCCTTAGTAAAGCTTTAACGGGGTGCGAAGTAACCACGAAGATGGAGTGAGCCTCAAAATAGTGCTTTAGGTTTCTCGAGGCTACTACCAGTGCAAAGGAGAGCTTCTCCAATGGCAGGTACCGCTACTCAACATCTAAAAGATTTTTGCTTGCATAATATACCGGATTCTGGCTCCTCTCTTTCTCACAGGTAGAGATATAAGGGATTACTTTCTCTAGGGATTAAAAGAAAAGGGCACTTACTCAGGTAGGCTTTAAGCTCTTCTAATGCCCTTGAGCAACCCTCGTTCCATACCATGCTCTTAGTTTTCTTCAGCAGCTGGAAGAACGGCTGACATTTTTTTAAAGATTTAAAAATGAACCGATTTACGGTACTGAGCATTCGTGTGAGCTTCTGTACATATCTCATAGTTCGAGGGTATTGCAACCTATTAATAGCATCGATTTTGTCAGGATTAACTTTTATACCTCTCTCGCTGACAAAGTATCTAAGGAATTTTCCTAACTGGACACCGAAGGAACACTTACTTGTGTTAAGTTTCATTCGGTACTTCCTGAGGATTTAAAAGGTCCTTGCTAGATCGGAGAGGTAGTCCTTTTTGAGCTTTCTCTTGATGAGCATATCATCGATATACACTTCCATGGTGTCTCCCACTTGGTCCTTAAACATCCTAGTAATTAATTGCTGATAAGTTTCTCCTGCATTCTTGAGTCCGAAGGGCATAACTTTATAACAAAATAGGGCAACAGTGGTGATGAAGGCGGTCTTATCTTTATCTGGCTCGTGCAGAGGGATCTGGTGATATCCGGAGTATGTGTCCAAGAAGCTCATTCTTTCATGAGTTGTTATTGCATTCACCAGTTGGTCGATCTTTGGGAGGGGCAAGTTGTCCTTGGGGCAATCCCTATTAAGATCGGTGAAGTCGATACAGATTATTCACTTCCCATTACTCTTAAAGACTACTACTGGGTTGGATAACCATTTGGGGAACTAAACTTCCCATATGGACCCTGCATCCAGTAACTTCTGCACTGCTTTGGCCTTCTCTAGAGTTGTTCGGTGGGCCTTCTGTGTAACTAGTTTGAAGGCTGGATCCATACGTAATTGGTGGCAAGTAATGCTGGGATTGATTCTGGGCAGCTCGTAGGGCTCTATGTGAAAACGTCCAAATTGCTCCGAAGGAGGGTGACCAATTCCTTCTTCTCGCGATCCTTAAGGGATGTTCCAATCAAAAATCTTCTTTCAGTCGAACCACTCCCGTCTATGACTTTTTCCAGGTCCTCGACGACCCTCTCAGAGAGGTGGATCCTGGTATCCTCCACTCCTGAGGATGGCTTGGTAAGGTAAATTAATATCAACCATAAGAAATTCAAATATCTTTGAGATGTTTCCTGCCCTTACCGATAAGGCAAACTTTTCTAAGGGGATTATTATCTTTCCAGCGAAGCCGACCAAAGGAACAGTGGCCTCTCTTAGGTCGACAATGCTTAACTTCAGCTTCCTAAATAACTCGAGATACATTACTTCGAATAAGCTTCCTTGGTCGACGAGTAACCTATCGACATCGAAGTTAGTTATCCTGAGTGTAATGACCAATGCATCATGGTGTGGAGTTCTCACTCCCATCAAATCCTCGTATGTGAACACGATATGCTTGTTATAGTTGATCTCCTCTGGACGTCGACGCTTCCCAGCTTGGGTTTTGGCTGGATCAATCTGAAAAGCTTACATTACTGCTGTCAGCTTCTTCACCTCCATTTGAGTTTTGTTCCCTTGGATCTGCTTGAGGTCGTACACCCCCTAGATTACTGTGAACTCGTGGCCGATATCCTCTCCGAGAACATTATTAGGCTTTTGTTTATCATTTGCAACTACCTTCTCTGCCTTCTTCTCTACGAATTCATTTAAGTGCCCATTTTGAGATATCTCTTCGAGGTAGGACTTGAGGGCCTTGCAGTGCTCAGTTTTGTGCCCGCCTTCCTTATAAAATGCATATCTCAATGCGTTATTTCGCTTGGAGGGGTCTCCACCCATCTTCTTGAGCCACTTAATGAATGGTTCATCTTTGATTTTTGAAAGGATCTTATAGATCAATTTTCTAAAGACGGTATTCACGGCTTGAAACGCCTTCAAGGCGTCGCCTTTGCTCCCACTCTTGGGGCCACTTTTGCCCTCATTATTTTTCCCTTTCTTTTGAGTGTCACTTTTTCCCCCTTATCGATAACCTTGGTGCCACCATTTTCTCCTACACTAGGATGGGTCACGTCTTCGACTTTAGCGTATTTCTCGATACTGTCCATCAAGTCATCGACGGTCATGGCCTCCTTCTTAGTAAGGGATTGGTGTAGGAGATAAGAGTGGGGCAAGCCAATCTTGAAGGATGCTATAACGACCTGCTTTAAACAATCCTCGACTTCATTGAACACCTCCCGGTATCTCTTCGCGTAGTCTCTGAGGTTCTCCTGAGGTTTTTTCTTCATTATCAGCAAAGCATCCATCCTCTTCGGATGAGAGTTGCTCATAATGAAGCGAGCTATGAATATCTCGTCTAGGGACTTGAAGTTTCTGATGGGTCTGTAAGGGATCTTCTTGAACCATTTTTGGGCAACATCGTGCAGGCTTGACAAGAAAATTCGGCACATAAGTGCATCCTTACTGTTCCATAGGGTCATGGCCTGCCTATATTATCTGACATGATCAATGGGATCAGTCTTGCCATCGTAAATCTTGAATCTGGGCACCACAAACTTCTTCTAGGCTTTTTCTTCCTTAATCGTCCTTGAAAAAGGGGACTTTATCTGAGTTCTGAGAGCTCGTTTGGCCAGCTCTCTTATTGATCTGGCCACCCCATGAGCTGGGTGCTGGTGTATTTCTCTCTGGACTACGATTCGTATATCATCATTCCTTCATTCGAGGCTCCTGTATTGGCGAACTGATTACTATTGCTCAGATTGGTCATTATATGACATGTGTCTCTCAGACCTTTATGACCCACGCCCTGGGCTCCTTCCTCGGTTTTAAGGTTTGCTCACCTGAGGGATAGGAGTCCGATTGTAGTGTTGCCTCATGTTATGAAGCAGATCTTTTTCCATCTCCTACAGTCGCCTTTTGAGGCGAGCATTTTCAGCTTCATGTTTTAGCGTATCCTCCTCTTGTTCTTGAAGCCTAGCCTCGTAGGCATCTATCAGCCTAGAAATCTATGTGCATATAACTGGCTCCTGGATATCTTTGGAGAGCTACCTCTCTCGGTAGAGCCTCTGGTTTTAATAACATACTTTGGACCTAACCCTAGGAGGGATAGGCTGCTCTTAAATATCTCTTGCTTGAAGGGCATTGCTGCTGCGATCGGACGTTGCAAGTCCCTATTGGTGAAGGCTTTCTTCAAGAAAAAATAACTGTTTCCCACAGACGGTGCCAATTGTGGTGACAAATATTTCAACACAAAGAATAATGAAAGACAATCACCAGGAAATGAAGAACAACAAAGGTCACAATCACACAATACAAAGATGTACGTGGTTTGGCAAATTGCCTACGTCCATGGAGAGGTCTACTGTTATATTAAGTAACTCTTAAAAGAGGTATTTCTGTATGCCCTTTTCCCCCGGCCAATGGTACAATATATATTCAATAGAAGAGAGATAGTGGTGCTAATAACTGCCCCGCTATCCCACTATCCCCTTAATATCTCCTACGTGATTTTTTGGGGATAGAATGGGTCAAATCCTCCTTTTGTTATTTAGAACATCCCATAATTTAGGTCAGACATCTTTTATTTTTAGTTGGGCTTTGTTCGGCTACTCTTATGGGCCTAAAAGATAAATAAGGTACCCACAATAACCTTAATTGTTTTGACAATAGCTTTCCAAGTTACACTCCCAAGACTATGCGAGAATGCCTACAAATTCTTAAGGATGAGCGCATTGTGCGTGAAAATCAAGAATTTGTAACTAATCCCTCATCGCCTTGTGATCTAACTTTGCATTGTGGGAATAAGGAAATGAATGATGAGGTTGCAATTTTTTATGCTTGGACAAAGAAAAAAGTCCAACTCGATGAGATCATTTCTTCTTTACAAAGTCGGGTTGAGGTTGAAACTTGTATTTCAACACCACCCCTTTTTAAGGAAGAAATGATTGAGAGTGATCCAAGCACTGTCTATTGTCCTTCACTTACTTTATACCCTACTATTCCCGAACCATTAAATTTATCACAAGAATCAGTTAAAAGTCTTGAGGACTTTGACCCGATTCTTGAACGGGAATGTTATTTTGAGATGGTTCATCTCATGGGCTTTTCACTTTCACTAGTCCAACCTCCCCTTCCAATTGAAGAACCTTGGGGATGTGATTTTAATTTTCCCAAGATCAATGTGGTCTTGTCCCCCTTAGCATCCAAATCCCCCATCACCCCACTAAAAATTTTAATTGGTGATGGTTCATTTATCATGCCTTACACATGCCTTCCGTTATTCAAATGAAATTCTTATTTTTCGGGAGGCATGGTTTCTTTGGAGGGTCCACCTTTGATATTTCAAAATCAAATCCCATTTTGGGTGGACCCTCAAAAATTTAGACTTCTAGTGTATAGTTAGTGTGAAGTCCAAAGTGTAGGTTGTAAATAGTTAGTTTTTTAATTTTCTTTCTTTATTCTTTCTTTTTAGTTTAGTCTAGTGTAATTAGTTAAACTTTTTATTATTGCTTTTCGTTATGCTCGATACTAACTTGTTTTGTAGATTCTTTGGACTCGTGCTTATTGGGGATCTCTCCAATTTTGGGTAATATCATTATTTTCCTATCTTTATGTTGTGTTCTTAATGCGCATTGAGGACAATGCAACATTTAAGTTAGGGGGTGTGGGATATTCTATCCATTTGATGTTTAGTCCATGGATTTTCCACATGTTAGTTACTAAGCACGTTTTTTGTTAAAAATTGAAACATTTTCACAAATATTTTTTTTCTTTTTTCTCTTTTGTTGGGAATTTTGCCTTGTTTCCGATGATAAATTTAAATAATTGTCCGATCCATTAGACATTCAATGATGCATGTTCTCGATTTTAGAAGTTATTAGACTTTAGTCCTCAAATCATTGATATTGTGAATAACTTCATGAATTAAACTTTATCCCTTGAGCACATGCGCTTTTCTTATTATATTGATTCGGTTTAAGATTTTTATAATTCGATAATCTTTTGTTGCATTGTATATACTTACACCGAGTAAGCTTTGTACCTATCGTCGTTTGTGAGTGTTATACATTATTCATTCCTCCTTGAAAACGTTAAATTCGTCGGTAATCTCACTATTCTTTTATTTGATCGTTCATTAATTGAGTTTATATCTTGAAATGTGTTACTTGAGCATGATTTCTATATATTGTTTGGACTCGAGAATTGCGTACACTTTATGAAATGATCATAGGCCATCTTCGTTACATTTCCCATATTAGCCTTAACCTCACCTTATATATTTTCCATAGTTAACCCCTTTGATCCTTAATATAGCCTTTCATTTCATAACCCAAAATCCCATAACCTACTCCACATTGGAGTTATAAACCATACATATTACTTTCCATACCCTTGTTTGAAATTTTAATTGGTATTGAATGATGTTGTGTATTGTGGTTGCAATTTAAGCATGTGAAAAGAGTGAGAAAAGTGAAGAAGAAAGTGTAGCGAAAAAGAAAAGAAAAAAAGAGAAGTGAAAAGCAAAGAAAATAAAAGAAAACATGAGAAAAAGAAGAAAAGAAAGAGGAAGTTTATATTTATTGTAAGTATAGTTCAATAATCCTTGTTGCTCTCCAATTGTGATATTTAATGCTTGATTATGGAACTTGTTTTCCATTTTCGTAATTGCCCGCATGTTTCCATTATCCCGAGTTTTCATTCCGAACACTTTGAATCCGTACATATATCCTTCGTTTCGTACCCTAACCTAGCCTACATTACAACCCTATAAAAGTCTTATGTGATTCTAGGGTGAATTTAATTTAAAAGTCATAATAATTTTGATAATCTATGAAAATACATTTTGCTTCCTTTAGTGAGCGGTATCTTTCATTGAGATTACAATTTTTAATTTCCTATATAGCGTTCTTCATATATGACATGTGTACGGCCTAGTTTTCATTTACATTAAGTCTTTATGCCCGCATGTTTCGTGTGTTACCTCCCTGTTTCGAGTGAATTCATTTGATAAGTGTAATATTCGTGAGGATTGAATATATGCTTGCTTTAATTCTTATTCGGATTATTTAAGTTTTTGCCAAATCAAACTATGCATGTGCTCTCTCCTCTCCCACTTTAAAATTTTCAATTCTATGAGATGCATTCAACCTGTTAATAACAACGGACTTCAGCTTGAATTCGTTCAATACGCTAAGAATGTGTTTAAAATATTTTTCGTTGTTGCTGACTTTGTCGCATGTTGATTGGGCATATTTTGAGGAAACTGTTTGATGTTTGTCGGTTTCATCCCTGAAAACCCTCACGAGACGACACTCGTCCACTAGGGTAACCTAGGAGTTTAACAGCTTATTGCATACGTTAAATGTAATCGTTCGCCCGCGAAAGTGGACTTATACTTTTTTTAACTTATGTCCTTCTTTTGGCTTACTTGTAGTTCTTATTTTATCCTATTTCATTGCTGGGGACTAGCAATGTGCAAGTTAGGGGGTGTGATACGACGCAAATATTGCAATAAGTTGTTAACCTACGCATTATTAGCCCGTTAACCTACGCATTATTAGCCCCATCGGGGATCTTAATCCCTATATTTATGCTCGATAACCAAACAACCTCATATTTATATATATATACATGCTTTGCATGGGTTAATTGAGCTTTTGTAGGTATTTCGGTACATAGTATAGAGTTCGGATGCATTCCAACGAGTCTCCGTACAAATCCGCACACGAAAGGGCACTTCAGTCATTTCATAGCTTGGGTATCTGGCCCAACATCTAACGAAAGTTGTAGCCAACTAGGCGAGCTTCGCGTGGCCGCAAACGGTGCATGAATGGATCCATAACGAAGAAGTTATGGGAATTTCAGCGGAAGGGAATTACAACAAAACCAAAGCAGAAGAAGGATTGCAAAAACAGGGGAGCGAATCGATTCGCCCCTTATGAATCGATTCGCTTAGGGGCAAGTGTCAGTTATTTCAGTTACAGAATCGATTCGATTTCCTACAAATCCTTTCATCTAATTGAAATCTTTACAAAAATATTTGGCATTGAGATTTCTCCCTACCGAATCGACCCGGCCCTTGCCGAATCGATTTGCCCCAAGCCAATCTTTGAAGATATTTCATGTCGAATCGATTCGCTCTTGGCCGAATCGATTCGGATCTACTGATCTTTTGCTATTCTTTTTATTACAAGTTTTCCATTCTGGGGATTGTATATGGATTTCTAAAGATTCGTAATTAGTTTATATAATTTCCAGACCATGCCAACTTAAACAATATATATTTGTAATCGTGCTCTCGAAAATATGTCCTCAAGTTCACCTTCAATCTATTTATTGCAATCATTTTCTCTTATTTTAGAGGAGAGATCCTTAATTCTAATTAGTTCTTAGGGTTTGTTTTGGGAGCTTTTTCCCTCCTCCCACTTTGGGTGTTTGCCCATTTGTTTAGGTAAGTATTATTTCCACTATTCATTGTCTCCTTTATGTTGTTAAGCTTTATTCCCATTATTGTCTTTACTTTAAAGGCTTTGTTAATTAGTTTATTGTGTTTATTTCTTACTTTCTTAGTTTAATTAGAGTAAATTAGTTTAGTTTCCTTGTCACTAGTTAAATAAGGTCGGGGTTGTGTTCCGCCATTAACGGGCCTCGAGCTCCAAAAGTTGGCTTTTGGGTTAAATTTTATTTAATTGAAACCTCGCGTATTAAAACGGATTGTTATGCGTTTATCTTTCTTTGTGATGCAACGTTAGAGTTTAAAGCGACAATCCGAATTTAATCCACGTGTGATCATTTTTTATTAAATGTTTAATCTCGCAACTTTGGGTTAAATTCCTTATTGCGTGATTTTTATTCTTAATTAAAATGCTCGATTAAATTGCTTTCGAGCTTGAATTCTAATTATTGGTAGTTTGACCCGTGTGGTGCGAAAGCGATCCCGATCCTCGCTTTTCCTTTTCTTAGTGTAACTTCTTATTTTTTCCCTTTTCTTTATAACCCCTTATCACCTTTTACACTTTTATTTTTGAAGTAGCAAAACAATTAAAATCTGAAATTCAATCACTCCCTATGGATTCTCGATACCCGACTTACCGTTATACTTGTCTCGTAAGTGCAGTTGTAATTTAGGTTTTTATATTAACGTGGTGAAACGAATTCAAAGATTAGCGTTTTGATGCGACGCTACTTTTCACGCTTGATCAATGTTCATTTTTTCAAAAAATGAACATGAACTTTTATTTTCGAACTTTATATTTTTTGAGTTTACTATAGTCGGATTTTTTAAAACTTTAATTTTTCATTTAAGTCGTTCAAACGATATTGCAATATCGTTCAAACGACATTGGCATGTCATTAGATACCTCATTTAATGCCTAGGATCTTATATGGATCAAACGAGAGCGTACTATTATGTTTTTTCAAAGTCGTTTGAAAGTGTCGTTCAAAGGGACTTCAAACGAGATCTCAATTTCGTTCAAACGACCTTTGGATCTCGTTCGAACGACGCGCCACCTTAAGTTTTGTACAAATACCTGTTTCGTGTTCATAACATTTAAGACTTTTATCAACACGTTTCTGCATAACTTTTGCAAAATTTCTTCATATTTTAGTGTTGAAAAATGTCGTTTAATTAACAACAAAACATCCTCGAATATTGTGCTTGTGAATTGTTTAAACCCTAGAAAGCTTAGTATCTTTTCATACACCTTTTGTGGAGAGCGTTTCCATTGCTGACTTGCGATACCTGCGGGGACTCACTGCTGAAGACGATGGCTGAGGCTGACAGAGGACTGCGGTCATGTGATTCTTGTGAGGATCATAATTGCTCATTAGATATTATGAAGATTAGCGCTTTATACTTGTCGCGGTGATCAATTACTGTCTTGTAAATTCCTAAGTGAATAAAGGTTTTTCCCTTTGGAGTTTTTTCTTAAAACTTGATCTTGTCGTATTTGCTTGTCAGATTTAACTGTTTTATCACCATAGGCGCATGATTAGGATAAAAAGATAAAATCTATTTAAAATTGGCTTTTGCATTTCTAAATTGTTGTTTTAATCTTTATTTGAAACCGCCCTTGCAATTATTTGCATTCACATCTCTAAAATTTGTTTGAATTTCGAGTTGAAATGAGTAACTTATAAAGTTTGGGGACTGTTATCATCTAAAATGAGTGTGAATTTATGGGTCTTAGCAAGAATATATCGATAATAAACAATAACAGATAAAGAAATAACCACTACTAATATGCCAAAGATGAATTTAAATATATAAGATACAAAGAAGGAAATCAGGGATTTACGTGGTTCGGCCTAAAGTGGTGCCTACGTCCATAGGTACAGAGATGATTGTATTGATTTCAATGGACAATAGCCATGGAAACGGGTTAAATACAAGCTTTTTCATGAAGTGTGACAGTTAGGTAGAATATTTCTCGATCCCTTCTTATAAGGGATTGTGTGATATGTATAGGATGTTATATGAGAGAGAGAGAGTGTAGTGGGAT
Source organism: Sambucus nigra (assembly GCA_949130495.1). Taxonomy (NCBI): domain Eukaryota; kingdom Viridiplantae; phylum Streptophyta; class Magnoliopsida; order Dipsacales; family Adoxaceae; genus Sambucus; species Sambucus nigra. Next base: position 93,811,646 of record OX422216.1, on the reverse strand, counting down.
AGGTGGAATGCCTTTATAGGTCAGGAAATTGCACCTTTTACATTCCAATATGCGGATAATTATGAGTTTATTACAGCACAATAAGGGTGGAATATGGTGTATCACCCTCACGTGTGCATGTATGGTAAACATCACGGTTGATATTCCATCACGTGGTGCAAACTTGTATGACGGGCTTAATTGACACTGTTAACTAAGACCTTGTTAACTGTAATGAGGTGATCAATAATACGGCAAGGTCGAACACATTTATACCTAAGACAACCTCATTACCCTCGCCGATCATATTCAGTGTTAAATCGACCACACTTTCTGCTATTAATAAGGAAATGTGTCACCTCTTGAGAGGCCCACAAGGTGTCCCATATTTAGGGTATAACAAAAGTCCCAGTGACTTCATTTATGACAGGAACTTATAGCTGGTTATATGGAGGATTAAGTCTTCAGATTAGTTGCTAGATTAAATGAACGAATGGAGTATTAAACAGGAGGATGTCATCGGCCTTCGGGAATTTGGTCATCTTAAATTCTTCTCGGCGCACGCCGAGCAGTTACACTTGTAACATCTTCGATTTGGCATTGGACTTCCACATGTCAAGTAATTAGGACTGGCATCTCATGTATTCATTATGCGCGCATGGGGCAGTGCGCATGTCATTTTTTTATGGCGTCTATTTTTTTCCAGGCATGATGTCATATGTCATGAGTGGATAAATCTTGGTGCCAAAAGAAGATATATAAGCATTAGATTTCAAGCTCTTGGATTTTTACAACCTTTCAAATTTGGCAGATTACTTTAAAAAGAGCCTTTGCTTTTTATAAACTCCTTCATCTCTGACCAACTTCATTCAGTTCCCTCCATCTCTCCGGAAATTTATTTGTTTCTCTTATCTTGCGTCAGAGCATAGGTTTTTTTCAGCCATCTTCAACCTTTCTTAGGGTTTCCAGGAACGTCTTTACTTGTTCTATAAGTTTTTAGGATTCTTTATCAAACTTATGAAATATTTGCATGTTCTTTCTACCTTCTTATTTCTTATTATTAGATTCAACTATGGTTGGATTTTATTTGGAGGATTAATCGTTTAGGTGGACACTGAGCTGGTTGGCCTAGGATTTCATCATTTTTTAGGACTTTTTTATTTTACTCTGTTTGGTTTTGTCAAAACCTTTAATTTTAGAGCTTGAACAGCCCCCGTACTTTGTTATATCCCATATTTTGTTTTGTCTTAAGGAGTTATGAACCCCACATTCAAAGGTGGTTAGATATCTAACTAAATTAAAAGTGTCTTGTCCACGTATTCTTGTTAGGAGGTTTCCAAAACCCCTTCAGGTTATTTGACCTAAAGACGAGCTTGGTAATCCCAAATATACCCCCATCAAAGCCTCCTCTGGTGATTCTGCACCATTACCTGCTGATATGAAATTTGAAGGCCCCGAATCTGATAGACCATAAGTAGCAGATCAAACAGGGAAGAAGGCTGGTGTTGGTAATTTTGTAAACGCTGTGTCAGACATGTCTATTAGTGATTTGGACTCGTTACTTACAAGAGTTATGTCTGAGAGAGCTTCGCCTGTAAGACCCATTGATTTCCCTTCCCCTGTTGAGGTGCCACTTGGTGTGGAGGGTTCCTCAGGGGATTCCACCTACTCTTATGATCCCTCAACTATTGATGAAAGATGACAAGCCTTTGACACTTTAAAGGATGAATTGGATCATCTAAGGGAGAAACATGGCATCCCAATTAGCATTTCTACTAGGCTTCGCAGTAATGAGGAGGGAGTCTATGAAACTCTGTGCTCAGACGAAGCCATCCTACCCCTGTGGACACTCCAAGTGGGGCTCCATTTGCCTCTCCATCATGTTATTAAGTCCATTTTGAATGGATACGTGTCACCCTTACCCAGATCCCTTCCAATGCCAACATGACTATCCTAGGGGCATATAATGTTCTGAAAAATGATAGACTAGCTTTGACCTTACAAGGGATACATTTAGATATGTCCATGGCTTAAAGAATAATGCTAAGGCCCCAGGATATTACATTTTTTCCCCCGGGAAGTCCCACCTGGGGATGATTAAGGTCATCCAGACCAATAACCATAGTTGGAAGGGTCAATTTGTATTTATTAAGGTGATTGGGACTTCAGGAGACATAGAAATAATAGGTCATATAAAGTTCCACACGAGTGGACAGGGCCTAACATAAATGGTAAAACTATACTTTTTCTTACATTTTGATTTCTCTTATAAGTGGTGCTTTTTTGATATCTTAGCTCTCTTTTTCAGTAAGAGGGATCTTAAGCTCCCAACCATGTTGCAAGACTTGGTTGAGGCTTATTATATGCCCAACCCTCCCAAGTTTGAGGATTTATTTCCCGTCTCTAAATTGATAAGTGTTGGGTATTATACTCCTCATGGTGGAGCCCCTTATAGAGACAACGGTCATATTATAAGAAAAGTTATTTGAGACCAACCTAAATACAGAAGCGGCCCAAGGTGTTGAGGCAAAAGTTGAGACAGATGACTACATTTACCACATCTGCTCATTTTTTCTCTGTTCTTTATTACATGACTAATTATTTGATCATTTGTGCAGTTCATCCTCTGATAACTTCAGATCAGGTCACTGAATCTTCATAAGGGATGGATCGTATATAACTTGATTGGACTCAGAGGGGACAGGCTCATCGCAAGAAGACAGAGGTTGAGTAGAAAAGGAAGGAAGATGCTAAGTCTAGGTATAAAAAGATGGTCAATGCCCAGAAAATAGCAGATGTTGAAGACGGAAATTAGGCCAAGATAAATGCACGAAAAGCTACTGAAGTTGATGCTGCCGCGAGGGCCAAATCAAAGGGGAAAGCCATCATGTCCTCCATTCATGTTGTTGTGGTGAACAAGAGGACCTTAAAATCCCTAGAACTTAGGGTGTTTTGAAGGTTCCAATAGTTGGGGCCACTGCTAAGAGGATCCAAATTGAGGGACAACCATCTCATCGTCTCTTTCGTGCTCAAGGGTCGACTTTAAAAAGTCATCGAGGATTTAAAATTTGACCCCAACCATCTGATGACTTTTAAAGACCTACGGAATGATCCATATTCAATTTACCCACATATGAACAATGCAATCGATCTATATGGCTACCACGAGCACAACAAAGACTTTGAATTTTTTAGGTTTATGACCCAAATGCTTTGTGGAGGCTGGCGCAACATCGTCTTGCTGTGATAAGTATGTTGAACTATGTTCATCTTTCATATTTTGTGTTTTATCACTTTAATGACTTCATACTTTGTTACTAGAGCTCAATGGCCACCATAAATTTGAGGGAGAAAGCGGTGACCCACGAAGTTGCTTATGGGGAGGCACCTACCAAGGAGAACACTAAGCTCAAGAACAAATACGAGAGATAGCGAATGATCTGAAGAAGAAATATATTGAGTTATAGCAAAAAGATGAGGAGGTTGTTGCTAAGACGATATCTCTTAGACAGGCGATGAGGAAGATTGTAATTTATAGGACAAGTCCTTTTCCTCGATGGCTATTGATCGAGCGCAGAAAGTAGCGCGTGTAAAGACGATAATCGTTGTTTTCGTTTCTCCTACTCAATACAAACAAACCTAAATTACTACTACACTTGCGAGGCAAGCACAGTGGTAAGTCGGGTATCGAAAATCCACAGGGACGAGTTGCTAGAATTTAATTTTATTAATATTCCGAAATAAAAGTGTATAAGGTGATTACAAACTAAAAAGGAAAAGATGCATGAAAGGGAAATGATTATTCTAAGCGAGGGAAAATGAATCTAGATTAACAAAGCGAGTAAAATTATAGGTTGCGTCGAATATCCCTCACCCGAGTTAATTTGTATAAAATGGTTACATGGATCGACGAGTTATTACAAATGCGTCTCATTTCGACAGTTAATTGAATCAAGGGTTGTCACGCCTCTAAATCAGCATAAAAAGCCTAATAAGATTTTGGCGTCAACAAATATCACGAAAATTACGTACGCAAGGTCGTAAGCACGGGACATACATGATATGCCACATCAAATCCCCTAGGCGCAATAACTAGGACAACGAACCTGAAATAGACCCGTAAACACCATCACCAAAGCAAAGCAACGCGTCAACTCAAGTGAGTTATATTCAAACACAACCTAATTTAAATTAGCTAGAAAGCATATTAAAAACGCGGTAAATGAAAGCGTGTAAATAAATGCGGTAAATCTACCTAGAAGCGATTAAATCAAAGCATGCAAATTAATTGAGGAAGCTTGTAAATTACACTAGAAAGCAAGAAATGAAGAAATACAAACTATATTAATGGAGAGGAAGATGAATAGTGCAACATTCAACCCAATTGGGTGTCAAACCAAGAACAATTGAAGAAGAACCCTCCAAATCCCTCAAACCCTAAGATATTCTACCCTAAACTCGTGTATCTTTGTTTATTACATCAAAATTGATTTATATAGTCAGTTGGAATTAAATTAGAAAAGAAAAGAAATGCCAAAATATCTCCTGAAAACAGGGGATCGATCGATCCACAAAAAGGGTCGATCGATCGATCAAGGCAAAATTTCGACTGTAAAGAAGGATCGATCAATCGACCAAAATCGTCGATCGATCGATTAAGTAGGAGTGAGCCAAGCAGCAGCACACTGCATTCCTTTTCTTCCTTTTCTCCCCCTCTTTTGATTTCCTCATTTTTCCCTCCGCTGAAATCTCCGTAACTTCTTCATACGGACTCGGAATCACGCACCGTTCATGGCCACGCGAAGCTAGAGAGGAGGGATACAACTTTCATGAAGATGTTGGGCTAGGTGCCTAAGCTGTGAAAAGACTAAAATACCCCCGAACGCCCGGTTGTGTATGGAAATCGAGCGGAATGCGTCCGAACTTCACACTTAGCATCCAAATACCTATAAAAGCTCAATTAACCCCTGCAAAACATGTTAACGTAGAAATCTGAGGTTGTCTGGTTAACTAGCATAAATATAGGGAATAATATACCCGAGGGGGCTAAAATGCGTAGGTTCGGAGGATGAAATACGTAATATTTGCGTATCATCACACCCCCTAACTTACACATTGCTAGTCCCTAGCAATGAAATAGGATGCAACAAGAACTACAAGCAAACCAAAAGCAGGAGATAGTACAAAAGTATGGTATAAAAGCAAAAGGCCACTTTCGCGGGCGATTCGATTGCATTTAGGGTATGCAATAAGCCGTTAAATCCCTAGATTACCCTAGTGGACGAGTGTCGTCTCGTGAGGGTTTTCAAGGATGGTACCCACAAACATCATATGGTTTCCTCAAAATATGCCCAAACCAACATGCGACAAGCCCAACAATAGCAAAAAGGATTTCATATGCATTATTAGCACATTGAACGGATTCAAACAAAAGTACAAATCATTAACATTATAGAATGCACCTCATAGAATTGAAACCTTAAAATGTGGGAGGGGAGTGAGCACATGCAAAGTGTGATTTGGCAAAAAACTTATATAAACCGGATAAACATTAAAGCAAGTATATATTCAATCCTCACGGGCATTACACTCATCAAGTGAATTCACTCGAAACAGGGAGGTAACACACGGAACATGCGGGCATAAAGAGTAAATGTAAATGGAAACTAGGCCGCACACATATCACAAATGAAGAACGCAATATATAAAATGAAAAACTGTAATCTCAAAGAAAGGATACCGCACACTAAAAGAGGCGAAATACATTTTCACAGATTATCAAAACAATTTAAGCCTTTGAATTACATCTACTTAAGATCACATAGGACTTGTATAGGGTTGTAATGTAGGTTTGGCTAGGGTACGAAATGAAGGATATATATGTACGGATTCAAAGTGTTCGGAATGAAAACTCGGGATAATGGAAAAATGCGAACAATATCAAAATTGGAAAACGAGTTCCAAAAAGGCATTAGATATCTCATCGGGAGAGTAATCAAATCTTATTGAACTATACACAACATTTATAACTTTATCTTTCTTTTTCTTTTCTTCTTTTTCTCATTTTCTTTTGTTTTATTTTACTTTTTGCTTTCTCTTTTTCTTCACTTTTTTCACTACTTTTTTTTCTTTTTACTTATCAAACTCTTATATGCCTAAATTGTAACCGACATACAACCACAAAATTCAATCCCAAGTAACATTCCAAACAAAGGTATGGAAAGTGTATGTATGGTTTAAAACTCCAATTTAGAGTTAGTTATGGGATTAGGGTTATGAAACGAAAGGCTATATTTAGGCTCAACGGGGTTAACGAGGGTAAACATATAAGGGTAAGGTCAAGGCTAATATGGGTGATATAACAAAGAGGGCCTATGATCATTTCACAAGTTTATGCAATTCTCGAGTCAAAACAATATATGAAAATCATGATCAAGCAACACATTTCAAGTATGAACTCAATTAATGAACGGTCAAATGAAAGAATAGTGAGATTACTAACGAATTCAACGTTTTCAATGAGAAAAGAATAGTGTATACACTCACAAACGATGAAAAGGTACAAAGCTTACTCGGTGTAAGTATATACAATGAAACAAAAGATTATCGAGTTATAAAAATCTTAAACCAAATCAATATAACCATAAAAGTGCATGTGCTCATGGGATTAAAGTTTAATTCATGAAGTTATTCATAATATCAAAAAGTGAGACTAAAGTCTAACAACTTCTAAAATCGAGAACATGCATCGTTGGGATGTCTATTGGATCGGGCAATTATTGAAATTTATCATCGAAAACAAAGGAAAAATGCCCAAAAAAGGAGAAAAAAGAAAGAAAATCTTTTTGAAATTTTTGAATTTTCTAAGAAAAGCATACTAAAGTAACTAACATGTGAGCAAAAACATGCACTAAATAATGAAATGGATAGAATATCCCACACACCCTAACTTAAAACTTGACATTGTCCTCAATGTGAATTAAGAACCAAGTTAAAGAGAGGAAAATAGCGATATTACCCAAAAGGGAGCGATCCCCATAAGAACAAGTCCAAAGAATCTACAAAACAAGTTAGTACCGAATATAGCAAAAACAAATAATAAAAAGTTAACTAATTACACTAAACTAAATTAAAAAGGAAAGAAAAAATAAAAAGAAAGAAAGCTACTATATACAACCTACTATTTAGACTTCACACTAACTGTACACTAGAAGTCTAAAAAGATGAGGGTCCACCATAAGAACAATTTGACTTTGGAGGATAATCGGTGTACCCTCACATACAAGCATGCCTTTCAAAAAATATGAATTCCGTTTGAACAACGGAAGGCATGTATAACGCGTAAGAAAGGAACCATCCCCAATTAAAAGTTTTGGAAGGACGATGGGGGGTTTGGATTGCAGGGGTGACAAAAACATGTGGGGATCGAGAAAAGCCGAATATCCTCCTAATGATTTTGAAATTGGAATGGGAGGCGGCGCACATGAAGGCACGAATGCGATCGTGGAAGGCGACTCGAGTAAGTACTCCTCATCGGTAAAAAGGTTTAAAACATTAGAGTTTGAAACCAAATCATTGGGTACTTGTGACGGTGTGATAATAGAGAATGAAAATGGGGATGAAAGAAATTCAAACTCATGAGATGAATCATCATCGCATGAAGATTGAGTTTCGAATGAAATAAGATCATTTTCAATGAAATGTTCTTCTTTGGGAGCCAAAGAAGAAATCATTTCAATGCAAATAGATATTATGCCATTCTCATCCTCGCTTTTAATATCTATTATGCGATGGGCAAAGTCTAGAATGGTTTGTTCCAAAGTAGTCACAAGTACCTCATTTGGTTCAAAACATTCCTCGACTTTGAAAGTATCGAAAGCAAAATCATCGTCGGACTCAAATAATAAATCCAATTCATGTTCCCAAAGATGATTTTCTTCCTGATAACGATTTTCAATTTTCTCATTTTCATACATACGCAAACCCTCACCGAATGTCATAGGTCGAGGTGCGGATGCATGAAAATGGGAACTTTAAAAATTACCATCGGACTTAAATGAAAACTCATTATTATAGGAATTTTGAAAACTATTCGAATTCTTTTCAAAATTCCTATTATAAGGAGGTAAAGGCCCAAAATCATTATCATCATCATCAAAATTCCAATAACCTAAGTTTTGACTTTCGTTATACTCACCCAAAATCATATTTGAATTTGTTATACTTTGGGATTCTAAGTATTCATCGAAAGTCATAGGTTTGCGAGAATTTTGAGAATTATAACAATGGTTACCGAAAGAATTGGAATAAGACATGCTTACCCCAAAAATGGTTCAAGTGGAGAATTCCACAAAGTAGGGTGCGCGCGGGAAAAATTCGAGCGTTCCTAAGTGCTCAAATGTGGAAGCCCTGCAAAAAGATTAGAAACTAATACAAATAGAAAGAAAATACTATGAAATACTAAATCAAATAAAGTCTAAAACAAACTCATCCCCGGCAACGGCGCCATTTTAATCGAGCGCAGAAAGTAGCGCGTGTAAAGACGCTAATCGTTATTTTCGTTTCGCCTACTCAATACAAACAAACCTAAATTACTACTACATTTGCGAGGCAAGCACAGTGGTAAGTCGTGTATCGAAAATCCATAGGGACGAGTTGCTAGAATTTAATTGATTTAATATTCCGAAATAAAAGTGTATAAGGTGATTACAAACTAAAAAGGAAAAGATGCATGAAAGGGAAATGATTATTCTAGGCGAGGGAAAATGAATCTAGATTAACAAAGCGAGTAAAACTATAGGTTGTATCGAATATCCCTCACCCGAGTTAATTTGTATAAAATGGTTACATGGATCGACGAGTTATTACAAATGCGTCTCGTTTCGACAGTTAATTGAATCAAGGGTTGTCACGCCCCTAAATCCACATAAAAATCCTAATAAGATTTTGGCGTCAACAAATATCATGAAAATTGAGCACGCAAGGTCGTAAGCACGGGACATACATGATATGCCACATCAAATCCCCTAGGCGCAATAACTAGGACAACGAACCCGAAATAGACCCGTAAACACCATCACCAAAGCAAAGCAACGCGTCAACTCGAGTGAGTTCTATTCAAACACAACCTAATTTAAATTAGCTAGAAAGCATATTAAAAATGTGGTAAATGAAAGCGTGTAAATAAATACGGTAAATCTACCTAGAAAGCGATTAAATCAAAGCATGTAAACTAATTAAGGAAGCTTGTATATTACACTAGAAAGCAAGAAATGAAGAAATACAAACAATATTAATGGAGAGGAAGATGAATAGTGCATTATTCAACCCAATTGGGTGTCAAACTAAGAACAATTGAAGAAGAACCCTCCAAATCCCTTAAACCCTAAGCTATTCTTCCCTAAACTCGTGTATCTTTGTTTATTACATCAAAATTGATTTATATAGTAAGTTAGAATTAAATTAGAAAAGAAAAGAAAAGAAAAGAGAAAAGAATAGAAATGTCAAAATATCTCCTGAAAATAGGGGATCGATCGATCAACAAAAAAGGTCGATCGATTGATCAAGGCAAAATTTCTACTGTACAAAAGGATCGATCGATCGACCAAAATCGTCGATCGATCGATAAAGTAGAGGTGAGCCAAGCAGCAGCACACTGCATTCCATTTCTTCCTTTTCTCCTCCTCTTTTGATTTCCTTATTTTTCCCTCCGCTGAAATTGCCATAACTTCTTCATACGGACTCAGAATTACGCACCGTTCGTTGCCACACGAAGCTAGCGAGGAGGGATACAACTTCCGTAAAGATGTTAGGCCTGGTGCCCAAGTTGTGAAAAGACTAAAATACCCCCGAATGTGCAGTTGTGTACGAAAATCGACCGGAATGCGTCTAAACTTCACACTTAGCATCCAAATACCTATAAAAGCTCAATTAATCCCTGCAAAACATGTTAACGTAGAAATCCGAGGTTGTTTGGTTAATGAGCATAAATATAGGGAATAAGATACCCGAGGGGGCTAAAATGCGTAGGTTCGGAGGATGAAATACGCAATATTTGCGTATCATCAGCTATGAAGAACTGAAGAAGAAGATTATGAAGCATTTACCTGACATAATGGATGAAATCAACAAATGGGAAGATGATGATGTAAAGTCCACAACCCTTACTGTTGAACAGTTAATGGGGGTAGACGAATCCATTGTCGAAGTCGATAATGTTATGAAGCTGGCCAAGTTCTTATTGGTGAAACTACTCTTCTCCCTATTGAGGACGCTGTTATGATTGATCCCCTGTTGATACTCCAACTCAGGGTGCCACTGCTATCGAAGTCGGCTACGTCCCTCTGGCTTAATCCTTTTGAACCTCTATTTTAGTGTAGCTCGTATATATTTTTATGAGGAACATTTGCATGTCTTGGTCTGTAATGACCAGGCTGATACTTGATATTTTTTGCTTTTAATGGATACTTTACTTATGTTTTCTTTGATATGAACATGTTCATTATTTGAGTTTCTTGCCAATATTTTTTGCTCGTCTAGATTTCTGACCACCACTTGTGATCAGTGTAAGGCCCACAAATATTTTTTTGACGAGTAAATGTGATCGGACCTCTTTGACCTAGTTAGTTTTTGTCTTATAGGCTTACTGTAGTGATTTTCTTATCCGCCTTGTCAACTTCCTATTCACTTGGTACTTAAGATGGCCTTGCTAGTAATTTAGTCTTATGGTCATGTGATCGGCGCCTACCCAATCTGCCTTACTAGCTACCATTTTTTTTATAAAACTGGGTTATCCTTACTTAGGTTTTACCAATGCTTGTGCCAACTTACTGGTCGTATGGACGGATCTTGTCGTCTTGACCATGTGCCAGCATTGGTTACCTGAGTCGACCAAATATGTTGTGATTTATCCCTACGTTAGTCAATTATGGTTTGATCTTATCATCTATATGACTGAAATTGATTTCTTGAATTGGATAAACTTCTAGTTCGTAGCCTGTTCGGAGATAAGGCCATACACGAAGTCAAACTTCTTGTTCATGGCCTATCCGAAGATGGGGCATATATAAAGTTTGGTTTTAGTCGTACACATTGAGACGCTTTGCTGAGATATGTTCGGACTAGGATTTTTACACACCTTTTAATACCAATAAAAAACAAAAAAACTTTAAATGACAACGTGCATGGGGGAATTAACATATTTTCATTCATCATGAATTAAATTACAAAGGAATGAAAATACTTTGCATTATTTTATTTCAACTCGTTCCCTGCCACTACTGATAATATTTTCATCAGTGCTTGGAGTTCCATGGATTCTTAAACTATTCTCCTTCTAAGGTTTTGATTTGGTAAGCTCCTGGTCGCATGACAACATATACTCTTTACAGGCCATTCCAACTTGTTCCCCTTTTGGATAACCTTTTTCAGCATGAGTCTTCCCCTTTTAAAGAGCTCGGTTTTATTCTTTTGTTGTAAAATCGAGCAGTTTATTGTTGATATACGGCCACTCAAAGCGTTACGTGCTCCCTGACTACTTCTACTATGTCCAAATCCACTACTCTCATTAGGTCTCTTTGTGGTTAGTCAAAGTTGAGGACACGGTGGGGAGGTAAACCACTCTTCGTTGGGACTTTCGCCCCTGTTCCAAAAGTTAACATATAATGGGTTTCGCCCATTGTTGTTATTGGTGTTATTTTGTATGCACAAAGTACGCTTTGAGTCTCATTGATCCAGTTCCCCTTGGCATTGTCTAACCTTTTATTCATTCCATCTAATGGGGTTTTGTTCATCGCATCTTTAACACCCCCTGATTTTATTATTTAATTTAATTAATAAATTGGAATATTCGAGAAAAATAAATTTTTTATTTCAATAATCTTTATTGGCTAAATATGTTGGTTATGATTTTAGACGAATAAAACTTCAAGCGGAATTAAAATCGGAGTTAATACGGATTTTGTATGAATTTCTAAAATATTTGTCCCTTATTGTTAGATTTCCTGGGCGATCGATCGATCAACGCCAGGGGTTGATCGATCAACCCAAACAGAAATCGTGTGCTGCAAGTTATTTTTAATTAGCGTTTGTTTAAGATTAGAACTCCTAATCACTATATAACCTTAATAATCCGTAGGGGGACTTCTCATAATCACTTTTTCTCAAGTTTTTCTCTAGAGAACACTTCCAAATATTTTTCCTCTCAACTATAATCATCAACCTCCAACATAATCAAGTTTTTGTCACAAGTTTTGGGAGGCTTAATTGGGGTTTAATCAAGTTTGTTCAAGAACACTTCTTCGCTAATTTTTCGAGAGGAATCCAGATTTCTAATCAGATTTTCAATACGATCTTCACAGGCATGAATACTCTATTCTTTTCCTTTAGTATTATGCATTTTAAGTGTCGCGTAAACACTTAATTACATATTTTCTTAAAAGAAAGTAGTGACTTAATTAGGAAAAGTGGACACTAATTATGGGACTGCTTTTATTAATTCTTTTAATCTGAATAATATTCATAACCCTTTGGGTACGTAGGATTCATGAGTGATTTGGGTTTTATTGGTGTAGGGTAGATATAGAAAAACCCTAGTTTTGAAATAAATAAAGTTGGGGGTGTATAACTCATGTAATACATGTAGAGATAATGAAATTTGATTTTTGATGTATAGATGATGGAAACTTGGTTTATTTAATTTAAAATAATTAAATGAGATTATTTGGGTATTTTGACATCGTGATAATTAAATTAAGATTTAATTGAATTGGACTATCATGCGTAGTTTTATACGTTGATTAATTATGCTTGTTTGTGTGACTTGTTGGTATTATTATATTACCTTTGTGACGACGGGTTGTTGGTTAATTTTGATCTCCCTATATTTTAGTATGCCTTCTAGGTATGGGACTAGTGGTAGGCATTTTGATGATTTACACCTTCTAAGTATGGGACTAGTGAGGGTAGATTATCACGTTTTTATCGTCTTGGGGGTGGGCTGATTTTTTGTACTTTTTCGTCCTTACGCTAGCCTAGGCATGAGACTAGGTCGAAGTTTAGGTTATAAATTCTTCCTATACGTAGGGTAGGACGGATTAATAACTTGGGGACCCTTAGTTATGGGACTAAGGGGTATTTTGAGTATCTCACATCGATTAAAAGGGTGGGGTAATTTATAAATTGAGAATTAATACCTAAGATAAAAAGTGGTATTAAAATTTTTGACGACATAATGTGTCGGGGCCGACGGTTTAAACGGGTCATAGGGTGATTGACAGGGGGAAGTGTGACACTTTAATAAAAAGTGAGAACTATAATAAAAGTTGGTTAATTTAATTAAATTAACATCGTGGGACTTGGAAATTTAAAATCATATTAGTGTGCCTTTATAAATGGGAATTTCTGCGGGTAGTTAGTGATTTATGTCTATCACGTTTAATTATCCCGTTTAATTTAAAATATTCTATTGTTGATACGAAAATTCGTCAGCTGGCGTGGACCAATTATATGAAGGCATGTGTCATCTTACATGGCAAATGCCTATGCTCACCGAACAACTCACAGCACCGAGCTACTCATCACCCCGAGCTACTCAACGTGCAGAGCATCTAGCCAGGAAGATCAAGCAACAATTACACATTCAATGAACATCGAATTTAATTAACATTCTTATTGTGCAGATGTATGTCTATTAAATAACGCCATATCGTCTATTCATACTGACAGCCCCAAGGCTATAAGTACATTGTAAACACCCTCCATAACGGGGTAATTGATCATTGGCAATTGTGATCGAGATTAAAGCAATAGCATCCGGCAATACAAAACAGTGGACGTAGGCCATTTTCATAAGGCTGAACCACTTTAAAAGTCCTTTGTCTTATTTCTTACTTCATATTTATCTGTGATTGATTAATTAGAACAAATCTAGTTTTTTACATCAACAGATTGGCGTCGTTTGTCGGAATGACTATACATAGCGTTTTCACTAAAACAATCATCACAAATGGCTGAGATCCCAAAATCCAGTAATAGGAACAATGACCGAGTTCCCCCCAATCCATCTGCTCCCCCAACTATTCAAGATCTCACCGGCATAGTGGCCAATTTAGCCCAAGGGCAAACAGATATGCAAGAGACCATGCGTCAACTCATTCAAATTGTTCGTAACGGCGCACCTGCCCAGTCAGGTCAACGAAGCGTTCAGAGAGCCACCCATTTGCCATCTTCAAGAACCAGACATACGTTATTCCCAGATGTTTCTCAGTCCAGACGCACTGACTCTCATCATACTGAGAGGACCAATGATCCCTCATATCGGTCAGGTCGGACCTCTTTTATAAGAGCTACATATTCTCAACTAAATGTTACTTTAGCCCCGGAATGAACCATCTCTCTGGAGAGGTTGAGTAGAGCCTCTCCCTTTGACCGTTTGGGCCCTAGGAGGAATGAAAATCCCCCTAGGACTGCGTCGAGAAATTCTCAACGACCAAATACTCTAAGGGAAGGTTCTGCCCAGTCACGACCAGCAACTCATAATGAAAGATCCCAAGAGGAGAATTTAGCGCGATCTGTTGCTCGGACAAATAGGTTTGAGGCTGGAAACAATGCGTGGAAGGGCTCCATTCAGAGGTTGGAAAACAGGTTAGGGGAAATGGCTAAGACCAAGCACCCTCTCCAAAAGAACTTTAGTCGAGGGATTACCCTTCGTACAAGAAATTGTGGATTTTTCCACACCATTAAAATTTAAGGCTCCTGTAGTAACGCCTAAGTATGATGGAAAAACGGATCCCGTCCTTCATATAGAGTAGTACCAAGTTGCTGCTGATATCTATGCAGTTCCTAATGAGATGAGGTGCAGAGCATTCTCACGAACTATCACTGGGTCAACCCAAATATGGTACAACAACCTTCCTCGGGGGCATATTACTACATTCCATCAGCTGGCAGAGCTCTTTATAGGGAATTTTTATTTCGAGGCGAAGCCAGTTAAGAGAGTGGCACACCTACTGAGTGTAAGGCAGAAAGCAGGAGAGAACACTAGGGATTACATCACTCGTTTTAATAACGAGAAACTTGAGGTCATTGATTACGAAGAGAAGACTGTGATCACTGCTCTAATGAGTGGTCTTTTACCAAATAAGTTGTATTATACTTTAGCTAAAGATCCCCCCAAATCCATAGCAGAATTAATGGCTAAGGCAACCAAAATTATGAACGCCGAAGAAGTTATGGCTGCAAAGAAGAACGGTGAGACCAAAATAGAGACTAAAGCTGAAGGTAAAACTGAGAGGAAGGATCAAAAGCATAATGCGGGTAGCAAGCAGCTGAAAGGAAAGGAAACGCTAGAGCAGTTGAGGAAGTATGGGAATTATACTCCCCTAAAGGTGGATATCAATCTTATTCTGGAGGAGATCAAGAACAGCGAGGAACTAACTTGATCGGAGAAAATAAGGACAGACCCTGACAAGAGGGATAAGTCCAAATATTATGAGTTCTATAGAGATCACAGCCATACGACCAAGCATTGCATAGCTCTCCAGAACGAGATTGAAGCACTTATTCGACGAGGAAAATTTAGCATATTCGTTAATCGTCAGAATGATGGAAAGGCTAAGGAGAGAGGAAGGCAAAGGTCCAAATCTCCTCACCGAACAAAAGATGACAAGAAGAGGGACCATGAAAATGATTCAGATGATGACCTCGACCTCCCTAAAAAGCCAAGGCAACCCGAACGCGAGGTATTTTCAATCCATTTTTGATCATTTGAATGTAATGTGATTACAGGTAGAGATGTAGGAGGCAGGGATCATACTGCTGAAAGGAAAACTTACCTCAATGAGGCCCAAGCTTGTTCTTATATATAGCGAATAAATCTGGCGGAAGAGGATTGCCCGAGGAAAGTGAACAAGGATAAGCTGGTCATCGGTTTTTCCAAAAATGATCTGGAAGGTGTCTTATATCCTCACGATGATCCCTTGGTTATCAAGATGAGGATAAAGGATGTGGTGATCTCACGAGTACTAGTAGATAATGGTAGCTCTGCAGATATCATGTTCTACCCTTACTTCGACAGTTTAAATTTAAAGCTATCCCAATTGGAGCGATATCACAGGCCCCTCCTTGGCTTCACTGGCGAGAAAGTCTTTCCACTTGGGACGATCAAGTTGGATATGTTTATTGGTACCTGGCCTTCTTGCAGAACAGAAAAAGTACGCTTTTTCATAATAGACAAAAATGTCCAATCAGCCTATAATATAATCATGGGGAGGGTAGGCATGAAAAAGTTCAAGGCAATGCCATCCATGGTACATCAATGCTTGAACTTTCTGACCAATTTCGGAGTTAGAATTGTGAAGGGCGACCAGAAAGTAGCTCGAGAATGCTATTATTCATCTGCCGAATAGGAAGAGATGGAGGAAGCCAGGAAGAAGACCACCACCTACCAAGTGGATGAGTCCGAATATGCAGAGATTGAGACGTTAGACCCTAGAGGCGAATCAGATCTCCTGAAGGGCCAAGTGAAAGAAGCAACGGAAAGCATTATCCTGGATGACGAGCAACCTGAACGAACAACTCAGATTGGCGCTTCACTTGATCCAGTATTAAAATAGGAGCTAGTGACATTTCTAAGGCAAAGAAGACAAGCATTCACATGGAGTCATGAGGATATACCAGGAATAAACCCAATCTTCCTATGCCACGAGCTCAATGTTAATAAGGAGATTAAATCGGTGAAGCAATGAAGAAGGGTCTTTAGCCTAGAGAAGAATCAAGTTATTCAAGAGGAGGTAGAGAAACTGCAAAAAGCTTATTTCATTGAAGACGTTAAATATCCGGAGTGGTTGGCCAATGTGGTAATGGTGAAGAAGAAGAACAATAAATGGAGAATGTGCGTAGATTTCACAGACTTGAATAAATCCTTCCCTAAAGACCATTTTCCTTTGCCCGGGATAGATCAGCTGGTGGATGCTACTTCGGGGCACGAATTGTTGAGCTTCATGGACACCTACTCCGGATACAATCAAATCAAAATGAAGCCTGAAGATAGGGAGAGTACTTCTTTCATTACACCACGAGGTACATATTGTTACAATGTTATACCTTTTGGTCATAAAAATGCAGGTGCTACTTATCAACAACTGATGAATAAGGTGCTCGTTGAGCAAATCGTCCAAAATATGAAGGTTTATGTCGACGATATGTTGACCAAAAGCAAGAGAGTTGCCAACCATATAGCTGATCTCAGCCAAACCTTTGATCAGCTGGAGAAGTATCAAATAAAGTTTAATCCAACCAAGTGCGTCTTTGGCATGTAAGAAGGCATATTCCTCGGGTACATCGTAAATCAATGGGGAATTGAAGCAAATCCTGATAAGATCAAGGCTTTGTTAGAACTAAAATCTCCAACTAGTAAGAAGGAAGTGCAAAGCCTTACGGGGCGTGTTGCAGCTCTAAATAGGTTCATCTCAAGAGCAATGGATAAATGCCTTCCATTCTTCAAGGTGCTTAGAAAGACCTTTGAGTGGAATAATGAGTGCGAGCAGGCGTTTCTAGCTTTGAAAAAATACTTGGGGACACCACCTCTGTTTTCCAGGCTGGTGGTAGGAGAAAAATTGTACCTGTACTTAGCAATTTCTGAAAGTGCAGTTAGCTCATCTTTAATCAGAGAAGAAGGTGGAGTACAAAGACCAGTGTATTACACGAGTAAGGTATTTCGAGGAGCAGAAATCAGGTACCCAAAGTTGGAGAAATTGGCGTTAGCATTAATTGAGGCGGGATGAAACCATATTGCTAAGCTCATACCATAGTGGTGTACACTCATATGCCACTCAGACAGGCTTTGAACAAGCCAAAAAAATCTGAAAGACTGATGTATTGGGCGGTCGAGCTGGGAGAGTATGATATTGTTTATGAGCCAAGATCCTCACTCAAAAGGCAGGTGGTAGCAGATTTCATTGCGTAATTCACTTATTCAGATACTATCGACCAATAAGGTTCTAATGCAGAACAACCTGTGGATGTTAGGGAATCAGTAGAGACTACCCCCAATCAACTCGTATCAACAGATGTAACGAAGGGGACAAGCACCGAGCAGCAAGAATCATCAGACAACAGCCCAGTGTTAGGAGATAATAAAAGTAAGTATCAAATATTCCATCAGGGAACTTTGTCAGACCAAGAGTTTAATAATGGCATCCCTATATGGACTTTGTATGTTGATGGTTATTTGTGTGCCACAGGCAGCGGAGCCGGTATAATTCTTCACAACCCAGATGGATTGGATATAGAATATGCATTGCGTTTCCAGTTCAAAGCTTCTAATAATGAAGCTGAATATGAAGCTATGATTATGGGCCTTAGTTTAGCCAAAACACTGAATGCAGGGCAAGTCATTGTGTTTAGTGATTCACTAGTTAATTGTAAATCAGATTCTTGGGTTGTATGCAGCGAAAGGAGACTTGATGTTAAGGTATCACTCCAAAGCTACGAAGATTGTGTCCACTCTTATTGCGGTCCAATTGATCAGAATATCGAGATTAAAAAATACGAGAGCTGACGCACTAGCTCGGTTATCCTCAGCTACTCGCACCGAGCTACGAAGAACGATTCCTATTGAGATTCTGGCGGACCGAAGCATAGATGAATATTTAATGGTAAGATTCATCACCCTGAATATGGAACCATCCTGGATGGACCCCATAAGAGAATATATTGAAGAAGGAGTTGTACTAATTGACCAACTTGTAGCCAAGAGATTGAAGTTTAAAGCTGCTCGGTATGTTCTGAACAATGGAGTTTTGTATAAAAGGGGTATCATAGCAGGTCAACAGAGATATGTGCATCCTTCAGAAGTTAAAGATTAAATAGAAGAAATTCACGAAGGCTCTTGTGGAGCTCATGTGGCAGGTCGAACTCTCCTGTAGAGGATAACGATGCAGGGATACTATTGGCCAACGATAAGAGCTGACTGTACAACTTATACGAAGAAATGTGATAAGTGCCAACATTTCTCTTCCATTCGAAGAACTCCCCAGGCATTGTTAACACCCATCACTTCCCCTTAGCCATTTTCCATGTGGGGTATAGACTTGGTCAGGCCCCTGCCGACCACCAAAGGGATATTAAAATATTTAGTAGTCGTTGTTGATTATTTCACCAAGTGGGTTGAGGCTGAGCCTCTCATTGACATGTCATATGAAAGGGTTTACCAGTTTATTTGGAAGAATATTATCTGCAGATATGGTCTGCCACATGCTTTCATTACTGACCATGGTACCCAATTTGATAATGAGGAGTTCGCTGCATATTGTCATCAATCCAATATCCAAAAAATCCATTTTTCACCAGGCCATCCCCAAAGTAATGGACAAACTGAAATGACAAACAGAACTCTGCTGAATGGGTTGAAGAAACGGTTGGATGATGCAAAAGGAAATTGGATTAACGAGCTACATTCTGTGTTATGGTCTTATCGCACAACACCCCGAACAGAAACTGGGGAATATCCCTACATGCTATCCTTTGAAGTGAAGCAGTCATACCAGCTGAATTGGGTTTACCCACACACAAGGTGCTTAATTTTAACTCTCATGTAAGCGATTTGATGAGACGTTTAGACTTGGATATACTCGAATAAGTAAGAGAAGATGCGGAAATCAGGAACGTAACTTACCAGTAACGAACTGTCATGTTCTACAACAAAAGAGTAAAAAAATGTGATCTTAAAGAGGGAGATTATGTGCTCAAGAAAGTGATTCAGAAGCATAATAAGCTAGAGGCCAACTAGCATGGACCCTACCGAGTAACTACAGTTGTTCGACCTGGGACCTATAAAATAGAAACCTTAGAAGGAGAAGAATTCAAAAATGCGTGGAATGCGGAGCACCTACGCAAATATTATCAGTAATACAGATTAACATGTACCCTATTTCTTTCAATATGAATAAACATGGTATTTTCTCCATATTCTTTTTGTTCAATTTTTTTCGGAGTACTCGTGCTACACACTAAACCACCAGTTACGGTTGATCGATATATCAACAACTACCAACCACGGTTGGTCGGCATCAATTAATTTAACCAATAATGTTGGCACAACAATCATACAAGGCAAAGCCTGTTTGATCACGGGTGACCTCAATGGGCATCCCAAACTAGGCAAGAAGATGGGTGACCTCACGAGAAATCCATTGTCTAGGCAACAAGGTAATCCTCATAAGATTACTACAACTAAGCAGGACCATGGGATGAAAACATTCTATTACTTAGGCATTTATGGGTGACAAGTCACTACAACTAGGCAGCAAGTGGGGCAAGCTTCATTGTCTAGGCAATTAAAACAAAATAGGACAAATTGTCCCTCTATAGATATATATGCATTCATCAACAGACAATATATTATAAGAAAAATATCCTAAAAACTCTTCCTAAGGAAAGAAAAGTGCACAAAGATGAAATTTTTCTTCATTAAATACAGGAAAGCAAATTACAAAAGATGAAGTTTTCTTCATTCAATACAAATTTCCTATTCTATTGGCCTTTTTCCCTCAGATTTTGGTACAGGTTCCATTCCAGCTGGAGGGTCATCTAAAGCATAAGGATAATTGATGAAATTCATATCTTGTAGCATTCTGAGATTGCTCAAACTTGGCCGCTCAAGCAGATGAGGAGGTCGGGATATCTCGTAATCTTCATGAAGATTGTAATCACCAAGATACTTGGAGATCAAACATTGAGGTATGGCACGAGCTGGAATCTACCTGACATCCAACTTAAAAGGAGGATTAGGCAGATCAAGAAACCCAAGTTCATACCAATCCCACAGGAAATTTCCTTTCTTAAGACGCACCACACCAAGAGCATTCAACCACCCTTGCTTATACCCCTCATTGTTTGACTGCTTCAACCTGGCGTCGAGGTGGCATAAGGCTTCATTATATCCCTCCATCCAAAATTCTCGTGGTTGTTTATGGAATTGATATGTCAACCTCTCAACATTTTGATGGAGCTTCTTCACAAAATTCCCTTTACTCCCCAAGCCAGAACTTTGCTTGGAAAGTTGCTCGGTGAGACTTTGAATTTTTCTGGACATCTCACCCAAGGCTTGATTTTTTGCCGTCAGTTGAACGTCTTGATTTTCTAAAGCCAGTTGGGTCCTCATCTCTTCAATATTAATACGACCAGCTCTTGCACGGCCACGGATAGAAGGCCTTGCTCTGCCACGAGTGGACGATGTAGGTTCGGCTCTTTTCAAAGCCTTAAATTCTTCTCTCAAGGTAGTATTTTCAGTTTCCAAAAATTAAAAGCCCTCATCTTTGATTGGGATCAAATCTCCAGAGGAAGAGGCAGACTTTAATTGTTTCAATTCTTCTCTCAAAGCAATATTTTCCTTTTTAAGCAGCTTGGCAGTCATGTGTTCTTCGACTTCAAGTTTCAACACACTTTCTCTCCTCTTATGGGCTGAGAGGAATTTGTCGTAGCCCCGATCAGCACTCAACTGTTAGTATTTTTTCTCATAACCTTCATGCAGAAGAGCAATGGTTTATTTGTGCTGAATTTGAAGTTCTTCGATTACTCCTTGATGATCCTCCATCATTTTATAATACGCCACATTATTCGCCACAACTCAGTCAAGCAGACATTTTAAGTATTGATAAGCATCAATTACCCATTCTGAGGCATCAGATCCGAGAATATTAAATATTTGTGCTTCAGTAAAGTCTGCATGACCAGCTTTGAAGTAATCATTACATTTACTCATCAACTCTGTATCATGAGTTGACAAGAGTTCCATTGTGGCAATAAACTAGTAAGGAAAAATGAAGATGAATCAATAACAGTATAATGAGCAGGTAAAAGAGAAAATTCAGAACAAATAACAAAGTCCTTTTTATTGATAAACGAAAGAAGCAAGTATAGCCAAAGTTACAAAAAAAGGAAAAGCAGAAGAAGAACATAATTAAATAACCATACAACTCTACACCTTCTCCTTATTTCTTACAACATCATCAGCCAATTTGGACGAAGGAGTTGGTTGCTCGGAGGGCAGTTGGCGTTGCTCGATAGAAGTTGTTGCCTGTTGAACTTGCTCAGAGGGTTGAGGAATGGAAAAAATAGGTACTTGTTCTACTATCACCATAAAAGACTCATTAGATGCAGCTTCATCCTCTTCTTCTTCGTTAATAGTAGTGGAGGGCCATGGGTGTGTTTCTGAAACAATTCAGAATCGTCTGCAACACTCAACTCTTTCAATGCTGCGACCCATCCATCTCTGAAGTACTTCAAACTTGCATACTCCATCTGGTAAGTAATATCAGTTAAGGCTTTGTTATATCCTTTGTCCCAACTAGAGCTAAGGGAATTATTCATAATAGTTTTTCGCTTCACCTTCTCAGAAGAAGCATATCCCTCAGCAAGCTTCACATTCTCCTCCATAACTTTCTTACGCCGTTCAGCCTCTTCAAGCTTGCCATCAGCTTCTTCCTTGCTGGAAATGGTGACCTTCAATTTTTCCTCCAACTCCTTGGAGGCATTTACAGCTTGGTCTCGAGCTGTATCAGCTTGTTGACGAGCTGTCTCTACAAATCGAAGTTTCTTCTCCCAAGCATCTTTATCTTCCTCATACTTCTGCCAGGAGTTCTTCAAAGATTGCGATAACCCAGCAAAAGCTTCTTCCACCCTAATGGAGGAAGTTGAAGCCTTGATAGCCTCATATTTCTCTAGGATACTATTAAAATATGTCATAAACTGAAAAAGAAAGGAAGCTCAGATTAGAATATGAATACGGTATATGGAGGTGAACTAGTAAGGATGATGATACTTACTGACGCGATATGTTCGGTCGCTAAGTCAATGACCTTCTCCCGAGAAAGGGAACCTTCAGCTGCTCGATATTCGGGAATGGTCCAAGATTTGATCAAACCTTTAGCCGAGCTCAGAGTAATGAGAGATGGAGTGTTAGCTCTCAAAGAAGGACCCTCAACATCAGAAGGTTGAGCAGCAATGTCTATAAGTCTTTCTGCAAGGCCTCTCCTCTATCTCCTTAAAGGATCACCTTCAATCAAAGATGCTGCCTCTTCTTGTGTAATAGCAACACCTTCAATCAAAGGTGCTGCCTTTTTTGGGATAGCATATGGCTTCTTACCGACCTCCTTGACAGTTGGAATTGTTCCCTTAGATGGAGCTATATCCATTTTTTTCATCCCTTCAGCTGGGACATCCCCTTTGCTCTTCTTTGCCCCATCAGTGCCAAGAGCATCTTTGGCAAAGAATTCAGGCATTCTCCTCTATCTCATCATCAAATCAGCAATAGAGGTACCCAAATCAGAAGAAGATTCCTCTACGCTGGCTCGAGATGATGGAATTTGATCAAGATCAATTATCACAGGAGGGGCAAGAGGACGAGCAATAAAAGAGAAAGTAGTGGTTTTGTATCTCAACAAATAAGAAGCAGCTCTAACGTTCTCTCCAGCAACTGATTGATGCAAACCCCAGATGAGTTTCAAATCTTTTATATTAATGTCACTCTCTTTTGGGGGCTTTCTTTTGTTATCAACTGCAAAACGTAAAATAAATCTCAGTGGCGCATTCATCAAACATAAACAGAGCTAAATCAAAAAATTAAAAACAACCTATCCTATTGCCATAAAGTGGACATCTGGGACCTTGGTAAACGATGTTGCCAATTTTTCATCACAACTCCATGATCAAAATAGTCCCTATTAGCATCGGGAAGATTGACCACTAAAGCACTACTGGAAAACCTAGTTTTTAAATAAAATGTGGTATCACTGGTAACCCATTAATAACAAAACATAATCTCAGGGATCCCTAAAGGAGTCCCATGAATTTGATTTAACCTATGTACGCCATTAACCACCCTCCATATATTTGGAGCTACTCTTGCAGGAATAATATCTAAATATTGGCAAAACTCCAAACACAAGGGATTAGGCGGAAAAGAAAAGCCACATTCCGCTACAAAAGGGGAGGGAAACTAGTGTCCCTCAGCCAGAGAAACTAAATCAGAAGGTCAAGGAGGTTCCTTGCAAGCCATGATTCTAGATAATTTCGATACGAACGCATGGCCGCCAGTTTCGTATTTTTTTTTATTTTTTTTGGATTTGATATGATTTTTCTACTGAAAGGTGTCCGAGAACAAAATCTTTAGAACTATGAATTCAAAAAAAATAACAGAAAAATACTAACACCCAAAATAAATTTCCAAACTCCTATATATATATTAATGCATTCATACCTTTAGGAGACATTGGAATCCACATGTTGATGACGTGAAACTTGGCACAAAAATCGGCAATGATGTTCTCTTGAAAAGTAATGCCGCAACGTCTTCAACTTTCACTTGTCATAGGCTTGAAGGATACACTTGAATAATATCCTATGACTTAAATGTTTTTGTCCGGAATTGAGCCAACACTACATTAAGACTCAATCGGAGACTTGTGTTCTTACAAATCTCCCTCTTTGGCTATTCCGGGACAAAAACCAAACAAAAATCCTAAAGGGCCGTCAAGCTCACTAGACTCAAAAACACTGTCCCACCCAAAATAAAAATACAATGCTTGACTCAAATAACCCAAGGATCAATATCTTTGCCGATGTTGAATGTTGCCATTTTGAAGTATTCCTGCACACTTAAGCAAACTATCAAACGCATATGGAATATCAAAATATTAAATGCAATTAAATAATTAATCCCCCTAAATTAATTCTCCCCTTTATCAAACAAATGACATACTTAGAAAGACGTCTCCCCCTAAGATAAATCTCCCCCAAACTAAGATACGATAATAATATGATTAGATACCATTTCTCCCCCTTTTTGTTCAGGAATAGACAAAGGCTAAAGAATCAAAAAAGTAACTTATCTCCCCCAAATAAAGCATATACACCCTCTAAACTAAGCAAGGGATAAAAGAATGGGATAACAAGCTAAAACATGTAATTGTGCATATAGTGATGAGAACGTTAACAATCTAAAACATGTAATTGTGCATATAGTGATGAGAACGTTAAAGCATATGGGCAACAAAAATTCAACTAATCCAAACAATAACATCGGATACCAACTAGGATGCAATAAAATGATACCAATATGATATATAAATTATTAAGCATGTGATATCAACAAAGAATGCAATAAGATGGATACCAAGTATGAATTAAAGCATATATGGATAAGAAATCAAGGCAAAGACTAAACAAAAATATCAAATATATGTATACATAATATATACCAAAGAGACTCAAGTACACACACACACACACACACACACACACATATATATATAAACACAAATGACACACACAAAATATAATAGGAGTCTTTCACACTCGTATGGCAAAAATGTGTCATATGAAAACGGAAGTGTTGGGGTGTGAACTAGTAACGATTAAATTTAGACCCAATCACTTAAAAACATGTTCACGGAGTTCTCATTTGATTGCAAACTTCATCACATTTAAATATAACCTCATGTGACAATATAGATTGAACTCAATGAACAAACATACACAATGCATACAAGCCTAGCATATTGATGATTCTACAAACCAATAGAGTCATGACATGAAATACGCAACTAGGATAAACGGACATTGTGAAAACCGTTGATATACCATCCAATCTCCCTCAATATGCATTTATATTAAATTTGAATGAGTATATCAATCAAACATAGGCCTTGGCAAATTATTTTTCTTTTTAATGCCATATTTTCTGTTTTTAGGCCTTTGAGCCACATATTTCTTTTAGGTCCAAACAAATGGTGGCTTACTATTCGCAAAGGATAATAAATCCTTTCGGAGCCCTTTCCCGTTCACATTTATATTTATCATTTTTTATTTTTCACACAAATCTCACGTGCAACGGATTTTGACATGCACTAGTCCTCCTAGGTTACAAATATGTAGATGACAAGATTGGTAAGAGAACAGCTAAAAAACGCTCAAATATACATATGAAGTTAAAATTTCAATAGAGCTCGTGCATATGCGAATAGAGGCATATAAAAATAGAATCCATTTAATCAACACAAAATCCAACTACTCCATGTAAGCATGGTAAAGAACATAATAAGGATTGACAATCTAAACCAAAAGTTCTAGCCACATGAGAGCGTAAAAGATGGGATTCAAACACAAGTGTATGCCACATAAAGTGTGTCAAACTAAAATACACACAAAATAAAATCTTTTTGAGTTTTTGAAATTTTTAACCAAAAATAAAAAAATATATATACTCAAAAGACAAACAAAAATCATTTGAATTTTTCATTAAGCTTAAATTACCAAGAGATAAAATCCAAATGATAAAATAAAATCTTTTTGTATTTTTCATTTAATGCAAACAAAATGAAGGGAATATAATACAAAAGATAAAAAAAAATCATAATTCTAGCATGTGATTAGCATGGAGCATAGACTAGAAAATGATTAGACAAGCATACATTTATCATGTGAATATAGCATGAAGTACAAAAGCTAAAGTATGCAAACACTAACACATTCATCCTTTAGATTTAGCAAGGGAGGAAGCATTTGAAAGTAAATGAGAATCAAAAACCTCATTTTGCAAGGCAATTAAGTCGGATTTCCTAACCCAAATTAATGAAGAATGACTATCTTGGGGTGTCGGAATTTTAACTGCCTTGGTTGCTTTACGTTGGGATTTTCTTGGAATACGTTTAAGATCAAAACAAAATTTCCTAAGATGACCTTTTCGACCACAATGTGTACAAGTAAAAACATGTCGAAAAGATTTACCTAAGGAGTGATCTCTAAAGACTTTCCTAGTAGATTCTCCTAAAACATTGATTTTGGCGTTATGAGTAAATTCATTACAAGTATTGAAGCCTAAACCACAAGTGTCATTTTTAATTTGGACCGTTCCTAATATTTTATCTAATTTTTCCGAACGACACTCCAAATCAAATTTGACATTACTAGAGTCTTTTAATTTATTTTGCAATTCTAAAATGTTAGACTCTAATAAAACATTTCGCTCTTCAAAAGCAAGAAGCTCCTTTTTTAAGGATTCCATTAAACCCCTAAGGCTATCTCTCTCGTCTTTTATATATTCAAGCTTCTCTAGAAGAGCTTTCTCTCGTGTCCTAAGGTCTTCAACCAACATGCTATTATCAACGACCTTGACACGTTCTTTCAAACTAGCTTCTAACTTCAAATTAGCTCTTTTCAATTTAATAGATTCGTTATAAAGTTATTGAAAAGCATTTTGAAGTTCACTCACATTAACCTCTTCTTCATTTTCACTCTCTCTTTCTTCTCCACTCTCACTATCATCAAAAACAAGGGAATCAAAAACTTTGACCTCGAAAGTGTCATGTGTTAAAGTTTCATCAATCAACGAGTTCTCACTATCACTCACATGACTAGCCATAAAAGCCACAAAGTTGGGCTTAGTGGGAGAATTGGGTCCCTCTTCCTTATCACTATCACTAAGGGTCGCATTATATGAAATGGGTCGCTTACCCTCTTTCCTTAGTTTAGTGGGGCACTCAAAATCCCTATGGCCATAACCCTCACAACCAAAACACCTATTTGACTCGTCCCTATTTGAATTTTCTTTAGAAATTTTAGGGATCTTTTCGGCTTTGTCATGCTTAGAAGTTTCAAATTTCTTAAAATCATTTTTAAATTTATCTTTGTTAAATTTAAGAAACTTTCAAAATTTCCTAGCAAACAAGGTCATATCTTCCGAGTCACTATCACTCTCGCTCTCTACTACTTGTTTGACCTCTTTTCGGTCTTTTAAGGCAACGCCCTTTTCAATTTTCTTTTCAGTTTTAGAGGGAAACATGTCTAGTTCATAGGTTTGTAAATCACCTACGAGCTCTTCTAATTTCATAGAGGCTAAAGTTGGTAAAGAATTTAAAACGGTCACTTTTGGAATAAATTTATCGGGTAGGGACCTTAGAATTTTCTTTATTACTCGGTTGTCGGGTATTTTCTCTCCCAAGTTAAAAGATGAATTAACAATATCAGAAAGTCTAGCATAAAATTCATCAAAAGTTTCTTTTTCATTCATTTTGATAGTTTCAAATTTAGTGGTGAGGTTTTGAAGTTTCGAAGCTTTAACGACAATAGTACCTTCATGAGTGAGTTGTAAAATATCCCACGCTTCTTTAGGGGTCTCACATGTCATAATGCGTCGGAATTCATCCGGTGTGACAGCGCTAAATAAGGCATTTAAACCTCGGGAATTAAAGTTAGAAAGTTTAAATTCACCCTCACTCCATCTATCGGCGGGTTTGGGAATACGCTCATTATCAACTAAATGAGTAGGTGGGTACCACCCGTTAACAACAGATATCCAAACTCTCTCATCGATAGATTTTAATGCCGATTTCATTCGCGCTTTCCAATACGCGTAGTTTGAACCATCGAAAATAGGAAATTTTGAAAATGGGGAAAATTCCATTTTAGCCAAAAAAAATTTAAAAGATCTTTAAGGAAATAATTTATCGCTTTGGCTCAGATACCAATTTGAAAGTGCGATAGTCCCCCAATTTTTAATTTAAAACCTTTTTATACTCCAAAAAGTAATAATTTCCTTTTTAGATATGCGGAAGCGAAGATGATGGTTAAATTAAAAAAAATTCACAAACTTTAATTTCTTTTCAAATTAAAATTAAACCAAGTGAAATAAGATTAAATTCACACAAGTTGATTTTTCACTTAAACCAAATATTTTAATTCAAGTCTTAGAAATTTGCCTAACAAGAATAATCCATTTTGCAAATTAGGCGAAACTAAATTTTACCAAAATAAATTATCTTTGAATTGAATTAATTTCAATTTCACCCAAATATATTTGAACACCAAAGAACATAAGTGTGATAATTAAATCAAATTTTATCTTGAATTACCTAAGCATGCATATACGTGATTTAAGCAAGATAAAATTAAACAATATCACACGATGCGCCGATGTACGAGGAAAACTCAAATGGGAAAAACCTCGGACGGCCCTAGCCACGAATTGTAACACCCCGTATTTTTGTACATTTAATATTTAATTAATTCGGGAATTTAAATTACTTTTGTATGATAATTTTAATTGAATTAATTATGGCAATATATATATTTAAATATTAATCTGGAAGTGAATGGTTAATGTTTAGGGAAATTTATTTACTAAGTGAATAGTAATAATTTAATTACGTCATTTCGAGTATTAATGACGAGGTATACACTTATCCCAGTCGGGAGTCGGTATAGACTAAATGGGGTGTGAGATAAGGATTTTTATAAATTAATTCGGATGTCAATTCTGACTGCGCGGTTGAGTCCGGATGGGTCGAGATAGTCAGAAAAGAGAACCCGAGGGTAGTAATTGGGTCTCGGGATATTTTTGGGCATAGCCGGGCCCACGCGGGGTGAGTTGGGCCACTTTAATTAAGCTCATTAGGTGAAAAATGGGATTAAGGGTTTTTAACCTAATGGGGAGATTAGGAAATCAGCAGCCATCACAAATCTAAGCCTAGGGCTTGAGAGGGAAATTGGGGGAAAGCTTAGCAAAAGCAAAATTGAGGATTTTGGAGCCAAATCGAGGGACTACGCCAACGGAATCAGACACTACGAACACTTTGAGGCAAGTGGTTAACTGTTTTGATTCTTAAAGCATGATAATCAATTCATATCATAGTGATGTGTGTATGAAAATTCGTTTTTGGGTGTAAATGGGTACAAAATGCGGTTTTTGTTTTTAAAATACTTGCATGAGATTCAAAGTAAGATTTAGATGGGTGATTGATATCTGAATATGTATATATGATTTGAACGAGAAATCCAGAACATAAAAGAGTGGAAATCGAATCTGGAAATTGGGATTTAAAACAGATAATTGAATTTTATGAAGTAAGACCCATTTCGAAAATTATGAGATAATTAGAGAAGTTGATTATCTTAATGGTCTCTATGATGGATAGGATGTGGATTAACCATGTGTAGATGATGGGATGATGTAATTAGAGGTTTAAATTATGGTTTAAAAACCTTGAAGTTCGTTAATGGTGGAAGAACAGTGGGGAAGAAGAGCTGTAACGAAGGGGTCGATCTATCGATCGGGGGCATCGATCGATCGATGATGGGAAATTCTGGGCAGTTCGGCCAGTTTGTTATATAAAAGAAAAATTATTAAAAGTTAAGTTTCATACATTAATAAGTGATAGATAATTATGAAACAAATATTCCTAGCAATTATGGGAGAAAGTAATTGGGACTAGGATGAATTTATGTGGGGCATTTAACGGATGAATTTGAGAGATTTTTATTCTAAAATAGTGAGGTACGGATCAAGTGAGTGAATCCGGGTATATTGGTCATGCGACCCCAAGGTAGTGAATTAAGTTTGGAGATAAACTAAATAATTTTGAGTCGGGATATAGACTCGGGGAATATTTAATTATGGACCAAGTGGGCGAGTCCGGGCATGTTGATAATTATAGGTAAATATAATTGGGAAAATTATGGAAATAAACGTGTGACACATTGTGGGAGAAAAATGTGGGAAAGAAATTTTGAGAAGTAAATTGGACCAAGTGAGCGAGTCCGGGTATGTTGGTTAAGTGACATCAAGGCATTTAATTAATTATCGAGAGAAAATAATTAGTTTGGAGTCGGAACATTGACTCGGGAAATGTTGAGGTACGGGCCAAGTGAGAGAGTCCGGGGATAATGATTGGGTGACACCAAGTTATTAAATTAATAAGAGTGATAATTAATTTAATAAGAGTCGGATTGTAGACTCAGGTAATATTAAATTAATAAGAAGTGATAATTAATTTAATAAGAGTCGGATTGTAGACTCGGGTAGTATTAAATTAATAAGTGTATTAATTAATTTAATTAGAGTCGGTTTGTAGACTCGGGTAGGATTAAATTAACAAGGGTGTTAATTAATTTAATTAAAGTCGGTTTATAGACTCGGGTATGATTAAATTAATGGGTGGGATAATTAGTTTAATCAGAATCGGATTGTAGACTCGTGAAGGGTACTTATTAATTAATGTGATAATTAATTATATTAGAGTCGGACCATAGACTCGGGAAGAGGATAAGTTATTAAGTGAGAGAATTAATTACATTGAGTCGGGCCATAGACTCAGGAAATTACAGGCAGTGTATGGGATGTTGAGTGCATGGTAAAGCTGGGGTTATTAATATATATATACGGTGTAGTGATAGTATATATATATATATATACGTGTATGTATTATGTGTGATATTAAATTACAGGCAGTGTATGGGATTTTGAGTACACGGTAAAATCGGGGTTCATAATATATATATACGGGTAGTGATAGTATATATATATGTGTATATATTGTGTGTGATAGTAAATATCAGTGACTAGATATTTATTCAATTTAAATACTCTGATGCTATCAAGGGAGGTTGCGCGATGTGGGTGAATCCCCTAGCTTGAGGAGTAGGGCGAGTATATCCCCAGGTCATAGCGTCCGGTACATGGGTGAGGAGATTATCTCACTTTCAGGAAGAAATATGACCGCCTCCACTTCGTTTATATTTTGGCCCAAGTTGATGAGCGATTCTAACTTGGGGAAACTAGGTTTTGTGAGAACACCTAGTGAGATAGCATTCTAGAGGGAATCATCCGGTGAGGGTATACTCGGAAGGATGGATACACATATTACTTATGTGTGGATGTTAGTAAAGGTACGTATAATATGGTAGTAAATATTATATGTAGGTGATAATACAGTGTGTGATGTATTTACCTTATATAACTCGGGTTACAGTTATATGCAGTTAATTAATGATAAATTAATTAAGTTAATCATTGGTGGAAATAATACAGTGTGTGATGTATGTATTTTATATAACTTGTGACACGGTTATATGCTATTATTTAAGAGGAATTAATTAAGTTAATTGGGAAATAACTTATAATTCAAGAATCATTATACTCGGGTTAGAGTAGTATGGAAAGGGAAGGTTATACCAGGACTAGTTGGACGGGGTAGCACAACTAGGTGGCGTTAAGGTAACCGGTAGGTGTGCACAATAGTGGAGGGGTGAGAATGTCCACAAGGGAGTGCGACACTAACTTAAATATGAAGCGCATTTATGCATTTTAAATTACTGCAGTTAATTCACTTGCTAAATATTTTCAAAATGTTTTGGGTTCTAACCCTTGCTATAAAACTATTTTCAAAACGTTTTAGGTGTCCAGCCACAGGGACGCCAGGATTGATATTCTATTCCAGGGACACAGAGCTGCGGCATATGTGGATGCTAGCAGGAATTTGGATTAGACGCATCATTCATTCATTCATTCCTAGAGTAGGAATCTTGTATCAGTTTCAGTTTTATTTAGGGCTTGTCGCCCAGACTTCTCGGTACAGTTTTCATGTGTAATTCATTCAGGTGTTGAATAATTGTATTGGATTATTTCTTTGGTCGCCGGTGATTATTCGGCATGTTGTGTAATTATGATTTAGTTTATTTTCATTCAGTTGTGTGCATGGTTTATATTAATTCCGCATGTATTGTTTTGTTTAATCAAAAAGTTAAAATTGGCACCAGTTTTTGGAATACTAGGTGGTTAGTAAGTTTTAAAAAGTTTTCGACAGTGATGCTAAGGATGATCCAACTGGGATTCCTGTTTTAATTTGGTATAGGACTGATCACCCGGTATTTTATTAGGCGGGGTGTCACACGAATTCACTAAGTATGGTAGTTTTTACAAAGACTCGACACAAGAGGACTTACACAAACTGACTTGAGTCTGTCCAAGCCTTGATGCGCTCCTTAGGTTATCAACCTCTGCCTAGTGAATAACCGTGGACTCCTCCACAATCTCGGACTCCACCGATGGGGCTATGGTCACCGTCAACCCACACGCGAAGCCTTTCTTCGAGTGAGAACACCGCAATAAAATTTTCTCCTTTTGGGGGTAGAGAAGAACCCAAACTCTCTTCTTATTAGTGTAGAGAAAACCAGGTGCCAAAACTCTCCAAGCAATGCTATATCAATAGGTACTTGGAATAAACTAAACAAATGGGTGTGTATGTGTTTTTTAATGAGTTTAATCCATAAAAATCAAACATAAACATGGAACTTTTTTTCTAAAAGTTTTGCTCTCAAAAGACTCTTAAAATGTGAAAAAGTTATCTTAGAAAATGTCTTTCCCGCACTATGTAAAGGTGGTGAAAGTTAGTGGGCAAAGTGGGAAGTTATAAAAAAAAACTGTCAAAAAACTGCTCGAAACTGAAATTTCGTTAGAAGTTCGTTCGAACGAGTTTGAATTCGTTCGAACGAAACTTCTAACGAGAAAACAGAAACAATCGTTCGAACGACTTTTCTAACGAGATTGTAGGCCATGATTCTAGATAATTTCGATACGAACGCGTGGCCGCCAATTTCGTATTTTTTTAATTTTTTTGGGATTTGATATGATTTTTCTACTGAAAAAGGTGTGCGAGAACAAAATCTTTAGAACTATGAATTCAAAAAAAATAACTAGAAAAATACTAACACCCAAAATAAATTTCCAAGCTCCTATATATATATTAATGCATTCATACCTTTAGGAGACATTGGAATCCACATGTTGATGACGTGAAACTTAGCACAAAAATCGGCAATGATGTCTCTTGAAAAGTAATGCCGCAACGTCTTCAACTTTCACTTGTCATAGGCTTGAAGGATACACTTGAACAATATCATATGACTTAAATGTTTTTGTCCGGAATTGAGCCAACACTACATTAAGACTTAATCGGAGACTTGTGTCCTTACATTCCTCTAGAATAACCCAAGAGGGATTCACAAAATCAGCCCGAAACTTATTCAAGGATTCGACAAGATAAACCATGTTCACTAAAGCAAAGAAAGAAGAAGGAAGAAATTCTTACAGAAAATTAAGAAATCTTCTAAGGCGGACGATGGAAAGAACGACATTACAAGGATAAAATGAAAAGACAAAGAGTTTAGAAATCTGGAGGTTAAAAGTATATGACGATCTGTTTCTATCGTTTTTAAATGCCTTGCATTGGGAAGTAGGAAAAGAAATGATTACTAGAAAAGACGATTGCGTTTCTGGCGATTAAATTATGAAAAAGACGCAAGTACCCAAGCGTCTGTCACAGATTCAAAATACTTACAAGTTTTCCATTTCACGCTCAAATGATAAGACAAAAGAGAAAATTCCTAAGTGTTGGAGATCTGTAATTAATCAAGACGTAAAAAGGTGCCCGAGAAACTTTTGGGAAAAATGTTCCACACTCTCATATCAAAACTCAATTGTGAAACATTGGGAGCTTATGTTGATACGAAAATTAGTCAGCTGACGTGGACCAATTATATGAAGACATATGTCATCTTACGTGACAAATGCCTATGCTCACCGAATAACTCGCAGCACCGAGCTACTCATCACCATGAGCTACTTAGCGTGCTGAGATACTCAACGTGCAGAGCATCTAGCCAAAAAGATCAAGCGACAATTACACATTCAAGGAACATCGGATTTAATGAACATTCTTATTGTAAAAATGTATATGTCTATTAAATAACGGCATATCATCTATTCTTACTAACAGCCCAAGGTTATAAGTACATTGTAAACACCCTCCATAACGGGGTAATTGATCATTGGCAATTGTGATCGAGATTAAAGCAATAACATTCGGTAATACAAACCAGTGGACGTAGGCCATTTTCATAAGGCTGAACTACTTTAAAAGTCCTTTGTCTTATTTCTTACTACATATTTATCTATGATTGATTAATTAGATCAAATCTTAATTTTTTACATCAACACACTAATAATATGCCAAATTAAGATAAATATAAATATATGAGAGACAAAGAAGGAAACCAGGTATTTACGTGGTTCGGCCCAAAGTGGTGCCTACGTCCATAGGTGCAGAGATGATTGTATTGATTTCAATGGATAATAGCCATGGAAACGGGTTAAATACAAGCTTTTGCATGAAGTGTGACAATTAGGTAGAATATTTCTTGATCCCTTATTATAAGGGATTTTGTGCTATGTACAGGATGTTATATGAGAGAGAGAGTCTAGTGGGACAGGTGGAATGCCTTTATAGGTCAGGAAATTGCACCTTTTACACTCCAATAGGCAGATAATTATGAGTTTATTACAGCACAATAAGGGTGGAATATGGTGTATCACCCTCACGCGTGCATATATAGAAAATATCACTGTTGATATTCCATCACGTGGTGCAAACTTGTATTACGGGCTTAATTAACACTATTAACTAACACCTTGTTAACTGTAATGAGGTGATCAATAATACGGTAAGGTCGAACACATTTATACCTAAGCATACCTCATTACACTCGTCGATCAGATTCAGTGTTAAATTGACCTCACTTTATGCCATTAATAAGGACATGTGTCACCTCTTGAGAGGCCCACAAGGTGTCCCATATTTAGGGTATAACAAAAGCCCCCATGACTTCATTTATGACTGGAACTTTTAGTTGGTTCTCTGGAGGATTGAATCTTCGAAGTAGTTGTTAGATTAAATGAACGAATGGAGTATTAAACAGGAGGATGTCATCGGCCTTCAAGAATTTGGTCATCTTAAATTCTTCTCGGTGCACGCCGAGCAGTTACACTTGTAATATTTTCGATTTGGCATTGGATTTCCACATGTCAAGTAATTAGGACTGCATTCATGTATTCATTATGCGCGCATGGGGCAGTGCGCACGTCAGTTTTTTATGGCGTCTATTTTTTTCCAGGCATGACGTCACATGTCATGAGCGGATGAATCTTAGTGCCAAAAGAAGATATATAAGCATTATATTTTAAGCTCTTGTATTTCTACAACCTTTTAAATTTGACAGAGTACTTTAAAGGGAGCCTTTGCTTTTTATAAAGTCCTTCATCTCCGACCAACTTCATTCAGTTCCCTCCATCTCTCGTGAAATTTATTTGTTTCTCTTATCTTGCGTCAGAGCACGGGTTTTTTCAGCCATCTTCAACCTTTCTTAGGGTTTCCAGGTACGTCTTTACTTGTTCTCCAAGTTTTTAGGATTTTTTATCAAACTTCTGAAATATTTGCATGTCCTTTCTACATTCTTATTTCTTATTATTAGATTCAACTATGGTTGGAGTTTATTTGGAGAATTAATCATTTCGGTGGCCACTGAGCTGGTTGGCCTAGGATTTTATCCTTTTTTAGGACTTTTTTATTTTACTTTGTTTGGTTTTGTCAAAGCCTTTAATTTAGAGCTTGAACAACCCCCATACTTTGTTATATCCCATATTTTGTTTTGTCTTGAGGAGTTATGAACCCCACGTTTGAAGGTGGTTAGATATCTAACTAAATTAAAAGTGTCTTGTCCACGTATTCTTATTAGGAGGTTTCTAAAACCCCTTCAGGTTATTTGACCCAAAGACGAGCTTGGGCATCCCAAATATACCCCTATCAAAGCCTCCTCTGGTGATTCTGCACCATTACCTGCTGATTTGAAATTTGAAGGCACTAAATCTGATAGACCATAAGTAGCAGATTAAACAGGGAAGAAGGCTGGTGTTGGAAATTTTGTAAACACTGTGTCTGACATGTCTATTATTGATTTGGACTCGTTACTTATAAGAGTTATGTCTGAGAGAGCTTAGCCTGTAAGACCCATTGATTTCCCTTCCCCTGTCAAGGTGCCACTTGGTGTGAAGGGTGCTTCAGGGGATTCCTCTGACTCTTATGATCCCTCGGCCATTGATGAGATATGGCATGCCTGTGACATTTTAAAGGATGAATTGGATGATCCGAGGGAGAAACATAGCATCACAATTAGCATTTCTACTAGGCTTCCCAGTAATGAGCAGATAGTCTATGATACTTTGTGCTCAGAGGAAGTCTTCCTACCCCTGTGGGCACTCTAAGTGGGGATCCGTTTGCCTCTCCATCCTGTTATTAGGTCCATTTTGAATGGATACGTGTCACCCCTACCCAGATCCCTTCCAATGCCAACATGAATATCCTAGGGGCTATGATGTTCTAAAAAAGGATATACTAGGTTTGACCTTACAAGGGATACATTTAAATATGTTCATGGCTTAAAGAATAATGCTAAGGCCCTAGGGTATTACTATTTTTCCCCTAGGAAGTCCCACCTGGGGATGATTAAGGTAATCTAGACCAATAAACATAGTTGGAAGGGTCAATTTATATTTATTAAGGGTGATTGGGACTTCAGGAGACATAGAAATGATGGGTCATATAAAGTTCCACACGAGAGGACAGGGCCTAACATAATTGGTAAAACTATACTTTTTCTTACATTTTGATTTCTCTTATAACTGGTGCTTTTTTAATATCTTAGCTCTCTTTTTCAGTAAGAGGGATCCTAAGCTCCCAACCCTGTTGCAAGACCTGGTTGAGGCTTATTATGTGCCCAACCCTCCCAAGTTTGAGGATTTATTTCCTGTCTCTAAATTGATAAGTGTTGGGTATTATACTCCTCATGGTGGAGCCCCTTATAGAGACAACAGTCATATTAGAAGAAAAGTTATTTGAGACCAACCCAAATACAGAAGCGGCCCAAGGTGCTGAGGCAAAAGTTGAGACAGGTGACTACATTTACCACATCTGCTCGTTTTTTCTCTGTTCTTTATTACATGACTAATTATTTGATCGTTTGTGCAGTTCTTCCTCTGATAACTTCAGATCAGGTCACTGAATCTTCATAAGGGATGGATGCTAAATAACTTGATTGGACTCATAGGGTACAGGCTCATCGTAAGAAGATAGAGGTTGAGTTGAAGAGGAAGGAAGATGCTAAGTCCAGGTCTAAAAATATGGTCAATGCCCAGAAAATAGCAAATGCTGAAGACAAAAAATTAGGCCAAGATAAATGCACGGAGAGCTGCTAAAGTTGAGGCTGCCGCGAGGGCCAAATTAAAGGGGAAAGCCATCGTGTCCTCCATTCCTGTTGTTGTGGGGGACAAAAGGACCTTAAAATCCCAAGAACTTAGGGTGTTTCGAAGGTTCCAAGAGTTGGGCCCCCTGCTAAGAGGATCGAGATTGAGGGACGACCATCTCATCGGTTCTTTCGTGCTCAAGGGTCGACTTTTAAAAGTCATCAAGGATTTAAAATTTGATCCCAACCATCTGATGACTTTTAAAGACCTATGGAATGATCCATATTCAATTTACCCACATATGAACAATGCGACCGATCTATATGGCTACCACGAGCACAATAAAGACTTCGAATTTTTTAGGTTTATGACCCAAATGCTTTGTGGAGGCTGGCGCAGCATCATCTTGCTGTGATAAGCTTTTTGAACTTATGTTAATCTTTCATATTTTGTGTTTTATCACTTCAATGACTTCATACTTTGTTGCTAGAGCTCATTGTCCACCACAATTTTGAGGGAGAAAGCAGTGACCCGCGAAGTTGCTTACGGGGAGCAGCGAAGCACCATCGAGGCACCGACTAAGGAGAATACTGAGCTCAAGAACAACCTACGAGAGATAGCGAATGATCTGAAGAAGAAATATATTGAGTTATAGCAAAAAGATGAGGAGGTTATTGCTAAGACGATATCTCTTAGCCAGACAATGAGGAAGATTGTAATCTGTAGGACCGGTCCTTTTCCTCGATGGCTATGAAGAACTCAAGAAGAAGATTATGAAACATTTACCTGACATAAAGGATGAAATCAATAAATGGGAAGATGATAATGTAAAGTCCACAACCCTTACTGCTGAACAATTAATGGAGGTAGATGAATCCGTTGTCAAAGTCGATCATATTGTGAAGTTGGCCAAGTTCTTGTTGGTGAAACTACTCTTCTCCCTATTGAGGACGTTGTTATGATTGATTCCCCTGCTGATGCTCCAACTCAGGGTGCCACTGCTATCGAAGTTCGCTACGCCCCTCTGGCTTAATCCTTTTCAACCTCTATTTTAGTGTAGCTCTTATATATTTTTTATGAGAAACATTTTCATATCTTGGTCTGTAATGAACAAGCTGATACTTGATATTTTTTGCTTTTAATGGATACTTTATTTATGCTTTCTTTGATATGAACATGTTCATTATTTGAGTTTCTTGCCAATATTTTTTGCTCGTTTAGATTTCTGACCACCACTTGTGATCAGTGTGAGTCCCACAAATATTTTTTTGACAAGTAAATGTGATCGGACCTCTTTGACCTAGTTAGTTTTAGTCTTATGGGCTTACTGTAGTGCTTTTCTTATCCGCCTTGTCAACTTACTATCCACTTGGTACTAAAGATGGACTTGCTAGTAATTTAGTCTTATGGTCATGTGATCGGCGCCTACCCAATTTGCCTTACTAGCTACCTTTTTTTTATAAAACTAGGTTATCCTTACTTAGGTTTTACCAATGCTTATGCCAACTTACTGGTCGTATGGACGGATCTCGTCGTATTGACCATGTGCCGGCATTGGTTACCTGAGTCGACCAAATATGTTGTGATTTATCCCAACAATAGTCAATTATGATTTTATCTTATCGTCTATATGACTGAAATTGATTTCTCGAATTAGATAAACTTCTAGTTCGTAGCCAGTCCGAAGATAAGGTCATATACGAAGTCAAACTTCTGTTCATGGCTTATCCGAAGATGGGGTCATATATAAAATTTGGTTTTAGTCGTACACATTGAGACGCTTTGCTGAGATATGTTCGGCCTAGGATTTTTACCCACCTTTTAATACCAACAAAAAACAAAAAAAAACTTTAAATGACAACGTGCATGGGGGAATTAACATATTTTCATTCATCATGAATTAAATTACAAATGAATGAAAATACTTTGCATTTTTTTATTTCAACTCGTTCCGTGCCAATACTGATAATATTTTCGTCAGTGCTTGGAGTTCCATGAATTCTTAAACTATTCTCCATCCAAGGTTTTAATTTGGTAAGTTCCTGGTCGTATGACAACATATACTCTATACGGGACGTTCCAACTTATTCCCTTTTTGGATGACCTTTTTCAGTACGAGTCTTCCCCTTTTAAAGCGCTCGATTTTATTCTTTTGTTGTAAAACCGAGCAGTTTATTATTGATATACGGCCGCTCAAAGAGTTACGTGCTCCCTGACTTCTTCTACTATGTCCAAATCCACTATTCTCATTAGGTCGCTTTCTAGTTAGTCAAAGTTAAGGGCACGGAGGCGAGGTAAACCACTCTTCATTGGGACTATCGCCCTTGTTCCAAAAGTTAACATATAATGGGTTTCTCCCGTTGCTGTTATTGGCATTATTTTGTATACACAAAGTACGCTTTAAATCTCATTGATCCAGTTCCCCTTGGCATTGTCTAACCTTTTATTCATTCCATCTAATGGGGTTTTATTCGTCACCTCTGTAACACCCCGTGTTTTTATTATTTAATTTAATTAATAAATTGGAATATTCGAGAAAAATAAATTTTTTGTTTTAATAATTTTTATTAGATAAATATGTTGGTTATGATTTTAGACGAATAAAACTTCAAGCGGAATTAAAATCGGAGTTAAAATGGATTTTGTATGAATTTTTAAAATATTTGTCCCTTATTGTTAGATTTCCTGGGCGATCGATCGATCAACGCCAGAGGTCGATCGATCGACCCCAGCAGAAATCGTGCGCTGCAAGTTGTTTTTAATTAGACTTTGTTTAGGATTAGGACTCCTAATCACTATATAACCTTAATAATCCGTATATGGACTTCTCATAATCACTTTTTCTCAAGTTTTTCTCTAGAGAACACTTCCAAATATTTTTCCTCTCAACTATAATCATCAACCTCCAACATAATCAAGTTTTTGTCACAAGTTTTGGGAGGCCTAATTGGGGTTTAATCAAGTTTGTTCAAGAACACTTCTTCGCTAATTTTTCGAGAGGAATCCAGATTTCTAATCAGATTTTCAACACGATCTTCACAGGCATGAATACTCTATTCTTTTCCTTTAGTATTATGTGTTTTAAGTGTCGCGTAAACACTTAATTACATGTTTTCTTAAAAGAAAGTAGTGACTTAATTAGGAAAAGTGGAAACTAATTATGGGATTGTTTTTATTAAATCTTTTAATCTGAATAACATTCATAACCCTTTGGGTACGTAGGATTCATGAGTGATTTGGGTTTTATTGGTGTAAGGTACATATAGAAAAACCCTAGTTTTGAAATAAATAAAGTTGGGGGTATATAACTCATGTAATACATGTAGAGATAATGAAATTTGGTTTTTGATGTATAAATGATGGAAACGTGGTTTATTTAATTTAAAATAATTAAATGAGATTATTTTGGTATTTTGACGTCGTGATAATTAAATTAAGATTTAATTGAATTGGACTATCATGCGTAGTTTTATACGTTGATTAATTATGCTTGTTTGTGTGACTTGTTGGTATTATTATATTACCTTTGTGACGATGGGTTGTTAGTTAATTTTGATATCCCTACATTTTAGGATGCCTTCTAGGTATGGGACTACTGGGTAAGCCTTTTGATAATTTACGCCGTCTAAGTATGGGACTAGTGAGGGTAGATTATCACGTTTTTATCGTCTTGGGGGTGGGCTGATTTTTGGTACTTTTTCGTACTTACGCTAGCCTAGGCATGAGACTAGGTCGAAGTTTAGGTTAGAAATCCTTCCTATACATAGGGTAGGACGGACGAATAACTTGGGGACCCTTAGTTAAGGGACTAAGGGGTATTTTGAGGATCTCACGTCGATTAAAAGGATGGGGTAATTTATAAATTGAGAAATTGAGAATTAATACCTAAGATAAAAACTGGTATTAAAATTTGTGGTGACATAATGTTTTGGGACCGACAGTTTAAACAGGTCAGAGGGTGATTTATGTCGTATCGTGTGTGGAACCTTGTCATGTGTCCAGGCCGACAGTGTAAACGGGTCAGAGGGCGATTGACAAGGGGTAGTGTGACACTTTAATAAAAAGTGAGAACTATAATAAAAGTTTGTTAATTTAATTAAATTAACATTGTGGGACTTGGAAATTTAAGATCATATTGGTGTGCCTTTATAATTGGGGATTTCTGCTAATAGTTAGTGATTTATGTCTATCGCATTTAATTATCCCATTTAATTTAAAATATTCTATTGTGATATTTATTGCGCATAATGCTACTGTCTGGATTCAAGGATCCTATTTGAGGGGAGTATTGTGTATTCTTGCTCGGGGCTTTGGCTCTGACCCTTGCATTGACTAACCTTTTCAGGATAAGTTTGGGAGGAGCTAAATAGGATTATCGGAGTTATCGTTTGGAGGTGCAGCTGGAGTTATTTCTTTTTATGGCATAGTTTAGTTAGACTTTCCTTTTCAGTCGTATTTAATTATGAGACTTCATTTGGGTTTTATTGGGCCATTCGGTTCCAAAGTTGTTTAGAGGATTTCTGTTGGATTATTCAGATGTTTATTATTCAGATTTTATTTAATCATTTTTGGAGATTGGATTTATTCAGAGTTAGCATGTGATGGATCTTTTATCGCTTAGTTGTTTATGATCATTTGAGATTGATTCAATTATTTATCTTATGGACTGATTTATTTATGTCTCATATCTGTCTCATGCTAAGAATGGTATTTATTTAGTTCACGCCCGACATAGTTCGACGGCGGTGGCTGGCCACCCCATCTATCAAATTTTGCGGGGTGTGACAGCCTCTGGCTGGCAGTTACATTGCGGGTGACTTATTGATCAGTGTAGTTTCTGGATTTTGGAGAGTATACAATAGTCTTCAAACTCTTGGTTATCGAATTGAGTCTTGTGGTCAGTGGTGAAGGCGTATGGCATCACGTAACGATAAATAATCTTCTTCCAAATGAAGTGGAAGACCTTCTCATATGGCATCTCTACCAGGGGTCAACATCTACTCATTTAGTGAAGTAGTCCACTGCCACGACCAGGTATTTGAATTTGCCTCTTGTCTTTGGTAGTGGGTGGACCAGATCTTTTCCCACGTGGAAAAAGGCTAAGGTGATGTGATTGGTATGAGTGAGGCCCATGAACTTTTGTGGATTGTGGCATATCTTTGGCATTTATCACATTTTGTGCATAGTCTGCACAATCTACCTTCATAGTGGGCCAGTAGTAGCCTTGCGTGGCTACGCGCTTCACTAATGATCTACCTACCGAATGTGTTCCATGAGATCCTTTATGCACCTCCTTTATCAAGTCATTGACTTAGGTTGGATGGACACATCTAAGCAATGATATGATGAATCCTCTTCTGAACAGGATTCCCCCTTTTATCACGTATCTTGTTGCTTTATACCGAAGTCTCCTTACTTCTTTCAGATCTGTCGGGACTGCATCGGTCTCCAAGTATGCTTATATGGGATCCATAAAAGATGGACCTAAATCTATCTCCATCACATTAACACTCTATTTGTCGGCAATATGGTACATGAGTATTTCTACATGCACTGTTCTTCTTAGTTCTGTCATTATGGCCGATGATATTCCCATACAAAACCTCATCTCAGCTAAAGATAGGCTCATCTCAAGCTGATTTTACGAAGTGTGCTCTATTGAGCCACCCTACAACAAATTGTCTTAGCCTCATTCAGAACTAGGCCGAGACCATATATTACATTGGTGGGCCTAACGCTTTACCTCATCCATATCAGGCAGTTGAGACTGTGTCAGCTTATTCCATCTCTTATCTCGGCCTGATGCAAGTCAGCCGAGACTACACTAG
Source organism: Sambucus nigra (assembly GCA_949130495.1). Classification (NCBI taxonomy): domain Eukaryota; kingdom Viridiplantae; phylum Streptophyta; class Magnoliopsida; order Dipsacales; family Adoxaceae; genus Sambucus; species Sambucus nigra. The sequence goes on along the minus strand of OX422216.1, from coordinate 93,767,930 downwards.
GAAATTAATAATGTGCACTCTAGCGATACATCAGTGGCCTCATACTCGGCTAGGCCGATGCCTCAACCCAGCTGGAGATGCTTGCCATCTTACAGAGCGCGTGGAATGGAGCACGCGTGGGAGGGTGCGCGTGGGGTGCAAACCCCATGTGGACCAAATCGCTAAAACAACATCATTCACATATGGAGAATATCTCTTAATCATTACTTACATGCACAAAAGATAGATGGTGCTAGGCCACTGGATGCTTGGTGTTGTGCATGCCTCATGCATGACTGGGGTGCGTGTGACGCCACCCCATCCATATAAATACTTGTCTTCTACATCTTTGTAAATGATTACAAATTGTAAAACCTACTAAAACTCTGATAAACCTACAACTTAGAGAGTGAAACCTTGAGTGCTTGTATCCCAGGGCCATTAGATCCCAGATCTAGTGGATTTCACACACTCACGCAGTAGACATAGGCCATTCATAGGTTGAACCACTTATATTTGGTATCATCTTCTACTTTGCCTCATATATTCCTGTCTACTTATTCATATCTATTATATTCCATTGTTGTATGGTTTTGAGCTTACATACACCTTGACTTAGTGATACCATTTCTGGTATCATCAGTCGATGCCAGGTAAATGAGCTCGTATACTCACATATTTCTGACCCTTGGGATTTGGAACATCCTGACTGCTGAGAATTTTGATAACAATTCCCTCCCTTTAAGTAGGTACTTTACAATAGATTCTTCTCTCGCCTTATAAATACCTAGAACTTGGTTTACGATGAGTTGAGAGTTACTATGTACCCATAGTAATTCGGCACCCGAAGATCATGCTAGCCCAAATCCTGTTATGAGGGCTTCATACTTCACCTCGTTATTGGAGGTCTCAAAATGAAACCTGAGGGCGTACTCCACATCGGCCCCATTTGGCATTATTATAATCAGGCCTGCTCTACTGCTAGTGACACATGACGAACCATCTAAGAACAATTGCCAGACTGGAGGTTTCTCATTAAAGTTATCGTTAACCAGGCCTCCATTTTTGAACAATTTTTTCACTTGATCCAGGTCTCGAGTAATTTCCTCTTATCGGGTCGATGACTCTGGTATGTCAACGATCTGGTCGACCAAATTTTCCATTGAGCTATCTTCGCTATAAGTCTGCTCATTTGTTCAAACTATTGAGCTCTCTTTAGAAAAAGTCTGCTCAATCTACTTTAGGGCTGAGCTCTCTTCCGTATAAGTCTACTTTACCACTTTCACCGTTAAGCTCTCTTCCGTAGAAATCTGCTCGGCGGGATTTTCTTCGTATGTGAATTCTGCAATAAAATCGGTCACTGCATGGCCCTTGATTACTGTTCTCGATTCATATTAAATGTCATACTCTCCCAACTCTATGCCCAAGACATCAGTTTGCCTGATTTCTCAGGTTTATAAATGACCTAGTGCAGAGGTAGGTATGTATAGACGATAATAGTATGATCCTAAAAGTACGGATTCATTCTCCTTGAGGCTTCACGTTATGCCTTGTTGGTGCAATATGTAAGCCTTTATACCCCATCTTCCTATCGAACCAAAGTCGAACTGATCGTACACTCAGATGCAACCAAATATAAATAAAGATTCTCACCCAACACTGACCTCGATAATAATGGTGCAGAGCCCAAATATCGCTTCAATTCTAAGAACGGGTCCTCACATTCGTCGTTCCATTCGAATGTCTTTCGTAGCACCTCAAAGAAAGGAAGACATTTTTCGGTAGATTTTGAAACAAATTTGTTCAGTGCTTCTACTCGTCCCATTAGCCTTTGAATCTCTTTCTTATTTGTTTATGACTGCATATTAATTAGCGCCTAAATCTTATCGGGATTGGCCTCAATGCCTCTTTGATTGATTATAAAGCCCAGAAACTTCCCTTACTTTACCCAAAAGACTCACTTTGTCGGGTTGAGCTTCATCTAGTGTTTCTCCAAGTGGTTGAAAGTGTATCCCAGTTCTTTGACGTGGTCAACAGCTTTCCTGATCTTTATCAGCATATCATCGACATACACCTCCATGTTTTTTTCTGATTTGATCTTAAGAAACTTTATTCACCAACCTCTTATATGTTGCTCCAGTATTTTTTAGCCCAAAGGACATAACATTTTAATAGTAAGTACCTCGACTGGTGATGAACGAAGTATTCTCCCGCTCTTTTGGCTTCATCTTGATCTAGTCATACGCTGAATAAGCATCCATAAAATTGAGCAGTTAATGCCATGCACTAGCATCAACCAACTGGTCAATCCTGAGTAAAGGATAATGATATTTTGGACATTTTGTTCAGATTGGTGAAATCAATGCACATACGCCACTTGTCATTCTTCTTCTTAATCATAACTACGTTCGAGAGCCATTCTGTGTACTTAACATCTTTAATGAAGTTTTCTTTCTACAGCTTGGTAACCTCTCTTGTATGGCCATATTCTTTTCTTGACTGAAGACACGACATTTCTGCTTCACAGTCTTAGCATCATTCATTATACTCAACTCGTGACAGACTAATTCTGGATCAATCCCCGACATATTCTCATGACTCTAAGCAAACACATTTTTGCTCAACCTAAAAAATTATTTGAACTCCTTCTTGAGAGTAAGATCAAGTGACAAGCCACTCTTCGAGTTCTGGTCATCCAGGATTATCGATTCAGTCTCCTCTACAACTTGGTCTTTGACTAACTTATCTTCATCTCGAGGGTTTAACAGTTGGATATGATAAGTCGTTGTCAGTTTCTTTTGCTCTGCGAAGGTGCAGTAACACTCTAGCTTCGACTTGGTTTCCCTCCACCATGATGACCCCATAGTTCATGGGGAACTTCAGGCACAGGTGCACTGTGGATAGAACGACTTCAAACTTCTTTAAGCCCACTCTACTAAAAATGATATTGTACATTGAGTGAACATTCTTATTCAGGATGAAGAAATGGATCATTTTTATTCGGTATATAGGCTAATTTATGACCCTAACTTCCAATTCTATTGTCCCCAGGGGGTACACCTTCTCCCTCAAAAAAGCGATCAGAGGCCTGTGATACGCCTTAAGTTTGCTCTCTCTCAACCCCAGGCTCTTGAAGTAGCTGTAGAATAAGACATTGGCCGAATTACCATTATCGACCAAAATTTTTACCACTTTGCACACGTGTACCATCATCGTAGTGACTAGAGGGTCACCGTACGAGTAAATCATGCCAGATAAATCATCTTTGGAAAAACCAACGACTAGGCAATCTTTGTTTACCTTCTTGGGGCGAGTGTCTACTGTGCTTGTCAGGTTAATCTATATGACGTAAGCATAAGCCTTTGACTCATTAAGGTAGGCTTTACTCATTACGGGTTTGTCTTGCCTCCAGCGTCTCCTCCTGTAATAAAGTTGCACCAAAAAAAGATCATGATGACCTCAAGCACAGGCTCCTTGAGTCTCTTGGGCAAGTTTGGGTCTTCCTTCGAATCATCGTCTCTGCCATTTTTCTTCTTGTTAGCCTTCTTACAAGGATATTTTGATCATCTCTTAGGTTTATGCTCATCCCTCTGATCTTTTCGGTCGCTATTATCCACAAACTTTGATAGTTTTCCCCATCTGATTAAGTTTTCAATCTCATTCTTCAGATCCATATAGTTATCAGTTTTGTGGCTGTGATCTTTATGGAACTCGCAATACTTGCTCTTATCTCTTCTATTTGCAAGTGCCTTCAACTTTCTAGGACATCTCAGTTCCTTGCTTACTCAAATTTCCTCAAGGATATGGTGTACACCAATGGTTAATGGGGTATAGTCATCGTACCTATTTGGCTTATAAGCCTTCTTATCTTTTGGCTCCTTCTTCTCAGAACTCTTTCTAGTCTTGGTCTTGGAGACGCTTAACCCCTTAGTAGCCATGGCCTCCTTAGCATTCATAATCTTACCTGCCTTCGCTACCAGCTCAGTCATCATTCTCAATGACTTCTTAGCCGACGTTCAATACAATTTCTTCGGTAAATAAGCCACTCATCAGCGTAGTGATTGAGATCTTCTCATCATAATCGATCACCTCTAACTTCTACGAGTGATGAGCTTGCAGTTCGTTTTGTCGGGCTTTTGACTAACACTTGGCAAATGATCCACCATCTTGCCAGGCTTTGCTCCAACATAAAAGTTACTGGCGAAGAGATCGACAAGCTATTGAAAATTTGAGATCTGTCCCTACAGAAAACTATTATACCAAATTTATGTCGACTCAATAATTATACTGGAGCATTCTCAGCATCGCATCTCATTAGGGATCGAGTAGATATCGATAATATCTTAGTTATGTTCCACATGCAATACTGGGTCAATTTTTTCGTCGTACCTAGGGGTGATTACTGGTGGTTTGAACTTTGCAGACATTGGATATCTTCAATGGATGGAGTGAATGAAGACCTTTTCACGAATCCTCTCTATAAGGTTCTTCACCTTTCCAACCTCCCCGAGGCGATCCTCCAGATGCTGAATTGACCCTTTTCAGGGTTGATCTTCCTGTTCAGCCTTAATTATAATGGACTTTCCTGATTGGCCTCTGTATTGATATGATCTATTTTCCTGGGAAATCTTCTCAACTTAGGTCGATTCCTGCACGCTCATCCTAGACTTGGTCGAGCATTCGGTTCATCGAGCTCCTTGTTTCCTCCTTGTACTCCCTAGGCTCTCTGTGATGTTGCCCTCTCTCTTCTCGTGGGCCCAAATGAACAAACGTAGGGCCTCTACTCACTCTTTACAACACACTTGGCCTGCCTTCGGAGTAAGTGTGTTGATCACACAACTTGTCATTTTGAGGTTCAAAGTGGACCCTGGACAGTATGACCTCTCATCTCGCAGTCTAGAGTACCTGGATTTGCTTCCTTTATCTCGTGCACCCAAATTTAACTTCATTGGGTTCTCCAGTGCTTTGTCATGGTAGGTTTTCCTACTATCTCTGCAAGGGGCAGGTGGCGACATTTACACATCCTATCAGAGTGCTCACCCCTAGCTGGGGGGAGGATCTGCTCAGAACCTGCCTTGTCTGATAAAGAATGTTTGCGTTAATTGCTTTATGCTTTCTTGCATTGCATCCTAGACTCTATCGAGGTTCAATAGAATTTCCTATATGTCCCCAACCCTACAGGTCTCAAATGAGGATTTCCTTCTTCATCACGGCTACTTCCTGGATTTTCTCCTATGTTCCCAAAATTTGCAGAAAAACAGAATATCATGAATGTAGAAAATAGAGCGCATACAGAAATAAAGGGTGTAATGTAATAAATCCAAAATTGGTGAAAACGGATTAAGGACTTGTGCATTAATAATGATAGGAAATAAAAAAATGGCTTGTCGAAACTTCCCACAGACAATGCCAATCTATTATCGTCTAAAACTAGTACATGAATTTATGGGACTTAGCTGGAATATACCGATAATAAACAATAACATATAAGAAATAACCACTTCTAATGTGCCAAATTAAAATGAATAGAGAGAGATAGGAGACAAAAAAAGGAAACCAACGATTTACGTGGTTCGGCCTAAAGTGGTACCTACGTCCACATGTGCAAAGATGATTGTATTGATTTCAATGGGCAATAGCCATGTAAATGGGTTGAATACAAGCTCTCGTAGTCTCTCTAGGGTTTAACAGTGTGACAGTTAGGTAGAATTTTTCTCGATCCCTCATTATGAAGTATTGTATTCTATTGTTATATGAGAGAGAATGTAATGGGACATGTGGAGTGCCTTTATAGGTCAAGCAGTCACACCTTTTACATTCCAATAGGCAGATAATTATGAGTTTGTTACAACACGATAAGGGTGGAATATTATGTACCCCCCCCCCCCCCCAGGTGTGCAAGTGGGGTAAACATGACTGCTGATATTCCATCACGTGGTGCAAACTTGTACAAGCTGGTATAGATGGGGTTAATTAACACTGTTAACTAACGTCGTGTTAACAGTAATGAGACGATCAATGATACAGTAAGGCCGAACATGTTTATACCTGAGCCATCCTCATTGCCCTAGTCGATCAAATTCAGTTTTAAGCCAACCTCGATTTCTGCCTTTAATGAGGACACATGTCACCTCCTCAGAAGGCCCACAGGGTGTCCCGTATTTAAGGTATAACAGGGTTTAAAATGCAATCAGAGGTAAAAGTGTAACCTTATAAATATTTATGACCCTAAATTTGAATTAATTATTTTTATTTTGCATTTTTACAGGTACCCAAGGAGTTTGGACAACAAAGGAGTTAATATGCAAAAATTGTTAGGATACATTGCGACACAACACGATACGATTGACACAGTTGTACTAAATATTTTTTATAAAATCGTTCGAGTGTCCATTGAGATCATGCCATAGCTTTTCAGAAAGGCCTTTAAAACCGATACTGTGAATAGTAATGTGAATAATGATGAAATTGGGGATAATAATTTTAAAAAAAAAGACTTTCCAATTATTTTCAACTCTTCCCAAGACCCAATTAGATATTTACCAACCCAATTACAACCAATTAAAAGAGTTTCACCCAACCCAAACACCTCGCCTCATGCCTTATAGAAATGACCATTGGGCTCACTTTTTCGTATAATAATTTTTGGGAGCACATTTTGGGAGGTCAAAGCTTTGTAATTTTGGGGGGAATTTCCACTATTATTGCGAGACAATAATAGGATTATGATGAAAATTTTTACTCATTCTCGAAATTTTTTTTTGTCTTTCATTATGGTAGCTTAATTATTCTATTAGGATTATGATGTAGTTTATCATAGTTAGCTAATATTGTCATGTTAATTTAATTATTGTTTATTCCATACTCGTTTTAATTGTTATAAAAAATTCGGTATTCATTTTAAAACGACATGATAGTGCGTTTTAAAACCTTCAAAATTGTTTTTCAAATGAAGTTTTGAGATTTAAAAAAAGAAATTTTTTATGGATTATGCTTGCACTTTGATTGTTTTGATAGTCCATGCTTAAATACATTTGCGAACTTTAAATTTTGTATTTTCTAAAGGAATAGAGAATTTAGTCGTCCATTAGAGATGTTAAAAATATTTCGAACATGATCGTTATATTTTTCGAATTAAACGCAACGAGAGTTTATTTAATTTATAAAAATGGAATGACAATATTAATTAGTGTGAAATATTAGTTACGTGGTAAATGGACCAAATCCTAATTCTTTCCATATCATTTACAACTATCGTGTGTTGCTCTTATATTTACGTATTTGCTTTGATTTAGTCTACTTCATAATCGTATTCTTTATTCTCTACCCCATTTAATCTAGTTGGACACTTGCAATTATTTTAAACGTTAAAATTAACAAATCTCTATGGGTTCGACCCGTATTTCCAAAGCTATTCAATAATAGTCCGTGCACATGCGAGAATTTTAGAATTTGACAATAAGTTTTTGGCGTCATTGGCGGGAATTTGTTCAATTTTTTTAAAAAATTGCGACTTTTGGACTAGTTTTTTTTACTTTTCATTTTTGTTAGAAAAACTCTATATTTGAAAAAATTCGACAAAAATATATATATTTTTAATTTTCATATTTCATTTTTTCTTTAAGTAGTTAAAAAAATCCGAAAATTCAAAAAATATTATATATTTCCAGTAGTATTTATTTATTTTTCAGAATATAAAAAAATATTTCGGAAGTGTGTTTGGTTATTTTTTATTTTTAAATACACCACTAGCACTTCTGTTGTGTTATTTTCATTTAATTTATTATTATTATTATTATTATTATTATTATTATTATTATTATTATTATTATTATTATTATTATTATTATTGGTATCGTGCTTTACGCTTGGTGTATTTTTTTGTGTTATTTTTAGTAGCACACCAAAAAAATACAAAATAGAAAAAAGCAAAAAAGGGCAAAGGTAAAGAAAAATTCGAAAAAGCGTGCAACTCTGGGAGGACATGAAAAATACTTGTGCAATCTTAGCATGAGCGCAATGATCTCTTGGGGATGACTTAAACGTAGATGACGTTTTCCCTTAATCTATATCAACTTAAAACTTATTTCGGGCGTAAATAAGTGACCGTAAAAAGTTCACGCCGAATGTTCATTTATGTGTGCTTCTGCTAGTTTAGTTTCGTATTTAAATTAGCGCGCTTCGTAATTTTACTTAAGGGCAAAAATCTGTGCAAGATAAGGTGGCATTTATTTTTTTTATTTATCAAAAGACACTTATAAAATGATACTCCAAAGAACAAATATCATCATAAATACAAAAACAAATACAACTTTCAAGATGAGAGAGAAAAAGATAGTAAGTATTAAACCCTCATTAACTCCTCTAATACTACCGTATTAGAGGTATATCTTCGATTTGCAATATCATTTATGATATGAATAAAAACTTATTTATGCGATTGACATTTGTTCGTATGAAACGAAAATAATTTTAATATGATTAACATTTATTCCTATAAATTGATATGAACTTCATTTCTTCGTACCAAGTTGATACGAACAAAATGAAGTTCATATTAACTGATATAGATCGCTTAGATATTAGAGAATGGGAAAATATTAAGAAATGAGAATTTAAGGTTTTAATAGACTAAAACAAATATATACGGAGTAAAATTGATATAACTCATTTTTAAAGCAATACCCTTTACTATTTTCGGGAACGTGTTTTAATGAGTTCATTTGAATAATCAATAATAAGTTGTTGTAAATATCATTACAATCAATATAAAAAGTAATCGTATTTCACTGTTGGAAAGTTTAAATGTTTATAAAAAAAATACAAAATTCAACTATTTGGTACAAAATATCTTCTTATAGAGTTCATCCACTTTTTTTATTTATCAAAAGACATTAATGATACTCTAAAGAACAAATATCATCATAAATACAAAAATAAATACTTCGTGTCTTCTAACTTATGGTTTCGAAGAATAACACATTTCCATATACTTTTACGCGATACTCATGCATATGTATATGTTGTAGTTTATAAAAGCTTGCAAAGACACATTTAAAAAATAAATAATTCTGAAATCTTTTATTCATACATGAAGACAAAGATATTGGCATGTCTCTATTCTCTGCTTTTCAAGATCAAATGTGAAAACTCCATTGGAAAAAGGATTTGGGCATTTGAGAAAAAAATAATCCCTCCCGTTACTATTACGCCCCAAACTCATATTCTCAAAAGCCATATTCACCACTACAAAAACAAGAAACAAAACATAAAGCCTATTTCTGAGGGTAGGTTAAAATAAAAGGATAAAGAGGAGAGGAGAATGAAAAATCAGAGAGGGTCTAGGTGTAAAATAGAAAGCCACCGACTTCCTGATTTGAGATAAGCGATGGAGAGTGAGACGTGAATTTTGGCATTGCTTAAGCATTAAATCTTTTAATACTATCATATTAAAAGTATAATTAGCAGGTGCCCCGCGCGATGCGATGTCGTAAATGTCGAAAACAATAAAATGTGATAACAAATATAATAAATCCTTTATTAAAATTATATTTATTGCAAAAGTATAATGAACTACAAAATCAACTTTGTAAAACAAAAATACTCATTTGTATTTCCGAAATGCAAAAAAAAAATATAAAGGTCAAATTTTCAATATATCTTCAACATTCTAGGCTTTACTGTGGTCAATTAATCCCTGATGTCGATTCTTTTGCTCCGGAAAAATAACATTATTTTATGTAAAATGATCAAGAAGTCTTGATTTACTAATTTTCTACTGATATTAATGATTTGTTTGTTATTTTTTTGCACGCCTTATATAAATACTAAAATCACGAATGTGATGTTAAAAAAATAGAGTTTTTCGTTGTGGATTTTGAATTTTATATATACATACTCATTGTTGAAGAAAATAAAAAAGAGACTTTATAAATTTAGGGTTTATTATAATATGGATGATGATACCAGAAATGGTATCACCGAGTCAATATAATATATGAGCTAGAACCAGTATAATAATAGAGTATGAATAGAAATGTAAATCTAGAATGAGATGAGGGAATGAGGAATCAATACACATATATAAGTGGTCCAGTCGTCTCGCCTACTCCACTGTGCAGGGGTGACTGAACTTCACTATAAACTTGGGCTTTAATGGCCTTATGATACAAGTCACTCAACTTTCTCTCTCTACTGTAATTTAGATGCAGCTTAAACTGAGGTTTATCATAATCGATCCTTTACAAAGATGTAGAATATAAGTATATATAGTGTTGGGGGTGTAGTGTACCCCCAAAGCATGTAATAAGCATGCGTAGACTGTTCTTAGCCAATGAGATTGAGCCATCTGCCACTGCCACGTGTAGATCATGGTGATCAAATATTCCCTCACGTGTGAGGCAGATCTAGTTATAACGGTTTTTTCACGTGGGATTTACAACCCACGCGCACCCTTCCATGCGTTCCTCAAGCCACGCTCTCTACCAGCTATCAACTGTCGGCCGCTGGGACTGGGCCGAGGTTGAGTTACCAAACATGATCCTTTGTCGGTACGATGACTATCATGATGTCTGTCTTTGATCGGTCCTCGTCTTCTAAAGGATGGATGAGGCCGAGGATACTCGAGTCATAAGGCTGCTAATGTTGATATTGTGGAACATGTCCTGAGATGAGTACGAGTCCTCTTATATAAGTTTGGAGGCCGGGGATGAGGCACATAGTACAAGTCATAGAGTCGAGCCATAACTCGCTCTGTTGGACCCCCTGGCACTATTCGGCCTTAGCTGAGATGGTCCACTCTGTGGACGAGGCTATACTTGGTATATCAATCACCCTTATCCTTTAGTCTTCAATGTGAATGGGAGGCTAAGGGATAAAACATTTGTAGATAGACGTTGATGAGACGTCCTTTCCCATGTCAGGTGTGGTGCCTTGAATGAAGATCTCGAGTGACACTTGGCAGCTATTGTGTGGAATGGCGTGTGGCTCAAGACAGACGAATGTAAGTGTGCCATAGGGAGTTGTGCCCTAATGATGACCGAATTGGAAGTTGTGCATAATCATCACGAGTATTTAAATGTTTTGAAAATCATTTTCTCTTTCCTCTTTCATCTTTTTCGTGCGTAAGCTTTCTCTCTCTAGCTGAGTTTATTTTTTTTCTTTCATTACCACTATTCAAGCATTTCCAGCAGTTTCAAGATCCTTCTTCATCTTTAGGCTTCTTAGCAATTTGAGGTAACCTCCTTTCTCTTTTTCCCATTCATTTCACCATTTTTCCTGTCATTTTAGTTATAAAAACTTTTTTCAACGATCTTGATACTTTTTTCGACGACTGTAATTGAGGGTTCTTGGGTAGTCATTAGGCGATTGGTTGGTGTTTTTTAGGGTTGATCAGATGTTTATACGCTTTTCTGGGTTTTTTCCATCTTTCTTTACCCTTTAATTAGCCATCACTACATCTCCGATGAAGCTCTACTGAAAGTTGTTCTTCACTATTTTTGGTTTTTCTTAAAGAAAAATGATTCAATCCCCCATTTTGATCTGTTGGTCAACCATAGCCACACTTTAATTTGTTTGCACCTTTTGAGACTTTAATTGTGTAAGTTGAAACTCAGCCTCTTAGATGTTACAGACTCTCCACAAATTGGCAGAGCAATTCTCCACACTTATGAAGAGATATTTTTAAGAGATCCGTATGATTGGGGAAGAGGAAGAGGCTCGACGTAGAATCGGGGTCGACTGTACTCGCCCCATCTTTCCCATTCCCCTTAAGACCATTTTACCCTCTTCATCTAATCTCGGTATGGATGAGATGGCCAACTCATCCTCTGCTCCATCTAAGAGTAAAGATTCATTCAAAGAGGCCATAAGAGTACAGCCCACACATCATATGTGGTTTAAGGTAGCCGAGAGCTCATCTCGAACTACATCTTCTAGCCAAGCTGAGTCCTCTGGTCAAGACGACTCTTCAGTCCAAATTATGGATGATGGGTCTTCTAGTCAGGATGATTCTTCAGGTTTAAGTCATCTTGGATCCTACTGAGGAGACGATTGTTAATGTTGTTGTCACTCCCTCAGTAATTCCTCTCTCGGCCTTGACTAATGTAGAGTTTCAGGAGAGATTCCCTGAGGGGTCCCAACCAATGAAGTTCCTATCGACAATGAAGATTATGATGTCGAGGAACTAGCTGATTATACATATGCTGAGACTTTTTAATCTACAGTCCGAGAGTCCGACCTTCTCCTTTGGAGACATTTGTACGGTATCAAATTTGATATCTCCATGAGGGTTCCAATCGAGGATGAGCAAGTATATGACGGCTACGAGGGTGAAATAACCGTGTACGATCATATATTTAGGGTCAGCGTCAAATTGCCTTTCCACCCTTCTATCCGAGCCATTCTGTCTAGTTTAGGACTTGCTCCATCTCAACTAGTGCACAATTCTTAGCGAATTATATTTGAATACGTCTCTATGTGGATAAATAAGTACACGAATGAACCCTTCAGTTGAAATATTCAAAGCTTGTTATAACGTCTCGTCCTCAAGGACCCAGTCCAACTATTACCACCTAGGGGCGAGAAAACCTAATAAGAAAATCATTCAGGTCGCCTAAACATCCAATCATTACTAGAAGTCGAGGTTCTTCTTTGTTTTTGGGCCTAGTAATTTTCGTTTGATGCTCATCCATCTGAGTAAGAGCCGAGAGTTTTATGTGATTGGACAAACCCCTCTATGCCAGCCAAGTTGGACCCCAGTCTCAGCATTATCGACCGAGAGAGGTTTGAGTATCTGAAGAGCGAAGGTAATGAAGGTGCCCTTCCTAAATTTGAGGATCTTATAACTCCTGACTTTCTAAAGGGGGCTATTGATTCGTATCGAATATTGCATATTTTCGCCCATTATCTTTATGCATTCTAGCATTTTTACGGTCCTAAATGCCTATAATTATGCTCATTAACCAGACAACCTTGGATTTGGATATATACATGCTTTGTAGGAGTTATTTGTGCTTTTGTAGGTATTGGAACGCTAAAAGTGAGGTTCGGTTGCATTTCGGAGAAGTTCCATCGCTGGACGCTACTTCAAGGGCATTTTAGTCAATTCACATTTCTTATCTGGCTCATGGAAATTCCACGGATGCATAGTTCATTGAGTTAGCATCGCGTGGTCGCAAATGGTGTGTCGTTTGGAGTTCGGACGAAGAAGCTACGCTCGTTTCCGTAATGGACCTTTTCCCCCTCATCATGGACCAAATGCAACCTGAAAATAGAGTACCGGTCGACCGCATCCCTGGGACCGGTCGACTGCGGTTTAAACTTTTTCCGTGGGAAAGAGACAATATGCTTTTGCCTAAGGGACCGGTCAATCGTACCCCTGCGACCGGTCGACCGGTAGTGCAGATATTTTGGGCTCTTTCCTCTTTCTTTCCCTTTTCCCTTACTTTTTCCCACTTACTATATAAACCCATTTTGGGTTTTAATTCAGATATACTTAGTTAGAATAGTTTGTAGAGAGTGGTAGTTAGGGTTTGGGTTTTTGCTTGGTTCTTCTTCATTTCTCTTTGGTTTGACACCCCATTTGGATTGTAAGTTGACTATTCATCTCCCCTACCATTTGAATATAGTTGTATTTCTTCATTTCTTGCTTTCTAGTTAATTTACAAGCTTTCTAATTTAGGTTTACATGCTTTATTTACATGCTTTGATTTACACGCTTTCTAGTATAGATTTATCGCGTTTATTTACCGCTTTCCATTTATCGCGTTTTTAACATGCTTTCTAGGTAATTTAAATTAGGTTGTGTTTGAATTGAACTCATTCGAATTGACGCGTTGCTTTGCTTTGGTGATGGAGTTTACGGGTCTATTTCGGGTGCGTTGACCCAGTTATTACGCCTAGGAGATTTGACGGGGCATATCATGTATGTCCCGTGCTTACGACCTTTCGCGCGTAATTTTCGGGATATTTGTTGACGCCAAAATCTTATTAGGCAATTATGATGATTTAGGGCGTAACAACCCTTGATTTAATTAACTGCCGAAATGAGACGCACTTCTAATAACTTGTCGACCCATGTAACCATTTTATACAAATTAACTCGGGTGAGGGATATTCGACGCAACCTATAGTTTTTACTCGCTTTCATAATCTAGTTTCAATACATTGCCTAGTTAATCATTTCCCTTTATGCATCTTTTAATTTAGTTTGTAATCATCTTTTACACTTTTATTTCGGAATATTAAATCACTTTAATTCTAGCAACTCGTCTCTGTGGATTTTCGATACTCGACTTACCGCTGTGCTTGCCTCGCAAGTGTAGTAGTAATTTAGGTTTTTGTATTGAGTTGGCGAAACGAAAACAACGACTATGCACTTTACACGCGCACACTTTTCGCACCCTAATCAGCTATCTTGGGGGTTAACCCCTAGATGAGTTGTGTGAGTCACTAAACTTTTCTATTCTCAAGTCTTTTTTTGTCTTTGATTTTTATGACTGATCATTTTTGTCTTTCTTTTGCAGATCGTCCTACTCATTGCTCGGACGACTTGTGGAATATGACGACTCTCAACTTAAAAAATGTATGTAAAAATGGAGTCAAGCAACCTCTAAGAAAGACAATTGTTGGAGGGTCGACCCAACCTCAAGTCGGCCACAAGAGAAGATAAACTACTATTCCCTCTGACACTCGCCGTGATCAGAGGCTGAGGCATGATCCACCTGCCCAGTCTATACAGGGGGTTATCAGATCCTGGATCGTCTTCAAGTGAGTTCTTTGAAAGCTTTTGGGCAGCCAACCTAGCCCAGCTCAAGGCCTGCCTCGACTCTCTTATCCCGTCGATGTTAAGGTCGAAGGCCATTTTGCTTGGTCTCCTTTCAAAAGGAGATTATGAATTTATGGGGAAGATGCCTCCCATGAAGACACTTGACTTTATCTTTCATCATCTAGCAGGGGTATCTACCCTTGTTTTATCCAATCTCTTGTCTCGTCTTATTCGATATCTTCCCTCGTCTCATATTAACCTTTATTACATATAACATTTGTAGTCTGCATGCGCCTTTGCCTATGTCAATAAATGTGTTGCTGATAACTTATCAAAGTTCTAAGAGGGTGAGAAGTTCATCAAAGATTTGGCCGACTTGAAGAAGAGGCATCGTGAGCACCGAGAGGAGTATAAGAAGACTCTGGATAAGCTTAATCTAGATCACGCTGAGGATCTGAAGAATAACGATAGAGAGCTAACTACTCAGAAAACTCAAGTTTCTAATCATGACACAAACCTTGCTATAGTCATCCAGAAAGCTAAGGATAAGACGCTTTAAGTCGAGGCTATTCAGAGGATCAAAGACAAGGCCTGAGAACGTGTGTGCTCGCGTTCAAATGATCAAATTATATATAAAACCCTTTTAATCCAAACAAACCCTAAACATGCAGCAGTATGTGATTGAATAAATTGATAATCTACGCAAGAACATTCAAACACATGCAATTAAGGAAAAATCCCCCTCAGGGGCAAAACCATTTATTTTCACTATAATTTGTAAGAGAACGGCTTACAATCGGATTACAATGAAAATACAAGTTGACTAAGAATTACCCTCGGGTATCGGATTCTGTAGTCGCGGCTGGAATTATCCCTTTCCAGTAGGGCTGCAATGAAGAAGAAGAACAGTCTCCTCCACAAGGGTTGAACAAACCAAAGTTGTGTTCTTGGGTTGCAAAAGGATTCACAAAGGTTTGGCAATGATGTGTGAATCAAAACATGAGTCTTGGGACTAAAAAATATGAAGACTAGATGTATTTGGACTCTCAAATTCGTCTCCTAAAGTCTTGCAAAACAACTCCCCCGAAGTTGGTATTTATAGGAAAAAATATGAAGAGTCCCACGTTCTTAAAACTCTAAAATTCTATCCAGCGTACAAAAAAAACAGCATTCTTTAAGGAATTTTCTCTATCTTCAAAAGGTCATAACTCCTTCACCGTAGCTCGGATTGAGGTGCTGTTTTTTCCAGTATCTTCGTTGTGGCGAGCTATTCAACTTTCTAGTTGACCAGACCTCCAAACTATGGATGTTAAATTACGAAAATGCCCTTGAACTCTCCTATCGTGCCTTTTTTCACTGTTTTGACTTCCCTTGCGTACCACTTGCATTAAGTCCCTAAAATCTTGGAACGTGAAGTCGTTGAGGCAGATGTGGGACATATTAGTGGAGATAATGCATGCTTGATTCCCGGAATTCGGATAGAGTCCGTCATGTGAGATCGTGAGGAGACGTGCCAAATGTAGCGGCGTACGACATAAATAAATGAAACATTTCGGACATGTGAAAAATGTCCTTACAAATCTCCCCCTATGTCTATGCCGGTACATACATAAAAAATCATAATTATCAAATATGAAATTGCCTATACAAATCTACCCTCCCATGAACCCAAAACTGGAAAAGGTACAAATGAATAGTCTTCATCGTTTGTTCTTTAATTCTTCAGGAATCTCAAAACTTTTCTCATCAGGGTGTGCAACATATAGATCTGCAATCTTCATACCTACACACATGAGACAAAGCAAATACCACGTGACATATCGAGTTTGAAATGAGATAACATGGATATCAATATATGATAAAAATATAAGCAACATCTCAAAAACTCCCCCAGAATTCAAACTCCCCCATAATATGATAATTCTTTCTCCCCCTTTTTATGATGTCCCCAAATGGACAAATTAGAGAAATAAATCAAATAAGCAAGTGCGGGGTGTCACTAGGATAAAAACACACCATGAATAAACAGAAAGCAACCAAGTCAATGATAGCGAAAATGAAGTGGTGTGATCAAATTCGATAGGAAAATCAATGCATACAAACATGACATATGTGCACGATGAATATTGGATATTCCTAGCGAATGAACTCAAATGCTTCCTTTGGTGTAAAAGAGTGACAATATAAGATATTGACTCAATCAAATCAACAAATTAAAGCTCAAAATGATTTTCACACCAATAACGTCCAAAATGATTTTATGCTTTTTCAGGACTTTCAAGGAAGTGCAAACCCGTTTAGATTCTCCAACCAAACTCCCTCAGATATTGTATTGAATAGAGGCATTCTAAATTCTCAAACTTTGGAGAATTGATGGTGAAACCTAAGTGGCCCATATTTGGCATGAATTTCTTTTTATTGCCTTTAAATTTTTTCGGGCTCTTTTAACCTCTTTGGACCTCGGATATTAAAATTCCTCCATTTTTTAGGTCCTTTTTAACGGTGGCTTTTGCGCAAAGGATAGATGATTACCTTTCGTAGCCCCTCCCCGTTATACAAAAACACACAGTCTCACCAAAACGGTTTTTACATGCATTCCAATCTTATTAAGTTTTATCGCATATTGTACATTGTATAGACATGATTGAGATGAAAACACGCAAGCCAACATGAGATAGACAAGTGCAATAATCAAATATAGCCGTGCATGTGTGCAATAAAGGATATAGGAGTCAAACATGTAGGAAGATATCACTAATTACATCTCAAAGACTCCAATCAATGTAAAGCACATGGATGAAATGATGTAGCCTCTCAAATCTCTATCAAACAGTCACATGGATAAATGGAATGAAGTTGTGACTTGGCTATCTTACATGCTCATCCATAAAAGAAGCAAAATACAAAAATCTTTTTGGATTTTTTCAAAAATTTGGAAAAAAAGAAATAAAATCTTTTTGTGCTTTTCTCAAAATTTTTCTTAAAGGAAAATCTTTTTGTATTTTTTTCAAAAGAAATATAAAAAGCAAAAGGAATAAAACAAAGCTGTACAACTAAGCAATGGTACATATAAAACAGACTAGCAATAGGAAGCATATGATATGAACATGAAGAAGCATCCTATTCTAGACATAGACCAACCCCTCAGTCAACTGTGCAAATCCCTAAAGATTTCCTAAGACTCTCAAATCTAAGGGAATATAAAGGTTTCGTGAAAATATCGGCTAACTGACGGTCGGTAGGAACAAAACTCAGGGATACGACTTTCTCTTCAACTAACTGACGAATAAAGTGCTCACGTATCCTGATGTGTTTTGTGCACGAATGCTGAACTGGATTGCGGGATATGTGTATCACGCTCGTGTTATCACAGGAAATGGTCATGGTGTCCTGTGATATCCCATAATCCTCCAGCATTTGCTTCATCCACAAGAGTTGTGTGCAACAACTCCCGGCGGCTATGTACTCAGCCTCCGTAGTGGACAAAGAGATGGAATTTTGCTTCTTGCTCAGCCAGGAGACAAGAGCAGAACCAAAATAGAAACACCCACCAGAAGTGCTCCTACATCCATCTACATCCCCAGCCCAATCGGCATCCGAATAGGCAGACAGACGGTCATCGGTATCAAAGGAATACCAAATCCCGTATGAGAGAGTCCCACTTACGTATTTAATAATACGTTTTAGAGCAAGTAAATGTGACTCTTTTGGGGATGCCTGATATCGCGCACAGACTCCAACACTAAAGGCGATATCGGGACGACTGGCAGTCAAGTAGAGGAGACTACCTATCATACTCCGATATAAGGTTTGATCTACGTCCTTGCCTGAAGTGTCCTTACTAAGCTTGGTAGTGGTACTCATAGGTGTACGTGCATGCTTAGCGGAGTCTAAACCAAATTTCTTCACTAGGTCTCTAGCATACTTGGATTGGGAGATGAACATCCCATCCTCTAGCTGACGAACCTGGAGACCAAGGAAGAATGTAAGCTCACCAACCATGCTCATCTCAAACTCACTTTTCATCTCCTCCTCAAAGTGGTGAGCATGCTGGAAGCATGTCGATCCAAAGACTATGTCGTCCACATAGACCTGGGCAACCAAAATAGCACCGCCATCTCTCCTGACAAACAACGTCATATCTACTCCCCCTCTCTTGAAGCCACGAGCTAAGAGATAAGAAGTAAGCCTCTCGTACCAAGAACGGGGTGCTTGCTTCAAACCATACAAGGCTTTCCTCAGATAGTAGACGTGCTCAGGGTGTTGAGGGTCTTCAAACCCTTTTGGTTGTTCCACATAAACCTCCTCCTGTAGAATGCCATTCAAAAAGGCACTCTTGACATCCATCTGATACACCTTGAAGCGCAGATGACATGCGATGGCGAGCAGAAGACGGACGGA
This sequence comes from Sambucus nigra, assembly GCA_949130495.1. NCBI lineage: Eukaryota > Viridiplantae > Streptophyta > Magnoliopsida > Dipsacales > Adoxaceae > Sambucus > Sambucus nigra. Next base: position 93,748,783 of record OX422216.1, on the reverse strand, counting down.
CTCAAGCCTCGCAACAGGATCAAATGTCTCCCCAAAGTCTACACCCTCTATCTGTGTGTAGCCTTGAGCGACCAACCTAGCCTTATTTCGGATTATGGTACCATTTTCATCCATTTTGTTCTTAAAAATCCATCGGGTACCTATCACATTAATCTCACTAGGTCGGGGGACAAGTTCCCAGACATCATTCTTTTTAAACTGAAGCAACTCATCCTGCATAGCAGATATCCAGTGTTCATCCTTGAGTGCTTCTTTATGGTTCTTGGGCTCGACTTTGGACGTGTAGCAAAGATGGCTAACAACATTCTCTAGCTGAGCACGAGTCTTGACCCCTAGAGTGGGATCACCAACAATGGCAGAAGGGTCGTGACTCTTGCGAACCCAAGCAGGTGTGTCCCCTAACACAGGAGTAGGGTCCACAGAGTGTGAGAGAGGAACAGGTAAATCACTGTCAGAACAATCCTCATCCTCACACTGAAGGTTAGGATCAATAACCGTCGGAGGTTCGTCATCTTGCACGGTGACGTTTATTGATTCCATAATCTTAGAGCTCTTCAGGTTAAAAACCTGGTACGCTCTGCTATTCGATGAATATCCTAGAAATATTCCCTCGTCGCTTCGGGAGTCAAACTTTCCTAATTGCTCTTTATCCCGTAGGATGTAGCATTTACTCCCAAAGACACGGAAATATGTCAGGTTGGGCTTCTTGCCAGTCCACAACTCATAAGGAGTGTGAAGTGTGTGTGGACGCAGATACACCCTATTCACCGTGTGGCATGCAGTAGACACTGCCTCTGCCCAAAATCTCCTAGAAACTTTACGACCTAGAAGCATAGATCTAGCCATCTCTTGGATCGTTCTATTCTTTCTCTCAACAATCCCATTTTGCTGAGGAGTTCTCACAGCAGAAAACTCATGTTTGATCCCAAGGCTATCACAGTACAAATCAACCTTTGCTTCCTTGAATTCAGTGCCGTTGTCACTACGTATTCTGTTAATAGTGACATCGTGTTGATTTTGCAGGACACGGCACTTGGTCGTTAAGAAATCTACAGCATCGGATTTCTCTCTCAGAAAACCTACAATGGAGTATCTGGAGAAATCATCTACCATCACGAGGATGTACCTCTTACCACCTAGACTCTCAGTACGAGTGGGACCCATAAGATCCATGTGAATCAACTCCAGAACACGAGAGGTGGTAATTGGATGTAACTTCCTATAAGGACTACGAATTTGTTTTCCCAACTGACAGGGTCCACAAACGATCGAAGTTGACTTTCCAAGAGATGATAAGCCACGTACTAGGTCCTTTTTAGCTAAACGAGTCAAATCTCTAACGTTCACGTGACCTAGACGTTGATGCCACAAATCCATAGGAGTGATCGTGGCGCTGTTGCAGACAAGTGAGGATGTGGGCTCAGTCCCATAGCAATTATCCTCAGTCCTCACCCCTTGCATCAAAAGTTTACCGGCTTGATTGTAGACATTACACGCGTCCCGGTCAAACTTTACTGCAAAGTCAGTGTCGCACAGCTGGCTAATGCTGAGAAGGTTCACTTTTAAACCTTTGACGTACAACACATTTTCTAGCTTAGGAAATCCTGGTAACTCTACAGTACCTCGTCCTACAATGCTAGACTTGCTCCCATCTCCAAAGGTGACTCTGCCATCCTGATAATCCTCAAGAGATGTAAAAAATGAGGCATCACCTGTCATATGTCTGGAGCACCCACTGTCAAAATACCACTGTGAGGTATTATGTGCTTTGAGAGCAACATGAACAACAAAAGCCTTTTTATCTTTCTTCGGTACCCAAGCAGTGGTAACCTTTTGTTTGCCTTTGTTGTTGTTGGTTTTAGCTGGAATGTGAGAAGCATTCACTAACGGCAAAGACATCTGTCTGAATTCTTCCATCAAACTCTGAGAAGTGGCAGCTAAGAATTCAACTCGCTCTCTCAGACTAGAAAACTCATCAGTATGACGTGGTGGAGCAGTAGTACGTCGTGTCCGACCCATGCTATAGCAAAACTCCCTAAGGTGTCCTTTTCTTTTGCAATAGGTACAAAAGAGTGAAGTCAAAGGTGGACCTTGGTTTGCTTTTCTTGGTCGAACTCTCCTACGAGGTTTTTGACGGTGACCATAAGGGGTTGTAGTAAACTCAGGAACTGGTCCAGGTGCAATTTGGGACGTGGAGGCACCATCATAACCAATTCCTTGTTGATCACCAAAACCTAAAGCGGGGTCGAGGAGCATCTTTCCCATCTTCCCAGATATGTCCTCGATTTGTACCTTGACTTCCCGTGCTTTCTCAAGATCATGAGTCAGTTGGGCAACAAGGGCTTCAAGTTTCTTCCGAGTCTCCACGGAGGAATGGAGCTGACTCGTAAGACTAGCCACTTGTTTAGTCAAGTCCCCTCTCTCTTTCTCTAAAACACTCTCTCTCTCTCTAAATAGGATCTCTTTCTCGACACAGGCAGATTCTCTCTTTCTCAGTGCGGTGCAGGTGGAGAACTCTCTATCTCTCGCTTTCCTTAAATCTTCCTCTAGGCAAGTGATCTTAAGAACTAACGCTTTGTTACGCTTTTTAGTTTTAAAAGACTCAGAATATAACTCAGCGTAGGCGCGTTGTATATCACTCTCGCTCTCACTTGTGTCATCCTCCCCCTCACTCACATCGATCTCACTGTCGAGGTGTCCCTGTGAAGCATCATCCTCATCGTCGTGAGGAGAACTAGGAGTGCTCACTTGGCTGGCCATGAATGCGGTGAAGTTACACTCATGCGGTGACTCATCTCCAGAATCCACCGTCTCGACCTCACTGTCGTCACTAACGGTAGCATTAAGGACAACTTTCCCTTTCTCTCTATTCAGACGATTGGCACACTCAAAAGCTCTATGACCCCTACCACCGCACTCAAAACGTCTCTCACTTTCTTTCAGAGGAGGATTTTTGGAATCTTTTTCATTTTTCTTTTCAAACTTATTTGTCTCAAATTTCTTTTTATCTTTAAAATTGCCATTTTTCTTAAATTTGAGAATCCTCTTGAAATTTTTTGCGAAAAGAGCCAAATCATCTAAGTCAAAATCGCACTCAGAATCTGACGTGTCAGTCTCTCTCTTTCTAGATGACTCTACCCTCTTTCTAGCTGACCCCTCACTCCTTCTCTCTTGGGCTTTAAGTGCAATTCCCTTATCTTTAGATTTAGCATTTTTAGGGAACATATCAATTTCATAAGTTTGCAAATCTCCTACAAGTTCTTCCAATTTTAGCGTATTTAAATTACCCATAGAATTTAGCACAGTGACTTTAGGGATAAAATGCTTAGGCAAAGAACGAAGAATCTTTTTAACAACTCTAGCATTCGGAATATGTTCACCAATATTAAAACTAGTATTCACAATGTCAGAAAGTCTAGCATAAAATTCATCAAAGCATTCAGAATCATGCATGGTGATTGTTTCAAATTGAGTTGTCAAGTTTTGCAACTTAGACTCTTTCACAGCATTAGTTCCTTCATGGGTGAGTTGTAAAACATCCCATGCCTCTTTTGAGGTGGTACACGTCATTATGCGTTTGAACTCATCAGGTGTGATAGACCCAGAAATAGCACTTAGACCCTTAGAATTAAAAGATGACCATTTAATTTCTTCATCAGACCAAGAAATGTCAGGTTTCAAGTTGGTCACATTATCAACAGTCACGGTGGGAGGAGTCCACCCTCGTTCAACCAAAATCCAGACACGTTCATCAATGGCTTTTAAAGCCGACCTCATACGGGCTTTCCAATAAGCATAATTTGTCCCGTCAAAAATAGGCATTTTATAATATGACTTCTCCATTTGAACACGCACTTTTTCAAAAATCAATTTTTTCAGAAAATTGATATCTTAGAAAAATTTTGCGGAAAAAAAAAAGGAATACGCGATAGATTAGCGTAACCTGCTCTGATACCAATTTGAGAACGTGTGTGCTCGCGTTCAAATGATCAAATTATATATAAAACCCTTTTAATCCAAACAAACCCTAAACATGCAGCAGTATGTGATTGAATAAATTGATAATCTACGCAAGAACATTCAAACACATGCAATTAAGGAAAAATCCCCCTCAGGGGCAAAACCATTTATTTTCACTATAATTTGTAAGAGAACGGCTTACAATCGGATTACAATGAAAATACAAGTTGACTAAGAATTACCCTCGGGTATCGGATTCTGTAGTCGCGGTTGGAATTATCCCTTTCCAGTAGGGCTGCAATGAAGAAGAAGAACAGTCTCCTCCACAAGGGTTGAACAAACCAAAGTTGTGTTCTTGGGTTGCAAAAGGATTCACAAAGGTTTGGCAATGATGTGTGAATCAAAACATGAGTCTTGGGACTAAAAAATATGAAGACTAGATGTATTTGGACTCTCAAATTCGTCTCCTAAAGTCTTGCAAAACAACTCCCCCGAAGTTGGTATTTATAGGAAAAAATATGAAGAGTCCCACGTTCTTAAAACTCTAAAATTCTATCCAACGTACAAAAAAAACAGCATTCTTTAAGGAATTTTCTCTATCTTCAAAAGGTCATAACTCCTTCACCGTAGCTCGGATTGAGGTGTTGTTTTTTCCAGTATCTTCGTTGTGGCGAGCTATTCAACTTTCTAGTTGACCAGACCTCCAAACTATGGATGTTAAATTACGAAAATGCCCTTGAACTCTCCTATCGTGCCTTTTTTCACTGTTTTGACTTCCCTTGCGTACCACTTGCATTAAGTCCCTAAAATCTTGGAACGTGAAGTCGTTGAGGCAGATGTGGGACATATTAGTGGATATAATGCATGCTTGATTCCCGGAATTCGGATAGAGTCCGTCATGTGAGATCGTGAGGAGACGTGCCAAATGTAGCGGCGTACGACATAAATAAATGAAACATTTCGGACATGTGAAAAATGTCCTTACAAGGCCATCAAAGTTTATAAGGTGACTAATGAGTTCCTCTGCTTCGGTATGGAATATTTTGAAAAGGGCCTCAAGATGCCTGTCGATGGGTAGTCACAAAGTTCTCTGAGATCGTATCATCCATCAGTGCTGAGCTAGAAGCTCCCGACATTGAAGATCCTTTCATGGCCTCGGCTCTGGACTAGATTGAGTCCTTATCCTCAGTCGAGGGAGATAACCAATGGTTGAGGTCCTAGCTCTGGTTGAAGATGTCACCCCCTACTCAAACTGTTACTGAGGTCCATCGGGCCGAGACGAATGCTACTGGTGGGGACAATGCCAACAAGGAGCCAACTATCTAGGGTGATCGTCTGTGGCTGATACCCTTTTTACTTTGTAACTAATTTTTGATCTGAACAATTGATCTTTTACCAATGTTTGGTACTGAACTTAATTTTTTCTTGGATGAATGAAGAATTGAAGTGTCGACTCGTACTTTAGCTTTTCTTTTACTTTTTTTTGAATAAATGCGAACACTTAACTTTATTTCTCCCTCGTCGTTGGACGATGGTTCAATTAACCCTTCAAAATGATTAAACAAATTTGAGTCACCGAGTTAATGATGTTTACAAGTAACCACAATTAAATGATTTTAAATAGGATATCACCAAATCAATGTTGTATTTCTCCAATATCTTCTTGTCCTTGGTCGAGATGAATACAATCAAGTTAATTATTTTTCATAATTTGACTTCACCAAATTATGGTGTTATATTACAAGTCCCCTCCCGTCGTTTTGTGAGTGTATGAACGAGTGCTACCTCGCCCTACGTTGTCGTCTCGACCGAGAGAGTTTTTCACCAAATTAATGATGTTAAGGTAAACGACAATGAAATTGTTTTTGAATTTAAATTCACCAAATTATGGTGTTTAAGCATAAGTCCCCTCTCGTCGTTTTAAGAGTGCATGGACGAGTGCTACCTCGTCCTACACTGTCGTCTCGGCAGTGAGAGTTTTTCACCAAATTAATGATGTTAAGGTAAACCATAATGAAATGATTTTTGAATTTGAATTCACCAAAATATGGTGTTTAATCATAAGTCCCCTCTCGTCGTTTTAAGAGTGTATGAACGAGTGCTACCTCGTCCTACACTGTCGTCTTGACTGTGAGAGTTTTTTACCAAATTAATGATGTTAGGATAAACTATAATGACATGATTTTTGAATTTGAATTCACCAAATTCTGGTGTTTAATCAGAAGTCCCCTCTCGCCATTTTGAGAGTGTATGGATGAGACATCTCTTCCTACACTGTCGTCTCGGTCGAGAGAGAGTTTTTACCATCAAAGATGATATTATCACACAGTTCCCCTCTCGGTGTTATTGAGAATCCATGGATGAAGTTAGCCCCGTCCGGATTGTCATGTCACTGACAGTAAGTTAATGATACTTCACCGAGAGTAAGTTAATGCTACTTCACTATATAAGTGATGTTCCATAACTTAGGATAAACTGAAAAATACAATTTGAACTACTCGTGTAATAAGAATATGAGAGGACACTTGCAATTTTGCATTCATTACTTTTCTCCATACATGTCTTGTACAATGATAAAAGAAAACTCTTTACAACTTCCTATTAATAATACTTCTTTGAATGGTTGGCATTCCAAGGGTTGGAGAATGTCTCTCCCTCTAAATTCTCGAGCCGATATGTGCCAGGAACTACCTCTTTTGTTACCCTACAGGGACCATACCAATTAGGATGAAGTTTATTCGGCTTTTGCCAAGACTTCTTCAAAACCAAGTCTCCTACGGCTAATGGCCTAGCCTTCAATCTTTTGTTATAAAATCTGGCAGCTCTTTGTTGGTAGGCAGCCTATCGAATTTCTACATCTTCTTTTTGCTCTTCAATGAGGTATAGGTCTAACCTTCGTTCCTCATCGTTCACTTCTGGGTCATACGTTTGAACTCCGTGGCTTGGTAGTCCCACCTCTGTAGGGATCATTGGCTCTGAGCCATAGGCAGGCATGAAAGGGGTTTCTCCTGTCGAAGTTCTCTCTATCGTCCTGTAGCCCACAGGACAACATACACTTCATCTAATTTCTTCTTGATCTCGTCCAATATGGTTATGTTAGTCACCTCTGTTTGGCCATTTACCTGAGGTCGGCTTGGATCTGAGTAAAACTACTTGATGTCGACCCTCTTACAATAAGCCTCCAACGATTAATTTTTTGAACTATTTTTTGTTATCCAAGATGAGGGTATGAGGTAGACCATATCTATAAATGATGTTCCTCCCAATAAACGTGAAGGTCTTCATCTCAGTAATGGTTATCAGGGCCTTTACCTCAACCCGTTTAGAGAAATAGTCGATCGCCACAATGAGATACCTGTAGTTGCCAGTTGCCCTGGGCAAGGGTCCTACTAAATCAATTCCTCAAACAAAAAACGATCAGGGAGAGGTCATAGAAGATAGAGGTTGATGAAGTTGGTGAGTGATGCTAGCATATCTCTGACATTTATCACACCTCTTCACATAACTGGCTCCATCCCTGGCCAAGGTCGGCCACTAATACCCCTGTGTGACTACCCTCTTTGGCAATGATCTCCCTCTTATATGACTGGAGCAAAAACCTTCATGTATATCCTTCAGAATGTATTCCACCTCTGTCGGATGGACACATCAGAGTAGAGAAGGAGGAAACCTTTTTTGCATAAAATATATTCCCAATGACTGAGAAATTGGCTCCCTTATACCTTAGTTTCTTCCTTTCTAACCTTAAGTCTAGTAGTTCATCATCCCTTGTATATCGGATGAGAGGGTCCAACTAAGACTCTCATATCTCTAGGTTTAAGAAGAACTCAATCGTGTTGTTTTCTTCTTCGATGCTCGATCGGTGTAAGATCTCCACTGGTATTGACCTTCTGATTTCTATCCTAGTTACTAACACTAGTCTTTCCAATTCATCAGTTCAGCTATTGTCTAGCCGAGGGATCCTTTTTAGTTTCACCTCCCTGAAGATTTTCAATGCTTCTTTTACCCTGGCGAGGTATTTGGCTATCCTCTCGTCCTTTGCTTCATACATTCCTATGATCTGGTTTACTACCAGCCTAGATTCACTGTAAACAAGCAACTAACCAACATTCAGTGCCTTAAAGAGGGAGAGACCTACTAGGAGGGCTTCATACTCGGATTCGTTATTGGATGCCTTAAATTTGAATCTCAAAGCATACTCTATATCAGTTCTGCCCGGAGCTGACTCCCTACCTTACAAGAAGAATCGTCAACACAGAGGCTCCACACGGTACCTTTTTCAGAGAAATTGCCTTCTTCCAAAGCTCTATTCTTGAACAAAAATCTTTGTTCTTTATTCTCGGCCTCCGTTGTCCTGGACTTACTCGTCTCGACTTCAGTCGAATTATGACTTTCTCTTTCTAGCTTATTTATTAGTTTCACAATCTATTCTGCATCGACCTCATCCTATGTGAACTCGGCTACAAAATCAGCTAGAGTCTGCCCCTTGATGGCTATTTTTGGCCGATAGACGATGTCGAATTCAACCAATACTATAGACCAGGTCATCAACCTACAAAATTTCTCGAGTTTATGGATGACCAGTCAAAAAGGAGAGTCTGTTAAGATGATCATTATATGGACCTATAAGTAGGGTTTCATCTTTCTGGATGCATGAATGAGAGCATAATTAAATTTATCCATTTTTGGATATCTCTACTCGGACCCTTGAAGAGCCTTGTTGTTGATATAGACTGGCTTTTGGACACCCCCATTATTTCTCATAATTATTGCACCGATGGTCGACTCAGACATGGCCACGTACAAATACAGTTTTTCTCCCAGAATAGACCTTAAGAGCAAGAGTGGGGAGACAAGGTAGACCTTCAACTCCTGAAAGGCCTTCTCACACTCCTCGCTCCACTCGAAAGCTTTTCTCAGCATCTTAAATAAGGGAGAAAACTTATCTGTTGCCCTTGATACGATTCTATTTAGTGCTGTAACTCATCCAGTCAACATTTGGACGTCTTTTATGGTCTTAGGAGTCTTCATCTCCGCCAAGGCTTTGATTTTTGGGGGGGGGGTAGATTCTATTCCCCATTGATTGACAATAAACCCCTAAAACTTGCTTAGTTCGACTCCAAAGACACACTTTGAGGGATTCAACTTCATCAGATATTTATTTATCGTATTGAAAGTGCGCTCCAAGTCGGCCACATGTGTCTCGGCTTTGAGACTTTTAGTGAGTATGTCGTCAACGTATACCTCCATGGTCTTGCCTATTTGATCTTCGAACATCTTGTTTACTAATCTCTGATATGTTTCCCCGACGTTCTTGAGGCTGAAGAGCATCACCTTGTAGCAGTACGCACCTTTATCTGCGATGAACGAGTTCATCTCGGCGTCGGTTGTGTCCATAAATATCTGATTGTAACCCGAATAGGCATCCATAAAACTCATTAGTTCATGTCCAATCGTGGCATCAACTATTTAATTTATTCTCGATAGAGGGAAACTGTCTTTGGGGCATGCATTATTCAGATATATGAAGTTAACACATATTCTCCACTTGTCATTAGACTTTGTCACAATGACAACATTGACTAATTACTCTGGGTAAATAGCCTATCTGTTGAAGTCAGCTTTCTCTAACTTCTCCACCTCATCTCTTATCACCTCATATTTTTCCCTGGAGTAGATCCTCCGTCTTTATCTAACTGGTTTAGCTCATTCGACCACATTTAACTTATGGCAGAGGATCTCCAGATCAATTGTCGACATATCTTCATGACTCCAATAAAAAATGTTGTCTCCTCCTTAATAATTTAATCAACTCTTCTTTTATCTCTCTATTCAAGGTTTTATCGATCTGAACGATTTTTTTCGGCTTGTCCTCCTTGAGAATGATGGATTCTACCTCCTCGACAACCTCGCCCTTTTTTAGTTTTATCTCATCTCTAGGGGTGAGAGTGTCTATGTTCTAAGTGGTGGTAGACCTCTTATGCTCTTCTCTTTCTTCAGCCGAATTAAAGTAGCATTCACGTGCCTCGACCTGGTCACCCTGAACTTCCCCTACTGCATAAAGAGTCAAGAACTTTGTCATTTGGTGAACAGTTGAGGGCACGACCTCAAACTCTTTGAGGGCTGCTCGTCCCATAATTATGTTATAGGCTGAATAAACGTTCTCATCCATCACAAAGAAACCGATCTTCATTACGAGACATCTCGGCCACGTCTACCCAATACTAACATCCATTTCAAAAATACCAAGGGGTGGACTTTTTCTCCACTAAAGCCAATAAGTGGTTGGTGGTATGGGACGAGTCTCTTCTTACTTAATCCCACGCCTTTAAAATATTCCCAGAACATTACATCGGCCGAACTGCCCACGTCGACCAGTATTCCAGGGACTTCATACCCATGTACTCTAATGGTGATCACCAGAGGGTCATCATGTGGGGTTAGGATCCCCTTGAAATCCAGCCTTGAAAAACTAACTACCAGAGTGTTCATATTTACTTTCTTTCTCTTTCCTGGATTTGAATCAACAGTGGCTTAATTGACTACTTCCGGCTTAGGAAGAGCTTTGGCCTCTGCAACATGAGCCTTATGGTCGGTTATCTCTTTACCACCACCGGCCAAACTGCCACATATCATTTTCACATCATGAGAAATACAATGCAGCCCGCCATTAGGATCACTTTTCTTCGGTGGGAGGTCAGGGTTGGCCTCATCGTCATCATATGATGCATCATCATCCTAATTTGCCTGGACTTCTCATCTGAGCTTGTCATCCCGTCTTTTATGTCTGTCGTCCCTTCCACCTCCATAACCACTTTTGTCAATATACTTTCTCAGCTTTCTAACTTTTAATATTTTCTCAATCTCGTCTTTCAGTGCGAAGCATTTGTTTGTAGTGTGGTCGTGGTCCTGATGGAACTCGCACCATTTACTTTTGTCCCTCTTGTGAGAAGGGGCTTTCAACTTCTCAGGCCATCTAAAAGATCGGTCATTATTTATCTCATTCAGGATTTTATCTGAGTTGACCGTTAGTGGGGTGTATTCGGCGAATATGTGGCCCATCGACCTCTTCTTGTCGTCTTTTCCCTCTGACTTCTGAAACTTACTTCCACTACTTGCTACCTTCTTATCGTCTCCCTTGATAGCCATTGCATCCTTCACATTTATAACATTCCCCACCGTAGCTAGGAGTTCAGCCATAGTTTTGGGAGGATCCTAGGCTAGCTTCTAGAAAAGCTTCCCTTTTTGTAATCCTCCCATCAGTACGGTCATAGCAATACTCTATTCACAGTTTTTAACCTCTAATTTCTCCTTGTTGAAGCGGGTTATGTACTCCCTTACGGTCTAGTTCTTTCCCTGCTTAGCATACAGGAGGTGTGTCATCTTCTTCCTAAGCTTCACTGCGAAGTAAAAGTTATGTATGAACCTCTCTACCAACTACTTAAAATTTTTAATAAATTTTTTTAGAAGAGAGGTGAACCACACATGAGCAGCACATGTAAGTGTGTTGGAGAAGGCTCGGCACCTCATCTCATTCGAGATCGAGTAGATATCGATGCAGATTGATACATTTCAATATGATGGACGGGGTTAGTGCTCCCGTCGTATTTCGGTGTGACTACCGGTGACTTGAACTTAGTCGGGGTTGGATAACTTACAATCTTTACAACAAAGGGGGAGCCTTCAGTGTAACCCCTATGCAAGGAGTCTCGGCTCTTCAGTATATCCCCGATCTTGTCTTTTAACCGTTGTATGGAAAACATTCCAAGGCTTGTTGGCCGTAACTTCTATCTCCCCATCATTCAGAACAACATTATCTCTAACCCCTTCTCTCTCGGTTGGGTGAATTGAGGGCTCCTTGCCAGTCGTTCTTTATCGGCTGTTGACCTCGCATTGTTCCTCCTCTTAGCCTCATGAGGATCTACAGTCGTCACATATGTCATTCCTCCTGGAACTAGCGATACTTCGATATCTAGAGAGACGGTTTCTCAAATCACCTCCTGGCCCCAATCTATCAAAAGACTGATCCTCTACTTAGCCTATCCAAAGTTGATGCCTGTGGTTGATAATCTCGGCTCGCCCTTTAACTGCATCCTCAACTAGGCTGAAACGGATGTATAGTGTCTCTAGAAATCCGATAAGGCTCCCAGCATCCCTTATCGCCCTCCTCATCACAATAGTTGTCCTCATTTATTGACCTCGCCTCCCTAGGCATAAACGCTTAGGGTTGGCCACGTCTCTATGTCTTTGTAGATGAGGGAGATCTTTATGCGGAGCCTGGGGTGGTTCCCTGGCTGTCAGATCCGGGAGGCATTATCTGGCAACCTAAGTTATCATCTCATCTCCGACGCCAACGGGTCTTGCTAGGACGTTCCGACTAAATGCAACAAGTTGCTCTTGGATCTTTTGTCGAATGGCTACCAATGAGCGTAGAGTTGTTGCCACTTCAACCATTTCTGAATGAGGTAAGGCTTAGCTAGAGCTTGGACTAACGCCTAAAGGAAGTTCGGATGCCATGTCTCCGGTGTACTGGAAGAGCTAAAAACTGGAGAAAAGCTTAAGAGGCTCAACATGAACTCTTTCAATGGTGATACAGGTCCATCTGAGCAGAGCTGGATCACCACCAGAGACTAAGGTGAATGCAAGCTAAATAAGGAGGAGGAAGAAGATACACTTAGTTCCCACATAAGGCACCAGATTGATGATACCAGAAATGGTTTTACTAAGTCAATATAATATTTGAGCTCGAACCATTATAATAATGGAGTGTGAATAGCAGTATAAATGTATAAAGAGATGAGGGAATGAGGAATCAATACACAAATATAAGTGATTCAGCCGTCTTACATACTCCACTGTGCAGGGGTGAATGAACTTCACTAAAAACTTGGGCTCTGATGGATTTGTGATACAAGTCACTCAACTTTCTCTCTCTACTGTACTTTAGATAGAGCTTCAACTAGGGTTTGTCATAGTCGATCCTTTACAAAGATGTAGAAGACAAGTATATATAGTGTTGGGGGGGTAGTGTACCCCCGAAGCATGTAATAAGCACGTGTAAAATGTTCTTAGCCAATAAGATTGAGCCATCTGTCACTGCCACATGTATATAATGATGATGAAATATTCCCTCACGTGTGAGGGAGATCTGATTATAACGATTTTGTGCATATGGGATTTGCAACCCACGCGTTCTCCAAGCTACGCACTCTACCAACTGTCAATTGTCGGCCGCTGGGACTGGGTTGAGGCTGAGTTACCAAACACGATCCTTTGTCGGTACGATGACTATCATGTCGTCTGTCTTCGGTCGGTCCCCGTCTTCCAAGGGATAGACGAGGCTGAGGATACTCGAGTCATAAGATCGCTAATGTTGATGTTGTGGAATGTGTCCTGAGACGAGGATGAGTCCTCTTATGCAGGGTTGGAGGTCGGGGACGAGGCACTTAATACAAGGCATAAAGTCGAGCCATAACTCGCTCAGTTGGATGCCCTGGCACTGGTCGGCCTTAGCCGAGAGGGTCCACTCTGTGGACGAGGCTATGCTTGGTATATCAATGGATTTTAAAAATAAGACAACAAACATTTTATTTATAATTATAGTCCATATTTTTTAATCTCATACACATTAAAGCCGCTGACGCTTCCCACATCCATAAAGTGTCAACCAATCACAACATGCAAGGTTATCAGATAATTTGAAAATAGGGATTGAAATGTAAACTAAATGTTTGTTGTCCTATATCAACAATTGATATTATTTTAGACCCTACAAATATAGAAACTATAAAAAAATTATTTGTTGTGAAGTGTGTGGAGAACCTATAGTTTAAAAAGCCACAAAAAATGAAATTAAACATATGGAGCCTAGTTTGGAAAAACGACAATCCATTCCCACTCCCCGCAACTGTTGTATAAACCCAAAGCCAAAAACCATAGAAAAAAACGACCAAGTTATTGTACAAACCCAAAACCAAAAACCACAGGGAAAACAATGCCTCAACCTCAATTGCTCATGCAAGATGATAAAATGACATCTTTCCTTCAATATCCCTTAGACAACTTCAGCATCGACATTTGGCCGGTGCTTTCGGGACTTGAATCTAAGGTTTTTGGTGTGATGTCATCAGCGAGGATTAAGGAGGTAGTGCTTGTGCGTCTCTACCGGTAAAGGATGTGACGGCAAAAGTGAAATGGTTATGGTGTGATGGTGTGTGGTGAAGTGCTAAGAGGTTATTTGATGGTTTGGAAATGAGAAATAAGAAACATGGGATTAGTTATGAGGTTGATATATATGCAATATGTTATAAGTCTATATATGTATATGTGTGTAAGAGATGTGGGTGACTTGAGGTTTGTGGGTTGATTTATATACAAAGAAGAGATGAAAGAGAATTTAAAGAGATTAGTATAGGTTAAAGGCCGGATGAACTTGAGACCACGAACAAGGAAGAGAGATGAAAGGTCTGAATTAGATATACTTAAGAGAGAAGAAGACATAAGGCTGATTGAGGGGTAATAGAAATATACCTTATCAATTGCGAGGCTTGCTTTTTGGTGCTAAGTAGAGAGAATACACGAAATATATAAAGATCTTCATTAAGTGTTATTTATACCTATAATACTATTGTATTAGAGGTATGCTAGTAGGTACCCTGCACGATGCACGAGCGTAAAAGTACATAACGTAATATAATTAAATTGCAACAATTATAATTGTATTCTGATAACTGGTAGTGGAAAATTAAATGCTTAATAAAAAATATGAGAATGAAAAAATATTCGTAAATGGAAATCATAACTAAACTTCTTGCGAAATGCGTATACGTTAAGATTGAAAAATTATAATCCCAACGTAATGATAAACGAAATGAGAAAAAAGTCTTCGGCCATCTAATAGTTTTTAAATCCCCCAGTCCTTTATCTCTTTTCCTTTGCCCCTGCCAAATAACGACATTACATTTTTATATCTCTATAATATCTAAACTATAATATAACCGAACTTTCAAGAGATGTAAGGGGAAATTACATTACCTCACTTTTAATGACATCCAAAAGAAAAATACGTATTAAAAGTTGTAATAAATGATCATAAAAAAATCAAAACTATATTGTGCGAAACTTTGGATCCCAAAATCATAAAAGGCATTAGAAATGGGGGCCAATTGATAATTTTTTTATTTTATTTGAGCCACTAAGTGAGTTAAAGGGTACTTGTGACTGATAAGTTGTTTTAGCATCGTTATTATTGAGTCCGGTATTTTACAACTTCAATGGGTTTAAAGACTCAGCTAAATTGCTAAGAATTCCATTTGTCCCTAGCCTAAAAAATTAAACATATAATAACAGTGATTAGATTACTAAAAGAAAAGGAAGCAACAAAGTCTAATGTTAACCTCTTGTGATTACTAATTCAATAAATTACAAAAAAAATGTCTGGTATTAATAAAATAAAGCAGAGTAGATATAGAGCTTTGTGATATGGAATAAAGATACACATGCCTCTGAATTTGGGAATTTATGACTTCAAATTTGTAACCATATGCAGAGCAAAGTAATAATCATCAAATAAAATGAAAGAATCATAATCTAATATGAAATCAAAACCAAATCTATATAAAAATTGAAATGAAACCCAATATTTGAACCTTAATAAATCGAGAAAGGGATGGTTATCACTTTAGGTGGATTGAGAAAGATAAGAGAATGGGTACTGGAAGGGGATAAAGATCGTTGTGTTATGTAAAAAATGGGAAAGAGGAATCTTCGATTGATACAAAGAAAAATGAACTCATATGATATATAGAGGGGAAATGTGAGTGTGACTGTTTGGTTCCTTCAGTTAACTCAACGCTATAATACCTCAATTAGTTTGAAAATCAGCTTCACCCAGTTACGGAGAGAGAGAATCCAAGTTCGAAACACCCCAAAGCTTCATCAACTCATTTTAAGAATGTGGTGGCTATGGCGAAGATGTTGTCATGGAGCATATCCAATTTGGCAGAGTATAAACAATAGGTATTCTGTTTATAGTGTATCCGTGAGAGATGAGACCGACTCTTGGGATAGAGGGAGAAATGAGAGGAACTGACGGGTGAAATAAATCTAGTTAAATGAATTGTTGTAATTTTGGGGGAGACCGCCGTGAATAAATAAAGATAGTGACGTGAGGGGGTGAGAGACGGAAGAAGAAATGACGAATAGATGAGAGAGAAAAGAGGGTAAAGGGTTTAATTAAAAAGAGAGAAACTTCGGGTTTATAATATTTTATACATCTATCAAATGAGCATGAGTATTAAATGTTATTAAAACCTCTAATACTATTGTATTAGAGGTATAACTAGCCTGTGACCCGCGCGATGCGCAGGCGCATTATAAAATTTCTTAAAAATACATTGACTCTTTTGTAAACTAATCTAATAAAGAACTAACTATGGAAGAAACACTACAAACCTTGGGGATGAATAATTTACAATTTTAAATCCATTGTTGATACCAAATTTAGTCTGCTGACATGGCTCAATAAAGTGAAGACACGTGGCAACAACAAACACTTCCGAGGAACTCACACGCTCCGAGGAACAAGACTACAACGAGGAAGACTGTTTCCCCGAGGAACTCACACGCTCCGAGGAACAAGACTACAACGAGGAAGACTGTTTCCCCGAGGAACTCACACGCTCCGAGGAACAAGACTACAACGAGGAAGACTGTTTCCCCGAGGAATTCACACGCTCTGAGGAACAAGAACTCTCTGAGGAACTCTTGAGTACCGAGCAACTCAGGCGGTCCGAGCTGCACCTCGAACAAAGCATTAATAACAGGATAACCAACAGTTTGACTGTTCATTAAATGCTTATCATTCAGACGCACACGCTTAAGGGGCATTGAATGTATTACCCTTTCATCTGTATATCATTTAATGTATTACCCTTTCACATTACAGCCTCAGGGCTATAAATACATTGTGTAATCCTCATTGTAGAGGGACCGAAATTTCTTGATAGAACTTGTAATCGAGAATTCTCCAAACACTCAGCAATAACATAACAGTGGACGTAGGCCATTCTTATAAGGCTGAACCACTTTAAAAACTCTTTGTTTCATTTATTTTATCTGTGATTGAATAATTAGATATGATCTAATTTTTTACATCAACAGATTGGCGCCGTCTGTGGGAAACGACTAGTAATATCGTTTTTCATCAAAAATAATTCATTAGAAATGGCTGATATTCCAGAATCCAGCAATCGAAACGCTGGAAGCCCTCCAAATCCATCTGCTCCCCCAAATATTCAAGATCTGGCTGGAATAATGACAAATCTGGCTCAGGGCCAGACCGTCATGCAAGAAATTATGCGATAACTCATACAAACCCTCCATGGCGGTGCACCAACCCATTCAGAACTGCGAAGTATTCAAAGAAATACCCGTGCACCTTCTTCACGTACTAGACATACCGATTCATATCGCAATGAGGAGTCTGAGGATTTTTCTTATCAACCTGGACGAACTTCGTCAGTGCGAGCCACAGATACTGAACAACTTATCACTCTCTCTCTCTCCAAAAAGGACTAGTGCGCTAGAGAGGTTAAGCAGGGTATCTCCTTTCGATCGATTAGGTCCTAGGAGGAGAAAAAGTCCTCCTAGAGCCCCATCGAGGAGTTTTCGCCGACCATCAGACTTAAGGGAAGGATCTGCCCAGTCGCGACCAGCTGCTCATCAAGATAAATCCTAGGAATCCACTTCAACGCGATCAGTTGCTCGAACCAATAGGCCCGAGGAAGGGAATGATGCATGGAAAGGCTCTATTCAAAGGCTGGAGGATAAATTAGGGGAAATGGCTAAGGCCAAGAACCCTCTACAACGAACCTTTGTTCGAGGAACACCTTTTGTCCAGGCCATTGTAGATTTTCCAACACCATCAAAGTTCAAAGCACCTGTTGTGACCCCCAAATATGATGAAAAGACTGACCCCATCCTTCATATAGAACAATACCAAGCTGCAGCCGACATCTATGTTGTTCCAGATGAGATGAGATGCAGGGCATTCTCGGGAACTCTTACCGGATCTGCTCAAATATGGTATAATAATCTTCCTCGGGGTAAGATCTCAACTTTTCTTCAACTGGCCGAGTTATTCATTGGGAATTTCTGTTTTGGGGCAAAGCCAGTTAAACGAGTAGCACATTTGTTAAGTGTTAGACAAAAAGCTGGTGAGAGCACCAGAGATTATATAACTCGTTTTAATAACGAGAAACTCGAAGTCATTGATTATGAGGAGAAGACGGCGATTACCGCCTTGATGAGTGGACTACTACCGAACAAGTTGTACTACACTTTGGCCAAAGATCCACCTAAAACCATGTGAGATCTGATGGGAAAAGCGGCCAAGATTATGAATGCCGAGGAGGCTATGGCTGTGAAGAAGAATATGGATGCCAAAGAAACCAAGGTGGAAGGTGATAAAGCTAAGAAGAAAGAGCATAAGAACAATGGTAATGACAAACATTCAAAAACTAGGTCGGTATGGGACGTAATGAAGAAATTTGATAATTATACTCCTTTGAAGAAGGATATCAACCATATTCTAGAAGAAATCAAGAACAACGAGGAATTAAATTGGTCAGAGAAAATGAAGGCAGACCCTGACAAGAGGAATAAGGCGAAGTATTGCGAGTTTCATAAAGATCATGGCCATATGACCAAAAATTGCACAGCTCTTCAAAATGAGATTGAAACACTCATCAGACGAGGAAAGCTGTCAAAGTATGTCGATCGTGGAAGAGAAAGACGAAACAACGACCGAGTAAGAGAGAGGTCTAGATCTCCTCGTCGAACAGAGGAGAACAAGAAAAGAAACCATGAAGTTGATCCCGAAGATGACCCCGATCTTCCCAAGAGACCAAGGCAGCCAGAACGAGAGGTATTTTCAATACGCTTTGGGTCATTTGACTGTAATGTTATAACAGGTGGAGATGCAGGAGGAGGAGACCTTACTGCAGAGAGAAAAGCTTACCTCTATGAGGCTCAAGCTTGCTCGTACATTCAACGAATAAATCTAGCTGAGGAGGATCGCTCGAGAAAGGTGAACAAAGAGAAATTGGTCATTGGTTTTTTAAAGAATGACCTCGCAGGAGTTTTGTATCCTCATGATGACCCATTGGTGATCAAAATGAGGATGAAGGAAGTAATAATTTCAAGAGTACTGGTCGACAATGGTAGCTCGGCAGACATCATGTTCTACTCGTGCTTCGATAGTTTAAATCTAAAGCTATCTCAACTGGAGCCTTATCATAGACCCCTCATCGGTTTTGCTGGCGAGAAAGTATTTCCACTTGGGACGATCAAGTTGGATATATTCATTGGTACGTGGCCTGCTTGTCGAACAGAAAGAATACGCTTCTTCGTGATGGATAAGAATGTTCAATCATCATACAATATCATCATGGGAAGAGTAGGATTAAAGAAATTCGAGGTTGTACCATCTACAGTACATCAATGCCTAAAATTTCCAATAAATTTTGGAGTAGGAGTTGTGAAAGGTGATCAGAAAGTAGCTCGGGAATGGTATTATTCATCCGCCGAGCAAGAAGAACTGGATGAATCAAGGAAAAAGACTACTACCTATCAAGTGGATGAAGGTGCAAAAATTGAAACATTGGATCCTAGAGATGAGTCTCAACTCGTGAAGGGTCAAGTGGTGGAAGCTACTGAAAACATCATTCTGGATGATGAGCACCCTGAGCGAACTACTCAAGTAGGTTCATCGTTGGAAGCCTCATTAAAACAGGAATTGATAACTTTCCTTAGAAGCAGAAAATAAACTTTTGCGTGGAGTCATGAAGATATGCCTGGGATAGACCCAAATTTCTTATGTCACGATCTCAATGTGAATAAGGAGATCAAGCCTGTGAAGCAGAGAAGAAGAGTATTCAGTCCCGAGAAGAATCAAGCTATACAAGAGGAAGTCGAGAAGCTCCAGAAAGCTTGCTTCATTGAAGATGTTAAATATCCAGACTGGTTAGCCAATATAGTAATGGTAAAGAAGAAAAACAACAAGTGGAGGATGTGTGTAGACTTCACCGACCTCAACAAAGCATGCCCAAAGGATCACTTTCCATTGCCCCGAATTGATCAACTAGTGGATGCTACCTCGGGACACGAGCTGCTGAGCTTCATGGATGCTTATTCTGGTTACAATCAGATTAAAATGAAACCTGAAGACAGGGAAAGTACTTCTTTCATTGCCCCTAGGGGAACTTATTGTTATAATGTTATGCCTTTTGGTTTGAAAAATGCAGGTGCGACGTATCAGCGGCTGATGAACAAGGTCTTTGCTGAACAAATCAGTTGCAATATGGAAGTCTATGTTGACGATATGCTGACAAAAAGCAAAAAAGCTGTCGATCATCTAGTTGATTTAAGCCAGACTTTTGATCAACTGGATAAATATCAAATGAAGCTGAACCCGACGAAGTGCATATTTGGAGTACGAGAAGGCATGTTTCTCGGATACATTGTCAATCAACGAGGCATTGAAGCAAATCCTGAAAAGATCAAAGCTCTATTAGGGCTGCGATCTCCAACGACGAAGAAGAAAGTACAGAGTCTCACAGGACGAGTAGAGGCACTCAAAAGATTTGTGTCACGAGCAACTGATAGATGTCTCCCATTCTTCAAGACACTCTGAAAGACTTTTGAGTGGAATGATGAATGTAAGAGGCTTTTCAAGACTTGGAGAAATACTTGGGAGCACCTCCACTGTTATCCAGGCCAGTGATGGGAGAAAAATTATACTTATATCTTGTAGTGTCCGAAAATGCAGTTAGCTCGGCGTTGATCAGAGTGGAGAATGGAGTGTAAAAACTAATTTATTATACGAGTAAGGCCTTCCGAGGAGCAGAGATCAGATATCCAAGGCTGGAAAAGTTAGCACTGGCGCTGATTGAGGCGAGGAGAAGAATGAGGCCATACTTCCAGGCTCATACCATAGTAGTATATACTGATATGCCATTGAGGCAAGCCCTTCATAAACCAGAAAAATCAGGGAGATTGATGTACTGGGCAATAGAGCTCGGTGAATATGATATAGTCTACGAACCAAGATCATCGCTAAAAGGGCAAGCTGTAGCAGATTTTATAGCAGAGTTCACCTATCCTGATACCCCCTAGGAGTAAAAGTTGCTCGCTGATCAACCTGTGGATGTTAAAGGATCATCAAACACAAGCTCAGACCAACTCCGGTTGGTAAAAGGGTAAGTGGATGTTACAGGATCATCAAATTCGAGCTCAGACCAACTCCGGTTGGTAAAAGGGCGAGAAAAGATGATCGATGAAGAGCGAGAAATATCAGGGAAAGATGAAAGGAAGCAACAAATATTTCATCGAGGAACTCTGACGGATCAGAAATTTGAAGACGAGTTACCTATATGGAGGCTATATGTAGATGGATCATCTTGCACAACAGACAGTGGGGCAGGGATAGTTTTGAGCACTCCGGACGAGGTCGACATGGAATACGCCCTACGTTTCCAATTCAAAGCTTCCAATAATGAGGCTGAGTATGATGCCATGATTGCAGGTCTTAATTTGGCAAAAATTATGGAGGCGCAGCAGGTTATTGTCTTCAGTGATTCTCAATTGATCGTAAATCAAATGTTGGGAGTATATGCAGTTAGAGGAGAATTAATGATCAGATATCATGCAAAGGCAAAGGAGCTGGTGTCAGAATTTGCGGCTATTCAGCTGGTCAGAATACCAAGAATGGAGAATGCGAGAGCAGACGCCTTAGCTCGATCAGCATCAGCTACTCGTACCGAGTTATGACGAACAATCCCAATTGAAGTTTTAGCTGGTCGGAGTATAGATGAAGATCTGACGACGAACTTTATTGCCCTTGATTTAGGACCATCTTGGATGGATCCCATCACGGCATATATTGAGGAGGGAGAATTACCAATTGACAAGCTCGCAGCCAAAAAATTGAAGTTTAAAGCTGCTCGGTATGTATTAACTAACGGTATTCTATATAGACGAGGAATTATGGCAGATTTGTAGAGATGTGTGCATCCCTCCGAGGTGAAAGAATTAATTGAAGAGATCCATGAAGGGTCCTGTGGAGCCCATGTAGCAGGTCGGACGCCTTTGCAAAGGGTGATGACGCAGGGATACTAATGGCCGACGATGAGGGCTGATTGTATAGCCTGTGCCAAGAAATGTGACAAGTGCCAGCGCTTTTCCTCCATCCGAAGAACTCCACAAGCATTGTCGACACCCATAACTTCCCCTTGGCCATTTGCCATGTGGGGAATAGATTTGGTTGGGCCACTGCCAACGACCAGATGAAGGTTCAAATACCTCGTCGTCGCAGTGGATTATTTTACTAAATGGGTTGAAGGTGAGCCACTCATTGATATGACGTACGACAAGGTGTACCAATTTATTTGGAAGAACATAATTTGTCGATATGGTCTTCCTCATGCTTTCATCACAGACCATGGAACACAATTTGATAATGAGGAGTTCGCTGACTATTGTCATCAGTCAAATATTTTGAAGGTCCACTCAGCACCAGGCCATCCTCAAAGCAATGGACAAACTGAAGTGACAAACAGAACGTTGCTGAATGGCTTGAAGAAAAGATTGGGTGATGCGAAAGCGAATTGGATTAACGAGCTACAATCAGTACTTTGGGCTTACCGAACTACTCCCCGAGTAGCAACTGGAGAATCACCATATATGCTGGCATTTGGAAGTGAAGCTGTTATACCTGCCGAGTTGGGCCTCCCAACACACAGGGTATTGAATTTCAATTCCCCTGTCAACGACTTAATGAGAAGATTGGATTTAGACATGCTCGAGGAAGTTAGAGAAGAAGCAACCATTAGAAATGCTGCTTACCAGCAGCGAACAGCTTTGTTCTACAACAAGAGAGTGAAGAAGTGCGACCTGAAAGAAGGAGACTATGTACTGAAGAAAGTGATTCAAAAGCACAATAAACTAGAGGCAAACTGGCATGGACCATACCGAGTTACAGAAGTTGTTCGACCAGGAACTTACCGAATAGCAACTTTAGAAGGGGAGGAGTTTAAGAATGCATGGAACGTAGAGCACCTACGCAAGTATTATCAGTGATTAATAAAATGAAGATATTATGTAGAATTCTTTCTTTTTATTGAAAGTTTTTTAGGGAATACTAGTGCTACTCACTACTCGGCAAAACTCGACTCATACTACTCAAATTTTTTCTCGAAAATGCCAACTAAGGTTGGTCGAGAAACCTATATTCCTCCGGGAAGTAAAGCTACCAATATTCCTCCGGGAAGTAAAGCTACCTATATTCCTCCGGGAAGTAAATCTACCAATATTCCTCCGGGAAGTAAAGCTACCAATATTCCTCCGGGAAGTAAAGCTACATATATTCCTCCGGGAAGTAAAGCTACCTATATTCCTCCGGGAAGTAAAGCTACTTGTATTCCTCCGGGAAGTAAATCTACTTGTATTCCTCCGGGAAATAAAACTTGTATTCCTACGGGAAGTAAAACTATATGTTCCTCGGGAAATAAAAGTATTCCTAAAAATGCCAATTTATGTCGGTTAGGAAGTAAATATATTCTCGAAAATGCCAACTTGAATTGGTCGGGAGGTAAAATTATTCCAAAAAGTACGAAAGTTGCTCGTTAAAAAAAAAATCTACTAACTATGGCTAGTCGGGGATAAAAACCCACTAATTGTAGTTGGTCGACAAGGAAAATTTACCGACCTTGGTTGGTCGGAAATATTTAAGAAAAAAATCTACTAACTATGGTTGGTCGGGGATAAAAATCCACTAACTGTAGTTGGTCGACAAGGAAAATTTACCGACCTTGGTTGGTCGGAAACATTTTAAACATTTTTTATACTCGTAACTTTTTACTAAGTTGGTCGAGAAACAAAACATTGTTTTTGCCAAATAATTACCACAAGTTCAAACTACTCGACAATAAGTTGGTTGACAAATAACACAATATTATTATCTTTTTAACAGATACACATGCACAGATGTAAAGTATTTTATAATTACAAGACAACAGCAATTAAGATTGAGAACAAAAATGAAAGTCTTTCATTAAATCCAAAAATAAATTACATTGATAATGAAATGTATACAAATTTATTACATTAATATTCCTATTATATTGGTTTCTTCCCCTCGGCTTTTGTAACAGGTTCCTCGCCAGCAGGCGGATCATTTAAAGCAAGAGGAGAATTTATAAAGTTCAAATCTTTTAACATACTGATATTCATCACGGATGGTCGATCTAGGAGGTGCTCGGGACGAGATATCTCGACATTTGAATGGAGATTGTAGTCGCCGAGATACTTGGAAATCAAGCATCGAGGAATGGCCCGAGCAGGGATCCAACTTATATCCAGTTTGAATGGTGGCACGGGTAGGTCGAGCAGCCCAGGATCGTGGTAGTCCCACAGGTAATGACCCTGTTCGAGTTGCAGCACACCTAAGGTATTCAACCAGCCTTGCTTGTAGCCCTCATTATTGGCATTCTGGATGCGATCGTCCAAGTGGTAGAGAGCCTCGTTGTACCCAGCCATCCAGAACTCCCTGGGCTGTTTGTGGAATTGATATGTCAATCTTTCCAGATGCTCGTGGAGATTTTTGATAAAGAGTTCCTTATTCTCCAGGACAGACTTCTGAGTAGAATGCTGCTCTTCCAGGTCCCTGATCTTCTTTGACATTTCAGCTAACGCCTGGTTTTTCGCCATTAATTAGAAGGCCTGGTTCTCTAAGGCAGATTGAGTCCTCTATTCCTCGACAGGAACCCGAGCAGCTATTGCTCGTCCCCGAGGAGCTCTTGCTCGTCCACGAGAAGGTGTAGATGGGCCAGACCTCTTCAAGGTTTCCAACTCATCCCTCAAGTTAGCGTTCTCGACCTCCAAGAACGAGAATCCCTCATCAGTCACTGGGATCATGGCTTTTGAAGTGGAAGCTGCAGACTTCAACTGTGACAACTCTCTTTGTAGGTTGTTATTTTCGTGCTATAATAATTCAACTATTTGTCTGCACTCCTCGACCTCACCCCTCAGAGTTCTCTCTCTCACATCGTACCCAGCAAAAAGTTTATCGTAGCCCTTGTCGGCAATGATTTGTTGATATTTCTTCTCATACCCCTCGTGCAAGAGGGCAGTGGATTCCTTAAATTGTTGCTGAAGATCTTCAAGAGTGCCTTGGAGATCCTCGGTCATATCATAATAAGCCACATTGTTGGCCACTACACGATCAAGCAGGGTCTTCAAGTATTGGTAGGCCTCAACCGCTTGTTCCGAAGCATCTTGGCCGAGGATGTCGATAATTTGTGCTGCACTCAGATCTGTGTGACCAGCCTTAAAATAATCATTGCATTGCCTCAACAGCTTGGTATCATGAGCAGATAGTAATTCCATCCTGGCCAGAAACTAGTAGAGAAAGAAAAAGCAGTAATCAATAAAAGTACCAACTAAGCATGAAGAACAGACAACAGTATGTAAAAACAAAAGTTCAAGTTTTATTATATCACAGGGTTCAGAGTTACATGTTCATGGTTACATTTGACAAAATAAAAATATAAAGAGAAACCCGAACAACTCTACACCTTTTCCTTGTCTCCCAAAACCTTCTCGGGAGGCTGGGACGAGGAAGTAGGTTGCTCGGAAGGAACATATAGTAGTTGGGGAAATGCTGGAGGTTGCTCGGAGGAAGTAGCGAGCTGCTGAAGTTCCTCGGTAGCAGGCTGGATGGATGGGGGATGATCTCCCATCACCATAGAAGACTCTTCGGAGGCAGTTTCGTCCTCTTCTTCATCTTCAGGAGTTGGAGGGGGACCAGGGATGTGTCTCTGGAAGAGCTCAGAAGTTTCATCAATCTTCATCTCCTGAAGAGCTGCGACCCACCCATCTCTAAAATATTTTAGGCTGCCATATTCGACTTGCGACATCATGGCAGCCAAGCCCTTGTTCCACCCCTTGTCCCAACCAGCACTAAAAGACTTCTTCACAGCCAACTTCCTCTTTGTCTTCTCCGAGGAAAGCTTCTCAGAGAGAAGGTTTTCAGCAGCCTTCAGTTTATTATCAACTTCTTCCTTCTGGCGACTTACTTCGCGAAGTTGGATTAATTCTTCCTCAGTAACCTTGAGTTTATTCTCAAACTCTCCAGCATTTTTGAGCTTCTTGTCGATCTCTTTATTTTTCTCCTTCAAGTCCTTTAATTTCTTCTCCAACCCCTTGGAGACTTCAACAGCTTGAGCCTTTTCCTGCTCGGTGGAGGTAAATTTATTCTCCCAGATTGCCTTATCAGCATCGTACTTCAGACGAGAATCTTCCAAACACTGCCTCAGGCCCACCAGAGCCTCCTCTACACCTGACGAGGAGCTTGAAGCTTTAATGGCTTCATCTTTCTTCAAAATTGTATTGAAGCAGCTCACCAACTGTGAAAAGAAAATGAAAGCAAGTCAGAGACAGATATAACAAAGGAAAGATGAAAAGTTCAAAACAACAAGACTTACATAAGCAATATGGCGAGCAACCAAAGAGGTAACCATGTCCCGAGAAAGGTTCTCTTCAAAACCTTGGATCTCGGGAATGATCCGAGTCTTCACCGAGCTCATGGCAGAGCTCGGGGGAACAAAAGTAGGAACACCAGTTCCAGTAGTTGGGGGCTGGGAGATGGTTTTAGCCAAATTGACCGAGGAGCTCTTCTTCAGCTTCCTCGGGGGAGCAGGAATAGATTCAACCAAGGAAGAACTCTTGGTCGGTGATATTACAATCATTTCTCCTGGAGAAGCAGACTTGCTCGGGGCCACTGGGGGCTTATCTACAACCTTCACAGGGGCAGCCGAGGAAGGTGCATCAACTTTCTTTGTCCCTTCTGGGACGTCAATCTTACTTCTTTTTGCCTCTCCAGCACCAAAGGCAGGTTTCTCGAAGAGAGTGGGAGGTCTTCTCTTCTTCATCCTTTCACTTAAAGGAACGTGTGACTCAGGCGAAGAACTGGTAGAGGCTGGTACTGGCTCTGCGTTGCTTATTACCGGACGAGCAGTAAAAGAAGTTGTGTAGCTCTTGTACTGCAGCAGATATGAAGCCGACCTAATGTGCTCGTCGGTAACAGACTGATGCAAACTCCAGATAAGTTTTAAGTGTCTTATATTAACGTTTGCTTCTTTTGGACACTTTCTTTTGTTGTCAAGTGCAAATAAATAAACATTAAAATATCAGTGGCACATTTTATCAAACATAGAGGAAGCATAATTTCAAAATAAATAAAATGAAATAAAAATAACCTATCCCATTGCCATAGGGAGGGCATCTGGGACCCTGATAAACTTCATCTCCAGATAAAGGAGCATGTTGCCAATTTTTTATGACAACCCCGTGCTCAAAATAATCCCTATTGGCATCCGGGAGATTGACCACTAAAGCCCTATTTAAAAATCTAGTTTTTAAATAAAAGGTGTTATCACCAACTGCCCATCTATAACAAAACATGATTTCTGGAATTCCTATGCGAGTTCCATGTATTTGATTTAATCTATGAACTCCATTAACTATTCTCCATGTATTGGGGGCTATTCTTACAGGAGCAACGTCAAAGTATTGACAGAATTCCAGACATAAGGGATTGGGTGGAAAAGAAAATCCACACTCAGCAATAAAGAGACTGGGGAACCAATGTCCCTCAGCCAAACGAAAATAATCAGAAGGTTCAGAAAGTTCCTCCAGAACAACCCATGAAGGAATAGAAAAATCAGAACGAAACTTATCAAGAGATTCAACAGGGTAAACCATGATGAAATGAAGAAGAAGGAAGAAGATCTTACAGAAAAAGAGTGGATCCGTTGACAACGAACGATGGAAAGGACGAACGCACAAGAGAGTAAGATAATAGAAAACTCGAAGATACAAATTTGAAAAAGTAGAAGACGATGGGATTGTCTGTGACGCTTACATACCTTACCTTGGGAAAAGGAAAAAGTAATGATTACAAAAAGAAACGATTACGCTACCGGCGGCTAGAAGGACAAAAAGGGCGCGGCAATCGAGGCGGTTATAAAAAATTCAAAAAAGCCTGATTCTACGAATTTGGAAAGAGAAATAAATACAAAAGACTCCTAAATTTCAGGATGACCATTTAAAACTGCCATATTCTGAGAAAGAATGTTCCACACTCCTCAAAGTTCGAACTATGAAACATTGGGGGCTTCTGTTGATACCAAATTTAGTCTGCTGACATGGCTCAATAAAGTGAAGACACGTGGCAACAACAAACACTTCCGAGGAACTCACACGCTCCGAGGAATAAGACTACAACGAGGAAGACTGTTTCCCCGAGGAACAAGACTACAACGAGGAAGACTGTTTCCCCGAGGAATTCACACGCTCAGAGGAACAAGAACTCTCCGAGGAACTCTTGAGTACCGAGAAACTCAGGCGGTCCGAGCTGCACCTCGAACAAAGCATTAATATCAGGATAACCAACAGTTTGACTGTTCATTAAATGCTTATCATTCAGACGCACACGCTTAAGGGGCATTGAATATATTACCCTTTCATCTGTATATCATTTAATGTATTACCCTTTCACATTACAGCCTCAGGGCTATAAATACATTGTGCAATCCTCATTGTAGAGGGACCGGAGTTTCTTAATAGAACTTGTAATCGAGAATTCCCCAAACACTCAGCAATAACATAACAGTGGACGTAGGCCATTCTTATAAGGCTGAACCACTTTAAAAACTCTTTGTTTCATTTATTTTATCTGTGATTGAATAATTAGATATGATCTAATTTTTTACATCAACATCCATAGTGAACAATCTCAACTCTTAAATAATGTACTTAAAATTGTAAATGAATATAATAAATAAAATAAAATGTGTACTTTGTAAAAATAGTTGTTTATTATTACCATAAGTGAAGAGAGGAAGGCAGTGAAAAAATTGGCACAATACTATTGAGGTTAAAGTACATTATAATAAATTTTAATTTTCATAAACAAAATTTATAAATCAAAGAAATCTTAACAATTCAATAGATAAATAACAAATATTAAGGTAGTGCATATGTAAATAAAACTATATAATACAATAATTAATTTGTTAATTATGTGACAAAAAAATATATTGTTCAACAGACTTTTCTTATAAAACTGAAACTGCTTAAATATGTGAAGCGAATAATTGAGTAATATCTCAAAAAGATAATCAATTAAACCACAAAGATTTTTGAAGTACACTTAAAAAAACAAATAGCGAGTACATTGTTATTACCATATATATAGTTGGGAGGGTGAGTATTAACAAAAATCAACATTTCTCCTCCTCCTGCCACACTACACACAACGTACATGTTCAGTCCCTGTAGGTTGTATCTGTATATTTAAAAGTAAAAATAAAAACTCATATTTCTCTCTCTGTATATGTGTGTAATGAGAAATGACTCGTAAGTGTGAACTCTACTTTATCGGCGGAACCACTAGAAGACGAAGTCGCCGCCGTGGAATCCGACTTCATAGTGATCCTGGTCGCTCTGTTGTGTGCAGTTATTTGCATAATCGGGGTCTTTGCAGTTGCTCGTTGCGCCTGGTTGCACCGCGTGGGCGGAGCCGTTACACGAAACTCAACAGTTACAGGCCAACGATCAGCCAACAAAGGCCTCAAGAAAAAGATCCTCAGTTCTCTCCCCATATTAACCGTACTCAAATCATAAAAAGAAATCTGAATGGGCTTGGCATCGGACTTCTTAATCTCCTGCTTAGGAACAATAACAGTGAGCACACCGTTATCCATTGAAGCTTTGACCTGATCAACCTTGGCATTCTCGGGCAACCTGAAATGACGGAAGAACTTGCCACTGCTACGCTCAATTCGACGCCACGTATCATTCTTGTCCTTTCTCTTTGCTTCTCCCAACGCTTATCCGAAGGACCCTCCCATCTTCAACTTCCACTTTCACTTTTTTTTTTTTTTTGCCCCGGAAGGTCTTCCTTAAACACGTGAGATTCCGGGGTCTGTATTGAGGATTGGGTGGGTGAGGAGCCAAAAGAGGTAACACACATTTATATACCAAGAGAAGATGGCGTTGTAGATACTATTAGAGAATATGGATGAGAGTTGAAGCTCCACAGTTGGAAAATGAAGGATTATCTCATTTAATAAATCGTTTTCTAATCCTACGAAGCCAAGATTTTTAAAATCAATACATTACAATTTGAGAATCATTAATGGCATTTATACCTCTAATACTATCGTATTTGAGGTATGATATAAATATAGATAGTATGAATATAGATATAAATGATATTATGATATAAGAGATGATATCATGAAATAAGAGATAATTAACAAATATAATTACGTTTCTTATGCCCTATTATGAATTAATAAAGAGAAAATTATATTTAAATCCCATTGTCAGGACAACATACATATAAGACCTATTGACTTTTCAACAACTATATAGGTCATATTCCAACTTTGTAGGGAATTTTTCACAATTTTACCCTTTTTAAAACTAATCATCCGTAACTTCCTTTAGGAAGTTACATAAGTGGTTGGATTTTTTTTAATCTTAAAATGATCATAACTTTTGATTCACAAATTCATTTTTCGCAAAATTACTATTTTTGAAATCTGCCCAACGAGATCTATCAAACAAGATCCATGAAGCCTATAAAATTTCAACGAAAAAAAATTACACAAACAGTAAACTTTACTGTATGCACTAGAATATGAAATAGTTTTATATATGTGATATTTTCACAAACAGACAGTAACATTTACTGTGTAATATTACGCAGTGTATATATATATATAATCGGTGGATCCAAACCCTCTTTTTCCAAAGTTACCTTATATTTAAAGGTCGGCGCCAGCGGCATCCAATCCTTACCCCCATTGTTGGAGATTCAACGACCTTCATCAGAGCTCCAATTTGGGGTGAGTAGGAGTGACATGTGGTGCCGCTGGCGCGGACCTTTGAAAACAAGAGACTTTTGAATAAATGGATTTTGGATCCACCGGAGTGGCACGGGGTGCCGCCGGCGCGGACCTTTGAAAATAAGAGACTATTGGATAAATGGGATTTGGATCCTCCGGAGCGCCGGTTTGGGGTGAGTAGGGGTGTCATTAGGTGCCGGTGGCGCAGACCTTTGAAAATAGTAGCGTATTGTGTATATATATATATATATATATATATATATATATATATATATATATATATATACACTGTGTAATGTGATAACACAATAATTGTTATTGTTTGGGAAAATATCACAGATATTAAACTTTACTGTATACACTAGAAAATAAAATAGTTTTATATCTGTGACATTTTTACAAATAATAACACTTATTATGTTAATATTACACGACAGTAAAATTTACTGTGTTCACGAGAAAATGACGAGACTAAAATGTCTAAACAATTATATAATAAGAACTAAATGAGAATGGTCCATTAATAAATGGGGGAGAGAGTGTTGATCTTCCTTGGCTCTTTCTCTCTCATTTTGTTTCCGTGTATTTGGAGGATGAATGGACTTCTTGATCTCTCTCTCACGAGGCTTTAGTTCCTACCAATAATATTCGATTTCCTTAATTTTGATGCTAATTCTAAACTTTGCGAATGCGGATGCAGATCGAGGTCAGTGCCAGTGACGGTTCAATTCTCCGGCCCCAAGGTTAAGGACAGACGGAAAACAAAGGGTGAGTCTTACTCTTTGGTCATGTATAATATATGCAACGATAATTACATGGACCTGCCTGCAGCTCACTGTCTTTTAATCAAAAAGCTACCCTTTTTTCTCTTGTTGAGACCACAATTAAGGTTATGCCCATTACTCTATTTACATCTAACTCAATGTTATCTGTACAGTATATACGAGAAAATCAAACATTTGTTTTTATGAGAGAGAAACAGATTTTAAAAAAAATTTATAGCGATTTGCCCTAGTTACAGCAAAACTCCACCAAAATACAACTGTTGATCTTTTCTCATGTATATGAGAAGCCCGAAAGCCCGAGATTTCATTGTATTTTTACTTATCTTATTTCATGTTTAGTTTTTGTTAGTAGTATAGATTGAGGGTAATATTCCATTGGAATATTCTTCTTAACCCTCTTTAGACATTTTACCTTCTAGCTTGTTTAAGCAAGATAACTTAGCGTATAAATAAAACCCTTGCCCCGCATTATGATCACTACTATTACATTAGATATAAATGAGACTTAGAGAGAGAAATTATGCAATTTGCCTCTAAATCAATGTTGTTGCTGTGTAGTGTAGATTAAATCGCTTTCGCTCCCAACTACAATTTAAATACCGTATCGCTCCTTATGTGGTCTTCGCAGTTGTTGTTGTAGAGCCATGGGGAAGGCCCGAAGGACCCAACGATCCACTCCTCAAAATTCGCCATCGGTCAAACGACACTACCCCTATCTTCGATCCGAAACTCCAGCCACTATTGGCCCTTTCCAATCCCCAAACCTACTGAAACTCACCCCAAAGACCCACCTAACTGCAGATCGAACCTCCATTTACCTTCATCGGAGCTACCTAATGGTCGCTAGACGGAGGGACCCCAATTAGAGGTCGCCTCTATTCCTCCACCATCAATATGAGTACCCAACAATTTCGGCATAAGGAAACCATCAACTTCGGCCTCCTCGTACCGCCATCTACCCTCACACGGAGGTTCCTCGCCGTCGCAATGCCCAAGCGACCATCACTGGAGTATTTCGAATCCTACCGAAGTTCCGGTAAGGCGGGACGGAGTCAAAACAAATCATATGATGGGTTATGTGAGTGAGATACGACGAGTCTTTATGTAACGCCCCGACCCGGATTTATGGGTTACCCGTAGTCAATTCGGTCCGACCCGAGCGTTAAGTGTGTAGTGCAATGAAACAATCTATATAATGTTGCTAGTTCAATTTTACTTTAATTAACATTTCACATGTTTAGTATGTGATTTTAGTTTTAAAATAAACTACGTGAGGATCCATGGGGAGTAACTGTAACACCCCGCCTAAAATAATAACGGGTGGCCAGCCCTATACTACATTAAATCGGGAATTTCAGATGGTCCAGTCTCAACATCAACTGCCGGTACAATATAATATAGGACTAACTACCCGGTATCATACAAGCGAGATGTTAAAATTAAATAAAATAAGCAACAGACAACAAACTAACACTACTAATAAAGGAAAGAAAGATGCATGAAAGAACTAAGATAAATGAAATGCTAGAATAAAACGAAATAAATAACTACAACTGAATATACCACAAGGAAGTAAACCCGAATAAGCTGTCGGGTCACAGCCAATACAATGACTGAAATGAAATAAATATACACATGTATAAAATATCCCTTGGGTATAAACCCGATATACAACATGAATTCTACCTAGATTTTCAAAGAAGTAGGAAGCGACTACAAGATACATCCCGCAACAGTCCGCACCTATCACGGCTCCCAAGACTCTGGATAGAAGGTCATCCGGCATCCATGCGGTAGGACACCTGTAGTAATATATATATATATATATATATATATATATATATATATATATATACAGGCAGGAGAGAAAAGTAAACGGGTCAGAGCCCGAGTTATAAAAATATTTAGCAAGTGTGTTAACCGTGCATAATAAATATCGGTGGACTTATTTCATAATTAAAAGTGGAATCGCACTCTCGTGGAACCCCAACTCACCTCTCATCTAAAGGCGCGCACCTATTCGCGACCTCAACTTTTAGTTAAATTACCCCCATTTATTAGGACAACCTAACTTATCATAGGCCTAGCCTATACCCACGAGAATTGCCTTCCTAACTTAACCCAAGAATCCACTCTTTCTAAACAAACTTAAGTATTTATTTTCAAACATATATGCCTTATTAGGCTTAATGGATTCCGGTTTATAATTTAACCAATTATAAATTTAGTAAGTTACCCAATATGCATTTGGGTTGAAACATATAATTTAATTTCTAATTAATAAGCATGCAAAATTATTATTGACAAAACTTCCCTCCAATTTCAACGCTGCGCTGCGTTTCGTGCGTGGGGTGTCTCGCAAAGCGAAATCCAAACAAGGAACCACCCCGTTACACTACTCCTTGTCAACGTCGATCCATTATGCCACACATAAATATCGACAGAACTTCTCTCTAATCTCAACAATGCACTATGTTTCATGCGTGGGGTGTCTCGCAAAGCGAAATCCAAACAAGGAACCACCCCGTTACACTACTCCTTGACAATGTCGATCTTTGAGATCCATAATGCCACATATGATTATCGACAAAACTTTTCTTCAATCTCAACACTGCACTACGTTTCGTGCGTGGGGTGTCTCGCAAAGCGAAATCCAAACAAGGAACCACCCCGTTACACTACTCCTCGACAATGTCGATTTTGGAGATCCATAATGCCATACATACAATATTATACTACTACTACAACTAACATCTCCAATAATATCCTTGGGATGATGTAACCGAAATATTCCTTAAATGCGATACATTAACCCCCATCAAATTAATACATCAAAATCATCCAAGATGTACTCCACAAAGATTCTATATCCTTTCATCTATAGGATATATAAATATATATATAGGCATTTTTATTCTAACCATATATATATATACCAATCATCCATACCCATGACCAAGTGTACATATCATATCTGATGTACAATGGACATGCACATAATCCACCCGGCTATATATATATCGCCGATAAAACTGCATCAATGCTATCATCTTCCCAGTGCCCGGCTCACGTAGCAACTGAGGACCACCTGGTGGGGATCAACGACACCCACCTCGTGATAACTCACACACACGACGTCCCGGGAAGCGGTCATAGCTCCAACTGGCAATGAGACGAAACATACCCACCACGTCTCATCCCAAAAATAT
This sequence comes from Sambucus nigra, assembly GCA_949130495.1. NCBI lineage: Eukaryota > Viridiplantae > Streptophyta > Magnoliopsida > Dipsacales > Adoxaceae > Sambucus > Sambucus nigra. The sequence continues at coordinate 93,713,857 of OX422216.1, read as the reverse complement.
ATATCATATAATAAAACACGGGACGACTATGACCTGGGGAATATCCACACCCTGCTCTATATGCCAGGATGCTCACCCTCTACGCGTGCAACTTCCCAATAATAGCATGAGCGGGGTATGCTTAACCACATAAGTATATATACCGTTCACATGCACAATATACATACATCCATATGATCAAACATTAAACCAACATATACGGTTTAAATATCCATACCCTGTATGTCCACAACATAAATATATCCATATATTCATATTTATATATAGATATATGTACATATATTCACACATCGCTATATCTATATATATACAAACTAATTCTCGTTCATATGTATAAGATATATAAACTCGGCTATAAGTATACATAATCCTCAATATACAAGCCGTCACCACAAACTCAATTAATTTACCTCGATATGTGAATACAATCCCTCACTTGAAACATATTCAATCATTTTTCCTATGATGAATAGTCTCCCAAACAACATACGGACATATATATATATCCAACATTAGGGTTATCACCTAAAGTTTAGTGTAGGAAACCATCACTACACATACCATCTATATTCGAGAGCACATTAAAGAATCTAGTAATCATTTTGACTATCGGTATACACATAACTAATAGTCTATAAGCCTCGAGCTCAATCTTACATTCATCAAATAATCCCATTGCTCTCGATTTGGACTACGGTTCAATCACTTTTGTGAATCCCCTAGTCTAAGATCTCTCGGATTTATTTCTTAAATTTTATCATTACTAAGGGTATGCAACTACACTCTTCCATTTGGCCCCAAATCGTATCTTAATAATATCCTATCCTTATAAGGATTTGACATAAAGGTTGGCCTAGAATTTCACAACATACCCTCGCAATTCTCCCTAAGAGTTTTTAGCCTCACATCACATCTATAGTTACTTTTAATCTAAAATTAGGATCCTCAATCCCAAAAAGGTTTCCCCACAATCTCTATACACAACTCCAAATACATACATGGATACATTTCTCCCAAATTACCCTAAGGAGTCCCCAAAATCCTAATATGTGAGAAACTCCTTATATGTCTCCAAGAACATATCTCTTACATCATAAGGGAAGGCCCACAAATCAATAAACCCAACCAAAAAGGGTTTGAAATCACTATGGAGAAAATACCTCAAAATGTCCTGTTCCCGAATCGATACGGCCCTATTCCGAATCGATTCGGCCTAGCGAATCGATTCGGCCTCCAAGGCGAATCGATTCGGGTCCAAAGACCTGGGCTTCTGCCGCAGGCCGAATCGATTCGGCTTGGGTCCGAATCGATTCGGTCAATGCAGACCTGCCAATTTCCCTAAACCGAATCGATTCGCTTAGGGGGCGAATCGATTCGAACCTGCAGATTTTGAAGGGTTCTTCTTCTTTAATAAACCCACGAATTTTAAACCCTAAAATTTTCATTCTAACCCCCAAACCTTTATCACAACATGATTCTAAGCCATTAAATCAACCCAAAGTTGATCCCAACCATTTCTATTCCATTAAATCCATATTTAAACATTGATTTCAAGATTAAACCCAAAAATCTAGGTTTTGATATTAATACTCAAAAATCCATTTCTTTAACCCACAAATTATGAAATGAAATACACAAATAACTATTTAGCAAGATTAAACACTTGCCTCAGATTTGTAGAGGTTGGATCGTCCTCGATGTCGCGATTGGGCCGGAAATCTCCGAACTTTTTCTCCCTCTCTCTTTTCCTTTCTCTTTCTTTCTCTTCCTTTCTCTTTTCTTTCTCTTTCTCTCAAATGAGAAGGCTTGATCCGTAAGCCTTTAAATCCCTTAAAACAATAAACCCAATTTTAAATGTTAATACACACTTTAAATGACTCGTTTACACCAATTCGAGTCAAACTGACTTAAAATATTCCGGAGCCGAAATAAAACCCAATGACAGTCATTTTGACTATCTCGACCCTTCCGGGATCAATGGTACCCTCAAAATCATCATCCGGAATACTTTAAAACGTCCTTTATTTTTGGACTTAAACTCCAAATTTTAGAATTCTCCAATTTAAATAAATTTTATTTTCCCAAAAATTTAATTTCTCAGTCTCAAAAATCATGGGGTGTTACAGTAACTCGAAGTCCAAGCCTACAGAGCTACTAACGTAAAATAAAGAAAGTACTTACCTGTATAATGCTCTCAAAATACGAAATCGCTCCCAACCTGCCGTAAAAAAACGAGGGTGTGAGCCAATGCTCAGTGGGAAATATACAAATGCAGTATAGAATCGAACGGCAGAAAGGAGACTCTAACACGTTATGCCTACGTGAATATGCAACTAGCTTATGTACACATATATATATACACACACACATATATCCGTACTTAATGCATGAAATAGTTTTACTTTCGAAAACCTTATTTATTCAGATTAATTTACCTTAGTCGTATAAAATACTTCCTTTTACTCATTTTAGCATTTCTTGCTTTATTTAATCCACACGGTTCGACACTTGAAACCACTACATTTGATTTACCCGAAATCATTTCTTTACCAAAATTACCCTTTCATTTTATCCAACACACTTTAGTATTTTCGTTGAAACCCACCATTTCAACACACGCGACACCGTGTTAGAAATTACTCATTTAATTTTTGAGAACCTTTTCACAACACATTCTTGTGTTAATTATGGGTTTAATCGCGTAGGTTGTTTAATCACCCATTTACCCACTTACTTTACCCTTTTCCTTACTTTATGGACATTAATCAATTTCACATTTACTTGTCCATTTTAACTTTTACTGGAACAATTATTAATTTTTTCAAGTTAGGTTGTATTAACACATTTTACCACACAACCCATTTCTTGACATGCTCCCTATTTCTTTATCTTTTCTCGGAATCTTTCAAATACTGCATACTTTAACGGGCTCCACACCGCTGGCAATGCACATCATATGCTCTGGCCAGTTGTTTTGGGTTTTTCACCCTAGGGCTCCGGGCCCTCCTTAATTATCTCGGTGTCATCCGAGTTCTTTTTAATGTGTTTTAACATTTTACAAATGTTCACATTACCCCATTTTTTCTTTTTACCCGACCGAAGCCAAAACTCGGTATTACACCTCAACATGTGTGACACTTCGAAATTTTACCACTTCATGTCCTTTATACTTAAATCTTAATTTTATTCCAATAATCATATTCATTTAGGACCACTTTGTGTAACACCTTTTCCAGCATTTTTTTTTCATAAAAGTAAGATTACCATTTTACCCAATTGTTTCCAAAATCACCTTTTACTCCATTTTCACAAGTGTTAATTTCCTACAAAACACTATTAAGTTACCCACCCAAACTTCTTAAGTCTTTTAACACCTACCCTTTTTTAACCTTGGAGTAATATTCTTCTTAATTGGAAACACCTGTACCTCTTTAATCCCTTTTTCAATTTCATAAGTGTTAATCTTTTACAACATTACTAAATTATACACAATACCTTTCCCATATTTACCCATTAACACTTATTCAACCTTTATTACAAGAAATCCATTTACACTTGAGACTACTTTTATAAGAAAATACCATTTCTTTTATTTTACATGTAGTCTTACAACTTTATCTTTATCACATTTTTAACCCTTGTTTCACACACTTGAAGACTAGAATTTCCACTTTTTTATCATTCCATGTTTAAACTCGACTAATTCTTCTTTAAACTTGTTTATACATTTAGTGCCAAATTACTACAAGTTTATATGCACGGGAAGATGGATTTTAAACCTTAAAATCCTACTAAATGGTTTAAACATATTTTTCAGTCTAGAAATTCATCATACTCGCAAAAATACTTTTTATAAGCATAAAAGACATTTAATTTTTTCAAACACACAAAATGTCCATTTTTCATAAAATCTTCATTTTTGCAAGAAACTTTAAACATTATTTCACCAATATTTAACAAGGACAATCATCATTTCCAAACATTTTAACACCAATCTATCTAGAAAATACACCATTTTCATAAAATACCAACTTTTAATATTTCAAACTTTGAAATATTTATTCATTCTCTACTTTCAACAAAATAAAATTTTACTAACATTTTTATCTCATAAAAATGTTTATTATTTACTACACATTAATTTCATCATTTAATCAAATGCACCATACTCATATAATCTAATTATAACACTACAAATATGCAAAATAGAGTCGTATACTAAGAGTAAGTTTTTTCCATCTCTAAGGGCTCCAATGGTGGTAGGAGGAGCAACCCCCACCTCCAAAGGTGGCCTCTAGGGGTTACCAAATGCGTCTTCCAAATGCTCCAAAATGTGCTCCTTCCAAGCTTCTAAGCAAAATCCACTTCAAACTCCATGAAAATCCATCTTCATCTTCTCCAAAAATCCCCCAACACTTCTCGAAAATTCGTAGCTCTACCTCAACAATGGTGGAAATGGGTATTGTAGGCTTGAACATGGTGGAATACTACATAAAATGGTGATGGAATGGTGGGCGGAGGTGGAAGACCATCCACCTCTCTCTCTCTTTCTTCTTCCATTTCCCTACAAATAACCCCAAATAAACCAAACAATCCCTTATAAAACCCTTCTAAAGGCCAAAAATCCCGTTTTGCCCCTTTCGGGCTGATCCGAGCTCGACAACTCAAAGAACCAATGGTCAAAATCGTGACAGCGCACAAGGGCAAACTGGACTAAACAATTTCGATTTACGTTGTTCGAACAACAAGTTCAAGTCGTTCGAACGACGTTTCGCGCGACCCTTCGCGCGACCTGCCATTGTAAAGCAGTGGCATGCCGTTCGAAGCCTTGCTTCTCGCGACTTCCATCTCGCTACTGACGACACAAGGATGTCGTTACCCCTTTTAGTCGTTCGAACGACCTTTACTCCATATATTTTTTATTTATTCAATTTGACCCAAAAATTCTCTCATAATCATCTTTAACTCCTCTTTAGAATAATTCATATATAATTTAATTGAATAGTTGGAACAGAGTAATTCAAACTTCCCTCCTTGGGGAATTTCGTCCCTAAAATTCTCGATCCATTAATCCTCAAGCTTATGGGGTCCACCAATTTCTATTATAAGTCCTAGAAATCCTCCAAGACAAACCATCTAAGTCCTCAACATTAAGGTCACCAAATACTCAATATACGACATGCTCTAACGCTCACCATTTCGCTAACCATGACATTACATAATCGACTTCGAGTCTCCACTCGCCTTACGATCAAGTCCAAACCATTTCTAGCACCACCTATGCTAGTACCTAAGGCGTACCGGCGCCTCTACGGGCAAACCCTTTTCCTAGCGGTCGACACTCACCCAATGTGAATCACAATACAACCACCAGTCGCATTCATCATCAAAATCAATTCTAGTTTAGGATCGTACATCCGGTGTTCCACAAATTCTCAGGCTATCCTAACTACACAACTCGCATGATCTTGCCGATAACCATCTGATGCTATTCTCTCACTCCAAGGAGGAGTATTCTCATCAAGTCATCACCGTACGCCCGGTTTACACCTTCCCCTGTGTCACTCTGATGAACCTAATACTACCCTAGGTGTCTCATACTTGAGTACTCGCTAGAGTCTCACTCTAATCCACTCACCGTGGCAAAGCAACATCGTATGCTAAGTTTCCTCGATTTCCAGCACTATATTGTATCCTCAAGTCATCATCCCGCTCTTCGCTATCCGAGCCACTGACTGCCTAGCCGGCCAGCCTAAAGTCCACTAGTCCTAAGAAAGATCGATACTACGAGCAAACTGTGTGGCCGAGAACGTAGCCACCCGTACGCAGAGCTTTATGCAATAGCAAGAATACATCAGATGGACGCACCCAGTTACCGAGCTGCATTGACCAAACCGGGCCCAACCGCGCTGTACCATGACATGACACCAATTCGAGTCACCTCATAGGTGAGAATACCAATTCCCCATTACCGAAACCGAAAGGAACACACGAGAGTCATAAGGAACAAGCAACTGTCCCGAGAAATTTCACCCACAAGCTTCTGACTCTGACTTACGGGAGCGAACCTACGCGGTATACTTGAAGTCATGCCACTCATCCCTAGGGTTCTCACCGAGCACGAATCCTAGTCACATGCCCCGGCTTGGGTCACTAGCAGTGGCGAATTGAATCACAACCATTCATTCTCGCAACACGAAAGCAATTTACGAATCGGTGGTCCTTTAGGAAGTCAATGCACGACTTCCCTCCTTGGGAGCAAGGGCCTACCTCTCACATCCTTGGCGCACATGAACCATCCCGATTGGCGGACACCTCACGCTCTAGTCTACACTGACCTTGTCCAATCGCTAGTGACGACGTCACCAACCTACTACGCCTAGGTTATTGCATGCCTTATCATATCGTGATCGAAATTCCAAACTTCCATAGTCATTACTTAGTTCAAGCGAGACACTCACCTTGCCGTATCTTTTGACCACACGAGGTTGCCACCAAACTTACCTTCGGTTTCTACCCACACAGAAATTTTCGTGAAGACCACACTCGCCGCCATTGGCATTCTAAGGGCAGTAAATACCACACTGGGCTACATCTTCTATTCCGTACCAGTTTGTCAAGACGCGCTAAGAATCAATCCTTACATTGCTAAGGCTACCCTCGCGTATTCCGTCGACATGTCAATATAATCATGTTTCAATGTTACCCCACCTCGGTTGCCATTTTCAAGTCTCCACATGGCGTCATCACTATAAGCCTCGAATACATTTCCTAGTACATCCCGAAATCGAGTATCACTACACCCATCCTAGTCATTCTATGCCATTCGAGTATCACTCTTATAAGTACACAACTATCACCCTACCTTAGGGATCATACCACACATCTGTGCCGGTTTGGGATGCCATACCCGACACGTACTCTATACGACCAGCAATCTGGGATCATCACCTGATCCTCAACACAATCGTTACTATAATGCTACTGCCTCTTTTTACCGAACTTAATTAGTCTCCTAAGAACACCAAACACATCTCATGTAAAGTCCCAAAACCCGACAAGATTTCATCGTCCATACCTTTATCATTATAGGTGCGCTCTTCGAACGTCCCAATACCCACATTGCAATTACTCGGTGCTCGTAAAGACATTAGTCTACGAGCTTCTATCTATAGTGCACATTAACCATCAAACACCTCAAGGCATTACGACATTCGATCTTTATCCTCAATGACGCCACACAATTTGTCTTATGGGCACCTCAAATGCATACGAATACTCTCGCACCTAGCCATTACCTCGGCGGCCAAAACGAGCCTCAACACTTGGATACTAAGCCACGTACAAACCACAACTAATGCTACTAAGTGTTTTGACAGGATACAAGACGTCGCCTACAATCTATAAACTTCAAGATCTGCCTTTCTCAATCCTCAATAAATGTTCAACTATGGCAACTAAATTGCCTCACTATGTAAATATCCTATCATGTTCTAATCTACTCGTTAGCACGACTATATAGATCTTGGCAGGATATGGGACGTCGGGTATTGCCTATAAATACCAAGGCCTATACCACAAACGCCACGCGAGATCCTATTCCTCAATACCACATTATAACCAAAATATACTAAACCTAAGTCCTCGACCATGGGACCCAATACGTTCTTTCCACAGAATCATTACTTGCAAACGTCACTCAGTTATCTAACCTCCATACATGAATTATTCAACCCTTAAAGTTAGGTCGCGACGAATTCTACTCGCTGTTGCTACTACCAAGGTACTCTTATCACCAAAGTCATCACACGACACATCTCACACGAGGATCATGGCATTGCCACTATTAGCCTACACAACTTCACGTGTTCACCGAACTACCATCAATTGCGATATCACCCTAAGAATCAATTTTGTCTAATTACGTTACCGGCGTTAACTACCCGTAAGCGTCGCACCTAAGGGCGATATACCTTTCAATCACCAATCATTAGTGCCTAGTCGAGACACCCTAACCATCAATCTCTACCGTTGACTAGATGCAACTCATGCCGTCTGCCCAATGGGCGTCATTCCATTCTATCGACATCTAAAATGATTCTATGTCACCAAGAGTTTAACACAAGCACCTCACACTAACAACCACGGTGTCACCACTATTGGCTTGCATGGACACCCGTAAATCACTGCAATTCTAATCAGAAGCGCGGAAGCGATTAATAACTATCAACTTAGTCGCGTGCCACTTGACGCTCTTGGCACTAACTTACTTGTCGTGCTAACCTTTTTGACTTTACCGTCGAGGACACAAACTAAACCGACACCAAACTAGCATGACCGACCCAAACCACACCTACGTTGAAAGATCCAATACCGACCTCACCACGTCACTCCCGAAAGGAACCTTAAACTTAGAGCTCTGATACCATTTGTAACGCCCCGACCCGGATTTGTGGGTTACCCGTAGTTAACCCGGTCCGACCCGAGCGTTAGGTGTGAAGTGCAAATGAAACAACCTATATAATGTTGCTAGTCCAGTTTTACTTTAATTAACATTTCACTTGTTTAGCATGCGATTCCAGTTTCAAAATAAACTACGTGATGGACCCATGGGGAGCACCCCGAAGTCCAAACCTATAGAGTTACTAACGTAAAATAAAGAAAGTACTTATCTGTATAACGCTTTCAAAATACGAAATCGCTCCCAACCTGCCGTAACAAAACGAGGGTGTGAGCCAATGCTCAGTGGAAAATATACAAATGCATTATAGAATTGAACGGCAAAAAGGAGACTCTAAACTGTTACGCCTACTTGAATATGCAACTAGCTTGTGTGTATATATATATATATATATACCCGTACTTAATGCATGAAACAGTTTTACTTTCGAAAACTTTATTTATCCAGATTAATTTACCTTAATCTTATAAAAGACTTCCTTTTACTCATTTTAGCATATCTCGCTTTATTTAACCCACACGGTTCGACACTTGAAACCATTACATTTGATTTACGCGAAATCATTCCTTTACCGAAATCACCCGTTCATTTTATCCAACAGACTTTAGTATTTTCGTTGAAACCCCCACCCGTTCAACACACGTGACACCGTGTTATAAATTAGTCATTTAATTTTTGAGAACCTTTTCACAACACATTCTTGTGTTAATTATGGGTATAATCGCTTAGATTGCTTAGTCACCCATTTACCCACTTACTTCACCCTTTTCCTTACTTTATGGACACGAATCAATTTCACATTTACTTGTCCATTTTAACCTTTACCGGAACAATTATTAATTCATTCAAGTTAGGTTGTATTAACACATTTTACCACACAACCCATTTCTTGACATGCTCCTTATTCCTTTATCTTTTCTCGGAATCTTCCAAATACCGCATACTTTAACGGGCTCCACACCGCGGGCAATGCGCATCATATGCTCTGGTCAGTTGTTTTGGGTTTTTCACCCTAGGGCTCCAGGCCTTCCTTAATTATCTCGGTGTCATCCGAGTTTCTTTTAATGTGTTTTAACATTTTACAAATGTCCACATTACCCCACTTTTCCTTTTTACCCGGTCGAAGCCAAAACCCGGGGTTACACCCCAACATGTGTTACACTTTGAAATTTTACCATTTCATGTCCTTTATACTTAAATCTTGATTTTATTCCAAAAATCATATTCATTTAGGACCACTTTGTGTAATACATTTTCCAGCATTTTTATTTCATAAAAATGTTCCACTGTAAGTAAGATTACCATTTTACCCAATTGTTTCCAAAATCACCTTTTACTCCATTTTCACAAATGTTAATTTCCTACAAAACACTATTAAGTTACCCACCCTAACTTCTTAAGTGTTTTAACACCTTAACACCCTTTTTTAACCTTGGAGTAATATTCTTTTTCGTTCTAGAAATTCATCATACTAGCAAAAATACATTTTTTAAGCATAAAAGACATTTAATTTCTTTAAACTCACAAAATTTCCATTTTTCATAAAATCTTCATTTTTGCAAGAAACTTTAAAACATTATTTCACCAATATTTAAAAGGCCAATCATCATTTCCAAACATTTTAACACCAATCTTTCTAGAAAATACACAATTTTCATAAAATACCAAGTTTTAATATTTCAAAACTTTGAAATATTTATTCATTCTCTACTTTCAACAAAATAACACTTTACCAACATTTTTATCTCATAAAAATGTGTATTATTTTCTACACATTAATTACATCATTTAATCAAATGCACCCTACTCATATAATCTAACTACATGACTACAAATATGCAAAATAGAGTCTTATACTAAGAGTAAGGTTTTCCGACCTCTAAGGGCTCCAATGGTGGTAGAAATGTTGGTGTAGGAGGAGCAACCCCCACCTCCAAAGCTGACTTCAAGGGGTTACCAAATGCATCCTCCAAATGCTCCAAAATGTGCTCCTTCCAAGCTTTCAAGCAAGCCCCACTTCAAACTCCATGAAAATCCATCTTCATCTTCTCCAAAAATCCCCCAACACTTCTCCAAAATTCGTTGCTCTACCTCAACAATGGTGGAAATGTGTATTGTAGGCTTGAACGTGGTGGAATGCTACATAAAATGGTGGTGGAATGGTGGTTTGTGGTGGGAGGAGGTGGAAGACCATGCACCTCTCTCTCTCTTTCTTCTTCCATTTTCCTACAAATAACCCCAAAATAAACCAAACAATTCCTTATAAAATCCTTCCAAAGGCCCAAAATCCCGTTTTGCCCCTTCTGGACTGACCCGAGCTCGACAACTCAAAGATCCAATGGCCAAAATCGTGACAGCGCACAAGGGCAAACTGGACTAAACAATTTCGATTTACGTCGTTCGAACAACAAGCGCAAGTCGTTCGAACGACTTCTCCATCTCGTTCGATGTTTGGTTCGCGTGGCCCTTCGCACGACCTGCCACTGTAAAGCAATGGCATGTCGTTCGAAGCCCTGCTTCTCGCGACATCCATCTCGCTACTAACGACACGGGGTTGTCGTTCGAACGACCCCTTACAGTCGTTCGAACGACCCCTATTCCATAATCTTATTTATTTATTTATTCAATTTGACCCAAAAATTCTCATATAATCATCTTCAACTCCTCTTCAGAATAATTCATATATAATTTAATTGAAAGTTGAAACAGGATATTACACTCTGAGGCATAGATCTGTTCAGATGGGCCACCAATCTCGTCTATACTGTTGCTTCCCTTGTGCGACCATCCCCGACGGGTTCTGACCTCTATCAGAGCCCTGGTGTTCTTGGGCCAAGTTAGTATTGTTGCTCCCTTTGTGTTGCATCAAGATTTAGCTCGGGTTTCTCAAGCTACCGAGGTAAAGTCCAAAAATACCCTCATTCTTTTAATTACCATTCAACCCTAGAATTTCACGCCCTTGCAAACACCCCAAATAACTATTACAAAGTCAAAATTATGAACAATACACCCCAAACTTTCACCATAATCACTCAACCCACCCCCTTACTCCTGAAAATTAGAGCCCCTCTCAACTTTTGAAATAACATTTCAACCTCCCAACTTTATGAAATTCACGATTCAGCGCCTAAATATTCCTAAACCTCCAACTCGAGACTAACTCCATTTCTCGACACCTGCTCCCCTTTCGATTTGACATGGTACGACAATGGTGATCTTGAGAATGACATGGGCATGGGGGCTTGCTTGGAATTTGAGCAATTGAGTTGTACCGCCATCGAGGAACTCCAAGCTCGGCTTGACTGTCAGGCTCGCGTGGGTGAGTCTCTTTAAAGGGTGTTCCGGGATTTCCAGTTCAACGTCATCTCCGTTGGGGTTTATGAAGAATGTCACTGCGTCTTGGATCAGTGCCGTGCGGAGTTCCTTGAGATGGAAGCGACACGTGATTATTGGGTGCATGTTTGGGCTGATATTTCGACGATTTGATCGCAAGCGTGGTACACTCTACGTCCGACGTCGTTTTTGTGTACGACAATGGTTCTCACCACTACCTTATCATGCATGGTGATGACTTCCTTGAGGATGCAGAGGAGCCGTTGGAGGACGGTATGAATCTCAAGTTCTTTTCTTGTGATTTTGTTCCCATTTTTTAGGTGGGCTACTGAACTACTTGTACGCGATTTCGAGATTTGGAGGCTTTTGAGTTTGGGGAATTCTTTCTCATCTTCAAGAAAGAAGAGGTTGAGTTTTGTACCAGAGACTTCTTCGATATCTTTTTGGAGAAGGGGTAAATGACACACATTTTCTTGGAGTGAGTGTGTGTGTGTGTGGGGGGGGGGGGGGGTCATATGGGATTGCAGGTGTCTTCCCACTTTTTGGGAATGGATGTGTGATTTTGCTATTAGGTGGATCCGGTTTGGGATGCATACGAGTCCCGTTCTGGCGAGGTATTTTGGCGTTCGGAGCAGAAGTTGTTTGTTACGCAAACCTCGATCATCATTAGGCATCATTGGCCCTTTCCGCGAAGTTGGTGTGTTGATTTCCGTTGAGGCAAAGTTCGGGCCCGAGTTCTTGCCCGTCGAACATGGTTGGGCTTTATGACTACTCCTCATTTCCTCTGGCTATATGCGAGTCGTTTCCGAGGACGGCTTCCGTCTCAAGTGGGGGAGTCCACTGATGATCGTTTTATTCCCTTGTCGTCGACCTCCACCGCTTGGGACGAGCTTTCCTTAGTAATATAGGTTGAAGGTAATATTCTAGTGAGCCCTCTTTACCTCTTAGGATTATCTTGACTAGCAAGATAATGTGCTCTATAACCAAGGCCCTTGACCTCCCATTGTGATCACTACTATAACATGAATGAGAATTAGATAGAGAAATTAGGCAATTTGCCTCCAAATAAATATTTCATCAATTATGTTCTAAAAGGGACAGTATATTACTTTATAAATTGGCTTTCATTTGAAACGTTTTTTGATCATTACAAATGGAAATCTTAAAAAAAAACACGGATGTTCCACACCAGAGCCGGATTGAAATTTGATAATTAAAATATTTCCTCTTCTTAGTTGAAGCTTAGCTCAGACCCTGAATGAGGCTTGGGTGTTGATTGTGGTTTGTGTGGCATTGACAAGCGGAGGTGGTCAGATTAAGTTGGGAGGTGAGGGGAGAAGGGGAATGTTGCACTTGCGATAGGCCGATAGTGGTTTAAGGGATGATGATGTCGGTGTTAAGGTTGATGAAGGCAATGGAGAAGAGGCGTTCAATATTTTGGGTATGTTGGGGTTAGATGATGGACCTCATGGTAGTAGGAGACTCAGGTGATGGGTTGGTTGTGCTAGTATATATATATATATATATATATATATATATATATTAATCTATATTGGAGTATATTTATATACAAGTACAAAATGTATAATTGGTACATAATCAGAGAGTTGAATAAGATATTATGATGTTTGACAACAGTTTAATTTAATCAGATATTTTGGTTCTATTGGCATTGTATATGCACAGATGGATTAGAGGTTTGAAGAATGGCAATCCATAAATTGATATTTGACCTCTGTCCGATCTAAAAATTTGGAAATTTTATGTATATATACGTGTTTGTGATGTATTACATATATCTACCGGTAAATTTCCGTTCCCACGGTACTAGCTGTACTTATGTCCAATTACTCTGTGTCTATAATAGTTATCCAAGTAGCCAAATAATCTGTGCCTACGATGAGCTGTCCGTGCCTATGGCATTATCCATGATTGTGGATTCGACGAATTACTCATCTTTATTGTGGATAACTTGTCTTTATACAATGCTTATGTCACTTGTACCCATGACACTACGCCTGCTTAATGTGGATTACCTGTGTCTAGGACATTATCTATCTACTATAAGTATTGAATCGCGAGTCAACTAAAGGGTGAAAGATACTTGGCTCGGCTTGACTCGCGGAGTTTTCACCAAAACAAGGGAAATCATGGTAACTCGTTGATGAAACTCCAATTTAATTTAAATTGTTGAAACATATAGATCGATCAAGAATCTTACATTCTAAGCATACAAATTCCTTTAAATCAAACTTTGATTGCATTGAATCTTGCGTAACTCTCATTGATCTCACATCTTGCAACTTCGATGAAATTGCACAGCATAACGTCGTTGTGATAACACTTTGTGACAACCTCTCTTTCTTTGGAAGCTTTAAGATAGTGTGAGTTCTCTCCATTATCGTGAACCAGTGAAGGGTTGCGTGGTTCAATTTTTTTTCTTCAAATTTTTGTGAAAAGAAAGGGTTTCAGAGTTTTTTTCTTCAATCTTCATGTTGATAAATAGTTGAGAGAATAATAACACTCCACAAATCCTCTTTTTATGTGCGTGAAAAAATGAGATGGTTGGTATTGACTTTCCACTTTCAGGACTCACAAGTCTTCATTAATATCCTCACAAAACATGGTAAACAAGACTATTAGTCTGATTAGTTTATATATAAGATTATATTAGTTAATATATCATGTTTTCGGTTGATAGAGGGAGAGGGGATTGACGTCGGTGGGAGAGGGAGAGGGAGAGGGAGAGGGAGAGGGAGATATGCAATAGCCATCTCATTTGTATGTTTCAACCTCATTGTCATCGTGTTCCTCTTAAAAAACAGCAGAAAATTTGTATCCACGTAAATTTTCAAATCGAGAGTCAATTTGGAGCAAATGGAAACCTAACAATAGTTTAATTGGAAATATAAAACAAAAAAATGACTAAAGAGTAATAACATGTAAAAAAGTGTTGTGTTTTTTTTTTCTTCTTTTCAATAGATTGTTATAAAGCCTAAAATATTGTACTCTTTTGTATGTTTGCAATGGAGATTTTCTTACTTACTAATGGGGCAAGACATGAATGGCATTTTGCATGAGTTTTTCTTTTTTGGCTGGAAAGCAAATGAAAACATGCTTTTTGTAAAAAAAGGAACTTAGATAGGTGCATGAGTTTCAACAAGGTTCTTTTTGGGTAGTGGACATGGAGATTTGAGTTGAAGAGGTAAGCTTGTGGAGGAGAGTGCTATTGGATAGCTTTTGCCTTATGAAGAATGGTTTGGCAATCTAATGCAATGAGGAGCCCGCGTGGGGTGGGTTTATGGAGTTTGATTAGGGGGGGGGGGGAGGGGGGACTCGTTTGGATCTCACACTTCATTTTATGTTTGTGATGATCATAAGGTAAGCTTTTGGGTAGACAAAAGATGTGGAGGCTTTTGTTTTCTTGTGGCCTTTTTAACATTGCGGAAAGATGAGAGAGGCTGCAACATGGTGGACCTAAGAAGCATGGACAACGTTACCTGGAACGTGGGTCGTTCCGGTACGTGGTACGGGAACGGGAACGGGTACGTGGTACAGTTATGTATAAGTTGAATTTTTTCTTCCACATTCTGAAAAGTCTAATAAAGTTTGGATTACAAGAAAAATGTGTTGAGATTTGGGAATTTTTTGGGACTTCCAATGAAATTATGTAAAGTTTGACGGTTATTTATAATTATTTAATAACCATAAATTTTTTAATATTTTAAAGTCTCACGTAAAATATAAATTCTATAATATAAACAATGTTTCTTACCCTGCAAAACAAACATAAATAAGTATCGGTTCTTAAAAAAATGTTTTATTTTTGTTAGTGAAAGAGGTATTATCTCCTCAACTCCAAACACAATAAAGTTGTTGGACCCCAATCATAACGAAAAAGTATGTCACTTCAACTGTTTTTGGGTGCTGTGTCACTTTAATAGCCACTTAATTACAATACCCACAGACACATGTTCCTGTACATGTTTTGTTTCAATTTCAACAAGTTAACCTCAATACGTGAGCCCTACACACACTTCCCCATCACCCCCAAAAAAATCCACTCACGTCTAATTAGGGTTTGCGAAACCGACTCAGCTTTTACTGTTAACTCGTGCAACACAGAGAGAACCGCACTACATGTTTTGTTTCAATTTCAACAAGTTAACCTCAATACGTGAGCCCTACACACACTTCCCCATCACCCCCCAAAAAACCCACTCACGTCTAATTAGGGTTTGCGAAACCGACTCAGCTTTTAGTGTTAACTCGTGCAACACAGAGAGAACCGCACAGGGATTTTTCAGAACGACGACGTAATGACAGAGAAGGAGCTGCAATGGCTTTTGAAAGAGACAACAAATGTTTCAATTTTTATTGACGACTTTCATGACGGCGAAGATGCATTTCTTAATTCATCCCTCTGACTGGACGCACTTTCGATAGTCCATTCTAGACTTCATTTGTTCGTCTTAGGGGTGGAAGCGGTACGGGTTTTTACCGTACCCTATCGTACCGTTTTGGTCCCCAAAAAAATGGTTTTAGTTTCATATTTTTGTATACCGAAAACCGAAATCGAAAATACTGCAAAAAAATTGGTTTGTTTTGGTTTGTAGAAAAAAAACCAATTACCGAATGTACCGTACCGAATGTACCGTACCAAATTCACCTACTAATTAACCGACTTGAAAAACCAAAAATACCGACTTAAGAAACTAAAAGAATAAACATGTGCTTTAAAAAAAATTAAAATTTAGGAATTTATCAAAACACTTCATTTTTTAACCCATCTCAACCATTCATTCACATTGATATAAAAGCTCTCCTAACTCCCAAACCCTAACCTAACCATTCATTTGCTTCCCTTGTTCAGACTTTCCAAACGGCACAAGCTCCCTTCTCCGATCTCCCTCCTCGGTATGTTCCTCCTCCTCCTCCTCCCTCCTCCTTCGATCTCCCATTTCCCTCCTCATTTTGTTCTTCCCCACACAGCACACACACACACACACACACCACACCACACCACAACAACATACACGCACACACACCACACCACAGCATCATACACACGCACACAGCACATACACACAGCAGAGTACACCCCCCAACATTATTGTTAAACCATTTCTATACAAACTTTAAGATTTACGATGTAAGTGTGGGATTTAACCATTTTTGTATCTATGTATGTATGTATCTGGTAATCTAAAGGTGAGGCCTATATATATATATATATATATTTTTTTTTTTTTTTTTCTAGGCGTTTTGAGCGCTTTAGCTCACCATTGTTTGCTGAATCTACTATTTAATCAATTTGCTGTTGTTAATCGTGAAGGATATGGTTTCTTCATCGAAGTCGACCACAAAATTCGCAAAAGAAGAAGACAACATAGAAGAAAGCCCCAAAACAGATTCCAAGAGAAAGCAAACTCCTGGCACAGGCAAAGACAAAGTAAATAGTTTGAACCACCCTTTTAAAATTCATATTTCATTCTAGAATATTTGGATTCCTCTGAGTTTTACATATCAAATATATGTGGGTTTGATTTTTTTTCTTCGGTAAATCAGTATGTTTATATATATATATATATATATATATATATATATGTGAGTATGTATGTATCTGGTTATCTAAAGGTGAGGCCATTTCAAATATATATATATATACAGTCCGGTTCTAAAACGGATGTGAAGAGCAGGTGACTAAACAAAAGCTAAAGTGGGTTGAAAAGTCAATAACCTTAATACTTTCTCTCTCTCTACTTGCTGTAGCCGCACTAACAAAGAGTGGGAAGTCCATTCCAAAATTTTTGCTCTCTCCTCACCTGTTTTGAGACCCATTTCACATGTTGTTCCAAAATTTTAGCTCTCTCTCCTTCTCACCTGTTTTGAGACCCATTGTGTGGTTTTTCATTTTTTTTCTTCTTACCAAAAATAATAAAAATAATAATGAACGAAAATGTTATTTTTTTAAAAAGAAAAAAATTTATCACCCCAAATATTTTTTTCCTTGCCAAAATTACTATGTTTTACCTTCATGTTCTTTTAAAAAAACTACCAAAAATTCATATGTTTTTTGTCATACATTTTTTTTGAAAAGAAAATATATGACGCTGGCATTTTGAGATTTTATTCATCGAACTTCAAAATCAAGTCATCGAAATTTAAATGCATTCATCCAACTTCAAAATCAAGTCATCGAAATTCAAATACATTCATCCAACTTCAAAATCAAGTCATCGAGATTTAAATACGTTCATCCAACTTCAAAATCAAGTCATTCAAATTCAAATACATTCATCCAACTTCAAAATCAAACCATCCAAATTCAATCCTTCTTGCATCCAACCCTACTTCATCCAAAATTACAACGATATTCCTGAAAGGGAAGACAAATGGGTAAGATAAGTATTTAAATTGTTCAATATTCAACTTTTTAAATAACTAGGTAAAAAAATGCAATCACTTGCAGAATGATAATTATCATCAAAAAAATAATTATCATCATCTAAGATTTCGTTCGAGTCTTTTTGACGTGATGAATACCTGCAAATACATGCGGAGTTAATTTGAACATTTCAATTATAATTAATTAAATAAATGAAATATAAATAAGTCACTTATCGAGTAGTTAACATTGGACAATTTCTTTTATCACGTGACTGGCCAACCAAACCGCATCCACGACACTTCCTTGCTTTTGAACTTTTGCCCTTCCCCAATGCTTTCTCCTTACCACGTTTGAGCCTTTTACCACACACCCTTTTGCCTACACTTGGCTTGGTTCGATGTAGTAATTGCTACTCACATTTCCCGAAGCGACCATACTAGGTACCTCATTTCTTGATACGACTTGGGCCCCCACAATTTGACTTAAATTATCACGCACACTTTTCATCCCATCAGTACATGTCTTTGTTGCTTCTTGGCGAGTAAGGACCGTTTCAACCATATCTACCGCCGTTTGAATTACTTGGGCCCTCTTTACTAGATACGACTTATCATCAACAATTTCACCACCACTTTTATCCACAACCACCTCGGATTTTGCCGCTTGAGTCCACCTACTCAAAATGTATTGATCCGATAATTTTTCATAATCAAGCATTTTGTGCAAGTACCCTAAAACATGTCTACATGGGATTTCCGAGGACTCAAATTTTTTATAAGTACAAGAAGCGAAATCCAATGCTATGTCCTATTTAGTTACCTGCAACGGTGATTTTTGAATCTTATACAAATGATGGCTTTCATCCTCCTGAACAAGCTCAAATTTATATGTGAAGCTCTAACAAATTTCATTTTCAAATTCACTGAACATTTCATTTGTGTAGACATCAACAATATGAAGCAAACAATCATGGACGATTTTCAACTTAGGATTCTCAACCAAATCTTTGTGATCCGCCTTTAATTCTTCATGGCGTTGACGCATAAGGCCCCTATCAAATTGGGTCATAAATTCAACCACTGAATTATTTTTTGAAACATACTTTTTGAAAAATGCGTGGGAGCTCTCCACACTAGGCTAAAGAGACCAGGTAAGAAAGTTGCACATAAGACCACTCTTAGTGATAGTGACGTTGAGTCGGTGGATTGCGGGGATGAATCACCACATGAATCTAACTTCACTGCGTTCATGGCTAGTCACGTGAGTACTTCTAGTTTGTACCATGTCGATGAGGGCATTTCTTAACGTGAGTGCCTCAACGATGTTTCGAATAATTATGGAGAGTGAGAGTGAGGAAGAAAATTTGAGTGAGGGAGAAGGTGGACTCCAAAAGGCCTTTAGTGATCTTTACATCGAGACTTTAAAAATGAAAAATCTTAATAAAGACTTGCCTTTTAGGGTGTGTGATTTAGAGAGAAAAGTGATTGTTTTGAGAAAGTGTGAGGCATCGGTGAGTCAACTCGAGAAGGTGAAAGTTTCTTTGTGTGAGATGTTGATTGTTGTAGGTTAGGAGAAGACCAATTTGAACAACACTGTGGCTAGTCTTACGAGAGATCTTCAAGCGTCATTGGAGACTCATGAGAAACTTGAAGCCCGTGTATCCCAACTCGAGATTGATCTCGAACGTGATCGGGAGGTCAAGGTCACTTTAGAGATCACATCTAAGAAGGTTGGAAAGAAGCTCCTCGGTCCGGCGTTAGGTAACGTTGAGATGCAAGGAATAGGTTATGATGGTGCAACCACTTCCCATGTCGCACCCGAGTTGGCTTTCGAGTTTGTGATGGATCCATATGGCCCTCGTCTGAACCTACCTAGGAGACCAAACCCACCTAGGAGAGCTCGTCGTCCTAGACATTTTGAGCAAGGTAGACCTAAGCCCATTTATGTTTGTTCCCATTGCAAACAAAGAGGTCACCTTAGGGAGCTTTGTTTTAAGTTAGGGAGAGTTTCTCACATGCGTGTTCCCCGGTTTGCTCCCACTCGAGTTCCTACACATGTTCCCGCACGCACTCCCATATGTGTTACTCCACATGCTCCCGCACATCACCGTAGAGATTTTGAGAATTTTCGAGAGCTAGTAGAGTATTTAGTCAAGACTTCACAAAGTTTGATTGAGAAATTTCAAAGGATGTCGTCCTTTGGAGAACTCTGGGTCTAATGATTGAGGTCAAGATGTGTTTCTAGTATAGGGCCTTTATCATGATCAGATTGTATTATCATTGTATTGATATGTTTTTCTTTTTCATATATTTTGAAAAATTTCAAAAGGAGTTTATGTTTTTATGAAAAAAGATTTTTTGCGTTTAAGAAAAAGTTTGAAAAATTGAAAAAGATTTTATTTTGATAATTTTTTTCGAAAAAGACGAATATTTTTGTATTTTCGATTTTTCACCGTATATGGATGAACATTTAAGATATTCGGATCACCCCGTACATTACATCCATTCACGTGGTTTTTCATAGTGCTTTGAGACATGGCTTTGTTTCGTTAGTGTGCTTTATAATGTGTGGATATCATTACGTTGATCATTGATGATTACTATCTATATGTTTGACTCCTTGTCATCTTTATTGCACGTGCGCACAGACTTTATGAATATCGTGCTTACTTGTCATGTGTCGAATACGATGTTCTCATTTCAATTATGCTTAATAACGAACCAAATGTAAAAAGAGATAAGTTGTGCATGTAAGAACCATTGCCCGGATTTCATTTCTTTTCCGGAAAATATTTTTATATGTTAAGCAATGGAAAGTAGCTATGAAAGAACAAAATTGTCCTTGTGTTAAAAGCCACCATTTGCAAAAAGAGCCTAAAAAAGATTAACGGCACACAAAAACAGAAGTGCCATTGCCATTTAGTTTAAATTCATTGATGCTTCGCTACACATGAGCATTATGATTTCTTCAAAATATTTGAGAGTGGATTCTTATCTATGAGAGATTTTGAGGAGTTAAAAAGTTGAAGATCAATTGGTTTGCACAACAGACTTTCTTGAAAAGCATTAAATAGTTTGTCGTTATTGGTTTGAGAATCATTTAAATTCATGGTATATTGATTACGTTGAGTCAATTTCATTTGAGTTCACAATTTTACACCTAAGGTAGACTTTGAGTTCTTTCTTTAGAAGTGTCTCATGACTTCGTGCCACTATGTTATGAACGTTTATGTTGATTTGTTTATGGAAAATGTTCACACAATTACATTTCGTTTTCCCGATTCGAATGTTTTAGTGTTATTCCATGGTGACTATATATTTTTATACCTATATGTACTCTTTAATACTTGGAAAATATTGAAAGCTTCAAAAATAGAAGGTGGACAACATATGCCTTTTGAAATTATCATTACATATGCTTTTATTGATTATCTTTGTGATGATATCTTGCTTCTTCATGTGATGCTTATTATTCATGTTTAGATTCTACTCCTTTGTCTATCACGGACAAAAAGGGGAGAACAAATTGAGGAGGAGTTTTTTTTTTTTTTTAAAACTCGTATGCATCACGGTATTTTTTTGTCTCATGTGTGTAGGTCTTTCCGCCTTGATGATGATTTCGTGGACTGCACAAAATGACTTTTCAGTAGAAGACTTGTATAAGAATGCATTTTCGTTTCTTAATTTAGGAGGGTATATATTGTATTAGTCTTTCGGGGTCAATTTGGCTTCGGTTTGTGTTTTGTATCGGAATAGCCAAAGGGGGAGATTTGTAAGAGCAAGTTTTATAATTGCTTAATGTAATTTTATTTTGGCTTATCCCGTTGCACATATACTGCACTTACATGACTACTTCTACGGATTTGAAGACAAAGCTGAAGACTTTTGGAAGATCGAAGGATCGTTAGTCTCAACACATTCAGAAGAGTTGTGGTTGCTTTGGTAAAGCATTGAAATTTTCAGGGTTTTTTTTATATTTTTAAGAGTTTGTATTTCCAAATGATATAAAATATGTTTTAAAGGAAAATTTGGAAAACTCGCGAGGTTGTTCGAACGAGATAGCAATATCGTTCGAACGAGATACACGAGCTCGTTAGAACGAGGTTCCCACGATCGAACGAAATCGATTTTTCGTCCTTATCTGAAATGCCGTTCGATAGGTCGTTGGAAGCTGGTTCGAATGAAAGCGGGTATGTCGTTTGAACGAGGTACATTGCCATTCGAACAAGCGCGTGGAAAGTTATTTTTTAATGAAATCTAATCCAAATCTCTTGTGTTTATCCTTTTTCAACCAACTTCCTTAATAAATGGATTAAAGTTTAAAAGAACTCTTTTATAAGTTTTTCCACATATTTTAGAGTTTCATTTGTGATCAAACTCTTCCAAATATCTTCCAATAGAGATCACTTTATTAAATCAAGAAGAACACTTTCATTGTTCAAAGACCTTGTAGAGTCATCTCTACTGCTGATTTATGGAGCAGAGGCTCCACTGCTGAAGAAGAAAGCTAATCGGTGGATACCGAGGGAAGAGTGTGCCTTTCTTTAGAAGATTTGAAGAAATGCGCATCATACTTAGAAGAGCTAAGTAATTTGTAAGTCGATTGAGTTTGTATAGTGTTGAATAAAAGGTTTTAGTTTTTAGGGATTTTTTCAATTTGCATGCTTGGTTTGTTGAATTTATTTTGGACCACATCTTTGTATGCACACTAAATTAAATCAAAGATAAAATTTGGTAAAATTGAATTTGTGTGTGGTTGACTAATATACGAATCATTCCATAGACACCCCGTATTTTTAGAGATTGAGAAAATAATGTGATGGTGCAAACATAAAAAATTGGATCTAAAGAAGAGAGAAGAAAAACATAGCCGCATGCACACTAAATAAATCAAAGATAAAATTTGGTAAAATGGAATTTGTGTGATGTTGACTAATATATGAATCATTTCATAGAATCCTCGCATTCTCAGAGAGAGTGAGAGAGAGTGAGAAAATAATGTGATGGTGCAAACATAAAAAATTGGATCCAAAGAAGAGAAGAAAAACACAACACAAACATAGATTTTTATTAAAAAACCAAAGATTAGTGAGATCTTTATTACATCATTGCGTATTTATACTAGTAGTAATCATACTCTAACTAGGAGAGCATTAAAAGATTAAGATACCCTTCACTTACTCTAATATTTCCTAAAGAGGACGAAGCCCCTTTTAGTACAATTAATACTAACAATTAACAAAACTAAACAATACAGCCAATCTACGCCATTATCTACTTCATTCTTCCCTCCTATGATGTTCGTCCTCGAACTTGAAGTTGGAGCCGAGTGCCAAAATTCCAAAAATATGCCAGCCGGGAAGAAGGGAAAAAGTATGGTATCCAAAAAATAATTTTGTCCAAAATTTAAGAGGGCCCAAAATTTTTATAAAAAAAAATTAGGTCAAATCAGATTTTTTTTTCTTCACAAATCTAAGCTCCCATTTCATTTAGCTAACACCTGGCCTTAAGTTAAAGGCCATTTCCCCTTTTTTCTTTGAACTACATTGAGGACCCAACTTACATTTGAAAGTGAGGTCCAAGTCCATGTTAGCTGTGTACGAAATAAGGAAGCATACTCTCAAGTCAGTTGATCATTGAACGTGTTGTTTCCTCCTCTCGTTGGTCTTCTCTCTTCATTGATCTTCCTCGATCTCTCGCTCTTTTTTGTCTCTCCGAGGTCGGTTGAAACCACCACCACCGAGGTCGAACAATAGTCTAGGGTTGTGAAACCCTTGGATGCCTCCTCCTGGGCCAGACTATATGGACATGATTGTAGGTCGCCTCAAAGAATGGAATCCATTTGATTTGGTAATTTGGACTCTTCCTTCCTCCATTCTCTTCTTATTTTCCTTCTTTCTCTTCATTTTTTTCCTAGGGTTCTACTGGGTTTGTGGTTTGGGGATTTCACTCCCCTCTTCTTCTTTTTTCGCTTCTTTATCACGGGCCTAGGGCTTCGAATTCCTTTTCTTTTCATTTTGAGGAGTTTTGTTGGTTTGGGCAGCAGAAGGTTCTGCTTATGGATTAGATTGGGGTAGTTTTTGAACATCAGAATTAGGGTTTAAGATTGGAGTAAGGTTTGAATGGGTGGGGGTATTAGTGGAAAAGATGAGAAACCCTCAAATCTTGACAAGATTAGGGCTAGGGTTCCTTCGATGGTCGCTATTCGATCTTCAGAATTGGAGTTTTGATTTGTCTTCTTGGGAGCCATTGATGGAAATGCAATGGGAGGACACACACCCCCGCACATAGGAGCTCACCTTACCAATTTTACGCAAACACCAAAATTTGGATCCAAAGAAGAGACAAAGCACAAGTACAATTTTGAAATTTTATTAAGAAGCCAAAGATTATTGAGATTTCTTTTACATCATTACCTATTTATACTAGTAGTAATCCTATTCCAACTAGGAAAGCATTAAAAGAAAGACTAAGATATCCTTCACTTACTCTAATATTTCCTTCGTAAAGAGGACTAAACCCCTTCTATTACATTTAATACTAACAATTAACAAAACTAAACAATAAAGCCTATCTACATCATGTGATATTTAATGCTTGTCTGTTGGGTGATGCCGAAGACGGTGGAGGAGCTTCATTTTTAATGTAGAGGTTTTGAGTAGTCAAAAGGAAGGATTCTTAAGTTGTGGGGAACATTGCCATGATGTATTTTCTTTTCTGGTTTGGAAAGAACGGGATATGAGGTTCTTTGAAGGCAAGAAGATGTCATACCGGACTCTTGCTTGAGACATTGTGGAGGGGGAGTGCTTATTTTGAGATACTAGAATTTTTTTTTGCCTTTGGGGCTTTTTCAAAGACCGCGCTTTGTATATATTACTTATATACATGTTTTCCCTTTTGCAATTTCCTTTTGTATAAATATATACTTATTTTATATATTTAAGAAAAAAGGTTTGAATGACCCACTTTTGTTATAATATACTTATTTGGAAAAAAGAGATATGACGTGACATTTTCTTGTTTTATTGACTTTATCAAGACTATTAGTTTTGTTTGAACTTTTCGTTAAGGATTTGGTTGGATTGAATGCATATCGTTGGTGTTGCATTATTGCCTTGAATTTTTTGTTTTGATGACAATTTTTCTTTTAAGTTCTCGCGTGGGATATTGATATGAAATAATAGGAGGTGTTAATGAACAAAATCAAGCATTGGATGTGGTAAAGATTACTTATGAATGGTGAGGATACTAAGAACCATAGAAATTGAATGCGGGATAAAAAAATGTCGTACCTAGTGTACAAGGCTCCCGCTTAACTGCAGGTCCGGGAGAAGCGGATGACCTTACCCCCATATATGGAGAGGCTGCTCCCATGTCTCGAACCCAAGACCAACTGTTGCTTGGGTGAAGAAATTGAATGCGAGATACTTATGAAAGATTTTAACTTCAAAAGGAGATGAAATAGAAGTGTCTAAAAGATAAATTTCGAAAAGTAAATCACATCCTAATGAAAGGATAAAAATTTGAAAGATTGAGGGGTTAAATTTTCATAAGACCGAATTTCCAGACTTAAAGGAGGATAGAAATCTATAATGAGATATTTTAGCAATTGAAAATCTTTAGAATCATAAAAGACAATCCGGGGAAGTTGAATGAGAATTTTTCTTGGGGGTGGGTGGGTGGGGGTGTGTCCTAGATGAATCTTCAAGCGATCAAATTTGAAGTATGAATTAGTAAAAGTTGAAAATTTAAAATGTGCATTCTTTTGAGAGAAGCAATAATATGTACCTTTTTCAGTCCGCATTAATGAGTTTAAACAGGCTGTTTGGCGGTTTTTAATTGAATTTTGATTATTTTTGAATTAATTATTGAATTAAATTTGGATTTCCATGCACACATGAGATTCAATTAATATATGCATAAATTAAAACCAACCACAAGTCACAATAACATAATGCGGAAACCCAAACGAGGAAAACCACGAGTGACCTTAGTCTAAATTCTCATTAAAATTGTTCAAAGGATTTACAAGGCTCCAAGACTCTACTTACTTTAATGAATGGACTCACTCAAGTCCCCTTTGTAATCTTGACACGAAAACTTGATTATAGACATTGTAGAATCCACCACGACTTCACACCACGTCCATGCCTCTCTATCCCCGATGTTTTTGGTCATCAACCGCTTGTGGAGTCCACTGCACTTGGTTATTAGTCTTCTTTGATTTGGTATTCAAGATATCATTAAAGTTGAAGAAACATGTTGTTGGATCCCAAAAATACATTTAAAGAGGCTCTCAAAGTGTTGTTTTGTTGTGAAAAGAGGCCGTTTAAACGAATTAGTGTAATTGTGGTTTGTGTGTCGTGTAGAGACATTGTTTAAAGCAACTAAAAGGCCTCACCTCCACGACATCTTGTTCAAATGACCTTTGTATGTCGGGCGAACGACCTCAAGGTTATTCAGACGACTTACATACGAGCTACTTATGACTTTGAATTTTTTTTATGTCATAAGTAGATCGTATGAACAAGCTACGTATGAGGCTACAAGTCGTATATACTAGGTCAGTCTCCTTTGCACGAGCAGATAGATTGTAAGTACGAGCTCAGGCTCGTTTAAACAGGATGTCAGTTTTTCTAACTTTTATTATATGCAGAAAAACTCATTGTAAACTAATAAAAAGCCTTATCAAACATTACCATACACTTGTTTAGCTTCTTAAATTAATTCTTCCAACTTCTCAAGAAATATCTCATCAAATTTAAACGAAGAGTCAATTATTTTTGGCTTCTTACCATGTTTCATTGGATCGAGTGTGATGACGTGGAGGGCTAGAATATGGTATAAGGACAATGTAAGAGGCCAAATTAACCTACATGTTGTGTTTTGACCAGCCGGAATAAATTTAACAAAGTTGTCCTTACAAAATTCGAAAACTATTTAAAAAAAAAGATCCGATTGAAATATAAGGAAATCTTATGGAGTCAGGAGGGGAATGTGGAATTCTAATTTATACTCCTCTCCCAAATTAGGAGTCGCAAATTATGAGTCCTACTTATCAAGGTCCCCGGTTTTCAAGTTATAATTTTGAACGTTGATTGTGTTAAAGTCAAATTTTGTCTAGAGTTTTGACTTTCAAACGTGGAATCTTAGTTTGAGATGGAGGGAGTACTTGCAATGCAAAGTTGAGGAAGATTTCTATTTGTAATGACTTTCTTATAAATTTCTTCCTTGGCGAAAAAAAATCTATTGTTCTCATAGCTAATTTTAGCAATTATCTTCTTCTGTAGACTACGACGACTACTACAACTGCATTAAATGGTTGTCAGGTTATTGATCCTGTTCAGCAGCCTTCCTCTGTTGCTCTTAGTGTTCCTCCTCCCTTCAGTGGTTCTATGAGCAGGAGAAGTAATGGAGGGCGAGGTGGTCGTTGTAGTAGGAAACGGTCTCACCAGCCCACTAGTTTGTCTAAGCCTGATGGAGAGCCTGGTCCGGAAGAATCCAATTTTAAGACTTCAGGGTCTAGGAGGGGAAAAACTGCAAAAAAAGTCACTGAGGATGACCTGACACCTGAGGAGAGAGCCATACCTGACACGCCACTTCTCCATAATTTGGGGAAGCACCCCTCAGTATATGCTAGAGCTGGACGGGTAAGAAATACTATTTCTTCTCTTAGTTGAATTTTTTTCTAATATGTCATTATATATTTATTTGAAGGGTAAATTGAAAGAAATTCGTTGAACTGTTACACAGTTTTCAAATGCCTTCCTAAACTAATAGTTTGGCAAAAAACTCCTTGAACTGTTCCTCCATTTTTGTAGTCGGAATGATAGATTAGGGGATTTCTTGCATTTTTCCATTCTTTGAAATAAATACTCAACCTTGTCTTTTTAGTCTGCAGGGTGCCCTTACACAGAACCTCAACTTCCGAGGTGCATGGCCTACGGCATTAGGATTGTATCGTCAGGCGCATGACCAGTACAAGGCACTTTTTGTAGCAGCTGGCTTTGGTGATTTTCTCAAAATTGACACCATTCACCTTCCACTGGCATACCTCGTGGCCTTAATGGAGAGGTGGTTTAGCGAAACAAATACCCTCCATCTGCCCTGCTGTGAGATTGGTCCCACACCTCTAGACTGGACTATGATCACTGGTTTGCATTTCAAGGGTAAACGCATCAGCTTGGACCCAAAGTATCAAAGGAGTAGAGCCCTAGAATTGTTGGGAGTTGGGCCAGAAGCTATCACCGAGGGGAAGATCCGCTTGAGTAGCATTACACCCACTGTGGAAGAGGTGAGGGTGGTCCCACCAACTGATGATGCAAAGAAGATCATGTTTCGCCGGTTGTTCCTCTATGTCATTGGTAGTTGCTTCTTTAGCAACAACCGATCCGTGATTAATTACGAGCTTGTCCAAGTTCTGGAGCATATTGATGAGGTGGGATGCTATGATTGGGGAGCAATCACATATGCGGCGTTCCTTGCTGGAATGAGGAGAAAGGTCACAGGAGTGATAGGAGCCTTTACAGGGTTCTGGCCTTTTCTTCTGGTATGGGCTGCTCTTTCTGTTTTCTTTGCTAATATTGTTTTTATTGTCTTATTATCTCAAAATTTAGGGTCCAATGTAACAGCCCCCCATGAAATATAGCACCCCCCCATGAATTATGCATTTTGTAACAACCCTTCTGGGGCTTCCAATGACAGAGAGGGTCTTTGCAATCATTATCTTTTCTATTTTTTGCTTTCTGTTTCTAGTTTTGGGCTTTTGAATATCTGGACATCTTTCGTCCACACGTCGCTGTAAGGGACGTTTTCCCAAGAGCCATTCGCTGGAGTCGTCCTAGAGGTCTCGCCTCCGCTGACTTCTCTGATTTTGTTGCTGCTCGCTGCCAGTTGGATTACGTTGATGAGGCCCAAGTTTGTGTCTGTTTTATTTGCATTAGATGCTTCAATTTTGTGGCTGCTAAAGGCACCCTAATGATTAAGTGGGGCACCCACATGTGCAAGGCTATAAGCATAGTGTACAAGTACTTGTATGTACACCGTGGGCACCCCACTTAATTTCTGGGGTGCCTTTAGCAACCAGCTTCACTTTCGGTCTCTTGCTTCTCTCATCACTCTTTCAATTCTCAGGTAACCTGGCAGCCTTATGTGGAAAATGAAGAATTTGGTTCAAGTATCATGGCCCCAACTACCCTTCTTGCCAAGAAGAGGGTGCCCTTTGAGGGTATTGACACATGGGAGTACTATCTTGGGGAGAGGTGTAGACGCCAATTAGGTTTCCCTTGTCGAGTCCCTTTTCCACCTCCAGAGAAGATGCATGGTACTAGTGAAGTAAGCCCAGAGGATGAGATAGGTGTTGGGAGATTGGCCGACTGTCTCGTTATGGATGACACAGTAGCGTATACCATGTGGTTTGCAGCTCATTCTATTGGGAGCATCGTTGACGTGAGTCGTTTTTTGGGTGGATTGGCAATTGGGGGAAAGGTCTTGGCCCATTGGATGGTGAGTTCTATCGCTTATTATTTTTAGGAGATGTACAAGCCCCCTGAATCATGCATGTTTTGCAAGAAATTCGTAAAAGAAATTCCTGGACTACTTTTTATGTGAAAACCCCACTTGAACTATGCATTTGTTGCAAATTCCCCCTTCTAAGGTCTTTTTAGCAACAACTAATCATGTTTTTTAGCGAGACATATAGTGGGTCTTTGAAATAAAATGTATAATTCTGGTTTTCTTTCTTTTTTTTCTAAATTAAAAATAGTTCAGGGGGATTTCTTGCAAAAAGGGGGTCTTTGAAATAAAATGTATAATTCTGGTTTTATTTTTTATTTTTATAAATTAAAAATAGTTCAGGGGGATTTCTTGAAATAAAATGTATAATTCTTCTTCTTCTTCTTCTTCTTCTTCTTCTTCTTCTTCTTCTTCTTTTATTATTATTCTTGTTATTCTTATTATTATCTGAAGTCTAATACGAAGGTATCTGTCTCTTCATGCTTTTTCATCCTGTTGTTAGGCAACCCACCGGCCAGATATGATGATTATCCCTCGATCGGAGTATAAGGCAATAGCAGAGGCTCGTGATGCTGCTGTTTCCGAGTGTGTAAAGCTTCAAAAGCAGTTAGTAAGTTCTGATTCTTTTTTGACTGCTACTCTTCCTTTCTGGTTTCATTACCTTATATATTTTCCTTTGTATTTCTTCTTTTCAGGCTCAAGCTAGAGAACATCACTAAGTCGCGACTTTGGCAACTTTCGAGGCTCAAGCTAATGATGAAGCGAACTGTTCTGGCCAAGGTTAGCATTCATTTGAATTGATGGTTAGTTGTTTCCCATTCATGCTTTTCTATTCTCTTTTCGGCATAGTGTCCTCAGTTGTGGTGGTTGTTGGCCGACTCCATGTAATGGGAGCAAGACAAGGATGATGATGATGATGATGATGATGATGAGGTGTGGTGGTTGCTGAAATTTGTAGAGCTTATATGTATTCACCTCAGGGTTGGGCTGCAACTCACATGGGCTTGTTGAGATTGTAGTGCAACAAAGGTTCAACCAAGTATTGACCGCCTACAAGCCTAGCAAAATCCTATCACTAACCTGGGTTCTGCTTGGTTTCACTTTTATGAGCTCTGATCAAATTTTGGTTTCCTGAATCAAGCCAACTTATGTTGGGGTGGTTCAATTGACTTGGGTTGTCCTAGTTATTGCCTATGATGTGATTTGGTTGCAGAAGCATGACAAAACCATCAAATATCCCTCTTAGGGTTTGTAAATGTAGTCTCTGTACTGATGAAATATCCAGAGGGTAACTTTTAGTCAAAGCTTAAAAAGCAATAAAAATAATTAATCATACCAACCCTATCCCTTGTATTCCTGATAGAAGGTTGGGTCAATATGCTGGAATGGGGCACCTGGAATCCACTTGTTCTCATTAGCTTGATGGTTAATTGAGTCAATAAGATAGTTTAGTAGATGTAGGTGCCAGTCTCTATAACCCTCTTAACATGGTTTGTAGCTTAAGGAGTAGACCTCTGCATTTAAATGGCGAAGGACGGAATATGGTCACCCACGAATAGAAAAAAAATTGTAACATAAGAATAAAAGCAAATCGGTAATCTTTTAGGAGGGGGCAAAGTCTCCATCACCAGGGGCGAAGCCAGGATCCAAACCTTGGGGGGGTGGGGGTGGGGAGAGGGGGGTGGAACCGGAGTTGGACCAAGGCCAAACCTCATGGATCTCATATTTGTCAATTTGATTTTAACCCCAAAATTAGAGAAAATAAATCCACACAAATAAATTTATAAATATGTACACACAATTTATAAATCACAAAAGGCAAAATAAAAAATATATATATACTCAAAAGTAAAAGTCATAAACACAAACAAATAAGAGGGTGTGTTTGTTGCACATCACTAGTGAAGAACCAAGTGGATTCTCTGACGCCAAACGCCAATATGAGCCTGCATCTTCAGCACAATGAGAAGACGAACTATAGAGGTTTGTGAACAAACTCTATGAGATAGATAGAGAGACAAAAGTTCCTGCTAGAGCATAAAAGTGTTTATACACAATGTATTTAACATAACAAAAAATACAAAGGATTTTCACTTGAGCCCATGCCATGAGTAAAAAAGACTACTACACAAGGTTATAAGTTGTAAAGTTTGTAAGCTATTGTAAATAGCCTGTACAAAAGTTAGTAATCTATATGTAGTCTATGAACAGAAGTTAGTAAAGCTATTGTACGTAAGATGTACAAAATTTAGTCAGCTTTACAGGAGCTAGAAGTTAAGCCAATATAAAATGCACACAAACTATTAAGCTATTGTACCGGAAGCTAAGTTTTTTTGATAATATAGTGTAAATTAGTAGAGAACTAAGCAGGTTTTGAAAATGTTGGGGGAGGCCATGACCCCTCTCTGTCAGGCGTGGCTTCGCCCCTGTCTATCACTGCCCACAAATTTGAGAACTTTCTAGAATAATCTAGCATATTCTATTCAATTGTGCATTCGATACCCATCCCAACATAATTAATGCAACCATAAGCCTATATTAGCTAGCCTCGGTTAAACACACAAAGATCCACGGTTTGGATCATCTTACCAACCACTACATATATGGCTAATTGCATTTCCTCCAAGATCGTGACTTCACCGTCCATTAACTCTCTAAAACTCATGCTTGGCATCCACCACCAACCATAAATATTCCCTCAAACATTCCTTGTGAAAAGACTTGTCATTCTCTCGTTATTTCCTCTGAATACCCATAAACTCCACTTGTTAACCACCATTAATACAACAAACTTCCCTCAAAAGGAGGAACCTTCTTGATAACCAAGCTTCCGTATAACCGTGGTCGTTTAACTGGTGCTTGACTGTTTTCTAATATTTATTTCAAAAAGGGTGTTTATCCCTCTCACCCTCCGTATCATCACTTTCAAGAACCCTTAAAGATAGTCACTTGTTTTATCGTCATTATGGCTTGTCAATAGTTAGCATTTATTATTGTTGTTGGCATTTATCTCGATTTTTTGTTTGTTTCATATGTTATCAACTGCATAATATAATTGTACTTCTTTATCTTGGTTAAGACTTCTCTCCAAAGTGGGTTACATTTTGTTTTTTTAGGGACAATCATGACCCACCAATCACCGCCCTCTGACAAAAGGTGTCTCTATTCGAGAGATATTCTCGCTTAAATGGTGAAATCATTCCAGAAATACCCCCACGACGCTTTGTAGTCAGACCTCACCTTACTTTCCAACGAAATACTCCCAGAGAAATCCCATGCGAATTTTTTTTCGACAACAAACTCTGAAGTTTGCAACAACACCACCTTTCCAGAGTATGACAAGAGCTCACCCCTGGTAGAATGTGTTGACATGGTCCTTTTCCTAAGGGTTATGTTGCACCATTGAAGTTTCGACATTTCGATTGTAGATAAGGCAAACTCTCAAGATTATCCTGATGGTAACGTCTCAGCTTGGCAACAGATAAATGAGTTGTCCTTGTGAAGTTCTTTATCAATGAAACTCGAAGAAGAAACAACAATGGATCTGGGAAAGGAAATACAAAGCTAATACGAAGACTTCATGGCATACATTTGAGAATCCCGAGATCGATATCTGGTCTGCAGAGAAATGATCAACGAAATGCAACTCACCCACATGTGTACAAATATCATGCTATCGGAATATAAAGTTCAACTCCTCAACATGTTCAAGGATGCTTTGCTAAATTTTCAAAAATGGCAAAAGGTATCCAAAGACGAAGTGAAGAGGACCCCGCATGCAACGTCGATCATCAAAGGTGAACAATAGGGGATCAAATGTGGGAGAGTTTTCCACTAATGGCTGAGATGTTCAGTCGACTTCCTCCCCCTTTGTGGGGGTTCAGCTGTCCGGACCCCTACAAGTGAGCAGGAAAGAGGCCCTGGTGAACCGTCATAACTAGGGCAGCAAGCAACCTAACCTTATGTACCGATATGTCCCTCAACCCATAATTTTGGTAGGGGGAGCAACCTTAAAGGAACTTTCATGAATTGACTGATGGTGAACACGGTTAGGCAGAAACAAAGGTCCAATGGACCAGCACATGGAAGGCAGTCGAGCCCAAATCAACGACAAGTAGCACAACCAAACCTACAAAGAAGTCTTCCTAATTTATAGAAAACTAAAAACCTGATGAACAACATTGTCACTCTACTTAGAAATACAAAAGGATCACCTTCAAAAGCAGAGAAGACCAACAAAGATTATTGCATGCATCATAAATACGTCGGGTACTACTCACTGAAGTGTTTAGAGATCAAGAAAGGAATGGAAAATCATGTGCACTAAGGAACGGTCGAGATTCAAAGGAATGTCCATCAAAACCCCATGCCAAATCATAAATAATGGGGCCATGCAATGATGGCAACTACCGAGAAGAAAGTCGTAATGTCCAAAAATCCAAGAAATTAGGCCTTCGAAAAAATAAAATAGTCTCGAGAGGAATATTTCCAATTTCGGCTGATGATGATGTGGCGATGTTGGAAGTATTAACTATGTGCCTAAACCACTACCGAAGATGGAAACAAAAGTTTTTTGCAACATGAAGTTCAAATGGTTCTTTGACCATATGGAAATCACCCAAGAAGCACGAGATAATGTAAGAAGAGTCATTCATGACGCCTTCGAGTCCAGAGGAGATCCCACCCACAACTTCAAAGGTTTCATGAGGAGAATGATGGCGATGTTCACGTCAGTTGTCACGTACTTTGACGATGACAAGTTTGTACCATATTTTCATAGTTGTCCACTATATGATTAATAATTTTGAATTTAGAGGGCCTTCTCGTTGGAGTGGTCTCAATAACATTATGCGATTGACTTCTTTTGATGCAAGTTTGATCTCTCCTAAGTACTTGGTATCAATACCCGTTAATGTTTATGGGTTCAGAGATGACAAAGTACAAACATAGGGGTTTTTCCACACCTCTATCGAGCCAATGTGGATTACCGTCAAGTTTCACGTGATCGATGTACACCCCTCTTACTAGCTGCTGATTGGGCGCATCTTGAATACATAAGCATGGGTGGTGTCTTTAATTATCACCAATGTGCAATGGCTATTGTCAATAGAAAAGAAGTCACCATCAAGGCTACTGAGATGCCATTTTCAAAATCGGTATTTTTAGCCCCAAACAACCATAGTCTTTATTAGTATTAAATTCAACACCCTTGGGGTCCAGAAGTGCAACTATATCTCAAGTGGGGTCGTCAAAACCAACACCATCCAAAGAAGAGATACCCGACTCTACCATTGGCTTGAAAAGGACAACATAGCCAATACAATTGAAAAGATATCTAATAGCAAGCAGTGAAATCAAATTCCAATTGTGACGGGGTGAGCAAGCGACATTTTGGACAAAAGATGTCTACGCGGTTGAATGTTATGACATCATTGATGATTCACATCGACAACTGGAGGAAACCCTTGATTGCATGGAAAATAGACCAAAGAAGCAGCAGAGCTTAAAGAAATCAATCTAGTTGTCGACGAAAAGGAAGCTCGATCGATATTCATCTTTAAAGAACTCTCGAGACAATAGTGGAGAGAGTTCATTAAACTCATCATAGAATAGTCGACAACTATACATAAATTTCGGGTTTAGACTCCAACTTATCTCCACATCTGAATGTTTTTTTACAAATGCAATCAACAAGGGTCTTCAAAACAGAGTTTTGAGTTGTTAATTAAAGAAGAGGGAAAACCCTTAGCAACAGGCTTCATTCGATCCATCACTCATCCAGTATGGGTTTTGAACATCGTACCAGTGCACAAGAATGGAAGGATAGGAGTATATGTAGTCTATTGCAATCTCAACCAGACGTGCCCTAAAGATGAGTTTCCCTTGCCAAGCATCATCGATAGGTTGCAGTAGGGGTGACAACGGGTTTGTGTTGAGCCGGGTTCATGTTTGGTGAAAAACGAATCGTGGCAAAAATGACTCCACCCGTACAAGATTCGTTTACTAAACGGGTGAGAAAATTAAATTTGTACACAATTCGTTTGCTTAGGAGGTGACATGACCCGTATCGTTTTCACCCATTTAACCAAACGAATCGTGTTGACCCGTTAAACCCGACACGACTCATTTTCACCTATAAACCCGACATGATTCTTTGTTACTCGTTTAGCCCGTTTCATTCGTCACATGTTTACGACCCGTTTGTAACCCGACACTATTTTAAAATTTTAATTTCAAGTGTTAGTTTTATTCTATAATAATGAAAATCAATGATATTATCCAAATGTAAGGTTGCCCCATTGTGACCTGGAGGTCACAGGTTCGAGTTGTGGAAATAGCATCACTGCATTTGCAGGGGTAAGGTTGCGTATATCTAACCCCCCAAGCACCCCGCGGTGGCGGGAGCCTCGTGCAGTTGGTTTGCCCTTTATCCAAACGTAAATAACAATAGCCTGCACAAATAGTAAATAATATAGCCACCAAGTGACACCAATAGACAAAACCAACCACAATTAAATCATCAAAATAATAGCATTAAAGCTTCAAACCAATATCATCTACCAACGAGTAGCAACACGACCATTATTCAAAATCCAAAAAAATACAAAAAATTGTTCTTCAAAATGAAAATAGCACAACCATTCAACATAAAAATAAAGATTAGGACAAGTCTCTTGAAATTTGCTACAACTTTATCTCATCCAAATCATAGCTCATTGCCTCCTCCAAATCCTAGCCCCTCCAAATCAATTTATCATATATTAATACAAATAATTATATAAAAAAAGTTAAAACTACTTAGAATGCAAGTATTGATAACTTTCACTACCCTCTCTTAATCATCAACATAAATTGTGTTTGAGCATTGGCCCTACGATCCCGATTGAGCTATATCATAATTTGTTTCCTCCGATTCTACCACAAACTTTCATCAACTATACGAAAAGACATTAATATAGTAAACAAACAAAACTTAGTAAGCAAATGAGCTTAGTAGTTAACAAAAATAAAAGAACTTAATATTTTTACCAAAAAATCCAAAATAAAAGAACTTGTGGCAAAAGTGAACTTTGATATTCATAAAGCACTCGGCCACTAGTGGTAAATGCCGATCCCGATGCAGCGGTATATATCGGAATTGATAACACACCATGGGCCAAAATTATAATGATATTGCTCCCCTCTCTAAAAGTCAAGAATGTCCAAATTTGTCAACCGATTAATTCTTGGCTCGTTATAGTACATTTGAAGCTCACATAGTCGAACTCTGCTATTCTCTTTCTAACATCTGTTAAAATCCTACATTATGATATATAAAAATGAAAGTAAGTTTTATCTTAATAAATACATATTAAATTAATTAATTGACAAACATCATATGATTTTATAAAAGTACATTTTCCATCATCAGGCAATGGTAATTCCTCAAATAAAGTCCAAACCTTTGAAGTTTTTTTTCCTCTTACCATGTTTTGGAGGAGCAACACCATCATTTCTTGTCGAATCTGGATTAGTTGATTCAGTTTCAGTGTTATCCTCAACATCATTTAAATTCGTAGCATCAATTGACTCCATCTAAACTTGAAAACACCCGATAGTGCTTAGGTAGGGGATTGTTCAAATAACGAGAAGTCTATTTTTAGATTTTTCAATTTTAGATAATAGAACTTTAAACGGATTAAACCCAACAAAAACCTTTGCACCAATTTAACCCATTTGTTGCGAAAAATCGATTTACCTAATTTTTTTTATCTTTTAACCTAAAATATGCATCTAGGTGATTATGGATAAAATAAATAAACCAGCAGCACAACACGCCGATGTACGAGAAAAATCACAAAGAGAAAAACCTTGGACAACCCAGCCAAATAGATCACTATGATAAGGTTTTATAAAGACAGACAATAGACTTACTCAATGACTCGTCTCCCTCGCAAGCCTTGTCACTCTTCTATTTTCAATCTTTCATGCACAGTGTAATGCAGGAGTCCACCCATGCAAGCTGCCATTACACGTAAATCCACACGCGTCTTGATATCCACCAATGAGGCTCAATGGGTGAAACTAGGGTTTTGGAACTTTCGTATAAGGATGGGAGAACGTTTTTCGCCAAAAGTTCTTGCAAAATTTAAGTCTTAACACGCCTTAAATAGTAAAACACGAATTTCGAGGCGATGAACTCGTTCGAACGAAAACCTATAGTTTGTTCGAATGAAAGGCTTACTTCGTTCTAACGAAACTCAGGTTCATTCGAACGAACGAGCTTTTTCATTCCAACCAACTTCCAACGAGCTTGCAACGGGTGACCTTCTGTTTGACAGAGAGTGCCCGTTTGATGTTCGTTAGATGTACGTTCAAACAAAGTGCTAAATTTCATTCCAACGAGATGCAAACTTCGTTCCAATGAATGCCCATTTTCGTTCTAACAAGAACAAGCTTTCGTTCTAACGAAGTCCATGATTCGTACTAACAAACTTAGAAATAAAAAAATTATTTTCTCCAAAAACAATTTTAAAAATAATTCCAAATGATTTTATTTAAAAACAAACACCCAATATAAATATCTAAGGATCATATTCAATGCACCCACACCTGCGAGATTCTCGGTAAATGTGAATACAAACTTGGCACGAAACACGACACGATGCGTATCCAACTTTGAAGCTTTGACGCTATGTCTTCATCAAATATGTCATAGGCTTACGAGATCGATAATACAAAGCCTAACCTATGACTCTAATGTTTTGTCTCGAATTAAGCCAATCATAAACAAATTGACTCAATTGAAAATTTGTCCTTACAAATCTCCCTCTTTGGCTATTCAGTGACAAAACCAAAATAAAACATCCTATGGGCCGTCAAGCTCTCTAAAAACTCGTTCCCCAGCCCCAAAAGGAAAAAGAGTACATACGCTCGACAGATACATACGTTGTGTAGCTTTGCTTGCTTAAAAACTTTGCCGCATGTTGTAAACTTGCACAATTAAACACACCTTCATATACAAAGAGAATATAACAAGTATAAAATCTGCATAAGAATAAAATTCTCCCTATGTCTAATAATCTCAACGTAGGTAATACGTCTCCTCCTAAGATAAATATATCCTAATCATGAAAGGAAAGATACCATATCTGCCCCTTTTTTGTTCGTGAATAGACAAAGTAAGAAAGCATAAAATTATTTCTCTCCTATAAACCAAATCTCCCCCCAAATGTGTGAATATACAATAATAAGAGAAATTACGGAAGAAGCAATAATATCATGCAATGGTGTTAAGTGCAACAAAAACACAACATGGCAACACAAGCTCAAATAATCCAAACAATGATCAAATAATATCAATATTGATGCAAATAAGATACCAACTTGAATAAACAAGAAAGCATGAGTTTTTAATGCAAACAATCAACATGAGATACTAATACAATCATATGGCATGCCAAATTTAATCTAAAGATAAAGTGTATGGCAAACATGGATTAAATGCAAACGCAAAGACTCAAAACAAACGATGCCATATATATAAATATGCAAATTATACCAATGACAAAACAGACGCATATATAGAGGTATAAACAACCACAAAAATTGAGACAAAACACATAAGCTTGATACACTAGCATAGTATTGATGTGTCTAAAATGCGGGATGAAATGAATGGATGTGACGTAGATACAAATGAATTATGACTCAAACACTCAAATATGTTCAAGGAGTTCTATTTGATCTCAAAACTTCATCAAATTAAGATTTAGCCTCAAGTGACAAGATAAAGTGAAACCCTATCAACAAACAAGCACAATGCACACAAGCCTAGAATATTGATGATTTTACAAATCAATAGCGTCATGACATGATAATCATAACTATAACACCCTCAGAAGATAAACAACTATCATATTTCTTTTCACTCAATTCTTTTGAAGCTATCACTTTTGAAAATCAAACAAAATAACAAACTCGTTGGTCTTGGCATTTTTTCTATTTTTATTGCCTCTAAATTTTTTATTAGGCTCTTGCAAACGGTGGCTTTCCTGCAAAGGAGGTTAGCTGCTTTCGTAGTCCTTTCTCGTGTACCCTTATATTTTCAATAAAAATCAAACAATCTCACGGGCAACAGTTCTTACATGCACAAATCCCCCATAGTCACACAATATATAGATGACAAGATTGATGGGAGAACATCTCACATAGCTCAAATATAGCATATGAAGTTAACGTTCAAAAAGCTCATGCATGAGTGTGTGGAGGCATATACAAAGCGAATCCATTAAGCGAATCAAAGTCGAAACAACTTGAGAACTATCTAAGCATTAAAAATCATAATCAAATGTCCTAGTCACATGGAAACTTGGAATGAAGTGGGTTCAAACGCACCAATATGCCATGCAAAATGTGCAAAACTAAACTACACAAAATCGAAAATCTTTTCGAGTTTTTAAACATTTTCAAAAGAAATACCAATTAAAAAAACAACTCAAAAGACAATCTTTTTCTATTTTTCAGTATGACCCAGTAAATGAAAAATCAGAATACAAAAGACTCCAACAATATACAACTAGCAAACACATATCATAAAGCACAAAAGCTAGTGTAAACATGCGGACACAATCAACCATTAGATATAGCATGAGAAGTATCATGTGCAAACAAACGAGAATCAACAAGTCTAATATGTAAAGCCTCCAAATCCGGATTTCCTAACCCACATAGGTGTAACATGACGCTCTAGAGTTTTGGAGGCTCACATGACTAGCCATAAATGCGATAGTTGCGCTCAATGGGGGAATCGAGTCCCTCTTTTGGATCACCATCACTAAGGGTGACATTATACTTCCTTAATTTAGTGGGGCACTCAGCTACCCTGTGGCCATAACCCTCACAACCAAAATATCTTTCTGACTCATCTCTCTTAAAGCTATAATTACAATTTTTAAGGAAGTGATCGGCCTTGTTATACATGTTTTTCTCAAACTTGAGAAAATTCTTGAATTTCTTTGCTAACATGGCCATATCTTCGGATTCGATGTCAGACTCATCATCTGAAACAAGTGTTTTCTCCTTCCGGGCTTTCAAATCAATGCCCTTATCTTTCTTCTTCTCAGTTTTGGAGGAAAACATGTCAAGCTCATAAGTTTGTAAGTCACCTGCAAGCTCTTCAAGTTTCGTTGAATTTAAAGTACCCAATGAATTCAAAACCGTCATTTTTGAATTAGATCCTTCAGGTAACAACCTTAAGATTTTCTTGATTATTCGATTTTTGGGTATCTTCTCTCCCAAGTTTAAAGATGAGCTAACTATGCCGGACAGTCTAATGTAAAACTCATCAAATGTCTCACTCTCCAACATCTAAATCGTTTCAAACTAAGTGGTGAGGATTTGGAGTTTGGAAGCCTTAACAACACTAGTTCCTTCATGGGTGAGTTATGTCTCAAGCCTCTTTAGACGTCTTTCAAGTCATAATACGACGGTGCTCTTCCGTGTGATAGAACAAAACTGAGCATTTAAACCACGTGAGTTATAATTTTCTAACCTATGCTCGGCCTCACTCCATGATTCCACGGGTTTGGATATCCTATTTTCTCCAACTAGGGTTGTAGGTGGGGACCAACCATTAAGTACCGCTTGTTATACCCGCTCATCCATAACTTTAAGTGCTGATTTTATACACATTTTTTGGTATTTGTAGTTAGACCCATCAAACATCGGGCCTCTAAGACCATCAGAACCACCAAAATTCATGCCTAAAAACACGAGATCTAAACATGACAATTTAGTGTTCTAGCGCTGATACCAATTTGAAAACCCCTAATCGCGAATCGTATCGTGAATCGTTTACCCCCCGAATCGCGAATCGAATCGGAACCAAATGATAAAAATGTAGTAAAACATACGTAAATAGGATTTAACACTATAGAATTGGTGATTAAGCATAATATGATAAAAAAACTAATCGTAGCACATGATAATATACCAAAATATATCACAAAAATTAACCGTAACACATGTTCTCATTTATTTTAAGCTTAAAAATGTAAAAAACAAAATATATCATAAAACAGCCTACATATTAATTATAACAATATTAATTTAAAACATCCTACATATTAATTTAAAACAATAAAATAAATACTAAGATTAATTTAAAATAGCAAAACTGTAAAACAAATACTTCCAGAAATTTTAAACAACCTACCTACTAAGATTAACAATATTAATTTAAACAGTCTATAAAATTACAACAATATTAATTTAAAACAGTAAACCATATTAATTTAAAACAAGAAAACAAATACTAAGATTAACTATAAAATAATATTAATTTAAAACAACAAAACAAATATAACTTCAAAGATTTTATAACAAATATAAAGGTTTTATAACAAAAAAAAAGCAAAAAATAGAAGACACCCAGCCAAGAGAATAAACTAGAAAAGTCAACTGATAATAACCGAGCCAAGAGAACATGTTTTTCTCTAAAACTCGGTTTCTTAACAGTATCCTTTGTTGTTTGCTTCTTTTTTATTTGTTTTATTAAAACACACGTATGGTTATAAGGTAAAAAAATCGCGAAGAAAAAAAAGAAGTGGATCGGGCTTGAATCGTGAATCGGACCCGAATCATAAGATTCGAATCGTGAATCGTCGATTCAATCCGATTTTTTAACCCTATACGATTCTCAAATCGTTTTATGTGAGAATCGAAAACAACTATGGCAGGGGATGGTCCGAACAACAAAAAGTTTATTTTTAGAT
The DNA here is from genome assembly GCA_949130495.1 of Sambucus nigra. Lineage (NCBI taxonomy): Eukaryota > Viridiplantae > Streptophyta > Magnoliopsida > Dipsacales > Adoxaceae > Sambucus > Sambucus nigra. The sequence goes on along the minus strand of OX422216.1, from coordinate 93,671,404 downwards.
TTTTTAATTTTAAAGAATAAAACTTTAAACAGATTAAACCCAACAAAAACCGTTGCATCAATTTAAATCGTTTGTTGCGAAAAATCGATTTACCCAATTTTATCTTTTTAACCTAAAACATGAATCTAAGTGATTATGGATAAAATAAATAAACTAGCAACACAACACGCCGATATATGAGGAAAACCAAAGGGAAAAATTTCGGACGACCTAGCTAAACAGAGCGTCAAAGCTTGCGAGGGAGACGAGTCGTTGAGTAAGTCTATTGTCTGTCTTTGTTTTATTAAAACACACGTATGGTTATAAGGTAAAAAAATCGCGAAGAAAAAAAAAGTGAATCGGACTTGAATCGTGAATCGGACCCGAATCGTAAGATTCGAATCGTGAATCGCCGATTTAGTTCGATTTTTTAACCCTATACGATTCTCAAGTCGTTTTATGTGAGAATCGAATCGAATCGTACGATTTTGACAACTATGACAGGGGATGGTCCTAACAACAAAAAGTTTATTTTTATATTTTTTTAATTTTAAAGAATAAAACTTTAAACATATTAAACCCAATAAAAACCTTTGCACCAATTTAAATCATTTGTTACGAAAAATCGATTTACCCAACTTTATCTTTTTAACCTAAAACATGAATCTAGGTGATTATGGATAAAATAACTAAACCAGCAACACAACACGCCGATGTACGAGGAAAACCACAAAGGTAAAAACTTCGGACGACCTAGCCAAACAGATCACTATGATAAGGTTTTACAAAGACAAATAATAAACTTACTCAACGACTCGTCTCCCTCGCAAGCTTTGACGCTCTTCTATCTTCAACCTCTCCTCCACAATGCAACGGAGTCCACCCTTGCAAGCTGCCATAACTGTTTACGGAATCAGAACACGAAATCACCTTTTTTTCACAGCAACATAGCAAACCAGTACGGAGACCACCACATGAAACTTTTTCTTTATCCAGATGATGAGAAACAACTTTGATGCCCAACACAAAGATCTCTTTAAACATAATGGGTGAAACTAGGGTTTTGAAACTTTTGTACAAGGATGAGAAAACGTTTTTCGCCAAAAGTTTTTGTAAAATCTGAGTCCAACACGCCTTAAATAGTAAAACACGAATTTCGAGACGGCGCACTCATTCGAACGAAAGGCTTACTTCATACTAACAAAACTCAGGTCCATTCGAATGAATAAGATTTTTCATTCCAACAAACTTCCAACGGGATGCCCTTCTGTTTGACAGAGAGTGCCCATTTGATGTTCATTAGATGTACGTTCCAACGAAGTGCCAAAGTTCGTTCCAATGAGATACAAACTTCGTTCCAATGAATGTCCATTTTCGTACTAACGAGAACAGGCTTTCGTTACGATTCGTTCTAACGAACTTAAAAACAAAAAAAATTATTTTCTCCAAAAACAATTTTAAAAATAGTTCCAAACGATTTTGTTTAAAAACAAACACCCAAAATAAATTTCCGAGGATCATATCCAATGCCTCCATACTTGCGAGATTCTCGATAAACGTAAAGACACTTGGCACGAAACACGACACGATGCATATCCAACTTTGAAGCTTTGCCTCTACGTCTTCATCAAACATGTCATAGGCTTATGAGATCGACAATACAAAGCCTAGCCTATGACTCAAATGTTTTGTCCGGAATTAAGCCAATTACAAACAAATTGATTCAATTGGAAATTTCTCTTTACAAAACTAATTTAAATTACCCATTAGTGAATTAAAAAAAATAGCGAGAATTGAAAAAATAGTTAGTAACTTGGTAGAAGTATAAAAAAAACAGTTGATATAACAATTGTAAAAAGTAGTAGCAAAAAATGAACAAGAACGATTGATATATCTGTAAAAAATGAATATTTTATATATCTCTAAAAAAATATTTTATATATCTATAGAAAAATGAACAAGAGAGTTTAATCACCAAAAGTTGATATAACCAAAAAAAAATGTTCAATCACCCAAAAAAATGTCCAAACATAAAAAGAATATTCAAAAAAAATATTCAAGCAAATATACGTAACTACTCCTCAGAAAAGAAAAAGTTAACTTATCGGATCTGTTGCCAGAGGGATAAGAGATGAGAGAAAGTAGAGACGAGCGGTCGGAGGAGGGGGAGAGGAGGACGAGAGGTGGGAGGAAATGAGAGAGTAGGGCTGCTGTAAGGAGAGAGGAAATGAGAGGTAAATGCAAAAAATGTTAAGAGGGATTAGGGTTTTGGAGGTTCCTTCGCTCCTCAAATTACCAAAAAAACCCTATTGTTAAGTTATATGCGTGTAAAACCCTTAGTTGTAGATTTATTTTAATTGAATTATTTCTGTGTCAAAATGCATTTTACGGACTATTAATAATTTTCGCGACGCTTACAACCCGTGCGTATTGTCTGTAGCATGAAAATAGGGTCGACACGCTTATTCTCTCGCTCAAAATAGAATATTTTTCCATATAAAACGGATAGTAGAATGAGTTTAAAGCATATTATTTTGAATTATTATTCGAATAACGCTGTGTATAAATTAGCGTAATCCAAAAGTAATGTCAATGCGAAAAAAATACAGAAACATGTCCTACACGCTCCAATACTAATTTATAGTTGGATGAAATTTCAAGAATTATAACAATTATACCCGAAAAAATTATAATTGAGTACCAAAGACACTCGGTTGAATGATTATCCAACTGACTGTGTACTGACTGTGCAACTTAGGAATACTGTAATGTACCTACAGAAAAAATTGCACTTCTTCTCATTTGAAAAGCAAATGGATTCATTCTCTCTTTCTCACTGAGGAAATTTAAGAGCTGAAGCTCTGCTCTTCTTATTTCAACAACCAAAGAGTCTCAAACCTCTGCTCCTTTACAGTTCAAAGCCACGAAGGAAACCATAAACCTCTGTCAAAACTCCCTCAACTCGAGCCTAACCTCTCCCTTTTCCCCGAGCTCACCCTAAACCCCTGTCCAAAAACCCCCACTGCCGACCGAAACCCCGGCCTTCCTTTCCTCCACCGCTGAACGAACCTCCGACCTCTCCTCTCTTCTCCACCACCTCCGGCCAAAATGGGCTACCCCTTTTCCCCTTCTTCTATTTTTGTTTTGTTTCTCTCTCCTACTGCCATTAAAGAAGCTCGAAGCTTCCGTGCGTTTTGTGTGTGTGGTTGAGCGTGTGTGTGTATGTGAATTGGAAGCTCCGACCACCCCTGCCATGGCCGACGAGCAGGAACCCCAAAATAAGGGTGGGTTTTACCGATTTCAGTTTTGATTTCTAATTTCGTTTTTATCTTCTTTTGTATATATATATATATATATATATATATATATATATATATATATATATATATATATTCAAACACATAGAACTATTCCTAGAATCACGAACTATTCCAACTCGATTTCATTGGATTGTTATTTTTTTGGGTCGAATTCCGTCACGACTCTGTTTATTTTCGGGTATTGTGAATTGGGTTTTGTAATTTCAATTGGATATTAATCTAGTGTTATTTTTATTTTGAGTAACCATGTATACTCGATTACGTATAAATTGTCATAAACACGAATCCCCGAACACGTACGAGTAATCACATTTTTTCTAAAAATGGGTATTTGACTCGATGTCATTTTTCTGTTAAAAATATGTTTTAAACGAGTTATAATACCAAACGACTCGAGCTTATGTCGTCGTCATAACCCAAGATTATATTACGAGTCATAATTATTAAAATTGTGATTATGCAGGTGTTGGACTATTGTGTTGGTTAATTTTTGAAGTGGCACGACCACTGGATTATTGTCCAAATGGGGGGGAGGGGGGGATTTTCCACTTTTTCCTGATTTTATTGTGTCACGACCAATAAATAATCATATTCGAGGAATATAAATGAAAACCATATCAACTTTTATCGGATCAAAACTAATATTTCATTGGAATAATGTTTTATTTGAATATAAAATTGGTGTTTATTCAAATGAAAATTATATTTAAAACAATAGAGAATTAAGGTAAATGTCATGTTCGTTCCTATATTTGGATTTTTAGGACAATGCTTTTCAAGTTTATAAATCTAGTCCCCGTGGTACAATAACATTTATTTGTGCGGTCCCTTTAAAGTTAGGAGTTCATTTTTTTGGTCCGCGCCAGCGACACCATTTTTTCATTGTGTTTTTAGCGCATGGACTACATTTATAAAATTATTTGGAATGTCATATTTTTATACACTTTGAGAATTATGAGGACCTTTCCCCAAAACTCCCTTAAAACAAATCGAATCGTTTGATTCCCTTTAACGATTATTTTACAGCAAATTCTTATTATTCAAATATTGAGATACTTGTTATTTATTTATTTATTTTCATCAACAAAGAGAATTCCTATTTAAGTAGTTTAATTACTGAAATTGTATGAAGACGATTTTACAAATAAAACATGCTATAGCTCGATTTCTTCAGACATTTTACATGTCAAACCGTCTATATAAATTTGGAATCATACCATTATTATCGGTTAAAATAATATGTTATTCTGACCCATAAACTAGATACCGCAGTTTAACATTATATACGAAATTCATATATGGATTTCATATAATACGTATTGTTATAGAATAAGTTTCATTCGTATTTATCAAACGATGTGAGATATCATAAACCCCAAACGATTCTTTCCAAAACACCGATATACCTACTCTCAATGAAACCCTCGAGTACAAATGACTACGGGAACTAGAACGCAACGAAAGATCCTTGAATGATAACGTAAAGCTCGTAAACTACAAGTAGGTTTTCCTACCTTTTTAATAGTATTCTTTGCGTATTTGACATACTGCTATTGATGTCATTATGTGATAGTCCCTATTTACTCTTCGTATGCGCATGTTATTATACTGCCATACTACATATTTTGTTAACCATCATCAGTATTTGAATTTATCACCGGTATTTAAAAACTAAAGGATCAATTTTAACCCTTCTCATCTAATAATTGGTATCATGTTTCATATTGATTCAGTTACCCTTGCACTTTTGTGCTATTTTTACTATAAACATCAGTATTAACTAGGGTGTAGACTGACGTGTTATCCCACGTAACTTTCTACTTGGCCTACTGGTCTCAGATGATTGAGAGCCGTGATTTTTGCTACATACGTATGAGTGCCACTTAGCTAGTGTGTCTAGCCAGTTACTTTTCCCCAAAGGGTTTAGGTTGATTATTATTTGGTTCTGATGGCTTACTTATTTTTATACCCCTTAGTGAACTTATAAGTATGGGATTTTTAGTTCAAAACTCCTCGACTTTCTTTACATGATCCTAAATAAACTGGTAATGGACCTCATTTCTTAAATGGACTAGTAAGTATAGGATTATCAGTTCAACTTTCTTTATATGACCCATACTGAGCTGGTAACTATGGGATTATCACTGCAGACTCCTTGATTTTACTTGAGGGTTATTTTGAAAAAAGAATTGCTTCTGCTTTATTTATTTGATAAACATCGAATTCTATACACATTCCAAACTCTCTGTATATTTATACTTGTGTTAGAACTGGTAGAGCCTATTCAACAATTTTGCTGATTCGTTTCCTTCCAGCTATGTTGCCCAAGTACCAATAGGAAATGACAAATACTTTAGGAATTATACTGCAACAATTGAGAGATGCAGAGCAATCATAGAAGAATAAGCCTTTTAAACTACATTTAAAGACAATTTAGCATTTATAAATTCTTAATTAGCATAGTATGCATGGCTCAATTTTGATTTAGTATTATTTGAAGGAAACATTCGCCCTCGAGAAATCAGGGTGTGACAAGTTGGTATCAGAGCCAAGCTTAAGTTAGTCTATGCGGGACCTAAGTTAAGATTGATTTTAGGAAAGTTTCCTAAAGTTAGAAGGATAGTAAAAATGCAATGCTTAGACACGCATCGGGAATATTGATCTTTAAGTTACATGATAAGAATATGAGATAGTAGGATATTTCCTAGGGAAATATTTTAAAGGATGGAAGTATTGTTTCGAGGTTGAGATGATTAAGGGATTACAAGAAATATTCTGGAAATATAATTTTGAAAATTGTGATTTGATTTGATGCTCGTATTTGAGTGAGAAATCATTAAGAATTTTGGATTGTCAACGATGTGATTGAGGATATAGAGATATACTAAGAAAATTATCCTAGGATGGGATTGTATACAATATACTATGTAAATATGTACGTACAATACTGTTATGTTGTTTAAACTATTCGATTTCTCCTCGAAATGATTTACTTCATTTGGAATTCCAAAAACTTTCATCTTTGAAAGTTATCACCTTTTTCTATTTGACCTTTTGTGATCGTTTTTCGCATTGTACTCTTGTTATATGGTATACTATTCCCATTAGATTACGAGACTAGATTGCTTATGTTAGATGGTACCTGAATAAGATCAGATTGGAGAAATTATGAATTGAATCTTTGATGAGAATTGGAAAAATATCTTTATGAAAAAGTAGATGTATCAGAAAGGTTAAGTTGAATCGTTCTACTCTTTAGAACGTAACGACATCACTTATTGAACTATATTCCACAAACAACATTTTCCCCAAGTTCTCGATAACCTTGACATTGAATTATTATTAATAAAACACTACCATGTATCTTGTAACCATTATCAATTATTTTTCGAAGTGTATTGGTTTCATAAACCATCTTTTCAAAGAAATTCTACTTTGAAACCTAGACAATCTTGTTAATGAGCAATATAAATTTGACCCATGGTAGGTGATTTTGACTCGGTATTAATTCACGAAATAGTCGTATCATTATATGATAAACCTCGATACTTTATGAACTCCTTTGTGAGGTTTAGAATATGTTACGCTTGATATAATTTTAAACCCCTATGTTAAGCTTGGAGCAATATGTTCAAGTTAACCTGATTGTATTGAATCTATTTCTTACATAGCATACAATTTAACCATGAAATAAACTTCCATTATACCCACGATTGTATTATTTGTCTGTAGGACTCAGATTATCGAGTGCCTAGTTTTATTTACGCCTCTCTTTGGAGTTTTGGCTTGACCATGTTACTATATCTCCAGTTATCTGGATTAATTATCTCCAGTTATTTGGATTGATTTATCTCCAAAAGTTTTGAATTGATTTTTTACTTGTATTGCTATTAACCATAAGCCTCTGGAATAGATAATTGTAGGTTATCTTGTTTTAAAAACCATCTGCAAACCTAAAATTTGTGAACATGATATTTTAATTATAGTAACATCATCATATGAATTATGGAATATTACTTCCGACGAATTATTAATATACCTACCTGATAACGCCAAAGTTTTATTCGAAATAAATTATTGTTGATCTTAATCAACATGGTATTTATATGATTCCACGATTTATCAGAAACCCTTAGCCTTAGGAGTATTCGTTCGTTCCCTTATTTCATGACCTAAGAAACTATTGGGAAGATACAATAGACTTGAGAAAGACTCAAGGCAACCAAGATACATTGGACCCTTTAGTATTAGCAAGCAACTAGTTCTATGACCTATCAGTTAGATTTATCCACAAAATTATTTAGTACCCTCATGTGTTCTAGTTGAGCTGATATATTCTAAACCTAATACATGACAACTTTATGGCTGCACTGACAACCTACGTTTTGAAATTAAACTTTTGCAACTTTAGACTCTCGTTACCTCATACCGTTAGCCAGTTCCTGATTATATATAGTTCATTGTGCTTTCAAGAATCCTTCAGTGAATGTTCTTAGACCCTAAAAGGAATATTTTGGGATAAACAGTTATTAAATTTAGAATTATATTTACGTTGTTTCTCGGTACACTTATTCGGAATATAATACCCCATGACCCTTCAAAGTTCTAAGAAGTATATTGTAACCATATAAGCTAAGAGAAATTCCTATTTACTCTTTATGCTATCTTCCGCATAAATATAGGAAACCTTAAAATCTTTTATTGTATGATAAGAAATCCCACGGTAAGTTTAGATTACAAAAGTTTGAGATACATTTTCACACAAGCAAATTTGAATTTAAGGCCGAAGCGTGAATAGAATTTTGAGGATTACTGATTCAAATTAGGTAAACCATCTCGGAAAAATAGACAGTATAGCCAACATTTTAAGTTAAAACTTGTCGAAAGATTTACGACGTAATTTCTTAGACTATTGTTGATACCACAAAACCATATGATTTACAACACTCCTGCAAATTATATGTTAACCAACTAGTATTTCTTACCCAACCTCGAGAAAGACGAACTTAGAATAATCACTCCCAGATCTCCTTGTGTTACAATCTTAAACCGAAAGTTAGACTTGATGATTATCAAGTGATAGGGAAACAAGCTTTAATTTTGAGATAAATTACATGTACGTAATGAATTTCTTTTTGGGAATGAGATCACATCTCCTTGGACTTTATTTATAACTACTCCGTACGTACCAAGGATGTAATTTTATGTATGGATGATATTAGACAAATTCACCGAATCTGTCATTCGCATCAATTGGGAATTGTTTGTTCATTCCAAAAGCTCAGTATTAGGATTTATAGTAAGATTGACATAAACAACCCAGTCGATGTACATAGAAGCTCAAGTTACATCGAATGTTGGAATCAAGACATGTTTTTAGATTATACCAACCATTCCATTTCCCTCTGTGTCTATCAATTTATTTTAAAATTGGTAGCACATGCTTAACATATTCATGCGAATTCTTTTCCTCTCGATAGCCAGGAAAAAGAGGATAGCATCTTTTCTTTTGTAACACACAGATCATGCTTCGGCATATGTAAATTTAGATTAAACATCATTATGATTTGACGTTATCCTACCCTAAGTATACAAATCATTTCTAGAAAAGTTTCAACCCTTATTGCTACAATATTATGAACGCCAGTACTCGGATTCAATATACTTCAACTAGTAGTATCATTCTGTTGAACGATATCGGTGATAGCAACATCTTCCATATAGTTGTATAACTATACTCACAATATCTTAAGTAAACCACTTCGATCTATTTGGTCTACAAATTAGCCCAAAATTTCAGAGTATATCCAGAATAATTCGATGTGCTTTAAACAATATCTATCGTAGATTCCATGTGATGAATTCTACAACATTAGATACAAACTATGGTACTTATTAATATCATGTGAACCTAGTCACCAATCAACAAGCCTAGTTGAAATACTCGAAAGTATCCAACGTCAAAATAGTGACTTAGTGGAACAATCAAATCCTGTAGACACAATGTTTGGGTATTGAAGAAAAATTGCACTAAGATACTCGATACAGTTTCTTCCTGTAATCCATATAGAAGTATTAACTACATAGAATAATCGATGATTCTTTTCAATTACATAAGCACATGACTTTACAAGCATAGTAAATCCCTAGATTGTATGCTATTTATAAAGACGTTAATAGAAGAAATAAGCATTTTACCACCAAGTTTGGAATTGAAACTTCTGATAGTAAACTTGTTACTCTTGATATAGTAAAGAGATACCCTTGTACTAGAATCCTACGTACAATTACGCTATTAACAACTCAAGATGAGTAAACTGTCGACTTACTTGTTCGAAAAGTTATATTTCCACTTACCTACGATGCAAACGGTTGTTAAATGCTATTATTACGATATCAATGTGTCAAACCTGCAGTATTCTCTTGCCAACACTATATTTTTATGTAGTGAGATATCGTTATTTCCTGAACTATATACAACCTACGATGATTTTTACCAATACCACCATCTCTATAGTATGAGATTATTGATATATGACTGAACTTTATATAACCAAGCGAGACATAAAACTTTGTTACGTAAACCTATGCGACGATAGACGACACACGCAAAGCTTGTCAAAATGTTTATTAATCATATAAAATTCCAATTGTTTCTAATCCTAGCGTACGTCAAGTACTTCTTATGCAGTAAAGTTGTATAGCCTGTAAATAGCGAAAGAATGACGTGAAGAAAATCGTCAAGTTATATCATAGATTTACAAACTCGAACAAATGTGTTATCATAACATAGACGATGTGAATACCATGAGTACCAAAAAATCTAGGAATGTAGGAATTTTTGAGGACGAATGTTTTTTAAAGGTGGGTAGAATGTAAGACCCTGAGTTTTATTTTTATTTTAATTGAATTATTTTTGTTTCAAAATGCATTTTACGGACTATTAATAATTTTTGCGACGCTTACGATCCGTACGCATTGTCAGTAACATGAAAATAGGGTCAACACGTTTATTCTCTCGCTCGAACTAGAATATTTTTCATATAAAGCATATTATTTTGAATTATTATTCGAATAACATTGTGTCTAAATTAGCGTAATCCAAAAGTAATGTCAATGCGAAAAAAAATACAGAAACGTGTCGTACACGCTCCAATACTAATTTATAGTTGGATGAAATTTTAAGAATTATAAAAATTATACCCGAAAAAAATTATAATTGAGTATCAAAGACACTGACTTAAATGATTATCCAACTGACTGTGTACTGATTGTGCAACTTAGGATACCATAAATAGAGGCCTGTACCTATAGAAAAAACTGCACCTCTTCTCATTTGAAACCAAATGGGTTCATTCTCTCTCTCTCTCTGAGGAAATTTAAGAGCTGTAGCTATGCTCTTCTTATTTCAACAACCAAAGAGCCTCAAACCTCTGCTCCTTTACATTTCAAACCCCCGAAGGAAACCACAAATCTCTGTCAAAACTCCCTCAACCCGAGCTTAACCCTCTCCTTTTTCCCTGAGCTCACCCCAAACCTCTGTCCCAAAACCCCTACTACCGACCAAAACCCCGACCCTCCTTTCCTCCTCCACTGCTGAACGAACCTTCGGCCTCTCCTTCTCTCTTCTCCCCCATCTTCCGGCCGAAATGGGTTACCCCATTTCTCCTTCTATTTTTGTTTTGTTTCTCTCCTGCTGCCATTAAAGAAGCTTGAAGCTTTTGTGCGTTTGTGTGTGGCTGAGCGCGTGTGTGAATTGGAAGCTCCGACCACCCCTGCCATGGCGGATGAGAAGGAACCTCAAAACAAGGGTGGGTTTTACGGTAAAACTTTTATCGATTTCAGTTTTGATTTCTAATTTCGTTTTTTTATCTTCTTACACACACACACACACACACACACACACACACACATATATATATATGTTCAAACACCTAGAACCACGAACTATTCCAACTCAATTTCATTGGATTGTTGTTTTTTTGGGTCGAGTTTCATCACGACTTGGTTTATTTTCGTGTATTGTAAATTGGATATTGTAATTTCAATTGGATATTAGTTTAGTGTTATTTTTATTTTGAGTAACTGTATATACTCGATTACGTATAAATTTTCATAAACACAAATCTCCGAACATGTATGAGTAATCGCATTTTATCTGAAAATGGGTATTTGACTCTGTGTCATTTTTCAGTTAAAAATATGTTTTAAAGGAGTTATAATACCAAACGACTCGAGGTTATGTCGTCGTTATAACCCCAGATTATATTACGAGTCATAATTATTAAAATTGTGATGATGTAGGTGTTGGATTATTGTGTTGGTAAAATTTTGAAGTGGCACGACCACTGGATTATTTACCAAATGGGAGGGGGGGGGGGGGGGTCAACTTTTTCCTGATTTTATTGTGTCACGAACAATAAATAATCATATTAATATATTCGAGGAATATAAATGAAACCCATAAATATCAACTTTTGTCGTGTCAAAACTAATATTTTGATCGAAATAATGTTTTATTTGAATATAAAATTGTTGTTTATTCACATCGAAATTATATTTAAACAAATCGAATCGTTTGATTCCCGTTGACGATTATTTTACAACAAACTCTTACTATTCAAATACCAAGATACTTGTTATTTATTTATTTCCATCGACAAAGAGAATTGTTATTTCATTAGTTTAAATACTAAAATTGTATGAATATGATTTTACAAATGAAACAAGTTATAACTCGATTTCTTCAAACATTTAACGTGTCAAACCGTCTATGTAAATTTGGAATCGTACCAGATAGCGCAGTTTAGCATTATATACATAATTCATAAATGGATTTCATATAATACGTATTGTCATAGAATAAGTTTCATTCGTATTTATCAAACGACGTGAGATTTCATAAACCCCAAATCATTCTTTCCAAAACACCGATATACCTACTCTCATAGAAACCCTCGAGTACAAATGACTACAGGAACTAGAATGCAACAACGAAAGATCCCTAAATGATAACGTAAAGCTCGTAAACCACAAGTTGGTTTTCCTACCTTTTCAATAGTATTCTTTGCGTATTTGACATACTGCTATTGATATCACTATGTGATAGCTCCTATTTACTCTTAGTGTGTGTATGTTATTATACTGCCATACTACATATTTTGTTAACCATCATCAATATTTGAATTTATCACCGGTATTTAAACTTAAACTAAATGATCAATTTTAACCCTTCTCATCTAATAATTGGTTTCATGTTTCATATTGATTCAATTACCCTTGCTCTTTTGTGCTATTTTTACTATAAACATCAGTATTAACTAGGGAGTAGACTGACGAGTTATCCCACGAAACTTTCTACTTGGCCTACTGGTCTCAAATGATTGAGAGCTGTGATTTTTCGACATACGTATGAGTGCAACTTAGCTAGTGTTCCTAGCCGGTTACTTTTCCTCAAAGGGTTTGGGTTGATTACTATTTTATTTTTCTGATGGCTTACTTATTTCGATACCCCTTAATGAACTGGTAAGTATGGGATTATTAGTTCAAAACTCCTCGACTTTCTTTACATTATCCTAAATAAACTGGTAATGAACCTCATTTCTTAAATGGACTGGTAAGTATGGGATTATCAGTTCAACTTTCTTTAGATGATCCTTACTGAGCTGGTAAGTATGAGATTATCAGTTCAGACTCCTTGATTTTACTTGAGGGTCATTATGAAAAAACAATTGCCTCCGCTTTATTTATTTGATAAACACTGAATTCTATACACATTCCAAACTCTCTGTATATATACTTATTATAAAACTGGTAGAGCCTATTCAATAATTTTGCCGATTCGTTTCCTTCCAGTTATGTTACCTAGGTAGTAATAGGAAATGATAAATACTTTAAGAATTATATTGCAAAAGTTGAGAGATGGAGAGCAATCATAGAAGAAAAAGCCTTTTAAACTACATTGTAAGACAATTTAGCTTTTATAAATTCTTAATTAGCATAGTATGCATAACTCAGTTTTGATTTAGTGTTATTTGAAGGAAACATTCGCCTCCGAGAAATCAGGGTGTGACAATGCGGGTCTTAACGGGCCATACAATCCGAAATCTATTCGTTTAATTAACGGGTCTGGCGGGTCATAAACGGGTTTTGCGAATATACACAAAACCGGTTCGTTTACTTAATGGGTTTGGCGGGTCCACTTATTTATGACTTGAACCCGTTAAGGCTATTCCCAAATCTGGTTAAATCGTTTCTATTTCGTGTCGTGTTAACGGGTGTGTCGCAAATTGCCACCCCCTAGGTTGTAGACATCATAATATGCAACAAAATGTACAACTTTGTGGACGGATATTCAGACTATAACTAGATTAAGATGAGCTAGTGAGAAGCCGAGAAGACCACATTTTGAATACCACTGGATAACTTTTATTATACTATAAAGTACTTCAAATTAAAAAATGCAGGAGTAACCTATTAAAAAACCATGATGACAACATTTCAAGACACGTACCAATCATGATGATATGGTGATAAAATCAACAAGGGAGAGCTCCCACCGAACATCGGTCAATGTTTGAGCACAGGCTAAGATGAACCCTTAAAATCTGCTTTTAGAGTAACCACGGGAAAATTCCTGGGTTTCATAGTCAACAGGCACGAGAAACAAACAGATTAAGCAAAAAACCTTTCTCGAAATGCCACCACTTAAGAAGTCAAAAGGAGCTAAAAAGCTTTTTTGGGAATAGTTTCGTATTTAAGATGGTTTATCCTAGCTTCGATAGATATCACACATCCCCTTTTCAAAAGCCTAATCTCCCTTTTTCAAATTTTAAAGGTCAGCCAATGGACCTACACACCTCTGCCACCATGGAACTCATTGGCGACTTTCCTCCGATAACTCCTCTTCTTCTCTCAATCTTCCATTTTTTTCTTCGTTCTCCCATTCTCTTCCATCTTGATATGATCCTTCTTCGGCCGTTGTTGGCTTCCACCGGGATTGAAGGTCAGTCTAGGGTTACGAAGCCTTAGGCCTGCCCCTATCTGACTGTGACTGACCAGATCTAGTTTAATCGGAGCACTAAGGGAGGTCACCGAAGTTGAAACGATGGCGGGGCGGGCAAATTTGGTCCATTTTATGCTCATTTTTTGCTCTACTTTCTTCTCTCTCCTCAATGGAGCTCAAGGAATGGATTTCAGTCCCTCTTTTCTTTCATTTCAGTTCTTTTTTTTGATGGTGACGGTTGGCTGGGGGTTTAGAGCTAGGGTTTTAAGGGGGTTTAGGTTTGAGAGATGATTTTTTTGGTGGGGTTAGGGTTTTGTGGTGGTTGGGGTGTTGGTGCAAGGATGAATCGGGGAAGAGGGGGCTTGGGTCTGCTGGTAATAGGTTCGTGGGGCTGTTCGGGGGTGAGGCGAGTTGGTGGCACGGGCAATAGTAGTGGAGTGGGAATGGTGGGCGGTGGTGGGTGACTGTTGACACAAAGGAGAGGGTTGGGCCTGTGTCAGGTGGTTGGATGGCCGTAGGGTCTGGTGGGTCTAAGAGGGTGCACGGAGAATGGATAGTAACGAATCGCTTGGCTAGAAAGTTGACTCAGCAACTTCGAACCGGAAATTTTTTATCCATGTTGCGCAAAAGCTCTTTGATCTCCATTTTCTCGATGATGTGGGCGAGGGTTTCGTTAATTTGTGTGTTACGACGCTAGACTTGGGTGTTTTTCCTTGACACCATTGTTGCTTTGTTTACGATTTCCTGCACAACAACATTGGGTGGAGCGACTTGGCTTTATACCAATTAATGTAAACGGTGTCAATGTCACACAAAGGAATTACACTTAAACAAATAGTAGTAATACTCAAATTATCAATTACTTGAATGATTTGCCTTAATGGGGGTATTACACTATTTCTAGAGATAGGAGAAGGATATAGAAAAAGCTCATTCCTTGACCACTAAAGAATGCTTAGGTCACATGTGATGTCATGGAGTGTCATCACTAATGACATCACATGGACCAGAACATTCCTTTGTCAAAATACCAATTCTAGCCCTCACTAACTTAATAACTACAACTAAAAAATGGAAAATAATAAAAAAAATTACAATATTAAAAATAAAAAAATTGTAAAAATACCCAAATACAATTCACATCATGTTGCTCCCAAGCTCTCGAGCAATGGTGGAACGGGTTATGCCGTAACCGTCACGGGACCGGAAAGGAAGCCATCACTATTTGGAAGAAAATGAAGAGATATTTGCGGGCTATTTTTGTCCTTCCCATGGATGAGCGGGATTTATTTACCCAGGTTTAAAGCTTGGGACAATTTAGTGACAGTCACGAAACACAATAATACCATTTATTGTGCACATGAGCCAAGTTAAATTGGTCGGAAGAGCAGAAAATGAATCATGAATGGGCTTCAATTGCGAATGAATTTGGAACTTTAGCTTTGAGGGATGGTGACACACGGTATTGGAGACAACAAAGGCCCACAGTTTTTGAAGATAAGAAAGCAAGATTTTGTTTTCTTAATTATCTTGATTTGGATACCTTAAGAGAGTTTGATGTATGGGGCAAAGTGGCGTCTAATATGGAGTCAAGCTGAGAATGAAAACTAGTGTTAATTGTAATTGTATATTTATTTTATTGTTGTAATAAGATAATATTCCTTAAAAAATATTTTATAGTTAGTACTATTTTAGTAATTAGCGATAGTTAGTAAGGGCATTTTGGTCCATATGTAATAATAGAAATGTGGAAGGTTCCAAATAAGGTCATGGTTTATGTCATTACTTTACTAACTTTTATTAACATTAGCCGTGACATCACTCGGATCTAGAATTCTAGAACATTCCCATTGTGGTCAGAATATCTTTAGGAATTTTCCTCCCATTACTATAAATGTTGTACCCCTTTATTGGGAAAATAATTCAATTACCACTCGAGTTAGGAAAATGAGAATGAGTTTGATTAATTCTTTTTATTATTGCTTGTTGTACCTGTGCACTTCCGCACCACAAACTGTTAACTTTACAAATTTAGGGTGGTGCTAAAGGCACCACAAAATTGCTCCATAACATCATATTAGTGTTTTTGAAACGTGATGTACAATGTTTTTTATGGAGAAGCTTTTGGAGTGCCTTCAGCACCACCCCAAATTTATCCTATTAAAAATGATGAATAATTATGAATCCAAGACATGCACTTGGATGAAGTATTGTTTGGATTGATAACTTTGTAATCTCGCCTAGTTTTATTTACTATTTTTAATAACATGACTATTAATATATGATGAATTAAAAAATAAAGCAAGACTGTTAATTTTGGACGGAGGGCTATAAAATGTTCTTTGCTTTACGCTTTTGTGGTTTTGTTTTATTACTTAAAGCGATTAAATTGATTTCACTCTGAACCAAATGGGCCTAAAGTATATGAGTGACGGACTAAACTATTTATATGCATTTGAAATGAACCACTCTTGGTCATAAGGATAATTAATAATGCAATTGAAATAATTTATGGGCAGATGTTCAATTGGACCATCAATGCAAGAGACCAGAAGCTGGTGGTGGGAATACGCATTGTTGAGATATTGTAGAAGTCATTACACCATCAGAAGCATACAGTGAGTGTTTAAATGCAAAGCATCAATCTACCATTCATCAACCTCTTCCGAGGGAGAAATCATTCTACAAAATGCACCAAGAATGAATCTATGAAACACAAATTTTTTATAATCAATTATATTCGAGACTATAGTGTTGAAAGCTTCACTTTCCAATTTTTGCAAGAAAATGGCATGAGGTATTTTAAAAATGATTTTTTTTAATAAGAAAAAGGGCCTGCGGAGGGTGGTGGTGGTGGTGTGGTGGAGGAGGGAGGGAATGGGGGTGGTACAGGGGTAGATTGGTTGCATTAACAATAAACAAAGGGATTTCCTGCAAAAACTAAAAAGTTCAGGGTTTCTGTTCGATCTTTTCCTTAATTTGGTTAGAGATTCTTCTGTAATTTTCCAATCGTTAAATGGTCTCAAATAATGGATTGCATGAGGTGACTTTCAAAAGATTGGAGTGGAGCGTCGCTAGATTTGACCTGAAATTAAAGGGTGACATGATGTTTGGGTATATAAATGTCCTTTGTAGATGATATTATCACTCACATTTTTTCTTCACTGGTGGCCATTTTTTCAGAATTTTATTTTTTATGTTGGAGATTAATATTGATGTAATGTCTCAAAACTTTAACAATAATAAATTGTGTTGTGAATAATAAGGCAAATAATTTAGAGGGGGAAAAAGACTTTTCCATATCTTTGTTAAGGGAGTAATTCTAGAATGACACATGATTTCATCAAATTTTGCGATACGCGAAACGTCATTGTGTCACCTAAAATGTGTCGGAGTTACGGTTCACTATAGAACAACACTTTTCAAGGGGTCGCCCCTATTTAGGCTTTTTTTTTTTTTTCTTTCGATTTTTCGATTTTTCCGAATTTCGATCCGATTTTTCCCGATTTTGGAAAGATTTTTTTATTGTCGATTTTCGATTTTTTCAAAAAAAATCGGATCGGAAATTGGAATTTTTTTTATATTCCGAATTTTCGATTTTTGTAGATCCGAATTTTCGAAATTTGTTCCGATCCGAATTTCCGAATTATTTTTCGAACTATTTTCCGATTGTTTTTCCGAAATATTTTCCAATTTTGCGAAAAAAAAATTTCCGAAGTATTTTCCGAAGTATGTTTATGGAAAATTGTCGAATTTTTCGAATTCGAAAAAAAAAACATTTAAAAAAAAAATCGGATTCGGCTTCGGCACGTAAATTTTTTTGCCGATTTTTTCGAAACATGCTTTTCTAATCCGATCTGGTCGAAACACAACCCTACCCTAATTATAATATAAGCCCCCCAACCATTCGTCATCCACTACGATATAAAATGTAGTGGACATCCACTATAATACACAATTACAACACTCCCCTTGGATGTATACCATATCCACCATTCAATTATTTTTGTCTCATTAAAATCTTATTAAGCAAAAATCATATGGGTAAAACCAAAAGTGACGGAAAAATAGTTAACTTTTGTTGTCATTGAGTTGATGATGGATGCATTTAGTGCTGTTTTGTTAAAACATTTATAAGGAAAATTCAATTGGAAAAAACTTATTTAACGGATTAAAAGTACAATGGGCATATGTTCAAAATAGCATGTTCTTCGATTATCTCCCTGATAAGATACTCCCCTTCTGATTATGGTATTTCTTTGATGATTGAGTCGATGAATTTTCGGCATTGACTTGGTGAAAAGATTTATGAAGAGTGCGCGTGCGTTCAAATATAGAAATTATTTAATTAAATTCAGTTTTTCAATTAAATCCTAAAATCATGCATCTAGGTGTGATTGAAATCAATATGAACATGCGAGAACAGTCAATCACAAACGAAACACACAAATGAGGAAAAATCCTCCAAAGGGACAAAATCTTTTTATTTTCACCATAATTTGTAAAAACGGTTACACGTATTACAATGAAAGTAAGTGTGATAAAGAAATACCCTCGGGTGTTGGTTTCGATGTCGTCGGTTGAAATCTCCCTCAGGAACTCCAGGTGGGCAGCAGTAGAGAAGAAGACGGCTCTTTCACAAAGTACTCCAGATGAGTAGTAAACGATCCTCTTGAAAGTTTAATAATTCACATACATAGATGTGAGTGTTTATGTGAATAAAGAAGGCATAAAATCTTAAAAAGTAAAGTCCGTTTTCTTGGCAGTTTTTCGCAGAATCGTGTTGGAAAAAGACTTGGAAAACGTGTAGAAGGCACACTGGTATTTATACGAAAATCGAGGCGGCGGCTTCGCTCGAACGAGATAGGCATCTTGCTCGAACGAAGGACATGTGTCGTTCGAACGACTTCGCGCGAGATGCTGATCTTGCTCGAATGACAGTGCTAGCTCGTTTGAACAAGCTCGTCGACCGAGGCACTTCGCTTCTACACTTAGAAAAAAAAACTGCTTTTGATAAAAATAATTCGAACTTCGAAAAAATATTTTCTGAAAAATTTCCCAAATATTTATGCAAAAATAAACAACTCCATTAAATTATTTTACCAATATTGCGTAGTGGAGTAGTGGGAAATAGTTGAGCAGCACGTCGCATGTAGCATGATACACGTGTGAAGATGATGGATGCATGAATTCGGATAAAGGCTGTCGTGGATGATCGTGATGACGTGCCGAATGTAGCGGTATCAAACATACAAACTGTGATATAGGGAAAATAGAAAATTCCTAGATTCTACCCCGGACATTTATAAAATTATGTCCTTACCAATCTCCCCCTGTGTCTATGCCGGTACATACATAAAAAATCCGAATTATGCAATTCTATATAACAAATGACATATAAGATAATATCCCCATTAAACCCTCAAACTGAGAATACTAAATGACATGTCTTCAATTAGACTTCAGCATCTTCAAATCTTCAGCTCTTTAAAAATTTCCAAAGCTTTTCTCATCAGGGTGTGCAATCCAATTAATATCAAATTTGTGCCTACACACATGTAATAAAGCAAATATCCTTGATAAGCAACAATTTGAAATATAATGATATGCTAAAATCAAAGATGAATTAAGCTTAAGCAAATCATTGATAAATCAACCAAACAAATCTTCCCCATAATTCATTCTCTCCCTTTTTATGATGTCCCAAATAGACAGATATGAGAAGCATAAATATTTAAAATGTCACATGGTAATAAACTTTCTATTTTTGAAATTTTCATACAAAATATACAACAAAGAATCACACAAAAACAACAAAGTCGATGATGGCGTAAATGTAGGGGTGTGATCAAATTCGATAGGAAAATCAATGCATACAAAAAAGACATGTGCATGATGAATATCAGATACTCCTAACGAATGCACTCAACATCTTCCTTAGGTGTAACAAGATGGAAATATGAGACATTGACTCGATCAAATCAACAAATCAAAGCTCAAAATGATTTTCACACCAATAACGTCCAAAACGATGTAATGCTTTTTCAGGACTTTCAAGGAAGTGCAAATTTGTTTAAATTCTCCAACCAAACTCCCCCAGATTTATATTTTGAATAAAGGTGATCTAAATTCTCAAACTTTGGAGAATTGATGGTGAAACCTAAATGACCCATATTTGGCATGAATTTCTTTTTATTGCCTTTAAATTTTTTCGGGCTCTTTTAACCTCTTTGGACCCCGGATAATAAAATTCCTCAATTTTTAGGTCCGATTTAACGATGGCTTAATCGCAAAGGATAGATAATTACCTTTCGTAACCCTTCACCGTTTAAAAAAAACACAATCTCACCAAACGTTTTTTTACATGCATTCAATCTTGTCAAGTTTTATCGCATATGGTTCATTGTATAGGCAGAATTGAGATGGAAACACTCAAGCCAATATGTGATAGACAAGTGCAATAATCAAATAAAGCCATGCATGTGTGCAATAAAGGAGATAATGAGCCAAACACGTAGAAAGATATCACTAATCACATCTCAAAGACTCCAAACAATGTAAAGCACATGGATGCAATGATATAGCGTCTCAAATCACTATCAAACAGTCACATTGATAAATGGAATGAAATTTGTGACTCGGCTATCTTAAATGCTCATCAATAAAAGGTGCAAATAAAATACAAAAATCTTTTTGTGATTTTTCAAAATTTTATAAAAAGAAAATCTTTTTGGATTTTTCAAAAAAAATATAAAAATCAGAAAATAAAACAAACTAATGGTACATGTTAGCAATAGGCAAAAGAGACATAATGTAAATCACCCTATGCTAGCAGACACGTCAAGACCTCAACCGGGAAGAGCGGTGGAGTTTTCCAAAGATGGTGACATCTTTTGAACCAACTCCATATGATCATGTGTGGTCTTGATAAAAAACTTCACTTGCTCGCGAATATGTGCAAATTTTCTATCATTATGTGCAAGCAAGTATCATGAACATGTGCGGGGACGTGTGAAGTGGCATGATATGGCACAAAATCCAACTTAGAACAAAACTCCCTAAGATGTCCTCGCTTCTTGTAGTGAGAGCAAACATAAACCGGTCTAGGAGTTAATTTATCAAGAATTTTGGGATGAGCTTTCCTAGACGGGCACCCATGAGACTTACTCACCAAAGTGGATATAGGCTCGAGCGCATTAAAAGTAGTGAATGCACCGTCATTACCTTTTCCAACCTCATTCAAAACAGGATAGGGAACCATCTTATCAACCTTCTCAGATGCGTTCTCTAATGAGACTTGGACCTCCCGTGTTTGTTTGAGATCATCCTCGAGATGGGATACACGTGTCGTCAGACTAGATACCGTGTTGGTCAAGTCACATTTTTCCCTTTTTAGCTCATCATTCTCTTCCTTCAACTCACAAATCCGAAAACCTAGGATCCTATTTGACCTTTTTGTTTCCATGGTCTCGATAAACAACTTCTAAAAGCTTTTCGGATCACACTTTCATCTCCATCCTCATCCTCACTATCGCTTAGGGTAGTGGGCATGACAACTTTCTTTGCCTCTCTCCTAAGTCTAGTGGGACACTCAAATTTCTTGTGCCCTGTCCCATCGCACTCAAAACATCTTATCTTCTCAAGTTTGTCTTTTCTCTCTTTTTCATTCTCACACCAACTCTCTCTCTCTCTCTCTCTCCAAACAGTCTTAAATCTTTCTATAAAGCGGTGATCCTAAGTACTAACGCTTTGTTACGCTATTTGGTTTTAAATGTCTCAGTATATAACTCAGCGTAGGAGCGTTGGAGATCACTCTCGTTCTCACTTGCATCAACCTCCCCCTTACTCACATCATTCTCACTGTCGAGGTGTCCCTGTGAAGCAGCATCCTCACCGTCGTGAGGAGCACTAGAAGTACTCACATGACTAGCCATGAATGCGGTGAAGTTACACTCATGCGGTGACTCGTCTCCAGAGTCCATCGACTCGACCTCACTGTCGTCACTAAGGGTAGCATTAAGAACAACTTTGCCCTTTTCTTTGGCAAGTCTGTTCATCCTGGTAGCACACTCAAAAGCTCTATGACTCTTACTCTCGCACTCATAGCATCTCTCACTGTCTTTCTTAGAAGGGTCTTTAAAATATTTTTCATTTTTCTTTTCAAATTTATTTTTCTCAAAATTCCCTTTATCTTTGAAATTACCATTTTTCTTGTATTTGAGAATTTTCTTGAAATTTTTAGCAAACAGGGCCAAATCATCTAAATCAAAGTCACACTCAGAATCTGACGTTTCTCTCTCTCTTTTTCTAGATGACTCTACCCTCTTTCTTGCCGACCCCTCACTCTTTTTATCCTGGGCATTAAGTGCGATTCCCTTATCTTTAGGCTTGACAGATGTAGGAAACATATCAATTTCATACGTTTGTAAGTCTCCTACAAGTTCCTCCAATTTAAGCGTGT
This sequence comes from Sambucus nigra, assembly GCA_949130495.1. Taxonomy (NCBI): domain Eukaryota; kingdom Viridiplantae; phylum Streptophyta; class Magnoliopsida; order Dipsacales; family Adoxaceae; genus Sambucus; species Sambucus nigra. The sequence continues at coordinate 93,648,639 of OX422216.1, read as the reverse complement.
TTAAATTACCCATAGAATTTAGCACAATGACTTTAGTGATAAAACGCTTAGGCAGTGATCTAAGAATCTTTTTAACAACTCTAGCATTAGGAATGTGTTCACCAAGATTAAAGCTAGTGTTAACAATATCAGACAGTCTAGCATAAAATTCATCAAAAAATTCAGTCTCAAACATAGTGATGGTTTCAAATTGAGTTGTTAAATTTTGCAGTTTAGACTCTTTCACAGCATTAGTTCCTTCATGGGTAAGTTGTAAAATATCCCATGCCTCTTTTGACGTGGTGCACGACATTATGCATCGGAACTCGTCAGGTGTGACTGATCCGGAATTAGCACTTAAACCCTTTGAATTAAAAGATGACCATTTAAATTCTTCTTCCGTCCAAGTAGTGACAGATTTTAAACTAGTCACGTTCTCAGCAGTGATGGAGGGAGGTGTCCACCATCTTTCAACCAAAATCCAAATACGTTCATCAATGGCTTTTAAAGCAGATTTCACGCGGACTTCCTAGTAAGCATAGTTTGTTCCGTCAAAAACTGACATTTTATTATATAATTTCTCCATTGACACGCCCTCTTTCAAAAAATCAATTTTTCAGAAAATTGATATCTTTAGAAAATTTTGCAGAAAATTACACGGTATAATTGTGTAACTGGCTCTGATACCAATTTGAAGAGTGCGTGTGCGTTCAAATACATAAATTATTTAATTAAATTTAGTTTTTCAATTAAATCCTAAAATCATGCATCTAGGTGTGATTGGAATCAATATGAACATGCAAGAACAGTCAATCACAAATGAAACACACAAATGAGGAAAAATCTCCAAAGGGGCAAATCCTTTTTATTTTCACTATAATTTGTAAAAACGGTTACACGGATTACAATGAAAATAAGTGTGACAAAGAAATACCCTCGGGTATCGGTTCGATGTCGTCGGCTGAAATCTCCCTCAGGAACTCCAGGTGGGCAGCAGTAGAGAAGAAGACGACTCCTACACAAAGTACTCCAGATGAGTAGTAAACAATCCTGTTGAAGGTTTAACAATTCACATACATAGATGAGAGTGTTTATGTGAATAAAGAAGGCATAAAACCTTAAAAAGTGAAGTCTGTTTTCTGGGCAGTTTTTCGCAGAAATTTTGTTGGAAAAAGACTTGGAAAACGTGTAGAAGGCACACTGGTATTTATATGAAAATCGAGGCGACGGCTTCGCTCGAACGAGATAGGCATCTCGCTCGAACGAAGGACACGTGTCGTTCGAACGACTTCGCGCGAGATGCTGATCTCGCTCGAACGACAGTGCTAGCTCGTTTGAACGAGCTCGTCGACCGAGGCACTCCGTTTCTACACTTAGAAAAAAATTATGCTTTTGATAAAAATAATTCAGACTTCAAAAAAATATTTTTTGAAAAATTTCCCAAATATTTATGCAAAAATAAACAACTCCATTAAATCATTTTTTCAATATTGCGTAGTGGAGTAGTGGGAAACAGTTGAGCAGCGCGTCGCATGTAGGATGATGCACGCGTGAAGATGATGGATACATGGATTCAAATAAAGGCCGTCGTGGATGATCGTGATGACGTGCCGAATGTAGCGGTATCAAACATACAAACTGTGATCTAGGAAAAACAGAAAATTCCTAGATTCTACCTCGGACATTTATAAAATTATGTCCTTACAATTTATATAGGTTGTTACTTCAATCTCATTTTTCTTAGCTCGGTTTTGATAAGACTTTGATCAAGGAGGGTGGAAATTTCACTTTATTAGATCTATTTGACTTCATTTGCATTACTCTTATTAGGGGTGTGCAAAAAAACTGACCAACCCAACTCGAATCGAAATTGTTTTTTTAGCTCGGTTCAGTTTGCGATTTAAGGATTTAAAAAATCGACAAAGTCGGTTCGGTTGGCGGTTTAGACAAAGAAAAAATCGATTCGAACCGAACCGACATCAATATTTATACTAACAAACCTTTAAATATCTTTTATTTTTATATCCAAAAACCATTAACCAACCTCCAAAATCGAAAATCGACCTAAAAAAACCCGACCAAAACTGAAAATCGGTTAAAACCGAACCGAAACCGATGTGAACCGAAACCGACGAGTTTTTTCATCGTCCATTCGATTTCAGTCTGATTTTTCCAAAATCGAACCGATCGGTTCGATTTGAATTGCGGTCCAAAACCGAACTGAACCGACCCGTGCACACCCCTAACTCTTATAGAGTTCATGCATGTAGAAAAATTGAAACATGTTGATTATCTCTCTTGATGTAATATTTTAATTTGAGTTATACATGTATCATTGTCTTCATAGTAGTGGTACTAACATATGTTGGATGCAAGTTATAAGTGTTTCACATGTGTTGAATACATTATTGTAGGTGATATCAATCCTACATTAATAATTAATACCAGTTTGGCACAGATGTATGTGGTTCGAGAGGTCAACATGCCTATGTTCACGGGGAGGGAAATGAGAGCATTATTTCTTCGCAAGGGAGGAGAATATGATTTGTAGTGCTAGGGTTGCTAGTTGAGAGTCCAAGATGTGAATACAATGGTGTGCAATTAGACGCTCTTTGATCATTAGGGATGCATCTATAAGAGTCCTAGAGTGTAAGATCTTTATGATAGTAATTGGTCATTGTTCTTGATCTTATCTTTAAGGTGGTTAAGTTATGATGGAATTGTATCTTGTCATATTCGTTGCTATCTTTTTTGATTCATCTTTAGCTGATCCGTGATCTCCGGACAACCAGGTCATTACAGTTATCTAATTGCCATGTGGCATACCCAACTCATAATCCCTTCAATTACCCCCAGAATTAGGTGATCGGTCTTTAGGCATGATCGACCTAATTATGTCTTGTTGTGTTGTCCTCGTGCGATGTCACTACAGGAACATAACTTTTTCCTGACAAAAATAAAATGCCGCTAAAGATATTAAAGATGTCGTAAAAACTTTTCCCAACACTTTTCCCGGTATTTATGCAAGTGCCCTAATTGCCAATGTGGTAAAAACCTAACGACATTTTTAGAAATGCCGGGAAAGGTTTAGTGGCATTTTTCTCGACATTTGTTAAAAATGCAACGAAAAAAACTCTTTAGTGGCATTTTATTAATGGCGACAAGAAACTTTTGTGGCATTTAAAAATGAAGGGAATAATCTTCCCCGCATAATATGGATGTTGAATAGAATTTTGGTGGTATTTAGAAAATCCTGGGAATACTTTTTTGCTTAAAAAATCTGTCTTGCAAGCTTTTTGCTAGATGAAATCTATTTTAGGCCACTAATTGAATGCCATAAATTTTTCCATTATCTTTTTAGTTGCTAGTGGGAGTCGTTTACTTGTATAACAAGTCTTGCATTTAACCTATATTTATGAACATAACATTAATCTAATATCATCTAATAAAAATAAAATTACAATCAAAGTGTTGTAATGAAATTGATATGTTTCTAATAAAAGACTAAGAACATCCATTGTACATAAAAGTGTGCCTAAAAGTAAATCAAAATATTCATTGACAATAATGTGATCCCCAAAAAAGAAAAAGAACAAAAAAATGAACGAAAAAGAAACTCCGTAATTAAGATCCCAGTCACACCTATAAAAGTCAAACGCCTTTTTCAACCTAAATTTTTTTAGTAAGTATTCGTTAATGTGTTTTCTTAAGTTATAATTAAATTTAAAAGCAATAAAATTTGTACATTAGTAATATCCCACGTTACAATCATACGATACACATTTCCAATGGTCAACTTATTTCCATAAGGTCTAGGTAGTGGATGATTTGCAACAAATATCTTTTCAATATATATTTTTCAAAAGCCTTGTTCCAATAACATTACTCCTATTTTTATTAAAGGGTCCTTGATTATAATGAATCCACGTGCTACAGTAACTTTTGGAAGACTAGGAGTAATGAGGTCTACCATTTTTTCCTACAAAAAATATTGAGTGATTTTTCACAATAAAAGAGACAAGTTTAGGTAGAAGAAAATTTATAAACATAAATTATATTCACATATTAACTAACTTTCCATCATTAATTACCTTTTGGTGGTTTTAATGATACTTTTTCTTTGATGTTTTTTTTTACAAACAAGAATGGGAAATATTATATCAATAAATGGTTAATGATAAGTAATACTATATACTAATAAAAAAAAGGGGCATATACCAAATAGTCCCTCGAACTTTTTTTAATACACGTTTAGTCCAACCCTTTTTATTTTGCATCAAAAAGTCCTTCACCATGCCAAAAAGGCTTTATCATGACCTTTAAAGATAAAAGAATAAGGGACTTTTTGGTACAAAATAAAAGGCTTAGACTAAAGGTGTATTAAAAAATGTTTGGGGGACTATTTGGTATTTGATCCTAAAAAAAATCAAATAGTTACATGCAATGATTTTCTCAACTCGAATCGCTTACTTTGACCTTACCGTTCTTTCATCCTTAAATCCTAAATGAAGAATAACAATATTAATTCATTAAGTAAAAAGAAACCACAAAAAATCTACATCTGAGACACCACTTTCTATAAAAATAAATAAAAAATTCACCAGAGTTTCATTTCTTTTTAGAGAGCTAAACAAATAAGTCCTATTTACATAAGGCATTTTCTAATAGGTCGTAGCATAATTTTTTTTTTCCTAATAGGTCCTATTTATACATATAATGAATATTGAGTATATGTTTACAAATAAGATCTATTGGGCAAAAAATCTTTTTTCATAGGACCTGTTGGAGCAAAAAAAAGATGATAGGACCTATTGAACTATATACTTAGTAAACGAGATTAATTGGTAAAAAACCCTTGTTTTTAAGACATCCTGAAAATATTCAACACATGAACAACCAACTCAATCGAAAAGACTGTCAAAGTGTAAACCAACATAATATCCATATAAATCAGCTACTTTATGCTTGATGTCAACCATGGAAAAATGTTTTTAAAAAAGTGGTTTTATTCATAGCTTCACACAAAATTTATAATCATGAGAATAAAGTTTAATTAAACTAAGATGAGCAACTGTGTAAAAATACTTGTATTATAGAAGTAATTCCTTATTCACTAACATGAGCAGCTGTCCTACGTGTCAATGTTTGAGCATTTTCAATCTACAAATATAAGATTTATTGTAATCATCAAATTACAAGGTTTCAAATTGTAATGTTGAAAAGTAGTCAAATACTTATCTCTTGAGATGGAACTAATTGATGGTTTGATTGTTGTGCTGAAGTTGATTGATTCCATGATGTGCTGAAGTTGAACAATATAACTAGTGATATGCATTGGCAACAAGTGAACTTATTCCACTACGGTGTAGAACTAGTGACATACACTCATTTTAAATGAGTAAGTACAAATGAAAGTGGTTATTGGCTTTCTATATGTATACTTAATACAAAAAGAAATAAATTTCTAACAAAATTTTGGCAAAGTTTCACTTGTTTTTCCGCCCATCCCCAAAATTAAACACATTAAAACCCAAAAAATCAATAATCCAATATCACCATTGGAAGGAGTTACCACTTTCAAGTAATGAACACAATGAATTTAACATAATAAAAGATCGCCAACAAATTTCATATAGTGAGATCACCATCAAATCTTAGTTTCTCAACCAAAAATGAAAAAATGGAAACAAGTTCAATTATCACAAGTATGACTAGAAATTACCCACTTGTTAACAAAGGCGAATAGCAATCCCGAGTGCCTCGGGTGCCAAATGTTGAACATTTTTAATCTACATCAAATAATCAAATTATGTCAGTCCAAGTTCTCACCACTACTAGTGCCAAATGTTAATCACGCAAATACACACTTGCAATGGTCCCTCTCATAGTGCTCGTACCTCTTTCAGGGCCAATTGGTTGCTATTTTGACATTTCAGCCCCAACGCCCCATTTTTAACCTAAACATTGTGTATACTTGCCATTTCTTTAAGCTAGAAGTCCGATAAGGACTTGGCTAGTTCAAATACGTTACAATCGTCAATCATTAGGTGTTCATGCCTCTTTCTGGGTAATTTGGTTGTTTTGATATTTCGGCCCCCAATGCTCCATTTTAACCTAAAACTTGTATATGCTTGTCATTTTATTAAACTGGGAGTTCGATAAGAACACAATTTTTTCACACACATTGCAATGGCCCCCTCTCGAGGTGCTCGTGATTCTTTCTGGGGGCATTTACTTGGTATTTTGATATTTCACCCCCAAACGCCTTGTTTTTAACCTAAACCTTGCGTATACTTGTCATTTTATTAAACTGAGAGTCCGATAAGGATACGATTAGTTCATACATGTTGCAATGGTTTCTCTCGAGGTGGTCGTGCATCTTTCTGCTCCATTTGGTTGCTATTTTGATATTTCACCCCCTAATGCCCCATTTTAACCTAAACCTTACGTATACCCGTCATTTCGTTAAACCGGGAGTTCGATAAGGACACAGTTACTTCACACACATTGCAATGGCCCCTCTTGAGGTGCTCGTCCCGACCATTTGGTTGCTATTTTGACATTTCACCCTCGGTGCCCCATTTTTAATCTAAACCTTGTGTATACTTGTCATTTCGTTAAATCGGAAGTCTGATAACGACATGGCTAGTTCATATATGTATTGTCCATCTCTAGGCGTTCGTGCCTCTTTTCATGATATTTGTTTGTTGTTTTGATATTTCACCCCCACACCCTATTTTAAACTAAAACTTGCTGTCATTTTGTTAAACCGAGAGTCCGATAAGGACACATCTAGTTCACACACATTGCAATGGCCCCTCTCGAGGTGCTCATGTTTCTTTTCGTGCCATTTTCTTACTATTTTGATATTTCACCCTCGGAAGCCCCTTTTTTCAACCTAAACCTTGCGTATACTTGTCATTTTGTTAAATCGAGAGTCCGATTAGGACACGGCTAGTTCAAACAAATTATAATCGTCCATCAGGAGGTTTTAGTGTTTCTTTTCGGGCCAATTGGTTGCTATTTTGATATTTCCCCCCAACATCCCCTTTTTTAACCTAAACCTTGCGTATGCCCGTCATTTCATTAAACCGGGAGTTTGATAAGGACATGGTTAGTTCACACACGTTTCATTGACCCCTCTTGACGTGCTCGTATTTTTTTCGGGCCAATTGGTTGTTATTTAATATTTCACCCTCCAACTCCCCATTTTAACCTAAACCTTGCGTATACTCGTCATTTCGTTAAGCTGGGAGTCCTACACGGACATGGTTAGTCCAACACATGTTACATTCGTCCATCTCGAGCTGTTTGTGCCTCTTTCTGAGTCATTTGGTTCTTGTTGTGCTATTTTACCCCCCAACGCCCTATTTTAACCTAAAACTTGCGTATACTTGTCATTCTGTTAAATCAAAAGTTCGATCAGGATAGAGTTAGTTGACACACATTGCAATATCCCCTCTCGAGGTGCTCGTACCTCTTTCCGAGGCCATTTGGTTGCTTTTGATATTTCACACCCCAACGCCCCATTTTTAACCTAGACCTTGTATACATTTGTCATTTCGTTAAATCGAAGTCCAATAAGGACAATATTATTTCAAACACATTACAATGGTCCTTATCATAGTGCTCATACCTCTTTTCGAGATAATTGGTTGCTATTTTGATATTTCACCCCCAAAACCCCATTTTTAACCTAAACCTTGTGTATACTTGTCATTTCATTAAACAGAAAGTTCAACGAGGACATGTCTAGTTCAAACACATTATATTCGTCCATCTCGAGGTGTTCTCGCCTCTTTCTGGATCAGTTGGTTGTTATTTTGATATTTCATCCCCCAACGCCCTATTTTAATATTAAACTTACGTATTCTTCTCATTCTGTTAAATCGAGAGTCCGATAAGAATACAGTTTATTCACACACGTTGCAATGGCCCCTCTCGAGGTGATCATGCTTTTTTCCATGCGATTTGGTTGCTATTTTGATATTTCACCCTCCAATGCTTTTTTTTAACCTAAACCTTGGGTATACTTGTCATTTCATCAAACCGGGAGTCCGATAAGGAAAAAGTTAGTTCAAACACATTATAATCGTTCATCAGGATGTGTTCGTGTTTTTTTTCGGGCCAATTGGTTGCTATTTTTATATTCCACCCCAACACTCCATTTTTTTAACCTAAACCCTGCGTATACTTGTCATTTCATTAAACGAGGAGTCCAATAAGGGCATAGCTAGTTCAAACACGTTACAATCGTCCACCTCGAGATGCTTGCACCTATTTTTTGGTTATTTCGTTGTTGTTTTGATATTTCACCCCCAACGCCCTATTTTAACCTAAAACTTGCGTATTCTTATCATTTTGTTAAACCGAGAGTCTGACAAGGAAGCTGTTAGTTCACACTCATTGTAATGGTCCTTTTTGTAGAGCATGTACCTCTTTCTGGGCCAATTGGTTGCTATTTTGACATTTCTCCCCCAAACTACCCATTTTTAACCTAAACTTTGCGTATACTTGTCATTTCAGCAAATCGGGAGTCCAATAAGGACATGGCTAGTTCAAACACGTTACAATTGTCCATCTCGAGGTGTTCTTGCCTCTTTTTGAGTTATTTCGTTGTTTTGAGATTTCACTCCCAATGCCTTATTTTAACCTAAAACTTGCATATACTTGTCATTCTATTAACCCATAAGTTTGATAAGGACATAATTAGTTCACAAACGTTGCAATGGACCCTTTCGAGGTGCTCGTACATCTTTCTAAGGCCATTTGGTTGCTATTTTAATATTTCGCCCCAACCCCCCATTTTTAATCTAAACCGCATATACTTGTCATTTCGTTAAATCAAAGTCCGATAGAGACACGATTATTTCAAACACATTGCAATAGTCCCTCTCATAGTGCTCGTACTTCTTTCTGGGATTGATTGCTATGTTGGTATTTAACCCCTAACGACCCATTTTTAACCTAAACCTTGCGTATACTTGCCATTTCGTTCAACCAAGAGTTTGATAAGGACATGGCTCGTTCGAATGCGTTACAATCATCCATCTCGAGGTGTCCTTTTTTCGGGTCATTTGATTATTGTTTTGATATTTCACTTCCAACGCCCTATTTTAACCTAAAACTTGCGTATACTTATCATTTTGTTAAACTGAGAGTCCGATTAGGACACGGTTTGTTAACATATGTCGGAATGGCCTCTCTCGAGGTGCTCGTGTTTTTCCATGACAATTGGTTACAATTTTGATATTTCACCCCTAATGCTCCATTTTTTTAACCTAAAACTTGCGTATATTTGTCATTCTATTAAATAGAAAGTTCAATAAGGACACAATTAGTTCACACACGTTGCAATGGCCCCTGTCAAGGTACTCCTGCCTTTATCTGAGGCCATTTGGTTTCTATTTTGATATTTCGCCCCCAACGCCGCATTTTAACCAAAACCTTACATATACTTATCATTTCATTAAACCGAAGTATGATAAGGACACGGTTATTTCAAACACATTACAATGGTTCCTCTCATAGTACTCGTACCTCTTTTCGTGCCAATTGGTTGCTATTTTGATATTTCACCCTAAATTCCCCATTTTTAACCTAAGCCTGGCATATACTTGTCATTTCGTTAAACCGGGATTCCAATAAGGGCATGGCTAGTTCAAACACGTTGCAATGGTCCCTCTCGAGGTGATCATGCCTCTTTTTGGGCCATTTGGTTGCTATTTTGATATTTCGCTCCAACGCCCCAATTTTTAACCTAAACCTTACGTATACCTGTCATTTCGTTAAACTAGGAGTCCGATAAGGACACGGTTAGTTCACACACATTACAATGGATTCTCTCGAGGTGCTCGCGTTTCTGTTTGGGCCAATTGGTTGCTATTTTGATATTTCAACCCCAGCACCCTATTCTTTAACCTAAACCTTGTGTATACATGTCATTTCGTTAAATCGTGAGTCCGATAAGGACATGGATAGTTCAAACATGTTACCATCATCTATCTCGAGGTGTTCGTGCCTATTTTCAGTTCATTTGGTTGTTATTTTTATGTTTGACCTCCAACTCCCTATTTTAACCTAGAACTTGCGTATACTTGTCATTTAGTTAAACTGAGAGTTCGATAAGGACACGGTTAGTACACACATGTTGTAATGTCTCCTCTCGAGGTGCTCATGCCTATTTCCATGTCATTTGGTTGCTATTTTGATATTTCAACCCCAACGCCCTATTTTTTAACCTAAACCTTGCGTATACTTGTCATTTCATTAAATCGAAGCCTGATAAGGACACGGTTAGTTCAAACACATTGCAATGGTTTCTCTCATAGTGATCGTACCTCTTTCCAGACCATTTGGTTACTTTTTTTGTTTCCCTCTCAATGCCCCATTTTTTTAACTTAAACCTTATGTATACGTGTCATGTCATTAAATCGGGAGTTCGATAATGACACAATTAGTTCACACACGCTGTAATGTCTTCTATTGACCTGCTCGTGTTTCTTTCTAGGCCAATTAGTTATTATTTTGAGTTTTCACCCTTAACGCTCCATTTTTTAACCTAAACCTTGCGTATACTTCTCATTTTATTAAACCGGGAGTCCTATAAGGACACGAGTAGTTCAAAAACATTAGAATCTTCCATCTCAAGGTATTCGTGCCTCTTTCCAGGTCATTTGGTTGTTGTTTTGATATTTCACCCCTAATGCCCCATTTAAACCTAAAACTTACATATGCTTGTCATTTTGTTAAACCGAGAGTTCGATATTAACATAGTTAGTTCACACACGTTGCAATGGCCCCTCTTGAGGTGCTCTTGTTTCTTTTCGCAATATTTTCTTGCTATTTTGATATTTCACCCCCGAATGCCCCATTTTAACCTAAACCTTGCGTATACTTGTCATTTTATTAAATCGAGAGCCTGTTAAGGACATGATTAGCTCACACACATTGTAGTTGTTCCTTTCGAGGTGCCCGTGCATCTTATTCGACCATTTTTTGCTATTTTGATATATCATCCCCCAACGTCCCAGTTTTTAACCTAAACGTTGCGTATACCTGTCATTTTGTAAAACCAAGAGTTTGATAAGGACATGATTAGTTCAAACACGTTGCAATGGCCCCTCTCGAAGTGCTCATATTTTTTGTGGGCCAATTGGTTTCTATATATCTCACCCTCCAACTCCCCATTTTTAACCTAAACCTTGCGTACACTTGTCATTTTGTTAAACCGGGAGTCCGATAAGGACATGGCTAGTTCAAACATGTTACAATCATCCATCTCGAGCTGTTCGTGCCTTTTTCTGGGTCATTTGGTTAGTGTATTGATATTTCACCCCCAACGCCCTATTTTAACCTAAACTTGCGTATACTTGTCATTCTATTAAATCGAAATTTTGATAAGGACACAGTTAGTTCACACATGTTGCAATGGCCCCTCACGAGGTGCTTGTACCTCTTTTCGTTCCATTTGGTTGCTATTGATATTTCACCCCACAACGCCCTATTTTTTAACATAAACCTTGCATATACTTATCATTTCATTAAACCGAAGTCCGATAAGGATATGGTTATTTCACACACATTGCAATGGTCCGTCTCGAGGTGCTCGTGACTCTTTTCGGGACATTTGATTGTTATTTTGATATTTCACACCCCAACGTCCCATTTTTTAACATAATCCTACGTATACCTGTTATTACGTTAAATCGAGAGTCTAATAAGAACATGGATAGTTCAAATATATTAAAATAATCCATCTCGATATGTTCGTTCCTCTTTCCAGGTCATTTGATTACTGTTTTGATATTTCATCCCCCAGCACCCTAGTCTAACCTAAAATGTGCATATACTTGTCATTCTGTTACACCAAAAGTATGATAAGGACACGGTTAGTTCACACATATTGTAATGGCCCCCTCAAGGTGCTCGTGCTTCTTTCTAGGTCAATTGGTTGGTATTTTGATATTTCACCCCCTAACACCCCCTTTTTTAACCTAAACCTTGCGCATACTTGTCATTTCGTTAAACCAGGAGTTCGATAAGGACATGGCTAGTTCAAACACGTTACAATCGTACATCTCGAGTTGTTGTGTATTGCAGGGTCATTTGGTTGTTACTTGCATATACTTGTCATTATATTAAATCGAATGTCCGACAAGGACACAATTCGTTCAGATATGTTGTAATGGCCCCTCTCGAGGTGCTCGTGCCTCTTTCTAAAGCCATTTGGTTGCTATTTTGATACTTGACCCCACAACGCCCCGTTTTTAACCTAAACCTTGCATATACTTGTGAAGTCCGATAAGGACACGATTATTTCAAACACATTGCAATAGTCCCCTATCATAGAGCTCGTACCTCTTTTTGGGCCAATCGATTGCTATTTTGATATTTCACCCCAAGGTGCTCGTACCTTTTTTTGGGCCAATTGATTGATATTTTGATATTTCACCCCAAGGCTCTATTTTTAACCTAAAACTTGCGTATACTTATCATTTCATTAAATAGGGAGTTCGATAACGACATGGCTAGTTCAATCAAGTTACAATCGTCCATCTCAAAGTGTTTGTGGATCTTTTCGGGTCATTTGGTTGTTGTTTTAATATTTCACCCCTCAACGCCCAATTTTAACTTAAAACTTACGTATAATTGTCATTCTTTTAAATGAAGAGTTCGATAAGAACACTGTTAGTTCACACGCGTTGCACTAGGCCTTCTCGAGGTGCTCGTGCCTCTTTTCGGGCGATTTGGTTGCTATTTTGATATTTCACCCCCAATGTCCCATTTTAACGTAAACCTTGTGTATTCTTGTCATTTTGTTAAACCGAGAGTTTGATAAGGACACAATTAGTTCACACACATTGGAATGGTCCCTTTCGAGGTGTTCATGCCTCTTTCCGGGACATTTGGTTGCGATTTTGGTATTTCATTCCCCAACGCCCCATTTTTAACCTAAACCTTGCACACACTTTTCACTTCATTAAACCGAAGTTTGATAAGGACCCGGTTATTTCAAATACATTGCAATGGTCCCTCTCATAGTGCTCGTACCTCTTTCCAGAAGAATTGGTTGCTACTTTGATATTGTACCCCCCTTCAGCCCCATTTTTAACCTAATCCTAGCGCATACTTGTCATTTCTGTAAGGACATAAATTTTTAATTGAGTCCCTGTATTGTTTTGACTTAATTCCGTGAACAAAATTGTGTTTGTAATATGTCATAGGGAGATTTTATTTTGTCACGATTGAACTTGGTCTATGATGTATTGAAGACGTTGCGGCAAAGCTTCAAAGAATTAATCATGCCGTAGTTTAATTGGTGCAAGTTTACTCGTCTTCAAAGTTAATTGCATTCCGAAATCACTCAAGTATGAATGCATATAATTAATGGTGCTCAGAATTATTTCTATAAAAGATAAAGATGCAATTTTATAAAGAAAAATATTTTAAAATGTTTTTAAAGTGTTTTAAATGGTTTACACTACGTTTTATTCTCATAAGCTCGAAATTGAGTTTGACTTATTTGGATCTCTTTTAGAAGAGACGTTTTAAATAAAAAGTCAAACTGACACGCGGGCTAGTTCAAACGACAACCAGTCTCGTTCAAACGAGATGGCTATGTCGCGCGAACGACAACCCTATGTCGTTCGAACGACACGGTTTTTGAGGCGGTGTTTAAATCTTATTTAAAGCTTGTTTTCGTCAGAGTTTTGTGTGTGTGCATTCTGGAAAAATAGTATACGATTCTGTACGAGTTTTGCACACATTTTCTAAGGTTTAAAAAGCTTAAACACATCCTTAGAGTTTGCAAAGATCCGAGTTATCATTCTTATATGTTTAAGTGATCTTGCTTCACCAAGAAGGTTTGTTCTATACTTGAACATCAGGATTTTGCGGTGAAGAAAAGAGAAGGAATTCTTGTTCGACATAGAAGATGAATCAAAGCCATTCGGTGGACATCGAGACATACATGGACGCGTGTGTTGTAGACATGTATCGTGGAAGACGGAATTTCTGCGTGGGCACTATTAAAGAGTGGTAGAAGATCAGCAGGAGCGTCATGACCCATGGGGATCGAGTCATTGAGTAAGGCTAATCTGTCTTTGTAAAACCATTGCTCATTGTGATTGTCTGGCTTGGGTCGTCCGAGGTTGTTTTCCCGTTTTGGGTTTTTTCCTCGTACATCCGGCATTATGAGTATTCTTTACTGTACTTTACTTTACTTGCTTTAATCACTAGATGAATGTTTAGGATTAATCAAGATAAAATTTGTTTAAAGTAAGAATTGGGTTTTCACAACTTGGTTTGGTGCACATTAAAAGTTGGATAATTTTTGGTAAAAAATTGGTTTGATTTGAAACACACATAGGGACCAACCTATTTTTTCAAATTGGTATCAGAGCTAGAAAACATATTTTATTTGTTTTGTGATCTCGTGTGTTTTCAAAGATGAATTTTGGATTTAATGAAGTTTCTCGAACTCCTAATTTTTATGGCACTAATTACACTTGTTATAAGATGAGAATGAGAAGTGCATTAAAATCAATTGATGAGCATGTGTGTCTAGCAGTTGAGAAAGGATGGACACCCCCTGTCACTATTGTAGGTGAGGTCACTAGTTTAAAGCCTTTCGAGTCATGGATCGAAACTGAACATAGACTTTCATAATATAATTCTAAGGGTCTGCACGTTATTTCTTCACATGTCACACCGGAATAATATAATAGAATTATGACTTGTGAAACATCAAAAGAGGCTTGGGATATTTTTCCACTCACTCACGAGGGTACTAGCACGGTTAGGGCGTCGAAGCTTCAAAATCTCACTACTCAGTTTGAGACCATTAGGATGTTAGAGAGTGAGACTTTTAATGAGTTTTATGCTAAGTTGTCCAATATTGTCAACTCATCGTTTAACCTAGGTGAGAAAATTCTCGACAACCGTGCCATTAAGAAAATCCTTAGGTCGTTGCCTAGTAGGTTTGATGCAAAAGTGACCATTTTAAACTCCTTGGGTAAGTTAGAGTCGATGAAACTAGAAGAGATTGTAGGTGACTTACAAACCTATGAAATCGACATGATTACCTCCAAGCAAGTGTCTATAAGAAAGAAAAGGTTATTGCTTTGAAAATCCGTAAGGAGAAAACAAAGTTTCGGACTCCGATTCCGATTCCGATTTTGAGGATGTTGCTTTATTGGCAAAGAACTTTAAATTTTTTATTAAGTTCCAAAAGCAATCGAAAGATGCCTAGAAATTTGAAAAAGTCAAGAACAACAAAGTAGATCCCACCTCTAAGGATAAGTTTGAGAAGCCTAAGAGAGATGAGTCGGATAAGTGTTTTGGGTGTGAGGGGTACGATCACAAAGTTAAGGAGTGTCCCACTAGTCTTAAGAAAGAGGGAAAGCAACCCATTGCCTATAGTGCCACCTTAAGTGATAATGATCCGAAAGAGGGAGAGAGTTCCCCCATTGATCGTAACTTTGTTGCGTTTATGGCATGTCATGTGAGCGACGACGATTCTCATGTGAATGACACTTCCGAGGAGGTTTTAAGTGTATCCCATGTTAGTGAGGGAGACGAGAGTGGCGAGGAGGAGATAGATGTGAAAGAGTTGCAAGTTGCATTTAGTGAGTTGTATGCCGAGACTGTGAAAGTGAAAAAGGAAAATGCAAAATTGCAAGCTAAGTTGAATGAGTGTGCCATAGAAAATAATGATAGTTTGATTGAGGATCTTAGGGAACGAGAGAATAAGTTTAGGGAGAAACTAAAGTTTGTGAAGAAAGAGAGAGATAATCTCCGTGGTTTGATGGAGTCTTTAAAAAAGGAGATTTTAGCGTTTGAGGAGTCTAGGCGTTTGCTAGCATCTAGGATTCATGAGTTGAAGGAGAGATTGAGAGACTCGTCTAGAGTTAAGTTTGATTTGGAGGCTAGGTCGGAGAAGTTTGATAAGATCCTAGGCACCGTCCAAATTAAGGAGATAGGGGAGGTATAGGTTTTGATGAGAGAGTTATTCCCATTCCCCCCGCACGTGTGAGAAACACTAGGAAGGTTAGAAAAGGTCCACATATAGGTAATCATTCCCACCATCGCTACACTTGCACGTTTTGTGGTAGGAAAGGTCGCCTTAGGCGTTATTGTTACGACCTTAGACAAGCTCCTAGGAAGTTTAGGAATAAAGTTGTCCCGGTTCCCAAAACCCCCATGCGTCATTTTACACCTACTTGGGTTAGGAAATCGGATTTAGTGGCTTTAGGAATAAAACTTCATGATTCTCGTTTGGGTGCACTTGATTCTTCCCATGCTAAATCTAAAGGATGATAGTGTTGCCGTGTTTGTCATATACTAGTTTGCTTCATGATATATTCATTGCTAGTATAGTGACATGTGTATCATTTTGTATGATAGTTTTCATTTGTTTGAGTTCTATTGAAAAATACAAAAATATTTTGTTTTTGAGGAAAACTTTTGAAAAACCAATTTTTTTTTGCTTTTATTTGAGTCAAAATATGTTTGAAAAGCCAAAAATATTTTCGATTTTTATTTTTGAGTTTACATGTTTGATGTAGCATATTGGTGTGCTTGGACCCCCCCCCCCCGGTCATCTTTTCAAGAGGCTAGGACATTTGCTCATTATTATCGATGCTTAGAATGATCTTAACCATTGTTTATATGGGGTTGTTTCGAAGTTGATATGCATTTTGATTCGACTTTGTATATATGCCAACATTGCACACATGCACGAATTTACATGGATGTTTGACTTATCTTGCATATTTGAATTTGGTGAGGCGTTCTTATCTCAATATTGTCATTTATACGTAAGTAGACTTAAGGAGAAGTGTGCATATAAGAATCGTTTACTGTGAGGATTTGAATTGAAAAATGATGAGTGATTCACGAGAAAGGGATGCGAGAGTTCAAAATTGACTCATCGTGAAAGCCACCGTTTAAAAGAGCCCAAAAGAAAATGAAATATGCTAAGAAAAGGGACAAATTAGTTTAGTTCATTACAAAGAAAATATGATATTATTGAGGGAGTTTGGATGGATTAAAAATTTGAAACGCGTTTGCACAACTAATCCTAATGTTGAAACATTACAATTTGACGCTATAGTTTGTAGAATCGTCAAAATTCTGGATTTGTGTGCATGTAGTATGTTTAGTTCATTAAGCTCACACTTTAATTGTCATATGGCTATGTTAAATTTGATGATTTATCACTATCAATTAGAGCTTCTTGATCATTTCGATGTGTTGGAATTGTGACTCATTTGTTGTAGTTTCACGCCCATACATTCCATGTCCCTGTTTGAGCACAT
The DNA here is from genome assembly GCA_949130495.1 of Sambucus nigra. Taxonomy (NCBI): domain Eukaryota; kingdom Viridiplantae; phylum Streptophyta; class Magnoliopsida; order Dipsacales; family Adoxaceae; genus Sambucus; species Sambucus nigra. The sequence goes on along the minus strand of OX422216.1, from coordinate 93,631,339 downwards.
TGGTACTATGTTTGCATGTAACTCACATTGTTAGTTTTTATGAGTTTTTGCGGTTGTGTTAAAAGCTTACTGTTTTAGCACTGTTTTGCTGCTGTCAGGCCCTTCCACTGATTTTTTTCTGGAATTTTTTTCACTGGGCAAAAATATAAGATATTTCTGGGATAATGTGAAAGTTTGGCATGTCATGAGATCTCGTTCGAAAAACATTACTATGTCGCGCGAAGTCTCGTTAGAGCAACGTCCTCATCTCGTTTGAGCGACGTCCTTGGCTCGTTCGAACGACAGCCCGAATTCTTGCTTCTGATTGGTTTGCAGTCCGCTGGTTTAAATTGATATTTTTTTGGTACTGCAGGAAGCTTTCTGGACTGACTGGCTTATATGCAAGTTTTATTATCTCATATTGATATTTTGCATATAGTCCGTTTATCACACCTTATTAGATTGATAGTTTCTTTGTGTGATTCCTTGGTTTACTAGCTACTGATTTGTCATTACTTGATCATATTTAGCTGGTTGTTTCATGTTAATCTAGCGATTTCAAATTGGTATATTCTCATGCTAGATACTTTCATTGGTTTATCTTTTCACCGGATTGTCTATTCGAGAAAAAAAGGGGGAGAGATGTATGTGATGTAGGGGGAGTTTTGAGCATGTTTTGGAGTACATTTTTTACAAATTGGTAGTTTAAATTTGGTATCTGTTTGTTACTCAATTGTTTAATAAATTATTTTTCAGAGTTGATTCATATTGGTATCTATTGTCGTTTGGTATCATTTGGATATATATATATATTGGTTTCATTTGTTCCTCCATACTTCACTTGGTATTTGTTTGTCTGTTTCATGTCTGTAGGTATGCTTCAGCGATTCGAGATTTCATTTCCACATCACATTTAGATAGTTCATGCTTACCGGTGCTTCATATACTAGTCTGTGTCCTGTATTTTTGATTGTGGGTTTATGGAATGGGATTTAGGCGTCATACGGCTTGATGGCCCGGCTTAGGCATTTCACTGGTTTAGTTTTGTCTCGAAATAGTCAAAGGGGGAGACTTGTAAGGACATAAATTTCCAATTGAGTCCTTATATTGTTTTGACTTAATTCCGTGAACAAAACTGTGTTTGTAATAGGTCATAGGGAGATTTTATTTTGTCACGATCCCACTTGGTCTATGACGTATTGAAGAAAATTGAAGACGTTGTGGCAAAGCTTCAAAGAATTAATCATGCTGAAGTTTAATTGGTGCAAGTTTACTCGTCTTCAAAGTTAATTGCATTTCGAGATCACACAGGTATGAATGCGTATAATTAATGGTGCTCGGAATTGTTTTTATAAAAGATAAGGATGTAATTTTATAAAGAAAAATATTTTAAAATGTTTTTAAAGTGTTTTAAATGGTTTATACTACGTTTTATTCTGATAAGCTCGAAATAGAGTTTGACTTATTTGGATCTCTTTTAGAAGAGACATTTTAAATAAAAAGTCAAAAAGTCAAACTGACATGCGGGCTCGTTCAAACGACAACCAGTCTCGTTCAAACGAGATGGCTATGTCGCGCGAGCGACAACCCTATGTCGTTCGAACGACATGGTTTTCTAGGCGACATTTAAATCTTATTTAAAGCATATTTTCGTCAGAGTTTTGTGTGTGTGCATTCTGGAAAAACATTATATGATCCAGTACGAGTTTTGCACTTGTTTTTTAAGGTTTAAAAAGCTTAAACACATCCTTAGAGTTTGCAAAGATCCGAGTTATCATTCTTATATGTTTAAGTGATCTTGCTGCACCAAGAAGGTTTTATCTATACTTGAACATCAGGGTTTTGCGGTGAAGAAAAGAGAAGGACTTCTTGTTCGACATCATAGACTAATCAAAGCCATTCGGTGGACACCGAGACATACGTGGACGCATGTGTTGTGGACATGTATCGTGGAAGAAGGAATTTCTGCGTGGGCACTATCGAAGAACGGTAGAAGATCAGAAGGAGCGTCAAGACCCATGGGGATCGAGTCATTGAGTAAGGCTAATCTGTCTTTGTAAAACCTTTGTTCATAGTGATTGTCTGGCTTGGGTCGTCCGATGTTGTTTTTCCGTTTTTGGTTTTTTCCTCGTACATCCGGCGTTGTGAGTATTTTTTACTTTACTTTACTTGCTTTAATCACTAGATGAATGTTTAGGATTAATCAAGATAAAATTGGTTTAAAATAAGAATTGGGTTTTCACAACTTGGTTTGGTGCACATTAAAAGTTGGATAATTTTTGGTAAAAAATTGGTTTGATTTGAAACACACATAGGGACCCCCCCATTTTTTCAATTTTGTTCAACCGGGAGTCTGATAAGGACACGATTATTTCAAATACATTGCAATGGTCCCTCTCATAGTGTTCATCCCTTTTTCCGGGCCAATTGGTTGCTACTTATTGCACCCCCCTAACGCCCCATTTTAGCCTAAACCTAGCGTATACTTGTCATTTCGTTAAACTTGGAGTCCGATAATGACACGATTATTTCAAACACTTTATAATTGTCCATCTCGAGACGTTCGTGTTTCTTTTCGAGCCATTTGGTTGTTGTTTTGATATTTCACGCTCAAATGCCTCCTTTTTAGCCTAAACCTTGCGTATACTTGTCATTTTGTTAAATCGAGAGTCCGACAAGGACACGGTTAGTTCACACACATTGCAATGGCCTCTCTTGAGTGCTCGTGCCTCTTTTCTCTTTTAAATGCTCTGCGTCGGGAAGCGAGAAAAGAAACGATTATTAGAAAAGAGGATTGCGTTTCCGGCGGCTAAATGATGAAAATGACGCAAATTCCCAAGCGTCTGTTAAAGATTCAAAATATTTACGAGTTTGCCATTTTGGGCTCAAAGTCATTAAATGTCACAAGTGTTGGAAATCTGTAATCTAACAAGACTGGGTAATTGTGCCCGAGCAATTTGTGGGCACAATGTTCCACACTTTCATATTCAACCTTAACTGTGAAACATTGGGGGATTCTGTTGATACAAAAATTAGTCAGTTGACGTGGATCAATTATATGAAGACACGTGTCATCTTACGTGGTAAAATTATATGTATTCACCGAGCTACTTAGCGTACCGAGCTACTCAGCGTACAGAGCATCTAGTCAAGAAGATCAAGCGACAATTACAGATTTAATGAACATCGGATTCACTGAACATTCTTATTATGTATAGATGTATATGTCTATTAAATAATGATGTATTGTCTATTCATCTGAACAGCCCAAGGGCTATAAATACATTGTAACCCCCCTCATAACGGGGTAATCGATCACTTGCGATCATAATTGAAATCAAGGCAAAACACCCAGCAATACAAGACAGTGGACGTAGGCCATTTTTATTAAGGATGAATCACTTTAAAAATCATTTGTCTTATTTCTTTATTCATATTTATCTGTGATTAACTAATTAGATCAAGTCTAGTTTTTTACATCAACATATTGGCACCGTCTGTGGAAAACGACTATACGTAGCATTTTTCACTAACAAATTCATTATACATGGCTGAGCTCCCAGAATCTAGCAATAGGAACAATTTCGGATTTCCTCCCTACCCGTCTGTTCCTCTAACTGCCAATGAATTCATTGGAATAGTGGCCAACTTAGCCAGGGGATAAATAACTATGCAGGAGACCATGCGACAGCTCATTCACACTGTTCAAAATGCAACGCCTTCCCACTCGGGACAGTGAAGCGTTCATATAAACACTCACCTGCTATCTTCAAGACCGAGACACACTATATTCCCTCATGCTTCCCTATCCTGGCATACTGAATCGCATCATACTGAGAGGTCCAGCGATCCCTCCTATCAGCCTGGTCGGACATCTCCCATAAGAGTCATGGACTCTCAAGAAAATATTAATCCAACTCCCTAACGAACAAGTGCTTTGGAAAGGTTGAGTAGATACTCTCCCTTTGATCATTTGGGCCCCAGGAGGAATAGAAATCCTCCTTGGATTGCGTCGAGAAATTCTCAATGACCAAATGATCTAAGGGAAGGTTCTGCCCAATCGCGCCCTGCAACTCGTACAGAAAGATCCCAAGAGGAGAATTCAGCATGATCTGTTGCTCGGGTAAATAGAGTAGAGGCTGGGAATGATGCATGGAAGGGATCCATTCAAAGGTTGGAAGACAGGTTAGGGGAAATGGCTAAGGCTAAAAACCCTCTCCAAAGAACCTTTGTAAAAGAATCACCCTTCGTACAAGCAATTGTGGACATTCCCACTCCCTTAAAGTTTAAGGCTCCTGTAGTTACGTAAAAATACTATGGAAAGACTGATCCTATTCTCCACATAGAGTAGTACCAAGCTGCTGCAGATATTTATGCAGTTCCCGACGATAAGAGGTGCAGGGCATTCTCAGGAACTATTACAGGGTTAGCTCAAATATGGTACAACAACCTTCCTCGGGAACAGATTGCTACTTTCCATCAACTGGTAGAGCTCTTTATAGGAAATTTCTATTTTGGTGCAAAGCTAGTCAAGAGGGTAGCACATTTGTTGCGTGTAAGGCAGAAAGAAGGAGAAAGCACCAGGGATTATATTACTCGTTTTAACAACGAGAAATTTAAGGTAATAGATTACGAAGAGAAGACATCCATTACGGCTCTGATGAGCGGTATTTTACCAAACAAGCTGTATTATACTCTGGCCAAAGATCCCCCCAATTCCATGGCTGACTTAATAGCTAAGGCAGCCAAAATTATGAATGTCGAAGAAGCTATGGCTACAAAGAAGAATGGTGAGACCAAAGCAAAGACTAAAGCTGAGGGAAAGTCGGAGAGGAAAGATCAAAAGCATAATGGGGGCAACAAGCAATTAAAAGGCAAGGAAACTATAGAGCACTTGAGGAAGTATGCTAATTATACCCCCTTAAAGGTAGGCACAAACCATGTCCCAAAGGAGATAAAAATCAACGAAGAACTAAACTGGACGGAGAAATTGAGGACAACCCCCGAAAGGAGGGAGTTCCACAAAGGCCATGGTCACACGACTAAGCGATGCATAACTCTCCAAAATGAGATTGAGGCCCTCATTAGATGAGGAAAATTGAACAAATTTATTAATCACCAGCATGGTGAGAAGACCAACGACAGAGCACGGAAAAGGTCCAAATCTCCTCGCCGACCAAGAGATGATAAGAAACGATTACCCGGAAGATGACCCCGATCTCCCCAAAAAGCCTAGACAGCCAGAACGCGAGGTATTTTCAATCCGCTTTAGTTCATTTGACTGTAATATGATAACATGTGGAGATGCAGGAGGTGGTGATCATATCGCCGAAAGGAAATCTTACCTCAATGAGGCCCAAGATTGTTCCTACATACAACGGATAAACCTGGTAGAGGAGGATCGTCCGAGGAAGGTCAGTAAGGATAAATTAGTCATTGGTTTTTCCAAAAGTGATCTGGAAGGTGTCTTGTATCCTCACAATGATCCTTTAGTTATCAAGATGAGGATGAAGGATGTAGTCATCTCAAGAGTATTGGTGGATAATGGTAGTTCGGCAGACATCACATTCCACCCTTGCTTTGATAGTTTAAACTTAAAACTCGCCCAGTTGGAGCCATACCACAGGCCCCATATCGGTTTCTTTGGCAAAAAAGTCTTTCCACTTGGGACGATCAAGTTGGACATGCTTATCGGTACCTGGCCTGCCTGTAGAACAGAAAAAGTATATTTTTTCGTAATGCATAGAAACGTTCAATCAGATTACAATATAATTATGGGAAGAGCCGGTCTGAAAAAGTTCAAAGCAGTGCCATCCATGGTACATTAATGCTTGAAGTTCCCTACCAACTTTGGTGTGGGACTTGTGAAAGGCGTTCAGAAAGTATCTCGGGAATGATACTATTCATCTACCGAACAAGAAGAGTTGGAGGATACCAAGAAGAAGACCACCACTTACCAAGTGGATGAGTCTAAAGATTCAGAGATTGAGACACTGGACCCCATAGATGAATTAGATCTCCTGAAGGTTCAGGTCATGGAAGCGATGGAGAACATTATTCTGGATGATGAACGACCAGAAAGAACAACTAAAATTGGCGCTTCACTTGATCCAACAATAAAGCAAGAGTTGGTGGCGTTTTTGAGGCATAGAAAGCAAGCTTTTACATGGAGTCATTATGATATGCCGGGGATAGACCTAGCCTTTTTGTGCCATGAACTCAATGTTAATAAATATATCAAACCGGTGAAGCAACGAAGAAGGGTCTTTAGCCCAGAGAAGAACCAAGCTATTCAAGAGGAAGTCGAGAAACTGCAAAAGGCCTCGTTTATTGAGGATGTCAAATATCCTGATTGGTTAGCCAATGTGGTGATGGTAAAAAAGAAGAACAATAAATGGAGGATGTGCGTGGATTTCACAGATCTGAACAAATCCTTCCCAAAAGATCATTTCCCTCTACCCCGAATAGATCAACTGGTAGACGCTACTTCGGGGCATGAATTGCTGAGCTTCATGGATGCTTATTCCGACTACAACCAAATTAAGATGAAACCAGAAGACATGGAAAGTACTTCTTTTATTACCCCATGGGGAACATACTGCTATAATGTTATGCCTCTTGGTCTTAAAAATTGCAGGTGCTATATACTAACGGTTTAATGAACAAGGTGTTCGCAGAGAAAATTGGCAGAAACATGGAGGTTTACGTCGATGACATGCTGATTAAGAGCAAGAAAGCTGCTGACCACATAGCTGACCTAGGCCAAACATTTGACCAGCTGGAGAAATATCAGATGAAGCTAAACCCGACCAAGTGCATATTTGGAGTATAAGAAGGCATGTTCCTTGGGTATATTGTGAATCAACGAGGCATTGAAGCCAACCCTGACAAGATAAAGTCCTTGCTAGAATTACAATCTCCAACTATGAAAAAGGAAGTACAAAGCCTCATGGGGCGTGTTGCAGCTCTCAATAGGTTTGTCTCACGAGCAACCGAAAGATGTCTTCCGTTCTTTAAGACACTCAAAAAAACTTTCGAGTGGAATGACGAGTGTGAGAGGGCGTTCCCAGAGTTGAAGAAATATTTAGGAACACCTCCTTTGCTGTCCAGGCCGATAGTGGGAGAAAAATTATACTTATACCTGGATGTCTCAGAAAGTGCAGTCAGTTCAACTTTGATAAGGTTAGACGATGGGGTGCAGAAGCTAGTGTATTAGACAAGCAAGGCATTCCGAGGAGCAGAGGTCAGGTAATCAAAATTGGAGAAGATGGCATTAGCATTGATCGAGGCGAGTAGGAGAATGAAAATGTACTTTCAAGCCCATACCATAGTGGTATACACCGACATGCCACTCAGATAGGCTTTACACAAGCCGAACAAATCTGAAAGATTGATGTATTGGGAAGTGGAGTTAGGTGAATATGACATTGTCTATAAGCCAAGGTCTTCTCTCAAAGGACAAGTAGTGGCCGATTTCATTACTGAATTTACTTACCCAGATACCTCCGAACAACATGGGTCTATCGCAGAATAACCCACAGATGTTAGAGGATCATCACAAACCATCCTCGATCAATTCCCATCACAGACTTGTAGGAGGGAACGGTGACCGAGAAACAAGAATCCTCTAATAACAGCCTAGAGTTAACGGATAATCAAAGGAAGCACCAAATATTCCATCACGGGACTTTGTCAGACCAAGGGTTTGATAACTGTATCCCTATATGGAATTTGTATGTTGATGGTTCTTCGTGTGCCACAGGCAGCGGAGCCAAAATAATTCTTAATAGTTCGGATGGATTGGATATAGAATATCCTCTGCGTTTCTAGTTCAAAGCTTCCAACAATGAAGCTGAGTATGAGGCTATGATTGTGGGCCTCAGTCTAGCCAAAACACTGAGTGCAGAGCAAGTTACGGTGTTTAGTGATTCACAGCTAGCCGTAAATCAGATTCTCGAGCTGTACGCGACAAAGGGAGAATTCATGTTTAGGTATCACACCAAAGCTATGGAGATTGTATCCAATTTTACAGTGGTCCAAGTGATCAGAATACCAATACTGGAGAATACGAGGGCTGATGCACTAGCACGGTTAGCCTCAGCTACCCATATCGAGCTACGAAGAATGATTCCTATTGAGATATTGGCAGACCGAAGCATTAATGACGATTTGATGGTGAATTTTATCACTTTGGATATAGGACCTTCCTGGATGGATCCCATTAAAGCGTATATTGAAGAGGGCATTTTACCAGTCGACTAACTAGTGGCTAAGAGGCTCAAGTTTAAAGCTGCTAGGTATGTCTTAAATAATGGAGTTCTATATAGAAGAGGTATGATAGCGGGTCTACAGAGATGTGTTCATCCATCAGAAGTTAAAGATCTGATAGAAGAAATTCATGAAGGCTCTTGTGGAGCTCATGTAGCAGGTCGAACTCTTTTGCAAAGGATAATGACGCAGGGATACTATTGGCCAACGATGCGAGCCGAATGCATAGCTTATGCCAAGAAATGTGATAAGTGTCAATGGTTCTCCGCCATACGAAGAGCTCCCCAGGGATTATTAACTCCCATTACCTCACCTTGGCCATTTTCTATGTGGGGAATAGACTTGGTCAGGCATCTGCTAACTACCAAAGGACGATTCAAATACTTCGTAGTCGCTGTTGATTATTTCACAAAATGGGTGGAAGCTGAACCTCTCATTGACATGGCATATGAAAGGGTTTATCAGTTCATCTGAAAGAATATTGTTTGCAGATATGGTTTGCCACATGCCTTCATCACTGATCATGGTACCCAATTTGATAATGAGGAGTTTACTGTGTACTATCACCAGTCCAATGTTCAGAAGATCCATTCCGCACCAGGCCATCCCCAGAGCAATGGGAAAAATAGAAGTGACGAACCGAACTCTGCTCAACGGGTTGAAGAAACGATTGAATGATACGAAAGGGAACTGGATTAACGAACTTCATTCTGTATTATGGGCTTACCTAACAACTCCTTGAACAGCAACTGGGGAATCTCCTTACATGTTAGCCTTTGGAAGTGAAGCAACCATACTAGCTGAACTGGGCCTACATACTCACCGGGTGATTATTTTTAACTTTCCAGTAAGCGATTTGATGAGACGCTTAGACCTGGACATGCTCGAGGAAGTGAGAGAAGACGCGGCTATCAGGAATGCATCTTACCAGTAAAGAACTATTATGTTCTACACTAAACGGGCCAGGAAATGTGATCTCAAGGAGGGAGATTATGTACTCAAGAAAGTCATTTAGAATCATAATAAGCTAGAGGCCAACTGGCATGGGCCTTATCGTGTAACATCGATAGTTCGACCTGGAACTTACATGATAAAAACTTTAGAAGGGGAAGAGTTCAAAAATGCGTGGAATGCAGAGCATCTGCGTAAATATTATCAGTAATGTAGATTCACATGTATTCTGTTCTTTCAATATGAATACAAATGATATTTTCCCCATATTATTTTTCATTCAATTTTTTCGGAGTACTACTGCTACACACTACACTCGAATTTTGCAAGAAGGCATCAACAACCACCAACTACGGTTGGTCGGTATATCAGCAACCACCAACTACGGTTGGTCGAATATTAGCAACCACCAACTAAGGTTCGTCGGTATCAATAAAATTAACCAATAATGTTGGCATAACAATCATACAAGGCAAGACCTGTTTGATTATGGGTGACCTCAAGGGGCATCCAAAACTAGGCAAGAAGATGGGTGACCTCAAGGGGCATCCACTGCCTAGTCACCAAGGTAATCTAGATAAGATTGCTACAACTAAGCAGGACCATGGGATGAAAAAAATTCCATTACTTAGGAACTTATGGGTGATAAGTCACTAAAACTAGGCAATAAATGGGGCATAGTTCCATTGTCTAGGCAATTAAAATAAAACAGGACAAATTGTCCCTTTAAATATATATATATATATACGCATCAAAAGAAAATTACAAAACGATGAACCTGTATTCATTAAATACAAATTTCCTATCCTATTGCCTTTTTTCCTTCCGACTTTGGTACAGGCTCCATTCCAGCTGGAGGATCATCTAAATCATAAGGAGAGTTGATGAAATTCAAATCTCGTAACATTCTGGTGTTGCTCGAACTCGGTCGATCAAGCAGATGTTGAGGTCGAGATATCTCAATGTCTTCATGAAGCTTGTAATCCCCAAGGTATTTGGAGATCAAACACTGAGGAATGTCACGGGCTGGAATCCAGTCGACATCTAGTTTAAAGGGAGGCACAGGCAGATCAAATAATTCAGGCTCATACCAATCCCATAAGGAATTTCCTTTCTCAATTTTTATCACAGTCAAGGTATTCAACCATCCTTGTTTGTATCCCTCATTATTTGATTATTTCAACCGAGCATCGAGATGGCATAAAGCTTTATTGTATCCTCCCATCCAAAATTCTCTTGGTTATTTATGGAATTGAAATCAATCTCTCCACATGTTGATGAAGTTTTTTCACTAAGTTCTCTTTACTCTCCAACGCAGAACTCTGGTTGGATAGTTGCTCGGTGAGACTTTGGATTTTTTGGGACATCTCAGTTAATGCTTTAGTTTTCGCCCTCAGTTGAACAACTTCGTTTTTCAAGGCTTGATTAGTTCTAGTCTCCTCAACACTTCTCCGAACAACTCTAGATCTACCTCGAGAGGAGGATGTAGGTCTGACTTATTTCAAAGCCTCCAGTTCTTCTCTCAATGCAACATTTTCAGTTTCTAAAAATGAAAATCCCTCATCACTGACTGGGACCAAAGCTCCCAACGAAGAAGCAGACTTTAACTGTTTCAGTTCTTTGCGCAAGGTAATATTTTCCTCTTTCAACAGTTTGGAAATATTTCTGTGCTCCTCAACTTCAAGTTTAAGAACGCTCTCTCTCTCTTTTTAGGGGCTGAAAGGAACTTGTCATAGCCCCGATCAGCACTCAACTGTTGGTACTTCTTCTCATAACCTCATGCAGAAGTGCAATGGTTTCTTTGTGTTGAAGTTGAAGTTCCTCGATCATTCCTTGAAGATCTTCAATCATTTCATAGTAAGCAACATTATTAGCCACAACCCGATCAAGCAAACATTTTAAATATTGATAAGCCTCAATTGCTCGCTCATAGGCATCAGGCCCAAGGATATTAACTATTTCAGCTTCAGTGAAATCTGTATGACCAGCCTTGAAGTAGTCATTACATTTCTTCACCAACTCTGTATCATGAGCTGATAAGAGTTCCATCCTGGCAACAAACTAGCAAGGATAAGTAAAAACGGATCAACAACGATACATATCGAGCAAGTAAAGGAGAAAACTTAGAGTAAATAACAAAGTACATTTTATTGATCACAGGAGGAGAAAGTACAACCAAAGTTACAATGAAAGGAAAAAATAGAAAAATAACAAAATTAAAGAGCCGAACAACTCTACACCTTCTCCTGATTTCCTACAACATATTCAGCCGATTTGGATGAAGGAGTTGGTTGCTCGGAGGGCAGTTGGCGTTGCTCAGTAGAAATTGTTGCCTGCTAAATTTTTTCAGAGGATTGAGGAATGGTAACAGCAGGTGTTTGTTCTACTATCACCATAGAAGATTCATCAGATGCAGCTTCATCAGCTTCTTCTTCGTCAATAGTAGGAGGAGGGCCATGAATGTGTTTCTGAAATAGTTCAGAATCATCAGCAATGTTCAACTCTTTCAAAGATATAACCCATCCATCTCTGAAGTATTTCAAACTTGCATACTCCATCTGGGAAGAAACAGCATCCAAAGCTCTATTCCATCCTTTGTCCGAACTAGAGCTAAAGGACACCAACTTTCCTCTTCGTTCTCTCTGAGGAGGTTTTCTCTCTGAGAAGCTCTTACATAGACTTCACCTTCTCCTCAAGCTCTTTTTTACGCCGTTCAGCCTCTTTAAGCTTGCCATCAGCTTCCACTTAGCTGGAAAGAGCAACCTTCAATTTTTCCTCCAACTCCTTGGAGGCATTTACATCTTATTGACGAGCTGAGTCAGTCGACCGAATTTTTTTCTTCCATGTAGCTTTATCCTCTTCGTACTTCTATCGGTACTCCCCCAAAGATTTTGATAACCCAGTAAGGGCTTCTTCTACTCCACTGGATGAGGTTGAAGCTTTAATGGCTTTATCCTTCTCCACGATATTATCAAAGTAAACCAAAAGCTGTAAGAAGAAAAAAGGCATGAATCAAAGCATGAACATGGCAATGAAGAATTAGAAAGATAAGTATAATGACCATTTACTGAGGCAAGGTGTTGGGCAGCCACATCGATAACCTTATCCAGAGGAGTTGAAGTTTCAGCAGCTCGACAATCAGGGCGAGTCCCTGATTTGATCAATTTCTTGGCCAAGCCAGGGGTAAGGACAACTGGATAACTAGCCTTCAAAGAAGAAATCCCAAACTCCAGTAGGTTGGGTAACAGCATCCACAGGTCTTTCAGTAAGACCCCTCCTCAACTTCCTCAAAGGAGAACCTTCAATCACAGGTGCTGCCTCTTCTTCAATCAAAGGTGCTAGCTCTTTTGGGACAACAACTTCAATCAAAGGTGCTGCCTCTTTAAGGGAAACAAAGGGATTCTTGCTAATATCTTTGGCAGGAGGAATAACATCCTTTTTCTTAGTTCCATCAGCTGGAACGTCGCCCTTGTTCTTCTTCGTCCCTTCAGAACCAGGAGCAGACTTATCAAAGAACTCAGGTACCTTCCTCTTCTTCGTCATCAGATCAACAATAGAGGTACCCAAATTAGAAGAATATTCTCCTGCGGTTGCTGAAGATGCCGGTATTTGATTAAGATTAGTTACCGCAGGAGGAACGAGAGGCCGAGTAATAAAAGATGAAGTGGTGTTCTTGTATCTCAACAAATAAGAAGAAGACCTCACATGCTCCCCAACAATGGATTTATGCAAACCCCAGATAAGTGTTTAGTCTTTTATATTTATGTCACTCTCTTTTGGAGGTTTCCTTTTGCTATCAACTGCAAAATAAAAACGTACATGTCAGTGACGCATTTTATCGAACAAAAATAGAGCTAAATTGAAAAACTAAAAACAACCTATCCCATTTCCATAAAGTGGACATCTGGGACCTTGGTACATATCTTTTCCTTTTAACGGGGGGTGTTGCCAATTTTGCATCACAACCCCATGATCAAAATTGTCCCTATGAGCATCGAGAAGATTGACCACTAAAACTCTATTTGAAAACATAGTTTTTAAATAAAAAGTAGTGTCACTCGTAACCCATTTATAAAAATACATGATTTAAGAAATTCCTATGCAAATGCCATGTATTTGGTTCAACCTATGTACGCCATTAACTACCCTCCATGTATATGGAGCTAATCTTGCAGGAACAATATCGAAATATTGGCAAAACTCCAAACACAAGGGATTAGGCGGGAAAGAAAAACCATATTCCGCTACAAAAATGGAGGGAAACAAGTGTCCCTCAGCTAAAGAAAATAAATCATAAGGGCAAGGAGGTTCCTCTAGAATAACCTAAGAGGGAATTGCAAAATCATCCCGGAACTTATCCAATGATTCGACAAGATAAAATATGGTGGCTAAAGCAAAGAAAGAAGAAGGAAGAAGTTCTTACAGAAAATTGAGAAATCTGCTAAGGCGGGTGATAGAAAGAATGATCGTAAGAAGACAAAGTGAAAATACAAAGAGTTTGGAAGTCTAAAAGGCAAAAGGTAGAATATGATTTGATTCTATCGCTTTTAAATGCGATGTGCCGGGAAGCGAGAAAAGAAATGATTACTAGAAAAGATGATTGCATTTTCGGCAGCTAAATGAGGAAAAAGACGCAAATACCCAAGCGTCTGTCAAAGATTCAAAATATTTATGAGTTTTCCATTTCGTGCTCAAAGTCATTAAATGTCACAAGTGTTGAAAATCTGTAATCTAACAAGACTGGGTAAATGTGCCTGAGCAATTTCTGGGCATAATGTTCCGCACTCTAATATTTAACCTCAACTGTGAAACATTGGGGGCTTGTGTTGATACAAAAATTAGTCAGTTGACGTGGACCAATTATATAAAGACACGTGTCATCTTACGTGGAAAAAATATATATTCACCGAGATACTTAGCGTACCGAGCTACTCAGTGTACCGAGCTACTCAATGTACAGAGCATCTAGTCAAGAAGATCACGCGATAATTACTGATTCAATGAACATCGGATTCAATGAACATTCTTATTATGTATAGATGTATATGTATATTAAATAACGGAGTATTGTCTATTCATATGAACATCCCAAGGGCTATAAATACATTGTACCCCCTATAACGGGGCAATCGATCACTTGCGATCATAATTGAAATCAAGGCAAAACATCCATCAATACAAGACAATGGACGTAGGCCATTTTCATTAAGGCTGAGCCACTTTAAGGCAAAACACCCAGTAATACAAGACAGTGGACCGGATTGTCTATTCGAGACAAAAAGAGGGAGAGATGTATGTGATGTAGGGGGAGTTTTGAGCATGTTTTGGAGTACATATTTTACAAATTGGTGTTTAAATTTAGTATCTGTTTATTGCTCAATTGTTTAACAAATGATTTTTCAGAGTTTATTCATATTGGAATCTATTGTCGTTTGGTATCATTTGGATATATATATATATATTGGTTTCATTTTTTCCTCCATACTTCACTTGGTATTTGTTTGTCTGTTTCATGTGTGTAGGTATGCTTCAGCGATTCGAGATTTCAAGTCCACATCACATTCAAACAGTTCATTCTTGCTGATGCTTCATATACTAGTCCGTGTCCTGTATTTTTGATTTTGGGTTTATGAGATGGGATTTAGGCATCATACGGCTTGACGGTCCGACATAGGCATTTCACTGGTTTAGTTTTATCTCGAAATAGTCAAAGGTGGAGATTTGTAAGGACATAAATTTCTAATTGAGTCCCTGTATTGTTTTGACTTAATTTCGTGAACAAAACTGTGTTTGTAATATGTCATAGGGAGATTTTATTTTGTCACGATCCCACTTGGTCTATGACGTATTGAAGAAAATTGAAGACATTGTGGCAAAGATTCAAAGAATTAATCATGCTGAAGTTTAATTGGTGCAAGTTTACTCGTCTTCAAAGTTAATTGCATTCCGAGATCACACAGGTATGAGTGCGTATAATTAATGGTGCTCGGAATTGTTTTTATAAAAGATAAGGATGTAATTTTATAAAGAAAAATATTTTAAAATGTTTTTAAAGTGTTTTAAATGGTTTATACTACGTTTTATTCTGATAAGCTCGAAATAGAGTTTGACTTATTTGGATCTCTTTTAGAAGAGCCGTTTTAAACAAAAAGTCAAAAAGTCAAACTGACACGCGGGCTCGTTCAAACGATAACCAGTCTCGTTCAAACAAGATGGCTATGTCGTGCGAATGACAGCCCTATGTCATTCGAACGACACGGTTTTTGAGGCGGCGTTTAAATCTTATTTAAAGCTTGTTTTCGTCAGAGTTTTGTGTGTGTGCATTCTGGAAAAATAGTATGCGATCCAGTACGAGTTTTGCACATGTTTTCTAAGGTTTAAAAAGCTTAAACACATCCTTAGAGTTTGCAAAGATCCGAGTTATCATTCTTATATGTTTAAGTGATCTTGCTGCATCAAGAAGGTTTGTTCTATACTTGAACATCAGGGTTTTGTGGTGAAGAAAAGAGAAGGACTTATTGTTCGACATCGTAGATGAATCAAAGCCATTCGGTGGACACCGAGATATGCGTGGACGCGTGTGTTGTGGATAGGTATCGTGGAAGACGAAATTTTTACGTGGGCACTATTGAAGAACGATAGAATATCAGAAGGAGCGTCAAGAGCCATGGGGATCGAGTCATTGGGTAAGGCTAATCTGTCTTTGTAAAACCTTTGTTCATAGTGATTATCTAGCTTGGGCTGTCCGAGGCTGTTTTCCCGTTTTGGGTTTTTTCCTTGTACATCCGGCGTTGTGAGTATTCTTTACTTTACTTTCTTTATTCACTAGATAAATATTTATGATTAATCAAGATAAAATTGGTTTAAAGTAAGAATTGGGTTTTCACAACTTGGTTTGGTGCACATTAAAAGTTGGATAATTTTTGGTAAAAAATTGGTTTGATTTGAAACACACATAGGGACCACGCTTTTTTTTCAATTTCGTTAAACCGAGAGTCCGATAAGGACACAGTTATTTCAAATACATTGCAATGGTCCCTCTCATAGTGGTCGTACCTTTTTTCCGGGCCAATTGGTTGCTACTTTGATATTGCACCCCCTAACGCCCCATTTTTAACCTAAACCTAGCGTATACTTGTCATTTTGTTAATCTGGGAGTCCGATAATGACACGGTTATTTAAAACACTTTATAATTGTCCATCTCGAGACGTTCGTGTTTATTTTCGAGCCATTTGGTTGCTATTTTGATATTTCACGCTCAAATGCCTCCTTTTTAGCTTAAACCTTGTGTATGCTTGTCATTTTGTTAAATCGAGCGTCCGATAAGGACACGGTTAGTTCACACACGTTGCAATGGTCTCTATCGAGTGCTCGTGCCTCTTTTCGTATCATTTTTTTTAATCTTTTTTGATATTTTACCCCCAACGCAACATTTATTATCGTAAACCTTGTGTATAGTTGTCATTTCTTTAAATCGACGTTCGATACTGAAACGATTAGTTCAAACTCATTGCAATGGTCCGTCTTGTCGTGATCGTACCTCTTTTTGGGCCAACTGGTTACTATATTGATATTTCACCCCCCAACGCCCCATTCTTTAACCTAAACCTTGCGTATACTTATCGTTTCATTAAATCGAGAGTTTAATAATGACATGACTAGTTCAAACATATTATAATTGTCCATCTCGAGGCATTCGTGCCTCTTTTCGAGTCATTTGTTTGTGCTCTGATATTTCACCCCAATGCTCTATTTTTGCCTAAAACTTGCGTGTACTTGTCATTCTATTAAACCGAGAGTTAGATAAGGATTCAGTTAGCTTAGACAAGTTACCTTGGTATTGCTTGATTTGTTTTTATGCCGCTAGGTTTTCATTTTCTGTTTTCGCTCCAACGCCCATTTTTAAACCCAAGTGATCCTCACATTACAACCATAATGTATACAATAATCCAGCAGAAAATAAAAGTCCATCAACATAGATTATACATGGAAATCGGAGAAGTTTCTGCCCGAAAAATAATAACATATATAGAATATATCCTAATGGCGTAAAATCTGAATACATATATCCTACCTAACACTTCTTCACACACACACACACACACACACACACACATATATATATAAAGAAGATAAATACATGTGTAATTAGAAATATCTCTCTCTCTCCACACACACATAAGTAAATAAGATGATCTCACTTACAAAAGATAAAAGATGCGCACAATGAGGAAACACTGAAGTCTTTATCAATGAAGCGCACCTGAAATGAGATGAACCTGCAATAATTACACAGTCAAGAACACAAGTAAGGAATAACTACCAAAGAAGAAGACTAGGGCTGTGTTTTTTTTCCGAACTTTCCGATTTTTCCGATTTTCGATCCGATTTTTTCCGAATTTGGAATGAAATTTTAGTTTGCCGATTTTTGATTTTCCGATTTCCGATTTTTCCGAAAAAAATCGGATCGGAAATCGGAAATAATTCTGAATTTCCGATTTTTCTATTTTTCCGATCCGATTTTTCCGAAACTATGCCGATCCGATTTTTTCGATTTTTTTCCGAATTATTTCCGATTTCCAATTTTTCCGATTTCTTTTCCGATTTTTTGAAAGTTTCCCATATCCCACATCTGTTGGGAGAGGGAGAGGGCTCCAAAATATGCCCTATAAAAGGAGAGTATCATCCTAACTTCTACACAAATGAAAAATGAGCCAAATCCTCATGTGTTTACATGTTGGGTTAAGCTATTTTCATTGTTTCTTTAAAATGAGAATTTCGAGTAATCGAAAATCCATAATTTATTTTTTTGAAATTTTGGAATTTCCGAAATTTCTGGATTTTTAATATATTTTGTGAATTTCCGATTTTTTCCGATTTTTGCCGATTTTCCGATTTTTCCGAATTCGGAAATTTTTTTAATTTTCCGAAAAAATCGGATCGGAAATCGGAATAGTTATTTTATTTCCGAAAAAATCAGAATTTTTTCCGAATAGGCATTTTCCGTTCCGATCCGGCCGAAACACAACCCTAAAGAAGACTGATTATACTGAATTTATGGCCCCCACTATTGAAAAACTGACATTGCTCGTAAGTGAATCATATTATTCCAATCTTGAGGTAATTGACATCAAACAAAAAGTATAGCAATAGCAAGAACTTGAATTACTCCAACTACCTTAGATCTCAAACTCGTTAGCAGAGCCAATATTATGATAATCATTTATTAACATAAAACGAGGATTAATTGAAATTTGAAAGTATAAATACACACCTTACACTCTTCTATCCTAGTGAAACCAACGAATTTTGTCCGAGTTCAAAACCTCCACGTTCGGTTCCGGATATGGCTATGGACACAAGTATCTAAACATACCAAAGTGCTAAAATCGTCAATTATCTAAGCATACCATGGAAATAATAGCCAAGTTCACATACAATTTGGGATTTGGTTACCAACCCAACATAGATATTCACATGCAATTTGTGCATAAAGTTGTGTGTGTTCTTGTGACATCCAAACCTTTAGTTACACACAAATTCAAACAACATTGATAAAAAATAATTACATGCAAGATCCAAACATACTCAGTCCGATAAGTATGCCATTTTTATACTAACAAAAACAATCACACTAAAAGGAATTTTTTATCTAACTACAGATTAAGACTTATTTATTTGTATATACAAAATTGGCAACCAAATCTCAAGTAAACCTAAATAAAGATTACAATAAAACAACAAATAAGACATGCATGTCATATAACAAAATTGAACTTAGAGACATTGAATGAAAATTACAACATAGATCAAAGAATTATTACCTTATTTAGCGAATATAATAACGAAAATAGCAAAATGTTGATTAGATATAATATGTATTAGAGTTTTATATAGAGTTTTATTTAGCATTAAGGGTATTTTAGTATTTTCCCTTTTATTGTTAGATGATTGTAATAGGACATATATTCTCTTTCCTTCTTTTCATTGTATTGTATTCTAGTTTTATGTTAATATGAAACCCTAGCCCCTCTTTTCCATTGATTGTAGATCTTTGATATGTTATCATGGTATCAGAGTGGGATCAAAGCTTAATCTCATAAACATAAACCACAAATCCAACTGTTTATTTGTTTTTTCTATTCGCTTGATTGCTTCGAAGGTATTGATGATCGTTTTTCCCTCCTGTTTGTTCGATTAATTGTTTAGTTCCTTCGATTTGGTTATGTTTGGGTACATTTTGATTGTTTATTTTTGCAATGGATGGTGAAAGAGACGATTCGCTGCAATCGATTAGTGTTAGATTAGATGGAAAAAATTATACATATTGGAGTTATGTTATGAAGAAATTTTTGAAGGGGAAGAAGCTTTGGGGTTACATTAATGGCAATTTGAGTAAGCCTAATGATAAAATGAATGTTGAAAAATATGCAGAGTTGTTGGATGTTTGGGAAGCAAAGAACTCAAAAATCATCACTTGGATCAACAACTTCGTTGCGCCTTCCATAGGTATGTAGTTGGCTAAGTATGATTATGCAAAGGATGTTTGGTATCATTTGGGAAAATTGTATACGCAATCTAATTTTGTAAAAAAGTACTAGTTGGAGTGCGATATTCGAGCTCTTGAGAAAAAAAATGAGTATCCAGGAATTCTATTCTGCTATGACGGATCTTTGGGATCAATTAGCTCTCAAAGAGTCAGCTGAATTGCAGGCCTTTGCACCATATATTGCCAATAGGAAGGAACAACGTCTAGTTCCATTTCTGATGGCATTGCGTGATGATTTTGAGGGTCTTTGTGGGTCGATTCTTTATTGTAGCCCACTTCCAACTGTTGATTCTGTTGTTCACGAGTTGTTAGATGAGGAGTATCGTCTCAAGACTCAGTCAGGGAAGGTCATTTTTTTGGACCCTAATCCATCTATTTTTGCAGCCTCCTCTCGGCCAATTTCTAGTAATCAGAACAAGCCTTATTCGAGAGTTTCCAGTGATGAATGTAGCTACTGTAAGTATCAGAGTCATTAGAAGTCTCAGTACCCTAAGTTACGAGCACTGCAACAACAGCAACAATCAAATAGTCAAACACCTCAGCAACAGTTTTCTACTTGGAAATCCAACAACCAATCTCAGCAGCGTTCGTATCCTAATACTGCAGCAGTTGTACCGCCATCAGACTCATTTGCATCAGGTTCTTCATCATCAAATCCATCCATATCTTCTCTTGCTTAGAAGTTTCAAAAGTTTATTGCCACACAGCCACACGCTATGTCCATCTCTTCACCAGGTAAGTCTTCAGGTATTTGGATTCTAGACTCTGGTGCTTCTAATCACATGTCACAAAATTTGTCCTCTTTTATTTATTTTTGTCCCACTTCTTCGTTCTCTCTAATGTTGACCACATTCCTAATCTTACAATGAATCTTGTTTCTGTTGGTCAACTATGTGATGCCGTTACTCAGTTTCCTTTTCTTCTACCTTTTATAATGTGCAGGATCCACGGTCTCAGAAGGTGATTGAGACAGGCCGTAGGCAAGGGTGTTTGTACATCGTGGAGAAACTCAATGTACCAATGGTCGCAGCTTCCAGTATTGACTTGTCATCCTTTCGTTTGAGTTCAGATTCGTATAGATTTTATTTATGACACTCTCATCTTGGTCATGTCTCAGGGTCACGATTAAAATATTTAGTTTCTACAGGAATATTAGGAGATTTGCACTGTTATGACATCTCTGATTGTAGTGGTTGTAAACTTGCAAATTTTTTAGCTTTACCGTTTAATAGAAGTATTTCCTCTACTTTTGCACCCTTTGATCTCATTCATTCTGATGTGTGGGGACCTTCTCCTATTATTACAAGTGGAGGGTCTCGATATTATATATCCTTTAATGATGATTATATGCATTACTGTTGGGTTTTTCTCACCAAAGGACGTTCAAATTTATTTTGATATTTATAATAAATTTCGTGCCTTTGTTAAAACTCAACATTCGACTATTATCAAACGTTTTAGATGCGATTTGGGTGGGGAATATACTTCTAAAAAATTTGATGAGTTGATTGATTTATATGGAACTATTCACCAATCATTTTGTACTAACACTCCTGAGCAAAATGGTGTTGCTGAAAGGAGACATAGGCACATTGTTGAAACTGCTCGCTCTCTTTTATTATCCACATATATCCCTAGTGAGTTTTGGGGAGAGGCTGTCCTTACTGCTATCAATTTGATTAATAAGATTCCGACCTCTCATTGCTCAGGTTTGTCACCTTTTGAAAAGTTGTATGGGTTTACCCTTGATTACTCTTCCTTAAAGGTTTTTGGTTGTACTTGTTTTGTTCTTCGACCTCATGTGGAACATACCAAATTATCTCCAAAGTCACCTATTTGTGTCTTTCTTGGTTATGGTGAGGGTCAAAAGGGATATCGTTGTTATGACCCACTTACTAAAAAATTATATGTCTCTCGCCATGTTGTGTTTCTTGAGCATATTCCTTTCTTTTCTATTCTCGATAGTCCTCATGACCTCATTAAATCTGATCTCTTCAATATTGATCCGTTCTTTGATAATGTTGAGAGTGTGCCATCTCAAGAACCTTGCACCACCGAAAATGTGCCACCCCATGTTCCTCTTGCTCCTATTATTTCTACTGATACAGGTACTTTTCCATTTGATGTTACTGATGATCCCCCTTTTCGTGTGGCCATCCAAGCACCTGCTGAAAGGGTGGAACCTCCTTCTCGTAATCCAAAACGTCCACGTAAGTCCACTCACTCACCAGATTTTGTTTATTCTTATTATTCAAATTATTTTGCTTCATTTTTATCCTCTATTCACTGCCTCTCTGAGCCTTTATCTTATAGAGAGGCAGCTCTTGATTCTCTTTGGCAATAAGCTATGACTGATGAACTCTCTGCTTTGCATCAGACAGATACTTGGAGTTTGGTCCCCTTTCTTGTTGGTAAGTGGGCAATTGGATCTCGTTGGGTATATAAAATCAAAACCAGGTCAGATGAGTCAGTTGAACGATACAAAGCAAGATTGGTTGCTCACGATTTTCTCAGCAATATGGTATGGATTATGACAAGACCTTTACTCCTATTGCCAAATTGACTACTATCCGTACTCTTATTGTTGTTGCATTTGTCCGTCAGTGGCATATATCGTAGATGGATGTTAAAAATGCGTTCTTGAACGGCGATATTCATGAGGAGGTTTATATGACTCCTCCTCCGGGTGTTCGTCATGGTCTTGGTGAAGTTTGTAGGCTTAAAAAAGCCTTATATGGTCTCAAACAGGCACCACGAGCTTGGTTTGAGAAGTTTTCTACCTTGATTACCTCTCTTGGGTTCCTTTCAAGTGAGCATGATTCAACTCTCTTTATTAGGTGCACCTCGGTGGTCGTATTATGGTCTCTTTGTATGTTGATGATATGATTATTACTGGGGATGATGTTGGTGGAATTACTACATTGAAGTCTGAATTATCTCGTTGTTTTGAGATGAAGGATTTGGGTCCCCTACGTTACTTTTTGGTTATTGAGGTAGCTCATTCTTGAAAGGGTTATCTTCTCTCAAAGTCTAAGTACATCGAGGACATTCTTGAGCGTGCTCGCCTCACTGATACTAAGATTATTGATACCCCTCTGGAGCTTAATGTTCATCTTTCCCCATATGATTGTGTTCTTTTGCCTAATCCTACCTTATATCGCACTATTGTGGGCAGCTTGATTTATCTTACTATTACCCGTCCAGATATAGCTCATGCGGTCCATATTGTTAATCAGTTTGTTACTTCCCCCTTCCCCTACTACAGTTCATTGGGTAGCTGTTCATCGTATATTGCGATACTTGAGGGGAACTCGCTTTCAGAGTCTTTTACTTCATTCATTTTCTTCTTTAGTGCTGCGTGCATACTCTGATGTTGATTGGGCCGGTGATCCTACAGATCGCAAGTCAGCTACTGGATTTTGTGTATTTCTGGGTGATTCTTTTGTTTCTTGGAAGAGAAAAAAGCAGGCTGTTATTTCTGTATCTTCCACGGAAGCCGAGCATCGTGCTATGCCTTCTACTACTCGTGACGTTGTTTGGCTACGTTGATTAGTTGCAGATATGGGTGTCTCTCTCTCTTAGACCACTCATATGTACTGTGATAATAAGAGTGCTATTCAGATTGCTCATAATTCAGTTTTTCATGAGAGGACTAAGCACATCAAGATTGATTGTCATATCACTCGTCATCATCTTACGCATGGCGTCATCACTTTGCTTTTTGTTTCTTCTTCTACCCAGATAACTGATTTTCTTACGAAGTCTCATCCGATTCAGCGTTTTCATTTTTTGGTTGGCAAACTCTCAATGCTTCTCGCTGCACCATCATGAGTTTGAAGGGGGGGGGGGGGGTATTAGAGTTTTATTTTGCATTAAGGGTACTTTAGTATTTTTCCTTTTATCGTCAGATGATTGTAGTAGGACATATATTCACTTTCCGTATTTTCATTGTATTGTATTCTTATTTTATGTTAATATGAAACCTTAGCCCCTATTTTCTATTGATTGTAGATATTTGATATGTTATCAATATGAATTGCAACTGCAGTACATTTTTATAAAAGAGTTGATTAGATAAACATTTGAGTATACCAAACTATTACAGATTGGTTTGCCCTGTTTTAATGCTGGTAAGAACAAGCAAGCAGAGAGTATCTCCTCATCCGCTAAAGCAAACATCAATTCACACCACTACTAAAGACCTAAAATTAAAATCCACAATCATCCCCTGATCATCGTAGCCTCAGTTTTTCCAAAAAAATAAGAAAACCCCGCAATAAAAAAAATTCTATATCTCGAATCAACAAACACCAGTGACAACCACCGCAACCACCGCACAGCTGATCAAACTTTATGCAGAAATTAATGGTTCAAGCCCAGCGAATCAAGAATATTTGGCTATCTCAGATTCAATAGAACCTCGGGAACATTCTTACAAAAATCATGGAAGATTCACAAAGAGATGCCCTAAACTTTAGGTTTTCCCATAACTATTATTCATCTGTTTTTTTTTAAAATCCAGTAATTTTCTCATACCACACATGAGCATGCATCTCGACACAGTATAAACATTAGATGAGTCTGTTGTTTACCGGATTACGAAAAATGAATATATATATATATATATATATATATATATATATATATATATATATATATATATATATATATATATATATATATATATCACTAAATAAATATAAACAGTAATTAAAATTAATTAAAAAAAACAGAACAGTAAAGGGAGATAAGAAGAACATACAGTTTGTGACTGAAACAATCACTTGTATAATTTTGACCAAGTCGAAAGTTGAACTATCTCTCCTTAAGACAGAATACGCCCCCGCTACGGTGCTGACGGAAGGTTCAATGGGCGTCTGCCTCCCAGGATGAAACGGTCAACGACTGTTACAAGAAGCACTTCAGTGCAACAGTCCCACGAACCAACAATGGCGAATTTCTCTCAAACAGTAGGAAGGGAACAAGGACAGTAGTAGGGAATTCGGGTAGATTTTCTAATCTTTTAAATGGACTGCATAAGGTCCCTTTTATAAGTGGTGAAGGGCTGCAACTCATGGCTTTTCCCAGAACAGACATGACTGTTTGAACAGTTGCATCTCTCTAATAAAGCAACTTAACGTTTTAATTAATTAATTAAAAATGACAGCGTTTTTTAAATAATTAAAAACGACAGTATTTTTAAGTAATTAATTAATGCGAAAAATAATTAATCCGTAATTAATTCATATTTTTTGGTTCAGAAAATAAATTTTAAAGCCCAAAGGGCAATTAAAATTTGTCCAAAAAATTTAATAGTTGCTCAAGAAAGGCCCACGACCCGGACCCGCACAAGGGCGGGCCCGGCCGGCCGGACGGCGGCGACGGCGCGCGTGCGCGTGTGGGCTTTTGGGCTAAGCCCAACACATGCATAGTGTAGGCCATCTCCCCTTCAAAGAGTTGGGATAGCCCAAGGCATCCAAGCCTTAGTCCCATAACTTGTGTATATTAACTCCAAGTTTTTCTACCACTTTTCCAATGTGGGACAAACCTACTTAACTATGTTACACCATCTAGCTTAAACTCAAATGGGTCACTTTAAGTCCAAATTTTTCATTCATTACTTCACTATTTTGAACAAGTGAGTATACCAAATTAATCTCCTTGCTACAAGGAACACATTGGTACTAAGACACGTCACTTTTAACATATGTGTCTTAATTAAAATTGACTATAAAGTTTGACCAAATAAGCTGGCATTTTATAAAATATACAACAATCCCCCACATGAATGAAATTTGGAAGAATCAAACGAATATAGATGCAAACAGAGAGTTGTTCTAGGAAGAAACATTGCATCGAAAAAGATAGCTTATGGCTTTGAATCTTTCCTAGTGAGATACTATCGAGCTTACTAGCCAATCAATGAACGTGATGTCTTGAATTGATCGACCATTTGTGTAAACTGAGACAATAATATTCACACAATGTTTTTCCAACCTTATTGGTTCTCATTGTTGTGTCCATTTTGACCTTGGACACCTCCTGGTTTCATGAGTGTGCTAGAGAAATAGCCTTCGTTGTTCTCATAGAAGCGGCCCCTTCTCACACACATAGGTGATTTCTATAAAGAGTATCCTGCTAATACCCCACTTGACCTATACATTCAAGATATAGAAATCATTAAAAACATAGTTTATCCTTATACACGCGGCAGTTTGTGCACTGACACATCTTCGGAATGGGAGGAAGTAATTAAAGTATTACTTCTCAGTGCAAACTGAGTCATCATAATTAGGTTGTCCCTTTGAGCCTATTTCTAGGGATCTCTAGTCATTTAGGTTGGGTTTCCATTAAGACGACTCTTTAGAATTTTACAAGCTTTAGGCCCATTCCACGTGATGAACTTACAACTTTCTCTCCAGGTATACCTTTAGTTAGTGGATCTGCAATATTTTCCTTTGACTTTACATAGTCAACAGAAATAATTCCATTTGAGAGCAATTGTCTAACGGTATGGTGTCGACGACGTATATGTCGTGATTTACCGTTATAGTTATTATTTTCAGCCCTAGCAATTGCCGGTTGACTATCACAATGTATTATGATAGGTGGAACGGACTTTGACCATATTGGAATATCCTCTAAGAAGTTTCTAAGCCATTCGACCTCTTCCCCAGCTTTATCTAAAGCAATAAATTAAGATTCCATCGTGGATCTTGCAATACACGTTTGCTTTGAGGATTTCCAAGATACGGCTGCACCTCCAAGGGTAAATACATATCCACTTGTGGATTTCGAATCATTTGAGTCAGATATCCAATTTGCATCGCTATAGCCTTCAAGTACAGCTGGATATCGTTCGTAGTGCAACCCATCCCCCAAAGAGTATCGAAGATATCGAAGAACTCTTATCAAGGCTTTCCAATGATCTTTCCCAGGATTACTCATATATCGACTGAGCTTACTAATTGAGTATGCTATATCAGGACGTGTACAGTTTGATAAATACATCAAACTTCCAATAATACGAGAATACTCTAATTGAGATATACCTTCACCGTTATTTTTAAAGAGGTGATGACTTGGATCTACAGGTGTTCTCACTGGACTTTGATCATATTTATTATACTTTTGAAGTATTTTTTCAACGTAATGTGATTGAGATAAGCTAATTCCTTGAGGGGTTCTAATAATTTTAATTCCTAGGATTACATCAGCCAATCCCATGTCCTTAATTTCAAATCTACTAGTCAACATTTGTTTAGTAGAATTGATAACATTATTAATATTACCAATTATTAGCATATCATCTACATGTAGACATACAATCACATGTCCCGCTTGAGTGATTTTGATGTAAACACATTTATCACACTCATTTATTTTGGAACCATTTGACTTCATGACATTGTCAAATTTTTCATGCCATTGTTTAGGTGCTTGTTTCAACCCATATAATGACTTCACAAGTTTACATACTTTCCTTTCATTTCCAGGAGATCTAAAACCTTCCGGTTGTTCCATATATATTTATTCATCTAATTCACCATTCAAAAAAGCCGTTTTAAGATCCATTTGGTGTATTTCCAATTTATGTATTGCTGCAATTGCAATTAAAATTCTAATGGATGTAATTCTTGTAACAGGTGAATAGGTGTCGAAATAATCTATTCCCTCTTTTTGCTTGTATCCTTTAGCTACAAGTCTAGCATTATATTTATCAATAGTACCACCATCTTTCATTTTTCGTTTGAATATCCATTTACACCCTAACGGTCTTGTCCCTGGTGGTAGGTCCACCAATTCCCAAGTATGATTTTGCAAAATGGATTCCATTTCACTATTGATAGCTTCTTTCCAATATGAGGCTTCCAGAGTGGATAGAGCTTCTTTTACCGTTTGAGGTTCACTTTCTAACATATATGTTAGAAAATCTGGACCGAAATATTTTGAAATCTTAGCTCTTTTGCTACGTCTAGGTTCTTCCTCAATAATATTTTGAGGTTCACCATTTGTAACTTCAAGCATTCTTTTGTTAGAAATTGTTTCTTGTGTATTTTTACAAGGAAAGATATTTTCAAAGAATGATGCATTCCTAGATTCTATGATTGTATTTTCATGAATTTCAGGAATATCAGACTTATGCACAAGAAACCGATATGCACTACTATTACGTGCATAACCAATGAATATGCAGTCAATATTCTTTGGACTAATTTTCACCTTTTTAGGTTCAGGAATTAGTACTTTTGCAAGACACCCCCACACTTTTAAGTATTTGTAGGAAGGCTTGCGTCCTTTCCACAACTCATAGGGTATCTTATTTGTTTTCTTATGAATCAATTTGTTGAGAATGTAATTAGCTGAAAGCAGTGCTTCCGCCCACATGTTTTGGGGTAATCCCGAACTTATTAATAATGCATTCATCATTTCTTTTAAAGTTCGGTTTTTACGTTCCGCAATCCCATTTGATTGAGGAGAGTAAGGTGCGATAGTTTGGTGAATAATACCATTTTCTAAACATATTTCCTTAAAAGGATATTCATATTCACCACCTCTATCGCTTCTTAATTCTTTAATCTTTTTACCAAGTTGATTCTCAACTTCTATCTTGTATTGCTTAAATGCTTCAATTTCTTCATCTTTGCTTCTTAAAAGATAGACATAGCAATATCTAGTGCAATCATCCAAAAAGGTAATAAAGTACTTTTTCCCACCTCTAGTTTGAACAAATTTTAAATCACATATATCGGTGTGAATTAAATCTAAAGGTTCACTATTCCTTTCAGTTGAATGAAAAGGTGTTTTTGTTAATTTTGCTTCTACACATGTTTCACATTTGTGACTTGTATCAATGCTAAATTTAGGAATTAATTCTAAGTGAATTAATTTACTTAAAGTATTATAATTAACATGTCCAAGTCTACCATGCCACTTATCCATAGACTCTAGCATATAAGCAGAAGATATCATTTTATTACTATCATCGTTACTTTTAGGTACAACAGTCATGACGTTCAATTTGTACATCCCATCACACATATATCCTTTCCCTACATACATTCCATCTTTACTTAGTACAAATTTGTCTCCAACAAAGACTAGCTTAAATCCTTTCTTTCTTAGCACGGAACCGAAAACAAGGTTCTTTCTAATGTCAGGCACATGCAATACATCGTTGAGTGCGAGATGCTTCCCCGAAGTCATTTTCAGCACTACTTTGCCTTTACCTTCAACCTTTGAGGTGGAGGAGTTTCCCATGAATAATTGTTCTCCATTTGCAATTGGCTGGTAGATTGTGAACATACTTTTATCGGAACATACATGGCGTGTAGCGCCGGTATCAACCCACCACTCTTTGGTATTACCCACCAAATTTACTTCAGATACAACCGCGGAGAGAGAAATATTGGAAACATCGTCGGGTAATGCATCAACTTCTGTCATGTTGGCTTGTGGTGCTTTCTTCTTGATGTTCTCTTGTTTTTTCGGCTTGCGACAATCCTTGGCCCTATGACCTTCTTTGTTGCAATTAAAACATTTTCCTTTGAACTTCTTAGCACCGCCTTGTTGACTTGTGCCTTCATTTTTGTGCTTACTCTTTTTATTGAATTTTTGTCCATCCTCAACAATATTTGCTTTTGCAGACATAACATGGTTACCATTTTTCTTTTCAGATTTACGATTATCTTATTCTATCCTTAACCGAATAATTAAATCTTCAAGTCCCATTTCTTTTCGTTTATGCTTCAAATAATTTTTGAAATCCTTCCAAAAAGGAGGTAATTTCTCAATTACCGTAGCAACTTGAAATGTTTCA
This sequence comes from Sambucus nigra, assembly GCA_949130495.1. Taxonomy (NCBI): domain Eukaryota; kingdom Viridiplantae; phylum Streptophyta; class Magnoliopsida; order Dipsacales; family Adoxaceae; genus Sambucus; species Sambucus nigra. The sequence goes on along the minus strand of OX422216.1, from coordinate 93,601,771 downwards.
CTTATGACCATATTTTCAGCAAGTATTTCATGAAAAATTAATCGAAGCTCTTGGACTTGGCTTATGACAGTCTTTCAATCAACCATTTTATACTCGAGAAATCTACCGACCACGAATTTTTTCATGCCGGCATCCTCGGTTTTATATTTTTTATCCAAAGACTCCCATAACAATTTAGCGGTTTTGATTGGACTATATACATTATTAAGTGTATTGTACAATCCATTAAGGATATAGTTTTTGCAAATAAAATCTGAATGTTTCCATGCTTCTACAACTAGCAAAGTTGTCTTATCCGTTTCATTTTCATTAACCACAGGAGCATCTTCGTTAATAAATCTCGCAAGATTAATGGTTGTTAAATAGAACAGCATCTTTTGTTGCCAACGTTTGAAATGAGTACCATTAAACTTTTCGGGTTTTTCTCCATGAGTTAAATGAGTAGGAACGGTATTAGGAATACTAACCGTCACATCATTTTGAGGAACAGACATCACATTTTCAGAGGATTCAGTAGCCATTATTCTGATATTGAAGAACACAAAAGCAATTTATGAAATGTATAGAAATTGTTTGAAAAATAAAAATTGTAAGAAAAAGGATATTCAATGTAAACACGTTTTAGTATGTAAATAAAACAGGTAAAACGTTTCCAATCTAATTTCAATTAAGAAAATTATATTTATTTAGTGAAAACACAAAAATTATATATATTATTCTGTCTTAAGATTGTTGTTTACCGGATTACGAAAAATGAATATATATATATCACTAAATAAATATAAACAGTAATTAAAATTAATTAAAAAAAAACAGAACAGTAAAGGGAGATAAGAAGAACATACAGTTTGTGACTGAAATAATCACTTGTATAATTTTGACCGAGTCGAAAGTTGAACTATCTCTCCTTAAGACAGAAGACGCCCCCGCTACGGTGCTGACGGAAGGTTCAATGGGCGTCTGCCTCCCAGGATGAAACGGTCAACGACTGTTGCAAGAAGCACTTCAGTGCAACAGTCCCACGAACCAACAATGGCGAGTTTCTCTTAAACAGTAGGAAGGGACAGTAGTAGGGAATTCGGGTAGATTTTCTAATCTTTTAAATGGACTGCATAAGGTCCCTTTTATAAGTGGTTAAGGGCTGCAACTCATGGCTTTTCCCAGAACAGACATTAATTAATTAAAAACGACAACGTTTTTTAAATAATTAAAAACCAACGACAGTATTTTTAAGTAATTAATTAATGCGAAAAATAATTAATCCGTAATTAATTCATATTTTTTGGTTCAGAAAATAAATTTTAAAGCCCAAAGGGAAATTAAAATTTGTCCAAAAAATTTAATAGTTGCTCAAGAAAGACCCATGACCCGGACCCGAAAACGGGTACGAGCCAGGCCGACCGGACGGCGGCGGCGGCGGCGCGCGCACGCGTGTGGGCTTTTGGGCCAAACCCAACACATGCATAGTGTAGGCCATCTCCCCTTCAAAGAGTTGGGATTGCCCAAGGCATCCAAGTTTTTCTACCACTTTTCTAATGTGGGACAAACCCACTTAACTATGTTACACCATCTAGCTTAAACTCAAATGGGTCACTTTAAGTCTAAATTTTTCATTCATTACTTCACTATTTTGAACAAGTGAGTATACCAAATTAATCTCCTTGCTACAAGGAACACATTGGTACTAAGACACGTCACTTTTAACATATGTGTCTTAATTAAAATTGACTCTAAAGTTTGACCAAATAAGCTGACATTTTATAAAATATACAACAATCCCCCACATGAATGAAATTTGGAAGAATCAAACGAATATAGTTGCAAACAGAGAGTTGTTCTAGGAAAAAACATTGCATAAAAAAAGATAGCTCGTGGCTTTGAATCTTTCCTAGTGAGATACTATCGATCTTACTAGCCAATCAATGAACGTGATGTCTTGAATTGATCGACCATTTGTGTAAACTGAGACAATAATATTCACACAATGTTTTTCCAACCTTATTGGTTCTCATTGTTGTGTCCATTTTGGCCTTGGACACCTCCTGGTTTCATGAGTGTGCTAGAGAAATAGCCTTCGTTGTTCTCATATAAGCGGCCCCTTCTCACTCACATAGGTGATTTCTATAAAGAGTATCCTGCTAATACCCCACTTGACCTATACATTCAAGATATAGAAATCATTAAAAACATAGTTTATCCTTATACACGCGACAGTTTGTGCACTGACTCATCTTCGGAATGGGAGGAAGTAATTAAAGTATTACTTCTTAGTGCAAACTGAGTCATCATAATTAGGTTGTCCCTTTGAACCTATTTCTTGGGATCTCCAGTCATTTAGGTTGGGTTTCCATTAAGACGACTCTTTAGAATTTTACAGGCTTTAGGCCCATTCCACGTGATGAACTTACAACTTTCTCTCCAGGTATACCTTTAGTTAGTGGATTCGCAATATTTTCCTTTGACTTTACATAGTCAACAAAAATAATTCCATTTGAGAGCAATTATCTAACGGTTTGGTGTCGACGACGTATATGTCGTGATTTACCGTTATAGTTATTATTTTCAGCCCTAGCAATTGCCGATTGACTATCACAATGTATTATGATAGGTGGCACGGGCTTTGACCATATTGGAATATCCTCTAAGAAGTTTCTAAGCCATTCGACCTCTTCCCCAACTTTATCTAAAGCAATAAATTCAGATTCCATCGTGGATCTTGCAATACACGTTTGCTTTGAGGATTTCCAAGATACGGCTGCACCTCCAAGGGTAAATACATATCCACTTGTGGATTTCGAATCATTTGAGTCAGATATCCAATTTGCATCGCTATAGCCTTCAAGTACAGTTGGATATCATTCGTAGTGCAACCCATCCCCCAAAGAGTATCGAAGAACTCTTATCAAGGCTTTTCAATGATCTTTCCCAGGATTACTCGTATATCGACTGAGCTTACTAATTGAGTATTCTATATCAGGACGAGTACAGTTTGATAAATACATCAAACTTCCAATAATACGAGAATACTCTAATTGAGATATACCTTCACCTTTATTTTTAAAGAGGTGATGACTTGGATCTACAGGTGTTCTCACTGGACTTTGATCATATTTATTATACTTATGAAGTATTTTTTCAATGTAATGTGATTGAGATAAGCTAATTCCTTGAGGGGTTCTAATAATTTTAATTCCTAGGATTACATCAGCCAATCCCATGTCCTTAATTTCAAATCTACTAGTCAACATTTGTTTAGTAGAATTGATAGCATTATTATTATTACCAATTATTAGCATATCATCTACATATAGACATACAATCACATGTCCCGCTTGAGTGCTTTTGATGTAAGCACATTTATTACACTCATTTATTTTGAAACCATTTGACTTCATGACATTATCAAATTTTTCATGCCATTGTTTAGGTGCTTGTTTCAACCCATATAATGACTTCACAAGTTTACATACTTTCCTTTCATTTCCAGGAGATCTAAAACCTTCCGGTTGTTCCATATATATTTCTTCATCTAATTCACCATTCAAAAATGCCGTTTTAACATCCATTTGGTGTATTTCCAATTTATGTATTGCTGCAATTGCAATTAACATTCTAATGGATGTAATTCTTATAACAGGTGAATAGGTGTCGAATTAATCTATTCCCTCTTTTTGCTTGTATCCTTTAGCTACAAGTCTAGCCTTATATTTATCAATAGTACCATCATCTTCCATTTTTCGTTTGAATATCCATTTACACCCTAACGGTCTTGTCCCTGGTGGTAGGTCCACCAATTCCCAAGTATGATTTTGCAAAATGGATTCCATTTCACTATTGATAGCTTCTTTCCAATATGAGGCTTCCGGAGTGGATAGAGCTTCTTTTACCGTTTGAGGTTCATTTTCTAACATATATGTTAGAAAATCTGGACCGAAAGATTTTGAAATCTGAGCTCTTTTGCTACGTCTAGGTTCTTCCTCAATAATATTTTGAGGTTCACCATTTGTAACTTCAAGCATTCTTTTGTTAGAAATTGTTTCTTGTGTATTTTTACAAGGAAAGATATTTTCAAAGAATGATGCATTCCTAGATTCTATGATTGTATTTTCATGAATTTCAGGAATATCAGACATGCACAAGAAACCGATATGCACAACTATTATGTGCATAACCAATGAATATGCAGTCAATAGTCTTTGGACCAATTTTCACCTTTTTAGGTTCAGGAATTAGTACTTTTGCAAGACACCCCCACACTTTTAAGTATTTGTAGGAAGGCTTGCGTCCTTTCCACAACTCATAGGGTATCTTATTTGTTTTCTTATGAATCAATTTGTTGAGAATGTAATTAGCTGAAAGCAGTGCTTCCCCCCATATGTTTTGGGGTAATCCCGAACTTATTAATAATGCATTCATCATTTCTTTTAAAGTTCGGTTTTTACGTTCCGCAATCCCATTTGATTGAGGAGAGTAAGGTGCGATAGTTTGGTGAATAATACCATTTTCTAAACATATTTCCTTAAAAGGATATTCATATTCACCACCTCTATCGCTTCTTAATTCTTTAATCTTTTTACCAAGTTGATTCTCAACTTCTATCTTGTATTGCTTAAATGCTTCAATTTCTTCATCTTTGCTTCTTAAAAGATAGACATAGCAATATCTAGTGCAATCATCCAAAAAGGTAATAAAGTACTTTTTCCCACCTCTAGTTTGAACAAATTTTAAATCACATATATCGGTGTGAATTAAATCTAAAGGTTCACTATTCCTTTCAGTTGAATGAAAAGGTGTTTTTGTTAATTTTGCTTCTACACATGTTTCACATTTGTGACTTGTATCAATGCTAAATTTAGGAATTAATTCTAAGTGAATTAATTTACTTAAAGTATTATAATTAACATGTCCAAGTCTACCATGCCACTTATCCATAGACTCTAGCATATAAGCAGAAGATATCATTTTATTACTATCATCGTTACTTTTAGGTACAACAGTCATGACGTTCAATTTGTACATCCCATCACACATATATCCTTTCCCTACATACATTCCATCTTTACTTAGTACAAATTTGTCTCCAACAAAGACTAGCTTAAATGCTTTCTTGCTTAGCACGGAACCGGAAACAAGGTTCTTTCTAATGTCAGGCACATGCAATACATCGTTGAGTGCGAGATGCTTCCCCGAAGTCATTTTCAGCACTACTTTGCTTTTACCTTCAACCTTCGAGGTGGAGGAGTTTCCCACGAATAATTGTTCTCCATTTGCAATTGGCTGGTAGGTTGTGAACATAATTTTATCGGAACATACATGGCGTGTAGCGCCGGTATCAACCCACCACTCTTTGGTATTACCCACCAAATTTACTTAAGATACAACTGCGGAGAGAGAAATATTGGAAACATCTTCGGAAAATGCATTAACTTCTGTCATGTTGGCTTGTGGTGCTTTCTTCTTGAAGTTCTCTTATTTTTTGGGCTTGCGACAATCCTTGGCCCTATGACCTTCTTTGTTGCAATTAAAATATTTTCCTTTGAACTTCTTAGCACCGCCTTGTTAACTTGTGCCTTCATTTTTGTGCTTCCTCTTTTTATTGAATTTTTGTCCATCCTCAACAATATATGCTTTTGCAGACATAGCATGGTTATCATTTTTCTTTTCAGATTTACGATTATCTTCTTCTATCCTTAACCGAACAATTAAATCTTCAAGTCCCATTTCTTTTCGTTTATGCTTCAAATAATTTTTGAAATCCTTCCAAGAAGGAGGTAATTTCTCAATTACCGTAGCAACTTGAAATGTTTCACTTATGACCATATTTTCAGCAAGTATTTCATGAAAAATTAATTGAAGCTCTTGGACTTGGCTTATGACTGTTGATGTAAAAAATTAGATCATATCTAGTTATTCAATCACAGATAAATAAATGAGACAAAGAATTTTTAAAGTGGTTCAGCCTTATAAGAATGGACTACGTCCACTGTTATGTTATTGCTGAGTGTTTGGGAATTCTCGATTACAAGTTCTCTCAAGAAATTCCGGTCCCCTTACAATGAGGATTGTACAATGTATTTATAGCCCTGAGGCTGTAATATGAAAGGGTAATACATTAAATGATGTACATATGAAAGGGTAATACATTCAATGCCCCTTAAGCGTGTGCGTCTGAATGATAAGCATTTAATGAACAGTCAAACTGTTGTTTATCCAGCTATTAATGCTTTGTTCGAGGTGCAGCTCGGACCGCCTGAGTTGCTCGGACCGCCTAAGCTTCTCAGTGTTTAAGAGTTCCTCGGAGAGTTCTTGTTCCTCGGAGCGTATGAGTTCCTCGGGGAATTCTTGTCCCTCGGAGCGTCTGAGTTCCTCGAGGAATCAGTGTTCCTCTTTGTAGTATGGTTCCTCGGAGCGTGTGAGTTCCTCGGAAGTATTTATTGTTGTCATGTAGATTGCCACGTGTCTTCATTCAATTGAGCCATGTCAGCAGATTAAATTTGGTATCAACAATGACAGTCTTTGAATCAACCATTTTATACTCGAGAAATCTACCGACCACGAATTATTTCATGCCGTCATCCTCGGTTTTATATTTTTTATCCAAAGACTCCCATAACAATTTAGCGATTTTGATTGAACTATATACATTATATAGTGTATTGTCCAATCCATTAAGGATATAGTTTTTGCAAATAAAATCTGAATGTTTCCATGCTTCTACAGCTAGCAAAGTTGTCTTATCCGTTTCATTTTCATTAACCACAGGAGCATCTTCGTTATAAACCTCGCAAGATTAATGGTCGTTAAATAGAACAGCATCTTTTGTTGCCAACGTTTGAAATCAGTACCATTAAACTTTTTGGGTTTTTCTCCATGAGTTAAATGCGTAGGGACGGTATTAGGAATACTAACCGTCACATCATTTTGAGGAACAGACATCACATTTTCAGAGGATTCAGTAGCCATTATTCTGATATTGAATAACACAAAAGCAATTTATGAAATGTATAGAAATTGTTTGAAAAATAAAAATTGTAAGAAAAAGGATATTCAATGTAAACACGTTTTAGTATGTAAATAAAACAGGTAAAACGTTTCCAATCTAATTTCAATTAAGAAAATTATATTTATTTAGTGAAAACACAAAAATTATATATATTATTCTGTCTTAAGATTGTTGTTTACCGGATTACGAAAAATGAATATATATATATATATATATATATATATATATATATATATATATATATATATATATATATATATATATATATATATCACTAAATAAATATAAGCAGTAATTAAAATTAATTAAAAAAAACAGAACAGTAAAGGGAGATAAGAAGAACATACAGTTTGTGACTGAAACAATCACTTGTATAATTTTGACCGAGTCGAAAGTTGAACTATCTCTCCTTAAGACAGAATACGCCCCCGCTACGGTGCTGACGGAAGGTTCAATGGGGGTCTGCCTCCCAGGATGAAATGGTCAACGACTGTTGCAAGCACTTCAGTGCAACAGTCCCACGAACCAATAATGGCGAATTTCTCTCAAACAGTAGGAAGGGAACAAGGACAGTAGTAGTAGGGAATTCAGGTAGATTTTCTAATCTTTTAAATGGACTGCATACGGTCCCTTTTATAAGTGGTGAAGCGCTGCAACTCATGGCTTTTCCCAGAATAGACATTAATTAATTAAAAACGACAGCGTTTTTTAAATAATTAAAAACGAACGACAGTATTTTTAAGTAATTAATTAATGCGAAATATAATTAATCCGTAATTAATTCATATTTTTTGGTTCAGAAAATAAATTTTAAAGCCCAAAGGGCAATTAAAATTTGTCCAAAAAATTTAATGACCCGGACCGGCCGGACGGCGGCGCGCGTGTGGGCTTTTGGGCCAAGCCCAACACATGCATAGTGTATGCCATCTCCCCTTCAAAGAGTTGGGATAGCCCAAGGCATCCAAGCCTTAGTCCCATAACTTGTGTATATTAACTCCAAGTTTTTCTACCACTTTTCCAATGTGGGACAAACCCACTTAACTATGTTACACCATCTAGCTTAAACTCAAATGAGTCACTTTAAATCCAAATTTTTCATTCATTACTTAACTATTTTGAACAAGTGAGTATACCAAATTAATCTCCTTGCTACAAGAATACATTGGTACTAAGACACGTCACTTTTAACATATGTGTTTTAATTAAAATTGACTCTAAAATTTGACCAAATAAGCTGACATTTTATAAAATATATAACAGAGTCTTCAATTCATGGTACGTTTTTAGTTTAATTTTTAAATATACTACTGTACAAAATTAGCTATTAGAACAAAAGTGACATGTGCTCAGTTCCACCGAACAAAGACTTTTGAAATTTGGATAATATTAAGTTAGTAACAAGAAAAGCATCTATTTTTTTTACTGGTTTAGGCGTTTCAACACTGAACCAGCACAAAATAAATGCAGTCTTTGGTTCCATTAACAATTTGCAAGCAAGTTTATCCCAAAATAGTAGCTCAAGTTATAGACGACCATTTTTTATCACGGGCTAATCTTAGCTTGACACAAGTTGTTCATCTCAGGAACTAACACGCACGACACTATTAGTTGCTTCAACAGACCGCAAAATTGTTTTCAAACAAGCACCCTCAAGTTCTCGATCAAATCCCCACCAAACAGATCTTCATATTATCAGGGCACAAAGAGCAACACTAACATAAGTTGTCTACTTATGCGAGGACTTCAAATTTGAGGGCTACAATTAAGAAATTGCTGCTCTTTTCGCCTATCAATTCAGTCCAACAAATATATATTTACTATTATATCATAATTACAGTCATGTACTTATGAGACTCCATTGTTTTTTATTTATCACAAGGATTATGTAATAACTAGAGAAAATCAAGTGTATTATATAGGTTGTATCTTTAACAATTTTGATCACTATAAGCTCCTAATGTGTTCATCTCCGGGATGTATGAGATTGATTAATTATCTGCCAAGGTGTTTTCGATTGACCAAATTCAAGCACCATCAGTTTTCAAGGCATCTTATTATTTTCGACCATGTATTAGGTCAGAAAATAATAATATTGAGTTAACAAAAATATCATTTCATACTCTTGATATGTGATGAGCATCTAAGAAATGTTGGTGTGACAACTCTTACCCGATGAAGTCAAAACTCTCTTGGATGAGCAGTTTTGAAAACCAGTTAGTGATTATTTGGAGTTATTAGCCCTTTTTTTAACAATAAAAAAATAGAGTTTTTTTTTTATATATATAGGTTCTATAAGAATAGAGTTTCCCTAATTAAGTCGTATGACTTTTCAACCATTATATAGGTCCTATTCATAATTTTATGGGACTTTTTTTTCTTCACAATTTTAACCCTTTGAAACCAACCATCCGTAACTTCTCGGGGAAAATTACATAAGTGGTTGAACTTTTTTTCCATCCTATTTTTAATCTTTAAATGATTATAACTTTTGACTGCCATTTCACAAAATTACTATTTTTGAAATCTCCTCGCCGAGATCTATCAAACAAGATCCATAAAATTTATAAATTTCAATGAAAAAAAAAATCACATAGACAATAAACATTACTGTATACACAAAAAATGAAATAGTTTTATGTCTATGACATTTTCACAAACACTAACATTTATCGTGTTAATATTACACGACAGTAAAATTTACTGTGTTCACAAGAAAATGAAATCCATATATTTATCAAACAAGATCCATAGAATACATAATATTTCAATGAAAAAAATTACACAAATAGTAATATTTACTGTGTACATCTTTAAAAATAAAACTTAATTATTGGTTGAACAGTCAATATGACTTAATTAAAAAATCTCAAAATAAGAATTACATATAATAATATTAACCGGGTTGTCACATTTGTTGTTATTATTAAATAATAATACAAACAAATTGGTTAAATAAATGTGTCAATTAATGTATAAACCCATGTATATATATATATTGAAAAAAACACCTATCTGTAGTTTAACCCTTTTAGTTGCTCAAACACCCATTTACCCAATGTTCTCTTATTTTTAAAGGTCCACGCTAATGGTACCCCATGCCACCCCTACTCACCCCAAACCGAAGCTCCGGTGGATCCAAACCCCATTTATCCAATATTGTCTTATTTTTAAAGGTTCGCGCTAGCGGCATCCCATGCACCCCTACCCACCCCAAATCAGAGCTCTGATGAAGGTCGTTGGAGCTCCGACAATGGGGGTGGGTGGGGTGGGGATTGGGTGCTGCTAGCGCGGGCCTTTAAAAATATGAAAATATTGAGTAAATCGGTGTTTGAGCCCACCGGAGCTTCGACGGTGATGTAAGTGGGAGTGGAGGTTGGATGTCGCTAGCACGGACCTTCAAAATAAGAGAATATTGGAAAAAAGGAGTTTTGATCCACCAGAGCTCTTGTTTGGGGTGAGTCGGGATGTCATGGGGTGCCGCTGGCGCGAACCTTTAAAAATAAGAGAGGATAAATGGGTATATATATATATATATATATATATGTATGGGTTTTTACATTACTTAACCCATTTATTTAACCAATTTGTTTGTATTATTGTTTAATATAACCAATGTGATAACCTATTTAATATATATGATTACATTTAATTCCTATTTTGAGATTTTCTTTAATTAAGCTCTATTGACTATTTAACCATCAGTAAAGTTATATTAATGAAGGTGTACACAGTAAATATTACTGTTTGTGTAATATTTTTTATTAAAATATTATGGACTCCATGGATCTTGTTTGACAAATATATAAATTTCATTTTCTTGTAAACGCAGTAAATTTAATTGTCTGTGTAATATTAACACAGTAATTGTGGCTGTTTGTGAAAATGTCACAGCTATAAAACTATTTCATTTTCTGGTGCATATAGTAAAGTTTACTGCCTGCGTATTTTTTTCTCTGAAATTTTATAGGCTTCACGGATTTTGTGTGATAGATCCCGACGAGCAGATTTTAAAAATAGTAATTTTGTAAAAAATGAATTTCTCAATCAAAAGTTATGGTCATTTAAAAATTAAAAATATGATGAATAAAAAATTCAACCACTTATGTAACTTCCCCCCTGGAAGTTACGGATGGTTGGTTTTAAAAGGGTGAAATTGTGAAAAAAGTTTCAAAAAAATTAGGAATATGACTTATTTAATGGTTGAAAAGTCAATAGGACTTGATTAGGGAAACTTTATTCTTATAGGATCTATATATAAAAAACTCAAAAAAATAAGGATAATACCATATAGGGCCTAAAATGGCATTGACACGCGCAATGTAAACCATGGAGTGTCCAAGAATTAAGTTATGGACAAGAAATGTTTTAGGAAATCTATGTGCTCTTTCGGCCTTATATAGATTTAAGTGTGATGACATCGTTGTAATTATAGATTTGGGTCTGTATTTTCTAAATAAGGTGCTATATAAAATTAGGATATACTTATAAAAGAATAATATCATTTAGGATAGAAATATATTCACAGTAGAAAATTCCAATATGTACTATGTGATATAAAAAGTGCACATATGGATAGGGTTATTTTCACTGCCCAATCCGCTCGTGTATTTCCAAGAATTCATATAACTGAGAGTTTGGACATGAAACCAGATCTATCTATAGGTTTTCAGAGACCATATCTTGCGATCAAGAGGTCATTTGACAGTCTGACTTTATAATTTTGGTGATTCGAACTGGGAATGCTTGCTATAGTTTGGACTGTATAAGAATCCCAAACATAAACCTTTAATACAATCAATACAAAATAAAACAATTTTCCATTAGGTTCAGCTTACAGGGAACTAACTTTTATACAATTAATCAAACAGAAAAATGTTATCTTTCAGACCTATTTTGAATTTGAATTGAGAACAAAGTCAAAATTAAAGCTTTTATCCCCAATTGATGTTGAATCATCAGAAACCTTTCTAACCATTTGATATCTTCTTTCCTTATGGCCATTAGGAAGTCTAATTCTTACTACAACCTATCCAATCAAACAAACCACAATTATTACTAGAATTGTTGATAATAATAACTATAAAAATTGAACAAATCAAGTTGATTAGTGATGTGCCTTGACTAGTGGATCTGAAGGTGATCATAAGTCTTGTTGACCTTCTAATCTAGTTATTTATTTATGGCAAATTTGTGATTTTGGAAGGTAATTGTTAAGGGATTGTGGACAAAATCTAGAGTGTGTTAAAAGGATATGGTTTCTTTCTAATTGTATCCATCATCTTGTGTTTGTGGGAAATGGATCAGGGTAGGTGATTTATAATCCATAAATGGATATATATATATATATATATATATATATATATATATATAAACACACACACACACACACATATATATATATATATATATATATATATATATAAACACACACACACACACACACACACACACATATATATATATATATATATATATATATATATATATATATATATATATATATATATATATATATATATATATATAACACACACACACACACACACACACACACACATATATATATATATATATATATATATATATATATATATATATATGTGTGTGTGTGTGTGTGTGTGTGTGTGTGTGTGTGTGTTTATATATACACACACACACATATATATATATGGAGAGAGAGAGAGAGAGAGAGGTATTACCAAGATGGTTGGTGCTGACAAAAGTGAGAGAAACTTGCTGGTCGGCAGCGACGACAGCTGTTGGTCATTGGGGGCTGAAGCTGCGGGTCGATGGGCTTGGGTTTCTGAGTTACCGATTAAGAGAGACAGATGGGTGAAAGTGAAGAAGGGTAAACCCTCTCAACAAAAATGTACCATAAAAGAACTCGACTTTAGACACCACATTCTAGAACCCTCATCCTTAGCACTCCTTCTTTCATTATAAAACCTAGGTCATACTCTGAGTACTAATCCGGAGGCCACCGGCACTCCCGGGCCCCGTTTGATTATCGGTTAACCTTCTCACCTGAGATATAGCTCATTGGATCTTCGAAGGACTCTGAATGATCTTTCCAACGGTCCACCCCGTGTGTCAATCAGCCTTATAGTTCAGACGAATAAGACCACTTTCCCTCGAAAATTGTTATAAAGGACCCCAGGCACCCCCGGGATCCGTTTGGCTCTGGTCAACTCTCCAACTTGAGCTAAGCTCTTTGTATTCTCTAAGGGATTTGAATCCCATTACCAATGGTGCACCCCATGCGTAAATCAGCCTTACGGTACGGATGAATGACTCGTTTTACTTCGAAGGATCACTAGACGCTTCCGACCCCCCAATTTACCTTGGTCAACTCTCCGAGCCAAACAAAGATCTTAGGAACATCAAAAGGCCTTACATAACCTTTTTAACGGTCCATCCCGTGCGTGAATTGACCTTACGGTGGGAAGTATTCACCATCGTTGACGAATCTTTCGTTCAGAGAATCCCTCGAAACAATCTTGGCATTTTCTAAACTCCTTGGCTTCTGAGTTCTTCTGATGAAGGCTGATAAACTAGACCACATGAGGGAAATGCCTCTTTCAGGACTATAGGCTCAAGTATCCTTTGTTAACATCACCCCAGCCCCAACTCCAGTCTGGGCATAAAATGCATGTTCTTAAATATATGTATTACATTGACATTATTATGAGGGTTGTGTTCCGAACAAACTCGATCTTTGAAATTATCCCCTACTGGAAGGGGAAGTGGATCACCCCTAAAGCGGAGAAGAGCATGTCATTCCTCCCATGTTGTATTTCCAAGATCGGATTGTTGGTACTAGCATTTTCTGTGCCATCGTCATCCCTTCAAATGGTGATGATCAATCCTTTGGTGAATAATTTTAACTTCTTATGAAGGGAGGAAGATACTCCTGGGATGCTATAAATCCATGGTCGACCAAGCAGGAGGTTGAAGCATGTGGGTATGTCAATAACTTGGAACTCAGTGATAAGATTGACAGGGCCAACCCCTATTATGAGTTTTATAGATCCCATCACCTCTCGATGGGTATTATCATAAGCATACACTGTGGCAAAACTATGAGTAAGGTCATTTGCATTTAACCCCAAGAAATTGAAGGTTCTGAGGGGGAAAAAATTAGGGAAGGATCCGTTGTCAACGAGTGAGAGTGGGACAGTCTTTCCCATCACTTCAACGGAGATGTTAAGGGTATAGTTATGACCGTGACCAATCTTAGGAATTTCCTCTTCGAAGAAGGAAAGGATTATAGTGGAGGGCAAGGACCCAACCAGATTTGTAGCGTCTTCGGGAGTGGTGGAAGGAGGGATCATGGGCCCGATGAGAAGATTTATCCGAGCATTTCGATGTAATTGGGAAGATATGAAGAGTCCCCATATGGTGATGTTAGCTTGAGTCTTCTTGTAGTGTCTCCCTTTCCCTTATCTGTTCTCGACGACTAAGGATTCAGATCCTTGTAGTGTCTCCCTGATCTAGTCATGTGGTTTACTGAAGCGTGGAAGAACAAGAACCCCATATCTTCATCTATTTCTGGCTGAATGGATACCTTGCTGATTTTCCCCAACAGTTCTTTGAAGGATGTCATTTCGCACATACTGATTACTGGACTAATTTTTCCCTGACTCAGTTTATCATTTGAGCTGTCAAATTTGTCCCCCATCCGATGGAAATGATGTCTTCTTGCCAAGATAAATTGATGAATTCCATGATCTCAATTGCTTCCTCATATAAATATTCCCACTCAATGGGGGAGTGAAGGGACCAACCGCCCTTAAAGCTTCAAAGCAGTGAGTAGTTTGAAAATGTTGTAGATCTCATTGGTCTATCAAAATATGTCTACCATGATTTGTACCACGTCGTCTAAGTTTATTTATTCGAGAGGTACCACCCATTTGTCTGATTCTCGAGCCTATTTTTGAGCTTTCATGAATAGGCTACCGAATTTCTGACAGTCGATGGTCATTTTGAAGGGAAATTTCAGCCTAAACTCCATAAGTTGGTTCAATATTGCTGGTAACTCCATATATTTCCCTTTGAATTAGGTGCGGGCGATAATGCAGCCCCTTGTGAGGTATGACAAATCTTGGTCGGTGAAGCAGGCAGGTTGTGAGAGAAATTACGGGAAAACTTTGAGAGGCTTGGGTGAGATGATAAGTGTTTTTCTAGGTTTAATTATAGTGGATGGATCAAATTATGGGTCATTTTCTAGGAAGACTACATTTGCATATGCGGGAAGTGGGTTGTTGTTGGTATTGAGTTTAGGATCCTTTGGTGGAACGATGATACCCCGATTAATCAGGCCTTGAATGACGTTCCTGGTATGGAATTATTGGTCGGTAGTGTGGCCCGCGGATTGGTGAAAGTCACAGTGGGCATCGATTTTGAAGTTCTTGAGAAATGGGTTTGGTAATGGACAGGGGTCCAAGGGTTTTATGATGTTTCGGCTCAACAAGGTCTGGTAGACTTAGGATAAGGGAGCATGAAGCTCAGTGTATTCCTTTCTGGAAGGATTATGATGACTTTCTGGCTCATAAGACGTAGCAGGTTGGGAGATATTGTTGATGGTTGAGACTGTAGCAATAGCAGGCTTCTTGTATTTTTTGGGAATGAACTGTCCAGTCACTTTCTTTGGTTCGGCTTCTACTTTGGTAACACTTTCTTCAATTTCTACACCTGATTCTTGGAGAGCTCGATGGTGTGGATAATACTGACCTCCCATAGTCGCATGAATATGGGCAAGAAATTCTTCTTCACGATGCTGACTTGTTCTTCCTCGGAGGGTCGGTTGTTAATGGTAAAAGCTTTCTCTCTCCACCTCCATATGAACCTAATGTCGGGTTTCCATGAGTTATTCTTCAGAAGATGTAGATCACGGAGTGTAACCTCTAGTTCTTCGTTGTACACTTGTATTAGGACATGTATTCTCAAGCAACATCCTCCCAACTACGGAATCTAGATTCTTTGAGGGATAGGAACCATCGAAGGAATCTTTCTTTCAAAGTCTGTTAAAATATTTGGGTCATTATCTCTTTGTAGGCGCCAAGAAGGGTCATGACTTGGTGATAATTGCGAAAGTACACAATTAGGGGCCCGCTGTAAGGACAAATTTCCAATCGAATTAATTTGTAGTATGGGCTTAATTCCGGACAAAAAGTTTTAAGTCATAGGACAGAGAGTAAAGTATATCCATCCAAGCCTATGATGAGTTTGTTCAAGATGTAGCGGTCAGATTTGTAAAGCTTCATTAATGCCGAGTTTCTGGTGCCTCATTTCTATGCCATCAAGTTGAACATTCCATAGTCTCCAAAATGTATGAATGCAATGTTATATATGTAGGAGACTTGGAATATTTTATGGGTGTAATTTTAATATAATTTTTTATTTTCAGAAAATATTTTAGAACTTTGTATAAAAGTGTTTGGGCTTAAAAATGAAAAATTAGATTTTCTAAATTTTCGTTTGAAATGTCGCTCGAACGAGATTGCCATTCGAACGAGTTTGCCAACGAGATTGCCATTTGTTCTCTGTTTTTTCGTTTGATGTTTCGTTCTAACGAACTCGTTCAAACGAGTTTTTCCAAAAATATTTTGTCCTATTTTTCCTTTGAAATCTCGTTTGAATGATGTCGTTCGAACGACTTTGGCGGGAAAGTCAAATCTCTGGCAGTTTTTTTTGGTAACTTCCCACTAACCCACTTTTTCTACTTGTTTTTTAACCATTTCGTGGGCATAATTTTTAATAGAACTTTTGAGAGTTTTTCACCTACTTTGAGAGCACATCTTTCCATATCAAAAGTTCCTTTTTGTGTTTTGATGTCTAAATGATTCGATTTCATAAAAACACTTGAGTTTTATTTAAATTCCAAGTTCCCATATATATATCTTGCTTGGAGTTTGTGTTTGACACCATTGGTTCATCTCTACCACAACAAGGAGAAGTTTAGGTTTTATTCTTTACCCACAAAGGAGAGAAATTATTGGCTTCGGTGTAGTCATTCGAAGAAAGGCTTTGCGTGAGGGTGACGGAGACCAAGAGCCTCATCGGTGGATTCCGAGACCGTGGAGGAGTTCATGGTTGTCAACTAGGCGGAGGTAGTTATAAGAAGACGCGTCAAGGCGTGGCCGGAGTCAAGTTGTGTATAGTAAGTCATCTGTCTTGTAAACATAAAACCGTACTTAGTGGACTTAAGGCTAGGGCCGTCCGAGATTTTTTCCATTTGGGTTTTCCTCGTACATCGGCGCATAGTGTGATTGGTTTATCTTTATCTTGCAAAAATCACTTAGAACGCATGCTTAGGATAATTCAAGATAAAATTGGTTTAATTATCACAATAGTATAATTTGGTGCTTAAAATTAGTTTGGGTGAAGTAAAACTTAATTTAATTCAAG
Organism: Sambucus nigra; assembly: GCA_949130495.1. Taxonomy (NCBI): domain Eukaryota; kingdom Viridiplantae; phylum Streptophyta; class Magnoliopsida; order Dipsacales; family Adoxaceae; genus Sambucus; species Sambucus nigra. The sequence goes on along the minus strand of OX422216.1, from coordinate 93,584,361 downwards.
TCAAGATAATTTAATTTGATAAAATTTGGTTTAGCCAAAATAGAAAAATGAATTAATCTTGTTAGGCAAATTTTGGGACTTGGGTTAAATTAAATATGTTTAAGTGAGAATATTTGTTGGATTAATTTAATGTCACTTTTAGTTTAGTTTAATTTTAATTTGAAAGAAATTAAAATTTGAAGTTTAAATTTGTAGGTTGTGTAGTTTTTGAGTTTGAACCATCCCATTCCACATTTTAGGAAATTAATATTTAATTTTAAAGGAAGAGTTGTAAAATTGGGCTTCCAACGTCCTACAAATGATATCAGAGCCGGGACACTAATTTATTGCGTTAAGGTCCTTTTAGAATTTTATTGTTAAAAATGGAATTTTCCCCATTTTCAAATTTTCTTGTTTTCGATGGTTCCAATTACGCGTATTGGAAAGCGTGCATGAAATCAATACTAAAGTCAATAGACAAGAGGGTTTGGTTGTCAGTTGTTAACGGGTGGTCTCCACCCACATGTTTGGTAGAAAATGAGCGCATCGCTAAACCCGTAGATAGATGGAGTGCGATTGAATTTAAACAAGCCAACTTTAATTCCCGAGGCTTGAATGCGTTGTTTAGTACTTCCTGAACCATGGTATGACCATGTGGATAAGAAGATGAAGCCAAGGATGGAAATATTCTTTTTAGTCAACTATTCTTGGGCCAAAGACTGCTAGCATAAAGTGCAACCTCTCACGCAGAAAGCCGTAGGCATTATCGAGGTCTCCGAGGAAAGTGATTCCAAAAACTCATTTAACCTGCAGACACCGTGGCTTACTTTATATATGATCCATTCAGACGCTACACCTTCGAACCCGTCCACTTTGATCGAGGCCGCTGATGATCCTCTTCACAACTGGAATGCTATACTAGTCCCACCTGCTGAGATTCAACCTAACCTTGTTGTTTACCCTATCTATTCATCTGTTGTTCTTCCTTCTTTTCCTGATAATAATTAAATCGTGACCTCTTTCAACGATGTTCTCAGCGTTATTTTTCTCGAAAGTGAAATAAATAAGAATTTTGACTATCTTGCTGTTTTTTAGATTAATTGTCTTAATTTTAATCAAACTCTTGATTATGATGATTTTTCAAATGAACAATTCTTAGCTGATCTTAATAAGGTTAATAACAAACAACATAACTGTGTCCAAATTATTGAGGATGAAGCTGTTATTATCAATATCGGTTCTAATAGCCAATAACGCGTGATTAGGATAGGGTCTACCCTTAACGAGCATGAGCGTGCAAAATTCAAAGAACTGCTAAAGGAATCCGTGGACGTCTTCGCATGCCCAACATCGGTCCTGAAATAGCTCAGCACGAGATCCCAACTCTCTCAGAATGCAATCCGATCAAACAAAAGCTAAGGAAACTCCGCACTGAATGGTCACTCAAAGTCAAAGAAGATTCGGTCAAGCAGTTGAACGTAGGCTTCATCCGAGTGATTGAATGTCCCATATGGATTGCCAACATTGTCCCCATACCAAAATTAAGAGGAAAAGTCCGCATGTGCATCGACTACTGGGATTTGAACAAAGCATCTCCGAAAGAGGATTTCTCGTTGCCCAACATCGACATGATTGTGGATAACACAACCAGCCACGCCCTCAAATATTTCGTCAGTGGATTCTTCGGATACAACCAGATCAAGATGGACAAAATCGCATTCATAACCCCTGGGAACCTTTTGCTACACGATTATGCCATTCAGGCTCAAGAACGCTGGGACTACCTACCAAAGGGCTTCCATAACCATCTTGAAAGATATGATACTCAAGGAGGTTGAAATCTACGTAGAATACATGATTATTAAGTCTAAAACTCGAGAAGGTCATGTTCTCGCCCGCCGAAAGTTCTTCAAATGACTGTGGCGATACTAAATGCGGTTAAACCCACAAAAATGCATTTTCGCCGTCATGAAACGAAAGCTTTTTAGATTCATGGTTAGTGAAACGGGAATCAAAGAAAACCCTGCTAAGATGAGAGCCATAGTTAAAAAGCTACCACCCCAAACAAAGAAGGAAGTTCGAGGATTCTTAGGCAAACTCTAGTACATTAGTCAGTTCATCTCCCAGCTGACTTCTATTTGGGATCCCATCTTCAAACTCCTCTAAAAGGATTTTACCAACGTCTGAAATGAGGCCTGTCAGGAAGCCTTCGAAAGAATCAAGCAATACTCTACCTGACCTCCGACACTGATTCCTTTGCAGCTAGGTCTCCCTCAATTAACCCAATATATCGAAGAATCCCATAAGGAAAGCGCCATCTACTATGCTAGTAAAAAATTAACCGGGTACGAAGTCAACTACATTGCCTTGAAAAAAGCATGTGTCGCCCTAGTCTAGGTCACTTAAAAGTTACGACACTACATGCTCGCTTTTCCCATTAGACTAGTTCCCCGAATGGATCCTATCAAGTATCTGCTTGAGAAACCTACCCTATCTAGCCGATTGTTTGGGTGGTTGATGCTATTAGTTGAGTTTGATATTGTGTATGTTCTACAAAAATGTATAAAAGGGAGAGCCATCTCTAACTACCTTATTGACTACCCCATGGAAGAAGTCAATGATTGGGTCTGTGAATTCCTGGACAAAGATACTCTCTACACCTCTCAGAAGGACCTTCAATGGAAAATGTTCTTTGATGGCACTGCCAACAAGAAAGGATACGACATTGGGATACTCTTGATCACCCATGATAAATGTCACACTCCTATTACCACCAGGCTAGATTTTCACTGCACTAACAATATGACTGAATACGAGGCATATATTATAGGCCTCAAAGTTTCCCTCAAGAAAGGTATCAAATACCTAGATGTCTACGAGGACTATTCCCTCATCATCGACCAAGTCCTTAGGAGATGGAAAGTCAAAGAATGCTCTTGCCCTTCCACGCCCACCTAGAAGAGCTGGCCTCCAATTTCTAAAATATAAACTTCCATTACCTTCCACGCGCAAAGAATAACTTAGACGATGCCCTTGCTACCCTGGCCTCCATGGTTGACACACTCGAAGGAATAACAATGGCCCCTTTCCTAGTCCAAATATAAGTTATGCCAACCCACTGCTACCACCTCGTCATCGAGGAAGATTTTGTTATGGACGGGTTATGGTACTATGACATTTAGCGCCTTCTCAAGCACGGTAGGTATCCCCAAGATGCCAATAAGAAAGACCGTGTGACCCTTCGCAAACTGGCTGCCTAGTAAATCATCTACAACAATGCACTATTCAAGAGATACTTCGATGGAACCCATTTGCACTGCATTACAGGGACTGATATTGAAGAAATGATATAGAAGATCCACATCGGGGAATGCAGATCCCATATGAATGGTCATATGCTTTCTAAGAAAATCATTCATTAAGGGTACTATTAGACCACTATGGTTCAGGATTGCACCGCCTATGTCCGAAGATGCCTTAAATGCCAGTAATTTTCCAACCTCTAACACTTACCTCCTCGAAAAGTATATTACATAACTTCCCCCTAGCCGTTATCCACCCGAGGCATTGACATCATAGGGAAGGTCACACCCAAAGCTTCAAATGGGCATGAGTTTATCCTAGTCTCCATTGATTACGTCACCAAATGGGTCGAAGATGAGTCATATGCAATGCTGATTACCAAAAGCATCATATGTTGATACGGGGTTCCCCGCGAGCTAGTATCAGATAATGGGTTACACTAATAATGGGTTACCCTTCGAAGATAAGGTCACAAAACTGATCGACGAGTATAGGATTCAGAGATATAAATCTTCTCCCTACCGACTGCAAACCAATGGTGCTGTTGAAGCCGCCAATAAAAAACTTAAAGCCATCCTCATCAAAATGACCAAGAGTTAATGAGAATGAGCCGACTGGACCCCTTACGCCCTCTGGGTATACCACACTTCAGTAAGAACGTATACTAGGGCTACCCCTTACTCTTTGGTATTCGACATAGTGGCATTCCTACCCATTGAGCTAGAAATACCTTCCCTACGTGTCATGCTTGAGAGCAAAGTTAGCAAAGAAGACTGGCATTAGAGCCGCTTTGATAAACCGTCACTCTTGGATGAAAAGAGGTTGAAGGCTCTATACCGCATACAAGGGCACCATCGTCGGATAATGCAATTATTCAATCGAAGACTCAAGTATCATGGTATCCAAGAAGGAGACTTAGCCCTCAAGGGGATCGTAGAACCTATCTGGGACCCCAAGGGAAATTTAAGCCAAATTGGAAGGGCCCGTATACAGTGAAGAAGATTCTCTCAGGAGGTGCCGCTATGCGCACTGACCTCGGTGGAGAATAGATAGCACATCCGGTCAACCTGGACTATCTCAAGAAGTTATACCCTTTGTCCTAAATCTCAACGTGCTATGACTATTCTCATCACCCTTCTATTCTAAAAAAATTCTTCATTTCTCTCTACCCAGAACTACGTGGGGCCTGATCCTCTCAAAACCCTTTTTGTTTTCAAAATGGAACTCATAAGAAATTTTTTAAAATCTCAGAAGTATGTAAGCAACTCATACACCTTACATGGGCACGGTCCCCTTTTTTCTCACAAAATGCTATTCTTTCTAACCTCAGAGAATGACGGTTCATTTTATCATTTACATTAGCAAAAGGATTATATGTATCCCTTAGCGATTGGTATAGATAACTTAAATACGAAACTCATCAAGAGGCACAACAATATGATCAAAATCATTTTTATTTCAAATAAAGAGATATGACACCATTACATGAAGTATCAACGAATGAGTTAAAACAAACTACCCCCTTTCACTAACCCAAAACCAGTCCTAAAAAAACCTAAAAACACAGACAAAGGCTTCACACAAAATAATCCCAGCTTCACAAAATCATATCCACAACTTCCAAAAGATCCAACCTCATCATCATTAGCCCCCGGAGGTCCCTAGATTCCCCCCGTCTGACTTATATTCTGAATACGTTCCATGGAACGATACGCCCTAACCAATATAGAAAAAACCACTACTCCCCTTAAATGGTGTCGAAAAGAACAAACCACCTCCGGCTAGTCTCTTCCTCCACAATCTTCTCCACTACTCGTCTCCACAACCACTTCAGATAGTCCCCAGACACATGCCAGATCCTTCATTCAGATTGAGATGGATGGGTAGACAACCGATGACTCGCCTACAACGAATCCAACATAATGCGTCAGGATTCAGTCACGTCCTCCACCGAAAAGAAGTCTAGTGTGCGAGGAGGCAATTTGCTCCCACCCAACTTGGCATTGAAGCCGCCAAGGGAAATAGAAAGAAGTCTATCGCATGCCAACTAACCACACATATTGACACTCTTCTAGCTCCAGAACAGGCTACATTTCTCCTCACCATGGCACCAACCAACGAAGGCATCGGGCTCCATGCTCCATGACCAATTGACCCAGTTCTCTACAGATGGGTCAAAATTGAAAAAGTACCAATTAAAGAAATTCGACACACCTGTCAAGGGGTACTAAGGAGGATTCACCAGTCGAAACCTCTCAGCAAGCCACATGAGCAACATCACCAGGCTCCCCCACAGAAAATTAGAGCGGCCTTTTCTCCAAGAGTCAAGACCATTCAGAGTCTCATCCAGTATCACCGCCACAAGGTTGTGATGGTAAAACATCCACGCTGTTATCGCAGCTAACTAGTGATCCACCATTAAGTCCCCCATCACCAACATGATCCTATAAGTAATACCCAAAGAAACAACTCGGGTATAACCCGCATCATTAAAATCCCTCAAGCATACATAGTGCATAATATCCCAAAGGGAAATCATCCCCCATTAACCAACGATCAAGCTGTCGAAGGAGAAATACGGAGAAACTCCACTAACAATGCTCAGGGAGAACGAGAAGATTTGGGCATAGCTACCACTACACTGGGGTTGATTCCCAACATGGCTGAGAATTCATCATAGGTCAGAAAAATCTCATTTAGGTCAAAATAAAAAACATGGTCTTCGGGGTACCAGGATTGTACCGCCGTCGCTAGCATATTCCAGTCAATGGCTCAATTACGCCGCAGAGAGACTCGACGCAAGTTGAAAGCCTCGCAGTCCACATTATACAAGGACATAACCTCCAGAACATCGAGGTAGGAATACAATTCTTCATGCATTAGAAGGGCCATTTGGGAATAATAAAGCAGAAAGTAGGAAGCAAGAAGTAAAAAGAAGAAAGTGGGTATGAGTGGAAGAATAACATTCCTTACCTCTCCTTTTATACATAAAAGACGTGGCAAAAGATGAAGGATCTGAAAAATCTGAGTAAATACCATCCCTACAAAGTACTCTGATCTAATCTGTAATCAAAGCCATAGAGTGATTTGACTTGACCCATATGCCGATAGGCAGGACAAGAAGTATGCCGATCAGTAACCCCCTTATTTTGAAAAAATCCATTTTTTCATTTTCATCAAAATCAAATTCTCAAAAAGAAATATTTATTTTAAAAGACTCCTTGGTTATTTCTTCTTACTAATCCATTTTTACTTATCATTTCCCAAAAATAAATCTTTTCCTTGAGTTAATTGACTCTCTTTATCACAGTCTCAACAGAAAAGTAAAAGTGCATGTAGATTAAGTCATTAAAGCAAGAAGAAATAATATATATATATATATATATATATATATATATATATATATATATATATATATATATATATATATATATACTGCCATTTCCTGATTACATCTTTGTAGGAAAAAGAAAATATGAAAAGAAAAAAATACAAAATAACGGGACTCAGCCCGAACCCAGAGTCTCTCTCTCTCTCTCTAGCCCTCACTCTCTGCGACAGATACACATTCCCCGACCACTCTCAGAAACCGATCCCTCATCTAAGGAGGCAGACGAAAGCAAGCATGAAGGAATGGAATTCTTAATGTAGGCACTTACGGAGGCCACCCAGTCCTTAATATCCTTCAGCCAGGTGGTCGGCACCTGAACATACTGCAAGCAAAGAAACAAAAGAAAAAGACCAATGACTCAGTAAAAAGTAAAGAAAAAATTAAAAGAGACAAGAAAAGAAGAATATACCTCCAGATAAAGGACATCATTCGTAATCCCAATCAACTCCAATGCCTAGCTTTAGGACGGTGTAGCATTCTCAATGTCCCCCCGGTAGTCAGACAAAAATTATAAGAATGGGGAGTGACATGAATGATTGGAGCCTCCTCTTCCGCTGCCACCTCCGATGACTTACCACCACCCGTGCTGTTGGTAGATCCCACCGGCCTGCTAGTATCGCTACTCGAAGTCGTAGGAGGCGGAGGCATATTCACTACACTATAAATGCAAGAGAGCATCAACCATCTCATAACGAAATTCAGGTAATCATAACTTGCCATCATGTCCGTATAGGGCGTGTAGGACTCGCTGACCAGCGCTGCCGATCGAGCCTCAGTAAATATCTTCTGCACTCGCCTCATATACATCGGGGGCACTGACAGTGGGACCACCGTCTCATGCTCCACAATCTATTGCACCCCCTCTTTCCTAGGTACTTGACGTACCCAAACTTGTGCGTCATTAAATGCCTCATCTGTTTATGCATACCTGTCACCCTCGTATGCTTATTAGTCGTACCCAAAGGGTAAAAGGGTCACCTACAATCCCCAATAAAGAATTAATATTCATTCAAGAAAAAAATGCCAAAAAATGACTTAGGAGAAACACGATTTTAACCTGATCACTTGTCAAGGTGCACAAAGCCCGCCGCACCGCTGTCAAGGATAAAGACTGGCTCGATCTTCGATTGGACTTTCACCACCGAAACATCCGTCATAAGTCCCCCAAATCCTCGTCCTTTAGGGCTATCAACCTCACGTTGAGCCTAATCACCTCGTAAAACCACATCTGCAAGAGAAAGGAATCAACAAAGAAAGAAGCTAAAAAAAGAAGGCAAGGAAATACATGAGAAGAAAAATAACACCGAAGTTACCTCCAAAAGGTACGTGGCCCCTGTAAAAGTCAAGCGGCAACACCGACTGAATACATCCAAAGAAGAATAAATGGTCGCCAAAGTCAGGCTCTCCCAATTATAAAAATGGACATCGAAAAACATCCTAAGAAATGTCAAAAACCAAAGATGAACGATGTCGCCACTCGTTGCCGCCAGAAATCCTCCAAGAAAAGGCAAAATGAATAACCGATTAATCTATCTCACCTTCCACCCGGCAGTCTCCCCTACCCTCCTACTCAGAAGCACCTCCCGAAGAGAATAGATGTGTGACACCCCGCCTAATTAAACATCGGGGGATCAGGCCTTTATTAAATTAAAATAGGTTTCTCAAATGGTTCATTCTTAGCATCACTGTCGAAAACTTTTTAATTACTAATCCCCTAAGTAAAATTAGACCGGTGCCGAATTTTATCTTTCTTAAAACAGATAAATCAACCATGTGGAACAAAGTACAAACAATCATGTACTATAATTCAAACAACAAAGTAAAAGTACAACATAACAAAAGTATTACCGAATAAACCATCGGCTAAAAATCCCAAACAACAATAGAATAACCACTAGTCTGAAACTAACATCTGAGACTAATACCGGAACACAAGTCCATGCATAGAAGAGTGTGAGATCCTGTACTAGATCTGAATGAGAGATATCGTCTAGTCAAAATCCTGTAAGCATCCACTGTGCTACAGCTCCGAGTCTCTGGAATGGAGTCATCATACATGGCATCCCTATGGCTGGACACCTAAAAGGTTTTGAAAATATTTTATAGCAAGAGTTAGTACTCAAAACATTTTGAAAATATTTAGCAAGCGTTTATCACAATATAAAATGCGGTTATTGATTACACATGTTAGGTTCTCGTACACTCTCTTGAGTTACTCACCCCTCATCTTTTGTGCACACCTAACGTTCTACACTTAGTTTATCTAGCCATACCTCCCAAGCTAACTAAAACCAAAGTAGTCAACTGAACTTATCTGTACCCAAGTTCCAGTACCGCCCATACAGTACAACCGTTTCACTAACATCTCGCGTATGTTAATTAATTCTCAAGTAACATTTCATCTATGTTATTTTTCAAGACTTCCCATTTAGTTTCACTACTAAAATTACTACAATTATCACAATTGTTGACTTCCCACTTATGTAATTAAGTTTCACTACTTGAATTACTAAATAGATTTTCTCTATCTAAAGGTGCATTTCGTAATTAAGTTTCACTACTTAACTTACCAATTCAGTATGTATCTTTAAATACATAATATGTATCAATCTACTAACACACGGAAGTAGGATATCATCAAGTATATATATTTCACACACAATATATACTAAATATCAGTCATTGCTATTTTGCCCCTTTTTATACACGTAAAGGACTCTTGGTTCGGAATGATTCATCGATCCCAAGTAAGAATTGGTTCGGAATGATACATCGACCCCAATTATTTATATACACAAATAAATATTTCTTGGTTCGGAATGATCCATCGACCCCAAGTGAGAGTAGGTTCTGAATTATCCATCGACCCTAACTATTTTTAAAAATATATACATACACATATTCTGGTTCGGGACTCTCTCATCGCGACACCAGTTCAAAGTTTGGTTCGGCATTTCTCATCGACCCCAAACATATAATAACTTTATGTTAGTTCGGAATGTCTCATCGACCCTAACATAATTAATTTAGGTATAATCTTTCTACCTAAAAGATCACATAATTCAGTAGGTACACGCCCGACCTATTAATCATATACGTACGCAATATTTTAATCTCATATATCTACCGTACAATATTCGCTTTACGATTTATCTCATTAATCGTATTTATTTGAGTATTCACACAACTCTAAGGGTCCTAGTTACCCCTTACATATAATTTCAGTAGTTATTTCTTACCCTACTGGTCTATTAATTAAATTGAATTTACTTCGCCCCGTAACTCAATTTCCGAAATCCCCGATACTCTACTAAATCGGATTATTCTCCTCGGTCCGTAATCCAAGCCCTACACCCAATGGCCTTATCGGACCTCAACAATATACCTACTGGTCTTATTCTCACTGCCTTATAAGTATAATGTAAATCCTAGAATACTCATTCATTCCCGAACTCAACGAAGAATTAAACAAAAAAATTTCGGTAAACAGCTTGCGTCGATCGATCGACATAGTCGATCGATCGATAGTTCGAGATCGATCGATCGATCGAACAGGGACAGACGTAGTTGTCTTCTTCGTTAAGATTTTTCCTCCATTAACAAACCTTCAAACTCCATTATAGTCCACCAAACTTTGAGCCAATGATCTTAACATATTTCCACATATACTAGGACAGTTTCTAACGTGTCAAATACATCAAAACTCCAATTACTTTAAAGAAATAATGAATTAAAATCCAGAATTTCTAAAAACCCTAGTTATGGTGTTCTTCCCATATTATCATTCAAAATCCAGATTTTAATCCGAAAAATCATCAAGTCTAATCTGAATCTTAAACCTCTACATAAGGTAAATCATTCTACATGCGATTCCTATCCCAACATGTATAAATATCATCTTTCTCCAATCAAAATAATGATTTAATCAACACTATTCAAAAACCCTACACATGGGTATTATAACTTTATAATTTTTGCAATAAAAAACTTGCCTTATGATCAGTATGGTCTGATTTCGTGGTTGTTGTTGATGATTGATGATCTTCATCCTTCAATCCTTCTTCCCCAACAAGTTGATAGTAAAAATCCCTTTGAATCCTTCCCAATTCTTCCTTTTGCCTTAGAAAGTTGTGCCTCTCCTCTCTAATGGTATTGGTGTTGTCATGGGTGTTCTAACCCTAATTCCTCTATCATACGGATGATATAAAACTCTCAATTTCGTAGGTCTCCATACCCTCTTATGTTAAAAGACCAAAACGCCCCCGAACGGTCTTGATTTAGTCCAAAATTACCCCGGGACTCAACTAGTACCCCCGGGTATACTATTTTGACTAATTTGACCCTTCCGGACTCATCGGTGACCTCTAAATTATCATTTGAGTCACTTAAAAAATATTACTCGTTCTCACCCCAACACGGTCTACACGCGTTAAGTAACTATTTACCACTCGCACTAAGTAAATAAAATGAGGCAATATAAACCGGTATCTATCTCTCGATTAATATTCCATAATTACAATTTTTTAAATAAAACTCTTTAAATTACTACTCTTACGCAATTTAAATTAAGCCGTAATTTTCTCATTTAATTCTCCAATCTAATTAAATAGAATTATTTGGAATATTCAGAAATACGGGGTATTGCAAGATGCAGATAGAATGCCAAGAAATAATGCTACCCACATCCCTAACACTACCTGAATGGCCTTCGGCATTACCCTCACTGTGCGAACCACCTCTATATGCACACCCTCACTGTCTATCCCCAATAACTTTTGAACATCTATGGGAGTAACAATCATCTCTCCAAAGCCCAAGTGGAAAGAGTGGGTAGTGTCCCACCACATCTCACCCAAAGAACACAACACCGCAGTAGAACGCGGCGTCTCATCCAAGGTCTACGCCAGACGGCCAAAACCAGTAGAAGAAACCGTCTAGCGCACCACTGCCGGAAGATGCCCCCAAACATCCTACAACCTAGTCATCCCTCGAGAACTCATGCTCGAAGGAGCTATATCCGTCTTCTAAAGCCAGAAAAAGGAAAAAGCCTTTCATCAGCATAAGAAAATAATGAAAAATGAATACCAAAAGTCACCATACTTACGTATCCACTTGGGTTCCTCACCTTAGGCGAACGGTGGTGTACAGTCTCGCGCAAAAGGAAGCGCTCTTCAACTATCGACTCAAAGAGATCAAAAGCATTCTCGTTACCCAAGGCAAGGGGCACCCTAGACTGCCACACCAGGCCAGCCCATTCATCAATGTTCAACCACTCCAAATTGTATCCCTTACTAGAAGAACTCTCCATTTGAAGTATTGAAAGGAAAAGGACTTAGGAACGGTTTTTAAGGAGAAAAAGAAGAATATTCAAGCTCTTGAAGGTGTTAAAAATGAGGAGGGATCGCCCCATTTTTATAGGAGATTAAACGGAATGCCGATCGGTAGACCCCAGCACATACCGATAGGCACCTGCATGTTCCTCTTCCCAAGGAATCCTAGGCGTCCATGCCATTTCCAAATGACAACTCCTACAGCATATCGATCGGTGGACCCCAGCAAATTTTGTACAAAAAATGTCAGAAAATGCTAGAAAAATCCAAAAATTCTCCAAAATATTCCTAAAAATACCAAACAAATATTGGATAATTTTTTCGTTAATAAAATCATTTTTTGGAACACTAATCCCCAATAGGATTAACCCTAACCACACTGATACGTCATGAGTATTGCATATCTTTGCCCTTTATCTTTGTGCATTCTAGCACTTTTACGTTCTTAATTCCTATATTTATACTTGTTAACCAAACAACCTCGAATTTGAACATATATATATTTTTCAGGGGTTGATTGTGCTTTTGTAGGTATTGGAATGCTAAAAGTGAGGATCGGTTGCATTTCGGAGAAGTTTCATCACCGGATGCTACTTCAAGGGAATTTTAGTCAATTCACACTTAATCTTTGGCTCATGGAATTTCCATGGATGCGTATTTCGTTGAGTTAGCATCGTGTGGCCGCAAATAGCGCATCATTTTGAGTTCGAACGAAGAAGTTATGGCCGATTCCGTATTGAGACTTTCTTCCCATGTGAAGAACACATGACACCAGAAAATAGAGCACCGATCGATCGCGTCCAGGGGGCCGGTCGACCACATATTGGGATTTTGCCTTGCGAGGGAACCAGTGGGCATCAACTTAAGGGATCGATCGACCGGCCCCCTGGCCGCGGTCGACCTGTAGCAGTAGATATTTGGCAACTTGTTCCTTTTCTTTTCTTTTTCCTTTTCTTTTATATTTTATTTCCCAACTTACTATAGAAGAGAACCTTTGTTCACTTTTGTAAACATCTTACATTTTACATTAGGTTTAGGGTTTGTAAGGAGATTTTTCCCTTCTCCATTTCCTTTGGGTGTTTTTCCCATTTTTATGTATGTAAGTTTACTTTCCATTGTCTCTTTCATTTGTTTAATGCTTTCTTTACTTGCTTCCTTTCATTTCCACGCCTAGTTAATATTCATTTCTTGTTATTTATTGCTTTGCTAATTAGGTTTACTTTCTTGCTTTTAATTCTTGTCATTTACCATGCTTTCTAGCTAATTTAGTCTAGGTTGTGTTGGATTGAACTCACCTATGGGTTGACGGGATGCTTTGCTTTGGTGATGGAGTTTTACGGGCTTATTTCGAGTATGTTGTCCTAGTTATTACGCCTAGGATGTTTAACGGGGTATATCATGTATGCTCCGTATTTACAACCTTGCGTGCATAATTTTCGGGATATTTGTTGACTCCAAAATCATATTAGTCTTTTATGCGAATTTAGGGGTGTGACAACTCTTGATTTAATTAATTGACGAAACGAGACGCAATCTTAATAACTTATGAGCCCATGTAACCATTTTTTACTAATTAACTCGGGTTGAGGGATATCCGACGCAACCTATAGTTTTTATTCGCTTTGTTATTTTTAGTTTTAATACACTCACCTAATGTAAGCTTTTCCTTTATTTATCTTTTATTTTGTTAGAAATTATCTTTTACACTTTTATTTTAGGAATATTAAACCAATTAAATTCTAGCAACTTGTCTTTTTGGATTCCATACCCGAACTGGCCACTGTACTCCCTTAAAAGAGTGTAGTCATAGTTTAGGTTTTTGTATAAAGTTGGTGAGCCGAATATAACAAACGACCGCCGTCGGCGATGCGACACAGTGGCAAAATCCCTCTCTATCAAATGGCGCCATTGCCGGGGACTTGATGTTTTAGAATTTATTTGATTTAATATTTCGTAGTATTTTTTTTCCTATTTGTATTTTTTGCCTAACATTTTTGTAGGACTTATACATTTGAGTGCCAAGAACCGCTTGAATTTCTCACACGCGCATCACTTTGTGGATTTTTCCACTTCGAGCCATCTTTGGGGTAAGCATGTCTTATTCCAATCCTTTCGGTAATCATTATGAGAATTCTAAAAATCCTCATAAACCTATGACTTTTGGTCAATACTTAGAGTCCTAAAAAATTGCAAATTCAAGAATAACTTTGGGTGAGTATTACAAAAGTCAAGCTTTGGAGTGCGTGTATTTTGGGGATGATGATAACGATTTTGGCCCTCTAATTTCTTATAATAGGAATGTTGAAACAAATTGCAATAGTTTTCAAAATTCTTATAATAATGAGTTTGAGTATAGTTCCGATAATAATTTTCAAACTTCTCATTTCCGAGAATCCTCACCTCGGCCTATGATTTTCGGTGAAGGTTTCTCATGCTTGAGAATGAGAGGTATGAAGACCATTATCGGGAAGAAAATCGTTTGTGGGAACATGAATTGGATTTATTATTTGATTCTTGCAAATGATTTTTCTTCTAAAACTTTTGAAGTCGAGGAATGTTTTGAACCAAATGCAGATTTTATGCCTACTTTGGAACAAACCATTCTTGACTTGGACCATGGTTCAATAGAGAATGAAATGGATGTAGTATCCATTTGCAATGAAATGATTTCGTCTTTGGATCCCATAGAAGAAAGTTTCATTGAAAATGATCCTATATACTTTGAAATTCCAACTTTAAGCGATGATAACTCATCTCTTGAGTTTGAATTTCTTTCCTCCCCCTTTTTATTCTCCATTATCACACCGTCATAAGTACCCGATGAATCGGTGCCGAACTTTAAAACGTTCAACCCTTTCACTGATGAGGAGTACTTGCTCGAGTTGCTCTCCATGAAGGAATCTTTGCTTCCTTGTGCGCCCCCTCCCATTCCAATTTCAAAATACTTGGGAGATGATTCAATTTTTCTTGGCCCCTATGTGTATTTGTCACCTGTCTTATCCAAATCCCCCATCGTCCCCCAAAAATTTTTAATCGACGATGGTTCATTTCTTCCGTCTTACACATGCCTTTCGTTGTTCAAACGGAATTATTATTTTCCGAAAGTCATGCTTTCAAGTGAGGGTACACCGGTTATCCTCCAAAGTCAAATTAAAGATTGGGTGGACCCTAAAAGATTTTAACTTCTACTATATAGTTAATTAGAAGTTAACATTGTAGGTTGTAAATAGTTAGTTGTTATTTTCTTTATTTTTCTTCTTTATTCTTACTTATAGTCTAGTGTAATTAGTTAAAAATTTTATTCTTTCTTTTTGTTATGCTTTGGTACTAACATGTTTTGTAGAATCATTGGACTCGTACTTTTCGTAGATCGCTCCATTGTGGGTAATATCACTCTTTTCCTCTCTTGAACTTGGTTCTTAATTTACATTGAGGACAATGCCAGGTTTTAAGTTAGGGGGTGTGGGATATTCTATCCATGCACTGGTAGTTTCTTTGATTTGATTACATGTTATTTCCAAGCATGCTTTTCTTGTAAAAAATTAAAAATTTCAAAAATATTTTCTTTCTTTTTTCTCCTTTGTTGGGCATTTTGCCTTTGTTTCCAATAATAAAATTTAATAATTGCCCGATCCAATAGACAACTCAATGATGCATGTTCTCAATTTTAGAAGTTATTAGACTTTAGTTCTAGAATCATTGATATTATGAATAGCTTCATGAATTAAACTTTAATCCCATGAGCACATGCACTTTTCTTGCTTTATTGATTTGGTTTAAGATTTTTATAACTCGGTAATCTTTTGTTGCATTGTATATACTTACCCCTAGTGAGATTTGGGATTTTATTCGTTTGTGAGAGTTATACGCTTTTCTTTCCTCTTTGAAAACGTTACAGTCGTTGGTAATCTCTCTATTCTTTCATTGATCGTTCATTATTTGAGTTTATATCTTGAAATGTGTTACTTGATCATGATTTTCAAAGTTTGTTTTGACTCAAGAATTGCGTAAACTTTAGGAAATGATCATAGGCCATCCTTGTTATATCACCCATATTAGCCTTGACCTCACCTTAAATGTTTTCCCTCGTTAACCCCTTTGAGCCTAAATATAATCCTTCGTTTCATAACCCAAAATCTCATAAACAACTCCGAATTGGAGTTATATACCATATATATTACCTTCCATAGCTTTGTTTGGAATGTTACTTGGGATTAAATGATGTTGTTGTTTTGTGGTTGCAATTTAGGCATGTGAGAGAGTGAAAAGTAAATAAAAGAAAACAGAAATGTGAAAAAAAAGCAAAAGAAAATGTGAGAAAAAGAAGAAAATAAAAGAAAGAGAAATTTGGATATGTTGTGTATAGTGTTCAATAAGCTTTGATTACTCTCCAATTGTCATATCTAATACTTGTTTGGAACTTGTTTTCTAATTTTGAAATTGCTCGAATTTTCCCATTATCCCGAGTTTTCATCCCCGAATACTTTGAATCTGTACATATATCTTTCGTTTCTTACCCTAGCCTAACCTACATTACAACCCTATACAAGTCCCATGCGATCTTAGCATGCATTTAATTTAAAAGTTGAATTACTTTTGATAATCTGTGACAATGCATTTCGCCTCTTTAAAGAGCTATATCTTTCATTGAGGTTATAACTTTTCATTTTATATATATCGTTCATTTGTGACAATGGTGCGGCCTAGTTTCCATTTCCATTTACTCTTTATGCTCGCATGTTTCGTGTGTTAACTCCCTGTTTCGAGTGAATTCACTTGACGAGTTTAATGCCTGTGAGGATTGAGTATATGCTTGCTTTAATGTTTATTCGGTTTATATAAGTTTTTTCCAAATCATTCTTTGCATGTGCTCACTCCCCTCCCACATTTTAAGGTTTCAATTCTATGAGGTGCATTCTATAATGTTTAATGAAATGGACTTTCATTTGAATTCGTTCACTGTGTTAATAATGCGTATGAAATCCTTTTTGATATTGTTGGGCTTGTCACATGTTGGTTTGGGCATATTTTGAGGAAACCATATGATGTTTGTGGGTTTCATCCCTGAAAACCCTCACGAGACGACACTTGTCCACTAGGGTAACCTAGGGTTTAACGTCTTATTGCATATGCTAAATGAAATCGTGCTCCCTACGAAAGTGGCATTTATATTTTGATGCATATATACGTTTTGTAATGCCTTAGGTGGACTGGTTTTATTTGTTTCATCACTAGGGACTTGCAATGTCTTAGTTAGGGGGTGTGATACATCACGAATATTGATTATTTACACCCCTTATCTTTGTGCATTCTAGCACTTTTATGTTCTTAATTCCTATATTTATGTTCGTTAACTAGACAACCTCGGATTTTGACATATATATGTTTTGTAGGGGTTAATTGTGCCTTTGTAGGTATTAGAATGCTAAAAGTGAGGATCGGTTGCATTTTGGAGAAGTTCCGTCACTGGACGCTACTTCAAGGGTGTTTTAGTCAATTCACACTTCATCTCCGGCTCATGGAATTTCCACGGATACGTAGGTCATTGAGTTAGCATTGCTTGTCCGCAAACTTCACATCATTAGAGTTTGGATGAAGAAGTTATGGCCGATTTCGTATTGAGGCTTTCCTCTTATGTGAAGACCAAAGAGCACTAGAAAATAGAGTACCGACCGATCGCGCCCCGGGGGCCGGTCGACCGCGTCATAGAATTTTTCATTGCGAGGGAGACAGTGGGCTTGACTTAAAGGACAGGTCGACCGGCCCCCTGGCCGCGGTCGACCGGTAGCATCAGATATTTGCCGATTTGTTCCTTTTATTTTCTTTTTTATTCCCAACTTACTATATAAGAGAACCTTTGTTCTCTTTTGTAATCATCTTACATTTTACATTAGGTTTAGGATTTTTAAGGATATTTTAACCTTCTCTATTTCCTTTGGGTGTTTTACCCATTTTTATGTATGTAAGCTTCATTTCCATTGCCTCTTTCATTGGTTTAATGCTTTCTTTACTTGCTTCCTTTCATTTTCATGCCTAGTTAACATTTATTTACTGTTATTTATTGCTTTTTTAATTAGGTTTACTTTCTTGCTTTTAATTCATGTCATTTACCATGCTTTCTAGCTAATTTAGTCTAGGTTGTGTTGGATTGAACTCACTTATGGGTTGACGGGTTATTTTGCTTTGGTGATGGAGTTTTATGGGTGTATTTCGAGTGGGTTGTCCTAGTTATTACGCCTAGGAGATTTAATGGGGTATATCATGTATGCTCCATATTTATAACCTTGCGTGCATAATTTCTGGGGTATTTGTTGACGCCAAAATCTTATTAGAATTTTATGCAAATTTAGGGGTGTGACAACTCTGGGTTTAATTAACTATCACATTGAGACTCAATCTTAATAACTCGTCAACCCATGTAACCATTTTATACAAATTAACTCTTGGTGAGGGATATTTGACGCAACCTATAGTTTTTATTCGCTTTGTTAACGTATTTTACATACACTCGCCTAGTTTAATCTTTCCCTTTTATTTATCTTTTATTTTGTTAGCAATTATCTTTTACACTTTTATTTTAGAAGTATTAAATCGATTAAATTCTAGCATCTTGTCTATGTGGATTTTTGATACCCGGACTGGCCACTGTACTCCCTTAAAAGAGTGTAGTCATAGTTTAGTTTTTTGTATAGAGTTGGTGAGACGAATATAATAGAACGACCGACGTCGATGACGCGAAAGCGTGTCAAAACCCATGTGTATCACACACCTACCCTCAACATATTACACAAACATAACCAACAATGCGCCCGCATTCAAGTCTACTACAATTCCCTAGTGGAATCTCTAATCTCAAGTCTTCCCCAATAAAATCTTAACCTCAAATCAAATGCTTCCCTAGCGAAATTGCAGGATAATACCTTCCCAGTTCCCCAACAAATTCTCCAGGCTAAACTTTCTCCCCATTCATCCACTAGCGGAAGTTCAAAATACTCCTGGAAATAAAATCTCTCACAGTTTCCCCATTGAAGCTATCCCTTCTCAAAACAACATAATCCCCATTAGATGTCGTGAGGGTAAATCCTTCCCCACTAGAGTCTTAAAACAAAACAATCCCCAGCGGAACCACATATGCATCTGTATCCCCAAGAAAATTTAAAAATTTCCCAAGAGAGTAACTCCTTTTAGGTCCTCAAATGGACCTTGACCCGTAGAAATGGTCATCACAACTTTAGGTCCTTAAAAGCGACCTCGACCCACATAATTGGTACCTATAACCTTAGGTCCTCATAATCAACCTCGACCTACATAGCCGATCCCTATAACTTTAGGTCCTCAGAACTGACCTCGACCAACAAAATTGGTCGTCATCACTTTAGGTCCTCAAAAATGACTTCGATTCTCAAAATCGGTCCCTATAATCTTAGATCATCTGAATCGATCTCGACTCGCAGATCAGTCGTCGTCACTTTAGATCCTCAGAATTGACCTCAACCCATTGAAACAATCGTCGCAAATTTAGGTGCTCAAAATCGACCTCGACCCCCAGAATTGGTCTCTATAATCTTAGGTCCTCAGAATCGAGCTCAGCCCATAGGATCAGTCCTTACAACTTTTATTCCTCAAAATCGACCTCGACCTGTAGAAACGATCGTCGTAACTTTAGGTCATCACAATAGACCTTGACCCGCATAATTAGTCCCTATAATCTTAGGTCCTCTGAATCGACCTTGACCTACAAAATCGGTCCCAACAACATTAGGTCCTCATAATTGACCTCGACACGCAGAATCGACCATCCCCAGCACAAACTTAGGTCCTCTGAACTGACCTCGACCCTCTAAACCAGTCACCCTCAACCCTCTAAATCGGTCACTCTCATCCCTTTGGTCCGAATAATTGACCTTAAACACTCTCTCTCTCAACATCAATATATTCAACGACCTTCACTTATTCCAAGCTCACCCGTTAAAAGACTCTATAGACACCATTCTAAAACCCTACTAAGCATTTCCTTAGGTCCTTAGCACTCCCTCTTTCATCATAAAACCTAGGTCATACTTCGAGTACTGATCTGGAGCCCACCGAGCGCTCTGGGGCCCCATTTGACTGACGATCGACCTTCTCACATGAGCGACAGCTCATTGGATATTTTAAGTGCTCTAATCCCCTTTACAATGGTTCGCCCCGTGCAAGAATCGACCTTACAGTTTGAATGAACAAGACCACTTTCCCATAAAAATTGATTTGGAGATGATCGAGCGCCCCCACGCTCCGTTTGATTCTGGTCAACTCTCCAACTCGAGAGAAGCTCTTTTTATTCTCGAAGGTCTCCGAATCCCTTTTCTAATAGTCTGCCTCGGGCATGAATCATCCTTATGATACAAACGAATGACCTATTTTACTCCGAAGGGTCATCGGGAACTTTCGAGACCGTTTTGATCTTGATCAACTCTTCGAACCAAATAAAGCTATTTGGAATGTCCAAAGGCCTTGCATTACCTTTCTAACGGTCCATCCCGTGCGTGAATCGGCCTTACCGTTCGAACGAACAATCTGTTTCCCTCTTGTCTAAAAGGTTGTTGGGCACTTTCGATCCTCGTTTGACCACAATCAATTCCCGTACCTAGAAGCAGTCCAATGGATTCTTAAAGGTCCCTGAATACCCTTTTCAACAGTTCGTCTCGTGTGCGATTCAGACTTACGAATTGCATTGTACGACCCTTTTTTTGGAAAATCTACCTAAGACTGCCGAATGGCAAACCGATTTCCCTGCCGATTGGCAGTGTGTCTGCGATTGCCTGCCAATAAGCATGTCAAGAACAATTCCGATCGGCACCCCCTTGACCCTATAAAAGGAGAGCATGAGCTCACTTCAAAAGGCACCTCAGAAACATCCCTCTCAGTGTTCTCAACAACATTCTCTCAAAGTTAGCGTGGTTTCCATCTTGAAACCTCTCCCCCACATTCCATTTCCATCCTTTCCTTTCCCAATTTGGAAAATCCCCTTCCCTCTCTTCCTACCACTTCCTTCCATTTGCAAGAGAAGCCTTTCAACATTCAAGATCAACTTCGAAGCTTTAAAAAAAGTTCCAAATCTTTCACCCTCTCTTTAAATTCTCTTATTTTCACATTAGTTACTTAATTCTTATTTTAGCATTTCATTTTTATTAGATCTCACATACTAGTATCCAACTTTTTATTAGTAGTATTTCACATACTATACTTTCTATAAAGAAACCAAAAATAATAAAAAGAGGGTTTGCTTGTAAATTCCAAAAGGGGATTTCTCATTCCATTTTCTCACACTAAAACATCCTTTTTACACATACACATGTAAGAAAAGTCCCCGATATGATTTATAGGATAAACCCCACCCCGTGTTATATGCTAACTACGTGAACTTTGATGCCATTTTTGGCTACGTAGGTGTCTCGGGTAAAATCCGAGATTTGAGTCCTCTCCTATCTTTGTTTATATATTATTTTCTTATCATATATTTGTAATTCATACTTGCATTTTGTCTAACCTATACCATCGTAATTCTATAAATGATTGGTGACCCGAAAAATGCATACATAATATTTTTATTACTATTTTGGGAACACTCTTAAGGATGACCTTGATCCACCTTTATCCATGATGCGAGTTGAGTAATTCCACTCTCCATTTATAAATACATGCACACACTTCACGGAGTTATTAAGGAGAAGAATAACACATGCCCATGAGAGATTGAAAGGGTGGGATGGGTGCCTTACACAATCCCATTCCGTAACTTAGTCCCCGAATCCTTGAACTAATTGGTTTCGCAAGAATCAATATGTCTTTGATGTCGTTCTCTCGTGGCGACCACATTTCTTTTGCCTGTTTTGTGCAAAATAGGCAGGCGACTCTATCTTTACACATCACCCCAATTGATGATGACTGAAGCGCCCTGAAATGATGCTAACACCCCCCGTGCTCGTGTGCCGATCGGGAGGGGTATGGACACACCGCCAAATTAAAAATTACGTTATCGCTAAGGTTTTTATAAACTACCCGACATTTATTCCAAAATATTGTATATTTACGACATTTTTTTGTCATTTGTTAAAGGTTCCATAAATTTTTGAAATTTATAGATAAACCCTATAAATTTTTGAAATTTGAAAACTAAACGTCAGGAAAAGGTTTTTCTGGGAATTTCTTATAAATTTAGAAAAAAGTCATTTTTCTTGTTGTGTGGGGGTTTTCTCGTTGGATGATCATCAACTGCCACCCATCCCACTTGTGCTTAGTGGTAGCATAATCATTATAATGCGCTCACGTAATCCCTATGTTTAGGGTTCGTAAATCATGGATTCGCCTCCCTCACGCAATCATAGTGCATAAAGCATGTGATCTGATAAGCATGAGAGTGAGGTTTTCTTTCCAAGAGAGTCGTCACTTCAGTTACCCTTTGGTGGAAAAGGGTAAAAGGGGTTTCAAATGCCCCTTATACTTCTTTAATAAAAACCAAAGGTATACAAACCTTTAATTTACTTTCTCTCTCTCTAATTTTGAGTTGCAGAGAACCCATTTACCTTTTCTTCCTCATCTTTTTTCTAAATCACTCTCTTCTCTAGCCATGTCTAAGATTCTGAGGAAGTACAAAGTGACCTCAGAAAATGATTTTGAGGCATTTCGTACTAAGTATAATATACATGTAAATGGTAAAATATGAACCTCTCTAATTTTGAGTTGCAGAGAACCCATTTCCCTTTTCTAAATTTTCTTAAAACGACCATAACTTCTTCATTCGGAATTAGAATGACGCACGATTAGTTACCACACGAAGATAATTTGATGATTTACATGTTGATAACTGCATACAATACAAAATAGGGAGTTTAAAAGACCAAATTGCTCTTGAAGTTTCATTTTACGATGAAACTTTCCCGAAACGTATCCAACTTCACACTATGCATCCATAATACCTACAAAAGCTCAAATATACCTTAAAAAATAGATAAACAGATAGAACAAAGGTTATCCAATATATGAGCTTAAATATAGGAATTAATGGACACGAGAATATTAGAATGTGTAAGAATAAAGGGTACTAAATGCAATATTCACGACTAATCACACCTCCTAACTTACGCATTGCAAGTTCCTAGCAATAAAGATGAATGAAAATGAGAAAAAAAGGTAGACCAACTAGTGTGTGTGTGTGTGTATATATATATATATATATATATATATATATATATATATATTCAAATCATAAATAGAAATTTTCGTCGGGAACACGATTGCATTTAGCATATGTAATAAGTCGTTAAACCCCTACGTTACCCTAGTGGACGAGTGTTGTCTCGTGCGGTTTTTTAGGGATGAAACCCACAAACATCAAGTTTCCTCACAGGTATGCCCAAATTACCAACAATACAATCTCAACAACAACAAAAAGGATTTCAACATGTTATTAGCAAGTGAATGAATTCACACAAAAGTCCGTACTTATTAACATTATAGAATGAACTTCTTAGAATTGAAACCTTAAGTGCGGGAGGAAAAGCGAGTATATGCAATGTATAATTTGGAAAAATTTGTACAATGAGGATAAGCATTAAAGTGGTTATAGATACTAATCCTCTCCGAGTCTTACATTCAATAAAGGAAATCACTATGAAATGGGGTGTAACACACACGTGACATGCGGGCATAAAGAGTAATTATAAAACGAAACTAAGCAACACACATTTCATCAATGAAGAACGCTATATATAAAATGAAAAATATGTAATTTCAATGAAAGGATATCATCATTAAATGAGATGAAAATCATTTTCACAGATTATCGCACCATTTAAACTTTTGAATTACATTTACCGTAGGATCACAAAGGAGTTTAAAGGATTATAAAATATGTTAGGGGTTAAGGTTATGAAATGAAGGGAATATATTCAGATTCAAAGGTGTTTAGGTATGAAACACTTGGAATAATGGAAAATTGTGGGCAATTTAAAAATTAGAAAATGATTTACATAACAAGCATTGAATATAACATTGGAAAGTGACAAAGATTGTTGAACACTATGTACAAAATGGAAATACTTTCTCTTTTTTTTTCCTCTTATTTTTCTTATTTTTTTTCTTTTTTCTTTTGTTTTTCACTTCTTTTTCCTTTTTTTCTCTTCTCTTCTCTTTCACTTTTTCTTTTCTTTTCACTCTCACATGCTTAATTGCAACCACATAACAAGAACATTATTCAATCTCAAATATCATTCCAAACAAAGGTATGGAAGGTGATATATATGGTTTATAACTCCAATGTAGAGTTAGTTATGGGATTTTAGGTTAAGAAACGAAAGGCAATATTTAGACTCGAAGGGGTTGACAAGAGAAACCATATAAGGCGAGGTCAAGGTCAATGTGGTTGATATAACAAAGAGGGCCTATGATCCTTTCCTAAAGTTTATGAAATACTCGAGTCAAAATAACTTTGAAAATCATGCTCAAGTAACACATTTCACAATGAACTCAATTAATAAACGACCAATGAAAGAGTAGTGAGAATACTGACGAATATAATGTTTTTAAGAAGAAAAGAGTATGTATAAACACTCACAAACAAAGAAAAGCTCAAAGCTCACTAGGTGTAAGTATATACAATGCAATAAAAGATCACTGAGTTAAAAAGTCTTAAGCCAAATCAATTAAACGAAAAAAGTGCATGTGCTCATGGTATTAAATTTAATTCATGAAATTTTTCATAATATCGATGATTCGAGGACTAAAGTCCAATAAGTTCTAAAACAGGAACATTCAACATAGAATAATCTATTGGATCGGACATTTATTTAAAATTTATCATAAAAAACAAATGAAAAATGCCTAATAAAGGAGAATTTTTTTATTTATATTTTTTTTCAATTTTTATAACAAAAGCATGCTTGGGAAGAACATATAATCAAATCATGGACTCAGGAAAAAATGAATAGAATATCCCACAACCTCTAACTAAAACCTTGAATTGTCCTCGATGTGAACCAAGAACCAAGTTATGGAGAGAAAAAGAGTGATATTACCCAAAATGGAGAGATCTTCGAAAAGTACAAGTCCAATGATTCTGCAAAACAGGTTAGCACCAAGCATAACAAAAAAGAAGAACTAAAACTTTAACTAGTTACACTAGACACTAAGTAAAAAGAAAAAACAACCTAATATGTACCACCTACCATTTCAACTTCTAACTAAGTATATACTAGATGTTGAAAATTTTGAGGGTCCACCCGAAATACGATTTGACTTCGAGGGATAATTGGTGTACCCTTGTTTGCATGCATATCTTTCGAAAAATAAAAATGTTATTTGAACAATGGAAGGTATGTGTAAGGAAAAAGAAAGGAACCATCACCAATTAAAAGTTTTTGGGGGATAATGGTGGGTTTGGATAAAACAGGTGACAAATACACATGGGATCCAAAAAAACTGAATTTTCTCCCAAAGATTTTTCTAATGGAATGGGAGGTGGCGCACAAGGAGGAAAAATAGCCTTAAAATCAGTGAAAGGATTAAATGTTTTAAAGTTCTAAACCAACTCATGGGATACTTGTAACAGTTTGATAATAGAGAATGAAAAGGGGGAGGAAATAAATTCAATCTCGAGAGATGAATTATCATCGCTCAACAATTGAATTTCGAAGGAGATATAATCATTTTCAATGAAACTTTCTTCTTTGGTTACCAAATAAGAAATTATTTTATTAAAAATGGATACTACATCCATTTCTTCCTCACTTCCATTCTCTATTATGCCTTGGGCGAAGTCAAGAATGGTTTGTTCCAAAATAGTCATCGATTCTTCATTTGGTTCAAAATATTCCTCGACTTCAAAAGTTTCGAAAGAAAAATCGTCGTTGGATTCAAATAATAAATCCAAGTCTTATTCCCATCAATTATTTTCTTCGCGATAATGGTTTTCAAGTTTTTCATTTTCAAGAATGTGCAAGCCCTCACGCAATGTTGTAGGTGGAGGCGCGGATTCTTGAAAATGAGAAGTTTGAAAACCATCCTTGGAATTACTATCAAAATCATTATTATAAGAGTTTTGAAAGCTATTGAAATTAGTTTCAACATTCATATTATAATAATTTTGTGGTCCACTATTGGAAAGATCATTCTCAAAATTCTCGTAATCCATAACTTGAGTTTTCTAATACTCACCCAAAGTCATTTTAGATGTTTGAAGTTTTTTGATTTTGCGAGTATTCACTAAAACTCATAGGTTTAGGGGAATTTTGAGAATTATCAATGCGATTATCGAAAATATTAGAATAAGACACGCTTACCCCAAATATAGCTCAAGATAGTGATTTCCACAAAGTTATGTGCTTGATAAATTCAAGCGTTTCTTAGCGCTCAAATGAGAAGTCCTAAAAAATTAGTTAAAAAAGAATACAAATAGAAAGAAAAATATTACGAAATACTAAATCTATTAAATTCTAAAATAAACAATTCCCTGGTAATGACGCCATTTTGATAGCCGACGTAAACTGCATGTGAAAGTAAGATATGCCATTGTATGTTTACGCCTCTACACAAAAAAATATCAAGACTTGGCTGGCTAACTATGGAGTGTAGCGGCAAGTAGGGATCAAATCCACAAAGAGTAGTTATCATAATTCCATTGATTTAATACTTCTCGAATAAAAGCGTAAAAGATGATATGTGAGAAAACCATTAATCTAAGCGTGTATTTAAACTTAGATTAACAAAGAGAGTAAAACTATAGGTTGAGAATCGTCTCCCTCACAAGAACTAAATGGCATAAATGGTTACATGGACAGAAAAGTGTTAACAAGATTAATCTTATTTGGAAAATAAAATCAAACCTCGAGTTGTCACCCTCTAAATTCTCATAAAATCTTAATTTGAGTTTCGGTGTCAATGAATATTCTCGAAATTACACATGAAAGGTCGTAAACATGAAGTATATGTGATATACACCCCTAAATATCCTAAGTGTGACAGGAAGAAAAATTAACCCATTAAAACTAACCTAAACTCATCATACCATTTCATATCAACTAACTAACCAATGTGAGTGTAACAATCTCAACCTAAATTAAGTTAGCTACAAAGCATGTTAAATGACATAAATTTAATGAAAGCAAGTGAAAATAATTGTCAAAGCTTATAATGAACAATGGAAGGTTATATTAATGAAAAATATGATGAATAGTGTATTACATACCCGTAAGGGCAAACCCTAGGAGAGAGAAGGGGAAGCTCCCAAAAAACCCCTCAAACCTATTCTCTAACCTAAAAACTAACTATAAACTTCTATAATAAAATCCCCACACTTTCTATTTATACCCCTAAACAAAATACAAACAAAACAAAACGAAATAACCCAAAAATGTCAATTTGTGTCTTTATCTAATGGACCCAATCTACCTGGCCTCTGACCCGATCGTTCTGGCCCCTGGCAGTCCCAAACTTCACTTTGATCCAATTTTAACAAGTTGCACGGAAAAGGCTACAAAATCTTCATACGGACTCAGAATGATGCGTGGTCAGAACTCACGTAAATGAAATTTAATTATATAAATGATGGTGTTTTGAAACCCTCCAAATTATGTATTAGTATGAAGTTACCAAATTACCCTTGAAGTAGAAGAAAATGTTGAAACTTTCTAAAAATGACCATAACTTCCTCATTTGGGATCAGAATGACGAACGGCCAGTGACCACGCAAAGATAATTTGATGATATACATGTTAATAACTTCATACCATTTTAATTTGATGGTCTAATTGTTGACATATTCATACCATCCAAAATGGGGGGTTTAAAATGACCAAATTGCCTTTGAAGTTACATTTTGCAATGAAACTTTCTCAAAACATATCCAACTTCACACTATGCATCCATAATACCTTCAACAACTCAAATATACCTCACAAAACATATAAACAGTTAGAACAAAGATTGTCCAATATATGAGCTTAAATATAGGAACTAACGGGCACAAGAATACTAGAATGTGCAAGGATAAAGGGTACTAAATGCTATATTCACGACTAATCATGTCCCTCAAATTCATTCTTGATAAATTCGCACAGATCGTCATACCTATGTTCTTCCCTGGAGGTCTGGATTTGGATGAACTGTTACTATGATTAGATTCAAGTAGCCAAGTTAGTGCAAAATCACAACTGACAGTTCTGTGGGAGGAAGTATGATCCAATTAAGGATGATTAGAGCACGTTGGTTGCGGAATTTTAAGTGTGTTGGCTCTGCCATTATGTCTAGCCCAAAGGATCCTAGGAGATAGTACTCTCATTATTATGTGATATTCAAGGTTGTGGGAACTATACCCATACCCTTCAGATAGTTCGATTAACTACCTCTTCCACCAAGCAATATCCTCATCTTAATCATACAACCATTTATAGCGGTTGACTGCTCATGACATCGTATTCCTAGAAATGGATCCACAAAAGGAGTGTTATGTCGAAAATTGGGACAAACCTACAAGAGGTGTGTTCCGGAGACCTTGTATCATTGAAAGGCAGAGGTCACCCAAAAGGAGTATGTTCCACAATTCGAATCTAAACTTCTAATCAAATACAGTTCGGACACGGGAATGGTAGGACTGATAAGCACTCATAACTAATGAGGGTTGATATTCTCTATTGGTGGCGATTCAAATCTCTTTCGATAGAAGAAGTCAAATTGTAGGGGGCGTCAACTTAAAAGAATAATTAATACCAGTTTGGCCACAAATATGAGTGCGATTTAAAAATAAGATGAAAATGTATATGGCTTGGTAAGTCGACTTTCCTATATCCACGGGAAAAAAGAGAAGAGTCTTATTACTCAGAGATGGAGAAGAAGATGTCACCTTGGAGTGATAGGGCGGATAGGTTAGAGTCCCGTCAGTTGATACGATGGTGTGAAATTAGATACCCTTGGATCATTAGTGCTACATCTATTGATATATTTAAGAAACCTAAAGTCTAATACCATTATGATAGTAATTGGCCACTGTTCTTTATCTTATCTTTAAAGTGGTTGAGTTATGATTGAACTATATCTGATCATATTTGTTGATATACTTCTGATTCATCTTTATTTACTCTATGGTCTCCGAACGACCAAATCATTACAGTTCTCTAATCTTCATGTGTCATGCCACATGGCGTAGCCAAAATATAATACCTTCAATTATCTCACTACTCATTTTATACTCGTTTCATGCACTGCCAATAGTTTTGCACAATTGGAGGAAGAGACCTTCAATGTTTACTTAGCAAATCTCCACGAGCTGACATATTTTCTAATAAGATAGGCACTAACTTGCCTTTGATACTTCCTTATGACGATCATATAGGTAACATGCATATACATAACTAAGTAGATGTAGATGGTTATATTTAAAATATCACATAAATAGTTCCACTGAGGTATCTTATCGGGGGTGCGCGCGACCTCACAATGGTGCCCTCGCGCAGCGGAATGGGAAAGTGGAATGGGATAAAAGAGGCCGTGTCGGCAATGTGCAGTGTGTGAATGTGTAGAGATTGGAGTCGCTAACCTATTTGACTCAAAACAAGTTGAAGAAGGAGACACCTTACATGAGATAACTAAAAGACAACTAGTGCATATGAAACTAAATGAGATATGGACTTGGAGACTATTTTACGGAGTGGGAAGGTGTTAGGAACCAACTCTATCCTTTCGGCTACTCATAGGCTCTACAAAATGTTCTTCTTCTCTTAAATGCGTGAATGTATGTATATGCGGTAAATGTGCCATGTGTGTGAAAAGAACGAATTGGAATAAAAATGAATATATACATGGATGCACGTATCACCTCATCCAGGACCATGAACCTTGGCCTTAGTGGACCCTTACGAGATGACCAAGAAGGAGAAGTCGCCACTCGACCTGGGGAAGATGACTCGGCCTCGGCCCCCGTCAGTCCTCTAGAATGGGGTTCTGCACTATATTAATGATTGAGTATCCTCAGACTCGGCTGATTCAATGCTAATGAGTCTAGGACGAGACCAGCAGACGAGACCATCCAAAGAGACAAATATCCTTTCATGAGGGTTAAGGTCCCACAGATTCACCCTCGGCCATCAAGGTCAGTCGGAGTCCTCGACCTAAGCCGTTCATTCGATATAGACAGTTGGCAAAGCGCGTAGTTTAGGAGACGCATGGAATAGTGCACGTGGGATGCAGGTCCTTCATGGATGAAACCGTTGCAACCGAATCATTCCCCCCTATGAGGGAATATTTCATCATCCTCTACATGTGACTATGACAGATGACACAACCTCAGTGGCTAGGAATATTCCACACCAGCTTGGGGGTACACTATACCCCCAAGTCCTATATATACTCTTCATCTTCTCCATGAGAAGGGATCTCATTATTCACAACCCTAGCAGAACTCTATCAAAATATACAGAAGAGAGAGAAAATCTTGAGTGTTGTATTTACAGGCCATTAGTGCCATTATTATAGTGAAAACCACCATTCACATTGCACAATGAACGTAGGCTCCGACCAAACCACTTATATTGGGTATCATCTTCTTCTTTACCTCATCTCTGTCTATACATTTATATCTTCTGTAAACCATTGTTGTTGGATTTGAGCTTAAATACATCTTGACTTGGTGGTACCATTTTTGGTATCATTAGTCTGGCACCGTCTGTGGGAACGCGAAGAGTTATCTCTTCCTTTACTTAGCTTGTCCTTGTCGGAGTCTCTGATGGTGGTGAACCAATCCTCCCTTTTGTGGAACTATTTCACCATTGAACGAGTTCCTGCTGAGCTACAAGGATTTCACTCGTCGATTCTAAGCTCATCCACCAGGCTTTAGTATGGCATCAGAATTTCCACCACCTCCACCACCAACTGGTGGCCCAAGTTCCAACAACGCCCCTCCTCAGTTAGAAATGGCTGAAATGGCGTCCGCCTTGAAATCCTTTGTAGCAAGCCAACATGCGATAAAAGAGCAACTGGTTGCTTTCATCCAGAACTTAGTAGTCAGGCCAGTGGGAGTCCCACAGGAGAAGATTACTCTAGTAGTTGGGGAGCTTCCCCGGGGGCTAAGGGACCACCCCAGGCACCCCGTAAGGATTTACCTCCTCCTCAACGATGGAGAGACATTGTTGACCCTAGGAATTTATGCTTGGGAAGGTAAGTCCAACCCTGACCAGAGGATCGGTATGATGATTATGAGGCTGAAGATGCTCATATTGATTGTTGGGAGCCATATGAAGTATCTGGGAATACAGTACACCCCATACAGGGAATTAGAGGCCGTGTTAAGATGTCCAACCCAAGGGATAAGCTTTTGACCAATTAAGTAGAGGGTCCGCCTTCGAAAGGCTAGACCTAATTAGATATTTGAGAGAAAGGTTGTCCAGGTTAAGGAGCAATGCTGGCTCTAGAAGGGAGGGGGAAGATGGCCGACCCCCTCGTGGTCGAGACGAGGGACAACAAGAGGTGAATAGCCGACGCAGATCAGCAGAAGAAGAACCCTTGGTTTAACCAATGGAGGCAACAAGGGATAACATCAGCCGAGATGATGCTGTCGAAGTGATCAGGAGGCCTTGGAACGACTCCATCCAAAGGCTAAAAAATAATATTGGAGACATCCTCAAGAGCCGTGACCCCTTGTAGAGGGGATACTCAGAAGGTTCTCCTTTCGTGGCAAAAATAGTCAACTTCCTAATCCCTGCCAAATTCAAGCTGCCAATGGTTACCCCAACGTATGATGGGAGTACCAACCCTGTGCACCATGTAGAAATGTACCAGTAGGCTACAAATATCTACTCCGTCTCAAATGAGATGAAATGCTGTGCATTCTCGAGCACTTTAACTGAATCTTCCCATACATGGTTCACCTCACTCCTAAAGAGATCCATTGAAAATTTCAAGCAACTTGCAGAACGGTTAATCCATAACTTTTGTTTTGGGGTAAGACCCCAGAAGAAGGCAACCCACCTGCTGTACATTAAGCATAGGAAGAACAAGAGTTTTAGGGAATACATCGTGATGTTTAATAAGGAGAAACTGGAAGTGGAAGACTATGAGGAAAGTATTGCGATGACTGCATTAACAAGCAGCTTGTAGAAAGGGAAGTTGCTTTAGAAACTTAATGAAGTCCCCCCAAGGTCTATGGTCGAGCTATTGGCAACGGTTGAAAAGGTCATGAATGTCGAGGAGGCTATGGAAGCTAAATATGAAGATGAGAAAGGGACTAGTAGTGATAACAAGTTTCAGAAGAAGAACAAAGATGAAAAGGAAAGGTCGATCGATGATAATTTTTCTGGGTATACACCTCTCACGGTCAGCTGTGAGTACATTCTGAACGAGATCAAGAATGACCGGACCCTAAGATGGACGGAGAAGCTGAAAGCTCCCCCTCACAAAAGGAATAAGAGCTTATGGTGTGAATTTTACCAAGACCATGGGCACTTAACTGATAAGTGTTTTGCCCTAAAAGACGAGATTGAGAAGATGCTTAAGGCTAGAAAACTATGGAAGTATGTGAGCAGTGATGGCCCAAAGAGGGGACGAGATGACCCCAGAAGGAGAAGGGATGAAAAGTGCAAGGAAGAGTTACCAAGGAAGAAGAATGACACCACAGATGATGATGATTATGATGACCTAGATCTACCGCCAAAAGATGATGATCCGAAGGGGCAACTCCACATGATCTCGTTTGACGTGAAGATGGTCTGAGGAGGCCTCGCAGGGGAAGACACAGAGGTGCTCAACAGAAAGGCACACCTTACAGAAGTAAAAGCCCTTCCCAAGGTTGAAGCAACCAACCTAGCAGCAACAGATACAAAGCCAGAGAAGATGAAGAAGGTAAATACATATTCCTTAATTATGGGATTTTTGAGGCTTGACTTCAAGGGAATCCTTGCTCCTCAGGATGACCCTTTGGTAATCACAACTAGAGTACATGGGTACAATGTGCTGAGGATATTGGTTGATGAAAAAAGTTTGATCAATGTTGTGTTCTGGACGTGTTTCAAAAGTTTGGGACTCAACAAGAAGAGGCTGGTCCCGTATCATCATCCTCTGATAGGTTTTAGTGGCGAGAAGGTGCATCCGTTAGGAATGTACGAAATAAAGGTCAGGATGGAAGTTGCTTTGCCTAAAAGGTTAACAAAGAGTGTCAATTTCTTTGTGATGGATGAAAGTGTGTACCCAACTTATAATATTATCGTGGGTAGAGTAGCCCTCAAAGAGTTTGAGGCCATGCCATCCACTGTACACCAAATGGTAAAAATCTTGACCCCATATGGGGTAGGGGAAGTCCAAGGTAATCAAGTGTTGGTGCGTGAATGCTATTTTAACTCAGCCGAAGAGAAAGAAGCTCATAAGAAAGTGACTAAAACCTATAATATTGACACATTAGACCCTAGGGATGAGACCAAACTCAAGAAAGGAGAGGCCATGAAATAGGTAGAATCCATCATCCTCAATAAGGACGAGCTAAAAAAACCCGTCCAGGTCCGCAAATAACTGAGAGGAGATATCAAGGAAGAACTGATCAAATTCGTGAGGGAAAGATAGAGTATCTTCGCATGGAGTCATGAGGATATTTCGGGCATTGATCCATAACTCTTTTGCCATAAATTAAATGTGGCCAACGATACTAGGGCTATACGATAGAAGAAGAGGATCTATTCTCGGGAGAAATATGAGGTCATCAGAGAAGAGGTAAAAAAGCTGGAAAACGCCGACTTCAAATGAGAGGTGATACATCCTGAGTAGGGGTGGAAGCGGTACGAATTTTTACCGTACCGTACCGTTTTGGTCCGGAAAAAAATGGTTTTGGTTTCATATATTAAAATACCAGAAACCAGTCTTACCGAAACCGAAATTACCGCAAAAAAGTTGGTTGGTTTTGGTTTTAATATTTAAAAAACCGATTTACCGAAATTACCGTACCGAATTTTATGAAACCAGAAAAAACCGTACCGAAATTACCATACCGTACCGAATTTACCGAAACCAGAAAAAACCGTACCAAAATTACCGTGCCATACCAAATTTACCAAAATTACCGTACCGAATTTACCAAAACCAGAAAAAAGTTGGTTTTGGTTTTGGTTTTAATATTTTAAAAATTTGGTTGGTTTTGTTTTTGGTTTTTGGGGACTTTTATTGTTGTTTACCGAAACCAGAAAAAACCAGAATTTATCGAAACCAGAAAAAAACTGAAATTACCGAAAAAACCGAAATACCAGCCGGTTTGGTTTTGGTATTGATTTTGGTGTACCGGGTGGTAAACTGGTACAGTTTGGTTTTACCATCTAGAGTTTGGTTTTGGTATTGGTATCTACTATTTACCAACCAAACCGTACCGCTTACACCCCTAATCCTGAGTGGCTAGACAAAGCTGTCATAGTTCCTAAAGCCAATGGGATGTGGAGAATGTGTGTAGACTTCACCGATTTGAACGAGGCTTGCCCTAAGGACAATTTTCCTTTTCCTAGGATTGACCAGATGGTTGATGCCACAGCAGGCCATGAGTTGATGAGTTTCATGGATGCTTACTCAAGTTATAACCATATATCTATGTACCCGGCTGATGAGGAGAAGACGACCTTCATAACCTATAAGGGGACTTACTGCTACAAAGTCATGCTCTTTGGTCTAAAAAATACTGGAGCTACCTACCAAAGACTTGTTAATAAAATGTTTATGGATCAAATTGGGAATGAGGAGAAGTCTACGTTGACGATATGATAACTAAGAGTATCAGGTCCAACTCTCATGTGTCCGACCTCAAACAAACCTTTGAAATGATGGATATGTACAGGATGAAGCTCAACCCCGCAAAGTGTGTATTCGGCGTACGGGCTGGTAAGTTCTTGGGCTTCATCATAAATAAGAGGGTAATAGAGGCCAACCTGGATAAAATCAACCCCTTGGTAGAGATGAAGACCCTAGTTTCATTCAAGGATGTGCAGAGGCTGATGGGAAGAGTACCGGCACTAAACAAGTTTGTATCCAGAGCCACCCAAAAATGTCTTCCATTTTTTAAAGTTCTTTGAAAAGATTTCGAGTGGAATGAGGAATGTGATAAGGCCTTCCAAGAGTTGAAGTCCTACCTTGGCTCCCCCTTATTATTGTCACGACCGATCCAAGGAGAAAAACTTTACGTATACCTAGTAGTCTCAGAGTCGGCTATTAGCTCTACCATCGTAAGAGAGGAGGATGGAGTATAGAAGCCGATATACTTCAATAGTAAGGTGCTCCAGGGGCCGAACATAGGTACCCTAGGATGGAAAAATTAACCTATACTCTAATTCACGCCTCAAGGAAGATGAAGCCGTACTTTCAGGCCCACGTAATGGTCATTTTAACGAAATCTCCACTTCGGCAGGTCATACACAAGCCAAAGAAGTCAGGGAGATTAATGGATTGGCAATAGATCTTGGAGAGTTTGATATCACCTATCATCCTAGAGAGGATATCAAACGGCAGGAATGAGCAGACTTCATGGCCGAGTTTACTTGGGATGAGGCTGGTAGTGAAAAGTTTAAGACTACTGGCTGTGAGCTAGGGAAAAGTCTAAGCTCTCCCCTGGATGGGACCGGGGCAGGCTCAGAAAGGGGGATGGTATCTAAAAATGAAGAGGAGCGGTACCTCTTCAAAAATGGGACCTTGGTATAAGGTAATTTCTCTGTGAATGGAGTAGTGTGGAGCCTCTTCGTCGATGGGTCTTTTTGTGAGAGTGGAAGTGGAGCAAGACTGATAGTTTCGGCACTAGATGGGACATGCATTAAATATGCATTGAGGTTTAGTTTTAAAGACTCCAATAATGAGTCCTAATTTGAAGCTCTCATAGCAGGCCTCTCCCTATCTCGAGCTCTAAATGTCAGCCAACTCCTAGTTCACAGTGATTCAAGATTGGTGGTGAACCAGATTTTGGGGGCATATGAGGTGAAGAACGATAGGATGGCTAAATATTTGGAAAGAGTAAGGTCAGTATTGAAGAGATTCGAGGAGGTGAAGCTAAAGAGGATACCTCGGCTGGACAATGGGCGAGCTGATGCACTTGCGAGACTTGCCTCAGCTACAAGAACATAGATAAGAAGGACAGTGCCTGTAGAAATCCTGCATCGACCAACCATTGAAGAGAAAGACAGTTGTGACACCCCATCCAATAAAATACTGGGTGATCAGTCCTATATAGATTTAAGTCAGGAATCTCATACGGTTCATTCTCAGCATCACCGTCGAAAACCATTTAATTACTAATAACCTATTAGGCTTGGCGTCAAAATTTTAAACTTCAAATCTTTTTAACAACACCAACATATAAACCAATCACAACAGTTAATATGAACAAAACTGAACTGAATAAATAGTAACCGATAACTCTCGGTAAAATATTTATACAACCATATCGAATTGTTGCAAAGGGAAAAAATGCGGTATATAAATAACTGACAACAACTGGGCAATAAGCCCGAATATCTCTACAATACCTCCTATCTAGATCACAAATATGGAAGCGTGACTATATAATATCCTTCTTGCATCCACAGCTGCTGCATTCGGATTTAAACCAATTATGATCGTCGTATATATATTCTACGCGCATAAATTTATATATAAATGCCCGCCGAATAATTTCCTCAAATGTCGTTCGTCCCAAACCTTCACTTAAAATATAACCCAAATTTATTTCTATGAACCCAAGGTTTTTATATATTCTCAAGTCATTTAGAAGTCCTAAAACTTTATTTAGGAATCCCTAATATTTATCTCCAAACAATTCTAGCCTTAATTCTCCTAATATCAGGTTTGATTTCTTACTAACAATTTCGATCTCGGACACCCTTTCGTAGAGAACTCATGACTATTTAAAAAAAAATCAAAAAAATACGCGATCGGCTCCCACGCGACCGTATCGAAAAGATCTAGAAATTTAATTTGACAAATAGGCAAATTGATTCGCTTCCGGGCCGAATTAATTTGCTAAGTCAGTGTTGGAAAAGTTCTTCTTCTCCAACATGCAAACCTCCATTAATACACCTCCAAGATTTTTATCTTCTCTCCCATCATCATCCAACCTCATCCAAAAATATATTCACATATAAAAAGGGTTCTAATCATCCTAGAACCAATAACCAATAATCAATTTCAATTAATTCCAATGTTTCTCAAATTGGATATTATTCGAGTTTTATTCGTTCAAACATCCGAAAAACCCAACCCGAAAATCATATAGTTTATCATCACCAACTATAATACGAAAAAATGATCACACTAGATAATTAAAGCAAGTTCAAACACTAGCCTCGTTGGATGAAATCCGATGTCCCCGTGCCGTGAACCACCGGAGCTTGGGCCGGAAATCCCTTCCTTTCTTCTTCTCTTCTCTTCTTCCTTTTCTCTCTTCTCTTTCTCTCTCTTAGGGATGAAAAATGAGAGAAATGAGGGTTGTAAGGGTTTGTAAGCCTTATCCCCTTATTAAACCCAAAACTAACTCGTATACTAAATTATGAGTCCTCACTAGTCCAAAAATCTCCGGAATCCAAACGCTACCCCCAGGTACTTTATTTTGACTATCTCGGCCCATCCGAATCCAACTGTACACTCAAAATTTCCATCCGAGTCACTTTCCAAAAATTCACTATTTAAACCAAACATTTCTCAACACGTGTTTTCCAAATAAAATATTATCCTTTGTCGCTTTACCCAACTGCGATATGTAATTAAAATAATCCAACTCATTTACTTAGTCCCGTAAGAAAATATAACCAATGTAAATATTAATCCGGCACTTGCAAACTAATATTTACTATTCATTTTAAATTCTCAATTTATTAAATTACACTCACTCATGTAATTTAAATATCCATAAAAGTACGGGGTATTATAACAGTGCTATAGAGTCTTGTCTGAATTTTAACATGGGGGCTTCCTGGATGGACTCCCTCATCAGATACATAAAGGACGGGGAGTCACCAGAGTCTAAGAACGAGAAAAGGAAGCTGAGATATAAAGATACTAAGTTTTCCATCATAGGAGACACTTTATACAAGAAAGGATTTTTGCTTCCTCTCCTCAGGTGTGTCCACCCATCTGAGGTAGCCTATTTCCTTAAGGATGTGCATGAAGGCTCTTGCTCCAGTCACATTGGGGGTAGATCTCTGGCCAAGAGGATTGTTACCCAGGGGTATTGGTGGTCGACCTTGGCCAAAGACGCTTCAGTGTATGTCAAGAAGTGCGACCAATTCCAAAGGTTTGCTACCATCGCCCATCAGCCTCTGACCTCAATTACATCTTTTTGGCCATTCGCGGTATGGGAAATTGATCTGGTAGGACCCTTACCCAGAGCTGTTAATAATTATCGCTATCTAATCGTATCGATAGATTACTTTTCGAAGTGGGTAGAGGCCGAGCCGATGATTACAATCACAGAGCAAAAAACCTTCCAGTTCACATGGAAAAATATCATCTGCAGATATGGTCTACCTAACACCCTAATTTCTGATAACAAAACACAATTCAAGAACGTCTCCCTGGAGAAGTATTACGAAAGAGTCGACAGCAAACAATTCTTCTCAACTCCCGGATGACCCCAGGCTAATGGGCAGACACAAGTGACAAACCGAATGATTCTTGATGGAATTAACAATAAGCTAGAAGATGCAAAAGGGAGGTGGATTGAGGAAGTGCATTCTGTCTTATGGGCCTACAAAAATACGGAGAGTACCCCCACAGGGGAAACCCCATTTATGCTTACTTATGGATCGGAGGCCGTCGTACCAACAAAAATAGGTCTGCCCACTTATAGGGTTCAGATCCATGACCCTGAGAAGAATAGCGATGAGCGGAGACTTGATTTATATCTTGTAGAAGAAAGAAGAGAGGACGCTGAAGTTAGGCAAGTCGCCTACCAGCAAAGAACAACAAAATTCTACGATAAGAGGGTCAAGGCGTATCCACTGAAAGTAGGAGACTTGGTACAGAAAAAGACATGGCAAAAAGCCAATAAGCTTCACCTAAATTGGCATGGACCATACAAGGTAGTTGAAGAGGTGGTGCCGACGACGTATAGATTGGAAAACTTGGAGGGGAGCCATTCTCCAACCCATGGAACACCGATCACCTGAAGAAATATTAACAATAAGATGTTAGTCTACTGTCTTATCTGCATTTTATTGTAACACATGTATGAGACTCAGATGGAAGAAATTCAATGAAAACCATGTGTTGATTCATATATTGCCTAGCTATTCAAATATTCGTTTGTGTAAGCCCATCTTAAGCTAAAAAATATCATTCATGGTGAAATAGGCTTAAGTTAATAAACATCATTAAATTGGTTGATTTACTCCTTTGGCTGAGACGACAGTGCTGGACGAGCCGACCCTCCATGCACTCTCAAAGCGACGAGGGAGGAATCGTTCTTATAACATCATTAATTTGGTGGAATCATTCCCTCGGCCAGGACGGCAGTGCTGGACGAGATAACTCTCCACGCACTCTCAAAGCGACGAGGGAGGACTTGTGCTTAAACATCATAATTTGGTGGATGCAAGATTAAAAAATCACTTAGTTGTGGTTATCATTAAAAAACATCATTAACTTGGTGGAATCACTCCCTCGACCAAGATGACAGTGCTGGACGAGACGACTCTCCATGCACTCTCAAAGCGACAAGGGAGGACTTGTGCTTAAAACATCATTAATTTGGTGGGTACAAATTTAAAAAATCACTTAGTTGTGGTTATTATTTTAAACATAATTAATTTGGTGGAATCACTCCCTCGATCGGGACGACAGTGCTGGACGAGATGACTCTCCATGCACTCTTAAAGCGACGAGGGAGGACTTGTGCTTAAAACATAATTAATTTGGTGGATGTAAAATTAAAAAATCACTTAGTTGTGGTTATCATTGAAAAACATCATTAACTTGGTGGAATCACTCCCTCGTCCGGGATGATAGTGTTGGACGAGACGACTCTTTATGCACTTTCAAAGCGACGAGGGAGGACTTGTGCTTAAAACATTATTAATTTGGTGGAAGCAAATTTAAAAAATCACTTAGTCGTGATGATCATTTTAAACATCATTAATTTGGTGGAATCATTCCCTCGGTCGGGACGACAATGCTGGATGAGATAACTCTCCATGCACTATCAAAACGACGAGGGAGGACTTGTGCTTAAAACATCATTAATGTGGTGGAATCACTCCCTCGGTCGGGATGACACTACTGGATGAGACAACTCTCCATGCACTCTCAAAGCGATGAGGGAGGACTTGTGCTTAAAACATCATTAACTTGGTGGAATCACTCCCTTGGACGGGACTACAGTGCTGGACGAGACGACTCTCGATGCACTCTCAAAGCGACGAGGGAGAACTTGTGCTTAAATCATCACTAATTTGGTGGATGAAAATTTAAAAAATCACTTAGTTGTGGTTATCATTTTAAACATCATTAATTTGGTGGAATCACTCCCTCGGCCAGGACGACAGTGCTGGACGAGATGACTCTCCATGCACTCTCAAAGCGACGAGGGAGGACTTGTGCTTAAAACATAATCAATTTGGTGGATGTAAAATTAAAAAATCACTTAGTTGTGGTTATCATTGAAAAACATCAT
The DNA here is from genome assembly GCA_949130495.1 of Sambucus nigra. Classification (NCBI taxonomy): domain Eukaryota; kingdom Viridiplantae; phylum Streptophyta; class Magnoliopsida; order Dipsacales; family Adoxaceae; genus Sambucus; species Sambucus nigra. The sequence continues at coordinate 93,543,713 of OX422216.1, read as the reverse complement.
TAACTTGGTGGAATCACTCCATCGTCCGGGACGATAGTGTTGGACGAGACGACTCTCCATGCACTCTCAAAGCGACGAGGGAGGACTTGTGCTTAAAACATTATTAATTTGGTGGAAGCAAATTTAAAAAATCACTTAGACATGGTGATCATTTTAAACATCATTAATTTGGTGGAATCATTCCCTCGGTTGGGACGATCGTGCTGGATGAGATGACTCTCCATGCACTATCAAAACGACGGGGAGGACTTGTGCTTAAAACATCATTAATGTGGTGTAATCACTACCTCGATCGGGATGACAGTGCTGGATGAGATGACTCTCCATGCACTCTCAAAGCGACGAGGGAGTACTTGTGCTTAAAACATCATTAACTTGGTGGAATCACTCCTTTGGACGGGATGACAGTGCTGGACGAGACGACTCTCCATGCACTCTCAAAGCGATGAGGGAGGAATTGTGCTTAAAACATCATTAATTTGGTGGATGAAAATTTAAAAAATCACTTAGTTGTGGTTATAATTTTAAACATCATTAATTTGGTGGAATCACTCCCTCGAGCGGAACGACAGCGCTGGACGAGATGACTCTCCATGCACTCTCAAAACGACGAGGGAGGACTTATGCTTAAAACATCATTAATGTGGTGGAATCACCCCTCAGCCAGGACTATAGTACTGGATGAGGGAATACTTATGAACAACACAATAAACATAAGTAAAAGCGTGCAAATAAAATAAGGAATGCAAATACTAGAGCAATAAGCTAAGCTTCACTTCACTTCACAAAAATACTGAGAGTGAAAAAACTGTGGAGGTATCAAGTTGTCCATAACAAACATGGGTACAATCAGAAGAGGGTTTTAGCCATAGGCGGCCACCCTACGAAACAAGCTTAAGATTGATGACAGGGGTTCCGTCTATGATAGGTTCGGCTCCACCATTGACTGGAAGGCTAGCCCCGGCCTCGGTTGTCGCCATCAACTCCACATACTCCAAGGCTGCATCAAAGAGGGGATCAGTAAAATTCAAAGCATCCAAGGCTGTCAGAATGGAAGAGATTACATCAGTGAACTTAGTGGCGATCCATCGGCATGCTATTTTCACACCCCTGTGCAGGTAAATAATGCCAAAGCTGCTAAACTCATCCGAAGCCTTGAAGAGTTTGACAGCCTCGACCCTGATCTTCTTATTGGCCTCCGAATATAAAGCCTCATCCTTCCCCATATTCACAGACTCAACAAGCTATTTGGTTTGGGTGATAGCCAATGCAACCAAAGCTTCTCCTTGATCATGTCGTCCTTCTCCTTCAGTAAATCATCCTTGCTCCTCATATCATTATGAGCCTTCTCAAGGTCAATTTGGTATGTCTCCAAGCGTTTCTTCAACTTCTCTTCAGACCTTAGAGCTCGCTCTGCCTCTTGGACTTTGGGATAATTCTCGACCGTCCACTTATTGGTCGAGGAAAAGGTGCACACAGTATGCAACTAAAGGAAGACATGTTAGTACAGACAAAGAAAGAGTACGAGAGAACACTTGTGCTTAAAAAGAAAATAGTTACCTGAGCCATCAAATGAAGAACTAAATCAAAGACTTAAGGGGAAACCATCTTATCCAGGAACTCGTAGTCATCCTTGGTAGGGACCCCGAGCATCGCCCTCTTCGATCTTGTAGCAGAAGGAATGATTGAGCCTAGGCATTTCCTAATATTAGCAATGTTGTTCTGCCAATATTCTCGAAAGGAATCCCCTGAGCAAGAGCTCGCTCTGGAGCTATTCGACATGTATGGCACTGGGGGAATGACCCTCGACCTTTGAATGTCTTTGTCAGACCGACCCTTAAGGGAAACTTATTCTTCAGTCCTTTTTTGGCCGAACTCTGGTGGTATCGGCCCGGTGGCTATTGTCTTCTTCAGCTGACCCTTACCAATCGGATGTTTCTTCTTATTCAAGGCATTGTGAAGGTTTGGGATATGCATATTGAAAAAATCTTCAGACAGTTGAGGAGGACAGTCTGCAAAAACATAAAATGAGTCATCAGTCATAAGTAGAAGGTAAGATAAAGCACTTAAACAAAGAGAGAAAGGGACTATATCACTTATAAAGGTCGTCCAGTGGATCAACCTCAACCCAGACCTTTTTAAATACTCTAGTGACATCAAATCTTCAAAAGAAAGGAGATGGCCATCATTTCCTTAACTTCTGAGGAAGTTGACTCTTTCCCTATTGGATATACTGAGGCTAGGGTCAAATCTAGTGGTCAGCTTTGAAGGATTTTCCCATGTATGGGGCACCCTCGGCTCGTCTTATCGACCCTCAAGGTCGGCATCGGCTGGAAACTCCCAATTTCCAGATGCATAAAAAAAATCTCTTTTTCTAGCAATGATTGGAAGTCTGAGTTGAGGAGCTTCTTGTCAGATCTTTTGGCTCCCAAGTGATACTACCCGCCCTGATTAGGCGTGGACAATAAATGGTAGCAAGCATGGAAAACTTCAACTGAGGGTTCATCCTCATACTTATTCCTCCATAGGGAAACATAACCTAAGATGACCCTCCAAGAGTTTGGGGCTATATAAGTAGGAGCGAGGCCGAGATAGAGAGGATAGCTCGCACGGTCGGGTCAACATGAAGACGAAATGAAACTCTGAACATTTGGTCATAAAGAATAACTTCCCCCTCTTCCTGTCATAGACTCTCTTATCCTCGTCCGAAACTCTCAAGGTGACATTGGTCTTAATACCATAAATGTGTTTGAAGAAAAGGAGGTCGGTATCACGAACGGAAGACTGATATTGCTCAGCATGCGAATAGTTGAGTGGATCATCGGACTCAGAGTCCTCATCCAATTCATCCTCAGCTTCACCCTTAACTTCTGCCCCATCACCCTTGATGTCGATAATGGCATACGTCCTTTGGAACTCAACGTCTGACATCACAGATAAAAGAGCTACAGTCGATGGAATATTTTCCTTCGGGGTCAGCCCAACGAGATCTGGAAGGATCTCCATAAAAGTGTTATCTCGGCCGGATGCCTCAACTCGGATGGGCGATGAGGCCCGAGATGTGTTACCAGCCTCCCTAGGATGAGTAATAGAATACTGCATGGCTTCCTCGAAGGAGTCCCTATTATCGGCTTGGGTGGAGGACGAGCCGACCATTTTTTCTTGAGTGGGAAGAATTACTTTGAGAGGAATAGGAAAAATGGGTTGTCTCCAAACAGGGTCGGCTTGACGCCTGGCCTCGGCCTCGTCCTCTAGTCTGCGTATCTCTTGGAAGTACCTCTCCCTCAAGGCCGGGGATTGAAAAGCTAACTCGTATAGGGTCCTTAACATTCAGAGGATGAGGTAACACTTGAAAAAATAAATATGGGAAGCCACAAACAATTTTAGTATTGACCAAGTTTGACTTAAAGATCAAAAGGGGGAAACTTAGCCGTTTTGAGTACCAAGAATAACTTACAGCAAAGGGTATACAAAAGACCACCGGAGGAATTTCAGGACCCTAATGGAAATATAAATGGTGCAAGAAACAAGTGAAAGAAAATGCTACCCAAAGGCTAAACCTTCCTACAACCACCATGCAAAGTCCAAATGCGAGCTTCAAACAGCTAGGGAGAGCTGCCGGAGTGGGGTTTAAGTTCGCCGAAAAGTGTAAAGTATAAAAGTGACTCAAGAAACTATAAAAGCTTGAATAACAATGGTGGAAGAAGGTTACCTGGAGGAGAAATAGGAATGGAGAAGCATAAATAACCCTGGGACAATGCCTGAGAACACAGGTGTAAAGAGTTAATAGCTCTGGTTCAAAAAACGTGATGAAGGGGCAAGTTTAGTAAGAAGAAAGGTTTGAAATACAACACCTATTTATATACAAGGAATGCTTTGTGCACGCTTCATAAAAGGGTGCACAATTTCTTAAAAGCCTCATCATAATGTGCACAGAACCTTAGGCATCTATGCCGTCATTCGCACCTCGATTAGACACAACCCTATGGGAAGTGTAACAAATGTCAACTCAAGCGACCAATTCACCTGATGGTTAACACGTGTCCCCTCAATAGTCATCAGCAGAGACGTCCAGTACTATGAACCTTGCCCTTAGTCAACCCTTATCAGATGACCAAGAAGGAGAAGTCGCCACTCGGCCTGGGGAAGATAACTCGGCCTCGGCCCTCATCAGTCCCCTAGAATGGGGGTCTGCACTATATTAATGATTGAGTGTCCTCGGGCTCGGCTGACTCAATACCAATGAGTCTAGAATGAGACCAGCAGAAGAGACCAGCAGAAGAGACAAATATCCTTTCACGAGGGTTAAGGTCCCACGAATTCATGCTCGGCCATAAAGGTCGGTCGAAGTCCTCGGCCTAAGCCGTGCAGTCAATAGAGACAACTGGAAAAGCGCATAGTTTGGGAGGCACATGGAACAACTATGCGCGTGGGATGTAGGTCCTTCATGGATGAAACCATTGCAACTGAATCATTCCCCCATGTGAGGGAATATTTCATCATCCTCTACATGTGACAGTGACAGATGGAACAACCTTAATGGCTAGGAACATTCCACACCAGCTTGGGGGTACACTATCCCCCCAAGTCCTATATATACTCTTCATCTTCTCCATGAGAAGGGATCTCATTATTCATAACCCTAGCGGAACTCTGTCAAAATATACAGAAGAGAGAGGAAAGCTCGAGTGTTGTATCTATAGGCCATTAGTGCCATACTTATAGTGAAAACCACCATTCACACTGCACATTGGACGTAGGGTCCGGTCGAACCACTTATATTTGGTATCATCTTCTTCTTTGCCTCATCTCCTTCTATTTATACATTTATATCTTTTGTAAACCATTGTTGTCTAGTTTGAGCTTAAATACATCTTGACCCGGTGGTACCATTTTTAGTATCATCAGATGTGTAAGTGTGTGTGTATGTGTGAAGAGCGGAGTCATCATATCCACATCATGAAAAAGATGGGTATGAATCCTCCTAAAGAGATAAATTATGATCGAAATCCCAAAAGTGTAACTTCATTATGGAAAGAGTGAGTACGAGAAATGAGATCTCTAGAAAAAGAGTAAACTAACTAATCATGAGTAATATGACAAAAAAATATTTAATATGACCATAAATATGAGCGAAGCTCCAAAATTGTAACCTGATTATGGGAAAGTGTGTACATGTATGTGGGAATGCTAAAGGAAAAATAAATGTAAGAGAACTAAATACATGAGTAGAATATAATAACTACATGAGAGGGATTGTAAAATATGTAAATGAACTAAATGTGATAGGTAAAAATGGACTTGAATCCCTAGGATGCCAACATATCCAAAAATGGCATCAAAGTCCACGTAGTTTGCATAATGAGCAAGGTTGGGATCTAACTTATAATTCGAATCTAGGGTGTTTCTTTTGATTTATGAAAATAAGGTGAAATGTCGTGGAAGTGTGAAAATGTATGAGAACACTCTAAATTGGGAATTACAATTTAAACCCCCTTTTTGGGTTTTCGGTATATAAAAATAGACTTAAGGATATATATGATAATAAAAAGGTAGTATTAGTGCTAGAAATAGAATATTACAACTATAAATGGAAAGAAGACACTAAAATTTGCAAAATAACATTTATGAGAATAGTAAAATATAAAAGGATTTGGACCTTGAACACTTTTAAAATCTATTGTGAGCACTTGTTTACTGGTTTTTGGTGTATACGTGATGGTGGTGGAGTGGTGGTTAAAGGTGAGTTAGGGTAATGTATGGAAATGTCTAAGGTAATGTTGGAAAAATGATGTATGCTAAATTCAGAATAGATGTCGCACTGAAATAGAGGTCTTGTGCAAATGAGGTAATGTTTTCTTATATAAGAAAAACCTAAAGTGCATAAGGACAAGCCTACCTTCAGAGGTCTATCAGTTAGCAAGGCCCCTATCCTGTTTCCAAGAAGGCAGGCCAGACTTGCATGCTAAGAAACCCTACCTTTATGTAAGTGTGGACACCCCGATTTGCAATTAATGCGTGGGTTCTTTTTATCCCATTCATTAAGACACCCCTGACCCGAAATCCACAAAAAAACCTAAAAAAAACAGAGCAAAGATTTTGAGTGCCAAAGTACAAATACAAAAAAACCTTTCGGGGGGGGGGGGGTGAATTTAACCAAACTGTTAAAGATCCCCAAACTTTGAACCAAACGGTTAAAGGGGTTTAACCGAACGGTTATCCAACTCTGGTGATAATTACCAAATCTCTACTAATCTAACCCTAGACATACACGTGTCACACCACCTACATCCACCCTACATGTGGCACCTCGAATGACCGAATGGTCAAGGACAATGGATGACCAAATGGCCAAATAACCTCCACCAGACCTTATAAAAGGAGGTCCTCACCAACCTTAAAAACCACCCCCAAACCCAATATTGATTTGATTTTTTAACTTTCTCCGATCTCGTTATGAAAAGTCTCGACTGAAGTTCGTACTTTAGAGAAGTCAATTTCCCCCGAGGAAAGTTCGTACTTCCAAAAATTCGCTTCTCCCGAGTGAAGTTCATACTTCTAAAATTTTACTTCCTCTGAGAAATAGAGGCAAACCTATGTTCGCATCTCGCGGAAGTCGGCATTTCTAAACGAATTTCTTCCCGAGTAAACAAAGCTCTACCCAACTAGGCACCTCAGTACTGGAGACCGCACCTTTCAATATTTGGCTCATGCTAAAAGGGTAAATAAACTCCGAACAAATCTAGTGTCAAATACCCCATATATACTGTGATAAACTGTCCATATCTGTTTATCTCATTTAGCCCAACTCTAATTTAGGGGACCGGGTATGTACCTTAAAACGTTTTATTTTAAAGCCCAGTTTTTAAAGCAACACCTTTGTTTATTTAAATGACATGCTCATATGTTTAATAAATGCTAATCAAATTCCACGACTATATACAAACATGAAAATATACTTTTCAAAATATTCTCAGGAAAGTGTTAGTGAGTCGAGTCATTCCTAAACATTGCATAAGCCAAACTCCCAATTGGACTACTCCCACCGCTTCTCCGAGCGAACAAAGCACGTCTCAATGATGTCATCTAGAACATGTGTTTTCATATCAGTACGTGTTTTCATATCAAACTTGTCAAGCATCGGAATTCGATTAAAGTATTTTTAACATATAAACATATCAATCCAACAAAATGAAAAATTCTATATTAAGAACTAGGCTCTATAAATACCGTAATTTAATATAATGTATACCTGGTATCCCATCGCCTATACCTGTAAATATGTCCCATTTATCGATACTACGTTGGCTTTGATCCCAATTACCCTTGGGTATGTAGTTACTATATCGAGATCAAATCATGAAACCCAAGCCTTATAATACGTCTCCTGACGTATTATCTATTAGGGATGTCTCCATCTCTAGTCCAAACCCCCTTCTCTACACATCTAAGCTAGCCCAAAGGACAATACCTTCCTGTTCGTGATCACTCGAAGATCATAATATGATATATCTGTATCATTGATCTTCGAGCCCATTCACATTCTGAGCCGCCATCGAAGCTACCCTTTATCCTACATATAGCTTCTTCCCAACCTAAGCCAAGCCCTACACTTGTACACATATCACGTTAGAACACGTAAACAACTTAAGTATGTGGACTTTGATCTCATGGCTACACGAGTATGTAGGCACAATACCGAGTCCCTATCGTGAGCACAAGCCTCAACAGTATGTCTCATGTTCTTCATAGAGATACACCCATCTCTTATCTCTCCCCATTTGTTGATGCCTTATGACCCAAAAAATATATCAAAATTTCTCAAAATCGTGACCACTCTCGCACATTCATATGAACGTGCAAACATATATACTAGTTAAACAACCGAACTACGTAGGCTTTGATCTCATGGCTACATAAGTACGTAGGAGAAGTACTGAGTCCACCTCATGAGCACAAGACTTGACAATATGTCTCTCGATGTACTGTCCCCATGGAGATGCATCCATATCTTATCTCTTACATTTCTATCTCTCCTCACACCTCGAATGAGATATCAAACTATCTCAAGCCATGAATTCTTGAGGGGAGACACACACATAACCGTAACGGCCACCCGTTACCCAAGTCGAGCAACCTCGAACCCTTATATATTGATGATAATCCTTTACATGGATATAGAGTCATACACAAGCACTCTTGTGTACCCATACAAGTTTGAATTACGTTCTAACACCTCTTGCTCACACCAATTTTCATACCTAAGCATCTGTTTATATTTTAAGGTATTATAAAAAAAAGACCTCTACAAATATTTTAAATAAACTAAAAAATAATCACATAATGTTAAGAGCGATAATAAGATTATAGATAAGGAAGCATAAAGAACAAGTAAGGTGCCTAATACCTTCCCCCTCGTAACCAGATTCCCTAACCCTATAAAAAGAATCTCTGGGTAATTGCAGACTTAAACCTGCTTTAAGATTAGCTCGAAAGAGCTAACACGAACCTTTTGTTTGTGTAATATAAAACAAACTAGAGACTATGAACAATCGACAACCCCTCGCATGAAATACACTTAGTCTTAGGCCTAAAACCAGGGGTGTGCACCAAAAATTGGATATGGTGTAAAATAACTTCAAGGGGAAAATTACTGAGCCCATTGAATCGATATCCCACCTCAGGGTGATGCGGTGGACTGAGAGACAAGAAATTTCGTGTCCCCATTAACACAAGGTTTCCCCTAGTGCGCATCATCGATCGAGGCCTGCAACACCACAATTGAGACTCCACTGTGGAAAAATCAAGAGAACCGAACTCTCCTTATGCTTCCTCTCTACCATGCTTAATATCGTTCCCCCTCATGACTACCTTATGAAAATTTTAGAATTTTTTAATGGATTAGTTTTAGAGTCCAAACATATATGTGTTTAGGTCCCCATGTACATCATTCTATATTTATTTAAACATATAGGGACGCGTGAAGGACCTTGCAATAAAATAAACATCAAAGTATGTACGGATAAAGATTATATGTTTGCATCATGCACTACATAGTCTTGATTTTCATATTGTTTAAACCCTATACCCTTAAGGTCAAAACTGGTTAGTTGAAAGGCTGGTTGCCGATGAATATTCTCACTCTTTTGTTCCACCCTTCTGGTATATCGATCAATTTCTCTCTCGATCCCAAAGTCTCAGTGATAGGGAACGTTTGATATTTGTTCACTACAAGGGTATATTGAACAGTCTTTCAAAGTTATTTAGTATTATGGTAAATTATTTTCATACATACCTTAAAGGTTGTTCAGTCCAAGCAACCCAATATATCGTGATCCACGACAATGAAAAGCGATCCACCAATCACCGAGTCACATCGCCTTTTATATATTGAGAAAAAGATCTAGGAGCACACCCCAATGCACAAAAAGAATAGATACTCACGGGCCAATCATTTTGATAAATTATGTTAAAAAATTATCAAACGACAGAAGTCCGATAAAAAACCCCTCAGATTCTAGGATGAATGTCTTCTCATTTTTACATGGAAGATAAATAGTATGAATTTGTAAGTCATAACCAAAGTATAATTCCCTTACGTTGGATTCCACTCCCCACATAATAGAACACAATTTATTACTTCCTCGCTCCTCACATAACAAATGAGAGCTCACTCCATTTTATCCGAATCCAATGGGACTCTGTTAAGTTCTTCCCCTTTAAACATACTGCCAAATAAAAAAATATAAAAATAAAATACCATCCACATATGGTTAAATACATATAAAATACTTGCATCACAAAAAGTCATGCATATGTGAGTCCTTCTCCCCATAGTTAAGTAATACCCCGTAATTTTATGCTATATTAATTTGGGGATTTATTAAATTTAATGTGAGTTAATTATTTAATAAAAATCCAGAAATTAATTATGTTATAATAATTAACGTGACGAGAGTTAGTAATTATGGGAAATTTGTTGAATATTACTAATGAGCAAAGTAATATGTAATATTGGTTATATTGAGTGTCACGAGTGAATAAAATGACAATTTTGGAAATTTGAGTCGGGACGCGCCCGTGTCGCGTCGGGACTAAACTTTGATAAATAAAAGTGAATATTTTATAAGTCATTCGTATGGTCATTTTGAGTGTGCCAACGCGTTCGGAAGGGTCGAGATAGTCAGAAAAGTGTACCCGGGGGTTTAGTTTGGGTCTCGGGGGTTTTTTTAGACCTAAGTGGTACCCCGGGAGGGCATTTTGGACATTTCACATTTATGGGTAATTAAACCCACGAAAATCAGAAACCTATATCAGCCATTTAGGTTAGTCAGCTAGGGTTAGAAAACTCAAATACAAGTGACGGTCATAGGAGAGGGAAGAAGAAAGCTTCCAAGGCAATCCAAAGCCCCAAAAGTCATCCGTTTGCACCGCCACCACCACCAACGCGTAGATCGCGCAACGGGCTACGCAACCACACCAAAATCATCTGCATATCAGAATACCAAAAATCCCAGGCAAGTGTTTATCTTGCCTATTTCGTTGATGCATCTTTCATATTAGTGTAGGAATGATTATGATGAGTTTTATGGAAGAAAACCTAAGATTTGAGATAGGAATCGCATGTAGTTATGGTTTAAATGATAATTGTGGAAAGCCTTGCCATGTAGAGGAATTTACCCACGAAATTATGATGTTTATAAGAGGAAAATTCTGGAAAATATGGATTATAACCATGCTAATGAAATTTTAGGGTTCTTGAAGTTTTATATGAATTTGGGGCTTGTTAATCCATGTTTAATAGTAGAAATCTACATGCTTTACATAGGAAATGTGTAATATCATGTTAGGATGTTAGTAGTACAAATTTTGATACGTTTGGGATTGTAAAATATGGATTTGGTGTAAGTTAGAAGATGAAACCTGTAACTGAAATTCGGCAGATTTTGCAGACCTGCTTGATCGATCGATCGAGCCCAGAGCTTCGATCGATCGAGCCCCAGACCTCGATCGATCAACCCCTCCTGGCAGACTCATCCTTCCCCTTATTAATTAGTTTAAAGTCAATTTAATGTGAAATAATTCTTGGGCATCCTTAATAAAATGTTTTTGGGAGATATGGAGGACCAGTAGGACATATGAATAATTTTGGGATTCTTAATATGAGACGAGAATTGTACTTGTGGGATAATTACTTAAGGGTTGATGAATTTATGAATTAACGGGAGAGTTGCGTAAGAGAGTTACGTTGGAACATAGAAAGGACCCTTACTGAATTTTATACTTGGGAGGATAGAGTCCATACATGTTACGTATTCAGATGAGAAAACCCTTCGAGTTAAAGTTAGAAACGAACTCTTATACGAAATACTAATAATGTGAAAATTAAGGATAAATGTTGTAATTATGGGTGATGAGAGGAACCTATATTAATATGATAAAAGTGGTATATTTATATGATTGTGTATGCATATATTATATACATGTGAAAACCATGCCCGCGCTACTTGCTATCCCTGAGGTTTCCGCGGTGGGACAGTCTTATCTCGATGGGACCTTTATGGGGGATATCGACTTGTACCCTAGAAGATAGATATACTTGGTACAGGCTATCGAATCGATAGTTCAGACGGTCCTAAGAGGCGTGGGGTATGTACTGACCTCTTAGAGACTTGGAATCTATGCTTCGCCTCATTATTATTTTTATGTATATGTTGATACAGTTCGAGAGTGATTCCGAACTTGTATTTCCCTTAGTGTGAGCGATACGGGGATTGGATAGCAGAGTATGCCCGCACCATAGTTTTATTTGGGGTGCTGTTATAATATATATATTATACGAGTAGTTAATATATATATGAAATTATGAAATTTGGTACTACCTATTGTGTTACGGTAAGTAAGACTGATAAAATGTCATAAATTGGAAATACTTGTTTGAAAAGTATAATATAACACTGGGAGGCTTTGTTAATAATTAAAGTAAAAATGAGAGCATTGTTATTAAGTGAAATCCTCCTTTTTAAACATTTACATGGTTCAGTTCTGAAATCTTACGAGTAATCTAAGATAAGTTAAATCATTGGGAAGATTAGTGCTATAAATGATAAGACAAACCGTTGGGAAGGTTAGTGCGATAGGTGTGCACATTAGAAGAGAGGTGAGAATTTCTCAAGAGAGTGTCGCACTAATATATTGTTGCATTAGCCTGTATCAATTTAAATACTTGCTAAACGTATTTTAAATCAAACACACTATCGGGCTCTGACCCGTTTCTTTTTCTCTTTCTCTCTTTTGTATATATATGTATGTATTACAGGTGCCCAGCCACAGGGGCGTCTTGCTTAGGATCCCTTGAAAGGAACGTGCTACAGCTTAGGTGGGAGTTGCAGGCCACTTGCATAGACGACTTCGTTTACTTGATTCCACATCTATCATACTCATTTATTGGGCATGTGTCGCCCTTTCCACTATTTATCTGTTTTATTGGGACATTTGTATTTCAGTTATTTCTAGTACGGTTACTATGGGATTTATTTCAGTATGGATGTTTTACTTTAGGTTTTAAATGTTGGGATTTTGAATGTTGTATGTTTCAATTAATTGGATTATGTTCCAGGATAATTGTTGTATGATTCTTACTTATTGAAACTGTGGTTAATAATTAATTAAATAAGTTTTTCTTTAAAAATACAATTTGGTTAGAAAGGTTAAAAATGGTTTTGACACTTAGCTTAATTAATTAGGGTGTTGTTGATGTAAAAAATTAGATCGTTCTAATTATTCAATCACAGATAAATAAAATGAGACAAAGATTTTTAAAGTGGTTCAGCCTTATAAGAATGGCCTACGTCGACTGTTATGTTATTGCTGAGTGTTTGGGAATTCTCGATTACAAGTTCTATCAAGAAATTCCGGTCCCCTTGAATGAGGGTGATACAAGGTATTTATAGCCCTTAGGCTGTACATGAAAAGGTTGATACATTAAATGATATACATATGAAATGGTAATACATTTAATGCAGCGTGTGCGTCAAGATGATAAACATTCAATGAATAATTGAACTGTTGATTATCTGGCAGTTTATGCTACGGCTGAGATGCAGCTCGGACCGCCTTAGTTCCTCGGAGCGCTAGAGCACCTCGGAGCGCTAGAGTACCTCGGAGTGCTAGAGTACCTCGGAGTGCTGAAGCTCCTCGGTGTATCCTCGTTGCTCGGAGAGAACATGAGTTGGTCGGGGAAATGAACTTCCTCATTGTTATTGTGCCACGTAGATTTGACAAATGTCTTCGTATTATTCGCCCACATCAGCATATTAATTTTGGTATCAACAGAAGCCCCCAATGTTTCATATTTAGAACTTTGAGGAGTATGGAACATTCTTTCTCGGTATATGGCAATATTAAATGACCTTCCTGGGTTTTAGGAGCATCGTATTTGAATTTATTTCCAAATTCATAGAATCCGCCTTTTTTCGAATTTTTACGAGCGCTTCGATCTTTGTGCCCTTTTTGTCCTTTTAGCCGCCGGAAGTTTGATAGTTTCTTTTTGTAATCATTTCCTTCGCAGCTTCCCAAGGTAAAGTATTTAAACTTCTTAGGTAACCATACCGTCGTCTACCTTTTCCAATTTTCTGCATTCAAGCTTTTCGAATTCTCCAGTCTTTCTTTCTCTTGTGCGTTCATCCTTGTTTTCGTTCGTTGTCAACAGACCTCCTTTCTTCCTGTAAGATCTTCTTCCTTCTTCTTTTATTCACCATGGTTTATATTATTGAATCTATTGAAAAATTCCGTTCTGATTATTCCATTCCGTCTTGGGTAACTCTGGAAAATCTTCCTGAGCCCTTTGATTATTTTCGTTTGGCTGAGGGACATTGGTTCCCCAGCCTTTTTATTGCTGAGTGCGGATTTTCTTTTCCACCCAACTCCTTATGCTTAGAATTCTGCCAACATTTCGATGTTGTTCCTGGAGTTTGCATCAGAAGGTCGCAGACGAGCATATCAGGTCTGCCTCATATTTGTTGCAGTATAGGAGCTATACGACTTCTTATACTGCTCGTCCTGTTGTCAGCACCAGTGATCCAGTGCAAATTCCTGAGGACTCTGATCCAGAATCTCATATTCCTTTGAGCCAGAAAATGGGCAGGAAAAGAGCTCCCCCTGCTCTATTTGATGACACTACTTCTGCTGCTGAAACCAAGAAAAGCAAAGTTGATGTCCCAGAAGGGACTAAGAAGGTGGATGTTGCACCTTCCAAAGCTGCCGAGAAGCCCCCAGTGGCTCCGAGCAAAAAGGTTGCTCCTGTGGAGATGACTGCTATCTCTCCGACCAAGAGCTCTTCCTTGGTTGAAACTGCTGAAGTCCCTTTGAGGAGATTGAGGAAATCGTCCTCGGTCAATGTGGCTGAAACTGCCAATCTGACTGAAACCATCTCTTCTCTACCAGCTGGTGGTGTTGGTGTTCCAACCATCATTCCTCCGAGCTCTGCCATGAGCTCGGTTAAAACTTGGATCATACCCGAGGTCCAAGGAATTGATGAAAAGATTTCTAGGGATATGCTGACATCCCTAGCTACTCGTCACCTTGCTTCAGTAAATTTCTCACACTCTAAATTTCCTTTCTTTCTTTGAATACTTGTATTTTTGTACTGACCTGTTACTTTTTCCTTTGTTTAGCTGGTGAATTGTTTTAACAATATCATGAAGAAAGACGAAGCTATTAAAGCTTCCAGCTCCTCGTCAGGTGTCGAGGATGCTCTGCTGGGTTTAACCCAATCTTTGAAGGATTCTCGTCAGCAGTATAATGAGGACAAAGCTGAATGGGAGAAAAAGTTGTCTATAGTTGAGGCCGAGAAGGTGAGGTTGGCTGAGACCTCCAAGAGTTTGGAGGATAAGGTGAAAAGTTTAGAGGTCGAGCATCAGAAATATGACGACAAGCTCAAGAACTTTGGAGAGCTTGAAGATAAGCTGAAAAAGGCAGAGGAAGAGTTGTCCGCCCTGCAAGATATCAAGGGCCAGAAGGAAGAATTGGATGTGAAGCTCTCCTCGGAGAAACTGAAAAGAAAGCTCGCAGTTAAAAAATCCTTCAGCGCTGGCTGGGATAAAGGATGGGACAAGGGGATTGCTGTGATGACATCCCAAGTTCAATACGGGAAGTTGAAATACTTTTGAGATGGCTGGGTAGCTGCCCTGCAGGAATTGAAGATCAAAGAAGACTCTGGGCTATTCCAGCTACACCTCCCTGGTCCTCCCCCACCAATTGTGGAAGAAGAAGAAGATGAGCCTATCTCTGATGAATCTTCCATGGCTATAGGTGATCAAGTCCCTGCCTCTCTTCCTTCTGCCAACGAGGACATTTCTTCCATTCCTCATCCTCCTGAGAAAATTTCAACTCCTGCTGATCAGGCTGCTGTTACCACCGAGCAACCAAGCTCCTCGTCCCAGCCTCCCGAGAAAGTCTTGGGAGACAAGGAAAAGGTGTGAAGTTGTTCGGTATCATTTCTATCTTTTATTATTTGTAATCAAACAATGTAATCCTTTTGTGATCTAATAAAATACATTTTTGTTCATCTCTGTTGTTGATGATTTGTTTTTGTTGATTGTTGTCTTCTTCTCATCCTTAGTTTGTGACTAGAATGGAACTGATATCTGCACATGATACAAAGCTAATGCAGCAATGTCATGAGTATTATAAAGCTGGTCATACAAATTTGAGTGTATCAGAAATTGCTGACATCCTTGGCCATGATGCCTCAGAACAAGCAATTGAGGCTTATCGGTACTTGAAGGATTTACTCGACCGAGCTGTGGCCAACAGTGTGGCCTACTATGAATTGATCGAGGAACTTCATTGTACCTTAGAAGATCTACAACATCAACATAATGAATCAACTGCTTTGCTGCACAAGGAATATGAAAATAGATATCAACAGCTTTCTTCTGAGACAGGCCATAAAAAGATCCTTGCTGGATATGATGTTAGGGAAAGAACTCTAAAAGGTGAAGTTGAGGCCTGCAGGCAGATTGCTGAGTTGCTGGAATAAGAGAACAATAATTTGCAGAAAAAACTGGCACAGTATGAATCTGCAGCGTCATCTTCCACTGCTTTAGTACAAATTACCGATGAAGGTTTCTCGTTCTTAGAGGTTGAGAATGCCAAATTAAGGCAAGAGTTGGATGCTCTGAGAAGATCTGGTATTTCCACTACTGCTCGCGGACGAGGAAGAGGATCTCGTGGGCGAGGAAGAGCTGTTCAAAATGTTGTCGAGGAGCAAAATTCTCCACCTACTCGGAGTCGATCAAGAGTTCTCAGCCGTAATGTTGAAGAATCTCGTACTCTGTCAACATTGGAAACTCAAGCATACCAATTGAACGCCAAAGATCGGGCTTTATCTGAAATGTCCAAGAAAAATCTATCTTTGGAAGATCAACTTACTGCAACGAAGTCTGCTTTGAATGATAAAGATGTTTTTGCCAGGAACCTTCACGAACAATTGGATAGATTAACCTTCCAATTCCATAAACAACCCAGGGAATTTTGGATGGCAGGATACAATGAAGCCCTTGTTCATTTAGATGATCGTATTGAACATGCCAATAATGAAGGTTATAAGCAGGGATGGTTGAATGCCCTGGGTGTACTAAAATTGGAGCAAGGGCATTTTTTATGGGATTATCATGCTCCAGGGTTACTAGACTTTCCTGTGCCACCTTTCAAATTGGACATGGAATGGATCCCAGCTCGTTTCATTCCTCGGAGTTTAATTTCAAAATACCTTGGCGACTATAGTCTTCATTCTCAAACTGAATTATCTCGTCCCGAGCATCTCTTGGATACACCTTCTGTGATGAACGTCAGAATGCTCAGAGATATTAATTTCATCAATTCTCCTCTTTGCCTGGAGGACCCTCCTGCCGGCGAGGAACCTGTTTCAAAAGCTAAAGGAAAGAAACCAATAGAATAGGTTTTTCAATGTAATAATTAGCACATATATGTAGCTTGTAATATATTTTGACCTTAATGAAAGAATTTCATTTTCTGTTTGCAAATTTGTATTGCGATTGTCTCGTGTTTATCAAACATTTTTACATTTGTGCATATGTATCTGTTAAAAAGATAACAATATGGTGCTGTTCATCAACCAACTTAGTAATCAAAATTACAAGTATCAATGTTGCTCAATCACTTAATAATAAAGTAATGAGTATAAAATGTTTAAAATGTTTCCAACCAACCAAGGTTGTTAAATTGTGTTTTTCGACCAACTACAGTTGATGGGTTTTTATCCCCGACCAACCATACTTGGTAAACTTTTTCATAAAATGTGTCCGACCAACCATGGTCGATAATTTATCCTCGTCGACCAAGTATAGTTGATCACCGACCAACTATACTTGGTTCAGTTTGGAATTCTTTGTATTTTCTGGAATGATTTTACCTTCCGACCAACTTGTTGGCATATTTTGTTTTCAAACCAACCGAGATTGGTTTTTTTAAGAATGTTGTTCTTGCCCTTTTACCAACCGGAGTTGGTCATGGGTTCGAACTATCAGGTTCTTTCGAACTATCTGGTTCTTTCGAACTATCTGTCCACTAGTTATCTTACCAACCTTAGTTGGTCACGCTAGTGTACGCCTCCTAACCAAAGGAGTATATTTTTTGGTTCTTTCGAACTATGTGTCCACTAGTTATCTTACCAACCTTAGTTGGTCACGCTAGTGTACGCCTCCTAACCAAAGGAGTATATTTTTGGTTCTTTCGAACTATCTGTCCACTAGTTATCTTACCAACCTTAGTTGGTCACGCTAGTGTACGCCTCCTAACCAAAGGAGTATATTTTTTGGTCTCGCCCTTTTACCAACCGGAGTTGGTCGTGGGTTTGAACTATCATCTTCTTTTTGCCAGCGTAGTGTACAACACTAGTATTCCCCGAAAAACTTTCAAACAAAGGAGAGGAAAATGGTGAAAACATCATCGTTTTATTCGTATTGATGGAACCGTTGTACATTTTACATCATTGATAATACTTGCGAAGGTGTTCAGCATTCCAAGCATTCTTGAATTCTTCTCCTTCTAGAGTTACTATTCGGTAAGTTCCTGGTCGAACAACTTCTGTAACTCGGTAAGGCCCATGCCAGTTTGCCTCCAATTTATTGTGTTTCTGAATTACTTTCTTTAGCACATAATCTCCTTCCTTTAAATCGCATTTCCTCACCCTTTTGTTGTAGAAAAGAGCTGTTCGTTGTTGATAAGCAGCATTCCTAATAGCTACCTCTTCTCTGACCTCCTCGAGCATATCCAAATCCAGTCTTCTCATCAAGTCACTGACAGGAGAATTGAAATTCAGTACTCTATGCGTTGGAAGACCCAACTCGGCAGGTATTACAGCCTCACTTCCAAATGCCAGCATATATGGTGATTCTCCAGTCGCTGCTCGGGGAGTTATTCGGTAAGCCCACAATACTGATTGTAGCTCGTTAATGCAGTTAGCTTTAGCTTCACTTAGCCTTTTCTTCAAACCATTTAGCAGTGTTCTATTCGTCACTTCAGTCTGTCCATTGCTTTGAGGATGGCCTGGTGCTGAATGAACCTTCAAAATGTTCGACTGATGACAATAGGCAGCAAATTCCTCGTTATCAAATTGGGTTCCATGGTCTGTGATGAAGGCATGAGGGAGACCATATCGACAGATGATATTCTTCCAAACAAACTGGTATACCTTCTCGTATGTCATATCAATAAGCGGCTCAGCTTCTACCCACTTAGTAAAATAGTCCACTGTAACGACGAGGTACTTGAATCTTCCTCGGGTGATCGGCAGTGGTCCAACCAAATCAATTCCCCACATGGAAAATGGCCAAGGGGAAGTTATTGGTGTCAACAATGCTTGTGGAGTTCGTCGGATAGAGGAAAAACGTTGGCACTTGTCACATTTCTTAGCATAGGCTATACAATCAGCCCTCATCGTCGGCCAATAGTATCCTTGAGTCATTACCCTTTGTAAACGTGTTCGACCTGCTACATGAGCTCCACAAGACCCTTCATGGATTTCTTCAATCAATTCTTTCACCTCGGAGGGATGTACACATCTCTGAAAACCTACCATAATTCCTCGTCTATATAAAATACCATTAGTTAATACATACCGAGCAGCTTTATACTTCAATTTTTTGGCAGTGAGCTTATCCTCTGGAAATTCTCCCTCTTCAATATATACCCTGATGGGATCCATCCAAGATGGTCCTAAATCAAGGGTAATAACATTCATCGTTAGGTTTTCATCTATGCTCCGACTTTCCAGTACTTCAATTGGTATCGTTCTTCGCAGCTCGGTACGAGTAGCTGATGCTAGTCGGGCCAGTGCGTCTGCTTGTACATTCTCCATCCTCGGTATTCTCACTAATTGAATGGCATCAAATTCTATCAGTAACTCCATCACCTTTGCATGATACTTCGCCATTAAATCTCCTTTAACTGCATATGTTCCTGTCATCTGATTTACAATTAATTGAGAATCACTGAATACAATTACTTGCCGTGCTTCCATAACTTTTGCTAAGTTTAAACCTGCTATCATGGCCTCATACTCAGCCTCATTATTAGAGGCTTTGAATTGGAATCGTAAAGCATATTCCATGTCAATCTCGTCTGGGGTGTTCAAAACAATTCCTACCCCGCAACTTGCTGTGCAAGATGAGCCATCTACATATAATCTCCATATGGGCAACCCGTCTTCAAATTCCTTATCTGACAGGGTTCCTCGGTGAAATATTTGTTGCTTCTTTTCATCCTCCCCTGACACTTTTCGCTCCTCGTCGACCATCTCTTCTCGCTCTTTTACCAACCAGAACTGGTCTGGATTTATGTCTGTTCATCCTGTAACATCCACAGGTTGGTCAGCGAGCATCTTTTGCTCCTCGGGGGTATCAGGGTATGTAAACTCTGCTATAAAATCTGCTACAGCTTGCCCTTTTAATGATGATCTGGGTTCATACACAATATCATATTCACCGAGTTCTATTGCCCAATACATCAGTCTTCCTGATTTTTTCTGGCTTGTGAAGGGCTTGTCTCAATGGCATGTCGGTATATACGATGATTGTATGGGCCTGGAAATATGGCCTCATTCTTCTACTTGCTTCAATTAATGCCAATGCCAATTTTTCTAGCTTTGGGTATCTGATTTCTGCACCTCGAAAAGCCTTACTTGTGTAATAGATGGGTTTCTGAACTCCATTCTCCAATCTAATCAACGCTGAGCTAACTACATTCTCTGATACCGCCAGATACAAGTACAACTTATCTCCTGTTATTGGCCTGGACAACAATGGAGGTGCTCCCAAATATTTCTTCAAGTCTTGAAAGGCCTTTTCACATTCATCAGTCCATTCAAAAGTTTTTCGAAGTGTTTTGAAGAATGGGAGGCATTTATCAGTTGCTCGGGACACAAATCTATTGAGCGCCGCAACTCGTCCTGTAAGACTCTGTACTTCTTTCTTCGTCGTTGGGGATCGCAGCCCTAAAAGATCTTTGATCTTTTTTGGATTTGCCTCAATACCTCGTTGGTTGACGATGTATCCGAGGAACATTCCTTCTCGTACTCCAAAGGTGCACTTCGTCGGGTTGAGCTTCATTTGGTATTTATCTAGTTGATCAAAGGTCTGACCTAAGTCAACTAGATGATCAGCAGCTTTCTTGCTCTTTGTTAGCATATCGTCGACATAGACTTCCATGTTGCAACTGATTTGTTCGGAAAAAACCTTGTTCATCAGCCGCTGATATGTTGCACCTGCATTTTTTAAACCAAAAGGCATGACATTATAACAATAAGTTCCCCTTGGGGTAATAAAAGAAGTACTTTCCCTGTCTTCAGGTTTCATTTTGATCTGGTTGTAGCCAGAATATGCATCCATGAAGCTGAGCAGCTCATGTCCCGAAGTAGCATCCACTAGCTGGTCTATTCTGGGCAATGTAAAATGATCTTTCGGGCATGCTTTGTTGAGATCAGTGAAATCAACACACATTCTCCATTTATTATTCTTCTTCTTTACCATCACCACATTTGCTAACCAGTCTGGATATTTCACATCTTCAATGAATTGGGCTTTCTGGAGCTTCTCGACCTCCTCTTGTATGGCCTGATTCTTCTCGGGACTAAACACTCTTCTTCTCTGCTTCACAGGCTTGATCTCCTTATTCACATTGAGTTCATGACATAAGAAGTTTGGATCTATTCCTGGCATGTCTTCGTGACTCCATGCAAAAGTATTCTTCCTATTTCTCAAGAAAGTTATCAACTCTTGTTTTATTGAAGCATCCAACGACGAACCTATCTGGGTTACTCGTTCAGGGTGCTCCTCGTCCAAAATAACATTTTCTGTAGATTCTACCACCTGTCCTTTTACAAGTTGGGATTCATCCCTGGGATCAAGAGTTTCAATTTCTGTACCTTCCTCCACCTGGTAGGTAGTAGTCTTTTTCCTTGATTCCTCAAGCTCTTCTTGCTCGGCAGATGAATAATAGCATTCCCGAGCTATTTTTTGATCACCTTTCACAACTCCTACTCCGAAGTTTGTTGGGAATTTTAAGCATTGATGCAGTGTAGATGGAACTGCTTCGAACTTCTTCAAACCAACTCTTCCCATGATGATGTTGTAGGCTGACTGCACATTCTTGTCCATCACAAAGAAGCATATTCTTTCTGTTCGACAAGCAGGCCAAATTCCAATGAATATGTCCAACTTGATCGTCCCAAGTGGAAAAACTTTCTCCCCAGCAAAACCCAGAAGGGGTTTGTGATAAGGTTCCAATTGAGATAATTTCAAATTCAAGCTATCAAAACATGAATAGTACATGATGTCTTCCGAACTACCATTGTCCACCAACACCCTTGAAATCACCACATCTTTCATCCTCATTTTGATCACCAAAGGATCGTCGTGAGGGTAAAGAACACCTGCCAAATCATTTTTTGAAAAACCAATAACTAGCTTCTCTTTATTTACCTTCTTCGGACGATCATCCTCGGCAAGATTTATTCGTTGAATATATGAGCAGGCTTGAGCCTCTCCGAGATAGGCCTTTCTTTCTGCAGTAAGGTCTCCCCCTCCAGCATCTCCTCCTGTAATAACATTACAGTCAAATGACCCAAAACGTATGGAAAATACCTCTCGTTCAGGCTGCCTTGGCTTCTTTGGAAGATCGGGGTCTTCATCTGGATCATCTTCATGATTTCTTTTCTTTTTCTCCTCCGTCCGACGAGGAGATCTGGAACGATCTCTAGTTCTATCATCATTCTTCCTTTCACCTCTGCGATCTACATACTTTGACAACTTTCCTCTTCGGATGAGCATTTCAATCTCGTTCTGAAGGGCTATGTAATTTTTGGTCGTATGGCCATGATCTGTATGGAACTCGCAATATTTGGCCCTATTCCTCAGGTCAGGATTGGTCCTCAGTTTATCTGGCCACTTGATTTCTTCGTTATTCTTGATTTCTTCCAAAACATGATTAATACCCATTTTCAATGGAGTATAATTATCACATTTCTTCAGGACTTCCCATGACGTCTTATTATTCTTGGAGTGCTTGTCACCACCATTACCTTTTTGCTCTTTCTTCTTAGATTTGTCAACCTCCACCTTGGTTTCTTTATCCATATTCTTCTTCGCAGCCATAGCCTCCTCGGCATTCATGATTTTGGCCGCTTTTGCCATCAAATCCGACATAGTTTTAGGTGGATCTTTGGCCAAAGTGTAGTATAACTTGTTAGGCAGCAATCCACTCATCAAAGCAGTGATCGCTGTCTTTTCTTCGTAATCTATGACTTCCAACTTCTCGTTATTGAAACGAGTTATGTAATCTCTAGTACTCTCACCTGATTTTTGTCTAACACTTAACAAGTGTGCTACTCGCTTTACCGGCTTTGCCCCCAAACAGAAATTGCCAATGAACAACTCGGCTAACTGAATAAAAGTCGAAATCTTACCCCGAGGAAGATTGTTGTACCATATCTGTGCAGATCCGGTAAGAGTTCCCGAGAATGATCTACACCTCATCACGTCGGGGACAGCATATATGTCGGCAGCAACTTGGTATTGTTCTATATGAAGAATAGGATCTGTCTTTCCATCATACTTAGGGGTCACTACAGGTGCTTTGAATTTTGATGGTGTAGGAAAATTCACAATGGCCTGCACAAAAGGTGTCCCTTGAACAAAAGTTCTCTGTAAGGGATTCCTTTCTTTAGCCATTTCTCCAAGTCTATCCTCCAATCGCTGAATGGAACCTTTCCATGCTTCATTTCCTTCCTCGGGCCGCTTAGTCCGAGCAATTGATTGTTCTGACGTAGCTTCCTGAGATCTATCTCGACGAGTAGCTGGTCGTGATTGTGCTGATCCTTCTCTCAAACCTGATGGTGGTCGAAAGCTTCTCGATGGGGCTCTGGGTGGACTCATATTTCTCCTTGGTCCTAACCGACTGAAAGGAGACACCCTGCTTAATCTTTCCAGGGCGCTAGTTCTCTCCGGAGAGAGGGTGATATGTTGATCTGTATCCGTAGCCCGTATCGATGAAGTTCGCCCAGGTTGATAAGAAAAATCATTAGATTCTTCATTACGATATGACCCAGTATGCCTAGATCGTGATTGCCCACGATCATTCCTTTGCCTTCAATGGGTAGGTGCACCGCCGTGAAGAGTTTGAATGAGTTGCCTCATTGTTTCTTACATGGCGGTTTGTCCTTCAGCCAGATTCGTCATAATTCCAGCCAGATCTGGAGGTGCAGATGGATTTGGAGGATTTCTAGCATTTCCAGCATTTCGATTACTGGATTCTGGATTATCTGCCATTGATGATAAATGATTTTTGGTGAAAAACGATAGCAACAGTCGTTTCCCACAGACGGCGCCAATCTGTTGATGTAAAAAATTAGATCGTTCTAATTATTCAATCACAGATAAATAAAATGAGACAAAGATTTTTAAAGTGGTTCAGCCTTATAAGAATGGCCTACGTCCACTGTTATGTTATTGCTGAGTGTTTGGGAATTCTCAATTACAAGTTCTATCAAGAAATTCCGGTCCCCTTGAATGAGGGTGATACAAGGTATTTATAGCCCTTAGGCTGTACATGAAAAGGTTGATACATTAAATGATATACATATGAAATGGTAATACATTTAATGCAGCGTGTGCGTCAAGATGATAAACATTCAATGAATAATTGAACTGTTGATTATCTGGCAGTTTATGCTACGGCCGAGATGCAGCTCGGACCGCCTTAGTTCCTCGGAGCGCTAGAGCACCTCGGAGCGCTAGAGTACCTCGGAGTGCTAGAGTACCTCGGAGTGCTGAAGCTCCTCGGTGTATCCTCGTTGCTCGGAGAGAACATGAGTTGGTCGGGGAAATGAACTTCCTCATTGTTATTGTGCCACGTAGATTTGACAAATGTCTTCGTATTATTCTCCCACATCAGCATATTAATTTTGGTATCAACAGGTGTTAATTTGGAAAAGTTTATTTTTACGTCAGTGATGCTAAGAATGAACCAACTGTTCACCTTGATTTTAATTTAATAAAGGAGTGATCGCTCGGTATTTAATTAGGCGGGGTGTCACAAGTTATTGTCCTTCTGTCAGTTCTTTTGTCTACCAAAAACATGAAAAAATGTTCCCTGAATTTTTCTATAGTTATCATTTTTTGGGGGGATTAATAATAAAGGATAGCTAATAGAAATTCTAAGATCTCAAGTAATAACAACCTAACTTGTACAACTTAATAACCCCTATAGCCAAAGTCGGAAGATCCCAAAGATTATTAAAAATAAGATCAGATTGAGAATTCGAGCCAAATTTTGCGAGAGTGTCAGCCACCATGTTTGATTCCCTGAAGCAGTGAGTGAGGGAGAAGTTTAGATTGCTAAGACCGGTTCTAATGTCTTTAACATAGTTAATGAGATTCCAAGGAGGTTTCCAGTTATGAGAAATCAAGTTCACCACATATGAGGAGTCTGATTCAATCTGCATATCTTTTATCCCAAATTCCAAGCATAGTTTAAGGCCCATCGATAGACTTTCAATTTCCACGGCCGAATTTGAGGCTATACCTTCATTACATGCAAAAGAAAATATTAAATCACCTTTTTTTGTTGCGCAATATACCCCCTGAACAACTTTGTCCTGGATTTCCTATTAAGGCACCATCAATATTCAATTTGAAACTATAGGAAGAAAGAGGAATCCATTTAATAGGAGAGGGCAACCTGTAGTTCCTTTGAATGGAAATATTGAAAGTTTTTAAAATACCACTATCAAAACTTGAACAACTAGATTTGAAAGAGGTTTCTTTACAAATACTAGTTATCAAGATAATGGAGTGGTATATCACTGCTTTTTCATCAAATTATGAATTTTCAAAGAATGATTGGTTTCTAGATTTCCAAATTTCCCAACATACTATGTTAGGAATGCATTTGCCAAGAAACTTTGCATAGTTCTAAGGACCGCTTTAGTCCACCAACTATGAAGCATGGTAGAAAAGGATGAAAAAGACATGTTTATTCCCATGAGATTGGAAAAGAAATTCCAAATAGGGGTGATTTTAGGATAATGAAGGAACAAGTGGTCAAAAGATTCAATATCTTTTTTCCAGGCCTGACATCTCGAACAAAGTCTGATTCCTAGAGATTGAATGGGAACCTCAATAGGCAAACAGTTAAGAAGAATTTTCCAGAGGTTGATTGAACATTTTTTTAGAATGAGAGGGTCCCAAATGAAGGTTTGGATAGGGGAGAGAGGGACATGATTTTTGGAGAGGGCATAGTCAAAAGCTAAAGAGAAATCTCCAGAAGAGTTTGGGGTCCAGTACCATGAATCTTCAAGAAGCACCATATTAGCTAGACATAAATCTTTGACTTTCATCAAATTTTTCCAAGTGTGAGAAGCCCCAATAGATTGGATACTACTATTTTTATATCTGTTCGACATGTAAGAAGCCCAAAGAGAATCTTCTGTTTTCATTTTCTAGTAAAGCTACATAGCTGATGCTTTTGAGAGGCTAAAAAGATCAACCATTCCCAGACCACTTTCTTTAAAATCTCTACAGATGATATCCCATTTCACCCATTGATGTTTCCAACCTTCTACTTCACTTCCACCCCAAAAGAACTTGTTGAAGATTCTATGAATTTTGATAAGGACTGCCTTGGGAGGAGAGATAGGGGACAACAAATATGAAGGAATAGAAGAAAAAACATGCTTTAAAAGAATCATTTTACCTCCAGAAGAAAGAGTTTTTGAATGCCATCCAGAAATTTTAGATCTCAACACAGAAATGAGGCTGTCATAATACTTGATTTTGTTTCTTCCCTTGAAAAGAGGACAACCCAAATATTTGAGAGGCAAGTCTTTATAAGATAAACCTGATAAGAGAGCCACTTTTGATCTAAATGCAGGTCTACAATTTGAAGCCATTGTGAAGCTACTTTTACTATTGTTGATCAATTGCCCTGATAAGCAGCAATAGTAGTGGAAGAAATTCTTAAGGTTTGTTATGCTTCTTTTGTCTCCTCTATTGAAAATAGTGATGTCATCAGCAAAAGACAAGTGAGAAATCAATAGAGAACCACTTTGATGGTAATAAGGAGAAATGGTTCCCGAATTCATTAAGTTATTGAGGCCTCTACTCAAAAAATCAGCAGGAAGGATAAATAGGCTAGGGGACAAAGGGTCCCCTTGTCTCAAACCTCTAGAAGACTTGAAAAAACTACAAGATTGGCCATTTATTAACACAGAGAACCAATTATTGGAAATACTCCTCCAAATAAGGTCAATCCACCTCTCTCCAAAGCCAAAAGCTCTAAGTACTTGCAGCAAGAATCCCCAGTGAACCCTATCACATGCCTTCTCCATATCAAATTTGAATATGACATTTCCTCCATGACATTTTCCCCCAAATTATGCACCATCTCTTTTGCAAGAATCACATTTTCTTGAATAGCTCTGCCTTTAATAAAATCACTTTCGTTAGAAGAGATGATAGATGGTAGCACTGAGGAGATTCTAGAGGCCAGAATCTTGGTGATAATCTTGAAAGAAAAATTGCATAAGATAATTGGCCTTAAATCCCCACATTTCTTTGGAAACTTCACTTTAGGAACTAGCACAATTGATGTACTAGTCCAACTGACAGGAAGATCAAACCCTGCAAAAAAAGAGTTAATAACACAAGTCAAATCATATTTTATAATTGACCAGCAAGACTTGTAGAAATAACCTCCGAATCCATGTAGCCCTGGAGCAGAGTGGTCATTTAAGTCTTTAATAGCTACTTCTTCAACTTCATTGGTAAAAGCCTCAAGGTATTCATTGATATCATTGGTTATCAGAGAAGGAATGGTATCACTGACATCTGGCAACGGGATAAATGGATCTGCTGTAAGCTGAGATGTGTAAAACTCCAAGATGTGCTTCTTAATAACTTCGGGATCTTCAAGGGTAGCACCAGCTTCATCTTTTAAGGAATGAATATGTAACTTCTGATTTTTAGCCTTCACAAAATTATGAAAGAACTTTGTGTTAGCATCACTATGATGAATCCAATTATTTGAAGCTTTTTATCTCCAGAAATCTTCTTCACTTTTTTGGGCATGTATTAAGTCTTCTCTCCCCTTATTTAAGGCCATTCTATTGTCTTCATTACTATTTAACTCATAGTTGAGATCCAATTACAGGATTTCATCTTCTATGTTTTTTACTGTTTGAAACACATCCCTATAGGTCACTTTATTCCAATTCTTAAGAACCCCCTTTAATCTTTGAAGTTTCTTACCAAAGTTTTTTAATGTTGATTCCTGCATGTCTTCTTCCCATGATTTCTGGACAAGATCTAGAAATTGAGGGTGATTACACCACATTTGTTGGAACTTGAACGGTTTAAGAATAGAATCTTGAGACGTATTAATAGAGAGAAGTAAAGGAGCATGATCTGAAGTTGTTCTATTTAGGTGGCTGACCTTAGAAAAAGGAAAATTGGAGATAAAAGTTTGACTTTCTAAGCACCTATCCTACCTGGCTATGATTAGATCCTCCTCCTTCCTATTATTGCACCAGGTGAATTTTGAGCCATTGTATCCCAAATCAATGAGACCACTTTCTTCTATAGCTTGAATAAAATCATCTACTAATCCTTGGTCTATATTATTCCCTCCCAATTTTTCATTTTGATCCACCACAACATTAAAATCTCCCATGACAATGTGAGGCATATCCTTGTTAAGACCTGATACATAATTCAGCTGTTCCCATATATCAGATCTTTCCTCTTTAGTACACTTAGCATAAACTATAGTTAGCACCAACTAGTATTTGACATCTGGATGACTTATTTTAAGAGTAAGATGTTGTTGGTGGTCTAAGAGACATTCTAAAGAGACATTAAATTGCGAAAAAAACCATATCTTCCCATTTAAGTTAGAGAAACTTCCTTCAAAATTCCATTCTTTTTATAGCAATCCAGTTTACCCATATCAACTTTACGTTCAAGGAGAGAAAAAAAAGGAGTTTTGTGAATCTTTTTAAGGAGATTGATCCTTCTGGAAGAGGATTTCTTTGCTGCCCCTCTAATGTTCCAAACAATTAAGTTTATCATTGCGATTTGGATGGAAAAGAGTTTGAGATACCTTTGGATGTGGATCTTGTCATTCTTTTAAACATCGGATCAGGCATTTTAATAGTCTTTTCTTTTGCTGTACAGTCTGTGCTTATTGGCTTCTGATTCTCTAATAGGCCAAAATTCTTCTTTTTGCTGAACTTTTCTTCTAATTGAGAGGCAAACAAATGGAGATCATCAATCATAGGGGTGTGGAATCCTGTCTCTTCTTCCCCATCAGTTAAATACAAGGGCTTAGCTTCTTGGATCTTGTCCAAAACTGGGATATCAGTGCTTTTGGGACTGGTACAATCAACTATAGCTGAAGAATTTTTGTAATGACCCCACTTTTATATAGTTTGTTTTTACACTCTTGTTTTACTTATTATCTTATAAATGTTGTATTATTAGATATGTGGTATTATTGGCTATCAATATAACAAACCCCATTTTTAATTACGAAGAATCAACTGTAAATTGGATCAAATCGAAGTCTTATGACATATCTTAAGGCAAATAATAAGTTTTGGGGTAGAAAATATAATTTTATGAAACTTTAAGGACTAAAATAAAAATATAAAATGGGCCATTTTGTAAATAAAATATTTTCAAGGACTTCTAAAAAATATTCAAAATATATAGTGTGAAATGACCCTTATACCCTTATCACCTTTCCACCACGTGCTGGTCACTTCCACCTTCCACATGTCATCTGTCGAGAGAGAGCTAAAACACTTGTCATCATTTGGTGATATTAACACTGCAAGACCACTCCGGATCACGACACCACAGTGTTGAATCACCAATCCAAAAATCCTAGTCATTAGACACGTGTCAACACCGTAATACTTTTGAAAACCTATAAATAGGGCCTTAGGGTTCATTTGAAACTCACACCAATTCCTTGAGAATTATAGTAAGAAAGAGTGATAGAAAGCTGGGGAAATATCTTAAGAAGGAGTTCTATAATTTCTAAGAAAGAATTCATTTCGTAGGTATGATTTTATTTAAAT
The DNA here is from genome assembly GCA_949130495.1 of Sambucus nigra. Lineage (NCBI taxonomy): Eukaryota > Viridiplantae > Streptophyta > Magnoliopsida > Dipsacales > Adoxaceae > Sambucus > Sambucus nigra. Next base: position 93,514,054 of record OX422216.1, on the reverse strand, counting down.
GTTATAATGTATTTTTATAGTTTTAATTTTGTGTTTTATAGCTTTACTTAGTAGTTATGTTGGTAAAATACACTAAGGACTTCACTAATCAAAACTTAAAGTTTAGAAGAAATCCAAGTTGATTTTATTTTCATGTAAACTTGTTTGAAATTGTATATACGCTTTTAAAAATGATTTTTTAAAAGTAATTGCTCGTTATTATGGAATCCCATTTAAGTAATTCCAAAGTCAAGCCCGGTGAAATTCTGTCTAGACGAGATGGTATTTAAGTGGTGTCCCTGTGACCCTCCATCTCCACTGGGAATGAATTCGGAAATGTCCTGTCTAGAGGAGATGGTATTTAAGCGGTGCCCTTGTGACCCTCCGTCTCTACTGGGAACCGACTGATTAGGAAGAACTATGAATTGAATCCTTTAATTACGATCAATAAGTTTTAAAAGTTAAGAAAATGGCTTTTAGTAATCCTTTGAAACAAGCTACTATTAAAATACAATATGTAGACTGGACCTTGTTTAGAACATATACTTAAACCTTTATCGTATTTGTTAGATTAACGTACGATCGAAAACTCGTTATCTATAATTTTGACCTCTATTTTAGATTAGTACTCTATGCAATTTCTTGCGCATTTTGATTATATAATATTATGCAAACTATGTATATTTTGTGAAATGATTTTATTCTCAAAATGCACCTGTTACTGATGATTCCGTCGTTTGTTATATGTTTATATCTCTCCATATAAACATCTGTTTTGAATTATGAAATTATTGATTCGGCCTATGGAAACTCTCTTACTATATTAGCCTTGACTACCGGTTGGAAATATTTGGGTGGTACCTTCCCAACTGGGTTATTGCTGGTGAGCCCTAAATAAGGCGTTGTTCCAGAAATCATGATTATATGCCTATGATGTTACCAGGTGGAAACATTTGGTAACACTATCTGTCTGGGTATTAGAGTGTACATGGCCACTAAAACTGAATAATTGACATATGCTCAATTGTTTTATCTGCTCTGTTCTGAACTATTTATTCTGAATATATATATATATTGTCATCTACTTTATATATATTACTTGAAATTCCTATCTTTATGTATATACTTTCTGTTCTACATTGAATAGGTATCAATTTTCTGAAAAACCTTGGAATGTCTGGAGATTGAATCTTATTCGGCTTTTAGCTGATGTTGTATAAATAACAATTTTTCAGGAAATAATTAAGTTCGTGGATGGAACGAAAAATGACTATGTTGAAGATTTAGCTTTTAAAGATCTTTTTGTTAACTTAAGTAGAAGTTTATTTAATTAGATAGAGCATGTTTAGCTCTTTGTGTCAAGTTGTAACTCGTTGATATTTTAATACAAATGAAGTTCCCTTTAGAAAGCTCTGATGATGTAATTCCTTCACTTTCAGTATTTTACGATTCATAACGATGTGATTATACTTCCGCTACATATATTTTAAAACAAAAATTTTAAGGCCAGAATATTGGATGCCTTGGTGGCATATCAAGACACTCGTTCCCTACTATTTTCGGACCGGGGTCGTGATAATTTTTGTCTCGTACTTCCTCTATATGAGCAATTTGATCTTCCACTTTGATATCTTCTCGCAAGGCTGCATATTTTGTTTCTTCTCCTTGTTTTGAATGACCTGTTTGCCTTCTTCTATATTGACTTCTTTATTTTCACCTTTCGCATTTTTCCCTGAAGTAAAGTTATTTTGGCCTTGCACCTCTTCTTTTTGAGCAATTTAATCTTCTTTATTATTGACTTCATGCATTTCTTCAGTTGAAGACTTATCAAGTTGGATTAACTGATCATTTTTCTGACTACAAGGGGGTCTTCAATATCTCCCTTGTCCACTCTTTGTAAAATCTTTTTAGGATTTAAATCTTTTTGGTTCTTAGCCTTGACAGTTTGATTGGGAAGCAAAAAAATACAAGAGTCCTCTTCATGATCCTTTTTACAATAATTTCTGCAGTATTTTGGCTTGTTTTCAACCCTCACCTCCTACCAGAATCCTTTGTCTCTGCATCCAATCCAAACTCTTTTGGATATCTGTTTAGTTAGATCCACTTCTACATAAACACGAGCTACGCTGGGCCTGTTTATATCGGCTGTGGATGCATCAATATTGAGTGGTTTACCAATTAATTGGGCGATTGAAAGTAAGGATGATTTTGAGAAAAAGTGAACTGGGAGTTGGGAAAAGGATATTCAAATGGGAGAGATGATGCTTTGAATATCAGGATGATAATCAGGAGTCCATTTGAATACATGCATAGTAAATCTACCTACATACCAATTATCTCAAATCCACATCCTAGCAAAATCTTCTTCAGAGTTTAATCTTATTAACACATGCTTGTTGTCTATCAGACCAACACTGAAAGCAGTTTTTAGGGAAAAAGTTTGAAAAATCTTACGTATCTCTTCCATTGGAGGTCTGCAGTGAGAGAACTTACCTATCAAGGCATGTTTGAATGGTTGGTGTTGATACCAAAATTAATACGCTAATGTGGATGAATAATATGAAGACACGTTTCAATATACATGGCACAATAGTAACGAGGAAGTTCATTTCCCCGACCAATTCATGTTCTCTCCGAGCAACGAAGATACCCCGAGGAACTCCAGCATTCCGAGGTACTCAAGTGCTCCGAGGAACTCTTGATCAACGAGCAACTAAGGCGGTCCGAGTTTCATCTCGGTCGTATCATTAATTACCAGATAGTCAACAGTTCAACTATTCATTGAATGTTTATAATCTTGACACACACGCTGCATTAAATGTATTACCCTTTCATGTGTATATCATTTAATGTATCGACCCTTTCATGTACAGCCTCAAGGCTATAAATACCTTGTATCATCCTCATTCAAGGGGACCGAAATTTCTTGACTGAACTTGTAATCGAGAATTCCCAAACACTCAGCAATAACATAACAGTGGACGTAGGCCATTCTTATAAGGCTGAACCACTTTAAAAATCTTTGTCTCATTTTATTTATCTGTGATTGAATAATTAGAGCGATCTAATTTTTTACATCAACAGATTGGCGCCGTCTGTGGGAAACGACTGTTGCTATCGTTTTTCACCAAAAATCATTTATCATCAATGGCACATAATCCAGAATCCAGTAATCGAAATGCTGGAAATACTGGAAATCCTCCAAATCCATCTGCACCTCCAGATCTGGCTGGAATTATGACGAATCTGGCTGAAGGACAAACCGCCATGCAAGAAACAATGAGGCAACTCATTCAAACTCTTCACGGCGGTGCACCTACCCATTCAAGTCAAAGGAGTGATCGTGGGCAATCGCGATCCAGGCGTACTGGGTCATATCGTAATGAAGAATCTAATGATTTTTCTTATCAACCTGGGCGAACTTCATCGATACGGGCTACGGATACAGATCAACATATCACCCTCTCTTCGGAGAGAACTAGCGCCCTGGAAAGATTAAGCAGGGCATCTCCTTTCAGTCGGTTAGGACCAAGGAGAAATATGAGTCCACCTAGAGCCCCATCGAGAAGCTTTCGACCACCATCAGGTTTGAGAGAAGGATCAGCACAATCAAGACCAGCTACTCGTCGAGATAGATCTCAGGAAGCTACGTCAAAAAAATCAATGGCTCGGACTAAGCAGCCCGAGGAAGGAAATGAAGCATGGAAGGGTTCCATTCAGCGATTGGAGGATAGACTTGGAGAAATGGTTAAAGAAAGGAATCCCTTACAGAGAACTTTTGTTCAAGGGACACCTTTTGTGCAGGCCATTGTGAATTTTCCTACACCATCGAAATTTAAAGCACCTGTAGTGACCCCTAAATATGATGGAAAGACAAATCCTGTTCTTCATATAGAACAATACCAAGCTGCTGCCGACATATATGCTGTCCCCGACGAGATAATGTGTAGAGCGTTTTCGGGAACTTTTACCGGATCTGCACAGATATGGTACAACAATCTTCCTCGGGGTAATATTTCAACTTTTATTCAGTTAGCCGAGTTGTTCATTGGTAATTTCTGTTTTGGAGCAAAGCCGGTAAAGCGAGTAGCGCACTTGTTAAGTGTTAGACAAAAATCAGGTGAGAGTACTAGAGATTACATAACTCGTTTCAATAACGAGAAGTTGGAAGTCATAGATTACGAAGAAAAGACAGCGATCACTGCTTTGATGAGTGGATTGCTGCCTAACAAGTTATACTATACTTTGGCCAAAGATCCACCTAAAACTATATCGGAGTTGATGGCAAAAGCGGCCAAAAATCATGAATGCCGAGGAGGCTATGGCTGCGAAGAAGAATATGGATAAAGAAACCAAGGTGGAGGTTGACAAATCTAAGAAGAAAGAGCAAAAAGGTAATGGTGGTGACAAGCACTCCAAGAATAATAGGACGTCATGGGAAGTCCTGAAGAAATATGATAATTATACTCCATTGAAGATGGGTATTAATCATGTTTTAGAAGAAATCAAGAATAACGAAGAAATCAAGTGGCCAGATAAACTGAGGACCAATCCTGAACTGAGGAATAGGGCCAAATATTGCGAGTTCCATAAAGATCATGGCCATACGACCAAAAATTGCATAGCCCTTCAGAACGATATTGAAACGCTCATCCGAAGAGGAAAGTTGTCAAAGTATGTAGATCGCAGAGGTGAAAGGAAGAATGATGATAGAACTAGAGATCGTTCCAGATCTCCTCGTCGGACGGAGGAGAAAAAGAAAAGAGATCATGAAGATGATCCAGATGAAGACCCCGATCTTCCAAAGAAGCCAAGACAGCCTGAACGAGAGGTATTTTCCATACGTTTTGGGTCATTTGATTGTAATGTTATTACAGGAGGAGAGGCTGGAGGGGGAGACATTACTGCAGAAAGAAAGGCCTATCTCGGAGAGGCTCAAGCCTGCTCATATATTCAACGAATAAATCTTGCCGAGGATGATCGTCCGAGGAAGGTAAATAAAGAGAAGCTAGTTATTGGTTTTTCAAAAAACGATTTGGCAGGTGTTCTTTACCCTCACGACGATCCCTTGGTGATCAAAATGAGGATGAAAGATGTGGTGATTTCAAGGGTGTTGGTGGACAATGGTAGTTCAGCAGACATCATGTACTATTCATGTTTTGATAGCTTGAATTTGAAATTATCTCAATTGGAACCTTATCACAGACCCCTTCTGGGTTTTGCTGGCGAGAAAGTTTTTCCACTTGGGACGATCAAGTTGGACATATTCATTGGAACTTGGCCTGCTTGTCGAACAGAAAGAATACGCTTCTTTGTGATGGATAAGAATGTGCAGTCAGCCTACAACATCATCATGGGAAGTGTTGGTTTGAAGAAGTTCGAAGCAGTTCCATCTACACTGCATCAATGCTTAAAATTCCCAACAAACTTCGGAGTAGGAGTTGTGAAAGGTGATAAAAAAATAGCTCGGGAATGCTATTATTCATCTGCCGAGTAAGAGGAGATTGAGGAATCAAGGAAAAAGACTATCACCTACCAGGTGGAGGAAGGTACAGAAATTGAAACTCTTGATCCCAGGGATGAATCCCAACTTGTAAAGGGACAGGTGGTAGAATCTACAGAAAATGTTATTCTGGACGAGGAGCACCCTGAACGAGTAACCCAGATAGGTTCGTCGTTGGATGCTTTAATAAAATAAGAGTTGATAATGTTCTTGAGAAATAGGAAGAAAACTTTCGCATGGAGTCATGAGGACATGCCAGGAATAGATCCAAACTTCTTATGTCACGAACTCAATGTGAATAAGGAGATCAAGCCTGTAAAGCAGAGAAGAAGGGTATTTAGCCCCGAGAAGAATCAAGCCATACAAGAGGAGGTCGAGAAGCTCCAGAAAGCCCAATTCATTGAAAATGTGAAATATCCAGACTGGCTGGCAAATGTGGTGATGGTAAAGAAGAAGAACAATAAATGGAGAATGGGTGTTGATTTCACTGATCTCAACAAGGCATGCCCAAAAGATCATTTTCCATTGCCCAGAATTGACCAACTAGTGGATGCTACCTCGGGACATGAGCTGCTCAGCTTCATGGATGCGTATTCTGGTTACAACCAGATCAAAATGAAACCTGAAGACAGGGAAAGTACTTCTTTTATTACCCCTAGGGGAACTTATTGCTATAATGTTATGCCTTTTGGTTTGAAAAATGCAGGAGCGACATACCAGCGACTGATGAACAAGGTTTTCACCGAACAAATCAGTTGCAACATGGAAGTCTATGTCGATGATATGCTGACAAAAAGCAAGAAAGCTGCAAATCATTTAGTTGACTTAACTCAGACATTTGATCAACTGGATAAATACCAGATGAAGCTCAGCCCGACGAAGTGCACATTTGGAGTACGAGAAGGAATGTTTCTCGGATACATTGTCAACCAGCGAGGCATTGAAGCAAATCCAGATAAGATCAAAGCTCTTTTAGGGTTGCGATCTCCAACAACAAAGAAAGAAGTGCAGAGTCTTACAGGACGAGTTGCAGCACTCAACAGATTTGTGTCCCGAGCAACTGATAAATGCCTCCCATTCTTCAAAACACTTCGAAAAACTTTTGAGTGGACTGATGAATGTGAGAAGGGCTTTCGAGACTTGAAAAAGTATTTGGGAGCACCTCCATTGTTGTCCAGGCCAATAACAGGAGAGACGTTGTACTTGTATCTGGCGGTATCAGAGAATGCAGTTAGCTCAGCATTGATTAGATTGGAGAATGGAGTTCAGAAACCCATCTATTACACAAGTAAGGCTTTTCGAGGTGCAGAAATCAGATATCCAAAGTTAGAAAAATTGGCATTGGCATTAATTGAAGCAAGTAGAAGAATGAGGCCATATTTCCAGGCCCATACAATCGTCGTATATACCGACATGCCATTGAGACAAGCCTTTCACAAGCCAGAAAAATCAGGAAGACTGATGTACTAGGCAATAGAACTCGGTGAATATGATATTGTGTATGAACCTAGATCATCATTAAAAGGGCAAGCTGTAGTAGATTTTATAGCAGAGTTTACATACCCTGATACCCCCGAGGAGCAAAGGGTGCTCGCTGACCAACCTGTGGATGTTACAGGATCAACAGGCATAAACCCAGACCAACTTCGATTGGTAAAAGGGCTTATGGATGAAGACATATCGTCAATTTCGAGCTCAGACCAGCTCCGGTTGGTAAAAGAGCGAGGAGAGATGGTCGACGAGGAGCGAAAAGTGTCAAGGGAGGATGAAAAGAAGCAACAGATATTTCACCGAGGAACGCTGTCAGATAAGGAATTTGAAGACGGGTTACCCATATGGAGATTATATGTAGATGGCTCATCTTGCACAGCAGGTTGCGGCGCAGGAATTGTTTTGAACACCCCAGACGAGATTGACATGGAATATGCTTTACGATTCCAATTCAAAGCCTCTAATAATGAAGCTGAGTATGAGGCCATGATAGCAGGTTTAAACTTAGCAAAAGTTATGGAAGCACGACAAGTAATTGTATTCAGTGATTCTCAATTAATTGTAAATCAGATGACAGGAACATATGCAGTTAAAGGAGATTTAATGGCAAAGTATCATGCAAAGGTGATGGAGTTACTGACAGAATTTGATGCCATTCAATTGGTGAGAATACCGAGGATGGAGAATGTACAAGCAGACGCACTGGCCCGACTAGCATCAGCTACTCGTACCGAGCTGCGAAGAACGATACCAATTGAAGTATTGGAAAGTCGGAGCATAGATGAAAACTTGACGATGAATGTTATTACCCTTGATTTAGGACCATCTTGGATGGATCCCATCAGGATATATATTGAAGAGGGAGGATTGCCAGAGGATAAGCTCGCTGCCAAAAAATTAAAGTATAAAGCTGCTCGGTATGTATTAACTAATGGTATTTTATATAGGCGAGGAATTATGGCAGGTTTGCAGAGATGTGTACATCCCTCCGAGGTGAAAGAATTGATTGAAGAAATCCATGAAGGGTCTTGTGGAGCTCATGTAGCAGGTCGAACACTTTTACAAAGGGTAATGACTCAAGGATACTATTGGCCGACGATGAGGGCTGATTGTATAGCCTATGCTAAGAAATGTGACAAGTGCCAACGTTTTTCCTCTATCCGACGAACTCCACAAGCATTGTTGACACCCATAACTTCCCCTTGGCCATTCGCCATGTGGGGAATTGATTTGGTGGGACCATTATCGACCACCCGAGGAAGATTCAAGTACCTCGTCGTCGCAGTAGACTATTTTACTAAGTGGGTAGAAGCTGAACCCCTCATCGACATGACGTACGAGAAGGTATACCAGTTCGTTTGGAAGAATATCATCTGTCGATATGGTCTCCCTCATGCCTTCATCACAGACCATGGAACCCAATTTGATAACGAGGAATTTGCTGCTTATTGTCATCAGTCGAACATTTTGAAGGTTCATTCATCACCAGGCCATCCTCAAAGCAATGGACAGACTGAAGTGACGAATAGAACACTGCTAAATGGTTTGAAGAAAAGGCTAAGTGAAGCTAAAGCTAACTGGATTAACGAGCTACAATTAGTATTGTGGGCTTACCGAACAACTCCCCGAGCAGCGACTGGAGAATCACCATATATGCTGGCATTTGGAAGTGAGGCTGTAATACCTGCCGAGTTAGGTCTCCCAACACACAGAGTGCTGAATTTCAATTCCCCAGTCAGCGACTTGATGAGAAGACTGGATTTGGATATGCTCGAGGAAGTCAGAGAAGAGGCAGCCATTAGGAATGCTGCTTACCAACAACGCACAGCTCTGTTCTACAATAAAAGGGTGAGGAAATGTGACTTAAAAGAGGGAGATTATGTGCTAAAGAAGGTAATTCAGAAACACAATAAATTGGAGGCAAACTGGCATGGGCCTTACCGAGTTACAGAAGTTGTTCGACCAGGAACTTACCGAATAGCAACTCTAGAAGGAGAAGAATTCAAGAATGCTTGGAATGCTGAACACCTTCGCAAGTATTATCAATGATGTAAAATGTACAACGATTCCATCAATATGAATAAAACAATGATGTTTTCACCATTTTCCTCTCCTTTGTTTGAAAGTTTTTCGGGGAATACTAGTGTTGTACACTACGATGCGCTGCTCGACAGCAAAAAGAAGACGATAGTTCAGACCCACGACCAACTCCGGTTGGTAAAAGGGCGAGAACCAAAAAATATACTCCTTTGGTTAGGAGGCGTACACTAGCCTGACCAACTAAGGTTGGTAAGATAACTAGTGGACCGATAGTTCGAAAGAACCAAAAAATATACTCCTTTGGTTAGGAGGCGTACACTAGCGTGACCAACTAAGGTTGGTAAGATAACTAGTGGACAGATAGTTTGAAAGAACCAAAAAATATACTCCTTTGGTTAGGAGGCGTACACTAGCGTGACCAACTAAGGTTGGTAAGATAGCTAGTGGACAGATAGTTCGAAAGAACCAAAAAATATACTCCTTTGGTTAGGAGGCGTACACTAGCGTGACCAACTAAGGTTGGTAAGATAACTAGTGGACAGATAGTTCGAAAGAACCAAAAAATATACTCCTTTAGTTAGGAGGCATACACTAGCGTGACCAACTAAGGTTGGTAAGATAACTAGTGGAGATAATTCAATAATCAACTACGGTTGAGGGAAGAACAATATCATTTGATTTGAAAATAGGCCAACAAGTTGGTCGGAAGGTAAAATCATTCCAGAAAATACAAAGAATTCCAAACTGAACCAAGTATAGTTGGTCGGTGATCAACTATACTTGGTCGACAAGGATAAATTATCGACCATGGTTGGTCGGACACATTTTATGAAAAAGTTTACCAAGTATAGTTGATCGGGGATAAAAACCCATCAACTGTAGTTGGTCGACAAACACAATTTAACAACCTTGGTTGGTTGGAAACAGTTTAAACATTTTATACTTATTACTTTATTATTAAGTGATTGAGCAACATTGATACTTGTAATTTTGATTGCTAAGTTGGTTAATGAACAGCACCATATTGTTATCTTTTTAACAGATACGTATACACAAATGTAAAAATGTTTGATAAACACAAGACAATCGCAATACAAATTTGCAAACAGAAAATGAAATTCTTTCATTAAGATCAAAATATATTACAAGCTATACATATGTGCTAATTATTACATTGAAAAACCTATTCTATTGGTTTCTTTCCTTTAGCTTTTGAAACAGGTTCCTCGCCGGCAGGAGGATCTTCTAAGCAAAGAGGAGAATTGATGAAATTAATATCTTTGAGCATTCTGACGTTCATCACAGAAGGTGTATCCAAGAGATGCTCGGGACGAGATAATTCAGTCTGAGAATGAAGACTATAGTCGCCGAGATATTTTGAAATTAAACTCCGAGGAATGGAACGAGCTGGGATCCATTCCATGTCCAATTTGAAAGGTGGCACAGGCAAATCTAGTAACCCTGGAGCATGATAATCCCATAAAAAATGCCCTTGCTCCAATTTCAGTACACCTAGGGCGTTCAACCACCCCTGCTTATAACCTTCATTATTGGCATGTTCAATACGAGCATCTAAATGAACAAGGGCTTCATTGTATCCTGCCATCCAAAATTCCCTGGGCTGCTTATGGAATTGGAAGGTTAATCTATCCAATTGTTCGTGAAGGTTCCTGGCAAAAACATCTTTATCATTCAAAACAGACTTCGTTGCAGTAAGTTGATCTTCCAAAGATAGATTTCTCTTGGACAATTTAGATAAAGCCCGATCTTTGGCGTTTAATTGGTATGCTTGAGTTTCCAAAGTAGACTGAGTGCGAGCCTCTTCAACATTACGGCTAAGAACTCTTGATCGACTCCGAGCAGCGACTGGAGAACTTTGCTCCTCTACAACATTTTGAACAGCTCTTCCTCGCCCATGAGAACCTCTTCCTCATCCCCGAGCAGTCACAGGAATAACAGATCTTCTTAAGTTATCCAGTTCTTGCCTTAATTTGGCATTCTCAACCTCTAAGAACGAGAAACCTTCATCGGTAACTTGTACTAAAGCAGTGGAAGATGACGCTGCAGATTCATACTGTGCCAGCTTTTTCTGCAAATTATTGTTCTCTTGTTCCAGCAACTCAGCAATCTGCCTGCAGGCCTCAACTTCACCTTTTAGAGTTCTTTCCCTAACATCGTATCCAGCAAGGATCTTTTTATGGCCTGTTTCAGAAGAAAGCTGCTGATATCTATTTTCATACTCCTTGTGCAGCAAAGCAGTTGATTCATTGTGTTGATGTTGTAGATCTTCTAAGGTACAATGAAGTTCCTCAATCAATTCATAGTAGGCCACATTGTTGGCCACAGCTCGGTCAAGTAAATCTTTCAAGTACCGATAAGCCTCAATTGCTTGTTCTGAGGCATCATGACCAAGGATGTCAGCAATTTCTGATCCACTCAAATTTGTATGACCAGCTTTATAATACTCACGACATTGCTGCATCAGCTTTGTATAATGTGCAGATATCAGTTCCATTCTAGCAACAAACTAAGGATGAGAAAAAGACAACAATCAACAAAAACAAATCATCAACAACAGAGATGAACAAAGATGTATTTTATTAGATCACAAAAGGATTACATTGTTTGATTACAAATAATGAAAGATAGAAATGATACCGAACAACTTCACACCTTTTCCTTGTCTCCCAAGACTTTCTCGGGAGGCTGGGACGAGGAGCTTGGTTGCTCGGTGGTAACGGAAACTTGATCAGCATGAGTTGAAATTTGCTCAGGAGGAGGAGGCATGGAAGAAATGTCCTCGTTGGCAGAAGGAAGAGAAGCAGGGACTTGATCACCTATAGCCATGGAAGATTCATCAGAGATAGGCTCATCTTCTTCTTCTTCCACAATTGGTGGGGGAGGACCAGGGAGGTGTAGCTGGAATAGCCCAGAATCTTCTTTGATCTTCAATTCCTGCAGGGCAGCTACCCAGCCATCTCGGAAGTATTTCAACTTCCCATATTGAACTTGGGATGTCATCGCAGCAATCCCCTTGTCCCATCCTTTATCCCAGCCAGCGCTGAAGGATTTTTTAACTGCGAGCTTTCTTTTCAATTTCTCCGAGGAGAGCTTCGCATCCAATTCTTCTTTTTGGCCCTTGATATCTCGCAGGGCGGACAATTCTTCCTCTGCCTTCCTTAGCTTATCCTCAAGCTCTCCAAAATTCTTGAGCTTGTCGTCATATTTCTTATGCTCGACCTCTAAACTTTTCACTTTATTCTCCAAATTCTTGGAGATCTCAGCCATCTTCACCTTCTCGGCCTCAACTGTAGATAACTTTTTCTCCCATTCGGCTTTGTCCTCGTCATACTGCTGACGAGAATCCTTCAAAGATTGGGTTAAACCCAGGAGAGCATCCTCTACACCAGACGAGGAGCTGGAAGCTTTAATTGCCTCGTCCTTCTTCACGATGTTATTGAAACAGTTCACCAGCTGAAAGATGAGAAAAACAGTAAAGTCAATACAAAAATGCAAGCATTCAGAGAAAGAAAGAAAACTCGGAGTATGAGAAATTGACTGAAGCAAGATGATGAGTAGCTAGGGATGTCAGCATATCCCTAGAAATTTTTTCATCAATTCCTTGGACCTCGGGTATGATCCAAGTTTTTACCGAGCTCATTGCAGAGCTCGGAGGAATGATGGTTGGAACACCAACACCACCAGCTGGTAGAGAGGAGATAGTTTCAGCCAAATTGACTGAGGATGATTTCCTCAATCTTCTCAAAGGGACTTCATCAGTTTCAACCAAGGAAGAACTCTTGGTCGGAGAGATAGTAATCACTTCCACAGGAGCAACTTTCTTGCTCGGAGCCACTGGGGGCTTCTCGGTAGTTTTTGAAGCGCAACATCCACCTTCTTAGTCCCCTCTGGGACATCAATTTTACTTTTCTTGGCCTCAGCAGCAGATGAAATGTCATCAAATAGAGCAGGAGGAGCTATTTTCTTGCCCATTCTCTGACTTAAAAGGATGTGAGAATCTGAAGAAGAATCCTCTGGAGTTGAAGCTGGTTCAACAGGACGAGCAGTATAAGAGGTTGTATAGCTCTTATACAGTAGCATATATGATGCAGACCTGATGTGCTCGTCTGCAACGTTCTTATGCAAACCCCAGATAAGTTTCAGATGCTTAATATTAACCTCTGATTCTTTTGGAGTTTTTCTTTTACTCTCAACTGCAAACAAACACGTATTAAAATATCAGTCATACATTTTATCAAACATAATGAATTCGTAAATTCAGAAAATAAATAAAATGAAAAATAAACCTATCCCATTGCCATATGGGGGACATCTGGGACCGTTGTATACTCCATCTCCAACTAAAGGGGCATATTGCCAATTTTTAATAACCACCCCATGTTCAAAATAATCTCTATTTGCATCAGGGAGGTTAACTACAAGAGCCCTATTCAAAAACCTAGTTTTTAAGTAATAAATATTATCTAGAACGGCCCATCTATAGCAGTACATAATTTCAGGGATCCCTATACGAGTCCCATGAGTTAGATTTAATTTATACACCCCATTAATTATTCTCCATGAATTGGGGGCTATTTTTGCAGGGACAAGATCGAAATACTGACAAAACTCAAGACACAATGGGTTTGGTGGAAAGGAAAAACCACATTCAGCAATAAAAAGACTGGGGAACCAATGTCCCTCAGCCAAACGAAAGTAATTTTGAGGTTCAGAAAGCTCCTCCAAAATTACCCAAGATGGGATGGAAAAGTCAGAACGGAATTTTTCGAGAGATTCAATAATGTAAACCATGATGAATAAAAGAAGAAGGAAGAAAATCTTACAGGAAGGAAGGAGATCTGCTGACAACTAGCGAAGGAAAAGATGAACGCACAAGAGATAAAGAGAGAATAGAAAGCTTGAATGCAGAAAATTGGAAAAAGAAGAAGACGGTATGGTTACCTAAGAAGTTTAAATACTTTGCCTAGGGAAGCGGCAAAGGAAATGATTACACGAAAGAAACTATTGAACTTCCGGCGGCTAAAAGGACAAAAAGCGCACAAAGATCGAAGCACTCTTAAAAATTCGAAAAAAGGCGGATTCTGTGAATTTGGAAATAAATTCAAATATGATGCTCCTAAAACCCAGGAAGATCATTCAATATTGCCATATACCGAGAAAGAATGTTCCATATTCCTCAAAGTTCGAAATATGAAACATTGGGGGCTTCTGTTGATACCAAAATTAATACGCTAATGTGGACGAATAATACGAAGACACGTGTCAATATACATGGCACAATAGTAACGAGGAAGTTCATTTCCCCGACCAATTCATGTTCTCTCCGAGCAGCGAAGATACCCCGAGGAACTCCAGCATTCCGAGGTACTCAAGTGCTCCGAGGAACTCTTGATCAACGAGCAACTAAGGCGGTCCGAGCTGCATCTCGGCCGTATCATTAATTACCAGATAGTCAACAGTTCAACTATTCATTGAATGTTTATAATCTTGACACACACGCTGCATTAAATGTATTACCCTTTCATGTGTATATCATTTAATGTATCGACCCTTTCATGTACAGCCTCAAGGCTATAAATACCTTGTATCATCCTCATTCAAGGGGACCGGAATTTCTTGACTGAACTTGTAATCGAGAATTCCCAAACACTCAGCAATAACATAACAGTGAACGTAGGCCATTCTTATAAGGCTGAACCACTTTAAAAATCTTTGTCTCATTTTATTTATCTGTGATTGAATAATTAGAGCGATCTAATTTTTTACATCAACAGTTGGTAAAGGATTTCAATGTCTGTCGTAGAGAACATGACTGCTGTCTCACCCTTGAAAGTAGAGGGAGGTTAAGTGAGAGGTTGTGATTGGTAGAAGAGGGTTCTGCCACCACAGAGGCAAAGGACCTATTCCACACTGATTTGATATCAGGTGGCTTTGGATCAACGTGGGGAATGTGGATGTTGTTTGCCATGCAAAACCTAATTAGGGTTTGGGAGAGAGAGAGTTTGAGAGAGAGAGAGTTGATTCTGGTGGATATAAGAGGAAGGTTGCTTATAATTCTATAGTTATCATTATCAACAAAGAATTCACACTAAGTTCTTAACCTGAAAACTCGAGTTCGCGCTCCATATTTACCGATGAAGATCATGCTCCATCTGTAAGGGATAAGGTTTTGAGATAACTTGAGAACATCACCTCCTCTTAGAATCCAATCCAATCAGAGATCGAGGCATTGGGTCTAGTGTAAGAGGCCAATGCTTCCACTAGAACCAGAGAGAACGTACTCCCTCCCCCAATCCCCAACACTGGTCACCACCTACGACGACTATCGAAGCATTACCAATTAATCGTTAGCATCTTCCTGCACCAGTCCCGACATCTATTCCCACTGCTAAAGTCGGTGTCCCCCACTTCCAAGTACCATTTTCACTGCATGTATATTTTGAACCCAACCAATAGTACCCCGAGTTTCCACACACTGCCTTCCAAGGCCCCCCATGAGTTGAATCTATAGCTCTTCTGCTAATCGATAATTTTGTTCCCCCACATCCAAAGTAGGAGATAATGAAGGTCCAATATAAACAGCGTCTCCTTCAGGAAGACATCATCAATATGCAAACTAAGAATGAGCTTACAAATATTAAGAAGATGGGTCTTTATCCCAAAGTTCTATTTCCAAAAAAATTCAAGACGCTAGTCTTCAAGACATATAAAGGACTAGGATCCCCATATGACTATTTATCCAACTACCACCTTCAGATGCAGGTTTGAGACGTAGGCTTAGGGATTCTATAGAGGATGTTCTCCTTCACTTTATCCGATAGAGACCTCACTTTGTATATAGATCTAAAACGTGAGGGAACCACCAAAACACGAGATGATGTATATCGTGCTTTTATTAAGCAGGATGAATAAAAAGAGGAATCGTGCATCACGCATAAAAACTTAGAAGTGCTGCAGTAAGAAGAAGGAGACGTAGTTGGCATTTTCGTCACTCGTTAGAGAGATACAGCCAGTCAGATGGTGAATCGTCCCTTGGAAAATGATCAAATAGAGATTGTGATTAGGAACCTCTGAAAAGAGGTACATAATGAACTTGGGCTCACCTGGATACCAAATTTTAAAGCTCTCAACCATAAAAGGGTCTAAAATTGAGGAAATTTTGGCCATCAAAGCTACCAAATCTACTAAAGAAACTTATCGAGTAGCAAAGCAGTTTGCTGCCTGTAAGAACTAAACTGGGTCTTCCGCATCTCATATCACTACCCTCATGGTCAGTCCACGCTCGGAACCACGACAGGTTACAAAAAAATCCCAAGCTATGGTAGCCATCTCTACAACCTTTTAGTCGAGACCCCCTCCCCAAAACTACTAAGACGTTCCCCTCTTAAAGAGTTATGTGCTCGATAAAGTCACCTCATCGATATCCAGGCACTCCTATTAAGTATTCACTACATGAAATTTGGATGGTCGCCTGAAGCCTCTCAACCCTAGACCATCCCCTTCCTTTCCTGATAAGAACTGACATCCCGACTCACATTGCGAGTTTCATCAGGGGCCAATCCCATTACGGATAACTATTAGGCCTTGAGATTCTCCATCCAAGACCTTACAGACCTCAGGAGTCTCATACCTTCAAATCCAAATGCTACTAACAATACCATACCATATCATCCCAACCCCCGCACTAATACCTTATAAGACATTCCCATACCAAACATTGACCCATCCATCCTAATAGTCCTTATCCATCATAAATCGAGGATGAGGACTCACTCACACTTTTAAATATCCATCCCTTTAGGCATTCCATCACCCTCACTCAAAATTATCTCCAATACTAAGACCCCCATTGACCATAGGAACTTATTCATCATGGCCATACAATTCGTACAAACCAACCACTGCAGCTCGAACTTATTTCTAGTCACTGAGTTCTTGCTCTCAAAAGAGACAAGACTTCTTCCTCCTTCTTTAGAGGAAATATATCATTTGGTTGAGTGGGAGGAGATGTATGACTAGGACCTATGACAATTGAGTATATCTCCTTTGTAGTACTAATCCAATCCATCAGATGAGGATGATCCACCTTTGAAGCAACCCTGTTTGACCTCACAAATTCAAAAACCAACAGCAATTCTCAACCATCCACTTCCTCAAACACGTTCTCAACCAATTCTTAAGAAAGTAGTAGGGGAGCCACATTTGCTATCACCATAAAACAGAACCAACAGTTCAGACACCCTGATATCCTAGCGCTCCGGTATAGATGAGCGATCATGACAAACAGCTCAAGGTGGATGATCACATCACTTGGAAGTTCCAGGACCATCACAATTATTATACAAAAAATAATAAAGAGTCAAGTCTCACATATCTCAAAGGGATGCTGCACTAGAAGGCTGAATTGGTAGCTAACCCTGGCCCAATAACATACGTCCAACATATAAGCTTTTGAAGGGGATGGAACCTCCTCGGTAAAGATCAGCGGGTCATGGCTATGCAAGTACTATTCCATACCAGGTATGACAAATAATGAGGAATGAAAGCCCAGGCCAATCCTTTGGGAAACCAATCCCAAGTCCTCCCCCTGACTACCATTCATATGATAGAAATGGACTCCAGGAGAAATGTCGATTCTTATCAATTGATAAGTGATTAGGCACATATTCTTCATATTTATCCCCTTAATTTCGATATTTTTATGATCCCGTGCAGTGTGACTATCTTGGATTTGTCTCGTATTTATGCTACTAACCTCTTTTGGCAAGTATTTCGTGTTTTATATATTTCTCATGTGTTTTACAGGTATTTCATGCAAATTAGTGCGAAAGAGAATGCAAAACAGTGAAAGAAAGCAAGACATGGGGAGTTAAAGGGCTTTTTAGTAAGTTTACATATATATTCCGGTGGTGGGAAAATCTAGAGAGTTTAAGAGATCTAAATTATAAGAACATTGGAAAAAACGGCACCCCAATCCGAGCTACGGTGAATAAGTTATGCCCATTTAAAGTTGGAGACAGAGAGTCAAAAGTTGAAATTAATTCTGGAAGCTGAAGAGACAACTCTTGAAATTTCTTGTTTAACTCATTTTTATTAGTTGTAAAATGTGGAGAGGCATGGGAAGAGTCATTTTTATGTGTATAAAAGGCCACCCCCTACATCCTTCCAGGGGAGTCGAATTCTAGAGAGTAGAATAGAATTTTAGAGAGAGAAAGTGAGATTTTAGAGAGTTTTCTTAGTTTTTCTTTACATAGAAATTTTCATAAACCCTAGTTTGTAAGGTTGATTAAGAAGAAGTTTTCTGGATTCAAGTTCATTTGCTTTTCCTATTGCTGAATACACGTATAAAATTTCCATTCTCTTATTTTATCTCAATTTTATTTTCAATTCAATTATCACTTGTTTTGTAATTTTTGTTTTTGCAATGTTTCTTAGATCCACAATTACATGCATTGTTATGAATTTATTTTCATTTAATAAAATCATGCCTAGCTAAGTTTTTAAAGGTTGGGATGCATTAACCCATCCCAATGTAAATTACTTATGTAGAAAATAGAATTTAAATTAAAAATTTGAAATAGTCGTGCGAGACAATTTTACAACCATTGTAGATCTTTTAATCTCTCTTACCCTAGGTACTTGGGATGTTTAAGAATACGATCTGCGTATAATTATTTAGCACCGCTTTATATTTACCTTTGATTTTGTATGGTGCGGGCTTGAACCTCATATACGTAATGCTTAGGATCTATAAAGACTGGATTCATTCAAATTTATAATTTACAATTCTAGTATTCTACACGGTAAATTACTAGGGTTAGGGGATTGTATTCCAACCTACTTTCTCATTCATCTTAATTAGTTTGCTCATTCATGCATAGTTAACTTTTTTAATTTTCGTCTTCAACCATCATCATCATTTTTTTCACTTTTATTTTAGAAGTAATAAATCAATTAAATTCCATCCAACATTCCCTGTGGATTCGATACCCAGACTCGCCACTATACTCCTTAAGAGTGTAGTTACAAGTTTAGGTCTTTTTTGTATTGAGGTTGGAAGCCAATAACAACGACTAGCGTATTACACGGACGCTCGGTTTTACACCTCGATCAAAATGGCGCCGTTTCCGGGGAGTGTTTGTTATAGATTATAATTGACTTGCTACTTCGTAAAAAAAAAGTAAATAAAAAAATAAATAAATAAAAAAGAAAAATGTGTGTCACGTTTTTAAATTGCCCACTTTGAAATGTCTTATTTTAACTCTATTGGTGGCTTTAATTGTTATGCTAATAGTGAGGAGGAGAATGAACTCACGATTTATGAACATTGGATCAATATCACTAAAGATGATTCTCATAAATACAAGCCTAGTGCTAAGGCAATCCAAATTTATCAAAATCAATTGCTTGAAGAAGAAAGACTTGAAAAAGAATATCGAGAAAAAAATCGTTATTGGGAGCAAGAGTTAGATGCATTATTTGAACCCAACGATAGTTTTGAAGATGAAGTAAGTTTTCAACCAAATAAGGAATTCGAGGTGCTATATCCAAGGAAGCCTACTTTGGAAGAACTCTTGCTTGTTATAAAAAAGAAATCTCATGACCTTGCTGCTACCGAGTTGAAAATTATAGCAACTTGCAAGGAGTTGAATGCTTATTTGGACAACTTAGAGAAGGTCGAGACTTGTGCTTCACCTAATACTTTTGAGAATGAAATCATTGAGAGTGATCCAAGTTCTTTTGAATATCTACCTCTTATAAATTTTTCAAAACCTATTGAGGTTGAAGATCATTTGTCTCCTTGTGTCCCCACTATTATCGAACCATTAAATCCATCGCAAGAATTAGGTGAATGTATTATGGGCCATATACTTAGACGTGTCACTCCACCAGATCCAACTGAAAATTTGGGGGGAGAAGATTTTGAGGACAAGCACTCTATGCTTAAATTATTTTCCAAGATGGACTCTTTCTGTTTGTGTGATCCTCTTCCCATACTACTTGAAAAATCTTTGGGAAGTGATTCTATTTTTCTTAAATCCCAATGGTACTTGTCCCCCTGTGCACTCAAATCCCTCATTATCCCCCTAAATTTTTTAATAAGTGATGGTTCATTTCTTCCGCATTGCACATGCCTTCCGTTTTTCAAACGGAATTCTTATTTTTCGGGAGGCATGCTTTCTAGTGAGGGTACACCATTAATCCCTCAAAGTCAAATTGTATTTTGGGTGGACCCTCAAATTTTTCGACTTCAAGTGTATAACTTATTAGAAGTTCGAATCGTAGGTTGTACATAATTAGCTTTTTCTTTTTCTTTTTCTTTTTCCTTTTCTTTTTTTTATAGTTTAGAGTAATTAGTTAAAGTTTTTGTTATTCTTTTTGCTATGCTTGGTTCTAACATGTTTTGTAGATACAACGGACTCTCACTCATCGGGGATCGCTCCATTTGGGTAATATCTTTCTTTTTATCTCTTTATGTTGTGTTCTTGATTCGCATTGAGGACAATGCAACATTTAAGTCAGGGGGTGTGGGATATTCTTCCCATTTATTGTTTAGATTCGTTGATTCGATCACATGTTCTTTCCAAGTGTGTTTTTTTTAGAAAATTTCACAAATATCAAAAAAGTTGAAAAAAACCAAAAATATTTTTCTTCAAAATAAATAAAAATTGGAATTTAAAATTTTCAAAAATATCACCTTTATTCTATTTTAAGTCTCAAATTGTTAAATCTCAATTGTAATAAGCCAAAATTGACCAAAGATGGAAATTGAAAGAAAATTGACGACTTAACGAATAAGTGTGGAGATTGATCAAACCCGGTGAGATTTCGAGCCTTTCAATTTTTTTTTAGTTTTTAAATCAATCCGAGTTTTTGATTAACTCAAAGTTCTTTTCAGCGTTTTATTAAATCGTTGATGATCTCAATCCTTTATTTTGATCGGTTATGGGAAATCTGTGAAATATTATCTCGAAATTTGTGCTAAATATATCTCTAAACTTAATTAATCTCGAGATGCATATGGTAATGTGATTAGCAATTTGGACAATGAAGTAGGCCCTCGTTTGTTTAACCCAAAAATATTAGCCATAAAAATTTATGAAAAACAAAATTATCCCTTGCAACCCAATTTGAGTCGAATAAAAATTTCCCGTTCGTTTGATATCCCGAAAAACCCAAATAGCCCGGAATTGTGAAAATTGAGAAAATTCATCAAGCAAGTCCAAATTGTGCAATAAAAAGGGGCAAGAGAAAAATAGGAAAAAAATGCTCAACAAAAAATAGCAAGAAAAAAAATGAAAATATAAAAAGAAAAGAGAAAAATGAGCAAATGCCCGAAAAAGCACTAATGGACGTCATAAGGACATTTTCCAATCCCGAACATTCCGTCCATTCCCATTTTTACCCTTTTACCCCTTATACCTTAAACCCAAGAAAGTCCTAACCGAGTCCGAATGGTGAAATTAATTACTGCATGGAGAGCTAAGACATGAAAAGATAATAAAAGAGATAAAAATGGTGTGATTAAGAGATGATGTTTCCCGTATCCTAATAACTGTATTCCGATGATGAGATCTTTTCATCATATATTTCCTTCTTTTCAATTTTGTATGCATGAATTTGTGTCCATTATATTTACTCTTTATATCATGCATACCGAAAGAAAATAGCCACAATCCGAGTGATTCGTTTGTGAGTGCATCCGTAAGAATTTGAATCAAAACGAATTTTCGAAAAGTAACGTAATGCTCAATCGGTGGAATTTTTTTTTTGAGGTTTAATTTCTAGCTTTGCACACACACACTATGGTTTGAGACATTTGAATATGAATTTATGGTGATTATTTTTCGAAAAGTTTAAATTGTATAATTTTTAAGTATTTTGATATTTATTTGAGTCAATAAAGAATTTTGTGGGTGTATTCACTGCAAACCCTCACGAGACAAAACTCGTCCTACTAGGGTAACCTAGGGGTTTAAAGGCTTGTTGCATATGCTCAATGCAATCGCTTGCCTGCGAAAGTGGAATTTTATTTTAATAAAGGAATTTTCAAGAGTGGAATTTTGGTTAGATTCATTTACATTGCTTGGGACGCACAAAGTTCTAAGTTAGGGGGTGTGATTAGGCACATATTCTTCATATTTATCCCTTTAATTTCGATATTTTTATGATCCCGTGCAGTGTAACTATATTGGATTTGTCTCGTATTTATGCTACTAACCTCTTTTGGCAAGTATTTCGTGTTTTGTATATTTCTCATGTGTTTTACAGGTAATTCATGCAAATTAGTGCGAAAGAGAATGCAAAACAGTGAAAGAAACCAAGAAATGGGGAGTTAAAGGGCTTTTTCGTAAGTTTACATATATATTCCGGTGGTGGGGAAAGCTAGAGAGTTGAAGAGATCTAAATTATAAGAATATTGGAAAAAATGTCACCCCAATCCGAGCTACGGTGAAGAAGTTATGCCCATTTAAAGTTGGAGACAAAAAGTCAAAAGTTGAAATTAATTCTGGAAGCTGAAGAGACAACTCTTGAAATTTCTTGTTTAATTCGTTTTTATTAGTTGTAAAATATGGAGAGGCATGGTAAGAGTAATTTTTATGTATATAAAAGGCCACCCCCTACATCCTTCCAGGGGAGTCGAATTCTAGAGAGTATAATATAATTTTAGAGAGAGAAAGTCAGATTTTAGAGAGTTTTCTTAGTTTTTCTTTACATAGAAATTTTCATAAACCCTAGTTTGTAAGGTTGATTAAGACGACGTTTTCTGGATTCAAGTTCATTTGCTTTTCCTATTGCTAAATACAAGTATAAAATTTCCATTCTCTTATTTTATCTCAATTCTATTTTCAATTCAATTATCACTTGTTTTGTAATTTTTGTTTTTACAATGTTTCTTAGATCCACAATTACATGCATTGTTATGAATTTATTTTCATTTAATAAAATCATGCCTAGCTAAGTTTTTAAAGGTTGGGATGCATTAACCCATCCCAATGTAAATTACTTATGTAGAAAATAGAATTTAAATTAAAAATTTGAAAGAGTCGTGCGAGACAATTTTACAACCATTGTAGATCTTTTAATCTCTCTTGCCCTAGGTACTTGGGATGTTTAAGAATACGATGTGCGTATAATTATTTAGCACTGCTTTATATTTACCTTTGATTTCGTATAGTGCGGGCTTGAACCTCATATACGTAATGCTTAGGATCTATAAAGACTGGATTCATTCAAATTTATAATTTACAATTCTAGTATTCTACACGGTAAATTACTAGGGTTATGGGATTGTATTCCAACCTACTTTCTCATTCATCTTAATTAGTTTGCTCATGCATGCATAGTTAACTTTTTTATTTTTTGTCTTCAACCATCATCATCTTTTTCACTTTTATTTTAGAAGTAATAAATCAATTAAATTCCATCAAGCATTCCCTGTGGATTCGATACCCAGACTCGCCACTATACTCCTTAAGAGTGTAGTTACAAGTTTAGTTTTTTTTTTGTATTGAGGTTGGAAGCCGATAACAATGACTAGCGTATTACACGGATGCTCGGTTTTACACCTCGATCAATAAGTTTGAAACATAGGCCAAACTTCACCGTGGAAAACACCACCTCGGGCAAACTGGAACCTACTCTAGGACCTCCATCCATCGAGCTCGAACAAATCTATTACACTCACCTATCAGAGAAGAGAATTACATATTGCTTTAACCATATCTAGATCATTAGGGGGAACACATCTGTGACACCCCGACTAATTAAACACCGGGTAGCTACTCCTTTATAAAATTAATTCAAAATGCCAAGTTGGCTCAGTTAATAGCATCACTGTCGAAAACGTTTTATTATTACTAACCACCTAGTATTTAAAAAGTAAGTGCCAAATTTTTTTTTTTATTAAATCTGATTAACATGCAACAAGAGTAATGAATAACTAAATAACACCATTCACCATACTGAAGTAACAAGAACAACCATCACAATATGTAAATAAAACCTGGAGGAAAAACTCCTCAATACAAATCCCACAACTGATATGTAAACTGAAATAAATAACTAAAACTGAATACTGAGCAATACATGCTAGAGTCTGAAAACTGAAATGTAAAAATGCTCTAAATAGGAATGGGCAACATGCCCTACAACTGATAGATAGTGACTCTGGAATCCAAAAGATAGAAGCGTCTATGAGCAAATCCCTGTAGCTTCCACAACCAGCTACAGCACGTCACCTGAATGAGTACCTATGCTTGGTGTCCTTGTGGCTGGGCACCTAAAAAGGTTTTACAAGAAAATATATTTGAAAGCAAATGGGTCAGAGCCCGAAAGTGGAAATCATTTTAAAAACCTGCAAGTGCTTTAAAAACATTTACAACATTAAATGCAAAGTACATGTTAGGACGTGCACTCACATTATATTCTCACCTCTCGTCTAACTGTGCACTCCTAACGCAAGTACCCATCTATAACTACCCATACTACTAGCTAACTGACAACATAACTAGCTAGACTACCACGGGTTCTACCCATGTAATCGGTTCCATATAACATAACAACTCTCGTAATTAAGTAGAGGTTTACTGTGAACACAGTTACTAAATATGCCAATGATATAACTATCAGTTAACTCATTATATAACTCGAAACAATACCGTAATATTTT
Source organism: Sambucus nigra (assembly GCA_949130495.1). Lineage (NCBI taxonomy): Eukaryota > Viridiplantae > Streptophyta > Magnoliopsida > Dipsacales > Adoxaceae > Sambucus > Sambucus nigra. The sequence continues at coordinate 93,489,347 of OX422216.1, read as the reverse complement.
TACAACATTAACATGAGGATTTCCATTAATTTAATGTATATTATTCACATCATAAATATACTATACAAGCACCCCGCAATCTAAGCTGTAGTGCACACATACTCTGCTATCCATCCCGGTACATCACGTACATAAGGATCACATATTCCGAATCTCTCAGGAATAGTTCAGATAACACAAATCACAAATAGTGGAGGCGAACATAGTCACCATCACATGGGTCACGCACATACCTACGCTCCCATGGTCAGCGGACTTATTAATATCACAATAAGTCTTTCTATGACCTATGTTCATCAAGGTACCAGTCTATATCCCCCCCGTAGGCACACAAGGAATAGAGGGTCCTAAGCGAACGAAACCTCCCGTGATAGCAAGTATGGTAGGTATGTCATACATACAATCCATATACTAATACTAAGTAAACACACATCTTAGTAATACCGTATTTTAATCGTAGTACATATCGCATTCTCGTACTAACTAATTATCACAACTTATTTTATTCCGGTTCATAATTATACGCGCTATAATTCGTCCTCACATCGTAGTAGTCACTCACGTCTCAACCCAAATGATTCATTGAATATAACTCTCGTATATGATTTGCTAATCCCAACAACCCAAAAGTCCCAACTAAGTCACTATATCATCAAAGGGATGCTAACTCTACCCTTGAACCATCTCCCGGAACTCCAAAAGTCAAAACAGTCCAAAAAGGGTCAAACTGTCAACTCGTTAGAAGTCTCGTTCGAACGAGGCTTCGAACGAGTTTGGACTGTCAGGTCGTTAGAAGTCTCGTTCGAACGAGGCTGTTCGAACGAGATCCCAGTTCGTTCGAACGAACTGACCCTTCTAACGATATCTCGTTCGAACGAGATATCGAACGAAAATCCTACTCGTTAATAACGACTGGTCAACTCGTTAGAAGCTCGTTCGAACGAGCTCGTTCGAACGACCTGGGGGCTGCTTCTAACGAGATGCCAGTTTCGGCCCAGAATTTCCCAAAAATCGTTTTTCACCATTTTTACTCCTCAAACCTCTTCTAAAATTCGTTCCCACAATATATTGAGTTCTCTAATCATCCTCAAACATGTTAAGGGGCTATACTAACATCATTAAAGGGTTTGATATCATCTAAACATCATTAAATCACAATTTCTACATTAATTCCCAATTTTCTTCAAGAACATAAACCCTAACTTCTTCTCATCATAAATTCCCAGATTTTAATTCGTTTATACATCACCTAGATATGAAATATCCGAAATTAAATCTCCCAACAATGTTTCTACATGCAAACCTATCCCAATATTCAATAATAACTTCAAATTTCATGGGTTTTCTTTTAATCTTTCAAGAACAATTAAGATTCTTCAATTTCTAACATGGAAAAGACATTCTCAGTAATTAAATGGAAATAAAGTCACTTGCCTTGGTTTGATTTCTGAATTTGGTGTGGATTCGGTGTAGAATTTCTGCAGAATTCCTCTCTCTCTCTCCTTCTCCAAGCTTTCTTCTCCAAAAGGCTATGGTGGCTAGGGTTTGCTTTGGGGAAACTTATGAAACCTAATTTCAATAAACCTCCGTAGCTTGTTGGGTTAATAAGGGTTGGTTGGGGTCAATCCTTATCAGATTACAACTCTCAATTTTCGTCACTTTTAATTACCCAAAAATACCAAATTACTAAAATACCCTTTAAGTTACCGGTATGGTCTAAAATTACCCCGGGACCCAAACTATACCCCCGGCTAGTGTTTTCTGACTATCTCGACCCTTCCGGACGCGTTGGCGCACTCAAAACGACCATACGGATTATAGATTTTAAATTCACTTTTTTATAAATAAAATATTATACCGTGACGCGGCGGTCCCACGCGTCTCAATAAAATTTCCAAATTGCCGTATATAAATTTCACGACAAATTTTATAATACCAAATACATATATAATCATATATGTACATAATCAAATACCAATACGCATCTCATTAGTATTTATAACCCGGATTAATTTCCAATTAATACGCATTTAATTAATTAATCCCAAAAATAAATATAGCCAAAAGTACGGGGTATTACAACATCCTAAGAACCCGAGGATGAATTTATTTTTAACCCCTAGGTCGGGACTATGATGACTCGATGGGACTACTCCTTAGGAAAGGAATTGGACTTCATAAATAAGGGACCACATCCTTCGAAGCTCCTAACATCCACGATTTTAAGTTTGGGATCGGATACAGAACTACCGCAAAAGATCTTGACTGACTTGAATAGCATGAACACTGGATATGTCGTATGAAAATGATAGGTTATGTTACAAATAATTTACAACCAAACCTCTCCTACAAAGGACCAGCCCTCTATTCTTCAACAACAAGGGAAATCTCAGGCACCCTAGTGTCAACATATACCAGAGTATTTGTTCCACAGAATGGGTTGATTTACCTATGGAGATACAAAATACCATCTGCAGTACCATAGAGGTCATCCCTAAACCTTTTGGAGATATTTTACCTAGGGAATCCTTACAGTGAGCTTGACCTTCTCGTTCTACAACTAGCATTTGACCTCTTTATACTGGGAGTATCATCCTGAACCCACCACTACAATAATATAGGACTCAACTATGGGAACACTTACCTAAATTCAACCCACATCGTTGGCATAATTGAGTTGTAAGAGGAGATGACCTACCGATGCCATCTCTGTCCATAATGTATCCCTCCTGGAGTAACTCATATAGTACCGAGATGGAACTAGTCAACCTTGTTACCCATAACCATGCACGTGAAAAGTTTGACATCCTGCAGTATGTGTGTCTACATTGACCCACGCCAGATTTGTCAATGAGATGCCACCGCAGGGGCTAGGATAATTTCAAAAAGTCATACTTTTTAAAAGTTTGTACTTCCAAAAAGTCGCTTCCCTCGAGTGAAGTTCGTACTTCTTAAAAGTTGCTTTCTTCGAGAAATATAGGTAAACCTCTGCGTGCATCCCGTAAAATAAGTCATTTCTAAACGATGTTCTACCTAACTAAACGAGATTACCGAATATGTATTTTCTTATCAACACTTGGCAAGCATCGAACTTTAATTAATGTAGTTTTAACATATAAATATATCAATCAAATAAAATAAAAATGTTATATTAAGAACTAGGCTCTATAATTATCGTAATGCTTTATATTATATACCGGGTATCCTGTTGCCTATACCTGTAAATATGTCCTGTTTGTTGGAACTACATTGGCTTTGATACTAAGTTCTCTTGGGTATGTAGGCATTATACCAAGATCAACTCATGAAGCTCAAGCCTTATGTAGACACCCCATTCTAATACCCCCTAACCGCTCCTTAGGTACCTAGCACCTCCCTTCATCATTGTAAACCTAAGTCATACCCCGAGTACTGACCTAAAGGCGATCAGGCACTCCCAGGTTTCGTTTGACCAAAAGTCAAACTCTTCAGCTCAATCGATAGGCAGGACAAGGATCTTGCTGATCGTCAACCCCCTACTTTTGAAAATTTTCCTTTTTCCTCTTTTGTCAAAATTTAGAAAACTCAAAATAAATTGATATTCTCAACAGAATTTCAAAAATCCCCTTTTCATATTTATATAAATCCTCATTGTGGATAAAACTTTCCTTCAAAATCCCAAAAATATTTCTTTTTACGGTCTCAGCAGCAAAGTAAAAAGCTCATGTGCATGCATTCATTCATTTATCACTAACAAAAGATAATAAAAAATTCCATTTCATTGCATAGATATGTTTCTTGTTACATTATTTTTGCAAGAAAATAAGGAAAATAAAAAAACCAGGGTACTCAGCCCGAACCCACTCTCTCCATCTCTCTCTCTCTCTCACACACACACACACACACACACACACACACACACACACACACACACACTTACCATTTCCCCTATCTCTCCTAAGAGCTTCCACCCCTGCGACGCGCTCTCTTTCCCTTACGGCGAGATGACGCACCACCGCTACCTAAACCAGACTCCTCCCTGAACGAGACAGACGACACCAAGTAAGAAGGAACAGGAACCATGTCCCGAATATGGGCAGTCGCCGAAGATATCCAGTCCTTAATATCCTTCAGCCAAGTGGTGGACACTCGGGCTTGCTGCAAGAAAAGGAAGAATCAGTATCAACCAGAGAAGATCAAAAGAAATAAAAAAGAAACCAAGAGAGGAATAGGAAGATATACCAAAGGACAAAGAACCTCCTCTGTCAAGCCCAACTCCTCCGGGTCCATCGCATGAGGATGATGTAGCATAGGCACCATCCATCCATCATCCCGTCGGATGTTGTATGAAGGAGTATGAAACCGCACAAAGGGGACCATCGAAGTTACCACCATCGCAGATGTCGACGAACCTCCACCGCTGTGGGAGGAACCCACTGGATGACTCGAACCCGCAGGAGGGAAGGGCAGTGCATCATATATGCTAGGCGCCATCAGCCAGCTCTTCACAAAGTCCATACAATCATACGACATAGCCGTATCGGTGTATAGTAGATATGACTCTCCAATCATCGCCGCGATTCTCGTATCCTCTGGAAACAGTCGCTCCCGCCTCATAGACATAAGGGGCCTCATAGGTGGCACCACCACTCATGCGCCAGGAAATGCCTCATCTACACATTCACTCCAGTTAACCCCGTGTCCTGAACGGTCGTCCCCCAGCGATAAAAAGTCACCTGAAAATTCCCCTGCAAAATATAAAGAAATATGGAATCAGAGCACCCAAAGGTCTTAGACTGAAGAAGAAAAAAAGTCTTACCCTATCACTGGTCAGGCCATTCAAGACCTGACACACTGCCTCCAGAGAGAGAGACATTGGCCTTCCGCCACCGATACAACCGACAAAAGTCCCCAACAGTCTCATCCTTCAAAGACATTAGTTGGATATTACACCCAATCACATCATAGAATTACGCATGACAGACAAAAATCCACAATAAAAAAAGATACGCACAAGGAAAATGCGAATGCATAAAGGGAAAATGATCAAATTAAAGAATACCTCAAGAAGATACGTGGCTCCAGTGAAAGACTGTCGGCAGCACCGACTGAATGCATCCAGAGAAAAATAAAGGGTCGCCAAAGTCAGGATCCCCCCAATCATAAAGAGGGATGTTCGAAAACATCCTCAGATATGGTAAAAACCATAAGTGGACAACGTCGTTGCTCGACGCCACCAGAAATCTTCCTAGCACCAGCAAAATAAACAACCGGGCCATCTGTCTCACCTGCAGCCCGTCCTCCACATCAATCATCCTGCCCAATAAAACATCCTTCATCAGCGACAGGCGGATGGAGTCCCCAGACACTATCCTCCCCACATCACCAAGCGTCGCTTGCACTGCCTTCGGCCTCACCCGCAAAGAGAGATCCACCTCTATCTGCTCTCCATCGCAATCCAGCCCTAGCAGCTGCTGCACATCTATGGGAGTCACAATCATCTCCCTGAAACCAAAATGGAAGGTATGGGTAGTGTCCCACCACCTTTCCCTCAGAGCGCATAAGACCGCCGTCGAACGAGGCGTCTCATCCAACACAGATTTCAAACCTCCCAAAGCCTGCTGATGATACCACCCAATGCACTAAAGGTGGAAGATGCTCCCAAACATCCTTAAGCCCCATCGTCCCGCGGGCACGCATAGTCGACAAAGAAACATCAGGCTGCCAAAAAAAAACCTTATCAGAATTCAAGAAAAAAGGAAAAACACAAAAAAGGAATTCCAAAAGTCATTTTGCTTACATAACCTCCAGTGTTCTCAAAGAGCGATGAAGCGACGACTCCCATAGCAAGGTCTGCTCATCCGCAACCGGCTCGAATGCGTCAAATGAGTTCTCGCTCCCCAAAGAAAGAGATTCCCTGGTCCTCCACTGCAGTGCTGCAGTGCTCACGAAGGCGGCTATTTTTTAGACTACGAAATGTTAGAGCGTTTCGCAGAAGAAAATTACAGAAAGAGAGAAGGCAAGAAGTTATGAAAAATGAGGGGAACCAACCTCCTTTTTATAGGATGCCGAGGGTCATGCCGATCGACCCTGCACCCCCACCTACCGATCGTCATTGACCCTTTACCTTCTCAAGGAAACTCAAAAGTCAATGCCACTGCCGAATGGCACCCTCTACACCATGCCGCCCGCCCCCCTTAATTTTCGTACAGAAATTCCCAAAAAATACCAGAAAACCCTGAAAAATCCTCAGAAAATTCTTAAAAATCCCGAAAAGGATTTAGAACATTTTCACCAAAAATTTCGCACTCCCTCAAGCGGAACACCTACTTACCCAAAGGAAGTCTCAAAAGCCAAGTGAACCTCCTCCCGGCAATGTCCCCAGAGGACCTCTAAAGTATCCCAAACTTCAATATCATCTCATATTCCCTAAAGGTCTCAAATTTCCCGAGCAATAGTCCAAACCCTGGACCACCTAATCACTTCCCTAGTGGAATTTATAGCATCATATTGGTTATTCCTACGCAGAGTCTCCAAGAGATACAAGGATTTCTTCAGCAATCAGCTCCCTAGCTCAAAACAAAATCATGAGGTAATTTCCCCGACAGAGTTCCCCGATAACATCTTAATTTAAGCCCTCAAAATTGGCTTCGACCAGCAGAATTGGTCATCTCAACTTAAGCTCGCATAAAATGCTTCGACTCGTAGAATTAGTCATCTTAACTTAAGCCCGCAGAATTGGTCATTTCAAACTTAAGCCCACAGAATTGGCTTCGTCCCGCATAATTGGTCATCTCAACTTAAGCTCGCAGAATTGGTCATCTCAACTTAAGCCCGCAGAATTGGCTTCGAGCTGCAGAATTGGTTATCTCAACTTAAGCTCGCATAATTGTCTTCGACCCGCAGAATTGGTCATCTCAAATTTAAGCCCACAAAATTGGTCATCCCAACTTAAGCCCGCATAATTGGCTTCGACCCGCACAATTGGTTATTTCAAACTTAAGCCCGCAAAATTGGCTTCGACCCGCAGAATAGGTCACCCTCATCTTCAAGCCCGTAGAATTGGCTTCGACCCACAAAATCGGTCACCCTCATCCCTAAGCCCTCAGAATTGGCTTCGACTCACAAAATTGGTCACCCTCATCTTCAAGCCCGCAGAATCGATCACCCTCATCCCTAAGCCCTCAGAATTGGCTTTGACCCACAAAATTAGTCACCCTCATCTTTAATCCATCAAATTGGCTTCGACCCACAGAACCGGTCATCTTCATCCTTAGGTCCTCAGAATCGACCTCGACCCTCTGGTCATTCTCTTTCAAAGGCATCATGTGGTGTCTATTCGACGTCTATCGTTTATTCTAAACTCACCCGTTGAGGGGATCTGTAGACACCCCATTCTAATACCCCCTAACCTCTCATTAGGTCCATAGCACCTCCCTTCATCGTTGCAAACCTAATTCATACCCTAGGTACCGACCTAAAGGCCATCAGGCACTCCTAAGCTCTATTTGACCAAAAGTCAAACTCTCCAGCTTGATTGAGACTGAATGAATCTTCAAATGTCACTGAAACTTCTTTCTAATGGTTCATCCTGTGCATGATTCTGACTTACGATATGGATGAACGATCTATTTTCCCCCGAAACTTGATCAGGAGGTCCCAAGACGCTCCCAAGCTCCGTTTGACCAGAGTCAACTCTTCAGCTCAATCGAGACTGAATGAATCTTTGAAGGGCACTGAAACTTCTTTCCAATGGTCCACCCCGTGTGCGATTCTGACTTATGGTAGGGACGAACGCTCTATTTTACTCTGAAAGGTCACCGAATGCTTCCACGCCCCGGTTGACCAAAGTCAACTCCCCAAACCTAGTCAAACTCTTTGGAATGTCGAAGTACATCTCCTAAACTTTCCAATGGTCTGCCCCATGCACGATTCTGACTTACCATCTGGATGAACGATCCGTTTGTGTTCGACGATTCCCCGTCCAAAGGACCAACGAACACTTTCGAGCCACATTTGACCAAAAGTCAACTCTCGGACCCAGGAGCAGTCCAAAGGTATTTCTAAGGTCTCTGAATTACCTTTCCAACTATTTACTTCGTGCACGATTTGAATCAATGGTTTGCGCTCTACGACTGATTTTCCGAAGGAACCTGAAAGAGACTACCAAACGGCAGGTTCCAAACCCTACTTATCGGTAGTGTACCTAAACACACCTTTCGATTGGTAGGACCAGGGCTATGCTGATCAGTAATGCCTTGGGCCTTTAAAAAGGAGGGCCTAACCTCATTCCAGAAAGACAAGATCTGAAATCCATCACTCTCAGCAAGCTCAGAAAACCCCTCTTGAAGACAACGTAATTTCCACATCCAAATCCCTTTCCAACCTTCACCTTTCGTCACCTTTCTCGTCAAACTTGGTGAATTAAGTGCCCTCCATCGTCACCCAAGTGCAAGGACTGCTCTCCAACACCCAAGATCAAGCTCAAGATCTTCAAGAAGGTCCCACTTTCTCAACTCTCTCTTTAAATTCTCCTAAATTCGCATTAATTTGTTTTATTACTTAGCACTTTTATTCTCTCATCTCACATATCCTAATATACTTTTCATCTAGTATTATTGCAAATCCCTTATTTTCATATAAATAAAACCCAAAAAATAAGAAAAAGAGGATTTTCTCATAAATTCCAAATGTGAATTCTCACACTTTTCTCATAACTAAAACACTTTTTTTACACACGCACACATAAGAGAAGTCCCCGATTGGATTTATGGGATAAATCCCACCCCTCGTTTTGCATACGAACTACGTGGACTTTGATCTCTATAGGCTATGTCAGCGTCTCGGGGTAAAATTCGAGACTCGAGTCCTCTTCCTACTTTTTCCTATTTTTTCTATATTCTTTGAACTTAACTCTCTTAGAGTCTATATATTTACATATACGTATATCTGTGCTTAGTGGCGTATTATTCCATATGTGTTATCGTTCCATTATAACGATCAATGCTAGGATAATCGCGTGAATCTTATTTCTCTAATATTACTTCTAAGAACATTCCTACGGATGACTCGCTTTATCTCTTCCATAATACAAGTCGATGATTACTATCTCCACTATATACACACATGCACACATATCATAGGGAAATAAAGGAAAATAGCAATAACGCATGAGAGACCGTAAGTGCGGAATGGGTGCCTAACACCGTCCCATTTCGTAACTTACCTTCGGACCCTTTTAAAATCATTTTTTTGTTTCGTATGTATCAGTATGTATGTGGATGCTGTTCTTCGGGGCAGCTCCTTTTTCTTTTGTCTATTTTGATTAAAATAGACTCGCGACTCCATCTCTCTACATTTTTCACCTCATCACCAATGCCGCCCAAAGCGCTCCCGAGAGGGATGCGCGAGACCAAGATCCTCTCGATGTTGAAGACGCCCACTCTTATCCGTCCCACCCACCGCGAGGATCGGGGGATGGCCACAGTGGCGACTCCGCTCGGGATTATTTTTAGGGCTAGACTCTATTTACATGGGTGATTATATTTATTTATATTTTTTCCACTTTGCATGTTCCCTTTTACTATTCATGTGTACCTCATGCTTATTCTTCTCTTCACACACTTGTAGAAGATTCTCCATGTACATTTCACACCACGTGCACCTAGGACCATATATATCCACATGTTGCACGCATCACCCATCCATACTTGGTATACCATTAATACTCGTACTTTCCTCCCTGTTGGGCATGATCAAGAAAGATACTCTCATCATAAGATATTAATAAGAGAATCATGCATGATTCACACGACATCACCAAAGAGCATTGTGATTGACCAAACCAGTAACTGGAGGGTCACTTCCTTATGGGCGCTGGTCTAGCAGGGCGCAGTTAATCTAAGAGATATAACTCTCATCTTCCATTGTCCAAGTACCTTCGACGTATATCGAATGGTTCCCCCACGTCGTACCGCTTGACCGAAGTCATGATGGGAGGTATATCGCAGGGAACTCGTTCACGTATGCCGAGTATATCGAATTCGCTCCCACACGTACTGTTCCCATGAGGTATATAGCGAGGCAATTCATGTACACTCAAGTATATCAAATGGCTTGTCCACACGTATCGATTACCCTCAAAAGCAAGACGTATATCGTGGAAGCCACGCCAAAGGGGGGAACCCTTTTCGATTCACCCAACCAACTGCATATCCGCATATAGGTGTCAAGACTAGGACACACATATTATATTGCCGGTTTTGACCCGAAACTCTGCCAAAATTTCGGGTCGGCGTGCCGCCCAAATTTTCACGCATTTTGAAAATGGGACCCTGCCCACGAGCCTAGTTACAAGTCCAGCCATAGCTTTGCATATGTTACAAACCCAACTTTTCCAGGCTCTGGTCCCGTTCGGTATTTCATTTTGCATTTAGGAGAATTTAATAAAAGTGAGAACATAATAATAATAATCATACTGAGACCCGTCTCCCAAAAATATTTCTCCTCTATTTATCAAAAATCCAAAAATATTTCTTCTCTATTTATTAAAAATCCAAAAATATTTCTCCTTCCTCTATTAAAAATCCAAAAATACTTTGTCTTTCAATCTAAAAAAAATGTCAAAAATATTTTCATTCTTTTTCTAAAAAATAAATCCCATTTTGAGCCTTCTCATGTTGATCGCCCGCCCTTAGCCTGGCTCTTTATTGGCTTCGGTCTTCAGTTAAATCACCCTGGAATTCCGTTCGTTCCCCTACTACTTCTTTCGAGTCCGGTATCCATCCACTTTCCTTGGAAAAAATAGATCAAGTACCAATTGCGCAGCCAGATCTAACAGCAGTTTTAGTCCAGCTCGTGTCCAAGATTAACAACCTTCAGATTGAGGTCCGAGAGATGCAACGAAACCAGGGTCCTGTTCCTCAAGAGGCCGAGGACCTATTCCATCATGATATGGGTCCACCCGAGCCTACATGGGTTCCCGAAGAGTATCAGAACGCTCCACGTGCCCCTCCTGTTAATGGGCCGCCGCCTGCCCAGCTTCATATATCAAACCTTTCCCAGCCTGGGGCTAACTTGCCTATGATCATTGACCTAAAAGAGGAAGATTTGAACAAGGTAAAAGAATATCTCAAGACGCTAACTAAGAAGTTCGACCACGTAGGAATCTCTGGAAATTACATGGACTACACCCACATATCTCCTTATCCTAAGGCAAGGTTACCCGAGAGGTTCAAGATGCCAAATATCGAGAAATTCGGAGGGAGTGGAGCCCCAATTGTTCATCTTCTCAGTTATCACTGTTGCATGACTCTCCTAGGGGCTTCTGAAGAAGTGATGGCCCAATTATTTCGACAAACTTTGAAGGATAGCGCCCTCCGATGGTTTTTGTCTCTCGAGAAATCCAGAATCCGTAACTGGGAGGATGTAGCTCGAGAATTTATATCGCAGTACAAATACAACGAAGATATTGAGGTCACCCACCGTGATTTTGAACTACTCAAACAGAACTCTGGGGAATTCGTCAGTAACTTTATAGCCCGATGGAGGAAAAAGGCAACCACCAAGACCAATCGGCCATCCGAGGAAGAACCAATCAATATAGTTTAGAAGAACTTCTTACCCCATGTCCGAGCAACGATGGGAGGGATAATACTATCCCCATTTCTGAGCTCTCAGAGAGGAAGGAGTAGAAATCAAAGAAGGTCTTACTAGGACAGAGGTTGAACCAAAGAAAGTGTCCGGACAGTTCACTCCCAGAAAATATGATATACCTGTCAGTGCTGCAATCTCAACCATCAACAACATCTCTCAACCAACCACTTCATGGGAACCAAAAAGCTGCCCTGTCCCAATCCGAAAGGAATACACCGAGCTCCATGCTCCCCTCTTCGAAGATTATCAGGCCCTGTTAAGCCGAAACCTTATCAAACCCTTGGACCCCCGTCCATTACCAAATCCACTCCCAAGAAACTTCAAGGCAGATGCCCATTGCGCCTTGCACCAAACTGCTCGCCATGCCACCGATCAATGCTTTCACTTACAAAACATAATCCAAGGTCTAATTGATCGGGGTACCATTGCTCCACAAGCCAATCATAAACCAAACACTACTCACAACCCACTCCCAAATCATACCAATGCTATCTTCCTATAAATGAACCCAAAATTTGATCCCTCAACTCAAATCACACCCATACACTCTCCCAAACCTCTCCAAACCTGACCATATTTCCTCCTACACCCTGTTAGCCTCGCTGATCAAGCACTGTCACTCCTTACCAGAGCATGCATCACTGTCCGCACCCGTTCTGAAGGTGGAAGTATGGAATTATCAGAATTGTTAAACCAAATCCTAGAGTTCGGGATGAAATTTCCCTCACAGATGATCATTGATTGCCAGAAGTTCAGTACGCTATTCTTAAAAGTACAGAAATGGGCTCGAGAGTCAGACAGTTGGGTGGTACCAACTGATGAAGTGAGCCTAGATGACATTCTCCAGATCATGGAAGAATTATTCAGGCAAACCAACGATATTTGCAGTATGACCGAGTTACTTGATACTCTAAAGCTACAAGGATGCCTGGTCCCTTCACCCTTATATATCCCCACAGAATGGGAAGACCTGTATGAAGAAGCCATTGAAGTTATGGAATGCATTGACTTTACATGGAAAGACATAATTGTTGCCTCTGAATTGGGGTGGGGGAGAATTTGAAGATTCAAATGGAGAGCAAACTTCCGATAAAATTGGCTCGGTAGCTGACATGTGTGGGATGATATCATTTGAGGAACTCCCCGGAGAAATAAATAAGATGACAGAGCAACTCGAGATCGATGAAGAAATAGGGTTCATGTTTTTCCCTTCTTCAGTAAATCACATGACCATATCAGGGAGGCATTACCACATCCCAAGCTCACTACCAGCCAATAACAAAGGGAAGAGCGTTGAAAACCTCCTTATGCCAGAAATGACCCTTGAGGAAAGCAAGATGCTCGATCAACTGAAGAAAACTCAGGCTAACATTACTCTATGGGGGATTTTCATGTCTTCCCAGCTGCATAAAAATGCTTTGATCAAGTTGCTCACTCGACCCACAATTCCTCCTTCTACTACACCATAAGAAGGGGTAAATTTAGTCGAATCCTTGACTTCTACCCAAATGCTATCCTTTTTCGAAGAAGAAATCCCCAGAATTGGTCCAAACCACAATCACGCACTCAACATCTCCGTCGAAGTTATGGGGAAGATCGTGCCACTCTCTCTTGTCGATAATGGATCTGCCTTGAATGTCTGCCCATTAAGAACCTTCAAATGCTTAGGACTGAAAGAAAGTGACCTCCCTCCAACATTAGTCGTTGTACGCGTCGACGATAATACTCTTTGAGAAGTGATGTGATCCATAAAACTTGTAATAGGGGTTGGCCCTATAAAATCTATCATTGAATTACAAGTTATTGACATCCCAGCTTGTTTCAACCTATTTCTCGGACGACCTTGGCTCCATAATATCAAGGGTGTGTCTTCCTCACTCCAGCAAAAATTGAAATTCTTCACCGACGGATGAGTCATCTCCATTTTGGGCAACGACGATAATATCGGGGGTTCAAGTACTAGTAGTCCAATCCTTGAGATACAACACGGGTCAAATGATATGCTCCTATTAGGATTTTGAGTTGAAACACTTATACTCTCGGCAGGGGACGATTTCAAAGAAGGATTTGTCGAGAATACGACCCTTATGGCAATGTCAATGTGATTTAGATGCTCAGAAACATGCACTTCATGCCCGAACTGGGCTAGGACAAAGACAACAGGGGATACTTGAGCCCATTGAACTGAAGAAAAAATTCCCTCCTTATGGTTTGGGGTATCAAACATCATAACAAGAGCTCAGAATGATCCGCCAGTCTCGACGTGACTCCTTGAATGGACGATTCATCAAAGAGGGTGAAGACTTCCCCTTTTGTGAATTTCTGGAACCCTCGTATGACCATACAAATAAAAAGATGAAGCCTAGAATGGAGATCTTTTTCCAAGATAGCTACCCATGGGTCGAGAGTTCCAAACACCATGTACAACTACTCATCAAAGATACTGAAGAGACTGAGGAAAGTGACTCCGAGGACTCGTTCAACTTACAAACACTGGGACTGACACTCTGCATGGTTCATTCAAGCACTACATCACTAGATCCGTCTCATCTGATTAAAGCTACTGATACATCTCTCCTCAACTGGCATGATGCGCCCATTTTACATTTTGAAATCCCACCTAACCCCAATGCTTACCCCATTTCTTCTTTTATTGTCTATCCTTGCTCAAATGTAATCGAGACCTCCTTTAATGAGGTTCTCCATGCTATTTTTCCTATCAATGAAATAAACGAAGATTTTGAGTATCTTTTTGTTCCTTATATTAATTGCTTAGATTCTAATCAAACTTTTAATGATGATGATTTTGCAAATGAACAATTCTTAACTGATCTAAATAAGGTTAATAACAAACAACATAATCACGTTCAAGTTAATGAGGAAGAGACTGTTATTGTTAACCTTGGTTCTAGTAGCCAACTGCGTGAGATTAGGATAAGGGATACCCTCAACGAGCATGAGCACGCACAACTCGAAGAATTACTAAAGGAATTCGTGGAATTCTTCGCATGGTCCTATGACGATATGCCCGGTATTGACCCTAAAATAGCTCAATATGAGATCCCCACTCTTCCAGATTACAAGCCGGTTAAACAAAAGCTAAGAAAGATCCTCACCGAATGGTCCCTCAAAGTCAAAGAAGAGGTGGTCAAACAGTTGAATGTGGGCTTCATTTGTGTGATCGAATATCCCAAATGGCTAGCCAACATAGTGCCTGTGCCGAAATTAAGAGGGAAAGTTCGGATGTGTGTAGACTACCAGGACTTGAAAAAAACCTCTCCAAAAGATGATTACCCACTAACCAATATCGACATGATCGTGGACAACACAGCCAGTCATGCTCTTAATTCATTCGTCGACGGGTTTGCTGGATACAACCAAATCAAAATGCACCCAGATCATCAAGAAAAAACTGTGTCTATCACCCCATGGGGAGTCTTTTGCTACACTATTATGCCATTTGGTCTCAAGAATGCTGGGGCTACCTACCAGAGGGCTGCCACAACCATCCTACATGATCTGATTCACAAAGAAGTAGAGGTCTATGTGGATGATATGATTATCAAATCCAAAACTAGAGAAGGTCATGTCCCCGCTCTCCGAAAGTTCTTCGATCGATTGCGACGATATCAGATGAGACTAAATTGACAGAAATATGTCTTCGGCGTTACAAGGGAAAACTCTTGGGATTCATGGTTAGTGAGAAGGAGATAGAAATATATTCTGCCAAGATAAAAGCCATACTTGAGATGCCACCCCCTGAACGGAGAATGAAGTTCGTAGTTTCCTTGGGAAATTATAATACATCAGCCAGTTCATTATCCAGCTAACCTCCATCTGCGAACCTATCTTCAAACTCCCCCTAAAAGGATTAAACCAAAGTTTGGAACAAGGCCTGCTAAGAAGCTTTTGACCGAATCAAACAATATCTGAGCCAACCTCCGGTACTCATGCCACCACAGCCTGGTCTCCCCTTGCTCCTATACCTAACCATAACCGACACTGCATCTGGGGATTTGCTAGACCAATACCTTGAAGATTCCCACAAAGAAATAGCCATCTTTTACGCCAGTCGGTAATTGGTCGGATATGAAGTCAACTACACTGCTCTGGAAAAAGCACGCGTTGCACTTGTTTGGGTCACCCAAAAGTTATGACACTACATGCTCACCTTCTCTATGAAACTTGTATCCCGAATGGACCCCATCAAGTACCTGCTTAAGAAACCTGCCTTATCTAGCCAAATGGCCTGATGGTTGATGCTCTTAGCCAAATTTGATATCGTGTATGTCACACAGAAGTCCATGAAAGGAAGATCCATCTCTAACTACCACGCTGATTACCCCATGGAAGAGGCTGGTGACTAGATCTCCGAATTCCCATATGAAAACATCCTCTACACTGCTCAAGATGACTTTCAATGGAAAATGTTCTTCGACGGCGCTACCAACAAAAAAGGATATGGCATTGGGATACTTCTAATCGCCTCATAGGACTCCCACACTCCCATTGCCATTAAATTGGATTTCCCCTGCACCAATAAGATGACTAAATACGAGGCATGTACGGTAGGCCTCAAAGTTGATCTCAAGAAAGCTATTCAATGCCTAGATGTCTACGGGGATTCTGCCCTCATCATTGGTTAAGTGCTCAGAAAATGTAAAGTCAAGTGCGAGAAACTCTAACCCTTTCATGACCACTTAAAAGAACTAGCCTCTCAATTCCAAGACATCACCTTCCATTACCTACCTTGAGTAAAAAATAACCTAGCCTATGCCCTTGCTACCCTAGCCTCCATGGTCGATATGCCCGAAGGAATAACAATGGCCCTCTTCCTAGTCCAAAAGCAAGATAAACCAACCCATTGCTACCACATTGAGCTCATCACCAAAGAAGATCCCGAGATAGCCAATTGCTGGTATTATGATATCTGGAACCTTCTCAAGCATGGTAAGTATCCCGAGGGTTCCAACAAGAAAGACTGAACAACCCTCCGAAGACTGGCTGCCCAGTACATCATTTGTTATAAACCACTGTTTAAGAGAAACTTTGATGGAACCCATCTACACTGCATCATAGGGGCTGACATTAAAGAGATAATGCAAAAAATCCATAATGGGGAATGCGGGCCCCACATGAACGGTCACATGCTTGCCAAGAAGATCATGCGAGAAGGCTACTATTGGACCACCATGATCTAGGATTGCACCGTCTATGTTCGGAGATGCCTCAAATGCCAATAGTTTTCCAATATTTAACACCTGCCTCCGCGTGAATTATATAACATGACTTCTCCCTGGACGTTCTCCACCTGGGGCATCGACATCACATGGAGAGTTACACCCAAGGCCTCCAACGGGCATGAGTTCATCCTGGTTGCCATTGATTACTTCACCAAATGGGTCGAAGTTGAGTCATACGCAGTTCTAAATGCTAAGAAAGTGGCCAAGTTCATCAAGAAAAACATCATCTACCGATATGGGGTCCTGCACGAGCTAGTGTCAGATAATGGGTTGCATTTTGAGACAGAAGACATAGAAGTGGTCAACGAGTATGGGATTCAGAGACACAAATCTTCTCCCTACCGTTCTCAAACCAATGGTGCAGTCTAAGCCACCAACAAGAACCTCAAAGCCATCATCAGTAAGATGATCAAAAGAAATCGATATTGGGTTGATCGAATCCCTTACACCCTTTGGGGATACCGAACCTCAATTCGAACCTCTATTGGGGCTACCCCTTACTCTCTAGTCTACGACATGGAAGGAGTCCTACATGTGGATCTAGAAATCCCTTCCCTTCGTGTCATGCTCGAAAGTCAAGTCAGTGAGAAGGCTTGGCATCAAAGCCGCCTCGACGACCTATCAGTCTTGGACGAGAGGAGACTGAAAGCACTGTATCACATACAAGGGTACCATCATCGAATAGCGCATTCATTTAATAAGAGAGTCAACGATCGCGGTGTTCGAGAGGGGGATTTAGCCCTCAAGGAGATAGTCGATCCCATCTGGGACCCTAGAGGGAAATTCAAGCCCAATTAGAGCGGCCCATACATTATCAAGAAGATCTTATCCGACGGTGCCTCCATGCTCACCGACTTAGATGGAGAAGATATGGCTCATCCAATCAACCCTAACCGTCTCAAGAAATTTTACCCCTAGTCCGAAATCTCGATGCAATACGACTATTCTCATCTCCCTTTTATTCTAAAAAAAATCTTTTCATTTCCATATACCCAGAACTACGTGGGACTGAACCTATGCAAGAATCATTTTTAGAAAAATTAAAAATTTTCAAAAACCCCCAGAGGTACATAGGCGGCTCATACATCCTACATAAGCACATAGCTTTCTTTTTCACAAAAACTATTCTTTTCTTATCTCCGAGAACGACAGTTCATTCTAACATATATTTGAACAAAAGGATTATGCATGCCTTAGCGATCGGTATAGATAATTCAAAAATACAAAATTCATCAAAAGGCATAGCTAGATGATCAAAAACTTATTTATTTCACTAATAAGATATTACAGTGAAATTACATAAGAAAAGGAATGGATGACTCCCTTCCCCCCGTACCTTCCTAAAAAAACAAATAAAATTCCCAAATTTATTCCCCATTACAAAATAAACTCCTCCCAAGAGCCCTACCCACAGCTACCAGAGTAGCCCGCGACATCATTGACATCTACATCCTGGGGTCCCCAAACTTCCCCTGCCTGAATAGAGTGCTGCAGATGCTCCATAGACCGATAAGCTCGAACCAGCCTCGAAAAAACTACCACACTCCCTTCATGGTATCAGATAAGGCAAGACACCTTTGTCCAGTCTCCACCACCAACATTATGATGACTACTTTTCTCCACAACCACTTCATATAATCCCCATGAATGTGCCAAACTCTCCCAATAGACTGAGAGGGATGGGTCGATAGACGCCGCATGCGCAGACGCTCTGTCAAATCCTTTACTGGAAAGAAGTCTAGTGTTTGAGGTGGCACGATCTTCTCCCAGTAAAATTGGCGCAGAAGCCGCCAAGGGAAATAAAAAGAGTTCTGTCTGAGACCAACCAGCCGGACATATGAGTATTCTTCCAGTTCTAGAAT
Source organism: Sambucus nigra (assembly GCA_949130495.1). Taxonomy (NCBI): domain Eukaryota; kingdom Viridiplantae; phylum Streptophyta; class Magnoliopsida; order Dipsacales; family Adoxaceae; genus Sambucus; species Sambucus nigra. Next base: position 93,470,608 of record OX422216.1, on the reverse strand, counting down.
AGGCAGCAGTTGCCCCCACCAAGGCACTGACCAGTACATATTTAGAGCCCCATGCTCCACGAACCAGTTCTCCCAGCTCTCAATATCCATACCCACACTGACGAAATGGCGCGAAAATAAGTTGGGTGCAACCGACAAAGGGTATTCCGGAGGAGTCACCAGGTGGAATCTTTCAGACAACTATATGAACAACATCACAGGGCTACCCCTTAGAAAGGAAGAATGACCTTCTCGCCAGGCATCCAGGATATTCAGGGTCTCCGCCAGTATCACCGCCACATGATTGCGATGGTAGGACATCCATTAAGTAATAACTATAAGTTCTGGGTCCACCAGCATCTCCCCGGTCACCAGCAACAATTTTAAAACCAAGCCCATAATGATGGCTCCGGCATATCCAGCATCACCGACCTCCTGCAAATGCATGGACTGCAACATCGCCGAAAGGGAGATCATACCTCCAGCCATCGGTGGTCTGGCCGCCGAGGGTGAAATACAAAGAAGCCTGACTAATAAATCCCTGGGAGAATGGGAAAACTCAGGTAGATCCGCAACAACGCTGTGATTTATCCCCAGCATGGTAAAAAATTCCTCGTAAGTAGGGCAAGTCTCATCCAACCCTAAGCGGAAGACACGATCCTTGGGATACCAAATCTTGACAGCCGTTATCAGCATGTTCCACTCTATAGGCCAATTACGCTATAAAGAAACTCGACGCATGTTGAAAGCATCGTAGTCGACGTTATTGGAGCACATCACCTCCAAAGTCTCGAGTTAGTTGGAAAACTCAACACTACCAGGGAGAGCCATATCACAGAATAAGAAAGTAGGAATGTGATGGTGTGAGGAAAACACTCCACCCTTACACCTCTTTTATACTTGAAAACCCCCACAAAATACATAACCCCTGCAGAAATTGGAGGAAATCCTGCCCCATAAGGTACCAAAGGCTGAAGAGGGTCCCAATCAAAGCTTTGAATTAATGGGACTAGACTGACAAGGTGCTTACCGATCATTAACCCCCTACTTTTGGAAATTTCCCTTTTTCCTCTTTTGTCAAAATTCAGAAAACTCAAAATAAATTGATATTCTCAATAGAATTTCAAAAATCCCCTTTTCATCTTTATATAAATCCTCATTGTGGATAAAACTTTCCTTCAAAATCCCAAAAATATTTCTTTTTATGGTCTCAGCAGCAAAGTAAAAAGTTCATGTGCATGCATTCATTCATTCATCACTAACAAAAGATAATAAAAAATTCCATTGCATTACATAGACATGTTTCTGTGTTACATCATTTTTGCAGGAAAATAAGGAAAAGAAAAAAAACCACGGGACTCAGCCCGAACCCACATTCTCTCTCTCTCTCTCTCTCACTCTCACTCACTTACCCTTTACCCTCTCTCTCCTAAGATCTTCCACCCCTGCGACGCGCTCTCTTTCCCCTGCGATGAAATAATGCACCACTGCTACCTGAACCAGACTCCTCCCCGAATAAGGCAAATGACACCAAGTAAGAAGGAACAAGAATCGTGTCCCGAATATGGGCAGTCGCCGAAGATATCTAGTCCCTAATATCCCTCAGCCAAGTGGAGGAACTTGCTGCAAGATAAGGCATAATCAGTATCAACCAGAGAAGATCAAAAGAAATAAAAAATAAATCAAGAGAAGAACATGAAGATATACTAAAGGATAAAGAACCTCCTCTGTCAAGCCCAACTCCTCCGGGTCCATCGAATGAGGATGATGCAGCATAGGCACCATTCCTCCATAAGCCCGCTGGATGTTGTATGAAGGAGTATGTAACCGCACAAAGGAGACCATCAAAGTCACCGCCATCGCAGATGTCGACGGACCACCACCGTTGTGGGAGGACCCCACTAGCCGACTCAAACGTGCAGGAGGGAAGGGCAGTGCATCATATATGATGGGCGCCATCAGTCAGCTGATCACAAAGTCCATACAATCATACGACATAGCCGTATCGGTGTACAGTAGATAGGACTCGCCAATCATCGCGGAGATCGTCACATCCTCTGGCAATAGCCGCTCTCGCCTCATAGACATAGGGGGCCTCGCAGGTGGCACCACCACCTCCTCCTCAAAAGTCTATCGGACCCCCTCTCCACGAGATACCAAGAGTGGCCAAACTCATGCGCCAGCAAGTGCCTCATCTGTACATTCACTCCAGTCAACCCCGTGTCCTGAACGGTCATCCCCCAGGGGTAAAAGTCACCTGAAAAATCCCCAACAAAATATAAGGAAATATGGAATCAGAGCACCCAAAGGTCTTAGACTGAAGAAGAAAAAAAGTCTTGCCCTATCACTGGTCAGACCATTCAAGACCTAACGAACAGCCTCCAAAGAGGGAGACCTCCTCGATTACCGATTGGACTTCCTCCACTGATACAACCGACAAAACTCCCCAAGAGTCTCATCCTTCAAAGATATTAGTTAGGTATTACACCCAATCACCTCATAGATCCACGTTTGCCAAAGACAAAAATCCACAATAAAAAAAGAGACGCATAAGGAAAATGCGAATGCATGAAAGGAAAATGAGCAAATTAAAGAATACCTCAAGAAGATACGTGGCTCCAGTGAAAGACTGTCGGCAGCACTGGCTGAATGCATCAAGAGAAAAATAAAGGGTCGCCAAAGTCAGGATCCCCCAATCATGGAGAGGGATGCTTGAAAGCATTCTCAAATATGGTAAAAACCATAAGTGGACAACGTCGTCGCTCGACGCCACCAGAAATCCCCTTAGTACTTGAAAAATAAACAACCAGGTCATCTGTCTCACTGGCAGCCTGTCCTCCACATCAATCATGCTGCCTAATAAAACATCCTTCACTAGCGACAGATGGATTGAGTTCCCAGACACTATCCTCCCCACATCACCAAGCGTCGCTCGCACCGCCTCCGCCCTCACCCGTAAAGAGAGATCCACCTTTATCTACTCTCCATCGCAATCCATCCCTAGCAGCTACTGCACATCTATGGGAGTCACAGTCATCTCCCCAAAACCGAAATGGAAGATATGGGTAGTGTCCCACCACCTCTCCCTCAGAGCGCATAAAACCGTCGTCGAATGAGGCGTCTCATCCAGCACAGTCGACAAAGAAACATCAGACTGCCAAAAACAAACTTGTTAGATTTCAAGAAAAAAGGAATGCCAAAAGTCATTTTACTTACATAACCACCAGAGTTCTCGAAGAGCTATAAAACGACGGCTCCCGCAATAAGGTCCACTCATCCGCAACTGGCTGGAATGCATCAAACGAGTTCTCACTCCACAAATCAAGAGATGCCCTGGCCCTCCACTCCACGTTAGCTCAGTCATCAATAACCAACCACTCCCGATGTACTGCAGTGCTCACAAAAGCGGCGATTCTTTAGACTACGGAATGTTAGAGCGTTTCGCAGAAGAAAATTACCGAAAGAGAGAAGGCAAGAAGCTGTGAAAAATGAGACGAACCCACCCCCTTTTTATAGGATGCTAAGGGTCATGTCGATCGGCACTGCACCCCCACCTACCGATCGGCATTGACCCTTTACCTTCTCAAGGCAGCTCAAAAATCTGTGCCACTGTCGAGTGGCACCCTATACACCATGCCGACCAGCACCCCCCTTAATTTTCATACAAAAATTCCCAAAAAATACCAGGAAACCCTGAAAATCCTCAGAAAATTCCTAAAAATCTCGGAAAAGATTTATAACATTTTCACCCAAAAATTTCGCACTCCCTCAAGCGAAACACCTACTTCCCCAGCGAAACTCTCAAAAGCCAAATGAACCTCCTCCCGACAACGTCCCCAAAGGACCTCTAAAGTATCCCAAACTTCAGGATCATCTCATATTCCCCAAAGATCTCAAATTTTCCGAGCAATACGCCAAACCCTAGACCACCTAATCACTTCCCTAGTGAAATTTAGAGCATCAGATTGGCTATTCCTCCACAGAGTCTCCAAGAGATACAAGGATTTCCCCAACAATCAGCTCCCTTGCTCAAAATAGAATCATGAGGTAATTTCCCCGACAGAGTTCCCTGAGAACATCTCAATTTAAGCCCTTAGAATTGGCTTCGACCCGCAGAATTGATCATCTCAACTTAATCCCGCAGAATTGGCTTCGTGTATGATTTGGGAGTAGTCCAAAGGTATTTCGAAGGTCTCTTAATTACCTTTCCAATGGTTTGCTCCGTGCATAATTTGGATCAACGATTTGCTCTCTACGATCGATTTTTCGAAGGAGCTTGAAAGAGACTGCCAAACGGCAGGTTCCAAACCTTCTTATCTGTAGTGTACATAAACACACCTTCTAATTGGCAGGACCAGGGCTATGCTGATCAACAATGCCCTGGGCCTATAAAAAGGAGGGCCTAACCTCATTCCAGAAAGACAAGATCTGAAATCCATCACTCTCAGCAAGCTCAGAAAACCCCTCTCGAAGACAATGTGATTTCCACATCCAAATCCCTTTCCAACCTTAACCTTTTGTCACCTTTCTCATCAAACTTGGTGAATTAAGTTCCCTCCATCGTCACCCAAGTGCAAGAACTGCTCTCCAACACCCAAGATCAAGCTCAAGATCTTCAAGAAGGTTCCACTTTCTCAATTCTCTCTTTAAATTCTCCTAAATTCGCATTAATTTGTTTTATTACTTAGCATTTTTATTCTCTCATCTCACATATCCTAATATACTTTTTATCTAGTATTATTGCAAATCCCTTATTTTCATATAAATAAAACCCAAAAAACAAGAAAAAGAGGATTTGCTCATAAATTCCAAACGGAAATTCTCACACTTTTCTCATAACTAAAACACTTTTTTTTACACACACACACACATAAGAGAAGCCCCCGATTGGATTTATGGGATAAATCCCACCCCTCATTTTGCATACGAACTATGTGGACTTTGATGCCTCTATAGGCTACGTAGGCCTCTCGGGGTAAAATTCGAGACTCGAGTCCTCTTCCTGCTTTTTCCTATTTTTTCTATATTCTTTGAACTTAACTATCTGAGAGTATGTATATTTACATATACGTATATCTGTGCTTAGTGGCGTATTATTGCATATGTGTTATCGTTCCGTTATAACGATCAATGCTAGGATAATCGCGTGAATCCTATTTTTCTAATATTACTTTTAAGAACTTTCCTACAGATGACTCACTTTATCTCTTCCATAATACAAGTCGATGATTCTTATCTCCGCTATATACACACATGCACACATATCACAGGAAAATAATGGAAAATAACAATTACCCATGAGAGACCGTAAGGGTGGAATGGGTGCCTAACACCTTCCCATTTCGTAACTTAGCCTCCGGACCCTTTTAAAATCATTTTTTGTTTCGTATTCAGTATGTCTTTGGATGATGTCCTTCGGGGTAGCTCTTTTTTTTTTGTCTATTTTGATTAAAATAGACTCGCGACTCCATCTCTCTACATTTTCACCTCATCACCGATGCCAGCCAAAGCGCTCCCGAGAGGGATGCGCGAGACTAAGATCCTCTCAACATTGAAGGCGCCCACTCTTCTCCGTCCCACCCACCGCGAGAATCGGGGGATGGCCACACCTTATAATACATCTCTTGATGTATTACCTATAAGGGATGTATCCATGTCTAGTCTAAACCCTACTTCTCTACATCTCCAAACTAGCCCGAAGGAAAGTACCTTCCTTATAGTGATTACCCTACGATCATAATATGATATGTCTATATCATTGATCTTTAGGCCTATTCCCATTTTGAACCTCCACTCAAGCTACCCTCTATCCTATATACATTTTCTCCCCCTACTAAGTCAAGCCCTATACTTGCACACACGTCACGTTCGAACACATGAAAAATCAAACTATGTAGGCTTTGAACTCGTGGCTATAGGAGTACGTAGGCACAATATCGAGTTCCTCACGTTAGCATAAGACTCGACAATATGCCTCATGATATATTGTCTTCGTAGGGATACATCCATATCTCATCTCTCCCCTATTATTTATCCTTTACGTCCTAAAAAAGATATCAAAATATCTCTAAGTCGCGACCACTCGTGCATATCCATACCAATAAGAAAGCATGTATACATACTCCACGATCGAACTACGCAAACTTTATTCTCATGGGTACACGAGTACGTAGGCGTAGTTTCGAGTCCATCTTGTGGTCACAAGCCTAAAAAATATCTCTCTCGATGTATTGTCCCCATGGAGATGCATCCATATCTTATCTCTTACCTTTCTATCTCTCCTCAAACCTCGAATGAAATATCAAACTATCTCAATATGTGAATTCATATACGCGGGCACACATAACCCTAACGGCTATCCATTACCCAAGTCGAGATTCCTCGCACCCTGATATATATTGACGGCTACGTGTTACATGGATGCATAGTCGTACATAAGAACTATTGTGTAACCATACCAATTTGAGTGACGTTCCTACACCTCTTTCTCATACTAGGTTTCAAACCTAAGCACCTATCTAGATTTTAATGAACTGTCAAACTAAGGTATCTAAGCATGTTCTATAATAAACTAAAAAGTAATCACATAATTTTAAGAGAGATAATAAGCATATAGATAAGGAAGCATAAAAAAAGTGGGGTGACTAACACCTTTTCTGCTCGTAACCCGATTTTCGAACCCTAAGGGGGAATCCTTATAGGCCGTTTGGCCAAATCCTTGTAGGCATTACGCCATTTTTTTTTATATTAGGGTGTGTTCGATTGCAAACATGGAAAATGCATGGAAAAAATTCATTTGGATGAGAAGTTTGAAAATGAGCAGATAAAGATATGAGTTTTTGGTCTTACTTTTTCTATTTTCCATGGAAACCAATTCTTTGGTTGGTGGATAAGAAATATTTTCCAACAAAAATGAGGTTTGAGATGGAGCACTTGTTATGTGAATGAGTATTGTTCTTATATAAAGTGTTTGCTATCAAAGTAATACAAGAATAAAACTTGAGTCCAAACAACTATTTTCCACGAAATTTTTTCCCATGTAAATCGAACACACACGTAATGAAATAATTTTTTTTTCATTTTTCCTACCTTGATTATTTATTTTCACTGAAAGTGTTTAAGGTCTTTTCTTCTTATCATCGGTGTATGGTACATCTAAGACGGAATCCATTAACTTTTAAAGTTAACCGATGATTTAATGTTGCAAATTAACTTATTCAGTGTAAATTTGATAAGTTAACATTCTTATATAACTTATTGTTTGGTTAGTGGAGTGAGGGTGTTTGATAGACTGCACTGATTTTTAAAATTAATAAAAAGACCAATGTTCAAATTAACCAATCGACTAAGAATTTGACAAGTTAACATTCTTATTCAACTTAATCATTGGTCGGTGGAGTTAGGGTTTGTGACCATCTGTACTTACTTGTAGAATTTATCAACAAGTTAATGCTAAAATTAAGTTACTGACTAAAAACTTGACAAGTTAACATTATTTTACTTAATCATTGGTTGATGGAGTTGGGTTTACTGCACGATTCCACTGACTTGTAGAATTAATCAACATGTTGATGTTCGAATTAACATATTGAGTAAGAATTTGATAAGTGAACATTCTTGTTTAATTTAATCATTGGTTGGTGGAGTTTGGGTTTGTGACTAACTCTCTTACTTGTAAATTAATCAATATGCAAATGTTCAAATTAATCCATTAACTAAAAAATTGACAATTTAACATTCTTATTTAACTGAATCATTGGTTGATGGAGTTGGGATCTGACTCCAAAAAATGGTAGAATTAAACAATAAGAAAATGTTCAAATTAACATATTGAGTAAGAATTTGACAAGTTAACATTCTTGTTTAACTTAATCACTAGTCGGTGGAGATGGAATCTTTGATCGACTCCATTAACTTGTAAAATTAATAAAAGGCCAATGTTCAAATTAACCTATTGACTAATAATTTGACAATTTAACATTATTATTTAAGTTAGTTATTTATCGGTGGATTTGGGGTCTGTGGCTGAATCCACTGAATTTTAGAATTAATCCAGAAGTCAATGTTCAAAGTAAACTATTAACTAAGAATTTGACAAGTTAGCATTCTTGTTTAACTTTATCATCAGTCTTCTCATTTGTATGGAGTCTTATGCTTATTCTAAGCCGAGCAACCCACTGTTGGGTTGAACCACCATTTTAAGGTGGATTTATGCATGTTCTAGGCTACATCAACTCATTCTAAGCAATTCCACCCATTATTTGCTGGATTTATTTATATTCTAGGCCAACCAATCCAAATATGGAATATACCATCATTTTAAGGTGGGTTTAGTGCCAAATTGTAGGCTATCAACTTGTTCTAAGTCATACCACCCATTCTTAGGTGAGTTTATATCTATTCTAGGTCGACCTAGGGCCTGTAATTTCCGACACGACATGAAAACATGGCCCGCACCAACACATAGTTAACACAAAATGAACACAGTGTGTCATGTCATGCCAAGGTATTTTGGCTCGATTCGGGGTCGTGTTGTGTTCGTGCCAATTTTTTGACACGAAATTGAGCTATTTTGGCCCAATGGCAACACAAATAAGCAACCCAATTTGGCCAATTAATGTATTTCATGCAATATATAATATAAAATTATATTTATACATAAAAATAAGTGGGTTTTCATGTTGGGTCATGTTTAATCGTCCATAATTGGCATGAAATTTATTTATCGTGCAATTCATGTCGTGTTTTTAGTGGGTCGTGTTCATGTTAAGAAACAACACGACATCGTGTTGTGTTGTGCTTGTTTTCCATAAAACAAAGTCATGTCGTGCTGAGTCAAGCCCAATCATGACTTGTTAGCCTGAATTGCCCCCTAGACCGACCAACCCAAAGTTGGATTGTATCACCATTTTCAGGTGGGTTTAGTGCCTAATCATAGTCGTACCACCATTCGTAGGTGTGTTTATGCCTATTATAGTCCGACCAATCCAAAGTTGTGTTGTAGCATCATTTTTAATTTTTTAAAAGAGCTCTACTAGGAGGACAATAGCATCAAATAATTGTATTTATTAACATGAACCGTCTTTATTGAGATAAAACATCATAAAAACTAAGCAATCCTTCTTAATGATAACTCTTTACAGTTAATGGACTTCCATGACTTAGGTATTATCTTTCCATCTAGTTCTTCCCATGATATGGGTCGTCTCCTCCTTTTGAGACTACCTTATATGGCCCTTACTAGTTCGGCCTCAATTTCCCATCAGAGGGATTCTTGGTTGCTTGGAGTAGCTTCCTAAGTACAAGATCACCAACCTAAAACTTTTTGACTTTTAACTTCTTATCACGCTGTCTAGAAATCTCTTATTGATATGCTGAAAGGTGAATTAGAGCTTACTCTCTTCGTTCTTCAGCTAGATCAAGTTGGTGATCTAGGCGATCATTGTTGTGACCGTCCTCAAATATTTTAATCCTGAGATCCTCCATACCATGTCTAAATGGATGGATGCTTCCATTCCGTATGCAAATGCATAAAGGGTCTCCCCTGTTAGTCTCATAGGGGACGTTTGGTAAGCCCAAAGTATGGGTGTATGTTCTTCCAACCATCTCCCTTTAGCATTCTCTAGTCACCATTTAACCTCGGCGAGTAAAGTTTTGTACTTAATATTTTCCTGTCCATTTCATAATGGGAAGACTACAAAGGCATAATGATTTTTTATTACATACCGCGCAAAAGTATCAGAAGATATCATTGTGGAACTGTGTTTAATTGTTTAATACCAAAGCTTTAGAAATTTCAAATCTTGTGATGATGTTTCCCCACACTAATAATTTGGCGTAGGCTTATAAATGCTCCGTGCTATTGTTTGATCACCTCTAAATTAAACGATTCCCTGATCGATTATAAATTTTATCTTCCGGTGAAATACATAAGGTACTACTCCCATAGTATGAGGTGATCTTGTAGGGATAATTTGAATGCATCACATGGTATTTAATCTCACTGTTTATAGGGCCAACCTTTACCGATAACTTAATTTTTCCAGGTGGTATTTTCACATAGACCTTTGTGTCCAAGTCTTGGATATTATATCCAAACGTTTATAATATATTAACATACATAATCTTTGAGAAGTTTCCCTGATCGAGCAATATTATTTTTTCATCAAAGTTCGCCACACATAGAATAAGGACCAAGGCATCCTTATGGGATACATTAACACTGACCAAATGAGTCAGTAAACATGATTGCATCAAGATCGATGCCCATACATTCTCACTTAGTAAGAATGGGCTTTGGAACTTCCAGCTGGAAAGCTTCTTGTACACTAGTTACAATCCTAACTCTTTCATGAAGCTTTTTACCCATGTATTGGGAAGGATGTGTATGAACATGTATGGATATGATCATTCCGAAGGTAGGAGGTCATCGTCATGTTTCTTATGCATTATATTCACCCGAGCTGAGGATTTTGTCTTATCGGTATCAATATGTTCCTTGACATGGGCAACCTAGATGAGATTTTACAGGTGTTATTTGAACATCTTACAATGCTCTATTTTCTGTCCATAATTTCCATGTGATTGGTGTCCCTATTAATTGGGTCATTATCCATCTTTAAAGGCTTTTTGAATTATGACTAATCATTTATCTGGGGAAGGATCTTATAAATTGGATCCTTAAAAAAGGCATCTACTTCTTGGTAATCATCCTCATTGGCTAGAATCATTGGCCATCCTTTAGGATTCTTTACTTTAGCCCTTTTCTTGGAAGAAGATGTATGGGGTATTCCCTTAGATCCCTTCTCCAAATTATTTTTCTTGGATTGTTTACAAGGCTGTTCGAAATGATTATCAACATTGAGGAGCTCATCTTCTACCTCAGCATTTTTTTAATGAGCACCATTAAATCGTCTATGGATTATGCCAACTTCTTTGTGAGGGATTGATAGAGGTCATCATATTTGGACAGACCAAATTTTAAAGCCAAAATTACCTATTACTCATTGTAATTTTCAATCTCGTTGAATAACTCTCAATACTGTCGAGCATACATCCTAAGAGAACCCTTTTCTTTCATCTAAGTGAAACTAGAGAGTTAACTTCCTTACCCTAAAAAACTCCAAGAGTTTTAGCTGCACTAGGACTCTCCATTAGAGGAAGATTAGAAAATTAAAATTCGACAGTCGGACAAGTTTAGTCCTCCCTCAGTTCGATCTACCTGGAATCCGAATAGGTTCTTGGGCGGATCATTCCGGGGCGGATCGGTTCTTTTAATTTCTTTCAGCTTCGGTTCGTCTTCGGTCCGGGGTTCTGTGGAAATTGGCAATGCGAACCGGTCCGACCAGGATCGGTCCGTGCTTCCTTTGACTTTTTTCCTTCAGACTTTGAATGCTCATAACTTTCACACCGGGACTCCGATTGAAGTGTCGTTTCTTCCTATGTGCTCATGAACTTGATATCTTCAACTTCTCTTTAGATGCCTCATCTGAATTCTGAGTAATAATTACAATTTTGCCATTTTGACTTTCCTTCTTTTCTTTCTCGATTCTTTCGGTTTCTTTAATTGACATCAAATACCTGTAAAATCAATACGAAACACTAGAAAGTCGGTGTACTCGTTAGGATAAGTCAGTAGCAAGATTATGAGATAAAGTCAAATCGATTACGTTGTTCGAGGTGCTAAAAGTGACTAAATTAAAGGGATAAATTGGGAAGAATTTATGCCTAATCATGTAACTTGGTTTTTGCACCAAATATTTTCCTTTAATATCTTTTGGGATGCAACCATAACTTGTAATTTTAAACATTGGAATTCTTGGATTCTTCCTTATACCCTCTTCAGTATTTAACATTGAATTTGCTCATAGTTCAATAGGGTTGCGGCTACATTAATCCCTGCGATCAACTTTCGTGTTCTCTATTTTTATATGCATGCGTGTTATCTTTATTAGGCTGCGGCCTTTGGTAAATGTCACTTTCCATCCATAAATATACTCTTTAATTGGCTGCAGCCATATTTATAAGGCTACGAACACTTTCATTTACTGTTATACTTTTGAATTCCAGGATGTTGAATGTGCCCTTCCTTTGTAATAGAATGAAAATACATAGGGACTGCACTCTAATATAGGCTGTAGTTGTGTGGTGCTTCATTGAAAATTATTTGTGGCCCATAAGCTAGCCCAAGTCGATCCCTAATTAGAAAGGCTTCTTCAAAACTGTTGAGTGATTTTGGAGGAGCAACTCCTCTGCTGCGACCATTTAAGTATTTGACCCACTTTTTCAGTTTGTCGCAGCTTCTTTTATTTCTTGATACTAGTTTTGAATAGTTTGAAATTTAGATGTTGGCTACGACTTCTCATAGACTGCAATAATATCTTTTTTTCACTAATCTTAGATTTATTACTTTCGCAGTGGTGAGTTCTGAGGAACCACTTCCTTTTCCATCGATAAATAAGTCTTTGCCCCCTGTGAAGAATGTATTCGCGGGAATGTAGGAAAGATGTAATGGGAACAAACTCCATTATCGCAGACAATTAGATCCTTGGCCCTCTTTCGATTTTACTACAGCACCTTACTTGTTTGTCATCTTCTGCGGACTTTCTAAGAAGGGATAGTAGTGATTTTTGGATTGCAGGCAATCAGGAGTTACCTTCCATTGCCATAGACATCTGTCTCTGACATGCTCTCCTTATCTATTTGTCATCTTCTCTTTTCTCGGGGAACTATCAAGCCTCCCTAGGTTGGGTTCGTTATTAAGCCACCCACAGTTATAATTAGAGATATATCAAGCCATCCCTGGCTGGGTATTATGAGCCCGTATGTCTAATTAAAGCATCCCAAATGTTGAAAATGGGTATTATAAGCCCCCGTAGCTAAATGAAGCATCCCAAAAGATGAGAACATACATTATAAGCCCTCGTGGCTAAATAAAGCATCCTAAAAACTGAGAATGGGCATTACAAGCCCCCGTGGCTAAATAAAGCATCCCAAAAGCTGAAAACGGGCATTATAAGCCTTCGTGGCTAAATAAATCATCTCGATAGTTGAGAACGGGCATTACATGCCCCCATGGCTAAATGAAGCGTCCCAAAAGCTGAGAACGGGCATTATAAGCCCCCGTAGCTAAATGAAGCATTTCGACTTTCAAATAAACTTTAATATTTAGGGGGTGTTAAATGCCAATTAAGGCCGCCACTCCCACTCCTCCATGGACTTATCCTCCCGTAACAAATAATCTTCGATATAATTAGTCGTAAAGATTCGTATTCAAATCTGTCAAAGATAAGGATTTTTTGCAAGATTATAAATGAGGATATCAAGAATTAATATGTAGCTAAAACTTCCATAAAAACATGTTTTTCCATATATATAGAAATAACTTTTTCCCAGGTTAGATACAAAATATTTATGTAAAATCTATACAAAGTTTAGAAATAGGAAGTGGAAACTAAGGCAAAAATGAAGTACGCGGCATTTCAATCAATGGTTGCATCTCTCAGGCATCCTTTATGAATCGCTGCAACATTCCTTGCCTAATCAGCCTTTACACCTCATTCTTTAAGGAGAAACAATTGTTGGTATCATGGCCATGGTCCTTGTAAAGACCGCACCATTTGGCTCGATCCCTCTTATGGGGTGGTGACCTTAGCTTCTCGAGCCACTTGAGAAGTTTGTCTCCCTTGATCAGCTCTAGAATGTCTTCAAGGTCATAGATTATAGGGGTGTAGTTCTTATATCCTTTCTCTGACTTCGGCCTCTCCATCTTCTTTTTTTGTCTCTTATTCGTGGCTTCTGAAGCTACTGCCTCCTATCTTGTGGCCATGAAAGTAAGGACTGCAGCCTTTAGTGCTACAGCCTGTGTTGGAGTGACGTCTACTGACTCTAACATTAATACCCTCTGTGTCAAGAAGTTGACCTGGTTCTGAAGTGAGGCCTGATTGTCACATAGGTGGTGATATAGCTCAGTAATTGCACTCTCTCTTCATTTTGTCTTGAGTTTGCCCTGAGGTTCCCTCAATTCTACTAAGTTAGTTCTTTACAAATATATGTTCTGAAACTAATTAAACAATGGTGAAAATCCATTTAATGTAGAGAAAATAACCAAGTATATTAATTAGGGATGCAGTCTTTGATAATCTATAACATTGTTTTGCTGCGGCCGTGACCTGAGGTACATATATGGGTACTGTTGTGGCCTTATTAAGGAAATTTCCCGATAGCTGAGTCTGAGGACACAATAAAAATTTCCCTCTTCCCAGGTGAACTATAATCTGTATAGACCAACTACCACAAGAGTCAAGCAGTTAGACTTTCAGGTCGCATCCTGCCTGAGGCAGTGAGGGACGTGGTCTCAAAATTTGAGCTCAACACCTAAAATGATCTCATGGACGATGTATAAAATATGACTACTAGGAGCCTACCAAGGAAAAACAACCTTTAGGTGAAAAAAATAGTATAATCTTGGTAGTAAGCCCTAGATAAATGGTCTAAAAGACAAAATGAGTAGATATTCTTCCCTAATTACCCACCTTATGAGAATATATCCTTTTGTACTTTTCAGCATTATCTTGGCGAGGAAACATCACAGGGGTACAAGAAATAGATTTTAGGTCACAAAAAGAAGACGCCTAAGAAAATTTGAAAAAAAATAGTCCCCTTTCGGGGTTCTAAGTGCCAAAACCTGAGTCCCACAACCCAAATTCCACCCGTGAGATAGAGACTAAAAGGCCCTCATGGATGAAACAAGGTGCAAGGAACCCTAAAATGTAAAAAGGAAACCAAATTTAATCCTCAATTCCCACAAATAGTGCTAAAATGATGATACGAGAAATCGGATCGATGTCCTTCTCAACATCATGTCAAATGTAAATAATAATAAGATAAGTATAAAGGGGAAGAACATATAATATAGAGTGGTTCAGCTATAAAAATGAGCCTACATCCGCTGTGTTTCCCTACTCTCATTATAAACATTGTGTAATACATGATTGAAAGGCCATTAAATGCGTACATAAGAGAAAAGGGATAATAGTACATGCATAGATCTGAAATGATAGCCTAGGATAGATTGAGTAGCTCTGGCTGCGACTACGGCAGGGTTAAGCCCCCAAGTGTGGTACTCTAGAGAAATTGGGTAGATAGAGAAGCAGGGCTTTGCCAAGTGATCTTCCCTCCTTTTGGTCAGGTGAGGCCTTATATTTATAGAGTCCTAAAAGTTGTGTCACGTGACTGGAGCATGTGACATGTAGATAAGTCATAAGATTATGGAATTCTTCTAGAAGCTGGATAGCTATCAAGTGACCAACGTTGGAGTAAGTGTCGTGGCCTATTTGAACCCAGGCAACAACAAGTGTATGAATGGATGTCGCGGCCTGTTTAAGCCTAGGAAGCGGCTACGTCAGAATAGATGGCATGACCTGTCTGAGCCCATGCAGTAGCTACATCTGATCATGGTCTGTTTGGGACGAGGCTTAGAAATCACATAGGGCCGCGACGTCTATTCCCTAGACAACGGCGTATTATAAGGTTTCACGACCATAGTGACTATATTAGGCATATTAGTGTGCAATAATATGCCCTTCAATCATTAGAGCTACATCGATTTATGTATTCAAGAAACCTAAAGTCTAATACCTTTAGGATTATAATTGTCTATTGTTCTTGCTCTTATGTTTAAGGTGGTTGAGTTATGATGGAATTGTATCCAATCATAGTTGTTTATATCTCTTGTGATTTATCTTTAGCTACTCTATGATCTCCGAATGACCAGATCATTACAGTTCTTTAATTTCCATATGTCGTGTCACGTGGCATACCCGGTTCATAATCCCTTCAATTATCTCACTATTCATTTATGCTTTCTTCATGAAATGCCAATAGTTTTGCGTAATTGGAGGAAGAAACCTTCAATGTTTACTTAGTAAATATCCATGAGTTGACATATTTTCCACGAAGATAGACAATATCTGGCCTTTGATAATTTTTTGTGAGGATCATAGAGGTAACATGCATATACATAACCAAACAGATGTAGATGATTAGATTTTAAAATGTCACATAAATAGTTCCACCAAGGTATTGCATAATACTTTTGATTATGAACAATGTGTCCATACTGACCCTTCTCGAGGGCACTCGCTCTCACAGTGGCGCTCTTGTGTGGTGGAAAGGAACATAAGAGGCCATCATTGGCAATGTGAGGTGTGTGAATGTGTAGAGATTGGAGTCGCCGACCTATTTTACTCAAAACAGGTAGAAGAAGGATCTACGTCAAAAGATATCACTAAAATACAACTAGTACATGTGAAACCAAATGAGATATGGGCTTGGAGACTATGTTATGGAGTGGGAAGGTGTTAGGAATCCACTTTTCCCTTTCGATCTCTCATGGGCTCTACAAAATGATCTCCTTCTCCTAAATACATAAATGTCTGTATGTGGTAAATGTGTCGTGTTTATGAAGTGAACAAAGTGGAATAAAAATGAATATATACATGGACGTGTAAATAAGTGTTAGTGAATAACAGAGTCTATCATATCCACATCATTCAAAAGATGGGTATGAATCCTTCTAAGGAGATAAAATAAGATCGGAATGTCGAAAGAGTGACTTCACTATTGAAAAAGTGAGTACGATAAATGGGATCTCTAAAAGAAGATTAAACTAACTAATCATGAGTAATATGACAAAAAATGTAAAATATGACCATAAATGTAAGGGTTGCCCTAAAATCATAATGTGATTATGGTAAAGTGAGTACGTGTATGTGGGGCTGCTAAAGGAGTATGTTCCCTCCTTTGAATCCAAACTTCTAATCGAATACAGTTCCAATATGGGAATGGTAGGAGTGATAAGCACTCATATCGAATGAGGGTTGATACTCTCTATTGGTGGCGATTCAAATCTCTTTCCATAGAGGAAGTCAAATTGTAGGGATGTCAACCTAAAATAATAATTAATACCAGTTTGGCCACAAATATGAGTGCGATATAAAAATAAGATGCAAATGTATATAGCTTGGTAGGTCGAGCTACCTATATCCACGAAAAAAAGGATAGAAGAGTCTTATTACTGAGAGATGGGGAAGAAGATGATGCCTTAAAGTGCTAGGGCTGATAGCTGAGAGTCCTGTCAGTGGATATAATGGTGTGAAATTAAATGCCCTCAGATCATTAGAGCTACATCTATTGATATATTTAAGAAACCTAGAGTCTAGTACCTTTATGATAGTAATTGGCCACTTTTCTTGATAAGTCTTTAAGGTGGTTGAGTTATGATGGAACTATATCCGATCATATTTGTTGACATCTCTTTTGATTCATCTTTATTTACTCTATCATCTTCGAACTACCAGATCATTACAGTTCTCTAATTTTCACATGTTGTGCCACGTGGGGTAGCTAACTCATAATCCCTTTAATTATCTCACTAATCAATTTATACTCTCTTCATGCACTGCCAATAGTTTTGCACAATTGGAGGAAGAAAACTTCAATGTTTACTTAGTAAATCTCCATGAGCTGACATATTTTCTAATAAGATAGACAATAACTTGCCTTTGATAGTTCCTTGTGATGATCATATAGATAACGTGCATATACATAACCAACTATATGTGGATGGTTAGATTTAAAATATCACATAAATAGTTCC
Organism: Sambucus nigra; assembly: GCA_949130495.1. NCBI lineage: Eukaryota > Viridiplantae > Streptophyta > Magnoliopsida > Dipsacales > Adoxaceae > Sambucus > Sambucus nigra. The sequence goes on along the minus strand of OX422216.1, from coordinate 93,452,970 downwards.
ACTGAGGTATCTTATCGCGCGAGGGGGGGGGGGGGGGGCTCACGATGGTGCCCTCACGTGGTGAAATGGGACATAAGAGGCCGTCTTCGGCAATGTGCAGTGTGTGAATGTGTAGAGATCGAAGTCGCTAACCTATTTTACTCAAAACAAGTTGAAGAAGAAGACACTTTAAAAGAGATAACTAAAAGATAACTCATATGACACCAAATGAGATATGGACTTGGAGAATATTTTATGGAGTGGGAAGGTGTTAGGAACCCACTTTGCCCTTTCGGTCATTCATAGGCTCTACAAAATGTTATTCTTCCCTTAAATGCACGAATGTGTGTATATGCGGTAAATGTGCCATGTGTGTGAAGTGAACAAAGTGGAATAAAAATGAATATAGACATGGATGTGTAAATGTGTGCGTGTGAAGAGCGGAGTCATCATATCCACATCATGAAAAAGATGGGTATGAATCCTTCTAAGGAGATAAATTATGACCGAAATCCTAAAAGTGTAACTTCACTATGAAAAGAGTGAGTACGATAAACGAGATCTCTAGAAAAAGAGTAAACTCACTAATTATCAGTGATATAACAAAAAAATGTATAATATGACCATAAATGTGAGCGGCGCACCAAAATTGTAATCTCATTATGGGAAAGTAAGTATGTGTATATGGGAATGCTAAAGGAGTAATAAATGTAAGAGAACTAGATACATGAGTAGAATATACTAACTACATGAGTGGGATGATAAAATATGGAAATAAACTAAATGTGATAGGTAAAAATGGACTTGAATCCTCAAATAGCTTTAGGATGCCTACGTATCCAAAAGAGGCATCAAAGTTCACGTAGTTTGAATAATGAACAAGGTTCGGATCTATCTCATAATTCAAATATAGGGTGTCTCTTTTGATTTATGAAAAGAAGGTAAAATGCGGTGAAAGTGTGAAAATGTAAGAGAACACTCTATATTGGGAATTACAATTTAAACCCCCTTTTGAATTTTCGGTGTATGAAAATATACTTAAGGATATATATGATAATAAAATGGTAGTATTAGAGCTAGAAATAGAATATAACAACTATAAATGGAAACAGGACACTTTAATATGAAAAATGATATTTATGAGAATAGTAAAATATAAAAGGATTTGGACCTTCAGGCATTTTCAAAATCTATTTTGACCACTTGTTTGATGATTTTGGTGTATGCGTGATGGTGGTGGAGTGGTGGCTAAAGGTGACTTAGGGTAATGTAAGGGAATGTCTGAAATTGATTCCTTGTGCAAATGAGTTAATGTTTTCTTATAAAAGCAAACCCTAAAAAGCAAAAGAACATTCTTGCATTCAGGGGTCTATCGGTTAGAAGGTCCCTTTCCTACCTACCGACACACATGACAGAATTGCATGCTAAGAAACCCTACTCACATATAGGTGTGGACACCCTGATTTGCGATCGAGGTATGTGTCCTTTTTATCCCACTCATTAAGATACCCCTGACAAAAAATACACAGAATACCCCCAAATCCCCAGGAGAAAAACTTTTGAGGACCGAAGTACAAATAATAAAAAATACATAAAAAGCCAAAAAAAACTTTCAAGGGATCCTTTAAGAGAACGGTTAAAGGCCCCCATCCCTTTAAGCAAACGATTAAAAAGCTTTAGCCAAACAGTTATTCATCCCTTGGAAATCATTACCAAATCTTTGAGAATCTTACCCTGGGCATAGTGTCACACCACCTACATTCTCCCTACAGGTATTATGAATAACTGAATGGTTAAAGACTGAGGATGACTGAATGGTCAAATTTCCTCCATGAGACCCTATAAAAGGAGGTCCTCGCCGACCTTGAAAGCACCCGAAAACCTAATATTTATTCGGTTTTATAACTTTCTTCAATTTCGAGCATCTGAGGTACTTGAGCTCGTTCTTAAAAGTCCCGAGTGAAGTTCATACTTCTAAAAATTAGCTTCCCCCGAGTGAAGTAGCATTTATAAAAAGTCGCTTCCTCCAAGAAATAGAGGCAAACCTCTGCGCGCATCTCATGATAGTTGGCATTTCTAAATGAAGCTCAACCCGACTAAACGAAGCTTTTCCCAACTAAGAACCTTAACAGGGGATACCCCCGGGGGGAAATCTGGCTCATGATACAAGGGTAAAGTAACTCAACATGAATCTCAGGTCAAATACCCCATATATATTATGATAAAATTTCCATATCTATTTATCTCATTTAGACTAACCCCCGTTTAGGGGATCGGATATGCACTTTAAAACATTTATATTTTAAAGCCTAGATTTTAACCCATTACCTATGTTTATTGAAATAACTTGCTCATATGTTAAATAAATGCTAATCAAACACCTTAACTAAAAATAAACATGAAAACTTACTTTTTGAAACCATAATGCTTCTATGAGCGAACAGAGCGCGTCTCAATGACGACATCCCCGAATATGTGTTTTCATGTCAATACTTATCAAGCATCAAACTTTGATTAACGTATTTTTACCATATAATATATCAATCCAACAAAATGAAAAATGTTATATTAAGGAATAGGCTCTATAAATACCGTAACATTGTATATTATATACCTGGTACCCCGTCACCTATATCTATAAATATTTCCCGTTTATTGGAACTATGTTGGATTTGATCCCAAGTATCCTTGGGTACGTATGCTCTAACTGATCTCAACTCTTGAAGCCCAAGCCTTATAATAAATATTTTGACGTATTATCTATTAGGGATGTCTCCATCTCTAGTCTAAACCCCCATTATCTACCCCCAAACTAGCCCAAAGGAATACATTCAAGTTAGTGATTACCCCACGGTGATAATATGATATATCTATATCGATGATCTTTGGGACCATTCTCATCCTGAACCCCTATCGAAGCTACCCTTTGCCCAATATATACCTTCTCCCCCTCTTAATCCATTTCTTACACTTGTACACACATCACGTTAGAACACATGAACAACCGAACTATGTGGGCTTTGATCTCGTTGCTACACGAGTACATTGGCACAATACCGAGTCTCTCTCATGAGCACAAGCCTCAACAATATGTCTCATAATATATTGTCTTTATATGCATCCATCTCTTATCTCCCCCTATTATTGATCCCTTATGACCCAAATGAGATATCGGAATATCTCTAAGATACGACCACTCAAGCACATCCATATGAACGTGCGAACACGTATATGCACTAAACAACTGAACTACGTAGGATTTGATCTCATGGCTACACGAGTACGTAGGCGCATTACCGAGCCCGCCTTATGATCAAAAGCCTCAATAATATGTCTCTCAAGGTATTATCCCCACGGAGATGCATCCATCTCTTATCTATTAACTTTTTATCTCTCCTTAAATATCGAATGAGATATCAAACTATCTCAACTCGTGAATTATTGCATTCACTCACACAAACAAAAACTAATGACCATCCATTACCCAAGTCGAGCTTCCTCTCACCCTTATATATATTAACGATCACTCCTTACATGGATACAAAGTCATACACAAGAACTCTTGTCTACCCATACCGATTTGAGTGACGTTCCTACACCTATCTCTCATACCAATTTTCATACGTAAGCACCTATCTATGTTTTAAGGAATTCTCAAACTAAGGTCTCTAAGCATGTTAAAAAATAAACTAAAAAATAATCACATAATATCGAGAGAATTAACAAGAATATGAATAAGAAATCATAAAGAACAAGTGGGTTGCCTAACACCTTTCTCACTCATAACATGATTCCTGAACCCTATAATAAGAATCTCTATACAATCGAAGACCTAAACATGTCTTAGGATTATCCCAAAAGGGATAACCCAAACTTTTTATATTTATTTTTATATAAAACATACTAGTGACTTTGAAAAACTGATAACCCCTCGCACAAAATACACTTTGGCTTAGGCCTAAATCCATGGGCGTGCACAAAAAAGTGGATATGGTGTCAAAAAGCTTCCAGGGGAAATCATCAAAACCATTGTATCAGGGGGAAAGTGGCGAACCGAGAGACAAGCACTCTCACGTTCCATTAACATAAGGTTTCCCCAAGTGCGCAACACAGCTCGGGGCTCGTAACACCACTGTGGTGACTCCGTTGGGGATAAATTAAAAGAACCTAACTATCATTATGATTCCTTTCGACTATGATGAATATTTCTCCTCTGCATAACTACTTTACGCATATTTTATAATTGTTTAATGGCCTTGGTTATTGAGCCTCTCAAAATATAAATACACGCTCAGGTCCCCATATACATCATTGTACATTTATCCAAACATATAGGGACGCGCGAAGGACCTCCGGATAAAATAAACATCAAAATATGTAAAAATAAAGATTATTTATTTGCATCACGCACTACATAGTCTTGATTTTCATATTGTTTAAACCCTATACCCTCGAGGAAAAAAGCGGTAAGTCGAAAGGCTAGTTGCTAATGAATATTCTCACTCTTTTCATCCACCCGTATGGTATATCGATAAACTTCTCTCTGGATCCTAAAGTATCGATGACAGGGAACATTTTAAGTTTGTTCAGTTTTGTGGTATATCGAATAAGCCTGAACAACTATTAAATACTAGGGTAAAGTGGTTTCACATGTACCTTAATGTTTGTTCAGTCCAAGAAGCCTGGTATATCATAATCCATGGCAATGAAAAGTGATCCATTGATCACTGAGTCACATCACCTTTTTACATATAGAGAAAAATTTCTAAGAACATGCCCTATTGCATAAAAATAACAAATAGTAACGAGTCAATCTCTTTGACAATAAATTTCAAAAATTATTAAACGGCCGGAGGCCAGTCCAAAACCCCTTAGATTTCAGGCTGAATGTCTTCTCATTTTTACCTAGAAGATAAACAATATGTATCCGTCGCAAGTCATCCTCAAACCATAATTCCCTTACGTTGGACTCCCTACCCACATTTTATTTCGCAAAATAAATAGACCATAGTCTATTACCTCCTTGCTTCTCGTACGAAAAAAGATAGCTCACCCCTATTTACTCGAATCAAAAGGGACTTTGTTCAGTTCTTCCCCTTTAAAGATACTACCAAAAAAAAATACCTTGACTATATGATTAAATACAGATAAAATAATTGGATCAGAAAAAGTCATGCATATATGAGTCCTTCTCCACCAATGTATTTCCATTCTGTCAGTCCTTCTGTCTACCAAAAACCTGAATGGAAGTTCCTCGAATTTTCTGTAGTTATCACTATAAGTTAATAATTCACACTAAGTTATTACCCTGGCAACCTGAATTTGCGCTCTGTGTGTCTGTTCAGCAGCGCGCTCCCCATCCACGACTATTAAGTTACTCCGTAGTATGATCCATATCTACCAAATAACATTAGCCTCCATTTTTAATGGATCAATTATTGGGACAACTTGAGACCATTATCACCCCCTAGAATGCCATAAAGTGTGATATTATGGCAGTAGACCTAGTGCAAGTTTGCATGCAAAAGGCCAATACTGCCACAAGAATCGAAGAGAATGTATTGCCTCTCCTAATACCCAATACTGGTACACCACCTATAGTGGCTATTAAAGCATTATCAGCTAATCCTTAGGATCTTCCTACACCAGTCCCGGCATTTGCTCCACCTGCTAACATTGGGGCCCCCAAATCCAAGTACAATTTTCCCTTATGGATATTTTGAACCTTACCAGCAGTACCCCGAGTTCCCACACCACTTTTCAAGGCCCCCCGTGAGCAAAATCTATAGCTCCTCCACTGACCGATGAGGTTGTTCCCCCACTTCCAAAGAAGAAGATAAAACAATTCCAATATAAACCACATCTCATTCAGAAAGCCATCAATAAGATAAAAACTAAAAATGAGCTTACAAACATCAAGAAGATGTCTCTCTATCCCGAAGCCCCATTTCCTGAAAAATTCAAGATGCCAGTCTTTAAGACATACAAAGGACTAGTCTCCCCATTCTCTCATTTATCCAACCACCACCTTTAGATGTAGGTTCAATATGTAGGCATAGGAATTCTAGAAAGGATGTTCTCCTCCACTTTGTCCAATCAATCCCTCATTTTGTATATGGGTCTGAAACGTGATAGGAATCGCCAAAATATGGGAAGATTTATGACATGCTTTCCTTCAGTAGTATTAATAGAAATAGGAACTTGATGTCACACAAAAATACTTGGAAATCCTAATGGAGGAGGAGGGAGATGCAGCTGGAATTTTCGTCACTCATTGGAGAGAGAAAGTTGGTCAAATGGTTAATCGCGCCTTGGAAAATTATCAAATAGAGATCGTGATTAAGAACCTCCAAAAAGAGATGAAAAATGAACTCAGGCTAACCTCGATCCCAAATTTCAAATATCTTAACCATATAAGGTGTATAATCAAGGAAATTTTGGCCGCTAAAGATACTAAATCTACTAAGAACCTCATTAAGATGCAAATCAGTTCTTCGCCCATAAGAACTCACTGAGAACTCCCACATCTCACATCACTACTCTCGTAGTTAGTCCATAAACAGAAACACGCCCAGTTACCAACACTTCCCAAACTATGGTAGCCACCACTGCACCCTTTCACTCAAGATCCCCTCCCAAAAACTACCAAGTTGTGCCCTGTACCAAAGAGTTCCGAGCTCGATAAAGGCACCTCACTGATCTCCATACCCTTTTATATTAGGTCTTCTTTGTATTGAAGTTGTATGGTCGCCTAAAGCCTTTCAACCTTAGACCAACCCTGCCTTTCTTGACAAGAACTGGTAGTCTGACTCACATTGGGAGTTTCACTAGGGACCCAGTCACATTATGAATAATTATTGGGCCTTGAGATCCCCCACCCAATACCTCATCGACATAAGGATTCTCATCCCGCCAAAGTACAATGTTACTAATAACCCCTTACCATATCATCCCAACCCCGCACTAATTCCTTATCAGATACTCCCATCCCAAACACTGACCCATCCACTCTAATAGTCCCCATCCATCATAAATTAAGGATGAGGATAGACTCATACTTCCAAACATCCACCCCTTTAGGTGAGCCATCACCCGGCCTAAAAATCATCGTCAAAACTAAGCTCACCATCGACCATATGACCATATTCATTATGTCCATCCACTACTTATAAAACAACCAGTACATGCCGAACTTTCTCCTGGTCATTGAGTTCATGCTCTCAAAAGAGCCTAGACTTCTTTATTCCTCTCTAGAGGAAATAGATCACTCGATCAAGTGGGAGGAGATGTATGATGAGGCCCGCCAAGAAGTTCAGAATATCTCATTCCTAGTACCAATCCAATCCACTAGATGGATAGGATCCACCTCACGAACTCAGGAACTAATAATGATGCTCACCCACCTATATACTACCTCAAACATGTTCTCAACCAACTCTTCGAAAAGCAGTAGGAGTGCCATGTCTGTAAGTCACCAAATAGGAAAACACATAATTCATACACCCTGATATCCTAGCCCTCCGGTACAGATGAGCTATAATGATAGACAACTCGGGGAAGATGATCATCTCACTTGGAAGTTTCGAGCCCATCACAAATTATTATATGAAGAATAACTCTATCGGACATCATCTAACATCTCCCTCTAGTAACCGATAGCTACATCATGGGAACACCGAGTATCCCTCATTTATCTATTATCTCAAGCTTTTATACCATAAGACCTGACTTTGATTTGGGTCTATCACCATGAAATAACACATCAACTACTCTGATGCAGGGCCATAATCATCGTTTCACACTACACATCACCACTTACGCATGCAGATAAATTTTCCCTTATTATTAATAAATAATGGGTCCACCATCAATATATTACCCATTTGTACCACCACAGGTCTGGGATACACTGCCTCGGAGTTTACACCATATTCTATGGACATAAGGGCCTATGATAATACCTGCCAAGAAATCTTGGGGTCCATTGTCGTCACTCTCATAGTGGGGCTTATTATTTATGATGTTGAGTTGTAGGTTCACAACATCCCAGCTAATTTTAATCTCTTACTTTGGAAGGCTTGGATACACCCCATTGGGGCATTAACCTCGTCACTTCACATGAAAGTATAGTTCTCATCAAATACAAAGGCCATCACAATCCAAGGAATAATGGTTGCGCCACAGTTGCCAACACTAGCACCATTCCCCTTCTGGATACCCATCATGACAGTAGTGACATCTGCCTTAGCAGATTTCGAGTCATCTAATTCCTTCACATGATAGAAGAGGAGTTGCATATTCATAATGTAGTCATCGAATCATCCACAAAATGGATACATGTCGTGATTCAGATTTAGAACGAATCAATAAGGAACCCTTAAATCTATCATCATAATGGAACATAAGGGAAATACCGATATTGGGTATACTCCCAATAGAAAATCTCCAGTCCCAGGTCCAAAATACCCCCATCAAGGGTGGAATGGTCACTTTTATTTCCGAAGAGAAGGATTCCCCTATCACGAACTCCCCAAACCATTGTGGGATAAAATAAGGAATAGAGATCCTTTACGAAGAAGGACTGTATGTAGATTACGAGGCAATCCACAAGGTTCACCAAAATGAACTAAATGTGTCATGGGTTATTGAGGAAAGCAAAAAATCCTTCGAATTGAAAGATGAATGGGTATTACCTGCACTACACCCTGATGAAGTTGCACTAATATCCATGTTGGGATCCTCTAACTCAAGCCCTTTATAATTCTTTCACGACTGTTACACCACCTTCGCTACCTATAGTATCACAATTGAAAATGGATGATTAGTCAACATCCTTAAAATCAAACTATACCTCCGTGTATCAGATTCAACGATCCCACCCCCTAAGATGACGCCTTTGGTAGAGCATTAGGATGTTGCCTACCATCCCTCGTGGCACTATCAATGGAATGAAGAAATCCACTATCTCTTACAGCTATCCCTCTTCAAGGCACTCCACCAAAGTGACCCCATAATTGGTCCAATAGAGGATCTTGTTACAAACCCTTAGGAGAAAATAATCTATCTCAAAGAACATTGCCTGCTCCAACCTTCAATCCGTACCAAGGTTCCAAACCACTCGCAGACCACTCCAAAGGTCCCCTGGCATAATTCGACGCACCTTGTCACCAACATCACGAAAACTGTAGCACTCGATAACTAGACTTTTGTCAGATGCATCCTGGTACCCTTCGTTAGGAGGCCCTTTGAGTTTATGCAATTAACAAAAATGTCTCCCCTTAGCCCCTCTCCTAATGTATCCCTTTATAAATCAAACTTTTCTGCTATTATGAATGACGACCTTCCTCCCTTTAATGGCATAATAAATAGTGATTCCCACTATTTTTGTGCATGTGTTGCATGTGATGATTATGAATCCATAGATAGATTATAACTCACACCTAATAATGATGACTTTGTGGATCTAAAATAATTAAAACACTTATAAAAACTGACCAAAGTTGAAATAGATGTATGTCTCCTAACGAGGATGAAAAAATAACCATAAACTTGTGCACTCCTCAAAACCCAAAACTGTTATAAATAAGGTCCTCCTAGATGAGAACAAATAAAAGGATATCATTGATATCCTCGCCAGCTTCGTGGACATATTCTCTTGGTCTTACGTCGATATGCCCGACATCAATCCCACTTTTGTCATGCATGAAATACCCATGATCCTGGGCGCAAAGCCCATAAAATAAAGACTCTGCAAACTGATACCCGAGTGGTCCTTAGAAATAATAGAGGAAGTGGATAAATAACTCAACATCGGTTTCGTTCGAGTAGTAGAATATCACACTTGGTTAGGAAATAACGTATCAGTATTCAAAACCAATAGAAAAGTCTGAATGTGCATAGATGATCTCAATTGGGCCTGTGCAAAAGATGATTTTCCTCTATCACATATCGACTTATTAGTAGAATCACAATTAGCAACACACTCAAGTCCTTCATAGATGGATCCTTCGGCTATAATCAAATAAAAATCACCCCATTTACCAAGAGAAAACTATATTCATTACCCCCCGAGAATATACTTTTATACAGAGATGCCCTTTGGTCTCAAGAATGCCGGTGTCACTTACCAAAGAGAAACCACAGCCATCCTACACTATTTCATACATAATAAAGTGTAGGTTTATGTGGAGAACATGATCATCAAATCCAAAGACCATGAGAAACACGTTTCGACACTCCAGAAATTCTTTCAAAGATTACGCCTTTTCAAAATGAAGCTGAATCCTCATAAATGTGTCTTCGGGATCATTAAAGAGAAAGTGCTCGGATTTATTATCAGCAAAGACAAAATTGAAGTATACCCCACTAAGGTTAAATCCATACGGTAAAATCCACCACCCAAAACCAATAAAGAGGTTAGGGTATTCCTAGGCCAAATACGGTTCATAAGCCGATTCATCAACCAACTTACCACCATTTGTGAACCTATCTTCTAGATACTCAAGAAATACTCACCCAAAGAGTGGAACGCTCAATGCGAGGAAGAATTTGAGAAAATATAGGAGTACCTCACTCACCCACTAGAGTTATTACCTCCCCAAATAGGACAACCTCTCCGACTTTATATGACCATAATCGACACGGCTTCCGGAGATATGTTGGAGCAATATGTAAAGAGTTCCAGAAAGGAATGCGCCATTTACTATGTTAGCAAAAATCTAGTGTTCTATAGATCAAATACACCACCTTGGAAAAGGATCATGTATCTATCGTATGAATTACTCACAAGCTCCACCATTACATGATGTACTTCAACATATGACTCATCTCTAGAATGGACCCCTTGAAATATCTGTTTGAGAAACTCTCTCTCTACCCTAACGGACAAATGGCTACTGATGCTATCTGAGTTCTAAATAATATATATCATGCAAAAATCCACTAATGGATGGGCCATCTCTTACCTTTTCGTAGGGAACCCCTATTGGATGAGGAAGACCAAAATGAGGCAGAATTACCCGATGAGGATCTCTTCGCCCTAAACAATAAAGAAACTTGGGAACTTTATTTTGACGGGGCATCAAATAAAAGGGGATTTATGTAATATATAATAATTTAAAGTAAATTAAATAGATTATATCTATGAATATTTGTGTATATTTATCTGCAGTGACTGGCGATGCCACTAAAATTATGTTATTATTTAAACTTGAATTGAATTTAAAATACAGTAATGAAATAATAATTATTTAATGAATAAAAATATGTATGTTGGTAGGATGATTCGTGTGACTTTAGAGAAGTATAGAATATCCAATGGTTTTAAGGCCCATATGTTAGTATATTTCTTGGGCTAGACTTTAGGCTATTTTGAATCAATTTTGGGCCTAATGGGTCATGGCCCATTTGGGGACCCTAATTTCATGGTTATCATTATAAAATGAAGACTAGGGTTAAATTAAACTACTTTCACACTTTGGAGGAGAACCTTGAAGTAAAGAGAAGAGGCTAAGTGGAAGAGAAGAGGAATTGGGACTTTGGGCTTGGAAATTCAACCTACTTGAATTAGAGGCAATTTTATTGTATAATTTTATAAATGAGGTTGTGTTATAGATTGATTACTTATTGGATTCTCAACCTAAAACTAGTATAATCCGAATTAGACAATTTAATTAACAATTTCTAGAACTAAGTTAATTGGGTTATTAGATTGCAATACATACTCTTAGAATATTATGATATTAGTTTGGTTTATCATGATTCGGAGTAAAATTTGTTCAATTGATGATTTAGATATGGAAATTCATGTTAGAGGATTAAAAGCCCCTTATTAATTTCATAAGATAATCTATAATTGGGTGATATTGGGATATAATTCTATGTTAGGTTTCTTGGGATGATAATTGGTATTTATATATAAAATTGGTGTAGGATTAATCCAAGACCATTAGAAATTGGTTGGGGTTGCTATTAGATCAATTAATCATATCAAAATTAAAGTTTGGGGATGCTTATAAGCTTGGAATGTAATTTTTAGGGTCAATAACGGTGGATTTTTGCTAGGAAGATGATGATTCTGGGATAATCTTATTCAAATGAGATTGTAATCTCGTCCGAATGAAGGGGGATTCTCGTTCGAACAAAAATGGGATTTCATTTAAATGTAGTTTTGTTCTCGTTGAATGACATTGGGATCTTGTTCAAACGAGTTGTGTATTCTCGTTCGAATGACATTTAATATGAGATAGTAATTCGTAATTAAAAGAGGTTAACTATGGTATTAAATCTAAAATTAAGGCTATAACCCTTAACTGTGTAGGATTACTTATTTTGTGTATTATTTTCAACATACCGGGCTTGTGTACTCATGGGATATATACTAGAGGGGATATCCTTATGGGGCACAGGCAAATGATAATGGCACCCTAATGCAATAATGACAGGTTTGACTTAGTTATTATTTACCCCGGACACTAGGTGATAAAAGTCCCATTGTAATTGTGTAAGGTTCACGGGTTGATCCTTTCATATAGCTTTGGGTATAGGGCTATATGACTAATTGCGTAAAGTTATTTTGGGTTGGGTTAACTTAAAAGCAAGTAAAGACTGAAAGAAGGTGTGTATTTATGATGTAACCCAAAATCAATTACATTTTTATACTACTTAGGCTTGATGCTAACGTAATCTATTAACATTTTTAAGACATAGGCCACCAGTGTAGCCTCACCATCCATTCTTGATCTCCTTTTTGTGGTTGATCTTATATCATGTAGGATTCGAGCCTATGTGCTCATGCTTTATATTCCTTTGATCATTTATGTCCGATTTATATTAGAGGTAGTGACTCTTTATTCAGTACTGGCATGTATTAGGACAAAGATAGTATGTAAGATTTCTAGTACTTTATGAAGGATTTGGTATGAGAGTATTGTGATTGATATGGTTCACACATTTATGTTCAATTATTTACATTGTACTTTAAATTTTATTTCCAGTCATGCTTAAAAATGATACCCAAATGATTAAACTCTCGTGTTATTTATTTTATAAATGATCAATCTAGGTTAAATTTTATAGGTGTCACAGTTGGTATCAAAGAATTATAGGCTTTAGTGTCCTAGGTATCTACAGTGAGACCATCACTTTTCGCATCATTTTCCTTTATTACTTTCGAACCTTACCATTTATGACTTGTATTCTCTACAACGATGACCAGTTAGGGGATTTCACGCCATTATTCTAGACGACAGACTCAGAGCAATCGAAGTGTATAGGGAGGGTTCCTTATTTTGATTTTTTTACAAGACATCCTACGTATGAAGTCGCTATCGATTGAAAGTTAGGGACCATTGGACGTGAGACCTTTGAAATGTGCTTAGCGCATGGTTCGAGGGTAAATGTTTCCAATCATCATCCATCATGAAAAAGGAGCAAGTTGCATAGACTTCATCTGGATGATTACGTGGTAACCATCATGAGGAGGAGTTCAATTATCCTTCTCTTTCTGCACGAGGACGGATTAATACAGAAGTGAAGAAAACTATTCATAATTTCAGTTCGAGGAGACTTTTTTAAAATGGCATAAACCTTAGGTGATGAGTTTGGTAAATGTTATCGGGTAACCTGTTCTTCATCCCTTGTGCTTAGGTGGTGGAAGTTATCTTCTGATATTAGCAGGACCATCATAACTAACCGAAGGATAAAGATTCTTAAGAATGGTAAGACAAAAGCCAAAGATGGACCATTTGATTAGATATAGTGTAGCGTTGACCCAAGTAGGATAGACTACCCCAAAAAAATGAACCACACAATGGAGAAGATCCCAAGGGGTTTCTAAGAGTAGATAATATGATATGTTATGACCAACATAACCAATGAAATTATGATCAGTGAGGTCACGACTAATGAGAGTACGTCGAACTAGATAAGTTTTATCATAAACGACCATATAAGTAAGGTCAACAAGGATGAAAATAGGGATTCTATTTTGATAGTTACTTTGCAGGAATGTATTGCATTTGTGGCGAGTTAGGCCACTCCGTTACTAAATGCTTTAGTTATAACTAGTTATTTAAGGTACCACCGAGGATGGTTATGGGTATGTTTACGTCCCACACATATGAATCTTACATAGACATCGGGGAGTTTTCATTCTTTATTAGTAGTGTATTTACTATGATTATGAGATATATAGATGTTATTACCGAGTTGTAGGTCTATTTGGATACCTTCTATAAGGATGTTTTACGTCGTTATTGTGGAGACATAGCGGTTGTTGGTCTGCTGGGTGTTCACCCACTTTATTGATTTAGACATGTGGTCTTGTGATTCATAATATTTATCTTTGAGTACTGTATATATGTTTTACCTTGATATCAACTACCAGGGGTATGTCTTTACGATTTCCATTTTCGAGCAAGGAATGTTCTTATAGTTTTGCCTAGGCATGAGGGTGGGTCTAGTACACACTTGTATTATATAAATGCGACTTCATATGAGAAGGTCACATTATAGTTATATTCGATACAGATTTTCCAAAAGTTTATACACATATTTGAGGAGGTTCCAAGGTTACCACCAGCTAGAAAGGTAGACTTTTTTCATTGATTTGGTGTCGGGCACCAGGCCCATCGCGAGGGAACTATACTGGATGGCTTCGTTAGAGATGAAGGAGTTGTAGGAAAAGATATAATAGCTATTAGGCCAGGGGTTCATAGGGAGGAGTATGTCTCTATTGAGAGCTCCAGTCTTATTTATGAAGAAGAGAGATGTACACTTTAATTATGTATAAATTATCAGAAGTTGAATAAAGTCACGATATGGAACAAGTACTTGTTATCGCGTATCGACGATTTATTTGACCAGTTAAGGGGCACATCATACTTTTCCAAGATTGACTTGCACTCAGGGTATCACTAGTTATGTATTGGGGAGGAGGATATTTCGAAGACGACTTTTCTAATCTGGTATAGATCAGGCGAGTTTCGAGTCAAGACGTTTGGGCTGACCAACACGCTAACCATGATCATGGATATGATGAATCCGGTATTTTGACAATTTTTGGTTCAATTTGTCATTGTGTTTATTAATGACATTTTGATATACTCACGATCAAAGGAGGAGCATCCAAAGCATTTGTGATTAGTTTTACAGACACTACGAGAACACAAGTTGTATGCAAAGATCTCTAAGTGTGTGTTTTGGCTGCGGGAAGTATAGTTCTTGGTCCATGTTATATACGCACCTGGGATTTTGGTGTATCCTATCAAAGTTTCTACAGTTGTAGAGTGAGGATAACCCAACACGTCTATCGAATTTGGAAATTTCTTATTTTTATGTGTCATCCCCATTTTAATATAAAAAATCCTAGGCTCAATCTATTCATATGCATAATTGACATTATTTATCCTGTAAATAAAAGTGACATTGCACCTACTATCTCAAAGCATCATCAATAATCTTTCCACATGGAAAGTATAAATACATGAGTATACATGTAATCCACATAATTTCATAAAAGTCATAAGAAAATATTCCGATTACAAAACCCCTAAAAATAAAGGAAGTATAATATACATGCATCAATGAAAGAATGAAAGAAGAGAGAATAAACTGTATGAATCCGTGGGAACATACCCTCCACCTATACAATGAAACTAGAACCTATTCATGTCGAGACTTTTCAGCCCACACATCATCACCACCACTACCTACCGCATCTGGATCCTCTGGATGTCAGGGGAAAGGCTAAGATAGGGGAGGATGCATACAGTTAGTCAATGGATTATTTACCAATCTATAACGGAATTTGAAACCACATCGAGACATGGGGGGTTCAAGGATACGAAAGCAAGGGTGCGATAGAAACCTAGCATATGACCGCTCCTTATAAGACCTGGTGGGACCATAAACTTGAGTAGAATAGGTCATCTCCTAGTATATCGATGACCAACGAGTCATCATCCTTTGTAGGCTGGACACATAAACTATGACCTCCTAAAAAACTCCAAAGTAAGGAAATAATCGCCATAAAGAAAATAGGAAAGAAATAAAGGACATTAATAGAAAGTAAGCAAAAGAAAAAAAGGTGAGACATACCCCATTCACTCCTAAAGTCGCTCAGAATCCAAGATCCAAGTGATTCAAATGGATAGTAAATGAGGAAAAAGGAAACTTGATTGGGGAACCGCACTCCAAGGACTCCACATCAAACGCTAAAGTGGGGATGTCCCCCTGAGCAGCACTCGCATATCCTAAAGACTTATGCCCGACCAAACCCATCAAAATCCAGATGGTATCTAGACTTCAGTTAATTAAGAAGGCTGCAATTAACTAGATGGTATCCAAACTGAATATGTGGGTATGTGTACCAGTAAAAAAAATAAAATTGTGTAATGACAACTTAAACATTGAAGAGATGGCCTAATTATGTGGGTATATGTACTAGAAAAAAATTATGTCTGCATTACGGACTGAATACACCATACTTAACTGTTGTGCAATGTATGGGGATAAATAATGAATAAGAGCAAGGAAAGTATAAATTTGAGCGGCTAACGTCTCGGGCATGTTGCATGGCACGTGCTCAATGTACTATGTGGCATGTTTTCATTCATTCAATATAAATAGTAATTAATTATTGATTTGTAAATAATTATAACAAAATTTATAATAATTCTTTGAAAGTATAGTTCATAATTAATTAACTGAAGTCTAGATACCATCTAATTAATTACAACCTTATTGTCAATGAAGTTTGAGAATGACGTGTAGGGAAACCAATCGCATCTCCACGTTAAATCCTTAGCGCAGACCCACCCCTATCAACCTGAGAAAGTCCATGGGCTCTTATGAGAAGGATGTACTCAAACCCTCAGGATCCCTCTTGGCCCCATCACTGCCTATGACATCATGTATAAGAACATCCTTCCACTGACCATCCCTAGAGAACCACCCCAATCCCCGATGTCCCCTCGGGCAATCCCTTCGCCTCTGACTCACCCTTGGGAGCCACATGATCTCCACCCACTACCCGCGACTCACCCTCAGGATCCATTATCTACCCGTCCCTCACCTCATTCCCTTTGTCTACTGGACCCACCCTAATTCGAGACAACAAAACCTCCCTCTGCATAGGAAGGGACATCATCATCATACGGTGCTCCCAAAAATCCTCATAATTATGGTCCTCCCTGACAAAATAAATAACATGAACCCCATACAAGAACATTTGTCTGTCCACCACAGTTAATCCCTAACTATGCCTCATATGGTAAGGGGGAGAAAACAACTCCCGGATAGTAACATCCCACATGTGCTCGAGAGTCACCCTCTTACCAAGGTAAAAGAGGACTCCATATGGATCGTCCAAAAGCACGATTCGACCCGACAACTCCCATGCCACAACACTCGCCCCCGATATGTGGGGGGGAATCCCCGAGGAAACCTAAAGGAAGAAATCACCAAGAAAGAAAATGAGTCATAATAAGCATGAGTATGAAAGGTAAAGAAAAATAAATTAATACACCAAACTACTTACAGTCTCTACCGTTATCCCGTTCAGAAGCCCATTGGCTTCCGTTAATGACATGGATGATCCCTCCCTCAAATTCCCTTGTGCATATCATTTGAATAGTGGAAAACTCAAACCATCGGATTAATAACCCAAGATCTGTCAAAATACATAACCATGTATGCAGAAAACCATAATTACAGGACATAGAAATGGGATACGACATAAGTAATGGGAAAAGGCGAGTATTTAACTAGAAAAATAAAAATAAGTGAATAAAACGTACCTCCCACAAATACACAAAACCTGTGAAATCATCAGTATGATATCTCTAGAAGAGGGACATAGATTGGTACATCTCTGACATCCCCATCCTCCTCAATGCATACCCTGAAATTTGAAAAAAGTCCATAAAATATGGCAAACACCACAAATGAATTTCCCCTTTATCGCCCGATGCCAAGAGCACCCTCACATTGAAAAAAATAAAATCCATGGCATATCGTCTCATCGCCGCCACATTAAGCCTTGTATTCTCCACCTGCTACAGATAAGTAGTCAAAGTACTGACGTCTAAGAACTTACCTCAAGCAGAACCTACATGTATCCCCTGAGCTACCAGTAGTCCCCTAGATGTGATGGCCAGAGTACGCTCCACCACCAGAGGACTTTGGTAATTGGGAGTGCCATAAGAGCATAGAAGTCCAGGGGAGTCATGGTCATATCCCCCACTGACAAATGAAAAGTCCTAGTAGTATCCCACTAGCGATCTCCTGAGGCAACCGTAATAAGCCAACTCATACTAAAGCAAACATTGGAGAGATAATCCAGCAACATGCTAAACCCAATGGCATATACAAAAGCATAAAAAAATAGGTCCTCACCCAAAATCTATCCAGTGATGCTACAAAACCCTAGACTCGATCACTACTACCAGGTTGCAGGGATAAAGCACGACACAAAGCATATCAGTAATACGAAAAATAACATTTCTCTAATTGGGATCTAGCTACCATATATTCACACTTAAAAATAACTACCCTCAATTCCCACTAACTAGGAATGTTAAGCATTCGTGAGGTGATCTGAAACCCCCAGATCATTTTCCCTCCCGAAGTTTGGGTTACCACGTGTTCACGTTTAAGCTACCTACCCTCGGTTCCCACTAACCAGGAAGGTTAACTAGTCTTGAGGTGATCTGGAACCCCTGAAGATTTATCACCATATGTTCACACTTGAGCTACCTACCCTCGATTCCCACTAACCAAGAAGTTTAACTAGTCATGAGGTGATAAGAAACCCCTTCGAGCCTTCTCCCTCCTGAAGTTTGAGTTATCATGATTTCACACTTAAACTACTTACCCTTGATTCCCATTAACCAGGAAGGTTAAATAGTCACGAGGTGACCTAACACCCCTCGAAGCTTTCCCCCTCCCGGAGTTTGGGTTAGCCTGTGTTCGCACTTAAGCTACCCATCCTTAGTTCTAGCTAACCCAGGAAGGTTAACCAGTCGTGAGGTGACTAGAAACCTCTCAGAGCTTTTTTCCTCCTGGATTTTGGGTTCCCATATGTTCACAATTAAGCTACCTACCCGGTAACAAAGAAACTTAACCTTGTTAGGTGACCAAAACGCCTCCGAGTTTTATCCATCTTCGAGTTTGGGTTATCGTGTGTTCACACTTAAGATACCTACCCTTGGTTCCCATAAACCAGGAAGGTTAACTAGTCGTGAGGTGACTAGAAAACACTCAGATTTTTTTCCCTCCCTGAATTTGGGTTACCATCTGTTCACACCTAAGCTACCTACCCTCGGTTACCGCTAACCAGGAAGGTTAACTACTTGTGAGGTGACAAGAAATCCCCCCAATCTTTCTCCCTCACGGAGTTTGGGTTACCATGTATTCACACTTCAGCTACCTACTCTCGGCTCTTTCTAACCAAGATGGTTAACTAGTTGTGAAGTGACCGAAAACCCCAAGAGATTTCTCTCTCCCAGAATTTGGATTACTATGTGTTCACACCTAAGCTACATACCCTAAGTTTCCACTAACTAGTAATGCTACCTAGTCATGAGGTGATCATAAACCCCCTATATATTATTATCATGTGAGGGTACACACATGACACACAGGTCTAATCCATCATTGTTGTATCCTCATTACAATTTATTTCCTTAGTATAAGCTATATCCCCGCCTTCAATTTTTATATGTTTTTATTTTTATCTTGAGGATAGTTTTTCTTTTATCGCAATTCTTACTTTGATATGTAGTATTAATATCAATTATTATTATTTCTCTATCGCAAGACAATTTTGACTCCCCTTTTCTTACACCCTTTATATTTTTAATTTTTAGGGCATTTCTATATCTCCCACCACATTATATAAATCCCATATTATTGATATCTAAATTTGGGTTTCATATTTGAGTATGATCTTAGCTTAAATATACTAAACTTATAATCACAGTTAAATATATAATGCTAAAGAAATGAAGGAAGTATAAAGAGGCACAAAAGTTTAACGTAGTTCAGCCCAAGAACAGTGCACACATCCACGGAATAATGCCACTATTAGTTTAGGGTTTAGTACAAATCTCTTAGTAACATTTTTTGAGGTTAGAACAAAGTGGTTCCACCCCGAGCTAAGAGAAGTAGTAGTCCATTTATAGTAGTTGGAAGTTAAAGAGATGGAATGGTTTTATACATGAAGCATTTACATCTTTACACAATAATATGTAGCTGGATATCTATTCACGTGCATTTGTATGGTGGTTGTTAAATATCCCACATATGGTTGTTCATATTACTGATGATTCATCTTCTGCAGTATGCTCGGCTGGATGGCCGACCATGAGATATCCGAGCCAACTGAGTTAATACTCTCTTTGAGGGTTCGGTGGTAATTGTTGACAAGTATCACTATTGTATTGGTCCACTTGGCCAATTATTTTAGGCTACAACACCTACTATCCTTTATTATTCCTATTCCTATTTTTGTATTTTTCATTTTTTTTCAGCAAAAAAATCCACTTATCATGTTTTTTCCCAAGCATATAAAAGCCTCGTTACACTGTCTTATATAAATAAGAAAAAATCTGAAAATTTTTGCAAAAAAATAGTTAAGGAAGAAAGTCCGAGAAATTTACGTGTGGGACATCTGCAAGACGCTCTCCCAAAGCCCCGTGACGCTCACACTCTCGTTGGAGGATCTCAGTATCCTCCTCATCCACTGGCAAAATAGGGTCATAGACCACCCGCGCCCCAAGTACCACGACCACCCCCTTCCATGCCACCCCACCCCACCCAATTATCCACATGGGGAAACACACCTTGTTGACCCGCAGGCCCTAAGACAAAAACCTTTGTCTAGTGCTGCACATCCATTGGCCTAGTTGGCACCTTTAATCCAACGTCACCACCCATAACCCCCTCCTCCACCTGATTCAATCCTAGGATCTGAATCTCAAGATCATCCACCATAATAGGCTCAAAAGGGTCCATTATGCGAGAAAATAATTAAAAAGTTGAATATCATTCTAATCATGAAATAAAAGAATTAACATGCCTAAACTAATAACTAAATTAAAAATAAGACTAACTGATGATACGCAAATATTGCGTATTTTAACCTCCGAACGGATGCATTTTAGCCCCCTCGGGTATCTTATTCCCTATATTTATGCTCATTAACCAGACAACATCATATTTCTACGTTAACATGTTTTGCAGGCGTTAATTGAGCTTTTATAGGTATTTGGATGCTAAGTGCGAAGTTCGGATGCATTCCCCTCGATTTCCATACACAATCGCACGTTCGGGGGTATTTTAGCCTTTTCATAGCTTGGGTACCTGGCCCAACATCTTCACGAAAGTTGTATCCCTCCTCTCTAGCTTCGCGTGGCGTGAACGGTGAGCGATTCTGAGTCCGTATGAAGAAGTTACGGCGATTTCAGCGAAGGAAAAAATAAGGAAATCAAAAGAGGAGGAGAAAAGGAAAAAAAGGAATGCAGTGTGTTGCTGCTTGGCTCACCCCTGCTTGATCGATCGATCAACGATTTTGGTTGATCGATCGATCCTTCTGTACAGTCGAAATTTTTCCTTGATCGATTGATCGACCCTTTTTGTCGATCGATTGATCCCCTATTTTTAGGAGATATTTTGGCATTTCTTTTCTTTTCTAATTTACTTCCAACTTACAATATAAAGAAATTTTGATGTAATAAACAAATATACATGATTTTAGGGTAGAATAGCTTAGGGTTTGGGGGATTTGGAGGGTTCTTCTTCAATTGTTCTTGGTTTGACACCCAATTGGGTTGAATGTTGCACTATTCATCTTCCTCTCCATTAATATAGTTTGTATTTCTTGCTTTCTAGTTAATTTACAAGGTTTCTAATTTAGGTTTACATGCTTTCTTTACACGCTTTCTAGGCAGATTTATTGCGTTTATTTATTGTGTTTCTTTACCGCATTTTTACGATGCTTTCTACCTAATTTAAATTTGGTTGTGTTTGAATTGAACTACTCGAGTTGATGCATTTCTTGGCTTTGGTGATGGCGTTACAGGTCTATTTTGGGTGCGTTGTCCTAGTTATTGCACTTAGGAGATTTTACGGGGCATATCATGTATGTCCCGTGCTTACGACCTTTCATGCATAATTTCTGGGATATTAGTTGATGCCTAAATCATATTAGGATTTTATGCGGATTTAGGGGCGTGACAACCCTTGGTTCAATTAACTGTCGAAACGAGATGCATCCTAAATAAATCATCGACCCATGTATCCATTCTATACAAATTAACTCGGGTGAGGGATATTCGATGCAAAGTATAGTTTACTCACTTTGTTAATCTAGTTTCAATACCCTTGCCTAGATTAATCATTTCCCTTTAATGCATCTTGTCCTTTTTAGTTTGTAATTCACCTTTTGCACTTTTATTTCGGAATATTAAATCAATTGAATTCTAGCATCTCGTCCCTGTGGATTTTCGATACCCGACTTACCGCTAGTGTAGTAGTAATTTAGGTTTGTTTGTATTGAGTAGGCGAAACAAAAACAACGATTAGCGTCTTTACACGCGCTACTTTTCGCACTCGATCAAAATGGCGTCATTTCCGGGGATGAATTTGTTTTAGACTTTATTTTATTTAGTATTTCATAGTATTTTCTTTCTATTTGTATTATTTTCTAATCTTTTTGCAGGACTTCCACATTTGAGCACTTAGGAACACTCGAATTTTTTCCGTGCGCACCTACTTTGTGGAATTCGCCACTAGAACCATTTTGTGGTAAGCATGTCTTATTCCAATTCTTCAAGTAATCATTGTTATAATTCTCAAAATTATCGCAAACCTATGACTTTCGGTGAATACTTAGAATCCCAAAGTATAACAAATTCAAATATGACTTTGGGCGAGTATAACGAAAGTCAAAACTTAGGTTATTGGAATTTTGATGACGATGATAATGATTTTGGGCCTTTACCTCCTTATAATAGGAATTTTGAAACGAATTCGAATAGTTTTCAAAATTCCTATAATAATGAGTTTTTGTTTAAGTCCGATGGTACTTTTCAAAGTTTCCATTTTCATGCATCCGCACCTCGACCTATGACATTCGGCGAGGGTTTGCGTATGTATGAAAATGAGAAAATTGAAACTCGTTATCGGGAAGAAAATCATCTTTGGGAACATGAATTGGATTTATTATTTGAGTCTGACGATGATTTTGCTTCCGAGACTTTCGAAGTCGAGGAATGTTTTGAACCAAATGAGGTAGTTGTGCCTACTTTGGAACAAACCATTATAGACTTTGCCCGTCGTGTAATAGATATTGAAAGCAAGGATGAGAATGACGTAATATCTATTTGTAATGAAATCATTGAACATTTCATTGAAATTGATCTTATTTCATTCGAAACTCAATCTTCATGCGATGATGATTCATCTCATGAGTTTGAATTTCTTTCATCCCCATTTTTATTCTCTATTATCACACCGTCACAAGTACCCGATGATTCGGTTTCAAACTTTAATGTTTTAAACCTTTTCGTCGATGAGGAGTACTTGCTGGAGTCGCCTTCCACGATCGTATTCGTGCCTTTGTGTGCGCCTCCTTTCATTCCAATTTCAAAATCATTGGGAGGATATTTGGCTTTTCTCAGTCCCCACATATTTTTGTCACCCGTGCAATCCAAACCCCCCATCGTCCCTCCAAAACTATTAATTGGCGATGGTTCCTTTCTTACGCCTTACACATGCCTTCCGTTGTTAAAACAAAATTCATATTTTTCGGAAGGCATGCTTGTATGTGAGGGTACACCGGTTATCCTCCAAAGTCAAATTGTTCTTATGGTGGACCCTCGGCTTTTTAGACTTCTAGTGTACAGTTAGTGTGAAGTCTAAATAGTAGGTTGTATATAGTAGCTTTCTTTCTTTTTATTTTTTCTTTTCTTTTTAATTTAGTTTAGTGTAATTAGTTAACTTTTTATTATTTTTTTTTTGTTATGCTTGGTACTAACTTGTTTTGTAGATTCTGTGGACTTGTTCTTATGGGGATCGCTCCACTTTTGGGTAATATCGCTCTTTTCCTCTCTTTGACTTGGTTCTTAATTCACATTGAGGACAATGTCAAGTTTTAAGTTAGGGGGTGTCGGATATTCTATTCATTTCATTATTTAGTCCATGTTTTTGCTCACATGTTAGTTACTTTAGTATGCTTTTCTTAGAAAATTCAAAAATTTCAAAAAGATTTTCTTTCTTTTTTCCCCTTTTTTGGGCCTTTTGCCTTTGTGTTCTATGATAAATTTCAATAATTGCCCAATTCAATAGACAACCCAACGATGCATGTTCTCGATTTTAGAAGTTATTAGACTTTAGTCTCACTTATTGATATTATGAATAACTTCATGAATTAAACTTTAATCCCATAAGCACATGCACTTTTATGGTTATATTGATTTGGTTTAAGATTTTTAAGACTCGGTAATCTTTTGTTGCATTGTATATACTTACACCGAGTAATCTTTGTACCTTTCGTCATTTGTGAGTGTATACACTCTTCTTTTCTCATTGAAAACGTTGAATTCGTCGGTAATCTCACTATTCTTTCATTTGACCGTTCATTAATTGAGTTCATACTTGAAATGTGTTACTTGATCATGATTTTCATATATTGTTTTGACTCGAGAATTGCGTAAACTTTGTGAAATGATCATAGGCCCTCTTTGTTATATCACCCATATTAGCCTTGACCTCACCCTTATATGTTTACCCTCGTTAACCCCGTTGAGCCTAAATATAGCCTTTCGTTTCATAAACCCAATCCCATAACCAACTCCAAATTGGAGTTATAAACCATACATACAACTTCCACACCTTTGTTTGGAATGTTACTTGGGATTGAATGTTGTTGTTGTGATGTTGGTTGCAATTTAGGCATATGAGAGTTTGATGAGTAAAGAAAATAAAGTAGTGAAAAAAGTGATGAAAAAGAGAAAGCAACAAGCAAAAGAAAACAGAAGAAAAGAAAAGAAAGAGAAAGTTGTAAATGTTGTATATAGTTCAATAATCTTTGATTACTCTCCCCGATGATATATTTAATGCTGTTTTGGAACTTGTTTTTCAATTTTGATATTGCCCGCATTTTCCCATTATCCCGAGTTTTCATTCCGAACACTTTGAATCCGTACATACATTCCTTTCATTTCACACCCTAGCCTAGCCTACATTATAACCCTATTAAAGTCCTATGTGATCTTAGGTTGATGTAATTTAAAAGTTTAAATAGTTTTGATAATCTGTGAAAATGCATTTCGCCTCTTTTAGTGTGCGGTATCCTTTCATTGAGATTACAGTTTTTCAGTTTATATATAGCGTTCTTCATTTGTGACATGTGTGCGGCCTAGTCTCCATTTACATTTACTCTTTTAGCCCGCATGTTTCGTGTGTTACCTCCCTGTTTCAAGTGAATTTATTTCATGAGTGTAATGCCCGTTAGGATTGAATGTATGCTTGCTTTAATGTTTATCCGATTTATATAATTTTTTTTCCAAATCACACTTGGCATGTGCTCGCTCCCCTCCCACATTTTAAAGTTTCAATTTTATGAGGTGCCTTCTCTAATGTTAATGATTTGGACTTTTGTTTGAATCCGTTCATTATGCTAATAATGCGTATGCAATCCTTTTCGCCATTGTTGGGCTTGTCGCATGTTGGTTTGGGAATATTTTGAGGAAACCATGTGATGTTTGTGGGTACCATCCCTGAAAACCCTCACAAGACAACACTCGTCCACTAGGGTGACCTAGGGGTTTAACGTCTTATTGCGTATGCTAAATGCAATCGAATCGCCCGCAAAAGTGGCCTTATGCTTTTATACCATACGTTTGGCCTATCTCCTACTTTTGGTTTGATTGTAGTTCTTGTTGCATCGTATTTCATTGCTAGGGACTAGCAATGTGTAAGTTAGGGGGTGTGATGATACGCAAATATTGCGTATTTCATCCTCCGAACGGACGCATTTTAGCCCCCTTGGGTATCTTATTCCCTATATTTATGCTCGTTAACCAGACAACCTAGGATTTCTACGTTAACATGTTTTGCAGGGGTTAATTGAGCTTTTATAGGTATTTGGATGCTAAGTGTGAAGTTCAGACGCATTCCGCTCAATTTCCTTACACAACCACACGTTCGGGGGTATTTTAGTCTTTTCACAGCTTGGGCACTGACCCAACATCTTCACAGAAGTTGTAGCACTCCTCTCCAGCTTCGCGTGGCCGTGAACGGTGCGCGATTCCGAGTTCGTATGAAGAAGTTACGACGATTTCAGCGGAGGGAACAATAAGGAAATCAAAAGAGGAGGAGAAAAGGAAGAAAAGAAATGCAGTGTGTTGCTACTTGGCTCACCCCTGCTTGATCGATCGATCGACGAGTTTGGTCGATCGATCGATCCTTCTGTACAGCCAAAATTTTGCCTTGATCGATCGATCGACCCTTTTTGTCGATCGATCGATCCCTTATTTTCAGGAGATATTTTGGCATTTCTTTTCTTTTCTCTTTTCTTTTCTAATTTAATTCCAACTTACTATATAAAGCAATTTTGATGTAATAAACAAATATACATGATTTTAGGGTAGAATAGCTTAGGGTTTGGGGGATTTGGAGGGTTCTTCTTCAATTGTTCTTTGTTTGACACCCAATTGGGTTGAATGTTGCACTATTCATCTTCCTCTCCATTAATATAGTTTGTATTTCTTTCTTTCTTGCTTTCTAGTTAATTTACAAGCTTTCTAATTTAGGTTTACATGCTTTCTTTACACGCTTTCTAGGTAGATTTATCGCGTTTATTTATTGCGTTTCTTTACCGCGTTTTCACGATGCTTTCTAGCTAATTTAAATTAGGTTGTGTTTGAATTGAACTCACTCGAGTTGACGCGTTGCTTGGCTTTGGTGATGGCGTTACTGGTCTATTCCGGGTGCGTTGTCCTAGTTATTATGCCTAGGAGATTTGATGGGGCATATCATGTATGTCCTGTGCTTACGACCTTTCGTACGTAATTTTCGAGATACTTGTTGACGCCAAAATCATATTAGGCTTTTATGTGGATTTAGGGGCATGACAACCCTTGGTTCAATTAACTGTCGAAACGAGATGCATCCTAAATAACTCATCGATCCATGTATCCATTTTATGCAAATTAACTCGGGTGAGGGATATTCGACGCAACCTATAGTTAACTCGCTTTGTTAATCTAGTTTCAATACCCTTGCCTAGATTAATCATTTCCCTTTCATGCATCTTTTACTTTTTAGTTTGTAATTCACCTTTTGCACTTTTATTTCAGAATATTAAATCAATTGAATTCTAGCATCTCGTCCCTATGGATTTTCGATACCCGTTTTCCTGCTGTGCTTGCCCCGCAAGTGTATTAGTAATTTAGGTTTGTTTGTATTGAATAGGCGAAACGAAAACAACGATTAACATCTTTACACGCGCTGCTTTTCGCACTCGATCACTAACCCAATATAAACCTCTGACACCATAATAACCAACAATAAAGTATTGAAACTTTGGAAATATAATCTATCTGAAAAATAACCAAGTGTAACTGAGGTCATAACTACTACAATATCTGACTCGACTGAAAAATAAATTGGAATAAAAGAGTGAGAATGCATGATCGAAACCTACATCCTATTTGACGGGTGTCACTATTTTATTGGTCCACTTGGCCTAATTATTTTATGCTGCAACGAAGGCCCTAAATACTTTATACTTGGTGGGATAATAAATGGATGAAGTATTCATCTTCACAACTGCTCCGTGACTTGGGAAGGCGTTGGTCAAAGGCTGACTTCAGGGACCCGTAAAATTCAGTTTGCCACCTTAACGCGGTGGAAATTTCATAAATTGTTTGAAAAAATCAAATTGTCTAAAGGTACACTAGTCTTTTGGACTTCTGGGGATATGGGACGTTTTCGATATCTAAAACGTTTGGTATGTTTAATAATTTCAAACTTTGGAGTTTAAGAGTCGTCATTCTACCTATAAAATGCTTCTTCCCCCTCAATCACATTTCACCTTGAATTTCAAACTCCCGATTTTATTATAGAGCTTTTACTTCCCTGTTAAGGAAAAAACTTCATCAAGGTGTTTATTTTCTCTATAAGAATTTCCTCTCTCTCATCTTTTCCTTTTTGTGTTTTAAGATGGTGTATATTATGGATGAAAGTTCCTTGGAGGAGTTTAAGGAAAAACGTAGGATCCCTGATTGGGTAACAACCGAACTAGTTACTAGTCCATGTGATTTATGTGATTTGGATGAGGGTCCTTGGCTTACAATAATTTTTATAGCTGAACGTGGAGTCACTTTCCCGCCTAATCATTTATTTCTCGAGCTTTGTTAGTATTTCGATGTGGTCCCTTCTTAAGTGGTCCCAAATACGTGGAGAGTTATAAATAGGGTCAATCGTATTAGTGAGGTATTTGGAACCCAAATAGGAATAACATAGTTGATGTATTTCTGTAGTTGGGGGACCACTGTTGACAATATTTACTATCTGAAAACAAGATGCTCCAACTGAGTATTGGTGGTGAATTTTTTTGATTCTAATAAAGATTATTGGGATTATGATGTAATTGTTAAGACTTGGCAGTTTGCCCCTCTTCCTAAGGGTGAATATTACACCGGGCCTTATTGTCCTCAGGAAGGGTGTGGCATAGTTAGGCATACTTATCATTTGCATATGTTCTTGATTTTCTCATTTCCACCTCATTAATTTGCTATCCAATAATTTTGTGTTTGTGTTTGTGTTTTGCATAGAGAAGGAAGAAAGACTGCCCACCTGACTCAGAGGTGAACTTTGTGAATTTGAAGCCTGTGTGGTATATTCAACAGAGGCTAGGAGAATATCATCCTCACTCGACATCTATGTTATTGGATTATCATATTGCAATTACATCATTCGTTGCTCGACCTACAGAGGACATACATATAGCCCCCATTATTCTATAGGAGTCGACCTCCTCTTTTTCGGTAGCTGCCTCAAAATTTGCTTCCCAAGTAGAAAGGAACATTATTATTAGGGGAACCTCATCCTCCTATGAGTCCTTAAATATTAATTTTATACCAGCTACTATTTCATCCCCTGAAAAGATGGTGAAGAGAAAGATCCCAAACTTACTTGCTAGACCTAAGTCTCATCCCCTAATCGAGAAGAAAGATGCTGGTGAGGGTGGTTCCAAGCGACCTATTATAGTGGTGCCTGAGGAGGTTAAGACCCAAGAGCCTCAATTTAAAATATTGAAGAAGGGGCCGACCGACCATCAAGATTTGGAAAAAAAGAGCCAATCCGACCAGGCTTCTATTGGTACTACTTTTGTGGCATTGAAGCCTAGTTTATCTAGTGGAATGACTGGCTCAAAGGTATTGCCTACAGATGATTCTACTGCTACTCTTTCAAGTGAAAGATTATTAGAAAGATCCAACCATAACCTGTCATTGGTAATTATCTCATCCTTTGACTTTACTTCACGGGTTCAGATTTTAATGCTATAACTGATTGATTTACTTGCCTCTGGATTTTACAATTTTTGGTTGATCATGATCAGATCCTGAGGAGAGACAACTAGCTAAGGGAGTTTTTGTCTAATATTGAAGCCACTTTTAAATGCTTGAGACTTTATTTAGATACCACCCATAAAGCATATTTGAAAGATCAATAAAAATGGAAGGGTATAGTAGAGAAGGCTGAGAAAGACAAGAAGAATGCCTTGAAGGCTACCGAGGAAGCTATTAAGAAGGTCGACAAGGATGATAAGAATGCTGCTGATGTAATAGGAAAATACCAAGGCCTGAAGTCTAAATTCAAAACAGAGAAGGAGGAATCTTATACCCAGGGTGGGGATAAGGCCTTTGCTACTGCGACTATTCAGGTTAAATTCATGATGAAGTCATCTTTCAAAGAACGACGGGATGCTTCTCTCAAGAAGTTAGGCACAACTGCAGACTCTAATTTGTTTAAGCTATTTAACCTTGGTGCCCCTCCCATAATAGGTGAGGAAATGGATGATGAGGAAGGGGTAGCAGAGTCTTCAGTGGCTCCTGAGATGGAAGTGGTAGCAGTTCGTCCTTAATAGGAGGTTGCTCAAGGCAAGGAGAAGGTGTAGCCATCTGATATGACACAAATATTGCATATGTTCGACCTATATCTTTATGCATTCTAGCACTTTTACGGTCCTAAATGCCTATGTTTATGCTCGTTAACCAGACAACCTCGTATTTGGATATATACATGCTTTGCAGGGGTTAATTGTGCTTTTATAGGTATTGGAACGCTAAAAGTGAGGATCGGCTGCATTTCGGAGAAGTTCTATGGATGAACGCTACTTCAAGCGCATTTTAGTCATTTCACATTTCATCTCTAGCTCATGGGAATTCCATGGATGCGTAGTTCATTCAGTTAGTATTGCGTGGCCGCAAACGGTGCGTCGTTTGGAGTCTGGATGGTGGAGTTATGGCTATTTTTGTTTTCACACCTTCCCCCCTTTTTATGAACCAAGAAGGTAAAGAAACAGAGTGCCGGTTGACCGGCCTTGGGACCCCGATCGACCGCGGTTTGAAATTTTTCCTTGCGAAGGAGATAGTGGGCTGAGACCTGCTCGATCGATCGATCGACGATTTGGGTCGATCGATCGATCCTGCTAGATATTTGGCAATTCGTTCCTTTTCTTTTCTTTTCCTTTAATTTCTTTTCCAACTTACTATATAAACCAAATTTGTTGTAATAAAAGAGATACTTAGTTTTAGAAGAGATTTTAGGTTAGGGTTTGGGGGTGGAGAGCTCATTTCCTCTTTTTCTTTGGGTGTTCCCCATTTTTTGTTGTAAGTGCACTATTCATCTTCCCTACCAATTAATATAGTTTCTATTTTGTTTATTTTCGTTCTTTGTTAATTAAATTTGCATGCTTTCTTTAGTTGCTTTCTAGTGTAGTTTTATCGCGTTTATTTACTGCTTTCCTTTACTGCATTTTTATCATGCTTGCTCGCTAATTTAATATAGGTTGTGTCGGATGGAATTCAATTCGGGTTGACGTGTTGATTTGCTTTGGTGATGGAGTTTACTGGTTTATTTCGAGTGTGTTGTCCTAGTTATTAGGCCTAGGATATTGACGGGGTATATCATATATGCTCCCTGCTTACGACCTTGCATGCGTAATTTTCGGGGTATTTGTTGACACCAAAATCTTATTAGACTTGTATGCAAATTTAGGGGTATGACAACTCTTGATTCTGGTAACTGTCGAAACGAGACACAATCTTAATAACTCGTCGACCCGTGTAACCATTTTATACTAATTAACTAGGGTGAGGGATATTCGACGCAACCTATAGTTTTTGTTCGCTTTGTTAATGTAGTTTAAATACACTCGCCTAGTATAAACTTTCCATTTTTGCATCTTTTCCTTTTTGTTTAAAATTACCTTTTACACTTTTATTTTAGAAGTATTAAACCAAATAATATATAGCAACTTGTCCATGTGGATTCGATACCCGGACTAGATGATATACTCCCTTAAAGGAGTGTAGTCATAGTTTCGGTTTTTGTATAGAGTTGGTTAGCCGAACACAATAAAACGACCGGGGCGTAAGTGACTCTCGCGTCACGGTGAAAACTCTATCTATCAAATGGCGCTGTTGTCGGGGACTTGTTGTTTTAGAATCTATTTGATTTAGTATTTCGTAGTATTTTCTTTCTATTTGTATTTTTTTCCTAACATTTTTGTAGGACTTCTACATTTGTGCACCAAGAACCACTTGAATTTTTTGCGCACGTATCTACTTTGTGAAATTTGCGACTTCGAGCCATTTTTGGGGTATGCATGTCTTATTCCAATTCTTTCGGTAATTATTAGTATAATTATCAAAATGCCCATAATCTTATGACTTTTGGTCAATACTTGGAGTCCCAAAAAATTACAAATTCAAAAATGACTTTGGGCGAGTATAACGAAAGTCAAAACTTGGGTTATTGGAATTTTGAGGATGATGATAAAGATTTTGGGCCTCTAACTCCTTATAATAGGAATTTTGAAACGAATTGCAATAGCTTTCAAAATTCTTAAAATAATGAGTTTAAGTCCGATGGTAATTTTCAAAGTTATCATTTACAAGAATCTACGCCTCGGCCTATGACTTTCGGTGAGGGTTTACGCATGCTTGAAAATGAGAAACTTGAAAATCATTATCGGGAAGAAAATCGTTGTCAGGAACATGAGTTGGATTTATTATTTGAATTCGACGATGATTTCTCTTCCGAGACTTTTGAAGTCAAGGAATGTTTTGAACTAAATGAGGTTTTTGTACCTACTTTGGAACAAACCATTGTTGACTTTGTCCATAGCATAATAGATATTGAAAGTGCGGATGAAATGGAAGTAATATCCATTTGCAATGAAATGATTTCTTCTTTGGCCCCCAAAGAATAACATTTCATTAAAAATGATCTTATTTCCTTCGAAACTCAATCATCAAGCGATGATGACTCATCTCTTGAGTTTGAATTCCTTTCCTCCCCATTTTCGTTCTCTGTTATCACACTGTCACAAGTACCCGGTGAATCGATTTCAAACTTTAATGTGTTAAACCTTTTCGCCGACGAGGAGTACTTTCTCAAGTCGCCTTCCATGAACGCATCTTTGCCCTCCTGTGCGCCACCTCTCATTCCAATTTCAAAATCCTTGGGAGGATATTCTTCTTTTCTCAGTCCCCACATATTTTTGTCACCCGTTCAATCCAAATCCTCCATCGTCCCTCCAAAACTTTTAATTGGCGATGGTTCATCTGTTCCGCCTTACACATGCCTTCCGTTGTTCAAACGAAATTCATATTTTTTGAAAGGCATGCTTGAGAGTGAGGGTACACCGGTTATCCTCCAAAGTCAAATCGTTTTCATGGTGGGACCTCAACTATTTAGACTTCTAGTGTATAGTTAGTGGGAAGCCTAAATAGTAGGTTGTATATAGTTAGATTTTTAGTCTTTCTTTCTTTTTATCTTTTCTTTCTTTTAATTTAGTCTCTTGTAATTAGTTAAGTTTTTATTATTTGTTTTTGTTATGCTCGGTACTAACTTGTTTTGTAGTTTTTTGGAATGTTTCTTATGGGGATCACTCCAATTTTGGGTAATATCCCTATTTTTCTCTCTTTAACTTGGTTCTTAATTCACATTGAGAACAATGTCAGGTTTTAAGTTAGGGGGTGTGGGATATTAAATCCATTTATTTATTTAGTCCATGTTTTTTCTCACATGCTAATTACTTAATATGCTTTTCTTAGAAAAATTTGAAAATTTTCAAAAAGATTTTCTTTCTTTTTTCTCCTTTATTGGGCATTTTTGCCTTTGTTTTCGATGATAAATTTCAAGAATTGCCTGATCCAATAGACAACTCAACGATGCATGTTCTCGATTTTAGAAGTTATTAGACTTTAGTCCTAATTATTGATATTATGAATAACTTCATGAATCAAACTTTAATCCCATGAGCACATGCATTTTTCGTGTTTTATTGATTTGGTTTAAGATTTTTATAACTCGGTAATGTTTGGTTGCATTGTATATACTTACACTGAGTAAGCTTTGTACCTTTCACAGTTTGTGGGTGTATACACTATTCTTTCCTCATTGAAAACGTTGAATTCGTTGGTAATCGCACTATTCGTTCATTGATCGTTCATTAATTGAGTGTGACACCCCGCCTAATAAAATATCGGGTGATCAGTCCTATACCAAATTAAAACAGGAATCCCAGTTGGAACATCCTTAGCATCACTGTCGAAAACTTTTTTTTTTAAACTTACTAACCACCTAGTATTCCAAAAAATTGGTGCCAATTTTAACTTTTTAAATTAAACCAAAACAGTACATGCGGAATTTAAAATATAAACCATTCACACAACTGAATGAAAATAAACTGAATCATAATTACACAACATGCCGAATAAATCACCGGCCACTAAAGAAATAATCCGAATACAAATATTCAACACCTGAATAAATTACACCTGAAAACTGTACCGAGAAGTCTGGGCGACAAGCCCTAAATAAAACTGAAACTGATACAAGATTCCTACTCTAGGAATGAATAAATGATGCGTCTAATCCAAACTCTTGCTAGCATCCACATATGCTGCAACTCCGTATCCCTGGAATAGAATATCAATCCTGGCGTCCCTGTGGCTGGACACCTAAAAGGTTTTGAAAATAGTTTTATAGCAAGGGTTAGAACCCAAAATATTTTGAAAATATTTAGCAAGTGAATTAACTGCAGTAATTTAAAATGCATGAATGTGCTTCATATTTAAGTTAGTGTCGCACTCCCTTGTGGACATTCTCACCCCTCCACTATTGTACACACCTACCGGTTACCTTAACCCCACCTAGTTGTACTACCCCGTCCAACTAGTCCTGGAATAACCTTCCCTTGCCATACTACCCTAACCCGAGTATAATGATTCTTTGAATTATAAGTTATTTCACAACCAACTTAATTAATTCCCCGTAAATAGTAACATATAACCGTATCACGAGTTATATAAAGTAAATACATCACCCACTGTATTATTTCCACAAATAATTAACTTAATTAATTTCCCATTAATTAACTGCATATAACTATAACCTGAGTTATATAAAGTAAATACATCACACACTGTATTATCATCTACATATAATATTTACTACCATATTATACGTACCTTTACTAACAACCACACATATATCATACGTATATCCATCCTTCCGAGTTTACCCTCCCCGGATGATTCCCTCTAAAATGCTATCTCACTAGGTGTGCTCGCAAAACCTAGTTTCCCCAAGTTAGAATCGCTCACCAACTTGGACTAAAAATAACGAAGTGGAGGCGGTCATATTCCTTCCCTGAAAGTGAGATAAATCTCTCACCCATATATACCGGACGCTATGACCTGGGGATATACTCGCCCTACTCCTCAAGCTAGGGGATTCACCCACATCGCGCAACCTCCCTTGATAGCATTAGAGTATATAAATTTAAATAAATATCTAATCACTGATATTTAGTATCACGCACAATAAATACACGTATATATATATATATACTATCACGATACCGTATATATATATAATATAAACGCCGGCTTTACCGTGTACTCAAAATCCCGTACACTGCCTGTAATTTCCCGAGTCTGTGGCCCGACTCAATGTAGTTAATTTTCTCACTTAATAACTTATCCCCTTCCCGAGTCTATGGTCCGACTCTAATATAATTAATTCACACCTTAATTAATATAATACTCTCCCTGAGTCTATGGTCCGACTCTCCTTAGATTAATTGACACACATTTTAATTTAATACCTCCCCGAGTCTATCGCCCGACTCTAATTAAATTAATTAACAAATTAATTAATCAACCCAAATTCCGAGTCTGTGGTCCGACTCTAATATAATTAATTACCACATTAATTAATAAGTACCCTTCACTAGTCTACAATCCGATCCTGATTAAACTAATTATCCCACCCATTAATTTAATCATACCCGAGTCTACAAACCGACTTTAATTAAATTAATTAACACCTTTATTAATTTAATCCTACCCGAGTCTACAATCCGACTCTTTTTAAATTAATTGTCACTCAACCATTGTCCCCGGACTCACTTACTTGGCCCGTAACTTTATATTTCCCGAGTCTATGTTCCGACTCCAAATTAATTACTCTCTCTCAATAATTAATTTAATACTTTGGTGTCACATTACCAACATACCCGGACTCACTCACTTGGTCCATTTTTACATCTCATAATTTCTTTCCCATATTTTTCGCCCACAATGTGTCGCACATTTATTTCCATAATTTCCCAATTATATTTACCTATAATTACCAACATACCCGGACTCACTCACTTGATCCGTACCTCACTATTTTGGAATAAAGTCTCTCAATTTTATCCATTAAATGCCTCACCTAAATTCATCCTAGTCCCAATTACTTTCCCCCATAATAGCTAGGAATATTTGTTTCACAATTATTTATCACAATAAATGTATGGAAATTTAACTTCTAAATTAATTTCCCCTTATATCTCACCCAGGCCGAACTGGGCAGAATTTGCCACCATCGATCGATCGATTCCCCCGATCGATCGATCGACCCCTTCGTTACAGGTCTGCCTCCCCCTTGTTTTCCACCATTAACGAACCTCAAGGTTTCTAAACCAGAATTTAAACCTCTAATTACATCATCCCATCATCTACACATGGTTAATCCACATCCTATCCAATCATAGAGACCATTAAGACAATCAACTTCTCTAATTATCTCATAATTTTCGAAATGGGTCTTACACCATAAAACTTAGTTATCTGTTTTAAATCCCAAATTCCGGATTCAATTTCCACTCTTTTATGTTCTGAAATTTTCGTTCAAATCATATATACATACTCAGATATCAATCACCCATCTAAATCTTACTTTGAATCTCATTCAAGTGTTTCAAAAATAAAACCCCAATTTGTACCCATTTACACCCAAAAACGGATTTTCATACACACATCACTATGATATGAATTGATTATCATGCTTATACGAATCAAAACAGTTAACCACTTGCCTCAAAGTGTTTGTAGTGTCTGATCCGTTGTTGTCGTCCCTCAATTTGGCTCCAATAACCTCCAATTTGCCTTTTGATTGTTTTCCCCCAAATCCCCTCTCAAACCCTAGGTTTGGAGTTGTGTTGGCTGCTGATTTCCTAATCTCCCATTAATTTAAAAACCCTTAATCCCGTTTTTCACCAAATGGGCTTAATTAAAGTGGCCCAACTCACCCCGTGTGGGCCCGGCTATGCCCAAAAATACCCCGAGACCCAATTACTACCCCCGGGTACTCTTTTCTGACTATCTCGACCCATCCGGACTCAACCGTGCAGTCAGAATTGACATCCGAATTAATTTATAAAAATCCTTATCTCACACCCCATTAAGTCTATACCGACTCCCGGCTGGGATAAGTGCATACCCCGTCATTAATACCCTAAATGACGTAGTTAAATTATTATTATTCACTTAGTAAATAAATTTTCCCAAACATTAACCATTCACTTCCCGATTAATATTTAAATAAATATATTGTCATAATTAATTCAATTAAAATTACAACACACCAGTAATTAAAAATCCCGAATTAATTAATTATTAAATGCACAAAAATATGGGGTGTTACATACTTCCCCCCTTACAAAGGAATTTCGTCCTCGAAATTAAGATTAACCTAGTGTTACAATATTCACATACTACTCACTAGTCAAGTGCCTCCAAGCCCGCTATATCTATCCCATCCGCTTCTAACCATACATTACATAAGTATGCATTTAACTTGATCAGGGCGCCCATACACCCTATACCCGTGCTTAACCGCACAAAATTTTTCCTTAATCACCCCGGGTGCCCATACACCCTATCCCCGCACTCAATCGCACGAAAGTTACCCGACTATGCTAGTCGTAACCCGTAATATAACTTCGAACCTGTAGTCATATTACATGTATATATATATATATATATATATAATTACTGGCCGGGTACTCAACCCATGCCACGTCCAACTATCTCCCCATAAATACTTATCTCTCAACCCAAAAGAATATACGCTTACCCTTATGCTACCAAAGACAACATAATACCGCGCCCTTACTACCACTAGTCCTTGCGCAAAATAAACCCCGAGCTATCTCTCTCTTTGCTCGAAAATCAATTCTACCACCCTGATTCACTTCATTAAACATCCCCACTTACCGGGATAAAATGTTAGAACACAAAACCTCACTATGTGCCATCGCACCACGCAATACAACATATATATCCACATATATATAATCTATATGCCCTCTCCGGTGATACCTAGTACCAACCATACCCTGGTGTCACGGACACCAAAATTTAACTCCACTGTCCACAATAGTTAAATTTCATCGTTATCCAGCCGATGTTTAAAAAGTATTATCAACCCTACTCCCATTATTCACGAAAGTAGTCATTCTTTGCATAATTCAACCAATCACTCAGTGTACACCTCCACTTTCCCGTGAAGAACATTAAGGAACTCCGCTACCCTACGGAAAGTTTACCCACATGCTATGGCTGCTACCGCCAACGCACCCACTAAGTTCGACTCGCCTGCGAACTCTAGTAAAATAAGTCTTATTATGACATTCTCTTTGTCACTCAACAATATACCCCATCCCCCTAGGGTAAAAATACTTACCTCTATACCCCAGCTGCAACGGCTGGTTCTCGGGTTCCGGAGGAGTTTCTCCCTGCCCGAATGTACCCGTGTCTTGCTTTAGTGGCTGTACATCCAGGACCTCGTCCTGTAGTTGACCCCTGCCTCGCTTAAGGTAATATCTCTTCATGTGTCTCGTTTTTCCCACAAAGGAAACACTTTCTAACATGTTCACCCTGCCACTGATCCCTTCCATGCCAACCTTGTTGGAATTCCTGGCCATCCCACCGATAGCCTCA
Source organism: Sambucus nigra (assembly GCA_949130495.1). Taxonomy (NCBI): domain Eukaryota; kingdom Viridiplantae; phylum Streptophyta; class Magnoliopsida; order Dipsacales; family Adoxaceae; genus Sambucus; species Sambucus nigra. The sequence continues at coordinate 93,414,418 of OX422216.1, read as the reverse complement.
GGTTCTAGATCGTTTGGCATGATTTCCTTGCCGAAAATCCTGCCCCTGATCTCCCCCAGTCTGCTGCTGGGATACCCCACTGGTATTGTTCCCTTCTGCCTCATCCGACTGGCTAATCCTCACTCCCTTCCCGTTTCCTTTTGCGTGGAAGCGATATTCCCAATAGTACCGGAGTGTTGTTTTAATGACATTAGTATAACCTACTAATGCGGAATTGTCAATTAAATGTTGTTTGATTCTCCAGACTAACCCATCCATAAACTTTGCTTTCTTTCTCTTTTCCTCACTTACCTCATCCGGTACCAAATTTTGCCAACGAGTGAATTCTTCCTCGTAATCGGCCACTGAACGGTCTCCCTTTGAGTCACCTCACAAAATTTTCTCCTCATTTCGGTCTCAACCGCTGAAGGAAAAATACTTGCGGTCGAACCGCACCCAAAACTCTGCAGTAGCTAGTGTGTCCCTTTCCTCAACTGTGGTGATCGACTCCCACCACTGTAGCATCGCCCCCACTAACTACAAGTGGTTAGCATTTACTTCCGCACCCCATCGCAATCTCCTATGCGTAGGTGACGCTGGATCCTCTCTTCCTTGACACGCTAGTATTACACCTGAACCCCCTCGCAACTCTGGTGGGTTCCCGTTAAAATAACCTCTCTTTATTGTTTCCACCCCGACGACCCTGTGTGAGTCTGAACATCCGACGCCACTAACACTTGTGGCTGATCCCGTGGAAAGTACCCTGCCGTTGTGACCACCGTTGCTCCAACTGCCTGTGCCACTATTTCAGTGACCTATGCCTCCAAATTCATCCCTGACCGTTGCTACGGTATCTCTTGCTCCTAACGAGCCTCCTTCGTCTCATCTCCCCCTGCTGCCCTAGCTGCTCTCTCTCTCCTGGGCATCATCTGGAATGAGAATCGAATTTTGTATGAGTTCACTCTCAAATATCAATTTCGCGAAAGAACGTATATGCGCATACGTATGAGAATACAACAATCCTATAATAGGGCTCTATATCAAAGATTGTCAAGCAGAAACGTGAAAAGCCGCACAGATCCTTAGGACACTAGAACCTGATGCTCTGATACCATCTGTGACACCCCGCCTAATAAAATATCGGGTGATCAGTCCTATACCAAATTAAAACAGGAATCCCAGTTGGATCATCCTTAGCATCACTGTTGAAAACTTTTTTTTTAAAACTTACTAACCACCTAGTATTCCAAAAAACTGGTGCCAATTTTAACTTTTTAAATTAAACCAAAACAGTACATGCGGAATTTAAAATATAAACCATTCACACAACTGAATGAAAATAAACTGAATCATAATTACACAACATGCCGAATAAATCACCGGCCACTAAAGAAATAATTCGAATACAAATATTCAACACCTTAATAAATTACACCTGAAAACTGTACCGAGAAGTCTGGGCGACAAGCCCTAAATAAAACTGAAACTGATACAAGATTCCTACTCTAGGAATGAATAAATGATGCATCTAATCCAAACTTCTGCTAGCATCCACATATGCTGCAACTCCGTATCCCTGGAATAGAATATCAATCCTGGCGTCCCTGTGGCTGGACACCTAAAAGGTTTTGAAAATAGTTTTATAGCAAGGGTTAGAACCCAAAATATTTTGAAAATATTTAGCAAGTGAATTAACTGCAGTAATTTAAAATGCATGAATGCTCTTCATATTTAAGTTAGTGTCGCACTCCCTTGTGGACATTCTCACCCCTCCACTATTGTGCACACCTACCGGTTACCTTAACCCCACCTAGTTGTACTACCCCGTCCAACTAGTCCTGGAATAACCTTCCCTTGCCATACTACCCTAACCCGAGTATAATGATTCTTTGAATTATAAGTTATTTCACAACCAACTTAATTAATTCCCCGTAAATAGTAACATATAACCGTATCACGAGTTATATAAAGTAAATACATCACCCACTGTATTATTTCCACAAATAATTAACTTAATTAATTTCCCATTAATTAACTGCATATAACTATAACCTGAGTTATATAAAGTAAATACATCACACACTGTATTATCATCTACATATAATATTTACTACCATATTATACGTACCTTTACTAACAACCACACATATATCATACGTATATCCATCCTTCCGAGTTTACCCTCACCGGATGATTCCCTCTAAAATGCTATCTCACTAGGTGTGCTCGCAAAACCTAGTTTCCCCAAGTTAGAATCGCTCACCAACTTGGACTAAAAATAACGAAGTGGAGGCGGTCATATTCCTTCCCTGAAAGTGAGATAAATCTCTCACCCATATATACCGGACGCTATGACCTGGGGATATACTCGCCCTACTCCTCAAGCTAGGGGATTCACCCACATCGCGCAACCTCCCTTGATAGCATTAGAGTATATAAATTTAAATAAATATCTAATCACTGATATTTAGTATCACGCACAATAAATACACGTATATATATATATATATACTATCACGATACCGTATATATATATATAATATAAAAGCCGGCTTTACCGTGTACTCAAAATCCCGTACACTGCCTATAATTTCCCGAGTCTGTGGCCCGACTCAATGTAGTTAATTTTCTCACTTAATAACTTATCCCCTTCCCGAGTCTATGGTCCGACTCTAATATAATTAATTCACACCTTAATTAATATAATACTCTCCCTGAGTCTATGGTCCGACTCTCCTTAGATTAATTGACACACATTTTAATTTAATACCTCCCCGAGTCTATCGCCCGACTCTAATTAAATTAATTAACAAATTAATTAATCAACCCAAATTCCGAGTCTGTGGTCCGACTCTAATATAATTAATTACCACATTAATGAATAAGTACCCTTCACTAGTCTACAATCCGATCCTGATTAAACTAATTATCCCACCCATTAATTTAATCATACCCGAGTCTACAAACCGACTTTAATTAAATTAATTAACACCTTTATTAATTTAATCCTACCCGAGTCTACAATCCGACTCTTTTTAAATTAATTGTCACTCAACCATTGTCCCCGGACTCACTTACTTGGCCCGTAACTTGATATTTCCCGAGTCTATGTTCCGACTCCAAATTAATTACTCTCTCTCAATAATTAATTTAATACTTTGGTGTCACATTACCAACATACCCGGACTCACTCACTTGGTCCATTTTTACATCTCATAATTTCTTTCCCATATTTTTCGCCCACAATGTGTCGCACATTTATTTCCATAATTTCCCAATTATATTTACCTATAATTACCAACATACCCGGACTCACTCACTTGATCCGTACCTCACTATTTTGGAATAAAGTCTCTCAATTTTATCCATTAAATGCCTCACCTAAATTCATCCTAGTCCCAATTACTTTCCCCCATAATAGCTAGGAATATTTGTTTCACAATTATTTATCACAATAAATGTATGGAAATTTAACTTCTAAATTAATTTCCCCTTATATCTCACCCAGGCCGAACTGGGCAGAATTTGCCACCATCGATCGATCGATTCCCCCGATCGATCGATCGACCCCTTCGTTACAGGTCTGCCTCCCCCTTGTTTTCCACCATTAACGAACCTCAAGGTTTCTAAACCAGAATTTAAACCTCTAATTACATCATCCCATCATCTACACATGGTTAATCCACATCCTATCCAATCATAGAGACCATTAAGACAATCAACTTCTCTAATTATCTCATAATTTTCGAAATGGGTCTTACACCATAAAACTTAGTTATCTGTTTTAAATCCCAAATTCCGGATTCAATTTCCACTCTTTTATGTTCTGAAATTTTCGTTCAAATCATATATACATACTCAGATATCAATCACCCATCTAAATCTTACTTTGAATCTCATTCAAGTGTTTCAAAAATAAAACCCCAATTTGTACCCATTTACACCCAAAAACGGATTTTCATACACACATCACTATGATATGAATTGATTATCATGCTTATACGAATCAAAACAGTTAACCACTTGCCTCAAAGTGTTTGTAGTGTCTGATCCGTTGTTGTCGTCCCTCAATTTGGCTCCAATAACCTCCAATTTGCCTTTTGATTGTTTTCCCCCAAATCCCCTCTCAAACCCTAGGTTTGGAGTTGTGTTGGCTGCTGATTTCCTAATCTCCCATTAGGTTAAAAACCCTTAATCCCGTTTTTCACCAAATGGGCTTAATTAAAGTGGCCCAACTCACCCCGTGTGGGCCCGGCTATGCCCAAAAATACCCCGAGACCCAATTACTACCCCCGGGTACTCTTTTCTGACTATCTCGACCCATCCGGACTCAACCGCGCAGTCAGAATTGACATCCGAATTAATTTATAAAAATCCTTATCTCACACCCCATTAAGTCTATACCGACTCCCGGCTGGGATAAGTGCATACCCCGTCATTAATACCTGAAATGACGTAGTTAAATTATTACTATTCACTTAGTAAATAAATTTTCCCAAACATTAACCATTCACTTCCCGATTAATATTTAAATAAATATATTGTCATAATTAATTCAATTAAAATTACAACACACCAGTAATTAAAAATCCCGAATTAATTAATTATTAAATGCACAAAAATACGGGGTGTTACATTGAGTTTATATCTTGAAATGTGTTACTTGATCATGATTTTCATATATTGTTTTGGCTCAAGAATTGCGTAATCTTTATGAAATGATCATAGGCAGTCTTTGTCATATCACCCATATTAGCCTTGACCTCACCTTATATGTTTCCCCTCGTCAACCCCTTTGAGCCTAAGTATAGCCTTTCGTTTCATAACCCAAAATCCCATAACAAACTCTAAATTGGTGTTTTAGGCCATACTTATTACCTTCCTTACCCTTGTTTGGAATGTTACTTGGGATTGAATGATGTTATTGTTGTGTGGTTGCAATTTAGGCATGCGAGAGTGTGAAAACTAAGAAAAGAAAGAAGTGGAAAAGAGAAGAAAAAGAGAAGTGAAAAGCAAAAGAAAACAAAAGAAAAAGTGAGAAAAAGAAGAAAAGAAAAAGAAAGAGAAAGTTTGTATATGTTGTGTATAGTGTTCAATAAGCTTTGTTTACTCTCCCCATTGTTATATTCAATGACTTTTATGGATTGTATTTTCCAATTTTGATATTGCCCGCATTTTCCCATTATCCCAAGTTTTTATCTCCGAACACTTTGAATCCGTACATTTATCCTTTGTTTCGTACCCTAGCCTAACCTACATTACAACCCTATACAAGTCCTATGTGATCTTAGGGTGCATTTAATTTAAAAGTTAAAATAGTTTTGAAAATCTGTGAATATGCATTTCGCCTCTTTTAGATGAGCGGTGTCTTTCATTGAGATTACAATTTTTCATTTTATATATAGCGTTCTTCATTTGTGACATGTGCGCGACCTAGTTTCCATTTACATTTACTCGTTATGCCCGCATGTTTCGTGTGTTAACTCCCTGTTTTGAGTGAATTCACTTGATGAGTGTAATGCCTATGAGGATTGAATATATGCTAGCTTTAACGTTTATCCGATTTATATAAGTTTTTTCCAAATCATATTTTGCATGTGCTTGCTCCCCTCCCACAATTTAAGGTTTCAATTCAATGAGGTGCATTCTATAATGTTAATGATTTGGACTTTCATTTCAATTCGTTCATTTTGCTAATAATGCGTATGAAATCTTTTTCGCGATTTTTGAGCTTGTCGCATGTGATTGGGCATATTTTGAGGAAATCATATTATGTTTGTGGGTTTCATCCCTGAAAACCCTCACGAGACGACACTCGTCCACTAGGGTAACCTATAGGTTTAACAGCTTATTGCATACGCTAAATGCAATCGTGCTCCCTACGAAAGTGGAATTTATACTTCGATGCATATATACGTCTTGTACTGCCTTCTGTGGACTGGTTTTGTTTGTTTCATCGATAGGGACTAGTAATGTCTAAGTTAGGGGGTGTGATACAACACAAATATTGCATATTTTCGCCCTATATCTTTACGCATTCTAGCACTTTTACGATCCTAAATGCCTATATTTATGCTCGTTAACCAGACAAACTCGTATTTGGATATATATATATATATATATATATATATATATATATATATATATATATATATATATATATATATATATATATATATATATATATATATATATATATATACACATGCTTTTCAGGGGTTAATTGTTCTTTTGTAGGTATCGGAACGCTAAAAGTGAGAATCGGTTTCATTTCGAAGAAGTTCTGTGACCGAATGCTACTTCAAGGGCATTTTAGTCATTTCACATTTCATCTCCAGCTCATGGGAATTCCACGGATGCGTAGTTCATTGAGTTAGCATTGTGTGGCCGTAAACAGTCCGTCGTTTGGAGTCTGGATGGTGGAGTTATGGATATTTTTGTTTTTATGAACCAAGAAGGTAAAGAAACAGAGTGTCGGTCGACCGGCCTTGGGACCCCGGTCGACCGTGGTTTGAAATTTTTCCTTGCGAAGGGGACAGTGGGATGAGACCTGCGCAATCGATCGATCAACGGTTTGGGTCGATCGATCGATCTTGCCAGATATTTAGCAATTCGTTCCTTTTCTTTTCTTTTCCTTTAATTCCCTTAATTCTAAAGGTGCCATGATATATGGATACACGTATAATATATGTGTGGATGTTAGTAAAGGTACGTATAATATGGTAATAAATATTATATGTAGGTGATAATACAGTGTGTGATGTATTTACCTTATATAACTCAGGTTACAGTTATATACAGTTAATTAATGAGAAATTAATTAAGTTAATCATTGGTGGAAATAATACAGTGTGTGATGTATGTACTTTATATAACTTGTGACACGGTTATATGCTATTATTTAAGAGGAATTAATTAAGTTAATTGTGAAATAACTTATAATTCAAGAATCATTATACTCGGGTTAGAGTAGTATGGCAAGGGAAGGTTATACCAGAACTAGTTGGACGGGGTAGTACAACTAGGTGGGGTTAAGATAACCGTTAGGTGTGCACAATAGTGGAGGGGTGAGAATGTCCACAAGGGAGTGCGACACTAACTTAAATATGAAGCGCATTCATGCATTTTAAATTACTGCAGTTAATTCACTTGCTAAATATTTTCAAAATGTTTTGGGTTCTAACCCTTGCTATAAAACTATTTTCAAAACCTTTTAGGTGTCCAGCCACAAGGACGCCAGGATTGACATTCTATTCCAGGGACACGGAGCTGCGGCACATGTGGATGTTAGCAGGAGTTTGGATTAGACGCATCATTCATTCATTCCTAGAGTAGGAATCTTGTATTAGTATCAGTTTTATTTAGGGCTTGTCGCCCAGACTTCTCGGTACAGTTTTCAGGTGTAATTCATTCAGGTGTTGAATAATTGTATTGGATTATTTATTTGGTGGCCGGTGATTTATTCGGCAAGTTGTGTATATATGATTCAGTTTATTTTCATTCAGTTGTGTGAATGGTTTATATTTTAATTCCGCATGTATTGTTTTGTTTAAATTAAAAAGTTAAAATTCGCACCAGTTTTTGGAATACTAGGTGGCTAGTAAGTTTTAAAAAGTTTTCGACAGTGATGCTAAGGATGATCCAACTGGGATTCCTGTTTTAATTTGGTATAGGACTGATCACCCGGTATTTTATTAGGCGGGGTGTCACACCAACATGAGGGAGAACAACACCTTCTACCATATAGTGCTTCATATGGAGCCATTTGAATACTTGCTTGATGATTATTATTATAGGAAAACTCCACTAATGGTAAATGATCATCCCAATTCCCCTTCAAATCAAGTACACATACCCTAAGCATATCCTTTAATGTTTGAATGGTTCTCTCAGATTGTCCATCTATTAGAAGATGAAAAGCGGTGCTAAAATTCAATTTTGTTCCCATGGCTACTTGTAGGATTTTCCAAAAGTGAGAAATGAATCTAGGGTCACGATTAGAAACAATTGAAATTGGGGTTCCGTAAAGCCTAATAATTTCCCTCACATACAACTTGGCTAACTTTTCTAATGAATGGGTGATCTTAATGGCAAGAAAAAGAGAAGATTTAGTTAACCTATCAATAATTACCCAAATAGAATCATTACCATTTGAACCTCTTGGTAAACCCGTCACAAAATCTCTGGTAATATGTTCCCATTTCCATTTAGGGATAGGTAGAGGTTGTAATAATCCTGATGGTTTCTGATGTTCAGCTTTTACTTGTTGACAAACCAAACAGTGAGAAACAAATTCTGCTATCTCCATTTTTATATTGTTCCACCAAAATACTTTTCGAAGATCTCTATACATCTTGGTATTTCCAGGATGAAACGTAAATCTTGAGCAATGAGTTTCCTCCAAATTTTTCCTCTTTAGTTGGACATCATGTGGAACACACACTCTATTTCGAAACCTCAATATATCATCCCGTATCACAAATTCACTTCTCTTCCTTTTAATAACCTCTTCTCTAATCTTCTTCAGTTGTGGGTCATTTACTTGTGCAATTTTGATCCTTTCCATCAATGTGGGTTGTACTTGTAAGGTTGAGATTATTCCTCCTTTGCTATAAATATGTACATCTATTTCCATACTTCTCAAATCCCTTAACAAAGGTTTCTAATTTGTAATGAGACATGCTAAATTTGTTGTAGACTTCCTACTTAAAGCATTAACTTCTACAATTGCTTTTCCGGGGTGATAATGAATATTTAAATCATAACCCATCATAAATTCTAACCACCTCCTTTTCCTCATGTTTAATTCTTTCTGAGTAAATATATATTTCAAACTCTTACGATCGGTATAAATCTCATAAGTCTCACCATATAAATAGTGTCTCCAAATCTTAAGAGCAAAAATTACATCATCTAATTCTAAGTCATGGGTTGGATAATTCTGTTCATGTGGTTTTAATTGTCGCGAGGCATATGCTACTACTTTTCCATTTTGTATTAGTACACATCCCAAAGCATTTTTTGAAGCATCACTAAAATTCACTAATCCTCCTATCCCTGAAGGAATATTTAAAATTGGGGCAGTAACTAATCGATTCTTAAGTTCTTGAAAACTATTCTCAACTTCCTCAGACTATTCATATTTTACCTTCTTTTGTGTTAACCTAGATAGAGGTTTGGTAATCCTAGAAAATCCTTCAATAAATCTTCGAAAATAACCTGTTAATCCAAGGAAACTGCGATTCTCTGTTACATTAGTTGGTATAGTCTAATCCAGTATAGCCTTGATCTTTTGAGGGTCAACTGACACTCCCTCCTTGTAAATGGCATGTCCTAGAAAAGAAACAGTAGGCAACCAAAACTCACACTTCTTTAATTTCGCATATAATTTCTCCTTCCTAAGGATTTGTAATACTATCTCTAAATGCTCCTCGTGTTCTTCAATACTCTTGGAATAAATGAGGATGTCATCAATGAAAACAACCACACATTGATCCAAATATTTCCTAAACACTCTATTCATCATATCCATAAAAATAGTTGGTGCATTTGTAAGTCCAAATGGCATCACAAGAAATTCATAGTAACCATATCTAGTACAAAAAGCTGATTTTGAAATATCATCTTCCTTAATCTTCAATTGGTGATATCCTGACCTAAGGTCAATCTTAGAAAATACTTGTGCACCTTGTAGTTGGTCAAAAAAATCATCTACACGAGGTAGGGGGTATTTATTCTTAATGTTTACCTTGTTCAGTTCACCATAATCTATATATTACCTTATTGTCCCATCCTTCTTTTTAACAAATAACACTGGAGAACCCCAAGGGGATATCCTTGGTCTAGAAAAACCCTTGTATAACAGATCTTGTAATAGAAAATTTAATTCCCTTAATTCTAAAGGTGCCATGATATACAAGATCTGTTATACAGGAGGTAAATGCAGCTTTGGCAGTAATGTAACAGGCACCACCTTAGGAATCGATGGTGTCCCCAGTTTAGGATCTTGCATTCCCGTCTACTTGGGAACTTATCATAGATGCCTTTTAGAAGTCACATCCTCCGAATTTTGCAGGGAACTCCTTTGTTAAAGTGGCGAGCCAATGGAAGAAGGACATCTAGAGCCACTTGAGGATGTATGAACGCATAGATATACAAAGGCAGATACTAGCTACATTTAAGCTAGTTGGAGCAGCGCTGCGGTGGTGGGAATCTATTACCACTGCTTAGGAGAGAAGTGTCTTTACTATTCAGGATTTCTGGGTGGGGTTTGACAGTAAATATTTTCCTTCCGCCGTTCAGACTGAGATGAGGTGAAAATTACTAAACCACACATAAGAGGGGAAGACTTTAGCTGAGTATGAGGAAGAGTTTACCAGGCTGGTTATTCTGGTACCAGCAGATGTACCTATCAAGGAGAAGAAAATACAGATGTTCATGGATGGCCTTACCTGGAGGATTCGACATCATCTTCTAGGTAATCTCTCATTGAAGACCTCTACTGATGTGCTTAATGCAACATTACTTCACTTCCAGGACCATTGCTTCCATTTGACAGGGAGCAAGCGAGTAGGAGAGTCCAGCCAGCAGGGCAGGATAGGAGCATCTCAGGGCCAACAGAGTCAGGGTGATCAGAATTCCCAGTGGGGGGATTCTAAGCATTTCAGATCAGGAGGTTTTCGACACATCCAGGGAGGTTATAGACATGGCCATCAAGTTCAGAATGGAAATCAGAGCCAACAAGGAGAGCAGGTCCATCAGGGCCAGCAACGATATCAGCAGGGCCAAGGGAGAGGTGGTAGCGGCCAACAGGGACAGAGAGGGGCCAACATTGGTGGAAAGTGTTTCATATTTGGCAAGACTAGCCACAAACGTCATGATTGTCTTAAGAGGGGAAGGACCCTACAGACGCAGCAGCAGGGTGCTCAATAAGAACCTCAAAGATCGATATTTCTCGCCGACCTTCCAGCACCACCACAAATGTTAGATTTTCCAGCTATACCAGTGGTCCCAGTTCAGAAGGGGAGGTTACAGTATGGTCATGTTTACAACGTTCATCAGGCTGCAGTCCCACAGGCTCCACCCGCGATTGAGGGTATGTTTTCTATCCAGTGGACTTTGGGGCATATTTTGTTCGACACGGGGGCCTCACACTCTTTTATTACCACTAGTTTTGCACGCACCGTGGGGTTGTTAGATACAGCGTAGAGTACTGTTACGTGTGTTGACTCTCCATTGGGTAATGGGACACTGATTTCTTTATATGTCGGGGCATAGGTATAGAGATTGGATGATTTATTTTACTTACAAACATGCTTGTATTAGATACGATTGAGTATGATGCAATTATCGATATGGATTGGCTTTTTGTGGATAGGTCTATGATCGATTGCTTTAGTAGGCGTATAATATTTGTTGTACCGGGTCAGGAGATGTTCCTGGTTGCGATGCCTTGTCCTGAGGGAGGATTTTCCACTCACTTATATTACATAAAGGAGGAGACCTCTAAGAAGGTGGTAATCCAACTTGATTCGATTCCTGTTGTTCAGGAGTTCACTGATGTATTTCAGGATATACCGGGATTACCACCTAGTAGAGATATAGACTTTTTTTTATAGATTTGGCACAGAGCACTCGGCCGATAGCCCACACGCCTTACCGTATGACTCTGACAGAGATAAGGGAGTTACGGGATCAGATTGAGCAGCTGTTGGGATAGGGGTTTGTCTGGAGGAGTACCTCGCCTTGGGGTACTCCCGTGCAAAATCTATGGATCTTTACGGTTGTGTGTTGTTTATTAAGAACTGAATAAAGTCACGTTATGGAATAAGTATCCATTGCCTTGAATCGATAATTTATTCGATCAGTTGAGAGGAGTTTCCTTTTTCTTAAAGATTGATTTGAGATCGGGATACCATCAGTTGCGTAATAGGGAGCATGACATGTCTAAGACTGCATTCTTGACAAGATATGGATCCTACGAGTTTAGGGTTATGCCATTTGGGCAAACCAATGCACCAGCCATATTCATGGACTTGATGAACAGGGTGTTGAGAGAGTTCCTTGATCAGTTTGTCATTGTCATCATAGATGACATTCTGATATATTCTCGGACTGAGGAGTAGCATGTCGAGCATTTGTGATAGGTGTTGTAGACACTACGCTAGCACGAGTTGTATGCTAACATGAAAAGTGTGGGTTTTAGCTGAAGGAGCAGACAAGGTAGATTCAGGTAAGGTGTCAGCGGTGAGGGAGTGGGGACAACCCAAGACACCGAAAGAGATATGTAGTTTCTTGGGACTAGCAGGATACTACAGGAGGTTTATTTGGGGATTCTCAAAGATAGTGGATCCGTTGACACACCTGACTCGCAAAGGAGTGCCATTCATTTGGATGACACCTATCAGTTAGCCTTGATGAGCTGAAGGATAAGTTAACTTCGGTACCCATCCTAGCACTGCCCAGGCCGGGAGTGGAGTATTTAGTCTACACTGATGCATCCTTATGGGGACTTGGGGGTGTGCTTCAGTAGGACAATCAGGTTATAAATTATGCTTACCGAAAGCTTAAGCCTCATGAGAGGAATTACCCCACCCACGACTTGGAATTAACGACAGTCGTGTTTGCACTATAGATATGGAGACAATTAGGATAGAAATTTTGCTTATTCATAGATCACAAGTCACTACAGTACCTCTTCACCCAGAAGGAGTTGAATATTTGTCAGCACAGGTGGCTTAAATTTGTGAAGGATTATCAGTTCGATATCCAATACCACCCGGGGAAGGCTAACGTGGTACTAGACGCGTTGATCAGTAGGCCAGTAGGTGAGGTAGACGAAGTGTGGAAAGAAAAATGGAAGGAGTTGGGACATCAAGATGCAATGGCCCAATCATTTATGTTTGTTCTCATAGTTACGCCTCATATTATTATGAGGATGGTACGAGCTCAGACAACGGATTCATTCTGCCAGGATCGGATAGTACAACTTCTAACACAGGGGGCGAGTCTTACACTGTTGGTGAGGATGGAAGGTTATGCTTCCATGGGAGACTGGTTATTCCTAAGGGGGAGGACTTGTAACACGAGGTGATGACAGAGTCACACGATTCATGTTTTACGGTACATTCCGATGGGGATAAAATGTACGAGGATATGAGGCGACAGTACTGGTGGAGTGGAATAAAGAAGGATATTATTGAGTTTATTTCTAAATGTGCCACTTGTCAGTTAGTAAAAGTGGACCACCAGATAATGTCAGGGCTCCTACAGCCATTAGAGATCCCTATGTGGAAATGGGAGAGCATTTTCATAGATTTCATCATAGGGTTCCCTACATCGCAGAGGGGTCACGACTCTATATGGCTGATTATGGATTGGCTGACCAAGGTAGCTCATTTTCTAGTAGTTCATACCGATTATACTACGGGTCAGTACGCTCCGATCTTCATCGCAGAGGTAGTGAGACCTCATGGGGTTCCCCTTGATATTGTGTCCGATCGGGACAAGATTTTTGTGTCCAGATTTTCGGAGAGCTTCCAGGAGGCCATGGGTACGGAGTTACGATTGAGTTCGGCGTATCACCCACAGATTGATGGGTAGACTGAGCGAACAAATCATATATTTGAGGATATGTTGTGAATTTATCCTATATTTTAGCAGGGGATGGGAGCAGTATCTCCCACTAATGGAGTTTGCATATAATAACTCCTACCAGTTTACGATTGGCATGGCTCCATTCGAGTCATTATACTGTAGACCTTATCGTTCTTCGACGTGTTGGTTAGAGGTGGGTTATAACAAGCCACTTGGGTTGGAGGTGATTCAGGATACTTCGGCCAGGATATATATGATTCGGAGCTGTATTCGGATTGCTCAGGATCGACAAAAGAGCTACGCCAGTGCCAAGAGGTTCTTCCGGGAGTTCAATGTGAAGACCAGGTGTTGCTGAAAGTATCTCCTATGGGATAATGCGTTTTGGTAAGAAAGTTAAGTTGGCACCAAGATATGTGGGGCCATTCCCTATCATCGAGTGAATTGGGCCAGTTGTTTATAGACTTGGGTTACCGGAGCACTTGCATAGGATTCATGACGTATTCCATATTTTTTTGCTAAGGATATATCTTCAGGATGAGTTCGCCCATACTCACATTTCTTTAGAGGAAAGTGATCTGCAACTCGATAGTTCCTACAAGGAGGGGCCAACTTTTATCCTAGACTGTAGCGAGAGGAAATTGAGATCAAAGGTAATACCGCTAGTACGTGTTCAGTGGCGGCATCATAATGTCGACGAGTTTACCTGGGAACGTGAGGATGAGATGCACGAAAAATATCCAGAGTTATTTTTCCAAGTATACCTTTATTTCTGAATTTCTGGACGAAATTCCATTATTAGGGGGGAAGTATGTAATACACCGTATTTTTACTGATTTTAATTAAAGGATTAATTAAATTAAAAATGGGAAATTAATTGGTAAGTAATCTGGATTTAAATACTAGCGAGATGAGAGTTAGTATTTGATTATGATAATTATGTTGAATATTACTGAGCGAGTATAGGAATATAGATTATGAACTTATGGAAAATCGTCACGAGTGGAATATACGACAGTTTTGGAAATTAAGTTAGGACGCGTGTGCCAGTCGTGTTGGGACTAATTTAATAGATTATAAAGTATTTTATTTTTATTTCATCCTTGTGGTCATTTTGAGTGCGCCAACGTATCCATAAGTATCGAGATAGTCAGAAAAGACTACCTGGGGGTCTACTTTGGGTCCCGTGGTATTTTTAGGCCAAACCGGCAACCCGGGAGGGTATTTTAGTCATTTACTATTTGATGAATAGTGACCTACGAAATTTAGGTTAAATATATCATCCAACCCTTAGGATAATTAGAGTATTAGCTGTTACGAACTTGAGAGAGAGAAGTAGAGAGGAAGGAAGGGTTCCCAAAGGTTACTAGGGACAAACAACTATCTTGCACCACTGCCACCATCGGATTTGTGACTGGAAAGAGAATATCACCACCATATCATCTTCTCCAAAGTATAAGAACTTCCATTTGAGGCAAGTGATTTAACTTGTTATAATTCAGAAAATATATTATCCATGGTAGTTAGAATTGGAGACTAAACTTGAATTATTGATAATTTCATGAATTGGGAGAATTTAGTCATGAATATGGGTAGGTTTTGCATGTAAATAAATTCTGGAAAGATTAGGGAATTGAATCAAATCCTAAATGATATAAACCACGGATCGAATCTGAGTAATTGTGTATCTTGAATTTTGAGAAGTTATCCTAAGGTTTAAACATGAAAACTTGATGAACAATTAAATTTGTATGCAATTTTCGTAATGATTTGATGATTTTGGAATGTTAGAAATCATGTGTTTAGATTTTTATAACATTGAGTATGTTTACTTTGGAGAATGGGATCATGTAATGAATTTTGGAGACAAAAGGATGGACAAAAATTCTAAAATTTTGGGCTGTAATTGGTCGATCGATCGACTGGTTCGATTGATCGATATTCTTGAGTCGACTGATCGACTCCCCCTGCATTTGTGATAAAATTTCCTTTTAAGGTTTAACCAATTCGTACTTTTAAGAATTATTGTTGTGGACTATTTGAACATATTGGGACTTAGGGAAGGTCAGTAGGGGTCTATTTGAGGCCTGAAAAATAATGTTTTGGTTTGGGATTAAATGATAAACTTACGAGTGTTCGATGAGTGAGTTACGATTGGAAATTATGGGAACTCAAATTGAATTCGGATAAACAATAACTTAAGGTTAGGAACAGTAGTAGAGGGACTTCAAATTACTGAAATAACCTTAGAGACAAGTGGGAGACTTAATAACCTTTTGGGATTGGTTTAAGTTCTCAGAATTATACGATGAGAGTTGTCGTGCTAAACATATTAACCAGAATAATCGGAATGAAACTATACTATATATGAGACTTGTAATATAGGACGTGAGTATACCTATATTGAAATGATGATTACTATGGTTATGCGATTACCTAGTATATGGATTATTATGTGTATAACATACCTACCATACTTGCTATCACGGAAGGTTGTAGGAAGAGGACAATCTTGTCTTGTGTGCCTTCGGGGGAATTTAGATTTGGTACCTCAAGAACACAGGATTGTGAAGACTTATTTGTGAGTTGATAAGTCAGCTGACTATGGGAGCGTAGGTATGTCCGTGACCCATAGGTATGTGAACTATGTTCGCCTCCAATATGAGTGATTTGCATTGATACGGCTCCCGAGTGATTCAGAACTCGTGATCCTTGCGTACGTGATTTACTAGGATTCGATAGCAGAGTATGCATGCACCGTAGCTCAGTCTAGGGGTTCCATATGTGTATATATGTACTGAGAGTGATATAAATATATACTTGAGAATGTTATACTCTATTGCTTGATAGATGAGTTAGGATGAGACCTATAGAATAAGGTAAACGTGTGGAAATTAAGAATGAGTATTAAATTACTTCAAATTGATTAATAAATAATGGTAATGAAATTCCATGGTTTTGGGGTAATACGGGTGGCTTAATATAGTAATCCCTATCGACAAAGATTTGGTACCGACAAGATATGTTGGTAGCGATGGGTAGTAAATATGCGTTAGGCGTGCACAATAGTTGAGGGGTGAGAATCTCAAGTGAGAGCACGTGACTAACATGTATATAATTTTTACTGCTTAATGAAATTTGAACACTTGTTGTTTTAAACTATTTTCACATCGGGCTCTGGCCCATTTTCTTCCAAATCTATTTTGCTTTCTTAAAAACCTTTTAGGTGCCCAGCCACAGGGACGCCAATCATAGGAGTTCCATTCTTTTGACGTGTTGTAGCTGCTGTGAAAGTTACAAGATCTCGGTATTAGATGCCTCCACATCTATCTTTGCTTCTTTTGGAGTCATTAATATCAGTTAGGGCATGTTTCCCATTATTATTCAGGGATGATAGTTTCGGATTTTCATTTATTTCAGATGTTGGATTTATTTATTTAGATTCTTGTATTGGGATTATTTGGCATTGAGACTATATTTGGATTGTTACTCGAGAATCTGTTAATTCTTTCTATTAATTACTCTTATGATATTGTTTATGTGAATGTTGAATGGTTGGTTATTCATTACTTAGTTGTAAGTTGATTTAATTAATAAAATTTGGCATCTCGCTTTTTAAATATTAGGTGGCTTGTAACTAATTAAATATTTTTCGACAGTGATTCTAAGACTGAACCAACTTGATATTCTGTGTTAATTTAGTAAAGGAGTAGCTACCCGGTATTTAATTAGACGGGGTGTCACATTTGTCCTAAAAGAGATCGTAGAACCCATTTGGGACCCTAGAGGGAAATTCGAACCGAATTGAAGTAGCCCTTAGATAGTGAAGAAAATTATCTCAGAAGGCGGTGATATGCTCACAGAACTTCATAGAGAAGAGATGGTGTGTCAAGTGAACCTAGACCACCTCAAGAAGTTTTACTCTTAGTCCGAAATCTCGGCGCGCTATGACTCTTCTCACCCCCTTCTGTTAAAAAAATCTTCATTTTTCCCTACCCAGAACTACGTGGGACATGATCCCCCAAAAACATTTTCTTTTTAATATGAAACTCGTGAAAATTATCAAAACCCCCAAAGGTTACGTAGGTAGCCCATATGTCATACATGGGTCTGGTCCCCTTCTTTTCATAAAATACTATTCTTTTCTAACCTTCAATAATGGCGGTTCATTTTAAATTTACATGAATAAACGGATTATGTATGCCATAACGATTAGTATAGATAATTCAAATGTAAAACTCATCAAGAGGCACAACAAAATATGTTCAAAATCAACTTTTATTTTTGATTGGGATAATGGAGCTATTGCACAAAATATCAGTGAGGGGAGTCAATCCAACCACCCCTCCTAAACAAAACCTAACCCTAACGAAACTACACAAAAATACCCATAAAATCCCAAATACAAAAAAACTTCCCAATCACTCTAGCTTCACAAAAGTTACCACAAGCCTTACAAGATTCATTGTCTTCAACTTCCAAATGGCTCTGCTTCATCATCATTACCATCCCGAGAGGTCCCCAAGTTTCCCACTCTTTCTTGGTACTCCATATGCATTCCATGGAGTGGTATGCCTTAACAAACCTCGACAGGAGCACAACACCATTTTCCATGGTGTCAAAAGCACAAACCACATTTGATGGGTATATTTCGCCAAGACTTTATCTACTGCCCACTTCTATAGACATTTCAGGTAGTCCCCAGATACATGTCAGTCCCCTCCTACAGACTGTGATGGACAGATAGACGGCCGATAGCATTGCCACAAAGAGCCCAGCATCATCCTCAGTAATCCAATAAAATCCTCCACCAGGAAGAAGTTTATTATACAAGGGGCATGATCTGTTACCACCCAACTTAGCGCAAGAGACGCCAGAGGAAGTAGAAGACAGTTTGTCTAAGGCCTAACAGCCGCACATGCCGGTAATATCCAAGTTGGAGGACACAGAGTAAATCCCCCCCCCCCCCACCCACCACCACCACCACCATGTCACTGACCAGTGAAGGCACCAAGCCCCATGATCTACAAGCCAATTTACCCAACTCTCCACAGATGGGCCGAAGATGAACAAAGGCCGGACAAAAAAATTGGGCACAACCGCCAAAGAGTACTTAGGAGGGGCCGCCAGGCAAAACCTCTCCGTAAGCCACACATGAATATAATTACGGGAATCCCCCTCAGAAAGTCATAGCGACCCTCCTTCCAAGAATGTAGGCCATTCAGGGTCTACACTAGCACCACCGTCGCAGGATTATGGTGGTAAGACATCCAGGTTGTTATCACAACAACCTGAGGATTCACAGTCAAGTCCCCCATCACCAACAGTAGCCTCATAGTAAGGCCTAAAGCGACAGCCCCAACAAATCCAACATCCTTAAAACCCCTCAGCTGCATGAAATACATAACCGTCTGGGGAGAAATGGCGCTTTAATTAACTAACGATGTAGCTGTCAAAGGAGATATGTGAAGAAAATTCGATAAAAAACTCGGGGAGAATCGGAGAAATCAGGCATAGCCGATACCACACTGGGGCTGACCCCCACCATGGCTGAGAACTCATCATAGCTAGGACAGACCTCATCCAAACCGAAACGAGAGACATGGTTCTTAGGGTACTATATTTTTACTGCCGCTACTAGCAGATTCCAGTCAATAGCTCCAGCAAAGTAATCACTAGTACAATCTCTTCGCCACACCCTAATTAACACAACCCAATAAAGGCAAAAAATTCCACTTTACATCAAGCTTTCTATCTCCTCATCCGTATACTAATCAAGCCTCCAAGGCCTTCCTCTATCTAAAAATTTCCAAAAACACATTTTTCTCAAAATAAGTCCCTTCAAAGGGAAGCTTTTCAAAACCATGCCTCCAAGGCTTTCCTCTACTCAAAAATTCCAAAAAACACTTTTTCTCAAAACAAAAACTCAACAACAAATTAAAGTGCATGTAAGTCACTAAATTAAGATAATAAAATAAAAAAGATGCATCATTTTTGCATTCCTGGGTTTCTCTTTTTAGGTGCAAATCCATTACATCAAGCATATAACATCGTCAACGCCAAGCTCTTCCAGTCACAACAACAAATCTGTGAGAAAATCTCAAACAAAAAGAACCAAAAATGGATGTCACCTAATCCGTAAACCCCGTCAACCCAGACACAACCTCATGCACCACCAACCTCCTCATCTACACTTGCACACCCATAGCTCTGGCGGCCCCCGAAGGAAGTACCTAAGAGTATAAGGCCACCTTCATCCCCAACAAAGATTCAGCAATCCACCCAGAAGTAAAGTTCTAAAGCCCTTGACCATGTTGGTTGACAACCGTATTTTTCCTTTCCTAAGGAAGCCCAGGATTCCATGCCCTTGTCGATTGGCACCCCCTCTAAATATCGTACAGAAAATTCCAAAAAATTCCCTGAAAATATGGAACCTCAATTTTCCTAAGATAATCATTTTTGAAGCACCAAGACCCTTATAAACTTTCAAAATCCCCAATCGAATTAATTCTACACCCTTATCTCCAGCATAAATTCCTAGTCGGGTTCATCTTATAAACATATCCTCAACATGTTTCACTAGCGGAACCAATGATGCGTCTACATCCAAATTTACTATTCCCACATTTAAATATCCCCCCAGTGGAACCTAACTGGATATCTCAAAGATAAATCCTTCCCCCAATGAAGTATCAAAGAAACACAATCCCCAGCGAAACCATAGGTGCATCCGCACCCTCGAGATAATTTAAAAATATCCCAGGAGAACAACTCCATGCATTACAAATTCAGGTCCTCAGAATTAACCTCGGATCGAAGAATTGGTCGCTAAAACTTTAGGTCCTCACAATTGACCTCGGCCTGCATAATTGGTCGCTATAACTTTAGGTCCTCGGAATTGACCCCCGCCCTCAGAATTGGTCGCTACAACTTTAGGTCCTCACAATAGACCTCGTCCCTCATAATTGGTAGCCTTAGGTCCTTATAATTGATCTCAGCCCTCAGAATTGGTCGTCACAACTTTAGGTCCTTAGAATTGACCTTGTCCCTTAGAATTGGTCACTATAACTTTATGTCCTCATAATTGACCTCGGACCTCAGAATTAGTCCCTACAACTTTAGGTCCTCAAAATCGACCTCGACCCTTGGAATTGATCACTATAACTTTAGGTCCTCAGAATTGACCTCGGCCCTCAGAATTGGTCGTCATAACTTTAGATCCTTAGAATTAACCTTGAACCGCTGAATTAATCGACATAACTTTAGGTCCTCAAAATTGACCTCGGCCTGCCGAATTGGTCGCTACAACTTTAAGTCCTCAGAATTGACCTTGGCCCTCGAAATTGGTCGCTACGCTACAACTTTAGGTCCTCAGAATTGACCTCGTCCCTCAGAATTGGTCATCACAACTTTAGGTCCCCAAAATTGACCTCGACCCTCAGAATTGGTCCTCCCCAGCACAACTTCAAAGTTAAACTTAAGTCCACAGAATTGACCTCGGCCACCGAATTGGTCTCCCTAGCCCCTCAGAACTAATATTAACACATCTTTGACCCACTGAGTTACTCATCCTCGTCTTTAGAATTGACCTCGACCCGCTGAATCGGTCATCTTCACCTCCCTAATCGATTAACCTCATCCTCTAAGTCCTTAGAATCGACCTACAAAACCTCTTTCCTAACGTCGATCTGGTGTCTATCATTAGACGGACTTCACTTGTTCCAATCTCGCCCATCGAGTGTCTCTCTACAGACACCCCATCCTAGGACCCCCCTAAGCACCTCCTTGGGTCCCTATCACTCACGTATCCATCACAAACCTTAGATCATACTCAGAGTACTGATCTAGAGGCCACCAAGAACTCCCAGGCCCCGTCTGACTCGATAAACTTTTACATTAGAGTGAAAGCTCAATGAATCTTTGAAGGGAACTAAATACCCTTTCCAAGAATTCTCCCCTTGCACAAATCAGCCTTATGGTTCAGACGAACGGTTCGTTTTACTATCAAAAACTGATTTCGAGGTCACCGGGTGCTCTCGAGCCTCATTTTGACCCCAATAAACTTCTTTGCCTCATTAAAATCTAAATGAATCCTCAAAGGTCTTTGAATTTTATATCCAACGGTCCATTTCATGCACGAATCGAACTTATGATTCAGACGAACGATCCATTTTAACTCAAAAATTGATCCAGAGGACACCGGGTGCTCCCGAGCTTCGTTTGACCCCTATCAACTCTTCATCTCAAATGAGACTGAATGAATCTTTAAAAGGATCTGAATACCCTTTCCAATGGTCCACCCCGTGCGCAAATCAGCCTGACACTATTGACAAACGATCCATTTTACTCTGAACGGTCACCGTGCACTTTCGATCTCCATTGGACCAATATCAACTCTCTGAACTGAACAAGATTGCATGAATATTCGAAGGGTTCTGAATACCATTTCCAATAATCCATCTCGTGGGTGATTCTGACTTACAGTTCGGGTGAACGATCCATTTTCTTCTAAAAAATTCCTATCATGTGACCAATGGGTACTTTAGGGCCCTGTTTGACCTCGATTAACTCCCAAGCTTGGGAGTGGATCAATGTATTCTTCAAGTTCTCTAAATACCATTTTCAACGGTCTACGCCATGCACAATTCTGACTTTTAGGGCCATTTTTCTTAAAAACTTCCTCAGACTGCCCAAGGGCAACCCAAGGACCCTACCTATCGACAGTGTGTCTAGGGTTCTATGTCGATAGGAAGTTCAAACACCATGCCATTTGGCACCCCTGGGCCCTATAAATAGAGTCCATGACCTCATTTTGCAATACACACACCTGAACGTCTTAGCAATTCAGAGAGAATTCCCTTGCATTCAGAGTTTTTCTTTCCTAAAAAGCCCATATCCCACATTCCTTCCATCATTTTCATACTCTTTTGAGTAAATTCCCACCCACCTCCTCAAACCTTGAGGTCAATGCATCTACAAGGAAGATCTACTTCAAGTTATCATAAGGAGGTCTATTTCCTCCTCTTTGTCTTTAATCTCTCTTAATTTTGCATTAGTTACTTCATTTTTGCATTAGTAGCTTCCTTTGTCACATCACACATCTTAATTCTAAGTTTTATTATTAGCATTGGCACATACTTTATTTTCATAAAAAAACTAAAAACAAGAAAATAGGGTTCACTTATAAATTCCAAATGGGGATATCTCATCACACTTTCTTACACTAAAACACCTTTTTTATATATACATATAATAAAGTCCCCGGCTGGATTTATGGGTTAATACCACCTCAAATTGTTTTTGAACTACGTGGAATTTGATTACCCCAGGCTACGTAGGTGTCTTGGGTGAATCCCTCAACTCGAGTCCTCTCAACTACCTTTGTTATTTTATACTCATACATTCATGATATATACTTCTTATATGCTTGTTTACTTGTTTCTTGTCCGATATCCGCAATCGTTCCTTCATAATGACTTGTGAATCGACAAACACTTACTATCTATTTTTATATACTATTTTGGGAACACTCCTAAGGATGACCTCGCTCTGCCTTTAGCCATGACGTTAGTCGAGTGATTCCATCCTCCATTTATATTATGAACATAAGCACACACATCACGGAGTTTTACAAGAAAAGATTAACACATGCCTATGAGAGAGATCGAAAGGGCGGGATGGGTGACTAACACTTTCCTATTTCGTAACTTAGTCCCCAGACCTTTGAACTACTTGGTTTGACAAGAATAAGTATTTTCCTTGATTCCATTCTCTCGAGGTGGCAACACTTCTTATGCATGTTTTATCCATAATAGGCTAGCAACTTTATCTCTATATATCACCCCACATCGGTGACGGTCGGGCGCACCCTATGAAGGATGCAATATCGCGCGCATATCGGAAAAGGAAAAGGAGGTAAGGAGGGAGGGATCCACCTCCAGAGACCCTGAACCCCAACATCGGGATGGCCAAAAATATGCTCTTCAGAATCTCTGGAAACCTGTTCTTCAATGGAAAATTGTGCCTTTGGTCAAAGGCTATTACGATCTACACTTTGAATGAGAGGATGACATGTACAAAGTTTGGTCAAGAGTATTTTGTTCATTGTCGTATGGTGTTTTTCACTTATCCAAATGAACTCCTGACTTAAAATTGGTTTCTAAAACTCATGTTCAAATGTGGGTTAGATTGTATGGATTGAGTTATGAATATTGGCATCCCCAACATCTTATGGAAATTGCTTGTGGGGTTGGTATACCAATGAAATTGGGTAATGCTACTAGAATAAGAGAATTTGTCCTTTATGCACGTATTTTGATGGAAATTGATCCTAGAAAACCTTTCTTGAAATTCATTATTGTGGAAAGTCCTCTTGGGGGGTTTCTGTAACTATCAAATATGAAGATGTCCCTAGAAAATGTACTAAATGTGGTGGAATTGGTCATTTAGACTCTTTTTGCAAAGCCCAGATCCCATTGAATAATGAAAGTCTGTCTCATTACAAAGCTAAAAGCCCAACCAAAATTTTAGAGAATAGACAATCATTGAATGAATCTATCCATGTTGGTTCCTTGGATAATAAATTGTTAAAGAATTAAACTAGGAGTGAAATCCTCAATCTTTGTACCTGTTCCAGTTAATAATCCCCAATTGGTGAATCAAGATAGTGTTCAGACCCATAACACTTTCAATATTCTTGATAAATTTCCTAATGTTTTTATTAATAACAATCCTCATGATTTGGTGAATGATTATAGAGCTATAGTTTAAAATATTGATATTGGTGATGATGTTCCAATTATGGTAAACAACATTGTTGCTTCTTTAGATAAAATTGATATAACTATTGTGAGTAATGATGATAATCCAATAGAAGATGTTTTAGCCAAAGATGATCAAAACATTGGGAAATCTAGTTCTAAATCAAGGAGATAAATCTTCTCCCATGATAAATAACTGTGGACACATAAAGACATTATTGATCTTATTCATAATAGTCCCCCCCCCCCCCCCCCCCCCATGATGGTTTTTTTCTGTGGTTCTCTCAAAGTCTCAAAAAAGAATAATCAAAAAATTAAAAAAAGAATCTACATTTTAGAGAGACATATCCCACCTGAAGCACTGAGGTTGATATTCCTCAATGAAGGTTATTTTTTGGAATATTCGAGGGATTAGGAATCTTGACTCCTTCTAACATATGTCAAGATCATCATCCCTCAATCATAAGTATTGTTGAACCTATGATTGACTTTGTATACCTTCATTTTAATTTTGTGTCTTCTTTACACTTGAATCTTTCGTCTGTTAATCATAGATAACTACATATTCCTAATCTATGGATCTTAGGTCATGAATCTTTGGACCATTTTAATATCCATTCCAGACCTAATCAGCATGTAACTCTTTTTGGATGGATTAATGGTATTCTTAGCCATTATATCTTTGTGTATGCTAAAGCAACGGTTCTTTATATCCACCATCTTTTTGTTGATGAGTAGATTATTAATGACCAGAACCTTATAGCAAATCATATTTTGGAGTTTTATATTTGTCTCTACAAGGAGGATAGCTCTGGTAGAAGAGAGTATATTAATTATATTTGTATCAGCATCTATAGTCTTGTTACTCCCAGTGATAACCATAATCTTTTTGTAATCCCTAGTGAATAAGAAATTAAGATTGTTATTTTCTCTATGGATGGCAAGAAGGCTCCTGGACCTGATGGTTATACTATCTTATTCTTTCAACATTGGTGGAATCTTGTTCATAATAATATTGCATATGTAGTTCAAAGCTTCTTTAAGACCAACAGCATTT
The DNA here is from genome assembly GCA_949130495.1 of Sambucus nigra. Lineage (NCBI taxonomy): Eukaryota > Viridiplantae > Streptophyta > Magnoliopsida > Dipsacales > Adoxaceae > Sambucus > Sambucus nigra. Next base: position 93,389,029 of record OX422216.1, on the reverse strand, counting down.
TTCCCAATTTTAATTCTAATATCATCACTTTTATTACTAAAGAATTTGGTGTTGACAGAATATCCCAATATATACCTATCTTACTAACTTCATTTTTAAAGTCATCCCCAAAATACTTATAACTAGACTCAATCCTATTCTCTCTAGAATCAAATATCATTAACAAATAGCCTTCATTCATGTAATATCTATTATGGAAAGTAATGGAGTTGTTTTCGAAAGCTTTAATCTAATGGATAGAAAAAAATTGGATGGTAATGTAAGCATCAAGGTTGACATCAAAAGGGCTTTTAGTACCATTAATTAGCAATTCTCATTAGAAGTTTTGAAGAGATTTGTCTTTGACTCCATTATCATCAATTGGATCCACGATCTTCTTAATTCTACTAAGCTTTCAATTCTCACATATAAAAGTCATATTAGTTATTAAAATTATGGCAGGGGTGTTAGACAAGGAGATCCTTTATCTCCTTTAATTTTCTGCCTTGTTGAAGAAGGTTTAAGTAGAGGCTTAACAGATCTCTATGTCAAAGGCAAAGTCAAACATATTTCTCTCCTTAAAGGCTCTCCTTTGATTATGCACTCTCTTTATGCATATGATCTTTTCATTTTTTTCTAGATTTTATTCCTACTCTCTAAAAAATTTAAAGAATTTAATTGCTTCATATGGTGCTACTTCGGGGATATAGATAAACATGGACAAAAGTATATTTTATCTTGGTTCTTCTTCTGCTCATTAGAGAATAGTTGTCTCTGAAGTTCTTAGCATTAGAGATGTTCCTTTTAATTATCTTGGAATCCCTATTTTTACTAGAAAGCCTAAAAAATGTCATCTTCAAAGCTTAGTTGATAAAGCTATTGCTAAACTTTCTAGTTAAAAAGGTAAATTGCTCACTATGGTAGGGATAGACCGGCTTATTCAAGCTATTGTCCAAGGAATGCTCTCGCATAATTAAAAAATATATAAATGGCCTTCTTCTCTTCTTTCAAAGCTTAATAAATGTTCTAGAAACATCATCTTGTCTAGTGATATTACCACTAGAAAACTAGTGGCAGGCCCCTAGCATACTATTTGTTCCCCAAATATTAAAGGTGGTTTGGGCCTCAGAATTGCGGCCTCTTTTAATAAAGCTGCAATTTTGAAGTCTACTTGGAATGTTTTCTCGAAAAACTCATGGTGGGATATTTTCTTAGAACTTCTCACTCAGCAATTGATTACATAGTAAATCTTCTATTTGGCCTAGAATCAAAGTTACGCTTCCCATTCTTCATCTTCATACTAGATGGATTGTTCGTAATGGATTCTTTATCAATTTTGGGTGGGAAAACTGGCTTAGAAACCTCATCTCGGATGAATTAAATATTGATTCCCATCTTCAGAATAACCTCAAAGCTCATGTTTTTTAAATTATGGACATTGGAAGATTCCCCCTTCTATGCAAGCAGCCTTCCCTCTTTTAACTCATAAAATTACAGATGAAACTTTCCCCATTCAAAGTAATGATGACGTACTTATCTGGGAGAATTATAATACTGGAAATCTTTCATTTGATGAGTCTTATAGCTGTGTCAGATAGCTAAATTCCTGTACAAATATATTTAAGCAAATTTAGCATAAGTTTGTTCCTCCCAAAGTCTCTATGCTCTCTTGGAAATATATTCATAGTAGTCTACTTATGATAATAGGCTTAAATTATATGGTATTCCACATGTCTCTATTTGTCTGTTATGCAACAAAGCAAATGAATTTTCCAACCATATCTTTGTGATTGTAACTTTGCTAAGAAGATTTGGTCTTTGACTGCTGATTTGAATTCTGGCATTTGATTTGTCATTAGGTTTTTGGCCCTCAATTATGAAGTATTTGGAAGCTTATTGTTATTTATGTTATGCATAAAATTTGGTTGTCCAGAAATAAACTTAGATTTGATCATGTTAACCCTAGTTTCATCAAAATTTGCATTAGCATTAAAGCTTGGCATTAATATATCAATCCTCACATTTATGTATTTTATAAAAGGGGAGGAGAGTTGTGTATTCTTGAGAAGATTGGCATTCATCCTGACCTTTGTAAATCTCCTCAAATTCATCTTGTGCTATTGATAGTATCATCTATTCAGTGGTCTACTCTAAAATGATAGTCTAAGCTTTGGTTGGAATGTGACTGTCAAAGTCTTGTGGAATGCTTAAACAAGAAAGACTATATTCATCCTTGAACATTGAGGACTGACTGGGATAATTGTTTATACCATATTTCTAATATGCAATTCTTCTGTAGTCATGTATATCGATAAGGTAACTCAACTGCAGATTGGCTTGCCAATATTGGTCTTCTTCATCCTCAAGGAAAGTGGTGAGATCAACCTCCTAATGCTCTTATAGTTTATATAAATTAAAATAGGTTAAGGTGGCCTACTTATAGGTTTTCTTATCCTTTTAAATAGCTTTTATCCTGTATATAGTGTGTTGCATATGATTGAAGGGTTTCTTATGTGTCAATCTAGTTAAGACATTTTATCCCCTTGTGATGCCTCATACACCTAATTTTTCATTACTTGTCTTAGTTTCTTTCTCATGTATTCAATCTTTTGATTCTTAATAGAATTTCTTTTTTCTTGCAAAAAAAAACTGATTTAGGTGATATTTAAAACTATTTTGGGGACTTGGCTTTGTGTTTTGAACTTCTTAAAGCATTTTTAAAATATATTTTTGTTGTCCTTAACAGGTCACATGGATCTATATTGCGTCCATGCTCACAAAGGCATTTTCACGGCATCAAAACATGCCCATGTACATGGATTTTGCCATGATTCCATATTGAATGGAATCATGCACACAGAAAAAGTGCACCATGCGCAGGGCGATGTCATATATTGAAAGTTTTCTATAAATAGACCATTTTCCCTCCCATTTCTTAATATTTGAATTTTACACAGTTGAAATATCTCTCTGAGATAATTTCGAAGGTTGAGAGATCCTTTTATCTCTCTTTAAACCAAATCTCATGTGTTCTTTATAAACTTTTGATTTTTTTTATCTATGACTTGATCCAAAGTAGTTGTGAGTGAATTAAGAGTGGATTTAATTAGATCTTCACATTAGCCTATGTTAATTCATCATACTTCTACTAAATTATTTTGATCCCTTGCTCATTGATCTAAAATTGGAGGCATTCCGATTTATTACGAAAATTGGAGTGTGGAATTGACTTTAAATAAGAGAGTGGACTTCTTCATTATCATTGTGGATCTCGTTGTGGATTTTCATTATCTATGAGAGAAAGTTGCAAGGTTTATAAGTAACTACACGAGAGTTCTTATGTGAAAGGTATCTTCTTGCCAGGTGTCAAACATCTTTTTCAGTAGAAATGAAAATTGGAGTGCGTCGAGATTCTTTTACCCCTAGGTAGGGGTTTTTTCCTTATAAAGCTTGTCCTTTGTATGTGTGTGTATATTGTCTATTCATATTCACACATTTCAACACATGCATCACTTAGATCTAATTTGAATCCCGTGAATTTACTTGAAATTGGATTAAGTATGTTAGATCTAGATTTCATCTTTAGATTCACTTAATTTCATCATTGTGTGAGTTCATCAAGACAGTTTTAAAGGAATTTGATTAATCATGTGTTAAGAGTTTTAAATTTGCAAGAAATTTGGTGAAAATTAAAAAATTGACCTTAGGATGCATTCAAACCTATTCACCACCACCCCGATTTGGTGTGGATGATTAATTGATCATAACAAACACGTTTTTATATAAAAAGGGGCTAGAAAAGAAATTGGTAAAAGTCAATGTTGAGTTAGAGGTGGAAGCTATAGAGAAGGCCGACCTCCAGCTAAGGATGAACCAATTGGTGAGTGCGATGCAAGTCTCAACTAGTGGTTCAACTCTATTTGAGGAGAGAGAGAACAAATTATATCCAACAGGCTTGTGTATGAAAAAATTTGGACCAATTTTAGGTCTTTTATATTCAGATGTTTTTATTAGAGTGTAATTGCCAATATTTAATGGAATCATATTTTTTGTTCTTGTTGCCTTAGTTCTCAAATAGTTGGGGAATATTGCTTTAGAAATCTGGAATTTCTCTCATGTGAATGTAACCATTAATATTCCTTAAATAGTATGATCCATCTTTGAATGCCCTATAAATTTGGAATGGCCCTCCCCACTTTGGAGATCGCTTCGAACGAATTTCCACTATAAAGAAGAAAAGATTCATTTGAACTTTGTTGGGAGGTCGTTTGAACGACATTCAGGAACTCATTCGAACCAACTTAAAAACTCGTTCGAACGAATTATGAGATTTCATTTGAACACGTTAAAATACTTGTTTGAACTACTTAGTTAAAAAAATCTTTTTTTCTGTAAAACTCATTTTATGCAAAAAAAAAAAGCCTTAAACATTATTTCAAAATAGACACACAAAATAAATATCCAAGGATCATAAATAATATGCATTCATACCTTATGAGATCCGTGGAGATTGATGACCAAACGTGGTATGAAACACGGCACAATAGTGTAAACACTTTAACTTGGCAGCTACACTCTTCAATCACACTCTCCATAGGCTTTGTCTGACACCCCGCCTAATAAAATACCGGGTGATCAGTCCTATATCAAATTAAAATAGGAATCTCATGTGGTTCATTCTTAGCATCACTGTCGAAAACCAATTAATTACTAATAACTTATTAGGTCCGATGTTCAAATTTTAAACTTTCAAATATTCTTAACTTAAAGCATAATTAAAACCATCCACACGGTAATATAATCAACAAATGGAATAAATAAATAAATAGCCGATAACTCTCGGTAAACATTTATACAACCATATCGAAAGTGTGTAATATAAAAATGATGGAAATAAAATAAATGTCCTCAATTGGGCAACATGACCGAGTATACTCTCATTACCTCCTATCTAGATCACAAGGAGAGAAGCGTCTATACAATCTCCTGCCCATATCCACAGTTGCAGCAGCAACGCCTGACTCGAAAGAATAGTCATCCAGTAGTCCCTGTGTCTGGACACCTAAAAAGTATAATAAAGGAGAAGAAAAAGAAAAAATAGATACGGGTCAGAGCCCCAGTTTTTGAAAGGTATTTTTAGCAAGTGTTTAAAATAATTTAATTTTCACAATATGATATTCTCCATATTTAAACTAGTGTCGCACTCGCATGAGATACCCCTCACCTCTCATCTACCAGTGCACACCTAACGCGTGTATTTTAAACACTCTAGTTACGCTACCCAGCCTAACTAGCATCTCACCCAATCATTTCACACCATACGATATCTCAACAACCAGCGTATATAATATCCTAATCTTTCGCCCGCTTATGAAATATTATCCTCATCTTTCAATTTACTCGATTCTTATGAATAACTATCACTAGTTATTATACTACTCACGTTTTAGGGTTATTTATCCCTTTTATAGTAGCTTCATCTTATATACGTATATCACATATTTTTATTCCGAATTTTATACTCCCGGACGATCCATAAATTAACTCACATTACATTCTTTATCTTTCTCCATATATATATATATATGTGTGTGTGTGTGTGTGTGTGTGTGTGTGTGTGTGTGTGTGTGTGTGTGTGTGTGTGTGTGTTTTCAAATCTCATATATATATAGAAAGTCTCCTATAAGGATTACTTATGGTACAGACACGGGTACATACAATTTTTTTAAAATAGTAAAAAAATGATTTTGTTGATGAAACTTCATGAATATGATCTCCACGGTTAGAAGATCATCTCCAATTTTTTTTCATTAAAAAAATTCAATAAAAAAAATAGCTCAGATGAGGTGATATGTAAAAAAATGGTATAAATATTCATTTTCAACCGTTGAAATGTTGGGTCGACGCCAACCACTTTATTGATTGAATTTTTTGATGAAACTTCTTGAATATGATATTCTCACTGTCGAGATCATATCCATGAAGTTTCGTCAAAAATTCAATCAAAAAGTGGGTGATATGATCACCAACATTCCAACGGTTGAAAATGCATATTTATACCATTTTTTTACATATCACCTCATCTCAACGTTTTTTTATGGAATTTTTTATTAAAAAAATTTAGATGATCTTATCGCCGTGGAGATCATATTCATGAAGTTTCATCAAAAAATTCATTTTTTTACTATTTTAAAAAAAATGGTATGTACCGGAATCTACACCATAAGGAGTCCTTACAAGAGGGGGCCTCTCTCTCTCTCTCTCTCTCTCTCTCTCTCTCTCTCTATATATATATATATATATATATATATATATACACACACACACATCAAGTATATCTATACTTATATATCACACTCTATATAAGTATAACAGCCATCCCTCCGAGCTATAACTCAATGGATGCAGTCTCTCAATGTTATTATCTTTTAGGACATACTCACACATCATCTCGGGTACCAGCAGTCAGACTCTCACACCGACTTGGTAAAAAACAAATCACAACACATGGAAAGCGGTCATAGCTCTTCACCTAAAAGTGAGATCAAATCATACCCAAGACATCTCACCTAGAACAAAATCACACAATATAAAAAATGGACGACTATGACCTGGGGACTATACTCTCCCTGCTCCTCAAGCCAGGGGCCTTTCCCACCTCGCGCAACTTTCCTTGATTATCTAGATGGGTATGCTTCACATAAATATTTCAATCACGCATAGATATATTTAAAATCACTTCACATATATACTGTCTTTATACCCGTACATATATTTTCAAATCTGGTTATTCCTGTCTATCACTATGGCATTAGCCAAAAATCCAAATATACCAATTCATATTAATTTAAAAGTATTCATGCACTTATTTTAATTCCATAAGTATTCAATCACCTATGATACAGATATCGCATTTATTTCATCTGAATATTAGCTTGCCACGTCTAACTAATATTCTAATTTCATCCTACTCACATATTCGGATTTACTCACATACAATAGGTATATATATATCCTACACGCATACCATATACATATATACCCGCCGAAATAACATTCCCTGAATGTCGATCACCCAAACACTCATACAATTTATTCCCCAAAATTTATTCGCACTAGCACGAGATTTATACATCAATCTTTTCATCAATTAAAGGTCCTCACACTCTACTTAAGATCCCCTACTATTTATCTCCTAAAAGGAATTCTTCTCCATCCGTTTTGTTCAAGAAAAATCTCTCAAAATTTAACTGTCATAAACGAACCGAACTGATAGCCAGAAAAAATGAACCGGTCTAGAAATAAACAAACTGATTCGATGGCCAGAAAAATGAGCCAGTCCGGTAATAAATGAACCGAACTGGTCCAGTCGATTCAGATTTGTTCTCTATGATTTCATCATCTTCTCCGCTCCAAATACACACCCAATATACATACAACCTCATCTCCATGGTTTCTAACAATTTCCAACCATATATATAACATCTACACATTAGATTATACCCAAAACAACTATTAATTCATGGGATTCCTCAATCTATTCAAGAATTAAACCCTAGTTCTTATATATACCACACTTTTCATTTTTTCCAATTTCTCGCCAAAGATTATACCATTAACATGGATTTTAACTTAGATTTCATGTAGGATTATTATCTCATCAACTTCTTATGAAATCATCTTCCAAAAACCCATTTTTGTGCAAGAATCCCAAAACCCAAAATTCATATAGTTTATACACCAACTATAATATGGATTATAAACATGCTAAAAGAATTAAAGCAAGTTAAACTCTTGCCTCGTTAGATAAATACGATGACCTCGTGTCAAAAATCTGCCGGAGTTTGGCCCGAGCTGCTCTTTTCTCCCTTTTCTTCCTTCTCTCTTTTCTTTCTTTCCTTTCTTTCGTTTCTTCCTTCTCTCGGCGTAAAAAGGGGAGAAATAAGGTGTATCCCTTATTAAACCCAAAATTGACTCGTTTATACAATTGTGAGTCCCTACTAGTCCAAAAAGTCCTCGGAACCCAAACACTACCCCCGAATACTATATTTTCACTATCTCGGCCCTTTCGAAACCAACCATGCACTCAAAATTCCCATCCGAGCCACTTATAAAAAATTCACCTTTTAAATCTAATACGACTTCATACGTACTTTTCGAATAAAATATTATTTCTTGTCGCCTTGCACTTCTGCGACATGATGTAAAAATAATTCAAATTCATTTACTTATTCCGGTAAGTAAATGTAACACATATCAATATTAATCCAAAACTCTCTAATTAAAATTTAATCCACACTTCAAATTTTCTTTCACTTGAAATATCTTAATTTATTAAATTACAACACTTACGTAATTTAAATGTCCAAAAAAGTATGGGGTATTACATACTTCCCCCTTACAAAGGAATTTCGTCCTACAAATTCGGATACAACCGTTACTAAGACTGAGGATCTTAAAACACCACATCCTCCAGTACTCAAAACCAACTTCAAAGTAAGGCTCAATCGTTATAACCCCAGCTTCACAGCAAGCTTGTTCAACTCTCTTGATACTGACATTCTTCATCAGTTATAAGGTCACACCACTATAACGGCACATCACATTGTGATCCTACCAATGACATTCGAATAAGACGAGCCCCTACATCATCGGCCCTATTATCTCACTATTATTGGGAGGCCGCACGTCACCAAGTGCCAGCTTCCCGTATCCCTTCCAACACAAAACTCTCATCCTTAGAGAAATTCATAAAAACATCAAACCACTTATATCGATCCTTGAAACATCAATTTATGATGACGTAACTCTTACGACAGTCAAAAGTGACCCAATGCAGTTTGTGGTTCCTCTACTTTAGTTAACGGATTCTAATTCTCGTCCAATCCAAAATTCTAATTATTCGCTCACCTCTCAACAACCAGAGGGAGAATGGTCAGTGTTTTCCACATAAAACCTCAATAAGAGCCTTGTCCACAAACACCAGGTATAAGTGTTACACATAATTCTACCATCAAAAATTTCTTCTCCTAATTACCATACTATGCTTTACTTAACCCACAAGCTATATCAGTTGTGGAAGTAAAATAATCATGAATTCGCATTTACATCCCTTTACTGGTCGTTAGTCACCTCTCGTCTACTCATTGGGTCATAGGTGACACAACTTACCCAACACAAACGTCATCCCCCCTGCTTCCTGAAATTCCTACTGGAGGTGGGGTTCAAGGACCTCATCCTGATTCACAACAATATTAGACAGCACCTTGTACCGGTGCGTTCCTTCTTTTCAAAGAAAATCTAGGGCACACTATTTAATATGTAACTCACCCCCAATGGAATAACAATTATTTCCTTTTGGTCAACTTATTCCACACACTCAAAGGAATCCGTGACCTTATCCTGATGTTAGCAACCCATCAATGCAATTTACCAGCATGACTGCCCTTTCCGTCATTGGAATAGATGGCTTGATACAAAATTTTCTAGTTGATCGTCTTAAACCAACTTATTTCTATCTATGAGTGGTGCACGTGGAGACAACTCACTACGTCCCGCTCACATCGACTTCCACTTATAATATCTCACCTGAAGTGGTACTTAATACTCCCCTTCTTTTCTAGGGGTATCGAAAGTCTCGGCTCGTGTACTTTTCATCACAATGTGCACTTCTGGGCTCTTCATACCTTATTGGCATCACCATTCAATTTACGCGCAAGTCAATCTCACATTCGACTGAGTAAGACTCCGCTTAAAATTTCCCACAATAGTTTGATTTTCCTCTTCTCAAAGAATATCCTTTTAAATGGCTTGCCACGACCTTTCTTGTTATACAGGGTGCTCTAATCTCATTGCACACATATACTTGGATTATCCTCCTTCTCACACGATGTGTTATCAATCCGACCATCATAACTTTGTTTATAACTGCCCCACAGGCATATATTCCACACATCTATTCCCACGTCCCTTTATCTCGAACAATTTTGAAATCCATTGATCAGGGCACCCACACACCCTATAATCCGTGCATATTGGCGTAAACATCTTATACGTCTCATACGTGATACATATTTCTCTATTGCCCTCCCATTCACAATATTGGCCTTCGCATTCACAGCATGGATATAACATGTGGGTATTCTCAATCACCCCATAAATTTAAATTTAATCCTTCTTGGCATTGTTCCACTCTTCAACTCGTGGTGAAAACTTCAGTGATTTGTCACATCACTATCGGCTTCACTAGCCTTAAATTGTAATATAACTTTCAACTTACAGTTATAACTACCTACTTATTTAATGACCAAGGTACCAGACTTATGGACTAACGAACATACATATCCCTACTTCTAATATTACGCTAAGTCTCATGCGTGGGATGTCTCATAAAGTGAAATCCAAACAAGGAACACCCCGATACACAACTACCTAGCACTGTCAGAATATCGAAATCCATTAGGTCCTTAGTCCATAACATGTACCCTTAAATCCCCGTCTCTTTATACTCACGATATATACCAAGATCCATGTGTATCTCATCCCGATATCATATTTAAACAAGGAACTCCCCCCAAATAAAATGCACTATCACTCTGCATTTGTGGTAATCACATTCCACAATCCTCAAATACACAACTGGGACTCTCAAATTCTTGTCCTCAGACATATAAATATCAATCTTAATTCCCACATCTCTAAAGGAGTGATATAACAATGTGCTCTTCTTATCACCCAGTCCTGAGCGTTAAACATAATAATGAGCTTAATTTCTCCGCTCGATAGTAAACCCAATACACTCCAAATCATATCGGTAAAATCCCTACACATCGGAATCAAATATCTGGAGACAACTACACTATTTGAAGTCTTTATAATAATATAATATAAATGCGAGCTCGACCCTCTCGCAAGTGAGGCATCGCCAAAATAACACATCCTACGCTAAAGGAGCAACCCCGATAGCCATGTGAGAACCGCCCACTATCGGTCTTGCCATATATAACCAGTCTACACTTAAGATAATATTATACTCGTATAACACATCACTAAAATGAGTAATGACACTAAAGATATATATCACTATGACTACACCCGCTATACCATGGAAAACACATAAACATCATAATAATGTTATCGATATATGCACTAAACTCATCTCTCACATGAATCTATCGATAATCAAAATATCGTAACTCATTCATGTCACATAAAACATGCCTCATTCTCCAAGGATAAAACTCATATTTATATCTTGCCAATCACCCTAGATACTCAAATGGTCTCCGAAAATAACACACTTGTCCGAATCAAACCAAAAACTACTTTGATCATTGCCCTTACTAAGCATCATACTCTTGTCCCTTTACTCACCTCGAGCAAAATTTAACGCATGTGGTTCTACTCTCCACAAAATATCTTCTATATATATTCCACTTATCTACGGCCATACTAACCATATTAGGGTCATCCCTCTCTCGAACTCTAGTAGTCTCAACTCTGATGGCTACCCCCATTGTTCCCTTAGCTCCACTGGCCCTAGGGACACACTGTTGGCCTCAACAGCCCTGACTCAATTCACCATCACCTGGTAAGAATTTAGCTATCTAAATCATTTAAATGGGTCTCCCCCTTGTGGTGCTTCACTAACACCGTTTCACCCAGTCTTACTCTTCGACTTTATCTTTTGATTCTTTTTAGCTCCCTTCATAAAGAAGTGTTAACATCTCTACTAACAAAATGCGATATTATCACTATATGCATCAACCGTCGAAGAAGAATTCCCCTTAAGTGCTGGCACCTTTATGATTCCCTCTAGAATGCTATCTCACTAGGTGTGCTCACAAAACCTAGTTTCCCCAAGTTAGAATCGCTCACCAACTTGGACCAAAATATAAACGAAGTGGAGGCGGTCACATTCCTTCCCTGAAAGTGAGATAAATCCCTCACCCATATATACCGGACGCTATGACCTGGGGATATACTCGCCCTACTCCTCAAGCTAGGAGATTCACCCACATCGCGCAACCTCCCTTGATAGCATTAGAGTATTTAAATTGAATAAATATCTAGTCACTGATATTTACTATCACACACAATATATACACATATATATATACTATCACTACCCGTATATATATATTATGAACCCCGGTTTTACCGTGTACTCAAAATCCCATACACTGCTTGTAATTCCCGTACACTGCCTGTAATTTAATGTCACGCACAATACATACACGTATATATATATATATATATACTATCACTACACCGTATATATATATTAATAACCCCGGCTTTACCATGTACTCAACATCCCATACACTGCCTGTAATTTCCTGAGTCTGTGGCCCGACTCAATGTAATTAATTTTCTCACTTAATAACTTATCCTCTTCCCGAGTCTATGGTCCGACTCTAATATAATTAATTATCACATTAATTAATAAGTACCCTTCACGAGTCTACAATCCGATTCTGATTAAACTAATTATCCCACCCATTAATTTAATCATACTCGAGTCTATAAACCGACTTTAATTAAATTAATTAACACCCTTGTTAATTTAATCCTACCCGAGCCTACAAACCGACTCTAATTAAATTAATTAATACACTTATTAATTTAATACTACCCGAGTCTACAATCCGACTCTTATTAAAGTAATTATCACTATTATTAATTTAATATTACCCGAGTCTACAATCCGACTCTTATTAAATTAATTATCACTCTTATTAATTTAATATTACCCGAGTCTACAATCCGACTCTAACTAAATTAATTAACACATTTATTAATTTAATAACTTGGTGTCACCCAACCATTATCCCCGGACTCTCTTACTTGTCCCGTACCTCAACGTTTCCCGAGTCAATGTTCCGACTGCAAACAAATTACTTTCTCTCGATAATTAATTTAATGCCTTGATGTCCCTTAACCAACATACCCGGACTCACTCACTTGGTCCAATTTACATCTCATAATTTCTTTCCCACATTTTTCGCCCACAATGTGTCACACATTTATTTCCATAATTTTCCCAATTATATTTACCTATAATTACCAACATGCCTGGACTCGCCCACTTGGTCCATAATTAAATATTCCCCGAGTCTATATCCCGACTCAAAATAATTTAGTTTATTTCTAAACTTAATTCACTACCTTGGGGTCGCATGACCAATATACCCGGATTCACTCACTTGATCCGTACCTCACTATTTTGGAATAAAGTCTCTCAAAGTCATCCATTAAATGCCCCACATAAATTCATCCTAGTCCCAATTTCTTTCTCCCATAATTGCTAGGAATATTTGTTTCATATTTATTTATCACTAAAAAAATGTTTGGGAGTTAAATTTCTAATTAATTTTCCCCTTATATACAAACTGGGCGAACTGCCCAGAATTCCGAATCATCGATCGATCGAACCCCTGGGTCGATCGATCGATCGTCCCTGACTTGGTCTTCTCCAACAGGCAGTTCCACCATTAACGAAAACCTCCAACTTTCATTCCTTCCCCTGGACTAACCCTAGCCCAATCAACCATATTTCTACATAAGAATAGGATCAAAGCACCTTATAGAACATCAATCTGGAATTAAATCTCAAGATTTCCTACTTTTTCCCGAATTGGGTATTATCCGGCTTTTCAATCCCCAATACGAATTTCATTCATTTTATCAGTAATTAACCCTCTAATCTTACTGATTTTAACATCAGATTCAATTCTCTACATTCTAGAATCATAAACACGATTAATCTCCCCCTTATTCTCATTAAGGTATATAAATTTACAAAAAAAAAACAATTTAGATTTTGGTGACACACCCAAAACGAATTTTCATACACACATCACTATGATATGAATTGATTATCAAACTTTTAGAAATCACAACAGTTAACCACTTGCCTGTAAGTGTTCGTAGTGTCTGATCCGTTGTTGATGTTCCTTAATTTGGCTCCAATAACCTCTAATTTTCTCTTGATTTGTTTTTCCCCAAATACCCTCTCAAACCCTAGGTTTAGAGTTATGTTGGCTGCCATTCCTTAATCTCCCAATTAGGTTAAAAACCCTCCATCCCGTTTTTAGCCTAATAGGTTTAATTAAAGTGGCCCAACTCACTCCGTGTGGGCCCGGCTATGCCCAAAATTACTCCGAGACCCAATTACTACCCCCGGGTACTCTTTTCTGACTATCTCGACCCATCCGGACTCAACCGCGCACTCAGAATTGGCATCCGAATTAATTTATAAAAATCCTTATCTCACACCCAATTTAGTCTATACCGACTCCCGGCTGGGATAAGTGTATACCTTGTCATTAATACTCGAAATGACGTAATTAAATTATTACTATTCACTTAGTAAATAAATTTCCCTAAACATTAACCATTCACTCCCCGATTAATAATTAAATATATATATTGCCACAATTAATTCAATTAAAATTACAATACACAAGTAATTTAAAATTCCCGAATTAATTAAATATTAAATGTACAAAATACGGGGTGTTACGTACTCCTCCCCCTTACAAAGGAATTTTGCCATCGAAATTAAGATCAACCTACCTAGTGTTCCGATATTCACATCTTTCTCACTAGTCATGTGCCTCCAAGCCCGCTATATCTATCCCATCTGTTTCTAACCACGTTGCACAACTATGCATTTAAAATTTACCCAGGGCGCCCATACACCCTATTCCCGTGCTTAACCACATAAAATTTTTGCCTTAATTAACCCGGGTGCCCATACACCCTACCACACGAAGTTACCCAACTATGCTAGTCGTAACCCATAATATAACTTCGAACCCGTAGTCATATTACCTATATATATATATATATATATATATATATATATATATATATATATATATATATATATATACATATATAATTACTGCCCGGGTACTCAACCCATGCTACGTCCAACTATCTCCCCATAAATACTTGTATCTCAACACAAAAATATATATGCTTACCCTTATGCTACTAAAGACAACATAAAATACCGTGCCCTTACTATCACTAGTCCTAGCACAAAGTAAACCCCGAGCTATCTCTCTTTGCTCGAAAATTAATTTAACCACCCTGATTCACTTCAGTAAACATCCCCACTTACCGGGATAAAATGTGAGAACACAAAACCTCACTATGTGCCATCGCACCACGCAATACAACATATATATCCACATATATATAGGCTATACGCCCTCTCCGGTGATACCTAGTACCAACCATACCCTGGTGTCGCGGACACCAAAATTTAACTCCACTATCCACAATAGTTAAATTCCATCGCTATCCAGCCGATGTTTAAAAAGTATTACCAACCCTACTCCCATAATTCTCGAAAGTAGTAATTCCTCGCATAATTTAACCAATCACTCAGTGTACGCCTCCACTTTCCCATGAATAACACTAAGGAACTCCGCTACCCTACGGAAAGTTTACCCACCTGCTATGGCTGCTACCGCCAACGCACCCACTAAGTTCGACTCACCTGCGAATTCTAGTGAAAAATAAGTCTTATACTATGACATCCTCTTTGTCACTCAAAAATATACCCCCTGCCCTTAGGGTAAAATAATTACCTCTATTCTCCGGCTGCAACGGTTGGTTCTCGATTTCTGGAGCAGCTTCTCCCTGCCCGAATGCACCCGTGACTTGCTTTAGTGGCTGTACATCCAGGACCTCGTCCTGTAGTTGACCCATGCCTCGCTTAAGGAAATCTCTCTTCAAGTGTCTTGCTTTCCCCATCGACAAAACACCGTCTAATACATTCACCCTTCCACTGGTCCCTTCCATGCCGACCTTGTTGAATTCCCTGGCCATCCCGCCAATAGCATCCAGTTCTAAATCGTTTGGCATGATTTCCTTGCCAAAAATCTTGCCCCTGATCTCCCCCAGTCTGCTGCTGGGATACCCCACTGGTATTGTTCCCTTCTGCCTCATCCGACTGGTTAATCCCCACTCCCTTCCCGCTTCCTTTCTCGTGGAAGAGATATTTCTAACAATGCCGGAGTGTTGCGTTAATGACATCAGTATAACCTACTAATGCGGAATTATCAATTAAATGTTGTCTGATTCTCCAGACTAACCCATCTATAAACTTTGCTTTCTTTCTCTTTTCCTCGCTTACCTCATCCGGTACAAAATTTGCCAACGAGTGAAATCTTCCTCGTAATCGACCACCGAACGGTCTCCCTTTGAGTCTCCTCACAAAATTTTGTCCTCATTTCGGGCTCGATCGCAGAAGGAAAAATACTTGTGGTCGAACCGCACCCAAAACTCTGTAGTAGCTAGTGTGTCCCTTTCCTCAACTGTGGTGATCGACCCCCACCACTGTAGCGCTGCTCCCACTAAACTAAAAGTGGTTAGCATTTGCTTCCGCACCTTATCACAATCTCCCATGCATAGGTGAAGTTGTATATCTCTCTTCCTTGACACGCTAGTACTACCACTGAACCCCCTCGCAACTCTGGTGGGTTCCTACTAAAAATAACCTCTTTTTCCTATTTCCACCCCGACGACCCCGCGTGAGTCTGAACATCCAGCGCCACTAACACTTGTGGCGGATCCCGTGGAAAGTACCTTGTCATTTCAATCGCCTGCGCCATTAGTTCGGTTACCTGTGCTGCCAAAATTATCTTTGGCAGTTGCTGCCGTAACTCTTGCTCCTGACGAGCCTCCCTCGTCTCACCTCTCCCTGCTGCCCTAGCTACTCTCCTTCTCCTGGGCGTCATCTGGAATGAGAATCGAATTGTATGAGTTCACTTTCAATATAAATTCGCAGAAGAACGTATATGCGCATACGTATGAGAATACAACAATCCTATGATAGGGCTCTATATCAAAGATTGCTAAGCCGAAGCGTAAAAAGCCACACAGATCCTAAGGACACTAGAACCTGATGCTCTGATACCATCTGTGACACCCCGCCTAATAAAATACCGGGTGATCAGTCCTATACCAAATTAAAACAGGAATCCCAGTTGGATCATCCTTAACATCACTGTCGAAAACTTTTTAAAACTTACTAACCACCTAGTATTCCAAAAACTGGTGCCAATTTTAACTTTTTAATTTAAACAAAACAATACATGCGGAATTAAAATATAACCCATTCACGAATGAAAATAAAATGAATCATATATACACAACTTGCCGAATAAATCACCGGCCACCAAATAAATAATCCAATACAATTATTCAACACCTGAATGAATTACACCTGAAAACTGTACCGAGAAGTCTGGGCGACAAGCCCTAAATAAAACTGAGACTAATACAAGATTCCTACTCTAGGAATTAATGAATGATGCGTCTAATCCAAAGTCCTGCTAACATCCACATGTGCCGCACCTCCGTGTCCCTGGAATAGAATGTCAATCCTGGCGTCCCTGTGGCTGGACACCTAAAAGGTTTTGAAAATAGTTTTATAGCAAGGGTTAGAACCCAAAACATTTTGAAAATATTTAGCAAGTGAATTAACTGCAGTAATTTAAAATGCATGAATGCGCTTCATATTTAAGTTAGTGTCGCACTCCCTTGTGGACATTCTCACCCCTCCACTATTGTGCACACCTAACGGTTATCTTAACCCCACCTAGTTGTACTACCCCGTCCAACTAGTTCTGGTATAACCTTCCCTTGCCATACTACTCTAACCCGAGTATAATGATTCTTGAATTATAAGTTATTTCACAATTAACTTAATTAATTCCTCTTAAATAATAGCATATAACCATGTCACAAGTTATATAAAGTACATACATCACACACTGTATTATTTCCACCAATGATTAACTTAATTAATTTCTCATTAATTAACTGCATATAACTGTAACCCAAGTTATATAAGGTAAATACATCACACACTGTATTATCACCTATATATAATATTTATTACCATATTATACGTACCTTTACTAACATCCACACATATATTATACGTGTATCCATCCTTTCGAGTTTACCCTCACCGGATGATTCCCTCTAGAATGCTATCTCACTAGGTGTGCTCACAAAACCTAGTTTCCCCAAGTTAGAATCGCTCACCAACTTGGACCAAAATATAAATGAAGTGGAGGCGGTCATATTCCTTCCCTGAAAGTGAGATAAATCCCTCACCCATATATATCGAACGCTATTACCTGGGGATATACTCGCCCTACTCCTCGAGCTAGGGGATTCACCCACATCGCGCAACCTCCCTTGATAGCATTAGAGTATTTAAATTGAATAAATATCTAGTCACTGATATTTATTATCACACACAATATATACACATATATATATACTATCACTACCCGTATATATATATTATGAACCCCGGTTTTACCGTGTACTCAAAATCCCATACACTGCCTGTAATTCCCGTACACTGTCTGTAATTTAATGTCACACACAATACATACACGTATATATATATACTATCACTCCACCGTATAAATATATTAATAACCCCGGCTTTACCATGTACTCAACATCCCATACACTGCCTGTAATTTCCTGAGTATGTGGCCCGACTCAATGTAATTAATTTTCTCACTTAATAACTTATCCTCTTCCCGAGTCTATTATCCGACTCCAATATAATTAATTATCACATTAATTAATAAGTACCCTTCACGAGTCTACAATCCGATTCTGATTAAACTAATTATCCCACCCATTAATTTAATCATACCCGAGTCTATAAATCGACTTTAATTAAATTAATTAACACCCTTGTTAATTTAATCCTACCCGAGTCTACAAACCGACTCTAATTAAATTAATTAATACACTTATTAATTTAATACTACCCGAGTCTACAATCCGACTCTTATTAAAGTAATTATCACGCTTATTAATTTAATATTACCCGAGTCTACAATCCGACTCTTATTAAATTAATTATCACTCTTATTAATTTAATATTACCCGAGTCTACAATCCGACTCTAACTAAATTAATTAACGCATTTATTAATTTAATAACTTGGTGTCACCCAACCATTATCCCCGGACTCTCTCACTTGGACCGTACCTCAACATTTCCCGAGTCAATGTTCCGACTCCAAACTAATTACTTTCTCTCGATAATTAATTTAGTGCCTTGATGTCCCTTAACCAACATACCCGGACTCGCTCACTTGGTCCAATTTACATCTCATAATTTCTTTCCCACATTTTTCTCCCACAATGTGTCACACATTTATTTCCATAATTTTCCCAATTATATTTACCTATAATTACCAACATGCCCGGACTCGCCCACTTGGTCCATAATTAAATATTCCCCGAGTCTATATCCCGACTCAAAATAATTTAGTTTATTTCTAAACTTAATTCACTACCTTGGGGTCGCATGACCAATATACCCGGATTCACTCACTTGATCCGTACCTCACTATTTTGGAATAAAGTCTCTCAAATTCATCCATTAAATGCCCCACATAAATTCATCCTAGTCCCAATTTCTTTCTCCCATAATTGCTAGGAATATTTGTTTCATATTTATTTATCACTAAATAAATGTTTGGGAGTTAAATTTCTAATTAATTTTCCCCTTATATACAAACTGGGTGAACTGCCCAGAATTCCGAATCATCGATCGATCGAACCCCTGGGTCGATCGATCGATCGTCCCTGACTTTGTCTTCTCCAACAGGCAGTTCCACCATTAACGAAAACCTCCAACTTTCATTCTTTCCCCTGGACTAACCCAAGCCCAATCAACCCTATTTCTACATAAGAATAGGATCAGAGCACCTTATAGAACATCAATCTGGAATTAAATCTCAAGATTTCCTACTTTTTCTCGAATTGGGTATTATCCGGGTTTTCAATCCCCAATACGAATTTCATTCATTTTATCAGTAATTAACCCTCTAATCTTACTGATTTTAACATCTGATTCAGTTCTCTACATTCTAGAATCATAAACACGATTAATCTCCTCCTTAATCTCATTAAGGTATATAAATTTACAAAAAAAAAAACAATTTAGATTTTGGTGACACACCCAAAACGAATTTTCATACACACATCACTATGATATGAATTGATTATCAAACTTTTAGAAATCACAATAGTTAACCACTTGCCTGTAAGTGTTCGTAGTGTCTGATCCGTTGTTGATGTCCCTTAATTTGGCTCCAATAACCTCTAATTTGCTCTTGATTTGTTTTTCCCCAATTCCCCTCTCAAACCCTAGGTTTAGAGTTATGTTGGCTGCCATTCCTTAATCTCCCAATTAGGTTAAAAACCCTCCATCCCGTTTTTAGCCTAATGGGTTTAATTAAAGTGGCCCAACTCACCCCGTGTGGGCTCGGCTATGCCCAAAATTACCCCGAGACCCAATTACTACCCCCGGGTACTCTTTTCTGACTATCTCGACCCATCCGGACTCAACCGCGCACTCAGAATTGGCGTCCGAATTAATTTATAAAAATCCTTATCTCACACCCAATTTAGTCTATACCGACTCCCGGCTGGGATAAGTGTATACCTTGTCATTAATACTCGAAATGACGTAATTAAATTATTACTATTCACTTAGTAAATAAATTTCCCTAAACATTAACCATTCACTCCCCGATTAATATTTAAATATATATATTGCCACAATTAATTCAATTAAAATTATAATACACAAGTAATTTAAAATTTCCGAATTAATTAAATATTAAATGTACAAAAATACGGGGTGTTACAGTTGGGTAGAAGTTGGAGCAAGAAAATTATTGGGACCAGAATTGATTCAGATTACAACAGAGAAAGTGAAATTGATACAAGACTGACTTCGAATCGTTCAAAGCCGTCAAAAGAGTTATTTTGACAATCGACACCGATAATTAAAATTTCAAATAGTAGATTATGTGTTCTTGCGAGTATCTCCTTCAAAGGAAGAAGTTGAGCCCAAGATACATAGGACCTTTTGAAATCCTTGAAAAGATAGGAGTTGTTGCATATAAAATAGTCTTACCACCTGAACTCTCTAGTGTACATAATGTCTTTCACGTATCAATGATAAAGTAATATGTCCCAGATCCAACACATATCTTAAGTCACGAACCTCTTCAAGTTAGAGAAGATTCGTCATACATTGAGCCTCCGGTAGAAATTTTGGACCATAAGATCAAATATTACGAACCAAGGTAACTCCATTAATAAAAGTACTATAGAGAAATCATTCAGTTGAAAAAGAAACATGGGAGCGGGAAGATGAAATAAAGGAGAGATATCCATACTTGTTTGTAAATTAATATGACTCAAGTTTGGGGACCAAACTTTTTATAAGGAGGGTAGGATGTAATGACTTTATATGCTCATATATATATAGTTAGTTTTTACACTCATGTGTTACTTATTATCATATAAATGTTGTATTATTAAATATGTAGTATTATTGGCTATCAATATAACAAATCCCATTTTTTTAAATATAAAGAATCAATTGTAAATTGGATCAAATCGAAGTCTTATGACATATCTTAAGGTAAATAATAAGTTTTGGGGTAAAAAATATAATTTTATGAAACTTTAATGACTAAAATAGAAATATAAAAAGATCCATTTTGTAAATAAAATATTTTTAAGGACCTCTAAGAAATATTAAAAATATATAGTGTGAAATTACTAAAATACCCTTCATGTGTAAAATGACTCTTATTCCCTTATCACCTTTCCACCACATGCAGGTCACCTCAACCTTACACATGTCGTCTTTAGAGAGAAATCTAAAACACTTGTCATCATTTGGTGATGTTAAGACTGCAAGACCACCCTGGCACCCGACACCCAAACGATGACTTAACACCGTAAATGCTTGATCACCTAGACACATGTCAACACCGTAATACTTTTGGAAACCTATAAATAGGGCCTTTGGGATCATTTATAACTCACACCAATTCCCTGAGAATTATATTAAGAAAGAGTGATAAAAAGCTTGGGACATATCTTAATAAGGAGTTCTATAATTTTGAAGAAAGAATTCATTTCGTAGGTAAGATTTTATTTAAATGTTGTAATGCACTTTTATAGTTTTAATTTTGTGTTTTATAGATTTACTTAGTAGTTATGATGGTAATATACACTAAAGGCTCCACTAAAGAAAACTTAAAATTTGGAAACAATCTAAATGGATTTTATTTCCAAAATATGTAAACTTGTTTGAAAATTTATATATGCTTTTTGTGAGTAATTGTTCGTTATTATGGAATCTCATTTAAGTGATTCCAAAGTCAGTCCCGGGGATATTCTGTCTAGTTGAGATGGTATTTAAGTGGTGCCCCCGTGACCCTCCATCTCTACTGGGAACCGACTGATTAGGAAGACCTTGAATTATATTCTTCAATTTCGATTAATGAATATAAAAAAATTGAGAAAATGATTTTTATTAACCATTTATAACAAGTGTTGTAGAATTAAAAAAAAATATTTATAACTGGTCTTTGTTTAGAATACGTAATTAAACCTTTATTATATTTATTAGATTAACGTGTGATCCAAGACTCAAAATCTATATTTTTGAACCTCTATTTTTGGTGAGTACTCTATGTTATTTCTTGCACATTTCAATTATACGATATTATGCAAACTATGTATTTTATGAAGTGCTTTTATTCTCAAAATGCATCTGATATCGATGATTGATTCATTGTGATATGTTTATATTTTTCCATATATACATACCGATTAAAATGATCATTGAAAATGATATTGAATATTAGAAATAAGATTCGGCCTAAGGGACCTCTTTACTGACTAAGCTTCCCAGCTGGGTTATCGCTGGTGTGCCCTAAATAAGGCGTTGTGACGAACTAGTTCGATTGACCCTCAACTACCGAGGTATAATATGGTAGAAGAACACGGTATTAGAGTGTACTTGGCCATTAAAATTATATGATTGAAAGAAAAATATACCACATCTGATTTGTTACATTCTTCTTATTCTGAGCTATCCAATTGTGATATATATACTATCATTTCAAGAATATATATATATATATATATATATATATATATATATATATATATATATATATACTTACTAAAAGTTCTTATCCATATATGTATATGCCTTCTCTTTTGACTTGAATAGGTATCTATTTTTTGAAAAACTTGGAATGTCGGGATATTAAATCTTATTCAGCTTTTAGCTGACGTTGTATAAATAACAATTTTTCAGGAAATAATTAGACCGGAGGATGGAGTGTAGAAGGACTTTGTTGAAAATTTAGCCTAAGGAGCTCTTTTGTTATACTTTTAAATATAACGTTTGTTTTTATGAGATAGAGCATGTTTGGCTCTTCAGTAATAAGTTTTTAATTTTGGCATAAGTTGTAATTCGTTCATACTTTTAATATTTATGAAGTTTACTTTTAGAAAGCTCTGATGACGTAATTATATGTTTTCAATAGTTTATGATTCATGACCATGTGAATGTATTTTCATTTCATTTATTTTAAGAAATATTTTAAGGCCAAAATAGTGAATGCCTTGGTGGAATGTCAAGACACTCATTCCCTACTACTATTGGGTTGGGGTCGTGATTGGTAAGGCGAGAAGAAGGGGTCTAGAAACCAGTATATTACACCAGTAAGGCATATCGAGGAGTAAAAATTTGATATCTCCATATGGAGAAGTTATCCTTGGCACTAAGGGAAAATTCAAGGAGGATGAAGCCATACTTTTAAGCTCACACAATTGTGGTATACACCGATCTTCCCTAGAGACAAGTCCTGTATAAACCAAAGAAATTTGGTTTGCTTCTAGCTTGGGCAGTGGAGTTGGGCAAGTATGACATATAGTATGATCCAGGACATCCATCAAGGGGCAAGAGTTAGCAAATTTCATTATCGATTTTACCTACGAAGAGATTTCAACAAAGCATACTACCCCAGGAGAGAGCTCGACATATAAGAATACTTCCACGGAAGAGATCTTAGTCTTAATTGAATTAGACCAGACTCCCATCGGAGAGAGCTCCTCATCACAAAAAGATAAACTCCAATGTGATGAATCAAAGAGGAAGATTTTCAGGTTAGGGAAAATTAAAGAGGCAAATTTTAACTAAGACAACATCATCTGGAAACTGTTCGTCAATGGGTTATCTTGCTCGATGGGTAGTGGTTCATGGATTATTATCGCAACACCAGATAAGATAGGTGTCTAATACACTTTGCATTTTTAATTCGAAGCCTCTAATAATGAAGTGGAATATGAAGCCTTGATTGTTGCGTTTAGCCTGGCCTTATCCCTGGGAGTCGACCACATTAAGGTGCATAGTGATTCCCATCTGGTTGTCAACCAAACATTAGGAGTCTACGAAGTAAGGGAGAAGTATATAGTTAAGTGCTTAGCCATTGTAAAATAATGTCCGAGAGGATGCCCTCGCTAGATTAGCCTTGACCACCATAATCGCCTTGAGAAGAACAATGTCGGTTGAGAAACTTACCCACAGGAGTACGTAAAGTGGAGGCTTAATCTTTATGGAAGAAAACTTGGGTCCATTAAGGATGGACCCCATATGAGCATACATTGAGACCGATGATCTCCCCTATGACCCAATGGAAGCAAGGAAGTTGCGCTACAAAGCATTCCATTACGTGATGGAGGACGGGTTGTTATACAGGAGGGGGTATATCATCTCTCTGCTAAGATGTGTTCACCCCCCTAAGTCAATAAACTCATTAAATAAGTTCACGAAGGTTCTTGCGGATGACACTCCGTCAAAAGGTCACTAGTGAAATGAATTATAACTCAAGGCTACTATTGTTCTACCATAAAAGCTAACTATGCAGATTAAGCAAATAAGTGGGACAAGTTCCAGAAGTACGCTAAGATCCATCGCACACCAGGACCATAGCTTACGTCAATGACATCGCATTGGTCATTTGTAATATGGGGGATTGATTTGGTAGACCCACTACGGAGGATAAAAGGGAGGTTCAAATATTTGGTAGTTGTAAAAGATTACTTCCCTAAATGGGTGGAGGATGAGCCCCTAGTCGAAATGACTTATAAGAGAGTGTTCCAGTTAATCTGGAAAATGTTCATCTGTCGATATGACGTGCTCCATGCCTTCATCACAGATCAGCATGTAGTTAGGCAACTAAGACTTTGAAGATTAATGCAATAAGTCGAACATCCAAAAGTTGCACTCGGCCCCAAGGCATCCATGGAGAGAATGGGAAAACTGAGATTACCAATAAAATTCTTCTAGATGGAATCAACAAGAGGCTTGATGACACGAAGGGAAACTCGATTAATGAACTGCACAGTGTACTTGGGGCATACAGGACCACTCTACGGACAACAATGGGATAAAGGCCTTAAATGCTTGCTTTCAGCACAGAGGCAGTAGTTCCTATGAATATAGGGATCCCCAATCATAGGGTCCTCACCTTCAATTCCCCAAAGAGCGATGAGTTGAGAAGGTTGGACCTCAACTTGGTTGAAGAAGTTGCCTATCAGCAGAGAACTGCTTGTTACTATAACTGACCCATCAATCCAAGCATCCTGAAGGAAGGGAACTACATCCTTAAAAAATGATCCAGAAGAGAAATAAACTTGAGTCTAATTAGCAAGGGCCCTACCAAGTAACGAGTGTGGTGAGGCCTAGAACTTACCGCATTACAACAGTGGAGGGCGAGCAATTTAAGAATCCTTATAATTCTAAACACCTCAGAAAATATTACCAATAAAATCCTATTTGATTCAAATATGACTCGGCACTTTCATATCAATAAAATAATAATTCCATCCTTCATTATGTCATGTCTTTATTTTGGGGTGTAAGATATGTGTGTTTATACCTAACTCTATTAATTGTATGTCTTTGTTGAATAAACATGCCACGAATAGAATAAATAATGTATGACTTTCTTGAACAAATAAGTCACGAAAAAAATAAGCTTCGTATGACCTCATTGAATAAATAAGTCACAAACAGAATAAGTAATGTATGACTTCGTTGAACAAATAAGTCATGAATAGCACATGTATGGTCCGATTAAAGAATAACAAACCACAAATAGAAAAATTTCCCCATGTACAAACTTGTCATAATAAGTTTGAAAATAAGATGCTCGTCCTAACCTATATATGACCTGATAGGTTGCAAACAAAGGCGACGACCTTCTGTACGAAAAAATAGGTCGCGAACAAAAACTATCAATTTCTATTTGGTCTAAGCATGCAAAGTTTGATCATTCACAATAAACACTTTACAATAAAAATAAAGGGAAGAAGAATAGTCAACCCATTTAAATAAAAAAAAGTGTGATACAAAACAAAACCATTTCATAATTTTTGTATCAATATACCTTCAATGACCCCAAAAAACAACAACATCAAAATAAAAGGACAATATAGGAAAAGCTTCACAAAAGTTCACTAAGCAGGGGCAGAAAGATTAACAGTTCCTTGAGCAAAATGAGTAGGCAAGGGATCATCTAATGGGGCATTATCACCATCCTCCCCATCCAAAGCAGTGGCTTCCTCATCATCACCTTGCCACTTGCTGACCTCTTCAACAATGTCCGGCTAATGGGTCATCACTCTCTTTTTTAGTTCTTCATTACAATCGAAGAAGAAGTCAACACAATCCACATTGTATGCAGTGGAGGACTTATACTTTTTGACACCTGCCGCCTCGATAGAAATAAGAGCATCACGAGCAATATGTAAATACACGGCTATAACATTCTTCTCCTGATCGGCCTTCTTTAAAGCTTCCTGTGTGGCTGTAAGACCATCATTCAGGATTTAAATGGTGGAATCATCAGTATTAGATTTATCTTTAAAAGTAGTGAGCTCCTCCTCTACCTTTCTCATATTAGTGGTCCTTGTCATCAACTAGCCTTCCTTCACTTTCAGCTCAATAGACACTTATTCAAATCTTTCCCCTAACTTTTAGTGCTCGGTAGTCAATCCTTCGAAGGCATAATGGTTCTCTATCACCTTCTCTCTGAGGGTGGTACACGCCAAGATTTCCTACCAACAAGATAAAGGTCAATAAAAAGATAGTGAACGTAAAAATGAGTAGGACACAAGCAGAAATTACCATTACAGCCCATGCTGGGCTAGCCTCCACTGAGAGTTCGGATCATACCCTCTCATGAACTTAAAATCCCTGCTATAAGCATTATAGATAAGAAAATTAATGGCATTATTGGGGTGATAAAAAAATGTAGTCATGGTCGGCTTTTAACTCTTCAGACGTAAATCTATGGTTTAGATCGAGCTAAAATTCAGGAACCTCCCCATAGCGAGACGTATGGCCCAGACCCCTCATAAGCCTATAGAGGGTCGGTTTATCTTCACCTTCAAACATCAAAATCTTGCTTGCCTACTCAACATCAGGGAATCGAAAGGTATCTTATCTCCAATAGTGGACCCTTTATAATGCATAGGGCCTTCCCTTTAGACTGTGATCTAGGAGCGGTGGTAGCTTCAACTTATTTCTGGCGAGCAACCTACTCGGCCACCTTAGCAGCAGCTGTAAAAGCCTGCCTGACCCCATTTTGACCATGTCCGGCTTCACTACACCAAAAACAGGAATCTGGCACGGTTTAAAACTGTGCCAGATCAAATCTGGCACGATTTTGAACTGTGCTAGAATCAGGTGTTCCAAAATGGCCATTTTTTTCTGACACGGCTCAAAAGTGTGCCAGATTTGGCCAAACAGGAACACTTCTGGCACAGTTTTAAACCGTGCCAGAATTTGATATTTCTGGCACACTTTTGGCACAGTTTTTAACTGTGCCAGATTCAGCAAAATAGGAACACTTCTGGCACACTTTTAAACCGTTCCAGAATTTGATATTTCTGGCACACTTTTGGCACAGTTTTTAACTGTGCCAGATTCAGCAAAATAGGAACACTTCTGGCACACTTTTAAACCGTGCCAAAATTTGATATTTCTGGCACAGTTTTTAACTGTGCCAGATTCAGCACAGTTTAAAAAAATTTGACGCAGTTCAAAACCGTGCCAAAATATGATACACTTTTGCCACGGTTTTGAACTGTGCCAATTTTTTTTTTAATAAAAAAAAAAAATTATTTGAAAGCACAAAATCGACAAATTAATAATATTGCGCGTTATTAATAAACTAATGTACATACAAACTTCAAAATATTACAAATCTTTAACAGCTCACAGGTCCAAAAAAAATTGGGCAGAGTTTCCTCTATTTTCTGGACATTCCAAAACCTGTTAATACAAAACCTGCCTAACATAAAGCCCGCACGGCCACAAAATATAACAATTAACTTACAAAAGCCCTCATGGCCATAAAAGTCAATAATAAAACAACAAAAGACCGTACGGTCATGACACAAAAAAATGGAATCATTAATAAACCCCTTGTTGTAAACCATTGAGTTCTTTGTGTGTTCCACATGAATAAAAGCCAACGATAAACTGTTATCCTGCAAAAAAAAATAGAATACAAAAAAATTACGATATCAGTAACCCAATAATTTCCAAAAAAAAAATACTCAAAACAAAAAAATTACATATATGAGTGGAAATTATCGTCATACTTACAAATCGGGAGATCCGGGACTACACGGTCAGTTCCTACAACTTACATTAGTCCCGTGCGAGGTGTTTGTGCCTACTACGGGATCGTTTGGGGGCTGGTTTGGGTTTTCACCCTTTAACGGCATGTTTTTAACTAAGTGTCATTTTGGCAAATTATCATCATACTCTCAAACCGGAAGACCCGGGACTACGCGGTCAGTTCCTACAAGTTACATTGGTCCCGTGCGAGGTGTTCTTGCCTCCTACGGGGTCGTTTGGGGGCCGGTTTGGGTTTTTACCCTTTAATGGCATGTTTTCAACTAAGTGTGATTTTTGCAAATTATCATCATACTCTCAAACCGGGAGACCCGGTAATACGCGGTCAGTTCCTACAAGTTGCATTAGTCCCGTGTGAGGTGTTCGTGCCTCATACAAGGTCGTTTGGGGTCCGGTTTGGGTTTTCACCCTTTAACGGCATGTTTGTAAGTTTAAGTGTTGAGTTTTGCAAATTATCACCATACTTACAAACCGGGAGATCCGGGACTACGCTACCAGTTCCTACAAGTTACATGGGTCCCGTGCGAGGTGTTCGTGCCTCTTACGGGGTCGTTTGGGGGCCGGTTTGGGTTTTCACCCTTTAACGGCATGTTTTTAAGTTTAAGTGTGATTTTTGCAAATTATCATCCTATTCACAAACCGGAAGACCCGGGACTACGCGGTCAGTTCCTACAAGTTACATTGGTCCCGTGCGAGGTGTTCGTGCCTCCTACGAGGTCGTTTGGTGGCCAGTTTGGGTTTTCACCCTTTAACGACATGTTTTTAATTTTAAGTGTTAATTTTTGCAAATTATCGTCCTATTCACAAATCGGGAGACCCGGGACTACGCTGTCAGTTCCTACAAGTTACATGGGTCCCGTGCGAGGTGTTGGTGCCTCCTACGAGGTCGTTTGGGGGCCTGTTTGGGTTTTCACCCTTTAACGGCCTCTTTTTAACTCAAAGTGTGATTTTTGAAAATTATCCTCATACTCTCAAATCGGGAGACCCGAGACTACGCGTCAGTTCCTACAAGTTACATCGGTCCCATACGAGGTGTTCGTGCCTCCTACGGGGTCGTTTGGGGGCCGGTTTGGGTTTTCACCCTTTAACGACATGTTTTTAACTCTAAGTGTGATTTTTACAAATTATCGTCATACGCTCAAACCGGAAGACCCGGGACTATGCGGTCAGTTCCTACAAGTTACATTGGTCCCGTGCGAGGTGTTCGTGCCTCCTACGGGGTCGTTTGGGGGACGATTTGGGTTTTCACCCTTTAACGGCCTGTTTTTAAGTTTACGTGTAATTTTTACAAATTATCATCCTATTTACAAACCGGGAGACCCGGGACTACGCGATCAGTTCCTACAAGTTACATGGGTCCCATGTGAGGTGTTCGTGCCTCCTACGGGGTCATTTGGGGGCCGGTTTGGGTTTTCACCTCTTAACGACTAGTTTTTAAGTCTAAGTATGATTTTTGCAAATTATCGTCATACTCTCAAATCGGGAGACCCGGTACTACGCGGTCAGTTCCTACAAGTTGCATGGGTCCCGTGCGAGGTGTTCGTGCCTCCTACGGGGTTGTTTGGGGGCTGGTTTGGGTTTTCACCCCTTAACGGCTAGTTTTTAAGTCTAAGTGTGATTTTTGCAAATTAATGTCGTACTCTCAAATCGAGAGACCCGGGACTACGCGGTCAGTTCCTACAAGTTGCATTGGTCCCGTGCGAGGTGTTCGTACCTCCTACGGGGCCGTTTGGGGGCTGGTTTGGGTTTTCACCCTTTAACGGCTTGTTTTTAAGTCTAAGAGTGATTTTTGCAAATTATCATCATACTCTCAAATCGGGACATCCAGGACTACGCGGTCAGTTCCTAAAAGTTGCATTGGTCCCGTGCGAGGTGTCCGTGCCTCCTACGGGGACGTTTGGGGGCTGGTTTGGGTTTTCACCCCTTAACGGCTAGTTTTTAAGTCTAAGTGTGATTTCTGTAAATTATCATCATACTCTCAAACCGGGAGACCCAGTAATACGCGGTCAGTTCCTACAAGTTGCATTGGTCCCGTGTGAGGTGTTCGTGCCTCATACGAGGTCGTTTGGGGTCCGGTTTGGGTTTTCACCCTTTAACGGCATGTTTTTAAGTTTAAGTGTTGAGTTTTGCAAATTATCACCATACTTACAAACCGGGAGATCCGGGACTACGCTACCAGTTCCTACAAGTTACATGGGTCCCGTGCGAGGTGTTCGTGCCTCTTACGGGGTCGTTTGGGGGCCGGTTTGGGTTTTCACCCTTTAACGGCATGTTTTTAAGTTTAAGTGTGATTTTTGCAAATTATCATCCTATTCACAAACCGGAAGACCCGGGACTACGCGGTCAGTTCCTACAAGTTACATTGGTCCCGTGCGAGGTGTTCGTGCCTCTTACGGGGTCGTTTGGTGGTCGGTTTGGGTTTTCACTCTTTAACGGCATGTTTTTAATTTTAAGTGTTGATTTTTGCAAATTATCGTCCTATTCACAAATTGGGAGACCCGGGACTACGCTGTCAGTTCCTACAAGTTACATGGGTCCCGTACGAGGTGTTGGTGCCTCCTACGGGGTCGTTTGGGGGCCTATTTGGGTTTTCACCCTTTAACGGCCTGTTTTTAACTCAAAGTGTGATTTTTGAAAATTATCCTCATACTCTCAAATCGGAAGACCCGAGACTACGCAATCAGTTCCTACAAGTTACATCGGTCCCATACGAGGTGTTCGTGCCTCCTACGGGGTCGTTTGGGGGCCGGTTTGGGTTTTCACCCCTTAACGGCTAGTTTTTAAGTCTAAGTGTGATTTTTGCAAATTATCGTCATACTCTCAAATCGAGAGACCCGGTACTACGCGGTCAGTTCCTACAAGTTGCATTGGTCCCGTGCGAGGTGTTCGTACCTCCTACGGGGTCGTTTGGGCGCTGGTTTGAGTTTTCACCCCTTAACGGCTAGTTTTTAAGTCTAAGTGTGATTTTTGCAAATTATCATCGTACTCTCAAATCGGGAGACCCGGGACTATGCGGTGAGTTCCTACAAGTTGCATTGGTCCCGTGCGAGGTGTTCGTACCTCCTATGGGGCCGTTTGGGGGTTGATTTGGGTTTTCACCCTTTAACGGCTTGTTTTTAAGTCTAAGTGTGATTTTTGCAAATTATCGTCATACTCTCAAATCGGGAGATCCGGGACTACGCGGTCAGTTCCTACAAGTTACATGGGTCCCGTGCGAGGTGTCCGTGCCTCTTACGGGGTCGTTTGGGGGCCGTTTTGGGTTTTCACCCTTTAACGGCATGTTTTTAACTCTAAGTGTGATTTTTGCAAATTATCATCATACTCTCAAACTGGGAGACTCGGGACTACGCGATCAGTTCCTACAAGTTACATTGGTTCCGTGTGAGGTGTTCGTGCCTCCTTCGGGGCCGTTTGGGGGCCGGTTTGGGTTTTCACCCCTTAATGGCTAGTTTTTAAGTCTAAGTGTTATTTTTGCAAATTATCGTCATACTATCAAACCGAGAGACCCGGTATTACGCGGTCAGTTCCTACAAGTTGCATTGGTCCCGTGAGAGGTGTTCGTACCTCCTACGGGGTCGTTTGGGGGCTGGTTTGAGTTTTCACCCCTTAACGTCTAGTTTTTAAGTCTAAGTGTGATTTTTGTAAATTATCGTCGTACTCTCAAATCGGGAGACCCGGGACTATGCGGTGAGTTCCTACAAGTTGCATTGATCCCGTGCGAGGTGTTCGTACCTCCTACGGGGCCGTTTGGGGGCTGGTTTGGGTTTTCACCCTTTAACGGCTTGTTTTTAAGTCTAAGTGTGATTTTTGTAAATTAGCGTCATACTCTCAAATCGGGACACCCGGGACTACGCGGTCAGTTCCTACAAGTTGCATTAGTCCCGTGCGAGGTGTTAGTGCCTCCTACGGGGACATTTGGGGGCTGGTTTGGGTTTTCACCCCTTAACGGCTAGTTTTTAAGTCTAAGTGTGATTTTTGCAAATTATCGTCATACTCTCAAACCGGGACACCGGGTAATACGCGGTCAGTTCCTACAAGTTGCATTGGTCCCGTGCGAGGTGTTCGTGCCCCCTACGGGGCCGTTTGGGGGTTGGTTTGGGTTTTCACCCCTTAACGGCTAGTTTTCAAGTCTAAGTGTGATTTTTGCAAATTATCCTCAGACTCTCAAATGGGGAGACCCGAGACTACACGGTCAGTTCCTACAAGTTGCATTGGTCCCGTGCGAGGTGTTCGTGCCTCCTACGGGGACGTTTGGGGGTTGGTTTGGGTTTTCACCCCTTAACGGCTAGTTTTTAAGTCTAAGTGTGATTTCTGTAAATTATCGGCATACTCTCAAACCGGGACACCGGGTACTACGCGATCAGTTCCTACAAGTTGCATTGGTCCCGTGTGAGGTGTTCGTGCCCCCTACGGGGCTGGTTTGGGTTTTCACCCCTTAACGGCTAGTTTTCAAGTCTAAGTGTGATTTTTGTAAATTATCGTCAGACTTCCAAATCGGGAGACCCGGGACTACGCAGTCAGTTCCTACAAGTTGCATTGGTCCCGTGCGAGATGTTCGTTTCATTTGTTTATTCGTTAAATCCAACATGTTTTAACATTTAAAGTAAACTCAACAACAATAGCAAATTCCAAAACCAAACCACCAGCAAATCCCTTCCACCAATTTAACTAAATAAGCTCATAAAGTAAGCCATGAAGTGATTTTCAAAGTTTAAAATGAATGATCAGATATAGAATGAAAGAGACAAACTATAAATGTTGAGTAGAAATAATTCATTGCATTTTAAAAGGTTAATAAATGGGTACTAAATAATAGTTACCTGTAGTTACTTGATTAAGATTGGATGGAGCTGGAGGTGCTCAAAACAAGAAGCTCCATTCTTTGTATGGTTTTGCCTTCAAATAAAAACTTGGGATCTCCTACCTACTCATAAAAATCCATATGTCCTTTACATATAAGAACATATCAGAAAGGCAAATGGTTCAATATATAATGAAATAAATAAATATTCACATTAACAACACATCGAAATATATGTATATTTTAAAGCAGACAATGCTTTAAATTATCCTATTAGTCTTATTGTATGCAACTTGTTTACAAATACAATCCTTTAGTCAATCATATTCACATCAACAACACATCAAAATATATATATATATATATATATATATATATATATATATATATATATATATCAGTGCATATCTACTGAGAATGATGTCATGTGAAC
Organism: Sambucus nigra; assembly: GCA_949130495.1. NCBI lineage: Eukaryota > Viridiplantae > Streptophyta > Magnoliopsida > Dipsacales > Adoxaceae > Sambucus > Sambucus nigra. The sequence goes on along the minus strand of OX422216.1, from coordinate 93,355,229 downwards.
TTTGCACATTGCGACGCATATCAGACTTAAGGTATAGAAAACTTTGAGTAAATACCTTCATGATTGAAACATTCATGAAACAAACGCTTCAAGAATTCATAATCAGGTCATTGATCGAATGGCAATAATGGAAGTATGATGCAAACTCCACTGGGTGAGACTTGCATAAAACCTTCAAAAGAACATAATTTATAGCACAGTTGAAAATCCAATCAAAAAGATAAGTTGTATAAAACATACCTCAACGGGAGTTGATAACTTCTTCTCGCATATTTTTTCATACTTTTGCTTCGTTGTAACAGCTTTTAAATGCTGCCACCCTGCCATGAAATGCTACAAAGGGTCCTGTTAAAAGAGTATACAACTGGCTTAAACACATTATGTATTATGGAAAGAAATAAATATGAAACAATAAAATACAAGAGGCTCAGTCGTAAAAAAGGAATTTCTTTACAACCTCAAAAAGTGTTCTACAACAACAAGCCTACTAACATTCACAAGAAGAGAACCTAGTCATTAAAGATTGCAGCATTTTAGAAATTGGAGCCAACCACGTTCTATATTATTGTTGAGTAATTTATGCTGAAAACTAATTCACAATATTTTGAGTCAAAAACCAATAATTCATAGCACTAATTTTAAACATGATATAATCTAACCGCAGATAAGTAAAACAAGAGCTCCTTTTATTTACTCTCCTTTTGGATAAAATAATTTGAAATTTCAATACCCACACATTATTTTAGCAGCGGATTTTTAAACTGATGGAATTTTGTTGAAGATTGTTTTTATCAGACGACTAAAGTGAAAGCTTATAATGTATTGTTTCTAAAATGCATTGAAAAAGTTATGAAAAAATAAAACATAAAGAGGTGAGCAAATAAAAAGAACTCTTGTCCATCATTTAACAAATAAAAAAGTACCAAACAAATAGTCAACAACAAGATCCAACTTTTACCACCAAACTAAAAACAGCTTGAAATTTCATAGGATGATTAGTCATAAAGATTCAAACATTTAGCACAAAACTCAAAACTTCTTCAAAACCAAATCGTCAAAGGCAACTCTTGCTAGTAACCATTTGAATTGGCATAAATCCATTAATAACACTTTTTTATTTAGACTTACCCCCTTCTTATGTAACGCACTATATGTTGCATTCATAGTAAACCTAATTTTGAACTTGTAGGGCATGAGGCTAATTATGCATTTATTTTGGGGAAGATAAAATTGAAAATTAAAGAAGGTGACCAAGATTATGTTTAAGAAGTTACTTTCCCAGGCAAGATCTCCAAGAGATGTAGCTTTTCCTCGATCGCCAATCCTCGAGATTTCACATTTTCCCCTGCATACGTTTTCGTCGAAATATTGGCTAAATTGCCATGATACATAATGTATAATCGTGGAGAACATAGAATAAGAGAGGTACCTTTAGAATGGTTTATGAGAGGAGATGTTGATATGTCTTCGTGAGCACGCAAAATCTCAGGTGTTGTCATGGTTGATTCACTGATTCAATCTCCAGATGCACACACACAGATTTGTATATGTACCTTCTTTGAAGTTATTGGTATAGCTTCTTCTTCTTGGCCCCACCAGCACCAACACGAATCGGTTCTTCAAAAACCCTAGGCTCTACCACCACCGATGCTACCAGAGCAACCACACGATCACCGCCGCTCTTCTTCTCCTGGTACTGGTCGTAATCATTGAGGGGATTAGGGATTTGTGTGTGAGAGAGAGAGCGGGAGACAAAGAGAGCGGGAGCCGAGCGGGAGAGAGGAAAGAGAGCGGGAGAACAAAAATCATTAAGGGTATTAATTTTTTTTAGGATATTTATATTTAGTGAAGTGTTCTCAATTTTGGCCCACTTTTAAACAGTGCCAAAATTTGGCACGGCTTAAAAGTGTGCCAGATTATTATTAAACAGTGCCAAAATTTGGCACGGCTTAAAACTGTGCTAGATTTTTTATATCAAGGTGTGCCAATTTGGTGTTTTTGGTGTAGTGCTTCCATCTTCTTCTTTTTATCCAAGACTATGGCCTTACGATCAATATGGCAAGGAGGCATCACTAATGTTTCTTCTGATGAATGCTCCTCAACACTTGAGAAAAGACGAGAAGATGAGTTAACTAACTTGAGGCAAGAAAAAAAAAGATGAATATACATCATACCTATTTCAAAACTCGCTTCTCCACCAGCAAACTACTCAAGTGCACCGATGTGTGTTTCTTTCAACACCCACCCCTCCAACTAAACTTCAAATTCCACAGGTGCAAGTCCACATGGGAGGGTGTGATATCCAGCAGCAACAAATTTTTAAACTGAAAATAACAACTCGAACGTAGGAATTTTTTTCTCATATTACGACTCAAAAAGGTCAATCAAAGATTTGGAAAGTCTAGGGGCTTACTTCACTAAAAAGTAAAACAACAGTAGAGAAGAATGTTATAGTAATGATACGATTGTGACACCCCGACTAATTAAATACCGGGTAGCTACTCCTTTATGAAATTTAATCAAAATGCCAAGTTGGCTCAGTTAATAGCATCACTGTCGAAAACATTTTATTATTACTAACCACCTAGTATTTAAAAAGTAAGTTGTTAAATTTTAATTAAAGTTTGATTAACATGCAGTAAAAGATTTAATGCAAGAATAATATCACCATTCACCATAACCAAATAATAGAATAACCATCACATGATTTAAATAAATCCGGAGGAAAACTCCTCACAACAAATCCCACAACTGAAATAAGTAACGAAATACTGAATACTGAACTAATACATGCCAAAGTCTGAAAAACTGAAATGGAAATGTATCTCTAATGGAACTGGGCAACATGCCCTAAAACTGAGGAATACTGAATATGGGATCCAAATGATAGAAGCATCTAAAAGCAAATCCCTGTAGCTTCCACAAACAGCTACAGCTCGTCATCTGAGTGAGAATCCTATGCATGGTGTCCTTGTGGCTGGGCACCTAAAAATGGTTTTACAAGAAAATAGATTTGAAAGCAAACGGGTCAGAGCCCGAATGTGGAGATATTTTAAAAACCTACAAGTGCTTTAAAAACATTTAAAACATTAAATGCAAAGTACATGTTAGGACGTGCACTCACATGAAATTCTCACCTCTCGACTAAATGTGCACTCCTAACGTAAGTACCCATCTAAAATGACGCTAATCCCTAGCTAAGTGACATCATATCTAGCTAGACTGTCATAGGTTCTACTATTATTACTCGGTCCCCATTTACATTATAACGATCTCATTTAAATAGGGGCTTAACGTAAATTCCGTTTCTCCCATAAAGGCAACACAGCTCATTATAGATTATCCCTTTTTATATTTTCCAAATTTATACACACAATACCATATGAAAGTTCCAATAATAAAGTGTATATTTTCCATAACATAAATATACAATATAAGCACCCCGAGACTAAGCTGCGGTGCACACATACTCTGCTATCCATCCCGGTACATCACGTACATAAGGATCACATATTCCGAATCTCTCAGGAATAGTTCACAGATAACAACATCATAAATAATGGAGGCGAACACAGTCACATCACATGGGTCACGCACATACCTGCGCTCCCACGATCAGCAGACTTATTAGCATCCCAATAAGTCCTTCTCTGACCTATGTTCATCGAGGTAACCAGTCTAAATCCGGGCAACACAAGGATTAGAGGGCCCTAAGCGAACGCAAACCTCCCGTGATAGCAAGTATGGTAGGTATGTCATACACACAAATCATATATCAATACTAAGTAAACACGCATCTTAGTAATCACCGTAGTTTAATTGTAGTACTTATCGCATTCTCGTACCATCTTATAATTTATACAATTTATATAATCCCGGTTCATAATCATACACGCCATAATTTATTCTCACGTCGTAGTAGGCACTCACGTCTCGACTCAAATGTCTATTTGATTCGTTCCACAATTATGTAATTTACTCCTCATTATGTCCCAATTGTCCCAAGTATACCAATACATCATCAAAGGAATGTTATCTCTATCCTCGAACAAGTTTACGGGACTCCCAAAATCAAAACAGGCCAAAAAGGCCTAAACTGCCAGCTCGTTAGAAGTCTCGTTCGAACGAGGCTGTTCGAACGAGATTTCGTTCGAACGAACTGGGCTATCTAACGAGATCTCGTTCGAACGAGATTATCGAACGAACATCCCTCTCATTAGAACCCCAAACTGTCAACTCGTTAGAAGCTCGTTCGAACGAGCTCGTTCGAACGACCTGGGTAGGTCTTCTAACGAGTGACCAGATTCAAGCCCAGAAATCCTATCTCATTTTTCACCAATTTCTACACCTCAAATCTCAACCAAAATTCGTCCCAACAATGTTTAAAGGTCTCTAATCAATCCTAAACATATTAAAATCACATACTAACGTGTTTTAAGGAATTAATTCATCCTCAACATCATTAAATCATCAAGTCTCATCACTTTTCCCCAAATTCTCAAGAACATAAACCCTAGAATTTTAAATCTTCCATTCCCAGAAATAGATCCGTTTTTGTATCACATAAATTAGTAATTCTCTTAATTCGATCTTCCAATAACATTTCTACATGCAAACCTATCTCCAAAATTAAACTAACAACTCCAATTTTATGGGTTTTTACTTATCTCTCAATTAATTATGCTTATGGAATTGTCTAAGCATGGAAGAAGCATTTACTGCATAAAAATGTAAATTAAACCACTTGCCTTGATTCAATCTCTGATTTTGATGATGATTTGAAGAAGTTCTCTCTCTCTTTCTGCAGAATTCCTTTCTATCTCTCTCTCTCCAAGCTTTCTTCTCCAATGGCTATGGTGGCTAGGGTTTGCTTTGGGAAATTTTAGAAATCCTAATTCTAATAACCTACGTAGCCTTCTAGGTTAATATGGGTTATTAATGGGTTAAGTGGGTCAATTCCCAATCAGATAAAAACTCTTAATTTTCGTCACTTTTAATTCCCAAAAATACGAAATTACCAAAATACCCTTTATGTTGCCGGTATGGCCTAAAAATACTCCGGGACCCAAACTAAACCCCCGGCTAGTGTTTTCTGACTATCTTAACCCTTTCGGACGCGTTGGCGCACTCAAAACGACCATATGGTTAATAGAATTTAAATTCACCTTTATAATTAAAATAATTATATCCTGACGCGACTGTCTCACGCGTCCCAATAAAATGTCCAAATTGCCGTATATCAATCTCACGACAAATTTCATAATTCAATATTCATATATCATCATATATACTCAATATAGTCAAATACCAACTCACATCTCGCTAGTATTTTGTCCGAATTAATTCCCAATTAATTCTCATTTAATTAATTAATCCCAAAAATAAATATAGCCAAAAATACGGGGTATTACAACGATAAAAAATGAGAAATGAAATAAAATGTGAGAAAAACTTTTACCTATTCGATTAGGCCCACACAACATGATTTTTCCTACTCATGGGACCTAAACTCCCAGTCCCCTTTCATAAACACATACTGGCCCTTCCAACTATGATTACTGCTCTGAACTATCGTACTAATTGTTTACTGGGTCTTTTAAGGGGAGAAGTAATAATATTCAGGGGCTTTGGCATTGTCCTTTAAGTCATGAACATATTAGAAGATATCCTCCTTAAAATCAAAACCCGTCCTGGACTTCCAAAACATCATAGCCCCCAAAATAGTCTTATAAGCATTGGGGGGAAGTTGGGTCAGAGTCACCCCATAAACTCTCAATATCGATCGAATAATGGGATGAAGAGGATACCTCAACCCCATATGGAGAGCTCAGAGTGGGAGGCAAACCTCCTCGGTGTCCTTCATCGAATAACACCTCTCCTCAAGACTAGGGAGTATTGTCCTAAAATCTGTGGGGGAGGGCAAATATTTCCCTTAACAAATCCAACTCATCATTTGTAATGGTGCATTCGTACAACCTAGCATCAGTCTCTGTGGGATCATAGGAATCAGATAACCTAGAAGAGTTATTTTCCTCCTCCTCTCTAGCCTCACCAGCATACTCACCTACAGGGGATTTAGATGGGTAGGGACCAATACTCTCAGGCTATGTATCTTCATCCATGTCACTACCAACCTCGTTAGTAGGAGAGTCAATGTATATGGCCAACATCGACACTGTATTTACAAAGTCACCCTCAGAAGGAAGAGGGGCAACATAACTGGTGTCAAATTTATCTAAAACAAGGGACTTTATGTAAGGTTCACTTGGGTCAGGTGTAGAGCCACTACTCGACTGAGTTTTGGGCTTATAGCTAGGATGGTTCGATTCTTTCTCAGGTCTAACCACCTGCAAGGGGAATGGAAACCTCCTCTCAATGATTCTGAGCCACTCCAACTCAATCTCACAGATGAAATTGTAAATTCACTGAACGTTGGGGGGGGGGACTCATAAATACAAAAACCCAATTTTAGAGCTAAAGAAATGGGGAGATTAGGATTTTTACACAAACCTAATTCAAAATGGCTATAAAGAGATAGAGCTCATACACCACCGATGATAACCTAAGCCAACCAACTCAATGGCCGTCTAAGACAAGCATCTCCACCAAATATCACCAACAAAAAATCACCAAACAACAGTAGACGAAAAACCAAAAAAAGATGAACTTTTGAACCCTAACAATGGAAGAAAAGGGAGTACCTCATGAAAAATAAATGAAACGCAAGGAAGTAGGGCAGGTATTGGAAAGAAAATTGGAAAAATCTAAAGAATCTCTTTTGTTGTTACGTTTCTCTCAAAGAACACTATAAGAGATGCCTGAAATTTTTTCTCTCTAACTTTTCTACAAACGTATGAACTATGATGACAATGTGACTTGTGATGGGTATTTATAGTTTCAAAGAAGTGATTGAAAAGACATGGTAGAAAAAATGCCAAAAGCCTGCAAAAATCGAAATAATGGTATAAAACACCTGTCACACGCTCTGACATAATCATTACAAAAAAGATGCTTCATCTTCCTGACACGTGCCCCCAAAATTTTTTGTATGTACAAAGGCAGTCTGGTTGGCCTAATCTGACCCTCCACTTTAGTATGAGCATAATAAAACACTCCATCCACTCACTTTACATCAAAACTCAAATCTTATACATGAAGTCGTAGGGGCTTATTATTATACCTTTGTAATGACAACCTACTTAGAGTCTAAAATATGACCTAAGGAGGATCCACAATGTGTTCGGATTCACCTAGAGCAGGAGGTCGGCCAAATTATTAACTTACTTGGCCTATTAGCTGAACAAATGTCCCCCTCATTGGAAACATTTTCTCACATCATATGTCCATGCTCTCATATACACCCTGGAAGTCTCTCACTAGTCACGTGGAATATGGGAGCGCATTTGTTACAAGTTTTTATCCAAGATCCCTTCAATGACGGCAGCATGAGATCCAAGGGAATTAGTTTATGATTTAATTGATAAGAACATGTAAGCAGGTGTAACTACCTATAGTATAAAGGCAATCAACTTGTCCACTAGAATATTCTCGGTGAACTACCTATAAATAAGGAACCTAATCATTGAGCTATAAAATTAACCCTAATTGTAACCTCGATAACAATGCAATTAAAGCTTGGATACTCCGTGGATGTAAGTTTCTAGTATAGGCCAAACCACGTAAAATCTATCTTATTCGCATTATCTCTCATCCTTATTCTCTACTATTGTTCATCTTTATTTTTATTGATTAATCTATTTATTGTTATCTCCATTTTTGTACATTGATAGTACTATTTCTATTAGTACATTTGCGATATTGTGTACTTGATTTGTATTACTCCTATCTGGTTTTGGAATTTATTTTATTTGTACATTTGACTTGGATTGTATGGATATTTTGATTCTTTGATGTTTTCTTTATATAGCTTGGTAATTATCATTCATATATCTCGCTTGTTTGCATTTTTTTATCATATCTAGTTAAAATTTATGATATTATCTTTCTTCACATGTCCACATGACTAGATATATCCGGTTCTACTAGATTCTATTAGAGATTCACTTGTTATACATCATGTTTACCATATTCACATTCTTTAGTTTATATTATAGTTTTTTATTGAGAAATGATGAATTTTATGTTTTAACTCCATCTTAGAATCGATTTGTCACATGATTATCTTGATTTTTCTTTGGTAGCTCTTGTTCATTGTGATTCTGGTGCTATACCATGTTATGCCCGTTATCTAAGTCAATTTTAATTCTCTTTTATTTTTCCTTGTCAAAAAAGGGAGAAACAACTAAGAAATGTGGAGTTATTCTCTTTACTCCATTAGGGGAGACATGCCTTTTATTGGGGGAGAAACATATTTTAAAGAAAACCTTTTAATGAGGGGGAGAATTTTTTTTGCAAATAGGGATCTATTTTATTCTTAGTTATATTAATTAGTTGAGATTGATATGATTTATAAGGATGCTTTATTTCAAATGCTTCCATGCTTATTCTTGTATTTACTGTTTATATTTATTTCTTATTGGAGGATTCCCAAATCAATGGGAGTTTGTATTTATGCATGTCATACACGCATGATCTTTTGGTTGTGTTACATGTATTTAAAGTATCATCATGGGATTGTGGCTCAAACCCATATTCAGACTCGACTTATTAGTTGTCAGTTGTCTTAAGGATTTCATGTGTATTATGACACTCTACTCTCATTATATAGCTAATATGGGGTGAGTTAGTTTATCGTAATTAAGATTTTGGGGGGTTTAGGGTTTTTCCACAGAATAGCTAAAGGGGGCGATTGAAGATGTAATATATCTTGTATTATGTTTCATTATAGTTTGGTTGGCTACTTCCCATGACAAAAGATTGATTCATGCAAAAATCAGGCCAAAAATATAGATTTATAGTTGGACGATAGACAAAGAGATTCTTGTTCATCCGAATCTATGGACATTGCAAGTGAAGACCAAACGTCTTCTCTACGTCAAAGCTTCCCCATGCAAAATTTTGAAGATTTAAATATCTTATCCTTTTTATGGTAGTTTGGATTGAATCGTCCCAATGATAACACACATATGTACATGATTATATTTTTATGAAAAACGATTCATGTCAATTGATTGAGTGAAATTTTTCAGAAAGTTATTGCCTTGTATGCTTCTTTAGGTAAATCTTGAATTTTGCCTACAAGCGTGCCCATGATGGGTTTTGGACCATTTGCATGGCAGCATAGTTTAGGCATGGAAAATATTCTATCTAAAATCATGTGCATGGCTGTCAAACCTTACATGTGGTTTCTTGTGTTCACTGCCTAAAATCATGTGCACAATTAAAAAAACTTTTGGTGCGCATGACTGACGCATGTTAAACGTGACTTCGACCACTGCCCAAAACCTTACACACGAAGGACATTTTAACCGTCTGCATAACGTTGCCAGATTTTCAAAATATCTATAAATTGTAGTTTTCCCCTCCTATTTCTAGAGATCCTTTTACTGAGTACTTCTCACATATAAAGAGAGTATTTTCGAGGCGAGTGATCAGAGAAACACATTTCAATTATCAATTTCACTTGATCTACACAATATCGAAAGAAAAACTTGGATTATACTTGCTTCCAGAATTGTGCCATATGAGCTAAAAAACCACATAGCTTAGATTCAAGTATACCTAGTCTTATATAAATTTGAATATCTACACATCACATCTAAACGGAGGTGAGTTAGCTATTAGGGAGTTAATCCATGGTGATGGATAACGTGACTTCCATGCTTTCTTAATGGAGCTTTAAGCGTATCACTTGTTCAAATGGGGGAGACTTTTAACATACATAGGTAACTTCTTGTTAGGGAACAATATATAAGTAATTTCTTGAATTTATAAAACATTGCTTTTCAAACTGAATGAGAGACTAGGACGCACCGAAGTTTTTTCACCCCTAGATTGGGATTTTCCTCGTAGATACTAACTTTTGTCTTTTGTGTGGTTATTTGTCATTCATATACACAAGTGCTATCACACACACACACACACACACACACACACACACATATATATATATATATATATATTATATATATATATATATATATATATATATATATATATATATATATATATATCTAAGATTGGATCTAACTTGATCATTATTAAAATTGACTTAGTGCTTACATCTAGTTAATTTATATAATCAACCTAGATTTGATCCTTATTTGATTATTTTACTTAGATATATTATATTTCTCACCTAAATTCATGTTAATTGGGTTTTATCTAAAAAGTAGCAAAGAGAATTTTGAAATTGGTAAAATTATCACTAAAACCTATTCATCCCTCTAGTTTTTTAGGTGAACTTTTGTCTAAAACACAACACCCTCACTTTGCTACATCATTATAATATTATTTTTTTACATGTTGAGAATCATATTTAATTTGTGTAAGAAACTTTTAAATCCTAATATTTGTACTTGATCAACCAAAATATTAGAATATGTGGGTAGTTACAAGAGATTTCCTGAGACTAGAGCACGGTGATCGTACAATTGTTGAGTTTGAAAGTGAGTATAGTACCCTCTATTTATTTTCATCTAAGGATGTGGAGACCGAGGTAAAGAGTATGAAGTTCTTCATCGGGGGAATATCATGGAGGATGAGACAGTTTCTTATGGGGAACCCTACTAACAGTACGTTTGATGTATTTTCAGGACCACCATGAGTTTCAGAAGGTGAATAGGGAGAAGCAGTTCACTAGAAATACGTCTAACTAAGTAGGAAAGATAAGAGGTAGTGTGTGAGATTCTTATCATACACAAAAGGCCCAAGATTCAAAGGGTCCACAAATTGGGGATCAGTCCCATAAGAGGCACAAGGCTTATGATGACTGGCGAAATTGGGGTTGTTAGGGCCAAGGATACTAGATTCAACAAGGTCAGCAGATAAATGGTCAATAGGATAAATGCTAGTAGGCCCAACAATAGGTCAGACGTCAATAGGGGATATTCTCGATACTGGCTTCGCTTACGGTGAAGTGGGATACACATCTTAAAGATTCCCTACGGGAAATCGAGTTGCTTAGGGTCATTGTTAAGAGTAGAAGTATCAAGTACCATAAGGCCAGCATCAACAGCTACTAACCTCACTAGTTGTAGTAGTTCCAACATTACCAGCTCCAGCACCAGCCCAACAGTGGGGACAACCAAAACTATAGTACGGTTTTATGTATCATGTCGCACCAAGGGATACCCGGGCCCTAGTGCACGTAGTTGAGGGTGTGTTTCGTATCCATGGGTGCTTGGGGCGTGTTTTATATGATACGGGTGTTTTTATTTTTATTGATAGTAAAGACTTTGCTCAGTTAGTAGGGACGGTAGACCTAGCATATGATATTTTATTGCACATAGATTTACAATTGGGACTACACTTATACGTTATGGATGTCATGATATATGGGAATATATTAGGCGGCTCTGTTTTGTGGCTAACCTTTTGGTTTTGGATATGTCTATATACAATGTTATTTTTGGGATGCATCGGTCATACTAGTATAAACCCAGTTTGGACTACTTTGGGGAGTTCATGGCTTTTGTCATTCTAGGGAAGGAAATTTTTTATTGCGATGCCATAAATCTAGGGAGGGTAGAGTATGCAAATTTATTATATTGAGGAGGATTCTTTAAAGGGAATCACCATGTCGTAATTCTATTCTAATTATGCAGGAGTTTCCTGGCTTCTTTTAGAAGATTTTTTGGGTTACCTCCGAGTAGGGAGGTAAACTTTAAGATTGATCTCGCTATGGTCACTACATTAATAGCCCAAGCAAAATATCTCATGGCTACATTAGAGATGAGAGAGATTAAAGAGTAACTTCAGTAGTTGCTTGGACAATAGTTCATTCAGAGGAGTACAACACCATGGGGAGCTTCAGTCCCTTTTTGTTGGGGTTTATTCTAAAAACCATGATTTATGACATTATTATTTACTAATAAATAATAGTCAAAGCTCATTTGAAATATGAATAATGTTTGTAAGATTTGTTTATAAATATATTGTATATATCGATCAATTGTACCTAGTAGGAATTCTGGTGATTTGGGTTCATCTCGATCATAAAAGATCATAATTTCAACTATAATATGATTGAATTGTTCACAATCTAGATAGGGAGTTGATAGCCTATCATAAAATGCACATGTACAATCTTTGTGGTTTATCTTGACTAAGAGAACAAGTTCAATAATTAAGGAACTTGTCTGATAGTTCAAAGAAGATTATATTAGTACATCATAAATATTTTAAAAATGATCAAGGGTGACCTTTGAGTCTAAGTGCTGACTAAATTAGAACGGAACAATCTCATTGTTTGAAAATGGTTCATAGATTCTCAATCCTAAGGCATACGATGATTTGAATATTCAAATAATTATTTCTTTGATTTTTTATGGGTAAGACTCGACTCATTGGGTCAATCATCTTTGTAAGTTGGGCAATAATTGTATGAATATGAGTGAGATCATATTCTGAAGGAATATTTTGGATTGTGATACCCCTTTGATAAACATATAAGTTTAGCTTAAGATCAATAACCAAATAAGACATTGGTGAAAATCAATTTGCGATAAATTAAATTTAACCAAGTGGGTATTGAAAACTTAATGTGGAGAATTATATTTTGTGATATCTCACCTTGCAAACAAGGCCTCTCTATTTGAGATCATTAAACTAGAGTGTATTTGTAATTATTTAGTGGAATTAATAAAAATTAAATAGAATAAAAAAGAAATTACATGGTGATGATACCACATTTAGTTCCTTGATTTAGTCTTTTACTCTCCACTATGTACATGATGAGGTCCAAAGGCTTGCTAGAGACCTCCGCCAAGTGGTTTCCATCCCTTAGTGAACAATGGTTGTCCCAAATAAGGGTTCACAAATGATGTAAATATCATAACAACACTTTCAGGTATACTAAGTACTCACTCATGTAAGTAGACTCTGAAGACTAAGTTTAGAGACCTTTGGATGAATAATATCAGGCCTCATATAGGACCAACAGACCTTCCTCTAGTAAAGTCAAACCTATGACCATCTCTTAACATCATTTTTAAGGAAAAATTCCACCTTTGGTTAAAATAACAAGCTCAAGTTATCCCCACATGATCATAGTCACCTCAGGACATCTCAAACATCTGGTAAAGCATCTACAGCTTGTCTGGCGGGTAGGTAAAAGGTATAAACATTGTTCTATCTACCACCATCACTTACTCCCACTATAAACGAATGATATAACCTGCATTTAATTCTTGAATCACATACCTTACACCACCTTCAAGTCTTTCACCAACACTCCACTATCCTACAGTAGCCATCAGACCTCAAGGCAACCCCGCTAATGCCACTACAGTCCACTAACACTCTCTCCAAGAGAGTGACTATATATTGGAAACTTGTGAAAAGTTAAAGGAAATACAAAAATCATATATCAACCGCTAGAAAAATATGATAATCCCTATCCCCTAGGTGTATATCATTTAGGAATAGCTAACCCACTATTGGCTATACATCCGAGAATGAATGGACTACTTCCAACCTTTCGTATTCTCTGATGAATCCTAAAAGAAGCTAAAGACATCCCCTGAGAATTTCATTAGTTACTCCAAAGTGGTTCTTTGATTAGTGACAATGACCTTAGATACCATAGACTTATTTAGACAATTACCATGAGGTCTCTAGTTTGTAATACTCTTATTTTCAACTCAATTTACAAAGAAACATTGTTCATAGTGGATATAGGAACCTTAGCTATGGTTTCATACCACTGTATATTATTTTATTTTACTTTGGCACACCTCCTCACTGCTTGTTCTAAGCTCGTAAGAGTTGAGGTCTCTAAAGATATTTTAGACACCCACCACTTTAGCGTAGTTTGTGGTAAAGATTATTTCCTTGAATTAAAAATCCATAACAAGTTTTATCTCCTTCAAAGATGACTACTAATGCCATATTGGATCGCTCCTTGAAAGATATAAACGATTGCCAAAAGGAGCTTCAAGGGCATATGAATGACGTTCTCTAGAGGCTTCCCCTACCCCTTGTGGTAAAGGAACCTATTCATCAAAAACAAAGAGAGATAGGAAAAACCCACATCCTTCACTCTAAAAGATAAAACCACCCTAAAAGCGTGGCCCAAATGCCCAGATGTTAGTGGCTCATATCCTCATCATATATCACTTGTCACTCCTCGATGATCAATCTCGCGAAGGTTCCAGGGTGGCAAGACATAAGGACAATGAAATAAAAAATATGTAAGACATTTTAGGGAACTTACTTAACAAACATAAGATGCAGACTCCCAACACCATAGACTTGGCTCTCTATAAGACTCCATATTTTTTCTCTAATGAGGTTCAACAGTAAGCTCTTACCCTAAAGTGGAATATGACTAACATTGAGCCTTTAGATAGGTCCAAGGACCCCATTGACCACTTGGAGACCTACAAGTCTCTCATTTTCCTTTAGGAAACCCTAGATTAGATCCTATACTGAGCTTTTTACGCCACCCTGAGGGGGAAACTAGGTATTGGTTTGCCAAGATCAAATCATGGACCATGGGGAACTCAATTGAGTTGGAAAGATCATTTGTTAGCCATTTTTTCAGAGCCCAAATATGAGCATTCTAGTCACATATTTACTCCACTTTAGATAAAAGATAGGAGAAACTCTTAGAGAATATGTAAGAAGGTTCAACCAATAAACCTTGCAAGTCGATGACCTAAATGACATAATTTGTGTGGAAAACTTCATACTAGGACTCACTTTTGAATATTTGTTGAGGTACTTCAGCAAACGAACACCTCGGTCCATGACTTAGCTGCTATAAAGGGCTTAAAAATATATGAATATTGAGGATGTTGGTAGGGCTAGGCGAGTAATAACCCCCCCCCCCCCCCTCAATAGGGACAGAGGAAAAGCGTCTTCTCCCATTTAGGAGAATTCTCAGAAGCCTTTCAGCTTAAGAAAAAGAAGAATTAACGAAAGAAAAATGGGCCTCCGGAAGCCAAGCACTTACCCCCCCCCCCCTCCCCCCCCACACACACACACAACTACCATAGAAAAAGTCTTCTCAACCTTGGATTTTCAAGATCTCCTACCTCCGCTCAAGCTTATGAGGGCTCATAATGATACTAAAGACATATCCAAGTGCTTATGGTTCCATAAGGACTATGGTAGTAACACCAGTGATTGTTTCCCCCTTAAGGAGGCCATCATTCTTTGCTCATTCTTTACTGTTTTCAAGTGTTTCATCTTTGTCTCTGCATCTTTCTAACGTATCGTCCTCCTTTCAGGTCGGCCTTCAGGTATATCAGATCAACTCTGGGAAATGACTGCTCCGAGCTTATTGTCTGATTTAGGAAAGAAGAAGGGCAAGGAGCCTGAGCAGGCTCCGAGGAAGATAAAGGCCGTGGGGCCGACACTTGTTGAACCAACAGCCGATGGTCGTAAAAGAAAGGAGCCTGAAGTCCCTGCTGACCCTCGGCCGGATTCTAGGACGAGGGCGAGGGTGGAGTCATCTGAGGGGGTTGGTTCCTCTTCTAGCATGGGAGCCTTCTGGTCCAAAAACTTGACATCACTGAAGGCTGATCCATCTTCCTTGATCACGAACCTAAGGGCAGCCAAGGCGTCCATGTTTGCTGCCCCTTCGGCTGCTGACTACGAATTTCTGTCAAAGATGCCTCCGGCCAAGGTGTATGACTATGGTCTGCACGCACTGGCTCAGGTACTTATCTTTACCTCATCTAATTTAATTTAATTTTTTACTAACTGTTTCCTCAGCCTCTTAACAAGTGTCTTTTTTTGTGCAGTTCGTCTGTGCCTTCACCTCGACCACTAAGTGGATGGATGAGAATCAACAGAAGTTTCATGAGGCCGAGAGGGCCATTCAGCATGAGGCTGACTTGCAGACAGAGATCGAGATTGTGAGGGCTGAACTAGAGAGTGCTATGACCGAGCATGCCAGGGTCTTAGATGAGCTGACGAGGTAGCACGATGCCGACCAGCAGGCTAAGGACTTGCTGATAAAGGAGAAGGATGAGGCTTTACTCAACTTGGAGGCTCAGCACAAGGCCGATCTGAAAGCAGCTGTCAAGAAAGCCGAGACCGATGCTGTGGAGGCCTACAAACTCTCAGACGAGTTTCAAGGCTTCGGCCTTGAATACTTGTAGAGGGGAATTAAGACGGCCTGTCGATGGGTCGTCTTAAAGTTCGCTGATGCAGTGTCGTCTGTTCGACCTTCTCTTGAAGCAGTTCAGCTGGATGATCCCCTCATTGCTGAAGCCTTAGCTCAAGTGGAGTCTCATCATGTCGAAGGCATGGGCACGTCTAAGGGTCGACCTGTCATGGTCATAGAAGAATATCCAATTGATGTCGAGGCCTTGCCCTCTGATTTTGCTCAATAGGGTGGTTGTTTGTAGCCAATACCCTCCTCGTGTAATCCATTTTTGTATTTTATTTTTGTAAAACGAACAACATTTTGTAATATAATGTCTCATTTCCTTCCATACTCGCCTCTTATGGGATTTGCATTGTGTATATTTTTTTTTGTACTAACAGTATCACTAACCCCTCCCTCGTCTGTCTTGAGGACCATGGTGGGGTCGTCCCCTCCATGCGACCTCATTATAGCCGAGGGTTATAATCACCAAATTAATGTCTTTAAATAAAGTTTTCCCTCGTCTGCCTTGAGGACCATGGTGGGGTCGTCCCCTCTATGCGACCTCATTATAGCCGAGGGTAATAATCACCAAATTAATGGCTTTAAATAAAATTTTCCCTCGTCTGTCTTGAGGACCATGGTGGGGTCGTCCCCTCCATTGACCCTAAATATAGCCGAGGGTTACAATAACAAAATTAATGGCTTTAAATAAAGTTTTCCCTCATCTGTCTTGAGGACCATGGCGGGGTCGTCCCCTCCATGCGACCTCTTTATAGCCGAGGGTTATAATCACCAAATTAATGGCTTTAAATAAAGTTTTCCCTCGTCTGTCTTGAGGACCATGGTGGGGTCGTCCCCTCCATGCGACCTCTTTATAGCTGAGGGTTATAATCACCAAATTAATGGTTTTAAATAAAGTTTTCCCTCGTCTGTCTTGAGGACCATGGTGGGGTCGTCCCCTCCATTGACCCTCAATATAGTCGAGGGTTACAATAACCAAATTAATGGCTTTAAATAAAGTTTCCCCTCGTCTGTCTTGAGGACCATGGCGGGGTCATCCCCTCCATGCGACCTCTTTATAGCCGAGGGTTATAATCACCAAATTAATGGCTTTAAATAAAGTTTTCCCTCGTCTGTCTTGAGGACCATGGTGGGGTCGTCCCCTCCATGCGACCTCTTTATAGCCTAGGGTTATAATCACCAAATTAATGGCTTTAAATAAATTTTTCCCTCGTCTGTCTTGAGGACCATGGTGGGGTCGTCCCCTCCATGCGACCTCATTATAGCTGAGGGTTATAATCACCAAATTAATGGCTTTAAATCAAGTGCTCCCTCGTCTTTCTTGAGGGCAATGGTGGGGTCGTCCCCTCCATTGACCCTTATTATAGCCGAGGGTTACAATAACCAAACATGATTTTTAATCAAGTATTCCCTCGTCCTTCTTGAGGGCAATGGTGGGGTCGTCCCCTCCATTGACCCTCATTATAGCCGAGAGTTACAGTAACCAAACTAAATGGTTTTAAATAAAGTTTTTCCTCGTCTGTCTTGAGGACCATGGTGGGGTCGTCCCCTCCATGCGACCTCATTGTAGCCGAGGGTTATAATCACCAAATTAATGGCTTTAAATAAATTTTTCCCTCGTCTGTCTTGAGGACCATGGCGGGGTCGTCCCCTCCATGCGACCTCTTTATAGCCGAGGGTTATAATCACCAAATTAATGGCTTTAAATAAAGTTTTCCCTCGTCTGTCTTGAGGACCATGGTGGGGTCATCCCCTCCATGCGACCTCTTTATAGCCGAGGGTTATAATCACCAAATTAATGGCTTTAAATAAAGTTTTCCCTCGTCTGTCTTGAGGACCATGGTGGGGTCGTCCCCTCCATTGACTCTCAATATAGCCGAGGGTTACAATAACCAAATTAATGGCTTTAAATAAAGTTTTCCCTCATCTGTCTTGAGGACCATGGCGGGGTCGTCCCCTCCATGCGACCTCTTTATAGCCGAGGGTTATAATCACCAAATTAATGGCTTTAAATAAAGTTTTCCCTCGTCTGTCTTGAGGACCATGGTGGGGTCGTCCCCTCCATGCGACCTCTTTATAGCCGAGGGTTATAATCACCAAATTAATGGCTTTAAATAAAGTTTTCCCTCGTCTGTCTTGAGGACCATGGTGGGGTCGTCCCCTCCATTGACCCTCAATATAGCCGAGGGTTACAATAACCAAATTAATGGCTTTAAATAAAGTTTCCCCTCGTCTATCTTGAGGACCATGGTGGGGTCGTCCCCTCCATGCGACCTCATTATAGCCGAGGGTAATAATCACGAAATTAATGGCTTTAAATAAAATTTTCCCTCGTCTGTCTTGAGGACCATGGTGGGGTCGTCCCCTCCATTGACCCTAAATCTAGCCGAGGGTTACAATAACAAAATTAATGGCTTTAAATAAAGTTTTCCCTCGTCTGTCTTGAGGACCATGGAGGGGTCGTCCCCTCCATGCGACCTCTTTATAGCCGAGGGTTATAATCACCAAATTAATGGCTTTAAATAAATTTTTCCCTCGTCTGTCTTGAGGACCATGGTGGGGTCGTCCCCTCCATGCGACCTCTTTATAGCCGAGGGTTATAATCACCAAATTAATGGCTTTAAATAAAGTTTTCCCTCGTCTGTCTTGAGGACCATGGTGGGGTCGTCCCCTCCATTGACCCTCAAAATAGCCGAGGGTTACAATAACCAAATTAATGGCTTTAAATAAAGTTTCCCCTCGTTTGTCTTGAGGACCATGGCGGGGTCATCCCCTCCATGCGACCTCTTTATAGCCGAGGGTTATAATCACCAAATTAATGGCTTTAAATAAAGTTTTCCCTCATCGGTCTTGAGGACCATGGTGGGGTCGTCCCCTCCATGCGACCTATTTATAGCCGAGGGTTATAATCACCAAATTAATGGCTTTAAATAAAGTTTTCCCTCGTCTGTCTTGAGGACCATGGTGGGGTCGTCCCCTCCATGCGACCTCTTTATAGCCGAGGGTTATAATGACCAAATTAATGTCTTTAAATAAAGTTTTCCCTCGTCTGTCTTGAGGACCATGGTGGGGTCGTCCCCTCCATTGACCCTCAATATAGCCGAGGGTTACAATAACCAAATTAATGGATTTAAATAAAGTTTTCCCTCGTCTGTCTTGAGGACCATGGCGGGGTCGTCCCCTCCATGCGACCTCTTTATAGCCGAGGGTTATAATCACCATATTAATGGCTTTAAATAAAGTTTTCCCTCGTCTGTCTTGAGGACCATAGTGGGGTCGTCCCCTCCATGCGACCTCTTTATAGCCGAGGGTTATAATCACCAAATTAATGGCTTTAAATAAAGTTTTCCCTCGTCTGTCTTGAGGACCATGGTGGGGTCGTCCCCTCCATGCGACCTAATTATAGCCGAGGTTATAATCACCAAATTAATGGCTTTAAATCAAGTGCTCCCTCGTCTTTCTTGATGGCAATGGTGGGGTCGTCCCCTCCATTGACCCTTATTATAACCGAGGGTTACAATAACCAAACATGATTTTTAATCAAGTATTCCCTCGTCCTTCTTGAGGGCAATGGTGGGGTCGTCCTCTCCATTGACCCTCATTATAGCCGAGGGTTACAGTAACCAAGCTAAATGGTTTTAAATAAAGTTTTCCCTCGTCTGTCTTGAGGACCATGGTGGGGTCGTCCCCTCCATGCGACCTCATTATAGCCGAGGGTTATAATCACCAAATTAATAGCTTTAAATCAAGTGCTCCCTCGTCTTTCTTGAGGGCAATGGTGGGGTCGTCCCCTCCATTGACCCTTATTATAGCCGAGGGTTACAATAACCAAACTATTGGTTTTTAATCAAGTATCCCTCGTCTTTCTTGAGGGAAATGGTGGGGTCGTCCCCTCCATTGACCCTCATTATAGTCGAGGGCCGTTTTTTGAAGATGTTTTCATGCGTACTAGAATTGATAAACACAGGATGAGGGGAAACACTGATATTTCTCATTAATTTTCCAAGAGATCTGTTGGAGCGACTCCTATTACAATTGTGGTCTATCAAGACCTTACAACACTACTGATAGTATTTTTTCAAATGATCTGAATTCCAGGGGTTGGAAAAGGGTTCCCCCTCTAGGTTTTCTAGTCTATAGGTCCCAGGGACGACTTCATCAATGACCCTATACGGGCCATGCCAATTAGGATGGAGCTTGTTGGGTTTTTGCCAAGTCTTTTTGAGGACCAAGTCCCCCACTGCGATTGGCCTCTGTTTCACCCTCTGATTGTAAAACCTTGCGGTCCTCTGCTAGTAGGCAGCCTGCCTTATCTCGGCGTCCTCCCTCCTTTCCTTAATCAGGTCTAAGTCGAGTCTCATATCTTCTGTATTTCTCTGGGGGGTCATACATTTGGACCCTATGAGTAGGAAACCCAATCTCGATGGGGATGACGGCTTCTGAGCCATAAGCTAGCATGAATGGGGTCTCTCCGGTAGAGGTCCTCACTGTCGTCCGGTATGCCCAGAGCACGGCATATAACTCGTCGACCCATCTTCCTTTTGCCTCCTCAAGCCTCTTCTTGATTCCATCTAGGATTGTCCTGTTTGTAACTTATGTTTTCCCATTGGCCTAAGGTCGGCCTGGGGTGGAGAATAATTGTTTGATACTCACCCTTTCACAGTACCTCTGTAGAGAGGTATTCTTGAACTGCGTCCCGTTATCCGAGATGAGGGTGTTGGGGAGACCATATCTGCATATAACATTTTTCCAGATGAACTGGAAGGTCTTCTGCTCTGTAATCGTAACCATCGGTTCGGCCTCCACCCATTTTGAGAAATAGTCAATAGCTACAATGAGGAACCGATAGTTATTAACTGCTCTTGGTAAGGGTCCTATGAGGTCGATCCCCCACACTGCAAATGGCCATGGGGATGTAACGGAGGTAAGAGGCTAATGGGGTTGGTGAGGGATGGTGGAAAATCTCTGGCATTTATCGCACTTTTTTACATATGTCGCGGTGTCTTTACCCAAGGTCGACCACCAGTACCCTTGGGTCATCACCCTCTTCGCTAAGGATCTTCCCCCGATGTGGCTTGAGCATGATCCTTTGTACACATCTTACAAAAGGGATGAGACCTCAGATGGGTGCACACACCTAAGTAAGGGGAGTAAAAATCCTTTTTTGTACAAGGTGTCCCCAATGACAGTGAACTTTGCAGCCCTGTATCTCAACTTCTTCCTTTCTTGCCTTGCTTCTGGCATCTCTCCCTCTTTAATGTATCTGATCAGAGGGTCCATCCACGAAGCTTCCTAAGAAACATTTAGGCAATTGCTAAGTGTTCCCTCAGTGTCTTCAATAGTTGGTCGAAGCAAAACTTCTACTGGGATCGTCCTCCTGATGTCTGTCCTAGTTGCCGAGGCCAACCTCTCAAGGGTATCAGCACGGCCATTGTCGAGCCTAGGTATCCTCTTTAATTTCACTTCTCTGAAGCCCTTCAGTATCAACCTCACCTTCTCAAGGTACCTAGCCATCCTCTTGTCCTTGGCCTCGTAGGCGCCTAGTATCTGATTCACCACTAGCCTCGAATCACTATAAACCAAAATTTGGCCGATACTAAGAGATCTGGCCAAGGAGAGGCCTGCTATTAAGGCCTCATATTCGGCCTCGTTGTTGGAGACATTAAAGTTGAACCTCAGGGCATACTCGATGTCTGTGCCATCGGGTGCTGATACTATTAATCCAGCTCCGCTCCCGCTTTCGCAAGAGGACCCGTCGACGAAGAGACTCCACACGGTGTGTTCTTCTGAGAAACCTCCCTCGGTGAGTGACCCCTGTCTAAAGATATATCTTCCCTATTCGTTTTCAACCACTTACCTTCTAGCGGTGCTCATCTCAGCCTTATCTGTAGGCGTGTCGGTGAGCTCACCCTGTCGGGTATCTATCTTCCCGAGGCTCTCACCCTCGGCCTCATCATCTTTCCAAGTAAACTCAGCCACGAAGTCTGCCAATGCTTGCCCCTTAATGGCCGTCCTAGGCTGATACACTATGTTAAACTCCCCCAGTTCTATAGCCCAGGCCATTAACCTCCCTGATTTTTTGGGCTTGTGCAAAACTTGCCTAAGGGGTGAGTCAGTGAGGATAACCATCGTATGGGACTGGAAGTATGGCTTCATCTTTCTTGATGCATGGATCAAGGCATAGGTCAACTTCTCCATCCTTGGATATCTTTGCTCTGCCCCCTGGAGTGCCTTGTTGTTAAAATACACAGGCTTCTGTATTCCATCTTCGTCTCTCACAATGGCTGCACTGATGGCTGACTCTGAGACAGCGAGGTACACATAAAGTCGTTCACCCTACACGGGTCGTGACAACAGCAAGGGAGACCCCAGGTATGATTTTAACTCCTTGAAGGCCTCATCGCATTCTTCACTCCATTCGAAGGCTTTTCTGAGAATTTTGAAGAATGGTAGACACCTGTCTGTGGCCCTAGATACGAACCTGTTCAAGGCAGCAACTCTCCCTGTGAGCCTCTGAACATCT
Source organism: Sambucus nigra (assembly GCA_949130495.1). NCBI lineage: Eukaryota > Viridiplantae > Streptophyta > Magnoliopsida > Dipsacales > Adoxaceae > Sambucus > Sambucus nigra. Next base: position 93,332,466 of record OX422216.1, on the reverse strand, counting down.
TTAATGGACTTGGGGGTCTTCATCTCAACAAGGGCCTTTATCTTTTCGAGATTGGCCTCGATGCCTCTTTGGTTGACAATGAACCCCAAGAACTTCCCTGCTCCGACCCCGAAGACACACTCTGTCGGATTAAGCTTCATCTGATATTTGTCCATCGTATTAAAGGTCCTCTCCAGGTCTGCCACATGATCCTCTGCCTTCAAACTCTTAGTCAGCATGTCATCTACATAGACCTCCATAGACTTCCCAATTTGGTCTTCGAACATTTTATTTACGAGGCGCTGGTACGTTGCCCCCGTATTTTTTAGGCCAAAGGGCATGACCCTATAACAGTATGTCCCCTTGTCAGTAATGAAGGTTGTCTTCTCCGAGTCTTCAGGGTTCATGAAGATCTGGTTGTACCCTGAATAGGCATCCATGAAGCTCATGAGCTCATGGCCTACGGTAGCGTCTACCATCTGGTCAATGCGGGGGAGATGGAAGTTGTCTTTGGGAGAGTTCTTGTTGAGGTCGGTGAAGTCCACACACATTCTCCACTTCCCGTTGGCCTTTGGGACAATGACTGCATTGGACAGCCATTCAGGGTAGATGAGCTCTCTGATAAACTCAGCGTCTTCTAATTTCTTGACCCCATCCCTAATGACCTCATACTTTTCTCTAGAGTAAATTCTCCTCTTCTGCTTTACCGGCTTCACTCCTTCTACCACATTGAGCTTATGGCACATGATTTCAGGGTCAATCCCTGGCATATCTACATGACTCCATGCGAAGACGCTTCATCTTCTCCTCAACAGTTTAATGAGGTCTTCCTTGATGTTGGGCTTCAGAGACTTGCCGACTTGGACGGTTTTTTTTGGGTCATCCTCATTGAGGATGATGGATTCTACCTCTTTCGCGGCCTCTCCTTTCTTTAGCTTCGTCTCATCCCTGGGGTCTAGGGTATCAATATTGTAAGTGGTTGTAGCCCTCTTGTGTACCTCTCTTTCTTCAGCGGAGTTGTAGTAACATTCTCGCACTGTCGTCTGGTCTCCCTGAACTTCCCCCACCCCGTAAGGGGTAAGAAATTTAATCATCTGATGGACCGTAGATGGCACAGCTTCAAACCCCTTGAGGGCTACACGCCCCAGTATGATGTTGTAGGCCGAAAACACATGTTCATCCATCATAAAGAATCTGACCTTCTTAGTAAGCCACTCGGCCACTCGTCCCCCATCCTGACATTAGCCTCATACACTCCAAGGGGATGAACCTTTTCCCCGCTGAACCCAATCAATGGATGATGGTATGGGACGAGTCTAGCACGGCTGAGACCTAAGGCTTTGAAGCACGGCCAAAACATTACATCTACAGAACTGCCCCCGTTGACCAATATCCTCGGCACCTCACACCCATGCACCCTAGTTGTGATGACGAGTGGGTCGTCGTGTGGGGCTAGGAGGCCTTTAAAGTCCATTCTCGAGAACCCCACTATTAGAGTGTCCATATCGACCTTCTTCCTCTTTTCTGACTTGACCTCCAGGGAGGTTGAGTGTACCGTCTTCATCACTGCCTTGGACTCAGCCACATGGGCCTTCCTGTCAGCGACCTCAGACCCTCCTCCTGCTATACCCCCGGAGATCATTCCCACTTCGAGCGAGATCATATTAAGCCTCTTGACAGGATCTTGGTCGTCTCTAGGCAGGAGGTCAGGGTCGTCCTCATCATCAGAAGGGTCGTCCCCTCTTTTTTGAGGACCTTCTCTACATGCATCGCCTCGCTTCTTTCTGGGGTCATCCCCTCGGCCCCTCTTGAAGGCACCTTTGTCGACGTACTTTCTGAGCTTCCCTTCTTTCAGCATCTTCTCAATCTCATCTTTCAGAGAAAATCATTTGTCTGTTAGGTGTCCGTGGTCTTGGTGAAATTCGCACCACAGGTTCTTGTTCCTCTTGTTGGGGGTTGCCCTCAACTTCTGAGGCCACTTCAGGGATGGATCACTCTTTATCTCATTGAGAATTTGTTCACAGCTGACTGTTAGAGGGGTGTAACCAGCGAACTTGTCGTTCGTAGACCTCTTCTTCCCCTCTTTGTAATTCTTAGGGTACTTACCCCCACTAGCGCCTCCTTTTTCGTCTTCACATTTTGCTGCCATCGCCTCTTCGGCATTCATCACCTTTCCTGCTGTTGACAGTAATTCAGCCATCGTCCTAGGGGGGTCTTCAGCAAGCTTCCATAACAGCTTCCCCTTTTGGAGTCCTCCAATCAGGGCTGTCATAGCTATGCTCTCCTCATAGTCTTCCACCTCCAGCTTCTCTTTATTGAATCTGGCTATGTAGTCCCTCAGGCTCTCATTCTTCCCCTGCTTAACATAGAGCAGGTGGGTGGTCTTCTTCTGTGGCCTCACCCCAAATAAAAAGTTGTGGATGAACCGGTCTGCCAACTGCTTAAAGTTTTCAATGGAATTTTTTGGAAGAGACGTGTACCAGACATGTGCAGCCCCCGTCAGGGTACCAGAAAAGGCACGACACCTCATCTCATCTGAGATAGAGTATATATCTGCTGCTAATTGATACATCTCAACATGGTGGATAGGGTTGGTACTCCCGTCGTATCTTGGGGTGACCACAAGTAGCTTGAACCTTGATGGCTTAGGGAAGTTGACTATCTTCGCCACAAAGGGTGAGCCTATGGTGTATCCCCTCTGAAGAGGGTCCCGGCTCTTCATTATATCACCGATCTTATCCTCTAATCGCTGGATTGAGTCATTCCAGGGCCTCGCAGGGTCGACTTGGCCGATGTTATCCCCTGCCGCCTCTTTAAGGTGGACGGACGGTTCTGCTGTGGCAGGCCTGTGTCGGCTGTTTACTTCCCTTTGACCGTCATCCCGTACTTGGGGTCGGCCATCTGCTGCCTCCCTCCTGGACCTCCAGCACTCCTTGACCTGGACAATTTTTCCCGCAGGTCATTTATTGGGCCCAGCCTCTCAAAGGCTGACCCCCTGTTCAAGCGATCAAAAGCAGAGCCTCTCGGGCGATCATCAGGATTTGGTCTCCCGCACTTTCCTCCACTGTCCTGGAGAGGTCGTACAGTATTGTTGGAGACCTCATATGGTTCCCAGCATTCTATAGGGGCCTCCTCTCCCTCCAGGTCGTCATACCTATCCCCAGGGCAAGGGTTCCCTTGCCTCCCCATGCGTAGACGCCGGGGGTCAGCAACATCCCTACGCCGCTGAGGGGTGGCAGGTCTTTGCGTGGTGCCTGGGGTGGTCCCCTGGCTTCATGCTATCCCGGAGCTGCTGTCGCCGGGGTAATCATCTCAGGTGAAACCCCTGGTGGTCTTAGTATGTTCTGGCTTAGAGCTGTGAACTGCTCCTGCATCATCCGCTGGCTTGCTGCCAGAGACTTTAAGGCTGCCGCCACATCAGCCATCTAAGACTGAGGTGGTGGATGACTGGAGCTGGGTCCTCCCCTATCATCCGGTGGGGGAAGTGGTGGTGGTTGCATATCTGGTGCCATGTGTTTGAGCTGTGAACAGCTAAACTGGAAAAAAGACTGGTGAGCTTGAGAACATTAGTGGGTCTCTTTCAATGGTGAAACATCTCCTCTCATGGGGAGAACTGGTTCACCACCAGAGTGCCCAGTAAGGTCAAGCTGTGCAAAGGAAGAGATGTCTTCTCGTTTCCACAAACGGCGCCAAACTGATGATGCTGAGATTTAGCACCACCGGATAAGTGATGATGAGCTCAAACAATGGCAGCTATGGCTGCCATAGAGATGTAAGTGTATAAGTGTGTAGAAGGAGATGAGTATAAGAAGAATAAGACAATGATGTATAGTGGTTCAGCCAATTTGGCCTACATCCACTGTGAGTGTGTGATCCACTAAGTATGGGCACTAATGGCCTTGGATACAATGCACATAAGCTCACTTTCTCTCTCTACTGTGTGTACAAATAGAGTTTTAGCTAGGGTTCCAAATATCAATCCATCCCCTGTAGGGTTGGAGGTGATAAGTATATATAGGTCTTGGGGGGTGTAGTGTACCCCCCAAGTATGCATGGTGCATGTGAATGATGATCTATCCAATCCCCTGTTGACACCTGTAGATGCCAAATGATGACATAATATTCCCTCACGTGAGGGTGTGATTTTGTTATAACGGTCTCCCATGTGCCATGTGAGCCTCACGCGCACTGTTCCACGCATCTCCCAAACCACGTGTTGTGATGATGTCACCCTCGGCCTTTGATATGAGGCCGAGGGTAAAGTTCCTTCCGGTAATGAGTCTGGCCTAATTTGGGCCTCGTACTGTCGTACCCTTAGAGGGTCGTCCGGAGCCTGATGAAGGGTCGGCCCCCTGAGGGGTCGTCCAGAGCCTGATGAAGGGTCGGCCTCCTGAGGGGTCGTCCAGAGCCTGATGAAAGGTCGGCCTCCTGAGGGGTCGTCCAGAGCCTGATGAAAGGTCGGCCTCCTGAGGGGTCGTCCGGAGCCTGATGAAGGGTCGGCCCCTCGAAGGGTCGTTCGGAGCCTGATAAAGTGCAGGGCGCCCTCGGCATGGCCGAGGGTATATATGATACAGATAAGTATTCAATAACATATGATACAGATATCGCATTTATTTCGTCTGAATATTAGCTTACCACCTCTAACTAATATTCTAATTTCATCATACTCACATATTCGGATTTACTCACATACAATAGGTATATATATATCCTACAAGCATACCATATATATATATATATATATATACCAGCCGAATAACTTTCCCCGAGTGTCGCTCACCCAAACACTCATCCAATTTATTCCTCGAAATTTATTCGCACTAACCCGAGATTTATACATCACTCTTTTCATCAATTAGAGGTCCTCACACTCTATTTAAGATCCCCTATTATCTCCCAAAAGGAATTCTTCTCCATCCATTTTGTCCAAGAAAAATCTCTCAAAATTTAACTGTCATAAACGAAACGAACCAATGGCTGAAAAAAATGAACCGGTCCGAAAGTAAATGAACCGATCTGATGGCCAGAAAAATGAGTCGGTCCGGTAATAAACGAACCGAACTGATAGTCCCCAAAAATGAACCGATCCAATCGGTTAATATTTGTTCTCTGTGAATTCATCATCTTCACCACTCCAAGTACACACCCAACATACATACAACCTCATCTCCGTGGTTTCTAATAATTTCCAATCATATATATAACATCTACACACGATATTATACCCAAAACAACCATTAATTCATGGGATTCCTCAATTTATTCAAAAATTAAACCCTAATTCTTGTATATACCACACTTTTCATTTCTTCCAATTTCTTACCAAAGATTATAATTCTAGAGAGCTAGATCGAATGTTGGATTGAGACTATAAAACCAATCATGAACAACCTCTGAACTTCTTCCTTAATCTTTAGATCTAACTCCTCCTTGTTCATTCGAGTGGCCTGTTTCACCGGAATGGCTACGGGTAAAATGTTCAACCTATGGAAACTCACCTCCTTGTCTACTCCAAGCATCTTGGTGTACTTCCATGTAAAGACGTCTTTGAACTCCAATAATAACTTGATCAATTCCTCTCGAGGAGCTCCCTCCTAGTCCTTCGAGATAAAAATAGGGTTTGGATCCTCACCCTCTCTAGCCAAGTCGACCTTCTTCAACTCTTGGATATACGACCTAGGGCTATCCCTCATGCATTCTAGTTCTTCTTCTGACTCTTCCACAAACTCGTGTACCCCGAAGTTATCAATTACCAATCATTGCCTCTAGTTATCCACTAGGAAACATTCATAAATCGGGTCAGCTTCATTGTCCAGACTCTTGGCTGCCCGCTCATACCTTCATAGTTTCTAGATAATTCTAACGTTAGGCAAAACCACCCATTTACATTATCGGACCACTTCCTTTTAAAAAGTCCTCTTCCTATGATTCTCATCCACCTCTCTCACTGTTCATCTGCTAAGAACACTCTGCGTTTGGACTTGGTGCTCAATAGGGTTAATGCGCGGGGGCCTTCGATCACGGAGATGCCTTAATAGACTAGAGGACCTCACTACTCTAGGTCGCACTCTTCTTCATAAGTTACCACCGATATCACATTTATTTTAATTCCATAAGTATTCAATAACATATGATACAGATATCGCACACTTATTTTAATTCCATAAGTATTCAATAACATATGATACAGATATCGCATTTATTTCTTCTGAATATTAGCTTACCACCTCTAACTAATATTCTAATTTCATCATACTCACATATTCGAATTTACTCACATACAATAGGTATATATATATCCTACACGCATACCATATATATATATATATATATATATATATATATATATATATATATATATATACCATCCGAATAACTTTCCCCGAGAGTCGCTCACACAAACACTCATCCAATTTATTCCTCGAAATTTATTCGCACTAACCCGAGATTTATACATCACTCTTTTCATCAATTAGAGGTCCTCACACTCTATTAAAGATCCCCTATTTATCTCCCAAAAGGAATTCTTCTCCATCCATTTTGTCCAAGAAAAATCTCTCAAAATTTAACTGTCATAAACGAAACGAACCAATGGCTGAAAAAAATGAACCGGTCCGAAAATAAATGAACCGATCTGATGGCCAGAAAAATGAGTCGGTCCGGTAATAAATGAACCGAACTGATAGTCCCCAAAAATGAACCGATCCGATCGGTTAATATTTGTTCTATGTGAATTCATCATCTTCTCCACTCCAAGTACACACCCAACATACATACAACCTCATCTCCGTGGTTTCTAATAATTTCCAACCATATATATAACATCTACACACGATATTATACCGAAAACAACCATTAATTCATGGGATTCCTCAATTTATTCAAAAATTAAACCCTAATTCTTGTATATACCACACTTTTCATTTCTTCCAATTTCTTACCAAAGATTAAACCATTAACATGGATTTTAGCTTAGATTTCATGTAGGATTATTATGTCATCAATTTCTTATGAAATCATCTTCCAAAAACCCATTTTTGTGCAAGAATCCCAAAACCCAAAATTCATATAGTTTCTACACCAACTATAATATGGATTATAAACATGCTAAAAGAATTAAAGCAAGTTAAACACTTGCTTCATTGGATAAATCTGATGACCTCGTGCCAAAAATATGTCGGAGTTTGGCCCGAGCTCCTCTTTTCTCCTTTTTCTTCCTTCTCTCTTTTCTTTCTTTCCTTTCTTTCTTTTGTTCCTTCTCTCCTCTTAAAAAGGAGATAAATAAGGTGTATCCCTTATTAAACCCAAAATTCACTCGTATATACAATTACGAGTCCCTACTAGTCCAAAAAGTCCCCGAAACTTAAACACTACCCCCGGGTACTCTATTCTGACTATCTCGACCCTTTCGAAACCAATCGTGCACTCAAAATTCCCATTCGAGTCACTTATAAAAAATTCACCTTTTAAAACTAATCATACTTCATACATACTTCCCGATAAAATATTATTTCTTGTCGCTTTGCACTTCTGCGACATGATGTAAAAATAGTTTAACTTCGTTTACTTATTCCCGTAAGTAAATGTAATACATATAAATATTAATCCTAAACTCGCCAATTAAAATTTAATCCACACTTCAAATTTTGTTTCACTTGAAATATCTCAATTTATTTAATTACAACACTTTTGTAATTTAAATGTCCATAAAAGTAGGGGTATTACACTTTGAATGATAAACGAATGCAAAACCTAACCTATAACTCAAACGGTTTGTCCAAATGGAATTAAAATAATATATACAAATTGAATCTATTGGAAATTTGAACTTACACATCTTCCCTTTTGTTTATCCCAAGAAAAAACACAAAAATGAAAATCTATGGGCTTTCAAACTCTCAAAAAACTCAATCCCAACCCCAAATGGAAAAAGTACAGACACGTGATAGACTCAAACTCTGAGTAGCTTTACTCTTGTGAAACTTCGTCGCATCGTTGCAAACCTGCACAATTAAACACACCTTTCAAATGCAAAGATAATATATGACAAATATATATATTAGAATATGAAAAACTCTTCCCCTTTGTCTAAAAATCTCCAACTAAGATAGGACGTCTCCTCCTAAGTAAAAAATATCCCCCCTTAAGTTAAAGAGTTATATAACATTTTCCCCCTTTTTGTTCAGGAATAGACAAAGAATAAGGTGCAAAATATAAATAACTTCTCCCCCTAAATGTAACACAAGTAAAGATGAAGAAAGATAATTAATATCATACAATGATGTGAAGTGAAACATGCAATAACCAACTGACACTACAAGACAACCATAAATAATCCAAACTATGTAACATAATATATTAATTCTTTATGCAAAAACTGAAGTATAAGATGCCAATGTAAACATGCAACAAAAGATACCACTATGATCGTAAAGTAGGCCAAATTGAATCGAAGATAAAGCATATGGATAACAAGGATTAAATGAAAATGCAAAGAGTCCAAACAAACATTCCATATATATATATATATATATATATATATATATATATATATATATGTATGTATGTACAATAAAAGACACAAAACACATAAGTTTACCACACTCGTATAGTATCGATATGTCTAAATAAAAGTGGTACGGAGTGAATGGGCATAAACTATAAACAAAAGAAATATGATCTGATGACTCAAAATATGCCCAAGGAGTTCTATTTTTCGCATTAACTTATCAAAGTTAGGTTTAGCCTCAAGTAACAAGTAAAGAACTCATGAAGAACAAACATACCCAATACACATTAACCTTTAAATCTTGATGATTCTCAAATCAATAATGCTAAATAATTAAACTCAACTAGGACCCATTGTCCAAACCCACTCATCTTCAACTTAACACCCTTAAAATAAACATATATATTTTTCCTCTCTTTTTCTTTTGAAGATATCAATTTTCAATCATCAATAAAAACATGGCCTTGGCAATTTATCTTTTCTTTCACCGCTATTTTCTTTACCTTTCATGCAAGGAACATTTTCTCCCTTTGTAGCCCTTTTTCATTGCACCCTCATATTTTATCAAAATAAAACAAACTCTCACTCAATGGTTCTTACATGCACAATCCTCCCATAGTCGAAAAGATATGTATATAACAACATTGATAGGATAAAACATCATTTAGCTCATGCAACAAAGGAAGTTAACATCCAAAAGAACTCATGTAAAATGTGTGCGGAGGCATATGCAAAGTGAATCCATTAAGAAAATTAAATTTGAACAACTCCATGAAAACATGATTAAGAACAATCTTAAGAATTAAAAAATCATAATCTAATTTTCTAGCTAGATGGAAATATGGAACGAATGGGATTCAAATACACCGATATGACACACAAAATGTGTAAAACCAAACTATATAAAATAAAACAAAAAACTTTTTAGCTTTTAATCATTTTTTTTTAAAATGACATCAATTTCAAAATTAACTCAAAAGACAAACAAAATCTTTTTGTATTTTTGCAATAAGACCCAATAAAAGGAAAATCAAAATATAAAAGACTCAGGCATCATAGAACTAGAAAAAATCATATAACATGAATCATAAAATCTAGTGCATGAAAACCAAGTAAACACAATCAACAATTAGATTTGGCATGACAAGAATCATGTATAAGCATGAGAGAATCAACAAGTCTAACATTTAATGCCTCCAAGTCTGATTTCATAACCCACATAAGTGTGACGTGATGATCTAGGGTTTGGAAAACCTTGGTGATACTAGACTTAGACTTCTTACGACCTTTTATAAGATCATAACAAAAATACCTAAGGTGACCTTTCCTACCGCAATATGTGTGCATGTAGACGTGACGAGGAATGTTATTTAAGGGTTGGACTTTTCTAAAGTCCTTGGCAATAGTTGAACCTCTCAAATGTTGGTCTTGTATTTAATAGTGAAAGCATTTGAATCATCGAAGCCAATTCCAAAATTGTTGTTTTTTTATTTGGACGGTGCTTAACATCTTATCCAAATTTTCAGACCTAGACTCCAAATCAACTTTAATACAACTCGAGTCTATCAATATCTCTTCTAACCCCTCAATCATATACTCGATCAAATGACAAGACTCGTCAAAAACTAGGGACTACTTCAAAATTTCCATCAATCCATAAAGATTATCTCTCCCCTTCAATAAATGCGAGCTGATCTCTAAGAGTGTTCTCACGTGCCCTTAAATTCTCAATCAATTTACAATCGTCATTACCTATTGCATGTTCCTTCAACTTAGCCTCTAACTTCAAGTTGTAAATTCTCAAAGTTAATGATTATACGTATAAGTCAGGAAAGGAAACCTAAAGCTCATATCCTCCACTTCTTCTTCACATCCTTGTTCATATTCCTCTTTACCACCACTCACTTGGGAATCGACAGGTCGAACCTTGGAATCGTAGTGTAAATGATCATCTTAAACGTCGAAACACTTTTTATTTAAGTCCATACATCTGATCGTGAACGTAGTGTAGTTATGCACAACTGGGTAGTTAGACTCCTCTTTCTATTTACTATCATTAAGGGTAGCATTTTATGACTTTGGCTTCTTTCCTTCCTTCATTAGTTTAATGGGACACTCAGGTGCCCTATGGCCATATCACTCACAACCAAAGCATCTATCTGATTCATCCCTTTTAAAATTTTCATTATGATTCATAGGGAAATTTTCAGCCTTGTTAAACTTCTTCTTCTCAAATTTATTTTCATCAAACTTAGAGTTCTATTTATTAAACTTGAGAAATTTCCTAAACTTCTTTGCAAACATGGTCATATCATCAGAATTAATGTCAGAATCATCATCAGAAAAGGGTGATTCCTCCTTTCGAAATTTCAAATCAATGACCTTATCTTTCTTCCTCTTATTGTGAGGAAACATACCGAGCTCATAAGTTTGAAGGTCACCCACGAACTCTTCGAGTTTTATAGAGTCATAATTTTCCAATGAGTTCAAAACAATGACTTTATGATGAAATCTTCCACGTAGGACCTTAAAATTTTCATCACAACTTTGGTTTCAATTATTTTATTCTGAGTTAAAAGATGAGTTAACAATATCATAAAATCTCACATATAACTCATCAAAGATTTCTCCTTCATCCATCCTTGTAATACTCGCACTTTTTATTTAAGTCAATTGTAAAGGGTATTATGATTATTTTATCAAGTTCACGATAATCGGGTTTATGCACGTATGTGTAACGACTTCAAGTAAGTAAAATAATGATTTACATATTATACCCATGAGGATTCAAGGGTGAAAATGTGAAATTTTTAGAACATTGGGACTTAACAAAGAATTTCAAAAACAAAATTTGGATCGATCCGATGGGACTAAGTCTGCAAGATTGATCTTTTTGTTGTGTAGTTGACTTTTGGGTGATATGGATTGTTGAGCTGTCGATATATGAAGGGAGTTTGACTGATTACACTTATATTCTAACCATATATAGTTGTAGGAACCTTTCCTTAAGTGATAATTAGGTTATTTAAATTGTTCTTAAATAGGTTTAAGAAAGAGAAAGAAGAGAACCCATCTCCCATTTCTAATTTCTGCAGAAAATATATCTCATTCTCCATCTAAGAACTCCATTAGATGGTAAATTATTCCACCATTATTCACATTACATTTTGACCAAAAACTTGGCCATCCATTATCAAAGATTAAATGGTGTTGTTGTGGTGTATTTGGAGATGAAGGTGGGTTACTTTGGGGTGAGGTTGAAAAGGGTTTTATGTAGAAGGAAACTTTCATCGAGTTAAAATATAGGAAGAAGATGGGTATTTTGAGCAAAAAGAATAACAAAGCTAGAGGAATCTTGGTAAACCCATTAAGGCCACCTCAGAGGGTGGGGGTTTCCCTCTTCACAACTATATCACACCATTCTTGGAGCTTATTTGAGGTGGGGAAAAATAATTAGTTGTGTTTGCTATTATATTCACATTTTAGAGCATGATTATTACACACACACACACACACACATACACACACACACACACACACACACACACACATATATATATATATATATTGGATTCAAACATGCTACCATACTAGTTGAATATAGTGGGATATCATATGTTAATATGGGGTAAGAATGGGTTTAAAGAGTAGTTTGAAAGATGACAAGTTTTTATAATATATATTGACATTTTTATAAAAATGTTCAGAAGGATGTTATATAATGTTAATCAAGGGCTTTCAAGAAAGAAATGTGTTGGGTTTTACTTGAAAAAATTTGAGTAGAAATACACATGTTTTCATATATATATATATATATATATATATATATATATATATATATATGGGTGAAAAATATGTTAAATGAATTTTATGGGTTAAATGTCAAAGTTACATGAATTTGTTGGGTTTTATACATGAAATTATGGCATTTATAATTTCAATTTATTTGACACAAAATGATATTATTTTATATTAAGAATTGCCAAGAAACATAATTTAGTGTCCTTAAAATGAAAGTTGGCAAAAAATGAGTAAAAGTTGACAGATGAATGTTGGTATTTGGGCACAAAAATGAATAGAAACTAAGATAATGGGTAAAACTAATAATTTTACAAGTAGACTTTAATGTTGACAAACATAAGGGTTTTGCCCAAAAAGTATAACAAATTGGATAATATGTTAAAAATGAGAAAATTCAAGTGGGTTTTTAAGTAAAAGTAAACTTTGGGTTGCAAAGTTAGTTATTTTACAACGATATTTCATAAATCTGGTATTATTTCACGATTAATATATGGTGGGTTACATTGAAGGATTTTTAGACACCAAAACTATGATTTATGTGCATAAAGCATCACAAGGTCACTTGTTGCAATTTTGGACTAACTAGCTGTGACACCCCGCCTAATTAAATACCGGACAATCACTCCTTTATTAAATTAAAATCAAGGTGAACAGTTGGTTCATTCTTAGCATCACTGTCGTAAAAATAACTTTTCCAAATTTAACACCCTATTTAATTAAGCTAAGTGTAAAAACCATTTTTTTTAACATTACTTTCCAAATTTTATTTTGAAAATAAAGATTTAATTATCTACAACAATTCAATATTTAAAGAATCACACCACAATAATCCTGGAACATATAATCCAATTAATTTAAACATTCAATAACTAAACCCCAGCATTTAAAACTTAAAGTAAAACATACATGCTGAATAAATCCCAAAGTAACAGTACTAGAAATAACTGAAATACAAATGTCCCAATAAAACAGATAAATAGTGGAAAGGGCGACACATGCCCAATAAGGAGAATGATAGAAGTGGAATCAAGTAAATGAAATCGTCTAAGCAAGTGGCCTGCAACTCCCACCTAAGCTGCACCGCGTTCCTTCCAAGGGATCCTAAACAAGACGCCCCTGTGCCTGGGCACCTGTAATATATACATATATATACAAGAGAGAAAGAGGAATAGAAACGGGTCAGAGCCCGATAGTGTATATGATTTAAAAATTCGTTTAGCAAGTATTTAAATTGATACAGTCCAATGCAACAACATATTAGTGCGACACTCTCTTGAGAAATTCTCGCCTCTCTTCTAATGTGCACTCCTATCGCACTAACCTTCCCAATGGTTTATCTCATCATATATCACACTATCCTTCCCCAAGGATTTAACTTATCTTAGGTGACTCTCAAAAGTTAAGATTTAACAACATCATGGTTTAAAAAGGATAATTTCATTTAGTACAAAATGCTCATTTTAACTTTATTGATTCATAAACTTTTTCAATATCATATTATACTTTTCAAAACAAGTATTTCCAATTTGAGTCATTATACATGTCTTACTTACCATAACAGAGTAGGAAGTTTCCCATATTTCAGAAGTTCATATATATATTAAATACTCGTATAATATATATATTCTAACAGCACTCCACATAAAATTTTATGGTGCGGGCATACTCTGCTATCCAATCCCCGTATCAATCGTACTAAAGGGAATACAAGTTCGGAATCACTCTCGAACTGTATAAATACATACACAAACAATATTGAGGCGAAGCATAATTTCCAAGTCCAAGAGGTCAGCACATACCCTCACGTCTCTTAGGACCGTGACTACCGATTCGATAGCCTGTACCTAGGATTTCTATCTTCTAGGGTACGAGTCAATATCCCCCATAAGGCACACGAGATAAGATCGTCCCAACGCGGAAACCTCGGGGATAGCAAGTAGCGCGGGCATGATTTTCACAAGTATATAATATATTCATACACAATCATATAAATATACCACTTTTATTATATCAATTTAGGTTTATCCAATAACCCACATTCACAACATTTATCCTTATTTTCCCATTATTATTTATCAAGTATAATGGTTCGTTTCTAACTTTAATTCGAAGGGTTTTTCCAACTTACTACGTACCCTCATGGACTCTATTCTTCCAAATGTACAATTCAGTAGATATTCATTTATGTTCCAACGTAACTCTCTCTTACGTGTCTCTCCCCTTTAATATATACTTACATTATCTCTTATGAAAAATATCCCAAAAATATAGATTTTGCCTTACATTAAAGGATTTTGAATTTTATTTTCAAAGATGAGAATTTCAAACGGTTTCGAAATCGGAATTAAAACGGAGTTTTAATTGAATTTTTATTATCTCTAAGAGTCCTCACAACATAAAACTGTCTAGCAAAAAAAATATTAAAAAATATTAAACGGTCCGATCGAGCTGAAGTTTTTTCTGTAGCTTCCTCTCGTCTTCAGCTAATTCTCTGTAAAATTTCATCCAATTCCAACGGTCCGATCGTCCGAAATAATTTTTTTTTAGTGTTTGTATCTGATTAGAACTCTTTTCTTAATCAAACTCTTAATCCTTTACATGACAAAGGGTTTCCAGAATATCATATAAATCATCACTACATGAAAATTTCCCATCTCAAATTGGGTTTTTCTTCCATAAATCTCATCCTAATAACTCCTAAACTAATATGGATGATGCATCAACGAAATAAGCAAGATAAACACTTGCCTGGGATTTTCAGAAATCTGGTTTGGTGTTGAATTTGGTGTGGTTGCGTTCCCCGTCTCGCAATCTACACGTTGGCGGTGGCGGCGGTGCAAACGGGTGAGTTTTGAGCCTTGGAATGCCTTGAGAGCTCTCTCATCTCCTCTCCAATGGCCGTTCTAGTGGGTTTAATTACCCAAAAATACAAAATGACTAAAATGCCCTCCCGGGGTACTAATTAGGCCTAAAAACGCCCTGAGACCCAAATCAAACTCCCGGGTATACTTTTCTGACTATCTCGACCCTTCCGGACACTTTGGCGCACTCAAAACGACCATACGAACAACTTATAAAATATTTACTTTTATTTATCAATATTTAGTCCCGACGCGACACAGGCGCGTCCCAACTCAAATTTCTAAAATTGTAATTTTATTCACTCGTGACATTTAATATGGCCACTATTATATATTACTTTGCTCATTAGTAATATTCAACAAATTTTTCCATAATTACTAACTCTCATCACGTTAATAATTATAACATAATTAATTTCCGAATTTTTATTAAATAATTAATTCACATTAATATTAATAAATTCCCAAATTAATATAGCATAAAAATACGGGGTATTACAATAACTGCACAAAACAAAGCCTTCAGACCACGAGAGTTTTAGTTTCATAGTTTATATTCATCCTCACTCCAACTCTCAATAGGTTTACAGACTCTAAACCCACCTACAAGTTTTGTTGGTGGTGTCCACACCCTTTCTACGACTAACCATACTTGCTCGATGGACTTAAGTGAAGATTTCATATGCACTTTAGAGTAAGCATAATTCGACCCATCAAACAAAGGTGCCTAGAAAACTATTAAACCTCCATATACATACCTCCGGGATTCATGCCTAAATAACTTATGGACACCCGCTCTGATACCAGTTTGAAAACTGATGTTTCATATGGATTGTCGCGCGCACACCAATTTTATATTTTTTCAATAAAATTAATTAGACTAATTAAACTAACACCGATTAAATAGATTGTTGCATTAAACGGTTTACCGAATTTTATCTTTCCTAAGCATGCATATAGGTGAATAAATCAAGATAAATTTAAAGCAGTCACAGAACTCCCGATGTACGAGTAAAAATCTAAAGGGAAAAATCTCGGATGAACCAGACACGTAGATTCACTATGATAAGGAATTACACAAGGACGATAGATGACTTACACAACTGACTCGACTCCTTCAAGCCTTAACGCGTCTTCTTTCCTTTGACCTTCTCTTGATAGTGACATATAGGAGTCCACTTACACAATGACACAATATGTGCTCCTCACACGCCTCGGTATCCATCGATACAGACTCCGTAATCGTCAACAGATTGAACACAGAGTCCATCGCTTCAAAGTGCCACACATACACGGAGTCCACTGTATGTAAACAGCAAATGACTACGGAGTACACCGCATGAAACTTTACTCAACAAGGATGATGAGTAAATAAACTTGATCCACAAAACAGACATCTTAAACTTGATATTAGTTGAAACTTGGATCATAAAATCTTTGGTAAAATTAGGGTTTTGACGGCTCTTGGATTTATCGTTGGAAAACATTTTTTGCAAAACCTCTCTAAAAAAGCTGATGCCAGTACTCCTTTAAATAAAAATGGCGAAATTTTGTTCGAACAAAAATAATAGGCTCATTCAAACAACCTTACTATTCTCGTTCGAATAAAATAGATGATCTCATTCAAACTAATTTCGAACGAGCTTCGAAGGAATTTCCATTATAAAGCATAAAGGATTTGTTTATACTTCATTGGAAGGTCATTTGAATGACACTCATAAACTCATCCAAACCAACTTAAAAACTCGCTCAAACGAACTACAAGATTTTATTCAATTAGGTTAAAACACTCGTTCGAACGACTTTGTTCAGAAATCATTTTTTTAAAACTCATGTTATAAAAAACGCCTCAAACATTATTTTATAACAAACACCCAAAATAAATATCCAATGATAAAAATAATATGCATTCATACCTTATGAGATCCATGGATGTTAAAGACGAAACGTAACACAAAACACGGCATGACGATGCAAACATTTTAACTTGACCGATATGGTATTCAATCACATACGTCATAGGCTTTAATGGATAAATCAATGCAAGACCTAACTTATAACTTAAACGATTTTGTCCAAACGGAATTAAGTCAATACATACAAATTAACTCTATTGAAAAAATGTCCTTACTAACCAGCCTGATGAGCCAAATGCCCTCATGGATAAGACTGTTAAACCTTCAACCTTACTTAGGCACTCTAGGATCTTTTAATTAGCACTTCTTTTGAATAATTTTCCAGCATACTTAATATAATCAGTTGCTCTTAGTCTGATAGTCCAATCACTCTTTATATTTGGGTCGATTAAATATTTAATTAGTGGCTTTCTCTAATGTTGTTAAATATTAATATTCTCAAATTTCAATCAAGGGCCACCTATTATGCAAGAGTGGTAAAAACCCATCGATGCAACTAAAATTTAACTTTTCTTCGAAGTTATAATCATGCTTATAACCTGAAGTCTTTGAGTCATTTCATTGGCTTCTTCATTTAGAAATCTAGGAACATAATTTAGTGTGACTTCATCAATTTTGGAAAGTAAATTCAAAGGCACTTGGTTGTATAAAGTTAAACCATCATCATCACATTTTTATTCCCTAGTTACTTGTCTTATAACTTGTTGGGAATCACCAAAAATTTCTATCATACAAGCATTGCAACTTCGACGAATCTCTAGGCCCATTATAACAACGTTGTATTGCACTTGATTATTTGGACGTTTGTTTTCTTTTAACCTATACCCATGTTTGGCTTTAATATGCTCAGTGGATTCCATTACCACCATTAACCTAACATTATCTTAGTCTTCGAACCATCAAACCACAATTTTCAAGGACTTAAAGATATATATCTTATATCATATCCCTCTTTGGGTTCATCCTCACATGGATGATCTGCCAAGAAATCTGCCAAAACTTCATATTTCACTGCCTTTTAAGGTACATAATGTAGAAAAAATTTAGATAAAACCAATAACCATTTCTAATCCTATTTCTTATAATAGGTCATATATATATATATATATATATATATATATCATACCTTTAAATGACAAAGAATTCTTCAGGCAAATGATAATATCTTAAGGAATTTCCTGCAGAAATTTCAAAGGAACATTTAAGGGATTCATTTTAAGTTAATAAAGTTTCATTCTTTCGAAGGACTTTTATAGGCGTGTTATATAATCAGTTACTATTTTTTGACTTGATAATTATGTCACTAATATAACACTCCAACAAGGAGCCAACCATTTCATGGAAAATGGTATTCATTATACTTTGATATGTAGCCCCTGGATTCATTAATCCAAATGGCATTTTTATCCAATCGAAGGTTACCAAATTACTAAAACTAAAAGTAGTCTTATGCACATCTTCTTCTGTAATGCATATTTGGTTATAACTAGCATGACCATCCATCATGAACATGATAGCACGACCATCTGATTTATTAACCAATAAATTCTACCACTAATATTGGATATTCAGCTTTTGGAGTGGTTGCATTTAGATTCCTGAAATCAATTCTCACTATTAATTTGACATATTCTTAACTATTGGCACTATATTAGAGATCCATTCAATATACTTGGCAATTCGAATGAATTCAGCCTTCAACAGCCTCTTTATTTCTTCTTTTATCTTAGTTGTAACCTCTACCGTCATTTGTCTTGGCAATTGTCACTACACCAAAACACGCCATTAGTAACAAAATTTTACCGTTACAAAAAATATTAGTAACATAATTTTTCCATTAGAAAAAAGGCGTGGGGCACGAAGCTAGTAACGGAAAATTCTGTTACTAATAGTAACAGTAAAATACATAATTAGTAGCAGAAAATTCTGTTACTAATAGTAACGGTAAAATTCAAAATTAGTAACAGAAAATTTTGTTACTAATAGTAACGGTAAAATTCAAAATTCAGAATTAATAACGGTAAAATTATGTTACTAATAGTAACGGTAAAATTCAGAATTAGTAAATATACAATTCTGTTAGTAATATTAATACCACTGTTCTAAAAAACCCGCCTAGGCTTAAGGCTTGGGAGAAACGCCTCGCCTTACGCTTTTCACGCCTTATTCTTGGTAAAACTCTTAAGGCTCACTTTTTTCTAAAAACAACAATGATTTAGTGAAACGATGTCGCCTTTTAAAGAATTTGTTTACAAACCGTACCATTATCTCATCCAAAATAATCAAATAGTATTTTAATTTGCATATATTCAGACATATTTTTATGATCTGTGCAATTTTTATATTTTAATAGCCTTGTTATGGTTAAAAAATATTAAAATATATTAAGAAGGCGTAAACGCCTTTTCACGCCTTTTTACGCCTAGGTCCGCCTAGGTCCGCCTAGGCTTCTAAGGCTTAAGGCTTGGCCTCCACGCCTCAATCACGCCCCGCGTTTTTTAGAACCTTGATTAATACATATTAAAAAAAATCAAGATCTAATATCCTGATTATTCTTACCATGCTATTTAAATCCTAAATAAATATACAAAAATAGTCTACAAAAACAAGGGCATTATATTCAACATTTACATTTATATAAGTCCACACTCTTTATTTACAAAAGAAACTTAAACCAAACAAATGAAACATCGGAATACAATCGCCCCGAAAGTTGCATTATTTTAATAAAATCATCCAATATAACATCCTAATACAATCATCCCCAAATGAGATATTTTTATATTATAACAAATCAAATGAAATATAAAAAAGAAGTCCGTTGTTGTTGACTATCAACTTTCGTTCTATTATCATCGTCATCAACACCGCAACTCGTAATGCTGAAAACTTGATGAGGATCCAAAAATGACTTTCTGTCAAACAAAATAAAATTATCATATTAGTTATAATATCATATTGATGACAATTCTAAGAAAGTAGGTGTATTAGTGCACTCTTGACAAAAAATAGTTATAGTTGAGGAACTAATGACAAAAAATAGTTATAGAAAAGAGTGCTCGAATACTCAAATGGTAAAAAGAAAGAGACAAAAAAATCATAAATTTTTTAATGAGCAAGTTTGATTCACAGATTGTACCGTGCTCGAATCAAAATTGGCAAAAATACTTTAAAGAGGCCCTCCTCTTCTGCACAATCATCTTCCTTACCCATAAACTGCTCTCCCATTTGTTCTTGATATCTAGGATCATAAGGAAATAATTCAAGTTCCGCAATTCAAATAAAAATAGGGACAGTGCATATTCAATCACTTGAGTTAACATACTAGCAGCCTCCATGGCAGCAAGAAGAGTTTTCTTTTAAGTTTTAAACTGTCAAGTCTTGCCCGACCTTGACAGTTCCAAGGTGGGGGCATGATTAGGCCCACCTCCTCAGCCATTTCGAGAAAGTTCTGAACTGAGGTGACTTCAACTTCAATGAGATTCTCTTCTATTATTGTAGTTTAAGTGATCTTCTTCTGCCTACTCCTTGTAGTTACCACCTTGGAACTAAAAATATCTTATAATGGTAAAGGAATCTAAAAACTATTAATGACAACCATGCGTCCAAGTCACAACCCACTAAATAGAATAAACCTCAAGTTTGAATGTTCTTTTTCAGCTCGGGTAGTTGCATATGGTTGGAAATATGCTCAAACAAGGTGGAATTTTCAAGTGTATAAATTTGACTATTCAATTTCCTGCTGAAATGTCATCCAACTCAAAAAATTTACCAGTATTTGTTAAAATAATCATCCTTTTATTTTCTTAATTTGAGATCAAAACTAAAAAACTTGAATAAAGGGAATATATAAAATTACCTCATAGATAGCATGTTCAGCCCCACCATCACAATGCAAAGGAGAGGGTGGAAAGTAAAATGTTCCGTTTAAGATGTTTTTCTACATCTTCTTATTTGCCTCCATGAGGTCTAGTTCTAATAAAACCTTTGCATCTTGATTGACACCACTAATGAACTTTAATGGAGATGGACACACAAGAGATTTGGCAGATGACGGGTTCAATAGGGCTGCACATTCCCCATGATTATATCTTAGAGAAACTCCGTATTTTACATTAAAATGACTTTGAATTAAAACCATTTCTATGATCAGTAAAAATTCGTATTATTCATGAGGTCCTACAAGTGAGAAAATTAGTAGAAAATATATGATGATATCTATTTCAATCCAAACCAAAAAAATCATATCATTCGTAAATAAGTAAGTTTGGGAAATCATAAAAAGCGCATTGTCAGTACCCGTCTAATAGGTTCACCTTCAAATTCAGTGCCACTACCTTTTACTTTTGTCCATAAGCCCATGGCATTGTTGCTGCAGCAAAAATAAGCAGTTAACTTGATTAGAAATGAAAGGCAAGCAAACTTTATGGCACTAGAAAAGCAAGCTTGATTGCAGCGAAGAAGAATGGGGCATTTGCTAGCTCGATTACGGCGAAGTCGGTCATTTGCCCCTTAAAAAACCATTAAACTCCTAATTTGAGGCACATTCGCATCTGAAAGTGCAACATGCCATGTGTGGCAAGTCAATTGTCGCCTGCCTAAAGGATGTTTATTTTGTTTTAAATTTCCCGCCTCAAAGATGTTGACCTTACATTTATAATGAATGTATTGCAATGTCAATGTTCTTATTTCAACAAATGATAAGTCAGTTTAATTCAAGAGGCATTGCATACTTGCAGGCTTCAAGCGAGGTGCCTGCCCGAGGGGGGGAGGCACTTTGATGACAACTTTATTTTTCTATTTTGCACAAAAATATACTTGAAAAATGCAGGAAACACATTTTGCAAAGCACATATGGAGTTATTTTTAGTATAAAAATAAAAATAAAAAAGGAATTGAAAAATGCACGAATGTCTTGAGATGCTCTAATGACTGTGTTGCCTTTTTTTTAGACATGTTGAGTAGTGGAAGAAAAGCAGTGATACAGTCAAAATTCAGGGCAAATTTCATAACTACTATAAAACTTTGCATGTCAAACTCTAAAAAGTTCGTGGAACATCTTGAGGGCATAGTATAACCACCATGATCACAATGGGCATGACAAACTCAGAGCAAGTAGTATAAGGATAGCATAAGTTTATCTAAACTTACACCCAGACAATAGGTAGACAGACTAAAGATATTACAGAAACGTGATAGCATTACCTGCCCCATCCTTTGGGGCACTGCCACCTGGGCATATTGATGGCACTATTTCAAATAGCTTTTCATACGTGAAGCATTACTAAGTTTCACGAAAACATTTTATTCTTCCATCCAAAATTTTGAAAAATTGGTTACTATAGTGAAAATCGACAACAATACCAAGTCGTGGGAGGAATTAACATGTCCAGGCGGCAGTCTAGAACTTTTATCTATGCTAGAATTTTAGCCAATATATGGATACATGAATTGTGTCGTACCCTATAGTTTGGAGACGTTGATCATGCCATTGGAGGCCCAGCAACAGGATAGGCCATGGCCACCAATACCATGGATTTAACCATGATGCCCCTGGAAAAGTAATCACACTGTTAGGCCCACACGATACGCTCCACTTCAGCTTGAGATACATAGCGAATACATATTTGACATGGTTAAACCGCTCCCGATGGAGGGGGAGAGAGACTGATGAGAATTCCCTAAAAACACTTACAGTTATTAAAAAAAACTCTCAAAAGTAAGCAGTTAATGAGTTGCTTATTAAGGCGAAGAAAAATGGGGTGTTTACTAGCTTGATTGCGGCGAAGTCGACACCTAAGAGTTTGAATTGTCTTATGATGCAGCTCATGGATGAGCGGATTGCTCATCCTGAGAAATATTGGAGGAAATGGGTGTATAATAGTGTTTGGATGTGGTGGCGAGGTGTGGCTATATCGGAAAAATGGTTGGAGAGGACGAAGATGCGTGTATAGAACTTAGAGAAAAAAGGGAGATATGTTGAAAAATGGTGGGGATCCCCACTCTCCTCTCTTATAACCCCACAAAATAAATGCAAAACCTATTTAAAAACTCCACCCAAACATGCCTAACACATTTCTGCTCATCAAGGCCACCAGGCGCTGACACGTCATCCATCCAATAGCTAAAAATGCGACAACACATCAAGTTAAGTCGAAATGACTGATTTTTTGCCCAGGTCGTTCAAATGAGAATGGGACTTCATTCGAACAAGATCAAGATCTCATTCGACCAGCCTTCGAATGAACTACTAACGAAGTTAGGAACTTATTACAGAGTTGGGTCATTTGATCGTCGTTAGAAGTCAACTTTGAATGAAATGGGCTTTTCATTTGAACCAACTAGTCTTCTCATTCGAACGAAATGGAAATCTCGTTCGAACAACTTCTATATCCATTAGATCAACAAAATATCCTAAAATTTTTTATTTATTCCAATAACTTCCAACAATTACCACCAAGGCCAAATGAACAATTGAATATAAATAAAAGGCCCATATATTAAGGATCCAAATCCCAAAGGTTTCCTATGATTACTATTTACACGGGAAAAATAATAAATATTGGGCGTGGGTATTACAATGTCTTTGTTATGACATGTGAGTCACTATTTATATTTTATATGTTTCTAGAATTCAATTGTGAAAATGGAATTAACAAATAGTAATTCATTAATAAAATATTTGAAAGTGATTGTGTATTATGGGCGACTATGGAATGGTCAGGGACTAGGTGTTAGTGGTTTTCTTGCTTGGATTGTTCCCTCAGTATCGGTTCCGACTGATCATGAAGTAATTCCTTATAATGTCGTGCCGGGATTAGCCTATAAATAATTAAATATTTAATATTTGGACTCATACCGAATAAAATATTAGTTTATTTAATATCATACTCGGGTTGGCTTTTACGATATTTAGAATACCCGTTTACGACTTAAACTGATGGGTCTTAAATATATTGGGTTAGGATATGGCTTGGGTAGTGTTTTGAGCCAATTAAAATGGTATTTTGGCTCATTGGGTTGACACTTATATGGGGCCTAGGAATAATTTTGTGCACAATACTATTATGAGGGGATTAGTCTTAACCTAAAACCCCATTATACAGAGTTAAGAGGAACCCCAAGGCTAGAGAAGAGAGACACTCAGAGAGAGGGAGATTTGGAGGTCAATTGGCTTGGATTCAACACTTTGTTTTATGTAAAGTTTACCTAGTAGGAATCTAATTGTCTTTATGTTATATTATATCTATTCATTTGAATCTAAATCAATTGAGTTTATAACTTGATTTTAGTAATAAATTATTTAAATTTGTAATTAACTTATTGATATAATTTAGATTAATATCCATGTTAATCAAATACACTGATGTTATTATAAATCCCTATGAATCTGAGTTAGAATTTGTTAACAATCGTTAGAATCATGTTATATACCTTATATCATACAAAAGTCCCTTATTAATTTCACGAATTTATATAAATTTGAGATTATATGGATACAATGATAAAACTAGGGTTCTTGAGATGAATCTGAAATAAATCCCTTTAATTCATTTTAGAATCATATACAGCTAGTATATATAGGTTAGGTATTCTATTAGAAAACATATATCTAAAGGAGATTAGGTATGGTGATGATTAGAGGATTTAAATTAAATTTTTGGGGTTATGAATGGCGGATTTGGGTTTCAGGAGAAGATGAACTTCATCTTCGTTCGAACGAGATTTGGACCACGTTGAATGAGATTAGGGTTCTCGTTAGAATGAGATTTAAGGTCGGTTGAAGGATAGTGGGAATTTTGTTCTAACTACTTAGGGAGGTCATTCGAACGAGGAAGGGTAACTCGTTAGAACGAGTTGGGGACTTCATTTGAACGAATTTGAACCTGTTTGGAGCTATAAATTCTTAGTTAAATAAGTTTGATTAATTTAAGGATTCTGATTTAAGACTTAGCGATCTAAAGTGTCATGATTGATATTCTTTAAACTTAAGTGTATTACATACCACTTGTGTGTACTCGTGGGAGACGTACTAAGGGGATATCCTTCTGGGGTGCGTACGACATCAACCACGTTGGTATCTCGATGATAGAGACATACTTTACCCTAGTCTTTTTACCCTGCACACTACGTGTTGAAAGTACCCGTTGTATCCCGAGGGGATTAATGGGGGCAAATCCTCTCATATAGCCTGGGGTATGGGATCATATGATTCGTGTGAAAGCATAGTGATTATCCCTTATTGATTCTTTGAGGTAATAAAGGTGGGATGGCCTATAACTATACCTAGTACACATGAGTGATCCTTGAAGGCGATAGGAATATTCCTTCATTATGTGTGGACTCGAGCATAGCTCATTTATTTTGTCCGTGACTGGGACTGTACTTATGTGGATGTTAGACTTAGAAAATGTCTTTCCTTATATGTTCATATACTTGACATGTATAGACTGACGTTATTATGTAACCTTTAATTATATTCAATTGAGAATAATAATAATTAATCATTGGGTTCACTTGGGATTGGGATTAGACGCATGTGATATTTATTGAAATCTATTTTTAAATCCTAGGTCGCTGATGCGGCCTCATCCCTCATTCTATCTTGCACTTCCCTCGGCTGATATATATATATATATATATATGGAGAGCCTGCATTCTCACTCTTTTATTCCTACTAGGTGGTGCACACATGTGTTGCACATGTGACCAATGTATCAGTGTAAGTGGCTGAGGTGTATCAAAATAGATTATTTTTACATATGAAATATTGGTTGATTGTAATAGGTTGAAGGACTTTCTTCTTAAATATGTGCATATAATGTATTTAACATTATGGGGACCTTTTCTAAAAAAATTATTTTAAAGGATATTCATTGTAAAGGATTATTCTTTCTTTTGTTGATCAAACTGAAGTAAATGATTATTAGTGTGATGGCATAAACATAGAAAAACATCATAATGCATAACACCAGTTAAATAAATATGTGTAACTTCTTGGTATTCATAAACCTCCATATGTAGTAATAAATTCTAACATTTCTCGCACTTCCAAAATATAAAGCATCTGAAGAATGTTGGGCAATACACCAAAGGACTAATAACATATTGCATATATAAACATATATGTGTAAGAGATATACATCCCATAAAAGTTAAACTAGTTGAAAAAATAACCTCAAGTCAAATGTAAAATAATTAAATTAAATATGAATTAATATCAAATTCTAACATCAAATGAACCAAATGTAGACAACTTATAAACTAACCAATGAAGTATATGAAGTTTAGAGTTGAGATTATCAAACCATGAAATCATATTTAGATATGCTAAAAGTAAATTAAAATATAAGATATAATTCCATCGCAAGATAAAGTCAGTGAGCTACACTTTATGCTTCAGGAATTTACTTCTTTGGGACACCTCGACATGTATTTCTTTAACTTTAGGTGAAATAAAATGGGCAGATCTACTATTTGTATGTTTTAAGGTGCTGCATTAAATGAAGACTATAAAATCTTTGTTGATACGTGTATAGTCTTCAATAGTATTCAGAATCAATCTTATCTCGTGGATCAAGGCATAAGTTGGTGATGGACGATGTTAACATTTAGTTTATTGTTGTATGAAATTTATTGTACCGCTAACGGATGTTTGGGCGAGCCAAATTGTTTTGTCTCAAACTGGAATCTATAGGCACTAGACGTACTTTGACGTGTAAATAAAGAACATAGTTTCTCCAATGTAGATTGACTAACCATCTACACACACTAACCCGTGTTGTAAGTAAATTTGCACATTATATTTTTACTTACTTATGAAAATTCTAGATGTTTCATAGTGAAAGTAAACACCAAATAAAGAGGAAATTCCACATAGCCGATGATAACATAACTAACAAAAACATTAGTAACAAGATAATAAATTAAAATTGGATTTGAAAGAAGTATATAATTTGGGGAAATAGGAAAATAAGTATGAATTTGG
This sequence comes from Sambucus nigra, assembly GCA_949130495.1. Lineage (NCBI taxonomy): Eukaryota > Viridiplantae > Streptophyta > Magnoliopsida > Dipsacales > Adoxaceae > Sambucus > Sambucus nigra. The sequence goes on along the minus strand of OX422216.1, from coordinate 93,305,412 downwards.
TAAGTATATATACAAATTATAAGTTCATCAACATCTTACTTCCACCAACCTTGAAAGAAGATTAAACTTCATGGAGAATGACACTCAAAACGTCCTCTCTGATGCTCAAACATTGTCATACATACAAACACACTGCTTAACACAATCTTATTTACATACATACTTATCCTAATTCACCCATTCTGTGGATATACCCAATAATGCTCTTTGGATAGAAAAGGCCAAAACTTTATATAAAATGTATAAATGAATGTCAATAATATCCAAAGTCACATCGTATCAAACACATCTAGACTATATATTGTGTTGATACATACCACGTAATCAAACAGTAACAAAAACACAACCAACATCAATTTGATTATGCTATATTATTTTGAGTGTATTACGAATATGGTTAAAACATAGCCTAAGATTAGTGCTCTATTATATTTCTAATTAACTTATTCAATTTATCCCAAAACACTATTAATACCTCTAAATAAGATAATTGCATTCACAATCGCATTTTGATAGATTATAGATGTGGTGTTGGCTTTGTTTGGAGATTTTTAATGTGGGTTGTTTTGATTGTGGTGGGTAGTTATGTGATGGTAATTGGAATTTGTTTCTCTCAACTAAAAAAACAATTCACTGGATTCATGGACATGTATTGGTGCACTATTATCACTAACAATATTTATACGTTTAATTGCAAATTTGACCCTGAAGTTTGGGGTCATTTTAAAATTTAAATATGATCTTTTAATGGTTGCAATGTTAACCCTATTGTTTTTTAGTTTATGAAATGTTAACCCTTCATTAACCCTTCTTTGAGAGACTTAACAGAATAGATGATTTGACAGCCTATGTGACGTTTATATAATTAATTAATGCTAATTTGTTAATTGAACTAATAAGTGATTGCCATATGTCACTTCTTTTTTTAAAACTAACATAATTAACATATATTTAAAAAACATATTGACAATCGCTTCTCCTTCTTTCCTTATGCTTGTCCCTTTGCTTTGTCCATGGAGCCACCACTGCGCCTCTCTCTCTCTCTCTCTATATATATATATATGTGTGTGTGTGTGTGTGTGTGTGTGTGTGTGTGTGTCATTTTAGCCCATATTTTGTTTTTGATTTTGAAATCATTTTACTGTATTTAATCGATTGAGATTAGTCTTCGATTAACGACTTTTTTGGTAAAATATAAATATATTAAATCAAAAGGCGAACCGTCACAGATATACAATAAGACCAATACACAAAAAAGAGCACAGAGGCTCGAACGACATTCGTCCAAAATATACCGAACAAAGACTCATCCAACCTATCAAAACAATCAAAATGCAACAGGGCACGCAAGCCACAAAACAATCACAACTGCAAGTTGAATATTGAATATACAATCGCAGTACCCGTAACACTCGTTACAGAAGATTTTGCAATAAAATGACGAAATCCCACCAAACACCGCACGACAGTTCACTACACCCAACGCCCAAGCCAAAATCCACTTAAACAATTGCAAACTAGAGTTTCCAATGCCCGAGTCAACCATACACCAAAGAAGACAACAACCATCAACCTTACGTGAAGAAGCTTGAAAAAAGTAGCGATGTCAGGAAGGTATTCCTTGACAAGGATAAAGGGTAGGTGGAAACAATTGGGTCTCATTCTATGCGACATCACCGGGATCAGAAATTCCGACTAAGGATCCGACCGACCCCAATAAGAGCAAATATATTCCTGATATGCCCATATTGGTCTGGCATGAAGCTCTCCATTAAGATGGCGGCCAAGTGGTAGAGCGTGGGGAACAATATGAAGAAACTTTTGAAAAGAAGGGCCATACCCATCTACGTATAAAGACCACATTGCATATCCAGTCAGACATGAGGCACAAATGGGGAGATAGCGACTAGAAATTCAAAAGCTCCTCTACATAACTTGGGGTGGGAACGACACTAAGAAGAGGGAAGAACAAGAAAAGGGGGTGGCGACTGGAAAATGGGTGAAAACCAAACCCTAGAGTGAAAATATCTTACCATCCAAAAGGGCGCACATTACTGACGCAGTCTGCCAGAAAATTACAACAACGCACAGCAGCACCAAATCATGAAACCAATCTAACCTAATCCTCACCATAAAACAACCGACCCCCAAACATAAGGAAGCCGGATAAATCTACCGTCGACCAGATGTGAAGCCTAATCAACAAAAATTGGTCTCGGTAGCAGATCGACGGCTAATGAAAAATGGCAGAAGGAGAAGCCTGGGATTCAAATCTATGTGAGGCTACCGGGGACCAAATATAAAGAAAAATCTCAACCCCAACAATCACAAATATACCTTAACTATGGATGTCGACCTAGCTTGGTCTGATATGAAGCCCTCGAATAAGATGGCGACCAAGAAAGGGTGGGTAAAAACCAGTATCAAGGAGAGCTATGATTGGAGGCACTCCAAAGAAGATAGCGACTGAGATGGGATGGCTCGTTTACTTGGTTGTGTGGAGACAAACACAGAAGATGGAAGTTCAAGGAAGGAGGCAGATGATTTGAGGTGCACAAGAAACCCTAGAGAGAGAGAGACTCTCTACCATCCGAAAAAGGGCTCATCCTTTTTCATTCAGTTAATGATTTTGGCCGATTAATTTTGATTAGATTGCAGTGTTTATAGTGGTTATGATTTTTTTTATGATTTTAGGGTTTTGGACGATTCGGGTTTTCATTTTTGTTCGAATCTGTTAATTTTAGGGTTTTGGATGATTGGATTCAAAAACCCTTCTGATATATGGTCCTTTTGTAAAATTGGAAGTTTGTATTTGCATTTACATTTGTTTCTAGCTTGTGACTTCTTGATGAATTTGTGTGTTTTTGTTCATATCTCGTATTTCTTGGAGCAATAAAATGAATCCTTAGAGTTGTCTGGATTGGTTGTGTATTTGGGAATTATGTGGCGGTGATGAAGTTTGCAGCTGGTGGTGGAAGGTAGCTGGTTATGGCTTATATAATGGTAGGAGTGGTAGAGTTGGTGGATATAATTTAATTAAATTTTCTTTGAATGCAATTAATATTTTTTTATATTTGTATATTGTAATTTATTAGTTACCTAATTTTAGCCACCTGGGACATACCAATTGGATAATTATCCTATAAATGCCACATAGGCTACCAAATCATCTTCCGTTAAGTCTTCCAATGGAGGCTTGACGGAGGGTTAACATTGCATAAATTAGAAAATAATAGGCTTAACATTTCAACTTTTAAAAGATCGGGTCAAATTTCATAATGACCCCAAACTTAGGGTCAAATTTGCAATTGACACAAATCTCTATCATTTTTGCACTATAATGCATATAACATATTTTTTATGGAATTCACCCTAAAAAATCACCAAAGGAATTTTAAAACAAAAAAATAAACTTGGAATAAATACTCAACCTAAAATATTGGTATAAGATGGAAAAAATGAACAAATAAAAATAAATTAGCATACTTGTAAAACTAGTAGTAAGAATTTGTTCCTTGTTCAGGCAGAAGATCTACATATAGTCAATTGTAAATTACATTCAAATAGAATGATATAATTTGATAACAAAATGAAATCCACGTGTTAAAAAATAAGCTATGGAAAGGTTGCATGAGGAAAAAAAAAATTAATCAAAGAAAGATGAGGATAAAACCTCACCTTGAATGAACTTCTTTGCTTCAAAATCAGCTAACGATTTAGGGTGAGAGAAGATGATCAAGGACATAAAAATGTTTTCCTTTAGGAGGAGGAGTTGTATGGTTAGAGGATATTTAATGTCATGTAAAGGAAAAGTTAGGGTTTGTAGCGTTCGACATAGAGGGGTTGGGGATAGATGAAAGGTCAAAGCGGAGAGAAAAATATAAATGAACGTGTAGTGAACAATTGGAGAGAGAGAGGGGTGGGGAGAGTGATCATAAGTCTTTGTTGAATTAGGGGATACGTTTCAGGTGTTTTCATTCATGAATAAATAATTATAAGAAGGGTAAAAATGGTAGGGTATGAAAAATTAAGGCTAAAAATGGAAAAATTACCCTTCATCGGAGATTCACACTTTTTAAGTAGTAAATATTTACTTTCCAATCGAGTTAAATATTGCAGTAGTTATAAGTTCAATTGCAGTTGATTATTTTTTTGACAGTTTATATTTCCATTGTTGGATTAGTTTACAGTTGGTTATTATGGTATCAGAAGTTTATATTATTTTACTTTTATTGTTGCATTAAGTTATTAGTTTACGCGTGTTAATTATTTTATTCCATGCTTAGATGATATTCAATTTCTTAGACTCTTATATTATTTATTTTTATAACTGGTCATTCTAGGCATAGATTTTATGGGGTGTCACACCATTTAGGTACTCATAATTACACCTTAGCCCTCAAAATAGGCCGCGAGCCCCGATTAGTTTCATACACTCTTTAGGACCTCAAAATTAGACCTTGCCTGATAGAATTAAGTCGTGATCTCTGTATAGGTCTCACTCACTCCTTAGTCCCCAAAATTAGAACTTGGAACTCAAAATAAGGCAACAACCCCCGTATTGGTCGCATACACTCCTTAGGTCCTCAGAATTAGACATTGGCCATCGCAATCCCCATATTGATTGTGTAAACTCTCTAGGCCCTCTTAATGAGGTCACAATGCTCATTGCACACTTTTCAGGCCCTCTGAATTAGGACGCAATCCTCACCACACATTTTTTTGCCCTCAGAATCAGGCCATAATCCTCACATGCACTCTAAGCCCTCTCAATCAGGTTGCAATCTTCACGTGCACTCTAAGCCCGAATAATCAGGCTACAAGCCTCGCATACACTCATAATCAAGCCATGAACCTCATTATGGTTATAACTCACCTTAGGCTCTCAACAAAGCATCAATCCTCTTCACAACTATGTCACATATTACATTCCTTCAGTGTATCAATCCCCATTGGAGTTCTAATATGAACGGACTCAACACTTATAATTCCTTTAGGGTGTCTATTTTCGACGGCCTTCACTTATCCTGAGCTTGACCGTCGAGGGTATTTGTAGACACCCTATACTGGAACCCCTATACTCTTCCATAGGGTCTAAAAAAACTCCATTCAATCCCAAACTCTCGATCCTCCGTCAAACTCATTTCGGAGAGCAATCGCACTCTCCCCGGGCCTGTTTGACTATGTTCATTTGTCGAACCCGAGAATGCTTCCATTACAAAATCATATAGCTCAAAATAATATTTTTAATGGTCTGGCCCTACACAAATCAAACTTACAGATCAACATTTATGGCCTAAAAAGAAATTTTAGAGGACCTACCTATAGGAAGGACACCTCACCTACCTATTGTGGTGTTACAATCCCCGAGCTGTGATGCACACTCAGGGGAAACCTTGTGTTAATGGGGACATGGGAGTTCTAGTCTCTTGATCTTCTTCTTCCCCCTAAGGCCAGGTTATCATTTTGATGGGCTCAATGATTTTCTCCTGGAAGCTTCTTGACACCATAACCAGTTTTTATGCACGTCCCTGGTTTTAGGCATAGGCCTAAGTGTATTCCATGTGAGGGGTTATCAGTTGTTTAGAGTGCCAAGTTTGTTTTATATAAAAATAAACAAACGATTTGGGTTATCCCTTTCGGACTAATCCTAAGGCGGGTCTAGGATTGCGATTGTCTAGAAATTCTTTTTGTAGGGTTCGAGAACCGAGTTATGAGTGGGTAAGGTGTTAGTCACCCCACTTGTTCTCTATGATTCCTTATCTATATGCTTATTATTGATCTTAAAATTATATGATTAATTTTTAGTTTATTTAAGAACATTCTTAGAGACCTTAGTTTGACAATCCATTAAAACATAGATAGGTACTCAGGTATAAAAACTGGTATAAGCGAGAGGTGTGGGAACATCACTTAAACCGGTGTGGGTACACAAGAGTTATTGTGTATGACTTTGTATTCATATAACTGGTGGCTGTCAATATACATAAGGGTGCGAGGAAGCTCGACTTGAGTAACGAATGGCCGTTAGGGTTATGTGTGTCTGTCCATGAGAATTCATGGCTTGAGATAGTTTGATATTTCATTTGCGGTTGGAGTAGAGAAAAAAAGGTAAGAGATATGATATGAGGTATCTCTATGGGAACAATACATCTAGATACATATTGTCGAGGCTTGTGCTCATAAGGTGGACTCGGTACTGTTCTAATATACTCACGTATCCATGAGATCAAAGCCTACGTAGTTCGGTTGTTGAGTGTGTATATGTGTTGGCATGATCGTATGGATGTGCATGAGTGGTCGCGGCTTAAAGATATTTTGATATCTCGTTTGGGTCATAAGGGATAGATAATAGGGGATAAATAATAGATGGGTGCATCCCTTTGAAGTCAATATATCATGAGACATGTTATCGAGGCTTGTGCTCATGAGAGGGACTCGGTATTGCACATATATAATCATGTAGCCATGAGATCAAAGCTTGCGTAGTTCGGTTGTTCACATTTTCCATCGTGATGTTTGTGCAACTGTACGGCTTCGCATAAGAGGGGGAGAAGTTATATGTAGGACAAAGGGTAGTTTTGGTGGAGTTTCAAAATGGGAATTGACCTGAAGATCACTGATATAGATATATCGTATTATGATCATTGGGTGATCACTACAAGAAAGGTATTGTTCTTCTAGATAGTTTGGAGGTGTAGAGAATGGGTTTTGGACTAGAGATGGAGACATCCCTAATAGATATTACACCAAGAGACTTATTATAAGCCCTGAGCTTCATGAGTTGAGCTCAGTATAACACCTATGTACCTAAGGGGACTTGGGATCAAAGTCAAAGTAGTTTCAACAAACGGGACATATTTACATGTATAGGCGACGGGATAGCGAGTATACAATAGACAACATGATGGTATTTATAGAGCCTAGGCCTTAATATAACATTTCCATTTTGTTGGATTGGTATATTTATATTTTAAAAATACATTAATCAAAGGTCGATGCTTAATATGTATTGATATGAAAACACATATTCTGGAATGTCGTCGTTGAGACGGGCTTTGTTCACACAGAGAAGTGGTGGGAGTATTTTGATTTTAGAGTTTAGTTTATGCAAAGTGTTAGGCTGACTTGACTCACGAACACTACTCTGAGAATGATTTTGAAAAATATATTTTCATGTTTGTATTTAGTCGTGACATTTTATTAGCATTTATTTAAGGGTAAATCACACCAATACCCCTTGAACTCTTGGTTTTTTTCACCTAGCCCCTCTTCATAAAAAATAGGTTGATAAAATATGATTTTATACATAAAAAATGTTAAAAATTTGTTGAACAGGGGTTAGGTGAAAAAAATGAGAAGTTCAGGGGTTTTTGGTTTAATTACCCTTAATTTAACATATGAGCATGTCATTTCAATAAACAAAGGTGCTGGATTAAAAACCAAGCTTTAAAATATAAACGTTGTAAAGTTCATACTCGATCCCCTAAATTGGGGTTGGGATAAATGAGATAAACAAATATGGACAGTTTATATATATATATATATATATGGGGTATTTGATCCGAGATTTATGAAAAATTTATTTACTCTTCTAGCACGAGGCCAATTTTTCCTGAGGAAGTGTCCCCTATTAAGGTGCCTAGTTGGCCAAAGTTCTGTTTAGTTGGGCAGAATTTTGTTTAGAGACGCAGACTTTAACGGGACGCACTCAGAGGTTTGCCTCTATATATATTAAAGGAAGCGAATTTTCAGAAGTACAAACTTCACTTGGAGGAAAGCGAATTTTTGGAAGTACGAACTTTCCTTGGGGTAAAGAAACTTCTCTATAGTACGAACTTCCCTCGAGAATTTTCAGAACTAGCTTGAGTATCTTAGGTTTCGGGGATTGAAAAAAGTTAGAAAATTGAATCAATGTTGGGTTTTGGGTTACTTTTCAAGGTTGGTGGGGACCTCCTTTTGTAGGGTTTGATGGAGGCTATTTAACTCTTCGATCATCCATGGTCTTTAATCATTCGGTCATATGAAGTGACACGTGTGGATGTAGGTGGTTGCACACGTGTATGGTTAGGTCAAGATTCACAAATATTTGGTAATGATTACCAGGGGTGGATAGTCATTCAGCTAAAGCCCTTTAACTGGTTAAAGGGCTGGAGGCCTTTAACCATTTAGTTAAAGGACCCCTATAAAGTTTTTTTTTTGCTTTTTTATATTGTTTGTTATTTGTACTTTGTCCCTAAAAAGTGTTTATGCTGGGGTTTTTGTGGATTTTGGGTCAGGGGTGTCTTAATGAGTGGGATAAAAAGGTCCCATGCCTCGATGTCAAATATGGGTGTCCATAGAGGTGGTCGACTAAGAGTGTGCATGTGCGGACACTCTTCGTCGAAATTGATATGGTTTAAAATAGGATATGTGTAGATTCATGTGGAAAAGGTAGGGACTTTGGGGTAAAAATGTGATTTTTGGAATTGCTGGGTTGGTTAACTATTCAGTCAGCCACCCCTTTAGCCGTTCGGTCATCCAGAGGGAGCTGGTTGACCATTCAGTTAAACGTTTAAGAGCATTTAATCATTTGGTAAAACTCTTGGAAGTGTTTATCCTTCAATTAAATGCCTTAGAGTGCGAAACATATAAATGGGGTTGTCTAAAGTAGTTTCTTTATTCTTCCAATTCTTCTCTTCTTCTTTCTCCTTTTTCTTTCTTTGCCTAGGATTTATGCATCCACTTGGGAGCCTTTCTTTACCATTTCTTTAGACTTTGTGTCGCATTATGGACCCTTTAGAGCCTATTATGGTGGATGGTCATAAGAATCAAATCCTACTCTTTAATCAAGCGAATAAGGGGGTTATGTGTGGTGATGTGGGGCCGGAGGTGCTGGCTGGGCTAGTGGATGCGGAGCATTGGCTAAAGGAGTTCGTATTAGGGCCTACAGGTCATCAAGGTGTGTTTCCCCATGTGAATTATTGGGAGGGGGTGTCCATAGCACCTAGAGCGCAGGTATGACGAGGATATTGAGGTCCTCCAACGAGAGTGTGAGCGACACGGGGCTTTGGGGGAGCATCCAGTGGATGTCCCACATGTAAATTTCTCTGAATTTCTCCCTTAACTATTTTCCCTTTTGCAAAGTTTATTTAGATTTTATCTTGTTTATATAAGACAATGTAATGATGCTTTTATATGCTTGGGAAAAAACATGAAAAGTGGATGTTTTTCGCTAAAAATAAGAAGAAAATAAAAAATAGGAAATAGGAATAATAAAGGATGGTAGGTGTTGTAGCCTAAAATAATTAGGCCAAGTGGACCAATAAATTAGTTACACCTGCAAGAAATTACCACTGGACCCTCAAAGAGCGGATTAACCCGATCGACTTAGATATCTCATGGTGGGTCATCCAACCGACCATACTGCGGAAGATGGACCATCAGCAATATGAACATCCACATGTTGGATATTCAATAGTCACCATGCACATGCACGTTAATAGATTTTTAGCTGCATATTAATGTAAAGATGTAAATGCTTCATGTGTAAAAGCATTCCATCTATTTAATGTCTAACTACTATAAATAGACTGCTTATTCTTTTAGTTGGGGGACGGAATCACTTTGTTCTAACCCTAAAAACTATTACTAAGATAATTGTACAAAACCCTAAACTAATAGTGACATTACCTCTTGGATGTAGGCACCATTCTTGGGCTGAACCACATAAAGCTTTTGTGTCTTTTTATACTTCCTTCATTTCTTTATCATTACATATTTATCTATGATTATAAATTTGGGATTTTTTAAGCTAAGATCATCCTCAAATATAAAACCCAAATTTAGACATAAACAGATTGGCGCCGTCTGTGGGAACCGACAAGTTATTATTTATTCCTACCAATCTCTTTCAAAAGCAACTTTTATATCATACTGCTGAAGTATGGCAGACGTCCCAGAAAGCAGTCTTGCTACAGGCAATGCATTTAGCCCTTTTGCTCCCCCTGGCAAATGATATCTTCATGGAATCCTACTGGACAATAAAGGGATAAGAAGAAATGTAAAGAACTATAAAGAAGCTTACTCAAACACTCTAAGCCAGACCAGCTATCGCTCCATCCTCTAGAAGGGAAATGTTTCCCCCACCTCTTAGGAACGAAAGAAGAAGATCCGGATACTTCAAATCCTCAAATGATAGGTCCTACCACCCTAGAGTGACCTCCTCCCTCAGATCCACTGGTTACTATGATGGAAATTCTCTCTAGAATAGCCTGGACAAACTAAACATGGGTTTTGCTTTTGATCGCCTAGGTCCCCCAAGAAAATAAAGGTCATAACCATAGGGATCCGTCTAGATCTCGAGATTGCTGAGAAAATTTTGTCAGGTCAAGAACTAGTGCACGAGGATCCGTGCAGGCCGAGCAGACTTCCTAGAAAAAGAGTTCAGCACAAATGAAAGGCCAAGCCGTTAAAACCGCTTCCCATAAAACTACCCAGGCAATCATCCCTGGAAAGGTTCAATCCAACGACTGGAGGATCGTTTGGGAGAAATGGAAAAATCCCTTACAGAGGAGCTTTGTGAAGGGATTACCCTTTGTCCCAGCTATTATGGACTTCCCTACACCTGCTAAATTCAAACCACCTATGGTTACCCCTAGGTATGGAAAAACTGATCTCGTCCTTCGTGTAGAGCAGTACCAGACTGTAGCCAACATCTACTCAGTCCTAAATAAAATGGATTGTGGAGCATTTTCAAGTACTATAATCGGGTAAGCACATATTTGGTATAATAATTTGCCTCATGGGAAAATTTATAGTTTCTAGTAACTTACCGAGCTATTCATCAGTAACTTCTACTTTGGAGACAAATCCATCAAAAGGGTGGCTCATTTACTAAGTGTTAGTCAGCGACTAGGGGAAACCACTCGCGAATATATCACTCATTTAACAATAAAAAGTTGGAAGTGGTAGATTATGAAGAAAATACAACTATCACTACCTTGATGAGCGATTTACTCCCTAAGAAATTATATTATGCTCTGTCCAAAGACCCCCTAAGACTATAACTAATTCAATGGCTAAAGATGGAAAGATTATGAAGGTTGAGGAGGCTATGGCTGCTAAACAAACCCCTGGTTCCAGGGCCGATAAAGAGAAAAACTCCGAGAAGAAGGACCAAAAGGATAAGAAGGCTGAAAAGCCCAAAGAATATGATGAATATCCCCCCCCCCCCCCCCCCCCCACCCCCCACTGTTGGCATACATTATATCCTGGAAGAGATCAGAGGAAGTAAGGATCTCAAATGGCCTAAAAATTTAAATCTCCCCCAAATAGGAGAGATAAGTCCAAGTATTATGAATTTCACAAAGACCATAACCAAACTACTGACAACTACATAGCCCTAAAAAATGAGATAGAAAGCCTTATTCGACATGGCAAGCTTTCCAAGTTCGTTGATAGGATAGGGGAAATAAACACCAGAAGATGATCAAAATCCCCTTGCAAAGGAAGGTAAAACAAGAAAAGGTGTAGAGATAATGATTTGGAGGATGATCCAGACCTATCGAAGAAACCTCAAGAGCTTGAACTCGAGGTTGAGATGATAACTTTTGGCTCTCATTTTATTGCTGGAGGAGACGTTGGTGGCATTGACAAAATAGCTGAAAGAAAGGCCTACTTAAATGAAGCCAAAGCATGTTCCTACATTCCACAAATTAACCTGTTTGATGATGTTGATGGTCATCTAAGAAAAGTCAACAAAGGCAAACTCGTGATAGGCTTCTCTAAGAACGATCTATCTAGAGTACTTTATCCACATATTGATCCTCTGGTCATCACTGTGAGAGCACATGAAGCAAAAGTGGCTAGAATTTTAGTAGACAATGATAGCTCAGCCGATGTCATATTTTTTTACTACTTCAAAGGATTGGAATTACGCCACAGTAAATTGGAGCCCTATCACATGCATGTAATATGATTATCGGGAGAAAGAGCACTACAAGAGAAAATTCTTTTTATGACGCTTAAAAAATGACTTTATTAAAAATGTAGTATTACTACAATTTTGAAAGATTTATAAAAAAATGTCATTTTATAGTCATTAATATAATTTTATATGACACTATAAAGATAATAATCATATTTAATTTGAACTATTATGACATTTTTTGGCCTCATTTAGGCGTGCTACTATTTTTATGACGTTTTTTTAAGTTTCTCCAATTTTTTTAGGTGCCCACCCTTCCCTCACACTTAAAATTTTGACTTTTTTTTTTCTCCAATTGAGACCCTCCTTCTAACTCTGATCCTCATTTCTCTCATCCCCCTCTATCTCTGCTCCAATAAGAGACCCTCACGCTTAGATTGGACATTTTTTTGTGTTCAAATGATGATAAGAGAAGGGTTTGGTTATAAGTAGCTGAAATGGGTTATGGGAAAGAAGGTTAACGGGTCGGGTAGATCCGAGGTTTACTTGTCTGCTGTTCTTCAGAAACCTATAAGAGTATATTCTTAGGTAATATTATTTTCCTAATAAATTAAGTGGGTTGGTTTTATTTTTATTGCACACAATTGTGCGAGTTTATTTCCTAACATGATCATGAAATTCCATTGCAATCGCCAAATAAGAGAAGTACCGTATAGGATGATCAGTCATGTAATTTAGAATTTGTTATATCTTTTATCCTGTAATGTTATTGATTCAAATATCTGGATAATGAATTATTAGGGAATGAAAAAATCATAGTATGCCTCTATTGTCAATGCAAATATGGTTGTGCCCAAAGCAGGGTACAACTTTTAGTTCACATGATATAACTGATTGCAGTAATTGCTTGTATGGTTTGGAATAAATTTGGCAATATTGCCCTCTAGTATTTATGAAGACTTTAATATTCAAACTTTTAACCCTCAAAATAGGACTTTTTATATAATTTTGGTACTTGAAACTATATTTGATACCTAGTGGTAAGAGTGTCTTCATGCAAGTTGTATTGGTAGCTATCAAAATTTCCTTTTATTTTGTGATTAATCTTTTATAGCCTTTTGTAGAGTGGTTACATGTGTGTTATTGCTATAGGCAACTTATGCCCTGTTCAGTTCAGGTTAGTTTATTTTCATCCAGATAAAAGCAAAATGGTGAAAATTTCACCTATATGGAGTTATATTTTGTTCACTATTTTTGTCAAAAATTAAATTGTTTAGCGTGTACGCTTATTTACAGTTTCATATAAATAATGGTTTCAACTCCAAACATGTGAAATATTTAACTTCACCAATTAATTTTCACCATATTGAAAAATAATTAACCTTGTACCAAATAATGCCTTACTGATGTGTACAGTAAAACTTGTATTTCCAAATAGCATGAGAATTGCTTGGTTGCATGTTGTTGTTAAACTGCAACTTAGGCCTCATTTAATTGAGATGGGTTTCTTTATTTCCTTTTTTCCTAGTTTGATGGAAAGTAAAATATTGAGAAGTATTTTTTCATGTATTCAAGTTAAATTATGTCGCTTTTTTCCCCAAAATTACATAATATAGCTTGTATTTATAGTTTTATACATGATATAGCGGTTTTAGATAGGGTGACAATCAATAATGGGTTTTAAATAAGGTCTTTATTGGTTCTGAATCATGTTGTGTAGTTTATGAAACTGCAACTCCTATTTTCACTTTACTTAAACCAAAAAAATATGGTAGTTGGTGTATGATTGTTGATAGTTGTGCTATGAAAAATTACCATCAAGTTTACATGGTAGTTTTCCATTTAAAATAAATGGTTATTCAATTGTTCTGAATTCAGTATGTGGTATATTAAACGTGAGGCTTCTGCACCACACCTAGATTATTTGATATGTACTGTACAGGTTACTTGATATTTCATTGTATGCTTATTTATTTGTGTGTGTGGATAATAGATACATTGGCAAATTATCTCTTATTTATTTGATAATTTAGATAGTTATGAGACAATTTAGATTATGTATTATAAATTCCTAGTTGTTTTCTTTATAACTAACTAACATGTTTGTTTTCACTTCAGTCTTCTCGCTATATTTGAGGAGACCCTGACAGAGTTTCTCTCAAAGGCTAATGGAACTGCTGTTGACTAGGTTCAGTTAATTGGGATGAATGTATGGCATTTATAAGCATTTTTGTATTCACTCATTATTACAAGATTACCTCTTTTCATCTCAAGACCTAACAGTTCTTACATTTCCTTTTGTAGCCTGGTCCGGAGTTTGGTGGCATCAACTCTGTTTCCTGCAATTGCAGTGGGGGTGTAGCACGACCTGTGGTCTTGGGTGCATAGAGCCCACGAAGGTATCTATTTTGAACTACTTTTGGCTGCCTTATTTGGGGTCAAATGCAAAAGAAAATTATAAATAAATTATCCCTCCAATTGCAAATAAGTAGATAACATGTATTGTGAAAATATTAAATAACTTGTATCATTGCAAATAACCTCCTAAACTATGAAAACTTACCAATACCCCGTTATGTGTTGCTAGGAAGCATCAATAGAAAACCCTTTTGGAGACTAGGGGAAGCTAGGAACAAATTGTTCGAGGATGTATTTGCAATTAGTATAATGATAGTTTAAGGGATTTGTTATAATTTACCTTTAGTTGTATCAGAGAAATGACATAGTAAAGTACCATTTTTGTTTGTTTTAGGTCGTTGAAATCCTCAGTCAAAGATCGTCCATGTCGGTATCATGATTTTCATTTCCTTGATGTGTTGAGTATAATCCCTACGGGAAATGGAGGGACAATCGAGCTCATATACATATAGGCTTGTCTATCTATAGGCTAAAAAGTGTTCTAATTTGAACTATATTGTGATCTAGTATGCTTTATATTCAATATTCGCACTCACTATTTGAATGCTTTATCTGTTGTTTCACTTAGACATATGCACCGACAACATTGGCATTTGCCCGAGACTTTTGGACTCTAAGATATACTACAAGTTTGGAAGATGGTAGTATTGTGGTAAATCAGCAACTGTTAATTCAACTTTTAGAAAAAAATCATTTCCTTACATATTCTCATCAATCAAGATAGAATCAAATTTGACTTGTATGTTTAATATTTCCCCTATTAATCTGTAGATATATGAGAGGTCTTTGACTCCTTCCACCGGTGGTCCTACGGATCCTTTATAAACCCATGTTCTTATACTTATAGCTATCATTTGATTTAGGATTTTAGCATTCTTGAATTTCTGAAGCCACTATATAAGTCATCCAAAATTCTTGCTCAGAAACTGACCATGTTTGTAAGTATTAAGAACTTCAAACTTGTGATTAAGTTAGCTCAAATTTGGTCATTTCTTGCTTTTTTAGCTTATAAATCAAAATTTTTTATGCAATATTTGCGTCACATATGACAAGTCGCACACGAATCCAGTGGAGAGATTCGGGTATAATGGTTGTCACCAGCCTGCTATTCTAAGAACTTGCAGTCAGATTGAGCAGGTGAGACATTAAACTTGTCATATCCCGGATGAAGATATTAGGCATAAGTACAGAGTGGGTGAGAAAACTAATTGTGATCGACTTATATTGGTCGTAATTTATATTTTTGTCCGTGTTTACATCAATTTATCATTTGCATAATTTTTTATCACTGTGTAAACTTCTTGTAGTACAGTTAGTGATTAAGGCAGTTAAACGAAAAGAGGGTGGAGGAAATGAACTACAATAGCACAAAATATTATGAATGTATTACAAAGGGAAATACCTAAGTTTTAGGGACAACATATAACCTCATATTGATTATGGTTATTTGACTAATTTATAGCGTTTGAATTTTTTTGGCTCATATGAAGTGTGACTTAGATTCAAGTCTATTATAGTCCAATTGTACTGATCAACTAACATTGAGTTTCAATAACTTTACAATATTCAGAGAATGTCCTTTAGACTTGAATGAAGCTATTTCTAGCTTTTGTTTTGCTACACCAAGATGTTTGGATTTGACAAAATTATTATATGTTCAGATGTTATTTTCTGGAAAATATGGGAGGGAATTTGTAGCAGCTGCAACAGAGCTCATGCCAGAATGTGGTGTAAATCATCAAGTTATATGAATTATTCTCTTATGTCTCAATTAAATCAAGAGGTTAACTGTCAACATTTTTCTTTCTTTTGTGTACTATATTTGTATTTGCTTCTAAATGACACAACCAACCAAAGTCTTCCTCGAACCACTTCGAGATGGGTTACTGAATAGCATAACCATATGGCCATTCTACTCTTTATTGGACTATATCTTTTAGGAGGCCACGAGCTAACATCTACTTCTAACTTCAGATTTATGTTTCCCCTATAATTACAGTTGGTAGAGCTACTATCAGTTCGCCCTCCTGATCTTGATGTGAAATTAAAATTGCTCAAGGAAATCATTGAAGAGAACGTACTATATTGGGATACGACTTCCTATGAAACTGAACTACTAAAGACACATGAAGACTTACTTGTATGTATTCCCTTTCTCTTGAATTAAGAGTCTTGTTTCAAAAATTAGTACATAAAAGAATTAAGAGGCTTCAGATTGTCTTATGAGTTGTTATGAGGATAAGAATGGATGCTTGTCAATCTATGTAGATGTGAAATCTGTTGGATTTGGGCGTGGATGCCTAGAAGCTTGTGTTATATCCATTACTCAAATTTTATGCTGTGTGTATTATTATTATTTTTACTTTTGTTATTCAGTGAACTGCTAGAGCTGGTCCACTTGTTGTAGCCTTTTCTTCTCTCAGTTTTATATGTATGTATGTATGTATGTATGTATGTGTACATGACTTAGTGACAAAGTGACAAAGTGAGCAGTTTTAACTTCATATTGGACTTTTTCTTTCTAGCATCTTTTTTTTTATAGTTTCTTTGTTATAATTCTTGCAGCCAAACTAGTTTTTTTTTCTATTATGAATATAGGGATAAGCAGACCAAAAGGACATGCCCCAAACTCTTGAGTTCGAACACTCTTCAATCCCTACTACCATAAAGAAAATATTTAATCTCTCATCCAGATTTTTAACTCACAAAGATGCTTGGTCCACCACATTCGAGCATGTAATCAGGCAATTAACCTCTCCAAGAAATGATTGCCCAGGTAAGCATCCTGTAACCCATTAGCTAAAATTTTTTAAAAAAAATCCGCTTATGAGTAGACATGGAAATCTCATTCCAAAATAAATATAAGTTGAGATAATCATGAGAGGCCATAAAACTTTCATACTCGGTGTGTATTGTAAAATGAAAAAATAAAGTTCGTAAGTGGGGTTTTGTAACAGATTGTCCAGTATAGCTATTGAACTTAAGCTTTCACAAGAAGAAAATTGATCATGTTTGCTTGGACACCTACTTCGACCCCATTTTCAAGAACAAATACTACTACTACTACTACTACTACTACTCAATGTTTCATGTAGTTTTCTCTTACAATCAATGAGTATATGACACCTTTGTGGCTTCTTTCATGAAAGGTGCTATATTGAGCTTTCTTTTCTTAATTTTTGGGGAATATAAATTTTTTATTATAGTGGTGATTTCATGTAGTTTACTTTTTCAATTCTATGATAATAGGATTTTTAGATCCTATGCAAGATTAATTTCAGAACTCCCTAAAGACTACTGTTGTCCGAAAAGAAAAGACACAATAAGATGCTCCCTAATCAAGTTAATACCCAAAATGATTAAAAAGGACAACTAATACCTAAAAATAAAGCATTATCCCTAAACATGCTTGGAGACTAATTAAACAGTAAAACTTTTAGGGTATGCTTTGGTGTAATGGTTAATGTTTCGAATTGAAGTCTTATGTTTCAACTCAAACTTTTAGGTTTGATCTGGATAGATATTTTTGAATTGTAGCTTTAAGTACTGGAATAAAATTTAAGATTACACAAGTACAACGGGGGGAGGACTACATTCACTTTCAGTTATACATGCTGAATGTTTAACTAGGAAGCAGAGACACTTCACTCGATGTGAAGTGTCCACGCATGGATCACACACGGACACGTACACACAAGTCAGACATTTTGTGAACATAGGAAAGTGTGATTAATTGTCACTATTTTTCATAAACAAGTCGTTAGAAGGGTAAAAACCCAAATCAACCCCCAAATGCGTAAGAGGCATGAACATCTCGCACGGGACAAATGTAACTTGTAAGAACTGATCGCGTAGTCATGGGTCTCCCGCTTTTAGAATATGAAGATAATTTGAAAACATCTAGATTAAACTTAAAAAGAAGTCGTTAAAAGGGTGAAAATCCAAACGAGTCCCCAAACGGCCCCGTAAGAGGAATGAACACCTCGCACGGGATCAATATAACTTGTAGGAATTGACCATGTAGTCATGGGTATCCCGATTTGAGAATATGAAGATAATTTAAAAATATCTATATTAGGCTTAAAAACATGTTGTAGAGGGTGAAAACCCGAACCAACTCCCAAGTGGCCCCGTAAGAGGCACTAACACCTCGTACGGGACCAATGCAACTCGTAGGAATTGACCGCGTAGTCATGAGACTCCCAGTTTGAGAATATGATGATAATTTGAAAATATCTAGATTACGCTCAAGAATTAGCCGCTAAAGGGTGAAATCCCAAACCAGTCCTCTAATGGCCCCGTAAGAGGCATGGACACCTCCCATGTGACCAATGTAATAGGAACTGATCGCATAGTCATGGGTCTCTCGGTTTGAGAATATGAAGATAATTTGAAAATATCTAGATTAGGCTTAAAAAGAAGTCGTTAAAAGGGTAAAAATCCAAATCAGTCCCAAACGGCCCCGTAAGAGGCATGAACTCCTCGCATAGGACCAATATAACTCGTAGAAACTAACCGCGTAGTCATGGGTCTCTCGATTTGTGAATATGATGATAATTTGAAAATATCTAGATTTAGGCTTAAAAAATGTCCTTAGACGGTGAAAACCTAAATCAACCCTCAAACGGCCCCGTAGAGGCACTAACACCTCGCACGGGACCAATGTAACTCGTAGGAAATGACCATGTAGTCACAGGTCTCCAGGTTCAAGAATATGGAGATAATTTGAAAATATCTAGATTGAGCTTAAAAATAAGCCGTTAAAGGGTGAAAGCCCAAACTAGCCTCCAAATGGTCCCGTAAGAGGCATGAACACGTCGCACGGGACCAATATAACTTATAGGAACTGACTACGTAGTTACGGGTCTCCTGGTTTGAGAATATGATGATAATTTAAAAATATTTAGATTATACTTTAAAAACATATCGTTTGAGGGTGAAAACTCAAACCAGTCCTCAAACGGCCTCATAAGAGGCACTAACACCTCGCATGAGACTAATGTAACTCGTAGGAGTTGACCACACAGTCACAAGACTTACGGTTTGAGAATATAATAATAATTGTAACTCGTGCAATTTTTCAGCTTGAATAAGATATTTTTAAAATTACTTGGTTATTAATATCATCTATTTTTTGTATCTTATTTTTGTAGGATAACATTTTATCGTTAAATTTTATCCACGTGAAACACACGAAGAAGTGGGGATTATTCATTTAATGTCGTTAATATTCAGAATTCCATTTTTTGTGTTATGGCTGTATGGGCTTTTGTAGTTTTATTGTTAAATTTTATGGTCGTGCAGGCTTTTGTAATTTTATTGTTATATTTTATGGTGGGCTTTACATTACGCATTATCGCATACATGAGGTTAGATTTAAGTTTTACCATGTTTTATTTAATTCATGAATGCATACATGAGGTTAGATGGAGTTTGCATTTTTTCATACATGAATGCCCTTCTAACTCATTCATTTGGTTTATTTATAGATGCCTATATGAAAATTTTGGAAGGAGTTTTGAAGTTAATAGATTAGTAAATCCCCTCTCCATTCGGGATGCATTTTCTAAAAACATAGGACGTCTATTTATAATGGAAACTCTACAAAACGCATCAAACAAACAAATATTTGTTATTCCAATCAATACCGGGTAAGTTTGATATATATGTAAAAGTTTTTGAACATAATACATGTGTGTATGTATAGTATTCATAATCTCTAATAATTCTACATAATATAGGTATAATTAGGTTTTGTTTGTGATCGATTTTATTTCGAAAAATGTGTTTTGAATTTATTCTTTACACGGGGAACCAAGATTGACCTTAAGCTCTATATAAAGACGTAAGTAGTGTCCTAAATAAATTCTTATAATAAAATAATTGATTTCATATTACATAATTGTAATATAAATATGTCATTATGTTTTTTTTTTGAAATGTAATTAGATCATTTTTTACAATCAAAGGAAAAAATATCACTAATAATTTGGGAGAATGTAAAGGTATTTGTTCGATAAATTAAATTTAATATTTAGGTATTCACATTTGACACGAGTAATACACTAACTCCTTTATTTTCAGGCCCTAAACAACGAGGAGAAATTGTGTGTGATTTTTTGTATTGAAGTTCTTGCGAGACTTATTGGAAAATTCATCAAAGTCTATAAAATGAAGGTCACATTTTTCTAAAAAAAATTACATTATTTTTTATTTAGATGTGATATAAGCTAAATGTAATTTTATTTGTCTTGTTTCGATGAAGGAGTTGGCTGGAAAGTTGTCATATCAAATTCATGAGATCAATGAAATTTAACATGAGTTCAGTGAATTTATTCAGCCTTATATTATATAATTTGGAGCACTTTGTCGACACAATTTCGCAAAATCCAAAGGAAGACCCACGTATTTATCCGTGATTTTTGGATTCACATTTTTTTTGGAGACTTTTATAAATGATGTACGTAGTGGGTGTATCTAGCTATGATACATGTAATAGGTCATTATTTTTTGTGGATAATTAATGTAGATGGTGGGTATATTTATTTATGTCCCAATATTTTTTTATATGGACCAGTGGCTTGGTTTGGTGAATTTTAGGTGTACTTGACTTCAAATACAGAAAAAAATCAAGACTCTTTTTATGTTATTGTAAATTTTTATTTGTGTTTATATTTATTTGTCAATTATGACATTATTATTGGTTATTATTTTTTTTATCATGTCTAATTTATGACCGTTTATATTAAACTCTCATGTGATGAAATTTTTTATATGACCTTTTTAAAATTTTGAAAACTGTTTATCATGACGCTTTTTAAATCAAATATGACATCTTATAAAGTATATTATGACCTTTTTTTTTATAGAAGATATGACAATTTTGAAAAAAAAAGTCATATATAATCGTTACCTAATATGACTCTTTTTATGAGTATCAATTATGACACCCAAACTTATGACGCTTTTTATTAAAAAATATAGCGTCATAAAATGCGTTTTATGACACTTAAAAAAGTCATAAAAAAGCTTTTTTTTTCTTGTAGTGGAGTGTATCCTTTGAGAACTATCAAGTTGGAAGTTCTTATTGGCACATGTCCAGTGAGCCGAGCTGAAAAGATTTGTTTCTTCATCATAGACGTGAACGTCCAATAATTTTACAACATGATTCTTGGTAGGTTCGGCTTGAAGAAGTTTGAAGCGATGCCATCTACTATCCAACGGTGCTTAAAATTCTCCACACACTATGGGGTTGGCTTAGTCACGGGAAACCAAATTAAAGCTAGGGAATGCTATTATACTTCAATCGATCAATAAAAGTAAAGAAACTTACCACTACCTACCATATTGAGAGCCTAGATCCCCATGAAGAGGCTGATTTAGTTAAAGGATAAGTTATGGAAGCTACAAAAATGGTTATCCTGGAACTAGACCTCAAACATAAGTGAATAAAATTCCTTAAAGAGAAGAAAAGTGTGTTCGCATGGAGTCATGAAGATATTCTAGGAATTGACCCATATTTCATATGCCACGAATTGAATGTTGTCAAGGACGCTACGCCGATCAAGAAGAAGTGACGTGTGTTTAGTCCTGAGAAGAACATGGTTATCCAAGAAGAGATGGACAAATTGCAGAATGCAGAGTTCATTGAAGATGTCAAACACGCTGATTGGTTTGCCAACGTGGTGGTTGTAAAAAAGAAGAATGATAATTGGCACATGTGTTTTGATTTTATGAATCTCAATAACGAAGTATCATTTCCCATTGCCCATAATTGAACAACTGGTTGGCGCCACAGTCAGGCATGAGTTGCTCAGTTTCATGGATGCCTATTAAGGGTATAATCAAATCAAGATGAAGCCAGAGGACAAGGAGAAAACCTCATTCATCACCAGTCGAGGTACATACTGCTACAACGTTATGTCCTTTGGGCTAAAAAAGCTGGAGAAACATACCAAAGGTTGGTGAATAAGGATTTTGAAGAACAAATTGGCAAAAATATGGAGGTATATGTGGATGACATGCTCACCAAAAGCAAGAATAGCCGACCATATTATGGACTTGGGACAAACATTTGATTAGTTGTAAAAGCACCAGATGAAGCTTACTCCTACCAAATGTGTGTTCGACATACAAGAAGGAATGTTTTGGGGGTTCATAGTGAATCAAAGAGGAATTGAAGTGAATCTGGACAAGATCAAAGCGTTGATTGACATGCACTCTCCCATATGTAGAAGGATGTGCTGAAACTAATTCGAAGAGTAGTTTCCCTTAACAAGTTTGTTTCTAGAGCTACTGACAAATGCTTACCCTTCTTCAAGGTGCTGAGGAAGACTTTTGAGGGGAACGAATAATGTGAAAATGATTTCCTGGAGCTAAAGAAGTATTTAAGATCTCCACCATTGCTTTCTCAACCACTCATGGGGGGGGGGGGGGGGGGGGGGAAATTATACTTATACCTGGAAATATTCGAGTCGGTAGTTAGCTTGACACTCATTCAAATGGAAAATAAAGTAAAAAACTATTGCACTACACTAGCAAGGCCTTCTAAGGAGAAGAAATTCGGTACCATGCCTAGTAAATCTCACTTTGGTCCTCATTGAAGCTTAGTGAAGAATGAAATTATATTTCTAAGCACACACTATTGTGGTTTACACAAACCTATCAGTACGCCAAGCCATTCACAAACCAGAGAAGTCAGGAAGACTAATGGCTTGGACTATGGAACATGGAGAATATGGTAAACACTACGAACCCAGGACAACACTAAACGGTCAAATGGTGGTAGACTTCATAGTTGGGTTCACTTATAACGAAAAGGACACCGACCACGATTTGACTACGGATAAATTAACTGAGTAGACTTCTACGAAAAAGAGCTCAGAGGAAAACCATACCGAGCAGAATTCTCTGAAAGATGTCTCTAAAATAGATAAACTAAAAACATCCACTGCACGAGAAGTAGCTGATCTATACTTGGAGCGTAGGTAAAAAGTGTTCAAGCAAGGATCCTTGAGCGAAGGAAACTTTGACAAATAATTTCTTATATAGAAGATGTACGTAGATGGATCTCCATTTGGTACTGGTAGTGGTGCTGGGTTGATAATTAATACTCTTGATGATGTAGATGTGGAATATACGCTCCGTTTTTAATTCCAAGCCTCCAACAACGAAGTAGAGTATGAATCATTGATCGCAGACTTCGAACTAGCTCTATCACTAAGTGCCGAGTCGATTATAGCTCACAGTGATTCCTAATTGATTGTCAATCAAGTGCTGGGGATATATGGAGTCAAAGGATAATTAATGATGAGATACCTAATTGAAGTTCAAAGTACCCTCTCCAAATTCATAGTAGTCAAAACGATCAAAATTCCTAGGATCAAGAATTCTCGAGCAAATGCACTTACTCAGCTAGCCTCAGCGACCAGAACTGAATTAAAGAGGACCATTCCTATGGAGATTCTAACAAGAAAAAGTATTGATGAAGAAACTGTCTGTCTGATTGTAGTATATTTGAGACCCCTTGGGGATGGATCCCATCAAGGGATATATTAAAAAAGGCATTCCACCAAAAGACCCAAAAGAAGCTAGGAAGTTGAGATATAAAGCAACTAGCTATGTCTTGGAGCGAAGTGTTTTATACAAAAGGGGATTCACTATCTCATTGCTCAGATGTGTTCATCCTTTGGAGTTACAACATATAATTAAAGAGGTACACAAAGGGTCATGCAAAGCTCATTCGGCAGGCCGATCATTGGTAGGACGAGTGGCCCTACATGGATATTACTAGCCAACCATGAAGGCAGATTGTGCTTCATATGCTAGGTAATTCGACAAATGCCAGAAGTTCACCACCATACATAGGAGACCAGGGGTTGCGCTAACACCAATCACATCTCCATGGACTTTTTCCATGTGGGGTATTGATTTGGTTGACCTTTTATCGAAGACAAGAGGAAGGTTTAAGTATTTAGTCATTATTATATACTACTTCACCAAGTGGGTGGATGATGAACCACTATTTGAAATGCCCTATGAGATAGTCTTCCAGTTTATATGGAAGAACATCATATGTCACTATGGTATTCTATATGCCTTTATTATAGATCATGGGATTCAATTTGACAATTGAGAATTTGAGGATTACTGCATCCAGTCCAAAATTCAGAAATTGCACTCTGCACGTGGGCATCCTCGATGCAATGTCCAAACAGATATAACCAAAAAAACACTGCTTGGTGGCTTGAACAAGAGGATATATGAGACCAAATAAAACTAGATCAACGAACTACACAGTATGCTTTGGCCCTATAAAACTTTGTCGAGGGAAGCTGCTGATTAAACTTCTTACAAATAGGAATTTGGAATAAAATTAATGGTTCCTACAAAGATTGTCTTACCTAGTCACAGAGTGCTCAACTTTAACTCTCCCAAAAGTGATCTCATGAGAAGACTAGATTTAGCCTTGGTAGAAGAAGTGAGAGAAAATGCAACACTTCGCGTGGCTGCCTACCCACAATGCATTGCCAAGTTCTACAACAGAAGGGTGAAGTCGAGCAACTTAAAAAAGGGATATTATGTTCTGAAAAAAGTGATCCGGAAAGGAAATAACTTAGAAGATAACTGGCATGGTCCCTACTGCATTTTTGTGGTCATCCGACTAGGTAATTACCACCTAGGAACCCTAGAAGGAGAACAATTCAAGAACCCCTAGAACGCCGACCACTTGAGAAAGTATTACCCGTAACTATAAGTTTAAGCTTTTAACAAATGTGTAGCAACTTTCTTCAGTATTAATGAGAATGTATTGGTTTAACATCATTCGATTTCCATTTTTATTTTTTTTTGGGAGTGGGAGATGTATCGAATCCTAAACAAATAGTTCAATCCCAAACAACTAATTCAATTCAAAGCAAGAACAATCTTCAAACTTCATGTATGACTTCTTCTTTGGCAAGCCATGAACAAGAAATTTCTAATCCTAAAACTTCCTGTATGATTTCTTAACGTTAAGAACAAGAAGTTTTATCAGACCAAATTAAGGAAAAATCTTGTAACATTTGGTCACCAATGGTAATTAACACAAACACTTAGTAAAAAATGACAAGATCCACCTGGACGACTATAAATGTGTTAAATGAACCTAAGTCTGGACAACTTAGGTTTGTCGAAATAAGTAACTGGTCAAGCAGATTAGTCGGCCAATGGCCGACAGCATAATCACAACATTAAGCTATTGGTAGGCCACAACCATACAAAGATATATTAGCAACAATTCAAATTTTATTCAACTAACAATGAAGTATGACATTATTACAAGTTCTTATTCAAAATTCAAACACAAAAACAAACACATGAGCTTTTCATTCTACTAAATGTTTCCCCAAGGCTTTCTGATAATACGTAAATATTGCGTATTTCATCCGTCGAACCTATGCATTTTAGCCCCCTCGGGTGCCTTAATCTCTACATTTAAGCCCGTTAACAAGACAACCTCAGTTTATATTATTAACATGCTATATGAGGTATAATTGGGCTTTTGTAGGTATTTAGGTACTAAGAATGAAGTCCAGACGCATTCCGCTCAAGTTCCATATGCAATCGCACGTTCAAGGGAAATTTGGCCAATACACAGTTCGGGCACTTGGCCTGACATCTCACAGAAGTTTTAGCCCTCCTCGCAAGCTTCGCGTGGCCGTTAACAAGACAATGAAGAAAGAGCTTCTCATGTTTGAAGAGAGTAGGTGTTTGCTTGAGTCTATGATCTTAGAATTGGAAGAAAAATTGAGACACTCTAGTAAGGTCAATTATATTTGGAATGTAGTTCCGCTAAATTAGACAAAATATTATGAACCGTCCAAGTAAAAAATGACCCTTGTAATTTAGGCTTCGATTCTTATAATGCTTCCGCTAATAAAGCTAAAACCACCATTTTGAGAGAATCACCTAGGAACATTTTTAAAGGTCAACCCTTAGGTACTACTTTTCTCTGAGTCTTTACTTGCTCACATTGTGGTCGAAAAGGACATCTTAGGAAATTTTGTTTTGAACTCAAAAAGGATCCTAGGAAATCAAAGGGTAGGGTCACCACGGTTCCCAAATCTCGAGAGCATCACGTTTCACTAGTTTGGATTAGGAAATACGATTTGGCGGCTTTACAAGATAGGATTTGTTATTCTCATTTGCTATCACGTGAAACCTCCCATGCTAAATCAAAAGGTTAAATGTGTTAGTTTTGTTTACATACTCTAGTGTTTTTGTGCTTCATGATATATCTATACTAGTTGTATGTATGTATAACAGCAACTTTAGCGGCGTTCATAGTACCCTGAACTGGTACTGGCAGAGGCTCGGGTTGGGCACCCCTGGGAACTCGCTGTGTACGTCGAGGAGGCATCTGAAATGAGAGAGAAGCTTTATGAGTCTACAGTTATTATCATAAAATGGATGAAGACGTAAAATGCGCAATTAAAGAATACGACAGTCCTAAAATATAGGTCTCTATATCAAAGAACGCTATGCGAAAAGCATAACAAGCCGTACATATCCTAAGGACTCTAGAACCTGATGCTCTGATACCACCTGTGACACCTCGTCTAATTAAATACCGTATAGATTCTCCTTTATTAAATTAATACAGAATATCAAGTTGGCTCAGTCTAAGCATCATTGTCGAAAAATATTTAATTAGTTACTAGCCACCTAATATTTAAAAAGTGAGATGCCAAATTTGATTAATTAAATTAACTTACAACTAAGTAATGAATTACGAACCATTCAACATTCACACAAACAATTTCTTAAGAATAATTAGTAGAAAGAATTAACAGAGTCTCGAGTAACACTCCAAATATAGTCTCAATGCCAAATAATCCCAATACAAGAATCTGAATAAATAAATCCAACATCTGAAATAAATGAAAGTCCGAAACTGTCATCTTTGAATAAGAATGGGAAACATGCCCTAACTGATATGAATAACTCCAAAGGAAGCAAAGATAGATGTGGAGACATCTAATACCGAGATTATGTAACTTCCACAGTAGCTACAGCACGTCAACATAATGGAACTCCTATGCTTGGCGTCCCTGTGGCTGGGCACCTGAAAGGTTTTTACAAAAACAAAATAGATTTGGAAGAAAATGGGTTAGAGCCCGATGTGAAAATAGTTTAAAACAACAAGTGTTCAAATTGCATTAAACAGTAAATATTATATACATGTTAGTCACGTGCTCTCACTTGAGATTCTCACCCCTCAACTATTGTGCACGCCTAATGCATACTTACTACCCATCCTAGCTACACTACCCACATATCTTATCGGTACCAAATATTTGTCTATAGGGATTACTATATTAAGCCACCTATATCACCCAAATACCATGGAATTTCATTACCATTATTTATTAATCAATTCTAAGTAATTTAATACTCATTCTGAATTTCCACATGTTTACATTATTCTATAAGTCTCATCCTAACTCACCTATCAAGAAATAGAGCAGAACAATCTCAAGTGTATATTTATATCACTCTCATTACATATTTACACATATGGCATCTCTAGACTGAGCTGCGGTGCATGCATACTCTGCTATCGAATCCCGGTACATCACGTATGTAAGGATCACGAGTATCGTATCACTCGGGAACCGTATCAATATAAATCACACATATTGGAGGCGAACATAGTTCACATACCTATGGGTCACGCACATACTTACACTCCCATAGTCAGCTGACTTATCAACTCACAAATAAGTCTTCACACTCCTATGTTCTTGAGGTACCAAATCTAAATCCCCCTGAAGGCACACAAGACAAGATTGTCCTCTTCCTACAACCTCCCATGATAGCAAGTATGGTAGGTATGTCATATACTTAATAATCCATATACTACGTAATCAACAAACCTACGTAATCATCATTTCAATATAGGTATACTCTTGTCCTATATTACAAGTCTCATACGTAGTATAGTTTCATCCCGATTATTCTGCATAATATGTTTAGCGCAACAACTCTCGTCGTATAATTCTGAGTACTTAAACCAATCCCAAAAGGTTACTTAGTCTCCCACTAGTCTCTAAGGTTATTTCTGTAATTTAAAGTCCCTCTACTACTGTTCCTAACCTTAAGTTAATGTTTATCCGAATTAAATTCAAGTTCCCATAATTTCCAATCGTAACTCACTCGTCGAACACTTGTAAGTTTATCATTTAATCCCAAACCAAACTAATATTTCTCGGGCCTCAAATACACCCCTACTGACCTTCCCTAATTCCCAATATGTTCAAATAGTCCACCCCAATAATTCTTAAAAGTTCGGATTGGTTAAACGTTAAAAGGAAATTTTATCACAAATATAGGGGGAGTAGATCGATCGACTCAAGAATATCGATTGACCGAACCAGTCGATCAATCGACCAATTACAACCCAAAATTTTAGCATTTTTGGCCATTGTTTTGTCTCCAAAATTCATTACATGATCCCATTCTCCAAAGTAAACATACTTGATGTCATAACAATCTAAACATATGATTTCTAACATTCCAAAATCATTAAATCATTACGAAAATTGTATACAAATTTAATTGTTCATCAAGTTTTCATGTTTAAGCCCTAGGATAACTTCTCAAAATTCAAGATAGCCAATTACTCAGATTTGATCCATGGTTTATATCATTTTGGATTTGATTCAATTCTCTAATCTTTCCAGAATTTATCTACATGCAAAACCTACCCATATTCAAGATTGAATTCTCCCAATTCATGAAATTATCAATAATTCATTTTTCGCCTCCAATTCTAACTATGATGGATAATATATTTGCTGAATCATAACAAGTTAAATCACTTGCCTCAAATAGAAGTTTTGAGCCTTTGGAGAAGATTAAAGGGTTGTGATATTCTCTTTCCAGTCACAAATCCGACGGAGGCAGTGGTGCAAGATGGTTGTTTGGCCCTAGTAATCTTTGGGAACCCTTCCTTCCTCTCTACTTCTCTCTCTCAAGTTTGTAGCAGCCAATACTCTAATGATCCTAAGGGTTGGCTGATATATTTAACCTAAATTTCGTAGGTCACTATTCATCAAATAGTTAAATGACTAAACTACCCTCCCGGGATGCCGGCCCAGGACCCAAACTAGACCCGCAGGTAGTCTTTTCTGACTATCTCAATACTTTCGGACACGTTGGCGCACTCAAAATGACCATAAGGATGACATAAAAATAAAATACTTTATAATCTATTAAATTGGTCCCAACACGACTGGCAGACGCGTCCCAACTTAATTTCCAAAACAGTCGTATATTCCACTCGTGACGATTTTCCATAAGTTCATAATTATATATTACTATACTCGCTCAGTAATATTCAACATAATTATCCTAATCAAATACTAACTCTCGTCTCGCTAGTATTTAAATCCATATTAATTACCAATTAATTTTCCATTTTTAATTCAATTAATCCTTTAATTAAAATTAGTAAAAATATAAGTTATTACAACAAGGTCTCTGTTGGAAACAGCTGTCTTCGACAGCTGTTATAATGAGTTGCAAAACCTTAGAAATGGTTTTCTCCGTGTCCCACATCGGAGAGCTCAACAAATTGAGTTGGGTATATTTACAAATTATTTGGAACAAATGGGCAAGCCCTTTGGGCATTAGATGTTTTGTGTGTATGGGTGGGGGACTTATTGGGCCAAGTCACACGCGCGCGCGCGCTGCCGCCGCCGTCCATCCGGCCCGGCCCGTGCCCGTGCCCGTTTCCGGGTCCAGGGTCTTGGGCTTGGGCTTGGGCTCATTAAGAAATAATTTTTTGGAAATATAAATTAACGGTTTTGGGCTTTAAAAATTAATTTTTAAGGGTAATTAATTCCGAAAAAATGTGGGCCTTTTATTGTTGAATTTTTTCACCCACGTTTCCAGTTTTCTCTCCACGTTTTTGCCCACTAACGGTAATTTCTTTTTTGCATAAAAGGAGGTTGACATCTCCATTTTTAACACAGTTCCAACACAATTTTTTTTTACAATTCATCTTCCCCCATTAATACAGTTCTGAATTTTTTTTTCCCAGAATAATTAATCTCGTTTTACAAATTAATTATATTGTTAGAATCGAGCAATTATATAGAATGGGTGTACACAGACCGAGTTGATTTTTGTGCTTTATCGATCCGTATTTTCTGATTTTGGAGGCTGTTTTATCCTGGGGGTGGCGGGGCTTCGAGACTGTCAGCACACTTTGGGCAGAGTCACGAAACACCTTAAAGAGAGCGACATTGTCCGCGACTCAGTCGTGTTCTACACTGTACCTGCTTCCGGGATTTCTTATATTTTTCTGTCCCAGATTTATTTGCTCCAAAAATTGGATAATTTCGTTCCTAACTTTTAATTCTGCATTTAATTATTTACTGCTGCTTCAACAATTTTAAGGTGTTCTGAAATTCTGCCATGGACGAAATTAACTCAAGCAACCTTAATAAGCCTTTCAAATATGAAGGTACCCATTTTAAACGTTGGAGCAAAAAATTGCTATTTTATTTAACTACGAAAAAAGTCGCATCGTGTGTTCAATTTGACAAACTCGTAGTAAATAATCCACCTACTGTTGGGGAAAGCAAACCAATTAGAAATTGAGAGGAAAATGATTTTCTGTGCAAGAACTATAGTTTGAATGCTTTAAGTGACGAACTTTATGACTATTATACCAATTATAAAACTACGAAAGATGTTTGGGACGTACTTTTTAAAAAATATGACAAGGAGGAAGCGGGTGCTAAAAAATATGTCGTCAGCCGTTATTTGAAATTTCAAATGACGGATGACAAATCTGTTGTTGCTCAAACCCATGATTTGCAAATGATTGCCCATGAAATTATTTCCGAGGACATGGCTTTAGATGAGCAATTTCAGGTGGCTGTAATTATTGATAAATTGCCTTCACTGTTAAAAGAGTTTAAAATATTTTGAGGCATAAGTCTAAAGAATTTTCACTAGAGTCACTTATTACTAAATTGAGAATTGAGGAGGAATCCCGAAAACAGGACTATAAAGATGAAATTCTTGTTGTGTCTAACAACAAAAATCAGAAAAAGAACCACACTCCAGTTGTTTTAAAGGCAAACGGAAAAATATGAAAAATCAGAAAAAGAGCCACAACCAGAATTTTAAAAATCAGACTCAGACTCAGAATAAGTATAAGAACCCTGGAAATGGACAGTCTAGCAACTCGGGACAGTTTTTCTGTTTCAAGTGTGGCAAGCCTGGCCATATGGCTCGCAAATGTCGCAATGTGCCACAAGCACAAGCGAATTTGACCGAAGAGGACCTATGTGCTATGATTTCAGAAATCAACATGGTTAGCGGTGCCGAAGGGTGGTGGTTGGATACTGGCGCTTCCCGCCATATCTGTTAGGATCGTAGTCTGTTTAAGACTTATTCTGAGACTGCAGATAAGAAGGTGTTGTTGGGTGATTCTCACTCCACTGAGGTTGCTGGTACTGGAAATGTGAAATTGAAGTTCACTTCGGGAAAGACTATTATCCTCAAAGAAGTTCTTCACACTCTCGAGATAAGGAAAAATTTTCTTTCGGGTTATCTTCTCAACAAAGTTGGCTTTACTCAAACTATTGGTGCTGATTTATTTACTTTGACCAAAAATAAAATTTTCTAGGCAAGGGTTATGCCACTGATGGGATGTTTAAGTTGAATGTTGATGCAATGAATAAAATTTCTCCTTATGCTTATATTGCTTGTTCATTTAATATTTGGCATGCTAGGCTTTGTCATGTTAATAAACGACTTGTTAAAAATATGAGCACTTTAGGATTAATTCCAAAATTGTCATTAAATGATTTTGAAAAATGTGAATGGTGTAGTTAAGCAAAAATCACTAAGACACCACATAAATCTGTTTTTAGAGAATCTGAACCACTTGATTTAATTCATTCGGATATTTGTGAATTGGATGGTGTCACAACTAGAAATGGCAAACGTTATTTTATAACTTTTATTGATGATTGTTCCTATTATTCATTTGTGTATTTAATGAAAAATAAAAGTGAAGCGTTTGGCATGTTTAAAATTTTCCTATATGAAATTGAAAATCAATTTAATCGGAAAATAAAAAGGTTACGTAATGATAGAGGCACCGAATATGATTCTGGACCATTTATTGAATTTTATAAAACTCGCGGTATTATTTAACGAAAAAACTGCCCCTTATTCGCCCGAAATGAACGGTAAAGCCAAAAGAAAAAATAGGACATTAACTGAATTAGTTGTGGCTATTTTATTAAATTCAGGGGCTGCCTCACATTGGTGGGGTGAAATTATTTTGACTGTATGTCACGTGCTTAATAGAATTCCTAAGACTAAAATGAAAATATCTCCTTATGAAATTTGAAAAAATATTAAGCCCAACGTGTCATACTTTAGAACGTGGGGGTGCTTAGCCTATGTACGTATACCCGACCCTAAAAGGTCTAAATTGGCTAGTAGAGCATATGAGTGCGTTTTTATAGGCTATGCTATTAATAGCAAAGCATACCGATTTTATGACTTGAAAAATCAAGTAATTATTGAATCAAATGACACGCCGATTTTTATGAAGATAAATTTCCTTTTAAATTGAGAAATAGTGGGGGCGAATCATCCACTAATATTTCTTTAAATATAAATAAAGAAAATAATGAATCCATTTTATAAATTCGAAAAAGTAAAAGGGCTCGTCTGGAAAAAGATTTTGGTCACGACTTTTATGCTTACACTTTAGAGGAAGATCCTAACATTATTCAAGAAGCTTTATATTCTTTAGATGCCGATTTATGGCAAGAGGCTATTAATGATGAAATGAATTCTTTGGAAACAAATAAAACTTGGCATTTAGTGGAACTTCCTCCTGGATGTAAAACAATTGGGTGTAAATGGATTCTTAAAAGGAAATTAAAACCTGATGGCACTGTTGAAAAATATAAGGCACGTCTTGTTGCTAAAGGTTTCAGACAAAGAGAAAATGTAGACTTTTTTGATACATTTTCACCCGTGGCTAGAATAACGTCTATACGTGTACTATTTGCTATAGCTGCCTTAAATGATTTAATTGTATACCAAATGGATGTTAAAACTGCATTTTTAAATGGAGAATTAGAAGAAGAGATTTATATGGATCAACCTGAAGGTTTAATTGTACACGGTCAAGAAAATAAAGTATGTAAATTAGATAAATCTCTTTATAGACTCAAACAGGCACCTAAACAATGGCATGATAAATTTGATAGCCTAGTCATCTCCAATGGGTTTAAAATAAATGAAACTGACAAATGCATTTATTATAAATATGTTGAGAACATTTGCACTATCATATGTCTTTATGTTGATGACTTGCTTATATTTGGTTCTAATATTCATGCCGTAGAAAATGTTAAATCATTATTGTGTGCCAACTTTGATATGAAGGATTTGGGTGAAGCTAGTGTAATATTAGGAATTAATATTACTAGGTCAGAAAAGGGACTTTCTTTGGATCAATCTCATTACATTGAGAAAGTTCTAAAGAAATATAATTACTTTGACTGTAAACCTGCTAGTACTCCATTTGACCCTAGTGTAAAGTTATTTAAGAACACTGGCGACAGTGTAAATCAAAATGCTTATGCAAGCATTATAGGTAGCTTACGTTATGCTACAGATTGCACTAGACCTGACATAGCTTATGCTGTGGGAGTACTATGTAGATTTAGTAGACCTAGTATAGAGCATTGGCATGCTATTGAGAGGGTCATGCGGTACCTTAAAAGGACGATGAACCTCGGATTACACTATAATAAGCATCCCGCTGTCCTTGAAGGATTTAGTGATGCTGATTGGAACACCCTATCTGATGATTCTAAGGCTACTAGTGGATATATATTTAGCATTGCCGGTGGAGCAGTTTCTTGGAAATCTAAGACACAAACTATTTTGGCTCAATCCACTATGGAGTCTGAGATGATAGCGCTAGCTACTGCTAGTGAAGAGGCAGGTTGGTTAAGAAACCTCTTGTCAGATATCCCATTATGGGAAAGACCGATACTAGCCATTTTGATTCATTGTGATAGTACCGCGGCTATTGCAAAAGTTGAGAACCGTTATTATAACAGTAAGAAACGACAAATACGTCGTAAGCATAGTACCATTAGAGAATTTATCTCTACGGGTGCTGTGAGGGTGGATCATATACGGTCTAAACAGAACTTAGCTGATCCTTTGACGAAAGGACTAGCTAGGGAGAAGGTGTGGAACACCTCGAAAGGGATGGGACTAAAGCCCTTGGATAAATGAGTCATTTGTGATGGTAACTCAACATATAGACTGGAGATCCCAAGAAATATGTTCAAAGGGTAATAATAAATCACAAGTGATATGGGTTGAATCATGCGAGTATTAATTAATATATAACGGGGTTTTACTCCGAGTCCATCCCTATGGAGCATGATATCCTGAAGCGAGTTGAGGATGAGTCATTATAACTTTTAATGATATCTATAGCTCTATTTTGAGTGGGGTACTGAGCTACAGGAGTATTCTTGATAGACTCACCTATGTGAATGTGAAAGTGTGGCCGCTTCCTATGGATATTTTGGGCAAATTCCTAAAGCATTCACTATACTGGGATAGAAGCACATGGCCGTAACGTGCTAGCTATTAGAATTACATCCAAGTAGGGTTGTGTGTGGGATATTGTTAGAGATAGAGTTCAAAGCTACGGTTACTCTAGTATATTCTGAATCATCTTTACTACGAAAAAGTTCAAGTCGAAAGACACCTTTACTTATGCACAATTCTATGAATTATTGCTCGATAATTTTCGAGTTTTGCAAGTGGGGGATTGTTGGAAACAGTTGTCTTCGACAGCCATTATAATGAGTTTCAAAACCTTAGAAATGGTTCTCTCCGTGTCCCACATCGGAGAGCTCAACAAATTGAGTTGGGTATATTTACAAATTATTTGGAACAAATGGGCAAGCCCTTTGGGCATTAGATGTTTTGTGTGTATGGGTGGGGGACTTATTGGGCCAAGTCAAACACGCACGTGCGCGCCGCCTTCCGGCCTGCCCGTGTCCCGTGTCTTGGGCTTGGGCTCATTAAGAAATACTTTTTTGGACAAATAAATTAAAGGTTTTGGGCTGTAAAAATTAATTTTTAACGGTAATTAATTCCGAAAAAATGTGGGCCTTTTACTGTTGAATTTTTCCACCCACGTTTCTAGTTTTCTCTCCACGTTTTTGCCCACTAACGGTAATTTCTTTTTTGCATAAAAGGAGGTTGACACCTCCATTTTTTAACACAGTTCCAACACAATTTTTTTTTACAGTTCATCTTCCCCCATTAATACAGTTCCGATTTTTTTTTCCAGAATAATTAATCTCATTTTACATATTAATTATATTGTTAGAATCAAGCAATTATACAGAATGGGTGTACACAAACCAGGTTGATTTTTGTGCTTTATCGATCCGTATTTTTTGATTTTGGAGGCTGTTTTATCCTGGGGGTGGAGGGGCTTCGAGACTGTCATCACACTTTGGACAGAGCCACGAAACACCTTAAAGAGAGCGACATTGTCCGCGACTCAGCCATGTTCTGCACTGTACCTGCTTCCGGGATTTCTTATATTTTTCTATCCCAGATTTATTTGCTCCAAAAATTGGGTAATTTCGTTCCTAATTATTAATTCTGCATTTAATTATTTACCGCTGCTTCAACAGTCTCCTTCCCGGAAACCACGGTCCATGACTTTACTATTGAATGATCATGCTATTCGTTAATGGTATCTATGTATATGGTACAGAGCCTTTAATCTCTTTTTATCCAAGAGAGACAATTCATCCAAGTGACTCTGATACCATTCTTCTTCGTTAACTTTACTCTCGAGCTGTATGCGGAGGGAAGGTATTTCCTGCTCAACAGGTATGACTACTTCAATGTCGTATACTAGAGAATAAGTGGTAGCCCCAGTAGGTTTTCTGATTAAATTTTGGTAGACCCAGAGGGCATAAGGGATCCAGTTTGCCCAATCTCTGTAACTTTTAATCATCTAACTGATT
The DNA here is from genome assembly GCA_949130495.1 of Sambucus nigra. Lineage (NCBI taxonomy): Eukaryota > Viridiplantae > Streptophyta > Magnoliopsida > Dipsacales > Adoxaceae > Sambucus > Sambucus nigra. The sequence continues at coordinate 93,268,989 of OX422216.1, read as the reverse complement.
ATGGTCTTGAGGCTTTTATTGGCAGCTTAGATAAACCATTGGTTTGGGGTAAGTAGGGAGAATATTTGGGTCTCTGAATCCCATACTCATCAACTAGTTATGTAACTCCAGCTTCGAAGTGGAGCTCATTATCTGACACTAACTCGTGTGGAACTCCGTATCGATAGATAATGATCTTTATAATAAACTTGGAAACTTTCTTGTCATTCAACATCGCATATAAGTTAACTTTAACCCATTTGGTGAAGTAATCAATGGCGACTAGGATGAATTCATGACCGTTTGAAGCTTTGGGAGTAACTTTCCCTATGATGTCAATGCCTTAGGTGGAAAAGGGCCAAGGAGAGGTCATGTTATACATATCTTGGGGAGTCAAGTGTTGGAGATTGGCGAATTATTAGCATTTGAGGCATCTTCGAACGTAGGCAGTGCAATCTTGAACCATAGTGGTCTAATATTACCCTTGACATATGATCTTTTTGGCAAGCATGTGACCATTCATGTGGGGCTCGCATTCCCCACTATGGATCTTTTGTATTATTTCGTCAACATCAACCCCTGCAATGAAGTGCAAAAGGGTTCCATCGAAGTTTCTCTTGAACAATGCTTTATCGCGGATGATGTACTAGGTAACTAGTTTGCAAAGGGTTACACGGTCTTTCTTATTGGCATCTTGGGGATCACTATCATGTTTAAGGAGGCACCAAATGTCATAGTACCATAACCCGACCATATCAAAATCTCCCTCAGGAATGAGTTCAATTTGGTAGAAATGGGTGCGCTTAGCTTATTTTTGAACCAAGAAAGGGGCCATTGTTGTTTTCCCGGGCATGTCAACCAAGGAGGCCATGGTGGCTAGGGAATCAGCCAGGTTGTTCTCTGCATGAGGCAAGTAGTGGAAGGTGACATCATTAAACTAGGAGGCCCATTCTTCTAAGTGGGCATGTAAGGGTAGGAGCTTTTTGTCTTTGACTTTCTATTTTCTGAGGATTTGGTCGACAATAAGGGCAGAGTCTCCATAGACGTGTAGTACCATATTCCTTTTTAGAGGGCGCTTTTGAGGCCTACCACACATTCCTTATACTCGGTCATATTATTAGTGCATGGAAAATCTAGCTTAATGGAAATTGAGGTATGAGAGTCATCAGGGGAGATTAGGAGTATCCAAATGTCGTATCTTTTCTTATTGGTAGACCCATTAAAGATCATCTGCCATTTGAGATCCTCTTGGAATGTGTAGAGAATATCTTCGTCTAGGAATTCAGAGACCCTAACATCGACTTTTTCGTGGGGTAATCAACAGGTAATCATAGACTGCACTCCCTTTTATAGCTTTCTGCGTAACATACATAATATTGAACTCGCCTAACAACATCAACCATCGGGCCATTCGGCTGGACAGAGCGAGCTTTTTTAGTAAGTACTTGATGGGATCCATATGGGACACAAGTTTAATGGGGAAGGCGAGCATGTAATGCCGTAACTTCTGCATGACCCAGACCAGGGCAACACATTATTTATCCAAAGTAGTGTAGTTGACTTCGTACTCGGCTAAATTTCATTTGGCATAGTAATTGGTTCTTTTCTTTTAGGATTGTTCAATGTATTGGTCTAGCAAAGACCCTACTGTAATATCTGTCATGATCAAGTGCATGAGTAGGGGGAGACATGGCTACGGAGGCATAAGAACTGGAGGCGGGTAAGGTATTGCTTGATTATGTTAAAGGATTCTTGGAAGGCCTCATTCCAGACTTTGGTAGAATCTATTCGGAGAAACTTAAAAATGGCTTTGCAGATAGAAGTTAGTTGGCTGATGAATCGACATATGTGATTTAAATTTCCTAGGAAACTTTGGACTTCCTCTCTGTTAGTGGCGATGTAATCTCAAGTATTGCTTTCACTTTAGCAGGGTCTTCTTCGATTCCCTTCTCACTGACCATGAATCCTAAGATTTTTCCCTTTGTGACGTAAAAAATACATTTTTATGGGTTCAACCTCATTTGGTATTGCCGTAGTCGCTTGAAAAACTTCTGAAGGGAGGGAATATGACCTTCTCGAGTCCTAGCTTTGATGATAATATCATCCACATAGACCTCGATCTCTTTGTGAATAAGGTTATGCAGGATGGTTGTGGCATCCATCTTGTAGGTATCCCCAACGTTCTTGAGTCCGAATGGCATGACAATCTAGCAGAAGGTTCCTCATGGTCAGGGTGCATCTTGATCTAATTATATCCGGAAAATCCATCAATAAATTACTTTTGGGCAAGGCTATCCGTGTTATCCATGATCATTACGATGTTGGGTAATGGGTAATTATACTTCGGGGATGCATTATTTAAATCTCGGTGGTTGACGCACATTTGGACTATCCCTCCTGACTTCGTCACTGGGGCGATGTTGGCGATCCATGTAAGATATTCAACTATGCAAATGAAACCTACGTTCATTTGCTTGACCATTTCTTCTTTTGACTTTGAGTGACAATTCGGTATGGAGATTTTTTAGCTTCTGTTTGACTGATTTGCATTTCGGGAATCTTAGGATCTCATGTTGAAATATTTTTGGGTCAATATCGAGCATGTCATCGTAGGACCACATAAAGATGTCCACGAATTCCTTTTGCAGTTCTTCGAATTGCACACAATCATGCTCATTAAGGGTGGACCCTATCCTAATCTTATATTGACGGCTACTAAAATCGATATTAATAATAATAATGTTATCTGCATTAATTTGAACGCGATTATGTTGTTTGTTATTCTCCTTATTAAGTCCAATTAAGAATTGTTCATTTGCAAAATCATCACCATCAAGAGTTTAATTAAAATCAAGACAATTAATGTAAGGCTCAATAAGATAATCAAAATCTTCATTTATTTCATTCTCGAGAAAAATAGCATTGAGAACCTCGTTAAAAGAGGTCTCAATTACATTGATATTGGAAAAGGGAACAACAACATCGGATGAAGAGATTTGGATAGGGTAGATAGCAGGGTCATATTGGGCAGGTTAGACATGCACGACATTCCTGTTGAGGAGAGGCGTGTCAACAATTTTGATTTGAATAGATGTCTTCAACAGCGCAGCAACTGAACGAATCGTGCAGAGACTTAGACCCAATGTCTGCAGGTTGAATGATTCCTCGAAATCACTTTCCTCAAAATTTTCGTTAACTGTCACGACTTTCTCTGTGAGAGGTTAAACTTCATGCTGGCAGTCCGCATCACGGGGGTTGTTATCTTAAAAGAATATTTCCAGCCCTAGTTTCATCTTTTTATTAAAGCTTTGGGAGTAGTGGAAAGAGAAATTATGGCCCGTTGAAACTGGTAGGACATGAAAAGCCCCTATAAGGTGATGTTGGTTTGGGTTTTCTTGAGCTGGTTAAGGACTTTAATTTCTTCGATGGTCATTTCTGGCATGGGAAGTTCTTCGGCAACTTCATTTTCCTTATTTATCTCGGTCACATGGGGAACCGGATCTTTTTAGTGTCTCCCTGATGGTTATGTTATTTACTAAGGTGGGGAAGAGCAGGAACCCCGTATCTTTATCTATTTCTAGCTGAATGTTTATCTTGTTGATTTTCCCCAACAAATTTTCGAAGGATATCATTTTGCATAGACTGTCTACTAGACTGGTATCTTCCTGAATGGACTCATCATCTGAGCTATCAAAGTCATCTCCCCATTCAGTGGAAACTATATTCCTTTTCCAAGATAAATCAATGCATTCAATAATCTCCACTGCTTCATCGTATAAATCTTCCCACTCAATGGGGGGGGGGGGGGGGGGGGGCAAGAGTAAAGTGACCAACCGTCCCTAAAACTTCAAAGCAGTGAGTAACTCATCAATACTACAAATTTTACTTATCTATCAAAACACATTGGCCATAATTTTCACTACGTCAACTAGGCTGAGTTCACCAATGGGTACCACCCAATCACCTGACTCCCGAGACCATTTTCGAGATTCTATAAATAAGCCACTGATTTTATGATAATTGAAGATCATCTTAGCGAGTAATTTCAGCCTGAACTCCAAGAGTTGGTTCAATACAACGGGTAACTCTATATCCTTCCCTTCATATCGGGTACAAACGATAATATAGACCCTTGTGAGGAGTGATATATCTTGGTCAGTGAAGCAAGTAAGGTGTAGGAGACAATATGGGTAAACTTTAAGCGATTTGGGTGAAATTACAGCTATAATAGGTGCTTTATTGGGTACAATATGAGTAGATGGATCAAATTGTAGGTCACTCTCTAGAAATATTGAATTTGCATAGGTTAGAAGTGGGTTATGAGTGGTGTTGGGATTATGATTGACTAGTGGGGCGATGATACCCCCGTTAATTAAACCTTGGATCACATTCTGAAGGTGAAAGCATCGGTCGATAGTATGGCCAATAGAGTGGTGGAAATCACAACGGGCACCGACTTTGAAATTTTTAGGGAGTGGATTTGGTACTGGATGAGGGTCCAAGGTTTTAATGAGGTTTCGGCTCAACATGGCTTGGTAGACTTTTGACAGGGGAGCATAGAGCTTAATATATTCTTTCTTGGTAGGGTTGGGGCGACTTTTCAATGACCGAGAGGTAGCAGTTTGGGAGAAGTTATTGATGGTTGAGACTGTAGTGCTGGCGACTTTCTCATATTTCTGGGGAGTGAATTGTTCGATCACTTTCTTCGACTCAAATTCGACTTTCACAACACCTTCCTCAATTTCTACACCAGCTTCCTGAAGGGCTCGGAGGTGTGGGTAGTACTGTCCACCCATGGATGCTTGAATATGCGTTAAAAAGTTCTTCACGATACTGACTTGTTCCTCCTCGGAGGGTATATTGCTCATGGTAGCAGCTTTCTCTCTCCATCTTCCTATGAAGCTACTAACGGTTTCCCCAAGGTTTTGCTTAAGAATCTCTAGATCTCGATGTGTAACCCCTAACTCCTCATTGTACTTGTACTATGACATGAATTCTCGAGCGACATCCTCCTAGCTACGAATTCTGGACTCTTTGAGGGACAAAATATAATAAAGGGCGCTTTCTTTCAAGTCCTGCTAGAACATCTGGGCCATTATCTCTTCATAGGCATCAAGGAGAGTTATGGCTCAATAATAGCTTTGAAGGTGAACAATTGGGGGTCCGCTTCCCCTAAACTTCTCGATGTCTGGTATCTTGAATTTATCTTGCATTCTGGCTTTAGGATAGGGAGACATATGGGTGTAGTATATGTAGTTTCTTGAAATCTTGACCTGGTAAAATTTCTTCGATAATAACTTGAGGTCTTCCTTGAACTTGTCCAGTTCCTCTTCCTTAAGATCTGTGGGTACTGACAGGTTGGCTTCTAGCTGGGTAAGGTTCGGGATAGGGAGTTGAGCTGGTGGCGACCCATTGGTAGGCGGGGTGCACAGAGCCTGCTGATACTCTTCTAGGATCCAAAATGGATCGGGAGCGGGTGGAGCCATGGGATAAGGAAAAAGAACCTTGGGTACTTAGGGAATCTGGGCCCGGTGACGCTGTATCTTATGGACCTCAATTTAAAGGTTGTCAATCTTGGCATTGAGTTGGGCCAAGATGATCATTAGATCGGGCTACACGTTCGGTACTTGATTGATGTTCTCCATGAAGAACTCATGAAGGTTGACCCCAAACTTTGACAAGGTAATAGAAGAACTAGCAGAGCTTCGGGGCAGTTTGACGAAAGACCTAAGCCAATAGGGAGCTAGGCCAAAGTCAGGTATGCGATAGACCTAAGAGGGAAAATAGTTCAAATTTATTTTTGAAAGAGGGAGGGAGAAAATTTTGTGTATTTTGAAAGGAGTAGAAAAATATTTTTCATATTTTCGAAAAAGAGGGAAAAAGGAGAGGAATCTTAGCATTATTATTATTAATGTTATTATTAGGTTCTCACTTGTATTAGGTTTGCCTAAATGCAGAAAAATGTCGGACAAGACCTGAGCTTGGGATAACAGGGTTTAAAAATATATGTAAAATACGATTGGACTTGTTTCCAGGCTCGTGGATGGGGGCCTGTTTTGAAAAAAAGGAGAAATCGAGCAAAAATTCGGACGGCATGCCAACCCCGAATTTTGGCAGAGTTTTGCATGGTAGCTTGTAAACTAAATATGAGTGTCCTAGGTTTGACATCTATATGAGGTTTATGCAATTGTTGGGTTAGTGTAAGGGCTCCCACTATGGCATAATTTTCACCATATACCTCTTGCCTATAAGGGCAATCATTCATCGGTATGTGTGGACGAGCCATTTGATATACCCGAGTGTACGTGAATTACCTCACTATATACCTCATGGGGATAGCACATGTGAGAGAGAATTCGATTTACTCGCTATACGTGAACGAGTTCCATGGTATATACCTCCCGTCATGACTTCGGTCAAGCAGTACAATGCGGGGGGAACCATTTAATATACAACGAAGCTACGGGGCCAATGGAAGGTGAGAGTCATATCGCTTAGGCTAACTATAACCCGCATGTCTAGTTCCCATCACAAAGTGACCCCCCATCACGGGACAACATTTTTATCAATAGCCAAGCTCTTTGATGATGTAGTGTGAGAAAATGCATGAGTCTTACATAACATATTATGGGGAGAGAGTATTTTTTTTATCATCTTTTATTTGCATGATGAGTAAAGGGAAAACTACACTAAATGGGGAGCATATACAAGTATATCAAGCATGGAAACTATACTACGCATGGATACATGTGAGTGAGTTTGTGACATGGGAGTATATACAAGTGAGTGTGTGTGGTAGTGAACCTATATATAGATCAACTACAAGTGGTGTGTGATATGTTAGCATATATACAAGTGTAGTAAGTGTGGTTGTGTGCTAGTGAAGCCTAGGTATGGATATTCTAAGTGATGTGTGAAGCATGAGAGTGTAAAGTAAAGCTAAGTGCCAGTGTGTAAAGTGTACATGGAGAGTATGTACAAGTGTGTAACTGAGTGGAGAGTGACATATACATGAGAGAGAGATATACAAAAAATAAAGAGAGGAGAAAAGGGAACATATAGGTAGGTACAAATGCACACATGTAGAAAAAAATTAAGCCCATGCAAAAATAAAGTTTATTCCTCTTATAGAAGTCCCCGATAGACTCGCCATTATATCCATCCCGATGTCGGGGGGTTGGTATCTCCGAAGGTGGATCCCTCCTTACTTCCCCATTTTCCTTTCTCGGCATGCGCGCGGGATTGCATCCTTTATAGGGTCACTCATCCGTCGTCGATATGGGGTGATACGATAGATAGAGTCGCCAACCTATTTTGCACAAAACAGGCAAAAGAAGTGTTACCGCCTAGAAATAATGGTGTCAAGGACCATACTGATGTTTGCGAAACCGAGTTGTTCAAAGTTCCAAAGACTAAGTTAAGGAATGGTAAGCTGTTAGGCATCCATCCCTCCCATTCGGTCTTTCATGGGCATATGTTAATCTTCTGCTGTAAAACTCCGTGATTTGTGTGCATAATATAAATGGAGGATGGAATCACTCGACTCGCGTCATGGCTAAAGACGAAGTGAGGTCATCCCTAGGAGTGTTACCAAAAAAGTATTTAAAAATATAATGTAAGTTGTAATACCCCGTATTTTTATGCTATATTAATTTGGGGATTTATTAAATTTAATGTGAGTTATTAATTTAATATAAATCCGAAAATTAATCACTTTATAATTATTAACGTGATGTGAGTTAGTAATTATGGGAAACTTGTTGTTGAATATTACTAATGAGTAAATTAATATAATATTGGTTCTATTAAATGTAAGAGTGAATAAAATGACAATTTTAGAAATTTGAGTCGGGACACGCCCGTGTCGCGTCGGGACTAAATATTGATTAATAAAAGTGAATAAATTATAAGTTGATCGTATGGTCGTTTTGAGGGCGCCAAAGTGTCCGGAAGGGTCGAGATAGTCAGAAAAGTATACCCGGGGGTTTAGTTTGGGTCTCAGGGCATTTTTAGGCCTATTTAACACCCCGGGAGGGCATTTTGGACATTTTACATTTTTGGGTAATTAAACCCACGAAAATTATTAGGCTATATCAGCCATTTGGAATAGTCCTTTAGGGTTAGAAGACTCAAAACATTAGAACATCTATAGGAGAGGGAAGGAGAAAGCTCTCCAAGCAATCCAAGGCCCAAAATCCATCTGGTTGCACCGCCACCACCACTTACTCGTAGATCGCGCGAGGGGGAACGCAACCACACCAAATTCGTCATCAAATCAGAACTTTGAAATTTCCAGGCAAGTATTTATCTTGCTTATTTTTATTAATGCATCGTTCATGTTAGTCTAGGGTGATTAGGATGAGCTTGGTAGAAGAAAATCCATGTTGGAGATAGGAAAATCGCATGTAGTAATGATTTGAATGATAATCTGGAAACCCCTTCACATGTAGAGGCTTAACCACGATTTCATGATGAATTAGGAGTAGCAATTTCTGGAAAAACACTGATTAGAACCATTTTAAATAAATTCTAGGGTTCTTGAGATTTATATGAGTTTTGGCCTATTAATCTATGGTTATTGATGAAAAATGGCATGCTTTACGTTGAAGATGTACAATATGGGTTTATACTATTTGTAGTACAAATTTTAGGGAGTTAAGGTGTGAAAAATATGGATTTGATTGAGGTTAGATTATGAAACCCATAACTGTTAATCTGTAGAATTCGTATACCTATTTGATCGATCGATCGAACCATGGGTGTCGATCGATCGACGCATCGATCGATCGAGATCCTGCCCTCGATCGATCGACCCCTTCTGGCAGACTCACATTTCCCCTTTGGAAATAGTTAAATTCAAATTAAATGGGTAGAAATATTTGGGCATCCTTATTAAAATAATTTGGAAGGTAGCGGAGACCAGTAGGACTTATTAATAATTATGAGACCTTTAATGTAAGACGAGATGCACATTTTTGGGATATTTACATATAAGGGACGATGAAATTATGCATTAGAGGGAGAGACGCGTAAAATAGTTACGTTGGAAAAATAGACGAGTACCTACTGAATTCTACACTTGGGAGGATAGAGTCCATGAGTGTTACGTAGTAAGTTGGATTAATCCCTCAATTAAAGTAAGAGACAAACCGTTATACGTGATAACTAAAGATTTAAAAATAAGGATAAATATTATATTATGGGTGATGAAAGGTACCTAAAGAGATATGGTAATTGTAGTATATTTATATGACTGTGTTTATACATATACTATATACGTGTGAAAATCATGCCCGCGCTACTTTCTATCCCCGAGGTTACCGCGCTGGGACAGTCTTATCTCGATGTGCCTTTATGGGGGATATTGACTCGTACCCTAGAAGATAGATATCCTTGGTATAGGCTATCTGATCGATGGTCAGATGTACGTAAGAGACGTGAGGGTATGTGCTACTCTCTTAGAGACTTGGAATCTATGCTTCGCCTCAATATTGTTTGTGTATGTGTTAATACAGTTCGAGAGTGATTCCGAACTTGTATTTCCTTTAGTACGAGTGATACGGGGATTGGATAGCAGAGTATGCCCGCACCATAATTTTTATGTGGGGTGCTGTTAGAATATATATATTATACGAGTATCTAATATATATATGAATTTCTGAAATTATGAACTCCCTGTTGTGTTTATGGTAAGTAAGAAATGAATCATGACTTCAATTTGGAAATACTTGTTTTGAAAAGTATAATGGGACAATGGGAAGCTTTATTAGCAAATAAGGTTTAAATGATAACTTTGTGTTCAAATGAAATTATCCTCTTAAACAATTAAATAGTTCAGTTTTAAATCTTACGAGTAACCTAAGATAAGTTAAACAGTTGGGAAGATTAGTGCGATAGACGTGCACATTAGAAGAGATGTGAGAATTTCTCAAGAGAGTGTCGCACTAATATGTTATTTCATTGGCATGTAAACATTTTAAATACTTGCTAAACAAATTTTAAATCATTTACACTATCGGGCTCTGACCTGTTTCTATTTTCCTTTCTCTCTTGTATATATATGTATATATTACAGGTGCCCAGCCACAGGGGCGTCTTGCATAGGATCCTTTGGAAGGAATGCGCTGCAGCTTAGGTGGGAGTTGCAGGCCTCTTGCTTAGACGACTACATTTATTTGATTCCACTCCTAGCATATTTATTCAGTTGGGCATGTGTCGCCCATTTCCACTATCGAGTTGTTTTATTGGACATTGTGATTCATTTATTTCTAGTATTGTCACTTTGGGATTTATTATTGTCTGGATGTTTTACTTTAAGTTTTAATATTGGGATTTAGTTGTTGAATGTTTAAATTATTTGGATTATATGTTCCAGGATAATTGTGGTGTATTCTTTAATATTGAATTATGTAAAGTTTTAAATGTTGGTTTATAAAAAAAAAAAAAAAAAAATTTGGAAAGTAATGTCTAAAATGGTTTTGACACTTAGCTTAATTAGTTAGGGTGTTTAAATTGGAAAAGTTATTTTTACGACAGTGATGCTAAGAATGAACTAACTGTTCACCTTGATTTTAATTTAATAAAGGAGTGATCGCCCGGTATTTAATTAGGCGGGGTGTCACAGGTGGTATCAGAGCATCAGGTTCTAGTGTCCTTAGGATCTGTACGGCCTATTTCGCTTTTTGCTTAGCATTTTTGTTATAAAGCCGTATGTTAGGATTGTTGTACTCTTACTTTTACGTTTACGTCTCCATATATTTAAGATTTGATAATAACTGTAGACTAATAAATTTCTTCGCGTTTCAGATGCCTCCGAGACGTGCACCAAAGGATAGGCATGCCCAAGCCGAGCAGCCAGCAGCTCCGGCTGAGGGTACGATAAATGCTAATGAGGTAACCGCTATTGTTGCTCAGGCGGTGAATGCAACGCTAGAGGTGGTATAGCAGGCTCCACCCCAGATTCAGGCAGTGGCGCCAGTACCCGTATAGCTTCCATATGCATGGGAGCGGGTTAGGGATGCCTTTCAGAAGGCGCATCCCCCTGAGTTCTCAGGTAGTTCAGATATCATCATCATCAGCCAATGGAAGAAAGATATCTAGCGGCATCTTCGTATGTATGAGTGCACAGACGTGCAGAAACAGTTGTTGGCTTCCTTTAAGTTAGTGGGGGCCGCTTTGCAGTGGTGGGAATCCACCACCACCTTGGAGGAGAGGGATACTATCCCGATTCAGGTATTCTGGGAGCGGTTTGATCGCAAGTACTTTCCACCCGTCGTGCAGACTGAGATGAGGCAGAAATTACTGAACTTGAAACCGGAGAATTCTACCGTTGCTGAGTATGAGGAGGAGTTCAGAGACTTCTCACCATAGTGCCAGATGAGGCACCTACCGAGGGTAAGAAGATAATGTTGTTTGTGGACGGGTTAGCTTGGAGGATCCGTCAGCATCTTATAGGGAATTTATCTCTGAGTACTTTCACAGATGTACTCAATGCTGCCTTACTACACTGCCAGGATCACCGCTTCCACCTGCAGGGAAGCAGGCGAGCAGGAGAGTCCGGCCAGCAGGGCAGGACAGGGGGTAGTGGCGCTGGTGGAGCACCGACATCCCAGGGACAGACTCGTCAGCATGAGCAGAGTTCCCATCAGGGGGACCCTGCCAAGCACTTCCAGTCAGGTGATTCCAGGCAGGGATTTGGGGGTTATAGGCAGGGTCAGCAGGGCCAGCCTAATCAGCAGGGCCAACAAGGCCAACACCGATAGTAGTAGGGTCAGCAGCAGGGCCAACAGTGTTTTCATCAGGGCCAACAGGGCCAGTGGCGGGGTGGTAACGGCCAGTAAGGCCGTGGTCAGCAAGGTTAGAGGGGAGGTAATTTCAAAGGCTGATGTTTCGGGTGCGGCAAGAATGGCCATAGGCGCCAGGATTGTCCAGAGGGAGAGAGGGCGCCACAGCAACAGGGTGCCCGTAATGAGCCACAGAGACCACTTTTTCCAGCCGCCCTCCCAGCACCAGCTCAGGTACCAGCCCTACTAGCCATTCCAGCAGCTCTAGTGCAGCAGGGGCAATTACAGTATGGACGTGTCTATAACATCCACCAGGCAGCAGCTCCACAGGCACCACCCGCGATTGAGGGTATGTTTCCTATCCATGGTACTGTAGGTCGAGTTTTATTTGATACTGGGGAAACACATTATTTTATAGCTACACATTTTGCGAAGGCCTTAGGGCTATTAGCCACAGCAGAGAGCACTGTGACGTGTGTAGACTCACCACTGGGGAGTGGATCGCTAATTTTCTTTATATTCCGAGGAGTGGGGGTAGATATTGGTAGCTTGGTATTACCTGCAGACATGTTAGTCTTAGATATGCATGAGTATGACGTTATTATCGGTATGGATTGGCTCGCTGCTTACAGGGCCATGATAGATTATTTTGGTGGGAGTATTATTTTTTCCATTCCGGGGCAAGAGATGTTTGTAGTGGCAATGCCTCACCCAGAGGGAGGCTCGACCGCTCATTTGTATAACATAGAGGAGGATACCTCTAAGGAGGTTATGATTCCCTTAGACTTGATCCCAGTTGTTCGTGTGTATTCCTATGTATTTCAGGAGATACCAGGCCTACCCCCCAGTCGAGAGATAGACTTTGTCATAGATTTATTACCGGATACTAGACCTATAGCACGCGCTCCATACCGTATAGCTCCGGTGGAGATGCGAGAGTTACGAGATCAGATAGAGCAGCTATTAGGTCAGGGGTTCATTCGCAGGAGTACCTCACCTTAGGGCGATCCAGTCTTGTTTGTGAAGAAGAGAGATGGTTCACTGAGGCTATGTGTGGACTACCGGGAGCTAAACAAGGTCATGATATGGAACAAGTATCCGTTACCCCGAGTCGATGATCTATTCGACCAGCTGAGGGGAGCAACTTTATTTTCAAAGATAGATCTGAGGTCAGGGTACCATAAATTACGTATTAGGGAGCAGGATGTTTCAAAGACTGCCTTCTTGACGAGATATGGGTCCTATGAGTTCAGAGTGATGCCATTTGGCCTCACAAATGCTCCAGCCGTGTTCATGGACTTAATGAACCGAGTGTTCAGAGAGTTCTTGGATCAGTTTGTCATCGTCTTCATAGATGACATTTTGATATATTCACACTCCGAGGAGGAGCATGCCGAGCACTTGAGGCAAGTTCTTCAGACTCTACGAGAGCATCAGTTGTATGCTAAGTACGAGAAGTGCGGATTCTGTTTGCGAGAAGTACAATTCTTGGGGCATGTTGTTTCTGAGCAGGGGATAGCAGTCGACCCGAGTAAAGTGTCAGTGGTGAGGGAGTGGGGACAGCCCACGACACCGACGGAAGTGCGTAATTTCTTGGGGTTAGCCGGATAATACATGAGATTCATTCGGGGATTTTCCAAAATAGCGGGTCCATTGACGAACTTGACTCGTAAAGGGGTACCATATGTTTGGGATGATGCTTGTCAATTGGCTTTCGACGGCTAAAAGACAAGCTTAGTTCAGCACCAGTTCTTGCTTTACCGAAGCCGGGTGTGGAGTACCTGGTTTACACCGATGCCTCATTACGGGGACTTGGGGGAGTACTTCAGCAGGAGGATAAGGCTATAGCTTTTGCCTCCTGCAAGCTTAAGCCACATGAGAAGAATTACCCCACCCACGACCTGAAGTTAGCAGCGGTTGTCTTTGCATTGAGGATATGGAGGCACTATTTATTGGGGGAGAAATTCCGCTTGTTCACAAACCACAAGTCACTACAGTACCTGTTCACTCAGCGAGAGATAAATATGCGTCAGTGCAGATGGTTAGAGTTTGTGAAGGACTATCAGTTCGACATACAGTACCATCTGGGGAAGGCCAACGTAGTTGCTGATGCGTTGAGCCGTAGATCGGTAGATAATGTAGAGAACGTCTGGAAAGCAAAGTGGAAGGAGTTGGGTCACCAGGACGCAGTAGCCCGTTCCTTCATATCTGTTATGACAGTAACACCCGAGATTGTTACGAGGGTGATACAGGCACAGACCGCAGACCCGTTTTTCCAGGAACAGATTGTACGACTTTTAGCTGAGGGTGCTGAGTCCTATTCTGTTAGTTCTAATGGGGGTTTGAGGTTTAATGGGAGATTAGTGGTCCCAGAAGGATCATAATTACGTCATGTAGTGATGACCCAGTCGCACGGGTTCCAATTTGCAGTACATCCTGGAGGAGATAAGATGTACCAGGATATGAGGCAGCAATATTGGTGGAGCGGGATAAAGAAGGACATTGCTGAGTTCGTATCCAAGTGTTCTACCTGCCAGCTGGTAAAAATGGACCACCAGAAATCGTCAGGGTTGCTTCAGCTATTGGAAATACCCGCGTGGAAGTGGGAGAGTATTTTCATGGATTTTATTACAGGGTTGCCTACATCAGAGCGGGGCCACGACTCTATCTAAGTGATTGTAGACCGTTTTACCAAGGTGGCTCATTTTTTGCCGGTGCGGACAGACTATACCACGAGTCAGTATGCTCAGTTGTTCATTACTGATATTATCAGATTACATGGGGTGCCCCTGAATATTGTGTCAGATAGAGACAAGATTTTCGTGTCGCATTTTTGGGAGAGCTTTCAGGAGGCTATGGGTACTGAGTTGAGGCTGAGTTCAGCTTATCACCCACAGACAGACGAGCAAACAGAGCGTACTAATCAGATGCTGGAGGATATGCTACGCATGCGTGTCCTTGATTTTGGAGGAGGTTGGGAGATACATCCTCCACTAGTAGAGTTTGATTATAATAACTCTTATCAGTTCACGATTGTCATGGCTCCATTCGAGGCTTTGTACGTCAGGCCTTGTCGTTCCCTAACTTGCTGGATCAAGGTGGGGGATAACAAGTTGCTAGGACCAGAGGTAATTCAGAAACCTCCGCGAGGATTGAGATGATCAAGAGTCTCATTCGAGTAGCCCAGGACATGCAGAAAAGTTACGCCGATGCGAAACGGTTCTTTCGGGAGTTTAATGTGGGGGACCAAGTGTTACTACGTGTATCTCCTATGAAAGGAGTGATGAGGTTCGGGAAGAAAGGGAAATTGGCCCCGAGGTACGTGGGACCATTTCCCATTATCGAGAGGATTGGGCCGGTAGCATACAGATTGGGACTGCCACAGCATTTACATCGTATTCACGATGTATTCCACATCTCGTCGTTGAGACGATATCTTCGGGATGATATGGCCCATACTCACATCGCGATAGATGAGATAGACTTACAGCCTGATAGCTCTTACGAGGAGAGACCGGTGGCTATCCTAGACCATAGCGAGAGGAGATTGAGGTCGAAGGTAGTTCCACTTGTACGGGTCAAGTGGGAGCATCATAATGTGGAGGAATCCACTTGGGAGCATGAGGCAGATATGCGCGAGAGATACCCAGATTTATTCTTACCAGGTATGCCTTATTTTTCGAATTTCGGGACGAAATTCCGTTATTAGGGGGGAAGTATGTAATACCCCGTATTTTTATGCTATATTAATTTGGGGATTTATTAAATTTAATGTGAGTTATTAATTTAATATAAATCCGGAAATTAATCACTTTATAATTATTAACGTGATGTGAGTTAGTAATTATGGGAAACTTGTTGTTGAATATTACTAATGAGTAAAGTAATATAATATTGGTTCTATTAAATGTCAAGAGTGAATAAAATGACAATTTTGGAAATTTGAGTCGGGACGCGCCCGTGTCGCGTCGGGCCTAAATATTGATTAATAAAAGTGAATAAATTATAAGTTGCTCATATGGTCATTTTGAGTGCGCCAAAGTGTCCGGAAGGGTCTAGATAGTCAGAAAAGTATACCCGGGGGTTTAGTTTGGGTCTCGGGGCATTTTTAGGCCTATTTAACACCCCAGGAGGGCATTTTGGACATTTTACATTTTTGGGTAATTAAACCCACGAAAATTATTAGACTATAGCTGCCATTTGGAATAGTCCTTTAGGGTTAGCAAACTCAAAACATTAGAACTACCATAGGAGAGGGAAGGAGAAAGCTTTCCAAGCAATCCAAGGCCCAAAATCCATCCGGTTGCATCGCCACCACCACCAACGCGTAGATCGCGCGAGGGGGAACGCAGCCACACCAAATTCGTCATCAAATCAGAACTTCGAAATTTCCAGGCAAGTATTTATCTTGCTTATTTTCGTTAATGCATCATTCATGGTAGTCTAGGGTGATTAGGATGAGTTTGGTAGAAGAAAATCCATGTTGGAGATAGGAAAATCGCATGTAGTAATGATTTGAATGATAATCTGGAAACCCCTTCACATGTAGAGGCTTAACCATGAAATATGATGAATTAGGAGTAGAAATTTCTGGAAAAAGGCTGATTAGAACCATGTTAAAGAAATTCTAGGGTCTTTGAGATTTATATGAGTTTTGGCCTATTAATCTATGGTTATTGATGAAAAATGGCATGCTTTACGTTGAAGATGTACAATATGGGTTTATACTATTTGTAGTACAAATTTTAGGGAGTTTGGGTGTGAAAAATCTGGATTTGATTGAGGTTAGATTATGAAACCCATAACTGTTAATCTGCAGAATTCGTATACCTGTTTGATCGATCGATCGAACCATGGGTGTCGATCGATCGACGCATCGATCGATCGAGATCCTGCCCTCGATCGATTGACCCCTTCTGGCAGACTCACATTTCTCCTTTGGAAATAGTTAAATTCAAATTAAATGGGTAGAAATATTTGGGCATCCTTATTAAAATAATTTGGAAGGTAAAGGAGACCAGTAGGACTTATTAATAATTATGAGACCTTTAATGTAAGACGAGATGCACATTTTTGGGATATTTACATATAAGGGACGATGAAATTATGCATTAGAGGGAGAGACGCGTAAAATAGCTACGTTGGAAAAATAGATGAGTACCTACTGAATTCTACACTTGGGAGGATAGAGTCCATTAGTGTTACGTAGTAAGTTGGATTAATCCCTCAATTAAAGTAAGAGATGAACCGTTATACATGATAACTAAAGATTTAGAAATAAGGATAAATATTATATTATGGGTGATGAAAGGTACCTAAAGAGATATGGTAATAGTAGTATATTTATATGACTGTGTTTATGCATAAACTATATACGTGTGAAAATCATGCCCGCGCTACTTGCTATCCCCGAGGTTACCGCGCTGGGACAGTCTTATCTCGATGTGCCTTTATGGGGGATATTGACTCGTACCCTAGAAGATAGATATCCTTGGTACAGGCTATCTGATCGATGGTCAGATGTACGTAAGAGACGTGAGGGTATGTGCTACTCTCTTAGAGACTTGGAATCTATGCTTCGCCTCAATATTATTTGTGTATGTGTTAATAGAGTTCGAGAGTGATTCCGAACTTGTATTTCCCTTAGTACGAGTGATACGGGGATTGGATAGCAGAGTATGCCCGCACCATAATTTTTATGTGGGGTGCTGTTAGACTATATATATTATACAAGTATCTAATATATATATGAATTTCTGAAATTTGGAACTCCCTATTGTGTTTATGGTAAGTAAGAAATGAATCATGACTTCAATTTGGAAATACTTGTTTTGAAAAGTATAATGGGACACTGGGAAACTTTATTAGCAAATAAGGTTTAAATGAGAACTTTGTGTTCAAATTAAATTATCCTCTTAAACCATTAAATAGTTCAGTTTTAAATCTTACGAGTAACCTAAGATAAGTTAAATAGTTGGGAAGATTAGTGCGATAGACGTGCACATTAGAAGAGAGGTGAGAATTTCTCAAGAGAGTGTCGCACTAATATGTTTTTTCATTGGCCTGTAAACATTTTAAATACTTGCTAAACAAATTTTAAATCATTTACACTATCGGGCTCTGACCCGTTTCTATTTTCCTTTCTCTCTTGTATATATATGTATATATTACAGGTGCCCAGCCACAGGGGCGTCTTGCATAGGATCCTTTGGAAGGAATGCGCTGCAGCTTAGGTGGGAGTTGCAGGCCTCTTGCTTAGACGACTTCATTTATTTAATTCCACTCCTAGCATATTTATTCAGTTGGGCATGTGTCGCCCATTTCCACTATCCAATTGTTTTATTGGACATTGTGATTCATTTATTTCTAGTATTGTCACTTTGGGATTTATTACTGTCTGGATGTTTTACTTTAAGTTTTAATGTTTGGATTTAGTTGTTGAATGTTTAAATTATTTGGATTATATGTTCCAGGATAATTGTGGGGTATTCTTTAATATTGAATTATGTAATGTTTTAAATGTTGGTTTATAAAAAAAAAAAATTTGGAAAGTAATGTCTAAAATGGTTTTGACACTTAGCTTAATTAATTAGGGTGTTTAAATTGGAAAAGTTATTTTTACGACAGTGATGCTAAGAATGAACCAACTGTTCACATTGATTTTAATTTAATAAAGGAGTGATCACCCGATATTTAATTAGGCGGGGTGTCACATAAGTGTGTGTTGATTAACAGGTCGTTATGAAGGAACGATTGCGTATATCGGAAAAGACACAAGCAAACAAGCATATAAGACGTTTAAATCATGAATATATGAGAAAAAAATAACAAAGGTAGGTGGAAGGACTCGAGTCTAGGGATTCATCCAAGACGCCTATGTAGCCGGGGTGCACCAAAGTCCACGTAGTTCGAAAATAATGTGAGGTGGGGTTTAACCTATAAATCCAACCGGGGACTTTATTATACGTGTATGTGTAGAAAAAGGTGTTTTAGTGTGATAAAGTGTGATGAGAAATCCCAGTTTGGAATTTATAGGTGAACCTTCTTTTCTTCTTTTTAGGTTTTTTCTTTGAAAATAAAGTATGTGTGAATACAAATAATAAAACTTAGAATTAATATGTATGATGTGACGAAGTAAGATACTAAAGCGAAAATGAAGTAGCTAATGCAAAATTAAGAGAGATTAAAGACAAAGAGGAAGAAATGGACCTCCTTACGATAACTTGAAGTAGATCTTCCTTGTAGATGTACTGACCTCAACTTTTGAGGAGGTGGGTGGGAATTTACTCAAAAGAGTATGAAAATGATGGAAGGAATGTGGGATATGGGCTTTTTAGGAAAGAATAACTCTGAATCCGAGGGAATTCTCTCTGAATTGCTGGGAGGGATGTTCAGGTGTGTCTTTCAAAGTGAGGTCATGGCCTATATTTATAGGTCCAAAGGGGTGCCATTCGGCATGATCCTTGACCTTTCGATGTGCATAAAACCCTAGAGACTCTATCGATAGGCAGGGTCGTGGGGGTGCCATTCGGTAGTCTAAGGTAGGTTTTTTGAAAAAATAGTCATAAAATGTTAATCATAAGTCAGAATTATGCATGGGACGAACCGTTGGGAAGGGTATTCAGATACCTTTAAGAATATATGGGCCACTCCTGGGTTTGGGAGTTTATCAAGGTCAAACAGGGCTCGTAACCCCCGTTGGCCACTAGATAGGAAATTTCCGAAGGAAAACGGATAGTTCGTCCTGACCGTAAGTCAGAATCGCAAGCGGGATGGAACATTGGAAAAGGTATTAGGAGCCCTTATAATATTCATTCAATCTCGTTCAATTCATAGAGTTAAACTTGGTCAAATGGGGCTCGAAAGTGCTTGGTGACCCTTCAGAGTAAAAAGGGTCATTCGTCCGTACTGTAAGGATGATTTGTGCACAGAGCTGATCATTGGAAGGGGTATTCATATCCCTTTAAATTTTCATTAAGTCCCATTTGAGCGGAAGAATTGACAGGAGTCAAATGCAGCTAGGGAGCGCCCGCTGGCCTCTGGATCAAATTTCGGGGTAAAACAGATCATTCATGTCACACCCCAAACCCAGATCCATTCTAATCATTCACTTTTATAATAATAAAATCATATTTTTCATCCTATTTGAAAAATAATTCATTTATCAATATTTTCATGCATAATGGAAATAATGAACACAATCCTGTTATTTGTACCATAACATAATTAACATTAGAGTCATAATTAAGTGAACATACGATACTATTATGAACTATTACACTTATCAAGTTAAACCACTCTAAATTAATATATACAATGTATGAGTGTAGTAAAATCCTCAACGTGACAATAACAAAAACCCCATATCTAAGCCCCAACTCCATCTAATGGTGCAACTCTCAAAATCACCGATTATATGGTATCCTAGCTGGCCGCGTACAAACTTGAAAATGTTAAAATATAAACATCAGACTATAATCTTAGTCAGGTACTCCTTCCCTACAATAAAATAACAATTTTATATCAAATATGTGGATATAAAGTCCAAACAATCCTTCCCGTTATGGCAATAAAAAATCCTGGAACAGAAGTTCCAACAAATTCGTGTCATAAGACGAAACAAATCATTGGATCTTTGTCCAATTCCAATCCTGGAACATAAGATCCAAACAATCATGGATATTTGAATATCCAAACAAATCTTGAATACCGAAGTATTCAAACCAATCCGCTCTTAGAGCTATATTTATATCCAACATGTCATTTTCATATCTATATATGAAACATTCATAAGTACACTAACCTTGACAACTTATCAACCTTTTCCCTTTCCTTTGTTCGAAACTTGTTAAATCGGGTTTTCTTCCCTTCCTATCATTCTTACAATATTAGTATCATCATAAGAATATTAACATTCCAAAGAATGACTTAAGCGTAACTCAATTCATAAGCATCATATAATTCCATTCAAATCATTTATCATAAATGAAGTTCTATCTAAATTCATGTTAAAATGTTTAACATATCCAAATCGCAGTCCAGATATACTTTCATTTCTTCTTAGTAATTCAATTCTTATCATATTAGGTTTCTAATAAAAAAGATGACACATCATTTCAAGTTTTCTAGAGCAAGATATGCCCATTTCTTCACTATTTGGAAAATCGTCCCTATAAGCTCTTCTAGTATACAACCGGTTTCCACGAATTGTCATAATTTTTTCACATCATAAATTTATATAATTTTCCATCCGTTTTCAACAAACATACTGAATAATACAATATTAAAGTTTCATAATTTTTAGAGTTCATTTGCTATACCAAATGACACACTAAACTCAGGTTATGTAAGCACAATCCCTAAGGACAACAACTATGTACCAACTTAAAACCATCACCAAGGCCTAACCATAAGGAGTTAAATTCTAATTTTCAGATATACTTTTCATATATGAGTCTATTTTAATCTCCAACTGGAATTACTCAATTTGAGTATGTATAAAAAAAGATATAGAAGTTTGAATACACAAGGTTTCTAATCGAAGTAATATAAAGGGTTTACACCTTCAACTTTCTTTAAATTTGTATCTACCCATACATATACATTAAGGCATGAAAATTTAGTAAACAATTGATGATTTCTATCATTTCAATCAGTAATACAAAAAAAATAT
The DNA here is from genome assembly GCA_949130495.1 of Sambucus nigra. Classification (NCBI taxonomy): domain Eukaryota; kingdom Viridiplantae; phylum Streptophyta; class Magnoliopsida; order Dipsacales; family Adoxaceae; genus Sambucus; species Sambucus nigra. Next base: position 93,247,554 of record OX422216.1, on the reverse strand, counting down.
AACAAGATTCATGGATAGAATTACCTCCAGCTCCAACTCTATAATGGATGAATTTTATGAAGGAGGAGGTTATTTCAAGGGTTTAAAGTCGGATAAACCAGCCTCCCATTCCAACTAATCAAATCATAACACATGGTGTACTAATAAGCAAAATACCATTTAACGAATGGACACATTTGCCTTTGTTTCATAATTTCAGCATAACTCATTACTCAGACCTGTGTTTTACACACTGTTTATTGTGTTAAAAACTTAACTCATATATCTACAACTATTTAGTTTCCACCTCAAGTCAATTGTTATATTATAAGGGTCAAAACTAGTCTCCAACATAAGCATTCTTACCAAAAACTTCAAAATTTTGTGGTTGTAACTAATTCGATATTTCATGATTTATGAAAGTAGGGTTATACTAAACATAATTACGTGAATTAGATATACTAATAAAACATTATAAATATCACTTAAGGTAAGTATGATTCAAACATAATTTATCATAATTAAATTCGGGTTGTCACAACTCGTCCGAATCGTAAGTCCGATTCGCACATGGTATGAACCGTTGGAAAAGGAATTCAGAGACCTTCAAAGATTCATTGACCTTCCACGTAGGTGAGGAAGATGATTGGGGTCAAAATAGGGCCGAGAGTGCTTGGTGGCCTCTAGATAAATTTTTGATAGTAAAACAGACCGTTCGTCCGAACCATAAGGCTGATTCATGCACAAGGCGGATCATTGGAAAGGGGATTCAGTGCCTTTTGAAGATTCATTGAGTGTTCTCTTTAACATGAATGTTGAACAAATTCAAATGGGGCTTGGAGATCCTAGTGGCCTCTAGATCGGTACTCGGTGTATGGTCTAGGGTTTGCGATTAAAGTGAGTGCTAAGGACCTAAGGAGGTGCTTAGGAGGGTCATAGGATGGGGTGTCTACAATATTTAAGATTAATAGTCATTAGGGGAAAATATTTTGGCCAATGAAAGAGGTCCAATTAAATCAGTCCGACATGAGTTTAGTTGTTCTTACATCAAGAACTCATTAATCTTGATAAGCTATATATCCCATTTAATGCTTGGAGGAGCTAAATAATTAGTCAAATGATTGAAATGAGGTTCTTTGATCGGGACATACGAAACTCCATTAGAAACCACCGACTTTCCTTTTTTAGAAACCGTAACCACTAAACTTCCATTTCAACTATTTTACTCGATTCATTATGAGGAAGATTGCTATTAGTAAGAGTTAAAAATCCAGGAGGAGTTGTACAGTTCATATTGTTCACAAGATCAGAGGGAGTCAATGAATTTTTGAAAATATATGACACAACATTAGCCAATTCGATGGAGAAGAAATCTCTCTCTCTCTCTCTCTCTCTCCCTCGCTCTTACACAATCTCTTCACCGTATTATTTCTCTAAACATTAATTAGTAATAGTAGTAGTAGTACTACTAATACCTAGAAAACACATCATTATAAAATAAATGAGTTTTAAAAAAACGAGATGAAATCAAAATAATAATTTCTGAAACTGTTTTAAAAACACTTGTTCAATCATTATTCAGTATCCTTACACATTTTAAAAAATGTAATGGACGTGTGTGTGCGTGTGTGTGTTTATTCATGTACAATTCACAACATTCATTAAAATGATATAGTCTTCATTCCAAATGTGAATGTATGGCAATATGAGTCTTCAATGATCAGCTTCCAGGTTCATTCTAACTCAAATGAGAGTTCCTCTCTAATATTGAATAAAGTCTATGTGACTTGAAAGACTCAACAACTTAAATATTTTCTCATGAGAACTAGCCAAGTAATATCAATACAAAATTAAATTTTCAATCTCCCCCTTTGGCTATTTTGTGGCAAAACCTCCCAAAACACAAAATGATTTTATTACGCCTACAAAAATCACACCTTACTATCCATATAGTGAGAGTAGTAGGAATTTAATGTACAAATAATCCATAAGACCAAGGACATATCAGAGGTCGACTCATCAATAGGATGGAGTAGTAATCATCAATGCTATGCCTGAAATCTGGCGAAACAACAAAATGCATCACACAGAAAATAACATGCACAAAGGGAACCCCCCTACTTGGGAATCCTCCCATAAGTATCAATGATATAAATGAGATAAAAACACGTGATAAATCATGTGAACATGTGAAATATAGCAACATGTGAAATCACAACATCATATAATATCAAGATATGAAGTTGTAAGGACATTTTTGTCCATTATCAATTTGTATGTCGTACGCCGTTACATCGTTGAAGAAACTCAAGATCGCATCTACATCAACGGATCCGAATATAAAAGTGTCTTCAACATCATAGCCTCTGCGAGAATGAACTTGGTAAAATTTTATTTTTATGTTCCTCAAAGTTCATATTTAGTATTGGGAAATTTTTATAAAATTGTTTTATAAAAATAAGAAGTAAGTTTTTTCAAGTAAAATGAGGCTTTTAAAAGTTTTTTATTTTTCTGGGAAAGCCGGACCGGCCCGCCTCTATACCGGACCGATCCGCCATCGGACCAGTCCACCCCTCAATCGGACCGGTCCGCCTGCTGAAAAGCCAGTATACCTCGGACCGATTGCGAACCGAAGAAGGCAAATTTTAAAAGAACCGATCCGAGGTCGGACCGATCCGCCTCCAAGCCGGACCGGTCCGCCTGGGATACGTTCGAACAGTTCAGTGTGTTTTTTAACCATCATCTTATATTTCCTATATATATAACTATTCCGATGGTGTATTTTTTTAAGTCTTTGAGAAAACGTTTTTAAGAGTTCAAACACAACAAGACTTCGTTTTTTGATGTGCCAAACATTTTTTTGATTCACACACAAAAATCCCAATTACTTTTGTGAATCTTTTGGAACCCTAGAACACAAACTTTATTATTGTTCATCTTTGTGGGAAGATCTTTTCAACCGAGGGCTGCGTGTCATTGCTGAGGGAGTCTCTACAAAGTTTTATGGCTGCGTGTCATTAAGGAGAGCTGCGGTTCTTCCTTCGTTGTTTGGGTTGCGAGTCCTTGGAGGGTGCTGCGTGTATTCTCTTGCTGAGTTCAAGACTGCGTGTCCTTGTGGGTTGGCTGCGTGTTGATCCATTGCAGATTTCTCTATGTAATTGTAAGTTGCGGCTTGTATATTCATAGTGAAATAAAGGTTTTACCCGAAAGGGGTTTTTTCCTGAATTCTGTGTCTCAGCATATTTTTTGTGTCACATGCTTTATTTATTTATGGGTTGACACACGCACCTTAGATGCATGTTTAGGGACTCTAATTAAATAAGGGTTACTTGGAAACTTGCGAATTTAATTTAAATCGATATCACACAGTCATATGACTTCTCAAATTGGTATCAGAGCGAGTTACGCTAATTTATCGCATGATCCTGATTTTTCGAGAATTTACTTTCTGATACAATTTGTCTACTCACGTTCTCAAATTGGTATCAGAGCAGGTTACACAAATTTATCGCGTATTCCTATTTTCCGCAAAAGCACGTGATATTGATTTTTTTTGAAAAATCAGTTTTGTAAAAAATCACAATTTTTCAATGGAACGCCCATTTAATGAGGATCCTATTTTTGAAAAAGTTCACGACCGTGCTGAAAAATTAAAAAGTTTGAATTTGAAACTGTGCAAAAGAATTAAAGTTTTGGAAAAAGAAAATTCTCCCTTTAAAAGTAAGATTGAATATTTGCAAGCGTTTCAAACTCAAGGTGATATTTGTCGTGAGCACTTTGATAATTTGTGTACAGATTTTGATTCTTTGAAAATTGCCAAAAAGAAGAGTGATGAGAGAGTCCTAGTTTTAGAGAAGGAATTGGAGGACTTAAAAAATTCTAGGGTTTCCGTTTGTGCCGTCGAGGATAAAAAATTAATCGATGATTTTACAGCACGTGAAAAGACTCTTAGGGATAAGTTTGTTTTAATTGAGGGGGAGCGTGATAAACTGTTAAGTTTAATTGATAATTTGAAAAAGAAATCCCTGTCTTTGGAAGAGTCTAATTCTTTGCTTGAGTCAAAAATTTTGAAGTTAAAAAATGATTTGACAGACTCAAGTAGGTTTAATAGTGATGGTAATGGCTCATCTTGTTCTCATGCTTCTAGTGCTAAAGCCAAAACCATTATTTGTTTTATAGGGTCGACTAATTCCAAGGATGTTAGAAAAGATCACACTTTAGGTGTCATTCCACCCGTTTACACATGTTCATATTGTGGTAGGAAAGGTCACCTTAGGCGTTTTTGTTTTGATCTTGAAAAAAGTTTTAGGAAGTTTATGTCCAGTGTTCCCGTGGTTTCCAAAGCCCCCACACGATGTTTCACATCTATTTGGGTTAGAAAATCACTTTTAGAGACACTAGATTTTAGACAAATTGATTCCCGTTTGCTTGCACATGATTCTTCACTTGCCATATCATATAGATGATTGTGTTTGCATGTTTGTCATACACTAGTTGTGGTTTCATGATTTATACTTGTTTGCTAGTGTTATGACATGTGTTCTTTTTGTATATATTTTTGATATAAAAATTTTGAAAAATACAAAAAGATTTTATTTTGACAAAATTTTTGAAAAATCCAAAAAGATTTTTGTATTTTGTTTGCACCGTTTATGGATGAACACTTTGGATGACCGAGTCACAACATCATTCCATTTTTCATGTGACTATTTGATAGTGTTTTGAGACAATAGGTCAATTCATCCTTGTGCTTTATAATGTTTGGAGTCATTAAGATGTAATTAAGTGTTACTTCCTACATGTTTGACTCATGTTTCCTTTAATGCACACTTGCACAGATTTGTTTGATTATTGTGCTTGTCTTATCACATGTTGGTTGGGTGTTTTCACTTCAATCCTGTCCTTAAAACGAACCAAGCGCGATAAATTTTGATAAGGAAATTGTGCATATAAAAACCGTTTTGTGAGTTTGTGTGCTTTGTTTGAAAAATGGGGAGGGGCTGCGAAAGGTAATTATCTATCGTTTGCGCAAAAGCCACCGTTAAATTGGACCTAAAAAATGGAGGACTTTTATTATCCGGGGTCCAAAGAGGTTAAAAGAGCCCGGAAAAAAATTGAAAGGCAATAAAAAGAAATTCATGCCAATTATGGGCCATTTAGGTTTTTGCACCAATTCTCCAAAGTTTGAGAATTTAGATTACCTCTAAAATAAAATATATATGAGGGAGTTTGGTTGGAGAATTTAAAACGGGTTTGCACGTCCTTGAAAATCTTGAAAAAGCGCTAAATAGTTTTGGACGTTATTGGGGTGGAAATCATTTGACTTTGATTTGTTGATTTGCATAAGACGATGTCATTTAAATTCAACAATTTTTACACCTAAGGATACTTTTGATGTTCATTCGTTAAGGGTTCACATATGCATCGTGCACATATGATTGATTGAGTTGATTTACCTATCGAATGTGTTCACACCCATTCATTCCATTTCCATGACTTGGTTGTTTGAGTCTAAATCCATGGTGTGATTTTTGTATCATATTTGTTCAAATTGGTATCTTATTTTTGTATGAAAAATTTGAAAAATTCAAAAATAGTTTGTGAAGATTTGTTTGAGCATCTCCTTGCAAAAGCACGTTTATTATATTGTTTGATGCCCTGTTTTGTATACCGTGACACCCCGATTTTGCTTATTTGATTCATTCTTCTCATTTGTCTATTTGGGGACATCATAAAAAGGGGGAGAAAGAATTATCATATTATGGGGGAGTTTGAATTTTGGGGGAGTTTTTGAGATATAGCTTATGTTTTTATCATATATTGGTATCCATGTTTATCTCATTTCAATCTCGATATGTCACATGGTATTTGCTTTGTCTCATGTGTGTAGGTATAAAGATTGAAGATCAATATATTGCACACCCTGATGAGAAAAGCTTTGAGATTTGATGATTGTTGAAGATTGAAGAACAAACGATGAAGATTTATACCTTTGTATCTTTCCATCTTTAGGGTTCATGGGAGGGTAGATTTGTATAGGTCATAAGTTGATAATTCGGATATTTTTTATGTATGTACCGGCATAGACATAGGGGGAGATTTGTAAGGACATTTTTGTCCATTATCAATTTGTATGTCGTACGCCGTTACATCGTTGAAGAAACTCAAGATCGCATCTACATCAACGGATCCGAATATCAAAGTGTCTTCAACATCATAGCCTCTGCGAGAATGAACTTGGTAAAATTTTGTTTTTATGTTCCTTAAAGTTCATATTTAGTATTGGGAAATTTTTATAAAATTTGTTTTATAAAAATAAGAAGTAAGTTTTTTCAAGTAAAATGAGGCTTTTAAAAGTTTTTTATTTTTCTGGGAAAGCCGGACCGATCCGCCATCGGACCGGTCCACCCCTCAATCGGACCGGTCCGCCTGTTGAAAAGCCAGTATACCTCGGATCGATTGCGAACCGAAGAAGGCAAATTTTAAAAGAACCGATCCGAGGTCGGACCGATCCGCCTCCAAGCCGGACCGGTCCGCCTGGGATAAGTTCGAACAGTTCAGTGTGTTTTTTAACCATCATCTTATATTTCCTATATATATAACTATTCCGATGGTGTATTTTTTTAAGTCTTTGAGAAAACGTTTTTAAGAGTTCAAACACAACAAGACTTCGTTTTTTGATGTGCCAAATATTTTTTTGATTCACACACAAAAATCCCAATTACTTTTGTGAATCTTTTGGAACCCTAGAACACAAACTTTGTTGTTGTTAATCTTTGTGGGAAGATCTTTGCAACCGAGGGCTGCGTGTCATTGCTGAGGGAGTCTCTACAAAGTTTTATGGCTGCGTGTCATTAAGGAGAGCTGCGGTTCTTCCTTCGTTGTTTGGGCTGCGAGTCCTTGGAGGGTGTTGCGTGTATTCTCTTGCTGAGTTCAAGACTGCGTGTCTTTGTGGGTTGGTTGCGTGTTGATCCATTGCAGATTTCTCTATGTAATTGTAAGTTGCGGCTTGTATATTCATAGTGAAATAAAGGTTTTACCCGAAAGGGGTTTTTTCCTGAATTCTGTGTCTCAGCATATTTTTTGTGTCACATGCTTTATTTATTTATGGGTTGACACACGCACCTTAGATGCATGTTTAGGGACTCTAATTAAATAAGGGTTACTTGGAAACTTGCGAATTTAATTTAAATCGATATCACACAGTCATACGACTTCTCACAAGTGAATCACGATGTAATAAATTGCTCCCCCTACATAACATATCCATCAATAACTCCCCCTATCAACGATATTTCTTCCCCGATTGGCAAAGTGAGAAACAAAAACTTTTCCCCTTAATTAGTGAAAGGAAAACTCACTCCTCCCTTTTTACGTAATAGACAAATAAAGGAAATAAATTGTCTCCCCCTTAATCTCAAGAAATAAATTTGTCTCCCTGTTTTTAACACGAAAATGTGAAAGATAAAACATATAATAGACATCGGGTATAGCGAGGCAACAAGAAAAGTCACAATAAAAAAAGAAACTAGCAAAGTATGTGAACAATTAAGATATAGCACGTGAATCAACAAATGAGCATTTACATGTGTATCATGATCAGGGGCGGACCCAGGTGGTCCCGAAGGTGGGCGGCCGCCCACCCGGGTTTTTCGGAATTTTTTTCCCGAATATAGGTATTTTTTTTTTTGGACCTATGTGTAATACTTAATAATAGAAGGTGTAATAGTTTGGGGGCAGAAACAGAAATAACCCAAATCAATTCTCTACACAAACCCAACAACACACGGTTATTTTTTTCATTTACCCTAACCTAAGTCCAACAACAGCCGCCGCTGCCCTGCTTGCTATTCTTCTTTGTTCTCTCTCTCTACCGTCGGTGGTCCGCAGCTGGCAGCTCCCTCCGCCCCTCCGCCAGCTCCCTCTGCCCCTGTCAGCTCCTCCGCCCCTCCTCTCTCTCCCCAGCAGCAGCAGCAGAGCAACTCTCTCTCTCTCCCCAACAGCAACTCCGCCGGTAGGCGGCACTGCGGCAGCCAGCCAGCGCCGTCCCTCCCTCTTTCAACACTGCACACAGGTAATTTTTTGACATTCTTGAGTTTATTGTAAAAAAACATTGTTAGTTTATTTTAAAAACATTGAAAAAAATTAGTTTTATCATTTTTTGCTAATTTTAATCGTCAAAACATAATTTGAAATATATTTTCAAATTTAGGGCAATTATGTTGAATTTTTTTTATTGTTATTTATAATTTAGGGTAATATTCTGTCGAGGTATTTTGAAAACAATCTGCAAACAAAGCGGGAGAAAAAAATGGGTGAATATAAATATTAACATTTTTAGGGTTAAAAAATTACAAAAAAAAATAAAAATGACCCTAAAAAAAATCGCCTCGGGGGCTCCCGCCCCCGAACCCTCGGCCTTTGTAAAATTTTTTCGCACCCCCCAATCAGAAATCCTGGGTCCGCCACTGATCATGATATAAATCTCATGAGAAAACTAGAAGATTAATGATATCTATCAACAAAGTAAAGAAGCAAGAAATGAGATATACATAACATTAAACTAGATAAATGAGATCCTATGAAAAAATATGGATATAATGAATATGACAATATAATACAAAAGATATGGATGAAAATAGAGAAATCCATAAACAACGAGATAATATACATACAACCATAATACTATCCAAATATATAAAAGCATACATCAAAACTATCTAAAGTTCTAAACAAAAGTACGAATATCCAAGTATAGACAAATTGTGCAAAGTACCACAAGCAGTACTACAAAAATGAATAAGATATAATAAGGACAAAGCTAGAAACTATAGTGGTTTAACATGTAATCATATGTAACATCATAATCATCTCCATCATTTGTCTTCTCATTGTCATCATGAACCTCATCCCCCTCCTCATTATCACCAATATCAGTAGAAATAGGTGGAGGAGAAGTAAAAATTATTAGAGCAACCTCGGAAATAAAATCCCAAACAAGATATGATTTCCTCAAGTACTCAACTATAAAAGTAACATATGTGTGAAGACTAACATAATCTTTCTCAATATCCTTAACATGTTGACGAATACCTGCCATGTCATCACTCATATCCCAAAATGATATTATAATATGAGAGAATCGAGAAGAAATATAAGCTCGCTGACCCTGATGTCCATGACGCCCTAGAGCAAGCTGAGGTGTGGGTACAAGATTCGGTGACAGTGCATTTAGATTCACGTGCTATAGGACTGGGAATGAGCTATATGACTTGCTGATCTAGAAGAACTCATACTCGAAATCAACATAATAATATGCGCTTCCTCATTAGTAAATAAATTGGGAACTCTTAATGAATAGAGATATCAAATAATCAATCTCTTATTAGGTAAAGTTATATATATGGAATCAGAACACGCTATCCTCATCATTGAAATGATAAGCTCAGGGTAGTCAATCGCTTGACCATGTGCTAAGGCATATATCAACCTACCTATGTGATATGAAAAATCTGCAGTGCGACGGCGTGACATAAGGTTGTAATAACCAAGAAATGAAATTAAGAATAATGTCGATCCAAGTAGTCTCATAACCAATAAGAAAGGAAACAAGGCAATTATGAGTAACCTGGTGCTCAATAAAAAAACGTATAAGTATAATCGTCATGTCGAGTCTTGAATAGCATATTAGTAGCTAGGATATCATCGGTAAGCTCAATTGATATACCACGCACGAAAGACTGAATGACATGACTTTCATTGGGTATGACCATATTCACATAGAACTCACAAACCAATGTAGAATTGGTTGAACTAAGGGGTCATACCAAAGGTGAATCAAGAATAGTACCAATCAAAGACAAATGGCACTGACCATCCTCACTCTTCTCCAAGTGCTCTAAAGTAATGTCTCTATCTCTAAGGATTGAATGAGACATAAAAGATGCAGACAAAGCAAAATCATCTCAAGTGAAGCTAATCCTAGAAGCATCTGTGCAATCGAAATAGGAATTGAGGCACTCGGGGCCTGACGACGTCTGGTAGTCAGTTTAGGGTCGTGGAAGACTCTCTCTTTAGAAATCTCACCGGGACCACTAAATCGACGAACTTGTTTCCTCGCTTGTTTTTCTCACCATAGCTCAAAAAATGTAGATATGAATAAGAAACACCAGAAAACTAGAGAAAAGCTAGGGATGAAATGACAAAAGTACACAAAACCTTAATGTACTAGCCCAAAAACTCAAGAAAGTAAATTAAATCACCAAATCAACTCCAAAATCAGTGAATCCAACCTAAAATCACTAGAAGCAAATGATTTCAACAAAAATCAAAGATATTTGAAGACCTTCCCAAGTGAAATCAAGCAAATGACATAAATCTGTCGAAATTAGGACTGAATATCATAAACCAATCAATAATCTTTAAGAATCGATCAAAATGTCATGCAAAGGCCAAAATTACTTCTAGGAATGTTTTCACCTAGGGTATTAGCTATGGGAAAGAGTTTGAAATAAAATGACACACTGGTCGAACAAGCCATTGAATGCTTGCCGATACCATGAGAATGACTCGATTTTGTCGTGGGAACGGTTACAAAATGAATCCACGCGAACACAAAAACAACGATTTTCTCCAAAATTTCTGAAAACTCCAGAAATTCTCTATTAAACCTACTGAATTCCAACTCTCAGAATCTCAGTGATATGAATGAATGAGAATGCACGATAAAACATTCATTTTAACTTTAATAGGACCAACTTATGATAAAATTCAAAATAGCAAAAATCAACAACTTGCTCACACACACACACACGCACACACACACACACACACACACACACACACTCACACATACAAATGCAAACACAAAGCATGTAAAGTGTGATTGTGATTAGGAAACTTATTTCTTTTTTTTAAGAAAAAAGAATGTATTATTAAATTGAAGGTAGAATATCCCTACCTAGGTGGCTTGAACAAAGCAAAGGGATGTCTTTATAAATAGACATCTTTACAAAGAAATTGAAGAGCATACCTAACATCATTTTAATCTAATGGAATGAAAACCAAGAAGATCCATTCTATATAAACCTTTAGGCGACTTTGAAAGATTCAAAACTTGATTGAAAATGCTAAATTCACTATTGATTACTCCTTAGTTTACAAGACAATCAGCAACTGAATTTGCTTATCTTAAACAATGATTAAAAGAAGCATTCACTTTGGAACTTTCCTTTTTAATGAGTTTGATGATTCTAATTAAAGACCAAGGAGGATGATGAATATTTCCCTTTAACAGATCAATTATAAATTTGAATCTGTTTCTCTAATGATATTGTAAAGGTTTAAAGATAAGCAAAGCTTTAAACCTCTCAAGACTGCCATACATTCAGCTTTATTATTGGATCCTTCACCTTCAAAGGAATAAAGAACTTAAATAAAAAGACTCTGACTATCTCTAATTATGCCTCCAGAATCTGAAACACCTAAATTCTCTTTACTTGCACCATCATTGTTAAGTGTAAAGAAGCCATGAGGAGGAGATGACTATTTAACTAACTGAATAACTTTGCAAAGCCTTGGATGAAACTTGAGCATAAATCTCCGTTGAAGAATATAATTATGGAGAATAAGGGACTTAAACTTCGTAGTTGAGAAGATTGTTGAAACAAGGTGGGAGGATTTAGCAATGATATTATTGTACCTTATGCTAATTCCTTCATGAATGCTTTGATTTCTACTTATCAAAATTGACCATCTGACAATAGCAGGTATAATCTCAAATATAAATTTCAAATCATCAAGTCTTGGTTTTCTCAACCACCAGGACATAGGCATAGAATTTAAAGAGTGGAAGTAAATTTTAACTCCAATCAAATCAACAAAGTACTTCCAAACTCCACAAGCAATAGGACCTTGGATGAGTAGATGAGTAAAATCTTCTCTATGCTTTAAGCAACATCTACATTAGGATAGCATATGAACCCCCAAACCTTGAATGTTTTGATCAAAGGGGATAATATTGTGCAGGCATTTCCACATGCACAAGGCTATTTTGGGGGGAACATTAGCATTGAAACTAGATTGAAAAGAAGTGAAGATGGATTGGCAGACCTGATAGTGTTCAGGAAAATTTAAAACTGAAGAAGCCATCAGTTGTAAGGGACTAGACTAGGGAACCTTCAATATCTTCAATGAGGTTGTTGGAATCATCCTTAATCTGAAATATATTTGTATAATTGGCTGATCCAGAGGATTTAGAGCAGTTCCTGTATTTTTTTCATGAAAAATTCAGACCACAAATTATCTTTAGACTAATATTCCACCAATTCTTCATAGAGGCTACCTTGATGATATATTTCAAAGACTTGAAGCTAAGACCTCCTTCATCTTTAGGAAAGCATAATTTCTCCCATTTTAAACAGTGCATTTTCCTCCCAAATTATGAAGTGGGATCCCTATAGGAAATTACTGAATAAATTTTAAATTTGGTTAATGGTTTTCAAAGAGGATGGTCTGAGGCTAGGTCATGAAGAGGGATAGAAGAAAGGACTGGTAAGATTAGAGTTATTCTACCTGAAAAAGAAAGGAACTTACTTTGCCATCCAACTATTTTATTCTTAATTTTGCAAATAAGATCCTCAAAATGGACATGTTTAGATCTGCCAAAAAAATTGGACAACCAAGGTATTTGAGAGGTAAGATTTTTGATTTAAGGTTTATAATTGTAGAGATATTTCTTCTTCTACTTTTTCTTAGCTTTTCATGAGTGGTAAAATTACTTTTCTCAAAATTTATCGCTTGACCTGAGGCTGCCTCGGATTGGTTCAAGAATTTGAGTAGGTTTCTAAGAGATTTGGTAGCACCATTACAAAAAATTATTGTGTCATTAGCAAAACTTAGGTTGCTTATTAGGGGGAAAGCTTGAGTATGGGAGAAAGATTTTACACTGCCATTCAACATAAGATTATGAATTCCTATATTCAAGACTTCAGCCACAATAATAAAAAGACTAGGAGAAAGGGTATCCCCTTGCTTTAGACCAGAGAAGGAATTAAAGAAGCCAGCACTTTGGCTATTAATGATAACTGAGAACCAATTATTAGAGAAACACCTCCATATCCTATCTATCCACACTATTGAGAAACTAAGCTTTCTAAGGGTACTGATTAGAAACAACCAATTAACCCTATCATAAGCCTTGGACATATCAAGTTTAATGGTCACATGTGATCCATGAAATTTTCTCCCTAGAAATCCCATAATTTCTTGGAATATATAGATATTATCATTAATCATCCTTCTTGTTATGAAACTAATTTGAGATTGACTGATGATGTCAGGAATAATTAAAGAGAGTTTTGTTGACAAGATTTTGATAATGATGTTAAAATAAAAGTTGCATAAACTGATTAGCAAAAAATCAGAACACTTAGAGGATGCTTTATTTTTTATGATCAGAATGATTTTGGTACTAGTCTAGCTTTTGGGAAGTTCCCCCTAAAAAGAAGAAATAAATGGCTAGAAGAAGGTCTGCCATTATAATAGGCTAAAATTTATGATAGAACACTCCATGAAAACTATCATGACCTTCATTACTTCCAGCTTTGATATTAGAGATAACATTCCAAACTTCTTCTTCTGATGCATTTGCATCTAGCATAAGAGATTAAGGTTCAGAAATTTGATTAGGAATGACTTTTAAGATGTCCTCTACACATTCAATGTTCATTGTCTTGAACAAATATTGGAAGTGGGGTATGAAAACCTCTTTGATACCTGCTTCAGAATCAATACTGATCCCATTATTGTTCTTAATTTTGTGGATCATGAGATTAACTCTCTTAACCTTTACTGATTGATGAAAAGTTTTTGAATTAGATTCAACCTCAATATACCATTTAGAATCCATTTTTTGCTTCCAAAATTCTTCTTCATTTTTCAAAGCACCATTCAACTTGGAATTAAAAAATAGATAAGCTTTCTTTATTCTCAGAAGAGGGGCAATTCTCATAAATAGTTTCTGCTACTAAAACATCAGCCTCCAGCTTTATAACTTCTTCAAAATTATTCTTGAAACTCTCTTTATTCCAAGAGACAAGGTCAGCTTTTAGTCTTTAAAGTTTGGATGACAACACTCTATAAGGATTGCCTGAGTCGGGTTTGGACCAGCTGCTAACGACTAAATTAAATAATTTAGGATGAGTACACCACCAATTTGAAAGGCTTAAGAAAGGAACCAAAAGGAGATTTAATTGAGAATAATAGAGGAGAGTGGCCAGAACAAGTTTTTAAAAGCTTGAAATCCATTCAAATGATGTTAGACCTCTATCTAATTTGGCCTAAATCCTCCCACAATCTCTGAAGTTATGCCAGGTAAATTTAGAGTATGAGAAACCCACCTCCAATAGGGTTGAACTAAATATAAAAGATGTGAAATCCTCCACTGTCCCATGATCTATTTCATTGCCTCCTAATTTCTCCTCACTGCAGGTGACAACATTGAAGTCCCCTATTGTTAAGCAAGATTGATTATGCGTGAAATTTTTGTGATCAAGTAAAGAGTTCCAGAGAAGGAATCTCTGCTGTCAAGTACATTTAGCATAGACAATGGAAAGAAAAACCTCTTTGGGAAGGTGAGGGTGGTAGACTTTAATAAGCATAACTTGGTTATGAAACACCAAACCTCTATAGGAACCAAATCTGATTGGAAATATTGGCAACACCATCCTCAAAGTTGATGATCGTCCTAAAGTCTTTAATCTTATTGTTTTTAAATTTTGGCTCATAGAAGGCAATCAAAAGGCAATGAAAGAAAATTGATGATTTTTACACATTTTTTTAATTATTCTTCTAGAGGGGTTATCGCACAAACCCCTTATATTCCACACAAGGAAATTAATCATTTGGATAGGGAATAAAAGGGAGATTTTGATACCTTAGCAAATGATCTACTAAGTCTTTTGAACATTGGGTCAATTATCTGGAATATTTATTTCTTAGAAAATTTTGGGACTTCATCTGGGCCTTACAGGAATTAAATATCATCACTTATTTGCCTTTATTACTTGTGTGGCCTACCATCTCTTTTGACAATTATTTTTCAGTTATCCACATCTCCTCTATAAATAGGGGATTAACCTCTACATTTACCTCTATATTAGCGGCTTCCAAGATTTTATGAAAAGATATTTTCTTGAACGAAGGTAGCTCAGTCCTTCTTAAAGATAGGATAAGATGTTAAGCTGCCATAACTTCTGCCTCATCAACCTCTACATCTCAAATTTTATAAATGAATGTCTAGATCTTTTTGGAAATATTTTTTTTTGTTATAGGCCAAGGGGGATTCTTTAAAAATAAGGATGTGATAGTTATTGGAATTGGGAGGCTTGTAATTAGTGGGATCTTTATGAGAGCTAATGGAGCAGATGTTTAGAGGGAGAAGAGGTGTATGCTTGGTTTGGACACATCTTGGAGGTTGGATAAATGGAGGATATAAGGGTATCTTCAAGAGAGTTATTGAAGCATGTCATTGTTGAGTGATGGGAGGGAGATTTTGAAGGGGGATTGGTTGGAAGGTTAGATTGAGTAGGTAAGTTTAAGTGAATAGTTGGAATGGATTTTGAGGATCTTAGGTTAATGATAAGGAGATGTTGTTTACTGGTTAACTGAGTTTGAATAGTGGGGATGTATTGGGAAGGCAAAGCTTTGAGATTAAATTTTTAGAAGGCTTGGACTACAGTAGGGTAGCTTTTATGGTTGATCTAGTTGTTGTTGGTATTGGTTTTTAGCAAAAATCCTTATTAATTTCTCATGGCCTAGTTTGTAACATTCAGTGCAATAGGAAGGAACATTGTCACGCAATTCCAAAATCCAAAATCACCACATCCTATCCACACACGATTAGGATTATGGGCAAGGAGATTCAATTGAACACACACCCTAGTTATACTAGGGAAATTTAAGGAAGCAGTAGAGGAATCCACTTTCAAAGTTAACCAAAAACCTGAGATATTGAATATAGTGAAGATTTTGAAAAAAAATGGATAGGGAGAGATGGGAAAGAGATCCATACAAGAGCAATATGTCTTTGTCTTTCAGGCCTAAATTTTGGGCTATACTTAAAAATCCTCTTTAGAAAACGACCCTTGTTCTAATGGTTTCTCATACATAACCTTTTAAAATCGTCCTATATAAATAGCTTGATAAGGATGTGCTTTTGATCAAGAAGACCTATTTGAAAATCACCTTTTAAACTCATTGAATGTAAGGATTTTCGAATGTCTTCAAGAGCAAGTGTACCATGGGAAAACTTTCCCACAATGGAGTATTTGAAGGGTTCTGCAAGTTTTTATATGTCATCACGGGAAAATTTAATAGTGGTTATCCTCTATAGGACGATATTTGGATCAAAGGGAGTTCAGTGGTTGCAGTAGATAAGCTTTTAACAACATTAGCAAAGGATTTATGTCACGACCCTATCCCAAAATAGTAGTGGGGAATGAGTGTCTTGACATGCCACCAAGGCAACAAATATTATGACTTAAATTGTTTCCTTAATTAAATGCAACAAAAATACAATTACATGGTTATGAATCACAAATACTAAAATCAAAGGAATTACGTCATCAGAGCTTTCTAAAAGAAAACTTCATTTATATTACAAGTAGCAACGAGTTACAACTTAAAACGAAATTTAAAACTTATTACAAGAGAGCCAAACATGCTTTATATGATATAACAAACTTTTTACTTAAAATAAAAAAAGAGCTCTAAAAGTTGAATCTTCAACATAGTCCTTTTATGTTCCCTCCACGAGCCTACTTATTTCATGAAAATGGTTAGTTATACAACATCAGCTAATAGCCGAGTGAGGTTTAATCTCTAGACATTCCAAGGTTTTGTTCAGAAAATTGATACATATTCAAATCCAAAGAGTAGACATATACATATATGGATAGGAATTTACTGTATAAAATTTGAGATGACAGTATATAGAGTTGAATAAGGTATATACATATGGACATGAATTTGTAGTAATATATTTATATGTGAATGACAGTATGTAGAAATGAATAGCTCAGAATAGAACTGATGCAATAAATCAAAGGCAGTAGCTTTTTCTTTCAATCATATCATTTTAATGGCCAAGTACACTCTAATACCGTATTCTTCTACCGTATTATTCCCCGGTAGTTGAGGATTAATCGAACTTGTTCATCACAACGCCTTATTTAGGGCACATCAGCGATAACCCAGTTGGGAAGGTCAGTCAGTAAGAGAGGTCCCTTAGGTCGAATCTTATTTCCAATATTCAATATCATTTTCAAAACTCTTTTTAATTGGTATGTCTATATGGACAAATACAAACATATCACAAGGAATCAATCATCGGTATCAGATGAATTTTGAGAATAAAAGCAGTTCACAAAATATATATAGTTTGCATAAAATCATATCATTAAAACGCACAAGGAATGTCAGAGTACTCACCTAAAACAGAAGTTCGAAGTTTATAGAAACAGAGTCTTGGATCGCTCGTTAATCTTGAGACGAAACTTCTTCTTAAACTTTTCCCGCACTTTCTCTCACTATTTCTTTGTAATATTTTGGTATAATTTCATGTAATGGCTGATCCAACGGCTTTATTTATAGTTTCCCAAAGTTATTTAGGTGTTAACACGTGTCTGGGTGATAAGGCTTTCACTTTGGTGAGTCGTCGTTCATGTGTCGTGCAACGGATCAACCTTGCAGTCTTGATTTACCAAATGGTGAAACGTGTTTTGCCTTTTTCTAGAGTATTTACATGAGTTTTATAATCTCCTATAAAGGCGACACGTGTGCGGTGGAGGTGTCCAGTGGAAAGTACGAGGTGGAAAGCACGAGGTGTAAAGTTAGTAAGGGTATAAGGGTCGTTTTACAAATGAAGGGTGTTTTAGTAATTTCCCAAGATACATTTTCAATATTTCTTAGAGGTCCTTGAAAATATTTTATTTACAAAATGGTCCTTTATATATTTTCATTTTAGTCCCTGAAACTTTCTTTATTTAAAAATTAAGTCCCTAAAGTTTCATAAAATTTTATTTTCTATCCCAAAACTTATCATTTAACTTAGGATATTCCATAAGACTTTGATTTAATCAATTTTGAGGAAAAATGAGGTTATTTCAAAGTGTTTGAGTCGGCCTAGCTATTCTCCCCTTCAACCAATCAAAATATTACACATGGTGTGGTAATAGGACAAAATACATCTTAAAGGATGGACAGATTTGCCTTTATTTCGTAATTTCGGCATAACTTCTTGCTCGGACCTCTGTTTAATGCACCATTTATTGTGTTACAGACCTTATTTATATATATATACAAATTTTTAGTTTTTACCTCAACTCAATTTTTATATTATAATGGTCAAAACTAGTCTCTAATATGAACATTCCTACAAAAAATGTTAAAATTTTATGTTTGTAACTAATTTGATATTTCATGATTTATAAAGGGATGATTAGACTAAAATAATAAATTAACATTATTCATATACCATATTAAATAATACAACATTTAAAACTATATATAAAAGTGGGGTCATTACATCCTACCCCCTTGTAAAAAGTTTGGTCCCCAAACTTTACTTACATTAATTCCCAAACAACTATGGATATTTCTCCTTTATTTCATCTTCCCTCTCCCATGTTGCTTCTTTAATGGAATGATTACACCATAACACTTTGACCAATGGAATTACCTTGGTTCGTAATATTTGATCTTTATGGTCCAAAATTTCTACTGGATGCTCAATGTATGACAAATCTTCTCTAACTTGAAGAGGTTCGTGACTTAGGATATGCGTTGGATCTGGGACGTATTTCTTCATCATTGACACGTGGAACACATTATGCACACTAGAGAGTTCAGGGGGTAAAGAGATTCGATATGCAATAGCTCCTATCCTTTCAAGGATTTCAAAAGGTCTTATGTATCTTGGACTCAATTTTCCTTTCTTTCCAAATCGGATTACTCCCTTTGCTGGTTATACTCGTAAGAACACATAATCTCCTCTTTGGAATTCCAACTCTCATCGGTGATTGTCAATATAACTCTTTTGACGGCTTTGAGCGATTCGAAGTTGGTCTTGTATCAAATTCACTTTCTCTGTTGTGATCTGGATCAATTCTAGTCCCAATAATTTTCTTTCTCCAACTTCTACCCAACATGCAGGGGAACGACACCTTCTACCATAAAGTGCCTCGCATGGAGCCATTTGAATACTTCCTTGATAACTGTTATTATACGCAAATTCCACTAACGATAAATGGTCATCCCAATTCCCTTTCAAATCAAGTACACATACCCTAAGCATATCCTCTAAGGTTTGAATGGTTCTCTCAGATTGTCCATCCGTTTGAGGGTGAAAAGCGGTGCTGAAATTCAATTTTGTTCCCATGGATGCTTGTAGGCTTTTCTAGAATTGAGACATAAATCTAGGGTCACGATCCGAAACAATTGAAACTGGGGTTCCATGAAGCCTAATAATTTCTCGCACATATAACTTAGCTAACTTTTCTAAAGAATGGGTAATCTTAATGGCAAGAAAATGAGCAGGTTTAGTTAACCTATCAGTAATTACCCAAATAGAATCATTACCATTTGAACTCCTCGGTAACCCTGTCATAAAATCCATAGTAATATGTTCAAATTTCCACTCAGGGATAGGTAGGGGTTGCAGTAATCCTGATGGTTTTTGATGTTCTGCCTTTACTTGTTGACAAACCAAACACTGAGATATAAATTCTGCTATCTCCCTCTTCATGCTATTCCACCAAAATACTTCTCGAAGATCCCTATACATATTTGTACATCCGGAATGAAATGTGAATCTTGAGTAATGACTTTCCTCCAAAATTTGACTATTTATTTGGACATCACGTGGGATACAGACTCTATTTCCAAACCTCAATATATCATCTCGTATCACAAATTCAGTTCTCTTACCCTCGATGACTTTTTCTCTTATCTTCTTTAGTTGTGGGTCATTTACTTGTGCAATTTTGATCCTTTCCATCAACATGGGTTGTACTTGTAAGTTTGCAATTATTCCTCCTTTGGCATAGATATGTACATCTATTTCCATACTTCTCAAATCCCTTAACAAAAGGTTCCTAATCTGTAATGGGGCATGGTAAATTTATTGTAGACTTCCTACTTTAAGCATCGGCTACTACATTAGCTTTCCCCGGGTGATAGTGAATATTTACATCATAATCCTTCATCAATTCTAACCACCTCCTTTGTCTCATGTTCAATTCTTTCTAAGTAAAAATATATTTTAAACTCTTATGATCGGTATAAATCTCAGAAGTCTCACCATTCAAATAATGTCTCCAAATCTTAAGAGCAAAAATTACAGCTGCTAATTCAAGGTCATGGGTTGGATAATTCTGCTCATGGATTTTCAACTGTCTCGAGGCATAAGCTACTACTTTTCCATTTTGCATTAGGACACATCCCAAACCATTTTTAGAAGCATCACTATAAATAAAAATTCCCCTGTTTCGGAAGGAATGGTCGAAATTGGGGCAGTTACTAATTGATTCTTAAGTTCTTGAAAACTATTCTCAACTTCCTCAGACCATTCATATTTCACCTTCTTTAGGGTTAACCTAGATAAAGGTTTAGCAATACTAGAAAATCCTTCAACAAATCTTTGCTAATAACCTACTAATCCAAGAAAACTACAAATCTCCGTCACATTAGTTGGTCTAGGCCAATCTAGTATAGCTTTGATCTTTTGAGGGTCAACCTACACTCCCTCCTTGGAAATGACATGTCCTAGAAAAGAGACGCTAGGTAACCAAAACTCACACTTCTTTAATTTTGCATATAATTTCTCATTCCTAAGGATTTGTAACACCGTCTCTAAATGTTTTTCGTGTTCTTTAATACTTTTGGAATAAATAAGGATGTCATCAATGAAAACAAGCATACAATGATCCAAATACTTCCTAAACACCCTATTCATCATATCCATAAAAGCGGTTGGTGCGTTAGTTAGTCCAAATGGCATCACAAGAAATTCATAGTGACCATATCTAGTACGAAAAGCTAATTTTGAAATATCATCTTCCTTAATCTTCAATTGGTGATAGCCTGACCAAAGGTCAATCTTAGAAAATACTTGCGCACGTTGCAGTTGGTTAAACAAATCATCTATACGAGGTAAGGGGTATTTATTCTTAATGGTCACCTTATTTAGTTCAAGATAATCTATACATAACCTCATCGTCCCATCCTTCTTTTTAACAAATAACACTGGAGCACCCCAAGGGGATACACTTGGTCTAATAAAATCCTTATCTAACAGATCTTGTAATTGAACTTTTAATTCCCTTAGTTCTAAAGGTGCCATGCGATATGGGGGTTTTGATATTGGCATAGTTCCGGGAATAAGGTCAATTGTAAACTCTTTTTCTCTACTAGGAGGAAAACTGGGTAATTCATCAGGAAAAACATTTGGAAAACGTTTATCTACAGGAATATCTTCTAACCTAGTCTCTTTTGTTTTCAAATCAATAACACTTGCAAGGAATCATTGACATACCTTCTAAAGGAAACTACAAGCTTGCATTCCAGAGATAATGTGTATGGGAGATACGATGCCAGTTCCTTCAAAACTAAATTCTGAATGGTTAGGAATTTGGAAAGTAACTCTCTTCTCAAAACAATCTACCTTAGCATGGTACGATGCTAACCAATCCATCCCCAAAATGACTTCAAAATCTCTTATGTCTAAAATTATCAAATCGACAAATAGTTTATGACTACTAACATCTATAGGCCAAGACTTATATACTAATGTTCCCGTCAATAACTCACCGGAAGGAGTAAAAACGTGTATGTTATGATTCAAGTGTTCAGGAATATTAGGAAAGCGATTAACAAAACGTACAGACACAAATGCATGGGTAGAACCGGGATCAATTAAAACTTGAAAAGGTTGTGCACATATAAAAAGTGTACTTGACACTACTGCATTAGAATCTTTTGCATCAGAAAGATTAAAAACTCTACCTTGTCTTCCGTGATCCTTGTTGTCATTAAAGGTCTTTGTTGGCGCCTTCCCTTTATTAGGGAAATCTTTCATTTTATGTCCCTTTTGGCCACACCCAAAGCAACTTCCCATCTCCAACTAACATGGGTGCCCTCTATGAATATTACCACATCGTTGGCATTCGTCAACATTAAAGGGTTTATTTACTAAAGGTTGTCCTATATTAGGTATATTTTTAAAGGGTTTGTTAATGGAGTTCCTTCCTCTTTGTTCTCTAAACTTCCCCTTTCCCTCTCTAATCTAATTATATTCTTCACTATCCTTCTCAGCTATTGTTGCCCTTGCCACCACGTTATTATATGATGTCAACTTTAAGATGGAGATTCAACTACGAATATTCAACCTCAACCCACGTTCAAACTTTTTGGCTTTCAAAACATCGGTTATCACAACATGAGGTGCAAAATGGGATAACTCTGTAAAATTTGCCTCATATTGACTAACTGTCATATTTCCTTGAATAAGACTCATAAAGTCAGCTGCTTTTTGGTCTTGCACCGTTTCGGGAAAGTATTTCTCGTAGAAGATCACTAAGAAGTCATTCCAACCTATGGGATTATTCTTCTCCCTGTGTATTCTCTTAGTCCTTCTCCACCAATGTTTGGCTTCACCATCTAACATGAATGTTCCAAATGAAACCCATTATTCATCTGTACACTTAAGAACATCAAACATCTTTTCGAGTTACATTACCCAATTTTCTGCTTCAATGGGGTTAGGAGTACCTTTAAAAGATGTCGGGTTCAATTTCTTGAACTGTTCAATAGTACAACTACTTGGTTCAAGATTCCTTGGTGCTCCATTATTCACCTGATGCTCCATAATTCTTGCTAAGCTTTCAATTACCTTGTATGTACCTTCCAGTTCTTCCATATTAGAACCACTAGTTCCCATAGTTGATCCCGTCTTAGTCATTTTCTACAGTCATGGCCAAACATAAGACGTATTATACTATCTCAAGATTGCAAATTAGAAGAAGAATTATATATAACAATTATATGTGTACTGTAAGACATATGGAGGGTTATCACATAAGTCAGATATTTAATCCTATATCCTACGTATGGAAACTTAAAATCTATAACGTTCGAAACTTATGTTCAGTAGTCTACGGGTTCATAACCTATGCTCTGATACCACCTCTGTCATGAACCCGTCCCAAAATAGTAGTGGGAACGAGTGTCTTGACATGCCACCAAGGCAACAAATATTCTGACTTAAACTGTTTCCTTAATTAAATGCAATGGAAATACAATTACATGGTTATGAATTGTAAAATAATGAAATTAAAGGTACTACGTCATCAGAACTTTCTAAAAGGAAACTTCATTTATATTACAAGTAGCAACGAGTTACAACTTAAAACAAAATTTAAAACTTATTACAAGAGAGACAAACATGCTCTATATGATATAACAAACTTTTTACTTAAAATAACAAAAAGAGCTCTAAAAGTTGAATCTTCAACATAGTCCTTTTATGTTCCCTCCACGAGCCTACTTATTTCATGAAAAATGGTTAGTTATACAGCATCAACTAAAAGCTGAGTGAGGTTTAATCTCTAGACATTCCAAGGTTTTGTTCAAAAAATTGATACCTATTCAAATCCAAAGAGTAGACATATACATATATGGATAGGAATTTACTATATAAAATTTGAGATGACAGTATATAGAAATGAATAAGGTATATACATATGGACAGGAATTCGTAGTAATATAATATGTGAATGACAGTATGTAGAAATGAATAGCTCAGAATAGAACGGATGCAATAAATCAAAGGAAATAGCTTTTTCTTTCAATCATATCATTTTAATGGCCAAGTACACTCTAATACCATATTCTTCTATCGTATTATTCCCCGGTAGTTGAGGGTCAATCGAACTTGTTCGTCATAATGACTTATTTAGGGCACACCAGAGATAACCCAGCTGGGAAGGTCAGTCAGTAAGAGAGGTCCCTTAGGCCGAATCTTATTTCCAATATTCAATATCATTTTCAAAACTCTTTTTAATCGGTATGTCTATATGGACTAATATAAACATATCATAAGGAATCAATCATCGGTATCAGATGAAATTGGAGAATAAAAGTAGTTCACAAAAATATATAGTTTGCATAATATCATATAATTAAAATGCATAAGGAATGTCAGAGTACTCACCTAAAATAGAAGTTCGAAGTTTGTAGAAACAAAGTCTTGGATCCCTCGTTAATCTTGAGACGAAACTTCTTCTTAAACTTTCCCCGCACTTTCTTTCACTATTTCTTTGTAATATTTTGGTATAATTTCGTGTAATGGCTAATCCAAGGGCTTTATTTAAAGTTTCCCAAAGTTATTTAGGTGTTGACACGTGTGTGGGTGATAAGGCTTTCACTTTGGTGAGTCGTCGTTCATGTGTCGTGCAATGGATCAGCCTTGCAGTCTTGGTTTACCAAATGGCGACACGTGTTTTGCCTTTTTCTAGAGGATTGACATGAGATTTATCTTCTCCTATAAAGGTGACACATGTGCGGTGGAGGTGTCCAAAAGAAAGAACGAGGTGGAAAGTTAGTAAGGGTATAAGGGTCATTTTACAAATGAAGGGTGTTTTAGTAATTTTACGCGATACATTTTCAATATTTCTTAGAGGTCCTTGAAAATATTTTATTTACAAAATGTTCCTTTATATATTTTTATTTTAGTCCCTGAAACTTTCTTTATTTAAAAATTAAGTCCCTAAAGTTTCATAAAATTTCATTTTCTATCCCAAAACATATCATTTAGCTTAGGATATTCCATAAGACTTTGATTTAATCAATTTTGATAAAAAATGAGGTTATTTCAAAGTGTTTAAGTCGGCCTAACTAGCCTCCCCTTCAACCAATCAAAATATTACACATGGTGTGGTAATAGGACAAAATACATATTAAAGGATGGACAAATTTGTCCTTATTTCATAATTTCGGCATAACTTCTTACTCGGACCTCTGTTTAATGCACCGTTTGTTGTGTTACAAACCTTATTTATATATATACAACTTTTTAGTTTTTACCTCAACTCAGTTTTTATATTATAATGGTCAAAACTTGTCTCTAATATGAACATTCTTACCAAAAATGTTAAAATTTTATGTTTGTAACTAATTTGATATTTCATGATTTATAAAGGGATGATAACAGTAAAATAATAAATTACGATTATTCATATCACATATGAAATAATACAACATTTAAAACTATATATAAAAGTGGGGTCATTACAATTTATTCCAAAAGGTAGAGGGATCAGGTGGTTTTAGATCAAGATTGGAAGTGAACGTGATGTTTTCCATGCAACCCTATTAGGGTTTATGGAATATATATATATATATATATATATATATATAGAGAGAGAGAGAGAGAGAGAGAGAGAGAGAGAGGAATTTTCCAAAGGAAGTAAAGTTATTAGGCAACTTATGTTCAATTGATTTGACATAAGATTTCATTTAAATCTTGGTTAAAAATATGAATTAAAAAAAATAACTCAATTTCAATGAATTAAACATTAAAGTCATGAAATTCTCCCCAAATCAATATTTTGTAACTTTGTAATATCAATCAAGTTTTGTTTCATGTGACAAAAAAGAATACCAAAATCATCATGAATACATATAATCAGATCATACAAACATTAAAAATGCTGCTTAAAAGACAATCATTCCATCAATATCCTTTTAATAAAAAATGGAAGTTTAAAGCAATTAACTCCCTCAAGCATACGTTGAATGCCAACTAAGTAGTAATGTTAATTTTGAAAAACTATGCCCTATCTTGTTTTTCAGATCGGTTCAAGCTCTTGGCTTATGGCTCATTTCTAACATATTTTGGCTTTTGTCATTGATTGATATGACAAATATAGACCCCCATAATTATATTACCTCGACCAAATCCGACCATCACCAATCCATTCAGAATGAAATGTTATGACTCGGCCTAAACAAACTCATCCTCGGCTAATGGTCATCGCAGGGAACCTCGACCTCGACTTGGAAGACCAGTTAACATGCCCTACCTCATTAATCCCATGAACTATTACCCTCAACCTCGGCCATCATCCGGATGATGAAGACAAGACGAGACAGCCTAACAGGACATGTGTCATTCTCTTAGTGGACCATAGTTCAATAACTCGGTCGACGATGGACATCTGGTAGAGCGCATGGATTGGGGAATGTGTGAGAGTGTGCGCGTGAACTATAAATCCCACGTCTACCAATACCGTTATAACAACATCCCCCTCACACGTGAAGGAATATTTGATCATCATGACCTACATATGACAGAGACAGTTGGCTCCTCGTCATTGGCTAGGAACATTCCACGCATTCTTATTAGATGCTGGGGGGTACACAACACCCCCATGCACTACAAATACGTGTCTTATACATCTTTGTAAAGGATCGATCATTGTAAACCCTACCTGAAACTTTATCAAAATCATAGAAGAGAGAGAAATCTTGAGTTCTCTGTATCCCAAGGTCGATAGAGCAAGTTATTAGTGGATTTCACACATACTCACATGGTGAAGTTGGCTTAGATAGGCTGAACCACTTATATTATGTGTTATCACCCTCTCTTCTTCCTATTATTTTATATTTTTATACATGTTCATACTCCATTGATACACTGGTTTGAGCTTGAACATTAACCTTGATTTGGTGATACCATTTCTGGTATCATTAATATGGCACCGTCTGTGGGTACGAAGTATATCTTCTTCCTCATCTTTGTTTAGCTTGTATTCACCGAATTCGCTGGTGGTGATTTAGCTCCGCTCAGGTGGACATGTATCACCATTGAAAGATCTCTAATTCTACTTCTCAATCTTTTCTTCAGATTTCTAGCTCTACCAGTTCACCGAAGATATGGACTTTGATTTTCCATTAGGTGTTGTCCCAAGCTCCAGCTAATCCCCTCCCCAGTCATAAATGGCTGAGGTGGCGATGGTGCTATGCTCATTAGCGAATAACCAATGAAAGATCCAAGAGAAACTTTCCACATTTAGACATAAAATATTGTGACTAGACCTGCCGTCACGGGAGATGAGATAATAACTTTGCCCCCCAGAGAAGTTCACCCAGATCTAGTGGTTAGGGGACCACTACAGGCCCCATAGAAAGAGGTGCCTCCAAAATAAAGGCATAAAAACATGGATGACCCAAGGCGTTTAATCTTGGGGAGCCTGGGTCAGGAATGTTATGATGATGAGGACGATAACTATGATGATGAAAACAATAGAGAATGTTCGGAGCCTTACCAAATATCTGGAGACACTGTGCATCCAATTCATCCCAACAGATGACATAGTGGTAGGCCGAGCCGTGAATGTAGGCCATGGGTATCAACTCTAAACATACTAGGCAGAGGGTCAGCCTTTGATAGGCTCGGCCTAGCAGTAGATGATTTAAGAAATTGCCTCTCTAGGTCCCTAAGCATTATGGGATCCAGGAGAAATAATAGATGTGGTAGTCGAGGGCCTCCACGAGGATTAACGAAAGGTGAATAATCAACGGAGAATGGCTGCTAGAGAGCCTTCAGTTCGTCCAGTCAGCAGAGAAGGGGCAAGAGATAATATTGTTCAGGCCGAGAGAGAGGTTTCAACTATGGTCGAGAGGCCTTGGAATGAATTCATACAGCGAGTGGAGGACAAGATAAGGGATATAATGAAGACCCGAGACCCTTTACAGAGGGGTTACATTGAAGGCTCCCCCTTTGTGGCAAAAATTATGAGTTATCCAACCTTGACTAAATTTAAGTTGTCGGTAGTCAGGCCTAAATATGATGGGAGCACTAATCCCGTCCATCATGTGGAGATGTATCAATCCGCTGCTGATATCTACTCGGTCTCAAACGAGATGAGGTGTCGAGCCTTCTCTATCACACTTACTGGTGTTGCTCACATGTGGTTCACCTCCCTTCCTAAAAACTCAATAGAAAATTTCAAGTAGTTGGCAAAGAGACTCATACATAATTTTTTCTTCGGAGTGAGGACCCAAAAGAAGATGACACACCTGTTGAATCTTAAAAGAAGGGGAAGAATGAAAGTCTGAGGGAGTACATAGCTCGCTTTAATAAAGAGAATTTAGAAGTCGAAGACTATGAAGAGAGCATTATATGATCGCCCTGATGGGAGGATTGTAGAAAGGATAGATCGTCTGGAAGCAAGCCGAAGATCCTCCAAAATCCATGGCCGAACTCATCATTTTGTCATACTAAACAAATTCCTCACGGGCAACAGTCATTACATGCACTACTTTCATTGTCGAGTTTTATCGCATTTGGTTCATTTCAAAGGCGGGATTGAGATGGAAACACTTCGACCAACATGTGATAATCAAACATGTAGGTAGTAGTCTCAAATTAAATCTTAATGACTCCAAACATTATAAAGCACAGAAATGAAACGATGATGCATATCAAAAGACTATCAAATAGTCACATGGATATGGAATGAAATTATGACTCGGTCATCCCAAATATCCATTCATATATGGTGTAAACAAAATACAAAACTATTTTTGTCTTTTTCCACAAATTTTATCAAAATAAAATCTTTTTGGCTTTTTTAATTTTTCTCAAAATATAGAAAATCTTTTTGTATTTTTTCAAAAATTTTCAAAAATGAAAATCCTTTTGGTTTTTCAAAAAATATATAAAAAATGGAACATATAAATACAAACATGTCACATACTAGCAATAGGCATAAAATATCATCATGAAAATCATCCTATGCTAGCAAACAAGTCTAAACCTCAACCGTTAGGCGCGGTGGAGTTTTCTAAAGGTGGTGTTATCCTTTGAAAAACATCCATTAAATCATGTGAAGTTTTAACCAAAAATTTTACTTACTTCCTAATATGTACAAACTCTCTCATGTAATCATCCGTAGCATCCAAACTATCATGTGTGGGTGCATGTGTCATAGAAACACATGTGGTAGAAAAACGTGACACATTACCCAACTTAAAGCAAAATTTCCTAAGGTGTCCTATCTTTTTGCAATGGGTACAAACATACACAGGTCTAGGAACGCCTCTCTCAAAAAGTATACTACGCACTCTCTTATCTATTACAGGACGCCTAGATGGGCTAGGTTGAGATCCATATGGATCAATCACAAACTCGAGAACCAGCTCGGGTGCAACATGAGAAGTGGATGCACTGTCATGACCTATTCCTACTCTCTCAACATTACCCAAAGTGGGACCGAGGAGAATCTTTCCTACCTTCTTAGATGTATCCTCTATAATGACCTTTACTTCCTGGGAACATTTAAGATCTCTCTCTAATTCTGATACACGGGCTCTAAGCTCACTCTTCTCCCGATTTACGACGATCAACTACTCACTCAACGAAACCTTCCCCTTCTCGAGTTGACTCGCCGACACCTCAAATCCCCTCAAACTCTCAATCTCTCTCTTCAAATCTATCACCCTAAGAGTTAGGACTTTGTTCAACTTTTTGGCCTTCAAGGTCTCAGCGTACAAATCTCTAAATGCAATTTGGAGCTCACTTTCACCCTCACTAGCACACCCACTCGCACACTTGCTAGAAACACTAAAACTATCATCCTCGGGTGTCTCACGTGCACAAGTATCCTCATCATCGTGAGAAAAACTCGGTGTGCTCACGTGACTAGCTAAAAAGTCTACACACATCCCATATGAAGATTCATCCCCAAAATCCTTCACTTATTCCTCACTATCTCTAAGAGTGACTGGCATAGTAATATTTTTGCCCTTTCTCTTTAGCCTAGTGGGACAATCGAATGCCTTATGCCCCTTTCTCTCGCACTCAAAACATCTCTCTTCATCATCTTTCTCTTTCTCACCGCTCTCTTTGCCCTCATCCTTCTTTTTATTTTTCTCAAAAAATCTTTCGTTGGAAGAATTTTCTTAGGAAAATTTGAGAAACTTTTAAAAAAAATTCTCGAGCAAGGCCATATCAAAATCAAATTCGCACTCAAACTCGGACTCACAAAGTTTCCCTTTCTTTTTCTTATCTCTCTGGGACACTTCCTCTACCTTCCTAGACGGGGATCTAAGTGCTATCCCTCTATCCTTAGGTTTGACAGTGTTAGGAAACATGTCAATCTCATATGTCTAGAGGTCTCCTACCAGCTCGTCTAATTTTAAATTGCTCAAATTACCTAAGAAATTCAAAACAGACACTTTAGGGATGAAAACGTTTTGGTAGTGTTCTCAAAATCTTTTTAACCACTCATGCAACAGGTATGTTCTCACCAAGATTAAAACTAGTGTTGACAATATCAAATAAATGTGCGTAAAAATCACCAAAACACTCATATTCAAGCATGGTTATTGTTTCAAATGGAGTAGTTGAAATTTGAATTTTAGACTCTTTGACCGCATTTGTGCCTTAATGGGTAAGTTGTAAAACATCCCATGCTTCTTTCGACGTAGTGCACATCATGATTAGTCGAAACTCTTTAGGAGTGACGACACCATAAATTGCATTTAGCCCATGAGAATTAAAATCAATCCACCTAAAATCATCCCCAGTCCCGTCTGCCACGGGTTTTAAATTAGTAACATTATTACGGCAATAGTGGGAAAAGTCCACCCTCTTTAACAAACAACCCAAACTCGCTCGTCGATTGCTTTTAAATGCGATTTCATACGGGCTTTCCAGTAAGCATAATTAGACCCATCAAAAATCGACAGCCGGTTATATAAGTTCTCATTCGAACACATTACAAAATTTTAAAAATCTGATTTTTCAAAATAAATTAATATCACAAAATTTTGCAGAAAAAGAAATTCACAATAAATTAGTGAAACTCTCTCTGATACCAATTTGACAAAGTGAGTAGTCAAAAGGTATCAGACGAAAAAACAAAACATCAGGATCACTCGTTAACTTGGACAACTTGCTCTGATACCAATTTGTAAAAGTGGGGTGTGATATTTATTTAGACGGATTCGTGAATTCAAATTGTAAACTTATTTTGGAGTCAATTTTTAAACCAATTTAATTCAGCCCTAAAACATACATCTACGAGGGTAAAATTAAACCAACATAAATAAATTGCTGACACACATATTTTAGGAAAAACCTTTTTATTTCACTTAATAATACTCACAAGATTACAAGCGAAGTCTGCAATGAATATCCGTAGATATCCACAACAATACTCAGTTCTAAATCCATAATGGAATTTCACAACAAGTCCATAAGACAACAAGGATCACCCACGAGTACTCCCAAAGACCGCAGTCATATTCAACCCAGCACCTCCCTCAAGTGGCGCCTAGATCAGCAGTAGAATATCTTCCCTATAAGAGAAACTCTAGCAAAAATCGTATCTTGGGTTCCAAAATAATTCACTAAACTATTGGGATTTTTGTGAATTGAAAAATAAAGGTTTGAACCTGAAATTGAAGAAGACAGTGTTCTGTCATTTTACATTTTTTGCAGAATGAAAAATGTCAGGTCTTCTTAAGAAACAATGACTCATTTAATACGCTATTTATAAAAAAAATTGAGTCGGCAGATCGCTCGAATGAAGTACCAATGTCTCTCCAAAGAGAACACGTGTCGCTCAAACGATTTCGTGCGACATCGTTTTGTCGCTCGAACGACATACTGATGTCATTTAAACAACGTCAGCATCAAATTTTATTCCCCTCAATGCTTAGAATTTTTTTTTTGACAAAACACAACGCCTCAACTGATTAAAAACAGTTTAGGAAAAATTTCCAACACTTAGAAAAATTATCCCAATAATTTAAATCAACTGTAAAGGGACTTAAACACAACCTTGCCAAAATTCATCTCGCAGAGGCTTTTCTGTTAAAGGATATTGATATTTGGATCCGTCTCGATGCATGATTGAACTTGAATAAATCTTTGACGATTGTAGCGGTATACAACATGCTCTAATGTAAACCGGACAATATAAAATATGTCCTTACATACGTATTTCTTGGAAGTACCTCTCCTTAAGTGTGGGATACTGTTCTAATAACTCGTAAAGATTCTTTAGCCTCAAAGAAGTCGTGCATAAACTTAAGAAACAAAAGGATAAAAAGGCACAAATAACTCAAGGGTTTGACTATCGTTAACTCAAAGATCTAAGCGGTTAAATGGATCATTTTGACCAAAGAACAAGCAATAACAAACCTAACTGGATCTTCACTGAAATGTCACCGAAGTTCAACAAAAGTGATTGATGGGGAGGAGGATAAGGCATAAGAAAGGTTGAGAAACCTAAAAGCCACTGGAAAAACCAAAAAACCTCCAAATGACCACCTAACAGCTACTCTAAAACCAAAATTACAACCACCGAAAAAGATTTTAAGATCGTCGGAAAAATCAATACAATTAAAATGGCAGAAAGAAAAACGAGCAAATAAATGGGAAATAGGTGAATAGATATTACCTCAAGGTGAATATGAACTTGGATAAGAAGAAAAGCACTAATACCACCACTTAGAATGCTTGAGGAGAAGAGAGAGAGAAAGAGATAGAGATAAACCATTCTACATAGAGGAAGCTGGCGAGCGAAGAAGGTAAAGTGGAAAGGAAAAACGGTTTTCAAAACCATTTAAATACTACTAATTATTGTGCGCAACTTCCAAGGCATACATCATTAAGGCGCTATACCCTAGGGCACACTACCAGCCATTATTTTTTGGGCCAAATGCCATTCTGCATGATGGTTGCCAAGTGTCAATTCAATCTTCATCGAACTCTTCAGCCCTAATATATAAAAGGATGCCTTTTTAACTCACACCCAGAAGATACTTTATCCCCCATCCTTCATCTCACATTGAATACTAAGGGTTGGGGGTGATTGATATGCCAAATATAGCCTCGTCCAAAGTTATATTACCTCGACCAAAGCCGACCATCACCAATATGTCCAGAATGAGGAGCTATGACTCGACTTGAACAAACTCATCCTCGGTAAATATCTCTTCGCAGGGAACCTTGGTCTCGTCCTGGATGACTAGTTAACATGACTTGCCTCATTAATCCCATGAACTATCACCCTCGTCCTTGGCCATAATTCGAATGATGAGGACAAGATGAGACAGCCCAACAGAACATGTGTCATTCCCTCAGTGGACCATAGTTCAACAAATCGTCCTCGACCTGGATAGACGATCGACGGTGGATAGCTAGCAGAGCGCATGGATTCGGGAACACGTGAGAGTGTGCATGTGGGATGCAGATCCCACGTGTACCAAAACCATTGTAACAACATCTCCCTCACAAGTGAGGGAATATTTTATCATGATGACCTACATGTGACAGAGACAACTGAATCCTCCTCATTAGCTAAGAACATTCCACATATACTTATTACATGATTGGGGGGTACACTACATGGACCATGCACTACAAATACTTGTCTTCTATATCATTGTAAAGGATCGATCATTGTAAACCCTAGCTGAAACTTTATCAAAATCATAGTAGAGAGAGAAAACTTGAGTGTTCTGTATCCCAAGGACGATAAAGCCCATTCTTAGTGGATTTCACATGCACTCACACAATGGAGTAGACCTAGATAGGCAGAACGACTTATATTCTGTGTTATCTCCCTCTCTGTCTCATCTTCTTCTATATTTTAATACCTGTTCAAATTCCATTGACACATTGGTTTGAGCTTGAACACTTACCTTGAGTTGATGATACCATTTATGGTATCATCATTGATTGGATTTTCATGCAACAAGAAGACATCTCCCCAAAAACATTTGAATTTTCAAAATAGGTAAAATCACTCTAGCGATAGCCTTTACCAATTCTTTTAAAAATGATCCATAATCAACTATAATAAAATAAGTAAGTCACAAAATCTCTCATATGGACCAACGAAACTTTTAAAAACCAATAAAATATAGGGATTTTATCACGATCAAGTTAAGCCCTAAAAGCAATATCCACATAACTAACATCATATGTAACAAGTGATATGCATGTGCTTAAGTAGTGTGAAATTAATACCATAGATTTCAGCAAATTTATCAATCATGATTTATCAAATGAATTATAAACCAAAGAATTAAATCAATCAAACATTTTCAATCAAATGGTTTAAAATTCACTTTTAATCATAATGTAAATTAAATCGATCATCAAATCGAATCAAAGACTTCACCAAATTTTCATAAAAAGAGTAAACACAAAATCTTAATGTATTTTTGAATAAGAATGATTTATGTATTTAAAAAAATCATGTTTAGTAGATAACATAACATATAAAGCTAATGTATGAAAAATGAAAATATGCATGAAATCTCACCAACCCATAAAAAAATTGTACCAAACGAGGACAATTAAAAATCTCCCGCTCACATTTACTTGTATCCCCCACAAATCAAGAATGAACTGGGAATGGAAACCTACAAGAACCTAGTCATTCTAGAAAAACACCTACCTAGATAGAAATGGGTGTTACATGCCCCCGGTCAATTGGAGGAATAACAACACTTTCCTTATTCACAAATTTCACAAGAGAAACCTCAAGCTCAATCCTCTTTTTAGGTGTATTCCTAGGAAAGCCACTACCTACCCTCTGTATCGATATCTCATCCCTCCTAAGATTCTTAAGCCTAGTCCTTCAAATTTGAGTGTAGTGTCTAGGTCTAGGTCCAGGAAAATCACGTCTAACCTCACCTTTCTTTTGTGCAAAGGAAATCATTTTTCACATTAACTCACCAACTTGACTTCTAAGTTCATCTATAGGATTCCTATATAAATGATTCCTCATATTGTCAAATGAACCTATTATTTTCCCATCTCAAGTATCTACAAACTTGATTTGTATGAGTTTGTGCTTGACAAAAAGTATAATATGCAACATTCCATTTCACACTTTTATTTGCCACTTAAGGTATCAAATCACCTCTTTCAAGTTTTTTCGTTTGAAGAAAAAACGGTAAGTATTGTTCAGCTTACCACAAAACGAGCATCCATTACCAACTTTGTGACCTCTTATATTAATTTACCTACTATGAGAATGCGAAGGAACATACTGTAATGGTCTTGGATTATCATCACGATGTCTAACAAACTTCTTCCTATCAAAGACATCTTAGGGGATAAAATGATGTCCCAATTCGTAACTTAAAGAACTAAAATCATATTGTCTATTCATTTTTCTCATTTTAAAACGGAATGATTCCAATACTCCGGTCTTATGACAAAATATGCAAGAGAAAGATTTCAGATGATCCTTTGAAACTTTTTGATCAATCCCGTTTTTCTTCTTCAAATGAACATTCTCTTTCATTTTTTATTTCTTCTCATTTTTCTTCAAATTTAAGGAATTAGTTGTGACTCCCCGCCTAATAAAATACCGAGTGATCAGTCCTTTATCAAATTAAACAACAATCTCAAATGGTTTCATTTTGGGCATCACTCTCGAAAACCATTTAATTGAAAATAACTATTAGGCCTGGCGTCAAATTTAAAACTTTCTAATCTTTTTGACCTAAACGCACAAATAAGTCCATTCATACAAAGATATAAACAACTGAAATGAATGAATAAATAATGACCGATAACTCTCGATAAAACATATATACAACCATATCGAATGGGCATAAATGAAAATGCTCAAAATAAAACAAACGAAAATAGTTGGGCAACATGCTCGAATATTAATCACAACTGCGACATAAATGTTTGACTCGAAAGGATATTCATCCAGGCATCCCTGTGACTGGAGACCTAAAAAGTATAACAAAAGGGGCAGAAAAAGAAAAATAGATACGGGTCAGAGCTCGAGTTTTGAAAATATTTTAGCAAGTTCTTAAATTACTTTAAAATTTAAAATACGATACCCTCCATATTTAAACTGGTGTCGCACTCACATGAGATGCCCCTCACCTTTCATCTAACAGTGCACACCTAATGCATGTATTTTAAAACACCTTAGTTAGCTACCCAGCCTAACTAGTACCTCGTAAAACTCCCAAGTCTCCATACGCTAACACATACCACGCTTAATATAAAATATTCTAAGCTATAGCCCGAGATTATACATTACAATCTCTTATTTATAATTCCTCACTTGACATAAAACCATTCATTATGAATAACCTTCACTAGTTATTACACCACTCCCATTTTAATGTTCTTTATCTCGTATATAATATTCTCATCTTCATATACGTATTAAAACATATTTTATTCGGAATTTTATACTCCCGGATGATCCAAAAATTATTTCGCATATCATTCTTTATTCTGCGGTATATATATTTTCACATCTCATATATATACAATATACAATACACATCATGTATATCCATACTTATATATCACACACTATATAAGTATAACAACCACCCCTCAGAGCTATAACTCAATGGATGCGGTCTCTACAATGCTATCATCCTCCAGGGAGAACACACATCGACCTGGGAAACCGGTACAGGATTTGATACCGACCCAAATCCAAACCACAACGTATAGGAAGCAGTCATAGTTCCTCACCGGAGAACGAAACATACCCACCATGTCTCAGCCCTGATAAAAATCACACAATATAAAAATGGAGGCTATGACCTGGGGACTTACGCTCCCTGCTCCTCAAGCCAGGGGCCTCACCCACATCGTGCAGCTTCCCATGATAGCACTAGAGGGGTATGCTTCACATAAATATATCAATCACACACATATATATTTATAATCATATCATATATATACTGTCTCTATGCCTGTATATATATCATCAAATTCGGCTATCATGCCTATCTATCATGCCTATCTATCATGTCATTAGCCTATAATCTCGAATATACCAATTCTCAATAATTTATAAGTATACACTTAACTTATTTTAATCCCATAAGTATTCACTCACTTATGATAGAATTCTCACATAATTAAATTTCTGAATATTAGCTTAT
This sequence comes from Sambucus nigra, assembly GCA_949130495.1. Taxonomy (NCBI): domain Eukaryota; kingdom Viridiplantae; phylum Streptophyta; class Magnoliopsida; order Dipsacales; family Adoxaceae; genus Sambucus; species Sambucus nigra. Next base: position 93,210,561 of record OX422216.1, on the reverse strand, counting down.
CACGTCTAGCTAGTATCCTGAATATAATTGGCATATACATTCTACACGCATAAATATATATGTACGAACCCGCTGAATAATTCATCGATTGTCGTTCATCCCAAATATTCTTAAAATTTATACCTCGGATTTCATTCCCATAAATCCCAAGGTTCACACATCACTCTTTTCATCATTTGTAGGTCCTCACCCTCTATACCAGATCCCCTACCATTCATCTCCAAAAGGGGATTCTTCTCCAATCCTTTTTAGTCCCAGAAAATATTCCAAATTTTTTTGTTATAACCGAACCGAACCCATGGCCCAAAAACTAACTGATCCGGTTCCAAACAAACGAACCGAACCAAAAACACCAAAAACAAACTGGTCCGGACGAAATCAATTCAGGAGTTCCTTTTCTTCTCCAACTTTGAAATTTATGGTTTTACCCTCAACAACCATTACTATAAACATCTGCACACTTATATATACCCAACACACTAATCTATTCTTGGGATTCATCAATTAAACGAAGAAAATCAACCCGTTTTTAAATTAAAGTCTAAATTTGATTTCTTCCAATTTCTCACCATAATTTACACCATTAACATGGTTTGAAGCCTAGATTTCATATGTAGTTAATAACACAACAATTTTATATGAAACCATCTCCCCAAAACCCATTTTTGTTCAAGAATACCAAACCCAAAATCCTATACTTTTTACACCAACTATAATATGGATCATAAACACAATAAAATGATTAAAGCAAGTTAAACACTTGCCTAGTTGGATAAATCCGATGATATCGTGTCGAAATCCGTCGGAGTTTGGCCAAAAATCTCTTCTTTCTCCCTTTTCTTCTTCTTCTTCTTCTTCTTCTTCTTCTTCTTCTTCTTCTTCTTCTTCTTCTTCTTCTTCTTCTCTTTCCTTTCTCTCTTTTCTTTTCTCGCTCTCTTTCTCTCGTGCCCTTATAAGAGAGAAATAAGGGTTATTTCCTTATTAAACCCAAAATTGACTCGTATACACAATTGCGAGTCCCTACTAGTCCAAAAAGTCTCTGGAACCCGAACACTACCCCTGAGTACTCTATTTTGACTATTTTGGCCATTCTGAAAACAATCGTTCACTCAAAATCTCCATTCGAGTCACTTATAAAAAATCACGTCTTAAACTCAACACATGTCCACACGCCTTTTCCTTACAAAATAACATCACATGTTGTTGTTATTCACATGCGATATGAAATATAATTAGTCCATCTCAATTACTTTAAATTCTCAAATTATTAAATTGCACCCACTCATGTAATTTAATTATCCATAAATGTACGAGGTATTACATACTTCCCCCTTTAAAATAGAATTTCATCCTTGAAATTCGGATAAGACCGATACCAAAGACTTTGGATTTCAACCATAGCACATGCTCTATTACCAAAAATCAAATCATACCTCGATAATGGTGCGATCACTCCACTATTCACCCAGTAGTGGGACCCAACTGTATAAAGGGTTAACCACTATAGCCCTATCTTTATAACAAGCTTGTTCAATTCTCTTCACACTAATACACTCCATCAGTCATAAGGTTTCACCTCATTAATGGCACATTACACATTGTGCTTCTACCAAAGACATCTGAATAAGACGAGCTTGTACGTCAAGGGCTCTATCGCCTCAAATCTATTGGAAATCCACACATCACTAAGTGACAGCTTCCCGTGTCCACCCCAACACAAATCTCCCATCCTGAGAGAAACCACAAGAACATCTGACCACTCCTGTTAGTCCTTCAAATCTCGTTTTCATGACGACGTAACTCTTACGATGCTCAAAAGTCACCCTAAAAGAGTCAATGCACCTCTAAAAAATGGACTCTAAATCGCGTCTAATCTAAAAGTCTATTTATTCACTCACCTCTAAACAACCAGAGGGAGAATGACTAGGCTTTACCACACAAAATCTTAATAGGCACCTTGTCCACAACAAACAGGTACGAGTGACTATGCAGACAACTCTACCGATCGGTAAATTTTTCTCCCAATTATCGTACCATGCTTTACTTTAATTACAAGTTACGTCAGTTTTGGAAGTAAACTAATCGCAGTGACTCCAGAATCACATTCATACCGCTTTACTAGTCGTCACTCACTTCCCGTCTACTCATCGAGCCATAGGTGACACGACTAGGCCAAAACAAAACGTCATCCCCACTGATTCACAAAATTCCTATCAGAGGTGGGGTTCAATGATCTCATCCTAATTCACAACAATATTGGCCGGTACCTTGCACAGGTGCAATCCTTCTACCAACTTGACTTCCCATTCCATCCTTGGAATCGTCAGCTTGATACAAAATTTTCTGGTTCATCATCTCGATCAAACTTATTTCCATCTGTAAGTGGTTCACCCAGAGACAATCTCACTTTGTCTCACCTTTCATAAATTTCCACTTACAATATCTCACATTAAGTTGTACTTTATACCCCCTTCTTCTCCTGGGGTACCAAAGTCTCGACCCATGCACTCTCGTCACACGCATACTTCTGGGTCCTTTTCCTTATAGGCATCAACATTCTATTTACGCACAAGCCACTCTCAACAGTCAACTAAGTAAGGCTCTTCTCAACTTCCACACAATAATTGGACTTTCCTCTCCTCAATAGATATCCTTTTAAATGGCCTCCCACAACCTTTCAACTCAACTCGAGTATGCTAACTCTCATTGCACACATATATTTGGATTATCGTCATCCTCACACGATGTTCAATCCCTCATACCATTCAGCTTTATCTATAATTTCCCCATAGTCATATATTCCACACATCTATTCCCACGTCCTCCTATCTCGAATGATTCGAATCAATTAACAAAGGCACCCATACACCCTATAAGCGATGCATTTTTGCACAACACTAGAAACGTCACACACTTTTTTCAATAATGGCCTCGTATTATCGGGGTGGCTACAACACATGGGTATTCTCAATCACCCCGCAAATCCAAATTTTATCCTAAATAGCATCGTACCACCGTTCAACTCGCATTGATAAGAGAAATTTGCAGTGCTCTCTCACAGCACTACCGGCTCCACTGGACTTATACTCCATAATAGCTTTCAACTCAGAGGGTTTTCTCCACACTTTCATTTATCTCATTCAAAACTGATGCTCTAGCATCAATCAACGTCTCTCTACTCATGACGTTCATCAAGGTTCATGCGCATATCATCCCACAATAATGTCCAAATAAGGAACTTTCCCCCAAATGCACTATCGCTCAGCATTGGCAGTAATCACATTCAATAAACCTCAAACACGTAACAAGGACTCCTAAAATCCTGTCCCGAGAAGCATAAATATAAATCTCAACTCCCACGTCTCTAAAGGAGTGATATAACCATGCGCTCGTCCTATCACCAAGTCCTGAGTGCTAAACATAGTAATGAGCTAATTCTCTCCGCTCAACCATAAATCCAATATACCTCAATTAACATAAATAGACCTTACACACCGACATCAAATATCTCGAGACAACTATACTCTCCGAAGTTTCTATCATAATATAATATAAATGCGAGCTCAAACCTCTTTCATGTGAGACATTGCCAAAACAATCCAGCCTCCATTGGAACAGCAAACATGATAGCCTTGCAATATTAGCCCACTATCATCCTAACCAGTCAATATTAAGGATAATATCATACTCGTATAACACATCACGAAAACGAGTAATCTCAATCAAACATATACCAATATGACTACAGACGCTTCCCCACAGATGAAACCAAAAATAAACCCGCTATACTACGAAAAATATAAACATAATATTGTTATCGATATACACACTAAACTCGCCTCACACACGAATCTAGTGCTAATCAAAATATTGTGACTCACTCGTGCCACACAAAGTATACCTCATTCACCCGAGGATAAAACTCATATTTATACCTTGCCAATCGCCCTGGCAACTTAAATGGTTCCCAAACATGACACGCCTGTCAAAACTGAACTAAAAACTATCTTAATTATTGCCTAAGGTAAGCACCATACTTTTGTCCCTATTTCTCGCTTCGGGTAAAAATCAATGCATGCGGTCCTACTCCCCACATGAAAAATATCTCTCCATATATTTATCTTATCTTTGGCCATACTGACCATATTAGGGTTGTCCTTCTCTCGGACCTTGGTAGACTCAACCCTGATGGCCACCCTCATTATTCCCTTAGCTCTGCTGGCCCTAAGGAACACACTACTAGACTTACCAGTCCCGACTAAATCCTTCAACGCTTTTAGCTCCCTCCACTTAGAAGTATTCATAACCTCTTTGTCAAAACATGACATAGTCGCCATCGGCTTCGATCGTCAAAATAGAATTTCCCTCAAGTATTGGTGGCTCCACTCATGAGTCTATTACCCATTTTAAAGGCTCTCTTCTCCATTATACCAATTAAGGTGATTCACTCCCACCATTACAACATTGCTCCCACGAGCGAAGAAAACCCTTTACCCTAATTTTTTACTTCCGGGTGTACAACACTTTACTAGACACCCAAGCCTCTGGATATCCTACATCCATTTGCTAACACACAAAATATCCATATTTACTAACATTCCAACGGGTGGTCCTCTTAAAAGACCCCTCCGACTCTTCCCACTTTAACATAGTTTAGTACCACTTTCTTCTATAGCGGTACTTGAAAAATATATACTGCACCCTAGAAGTCCTTACAGTTCTAACTTCCCGAGCAATAATGGGGGTGACCTCGACTACGATCATCAACCCCAAGATAGTCTTCAACTTTAATTGAGCCCTGCCTCCTGATGCCTTCCCAACGGCTCTCACCTATTGTCCTTCGTGATTCAGCATACGAAACACACCCGAACGCATATAAGATTCACTATAATTTTACAATATAGCAGGAGAATGAAATCTCACCATAGGAATCAACAATCCTAAACACAGGCCTCTATAAAAAAATAGAATACGATGCTGAAAACGTAGTGCATCCGCACAGATTCTTAAGGAGAACCAGATGCTTTGATACCACCAATAACACCCTGCCTAATAAAATACTGGGTGATAAGTCCTTTATCAAATTAAACAGGAATCTCAAAGGCTTTCATTCTCAGCATCAGAGTCGAACACAATTTAATTACTAATAACTTATTAGGCATCACGTCAAATTTTAAATTTTCTAATCTTTTTAACCTAAATGCACAAATAAGTCCATTCATACAAAGATATAAACAACTGAAATGAATGACTAAATAATAAATGATAACCGTTGTAAAACATATATACAACCATATCAAATGGGCGTAAAATGAAAATGCGCAAAATAAAATAAACGACAACAGTTGGGCAACATGCCCGAATATTACTCCCAGTACCTCCTATCTACATCACAAGGAGATAAGCGTCTATACAATTTCTTATCAATATCCACAGTTGCGGCAACAACTTCTGACTCAAAAGGATAGTCATCCAAGCATCCTTGTGTCTGGACACCTAAAAAGTATAACAAAGGGGGAAGAAAAAGAAAAATAGATACGGGTCAGAGCCTGAGTTTTGAAAATATTTTAGCAAGTTCTTAAACTACTTTAATATTTAAAATATGATACCCTCCATATTTAAACTGGTGTCGCACTCACATGAGGTACCCCTCACCTCTCATCGAACAATGCCTGACGCATGTATTTTAAAACACCTTAGTTAGCTACCCATCCTAACTAGCACCTCACAAAACTCCCAAGTCTCTGTACGCTAACACATACCCCGCGTCGTATAAAATATTCTAAGACATCGCCCGAGCTTATACATTATAATCTCTCATTTATAATTCCGTGCTTGACATAAAATCATTCATTATGAATAACCTTCACTAGTTATTACACTACGCCCATTTTAGTGTTCTTTATCTCGTATATAATATTCTCATCTTTATATACGTTTAACACATATTTTATTCCGGATTTTAGACTCCCGGATGATCCAGAAATTATTCCATATATCATTCTTTATTCTGCAGTATATGTATTTTCACATCTCATATATATACATTATACTATACACATCATGTATATCCATACTTATATATCACACACTATATAAGTATAACAACCACCCCTCAGAGCTATAACTCAATGGATGCGGTCTCTACAATGCTATCATCCTCCAGGGAGAACACACATCGACCTGGGAAACCGGTACAGGATCTAATACCGACCCAAATCCAAACCACAACGTATAGGAAGCAGTCATAGTTCCTCACCGGAAATGAGAACGAAACATACCCACCATGTCTCAGCCCTGATAAAAATCACACAATATAAAAATGGAGGCTATGACCTGGGGACTTACGCTCCCTGCTCCTTAAGCCAGGGGCCTCACCCACATCGTATAGTTTCCCATGATAGCACTAGAGGGGTATGCTTCACATAAATATATCAATCACACACACATATATTTATAATCATATCATATATATACTGTCTCTATACCCGTATATATATCATCAAATCCGGATATCATGCCTATCTCTCATGGCATTAGCCTATAATCTCGAATATACCAATTCTAAAAAATTTATAAGTATACACTCAACTTTTTTTACTCCCATAAGTATTCACTCACTTATGATAGAATTATCACATAATTAAATTCCCGAATATAAGCTCATCACGTCTAGCTAGTATTCTTAAATCATCCCATTTGCATCTTATGATTTACTTATATATAATCGACATATACATTCTACATGCATAAATATATATGTACAAACCCGCTGAATAATCCCTCGAATGTCATTCATCCCAAACATTCTTAAAATTTAAACCTCGGATTTCATTCCCACAAATCCCGAGGTTCACACATCACTCTTTTCATCATCTAGAGGTCCTCACCCTCTATATTAGATCCCCTACCCTTCATTTCCAAAAGGGATTCTTCTCCAATCCTTTTTAGTCCCAAAAAATCTTCCAAATTTTTTTGTTATAATCGAACTGAACCCATGCCCCACAACGAACCGATCCGGTTCCAAACAAACGAACCACACCATTAACACCAAAAATGAACTGCTCCGGATGAAATCAGTTTGTGAGTACTTTTCTTATCCAACTCCGAAATTTATGGTTTTTACCCTCAACAGCCATTACTATAAACATCTACACACTTATATATACCCAACACACTAATCTATTCTTAGGATTCATCAATTAAACCAAGAAAATCAACCCTTTTCTTAATTAAACCCTAACTTTAATTTCATCCAATTTCTCACCATAATTTACACCATTAACATGGTTTGAAGCCTAGATTTCATATGTAGTTAATAACACAATAAGTTTCTATGAAACCATCTCCCCAAAATCCATTTTTGTGAAAGAATCCCAAACCCAAAATCTTATAGTTTTTACACCAACTATAATATGGATCATAAACACACTAAAATGATTAAACAAGTTAAACACTTGCCTGGTTGGATAAATCTGACAATCTCGTGTTGGAATCCGTCGGAGCTTGGCCGAAAATCTCTTCTTTCTCCCTTTTCTTCCTTTCTTTCGCTTCTTCTTCCTTTATTTTTTTCTTTTCTCACTCTCTTTCTCTCGTGCCCTTATAAGAGATAAATAAGGGTTATTTCCATATTAAACCCAAAATTGAGTTGTATACACAATTGTGAGTCCTTACTAGTCCAAAAAGTCCCCGAAACCCGAACACTACCCTCGGGTACTCTATTCTGACTATTTTGGCCATTTCAAAAACAACGGTGCACTCGAAATCTCCATCCGAGTCACTTATAAAAAATTCACGTCTTAAACTCAACACATCTCCACACGCATTTTCCTCATAAAATAACATCACATGTCGTTTTTATTCACCTGCGACATGAAATATAATTAGTCCATCTCATTTACTTTAAATTCTCAAATTATTAAATTACACCCACTCATGTAATTTAATTATCCATAAATGTACAGGGTATTACATTAGTTTTCTTTGAATCATGTGATGAGCACTGACTCGATGTGTCAACTTGAGGAGAAGATGACTTATTTTTAAAACTTTTAAATGAATCAAATTAATTTTACAAAGACTCGGATCTCTTCTCAAATTCACTTTTAGAACCTTCATAAATAAGAAGTTCTTTCTTCGCCTTTATAAGTTCTAGAGTCAAATTATTTTTCTCTTGTTCCAAAACTTTGAGTTTTTTAAAATCACAAAATTTTGAACTTGTCCATCCCCTCAAATCAGAACTTTGTAAGCTAAAAGTTTGGTTACCTTCTTTCAAACCACAAGTCAATTCTAACAAATCACCCTTCTCTTTTTCAACCAGTTTCAAGTTTTGATTGATAAGTTGACAAGTTATTTCAAACTCTTTAAAGATTTATTTTCTTATTCATGGAGTTTGACTTGATTTGCCATATTAACATTCAACCTTTTCATTATGAGAAGTTGATCATCTAACTTTTCAATCTTTTGGCTCAAGGATTTATCATTTTTAAATTCACCACATTCACCAAAATCAACATTAATAGATTTCAATTTTTCTAGAGATGGGAAGATTTCCTTTTCTTCCTTTCTCTTTTCAATTTCGCTTATTTTATCCTATCACTAAGATTCAAAATTATAGGACATTCATTACAAGAAGTAGCATCATTAGAACAAAAAAAATCTAACATCCTAGCATTCATAGCTGTAAAGTTTGAGTTCTTGAAATACAATTAGTATTAAGCGAGGCGTAACCCCTTATCAAGATAATGATAAGTGCCAAAGAACAATAAGGAAATGACAATAAATGCAAGTTAAAGATAAACTATATTCAACCTCAGAGTTGTATTAAATAAAGTCTTTTTACAATGCAAATGTTGTGAGAGCACAATTAACAAAAGGAACCCCACAGGTAAGTTGATTGGAGATAAGGAACAAGAACCTTTAATGCAATAATGGAAAGGCATAACCTTAAGATGCAATAAATGGTCAGAGATGGTATTAATATGGGTAAGAGGATGATCACATAATAATTTATTCTCACAATAAAGACACTTATGGATAGGAATCCCAACAACAATTCGAGGTTCAAATTCTTGTCATCGTAAACTATGTTGTTGGGGTATTTATATGGGAGCCAGCTCACTCGAGTGACCTTGCTGGTCATTAAATGGATTGACCGCAATTAATGCAAAGGTAACATGTTATTAATGCCGAAGATAGTGCATTAAATACAAACGATAGGATATTATGGCGAGAAAATTGTTTAGACTATTGGAGGTATAGTGGCATTAATTAGGATGGGATGTAGTTGCCCAATGGTCCCTCCAAAGACGGTTGGATAGTACAAACTCATTAAATAATCTTACCGCCCTAGGAATAAACTCACTTGAGTGCTACTTCCTAGAGCTCCTAAATGTTAGATGCCATGACATCATGCGGTTGGTAAATTGTAATCTGTAAAGGATGTGTTGTCACATCAATAAAAAAGGTAATTCATCGAATGTAGGTTGTGCGATTGATGGTTGCTAGAGCAACCTATGAACTGTTTATGAGGGATCACAAACTATATTTGAATAATTATTTGGTTTTAGGTCCCTCGAGGAGGTTCCCCAAGACATGGTAACTTAAGCATCTATTCAACTGTCTTTTGCACAAACCAGGGTTTTACCTAAGGGCTCTAAAGGGGTTGGTATTTATTTTTCCAACGTTGCCTTGCTATTAATCCTCCAAACCAAATACCTGCGAGGTAACTAATATGAGGTTATTTGATAGAGCATGAAAGTTCTCACATGTCCTGCCAGACATGGTCACTCGAGGGTACCGATCAACCTCATAAACATTACAAACTAAACTTAATGATTATAAGAAAATAACAATAGAAGTACATCATAATTTTTATTACAAATATATCATTCTTTGAATGGGTTTAATCTTTGTGGAAGATCCTTCGAGCAACTTCAGTCTTGCAATTCAACTTTGAGCTTGAACCTTCCTCTACATTTTCCCCTTCGTAGAGATATTAGTTTACCCGTGAAGAAATATTTGTACAAAATATCATCATCAATATTCAAGCAACCTGTAATCAGGGGTTATTTTAAAAAAATAGCACTACACCAAATCTGTCGAATTGTCATGGTCATTGACCTTGACAAGTTCAACTTGTCAAGGTCAATGACCGTGACAATTCTGGGCGAGACAACTTTTTTTTTTATCATGATTATTGACCTTGACAATCTCGTTAGAATTATCACGGCCATGCCACGGTCAGGGACCGTGACAAGTTTGTCACGGTTTATGACCATGACAAGCCCGTGACAGTTTATAAAAAAATTGTCATGGTCATTGATCGTGACAATTCTGGACAGAATTAAAAAAAATCTACTGGGTAGTATGTCCACTGCCACTGCCCAGCAGTATATTTGTACCTGTTCAAACATCATACATCCAAATAAACTAGAGATAATGAAAATATACATTCAAAATAGAAATAATATGCAAACGGGACAACTTCGCGTCATGCTACATTTTTTGTTGTTTTAATGTTCTTATTAATTTACTTATTTTACTAATCATGTGCTTTGAACACTTTGGAAGCTTTAATTGCTCAACACCACCCTTCATCTTTATTATAGTCTTCTCCAAAACTTTGGCATTCTCCATAAAGTACCTTAACTGTTCAACTCCATTGTTCGACCCCAATCCCGCAAATTTGATCTTTAGGTGTGATCTCAAACAATCAAGTACATACCATTTCAACCACGATGTCCCGATTTGTTCACAACAAAATGAAAAACCCTAATATAAGAAGAAACAACATCACCATCAATTATCTCAAATCTACAAACTATTTAGCTGGAAGTGATGTTATGAACCCTTGACGTACCTCAAAGATAAGAACCTCTATAAGAGGACAACCTTTGAGAAAATCCAGAACCAATTTCCAATTCCAGTTGCACTAAAAGAATCAGCCACTGCAAGACACTGCACAAGAGAGATTTTATAAATGAATTGAAAAGTAATAAATCTAAAAAATATAGTCATTTATGCAAGCAACAATAGCAAAGATATTAGAGCTTACCAACATGGTAGAACATGATAATGAAAGAGACTTTACGTTGGAAATCCTTCGAAGAAGCTTAAATAAACATGTGGCATAACCAAGGGCGGAGCCAGGATTATCATAAGGGGTGGGCTAACAACAAGCAAATTGACATCAGAATAATATAATGTAAATATAAAATGAAATCGAAATCGAAATCGAAATCGAAATTGAAATATTCATATAAATATAAATATAAATGCATTACATGTAGTGCCACCCAAACAACTAACTTGAGCTCATATAGCACCTCCTTCCAACTAATGTACGCCGAGAAATCGTGTCAAATATAATTCCCTTCATATCTGAACACTAATAAATGCCATAATCTTATGGAGTTATGCTCTGCAAATTTCTTCCAACCGTTGTGTAGCCAAACATCACCAGTTGAAGTTTTCAATTCCACTTTCCATATTTTCCCTTGTTTTGCTATAGGTTCTAAGTGGTGGGGTGTGGAAAGTGGAATTGACAACTTCAACTGGTGATGTTTGGCTACATTTCGGTTGGAAGGAATTTGCAGAGCATCACTGCTTTGGATTATGGCATTTCTTAGTGTTCGGATACGAAGGGAATTCTCGCTTCATTTTTTGAGCTAAAGGATAGACGAAGAGATTGAGTCTCCTCTCCACAAATAGGACACCCCAAATAACTATGTACCAATCACCTATTAAAGGTAAGAAGCGTATATTCATGGATTAGTATAAACAAAGCTTAAATTTTAAATTAAAATTCAATTTATAATAGAAAGTTCCTCCAAAAGTAACAACTTTAAGCCACTAAGAATATTATACAGAAATTATGCAGTTCCAAACTGTCCAAACGCATTGGAATATTTCGGTACAAATTGGAATATTTATTACAAATTGAAAAATTGTTTAAAATCCGGGTTATCATAAAAAATGGATTGATATTCGGTAGGAGTAGACAAGTCATCCACACTACTATTTAGATGTTTTGGCGCGTGTTAGAGAATTGACCACGGCTTGTTGTTGATATACTCCGAGTAAAACACTTGGTTAACCTTTTAAAATGCACAAACAAACGGCTCATCGCTCATGTGGTCGTTTCTCTTCAACTTGGACAATTCAACCATGATAAAATTGGTGACAAGATCAACTTTGCAAGCATTTTTATCCTCAACTCTTACGCAGTCACAGTAAAATACAACCTCTTTGAAGCTTATATAATCCAATTCAAATATATTTCAGATTACACCATAGTAAGTCATTTCAGCTTCAACGAGGTTTTTATCTTTTGCATTCGCTCGAAAGAAAGTAAGAGTCTTGTATGAAATGCCCGAGTTCTGTACATTTGTACTTTCCTCGTACACTTTAGCGCCGAAAATGTAACCATTCAATTGATACTTTTTGTATTCTTATTCCACAAACAAGGGTCCAGTGGCTAGACGAGCAAGCCTTGATGTCGCATCACCCGTCTTTAAGAGCTGAGAATATAGATAAATTAATTATATTAGTTGTAAAATTTGAGTGTAATGTAACGTTATATAACGACCATTTTCATTATAATTACCTCTTGTGTCAACCACAACCTAAATTCGCTGTTTGATTGTACCATTGTTTTTCATCTTTTATTGTTCTCATAGGCTTCATATTTTCTGCATATTACAAAATTAATCATGTATAAAATAATCTAAAATAATGTTAAACATTATAATAATCGAAACTTACTTTCTCCATTCTTCGACATCTATATGTGTGTCAAGTAGATAATGAACTACTTGTTCATGTTGCAAACTCGTTAATTTTACTCGTTTTCCCATCACATGACCACCATCATCGACGAACTCATCAGTGTCATCAATGCTAGTCAAGTCAGGCATATATTCCCGCGTATATATTAATGACTCCACGGTTATGTATTCCTCTTCAATTGATCCTGCAATATATCGCGTATTCTTGATGTAATCTTTAAAAACTTTCATCAATCTTTCAAATGGTTACATCCACCGATATCTAACTGGACCAAAAAGAAGTGCCTCGTCGCATAGGTGTACCAATAAGTGAACACTTATGTCAAAGAATGCTGGGGGAAAGTACTTCTCCAACACACAAATCGCCTCGGTCACCACCAATTTTGCGGACACTATGTGTTCTCGATTGACTACCTTCTCACACAAGAGTGAGAAGGTAATACTAATTTGCATAATAGCCCTCCGCAAATCCATGTGCTTGGAGAAATAATGCTTAAACAATAGAGGAACCAATTGCATGATCACATGCCAATCATGGGACTTACACTTAAGTTTCAACGATTTAAGGTATTTCGTGCATTTTCTTCATCCTTCGAATGACTCCCCCCAAGGAAAGTTCCCACAATATGCTCAATGAAGTTTTTCTCTGCATGCTTCACATCCAATACATGGCGCACCAGGTTATTCTTCCAATAAGGAAAGTCAAATAAAATTGAACTCCTAGACCATGCCTTTCTTGTCTCAGTTTTATTCCCAGTTGGGGTCTTCTTATGTTTGACATTATTAAATTTGGGATTCTTACCTGGAATATTAGGGTCACATTCAGAAGATTTACTTTCAATTTCTGAACTCGAAAGTTGCCTCGGCGGTAGCCTATGTTCAACCTCGCCCAATAAAAAATTAGAACCTTTCTCAAATCTGAAACTATGAGCCGTGGGTAAAAACCTCATGTGTCAATGGTATACATTTTTTTATCTAAAGGATAGACAAAGAGATTCAGTCTCCTCTCCAAAAATAGGACATCCCAAATAACCATGTACTACACAACCGGATAATGTCCCATAAGCTGGAAAATCATGAATTACCCACATCAACATAGCTTTCAGCGTAAACTCTTCTTTTCTAAAAGAGTCAAATGATTGCACACCCTCTTCCCATAACTAATTTAATTCTTCTACCAAAGCAGCCAGGTAGACGTCGATGTCATCACTTGGTGCCTTTGGCCTAGGTATCAACAATGCCATCATTGAAAATTCAGGTCTCATACACTTTGAAGGAGGGAGGTTGAGTGGGGATAGGATAACTGACCATACACTCTGATTGGTGCTTAGATTTCCAAATGGATTGAAACCATCTGTTGATAAAGCCAAATGAATGTTGCATTGTTCTCGACCAAAATTAGGATAATCATAATTCATCATCCTCCAGGTAGTAGAATCAATAGGATGATGCATGATATTACCCCCACTTATGCCCTAACATGCTAAGTCATTGCCTCCGCTATCCATGGTACTGTGAAAAATACCTTTAATCTAGGCCCAACGGGAAAATATTTTAATACTTTTTGAGGCACTTTTAATCTTGTGTCTTCCTTACTAGTAGATTGGACATATCTAGGTTCATCACATACAGAACAACGATCGAGATTTTCATACTCCTTTCGGTATAGTATGCAGTCATACACACAAGCATGAATCGATTTATACTTCATTCTCAAACCTTTTAAACTGTTCATCATAACAGGATAGTTATTTGGAAGTGTATTCTCCTTGGGTAATAATCCCTTCACCCATTTCAGAATTCATGTCACGATATTGCCAGACAAACCGAATTGCGTCTTCAAACTGTGCAAACCAACCATGGCATGTAAAGTTATTTGATCTTTCTCACAGCCAGAGTATAATGGTTGGATCGCCTTAAATTTTAAACTTTGGTAGTCATCGTCAAGTTATATCGTGATATCTTCACGAGCACTTAAACCTTATACATCATCAGTAACTTCATTCTCTTCTGCTTCATAAACTCCATACGCATCATCAATTAAATCCTCTAACATATTATGATCTACGTCGTCCCCTTCTACATCTATCCTACTTGTTGAAGGTTGTTGTGAAGGTTGGTCGGGGATAAAAGGAACTTTCAATTCATCGTGAAAACTCCAAAATCGATAACTATCTTGCATACCCAATCTTAACAAATGTAGTTCAACTGTTTTCCACTCAAACACCTTACCATTCTTACACCTAACCTACGAACACGAAAACTCTTCATCATTATGATATCTCTTTGCATATTTCACAAATTCGTTAGCACCTCTGCGAAACACATCCCCCATTCTATTTGTCTAACCCACCCACTCTTTGTATTTCGGATATCCCATCACAACTACCACAACTAATCACCTATTAAAGATACGAAGCGTATATTCATGGATTAGTATAAACAAAACTTAGATTTATAGTATGTTTCATTTAATTATGTCTTATTTATATTCAAATTCAATTTATAATAGAAATTTCTATTTCCTCCATCTCCTCTAAAGGGTGAGTGGTCCTATTCCATTCAAGACCGCACTTTTCTGTAATATACTTAACAGCTCATGCACATTGTTACGATTTGAAAATAATTCGGCTGCGTATCCCTATAGTTCTCCAAGTACACGACGTAGATTGGCAAGTGTGAGTGTTATTTCAATTGATCAATTGAAATAACAGTCACACTTGTCAATTTAGTATGTACCCAGAGAATATTAGGATACGACTGCAGAACTTCCTCTAAAAGTAACAACTTTAAGCCACTAAGAATATTATACAGAAAATTATGCAGTCCCAAACTATCCAAACGGGACAATTCGAGAGATCTCATTACAGGGGTAGTGACTCTCGAATGGGTCTAAGGGCTATTGAATGCGTACGCATAAGAACTAGAAGGCTAGTATCTTTGCACACTATATGCAATTTCAAGTATGTTTCATTTAATTATCATACCATATATATATATATATTGTTCGATATACAAAGTAATTTTAAAAAAAAGTTAAAAAAATCTCACCCCCATATGGACAATAATCCAGTGGTCGTGCCACTTTTAAAATTAACCAACCCAGCATCGATCCACTATAATTCAACATCAGTGTCAACAACAAATGTGTATCTCGTACTCATTCTAATTCATCTACTCAATTAATTATTTTCATCAATTAAAGTATACAATTATTAATTTACTAATTTACAATGAGGGGCAATCCTACTTTCATAATTAATCATATATTAATTTACTAATTTAAAATGAGGGGCAATCATATATTAATTTACTAAAAAAATTAATAACCAATCAATTCGTTTACAAGGGACATTACGCACAAACATGCACATACACGCACACTACACACACATATACACACACGCGCACATACACACACACACACCCGCACATATTCACACACACACACACACAGCCCCCACCCCTACCCCACCACCCACCCACCCATCCCTGCCCCCTCCCTCCACCCTCCGCCACCCCCTTCCCCTTCCCCCTCCCCCACCCTCCCCCACCCCATCCCCCACCACACACACATGCACACACAACACTACACATAAATGCACACACACCACACACACAAACAGGCCCCCCACCCTGCCCCATCCCCACCCACCACACACACACACACGCGCACACACACACTCACATATATACACACACACACATATATATATACACACACACACACACACATATATATATATATATATATATATATATATATATATATATATATAAATGGAAGAGAGAGAGAGAGAGAGAGAGAGAGAGAGAGAGAGAGAGAAGTAACCTGAAAGTAGAGAGAGGGAGGGAGAGCAGCGTAGAGAGAGAGAGAAAAAGGAGGGAAGAATCGGCGGGGGAAAAAAGAAGGGAAAAGGGTTTTTTACTGGGACATTTTTCATGGATGTGTCATGGTCCTTGACTGTGATAATATTATAAGGATTGTCACGGTTATTGATCTTGACAAGTACAGTTGTCACGGCCTTGTCACGGTCATTGATCGTAACAAGTCTTTGTCATGGGCTTGTGACGGTCAATGACTGTGACAAAAAATACGTATTTTTTTGTCACGATCAATGACCGTGACAAGGCTAGCCGCTGGAAGGGTGTCAATTTACCCATTTTGGTATAGTGTAGGCAAATATAATGATCAAAATTTTCCCTCGAATGAGCTTTTAAATTTAGTCACGAAGTTTACTCGGAGTCTTGGTATGTTACATATGTGTGTTTAAATGGTCATTTTACTTGGGAAGATATAATGGTTTTCAAATATTCCCCTAAGTAGATAAGAGATTCCCAAAACTTCTTTTGAATTTCCCCAGCCGTTTCCATCATTGCTGCGTCGTTTCGTATTAATTGTTACCGAAAGAAATCCCCTTAGCCTTACATGTGGCGTGATGGGGGTTGTGCGTGTATCTCACATGAGGCACCTCATACGTCGCATGTTTGCAGTAATTGTTATCACATCGTATCCTGTTCCACTATGCGCGCATGTGCACCATGCAAAGGACTTCATATATTGCCACCTCAGCAGCGTATGGCTACTTGCGTGTGGCCTGTGAGTACCATCTATCCATATTCACGTCCTTTTTGCCCCTTATAAAGGGCAAACACTTAGCCTTAGGTTTTTTTTACCGTTGAGTTTTTTTTTACAATTTTGTTTTAGATATAGAGAGTAGCGGTATCCTTACTTTCTTGTAAACATTCCCCTTTCTTTAATCTTTTTTAACTTCTCATTCATCAATGGCATCAGTTATCAAGAAGACTCCTTCTTCCAGGAATGTCTCCCCTAAAACCCATGCCCTCTAGAAACATTGGGCTCGCTACCGTTGTTCTCCATACTTTTATGAGTCATACCGCTTTTGTTTCATTGCTGACCAATTTCCAGGCACAATCAGCTCTCGAGAAGAAGTAACCTTATTAATGGATAACAGCGATACGGTGGAGAACTTAGCCTGCATCCCCACTAGCACCATCACTCATTTTCGGATTGAGAGGGGGGATTTTTCCTAGGCAAATATGGATTTCAAATCCACTAATGGCCCCTGTGACTGAATATATTCATTGTAAGTATGCCTCCGAACTGGCGGCGGTGGGTCTATTTTCCACCTTCTAGCTTGGAGACATTACAAAGAATAAAAATACACTCCACACCTAGGTTTCTCTATGGAGTACCCAAACCCACATCTTTGTTACTTATTGGGGGAGTTTAGTATTACTTTAAAAGTCATCTGCGACCTTCTTGGGCTAGAAGCTTCTAGACTTAAAACTTTCTTCGAGAAAGCTACCTCGAGCTCTAAGGCGACCTCTAGGACCGATACGGAGGCGATTGTCAAGAAGTGCATGATAACTTATAACAAGTTCACTTTTTCTGTGGTTATTCGTTACTTTTTTATGTTGAGGGAAAGGCTAGTGCAAAGGCATGGGAAGTTATAAAGAAAGATCCAAGGGGCAAATAAGTGGCTGAATTGCCACCCACTAGCAGTGGTTATGGCTCAAAGATCGAGTTGGTTGGTTATATTTGGGTGGTTCTATCAAAGATATTACTTCTCGACAAGACCCATGATTATTCGAGGAAGGATCTTATCAATATAGATGTTCAGATGGCCTTTGGGGTGAAAATCCCCTTAGTTACTATCACTCTGTGCTTGTTGTACACTTGGACTTATCGTGTGCCTGCTGATTTAGCCCAAAGTATTGGACGCTTTGACACCTCTAATTATGTGAACAACATCCTCCCCACTGCTTTCATGTATGCCCATTTCTTTGAGTATACACCAGTTGGTACTTTCCACACATCCCAACACATCAAAGTGCCTCGTATTCTTTCCTGGAACCATAAGCAGTTGAAGAAGTTTTTCCATCTTTTTATCGGTAATGTTAAGAAATTTTTATTTCGGCCTTATACTTGGGTTAGCCAATATTTTACCAACTCTTTCTTTGCTGAAGAAGATCGTCATATGGTTCCTGTTGATGAGGACTATACGAGGAATTTTCCAGCCAGTGGTGTCTCTCTTGTCCTCATTCCCTCATATTTGCCTTCATACACTGAGTGATCTTCCTTCTACTCCATTTACTCACCCAATCAGGTGGCTATGAAGTTTGGCTATGACCAGGGTGTTCCCATGCTAAGTCATATCATCCACGAGAAACCATTCAATTTTTTCTTTGCTTGTAAAAATTTCCTTACTTTCACCATTGTAACACTTTCTTCCCAATACCCTGCAAATAAGCTTATTCCTAGTAAATCTGCTCGGGGTGGTAGTTCACAACTCTACCTTTCTATTTTCTAGACCAACCAACTTGGCATATTTTAGCACAACTTAATCCGTCAACCATGCTATCCTTCCATTGAGAGGTTTCCTCTGACGGAGCTGGGCCTCAGGACTTTCTCTATTGTTGGTTATAAATTTCCTTTGAGCACCGTCAATGACATTGTGCCCAAGCTTCCCCCTTTGGTCCCCTTAGACGAGGCAGTTGAGAAAAATAAAAAAGGAGCCCAAACGTTACAACTGGGCGAGAGAACTTTTATTGCCACTGGTCCTTTGGCGATGGTTGTGGAGGAGGATACTCCTCGACTAGCCTTTATTGGGGCCATTATTAGATCCAAGAAAAAGATGCCCATCAAGAAAACAAAAGAGGCGCCCCAGATTCCTATGCCTACAACTATTATAGAAACGTCACCCCCCAAGTCCATTTCCCCTGGTCAAGCTACTCAGGTTGACAAATTTTTTGTTGAATTGTTCAAGCAGTGGGTCGATACTCTGATGATGATAGAGTCGAAATGGAAGCTTTTATTCCCATTATTGTCTCTTCTTTACCCCTCTTATTGGCGAAGGTAGTAGGAAACACAACAAATCTGTGACAACCCGTATATAATTATGATAAATTGTATTTAAATTATACTTATCTTATGTGATATGAATAATGTGTTATTAGTATATCTAATGTTAAGTGATTATGGTTAGTATAATTCTACTTTCATAAATCATGAAATGTCGAATTATTTACGAACACAAGATTTGGTTATTTTCGATAGAAATGTTCCTGTTTAAGACTAGTTTTGACCCTTGTAACATTACAATTGACTTGAGGTGAAAACTACATAGTTGTAGATATGTGAGTTAGGGTTGTAACACAACAAACGGCGCATCAAACGTATGTTCGAGTAAGAAGTTAGGTCGAAATTACGAGAAGGGGCGATTCTGTCAATTCCCTTAAGTGGTATTTTGTCTTTTATTAAACCAAATGGTTTAATTTGATTGTTTGGCTTGGGAGGCAGCCTTGGCAGACCTTATACCCTTGAAATATACTTATCCTTCAGCCAAAATCAGCCATTAAAGGGTTTTAAGCTTAAGGAAAGAGGAGGTAGAAGTTTAGAAAGAAAAGTGAGGAGAAAAAGTGTAGAAAAATCCGTAGAAATTACGTAAACGTCCCGAAGGTAATCCTAATTGCAAATCTTATTATTTTTAATATATTTATGATTTATATGATATAAATCCTTGATTTGTTTATTGAAATTTCATGCTTGGGTTCATATGTATGAATATATGCAAGTTTAAGTTAAGTTGAATGCATAAACCCTTAAAAATTACCTTGTATTGAAACCCCTTGTATTCAAACTTGCATATCTCTTTGTGTGCTTCCTGTAATTGAGAAATTCCAATTGGATATGAAAGTAGACTCATATATTAATATCATATCTGAAAATTCGAATTTATCTCCTTGTGGTTAGGCCGTAATGATGATTTCAAGTTGGTACTTGATTTCTGTTTTTATACTTCATTTCGGTATGCCCTGAGTTTAGTCAAGCTTTTGAGATAGCAAATGAAGTCAAACAATTATGAAACTTTAATTCTTTAATATTAAGTATGTGTACTGAAAATGGGTTGAAAATAATGGAAAGTTATGATGGGGAAAAATTATGAAAATTCTTGGAAGTTGAAGGAACAATAGAGGAGCTTGTAGGGCAGATTTCTTGTGTTGTAAAGAAATGACCATAACTTGCCCTAGGAAGCTTGAAAAATTACACCGTCACTTGTACTGGATAGTATATTCATATATGTTTTCATATTGATGAATTTTAACCCCTGTATTTGTACAATTTAGGAATATAGGATGGTTAAGTATGTAAGACAATAATTTCAGACCATACTGGGTACCCCTTGAATGAATGTTTGTATTTCGTCCTTACAAAGGGTACTTTGAGTACATGTTTCATGTGTATATACATTGAGGAGTATAATTTCATGTTTACTTGACTTTGGTTATAAATTCCTCATAAGGTATTTCCTACGGTTGAATGTGCGTAACTTTATCAATATGTACATCATTGTTTGCCTTTACCTATGTTTTATGGAATGTGACTTAATCGGAATTATATTGCTGATGTATAGCCATGGAAAGTTACATAATTATGTTTGGATAATATTTATGATTGAGGTTCAGTACTGATTTAGTTGGATTGACAGGTGTAAGGCCAAATCAACCCAGTTCATCTCCACCAGAAGGAAACCTGAATACGTAGTTGTCAACCAAGGTGAGTGTACTAACTGGAAAGAGATATTTGTATCGTGTTGTTGGTATGATCATAATAAAATGAATATGAAATTGTTCATTTCGGTTTATCGAAATGAGGGGTTACTCCTCGACCATGAATGGGGGAGATTCGTCTATTAATGACAAGGGGTTACTCCTCGACCTGGAATGGGGGAGAATTGTCTATTTAGACAGGATATGTGAATCATGATTCGGAAAAGTTGGTCATTCATTATGAATGAGACGGATAAGTTAATACATAAGTATATGGACATGATTTATTGCATTTAAATTCATGCAGTAGTATAGTAGTGATGCATTCACTGGGCTATTTTGCTCACGGTTCCTATGTTCACATTTTTCAGGTAACGCGATGTCACTGCCAAATCTAGGAGGTCGGGTTGGGTTAGCCAGGAATGGGAGAAACTATGATTTTGTGTAAATGTAAATGATGTAATTATGTTAACTTATCCTTCAAGAAAGTTTTTATGGGCATGATTACTCTGATGTTGTAAAAAGGTTTTCAGTTATATGAATTTATAATGATGACTCTGAAATCAAAACTCGTGATTATGGTTTGGTTAGATTAATTATGGTTTGACTGACTTTGAATTTCAAACTTAATTATAAGTAACTGGGTTGGGGTGTGTTAGCTTTTGGTATCAGAGCCTAGGTTTTTGAGGTTCTGGAGTGAGAAGAGTCTAGATTTGGCGATGAATGTTAGTAATATATTTTATTTGATACTAACGATTATGTTAGGAAAGATATGTATATCTGCATGTTGTTATATCATTGATTCATTTCAGATATAAGAGAATGTAACGAGGGAATGTAAATGTGAGATTAGAAGATGAGGCTTCAAATATTCCAGCAGAAGTGGAAGTTGAGCAACCTGTTCAGATAAATGTGGAACCCGAGCCAGAACAATTGACAGACATGCAAAAAAAATGGCACGTGCTATGACTCTAATGGTAGAGCAGCAAGCTAGATTTATGGCACAGATGGAAGAACAACAGACCAGGCAACTGGAGACACAAGCATTGGCTAGGGCTGAGGAGGTGATACACCGGGAAGAAAGAAGTACTTCACATGAGAAATTTATTAAGATGAACCCACCCTCATTTGAAGGAGCAGTTGATCCAGCAGAGGCAGAAGTATGGGTTAAAGAGATTGAACTTCTTTTTGGGGTAATGAGAATGCCTGAAAATCAACGAGTGACCTTGGCGACGTATATGCTGAAAGGAGAAGCTAAGTACTGGTGGGATGCCACAAAACATTTGTTGATTACTCCAGGAGGTGAGAATCTGATCTCATGGGATGCTTTTGTCAAAGCTTTGTATGATAAGTATTTCCCCCCAATGTATCAAAAACAAAAGGAGAAGGAATATTTCCTGTTGAATCAAGGGAGTATGACAGTTAGAGAATACGAAGCTAAACTTACATCTTTATCTCGGTTTGCTTCGAGGTTTATACGGAATGAGGAAGATATGTGCAGCCGATTTCTCGATGGGCTTGAGTTAGTCATTAAATCTAGATTGTCGGCTTTAGAGACTTCTAAATATTCCTCCTTGGTGAACAAAGCCATGCTAGTAGAAAGGGACGTGAATGAAGCTAAAGGGAATCGAGAGCAAGGTGTAAAGAGAAGCATATTTGATCCAAATTATCAAAAGAGTAGTCGTACAGAATATTCGAGGTTTGGAGGGCAGAAATTCCAACAGGGTAGAGGTGGAAGTAGTCTGTAAAGGGGTGAAGCTAGTGGTGGAAGAGGTTCAG
Source organism: Sambucus nigra (assembly GCA_949130495.1). Taxonomy (NCBI): domain Eukaryota; kingdom Viridiplantae; phylum Streptophyta; class Magnoliopsida; order Dipsacales; family Adoxaceae; genus Sambucus; species Sambucus nigra. Next base: position 93,187,420 of record OX422216.1, on the reverse strand, counting down.
GAGTTTCAGCACAAGGAGATCCGAATGTTTGTTTCTTTTGTGGGGCATCAGGTCATATAAAGAGAAATTGCCCAAAGTTAATGAATATAGAATGTTTTAACTGCCACCAGAAGGGTCATTTGAGAAAGAATTGTCCTATGTTAGCGAAAACAGTTTCAGTCAGTAGTGTGGGGCCTCATAAAGGATCTTCTCCAGGGAGTGCCACCAGGGGGAGAGGTACAGAACAAGCAATTGGATCGAGGGCAGGAGGAAGAGTGTTTACGATGACGCTAAAAGATGCCCATGCTACACCTGAAGTGGTTACAGGTAAACTCTCTATTGCGAACAAAGATTTATATGCACTCATTGGTCCTGGATCTACGCATTCATTTGTGGCATTAGATATTGTTTCATATTTGGGTAGACCATGTTCATTCCTCAATTGTACCTTATATATTTCTACCCCAATGGAAAGTGTAATTCTAGTTGAGCACGTTTATAAAGATTGTGTCTTACGAATGGGTGAGAGAGATTTCTATGTTGACTTGATACCGTTGGCCATTCGGGATTTTGATATTATACTGGGGATGGATTGGTTATCATCGTATCATGCTTCCATTGATTATTTTCGAAAGTAAGTTACATTTCATCTGCCAGGTGAACCTGAGTTTCAGTTTATAGGAGAAAGGAATGTTGTCCCTAATTGTCTTATCTCAGCCATTAAGAGTAGAAAGTTATTGAGTAAAGGTTGTACAGGGTATTTAGCTTATGTTGTTGATGTTAGTAAGGAAACACTTAAAGTTGAAGATATACCAGTGGTTAGAGAATTTTCTGATGTCTTCCCAAAAGAATTGCCAGGATTGCCACTCGATAGGGAAGTAGAGTTTTCTATTGAATTACTTCCAGGTACTGGTCCAATTTCTCTTGCTCCATATAGAATGGCACCAGCGGAGTTGAAAGAATTAAAAGTGCAATTACAAGATCTGATAAGCAGAGGTTTCATTCGGCCTAGTGTTTCGCCATGGGGAGCACCGGTGTTATTTGTGAGAAAGAAAGATGGGACAATGCGATTATGTATTGATTATCGGCAGTTGAATAAGGTGACCATTAGAAATAAGTACCCTCTACCTCGTATCGATGACTTGTTTGACCAATTACAGGGGGCCACAATATTTTCAAAGATTGATTTGAGATCGGGTTACCACCAAATGAAAGTGAAGGATAGCGATATTTCCAAAACAACTTTTCGGACTCGATATGGGCACTATGAGTTTTTGGTGATGCCTTTTGGATTAACCAATGCTCCAGCAGTTTTTATGGATTTGATGAATCGAGTATTCCACCCTTTCATTGATTCATTTGTGATTGTATTCATAGACGATGTGTTGGTTTACTCGCGTAGCATGGAGGAACATGAGAAGCATTTGAGACTTGTATTGCAGATTTTGAGAGAGAAGAAATTGTTTGCTAAATTCAGCAAGTGTGAGTTTTGGTTGAATGAAATTGTGTTTTTAGGGCAGGTGGTCTCGGGAAATGGGATTTATGTTGATCCAAAGAAAGTGGAAGCAATTGTTGAATGGGAAAGTCCTAAGAATGTGACAGAAATTAGGAGTTTCCTAGGATTGGCAGGTTACTATCGTAGATTCATTAAGGGATTTTCAGCAATAGCATTACCACTGACAAAGTTGACTCGTAAAGAAGTGAAGTTTGTATGGGATGAAGAATGTGAGAGGAGTTTTAAAGAATTAAAGAATCGGTTGGTTTCAGCCCCTATAATTACTATTCCATGTGGGAATGAGTCTTTTGTGATCTATACAGACGCTTCATTTCAGGGGTTAGGATGTGTTCTTATGCAGAATGGGAAGGTAATAGCATATGCTTCCAGACAATTAAAGACGCATGAACGAAATTACCCTACACATGACTTGGAGCTAGCGGCCATTGTTTTTGCTTTAAAGTTGTGGAGACATTACTTGTATGGAGAAACTTGTGAGATATTTGCGGATCATCAAAGTTTGAAATACTTGTTTACACAGAAAGAACTGAATTTGAGACAGAGGCGTTGGATAGAGCTGATTAAAGACTATGCCTGTACTATTCATCATCATCCTGGGAAGGCCAATGTAGTAGCAGATGCTTTGAGTTGAAAATCATCAGGGATGCTTGGTTGCATACAGTGTGCCCGTGTTTGAAATATTCTTGACTTGGCATCGATGGGGATTGAATTGAAGTTTTCAAAAAGTGGAGGATTATTAGCACATGTCACAGTGAGACCTTTATTGGCCGAGCGCATACGAAATTTGCAGACTAGTGATCCATTCCTTGAGAAGAAGAAACAAGATGTCCTGGATGGTAAAGAGAGTGACTTTGAAATTAAGAATGATGAATCGTTGTGTTATAAAAATAGTATTTGTGTACCTAATGATCCACCCTTAAAGAAAGATATATTAGAAGAGGCACATAGTTCTATTTACTCTATGCATCCAGGAGGTACCAAAGTGTACAGAGATTTGAAAGAATATTACTGGTGGAACAATATGAAACGTGAGATTGCAGAGTTTGTAGCTAAATGTTTAGTATGCCAGCAAGTGAATGCAGAGCATCAGAAGCCGGCAGGATTATTGCAGTCTTTGCCTATTCCGGAATGGAAGTGGGAGCATATAACGATGGACTTTGTTACAGGATTACCCCGGTCACCAAAGGGGCATGATTCTATTTGGGTGATTGTAGACCGATTGATGAAGTCAGCTCATTTTCTCCCAGTTAAGACCACCTACACTGTTGACAAGTATGCACGTATGTACATTGATGAGATTATCCGTTTACATGGGGCACCGGTGTCAATTGTATCAGATAGAGATCCAACGTTCACTTATAAGTTTTGGCCTCGTCTCCAGAATGCCATGGGCACAAGTTTGAAGTTCAGCACTGCGTTTCATCCACAAACTGATGGGCAATCAGAAAGGACGATTCAAATATTAGAAGACATGTTATGAGCCTGTGTATTTGACTTCAAAGGTAGTTGGGATGATCATTTGCCATTGATGGAATTCTCGTATAATAATAGTTATCAGTCGACTATTGGTATGGCTCCTTATGAAGCTTTATATGGGAGGAGATGTAGAACACCTTTGTGTTGGGATGAAGTGGGTGAAAGGAAAATTTTGGGTCCTGAATTGATAGATATGACAACTGAAAAGATCAAAATGATTCGGGAACGGATAAAGATAGCGCAAAGCAGGCATAAATTTTATGCAGATAAGAGGAAGCATCCATTGGAATTTCAGAAGGGAGATTTTGTATTCCTGCGTATTTCACCATGGAAAGGTGTTATGAGATTTGGGAAAAAGGGGAAACTAAGTCCAAGATACATTGGACCATTTGAAGTGTTGGAAAGAATTGGGCCCTTGGCTTATAGATTATCTTTACCTCCAGATTTATCTCGGTTACATGATGTGTTTCATGTATCAATGCTTCGTAAGTATTTGGCAGATCCATCTCATCAACTGAAAACCCAACCTATTGAACTGAAAGAAGACTTATCGTACATCGAGGAACCGGTGGAAATTCTTGATCGTAAGGAGCAAGTATTGAGGAATAAGGTTATTCCCTTAGTTAAAGTTATGTGGATGAGCCATGGAATTAAAGAATCAACTTGGGAAATGGAGGATAGCATGAAGAAACATTATCCCCATTTGTTTGGTAAGTGTCATTCGTATTAAATTTCGGGGACGAAATTTTCTAAGGGGGGGAGGTTGTGACAACCCGTATATAATTATGATAAATTGTATTTAAATTATACTTATCTTATGTGATATGAATAATGTGTTATTAGTATATCTAATGTTAAGTGATTATGGTTAGTATAATTCTACTTTCATAAATCATGAAATGTCGAATTATTTACGAAGACAAGATTTGGTTATTTTCGATAGAAATATTCCTGTTTAAGACTAGTTTTGACCCTTGTAACATTACAATTGACTTGAGGTGAAAACTAAATAGTTGTAGATATGTGAGTTAGGGTTGTAACACAACAAACGGTGCATCAAACGGATGTTCGAGTAAGAAGTTAGGTCAAAATTACGAGAAGGGGCGAATCTGTCAATTCCCTTAAGTGGTATTTTGTCTTTTATTAAACCAAATGGTTTAATTTGATTGGTTGGCTTGGTAGGCATCCTTGGCCGACCTTATACCCTTGAAATAGACTTATCCTTCAGCCAAAATCATCCATTAAAGGGTTTTAAGCTTAAGGAAAGAGGAGGTAGAAGTTTAGGAAGAAAAGTGAGGAGAAAAAGTGTAGAAAAATCCGTAGAAATTACGTAAACGTCCCGAAGGTAATCCTAATTGCAAATCTTGTTATTTTTAATATATTTATGATTTATATTATATAAATCCTTGATTTGTTTATTGAAATTTCATGCTTGGGTTCATATGTATGAATATATGCAAGTTTAAGTTAAGTTGAATGCATAAACCCTTAAAATTTGCCTTGTATTGAAACCCCTTGTATTCAAACTTGCATATCTCTTTGTGTACTTCCTGTAATTGATAAATTCCAATTGGATATGAAAGTAGACTCATATATTCATATCATATCTGAAAATTATAATTTATCTCCTTGTGGTTAGGCCGTAATGATGATTTCAAGTTGGTACTTGATTTCTGTTTTTATACTTCATTTCGGTATGCCCTAAGTTTAGTCAAGCTTTTGAGATAGCAAATGAAGTCAGACAATTATGAAACTTTAATTCTATAATATTCAGTATGTTTAATGAAAATGGGTTGAAAATTATGGAAAGTTATGCTGGAGAAAAATTATGAAAATTCTTGGAAGTTGAAGGAACAATAGAGGAGCTTGTAGGGCAGATTTCTTGTGTTGTAAAGAAATGGCCATAACTTGCCCTAGGAAGCTTGAAAAATTACACCGTCACTTGTACTGGATAGTATATTCATATATGTTTTCATATTGATGAATTTTAAACCCTGTATTTGTACAATTTAGGAATATAGGATGGTTAAGTATGTAAGACAATAATTTCAGACCATACTGGGTACCCCTTGAATGAATGTTTGTATTTCGTCCTTACAAAGGGTACTTTGAGTACATGTTTCATGTGTATATACATTGAGGAGTATAATTTCATGTTTACTTGACTTTGGTTATAAATTCCTCATAAGGTATTTCCTACGGTTGAATGTACGTAACTTTATCAATATGTACATCATTGTTTGCCTTTACCTATGTTTTATGGAATGTGACTTAATCGGAATTATATTGTTGATGTATAGCCATGGAAAGTTACATAATTATGTTTGGATAATATTTATGATTGAGGTTCAGTACTGATTTAGTTGGATTGACAAGTGTAAGGCCAAATCAACCCAGTTCATCTCCACCAGAAGGAAACCTGAATACGTAGTTGTCAACTAAGGTGAGTGTACTCACTGGAAAGAGATATTTGTATCGTGTTGTTAGTATGATCATAATAAAATGAATATGAAATTGTTCATTTCGGTTTATCTAAATGAGGGGTTACTCCTCGACCAGGAATGGGGGAGATTCGTCTATTAATGACAAGGGGTTACTGCTCGACCAGGAATGGGGGAGAATTGTCTATTTAGACAGGATATGTGAATCATGATTCGGAAAAGTTGGTCATTCATTATGAATGAGACGGATAAGTTAATACATAAGTATATGGACATGATTTATTGCATTTAAATTCATGCAGTAGTATAGTAGTGATGCATTCACTGGGCTATTTTGCTCACGGTTCCTATGTTCACATTTTTCAGGTAACGCGATGTCACTGCCAAATCTAGGAGGTCGGGTTGGGTTAGCCAGGAATGGGAGAAACTATGATTTTGTGTAAATGTAAATGATGTAATTAAGTTAACTTATCCTTCAAGAAAGTTTTTATGGGCATGATTACTCTGATGTTGTAAAAAGGTTTTCAGTTATATGAATTTACAATGATGACTCTGAAATCAAAACTCGTGATTATGGTTTGATTAGATTAATTATGGTTTGACTCACTTTGACTTTCAAACTTAATTATAAGTAACTGGGTTTGGGTGTGTCAAGATCGGTCGCCCGGGCCACTAGCTTGGTGAAAGTGGTCCCTGAGGAGGAAGAGGTTAAAGTTTCCCAATATCAAGGTGATTAAGAATTTGACGAGGGGGATGAGGAGGAAATGGTAGATGATCCCAAAGAAAAAGAAAAAAAGAGGATAAAACCTCCGAACAGTCTCCTCTGTTGCATCAGGTACGCAAACTGTACAAGATGTACTCTTTCGAGAAGCCTACATCACCCCTCAAGATTACACCATTGTGGAAGACTTTGCCATATATGAGGAGGTATTATATGCCCTTATTTTCATATCTGTGACTTTCTGTAGCTTACCCCAACTCTATTTTATTAATTCTTACTTATTCTTCATAAATTTATTCCTACTTCGGTGACCTAGAAGGCACTGTTGTCCCAAAAGACAAACCACTATTTTGGCCTTTAGCAGATGTGGTGATGACCGAACCTCTTTATCCTTCCCCTGACATCTCAGTAGCTGGTGTAACTACCCCGATCATTCCAAAGGTAATTGTGGATTCCTCACTTGGATCAGGTCTTATTAATTTAAATAATGGGTCTATGAGTAGGGGTTATTCCCCTGACTCATCTTTTTTGCGCAACCAGGGCGCTCTTTATGAATAATGAGAGGCAAGTGTTGGTGTGGAAACCTAGAAAGCGTCCTCCTACTGAGCCAACTCTCTTGATAAGCTACTTTTTTAGTTCTTATCCTTATGATTATATTTATCACCTAACTCTCGTTTGGCTTCTTTATAATCTCAGGCCCTTGTTTCGAGGACACCCCTGCGAATTCTTGTCAGCATCTCATAATTGTGCTCACTCCTCCATCAATGAGCGATCAGGTCCTTGTCAACCTCTTCATCCCTTCTATTCTCAGAGTGGAGGAAACAGTGGAAAATAAAGATGTGCAACTGCCTGACGTGGGACATGTGGTCGGGGAAGATGCTGACCCTGTTAGTGGTGGAACTGTTGTAGCCTCTGTTAGAGAGGACCATCCTATTAATAATCCCCAAGGATCAGTTGCTCGTGTTGTAAATGATGAATCTTTAGTAGTAACACAAGAAGGAGAAGTGATTCCTCTTATTGTTGTACTGCTACCTTCCTTGGCTGCTGTGGAAGGAGAGGTATAACTTCTCTTATTTTTTCATCTCTCTTTCATTTTTAGATAATTCGAGTAGCTTCTAGCCTATGGGGATAAACCTATCCACCAAAATTTATTAAATATGCCTACTAATATTGGACTTTAATCTCCCTTAAAAAAGGTCATGCCTAGTAATATAGGACTTTAATCTCCTTTAAAAAGGGTTATGGCTGGTAATATAGGAATTTAATCTCCCTTACAAGGGTCATGCCTTTCATGCCTAGTAATATAGGGCTTTAATCTCCCTTAAAAAAGGTCATGCCGAGTAATAGAGGATTTTAATCTCCCTTGAAAAAGGATCATGCCTATTAATATAGGACTTTAGTATTCCTCAAAAGGGTTATGCCTAGTAATATAGGACTGTAATATCCCTTAGAAAGGGTAATGCCTAGTAATATAGGACGTTAATGTCCCTTAAAAAGGGTCATTCCAAGTAATATAGGAGTTTAATATCCCTTAAAATGGGTCATGCCTACTAATATAGGACTTTAATCAACCTTAAAAAGGTTCATGCCTATTTATATAGGACTTTAATCTTCCTTAAAAAGGGTCATGCCTAGTAATATAGGACTTTAATATTCCTGAAAAAGGGTCATGCCTAGTTTTGACTTGAATGCTCTCTTACCTTCCCCCTTTTTTTAAGTGGAAGTCAAATAACCTGTACGTGTGGAAAGGTCTATTCCACTAGATGATCGGGAATAAGTTCGAGAAGGAATCACGGTGGAGTCCGCGATTGTTGGAGATAAAATGGGCCCAGGTTTTTTACCCCTTGTTGATCTGTCGGAAACTTTTCCTACTACTTTTGTGTGGCAAATAATTAGGGACTTCCCTCATATTCTTAACACTTTGCACCAAAAACTTCTTGAGAAGCTTTTGGACCGATTTCCTGCATTCTTTAGTCCTCGATGAGTTCAGCCCCCGCTAGTGATAATGGCATGTCAATTGCTTGGGCTTTCAATCGTTCTTAGCAAGATACTGAGCATTCTCCTGCCAGATCATGGGGCATCCAAGGTGAAAGAATTCATGTGGAAGATCAACTTGCTTGTTAGCGATAGTTTTTTTTATCATGGTTAGTCGACCTATTGAGGCCCTTCAAGAAGGACGATTTTCCCACCTTTCATGCTCGACTTCCAAAATCTAATTGTTCATAGGATGCTATTGATGAGGAAATAGAATGTCTCAGTCCCAATATTCTTCGAGCGAAATAACGAGTAGTGGAATCTCCGGAGGCCTTAGCTAATGTGGAAGTTGAGCTGGACAAATTGTAATGGGAGATGAAGCATCATAAAAAAGACACGGTTGATCTTATTAATGAACAAACATCCATGGAAACTATCCTTCCCTACCATCATCATCGGTTTCCCAATTCTTCTAACATATGGTTCATCATCGAAGACCCTGGCAGCTATTGATAACTTTCCCCCTCTTTCTTTTTTGTTTTATGTAAGCTGAGGTAGTAGACCTTGTTATTTAGTCTTTTATCCCTTGTACTTTGCCCCCTTGGTGGATTGAATGAAATAATTTTATAGCCTTTTTATTTACGTGTATAATAACTAAACAAACTTGAGCCATTTCATTTAGCAATCCTTATTTTATTATAACAAGAGCCCAAACACTTGGTAAGTTGTGAGAACAACCTCTCGCCCAACTTGTAATGGATGCAACTATTAGAATGAAGATAAAAAAAGCTAAACAAAGTAAAGGAAATCTAAAATAACAAGTAGTATTAAACATGGTTGATCTTGAGCCATTTATTATTTAACTTGAAGGTTACGTCATCTTCAATTTTTGAGATCTCACAGTAGCCCGAGTTGTGTGCTTTTCGAATAACATTGGGTCTTCCCAACTGGCCTCAAACTTAGGTAGTGATAGACCTCGAATGTGCCTCGTGCAAGCCTTCAATACTAAATATCATTCTTGAAATTTTCTTGTCCTAACCATTTAATCATAAGACCCGGATATCTGCTTTCTATACATCTCAAAGTTCCTTTTCACGTTGTCTCTGTGCTCCTCAAATACTTTGAGTTGTATATGTTTACTGTGAGGAAGCATTGCGCTTCACAAGTTATACCAGGAAAAAGGGATCTCTAGCTCCACTAGAAGGATTGCTTCAGCTCCAAATACTAAAAAAAGGAGTGTAAACTGTATGTTTCCTCTTTGTTGTTATGTAAGCCCATAAAACCTCTGGTATCTTGTCATCCCAAGTCGTCGGGAAATCTTCCAGCATCTTTTCTAAGATATTTACAAAAGTCTTGTTAGTAGCCTATGCCTATTTGTTGCACTTTGGGTATGCTACTGCTGAATTATGATGAATGATTGAATACTTCTCTGTCAACAGTGCTATATCATTATTCACAAAAGGAGTGTCATTATTTAAAAGAAAGACATTAGGAATGCCTAAGCTGCAGATGATGTATTCTTTCATAAAATGCGTAATTATCCCTGCAGTAGCCTTCTTCAACGGAATAACCTCTGCCCATTTAGTGAAGCATTTAGTAACAACCAGTATCTAGATCTTTCCCTTAGAGGAGGGGCTTATCCCCCCTAATATGTCGAATGCTCATGTGTGGAATGGGAAAGGAGTGGATAAAGAGTGCAGGTCCATCGAGGGAGCATGTATCATATTCCTGTAGAGTTGGCATGCTTTGCATTTTTGAACAAACTCCACTTTCTCGGCAGTAGGCCAAAAATATCCTAATGTCACAAGTTTATCATAGAGCTTTGCTCCCTTTATGTGACATGGCTCGTGAGGCTTCTTTAATACTTCTCTTACCTCTTCTAACCTGATGCACCTCAAAGGTCGATCATCATAGCCTCTTCGATAGAGTTTCCCTTCTTGAACGTAGTATATGGGTATGCACTATTCTAGACTCGTAGTGTCATCTTTATCTCCCGGCATAACCCCATATACTAGCGCATCAATATATGGGTGTCTCCAATCTGATGGCTAATCGATGAAGTTACATTCAATAGCTTGGTAATGCAACCTTCACTTTCCACAATCCCTCTGTCGCATCGCGACGTCCTGTCTCATCGAGGGCCAAAATGAACCCTCTCTCTGGATCCTTCGGTATAAAGGGAGTTCTGTGGCCTCACAACTATCTTCATGCACTTCTTTCAACCCCCTCTTAGCTTCCTCAAGGTCCATGATGATGCTGAGATTTGGCACCACTAGATAAGAGGTGGATAGCTCAAACAATAATAATAATGGCAGTAATAAATTTATGTATGTGTACAGAAGGGGATGAGTATAATAGGAATGAATACAATGATGCATAGTGGTTCAGCCAATTAGGCCTACATCCACTGTGAGTGTGTGATCCACTAAATACGGGCACTAATGGACTGGGATACAATGCTCATAAGCTCTCTCTCTCTCTCTCTACTGTGTGTACAAGCAAAGTTTTAGCTAGGGTTACAATTATCGATCCTTTTACAAGGTTGAAGATGCCCGGTATATATAGGGCTTAGGGGGTGTAGTGTACCCCCAAGCATGCATGGTGCATGTGAATAATGATCTAGTTAATTCCCTGCTAACACCTGGATGTGCCACTTGCAATTAATGATGACATAATATTCCCTCACGTGAGGGGATGATATTGTTATAACAGTCTAGTCCACCTGCTATATGAGTCCCACGCGCACTGTTCAACGCGTCTCCTAAGTCATGCGCTATGATGATGTCACCCTCGGCCTAGGATGCTAAGCCGAGGCTAAAGGTGATGCTGGCATTGGGTCCGATTGGATGTGGGCCTCGTACTGTCATCCCCTCGTAGGGTCGTCTGACCCATGATGATGGGTCGGCCCCTTGTAGGGTCATCTGGTCCGTGATGAGGGGTCGACCCTTTATAAGATCGTTTGGGCCATGATGAGGGGTCAGCCCCTTGAAGGGTTGTATAATCCGTGATGAGGGGTCGACCCTTTGTATGGTCATCTGGTTCATAATAAGGGGTCGACCCCTTAAAGGGTCGTCTGATCTTGGCTGAGGGATCGTCTTGGCTGACCCTTCCTATCATGGTACAATGGTAATTGGACTCGTCCCGGACCTGAGCCTTCGTCTGGGTGGAGGACACCTTTAGCCTAGCCGAGGGTATATATGGGTATATCAATCACCCCCAGTCCTTAGCCATCGATGTTTCATAAGTGACATCTATCAAGTTGCATATTATCAAGTTTCCATCATCATTTTTGTTTCCCAGATGTGGCGGCTGCACACTCAGCTTGGGACTTTGTGCCCTAATGATGCCTCTCCTCGTGGGTTGTGCATAGCCTTGGTTAATGGGACCACTTATGAGAAAGATATTTAAATGATTTTTCAAATAATCATTTCTTCTTCTTCTTCGAGCGCAAGCTTTCTCTCTCTAGATCCCTACCAGTTCAAACCGCAATTTCTGCGACATCTTTTGTGTTTCAAGCTTTTCTCACTCCTCGTCTTCATCCTCAGGTAATTCCTCTGCCTTAGACTCCTCCATTAGCCTTCAATTTCTGTTTGTTTCTTGTATTTGCATTTGGGTTTCCATTTTTTCTTGACTACTTTACCTTTTCGTCATGAAGACTGGCCTCATTATGGTGGTTATAGGACTGAATATTGGATTTTAGGCTCCTTAGGGTTCCTTCCCCACCTTTCAGTGGTGGTTTAGCTTTTCTTTGTGGTGTTTGTTGGGTTTTCTTGTGTTTTCCGGCGTACTTCTCCGTTTAACTGTGTTCCTTTAGTTCTTGAGTGTTTATCCAGAAAACCCTTTACCTCCTTAGGTTTGATCCAAAAGTCAACTTGGTCAAATACCAAACCTATTTGTAGTTAGTTTGAAAAAATTGCTCAAGTGTAGGGTCCTCCCCTTAATGCTTAGAAGACTTTATGATTTAGCCGAGGTATTTCCAACCTTGAGGGAGAAATTCTTCGCTGAAATCAGGCATTTAGAGGAGGAGTATGAGGGAAGACGAGGGGCCGACCCTAATTGGGTACGACCCATCTTTCCCATTCCTTTAGCCATAATAATACCATATGAGTCCAGTGGGTCTTCCTGTCGTCCAGCTTAGGATCAGACACACAAGGGAGAAATGAACGAGAGAGAATCATCACCAATGGGTGTTGGTCCCTCTGGGAGAAGAGATAGATCAACGCCTAGTCCGAACTGATAGGCTGAGGGTACGGTTCATTCAGAGGTTATCCCTGTGACATCCTTATCCCCTCTTGCCTTCCAGGTGGCCTTTCCAGATGGTCCGCCAATAGTCGACGAGGCTGAGAGATTTGAGGGTAAGAGGGTTGATGATGATAGTGAGGATTTGGATGCTGATCAATTTGACACTTTTAGTGCCTCGGCTTATGTATCATCCATTAGGGATCGTGACCTCTTACTGTGGAGGCACACCTTTAGTGTACAACCCAATATAACTATGAGGGTTCTCAACGCAGACAAGAGGGTCTTTTATGGGAATGAGTGGGAAGTTGTTGTTTATGACCAAATGCTTATGGTAGGTGATAGGTTCCCTCTGCAGTAGTTGGCATACTCTATGCCCTTGGGGTTACTCCTTCTCAACTTCCCCCCAACTCTTGGAGAATCATCCTCGGATATATCTCCCTCTAGAAGAATACTTTCATTGATGAGACTTTGGCCGATCTTTTTATAACTTGCTACAATACCATTTCCTCGTCCAAGCAACCTGGGTATTTTCATCTAGGGGCGAGGAAGTCCGATAAAAGACTTCTTCACGTGGCACAAATTTCAAACTACGATTAGGAGAAGAGATTTTTCTTCATCTCTGGGGATTGGGAATTCACCGTTGGGGTAGAGCCTTTAGACGACAGTCTGAGGGTTCCAAGGTCATGGACCAACCCTTCAATGAGAGCATGGTCCGACCCCAGACTCGGCTTGAATGAGAGGGACATTGTTGACTACCTGAGTGAATAAGGGAAATAGGGTGAACTTCACAAATTTGAAGATTTGATGACCCCTTATTTCCTCAAAGAAGCTGGTCTAAGGGTTGACCCCATAACATAATTATTTGAGTTGATTCTTGCTCCATTTTTATTTTTCTTTTCGTATTTCCTCTTTGACATTAACTATTTCTGATGTATTGTCTCCTTTTCAGGTCATCCTACAAATATATCTGACCAACTCTGGGAGATGACTGCTCCAAGTTTAATGTCTGGCTTGGGAAAGAAAAAGGGCAAAGAGCCCCAGTAGACTTAGAAGAAGACAAAAGCCGTGGGGTTAACACCGGTGGAGCTGACCGCTGATAGTCGTAAACAAAAGGAGCTTGAAGTCCCTTGGGTCTCTCGGCCTGACTCACAGACGAGGGCGAGGGTAGAGGTGTCTCAGGCACCCATAGAGGGGACCAACTCCTCTTCCAGCATGGGCGCCTATTGGTCTCAGAATATGACTTTCCTCAAAGCTAAACCCTCCTCCCTCATAGCCAACCTTAGGGTGGCCAAAGCCTTAATGTTTTTTGCACCCTCGGCCGTAGATTATGAGTTCTTATCAAGGATGCCCCCGGCTAAATTTTTATGACTACGGTCTCCACACTCTGGCTCAGGTATTTCTTTTAACTTCTTTTTTTGATTCACTAACATTTAATCAACTATTCCCTTGTCCCTTTACTATGTACACCTTTGTGCAGTCTGTCTGTGCCTTCACATCTTCCACCAAGTGGATGGTTGCAAACCAATAGAAGATCCATGAGGGCGAGAGAGCAGTTCAGCATGAGGCTGACTTAAAGACCGAGTTGGAGACTGCTCGGACTGAGCTAGAGAGTGCAAGGAATGATCATGCAAGGGTCTTGAACGAGCTGGTGAAGGAGCATGAGGTCGATCTGAGGGTGAAGGACAACCTCATCAAGGAAAAGTAAGAAGCCTTGACCCATCAGGGACTCCAATTCAAGGCTAAACTTGCTGAGGCAGTGACAAAGGTCAGGGTCGATGTCGTGGAAGCTTACAAGCTCTCCAATGAATTCTAAGTCTTTGGCCTTGAGTACCTGGAGAGAGGGATTAAGACATCCTATCGGTGGGTCATCTTAAAATTTACTGATGTCGTGTCGTTAATACGTCCCTCTCTTGAATTAGTTGAGATGGAAAACCCCCTCATAGCTGAGGCTCTAGCCTATGTGGACTCTCAAGTGCACATCGAAGGTACCGACACCTCTGAGGATCGGCCTGTTTTGGTCATTGAACAGACTCCTCTAGTTCATGTTGAAGCCCTGCCTTCTGACATTATTCAATAGGGTGGCTGTCTGTAGCCCATACCCTTTGTTTGTAAAAAAACATTTTTGTACTTTATTTTATTCGACAAACATTTGTAACAGTTTATAATAGAATCTCTCTTCCTGTCTTCTATGCTTTCCTCTTGTTTGATTTGTCTTGGCTATGATATTTGAATTAACCATCCTATGAACTCCCCTCTCGTCATTCTTGAGAGTGAAAGGAGGTTCGTCCCTACCATTCATCCTGATTATAGCCGAGGGTGGTTTCCCACCAAACAAATGATGTTTTTTAATTTCAAGCCCCCCCTGTCTTTCTTGAGAGTGAATGGAGGGTCGTCCCTACCACTCACCCTCATTATAGTCGAGGCTGGTTTCCCACCAAACAAATGGTGTTTATTAATTTCAAGTCCCCCTAGTCTTTCTTGAGAGTGAATGGAGGGTCGTTCCTACCATTCACCCTCATCATAGCCGAGGGTGGTTTCCACCAAATTAATGATGTTTTTAAAATATAAGTCCCCCCTCGTCTTTCTTGAGATTGAATGGAGGGTTGTCCCTACCAGTCACCTTCATAATAGCCGAGGGTGGTTTCCACTAAATTAATGATGTTATTAAATTTCGAGTCCCCCCTCGTATTTCTTAAAAGTGAATAGAGGGTCATCCCTACCATTCACCCTCATCATAATCGAGGGTGGTTTCCACCAAATTAATGGTTTTAACTTTTAAGTCCCCCTCGTCTTTCTTGAGAGTGAATGGAGGGTCGTCCCTACCATTCACCCTTATCTTAGCCGAGGGTGGCATTCACCAAATTACTGATGTTTGAAAATATAAGCCCCCCCTCGTCTTTCTTGAGAGTGAAAGGAGGTCGTCCTACAATTCACCCTCATCATAGACGAGGGTGGTTTCTATCAAATTAATGATGTTTTTAAAATATAAGTCCCCCCTCGTCTTTCTAGAGAGTGAATGGAGGGTCGTCCCTACCATTCACCTTCATCACAGCTGAGGGTGGTTTCCACAAAATTAATGATGTTTAAAATATAAGTCCCCCTCGTCTTTCTTGAGAGTGAATGGAGGGTCGTCCCTACCATTCACCTTCATCATAGCCGAGGGTGGTTTCCACCAAATTAATGATGTTTTAAAATATAAGTCCCCCTCGTCTTTCTTGAGAGTGAATGGAGGGTCGTCCCTATTATTCACCCTCATCTTAGCCGAGGGTGGTTTCCACTAAATTAATGATGTTTTTAAATTTTGAGTCCCCCCTCGTCCTTCTTAAAAGTGAATAGAGGGTCATGCCTTCCATTCACCCTCATCATAATCGAGGGTGGTTTCCACCAAATTAATGGTTTTAACTTTCAAGTCCCCCCATCTTTCTTGAGAGGTAAAGGAGGGTCGTCCCTACAATTCACCCTCATCCTAGCAGAGGGGATTTAGCAAGAATTACCCCAATCATACCAAAATTAACAAACAAGATGAGGGGTCAATACAATATACTCATTAGCACCAAGTGTTCTGTTGGAGCTACAAGTGTGGTCCAATAGGACATTACAACATTATTAATAGTATTTCTTCAAATGATCCGCATTCCAGGGGTTGGAAAAGGGTTCCCCTTCAAGGTTCTCTAGTTTATAGGTTCCAGGGACAACTTCATCAATGACCCTATATGGGCCATGCCGATTTGGGTGGAGCTTGTTAAATTTCTTCCATGTCTTTTGAGTACTAGGTCCCCCATAGTGATTGGACTTTGCTTCACCCTTTGGTTGTAAAACCTGGCAGTCCTCTTCTGATAGGCTGCTTGCCTTATATCAGCGTCTTCTCTTCTTTCCTCGATCAAGTCTAGGTCTAGTCTCCTTTCTTCCATATTTCTCTGGGGGTCATACATTTGGACTCTGTAAGTGGGGAACCCAATCTCGGTGGGGATGATGGCTTCTAAGCTCTACGCCATCATGAACGAGGTTTCCTCGGTAAGAGTCTTGGTCGTCGTCTTGTAGGCATACATTACAACGTATAATTCCTCAACACCATCTTCCTTTTGCCTCCTTGAGTTTTTCTTGACCCCATCTAGGATTGTTCTACTTATAACATCAGTTTTCCCATTAGCCTGAGGTTAGCCTAGGGTAGAGAAGAATTGTTTGACACCCACCCTTTTGCAGTATTTCTCCAGAGATGCATTATTGAATTGAATCCCGTTATCTGAGATGAGGGTGTTGGGGAGACCATATCTACATATAATGTTTTTTCAGATAAACTGGAAGGTCTTCTTCTCGGTAATCGTGACCATCGGCTCTGCTTCCAGCCATTTTAAGAAATAGTCAATTGCTACGATCAAGTATCGATAGTTATTGACGACCCTAGGCAAGGTTCCTACTAGATCGTTTCCCCATACTGTGAATGCCATGGGGACGTGATGGAGGTAAGAGGCTGATGGGGCTGGTGGGGTATGGTGGCGAATCTGTGACATTTATCACACTTCTTTACATAAGCCGTAGCATCTTTCCCTAAGGTCGGCCACCAGTATCCCTGGGTTACTATCCTCTTAGCTAATGACCTTCCCCCAATATGGTTTGTACATGACTCCTCATCCACATCTTACAAGATGTGTGGGACTTCAGACGGGTGCACACATCTGAGCAAGGGGATCAGGAACCCCTTTTTGTATAAGGGGTCTTCGATGACAGTGAATTTCATGGCTCTATATCTCAACTTCTTCCTTTTTTATTTTGCTTCTGGCATCTCCCCCTCTTTAATGTACCTGACTAGGTGGTTAATCCACGAAGGTTCCCTGTTAATATTTAAGCAAGAGCCAAGTGTTCCCTCTGCCTCTTCAATCATTAGTCGAAGCAAAATTTCCACTGGGACTGTCCTCCTGATATCTGTCTTAGTTACCGAGGCCATCCTAGCAAGCGCATTGGCTCGACCATTATCAAGCCTAGGTATCCTCTTCAATTTCACTTCTCTGAATCTCTTCAATAGTGACTTCATTCTTTCAAGATATTTGGCCATTCTCTCATCTTTAGCCTCGTATGATCATAGTATTTGATTCACCACAAGTCTTGAATCACTATGGACCAAGATCTGGCCAACACTAAGAGACCTAGATAAGGAGAGGCCTGCTATCTGGGCTTCATATTCAGACTCGTTATTGGAGGTTTTGAAGTTGAACCTCAGGGAGTACTCAATGTCTGTGCCGTCGGGTGCTGATACTATTAATCCAGCCCCACTTCCACTCTCACAAGAGGACCCATCAACGAAGAGGTTTCACACAGCCCCTTCCTCTGAGAAATTTCCCTCCGTGAGGGATCCCAGTCTAAAGAGATATCTCCCCTCTTCATTTTCGATAACTTTTTCTCTAGCGGTGCTTGTCTCAACTTTATATGTGGATGGGTCAATAATTCTGCCTTGTCGAGTATCTGTCTTCTCGAGGCTCTCATCTTCAGCCTCATCATCTTCCCAAGTAAATTCAGCCACGAAATCTACTAATGCTTGTACCTTAATGGCCACCCTAGGTTGATATACAATGTCAAACTCTCCCAGCTCTATGGCCCAGGCCATTAGCCTCCCCAATTTTTCTGGCTTGTGTAAGACCTTCCTAAGAGGAGAGTTAGTGAGGATGACCATTGTATGGGACTAGAAGTACGACTTCATCTTTCTTGATGCATGGATCAAGGCATATGCTAACTTCTCCATCCTTGGGTATCTTTGCTCTGCCCCCTAGAGTGCCTTACTGTTGAAATACACAGGCTTCTGTACCCTGTCTTCTTCTCTCACAATGGATGCGCTGATGGCTAATTATGAGATGTCTAGGTACACATGCAGTCGTTCGCCCTGCACTAGTCGTGACAATAGAAAGTGAGACCCTAGGTACGACTTTAGTTCTTTAAAAGCTTGGTCACACTCTTTGCTCCATTCAAAGGACTTTCTGAGAATATTAAAGAACGGTAAACACTTGTTTGTGGCTCTGGATATGAACCTATTCAAAGTACCCACTCTCCTTGTGAGCCTCTGAATGTCTTTAATGATCCTGGGGGTCTTCATTTCTAGGAGGGCCTTTATCTTCTCACGATTGGCCTCAATTCCTCTTTGGTTGACGATGAATACCAAGAACTTCCCTGCTCCAACCCCGAAGACACATTTAGTTAGGTTGAGCTTCATTCGATATTTGTCCATCATGTTAAAGGTCCTCTCGAGGTCGGCCACATAATCCTCGGCCTTCAAACTCTTGGTCAACATGTCATCTACATGGACCTCCATGGACTTCCTGATTTATTCTTCGAACATTTTATTCACAACGCGTTGATATGTTACCCCCGCATTCTTTAGGCCAAAGGACTGAAGCCCCTTATACTCTTAACTCATTTGAGTCTGTATTGTATAAGTGTACATCTAGTTTGGAAATCATGACAAAATTGTGTCAATCCTAGAAACCAAAGAACCTCATAATTTGTTCTTCATTTTATTCCTCTTACTTGATTGATCTAGATACTTTTACCAACACTCACACACATTAGAATTTCATTCATACTGTCCATATTGCATATAATTGTGTGTATATATGTTAAGAGTGTTTAAATATCTTAATTTGATTTTTTAATATTTTTGGGGAATTTTATAAAGTTTTAAAATAAGGTTTTTATTTATTAAAATTTGGTTTTAAAAGTTTTGGGGTCATTCTGCAATTATGGATTGTTGGTTATATTGACTGAAAGTTCCCTTGGGTAAACTCCGAAAGCGACAGAGCTTCAGGGTGCGTTTGTAATTATTTTTGGACGCGCGTTTGTTGACCTCTTTTTGCCCAACATCTGTTGCATCCTTATTGGTTGAATTTGTGTTTTCTCAAAGAGAGTAAACCAACGAATGTTAACAACCCTTGGATCATTTTAATCAACGATCTGCATGCGCTCTTACATAATCCATGTGAACCTCATTTGAGCCAATCAAGAGAGTTATAATCACCGCGTACCTTTAACCCTTGGATCAAATTCAAAAAACCTTGACTCAATCTAAGCCATTGATTTTGAACCAAAGTCACAAATCTTCTCAGCCCCCTATATAAGGAGCCCTTCTCTCAGCCATCTGAGACTTTTTGCCATTTCGTCCTTTCCAGGGAGAGAAAGAGAGTATAGAGAGAGGAGAAAAAAAAAGAGAAACCAGATAAGAAAGAAAAAGAGTTAGAAACCCTAACCCTAAATCGTCCAACATCTTTTTTAAACCCTAACCTCTTTTAAAAACTAGTATATACCAAACACAATCTTGAGTGTTTGAGAGTTTGAGAGTTGGTTGATGCTATAACCTCTTCGTTCTTAGATCTTGTGTCCAACTTAAGCATTTCACTTAAATCTAAGTTTCTGCTTCATAGAAATATTAGATCTGAGCATTTTATGTTACATTTCACTTGGATCTGCATATTTTGTTTCTCGTCTTGAGAAATCTATTATTGATTATTTTCTGTAAATGTTTTTAACTTCGAAATCAACAATAACATTTTCTATTTTCTAGTTCTTGTAAAACAAAACCTTCGACCTAGTTGGAATCGCACTTGGTGATTTTCAATCTCAAAAATATTTTCAAAACCTGAGATTGATTAAGATCTTGATACGTCTTCCGAGCAAGATAGCTGTGGATTCTGCGATTATAATAAAGGTCAAATAAGGGTAAGTTTTATAACGAAGAGAGAAATAGAAAATCACAGCATATAGATCTTATATGTAATCTGATAGGACTGTTTGTATAAAATAAGTGTGTGTGTGTGTGTGTGTGTGTGTGTGTGCATGCATGTGTTAGAAAGCACCTCCACAAACACTATCACCCTACCACACTAAAAGTGTTGGTAATAAGATCTCAAGAACAAGAGTCGACGTAAAGAACGTGAACAAATTGGAAGTTAGCAAACTGGGAGAACAAAATCAACAATCAGAACTGCAGAGAAGTTATAAGGACACCAGTGGGTACATTCCTAAACTTGTATAGGTCTGAGTTGTGTGCATGTTTGTTATATAGTTTGTAACTGTTATAATTTGTTTTAGTGGAATTTTTTTGGTTACTCCGTAGAGGGAGTCGTGGATGTTTTCTCAGCTGGGTGAGGTTTTACCACGTAAAAAAATCCTTGTTCTTAATCTTTCTACATCTCCTCATCTAATTCTTGGTTGTCCTGAGTTTAAAATTTTAAAATTGATTTATTAAACCTGTTAACAAATCTTGAAAAGATCTCGTACATATTTTTGTTAAACACATCTTGTGATTAATTTAGATTTGGTTTTAAGAAAAGAGTTTCTTCAAAAAAATGTTAGGAGTTACTTAAATAGTTTAATTTTATATTAAATGTATTTAGTAACAATTTTCAAGGGCATGACCATATAACAGTATGTCCCCTTTTCGGTAATGAAATCCATTTTTTTCGAGTCCTTAGGGTTCATGAAGATCAGGTTATAGCTTGAATAGGCATCCATGAATATCATTAGCTCATGGACTGCAGTAGCGTCTACCATTTGATCAATGCGGGGGAGAGGGAAGCTGTCTTTGGGATAAGGTTTATTGAGGTTGGTGAAGTCTACACACATTCGCCATTTCCCATTAGCCTTGGGGACTATGATCGTGTTAGATAGCCATTCGGGATAAATGACCTCCCTGGTTAACTTGGCCTCTTCCAGCTTCTTAACCTCATACCTAATGACCTCATCCTTTTCTCGAGAATAAATCCTCCTCTTTTGGTTCACTGGCTTTGCGCCATCTACCACATTGAGCTTATGGCTCATGATTTCGGGGTCTATCCCTAGCATATCGGCATGACTCCACGCAAAGATATTTTATCTTTTCCTTAACAGCTTGATGATGTCTTCTTTTATGCCCGTCTTTAGAGCTTTGCCAACTTGGGCGGTTTTTTTGGCTCATCCTCATTGAGGATGATGGATTCTTCCTCTTTCGCAGATTCTCCTTTCTTCATCTTTGCCTCATCCCTGGGGTCGAGGGTATCAATATAGTAAGTAGTTATTGCCTTCTTGTGTGCCTCTCTTTCTTCTGCGGAGTTGAAGTAACATTCTCGTGCTTTCGTCCGGCCTCCCTGAACTTCCCTTACCTCGTAAGGGGTCGGGAATTTTATCATCTGCTGAACCGTGGACAGCACAGCCTCAAATTCCTTGAGGGCCACTAGCCCCAGAATAATTTTGTAGGCTGATAAGACCTGTTCATCCATCAAGAAAAAGTTGACCATCTTGGTAAGCCATCTCGGCCAGTCGTCCCCCATTCTAACATCGGCCTCATACACTCCTAGAGGATGAACTTTTTCCCCACTGAAACTAAATAAGGGGTGATGGTATGGGATGAGCCTAGCACGGTTGATTCCTAAGGCCTTAAAGCACGGCCAGAACATCACATATGCAGAACTTCCCCTATCCATTAAGATCCTTGGCACCTCACATCAATGTACCCTGGTGGTGATGACAAGAGGGTTATCATGCGGGACTAAGAGGCCTTTGAAGTCCATTTTTGAGAATCCCACTATCAGAGTATCCATATCAACTTTCTTCCTCTTTTCTGACTTTGCTTCAATGGAGGTTGAATGTACAGCTTTTGTCACTGCCTTAGCTTTAGCTACGTGGGCCTTCCTGTCGAAAACCTCTGATCCTCATCCTGTTAATCCCACGGAGATCATCCCAACACTGAACGAGATCATATTAAGTCTTTTTATATGGCCATGGTCATCTCTCGGTGGGAGATCAGGGTCTTCCTCATCATCCGAAGGGTCGCCCTTTTTATTTGGAGGATCTTCTCTGCACGTATCACCTCTCTTCTTCTTAGGGTCATCCTTTCGGCCCCTCTTGAAGGCACCCTTATCAATGTATTTCCTTAAGTTCCCTTATTTTAACATTTTTTCAATTTCATCTTTCAAAACAAAACACTTGTCGGTCACATGGCCATGGCCTTGGTGAAATTCACACCACAGGTTTTTGTTCCTCTTGTGAGGGGCTGCCCTCAACTTCTCAGGCCACTTCAAGGACCAGTCTCTCTTTATCTCATTCAGAATGTGTTCGCAGCTGATCATTAGAGGGGTGTAATCAGGGAATTTGTCATTTGCTAACCTCTTCTTCCACTCTTTGTTCTTTTTCTGGTACTTACCCCCACTAGTACCTCCTTTTTCATCTTCGTATTTTACAGTCATCGCCTCTTCGGCGTTCATCACCTTCCTCACTGTGGCCAGTAACTCTGCCATCGTCTTCAGGGGTCTTCAGCAAGCTTCCATAATAACTTCCCCTTCTGGAGTCCCCCAATGAGGGTTATCATGGCTATACTCTCTTCGTAATCCTCAACCTCTAACTTTTCTTTGTTAAATCTGGCTATGTAGTCTCTTAGGCTCTCGTTCTTTCCTTGCTTAACATAGAGCAGGTGTGTGGTCTTCGTCTGTGGCCTCACTTAAAAGAAAAAGTTATGGATAGACCGGTCTGCTAACTGCTTGAAGCATTCAATGGAGTTCTTTGGAAGAGACATATACCAGACATGTGCGGCCTCAGTCAGAGTGCCAAAAAAGGCATGACACCTCATCTCATCTGAGATGGAGTATATGTCTCCCGCTGATTGGTACATCTCAATATTATGGACATGGTTCGTACTCCCGTCATACCTTGGGGTGACCACAGGAGGCTTAAACTTGGATGGCGTTGGGAAGTTGACTATCTTTGCCACAAAGGGTGAGCTTATAGAGTATCCTATTTTAAGGGGATCCTTGCTTTTTAGGATATCACCAATTTTATCCTCCAGCCTTTGGACTGAGTCGTTCCAAGGCCTCGTAGGGTCGGCTTGGCCGATGTTATCCCTTGCTGCCTCTTTGAGGTGAATAGAGGCTTCTGCTACGGCAGGTCTGTGTCGACTGTTTACTTTTCCCTGACCATCATCTCGTCTGTGGGGTCGGCCCCCGTGGGGTCGGCTATCTGCTACCTCCCTTATGGACCTCGTAATACTTCTCGATCGGGACAGTTTTTCTCGCAGGTCATTTACTGGGCCCAACCTCTCAAAAGCCGACCCCCTACTCAGATGATCGAAAGTAGAGCCTCTCGGACAATCATCGAGATTTTTCCTTCCACACTTCCCTCTGCTCTCCTGAATAGGTCTCACAGTATAGTTGGAGACCTCATAAGGCTCCCAGCACTCTATAGGGGCCTCTTCCACCTCCAAATCATCATATATGTCTTATGGGCAAGGGTTTCCTTGCCTCCCCAGGTGTAGATGCTGGGGGTCAGCAACATCCCTCCACCATTATGGAGGTGGCAAGTCTTTAAGTGGTGCCTGGGGTGGTCCCCTGGCCTCATGCTGCCCTGGAGATGCTGTCGAAGTAATCATCTCTGGTGAGACTCCTAGAGGTCTTAGTATGTTTTGGCTAAGAGCTATAAATTGCTCCTTTATAATCCACTGGCTTGCTGCTAAAGACTTCAGGGCGACCGTCATATCAGCCATCTCAGACTGAGGTGGTGCATGACTAGAACTAGGTCCTACTCCACTGTTTAGTGGAGGAGGTGGTGGTGGTATCTTCAGTGCTATATGTTTGAGTTGTGAAGAGCTGAATGATCAAAAGACTGATGAGCTTGAGAACCTTAATGGACCTCTTTCAATGATGAAATAGCTCCACACCAAGGGGGTGAACTGGTTCACCACCAGAGCTTCCGATGAGGTCAAGATGTATTAAGGAAGAGATATCTTCTCGTTCCCACAGATGGCGCCAAACTGATGATGCTGAGATTTAACACCACCAGATAAGAGGTGGATAACTCAAATAGTAATCACAATGGCAGTAATAACTTTATGTATGTGTATAGAAGGGGGTTAATATAAGAGGAATGAAGACAATGATGTATAGTGGTTCAGCCAATTAGGCCTACATCCACTGTGAGTGTGTGATCCACTAAATATGGGCACTAATGGCCTTGGATACAATGCTCATAATCTCTCTCTCTCTCTCTCTCTCTCTCTCTCTCTCTCTCTCTCTCTCTCTCTCTACTGTGTGTACAAGCAAAGTTTTAGCTAGGGTTATAATTATTGATCCTTTTACAAGGTTGAAGATGACCAGTATATATAGGGCTTGGGGGTGTAGTGTACTCCCCAAGCATGCATGGTGCATATGAATGATGATCTAGCCAATCCCCTGCTGACACGTGGATGTCCCACTTGTAATTAATGATGAAATAATATTCCCTTACACGAGGGGATGATATTGTTATAACAATCTAGTCCACGTGCTATATGAGTCCCACGCGCACTGTTCCATGCGTCTCCCAAGTCATGTGCTGTGATGATGTCACCCTCAGCCTAGCATGCCAAGCTGAGGCTAAAGGTGATGCTGGCATTGGGTTCGGTTGGATGTGGGCCTCGTACTGTTGTCCCCTCATAGGGTCGTCCGACCCATGATGAAGGGTTGACCCTTTATAAGGTTGTCTGGTCCGTGATGAGGGGTCGGCCCTTTGTAGGATCGTTTGGGCCATGATGAGGGGTCGGTCCCTTGAAGGATCCTCTGATCTGTGATGAGGGGTCGGCCCTTTGTATGGTCGTCTGGTTCATGATGAGGGGTCGGCCCCTTGAAGGGTCATCTGATTTTGGCTGAGGGATTGTCTTAGCCGACACTTCCGGTCAGGGAACAGTGTTAATTGGACTCATACCGGACCTGAACCCTCGTCTGGGTGGAGGACACCCTCGGCCTAGCCGAGGGTATATATGGGTATATCAGTTCACCCACCTGGACAACCAACCTCTTTTATTCTTATAGTACAAATTGCTCGCAGCGGTAAAGTATTATGCAAGATCAACCAAACTTAGTGGTTGTAAGGACACAAATTTCCAATTGAGTCCATATATAGTTTTGGCTCAATTCCGGACAAAAACATTTATTCATAGGATAGTATTTAATTGTAATATTCTCAAGCCTATGAAGTGTTTGTTGAAGACGTAGCGACAAAGAGTATAACGCTTCATCAAATATGCCGGTTTGTTTTCCTCGTTTCTACGTCATCAACCATAGTTCAATGCTCCCAAGGTATGAATGCAATATTATATATATAGGAGCTTGGAACAAAGTTTATTGGGTGTTAGGTTTTGTAAAAACTGTGTTTTAATTTTCAGAAAGAATTAAATAAAACTTTAAAATAAGTTTATAAAGTTTTCTGGGCTAAAATCGAATTTTCCAACTTTCTGATTTTTCGTTCGATAGAGTCGTTCGAACGAGATTGTCGTTCGAACGAATATGTCGTTCGAACGAACCTCCCAACGAGTTCCCATATTAGGCCACTGACATGTCGTTCGATATGTCGTTCGAACGAACCTTCTGTTCGAACGAGATATCCAACGGGTTTCTAACGAGTTCAATCTGGAACGTCGTTATAAATCTCGTTTGAACGAGATTTCGTTCGAACGAAATGTCGTTCGAACGAGATGCCAGGCGGGAACAGTTTTTGGAAGTTTTTTGGCAGTTTTGCACCCACTTCCCCACTTGGTTTTTAACCAAAATTTTCAGACTTTAATATGTGCGGGAATCACTTTTGATGATCTATCTTTTTCACAACCTTCTAACTCCTAGAGAGTGTTTTGAGAGAAAATTCAAAGAGGGAAAAAGATCATGTTTTGAGTGAGATTTTTAGAGAAAAATTTCCATCACTCTAGTGTTTTACACCCAAATAAGTTTAGTTCAAGTTCTCATACACATATCAATTGCTTGGAGTTTGGCACCGGTTTTCTCTACCGAATTCAAGAAGAGAAGTTTCGGGTTTTTCTTCTACCTCCCACGAAGAAATAAGAAGTGTTTCTCATGTTGATTTACCCACACAGAGAAAGGCTCCATGTTCGGGTGACGATGACCATATAAAGTCCTATCGGTGGATTTCGAGACCGCGGTGGTGTTCCAAGGTTATCCGCTAGGAAGAGGTGTTTACAAGAAGAAGCGTCGTGGCTTGAGAGGGATCGAGTCGTGCGTTGTAAGTCTATCTGTCTTGTACTTGTAATTCCGTATCTAGTGGATTTGTGGCTAGGGCCGTCCGAGGTTGTTTCCCGTCTTGGGTTTTTCCTCGTACATTGCGGCGTAGTGTGATTGATTTATTTTATCTTGCTTAAATAACGTAGAATGTATGCTTAGGATAATTCAAGATAAAATTCGGTTTAAATCATCACACTCAATTTAATTTGGGACTAAATTAAATATTGGGTAAAGTTTATTTAATTCAAGTCATTTGCTAAAATTTGGTTTCGCCTAATTTGCTAATATCGATAAATATGACTTAGGCAAATTCAAGGACTTGGATTAATTGGTTTAAGTGAATATATTCATTGATCAATTTTATTGAACCATCACCTTTACGCTTCCGCATCATCTTCGAGTTTATATAAAAGGAAATTACAATATTTTAATTGTGTTTAAAATTATCAATCCGGGGATCCATCATTCCTACTTCTTCAAATTGGTATCAGAGCCAAAAGCGATAAATTATTTCGTTAAGATCCTTTAAATTTTTGGCTAAAATGGAATTTTCCCCATTTTGAAAATTTCCTATTTTTGATGGTTCAAACTACGCGTATTGGAAAGTGCGAATGAAATCGGCACTAAAATCTATCGACGAAAGAGTTTGGATGTCTGTTGTTAACGGGTGGTCCCCACCAACTTATTTAGTTGAAGATGAACGTGTTATCAAACCCGCCGATAGATGGACTGTAAATGAGTTTAAACTTGCTAATTTCAATTCTCGTGGTTTAAATGCCTTGTTTAGAGCTGTCACACCGGATGAATTCCGACGTATTATGACGTGTGAGACCGCTAAAGAAGCTTGGGATATTTTACAATTAACTCATGAAGGAACTAGTGTTGTTAAAGCTTCAAAACTCCAAAACCTCACCACTCAATTTGAAACTATCAAAATGAATGAAAAAGAAACTTTTGATGAATTTTATGCTAGACTTTCTGATATTGTTAATTCATCGTTTAACTTAGGAGAGAAAATACCCGACAACCGTGTTGTAAAGAAAATCTTAAGGTCCCTACCCGATAGATTTATTCCAAAGGTGACCGTTTTAAATTCTTTACCAACTTTAGCCTCTACGAAATTAGAAGAGCTTGTAGGTGATTTACAAACCTATGAACTAGATATGTTTCCCTCTAAAACTGAAAAGAAAATTGAAAAGGACATTGCTTTAAAAGCCCGAAAAGAGGTCAAACAAGTAGTAGAGAGCGAGAGTGATAGTGACTCGAAAGACATGGCTTTGTTTGCTCGTAAATTTAGAAAATTTCTTAAAATTAACAAAGAAAAACTTAAAAATGATTTTAAGAAATTTGATACGTCTAAACATGACAAAGGCGAGAAGATCCCTAAAGCCGAGAAGATCCCTAAACCTAGTAATGAAAATTTAGATAGGGACGAGTCTAATAAGTTTTTTGGTTGTGAAGGTTATGGCCATAGGGCTTATGAGTGCCCCACTAAACTAAGGAAAGAGGGTAAACGACCCATTGCTTTTAATGCGACCCTTAGTGATAGTGATAAGGAAGAGGGACCCAATTCCCCCACTAAGAAAAATTTTGTGGCTTTTATGGCTAGTCATGTGAGTGATAGTGAGAACTCATCGATTGATGAAACTTTAACACATGACACTTCCAAGGTCAAAGTTTATGATTCACTTGTTTTTGATGATAGTGAGAGTGGAGAAGAAAGAGAGAGTGAAAATGAAGAAGAGGTTAATGTGAGTGAACTTCAAAATGCTTTTCAAGAGCTTTATAAAGAATCTATTAAATTGAAAAGAGCTAATTTGAAGTTAGAAGCTAGTTTAAGAGAAAGTGTCAAGTTCGTTGATGAAAGTGCTTTAATAGAAGACCTTAGGACACGTGAGAGGACTCTTCAAGAGAAGCTTGAACATGTAGAAGGCGAAAGAGATAGCTTTAAGGGTTTAATGGAATCCTTGAAAAAGGAGCTTCTTGCTTTTGAAGAGAGAAATGTTTTACTAGAATCTAACATTTTAGAATTGGAAAATAAATTAAAAGGTTCTAGTAATGTCAAATTTTATTTGGAGTGTCGTTCGAAAAAACTAGATAAAATGTTAGGAACGGTCCAAATTAAAAATGACACTTGTGGTTTAGGCTTCAATACTTGTAATGAATCTACTCGTAAAGCCAAGACCATTGTTTTAGGAGAATCTACTAGGAATGCATTTAATGATCACTCCTTAGGTAAATCTTTTCAACATGCTTTTACTTGTACTCTTTGTGGTCGAAAAGGTCATCTTAGGAAATTTTGTTTTGATCTTAAACGAATTCCTAGAAAATCCCATAGTAAAGTAACCACGGTAGTTAACGTTCCAACACCCCAAGATAGTCATTCTTCATTAATTTGGGTTAGGAAATCCGACTTGGTTGCCTTGCAAAATAGGGTTTTTGATTCTCATTTACTTGCACATGCTTCCTCCCTTGCTAAATCTAAAGGATGAATGTGTAAGTGTTTGCATACTTTAGCGTTTGTACTTCATGCTATATTCACATTCTAAATGTATGCTTGTTTAGTCATTTTCTAGTCATTGCCTTATTTCATATCACATGCTAGAAATTTTGACTTGTTTATCTTTTTGTATTATATTTTGTGTTTGAATTAATTGAAAAATATAAAAATATTTTTGTTTATCATTTGTGTTTTATTTATTTCATTTAAGCTTAATGAAAAATACAAATGGTTTTTGTTTAATCTTTTGAGTATATATCTTAATTTTTGGTTAAAAAAGTCAAAAACTCAAAAAGATTTTTTTTTGTGTGTATTTTTGTTTGACACACTTTATGTGGCATATATTTGTGTTTGAATCCCATCTTTTACGCTTCCACGTGGCTAGAACTTTTGGTTTAGATTATCAATCCTTATTATGTTCTTTACCATATTTTTGTGGAGTAGTTGGATTTTGTGTTGTTTAAATGGATTCTATTTTTATATGCCTCTTTTCACACATGCACGAGCTCTTTTGAAATCTTAATGTCACATGTTATATTTGAGCTTTTTGAGGTGTTCTCCTACCAATCTAGTCATCTACATATCTATGACCTAGGAGGACTAGTGCATGTCAAAATCCGTTGCATGTGAGATTTGTGTGAAAAATGAAAACATGATAAATATAAATGTGCACGGGGAAGGGCTCTTGTAAGCGTAAAGTAATTTCCTTTGTATATAAAACTTAATGAATGATGCGGAAGCGTTGAAAGATGATGATGGTTCAACACAAAATTAACAGGGCCGAATTTTAATTTCAACACAAAAAATTAAAATAAGTTAATCCAAGTCCTAGAATATGCCTAAGTCATAATTAACAATTATATCCAAAGTTAGGCTAAACCAATTTTAGCAAATGACTTGAATAAACCAAATTTACCCAATATTTAATTTAGTCCCAAATTAAATATAGTGTGAGAATTAAACCAAATTTTATCTTGAATTAAACCTAAAGCATGGATTCTAAATGATGAGCAAGATAAAATAAACAATATCACACTACGCCGAGATGTACGAGGAAAAACCCAAGACGGGAAACAACCTCGGACGGCCCTAGCCACAAGTCCACTAGATATGGAATTACAATTACAAGACAGATAGACTTACAACGACTGACTCGATCCCTCTCAAGCCTCGACGCTACTTCTCGTAGACACCTCTTCCTAGAGGACAACCTCGGAACACCACCGCGGTCTCGGAATCCACCGATGGGACTTTATATGGTCACCGTCACCCAAGCTTGGAGCCTTTCCCCAAGTGAGTAATATCGCAACAAACTTCTTCTTCTTTGTGATGGGGTGTAGAAGCAAACCCAAAACGTCTCTTCTTGAATTCGGTAGAGAAAACCGGTGCCAAAACTCCAAGTAAAGAATATGAATATAGAAACTTAGAATAAATAACTATTGGGTGTAAACTAGAGTGTGTATGAATTTTTCTTTAAAAATTAACACTCAAAACATGAACATTTTCCCTAAATAAATTATCTCTCAAACTCTCTCTAAGAGATGGATATGGAATGGAAAAGTTGATTGGAAAAATGTGATTCCCGCACATATTAAGTCTTGAAAAAGTTGGTTAAAAACCAAGTGGGGAAAGTGGGAGAAAACAGCAAAAAACTGTTCCCGCCCTGGCGTCTCGTTCGAACGAACTTGACTCTCGTTCGAACGAGGCTTCTAATGAGCGACCAGCCTGGGCTCGTTAGAATCTCGTTAAATACCTCGTTAGAACGAAAAACTCGTTCGAACGACATATCGAACGACTGGCCAGTTTAGGGTCGTTGGCAAACTCGTTCGAACGAAACCTGGTTCGAACGAAAAACTCGTTCGAACGAAACCTGGTTCGAACGAAAAAACTCGTTCGAACGACATTTCTAACGAACGACCAGAAAGTTTGTAAAATTCGATTTTGGCCCAGAAACTTTTATATACTTATTTTAAAGTTCTAAATGATTCTTTCTGAAAATAAAATGCAGTTTTTATTACACCTAACACCCAATACATATTGTTCCAAGCTCCTATATAAATATAATTACATTCATACCTTGGGAGCATGGAACCTTAGTTGATGACGTAGAAACGAGGCACGCAAACCGGCATTTTGACGAAGCTTTAAATTCTTTGCTGCTACGTCTTCAATACATACTTCATAGGCTTGAGAATATTACAAATAAATACTATCCTATGAATAAATGTTTTTGTCCGGAATTGAGCCAAAACTATATATGGACTCAATTGGAAATTTGTGTCCTTACAAATCTTCCCCTTTGGCTATTTCGGGACAAAAACCAAACAAAAAATCCTAAAGGGCCGTCAAGCTCACTAGACTCAAAACATAACCCGCCCAAACTTGACTCAACCCAAGGATCAAACGCTTTGCCATTAAACAATGCTGCTTTAGTAGAATACCTGCACACTTAAGCAAACTCATCAAATGCATAGGGAATATCAAAATATAAAATGCAATTACTTAAATTATTCCCCCTAAATTAATTCTCCCCTTTATCAAACACATGACCTACTTAGAAAGACGTCTCCCCCTAAGATAAATCTCCCCCAAACGAAGATACGATAATAATAGGATTATATACCATTTCTCCCCCTATCATCATTCTCCCCCTTTTTGTTCAGGAATAGGCAAAGGATAAAGAACTAATAAACAGCATGTGGAAGCTTAAAGAAAAGACATGACAGCATATGGGCAATAAAAGCAAGGCAAAGACCAAACAAATATCATATATATAGATACTAAAAATATATCAATAGAGCACTTACATATATATATATAGATATAAACACACACATGACACAAAATACAATAAGTTTGCACACTCGTATGGCAAAAATGTGTCATATGGAAACGGAAGTGTAGGGGTGTGTACTAGCAACAATTAAATTTAGACCCAAACACTTAATAAACGTTCACGGAGTTCTCATTTGATTGCAAACTTCATCACATTGAAATATAGCCTCATGTGACAATATAGATTGAACTCAATGAACAAACATACACAATGCATACAAGCCTAGCATGATGATGATTCTACAAACCAAATAGAGTCATGACATTAAAGACCACTAGGATAAACGGACATTGTGCAAACCGTTGATATACCATCCAATTCTCCCTCAATGAGCATATATATTATTTTGTTTTTGAATGAATATATCATACAAACATAGGCCTTGGCAATTGCTTTCTGTTTAATGCCAAATATTCTGTTTTTAGGCCTTTGGATCACGTATTTCTTTTAGATCCAATCACCGGTGGCTTACTATCGCAAAGGATTTAATTCATCCTTTCGGAGCCCTTCCCCGTGCACATTTAGATTTATCATGTTTTCATTTTTCACACAAATCTCACATGCAACGGATTTTGACATGCACTAGTCCTCCTAGGTCATAGATATGTAGATGACTAGATTGATAGGAGAACACCTCAAAAAGCTCAAATATAACATGTGACATTAAAATTTCAAAAGAGCTCGTGCATGTGTGAAAGGAGGCATATAGAAATAGAATCCATTTAAACAATACAAAATCCAACTACTCCATATAAAACATGGTAAAGAATATTTTAAGGATTGAAAATCTACACCAAAAGTTCTAGCCACATGGGAGCGTAAACGATAGGATTCAAACACAAATATATGCCACATAAAATGTGTCAAACTAAAATACACACAAAATAAAATCTTTTTGAGTTTTTAACATTTTTAATCAAAAATAAATATTTACTCAAAAGGACAAACAAAAATCATTTGTATTTTTCATTAAGCTTAAATGAAATAAATAAAACACAAATGATAAACAAAAATATTTTTATATTTTTCAATTAATTCAAACACAAAATATAATACAAAAAGATAAACAAGTCATGATTTCTAGCATGGGATATGAAATAAGGTGATGACTAGAAAATGACTAAACATGCATACATCTAGCAGTGATATATAATATGAAGCACAAAAAGCTAGAGTATGCATAAAACACTAACACATTCAACCTTTAGATTTATCATGGGAGGAAGCATGTGAAAGTAAATGAGAATCAATAACCCTATTTTGTAAGGCAACCAAGTCGGATTTCCTAACCCAAATTAATGAGGAATGACTATTTTGGGGTGTAGGAACGTTGACTACCGTGGTTACTTTACTATGGGGTTTTCTAGGAATTCGTTTAAGATCTAAACAAAATTTCCTAAGATGACCTTGTCGACCACAATGTGTACAAGTGAGAACATGTCGAAAAGATTTACTTAAGGAGTGATCTTTAAAAGTATTCCTAGTTGATTCTCCTAAAACATTGGTTTGGGCATTATGAGTGAATTCATTACAAGGATTGAAGCCTAAACCACAAGTGTCATTTTTAATTTGGACCGTTCCTAACATTTTATCTAGTTTTTCAGAACGACATTCAAAATCAAATTTGACATTACTAGAATCTTTTAATTTATTTTCCAATTCGGCAATGTTAGATTCTAGTAAAACATTTCGCTCTTCAAAAGCAAGAAGTTCCTTTTTCAAGGATTCCATTAAACCCCTAAGGCTATCTCTTTCGCCTTCTACATAATCTAGCTTTTCTTGAAGAGTCCTCACATGTGTCCTAAGGTCTTCTATTAAGGCACTATCATCAACGACCTTGACACTCTTTCTTAAACAAGCTTCTAACTTCAAATTAGTTCTTTTCAAATTAATAGATTCTTTATATAATTCATGAAAAGCATTTTGAAGTTCACTCACATCAACCTCTTCTTCATTTTCACTCTCTATTTCTTCTCCACTCTCACTATCATTAAAAACAAGGGAATCATGAACAATGACCTTGGAAGTGGCATGTGCTATCGTGTCATCAATCGATGAGTTCTCATTATCACTCACATGACTAGCCATAAAAGCCACAAAATTTTTCTTAGTGGGGGAATCGGGATTTTCTTCCTTATCACTATCACTAAGGGTTTCATTATATGCAGTGGGTCGTTTACCCTCTTTCCTTAGTTTAGTGGGGCACTCATAAGCTCGATGGCCATAACCTTCACAACCAAAACACTTGTTAGACTCGTCCCTATCTAAATTGTCATTACTAGGTTTAGGGATCCTCTCGGCTTTAGAAATCTTCTCACTTTTATCATTTTTAGAAGTATCAAATTTCTTGAAATCATTTTTAAATTTATCTTTGTTAAATTTAAGAAATTTTCTAAATTTGCGAGCAAATAAAGCCATATCTTCCGAGTCACTTTCACTATCGCTCTCTACTACTTGTTTGACCTCTTTTCGGGCTTTTAAAGCAACACCCTTTTCAATTTTCTTTTCAGTTTTAGAGGGAAACATATCTAGTTCATAGGTTTGTAAATCACCTACAAGCTCTTCTAATTTCGTAGAGGCTAAAGTGGGTAAAGAATTTAAAACGGTCACTTTAGGAATAAATCTATCGGGTAGGGACCTCAAAATTTTCTTTACAACACGGTCGTCAGGTATTTTCTCTCCCACGTTAAAGGATGAATTAACAATATCAGAAAGTCTAACATAAAATTTATCAAAAGTTTCTTTTTCATCCATTTTGATAGTTTCAAATTGAGTGGTGAGGTTTTGGAGTTTTGAAGCTTTAACGACACTAGTTCCTTCATGAGTTAATTGTAAAATATCCCAAGCTTCTTTAGCGGTTTCACACGTCATAATACGTCGGAATTCATCCGGTGCGACAGCGCTAAACAAGGCATTTAAACCACGGGAATTAAAATTAGCAAGTTTAAACTAATTTTCAGTCCATCTATCGACGGGTTTGATAACACGTTCATTTTCAACTAAGTAAGTTGGTGGGGAGTACCCGGTAACAACAGACATCCAAATCTCTGACTCGATAGATTTTAGTGCCGATCTCATTCGCGCTTTCCAATACGCGTAGTTTGAACCATCGAAAATAGGAAATTTTCAAAATGGGGAAAATTCCATTTTAGCCAAAAATTAAAAGGATCTTCACGAAATAATTTATCGTTTTTGGCTCTGATGCCAATTTGTAAGCGTATAGTAATTTCCTTTGTATATAAAACTTAATGACTGATGCAGAAGCGTTGAAAGATGATGATGGTTCAACACAAAATTAACAAGGCCGAATTTTAATTTCAACACAACAAGTTAAAATAAGTTAATCCAAGTCCTAGAATATGCCTAAGTCATAATTAACAATTATATCCAAAGTTAGGCTAAACCAATTTTAGCAAATGACTTGAATAAACCAAATTTACCCAATATTTAATTTAGTCCCAAATTAAATATAGTGTGAGAATTAAACCAAATTTTATCTTGAATTAAACCTAAAGCATGGATTCTAAATGATGAGCAAGATAAAATAAACAATATCACACTACGCCGAGATGTACGAGGAAAAACCCAAGACGGGAAACAACCTCGGACGGCCCTAGCCACAAGTCCACTAGATATGGAATTACAATTACAAGACAGATAGACTTACAACGACTGACTCTATCCCTCTCAAGCCTCGATGCTTCTTCTCGTAGACACCTCTTCCTAGAGGACAACCTCGAAACACCACCGCGGTCTCGGAATCCACCGATGGGACTTTATATGGTCACCGTCACCCAAGCTTGGAGCCTTTCCCCAAGTGAGTAATATCGCAAAAAACTTCTTCTTCTTTGTGATGGGGTGTAGAAGCAAA
Organism: Sambucus nigra; assembly: GCA_949130495.1. Lineage (NCBI taxonomy): Eukaryota > Viridiplantae > Streptophyta > Magnoliopsida > Dipsacales > Adoxaceae > Sambucus > Sambucus nigra. Next base: position 93,151,867 of record OX422216.1, on the reverse strand, counting down.
CCCGAAACGTCTCTTCTTGAATTCGGTAGAGAAAACCGCTGCCAAAACTCCAAGTAAAGAATATGAATATAGAAACTTGGAATAAACAACTATTGGGTGTAAACTAGAGTGTGTATGAATTTTTCTTTAAAAATTAACACTCAAAACATGAACATTTTCCCTAAATAAATTAGCTCTCAAACTCTCTCTAAGAGATGGATATGGAATGGAAAAGTTGATTGGAAAAATGTGATTCCCGCACATATTAAGTCTTGAAAAAGTTGGTTAAAAACCAAGTGCGGAAAGTGGGAGAAAACTGCAAAAAACTGCTCAAAACTGTTCCCGCCCTGGCGTCTCGTTCGAATGAACTTGACTCTCGTTCGAACGAGGCTTCTAACGAGCGACCAGCCTGGGCTCGTTAGAATCTCGTTAGATACCTCGTTAGAACGAAAAACTCGTTCGAACGACTGGCCAGTTTAGGTTCGTTGGCAAACTCGTTCGAACGAAACCTGGTTCGAACGAAAAACTCGTTCGAACGAAACCTGGTTCGAACGAAAAAACTCGTTTGAACGACATTTCTAACGAACGACCAGAAAGTTTGTAAAATTCGATTTTGGCCCAGAAACTTTTATATACTTATTTTAAAGTTCTAAATGATTCTTTTTGAAAATAAAATGCAGTTTTTATTACACCCATTACATATTGTTCCAAGCTCCTATATAAATATAATTACATTCATACCTTGGGAGCATGGAACCTTAGTTGGTGACGTAGAAATGAGGCACGCAAACCGGCATTTTGATGAAGCTTTAAATTCTTTGCCGCTACGTCTTCAATACATACTTCATAGGCTTGAGAATATTACAAATAAATACTATCCTATGAATAAATATTTTTGTCCGGAATTGAGCCAAAACTATATATGGACTCAATTGGAAATTTGTGTCCTTACAGCTCCGAAAGGACTAAGTGATCCTTTGCGATAGTAAGCCACCGTTTATTGGATCTAAAAGAAATACGTGATCCAAAGGCCTAAAAACAGAATATTTGGCATTAATAAAAAACAATTTCCAAGGCCTATGTTTGTTTGATATATTCATTCAAAAACAAAAGAATATATATGCTTATTGAGGGAGAATTGGATGGTTTATCAACGGTTTGCACAATGTCCGTTTATCCTAGTTGTCTTTAATGTCATGACTCTATTTGGTTTGTAGAATCATCATCATGCTAGGCTTGTATGCATTGTGTATGTTTGTTCATTGAGTTTAATCTTCATATTGTCATATGAGGTTATATTTAAATGTGATGAAGTTTGCAATCAATTGAGAACTCCGTGAACATATTTTAAGTGATTGGGTCTAAATTTAATTGTTACTAGTTCACATCCCAACACTTTCGTTTCCATATGACACATTTTTGCCATACGAGTGTGCAAACTTATTGTATTTTGTGTCATGTGCGTGTTTATATATATATATGCAAGTGCTTCATTGGTATATTTCTAGTTTATATATATATGATATTTGTTTGTCTTTGCCTTGCTTTTATTGCCCATATGCTTTAATGTCTTAACTCTTTAAGCTTCAACGTGTTTATTAGTTCTTTATCCTTTGCCTATTCCTGAACAAAAAGGGGGAGAATGATGATAGGGGGAGAAATGGTATCTAATCCTATTATTATCGTATCTTAGTTTGGGGGAGATTTATCTTAGGGGGAGACGTCTTTCTAAGTAGGTCATGTGTTTGATAAAGGGGATAATTAATTTAGGGGGAGTAATTGATTAATTAATTGCATTTAATACTTTGATATTCCCTATGCATTTGATGAGTTTGATTAAGTGTGAAGGATTTCTTCTAAAGCGGCATTGTTTAAACGGCAAAGCGTTTGATCCTTGGGTTGAGTCAAGTTTGGGTGGGTTATGTTTTGAGTCTAGTAGAGCTTGACGGCCCTTTAGGATTTTTGTTTGATTTTTGTCCCGAAATAGCCAAAGGGGGAGATTTGTAAGGACACAAATTTCCAATTGAGTCCATATATAGTTTTGGCTCAATTCCGGACAAAAACATTTATTCATAGGATAGTATTTAATTGTAATATTCTCAAGCCTATGAAGTGTTTGTCGAAGACGTAGCGGCAAAGAGTATAAAGCTTCATCAAATATGCCGGTTTGTGTGCCTCGTTTCTACGTCATCAACCATACGTCCATGCTCCCAAGGTATGAATGCAATATTATATATATAGGAGCTTGGAACAAAGTTTATTGGGTGTTAGGTTTTGTAAAAACTGTGTTTTAATTTTCAGAAAGAATTAAATAAAACTTTAAAATAAGTTTATAAAGTTTTCTGGGCTAAAATCGAATTTTCCAACTTTCTGGTTTTTCGTTCGATAGAGTCGTTCGAACGAGATTGTCGTTCGAACGAATATGTCGTTCCAACGAACCTGCCAATGAGTTCCCATATTAGGCCACTGACATGTCATTCGATATGTCGTTCGAACGAACCTTCTGGTCGAACGAGATATCCAACGAGTTTCTAACGAGTTCAATCTGGAACGTCGTTAGAAATCTCGTTCGAACGAGATTTCGTTCGAACGAAATGTCGTTCGAACGAGATGCCAGGAGGGAACAGTTTTTGGCAGTTTTTTGGCAATTTTGCACCCACTTCCCCACTTGGTTTTTAACCAACTTTTTCAGACTTTAATATGTGCGGGAATCACTTTTGATGATCTATCTTTTTCACAACCTTCTAACTCCTAGAGAGTGTTTTGAGAGAAAATTCAAAGAGGGAAAAAGATCATGTTTTGAGTGAGATTTTTAGAGAAAAATTTCCATCACTCTAGTGTTTTACACCCAAATAAGTTTAGTCCAAGTTCTCATATACATATCAATTTCTTGGAGTTTGGCACCGGTTTTCTCTACCGAATTCAAGAAGAGAAGTTTCGGGTTTTGCTTCTACCTCCCACGAAGAAAGAAGAAGTGTTTCTCATGTTGATTTACCCACACAGAGAAAGGCTCCATGTTCGGGTGACGATGACCATATAAAGTCCTATCGGTGGATTCCGAGACCGCGGTGGTGTTCCAAGGTTATCCGCTAGGAAGAGGTGTCTACAAGAAGAAGCGTCGGGGCTTGAGAGGGATCGAGTCGTGCGTTGTAAGTCTATCTGTCTTGTACTTGTAATTCCGTATCTAGTCAATTTGTGGCTAGGGCCGTCCGAGGTTGTTTCCCGTCTTGGGTTTTTCCTCGTACATCGCGGCGTAGTGTGATTGATTTATTTTATCTTGCTTAAATAACGTAGAATGCATGCTTAGGATAATTCAAGATAAAATTCGGTTTAAGTCATCGCACTCAATTTCATTTGGGACTAAATTAAATATTGGGTAAAGTTTATTTAATTCAAGTCATTTGCTAAAATTTGGTTTCGCCTAATTTGCTAATATCGATAAATATGACTTAGGCAAATTCAAGGACTTGGATTAATTGGTTTAAGTGAATATATTCATTGATCAATTTTATTGAACCATCACCTTTACGCTTCCGCATCATCTTCGAGTTTATATAAAAGGAAATTACAATATTTTAATTGTGTTTAAAATTGTCAATCCGGGGATCCATCATTCCTACTTCTTCAGTGGTCCTTCCCCCATTTCCAGCGGCTTCCTTATCTTGCCTCTCCAATCATTGTTATCGTCAGTGGGCAGCATTTAAATTATGATCGAGGGAGTAGTCCTCTTAGTAATTTGAATTACTATCAAATTCTTCAGGGTAATCCTAGTGCAGGCATCAGCATGCCTGTTAAATGTTCTAGGGTGTCTCTCAATTTTTACTTCATGAAACTCGTCGAGCAACCTCAGTATAATTATTCGATAAGGTGCAAAACTCATGTGTTTTTTGTCATACTCGCCATTTACTTTCTTAACCACTAAGTTGGAATCTATCTTTATTGTGAGCATATGGATGCCCCTTCGTAAAGCCTCTAATAGCCCCAGGAATAGAGCCTCATATTCATCTTCATTATTCGAGAAGCTGAAGTCCAACTTAAAGGATACACTACACCAAATCTTGCAAATCGTCATGCCCAGTGGGTCACGACCCAAGTTCGCGACCAGCTGGTCACGGACTTGGGCCGTGACCCACTCAATATTTGGCGTGACCATATTTATTACCACACTAAATTATCGATGCTCTAGAAGTGGTCACGGCCCAAGTTCGTGACCACAGTGGTTGTGGACTTGGGTCGTGACCATCTTGGCACCGAACTCGTGCCAAAATTCCCTCCAAGCTTAGTCACGGATGGGTCACGACCCAAGTTCGTGACCCATGGTATGACGAAGAAGAGAGTACACACATTAAGGGTCACGACTTAGGGCCGTGACCATTTCTGGGTGTGGGTCACGGCTATGGGCCGTGACCATCCCTCATTCAAGCATTAGGATTGATGAAGAAGGGTCGCTCATTACAGATTGAGGGTCACGGTTATGGGCCGTGACCATTTCTTGGGGAGGATCACGGCTATGGGTCGTGACCATCCCTCAATTGAAGGTATGTGCAAGGGGTCACGGCTATAGGCCGTGACCATTTGTCAATCAGTAATAAGTTTTGTTATTGGGCTGAAGTTGGTCGCACATGGGGGTCACGGCTGCAGACCATGACCATTCATCAATCAGTAGCAGGTAAGGGACTAATGGGTCGCGATGGCGGGTCATGACTCTTGGTCGTGTCCAGGTTCAGCCATTAAAAAAAGGAAACGCACTTTTCTCATACCCTAGTTTGTATTTGGGCATTTGCAATTTTTTCAATCAATAGCAAGTTTGGGCGATTTTGGCTATTCGATATCGGCTAAGGGTTTCCATGATTTCAGCTCTAAGATTTCATCTCTAAGAATTTGTCAATCGGTAGCAGGTTTGGCCATTTCGATTTATTGATTTGTGGCTGATATGTGTGTGTGTGTGTGTGATTGTGTGTATATGTGTGTGCATTTTGATTTGTTGATTTGTGACTGATGTGTGTGTATGTATGTATAGATTTCTATTTGTGTATATCTGTGTATGTGCGTATAGAATTATATTTGTGTATATCTGTGTGTGTTCATATAGATTTCTATTTGTGTGTGTATCTGTGTGTGTATGTATAGATTTATGTTTATATGTGTGTGTATGCATAGATTTATGTATATACGTCAATAAACCCTAGAAATTGTATTGGGGTTATTTTTTTTTTGATAAAAATAATTAAAAACCCTAGACATTGTATTTTTTTTGGAAATACAGATATTTAGTCCCACTTTTGAAGATTTATTTGTATCCACTCCTGTCTTTTTAATTTTTTTAGTCGTAGGTCCTATTGTAAGAACTATACGGCACGTGTCATTCTTAATGGAGAGAAACAGAGCTGGTTGAGGGAGTTTTTAAGTAGTTATGGGACTTAATACAATTTAAAAAATACATGGAAGGGGCACCTAAAAAAACTTTGGACATGGGACTAAACCCCAAAATACTGTATTTTTTTTTGACAAAATCTAATTAAATGGTTTTTAATAAGTAAAAAAATTACATCGACATTGTTGTGGGTTCTTTTCATGTCATCATATTATATTGGGGGTTATATGCGTGTCGTTAATTTTTATTTTGACAAAATATAATTAAGTGTTTTTTTTACATTCTATTGGGGGTTATATGCTTGTCGTTATTTTTTAGGACAATTCTAGACTGACACACAAATGCTTTTGATATTGAATATGTTGTAAATTGATTTTACGAAGAAGATGAAATTAAAGGGTTTTAGCCCATATTAGAAAAATATGGCTATTACTAAGTTTTCCATAATACTTATTATTGTTTTATAAATATAGCAAATATGGCTATTCGTAAGTTTTTCAAATGATCTTAATCTTTTTGCAGGAGCTATTTCGGCGATTTGGTGTGATTTTTTATTTTCGTAGATTCTTTCCAGTCAAAGCAGAATAATTGAACTCCCTATCAGAGCAACTTTGGTATAATTTTTTTTGGTAGTACGTAAACACTAATGCAATATCTAAAATAGTTTTGGCACTCTTATTTCCATTTTTTATTTGCTGAAACAAAAGTCGATTCTGTGCACACGTTGAATGATTTTCAGGTTACTGATAACTCCTTTTTCATTTGTCTACAAATTAGCTAAAGTTTAGACCATGCCCAGTTGTCTTTGGATGTTTTTCTCGTGGCCCAAAAGCGTGTATGTACAAGGTTCTTCTGGTAATTGTCTTTGATAACTTTTATGAGAATGTGTTTAATGGTGAATTTAACTTTCCTTTCGCTTCTATTACGATTTCAAATAGATAAGTTTTAATAATTTTCTCTCTTTTGGTTGCAGAAAATTGAGAGGAAATGTGAAAAAAATTTCAATATGGTATGCTTTATTCAACTTATACGTATGTGTCGTCATTTTGTCTTGTGAACTTTGATATTTCGATATGTTTATTTGTGAGTAAAGGTTGTGGCTTTATTTGTTTGATGTTTGCTCCTCGTGGCTTCAATTCACTAAATTTACGTGCTAGAGGACAAGATCTTCAATAGGGGAGTGAAATGATAGTTAGTTTTAGACGCTCAACACTTGATTGTATCTTATAAAAGAATGGAACAACGGAATATCATAGTCTTTTCATAAATTAATAAGAAAAATGTGAAGTAGTGGTCACACACCTTATTAAGCTTCTCCCTAACTGATCGAATATCATAGTCTTTGCATATTTCTAGACTTGGGCATAAAAATATGGCGTTAGGGGGTGAAAACCCAAAACATCCCCCGAACGGCTCCATGAGTGGCACCAAATCCTCGCACGGGACTAATCTAACTCGTAGGAACTGACCGCGCAATCACGGGACTCCCGGTTTGAGAAAATGATGATAATTTGCATATTTCTATACATAGACATGAAGAGAAAAAGAAAAAGGATTGAACTAGCGTTAGAAGATGAAAACTCGACACAGCCCCCGAACGTCCCGCTGAGTGGCACCAACACCTCCCACGGGACCAATATAACTCGTAGGAACTGACCGCGCGATCACGGGACTCCCGATTTGAGAAAATGATGATAATTTGCATATCTCTATACTTAGGCATAAAAACATGGCGTTAGAGGGTAAAAACTTGAAACAACCCCTGAACGGCCCCGTGAGTTACACCAACACCTCGCACGGGACCAACATAACTCTTCGGAACTGACCGCGCGATCACGGGACTCCCGGTTTGAGAAAACGACGATAATTTGCATATTTCTAGACTTAGCCTTGAAAACATAGCGTTAGCGGGTGAAAATCGAAAACAGCCCCCGAACGACCCCGTAAGTGGCAGCAACACCTCGCATGAGACCAATGTAACTCGTAGGAACTGATTTCGCGATCACGGGACCCCCGGTTTGAGAATATGACTATAATTTGCATAATTCTATACTTAGCCTTAAAAACATGGCTTTAATGGGTGAAAACTCAAAAAAGCCCCCGAACAGCCTCGTGGGTTGCACCAACACCTCCCACGGGACCAACCTAACTCGTAGGAACTCACCGCGTAGCCGCAAGACTCCCGATTTGAGAATACAGTGGTAATTTCATAGACTTAGCCTTAAAAACACGACGTTAATGGGTGAAAACTCGAAACAGCCCCCGAACAGCCCCGTGGGTGGCACCAACACCGCCCACGGGACCAACGTAACTCGTAGGAACTGATTGTGCAGCCGCGGGACTCCCGATTTGAGAATACGATGGTAATTTGCATAATTCTAAACTTAGGCTTAAAAACATGGCGTTAGTGGGTGAAAACCCGAAACAGCCCCCGAACGGCCCCGTGGGTGGCACCAACACCTCCCACGGGACCAACGTAACTAGTTGGAACTAACCGCGCAGCCGCGGGACTCCCGGTTAGAGAATACGATGGTAATTTGTATAATTCTAGACTTAGGCTTAAAAACATGGCGTTAGAGGGTGAAAACCCGAAACACCCCCCGAACTGCCCCGTGGGTGGCACCAACACCTCCCACGGGACCAACGTGACTTGTAGAAACTGGTCGCGCAGCCTCGGGACTCCCGATTTGAGAATACGATGGTAATATGCATAATTCTAGACTTAGGATTAAAAACATGGCTTTAGTGGGTGAAAACCTGAAACAACCCCCGAACGGCCCTGTGGGTGGCATCAACACCTCCCACGGGACCAATGTGACTCGTAGGAACTGGCCGCGTAACCCCGGGACTCCCGATTTGAGAATACGATGATAATTTGCATATTTCTAGACTTAGACTTAAAAACATGGCGTTAGTAGGTGAAAACCCGAAACAGCCCCTAAACGGTCCCGTGGGTGGCACCAACACCTCCCACGGGACCAATGTAACTTGTAAGAACTGGCCATGCAGCCCTGGGACTCCCGGTTTGAAAATACGATGATAATTTGCATATTTCTAAACTTAGGCAAAACATGGCATTAGTGGGGGAAAACCCGAAACTGCCCCCGAACGGCCCCTTGGGTGGTACCAACACCTCCCACGGGACCAATAAAACTCGTACGAACTGGCCTTGTAGCCCCAGGACTCCCGGTTTGAGAATACGAAGGTAATTTGTATAATTCTAGACCTAGGCTTAAAAACATGGCTTTAGTGGGTGAAAACCCGAAATAGCCCCCGAACGGCACCGTGAGTGGCACCAACACCTCCCATGGGACCAATGTAACTCGTAGGAACTTACCGCGTAACCCCGGGACTCCCGATTTGAGAATATAATGATAATTTGCATATTTTTAGACTTAGGCTTAAAAACACGGCGTTAGTGGGAGAAAACCCAAAACAACCTTCGAACGGCTCCGTGCGTGGCACCAACACCTCCCACGGGACGAATGTGACTCGTTGCTACTGACCGTGAAGCCTGAAACAACCTAAAACAACCCCCGAATGACCCCGTGGGTGGCACCAACACCTCCCACGGGACTAACGTAACTCCTAGGAACTGACTACGCAGCCGTGGGACTCCGAGTTTGAGAATACGATGGAAATTTGCATAATTATAGACTTAGGCTTAAAAACACGGCGTGAGTTGGTGAAAACCCGAAACAACCCCTGAACGGCCCCGTGGGTGGCACCAATACCTCCCACGGGACCAATGTGACTAGAAGGAACAGGCCGCGTAGCACCGGGACTCCCAGTTTGAGAATACGACTGTAATTTGCATAATTCTAGACTTAGGCTTAAAAACATGGCGTTAGTGGGTTAAAACCCGAAACAGCCCCCGAACGGCCCCGTGGGTGGCACCAACACGTCCCACGGGACCAATGTAACTCAAAGGAATTGGCCGAGCAGCCCCGGGACTCATGATTTGAGAATATGATGATAATTTGCATATTTCTCCACTTAGGCTTAAAAATATGGCGTTAGTGGGTGAAGAAACCCGAAGCAGCCCCCGAACGGCCCCGTGGGTGGCACCAACACCTCCCACGGGACCAATGTAACTCGTAGGAACTAGCCGCGCAGCCTCAGGACTCTCAATTTGAGGAAACGTCTGTAATTTGCAATATTCTAGACTTAGCCTTAAAAACATGGCGTTAGAGGGTGAAAACTCGAAATAGCCCCCGAACGGCATCGTGGGTGGCACCAACACCTCCCACGGGACCAACGTAACTTCTAGTAACTGACTGCGCAGTCGTGGGACTCCCGATTTAAGAATATGATGGTAATTTGCATAATTCAAGACTTAGGCTTAAAAACATGACGTTAGTGGGTGATAATTCGAAACAGCCCCCGAAGGGCCTCGTGGGTGGCACTAACACCTCCCACGGGACCAATATGACTTCTAAGAACTGGCCGCGTATCCCCGAGACTCCTGATTTGAGAATACGATGATAATTTGCGTATATCTAGACTTAGGCTTAAAAACATGGCGTTAGTAATTGAACACCCGAAACATCCCCGGACGGCCCCGTTAGTGGCACCAACACTTCCGACGAGACCAATGTAACTCGTAGGACTTGGCTGTGCAACCCTGGGACTCCTAGTTTTAGAATACGATGATAATTTGCATATTTATAAACTTAGTCAAAACATGGCGTTAGAGGGGTAAAACCCAAAATAACCCTCGAACGGCCCTGTGGGTAGCACCAACACCTCCCACGGGACCAGTGTAACTCGTAGAAACTGGCCGCGTAGCCTCGGGACTCCCGATTTGAGAATATGAATGTAATTTGCATAATTCTAGACTTAGCCTTAAAAACACGGCTTTAATGGGTGAAAAACCAAAACAGCCCCCGCACGACCCCGTGTGTTGCACCAACACCTCCCACGGGACCAACGTAACTCGTAGGAACTCACCGCGCAGCCGCAAGACTCTCAGTTTGAGAATACAATGGTAATTTGCATAATTTCAGACTTAGGCTTAAAAACACGACGTTAATGGGTGAAAACTCGAAACGGCCCCCGAACAGCCCCGTGGGTGGTACCAACACCTCCCACGGGACCAACGTAACTCGTAGGAACTGATCGCGCAGCTGTGGAACTCCCAGTTTGAGAATACGACGGTAATTTGCATAATTCTAGGCTTAGGCTTAAAAACACGGCGTTAGTGGGTAAAAACCCAAAACAACCCCCGAATGGCCCTGTGGGTGGCACCAACGCCTCCCACGGGACCAACCTAACTCGTAGGAACATATCGCGCAGCCGCGGGACTCCCGGTTTGAGAATACGACAATAATTTGCATAATTCTAGACTTAGGGTTAAAAACACGACGTTAGTGGGTGAAAACCCGAATTAGCCCCCGAACGGCCCTGTGGGTGGCACCAACACCTCCAACGGGACCAATATGACTCATAGGCACTGACCGCGCAGCCGTGAAACTCCCGGTTTGAGAATACGATGATAATTTACAAGATTATAGACTTAGGCTTAAAAACATGACATTAGTGGATGAAAATCCAAAACATCCCTCGAACAGCCCCGTGGGTGGCACCAACACCTCCCACGGGACCAATGTGACTTGAAGGAACTAGCCGCATAGCCTCGGGACTCTCGGTTTGAGAATACAACGGTAATTTGCAAAATTCTAGACTTAGCCTTGAAAATGTGGCATTAGTGGGAGAAAACCGAAAATAACCCTTGAACGGCCCCGTGGATGGTACCAACACCTCCCACGGGACCAACGTATTGACTGTACAGCCTCGAAACTCCCGATTTGAGAATACGATGGTAATTTGCATAATTCTAGACTTAGTCTTAAAAACACGACGTTAGTGGGTGAAAACCCGAAACAACCCCCGAACGGCCCCATGGCTGGCACCAACACCTCCCATGGGACCAATGTGACTCGTAGGAACTGGCCGCGTAACCCCGAGACTCTCGGTGTGAGAATACGATGATAATTTTCATATTTCTAGACTTAGGCTTAAAAACATGGCGTTTGTGGGTTAAAACACGAAGCAGCCCCCGAACGGCCCCGTGGGTGGCACCAAACTTCCTACGGGACCAATGTAACTCGTAGGAACTGGCCGCGCAGCCTCGGAACTCCCGATTTGAGAGTACAACGATAATTTGTATATTTCTAGACTTAGGCAAAATCTGGCGTTAGAGGGGTCTAATCCGAAACAACCCTCGAACGGCCCCGTGGGTGGCACCAACATTTCCCACGGGACCAATGTAACCAGTAGGAACTGGCCGCGTAGCCCAGGGACTCACGGTTTGATAATACGAATGGAATTTATATAATTCTAGACTTAGCCTTAAAAACATGGCTTTAGAGGGTGAAAACACGAAACAACCCCCGAACGGCCCCGTGGGTGGCACCAGCACCTCCCATGGGACCAACGTAACTCGTAGGAACTGATCGCGCAGCCGCAGGACTCCCGGTTTGAGAATATGATGGTAATTTATATAATTCTAGTCTTAGCATTAAAATACGGCGTTAGTGGGTGAAAACCCGAAACAGCCCCTGAATGGCCACATGGGTGGCACCAACACCTCCCACGAAACCAACGTAACTCGTAGGAACTGACCGCGTAGCCAAGGGACTCCCAGTTTGAGAATACGATGGTAATTTGCATAATTTTAGACTTAGGCTTAAAAACACGGCGTTAGTGGGTAAAAACCCGAAACAACCCCCGAACGGCCCCGTGGTGGCACCAACGCCTCCCACGGGGACCAACGTAACTCGTAGGAACATATCGCGCAGCCGCGGGACTCTCGGTTTGAGAATACGACAATAATTTGCATAATTCTTGACTTGGGCTTAAAAACACGACGTTAGTGGGTGAAAACTCAAAACAGTCCCCGAACGGCCCCGTGGGTGGCACCAACACCTCCCACGGGACTAATGTGACTCATAGGAACTGGCCGCCCAACCCCGGGACTTCCGATTTGAAAATACGACGGTAATTTGCATAGTTCTAGACTTAGGCTTAAAAACACGACGTTAGTGGATGAAAATCTGAAACAGCCCCCGAAAAGCCCCGTGGGTGGCACCAAAACCTCCCACGGGTCCAATGTGACTTGTAAGAACTAGTCGCGCAGCCTCGGGATTCTCGGTTTGAGAATACGATGGTAATTTGCATAATTCTAGACTTGGCCTTATAAATGTGGCGTTAATGGGTGAAAACCCGAAACAACCCCCGAACGGCCCCGTGGGTAGCACCAACACCTTCCACGGGACCAACATAACTCGTAGGAACTGACCGTGCATCTGCGGAACTCTCGATTGAGAATACAAAGATAATTTGCATAATTCTAGACTTAGGCTTAAAAACACGATGTTAGTGGATGAAATCACAAAACAGCCCCCGAACGGCCCCGTGGGTGGCACCAACACCTCCCACGGGACTAATGTGACTCGTAGGAACTGGCCGCACAGCCTCGGGAGTCTCGGTTTGAGAGTATGACGTTAATTTGCATATTTTTAGACTTAGGCAAAACATGGCGTTAGTGGGGGAAAACACGAAACAACCCCCAAACGGCCCCGTGAGTGGCACCAACACCTCCCACGGGACCGATGTAACTAGTAGGAACTGTTCACGGAACCCAGGGACTCCTGGTTTGAGAATACAAATGTAATTTGCATAATTCTAGACTTAGCCTTAAAAACATGGCTTTTGTGGGTGAAAACTTGAAACAACCCTCGAACGGCCCTGTAAGTTGCACCAACACCTCCCACGGGACCAACGTAACTCGTCGGAACTGACTGCGCAGCCGCGGGACTCCCAGTTTGAGAATACAACGGTAATTTGCATAATTCTAGATTTAGGCTTAAAAACACAGCTTTAGTGGATAAAACACGAAATAGCCCCCGAACGGCCCCGTGGGTGGCAACAACGCCTCCCACGGAAACAACATAACTCATAGGAACATACCGCACAGCCGCGGGACTCCCGATTTGAGAATACGAGGGTAATTTGCATAATTCTCGACTTAGGCTTAAAAACACGGTGTTAGTGGGTGAAAACCTGAAACAACCCCCGAACGGCCCCGTGGGTGGCACTAACACCTCCCACCGGACCAATGTGACTCGTAGGAACTGGCCGCCCAGCCCCGGGACTCCCAGTTTGAGAATACAACGGTAATTTGCATAATTCTAGACTTAGGCTTAAAAACACGACATTAGTGGGTGAAAACCTAAAATAGCCCCCGAACGGCCCCGTGGGTGGCACCAACACCTCTGGCGGGACCAATGTGACTCGTAGGAACTGGTCGCGTAGTCCCGAGACTCCCGATTGGGAATACAACGATAATTTGCATAATTCTAGCCTTAGGCTTAAAACATGGCGTTAGTGGGTGAAAACCTGAAACAACCCCCGAACGGCCCCGTGGGTGGCACCAACACCTACCACAGGACCAATGTAACTCGTAGTAACTAGCCGCATAGCCCCAGGACTCCCGGTTTGCGAATACTACGATAATTTGCTTATTTCTAGACTTAGGTTTAAAAATATGGCATTAGTGCGTAAAAACCTGAAACAACCCCTGAACGACCCCGTGGGTGGCACCAACACCTACCAGAGGACCAATGTAACTCGTAGTAACTGGCCGCGCAACCCCAGGACTCCCGGTTTGAGAATACGACGATAAATTGCATAACTCTATACTTTGGCTTAAAAACACGACGTCAATGGGTGAAATTCCTAAACTGCCCCCGAACGGCCCCGTGGGTGGCACTAACACCTCCCACGGGACCAATGTGACTCGTAGGAACTGGTCGCGTAGCCCCGGGACTCCCGGTTTGAGAATACGATGATAACTTTCAAGTTTTTAGACTTAGGCTTAAAAACACGGCATTAGTGGGTGAAAACTCGAAACAACCCCCGAACCGCCACGTAGGTGGCACCAACACCTCCCACAAGACCAATGTGACTCGTAGGAACTGGTCGCGCAGCCCCGGGACTCCCGTTTTGAGAATACGATGGTAATTTGCATAATTCTAGACTTAGCCTTAAAAACATTGCGTTAGTGGGTGAAAACCCAAAACAGCCCCCGTACGGCCCTGTGGGTGGTACCAACACCTCCCATGGAACCAATGTGACTCATAGGAACTGGCTGCATAGCCCGGGACTCCCGGTTTGAGAATACGAAGGTAATTTTCATAATTCTAGACTTAGGCAAAACATGGAGTTAGTGGGGAAAACTCGAAACAGCCCCCGAACGGCCCCGTGGGTGGCACTAATACCTCCCACGGGACCAATGTAACTTCTAGGAATTGGCTGGACAACCCTGGGACTCTCAGTTTGAGAATATGATGGTAATTTGTATAATTCTAGACATAGCCTTAAAAACACAGTGTTTGTGGGTGAAAACCCAAAACAGTGCCCAAACGACCCCGTAGGTGGCACCAACACCTTCCACGGGATCGATGAAACTCGTAGGAACTGACCGCGTAGCCTCGGGGCTCCCGATTTGAGAATACGAGGGTCATTTGCATAATTCTAAACTTAGGCTTAAAAACACGGCGTTAGTGGGTGAAAATCCAAAAAAGCCCTCGAACGGCCCCGTGGGTGGCCCCAACACCTCCCGCGGGAGCAATGTGACTCATAGGAACTGGTCGCGCAACCCCGGGACTCTCGATTTGAGAATACGATGGTAATTTGCATAATTCTAGACTTAGGCTTAAAAACACGACATTAGTGGGTGAAAACCCGAAACAACCCTTGAACGGACCCGTGGGTGGCACCAACCCCTCCCACGGGACCAATGTAACTCATAGGAATCAGCTACGCAATCTCGGGACTCCCAGTTTGACAATACGACGATAATTTGCATATTTTTAGACTTAGGCCTAAAAACATGGAGTTAGTGGATGAAAACCCAAAACAACCCCCGAACGGCCCCGTGGGCGTCACCAACACCCCCCAAAGACCAATATAACTCGTACGAATTGGCTGCGCCACCCCGGGACTCCCGGTTTGAGAATACGATGGTAATTTGCATAATTCTAGACTTAAGCATAAAAACACGACGTTAGTGGATGAAAATCTGAAACAGCCCCCGAACAGCCCCGTGGGTGACACCAACACCTCCCACGGGTCCAACGTCTCGTAGGAACTAGCCGCGCAGCCCCGAGGACTCTCGGTTTGAGAATACAATGTTAATTTGCATAATTTAAGACCTGGCCTTAAAAATGTGGCATTAGTGGGTGAAAACCCGAAAGAGTCCCCGAACGGCCCCATGGGTGGCACCAACACCTCCCACGGGACCAACGTAACTCGTAGGAACTGACCGCGCAGTTGCGGAACTCTCGATTGAGAATTCGACGATAATTTGCATAATTCTAGACTTAGGCTTAAAAACACGACGTTAGTGGGTGAAAACTCGAAACAGCCCCCGAATGGCCCCGTGGGTGGCACCAACACCTCCCACGGGACCAATGTGACTCGTAGAAACTGGCCGGGAAACTCCAAGAATCCCGGTTCGATAATACGATGATAATTTGAATATTTCTAGACTTAAGCATAAAAACAAGGCGTTAGAGGGGTAAAAATCGAAACAACCCACGAATGGCCCCGTGGGTGGTACCAACACCTCCCACGGGACCAATGTAACTAGTAGGAACAGGTCACGCAGCCCAGGGACTCCCAGTTTGAGAATACGAATGTAATTTGAATAATTCTAGACTTAGCGTTAAAAACATGGCTTTAGTGGGTGAAAACTCAAAACAGCCCCCGAACGGCCCCATGGGTGGCACCAACACCTCCCACGGGACGAACATAACTCGTAGGAACTGACCGCGCAGCCACGGGACTCCCGGTTTGAGAATACGACGGTAATTTTCATAATTATAGACTTATACTTAAAAACACAACGTTAGTGGGTGAAAACCTGAAACAGCCCCCGAACGGCCCCGTGGGTGGCACCAACACCTCCCACGGGACCAACGTAACTCGTTGGAACTGACCGTGTAGCCGTGGGACTCTAGGTTTGAGAATACGACGGTAATCTGCATAATTCTAGACTTAGGCTTAAAAACACGACCTTAGTGGATAAAACCCGAAATAGCCCCCGAACGGCCCCGTGGGTGGCACCAACGCCTCCCACGGGACCAACGTAACTCGTAGGAACATACCGCACAGTCGCGGGACTCCCAGTTTGAGAATACGAGAAAAATTTACATAATTCTCAACGTAGGCTTAAAAAAATGGCGTTACTGGGTGAAAACCCAAAACAACTCCCGAACGGCCCCGTGGGTGGTACCAACACCTCCCACCGAACTAATGTGACTCGTAGGAACTGGCCGCCCAGCCTCGGGACTCCCAGTTTGAGAATACAATGGTAATTTGCAAAATTCTAGACTTAGGCTTAAAAACACGGCATTAGTGGGTGAAAACCCGAAATAGGCCCCGAACGGCCCTGTGGGTGGAACCAACACCTCCCATGAAACAAATGTGACTCGTAGGAACTGGTCGTGCAGCCCCGGGACTCCCGATTTGAAAATACGATGGTAATTTGCATAATTATGGACTTAGGCTTAAAAAAACGACGTTAGTGGGTGAAAACCTGAAACAACTCCCGAACGGCCCCGTGGGTGGAACCAACACCTCCCACATGACCAATGTGACTCGTAGGAACTGGTCGCACAACCCCGGGACTCCCTATGTGAGAATAAGATGATAATTTTCATAATTCTATACTTAGGATTAAAAAACATGGTGTTAGTGGGGGAAAACCCAAAACAACCCCCGAACGGCCCCGTGGGTGGCACCAACACCTCCCGTAGGACCAATGTGACTCGTAGGAACTAGCTGCGCAGCCCCAGTACTCCCGGTTTGAGAATACAATGATAATTTCCCTATTTCTAGACTTAGGCAAAACAGGATGTTAATGGGTGAAAACTCGAAAGAGGCCCCGAACGTCCCCGTGGGTGACATCGACTCCTCCCACGGGACCAATGTAACTCGTAGGAACTGATCGCACAGCCGCGGGTCACCCGGTTTGAGAATACGATGGTAATTTATATGATTATAGGCTTAGGCTTAAAAACACGGGGTTAGTGGGAGAAAACCCGAAACATCCTCGAACGACCCCGTTGGTGGCACCAATACCTCCCAAGGGATCAATGTGACTCGTAGGAACTGGTTGCGCAGCCTCGGGACTCTAAATTTGAGAATACGATGGTAATTTGCTTAATTCTGGACTTAGGCTTAAAACACAATGTTAGTGGGTGAAAACCCAAAATAACCCTCGAACGGCCTCGTGGGTGGCGCCAACACCTCCCACGGGACCAATGCGACTCGTAGGAACTGGCCGCGCAGCTCCGGGACTCCTTTCAGAATATGATGGTAATTTGCATAATTCTAGACTTAGGCTTAAAAATATGGCGTTAGTGGGTGAAAACCCGAAACAACCCCCGAACGACCGCGTGGCTTTCACCAACACCTCCCATAGGACCAATGTGAGTCGTAGGAAATGGTCGCGCAACCCTGGGACTCTCAGTTTGAGAATATGATGATAATTTGCACATTTCTAGAGTTAGGCATAAAAACATGGCGTTAGTGGGTGAAAACCCAAAACAGCCCCCGAACACCCCCGTGGGTGGCACTAGTACCTCCCACATGACCCATGTAACTCGTAGGAATAGGCCGTGCATCCCCGGGACTCTCGGTTTGAGAATACAATGATAATTTGCATATTTCTAAACTTAGGAAAAACATGGCATTAGGGGAGGAAAACCCAAAACAGCCCCCGAAAGACCCCGTGGGTGGCACCAACACCTCCCACGGGACCAACGTAACTCGTAGGAACTGGCAGCGTAGCCGCGGGACTCTCGGTTTGAGAATATGGGAGTAATTTGCATAATTCTTGACTTAGGTTTAAAAATAGGGCGTTAGCGGGTGAAAACCCTAAAGAACCCCTGAACCTCCCCATGGGTGGCACCAATACCTCCAACGGGACCAATGTGACTCGTACGAACTCGCCGCGCAGCCCCGGGACTCCCGGTTTGAGAATACGATGGTAATTTGCAAATTCTAGATTTTGTCTTAAAAACACGGCGTTAGTGGGTGAAAACTCGAAACAACCCTCGAATGGCCCCGTGGGTGGCACCAACACCTTCCATGGGACCAATGTGACTCGTAGGAACTGGTCGCGCAGCCCCGGGACTCCCGATTTGAGAATTCGGCAATAATTTGCATAATTCTGTACTTAAGCTTAAAAACACGATGTTAGTGGGTGAGAACCCAAAATAGCCCCCGGACGGCCCCGTGGGTGGCACCAACACCTCCCAAGAGACTAATGTGACTCGTAGGAACTGGTCGCGCTGCCTCGGGATGCCCAGTTTGAGAATACAACGATAATTTGCATAATTCAGACTTAGGCTTAAAAACATGGTGTTAGTGGGTGAAAACACGAAATAGTCCCCGAATGGCCCCGTGGGTGGCACCAACACCTCCCATGGGACCAATGTACCCGTAGGAACTGGTCTGCAACCCCGGGACTCTGGGTTTGATAATACGATGATAATTTGCATAATTCTAGACTTAGTCTTAAAAACACGACGTTAGTGGACGAAAATCTAAAACAACCCTCGAACAGCCCCGTGGGTGGCACCAACACCTCCCACGGGTCCAACGTGACTCGTAGGAACTAGCCGCGCAGCCTCGGGACTCTCGGTTTGAGAATACAATGTTAATTTGCATAATTCTAGACTAGGGATTACAAACACGACGCTAGTGGGTGAAAACCTGAAACAACTCCCGAACGGCCCCGTGGGTGGCACCAACACCTCCCACGGGACTAATGTGACTCGTAGGAACTGTTCGCGCATCCCGGGGACTCCCAGTTTGATAATACAATGGTAATAAGCAAAATGCTGGACTTAGGCTTAAAAACACGGCATTAGTGGGTGATAATCCGAAACAGCCCCAGAACGGCCCCGTGGGTGGCACCAACACCTCCGACGGGACTAATGTAACTCGTAGGAATTAGTCGCGCAGCCCCGGGACTCCCAGCTTGAGAATACGACGATAATTTGCATATTTTTCAACTTAGGATTAAAAACACGACGTTAGTCGATGAAAACCCAAAACAACCTCCGAACGGCCCTGTGGGTGGCACCAACACCTCCCACGGGACCAATGTAACTCGTACGAACTCGCCACGCAACCCCGGGACTCCCAGTTTGAGAATACTATGGTAATTTTCATAATTCTAGACTTTGGCTAAAAAATAGGGCATTAGTGGGTGAAAACTCGAATCAGCCGCCGAGGAGCCCCGTGGGTGGCACCCACACATCCCATAGGACCAACGTAACTCGTAGGAACTGATCGCGCAGCCGCGGGACTCCCGATTTGAGAATACGACGATAATTTGTGTAATTTCTGGACTTAGGCTTAAAAACACAGCGTTAGTGGGTGAAAACCCGAAACAGCCCCCAAACGGCCCAGAGGGTGGCACCAACACGTCCCACAGGAATAACGTAACTCATTGGAACTAATCGCGCAGCCGCAGGTCTCCCGGTTTGAGAATATGATGGTAATTTTCATAATTCTAGACTTAGGGCTAAAAACACAGCATTAGTGGCGTGACAACCCGAAATAGCCTCGAACGGCACCATAGGGAGCACCAACACCTCTCACGGGACCAACATAACTCATAGGAACAGACAGCGCAGCCGCGGGACTCCTTGTTTGAGAATACAACATTAATTTGTATAATTCTAGACTTAGGCTTAAAAACATGAGGTTCGTGGGTGAAAACCCGAAACAACCCCCGAACGGCCCCATGGGTGGCACCAATACCTCCCATGGGACCAATGTGACTCGTAGGACTGGTCGCGCAGCCTCGGGACTCTCAGTTTGAGAATACGATGATAATTTACATAATTCTGGACTAAGGCTTAAAAAGACGACGTTAGTGGGTGAAAATCCAAAATAACCCCCGAACGGCCCCGTGGGTGACACCAACACCTCCCACGGGACCAATGTGACTCATAGGAACTGGCCGTGCAGCCCCGGGACTCCCGGTTTGAGAATACGATGGTAAATTTGCATAATTCTAGACTTAGGCTTAAAAACATGGTGTTAGTGGGAGAAAACCCGAAATAGCCCCCGAACGATCGCGTGGGTGGCACCAACACCTCCCACCGAACCAATGTGACTCGTAGGAACAAGTTATGCAGCCTCGGGACTCTCGGTTTGAGAATACAACGATAATTTGCATATTTATAGACTTAGGCTTAAAAACATGGCGTTAGGGGGTGAAAACCCAAAACAGCCCCCGAACACCCCCTAGGTGGCACCAACACCTCCCACGGGACCAATGTAACTCGTAGGAACTGGCCGGGCAGCCCCGGGACTCTCAGTTTGAGAATACGATGATAATTTGCATATTTCTAGACTTAGGAAAAACATGGCGTTAGAGGGGAAAACCCGAAACAACCCCCGAACGGCCCCTTGAGTGGCACCAACACCTCCCACGGGACCAACGTAACCCGTAGGAACTGACAGCGCAGCCGCGGGACTCCCGGTTTGAGAATACGATAGTAATTTGCATAATTGTAGACTTATGTTTAAAAACAGGCCGTTAGTGGGTGAAAACCAGAAACAACCCCCGAACGGCCCTGTGGGTGCCACCAATATCTCCCACGGGACAAACGTGACTCGTAGGAACTGGCCGCGCAGCCCCGGGATTCTAGGTTTGAGAATACGATGGTAATTTGCATAATTCCAGACTTTGTTTTAAAAACACGACGTTAGTGGGTAAAAACCCAAAACAGCCCCTAATGGCCCCGTGGGTGGCACCAACAGCTCCCACGGGACCAATCTGACTCGTAAGAACTGACCGCATAGTCTCGGGACTCTCGGTTTGAGAATACGATGATAATTGGCATAATTCTAGACTTAGGCTTAAAAACATGGCGTTTGTGGGTGAAAACCCGAAACTACCACCGGACGGCCCCGTGGGTGGCACCACCACCTCCCAAGAGACCAATGTGACTCGTAGGAACTGGTCGAGCAGCCTCAGGACGCCCAGTTTGAGAATATGATAGTAATTTGGATAATTCTAGACTTAGGATTAAAATCATGGCGTTAGTGGGTGAAAACACGAAACTGCCCCCGAACGGCCCCATGGGTGGCACCAACACCTCCCATGGGACCAATGTAACTCGTAGGGATTAGCCGCGCTGCCCCGGGACTTCGAGTTTGAGAATACAATGATAATTTGCATATTTTTAGACTTAGGCATAAAAACACGGTATTAGTTGGTGAAAACCTGAAATAGACCCCGAACGGCCCTGGGTGGCACCAACACCTCCTGTGGGACCAATGTGACTCGTAGGAACTGGCCGCGCAACCCCGGGACTCTCGAACTGAGAATATGATGGTAATTTGCATAATTATGGACTTAGGTTCAAAAATACGGCGTTAGTGGGTGAAAACGTGAAACAACTCCCGAACGGCTCCGTGGGTGGCACCAATACCTCCCACGGGACCAATGTGACTCATAAAAACTAATCGCGCAGCCCCGGGACTCCCGGTTTGAGAATATAATGATAATTTGCATAATTCTAGACTTAGCCTTAAAAACACGACGTTAATGGGTGAAAAACCGAAACAGCCCCCGAACAGCCTCTTGGGTTTCACCAACACCTCCCACAGGACCAACGTAACTCATAGGTATTGACCGCACAGCCGCAAGACTCCCAATTTGAGAATACGATGGTAATTTACATAATTCTAGACTTAGGCTTAAAAACATGGCGTTAGTGGGTGAAAACCTGAAACAGCCCCCGAACGGCCCCGTGTGTGGCACCAACACCTCCGACAGGACCAATGTAACTCGTAGGGACCAACCGCGCCACCTCGGGACTCCCAGTCTCAGAATACGATGGTAATTTTTATATTTCTAGACTTAGGCAAAACAGTACGTTAGTGGGTGAAAACTCGAAATAACCCTCGAACGGTTCCGTGGGTGGCACCAACACCTCCCCTGGACCAACGTAACTCGTAGGAACTGATCGCGGAGCCGCGGGTCTCCCGGTTTGAGAATATGATGGTAATTTGCATAATTCCAGACATAGGCTTAAAAACACGGCGTTAGTGGGTGACAACCCGAAACAGCCCCGAACGGTACCGTGGGGGGCACCAACACCTCACACGGGACCAACATAACTCGTAGGAATTGACAGCGCAGCCGCGGGACTCCTGGTTTGAGAATATGACAATAATTTGCATGATTCTAAACTTAGGCTTAAAAACATGATGTTTGTGGGTGAAAACCCGAAACAACCCCCGAACGGCCCAGTGGGTGGCACCAATACATCCCACGGGACCAATGTGGTAGGAACTGGCCGCGTAGCCCCTGGACTCTCAGTTTGAGAATACGACGGTAATTTCAATAATTCTGGACTTTGGCTAAAAAACACAGTGTTAGTGGGTGAAAACTCGAAACGACCCCTGAACGACCCCGTGGGTGGCACCAATACCTCCCACGGGACCAATGTGACTCGTAGTAACTCGCCGCGCAGCCTCGGGACTCCCGGTTTGAAAATACGACGATAATTTGTTGAATTCTAGACTTAGGCTTAAAAACATGGCGTTAGTGGGTGAAAACCCGAAACAGCCTCCGAACGGCCACGTGGGTGGCACCAACACCTCCCACAGGACGAATGTGACTCGTAGGAACTGATCACGCTGCCCCGGGTCTCCCGGTTTGAAAATACGATGGTAATATGCATAATTTTGGGCTTAGGCTGAAAAACATGGCGTTAGTGGGTGAAAACTCGAAACAGCCCCCGAACGGCCCCGGGGGTGGCACTAACACCTCCCACGGGACCAATGTGACTTGTAGGAACTGGTCGCACAGCCCCAGGACTTTCGATTTGAGAATACAACGGTAATTTTCATAATTCTAGACTTTGGCTTAAAAACACGGCGTTAGTGGATAAAAACCTAAAACAACCCCGGAATGGCCCCGTGGGTGGAACCAACACCTCCCACGGGACCAATGTGACTCGTAGGAACTGGTCGCGTAGCCCCGGGACTCCCGGTTTGAGAATACGATGATAATTTGGATAATTTTGGACTTAGGCATAAAAATACGGTGTTAGTGGGTGAAAAACCGAAATAGCCCTCGGACAGCCCCGTGGGTGAAACCAACAGCTCCCAAGAGACCAATGTGACTCGTAGGAACTAGCCGCACAGCCTTGGGATGCCTAGTTTAGGAATACGATGGAAATTTGTATAATTCTAGACATAGGCTTAAAAACATGGCGTTAGTGGGTGACAACCCGAAACAGCCCCGAACGGCATCGTGGGGGGCACCAACACCTCACACGAGACCAACATAACTCGTAGGAATTGACAGCGCAGCCGCGGGACTCCTGGTTTGAGAATATGACAGTAATTTGCATGATTATAAACTTAGGCTTAAGAACACGACGTTCGTGGGTGAAAACCCGAAACAACCCCCGAACGGCCCTGTGGGTGGCACCAATACATCCCACGGGCCAATGTGACTCGTAGGAACTGGTCGCGTAGCCCCTGGACTCTCAGTTTGAGAATACGACGGTAATTTGCATAATTCTGGACTTTGGCTAAAAAACACAGTGTTAGTGGGTGAAAACCCGAAACGGCCCCTGAACGGCCCCGTGGGTGGCACCAACACCTTCCACGGGACCAATGTGACTCGTAGGAACTCGCCGCGCAGCCTCGGGATTCCCGGTTTGAGAATACGACGGTAATTTATTGAATTCTAGACTTAGGCTTAAAAACATGGCGTTAGTGGGTGAAAACCCGAAACATCCTCCGAACGGCCACGTGGGTGGCACTAACACTTCCCACAGGACCAATGTAACTCGTAGGAACTAGTCACGCTGCCCCGGGGTTTGAAAATACAACGGTAATATGCATAATTTTGGGCTTAGGCTGAAAAATAGGGCGTTAGTGGGTGAAAACTCGAAACAACCCCCAAACGGCCCCGGGGGTGGCACCAACACCTCACACGGGACCAATGTGACTTATAGGAACTGGTCTCACAGCCCCAGGACTTTCGATTTGAGAATACAATGGTAATTTGCATAATTTTACACTTTGGCTTAAAAACACGGCATTAGTGGGTAAAAACCTAAAACAGCCCCGGAATGGCCCCGTGGGTGGCACCAACACCTCCCACGGGACCAATGTGACTCGTAGGAACTGGCCGCGCAGCCCCGGGACTCCCGGTTTGAGAATACGATGATAATTTGGATAATTCTGGACTTAGGCTTAAAAATACGATGTTAGTGGGTGAAAAACCGAAACAGCCCCTGGACGACCCCGTGGGTGAAACCAACAGCTCCCAAGAGACCAATGTGACTCGTAGGAACTGGCCGCGCAGCCTTTGGATGCCTAGTTTAGGAATACGATGGAAATTTTCATAATTCTAGACTTAGGCTTAAAAATAGGCATTAGTGGGTGAAAACCCAAAATAGCCCCCGAACGGCCCCGTGGGTGGCACCAACACCTTCCATGGGACAAATGTGACTCGTAGGAACTGGTCGTGCAGCCCCGGGACTCTCGGTTTGAAAATACGATGGTAATTTGCATAATTACGGACTTAGGCTTAAAAACACGGCGTTAGTGGATGAAAACCTGAAACAACTCCCGAACGGCCCCTTGGGTGGCACCAACACCTCCCACATGACCAATGTGACTCGTAGGAACTGGTCCCACAGCCCCGGGACTCCCGGTTTGAGAATATGATGGTAATATGCATAATTCTGGACTTGTTCTGAAAAACACGGCGTTAGTGGGTGAAAACCCGAAACAGCCCCTGAACGGCCCCGTGGGTGGCACCAACACCTCCCACGGGACCAATGTAACTCGTAGGAACTGGTCGCGCAACCTCGGTACTCCTGATTTGAGAATACAATGATAATTTGCATATTTTTAGACTTAGGCTTAAATACACGGCGTTAGTGGGTGAAAACCCAAAACAGACCCCCAACGGCCCCGTGGGTCTCACCAACACCTCCTACGGGACCAATGTGACTCGTAGGAACTGGCCGCGCAGCCCCAGGACTCCCGATTTGAGAATATGATGATAATTTTCATATTTTAATACTTAGGCTTAAAAACACGGCATTAGTGGGTGAAAACCCAAAACAGCCCCCGAACGGTGCTATGGGTGGCACAAACACCTCCCACAAGACCAATGTGATTCGTAGGAACTGGTCGCGCAGCCCCGGAACTCCCGGTTTGAGAATACTACGGTAATTTGCATAATTTTGGACTTAGGTTAAAAACATGGCGTTAGTGGGTGAAAACCCGAAAAAGCCCCCGAACGACCCCGTGGGTGGCACCAACACCTCCCACAGGACCAATGTAACTCGTAGGAACCGATCGCGTAACCCCGAGACTCCTAGTTTCAGAATACGATGATAATTTGCATAGTTTTAGACTTAAGCAAAACAGGACGTTAGTGGGTGAAAATCCGAAATAGCCTCCGAACGGTCCCGTGGGTGGCACCAACACCTCCCACGGGACCAACGTAACTCGTAGGAACTGATCACGCAGCCGCGGGTCTCTCGGTTTAAGAATATGATGGTAATTTGCATAATTCTAGAGTTAGGTTAAAAATACGGCGTTAGTGGGTGACAACCCAAAACAGCCCCGAACGGCATCGTGGGGGGCACCAACACCTCCTACGGGACCAACATAACTCGTAGGAACTGACAGTGCAGCCGCGGGACTCCCGGTTTGAGAATACGACAATAATTTGCATAATTTTAGACTTAGGCTTAAAAACACGATGTTCGTGGGTGAAAACCCGAAACAACCCCCGAACGGCCCTGTGGGTGGCACCAATACATCCCACGGGACCAATGTGACTCGTAGGAACTCGTTGCGTAGCCCCGGGACTCTCAGTTTGAGAACACGACAGTAATTTGCATAATTCTGGACTAAGGCTTAAAAACACAGCGTTAGTGGGTGAAAACCCGAAACGGCCCCTGAACGACCTCGTGGGTGGCACCAACACCTCCCACGGGACCAATGTGATTCGTAGAAACTGGTCGCGCAGCCTCGGGACTCCCGGTTTGAGAATACGATGGTAATTTGCAGAATTTTAGACTTAGGCCTAAAAATATGGCGTTAGTGGGTGAAAACCCGAAACATCCCTCGAACGACCGCGTGGGAGGTATCAACACCTCCCACAGGACCAATGTGACTCATAGGAACTGGTCGCGCAGCCTCGGGACTCTCGGTTTGAGAATATGATGATAATTTGCATATTTCTAGACTTAGGCTTAAAAACATAGCGTTAGTGGGTGAAAACCCGAAATAGCCCCCGAACACCCCCATGGGTGGCACTAACACCTCCCACGGGACCAATGTAGCTCGTAGGAACTGGCCGCGCAACCCCGGAACTCCCGGTTTAAGAATAAGACGATAATTTTCATATTTCTAGACTTAGGCAAAACATGGCGTTAGAGGAGTAGGTGGCACCAATACCTCCCACGGGACCAACGTCACTCGTAGGAACTGATAATGCAACCGCGGGACTCCCGGTTTGAGAATATGATAGTAATTTGCATAATTCTAGACTTAGGTTTAAAAAAAGGGCGTTAGTGGGTGAAAACCAGAAACAACCCCCGAACGGTCTCTTTGGTGGCACTAACACCTCCCACAGGACCAATGTGACTCGTAGGAACTGGTCGCGTAGCCCCGGGACTCCCGATTTGAGAATACAACAGTAATTTCCATAACTCTGGACTTTGGCTTAAAAATACAGCGTTAGTTGGTGAAAACCCGAACTATTGCCCGAACGGCCCCGTGGGTCTCACCAACACCTCCCACGGGACCAATGTGACTCGTACGAACTGGTCACGCAGCCCCGGGACTTTAGGTTTGAGAATACAATAGTAATTTGCATAATTATAGACTTTGTCTTAAAAATACGGTGTTAGTGGGTAAAAACTTGAAATAACCCCAGAATGGCCCCGGGGTGGCACCAATACCTTCCAATCGACCAATGTGACTCGTAGGAATTGGTCGCGCAGCCCCGGGACTCCCGATTTGAGAATACGATGATAATTTGCATAATTCTAGACTTAGGCTTAAAAATACGGCGTTAGTAAGTGATAAACCGTAATAGCCCCCGAACGGCCCCGTGGGTGACACCAACACCTCCCAAGAGACCAATGTGACTCGTAGGAACTGGCCGCGCGGCCTCGGGATGCCTAATTTGAGAATACGAGGGTAATTTGTATAATTCTAGACTTAGGCTTAAAAACACGACATTAGTGAGTGAAAACTCAAAATAGCCCCCGAACGGCCCTGTGGGTGGCACCAACACCTCCCACGGGACAAATGTGACTCGTAGGAACTGGTCGTGCAGTCCCGGGACACCCGATTTGAGAATACGATGGTAATTTGCATAATTATGGACTTAGGCTTAAAAACACGGTGTTAGTGGTGAAAACCTGAAACAGCTCCCGAACGGCCTCCTGCGTGGCACCAACACCTCCCACGGAACCATTGTGACTCATAGGAACTGGTCGCACTGCCCCGGGACT
The DNA here is from genome assembly GCA_949130495.1 of Sambucus nigra. Taxonomy (NCBI): domain Eukaryota; kingdom Viridiplantae; phylum Streptophyta; class Magnoliopsida; order Dipsacales; family Adoxaceae; genus Sambucus; species Sambucus nigra. The sequence continues at coordinate 93,123,916 of OX422216.1, read as the reverse complement.
CTCGTTTTGAGAATACAACGGTAATATGCATAATTCTGGACTTAGGCTGAAAAACACAGCGTTAGTGGGTGAAAACCCAAAACAGCCCCCGAACGTCCCCGTGGGTGTCACCAACTCCTCCCACGGGACCAATGTAACTCGTAGGAACTGGTCGTGCGACCCCGGGACTCCTGGTTTGATAATAAAACGATAATTTCCATATTTTTAGACTTTGGCTGAAAGACACAGCGCTATTGGATGAAAACCCGAAACAGCCCACGAACGGCCCCGTGGGTGGCACCAACACCTCCCACGGGACCAATGTAACTCGTAGGAACTAGCCGCTCAACCCCGGGACTCCCCGTTTGAGAATATGATGGTAATTTGCATAATTCTAGATTTAGGCTTAAAAATCTGGCGTGAGTGGGTGAAAAACCGAAACAACCCCTGAACGGTGCTGTGGGTGGCACCAACATCTCCCACAGGACCAATGTGACTCGTAGGAATTGGTCGCGCAGCCTCGGGACTCCCTATTTGAGAATACGATGATAATTTTCATATTTTTAGACGTAGGCTTAAAAACAAGGCATAAGTGGGTGAAAACCCGAAACAACCCCCGAACGGTGCCGTGGGTGGCACCAACATCTCCCACAGGTCCAATGTGATTCGTAGGAACTGGTCGCGCAGCCCCGAGACTCCCGGTTTGAGAATACTACGGTAATTTGCATAATTCTGGAGTTACGTTAAAAACATGGCGTTAGTGGGTGAAAACTCGAAACAGCCCCCGAACGGCCCCGTGGGTGGCAACAACACCTCCCACGGGACCAATGTAACTCGTAGGAACCGATCGCGTAACCCCGGGACTTTTTGTTTCAGAATACGATGATAATTTGCATATTTCTAGACTTAGGTAAAATAGGACGTTAGTGGGTGAAAACCCAAAATATCCCCCGAACGGACCCGTGGGTGGCACCAACACCTCCCACGGGACCAACGTAACTCGTAGGAACTTATCGTGCAGCCGCGGGTCTCCCGGTTTGAGAATACGATGGTAATTTGCATAATTCTAGACTTAGGCTTAAAAACACGACGTTAGTGGGTGACAACCTGAAACAGCCCCGAACGGCACCGTAGGGGGCACCAACACCTCCCACGGGACCAATATGACCCGTAGGAACTTTCCGCGTAGCACCGGGACTCCTGATTTGAGAATACGATGGGAATTTGCATAATTATGGACTTAGGCTTAAAAACACGGCGTTAGTCGGTGAAATGCTAAAACAGCTCCCGAACGGCCCCGTGGGTGGCACCAACACCTCCCACGGGACCAATGTGACTCATAGGAACTAGCCGCGCAGCCCCGGGACTCCCGGTTTGAGAATACAACGATAATTTGCATAATTCTGGACGTAGGCCTAAGAACACGACGTTAGTGGTGAAAACCCGAAATAGCCCTCGGACGTCCCCGTGGGTGGCACCAATACCTCCAAAGAGAATATTGTGACTCGTAGGAACTGGTCACGCAGCCTCGGGATGCCCAGTTTGAGAAGACGACGGTAATTTTCATACTTTTAGACTTAGACTTAAAAACATGGCATTAGTGGGTGAAAACTCGAAACAGCCTCCAAACGGCCCCGTGGGTGGCACCAACACCTCGTACAGGACCAATGTAACTCGTAGGAACCGATCGCGTAACCCCGAGACTCCTTGTTTAAAAATATGATGGTAATTTGCATATTTCTAGACTTAGGCAGAACATGACGTTAGTGGGTGAAACTCGAAACAACCCCCGAACGGTCCCATGGGTGGCACCAACACCTCCCACGGGACCAACGTAACTCGAAGGAACTGATCGCGGAGGCACGGGTCTCCCCGGTTTGAGAATACGATGGTAATTTGCATAAGTCTAGACTTAGGCTTACAAACACGGTGTTAGTGGGTGACAAACCGAAACATCCCCGAACAGCACCGTGGGGGGCACCAACACCTACCACGGGACAAACTTAACTCGTAGGAACTGACAGTGTAGCCGCGGGACTCTCGGTTTGAGAATACGACAGTAATTTGTATAATTCTAGACTTAGGCTTAAAAACACGATGTTCGTGGGTGAAAATCCGAAACAACCCCCGAACGACCCTGTGAGTGGCACCAATACATCCAACGGGACCAATGTGACTTGTAGGAACTAGTCGCGTAGCCCCGGGACTCTCAGTTTGAGAAAACGACGATAATTTGCATAATTCTGGACTTAGGGTTAAAAACACAGCGTTAGTCGGTGAAAACCCGAAACGGCCCCCGAACTCCCTCGTGGGTGGCACCAACACCTACCACGGGACCAACGTGACTCGTAGGAACTGGTCGCGCAACCCCGAGACTCCTAGTTTGAGAATACGATGATAATTTCCATATTTCTAAACTTAGGCAAAACATGGCGTTAGAGGAGGAAAACTCGAAACAGCCCACGAACGGCCCCGTAGGTGGCACTAACACCTCCCACGGGACCAACGTCACTCGTAGGAACTGATAGTTCAGCCGCATGACTCCCGGTTTGATAATACGATAGTAATTTGCATAATTCTAGACTTAGGTTTAAAAATAGGGCGTTAGTGGGTGAAAACCCAAAACAGCCCTCGAATGGTCCCTTGGGTAGCACTAACACCTCCCACAGGACCAATGTGACTCGTAGGAACTGGTCGCGTAGCCCCGGGACTTTCGATTTGACAATACAACGATAATTTGCATCATTCTCGACTTTTGATTGAAAACACGGCGTTAGTGGGTAAAAACATGAAACAACCCCGAAACGGCCCCGTAGGTGGCACCAACACCTCCCACGGGACCAATGTGACTCGTAGGAACTGGTCGCGCAGCTCCGGGACTCATGGTTTAACAATATAATGATAATTTGCATAATTCTAGACTTAGGCTTAAAAATATGGCGTTAGTGGGTGAAAACCCGAAACAACCCCCGAACGGTCGCGTGGGTTTGACCAACACCTCCCACAGGACCAATGTGACTCGTAGGAACTGGTCGCGCAGCCCCGGGACTCCTGGTTTGAGAATACTATGATAATTTGCATGATTTTGGATTTAGGTTGAAAATATGGCGTTAGTGGGTGAAAACCCGAAACAGCCCCCGAACGGCCCCGTGGGTGGCACCAACAGCTCCCACAGGACCAATGTAACTCGTAGGAACCAACCGCATAACCCCGGGACTCCTAGTTTCAGAATGCGATGATAATTTGCATATTTCTAGACATAGGAAAAACAAGACATTAGTGGGTGAAAACCTAAAACAGTCCTCGAACGGTCCCGTGGGTGGCACAAACACCTCCTACGGGACCAACGTAACTCGTAGGAATTGATCGCGCAGTCGCGGGTCTCCCAGTTTGAGAACAGGATGGTAATTTGCATAATTTAAGACTTAGGCTTTAAAACACGGCGTTAGTGGGTGACAACCTAAAACAGCCCCGAACGGCACCGTGGGGGGCACCAACACCTCCCACGGGACCAATATGACTCGTAGGAACTTATCGCGCATCCCCGGGACTCTCGATTTGAGATTACAATGAGAATTTTCATATTTCTAGACTTAGCCTTTAAAACATGGTGTTAGTGGGTGAAAACCCGAAACAGCCCCCGAACACCTCCGTGGTTGGCACCAACACCCCCCACGGGACCAGTGTAACTCGTTGGAACTGGCCGCGTAGCCCCGGGACTCCCGATTTGAGAATATGATGATAATTTTTATATTTTTAGACTTAGGCAAAACATGGCGTTAGAGGAAAAAAACTCAAAACAGCCCTCGAACGGCCCCGTAGGTGGCACCAACACCTCCCACGGGACCAACGTCACTCGTAGGAGTTGATAGCGCAGCCGCGGGACTCATGGTTTGAGAATACAACAGTAATTTTCATAATTCTAGACTTAGGTTTAAAAACAGGGCGTTAGTGGGTGAAAACCCGAAACAACCCCCGAACGGTCCCTTGGGTGGCACCACCTCCCACAGGACCAATGTGACTAGTAGGAACTGGTCGCGCAGCCCCGGGACTCCCGATTTGAGAATACGACAGTAATTTACATAATTCTAGACTTTGGCTTAAAAACACGACGTTAGTTGGTGAAAACCCGAAACATCCCCCGAACGGCCCCGTGGGTCTCACCAACACCTCCCACGGGACCAATGTGACTCGTAGGAACTGGCCGCGCAGCCCCGGGACTCCTGATTTGAGAATGCGATGGTAATTCGCATAATTCTAGACTTTGGCTTAAAAACACAGTGTTAGTGGGTGAAAACCTGAAACAGCCTCGGAACGGCCGCGTGGGTGGCACCAACACCTCCCACGGGACCAATGTGACTCGTAGAAACTGTTCACGCAGCCCCGTCACTCCCGATTTAAGAATACGATGATAATTTGCATAATTCTAGAATTAAGCTAAAAAATACGGTGTCAGTGGGTGAAAACCTGAAATAGCCCCTGGACGGCCCCGTGGGTGACACCAACACCTCCCAAGAGACCAAAGTGGCTCGTATGAACTGGTCGCGTAGCCCCGAGACTCCTAATTTGAGAATACGACGGTAATTTGCATAATTCTAGATTTAGGGTTAAAAACACGGCATTAGTGGGTGAAAACCCGAAATAGCCCCCGAATAGCCCCGTGGGTGGCACCAACACCTTCCATGGGACAAATGTGACTCGTAGGAACTGGTCGTACAACCCCGGGACTCCTGGTTTGAGAATAAGATTTTAATTTGCATAATTATGAACTTAGGCTTAAAAACACGGCGTTAGTGGGTGAATACCTGATATAGCTCCCGAACGGCCCCGTGGGTGGCACCAACATCTCCCACGGGACCAATGTGACTCGTAGGAGATGGTCGCATAGCCTCGGGACTCCCGGTTAGAGAATACGACGATAATATGCGTAATTATGGACTTAGGTTGAGAAACACGGTGTTAGTGGGTGAAAACTCAAAACAGCCCCCGAACGGCCCCGTGGGTGGCACCAACACCTACACGGGACCAATGTAACTCCTAGTAGTGGCCACGCAACCCCGGGACTCCCGGTTTGAGAATACAACGATAATTTTCATATTTTGGACCTAGGCTTAAAAACACGGCATTAGTGGGTGAAAACCCAAAACAGCCCCCGAACGGCCCCGTGGGTCACACCAACACCTCCCGCGGGACCAATGTGACTCGTAGGAACTGGCCGAGTAGCCATGGGACTCCCGGTTTGAGTATACGATGATAATTTTCATATTTTTAGACTTAGGCTTAAAAACACGACATTAGTGGGTGAAAACCCGAAACAACCCCCGAACAGTGCCGTGGGTGGCACCAACACCTCCCATGGGACCAATGTAACTCGTAGGAACTGTCAGCGCAGCCCCGGGATTCTCGGTTTGAGAATACGACGATAATTTTCATTTTTCTAGACTTAAGTAAAACATGGCATTAGTGGAGGAAAACTCGAAATAGCCCCCGGACGGCCCCATGGGTGCACCAACGCCTCCCAAGAGACCAATGTGACTCATAGGAACTGGCTGCGCAGCCCCAGGACGCCTAGTTTGAGAATATGATGGTAATTTCTGTAATTCTAGACTTAGTCGTAAAAACACGGCATTAATGGGTGAAAACTCGAAATAGCCCCCGAACGGCCCCGTGGGTGACACCAACACCTCCCATGGGACAAATGTGACTCGTTGGAACTGGTCGTGGAGCCCCGGGACTCTCGGTTTTAGAATACGAGGGTAATTTGCATTATTATGTACTTAAGCTTAAAAACACGACGTTAGTGGGTGAAATCCAGAAAAAACTCCCGAACGGCCCCGTGGGTGGCACTAACACCTCCCACGGGACCAATGTGACTCGTAGGAAATGGCCGCACAGCCCCGGGACTCCCGATTTGAGAATACGACGGTAATATGCATAATTCTAGAATTAGTTTGTAAAATAAGGCGTTAGTGGGTGAAAACCTGAAACAGCCCCCGAACAACCCCGTGGGTGGCACCAACACCTCCCACGGGACCAATGTAACTCGTAGGAACTGGCCTCACAACCCCGGGACTCTCGGTTTGAGAATACAACAATAATTTGCATATTTTTAGACATAGGCTTAAAAACACGGTGTTAGTTGGTGAAAACCCGAAATAGCCATCGAACGGCCCTGTGGGTCTCACGAACACCTCCCACGGGATCAATGTGACTCATCAAAACTGGCCCCACAACCCCGGAACTCCCGGTTTGAGAATACGATGATAAGTTTCATATTTTTAGGCTTAGGCGTAAAAACACGGCATTAGTGGCTGAAAACCTGAAACAGCCCCCGTACACCCCCGTGGGTGGCACCAACTCCTCCCACGGGACCAATGTGACTCGTAGGGACAGGCCGCGTAGCCCCGGGACTCCCTGTCTGAGAATATGATGGTAATTTGAAAAATTCTAGACTTAGGCTTAAAAATATGGCGTTAGTGGGTGAAAACCCGAAACAACCCTCGAACGGCCACGTGGGTTTCACTAACACCTCCCACAGGACCAATGTGACTCGTAGGAACTGGTCGCACAGCCCGGGACTCTCGGTTTGAGAATGCTACGGTAATTTTCATAATTCTAGACTTAGGTTAAAAACATGGCGTTAGTGGGTGAAAACCCGAAACAGCCCCCGAACGACCCCGTGGGTGGCACCAACACCTCCCACAGGACCAATGTAACTCGTAGGAACTGACCACGTAACCCCGGGACTCCTAGTTTTAGAATACGATGATAATTTGCATATTTCTAAACGTAGGCAAAATAGGACGTTAGTGGGTGAAAACCCGAAATATCCCCCGAATGGTCCCGTGGGTGGCACCAACACCTCCCACGGGACCACGTAACTCGTAGGAACTGATCGCGCAGCCGCGGGTCTCCCGATTTGAGAATACGACGATAATTTGCATATTTATAGACTTAGGCTTAAAAACATGGTGTTAGTGGATGAAAACCCGAAAAAGCCCCTGAACGGTCCCTTGGGTGGCACCAACACCTCCCACAGGACCAATGTGACTCGTAGGAACTGGTCGCGCAGCCCTGGGAGTCCCGATTTGAGAATACGGTAGTAATTTACCTAATTCTAGACTTTGGATTAAAAACACGGCGTTAGTTGGTGAAACCCCGAAACAGCCCCCGAACGGCCCCATGGGACTCACCAACACCTCCCTCGGGACCAATGTGACTCGTAGGAACTGGTCGCGCAGCCCCGGGACTCCCGGTTTGAGAATATGAATTAATTCGCATAATTATAGACTTTGGCCTATAAACATGGTGTTAGTGGGTGTAAACCTGAAACAAGCTCAGAACGGCCCCGTGGGTGGCACCAACACCTCCCACGGGACTAATGTGACTCGTAGGAACTAGCCACGTTGCCCGAGACTCTCGGTTTGAGAATACGATGATAATTTGCATAATTCTAGAATTAAGCTTTAAAATATGGTGTTATTGGGTGAAAACCTGAAATTGTCCCCGGACGGCCCCGTGGGTGACACCAACACCTCCCAAGAGACCAAAGTGACTCGTAGGAACTGGCAGCATAGCCCCGGGATGCCTAGTTTGAGAATACGACGGTAATTTGCATAATTTTAGACTTAGGCTTAAAAACACGGCATTAGTGGGTGAAAACCCGAAATAGCCCCCGGACGGCCCTGTGGGTGGCACCAACACCTCCCATGGGACAAATGTGACTCGTAGGAACTGGTCGTGCAACCCGGGGACTCCCAGTTTGAGAATACGATGGTAATTTGCATAATTACAAACTTAGGCTTAAAAACATGGCGTTAGTGGGTGAAAACCTGAAATAGCACCCGAACGGCCCCGTGGGTGGCACCAACACCTCCCATGGGATCAATGTGACTCGTAGGAACTGGTCGCATATCCCCGAGATGCCTGGTTTGAGAATACGATGGTAATATTCATAATTATGGACTTAGGCTAAAAAACACGGCGTTAGTGGGTGAAAACTCGAAATAGCCCCCGAACTGCCCCGTGGGTGGCACCAACACCTCCCACGGGACCAATGTAACTCGTAGGAATTGGCCGTGCAGCCCCGGGACTCCCGGTTTGAGAATACAACGATAATTTGCATATTTTTAGACCTAGGCTTAAAAACACGGCGTTAGTGGGTGAAAACCCAAAACAGCCCCCGAACGGCCCCGTGAGTCTCACCAACACCTCCCACAGGACCAATGTGACTCGTAGGAACTGGCCGCGCAGCACCGAGACTCTCGGTTTGAGAATACGATGATAATTTTAATATTTTTGTACTTAGGTTTAAAAACACGACATTAGTGGGTGAAAACCTGAAACAACCCTCGAACGGTGCCGTGGGTGGCACCAATACCTCCCAAGGGACCAATGTAACTCGAAAGAACTGTCCGTGAAGCCACAGGGCTCCCGGTTTGAGAATACAATGATAATTTTCATTTTTATAGACTTAGGCAAAACATGGGGTTAGTGGAGGAAAACCCGAAATAGCCCCCGAACGGCCCCGTAGGTGGCACAAACGCCTCCCACGGGACCAACGTCACTCGTACGAACTGATAGCGCAGTTGCAGGAATCCTAGTTTGAGAATACGATAGTAATTTGCATAATTCTAGACTTAGGTTTAAAAATAGGGTGTTAGGGAGTGAAAACCCAAAACAGCCCCGGAACGGTCCCTTGGGTGGCACTAACACCTCCCACAGGACTAATGTGACTCATAGCAACTAGTTGCGTAGCCGCAGGACTCCCGATTTGAGAATACGATAGTAATTTGCTCAATTCTGTACTTTGCCTTAAAAACACGGTGTTAGTTGGTGAAAACACAAAACAACCCCCAAACGGCTCCGTGGGTCACAACAACACCTCCCACGGGACCAATGTGACTCGTAGGAACTGGCCGCACAGCCTCGGGACTTTCGATTTGAGAATACAACGGTAATTTGCATAATTTTAGACTTTGGTTAAAAACACGGCGTAAGTGGGTAAAAACATGGAATAGCCCCGGAACAGCTCGTGGGTGGCACCAACACCGCCCACGGAACTGATGTGACTCGTAGGAACTGGCCGCGCAGCCCCGGGACTCCCGGTTTGAGAATACGATGATAATTTGCATAATTCTTGACATAGGCTTAAAAATACGACGTTAGTGGGTGAAAACCCAAAATAGCCCCCGGACGGCCCCGTGGGTGACACCAACACCTCCCAAGAGATCAATGTGACTAGTAGGAACTGGCCGTGCAGCCCTGGGACGCCTAGTTTGAGAATACGATGGTAATTTGCATAATTATAGACTTAGACTTAAACACACGACATTAGTGGGTGAAAACCCGAAATAGCCCCCGAATGGCCCTGTGGGTGGCACCAACACCTCCTATGGGACAAATGTGACTCGGAGGAACTGTTCGTGCATCCCCGAGACTCCCGATTTGAGAATATGATGGTAATTAGCAAAATTGTGGACTTAGGCTTAAAAACACGACGTTAGTGGGTGAAAACCTGAAACAGCTCGCGAACGGCCCTGTGGCTGGCGCTAACACGTCCCACGGGACCAATGTGACTCGTAGGAACTGGTCGCACAGCCCCGGGACTCCTGATTTAAAAATACGATGGTAATACGCATAATTTTGGGCTTAGGCTGAAAAACACGGCGTTAGTAGGTGAAAACTCGAAACAACCCCCGAACGGCCCCGGGGGTGGCACCAACACCTCCCACTGGACCAATGTAACTCGTAGGAATTGACGGCACAACCCCGGGACTCCCGGTTTGAGAATACATTGATAATTTTCATATTTTTAGACTTAGGCTTAAAAACAAGGCATTAGGGGGTGAAAACCCGAAATAGCCCCCGAACGGCCCCGTGGGTCTCACCAACACCTCCCACCGTACAATGTGACTCGTAGGAACTGGTTACGCAGCCCCGGGACTCCCAATTTGAGAGTACGACGATAATTTTCATATTTTTAGACTTACGCTTAAAAACACGGCATTAGTGGGTGAAAACCCGAAACAACCCCCGAACGGCCCCGTAGGTGGCACTAACACCTCATACGGGACCAATGTAACTCGTGGGAACTGGTCGCGCAACCCCGGGACTCTCGGTTTGAGAATACGATGCTAATTTGTATAATTCTAGACTTAGCATTAAAAACATGGTGTTTGTGGGTGAAAACCTGAAATAGCCCCCGAACGGCCTCGTGGGTGGTACCAACTCCTCCCACGCGACCGATGTAACATGTAGGAACAGACTGCACAGCCCCGGGACTCCCGGCTTGAGAATACGAGAGAAATTTGCTTAATTCTAGACTTAGGCCTAAAAACACGTTGTTACTGGGTGAAAACTCGAAACTGCCCCCGAACGGCCCCGTGGGTGGCACCAACACCTCCCGCGGGACCAATGTGACTCCTAGGAACTGGTCGCGCAGCCCCGGGACTCTCGGTTTGAGAATATGGTGATAATTTGCATAATTCTGGACTTAGTCTTAAAAACACGGCGTTAGTGGGTGAAAACCTGAAACAGCCCCCGAACGGCCCCTGGGTGGCACCAACACCTCCCACGGGACCAATGTGACTCGTAGGAACTGGACGCACAGTCCCGGGACTCCCGATTTGAGATTACGATGATAATTTTCATAATTATAGACTTAGGCTTAAAAATATGGCGTTAGTGGGTTAAAACTCAAAACAACCCCCGAACGGCCCCGTGGGTGGCACCAACACCTCCCACGGGACCAATGTAACTCGTAGGGACTGGACGTGCAGCCTCGGGACTCTCGGTTTGAGAATACGATGGTAATTTGCATAATTCTAGACTTAGGTATAAAAACACGGCGTTAGTGGGTGAAAACCCAAAACAGCCCCGAACGACCTCGTGGGTGACACCAACACCTCCCGCGGGACCAATGTGACTCGTTGGAACTGGCCGCGCGGCCCTGGGACTCCCGATTTGAGAATACGATGGTAATTTGCATAATTCTAGACTTTGGCTTAAAAATACGGCGTTGGTGTGTGAAAACTTGAAATAGCCCCCGAACAGCCCCATGGGTGGCACCAAAACCTCCTACGGGACCAATGTAACTCGGAGGAACTAGTCGCGCAACCCCGAGACTCCCGATTTGAGAATACAATGATAATTTGCATATTTTTAGACTTAGGCTTACAAACATGACGTGAGTGGGTGAAAACTCAAAACAGCCCCCGAACGACCCTGTGGGTCTCACCAACACCTCCCACGGGACCAATGTGACTCGTACGAACTGGTCGTGCAGCCCCGGGGCTTCCGGTTTGAGAATACAATGAAAATTTTCACATTAGTGGGTGAAAACCCAAAACCGCCCCGGGGGTGGCACTAACACCTCCCACATGACCAATGTGACTCGTTGGAACTGGTTGCACAGCCCCGAGACTCTCGGTTTGACAATATGATGATAATTTGCATAATTCTAGACTTAAGCTTAAAAATATGGCGTTAGTGTGTGAAAACCCGAAATTGCCCCCGTACGGCCCTGTGGGTGGCACCAACCTCTCCCTTGGGACCAATGTAATTCGTAGGAACTGATCGCTCAGACCCAGGACGCCCAGTTCGAGAATACGAGGGTAATTTGCCTCGTTCTAGACTTAGGCTTAAAAACACGGCGTTAGTGGGTGAAAACCCAAAACAACCCCCGAACGGCCCCGCGGGTGGCACCAACACCTCCCACGGGACCAATGTGACTCCTAGGAACTAGTCGCGCAGCCCCGAGACTCTCGGTTTCAGAATACGGTGATAATTTGCATAATTCTGGACTTAGGCTTAAAAATACGGCGTTAGTGGGTGAAAACCTGAAACAGCCCCCGAACGGCCCCGTGGGGGCACCAACACCTCCCACGGGACCAATGTGACTCGTAGGAACTGGCCGCACAGCCCCGGGACTCCCGGTTTGTGATTACGATGATAATTTTCATAATTATAGACTTAGGCTTAAAAATATGGCGTTAGTTGGTTAAAACTCGAAACAGCCCCCGAACGGCCCCGTGGGTGGCACCAACACCTCCCACGGGACCAATATAACTCGTAGGGACTGGCCGTGCAGCCCAGGGACTCTCGGTTTGAGAATACGATGGTAATTTGCATAATTCTAGACTTAGGAATAAAAACACGGCGTTAGTGGGTGAAAACCCAAAACAGCCCCCGAACGACCTCGTGGGTGGCACCAACACCTCCCGCGGGACCAATGTGACTCGTAGGAACTGGTCGCGCAGCCCTCGGACTCCCGATTTGAGAATACGACGGTAATTTGCAAAATTCTGGACTTAGGCTTAAAAACAGGGCATTAGTGGGTGAAAACCCAAAATAGCCCCCGAACGGCCCCGTGGGTGGCAGCAACACCTCCCATGGGACCAACGTGACTCATAGGAACTGGCCGCACAGACCCATGACTCCCGATTAGAGAAGACGATGGTAATTTCCATAATTTTGGACTTGGGCTTAAAAACACGGCGTTAGTGGGTGGAAACCCAAAACAGCCCCCCAACTGCCCCGTGGGTGGCACCAACACCTCCCACGGGACCAATGTAACTCGTAGGAATTGGTCGCGCAACACCGGTACTCATGATTTGAGAATACAATGATAATTTGCATATTTTTTATTCTTAGGCTTAAAACATGGCGTTAGTGGGTGAAAACCCGAAACAACCCCCGAACGGCCCCGTGGGTGGCACCAACACCTCCCACGGGACCAATGTAACCCGTAGGAACTGGCCGCGCAGCCTCGAGATTACCATTTTGAGAATTCGATGGTAATTTGTATAATTCTATAATTAGGCTTAAAAATAAGGCGTTAGTGCATTAAAACCCCTGAAATAGCCCCCGAACGGCCCCGTGGGTGACACCAACACCTCCCACGGGACGAATGTGACTCGTAGGAACTGGCCGCGCAGCCCCGAGACTACCGGAATGAGAATACGATGATAATTTGCATAATTCTAGACTTAGGCTTAAAAACATGACGTTAGTGGATGAAAACTCAAAACAGCCACCGGACGGCCCCGTGGCTGGCACCAACACCTCCCAAGAGACCAATGTGACTCATAGGAATTGGCCGCGTAGCCCCGGGATACCCAGTTTGAGAATATGATGGTAATTTGCATAATTCAAGACTTAGGCTTAAAAATATGGCATTAATGGGTGAAAAATAGAAACAGTCCCGGAACGGCCCCGTGGGTGGCCCCAACACCTCCCATGGGATCGATGTAACACGTAGGGACTGGCCGAGCAGCCCCAGGACTCCCGATTTGAGAATACGATGGTAATTTGCATATTTTTAGAGTTTGTCTTAAAAACAGGGCATTAGTGGGTGATAACACGGAACAACCCCCGAACGTCCCCGTGGGTGGCACCAACACCTCCTATGGGACCAATGTGACTCGTAGGAACTGGTCGCGCAGCCCCGGGACTCCCGGTTTGAGAATACGATGGTAATTTTTATAATTCTGGACTTAGGCTTAAAAACACAACGTTACTGGGTGAAAACCTGAAACAACCCCCAAACGCCCCCGTGGGTGGCTCCAACACCTCCCAAGGGACCAATGTGACTCGTAGGAACTGGTCACAAAACCCCGAGACTCCCGGTTTTAGAATATGATGGTAATATTCATAATTTTGTACTTAGGCTTAAAAACACGGTGTTAGTGGGTGAAAACCCGAAATAGCCCCCTAACGGCTCCGTGGGTGGCACCAACACCTCCCACGGGACCAATGTAACTTGTAGGAACTGGTCGCGCAACCCCGGGACTCCTGGTTTGAGAATACGATGCTAATTTTCATAATTCTAGACTTTGGCTTAAAACACAGCGTTAGTGGGTGAAAACCCGAAATAGCCCCTGAACGGCCCTGTGGGTGGCACTAGCACTTCCCACGGGACCAATGTGACTTGTAGGAACTGGACGCGCAGCCCCGGGACTCCCGGATTAAGAATACGATGATAGTTTTTATATTTTTAGACTTAGGATTAAAAACACGACATTTGTGGGTGAAAACCCGAAATAGCCCCCGTACGACCCCGTGAGTGGCACCAAGACCTCCCACGGGTGTAATGTAACTCATAGGAACTGGCCGTGTAGCCCCGGGACTCCCGGTTTGAGAATACAAAGGTAATTTGCATAATTTTCATCTTAGGCAAAACATGGCGTTAGAGGGGGAAAAACTCGAAACAGCCCCCCAACGGCCCCGTGGGTGGCGCTAACACCTTCCACGGGACCAATGTAACTCGTAGGAACCCGATTTGAGAATGCAACGATAATTTGTATAATTCTAGACTTAGCCTTAAAAACATGGAGTATGCGGGTGAAAACCCGAATCAGCCCCCGAACGGCCCCGTGGGTGGCACCAACACCTCCCATAGGACCAATGTGACTCATAGGAACTGGCCATGTAGCCCCAGGACTCCCTGCTTGAGAATATGATTTTTATTTGCATAATTTTGGACTTGGTCTTAAAAACACGGCGTTAGTGGTTGAAAACTCGAAACAGCCCCCGAACGGCCACGTGGGTGGCACCAACACCTCCTACGGGACCAATGTAACTCGTAGGAACTGGTCGCGCAACCCCGGGACTCCCGATTTGAGCATAAGATGATAATTTTCATAATTCTAGACTTTGGCTTAAAACATGGCGTTAGTGGGTGAAAACCCGAAATAGTCCCTGAACGTCCCCGTGGGTGGCACTAACACCTCCCACGGGACCAATGTGACTTGTAGGAACTGGTCGCGCAGCCCCGGGACTCTTGGTTTAAGAATACGATGATAATTTTTATATTTTTAGACTTAGGCTTAAAAACACGACATTAGTGGGTGAAAACCCGAAACAGCCCCCGTACGACCCCGTGGGTGGCACCAAGACCTCCCACGAGAGCAATGTAACTCATAGGAACTGGTCGTGTAGTCCCGGGACTCCCGATTTGAGAATACAAAGGTAATTTACATAATTTTCGTCTTAGGCAAAACATGGCGTTAGAGGGGGGAAAACTCAAAACAGCACCCCAACGGCCCCGTGGGTGGCACTAACACCTTCCACGGGACCAATGTAACTCATAGGAACTGGCCGCGCAGACCCGGGAATCCCTATTTGAGAATGCAATGGTAATTTGTATAATTATAAACTTAGCCTTAAAAACATGGAGTATGCGGGTGAAAACACGAAACAACCCCCGAACGGCACCGTAGGTGGCACCAACACCTCCCATAGGACCAATGTGACTCATAGGAACTGGCCGCGTAGCCCCAGGAATCCCTGCTTGAGAATATGATGGTTATTTGCATAATTCTGGACTTGGGCTTAAAAACACGGCGTTAGTGGTTGAAAACTCGAAACAGCCCCCGAATGGTCCCGTGGGTGGCACCAACACCTCCCATGGGACCAATGTATCTCATCGGAACTGGCCGCGCAACCCCGGGACTCCCGATTTCAGAATAAAATGATAATTTGCATATTTTTAGACTTAGGCTTAAAAACATGGCGTTAGTGGGTGAAAATCCGAAATAACCCCTGAATGGACCCATGGGTGGCACCAACACCTTCTGCGGTACCAATGTAACTCGTAGGAACTGGCCGCGCAGCCCCAGGACTCCCAGTTTGAGAATACGATGGTAATTTGCATAATTCTAGACTCGGGCTTAAAAATAGGGCGTTAGTGGGTGAAAACCCGAAACAACCCCCGAACTGCCCTGTGTGTGGCACAAACACCTCTCACGGGAGCAATGTAACTCGTAGGAATTGGCCGTGCAACACCGGGACTCCCGATTTGAGAGTACAATGATAATTTGCATATATTTAGACTTAGGCTTAAAAACATGGCGTTAGTGGGATAAAACCCGAAACAACCCCCAAACGGCCCCGTGGGTGGCACCAACACCTCCCACGGGACCAATGTAACTCGTAGGAACTGGTCGCGCAGCCCCGGGACTCTCGATTTGAGAATACGAAGGTAATTTACATAATTCTAGACATAGGCTTAAAAACACGACGTTAGTGGGTGAGAACCTGAAGCAACCCCCGAACGGCCCGTGGGTGGCACCAACACCTCTCGCGGTACCAATGTGACTCATAGGAACTTATCGTGCAGCCCCGGGACTCCCGATTTGAGAATACGACAGTAATTTACATAATTCTGGACTTAGGCTTAAAAACACGGCTTTAGTGGGTGAAAACCCGAAATAGCCCCCGAACGGCCCCGTGAGTGGAACCAACACCTCCCATGGGTCCAACATAACTCGTAGGAACTGATCGTGTAGCCGCGGGACTCCCGATTTGAGAATACGATGGTAATTTGTATAATTCTAGACTTAGGCTTAAAAACACGACATTAGTGGGTGAAAACCCAAAACAGCCCCCGAACGGCCCTCCCACAGGACCAATGTGACTCATAGGAACTGGCCGCGTAGCCCTAGGACTCTCAGTTTGAGAATAAGATGATAATTTTCATAATTCAATACTTAGGCTTAAGAACATGGCATTAGTGGGTGAAAACTCAAAACAGCCCCCGAACGGCCCCGTGGGTGGCACCAGCACCTCCCACGGGACTAATGTGACTCGTAGGAACTGGGTGCGCAGCCCCGGTAATCCTGGTTTGAGAATATGATGGTAATTTGCATAATTCTAGACTTAGTCTTAAAAACACGGCGTTAGTGGGTGACAACCCGAAACAACCCCGAACGTCCCCATGGGGAGCACCAACACCTCCCACGGAACCAACATAACTTGTAGGAACTGACAGCGCAACCGTGGGACTTCCTATTTCAGAATACGACTGTAATTTTCATAATTCTAGACTTAAGCTTAAAAACACGACGTTAGTGGGTGAAAACCCAAAATAACCCCCAAACGACCCCGTGGGTGGCACCAATACCTCCCACGGGACCAATGTGACTCGTAGGAACTGGATGCGCTGCCCCGGGACTCTCAGTTTGAGAATACGATGATAATTTGCATAATTATGGACTTAGGCTTAAAAACACAACGTTAGTGGGTGAAAGCCCGAAACAGCCCCCGAACGGCCCCGTGGGGGCACCAGCACCTCCCACGGGACCAATGTGACTCGTAGGAACTAGCTGCGTAGCCCGGGGCTCCCGATTTGAGAAAATGATGGTAATTTGCATAATTATAGACTTAGTCTTAAAAGCATGGTGTTAGTGGGTGAAAACCCGAAACAGCCCCCGAACGGCCATGTGGGTGGCACCATCACCTCCCACAGGACAAATGTGACTCGTAGGAACTGGTCTCGCATCCCCGGGACTCTCGATTTGAGAATACGATGATAATTTACATATTTCTAGACTTAGGCTTAAAAACATGGCATTGGTGGGTGAAAACCTGAAACAGCCCCCAAACACCCCCGTGGGTGGCACCAACACCTCCCACGGGACCAATGTAACTCGTAGGAACTGGTGACGCAGCCCCGGGACTCCCGGTTTAAGAATACGATGATAATTTTCATATTTCTAGACATAGGCAAAACATGGCGTTAGAGAGGGAAAACTCGAAACAGCCCCCGAACGGCCCCGTGGGTGACACCAACACCTCCCATCGGACCAACGTAACTCGTAGGAACTGACAGCGCTGCCGCGGGACTCCCGATTTGAGAATACGATAGTAAATTGGATAAGTCTAGACTTATATTTAAAAACAGGGCGTTAGTGGGTTAAAACCCAAAACAACCCCGAACGGCCCCGTGGGTGGCACCAATACCTCCGACCGGACCAATGTGACTCGTGAGAACTAGCCGAGTAGCCCCGGGACACCCGGTTTGAGAATACGATGGTAATTTGCATAATTCAAGACTTTGGCTAAAAAAATGTCGTTAGTGGGTGAAAACCCAAAACAACCTCCGAACGGCACTGTGGGTGGCACCAACACCTCCCACGAGACCAATGGGACTCATAGGAACTGGCCGCGCAGCCCTGGGACTCCCGGTTTGAGAATACAATGATAATTTGCATAATTATGGACTTAGGCTTAAAACACGGCGTTAGTGGGGGAAAACCCGAAATAGCCCCCGGAGGGACCCGTGTGTGGCACCAACACCTCCCAAGAGACCAACGTGACTCGTAGGAACTGACCGCGCAGCCCCGGGATGCCCAGTTTGAGAATACGATGGTAATTTGTGTAATTCTAGACTTAGGCTTAAAAACATGGCGTTAGTGGGTGAAAATACGAAACAACCCCCGAACGGCCGCGTGGGTGGTACCAACACCTCCCATGGGACAAATTTAACTCATAGGGACTGGTCGCGCAGCCCCGGGACTCTCGATTAGAGAATACGATGTTAATTTGCATATTTTTAGACTTAGGCTTTAAAACACGACATTAGTGGGGGGAAACCCGAAACAGCCCCCGAACGCCCCCATGGATGGCACCAACACCTCCCATGGGACCAGTGTGACTCGTAAGAACTGGCCGCGCAGCCTCGGAACTCCCGGTTTGAGAATACGATGGTAATTTGCATAATTCTGGATTTAGACTTAAAAACATGGCGTTAGTGGGTGAAAACCTGAAACAACCCCCGAATGACCCCGTGGGTGTCACCAACACCTCCCACGGAACTAATGTGACTCATAGGAACTGGTCGCGCAGCTCGAGGACTCCTGGTTTAAGAATATGATGGTTATATGCATAATTCTAGACATAGGCTTAAAAACACGATGTTAGTGGGAGAAAACCCGAAATAGCCCCCGAATGGCCCCGTGGGTGGCACCAACACCTCCCACGAGACCAATGTAACTCATAGGAACTGGCCGCGCAACCCCGGGACTCCCGATTTGAGAATGCGACAGTAATTTGCATAATTCTATACTTTGGCATAAAAACACAATGCTAGTGGGTGAAGATCCGAAACAGCCCCCGAACGTCCCCGTGGGTGGCACCAACACCTCCCACGGGACCAATATGACTCGTAGGAACTGGCCGCGCAGCCCCAGGACTGTCGATTTGAGAATTAGATGATAATTTGCATAATTCTGGACTTAGGCTTAGAAACATGGCGTTAGTGGGTGAAAACTCAAAACAGACCCCGAACGACCCCATGGGTGGCACCAACACCTCCCAAGATACCAATGTTACTCGTAGGAAGTGGTCGCGTAGCCCCGGAACTGCCAATTTGAGAATACGATGGTAATTTGCATAATTCTAGACTTTGGCTTAAAAACACGGTGTTAGTGGATGAAAACCCGAAACTGCTCCCGAACGGCCCCGTGGGTGGTACCAACACCTAACACGGGACCAATGTGACTCATAGGAACAGGTCGCGTAACTCTGGGACTCCCTGTTTGAGAATACAATGATAATTTGCATAATTCTGGACTTTGGCTTAAACCCACGGCGTTAGTGGGGGGAAATCCGAAATAGCCCCCGGAGGGCCCCGTGGATGGCACCAACACCTCCCAAGAGACCAATGTGACTCGTAGGAACTGTCCGCGCAGCCCCGGGATGCCCAGTTTGAGAATACGAGGGTAATTAGCGTAATTCTAGACATAGGCTTAAAAACAGGGCGTTAGTGGGTGAAAATATGAAACAACCCCCGAACGGCCGCGTGGGTGGCACCAACACCTCCCATGGGACCAATGTACCTCATAGGGACTGGCCGACCAGCGCCGGGACTCCCGGTTAGAGAATACGATGGTAATTTGTATATGTTTAGACATAGGCTTAAAAACATGGCATTAGTGGGGGAAACCCGAAACTGTCCCCGAGCGGCCCCGTGGGTGGCACCAACACCTCCCATGGGACCAATGTGACTCGTAGGAAATGGCCGCGCAACCTCGGTACTCGTGGTTTGAGAATACGATGGTAATTTGCATAATTTTGGATTTAGGCTTAAAAACACGACGTTAGTGGGTGAAAGCCTGAAACAGCCCCCGAATGACACCGTGGGTGGCACCAACACCTCCTACGGGACCAATGTGACTCATAGGAACTGGTCGCGCAGCTCCAGGACTCCCGGTATGAGAATATGATGGTAGTATGGATAATTCTTGACTGAGGCTTAAAAACACGACGTTAGTGGGAGAAAACCCGAAGCAACCCCCGAACGGCCCTATGCGTGGCACCAACACCTCCCACGGGACCAATGTAACTCGTAGGAACTAGCTGCGCAACCCCGGGACACCCGATTTGAGAATACGATAGTAATTTGCATAATTCTAGGCTTTTGCTTATAAACACAGCGTTAGTGGGTGAAGACCAGAAATAGCCCTCGAACGGCCCCGTGGGTGGCACCAACACCTCCCACGGGAACAATATGACTCGTAGGAACTGGCCGCGCAGCCCCGGGACGCCCGATTTGAGAATTAGATGATAATTTGCATAATTCTGGACTAAGGCTTAAAAACACGACATTAGTGGGTGAAAACTCAAAACAGCCCCCAAACGACCTCGTGGGTGGCACCAACACTTCCCAAGAGACCAATGTGACTCGTAGGAAGTGGCCGCGCAGCCCCGGGACTCCCAAATTGAGAATAGGATGGTAATTTGCATAATTCTAGGCCTTGGCTTAAAAACACGACGTTAGTGGGTGAAAACCTGAAACATCCCCTGAACGGCCCCGTGGTTGGCACCAACACCTCCCATGGGACCAATGTGACTCATAGGAACTGGCCGCGCAGCCCTGGGACTCCTAGTTTGAGAATACAAGGATAATTTGCATAATTCTGGACGTAGGCTTAAACACACAGCGTTAGTGGGGGGAAAACCCGAAATAGCCCTCGGGGGTCCCCGTGGGTGGCTCCAACACCTCCCGAGAGATCAACGTGACACGTAGGAATTGGCCGCATAGCCCTGGGATGCCCAGTTTGAGAATACGAGGGTAATTTTCATAATTCTAGACTTAAGCTTAAAAACATGGCGTAAGTGGGTGAAAACACAAAACACTCCCCGAACGGCCCCATAGGTGGCACCAACACCTCCCGTGGGACCAATTTAACTCGTAGGGACTGGCCGCGCAGCCCCAGGACTCCCGGTTTGAGAATACGATCGTACTTTGAATATTTTTAAACTTAGGCTTAAAAACACAACATTAGTGGGTGAAAACAAAAAATAGCCCCCGAATGGCCCCGTGGGTGGAACCAACACCTCCCATGGGACCGATGTGACTCGTAGGAACTGGTCGCATAGCCCCAGGACTCCCAGTTTGAGAATACGATGGTAATTTGCATAATTTTGGAGTTGGGCTTAAAGACACGGCGTTAGTGGGTGAAAACACGAAATAACCCCCGAACGGCCCCATGAGTGACACCAACACCTCCCACGGGACCAATGTACCTCATAGGAACTTCCCGCACCACCCCGGGACTCCAGGTTTGAGAATAAAATTATAATTTTCATATTTTTAGACTTAGGCCTAAAAACATGGTGTTAGTTCGTGAAAACCTGAAATAACCCCGAAACGGCCCCATGGGTGGCACCAACACCTCCCACGGGACCAACGTGACTCGTAGGAACTGGCCGCGCAGCACCGGGACTCCCGGTTTGGGAATACGATGGTAATTTGCATAATTCTAGACATAGGCATAAAAATAGGGTGTTAGTGGGTGAAAACACGAAACAGCCCCCGAACGGCCCCATGCGTGGCACCAATACCTCCCACGGGACCAATGTAGCTCGTAGGAATTAGCCGCGCAAAACCGGGACTCCCAGTATGTGAATACAATGATAATTTGCATATTTTTAGACTTAGGCCTAAAAACACGGCGTTAGTGGGTGAAAACTCGAAACAATCCCCGAACGGCCCCGTGGGTGGCACCAACACCACCCACGGGACCAATGTAACTCGTAGGAACTGATCGCGTAGCCTCGGGATTCCCAGTTTGAGAATATGATGGTAATTTGCATAATTATAGACTTAGGCTTAGAAACATGGCGTTAGTGGGTGAAAACACGAAACAGCCCCCGAAAGGCCCCGTGGGCGGCACTAACACCTCCCATGGGACCAATGTAACACATAGGGACTGGTCGCACAGCCTCGGGACTCCCGATTTTAGAATACAACTGTAATTTTTATATTTTTAGACTTAGGCTTAAACACACGACGTTAGTGGGGGAAAACCCGAAATAGCCCCAGGAGGGCCCCGTGGGTGTCACCAACACCTCCCAAGAGACCAATGTGACTCGTAGGAACGGGACGCGCAGCCCCGGGATGCCCAATTTGAGAATACGATGGTAATTTTCGTAATTCTAAACATAGGCTTAAAAACGTGGCGTTAGTGGGTGAAAACACGAAACAGCACCCGAACGGCCGCGTGGGTGGCACCAACACCTCCCATGGGATCAATGTAACTCGTAGGGACTGGTCGCGCAACCCCAATACTCCCTGTTGGAGAATACGTGGGTAATTTCCATATTTTTGGACTTAGGCTTAAAAACACGGCATTAGTGGGGGAAACCCGAAACAGCCCCCAAACGGCCCCGTGGTTGGTACCAACACCTCCCATGGGACCAATTTGACTCGTAAGAACTGGCCGCACAGCCTCGGTACTCCCCATTTGAGAATACAATGGTAATTTGCATAATTCTGGATTTAGGCTTAAAAACACGACGTTAGTGGGTGAAAACCTGAAACAGCCCCCGAACGACCCCGTGGGTGGCACCAACACCTCCCACGGGACCAATGTGACTCATAGGAACTGGTCGCGCAGCCCCAGATCTCCCGGTTTGAGAATAGGATGGTAATATGTGTAATTCTGGACTTAGGCTTAAAAACACGGCGTTAGTGGGAGTAAACTCAAAACAGCCCCCGAACGGCCCCGTGGGTGGCACCAAACACCTCCCACGGGACCAATGTAACTCGTAGGAAATGGCCGCGCAACACCGGGACTCCCAATTTGAGAATACGATAATAATTTGCATAATTCTAGACTTTGGCTTAAAAATACAGCGTTACTGGGTGAAGACCCGAAATAGCCCCCGAACGGCCCCGTGGGTGGCACCAACACCTCCCACGGAATCGCGTAGCCCCGGGACTCCCGATTTGGGAATTAGATGATGATTTGCATAATTCTGGAATTAGGCTTAAAAACACGATGTTAGTGGGTGAAAACTCAAAACAGCCCCCGGACGACCCCGTGGGTGGCACCAACACCTCCCAACAGACCAATGTGACTCGTTGGAAGTGGCCGCGCAACCCCAGGATTCCTAATTTTAGAATACGATGTTAATTTGCATAATTCTAGACTTTGGCTTAAAACACGGCGTTAGTGGGTAAAAACCCAAAACTGCCCCCGAACGGCCCCGTGGGTGGCACCAATACCTCCCATGCGACTAATGTGACTCATTGGAACTGGCCGCGCAGCCTTGGGACTCCCGATTTGAGAATTCAATGATAATTTGCATAATTCAGGACTTAGGCTTAAACACACGGCGTTAGTGGGGGAAAACCCGAAATAGCCCCCGGAGGGCCCCGTGGGTGGCACCAACACCTCCCGAGAGACCAATGTGACTCGTAGGAACTGTTCGCGTAACCCCGGGATGCCCAGTTTCAGAATACGAGGGTAATTTGCATAATTCTAGACTAATGCTTAAAATCATGGCGTTAGTGGTTGAAAATAGAAAACAGTCCCGAACGGCCCCGTGGGTGGCACCAACACCTCCCATGGGACCAATGTAACTCGTAGAGACTGTCCGCGCCGCCCCAGGACTCCCAATTTGAAAATACAACAATAATTTGCATATTTTTAGACTTAGGCTTAAAAACACGACATTAGTGGTTGAAAACCAAAAACAGCCCCCGAACAGCCCCGTGGGTGGCACCAACACCTCCCATGGGACCAATGTGACTCGTAGGAACTGGCCACGTAGCCCCAGGACTCCCAGTTTTAGAATACGATGGTAATTTGCATAATTCTGGACTTGGGCTTAAAGACACTGCGTTAGTGGGTGAAAATCCGAAATAGCCCCCGAACGGCCTCGTAGGTGGCACCAACAGCTCCCACGGGACCAATGTATCTCATAGGAACTGCCCGCGCCACCCCGGAACTCCCGCTTTCATATTTTTAGACTTAGGCCTAAAAACATGGCGTTAGTGCATGAAAACCCGAAACAACCTCTGAACGGCCCCATGGGTGGCACCAACACCTCCCACGGGACCAATGTAACTCGTAGGAACTAGTCGGGCAGCCCCGGGACTCCCGGTTTGAGAATACGATGGTAATTTTCACAATTCTAGACTTAGGCATAAAAATAGGGCGTTAGTGGTTGAAAACCCGAAACAGCCCCCGGACGGCTCCGTGGGTGGCACCAACACCTCCCAAGAGACCAATGTGACTCGTAGGAACTGGCCACGCAGCCCCGGGACTCCCAGTTTGAGAATAATTTGCATAATTCTAGACTTAGGCTTAAAAGCGTGGCATTAGTGGGTGAAAACCAGAAACAGCCCCCAAACACCCTCGTGGGTGGCACCAACACCTCCCATGGGACCAAAGTAAATCGTAGGGGCTGGCCGCGCAACCTTGGGACTCCCGCTTTGAGAATACGATAAAAATTTTCATATATTTAGACTTAGGCTTAAAAACACGGCATTAGTGGGTGAAATACCAAAACAGCCCTCGAACGGCCCCGTGGGTGGCAGCAACACCTCCCACGGGACCAATGTCACTCGTAGGAACTGGTCGTGCAAACCCGAGACTCCCGATTTGGGAATATGATGGTAATTTTCATAATTCTAGACTATGGCTTAAAAACACGACGTTAGTGGGTGAAAACCCGAACAACCCCCGAACAGCCATATGGGTGGCACCAACACCTTCCACGGGACCAATGTGACTCGTAGGAACTGGCCGCGCAGCCCCGCGACCCCCGGTTTGAGAATATGATGATATTTTGCATAATTCTAGACTTAGGCTTAAAAAAACAGTGTTAGTGGGTGAAAACCCGAAACAGCCCCCGGACGGCCCCATGGGTGGCACCAACACCTCCCAAGAGACCAATGTGACTCGTAGGAACTGCCCGCGCAGCCCCCAAACTCCCAGTTTGAGAATACGATGGTAATTTGCATAATTCTAGTCTTAGGTTTAAAAACATGGCATTAGTGGATGAAAACCAGAAATAACCCCCGAACAGCCCCGTGGGTGGCACCAACACCGCCCATGGGACCAAAGTAACTCGTAGGGGCTGGCCGCACAACCTTGGGACTCCCGCTTTGAGAATACGATGAAAATTTTATTATTTTTAGACTTAGGGTTAAAAACACGGCATTAGTGGGTGAAAACCCTAAACAGCCCTCGAACGGCCCCGTGGGTGTCACCAACACCTCCCATGTGACCAATGTGACTCGTAGGAACTGGTCGCGCAGCCCCGAGACTCCCGGTTAGAGAATTCGACGGTAATAAACATAATTCTGGACTTAGGCTTAAAAACATGGCGTTAGTAGGAGAAAACTCGAAACTGCCCCCGAACTGCCCCGTTGGTGGCACCAACACCTCCCATAGGACCAATGTAACTCGTAGGAACTGGTCGCGCAACCCCAGGACACCCGGTTTGAGAATACAACGATAATTTGCATATTTTTAGATTTGGCTTAAAAACATGGCGTTAGCGGGTGAAAATCCAAAATAACCCCCGAACGGCCCCGTGGGTGGCACCAACACCTCCCATGGGACCAATGTAACTTGTAGGAACTTTCCGCGAAGCCTCGGGACTCTCGATTTGAGAATACGATGGTAATTTGCATAATTCTAGAGTTAGGCTTAAAAATAGGGCGTTAGTGGGTGAAAACCTGAAACAACCCCCGAACGGCACCGTGGGTGGCACCAACACCTTCCACGGGACGAATGTAACTCGTAGGAACTAACCGCACAGCCCAGGGACTCCCGGTGTGAGAATACGATGGTAATTTGCATAATTCTGGATTAAGGATTAAAAACACGACATTAGTTGTTGAAAACCCAAAAAAAACCCCGAAAGGCCCCATGGGTGGCACTAACACCTCCCATGGGACCAACGTAACTCGTAGGAACTGATCGCGCAGCCGTGGGACTCCCGGTTTGAGAATACGATAATAATTTGAATAATTGTTGACTTAGGCCTTAAAATACGGTGTTAGTGGGTGAAAACCAGATACAGCCCCGAACGGCCCTATGGGGTGCACCAACACTTCCCACGGGACGAACGTAACTCGTAAGAACTGACAATGCAGCCGCGGGACTCCCGGTTTGAGAATATGATAGTGATTTGTATAATTCTGGACTTAGGCTAAAAAACACGATGTTAGTGGGTGAAAACTCGAAACAGACCCCGAACGGACCTATAGGTGGCACCCACACCTCCCACGGGACCAATGTGACTCGTAGGAACTGGTTGCACAGCCCCGGGACTCCCGATTTAAGAATACGATAGTAATTTGCACAATTATAGACTTAGGCTTAAAAATATGGCATTAGTGGGTGGCACCAACACCTCCCATGAGACCAATAAAACTCGTAGGGACTGGCCACGCAGCCATGGGACTCTCGGTTTGAGAATACGATGATAATTTTCATATTTTTAGACTTAGCCTTAAAAACACGGCATTAGTCGATGAAAACCCAAAACAGCCCCCGAACGGCCCCGTGGGTGGTACCAACACCTCTCACAGGACCAATGTAACTCGTAGGAACTAACCGCAAAGCCCCAGGAGACCCGGTTTGAGAATACGAGCGTAATTTGCATAATTCAGGACTTAGGCTTAGAAACACGGCCTTAGTGGGTGAAAACCTAACACAACCCCGAACTGTCCCGTGGGTGACACCAACACCTCCCACGGGACAAATGTGACTCGTAGGAACTGGTCGCGTAGCCTCGGCACTCCCGGTTTGAGAATATGATTGTAATATGCATAATTCCAGACTTAGGCTTAAAAACACGGCGTTAGTGGGACAAAACCCGAAACAGTCCCTGAACAACCCCATGGGTGGCACCAACACCTCCCATGGCACCAATGTAACTCGTAGGAACTTGTCGCGCAACCCCTGGACTCTCGATTTGAGTTTATGATGGTAATTTCTATAATTCTAGACTTTGGCTAAAAAACACGGCGTTAGTGGGTGAAAACCTGAAACAGCCCCCGAACGGCCCCGTGGGTGGCACCAACACCTCCCACGGGACCAATGTGACTCGTAGGAATTGTCCACGCAGCCCCGAGACTCCCGGTTTCAGAATACAACGATAATTTGCATAATTCCCGACTTAGGCTTAAAAACATGGCATTAGCGGGTGGAAACTCGAAAAGCCCCGTGGGTGACACCAACACCTCCCATGGGACCAATGTAACTCGAAGGGACTGGCCGCACTGCCCCGGGACTCCCGGTTTGAGAATACAACGATAATTTTCATATTTTTAAACTTAGGCTTAAAAACAAACCGTTATTGGTTAAAACCCCGAAATAACACCCGAACGGCCCCGTGGGTGGCACCAACACCTCTCACGGGACCAAAGTAACTCGTAGGAACTGGTCGGGCAGCCCCAGGACTCCAGGTTTGAAAATATGTTGGTAGTTTGGATAATTCTAGACTTAGGCTTAAAAACACGGCGTTAGTGGGTGAAAACCTAAAACAGCCCCCGAACGTCCCTGTGGTGACACCAACACTTCCCAAGGGACCAATGTGACTCATAGGAACTGGTTGCGCAACCCCGGGACTCCCGACTAGAGAATTCGATGGCAATATGCATACTTCTAGACTTTGGATTAAAAACACGGGGTTAGTGGGGGAAAACCTGAAACAGCCCCCTAACGGCCCCGTGGGTGGCACTAACACCTCCCATGGTACCAATGTGACTCGTAGGAACTGGTCGCGCAGCCCCGGGACTTTCGATTTGAGATTACGATGAGAATTTGCATAATTCTATACTTAGGCTTAAAAACCGGGCGTTAGTGGGTGAAAACCCGAAACAGCCCCGAATGGCCCCGTGGGTGGCACCAACACGTGCCAAGAGACCAATGCGACTCGTAGGAAGTGGTCGCGCAGCCTCGGGAGTCCCAATTTGAGAATACGACAATAATTTTCATATTTTTATACTTAGGCTTAAAAACACGACATTAATGGCTAAAAACACGAAACAGCCCCCGAACGGCCCGGTGGGTGCCACCAACACCTCCCATGGCACCAATGTGACTCGTAGGAACTAGTCGCGCAGCCTCAGGACTCCCAGTTTGAGAATACGATGGTAATTTGTGTATTTCTGGACTTAGGCTTAAAAAACGGCGTTACTGGATGAAAACCTGAAACAGCCCCCGAACGGCCCCGTGGGTGGCACCAACACCTCCCACGGGACCAATGTGACTCGTAGGAACTTGTCGCGTAGCCCCGGGACTCACGATTTGAGAATACAATGGGAATATTCCTAATTTTGGACTTAGGCTTAAAAACATAGCGTTATTAAATGAAAACCCAAAATAGCCCCGAACGGCCCCGTGGGTGGCACCAACACCTCCCACGGGACCAATGTAACTCGTAAGAACTGGTCGTGCAACCCTGGGACTCCCAATTTGAGAATACAATGATAATTTGCATATTTTAAAACTTAGGCTTAAAAACGTGCCGTTGGTGGGTGAAAACTCGAAATAACCCCCGAACGGCCCCGTGGGTGGCACCAACACCTCTCACGGGACCAATGTAACTTGTAGGAACTGGCCGTGCAGCTTCGAGACTCCCGGTTTGAAAATACGATGGTAATTTACATAATTCTAGAATTAGGTTTATAAACAGGGCGTTAGTGGGTGAAAACCCAAAATAGCCCCGAATGGCCCTGTGGGTGGCACCAGCACCTCCCACGGGAGCAATGTAACTCGTAGGAACTAACCGCACGACCCCGGGACTCCTGGTTTGAGAATACGAGTGTCATTTGCATAATTATAGACTTAGGATTAAAAGCACGATGTTAGTGGGTGAAAACCTGAAACAGCCCCTGAACGGCCCCGTGGGTGGCACCAACACCTCTCGCGGGACCAATGTGACTCATAGGAACTGGCCACGCCGCCGTGTGACTCCCGGTTTAAGAATACGAAGGAAATTTGCATAATTCAAGACTTAGGCTTTAAAATACGGTGTTAGTGGGTGAAAACCCGAAATAATCCCGAACGGCCCCGTGGGGGGCACCAACACCTCCCACGGGACCAACGTAACTCGTAAGAACTGACAACGCAGCCGCGGGACTCTCGATTTGAGAATACAATAGTAATTTCCATAATTCTAGACTTAGGGTTAAAAATAGGGCGTTAGTGGGTGAAAACCCGAAATAGCCCCGATTGGCCCCGTGGGTGGCACCAACATCTCCCACGGGACCAACGTAACTCGTAAGAACAGACAATGAAGTCGCGGGACTCTCGATTTGAGAATATGATGGTAATTTGCATAATTCTAGACTTAGTCTTAAAAACACGACGTTAGAGGGTGAAAACCCAAAACAGACCCCGAACGGCCCTGTGGGTGGCACCAACACATCCCACGGGACTAATGTGACTCGTAGGAACTGGCCGCACAGCCCCAGGACTCCCGATTTAAGAATACGATCGTAATTTGCATAAATCTAGACTTAGGCTTAAAAACATGGCGTTACTGGGTGGCAGCAACACCTCCCACGGGACCAATATAACTCGTAGGGACTGGCCATCCATCCCTGGGACTCCCGGTTTGAGAATACGATGATAATTTTCATATTTTTAGACTTAGGCTTAAAAACATGACATTAGTGGGGGAAAACCCAAAACAACCCCCGAACGGCCCCGTGGGTGGTACCAACACCTCCCACAGGACCAATGTGACTCATAAGAACTGGCTGCGTAGCCCCGGGACTCCCGGTTTGAGAATACAATGGTAATTGGCACAATTCTGGACTTAGGCTTAAAAACACGACGTTAATGGGTGAAAACCTTAAACAGCCCCCGAACGGCCCTATGGGTGGCACTAACACCTCCCAGGGACCAATGTGACCCGTAGGAACTGGTCGCGGAGCCCCGGGACTGCCGATTAGAGAATATGATGGTAATATGCATAATTTTAGACTTTGGCTTAAAAACACGGCGTTAGTGGTTGAAAACCTGAAACAGCCCCCGAATGGCCTCGTGGGTGACACCAACACCTCCCACGGGACCAATGTGACTCGTAGGAACTGTTTGAGTAGCCCCGAGACTCCCAATTTGAGAATACGATGGTAATATGCATAGTTCTCAACTTTGGTTTAAAAACATGTCGTTAGTGGGTGAAAACCTGAAATAACGCCCGAACGGCCCCGTGGGTGTCACCAACACCTCTCACGGGACCAATATAACTCGTAGGAACTAGCCACGTAGCTTCGGGACTACCGGTTTGAGAATATGATTATAATTTGAATAATTCTAGACTTAGGCTTAAAAATAGGGTGTTAGTGGGTGAAAACTGGAAACAGCCCCTTAACGGCCCCGTGGGTGGCACCAACACCTCCCACGGGACCAATGTAACTCGTAGGAACTGACCGCATATCTCCTGGACTCCCGATTTGAGAATACAAGCGTAATTTTCATAATTTCTGGACTTGGGCTTAAAAACACGACGTTAGCTTGTGAAAACCTGAAACAGCCCCCGAACGGCCCCGTGGGTGACACCAACACCTCCAACGGGACTAATGTGACTCGTAGGAACTGGTTGCGCAGCCCCGGGACTCCCGGTTTGAAAATATGATGGTAATATCCATAATTCAGGACTTAGTCTTAAAAACACAGCGTTAGTGGGTGAAAACCCAAAACAGTCCCCGAACGGCCCCGTGGGTAGCACCACCACCTCCCACACGACCAATGTAACTCGTAGGAACTGGTCGCGCAACCCCGGGACTCCCGATTTGAGTATATGATGGTAATTTGTATAATTCTAGACTTTGGGTTAAAAACACGGTGTTAGTGGGTGAAAACTCGAAACAGCCCTCGAACGGCCCCGTGGGTGGCACCAACACCTCCCACGGGACCAATGTGACTCGTAGGAACTGGCCACGCAGCCCCGAGACTCCCGGTTTGAGAATATAATGATAATTTGCATATTTTTAGACTTAGGCCTAAAAAACAAGCCGTTAGTGGGTGAAAACCCAAAACAGCCCCCGAACGGCCCCGTGGGTGACACCAACACCTCCAATGGGACCAATGTAACTCGTAGGGACGGGTCGTGCAGCCCCGGGACTCTCGGTTTGAGAATACAACGATAATTTGCATATTTTTAGACTTAGGCCTAAAAAACAAGCCGTTAGTGAATGAAAACCCTAAATAACCCCCGAACGACCCCGTGGGTGGCACCAACATCTCTCACGGGACCAAAGTAACTCGTAGGAACTCGTCGGGCGGCATCGGGACTCCAAGTTTGAAAATACGATGGTAATTTCCATAATTCTAGACTTAGGCTTAAAAACACGGCATTAGTGGGTGAAAACCTGAAACAGCCCCCGAACGGCCCTGTGGTGACACCAACACCTCCAACGGGACCAATGTGACTCATAGGAACTGGTTGCGTAGCACCGGGACTCTTGATTTGAGAATACGATGGTAATATGCATAATTCTAGACTTTGGTTTAAAAACATGACGTTAGTGGTGAAAACCCGAAACAGTCCCCGAACGGCCCCGTGGGTGGCACTAACACCTCCCACGGTACCAATGTGACTCGTAGGAACTGGTCGTGCAGCCCCGGGACTCTCGATTTGAGATTACGATGAGAATTTGCATAATTCTATACTTAGGCTTAAAAACCGGGCATTAGTGGGTGAAAACCCGAAATAGCCCCCGAACGGCCCCGTGGGTGGCACCAACATCTCCCAAGAGACGAATGCGACTCGTATGAAGTGGCCACGCAGCCTCGGGAGTCCCAGTTTGAGAATACGACGGTAATTTGCATAATTATAAACTTAGGCTTAAAAACATGGCGTTAGTGGGTGAAAACCCGAAACAGCTCCCGAACGGCCCCGTGGGTGGCACCAACACCTCCCATGGGGCCAATGTGACTCATAGGAACTGGTCGCGCTGCCCCAGGACTCTCAGTTTGAGAATATGACGGTAATTTGCATAATTATGGACTTAGGCTTAAAAACACAGCGTTAGTGGGTGAAAACCCAAAACAACCCCCGAACGAACCCGTGGGGGAACCAGCACCTCCCACGGGACAAATGTGACTCGTAAGAACTGTTCGCATAGCCCGGGACTCATGATTTGAGAAAACGATGGTAATTTGCATAGTTCTAGACTTAGGCTTAAAAACATGGCGTTAGTGGGTGAAAACCCGAAACAGCCCCTGAACGGCCGTGTGGGTGGCACCATCACCTCCCACAGGACTAATGTGACTCGTAAGAACTGGTCTCGCATCCCCGGGACTCTCGATTTGAGAATACAACGATAATTTGCATATTTCTAGACTTAGTCTTAAAAACATGGAGTTGGTGGGTGAAAACCTGAAACAACCCCAAACACCCCCGTGAGTGGCACCAACACCTACCATGGGACCAATGTAACTCGTAGGAACTGGCCACGCAGCCCCGAGACTCCCGATTTGAGAATATGATGATAATTTGCATATTTCTAGACTTATGCAAAACATGGCGTTAGAGGATGAAAACTCGAAACATCCCCCGAACGGACCCGTGGGTGACACCAACACCTCCCATGGGACCAACGTAACTCGTAGGAACTGATAGCGCTGCCGCGGGACTCCCGATTTGAGAATCCAATAGTAATTTTCATAATTCTAGACTTATGTTTAAAAACACAACATTAGTGGGTGAAAACCCAAAACAACCCCCTAACGGCCCCGTGGGTGCTACCAACACCTCCCACAGGACCAATGTGGCTCATAGGATCTGGCTGCGCAGCCCCGGGACTCGCGGTTTTTGAATACGATGGTAATTGGCACAATTCCAGACTTAGGCTTAAAAACACGGCGTTAGTGGGTGAAAACCTTAAACAACCCCCGAACGGCCCCGTGGGTGGCACTAACACCTCCCACGGGACCAATGTGACCCGTAGGAACTGGTCACGCAGCCCCGGGACTGCCAATTAGAAAATATGATGGTAATATGCATAATTCTAGACTTAGGCTTAAAAACATGGCGTTAGTGGTTGAAAACTTGAAATAGTCCCCGAACGACCCCTTGGGTGGCACCAACACCTCCCACGGGACTAACGTAACTCTTAGGAACTGGCAGCGTAACCCCGGGATTCCCGATTTGAGAATATGATGGTAATTTGTATAGTTTTAGACATTATCTTAAAAACACGGCGTTACTGGGTGAAAACCCAAAACAGCCCCCGAACGGCCCCGTGGGTGGCACCAAAACCTCCCACGGGACCAATGTGACTCGTAGGAACTGGCCACGTAGCCCCGAGACTCTCGGTTTGAGAATACAACTATAATTTGCATAATTTTACTTAGGCTTAAAAACATGGCATTATTGGGTGGAACCCGAAACAGCCACCGAACGACCCCGTACGTGGCACCAACACCTCTCACGGGACCAATGTAACTCGTAGGAACTGGCCGTGCAACCCCGAGACTCCCGGTTTGAAAATACGACGGTAATTTGCATAATTCTAGATTTATGCTTAAAAAGAGGGCGTTAGTTGGTGAAAACCCGAAACTGCCCCCGAACGGCCCCGTGGGTTGCACTAACACCTCCCACGGGACCAATGTAACTCCTAGGAACTGATCGCACAGCCTCGAGACTCCTGGTTTGAGAATATGAGCGTAATTTTCATAATTCAGGACTTAGGCTTAAAAACACGGCGTTAGTGGGAGAAAACCTAAAATAGCCCCCGAATGGCCTCGTGGGTGACACCAACAACTCCCACAGGACCAATGTGACTCGTAAGAACTGGTTGCGCAGCCCTGAGACTCCCAGTTTGAGAATACGATGGTAATATGCATAGTTCTCAACTTTGGTTTAAAAACATGTCGTTAGTGAGAGAAAACCCGAAATAACGCCCGAACGGCCCAGTGGGTGGCACCAACACCTCTCACGGGACCAATGTAACTCGTAGGAACAAGCCACGCAGCTTCGGGACTCTCAGTTTGAGAATATGATAGTAATTTGAATAATTCTAGACTTAGGCTTAAAAATAGGGTGTTAGTGGGTGAAAACTGGAAACAACCCCTTAACGGCCCCGTGGGTGGCACCAACACCTCCCACGGGACGAATGTAACTCGTAGGAACTGACCGCATAGCTCCTGGACTCCCAATTTGAGAATACAAGCATAATTTTCATAATTTCTGGACTTGGGCATAAAAACACGGCGTTAGGGGGTGAAAACCTGAAACAGCCCCCGAACGGCCCCGTGGGTGACACCAACACCTCCAACGGGACCAATGTGACTCGTAGGAACTGGTTGCGCAGCCCCGGGACTCCCGATTTGAAAATATGATGGTAATATCCATAATTCAGTACTTAGTCATAAAAACACAGCGTTAGTGGGTGAAAACCCAAAACAGTCCCCGAACGGCCCCGTGGGTAGCACCACCACCTCCCACACGACCAATGTAACTCGTAGGAACTGGTCGCGCAACCCCGGGACTCCCAATTTGAGTATATGATGGTAATTTGTATAATTCTAGACTTTGGCTTAAAAACACGGCGTTAGTGGGTGAAAACTGGAAAGAGCCCCCGAACGGCTCGTGGGTGGCACCAACACCTCCCACGGGACCAATGTGACTCGTAGGAACTGACCACGCAGCCCCGAGACTCCCGAGTTCAGAATATAACTATAATTTGCACATTTTTAGACTTAGGCCTAAAAGACAAACCGTTAGTGGGTGAAAACCCGAAACAGCCCCCGAACGGCCCCGTGGGTGACACCAACACCTCCAATGGGACCAATGTAACTCGTAGGGACTGGCCGCGCAGCCCCGGGACTCTCGGTTTGAGAATACAATGATAATTTGCAAATTTTTAGACTTAGGCCTAAAAAACAAGTCGTTAGTGGGTGAAAACCCGAAATAACCCCCGAACGGCCCCGTGGGTGGAACCAACATCTCTCACGGGACCAAAGTAACTCGTAGGAACTGGCCGGGCAGCACCGGGACTCCAAGTTTGAAAATATGATGGTAATTTGCATAATTCTAGACTTAGGCTTAAAAACACGGCATTAGTGGGTGAAAACCTGAAATAGCCCCCGAACGGCCCTGTGGTGACACCAACACCTCCAACGGGATCAATGTGACTCAGAGGAACTGGTTGCGTAGCACCGGGACTCTCGATTTGAGAATATGACGGTAATATGCATAATTCTAGACTTTGGTTTAAAAACACGACGTTAGTGGTGAAAACTCGAAACAGTCCCCGAACGGCCCCGTGGGTGGCACCAACACCTCCCACGGTACCAATGTGACTCGTAGGAACTGGTCACGCGGCCCCGGGACTCTCGATTTGAGATTACGATGAGAATTTGCATAATTCTATACTTAGGCTTAAAAACCGGGCATTAGTGGGTGAAAACCCGAAACATCCCCTGAACGGCCCCGTGGGTGGCACCAACACCTCCCAATAAACCAATGCGACTCGTACGAACTGGCCACGCAGCCTCGGGAGTCCCAGTTTGAGAATACGATGGTAATTTGCATAATTATAAACTTAGGCTTAAAAACATGGCGTTAGTGGGTGAAAACCCGAAACAGCTACCGAACGGCCCCGTGGGTGGCACCAACACCTCCCATGGGACCAATGTGACTCGTAGGGACTGGCCGCGCAGCCCCGGAAATCCCGATTTGAGAATACGACAATAGTATTCATATTTTTAGACTTAGTCTTAAAAACACGACTTTAGTGGCTGAAAACCCGAAACAACCTCCGATCGGCCCCGTGGGTGGCACCAACACCTCCCATGGGGCCAATGTGACTCATAGGAACTGGTCGCGCTTCCCCAGGACTCTCAGTTTGAGAATATGATGGTAATTTGCATAATTATGGACTTAGGCATAAAAACACAGCGTTAGTGGGTGAAAACCCGAAACAACCCCCGAATGGCCCCATGGGGGCACCGGCACCTACCACAGGACCAATGTGACTCGTAAGAACTGTTCGCGTAGCCCGGGACACCCGATTTGAGAAAACGATGGTAATTTGCATAGTTCTAGACTTAGGCTTAAAAACATGGCGTTAGTGGGTGAAAACCCGAAACAGCCCCCGAACGGTCGTGTGGGTGGAACCATCACCTCCCACGGGACCAATGTGACTCGTAAGAACTGGTCTCGCATCCCCGGGACTCTCGATTTGAGAATACGACGATAATTTGCATATTTCTAGACTTAGGCTTAAAAACATGGAGTTGGTGGGTGAAAACCCGAAACAACCCCCAAACACCCCCGTGAGTGGCACCAACACCTCCCACAGGACCAATGTAACTCGTAGGAACTGGCCACGCAGCCCCGGGACTCCCGATTTGAGAATACGATGATAATTTGCATATTTCTAGACTTATGCAAAACATGGCGTTAAAGGATGAAAACCTGAAACATCCCCCGAACGGCCCCGTGGGTGACACCAACACCTCCCATGGGACCAACATAACTCGTAGGAACTGACAGCGCTACCGCGGGAATCCCGATTTAAGAATACGATAGTAATTTGCATAATTCTAGACTTATGTTTAAAAACAGGGCATCAGTGGGTTAAAACCCAAAACAACCCCGAACGGCCCTGTGGGTGGCATCAATACCTCCCACCGGACCAATGTGACTCGTAAGAACTGACCAAGTAGCCCCGGGACACCCGGTTTGAGAATACGACGACAATTTGCATAATTCAGGACTTTGGCTAAAAAAATGTCGTTAGTGGGTGAAAACCCGAAATAGCCCTCGAACGGCCCCGTGGGTGCACCAACACCTCCAAAGGGACCAATGTGACTCATAGGAACTGGCCGCCCAACGCCGGGACTCCCGGTTTGAGAAAACGATGATAATTTACATAATTCAGGACATAGGCTTAAAAACACAGCGTTAGTGGTTGAAAACCCGAAACAACTCTCGCACGGCCCACTGGGTGGCTCCAACACCTCCCAAGAGACCAATGTGACTCGTAGGAACTGGCCGCGCAGCCCCGGGATGCCCAGTTTGAGAATACGAGGGTAATTTGCATAATTCTAGACTTAGCCTTAAAAACATGGTGTTAGTGGGTGAAAACACGAAACAGCCCCCGAACGGCCGCGTGGGTGGCACCAACACCTCCCATTAGACCAATGTAACTCGTAAGGATTGACCGCGTAGCCCCGGGACTCCCGGTTAGAGCACACGATGGTAATTTGCAAATTTTTAGACTGAGGCTTAAAAACACGGCATTAGTGGGGGGAAACCCGAAACAGCCTCCGAACGGCCCCGTGGGTGGCACCAACACCTCCCATGGGACAAATGTGACACGTAGGAACGGGTCGCGCAACCTCGGTACTCTCGATTTGAGAATACGAAGGTAATTTGCATAATTCTGGATTTAGGCTTAAAAATATGGCGTTAGTGGGTGAAAACCTGAAACAACCCCCGAACGACCCCATGGGAACACCTCCCACGGGACCAATGTAACTCATAAGAACTAGTCGCGCAGCCCTAGGACTCCCGATTTGAGAATATGATGGTAATATGCATAATTTTGGACTTAGGCTTAAAAACACGGTGTTAGTGGGAGAAAACCCAAAACAACCCCCGAACGGCCCCATGGGTGGCACCAACACCTCCCACGGGACCAATGTAACTCGTAGGAACTGGCGGCGCAAACCCGGGACTCCCGATTTGAGATTACGATAGTAATTTGCAAAATTCTAGACTTTGGCTTAAAAACACAGCGTTAGTGGGTGAAGACCCGAAACAGCCCCCGAACGGCCCCGTGGGTGGCACCAACACCTCCCACGGGACCAATATGACTCGTAGGAACTGGCCGTGTAGCCCCGGGACTCCCGATTTGAGAATTAGACGATAATTTGCATAATTCTGGACTTAGTCTTAAAAACACGATGTTAGTGGGTGAAAACTCGAAACAGCCCCTGGACGACGCCGTGGGTGGCACTAACACCTCCCAAGAGACCAATGTGACTCGTAGGAAGGGGTCGCGCTGCCTCGGGACTCCCAGTTTGAGAATACGATGGCAATTTTCATAATTCTAGACT
Source organism: Sambucus nigra (assembly GCA_949130495.1). Taxonomy (NCBI): domain Eukaryota; kingdom Viridiplantae; phylum Streptophyta; class Magnoliopsida; order Dipsacales; family Adoxaceae; genus Sambucus; species Sambucus nigra. The sequence goes on along the minus strand of OX422216.1, from coordinate 93,085,826 downwards.
TTGTCTTAATACCACGTCGTTAGTGGGTGAAAACCCGAAACATCCCCCGAACGTCACCGTGGGTGGCACCAACACCTCCCATGAGACCAATGTGACTCACAGGACTTGGCCGCGCAGCCCTGGGACTCCCTGTTTGAGAATACAATGATAATTTGCATAATTCTGGACTTAGCCTTAAACACGCGGCGTTAGTGGGGGAAACTCGAAATAGCCCCCAGAGGGTCCTGTGTGTGGCACCAACACCTCCCAAGAGACCAATGTGACTGGTAGGAACTAGCTGCGCAGCCCCGGGATGCCCAGATTGAGAATATAAGGGTAATTTGAGTAATTCTAGACTAAGGCTTAAAACCATGGCGTTAGTGGGTCAAAACACGAAACAACCCCCGAACGGCCGCGTGGGTGGCACCAATACCTCCCATGGGACCAATGTAACTCGTAAGGACTGGTCGCGTAGTCCCGGGACTCTCGGTTAGAGAATACGATGGTAATTTCCATATTTTTAGACTTAGGCTTTAAAACATGGCATTAGTGGGGGGAAACCCGAAATAGCCCCCGAACGCCCCCGTGGCTGGCACCAACACCTCCCATGGGACCAATGTGAGTCGTAGGAACTGGCCGCGCAGCCTCGGTACTTCCGGTTTGTGAATACGATGATAATTTGCATAATTCTGGATTTAGGCTTAAAAACAGGGCGTTAGTGGGTGAAAACCTGAAACGGCCCCCGAACGACCCCGTGGGTGGCACCAACACCTCCCACGGGACCAATGTGACTCATAGGAACTGGTCGTGCAGCCCCAAGACTCCCGTTTTGAGAATATGATGGTAATATGCATAATTCTGGACATAGGCTTAAAAACACGACATTAGTGGGAGAAAACGCAAAACAGCCCCCGAACGGCCCCATGGGTCGCACCAACACCTCCGAAGAGACCAATGTGACTCGTAGGAAGTGGCCGCGCAGCCCCAGGACTCCCGATTTGAGAATACGATAGTAATTTGCATAATTCTAGACTTTGGCTTAAAAACACAATGCTAGTGGGTGAAGACCCGAAACAGCCCCCGAACGGCCCCATGGGTGGCACTAACACCTCCCACGGGACCAATATGACTCGTAGGAACTGGCCGTGCAGCCCCGGGACTCTCGATTTGAGAATTAGACAATAATTTGCATAATTCTAGACTTAGGCTTAAAAACACAACGTTAGTGGGTGAAAACTCAAAACAGCCCCCGGACGACCCCGTGGGTGGCACCAACACCTCCCAAGAGACCAAGGTTACTTGTAGGAAGTGGTCGCGTTGCCCCGGAACTCCCAATTTGAGAATACAATTGTAATTTGCATAATTCTAGACTTTGGCTTAAAAACACGACGTTAGTGGGTGAAAACTCGAAACAGCCCCCGAACGGCCCCGTGGGGGGTACCAACACCTAACACGGGACCAATATGACTCATAGGAACTTGCCGCGCAGCCCTGGGACTCCCTGTTTGAGAATACAACGATAATTTCATAATTCTGGACTAAGGCTTAAACACAAGACGTTAGTGGGGGAAAACCCGAAATAGCCCCCGGAGGACCCCGTGGGTGGCACCAACACAACAGAAGAGACCATTGTGACTCGTAGGAACTGTTCGCGTAGCCCTGGGATGCCCAATTTGAGAATACGAGGGTAATTTACGTAATTCTAGACTTAGGCTTCAAAACATGGCGTTAGTGGGTGAAAACATGAAATAGCCCCCAAACGGCCGCGTGGGTGGCACCAACACCTCCCATGGGACCAATGTAACTCATAGGGACTCGTCGCGCAGCCCCGGGACTCCCGGTTAGAGAATACGGTGGTAATTTGCAAATTTTTAGACTTAGGCTTAAAAATACGGCATTAATGGAGGGAAACACGAAACAGCCTCCGCACGGCCCCGTGGCTGGCACCAACACCTCCCATGGGACCAATGTGACACGTAGGAACGGGCCGCGCAGCCTCGGTACTCTCAGTTTGAGAATACGAAGGTAATTTGCATAATTTTGGATTTAGGCTTAAAAATATGGCGTTAGTGGGTGAAAACCTGAAACAGCCCCTGAACGACCCCGTGGGTGGCACCAACACCTCCCACGGGACCAATGTGACTCATAGGAACTAGTCGCGCAGCCCCAAGACTCCCGATTTGAGAATATGATGGTAATTTGCATAATTTTGGACTTAGGCTTAAAAACACGGTGTTAGTGGGAAAAAATTCGAAACAGCCCCCGAACGGCCCCGTGGGTGGCACCAACACCTCCCATGGGACCAATGTAACTCGTAGGAACTGGCCGCGCAAACCCGGGACTCCCGATTTGAGATTACGAAAGTAATTTGCAAAATTCTATACTTTGGCTTAAAAAGACAGCGTTAGTGGGTGAAGACCCGAAACAACCCCCGAACGTCCCCGTGGGTGGCACCAACACCTCCCACGGGACCAATATGACTCGTAGGAACTGGTCGCGCAGCCCCGGGACTCCCGATTTGAGAATTAGACGATAATTTGAATAATTCTGGACTTAGTCTTAAAAGTACGACGTTAGTGGGTGAAAACTCGAAACAGCCCCCGGACGACGCCGTGAGTGGCACCAACACCTCCCAAGAGACCAATGTGACTCGTAGGAAGGGGTCGCTCTGCCCCGGGACTCCCAGTTTGAGAATACGATGGCAATTTTCATAATTCTAGACTTTGGCTTAATACCACGGCGTTAGTGGGTGAAAACCTGAAACAACCCCCGAACGGCACCGTGGGTGGCACCAACACCTCCCATGAGACCAATGTGACTCACAGGAACTGGCCGCGCAGCCCTGGGACTCCCAGTTTTAGAATACAATGATAATTTGCATAATTCTGGACTTAGTCTTATACACACGGTGTTAGTGGGGGAAACTCGAAATAGCCCTTAGAGGGCCCCGTGAGTGGCACCAACACCTCCCAAGAGACCAATGTGACTGGTAGAAACTAGCTGCGCAACCCCGGGATGCCCAATTTGAGAATATAAGGGTAATTTGCATAATTCTAGACTTAGGCTTAAAAACATGGCGTTAGTGGGTCAAAACACGAAACAACCCCCGAACGGCTGCGTGGGTGGCACCAATACTTCCCATGGGACAAATGTAACTCGTAAGGACTGGCCGCGTAGCCCCGGGACTCTCGGTTAGAGAATACGATGGTAATTTCCATATTTTTAGACTTAGGCTTTAAAACACGACATTAGTGGGGGGAAACCCGAAACAGCCCCCGAACGCCCCCGTGGCTGGCACCAACACCTCCCATGGGACCAATGTGAGTCGTAAGAAGTGGCCGCGCATCCTCGGTACTTTCGGTTTGTGAATACGATGGTAATTTGCCTAATTCTGGATTTAGGCTTAAAAACACGGCGTTAGTGGGTGAAAACCTGAAACGACCCCGTGGGTGGCACCAACACCTCCCACGGGACCAATGTGACTCATAGGAACTGGTCGTGCAGCCCCAGGACTCCCGGTTTGAGTAAATGATGGTAATATGCATAATTCTGGACATAGGCTTAAAAACACGACGTTAGTGGGAGAAAACCCAAAACAACCCCCGAACGGCCCCTGTGACTCCCTGTTTGAGAATACAACGATAATTTGCATAATTCTGGACTTAGGCTTAAACACACGGCGTTAGTGGGGGAAAACCCGAAATAGCCCCCGGAGGGCCCCGTGGGTGGCACCAACACCTCCCAAGAGACCAATGTGACTCGTAGGAACTGTTCGCGCAGCCCTAGGATGCCCAATTTGAGAATACGAGGGTAATTTGCGTAATTCTAGACTTAGGCTTAAAAACATGGCGTTAATGGGTGAAAACACGAAATAGCCCGCGAACGGCCACGTGGGTGGCACCAACACCTCCCATGGGACCAATGTAACTCATAGGGACTGGCCACGCAGCCCCGGGACTCCCGGTTAGAGAATACGATGGTAATTTATATATGTTTAGACTTAGGCTTAAAAACACGGCGTTAGTGGGCGAAAACCCGAAATAGCCCCCAGAGGGCCCCGTGGGTGGCACCAACACCACCCAAGAGACCAATGTGACTGGTAGGAACTAGCCGCGCAGCCCCGGGATGCCCAATTTGAGAATACAAGGGTAATTTGCATAATTCTAGACTTAGGCTTAAAAACATGGCGTTAGTGGGTGAAAACACGAAACAACACCCCAACGGTCGCGTGGGTGGCACCAATACCTCCCATGGGACTAATGTAACTCATAAGGACTGGCCGCGTAGCCCCGAGACTCTCGGTTAGAGAATACGATGGTAATTTCCATATTTTTAGACTTAGGCTTTAAAACACGACATTAGTGGGGGGAAACCCAAAACAGCCCCCGAACGCCCCCGTGGCTGGCACCAACACCTCCCATGGGACCAATGTGAGTCGTAAGAAGTGGCCGCGCAGCCTCGGTACTTCCGGTTTGTGAATACGATGGTAATTTCCCTAATTCTGGATTTAGGATTAAAAACACGGCGTTAGTGGGTGAAACCTGAAACGACCCCCGAACGACCCCGTGGGTGGCACCGACACCTCCCAAGAGACCAATGTGACTCGTAGGAACGGGCCATGCAGCCCTGGGATGTCCAGTTCGAGAATACGATGGTAATTTGCGTAATTATAGACTTAGGCTTAAAAACATGGCGTTAGTGGGTGAAAACACGAAACAGCACCCGAACCGCCGCGTGGGTGGCAACAACACCTCCCATGGGACCAATGTAACTCATATGGATTGGGCGCACGACCCCAAGACTCCCGATTAGAGAATACGATGGTAACTTGCATATTTTTAGACTTAGGCGTAAAAATACGGCATTAGTGGGGGGAAACTCGAAACAGCCCCCGAACGGCCCTGTGGGTGGCACCAACACCTCCCATGGGACCAATGTGACTCATAAGAACTCGCTGCGCCGCCTAGGTACTCCCAGTTTGAGAATACGATGGTAATTTGCATAATTTTGGATATAGGCTTAAAATCACGGCGTTAGTGGGTGAAAACCTGAAATAGCCTCCGAACGACCCCGTGGGTGGCACCAACACCTCCCACGGGACCAATGTGACTCATAGGAACTAGTCGCGCAGCCCCAGAACTCCCGGTTTGAGAATATGATGGTAATATGCGTAATTCTAGACTTCGGCTTAAAAATACGGCATTATTAGGAGAAAACCCGAAACAGCCCCGAACGACCCCGTGGGTGGCACCAACACCTCCCACGGGACCAATGTAACTCGTAGGAACTGGCCACGCAACCCCGGGACTCTCAATTTGAGAATATGATAGTAATTTCCATAATTCAAGACCTTGGCTTAAAACTCACAGCGTTAGTGGGTGAAAACCCGAAACAACACTCGAACGACCCCGTGGGTGGCACCAACACCTCCCACGGAACCGTGTTGCCCCGGGACTCCCGATTTGGGAATTAGATGATGATTTCCATAATTTTGGACTTAGGTTGAAAAACACGACGTTACTGGGTGAAAACTCAAACAGCCCCCGGACGACCCCGTGGGTGGCACCAACACTTCTCAAACGACCAATGTGAGTCGTAGGAAGTGGCCGCGCAGCCCCGGGACTTCCAATTTGAGAATACGATGTTAATTTTCATAATTCTAGACTTTGGCTTAAAAACACGGCGTTAGTGGGTAAAAACTCGAAATAGCCCCCGAACGGCCCCGTGGGTGGCACCAACACCTCCCATGGGACCAATATGACTCATTGGAACTGGCCGCGCAGCCTTAGAACTCTCGATTTGAGAATACAACAATAATTTGCATAATTCTGGACTTAGGCTTAAACACACGCCGTTAGTGGAGGAAAACCCGAAATAGCCCCCGGAGGGCCCCGTGGGTGGCTCCAACACCTCCCGAGACACCAATGTGACTCGTAGGAACGGGCCGCGTAGCCCCGGGATGCCCAGTTTGAGAATACGAGGGTAATTTGCATAATTCTGGACTTATGCTTAAAAATATGGCGTTAGTGGTAAAAAACACAAAACTGTCCCCGAACGGCCCCGTGGGTGGCAGCAACACCTCTCGTGGGACCAATGTAACTCGTAAGGACCGACCGCGCGGCCTCGGGACTCCCGGTTATAGAATACGATGGTAATTTGCATATTTTTAGACTTAGGCTTTAAAACACGACATTAGTGGTTGAAAACTAAAAACAGCCTCCGAACGGCCCCGTGGGTGGCACCAATACCTCCCATGGGACCTATGTGACTCGTAGGAAGTGGTCGCGTAGCCCCAGGACTCCCGGTTTGAGAATACGATGGAAATTTATATATTTCTGGACTTGGTCATAAAGACACGGCGTTAGTGGGTGAAAACCCGAAACAACCCCCGAACGGCCTCGTAGGTGGCACCAACACCTCCCACGGGACCAATGTATCTCATAGGAACTGGACGCGCCACCCCGGGACTCCCAGTTTGAGAATAAATGATAATTTTCATATTTTTAGACTTAGGCCTAAAAACATGGCGTTAGTGCATGAAAACCCGAAACAACCCCTGAACGGCCCCATGGGTGGCACCAACACCTCCCACGGGACCAATGTAACTCATAGAAACTGATCGCGCAGCCCCGGGACTCCCAGTTTGAGAAGACGATGTTAATTTGCATAATTCTAGACTTAGGCATAAAAACAGGGTGTTACTGGGTGAAAACCCGAAACAGCCCCCGGACGGCTCCGTGGGTGGCACCAACACCTCCTAAGAGACCAATGTGACTCTTAGGAACTGGCCGCGCAGCCCCAGGATTCCCAGTTTGAGAATACGATGGTAATTTGCAAAATTCTAGACTTAGGCTTAAAAACATGGCATTAGTGGGTGAAAACCAGAAACAGCCCGTGGGTTGCACCAACACCTCCATGGGACCAAAGTAACTCGTAGGGGATGGCCGCGCAACCTTGGGACTCCCGCTTTGAGAATACGACGATAATTACCATATTTCTAGACTTAGGCTTAAAAACACGGCATTAGGGGGTGAAAACCCGAAACAGCCCCCGAACGGCCCCGTGGGTGGTAGCAACACCTCCCACGGGACCAATGTCACTCGTAGGAACTGGTCGCGCAAACCCGAGACTCCTGATTTGAGAATACGATGGTAATTTGCATAATTCTATACTTTGGCTTACAAACACAACGTTAGTGGGTGAAAACCCGAAACAACCCCCGAACGGCCCCGTGGGTGGAACAACCACCTCCCACGGGACCAATGTGACTCGTAGGAACTGGTCGCGCAGCCCCGGGACCCTCGGTTTGAGAATACGACGATAATTTGAATAATTCTGGACTTAGACTTAAACACACAGCGTTACTGGGGAAAACCCGAAATAGCCCTCGGAGGGCCCCGTGGATGGTACCAACACCTCCCAAGAGACCAATGTGACTCGTAGGAACTCGTCGCGTAGCCCCGGGATGCCCAGTTTGAGAATACGAGGGTAATTTGCATAATTCTAGACTTTAGCTTAAAAACATGGCGTAATTGGGTGAAAACACAAAATAGTCCCCGAACGGCCCCATGGGTGGCACCAACACTTCCCGTGGGACCAATGTAACTCGTAGGGACTTGCCGTGCCGCCAAAGGACTCCCGGTTTGAGAATACAACGGTAATTTGCATATTTTTAGACTTAGGCTTAAAAACACATCATTAGTGGGTGAACATAAAAAATAGCCCCCGAACGGCCCCGTGGGTGGAACCAACACCTCCCATGGGACCAATGTGACTCGTAGGAACTGGCCGCGTTGCCCAGGACTCCCGGTTTGATAATATGTTGGTAATTTGCATAATTCTAGACTTGGGCTTAAAGACACGGCGTTAGTGGGTGAAAACCCAAAATAGCCCCCGAACGGCCCGATGGGTGGCACCAATGCCTCCCACGGGACCAATGTATCTCACAGGAACTTCCCGCGCCACCACGAGACTGATGGTTTGAGAATAAAACGATAATTTTCATATTTTTAGACTTAGGCCTTAAAATATGGCCTTAGGGAGTGAAAACCCGAAACAACCCCTGAACGGCCCCATGGGTGGCACCAACACCTCCCACGAGACCAACGTAACTCGTAGGAACTGGTCGCGCAACCCCGGGACTCCCGGTTTAAAAATACGATGGTAATTTCCATAATTTTAGACTTAGGCATAAAAACAGGGAGTTAGTGGGTGAAAACCCAAAACAGCCCCCGAATGGTCCCATGGGTGGCACCAACACCTCCTACGGGACCAATGTAACCCGTAGGAATTAGCCGCGCAACACTGGGACTCCCGGTTTGAGAATACAATGATAATTTGCATATTTTTAGACTTAGGCCTAAAAACACAGCGTTAGTGGGTGAAAACCCAAAACAACCCCCGAACGGCCCCGTGGTTAGCACCAACACCTCCCACGGGACCAATGTAACTCGTAGGAACTGGCCGCGTAGCATCAGGATTCCTGGTTTGAGAATACGATGGTAATTGTCATAATTCTAGGCTTAGGCTTTGAAATATGGCGTTAGTGGGTGAAAACACGAAACAACCCCTGAACGGCCCCGTGTGTGGCACCAACACCTCCCACGGGACCAATGTGACTCGTAGGGACTGGTCGCGCAGGCTCGGGACTCCCGGTATGAGAATATGACTGTAATTTGTATATTTTTAGACTTAGGCTTAAACACATGATGTTAGTGGGGGAAAACCCGAAATAGCCCCCGGAGGGCCCCGTGGGTGGCACCAACACCTCCCAAGAGACCAATGTGATTCGTAGGAACGGGCCGCGCAGCCCCGGGATGCCTAATTTGAGAATATGATGGTAATTTGCGTAATTCTAGACTTAGGATTAAAAACATGGCGTTAGTGTGTGAAAACACGAAACAGCACCCGAACGGCCGCGTGGGTGGCACCAACACCTCCCATGGGACCAATGTAACTCATAGGGACTGGCTGCGCAGCCCCAAGACTCCCGATTAGAGAATACGATGGTAACTTGCATATTTTTAGACTTAGTCTTAAAAACATGGCATTAGTGGTGGGAAACCCGAAACAACCCCCGAACGGCCCCATGGGTGGCACCAACACCTCCAATGGGACCAATGTGACTCGTAGGAACTCGCCGCGCAGCCTCGGTACTCCTAGTTTGAGAATACGATGGTAATTTGCATAATTCTGGATTTAGGCTTAAAAACATGGCGTTAGTGGGTGAAAACCTGAAACAGCCCCCGAACGACGCCGTGGGTGGCACCAACACCTCCCACGGGACCAATGTGACTCATAGGAACTGGTTGCGCAGCCCCAGAACTCCCGGTTTGAGAATATGATGGTAATATGCGCAATTCTAGACTTAGGCTTAAAGACACGGTATTAGTGGGAGAAAACCCGAAACAACCCTCGAATGGCCCCGTGGGTGGCACCAACACCTCCCACGGGACCAATGTAACTCGTAGGAACTGGGCGCGCAACCCAGGGACTCTTGATTTGAGAATACGATAGTAATTTGCATAATTCAAGACTTTAGCTTAAAAACACAACGTTAGTGGGTGAAGACCCGAAACAGCACCCGAACGACCCCGTGGGTGGCACCAACACCTCCCACGGAACCGCGTAGCCCCGGGAGTCCCGATTTGGGAATTAGATGATGATTTGCATAATTTTGTACTTAGGCTTAAAAACACGACGTTAGTGGGTGAAAACTCGAAACAGCCCCCGGACGACCCCGTGGGTGGCACCAACACCTCCCAACAGACCAATGTGACTCGTTGGAAGTGGCCGCGCAGCCCCGGGACTCCCAATTTGAGAATACGATGTTAATTTGCATAATTCTAGACTTTTGCTTAAAAACACAACGTTAGTGGGTAAAAATCCGAAACAGCCCCCGAATGGCCTCGTGGGTGGTACCAACACCTCCGATGGGACCAATGTGACTCATTGGAACTGGCCGCGCAGGCTTGGGACTCCCGATTTGAGAATACAAGGATAATTTGCATAGTTATGGACTTAGGCATAAACACACATAGTTAGTGGGGGAAAACTCGAAATAGCCTCGGGAGGGCCCCGTGGGTGGCTCCAACACCTCCCGAGAGACCAATGTGACTCGTAGGAACTGGCCGCGTAGCCCCGGGATGCCCAGTTTGAGAATACGAGGGTAATTTGCATAATTCTAGATTTAGGCTTAAAAACATGGCGTTAGTGGTTGAAAACACAAAACAGTCCCCGAACGGCCCCGTGGGTGGCACCAACACCTCCCGTGGGACCAATGTAACTCGTAGGGACTGGCCGCGCAGCCTCGGGACTCCCGGTTAGAGAATACGATGGTAACTTGCATATTTTTAGTCTTAGGCTTTAAAACACGACATTAGTGGTTGAAAACCAAAAACAGCCTCCGAACGGCCCCGTGGGTGGCACCAACACCTCCCATGGGACCTATGTGACTCGTAGGAACTGGCCGCGTAGCCCCAGGACTCCCGGTTTGAGAATACGATGGTAATTTGCATAACTCTGGACTTGGGCTTAAAGACAAGGCGTTAGTGGGTCAAAACCCAAAATAGCTCCCGAACGACCTCGTAGGTGGCACCAACACCTCCCACGGGACCAATGTATCTCATAGGAACTTGCCGCGTCACCCTGGGACTCCCGATTTGAGAATAAAATGATAATTTTCATATTTTTAGACTTAGGCCTAAAAACATGGCGTTAGTGCGTGAAAACCCGAAACAACCCCCGAACGGCCCCGTGGGTGGAACCAACACCTACCACGGGACAATGTGACTCGTAGGAACTGGCCGCGCAGCCCCGGGACCCATGATTTGAGAATACGATGATAATTTGAATAATTCTGGACTTAGACTTAAACACGCGGCGTTAGTGGGGGAAAACCCGAAATAGCCCTCGGAGGGCCCCGTGGATGGCACCAACACCTCCCAAGAGACCAATGTGACTCGTAAGAACTCGTCGCGTAGCCCCAGGATGCCTAGTTTGAGAATACGAGGGTAATTTGTATAATTCTAGACTTAGGCTTAAAAACACAGCGTAATTGGGTGAAAACACAAAATAGTCCCCGAACGGCCCCATGGGTGGCATCAACACCTCCCGTGGGACCAATGTAACTCGTAGGGACTGGTCGCGCCGCCCCAGGACTCCCGGTTGTAGAATACGACGGTAATTTGCATATTTTTAGACTTAGGCTTAAAAACACGTCAGTAGTGGGTGAACATAAAAAATAGCCCCCGAACGGCCCCGTGGGTGGAACCAACACCTCCCATGGGACCAATGCGACTCGTAGGAACTGGCCACATAGCCCCACGACTCCCGGTTTGAGAATACGATGGTAATTTGCATAATTCTAGACTTGGGCTTAAAGACAGGGTGTTAGTGGGTGAAAACCCGAAACAACCCCCGAACGGTCCCATGGGTGGCACCAACACCTCCTACGGGACCAATGTAACTCGTAGCAATTAGCCGCGCAACACCGGGACTCCCGGTTTGAGAATAAAATGATAATTTTCATATTTTTAGACTTAGGCTTAAAAACATGGCGTTAGTGCGTGAAAACCCGAAACAACCCCTGAACGGCACCATGGGTGGCACCAACACCTCCCACGAGACCAACGTAACTCGTAGGAACTAGCCGCGCAGCCCCGAGACTTCCGGTTTGAAAATACAATGGTAATTTGCCTAATTTTAGACTTAGGCATAAAAATAGGGCGTTAGTGGGTGAAAACCCGAAACAACCCCCGAACGGTCCCATGGGTGGCACCAACACCTCCTACGGGACCAATGTAACTCGTAGGAATTAGCCAATCAACACCGGGACTCCCGGTTTGAGAATACAATGATAATTTGCATATTTTTAGACTTAGGCCTAAAAACACGGCGTTAGTGGGTGAAAACCCGAAATAACCCCCAAAAGGCCCCGTGGTTGGCACCAACACCTCCCACGGGACCAATGTAACTCGTAGGAACTGGCCGCGTAGCATCGGGATTCCCGATTTGAGAATACGATGTTAATTTGCATAATTCTAGACTTAGGCTTAGAAATATGGCGTTAGTGGGTGAAAACACGAAACAGCCCCTACACGGCCCCGTGGGTGGCACCAACACCTCCCATGGGACCAATGTAACACGTAGCGACTAGTCGCGCGGGCTCGGGACTCCCGGTTTAAGAATACGACTATAATTTGTATATTTTTAGACTTAGGCTTAAACACACGGCGTTAGTGGGGGAAAACCCGAAATAGCCCCCGGAGGGCCCCGTGGGTGGCACCAACACTTCCCAAGAGACCAATGTGATTCGTAGGAACGGGACGCGCAGCCCCAGGATTCCCAGTTTGAGAATACGATGATAATTTGCGTAATTCTAGACTTACGCTTAAAAACATGGCGTTAGTGGGTGAAAACACGAAACCGCACCCGAACGGCCGTGGGGGTGGCACCAACACCTCCCATGGGACCAATGTAACTCATAGGGACTGGTCGCGCAGCCCCAAGACTCCCGGTTAGAGAATACGATGGTAACTTGCATATTTTTAGACTTAGGCTAAAAAACACGGCATTACTGGGGGGAAACCCGAAACAGCCCCCGAACGGCCCCGTGGGTGGCACCAACACCTCCAATGGCACCAATGTGACTCGTAGGAACTCGTCGTACAGCCTCGGTACTCCCAGTTTGAGAATACGATGGTAATTTGCATAATTCTGGATTTAGGCTTAAAAATACGGCGTTAGTGGGTGAAAACCTGAAACATCCCCCGAACGACCCCTTAGGTGGCACCAACACCTCCCACGGGAACAATGTGACTCATGGGAACTGGTCGTGCAGCCCCAGAACTTCTGGTTTGAGAATATGATGGTAATATGCGTAATTCTAGACTTCGGCTTAAAAACACGGCATTAGTGGGAGAAAACCCGAAATAGCCCCCGAACGGCCCCGTGGGTGGCACCAATACCTCCCACGGGACCAATGTAACTCGTAGGAACTGTCCGCGCAACCCCGAGACTCTCGATTTGAGAATACGATAGTAATTTGCATAATTCAAGACTTTGGCTTAAAAACACAGCGTTAGTGGGTGAAGACCCAAAACAGCACCCGAACGACCCCGTGGGTGGCACCAACACCTCCCACAGAACCGCGTAGCCCCGGGACTCTCGATTTGGGAATTAGATGATGATTTGTATAATTTTGGACTTAGGCTTAAAAACACGACGTTAGTGGGTGAAAACTCGAAACAACTCCCGGACGACACCGTGGGTGGCACCAACACCTCCCAACAGACCAATGTGACTCGTAGGAAGTGTCCGTGCAGCCTCGGGACTCCCAATTTGAGAATACGATGTTAATTTGCATAATTCTAGACGTTGGCTTAAAAACACGGCGTTAGTGGGTAAAAACCCTAAACAGCCCCCGAACGGCCCCGTGGGTGGCACCAACACCTCCCATGGGACCAATGTGACTCATTGGAACTTGTCGCGCAGCCTTGGGACTCCTGATTTGAGAATACAATCATAATTTGCATAATTCTGGACTTAGGCTTAAACACACAGCGTTAGTGGGGGAAAACCCGAATAGCCCCCGGAGGGCCCCATGGGTGGCTCCAACACCTCCCGAGAGACCAATGTGACTCGTAGGAACTGGCCGCGTAGCCCCGGGATGCCCAGTTTGAGAATACAAGGGTAATTGGCATAATTCTAGACTTAGGCTTGAAAACATGGCGTTAGTGGTCGAAAACACAAAACAGTCCCCGAACGGCCCCGTGGGTGGCAACAACACCTCCCGTGGGACCAATGTAACTCGTAGGGACTGGCCGCGCAGCCCTGGGACTCCCGGTTAGAGAATACGATGGTAATTGCATATTTTTAGACTTAGGCTTTAAATCACGTCATTAGTGGGTGAACATAAAAAATAGCCCCCGAACGGCCCTATGGGTGGAACCAACACCTCCCATGGGACCTATGTGATTCGTAGGAACTGGCCGCGTAGCCTCAGGACTCCCGATTTGAGAATACGATGGTAATTTACATAATTCTTGACTTGGGCTTAAAGACACGGCGTTAGTGGGTGAAAACCCAAAAATGCCCCCTAACGGCCTCGTAGGTGGCATCAACACCTCCCACGGGACCAATATATCTCATAGGAACTGTCCGCGCCACCCCGGGACTCCCGATTTGAGAATAACATGATAATTTTCATATTTTTAAACTTAGGCCTAAAAACATGGCGTTAGTGCGTGAAAACCCGAAACAATCCCTGAACGGCCCCATGGGTGGCACCAACACCTCCCACGGGACCAATGTAACTCGTAGAAACTGACCGCGTAGCCTCGGGACTCCCGGTTTGAGAATACGATGGTATTTTGCATAATTCTAGACTTAGGAATAAAAACACGGCGTTAGTGGGTGAAAACCCAAAACAGCCCCCGAACAACCTCGTGGGTGGCACCAACACCTCCCGCGGGACCAATGTGACTCGTAGGAACTGGCCGCGCAGCCCCGGGACTCCCAGTTTGAGAATACGATGGTAATTTGCATAATTCTAGACTTAGGATTAAAAACATGGCATTAGTGGGTGAAAACTCGAAACAGCCCCTGAACGGCCCCGTGGGTGGCAGCAACACCTCCCACGGGACCAATGTCACTCGTAGGAACTGCTCGTGCAAACTTGAGACTCTTGATTTGATAATACGATGGTAATTTGCATAATTCTAGACTTTGTCTTACAAACACGACGTTAGGGAGTGAAAACCCGAAACAACCCTGGAACGGCCCCGTGGGTGGCACCAACACCTCCCACGGGACCAATGTGACTCGTAGGAACTGGCAGCGCAGCCCCGGGACCCTCGATTTGAGAATATGACAATAATTTGCATAATTCTGGACTTAGACTTAAACACACGACGTTAGTGGGGGAAAACCCGAAATAGCCCTCGGAGGGCCCCGTGGATGGCACCAACACCTCCCAAGAGACCAATGTGACTCGTAGGAACTCGTCACGTAGCCCCGGGATGCCCAGTTTGAGAATACGAGGGTAATTTGCATAATTCTTGACTTAGGCTTAAAAACATGGCGTAAGTGGGTGAAAACACAAAACAGTCACCGACCGGTCCCATGGGTGGCACCAACACCTCCCGTGGGACCAATGTAACTCGTAGGGACTGGACGCATCGTCCCAGGACTCCCGATTTGAGAGTACGACGTTAATTTGCATATTTTTAGACTTAGGCTTAAAAACACAGCATTAGTGGGTGAACATAAAAAACAGCCCCCGAACGGCCCCGTGGGTGGAACCAACTCCTCCCATGGGACCAATGTGACTTGTAGGAACTGGCCGCGTTGCCCCAGGACTCCCGGTTTTAAAATACGATGGTAATTTGCATAATTCTAGACTTGGGCTTAAAGACACGGCGTTAGTGGGTGAAAACCCAAAACAGCCCCCGAACGGCCCGATGGGTGGCACCAACACCTCCCACGGGACCAACATATCTCATAGGAACTTCCCGCGCCACCACGGGACTCCTGGTTTGAGAATAAAATGATAATTTTCATATTTTTAGACTTAGGCCTAATAACATGGCGTTAGTGCGTGAAAACCCGAAACAACCCCTGAACGACCCCATGGGTGGCACCAACACCTCCCACGGGTCCAACGTAACTCGTAGGAACTGGCCGCACAGCCCCGGGACCCCCGGTTGGAGAATACGATGGTAATTTGCATAATTCTAGACTTAGGAATAAAAATAGGGCGTTAGTTGGTGAAAACCCAAAACAACCCCCGAACGGTCCCATGGGTGGCAATAACACCTCCTACGGGACCAATGTAACTCGTAGGAATTAGTCGCGCAACACCGGGACTCCCGGTTTGAGAATACAATGATAATTTGCATATTTTTAGACTTAGGCCTAAAAACATGGTGTTAGTGGGTGAAAACCCGAAACAACCCCCGAACGGCCCCGTGGCTGGCACCAACACCTTCCACGGGACCAATGTAACTCGTAGAAACTGACCGTGTAGCATCGGGATTCCCGGTTTGAGAATACGACGATAATTTGCATAATTCTAGACTTAGGCTTAGAAACATGGCGTTAGTTGGTGAAAACACGAAACAGCCCCCGAACGGCCCCGTGGGTGGCACCAACACCTCCCATGGGACCAATGTAACATGTAGTACTGGTCGCACAGGCTCGGGACGCCCGGTTTGAGAATACGACTGTAATTTGAATATTTTTCGACTTAGGCTTAAACACATGGCAATAGTGGGGGAAAACCCGAAATAGCCTCCGGAGGGCCCCGTGGGTGGCACCAACACCTCCCAAGAGACCAATGTGACTCGTTGGAACGGGCCGCGCAGCCCCGGGATGTCCAGTTTGAGAATACGATGGTAACTTGCATATTTTTAGACTTAGGCTTAAAAACACGGCATTAGTGGCGGGAAACCCGACACATCCCACGAACGGCCCCATGGGTGGCACCAACACCTCTCATTGGACCAATGTGACTCGTAGGAACTCGTCGCGCAGCCTCGGTACTCTCAGTTTAAGAATACGATGGTAATTTGCATAATTCTGGATTTAGTCTTAAAACCACGACATTAGTGGGTGAAAACCTGAAACAGCCCCCGAACGACCCCGTGGGTGGCACCAACACCTCCCACGGGACCAATGTGACTCATAGGAACTAGTCGCGTAGCCCCACAACTCCCAGTTTGAGAATATGATGGTAATATGCGTAATTCTGGACTTCGGCTTAAAAATACGACATTAGTGGGAGAAAGCTCGAAACAGACCCCGAACGGCCCCGTGGGTGGCACCAACACCTCCCACGGGACCAATGTAACTCGTAGGAACTGGCCGCGCAACCCCGGGACTCTCGATTTGAGAATACGATAGTAATTTACATAATTCAAGACTTTGGCTTAAAAACACAGCGTTAGTGGGTGATGACCCGAAACAGCACCCGAACGACCCCGTGGGTGGCACCAACACCTCTCACGGAACCGCGTAGCCCCGGGACTCCCGATTTGGGAATTAGATGATGATTTGCATAATTTTGGACTTAGGCTTAAAAACACGACGTTAGTGGGTGAAAACTCGAAACAGCCCCCGGATGACCCCGTGGGTGGCACCAACACCTCCCAACAGACCAATGTGACTCGTAGGAAGTGGCCGCGCAGCCCCGGGACTCCTAATTTGAGAATACGATGTTAATTTGCATAATTCTAGACTTTGGATTAAAAACACGGCGTTAGTGGGTAAAAACCCGAAACAGCCCCCGAACGGCCCCGTGGGTGGCACCAACACCTCCCATGGGACCAATGTGACTCATTGGAACTTGCCGCGCAGCCTTGGGACTCCTGATTTGAGAATACAATCATAATTTGCATAATTCTGGACTTAGGCTTAAACACACAGCGTTAGTGGGGGAAAACCCGAATAGCCCCCGGAGGGCCCCATGGGTGGCTCCAACACCTCCCGAGAGACCAATGTGACTCGTAGGAACTGGCCGCGTAGCCCCGGGATGCCCAGTTTGAGAATACAAGGGTAATTGGCATAATTCTAGACTTAGGTTTGAAAACATGGCGTTAGTGGTCGAAAACACAAAACAGTCCCCGAACGGCCCCGTGGGTGGCAACAACACCTCCCGTGGGACCAATGTAACTCGTAGGGACTGGCCGCGCAGCCCTGGGACTCCCGGTTAGAGAATATGATGGTAATTGCATATTTTTAGACTTAGGCTTTAAATCACGTCATTAGTGGGTGAACATAAAAAATAGCCCCCGAACGGCCCTATGGGTGGAACCAACACCTCCCATGGGACCTATGTGATTCGTAGGAACTGGCCGCGTAGCCTCAGGACTCCCGATTTGAGAATACGATGGTAATTTACATAATTCTTGACTTGGGCTTAAAGACACGGCGTTAGTGGGTGAAAACCCAAAAATGCCCCCTAACGGCCTCGTAGGTGGCATCAACACCTCCCACGGGACCAATATATCTCATAGGAACTGTCCGCGCCACCCCGGGACTCCCGATTTGAGAATAAAATGATAATTTTCATATTTTTAAACTTAGGCTTAAAAACATGGCGTTAGTGCGTGAAAACCCGAAACAATCCCTCAACGGCCCCATGGGTGGCACCAACACCTCCCACGGGACCAATGTAACTCGTAGAAACTGGCCGCGCAGCCTCGGGACTCCCGGTTTGAGAATACGATGGTATTTTGCATCATTCTAGACTTAGGCAGAAAAACAGGGCGTTAGTGGGTGAAAACCCAAAACAACCCCTGGACGGCCCCTTGGGTGGTACCAACACCTCCTAAGAGACCAATGTGACTCGTAGGAACTGGCCGCGCAGCCCCGGGACTCCCAGTTTGAGAATACGATGGTAATTTGCATAATTCTAGACTTAGGATTAAAAACATGGCATTAGTGGGTGAAAACTCGAAACAGCCCCCGAACGGCCCCGTGGGTGGCAGCAACACCTCCCACGGGACCAATGTCACTCGTAGGAACTGCTCATGCAAACTTGAGACTCTTGATTTGATAATACGATGGTAATTTGCATAATTCTAAACTTTGTCTTACAAATACGGCGTTAGGGAGTGAAAACCCGAAACAACCCTGGAACGGCCCCGTGGGTGGCACCAACACCTCCCACGGGACCAATGTGACTCGTAGGAACTGGCAGCGCAGCCCCGGGACCCTCGGTTTCAGAATATGACGATAATTTGCATAATTCTGGACTTAGACTTAAACACACGACGTTAGTGGGGGAAAACCCGAAATAGCCCTCGGAGGGCCCCGTGGATGGCACCAACACCTCCCAAGAGACCAATGTGACTCGTAGGAACTCGTCGCATAGCCCCGGGATGCCCAGTTTGAGAATACGAGGGTAATTTGCATAATTCTTTACTTAGGCTTAAAAACATGGCGTAAGTGGGTGAAAACACAAAACAGTCCCCGACCGGTCCCATGGGTGGCACCAACACCTCCCGTGGGACCAATGTAACTCGTAGGGACTGGCCGCATCGCCCCAGGACTCCCGATTTGAGAGTACGACGTTAATTTGCATATTTTTAGACTTAGGCTTAAAAACACAGCATTAGTGGGTGAACATAAAAAACAGCCCCCGAACGGCCCCGTGGGTGGAACCAACTCCTCCTATGGGACCAATGTGACTTGTAGGAACTGGCCGCGTTGCCCCAGGACTCTCGGTTTTAAAATACGATGGTAATTTGCATAATTCTAGACTTGGGCTTAAAGACACGGCGTTAGTGGGTGAAAACCCAAAACAGCCCCCGAACGGCCCGATGGGTGGCACCAACACCTCCCACGGGACCAACATATCTCATAGGAACTTCCCGCGCCACCACGGGACTCCTGGTTTGAGAATAAAATGATAATTTTCATATTTTTAGACTTAGGCCTAATAACATGGCGTTAGTGCGTGAAAACCCGAAACAACCCCTGAACGACCCCATGGGTGGCACCAACACCTCCCACGGGACCAACGTAACTCGTAGGAACTGGCCGCACAGCCCCGGGACCCCCGGTTGGACAATACGATGGTAATTTGCATAATTCTAGACTTAGGAATAAAAATAGGGCGTTAGTTGGTGAAAACCCAAAACAACCCCCGAACGGTCCCATGGGTGGCACCAACACCTCCTACGGGACCAATGTAACTCGTAGGAATTAGTCGCGCAACACCGGGACTCCCGGTTTGAGAATACAATGATAATTTGCATATTTTTAGACTTAGGCCTAAAAACATGGTGTTAGTGGGTGAAAACCCGAAACAACCCCCGAACGGCCCCGTGTCTGGCACCAACACCTTCCACGGGACCAATGTAACTCGTAGAAACTGACCGTGTAGCATCGGGATTCCCGGTTTGAGAATACGACGATAATTTGTATAATTCTAGACTTAGGCTTAGAAACATGGCGTTAGTTGATGAAAACACGAAACAGCCCCCGAACGGCCCCGTGGGTGGCACCAACACCTCCCATGGGACCAATGTAACACGTAGTACTGGTCGCGCAGGCTCGGGACGCCTGGTTTGAGAATACGACTGTAATTTGAATATTTTTCGACTTAGGCTTAAACACATGGCAATAGTGGGCGAAAACCCGAAATAGCCTCCGGAGGGCCCCGTGGGTGGCACCAACACCTCCCAAGAGACCAATGTGACTCGTTGGAACGGGCCGCGCAGCCCCGGGATGTCCAGTTTGAGAATACGATGGTAACTTGCATATTTTTAGACTTAGGCTTAAAAACACGGCATTAGTGGCGGGAAACCCGACACATCCCACGAACGGTCCCATGGGTGGCACCAACACCTCTCATTAGACCAATGTGACTCGTAGGAACTCGTCGCGCAGCCTCGGTACTCTCAGTTTGAGAATACGATGGTAATTTTCATAATTCTGGATTTAGTCTTAAAACCACGACATTAGTGGGTGAAAACCTGAAACAGCCCCCGAACGACCCCGTGGGTGGCACCAACACCTCCCACGGGACCAATGTGACTCATAGGAACTAGTCGCGTAGCCCCACAACTCCCAGTTTGAGAATATGATGGTAATATGCATAATTCTGGACTTCGGCTTAAAAATACGGCATTAGTGGGAGAAAACTCGAAACAGACCCCGAACGGCCCCGTGGGTGGCACCAACACCTCCCACGGGACCAATGTAACTCGTAGGAACTGGCCACGCAACCCCGGGACTCTTGATTTGAGAATACGATAGTAATTTGCATAATTCAAGACTTTGGCTTAAAAACACAGCGTTAGTGGGTGAAGACCCGAAACAGCACCCGAACGACCCCGTGGGTGGCACCAACACCTCTCACGGAACCGCGTAGCCCCGGGACTCCCGATTTGGGAATTAGATGATGATTTGCATAATTTTGGACTTAGGCTTAAAAACACGACGTTAGTGGGTGAAAACTCGAAACAGCCCCCGGATGACCCCGTGGGTGGCACCAACACCTCCCAACAGACCAATGTGACTCGTAGGATGTGGCCGCGCAGCCCCGGGACTCCTAATTTGAGAATACGATGTTAATTTGCATAATTCTAGACTTTGGCTTAAAAACACGGTGTTAGTGGGTAAAAACTCGAAACAGCCCCCGAATGGCCCCGTGGGTGGCACCAACACCTCCCATGGGACCAATGTGACTCATTGGAACTGCCCGCGCAGCCTTGGGACTCCCGATTTGAGAATACAAGGATAATTTGCATAATTCTGGACTTAGGGTTAAACACACGGCGTTAGTGGGGGAAAACCCAAAATAGCCCCGGGAGGGCCCCGTGGGTGGCTCCAACACCTCCCGAGAGACCAATGTGACTCGTAGGAACTGGCCGCATAGCCCCGGGATGCCCAGTTTGAGAATACGAGGGTAATTTACATAATTCTAGACTTAGGCTTAAAAACATGGCGTTAGTGGTTGAAAACACAAAATAGTCCCCGAACGGCCCCGTGGGTTGCACCAACACCTCCCGTGGGACCAATGTAACTCGTAGGGACTGGCCGCGCAGCCCCGGGACTCCCGGTTAGAGAATACGATGGTAATTTCCATATTTTTAGACTTAGGCTTTAAAACACGGCATTAGTGGTTGAAAACCAAAAATATCTTCCGAACGGCCCCGTGGGTGGAACCAACACCTCCCATGGGACCTATGTGACTCGTAGGAACTGGCCGCGTAGCCCCAGGACTCCCGGTCTGAGAATACGATGGTAATTTGCATAATTCTGGACTTGGACTTAAAGACATGGCATTAGTGGGTGAAAATCCGAAACATCCCCCGAACGGCCTCGTAGGTGGCACCAACATCTCCCCGGGACTCCCGATTTGAGAATAAAATAATAATTTTCATATTTTTAGACTTAGGCCTAAAAAAATGGCGTTAGTGCGTGAAAACCAGAAACAACCCCTGAACGGCCCCATGGGTGGCACCAACACCTCACACGGGACCAATGTAACTCGTAGAAACTGGCCGCGCAGCCCCGGGACTCTCGGTTTGAGAATACGATGGTAATTTGCATAATTCTAGACTTAGGCACAAAAACAGGGCGTTAGTGGGTGAAAACCCGTAACATCCCCCTGACGGCCACGTGGGTGGTTCCAACACCTACCAATAGACTAATGTGACTCGTAGGAACTGGCCGTGCAGCTCCGGGACTCCCAATTTGAGAATACGATGGTAATTTGCAAAATTCTGGACTTAGGCTTAAAAACATGGCATTAGTGGGTGAAAACCAGAAACAGCCCCCGAACAGCCCCGTGGGTTTCACCAACACTGCCCATGGGACCAAAGTAACTCGTAGGGGCTGGCCGCGCAACCTTGGGACTCCCGCCTTGAGAATACGATGATAATTTTCATATTTTTAGACTTAGGCTTAAAAACATGGCATCAGTGGGTGAAAACCCGAAACAGCCCCGGGGGTGGCAGCAACACCCCACACGGGACCAATGTCACTCGTAGGAACTGGTCGTGCAAACCCGAGACTCCCGATTTGAGAATACGATGGTAATTTGCATAACTCTAGACTTTGGCTTAAAAGCACGACGTTGGTGGGTGAAAACCCGAGACAACCCCCAAACGGCCCCGTGGGTGGCACCAACACCTCCCATGGGACCCATGTGACTCATAGGAACTGGCCGCGCAACCCCGGGACTCCCAATTTGAGAATATGATGGTAATTTGAATAATTCTAGACTTTGGCTTAAAAACACGGCGTTAGTGGGTGAAAACCCAAAACAGCCCCCGAACAGCCCCGTGGGTGGCACCAACACCTTCCATGGGACCAATGTGACTCGTAGGAATTGGCCACGTAGCCCCGAGACTCCCGATTTGAGAATACAATGATAATTTACATAATTCCGGACTTAGGCTTAAAAACATGACGTTAGTGTGTGAAAACGCCAAATAACCACCGAACGACCCCGTGGGTGGCACCAACACCTCTCACGGGACCAATGTAACTTGTAAGAACTGGCCGCGCAGCCCTGGGACTCCCAGTTTGAAAATATGATGGTAATTGGCATAATTCTAGACTTTGGCTTATAAACACGATGTTAGTGGGTGAAAGCCCCGAAATAACCCACAAACGGCCCCGTGGGTGGCACCAACACCTCCCAGGAGACCCATGTGACTCATAGGAACTGGCCGTGCAACCCCGGGACTCCCAGTTTGAGAATACGATGGTAATTTGCATAATTCTAGACTTAGGCTTAAAAACATGGCATTAGTGGGTGAAAACCAGAAAAAGCCCCCAAACAGCCCCGTGGGTGGCACCAACACCTCCCAAGAGACCAATGTGACTCGTAGGAACTGGTCGCGCATCCCCCGGACTGCCAGTTTGAGAATACGATGGTAATTTACATATTTCTAGACATAGGCTTAAAAACATGGCATTAGTGGGTGAAAACCAGAAACACCCCCGAACAGCCTGTGGGTGGCACCAACACCTCCCATGGGACCAAAGTAACTCGTAGGTGCTGTTCGCGCAACCTTGGGACTCCCGCTTTGAGAATACGACAAAAATTATCATATTTTTAGACTTAGGCTTAAAAATACGGCATTAGTGGGTATAAACCCGAAACATCCCCCGAACGGCCCCGTGGGGGGCACCAACACCTCCCACGGGACCAACGTAACTCGTAAGAACTGACAGTGCATCCGCGGGACTCCCGGTTTTAAAATACGATGGTAATTTGCATAATTCTAGACTTACGCTTAAAAACATGGCGTTAGTGGGTGAAAACCAGAAAAAGCCCCTAAACAGCCCCGTGGGTAGCACCAACACCTCCCAAGAGACCAATGTGACTCGTAGGAACTGGCCGCGCAGCCCCCCGACTCCCAGTTTGAGAATACGATGGTAATTTACATAATTCTAGACATAGGCTTAAAAACATGGCATTAGTGGGTGAAAACCAGAAACACCCCGGAACAGCCCTGTGGGTGGCACCAACACCTCCCATGGGACCAAAGTAACTCGTAGGGGCTATTCGCGCAACCTTGGGACTCCCGCTTTGAGAATACGACAAAAATTATCATATTTTTAGACTTAGGCTTAAAAACACGGCATTAGTGGGTGAAAACCCGAAACATCCCCCGAACGGCCCCGTGGGTGGCACCAACACCTCTTATGGGACCATTGTGACTCGTAGGAACTGGCCACGCAGACCCGGGACTCCCGGTTTGACAATACGATGGTAATTTGCATAATTCTAGACTTTGTCTTAAAAACATGGCGTTAGTGGGTGAAAACCTGAAACAGCCCCCGAACGACCCCGTGGGTGGCACCAACACCTCTTATGGGACCAATGTAACTCTTAGGAACTTACCGCATAGCCTAGGGACTCTCAGTGTGAGAATACGACGGTAATTTGTATAATTCTGGATTAAGGCATAAAAACACGGCGTTAGTGGTTGAAAACCCAAAAAAGCCCCCGAACGGCTCCATGGGTGGCACCAACACCTCCCATAGGACCAACGTAACTCGTAAGAACTGATCGCGCAGCTGCGGGACTCCCGGTTTGAGAATACGATGGTAATTTGCATAATTATCGACTTAGGCCTTAAAATACGGTGTTAGTGGGTGAAAACCCGAAACCGCCCTGAACGGCCCTGTGGGGGGCACCAACACCTCCCACGGGACAAACGTAACTCGTAAGAACTGACAGTGCAGCCGTGGGACTCCCAGTTTGAGAATATGACGGTAATTTGCATAGTTCTGGACTTAGGCTTAAAAACACGATGTTAGTGGGTGAAAACCCAAAACAGACCTCGAACGGCCCTATGGGTGGCATCAACACCTCCCACAAGACTAATGTGACTCGTAGGAACTAGCCGCACAGCCCCCGGACTCCCTGTTTAAGAATACGACACTAATTTACATAATTATAGACTTAGGCTAAAACACAAGGCATTAGTGGGTGGCACCAACAACTCCCACGGGACCAATATAACTCGTAGGGACTGGCCACGCAACCCTGGGACTCCCGATTTGAGAATACGATGATACTTTTCATATTTTTAGACTTAGGCTTAAAAACACGGCATTAGTCGGTGAAAACTCGAAACAGCCCCCGAACGGCCTCGTGAGTGGTACCAACACCTCTCACAGGATCAATGTAACTTGTAGGAACTGACTGCACAGCCCCGGGACTCTCGGTTTGAGAATACGATCGTAATTGGCATAATTCTGGACTTAGGCTTAAAAACATGGAATTAGTGGGTGAAAACCTTAAATAGCCCCCGAACGGCCCCGTGGGTGGCACTAACACCTCCCACGGGACCAATGTGACCCGTAGGAACTGGTCGCGCAGCCCCGGGACTCGAGGTTTGAGAATACGACGGTAATATGCATAATTCTGGACTTAGGCCTAAAAATACGGCGTTAGAGGGTGAAAACCTGAAACAGTCCCCGAATGGCCCCGTGGGTGGCACCAACACCGCCCACGGGACCAATGTAACTCGTAGGAATTGGCCGCGCAACCCCGGGACTCCAGATTTGAGAATATGATGGTAATTTAAATAATTCTAAACTTTGGCTTAAAAACACGACGTTAGTGGGTGAAAATCCGAAACAGCCCCGAACGCCCCCGTGGGTGGCACCAACACCTTCCATGGGACCAATGTGACTCGTAGGAATTGGCCACGTAGCCCCGAGACTCCCGGTTTGAGAATACAACGATAATTTGCATAATTCTGGACTTAGGCTTAAAAACATGGCGTTAGTGCGTGAAAACCCCAAATAACCCCCGAACTACCCCGTGGGTGGCACCAACACCTCTCACGGGACCAATGTAACTCGTAAGAACTGGTCGCGCAGCCCTGGGACTCCCAGTTTGAAAATATGATGGTTATTGGTATAATTCTAGATTTTGGCTTAAAAACACGATGTTAGTGGGTGAAAAAC
This sequence comes from Sambucus nigra, assembly GCA_949130495.1. NCBI lineage: Eukaryota > Viridiplantae > Streptophyta > Magnoliopsida > Dipsacales > Adoxaceae > Sambucus > Sambucus nigra. The sequence goes on along the minus strand of OX422216.1, from coordinate 93,059,903 downwards.
TCGAAACAACCCCCAAACGGCCCCGTGGATGGCACCAACACCTCCCAAGAGACCCATGTGACTCGTAGGAACTGGCAGCGCAACCTCGGGACTCCCAGTTTGAGAATACGATGGTAATTTGCATAATTTTAGACCTAGGCTTAAAAATATGGCATTAGTGGGTGAAAACCAGTAAAAGCCCCCAAACAGCCCACTGGGTGGCACCAACACCTCCCAAGAGACCAATGTGACTCGCAGGAACTGGTCGCGCAGCCCCCGAACTCACAGTTTGAGAATACGATGGTAATTTACATAATTATAGACTTAGGCTTAAAAACATGGCATTAGTGGGTGAAAACCAGAAACACCCATGAACAGCCCCGTGGGTGGCACCAACACCTCCCATGGGACCAAAGTAACCCGTAGGGGCTGTTCGCGCACCCTTGGGACTCCCGCTTTGAGAATACGACAAAAATTATCATATTTTTAGACTTAGGCTTAAAAACACGGCATTAGTGGGTGAAAACTCGAAACAACCCCCGAACGGCCCCGTGGGTGGCACCAACACCTCTTATGGGACCAATGTGACTCGTAGGAACTGGCCGCGTAGTCCCGGGACTCCCGACTTGACAATACAATGGTAATTTGCATAATTCTGGACTTTGTCTTAAAAACATGGCGTTAGTGGGCGAAAACCTGAAACATCCCCCGAACGACCCCGTGGGTGGCACCAACACCTCCCATGGGACCAATGTAACTCGTAGGAACTGTCCGCATAGCCCAGGGACTCCCGATGTGAGAATATGACGGTTATTTGTATAATTCTGGATTAAGGCTTAAAAACACGACGTTAATGGTTGAAAACCCAAAAAAGCCCCCGAACGGCTCCATGGGTGGCACCTACACCTCCCACGGGATCAACGTAACTCGTAAGAACTGATAGTGCAGTCGCGGGACTCCCGGTTTGAGAATATGATGGTAATTTGCATAATTCTGGACTTAGGCTTAAAAACACGATGTTAGTGGGTGAAAACCCAAAATAGACCTCGAACGGCCCTATGGGTGGCATCAACACCTCCCACGGGACCAATGTGACTCGTAGGAACTGGCCGCATAGCCCCGGGACTCCCGGTTTAAGAATACGACAGTAATTTGCCTAATTATAGACTTAGGCTTAAAAACATGGCGTTAGTGGGTGGCAACAACACCTACCACGGGACCAATATAACTCGTAGGGACTGGCCACGCATCCCTGGGACCCCCGATTTGAGAATACGATTATAATTTTCATATTTTTAGACTTAGGCTTAAAAACACGGCATTAGTCGGTGAAAACCCAAAACAGCCCCCGAACGGCTTCGTGGGTGGTACCAACACCTCTCACAGGATCAATGTAACGTGTAGGCTCTGACCGCATAGCCCCGGGACTCTCGATTTGAGAATACGATGGTAATTGGCATAATTCAGGCTTAGGCTTAAAAACACGGCGTTAGTGGGTGAAAACCTGAAACAGCCCCCGAATGGCCCCGTGGGTGACACCAACACCTCCCACAGGACCAATGTGACTCGTAGGAACTGGTCGCATAGCCTCTAGACTCCCGATTTGAGAATATGACAGTAATATGCATAATTCTGGACTTAGGCTTAAAAACACGGGGTTAGTTGGTAAAAACCCGAAACAGTCCCTAAACAACCCCGTGGGTAGCACAACACCTTCCACGGGACCAATGTAACTCGTAGGAACTGGTCGCGCAACCCCAGGACTCCCGATTTGACTACATGATGGTAATTTGTGTAATTCTAGACTTTGGCTTAAAAACACGGCGTTAGTGGGTGAAAACCCAAAACAGCCCCCGAACGGCCTCGTGGGTGGCACCAACACCTCCCAAGGACCAATGTGACTCATAGGAACTGGCCACGCAACCTCAAGACTCCCGGTTTCAGAATATAATGATAATTTGCATAATTCTGGACTTAGGCTTAAAAACATGGCATTAGCGGGTGGAAACCCGAAATAGCCCTCGAACGGCCCCGTGGGTGACACCAACACCTCCCATGGGACCAATGTAACTCGTGGGGACTGGCCGCGCAGCCCCGGGACTCCCGGTTTGAGAATACAATGATAATTTTCATATTTTTAAACTTAGGATTAAAAATAAGCCGTTAGTGGGTGAAAACCCCAAATAACCCCCGAACGACCCCGTGGGTGGCACCAACACCTCTCACAGGACCAATGTAACTCGTAGGAACTGGTCGTGTAGCCCCGGGACTCTCGGTTTGAAAATACAATGGTAATTTGGATAATTCTAGACTTAGGCTTAAAAACACGGCGTTAGTGGGTGAAAACCGGAAACAGCCCCCGAACGGCCCTGTGGTGACACCAACACCTCCCACGGGACCAATGTAGCTCGTCGGAACTGTTTGCGCAGCCCCAGGACTCCCGGCATGAGAATACAATGGCAATATGCATAATTCTAGACTTTGACTTAAAAACACGACGTTAGTGGGTGAAAACCTGAAACAGCCCCCTAACGGCCGTGTAGGTGCCACCAACACCTCCCACGGAACCAATGTGACTCGTAGGAACTGGTCGCGCACCCCTGGGACTTCCGATTTGAGATTACGATGAGAATTTGCATAATTCTATACTTAGGCTTAAAAATCGGGCATTAATGGGTGAAAACCCGAAACAGCCCCCAAACGGCCCCGTGGGTGGCACTAACACCTCCCAAGAGACCAATGCGACTCGTAGGAAGTGGCCACGCAGTCTCAGGAGTCCCAGTTTGAGAATACGATGGTAATTTGCATAATTCTAAACCTAGGCTTAAAAACATGGCGTTAGTGGGTGAAAACCCGAAACAGCTCCTGAACGGCCCCGTGGGTGGCACCAACACCTCCCATGGGACCAATATGACTCGTAAGGACTGTCCGCGCAGCCCCGGGACTCCCGGTTTGAGAATACGATAATAATTTTCATATTTTTAGACTTAGGTTTAAAAACACAGCATTAATGGCTAAAAACACGAAACAGCCCTCGAACGGCCCCATGGGTGGCACCAACACCTCCCATGGCACCAATGTGACTCGTAGGAACTGGTCGCGCAGCCTCGGGACTCCCAGTTTGAGAATACGATGGTAATTCGTGTATTTCTGGACTTAGTCTTAAAAAAATGGCGTTACTGGGTGAAAACTTGAAACAGCCCCCGAATGGCCAGGTGCATGTCACCAACACCTCCCACGGGACCAATGTGACTCGTAGGAACTTGTCGCGTAGCCCCGGGACTCACGATTTGAGAATACAACGGTAATATGTATAATTTTGGACTTAGGCTAAAAAACACGGCGTTATTGGGAGAAAACCCAAAACAGCCCCCGAACGGCCCCGTGGGTGGCACCAACACCTCCCAGGGGGACAATGTAACTCGTAGGAACTGGCTGTGCAACCCTGGGACTCCCGATTTGAGAATACGACGATAATTTGCATATTTTCAAACTTAGGCTTAAAAACGTGTCGTTAGTGGGTGAAAACCCGAAATAACCCCCGAACGGCCTTGTGGGTGGCACCAACACCTCTCACGGGACCAATGTAACTTGTAGGAACTCGCCGTGCAGCCCCGAGACTCCCGATTTGAAAATACGATTGCAATTTGCATAATTCTAGAGTTAGGTTTATAAACAGGGTGTTAGCGGGTGAAAACCCGAAACATCCCCCGAATGGCCCTATAGGTGGCACTAACACCTCCCACGGGACCAATGTAACTCGTAGGAACTAACCGCACAACCCCAGGACTCCTGGTTTGAGAATACGAGCGTCATTTGTATAATTCTAGACTTAGGCTTAAAAGCACGACGTTAGTGGGTGAAAACCTGAAACAACCCCCGAACGGCCCCGTGGGTGGCACCAGCACCTCTCGCGGGACCAATGTGACTCATAGGAACTTTCCACACAGCCGTGGGACTCTTGGTTTGAGAATTCGAGCGTCATTTGCATAATTCTAGACTTAGGTTTTAAAATACGGCGTTAGTGGGTGAAAACCCGAAACAACCTCGAACGGCCCCGTGGGGGGCACCAACACCTCCCACGGGACCAACGTAACTCGTAAGAACTGACAATGCAGCCGCGAGACTCCCGATTTGATAATACTATAGTAATTTCCATAATTCTAGACTTAGGCTTAAAAACATGGCGTTAGTGGGTGAACACTAGAAACAGCACCCGAAGGGTACCGTGGGTGGCACCAACACCTCCCACGGGACCATTGTGACTCGTAGGAACTGGTCGCGCGACCCCGGGACTTCCGGTTTCAGAATACGATGGTAATTTGCATAATTCTAGACTTAGGCATAAAAACACGACATTATTGGGTGAAAACCCAAAACAGCCCCCGAACGACCCCATGGGTGGCACCAACACCTCCCAAGAGACCAATGTGACTTGTAGGAACTGTCTGCGCAGCCTCGGGACTCCCAATTTAAGAATACGATGGTAATTTGCATAAATCTAGACTTAGGATTAAAAACATGGCATTAGTGGGTGGCAGCAACACCTCCCACGGGACCAACATAACTCGTAGGGACTGGCCACCCAGCCCTGGGACTCCCGGTTTGAGAAAACGATGATAATTTCATATTTTTAGACTTAGGCTTAAAAACACGGCATTAGTGAGTGAAAACCCAAAACAGTCCCCGCACAGCCCCGTGGGTGGTACCAACACCTCCCACAGAACCATTGTGACTCGTAGGAACTGGTTGCGCAGCCCCGGGACTCCCGATTTGAGAATACGATTGTAATTGGTACAATTCTGGACTTAGGTTTAAAAACACGACGTTAGTGGGTGAAAACCTTAAACAGCCCCCGAACGGCCCCGTGGGTGGCACTAACACCTCCCACGGGACCAATGTGACCCATAGGAACTGGTCGCGCATACCCGGGACTCCTAATTAGAGAATATGACGGTAATATGCATAATTCTATACTTAGGCTTAAAAACACGACGTTAGTGGGTGAAAACCCGAAACAGTCCCCGAACGGCCCCTTGGGTGGCACCAACACCTCCCACGGGACTAATGTAACTCGTAGTAACTGGTCGCGTAACCCCGGGACTCCCGTTTTCAGAATATGATGGTAATTTGTATAGTTCTAGACTTTGGCTTAAAAACACGGCGTTAGTGGGTGAAAACCCAAAACAGCCCTCGAATGGCCTCTTGGGTGGCACCAACACCTCCCATGGGACCAATGGGGCTCGTAGGAACTGGCCACGCAGCCCCGAGACTCCCGGTTTTAGAATACAACTATAATTTGCATAATTCTGGACTTAGGCTTAAAAATATGGCGTTATTGGGTGGAAACCCGAAACAGCCCCCGAACGGCCCCGTGCGTGGCACCAACACCTCTCACGGGACCAATGTAACTCGAAGGAACTGGTCGCGTAGCCCCGGGACTCCCGGTTTGAAAATACGACGGTAATTTGCATAATTCTAGACTTAAGCTTCAAAACAGGGCATTAGTGGGTGAAAACCTGAAACAACCCCTGAACAGCCCCGTGGGTGGCACCAACACCTCCCACGGGACCAATGTAACTCCTAGGAACTGACCGCACAGCCTCGGGACTCCTGGTTTCAAAATATCAGCGTAATTTACATAATTCAAGACTTAGGCTTAAAAACACGGCGTTAGTGGGTGAAAACCTGAAACAGCCCTAGAATGGCCCCGTGGGTGACACCAACACCTCCCACAGGACAAATGTGACTCGTAGGAACTGGTTGCGTAGCCCCAAGACTCTCTATTTGAGAATACGATGGTAATATGCATAGTTCTTGACTTTGGTTTAAAAACATGTCGTTAGTGGGTGAAAATCCGAAATAACCCCCGAACGACCCCGTGGGTGGCACCAACACCTCTCACGGGACCAATGTAACTCGTAGGAACTAGCCACGCAACTCCGGGACTCCCAGTTTGAGAATATGATGGTAATTTGAATAATTGCAGACTTAGGCTTAAAAATAGGGCGTTAGTGGGTGAAAACTGGAAACAACCCCTTAACGACCCCGTAGGTGGCACCAACACCGCCCACGGGACCAATGTAACTCGTAGGAACTGACCGCATAGCTCCTGGACTCCCGGTTTGAGAATACGAGTGTAATTTAAATAATTTCTTGACTTGGGCTTAAAAACACGGTGTTAGTGGGTAAAAACCTGAAACAGCCCCCGAACGGCCACGTGGGTGACACCAACACCTCCAACGGGACGAATGTGACTCGTAGGAACTGGTTGTGCTGCCCCGGGACTCGCGGTATGAAAATATGATGGTAATATGGATAATTCTGGACTTAGGCTTAAAAACACAGCGTTAGTGGGTGAAAACCCAAAACGGTCCCCGAACGGCCCGTGGGTAGCACCAACACTTCCCACGCGACCATTGTAACTCGTAGGAACTGGTCGCGCAACCCCGGGACTCCCGATTTGAGTATATGATGGTAATTTATATAATTCTAGATTTTTAATTAAAAACACGGCGTTAGTTGGTGAAAACCCGAAACAGCCCCCGAACGGCCCCGTGGGTGGCACCAACACCTCCCACGGGACCAATGTGACTCATAGGAACTGGCCACACAGCCCCGAGACTCCCGATTTGAGAATACAAAGATAATTTGTATGATTCTGGACTTAGGCTTAAAAACATGACGTTAGTGGGTGCAAACCCAATACAGCCCCCGAACGGCCCCGTGGGTGACACCAACACCTCCAATGGGACCAATGTAACTCGTAGGGACTGGTCGCGCAACCCCGGGACTCTCGGTTTGAGAATACAACAATAATTTGCATATTTTTAGACTTAGGCCTAAAAAACAAGCCGTTAGTGGGTGAAAACCCGAAATAACACCCGAACGGCCCCGTGGGTGGCACCAACACATCTTACGGGACCAAGTTTGAAAATACGATGGTAATTTGTATAATTCTAGACTTAGGCTTAAAAACACGGCGTTAGTGGGTGAAAACCAGAAACAGCCCCCGAACGGCCCCGTGGGTGGCCCCAACACCTCCCACGGCACCAATGTAACACGTACGAACTGGTCGCGCAGCCCCGGGACTCCCGGTTTGAGAACACGGTGATAATTTGCATATTTCTCGACTTAGTTAAAACATGGCGTTAGTGGGGGAAAACCCGAAACAGCCCCCAGACGGCCCCGTGACTGGGACCAACACCTCCCACGGGACCAATGTGACTCATAGGAACTGGTTGCGTAGCACCGGGACTCCCGATTTGAGAATACGACGGTAATATGCATAATTCTAGACTTTGGTTTAAAAACACGGCGTTAGTGGTGAAAACTCGAAATAGCCCCCGAACGGCCCCGTGGGTGGCACCAACACCTCCCACGGGACCAATGTGACTCGTAGAAACTGGACGCGCAGCCTCGGGACTCCCGATTTGAGATTACGATGATAATTTGCAAAATTCTGGACTTAGGCTTAAAAATAAAGCATTAGTGGGTGAAAACTCGAAATAGCCCCGGACGGCCTTGTGGGTGGCACCAACACCTCCCAAGAGACCAATGTGACTCGTAGAAAGTGGCCGCGCGACCTTGGGACTCCCAGTTTGAGAATACGATGGTAATTTGCATAATTCTAGACTTTGGCTTAAAAACATGGCGTTAGTGGGTGAAAACCCAAAACATACCCCGAACGGCCTTGTGGGTGGCACCAACGCCTCCCATGGGACCAATGTAACTCGTAGGGACTGGCCGCGCAGCCCCGGACTCCCAGTTCGAGAATACGAAAAAAAAATTAAAATTTTTAGACTTAGGCTTAAAAACACGGCTTTAGTGGTTGAAAACTCGAAACAGCCTCCGAACGGCCCCGTGGGTGGCACCAAAACCTCCCATGGGACCAATGTGACTCATAGGAACTGGTCGCGCAGCCCCGGGACTCCCGGTTTGAGAATACGATGGTAATTTGTGTAATTCTAGACTTAGGTTTAAAACCACGACGTTAGTGGGTGAAAACCTAAAACAGCCCACGAACGGCCCCGTGGGTGGCACCAACACCTCCCACGGGACCAATGTGACTCGTAGGAACTGGTCGCGCGGCCCCGGGACTCACGGTTTGAGAATACAACGGTAATATGCATAATTCTGGACTTAGTCTTAAAATCACGGCATTATTGGGTGAAAACCCAAAACAACCCCCGAACGGCCCCGTGGGTGGCACCAACACCTCCCACGGGACCAATGTAACTCGTAGGAACTGGCCGCGTAACCCCGGGACTCCCGATTTGAGAATACAATGATAATTTGCATATTTTCAAACTTAGCCTTAAAAACATGTCGTTAGTGGGTGAAAACCCGAAATCATCCCCGAACGGCCCCGTGGGTGGCACCAACACCTCTCACGGGACCAATGTAACTCGTGGGAACTGGCCGTGCAGCCTCGTGACTCCCGATTTGAAAATACGATGATAATTTGCATAATTTTAGACTTATGTTTAAAAATATGGCGTTAGTGGGTGAAAACCCGTAACAGCTCCCGAACGGCCCTCTGGGTGGCACCAACACCTCCCACGGGACCAATGTAACTCGTAAGAACTGATCGCACAGTCCCGGGACTCCCGGTTTGAGAATACCAGCGTCATTTGCATAATTCTAGATTTAGGCTAAAAAACACGACGTTAGTGGGTGATAACCCGAAACAGCCCCCGAACGGCCGCTTAGGTGGCACCAACACCTCCCGCGGGACAAATGTGACACATAAGAACTGGTCGCGCCGCCGTGGGAATCCCAGTTTGAGAATACGATTATAATTTCTATAATTCTTAACTTAGGCTTTAAAATACGACGTTAGTGGGTGAAAACTCAAAACCACCCCGAACGGCCCCGTGGGGGGCACCAACACCTCCCACGGGACCAACGTAACTCGTAAGAACTGACAATGCAACCACATGACTCCCGTTTTGAGAATACGATAGTAATTTCCAAAATTCTAGACTTAGGATTAAAAATAGGGCGTTAGTGGGTGAAAACCCGAAACAACCCCCGAACGGCCCCGTGGGTGGCACAAATATGTCCCACAAGACCAATGTGACTCGTCGGAACTGGCCGCGCAGCGCCGGGTGTCCCGGTTTGATAATACGATGGTAATTTACATAATTCTAGACTTAGGATTAAAAACACGACGTTAGTGGGTGAAAACACGAAACAACCCCCGAACGGCCCTTTGGGTGGCACCAACACCTCCCACGGGACCAATATGACTCGTAGGAACTGGCTGCGCAGTCCTGGGCATCCCGGTTTAAGAATACGATGGTAATTTACATAATTCTAGACTTAGGCTTAAAAACGTGGCATTAGTGGGTGAAAACTCGAAACAGCCCATGAACGGACCCGCGGGTGGTACCAACACCTACCACGGGACCAATGTAACTCGTTGGAACTGGTCGTGCAGCCTCGGGACTCCCGGTTTGATAATACGATGGTAATTTGCATAATTTTAGACTTTGCCTTAAAAACATGGCGTTAGTGGGCAAAAACCCTAAACAATCCCCGAACAACCCCGTGGGTGGCAACAACACCTCCCACGGGACCAATGTAACTCGTAGGAACTGACCGCACAACACCGTGACTCCCAGTTTGAGAATACGATGGTAATTTGAATAATTCTAGACTTAGGATTAAAAACACGACATTAGTCGGTGAAAACCCAAAACAACCCCCGTACGGCCTCGTCGGTGGCACCAACACCTCCCACGGGACCAATGTAACTCGTAGGAACTGGTCGCGTAACCTCGGGACTCTCGCTTTAAGAATACGATAGTAATGCGCATAATTCTAGACTTAGGCTTAAAAATATGGCGTTAGTGGATGAAAACTCAAAACAGCCCCCGAACGGCCCCTTGGGTGGCACTAACACCTCCCAGGGGACCAATGTAACTCGTAGAAACTGACCGCACACCTCCGGGACTCCCGATTTGAGAATACGAGGGTAATTTGCAAAATTCTAGACTTAGGCTTAAAAACATGACGTTAGTGGGTGAAAACTCGAAACATCCCTCGATCGGCCCGTGGGTGGTACCAACACCTCCTGCGAGACCAATGTGACTCATAGGAACTTGCCGCACAGCCCGGAACTCCCGGTTTGAGAATACGACAGTAATTTGTATAATTATGGGCTTAGGCCTAAAAACACGATGCTAGTTGGTGAAAACCCGAAATAGCCCCCGAATGGCCCTGTTGGTGGCACCAACACCTCCCACGGGACCAATGTAACTCGTTGGAACTAGCCGCGCAACCCTGGGACTCCCGATTTGAGAATACGACGGTAATATGCATAATTCTAGACTTTGGTTTAAAAACACGGCGTTAGTGGTGAAAACTCGAAACAGCCCCTGAACGGCCCCGTTGGTGGCACCAACACCTCCCACGGGACCAATGTGACTCGTAGAAATTGGTCGCGCAGCCTCGGGACTCCCGATTTGAGATTACTATGATAATTTGCATAATTCTGGACTTAGGCTTAAAAATAGGGCGTTAGTGGGTGAAAACTCGAAATAGCCCCGGACGGCCCTGTGGGTGGCACCAACACCTCCCAAGAGACCAATGTGACTCGTAGGAAGTGGCCGCGCAGCCTTGGGACTCCCAGTTTGAGAATATGATGGTAATTTCCATAATTCTAGACTTAGGCTTAAAAACATGGCGTTAGTGGTGAAAACCCAAAACATACCCCGAACGGCCCTGTGGGTGGCACCAACGCCTCCCATGGGACCAATGTAACTCGTAGGGACTGGCCGCGTAGCCCCGGGACTCTCGGTTCGAGAATACGATAAAAATTTTTAAATTTTTAAATTTGGCTTAAAAATACGACTTTAGTGGATGAAAACCCGAAACAGCCTCCGAACGGCCCCGTCGGTGGCACCAACACCTCCCATGGGACCAATGTGACTCATAGGAACTGGTCGCGCAGCCCCGGGACTCCCGGTTTGAGAATACGATGGTAATTTGTGTAATTTCAGACTTAGGCTTAAAACCATGGCGTTAGTGGGTGAAAACCTGAAACAGCCCACGAACGGCCCCGTGGGTGGCACCAACACCTCCCACGGGACCAATGTGACTCGTAGGAACTGGTCGCGCGGCCCCAGGACTCACGGTTTGAGAATACAATGGAAATATGCATAATTCTGGACTTAGTCTTAAAAACATGACGTTATTGGGTGTAAACCCGAAACAACCCCCGAATGTCCCCGTGGGTGGCACCAACACCTCCCACGGGACAAATGTAACTCGTAGGAACTGGCCGCGTAACCCCGGGACTCCCGGTTTGAGAATACAATGATAATTTGCATATTTTCAAACTTAGGCTTAAAAACATGTCGTTAGTGTGGGTGGCACCAACATCTCTCACGGGACCAATGTAACTCGTGGGAACTGGTCGTGCAGCCTCGGGACTCCCGATTTGAAAATACGATGATAATTTGCATAATTTTAGACTTAGGTTTAAAAATAGGGTGTTAGCGGGTGAAAACCCGTAACAGCTCCCGAACGGCCCTGTGGGTGGCACCAACACCTCCCACGGGACCAATGTAACTCGTAAGAACTGACCGCACAGTCCCGAGACTCTCGGTTTGAGAATACGAGCGTCATTTGCATAATTCTAGACTTAGGCTTAAAAACACGATGTTAGTTGGTGAAAACCCGAAACAGCCCCCGAACGGCCCCATGGGTGGCACCAACACCTCCCGCGGGACAAATGTGACACATAGGAACTACCCGCGCCGTCGTGGGGCTCCCAGTTTGAAAATACGACGATAATTTGTATAATTCTAAACTTAGGCTTTAAAATGCGGCGTTAGTGGGTGAAAACTCGAAACAACCCCGAATGGCCCCGTGGGGGGCACCAACACCTCCTACGAGACCAACGTAACTCGTAAGAACTGACAATGCAGCCACCGGACTCCCGTTTTGAGAATATGATAGTAATTTCCAAAATTCTAGACTTAGGATTAAAAACAGGGCGTTAGTGGGTGAAAATGCGAAATAACCCCCGAACGGCCCCGTGGGTGGCACAAATACGTCCCACAGGACCAATGTGACTCGTAGGAACTGGTCGCGCAGCCCCGGGTGTCTCGGTTTGAGAATACGATGGTAATTTACATAATTCTAGACTTAGGATTACAAACACGACGTTAGTGGGTGAAAACACGAAACAACCCCCGAACGGCCCTATGGGTGGCACCAACACCTCGCACGGGACCAATATGACTCGTAGGAACTGGTCGCGCAGTCCTGGAGTCCCGGTTTAAGAATACGATGGTAATTTACATAATTCTAGACTTAGGATTAAAAAATGGCGTTAGTGGGTGAAAACTCGAAACAGGCCACGAACGGGCCCGAGGGTGGCACCAACACCTACCACGGGACTAATGTAACTCGTTGGAACTGGCCGTGCAGCCTCAGGACTCCCAGTTTGATAATATGATGGTAATTTTCATAATTCTAGACTTTGCCTTAAAAACATGGCGTTAGTGGGCAAAAACCCGAAACAGCCCCCCGAACATCCCCGTGGATGGCAACAACACCTCCCACGGGACCAATGTAACTCGAAGGAATTGGTCGTGTAGCATCGGGACTCTCAGTTTGAGAATACGAAGGTAATTTGCATAATCTTAAACTTTGGCAAAACATGGCGTTAGTGGGTGAAAACTCGAAACAGCCCCCGAACGGCCCCGTGGGTGGCACCAACACCTCCCAGGGGACCAATGTAACTCGTAGAAACTGACCGCACAACCCCGGGACTCCCGATTTGAGAATACGAGGGTAATTTGCATAATTCTAGACTTAGGCTTAAAAACATGACGTTAGGGGGTGAAAACTCGAAGCAGCCCCCGATCGGCCCGTGGGTGGTACAAACACCTCCTGCGGGACCAATGTGACTCATAGGAACTTGCCGCACAGCCCCGGGACTCCCGATTTGAGAATACGACAGTAATTTGTAGAATTTTGGACTTAGGCCTAAAAACACAACGTTAGTGAGTGAAAACCCGAAATAGCCACCGAATGGCCCCGTTCGTGGCACCAACACCTCCCACGGGACCAATGTAACTCGTAGGAACTAGCCGCGCAACCCTGGGACTCCCAATTTGAGAATACAACGATAGTTTGCATATTTCTGGACTTAGGCTTAAAAACATGGCGTTAGTGGGTGAAAACCCGAAACAACCCCCGAACGGGCCGCGCAGCCCCGAGACTCTCGGTTTGAGGATATGACTATAATTTCCATATTTTTAGACTGAGTCTTCAAATAATGGTGTTAGTGGGTGAAACAGCCCAAGAACGGCCCCGTGGGTGGCACCAAAACCTCCCAGGGGACCAATGTAACTTGTAGGAACTGACCGCACAGCCACAGGACTCCCGGCTTGATAATTGGATGGTAATTTGAATAATTCTAGACTTAGTCTAAAATACACGACGTTAGTGGGTGAAAACCCTAAACAGTCCCCGAACGGCCCCGTGGGTTGCACCAACACCTCCCACGGGTCCAATGTGAGTCGTAGGAACTGTTCGCGCAGCCCCAGGAGTCCCGGTTTGAGAATACAATGTTAATTTGAATAATTTTGGATTTAGGCATGAAAAAACGACGTTAGTAGGTGAAAACCCAAAACATCCCGTGAACGGCCCCTTGGGTGGCACGAACACCTCCCACGGGACCAATGTGACACGTAGGAACAGGTCGCGCAGCCCCGGGACTCCCAAATTGAGAATACGATGGTAATTTGCATAATTCTAGACTTAGGCTTAAAAACATGGCATTTGTGGGTGAAAACCCAAAACAGCCCCCGAACGGCCCCGTGGGTGGCATCACCACCTCCTATGGGACCAATGTAACTTGTAGGGACTGGCCACGCAGCCTCGGGACTCCCAGTTTGAGAATATTATGATAATTTGCATATTTCTAGACTTAGGCAAGACATGGCGTAAGTGGGGGAATACCCGAAACAGCCCTCGAACGGCCCCGTTGATGGAACCAACACCTCCCACGGGACCAATGTAACTCGTACGAACTGGCCGCGCAGCTCCGGGACTCCCGGTTTGAGAATACGATGGTACTTTATATAATTCTAGACTTAGGCTAAAAAATAGGGCGTTAGAGGGTAAAAACCCAAAACACCCTCCAAACGGCCCCGTGGGTGGCACCAATACCTCCCATGGGACCAACGTAAATGGTAGTAACTGATCGCACAGTCGCGGGACTCCCGATTTGAGAATACGATGGTAATTTGTATAATTCTAGACTTAGGCTTAAAAATACAGCGTTAGTGGGTGAAAACCCGAAACAGTCCCTGAACGTCCCCGTGGGTGGCACGAAAACCTCCCACAAGACCAATGTAACTCGTAGGAACTGGTCGCGCAACCCCGGGACTCTCGAATTGAGAATACGATGGTAATTTGCATAATTCTAGACTTAGGCTTAAAAACATGGCGTTAGTGGGTGAAAACTAGAAACAACCCACGAACGGCCCCGTGGGTGGCACCAAAACCTCCCAAGGGACCAACGTAACTTGTAGGAACTGACCGCACAGCCACAGGACTCCCAGCTTGGGAATACGATGGTAATTTGAATAATTCTAGACTTAGTCTTAAATACACGACGTTAGTGGGTGAAAACCCTAAACAGTCCCCGAACGGCCCCGTGGGTGGCACCAACAGCTCCCACGGGACCAATGTGACTCGTAGGAACTGGCCGCGCAGCCCCAGGAGTCCCGGTTTGAGAATACAATGTTAATTTGAATAATTTTGGATTTAGGCAAGAAAACATGACGTTAGTAGGTGAAAACCCAAAACATCCCGTGAACGGCCCCTTGGGTGGCACGAACACCTCCCACGGGACCAATGTGACACGTAGGAACTGGTCGCGCAGTCCCGGGACTCCCAAATTGAGAATACGAAGGTAATTTGCATAATTCTAGACTTAGGCTTAAAAACATGGCTTTTGTGGGTGAAAACCCAAAACAGCCCCCGAACGGCCCCGTGGGTGGCATCACCACCTCCTATGGGACCAATGTAACTTGTAGGGACTGGCCACGTAGCCTCGGGACTCCCAGTTTGAGAATATTATGATAATTTGCATATTTCTAGACTTAGGCAAAACATGGCGTAAGTGGGGGAATACCCGAAACAGCCCTCGAACGACCCCGTTGATGGAACCAACACCTCCCACGGGACCAATGTAACTCGTACGAACTGGCCGCGCAGCTCCGGGACTCCCGGTTTGAGAATACGATGGTACTTTATATAATTCTAGACTTAGGCTAAAAAAGAGGGCGTTAGAGGGTAAAAACCCAAAACAGCCTCCAAACGGCCCCGTGGGTGGCACTAACACCTCCTATGGGACCAACGTAAATCGTAGTAACTGATCGCACAGCCGCGGGACTCCCGATTTGAGAATACGACGGTAATTTGTATAATTCTAAACTTAGGCTTAAAAATACAGTGTTAGTGGGTGAAAACCCAAAACAGTCCCTGAACGTCCCCGTGGGTGGCACGAACACCTCCCACAAGACCAATGTAACTCGTAGGAAGTGGTCGCGCAGCCCCAGGACTCCCGAATTGAGAATATGATGGTAATTTGCATAATTCTAGACTTAGGCTTAAAAGCATGGCGTTAGTGGGTGAAAACTAGAAACAACCCACGAACGGCCCCGTGGGTGGCACCAAAACCTCCCCGAGGACCAACGTAACTTGTAGGAACTGACCGCACAGCCACAGGACTCCCGGCTTGAGAATACTATGGTAATTTGAATAATTCTAGACTTAGTCTTAAAAACACGACGTTAGTGGGTGAAAATCCTAAACAGTCCCTGAACGTCCCCATGGGTGGCACCAACACCTCCCACGGGACCAATGTGATTCGTAGGAACTGGCCGCGCAACCCCAGGAGTCCCAGTTTGAGAATATGATGTTGATTTGAATAATTTTGGATTTAGGCATGAAAACACGGCGTTAGTAGGTGAAAACCCAAAACAACCCGTGAACGGCCACTTGGGCGGCACGAACACCTCCCACGGGACAAATGTGACATGTAGGAACTGGTCGCGCAGCCCCGGGACTCCCGAATTGAGAATACGATGGTAATTTGCATAATTCTAGACTTAGGCTTAAAAACATGGCGTTTGTGGGTGAAAACCCAAAACAACCCCCGAACGGCCCCGTTGGTGGCACCAACACCTCCCACGGGATCAATGTGACTCGTAGGAACTGTTCGCTCAACCCCGGTACTCCCGGTTTGATAATGCGATGATAATTTGCATATTTCTAGACTTAGGCAAAACATGGCGTTAGTGGGGGAATACTCGAAAAAGCCCCCGAATGGCCCCGTTGGTGGAACCAACACCTCCCACGGGACCAATGTAACTCGTACGAACTGGCCGCGCAGCTCCGGGACTCCTGGTTTGAGAATACGATGCGAATTTATATAATTCTAGAGTTAGGCTAAAAAATATGGCGTTAGTGAGTGAAAACCCTAAACAACCCCCGAACGGCCCCGTCTGTGGCACCAACACCTCCAATGGGACCAACGTAAATCGTAGTAACTGATCGCACAGCCGCGGGACTCCCGATATGAGAATACGATGGTAATTTGCATAATTCTAGACTTAGGCTTAAAAATACAGCGTTAGTGGCTGAAAACCCGAAACAGTCCCCGAGCGTCCCCGTGGGTGGCACGAACACCTCCCACAAGACCAATGTGACTCGTAGGAACTGGTCGCGTAGCCCCGGGACTCCCGAATTGAGAATACGATGGTAATTTGCATAATTCTAGACTTAGGCTTAAAAACATGGCGTTAGTGGGTGAAAACTCGAAACATCCCACGAACGACACCGTGGGTGGCACCAAAACCTCCCAGGGGACCAACGTAACTTGTAGGAACTGACCGCACAGCCACAAGACTCCCGGCTTGAGAATACGATGGTAATTTGAATAATTCTAGACTTAGTCTTAAAAACACGACGTTAGTGGGTGAAAACCCTAAACAGTACCCGAACGGCCCTGTGGGTGGCACCAATACCTCCCACGGGACCAATCTGACTTGTAGGAACTGGTCGCGCAGCCCCAGGAGTCCTGGTTTGAGAATACGATGTTAATTTGAATAATTTTGGATTTAGGCATGAAAACACGGCGTTAGTATGTGAAAACCCAAAACAGCCCGTGAAAGGCCCCTTGGGTGGCACGAACACCTCCCACGGGACCAATATGACACACAGGAACTGGTCCCGCAGCCCCGGGACTCCCGAATTGAGAATACGATGGTAATTTGCATAATTCTAGACTTAGGCTTAAAAACATGGCGTTTGTGGGTGAAAACCCAAAACATCCCCCGAACGGCCCCGTGGGTGGCACCAACACCTCCCATAGGATCAATGTGACTCGTAGGAACTGGTCGCGCAACCTCGGTACTCCCGGTTTGATAATGCGATGATAATTTGCATATTTCTAGACTTAGGCAAAACATGGCGTTAGTGGGGGAATACCCGAAACAACCCCCGAACGGCCCCGTTGATGGAACCAACACCTCCCACGGGACCAATATAACTCGTACGAACTGGCCGCGCAGCTTCGGGAATCCCGGTTTGAGAATACGGCGGTAATTTGCATAATTCTGGATTTAGCCTTAAAACATGGCATTAGTGTGAAAACCCGAAATAGCCCCCGAACGGCCCCGTGGGTGGCACCAACACCTCCGAGGGACAAATGTAACTCGTAGGAACTGATCACACTGCCCCGGGACTCCCGGTTTGAGAATACGAGGGTCATTTGCATAATTTTATACTTAGGCTTAAAAACACGACATAAGAGGGTGAAATTCGAAACAACCCCTGAACGGCCCCGTGGGTGGCACCAACACCTCCCGCGGGACCAATGTGACTCATAGGAACTGGTAACGCAGCGCTGGGACTCCCGGTTTGAGAATACGACGGTAATTTGCATAAAAATGGACTTAGGCTTAAAAACACGGCGTTAGTGGGTGAAAACCCGAAATAGCCCCCGAACGACCCCGTGGGTGGCACTAACACCTCCCACTGGACCAATGTAACACGTAACAACTGACTGCATAGCCCCATGACTCCCGGTTTGAGAATACGACGATAATTTGAATAAGTCTAGATTTAGTCTTAAAAACACGGTATTAGTGGGCGAAAACTCGAAACAGCCTCCGAACGGCCCCGTGGATGGCACCAACACCTCCCACGGGACGAATGTGAGTCGTAGGAACTGGCCGCGCAGTCTCGGGACTCTCGGTTTGAGAATACGACGGTAATTTTCATAATTCTAGACTTAGGCTTAAAAGCATGACGTTAGTGGGTTAAAACCCGAAACAACCCCCGAATGGCCCTGTGGGTGGCACCAACACCTCCCACGGGACCAATGTAACTCGTAGGAACTGGCAGCGTAACCCTTGGACACCCGATTTGAGAATGCGAAGATAATTTGCATATTTTTAGACTTAGGCTTAAAAACATGGCGTTAGTGGGTGAAATAGTCCCCGAACGGCCCCGTGGGTGGAATCAACACCTCCCAAGGGACCAATGTAACTTGTAGGAACTGTCCGCGCACCCTCGGGACTCCCGATTTGAGAATACGATGATAATTTCCATATTTCTAAACTTAGGAAAAAAATGGCATTAGTGGGGGAAAACCCGAAACAGCCCCCGAATGGCCCCGTGGGTGGAACCAACACCTCCTACGGGACTAGTGTAACTCGTACAAACTGGTCGCGTAGCCCCGGGACTCCCGATTTGAGAATACCATGGTAATTTATATAATTCTAGACTTAGGCTAAAAAATAGGGCGTTAGTGGGTGAAAACTGGAAACAGCCCCCAAACGGCCCCATGGGTGGCACCAACACCTCCCATGGGACCAACGTAACTTGTAGGAACTGGTCGCGCAACCCCGGGACTCCCGGTTTGAGAATACGATGGTAATTTTCATAATTTTAGATTTAGTCTTAAAAACACAGTGTTAGTGGGTGAAAACCCGAAACAGCCCCCGAACGACCCCGTGGGTGGTACGAACACCTCCCACGAGACCAATGTGACTCGTAGGAATTGGTCATGCAGCCCCAGGACTCCCGAATTGAGAATACGATGGTAATATGCATAATTCTAGACTTAGTCTTGAAAACATGGCGTTAGTGGGTGAAAACCCGAAACAGCCGCCGAACGGCCCCGTGGGCGGTACCAACACCTCCTAAGGGACCAACGTAACTCGTAGGAACTGACCGCACAGCCACAGGACTCCCGGTTTGAGAATACGATGGTAATTTGAATAATTCAAGACTTAGGCTTAAAAACACGGTGTTAGTGGGTGAAAAACATAAACAGCTCCCAAACGGACCCGTGGGTGGCACCAACGCCTCCCACGGGACCAATGTGACTCGTAGGAACTGTCCGCGCAGCTCCAGGAGTCCCGGTTTGGGAATACGACATTAATTTACATAATTCAGGAATTAGGCTTAAAAACACGGTGTTAGTGGGTGAAAACTCGATACAGCCCATGAATGGCCCCGTGGGTGGCACGAACACCTCCCACGGGACCAGTGTGACTCTTAGGAATTGGTCGCGCACCCCTGGGTCTCCCGAATTGAGAATACGATGGTAATTTGCATAATTCTAGAAGTAGGATTAAAAACATGGCGTTAGTGGGTGGAAACCCAAAACAGCCCTCGAACGGCCCCGCGGGTGGCACCAACACCTCCCACGGGACCAATGTGACTCGTAGGAACTGGCCGCGTAACCTTGGGACTCACAGTTTGAGAATACGACGATAATTTTCATATTTTTAGACTTATGCTTAAAAGCATGGCGTTAGTGGGTGAAATAGCTTCCGAACGGCCCTGTGGGTGGCATCAACACCTCCCATGGGGCCAATGTAACTTGTAGGAACTGGCCATTCAGCGTCGGGACTCCCGGTTTGAGAATACGACGATAATTTGCTTATCTCTAGACTGAGGGAAAATAAGGCCTTAGTGGGGGAAAACCCAAAACTGCCCCTGAACGGCCCCGTTGGTGGAACCAACACCTCCCACGGGACCAATGTAACTCGTACGAACTGGCCGCGCAGCTCCGGGACTCCCGATTTTAGAATACGATGGTAATTTATATAATTCTAGACTTAGGCTAAAAAAAAGGGCTTTAGTGGGTGAAAACCCAAAACAACCCCCGAACGGCCCCGTGGCTGGCATCAACACCTCCCACGGGACCAATGTAACTCGTAGGAACTGGACACATAACGATGGGACTCCCGATTTGAGAATACGACGATAATTTGCATATTTGTAGACTTAGGCTTAAAAATATTGCCTTAGTGGGTGAAATAGCCCCCGAACGGCCCCGTGGGTGGCATCAACACCTCCCATGGGACCAATGTAACTTGTAGGAACTATCCGCACAGCCTCGGGACTCCCGGTTTGAGAATATGATGATAATTTGCATATTTCTAAACTTAGGGAAAACATGGCTGTTAGTGGGGGAAAACCCGAAACAACCCCCGAACGGCCCCGTGGGTGGAACCAACACCTCCCACGGGACCAATGTAACTCGTAAGAACTAGCCGCGCTGCCCCGGGACTCCCGGTTTGAGAATGTGATGGTAATTCATATAATTCTAGACTTAGGGAAAAAATAGGGCGTTAGTGGGTGAAATCCCAAAACAGCCCACAAACGGCCCCGTGGGTGTCACCAACACCTCCCATGGGACCAACATAACTCGTAGGAACTGATCGCGCAGCCGCGAGACTCCCTGTTTGAGAATATGACGGTAATTTGCATAATTCTAGACTTAGGCTTAAAAACACGGCGTCAGTAGGTGAACACCCGAAACAGCCTCCGAACGGCCCCGTGGGTGGCACAAACACCTCCCAGGAGACCAATGTGACTCATACGAACTGGTCGTGCATCCCCGAGACTCCCGAATTGAGAATACGATGGTAATTTGTATAATTCTAGACTTACGCTTGAAAACATGGCGTTAGTGGGTGAAAACCCGAAATAGCCCCCGAACGTCCCCGTGGATGCCACCAACACCTCCCTAGGGACCAACATAACTCGTAGGAATTGACCGCACAGCCACAGGACTCCCGATTTGAGAATACGATAGTAATTTAAATAATTCTAGACTTAGGCTTAAAAACACGGCGTTAGTGGGTGAAAACCCTAAACAGCCCCCGAACGGCCCCGTGGGTGGCACCAACACCTCCCATCGGACCAATGTGACTCGTAGGAACTGGTTGCGCAGCCTCGGGACTCCCGATTTGAGATTACGATGATAATTTTCAAAATTCTGGACTTAGGCTTAAAAATAAAGCATTAGTGGGTGAAAACCCAAAACAGCCCCTGAACGGCCCCGTGGGTGGCACGAACACCTCCCATGGGACCAATGTGACTCGTAGGAACTGGTCGCGCAGGCCTGGATCTCCCGAATTGAGAATACAGTGGTAATTTGTATAATTCTAGACATAGGCTTAAGAACATGGCGTTAGTGGGTGAAAACCCGAAAATCCCCGTGCGTGCCACTAACACCTCCCACGGGACAAACGTAACTTGTAGGAACTGACCGCACAGTCGCGGAACTCCTGGTTTGAGAATACGACAGTAATTTGAATAATTTTAGACTTAGGCTTAAAAATACGGCGTTAGTGGGTGTAAACCCTAAACAAGCCCCGAACGGCCCCGTGGGTGGCACCAACACCTCCCACGGGACCAATGTAACTCGTATGAACTGGCCGCGCAACCCTGAGACTCCCGATTTCATAATACAATTATAATTTGCATAATTCTAGACTTAGGCTTAAAAACAAGGCGTTAGTGGGTGAAACCCGAATTAGCCCTCAAACAGCCCCGGTTAGAGAATACGATGGTAATTTGCATATGTTTAGACATAGGCTTAAAAACATGGCATTAGTGGGGGAAACCCGAAACTGTCCCCGAACGGCCCCGTGGGTGGCACCAACACCTCCCACGGGACCAATGTGACTCATAGGAACTGGTCGTACAGACCTGGGACTCCCAGTTGGAGAATACGATGATAATTTGCAGAATTCTGTACTTAGGCTTAAAAACATGGCGTTGGGGTGTGAAAACCCGAAAAAGCCCCCGTACAGCCCTGTGGGTGGCACCAACACCTCCCACAAGGCCCATGTAACTCGGAGGAATTGGTCGCGTAGCACTTGGACTCTCAGTTTGAGAATACAAAGGTAATTTGCATAATTTTAGACTTTGGCAAAATATGGCGTTAGAGGGGAAAAACCCGAAACAGCCCCCGAAAAGCCCCGTGGGTGGCACTAACACGTCCCACAGGACCAATGTAACTCGTAGGAACTGGTCGCACAACCCTAGGACTCCTGGTTTGAGAATACGACGGTAATTTGTATAATTTTAGACTTAGGCTAAAAAATAGGGCGTTAGTGGGTGAAAACCCGAAACAGCCCCCGAACGGCCCCGTGGGTGGCACCAACACCTCCCATGGGACCAATGTGACACGTGGGAACTGGTCGGGCAGTCCCGAGACTCCCAGTTTGAGAATACGATGGTAATTTACATAATTATAGACTAAGGCAAAACATGACGTTAGAGGGGAAAAACCAAAAACAACCCCCAAACGGCCCCGTGGGTGGCACTAACACCTCCCACAGAACCAATGTAACTCATAGGAACTGCCCGCGCAACAACGAGACTCCCGGTTTGAGAATATGATAATAATTTCCATAATTCTAGAATTAGCCTTAAAAACACTGCGTTAGTGTGTGAAAATCCGAGACAGCCCCCGAACGGCCTGTGGATGGCACCAACACCTCCCAGGTGACCAATGTAACTCGTAGGAACTGACCGCAGAGCCCCAGGACTCCCGGTTTGAGAATACAATGAAAATTTGCATAATTTTAGACTTAGGCTTAAAAACAGAACGTTAGTGGGTGAAAACCCGAAACAGCCCCCGTACGACCCGTGGGTGGCACCAACACCTCCCGCGGGACCAATGTGACTCATAGGAACTTATCGAACAGCTCTGGGACTCCCGGTTTTAGAATACGATGGTAATTTGCATAATTCTGGACTTAGGCTTATAAACCTAACAATTTCGGGTGAACACCCGAAATTACCCCCGAACGTCCCCATGGGTGGCACCAACACCTCCCACGGGACCAATGTAACTCGTAGGAACTAGCCGCGTAACCCTGGGACTCTGATTTGAGAATACGACGATAATTTGAATATGTCTAGACTCAGGTTTAAAAACATGGCATTAGTGGGTGACAACCCGAAACAAACACCGAACACCCTCGTGGGTGGAACCAACACCTCCCATGGGACCAACGTAACTCCTAGGCACTGGTCGCGCAGCCCCGGGATTCCCGATTTGAGGATATGACGATAATTTGCATATTTTTAAACTTAGGCTTAAAAACATGGTGTTAGTGGGTGAAATTGCCCCCGAACAGCCCGTGGGTGGCGTTAACACCTCCAATGGGACCAATGTAACTCGTAGGAACTTTCTGCACAGCCCCGGGACTCTCGGTTTGAGAATACGATGATAATTTGCATAATTCTAGACTTAGCCTTAAAAATATGCCGTTAGTGGGCGAAAACCCAAAACAGCCCCCGAACAGCCCCGCGGGAGGCACTAACACCTCCCACGGGACCATTGTAACTCGTAGGAACTAAATCCACAGCCCCATGACTCTCGATTTGAGAATACGATGGTAATTTGAATAATTCTATACTTAGGCTCAAAAACAGACATTAGTAGGTGAGAACCCGAAACAGACCCCAAACTGCCCCGTGGGTGGCACCAACACCTCCAACGGGACCAATGTGACTCGTAGGAACTGGCCACGCAGTCTCGGGACTCCGGATTTGAGAATACCACAGTAATTGTTATAATTCTAGACTTAGGCTTAAAAAATGATGTTAGTGGGTTAAAACTCGAAACAAACCCGAACGGCCCTGTGGGTGGCACCAACACCTCCCACGGGACCAATGTAACTCGTAGGAACTATCCGCATAACCCTGGGACTCCCAGCTTGAGAATACGATGATAATTTGCATATTTTTAGACTTAGGCTTAAAAATATGGCGTTACTGGGTGAAATAGCCCCCGAACGGCCCCGTGGGTGGTATTAACACCTCCCATGGGACCAATGTTACTTGTAGGAACTAGCCGCGCAGCCTCGAGACTCCCAGTTTGAGAATACGATGATAATTAGCATATATCTAGACTGAGGTAAAACATGGCCTTAGTAGGGGAAACCCCGAAACGGCCCCGTTGGTGGAACCAACGACTCCCACGGGACCAATGTAACTCGTACAAACTGGTCACGCAGCTTCGGGACTCTCGGTTTGAGAATACGATGGTAATTTATATAATTCTAGACTTAGGCTAAAAAATAGGGTGTTAATGGGTGAAAACCCGAAACAGCCCCCAAACGACCCCGTGGGTGGCACCAACACCTCCCATGGGACCAATGTAACTCGTAGAAACTGATCGGGTAGTCGCGGGACTCCCGATTTGAGAATACGATGGTAATTTGCATAATTCTAGACTTAGGCTTAAAAATACGACGTTAGTGGATGAAAACCCGAAACAGCCCCCGAACGGCCCCGTGGGTGGCACGAACACCTCCCACGAGACCAATGTGACTAGTAGAAATCGGTCGCGCAGCCCCGAGACTCTCGAATTGAGAATACGACGGCAATTTGCATAATTCTAGACTTAGGCTTAAAAACATGGCGTTAGTGAGTGAAAACTCGAAACAGCCCCCGAACGGCCCCGTGGGTGGCACCAACACCTCCCAAAGGACCAACGTAACTCGTAGGAACTGACTGCACAGCCACATGACTCCCGGTTTGAGAATATGATGGTAATTGGAATAGTTCTAGACTCAGTCTTAAAAATATGACGTTAGTGGGTGAAAACCCTAAACAACACCCGAACGGCCCCGTGGGTGGCACCAACACCTCCCACCGGACCAATGTGACTCGTAGGAACTGGTCGCGCAGCCCCGAGAGTCCCGGTATGAGAATACGATGTTAATTGTCATAATTCTGGACTTAGGCTTGAAAACACGGCGTTAGTTGGTGAAAACCCGAAACAGCCCCCAAACGGCCACGTGGGTGGGACCAACACCTCCCATGGGACCAACGTAACTCGTAGGAACTGATCGCGTAGCTGCGGGACTTCCGGTTTGAGAATATGACGGTAATTTGTGTAATTCTGAACTTAGGCTTAAAACACGGCGTTAGTGGGTGAAAACCCGAAACAGCCCCCGAACGGCCATGTGGGTGGCACGAAAACCTCACACGAGACCAATATGACTCATAGGAACTGGTCGCACAGCCCAGGGACTCCCAAAATGAGGATACGATGGTAATTTGCATAATTCCAGACTTAGGCTTGAAAACATGGCGTTAGGGGGTTAAAACCCGAAATAGCCCCCGAACGTCCCCGTGCGTGGCACCAAAACCTCCCTAGGGACCAACGTAACTCGTAGGAACTTACCACACAGCCACAGGACTCCCGATTTGAGAATGCGATGATAATTTTCATATTTCTATACTTAGGCTTAAAAACATGGCATTAGTGGGTGAAAACCCAAAACAAACACAGAACGGCCCCGTGGGTGGCACCAACACCTCCCATGGGACCAACGTAACTCATAGGGATTTGCCGCACAGACCCGGGACTCCCGATTTGAGGATACGACGATAATTTGTATATTTTTAAACTTATCCTTAAAAACATGGTGTTAGTGGGTGAAATAGCCCCCGAACGGCCCCGTGGGTGGAATCAACACCTCCCATGGGACCAATGTAACTTGTAGGAACTGTCCGTGCAGCCTTGGAACTCCCGATTTGAGAATTCGACGATAATTTACATATTTCTAAACTTAGGGAAGACATGGCGTTAGTGGGGGAAAACTCGAAACAGCCCCCGAACGGCCCCGTGGGTGGAACCAACACCTCCCACGGGAACAGTGTAACTCGTACAAACTGGCCGCGCAGCACCGGGACTCCCGATTTGAGAATACGATGGTAATTTATATAATTCTACACTTAGTCTGAAAAATAGGGCGTTAGTGGGTGAAAACCCGAAACAGCCTTCAAACGGCCCCGTGGATGGCACCAACACCTCCCATGGGACCAACGTAACTCGTAGGAACTGATCGCGCAGCCGCGGGACTCCCGGTTTGAGAATACGACGGTAATTTGCATAATTCTAGACTTAGGCTTAAAAACACAGCGTTAGTGGGTGAAAACCCAAAACAGCCCCCGAACGGCCCTGTGGGTGGCACGAACCCTCCCACGAGACCAATGTGACTCGTAGGAAGTGGTCGCGCAGCCCCGGGACTCCCGAATTGAGAATACGATGGTAATATGCATAATTCTAGACTTAGTCTTGAAAACATGGCGTTAGTGGGTGAAAACCCAAAATAACTCCCGAACGGCCCCGTGGGTGGCACCAACACCTCCCAGGGGACCAACGTAACTCGTAGGAACTGACCGCACAGCCACAGGACTCCCGGTTTGAGAATACAATGAAAATTTGCATAATTTTATACTTAGGCTTAAGAACAGGACGTTAGTGGGTGAAAACCCAAACGTCCCCGTGGGTGGAACCAACACCTCCCACGGGACCAATGTGACTCATAGGAACTGGTCGTGCAGTCCTGGGACTCTCGGTTTGAGAATATCGAGGTAATTTGCATAATTCTGGACTTAGTCTTAAAAACATGGCGTTAGTGCGTGAAAACCCGAAATAGCCTCCGTACGGCCCCGTGGGTGGCACTGAAACCTCCCACGGGACCAATGTTACTCGTAGGAACTGGACATGTAGCCTCGGGACTCCCGGTTTGAGAATACGAAGGTAATTTGCATAATTCTAGGCTTAGGCAAAACTTGGCGTCAGAGGGGAAAAACTCGAAATAGCCCGCAAACGGCCTCGTGGGTGGCACTTACACGTCCCACGGGACCAATGTAACTCATAGGAACTGGCCGCGCGGCCCCGGGAGTCTCAGTTTGAGAATACCATGGAAATTTGCATAATTCTAAACTTAGACCTAAAAACAGGGGGTTAGTGAGTGAAAACCCGAAAAAGCCCCCGAACGGCCCCGTGGGTGGCACCAACACCTCCCACGGCACCAATCTGACTTGTGGGAACTGGTCGCACAGTCCTGGGACTACCGGTTTGAGAATACGGCGATAATTTACATAATTCTGGAGTTAGGCTTAAAAAAATGGCATTAGTGTGTGAAAACCCAAAACAGCCCCCGTACGGCCTTGTGGGTGGCACCAACACCTCCCACGGGAACAAAGTAGCTCGTAGGAACTAGTCGCGTAGCGCAGGGACTCCCAGTTTGAGAATACGAAGGTAAGTTGCATAATTCTAGACTTAGGCAAAAAAGGCGTTAGAGGGGGAAAACCCGAAACAGCCCCCGAACGGCCCCGTGGGAGGCACTAACACCTCCCATGGGACCAATGTAACTCGTAGGAACTGGCCGCGCAGCCCTGGGACTCCCGGTTCGAGAATACGATGGTAATTTGCATAATTCTAGACTTAGACTTAAAAACATGGCGTTATTGTGTTAAAACCCGAAACAGCCCCCGAACGGCCCAATGGGTGGCACTAACACCTCCCAGGGGACCATTATAACTCGTAGGAAATGACCGCACAACACTGGGACTCCCGATTTGAGAATACGAGGGTAATTTGCATAATTCTACACTTAGGCTTAAAAACACGACGTTAGTGGGTGAAAACCCGAAACAACCCCCGAACGGCCTGTCGGTGGCACCAACACCTCCCGCGGGACCAATGTGGCTAATAGGAAATTGTCGTGCAGTCCCAGGACTCCCGATTTGAGAATACGATGGGAATTTGCGTAATTCTAGACTTAGGCCTGAAAACACGACGTTAGTGGGTGAAAACCCAAAATAGCCCCCGAACGGCCCCGTGGGTGGCACCAACACCTCCCACGGGACCAATGTAACTCACAGGAACTGGCCGCGCAACCCCGGGACTTTCAGTTGGAGAATACGACGATAATTTGCATATTTCTAGACATAAGCTTAAAAACACGGTGTTATTGGGTGAACACCTGAAACAACCCCCGAACGGCCCCGTGGGTGGCACCAACACCTTCCATGGGACCAACATAACTCATAGGGACTGGTCGCGCATCCCCTAAACTCCCAGTTTGAGGATACGGTGAAAATTTGCATATTTTTAGACTTAGGCATAAAAACATGACGTTAGTGGTGAAATAGCCCCCGAACGGCCCCGTGGTTGGCATCAACACCTCCCACGGGACCAATGTAACTCGTAGGAACTGACTGCATAGCCCTACGACTCCCGGTTTGAGAATACGACGGTACTTTTGAATAATTCTAGATTTATGCTTAAAAACACGGCATTAGTGGGTGAAAACTCGAAACAGCCCCCGAACGGCCCCGTGGGTGGAACCAACAGCTCCCACGGGACCAATGTGACTCGTAGGAACTAGTCGTGCAGTCTCGGGACTCCTGATTTGACAATACGACGGTAATTTTCATAATTTTAGACTTAGGCTTAAAAACATGGCGTTAGTGGGTTAAAACTCAAAACAACCCCCGAATGGCCCCGTGGGTGGCTCCAACACCTCCCAGGGGACCAACGTAACTATTAGGAAATGACCGCATGGCCATAGGACTCTCGGTTTGAGAATATGACGATAATTTGCATAATTCTAGACATAGGATTAAAAACACGATGTTAGTGGGTCAAAACCCTAAACATCCCCCGAACGGCCCAGTGGGTGGCACCAACACCTTCCACGGGACCAATGTAACTCGGAGGAACTGGTTGCGTAGCACCGGGACTCCCGGTTTGAGAATACGAAGGTAATTTGCATAATTCTAGATTTAGCCTTAAAAACACGGCGTTAGTGTGTGAAAACACAAAACAGCCCCCGAACGGCCCCGTGGGTGGCACCAACACCTCCCATGGGACCAACGTAACTCGTAGGAACTGACCGCACAGTCACGGGACTCCCGGTTTGAGAATACGACTGTAATTTGAATAATTCTAGACTTAGGCTTAAAAACACGGCGTTAGTCGGTGAAAACCCTAAACAGCCCCCGAACGGCCCCGTGGGTGGCACCAACACCTCCCACGGGAGCAATGTAACTCGTACGAACTGGCCGAGCATCCCCGGGACTCTCGGTTTTAGAATATGACGGTAATTTACATAATTATAGACTTAGTCCAAAAAACTGGGCGTTAGTGGGTGAAAACCCAAAACAGCCCCCGAACGGCCCCGTGGGTGACACCAACATCTCCCGCGGGACCAATGTGATTTGTAGGAACTGGTCATGCAGTCTTGGGACTCCCGATTTGAGAATATGATGGTAATTTGCATAATTCTAGACTTAGGCTTAAAAGCATGGCGGTAGTGTGTGAAAACCCGAAATAGCCCCCGTACAGCCCCATCGGTGTCACCAAAACCTCCCACGGGACCAATGTAACTCGTAGGAACTGACCATGTATCCGCGGGACTCCAGATTTGAGAATACGATGGTAATTTGGAAAATTTTAGACTTAGGCAAAACATGGTGTTAGTGGGTGAAAATCCTAAACAGCCCTCGAACGGCCCCATGGGTGGCACCAACACCTCCCACGGGACCAATGTAACTCATACGAACTGGCCACGCAGCCCCGAGACTCCCATTTTCAGAATACAATGGCAATTTTCATAATTCTAGACTTAGGCTTAAAAACAGGGCGTTAGTGGGTGAAAACCCAAAATAGCCCCCGAACGGCCCCGTGGCTGGGACCAACACCTCCCACGGGACCAATGTGATTCGTCGGAACTGGTCGCGAAGTCCTGGTACTCCTGATTTGAGAATACAATGGTAATTTGCATAATTCTGGACTTAGGCTTAAAAATATGGTGTTAGTGTGTGAAAACCCGAAATAGCCCCCGTACGGCCCTGTGGGTGGCACCAACACCTCCCACGGGACAAATGTAACTCGTAAGAACTAGTCGCGTAGCCCCGGAACTCCCGGTTTGAGAAAATGAATGTAATTTGCATAATTTTAGACTTAGGAAAAACATGGCGTTAGAGGGGAAAAATCCAAAACAACCCCCGAACGGCCCCGTGGGTGGCACTAACACCTCCTACGGGACCAATGTAACTCGTAGGAACTGGTCGCGCAGCCCCGGGACTCTCGGTTTGAGAATATGAAGGTGATCTGAATAATTCTAGACTTAGGCAAAACTTGGCGTCAGAGGGAAAAAACCCGAAATAGCCCCCGAACGGCCTCGTGGGTGGCACTAACACGTCCCACGGGACCAATGTAACTCATAGGAACTGGTCGCGCAGCCCCGGGAGTCTCGATTTGAGAATACGATGGTAATTTGCATAATTCTAGACTTAGCCTTAAAAACATGGCGTTAGTGTGTGAAAACCCGAAACAGCCCCCGAACGGCCCCGTGGGTGGCACCAACTCCTCCCATTGGACCAATGTGACTCGTAGGAACTGATCGCACAGCCCCGGGTCTCCCGGTTTAAGAATACGAGGGTAATTTGCATAATTCTAGACTTAGGCTTGAAAACACGACGTTAGTGGGTGAAAACCGAAAACAGACCCCGAATAGCCCCGTGGGTGGCACCAACACCTCCCGCGGGACCAATGTGACTTATAGGAATAGGTAACGTAGCCCCGGGACTCCCAGTTTGAGAACAAGACGATAATTTTCACAATGGTGGACTTAGGCTTAAAAACACGGCCTTAGTGGGTGAAAATCCGAAATAGCCCCCAAACGACCCCATGGGTGGCACCAACACCTCTCACGGGACCAACGTAACTCATAGGAACTAACCGGGTAGCCGCGGGAATCCTGGTTTGAGAATACGATGGTAATTTTCTTAATTCTAGACTTAGGCTTAAAAATACGGCATTAGTGGGTGAAAACTCGAAACAACCCCGTACGACACCGTAGGGGGCACCAACACCTCTCATGGGACCAACGTAACTCGTAGGAACAGACAGCGCAGTCGCGGGACTCTCGATTTGAGAATACGATAGTAATTTGCATAATTCTAGACTTAGGCTTAAAAACATGGCGTTAGTGGGTGAACACTAGAAACAGCCCCCGAAGGGCACCGTGGGTGGCACCAACACCTCCCACGGGACCAATGTGACTCGTAGGAACAGGTCGCGCAACCCCGGGACTCCCGGTTTCAGAATACGATGGTAATTTGCATAATTCTAGACTTAGGCATAAAAACACGACATTATTGGGTGAAAACCCAAAACAGCCCCCGAACGTCCCCGTGGGTGGCACTAACACCTCCCATGAGACCAATGTGACTCGTAGGAACTGTCTGCGCAGCCCCGGGACTCCCAGTTTGTGAATATGATGGTAATTTGCGTAAATCTAGACTTCGGCTTAAAAACATGGCTTTAGTGGATAAAAACCCAAAACATCCCCCGAACGGCCCCATGGGTGGCACCAACACCTCCCATGGGACCAATGTAACTTCAAGGGACTGGTCGCGCAGCCTCGGGACTCTCGGTTTGAGAATACGACGATAATTTGCATATTTTTAGAGTTAGGCCTAAAAACACGGCATTTGTGCGTGAAAACCCGAAACTGCCCCCGAACGGCCCCGTGGGTGGCACCAACACCTCCCACGGGACCAATGTGTCTCGTAGGAACTAGTCGCGTGGCCTCGGGACTCTCAGTTTGAGAATACGATGGTAATTTACATAATTCTAGACTTAGGCTTAAAAACATGGCGTTAGTGGGAGAAAACCCGAAACAGCCCCCGAACGGCTCCGTGGGTGGCACCAACATCTCCCACGGGACCAATGTAACTCGTAGGAACTTATCGCGCAACCTCGAGACTCATGGTTTGAGAATACAATGATAATTTACATATTTTTAGATGTAGGCTTAAAAACATGACGTTAGTGCGTAAAAACACGAAATAACCTCCGAACGGCACCATGGGTGGCACCACCACCTCCCACGGGACCAATGTAACTCGTAGGAACTGGTCGCGCAGCCTCGAGACTCTCGGTTTGAGAATATAATGATAATTTGCATATTTCTAGATTTAGGCAAGACATAGCATTAGGGTGAAAAATCGAAATAGCCCCCGAACGGCCCCGTGGGTGGCACCAACACCTCCCAAGAGACCAATGTGACTTGTAGGAACTAGTCGCGCAGCCCCGAGATTCTCGGTTTTAGAATACAACGGTAATTTGCATAATTCTAGACCTGGATTAAAAACATGGCGTTAGTGGGTGAAAAACCGAAATCGTCCCCCTGAACGGCCTCGTGGGTGGCACCAACAACTCTCATGGGACCAATGTAACTCATAAAGACTGGTCGCGCAGCCCTGGGACTCCCGGTTTGAGGATACGGTGATAATTTTCATATTTTTAGACTTAGGATTAAAAACACGACATTAGTGGGTGAAAACCCAAAACTTCACTCGAACGACCGCGTGGATGGGACCAACAGGACCAATGTGACTCGTAGGAACTGGTCGCACTGCCCCAGGACTCTTGGTTTGAGAATACGATGATAATTTCAATATTTCTAGACTTAGGCTGAAAAACATGGCATTATTGGGTGAAAACCCAAAACATCCCCCGAACACCCCCGTGGGTGGCACCAAAACCTTCCACGAGACCAATGTAACTTGTAGGAACTGGCCGCGCAACCCCGTGACTCTCGGTTTAATAATATAATGATAATTTTCATATTTCTAGACTTTGGGAAAACATGGCGTTAGAGGGGAAAACTGGAAACTGCCCCCGAACAGCCCCGTAGGAGGCACCAACACCTCCCACGGGACCAATGTAACTCGTAGAAACTGGCCGCGTAGCCCCGGGACTCCCGATTTGAGAATACGATGGTAATTTTCCTAATTCTAGACTTTGGCTTAGAAACACGGCATCAGTTGGTCAAAACCCAAAACAGCCCCCGAACGGACCCGTGGGTGGCACCAACACCTCCCACGGGACCAATGTGACTCGTAGGAACTGGCCGCGAAGCCCCGAGACTCCCGGTTTGAGAATACGTTGATAATTAGCATAATTCTGGAGTTAGGTTTAAAAACACGATGTTTGTGGGTGACAACCCGAAACAACCCCCGAACGGCCCCGTGGGTGGCACCAACACCTCCCAAGAGACCAATGTGACTCGTAGGAACTGGTCGGGCAGCCCCGAGATTCCCAGTTTGAGAATATGATGGTAATTTGAATAATTTTAGACTTAGGCTTAAAAACTTGGCGTTAGTGTGTGAAAACCATAAATATCCCCCGAACGGCCCCGTGGGTGGCACCAACACCTCCCATGGGACCAATGTAACTTCAAGGGACTGGTCGCGCAGCCTCGGGACTCTCGGTTTGAGAATACGACGATAATTTGCATATTTTTAGAGTTAGGCCTAAAAACACGGCATTTGTGCGTGAAAACCCGAAACTGCCCCCGAACGGCCCCGTGGGTGGCACCAACACCTCCCACGGGACCAATGTGTCTCGTAGGAACTAGTCGCGTAGCCTCGGAACTCTCAGTTTGAGAATACGATGGTAATTTACATAATTCTAGACTTAGGCTTAAAAACATGGCGTTAGTGGGAGAAAACCCGAAACAGCCCCCGAACGGCTCCGTGGGTGGCACCAACATCTCCCACGGGACCAATGTAACTCGTAGGAACTTATCGCGCAACCTCGAGACTCATGGTTTGAGAATACAATGATAATTTACATATTTTTAGATGTAGGCTTAAAAACATGACGTTAGTGCGTAAAAACACGAAATAACCTCCGAACGGCACCATGGGTGGCACCACCACCTCCCACGGGAACAATGTAACTCGTAGGAACTGGTCGCGCAGCCTCGAGACTCTCGGTTTGAGAATATAATGATAATTTGCATATTTCTAGATTTAGGCAAGACATAGCATTAGGGTGAAAAATCGAAATAGCCCCCGAACGGCCCCGTGGGTGGCACCAACACCTCCCAAGAGACCAATGTGACTTGTAGGAACTAGTCGCGCAGCCCCGAGATTCTCGGTTTTAGAATACAACGGTAATTTGCATAATTCTAGACCTGGATTAAAAACATGGCGTTAGTGGGTGAAAAACAGAAATCGTCCCCCTGAACGGCCTCGTGGGTGGCACCAACAACTCTCATGGGACCAATGTAACTCATAAAGACTGGTCGCGCAGCCCTGGGACTCCCGGTTTGAGGATACGGTGATAATTTTCATATTTTTAGACTTAGGATTAAAAACACGACATTAGTGGGTGAAAACCCAAAACTTCACTCGAACGACCGCGTGGATGGGACCAACAGGACCAATGTGACTCGTAGGAACTGGTCGCACTGCCCCAGGACTCTTGGTTTGAGAATACGATGATAATTTCAATATTTCTAGACTTAGGCTTAAAAACATGGCGTTATTGGGTGAAAACCCAAAACATCCCCCGAACACCCCCGTGGGTGGCACCAAAACCTTCCACGAGACCAATGTAACTTGTAGGAACTGGCCGCGCAACCCCGTGACTCTCGGTTTAATAATATAATGATAATTTTCATATTTCTAGACTTTGGGAAAACATGGCGTTAGAGGGGGAAACTGGAAACTGCCCCCGAACAGCCCCATAGGAGGCACCAACACCTCCCACGGGACCAATGTAACTCGTAGAAACTGGCCGCGTAGCCCCGGGACTCCCGATTTGAGAATACGATGGTAATTTTCCTAATTCTAGACTTTGGCTTAAAAACACGGCATCAGTTGGTCAAAACCCAAAACAGCCCCCGAACGGACCCGTGGGTGGCACCAACACCTCCCACGGGACCAATGTGACTCGTAGGAACTGGCCGCGAAGCCCCGAGACTCCCGGTTTGAGAATACGTTGATAATTAACATAATTCTGGAGTTAGGTTTAAAAACACGATGTTTGTGGGTGACAACCCGAAACAACCCCCGAACGGCCCCGTGGGTGGCACCAACACCTCCCAAGAGACCAATGTGACTCGTAGGAACTGGTCGGGCAGCCCCGAGATTCCCAGTTTGAGAATATGATGGTAATTTGAATAATTTTAGACTTAGGCTTAAAAACTTTGCGTTAGTGTGTGAAAACCATAAACATCCCCCGAACGGCCCCGTGGGTGGCACCAACACCTCCCATGGGACAAATGTGCCTCATAGGAACCGATAACGCAATTCCGGGACTACCAGTTTGAGAATATGATGGTAATTTGCATAATTCTGGACTTTGGCTTAAAAACACGACGTTAATGGGTGAAAACCCAAAATAGCCCCCGAACGACCCTGTGGGTGGCACCAACACCTTCCACGGGACCAACGTAACTCGTAGGAACTGACCACGTAGCTGCGAGAATCCTGGTTTGAGAATATGATGGTAATTTTCCTAATTATAGACTTAGGCTTAAAAATATGGCGTTAGTGGGTGAAAACCCGAAACAGCCCCCGAACGGCCCCGTGGGGGGCACCAACACCTCACATGAGACCAACGTAACTCGTAGGAACAGACAACGCAGTCGCGGGACTCGCGATTTGAGAATACGACAGTAATTTGCATAATTCTAGACTTAGGTTTAAAAATAGGGCGTTAGTCGATGAAAACCCAAACAACCCCCGAACGGCCCCGTGGGTGGCACCAATACCTCCCACGAGACCAGTGTGACTCGTAAGAACTGGCCGTGCTGCCCCGGGAGTCCCAGTTTGAGAATACGATGGTAATTTGCATAATTCTGGACTTAGGCTTAAAAACACGGCGTTAGTGGGTGAAAACCTAAAAAAGCCCCTGAACGGTCCTATGGGTGGCACAAACACCTCCCACGGGACCAATGTGACTCGTAAGAACTGGCCGCACAGCCCTGGGACTCCCAATTTGAGAATACACGGTAATTTTCTTAATTCTAGACTTAGGCTTAAAAACATGACTTTAGTGGGTGAAAACTCGAAACCGGCCCTGAACGGCCCCGTGGGTGGCACCAACGCCTCCCACGGGACCAATGCAACTCGTAGGGACTGGCCGCACAGCCCTGGTACTGGCCGCACAGCCCTGGGACACCCGGTTTTAGAATATGATGATAATTTTCATTTTTAATACTTGCGCTTAAAAATACATCATTAGTCAGTAAAAACCCGAAATAGCGCCCGAACGACCCCGTGGGTGGCACTAACACCTCCCACAGGACCAATGTGACTCGTAGGAACTGCTCGCATAGCACCGGGACTCTCGGTTTGACAATACGATGGAAATTTGCATAATTCAGGACTTAGGCTAAAAACATGGTGTTAGTGGGTGAAATAGCCCCCGAAATAGCCCCGAAACAGCCCCCGTACGGACCCGTGGGTGGTACGAACTCCTCCCACGGGAACAATGTAACTCGTAGGAACAGGCCACGTAGCCCCGGGACTCCCGGTTTGAGAATACAAAGGTAATTTGCATAATTCTTGACATAGGCAAAATATGGCGTTAGAGGGGAAAACACGAAACAGCCCCCGAACGACCATGTGGGTGGCACCAACACCACCCACGGGACCAACGTAACTCGTAGGAACTGACCGCGTAACTGCGGGAATCCTGGTTTGAGAATACAATGGTAATTTTCATAATTCTAGACTTAGGCTTAAAAATACGGCGTTAGTGGGTGAAAACCCGAAACAGCCCCCGAACGGCCTCGTGGGTGGCAACAACACCTCCCACGGGACAAAGGTAACTCGTAGGAACTGACCGCACAACACCGTGACTCCCAGTTTGAGAATACGATGGTAATTTGAATAATTCTAGACTTAGGATTAAAAACACAGCATTAGTGGGTGAAAACCCGAAACAGCCCCCGTACAACCCCGTGGGTGGCACCAACACCTCCCACGGGACCAATGTAACTCGTAGGAACTGGCCGCGTAACCCCGAGACTCCCGCTTTCAGAATACGATGGCAATGCACATAATTCTAGACTTAGGCTTAAAAATATGGCGTTAGTGGGTGAAAACTCGAAACAGTCCCCGAAGGGCCCATTGGGTGGCACCAACACCTCCCAGGGGACCAATGTAACTCGTAGAGACTGACCGCACACCCCCGGGACTCCCGATTTGAGAATACGAGGGTAATTTGCATAATTCTAGACTTAGGCTTAAAAACATGACGTTAGTGGGTGAAAACTCGAAACAGCCCCCGATCGGCCCGTGGGTGATACCAACACCTCCCGCGGGACCAATGAGACTCATAGGAACTTGTCGCACAGCCCCGGGACTCCCGGTTTGAGAATACGACTGTAATTTGTAGAATTCTGGACTTAGGCCTAAAAACACGACGTTAGTGGGCGAAAACCCGAAATAGCCCCCGAAAGGCCCCGTTGGTGGCACCAACACATCCCACGGGACCAATGTAACTCGTAGGAACTAGCCGCGCAACCCTGGGACTCCCAATTTGAGAATACGTTGATAATTTGAATACTTCTAGACTTAGGCTTAAAAACATGGCGTTAGTGGGTGAAAACCCGAAACAACCCCCGAACGGCCCCGTGGGTGGCACCAACACCTCCCATGGGACCAACGTAACTCATAGGGACTAGCCGCGCAATCCCGGGGCTCCCGGTTTGAGGACACGACTATAATTTCCATATGTTTTGACTTAGGCTTAAAATAATGGTGTTAGTGGGTGAAAACTCGAAACAACCCATGAACGGGACCGTGGGTGGCACCAAAACCTCCCAGGGGACCAACGTAACTTGTAGGAACTAACCGCACAACCACAAGACTCCCGGATTGAGAATACGATAGTAATTTGAATAATTCAAGACTTTGTCTTAAAAATAAGACGTTAGTGGGTGAAAACCCTAAACAGTCCCCGAACGGCCCCGTGGGTGGCACCAACACCTCCCACGGGACCAATGTGACTCGTAGGAACTGACCGCAGAGCCCCAGGAGTCCCAGTTTGAGAATACGATGTTAATTTGAATAATTTTGGATTTAGGCAGGAAAATACGACGTTAATAGGTGAAAACCCAAAACAGCCCGTGAACGGCCCCTTGGGTGGCACGGACACCTCCCACGGGACCAATGTGACACGTAGGAACTGGTCGCGCATCCCCGGGACTCCCGAATTGAGAATACGATGGTAATTTGCATAATTCTAGACTTAGGCTTAAAAACATGGCGTTGTGGGTGAGAACCCAAAACAGCCCCCGAACGGCCCCGTGGGTGGCACCAACACCCCCCATGGGATCAATGTGACTCGTAGGAACTGGTCGCACAACCTCGGTACTCCCGATTTGATAATGCGATGATAATTTGCATATTTCTAGACTTAGGCAAAACAAGGCATTCATGGGTGAAAACCCGAAATAACCCCCGAACGGACCCGTGGGTGGCACCAACATCTCCCACGGGATCAACGTAACTCGTAGGAGCTGACCGCACAGTCGCGAGACTCCCGGGTTGGGAATATGATGTAAATTTGAATAATTCTAGACTTAGGCTTAAAAATACGGCCTTAGTGAATGAAAACCCTAAACAACCCCCGAACGGCCCCGTCTGTGGCACCAACACCTCCCACGGGACCAATGCAACTCGTACGAACTCGTCGCATAGCCCCGGGACTCTCGGTTTCAGAATGCGATGGTAATTTGCCTAATTTTAGCCTTAGGACTAAAAATAGGGCGTTAGTGGGTGAAAACCCAAAATAGCCCCCGAACGGCCCCGTGGGTGGCACCATCACCTCCCAGGGGACCAATGTGACTCGTAGGAACTGGTCGCGTAGTCCTGGAACTCTCGGTTTGAGAATACGACGGTAATTTGCATAATTCTGGACTTAGGCTTAAAAACATGGCGTTAGTGTGTGAAAACCCGAAATAACCCCCGTATGGCCCCGTGGGTGGCACCGAAACCTCCCACGGGACCAATGTTACTCCTAAGAACTGCCGCGTTGCCCAGAGACTCCCTGTTTGAGAATATAAAGGTGATTTTCATAATTCTAGACTGAGGCAAAACATGGCGCTAGAGGGGAAAACCCGAAACAGCCCCCGAACGGCCCCGTGGGTGGCACCTACACCTCCCACGAAACCAATGTGACTCGTAGGAACTGGTCGGGCAACACCGGTACTCCTGGTTTGAGAGTACGATGATAATTTGCATATTTATAGACTTAGGTAAAACATGGCATTCGTGAGTGAAAACCCAAAAAGCCCCCGAACGGCCACGTGGGTGGCACCAACACCTCCCACGGGATCAACGTAACTCGTAGGAACTGACCGCATAGTCGCGGGACCCCCCGATTTGAGAATACAATGGTAATTTGAATAATTCTAGACTTAGGTTTAAAAACACGGCGTTGGTGGGTGAAAACCCTAAACAGCCCCCGAATGGCCCCGTGCGTGGCACCAACACCTCCCACGGGACAAATGTAACTCGTACAAACTAGCCGCACAGCCCCGGGTCTCCCGGTTTCAGAATACGACGATAATTTGCATAAATTTAGACTTAGGCCTAAAAATAGGGCGTTAGTGGGTGAAAACCCAAAACAGCCCCTGAATGGCCCCGTGGGTGGCACCAACACCTCCCACGGGACCAATGTGACTCGTAGGTACTGGTCGCGCAGTGATGGTACTCCCGGTTTGAGAATACGACGGTAATTTGAGTAATTCTGAACTTAGGCTTAAAAATATTGCGTTAGTGTGTGAAAACCTAAAATAACCCCCGTACGACCCCGTGGGTGGCATCGAAACCTACCACAGGACCAATGTAACTCGTAGGAAC
Organism: Sambucus nigra; assembly: GCA_949130495.1. Classification (NCBI taxonomy): domain Eukaryota; kingdom Viridiplantae; phylum Streptophyta; class Magnoliopsida; order Dipsacales; family Adoxaceae; genus Sambucus; species Sambucus nigra. The sequence continues at coordinate 93,020,093 of OX422216.1, read as the reverse complement.
TTCCGCGTAGCCTCGGGACTCCCGGTTTGAGAATATGAAGATAATTTGCATAATTTTAGACTTGTGCAAAACATGGCATTAGAGGGGAAAACCCGAAATAGCCCCCGAACGGCCCCGTGGGTGACACTAACACCTCCCACGGGACCAATGTAACTCATAGGAACTGGTCGTGCAGCCCCGGGACTCCCGGTTTGAGAATACGATGATAATTTGGATAATTAAAGACTTAGCCATAAAATCAAGGCAATAGTGTGTGAAAACCCGAAACATCCCCGTGGGTGGCACCAACACCTCCGAGGGGACCAATGTAACTCGTAGGAACTGATCACACAGCCCCGGGACTCCCGGTTTGAAAATACGAGGGTCATTTGAATAATTCTATACTTAGGATTAAAAACACGACATTAGAGGGTGAAACCCAAAACAGCCCCTGAACGGCCCGGTGGGTGGCACCAACACCTCCCACGGGACCAATGTGACTCGTAGGAACTGGTAACACAGCCTCGGGACACCCGGTTTGAGAATACGATGATAATTTGCATAATAACGGACTTAGGCTGAAAAACACGACATCAGTGGGTAAAAACTCGAAATAGCCCCCGAACGACCCCGTGGGTGGCACCAACACCTCCCATGGGACCAATGTAACTCGTAGGAACTGGTCGCGTAACCCCGAGACTCCTGGTTTGAGAATATGACGGTAATTTAAAAAAGTCTAGATTTAGTCTTAAAAACACGGCATTAGTGGGCGAAAACCCGAAACAGCCTCCGAACGGCCCCGTGAATGGCACCAACACCTCCCACGGGACCAATGTGAGTCGTAGGAACTGGCCGCGCAGTCTCGGGACTCTCAATTTGAGAATACAACGGTAATTTTCATAATTCAAGACTTAGGCTTAAAAACATGACGTTACTGGGTTAAAATGCGAACCAACACCCGGACGGTCCTGTGGGTGGCACCAACACCTCCCACGTGACCAATGTAACTCGTAGGAACTGGCCGCGTAACCCTAGGACTCCCGGTTTGATAATGTGACGATAATTTGCATATTTTTAGACTTAGGCTTAAAAACATGGTGTTAGTGGGTGAAATAGCCCCCGAACGGCCCCGTGGGTGGTATCAACACCTCCCATGGGACCAATGTAACTTGTAGGAAATTTCCGCGCAGCCTCGGGACTCCCGATTTGAGAATACGATGATAATTTTCATATTTCTAAACTTAGGGAAAACATGGCGTTAGTGGGGGAAAACCCGAAACAGCCCCCGAACGGCCCCGTGGGTGGAACTAACACCTCCCACGGGACCAGTGTAACGCGTACAAACTGGTCGCGCAGCCCCGGGACTCCCGGTTGGAGAATACGATGGTAATTTATATAATTCTAGACTTAGGCTAAAAAATAGGGCGTTAGTGGGTGAAAACCCAAAACAACCCCCAAATGGCCCCGTGGGTGGCACCAACACCTCCCATGGGACCAACGTAACTCGTAGGAACTGATCGCGCAGCCGCAGGACTCCCGGCTTGAGAATACGATGGTAATTTGCATAATTCTAGACTTAGGCTTAAAAACATAGCATTAGTGGGAGAAAACTCGAAACAGCCCCTGAACGGCCCTGTGGGTGGCACGAACACCTCCCACGAGACCAATGTGACTCGTAGGAACTGGTCATGCAACCCCGGGACTCCCGAATTGAGAATACGATGGTAATATGCATAATTCTAGACTTAGTCTTGAAAACATTGCGTTAGTGGGTGAAAACCCGAACTAGTCGCCGAACGGCCCCGTGGGCGGCACCAACACCTCCTAGGAACTGACCACACAGCCACAGGACTCCCGGTTTGAGAATATGATGGTAATTTGAATAATTCTAGACTTAGGCTTAAAAACACGGTGTGTGTGGGTGAAAAACCCAAACAGCTCCCGAACGGACCCGTGGGTGGCACCAACGCCTCCCACGGGACGAATGTGACTCATAGAAACTGTCCGCGCAGCTCCAGGAGTCTCAGTTCGGGAATAGGACATTAATTTACATAATTCTGGACTTAGGCTTAAAAATACGGCGTTAGTGGGTGAAAACTCGATACAGCCCCTGAACAGCCCCGTGGGTGGCATGAACACCTCCCACGGGACCAGTGTGACTCTTAGGAATTGGTGTCGTAGCCCCGGGTCTCCCGAATTGAGAATACGAAGGTAATTCGTATAATTCTAGAATTAGGATTAAAAACATGGCGTTAGTGGGTGGAAACCCGAAACAGCCCCCGAACGGCCCCGTGGGTGGCACCAACACCTCCCACGGGACCAATGTGACTCGTAGGAACTGGTCGCGCAACCCGGGTACTTCTGGTTTGATAGTACGCTGATAATTTAATAATTTCTAGACTTGGGCAAAACATGGCATTCGTGGGTGAAAACCCAAAAAGCCCCCGAACGGCCCCGTGGGTGGCAGCAACACCTCCCATGGGACCAATGTAACTCGTAGGAACTAACCGCAAAGTGGCGGGACTCCTGGTTTGAGAATACGATGATAATTTGAATAATTCTGGACTTAGGCTTAAAAATATGGCGTTAGTGGGTGAAAATCCTAAACAGCCCCCGAACGGCCCCGTGGGTGGCACCAACACCTCCCACGGGACCAATGTAACTCGTAGGAACTAGCCGCGCAACCCTGGGACTCTTGATTTGAGAATATGACGATAATTTGCATATTTTCTAGACTTAGTCTTAAAAACATGGCGTTAGTGGGTGAAAACTCGAAACAACCCCTAAACGGCCTCGTGGGTGGAAACAACACCTCCCATGGGACCAATGTAACTCATAAGGACTAGTCGCGTAGCCCCGGGACTCTCGGTTTGAGGATACGACTATAATTTGCATATTTTTAGACTTAGGCTTAAAAACATGGCGTTAGTGGGTGAAATAGCCCCCGAACGGCCCCGTGGGTGGCATCAACACCTCCCATGGGACCAATGTAACTCGTAGGAACTAGCCGCACAGCCCCGGGACTCCCAGATTGAGAATATGATGGTAATTTGCATAATTCTAGACTTACCCTTAAAAATATGGCGTTAGTGTGTGAAAACCCAAAACAGCCCCCGAACAGCCCCGTGGGTGGCACCAACACCTCCCACGGGACCAATGTAACTCGTAGGAACTGACTGCACAGCCCCATGACTCCCGGTTTTAGAATACGACTGTAATTTGAATAATTATACGCTTAGGCTTAAAAACACGACATTAGTAGGTGAAAACCCGAAACAGCCCTGTGGGTGGCACCAACACCTCCCACGGGACCAATGCGACTCGTAGGAACTGGCCGCGCAGTCTTGGGACTCCCGATTTGAGAATACTTCTGTAATTCTTACAATTCTCGACTTAGGCTTAAAAACATGACGTTAGTGGGTTAAAGCCCGAAATAACCCCCAAACGCCCCCGTGGGTGGCACCAATACCTCCAACGGGACCAATGTAACTCGTAGGAACTGACCGCATAACCCTGGGACTCACGGTTTGAGAATACGATGATAATTTTCATATTTTAAGACTAACGCTTAAAAGCATGGCATTAGTGGGTGAAATAGCCCCGAACGGCCCCGTGGGTGGCATCAACACCTCCCATGGGGCCAATGTAACTTGTAGGAACTGGCCCCGCAGCGTCGGGACTCCCGGTTTGAGAATACGACGATAATTTGCATATTTCTTGACTGAGGCAAAATAAGGCCTTAGTGGGGGAAAACCCAAAACAGCCCCTGAATGGCCCCGTCGGTGGAACCAACACCTCCCACGGGACCAATGTAACTCGTACGAACTGGCCGCGCACCTCCGGGACTCCCGATTCGAGAATACGATGGTAATTTATATAATTCTAGACTTAGGCTAAAAAATAGGGCGTTAGTGGGTGAAAACCCAAAAAAAACCCCAAACGGCCCCGTGGGTGGCACCAACACCTCGCATGGGACCAACGTAACTTGTAGGAACTGATCGCGTAGCCGCGGGACTCTCGGTTTGAGATTACAAAGGTAATTTGCATAATTCTTGACTTAGGCTTAAAAATATGGCGTTAGTGGGAGAAAACCCAAAACAACCCCCAAACGGCCCGTGGGTAGCACCAATACCTCCCACGGGACGAATGTGACTCGTAGGAACTGGTCGCGCAGTCTCGGGACTCTCGATCTGAGAATAGGACAATAATTTTTCCAATTCTAGACATATGCTTAAAAACATGACTTTGTTGGGTTAAAACCCGAAACAACCCCCGAACGGCCCCGTGGTTGGCACCAACACCTCCCATGGGACCAATGTAACTCGTAGTAACTGGCCCATAACCCTAGGACTCCCGATTTGAGAATACAACGATAATTTACATATTTTTAGACTTAGGCTTAAAAACATGGCATTAGTGAGTGAAATAGCCCCCGAACGGCCCCGTGGGTGGCATCAACACCTCCCATGGGACCAATGCAACTTGTAGGAACGTTCCGCGCAGCCTCGGGACTCTCGGTTTGAGAATACGATGATAATTTGCATATTTCTAGATTTAAGGAAAACATGGCGTTAGTGGGGGAAAACCCAAAACAGGAACCGAACAGCCCCGTGGGTGGAACCAACACCTCCCACGGGACCAATGTAACTCGTACGAACTAGTCGGGCTGCCCCGGGACTCCTGGTTTGAGAATGCGGTGGTAATTCATATAATTCTAGACTTAGGCAAAAAATAGGGCGTTAGTGGGTGAAAACCCGAAACTGCCCCCAAACGGCCCCGTGGGTGTCACCAACACCTCCCATGGGACCAACATAACTCGTAGGAACTGATCGCGCAGCCGCGTTACTCCTTGTTTGAGAATACGACGGTAATTTGCATAATTCTAGACTTACGCTTAAAAACACAGCGTCAGTGGGCGAAAACCCGAAACAGCCTCTGAACGGCCCCGTGGGTGGCATGAACAGCTCCCAGGAGACCAATGTGACTCGTAGGAACTGGTCGTGCAGCCCCGGGACTCCCGAATTGAGAATACGATGGTAATTTGCATAATTCTAGACTTACGCTTAAAAACATGGCGTTTGTGGTTGAAAACCCGAAACAGCCCCCGAACATCCCCGTGGATGGCAATAACACCTCCCTAGGGACCAACATAACTCGTAGGAATTGACCACACAGCCACAGGACTCCCGATTTTAGAATACGACGTTAATTTGCATAATTCTGGACTTAGGTTTAAAAACACGACATTAGTGGGTGAAAACCCGAAATAGCCCCTGAACGGCCCCGTGGGTGGCATGAACACCTCCCATGTGACCAATGTGACTCGTAGGAACTGGTCACGCGGCCCTGGCTATCGCGAATTGAGAATACGATGGTAATTTGTATAATTCTAGACATAGGCTTAAGAACATGGCGTTAGGGGGTGAAAACCCGAAAAGCCCCCGAAAATCCCCGTGAGTGCCACTAGCACCTCCCACGGGACCAACGTAACTCGTAGGAACTGACCGCATAGTCGCGGGACTCCTGGTTTGAGAATACGACGGTAATTTGAATAATTTTAGACTTAGGCTTAAAAATACGGCGTTAGTGGGTGAAAACCCTAAACAGGCCCCGAACGGCCCCGTGGGTGGCACCAACACCTCCCACGGAACCAATGTAACTCGTATGAACTGGCCGCACAGCCCCGGGACTCCCGGTTTAAGAATACAATTATAATTTGGATAATTCTAGAGTTAGGCTTAAAAACAAGGCCTTAGTGGGTGAAACCCGAAATAGCCCCCAAACGGCCCCGTGGGTGGCACCAACACCTCCCACGGGACCAATGTGACTCGTAGGAACTGGTCGTGCAGTCCTAGGACTCCCAGTTTGAGAATACGATGATAATTTGCATAATTCTGTACTTCGGCTTAAAAACATGGCGTTAGTGTGTGAAAACCCAAAACAGGCCTCGTACGACCCCGTGGGTGGCACCAACACCTCCCGCGGGACCAATGTAACTCAGAAGAATTGGCTGCGTAGCACCGGGACTCCCAGTTTGAGAATACGAAGGTAATTTGCATAATTCTAGACTAAGGCAAAACATGGAGTTAGAGGGGAAAAACCAGAAATAGCCCCTGAACGGCCCCGTGGGTGGCACTAACACCTTCCATAGAACCAATGTAACTCATAGGAACTGGCCGCGCAGCCACGGGACTCCCGATTTGAGAATATGATGATAATTTGCATAATTCTAGACATAGCCTTAAAAACACTGCGTTAGTGTGTGAAAACCCGAATCAGCCCCCGAACGGCCTGGGGATGGCACCAACACCTCCCAGGGGACCAATTTAACTCGTAGGAACTGACTGAACAGCCCCAGGACTCCCGGTTTGAGAATACGACAAAAATTTGCATAATTTTAGACTTAGGCTTAAAAATAGGACATTAGTGGGTGAAAACCCGAAACATCCCCCGTACGGCCCGTGGGTGGCACCAATACCTCCCACGGGACCAATGTGACTCATAGGAACTTGTCGAGCAGCTCCGGGACTCCCGATTTGAGAATATGACGGTAATTTGCATAATTCTGGACTTAGGCTTATAAACACGACATTAGTGGATGAACACCCGAAATAGCCCCCGAACGGCCCCATGGGTGGAACCAACACCTCCCACGGGACCAGCGTAACTCGTACAAACTGGTCGCGCAGCCCCGGGACTTCCCATTTGAGAATATGTTGGTAATTTATATAATTCTAGACTTAGGTTAAAAAATAGGGTGTTAGTGGGTGAAAACCCGAAACAGCCCCCAAACGACCCCGTGGATGACACCAACACCTCCCATGGGACCAACGTAACTAGTAGGAACTGATCGCATAGCCGCGGGACTCCCGTTTTGAGAATACGACGGTAATTTGCATAATTCTAGACTTAGGTTTAAAAACACAGCGTTAGTGGGTGAAAACCCAAAATAGCCCCCGAACGGCCCTGTGGGTGGCACGAACACCTCCCACGAGACCAATGTGACTCGTAGGAAATGGTCGCGCAGCCCCGGGACTCCCGAATTGAGAATACCAATGTGACTCGTAGGAACTGGTCGTTCAGTTCTGGGACTCTCGGTTTGAGAATACGGCGGTAATTTGCATAATTCTGGATTTAGGCTTAAAAACATGGCGTTTATGCGTGAAAACCCAAAATAGCCTCCTTACAGCCCCGTGGGTGGCACCGAAACCTCCCACGGGACCAATGTTACTCGTAGGAACTAGCCATGTAGCCCCGGGACTCTCAGATTGAGAATACGAAGGTAATTTGAATAATTCTAGACTTAGGCAAAACTTGGCGTCAAAGGGGAAAAACCCGAAACAGCCCCCGAACGTCCCCGTGGATGGCACCAACACCTCCCTGGCAACCAACATAACTCGTAGGAATTGACCACACAGCCACAGGACTCCCGGTTTGAGAATACGATAGTAATTTGAATAATTCTAGACTTAGGCTTAAAAACACGGCGTTAGTGGGTGAAAACCTTAAACAGCCTCCGAACGGCCCCGTGGGTGGCACCAACACCTCCCACGGGACCAATGTGACTCGTAGAACAGGCTGCGCAGCCCCGGGAGTCCCGATTTGAGAATACAACGTTAATTTGCATAATTCTGGACTTAAGTTTAAAAACACGACATAAGTGGGTGAAAACCCGAAACAGCCCTTGAACGGCCCCGTGGGTGGCACGAACACCTCCCACGTGACCAATGTGACTCATAGGAACTGGTCGCGCAGCCCTGGCTATCTCGAATTTAGAATACAACGGTAATTTGTATAATTCTAGACATAGGCTTAAGAACATGGTGTTAGGGGGAGAAAACCCGAAAAGCCCCCGAAAAGCCCCGTTGGTGCCACTAACACCTCCCACGGGACCAACGTAACTCGTAGGAACTGACCGCACAGTCGCGGGACTCCTGGTTTGAGCATACGATGGTAATTTGAATAATTTTAGACTTAGGCTTAAAAATACGGCGTTAGTGGGTGAAAACCCTAAACAACTCCCCGAACGGCCCCGTGGGTTCCACCAACACCTCCCACGGAACCAATGTAACTCGTATGAACTGGCCGCAGAGTCCCCGGTCTCCCGGTTTCAGAATACAATTATAATTTGGATAATTCTAGACTTAGGCTTAAAAACAAGGCGTTAGTGGGTGAAACGCAAAATATCCCCCAAACGGCCTCGTGGGTGGCACCAACACCTCCCACGGGACCAATGTGACTCATAGGAACTGGTCGTGCAGTCCTGGGACTCCCAGTTTGAGAATACGATGATAATTTGCTTAATTCTGTACTTAGGATTAAAAACATGGCGTTACTGTGTGAAAACCCAAAACAGCCCTCGTACGGCCCCGTGGGTGGCATCAACACCTCCCACGGGACCAATGTAACTCGGAGGAATTGGCTGCGTAGCACCGGGACTCCCAGTTTGAGAATACGAAGGTAATTTGCATAATTCTAGACTAAGGCAAAACATGGAGTTAGAGGGGAAAAACCAGAAATAGCCCCCGAACGGCCCCGTGGGTGGCACTAACACCTCCCACAGAACCAATGTAACTCTTAGGAACAGGTCGCGCAGCCACGGGACTCCCGATTTGAGAATATGATGATAATTTGCATAATTTTAGACATAGCCTTAAAAACACTGCGTTAGTGTGTGAAAACCCGAATCAGCCCCCGAACGGCCTGTGGATGGCACCAACACCTCCCAGGGGATCAATTTAACTCGTAGGAACTGACTGCACAGCCCCAGGACTCCCGGTTTGAGAATACGACGAAAATTTGCATAATTCTAGACTTAGGCTTAAAAACAGGACGTTAGTGGGTGAAAACCCCAAACATCCCCCGTACGGCCCGTGGGTGGCACCAATACCTCCCGCGGGACCAATGTGACTCATAGGAACTTGTCGAACAACTCCGAGACTCCCGGTTTGAGAATACGATGGTAATTTGCATAATTTTGGACTTAGGCTTATAAACACGACATTAGTGGGTGAACACCCGAAATTGCCCCCGAACGACCCCGTGGGTGGCACCAATACCTCCCACGGGACCAATGTAACTCGTAGGAACTAGCCACGAAACCCTGGGACTCTAATTTGAGAATAGGACGATAATTTGCATATTTCTAGACTCAAGCTTAAAAACATGGCATTAGTGGGTCAAAACCCGAAACAAACACCGAACGACCTCGTTGGTGGCACCAACACCTCCCATGGGACCAACGTAACTCATAGGCACTGGTCGCGCAGCCCCGGGACTCTCGATTTGAGGATACGATGATAATATGCATATTTTTAAACTTAGGCTTCAAAACATGGTGTTAGTGGGTGAAATAGCCCCCGAACGGCCCCGTGGGTGGCGTCAACACCTCCTATGGGACCAATGTAACTCGTAGGAACTTGCCGCACAGCCCGGGGACTCTCGGTTTGAGAATACGATGATAATTCGCATAATTCTAGACTTAGCCTTAAAAATATGCCCTTAGTGGGCGAAAACCCAAAACAGCCCCCGAACAGCCCCGCGGGAGGCACCAACACCTCCCACGGGACCATTGTAACTCGTAGGAACTGACTCCATAGCCCCATGACTCCCGGTTTGAGAATACGATGGTAATTTGAATAATTCTAGACTTAGACTCAAAAACACGGCATTAGTAGGTGGAAACCCGAAACAGACCCCAAACGACCCCGTGCGTGGCACCAACACCTCCCACGGGACCAATGCGACTCGTAGGAACTGGACGCGCAGTCTCAGGACTTCGGAATTGAGAATACCACAGTAATTATTATATTTCTAGACTTAGGCATAAAAAATGATGTTAGTGGGTTAAAACCCGAAACAACCCCGAACGGCCCTGTGGGTGGCACCAACACCTTCCACGAGACCAACGTAACTCGTAGGAACTGTCCGCATAACCCTGGGACTCCCAATTTGAGAATACGATGATAATTTGCATATTTTTAAACTTAGGCTTAAAAACACGGTGTTAGTGGGTGAAATAGCCCCCGAACGGCCCCGTGGGTGGAATCAACACCTCCCATGGGACCAATGTAACTTGTAGGAACTGTCCGCGCAGCCTTGGAACTCCCGATTTGAGAATATGACGATAATTTACATATTTCTAAACTTAGGGAAGACATGGCGTTATTGGGGGAAAACTCGAAACAGCCCCCGAATGGCCCCGTGGGTGGAACCAACACCTCCCATGGGACCAATGTAACTCGTACAAACTGGTCGTGCAGCCCCGGGACTTCCGATTTGAGAATACGTTGGTAATTTATATAATTCTCGACTTAGGTTAAAAAATAGGGCGTTAGTGGGTGAAAACCCGAAACAGCCCCCAAACGACCCCGTGGATGACACCAACACCTCCCATGGGACCAACGTAACTCGTAGGAACTGATCGCACAGCCGCGGGACTCCCGTTTTGAGAATACGACGGTAATTTGCATAATTCTAGACTTAGGCTTAAAAACACAGCGTTAGTGGGTGAAAACCAAAAACAGCCCCCGAACGGCCCTGTGGGTGGCATGAACACCTCCCACGAGACCAATGTGACTCGTAGGAACTGGTTGCGCAACCCCGGGACTCCCAAATTGAGAATACGATGGTAATATGCATAATTCTAGACTTAGTCTTAAAAACATGGCGTTAGTGGGTGAGAACCCGAAATATCCCCCGAACGGCCCCGTGGGTGGCACCAACACCTCCCAGGGGACCAACGTAACTCGTAGGAACTGACCGCACAGCCACAGGACTCCCGGTTTGAGAATACGACGAATATTTGCATAATTTTATACTTAAGCTTAAAAAAGGACGTTAGTGGGTGAAAACCCAAAACAGCCCCCGAACGGCCCCGTGGCTGGAACCAACACCTCCCACGGGACCAATGTGACTCGTAGGAACTGGTCGTTCATTCCTGGGACTCTCGGTTTGAGAATATGGCGGTAATTTGCATAATTATGGATTTAGGCTTAAAAACATGGCGTTTGTGAGTGAAAACCCGAAATAGCCTCCGTACGGCCCCGTGGGTGGCACCGAAACCTCCCACGGGACCATTGTTACTCGTAGGAACTGGCCATGTAGCCCCGGGACACCCAGTTTGAGAATACGAAGGTAATTTGCATAATTCTAGACTTAGGCAAAACTTGGCGTCAGAGGGGAAAAACTCGAAATAGCCCCGAATGGCCTCATGGGTGGCACTAACACGTCCCACGGGACAAACGTAACTCATAGGAACTGGTCGCGCAGCCCCGGGAGTCCCAGTTTGATAATTCCATGGTAATTTGCACAATTCTAAACTTAGACCTAAAAACAGGGCGTTAGTGGGTGAAAACTCGAAACAGCCCCCGAACGGCCCCGTGGGTGGCACCAACACCTCCCACGGGACCAATCTGACTCGTGGGAACTGGTCGTGCAGTCCCAGGACTCCCGGTTTGAGAATACGATGGTAATTTTCATAATTTTGGACTTAGGCTTAAAAAATGGCATTATTGTGTGAAAACCCGAAACATCCCCCGTACGGCCCTGTGGGTGGCACCAACACCTCCCACGAGACCAAAGTAACTCGTAGGAACTAGTCACGTAGCGCCGGGACTCCCAGTTTGAGAATACGAAGGTAAGTTGCATAATTCTAGACTTAGGCAAAACAAGGCGTTAGAGGGGGAAAATCCAAAACAACCCCAGAACGGCCCTGTGTGTGGCACTAACACCTCCCACGGGACCAATGTAACTCGTAGGAACTGGTCGTGCAGCCCCTAGACTCCCGATTTAAGAATACAATGGTAATTTGCATAATTCTAGACTTAGCCTTAAAAACATGGCGTTAGTGGGTGAAATAGCCCCCGAAATAGCCTCCGAAACAGCCCCCGTACGGCCCCATGGGTGGCACGAACTCCTCCCACGGCAACAATGTAACTTGTAGGAACTGGCCGCATAGCCCCGGGACTCCCGGTTTGAGAATACGGAGGTAATTTGCATAATTCTAGACATAGGCAAAATATGGCGTTAGAGGGGAAAACACGAAACAACCCCCGAACGGCCTCGTGGGTGGAACCAACACCACCCACGGGACCAACGTAACTCGTAGGAACTAACCGCGTAACCGCGGGAATCCTGGTTTGAGAATACGATGGTAATTTTCATAATTCTAGACTTAGGCTTAAAAATACGGCGTTTGTGGGTGAAAACTCGAAACAGCCCCCGAACGGCCCCATGGGGGGCACCAACACCTCCCATGGGACCAACGTAACTCGTAGGAACAGACAGCGGAGCCGCGGGACTCCCGATTTGAGAATATGACAGTAATTTGCATAATTCTAGACTTAGGTTTAAAAACAGGGCGTTAGTCGATGAAAACCCAAAACAACCCCCGTACGGCCCCGTGGGTGGCACCAATACCTCCCATAAGACAATGTGACTCGTAGGAACTGGCTGCGCTGCCCCGGGAGTCCTAATTTGAGAATACAACGGTAATTTGCATAATTCTAGATTTAGGCTTAAAACACGGTGTTAGTGTGTGAAAACCCGAAGCATCCGAACGGCCCTATGGGTGGCACAAACACCTCCCACGGGACCAATGTGAATCGTAGGAACTGGCCGCGCAGCCCTAGGACTCCCGGTTTGAGAATACACTGTAATTTTCATAATTTCTAGACTTAGGATTAAAAACATGGCGTTAGCGGGTGAAAACTCGAAACGGCCTTTGAACGGCCCTGTGGGTGGCACCAAGACCTCCCACGGGACCAATGTAACTCATAGGGAATCGTCGCGCAGCCCTGGGACACCCGGTTTTAGAATATGATGATAATTTTCATTTTTTAGACTTACGCTTAAAAACACGGCATTAGTCGTTGAAAACCCGAAATAGCACCCGAACGACCCCGTGGGTGGCACCAACACCACCCACAGGACCAATGTGACTCATAGGAACTGGTCGCGCAGCCTCGGGACGCCCGGTTTGAGAATACAACGGTAATTTGCATAATTCTAGACATAGGCTTAAAAACATGGATTTAGTGTGTGAAGACCCGAAACAGCCTCCGTACGGCCCAATGGGTGGCACGAACTCCTCCCACGGGACCAATGTAACTCGTAGGAACTGGCCGCGTAGCCCCGGGACTCCCAGCTTGAGAATACGATGGTAATTTTCATAATTCTAGAATTAGACTTAAAAACACGGTGTTAGTGTGTGAAAACCCAAAACAGCCCCCGAACGGCCCCGTAGGTGGCACCAACACCTCCCACGGGACCAATGTAACTCGTAGGAATCGGCGGCGCAACCCCGGGACTCCCGATTTGAGAATACATCGATAATTTGCATATTTTCAGACGTAGGCTTAAAAATATGGCCTTAGTGGATGAAAACCCAAAATAACTCCTGAACGGCCCCGTGGGTGGCACAAACACATCCCACGGGACCAATGTAACTCATACGAATTGGTCGCGTAGCCTCGGGACTCCCAATTTGAGAATAAGACGGTAATTTGCATAATTCTAGACTTAGGCTTAAAAGCATATCGTTAGTGGGTGAAACCTGAAACAGCCCTCGAACGGCCCCGTGGGTGGCACCAACACCTCCCACAGGACCAATGTGACTCGTGGGACCTGGCCGCGCTGCCCCGGGAGTCCCGGTTTGAGAATACGACGTTAATTTGCATAATTGTGGACTTAGGCTTAAAAACTAGGCGTTAGTGGGTGAAAACCCAAAACAGCCCCTGAACGTCCCTATGGGTGGAACAAACACCTCCCACGGGACCAATGTGACTCATAGGAACTGGCCGCGCAGCCCCGGGACTCCCGGTTTGAGAATACACGATAATTTTCATAATTCTAAACTTAGGCTTAAAAACATGGCGTTAGTTGGTGAAAACTCAAAACAGCCCCTGAACGGCCCCGTGGGTGGCACCAACACCTCCCACAGGACCAATGTAGCACGTAGGGACTGGCTGCGCAGCCCTGGGACACCCGTTTTTAGAATATGATGATAATTATCATTTTTTAGACTTATGATTAAAAACACGACATTAGTCGGTGAAAACCCGAAATAGCGCCCGAACGGACCCGTGGGTGGCACCAACACCTCCCACAGGACCAATGTGACTCATAGGAACTAGTCGCGCAGCCCCAAGACTCCCGATTTGAGAATATGACGGTAATTTGCATAATTCTGGACTTAGTCTTAAAAGCATGGCGTTAGTGTGTGAAGACCCAAAACAGCCCCCGTACGGCCCCGTGTGTGGCACGAACTCCTCCCACGAGACCAATGTAACTCGTAGGAACTGGCCGCGTAGCCTCGGGACTCCCGGTTTGAGAATACGAAGGTAATTTGCCTAATTCTAGACATAGGCAAAACATGGCATTAGAGGGGAAAACACGAAACAGCCCCCGAACGGCCCCGTGAGTGGCACCAACACCTCCCACGGGACCAACGTAACTCGTAGGAACTGACCGCGTAGCCGCGGGAATCCTGGTTTGAGAAAATGATGGTAATTTTCATAATTCTAGAATTAGGCCTAAAAATACGGCGTTAGTGGGTGAAAACCCGAAACAACCCCTGAACGGCCCAAGGGGTCACTAACACCTCCCATGGGGCCAACATAACTCGTAGGAACAGACAGCGCAGCCGCGGGACTCCCGATTTGAGAATACGACAGTAATTTGCATAATTCTAGACTTAGGTTTAAAAATAGGGCGTTAGCCGATGAAAACACAAAACAACCCCCGAACGGCCCCGTGGGTGGCACCAATACCTCCGACAAGACAATGTGACTCGTAGGAATTGGTCGCGCTGCCCCGGGTGACCCGGTTTGAGAATAAGATGGTAATTTTCATAATTCTGTACTTAGACTTAAAAACACGGCGTTAGTGGGTGAAAACTCAAAACAGCCCCCGAACGGCCCTGTAGGTGGCATAAACACCTCCCACGGGACCAATGTGACTCGTAGGAACTGGCCTCGGGACTCCCGGTTTGAGAATACACGGTAATTTTCATAATTCTAGACTTAGGCTTAAAAGCATGGCGTTAGTGGGTGAAAACTAGAAACAGCCCCAGAACAGCCCCGTGGGTGGCACCAACACCTCCCACGGGACCAATGTAGCTCATAGGGACTGGTCTCATAGCCCTGGGACACCTGGTTTTAGAATATGATGATAATTATCACTTTTTAGACTTACGCTTAAAAACACGGCATTAGTCGGTGAAAACCCGAAATAGCGCCTGAACGGCCCTGTGGGTGACACCAACACCTCCCACAGGACCAATGTGACTCGTAGGAACTGGTCGTGCAGCCCCGGGACTCCCGGTTTGAGAATACGACGGTAATTTGCATAATTCTGGACTTAGGCTTTAAACATGGTGTGTGTGTGTGAAGACCCGAAACAGCCCCTGGACGGCCCCGTGGGTGGCACGAACTCCTCCCATGGGACCAACGTAACTCGTAGGAACTGACCGCGCAGCCGCGGAACTCCCAGTTTGAGAATATGATGATAATTTGCATAATTCTAGATTTAGGCTTCAAAAACACGGCGTTAGTGGGTGAAACCCGAAACAGCCCCCGAACGGCTCCGTGGGTGGCACCAACACCTCCCAAGGGACTAATGTGACTCACAGAATTTGGTCGTGCAACCCCGTGACTACCAGTTTGAAAATACGACGGTAATTTGTATAATTCTAGACTTAAGCTTAAAAACATGGCGTTAGTGGGTGAAAACCCGAAATAACCCCCGAATGGCCTCGTGGGTGGCACCAACCCCTCCCACAGGACCAATGTGACCCCCAGGAACTGGATGCGCAGCCCCGGTACTCCCAGTTTGAGAATACGATGATAATTTGCATATTTCTAGACTTTGGCAAAATGTGACGTTAGTGGGTGAAAACTCGAAACAGCCCCCGAATGACCCCATGGGTGGCACCAACACCTCCCACGGGACCAACGTAACTCGTAGGATCTGACCGCACAGCCGCGAGACTCGATTTTAGAATACGACTATAATTTGCATAATTCTACACTTAGGCTTAAAAATACGACGTTAGTGGGTGAAAACCCGGAACAACCCCGACCGGCCCCGAGGGGGAACCAACACCTCTTAAGGGACCAACGTAACTCGTAAGAACTGGCTGAGCAGCCCCGGGACTCTCGGTTTTACAATACGATGATAATTTGTATAATTCTAGACTTAGGCTTAAAAACTGGGCGTTAGTGGGTGAAAACCCGAAACAGCCCCCAAATGGCCCCGGAGTGGCACCAACACCTCCCACGGGACCAATGTCACACGTAAGAACTCACCGCACAGCCCCGGGAGTCCCGATTTAAGAATACAAGGGTAATTTGCATAATTCTATACTTAGTCTTAAAAACACGGCGTTAGTGGGTGACAACCCAAAACTGCCCCCAAACGGCCCCGTGGGAGGCACCAACACCTCCCATGGGACCAATGTAACTCGTAGGAACTAGTCGCGCATCCCCAAGACTCCCGGTTTGAGAATACAACGGTAATTTGCATAATTCTGGACTTAGGCTGAAAAACACAATACTAGTGGGTGAAAACACGCAATAGCCCCCGAACGGCCCCGTGGGTGGCACCAACACCTCCCACGGGACCAATGTAACACGTAGGGACTGGTCGTACAACTTTGGGACTCCAGGTTTTCATAATTTTCATATTTTTAGACTTAGGCTTAAAAACACGTCATTATTGGGTGAAAACCCGAAATAGCCCCCTAATAGCCATGCGGGTGGTACCAACACCTCCCACAGGACCAATGTGACTTGTAGGAACTGCTCGTGCAGCCCAAGGACTCTCGATTTGAGAATACGACGACAATTTACATATTTCTACACTTACGCTAAAAAACATGGCGTTAGTGGGTGAAAACCTGAAACAGCCCACGAACACCCCGGGGGTGGCACCAACATCGCCCACAGGACCAATGTGACTCGTAGGAACTGGCTACGAAGTCCCGGTACTCTCGATTTGAGAATACAACAATAATTTCCATACTTCTAGACTTAGGCAAAACGTGATGTTAGTTGGTGAAAACTCGAAATAGCCCCCGAACGGCTGCGTGGGTGGCACCAACACCTCCCATAGGACCAATGTGACTCGTAGGAACTGGTCGCGCAACCCTGGGACTCTCGGTTCGAGAATATAGTGATAATTTGCATATTTCTAGACTTGGGCTTAAAAACATGGCGTTAGTGAGTGAAAACCCAAAATAGCCCCCGAACACCCCCGTGGGTGGCACCAACACCTCCCACGGGACCAATGTAACTCATAGGAACTGGTCGCGCAGCCCCAAAACTCCCAGTTTCAGAATATGAGGGTAATTTGCATAATTCTAGACTTCGGCTTAAAAACACGATGTTAGTGGGTGAAAACCCAAAACAGCCCCCAAACGGCCCCGTGGGTGGCACCAACACCTCCCACAGGACAAACATAACTCGTAGGAACTAACAGCGTAGCTGTGGGACTCCCGGTTTTAGAATACGACAGTAATTTGCATAATTTTAGACTTAGGTTTAAAAATAGGGCGTTAGTGGGGGAAAACCCGAAACAACCCCCGAACGGCCCCGTGGGTGGCACCAATACCTCCCACGGGACCAATGTGACTCGTAGGAACTGGGCGTGCAGCCTCGGGACTGCCGGTTTGAGAATACGATGATATTTTGTACAATTCCAGACTTAGGCTTAAAAACACAGCGTTAGTGGGTGAAAACCTGAAACAGCCCCCGATCGGCCTCGTGGGTGGCACCAACACCTCCCAAGAGACCAATGAGACTCGTAGGAACAGGTCGCGCAGCCCTGGGACACCCTGTTTGAGAATACGATGGTAATTTTCATAATTCTAGACTTTGGTTTAAAAACACGACGTTAGTTGGTGAAAACCCGAAACAGCTCCCGAACAGCCCCGTGGCTGGCACCAACACCTCCGACGGGACCAATGTACCTAGTAGGAACTGGTCGCGCAGCCCCGGGACTCTCGGTTTGAGAATAAGATGATAATTTGCATAATTCTGGACTTGGGCTTAAAAACACGGCGTTAGTGGGTGAAAACCCGAAACAACCCCCGTACAGCCCCGTGGGTGGCACCAACACCTTCGAAGAGAGCAATGAGACTCGTAGAAACTGGTTGCGCAACCCTGGGACTCCCATTTTGAGAATACGATGGTAATTTGCATAATTTTAGACTTAGGCTTAAAAACATGGCGTTCGTGGGTGAAAACCAAAAATAACCCCCGAACGGTCCCGTGGGTGGCAGCAACACCTCCATGGGACCAGTGTAACTTGTAGGGATGGGCCGCGCAGCCCCGGGACTCCCGATTTGAGAATACGACATTAATTTTCATATTTTTAGACTTGGGCTTAAAAACGCGACATTAGTGGGTGAAAACCCAAAACATCTCCCGAACGGCCCCGTGGGTGGCACCAACACCTCCCATGGGAAAAATGTGACTCGTAGGAATTGGTCGCGCAGCCCTGGGACTCCCGATTTGAGAATACGATGTTAATTTGTATAATTATGGACTTAGGCTAAAAAACACGGCGTTAGTGGGTAAAAACCCGAAACAGCCCCAGAACCGCTCCGTGGATGGCACCAACACCTCCCACGGGACCACTGTAACTCATAGGAACTGGCCGCGTAACCCCGGGACTCCCGATTTGAGAATACAATGATAATTTGCATACTTTTCAACTAAGGATTAAAAAGACGGCATTAGTGGGTGAAAACCAGAAATAACCCCCGAACGGACCCGTGGTTGGCACCAACACCTCCCACGGGACCAATGTAACTCATAGGAACTGGTCGCGCAGTCCCAAAACTCCCAGTTTGAGAATATGAGGGTAATTTGCATAATTCTAGACTTAGGCTTAAAAACACGGCGTTAGTGGGTGAAAACCCAAAACAGCCCTCGAACGGCCCCGTGGGTGGCACCAACACCTCCCGCGGGACCAATGTTACTCATAGCAACTGGCTTCGCAGGCCCAGGACTCCCGGTTTGAGAATACGATGATAATTTGCATAATTCTAGACTTAGGCTTAAAAATACGGTGTTAGTGGGTGAAAACCAGAAAGAGCTCCTGAACGGCCCCGTGGGTGGTACCAACACCTCCCACGGGACCAATGTAACTCGTAGGAACCGCCCGCGCAACCCCGGGACTCCCAGTTTGAGAATACAATGATAATTTGCATGTTTTTGGACTTAGGCTTAAAAACATGGCGTTAGTGGATGAAAACTCGAAACAACCCCCGAACGGCCCCGTGGGTGGCACCAACACCTCCTACGGGACCAATGTAACTAGTACGAACTCGCCGCACAACCTCGGGACTCTCGGTTTGAGAATACGATTGTAGTTTGCATAATTCTAGACTTAGGCTTAAAAACTGGGCGTTAGTTGGCGAAAACCCGAAACCACCCCCAACTGGCCCCGTGAGTGGCACTAACACCTCCCACGGGACCAATGTCACTTGTAGGAACTGGCCACACACCCCCGGGAGTCCCGGTTTCAGAATACGAGGGTAATTTGCATAATTCTAGACTTAGTCTTAAAAACACTGTGTTAGTGGGTGACAACCCAAAACTGCCCCCGAACGGCCCCGTGGGAGGAACCAACACCTCCCACGGGACTAATGTAACTTGTAGGAACTGGTCGCGCATCCCCGAGATTCTGGTTTGATAATACGACAATAATTTGCATAATTTTGGACTTGGGCTAAAAAACACGTTATGAGTGGGTGAAAACACGCAATAGCCCCCGAACGGCCCCGTGGGTGGCACCAACACCTCCCACGGGACCAATGTAACACGTAGGGACTAGTCGTACAACTTCGGGACTCTCGGTTTTAGAATACGATCATAATTTTCATATTTTTAGACTTAGGCTTAAAAACACGACATTTGTGGGTGAAACCCCGAAATAGCCCCCTAACAGTCACGTGGGTGGCACCAACACCTCCCACAGGACCAATGTGACTCGTAGGAACTGGTCGCGCAGCCCCAGGACTCTCGATTTGAGAATACGACGACAATTTGCATATTTCTACACTTACGCTAAAAACCATGGCGTTAGTGGGTGCAAACTCGAAACAGCCCCCGAACAACCCGTGGGTGGCACCAACATCGCCCACAGGACCAATGTGACTCATAGGAACTGGCAACGAAGTCCCGGTACTCCCGTTTTGGGAATACAACAATAATTTCCATACTTCTAGACTTTGGCAAAACGTGGCGTTAGTGGGTGAAAACTCGAAATAGCCCCCGAACGGCTACGTGAGTGGCACCAACACCTCCCATAGGACCAATGTGACTCATAGGAACTGGTCGCGCAACCCCGAGACTCTTGGTTCGAGAATACAGTGATAATTTGCATATTTCTAGACTTAGGCTTAAAAACATGGCGTTAGTGGGTGAAAACCCGAAATAGCCCCCGAACACCCCCGTGGGTTGCACCAACACCTCCCACGGGACCAATGTAACTCGTAGGAACTGGCCACGCAACCTCGGGAATTAGCATATTTCTAGACTTAGGCGAAACATGGCGTTAGAGGGGGAAAACCCGAAACAGCCCCCGAACGGCCCCGTGGGTGGCACTAACACCTCCCACGGGACAAACGTAACTCGTAGGAACTAAGGGTCCGTTTGATTGGCATAATTTGCCTAGGCAAATGCCAAAAAGTTGGCAAATATGAAAATTTGCCCACATTTTGGCTGTTTGGTTGCATAATTTGCCTAGGCATTATTTGCCAATGTACAACACCTCCTATGCACAATCTGTGGGCAAATTTTGCTTACCTATTTGAGTGGGAAATATTTGCCCACAAATTTCCCAACTTCTTAAACGATTTTAATGTTTTAAAAAATAATTTAAAAACTGTTTTAAATAATTAAAAAACTGTTATGAATATTTAAAAATTGTTTTTTAATGTTTCAAAAACTGTTTTTAATATTATAAAAAAATGTTAAGAAAATGTTTACAATTTTTTTAAAAAACCGTATTAACAAAATATTGTAAAAAAAACTGTTTTTAAAAAACCGTATTAACAAAATATTGTAAAAACTGTTTTTAACATTTTTAAAAACTGTTGTGAATATGTTATAAAAACAGTTTTAAAGTTTTAAAACATAATTTTAAAGACTGCTTTAAATATTTAAAAAATTGTTATAAATATTTAAAAACTGTTTTGTAATGTTTTGAAAACCGCTTTTAATATTATAAAAAATTGTTAAGAGAATGTTTTACAAATTTTTTGAAAAACCGTAATATAAAAATATTGTAAAACAGTTTTTAACATTTTTAAAAACTGTTTTGGATATATTATAAAAACTGTTTTAAAGTTTTAAAAAACATTTTTTAAAACTGTTTTAAAGAGTTTAAAAAAACTGTTGTGAATGTTTAAAAACTGTTTTGTAATGTTTTGAAAACTGCTTTTAATATTATAAAAAATTGTTAAGAGAATGTTTTACAAATTTTTTGAAAAACCGTAATATAAAAATATTGTAAAACAGTTTTTAACATTTTTAAAAACTGTTTTGGATATATTATAAAAACTGTTTTAAAGTTTTAAAAAACATTTTTTAAACCTGTTTTAAAGTTTTAAAAAACATTTTTTAAAACTGTTTTAAAGAGTTTAAAAAAACTGTTGTGAATGTTTAAAAACTGTTTTGTATTGTTTTGAAAACTGCTTTTAATATTATACAAAATTGCTAAGAGAATGTTTTACAATTTTTTTGAAAAACCGTAATATAAAAATATTGTAAAACAGTTTTTAACATTTTTAAAAACTGTTTTGGATATATTATAAAAACTGTTTTAAAGTTTTAAATAACATTTTTTTAAACTGTTTTAAAGAGTTTAAAAAAACTGTTGTGAATGTTTAAAATTTGTTTTGTAATATTTTAAAAACTGTTTTTGATATTATAAAAAATTGTTAAGAGAATGTTTTACAAATTTTTTAACATTTTTGAATATAATATAAAAACTGTAATATAAAAATATTGCAAAAACTATTTTTAACATTTTTTAATATAATATAAAAATTGTTTTTAAATAAATTAATTGGATTGACTTTAATTTCGCTTAATGTTGTTTGATAGCGTCATCTGAATTTGCCTAGGTAAAATTTGCCTAGGCAAATTTTGCCATGCCTATGCTTTTGCCCACTAACAACCAAACGGACCCTAACAGCATAGCTGTGGGACTCCCAGTTTGAGAATACGACAGTAATTTGCATAATTCTAGACTTAGGTTTAAAAATAGGGCGTTAGTGGGTGAAAACCCGAAACAACCCCCGAACGGCCCCATGGGTGGCACCAATACATCCCACGGGACTAATGTGACTCGTAGGAACTGCCCGTGCAGCCTCGGGACTACCGGTTTGAGGATACGACGATAATTTGCATAATTCTAGACTTAGGCTTAAAAACACGACGTTAGTGGGTGAAAACCTGAAATAGCCCCCGGACGGCCCCGTGGGTGGCACCAACACCTCCTAAGAGACCAATGAGACTTGTAGGAACAGGTCGCGCAGCCCTGGGTCTCCCAGTTTGAGAATACGATGGTAATTTGCATAATTATAGACTTTGGTTTAAAAACACAGCGTTAGTTGGTGAAAACCCGAAACAGCTTCCGAACGGCCCGTGGGTGGCACCAACACCTCCCACGGGACCAATGTGCCTCGTAGGAACTGGTCGCGCAGGCCCGGGACTCTCGATTTGAGAAGACGATGATAATTTGCATAATTCTAGACTTAGGCTTAAAAACACGATATTAGTTGGTGAAAATCCAAAACAACCCCCGTACAGCCCCGTGGGTGGCACCAACAACTCCCAAGAGACCAATGAGACTCGTAGGAACTGGTCGCGTAGCCCTGGGACTCCCATTTTGAGAATACGACGGTAATTTGCATAATTCTAGAGTTAGGCTTAAAAACATGGCGTTCGTGGGTGAAAACCCAAAATAACCCCCGAATGGTCCCGTGGGTGGCACCAACACCTCCCATGGGACCAATGTAACTGGTAGGCATGGGCCGCGCAGCCCCGGGACTCCCGATTTGAGAATACGACATTAATTTTCATATTTTTAGACTTAGGCTTAAAAACACGACATTAGTGGGTGAAAACCCGAAACAGCCCCCGAACGGCCCCGTGAGTGGCGCCAACACCTCCCATGGGAACAATGTGACTCGTAGGAATTGGTCGCGCAGCCCCGGGACTCCCGATTTGAGAATACTATGTTAATTTGCATAATTCTGGACTTAGGCTAAAAAACACAGCGTTAGTGGGTGAAAATCCGAAACAGCCCCCGAACCGCTCCGTGGATGGCACCAACACCTCCCACTGGACCACTGTAAATCATAGGAACTGGCCGCGTAACCCTGGGACTCCCGATTTGAGAATACCATGATAATTTTCATACTTTTCGACTTAGGCTTAAAAAGACGGCGTTAGTGGGTGAAAACCAGAAACAACCCCCGAACGGACCCGTGGTTGGCACCAACACCTCCCACGGGACCAATGTAACTCATAGGAACTGGTCGCGCAGCCCCGAAACTCCCAGTTTGAGAATACGAGGGTAATTTGCATAATTCTGGACTTAGGCTTAAAAACACGGCGTTAGTGGGTGAAAACCCAAAACAGCCCTCGAACGGCCCCGTGGGTGGCACCAACACCTCCCGCGGGACCAATGTTACTCATAGCAATTGGCTGCGCAGGCCCAGGACTCCCGGTTTGAGAATACGATGATAATTTGTATAATTCGGGACTTAGGCTTAAAAACACGGCGTTAGTGGGTGAAAACCAGAAACAGCCCCTGAACGGCCCCGTGGGTGGTACCTACACCTCCCACGGGACCAATGTAACTCGTAGGA
The DNA here is from genome assembly GCA_949130495.1 of Sambucus nigra. Lineage (NCBI taxonomy): Eukaryota > Viridiplantae > Streptophyta > Magnoliopsida > Dipsacales > Adoxaceae > Sambucus > Sambucus nigra. Next base: position 92,996,227 of record OX422216.1, on the reverse strand, counting down.
ACTGCCCGCGCAACCCCGGGACTCCCAGTTTGAGAATACAATGATAATTTGCATATTTTTGAACTTAGGCTTAAAAACATGGCGTTAGTGGATGAAAACCTGAAACAACCCCCGAACGGCCCCGTGGGTGGCACCAACACCTCCTACGAGACCAATGTAACTCGTACGAACTCGCCGCACAACCTCGGGACTCTCAGTTTGAGAGTATGATGGTAGTTTGCATAATTCCAGACTTAGGCTTAAAAACTGGGCGTTAGTTGGTGAAAACCCGAAACAACCCCCAAATGGCCCCGTGAGTGGCACCAACACCTCCCACGGGACCAATGTCACTCGTAGGAACTGACCACACACCCCCGGGAGTCCCGGTTTCAGAATACGAGGGTAATTTGCATAATTCTAGACTTAGGCTTAAAAACACGGCGTTAGTGGGTGACAACCCAAACTGCCCCCGAACGGCCCCGTGGGAGGCACCAACACCTCCCACGGGATCAATGTAACACGTAGGGACTGGCCGTACAACTTCGGGACTCCCGATTTTAGAATCCGATCATAATTTTCATATTTTTAGACTTAGGATTAAAAACACGGCATTAGTGGGTGAAAACTCGAAATAGCCCCTAACAGCCACGTGGGTGGCACCAACACCTCCCACAGGACCAATGTGACTCGTAGGAACTGGTCGCGCAGCCCCGGGACTCTCGATTTGAGAATACGACGACAATTTGCATATTTCTACACTTACGCTAAAAAACATGGCGTTAGTGGGTGCAAACTCGAAACAGCCCCCGAACACCCCGTGGGTGGCACCAACATCGCCCACAGGACCAATGTGACTCGTAGGAACTGGCAACGAAGTCCCGGTACTCCCGATTTGGGAATACAACAATAATTTCCATACTTCTAGACTTTGGCAAAACATGACGTTAGTGGGTGAAAACTTGAAATAGCCCCCGAACGGCTACGTGGGTGGCATCAACACCTCCCATAGGACCAATGTGACTCGTAGGAACTGGTCGCGCAACCCCGAGACTCTCGGTTCGAGAATACAGTGATCATTTGCATATTTCTAGACTTAGGCTTAAAAACATGGCGTTAGTGGGTGAAAACCCGAAATAGCCCCCGAACACCCCCGTGGGTGGCACCAACACCTCCCACGGGACCAATGTAACTCGTAGGAACTGGCCGCGCAGCCTCGGGACTCCTGGTTTAAGAAAACGATGATAATTAGCATATTTCTAGACTTAGGCGAAACATGGCGTTAGAGGGGGAAAACCCAAAATAGCCCCCGAACGGCCCCGTGGGTGGCACTAACACCTCCCACGGGACAAACGTAACTCGTAGGAACTAACAGCATAGTTGTGGGACTCCCGGTTTGAGAATACGACTGTAATTTGCATAATTTTAGACTTAGGTTTAAAAATAGGGCGTTAGTGGGTGAAAACCCGAAACAACCCCCGAACGGCTCCGTGGGTGGCACCAATACATCCCACGGGACCAATGTGACTCGTAGGAACTGGCCGTGCAGCCTCGGGACTGCCGGTTTGAGAATACGACGATAATTTGCATAATTCTAGACTTAGGCTTAAAAACACGGTGTTAGTGGGTGAAAACCTGAAATAGCCCCCGGACGGCCCCGTGGGTGGCACCAACACCTCCCAAGAGACCAATGAGACTCGTAGGAACAGGTCGCGCAGCCCTGGGACTTCCAGTTTGAGAATACGATGGTAATTTGCATAATTCTAGACTTTGGTTTAAAAACAAGGCGTTAGTGGGTGAAAACCCGAAACAGCTTCCGAACGGCCCCGTGGGTGGCACCAACACCTACCACGGGACCAATGTGCCTCGTAGGAACTGATCGCGGACTCTCGGTTTGAGAAGACGATGATAATTTGCATAATTCTGGACTTAGGCTTAAAAACACGATGTTAGTGGGTGAAAACAAGAAACAACCCCCGTACAGCCCCGTGGGTGGCACCAACAACTCCCAAGAGACCAATGAGACTCGTAGGAACTGGTCGCGCATTCCGGGACTCCCATTTTGAGAATACGACGGTAATTTGCATAATTCTAGAGTTAGGCTTAAAAACATGGCGTTCGTGGGTGAAAACCCAAAACAACCCCCGAACGGTCCCGTGGGTGGCACCAACACCTCCCATGGGACCAATGCAACTCGTAGGCACGGGCCGCGCAGCCCCGGGACTCCCGATTTGAGAATACGACATTAATTTTCATATTTTTAGACTTAGGCTTAAAAACATGACATTAGTGGGTGAAAACCCGAAACAGCCCCCGAACGGCCCCGTGGGTGGCACCAACACCTCCCATGGGAACAATGTGACTCGTAGGAATTGGTCGCGCAGCCCCGTGACTCCCGATTTGAGAATACTATGTTAATTTGCATAATTATGGACTTAGGCTAAAAAACACAGCGTTAGTGGGTGATAACTCGAAACAGCCCCCGAACCGCTCCGTGGACGGCACCAACACCTCCCACGGGACCACTGTAACTCATAGGAACTGGCCGCGTAACCCTGGGACTCCCGAATTGAGAATACAATAATAATTTGCATGCTTTTCGACTTAGGCTTAAAAAGACGGCGTTAGTGGGTGAAAACCAGAAACAACCCCCGAACGGACTCGGGGTTGGCACCAACACCTCCCACGGGACCAATGTAACTCATAGGAACTGGTCGCGCAGCCCCGAAACTCCTAGTTTGAGAATACGAGGGTAATTTTCATAATTCTAGACTTAGGCTTAAAAACACGGCGTTAGTGGGTGAAAATCCAAAACATCCCTCGAACGGCCCCGTGGGTGGCAGCAACACCTCCCGCGGGACCAATGTTACTCATAGCAATTGGTTGCGCAGGCCCAGGACTCCCGGTTTGAGAATACGATGATAATTTGCATAATTCTGGACTTAGGCTTAAAAACACGGCGTTAGTGGGTGAAAACTAGAAACAGCCCATGAACGGCCCCGTGGGTGGTACCAACACCTCCCACGGGACCAATGTAACTCGTAGGAACCGCTCGCGCAACCCCGGGGCTCCCAGTTTGAGAATACAATGATAATTTGCATATTTTTGGACTTAGGCTTAAAAACATGGCGTTAGTGGATGAAAACCTAAAACAACCCCCGAACGGCACCGTGGGTGGCACCAACACCTCCCACGGGACCAATGTCACTCGTAGGAACTGACCACACACCCCTGGGAGTCCCGGTTTCAGAATACGAGGGTAATTTGCATAATTCTAGACTTAGGCTTAAAAACACGGCGTTAGTGGGTGACAACCCAAAACTGCCCCCGAACGGCCCCGTGGGAGGCACCAACACCTCCCACGGGACCAATGTAACACGTAGGGACTGGCCTTACAACTTCGGGACTCCCGGTTTTAGAATACGATCATAATTTTCATATTTTTAGACTTAGGATTAAAAACACGACATTAGTGGGTGAAAACCCGAAATAGCCCCCTAACAGCACGTGGGTGGCACCAACACCTCCCACAAGACCAATGTGACTCGTAGGAACTGGTCGCGCAGCCCCAGGACTCTCGATTTGAGAATACGATGACAATATTCATATTTCTACACTTACGCTAAAAACATGGCGTTGGTGGGTGCAAACTCGAAACAGCCCCCGAACACCCCGTGGGTGGCACCAACATCGCCCACAGGACCAATGTGACTCGTAGGAACTGACAACGAAGTCCCGGTACTCCCGATTTGGGAATACAATAATAATTTCCATACTGCTAGACTTTGGCAAAACGTGACGTTAGTGGGTGAAAACTCGAAATAGCCCCCGAACGGCTACGTGGGTGGCACCAACACCTCCCATAGGACCAATGTGACACGTAGGAACTGGTCGAGCAACCCCGAGACTCTCGGTTCGAGAATACAGTAATAATTTGCATATTTCTAGACTTAGGCTTAAAAACATGGCGTTAGTGGGTGAAAACCCGAAATAGCCCCCGAACACCCCCGTGGGTGGCACCAACACCTCCCACGGGACCAATGTAACTCATAGGAACTGGTCGCGCAGCCCCAAAACTCCCAGTTTCAGAATACGAGGGTAATTTGCATAATTCTAGACTTCGGCTTAAAAACACGACGTTAGTGGGTGAAATCCCAAAACAGCCCTTGAACGGCCCCGTGGGTGGCACCAACACCTCCCGCGAGACCAATGTTACTCATAGCAACTGGCTGCGCAGGACCCGGACTCCCGGTTTGAGAATACGATGATAATTTGCATAATTCTGGACTTAGGCTTAAAAACACGGTGTTAGTGGCTGAAAACCAAAAACAACCCCTGAACGGCCCCGTGGGTGGTACCAACACCTCCCACGGGACCAATGTAACTCGTAGGAACCGCCCGCGCAACCCCGGGACTCCCAGTTTGAGAATACAATGATAATTTGTAAATTTTTAGACTTAGACCTAAAAACATGGCGTTAGTGAATGAAAACCCAAAACACCTCCTACGGGACCAATGTAACTCGTACGAACTCGCCGCACAACCTCGGGACTCTCAGTTTGAGAATACGATGGTAGTTTGCATAATTCTAGACTTAGGCTTAAAAACTGGGCGTTAGTGGTTGAAAACCCGAAACAGCCCCCAAATGGCCCCGTAAGTGGCACCAACACCTCCCACGGGACCAATGTCACTCGTAGGAACTGGCCACACACCCCCGGGAGTCCCGGTTTCAAAATACGAGGGTAATTTGCATAATTCTAGACTTAGGCTTAAAAACACGGTGTTAGTCTGTGACAACCCAAAACTGCCCCCGAACGGCCCCGTGGGAGGCACCAACACGGGACCAATGTAACTCATAGGAACTGGTCGCGCATCCCCGAGACTCCCGGTTTGAGAATACGAGGGTAATTTGCATAATTTTGGACTTAGGCTGAAAAACATGTTACTAGTGGGTGAAAACACGCAATAGCCCCCGAACGGCCCCGTAGGTGGAACCAACACCTCCCACGGGACCAATGTAACACGTAGGGATTGGCCGTACAACTTCGGGACTCCCAGTTTTAGAATACGATCATAATTTTCATATTTTTAGACTTAGGCTTAAAAACATGACATTAGTGGGTGAAAACCCGAAATAGCCCCCTAACAGCCACGTGGGTGGCACCAACACCTCCCACAGGACCAATGTGACTCGTAGGAACTGGTCGCGCAGCCCCAGGATTCTCGATTTGAGAATACGACGACAATTTGCATATTTCTGCATTTACGCTAAAAAATATGGCGTTAGTGGGTGAAAACCCGAAACAGACACCAAACACCCCGTGGGTGGCACCAACATCGCCCATACGACCAATGTGACTCGTAGGAACTGGCTACGAAGTCCCGGTACTACCGATTTGAGAATACAACAATAATTTACATACTTCTAGACTTAGGCTTAAAAACATGGCGTTAGTGGGTGAAAACCCGAAATATCCCCCAAACACCCCCGTGGGTGGCACCAACACCTCCCACGGGACCAATGTAACTTGTAAGAACTGGCCGTGCAGCCTCAGGACTCCCGGTTTAAAAATACGACGATAATTAGCATATTTCTAGACTTAGGCGAAACATGGCGTTAGAGGGGGAAAACTCGAAACATCCCCCGAACGGCCCCGTGGGTGGCTACAACACCTCCCACAGGACAAACGTAAATCGTAGGAACTAACAGCGTAGCTGTGGGACTCCCGATTTGAGAATACGACAATAATTTGCATAATTATAGACTTAGCTTTAAAAACAGGGCGTTAGTGGGTGAAAACCCGAAACACCCCCCGAACGGCCCCGTGGGTGGCACCAATACCTCCCACGGGATCAATGTGACTCGTAGGAACTGGCCGTGCAGCCTCGGGACTGCCGGATTGAGAATACAATGATAATTTGCATAATTCTAAACTTAAGCTTAAAAACACGGCGTTAGTGAGTGAAAACCCGAAACATCCCCCGAACGGCCCCGTGGGTGGCACCAACACCTCCCAAGAGACCAATGAGACTCGTAGGAACAGGTCGCCCAGCCCTGGGACTCCCAGTTTGAGAATACGACGGTAATTTGCATAATTCTAGACTTAGGTATAAAAACACGGCGTTAGTGGGTGAAAACCCGAAACAGCTCCCGAACGGCCCCGTGGGTGGAACCAACACCTCCCACTGGGCCAATGTGCCTCGTAGGAACTGGTCGCACAGCCCCAGGACTCTCGGTTTGAGAATACGATGATAATTTGCATAATTCTGGACTTAGGCTTAAAAAGACGACGTTAGTGGGTGAAAACTCGAAACAGCCCTCGTACAACCCCGTGGGTGGCACCAACACCTCCCAAGAGACCAATGAGACTTGTATGAACTGGTCGCATAGCCCCGGGACTCCCATTTTGAGAATACGACTGTAATTTGCATAATTCTAGACTTAGGCTTAAAAACATGGCGTTCGTGGGTGAAAACCCAAAACAACCCCCGAACGGTCCCGTGGGTGGCACCAACACCTCCCATGGGACCAATGTAACTCGTAGGGATGGGCCGCGCAGCCCCGAGACTCCCGATTTGAGAATACGACATTAATTTTCATATTTTTAGACTTAGGCTTAAAAACACAACATTTGTGGGTGAAAACTCGAAACAGCCCCCGAACGGCCCCGTGGGTGGCACCAACACCTCCCATGGGACTCCCGATTTGAGAATACGATGTTAATTTGCATAATTCTGGACTTAGGCTTAAAAACACGACGTTAGTGGGTGAAAACCCGAAACAGCCCCCGAACCGCTCCCTGGATGGCACCAACACCTCCCACGGGGCCATTGTAACTCGTAGGAACTGGCCGCGTAACCCCGGGACTCCCCATTTGAGAATACAATGATAATTTGTATATTTTTTTACTTAGACTTAAAAAGATGGCGTTAGTGGATGAAAACCCAAAACAACCCCCGAACGGACCCGTGGTTGGCACCAACACCTCCCACGGGACCAATGTAACTCATAGGAACTAGTCACGTAGCCCCGAAACTCCCAGTTTCAGAATACGAGGGTAATTTGCATAATTCTAGACTTAGGGTTAAAAACACGGCGTTAGTGGGTGAAAACCCGAAACAGCCCTCGAACGGCCCTGTGGGTGGCACCAACACCTCCCGCGGGACCAATGTTACTCATAGGACCTGGCTGCGCAGGCCCAGGACTCCCAATTTGAGAATACGATGATAATTAGCATAATTCTAGACTTAGGCTTAAAAATACGCCGTTAGTGGGTGAAAACCCGAAACAGCCCCTGAACGGCCCCGTGGGTGGTACCAACACCTCCCACGGGACCAATGTAACTCGTAGGAACCGCCCACGCAACCCTGGGACTCCCAGTTTGAGAATGCAATGATAATTTTCATATTTTTAGACTTAGGCTTAAAAACATGGCGTTAGTGGATGAAAACCCGAAACAACCCCCGAACGGCCCCGTGGGTGGCACCAACACCTCCTACGGGACCAATGTAACTCGTACGAACTCGTCGCACAACCTCGGGACTCTCGGTTTGAGAATACGATGGTTGTTTGCATAATTCTGGACTTAGGCTTAAAAATTGGGCGTTAGAGGGTGAAAACCCAAAACAGCCCCCGAACCACCCCGTGAGTGGCACCAACACCTCCCACGGGACCAATGTCACTCGTAGGAACTGGCCGCGTTACCCCGGGAGTCCCGATTTCCGATTAAGAGGATATTTTGCATGATTCTAGACTTAGGCTTAAAAACACGACGTTAGTGGGTGACAACCCAAAACTGCCCCCGAACGGCCCCGTGGGAGGCACCAACACCTCCCACGGGACCAATGTAACTCGTAGGAACTGGTCGCGCAGCCCCGAAACTCCCAGTTTGAGAATACGAGGGTAATTTACATAATTCTGGACTTAGACTTAAAAACACGGCGATAGTGGGTGAAAACCCAAAACAGTCCTCGAACGGCCCCGTGGGTGGCACCAACACCTCCCGCGGGACCAATGTTACTCATAGCAACTGGCTGCGCAGGCCCAGGACTCCCGGTTTGAGAATACGATGATAATTTGCATAATTCTGGACTTAGGCTTAAAAACACGGCGTTAGTGGGTGAAAACCAGAAACCGCCCCTGAACGACCCCGTGGGTGGTACCAACACCTCCCACGGGACCAATGTAACTAGTAGGAACCGCCCGTGCAACCCCGGGACTCCCAGTTTGAGAATACAATGATAATTTACATATTTTTAGACTTAGGCTTAAAAACATGATGTTAGTGAATGAAAACCCGTAACAACCCCCGAACGGCCCCGTGGGTGGCACCAAAACCTCCTACGGGATCAATGTAACTCGTACGAACTCGTCGCACAACCTCGGGACTCTCGGTTTGAGAATACGATGGTAGTTTGCATAATTCTAGACTTAGGCTTAAAAATTGGGCGTTAGTGGATGAAAACCCAAAACTGCCCCTGAACCACCCCGTGAGTGGCACCAACACCTCCCACGGGACCAATGTCACTCGTAGGAACTGGTCGCGTTACCCCGGGAGTCTCGATTTCAGATTGAGAGGATAATTTGCATGATTCTAGACTTAGGCTTAAAAACACGACGTTAGTGGGTGACAACCAAAAACTGCCCCCGAACGGCCCTGTGGGAGGCACCAACACCTCCCACGGGACCAATGTAACTCGTAGGAACTAGTCGCGCAGCCCCAAAACTCCCAGTTTGAGAATACGAGGGTAATTTGCATAATTCTGGACTTCGACTTAAAAACACGACGATAGTGGGTGAAAACCCAAAACAGCCCACGAACGGCCCCATGGGTGGCACCAACACCTCCCGCGGGACCAATGTTACTCATAGCAACTGGCTGCGCAGGCCCAGGACTCTCGGTTTGAGAATATGACGATAATTTGCATAATTCTGTACTTAGGCTTAAAAACACGGCGTTAGTGGGTGAAAACCAGAAACAGCCCCTGAACGACCCCGTGGGTGGTACCAACACCTCCCACAGGACCAATGTAACTCGTAGGAACCGCCCGTGCAACCCCGAGACTCCCAGTTTGAGAATATAATGATAATTTGCATATTTTTAGACTTAGGCTTAAAAACATGATGTTAGTGAATGAAAACCCGAAACAACCCCCGAACGGCCCCGTGGGTGGCACCAACACTTCCTACGGGATCAATGTAACTCGTACGAACTCGTCGCACAACCTCGGGACTCTCGGTTTGATAATACGATGGTAGTTTGCATAATTCTAGACTTAGGCTTAAAAACTGGGCGTTAGTTGGCGGAAACCCGAAACAGCCCCCAAATGGCCCCGTGAGTGGCACCAACACCTCCCACGGGACCAATGTCACTCGTAGGAACTTACCGCACACCCCCAGGAGTCCCGATTTCAGAATACAAGGGTAATTTGCATAATTCTAGACTTAGGCTTAAAAACAGGGCGTTAGTTGGTGACAACCCAAAACTGCCCCCGAACGCCCCCGTGGGAGGCACCAATACCTCCCACGGGAACCATGTAACTCGTAGGAACTGGTCGCGCATCCCCGAGACTCTTGGTTTGAGAATATGATTATAATTTGCATAATTCTGGACTTAGGCTGAAAAACACGTTACTAGTGGGTGAAAACACGCAATAGCCCCCGAACGGCCCCGTGGGTGGCACCAACACCTCCCACGGGACCAATGTAACACGTAGGGACTGGTCGTACAACTTCGGGACTCTCGGTTTTAGAATACGATCATAATTGTCATATTTTTAGACTTAGGCTTAAAAACACGACATTAGTGGGTGAAAACCCAAAATAGCCCCCTAACAGCCACGTGGGTGGCACCAACACCTCCCACAGGACCAATGTGACTCGTATGAACTAGTCGCGCAGCCCCAGGACTCTCGATTTGAGAATACGACGATAATTTGCATATTTCTACACTTACGCTAAAAAACATGGCTTTAGTGGGTGAAAGCCCGAAACAGCCACCCGAACACCCCGTGGGTGGCACCAACATCGCCCACAGGACCAATGTGACTCGTAGGAACTGGCTACGAAATCCTGGTACTCCCGATTTGAGAATACAACAATAATTTCCATACTTCTAGACTTAGGCAAAATGTGACGTTAGTGGGTGAAAACCCGAAATAGACTCCGAACGGCTACGTGGATGGCACCAACACCTCCCACAGGACCAATGTGACTCGTAGGAACTGGTCGCGCAACCCCGGGACACTCGGTTTGAGAATACAGTGATAATTTGCATAATTCTAGACTTAGGCTTAAAAACATGGCGCTAGTGGGTGAAAACCCGAAATAACCCCCGAAAACCCCCGTGGGTGGCACCAACTCCTCCCACGGGACCAATGTAACTCGTACGAACTGGTCGCGCAGCCTCGGGACTCCCGGTTTAAGAATACGACGATAATTATCATATTTCTAGCCTTGGGCGAAACATGACGTTAGAGGGGGAAAAACCGAAATAGCCCCCGAACGTCCCCATGGGTGGAACCAACACTTCCCACGGGACAAACGTAACTCGTAGGAACTAACAGCGTAGCGGTGGGACTCCCGATTTGAGAATACGATGATAATTTGCATAATTCTAGACTTAGGCTTAAAAACACAGCGTTAGTGGGTGAAAACCCGAAACAGCCCCCGATCGGCCCCGTGGGTGGCACCAACACCTCCCAAGAGACCAATGAGACTCGTAGGAACAGGTCGCGCAGCCCTGGGACTCCCAGTTTGAGAATACGACGGTAATTTGCATAATTCTAGACTTTGGTTTTAAAAACACGACGTTAGTGGATGAAAACTCGAAACAGCTCCCGAACAGCCCCATGGGTGGCACCAACACCTCCCACGGGACCAATATGCCTCGTAGGAACTGGTCGTGCAGCCCGGGACTCTCGGTTTGAGAATACGCTAATAATTTGCATAATTCTGGACTTAGGCTTAAAAACACGGCGTTAGTGGATTAAAACCCGAAATAGCCCCCGTACAGCCCCGTGGGTGGCACCAACACCTCCCAAGAGACCAATGAGACTCGTAGGAACTGGTCGCGCAGCCCCGGGACTCCCATTTTGAGAATACGAAGCTAATTTGCATAATTCTAGACTTAGGCTTAAAAACATGGCGTTCGTGGGTGAAAACCCAAAACAACCCCCGAACGGTCCCGTGGGTGGCACCAACGCCTCCCATAGGACCAATGTAACTCGTAGGGACGGGCTGCGCAGCCCCGAGACTCCCGATTTGAGAATACGACATTAATTTTCATATTTTTGACTTAGGCTTAAAAACACAACATTTGTGGGTGAAAACTCGAAACAGCCCCCGAACGGCCCCGTGGGTGGCACCAACAGCTCCCATGGTAACAATGTTACTCGTAGGAATTGGTCGCACAGCCCCGGGACTCTCGATTTGAGAATATGATGTTAATTTGCATAATTTTGTACTTAGGCTTAAAAACACGGTGTTAGTGGGTGAAAACCCAAAACAGCCCCCGAATCGCTCCGTGGATGGCACCAACACCTCCCACGGGACCACTATAACTCGTAGGAACTGGTCGCGTAACCCCGGGACTCCCGATTTGAGAATACAACTAAGGATTAAAAATATGGCGTTAGTGGGTGAAAACCCGAAACAACGCCCGAACGGACCCGTGGTTGGCACCAACACCTCCCACGGGACCAATGTATCTCATGCGAACTGGTCGCGCAGCCCTGAAACTCCCAGTTTGAGAATACGAGGGTAATTTGCATAATTCTAGACTTAGGCTTAAAAACACAGTGTTAGTGGGTGAAAACCCGAAACAGCCCTCGAACGGCCCCGTGGGTGGCACCAACACCTCCCGCGGGACCAATGTTACTCATAGGAATTGGCTGCGCAGGCCCAAGACTCCCGGTTTGAGAATACGACAATAATTTGCATAATTCTGGACTTAGGCTTAAAAATATGGCGTTAGTGGGTGAAAACCCGAAACAGCCCCTGAACGGCCCCGTGGGTGGTACCAACACCTCCCACGGGACCAATGTAACTCGTAGGAACCGCCCGCGCAACCCCGGGACTCCCAGTTTGAGAGTACAATGATAATTTGCATATGTTTAGACTTAGGCTTAAAAAACATAGCGTTAGTGGATGAAAACCCGAAACAATCCCCGAACGGCCCCGTGGGTGGCACCAACACCTCCTACAGGACCAATGTAACTCGTACGTACTCGCCGCACAACCTCGGGACTCTCGGTTTGAGAATACGATGGTAGTTTGCATATTTATAGACTTAGGCTTAAAATCTGGGCGTTACTGGGTGAAAACCCGAAACAGCCCCCAAATGGCCCCGTGAGTGGCACCAACACCTCCCACGGGACAACTGTAACTCGTAGGAACTAGCCGCGTAACCCCGGGACTCCCGATTTGAGAATACAATGATAATTTGCATACTTTTCAACTAAGGATTAAAAAGACGGCGTTAGTGGGTGAAAACCCGAAACAACCCCCGAACGGACCCGTGATTGGCACCAACACCTCCCACGGGACCAATGTAACTCATAGGAACTGGTCGCGCAGCCCCGAAACTCCCAGTTTGAGAATACGAGGGTAATTTGCATAATTTTAGACTTAGGCTTAAAAATACGGCGATAGTGGGTGAAAACCCAAAACAGCCCTCGAACGGCCCCGTGGGTGGCACCAACACCTCCCGCGGGACCAATGTTACTCATAGCAACTGGCTGCGCATGCCCAGGACTCCCGATTTGAAAATACGACGATAATTTACATAATTCTGGACTTAGGCTTAAAAACACGGCGTTAGTGGGTGAAAACTAGAAACAGCCCCTGAACGGCCCCGTGGGTGGTATCAACACCTCCCACGGGACCAATGTAACTCGTAGGAACCGCCCGCACAACCCCGGGACTCCCAGTTTGAGAATACAATGATAATTTGCATATTTTTAGACTTAGGCTTAAAAACATAGCGTAAGTGGATGAAAACCCGAAACAATCCCCGAACGGCCCCGTGGGTGGCACCAACACCTCCTACGGGACCAATGTAACTCGTACGAACTCGTCGCACAACCTCGTGACTCTCGGTTTGAGAATACGATGGTAGTTTTCATAATTATAGACTTAGGCTTAAAAACTGGGCGTTAATGGGTGAAAACTCGAAACATCCCATAAATGGCCCCGAGAGTGGCACCAACACCTCCCACGGGACCACTGTAACTCGTAGGAACTAGCCGCGTAACCCAGGGACTCCCGATTTGAGAATACAATGATAATTTGCATACTTTTCAACTAAGGATTAAAAAGACGGCATTAGTGGGTGAAAACCCGAAACAACCCCCGAACGGACCCGTGGTTGGCACCAACACCTCCCACGGGACTAATGTAACTCATAGGAACTGGTCACGCAGCCCCGAAACTCCCAGTTTGAGAATACGAGGGTAATTTTCGTAATTTTAGACTTAGGCTTAAAAACACGACGATAGTGGGTGAAAACCCAAAACAGCCCTCGAACAGCCCCGTGGGTGGCACCAACACCTCCCGCGAGACCAATGTTACTCATAGCAACTGGATGCGCAGGCCCAGGACTCCCGGTTTGAGAATACGACGATAATTTACATAATTCTGGACTTAGTCTTAAAAATACGGCGTTAGTGGGTGAAAACTAGAAACATCCCCTGAACGGCCCCGTGGGTGGTACCAACACCTCCCACGGGACCAATGTAACTCGTAGGAACCGCCCGCGCAACCCCGGGACTCCCAGTTTGAGAATACAATGATAATTTGCGTATTTTTAGACTTAGGCTTAAAAACATAGCGTTAGTGGATGAAAACCCGAAACAACCCCCGAACGGCCCCGTGGGTGGCACCAACACCTCCTACGGGACCAATGTAACTCGTACGAACTCGCCGCACAACCTCGGGACTCTCGGTTTGAGAATACGATGGTAGTTTGCATAATTCTATACTTAGGCTTAAAAACTGGGCGTTAGTTGGTGAAAACCCGAAACAGCACCCAAATGGCCCCGTGAGTGGCACCAACCCTCCCACGGGACCAATGTCACTCGTAGGAACTGACCGCACACCCCCGGGAGTCTCGGTTTCAGAATATGAGGGTAATTTGCATAATTCTAGACTTAGGCTTAAAAATACGGCATGAGTGATAACCCAAAACTGCTCCCAAACGGACCCATGGGAGGCACCAACACCTACCACGGGACCAATGTAACTCGTAGAAACTGGTCGCGCATCCCTGAGACTACCGGTTTGAGAATACGATGGTAATTTGCATAATTCTGGACTTAGGCTAAAAAACACATTACTAGTGGGTGAAAACACGTAATAGCCCCCGAACGGTCCCGTGGGTGGCACCAACACCTCCCACGGGACCAATGTAACACGTAGGGACTGGCCGTTCAATTTCGGGACTCCCAGTTTTAGAATACGATCATAATTTTCATATTTTTAGACATAGGCTTAAAAACACGACATTAGTGGTTGAAAACCCGAAATAACCCCCTAACAGCCACGTGGGAGGCACCAACACCTCCCACAGGACCAATGTGACTCGTAGGAACTGGTCGCGCAGCCCCAGGACTCTCGATTTGAGAATACGATGACAATTTGCATATTTCTACACTTACGCTAAAAAACATGGCGTTAGTGTGTGAAAACCCGAAACAGCCCCTGAACACCCCGTGGGTGGCACCAACATCGCCCACAGGACCAATGTGACTCGTAGGAACTGGCTACGAAGTCCCGATACTCCCGATTTGAGAATACAACAATAATTTTCATACTTCTAGACTTATGAAAAACGTGACGTTAGTGGGTGAAAACTCGAAATAGCCCTCGAACGGCTACGTGGGTAGCACCAACACCTCCCACAGGACCAATGTGACTCGTAGGAACTGGTTGCGCAACCCCGAGACTCTCGGTTCGAGAATACAGTGATAATTTACATATTTCTAGACTTAGGCTTAAAAACATGGTGTTAGTGGGTGAAAACCCGAAATAGCCCCCGAACACCCCCGTGGGTGGCACCAACACCTCCCACGGAACCAATGTAACTCGCAGGATTTCGCCGCGCAGCCTCGGGACTCCCGGTTTAAGAATACGATGATAATTAACATATTTCTAGACTTAGGCGAAACATGGCGTTAGAGGGGGAAAACACGAAACATCCCCCGAACGGCCCCGTGGGTGGCACTAACACCTCCCACGGGACAAACGTAACTCGTAGGAACTAATAGCGTAGCTGTGGGACTCCCGGTTTGAGAATACGATAGTAATTTGCATAATTCTAGACTCAGGTTTAAAAATAGGGCTTTAGTGGGTGAAAACCCGAAACAACCCCCGAACGGCCCCGTGGGTGGCACCAATACCTCCCACAGGACCAATGTGACTCGTAGGAACTGGCCGTTCAAACCCGAAACTCCCAGTTTGAGAATACGAGGGTAATTTGCATAATTCTAGACTTAGGCTTAAAAGCACGGCGTTAGTTGGTGAAAACCCAAAATAGCCCTTGAACGGCCCCGTGGGTGGCACCAGCACCTCCCGCGGGACCAATGTTACTCATAGGAACTGGCTGTGCAGGCCCAGGACTTCCGGTTTGAGAATACAACGATAATTTGCATAATTCTGGACTTTGGATTAAAAATACGGCGTTAGTGTGTGAAAACCCGAAACAGCCTCTGAACGGCCCCGTGGGTTGTACCAACACCTCCCACGGGACTAGTGTAACTCGTAGTAACCCCCCGCGCAACCTCGGGACTCCCAGTTTGACAATACAATGATAATTTGCATATTTTTAGACTGAGTCTGAAAAACATGCCATTAGTGGATGAAAATCCGAAACAACCCCCGAACGGCCCCGTGGGTGGCACCAACACCTCCTACGGGACCAATGTAACTCCTACGAACTCACCACACAACCTCGGGACTCTCGGTTTGAGAATACATTGGTAGTTTACATAACTCTACACTTAGGCTTAAAAACTGGGCGTTGGTGGGTGAAAACCCGAAACAGCCCCCGAACCGCCCCGTGAGTGGCACCAACACCTCCCACGGGACGAATGTCACTCGTAGGAACTGACCGCATAACCCCGGGAGTCCCGGTTTCGGAATACGAGGGTAATTTGCATAATTCTAGACTTAGGCTTAAAAACACGGCGGTAGTGGATGACAACCCAAAACTGCCCCCCGAACGGCCCCGTGGGTGACACCAACACCTCCCGCGGGACCAATGTTACTCATATCAACTGGCTGCGCAGGCCGAGGACTCCCAATTTGAGAATACGACGATAATTTGCATAATTCTGGACTTAGGCTTAAAAACACGGCATTAGTGGGTGAAAACCCGAAATAGCCCCCTAACACCCCGTGGGTGGCACCAACATCGCCCACAGGACCAATGTGGCTCGTAGGAACTGGCTACGAAGTCCAGGTACTCCCGATTTGAGAATACAACAATAATTTCCATACTTCTAGACTTAGGCAAAACGTGACGTTAGTAGGTAAAAACTCGAAATAGCCCCCTACGGCTACATGGGTGGCACCAACACCTCCCACAGGACCAATGTGACTCATAGAAACTGGTCGCGCAACCCCGGGACTCTCGGTTCGAGAATACAGTGATAATTTGCATATTTCTAGACTTAGGCTTAAAAATGTGGCGTTAGTGGGTGAAAACCCAAAATAGCCCACGAACACCCTCGTGGGTGGCACCAACACCTCCCACGGGACCAATGTAACTCATAGGAACTGGCCGCGCAGCCTCGGGACTCCCAGTTTAAGAATACGACAATAATTAGCATATTTTTAGACTTAAGCGAAATATGGCGTTAGAGGGGGAAAACCCAAAACAACCCCCGAACGGCCCCGTGGGTGGCACCAACACCTCCCACGGGGCAAACCTAACTCGTAGGAACTAACAGCGTAGCTGTGGGACTCCCGGTTTGAGAAAACGACAGTAATTTGCATAATTCTAGACTTAGGTTTAAAAATAGGGCATTAGTGGGTGAAAACTCCAAACAACCCCCGAATGGCCCCGTGGTTGTCACCAATACCTCCTGCGGGACCAATGTGACTCGTAGGAACTGGCAGTGCAGCCTCGGGACTTCCGGTTTGAGAATACAATGATAATTTGCATAATTCTAGACTTAGGCTTAAAAACACGGCGTTAGTGGGTGAAAACCCGAAACAGCCCCGGACGTCCCCGTGGGTGGCACCTGAAAAACATTACTAAAGCCGTTTATTAAAAATTAACTATTTAAGTAACTCCGATCTGTTTTTTTAAGAAACTCTTTTCGTAAAAACCAAACTATTTGAACACAAGATGTGTTTAATAAATCAGTATGTACGAGATCTATTCAAGAATTGAATAACAGGTTTATAACGTAGTTTAAAAATCTTAAACTCAGCACAACCAAGAATGAGATGAGGAGATGTATAAAGATTATGTTCACGATATTTTTTACGTGGTAAAACCTCACCAATTGAGGAAACATCCACGACTCCCTCTACGGAGTAAAATGAAAAATCCACTAAAACAAATATATGAGTTACAAACTATATAACTAACATGCAAACAACTCAGTCCTATATAAGTTTAGGAATGTACCCTCTGGTGTCCTTAAACTCCTCTGCAGTTCTGATTGTAGATGTAGTTCTCCCAGTTTGTTAACTTCTGATTTGTTCCAGCACTTTACGTCAACTCTTTATTCACAAGATCTTGTTACCAACACTTTTCGTGTTGTAGGGTGAAAGTGTTTGTGGAAGTGCTTTCTAACACATGCCTTCACGCACACACACTTATTAAGTACAAACAGTCCTAACAAATTACAATAACATTATATGCTGTGATCTTTTCTTTTTCTTTCTTCTTACAAAACTTTTCACCTTATTTGACCTTTAAATCATTCCCAAAATCCACGGATACCTTGCTAGGAAGACAGACAAGGTCTTAATCAATCTCTGAATTTAGAAAAACTTTTTGAGATCGAAAACCTCCAAGTGAGATTCCAAACTAGGTCAAAGGTTTAGTTTTACAAGAACTAGAAACAGAAAACATTTATTGTTGATTTCAAAGTAAGCAAACGTTTTAGAGAAAATAATCAACAATATATTTCTCAGGATGAGAAATAAAGACTGAACCTAAGTGTAATGTAACATGAATAACTCAGATCTGAAATTTCTATTAAATCAGAAAGCAGATCTGAATAAACGTTTAAGTTGAAAACAAGATCTAGTGAACACGAGGTTACAGCAACAAAAACAAACTCAAATCAAACTCTCAAGAACACTCAGAGAAGTGTTTTGGATATGGAGGTATGAAGGTGTTTGAGTTTAGTTGGAAGAGGTTTAGACGAACAGGTTAGGATTTCTAACTCTCTCTCTTCTCTCTGTGTTTTCTCTCTTCTCTCTTTTCTCTCTCAATTTCTCAGAAGAAATGAAAATGGAAAAAGTCTTCGAAGTCTGGGAATAGGGTCCATTTTATAGGGTGAGGAGAAGGTTCGAGAGCCTGGCTCAGAACCAAGGGCCTGGATTAAGTCAAGCCAAATTGACTTAGATCGTAGGTTTCTAATAAGGCGGTGATTAAACGAATCCTGATTGGTCCAAAGTGTTGTACTTGGATTCACCAAGATAACATGCAGATCGTTGATAGGTAATGATCCAAGGGCTAGGAACAAACGTTATTTTAACTTAGTAAAGAAACACAACTTTAGCTAATCAGACGAGGACAGGTGTTGGTCAATAAAAGGATAACAAACGTGCGTCTAAAGTTAATTAAAACCACACCCTCAAGTTTACTCCGCTTTCGGATTCTACCCAAGGTAACATTAAGCCAATATAATCAACAAATGATATTTACAAATTGACCACAAAACTTTTTAAAACAAGTTTTAATTAAGAAAACCTTATTTTTAAAATGTTTAAAAAATCCCAAAAAATTATTAAAATACCAATTTAGGGATTTAAACACACTCATCATATGTACACAAATTATAATGCAATATGATATGCAATAAATGAATTCTATTGTGTGTGAGTGTTGACAATAGGTTCTTTATCACTACAAGATAGAGAGATGAAGTAGCAAACCAACTTCTGAGGTTCTTTGGATTCTAGGGAGGAACAATTTTGTCACAATTTCCAAACTAGATGAGCACTTGTACAATATAGACTCAAGTGAGTCAAAAGTATAAGGGCTTCAATCTCCCCCTTTGGAAATATGAGACAAAATCTCCTTTGAGTCATCTTGGACTCGTAGGGCAACAAGAAAATAAGAAAAACTTATTCCTATCAAAATTCTATCTACCCAATTCCTAGAAATAAAAAAGTACATAACTCAACTAAGTACATATGAATACCCTATTACAACTGTTGAGAGTAACTGTACAATAAGAACCTGCAATAAATCACTAAGATCAAGCTGTTTAGCATATGTAGATTTGAATAGACTCAAATTTCTCCCCCATTTTGTCTCAAATGGACAAAGGGATAAACTTGGATAAACAGCAAACGGATTAGTCAGCATAAACCATACCAATAGATTTTCATAATGAAATGAATCTATTATAATCTAGAGGTTTGGTAAATGTATCTGCGAGTTGTAGATCAGTAGGAAGATAATTGATTTCTAATTCCTTAGATTCAACCAATTCGCGTATAAAATGATGTCTTATTTTAATATGCTTTGTTCGCGAGTGTTGAACAGGGTTTTTAGAAATATTAATCTTGCTTTGATTATCACAATAGAGATGCAATTGGTTTTCTTGAATACCATAATCACTTGGCATTTGTTTTAGCCACATTAATTGAGCACAACAGCTGCCAGCGTCTATGTATTCAGATTCAGATGTTGAGAGTGAAGTGCAGTTTTATTTTTTACTACTCCATCCTACCAAGTTATTACCTATATAATAACATGCTCCTGATGTGCTTTTACTATCATCAGTACACCCAGCCCAATCAGCATCAGTGTACCCAGTTATAGTGCTTGGTGTGTCATTAGTGTACCAAAGTCCTATATTTAGAGTGCCTTTTACATATTTAATGATACGTTTAACAGCATTCAAGTGGATCTCTTTAGGGTTACTTTGATATCGAGCACATACACACACAACATACATAATATCCGGACGCGAGGCAGTAAGATATAGTAAGGTGCCTATCATACTACGATACTGAGTAGGATCTACAGATTTTCCATTTTCATCTTTGAAAAGTTTTAGCGTAGTACTCATGGGCGTTTTAGCATCTTTAGCACTCTCAAGGCCAAATTTCTTTACTATCTCTAAAGCGTACTTAGATTGCGATACAAATAATCCATTTGAATTTTGTTTGACTTGAAGGCCTAAGAAGAATGTAGCTCCCCCATAAGGGACATTTAAAATTCCTTATGCATAGCTTCAGAGAAGGATTTGACTTCTGAGGGAGAAGTTGATCCAAATATAATATCGTCCAAATAGACTTGAGCAATGGTGATGTGTTTGTCAAAATGTTTGACAAAAAGGGTTTGGTCATTTTCGCCTCTTTTAAAACCTTTATCTAAAAGAAAACTGGAAAGACACTCATACCAAGCTCTAGGAGCTTGTTTAAGGCCATACAAAGCCTTTTTCAGACGAAATACATGATTTGGATGTTTAGGGTCAATGAATCCTTTAGGTTATTCTACATAGGTTTCTTCAGCCAATATTCCATTAAGGAACGCAGATTTGACATCCATTTGGTATAGTGTAAAGTGCATGTGGCAAGCTATAGCAAAAAGCAGACGAACAGATTCTAAATGAGTAACAGGAGCAAAGGTCTCGTTAAAATCTATTCCTTCTATTTGAGAGTATCCTTGAGCAACTAATAGAGCTTTATTTCTAATTATTATCCCATTTTCATCAGTCTTATTTTTAAAAATCCAACGTGTGCCAACAACCTATTTGTGATCAGGACGTGGAACAAGATACCAAACATCATGAATGACAAATTGTAAAAGTTCTTCTTGCATAGGAGAAATCCAATGAGAGTCATTCAATGCCTTATTTACATTCTTTGGTTCCACAAGGGAAACAAAACATGCATAATGTGCATAGTTTCTGAGTTGGGATCTTGTACGCACTAGCTCACTAGGGTTACCAACTACGTTATTTATGGGATGATCTTTAGAAACCCAGTTAGGTACCTCAGGTGTCTCAATAGGTAATGAATTATCCATTGTAGAGGAGTCATTTTCTAAAATATTTGAAGACTCTTCCTCAATAGTAAATTCACCAGTCTTGCTTTCTACAGTAGTGTCACTAACAATTACATTTATGAATTCCATCAAAGTTTTAGTGCGAAGATTATACACTCGATAAGCTCTACTATTAGGCGAATATCCTAAAAATATGGATTTATCTCCCCGGCTCTCAAATTTGGATAAGTGTTCCCTATTTTTGCATACATAACAAGTACTACCAAAGGTTCTAAGATATTTGAGATTAGGCTTTTTATTGTACCAAAGTTCATCGGGGGTTTGTTTGGAATTCTTTCTAAGATAGACCCTATTTATAATATGACAAGCAGTACGAATGGACTCTACCCAAAATTATTTAGGTAAATTCTTGGCATGTAACATAACACGTGCCATCTCCTGAAGGGTACGATTCTTTCTCTCTGCAATACCATTCTGTTGAGGGGTCTTAGGAGCACTGAACTCGTGTTTATAACCATTATAGTCACAGTATTCTATAATACCAGTGTCTTTGAATTCACCACCTCTATCACTACGAATTCTATTCACTTGAGTATCCTTCTCATTTTCAATCCTAAGAAGAATTTTTAGGAAAGTTTGAAATGTTTCAGACTTTTGTTTTAAGAAGGCTACCCATGTAAATCTAGTGAAGTCATCAACCATAACTAGGATGTAACTGTGTCCACAAAGACTAACAGTTTGGGAGGGACCCATTAGGTCCATATGGATGAGTTCTAAGGGATTAGAGGTAAGAATATCTTTGACTTTCTTATGAGGTGCCTTAATAATTTTACCTTCTTGACAGGAACCACATATAAGATTGGGTATAAGTTTGATTTTATGAACTCCTCTAACTATGTCCTGAGATGTCAGTCTACTAAGGTTATCATAATTTATATGACCCATTCTGTTATGCCATATCTCATTGTCATCCATTCTGGCAACATTACAAATTTCAGAATTATTCATGACAGTGTAGCAATTATTAGGAGTTCTGAATCCAGTAATTATGCATTCACCTGTTTCATTTAAAATTTTGCAATTTTTCTTTGAAAATGTAACAGTATGATCTGAGCCACAAAATTGCGATATGCTAAGTAAATTTGTCTTAAGATCTTTGACTAGAAGAACATCTTGTAGAATAGGAAGCCCATCTTCTTGGAGAGTTCCTTTGCCTATGATTTGAGATGAAACTCCATCACCAAAAATTACTTTACCACCAGCAAAGCTGGTTTTGTTTAAAAGTTTAGTTTCATCACCAGTCATATGCTTAGAACATCCAGAGTCTAAATACCAACCAGATGATGTGTGTCCAGCTTTTAAAGCAGTAACAACAACATTACACTTCATCTGAGGTAATAGATCATCTTTCTAACCCAAATTGCCTTAGTTTTCATCTTGCGCTTATTAGCTCTTAATTGATAAAATTTGCGAGCTTTGGATTTTCGTTGAAAAATATTTTGTTCATGATTTTGAAATTTGTGAAAGACTTGGGCATTTGGTTTAGGAAAGTGCTTAGGATTCCTTCTAGTAAATGTTCTTTTAGGCTTGATCTTTCTCTTTCTATAATTAGAGTTTCTATCTGGCGATCTAGGAAGTATATAATTGTTGCGGCTCCTCCTTGAATAGTTAAAGTTTTGATAGATATAAGGATTATAGGTAGGTTTTACGAGTCTCCTAGCATAACAATCATCAAAAGAGTGACCATAAATGTCGCAGTAGGAGCAATAAAGATTGCTCAGAATTGGAGTCTCCTTAGGAAAGTCTCTAAACAAAGGTTTTGAAGAGTTTAGAGGCTGAACTTTATTCCTAGGTGTGACAGTCTTGAATGCAGACACACTCTTCCTAATAGAAGGGCAAACGTATTTAGCCTTGGGTGAACTTTCATGTTTAGAGCAACTTGATTCCCCAATGTTAAAATTTTGATTTTTTAAATCAAACTCAGTTTTTAGAGAATGAAAGTCTGGGCATGTTTCAATAGGTCTTTTGCCACCTGACACAAACTTGATAGTTTCAAAGGATTTTGTTTGTGTTTTCAAATTGGGGCAAAACCCTATTCCAGTTCGATCATCAGAATTGGTTTTTGATTCAGCAACAAATTCATCAAAACATTTTGAATTATTTTCAAATTTTGTAAATTTTTTGAAAACAGTTGTTGTCTTTTCTTTAGTTTGCTCCAATTCTAACAATGTCCCCTTGTATTTTTTCTCCAGAGTTTCATTTGTTTCTTTTAAATCTCTGAGTTTTTCATCAAATATTTTGATTTCGCTTTTATGAGTCAAACATTGGGTAGTATACTCTTCAGCATTTAGTTTAACCATTAGGCTTAGATCTTCTAACTTCTTAATGAGATCTTTCACAATCTTTTCTAATCTAGTGCTTTTCTTGAGAGTTTTAGCATAAAGTGTGTGAATGTCAGGGAGATCTTCATTATCCGAGTCACTAAGTGTGGTGTGTGGAGTGACCCCTAAAGATTCATTTGTTAAACTCACACAGCCATTGACATCGTCATTATCGCTATCCCTTTGACTCACACACCCCGAGGTAGAATATGCAGCATTCTCAGTAATCAAAGCATCTAAACCAGTATAAACATGATTCTCAATAGCAGGACTAGAGTTACTAGAAGCATTCTCATACATAGGCATAATCACATCATCATTATATATGATCTTGGCAAAGAAAGACATGCAAGGATCAAAAACATCAGATGACTCAGGTTCCTCCTTTTCAGAATCACTTGAGTCATCCCATGTTTTTCAAATGTTAGCTCTAGTGTGTTTGTTTTGAGTGTTCAAGTTAACTCTATAGTCTTGTGCAATGTGACCCAGTTTACCACATCTATAGCATTCAGTCTTCTTAAGGTCTCTATTAGGGCTAATGTGAGAGTCCTTGTGATTTTTGTCATGGTTTTTCTCATGAGGCCTGTGATTAGAGGAAGTTGGATAATTTGAATTGCCTTGTTTATTTGCCACTTTGTTTCTAAACTTAATAATTTTCTTAAACTGTTTAGTAATTAAGGAAATTTGATTGTCCAAACTCTCTATATTGCATTTCTCATCAGAATCATAAGTGGGGAATATAAGTTCAGGCTTAGTTAACTTAGAAGAAAAGCTAAGATTGGAACTAGTCTGTTTCCTATGGGTTTGTGTCAATTGCTTCTTAAATTCAATTTCCATTTCCACAGTTCTTAGTTTACTACTGAGTAATTCAGGAGTGAGATTTTGATCACACATTTCCTCAATAGCATATCTTTTGTTATCAAATTTCTGTGGTAATGATCTTAGAATTTTAGATACAATTTCATGTCTATCATAAGTCACCCCATTAGCATGCAGTTTGGTCACAATATCAGTCAAGTTCATATAAAATTCATCAAATGACTCAGTCTCAGACATAATTAAGGAGTTATACTGCTGAATAAGCATTTGGGTTTTAGCAGCCTTAACTCTAGTGTCTCCTTCATGAGCAGTGACCAAGGTGTCCCTAGCTTCCTTAGAAGTGGTACAGGATGAGATTCTTTTGAAATCATGTTCATTTATAGACATAAATATGGCATTCTTTCCTTTATTATTATTTCGAGAAACTTGTTTCTCTTCTTGAGTGAACTCACTTAAGGCTTTCTTAACCCTCTCATTACTTCCTTCGTTGGCTGGTTTAGTAGGAAAAATATAACCATTTTCAACAATGTCCTAGACTTCATCTCCCAAAGTTCCTTGAATGAAAGCAATCATCCTTACTTTCCAGTAAGCAAAATTGGTTCCATAAAGATTGGAGGTCTGGTCAAGTTACCAAATCTTTCATTTTTCTCGTCCATAATTGATTTTCAGAAAACAATTTCAGAAACATAGAATCTCTTTTGAAAGCAGTTTACAAAGCTCTGATACCAATTGAAAAACGTTACAAAAGTCGTTTATTAAAAATTAACTATTTAAGTAACTCCGATCTGTTTTTTTAAGAAACTCTTTTCGTAAAAACCAAACTATTTGAACACAAGATGTGTTTAATAAATCAGTATGTACGAGATCTATTCAAGAATTGAATAACAGGTTTATAAAGTAGTTTTAAAAATCTTAAACTCAGCACAACCAAGAATGAGATGAGGAGATGTAGAAAGATTATGTTCATGATTTTTTTTACGTGGTAAAACCTCACCAATTGAGGAAACATCCACGACTCCCTCTACGGAGTAAAATGAAAAATCCACTAAAACAAATATATGAGTTACAAACTATATAACTAACATGCAAACAACTCAGTCCTATATAAGTTTAGGAATGTACCCTCTGGTGTCCTTAAACTCCTCTGCAGTTCTGATTATAGATGTAGTTCTCCCAGTTTGTTAACTTCTGATTTGTTCCAGCACTTTACGTCGACTCTTTATTCACAAGATCTTATTACCAACACTTTTCGTGTTGTAGGGTGAAAGTGTTTGTGGAAGTGCTTTCTAACACATGCGTGCACACACACACACTTATTAAGTACAAACAGTCCTAACAAATTACAATAACACTATATGCTGTGATCTTTTCTTTTTCTTTCTTCTTACAAAACTTTTCACCTTATTTGATCTTTAAATCATTCCCAGAATCCACGGATGCCTTGCTAGGAAGACAGACAAGGTCTTAATCAATCTCTGAATTTAGAAAAACTTTTTGAGATTGAAAACCTCCAAGTGAGATTCCAAACTAGGTCAAAGGTTTAGTTTTACAAGAACTAGAAACAGAAAACATTTATTGTTGATTTCAAAGTAAGCAAACGTTTTAGAGAAAATAATCAACAATATATTTCTCAAGATGAGAAATAAAGACTGAACCTAAGTGTAATGTAACATGAATAACTCAGATCTGAAATTTCTATTAAATCAGAAAGCAGATCTGAATAAACGTTTAAGTTGAAAACAAGATCTAGTGAACACGAGGTTACAGCAACAAAAACAAACTCAACTCAAACTCTGAAACTCTCAAGAACACTCAGAGAAGTGTTTTGGATATGGAGGTATGAAGGTGTTTGAGTTTAGTTGGAAGAGGTTTAGACGAACAGGTTAGGGTTTATAACTCTCTCTCTTCTCTCTGTGTTTTCTCTCTTCTCTCTCAATTTCTCAGAAGAAATGAAAATGGCAAAAGTCTTCGAAGTCTGAGAATAGGGTCCCTTTTATAGGGTGAGGAGAAGGTTCGAGAGGCTGGCTCAGAACCAAGGGCCTGGATTAAGTCAAGCCAAATTGACTTAGATCGTAGGGTTCTAATAAGGCGGTGATTAAACGAATCCTGATTGGTCCAAAATGTTGTACTGGGATTCACCAAGATAACATGCAGATCGTTGATAGCTAATGATCCAAGGGCTAGGAACAAACACTGTTTTAACTTAGTAAAGAAACACAACTTTAGCCAATCAGACGAGGACAGGTGTTGGTCAATAACAAGATAACAAACGCGCGTCTAAAGTGAATTAAAACCACACCCTCAAGTTTACTCCGCTTTCTGATTCTACCCAAGGTAACATTAAGCCAATATAATCAACAAATGATATTTACAAATTGACCACAAAACTTTTTAAAGCAAGTTTTAATAAAGAAAACCTTATTTTAAAAATGTTTAAAAAATCCCAAAAAATTATTAAAATACCAATTTAGGGATTTAAACACACTCATCATATGTACACACATTATAATGCAATATGATATGCAATAAATGAATTCTACTGTGTGTGAGTGTTGGCAATAGGTTCTTTATCACTACAAGATAGAGAGATGAAGTAGCAAACCAACTTCTGAGGTTCTTTGGATTCTAGGGAGGACACAATTTTGTCACAATTTCCAAACTAGATGAGCACTTGTACAATATAGACACAAGTGAGTCAAAAGTATAAGGGCTTCAATCTCCCCCTTTGAAAATATGAGACACAATCTCCTTTGAGTCATCTTGGACTCGTAGGGCAACAAGAAAATAAGAAAAACTTATTCCTATCAAAATTCTATCTACCCAATTCCTAGAAATCAAAAAGTACATAACTCAACTAAGTACATATGAATACCCTATTACAACTGTTGAGAGTAACTGTACAATAAGAACCTGCAATAAATCACTAAGATCAAGTTGTTTAGCATATGTAGATTTGAATAGACTCGAATTTCTCCTCCATTTTGTCTCAAATGGACAAAGGGAAAAACTTGGATAAACAGCAAAAGGATTAGTCAGCATAAACCATACCAATAGATTTTCGTAATAAAATGAATCTATTATAATCTATAGGTTTGGTAAATATATCTGCGAGTTGTAGATCGGTAGGAAGATAATTGATTTCTAATTCCTTAGATTCAACCAATTCGCGTATAAAATGATGTCTTATTTTAATATGCTTTGTTCGCGAGTGTTGAACAGGGTTTTTTGAAATATTAATCGCGCTTTGATTATCACAATAGAGATTCAATTGGTTTTCTTGAATACCATAATCACTTAGCATTTGTTTTAGCCACATTAATTGAGCACAACAGCTGCCAACGGCTATGTATTCAGATTCAGCTATTGAGAGTGAAGTGAAGTTTTGTTTTTTACTACTCCATCCTACCAAGTTATTACCTATATAATAACATGCTCCTGATGTGCTTTTACTATCATCAGTACACCCAGCCCAATCAGCATCAGTGTACCCAATTATAGTGCTTGGTTTATCATTAGTGTACCAAAGTCCTAGATTTAGAGTGACTTTTACATATTTAATGATACGTTTAACAGCATTCAAGTGGCTCTCTTTAGGGTTACTTTGATATCGAGCACATACACACACAGCATACATAATATCAGGACGCGAGGCAATAAGATATAGTAAGGTGCCTATCATACTACGATACTGAGTAGGATCTACAGATTTTCCATTTTCATCTTTGAAAAGTTTTAGCGTAGTACTCATGGGCGCTTTAGCATCTTTAGCACTCTCAAGGCCAAATTTCTTTACTATCTCTAAAGCGTACTTAGATTGCGATAAAAATAATCCATTTGAATTTTGTTTGACTTGAAGGCCTAAGAAGAATTGTAGCTCTCCCATAAGGGACATTTGAAATTCCTTATGCATAGTTTCAGAGAAGGATTTGACTTCTGAGGGAGAAGTTGATCCAAATATAATATCGTCCGCATAGACTTGAGCATTGGTGATGTGTTTGTCAAAATGTTTGACAATAAGGGTTTGGTCATTTCCGCCTCTTTTAAAACCTTTATCTAAAAGAAAACTGGAAAGACGCTCATACCAAGCTCTAGGAGCTTGTTTAAGGCCTTACAAAGCCTTTTTCTGACGAAATACATGATTTGGATGTTTAGGGTCAATGAATCCTTTAGGTTATTCTACATAGGTTTCTTCAGCCAATATTCCATTAAGGAACACAGATTTGACATCCATTTGGTATAGTGTAAAGTGCATGTGGCAAGCTATAGCAAAAAGCAGACGAACAGATTCTAAACGAGTAACAAGAGCAAAGATCTCGTTAAAGTCTATTCCTTCTATTTGAGAGTATCTTTGAGCAACTAATCTAGCTTTATTTCTAATTATTATCCCATTTTCATCGGTCTTATTTTTAAAAATCCAACGTGTGCCAACAACCTTTTTGTGATCAGGACGTGGAACAAGATATCAAACATCATGAATGACAAATTATAAAAGTTCTTCTTGCATAGCAGAAATCCAATGAGAGTCATTCAATGCCTCATTTACATTCTTTGGTTCCACAAGGGAAACAAAACATGCATAATGTGCATAGTTTCTGAGTTGGGATCTTGTACGCACTGGCTCACTAGGGTTACCAACTACGTTATTTATGGGATGATATTTAGAAACCCAGTTAGGTACCTCGGGTGTCTCGATAGGTAATGAATTATCCATTGTAGAGGAGTCATTTTCTAAAATATTTGAAGACTCTTCCTCAATAGTAAATTCACCAGTCTTGCTTTCTACAGTAGTGTCACTAACAATTACATTTATGAATTCCATCAAAGTTTTAGTGCGAAGATTATACACTCGATAAGCTCTACTGTTAGGCGAATATCCTAAAAATATGGCTTTATCTCCCCGGCTCTCAAATTTGGATAAGTGTTCCCTATCTTTGCATACATAATAAGTACTGCCAAAGGTTCGTGGGTGAAAACCCAAAATAACCCCCGAAGGGTCCCGTGGGTGGCACCAACACCTCCCATGGGACCAATGTAACTCGTAGGGACGGGTCGCCCAGCCCCGGGACTCCTGATTTGAGAATACGACATTAATTTTCATATTTTTAGACTTAGTCTTAAAAGCACGACATTAGTGGGTGAAAACTCGAAACAGCCCCCGAACGGCCCCATGGGTGGCACCAACACCTCCCATGGGAACAATGTGACTGGTAGGAATTGGTCGCGTAGCCCCGGGACTCCCGATTTGAGAATAAGATGTTAATTTGCATAATTCTAAACTTAGGCTTAAAAACACGGCGTTAGTGGGTGAAAACCCGAAACAGCCCCCGAACAGCTCCGTGGATAGCGCCAACACCTCCCACGGGACCACTGTAACTCGTAGGAACTGGCTGCATAACCCCGGGACTCCCAATTTTAGAATACAATAATAATTTGCATATTTTTCGACTTAGGCTTAAAAAGATGGCGTTAGTGGGTGAAAACCCGAAATAACCCCCGAACGGACCCGTGGTTGGCACCAACACCTCCCACGGGACCAATGTAACTCAAAGGAACAGGTCGCGCAGCTCTGAAACTTCCAATTTGAGAAAACGAGGGTAATTTGCATAATTCTATACTTAGGATTAAAAGCACGGCGTTTGTGGGTGAAAACCCGAAACAGCCCTCGAACGATCCCGTGGGTGGCACCAACACCTCCCGCGGGACCAATGTTACTCATAGGAACTGGCTGCGCAAGCCCAGGACTCTCGGTTTGAGAATACGATGATAATTTTCATAATTCAGGACTTAGGCTTAAAAACACGGCGTTAGTGGGTGAAAATACGAAACAGCCCCTGAATGGCCCCGTGGGTGGTACCAACACCTCCCAGGGGACCAATGTAACTCGTAGGAACCGCCCGCGCAAGCCCGGGATTCCCAATTTGAGAATACAATGATAATTTTCATATTTTTAGACTTAGGCTTAAAAACATGGCGTTAGTGGATGAAAACCTGAAACAACCCCCGAACGGCCCCGTGGGTGGCACCAACACCTCCTACGGGACCAATGTAACTCGTACGAACTTGCCCCACAACCTCGAGACTCTCGGTTTGAGAATAAAATGGTAGTTTGCATAATTCTAGACTTAGGCTTAAAAACAGGGCGATAGTGGGTGAAAACTTGAAACAGCCCACGAACGGCCCCGCGGGTGGCACCAACAACTCCCACGGGACCAACGTCACTCGTAGGAACTGACCGCGCAACCGCGGGACTCGAAGTTTGAGAATACGATGGTAATTTGCATAATTCTAGATTTATGCTTAAAAACACGACGTTAGTTGGTGAAAACCCGAAACAGCCCCCGAACGGCCCCGTGGGTGGCACCAACACCTCCCACGGGACCAATGTGACACGTAAAATTGGTCATGCAGCCCCGTGACTCCCAGTTTGAGAATACGATGGTAATTTTCATAATTCTAGACTTAGGCTAAAAAACATGGCGTTAATGGTAGAAAACCCGAAACAGCCCCAAACGACGTCGTGGGTGGCACCCACACCTCCCACAGGACCAATGTGACTCGTAGGAATTGGCTGTGCAGCCTCGGTAGTCCCGATTTGAGAATACGACCATATTTTTCATATTTTTAGACTTAGGCTTAAAAACACGGCATTTGTGGGTGAAAATCCGGAATAGCCCTCGAACAGCCGCGTGGGTGGGACCAACACCTCCCATAGGACCAATGTGACTCATAAGAACTGGTCGCGCAGCCCCGGGACTCTCGGTTTGAGAATACGATGATAATTTGCATATATCTAGACTTGGGCTTCAAAACATGGTGTTAGTGGGTGAAAACCCGAAACAACCCCCGAACGGCTCCGTGGGTGGCACCAATACATCCCACGGGACCAATGTGACTCGTAGGAACTGGCCGTGCAGCCTCGGGACTGCCGGTTTGAGAATACGACGATAATTTGCATAATTCTAGACTTAGGCTTAAAAATACGGTGTTAGTGGGTGAAAACCTGAAATAGCCCCCGGACGGCCCCGTGGGTGGCACCAACACCACCCAAGAGACCAATGAGACTCGTAGGAACTGGCCGCGCAGCCCCGGGACTCCGAGTTTGAGAATACGACGATAATTTGCATAATTCTAGACTTAGGTTTAAAAATATGGCATTCGTGGGTGAAAACCCAAAACAACCCCCGAACGGTCCCGTGGGTGGCACCAATACCTCCCATGGGACCAATGTAACTCGTAGGGACGGGCCGCGCAGCCCCGGGACTTCCGATTTGAGAATACGACAATAATTTTCATATTTTTAGACTTAGGCTTAAAAACACGACATTAGTGGGTGAAAACCCGGAACAGACCCCGAACGGCCCCGTGGGTGGCACCAACACCTCCCATGGGAACAGTGTGACTCGTAGGAATTGGTAGCGCATCCCAGGGACACTTGATTTGAAAATACGACGATAATTTACATATTTCTAGACTGAGGCAAAACGTGACGTTAATGGGTGAAAACCCGAAATAACCCCCGAACGACCCTGTGGGTGGCACCAACACCTCCCACAGGACCAATATAATCGTAGGAACTGAATGCGCAGCCGTGGGACTCCCGGTTTGAGAATATGATGGTAATTTGCATAATTCTAGACTTAGGATGAAAAACACGACGTTAGTGGGTGAAAACCCGAAACAGCCCCGATCGGCCCCGTGGGGGGCACCAACACCACCCACGGGACCAACATAACTCATAGGAACTGACAGCACAGCCACGGGACTCCCGGTATACGAATACGACAGTAATTTGAATAATTCTAGACTTAGTCTTAAAAATACAACGTTAGTGGGTGAAAACTCGAAACAACCCCCGAAACGGCCTCGTGGGTGGCACCAGTACCTCCCACGGGACCAATGTGACATGTAGGAACTGGTCGCGCAGCCCCGGGACTCTCGGTTTGTGAATATGACGGTAATTTGCATAATTGTAGACTTAAGCATAAAAACACGTCGTTAGTGGGTGAAAACCCAAAATAGCCCCCGAACGGCCCCGTGGGTGGCAACAACGCCGCCCACGAGAACAGTGCGAGTCGTAGGAACTGACCGCGCAGCCTCAGGACTCGCGGTTTGAGAATACGATGGTAATTTGCATAATTCTAGGCTTAGGCTTAAAAACATGGAATTAGTGGGGGAAAACTCAAAACAGCCCCCAAACAGCCGTGTGGGTGGCACCAACACCTCCCATAGGGCCAATGTGACTCGTAGAAACTGGTCGCGCAGCCCCGGGACTCTCGGTTTGACAATAAGAAGATAATTTGTATATTTCTAGACTTAGGCTTAAAAACATGGCGTTTGTGGGTGAAAACCCAAAAACATCCCCCGAACACCCCCGTGGGTGGCATCAACACCTCCCACGGGACTAATGTAACTCGTAGAAACTGGCCGTTCAGGCCCACGACTCCCTATTTGAGAATACGAGGGTAATTTGCATAATTCTAGACCTAGGCTTAAAAACACGATAATAGTGGGTGAAAACCCGAAATAGCCCCCGAACGGCCCCGTGGGTGGCACCAACACCTCCCAAGAGACCAATGTGACTCGTAGGAACTAGCCGCGCAGCCCCAGGATTCCCAGTTTGAGAATACAATGGTAATTTGAATAATTTTAGACTTAGGCTTAAAAACTTGGCGTTAGTGTGTGAAAACCAGAAACATCCCCCGAACGACCCTATGGGTGGCACCAACACCTCCCATGGGACCAATGTAACTCGTAGGGACTGGCCGCGCAGCCTCGGGACTCCCGGTTTGAGAATTCGATGGTAATTTGTATAATTCTAAACTTAGCCTTAAAAACATGGCATTTGTGGGTGAAAACTCGAAACAGCCCCCGAACGGCCCCGTGGGGGGTACCAACACCTCCTACGGGACCGATGTAACTCGTAGGAACTGATCGTACAGCCCCTGGACTCTCGGTTTGAGAATACAAGGGTAATTTTCATAATTCTAGACTTAGGCTTAAAAACACGGCATTAGTGGGTGAAAACCCAAAATAACCCCCGAACGGCCCCTTGGGTGCCACCAACACCTCCCACAGGACCAATTTAACTTGTAGGAACCGGCCGCGCAACACCGAGGCTCCTAGTTTGAGAATACGATGATAATTTGTATATTTTTAGACATAGGCTTAAAAACATGGCATTAGTGGATGAAAACCCGAAACAACCCCCGAACGGCCCCGTGGGTGGCACCAGCACCTCCCATGAAACCAATGTAACCCGTACGAACTAGTCGCGCAGCCCCGGGACTCCCAATTTGAGAATAAGATAGTAATTTTCATAATTCTAGACTTAGGCTTAAAAACATGGCGTTAGTGGGTGAAAACCCGAACGGCCCCGTGGGTGGCTCCAATACCACCCACGGGATCAATGTGACTCGTAGGAACTGGCTGCACAGCCCCAAGACTCCCAGTTTGAGAATACAACGGTAATTTGAATAATTCTGGACTTAGGCTTAAAAACATGGCGTTAGTGGATGAAAACCCAAAACAACCCCCGAACGGCCCCCAACACCTCCCACGGGACCCATGTGACTCGTAGGAACTAGCAGCGCAGCCCCGGGACTCCCGATTTTAGAATATGATAATAATTCACATAATTTTAGGCTTTGACTTAAAAACATGGCGTTAGTGGGTGAAAACCCGAAACAGCCCCCGAACGGCCCCGTGGGTGGCACCAACACCTCCCGCGAGACCAATGTGGCTCGTAGGAACTGTTCACGCCGCTCGGAACTCCCGGTTTAAGAATATGATGGTAATATACATAATTCTAGACTTAGGCTTAAAAACGTGGTGTTAGTGGGTGAAAACCCGAAACAGCCCCCAAACGGCCCCGTGGGTGGCACCAACACCTCCCACGGGACCAATGTTACTCGTAGGAACTGTCCGCGCCATCCCAGGACTCTCGATTTGAGATTACAATGATAATTTGCATATTTTTAGACTTAGGCTTAAAAAGATGGTGTTAGTGGGGGAAAACCCAAAATAACACCCGAACGAACCCGTGGGTAGCACCAACACCTCCCACAGGACCAATGGAACTCATAGGAACTGGTCGCACAGCCCCGGGACTCCCATTTTGAGAATACGATGATAATTTGCATAATTCTAGACTTAGGTATAAAAATAGGGCGTTAGTGGGTGAAAACTCGAAACAACCCTCGAACAGCCCCGTGGGTGGCACCAACACCTCCCGCGGGGCCAATGTTACTCATAGGAACTGGTCGCGTAGCCCCAGGACTCCCGGTTTGAGAATACGACGGTAATTAGAATAATTCTGGACTTAGGCTTCAAAAAACGGCATTAGTGGGTGAAAACTCGAAACAGCCCCCGAACGGCCCCGTGGGTGGTACCAACACCTCCCACGGGACCAATGTGACTCGTAGAAACTGGTCGCGCAGCACCTGGACTCCCAGTTTGAGAATACGACGGTAATTTGTATATTTTTAGACTTAGGATTAAAAACATGGCGTTAGTGGATGAAAACCCGAAACAACCCCCGAAATGCCCCGTGGGTGGCACCAACACCTCCTACGGGATGAATGTAACTCGTACGAACTCGTCGCTCAACCTTGGGACTCCCAGTTTCAGAATACCATGGTAATTTGCATAATTCTAGACTTAGGCTTAAAAACAGGGTGATAGTGGGTGAAAACTCGAAACAGCCCACGAACGGCCCCGTGGGTGGCACTAACACCTCGCATGGGACCAATGTGCCTCGTAGGAACTAGTCGCGCAGCCACGGGACTCTCGGTTTGAGAATACGACGATAATTTGCATAATTCTAGACTTAGGCTTAAAAACACGGCGTCAGTGGGTGAAAACCCGAAACAGCCCCTGTACAGCCCTGTGGGTGGCACCAACACCTCCCAAGAGACCAATGAGACTCGTAGGAACTGGTCGCGCAGCCACGGGACTCCCATTTTGAGAATACGATGGTAATTTGCATAATTCTAGACTTAGTCTTAAAAACATGGCGTTCGTGGGTGAAAACCCAAAACAACCCCCAAACGGTCCCATGGGTGGCACCAACACCTCCCGCGGGACCAATGTTACTCATAGGAACTGGCTGCGCAGGCCCAGGACTCCCGATTTGAGAATACGATGATAATTTTCATAATTCTGAACTTAGGCTTAAAAACACGGCGTTAGTGGGTGAAAATACGAAACAGCCCCTGAACGGCCCCGTGGGTGGTACCAACACCTCCCAAGGGACCAATGTAACTCGTAGGAACCGCCCGTGCAACCCCGGGACTCCCCGTTTGAGAATACAATGATGATTTGCATATTTTTATACTTAGGCTTAAAAACACAGCGTTAGTGGATGAAAACCCGAAACAGCCCCCGAACCCCTCCCACAGGACCAATGTGACTCGTAGGACTGGTTTTGCAGCCTCGGTACTCTCGGTTTGAGAATACGACCACAATTTTCATATTTTTAGACTTAGGCTTAAAAACACGGCATTAGTGGGTGAAAATCCAAAATAGACCACGACAAGTTACATGGGTGGCACCAACACCTCCCGTAGGACCAATGTGACTCGTAGGAACTGGTCGCGCAGCCTCGGGACTCTCAGTTTGAGAATACGATGATAATTTGCATATTTCTAGACTTGGGCTTAAAAACATGGGGCTAGTGGGTGAAAACCCAAAACAGTCCTCGAACACCCCCGTGGGTGGCACCAACACCTCCCACAGGACCAATGTGACTCGTAGGAACAAGCTGCGCAGCCCCGGTACTCCTGGTTTGACAATACGATGATAATTTAAATTTTTCTAGACTTAGGCAAAACGTGACGTTAGTTGGTGAAAACCCGAAATAGCCCATGAACGACCCCGTGGGTGGCAATAACACCTCCCACGGGACCAATGTAACTCGTGGGAACTAACCGCGCAGCCGTGGGACTCCTGGTTTGAGAATATGACGGTAATTTGCATAATTCTAGACTTAGGCTTAAAAACATGGCGTTGGTGGGTGAAAACCCGTAACAGCCCCGACCGGCCCCGTGGGGGGCACCAACACCTCCCACCGGGACCAACGTAACTGGTAGGAACTGACCACGCAGCTGCAGGACTCCCGGTTTAAGAATGCGGCTGTAATTTTCATAATTCTAGACTTAGGCTTAAAAACTCAAAGTTAGTGGGTGAAAACCCAATACAGCCCCGACCGGCCCCGTGGAGGGTACCAACACCTCCCATAGGACCAACGTAACTCGTAGGGACTGGCCGCGCAGCCTCGGGACTCCCGGTTTGACAATGGTAATTTTCATAATTCTGTACTTAGGCTAAAAACACGATGTTAGTGGGTGAAAACCCGAAACAGCCCCCGAACGACCCCGTGGGTGGCACTACCACCTCCCACGGGACCAATGTAACTCGTACGAACTGGTCGCGCAGCCCCGGGACTCCCAATTTGAGAATAAGATGGTAATTAGTATAATTCTAGACTTAGGCTTAAACACCCAGCGTTAGTGGGTGACAACCCGAAACAGCCCCGAACAAGCCCGTAGGGGGCACCAACAACTCCCACAGGACCAACATAACTCATAGCAACTAACAGCGCAGCCGCGGGACTCCCGGTTTGAGAATACGACAATAATTTGCATAATTCTAGACTTAGGCTTAAAAACACGACGTTAGTGGGTGAAAACCCGGAACAAACCCGGAACGGCCCTGTGGGTGGCTCTAATACCTCCCACGGGACCAATGTGACTCGTAGGAACTGGCGGCATAGCCCTGGGACTCTCAGTTTGAGAATACGATGGTAATTTGCATAATTCTAGACTTAGGCTCAGAAACATGGCGTTAGTGGGTGAAAATCCAAAACAACCCCCGAAAGGCCCCTTGAGTGGCACCAACACCTCACACAGGACCAATGTGACTAGTAGGAACTGGCCGCGCAGCCCCGGGACTCCCGGTTTGAGAATACGATGATAATTTGCATATTTCTGGACTTAGGCTTAAAAACACGGCGTTAGTGGGTGAAAACTCGAAACAGCCCCCGAACGTCCCCGTGGGCGGCACCAATACCTACCACGATGTGACTCGTAGGAACTGGCCACACAACCCCGGGACTCTGGTTTGAGAATACAACAGTAATTTGGATAATTCTAGACTTTGGCTTAAAAGCATGGCGTTAGTGGGTAAACACCTGAAACAGCCCCCGAACGGCCCCGTGGGTGGCACCAACACCTCCCACGGGACCAATGTGACTCGTAGGAACTGGTCACGAAGCTCTGGACTCCATGTTTTATAATACAACGATAATATACATAATTCTGGACTTAGGCTTAAAAACGTGGCGTTAGTGGGTGAAAACTCGAAATAGCCCTCGAATGGCCCCGTGGCTGGCACCAACACCTCCCACGGGACCAATGTAACTTGTAGGAACTGGCCGCGCAACCCCGGGACTCTCTGTTTGAGAATACAATGATAATTTGCATATTTTTAGACTTAGGCTTAAAAAGATAGCGTTAGTGGGAGAAAACCCGAAATAACCCCCGAACGGACTCGTGGCTGGCACCAACACCTCCCACGGGACCAATGTAACTCGTAGGGACTGGTCGCACAGCCTCTGGACTCCCGGTTTGAGAATATGACGGTAATTTGTACAATTCTAGACTTAGCCTTAAAAACATGGCGTTTATGGGTGAAAACCCGATACAGCCCACGAACGGCCCCGTGGGGGGAACCAACACCTCCCACGCGACCGATATAACTCGTAGGAACTGCCTGCACATAATTCTGGACTTTGGCTTAAAAACACGACGTTAGTGGGTGAAAACCCGAAATAGCCCCCGAACGGCCCCGTGGATGGTACCAACACCTCCCGCGGGACCAATGTGACTCATAGGAACTGGCAGCGTAGCCCCGGGACTTCCGGTTTGAGAATACGATGGTTATTTTCATAATTTTAGAATTAGACTTAAAACACGACGTTAGTGGGTGAAAACCAAAAACAGCCCCCGAACGACCCCGTGGGTGGCACCAACACCTCCCACGGGACCAATTTAACTAGTAGGAACCGACCGCGCAACCCCAGGACTCCTAGTTTGAGAATAAGATGATAATTTTCATATTTTTAGATGTAGGCTTAAAAACATGGCGTTAGTGGATGAAAACCTGAAACAATCTCCGAACGGCCCCGTCGGTGGCACCAACACCTCCCACGGGACCAATGTAACTCGTATGAACTGGTCGCGTAGCCCCGGGACTCCCTGCTTGAGGATAAGATGGTAATTTGCACAATTCTAGACTTAGGCTTAAAAATATGGCGTTGTGGGTGAAAACCCAAAATAGCCCCTGAACGGCCCCATGGGTGGCACCAACACCTCCCAGGATCAATGTGACTCGTAGGAACTGGCTATGCAGCCCCGGTACTCCCGGTTTGAGAATACGACGATAATTTGCATATTTTTTGACTTAGGCAAAATGGGACGTTAGTGGGTGAAAACTCGAAACACCCCCTGAACGGCCCCGTGGGTGGCACCAACACCTCCCACGGGACCAACGTAAGTCGTAATAACTAATCGCACAGCCGCGGGACTCCCGGTTTGAGAATATGACGATAATTTATATAATTCTAGACTTAGGCTTAAAAAGACGGCTTTAGTGGGTGAAAACCCGAACCAACCCCGAACGACACTGTGGGGGCACCAACACCTCCCACGGGACCAACATAACTCGTAGCAACTGACAGCGCATCCGCGGGACTCCTGGTTTGAGAATACGACAATAATTTTCTTAAGTCTAGACTTACGCTTAAAAACACGACGCTAGTGGGTGAAAACCCGAAACACCCCCTAAACGGCCCCGTGGGTGGCTTCAATACCTCCCACGGGACCAATGTGACTCGTAGGAACTGGTCGCAGAGCCCTGGGACTCTTAGTTTGAAAATACGATGATAATTTGCATAATTCTGGACTTAGGCTTAAAAACATGGCGTTAGTGGGTGAAAACCCTAAATAGCCCCCGAACGGCCCCATGGGTGGCACTAACACCACCCACGGGACCAATGTAACTGGTAGGAACTGGCTACGCAGCCCCGGGACTCCCGGTTTGAGAATACGATGATAATTTTCATATTTCTAGACTTAGACAAAATATGGCGTTAGAGGGGGAAAACTCGAAACAACCCCCGAACGGCCCCGTGGGTGGAACCAGAACCTCCCATGGGACCAATGTAACTCGTAGGAACTAACAGCGCAGCCCTGGGACTCCCGGATTGAGAATATGATGGTAATTTTCATAATTCTAGACTTTGGCTTTAAAATACGGCGTTAGTGGGTGAAAACCTGAAATAGCCACTAAACAGCCCCGTGGGTGGCACCAACACCTCCCACGGGACCAACATAACTCGTAGCAACTGACAGCGCAACTGGGAGACTCCCGGTTTGAGAATACAACAATAATTAGCATAATTCCAGACATAGGCGTAAAAATACAACGTTAGTGGATGAAAACCCGAAACAACCCCCGAACGGCCCCGTGGGTGGCTCCAATGCCTCCCACGGGACCAATGTGACTCGTTAGAACTGGTCGCACAGCACCGGGACTCTCAGTTTGAGAAAATGACGGTAATTTTCATAATTCTGGACTTAGGCATAAAAACATGGCGTTAGGGGGTGAAAACCCTAAACAACGCCCGAACGGCCCCGTGGGTGGCACCTACACCTCCCAAGGGACCAATGTGACTCGTAGGAACTGGCCACGCAGCCCCGAGACTCCTGATTTGAGAATACGACGATAATTTACATATTTCTAGACTTAGACAAAACATGGTGTTAGAGGGGGAAAACTCAAAACAGCCCCCGAACGGCTCCGTGGGTGGAACCAGCACCTCCCACGGGACCATCGTAACTCGTAGGAACTGACAGCGCAGCCCTGGGACTCCCGGTTTGAGAATATGATGGTAATTTCCATAATTATAGACTTTGTCTTTAAAACAAGGCGTTAGTGGGTGAAAACCCGAAATAGCCCCCGAACAGCCTTGTGGGTGGTACCAACACCTCTCACGGGACCAATGTGACTCGTAGGAATTAGTCGCGAAGCTCGGGACTCCCAATTTAAGAATATGATGGAAATATACATAATTCTGGACTTAGACTTAGAAACACGACGTTAGTGGTTGAAAACCTGAAATAACCCCCGAACGGCCCCTTGGGTGGCACCAACACCTCCCACAGGACCAATGTAACTCGTAGGAACCGTCTGCGCAATCTTAGGTCTTGCAGTTTGAGAATACGATGATAGTTTGCATATTTTTAGACTTAGGCTTAAAAACATGGCGTTAGTGGATGAAAACCCAAAACAACATTGAAACGGCTCTGTGGGTGGCACCAACACCTCCCATGGGACCAATGTGACTCGTAGGAACTGGTCGCGCAGTCCTGGGACTCTCGGTTTGAGAATACGATTTTAATTTGCATAATTCAGGACTTAGGCTTAAAAATAGGGCGTTAGAGGGTGAAAACCCAAAACAGCCCACGAACGGCCCTATGGGAGGCACCAACACCTCACACGATACCAACGTAACTCGTAGGAACTGACCGTGCAGCCGCGCGACTCCCTGTTTGAGAATACGACAGTAATTTGCATAATTCTAGATTTAGGCTTAAAAACACGGCGTAAGTGGGTGAAAACCCGACACAACCCCCGAACTGCCCCGTAGGTGGCACCAACATCTCCCACGGGACCAATATAGCTCGTACGAACTCATCGCGCAGCCCCGAGACTCCCGGTTTGAGAATACGATGGTAATTTGCATAATATTGCACTTAGGCTTAAAAAAATGATGTTAGTGGGTGAAAATCGGAAATAGCACCAACACCTCCCACGGGACCAACGTAACACGTAGGGACTGGCCGCGCATCCCCGGGACACTCGATTTGAGAATACGATGGTAATTTGCATAATTCTAGACTTAGGCTTAAAACACGATGTTAGTGGGTTAAAACTCAAAACAGCCCCGAACGGCCCCGTGGGTGGCACCAACACCTCCCACGAGACCAATGTAACTCGTACGAACTGGTCGTGCAGCCCCGCGACTCCCAGTTTGTGAATACGATGGTAATTTTCATAATTATCAATTTAGGCTTAAAAATACAGAGTTAGTGGGTGAAAACTCGAAACAGCCCCCGAACGGCCCCGTGGGTGGCACCACCACCTCCCCCGTGACCAATGTAACTCGTAGAAACTGGTCGCGCGACCCAGGGACTTCCGGTTTTAGAATACGATGGTAATTTGCATAATTCTAGACTTAGGCTTAAAAACAGGGCGTTAGTGAGTGAAAACCCAAAACAGCCACCGAACGGCCCATGTGGGTGGCACCAACACCTCCAACGGGACCAACGTAACTCGTAGGAATTGATCGCGCAGCCGTGGGACTCTCGATTTGAGAATACGATAGTAATTTTCAGAATTCTAGACATAGGCTAAAAAACACGGCGTTAATTGGTGAAAATCCGAAAGCGCCCCCGAACGGCCCCGTGGGTGGCTCCAACACATCCCACGGGACCAACGTAAATCGTAGGAACTAACCGCGCAGCCGCAGGACTCTCGATTTGAAATACAACAGTAATATGTATAATTCTAGACTTATGTTTAAAAACACGGCGTTAGTGGGTGAAAATCGAAACAACCCCAGAACGTCCCCGTGGGTGGCACCAACACCTCCAACGCGACTAATGTAACTCGTAGGAACTGGTCGTGCAGCCTCGGGACTCTCGGTTTGAGAATACGATGGTAATTCGCATAATTCTAGACATAGGACTAAAATTACGGTGTTAGTGGGTCAAAACCCAAAATAGCCCCCGAACGGTCCCGTGGGTGGCACCAAAACCTCCCACGGCACCAATGCTACATGTACGAGCTGGTCGCGCAGCCCAGGGACTCCCAGTTTGATAAAACAACAATAATTTGCATATTTCTAGACTTAGGGAAAACATGGCATTAGTGGGCGAAAAACTGAAACATCCCCCGAACGTCCCCGTGGGTGGAACCAACACTTCCCACGGGACCACCGTAACTAGTGGGAACTGACAGCGCAGTCGCGGGACTCCCGATTTGAGAATATGACAGTAATTTGCATAATTCTAGACTTAAGTTTAAAAATAGGGCGTTAGTGGGTGAAAACCTGAAACAACCCCCGAACGGCCCCGTGGGTGGCACCAACACCTACCACGGGACCAATGTGACTCGTAGGAACTAGCCACACAGCCCCGGGACTCCCGATTTGAGAATACGACGATAATTTGCATAATGGTAGACTTTGGCTTAAAAGCATGGCGTTAGTGGGTAAAAACTGGAAACAGCCCCCGAACGGCCCCGTGGGTGGCACCAAAACCTCCCACGGGACCAATGTGACTCGTAGGAACTGGTCGCGAAGCTCGGGACTCCATGTTTAAGAATACGACGGTAATATACATAATTCTGGAGTTAGGCTTAAAAACAGGGCGTTAGTGGGTGAAATCTCGAAACAACCCTCGAATGGCCCCGTAGGTGGCACCAACACCTCCCACGGGACCAATGTAACTCGTAGGAACTGGTCGCGCAACCCCGGGACTCTCGGTTTGAGAATACAATGATAACTTGCATATTTTTAGACTTAGGCTTAAAAAGATGAGGTTAGTGGAAGAAAACCCGAAACAAACCCCGAACAGACCCGTGGGTGGCACTAACACCTCCCATGGGACCATTATAACTCGTAGGGACTGGCCGCGCAGCCTCTGGACTCTCGTTTTGAGAATACGGTGTTAATTTGTATAATTCAAGACTTATCTTAAAAATATGGCGTTTGTGGGTGAAAACTCGAAACAGCCCACGAATGACTCCATGGGGGGCACCAACACCTCCCACGGGACCGGTGTAACTCGTAGGAACTGACTGCACAGCCTCGGGACTCTCTGTTTGAGAATAAGAGGGTAATTTTCATAATTCTAGACTTGGGCTTAAAAACACGACGTTAGTGGGTGAAAACCCGAAACAACCCCCGAACGGCCCCGTGGATGGCACCAACACCTCCCGCGGACCAATGTGAGTCATAGGAACTGGCAGCGTAGACCCGGGACTTTCGATTTGAGAATATGATGGTTATTTTAATAATTCTAGACTTAGGCTTAAAACACGGCGTTAGTGGGTGAAAACCCAAAACAGCCCCCGAACGGCCCCGTGGGTGGCCCCAACACCTCCCACGGGACCAATTTAACTAGTAGGAATCAGCCGCGCAACCCTGGGACTCCTAGTTCGAGAATAAGACGATAATTTACATATTTTTCGACGTAGGCTCAAAAACATGGCGTTAGTGGATGAAAACTCAAAACAACCCCTGAACGGCCCCGTGGGTGGCACCAACACCTCCCACGGGATCAATGTAACTCGTACGAACTGGTCGCGCAGCCCCGGGACTCCCTGTTTGAGAATAAGATGGTAATTTGCATAATTCTAGACTTAGGCTTAAAAATATGGCATTAGTGGGTGAAAACCCAAAGCAGCCCCTGAACGGCCCCATGGGTGGCACCAACACCTCCCACAAGACCAATGTGACTCGTAGGAACTGGCTACGCAGTCCTGATACTCCCGGTTTGAAAATACGATGATAATTTGAATATTTTTAGACTTAGGCAAAATGGGACGTTAGTGGGTAAAACCCCAAAATAGCCCACGAACGGCCCCGTGGGTGGTACCAACCCCTCCCACGGGACCAATATAATCGCGCAGCCGCAGGACTCCCGATTTGAGAACATGATGATAATTTGTACAATTATAGACTTACGCTTAAAAACATGGCGTTAGGGGGTGAAAACCCAAAATAACCCCGAACGACCCCGTGGAGGGCACCAACACCTCCCACGGGACCAACATAACTCGTAGTAACTGATAGCGCAGCCGCGGGACTCCCGGTTTGAGAATAAGACAATAATTTGCATAATTCTAGACTTAGGCTTAAAAACACGACGTTAATGGGTGAAAACCTGAAACAACCCCGGAACGGCCCCGTGGGTGGCTCCAATACCTCCCACGGGACCAATGTGACTCTTAGGAACTGGCCGCACAGCCCCGGGACTCTCAGTTTGTGAATACGATGGTAATTTGCATAATTCTAGACTTAGGCTTAAAAACATGGCGTTAGTGGGTGAAAACCCTAAACAACCCACGAACGGCCCCGTGGGTGGCACCAACACCTCCCACGGGACCAATGTAACTCGTACGAACTGGTCGCGCAGCCCCGAGACTCCCTGTTGGAGAATAGGATGGTAATTTGCATAATTCTAGACTTAGGCTTAAAAATATGGCGTTAGTCGGTGAGAACCCGAAACAGCCCCGAACGGCCCCATGGGTGGCACCAACACCTCCCACAGGACCAATGTGACTCGTAGGCTCTGGCTACGCAGCCTCGGTACTCCCGATTTGAGAATACGACGATAA
The DNA here is from genome assembly GCA_949130495.1 of Sambucus nigra. Lineage (NCBI taxonomy): Eukaryota > Viridiplantae > Streptophyta > Magnoliopsida > Dipsacales > Adoxaceae > Sambucus > Sambucus nigra. Next base: position 92,951,391 of record OX422216.1, on the reverse strand, counting down.
TTTGCATATTTTTGGACTTAGGCAAAATGGGACGTAAGTGGGTGAAAACCTGAAATAGCCCCCGAACGGCCCGGCTGGTGGCACCAACACCTCCCACGGGACCAATGTGACTCATAGGAACTGGCAACGTAGACCTGGGACTTCCGATTTGAGAATATGATGGTTATTTTAATAATTCTAGACTTAGGCTTAAAACACGGCGTTAGTGGGTGAAAACCTAAAACACCCCCCGAACGGCCCCGTGGGTGGCCCCAACACCTCCCACGGTACCAATTTAACTAGTAGGAATCAGCCGCGCAACCCCGAGACTCCTAGTTCGAGAATAAGATGATAATTTGCATATTTTTAGACGTAGGCTCAAAAACATGGCGTTAGTGGATGAAAACTCGAAACAACCCCTGAAGGGCCCCGTGGGTGGTACCAACACCTCCCACGGGACCAATGTAACTCGTACGAACTGGTCGCGCAGCCCCGGGACTCCCTGTTTGAGAATAAGATGGTAATTTGCATAATTCTAGCCTTAGGCTTAAAAATATGGCATTAGTGGGTGAAAAACCAAAGCAGCCCCTGAACGGCCCCATGGGTGGCACCAACACCTCCCACATGACCAATGTGACTCGTAGGAACTGGCTACGCAGCCCCGATACTCCCGGTTTGAGAATACGACGATAATTTGCATATTTTTAGACTTAGGCAAAATGGGACGTTAGTGGGTAAAACCCCAAAACAGTCCTCGAACGGCCCCGTGGGTGGCACCAACACCTCCCACGGGACCAATATAACTCAAAGGAACTGATCGCGCAGCCGCGGGACTCCCGGTTTTAGAATATGATTGTAATTTGTATAATTCTAGACTTAGGCTTAAAAACACGGCGTTAGTGGGTGAAAACCCAAAACAACCCTGAACGACCCCGTGGGGGGCACCAACACCTCCCACGGACCAATGTGACTCGTAGGAATTGGCCGCACAACCCCGGGACTCTCAGTTTGTGAATACGACGGTAATTTGCATAATTCTGGACTTGGGCTTAAAAACATTGCGTTAGTGGGTGAAAACCCTAAACAACCCCCGAACGGCCCCGTGGGTGGCACCAACACCTCCCACGGGACCAATGTAACTCGTACGAACTGGTCGCGCAGCCCCGGGACTCCATGCTTGAGAATAAGATGGTAATTTGCATAATTCTAGACTTAGGCTTAAAAATATGGCGTTAGTGGGTGAAAACCCGAAACAACCCCCGAACGGCCCCATGGGTGGCACCAACACCTCTCACAGGACTAATGTGACTCGTATGAACTGGCTACGCAGCCTCGGTACTCCCAATTTGAGAATACAACGATAATTTGCATATTTTTAGACTTAGGCAAAATGGGACGTAAGTGGGTGAAAACCCAAAACAGCCCCCGAACGGCCCCGTGGGTGGCACCAACACCTCCCACGGGACCAATGTGACTCATAGGAACTGGAAGCATAGACCCGGGACTTTCGATTTGAGAATATGATGGTTATTTTAATAATTCTAGACTTAGGCTTAAAACACGGTGTTAGTGGGTGAAAACCCAAAATAGCCCCCAAACGGCCCCGTGGGTGGCCCCAACACCTCCCACGGGACCAATTTAACTAGTAGGAATCAGCCGCGCAACCCCGGGACTCCTAGTTCGAGAACAAGACGATAATTTGCATATTTTTAGACGTAGGCTCAAAAACATGGCATTAGTGGATGAAAACTCGAAACAACCCCTGAACGGCCCCGTGGGTGGCACCAACACCTCCCACGAGACCAATGTAACTCGTACGAACTGGTCGCGCAGCCCCGGGACTCCCTGTTTGAGAATAAGAAGGTAATTTTCATAATTCTAGACTTAGGCTTAAAAATATGGCATTAGTGGGTGAAAACCCAAAGCAGCCCCTAAACGGCCCCATGGGTGGACCAACACCTCCCACAGGATCAATGTGACTCGTAGGAACTGGCTACGCAGCCCCGGTACTCCCAGTTTGAGAATAAGACAATAATTTGCATATTTTTTTACTTAGGCAAAATGGGACGTTAGTGGGTGAAAACTCGAAACAGCCCCCGAACGGCCCCGTGGGTGGCACCAACACCTCCCACGGGACCAACGTAACTCGTAGGAACTGATCGCGAAGCCGCGGGACTCCCGATTTGAGAATATGACGGTAATTTGTATAATTTTAGACTTAGGCTTAAAAAGACGATGTTAGTGGGTGAAAACCCGAAACAACCCCGAACGACCCTGTGGGGCACCAACACCTCCCACGGGACCAACATAACTCGTAGCAACTGACAGCGCAGCCGCGGGACTCCCGATTTGAGAATACGACAATAATTTGCATAATTCTAGACTTACGCTTAAAAACACGACGTTAGTGGGTGAAAACTCGAAACAACCCCTGAACGACCCCGTGGGTGGCTTTAATACCTCCCACGGGACCAATGTGACTCGTAGGAACTGGCCGCACAGCCCTGGGACTCTCAGTTTGAGAATACGACGGTAATTTGCATAATTCCGGACTTAGGCTTAAAAATATGGCGTTAGTGGGTGAAAATCCTAAACAGCCCCCAAACGGCCCCGTGGGTGGCACCAACACCTCCCACGGGACCAACATAACTCATAGCAACTGACAACGCAGCTGTGGGACTCCCAGTTTGAGAATACGACAATAATTTATATAATTCCAGACTTAGGCTTAAAAACACGACGTTAGTGGGTGAAAACCTGAACAACCCCGGAACGTCCCCGTGGGTAGCTCCAATATCTCCCACGGGACTAATGTGACTCGTAGGAACTGGACGCACAGCCCCGGGACTCTCAGTTTGTTAATACGACGGTAATTTGCATAATTCTGGACTTAGGCTTAAAAATATGGCGTTAGTGGGTGAAAACCCTAAACAACCCCCGAGCGTCCCCGTGGGTGGCACCAACACCTCCCACGGGACCAATGTAACTCGTACGAACTGGTCGCGCAGCCCCGGGACTCCCTGTTTGAGAATAAGATGGTAATTTGCATAATTCTAGACTTAGGCTTAAAAATATGGCGTTAGTGGGTGAAAACTCGAAAGAGCCGCCGAACGGCCCCATGGGTGGCACCAACACCTCCCACAGGACCAATGTGACTCGTAGGAACTGGCTACGCAGCCTCGGTACTCCCGATTTGAGAATACGATGATAATTTGCATATTTTTAGACATAGGCAAAATGGGACGTAAGTGTGTGAAAACCCGAAACAGCCCCCGAACGGCCCCGTGGGTGGCACCAACACCTCCCACGGGACCAATGTGACTCATAGGAACTGGAAGCATAGACCCGAGACTTCCGATTTGAGAATATGATGGTTATTTTAATAAATCTAGACTTAGGCTTAAAACACGGCGTTAGTGGGTGAAAACCCAAAACAGCCCCCGAACGGCCCCGTGGGTGGCCCCAACACCTCCCACGGGACCAATTTAACTAGTAGGAATCATCCGCGCAACCCCGGGACTCCTAGTTTGAGAATAAGACGATAATTTGCATATTTTTAGATGTAGGCTCAAAAACATCGCGTTAGTGGATGAAAACTCGAAAAAACCCCTGAACGGCCCCGTGGGTGGCACCAACACCTCCCACGGGACCAATGTAACTCGTACGAACTGGTCGCGCAGTCCCGGGACTCCCTGTTTGAGAATAAGATGGTAATTTGCATAATTCTGGACTTAGGCTTAAAAACATGGCGTTACTGCGTGAAAACCCTAAATAACCCCCGAAAGGCCAGTGGGTGGCACCAACACCTCCCAAGGGACCAATGTGACTCGTCGGAACTGACCATGTAGCCCCGGGACTCCCGGTTTGAGAATACGACGATAGTTTGAATATTTTTTTACTTAGACAAAACATGGCATTAGAGGGGGAAAACTCGAAACAGCCCCCGAACGGCCCCGTGGGTGGAACCAGCACCTCCCACGGGACCAATGTAACTCGTAGGAACTGACAGCGCAGCCGTGGGACTCCCGGTTTGAGAATATGATGGTAATTTGCATAATTCTATACTTTGGCTTTAAAACATGGTGTTAGTCGGTGAAAACCCGAAATAGCCCCCGAACAGCCCCGTGGGTGGCACCAACACCTCCCACGGGACCAATGTGACTTGTAGGAACTGGTCGCGAAGCTCGGGACTCCCGATTTAAGAATATGATGGAAGTATACATAATTCTAGACTTAGGCTTTGAAACACGGCGTTAGTGGGTGAAAACCAGAAACAACCTCCGAATGGCCAATGTAACTCGTAGGAACCGGCCGCGAAATCTTGGGTCTCACAGTTTGAGAATACGATGATAATTTGCATATTTTTAGACTTAGGCTTAAAAACATGGCGTTAGTGGATGAAAACCCAAAACAACGCGGGAACGGCCCCGTGGGTGGCACCAACACCTCCCACGGGACCAATGTGACTCATACGAACTGGTCGTACATTCCTGGGACTCCTGGTTTCAGAATACGATGGTAATTTGCATAATTCAGGACATAGGCTAAAAACAGGGCGTTAGAGGGTGAAAACCTGTAATAGCCCACGAACGGCCCTGTGGGTGGCACCAACACCTCCCAAGATACCAACGTAACTCGTAGGAATTGACCGCGCAGCCGCGTGACGCCCTGTTTGAGAATACGACGGTAATTTGCATAATTCTACATTTAGGCTTAAAAACACGGCGTAAGTGGGTGAAAACCCAAAAGAACCCCCGAACGGCCCCGTAGGTGGCACCAACATCTCCCACGGGACCAATATAACTCGTACAAACTCGTCGCGCAGCCCCGAGACTCCCGATTTGAGAATTCGATGGTAATTTGCATAATACTACACTTAGGCTTAAAAAATGACATTAGTGGGTGAAAACCGATAATAACCCCCGAATGGCCCCGTGGGAAGAACCAACACCTCCCACGGGACCAACGTAACACGTAGGGACTGGCCGCGCAGCCCTGGGACTCTCGGTTTGAGAATACGATGATAATTTTCATATTTTTAGACTTAGGCTAAAAAACACGGCATTATTGGGTGAAAACCCGAAATAGCTCCCGAACAGCCGCTTGGGTGGCACCAACATCTCCCACAGGACCAATGTGACTCGTAGGAACTGGCCGCGCAGCTTCAGCACTCTTGGTTGGAGAATACGATGATAATTTGCATATTTCTAGACTTGGACTTAAAAACATGGTGTTAGTGATTGAAAACCCGAAACAGCCCCGGAACACCCCCGTGGGTGGCATCAACACCTCCCACGGGACTAATATGACTAGTAGGAACTAGCAGCGCAGCCCCGATACTTTCGGTTTGAGAATACGACGATAATTTGCATATTTTTAGACTTAGGCAAAACATGATGTTAGTGGGTCAAAACCCAAAACAGACCCTGAACGACCCTGTGGTGGTACCAACACCTCCCACGGGACCAACGTAACTTGTAGGAACTGACAGCGTAACTACGGGACTCCCGGTTTGAGAATATGACAGTAATTTGCATAATTCTATACTTAGGCTTAAAAACACGACGTTAGTGGGTGAAAACCCGAAATAACACCCGAACGGACCCGTAGGTGGCACGAACACCTCTCGCGGGACCAATGTGACTCATAGGAACTGGTCGCGCTGCCCCAGGACTCTCAGTTTTTGAATACGACGGTAATTTACATAATTCTAGACTTAGGTTAAAAACACAGCGTTAGTGGGGGAAAACATGACACAGCCCCGAACGGCCCCGTGGGTGGCACCAACACCTCCCACGGGACCAATGAGACTCGTAGGAACTGGTCACGCAGCCCCGGGACTCCCGGTTTGAGAATACAACGATAACTTTCATATTTTTAGACTTAGGTTTAAAAACACAGCATTAGTGGGTGAAAACCCGAAATAGCCCCCGAACAGCCGCGTGGGTGGCACCAACATCTCCCACGGGACCAATACGACTCGTAGGAACTGGTCGCGCAGCCTCGGGACTCTAGGACTGAGAATACGATGATAATTTTCAGATTTCTAGACTTAGGTAAAACATGACGTTAGTGGGTGAAAACTCGAAACAGCCTCCGAACGACCTCGTGGGTGGTACCAACACCTCCCACCGAACCAACGTAACTCGTAGGAACTGACCGCGCAGCAACGGGACTCCCGGTTTGAGAATGCGATCGTAATTTTCATAATTCTATACTCAGGCTTAAAAACACGGCGTTAGTGGGTGAAAACCCGAAACAGCACCGATCGGCCCTGTGGGGGGTACCAACACCTCCCATGGGACCAACGTAACTTGTAGGAACTGACAGCACAGCCAGGGGACTCCCGGTTTGAGAATAAGACAGTAATTTCTATAATTCTAGACTTAGGCTTACAAACACGATGTTAGTGGGTGAAAACCCGAAACATCCCCCGAACGAACCAGTGGGTGGCACCAGTACCTCCCACGGGACCAATGTGATTCGTAGGAACTGGTCGTGCAGCCCCGAGACTCTCGATTTGTGAATACGATGGTAATTTTCATAATTCTAGACTTAGGCTTAAAAACACGATATTAGAGGGTGAAAACTCGAAACAGCCCCCGAACGGCCCCGTGGGTAGCACCAACACTTCCCACGGGACTAATGTGACTCGTAGGAACTGGCTGCGCAACCCCGAAACTCTCAATTTGAGAATACGACGGTAATTTGTATAAATCTAGACCTAGACTTAAAAACATGGTGTTAGTGGGTGAAAACCCGAATAGCCTCCGAACGGCCCCTTGGATGGCACCACCACCTCCCACATGACCAATGTAACTCGTATGGACTAGCCACGCAGCCATGGGAATCCCGATTTGAGAATACGATTATAATTTTCATAGTTTTAGACTTAGGTTTAAAAACATGACATTAGTGGGAAAAACTCGAAACAGCGCCCGAACAACCGCGTGGGTGGCACCAACACCTCCCACAGGACCAATGAGACTCGTACGAATTAGTCGCGCAGCCCCGAGACTCTCGGTTTGAGAATACGATGATAATTTTCACATTTCTAGACTTTGGCTTAAAAACATGGCGTTAGTGGGTGAAAACCCGAAACAGCCCCCGAATAGCCCCATGGGTGGCACTAACACCTCCCACGGGACCAATGTAACTCGTAGGAACCGGTCGCGTAGGCCCAGGACTCCCAGTTTGAGAATACGACGATAATTTGCATAATTCTAGACCTAGGCTTAAAAACACGGCGTTAGTGGGTGAAAACCCAAAACAACCCCCGAACGGCCCCGTGGGTGCCACCAACACCTCCCAAGACACCAATGTAACTCGTAGGAACTAGCTGCGCAGCCCCAGGACTCCGAGTTTGAGAATACGATGGTAATTTTCATAATTCTTGACTTGGGCTAAAAAACTTGGCGTTAGTGGGTGAAAACCTGAAACAGCCCCCGAACGGCCCCATGGGTGGCACCAACCCCTCCCATGGGACCAATGTAACTGGTAGGGACTAGCCGCGCAACCCCGGGACTCCCGGTTTGAGAATAAGATGATAGTTTGCATAATCTTACATTTAGGTTTAAAAACACGGCTTTAGTGGGTGAAAACCCAAAACATCCCCCGAACGGCCCCGTGTGTGGCACCAACACCTCTCATGGGAAAATGTAACTCGTAGGAACTGGCTGCTCTTCTCGGGACTTCTAGTTTGAGAATACGATGGCAATTTGTATAATTTTGGACATAGGTTTAAATACATGGTGTTAGTGGGTGAAAACTCGAAACAACCCTCGAACGGGCCCTGGGTGGCACCAACACCTCCCACGGGACTAATGTGACTCGTAGAAACTGGTCGCACAGCCCCGGGACTCCCAGTATGAGAATAAGATGGTAATTTTCATAATTTTGGACTAAGGCCTAAAAACACGGCGTTAGTGGGTGAAAACCCGAAACAGCCCCCGAACGACCCCGTGGGTGGCACCAACACCTCCCACGGGACCAATGTAACTCGTAGGAACTGGTCGTGTAGCCCCGGGACTCTCGGTTTGAGAATACAAGAGTATTTTCATAATTCTAAACTTAGGCTAAAAAATAGGGCGTTAGTGAGTGAAAACCCAAAACAGTCCCCGAACAGCCCCGTGGGTGGCACCAACACCTCCCACGGGACCAATATAACTCGTACGAACTGGTCGTGCAGCCCCAGGACTCCCGGGTTAAGAACAGGATGATAAATTTCATATTTTTAGACAGGATTAAAAACACGGCATTAGAGGGTGAAAATGCAAAACAGCCCCAAACGGCCCCGTGGATGGCACCAACACCTCCCATGGGACCAATGTGACTTGTAGGAACTGGTCGGGTTGCCCCAGGACTCCCAGTTTGAGAATATGTTGGCAATTTGCATAATTCGGTTCTTAGGCTTAAAAGCACGGCGTTAGTGGGTGAAAACCTGAAACAGCCCCCGAACGATCCCGTGGGTGGCACCAACACCTCCCAAGGGACCAATGTAACTCGTAGGAACTGGTCGTGCAACCCCGGGTCTCCCAGTTTGAGAATACAATGATAATTTGCATATTTTTAGAATTAGGCTTAAAAACATGCCGTTGGTGGGTGAAAAGTCGAAAGAACCCCCGAACGTTCCCGTGGATGGCGCCATCACCTCCAACGGGACCAATATAACTCGAAGGAACTGGTTGCGTAGCCCCGGGACTCCAAGGTTGAGAATATGACGATAATTTGCATTTTTCCAGAGTTAGTCAAAACATGGCGTTAGTGGGGGAAAACCCAAAATAGCCCCCGAACGTCCCCGTGGGTGGCACCAACACCTCCCACGGGACCAATGTAACTCGTACGAACTGGCCGCATAGCCCCGGGACTCTCGATTTGTGAATACGATGGTAATTTACATAATTCAAGACTTGGGCTTAAAAATAGGGCGTTAGTGAGTAAAAAATGAAAACAGACCCCGGACGGCCCTGTGGGAGGCACACACACCTCCCACGGAACCGACGTAACTCATAGGAACTGATCGCGCTGCCGTGGGACTCCTGATTTTAGAATACGATGGTAATTTGCATAATTCTAGACTTACGCTTAAAAACACGGCGTTAGTGGGTGAAAACCCAAAATAGCCCCCGAGCTGCCCATCGGTGGCCCCAACACCTCCCACGGGACCAACGTAACTCGTAGGAATTGACCGCGCAGTTGCGGGACTCTTGGTATGAGAATACGATGATAATTTGAATAAATCTAGTCATACGCTTAAAAACACGGCGTTAGTGGGTGAAAACTAGAAAGAGCCCACGAACGGCCCCGAGGGTGGCACCAAAATCTCCCATGGGACCAATGTAACTTGTAGGATCTGGTCGCGCAGCCCCGGGACTCTCGGTTTGAGAATACAACAGTATTTGCATATTTCTCAACTTAGGCTTAAGAACAGGGAGTTAGTGAGTGAAAACACAAAATAGCCCCCGAACGGCCCCGTGGGTGGCACCAACACTTCCCACGGGACCAACGTAACTCGTAGGGACTAACCGAGCAGCCGTCAGACTCCTGATTTGAGAATACGATGGTAATTTGCATAATTCTAGACATAGGCTTAAAAACAAGGCGTTAGTGGGTGAAAACTCGAAACAGCCCCCGAACAGCCCCGTGGGTGGCACCAACACCTCCCACAGGACCAATGTATCTCGTGCGAACTAGTCGCGCAGCCCCGCCACTCCCGGTTTGTGAGTACGATGGTAATTTGCATAATTCTAGACTTAGGCTTAAAAATACGGAGTTAGTGGGTGAAAACTCGAACGGCCCCGTGGGTGGCACCACCACCTCCCTCGTGACCAATGTAACTCGTAGAAACTGGTCGCGCAGCCCCGGGACACCCAAGTTGAGAATATGACGATAATTTCCATATTTCTAGACTTAGGCAAAACATGATGTTAGTGGGTGAAATCTCGAAACAACCCCCGAACGGCCCCGTGGGTGGCACCAACACCTCCCACGGGACCAATGTAACTCGTACGAATTAGTTGCGCAGCCCTGGGACTCCCGGTTTGATAATACAATGGTAATTTGCATAATTCTAGACTTAGGCTTAAAAATAGGGCGTCAGTGAGTGAAAACCCAAAACAGCCCCCGAACGGCCCCTGTGGGTGGCACCAACACCTCCCACGAGACCAACCTAACTCGTAGAAACTGACCGCGCAGCCCTGGGACTGTCAATTTGAGAATACGATGGTAATTTCTCGAAATATAGACATAGGCTTAAAAACACGGCATTAGTGGGTGAAAACTCGAAAGAGCCCCCGAACGGCCCCGTGGGTGGCTCCAACACATCCCACGGGACCAACGTAACTCGTAGGAACTGACCGCGCAGTCGCAGGACTCTCGATTTGAAATAAAATAGTAATTTGTATAATTCTAGACTTATGCTTAAAAACACGGCGTTAGTGGGTGAAAACCCGTAACAGCCCCCGAACGGCCCCGTGGGTGGCATCAACACCTCCCACGGGACTAATGTAACTCGTAGGAACTCGTCATGCAGCCCCAGGACTTCCGGTTTGAGAATACGATGGTAATTTGCATAATTCTAGACTTAGGCCTAAAATTATGGCGTTAGTGGCTGAAAACCCAAAACAGCCATCGAACGGCCCCGTGGGTGGCACTAACACCTCCCACATGCCCAATGTGACTCGTAAGAACTGGTCGCGCAGCCTCGAGACTCCCGATTTGGAAATACGATGATAATTTACATATTTCTAGCTTAGGCTTAAAAATAGGACGTTAGTGAGTGAAAACTCGAAACTCCCCCCGAAGGGCCCATGGGTGGCACCAACACCTCCCACGGTACCAATGTAACACGTAGGAACTGGTCGCGCAGCCCCAAGACTCCTGGTTTGAGAATACGATGATAATTTGCATATTTTTAGACATAGGCAAAACATGGCGTTAGTGGAGGAAAACCTGAAACAACGCCCCAACGGCCCCGTGGGTGGCACCAACACCTCCCATGGGACCAATGTAACTCGTACGAACTCGCCGCGCAGCCCCGGGACTCCCGGTTTGAGAATACAACGGTAATTTGCATAATTCTAGACTTCGGCTTATAAACATGGTGTTAGTGGGTGAAAACCAAAAACAGCCCCCGAACGGCCCCGTGGTTGGCAACACCACCTCCTACGGGACTAACATAACTCGTAAGAACTGATCGCACAGTCGCAGGACTCCCGGTTTGAGAATATGATGATAATTTGCATAATTATAGACTTAGGCTAAAAAATACGGTGTTAGTGGGTGAAAACTCGAAACAGCCCCCGGACGACCCCGTGGGTGGCACCAACACCTCCCACGGGACCAATGTGACTCGTAGGAACAGGCCGCGCAACCCCGGGACTCCCGGTTTGAGAATATGATGGTAAGTTTCATAATTCTAGACTTAGGCATAAGAACATGGCCTTAAGGGGTGAAAACCCGAAACAGCATCCGAACGGCCCCGTGGTGGCACCAACACCTACCATGGGACCAATGTAACTCGTAGGAACTGATCACGCAGCCTCGGGACTCCGGATTTGAGAATACGATGATAATTTGCATATTTCCACACTTAGGCAAAACACGGCGTTAGAGGGGAAAAACTCGAAACGGCCCCCGAACGGCCCCGTGGGTGGCACCAACACCTCCCACAGGACCAGTGTAACTCGTGGGAACTAGTCACGCAACCTGGGACTCCCGGTTTGACAATACAACTGTAATTTGCATAATTCTAGTCATAGCGTTAAAAATAGGGTGTTCATGGGTGAAAACCCGAAACATCCCCCGAACGGCCCCGTGGGTGACACCAACACCTCCCGCGGGACCAGCGTAACTCAGAGGAACTAATCGCATAGCCGCGGGACTCCCAATTTGAAAATACGATGGTAATTTGCATAATTCTAGACTTAGGCTTTAAAACATGGTGTTAGTGGGTGAAAACCCAAAACAAACCCCGAACGGCCCCGTGAGTGGCACCAACACCTCCCACAAGACCAATGTGACTCATAGGAACTGGCCGCGCAGCACCCGGACTCCCAGTTTGAGAATACAATGATAATTTGCATACTACTAGACTTAGGCTTATAAACATGGCGTTAGTGAGAGAAAACCTGAAGCAGCCCCCGAACGGCCCCGTGGTGGCACAAACACCTCCCACGGGATCAATGTAACTCATAGGAACAGGCCGCGCAGCCCCGGGACTCTCGGTTTGAGAATACGATGATAATATGCATATTTTTAGACTTAGGCAAAACATAGCGTTAGAGGGGAAAACGCGAAACAACCCTCAAACGGCCCCGTGGGTCGCACCAACACCTCCCACGGGACCAACATAACTCGTAGGAACTGATCGCGTACAATTGTGATGTTAGTGGGTGGCACCAACACCTCCCACGGGACCAGTGTAACTCGTAGGAACTTACCGCGCTGTTGCGGGACTCCCGGTTTGAGAATACGACAGTAATTTGCATAATTTAGACGCAGGATTAAAAACACGGCATTAGTGGGTGAAAACTCGAAATAACCCCCAAATTTCCCCGTGGGTGGTGCCAACACCTCCCACGGGAACAATGTGACTCGTAGGAACTGACCGCGAAACCCCGAGACTCCCGATTTGAGAATACGATGGTAATTTGCATAATTATGGACTTAGGCTTAAAAACACGACGTTAGTGGGGGAAAACCCGAAAGAACCCCCGAACGGCCCCGTGGGTGGCACCAACACCTCCCACGGCACCAATATAACACATACGAACTAGTCGCGCAGCCTCAAGAATCCCGATTTGAGAATACGATAATAATTTGCATATTTCTAGACTTAGGAAAAACATGGCGTTAGTGGGCAAAAAGTCGAAACAACCCCCGAACGGCCCCGTGGGTGGCACCAACACCTCCCATAGGACCAATGTAACTGGTACGAACTGGCCGTGCAGCCCTGGGAATCCCGGTTAGATAATACGACAGTAAATTGCATAATTTTTGACTTAGGCTTAAAAACATGGCGTTAGTGGGTGAAAATCCGAAATAGCCCCCGAACGGCCCCATGGGGGGCACCAACACCTCCCACGGGACTAACATAACTCGAAGAAACTTACCGGGCAGCCACGGGACACCCGATTTGAGATACGATGGTAATTTGTATAATTACAGACTTAGGCTTAAAAACACGACGTTAGTGGGTGAAAACCCGAAACAGCCCCCGAACGGCCCCATGGGTGGCACCAACACCTCCCACGGGACAATGTGACTCGTAGGAATAGGCCGCGCAGCCTCTAGACTCCCGGTTTGAGAATACGACAGTAATTTACATAATTCTAGACTTAGGCTTAAAAACATGGTGTTAGTGGGTGAAAACTCAAAACAGCCTCCGAACGGCCCTATGGGTGGCACCAACACCTCCCATGTGACCAATGTAACTCGTAGGAACTAACCGCGCAACCCCGGGACTCCCGGTTTGAGAATACAATGATAATTTGCATATTTTTAGACTTAGTCTTAAAAACATGGCGTTAGTGGGGGAAAACCCGAAACACCCCCGAACGGCCCCCTGGGTGGCATCAACACCTCCCACGGGACCAATGTAACTCGTAGGGACGTATCGCTCAACCTCGGGTTTCCCAATTTGAGAATACAACGATAATTTGCATATTTTTAGACTTTGGCTTAAAAATAAGATGTTAGTGGGTGAAAACCCGAAATAGCCCCCGAACGGCCCCGTGGGTGGCCCCAACACCTCCCACGACACCAATGTAACCAGTAGGAACTGGCCGCGTAGCCCAGGGACTCCCGGTTTTTATAATACGAATGTAATTTGCATAATTCTAGACTTAGCCTTAAAAACATGGCTTTAGAGGGTGAAAACAAGAAATAACCCCCGAACGGCCCAGTGGGTGGCACCAGCACCTCTCATGGGACCAACGTAACTCGTAGGAACTGATCGTGCAGCCGCGAGACTCCCGGTTTGAGAATATGATGGTAATTTGTATAATTCTAGACTTAGCCTTATAAACACTGCGTTAGTGGGTGAAAACCCAAAACAACTCCTGAACATCCCCGTGGGTGGAACCAACACCTCCCACGGGACCAATGTGAGTCGTAGGAACTGACCACTCAACCTCGGGTTTTTCGGTTTGAGAATACGACAGTAATTTACATAATTCTAGACTTAGGCTTAAAAACAGGGTATTAGTGTGTGAAAACCCAAAACATCCCCCGAACGGCCCCTATGGGTGGCACCAACACCTCCCACGGGACCAACGTAACTCGTAGGAACTGGTCGCGCATCCCCAGAACTCTTGGTTTGAGAATACAATGGTAATTTGCATAATTCTAGACTTAGCCTTATAAAAATTGAGTTAGTGGGTGAAAACCCAAAACAACCCCTGAACATCCCCGTGGGTGGCACCAACACCTCCCACGGGACGAATGTGACTCGTAGGAACTGACCACTCAACCTCGGGTTTCCCGGTTTGAGAATACGATGGAAATTTGCATAATTCTAAACTTAGGCTTAAAAATAGGGCGTTAGTGAGTGAAAACCCAAAATAGCCCCTGAACCCTGTGGGTGGCACCAACACCTCCCACGGGACCAACGTAACTCCTAGGAACTAACCGCGCATCCGTGAGACTCTCGGTATTAGAATACGATGGTAATTTGCAGAATTCTAGACATAGGCTTAAAAACACGGCGTTAGTGGGTGAAAACCCAAAAGAGGCCCCAAACGGCTCCGTGGGTGGCTCCAACACATCCCACGGGACCAACGTAAATCGTAGGAACTAACCACGCAGCCGTAGGACTCTCGATTTGAAATACAATAGTAATATTTATAATTCTAGAATTATACTTAAAAACACGGTGTTATTGGGTGAAAACCCGAAACAGCCCCCGAACGTCTCCGTGGGTGGCACCAACACCTCCCACGGGACTAATGTAACTCGTAGGAACTAGTCGTGCAGCCCCGGGACTCTCGGTTTGAGAATATGATGGTAATTCATATAATTCTAGACTTAGGCTTAAAATTACGGCATTAGTGGGTGAAAACCCGAAACAGCGCCCGAACGGCCCCGTGGGTGGCACCAACACCTCCCACGGCAGCAAGTAACTCGTAGGAACAGGTCGCGCATCCCCGGGACTCCCGATTTGAGAATACAATGGTAATTTTCATAATTCTAGACTTATCCTTAAAAACATTGCGTTGATGGTTGAAAACCCAAAACAGCCCCTGAACGGCCCCATGGGTGGCACCAACACCTCCCACGGGACCAATGTGACTCGTAGGAACTAACCAATCAACCCCGGGTTTCCCGGTTTGAGAATACAACGATAATTTGCATATTACTAGACTTCGACTTAAAGACATGATGTTAGTGGGTGAAAACCCAAAATAGCCCCCGAACGGCCACGTGGGTGGCACCAACACCTCCCACGGCACCAACGTAACACGTACGAACTGGTCGCGCAGCCCCGGGACTCCCGATTTTAGAACACAATGATAATTTGCATATTTCTAGACTTAGGCAAAACATGGCGTTAGTGGGGGAAAACCCGAAACAGCCCCCAAACAGCCCCGTGAGTGGCACCAACACCTCCCACGGGACCAATGTAACTCGTACCAACTGCCTGCACAGCCCCGGGATTCTCGGTTTGAGAATACAATGATAATTTTCATAATTCTAGGCTTAGGCTAAAAAATAGGGCGTTAGTGAGTGAAAACCCAAAACATCTCCCGAACGGCCCCGTGGGTGGCACCAACGCCTCCCACAAGACCAACGTAACTCGTAGGAACTGACCGTGCAGCCGCGGGACTCCCGGTTTGAGAATGTGATGGTAATTTTCATAATTCAAGAATTAGGCTTAAAAATACGGCATTAGATGGTGAAAACCCGAAACAGCCCCTTGGGTGGCACCAACACCTCCCACGGGACCAATGTAACTCGTAGGAACTGACCGCGCAACTGTGGGACTCCCGGTTTGAGAATACGATGGTAATTTTCATAATTCTAGACTTAGGATTAAAAATACGGCGTTAGTGGGTGAGAAACCGAAATAGCCCCCGATCGGCCCCGTGGGTGGCCCCAATACCTTCCACGGGTCCAATGTAACTCGTAGGAACGAGTCGCATAGCCCCACAACTGCCCGTTTGAGAATATGATGGTAATTTGCATAATTCTAGACTTAGCCATAAAAACATTGCGTTAGTGGGTGAAAATCCAAAACAACCCTAAAGAAGCCCCGTGGGTGGCACCAACACCTCCCACGGGACCAAGGTGACTCATAGGAACTGACCGCGCAACCTCGGGACTTCCGATTTGAGAATACACTGATAATTTTCATATTTCTAGACTTAGGCTTAAAAATATGGCGTTAGTGGGTGAAAACCTGAAACAACCCCCAAATGGCCCGTGGGTGACACCAACACCTCCCACGGCACCAATGTAACACGTTCGAACTTGTCGCGCAGTCCCGGGACTCCCGATTTTAGAATACGATGACAATTTGCATATTTTTAGACTTAGGCAAAACATGGCGTTAGTAGGGGAAAACCCGAAACAACCCTCGAACGGCCCCGTGGGTGGCACCAACACCTCCCACGGGACTAACATAACTCGAAGGAATTTACCGCGTAGTCGCGGGACTCCCGGTTTGAGATACGAGGGTAATTTGCATAATTATAGACTTAGACTTAAAATCACGGCGTTAGTGGGTGAAAACCCAAAACAGGCCCCGAACGGCCCCGTGGGTGGCACCAACACCTCCCACGGAACCAATGTGACTCGTAGGAATAGGCCGCGCAGCCTCGGGACTCCCGATTTGAGAATACGATGGTAATTTTCATAATTCTATACATGGGCTTAAAAACATGTCGTTATTGGGTGAAAACCCGAAACGGCCTCCGAACGGCCCCGTGGGTGGCACCAACACCTCTCACGGGATCAATTTAACTCGTAGAAACTAGCTGCGCAACACCGGGACTCCAGGTTTGAGAATACGATGATAATTCGCATATTTCTTCACTTAGGATTAAAAACATGGCGATAGTGGGTGAAAACCCAAAACAACCCCCGAATGGTCCCGTGGGTGTCACCAACACCTCCTAAGAGACCAATGTGACTTGTAGGAAGTAGTCACGCAGCCTCGGGACTCCCAATTTGAGAATACGATGGTAATTTTCATAATTCTGGACCTAGGCTTAAAAACATGGCTTTAGTGGGTGAGAACCCGAAATAGCCCTGGAACGGCCCCGTGGGTGGCACCAACACCTCCCATGGGACCAATGTAACTCGTAGGGACTGGCCGCACAGCCCCGGGACTCCCAGTTTGAGAATACGATGATAATTTTCATACTTTTAGACTTAGTCTTAAAAAGATGGCATTAGTGGGTGAAAACTCGAAACAGCCCCCTAACGGCCCCGTGGGTGGCACCAACACCTCCCGTACGACCAATGTGACTCGTACGAATTGGTCGCGTAGCCCCAGGACTCCAGGTCTGGGAATACGATGGTAATTTGCATAATTTTAGACTTATGTGTCAAAACACGGTGTTAGTGTGAGAAAACCTGAAACAGCCCTCGAACGGCTCCGTGGTTGGCACCAACACCTCCCACGGGACCAATGTGACTCGTAGGAACTGACCGTATAGACTCGGGACTCCCGGTTTGAGAATATAATGGTAATTTGCATGATTCTAGACTTAGGCTTAAAAACACGCGTTAGTGTGTGAAAACCCGAAATAGCCCCCGAATGGCCCTATGGGTGGCACCAACACCTCCCACGGGACCAATGTTCGTAGGAACTTACAGCGCGATACCGGGACTCCCGATTTGAGAATACAACGATAATTTGCATATTTTTAGACTTAGGCTTAAAAACATGGTGTTCGTGGGTGAAAACCTGAAACAACCCCCGAACAACCCCGTGGGTGGCACCAACACCTCCCACGGGACGAATATAACTCTTACGAACTGGTCGCGTAGCCCCGGGACTCCCAGTTTGAGAATACGATGTTAATTTGCATAATTCTGGACTTAGGTTTAAAAACAGGGCGTTAGTGAGTGAAAACCAAAAACAGCCCCCGAACGGCACCTTGGGTGGCACCAACACCTCTCACGGGAGCAACGTAACTCGTAGGAACTGGTCGCGCATCCCCGGGACTCCCGGTTTGAAAATACACTGGTAATTTGCATAATTCTAGACATAGCCTTAAAAACATTGCGTTAGTGGGTGAAAACCCAAAACAGCCCCGTGGGTGGCACCAACCCCTCCCACGGGACCAATGTGACTCGTAGGAACTGACCACTCAACCCCGGGTTTCCAAGTTTGAGAATACAATGATAATTTTCATATTTCTAGACTTCGGCTTAAAAATAAGATGTTAGTGGGTGAAAACCCGAAATAGCCCCCGAACGGCCCCGTGGGTGGCATCAACACCTCCCACGACACCAATGTAACTCGTACGAACTGGTCGCGCAGCCTTGGGACTCCCGATTTGAGAACACAATGATAATTTGCATATTTCTAGACTTAAGCGAAACATGGCGTTAGAGGGGGAAACCCGAAACAGGCCCCAAACGGCCCCGTGAAAGGCACCAACACCTCCCACGGATCCAATGTAACTCGTACGAACTGGAAACACAGCCCCGGGACTCCCGGTATGAGAATACGATGGTAATTTTCAAAATTCTAGACTTAGGCTTAAAAATAAGGCGTTAGTGAGTAAAAATAAAAAACATCCCCCGAACGGCCCCGTGGGTGGCACCAACACCTCCCACGAGACCAACGTAACTCATAGGAACTAACCGTCCAGCCGGGGGACTCCCGGTTTGAGAATGTGATGGTAATTTTCATAATTCTAGACTTAGGCTTAAAAATAGGGCATTAGTGGATGAAAACCCGAAATACCCCTAAACAGCCCCGTGGGTGGCACCAACAGGTCCCACGGAACCAATGTAACTCGTAGGAACTGACCGCGCAGCCGTGGGACTCCCAGTTTGAGAATACGAAGGTAATTTGCATAATTCTAGACTTAGGCTTAAAAATACGGCGTTAGTGGGTGAAAAACCGAAATAGCCCCCGATCGGCCCCGTGGGTGGCACCAACACCTCCCACAGGTCCCATGTAACTCGTAGGAACGGGTCGCACAGCCCCACGACTACCCGTTTGACCATACGCTGGTAATTTTCATAATTCTAGACTTAGACTTAAAAACATTGCGTTAGTGGGTGAAAACCCAAAACAGCCCCTGAACGGCCCCGCGGGTGCCACCAACACCTCCCATGGGACCAAGGTGACTCGTAGCAACTGCCAGCGCAACCTCGGGACTTCCAGTTTGAGAATACGATGATAATTTTTATATTTCTAGACTTAGGCTTAAAAACATGGCGTTAGTGGGTGAAAACCTGAAACAGTCCCCGAACGGCCCCGTGGGTGGCACCAACACCTCCCCCAGCACCAATGTAACACGTCCGAACTAGTTGCGCAGTCCCGGGACTCCTGATTTGAGAATACGCTGAAAATTTTCATATTTTTAGACCTAGGCAAAACATGGCGTTAGTAGGGGAAAACCCGAAATAACCCCCGAACGGCCCCGTGGGTGGCACCAACACCTCCCACGGGACTAACATAACTCGAAGGAACTGACCGCGCAGTCGCGGGATTCCCGTTTTGAGATATGACGGTAATTTGCATAATTATAGACTTAGACTTAAAAACACGGGGTTAGTGGGTGAAAATCCGAAACAGCCCCCGAACGAACCCATGGGTGGCACCAACACCTCCCACGGGACCAATGTGACTCGTAGGAATAGGCCGCGCAGCCTTGGGACTCCCGATTTGAGAATACGATGGTAATTTGCACAATTCTAGACTTGGGCTTAAAAACATGTCGTTATTGGGTGAAAACTCGAAACAGCCTCCGAACGGCCCCGTGGGTGGCACCAACACCTCCCACGGGATCAATTTAACTCGTAGAAAGTTGCTGCCCAACACCGGGACTCTCGGTATGAGAATACGATGATAATTTGCATATTTCTTGACTTAGGATTAAAAACACGGTGATAGTGGGTGAAAACCCAAAACAGCCCCCGAATGGTCCCGTGGGTGGCACCGACCAATGTGACTCGCATGAACTGGTTGCGCAGCACCGGGACTCCCAGTTTGAGAATACGATGGTAATTTTCATAATTCTAGAACTAGGATTAAAAACATGGATTTAGTGGGTGAAAACCCAAAACAGCGTCGTGGGTGGCACCAATGCCTCCTAAGAGACCAATGTGACTCGTAGGAACTGGCCGCACAGCCCCGGGACTCCCAGTTTGAGAATACGATGGTAATTTGCATAATTTTAGACTTTGGCTTAAAAACACAGCGTTAGTGGGTGAAGACCCGAAACAGCCCCCTAATGGCCCCGTGGGTGGCACCAACACCTCCCGTGGGACCAATGTGACTCGTAGGAACTGACCGCTCAGTCCCGGGACTCCCGATTTGAGAATACGATGGTAATTTGAATAATTTTAGACTTATGGGTAAAAATACGGTGTCAGTGGGAGAAAACCCGAAACATCCCTCGAACGGCTCCGTGGGTGGCACCAACACCTCCCACGGGACCAATGTGACTCATAGGAACTGACCGCGCAGCCCCGGGACTCCCGATTTGAGAATACAATGGTAATTTGCATGATTCTGGACTTAGGCTTAAAAATAGGGCGATAGTGGGTGAAGACCCGAAATAGCCCATGAACGGCCCTACGGGTGGCACCAACAACTCCCATGGGACCAACGTAACTCGTAGGAACTGACCGCGCAACCGCGGGACTCCAAGTTTGAGAATGCGATGGTAATTTGCATAATTCCAGATTTAGGCTTAAAAACACGGCGTTAGTGGGTGAAAACCCGAAACAGCCCCCGAACGGCCCCGTGGTTGGCACCAACACCTCCCACTAGAGAAAGTAACTTGTAGGAACTGGTCGCGCATCCTCTGGACTCCCAGTTTAAGAATACAATGGTAATTTGCATAATTCTAGACTTAGCCTTAAAAATATTGCGTTAGTGGGTGAAAACCCAAAACAGCCCCTGAACATCCTCGTGGGTGGCACCAACACCTCCCACGGGACCAATGTGACTCGTAGGAACTGACCACTCAACCTTGGGTTTCCCGGTTTGAGAATACGATGGTAATTTGCATAATTCTAGACATAGGCTTAAAAACAAGGCGTTAGTGAGTGAAAACCCAAAACAGCCCCCGAACGGCCCCTGTCGGTGGCACCAACACCTCCCACGGGACCAACGTAACTCGTAGGAACTGCCCGCCCAGCCGTGGGACTCTCGATTTCAGAATACGATGGTAATTTATAGAATTCTAGACATAGGCATAAAAACACGGCGTTAGTGGGTGAAAATCCGAAAGAGCCCCCGAACGGCCCCGTGGGTGGCTCCAACACATCCCTCGGGACCAACGTAAATCGTAGGGACTAGCCGCGCAGCCGCAGGACTCTCGATTTGAAATACAATAGTAATATGTATAATTCTAGACTTATGCTTAAAAACACGACGTTAGTGGGTGAAAACTCGAAACAGCCTCCGAACGTCCCCGTGGGTGGCACCAACACCTCCTACGGGACAAATGTAACTCGTTGGAACTTACCATGCAATACCGGGACTCCCGATTCTAGAATACAACTATAATTTGCATATTTTTAGGCATAGGTTTAAAAACATGGTGTTCGTGGGCGAAAACTCGAAACAACCCTTGAACGACCCCGTGGGTGGCACCAACACCTCCCACGGGACCAATGTAACTCGTAGGAACTGGTCGCGAAGCCCCGCAACTCTCGGTTTGAGAATATGACGATACTTTGCATATTTCAATACTTAGGCAAAACATGGCGCCAGTGGGGAAAACCCAAAACAGGCCCCGAACGGCCCCGTGGGTGGCACCAACACCTCCCACGGGACCAATGTAACTTGTACGAACTGGTTGCGTGGCCCCGGGACTCGCGGTTTGAGAATACGATATTAATTTTCATAATTATAGACTTCGGTTTATAAACAGGGCATTAGTGAGTTAAAATCCAAAACAACCCCCGAACGGCACCGTGGGTGGCACCAACACCTCCCACGGGAGCAATGTAACTCGTAGGAACTGGTCGCGCAGCCCCGGGACTCCCGATTTGAGAATACCATGGTAATTTGCATAATTCTAGACTTAGCCTTAAAAAAATTTCGTTAGTGGGAGAAAACCCAAACCAACCCCTAAACGGCCCTGTGGGTGGCACCAACACCTCCCACGGGACCAATGTGACTCGTCAGAACTGACCACGCAACCCCGGGTTTCTCGGATTGAGAATACGACAGTAATTTGCATAATTCTCGACTTGGGCTTAAAAACATGTCGTTATTGGGTGAAAACCTGAAACAGCCTCCGAACGGCCCCGTGGGTGGCACCAACACCTCCCACGGCACCAATTTAACACGTACAAATTGGTCGCGCAGCCTCGGGACTCCCGGTTTGAGAATACAACGATAATTTGCATATTTCTAGACTTAGGCAAAACATGGCTTTAGTGGGGAAAAACCTGAAACAGCACTCGAATGGCCCCTAGGGTGGCACCAACATCTCCCACGGGACCAATGTAACTCGTACGAACTGGCCGCGTAGCCCCGGGACTCTCGGTTTGAGAATACGACAGTAATTTTCATAATTATAGATTTAGGCTTAAAACACGGTGTTAGTGGGTGAAAACCCAAAACAACCCCCGAACGGCCCGTGGGTGGCACCAACACCTCCAACGGGACCAATGTGACTCGTAGGAATAGGCTGCATAGCCCCAAGACTCTCGGTTTGAGAATACGATGGTAATATAGCGTTAGTGGGTGAAAACCCGAAACAGCCTCCGAACGGCCCCGTGCATGGCACCAACCCCTCCCGTGGGACCAATGTAACTCGTAGGCACTAGCCGCGCAGCCCCGGGACTCCCGATTTGAGAATATAGTGATAATTTGTGTGTTTTTAGACTTAAGCTTAAAAACCCGGCATTAGTGGGTGAAAACCTGAAATAGCCCCCGAACGGCCCTGTGGGTGGCACCAACACCTCCCACGGGACAAATGTGACTCGTAGGAATTGGCCGCGCAGCCCCGGGACTCTCGGTTTGATAATACGAAGGTAATTTGCATAATTCTAGACTTAGGCTTAACATCGTGGCGTTAGTGGGTGAAAACCCGAAATAGCCAGCGAACGTACCCGTGGGGGGCACCAACACCTCCCACGGGACCAATGTAACTCGAAGGAACTAGTCGCGTAGCCTCAGGACTCCCGGTTTGTGAATACGATGATATTTGGCATATGTTTAGACTCAGTTAAAACATGGTGTTAGAGGAGAAAACCCGAAATAGCCCCGAACAGCCGCATGGGTGGCACCAACACCTCCCACGGGACCAATGTGACTCGTAGGAACTGGTCGGGCAGCCCTGGGACTCTCGGTTTGAGAATACGAAGGTAATTTGCATAATTCTAGACTTTCACTTAAAATCATGGCGTTAGTGGGTGAAAACTCGAAATAGCCCCCGAACGGCCCCGTGGGTGGCACCAACACCTCCCTCGGGACCAATGTAACTCGGAGGAACTAGCCGCGCAGCCTCGGGACTCCCAGTTTGAAAATAAGATAAAATTTTCATATTACTAGACTCAGCCAAAACATGGCGTTAGAGGGGAAAACCCAAAACAGCCCCGAACCGCCCTGTGGGTGGCACCAACACCTCCTACGGGACCAATGCAACTCGTAGGAACGTACCGTGCAACCTCGGGACTCTCGGTTTGAGAATACAAGGATAATTTGCATATTTTTAGACTTAGGCTTAAAAATACGGTGTTAGGGGGAGAAAACCAAAAATAACCCCCGAACGGCTTCGTGGGTGGCACCAACACCTCCCACGGGACCAATGTGACTCATAGCTACTGATCGCGCAGTCCCGGGACTCCCGGTCTGAGAATATAATGGTAATTTTCATAATTCTGGACTTAGGCTTAAAAACACAGCGTTAGTGAGTGAAAACCCGACATAGCCCCCGAACAGCCCGTGGGTGGCACCAACACCTCCCACGGGATGAATATAACTCGTAGGAACTTACCACGCAACCCAGGACATAATAATTTGCATATTTTTCGTATTACGCTTAAAAATAAGGCGTTAGTGGGTGAAAACTCTGAACAAACCCTGAACGGCCCCGTGGGTGGCACCAACATCTCCCACGGGACCAATGTAACTCGAAGGAACTGGTCGCGCAACCCCGGGACTCCCAATTTGAGAATACGATGATAATTTGCATATTTCTAGAATTAGGTTTAAAACTTGGCATTAGTGGGTGAAAACGTGAAACAACCCCCGAACGTCCTTGTGGGTGGCACCAACACCTACCATGGGATCAATGTAACTCGTAGGACTGGTCGCGCAGCCTCGGAACTCCCGGTTTTTAGAATACGATGATAATTTGCATATTTCTAGACTTAGGCAAAACATGGCGTTAGTGGGGGGAAACTCAAAACAGCCCCCGAACGGCCATCTGGCAGGCACCAAAACCTCCCACGGGACCAATATGACTCGTAGGAACTGGCCGCACAGCCCCGGGACTCCTGGTTTGAGAATACGAAGATAATTTGCATATTTCTACACTTAGGCTTAAAAACATGGCGTTAGTACAAGAAAACCTGAAACATCCCCGTGGGTGGCACCAACACCTCCAACATGACCAATGTAACTCGTAGGTACTGGTCGCGCAGCCTCGGGACTCCCGATTTGAGAATATGATGATAATTTCCATATTTCAAGAAATAGGCTTAAAAACACGGCATTAGTGGGTGAAAACCTGAAACAGCCCCCGAACGGCCCCGTGGGTGGCACCAACAATGTGCCTCGTAGGAACTGGTCGCGCAGCCCCGGGACTCTCGGTTTGACAATACGATGATAATTTGCATAATTCTGGACTTAGGCTTAAAAACACGACGTTAGTGGGTGAAAACTCGAAACAGCCCCCGAACGACCCCGTGGGTGGCACCAACACCTCCCAAGAGACCAATGAGACTCGTAGGAACTGGATGCGCAGCCCCGTGACTCCCAGTTTGAGAATACGATGGTAATTTGCATAATTCTAGACTTGGGCTTAAAAACATGGCGTTCGTGGGTGAAAACCGAAAACAACCCCCGAACGATCCCGTGGGTGGCACCAACACCTCCCATGGGACCAATGTGACTCGTAAAAACTGGTCGCGCAGCCTCGGGACTCCCGATTTGAGAATACGATGGTAATTTGCATAATTCTAGACTTACGCTTAAAAACACGGCTTTAGTGGGAGAAAAACCGAAAAATCCCCCGAACGGCTCCATTGGTGGTGCCAACACCTCCCACGGGAATAATGTGACTCGTAGGAACTGACCGCCAAACCTCGGGACTCCCGGTTTGAGAATACGATGGTAATTTATATAATTCTGGACTTAGGCTTAAAAACACCGCGTTAGTGGGGGAAAACCCGAAAGAACCGTCGAACGGACCCGTGGGTGGCACCAACACCTCCCACGGGACCAATGTAATTCGTACGAACTGGCCGCATAGCCCCGGGACTCCCGGTTTGAGAATACGATGGTAATTTGCGTAATTCTAGACATAGGCTTAAAAACATTGCGTTAGTGGGTGAAAACCCGAAACAGCCCCCGAACGGCCCCGTGGGTGGCACCAACACCTCCCACGGCACCAATGTAACACATACGAACTTGTCGCGCAACCCCGGGAATCTCGATTTGAGAATACGACAATAATTTGCATATTTCTAGACTTAGGCAAAACATGGCGTTAGTGGGCAAAAAGCCAAAATAGCCCCCGAACGGCCCCGTGGGTGGCACCAACACCTCTCACGGGACCAATATAACTGGTACGAACTGGCCGTGCAGTCCCGGGAATCCCGGTTAGATAATACAACACTAAATTGAATAATTTTAGACTTAGGCTTAAAAACATGGCGTTAGTGGGTGAAAATACGAAATAGCCCTCGAACGGCCCCATGGGTAGCACCAACACCTCCCACGGGACTAACATAACTCGAAGAAACTTACCGCGCAGTCACGGGACACCCGATTTGAGATACGATGGTAATTTGCATAATTACAGACTTAGGCTTAAAAACACGGCGTTAGTGGATGAAAACTCGAAACAACCACCGAACGGCCCCGTGGGTGGCACCAACACCTCCCACGGGACAACGTGACTCGTAAGAATAGGCCCCGTAGCCTCGAGACTGTCGGTTTGAGAATACGACAGTAATTTACATAATTCTAGACTTAGGCTTAAAACACGGTGTTAGTGGGTGAAAACTCAAAACAACCTCCGAACGGCCCTATCGGTGGCACCAACACCTCCCACGGGACCAATGTAACTCGTAGGAACTGGCCGCGCAACACCGGGACTCCCAATTTGAGAATACGACGATAATTAGCATATTTATTGACTTAGGATTAAAAACATGGCTTTAGTGGGTGAAAACCTAAAATAGCCCCCGAACGGCCCCGTGGGTGGCACCAACACCTCCCATGTGACAAATGTAACTCGTAGGACTGGTTGCGCAGCCCTCTGGGACTCTCGGTTTGAGAATACGACGATAATTTGCGTACTTTTAGACCTAGTCTTAAAAACACGACATTAGTGGGTGAAAACTCGAAACAACCCCCGAACGGCCCCGTGGGTGGCAACAACACCTCCGATGGGACCAATGTGACTCGTAGGAACTGGCCGCGCAGCCCCGGGACACCTGAATTGAGAATATGATGATAATTTGCCTAATTCTAGACTTAGGTGTAAAAACACGGTGTTAGTGGGAGAAAACCCAAAACAGCACCCGAACGGCTCCGTGGGTGGCACCAACACCTCCCACGAGACCAATGTGACTCGTAGGAACTGACCGGGCAGCCCCGGGACTCCCGGTTTAAGAAAATAACAAAAATATGCATAATTCTGGACTTAGGCTTAAAAACACGGCGTTAGTGGTTGAAACCCGAAATAGCCCCCGAACGTCCCTGTGGATGGCACCAACACCTCCCATGGGGCCAATGTAACTCGTAGGAACTTATCGCACAACCCCGGGACTCCCGGTTTGAGAGTACAATGATAATTTGCATATTTTTAGAGTTAGGCTAAAAAAATGGCGTTAGTGGGTAAAAACCCGAAACACCCCCGAACGGCCCCCGGGTGGCATCAACACCTCCCACGGGACCAATATAACTTGTAGGAACAGGTCGCTCAACCCCGGGACTCCCGGTTTGAGAATATGATGATATTTTGCATTTTTATAGACTTAGGCAAAACAAGGCGTTAGTGGGGGAAAACCTGAAACAGCCCCCAAAGGCCCCGTGGGTGGCACCAACACCTCCCACGGGACCAATGTAACTCGTATGAAGTCGCCACGCAGCCCCGAGACTCCTAATTTGAGAATACAATGGTAATTTTCATAATTCTAGACTTAGGTTTAAAAACTGGGCGTTAGTGAGTGAAAACCCAAAACAGCCTCTGAACGGCCCCGTGAGTGGCACCAACACCCCCCACATGACCAACGTAACTCGTAGGAACTGACCGGGCAGCCGCGGGACTCCCAGTTTGATAATACGATGATAATTTGCATATTTCTAGACTTAGGCTTATAAACACGGCGTTAGTGGGTGGAAATCCAAAACAGCCCTCGAAAGGCCCCGTGGGTGGCACCAACAGCTCCCACGGGACCAACGTAAGTCGTAGGAACTGACCGCGCAGTCGCGGGATCCCCAATTGAGAATACGATGGTAATTTGTATAATTCTAGACTTAGTCTTAAAAACACGGCGTTAGTGGGTGAAAATCTGAAACAGCCCCCGAACGGCCCCGTGGGTGGCACCAACACCTCCCACTGGAGCAAGTAACTTGTAGGAACTGGTCGCGCATCCCCAGGACTCCTGGTTTGAGAATGCAATGGTAATTTGCATAATTCAAGACTTAGCCCTAAAATCATTGCGTTAGTGGGTGAAAACCCAAAATAGCCCCTGAACATCCCCGTGGGTGGCACCAACACCTCCCACGGCACCAATGTGACTCGTAGGAACTGACCACTCAACCTCGAGTTTCCCGGTTTGAGAATATGATGGTAATTTGCATAATTCTAGACTTAGGCTAAAAAACAGAGCGTTAGTGAGTGAAAACCCAAAACAGCCCCCGAACGGCCCTTGTGGGTGGCATCAACACCTCCCACGGGACCAACGTAACTCGTAGGAACTGACCGCGCAGCCGTCGGACTCTCGATTTGAGAATACGATGGTAATTTGAAAAATTCTAGACATAGGCTTAAAACACGGTGTTAGTGGGAGAAAACCCGAAAGAGCCCCCGAACGGCCCCATGGGTGGCTCCAACACATCCCACGGGACCAATGACAATCGTAGGAACTAACCGCGCAGCCGTAGGACTCTCGATTTGAAATACAATAGTAATATGTATAATTCTAGACTTATGCTTAAAAACACGACGTTAGTGGGTGAAAACCTGAAACAGCCCCGGAATGTCCCCGTGGGTGGCACCAACACCTCCCACGGGACTAATGTAACTCGTAGGAACTGGTTGTGCAGCCTCGAGACTCCCAGTTTGAGAATATGATGGTAATTCGCATAATTCTAGACTTAGGCTTAAAATTACGGCGTTAGTGGGTAAAAACCCGAAACAGCCCCCGAACGGCCCCGAGGGTGGCACCAACACCTCCCACGGCACCAATGTAACACGTACGAACTGGTCGTACAGCCCCAGGACTCCCGGTTTGAGAACACTGTGATAATTTTCATATTTCTATACTTAGGCAGAACATGGCGTTAGTGGGGGAATACCTGAAACAACCCCCAGACGGCCCCGTGAGTGGCACTAACACCTCCCACGAGACCAATGTAACTCATACGAACTGGCCGCACAGCCCCGGGACTCTCGGTTTGAGAATACGATGGTAATTTACATAATTCTAGACTTAGGCTTAAAAATAGGGCGTTAGTGAGTGAAAACCCAAAACATTCCCGTGGGTGGAACCAACGCCGCCCACGAGACCAACGTAACTCGTAGGAACTGACCATGCAGTCGCGGGACTCCCGGTTTGAGAATGCAATGGTAATTTTAATAATTCTAGACTTGGGCTTAAAAATACGGCATTAGTGGGAAAAAACTCAAAATAGCCCCCAAAAAGCCCCGTTGGTGTCACCAACACCTCCCACGGGACCAATGTAACTCGTAGGAACTCCCGATTTGAGAATACGATGGTAATTCCCATAATTCTAGACTTAGGCTTAAAAATACGGCGTTAGTGGGTGAAAAAACGAAACAGCCCCCGACCGGCCACGTGGGTGGCACCAACACCTCCCACGGGTCCAATGTACGTAGGAACGGGTCGCACAGCCCCACGACTCCCCGTTTGAGAATACGATGGTAATTTGCATAATTCTAGACTTAGCCTTAAAAACATTGCGTTAGTGGGTAAAAACCTAAAACAACCCCTGAACTGCCCCGTGGGTGGCACCAACACCTCCCACGGGACCAAGGTGACTCGTAGGAACTGACCGCGCAACCTCGAGACTCCCAGTTTGATAATACCATGATAATTTGCATATTTCTAGACTTAGGCTTAAAAACATGGCGTTAGTGGGTGAAAACCTGAAACAGCCCCGAACGGCCCCGTGAGTGGCACCAACACCTCCCACGGCACCAATATAACACGTAAGAACTAGTCGCGCAGTCTCGGGAGTCCCGATTTGAGAATACAATGACAATTTTCATAGTTTTAAACTTAGGCAATACATAGCGTTAGTGGGGCAAAACCTGAAACAGCCCCCGAACGGCCTCGTGGGTGGCACCAACACCTCCCACGGGACTAACATAACTCGAAGGAACTGACCGCGCAGTCACGGGACTCCCATTTTTAGAAACGATGGTAATTTGCATAATGATAGACATTGACTTAAAAACACGACGTTAGTGGGTGGAAACCCGAAACAGACCCCGAACGGCCCTAGGGGTGGCACCAACACCTCCCATGGGACCAATGTGACTCATAGGAATAGGCCGCGTAGCCCCGGGGCTCCCGATTTGAGAATACGATGGTAATTTGCATAATTCTAGACTTGGGCTTAAAAACATGTCGTTATTGGGTGAAAACCTGAAACATCCTCCGAACGGCCCCGTGGGTGGCACCAACACCTCCCACGGGACCAATTTAACTCGTAGAAACTGGTTGTGCAACACCGAGACTCCCGATTTGAGAATACAATGATAATTTTCATATTTCTTGACTTAGGATTAAAAACACGGTGATAGTGGGAGAAAACCCAAAACAACCCCCGAATGGTCCCTTGGGTGGCACCAACACCTCCCAAGAGACCAATGTGACTCGTAGGAACTGGTCGCGCAGCCCCGTGACTCCCATTTTGAGAATACGACGGTAATTTTCATAATTCTAGACCCAGGCTTAAAAATACGGCGTTAGTGGGTGAAACCCGAAACAGCCCCCGAACGGCCCCGTGGGTGGCACCAACACCTCCCATGGGACCAATGTAACTCGTAGAAACTTACCGCGCAACCCCGGGAATCCCGGTTTGAGAATAAAACGATAATTTGCATATTTTTAGACTTAGGCTCAAAAACATGGCGTTAGAGGGGAAAAACCCAAAACAGCCCCCGAACGGCCCCGTGGGTGGCACAATTACCTCCCACGGGACCAATGTAACTCGTACGAACTGGTCGCGCAGCCTCGGGACTCCTAATTTGAGAATGCGATGGTAATTTGCATAATACTAGACTTAGGTTTAAAAATAGGGCATTAGTGAGTGAAAACCCAAAACAGCCCCCGAACGGCCCCGTTGGTGGCACCAACACCTCCAACAGGACCAACGTAACTCGTAGGAGGAACTGACCGCGCAGCCGCGGGACTCCCGGTTTGAGAATACAATGGTAATTTATATAATTCAATACTTAGGCTTAAAAACACGATGTTAGGGGATGGAAACCCAAAACAGCTCCCGAACGACCCCGTGGGTGGCACCAACACCTCCCACGGGACCAACGTAATTCGTAGGAACTGACAGTGCAGTCGCACCACCCTCGGTTTGAGAATACAATGGTAATTTGCATAATTCTACACTTAGTCTTAATAACACGGCATTAGTGGGTGAAAACCCGAAACAGCCCCCGAACGGCCCCGTGGGTGGCACCAACACCTCCCACGGGAGCAAGTAACTCGTAAGAACTGGTCGCGCATCCCCGGGACTCTCGGTTTGAGAATACAATGGTAATTTGCATAATTCTAGACTTAGCCTTAAAAACATTGCGTTAGTGGTTGAAAACCCAAAACAGTCCCTGAACGTCCCCGTGGGTGGCACCAACACCTCCCACGGGACCAATGTGACTCGTAGGAACTGACCAATCAACCCCGGGTTTCCCGGTTTGAGAATACAATGGTAATTTGCATATTTTTAGACTTCGACTTAAAAACATGATGTTAGTGGGTGAAAACCCAAAATAGCCCCCGAACGGCCATGTGGGTGGCACCAATACCTCCCACGGCACCAATGTAACACGTACGAACTGGCAGCCCCGAGACTCCTGGTTTGAGAACACGATGATAATTTGCATATTTCTAGACTTAGGCAAAACATGGCGTTAGTGGGGGAAAACTCGAAACAGCCTCTAAACGTCCCCGTGAGTGGCACCAACACCTCCCATGGGACCAATGTAACTAGTACAAACTCGTCGCACAGCCCCAGGACTCCCGATTTGAGAATACGATGGTAATTTTCATAATTCTAGACTTAGGCTTAAAAATAGGGCGTTAGTGAGTGAAAACCCAAAACATCCCTCGAACGACCCCGTGGGTGGCACCAACGCCTCCCACGAGAGAAACATAACTCATAGGAACTGACCGTGCAGCCGCGGGACTCTCGGTTTGAGAATGTGATGGTAATTTTCATAATTCTAGAATTAGGCTTTAAAATACGACATTAGTGGGTGAAAACCCAAAACAACCCCCAAACAGCCCCGTGGGTGGCACCAACACCTCCCACGGGACCAATGTAACTCGTAGGAACTGACCGCGCAGCTGTGGGACTCCCGGTTTGAGAATACGATGGTAATTTGCATAACTCTAGACTTAGGCTTAAAATACGGCGTTAGTGGGTGAAAAACCAAAACAGCCTCCGATCGGCCCCGTGGGTGGCACCAATACCTTCCACGGGTCCAATGTAACTCGTAGGAACGGGTCGCATAGCCCCACGACTGCCCGTTTGAGAATACGATGGTAATTTGCATAATTCTAGACTTAGCCTTAAAAACATTGCGTTAGTGGGTGAAAATCCAAAACAACCCCTAAACGGCCCCATGGGTGGCACCAACACCTCCCACGGGACTAAGGTGACTCGTAGGAACTGACCGCGCAACCACGGGACTACTAGTTTGAGAATACGATTATAATTTTCATATTTTTAGACTTAGGCTTAAAAACATGACGTTTGTGGGTGAAAACCGGAAACAGCCCCCGAACGGCCCCGTGGGTGGCACCAACAACTCCCACGGCACCAATGTAACACGTCCAAACTAGTCGCGCAGTCCCGGGACTCCCGATTTGAGAATACAATGACAATTTGTATATTTTTAGACTTAGGCAAAACATGGCGTTAGTAGGGGAAAACCTGAAACAACCCCCGAACGGCCTCATGGGTGGCACCAACACCTCCCACGGGACTAACATAACTCGAAGGAACTGACCGCATAGTCGCAAGACTCCCGGTTTGAGATATGATGGTAATTTGAATAATTATAGACTTAGACTTAAAATCACGGCGTTAGTGGGTGAAAACCCAAAACAGTCCTCGAACGGCCCCGTGGGTGGCACCAACACCTCCCACGGGACCAAAGTGACTCGTAGGAATAGGCCGCGCAGCCTCGGGACTCCCGATTTGAGAATACGATGGTAATTTGCATAATTCTAGACTTAGGCTGAAAAACATGTCGTTATTGGGTGAAAACCCGAAACAGCCTCCGAACGGCCCCGTGGGTCGCACTAACACCTCCCACGGGATCAATTTAACTCGTAGAGCTGGCTGCGCAACACCGGGACTCCCAATTTTAGAATACGATGATAATTTCCATATTTCTTGACTTAGGATTAAAAAAATGGCGGTAGTGGGTGAAAACCCAAAACAGCCCCCGAATGGTCCCGTGGGTGGCACCAACACCTCCCAAGAGACCAATGTGACTTGTAGGAACGAGTCACGCAGCCTCGGGACTCCCAGTTTGAGAATACGATCGTAATTTTCATAATTTTAGACCTAGGCTTAAAAACATGGCTTTAGTGGGTGAAAACCCGAAACAGCCTCGTGGGTGGCACCAACACCTCCCATGGGACCAATGTAACTCGTAGGGACTGAACGCGCAGCCCCGGAACTCCCGGTTTGAGAATACGATGTTAATTTGCATACTTTTAGACTTAGTCTTAAAAAGATGGCATTAGTGGGTGAAAACCCAAAACAGCCCCCTAACGGCCCCGTGGGTGGGACCAACACCTCCCGTGGGACCAATGTGACTCGTAGGAACTGGTCGCGCAGCCCCGGGACTCCCGATTTGAGAATACGATGGTAATTTGAATAATTTTAGACTTATGGGTAAAAACACGGTATTAGTGGGAGAAAACCCAAAACAGCCCCCGAACGGCTCTGTGGGTGGCACCAACACCTCCCACGGGACCAATGTGACTCGTAGGAACTGACCGCGCAGCCCCGGGACTCCCGATTTGAGAATACAATGTTAATTCGCATGATTCTAGACTTAGGCTTAAAAACACGGCGTTAGTGTGTGAAAACTCGCAACAGCCCTCGAACTGCCCCGTGGATAGCACCAACACCTCCCACGGGACCAACATAAGTCGTAGGAACTGACCGCGGAGTCGCAGGATACACAATTTGAGAATACGATGGTAATTTGTATAATTCTCGACTTAGGCTTAAAACACGGCGTTAGTTGGTGAAAACTCGAAACAGCCCCCGAACGGCCCCGTTGGTGGCACCAACACCTCCCACGGGACCAATGTACCTCGTAGAAACTGGTCGTGAAGCCCCGAAACTCCCGATTTGAGAATATGACGATATTTTGCATATTTCTAGACTTAGGCAAAACATGGGGTTAGTGGGGAAAACCCAAAACAGCCCCCGAACGGCCCCGTGGGTGGCACCAACACCTCCCATGAGTCCAACGTAACTCGTAGGAACTGACTGTGCAGCCACGGGACTCCCGGTTTGAGAATGTGATGGTAATTTTCATAATTCTAGCCTTAGGCTTAAAAATACGGAATTAGTATGTGAAAACCCGAAATAGCCCCCAAACAGCCCCGTGGGTGGCACCAACACCTCCCACGGGACCAATGTAACTCGTAGGAACTGATCGCGCAGCCGTGTGACTCCCGGTTTGAGAATACGATGGTAATTTCCGTAATTCTAGACTTAGGCGTAAAAATACGATGTTAGTGGGTGAAAAATCAAAATAACCCCCGACCGGCCCCGTGGGTGGCACCATAACCTCCCACGGGTCCAATGTCACTGATAGGAACGGGTCGCACAGCCCCACGACTGCCCGTTTGACAATACGATGGTAATTTGCATAATTCTATACTTAGCCTTAAAAACATTTCGTTAGTGGGTGAAAACCGAAAACAAACCCTGAACGGCCCCGTGGGTGGCACCAACACCTCCCATGGGACCAAGGTGACTCGTAGGAACTCACAGCGCAACCTCGAGACTTTCAGTTTGAGAATACAATGATAATTTTCATATTTCTAGACTTAGGCTTAAAAACATGGCGTTAGTGGGTGAAACCTGAAATAGCCCCCGAACGGCCCCGTGGGTGGCACCAACACCTTCCACGGCACCAATGTAACACGTTCGAACTAGTCGATCAGTCCCGGGACTCCCGATTTGAGAGTACGCTGACAATTTGCATATTTTTAAACTTAAGCAAAACATGGCATTAGTAGGGGAAAACCCAAAACAGCCCCCGAATGGCACCGTGGGTGGAACCATCACCTCCCACGGGACAAACATAACTCAAAGGAACTGACCGCGCAGTCGCGGGACTCCCGGTTTGAGATACGACGGTAATTTGCATAATTATAGACTTAGACCTAAAAACACGGTGTTAGTGGGTGAAAACCCGAAACAGCCCCCGAACGACCCCGTGGGTGGCACCAACACCTCCTACGGGACCAATGTGTCTCGTAGGAATAGGCCGCGTAGCCTCGGGACTCCCGATTTGAGAATATGATGGTAATTTTCATAATTCTAGACTTGGGCTTAAAAACGTGTCATTATTGGGTGAAAACTCAAAACAGCCTTCGAACGACCCCGTGGGTGGCACCAACACCTCCCACGGGATCAATTTAACTCGTAGAAACTTGTTGCGCAACACCGGGACTCCCGGTTTGAGAATACGATGATAATTTGTATATTTCTTGACTTAGGATTAAAAACACGGCGATAGTGGGTGAAAACCCAAAACAGCCCCCGAATGGTCTTGTGGGTGGCACCAACACCTCCCAAGAGACCAATGTGACTCGCAGGAACTGGTCACGCAGTCCCGGGACTCCCAGTTTGAGAATACGATGGTAATTTTCATAATTTTAGACCTAGGCTTTAAAACATGGCTTTACTGGGTGAAAACCCAAAACACCCCCGTGGGTGGCACCAACACCTCCCATGGGACCAATGTAACTCGTTGGGACTGACCGCGCAGCCCCGGGACTCTCGGTTTGAGAATACGAAGATAATTTGCATACTTTTAGACTTAGTCTTAAAAAGATGGCATTAGTGGGTGAAACCCAAAACATCCCCCAAATGGCCCCATGGGTGGCACCAACACCTCCCGTGAGACCAATGTGACTCGTAGGAACTGGTCGCGCAGCCCCAGGACTCCCGATTTGAGAATACGATGGTAATTTGAATAACTTTATACTTATAGGTAAAAACACGGTGTTAGTGGGAGAAAACCCGAAACAGCCCCCGAATGGCTCTGTGGGTGGCACCAACACCTCCCACGGGACCAATATGACTCGTAGGAACTGACCGCGCAGCCCCGGGACTCCCGATTTGAGAATACAATGGTAATTTGCATGATTCTGGACTTAGGCTTAAAAACATGGCGTTAGTGTGTGAAAACTCGAAACAGCCCTCGAACGGCCCCGTGGGTGGCACCAACACCTCCCACGGGACCAACATAAGTAGTAGGAACTGACCGCGGACTCGCAGAATCCCCGATTTGAGAATACGATGGTAATTTGTATAATTCTAGACTTAGGCTTAAAAACACGGCGTTAGTGGGTGAAAACCCGAAATAGCCCCCGAACGACCCCGTGGGTGACACCAACACCTCCCACGGGACCAATGTAACTCGTAGGAACTGGTCGCGAAGATCCGAAACTCTCGATTTGAGAATATGACGATATGAATTTTCATACGATTTTAATTTGCATAATTATAGACTTAGGTTTAAAAACAGGGCATTAGTGAGTGAAAACCCAAAACAGCCCCCGAACGGCACCATGGGTGGCACCAACACCTCCCACGGGAGCAAGGTAACGCGTAGGAACTGGTCGCGCAGCCCCGGGACTCCCGATTTGAGAATACGATGGTAATTTGCATAATTCTAGACTTAGCCTTAAAAAAATTTCGTGTAACACCCCGCCCGCCCGGGGAGAGCGAACGGAGAGCTAATGCGATAAAATAAATCCAAATCCACAAATCACAAGGTATAGAGCATCTAAATAAACCCACAATAATATAAATCCACTAATCTCAATTCTTCAATTACAACAAGTCTCTCGAATAAAAAATACCACAACTAACTCGAAAATAAAATACAAATCTCCAAACCTCTATACATCAAAATAATACAAATCTTTCCCAAACAATCCTCGCTAAAATCAATCTCCATAGCGCCCCAAAATCCGCACTAACCTGCCACTAAAAGAAAATATGGGGAAGTACACAATACGATAAGAAAGATGCTCATCAAATATATGTTAGCGATGAATAAAACGTAACAACACGAGTACGAATATTCAATTCAAAATGCAAATCTCAAAGCATTTATCAATATAATTTCTCAACAACACATCAATGGGTAACCAGGCCTCACCCCATTCGCATATGATTTATCAAGCCATAGCCCGGGAATAGGTATTTTGGCGGGTACTCAACATCCATGCCATATTAAAATCTCATGACAACGTGCTCAACAACAATATAGTGATACCACATGAATCAAAATAATTTCAACAATTATTTTCCAGATTTCAAGGAATTTAACAATTCAAATATGAGTTCAATTAACAAGAATTCAAAGAGAATGACACTCGCGAGATTTGAGGAGCATATTGTGTAAAACCCCATACCTCAAACCATGATGAGAAACCAATGATCACATCCTCAATATCAACACAAAAGATCTACAGAAGCTCCTCTAAGAACCTCCAACAAAAATAGTCCCAAGAACACCTCTAATCTAAGGTTGGAACTCACAAATCTCAAGGGCCAAAGTATATATAAAAAGAAGAGGAATATAAAATATATTTGCTGTCAAAATTTGTGCCAAAAGTAGGTTAAAAGGCTTGCCCACGACTTCCTTTTATAATGTAAAGAAATGAAGAGTTGAAAACCAAAAAACTCCTTTAAATAAGGCAAAGAAATGAAGAGTTGGAAGCCAAAACAACTCTTAAAAATACGTGTTGTTTACGAAATCAGGGGAGGTCGATCGATCCTTCAGGAATTTTGACAGTTCACTGATTTAGAATTCCAAGAGTTAAAAACATTTAAAAATCAATTTAAAATCCGTTTTAACTCCGTTTTCGAAACCGTTTAAAATTATCGCCTTTAAAAATAATAACCAACATATTTGAGCAATAAAAATAATTTTATCAAAAACATTATTTTCCTCCATTTTTCAGAAATTAATTAAAATAGCCCAAAATTACGCAAGTTGTTACATTTCGTTAGTGGGAGAAAACTCGAACCAGCCCCTGAACGGCACTGTGGGTGGCACCAACACCTCCCACGGGACCAATGTGACTCGTCGAAACTGACCACGTAACCCCGAGTTTCCCGGATTGATAATACGACGATAATCTGCATATTTCTAGACTTCATCTTAAAAATATGATGTTAGTGGGTGAAAACCCAAAACAACCCCCGAATGGCCCCGTGGGTGGCACCAACACCTCCCACGGCACCAATTTAACACGTACGAACTGGTCGCGCAGCCTCGGGACTCCCGATTTTAGAATACGACGATAATTTTCATATTTCTAGACTTAGGTAAAACATGGCGTTAGTGGGGGGAAACCCGAAACAACACTCGAACGGCCCCTAGGGTGGTACCAAATCTCCCACGGGACAAATGTAACTCGTACGAACTGGCTGCGCAGCCCCGTGACTCTCGGTTTGAGAATAGGATAGTAATTTGCATAACTATAGACTTAGGGTTAAAACACGGCGTTAGTGGGTGAAAACCCAAAACAACCCCCGAACTTCCCCTGGGTGGTACCAACACCTCAAACGGGACCAATGTGACTCGTAGGAATAGGTTGCATAGCCCCGGGACTCCTGGTTTGAGAATACGATGGTACTTTGCATATTTCTCGACTTAGGCTTAAAAATATAGCGTTAGTGGGTGAAAACCAGAAACAGCCTCCGAACAGCCCCGTGCATGGCACCAACCCCTCCTGTGGGACCATTGTAACTCGTAGGCACTAGCCGCGCAGCCCCGGGACTCCCGATTTTAGAATATGATGATAATTTTCATGTTTTTAGACTTAAGCTTAAAAACCCGACATTAGTGGGTGAAAACCTGAAATAGCCCCCGAACGGCCCCGTGGGTGGCACCAACACCTCCCACGGGACAAATGTGACTCGTAGGAATTGGCCTCGCAACCCTGGGACTCTCGGTTTGATAATACGAAGGTAATTTGCATAATTCTTGACTTAGGCTTAAAATCGTGGCGTTAGTGGGTGAAATCCCGAAATAGCCACCGAACAGGCCCCGTTGGTGGCACTAACACCTCCCAAGGGACCAATGTAACTCAAAGGAACTGGTCGTGTAGCCTCATGACTCCCGATTTGAGAATACGATGATATTTGGCATATTGTTAAACTCAGTTAAAACATGGCGTTAGAGGGGAAAATCGGAAACAGCCCCCAACGGCCGCCTGGGTGGCACCAACACCTCCCACGGGACCAATGTGACTCGTAGGAACAGGTCTAGCAGCCCCGGGACTCTCGGTTTGAGAATACGAAGGTAATTTGCATAATTCTAGACTTTGTCTTAAAATCATGGCGTTAGTGGGTGAAAACTCGAAATAGCCCCCGAACGGCCCCGTGGGTGGCACCAACACCTCCCACGGGACCAATGTAACTCGGAGGAACTGGCCGCGCAGCCTCGGGACTCCCAGTTTGAGAATACGATAAAATTTGCATATTTTTAGACTTAGCCAAAACATGGCGTTAGAGGGGAAAACCCAAAACAGCCCCGAACCGCCCTGTGGGTGGCACCAACACCTCCCACGGGACCAATGTAACTGGTAGGAACGTACCGTGCAACCCCGGGACTACCGGTTTGAGAATACAAGGATAATTTGCATATTTTTGGACTTAGGCTTAAAAATACGGTGTTAGATGGAGAAAGCAAAAAAAAACCCGAACGGCTCCGTGGGTGGCACCAACACCTCCCATGGGACCAATGTGACTCGTAGCTACTGATCGCGCAGCCCCGGGACTCCCGGTCTGAGAATACAATGGTAATTTTCATAATTCTGGGCTTAGGTTTAAAAACACGGCGTCAGTGTGTGATAACCCGACATAGCCCCCGAACAGCCCGTGGGTGGCACCAACACCTCCCACGGGACGAATGTAACTCGTAGGAACTTACCGCACAACCCAGGACTCCCGATTTCAGAATACAATAATAATTTGCATATTTTTCGTATTACGCTTAAAAATAAGGCGTTAGTGGGTGAAAACTCAAAATAGCCCCCGAACGTCCCCGTGTGTGGCACCAACATCTCCCACGGGACCAATGTAACTCGGAGGAACTGGCCGAGCAGCCTCGGGACTCCCAGTTTGAGAATACGATAAAATTAGCATATTTTTAGACTCAGCCAAATCACGGCGTTAGAGGGGAAAACCCAAAATAGCTCCGAACCGCCCTGTGGGTGGCACCAACACCTCTCACGGGACCAATGTAACTCGTAGGAACGTACCGTCCAACCCCGGGACTCCCGGTTTGACAATACAAGGATAATTTGCTTATTATTAGACTTAGGCTTAAAAATACGGTGTTAGGGTGAGAAAACCAAAAACAACCCCCGAACGGCTCCGTGGGTGGCACCAACACCTCCCACGGGACCAATGTGACTCGTAGCTACTGATCGCGCAGCCCCGGGACTCCCGGTCCGAGAATACAATGGTAATTTTCATAATTCTGGACTTAGGCTTAAAAACACGGCGTTAGTGTGTGAAAACCCGACATAGCCCTCGAACGGCCCATGGGTGGCACCAAAACCTCCCACGGGACGAATGTAACTCGTAGGAACTTATCGCGCAACCCAGGACTCCCGGTTTCAGAATACAATAATAATTTGCATGTTTTTCATATTACGCTTAAAAATAAGGCGTTAGTGGGTGAAAACTCTAAACAAACCCCGTACGGCCCCGTGGGTGGCACCAACACCTCCCACGGGACCAATGTAACTCGAAGGAACTGATCGCACAACCCCGGGACTCCCAGTTTGAGAATACGATGATAATTTGCATATTTCTAGAATTAGGTTTAAAACATGGCATTAGTGGGTGAAAAAGTGAAACCGCCCCCGAACGGCCCCGTGGATGGCACCAACACCTGCCATGGGATCAATGTAACTCGTAGGACTGGTCGCGCAGCCTCGGAACTCCCGGTTTGAGAATACGATGATAATTTGCATATTTCTAGACTTAGGCAAAACATGGCGTTAGTGGGGGGAAACTCGAAACAGCCCCCGAACGGCCCCATGGCAGGCACCAAAACCTCCCACGGGACCAATGTGACTCGTAGGAACTGGCCGCACAGCCCCGGGACTCCTGGTTTGAGAATATGAAGATAATTTGCATATTTCTAGACTTAGGCTTAAAAACATGGCGTTAGTGCATGAAAACCAGAAATAGCCCCGTGGGTGGCACCAACACCTCCAACAGGAACAATGTAATTCGTAGGAACTGGTCGCACAGCCTCGGGACTCCCGGTTTGAGAATATAATGATAATTTCCATATTTCTAGAAATAGGCTTAAAAACATGGCATTAGTGGGCGAAAAACGAAACAGCCCCTGAACGGCCCCGTGGGTGGCACCAACACCTCCTACGGGACCATTGTGACTCGTAGGAACTAGCCACGCAGCCCCGGGACTCCCGGTTTGAGAATACAATGGTAATTTGCATAATTCTGGACTTAGGTTTAAAAAGATGGCGTTAGTGGGTGAAAACTCGAAACAACTCCTGGACAGCCCTCTGGGTGCCACCAACACCTCCCACGGGACCATGGTCACTCGTACGAACTGACCGCGCTGCCCCTGGGACTCCCGGTTGGAGAATACAATGATAATTTACATATTTCTAGACTTTGGCAAAACATGGTGTTAGTGGGGGAAACCCACAACAGCCCCCGAACGGTCCCGTGGGTGGCACCAACACCTCCCACGGGACCAATGTAACTCGTACGAATTGGCCGCGCAGCCCCGATACTCCTGGTTTGAAAATACAAGAGTAATTTGCATAATTCTAGACTTAGGCTTAAAAATAGGGCGTTACTTGGTGAAAACCCAAAATTGCCCACGAACGGCCCCGTGAATGGCACCAACACCTCCCACGGGACCAATGTAACTTGTAGGAACTTACCACTTAACCCCGGGACTCCCGATTTGAGAATATAACGATAATTTGCATATCTTTAGACTTAGGCTTAAAAACATGGCGTTAGTGGGAGAAAACCCGAAACAACCTCCGAACGGCTCCGTGCGTGGCACCAACACCTCCCACGGGACCAATGTGACTTGTAGCTACTGACCGTGAAGCCCCGGGACTCCCGGTTTGACAATACAACGGTAATTTTCATAATTCCGGACATAGGCTTAAAACCACAACGTTAGTGGGTGAAAACCCGAAATAGCCCCCGAACAGCCCCGTGGGTGGCACCAACACCGCCCACGGGACCAATGTAACTCGAAGGGACTGTCGCGATGCCCCGGGACTCCCAGTTTGAGAATACGACAATAATTTTCATACTTTTAGACTTAGGCTTAAATACCCGGCATTAGTGGGTGAAAACCTGAAACAGCCCCCGAACGGCCCCGTGGGTGGCACCAACAATGTGCCTCGTAGGAACTGGTCGCACAGCCCCGGGACTCTCAATTTGAGAATACGATGATAATTTGCATAATTCTGGACTTAGGCTTAAAAACACGACGTTAGTGGGTGAAAACCCGAAACAGCTCCCGAACGGCCCCGTGGGTGGCACCAACACCTCCCAATAGACCAATGAGACTCGTAGGAATTGGACGCGCAGCCCCGGGACTCCCAGTTTGAGAATACAATGGTAATTTGCATAATTCTAGACTTAGGCTTAAAAACATGGCGTTCGTGGGTGAAAACCCAAAACAACCCCCGAACGATCCCATGGGTGGCACCAACACCTCCCATGGGACCAATGTGACTCGTAAAAACTGGTCACGCAGCCCTGAGACTCCCGGTTTGAGAATATGATGGTAATTTGCATAATTCTAGACTTAGGATAAAAAACACGACTTTAATGGGAGAGAAACCGAAACAGCCCCCGAACGGCTCCATTGGTGGCGCCAACACCTCCGACGGGAACGATGTGACTCGTAGGATCTGACCGCGAAACCCCGGGACTCCCGGTTTGATAACACGATGGTAATTTGCATAATTCTGGACTTAAGCTTAAAAACACGGCGTTAGTGGAGGAAAACCCGAAAGAACCCCCGAACGGCCCCGTGGGTGGCACCAACACCTCCCACGGGACCAATGTAATTCGTACGAACTGGCCGCACAGCCCCAGGACTCCCATCCCGGTTTGAGAATACGATGGTAATTTGTGTAATTCTAGACTTAGGCTTAAGAACATTGCGTTAGTGGGTGAAAACCCGAACCAGCCCCCGAACGGCCCCGTGGGTGGCACCAACACCTCCCACGGCACCAATGTAACACATACGAACTAGTCGCGCAGCCCCGGGAATCTCGATTTGAGAATACGACAATAATTTGCATATTTCTAGACTTAGGAAAAACATGGCGTTAGTGGGCAAAAAGCCAAAACAGCCCCCGAACGGCCTCGTGGGTGGCACCAACACCTCCCACGGGACCAATGTAATTGGTACGAACTGGCTGTGCAGCCCCGGGAATCCCGGTTAGATAATACGACAGTAAATTGCATAATTTTAGACTTAGGCTTAAAAACATGGCGTTAGTGGGTGAAAATCCGAAATAGCCCCCGAACGGCCCCATGGGTGGCACTAACACCTTCCACGGGACTAACATAACTCGAAGAAACTTACCGCGCAGTCGCGGGACATTCGATTTGAGATACGATGGCAATTTGCATAATTACAGACTTAGGCTTAAAAACACGGCATTAGGGGGTGAAAACTCGAAACAGCCCCCGAACGGCCCCGTGGGTGGCACCAACACCTCCCACGGGACAACGTGACTCGTAGGAATAGGCCAAGTAGCCTCGGGACTCCCGGTTTGAGAATATGATAGTAATTTATGTAATTCTAGACTTAGGCTCAAAAGCATGGTGTTAGTGGGGGAAAACTCAAAACAGCCTCCGAACGGCCCTATCGGTGGCACCAAGACCTCCCACGGGACCAATGTAACTCGTAGGAACTGGTCGCGCAACATTGGGACTCCTAATTTGAGAATATGACAATAATTAGCATATTTATTGACTTAGGATTAAAAACATGGCTTTAGTGGGTGAAAACCCCAAACAGCCCCCGGACGGCCCCGTGGGTGGCACCAACACCTCCCATGCGACCAATGTAACTCGTAGGGACTGGCTACGCAGCCCTCCGGGACTCCCGGTTTGAGAATACGACGATAATTTGCATACTTTTAGACCTAGTCTTAAAAACACAACATTAGTGGGTGAAAACTCGAAACAACCCCCAAACGGCCCCGTGGGTGGCAACAACACCTCCCATGGGACCAATGTGACTCGTAGGAACTGGCCGCGCATCCCCGGGACACCTGATTTGAGAATATGATGGCAATTTGCCTAATTCTAGACTTAGGTGTAAAAACACGGTGTTAGTGGGTGAAAACCCAAAACAGCACCCGAACGGCTCCGTGGGTGGAACCAACACCTCCCACGGGACCAATGTGACTCGTAGGAACTGACCGGGTATCCCCAGGACTCCCGGTTTAAGAAAATAACAAAAATATGCATAATTCTGGACTTAGTCTTAAAAACACGGCGTTAGTGGGTGAAACCCGAAATAGCCCCCGAACGTCCCTGTGGATGGAACCAACACCTCCCATGGGACCAATGTGACTCGTAGGAACTTATCGCAAAACCCCGGGACTCCCGGTTTGAGAGTACAATGATAATTTGCATATTTTTAGAATTAGACTTAAAAACATGGCGTTAGGGGTAAAAACCCAAAACACCCCCGAACGCCCCCTGGGTGGCATCAACACCTCCCACGGAAAAAATATAACTTGTAGGAACAGGTCGCTCAGCCCCGGGACTCCCG
This sequence comes from Sambucus nigra, assembly GCA_949130495.1. Taxonomy (NCBI): domain Eukaryota; kingdom Viridiplantae; phylum Streptophyta; class Magnoliopsida; order Dipsacales; family Adoxaceae; genus Sambucus; species Sambucus nigra. The sequence goes on along the minus strand of OX422216.1, from coordinate 92,906,527 downwards.
GTTTGAGAATATGATGATATTTTGCATTTTATAGACTTAGGCAAAACAAGGCGTTAGTGGGAGAAAACCTGAAACAGCCCCCAAAGGCCCTGTGGGTGGCACCAACACCTCCCACGGAGCCAATGTAACTCGTACGAACTAGTCATGCAGTCCCGAGACTCCTAATTTGAGAATACAATGATAATTTTCATAATTCTAAACTTAGGTTTAAAAACTGGGAGTTAGTGAGTGAAAACCCAAAACAGCCCCCGAACGGACCCATGGGTTGCACCAACACCTCCCACATGACCAACGTAACTCGTAGGAACTGGCCGCGCAGCCGCGGGACTCCCAGTTTGAGAATACGATTGTAATTTGCATAACTCTAGACTTAGGCTTAAAAACACGGCGTTAGTGGGTGGAAATCCGAAACAGCCCTCGAACGGCCCCGTGGGTGGCACCAACACCTCCCACGGGACCAACGTAAGTCATAGGAACTGACCGCGCCGTCGCGGGATCCCCGATTTGAGAATACGATGGTAATTTGTATAATTCTAGACTTAGGATTAAAAACACAGCGTTAGTGGGTGAAAATACGAAACAGCCCCCGCACGGCCCCGTGGGTGGCACCAACACCTCCCACTGGAGCAAGTAACTTGTAGGAACTGGTCGCGCATCCCCAAGACTCCGGGTTTGAGAATGCAATGGTAATTTGCATAATTCTAGACTTAGCCTTAAAAACATTGCGTTAGTGGGTGAAAACCCAAAATAGCCCCTGAACATCCCCGTGGGTGGCACCAACACCTCCCACGGGACCAATGTGACTCGTAGGAACTGACCACTCAACCTCGGGTTTCCCGATTTGAGAATACGATGGTAATTTGCATAATTCTAGACTTAGGCTTAAAAACAAAGCGTTAGTGAGTGAAAACCCAAAACAGCCCCCGAACGGCCCCTGTGGGTGGCACCAACACCTCCCACGGGACCAACGTAACTCGTAGGAACTGACCGCACAGCCGTGGGACTCTTGATTTGAGAATACGATGGTAATTTGCTGAATTCTATAGATAGGCTTAAAAACACGGTCTTAGTGGTTGAAAACCCGAAAGATCCCCCAACGGCCCCGTGGGTGGCTCCAACACATCCCACGGGACCAACGTAAATCGTAGGAACTAACCGCACTGCCGCAGGACTCTCGATTTGAAATACAATAGTAATATGTATAATTCTAGACTTATGCTTAAAAACACGGCGTTAGGGGGTGAAAACCTGAAACAACCCCCGAATGTCCCCGTGGGTGGCACCAACACCTCCCACGGGCCTAATGTAACTCGTAGGAACTGGTTGTGCAGCCCCAGGACTCCCAGTTTGAGAATACGATGGTAATTTGCATAATTCTAGACTTAGGCTTAAAATTACGGCGTTAGTGGGTGAAAACCCAAAACAACCCCCGAACGGCCCCGTGGGTGGCCCCAACACCTCCCACGGCACCAATGTAACACGTACGAACTGGTCGCGCAACCCCGGGACTCCCGGTTTGAGAACACGGTGATAATTTGCATATTTCTCGACTTAGTTAAAACATGGCGTTAGTGGGGGAAAACCCGAAACAGCCCCCAGACGGCCCCGTGACTGGCACCAACACCTCCCACGGGACCAATGTAACTCGCACGAACTGGCCGCACAGCCCCGGGACTCCCAGTTTTAGAATATGACGGTAATTTCCATAATTCTAGACTTAAGCTTAAAAATAGGGCGTTAGTGAGCGAAAACCCAAAACATCCCCCGAACGGCCCCGTGGGTGGAACCAACGCCTCCCACAAGACTAACGTAACTCGTCGGAACTGACCATGCAGTCGCGGGACTCCCATTTGAGAATGCGATGGTAATTTTAATAATTCTAGACTTGGGCTTAAAAATACGGCATTAGTGAGCGAAAACCCGAAATAGCCCCCAAATAGCCCCGTTGGTGTCACCAACACCTCCCACGGGACCAATGTAACTCGTAGGAACTCCCGGTTTGAGAATACGATGGTAATTTCCATAATTCTAGACTTAGGCTTAAAAATACGATGTTAGTGGGTGAAAAAATGAAACAGCCCCCGATCGGCCCCGTGGGTGGCACCAACACGTCCCACGGGTCCAATGTACGTAGGAACGGGTCGCACAGCCCCACGACTCCCCGTTTGAGCATACGATGGTAATTTTCATAATTCTAGACTTAGCCTTAAAAACATTGAGTTAGTTGGTGAAAACCCAAAATAACCCCTGAACGGTCCCGTGGGTGGCACCAACACCTCGCACGGGACCAAGGTGACTCGTAGGAACTGACCGCGTAACCTCGGGACTCCCAGTTTAATAATACGATGATAATTTGCATATTTCTAGACGTAGGCTTAAAAACATGGCGTTAGTGGGTGAAAACCCGAAACAACTCCTGAACGGCACCGTGGGTGGCATTAACACCTCGCATGTGACCAATATAACTCGTAGGAATAGGTCGCGCAGCCCCGGGACTCCCAGTTTGAAAATATGATGATATTTCGCATATTTATAGACTTAGGCAAAATAAGGCGTTAGTGGGGGAAAACCCAAAACAGCCCCCGAACGGCCCCGTGGGTGGCACCAACACCTACCACGGGACCAATGTAACTCGTACGAACTGACCACGCAACCCCGGGTCTCCTAATTTGAGAATGCGATGGTAATTTGCATAATACTAGACTTAGGTTTAAAAATAGGGCATTAGTGAGTGAAAACACAAAACAGCCCCCGAACGGCCCGTGGGTGGCACCAACATCTCCAACAGGACCAACGTAACTCGTAGGAACTGACCGCGCAGTCGCGGGACTCCCGGTTTGAGAATACGATGGTAATTTGCATAATTCCAGACTTAGGCTTAAAAACACGACGTTAGTGGGTGGAAACCTGAAACATCCCCCGAACGGACCCGTGAGTGGCACCAACACCTCCCAGGGGACCAACATAACTCGTAGGAACTGACAGTGCAGTCGCGGGACCCTCGATTTGAGAATACAACGGTAATTTGCATAATTCTACACTTAGTCTTAATAACACGGCATTAGTGGGTGAAAACTCGAAACAGCCCCCGAACAGCCCCGTGGGTGGCACCAACACCTCCCACGGGAGCAAGTAACTCGTAGGAACTGGTCGCGAATCCTCGGGACTCCCGGTTTAACAATACAATGGTCATTAGCATAATTCTAGACTTAGCCTTAAAAATATTGCGTTAGTGGTTGAAAACCCAAAATATCCCCTGAACGTCCCCGTGGGTGGCACCAACACCTCCAACGGGACCAATGTGACTCGTAGGAACTGACCAATCAACCCCGGGTTTCCCGGTTTGACAATAAAATGATAATTTGCATATTTTTAGACTTCGACTTAAAAACATGATGTTAGTGGTTGAAAACCAAAAATAGCCCCCGAACGTCCACATGGGTGGCACCAACACCTCCCACGGCACCAATGTAACACGTACGAACTGGTCGCGCATCCCCGGGACTCCTGGTTTGAGAACACGATGATAATTTGCATATTTCTAGACTTAGGCAAAACAGGGCGTTAGTGGGGGAAAACTCGAAACAGCCCCTAAACGGCCGCGTGAGTGGCACCAACACCTCCCACGGGAACAAAGTAACTAGTACAAACTGGTCGCACACCCCCGGGACTCCCAGTTTGAGAATACGATGGTACTTTTCATTATTCTAGACTTAGGCTTAAAAATAGGGCGTTAGTGAGTGAAAACTCAAAACATCCCTCGAACGGCCCCGTGGGTGGCACCAACGCCTCCCACGAGACCAACCTAACTCGTAGGAACTGACCGTACAGTCGCGGGACTCACAGTTTGAGAATGTGATGGTAATTTTCATAATTCTAGAATTAGGCTTAAAAATACGGCATTGGTGGGTGAAAACCCGAAACAGCCACCAAACAGCCCCGTGGGTGGCACCAACACCTCCCACGGGGCCAATGTAACTCGTAGGAACTGACCGCGCAGCTGTGGGACTCCCGATTTGAGAATACGATGGGAATTTGCATAATTCTAGACTTAGGCTTAAAAATACGGCGTTAGTGGGTGAAAAACTGAAACAGCGCCCGATCGGCCCCGTGGGTGGCACCAATACCTTCCACGGGTCCAATGTAACTCGTAGGAACAGGTCACATAGCCCCACGACTGCCCGTTTGAGAATACAATGGTAATTTGCATAATTCTAGACTTAGCCTTAAAAACATTGCGTTAGTGGGTGAAAACCCAAAACATCCCCTGAACGGCCCCGTGGGTGGCACCAACACCTCCCATGGGACCAAGGTGACTCGTAGGAACTCACAACGCAACCTCAGGACTTCCGGTTTGAGAATACGATGATAATTTTCATATTTCTAGACTTAGGCTTAAAACATGGCGTTAGTGGCTGAAAACCTGAAACAGCCCCCGAACGGCCCTGTGGGTGGCACCAAAACCTCCCACGGCACAAATGTAACACGTCCAAACTAGTCGCGCAGTCCCGGGACTCCCAATTTGAGAATATGATGACAATTTGCATATTTTTGGACTTAGGCAAAACATGGTGTTAGTAGGGGAAAACCCGAAACAACCCCCAAACGTCCCCGTGGGTGGCACCAACACCTCCCACGGGACTAACATAACTCGAAGGAACTGACCATGTAGTCGCGGGACTCCCGGTTTGAGATACGATGGTAATTTGAATAATTATAGACTTAGACTTAAAATCACGGCGTTAGTGGGTGAAAACCCAAAATAGTCCCCGAACGGCCCCGTGGATGGCACCAACACCTCCCACGGGACCAATGTGACTCGTAGGAATAGGCCGCGCGGCCTAGGGACTCCCGATTTGAGAATACGATGGTAATTTGCATAATTCTAGACTTGAGCTGAAAAACATGTCGTTATTGGGTGAAAACCCGAAACTGCCTCCGAACGGCCCCGTGGGTGGCACCAACACCTCCCACGGGATCAATTTAACTCGTAGAAACTGGCTGGGAAACACCGGGACTCCCGGTTTGAGGATACGATGAGAATTTGCATATTTCTTGACTTATGATTAAAAAAATGGCGATAGTGGGTGAAAACCCAAAACAGCCCCCGAATGGCCCCGTGGGTGGCACCAACACCTCCCAAGAGACCAATGTGACTTGTAGGAACTAGTCCCGCAGCCTCGGGACTCCCAGTTTGAGAATACTATGGTAATTTTCATAATTCTATACCTAGGCTTAAAAACATGGCTTTAGGGCGTGAAAACCCGAAACAGCCCCGTAGGTGGCACCAACCCCTCCCGCGGGACAAATGTAACTCGTAGGAACTGATCGCGCAGCCCCGGGACTCCCAGTTTGAGAATACGACGATAATTTGCATACTTTTAGACTTCGGCTTAAAAACAAGATGTTAGTGGGTGAAAACCCGAAATAACCCCCGAACGGCCCCGTGGCTGTCATCATCACCTCCCACGGCACCAATGTAACACGTACGAACTAGTTGCGCAGCTTTGGGACTCCCGGTTTGAGAACACGATGATAATTTGCATATTTCTAGACTTAGGAAAAACATGGTGTTAGTGGGGGAAAACCCAAAACAGCCCCCAAACGGCCCCGTGAGTGGCACCAACACCTCCCACGGGACCAATGTAACTCGTACGAACTGGCCGCGCAGCCCCGGGACTCCCGGTTTGAGAATACGATGGTAGTTTTCATAATTCTAGACTTAGGCTTAAAAATAGGGCGTTAGTGAGTAAAAACCCAAAACATCCCACGAACGGCCCCGTGGGTGGCACCAACCCCTCCCACGAGACCAACGTAACTCGTAGGAACTCACCATGCAGCCGGGGGACTCCCAGTTTGAGAATGTGATGGTAATTTTCATAATTCTAGACTTAGGCTTAAAAATACAGCATTAGTATGTGAAAACCCGAAACAGCCCCCAAACAGCCCCGTGGGTGGCACCAACACCTCCCACTGGACCATTGTAACTCGTAGGAACTGATCGCGCAGTTGTGGGACTCCCGATTTGAGAATACGATGGGAATTTGCATAATTCTAGACTTAGGCTTAAAAATACGGCGTTAGTGGGTGAAAAACCAAAACAGCCCCCGATCGGCCCCGTGGGTGGCACCAATACCTTCCACGGGTCCAATGTAACTCGTAGGAACGGGTCGCATAGCCCCACGACTGCCCGTTTGAGAATACGATGGTAATTTGCATAATTCTAGACTTAGCCTTAAAAACATTGCGTTAGTGGGTGAAAATCCAAAACAACCCCTGAACGGCCACGTGGGTGGCACCAACACCTCCCACGGGACTAAGGTGACTCGTAGGAACTGACCGCGCAACCACGGGACTTCTGGTTTGAGAATACGATGATAATTTTCATATTTCTAGACTTAGGCTTAAAAACATGATGTTAGTGGGTGAAAACCGGAAACAGAGCCCCCAAACGGTCCCGTGGGTGGCACCAACACCTCCCACGGCACAAATGTAACACGTCCAAACTAGTCGCGCAGTCCCGGGACTCCCAATTTTAGAATACGATGACAATTTGCATATTTTTAGACTTAGGCAAAACATGGCGTTAGTAGGGGAAAACCCGAAACATCCCCCGAACGGCCCCGTGGGTGGCACCAACCCCTCCCACGAGACCAACGTAACTCGTAGGAACTGACCGTGCAGCCGGGGGACTCCCGGTTTGAGAATGTGATGGTAATTTTCATAATTCTAGACTTAGGCCTAAAAATATGGCATTAGTATGTGAAAACCCGAATTAGGCCCCAAATAGCCCCGAGGGTGGCACCAACACCTCCCACGGGACCAATGTAACTCGTAGGAACTGACCGCGCAGCTGTGGGACTCCCGATTTGAGAATACGATGGGAATTTGCATAATTCTAGAGTTAGGTTTAAAAATACGGCGTTAGTGGGAGAAAAACCGAAACAGCCCCCGATCGGCCCCGTGGGTGGCACCAATACCTTCCACGGGTCCAATGTAACTCGTAGGAACGGGTCGCATAGCCCCACGACTGCTCGTTTGAGAATACGATGGTAATTTGCATAATCTAGACTTAGCCTTAAAAACATTGCGTTAGTGGGTGAAAATCCAAAACAACCCCTGAACGGCCACGTGGGTGGCACCAACACCTCCCACGGGACCAAGGTGACTCGTAGGAACTGACCGCGCAACCACGGGACTTCTGGTTTGAGAATACGATGATAATTTTCATATTTCTAGACTTAGGCTTAAAAACATGACGTTAGTAGGTGAAAACCTGAAACAGAGCCCCCAAACGGTCCCGTGGGTGGCACCAACACCTCCCACGGCACAAATGTAACATGTCCAAACTAGTCGCGCAGTCCCGGGACTCCCAATTTGAGAATACGACGACAATTTGCATATTTTTAGACTTAGGCAAAACATGGCGTTAGTAGGGGAAAACCCTAAACATCCCCCGAACGGCCCCGTGGGTGGCACCAACCCCTCCCACGAGACCAACGTAACTCGTAGGAACTGACCGTGCAGCCGGGGGACTCCCGATTTGAGAATGTGATGGTAATTTTCATAATTCTAGACTTAGGCTTAAAAATATGGCATTAGTATGTGAAAACCCAAAATAGGCCCCAAATAGCCCCGTGGGTGGCACCAACACCTCCCACGGGACCAATGTAACTCGTTGGAACAGACCGCGCAGCCGTGTGACTTTCGGTTTGAGAATACGATGGTAATTTGCGTAATTCTAGACTTAGGCTTAAAAATACGGCGTTAGTGGGTGAAAAATCAAAATAGCCCCCGACCGGCCCCGTGGGTGGCACCAACACCTCCCACGGGTCCAATGTAACTCGTAGGAACGCGTCGCACAGCCCCACGACTGCCCGTTTGACAATACGATGGTAATTGGCATAATTCTAGACTTAGCCTTATAAACATTTCGTTAGTGGGTGAAAACCCAAAACATCCCCTGAACGGCCCCGTGGGTGGCACCAACACCTCCCATGGGACCAAGGTGACTCGTAGGAACTCACAGCGCAACCTCAGGATTTTCGGTTTGAGAATACGATGATAATTTTCATATTTCTAGACTTAGGCTTAAAAACATGGCGTTAGTGGCTGAAAACCTGAAACAGCCCCCGAACGGCCCCGTGGGTGGCCCCAACACCTCCCACGGCACCAATGTAACACGTTCAAACTAGTCGCGCAGTCCCGGGACTCCCGATTTGAGAATACGCTGACAATTTGTATATTTTTAGACTTAGGCAAAACATGGTGTTAGTAGGGGAAAACCCGAAAGAACCCCCCGAACGGCCCCGTGGGTGGCACCAACACCTCCCACGGGACTAACATAACTCGAAGGAACTGACCGCGTAGTCGCGGGACTCCCGGTTTGAGATACGATGGTAATTTGAATAATTATAGACTTAGACTTAAAATCACGGCGTTAGTGGGTGAAAAACCAAAATAGTCCCCGAACGGCCCCGTGGGTGGCACCAACACCTCCCACGAGACCAATGTGACTCATAGGAATAGGCCGTGCAGCCTCGGGACTCCCGATTTGAGAATACGATGGTAATTTGCATAATTCTAGACTTGGGCTTAAAAACATGTCGTTATTGGGTGAAAACCCGAAACAGCCTCCGAACGGCCCCGTGGGTGGCACTAACACCTCCCACGGGATCAATTTAACTCGTAGAAACTTGTTGCGCAACACCGGGACTCCCGGTTTGAGAATACGATGATAATTTGCATATTTCTTGACTTAGGATTAAAAACACGGCGATAGTGGGTGAAAACTTAAAACAGCCCCGAATGGTCCCGTGGGTGGCACCAACACCTCCCAAGAGACCAATGTGACTCGCAGGAACTGGTCACGCAGTCCCGGGACTCCCAGTTTGAGAATACGATGGTAATTTTCATAATTCTAGACCTAGGCTTAAAAACATGGCTTTAGTGGGTGAAAACCTGAAACAGCCCCGTGGGTGGCACCAACACCTCCCATGGGACCAATGTAACTCGTAGGGACTGAACGCGCAGCCCCGGGACTCCCAGTTTGAGAATACGACGATAATTTGCATACTTTTAGACTGAGTCTTAAAAAGATGGCATTAGTGGGTGAAAACCCAAAACAGCCCCCTAACGGGCCCGTGGGTGGCACCAACACCTCTCGTGGGACCAATGTGACTAGTAGGAACTGGCCGTGCAGCCCGGGACTCCCGATTTTGAGAATACGTTGGTAATTTGAATAATTTTAGACTTATGGGTAAAAACACTGTGTTAGTGGGAGAAAACCCGAAACAGCCCCCGAACGGCTCTATGGGTGGCACCAACACTTCCCACGGGACCAATGTGACTCGTAGGAACTGACCGCGCAGCCCCGGGACTCCCGATTTAAGAATACAATGGTAATTTACATGATTCTAGACTTAGGCTTAAAAACACGACGTTAGTGGGTGAAAACCCGAAACAGCCCTCGAACGGCCCCGTGGGTGGCACCAACACCTCCCACGGGACCAACATAAGTCGTAGGAACTGACCGCGGAGTCGCAGGATCCCCGATTTGAGAATACGACGGTAATTTGTATAATTCTAGACTTAGTCTTAAAAACACGGCGTTAGTGGGTGAAAACCCGAAACAGCCCCCGAACGGCCCCGTGGGTGGCACCAACACCTCCCACGGGACCAATGTAACTCGTAGGAACTGGTCGCGTAGGCCCGGAACTCTCGATTTGAGAATATGACGATATTTTGCATATTTCTAAACTTAGGCAAAACATGGCGTTAGTGGGGAAAACCAAAAACAGCCTCCGAACGGCCCCGTGGGTGGCACCAACACTTCCCACGGGACCAATGTAACTCGTACGAACAGGTCGCGTAGCCCCGGGACTCGCGGTTTGAGAATACAATGATAATTTGCATAATTCTAGACTTAGGTTTAAAAATAAGGCGTTAGTGAGTGAAAACCCAAAATAGCCCCCGAACGGCACCGTGGGTGGCACCAACACCTCTCACGGGAGCAATGTAACTCGTAGGAACTGGTCGCGCATCCCCGGGACTCCCGGTTTGATAATACAATGGTAATTTGAATAATTATATACTTAGCCTTAAAAACATTGCGGTAGTGGGTGAAAACCCAGAACAACCCCTGAACGGCCCCGTGGGTGGCACCAACCCCTCCCACGGGATCAATGTGACTCGTAGGAACTGACCACTCAACCCCGAGTTTCCCGGTTTGAGAATACAACGATAATTGGCATATTTCTAGATTTCGTCTTAAAAACAAGATGTTAGTGGGTGAAAACCCGAAATAGCCCCCGAACGGCCCCGTGGGTGGCACCAATACCTCCCACGGCACCAATGTAACACGTACGAACTGGTCGTGCAGCCTTGGGGCTCCCGGTTTGAAAACATGATGATAATTTGCATATTTCTAGACTTAGGAAAAACATGGCATTAGTGGGGGAAAACCCGAAACAGCCCCCAAACGGCCCCGTTAGTGGCACCAACACCTCCCACGGGACCAATGTAACTCGTACGAACTGGACGCGCAGCCCCGGGACTCTCGGTTTGAGAATATGATGGTAGTTTTCATAATTCTAGACTTAGGCTTAAAAATAGGGCGTTAGTGAGTAAAAACCCATAACATCCCCCGAACGGCCCCGTGGGTGGCACCAACCCCTCCCACGAGACCAACGTAACATGTAGGAACTGACCATGCAGCTGGGGGACTCCCGGTTTGAGAATGTGAAGGTAATTTTCATTATTTTAGACTTAGGATTAAAAATACGGTATTAGTATGTGAAAACGCGAAATAGCCCCCAAACAGCCCCGTGGGTGGCACCAACACCTCCCACGGGACCAATGTAACTCGTAGGAACTGACCGCGCAGCCGTGTGACTCTCGGTTTGAGAATACGATAGTAATTTGCGTAATTCTAGACTTAGGCTTAAAAATACGGCGTTAGAGGGTGAAAAAACAAAATAGCCCCCGACCGGCCCTGTGGGTGGCACCAACACCTCCCATGGGTCCAATGTAACTCGTTGGAACGGGTCACACAGCCCCATGACTGCCCGTTTGACAATATGATGGTAATTTGCATAATTCTAGACTTAGCCTTACAAACATTTCGTTAGTGGGTGAAAACCCAAAACAGCCCCTAAACGGCCCCGTGGGTGGCACCAACACCTCCCATGGGACCAAGGTGACTCGTAGGAACTCACAGCGCACCCTCGGGACTTCCGGTTTGAGAATACGGTGATAATTTTCATATTTCTAGACTTAGGCTTAAAAACATGGCGTTAGTGGGTGAAAACCTGAAACAGCCCCCGAACGGCCCCGTGGGTGGCACCAACACCTCCCACGGCACCAATGTAACTCGTTCGAACTAGTCGCGCAGTCCCGGGACACCCGATTTGAGAATACGATGACAATTTGTATAATTTTAGACTTAGGCAAAACATGACCTTAGTAGGGGAAAACCTGAAACAGCCCCCGAACGGCCCCGGGGGTGGCACCATCACCTCCCACGGGACAAACATAACTCGAAGGAACTGACCGCGCAGTCGCGGGACTCCCGGTTTGAGATACGACGGTAATTTGCATAATTATAGTCTTAGACTTAAAAACACGGTGTTAGTGGGTGAAAACTCGAAACAACCCCGGAACGTCCCCGTGGGTGGCACCAACACCTCCCACGGGACCAATATGACTCATAGGAATAGGCCGCTTAGCCTCGGGACTCCCGATTTGAGAATATGATGGTAATTTGTATAATTCTAGACTTGGGCTTAAAAACATGTTGTTATTTGGTGAAAACTCGAAACAGCCTTCGAACGGCCCCGTGGGTGGCACCAACACCTCCCACGGGATCAATTTAACACGTAGAAACTTGTTGTGCAACACCGGGACTCCCGGTTTGAGAATACGATTATAATTTGCATATTTAATGACTTAGGATTAAAAACACGGCGATAGTGGGTGAAAACCCAAAACAACCCCCGAATGGTCCCGTGGGTGGCACCAACACCTCCCAAGAGACCAATGTGACTCGTAGGAACTGGTCACGCAGTCCCGGGACTCCCAGTTTGAGAATACGATAGTAATTTTCATAATTCTAGACCTAGGCTTAAAAACACGGCTTTAGTGGGTGAAAACCCAAAACAGCCCCGTGGGTGGCACCAATACCTCCCATGGGACCAATGTAACTCGTAGGGACTGACCGCGCAGCCCCGGGACTCCCGGTTTGAGAATACGATGATAATTTGCATACTTTTAGACTTAGTCTTAAAAAGATGGCATTAGTGGGTGAAAACCCAAAACAGCCCCCTAACGGGCCAGTGGGTGGCACCAACACTCCCGTGGGACCAATGTGACTCGTAGGAACTGGCCGCGCAGCCCCGGGACTCCCCATTTGAGAATACGATGGTAATTTGAATAATTTTAGACTTATGGGTAAAAACACGGTGTTAGTGGGAGAAAACCCGAAACAGCCCCCGAACGGCTCTGTGGGTGGCACCAACACCTCCCACGGGACCAATGTGACTCGTAGGAACTGACCACGCAGCCCCGGGACTCCCGATTTTAGAATACAATGGTAATTTGCATGATTCTGGACTTAGGCTTAAAAAAACTTCGTTGGTGTGTGAAAACCCAAAACAGCCCTCGAACGGCCCCGTGGGTGGCACCAGCACCTCCCACGGGACCAACATATGTCGTAGGAACTGACCGCGGAGTCGCAGGATCCCCGATTTGATAATACGACGATAATTTGTATAATTCTAGACTTAGGCTTAAAAACACGGCATTAGTGGGTGAAAACCCGAAACTGCCCCCGAACGACCCCGTGGGTGGCACCAACATCTCCCACGGGACCAACGTAACTCGTAGGAACTGGACGCGAAGCCCCAAAACTCTCGATTTGAGAATATGACGATATTAATTTGCATACGATGTTAATTTGCATAATTATAGACTTAGGTTTAAAAACAGGGCATTAGTGAGTGAAAACCCAAAACAGCCCCCGAACGGCACCGTGGGTGGCACCAACTCCTCCCACGGGAGCAAGGTGACTCGGAGGAACTGGTCGCGCAGCCCCGGGACTCCCGATTTGAGAATACGATGATAATATGCATAATTCTAGACTTAGCCTTAAAAAAAATTTGTTAGTGGGACAAAACCCGAACCAGCCCCAGAACGGCCCTGTGGGTGGAACGAACACCTCCCACGGGACCAATGTGACTCGTCAAAACTGACCACGCAACCTCGGGTTTCCCGAATTGATAATACGAAGATAATTTGCATATTTCTAGACTTCGACTTAAAAATATGATGTTATTGGGTGAAAACCCGAAACAGCCCCCGAATGGCCCCATGGGTGGCACCAACACCTCCCATGGCACCAATTTAACACGTACGAACAGGTCACGCGGCCTCGGGACTCCCGATTTTAGAATACGACGATAATTTGCATATTTCTAGACTTAGGTAAAACATGGCGTTAGTGGGGGAAAACCCGAAACAACACTCGAACGGCCCCTAGGGTGGTACCAAATCTCCCACGGGACAAATATAACTCGTACGGACTGGCCGTGCAGCCCCGTGACTCTCGGTTTGAGAATACGACAGTAATTTTCATAGTTATAGACTTAGGCTTAAAACACGGCGTTAGTGGGTGAAAATCCAAAACAACCCCCGAATGGCCCCTGGGTGGCACCAACGCCTCCAACGGGACCAATGTGACTCGTAGGAATAGGCTGCATAGCCCCGGGACTCCCGGTTTGAGAATACGATGGTAATTTCCATAATTCTCGACTTAGGCTTAAAAATATAGCGTTAGTGGGTGACGACCCGAAACAGCCTCCGAACGGCCCCGTGCATGGCACCAACCCCTCCCATGGGACCAATGTAAATCGTAGGGACTAGCCGCGTAGCCTCGGGACTCCCGTTTTGAGAATATGATGATAATTTGCATGTTTTTAGTCTTAAGCTTAAAAACCCGACATTAGTGGGTGAAAACTCGAAATACCCCCCCCCCCCGAACGTCCCCGTGGGTGGCACCAACACCTCCCACGGGACAAATGTGACTCGTAGGAATTGGCCGCGTAACCCCGGGACTCTCGGTTTGAGAATACGAAGGTAATTTGCATAATTCTAGACTTAGGCTTAAAATCATGGCGTTAGTGGGTGAAAACCCAAAATAGCCACGGAACGGCCCCGTGGGTGGCACCAACACCTCCCACGGGACCAATGTAACTCGAAGGAACTGGTCACGTAGCCTCAGGACTCCCGGTTTGAGAATACGATGATAATTGGCATATTTCTAGACTCCGTTAAAACATGGCGTTAAAGGGGAAAACCCGAAACAGCTCCAAACGGCCCCGTGGGTGGCACCAACACCTCCTACGGGACCAATGTGACTCGTAGGAACTGGTCGGGCAGCCCCGGGACTCTCGGTTTAAGAATATGAAGGTAATTTGCATAATTCTAGATTTTGTCTTAAAATCATGGCGTTAGTGTGTGAAAACCCAAAATAGCCCCCGAACGGCCCCGTGGGTGGCACCAACACCTCCCACGGGACCAATGTACCTCGGAGGAACTGGTCGCGCAACCTCGGGACTCCCAATTTGAGAATACGTTGAAAATTTGCATATTTTTAGACCCAGTCAAAACATGGCTTTAGAGGGGAAAACCCAAAACAGCCCCGAACTGCCCTGTGGGTGGCACCAACAACTCCCACGGGACTAATGTAACTCATAGGAACGTACCGTGCAACCCCGAGACTCCCGGTTTGAGAATACAAGGATAATTGGCATATTTTTAGACTTAGGCTTAAAAACACGGTGTTAGGGGGAGAAAAACAAAAATATGCCCCGAACGGCTCCGTGGGTGGCACCAACACCTCCCACGGGACCAATGTGACTCGTAGCTACTGATCACGCAGCCCCGGGACTCCCGGTCTGAGAATACAACGGTAATTTTCATAATTTTGGACTTAGGCTTAAAAACACGGCGTTAGCGGGTGAAAACCCGACATAGCCCCCGAACATCCCGTGGGTGGCACCAACACCTCCCACGGAACGAATGTAACTCGTAGGAACTTACCGCGCAACCCCAGGACTCCCAGTTTCAGAATACAATAATAATTTGCAAATTTTTCATATTATGCTTAAAAATAAGGCGTTAGTCGGTGAAAACTCTAAACAAACCCCGAACGGCCCCGTGGGTGGCACCAACACCTCCCACGGGACCAATGTAACTCGAAGGAACTGGTTGCGTAACCCCGAGACTCCCGGTTTGAGAATACGATGATAATTTGCATACTTCTAGAATTAGGTTTAAAAACATGGCATTAGTGGGTGAAAAAGTGAAACAGCCCCCGAACGGCCCCGTGTGTGGCACCAACACCTACCATGGGATCAATGTAACTCGTAGGTTTGGCCGCTCAGCCCCGGAACTCCCGGTTTGAGAATACGATGATAATTTGAATATTTATAGACTTAGGCAAAACATGGCATTAGTGGGGGAAAACTCGAAACAGCCCCCGAACGGCCCCATGGCAGGCACCAAAACCTCCCACGGGACCAATTTGACTAGTAAGAACTGGCCGCACAGCCCCGGGACACCTGGTTTGAGAATACGAAGATAATTTTCATATTTCTAGACTTAGGCTTAAAAACATGGCGTTAGTGCATGAAACCCGAAACAGCCCCGTGGGTGGCAGCAACACCTCCAACAGGACCAATGTTACTCGTAGGAACTGGTCGCGCTGCCTCGGGACTCCCGGTTTGAGAATATGATGATAATTTCCATATTTATAGAAATAGGCTTAAAAACAAGGCATTAGTGGGTGAAAACACAAAACAGCCCCCGAACGGCCTCGTGGGTGGCACCAACACCTCCTATGGGACCAATGTGACTCGTAGGAACTAGCCATGCAGCCCCGGGACTCCCGGTTTGAGAATACAATGGTAATTTACATAATTCTATACTTATGTTTAAAAAGATGGCGTTAGTGGGTGAAAACTCAAAACAGCTCCTGAACGTCCCCGTGGGTGGCACCAACACCTCCCACGGGACCAATGTCACTCGTACGAACTGGTCGCGCTACACCGGGACTCCCGGTTTGAGAATACAATGATAATTTACATATTTCTAAACTTTGGCAAAACATGGTGTGAGTGGGGGAAACCCACAACAGCCCCCGAACGGCCCCGTGGGTGGCACCAACGCCTCCCACGGGACCAATGTAACTCGTACGAACTGGCCGCGCAGCCCCGATACTCTCGGTTTGAGAATACGATAGTAATTTTCATAATTCTAGACTTAGGCCTAAAAATAGGGCGTTACTGGGTGAAAACCCAAAATAGCCCCCGAACGGCCCTGTGGGTTGCACCAACACCTCCCACGGGACCAATGTAACTCGTAGGAACTTATCGCGTAACCCCGGGGCTCCCGATTGGAGAATGTAATGATAATTTGTATATTTTTATACTTAGGCTTAAAAACACGACGTTAGTGGGAGAAAACCTGAAACAACCTTCGAACGGCTCCGTGCGTGGCACCAACACCTCCTACGGGACCAATGTGACTCGTAGCTACTGACCGTGAAGCCCCGGGACTCCCAGTTTGAGAGTACAACGGTAATTTGCATAATTTTGGACATAGGCTTAAAAACACGGCGTTAGTGGGTGAAAATCCGACATAGCCCCCGAACAGCCTGTGGGTGGCACCAACACCTCCCTCGGGATGAATGTAACTCATAGGAACTTACCGCGCAACCCCAGGACTCCCGGTTTCCGAATACAATAATAATTTGCATATTTTTCGTATTACGCTTAAAAACTAGGCGTTAGTTGGTGAAAACTCTAAACAAACCCCGAACGGCCCCGTGGGTGGCACCAACACCTCCCACGGGACCAACGAAACTCGAAGGAACTCGTCACGCAACCCCGGGACTCCCAGTTTGAGAATACGATGATAATTTTCATATTTCTTGAATTAGGTTTAAAACATAGCATTAGTGGGTGAAAACGTGAAACAGCCCCCGAACGGCCCCGTGGGTGGCACCAACACCTACCATGGGATCAATGTAACTTGTAGGACTGGTCGTGCAGCCCCGGAACTCCCGGTTTAAGAATATGATGATAATTTGCATATTTCTAGACTTAGGTAAAACATGGCGTTGGTGGGGGAAAATTCGAAACAGCCCCCGAAGGGCCCCATGGCAGGCACCAAAATCTCCCACGGGACCAATGTGACTCGTAGGAACTGGTCGCACAGCCCCGGGACTCCAGGTTTGAGAATACGAAGATAATTTGCATATTTCTTGACTTAGGCGTAAAAACATGGCGTTAGTGCATGAAAACCCGAAACAGCCCCGTGGGTGGCACCAACACCTCCAACAGGACCAATGGTAGGAACTGGTCGCGCTGCCTCGGGACTCCCGGTTTGAGAATATGATGATAATTTCCATATTTCTAGAAATAGTCTTAAAAACACAACATTAGTGGGTGAAAACACAAAACAGCCCCTGACCGGCCCCGTGGGTGGCACCAACACCTCCTACGGGACCAATGTGACTCTTAGGAACTAGCCACGCAGCCCCGGAACTCTCGGTTTGAGAATATAATGGTAATTTACATAATTATAGACTTAGGTTTAAAAAGATGGCGTTAGTGGGTGAGAACTCGAAACAGCTCCTGAACGTCCCCGTGGGTGGCACCAACACCTCCCACGGGACCAATGTCACACGTATGAACTAGTCGCGCTGCCCCGGGACTCCCGGTTTGAGAATACAAATGATAATTTACATATTTCTAAACTTTGGCAAAACATGGTGTTAGTGGGGGAAACCCACAACAGCCCCTGAACGGCCTCGTGGGTGGCACCAATACATCCCACGGGACCAATGTAACTCGTACGAACTGGCCACGCAACCCCGATACTCCCAGTTTGAGAATACGATAGTACTTTGCATAATTCTAGACTTAGGCATAAAAGTAGGGCGTTACTGAGTGAAAACCCAAAATAGCCCCCGAACGGCCCCGTGGGTGGCACCAACACCTCCCACGGGACCAATGTAACTCGTAGGAACTTACTGCGTAACCCCGGGACTCCCGATTTGAGAATATAATGATAATTTGCATATTTTTAGATTTGGCTTAAAAACACGGCGTTAGTGGGAGAAAACCTGTAACAACCTCCGAACGGCTCCGTGCGTGGCACCAACACCTCCCACGGGACCAATGTGACTCGTACCTACTGACCGTGAAGCCCCGGGACTCCCAGTTTGAGAATACAACGGTAATTTGCATAATTCTGGACATAGGCTTAAAAACACAACGTTAGTGGGTGAAAACCCGAAATACCCATCGAACAGCCCCGTGGGTGGCACCAACACCTCCCACGGGACCAATGTAACTCGTAGGGACTGGCCGCGAAGCCCCGAGACTCCCGGTTTGAGAATACGACAATAATTTTCATAATTTTAGACGTAGGCTTAAATCCCCGGCATTAGTTGGTGAAATTCTGAAATAGCCCCCGAACGGCCCCGTGGGTGGCACCAACAATCTGCCTCGTAGGAACTGGTCCCAAGAGACCAATGAGACTCGTAGGAACTGGACGCGCAGCCCCGGGACTCCCAGTTTGAGAATACGACGGTAATTTGCATAATTCTAGACTTAGGCTTAAAAACATGGCGTTCGTGGGTGAAAACCCAAAACAACCCCCGAACGATCCCGGGGGTGGCACCAACACCTCCCATGAGACCAATGTGACTCGTAAAAACTGGTTGCACAGCCCCGGGACTTCCGGTTTGAGAATATGATGGTAATTTGCATAATTCTAAACTTAGGCTTAAAAACACGGCGTTAGTGGGAGAAAAACTGAAACAGCCCCCGAACGGCTCCGTTGGTTGCGCCAACATCTCCCACGGGAACAATGTGACTCGTAGGAACTGACCGCGAAACCTCGGGACTCCCAATTTGAGAATATGATGGTAATTTGTATAATTCTGGACCTAGGCTTAAAAACACGGCGTTAGTGGGGGAAAACCCGAAAGAACCCTCGAACGGCACCGTGGGTGGCACCAACACCTCCCACGGGACCAATGTAATTCGTACGAACTGGTCGCACTGCCCCGGGACTCCCGGTATGAGAATACAATGGTAATTTGCGTAATTCTAGACTTAGGCTTAAAAACATTGCATTAGTGGGTGAAAACCCGAACGGCCCCGTGGGTGGCACCAACACCTCCCACGGCACCAATGTAACACATACGAACTAGTCGCGCAGCCCCGAGAATCCTGATTTGAGAATACGACAATAATTTGCATATTTCTAGACTTAGGCAAAACATGGCGTTAGTGGCAAAAAACCCGAAACAGCCCACGAACGGCCCCGTGCGTGGCACCTACACCTCCCACGGGACTAATGTAACTGGTACGAACTGGTCGTGCAGCCCCGGGAATCGCGGTTTGATAAAACGATAGTAAATTGCATAATTTTAGACTTAGGATTAAAAACTTGGCGTTAGTGGGTGAAAATCCGAAATAGCCCCCGAACGGCCCCATGGGTGGCACCAACAGCTCCCACGGGACTAACATAACTCGAAGAAACTTACCGCGCAGCCGCGGGACACCCGATTTGAGATACAATGGTAATTCACTTAATTAGAGACTTAGGCTTAAAAACACGGCTAGAGTGGGTGAAAACCCGAAACAGCCCAAGAACGGCCCCGTGGGTGGCACCATTACCTCCCATGGGATAATGTGACTCGTAGGAATAGGTCGCGCAGCCTCGGGACTCCTGGTTTGAGAATATGATAGTAATTTACATAATTCTAGACTTAGGCTTAAAAACATGGTGTTAGTGGGTGAAAACTCGAAACAGCCTCCGAACGGCCCTATGGGTGGCACCAACACCTCCCACGGGACCAATGTAACTCGTAGGAACTGGCCGCGCAACACCGGGACTCCCGATTTGAGAATAAGATGATAATTAGCATATTTCTTGACTTAGGATTAAAACATGGCTTTAGTGGGTGAAAACCCGAAACAACCCCCGAACGGCCCCGTGGGTGGCACCCACACCTCCCATGCGACCAATCTAACTCGTAGGGACTGGCCGCACAGCCCTCCGAGACTCCTGGTTTGAGAATACGATGATAATTTGCATACTTTTAGACCTAGTCTTAAAAACACGGCATTAGTGGGTGAAAACTCGAAACATCCCCCGAACGGCCACGTGGGTGGCAACAACACCTCCCATGGGACCAATGTGACTCGTAGGAACTGTCCGCGCAGCCCCGGGACTCCCGATTTGAGAATACGATGGTAATTAGCCTAATTCTAGACTTAGGTGTAAAAATACGGTTTTAGTGGGAGAAAACCCGAAACAGCCCCTAACGGCTCCGTGGGTGGCACCAACACCTCCCACGGGACCAATGTGACTCATAGGAACTGACCGGGTAGCCCCAGGACTCCCGGTTTAAGAAAATAACAAAAATATGCATAATTCTGGACTTAGGCTTAAAAACATGGCGTTAGTGGGTGGAACCCGAAATAGCCCCCGAACGTCCCTGTGGATGGCACCAACACCTCCCATGGGACCAATGTAACTCGTAGGAACTTACCGCGTAACCCCGGGACTCCCGATTTGAGAATACAATGATAATTTGCATATTTTTAGACTTAGTCTTAAAAACATGGCTTTAGTGGGTGAAAACCCGAAACACTCCCGAATGGCCCACTGGGTGGCATCAACACCTCCCACGGGACCAATATTACTTGTAGGAAGAGGTCGCCCAGCCCCGGGACTCACGGTTTGAGAATATGATGATATTTTGCATTTTTATAGACTTAGGCAAAACAAGGCGTTAGTGGGGGAAAACCTGAAACAGCCCCCAAACGGACCCGTGGGTGGCACCAACACCTCCCACGGGACCAATGTAACTCGTACGAACTAGCTGCGCAGCCCCGAGACTCCTAATTTTAGAATACAATGGTAATTTGCATAATTCTAGACTTAGGCTTAAAAACACGGCGTTAGTAGGTGGAAATTCGAAACAGCCCTCGAACGGCCCCGTGGGTGGCACCAACACCTCCCACGGGACCAACGTAAGTCGTAGGAACTGACCGCGCACTCGCGGGACCCCCGGTTTGAGAATACGATCGTAATTTCTATAATTCTAGACTTAGGCTTAAAAACACGGTGTTAGTGGGTGAAAATCCGAAAGAGCCCCCGAACGGCCCCATGGGTGGCACCACCACCTCCCACTGGAGCAAGTAACTTGTAGGAACTGGTCGCGCATCCCCCGGACTCCCGGTTTAAGAATACAATGGTAATTTGTATAATTCTAGATTAGCCTTAAAAACATTGTGTTAGTGGGTGAAAACCCAAAACAGCACCTGAACATCCCCGTGGATGGCACCAACACCTCCCACGGGACCAATGTGACTCTTAGGAACTAACCACTCAACCTCGGGTTTCTCAGTTTGAGAATACGATGGTAATTTGCATAATTCTAGACTTAGGCTTAAAAACAGGGCGTTAGTGAGTGAAAACCCAAAACAGCCCCCGAACGGCCCCTGTGGGTGGCACCCACACCTCCCACGGGACTAACATAACTCATAGGAACAGACCGCGCAACCGTGGGACAATCGGTTTGAGAATACGATGGTAATTTGTAGAATTCTAGACATAGGCTTAAAAACACGGCATTAGTGGGTGAAAACCCGAAAGAGCCCCCGAACGGCCCCGTGGGTGGCTCCAACACATCCCACGGGACCAACGTAAGTCGTAGGAACTAACCGCGCAGCGGCAGCACTCTCGATTTGAAATACAATAGTAATATGTATAATTCTATACTTATGCTTAAAAACACGGTGTTAGTGGGTGAAAACCCGAAACAGCCCCCGAATGTCCCCGTGGGTGGCACCAACACCTCCCACGGGACTAATGTAACTCGTAGGAACTGGTCGTGCAGCCCCGGGACTCCCGGTTTGAGAATACGATGGTAATTCGCATAATTCTAGACTTAGGAAAAACATGGTATTAGTGGGGGAAAGCCCGAAACAACCCCCAAACGGCCCCGTCAGTGGCACCAACACCTCCCACGGGACCAATGTAACTCGTACGAACTGTCCGCACAACCCCGGAACTCCTGGTTTGAGAATACGATGGTAATTTGCATAATTCTAGACTTAGGCTTAAAAATAGGGCGTTAGTGAGTGAAAACCCAAAACATCCCCCGAACGGCACCGTGGGTGGAACCAACGCCTCCCACGAGACCAACGTAACTCGTACGAACTGATCGTGAAATCGCGGGACTCCTGGTTTGAGAATGCGATGGTAATTTTAATTATTCTAGACTTGAGCTTAAAAATACGGTATTACTGGGAGAAAACCCGAAACAGCCCCCAAAAAGCCCCTTGGGTGTCACCAACACCTCCCACGGGACCAATGTAACTCATAGGAACTCTCGGTTTGCGAATAAAATGGTAATTTGCATAATTCTAGACTTAGGCTTAAAAATACGGCGATAGTGGGTGAAAAAATGAAACAGCCCCCGACCGGCCTCGTGGGTGGTACCAACACCTCCCACGGGTCCAATGTACGTAGGAACGGGTCGCACAGCCCCACGACTCCCCGTTTGAGAATACGATGGTAATTTGCATAATTCTAGACTTAGCCGTAAAAACATTGCGATAGAGGGTAAATATCCAAAACAGCCCCTAAACGGCCCCGTGGGTGGCACCAACACCTCCCACGGGACCAAGGTGACTCGTCGGAACTGACAGCACAACCTCGGGACTCCCAGTTTGAGAATACGATGATAATTTGCATATTTCTAGACTTAGGCTTAAAAACAAGGTGTTAGTGGGTGAAAACCTGAAACAGCCCCCGAACGGCCCCGTGGGTGGCACGTCCACGGCACCAATGTAACACGTACGAACTAGTCGTGCAGTCCCGGGACTCCCGATTTGAGAAGACGGTGACAATTTGCATATTTTTAAACGTAGGCAATACATGGCGTTAGTGGGGAAAAACCTGAAACAGCCCCCGAACGGCCCCGTGGGTGGCACCAACACCTCCCATGGGACTAACATAACTCGAAGGAACTGACCGCACAGTCGCGGGACTTCAGGTTTCAGAAATGATGGTAATTTGCATAATTATAGACGTAGAATTAAAAACACGACGTTAGTGTGTGAAAACCCGAAACAGCCCCCGAACGGCCCTGGGAGTGGCACCAACACCTACCACGGGACCAATGTGACTCGTAGGAATAGGCCGCGTAGCCTCGGGACTGCCGATCGGAGAATACGATGGTAATTTGCATAATTCTAGACTTGGGCTTAAAAACATGTCATTATTGGGTGAAAACCCAAAACAGCCCCCGAATGGCCCTGTGGGTAGAACCAACACCTCCAACGGGACCAATTTAACTCGTAGAAACTGGCTGCGCAACACCGGGACTCTCGATTTGAGAATACAACGATAATTTGCATATATCTTGACTTAGCATTAAAAACACGGTGATAGTGGATGAAAACCCAAAACAGCCCCCGAATGGTCCCATGGGTGGCACCAACACCTCCCAAGAGACCAGTGTGGCTTGTAGAAACTGGCCGCGCAGCCCCGGGACTCCCAGTTTGAGAATACGATGGTAATTTTCAAAATTCTATACCTAGGCTTAAAAATATGACTTTAGTGGGTGAAAACCCGAAACAGCCCCCGAATGACCCCGTGGGTGGCACCAACACCTCCCATGGGACCAATGTAACTCGTAGGAACTTACCGCGCAACCCCGGGAATCTTGGTTTGAGAATACAACGATAATTTGCATATTTTTAGACTTAGGCTTAAAAACATGGCGTTAGTGGGTGAAAACCCAAAATAACCCCGGAACGGCCCCGTGGGTGGCATTAACACCTCCCACGGGACCAATATAACTCATAGGATTAGGTCGCACAGCCCCGGGACTCCCGGTTTGAGAATATGATGATATTTTGCATATTTATAGACTTAGGAAAAATAAGGCGTTAGTGGGGGAAAACCCGAAATAGCCCCCGAACGGCCCCGTTGGTGGCACCAACACCTCTCACGGGACCAATGTAACTCGTACGAACTGGTCGCGCAGCCCCGGGACTCCTAATTTGAGAATGCGATGGTAATTTGCATAATACTAGACTTAGGTTTAAAAAGAGGGCATTAGTGAGTGAAAATCCAAAATAGCCCCCGAACGTCCCTGTGGTGGCACCAACACCTCCAACAGGACCAATGTAACTTGTAGGAACTGACCGCGCAGCCGCGTTACTCCCGGTTTGAGAATATGATGATAATTTGCATAATTCTAGACTTAGGCTTAAAAACACGACGTTAGTGGGTGGAAACCCAAAACAGCCCCCGAACGGCCCCTTGGGTGGCACCAACACCTCCCAGGGGACCAACGTAACTCGTAGGAACTGACCGTGCAGTCGCGGGACCCTCAGTTTGAGAATACGACGGTAATTTGCATAATTCTACACTTAGGTTTAATAACACGGCCTTAGTGGGTGAAAACCCGAAACAACCCCTGAACAGCCCCGTGGGTGGCACCAACACCTAGTCGCGCATCCCCGGGACTCCCAGTTTTAGAATACAATGGTAATTTGCATAATTCTAGACTTAGGCTTAAAAATAGGCCGTTAGTGAGTGAAAACTCAAAACATCCCCCGAACGGCCCCGTGGGTGGCACCAACGCCTCCCACGAGACCAACTTAACTCGTAGGAAATGACCGTGCAGCCGCGGGACTCCCGGTTTGAGAAAGTGATGGTAATTTTCATAATTCTAGAATTAGGCTTAAAAACACGGCATTAGTGGGTGAAAACTCAAAACAGCCCCCAAAGAGCCCCGTGGGTGGCACCAACACCTCCCACGGGACATATGTAACTCGTAGGAACTGACCGCACAGCTGTGGGACTCCCTGTTTGAGAATACAATGGTAATTTGCATAATTCTAGACTTAGGCTTAAAAATACAGCGTTAGTGGATGAAAAAACGAAACATCCCCGAACGGCCCCGTGGGTGGCACCAACACCTCCCATGGGACCAATGTGACTCGTAGGAATACGCCGCACAGCCTCGGGACTCCCGATTTGAGAATATGATGGTAATTTGCATAATTTTAGACTTGGGCTTAAAAACATGTCATTATTGGGTGAAAACTCGAAACAGCCTCCGAACGGCCCCGTGGGTGGCACTAACACCTCCCACGGGATCAATTTAACTCGTATAAACTTGATGCGCAACACCGGGACTCCCGGTTTGGGAATACGATGATAATTTGCATAATTCTAGACCTTGGCTTAAAAGCACGACATTAGTGGGTGAAAACCCGAAACAGCCCCCTAACGGCCCGTGGGTGGCACCAACACCTCCCGTGGGACCAATGTGACTCGTAGGAACTGGCCGCGCAGCCCCGAGACTCCCGGTTTGAGAATACGATGGTAATTCAAATAATTTTAGACTTATGGGTAAAAACACGGTGTTAGTGGGGGAAAACCCAAAAAAGCCCCTGAATGGCTCCGTGGGTGGCACCAACACCTCCCACGGGACCAATGTGACTCGTAGGAACAGGTCGCGCAGCCCCGGGACTCCCATTTTGAGAATACGATGGTAATTTGTATAATTCTAAACTTGGTCTTAAAAACATGTCGTTATTGGGTGAAAACCCGAAACAGCCTCCGAACGGCCCCGTGGGTGGCACCAACACCTCCCACGGGATCAATTTAACTCGTAGAAACTGGTTGCGCCACACCGGGACTCCCGGTTTGAGAATACGATGATAATTTGAATAGTTCTTGACTTAGGATTAAAAACACGGTGATAGTGGGTGAAAACCCAAAACAACCCTGAATGGTCCCGTGGGTGGCACCAACACTTCCCAAGAGACCAATGTGACTTGTAGGAACTGGTCACGCAGCCTCGGGACTCCCAGTTTGAGAATACGATGGAAATTTTCATAAATCTAGACCTAGGCTTAAAAACATGGCTTTAGTGGGTGAAAACCCGAAATAGCCCCCGAACGGCCCCGTGAGTGGCACCATGGGACCAATGTAACTCGTAGGGACTGGCCGCGCAACCCCGGGACCCCCGTTTGAGAATACGACGATAATTTTCATGCTTTTAGACTTAGTCTTAAAAAGATGGCATTAGTGGGTGAAAACCAGAAACATCCCCCGAACGGCCACGTGGGTGGCAACAACACCTCCCATGGGACCAATGTGACTCGTAGAAACTGGTTGCGCAGCCTCGGGACTCCCCATTTGAGAATACGATGGTAATTTGGCTAATTTTAGACTTAGGTGTAAAAACACGGTGTTAGTGGGAGAAAACCCGAAACAGCCCCCGAATGGCTCCGTGGGTGGCACCAACACCTCCCACGGGACCAATGTGACTCGTAGGAACTGACCGGGTAGCCCCAGGACTCCCGGTTAAAGAAAATAACAAAAATATGCATAATTCTGGACTTAGGCTCAAAAATACGGCGTTTGTGGGTGAAACCCGAAATAGCCCCAAAAGGTCCCTGTGGATGGCACCAACACCTCCCATGGGACCAATGTAATTCGTAGGAACTTACCGCGCAACCCCGGGACTCCCGGTTTGAGAATACAACGATAATTTGCATATTTTTAGACTTGGGCTTAAAAACATGGAATTAGTGGGTGAAAACCCGAAACACCCCCGAACGGCCCCCTGGGTGGCATCAACACCTCCCACGGGACCAATATTACTTGTAGGAACAGGTCGCTCAGCTCCGCGACTCCCGATTTGAGAATATGATGATATTTTACATTTTTATAGACTTAGGCAGAACAAGGCGTTAGTGGGGGAAAACCTGAAACAGCCCCCAAACGACCCCGTGGGTGGCACCAACACCTCCCACGGGACCAATGCAACTCGTGCGAACTAACCGCGCAGCCTAGAGACTCCTAATTTGAAAATACAATGGTAATTTGCATAATTATATACTTAGGTTTAAAAACTGGGCGTTAGTGAGTGAAAACCCAAAACAGCCCCTGAATGGCCCCGTGGGTGGCACCAACACCTCCCACATGACCAACATAACTCGTAGGAACTGACCGCGCAGCCGCGGGACTCCCGATTTGAGAATACGATGGTAATTCACATAATTTTAGACTTAGACTTAAAAACACGGTGTTAGTGGGTGGAAATCCGAAACAACCCTCGAACGGCCCCGTGGGTGGCACCAACACCTCCCACGGGACCAACGTAAGTCGTAGGAACTGACCGCGCGCAGTTAAGGGACCCCCGGTTTGAGAATGCGATGGTAATTTGTATAATTCTAGACTTAGGTTTAAAAACACGACGTTAGTGAGTGAAACCCCAAAATAGCCCCCGAACGGCCCCGTGGGTGGCACCAACACCTCCCACTAGAGCAAGTCACTTGTAGGAACTGGTCGCGCATCCCCAGGACTCCCGATTTGAGAATACAATGGTAATTTGCTTAATTCTAGACTTAGCCTTAAAAACAATGTGTTAGTGGGTGGAAACCCAAAACAGCCCCTGAACATCCCCATGGGTGGTACCAACACCTCCCACGGGACCAATGTGACTCGTAGGAACTGACCACTCAACCTCGGGTTTCCCGATTTGAGAATACGACGGTAATTTGCATAATTCTAGACTTAGGCTTAAAAACAGGGCGTTAGTGAGTGAAAACCCAAAACAGCCCCCGAACGGCCCCTGTGGGTGGCACCAACACCTCCCACGGGACCAACGTAACTTGTAGGAACTGACCGCGTAGCCGTGGGACTCTCAGTTTGAGAATACGATGGTAATTTGCGGAGTTCTATACATAGGCTTAAAAACACGGCGTTTGTGGGTGAAAACCCGAAAGAGCCCCCGAACGGCCCCGTGGGTGGCTCCAACACATCCCACGGGACCAACGTAAATCGTAGGAACTAATCGCGCAGCGGCAGGACTCTCGATTTGAAATACAATAGTAATATGTATAATTCTGGACTTATGCTTAAAAACACGGTGTTAATGGGTGAAAACACGAAACAACCACCGAACGTCTCCGTGGGTGGCACCAACACCTCCCACGGGACTAATGTAACTCGTAGGAACTAGTCGTGCAGCCTCGGGACTCCCGATTTGAGAATATGATGGTAATTCATATAATTTGAGACTTAGGCTTAAAAATAGGGCGTTAGTGAGTGAAAACCCAAAACATCCCCCGAACGGCCCCGTGGGTGGAACCAACGCCTCCCACGAGACCAACGTAACTCGTAGGAACTGACTGTGCAGCCGCGGGACTCCCGGTTTGAGAATGCGAGGGTAATTTTAACAATTCTAGACTTAGGCTTAAAAATACGGCATTAGTGGGCGAAAACCCGAAACAGCCCCCAAATAGCCCGGTGGGTGTCACCAACATCTCCCACGAGTCCAATGTAACTCGTAGGAACTCCCGGTTTGAGAATACGATGGTAATTTACATAATTCTAGACTTAGGTTTAAAAATACGACGTTAGTGGGTGAAAAAACGAAACAGCCCCCGACCGGCCCCATGGGTGGCACCAACACCTCCCACGGGTCCAATGTACGTAGGAACGGGTCGCACAGCCCCATGACTCCCCGTTTGAGAATACGATGGTAATTTGCATAATTCTGGACTTAGCCTTAAAAACATTGCGTTAGTGGGTGAAAACCCAAAATAGCCCCTGAACGGCCCCGTGGGTGGCACCAACACCTTCCACGGGACCAAGGTGACTCGTCGAAACTGACCGCGCAACCTTGGGACTCCCAATTTGAGAATACGATGATAATTTGCATATTTCTAGACTTAGCCTTAAAAACATGGTGTTAGTGAGTGAAAACTTGAAACAGCCCCCGAACGGCCCCGTGAGTAGCACCAACACCTCCCACGGCACCAATGTAACACGTACGAACTAGTCGCGCAGTCCCGGGACTCCCGATTTGAGAATACGATGATAATTTGCATATTTTTAAACTTAGGCAATACATGGCGTTAGTGGGGAAAAACCCCGATAAAGCTCCCGAACGGCCCCGTGGGTGGCACCAACACATCCCACGGGACTAACATAACTCCAAGGAACTGACCTCACAGTCGCGGGACTCCCGGTTTCAAAAATGATGGTAATTTGCATAATTATAGACTGACTTAAAAACACGGCGTTAGTGGATGAAAACCCGAAACAGCCCCCGAACGGCCCTGGGGGTGGCACCAACACCTCCCACGGGACCAATGTGACTCGTAGGAATAGGTCGCGTAGCCTCGGGACTCCCAATTTTAGAATGCGATGGTAATTTGCATAATTCTAGACTTGGGCTTAAAAACATGTCGTTATTGGGTGAAAACCCGAAACAGCCTCCGAACGGCCCCGTGGGTGGCACCAACACCTCCCACGGGACCAATTTAACTCGTAGAAACTGGCTGCGCAACACCGGGACTCTCGATTTGAGAATACAACGATAATTTGCATATTTCTTGACTTAGGATTAAAAACACGGTGATAGTGGGTGAAAACCCAAAACAGCCCCCGAATGGTCCCTTGGGTGGCACCAACACCTCCCAAGAGACCAATATGACTCGTAGGAACTGGTCGCCCGGGACTCCCAGTTTGAGAATACGATGGTAATTTTCATAATTCTAGACCTAGGCTTAAAATATGGCCTTAGTGGGTGAAAACCCGAACAGCCCCCGAACGGCCCCGTGGGTGGCACCAACACCTCCCATGGGACCAATGTAACTCGTAGGAACTTACCGCGCAACCTCGGGAATCCCGATTTGAGAATACAACGATAATCTGCATATTTTTAGATTTAGGCTTAAAAACATGGCGTTAGTGGGTGAAAACTCGAATCATCCCCGGAACGGCCCCATGGGTGGCATCAACACCTCCCACGGGACCAATATAACTCATAGGAATAGGTTGCGCAGCCCCGGGACTCCCGGTTTGAGAATATGATGATATTTTGCATATTTATAGACTTTGGCAAAATAAGGCGTTTGTGGGGGAAAACCCGAAACAGCCCCCGAACGGCCCCGTGGGTGGCACCAA
Organism: Sambucus nigra; assembly: GCA_949130495.1. Lineage (NCBI taxonomy): Eukaryota > Viridiplantae > Streptophyta > Magnoliopsida > Dipsacales > Adoxaceae > Sambucus > Sambucus nigra. The sequence goes on along the minus strand of OX422216.1, from coordinate 92,876,440 downwards.
CACCTCCCACGGGACCAATGTAACTCGTACGAACTGGCCGCGCGGCCCCGGGACTCCAAATTTGAGAATGCGATGGTAATTTATGTAATACTAGACTTAGGTTTAAAAATAGGGCATTAGTGAGTGAAAACCCAAAATAGCCCCCGAATGGCGTCGTGGGTGGCACCAACACCTCCAACAGGACAAACATAACTCGTAGGAACTGACCGCGCAGCCACGGGACTCCCGGTTTGAGAATACGATGGTAATTTGCATAATTCCAGACTTAGGCTTAAAAACACGACATTAGTGGGTGGAAACCCGAAACATCCCCGTGGGTGGCACCAACACCTCCCAGGGGACCAACGTAACTCGTAGGAACTGACCGTCTAGTCGCGAGACCCTCGGTTTGAGAATACGATGGTAATTTGCATAATTCAATACTTAGGCTTAATAACACGTCATTAGTGGGTGAAAACCCAAAATAGCTCCCGAACGGCCCCGTGGGTGGCACCAACACCTCCCACGGGAGCAAGTAACTCGTAGGAACTGGTCGCGCATCCCCGGGACTCCCGGTTTGAGAATACAATGGTAATTTGAATAATTCTAGGCTTAGTCTTGAAAATAGGGCATTAGTGAGTGAAAAACCAAAACATCCCCCGAACGGCCCCGTGGGTGGCACCAACCCCTCCCACGAGACCAACGTAACTCGTTGGAACTGACCGTGCAGTTGCGGGACTCCTAGTTTGAGAATGTTATGGTAATTTCATAATTCTAGAATTAGCCTTAAAAATATGGAATTAGTGGGTGAAAACCCAAAACAGCCCCCAAACAACCTCGTGGGTGGCACCAACACCTCCCACGGGACATATGTAACTCGTAGGAACTGACCGCGCAATTGTGGGACTCCCGATTTGAGAATACGATGGTAATTTACATAATTCTAGACTTAGGCTTAAAAATACGGCGTTAGTGGGTGAAAAATTGAAACAGCCCCCGATCGGCCCTGTGGGTGGCACCAATACCTTCCACGGGTCCAATGTAACTCGTAGGAACGGGTCGCACAGCCCCACGATTGCCCGTTTTAGAATATGATGGTAATTTGCATAATTCTAGACTTTGCCTTAAAAACATTGCGTTAGTGGGTGAAAATCCAAAATAACCCCCGAACGGCCCCGTGGGTGGCCCCAACACCTCCCACGGGACCAAGGTGACTCGTAGGAACTGACCGCGCAACCTGGGACTTCCGATTTGAGAATACGATGATAATTTTCATATTTCGAGACTTAGGCTTAAAAACATGGCGTTAGTGGGTGAAAACTTGAAACATCCCCCGAACGGCCCCGTGGGTGGCACCAACACCTCCCACGGCACCAATGTAACACGTCCGAACTAGTCGCGCAGTCTCGGGACTCCCGATTTGAGAATACGACAACAATTTGTATATTTTTAGACTTAGGCAAAACATGGCGTTAGTAGGGAAAACCCGAAACAACCCCTGAACGGCCCCGTGGGTGGCACCAACACCTCCCAAGGGACTAACATAACTCGATGGAACTGACCACGTAGTCGTGGGACTCCCAGTTTGAGATATGACGGTAATTTGCATAATTATAGACTTAGACTTAAAAATAAGGCGTTAGTGGGTGAAAACCCAAAACAGCCCCCGAACGTCCCCGTGGGTGGCACCAACACCTCCCATGGGACCAATGTGACTCGTAGGAATAGGTCGCGCACCCTCGGAACTCCCAATTTGAGAATACGATGGTAATTTGCATAATTCTAGACTTGGTCTTACAAACATGTCGTTATTGGGTGAAAACCCGCCGCGCACCCTCGGAACTCCCAATTTCAGAATACGATGGTAATTTGCATAATTCTAGACTTGGTCTTACAAACATGTCGTTATTGGGTGAAAACCCGAAATGGCCTCCGAACGGCCCCGTGGGTGGCACCAACACCTCCCGCGGGATCAATTTAACTCGTAGAAACTAGCTGACAACACCGGGACTCCCGGTTTGAGAATATGATGATAATTTGCATATTTCTTGACTTAGGATTAAAAACACGGCGATAGTGGGTGAAAACCCGAAACAGCCCCCGAACGGCCCCGTGGGTGGCACCAACACTTCCCATGGAACCAATGTAACTCGTAGGACCTTAACGCGCAACCCCGGGAGTCTCGATTTGAGAATACAATGATAATTTGCATATTTTTAGACTTAGGCTTAAAAACATGGCGTTAGTGGGTGAAAACTCGATACAACCCCAGAACGGCCCCGTGGGTGGCACCAACACCTCCCGTGGGACCAATGTGACTCGTACGAACTGGTCGCGTAGCTCCGGGACTCCAGGTTTGGGAATGAGATGGTAATTTGCATAATTTTAGACTTATGTGTAAAAACACGGTGTTAGTGGGAGAAAACCTGAAAGAACCCCCAAACGGCTCCGTGGGTGGCACCAACACCTCCCACGGGACCAATGTGACTCGTAGGAACTGACCGCGCAGCCCCGGGACTCCCGGTTTTAGAATACAATTCTAATTTGCATGATTCTGGACTTAGGTTTAAAAACACGACGTTAGTGTGTGAAAACCCGAAATAGCCCCCGAATGGCCCTGTGGGTGGCACCAACACCTCCCACGGGACCAATGTAACTCGTAGGAACTTACCGCGCAATACCGGGACTCCCGATTTGAGAATATAATGATAATTTGCATATTTTTAAACTTAGTCTTAAAAACATGGTGTTCGTGGGTGAAAACCCGAAACAACCCCCGAACGACCCCGTGGGTTACAACACACCTCCTACGGGACCAATGTAACTCATAGGTACTGGTCGCCAAGCCCCGGGACTCTCATTTTGAAAATAAGACAATATTTTGCATATTTCTAGACTTAGGCAAAACCTAGCGTTAGTGGGGATAACCCAAAACAGCCCCCGAACGACCCCTTGGGTGGCACCAACACCTCTCATGGGACCAATAAAACTCATACGAACTGGTCGTGTAGCCCCGGGACTCCCGGTTTGAGAATATGATGTTAATTTGCATAATTATAGACTAAGGTTTAAAAACAGGGCGTTATTGAGTGAAAACCCAAAATAGTCCCCGAACGGGAGCAACGTAACTCGTAGGAACTGGTCACGCATCCCCGGGACTCCCGATTTCAGAATACATTGGTAATTTGCATAATTTTGGACTTAGCCTTAAAAACATGGAGTTAGTGGGTGAAAACCCAAAACAGCCCCTGAACGGCCCCGTGGGTGGCACCAACCCCTCCCACAGGACCAATGTGACTCGTAGGAACAGACCACTCAACCCCGGGTTTCCCGGTTTGAGAATACAATGATAATTTGCATATTTCTAGACTTCGGCTTAAAAACAAGATGTTAGTGGAGGAAAACCCGAAATAGCCCCTGAACGGCCCAGTGGGTGGCACCAACACCTCCTAGGGGACCAACGTAACACGTAGGAACTGACCGTGCAGTCGCGGGACCTTCGGTTTGAGAATACGATGGTATTTTGCATAATTCTACACTTAGGCTTAATAACACGGCATTAGTGGGTGAAAACTCAAAACAGCCCCCGAACGGCCCCGTGTGTGGCCCCAACACCTCCCACGGGAGCAAGTAACTCGTAGGAACTGGTCGCGCATCCCCGAGACTCCCGAAACAACCCCTGAACAGCCCCGTGGGTGGCACCAACACCTGGTCGCGTATCCCCGGGACTCCCGATTTTAGAATACAATGGTAATTTGAATAATTCTAGACTTAGGCTTAAAAATAGGGCGTGAGTGCTTGAAAACCCAAAACATCCCCCGAACGGCCCCGTGGGTGGCACCAACGCCTCCCACGAGACCAACGTAACTCGTAGGAACTGACTGTGCTGTTGAGGGACTCCTAGTTTGAGAATATGATGGTAATTTTCATAATTCTAGGATTAGGCTTAAAAATACGGCATTAGTGGGTGAAAACCCAAAATAGCCCCCAAACAGCCCCGTAGGTGGCACCAACACCTCCCACGGGACATATGTAACTCATAGGAACTGACCGCGCAGCTGTGGGACTCCCAGTTTGAGAATACGATGGTAATTTACATAATTCTAAACTTAGGCTTAAAAATACGGCGTTAGTGGGTGAAAAACCAAAACAGCTCCCGATCGGCCCTGTGGGTGGCACCAATACCTTCCACGGGTCCAATGTAACTCGTAGGAACGGGTCGCACAGCCCCACGACTGCCCATTTGAGAATACGATAGTAATTTGTATAATTCTAGACTTAGCCTTAAAAACATTGCGTTAGTGGGTGAAAATCCAAAACAACCCCCGAACGGCCCCGTGGGTGACACCAACACCTCCCACGGGACCGAGGTGACTCGTAGGAACTGACCGCGCAACATGGGACTTCCGATTTGAGAATACGATGATAATTTTCATATTTCTAGACTTAGGCTTAAAAACATGGCGTTAGTGGGTGAAAACCTGAAACAGCCCCCGAACGGTCCCGTGGGTGGCACCACACCTCCCACGGCACCAATGTAACACGTCTGAACTAGTCGCGCAGTCCCGGGACTCCCAATTTGAGAATACGCTGACAATTTTTATATTTTTAGACTTAGGCAAAACATGGTGTTAGTAGGAGAAAACCCGAAATAGCCCCCGAACGGCCCCGTGGGTGGCAGCAACACCTCCCATGGGACTAACATAACTCGAAGGAACTGGCCGCACATTCGCGGGACTCTTGGTTTGAGATACGATGGTAATTTGCATAATTATAGACTTAGACTTAAAAACACGGCGTTAGTGGGTGTAAACCCGAAAGCGCCCCTGAATAGCCTCGTGGGTGGCACCAACACCTCCCACGGGACCAATGTGACTTGTAGGAATAGGCCGCGCAGCCTCAGGACTCCCGATTTGAGAATACGATGGTAATTTGCATAATTCTAGACTTGGGCTTAAAAACATGTCATTATTGGGTGAAAACTCGAAACAGCCTCCGAACGGCCCCGTGGGTGGCACCAACACCTCCCACGGGATCAATTTAACTCGTAGAAACTTGATGCGCAACACCGGGACTCCCGGTTTGAGAATACGATGATAATTTGCATAATTCTAGACCTAGGATTAAAAACACGGCAATAGTGGGTGAAAACCCAAAAAAGCCCCCGAATGGTCCCGTGGGTGGGACCAACACCTCCCATGGGACCAATGTAACTCGTAGGAACTGGTCACGCAGCCCCGGGACTCCCGGTTTGAGAATACGATGATAATTTGCATACTTTTAGACTTAGTCTTAAAAAGATGGCATTAGTGGGTGAAAACCCGAAACAGTCCCCCTAACGGCGCCGTGGGTGGCACTAACACCTCCCGTGGGACCAATGTGACTCGTAGGAACTGTCCGCGCAGCCCTGGGACTCCCGATTTGAGAATACGATGGTAATTTGAATAATTTTAGACTTATGGGTAAAAACACGGTGTTAGTGGGCGAAAACCTGAAACAGACCCCGAATGGCTCCGTGGGTGGCACCAACACCTCCCACGGGACCAATTTTACTCGTAGGAGCTGACCGCACAGCCCCGGGACTCCCGATTTGAGAATATAATGGTAATTTGCATGATTCTGGACTTAGGCTTAAAAACACATCGTTCGTGTGTGAAAACCCGAAATAGCCCCCGAATGGCCTTGTGGGTGGCACCAACACCTCCCACGGGACCAATGTAACTCGTAGGAACTTACCGCACAATACCGGGACTCTCGATTTGAGAATACAATGATAATTTGCATATTTTTAGACTTAGGCTTAAAAACATGGTGTTTGTGGGTGAAAACCCGAAACAAACCACGAACGACCCCGTGGGTGGCACTAACACCTCCCACGGGACCAATGTAACTCGTAGGAACTGGTCGCGAAGCCCCGAAACTCTCGGTTTGAGAATATGACGATATTTTGCATATTTTTAGACTTAGGCAGAACATGGCGTTACTGGAGAAAACACAAAACAGCCCCCGAACGGCCCCGTGGCTGGCACCAACATCTCTCACGGGACCAATAAACTCGTACGAACTGGTCGCGTAGCCCCAGGACTCGCGGTTTGAGAATACGATGTTAATTTGCATAATAATAGACTTAGGTTAAAAAACATGGCATTAGTGGGGAAAAACCCAAAACAGCACTCGAACGGCCCCGTGGGTGGCACCAACATCTCCCACGGGACCAATGTAACTCGTACGAACTGGCCGCGCAGCCCTGGGAGTCCCGGTTTGAGAATACGACAATAATTTTCATATTTCTAGACTTATGCTTAAAATCATGGCGCTAGTGGGTCAAAACCCGAAATAGACCCCGAACGGCCCCATGGGTGGCACCAACACCTCCCACGGGACCAACGTAACTCGTAGAAACTGACTGCGTAGCCCCGAACTCCCGATTTGAGAATACGACGATAATTTGCATGTTTTTAGACTTAGGCTTAAAAAATCGACATTAGTGGGTGAAAACCCGAAATAGCCCCTGATCGGCCCGTGGGTGGCACCAACACCTCCCACGGGACAAATGTGACTCGTAGAAATTGGCCGCGCAACCCCGGGACTCTCGGTTTGAGAATACAAAGGTAATTTGCATAATTCTAGACTTAGACTTAAAATCATGGCGTTAGAGTGTGAAAACCCGAAAAAACCCCCGAACGGCCCCGTGGGTGGCACCAACACCTCCCATGGGACCAATGTGACTCGTAGGAACTGGTCGGGCAGCCCCGGGACTCTCAGTTTGAGAATACGAAGGTAATTTGCATAATTTTAAACTTTGTCTTAAAATCATGGCGTTAGTGGTGAAAACCCGAAATAGCCCCCGAGCGGCCCCGTGGGCGGCACCAACACCTCCCACGGGACCAATGTAACTCGGAGGAACTGATCGCGCAGCCTCGGGACTCCCAGTTTGCGAATACGATGAAAATTTGCATATTTCTAGACTCAGTCAAAACATGGCGTTAGAGGGGAAAACCCGAACTAGCCCCAAACCGCCCTGTGGGTGGCAGCAACACCTCCCATGGGACCAATGTAACTCGTAGGAACGTATCGCACAACCCCGGGACTCCCGGTTTGAGAATACAAGGATAATTTTCATATTTTTCGACTTAGGCTTAAAAACGCGGTGTTAGGGGGAAAAAACCAAAAACAGCCCCCGAACGGCTCCGTGGGTGGCACCAACACCTCCCACGGGACCAATGTGACTCGTAGCTACTGATTGCGCAGCCCCGGGACTCACGGTCTGAGAATATAACAGTAATTTTCATAATTCTGGACTTAGGCTCTAAAACACGGCGTTAGTGGGTTAAAACCCGACATAGCCCCCGAATAGCCCGTGGGTGGCACTAACACCTCCCACAGGATGAATGTAACTCGTAGGAACTCACCGTGCAACCCCAGGACTCTCGGTTTTAGAATACAACAACAATTTGCATATTTTTCGTATTACGCTTAAAAACAAGGCGTTGGTGGGTGAAAACTCTAAACAAACCCCGAACGGCCCCGTGGGTGGCACCAACACCTCCCACGGGACCAATGTAACTCGAAGGAACTGGTCACGCAACCTCGGGACTCCCGGTTTTAGAATACGATGATAATTTGCCTATTTCTATAATTAGGTTTAAAAACATGGCATTAGTGGGTGAAAACGTGAAATAGCCCCCGAACGGCCCCGTGGGTGGCACCAACACCTACCATGGGATCAATGTAACTCGTAGGACTGGTCGCGTAGCCCTGGAACTCCCGGTTTGAGAATACAATGACAATTTGCATATTTCTAGACTTAGGCAAAACATGGCGTTAGTGGGAGAAAACTCGAAACAGCCCCCGAACGGCCCCACGGCTGGCACCAAAACCTCCCGCGGGACCAATGTGACTCGTAGGAACTGGCCGCATAGCCCCGGGACTCCTGGTTTGAGAATATGAAGATAATTTGCATATTTCTATACTTAGGCTTAAAAACATGGTGTTAGTGCATGAAAACCCAAAACAGCCCCGTGGGTGGCACCAACACCTCCAACGGGACCAATGTAACTCATAGGAACTGGTCGTGCAGCCCCGGGACTCCCGATTTGAGAATATGATGATAATTTCCATATTTTTAGAAATGGGCTTAAAAACACGGCATTAGTGGGTGAAAACCCGAAACAGCCCCCGAACGGCCCCGTTGGTGAAACCAACACCTCCAACGGGACCAATGTGACTCGTAGGAACTAGCCACGCAGCCCCGTGACTCCCTGTTTGAGAATACAGTGGTAATTTGCATAATTCTAGACTTTGGGTTAAAAAGATGGCGTTAGTGGGTGAAAACTCGAAACAGATCCTGAACGGCCCCGTGGGTGGCACCAACACCTCCCATGGGACCAATGTGACTCGTAGGAATTGACCGCACAGCCCCGGGACTCCCGGTTTGAGAATATGATGGTAATTTGCATGATTATAGACTAAGTCTTAAAACATGACGTTAGTGGGTGAAAACCCACAACAGACCCCGAACGGCCCCGTGGGTGGCACCAACACCTCCCACTGGACCAATGTAGTTCGTATGAACAGGCCACGCAGCCCCGATACTCCCGGTTTGAGAATACGATAGTAATTAGCATAATTCTAGACTTAGGCCTAAAAATAGGGCGTTACTTGGTGAAAACTCAAAATCATCCCCGAACGGCCCCATGGGTGGCACCAACACCTCCCACGGGACCAATGTAACTCGTAGAAACTTACCGCGTAACCCCGGGACTCCTAATTTGAGAATATAACGATAATTTGCATATTTTTAGACTTAGGCTTAAAAACACGGCGTTAGTGGGAGAAAACCCGGAACAACCTCCGAACTGCTCCGTGCGTGGCTCCAACACCTCCCACGGGACCAATGTGAGTCGTAGCTACTGACCGTGAAGCCTAGGGAATCCCGGTTTGAGAATACAATGGTAATTTGCATAATTCTGGACATAGGCTTAAAAACACAATGTTAGTGGGTGAAAACCCAAAATAGCCCCCGAACAGCCCCGTGGGTGGCACCAACACCTCCCACGGCACCAATGTAACTCGTAGGAACTTGTCGCGCAACCTCGGAACTCCCGGTTTGAGAATACAACGATAATTTGTATATTTTTTTATTGCGCTTAAAAACATGGCCTTAGTGGGTGAAAACCAGAAACAACCCCCGAACGGCCCCGTGGGTGGCACCAACACCTACCACGGGACCAATGTAACTCGTAGGAACTGGTCGTGTAGCCCTGGGACTCCCGGTTCGAGAATATGACGATATTTTTCATATCTATACACTTAGGCACAACATGGCGTTAGTGGGGGAAAACCCGAAATAGCCCCCGAACGGCCCCTGGATGACACTAACACCTCCCACAGGACCAATGTAACTCGTACGACTTGGCAAAGCAACCCCGAGACTCCCGATTTGAGAATGCGATGGTAAAATTTATAATTCTAGACTTAAGTTTGAAAACAGGACATTAGTGAGTGAAAACCCAAAACAGCCCTCGATCGGCCCCGTGGGTGGCATTAACACCTCCCACGGGACCAACGTAACTAGTAGGAACTAACCGCACAGCTGCGGTAATCCCTATTTGAGAATATGATGGTAATTTGCATAATTCTTGACCTAGGCTTAAAAATACAGCGTTAGTGGGTGAAAACCCGACATAGCCCCCGAACGGCCCCGTGGGTGGCACCAACACCTCCCACAGGATCAATGTAACCCGTAGAAACTGGTCGCGTAGCCCCGGGTCTCCCAGTTGGAGAATACAGTGATAATTTGCATATTTCTAGACTTAGGCAAAACATGGTGTTAGTGGGGGAAACCTGGAATAGACCCCGAAGGGCCCCGTGGGTGGCACCAACACTCCCAAGGGACCAATGTACCTCGTAGGAACTGGTCGCACTTCTCCGGGACTCACGGTTTGAGAATACAATGATAATTTGCATAATTCTAAACTTTGGAAAAACATGGTGTTAGTGGGGGAAACCCAGAATGCCCCCGAACGACCCCGCGGGTGGCGCCCACACCTCCCACGGGACCAATGTAACTCGTACGAACTGGTCGCGCAGCCCCGAGACTCCCGGTTTAAGAATACGATAGTAATTTGCATAATTCTAGACTTAGGCTTAAAAATAGGGCGTTAGTGGGTGCAAACCTGAAATAGCCCCCGAACGGCCCCGTGGGTGGCACCAACACCTCCCACGGGACCAATGTAACTCGTAGGAACTTACCGCGAAACCTCGGGACTCCCGGTTTGAGAATACAACGATAATTTGTATATTTTAGACTTAGGCTTAAAATCACGGCGTTAGTGGGAGAAAACCTGAAACAACCCCCGAACGGCTCCGTGGGTGGCACCAACACCTCCCACGGGACTAATGTGACTTATAGCTACTGACCGTGCAGCCCCGGGACTCCCGGTTTGAGAATACAACGGTAATTTGCATAATTCTGGACATAGGCTTAAAAACACGATGTTAGTGGGTGAAAACCCGAAATAGCCCCCGAACATCCCCGTGGGTGGCACCAACACCTACCACGGGACCAATGTAACTCGTACGAACTGGTCGAACAGCCCCGAGTAATTTATATAACTCTAGACTTAGGTTTATAAACAGGGCGTTAGTGAGTGAACGCCCAAAACATCCCTCGAACGGCCCCGTGGGTGGCATTAACAACTCCCACGGGACCAACATATCTGGTAGGAACTAACCGTGCAGCTGCGGTACTCCCAGTTTGAGAATATGATGGTAATTGAATAATTCTAGACTTAGGCTTTGAAACACGGCGTTAGTGGGTGAAAACCCGAAACAGCCCCCGAACGGCCCCGTGGGTGGCACCAACACCTCCCACGGGAGCAATGTAACTCGTAGGAACTGGTCGCGCAGTGCCTGGACTCCCGATTTGAGAATACGATGGTAATTTGCATAATTCTTGACTTAGCCTTAAAAACATTGCGTTAGTGGGTGAAAACCCAAAACAGCCCCTGAACGGCCCCGTGGGTGGCACCAACACCTCCCACGGGACCAACGTGACTCGTAGGAACTGACCACGCAACCCCGAGACTCTCGGTTTGAGAATACGACGATAATTTGCATATATCTAGACTTTGGCTTAAAAACATGGCGTCTGTGGGTGAAAACTTGAAACAACCCCCGAAAGGCCTCGTGGGTGGCACCAACACCTCCCACGGCACCAATGTAACATGTACGAACTGGTCGCGCAGCCCCGGGACTCCTAATTTGATAAAACAACAAAAATTTTCATATTTCTAGACTTATGGAAAACATGGCGTTAGTGGGGGAAAATCCAGAACAGCCACTGAATGGCCCCGTAGGTGGCACCAACACCTCCCACGGGACCAATATAACTCGTTGGAACTGGCCGCGTAACCCCGGTACTCCCGGTGGGAGAATATAATGGTAATCTGCATATTTCTAGACTTAGGTTTAAAAACATGGCATTAGTGGGTGAAAACCCGAAACAGCCCCCGAACGGCCCAGTGGGTGGCACCAACACCTCCCACGGCACCAATTTAACAGGTACGAACTGGTCGCGCAACCTCGGGACTCCCAGTTTGAGAATATGACGATAATTTTCATATTTCTAGACTTAGGTAAAATATGGCGTTAATGGGGGAAAACCTGAAACAGCACCCGAACGGCCCTGTGGGTGGCACCAACATCTCCCACGGGACCAATATAACTCGTACGAACTGGCCACGCAGCCTCGGGACTCCCGGTTTGAGAATACGACAGTAATTTGCATAATTATAGATTTAGGCTTAAAAACACGGCGTTAGTGGGTGAAAACCCAAAACATCTCCCAAACGGCCCGTGGGTGGCACCAACACCTCCAACGGGACCAATGTGACTAGTTGGAATAGGCTGCACATCCCCGGGACTCCCGGTTTGAGAATACGATGGTAATTTGCATAATTCTAGACTTAGGCTTAAGAATATGGCGTTAGTGGGTGAAAACCCGAAACAGCCTCCGAACGGCCCCGTGCATTGCACCAACCCCTCCCATGGGACCAATGTAACTCGTAGGGACTAGCCGCGCAGCCCCGGGACTCTCGGTTTGAGAATACGATGATAATTTGCATGTTTTTAGACGTAAACTTAAAAACCCGGCATTAGTGGGTGAAAACGCAAAATAGCCCTCGAACGGCCCCGTGGGTGACACCAACACCTCTCACGGGACAAATGTGAATCGTAGGGACTGGCCACGCAGCCCCGGGACTCTCGATTTGAGAATACGAAGGTAATTTGCATAATTCTAGACTTAGGCTTAAAAACAGGACGTTAGCGGGTGAAAACCCGAAATAGCCACCGAACGGCCTCGTGGGTGGCACCAACACCTCCCACGGGACCAATGTAACTCGAAGGAACTAGTTGTGCAGCCTGGGGACTCTCGGTTTGAGAATACGATGATAATTGGCATATTTCTAGACTCAGTCAAAACATGGCGTTAGAGGGGAAAACCTGAAGCAGCCCCGAACAGCCCCGTGGGTGGCACCAACACCTCCCACGGGACCAATGTGACTCGTAGCTACTGACCGTGAAGCGCCGGGACTCTCGGTTTGAGAATACAAAGGTAATTTTCATAATTTTAGACATAGGCTTAAAAACACGACGTTAATGGGTGAAAACCCAAAATAGCCCCCGAACAGCCCCGTGGGTGGCACCAACACCTCCCACGGGACCAATGTAACCCGTAGGAACTTACCGCGCAACCCCAGAACTCCCGATTTGAGAATACAACGATAATTTGCATATTTTTAGTATTGCGCTCAAAAACATGGCGTTAGTGGGTGAAAACCATAAATAACCCCCGAATGGCCCCGTAGGTGGCACCAACACCTCCCACGGGACCAATGTAACTCGTAGGAACGGATCGCATAGCCCTGGGACTCCCGGTTCGAGAATATGATGATATTTTTCATATTTATAGACTTAGGTGAAACATGGCATTAGTGGGGGAAAACCCGAAGCAGCCCCCGAACGGCCCCGTGGGTGGCACCCACACCTCCCACGGGACCAATATAACTCGTACGAACTGTCCGCACAGCCTCGATACTCCCGGTTTGAGAATACGATAGTAATTTGCATAATTATAGACTTAGGCTTAAAAATAGGGCGTTAGTGTGTGAAAACCCGAAGTAGCCCCCGAACGGCCCTGTGGGTGGCACCAACACCTCCCACGGGACCAATGTAACTTGTAGGAACTTACCGCGTAACCTCAGGACTCTCGATTTGAGAATATAATGATAATTTGCATATTTTTAGACTTAGGATTAAAATCACGGTGTTAGTGGGAGAAAACCCGAAACAACCCCCGAACGGCCCCGTGGGTGGCACCAACACCTCCCACGGGACCAATCCAACTCGTACGAACTGGTCGCGCAGCCCTGGGACTCCCGGTTTGAGAATACGACAATAATTTGCATAATTCTACACTTAGGCTTAAAAACATGGCGTTAGTGGGTGAAAACCAAAAACAACCCCCGAACATCCCCGTGGGTGGCACCAACACCTCCCATGGGACTAACATAACTCGTAGGAGCTGACCGTGCAGTCGCGGGACTCCCCGTTTGAGATACGACGGTAATTTCATAATTATAGACTTAGGCTTAAAAACACGGCGTTGGTGGGTGAAAACTCGAAACAACCCCCGAACGGCCCCGTGGGTGGCACCAACACCTCCTACGGGACCAATGTGACTCATAGGAATAGGCCGCGGAGCCCCGAGACTCCCGGTTTTAGAATAGGATGGTATTTTGCATAATTCTAGAATTAGGATTAAAAACATGGCGTTAGTAGCTGAAAACCCAAAACAACCTCCGAATGGCCCCGTGGGTGGCACCAACACCTCCCACGGGACCAATGTAACTCGGAGGAATTGGACGCGCAACCTCGGGACTCTCGATTTGAGAATATGATGATAGTTTGTATATTTCTGGACTTAAGCTCAAAAACACGGCGTTAGTGGGTGAAAACCCGAAGCAGCCCACGAACGGCCCCGTGGGTGGCACCAACACCTACCACGGGACCAATGTAACTCGTAGAAACTGGTCTGCAGCCTCAAGCCTCCTGGTTTGAGAATACGATGATAATTTACAAATTTGTACACTTATGCAAAACATGGCGTTAGAGGGGGGAAACTCGAAACAGCCCCGAACGGCCCCGTGGGTGGCACAGACACCTCTCAGGGGACCAATGTAACTCGTAGAAACTTTTCGTACTGCCCCGGGACTCCCGATTTGATAATACAATGGTAATTTGCATAATTCTACACATATCCTTAAAAACATGGCGTTAGTGGGTGAAAACTCGAAACAGTCCCCGAACGGCCCCGTGGGTAACACCAACACCTCCCACGGGACCAATGTAACTCGTAGGAACTGACCGTAGAGCCGCAGGACTCCCGATTTGACAATAAGATGGTATTTTGCATAATTCCAGACCTAGGCTTGAAATTATGACATTAGTGGGTGAAAACCCGAAACAGCCGTCGAACGGCCCCTTTGGTGGCATCAACAAGTCCCACGGGACCAATGTGACTCGTAGGAACTCGTCGTGCAGCCCCTGGACTCCCGGCTTGAGAATACAATGATAATTTTCATATTACTAGACTTAGGCTTAAAAATTTGTCGTTAGTGGGTGAAAACTCGAAACAGCCTCCGAACGACCCCGTGAGTGACACCAACACCTCCCACGGGACCAATGTAACTCGTAGGAACTGGTCGTGAAGCCCCGGGAATCCCATTTTAAGAATACGATGATAATTTGAATATTTCGTGACTTAGGCAAAACATGGCGTTAGAGGGGGAAAACTCGAAACAGCCCTATAAACATCCCCGTGCCTGGTACCAACACCTCCCACAGGACCAATGTAACTCGTAGGAACTAATCGCGCAGCCCCGGGACTCTCGGATTGAGAATATGACGGTAATTTGTATAATTCTAGACTTAGCCTTATAAACATGGCGTTAATGGGTGAAAACCCGAAACAGCCGCCGAACGGCCCTGTGGGTGGCACCAACACCTCGCACGGGACCAACGTAACTCGTTGGAACTGACCGCGCAATCGCGGGACTCCTGTTTTAAGAATACGAGGGTAATTTGCATAATTCTAGACTTAGGCTTAAAAATACGGCGTTAGTGGATGAAAACCCGACAGACCGCGAACGGCCCCATGGGTGGCACCAGCACCTCCCAGGGGACCAATGTGACTCGTAGGAACTGACCGCGCAGCCCTGGGACTTCCGATTTGATAATACGACGATAATTTTCATATTTCTAGACTTATGCTTAAAATCATGGCGCTAGTGGGTGAAAACCCAAAATAGGCCCCGAACGGCCCCGTGGGTGGCACCAACACCTCCCACGGGACCAACGTAACTCGTAATAACTTACTGCACAGCCCCAAACTCCCGATTTGAGAATACGATGATAATTTGCATGTTTTTAGACTTAAGCTTAAAAATTCGGCATTAGTCGGTGAAAACCCGAAATAGCCCCCGATCGGCCCGTGGGTGGCACCAACACCTCCCACGGGACAAATGTGACTCGTAAGAATTGGCCGCACAGCCCTGGGACTCTCGGATTGAGGATACGAAGGTAATTTGCATAATTCTAGACTTAGGCTTAAAATCAGGGCGTTAGTGGGTGAAAACCCGAAATAGCCCCCGAACGGCCCCGTGGGTGGCACCAACACCACCCACGGGACCAATGTAACTCGAAGGAACTGGTCGCGCAGCCTCGGGACTCCCAGTTTGAGAATACGATGATCATTTGCATATTTTTAGACTCTGTCAAAATATGGCGTTAGATGGGAAAAACCGAAATAGCCCCGATCGACCCCGTGGGTGGCACCAACACCTCCCACGGGACCAATGTAACTCGTAGGAACTGGTCGTGCATCCCCGGGACTCTCGGTTTGAGAATACGAAGGTGATTTGCATAATTCTAGACTTAGGCTTAAAATCATGGCGTTAGTGGGTGAAACCCCAAAATAGCCCCCGAACGGCCCCGTGGGTGGTACCAACACCACCCACGGGACCAATATAACTCGGAGGAACTGGCCGCACAGCCTCGGTACTTCCGGTTTGAGAATACGATGATAGTTTGCATATTTCTAGACTCAGTTAAAACATGTCGTTCGAGGGGAAACCCGAAACAGCCCCGAACGGCCCCGTGGGTGTCACCAACACCTCCCACGGGACCAATGTAACTCGTAGGAACTTACCACGCAACCCCGGGACTCCCGATTTGACAATAAAACGATAATTTGCATATTTTTAGACTTAGGCTTAAAAACACGACGTTAGTGGGAGAAAACCCGAAATAGCCCCCGAACGGCTCCGTGGGTGGCACCAACACCTCCCACGGGACCAATATGACTCGTAGCTACTGACCGCGCAGCCCCGGGACTCCCGGTTTGAGAATACAACGATAATTTGCACAATTCTGGACTTAGGCTTAAAAACACGACATTAGTGGGTGAAAACACAAAATAGATCCTTAACAGCCCCGTGGGTGGCACCAACACCTAGCACGGGACCAATGTAACTCGTAGGAACTTACCGCGCAACCCCAGGACTGTCGGTTTGAGAATACATTGATAATTTGTTTATTTTTTGTATTACACTTAAAAACATGGCGTTAGTGGGTGATAACCCGAAACAACCCCCGAACGGCCCCGTGGGTGGCACCAACACCTCCCACGGGACCAATGTAACTCGATGGAACTGGTCGCGCAACCCCGGGACTCCCGGTTTGAGAATACAACGGTAATTTGCATATTTCTAGAATTAGGTTTAAAAGCATGGCATTAGTGGGTGAAAATGTGAAATAGCCCCCGAACGGCCCCGTGGGTGGCGCCAACACCTACCATGGGACCAATGTAACTCGCAGGACTGGCCGCACAACCCCGGGACTCCCAGTTTGAGAATACGATGATAATTTTCCTATTTCTAGACTTAGGCAAAACATGGCGTTAGTGGGGGAAAACTCGAAACAGCCCCCAAACGGCCCCATGGCAGGCACCAGCACCTCCCACGGGACCAATGTGACTCGTAAGAACTAGCCGCGCAGCCCCGTGACTCCTGGTTTGAGAATACGAAGATAATTTTCATATTTCTAGACTTAGGCTTAAAAATATGGCGTTAGTGCATGAAAACCCGAAACATCCCCCAAACGGCCCCGTGGGGGCACCAACACCTCTAACGGGACCAATGTAACTCGTAGGATTTGGCCGCGCAGCCCCGGGACTCCCGATTTGACAATATGATGATAATTTCCAGATTTCTAGAAATAGGCTTAAAAACACCGCATTATTGGGTGAAAACCCAAAACATCCCCCGAAATGCCCCGTGGGTGGCGCCAACACCTCCTACGGGACCAATGTGACTCGTAGGAACTAGCCACGCAGCCCTGGGACTTCCGATTCGAGAATACGATGGTAATTTGCATAATTCTAGACTTAGGTTTAAAAAGATGGCGTTAGTTGGTTAAAACCCGAAAAAGCACCTGAACGGTCCCATGGGTGGCACCAACACCTCCCATGGGACCAATGTAACTCTTAGGGACTCGCCGTGCAGCCCCAAGACTCTCGATTTAAGAATACGATGATAATTTGCATATTTTTAGACTTAGGTTTAAAAACCCAGCATTAGTTGGTGAAATCCGAAACAACCCCCGAACGGCCCTGTGGGTGGAACCAACACCTCCCTCGAGACGAATATGACTCGTAGGAATTGGTTGCATAGCCCCGGGACTCTCGGTTGGAGAATATGATGGTAATTTGCAAAATTCTTGACCTAAGTTTAAAAACACGGTGTTAGTGGGTGAAAACCCGAAACAGCCCCCGAACGGCTCCGTGGGTGGCACCAACACCTCCCACAGGACCAATGTAACTCGTAGAAACTGGCCGCGTAGCCCCGGGATGCCCGGTTGGAGAATACAACGATAATTTGCATATTTCAAGACTTAGGCAAAACATGGTGTTAGTGGGGGAAACCCGAAACAGCCCCCAAACGGCCCAGTGAGTGCCACCAACACTCCCACGGGACCAGTGTAACTCGTAGGGACTGGACGCGCTGCACCGGGACTCCCAGTCTGAGAATACAATGATAATTTGCATATTTCTAGACTTTGGAAAAACATGGTGTTAGTGGGGGAAACCCACAACATCCCCCGATCGGCCCCGTGGGCCGCACCAACACCTCCCACGGGATCAATGTAACTCGTATGAACTGGTCGCGCAGCCCGAGACTCTCGGTTTGAGAATACGATAGTAATTTACTTAATTCTGGACTTAGGCTTAAAAACATGGCGTTAGTGGGTGAAAACTAGAAACAACGCCCGAACGGCCCCGTGGGTGGCACCAACACCTCCCACGAGACCAATGTAACTCGTAGGAACTGGTCGCGTAGCCCCGCGACTCCCAGTTTGAGAATGTGATGATATTTTGCATATTTCTAAACCTAGGAAAAACATGGCGTAAGTGGGGGAAAACCCGAAATAGCCCCCGAACGGCCCTGTGGGTACCAACACCTCCCACGGGACCAATGTAACTCCTACGAACTGGACGCGCTGCCCCGGGCCTTCCGATTTGAGAATACGATGGTAATTTACATAATTTTAGACTTAGGTTTAAAAATAGGGCGTTAGTGAGTGAAAACCCAAAACAGCCCCCGAACGGTCACGTGGGTGGCATTAACACCTCCCACGGGACCAACGTAACTTGTAGGAACTGACCGCGCAACTGCGGTACTCCCGGTTTGTGAATACGATGGTAATTTACATAATTCTAGACTTAGGCTTAAAAACACGACGTTAGTGGGTGAAAACCCGAAACAGCCCCCGGACGGCCCCGTGGGTGTCACCAACACCTCCCACGGGAGCAATAAAACTCGTAGGAACTGGTTGCGCAGCCCCGGGACTCCCGGTTTGAGAATACCATGATAATTTGCATAATTCTTGACTTAGCCTTAAAAATATTGCGTTAATGGGTGAAAACCCGATATAGCCCCTGAACGACCCCGTGGGTGGCAGGAACACCTCCCACGGGACCAACGTGACTCGTAGTAACTAACCACGCAACCCCGGGACTCCCGGTTTGAGAATACGACGATAATTTACATATTTCTAGACTTTGGCTTAAAAACATGGCGTTAGTTGGTGAAAACCCGAAACAACCCCCGAACAGCTCGGTGGGTGGCACCAACACCTCCCACGGCACCAATGTAACACGTACGAACTGGTCGCGTAGCCCTGGGACTCCAGGTTCGAGAAAACAACAATAATTTGCATATTTCTAGACTTAGGCAAAACATGGCGTTAGTGGGGGAAAACCCAAAACATCCCCCGAACGACCCCGTGGGTGGCACCAACACCTCCCATAGGACCAATGTAACTCGTACGAACTGGCCGCGCAGGCCCAGGACTCCCGATTTGAGAATACGATAGTAATTTGTATAATTCTAGACTTAGGCTTAAAAACATGGTGTTAGTGGGTGAAAACCAGAAACAACCCCCGAACGTCCCCGTGGGTGGCACCAACACCTCCCATGGGACTAACATAACTCGTAGGAACTGACTGCGCAGCCGCGGGACTCCGGGTTTAAGATACGACGATAATTTCATAATTATAGACTTAGACTTAAAAATACGGCGTTAGTGGGTGAAAACCCGAAACAGCCCCCGAACGGTCCCGTGGGTGGCACCAACACCTCCTACGGGACCAATGTGACTCATAGGAATAGGTCGCGCAGCCCCGAGACTCCTGGTTTGAGAATATGATGGTAATTTGCACAATTCTAAACTTAGACATAAAAACACGGTGTTAGTGGCTGAAAATTTGAAACATCCCCTAAACGGCCATGTGGGTGGCAACAACACCTCCCACGGGACCAACATAACTCGTAGGAACTTACTATGCAGCCGCGGGACTCTCGGTTTGAGAATACGATGATAATTTGCATAATTTTAGACATAGGATTAAAAACAAGGCGTTAGTGGGTGAAAATCCAAATTAGCCCCCGAACGGCCCCGTGGGTGGCACCAACACCTACCACGGGACCAATATAACTCGAAGGAACTGGTCATGCAATCCCGAGGCTCTCGGATTGAGAATATGCCAGTAATTTTCATAATTCTACACTTAGGCTTAAAAACATTGCGTTAGTGGGTGAAAACCCGAAACATCCCTGGAATGGCCCCGTGGGTGGAACCAACACCTCCCACGGGACCAATATAACTCGTTGGAACTGGTTGCGAAACTCCGGTACTCCCGGTTTGAGAATACAATGGTAATTTGCATATTTTTAGACTTAGGTTTAAAAACATGGCATTTGTGGGTGAAAACCTGAAACAGCCCCCGAACGTCCCCGTGGGTGGCACCAACACGTACCACGGGACCAATGTAACTCGTAGGACTGGTCGCGCAGCCCCGAGACTCCCAGTTTGAGAATACGATAGTAATTTTCATAATTCTAGACTTAGGCTTAAAAACATGTCGTTAGTGGGTGAAAACCCGAAACAGCCTCCGAACAGCCCCGTGGGTGGCACCAACACCTCCCACGGGACCAATGTAACTCGTAGGAACTGGCTGCGCAACCCCGGCACTCTCGATTTGAGAATACGATGATAATTTGAATATTTCTAGACCTAAGCTTAAAAACACGGCGTTAGAGGGTGAAAACCCGAAGCAGCCCCTGAACGGCCCCGTGGTGGCAGCAATACCTCCCACAGGACCAATGTAACTCGTAGAAACTGGTCGCGCAGCCTCAAGATTCCCGGTTTGTGAATATGATGATAATTTACATATTTCTACACTTAGGCAAAACATGGCGTTAGAGGGGGAAATCCTGAAACTGCGCCGAAGGGTCCCGTGGGTGGCACCAACACCTCTCAGGGGACCAATGTAACTCATAGAAACTAGTCGCGCAGCCCCGGGACTCCCGGTTTCAGAATAAGTTGGTAATTTGTATAATTCTAAACATAGCCTAAAAAACATGGCGTTAGTGGGTCAAAACCCGAAACAGCCCCCGAACGGCCCCGTGGGTGACACCAACCCCTCCCACGGGACCAACGTAAATCGTATGAACTAATCGCGCAGCCGCGGGACTCCCGATTTGAGAATACGATTGTGATTTGCATAATTCTAAACCTAGGCTTGAAATCACAGCGTTAGTGGGTGAAAACTCGAAGCATCCCCCAAACGGCCCCGTGGGTGGCACCAACACCTCCCACAGGACCAATGTGACTTGTAGGAACTAGCCGTGCAGCCCCTGGACTCCCGGCTTGAGAATACAACGATAATTTGCATATTACTAGACTTAGGCTTAAAAATATGGCGTTAGTGGGTGAAAGCCAAAAACAGCCCCGTGGGTGGCACCAACACCTCCCATGGGAGCAATGTAACTCGTAGGAACTGGTCGCGCAACCCCGAGACTCCTGATTTGAGAATACGGCGATAATTTGCATGTTTTTAAACTTAGGCAAAACATGGCGTTATAGGGGGAAAACTCAAAATAGCCCTCGAATATCCCTATGGGTGGCACCAACACCTTCCACAGGACCAATGTGACTCGTAGGAACAGGTCGTTCATCCCCGAGACTCCCGATTTGAGAATATGACGGTAATTTGTATAATTCTAGACTTTGCCTTAAATACATGGCACTAATGGGTGAAAACCTGAAACAGCCCCCGAACGGCCCCGTGGGTGGGACCAACACCTCCCATGGGACCAACGTAACTCGTTGGAACTGACTGCGCAACTGGGGGACTCCAGGTTTGAGAATACTACGGTAATTTGCATAATTATAGACTTAGGCTTAAAAATACGACGTTAGTGGGTGAAAACTCGAAACTGCCCTCGAACGGCCCCGTGGGTGGCACCTACACCTCCCAGGGGACCAATGTGATTCGTAGGAACTGACCGCGCAGCCCTGGGACTCCCGATTTGAGAAAACGATGATAATTTTCATATTTCTAGACTTAGGCCTAAAATCATGGCGCTAGTGGCTGAAAACCCAAAATAAGCCCCGAACGGCCCCGTGGGTGGCACCAACACCTCCCACGGGTCCAACGTAACTCGTAGGAACTGATCGTACAGCCCCGGGAATCCCGATTTGATAATATGATGATAATTTACATATTTTTAGACTTAGGCTTAAAAACTCGGCATTTGTGGGTGAAAACCCGAAACAGCCCCCGAACGGCATGTGGGTGGCACCAACACCTCCCACGGGACAAATCTGACTCGCATGAAATGGTCGCGCAGCCCCTGGACTCCCTGTTTGAGAATTGGAAGGTAATTTGCATAATTATAGACTTAGTCTTAAAACATGGCGTTAGTGGATGAAAACCCGAAATAGCCCCCGAACAGCCCTGTGGGTGGCACCAATACCTCCCACGGGACCAATGTAACTCGTAGGAACTGGGCGTGCAACCCTGGGAGTCCCAGTTGCAGAACACGATGAAAATTTACATATTTTTAGACTTAGGCTTAAAAACATGGCGTTAGTGGGTGAAAACCCAAAAAAGCCCCCAAACGCCCCCGTGGGTGGCACCAACACCACCCACAGGACCAATGTAACTTGTTGGAACTGGTCGCGCAGCCCTGGGACTCTCGGTTTGAGAATTTAATGATAATTTGCATATTATTAGACTCAGGCAAAACATGGTGTTAGTGGGGGAAAACTAGAAACAACCCCCCAACGGCCCCGTGGGGGGCACCAATACCTCCCATGGGACCAATGTAACTCATACGAACTGGTTACGCAGCGCCGAGACTCCCGATTTGAGAATAAGATAGTAATTTGCACCCAAAATAGCCCCCGAACGGCCCCGTGGGTGGCACCAACACCTCCCACAGTTCCAATCGCGGGACTCCCAGTTTGAGAATACGATGGTAATTTGTATATTTCTAGACTTAGGCTTAAAAACATGGCGTTAGTGGGTGAAAACTCGAAACAGGCCCCAAATGGCCCCGTGGGTGGCACCAACACCTCCCACTGGGCCAATGTAACTAGTAGGAACTGGTCGCGCAGCCCCGAGAGTCCCGATTTGAGAATACGATGATAATTTACATATTTCTAGACTTAGGCTTAAAAACACGGCATTACTGGGTAAAAACCTGAAATAGACCCCGAACAGCCCCGTGGGTGGCACCAACACCTCCCACGGGACCAATGTGACTCGTAAGAACTGGTCGTGCAGCCCCGGGATGCCCAGTTTGAGAATAAGATGGTAATTTCCATAATTCTAGACTTAGGTTTGAAAAGATGGCGTTAGTGGGTGAAAACTCGAAAAAGCACCCGAACTGTCCTGTGAGTAGCACCAACACCTCCCATGGGACCAATGTAACTCGTAGGGACTTGCCACGTAGCCCAGGGAGTCTCGATATGAGAATACGATGATAATTTGCATATTTTTAGACTTAGGCTTAAAAACTCGGCATTAGTGGGTGAAAACCCGAAACAGCCCCCGAACGGCCCGTGGGTGGCAGCAACACCTCCCTCGGGACAAATGTGACTCATTGGAATTGGCCGCGTAGCCGCAGAACTCTCTGTTTGAGAAGACGATGGTAATTTTCATAATTCTGGACTTACGCTTACAAATTGGCGTTAGTGTGAGAAAACCCGAAACAGCCCCCGTACGGCCGCGTGCGTGGCACCAACACCTCCCACGGGACCAATGTAACTCATAGGAACGGGATGATTATCCCTAGGAGTCTTGGTTTGAGAATACGAAGGTAATTTTCATAATTCTATACTTAGGCTAAACGAGGTGTTAAAGGGGGAAACCCGAAATAGCCCCTGAACGGCCCCGTGGGTGGTACCAACACCTCCCAAGGGACCAATATAACTCGTAAGAACTGGTCGCGCAGCCCCGGGATTCCCAGTTTGAGATTAGGACAGTAATTTGCATAATTCTAGACTTATCCTTAAAAACATGGCGTTGGTGGGTGAAAACTCAAAACAGTCCCCGAACGGCACCATGGGTGGCACCAACACCTCCCACGGGACCAATGTAACTCGTAAGAACTGACCGCATAGCCCCGGGACTCCCGGTTTGAGAATATGATGGTAATTTTCATGATTATAGACTAAGTCTTAAAACATGGCGTTAGTGGGTGAAAACCCGAAAGGCCCCGTGAGTGGCACCAATACCTCCCACGGGACCAATGTAACTCGTAGGAACTGGTCGCGCAGTCTCGGGACTCTCGGTTTGAGAATACGATGGTAATTTGCATAATTATAGACTTAGGCTTAAAAACATGGCGTTAGGGGGTTAAAACCCGAAACATCCCCCGAACGGCCCCGCGGGTGGCACCAACACCTCCCACGGGACCAATGTAACTCGTAGGAACTGGCCGCGCAACCCTGAGAGTCCCGGTTGGAGAAAACGATGATAATTTGCATAGTTTTAGACTTTGGCCTAAAAACATGGCGTTAGTGGGTGAAAACCCATAATAGCCCCCAAACGGCCCTGTGGGTGGCACCAACACCACCCACAGGACCAATGTAACTTGTAGGAACTGGCCGCACAGCCCCGGGACTCCCTATTTGAGAATATAATGATAATTTTCATATTTCTAGACTTAGGAAAAAAATGGTGTTAGTGGTGGAAAACCCGAAACAGCCCCCGAACGACCCCGTGGGTGGCACCAATACCTCCCATGGGACCAATGTAACTCGTACAAACTAGCTGCGCATCCCCGAGACTCCCGATTTGAGAATAAGATAGTAATTTGCACCCAAAACAGCCCCCGAACGGCCCCGTGGGTGGCACCAACACCTCCCACGGTTCCAACGTAACTCGTAAGAACTGACCCTGCAATCGCGGGACTCCCAGTTTGTGAATACGGTGGTAATTTGTATATTTCTAGACTTAGGCTTAAAAACATGGCGTTAGTGGGTGAAAAGTCGAAACAGCCCCCAAACGGCCCTGTGGGTGGCACAAACACCTCCCACGGGGCCAATGTAACTAGTAGGAACTGGTCGCGCAGCCCCGAAAGTCCCGGTTCGAGAATACGATGATAATTTATATATTTCTAGACTTAGGATTAAAAACACGGCATTAGTGGGTGAAAACCCAAAATAGCCCCCAAACGGCCTGGTGGGTGGCACCAACACCTCCCACGGGACAAATGCGTTTGAGAATACGATGATAATTTGCATATTTCTAGACTTATGTAAAACATGGCGTTAGTGGGTGAAAACTCGAAACAGCCCCCGAAAGGCCCCGTAGGTTGCACCAACACCTCCCACGGGACCAATGTAACTCATATGATCTGGCTGAGCAGCCCTGGGATTCCGGGTTTAAGAATATGACGGTAATTTGCATAACTCTAGACTTAGGCTTAAAAACAGGGCATTAGTTGGTGAAACCCCGAAACAACACCCGAACGGCCCTGTGGGTGGCACCAACACCTCCCACAGGACCAACGTAACTCGTAGGAACTGACCGCGTTGCCGCGGGACTCCCGATTTGAGAATATGATGGTAATTTCCATAATTCTAGACTTAGGCTTAAAAACACGGTTTTAGTGTGTGAAAACCCGAAATAGCCCCCGAAAGGCCACGTGGGTGGCAGCAACACCTCCCACGGAACCAATGTGATTTGTAGGAACTGGTTGTGCCGCCCCGGGACTCCCGATTTGAAATACAACGGTAATTTGCATAATTCTAGACTTTGACTTAAAAACATGGTGTTAGTGGGTGAAAACCCGAAACAGCCCCCGAACGGCCCCATGGGTGGCACCAACACCTCTTACGGGACCAATGTGACTCGTAGGAATTGGCCTCGCAGCCTCTGTACTTTCGGTTTGAGAATATGATCATAATTTGCATATTTCTAGACATAGTCAAAACATGGAGTTAGTGGGTGAAAACCCGAAACAGTCCCCGAACGGCCCCGTGGGTGGCACCAACACCTCCCACGGTACCAACGTAACTCATAGGACCTGACCGCGCAGCCGCCAGACTTTTGGTTTTAGAATGCAACGGTAATTTTCATAATTCTAGACTTAGTCTTAAAAACACGGCGTTTGTGGGTGAAAACTCGAAACAGCCCCCGAACGACCCCATGGGTTGCACAAACACCTCCCACGGGACAAATGTGACTTATAGGAACTGGTCGCACAGCCCCGGGACTCCCGGTTTGAGAATAGTATGATAATTTACATATTTTTAGGCTTAGGCAAAACATGGCGTTAGTGGGTGAAAACCCGAAACCGCCCCCAAACGGCCCCGTGGGTGGCACCAACATCTCCCACGGGACCAATGTGACTCGTAGGAACTGGTCGCGCAGTCGTGGGACTCCTGGTTTGAGAATATGGTGGTAATTTGCATAATTCTAGGCTTAGCCTTAAAAACATGGTGTTAGTGGTTGAAAACCCAAAACAGTCCTCGAACGGCCCCGTGGGTGGCACCAACACCTCCCACGGGACCAATGTAACTCGTAGGAACTGACCGCACAGCCCTCCCAGTTTTAGAATATGACGATAATTTGCATATTTTTATACTTAGGCTTAAAAACACGGCATTGGTGGGTGAAAACCTGAAACGGCCCCCGAACGGTCCCGTGGGTGGCACCAACACCTCCCACGGGACCAATGTGACTTGTAGGAACTGGATGCATAGCCCCAGGACTCCCGGTTTGAGAATACGACAGTAATTTGCACAAGTCTGGACTTAGGCTTAAAACATGGCATTAGTGTGTGAAAATCCGAAAAAAGCCCCCATACGGCCCCATGGGTGGCACCAACACCTCCCACGGGACCAATGTAACTCATAAAAACGGGCTACGTAGCCCTGGGACTCCCGGTTTGAGAATATGAAAGTAATTTGCATAATTCTAGACATAAGCAAAACATGGCGTTTGAGGGGGAAAACCCGAAACAGCCCCCAAAAGGCCCCGTGGGTGGCACCAACACCTCTCACGGGACCAATGTAGCTCGTAGGAACTGGTCGTGCAGCCTTGGGACACCCAGTTTGAGAATACGATGGTAATTTGAATAATTGTAGACTTAGCCTCAAAACATGGCGTTAGTGGGTGTATAACCAAAATAACCCTCGAACGTCCCCGTGGGTGGCACTAACACCTCCCACTGGACTAATGTAACTCGTAGGAACTGACCGCACTGCCCCGGGTCGCCCGATTTGAGAATACGTCAATAATTTGCATAATTATAGACTTGGGATTAAAAACACGGTGATAGTGGGTGAAAACCCAAAACATCCCCCGAACGGCCCCCGTGGGTGAAACCAACACCTGCCTCGGGACCAATGTGACTCGTAGGAACTGGTCGCGTAGTCCCGGGACTCCCGGTTTGAGAATACGACTCTAATTTGTATAATTTTATACTTAGGCTTAAAAACATGGCGTTGGTGGGTTAAAACCCGAAACAGCCCCCGAACGGCCCCGTGGGTAGCACCAACACCTCCCACGGGACCAATGTAACTCGTAGGAACTGGCCGAGCAACCCTGGGACTCCCGATTTGAGAATACGATGAAAATTTGCTTATATTTTATTAATTCCTATTGGCATTCCGGATATTTAGGATATGTTTATAAGGCCAGTGTTTATCGAGTGGGAGTTTCCTTCCAGCCATTGTGAGTTTTTGTTCCAGTAATTTCATCTCCTTACCTACCCTCCTTCCTTTCCTTAAGGCCTTCAATAGCTAATTCTCGCTTCCTGTCCCTCAAAAAAGAAAATGAAGAAAGTCATATTGGTAAGTATATCATTATGTCTTTCCAGCCGAGCGAAAGAATGGGTAGGTCTTCCTTTATATACTATAGGATAGGAGCGGTCCATACGAAGACTGGTCCATTCAAGGAAAGAGAGTGCAGGTTAGTTCCCTTTTCTTCATTTTTCCAGTTACGAGCGGTACAAAGGATCCTATTGGAGTCTTAAAGCAAGCCTATCTATCCTAATCATGTAGTCCCTGTTTATCTCTTTCCATCTAAAATCTCCAAACTCTATCAAGCCAGCAGCAGCAGTATCTTTTCAGGCATCCATTAATTAAAGACATTGCCTCTCTTCGTAGTAGTTTTAGACTTAGGCTTAAAAACATGGTGTTAGTGGGCGAAAACCCGAAACAGCCCCCAAACGGCCTCGTGGGTGTCACCAACACCTCCCATAGGACCAATGTAACTCGTAGGAACTGGTCGCGCAGCCCCGGGACTCCCGATTTGAGAATATGACGATAATTTGCATATTTTTTTACTTAGGCAAAACATGGCATTAGTGGGGGAAAACCCGAAACATCCCCCGAACGGCCCCGTGGGTGGCACCAACACCTCCCACGGGACCAATGTAACTCGTATGAACTGGTCGCGCAGCCCCGGGACTCCCAATTTAAGAATACGAGGGTAATTTGCATAATTCCAGACTTAGGCTTAAAAACAGGGTGTTAGTGGGTGAAAACCCAAAATAGCCCCCGAACGGCCCCGTGGGTGGCACCAACACCTCCCACGAGACCAACATAACTCGTAAGAACTAACCGCACAACCGTGGGACTCCTGATTTGAGAATATGACGCTAATTTGCATAATTCTAGACATAGGCTAAAAAACACGGCGTTAGTGTGTGAAAAGCTGAAACATCCCCCGAACGGCCCCGTGGGGGAACCAACACCTCCCACGGAACCAATGTGACTCGTAGGAACTGGTCGCATAGCCCCGGGACTCCCGGTCTGAGAAAACGTTAGAAATTTGCATAATTATAGACTTGAGCATAAAAACATTTCGTTAGTGGGTGAAAACACAAAACAGCCCCGAACGGCCTCGTGAGTGGCACCAACACCTCCCACAGGACTAATATGACTCGTAGGAACTGGCCGCGCAGCACCGGTACTCCCAGTTTGAGAATACGATGATAATTTGCATATTTCTAGACTTGGGCAAAACATGGCGTTAGTGGGTGAAAACGCAAAACAGACCCCGAATGTCCCCGTGGGTGGCACCAATACCTCCCACGGGACTAACGTAACTCGTAGGAACTGATCGCGTAGCCACGGGACTCTCAATTTAAGAATACGATAGTAATTTGCAATATTTCGAAAATTAAGCTTAAAAACACGACATTAGTGGGTGAAAACCCGAAACAACCCCTGAACGGCCCCGTGTGTGGCACCAACACCTCCCACGGGACCAATATAACTCGTAGGAACTGACCGCGCAGCCGCGGGACTCCCAATTTTGAGAATACGATGGTAATTTGCATAATTATAAACTTAGGCTTAAAAACATGGTGTTAGTGGGTGAAAACTTGAAACAGCCCCCGTAAGGCCCCGTGAGTGGCACCAATACCTCCCATGGGACCAATGTAACTCGTAGGAACTGGCCGAGTAACCCCACGACTCCCGATTTGAGAAGACGACGATAATTTGCATATTTTTAGACTTAGGCTTGAAAACATGACAATAGTGAGTGAAAATGCGAAACAGCCCCCGAAGGTCCCCATGGGAGGCACCAACACCTCCTACAGGACCAATGTAACTCGTAGGAACTGGTCACGTAGTCCCGGGACTCCAGGTTTGAGAATACGATGACAATTCGCATATTTTTAGACTTAGGCAAAACATGGCATTAGTGGGGGAAAACCCGAAATAGCCCTCGAACGTCCCCGTGGGTGGCACCAAAACCTCTGACGGGACCAATGTAACTCGTACGAACTAGGTCGCGGAGCCCTGGGACTTCCGATTTGAGAATACGACGGTAATTTGCGTAATTTTAGACTTAGGCTTAAAAATAAGGCGTTAGTGGGTGAAAACCCAAAATAGTCCCCTAAAGGCCCAGTCGGGGGCACCAACACCTCCCACGGAACCAACGTAACTCCTAGGAACTGGCCGTGCAGCCCCGAGACTCTTGGTTTGAGAATATGACGGTAGTTTGCATAATTCTAGACTTAGGCTTAAAAATAAGTCATTAGTGTGTGAAAACTCAAAACAGCCCCCGAACGGCCCCGTGGGGGGCACCAACACCTCCCACGGGACCAACGTAACTCGTAGGACTGGCCGCGCAGCCCCGGGACTCTCGGTTTGAGAATACGATGGAAGTTTGCATAATTTTAGACTTAGGCTTAAAAATAGGGCGTTAGTGGGTGAAAACCCGAAATAGGCCGTGAACAGCCCCGTAGGTGGCACCAACACCTCCCACGGGACCAACGTAACTCGTTGGAACTGACCGCGCAGCCGCGGGACTCCCAATTTGAGAATACGATCATAATTTTCATAATTCTAGACTTAGGCTTAAAACATGGCGTTAGTGGGTGAAAACCCGAAACAGCCCCTGAACGGCCCCGTATGTGGTATCAACACCTCCCACGGGACCAATATGACTCGCCAAAATTGGCCGCATAGCCCGATACTCTCAGTTTGAGAATATGATGATAATTTGCATATTACTAGACTTAGGCAAAACATGGCGTTAGTGGGTGAAAACTCAAAATAGCCCCCGAACGGCCCCGAGGGTGGAACCAACACCTCCCACGGGATCAACGTAACTCGTAGGAACTGAACGCACGGCTGCGGCACTCTCGATTTGAGAATACGATGGTAATTTGCATAATTCTAGACTTAGGCATAAAAATACGGCGTTAGTGGGTGAAAACCCGAAACAGCCCCCGAACGGCCCCGTGGGGGGCACCAACACCTCCCACGGGACCAACGTAACTCGTAGGACCTGACCGCGCAGCCGCGGGACTCCCGGTTTGAGAATGCGTCGATAATTTGCATATTTCTAAACTTAGGCAAAACATAACGTTAGTGGGTGAAAACTCGAAACAGCCCCTGAACGGCCCCATGGGTGGCACCAACACCTCCCACGGGACCAACGTAACTCGTATAAACTGACCGCACAGCCGCGGGACTCCAAGATTGATAATATGATCGTAATTTGCATAATTCTAGACTTAGGCTAAAAAACACAGCGTTAGCGGGTGAAAACCTGAAATAGCCCCCAAATGGCCTCGTGGGTGGCACCAACACCACCCATAGGACCAACGCTACTCGTAGGAACTAGTCGCGCAGCCCCGGGACTCCAAGTTTGAGTATACGATGGAAATTTGCATAATTCTGGACTTAGCCTTAAAAACATGGCGTTAGTGGGTAAAAAATAGAAAGAGCCCCCGAACGGCCCCGTGGGTGGCACTAACACCTCCCACGGGACTAATGTAACTCACAGGAACTGGCCGAGTAGCCCCGGGACACTCGGTTTGAGAATACAAAGGTAATTTGCATAATTTTAGACTTAGGCAAAATAATGCGTTAGAGGGGGAAAACCCGAAACAGCCCCCGGACGCCCCCGTGGGTGGCACCAACACCTCCTACGGGACCAATGTAACTCGTAGGAACTGGCCGCGTAGCCTCAGGACTCCTGGTTTGAGAATACAATGGTAATTTGCATAATTCTAGACTTAGCCTTAAAAACATTACGTTAGTGGGATAAAACCCGAAGCGGCCCCCGAACGGCCCCGTGGGTGGCTCCAACACCTCCCACGGGATCAATGTGACTCGTAGAAACTTGTCCCGCAGTCTCGGGACTCCCGGTTTGAGAATACGATGGTAATTTACATAATTTCTAGACTTAGGCTTAAAAACATGGCGTTAGTGGGTGAAAACTCGAAACAGCCCCCGAACGGCCCCGTGGGTGGCACCAACACCTCCCACGGGACGAATGTAACTCGTAGGAACTGGCCGCGTAACCCCGAGACTCCCGGTTTGAGAAGACGATGATAATTTTCATATTTGTAGACTTAGGCTTAAAAACATGGCGTTAGTGGGTGAAAAGGCGAAACAGCCCCCGAACGGCCCCCTAGGTGGCAGCAGCACCTCCCGCTGGACCAATGTAACTCGTAGGAACTGGTCGCGCTGCCCCAAGACTCCAGGTTTGAGAATACGACGAAAATTTGCATATTTCTAGACTTAGGTAAAACATTGCATTAATTGGTGAAAACCCGAAATAGCCCCCGAACGGCCCCGTGGGTGGCACCAACACCTCCCACGGGACCAATGTCACTCGTACGAACTGGTCGTGCAGCCCCGGGACTCTCAGTTTGAGAATACAACGGTAATTTGGATAATTCTAGACATAGGCTAAAAAATAGGGCGTTAGTGAGTGAAGACCCTAAATTGCCCCCGAACTCCCGTGAGTGGCACCAACACCTCCCATGGGACTAACGTAACTCGTAGGAAGTGACCGCCCATCCGCGGGACTCCCGGTTCTACAATACGACTGTAATTTTCATAATTCTAGACTTAGGCTTAAAAACATGGCGTTAGTGGATGAAAACCAGAAACAGCCCCCGAACGGCCCCATGGGTGGCACCAACACCTCCCTCGGGACCAATGTGACTCGTAGGAACTGACCTGCAACCTTGGGACTCCAAATTTTAGAATACGATGATAATTCGCATAATTCTAGACCAAAGCTTAAAAACATGGCGTTAGTCGGTGAAAACCCGAAACAGCCCCGGAACTGCACTGTGGGTGGCACCAACACCTCCCATGGCACCAATATGACTCGTAGAAATTGGTCGCGCATCCCCGGTACTCCCAGTTTGAGAATACGATAATAATTTTCATATTTATAGACTTAGGCAAAACATGATGTTAGTGGGTGAAAACTCGAAACAGCCGCCGAACGTCCCCGTGGGTGGCACCGACACCTCCCACGGGACCTACGTAACTCTAGGAACTGATCTAGCAGCCGCGGGACTCCCGGATTGAGAATACGAAGGTAATTTTCATAATTCTAGACTTAGGCTAAAAAACACGATGTTAGGGGGTGAAAACCCGAAACGGCCCCCGAACGTCCCCGTGGATGGCACCAACATCTCCCACGGGTCCAATGTCATTCGTAGGAACTGTCCGCGCAACCCCGGGTCTCTCGGTTTCAAAATACGGCGATAATTTGCATATTTCTAGACTTATGCTTATAAACATGGAGTTAGTGGGTGAAAACCCAAATTAACTCCCGAACAGCCCCGTGGGTGGCACCTACACCTACCACGTGACCAATGTAACTCATAGGAACTGGTGGCGCAGCCCCGGGACTCCTAGTTTGAGAATACGACGATAATTTGCATATTTTTTGACTTAGGCAAAACATGGAATTAGTGAGGGAAAACTCGAAATAGCCCCTGAACGGCCCCGTGGGTGGCACCAACACCTCCCACTGGACCAACGTAACTCGGAGGAACTGATCGCGCAGCCGCAGGACTCTTGATTTGAGAATACGATGGTAATTTGCATAATTCTAGACATAGGCTTAAAAAAACGGCGTTAGTGGGTGAAAATAAGAAACAGTCCCCGAACGGCCTCGTGGGTGGCACCAATACCTCCCCCGGGTCCAATGTGACACGTAGGAACTACTCGCGCAGCCCTGGGACTCCCGGTTTGAGAATACGATGAGAATTTGCAATATTTTTAGAATTAGGCTTAAAAACTCGGCGTTAGTGGGTGAAAACCCGAAACAGCCCCCGTACGGCCCCGTGGGTGGCACCAACACCTCCCACGAGACCAATGTAACTCGTACGGACTGGTCGCATAGCCCCGAGACTCTCGGTTTGAGAATATTACGGTAATTTGCATAATTCTAGACTTAGGCTAAAAAATAGGGCGTTAGTGGGTGAAAACCCGAAATATCCCCCGAACGCTCGGGGGTGGCACTAGCACCTCCGACAGGACCAACGTAACTCGTAGGAACTTACCACGCAGCCGCGGGACTCCCGATTTGAGAATACGATGATAATTTTTATATTTTTAGACTTAGGCTTAAAAACACGGCGTTAGTGGGTGAAAACCAGAAATAGCCCCCAAACGGCCCCGTGGGTGGCACCAACCCCTCCCACGGGACCAATGTGACTCGTAGGAACTGACCGCGCAGCCCCGGGACTCCCGGTTTGAGAATACGATGATAATTTGTATAATTCTAGACTTAGGCTTAAAAACATAGCGTTAGTCGATGAAAACCCGAACGGCACCGTGGGTGGCACCAACACCTCCCATGGGACCAATAGGACTCGTTGGAACTGGCCGTGCAGCTTTAGAATAGGATGATTATTTCCATATTTCTAGACATAGGCAAAACATGGCGTTAGTGGGTGAAAACTCGAAATAGCTCCCGAACGGCCCCATGGGTGGCACCAACACCTCCCACGAGACCAACGTAACTCGTAGAAACTGACCGCGCAGCTGCGGTACTCCCGGATTGAGAATACGATGGTAATTTGCATAATTCTAGACTTAGGCTAAAAAACACGGCGTTAGTGGTTGAAAACCCAAAACAGTCCCCGAACGGCCTCGTAGGTGGTACCAACACCTCCCACGGGACCAATGGGACTCGTAGGAACTGTCCATGCAGCCTCGGGACTCCCGATTTGAGAATACGATGGTAATTTTTATAATTCTTGACCTAGGCTTAAAAACAGGGTGTTAGAGGGTGAAAAATAGAAATAGCCCCCGAACGGCCCCGTGGGTGGCACCAACACCTCCCACGGGGCAAATATAACTCGTAGGAACTGGCCGCGTAGTCTCGAGTCTCCTGGTTTGAGAATAAAATGGTACTTTGTATAATTCTATACCTAGGCTTAAATACACGACGTGAGTGGGTGAAAACCAGAAACAAGCCCCGAACGTCCCCGTGGGTGGCACCAACACCTCCCACGGGACTAATGTCACTTGTAGGAAATGGCCGCGCAATCTTAGGACTCTCGGTTTGAGAATACGATGATAATTTGAATATTTCTAGACTTAGGATTAGAAACATGGCGTTAGTGGGTGAAAACCCGAAACAGCCTCCGAATGGCCCCGTGGGTGGTACCAACACCTACCACGGGACCAATGTATATCATAGGAACTGGCCGCATAGCCCCGGGACTCCCAGTTTGATAATACGGCGATAATTTCAATATTACTAGACATAGCCTTAAAAACATGGCGTTAGTGGGTGAAAACACAAAACATCACCCGAACGGCCCCATGGGTGGCACCAACACCTCCCACGGGACCAAGGTAACTCGTAGAAACTGACCGCGCAGCCGCGGCACTCCTAGATTTAGAATACGATGGTGATTGGCATAATTCTAGACTTAAGTTAAAAAACACGGCGTTAGTGGGTGAAAACCCAACATAGCCCACGAATACTCACGTGGGTGGCACCAACACATCCCATAGGACGAATGTGACTAGTAGGAAGTGGTCGCGCATCCTCGGGACTCTCGGTTTGAGAATACGATGATGATTTGCATATTTCTAGACTTGGGCTTAAAAACATGGCGCTAGTGGTTGAAAACCCGAAACAGCCCCCGAACGGCCCCGTGGGTGGCACCAACAGCTCCCACGGGACCAATGTAACTCGTAGGAACTGGTCCCGCAGCCCCTTGAAAAAAGAGGATGAATCGAAATATAGCTGCTACACCAAAACTAGGCGCAA
This sequence comes from Sambucus nigra, assembly GCA_949130495.1. NCBI lineage: Eukaryota > Viridiplantae > Streptophyta > Magnoliopsida > Dipsacales > Adoxaceae > Sambucus > Sambucus nigra. Next base: position 92,840,982 of record OX422216.1, on the reverse strand, counting down.
AGAACCAACCAGACTGACCTAGTGGATAAATCAGGAATACAGAAACAAAAATAGCAATTGGACCAGAGAATGTGATTGCATTATAAGGTCACAATTGAACAGATCGAGCAAGTTCGAATTGACGTAACATGAAACATATTAATCCGAAAGCACCATGAAGAGCAACAAAAGTCCACATACCGCCTAATTGACACCAACGAGTAAAATCTCCTTGTGCTTCAGGACCCCATAGTAACAACAAAGAATGTGCTAAACTATTAGCAGGAGTAGAAATTACGGCAGTTAAGAAATTGCAGCCTTCCAAATAGGAGACTCCCGGTTTGAGAATACAATGATAATTTTCATATTTCTAGACTTAGGCAAAACATGGCGTTAGAGGGGGAAAACCCGAAACAGCCCCCTAATGGCCCCGTGGGTGGCCCCAACACCTCCCACAGTACCAATGTAACTCGTAGGAATGGGTCGAGTAGCCTTGGGACTCCCAGTTTGAGAATACGATGGTAATTTTCATAATTTTAGACTTAGGCAAAATAAGGCGTTAGAGGGGGTAACCCAAAACATCCCTCGAACGGCCCTATAGTTGGCACCAACACCTCCCACGGGACCAATGTAACTCGTAGGAACTAGTCGCATAGCCCCGGGACTCTCGGTTTGAGTATACGACGAAAATTTGCATAATTCTAGACTTAGCCATAAAAACACGGCATTAGGGGGAGAGAAATCGAAATAGCCCCCGAACGGCCCCGTGGGTGGCACCAACACCTCCCACGGGACCAACGTAACTCGTAGGAACTGATCGTACAGCCGCGGGACTCCCGATTTGAGAATACGACGAGAATTTGCATAATTCTAGACTTAGGCATAAAAACACGATGTTAGTGGGTGAAAACCCAAAACAGCCCCTACACGTCCCCGTGGGTGGCACCAACACCTCACACGGGACCAATGTGACTCGTAGGAAACTGGTCGCGCAGCCCCGAGACTCTCGATTTGACAATATGATGGTAATTTGTATAATTCTGGACTTATGCTTAAAAACACGGCGTTAGTGGGTGAAAACTCGAAACAATTCCCGAACGGCACTATGGGTGGTATCAACACCTCCCACGGGACCAATGGGACTCGTAGGAACTGGTCGCGCAGCCCTCGGACTCTCGGTTTGAGAATACAACAGTAATTTTCAAAATTCTAGACTTCGTCTTACAAACACGGCGTTAGTGGTTGAAATCACTAAACAACCCCCCGAACGGCCTCATAGGTGGCACCAACACCTCTCACGGGACCAACGTAACTCATAGGAAGTGATCGCGCAGCCGCAGGACTCTTAGTTTGAGAATACGATGGTAATTTTCATAAGTCTCGACATAGGCTTAAAAACATGGCATTAGTGGGTGAAAACTCAAAGCCACCCCCAAACGGCCCCTTAAGTGGCACCAACACCTCCCACGGGACCAATATAACTCGTATAAACTGACCGCGCAGCCTCGGCACTCCCGAATTGAGAATACGATCGTAATTCGCATAATTCTAGACTTAGGCTAAAAAATATGGCGTTAGTGGGTGAAAACCCGAAACAGCCCCCAAACGGCCTCGTGGGTGGTACCAACACCTCCCACGGGACCAATGTGACTCGTAGGAACTGCCCAAGCAGCCTCGGGACTCCAGGTTTGAGAATACGATTGTAATTTTTATAATTCTAGACCTAGGCATAAAAACACGACGTTAGTGGGTGAAAACCCGAAACAGCCCCCGAATGTCCCCGTGGGTGGCACCAACACCTCCCACGGGACCAATGTAACTCGTAGGAATTGGCCACGTAGTCTCAGGACTCCCGATTTGAGAATACGATGGTAATTTGTATAATTCTAGACTTAGGCTTGAAAACAAGACGTGATAATTTGCATATTTCTAGAGTTAGCCTTAAAAACATGGCGTTAGTGGGTGAAAACCCGAAACAGCCCCCGAACGGCACCATGGGTGGCACCAACACCTTCCACGGGACAATTATAACTCGTATGAAATGGTCGTGCAGCCCCGGGACTCCCAGTTTAAGAATACAATGGTAATTTGCATAATTCTAGACTTAGGCTTACACACATGACGTTAGTGGGTGAAAACCCGAAACAGCCCTCGAACGGCCCCGTGGGTGGCACCAACACCTCCCATGGGACAAATCTAACTCGTAGGAACTGGTCGCGCAACCCCGGAACTCCCAATTTGAGAATACGATGATAATTTTCATATTTCTAAACTTAGGCTTAAAAACATGGCGTTACTGGGTGAAAACCCAAAACAGCCCCCGAATGGCCTTGTGGGTGGCACCAACACCTCCCACGGGACCAATGTAACTCATAGGAACTGGTCGCGCAGTCCCGGGACTCTCGAATTGAGAATATGATGGTAATTAGCATAATTCTAGACTTAGGCAAAACAAGGCGTTAGAGGGGAAAACCCGAAACAACCCCCTAATGGCCCCGTGGGTGGCCCCAACACCTCCCACGGGACCAATGTAACTCGTAGGAAGGGGTCGAGTAGCCCTGGGACTCCCGGTTTGAGAATATGATGGTAATTTTCATAATTCTAGACTTAGGCAAAACAAGGCGTTAGAGGGGAAAACCTGAAACAGCCCCCAGAACGGCCCCAGGGGTGGCACCAACACCACCCACGGGACCAATGCTACTCGTAGGAACTAGTCGCGCAGCCCCGGGACTCCAAGTTTGAGTATACGATGGAAATTTGCATAATTCTAGACTTAGCCTTAAAAACATGGCGTTAGTGGGTGAAAAATCGAAACAGCCCCCGAACGGCTCCGTGGGTGGCACCAACACCTCCCACGGGACCAACGTAACTCATAGGAACTGATCGCGTAGCCGCGGGACTCCCATTTAGAGAATACGACGGTAATTTGCAAAATTCTAAACTTAGCCTTAAAAACACGGCGTTAGTGGGTGAAAACCCAAAATAGCCCCCGAGCGGCCCCATGGGTGGCACCAACACCTTCCACGGGACCAATATAACTCGTAAAAACTGATCGCGCAGCCGCGGGACTCCCGGTTTGAGAATACGATGATAATTTGCATAATTCTAGACTTAGGCTTAAAATAGGGCGTTAGTGGGTGAAAACTCGAAACAGCCCCCGAACATCCCCGTGGGTGGAACCAACAACTCCCACAGGACCAATGTGGCTCATAGGACCCGGTCGCGTAGCCCCGGGACTCCCAATTTGAGAATACGACGATAATTTGCATAATTCTGGACTTAGGCTTAAAAACACGGTGTTAGTGGGTAAAAACTCGAAACAGTCCCCGAACGGCCCCGTGGGTGGCACGAACACCTCCCACGGGACCAACGTGACTCGTAGGTACTGGTCGCGCATCCCCCAGACTCCTGAATTTAGAACACGACGGTAATTTGCATAATTCTAGACTTAGGCTTAAAAACAGGGCGTTAGTGGGTGAAAACCCGAAACAGCCCCCGAACAGCCCCGTGGGTGCACCAACACCTCCCACGGGACCAATGTGACTCGTAGGAACAAGTCGCGTAGCCCGGGACTCCCAGTTGGAGAATACGACGATAATTTGCAATATTTTTAGAATTACGCTTAAAAACACGGCATTAGTGGGTGAAAACCCGAAACAGCCCCCGTACGGCCACGCGGGTGGCACCAACACCTCCCACGGGACCAATGTAACTCGTAAGAACTGGTCGCGTACCCTGAGACTCTCGGTTTAAGAATACGATGATAATTTGCATAATTCTATACTTAGGCTTAAAAATATGGCGTTAGTCGGTGAAAATCCGAAATAGCCCCCGAACCCGCGGGGGTGGCACTAACACCTCCCATGGGACTAACGTAACTCGTAGGAACTTACCGCGCAGCCGCGGGACTCCCGGTTTGAGAATACAATGGTCATTTGCATAATTCTAGACCTAGGCTTAAAAACTCGGAGTTAGTGGGTGAAAACCAGAAATAGCCCCCGAACGGCCCCGTGGGTGGCATCAACACCTCCCACAGGACCAATGTGACTCGTAGGAACGGACCGCGCAGCCCCGGGACTCCCAATTTGATAATACGATGGTAATTTCCATAATTCTAGACTTAGGCTTAAAAATATGGCGTTAGTCGGTGAAAACCTGAACGGCACCGTGGGTGGCACCAACACCTCCCATGGGACCAATATGACTCATAGGAACTGGATGAGCAGCCCCGGTACTCCCGATTTAAGAATACAATGATAGTTTCCAAATTTCTAGACATAGGAAAAACGTTGCATTAGTGGGTGAAAACCCGAAACAGCACCCGAACGTCCCCGTGGGTGGCACCAACACCACCCACGGGACCAACATAACTCGTAGAAACTGACCGCGCAGCTGTGACACTTCCGAATTGAGAATACGATGGTAATTTACATAATTCTAAACTTCGGCTAAAAAACATGACGTTAGTGGGTGAAAACCCGAAACAGCCCCCGAACGGCCTCGTGGGTGGCCCCAACACCTCCCACGAGACCAATGTGACTCGTAGGAACTATCCATGCAGCCTCGGGACTCACCGATGTGACTCGTTTGAGAATACGATGGTAATTTTTATAATTCTTGACCTAGGCTTAAAAACACGACGTTAGTGGGTTAAAACCCGGAGCAGCCCCCGAACAGCCCCGTGGGTTGCACGAACACCTCCCACCAAACCAATGTAACTCGTAGGAACTGTCCGCGTAGTCCCGGGACTCCCGATTTGAGAATACGTTGGTAATTTGTATAACCTTAGACTTAGGCTCAAAAACACTGCGTGAGGGGATGAAAACCTGAAACAACCCCCGAACGTCCCCGTGGGTGGCACAAACACCTCCCATGGGACTAATGTCACTCGTAGGAACTGGTCGAGCAATCCCAGGACTCTCGGTTTGAGAAGACGACGATAATTTGCATATTTCTAGACTTAGGATTAAAAACATGGCGTTAGTGGGTGAAAACCCGAAACAGCCTCCGAACGGCTCCGTGGGTGGCACTAACACCTACCATGGGACCAATGTAACTCGTAGGAACTGGTCGTGAGCCCCGGGACTCCCGATTTGAGAATACAGTGATAATTTGCATATTTCTAGAGTTAGCCTTAAAAACATGACGTTAGTGGGTGAAAACCCGAAACATCCCCTGAACGGCCCCATGGGTGCCACCAACACCTCCCACGGTACAATTGTAACTCGTACGAACTGGTCCTACAGCCACGGGATCCCAGTTTGAGAATACGATGGTAATTATCATAATTCTAGACTTAGGCTTAAACACATGACGTTAGTGGGTGAAAACCCGAAACAGCCCCTGAACGTCCCCGTAGGTGGCACTAACACCACCCACGGGACCAATGTAACTCGTAGGAATGGGTCGAGTATCCCTGGGACTCCCGATTTGAGAATACGATGGTAATTTCCATAATCCTAGACTTAGGTAAAATGAGGCGTTAGAGGGGGAAACCCGAAATAGGCCCGGAACGGTCCCGTGGTTGGCACCAACACCTCCCACGGGACCAATGTAACTCGTAGGAACTAGTTGCGTAGCCCCGGGACTCCCGGTTTGAGTATATGATGGAAATTTGCATAATTCTATACTTAGCCTTAAAAACATGGCGTTAGTGGGTGAAAAATTGAAACAGCCCCCGAACGGCCCCGTGGGTGGCACGAACACCTCCCACAGGACCAACGTAACTTGTAGTAACTGATCGCGCAGCCGCGGGACTCCCAGTTTGAGAATAAGACGGTAATTTGCATAATTCTAGACTTTGTCTTAAAAACACGACGTTAGTGGGTGAAAACCCGAAACATCCACTGAACGTCCCCATGGGTGGCACCAACACCTCACACGGGACCAATGTGACTCGTTGGAAACTGGTCGTGCAGCCCCAGGACTCTCGATTTGAGAATACGATGGTAATTTGCATAATTCTGGACATAGGCTTAAAAACACGGCGTTAGTGGGTGAAAACTCAAAACAGCCCCCGAATGTCCCCGTGGGTGGCACCAACACCTCCCACGGGACCAATAGTACTCGTAGGAACTGATCGCGCAGCCGCAGGACTCTTGGTTTGAGAATACGACGATAATTTTCATAATTCTAGACATAGGCTTATAGACACGGCGTTGGTGGGTGAAAACCTGAAATAGCCCCCGAACGGCCCCGTGGGTGGCACCAACACCTCCCACGGGACCAATGTGACTCGTAGGAACTAGTCTCGCAGCCCCGGGACTCTCGGTTTGAGAATACGATGATAATTTGCAATATTTTTACAATTAGGATTAAAAACACTGTGTTAGTGGGTGAAAACTCGTAACAGCCCCCGTACTGTCCCGTGGGTGGCACCAACACCTCCCACGGGACCAATGTAACTCGTACGAACTGGTCACATAGCCTCGAGACTCTCGGTTTGAGAATACTATGGTAATTTGCATAATTCTAGACTTAGGCTTAAAAATAGGGCGTTAGTGGGTGAAAATCCAAAAAAGCCCCCGAACGAGTGGGGGTGGCACTAACACCTCCCACAGGACCAACGTAACTCGTAGGAACTTACCGCGCAGCCGCGGGACTCCCGATTTGAGAATACAATGGTCATTTGCATAATTCTAGACTTAGGCTTAAAAACACGGCGTTAGTGGGTGAAAACCAGAAATAGCCCTCGAACGGCCCCATGGGTGGCATCAACACCTCCCACAGGACCAATGTGACTCGTAGGAATGACCGCGCAGCCCCGGGACTCCCGACTTGAGAATACGACGGTAATTTGCATAATTCTAGACTTAGGCTTAAAAACATGGCGTTAGTCGATGAAAACCTGAACGGCACCGTGGGTGGCACCAACACCTCCCATGGGACCAATATGACTCGTAGGAGCTGGCCGCGCAGCCCCGGTACTCCCGGTTTGAGAATACGATTTTAATTTGCATATTTCTTGACATAGGCAAGACATGGCGTTACTGGGTGAAAACCCGATACAGCACCCGAACGGCCCCGTGGGTGGCACCAACACCTCCCACAGGACCAATGTTACTCGTAGGAACTGTCCATGCAGCCTCGGGACTCCCGATTTGAGAATACGATGGTAATTTTTTTAATTCTTGACCTAGGCTTGAAAACACGACGTTAGTGGGTGAAAACCCGAAACAGCCCCCGAACGGCTCCGTGGGTGGCACTAACACCTCCCACGGAACCAATGTAACTTGTAGGAACTGGCCACGTAGTCCCGGGACTCCCGGTTTGAGCATACGATGGTAATTTGTATAATTCTAGACTAAAGCTTAAAAACACGGCGTGAGTGGGTGAAAACCCAAAACATCCCCCGAACGTCCCCGTGGCTGGCACCAACACATCCTACGGGACTAATGTCACTCGTAGGAATTGACCGTGCAATCCCAGGACTCTTGGTTTGAGAATACGACGATAATTTGCATATTTCTAGACTTAGGATTAAAAACATGGCTTTAGTGGGTGAAAACCCCGAAACAACCTCTGAATGGCTCCATGGGTGGCACCAACACCTACCACGGGACCAATGTAACTCGTAGGAACTGGTCGCGCAGCCCCGAGACTCCCGATTTGAGAATACGGTGATAATTTGCATATTTCTAGACTTAGCCCTAAAAACATGGCGTTAGTGTGTGAAAACCCGAAACCGCCCCCAAACGGCCCCATGGGTGGCACCAACACCTCCCACGAGACAATTGTAACTCGTACGAACTGGTTGCACAGCCCCGGGACTCCCAGTTTGAGAATACGATGGTAATTTGCATAATTCTAGACTTAGGCTTAAGCACATGACGTTAGTGGGTGAAAACCCGAAACAGCCCGCTGAACGGCCCCGTGGGTGGCACCAACACCTCCCATGGGACCAATGTAACTCGTAGGAACTGGTCGAGCAACCCCGAGACTCCAGATTTGAGAATACGATGATAATTTGCATCTTTCTAAACTAAGGCTTAAAAACATGGCGTTAGTGAGTGAATACCCGAAACAGTCCCCGAACGGCCCCGTGGGTGGCACCAACAGCTCCCACGAGACCAATATAACTCATAGGAGCTGGTCGCGCAGCCCTGGGACTCCCGGTTTGAGAATACGACGATAATTTTCATATTACTAGACTCTGGCAAAACATGGCGTTAGAGGGGGAAACCCGAAACAGCCCCCTAATGGCCCCGTGGGTGGCCCCAACACCTTCCACGGGACCAAAGTAACTCGTAGGAACGGGGCGAGTAGCCCTGGGACTCCCGATTTGAGAATACGGTGGTAATTTTCATAATTCTAGACTAAGGCAAAATAAGGCGTTAGATGGGGAAACCCGAAACAGCCCCCGAACGGCCCCGTGGGTGGCACCAACACCTCCCACGGGAGCAATGTAACTCGTAGGAACTAGAAACGCAGCCCCGGGACTCTCGGTTTGAGTATACGATGGAAATTTGCATAATTCTAGACTTATCCTTAAAAACATGGCATTAGTGGGTGAAAAATCGAAACAGCCCCCGTAAGGCCCCGTGGGTGGCACCAACACCTCCCACGGGACCAACGTGACTCGTAGGAACCGACCGCGTAGCCACGGGACTCCCGTTTAGATAATACGATGAAAATTTGCAAAATTCTAGACTTAGCCTTAAAAACACGGCGTTAGTGGGTGAAAACCCAAAACAGCCCCCGGACGGCCCTGTGGGTGGCACCAACACCTCCCACGGGACCAGCATAACTCGTAGAAACTGATCGCGCAGCCGCGGGACTCCCGGTTTGAGAATACGATGGTAATTTGCATAATTCTAGACTTATGCTTAAAAATACGGCGTTAGTGGGTGAAAACCCGAAACAGCCCCCGAACGGCCCCGTGGGTGGCACCAACACCTCACATGGGACCAATGTGACTCCCTGGAACTGGTCGCGCAGCCCCGGGACTCCCAATTTGAGAATACGATGGTAATTTGTATAATTCTGGACTTAGGCTTAAAAACATGACGTTAGTGGGTGAAAACCCGAAACAGCCCTCGAACGGCCCCGTGGGTGGCACGAACACCTCCCACGGGACTAATGTGACTCGTAGGAACTGGTCGCGCATCCCCCGCACTACCGAATTTAGAACACGGCGGTAATTTGCATAATTCTAGACTTAGTCTTATAAACATGGCGTTAGTGGGTGAAAACCCGAAATAGCCCCCGAACGGCCCCATGGGTGGCACCAACACCTCCCACAGGACCAATGTTACTTGTAGGAACTGTCCATGCAGCCTCGGGACTCCCAGTTTGAGAATACGATGGTAATTTTTTTAATTCTTGACCTAGGCTTGAAAACACGACGTTAGTGGGTGAAAACCCGAAACAGCCCTCGAACGGCCCCGTGGTTGGCACCCACACCCACGGGACCAATGTAACTCGTAGGAACTGGCCGCGTAGTCCCGAGACTCCCAGTTTGAGAATACGATGGTAATTTGTAGAATTCTAGACTTAGGCTTAATAACACGGCATGCATGGGTGAAAACCCGAAACAACCCCCGAACGTCACCGTGGGTGGCACCAACACCTCCCACGGGACTAATGTCACTCGTAGGACTCGCCGCGCAATCCCAGGACTCTCTATTTGAGAATACAATGATAATTTGCATATTTCTAGACTTTGGATTAAAAACATGGCGTTAGTGGGTGAAAACCTGAAACATCCTCCGAACGGCCCCGTGGGTGGCACCAACACCTACCACGGGACCAATGTAACTCATAGGAACTGGCCACGTAGCCTCGGGACTCCTGGTTTGAGAATACGGTGATAATTTTAATATTTCTAGACTTAGTCTTTAAAACATGGCGTTAGTGGGTGAAAATCCGGAACAGCCCCCGAACGGCCCCATGGGTGGCACCAACACCTCCCACGGGATAATTGTAACTCGTACGAACTGGTCGTGCATCCCCGTGACTCCCAGTTTGAGAATAGGATGGTAATTTGCATAATTCTAGACTTAGGCTTACACACATGACGTTAGTGGGTGAAAACCCAAAACAGCCCCCGAACGGCCCCGTGGGTGGCACCAACACCTCCCACGGGACCAATGTTACTCGTAGGAGCTAGCCACACAACCCCGGGACTCCTGGTTTGAGAATATGATGATAATTTGCATATTTTTAGACTTAGGCAAAACAAGGTGTTAGAGGGGGAAAAATTGAAACAGCCCCCCAACGGCCACGTCGGTGGCACCAACACCTTCCCGGGACCAATGTAACTCGTAGGAACTAGCCGCGCAACCCCGGGACTCCGAGTTTGAGAATATGACAGAAATTTGTATAATTCTAGACTTGGGCTTAAAAACATGGCGTTATTGGGTGAAAACCCGAAACAGCCCCCAAACTTCCCTGTGGGTGGCACCAACACCTCCCACGGGTCCAACTTAACTCGTAGGAACTGACCGCGCAGCCGTGGGACTCTCGGTTTGAGAATATGACGGTAATTTGCATAATTCTTGACTTAGGCTTAAAAACACAGCGTTTGTGGGTGAAAACCCGAAACAGCCCTCGAACGGCCCCGTGGGTGGCACCAACACCTCCCACGGGACCAATGTGACTCGTTGGAACTGGTCGCGTAGCCCCGGGACTCCCGATTTGAGAATACGATGGTAATTTGCATAATTCTAGACTTAGGCTTAAAAATATGGCGTTAGTGGGTGAAAACCCAAAATAGCCCCCGAACGGCCCCGTGGGTGGCACCAACACCTCCCACGAGACAAATGTGACTCGTAGGAACTGGCCGCGCAGCCCTGATATTCTCAGTTTGAGAATACGACGATAATTTGTATCTGTTTAGACTTAGGCAAAACATGGTGTTAGTGGGGGAAACCTTAAACAGCCCCTGAACGGCCTCGTGGATGGCACAAACACCTCCCACAGGACCAATGTAACTCGTAGGAACTAACCGCATAGTCCTGGGACTCCCGGTTTGAGAATATGATGGGAATTTGTATAATTCTGGACTTAGGATTAAAAACATGGCGTTAGTGTGTGAAACCCCGAAACACCCCCGTACGTCCCCGTGGGTGGAACCAACACCTCCCACGGGACCAATGTAACTCGTAGGAACTGGCCGCGTAGTCACGGGACTCCGATTTGAGAATACGAAGGTAATTTGCATAATTCTAGACTTAGACTTAAAAACATGGCGTTAGTGGGTGAAAACCCAAAACAGACCCCGATATTTTAACTCGTATATGCAATTTTTTAGCTTGATTAAATTTTTTGTAAAACTACTTGGTTACTGATATTTTTTTTTATATCCTATCATTTGTAGGATTTTTGCACGTGGAACAAATGAAGGAGGCAATCGTTTACAACATGAAGATTGTTTACTTGTTGTGGACATTCAGGATTATGTTTTTTATATGTTACAGCCATGCGGGCTTTTATTGTTTAGTTTTATGGTCGTGCGGGCTTTTACAATTTGATTGTTGAATTTTATTGTCGTGCGGGGTTTATGATAAGCAGGTTTTACATTTACAGGGTTTTGAATGTCAAGAAAATATAGGAAACTTTGCCTAATTTATTTTTTATCTGTGAATTATTAAGACGTGTAATATTTTTAAGTTTGTATATATATTTGTTTATTAACAATGTTCTCGATTCACAATTTGTGATTTTTTTATTGCTTTGCCAATAATAAATATTTGTAACACCTCGTACGCGTCCAACGTTAGATGTAGCAACCAACGGCGCACTCACAGGACCCCCAATTTTAGGATTTGACCAAAAAAAATACATTTTTTTTAAAATTACAGTTAAATATGGTCATGGACTTTGTCCATGACCATTTTTATTTTTTTCGTCGCGCATAAAAATGGTCGCGGCCAAAGTCCGCATTCCTTTTTTTTCGTCACGGTAGTTGGTCACGAACATGGGCCACGACCATCGTTTTTTTGGGGGGGTCACGGTTGTGGGTCGCGAACTTTGGCCGCGACCAATTTGTCACGGTTGTGGGTCACGGATGAGGGCCGCGACCATTTTTTTAAAAAAAATTTGCTCACGGTTGTGGGTCGCGGACTTTGGCCGCGACCAATTTATCACGGTTGTGGGTCACGGATGAGGGCCACGACCCGTCACGGCCCAAGTCCGCGACCATCTGCCGTGACCCCTCTGGGCCGTGACCATTTGTTGGTCACGGACTTGGGTCACGACCCACGAAAATTGGTCATGCCCGAAATGGTCACGGCCCAAGTCTACGACCCACAGTTTTGGTCAGGGATTTTGGTCATGACCAATCGCCAGTTTTGGTGTAGTGATGGTCGGACTTCTTCTCCACCTTTGCTCTGGATCACTGATGCTCCTCCTTTGCCTACGGTTGAGGAACCATCAAACTCCATACTCCATTCCTCCAAATTGGCTTCCAGGTAGTTGGCTTGAAGGTCATCACCTGGAAGTTCTTCGATTGGCGACTCGAAGGTCCCGAATGGGAATATGGCCAAAAAATCTACTTAATCTTAGCTTTTGATAGCTCGAGGGATCACACACTTAAGATCATACTCTGAAAGTATCAGGAACCATCTGGATGCCCCACCTATTAACACAGTTCTATCAAGCAAAACTTTTATGGGATCACACACTACACCAAAACACGTGATTAGTAACACAATTTTACCATTACTAAATATATCAGTAACACAATTTTTTAGTTAGAAAAAAGGCGTGGGGCACGAACTAGTAACGGTAAAATTTTGTTACTAATAGTAACGAAAAAATAAGAATTAGTAAAGGTAAAATTTTGTTACTAATAGTAACGAAAAAATTCAAATTCGTAACGGTTAAATTTTGTTACTAATAGTAACGGTAAAATTCACAATTAATAACACTAAAGTGGTGTTACTAATAGTAATGGAAAATTCAGAATTAGTACCGGTAAAATTCTGTTACTATCAAAATTAGTAACGGTAAAATTATGTTACTAATCTTAGTACATATTTAAAAAAATATATATTTTTCAAGGGCCCTCCCCAAATCCAGAACCTTTGGCCAATTCCTTACCAATTATACCATTCCATATTACAAAATCGGGTTTCAAAATCATGTTTAGCATCGCTCTTTTTGAACACATAACCGAGGAGATCGTCTCCCCTATCCATTTTCTCTTCTGACTTGATTCATTCATTTCCACCACCACAGGAGCAAACTACATGAGAACCAAATCAAAACCAACAACTGCTAACTTGATTCATTCATTTCCACCACCACAGGAGCAAACAGCACGAAATTAGTTGTGAAAGGAAAAAAATGAATTCTTATTTACGATGAGTAGAAAAAGCTACTGGGGAGAAAGAAGAGAAATAAAATCAAATAGATTTTTCATAAGCTGCACCCATAAGAACATAAATAAAATCAAATATATTTATATGATACTATAGGTACCAAACTGAAGTTTCATTTGGTGAAGAACAATGATAAACATAAGTCCTCATTTCCAAGAAAATGGTAAAATTGAATGCCTGTATAAACCACTGCGGAAGTAAGATTCTTTTTGTAGATGTCTATTCACCGATTTTGAACATTTCAAGTGTTACAAAATTCTTAGGTCTACACTTCTATTATACACCAGATTTATTACTTTTTAGATTATTAGGGTAAAATTCAAATTCAAAATTATTAATATAGGGGTTGTTGGCAAAATGCCTAGTAATTACTTTTTATTTCGCACATTATATTAATATGACCATATCATTTAAGTCTGTTACCAATATAAGGGCTTCAGCAACTCTCCGAGCAACATCAGTAGCTATTTCATCATAAACCTCCTTAAAATTCCTATATCTTTGCAGCACGAAAGATCAAAATATAAAACCGAATAGAGTGAAACAAATAGACATAACTACAACTGAACATGATGCCCATTAATACTGTCCTACCCATGCAATAGCTTGTCTTAATAGTTAACTTAGTTATAAATATGGGATAAAATCTCAATATTTGCTTTTTATAGACAGTAAGAAGAAAACATGTAGCATCACTCAAATGGAATTCTTGAAAACTTTTGTTGATATTTGAAGTGCAACTTTAGTAACCTCGGCTAGCTTGTCAAAATCAAAATATCGGTTCTTAGAATCTCGACTTCCAACTAGCTTCGTTTGTTGCGACTCCATTGGGACCCCCTTCTCCCTGATATATAATGGTAGAGCGATGGAGGCTAGATTACAAACTGCAGTTTCAGTAGGACTTAATGATGCCCAAGTTTTGTTTGTTGCTTTTTCGATTGCAAGTATCCTTGAAAAGCATGTATAGAGTTTCAGTTTTAATTTGGGAACTAAGGATCTCAAACCAGAGTTTCCTGGTAGAGACAAACTTCTTTGCCTTACCCTCTGCCTCATATTGAGAGTACAGTTTTTCAAATTCTTCTCCCCAACAATCAGCTAAATCGGGAACCTCACTAGGGAAAAATAAGGAACATCCCTCATCACCTTGAACTCTTACCATAAAGAGGTCAGGGACCGAAAGAGCATAAAATAGATCACGAGCCCAATTTTATTCCTTTTCATGGTTCTTTTTTAGATCTAAAAAATAAAAATATCAGCATGCCACAGTTCCAAATAGATAGCAAATGCACCCTTCCTTTCGCCTCCCCCTTGATCACAAAAACTTGTAGAACCATTATACACTCAAAGCATCGGGACAATCCCATTAGAAGTCCCATTAGTTCCACGAATGTAACTACCTGTTTCACGTATATTATGTACGGAAACACCAACCCCTCTGGCTGACTTGCTAATGACAGCACATTCCTTAAGTGTATCAAATATCCCCTCAATGTTGTCATCCTTTATTCACATGAGAAAACAGCTACTTAATTGGGGTTGTGGGGTTCCTGTATTGAAAAGTGTTGGAGAATCGTGTGTGAACCAACGTTGCGACATCATATGGTAAGTTTGTATTATCGAGTCATTGTCATCCTTGTGAATCCCAGCAGCAAACCTCATCAACATGTGTTGCGATCTTTCCATAACTTTTCCATCCACTTTCAACAAATAAGATCTTTCTAGAGTTTTAAACCCAAGGTGAAGCCTTCTGCCTAGATATTTTATCATAATAATTGTACATGACTTCAATCGTCTCTAAAAAAAACCTTATCGTCATCAGTTTAAGTAAAGTGGTAGCTTGCTGGTCTGTGGAAAGACGCTCGAGAGTTTCGGGTGGAACCCCCTTCTGAAGGTTCCCAAAGTAATTCTCTCTATCTTCGACTGCATTATTTAAGCGACTGGAAGTGGGCCAGGAGAAGTAGGCAGCAGCACTACTCTCCCAGAGTTAGTTGCCTGATGTGAAAGCTTGTAGCGGTTGTGAGCTTGGAGAAGGTAGATTCAGGTGATTACAGTAATTTCTTTCCAAATCCAATGTTGATTCCTCTGATGGTGTTGATCCAGAGGGGTGGTATCTTAAATCCAGTATTTCCCTCTCCATTTTTCACTTCTCCAGCATAAAGTTAATCAAAATTCAATTAATAAATAAATATCCAAGATAATTTTAAAAAGTAAAGGCGATCCAAACATGTCGCGGCCTTTTGAATCATAAAAGTATTCTACTCTAACTAACTCCAATTTCACCACAAACATGAATAAGTAATGGAAACTCAATAACTAGCATATTACAAACAACTTTCTAATATAGAAATTTGAAGAGAGACCCTTACCAAGTTCATATCAGGATAATAGGTATGTATATAACCTTGATCATTATCAAAGTGCACTTATAATGATTAAAATCAACAATGATTGAGGAAAACAGTAGCAAACTAGAGTCCAGTGCAGCTTGCCAAGGGGGGAAAATCTAAGATTATCATTTTTATTTTTATTTTCATAAAGAAATAGTAAATAAGATGGAAACAAAAATGGGGTAATGAATGGGGCACCTGAACACTGTCAGCTGAGATAGAGAGAGTTGAAAATTTTAAATACATTCAATTAATAAATAAATAAGGACAGACCCCGCATTTTATGGATGACGATTAAAAACTTGTCAATATTACAATACATAATGTGATTGCAAAATTTTGCATTATTAACACAAAAAATAAGTTAAAAACCTAAAGTGGGTATTTGAACAAGTGCACAAATACTCCAAGACTGCAGAAAATCCCAACCCACTAAGCATACTGCATCCACTGTGTGGATTAGGCAAAACCCATTAGAGAAAATGAATAAAAATGTTGACTTTTTGCCTCAAATAATAAGAGAGGTCACCTGTCAGCAATGAGGTTTTCATGCCCTAACACGGATTTCTTGCCACACCCATCTCCAAAAGCTCAGTTTAGCTCGAGGCAGGAGAAGACCAGGATCAGTACACTTACAGTGATGATCATTCTCAATCTTCTCTATGATGTCAAAACTCGCCATACCTCCATCTACAACAAGTTCATCACCAACTTTGATACCTGAAAGGAGAGACAAAGGGAGATTTTAGCACAGTTCCTATTCTTCATTCAAATAGAAAATAAAATTAATGTTTTAGAGGAGAATCACTAGCTATATGGCTATACTAACTTCAAAAAAATCTGTATAATTTGCTTGAATTGTGAATGGACGAGAACTCTCAAATTTCTTAGATGTAAATGGCCAAATTGAGCCATCCTAATGCACCAAGATGAAAAGAATATGCTCAAAATTACATAATTTCTCCTTTTTCCAGCAAAATAAAACATAAAAAAATGTCAACCTAGTTAGTATTCATTTAATTGTGAACTTTACCACCACTTAAAACTATGAGTGTTTAATTTCAAATATAAAATCTAATAATTTATGATTAAATGGTTGAATCGCAGTATGAAAACTTGCAGACCAATATCCCAAAACTTTATGTGTGAAATTTCTAAAAAATCAAAATAAATGAACATCAAAAGCAAACAATTTAGATCAAAATCCGTTAGGAGAGCCATGATCCACCACATGCTGACTCAAAATATAGAAGAAAAACTATATATGCTGATGAATCTAGGCAACAGTTTTTCAGATCAACAAAATAAAAGTGCTAAATATTCATTTAGCAACACACGCACATTATCACCATCACACACAACTAGCAAATATTAGCCATTGGTAATCGCAAGACCATGAGCAATCATAACACCACTATGACCGATAAGATCAAGATTTTAATGTTCACTTAGATCACCAATATCAAACTCAATCACAACTAAAGGACTTGACCATGAATGCACTCCAATTAACAAACGTCGAGGTATGTCACCAACTCATGACTCAACTATTGAATCGTAAAAATGAGACTTGAGTTAGGCATAACTCATGCAAAAAAACTCATGTGAATCAGAAGATTCATTATGAACACCGGTTTGTTCAGAATTCCCCACGACCTACCATGTATTTTATAACGTAAGATTCCATATTTACCCATGGTATGATGTTGGTGAGATCCATCAAGTGGCATGATGAGGAACTTATATACAAATCTAACTTCAGTAAGCTTTATCATTTCACATATGGACCAACTAGTAAAAGAATCACAACTAGGTACCTTGCAAACGTATCCTTTCAAACTTATTATCCATTCAGCGTTGGACTTTCTTTCTTAAAACTAATAAGCCATATATATATATATATATATATATATATATATATATATATATATAGAGAGAGAGAGAGAGAGAGAGAGAGTGAGTGAGTGAGTGAGTGAGTGAGTGAGTGAGAGGGAGATTACTCTTCCACTATCTCCGTAGGGCCCGAACAAAGTAGACAACTCATCACCACACCCCAATGCTGAAACATTCCTCGCAATCAAATATATGTTCCAAACACACAAGAATTCGAGACAGTATAAAACACTGCACTTTGAGTCACTAATTACTCATAAAATTTTCGAGTTTTCTCATGATATTACAAGAATATTCCTCAACCATTGAACCTTTTTTTGCCTCACACACAGAACAAAAGTGTCTTTAGGTATTTCTTCAGCAATGCGTCATAAACACCTGTAAAAACAAAGCAAACTGGTAAGAAATAAAAACTAGAAAGGATTTCAACCTCATAATATATTCATGAGATAAATGAAATCTATTTGGTTCCCTTTCTCCATCCAATCAATCTGTCTCCGTGATTTGGCATCCATTGGCATAAGCTTATTGATCTTCATCTATGTTTATAATTTCAATACAAAAAGTTATTAAACAACTTAATTTCAAATTTTGAATGTAAATTATAATTTATAAATTATAAGAAAACACTTACTTAGGGCAAGAATTAAAATAATTTTTAGGAAAAAAATGACATTTAATGTAACTAATATTGAATATAGTAATGCCTAGTAGTTTCCTTGTCTAGTTAAGGTGAAACTACATATGCAATGAAATAAAACCTCTTCAAAAACTACATATGTAATGAAATCAAATAAAATAGATAATAAATGCGAATTATACTCATGAATCAAAAAATAAAAGGAATGGTTCTAATTTATTTTTTTAATGAGATACAAAGTTTAACATTTTTCATTCAAGAAGATCAATGAAGCAACAACAAACAAAATATACCCCTAATAAAAGTGGAAGAATTCTTTATTTATCTTCCCAATTGATTTTAAGGGGAAATTGTTGGAAAATTCTAAAATCCTCAAATCGTTAAACCCACGATTCTGAGAACCCTATTTCTTGTAAATCAGTGTGTGTGTGTGTGTGTGTGTGTGTGTGTGTGTACATAATCTGAAAATTTGCATATCCAAATCATTTCATTAAATCCAAACCATATAACCAAAAGTAATTGTTCGTACGACAACAAACTCCAAATAATCGAAACCTAAACCGCAAAACCAATCAAAACATAAAGTTTAAAATAACAAGCACTCAAAATATAAGGTAATCCCCTAAACATCAAAATTCAAACCATAAATGCAACAGAACTTAGTTAAAACCAATTTTTTTAATTAAAACTCTGAGTTGCAGATGCCATAAATTATGAGGCATAAATAGTAGAACGTACATGATGCTGTTAGAGAAACCCTAGGTTGCGAGGAGGTATGAGAAACCATAGGTTGCGATGAGGTTTGAGAAAACCTAGGTTGCGATGAGTTTGACAGCCAAACCGATTTGGAGAAGAAGGTTTGGAGTTGGATGACGATGATTGAAACTTCATATGGTTTGAAGCCTTCTTCTTTTCGTTTCGATCGGGAGGAAGATTTGGAGAGTCTTTTTTTAGTGTGGGTGATAGCCGGGGCATTTGTTTGGGATGGAGGTAAATTTACGCCCTTTTGTTATTTTAAGTCACTTTTAAAATATTAATAGTAATACTTACACGAGATTAGTAACGGTAATTTAATATGAGAAATAGTAATGGTAAAAGAGTTTTAGTAATCAAAAAATAGTGTCTTACTAAATGAGTGTTTTGGTATAGCGACATCTAGTTACAATGTGAATCGTAAAAGACAATATATAATGCCTAAGCTTTTGTGCAATAAATACAATGGCTAAACAGTGATTCTCAATGATTGTATATCGAGACTCAGGCTCGTGTATGATTCGACTTAAGTAATAAAATGACTTCTCTACACCATCTATCTCTTTAGTTAAAAAAATTCTCCATTGATCTTTCAGTAGATGTGAGATAAAGTTTTAAAGGAATACATTCCTATAGAGGGATCATCGTTTGGGGAGATGTTAAGAACTTCTTTAACGGATTTAGGGCCTCCTGATGTGGCTGTTCCCATATGATCTATGTCCTTTTCGCAGTAGCTCCATCAGCGGGTGCGTAACCTCAGTGAGCCCAGGCACAAACCTCCTCAGGTAGGAGACTTTCCCCAGGAAGCTCTTCAACTCCTTAGCAGAATTAGGCATTGGCATGTTTATAATGGCCTTCTGGTTGTCAAGGTCCATCTGAACGCCTTGTCGATCCACCATGAAGGCTAGGAATTTCCCACTTCTCATCCCAAAGGCCCTCTTGAGAGGGTTCATCTTCAACATGTACTTCCTATATCGTACAAACACCTTTCTCAAGCCCGCTAAGTGAGCAGCCTTCTTCTTGGAATTTATCACCAAATCATCAACATAAAACTCCATAATCTTGTGGAAGATATTGTGAAATATAGACATCATAGTCCTTTAATAAGTAGCTCCTGTATTTTTAACCCGAAAGGCATGACAGTGTACATGTAATTACTTAAGGGAGTACAAAAAGAAGTTTTCTTAGCATCTGATGGATCCATCTTGATCAGGTTGTACCCCACATAACCTTCCATGAAGCTATACATTTTGTGTCTTGATGTTGCGACTATCAGGATATCAATTAAAGACAACGGTAACTCGCCTTTTGGACATGCACGATTTAAATCCTTAAAATCCACAAATATCCTGATTTGGCTCTTTTTTTTCTTCCCCATGGGCAAAATGCTAGATAGACAAATAGGATGTTGTAAGGTAATGATAAAACCTGTTGCGAGCAATCGTGTCACTTCTTCTTTGATCTTTAGATCCATCTCAGCATTGTATGTTCGAGTGGCTTGTTTCACCGGCATGGCTAAAGGTAACACATTCAACTTGTGACAGCTCACCTCCTTGTCAACTCCTAGCATCTTGGTGTATTTCCAAGAGAAGACATCATTGAACTCTCGAGATAGTTAAACTAGCCCTTCCTTTGATGTAGCATCAAGGTCCTTCGAGATGAATATTGGTCTGGGATCATCATCTTCCTCTTCCAAATCTATCTTTTCCAGCTCTTGCACTTATGGTCTCGTCCTGTCTTTCATACATTCAAGCTCTTCTTCCACTTCTTCTACAAAATCCTGGACGTTGGTATTATCAATCACCAGGCACTAGCCTTAATTATTTATGAGAAAAAATTCATACATCGGGTCAGCCTTATCATTTAGATTTTTGACATCCTACTCGCACCTTCAGAGTTTGTAAATGACCCTACCATCTGTAAAAACCACTCTCATGCACTGGTGAGGGTTTTCTTCCCGGTGCGATCTTTTGCGATAATTTTCCTCTAGCTCTCTCATGGAGAACCTGCCGAATACACTTTTTTGCTAGACTTGATGTTTAATTATATTGATGCAGAGAGTCATCCAGTCATATAAATGTCTAGACAAACTAGGGGGCCTTACTGCCTCCTAAATAATCTCTTCCTGCTTGAAGTCCACCACGGGTCAGACGAGAGCATATACTCTCTTACAAGTTCTAGGAAATCGACTGCCCCCGATGTACTTTATGAGTACCATAGCTTCTTTGGTCAACTCTGTATAGAAGGCAACATCTAGCAGGTGAGCTTCCTCCCGTGTGAATGATTTCTTAGATGCTCGAATGATTATCTCCTTGCCTTTAACATTTTCCTTAGCATATTGATGATACGTAGAAGGCACCAGCCAATGGTTGTGCATTCATACCCTTCCTACCAACAACTGGTATGAGGGTCCGCACTCTATTATAAGAAACTTGATGTGGGAAGCGATATTCCCATGGTGATCCCAATATTAACATATTCAACGGAGTTAGAGAAGTGATTGTCGTACCCTGAGATAGACAATGACCTTTGTATAGTTCTTTTCTCAGACAAAGTGCATGCATAAAAGGACCCAATGGGCATGATATTGATGAAAGATCCCCCATCTAGCAAAACACAATTAAATATTCAACCATTCACGATGGCTGTAATGTAGAGTGGTATAATGTGAGGATACTTGATCGATTTATCCTCTTCTATACACATCATTTCTGAAAGGTACCTTCTCACCATCTTGGCCAAAGGCCCCTTCCACTTCAAGTTTGGAGCCATGTTCTTCTTAACAATCTATAAGATGGCTCAGGTAACTTCCATCCGTGACTACTCGAGTAGACAAAACTGATTAAAGAACCAACCAAACTTTAGCAACTGTGACAGATACTACCCAAGGGTTAACCTGGTCTTCTTCAAGATCAAATACTTCTTCCACATCTCTGTTAGCAGATTCATCGTACGCTATCATCATGTTCCCTGTTTCCAAGGAGCAAGCTACCATCTGCCTGCTCAATTCTTCGATGGGGTTTACTTTATCTCCTACTTCATCCCTCAGTGTCAATTGGGACATCTCAAGTGTGCATTCATACATCGGCTCATCAAAATTTTCATCAAAAGACCATTGTTCTCTCTTCAACCATTTTGCTTCCTCATCAAAATCACTAGCCATGTGTACCCCATGGGTTGGCAAAGGTTTATAATTTATATTGGCTTGGGGCTATTGAATGTCCCCTTTTTTGATGTGGTGATCGATCAACCTAATCAACGAGAAATATGATTTAGTTGGGTATCCCAACTTGTTGTGTAATATGCAGAAGTTTGGTTTAACTTTGTCCTCTTGAGATGCCTGCATCGTACTACAATTGACTGTCACGAACCATGTGGTCATAGGTGTATAGTGACTACTCGAGCATACAAGGTATCTCAGGAGGATCATCTTTGCCATCAAACCTTCTCTTATTTCCCCTATTCCTCCTTCCTCGATCTCCACCGTCCTGTTCAACATCTCCATCATCTATATAGTTTACCCTTGGGGATACTCCCCCTCCCCGAACTAGCTGATGCTCTTAACAATAAACTTTTTAAGGCGGGTGGAGGTGGTGAAGGTTTTACCACCAAGGCTATGTTCCTCGTCGCTTTGAGACACGCATCGAATGTGCCTTCTCGCATTTCATTGATGAGATGGCATATATATTCAAGCAACAACCCTTCTTCACAGACTTTAAAATGTTTACTTTCTCGCATTTCCCCTCTCACATACAGATAGCGCTCCCGAAACCTTATGATGTAGGTTACAACATCCTCGTCGGGCTTTTATTTCTCTCGATCCAGTTGCGTGAGAGTGAACTCATCCTTTGCCCAGAAAAACTTTTGCACAAAAAACACGTGAAAATCCTCCTAGGAAGCCACACTCCTAGGCGTCAAGTGTGAGTACCAAGTATAAGCTTTCTCCATTAGAGATTTTGAGAACTCTCTCAACCTCACCTTTTTGTCATTATAGTGGGCCCCAAAGCTCTCAACGAACCTTTTCACATGCTCTTTAGGGTTCCCCCCTTTTCATGTATACTTTTCAAAAATTGGTGGTATATACCCTACCTGGTAGGGTTCATTATTGTACTCCTCTGGATACAGAGTACGGAAGTCCTCATACATTGAGGAATTTTCTCCTCCAACTTTAGTTATCGCTATCAACTCCAGCAATACTTTCTTTATTTCCTCCACACTAGGTGGAGAAGGGATAGTTTTCACTAAAGCTGACACGGTAGGCGTTGGTAGTGCGACGGGTGTACTGCCCCCATATTGGAGGTTATTGTTGGCGCAACGATTACAGCACCCGTCGCGTGCGTAGTTACTCCAATGACATTAGGAGTAAGAATCGACAATGCAATTGGAGTAGTGCCATTATTAATAACCATTGGAGCAACTACTCCCGTGTTAGAGGGAGCATCTAGTACTGTTGGTGGTGTGGTAAAAGAACTCGGTCCTACAGTGACCCCTAACACCACCTGAGCACCTGGACATTTGATGAACTCAGTGAAAAAGCCCATTGAACCTGCCATTTGAGCTGGGCCTATCCTGACTGCCATGCCAGCCATGCCCATCACGGCTATAGCAGACGATTTTAGGTTTGCCCGTGCCATTTTCCCCTTTCTGGCAAGATGGTGAGGTCCGTTTCATCCTCATGTTTTAAAGCATCTAAGTCTTTAGCCTTGGAAACATTATCATCCATCATATTTCTAAAGAGAATACCTCCCCAGCGGGGTCACCAAATGTAAGAGGTGGTTTCTTAAAATACAATTAGTATTAAGCGATGCGTAACCCCTTATCAAGATCATAATTAGTGCCAAAGAATAATAAAAAATGATAATAAATGCAAGTCAAAGATAAACGATATTCAACACTCAGAGTTGTATTAAATGAAGTCTTTTTATGATATAGATGTTCTGAAAGCGCAATAAATAAAAGGAACCCCATATGTAACTTGATTGAAGGGAGAAAGAACAAGCACCTTTAGTGAAATAATGGCAAGCCAGTAACCTTAAGGCGTAATAAATAGTCAGAGATGGGATTAATATGGGTAAGAGGATGATCTCACAATAAGTTGTTCTCACAACAAACAGTCTTGTCTAATGGAATCCCAATAGTAATTCTAGGTTCAAATTCCCGTCGTCGTAAACTATGTTGCTGGGGTATTTATATGGGATCCAGATCACTCGAGTAACCTCGCTCAGCATTAAAAGGAATGGACACTATTAATGCAAAGGTACCATGTCATTAACGGTGAAGATAGTGCATTAAATGCACAAGATATAATATTTTTTATGCGGCTATTACTAGCACAATAGTTGTAGCGCTTGTCGCGTGTGCGGTTACTCCAACAACGTTGGGATGGCATAAACTCATTAAATAATCTTATCATCCTAGGAATAAACTCATTTGAGTGCTATTTCCTAGATCTCCTAAATGTCAGATGCCATAACGTCATGGGGTTGGTAGACAGTAATCTGTAAAGGATGTGTTGTCATATCAATAAAAAAAAGGTGATTCATCGAACGGAGGTTACTCGGTTGATGGTTGCTAGAGCAATCTATGAACTGTATGTGAGGGATCAAAAAATATCTTTGAATAACTGTTTAGTCTGAGGTCCCTCGAGAAGGTTCCCCAAGATATGGTACATCGAGCATCTATTCAACTATCCTTCGCATTATCCAAGGTTTTGCATAAGTGATCTACAGGGGTCGGTATTTACTTTTCCAACGTTGCCTTGCTCCCAAACCCCCAAACCATATCCCTGCGAGGTACCCAAGATGAGGATGTTCGATAGAGCTTGTAAGCCCTCCCTTGCCCTTCCATACATGGTCCCTTGAGGGTACCGATCAACCTCATAAACATTATAAAGTAAACTTAATGATTACAAGTAAAGAACAATACAAGTACATCATAATTATTATTACAAATATATCATTTTTCAAATGGGTTTGATCTTTATGGAAGGTCCTTCGAGCATCTTCAGTCTTGCTAATCAACTTTAAGCTTAGATCTCCCTCTACATTTAAGCAATGATCAATAATTCGCGTATGTAAACCCTACTACATACAAAACTAGGTTTATGAGAAATCAACACAACAAACACACAACAATACAAGGATCAACTCAAGCACGTTAATGCTATTCAATTGAGAACCTTGTTATGATATTAATTGAGAAAAATTTGTTATATTCTCAATTAATCATCAACACCAAATCTAGAGGGGGAGGGGTATAAGTTTGAATGCATCCTATGGTCAATTTTTTGATTTTCACATAACTGCTTCCATAAAAACTCTCAACACATAATTTAACAAATTCCCTTCAAATTGTCCTGATTAACTCACATAATGATGAAACTAAGTGAATCTAAAGATGAAATATAAATATAAAACACATAATCCAATTTAAAGTAAATTAACTAGATTTAAATTAGATCTAAGTGATGTGTGTATTCAAATGTGTGAATATGAATAAAAAAACATACACGAACATACGCAAGACAATGTTTATAAGGAAAAAACTCCACTTAGGGGTAAAAAACCTCATCGCACTCAAATTTTTATTTCTACTTAAAAATATGTTTTACACAAGGCAAGAAGATACCTCTCACACAATCACTCTCGTTTAGTTACCTATGAACCTAAAAACATTCCCTGATAGACAATGAAAATTTGTAATGAGCTCCAGGATGCGAATGAATAAGTCCACGCTTTTACTTAAAGTCAATGTCATGCTCTAATTTCCCCAATAAACTGGAATGCCTCCAATTTTAGTTCAAATAGCAAGATATAAAAGCAATTATGTAAAAGGATGATGAATTGACATAGGCTAATGTCAAGATCTGTTCAAATCCACTCTTAATTCACTCACAAACACTTTGGATCATGCCACGAATCGAAGTTTCAAAAGTTTATGATGAATAAGTAAAATTGGGTCTAAATAGAGATAAAAAGAGATCTCAACTTCAAAATTATCTCAAAGAGATATTTCAATTGTGTAAAATTCAGATCTTAACAAACAAGAGGCAAACAACATATTTATAAAAAAAATCAAAATAAAACATTGAAATGTGCACAATGCAATTTTTTCATTTGCACGATTCCCTTTGGTGTGGAATCATGGCAATGTTAGTGCGCACATGAATGTTTTAATGCCATGCGAACGCATCCGTGTGCACGGTCTCAATATAGATACGTGTGAACGGTTAAGGCAAAAACATTTTCTTAAAAGCCTTAACAAGTTTAAAAAATAAAGAAAATTCTAAGCAACAATTTTAAAGATCTTCTGAGAGTGTTTTAAAAACTCTTGTTCGATCATTATTAAGAATCCTCACACATTTTAGATAACGTGGTGGACATGTGTGTGCTTAGCTTTGTACAATTCACAATATTCATTAAAAGGATACAATCTTCATTCAAATGTGAATGTATGGAAATAAAAGTCTTCAATGATCATCTTGTAAAATCTCCAATCTTCAAAGGTTTATTCTAACTCAAATGAACGCCCCTCACTTATATTAAATCAAGTCTATGTGAATTGAAAGAATATAACGACTCAAAAGTTTGGTCACGAGAACAAGCCAACTAATATTAATACAAAATTACATTTGTATTCTCGGATAAAAGATCATTCTTTCTGCTTCAAACAACTCTGAGGTCTGGGATGTCATTGGCGTCCTTAACTCTTTGGCTAGAAAAATGGTCTCTATTTACAGATAATGCATTTTCCTCAACTTATTCTTGGGTAATAGTTTGGATTTGACATAGAAGCATTAAGACATCGGTGTTAAATTCCTTCACCACACTTGCCTCCAAGACTTCAAGTTAGGAAACATGGGAGGAAGCTATCTTCAACCCAGCGAAAAAGAAAAAAATTAGTTAGAGCCACAAATGGCACCTTGGCAAAGTTTCAAAGTAGTTGTAGATTTTATTGGGCCTCCATTTGCCAATGAGGAAGAGTTGGTTAATCTTGGAGGAGATGTTGCAGTTGTAGAACTGTTCTACGCCCTTAGTAATAATTTCCAAAGTCTGAATAGGGGATTGGGACATAATTTGTTAAAGTTATGCATGGAAAGTAGTGACCTCAGCAGGTGTCATCATGTTAGGAATATCCTCAATAGGGGGATTGATCTCTACTTTATGGTAAGCCTCTGTCAATGGTGAAGCACTTGGTCCCAGGACATCTTCAAGAGATGGGGGAATGGAAGGCGACCTTGAAGTGTTGCTAGCACGACTGGATTCCTCTATGGACTCTTTTACCTTAAGGACTAAGGTCCTAGATTCCTCGTATTTGGAAATGAGAATTGTAATAAAAGAATCAAAAAGTCTTTGGGGTTATTTCTTTCTCAAGAAATTGGTTCGAAGAGTGGATATATATTAGGGCATGAACATGAATTGCCTTATTTATTGGGGATACTATAGGAGGTGTCCTAGGATCTCCGATTATGATGGGCCCCTTCATATTAGCTGAGGTACCAAATGAGCCTATGATAATAAAAAGAATAATTTAAAGTCAAGTTTATTGGTGCAATGATACCAAAGTATAAAGAAACTTATAAATAAATGGCATTATGATACCTTCCAATTGAGTTCTTGAGATGGGCCTCCTTGCAAGGGTTTCCACCATTCTTCTTATTGAAATGTTGAACATAATCGATATGGGAGGTTTAATAGGTTCAGGTGTACTTGAAAAAGTACTAACCAGAGCATTAAAAAAAGACCTTGACCTAGCTGAAAGTCAGTAATTCCTTTTAAAACGGCTGTCTTAAGAGGTGAGAGGACTTTGAAAACACATGGGGGTTGGGAAGATTCCTTATAGTGATGAGAATGGATAGTAGAAGCCAAATTGCCTAGTAAATTGAGAAGGAATGTAAATTCCCCAAAAGACCTGGAATTATGGGCAGTGGGAAGTGAGGTTCCACAGTATAAATTCATAGAAATTGATCTACGTGTGCTGTAAAAATGTTTTCCTTCAAAATTGAAGTGAGATAAAGTGGTGCTTAAGTGTCTATCAACAAGGGCTCTAAATAAATCCCTGGTCTGCAATTAGTAGACTCCTAAACAAACTAATTAGAGATTTGAAACTCTTATTACCTATCTTAGAGCGATAATAGGCATAAAAATGGATAAATTCAGAGTTGCTTTTTATATGGCCAATCTAGAAATATGCATGCAGCCACATTTGGAGGACCCATAGTGGTCCACCTTGATTGGCATTGAAAATATCCTCTAAAAGATCAGAGAAAATTTTATAAAGGGAAGCTAAAAGGTTACGATCCAGACAAACCTCTTTGTTTTCCATTAAAATAGCAGCTAAACAGGAGTACTCTAGTATCATCCTCTGAGACTTGGCACAAAAAGTGTGTCTTGACAAACAAAATAGCAGGAAGAAAAAATACTCCTTCTCATGTGTGTATGCGTAAAAGTAGAATATGGTAAGTGGATATTACCAATTTTGAGCTTCAATGGAATTTCAGCTGGAGGCATGTGTGGATGAGCATCTTCTCATAGGGATTTAAACACTCAATATAGTAGGACCCATCATCCTAAAATTGAACTCAACGTAATTAAATTTTGAGTTCCAAAAATGGATAAAACTATACAAAAATGAATGTGTTAGGTTTAATATCTCTCAGCCTAACTTTAATAACGTCAAGAATGTAGAATTCCTCCACATCGCATGCTCTATGATCAATAATCCGATGCACCCATTTGGTCCATGTAATGTTGTCCAACTGCTTTGGGCAGAACCCTAAACTTAAACATGGATGGTACTTTGAGATTATAACAGTTTTGTAGATTATGGTGCCCAAATTCGGGATAGTAAATAGATACATGCAAGGGAAGTTCCTTTTTAAAGTAGGGAGTAGAAGTGGAGAAAGATTCCCCATATGAGGATTTAATGGGACAAATAATGCTCCAAAAAATCATGAATTCATCAGATTAAAGTAAAACATCGATGTTTGAAGATCTAGACACCATTGATGGTGAAAATGTGAAGAAAAAAAAAGTATTCTTGATGGCTGAGATTGTGTTTAGAGAGAGAAGACAAACTGTAAAAAAGGAGAATATGCACTCAAATGGGATAAAATAGCTTAAGAAGAGTCGTTTCAAATACAAAGATAGCGCAAGCAAAGGTTTACATGTATCTTTGAGTACGTTCCCTCCAAAAAGTGGAGTTATGGGGAAGTGGGGAGACAAAGTGGCACTTTTGGTTGCTATTTTAATCCAAACACCCTCATAATTAGATTTTCGATTTGATAATGACCCAGGAAAATAAAATCAAATGGTGATAGTTCGAAGACATCCAATTGTGTTGGTTGAAGGAAAATTATGGAAAAGTTGTCCATATTTGAATTAATTATCTCAATGAACAACTAAAAGTCATCATTTAGACACCTCCATACGTGCTATGAGATTTGGTCGGACCACTTCCGATAAAAAGACATGCATGCAAAAGATATCTAGAAGTTTAACATTTTAGGTCTAAAAGGTACAAAAAACTTTTATGGGTACATTTTAGCGCACCAAATTTGTCTATGATTCAGACTTTTGGTAAAATGGATGAATTAAGTTATATGACAGGGTAACAAAATTGGTTAATGTGAAAATTAAATGCCAAACAAAATGAGAAAAATAAATATTCACAACATAATTGCTTCAATCACAAGCCATCAATAGTTCAAAATAAAATAATATTCTTCAATTAAGTGCCCAAGATGGGAAATTAAAAAAAATATATATATATATATATATATATATATATATATATCAATGTTCTACAAAACGCGGGGCGTGATCGTGGCGAGGAGGCCAAGTCTTATGCCTTACAAGCCTAGGCCTAGGCGTAAAAAGACGTGAAAATGCGTTTATGCCTTCTTAATATATTTTAATATTTTTTAACCATAACAAGGCTATTAAAATACTAAAATGTACATATCATAAAAATATGTCTGAATATTTTCAAATTAAAATACTATTTCATTATTTTGGATGAGATAATGATCCGGTTTGTAAAAAAAATATATAAAAGGCGATATCGTTTCACTAAAGTATTGTTGTTTTTAGAAAAAAAGTGCGTCTTAAGGGTTTTACCAAGAATAAGGCGTAAAAAGCTTAAGGCAGAGCGTTTCTCCCAAGCCTCAAGCCTAGGCGTACCTAGGCGGAGCGTAGGCGGATTTTTTAGAACAGTGATATATATATATATATATATAATATTTTACTCCTGGAAGTGTGTAATAGTGAGGGAAAAAGTAAGTTACAAAATGGTGGAGAGTATTCCCCAAATAATTAAGTTACTTTCCCTCCAAATCCAGACATGGCTTTGTCCAGATCGTCTGAAAGATAATGGCTCATGAGATTGATCAGTACAGACTCTTGGTCCTCCCGCTTTAACTCCTTGGATCTGAGGAAAATCAAATGTCAAGGTTTTAAAACCTAGGCTAGCTGGATCCTCTAAGTTGTTCAAGAAAACTCTAAAAAAAATTCCACTCCTCCAATGTTCGATTGGAAAGAGAATAAAGTTCATCACGAGTGTTAGATCATATACTATAATCTCTGAAGTCAATAAAGAGTTGTTTGTTCGTTTTTAGAAAGAAAGGGTGAAAATAGGAAATATGGGCCTTGGGTGTACTAGGACAGTTGGGAAGATATTCAAGGATTATAAAAGCCCAAGTAAAGTTATTCCTTGCATGACCTTTCAATGGAATAAAATAGGGAACATGGAAAAGGGCTTAAAGAGTCTCCAAAGCCTTTCCAACTTTTCTAGATGAGGATATATACTCTAAATGAGAATGATCGGTAGGAAAGCCATTAGTAATATATTGTTCCAAGTTCTTAAAAGAATCCTCCTCCAAGGCTATAAGTATAGGAGATCGGATCATAAAAAGGATGGACAGATAAGATAATTTCAGTGATCAGGGATTCAAAGACATCTAGGACAAATATGTTTTTAGATAAGATAAAAAATTATGCATACCATTTTATACAAGTTGGTATGACGGCTGAACAAAAGTATGGGAGGTAGAACCGACCTTGTCGTACCTAAGAGACTCATAAGTGGCACAATGCCAAGCAATTAAAATATTAAGATACTCATTAGTGTCATGTATAAAGGGATGATATGGGTTGATTGGAAGTGACCAAGCGTGATCCCCTCTATATTTATGATTGAATTATGGGTATGCCACTTTAGATAAATACTCAAGGGGAAAGCAAGGATGCATGACGGTGTGATTAACATTCATATCATAAAGTGGAAGAGCTAGCAGAGAATCTCAATAAACCAATGTAGGATATCGACATTCATCAACAGGCATCTTAGGGACCTATTCAGTTGCCACAACGTCAATTATTTCTCGGGATTTAGTCCCCCCAGACTGCGGAATATTGATCACAGAAAGGAATTAGTTGTCCCATAAGAAGCTAAAAAATCAAAACTGCGATCAACACTAAATTAGAAAATCCTAAAAAATAAGGGTTATCATATATAGTGACAGGCTCAGGCTCAGGAAGAACCTTTGAAGATGAATTTACAATAAGAAATCCAACCAATATAAGTAAAGGATGAATAAAAAGTTCTGAGATTGGAGCACATTGCATAGGCATGGTTGCATCCTAGGAGTCCAATTGTCAACATCAATTTGATTTGCACCATTGGATAAAAGAGCAGTAGCAGCCACAAGAGCCTAGGGGTGTTCAGTAATATTCGTTGAGTTTGAAGTGGAGCCGTGCTCATAAGTGCTCTTGGAACTGACATTCTAGTTCTACAAAGGAGAAATTTTTGTACAGAAGAGAAAGAAGAAAAAGAGACAAGTGGATCGGGTGAAAGATCGTAGTGTTGATATATTGGGATAAATTTTCTCACCATAAAAAGACACATATTTTAGCTTCATTTACCCTAGAGTAATGTGAAAATGTAACCTTTTATATCATATATTAGTTGGTTACCTCTTGTGAAAAAATATTTGAGTTATGTACAATGTCGAGATTCATTACCAATGAAGATTGTGTTTTGAAGTTGTAAAGACATCTAAAAGTTTAAAGCCATCTGTTGACGAGTTTGAAGAATATCCTTTTATGAAAGAAATCAAACATCTGCCTATTACACACACTCATGATTTTTAAAATCTAGAGTTTCTTCCATAAAAAATGTTTTTGAAAGATTTCTTTTGAGTGATGTATCTGTTTGAGGAAAGGGACCGGGTCTATTTTTTTCAAAAAGCCTCATTAGAAATTGTTTTTATGATATTTTCGTTGTAAGCCATTTAAACAAAAAGATTCAATCCTTTCGCATGGGAACCACAGTTTTAGGACCCTGGGTCATTTTTTATCTAGGGTCATTCTATCCAAAATTGTGCGCATGGGAAAACTCAATCGTGCACATGTTGGAGCTTAAATTCCTTTTTTTTATAAATCGCCTTTTTCCCTCCATTTCTAAATAACACTTTTCCATCATTTTAAAATACGTCTTTTGAAGAATTTTTTCATTTTAAAAATATCTACTTTCTCCTTCTAATTCAAAATTGAGTGATCCAATTGAGAGTTTGTGCGATTTTTAAATCTATATTGACATCTTCAACTAAGAGATGATTTGAGAGGTTTTTCTCCACACTGAGCCCGGTTTACATAAGAATTTTGAATCAACCACATGATCTATACTACAAGATATAAAGGGAGATGCTCAAACTAATGAAGAGTTGGAGCATGGTGTGAATGTAGGATAAAGAATGGAATTTCGTATTCAAGAGATGGAGCTTCACTCAGATTTCTCATTAGTACGGGGGGAGTTGCAATATTCATAGGTAATTTCTTGCGAGCTCACTTGATCGATTGACCTTCTTGTATTTTGTAAAAAGAATTTTATAAATTTAATGATATTCTTGGTCACACATAGGTTTTTTTACTATAGGTTGGAGTTTTTCCTCATATACTCTGTGTTATGTATTTTTGTATGGTTGCTTATCATTTTATATTGCTTGTATAAGTTTGTGTGCATGCAATTTACCTTAAATCACTCTGAAATTTTTAAAAATGACTTAGATCTAGGTTTTGTTTGAAGTTAAAAATTAAAATTTGAGAAAATTTGTAGTAATAACCTATTCCCCTTATGTTATTTTAATGGTTCACACACTTGCATTTTCAGTTATTATTAGGCCACGATCGCTCGATTAGGCTTGACATACCGAGTAAATCCTTGCTTTTGTGTGCATTTGGTTGTTTATGTTTGTACATAACTATATCAAAATTTTATGCTTTAGGTGTCACTTTAGATAATATACATTCATCAACACATTCGTCATTAATGAAGAACTCTTCACATGCTTCGAGTCAGTCTAGCTTCAAAATTGGAGTGATGATGAGGAGATGAGTGAAATCATATATGCTTATAATAAATTGTTTCATGAGTCACCCAAATTTAAAAAATCACATTAAAATGCAGAATAAAATCAAAGTGTGTGAAGAAGAGTGCGATTTCTTGAAAAAAAATAAGAAATGATTTTTGAACTCAAGTGTGAGTCAAAAAGAGTGAATGGACAAATTTCGTCTTTGCAAAGTAAAAACGGTGAGCTTCTTGAAATGAACTATACACTTGAAAAAGAGCGCAAAATG
This sequence comes from Sambucus nigra, assembly GCA_949130495.1. Taxonomy (NCBI): domain Eukaryota; kingdom Viridiplantae; phylum Streptophyta; class Magnoliopsida; order Dipsacales; family Adoxaceae; genus Sambucus; species Sambucus nigra. Next base: position 92,807,375 of record OX422216.1, on the reverse strand, counting down.
TTTGAAATTAAAGAAAGAGAATATCAAAGATAAGTTGTATCTCTCAAAGGTGATTTGTCTAATGCCTTAAAGTTGAAACTTGCTTTAGAGGAAAGATCGAAAAAGATGAAGAAAATGCTTTTTAAAAAATTCATGATTCAAATTGGAATGAAATGTATTGGATTTGACTATTTTAATTTTCCTCTGTAACACTTATACTATATTTGTACAAGAGAAAGATAATGATAACCAAGAGGATTTTACTCAAGTTCAAAAATAAGAGGTTATTTTTAAAGGAAAAGAACTTTAAAAAAATATCTTGCCTAACAAGAGTACAAATGTACATGTTGCTAAAGTTGACAAGAATTCAAAATTCTAGCAACCTAAGTTTGTTGAAAAACTCTAAAAGGATGGTAATGAAAGAAAAGTTTTTAACAAACAAAATCCTCACTTGAAGCATCGTGCAAATTACTTTCTAAGAGATAAAGTCTTTCAAAAACAAAGAAAACAACGTTTTTCAGAAAATAATGTAAATTTATCTCCTAAACCATATCAAACATACAAATGCTCCCATTATTTCATGAGAGGGCGCTTGAAACATTTTTGTTATAAGCTTCAAACAGATAAGCAACATTCATATTTGAAGTTCTCAAAGAGAAATGACTTTCAAGGTATAATTGTAAAATTAGAAAATGAATTGAGAAAAGGCACTAAAGTGAAGCCCGGGTGGGTTAGGAAAGAGAGCCACAAGTGTTCTATGGTTTGAAAATTTTAAAACTTCAAATTCTTTAATTTCTTTAAATCTGAGTAATTGGTTTCTTGATAGTGGTTGCTCATGTCACATGACAGGAGAAAAATCATGGTTTACTTCCTTTGAGAATTTTGATGGTGGTTTGGTTACGTTTGGAAACAAAAATAAATCGAGAGTAAGTGGGAAAGGGACGGTGAGAATTTCGAAAAACATCACACTTCACAATGTTCTTTATGTTGAAGGGATTAAGGTTGACCTCATTACCATTAGTCAACTAGTTGGGGATCTATATATGTAGGATAAAAAACTCAGTCATGGATCTTCGATTAATCAAACATTAGAAATAGACAAAACCAAAAACTAGGTAAGAAAAATAAACCTAGGATTTAGAATACAATACCCTTGCGGATCCAGTTGAAATCCGATGGGGAGAAAATTATATGTTGACGATGTGGGTTTGATTTATTTGGATCTCGAAAAGCTTACTTAAACCTTCTAAAAGCTCAAACCTTCTAGTATGTGATCCTTCCCAAAGTCAGGTGGGTGGATGGGCACCTTTTGAATGAAAATCCTTTCTTATGATTGAGATATCATGGTCTCTCTCTAGCCTAATTCACAAAACATGAATAGTGTTTTCTCTCACTCCAATCAAACCTTAATGTTGAATAATGGTGATTCAAACCTCTTTTCAGACCTTTATATATAAGTACAAAAAGTGGACTTGGGTTAAACTACATTTCTTGAGGACTTAGGTATATGGGCTACATCAGGGACCCAAGACAAATAATTAAATTAGCTCTAAATAAACACTCAAAAATCCCAAATTACATTTAGTGCAATTTATTTTATTTCTTTATTTAATCACAATTAATTCCACTAAAAAATGATGACTCTACTCCAATTTAATTATCTCATAAATCACTCGGATATAACGATGTCTTATTTGTGAATTCGATAGTGATACATAATATGATTCCCCGCGTTAAGCTTCCAATGCCCGCTTGGTCAAATTAATTTGGCACTAATTGATTTTAACCAACATGTAATCAATTCCTTGATTCTCATAATTGACTTATTTTAATACCCCATCGGATTACAAATAATCCATTGATCTGGTTTAGTGGTGGAAATAAATCTTATAAGTCTATCAGGCGGTATATCAATCCAAAGTATCCCTAGACGCAGATTCCTCCGAATTAATATCTTAGAGCTACTTAGAAAATTGTCACCCAATATGCGGGCATAATTTGATTAAATTTAATATTTAATTGCACGCATAGCAATCAAATAAGTAATCACATTAGCATTTCAAAACTCATAATTCTTAGGATTAAGAATCTATCCACCCTTTGCAAATGGTGTGAGACGGTCTGAGTCTAATAAAATAAGCCTTGGTCTCAAATCTCGTGGGTGGTTGTGTTAAATCCTCTGTTAAACTATCGCACAAGTTCTCAAACTATTATACAAGTTCCCATAGTTTGAGATGAACAACTAGGATTATATCGCAATTATTCCTACAAAATTTCAACTCCCTATCTAGGTTGTGAACTTTTTAATAGTGCTAGAATCGAAATTTCAATCTCCTTGTGATCAACCCAAAGTCGACTAACTAGAATTTCTAGTAACCTTTATTGCCTGACATATATATGAAACAATATATTTGAACAAAAATAAATCATTCTCACAAACTTGATTCTTAATACAAAATATATAAAATAATGCTTTTATTAATCAATAATAAAATGTTTTACACATGGTTTTAAGAATAAATCCCAACACAACTTTGTGAGGATGATCATTTTGGGAGTTTCTCCAAGAGTGAATATTTGGTGAGAAATGAAGAAAATGTTGACTTGATGAAAAGTGTTAAGACTTGTGAGAATTGTTATGCTTTGGTGAATGAACTAAAGGATATGTGTTAAAAGACAAAAATAGAACTTTTTATCAATGTTTAGAAAGCCTAAGTTTTCTATAAGAACGATTTTTCTAACAATGTTCATAGTATAGTTTTATACTAGTTTGACGTATCCCATTACAAATTGTCATGCACTGCCAAGACGAACCGAACTCAGGCATCTACAAGTTTGAAGACTTGCTAACAGCCCGTAAAGATATAAAACAATTTATAGTGGAAATTAATTTACAGAATTATGTTTGGGATGTTTTATTTTTATCAAAAACGAACTGGAACTTTTTATTTCAAAAAGGGAAAATATTATTTTTTTCAAATTTCGTTCAAAAGAGAATGAAATCTCATTCAAACGAGATGGTATATCATTAGAAGGTCATTTCTTATATTTTTCAAACGAGGTTCAAATGAGGACTTACTGTCTAAGATTTTTTTATGTCGTTAAAAGCGAACTAAGTCTCGTTCGAACGAGATTCACATCTCATTAAAACGAGCCTTTGATGTCATTCAAACTACCTCACCACCTCGAAATTTGTGAACATCCTATAAATAATTGTTATGTATTCAGCTTATTTAAGATTTTTGCTAGATTTGTTTTTGCATAAATTATGTGAATTTTCTTCATGGTTTAGTGTTCCAAAATACTGTTTAATTCATAAAAAAAACATCTTGAATATTTAGTTTTGTGAATTCGTTTAAACCATAGAAAGTTTTGTATCCTTGCATACATCTTGTGAAGAGGATCTCCATGGATGACTTATGATACCTGAGGGGAGTTACTGCTAAAGACGAAGGTTGAGGCTGACATAGGACTGCGTTCTTGTGGTTCCTGCGAGTATCATACTTGTTCACTATAGATTTGTGAATATTAGTGCTTTATACTTGTGGCAGATAACAAGTAGTCTGTAAGTCGACTGTCTTGTAGATTTATAAAGTGAATAAAGGTATTACCCAAAAGGTTTTTTTCCTGAATCCATATCTTTATTGAATGCTTGGTTTGATTTATATGTTTTATCACATAATTGCAAGTTTAGGATAAAAAGATGAAATATGGGTTTTGAACGCTTGGAAATAAAATTGATAAAACTTACAAAAAAAGATTTTTTGTCTATGTGGAACCACCCTGGGTTTATTACCGTCGAGCACTCATTATTTTGTCCTAAGAAATTGGTATCATAGCAGGTTACACCAACTTGTCGTGTGATCCTGATTTTTCAAAGAGATTTTTCTTTCCCACAGATACCATTTCTACAAATTGGTATCAGAGCGAATTGCACTTTGTTGTTGTGTTAGATCCTTGTTTGGGGTGATTTTGTTTTTCTCTCGATGGATTCTTCGAGTTTTGAGGACTTAAATCATTTGAATACGACTTAATTCCTTTGAATTTGAAGTTTTCCAAAAGAATTAAAATTCTTAAAAAATAAAATTCTCGTTTTAAATCTGCTATGGATCTTTTGCAAATTGTTCAAAGGCAAAGAGATTTCTTTTGTGAAAAACATGTGGACATGGATCGTGATTTTAGAAAATTAGAATTTTCCACGAAAGAGAGTGATGAAAGAGTTCGATTTTTAAAGAAAGAATTAGAGGACTTGAAAAATTCTAGGGCTAATATTTGTGTCGTTGAGTATAGTGTTTTAATTAATGATTTTAAGGTATGAGAGAAGACTCTTAGGGATAAGTTTTCACACATTGAGGGGGAGTGAGATAACCTTCTAGGAGTGATTGAAAATATGAAGGATTCCTTAAAATTAGAACAGTCTAATTCTTTGCTTAAGTCTAAAATTTTAACATTAAAAGATGATTTAAAAGACTAAAGTAGTGTTAGTAGTAATCCTATTGGCTCGTCTCGTTTGAATGCTTCCGTTGTCAAATCCAAGACCATTTTTTGTTTTAGAGGTTCAGCCGCATCCAAGGATATTAGATAAGGTCAAACCTTAGGTAGCATTCCTCGAGTTTACACATGTTCGCATTGTGGTAGGAAAGGTCACCTTAGCTCGTTTTGTTATGATCTTGGAAGAGGTCCTAGGATGTTGAAGTCTAGTGCCACGTTGGTTCCCAAAACCCCTATTTTTCGTTTCACATCTATTTGGGTTAGGAAATCGATTTTAGAGGCACTAGATGGTAGACTAGTTGATTCTCGTTCGCTTGAACATGATTCTTCTATTACTATATGTTATGGACGATTGTGTTAACATGTTTGTCATACTCTAGTTATACTTCATGATATATGTTTGCTAGTGTACCTTTTTCTTTTATTGTGGCATATTAAACAATATAACAAGATTTTATTTTGATAAAAAAAATTAAAAATACAAAAAGATTTTCGATTTTTTTGTATTTTAGTTTTACACATTCGGTGTGTCATATTAGTGTGTTTAAATGGAATTCATTCCATACTTTCCATGTGGTTAGGACATTTGGTTATGATTGTAGATACTTAAATTGTTCTTAACCATGTTTATGGAGTTGTTTCGAGCTTGACTTGCTTTATGGATTCGACTTTGTATATGCCTCCGCACACACATGCATGAGCTTATCGAATTTTAACTTCATTATGTATATTTGATCTTGGTGAGATGTTCTCCCATCAATTTTTTCATCTACATGTTTATCTGACTACAGTGGATTTGTGCATGTAAGAACCATTGCCCGTGAAATTTTGTTTATTATTGAAAAAATATGAGTGTACAAGGGAAAGGGTTACGAGAGACAGGTTGACTCTGTAACAACCCTCGCTTTTGAGAACTTATTTAATATTAATTTACTCGGTGAAGTAATTATATAAAATGTTGGAAAATGGAGTAAATATTAATTGAATGAGCTGAAAGTTAATATTTACTAGATTGTTGCATATTTAATGTATGTGTATGTAAATATCATCATGCTATGTTTTATATTGTCATATGCTTTAAATGACATTTATGGTATAAATGAAACCGAAACTTGAAATGATTTATAAAATTGTCGGATGCCAATTCAGAGGGTGTAGTTAGTCCCGAAATGTGCGAGATAGTCGAAATAAGTGCCATATTGCATTTTTATATTTCGGGTACTTTTGAGTGGTTATAGCTTAAATGTGTAGATGTGAGTCATTTTAATATGGTATTAACCATTTAAGTTAGGAATTTAGACTAAAGCCACGATTTAGTCTTGCACCTCATTTATTTCTCTTAAGTGTATTTACTAACCTAAAGAGTTAGATAGAGGAAGATAATTGGTGGAGAAAAGAGGAGAAAGAAGAAAAATTGGAGATTGAAGCTTGGAGCGGTTGCTATCAAAGGGAAATATGAGATTTCTACCTCAAGGAAAGTTTTCTACATGCTAATATGTGATTTAAGATGAATAAACTGTATTGATTGTTATGTATTGGAAATAATGGAACAAATATGGATTTTATGGTGTTTGAGCCTTAATCATGGTTTAAGTTGATGATATTGTAGGTTATGGTAGTTGATAATCATGTAGGATGGTTTTGGGTAGATTAATATTGATGGATGTGTGTAAAAATGGAGGAGAAATTGGTTTTAGGGAAAATCTAGGGTTCACAACCCGTAACCCATTCTTGGCAAATTCGCAGGGACGAATCGATTCAGCCCTAGGGCGAATCGATTCGCTAAGGGGTCAACTTACAGGTCTGGGAACCCGAATCGATTCGGTTTAAGGCCAAATCGATTCGGTTGAGGCAGAAAGTTGGGTTTGTCATCCGAATCGATTCGCTTTTGGGCGAATCGATTCGCTGCTTGGGGCGAATCGATTCGAAATCAGGTTATTTTGAGTTATTTTTCTAACTCAATTTTTATCCTTTTCTCTTGGGCTTAGGACTTAGGAACCTTCTTGTATGAATTAAACTTAGTGTCCTATAATCTTAGAATAGTATGATCACTTCCCTAGATTAGAAATGCATTAGATGGGGACTATTCCGGGGACTTACAAATAGGTGATAAAGTGTTATTTTCCTTTGTAAGTTAGCTTGAGTTTAGCAGTTGTAAAGCTATAAATTGGGGGACTTCAGGGGCTCAATTGAAGTATGTAAAACTTTGTGACTTGTAGAAATGTCTTGAACTTTTGGAGACTAACTTGGGAGTCTAGTAAATGTTGAAATTATAATGATAACAGAAAAGGATTATGGTTCCGGTTATAATTAAATGTCTATATTAAAATGGAAATGAAAATGGTAAATAATAATATACTTAAACACACCTCTCTAAATGCTATCATAAGGGAAGTTCGCGCATGAGGTGAAGTCCCCTGGCTAGTGAATGTAGGGTGAATATAGTCCTCGGCCATATGACCGGTTATTATGTATGTTGTATTGATTGTGCAACTGTGAGGTAATTCCGGGTGTGGTTATGACTCACTCGCAGGTATATGGCCACTTCCCGATGTTGCGTTAGGGGATCCCACGTTGTCTTGGTGGATAGGCCCTGGACGATGATAATCATTTAGGGGGGCGCACAGTGGGGAAACCCGGACGGGCGGTCTTAGAATCATTATATATATATGAATATAACTATTCTTATTCAAGTTGGACTTGATTCATGATAAATTCCATAAAGAGCATATAATTGTGATTATGTTTCATATTGAGAAATGTAACAATGAAATGGAACAGAGTAAATGATGTAGGCTTTTAATTAATGTTATTCATTCATATCCTCTTGCATAACTAAATAAAACTTATGATCATTTAAATTGGCTTAGTTTATGCTTTGAGATTGTATAGGTAGATTTTTATCTATATCCATCATGATTTACTGTTCATAACTGTAATACTCTTTATTCATCTGGTGATCATATAAAATCGGGACCTGACCCGTTCATATTTCTTGTTGTGCATGAATCTTATATTCTCTCAGGTGCTCCGCCGCAAGGATGCCCGTACTGATTTTCCTATTCTGGTGTTTTAGGGAGCCGTGATACTTTGCGGATATTACGGGATATATTGTTATAGACCCCTTCATTTTTGTACTCTAGTTATGATCGGGTTGTTTACTCGAGCGTGTGGCCCAAGCTGTTGTATTTGCTTATTGTAATGTATTATGTAACTTAATTAAATTGTTGTATTACGTTGTAAGTGACTGTTGACCGTTAGCATATTCGGTCCCCTTATTATATGCTTGTTGAGGATGTAATATATGTTCTTTTGGGTTTCCACTTTCTTTTCAAATTGGGTTGTTTAAATTCTTTCTTTAACATATAAAATTAAATTTTTAGGCAACCCGTTTTTCTGAAATATAGGGTGGTTCTCCCGCATACTTAATGTATTATTGTGATGCTGAGAATGGTCCATCTATGATTCCAATTTTTATTTAAGTATCGGGATGGCCACCCCTTATTTTGGTGAGCGGGTTGTCACAGACTTGTCGTGAAAGCCACTGTTTGAAAAGAGCCCAAGAAAAAATTAAGGCAATAAGAGAGAAATTTTTCAAAATGGGCCAACTTTGTTTAGTTTGATTGATCTTTCAAAAGAAGTCATTTTAAAATAATAAAAGAAGAATAGAAAATATGATCATGTTAATGTTTTGAGGGAGTTTAGTTAAACATCAATGGGTTTGCACAATGACAATAAATCCTAGTTATGCTTATTTTGTCATGATGCTATTGATTTGTAGAATCCCCAATATTTAAGGCTTGTGTGCATTGTGCTTGTTTTATTCATTAAGTTCAATTTTTTTGTCAATTGAGGCTAAAGATTAGTTTCATAAGGTTTTGCGATCAATTAGAACTTCTTGAACATATTTGAGTGTTTAGGTTATAATTTTTTTGCTACTCATTCACCCACATTCATTCCATCCCACATGTTTAGACACATCGATAATATGCTTGTTTGTAAAGCTTATGTGTTTTGTGTCATGTTTTGTGGTCATTTATACCTATATATGTGTGCTTCTTTGATATATTTTGCATGTATTATATGGTATTGAATGTTGTATTCGTAAAATTTATTATTTAAAAAAAATAAAAAATCGTTGGTTGTTTCCCTTTAAGATTATCATTACATGAGCTTGATTTATATCTTTTTGTGATGATATCTTATCTTCTACATGATGCTTCATATTTCATGCCTTTTTTCTACTTATTTGTCTATTTTAGATAAAACAAAGGGGGAGAAAAAAATTAAAAATTGAGAGTTTAATGTATGGGGGAGAATTGATTTATGAGTTTTATTTATTTCAAACTCGATGCATCACAAGGCATATGTTATTGTCTCATGTGTGTAGGTACTTAAAGTGAAATTCAAGACACACGGATAAAGACAGTTTTCCAAGAAGAAGAAGAAGTTTGAACACAAAGAAACTTATGCCATTATGTTCTAGGGTTAGGAAGGGTGTTAGTATTTTTTGTCATAGGAGATTTTTATTTTGATTTGGTGTTCTCTTATATTTGTTTGTTTTGTATCGGAATAGCCAAAAGGGGGGACATTTGTAAGACTAATTTTTGTAACATTGTTCATACCATAGTTTTAGACTATTTTGGCGTATCCCCTTACAAATCGTCAAGGCTAACCGAACTCAATCATCTCCAAGTTTGAAGACTTCCCGACAACCCGTAAAGGTATAAAACAATTTAGAGTTTAAATTAATTTGCAGAATTATGTTTGGGATGTTTTATTTTTGTCAAAAACGAACATGAATTTTTTATTTCAAAAAGGAAAAATAATTTGTTTTTAAATCTCAGTCAAACAAGATTGACATCTCATTTAAACGAGATGGTATATCTTTAGAAGATCGTTTCTTATGTTTTTCAAGCGAGGTTAAAATGAGGGCTTACTACCTAAGATTTTTTCACGTCGTTAGAAGCGAACTAAGTCTCATTCGAACGTGATTCGCATCTCTTCAAAACGATCCTTTGATGTCGTTCGAACGACCTCATCGCCTTGAATTTTGTGAACGTCTTATAAATACATGTTTCTTGTCCAGATTATTTAAGATTTTTGCAAGATTCATTTATGCATAACTTTTGTGAAAGTTCTTCATGTTTTAGTGTTCCAAAACACTATTTATTCACAAACAAACATCCTGAATATTTAGTTTTATGAATTCGTTTAAACCCTAGAAAGTTTTGTATCCTTATATACACCTTGTGGAGAGGATCTCCATGGTTGACTTGTGATACCTGAGGGGACTCACTACTGAAGACGAAGGCCGAGGCTGACAAAGGACTATGGTCTTGTGGTTTTTACAAGGATCATAGTTGTTCACTTGAGATTTGTGAAGATTAGCGCTTTATACTTGTGGAGGATATCAAGTAATTTGTAAGTCGATTTTCTTGTACATTTCTAAAGTGAATAAAGGCTTTACCCGAAAGGAGTTTTTTCCAGAATCCTTGTCTTTATTGAATGCTTGGTTTGATTTATTTGTTTCATCACGTCGTTTCATGTTTAGGATAAAAAGATAATATCTATTTAAAATTGGGTTTTGTATTCTTGGAAATAAAATTGATAAAACTTGTTAAAAGAGTTTTTTTGTCTTTATGGAACCACCTTGGGTTTATTTGCATCGAGCACTCATTATTGCCTCCTAACATTTTCATGATTTGGAAATTAATCAAATCCAAAATAATAAGTATGATCTAAGGATTGATAATATTGTGTCTTGTTCTACTCAATCTTGAACAACTTGTGTGGAAAGTGATTCAACACATGAACCAATAAGAATGTTTCAATACTCTTTGAATGAGAATGCAAAAAATGAATATTTTAAAGAAAAATATGTTTGTTGATCCAAGTGTTCTAAACATAAAAGAAAATGGCCAAAATGTTTCGAGGGTCATTTGAAAGAAAAAGGCCAATAAAGTTTGATTAGATCTTTCCAATCCTACACTTGCATATTTTGTCACAAAAAGGGTTATTGGAGAAAGTTTTTCTACAAGTTGCTTATAACAATCAACAAAAGTCAAGAATTATTTCTAAAAGTGGTTCACCAAGAATCTTATATGTGCACTTATTATCATAGAAACAATCGCCTTATAGATTTTTACCTCGTTCTTAGGAATTTTAATGTGGATTCGCATTCGCAAGACCATGATTTGCTTGATGACATAAAAATTGAATGTGCTTGTGAAAAAATTCAATGATTTGAAAATTGAGTGTGGTTGAGATTGAAAAGAAAAGCATTTTTTATTGAAATACTAATTTTAGAACATATGAAGATGGTTTTCGAAAATACTTCTCTTATGATCTTCCTCATAGGCATAGTAATGTAAATTTTGTGAGGATCTGAATTGTGTGAAAAAGAAAAGTTTTCAAAAAGGAGGTAAATCAATTTTGAACCTCATGATGTGACAAGGGTTCAATCGAAAATCAAGGATCACATTTCAAGGGATGTTTTAAAAAAGAAAGGTGATTTGGATGTTGGTATGTGTGTTTCCACTTTAAAGGGTGAATTGTCTTCAAGTGATCCCCCACCTATCATTGATACCAAAGAGGTTTCTCCTTACACTTGAATTTCTTGGTTCCTAGGATACTCTTGTTTTGTAGTCCATATATTGTCTTAGGTTATGTTCTATGAAGAGTGAGTTTGATGTGATGATGTGATTTTTGTGGTTTATGTTTGTATTCATTTTAAAATATCTTTGTTCCTGATTTGTATGAGTATGTTGTGTCGTTTTGATTTAAGTTGTTTGTGTTTATGTTCTTTCGTTTAGGAATGTCCTTATTCCTAGATTAGTTCAATATTGTTAGTTAAATGTTTGCGATTTCTTGTGAGAGATTGCATTCTCTTTGTATATACATGCTTTAAAATATTTTGATATGTTGTTGTTTTTTATTTTAAGAAAAATCGAAAGAGATTTTGAGTTTGTTTGTTTTGTGTGAGAGTGTCTTGTGATCCATGTGTGATTTACTTATCTCATGATTTTGCATTTATATACTTTGATATATTTATGAAAAATCTAAAAACATTTTTATTGGTTTGATAGTTTGATTTGTGCTTATCCATGATATCTTGGATGTTTTTTGAGCTTGTGTGTATTTGAATAAATCTTGTTTCTTTGAGAGTGTGAGTTGCATATTGTAAGGACATGATTTTATAAATGTTTGAGTTAGAATCTAGGAAATTTTCTGTATGTCCTAGATAGCAGTTACTATGTTTGATACCGCTACATTTGACACGTCAACACGATCATTCATGACGGCCTTGATCCGAATCCTCACATCCATCATCTTCATACGTGGATCATGTAACATGTAACATGCTCTTCAATCGTTCCCACTATTCCACTATCGATTATGGTAAAATAATTTATTTGGAGTGTACATTATTTACAAAAATATTTGGGAAACTTTTATAAAATATTTTTAAGTGCCTGGAACATTTTACATCAGAAGAAGAATTTTTTTCTAAGTGTAGAGGCGAAGGAAAAAAGTCGTTGACGTCGTTCGAGCGAGACCCTCCTGTCGTTCGAGCGACATTGGCATCCTGCGCGAAGTCATTCGAGTGATATGGCATTATGTTCGAGCGAAAACTCTCTTTCATTCGAGAGACACGTCGCCTCGATTTCTCTATTTATAGCAGTGTCCATTCTACACGATTTTCAACTCTTTGGAACTCACGTTTCTGCAGATCAAGTGCTTTATTCCAGACTTCATTTTTCATGGTCTTTCAACCTTTTTGATTCACATATCATTCCCAAATAAATATGTGAGTCTTATAAATCCTGGATATAATTGTTCTACTCATCTGGAGTAATCTTGTGGAGAATAAAGTTGTTCTCCATTGCTGAATTGGAGCTCTTGCAAGACCTCTTGTTGACAACACCGGCGACAATGAACCGACGCCTGCGGCTATTTTTGTCTCACTGCATTTCTCTGTAATTATAAGCTGTTATGAATTATAGTGAAATAAAAATGGTTTTTCCCCTTTGGGGGATTTTTCCTCATATTGTGATTGACTGTGCATGCTTGGTTTGATTTAATTAGTATGTCACAATTTGTTTGCAAGAGTTAGGATTTTTGGGATTAAAAATTGGAATTTAAATAAATAAGTTAATCATTGATTGCTGACGCACTCTCAAATTGGTATGAGAACCTATTACACAATTATACGTGTAACATTTTTTGCAAAAAATTTAGGGATATCAATTTTGGTCTAAAAAATGATTTTTGAAAAAGCGCAATTTAAATGGAAAACTTGTATAATCGAGTGCCAATTTTTGACGGGTCAAATTACGCATATTGGAAAGCCCATATGAAATCTCACTTAAAGGCCATTGACGAACGTGTTTGGGTTATGTGTGAAAGAGAGTGGACGGCTCCTACTGTCACTATAGATAATGTAACTACTTTAAAATCTGTGACTACATGGACTGAGGATGAATTTAAATGGATCACATATAACTCACGTGGGCTTAGTGCACTTTTCAGAAACGTCATCCCCGACGAGTTTCGATGCATCATGACGTGTACCACGTCTAAATAAGCATGGTATATTCTTCAACTTACCCATAAAGGCACTAATGTTGTTAAAGAATCAAAATTGAAAAATTCAACTCAATCTGAGATAATCACCTTGCTTGAATCTGAGTGTTTTTATGAATTCTATGCACGCTTATCTGATATTGTTAACATTAGTTTCAATTTTGGTGAACACGTTCCTGATGCAAGAGTAGTTAAAAAGATTTTGAGATCACTGCTTAAGCATTTTATCCCTAAAGTCACTGTGCTAAATTCATTAGGAAAATTGAGTAGTCTGAAATTAGAAGAATTAGTAGGAGACCTCCAAACTTTTGAAATTGACATGTTTCCTAATACAATAGAATCAAAAGATAAAGCGGTACCACCTAAAGCCCAGACTAGAAAGAGTAAGGGTCAGCAAAAAAGAGAGGTGAGTCATCTAGGAAAAGAGAGGAAGAGTTTTCTGATTTTGAGTTTGATTTTGACTTAGACGATTTGTCCTTGTTTGCAAAAAATTTCAAGAAATTTCTCAAATTAAAGAAAAATGGCAATTTCAAAGATAAAAAGAATTTTGAGAAAAATAAGTTTGAAAAGAAAAATGAAAAGGATAAAAAAGGACGCGCCTAAGAAAAACGAGGAGAAATGTTATGAGTGTGACGGAAGAGGTCATAAGGCATTTGAGTGTTCTACTAGGTTGCGACGTTAAGACAAAGACAAAGATGCTCTTAATGCCTCCCTTAGTGACGACGGTGAGGTCGAGTCGGTGGATTCTGGAGACGAGTCACCGCATGAATGTAACTTCACCGCATTCATGGATAGTCATTTGAGTACTGATAGTGAGACTCATGATGATGAGGATTCTACTTCACAAGGATACCTCGACAGTGGAAGTGATGTGAGTGAGGGGGAGGATTCTGCAAGCGAGAGCGAGAGTGATTTATGACGTGCCTGCGCTGATTTATATGCTTATTATTTTAAAACTAAAAAATGTAACAAAGCGTTAGCACTTAGGATATTTTCCTTAGAGAAAGATTTGGGGGAGACGAGAGAGAGAGAGTCTTACATTAGCATTGCCTTGAGATAAAGAGAGAGAGATTATTTGTGTTGAGAGAGAGGGAGTTTGCATAGAGAGAGATAGAGTCAGTTTGGTGGGAGAGAGATGTTTATTGAAAGAGAAAGGGGACTTGACCAAGCAAGTGGCTAGTCTTATAAGTGAGCTATAGACCTCTATGGACACTCGAAAGAAACTTGAAGCCCTTGTATCCCATCTTACTCATGACCTTGAGATAGCTAGGGAGGTCAAGGTAAAGATAGAGGACAGATCTGGAAAGATGGGAAAGATGCTCCTCACCCCTGCTTTAGATTTTGGTGAAAGGCAGGGAATTTCTTTTAATGGTGCCTCCATGTCCCATGTGACACCGAAACCAATTCTTGAGTTTACTAGAATCCATATGGCCCTCACCAAAATCCCCGAAGAAGAGTTCAGCCAAGAAAAGCAAACCAAGGCTGGCCAAAGACTATGTACTTCTGTACCTACTGTAAAAGGAAGGGCCACCTTAGGGAGTTTTGCTATAGTTTGGGTGGTACAAAATGCACATTTGCTCCCCCACGTGAAACTAGATATTTTTTTTAGTCTTAGATAGTAGGTTGAGTTTTTAGTCGCCACTTCTTAGAGTTTAATGAAAGAGTTCCAATGGATTTCTATGCCGTCGGTGGACACTACTAATATCCTGACTAGATCCAACAATGACAAGGGAAAATAGAAGATTACCTCATCTTGGGTACCTAAACTCGACGCAAAATCCCTTGTTGTTCGTGTTGCTCTCAAAGCACATAACACTTCTCAGTGGTATTTTGATAGTGGGTGCTCCAGGCACATGATAGGTGATGTCTCATTTTTTACCTACCTAGAGGATCACAAGGAAGGTAAATTCACCTTTGGAGATGGGAGCAAATCTAGCATAGTAGGATGAAGTACAGTAGAGATACCAGTATTTCCTAAGCTAGAGGATGTTTTGTACATCAAAGGTTTGAAAAAAAAACTTCTCATCATTAGTCAGTTATGCGACGCTGACTTTACAGTAAAGTTTGACCAGAATGAGTATAATGTTTATGATGAAGTTGGTAAACTTCTATTGCAAGGGGTGAGGGCTGAAGATAATTGTTATGGGATTGTGCCCAAATCCTCATTTGTTTGTAACAGCGCCACGATCACCCCTATGGATCTGTGGCATCAATGTCTAGGTCATGTGAATTTTATAGATTTGGAGAAATTAGCTCAAAAGACCTAGTGTGTGGCTTGCCATCACTTGGAAATTAGACTTTCGCGATATGTGGACCCTGTCAGTCGGAAAGTAAGTCCGTAGCTCTCACAGGAAGTTGAATTCAATTACCACTTCACGAGTGCTTGAGTTGATACACATGGATCTTATAGGTCCTAATCGTACTGGGAGTTTGGGTGGTAAGAGGTATATCCTCGTGATGGTAGATGATTTCTCTCATTACTCGATTGTAGGTTTTCTGAGAGAGAAATTCGATGCTGTGGAATTTCTCATCGCCAAGTTTCGTGTCCTGTAAAATCAACACGGAGTCACTATCAATAGGATACGTAGTGACAATGGCACTGAGTTTAAGGAAGCCAGCGTAGATCTTTACTGTGATAGCCTCAGGATCAAACATGATTTTTTGACCGTGAATACTCCTCAGCAAAATGGATGTGTTGAGAGGAAGAATTGTACGGTTCAGGAGATGGCTAGATCTATGCTTATAGGTCGTAGAGTTGCTAGGAGATTTTAGGCAGAGGTGGTGTCTACCACATGCCATACGGTGAATAGGCTTTACCTTCGTCCACATACACTTAAGAGGCCCTACGAATTTTGGACTGGAAATAAGCCCAACCTTTCATATTTTTGTGTTTTTGGAAGTAAATGCTACATCCTACGGGATAAAGAGGATTTAGAAAAGTTTGACTCTCGGAGCGACGAGGGAATATTGTTAGGATATTCATCGACTAGTAGAGCATATCCAGTTTTTAACCTGAGTAGCTCTAAGGTTATGAATTAATAAACGTCACCGTGCAAGATGACAAACCATCGGCGTTTGTCGATTCTAACCTTTTGGGTGAGGATGTCGCACTTCCTACTAATGATCCCTTTGTGCCTCCCACGCCCAAAGTGGATCCTATTCCTGATTTAGGGGACACTCCTGCTTAGGTTCACAAGAGTCATGATCCTACTGCTATTCAAAAAGATCCCACCCTAGGGGTCAAGACTCGTGCTCAGCTAGAGAACATTGTTAGCCATGTTTACTACATGTCCAAAGTCAAGCCCAAGAATTATAAGAACGCACTTAAAGATGAACACTGGATATGCACTATGCAGGATGAGTTGCTTCAGTTTAGAAAGAATGATGTCTGGGAACTGGTCATCCTAGATAGTGAGACAAATGTGATAGGTACCAAGTGAATATTCAAGAATTAGGTGGATGAGACTGGTACTATTATTCGAAATAAGGCAAGGTTGGTCGCTCAAGGCTACACATAGATAGAGGGTGTAGAGTTTGATGAGATATAAGGTGTCCCCGAAAGAGTCACACTTACTCGCTCTTAAACGTATTATCAAATATGTGAGTGGGACTCTATCACTTGGCATTTGGTATTTCTTTGATACCAATGACCGTTTGTCAGCCTATTTGGATGTCGATTGGACTGGGGATGCAGATAGATGTAGGAGCACTTTTGGTGGGTGTTTCTTCTTTGGTTCTGCTCTTGTCTCTTAGTTGAGCAAGAAGTAAAACTCCATCTCTTTTTCCACTATGAAGGTTGAGTACATAGTCACCGGGAGTTGTTGCACGCAACTTCTGTGGATGAAGCAGATGTTGGAGGATTATGGGATATCACAGGACACCATGCTATTTCCTATGATAAAACGAGCGTGATACACATATCCCGTAATTCGGTCCAGCATTCACGCACAAAGCATATTAGGATACGCGAGCACTTTATATGTGAGCTTGTATAAGAAAAGGTCGTATCCCTGAGTTTTGTACCTAACGACCACCAGTTAGTCGATATTTTTACGAAGCCTTTAGATGCCCTTAGATTCGAGAGTCTTAGGAAGTCTTTAGGAATTTACACAGTTGACTGAGGGGTGGTCACTGTGTCTAGACTATGACGCATTTTTTATGTCATATCATTTTATTCCTATCTCTAGATTGTATCATTTATATCATTATTTGTCTTTTGGTTTTTATTATTTTTTTGAAAAATTGAAAAATCCAAATAGATTTTATTTTTGAAATTTTTTATAAAAAGTCAAAAAGATTTTCTTTTTATAAAAAAATGAAAAACACAAAAAGAGTTTTGTATTTTGTTTACACTGTTTATGGATGAACATTTAAGATAGCCATAGTCATAACTTCATTCCATATTCCACGTGACTGTTTGATAGTGATTTGAGATGCTACATCATTTCATCCATGTGTTTTACATTGTTTGGAGCCTTTGAGATGTGATTAGTGATATCTTCTACATGTTAGGATCCTTATCTCCTTTATTGTTCACATGCACGGTATTATTTGAGTATTTTACCAGTCTATCACATATTAGCTTGAGTGTTTCCATCTCAGTTCTGTCTATACAACGACCAAAATGCGATAAATCTTGACAAAAAGATAGTGCATGTAAAAACCGTTTACCGTGAGGACTTAATTGTAATAAAAAAATGATGAGTGAAATGCGGAAAAGGGCTGCGTGAGTACAAAATTAATTCGTCGTGAAAGCCACCATTTAAAAAGAGCCCCAACAAAAATTCAAAGGCAATAAAAAAAAATCTGGCAAAAAGTGGGCCAATAGGTTTTAGTTTCATCACCTCAAAAGAAAAATATAATGAATAATTATTTATGAGGGAGTTTTAGATGGAAAGAAGTGAAAAACGAGTTTACACGTCCTTGAAAGTCATGAAAAAATGTTACAACATTTTGGACGTTATTGGTGTGGAAATCACTTTGAGCTTTGATTTGTTGATTTGATTGAGTCAATTTCTTATATTTTCACCATTTTTTTACACCTAAGGAACATGTTGAGTTCATTCGTTAGGAATATCCAAAATTCATCGTGCACATATGTTATGGTTGTATGTATTGATTTTTCAGTCGAATTTGTTCACATCCCTACATTTTCGTTATCACTGACGTGGTTGTTTTTGTGTTCTTCCATGGTGTGATTCTTTGTTGTATATTTTGTGAGAAATATTTTGAAAATTTCAAAAAGAGAAAGTTTGATTACCTTGTGACATTCTCCATTTACATTTGCTTTAAGTTTTTCATATTTGTCTATTTAGGGACATCATAAAAAGGGGGGAGAACGAATTATGGGGGAGAATTGTTTGATATTTGATTTGATAGTGATTAGCTTCAGCTTAATTTATATTATTTTTGGTCATCATTATATTTTAAACTTTGCGTGTCATGGGTATTGTTTCTTGTCTCATGTGTGTAGGTACAAAATTGAGGATTATTTTTGCACACCCTGATGATGATAAAGAAAGATTGAAGAGTTGGAGATTTGAGATGTTGAAGTTTGTTTGAAGACATGTCATTTAGTATTTTCAGTTTTGGAGTTTAATGGGGATATTAAATTGTATGTCATTTGGTTTTTATTTGGGAAGCATAATTCGGATTTTTTATGAATATACTGGCATAGACATAGGGGGAGATTTGTAAGGACATGATTTTATAAATGTCCGAGTAAGAATCTAGGAAATTTTCTGTATGTTCTAGATCACAATTAGTATGTCTGATACCGCTATATTCGGCACATCAACACGATAATCCATGGCAGCCTTGATCTGATTCCTCGCATCCATCATCTTCATACGTGCATCATTCAACATGCAACATCCTCTTCAATAGTTCTCACTACTCCATTATCGATTATGGTAAGATAATTTATTTTGAGTGTATATTATTTACATAAATATTTGGAAAACTTTTATAAAACATTTTTAAGGGTCTGGAACATTTTTACTTCGGAAGAAGAATTTTTTCTAAGTGTAGAGGCGAATGAAAAAGGTCGCAACATCGTTCGAGCGAGACCCGCCATTCGTTCGAGTGACATTGGCATCTCGCACGAAGTCATTCGAGCGACAACTCTATTTCGTTCGAGCAATGCGCCGCCTCGATTTATGTATTTATAGTAGTGCCCATTCTACATGATGTGACACCCCGTAATTTTAATTCGATATAATTTAAATTATTTTCAAAATTTTGGAAAAATAAAATTTTTGGAATCTATTTAATTTTGGTATGTAAAAATACTGATTTTTATGTATAAAAATAAGGTTTTAAGTGGAATTTAAATCGGGATTAAAATTTGAAAATTATAACTTTTTGTATAAAAATCGTGGGAGGATCCGACCTAAGGATGATAAAAAAATAATAAATTAAAAATACAACCGTCCGATCGAGCTGAATTTTTTACCGCATCTCCCCTCTCCGTTCGCTAAAACTAACTGAAATTTCAGCCAATTCCAACGGTTTGATCATCCGGAATTAATTTTCGAGTGTTTGTGTTTGATTAGGACTCAAACTCTTTTTGATATATAAACCTAAAGTGACGGGTTTAGCACTTTTAAAACACATTTAGCCTTCTCAAAAATCAGTAGCCTCCTCTATTTTTATCTTCTTCTATCTACAAAACCCTAGCCCCATTTTAAATAACCCTCAACTCAAGATTTGTCAAGATAAATCTGGTTTTCTCAAACGAATCTTTGTCATCCTGTCGCAAGGAACACATCTTCATGATCATATTTTCTTCAAGTAATCTCAGGCATGGATACTTTATTCTCTTCCTTTAGTATTATGCGTTTTAAGTATCGCCAAAACCCTTAATGACATGTGTTTTTTAAAATAAATTTGCAACTTAATTAGAAAAAGTGTAAACTAAATTGGGTACGGTTTGATGAAAAAATTTAATATGGAATAAGATTTGAAATCCTTGGGTGCGTAGGAGAGAGTAGTGGGTTTTGGTTATTATGGGTGTATGATCATACGTAAAATTTATTGGGGGTTATTTTAATTGAAATTGGGGCGTGTACACACGCATAAAAATTATGTAGTTGATAAAAGTGGACAATTTTGGTGTATTTCATAACTTTGCATGTTGATTAATCTATAACGATTTAATGGAAATAATTGTGTTAAGAACGATGACGGTTTTATTAATTAAATTAAATTAAATGGTGCCATCACGAATAAATTTGTGATATTGTTTAAATGTGTTGTTGGGTTATGTGATTATTTGATATTGATATTTACCATCGCGGGCACGATGGGATTTTGGTAGTATGCTCTAACCTATTTTTAGGATACTTGTAAGGTATGGGACTAGTGGGTAGGCCTTAGTTGCGATTACTACTTTCTAGGTATGGGGCTAATGAGTGTAGATTTTGACGGATGGGTGATTCCAGGGTGGGACTGATTTTATGGTGTGTCGTTGTTTCGCTAATCTAGGTATAAGACTTGGTAGAGTTATTAATAAAAATTCATCCTATAATTAAGGTAAGATATACTTATGTGTTGGGGACCCTTAGGTATGGGACTAAGGGTGTTTTTGAGGATCTCACATTGCTAATAAGGGTGGGATAAATAAATATAAAATAAGGAGAAACATGAGAAATTGAGAATTATACCTAAGATAATAAAACGGGTATTAAAATATATTGGCGTCGTTAATAACATGCAGGACCGATAGTTAGAAATGGGTTGGCTGACTATTGCGACGTGTGGGTGTGTGGCGTCAGAATAATGTTCAGGGCTGACAGTTTAAACGGGCTGGTTGGCTATGGCGAGGGGAATGTGTGTGATGTAGAACAAGGGGAGTACCGCAACCAAATAAATAAAATGAGATAAAGATGAAAGTGGGAGTGGGAGTGGGAGTGGGAGTGGGAGTCCCACATGAGATATTAATGATGATGAAAAATTATTAATTGGATTAATTTAAATTAAGTTAGATGAGTGGATAATTAGACTTAGACGTTGAGATGGCATAGATGAGTATTCTAGCATATGTTGTTTAATTACTCGCATCGTTATTAATAATCTCGTTTAATTTAAAATATTTTATTGTGATATTTATCAAGTATAATGCTATTGTCTGGATTCATGGATCCTATTTGAGGGGAGTAATGTGTATTCATGCTCGGGTCTCTGACCATGTGCGTTGACTAATATTTTTCAGGAATTTAGTATTTGAGTAGTTGCATAGGAGCTTGGAGTTAGATCTTGGAGGTGAAACTCAAGTTTATTTATTTTATGCTTAGTAGTTTAGTTTAGTTTCCATTCCTTTGCATTTATATAGAGACTCAATTTATGGATTTGGTGGACCATTAGGTTCCCCGGTTGTACAATTTTTATTCAGATATTCTTAGTTGGATTTTATTCAATTTTATATTATTGGAGATTGGATTATTTGGACTTTATCATGGTGATGGATTTTTATATCGCGTGAGTGGTTATTATTTTTGGGATCAATTTAATTATTATATTGTGGAATGAATTTTATATATCTCATATCTATCACATGTTAGGAATGATATTTTATTTAGTTCGCGCCCGGCATAGTTTTGGTGGCGGTCGACGCCAGAATTACGCGGGGTGTGACACATGATTTCAAGTCTTTGGCACTCACGTTTCTGTAGATCTACTGCTTTATTCCAGACTTTGTTTTTCATGGTTTTTCAACCTTTTTTATTCATAAATCATTCCCAAACATATATGTGAGTCATATAAACCCTAGATATAATTGTTCTACTCATCTAGAGTAATCTTGTGGAGAAGCAGGTTGTTCTTCATTTCTAAATTGGAGCTCCTTCGAGATCTCTTGCTGACAACACCGATGACAACGAACTGATGCCTGCGGGTATTCGTATGTCACTGTATTTCTCTGTAATTGTAAGTTGTTACGAATTATAGTGGAATAAAAATGGTTTTTCCCTTTGGAGATTTTTCCTCATATTGTGATTGACTGTGCATGCTTGGTTGAATTTAATTAGTCGGTCACAATTTGTTTGCAAGAGTTAAGATTTTTGGGATTAAAAATTGGACTTTTATTAAACAAGTTAATCATTAATTGTTGGCGCACTCTCACATATTGATTTACATATTTGAACATTTGAGTTTGTTTTGTATTTATACATATTTCTTTTATGTTTTTCTCATAAAAATATAAAAAGATTTTTCATTTATTTTGTGTATTTTTTGTTAAATCCCATGCTTAAAAGGTTCATTAATTATATGATTGGTTGTTGATGAAATTGTGAACTGTGTTTTTTCTAAGTAAAATTTTCAAAAATATCATGACAAACATTGACTGTAGTTTGACTTTGATGAATTGATACCTTGTATTCACATTACACACTGCATGAATTCATGAAAAGTGTTAATAATTACCACTTTTATAAGAATTTGCAGATTTAAAGTTGAAAATAATCTTGCATGAGTTTCATAAACACTCCATGGTCTACTTCTGAGAATATAATACTTTCAAATGAATGAGTTAAATATGGATCGTTTTATATGCGTTGATAAAGGCTACCATTAGAGTGATAATGCCCCATTTGAATTTGAGTATCATTGGGTATGTGTCATCTACGTGTGTGAAACTCCGATCAACGATAAAATCTAATGTATTGGAAAGAGCCACAAGTCAAGTGCTTAACTGGTAATAAAAATAAGATAGGGCTTTATCACATTTCAAAAGAAATTTCTATTTTGGTTTAACATTCAAAATATTTAATCAAATCTTATGCTGAGGGAGTTTGCAGATGGAGTAGATCTTAAAGAAAAACTCATGATCATATGTATTTTCTCTATAAAAGTTTGTTAAATGTGTCAAGAAATTCAATATGTTAATGATTTTATGATTTTTCTTCTCTATGCACATGCAAGGCAATATGATTCTTATCTTACTTTTGTTTTGTTTAAATTTGACTTGAAAATGTTTAATTTTCATAACAATTATGGACAAATTTGATTTGAAAAATCTCTAGCGGTTCTACATTCTAGTTGATGTGATCTCCCATGATTTTCATGATTGTTTGGTATTTGTGATTTGATCTCGTGTTTTCTAGTTTATGTTAAATTTTTGTTTTGTACTAGTGATATTTCTTTGATCGTTGGTATTTTAGCATACTGTTGGATGCATAACCTTATTTTTGGTTGAGTAGAGCTTGGTTTACTCAAGGAAATGTTCTTAGATGAAGTTGAGCTTAAGGATGATAATATTTTTTCAAAGGATTGATAAGGTTGTGTTTTCATAGCTTTTCATGTGGAAATGTTGAGTTTGAGTGTGAAATTTTGAGTTTGAGCATTTATTTCTAGGTTATCCATTCGTATGTCTCGTAAAAGTTTCATCCAAACATATGTATGTTTGTTATTGGGGTGCATTGCCTCATTTCGTGTGCACTTTCAAATAGCCCCATTCCCACAGGGTACGTTGTGGTTCGCACGATTGAAAATTGTCGCGTGCGCATGGTTTCCCTATTTTGAGATTCAATCTTCTATTCTCAAGTGCTTATAGCATGATACATCATTGTTTATTGTTCATAAATATCATGTTTTCACATCATTATCCTATGTTTATATATCTCTTGTCCTTATATGATTCATGTTTACTTTATCCTATTTCGTGACAAAAAGGGGCATATAAGCTTGATCTTTTGGAGATATCATTCTCGTTTAGGGATTTTTTTGATTGCTTGTGTATCATGTTGTGGTTGTTGTAAGAGGTAGAGCACTTTGATCATTGATTGTCCTCATGTTGATATTCTTGTACTAAGGGGGAGTTTGATAAGTTTGTTTGGACTGTTTGCTTGTGATTTGTTGGGAGAGTTAATTGTATATTTGTTGTTTGAATATATGTTTGATTGAGGGGGAGATTTATTATTTTATGACTCCTTTATCATATATTTTTATCTCATTATTCATATTTGTTGATATTATTACATTTGGAAGGATTACCGAGTAGGGGGAGTTTCTTCATTTGCATGTCTTGCGTAATTGTTTCTTGTTGTTGAGATTTTTTGCAGGAATCCTATCATTATTTGTAATACCAAGAGCTTACATTAGAATATCGAGTTGGACTTATGGATTTGTGTATTGCGACAACTCTCTCTCATTATATGGCTAATGTGGAGTGAGTTTTTCTTGTCGTAATCAGGGCATTTTTGGGGACTTTCTCTATGATATAGTCAAAGGTGAGATTGAAAATGTAACCTTTTGTATCATATATTAGTTGACTACCCCTCATAAAAAAATATTTGAGTCTTGCACAATGTCGAGGCCAAAAACTTGATATACTCATTATAGAGGGAGTTTCTTTGTTCATTACCTATGACGATTGTGATTTGAAGACATAAAGACATCTCAAAGTTTGAAGCCATCCGTTGTTGAATTTGAATAATATCCTTTTACGAAATCGATTAAAAATTTGGCAATTACACACACTCACAATTTTTAAAGTAGAGATTTGATTTCATAAAAAAATATTTTTGAAAGATTTATTTTAAGTGATGTATTTGTTTGAGGAAAGGGATCACGTCTATTTTTTTTCTAAAAGGCTCATTAAATTTTTTTTGAGATATTTTGGTTGTAAGACGTTCGAACGATAAGAATTCAAGTCATCCGCACGGTAAGTACAGCTTTAGGACAAACCGTGCTTACAACTAAGATTTGCCCCATGCGCTTGGCCCTTGGTTTTTTATTGGGGGTCATTATGTCCAAAATCTTGCACATGAGAAAACTCAACCGTGCACACAATGGAGCTGAAATTTAACTTTTTTTTGGGGGGGGGGGGGGGGTATAAATAGCCTCCTTTCCCTTCATTTCTGAAGAATACTTTTCCCTTATTTCAAAGTACATATTCTAAGGAGTTTTTCATTTTATAGAGCATTTATTTCTCTCTTTAATTCATATTTGAGTGTTGTAATTGAGAGTTTGGGTGATTTTTAGATCTATATTAAGATGACCATGCCAAATGGCTTTAATGTGAACATTTTCCTTTGAGAATCAATCAGTATTCAAGAATATACACTGGCAAGCATTATAATATGAACATTTTTCATTATTTTAATAAGTTTTCATAATATTTTTCAATAAATCAATTTTATATCATTATATTTATGCTTTGTAATTTTTATAATTTAATAAAGAAGTTATGAATGATGAT
The DNA here is from genome assembly GCA_949130495.1 of Sambucus nigra. Classification (NCBI taxonomy): domain Eukaryota; kingdom Viridiplantae; phylum Streptophyta; class Magnoliopsida; order Dipsacales; family Adoxaceae; genus Sambucus; species Sambucus nigra. The sequence continues at coordinate 92,782,120 of OX422216.1, read as the reverse complement.
ATTAATAAATTCGGAATATGTATAAATTCTAACATATGTTTAGTGTTAAAATGGTATAATTAAAAGATCCAAACGTTAATAAGCAAGTAGCTTTCTATTAGTATAAATGAAAGACCTCGGGGTGTAGAGTGTCATCTTCTATCTTTTTTCATTTAGGCATAATTATTTTTCCATCAAAATTATTTCATTTCTAATGATCAATAGGATCATGCAAACACATATCCTAAAACTCATTTTTTCTATAAAAAAATTGAATTCATAATGCAAGTATTTTTTCTTTCGAAACAATTACATATCATAGCGAAGGTGGTTTCGTTCAAACATGTAGCAAGAGAAAACTAGAGATCGGCAGTTGATCCTGTTCGTGTAGATTTTTTCGTGCTCGAGTCTTGTCAGGATCATGTTTAAAACGGATGACTTTTTATCCCGTGAAAACCCCATATTCGAACCGGGCCCTTAACGTGTCATGTTCACTTATTGTTACCCATTAAGACTATTAATAATTTTGAATCGTATACGGATTGATACATTAACCCAATATTAAACATGATTGGACCCATTAATTCATTAATGTTATTAAATCTCTCATTAGTAAAATTCATTTTGAATAAATAAACATTAAGCTACATAAACTATTGGAAAGACACAACAATATTTCTCAATTGCCTAAAATAATAAATCTTAACGGGTGAAAGGGTCAACACTAACCTGACCTGTTGGGGTGATGGTTCTCGAAATATCCCTAAATTTTAATTTCTACACAAATTTTATTTTCCTTCAAAATTAAAGTGAAATTAAACTAAACAAATATATAAATTTCCACTTAAACAATATTAATTCAATTCAAGTTCTAAATTTGCCAAACAAACATAGCATTAATATTTCCAAATTAAATTAGTTGACTTGAATTAAACTAAAATTACCGAAATTCAAACTTGCACCTATTTACACAAAAGTTGTGATTTAAACCACCTTTTATCTTGTTAACCTAAGCAAGCATCTAGGTGAAGTTTGCAAGATAAAAAGTAAACACACAACAACAAGATCGCGATGTACAAGAAAAACCCACAACGAAAAAAACCTCTGACAGTCCAGCCATAAATCCACTAGGTATGATTTTATAAAAGACAAAACAAAAGACTTACTTCCTAGACTCGACTCCCTCTCAAGTCTTGACGCTTCTTATTGTTTCCACCTCCACCTAGTTGATAACTCTGGAATTCACCATAGTCTAGGAATCCACCGATGGGGCAAATCAACCGCCAACAACACACAAAGCCTTTCTCCGTATGCACACTAAAAAATAACAAACATGGACTCCTCCGTAGGAAATTTTCTCCTTTGGCATAGAGATGATACCCGGTGCCAAATGATGATATCAAACAAATATATATATTGGAACTTGGATCAAAGTAAACTTTTGGGTGTAAACACTTGTGTTTTGCTTGAATGATTTAGCATTAAAGATTAGAAAAACACAAAGGACATTTGGATAAAGATTTATGCTCTCAAGTGTATGAAAATTTTTCTCCAACGTCTATAAAAAACAATCCATTCATGCACTATTAAAACAGGTAAAAATAAAGTGGGTGTTGATACCAAAATTAGTATGCTGATATGGACGAATAATAAGAAGACACATGTCAATCTACGTGGCACAATGGCAACGAGGAAGTTTATTCCCCCGACCTAGTCGTACTCACTCCGAGCAACAGGTATACTCCGAGGAACTCCAGCTCTCCGAGGAACTCCAGCTCTCCGAGGAACTCCAGCGCTCCGAGGAACTCTTGAACGACGAGCAACTAAGGCGGTTCGAGCTGCATAATCAACAATTCCACTATTTATTGAATGCTTATCATCTTGACGCACACGCTTGAAGAGCATTAAATGAATTACCCTTTTATATGTATATCATTTAATGTATCACCCTTTTAGATTATAGCCTCAAGGCTATAAATACATTGTATTACCCTCATTCAAAGGGACCGGAATTTCTTGATAGTACTTGTAATCGAGAATTCCCAAACACTCAGCAATAACATAACAGTGGACGTAGGCCATTCATATAAGGCTGAACCACTTTAAAATATTTTGTCTCATTTATTTATCTGTGATTGAATAATTAGAGTAATCTAATTTTTTACATCAACAGATTGGCGCCGTTTGTGGGAAACGACTTTTGTTATCGTTTTTTACCAAAAATCATTCATCATCAATGGCAGATAATCCAGAATCTAGCAATCAAAATGCTGGAAATGCTGGAAATCTTCCAAATCCCTCTGCACCTCCAGATCTGGACGGAATTATGACGAATCTGGCTCAAGGACAAACCGCCGTGCAAGAAACAATGCGGCAACTCATACAAACCCTTCATGGCGGTGCACCTACACATTCGGGACAGCGAAGTGGTCAGAGGCAAACTTATTTACTTTCTTCACGATCCAGGCGTACTGAATCATATCGTAATGAGGAATCTAATGATTTCCCTTATCAACCTGGGCGAACTTCGTCAATACGGGCTACAGATACTGAGCAACGTATCACTCTCTCTCCAGAAAGACCCAGTGCTTTAGAAAGATTGAGCAGGGCATCTCCTTTCAGCCGATTAGGCCCTAGGAGAAATAGGAGTCCACCTAAGACCATGTCGAGGAGTTTTCGACAACCATCAGATCTAAGAGAAGGATCAGCACAATCACGACCAGTTGCTCGTCAAGATATATCTCAGGAGGCCACGTCAGAGAAATCAATTGCTCGAACTAATAAGCCCGAGGAAGGAAATGATGCGTGGAAGGGTTCCATTCAGTGGTTGGAGGATAGATTGGGAGAAATGGCTAAGGCAAAGAATCCCCTACAACGAACTTTTGTTCAAGGGACTCCTTTTGTCCAGGCCATTGTGGATTTCGCTACCCCGTCAAAATTTAAAGCACCTGTGGTGACCCCCAAGTATGATGGAAAGACAGATCCTGTTCTTCACATAGAGCAATATCAAGCTGCTGCCGACATCTATGCTGTCCCCGACGAGATGAGATGCAGAGCATTCTCAGGAACTCTTACTGGATCTGCCCAGATATGGTACAACAATCTTCCTCGAGGTAAGATTTCAACTTTCTTTCAGTTAGCCGAGTTGTTCATTGGCAATTTCTGTTTTGGAGCGAAGCCAGTAAAATGAGTAGCACACTTGTTAAGAGTTAGACAAAAATCTGGTGAGAGTACTAGAGATTACATAACTCGTTTTAATAACGAGAAGCTGGAAGTCATAGATTATGAAGAAAATACAGCAATCACCGCCTTGATGAGTGGGTTGTTGCCTAACAAGTTATATTACACTTTGGCCAAAGATCCACCTACAACTATGTCAGAGTTTATGGCAAAAGCGGCCAAAATCATGAATGCCGAGGAGGCTATGGCTGCGAAGAAGAATATGGATAAAGAGACCAAGGTGGAAGTCGACAAATCTAAGAAGAAAGAGCATAAGGGCAATAGCGGGGACAAGCATTCCAAGAATAGTAGGTCGTCATGGGAAGTCCTGAAAAAATTTAATAATTATACTCCTTTGAAAATGGGTATTAATCATGTCTTGAAAGAAATCAAGAATAGCGAGGAGGTAAAGTGGCCGAAGAAACTGAGGTCAGACCCTGATACGAGGAATAGGGAGAAATATTGCGAGTTCCATAAAGATCATGGTCATATGACCAAAAATTGCATAGCTCTTCAGAACGAGATTGAGACACTCATCCGAAGAGGAAAGCTAGCAAAGTATGTTGATCGGGGAGGTGAAAGAAGAAATAATGACCGAACTAGAGAGAGGTCTAGATCTCCTCGTCGATCAGAGGAGAAAAAGAAGAGAAACCATGAAGATGATCCAGATGATGACCCCGATCTTCCCAAGAAACCAAGGCAGCCAGAACGAGAGTTATTTTCCATACGTTTTGGGTCATTTGATTGTAATGTCATTACAGGAGGAGATGCAGGAGGAGGAGACCTTACTGCAGAAAGAAAGGCTTACCTTGGAGAGGCTCAAGCTTGTTCATATATTCAGCGAATAAATTTGGCTGAGGAGGATCGCCCGAGGAAGATAAACAAAGAGAAGCTGGTCATTGGCTTTTCAAAAAACGACCTGGCAGGTGTTCTTTACCCTCACGACGACCCTTTGGTGATCAAAATGAGGATGAAAGAAGTAGTGATTTCAAAGGTTTTGGTAGATAATGGTAGTTCGGCGGACATCATGTACTACTCATGCTTTGACAGTTTAAATTTGAAATTATCTCAATTGGAACCTTATCATAGACCTCTCCTGGGTTTTGCTGGCGAGAAAGTTTTTACACTTGGGACGATCAAGTTGGATATATTCATTGGAACTTGGCCTGCTTATCGAACAGAGAGAATACGCTTCTTTGTGATGGATAAGAATGTGCAGTCAGCTTACAACATCATCATCGGAAGAGTTGGTTTGAAGAAGTTCGAAGCAGTCCCATCTACAGTACATCAGTGCTTAAAATTCCCAACAAATTTTGGAGTAGGAGTTGTGAAAGGTGATCAAAAAGTAGCTCGGGAATGCTATTATTCATCTGCCGAGAAAGAGGAGTTTGAAGAGTCAATAAAAAAGACTACTACCTACCAGGTGGAGGAAGGTACAGAAATTGAAACACTTGATCCCAGAGATGAATCCCAACTTGTAAAAGGACAGGTGGTGGAATCTACAGAAAACGTTATTCTGGACGACGAGCACCCTGAACGAGTAACCCAGATAGGTTCGTCGTTAGATGTTTCAATAAAACAGGAGTTGATAACTTTCTTGAGAAACAGGAAGAAAACTTTTGCATGGAGTCATGAGGACATGCCAGGAATAGATTCAAACTTCTTATGTCATGAGCTCAATGTAAATAAGGAGATCAAACCTGTAAAACAGAGAAGAAGGGTATTTAGTCCCGAGAAGAATCAAGCTATACAAGAGGAGGTCGACAAGCTCCAGAAAGCCCAATTCATTGAAGATGTGAAATATCCAGACTGGTTAGCAAACGTGGTGATGGTAAAGAAGAAAAACAATAAATGGAGAATGTGTGTTGATTTCACCGATCTCAACAAGGCATGCCCAAAGGATCAATTCCCATTGCCCAGAATTGATCAACTAGTGGATGCTACCTCGGGACATGAACTGCTTAGATTCATAGATGCTTACTCTGGCTACAACCAGATCAAAATGAAAACTGAAGACAGGGAAAGTACTTCTTTTATTACCCCTAGGGGAACTTATTGTTATAATGTTATGCCTTTTGGTCTGAAAAATGCAGGAGCGACATACCAGCGGCTGATAAACAAGGTTTTTGCCAAACAAATCAGTTGCAATATGGAAGTCTATGTCGACGATATGCTAACAAAGAGCAAGAAAGCTGCTGATCATCTAGTTGACTTAGGTCAGACCTTTGATCAACTGGATAAATACCAGATGAAGCTCAACCCGACGAAGTGCACATTTGGAGTACGAGAAGGAATGTTCCTCGAGTACATTGTCAACCAACGAGGTATTGAGGCGAATCCAGAAAAGATCAAAGCTCTTTTAGGGTTGCGATCTCCAACGACGAAGAAAGAAATGCAGAGTCTTACAGGACGAGTTGCAGCGCTCAACAGATTTGTATCCCGAGCAACTGATAGATGCCTCCCATTCTTCAAAACACTTCGAAAAACTTTCGAGTGGAATGATGAATGTGAGAAGGCCTTTCAAGACTTGAAGAAATATTTGGGAACACCTCCACTATTGTCCAGGCCAGTAATGGGAGAAAAGTTGTACTTATACCTGGCAGTATCAGAGAATGCAGTCAGCTCGGCATTGATTGGAGTGGAGAATGGAGTCCAGAAGCCAATTTATCACACAAGTAAAGCTTTCTGAGGTGCAGAGATCAGGTACCCAAAGCTGGAAAAATTGGCATTGGCATTAATTGAGGCAAGTAGAAGAATGAGGCCATATTTCCAGGCCCATACCATCATCGTGTATACCGACATGCCATTAAGACAAGCCCTTCATAAGCCAGAAAAATCAGGGAGACTGATGTACTGGGCAATAGAGCTCGGTGAATATGATATTGTGTATGAACCCAGATCATCATTAAAAGGGCAAGCTGTAGCAGATTTTATAGCAGAGTTTACATATCATGATACCCCCGAGGAACAAAAGTTGCTCGCTGACCAACCTGTGGATGTTACAGGATTAACAGACATAAGTCCAGACCAACTCCGGTTGGTAAAAGGGCTTGTGGATATAGAAAGATCATCAAATTAGAGCTCAGACCAGCTCCGGTTGGTAAAAGAGCGAGAAGAGATGATCGACGAGGAGCGAAAAATATCAGGGGAGGATGAAAGAAAACAGCAGATATTTCACCGAGGAACTCTGTCAGATAAGAAATTTGAAGACGAGTTACCTACATGGAGATTGTATGTAGATGGGTCATCTTGCACAACAGGTTGTGGAGCAGGGATTGTTTTGAACACCCCAGACGAGATTGACATGGAATACGCCCTGCGATTCCAATTCAAAGCTTCCAATAATGAGGCGGAGTATGAGGCCATGATAGCAGGTCTTAATTTAGCAAAGATTATGGAAGCGCAACAAGTGATGGTATTCAGTGATTCTCAATTAATTGTGAATCAGATGATGGGAACATATGTAGTTAAATGAGAATTAATGGTCAAGTATCATGCAAAGGCGATAGAGTTGTTGGCAGAATTTGATGCCATTCAGTTGATCAGAATACTAAGAATGGAGAATGCACGAGCAGACGCACTGGCCCGACTACCATCAGCTACTCGTACCGAGCTGCGAAGAACGATACCAATTGAAGTATTAGAAAGTCGAAGCATAGAGGAAGACTTGACGATGAATGTTATTACCCTTGATTCAGGACCATCTTGGATGGATCCCATCAGGGCATATATTGAGGAGGGAGAATTATAGGAGGATAAGCTCGCTGCCAAGAAATTGAAGTTTAAAGCTGCTCGGTATGTACTAACTAATGGTGTTTTGTATAGAAGAGGAATTATGGCAGGTTTGCAGAGATGTGTACATCCCTCCGAGGTGAAAGAATTGATTAAAGATATCCATGAAGGGTCCTGTGGAGCCCATGTAGTAGGTCGGACACTTTTGAAAAGGGTGATGACGCAGGGATACTACTAGCCAACGATGAGGGCTGATTGTATAGCCTATGCCAAAAGATGTGATAAATGCCAACGTTTTTCTTCCATCCGACGTACTCCACAAGCATTGTTGACACCCATAACTTCCCCTTGGCCATTTTCCATGTGGGGAATTGATTTGGTTGGACCACTGCCAACTACCCGAGGAAGATTCAAGTACCTCGTCGTTGCAGTGGATTATTTTACTAAGTGGGTAGAAGCTGAGCCACTTATTGATATGACGTACGAGAAGGTGTACCAGTTCGTTTGGAAGAACATCATCTGCCGATATGGTCTCCCTCATGCCTTCATCACAGACCATGGAACACAATTTGATAACGAGGAGTTTGCCGCCTATTGCCATCAGTCAAACATTTTGAAGATTCATTCAGCACCAGGCCATCCTCAGAGCAATGGACAAACTGAAGTGACGAACAGAACATTACTAAATGGTTTGAAGAAGAGGCTAAGTGAGGCTAAAGCTAATTGGATTAATGAGCTACAGTCAGTATTGTGGGCTTACCGAACAACTCCCCGAGCAGCAACTGGAGAATCACCATATATGCTGGCGTTTGGAAGTGAGGCTGTAATACCTGTCGAGTTGGGTCTTCCAACACACAGAGTTCTGAATTTCAATTCCCCAGTCAGTGACTTAATGAGAAGATTGGATTTGAATATGCTCGAGGAGGTTAGAGAAGAGGCATCCATTAGGAATGCTGCTTACCAACAACGAACAGCTCTGTTCTACAACAAGAGGGTGAAGAAATGCGACTTAAAAGAAGGAGATTACGTGCTAAAGAAGGTCATTCAGAAGCACAATAAATTGGAAGCAAACTGGCATGGACCTTACCGAGTTACAGAAGTTGTTCGACCATGAACTTACCGAATAGCAACTCTAGAAGGAGAGGAATTTAAGAATGCATGGAGTGCTGAACACCTACGCAAGTATTATCAGTGATGTAAAATGTAAAGCAGTTCCATCAATATGAATAAAACGATGATATTTCACAATCTTCTCTCCTTTTATTGAAAGTTTTTCGAGGAATACTAGTGTTTAATACTACGCTGCTCGGCAGTAAAAAGAAGACGATAGTTCAAGCTCAGATCAACTCCGGTTGGTAAAAGGGCGAGAACACCCCATACTCCTTTGGTTAGGAGGCGTACACTAGCTCAGAACAACTCCGGTTGGTAAAAGAGTTAGTGGACACGATAGTTCGAACCCAGACCAACTCCGGTTGGTAAAAGGGCGAGAACACCCCATACTCCTTTGGTTAGGAGGCGTACATTAGCTCAGACCAACTCCGGTTGGTAAAAGAGTTAGTGGACATGATAGTTCGAACTCAGACCAACTCCGGTTGGTAAAAGAGCGAGAACACGATAGTTCGAACTCAGACCAACTCCGGTTGGTAAAAGAGCGAGAACACGAGACTCCTAAAAAGGCCAATCTCGGTTGGTTAGGAAACAAGATATGCTCTCAAATGCCAACTTATGTTGGTCGGGAAGTAAGATTATCACAGAAAATACAAAAGTTCCTCGAAAAATAAAATATTCCAAACTGAACCAAGTATGGTTGGTCGGGGATAAAAACCCACTAACTGTAGTTGGTCGACGAGGAAAATTCATCGACCTTGGTTGGTCGGGAACATTTTATTAAAAAGACAAAAAGTTACCAAGTATGGTTAGTCGGGGATAAAATCTCACTAACTATAATTGGTCGACAAGCTTATTTTTACAACCTTGGTTGGTTGGAATAATTTTCAACATTTTTATACTCATTACTTTATTATTAAGTGATCGAGCAACATTTCTGATACTTGTAACTTTTTATTACTAAGTTGGTCGATGAACCACACAATATTGTTATGCAAGCACAAATATAAAGTGTTTGACAAATACAAGACAATAGCAATACATATTTGCAAATAAAAATGAAAGTCTTTCATTAAAATTCAAAATAAATTACACAAGTTTATTAAATTGATATTAAATTTTGTACTAACTATTACATCAAAATTTCCTATTCTACTGGTTTTTTCCCTTATGCTTTTGAAATAGGCTCCTCGCCAGCAGGAGGATCTTCCAGGCAAAGGGGAGAATTAATGAAGTTAAGATCTCGCAGCATTCTGACGTTCATTATTGAAAGTGTATCCAGTAAATGCTCTGAACGAGATAATTCAACCTGCGAATGAAGGGGATAGTCACCAAGATACTGGGAGATCAAACAACGAGGGATGGCCCGAGCAGGGATCCAACTCATATCAAGCTTGAATGGTGGATTTGGTAGATCGAGCAGCCCAGGAGCATGATAATCCCATAAATAATGGCCCTGCTCTAGTTTCAATACACCCAGGGCGTTCAACCATCCCTGTTTATAACCTTCATTATTGGCATTTTCAATGCTAGCATCCAAGTGATAAAGGGCCTCATTGTAGCCTGCCATCCAGAACTCACGAGGTTGTTTATGGAATTGGAAAGTTATTCTCTCTAACTGCTCGTGAAGGTTTCTGGCAAAAACATCCTTATTATCCAGAGCAAACTTTATCGAAGCAAGTTGATCCTCCAGAGTTTGGATTTTCTTGGACATTTTAGACAAAGCCCGATCTTTTGCATTCAATTGGAACACTTGGGTTTCCAATGTTGATTGAGTACGAGCTTCTTCAACAGTACGACGAAGACCTCTTGGTCGTCCCCGAGTAGGTGGAGTACTGTGTTCTTCGACAACATCCTGAGCAACTCTTCCTCGTCCACGAGAACCCCTTCCTCGTCCCCGAATAGCAGTAGAGGTACCCGACCTTCTCAAAGCCTCTAACTCTTGCCTCAATTTGTCATTCTCAACCTCTAAAAATGAGAATCCTTCATCGGTGACCGGTACCAAGGCAGTGGAAGATGAAGCTGCAGACTTATACTGTGCCAACTCTTTCTGCAAATTGTTATTCTCTTGCTCCAGCAGCTCGGCGATCTGTCTGCATGCTTCGACTTCACCCTTTAGGGTTCTCTCTCTCACTTTATAGCCAGCAAGCATCTTGTCATAAACTGTTTCAGCACTAAGTTGTTTGAGTTTCTTCTCATACCCTTCATTCAGAAGAACTGAAGACTCTTTATACTGCTGTTGAAGTTCATGAAGAGTACCTTACAAGTCTTCAATCATTTCGTAATAAGCCACATTGTTGGCTACAGCACGATCAAGAAGACATTTCAAGTATTGATATGCCTCCACTGCTTGGTCTGAAGCATCATGACCAAGGATATCAGCAATTTCGGATGCACTCAGGTCAGTATGTCCAGCTTTAAAATATTCATGGCATTGCTGCATCAGTTTTGTATCATTGGCAGACAGCAATTCCATTCTAGCCATAAACTAGTAAAGAAGAGAAGGCAAGAGTTAATAAAAGAAGCAGACAGAACATCAACAACGTAGAGGAATAAAAAGGTGATTTTTATTACATCATCAAAAGGAGTACAGCGTTCAGAATACAGAGTACAAGTAAAAGAAAATAAAATAGATACCGAACAACTTCACACCTTTTCCTTGTCTCCCAAGACTTTCTCGGGAGGTTGGGGCGAGGAGCTCGGTTGCTCGGTGGAAACAATAATTTGGTCGGCTGGAGTTGGGACTTGTTCAGGAGGAGCAGGCAAAGATGAAATCTCCTCGGTAGCTGTCTGAATAGGTTGGGAAGCAAGGACTTGATCACCCACTATCATTGAAGACTCCTCGGATGCAGCTTCGTCTTCTTCCTCATCTTCAATTATAGGAGGGGGGCCATGAAGATGTTGTTGAAATAGCTCAGAGTCCTCGTTAACCTTTAATTCTTGCAGGGCAACAACCCAACCATCTCAGAAGTATTTCAAACTCCCATACTGCACCTGGGTCATCATGGCTGCTACCCCCCTGTCCCATCCTTTATCCCAACCGGTACGAAAAGATTTTTTCACAGCCACTTTTCTTTTCATTCTCTCCGAGGAGAGCTTCTCGGATAGAAGATCCTCGGAGGCTTTTAACTTGGCCTCCACCTCCTCCTTCTGGCGATTTACTTCTTGCAGAACGATTAGCTCTTCCTCAGCCGATTTCAACTTATTTTCAAGCTCCCCAAAGCTTGTGAGCTTCTCGGCATATTTTTTATTCTCTCTCTCCAAGTCTTTCACCTTATTTCCCAACTGCACCCTCTCTGCCTCAGATGCAGCCGACTTCTTCTCCCATTCACCCCTATCCTCATCATACTTTTGACGATAATCCTTCAAAGATTGGGCCAAGCCCTGTAAAGCATCCTCTACTCCAGACGAGGAGCTAGAAGCCTTGATCGCTTCATCTTTCTTCACTATGGTGTTAAAGCAACTCACCAGCTGGAAAAAGAAGAAAATAATGATAAGTCATTGCAGAGATACTTGTATTGATGGAAAGAAAGAAAAATTCAGGATAAGAGAAACTTACTGAAGCAATGTGACGAGTAGCTAGGGATGTCAGCATATCCCTAGACATATTTTCCTCAATTCCTTGGACTTCAGGAATAGTCCAAGTCTTTACCGAGCTCATTGCAGAGCTCGGGGGAATGATAGTTGGAACACCAGCTCCACTAACTTGGAGCTGGGAAATGTTTTCAGAAAAACTGACCGAGGAGGATTTCTTCAGTCTCCTCGGTGAAACTTCAACAGTTTCAATCAAAGAAGAGCTTTTGGTTGGGGAAATGGTGATCACTTCCACAAGTGCATCCTTCTTACTAGGAGCCACTGGGGGCTTCTCGGCAGCCTTCTGAGGAGCAACAGAAGTGGTGGCATCTACTTTCTTTGTCCCCTTTTGGACATCAGCCTTGTTTCTTTTACCCTCTCCAGTAGAGGAAGTCTCCTCAAAGATAGCAGGAACTCTTCTTTTGCCCATTTTCTGACTCAGAGGAATGTGAGAGTCTGGTGAAGAATCCTCAGAAGCTGGCAATGGTTCACTAATACTGACCACAGGACGAGCAGTAAAGGATGATGTATAGCTCCTGTACTGCAACAAGTATGAAGCAGACCTGACGTGCTCGTCTGCAACTTTCTGATGCAAACTCCAGATATGTTTCAAATGCTTGATATTAACTTCTGATTCTTTTGGAGTTTTTCTCTTACTGTCAACTGCAAACAAATACATAGTGAAATATCAGTCATACATTTTATCAAACATAATGAAATCATAATTTCAGAAATAAAATAAGATGAAAATAACCTGTCCCATTGTCATATGGAGGGCATTTGGGACCTTCATATACTTCGTCTCCAACCAAAGGGGCATGTTGCCTATTTTTGATAACTACCCCATGTTCAAAATAATCCCTATTAGCATCAGGGAGATTGACTACTAAAGCCCTATTCAAAAATCTAGTTTTTAAATAATAAACATTGTCTAGAACAGCCCATCTATAACAGTACATAATCTCAGGAATTCCTATACGAGTTCCATGAGTTTGATTTAACCTATGCACCCCATTAACTATTCTCCATGTGTTGGGGGCTATTTTTGCAGGAACAAGATCGAAATAATGACAGAACTCTAAACACAAGGGATTTGGTGGAAAAGAAAATCCACATTCAGCAATAAAAAGGCTGGGGAACCAATGTCCCTCAGCCAAACGAAAATAATTTGAAGGCTCAGAAAGATCCTCCAAAGTTACCCAAGATGGAATAGAGAAATCAGAACGGAATTTCTCAAGAGATTCAATAATATAAACCATGGTGAATAAAAGAAATGAAGAAGAAGGAAGAAGATCTTACAGGAGAAAGGGGAGATCTGTTGACAACGAATGAAAACAAGGATGAACGCACAAGAGAAAGAAAGACTATGGAAAACTCGAAAGCAGAAATTGGAAAAGGTAGAAGACGGTGATATTGTCTATGAAGTTTAAATACTTTTCCTTGGGAAACGGCGAAAGAAATGATTACAAAAAGAAACTATTACGCTACCGGCGGCTAAAAGGACAAAAAGTACACGAAGATCGAAGCGCTTTTAAAAATGCAAAAAGGTGGATTCTGCGAATTTGGAAGGAAATTCAAATATGGAGAAATGTTCCTAAAAACCAGGAAGATCATTTTAATATTGCCATATACCGAGAAAGAATGTTCCATACTCCTCAAAGTTCGAAATATGAAACATTGGGGGCTTCTGTTGATACCAAAATTAGTATGCTGATATGGACGAATAATAAGAAGACACATGTCAATCTACGTGGCACAATGGCAACGAGGAAGTTTATTCCCCCGACCTAGTCATACTCACTCCGAGCAACAGGTGTACTCCGAGGAACTCCAGCTCTCCGAGGAACTCCATCTCTCCGAGGAACTCCAGCGCTCCGAGGAACTCTTGAACGATGAGCAACTAAGGCGGTTCGAGCTGCATCTCGACCACAGCATTGATTGCCAGATAAACAACAGTTCAACTATTCATTGAATGTTTATCATCTTGACGTACACGCTTGAAGAGCATTAAATGAATTACCCTTTTATATGTATATCATTTAATGTATCACCCTTTCAGATTATAGCCTCAAGGCTATAAATACATTGTATTACCCTCATTCAAAGGGACCGGAATTTCTTGATAGTACTTGTAATCGAGAATTCCCAAACACTCAGCAATAACATAACAGTGGACGTAGGCCATTCATATAAGGCTGAACCACTTTAAAATATTTTGTCTCATTTATTTATCTGTGATTGAATAATTAGAGTAATCTAATTTTTTACATCAACAGTGGGGAAGTGGGAAGTTGAAAAATAAAATTGTCGAAAAGTTATTGGAAAAAACCGCCAGGTCGTTCGAACGACTTTTGAATGTCATTCAAACGACTTCGTTCTAACGAGATTACTAACGAAAAACAAAACAAAACAACGTAATCTCGTTCAAACGACTTTGTTCGAACGAAATCGTTCTAATGACATTTCTAACGAGAAAACACACAAATATAAACAAATCTCATTAGAAAGTTCGTTCGAACGACTTTTCAGAAAACCCAATTATCTTTTAGAAACCCAAAAACTTTTATGTTAAGGTTTAAAAAGATTTTCTAAGAAAAATATAAAGTCGTTTTAACAAAAGTTTTATAAAAAGACACACATAAAAATATCCAAGTATCTATATATATTGAATGCATTACCTTTAGCGATGTTGGACAAATTGCAAGGTTGATGACGATAAACATGGCACGACAATCTAGCAATGATGATATCTTCAATTTAAGCTTGGTCGCTACGTCTTTAACCCAAACGTCATAGGCTTGGAAGGATACAATAAAATTCTATCCTATGACTCAAATAGTTTTGTCCGAAATTAAGTCAACACTACAAATTGACTCGATTGGAAATTTTTCCTTACAAATCTCCCCATTTGGCTATTCCAGGGCAAAACCAAAATAAAAATCCTATGGATCGTCAAGATCATATAAAAAGACACAATCCCACCTAAAAATATAAAATTACAGACGCTTGACTGACACATGGAATGAGAATCTTTGCTTGCTTTAAAATGTTGCCGCTAAGATGAAAACCTGCACACTTAAACACACCATCAAACGCATAGGGAATATGACAATATAAAGTGCATAAATAAATCCTCCCCCATTTGTATAACATGACCTACTTAAGAAAGCCGTGTGTCTCTCCGTGAGTTAGATCTCCCCAAAATTAAAAGGGTTAGATGCCATTTCTCCCCCCTTTTGTTTAGGAATAGACAAAGATTAATGTGCGTTAAATAACTTATTTCTCCCCAATTAAATCAAATTCTCCCCCCAAATGAAACCAGGGATAAGTATATTGGAAAAACAAGTATATCATGCAATGGTGAGTAGAGTGACAAGTACAATAAAGCAACATGGCAACAAAAGAGTAACTAGTCCAAAGATAGATGCTTATATCAACACAAAGCATACATAGACTATATAAAAAAACAAAGACTCAAAAATAAACTATACCATATACATAAATACTCAATGGATACTAATGATGCACAAGCACATATATATAAGTATAAATGCCACACAAGACACAAAATACTATACATTTTTCACACTCATACGGCATATCTGTGTCTGAATAATCATGTGGTAAACGGAGTGAAGGGGTGTGAACTAGATACAAAAGAATTATGACCCAATCACTTAAAAGATGTTCAAGGAGTTCTATTTGATTGCAAAACTTTATCAAACCTAGATATAGCCTCATATGACAAGATAAAGTGAACTCAAAGAACAAACAAACACAATGCACACAAGCCTAGAATTTTGATGATTCTACAAACCAATAGAGTCATAACAAAATAAGCATAACTAGGTTACATTATCATTGTGCAAACAAATTGGCATATCTATCCAAACTCCCTCAAACATAATAATTCTTTTCTTTTCTTATGAATGAACGTACCCAACTAAACTATATAGGCCTTGGCAAATATATTTTTTTTTTATTAATGTCACACTTTTTTATAGGCCTTCCCCTCATATTTTTTTATATAATCTAAATAAATCTCACGTGCAACGATTATTACATTCAAAAATCCTCCATAGTCATAAGAATATGTAGATGACAAAATTGATAGGAGAACATCTCCCTTAAATCAAATATAGACGTGACGTCAAAGTTCAAAGAGCTCGTGCATGTGTGTGAGAGGCATATAAAAAGAGAATCCATAAAGCAACTCAAAATTAAACTTATCCATGCAAGCATGATAAAGAACATTTTAAGAATTGGAATTCATAACCAAGAGTTCTAACCACATGGAAGCGGAGGAATAATATTGGATTCAAACATAATTATATGCCAAAAAAATGTGTAAAACCAAAATACACAAAAAAAATCTTTTTGAGTTTTTTCAAGTGTTAACCAAATAAAAAGGACAACTCAAAAGACAAACAAAATCTTTTTGTATTTTTTTCATGAAATCCAATAATTTATGAATTAACATACAAAAGGTAAACATATCATAATTCTAGCAAAATTTACGTGATGAAGCATAGACTAGAATATGACAAACAAACATCCAGCTAGAATAACGAGAGGCACATCTAGAGTATGTAAGCAAAGCTAACACAATCAACCTTTAGATCTATCGTGAGAGGTGGCATGCGCAAGCAAAAGAGAACCATTAAAAATAGGAAACAACATAAATGATAAATTTTTCATATTATCAAAAAATACTTAAAAATTAGGATCACACAATATTTTAATGTAACCCGCTCTGATACCACTTGTAAAGGTGATGGTGCCCGAAATATCCTAAATTTTAATTTCTAAACACATTTTTAATTTTTTTCAAAATTAAAGTGAAATTAAATTAAACTAAACAAATAATTACATTTCCTATTAAACAAAAATGAATTCAAGTTCTAACCATGCCAAACAAACCAAGCATGGATATTTTCAAAATAAATTAGTTGACTTGAATTAAATTAAAATTACCCAAATTTAAGCTAGCACCAATTTACACAAAAGTTGTGATTAAACCAAATTTTATCTTTTTAAACCTAAGCATGCATCTACGTGATTTTGCAAGATAAAATAAATACACAACCACAAGACCACGATGTACGAGGAAAATCCACAACGAAAAAAACTTCGGACGGCCCAACCACAAATCCACTAGGTATGGTTTTACAAAATACAAGACAAAAGACTTACTTCCTCGACTCGACTCTCTCTCAAGCCTTGGTGCTTCTTCTTGCTTCCACCTCCGCTTAGTTGATAACTCCGGAATCCGCCGATGGGACAAATCAACCGCCAACAACGCACGAAGCCTTTATCTGTATGCGCACCACGAAATAACAAACACGGACTCCTCCGTAGGAAACTTTATCGTTTGGGGTAGAGATGATGCCCGGTGCCAAATGATGATCTCAAACAAATATATATATATATATTAGAACTTGGATCAAAGTAAACTTTTAGGTGTAAACACTTGTGTTTTGCTTGAATGATTTAGCATTAAAGATTAGCAAAACACAAAGGACACTTGGATAAAGATTTTGCTCTCAAGTGTATGAATTTTTTTCTCCAAAGTCTATCAAAAACAATCAATTTTCGCACTATTAAAACAGGTAAAAACAAAGTGGGGAAGTGGGAAGTTGAAAAATAAAACTGCTGAAAAAAATCGCCAGGTCGTTCAAACGACTTCGTTCTAATGAGATTACTAACGGAAAAACATAACAAAACAACGTAATCTCATGAAAACGAATTCGTTCGAAATATGTCGTTCCAACGACATTTCTAACGAGAAAATAGAGAAATAGAAATCGTTCGAACGACCTACAAATCTCGTTCGAACGAGATCCCAGATTCGTTCGAATGACTTTTCAGAAAATCCAATCATCTTTTAAAAACCCAAAAAATTTTATGTTAAGTTTTAAAAAGATTTTCTCAGAAAAATATAAAGTCGTTTAACAAAAGTTTTATAAAAAGACACCCATAAAAATATATAGGTCTCTATATATATTATATGCATTCATACATTTAGAGACGTTGGACAAATTACGAGGTTCGTGATGATAAACATGGCACAACAAACCGGCAATGATGATATCTTCAATTTAAGCTTGGCCGCTACTTCTTCAACCCAAACGTCACAGGCTTGGAAGGACACAACAAACTTCTATCCTATGCCTCAAATAGTTTTGTCCAGAATTAAGTCAACACTACAAATTGACTCAATTGAAAATTTATCCTTACACGACCTGTTAACTATACTGTTTTATCGGGTCGGCACTGATATGATCCAAAATCATTACGGATCCACTTATTAACCAATAACTTCGTGTTAGTTCGTGTCGTGTCTTTTGCTAGGTATAGGGAATATAGTCAACCAGACCATTATTTTTTCTGGTATTAAAGAGAGATGACTCTTTAATGAGCGAAAGACTATTTAAGTTTGGATATTTTTATAGGATTTTTATCGGTCCCGTTCGCTAATTATGTAGTCAAATAGTTCATGTGATTATTTTCCTTTGCTCCAATAGATCTCATTAAAAAATATTTTTGCTTCAATAAATCTCATTTGAAAACATGTTTACAATATTTATTGCTTGTGTGAATATGAACGATTGATGTTTTTTTTCGAGACCAATCAATAAATGTATTGTGTAAAGACTACCTATTTCTCAAGCTCGTTATTTCTAATTCGGGATTAGATGTTGTCATTGGTAAACAATCAATCTCAATTTTTGTTTTCAATGTTATAAAACCAAACTCCGCCTGTGTCGTGCTTAACTTCTTTTTTTTTTTTACACTGTCGGTCCTAAGCCCGGAAAAAGGAGGAGGGTTGCATTAGGTAGCTGACAGCCAGCGTAAAACTTTGTCAGATCCTTATGAATATGAACAATGTTATAAAACCAATGATTTTTTAGCTTGGCAAGGGTTTTTATTTTCTTCATTAATTTGAACGTGGACATGTCCAAATTAGAATAGAATGAGTCCAAACTATTTTTTTCTATAGATTAGCATAAAACCGGCATGATGTGCGGGTGCATTATAATTTGTTACGAAGAATCACAATACAGCGTGTAAATCAATACATAATAAACACTGCCTACTAAGACTTTTTCAAGCATGGTGACAAATTCAAATATGCTTGCAATCCCAATTTCATGGCTTGAAATTGCTATATTTTTTATTTCAAATTATTAAAATTGTAGCTCTTAAAGACACTCTTAATTTTCTTCTAGTAGTACAATCTAAACCTAGCTAAATCATATATTGTATAGTTTTGGGTCTTTTACCGTTTGAAGTCCTGTGTTTTTCACTAATTAGAGTTTGGGTCCATTTATTTACATTACAGTTAATAGGGGTCCAAAATCAACAGAAATCGTTAGTTGACTGTTTTGACTGTCAATTGACTCATTTTTTCAACTCAAAATACTCTTTTACCCATTAATACACATTAGTATAAGTATATATTAGTGTATTACAATTAAATTCTACATTATTTCTAACTGTTTTTAATTAAAAAAACTTTTCTTATTAATTGTTTTTTATAAAATCAAAAATTTTTATAAAATGAAAAAGATTTTATAAACAATTTTTTTGTTAACTTTTTTTTATAAAATCAAAAAGTTTAATAAAATCAATTTTTTTAATAAACTGTTTTTTAACGGGTGAAGTGCAAAAAACCCTACAACTATGCAGTTTCAAAAAAATGAACTATCTTTAATGCAAAAAGGGAAACGGATAAAAAAATTGAAACATTCATTGAGTGGCAAGAAAACAATTGTCCAAATAAAGGTTCCAAAGGCGCAGGTTCTTAGTTCACGATAGAAACTGTATGCGCCAATTTTACCACTTCTGTCTGGGGACAACTCCCTTCGCTTCACACACAGTTGAAACAATAGGCAATGCAAATATTATATTTTATTTCGGTTTGAGAAGGAGAAAAAAAAAGGAACTCCGTGTTAAAACCTGCAATGCTAGACATCAAAATTCCATTATATAAAGAAAAAAAAATTAAAAATTTAAAAACTAAAAAAACAAGTTTTTATACAAAACAAACTAGAAGTTTTTTTAGAAATTACAGGGTCTTGTAATGTTTTTATATAAACGACCTAAAGTGTTTTTTTTTTATTTAAATTACATGTTTCTAATGATTTTTACAAACAAAGTATACTTTTTATATTTCATTTTATAAATTACAGGTTTTTAACAGTTTTAATATAAAACAAGTTTTCATGTTTTTTTTATGCGATGCAGTTTTTGAAAATAAAATAAAATAAAATTTATATATTATTTTATATAAATTTTTTATAACGTTTTAAATTATGTAAAAAACATGTAATTTATGTAAATACAGGTAAAAAAACGTTTCAAACCTGCAATTTATATAAGAAAGGAAAAAAAACAGTTTATAAAAAAGTTTTTGATTTTATAAAAAGTTAAATTACAGGGTTTTTTTTACATTTTACAAGAAAAAAATGATTTTATACAACTTTTTGATTTTATAAAAAACGGTTAATAAAAAAAAAGTTTAAAAATTTTCATTTTTTAAAACTTTTTGATTTTATATAAAATAGTTAATAAAAAAAGTTTTTTTATCAAAAACAATTAAAAATAATGTAGAATTTATTTTTAATACACTAATTTATATACTTATGTGTATTAATGTATTAAAGGGGCAAAGTGGCTTTTTTTGTTAAAAAAATGAGTCAATTGACAGTCAAAGTAATCAACTAACGTTTCTATTGATTTTGGACCCCAATCAAATATAATATAAACAAATGGACTCAAACTCTAAATATTAAAAATTACTGAACCCTAAACGGTAAAACACCCTTTAGTTTTTAATGTTCACAACTTAATATAAAAGATATAGGATATAGCTATTAACACTCCAAAAAATCTTCTAACACTCCACTTTTTTTTCAAATAAAAGTTAAAGACTCTTATACCCTTATGATTAATTCTTTTCATTCTTTTCACTCACAAAAAGATATAAACCTCTTTTTTACCCCAAAAATTATTTACATAATTTTAAAAAATGAACTATAAAAAAAACAAGGACTGTAAAAAATATTATATAATTTAAAAAAATGAACTATTAAAAAAACAAAAACCTCTTTTTTACCCTGTAATCATTTTTTTTAAAACGAACAAGAACACGACTCAATTAAAAAGAGACACGGCACGTGACAAAAAAAAATTCTCCACCTAAAACGAGCACCACCCAAATAAAAACAATACAACGCAAAAAAAATAAAATAAAAAATTATCGAACACGAAAACGATCAACGAAAAATGTTGTCCGACATGAAATCTAATTTTTATTTGTCTAACACAAATGCAACACAACTAATAGTGACACAAAACAATACGACATGCCACAAACTTAAAAAAAAATAAGATACGAACACGACCTAGTTAAAACGCGGCATGTCATAAAATATTATTTTTTCACCTAACACGAATATGACTCAAATTAAAAATATAAAATAAAAAAAATAAAAACTTTAATAATTAGATTATGTTAAAAAGGCACCATAAATAGAAAAATGGAATAAATGGTTCTTGAAGTTTAAAACAAAAAAAAATGTTAATATTTTTTTTTATCTAACACGAGCGCAGTCTAATTAAAATACAACACGATAAAGCGTGGATTCTCATTTGTTTACCTAACACGACCCAATAAATGTGACAATATATTAAATCTTATTTTTTAATCTAACATGAACATAATCTAATTTTTGTTTATCAAACAGTTTTTTATCAAGAAAAAAAAAACGTTTTTTAATAAAATTGTATTATATTAAAACTGTTTGTAATAAAAATTGTTTTTGTTAAAACTGTTTTTTATTAAAAATGCAAAACAGTTTAAAAGGATTTAAACTGTTTAAAAAAAATACAGTTTTAAAACTGTTTTGCATTTTTAATAAAAAATAATTTAGAACTGTAAATAGTTAAAAAAAAATACAATTTAAAACCGTTTTAAAAAAATTCAATTTTAAAACTGTTTTACATTTTTAATAAAAATAATTTAAAACTGTAAACACTTAAAAACAATACAATTTAAAGCTGCTTTAAAAAAATACAATTTAAAACTGTTTTAAAAAAAATACAATTTTAAAACTGCTTTACATTTTTAATAAAAACAGTTTTAAAAATGTTTAATAAAAAACAGTTTTAAGACTGTTTTACATTTTAAATAAAACATTTTTTTTAATAAATGCTATTTTTTAATTAAAACTGCTTTTTATTAAAATTGTATTTTATTAAAACCGTTTTTTTTAATAAAAGACTTTTTTTATTGAAATTGTATTTTATTAAAACTGTTTTATAATTATTAAAAAAACAGATTTGAGGGACTACATTGGCCAAAACAGTTTTGAAATGTTTTTGTAAACAGATATGAAAAGTATAAAAAAAACTGTTTTTTATATAAAAAAAATTTATTAAAAATACAAATTTTTAGTTGTTTTTCAAATACATTTATTTTAATTGGAGACAAAAAGTAAAAATTTAAATTTTGTAAATTTAAGGATATAATTGGCATTTGGTTAAAAAATGGAGTGTTAGAAGAATTCTTTGGAGTGCCAATAGCTACTCCCAAGATATATTAGCAAAACTCAAAAATACATAATGATATTTTGTACTTTAGCATAAATGACACAAACACTACAAAAGAAGAAGAAGAATTTGACGTACCATTCCCATTTGTTGCTTGTAGCGCTACAATATACCAATGATGCAATATGGAAAATGCTAGAGAGACTCACTTCGTGGACACATTTTGTGTACACATTTTGTGGACACACTGCATTAAAAGCTTATACCTTATTGTTTTGGGTCCCGCCAGGGCATCAACCAATGCATTAAAAACTTTACCTATTTTTGTCTTATTCACGGGTTCACGAAATGTGTCCACGAAGTGGGTCTCCCTAGCATTACTCGATGCAATATAATAAATAAATGTGAATCGGTGGAAATTATTAGGGGTCTTTACACATAGATCTCATTTGTCGGGTCAACAAGCTTATAAGTCCTATTGACTTTTCAATAATCCCATAGGTCCTATTCCAACTTTTTAGGGAATTTTTTTTCAATTTTACCCTTTTAAAACCAACCATCCGTAACTTCCTTGAGGAAGTTACATAAGTGGTTGGACTTTTTTTTTTAATCTTTAAATGATCATAACTTTTGATTCACAAATCCGTTTTTCGCAAAATTACTATTTTTGAAATCTGTTTTACGAGATCTATCAAACAAGATCCATGAACGCTATAAAATTCCAAATAAAAATTTTACACAAACAGTTAACTTTCTTGTATGCACTAGAATATGAAATAATTTTATATATGTGACATTTTCACAAACAGACGGTAACATTTACCGTGGTAATAATACACAGTATATATATACATATATATCCGGTGGATCCAAACCTTTTTTTTTCAAAATTACCTTATATTTGAAGGTTCGCGCAAGCAGTATCCAATCCTTACCACCATTATTGGAGCATCAACGACCTTCGTCAGAGCTCCGATTTGGGGTGGGTAAGGGTGGCATGTGGTGCCGCTCGCGCGGAGCTTTGAAAATAAGATACTTTTGAATGAATGGGCTTTGGATCCACCGGAGTATCATGGGGTGCCGCTGGCGCGGACCTTTGAAAATAAAATTAGATAAATGAGATCGGGATCATCTGGAGCGCCTATTTGGGGTGAATAGGGGTGGCACAGAACTTTAAAAATAGGAGCATATTGGATATATATATATATATATATATATATATATATATATATATATATATATATATAGTTTGTAAAAATGGCATAGATATTAAACTTTATTGTATACACCAGAAAATGAAATAGTTTTATATTTGTGACATTTTCACAAACAATAACATTTACTGTGATAATATATTTATGAAATAGTTTTATATATATAACATTTTCACAAACAGTAATATTTCCTGAGTTAATATTACACAATAACATTTTCACAAACAGTAACATTTACTGAGTTAATATTACATAATATATATTTATATATATATATATATATATATATATATATAGTTTGTAAAAATGATATAGATATTAAACTTTATTGTATACACTAGAAAATGAAATAGTTTTTATATTTGTGACATTTTCACAAACAATAACATTTACTGTGATAATATATTTATGAAATAGTTTTATATATATAACATTTTCACAAACAGTAACATTTACTGAGTTAATATTACATAATTCTTTTTTTTTAAATTACCATATTTTTAAAGGTTTACGCTAGCGACATTCAATCCCCACCCTCATTGTCGAAGTTTCAACGACTTTCATCAGAGATATGATTTGGGTAGGTGGTAGTGGCATAGGGTGTGCCGCTGGCGCGGACCTCTGAAATTAAGAGAATATTAGATAAATGGAGTTTGGATCCACTAGCGCTCCGATTTGGGGTGAGTATGGGTGACATTGGGTTAGGTTCATATCTATAACATTTTTACAAACGTTAACATATATATATATATATATATATATATATATATATATATATATATATATATATATCTGATATTGTCTTATTTTTAACGGCCCGCGCTAGTGGTATCTAATCCCGACCACCACCAACCCCAATTATCGGCGCTCCAAGAACCTTTATCACAGTTCTGATTTGGGGTGACATGGAGTGCCGCTGACACGGACCTTAGAAAATAAGAGAATATTGGATAAATGGGGTTTGGATACACCAGCGCTCCAGTTTGAGGTGAGTAGGGGTAGCATTGGATTAGGTTTATATTTGTAATATTTTCACAAATAATAAATGTTACTGTTTGTAAAAATGTTACATCGACATCCCATGTCACCTCAAATCAGAGCTCTGATGAAGGTTGTTGGAGCTCCGATAAAGGGGGTGCGTGGTGGTGGGGATTGGATGCCGCTGGCGCGAACCGTTAAAAATAAGATAATATCAGGAAAAAAGAGGTTTGGATATATATATATATTATATATATATATATATATATATATATATATATATATATATATATATATATATACTGTGTCAGTAAATGTTAATGCTTGTGAAAATGTTATAAATATAAACCTAACTCAATGTCACCCTTACTCACCCCAAATCAGAGCTCCGGTGGATCCAAACCCCATTTATCTAATATTCTCTTAATTTCAGAGGTCCGCGCCAGCGGCACCCTACGCCACTACTACCAACCCAAATCATAGCTCTGATGAAAGTCGTTGAAGCTCCGACAATGGGTGTGGGTAGTGGTGGGGATTGAATGTCGCTAGCGTAAACATTTAAAAATATAGTAATTTAAAAAAAAAATAGTGGTTTGGATCTACCGTGTGTGTGTGTGTGTGTGTATATATATATATATATATATATATATATATATATATATATATATATATATATATATATATATATATATTATGTAATATTAACTCAGTAAATGTTACTATTTATGAAAATGTTATATATATATTGTGTAATATTAACTCAGTAAATGTTACTGTTTGTGAAGATGTTATATATATAAAACTATTTCATAAAAATATTATCACATTAAATGTTATTGTTTGTGAAAATGTCACAAATATAAAACTATTTCATTTTCTGGTGTATACAATAAAGTTTAATATCAATGATATTTTTACAAACTATATATATATATATATATATATATATATATATATATATATATATATATATATATATATATATATATATATATATATATTTCTGTGTCACCCCTATTCACCCCAAATTGGCACTCCAGATGATCCCGATCCCATTTATTCAATTTTATTTTCAAAGTTTCGCGTCAGCGGCACCCCATGATACTCCGGTGGATCCAAAGCCCATTTATTCAAAAGTCTCTTATTTTCAAAGCTCCGCGCCAGCGGCACCAAATGCCACCCTTACCCACCCCAAATCGGAGCTCAGACGAAGGTCGTTGAAGCTCCAACAATGGTGGTAAGGATTGGATGTCGTTAGTGCAAACCTTTAAATATAAGGTATTTTTGAAAAAAAGAGGGTTTGGATCCACCGAATATATATATATATATATATATATATATATATATATATATATATATATATATACTCTGTATTATTACCACAGTAAATGTTACTGTCTGTGTGTGAAAATGTCACATATATAAAACTATTTCATATTCTAGTGCATACAGTAAAGTTTACTGTTTGTGTAAAAAAATTTCTTTGGAATTTTATAGCCTTCATGAATCTTGTTTGATAGATCTCGTCGAGCAGATTTCAAAAATAGTAATTTTGCGAAAAACGGATTTGTGAATCTAAAGTTATGATCATTTAAAGATTAAAAAAAAAAGTTCAACAACTTATGTAACTTCCTAAAGGAAGTTACGGATGAGTAGTTATAAAAGGGTAAAATTATGAAAAAAAATCCCTAAAAAGTTGGAATAGGACCTATGGGATTATTGAAAGTCAATAGGACTTATTAGCATATTGACCCGACAAATGGGACCTAAATATAATTATTCCAAATTATTATTGAATAGATGAATGATCTGGGTGGTCGTATGAGATAAGGGAATCAAATAATTTTAGGCAAGAGGGATGCTAACGGTACCGGTTTGAATGCATCGAATTTGTCTATCGATTGATGTGGCAATCAACTCACCCCACCACTTAATAAGTCACAGTCAGCCAAAGTCAAAGTCAAAGCCAAAGCCAAACATAAGGATGATATATTTATTATATTATGTGGAATGCTTTACTGTCTACAAAAGAAAAATGTGAAATTTTTTTACAAAAATAAAACAGTATTAACAAAAATAAAAATAAAAAGTAACAAAAAATATTTTCTTTACAAAATACTTTTTTAAACTAGTTTTAACACACAAAAAAACAGTTTTTAGCAACAAAATAACAGTTTGACCGAAAAATAAAAAACATAAAAAAAATGGTTTTTATCAAAATATAAATAAAAAATTAATCAAGAAAAAACATAAGAAAAACAAGTTTTAAACATGCCAAGATCAATTTTACCGGTTATTATCGCTGGCGCGAACCCATATTTGTAAGACAATAACCAATCGCAACAAGTTATGTCAACGTGTCGCAACCGACGCATATGACATGACAAGACAATAATCGATTTGTTAGTGCCGCTGATGTGAATTCGCGCCAACGACAATAATCGATAGTTGATTTAAGATATGAATTCTCTTTTTATTATGAGGGATGCTATTGGTACCGGCTCAATCAACCGACTGAGGCGGCCTGCTGAGTTGGCACCATTGACCACCCACTACTCAATAAATCAAAGCTTCTATATAAATAGCTGATGCCTTCTAGATTTTAGCAAGAAAAAAAAAACAGGAGCACGACTATAGCGACTTGAGATTTTGGTTTAAATTCCAAACTTAATTATGTGGCATTGCCACATCATTAATCCCACAATACTCATTTATTTCTAAAATATCTCTTTATTTATTTGTTTTATCACTCTATAAATTCATTTTTCTCCAAAATATAAATTTCAAATTAAAAAACATAAATACACGTTATATATATATGGGTGTGTGTGTGTGTGTGTGTGTGTGTGTGTGTGTGTGTGTTAAAATTATGTGTCAAAATACATTATTATGTTAATTTTTTGGATCATATACTAAATAGTCCTTCAAATTTTTTTAATACACGTTTAGTCCAAACGTTTTTATTTTGTTCCAAATAAAACATTCAATATTTTTATTTTTTAACACGATCACGATCCAAATAAAACGCGACGTGGCATGGAGTCGTATTTTTTTCATGCCGCTGGCACGGACCATTTTTTTAAATGGTAAAAATAATATTTTTATCATTTAAAATAATTTAAATACATGTTTAGTCCAAGCTTTTTTATTTTATTCCAAAAAGTATCTCACCGCATAAAAACACGCAATGCGTACCTCTAGTTTGGGTTTTATGTCTCATACCCAAGTCGCTCTAGTTTTATTCAAAAAATAGTTTTACCGAAAAAACATAAGCAACAGTTTTTATCAAAATAAAAAAATAAAATAAAATCGAGTTGTTAGTGTCGTTGGCGCGAAGCCACATCTATGAAATGATGCCGATCCGCATCAGCGACAATAATCGATCGATGATTTAAGATATTAACGTTTTGATGTTTAAGAGATACCATAGTAAAAAATAGTAAAAACAATAGCACTCCTCTTTTTGTGTGTGCAATAGCACTACTCTTTTCGTGACAAAAACAAAAGAATTTTTTATTGAAAAAATTATTTTTTAGTAAAAAAATATTTTTAAACTAGTTTTAACACAAAAAATAGATTGTCAGCGATCGGTTATTGTCACTGGCGCGGATCCGCGTCATATAACAAATCAATTTTAAACTTTTTTTTTTATTTTAATAAAAGCACTTTTTTATTTTTCGTTAAAACTTTTTTTTTTTGGCTAAAATCTATTTTTTGTGTTAAAACTAGTTTGAAAATATTTTTTTCATTAAAAAATGTTTTGTTTTTGTCACAAAAAGAGCAATGCTATTGTTTTTACTATTTTTTACTATTTCACAAAAAAAAATATTTTTTACTATTTTTAAAATAGTAAAAATGGTCCGCGCCAACGTTATGAAAAAAAATACGACTCAATGTCACGTAGCGTTTTTATTTCGATCGTGATCGTGTTTGTTAAAAAATAAAAGATTCATAATCGCATTGTTTTGTTTTTTAATTGGTTTGTGTTAAGTTAAAAAAAATGATTTCATGCCTTATCTTGTTGTATTTTAATACATTATAATTTTAACATATATTTTTTTACATATATTTATATATAGCGTGTATTTATATTTTTAATTGGACTAAATTTTTTTTAACTTGAAAATTATATTTTGCAAAAGAAATAAATTTATAAGGACAAAACAAATAAGTAAATTTTTTTAATGATTTGGCTTAAGATTTTAACTCTGAAATGAAAATTATTGCTTTGATGAAAACCATGGCTGTTGATGTAAAAAATTAGATCATATCTAATTATTCAATCACAGATAAATAAATGAGACAAAGAATTTTTAAAGTGGTTCAGCCTTATAAGAATGGTCTACGTCCACTGTTATGGTATTGCTGATTGTTTGGAAATTCTCGATTTGTGTTATATCAAGAAATTCCGGTCCCCTTACAATGAGGATTGTACAATGTATTTATAGCTCTGAGGCTGTAATGTGAAAGGGTAATACATTAAATGATGTACATATGAAAAGGTAATACATACAATGCCCCTTAAGCGTATGCGTCTGAATGATAAGCATTTAATGAACAGTCAAACTGTTGGTTATCCTGCTATTAATGCTTTGTTCGAGGTGCAGCTCGGACCGCCTGAGTTGCTCGTACCGCCTCAGCTTTCCGGTACTCAAGAGTTCCTCGGAGAGTTCTTGTTCCTCGGAGCATATGAGTTCCTCGGGAAATCAGTGCTCCTCGTTGTAGTATGGTTCCTCGGAGCATGTGAGTTCCTCGAAAATGCTTGTTGTTCCCACGTAGATTGCCACGTGTCTTCACTTTATTGAGCCATGTCAGCAGACTAAATTTGGTATCAACAGAAACCCCCAATGTTTCATAGTTCGAACTTTGAGGAGTGTGGAACATTCTTTCTCGGAATATAGCAGTTTTAAATGGTCATCCTGAAATTTAGGAGTCTTTTGTATTTATTTCTCCTTCCAAATTCGCAGAATCAAGCTTTTTTTTGAATTTTTATAACCGCCTCGATCTCCGCGTACTTTTTGTCCTTCTAGCCGCCGGTAGCGTAATCGTTTCTTTTTGTAATCATTACTTTTTCCTTTTCCCAGGGCAAGGTATTTAAGCGTCACAGACAATCCCATCGTCTTCTACTTTTTCAAATTTGCATCTTCGAATTTTCCATTGTCTTACTCTCTTGTGCGTTCATCCTTTTCATCGTTCGTTGTCAACAGATCCACTCTTTTTCTGTAAGATCTTCTTCCTTCTTCTTCATTTCTTTTATTCATCATGGTTTACCCTGTTGAGTCTCTTGATAAGTTTCGCTCTGATTTTTCTATTCCCTCCTGGGTTGTTCTGGAAGAGCTTTCTGAGCCTTCTGACTATTTCCGTTTGGCTGAGGGACATTGGTTCCCCAGTCTCTTTGTCGCTGAGTGTGGATTTTCTTTTCCGCCCAATCCTCTATGTCTGGAATTTTGTCAATATTTTGATGTTGTTCCTGCAAGAATATCCCCTAATACATGGACAATAGTTAATGGGGTGCATAGGTTAAATCAAATTCATGGAACTCGCATAGGAATTCCAGAAATCATGTTTTGTTATAGATGGGAAGTGGGTGATAACTCTTTTTATTTAAAAACTAGATTTTTAAATAGGGCTTTAGTGGTCAATCTCCCCGATGCTAATAGGGACTATTTTGAGCACAGAGTTGTTATAATAAATTGGCAACATGCTCCTTTAATAGGAGATGAAGTGTATCAGGGTCCCAGATGCCCTCCTTATGGCAATGGGATAGGTTATTTTTATTTTATTTTATTTTGAAATTATGCTTCTTCTATGTTTGATAAAATGTGCCACTGATATTTTAACGTTTATTTATTTGCTGTTGATAGTAAAAGAAAGTGTCCAAAAGAAGCAGACGTGAATATAAGGCACTTAAAACTTATCTGGAGTTTGCATCAGAGTGTTGCCGACGAGCACATTAGGTCAGCCTCGTATCTGCTGCAGTACAAGAGCTACACCACTTCTTTCACTGCTCGTCCGGTGATAAGTGAAGTAGAACCATTACTAGCTTCTACCAGTTCCTCGCCTGAGTCACACATTCCTTTAAGTGAAAGGATGAAGAAGAGAAGACCTCCCACCCTTTTTGAGAAACCTGCCTCTGGTGCTGGAGAGGCAAAAAAAAGTAAGATTGACATCCCAAGGGAGGGGACAAAGAAAACTGATGCACCTTCCTCGGCTGCCCCTGTTGTAAAGGTTGTCGAGAAGCCCCAAGTGGCTCCGAGAAAGTCTGCTGCTCCAGGAGAAGTGATTGTAATATCACCGATCAAGAGTTCCTCCTTGGTTGAATCTATTTCTACTCCCTCGAGGAAGCTGAAGAAGGGCTCCTCGATCAATTTGGCTGACACCATCTCTCAGCCCCCGACTAGTGGAGTTCCCATTTTCGTTCCCCCGAGCTCTGCCACGAGCTCGGTGAAGACTTGGATCATTCCCGAGATCCAAGGTATCGAGGAAAACCTTTCTCGGGATATGGTTACCTCTTTGGCAGCTCGCCACATTGCTTCTGTAAGTCCTTTTACTTTGAACTTTTCATCTTTTCCTTGTTATATCTGTCTCTGACTTGCTTTCATTTTCTTTTCACAGTTGGCGAGCTGCTTCATAAAATTTTGAAGAAGGATGAAGCTATTAAAGCTTCAAGCTCCTCGTCTGGTGTAGAGGAAGCTTTGATGGGCTTGGGGAAGTCTCTGAAAGAGTCTCGCCAAAAATATGCTGATGATAAGGCAACTTGGGAGAAGAAGCTTGCCTCTACCGAGCAGGAGAAGGCTCGAGTTGTTGAAGTCTCCCAGGAGTTGGAGAAGAGAATAAAGGACTTGGAAGGGAAAAATAAAAATCTCGACAAGAAGCTCAAAAATGCTGGAGAACTTGAGAATAAGCTCAAGATTGCTGAGGAAGAGTTGGGTCAGCTTCGGGAGGTAAATCGGCAGAAGGAGGAGGTTGAAAATAAATTGAAGAATACTGAAAACCTTCTGTCCGAGAAGCTTTCCTCGGAGAAGTTGAAGAGAAAATTGGCTGTGAAGAAGTCTTTCAGCGCTGGCTGGGACAAGGGGTGGAACAAGGGCTTGGCTGCTATGATGTCACAAGTAGAATATGGCAGCCTCAAGTACTTCAGGGATGGATGGGTCGCTGCTCTACAGGAGATGAAAGTGGATGAAAATTTCGAACTCTTTCAGCGACACATCCCTGGTCCCCCTCCAACTCCTGAAGACGAAGAAGAGGACGAAACTGCCTCCGAAGAGTCTTCCATGGTGATGGGAGATCATCCTCTAGCCATACAGCCTGCTACCGAGGAACTTCAGCAGCTCGCTACTTCCTCCGAGCAACCTCCAGCAATTCCCCAGCTACTATCTGCTACCTACTTCCTCGTCCCAACCTCCGGAGAAAGTTTTGGGAGATAAGGAAAAGGTGTAGAGTTGTTTGGACTTCTATCTATTTTATTTTTCTTTAACAAATGTAATCTTGAATATGTAATTCTGAACCTTGTACTTCTGACCTTTATGATATAATAAAACTTGAACTTGTGTTCATTCATACTGTTGTCTCTTCTTCATGCTCTGTTTTGATTATTGAATACTGCTTTTTCTTCCTCTACTAGTTTTTGGCCAGGATGGAATTATAATCTGCTCACGATACCAAGTTGTTGAAGCAATGCAATGAATACTTTAAAGCTGGTCAGACGGATCTGAGTGCAGCACAAATCGTCGACATCCTCGGCCAAGATGCTTCAGAGCAAGCAATTGAGGCCTACCAATACTTGAAGTGTCTGCTTGATCGTGCAGTGGACAATAATGTGGCTTATTATGATATGATCGAGGATCTCCAAGGCACTCTTGAAGACCTTCAGCAGCAATACAAAGAATCCACTGCCCTTTTTCACGAGGGGTATGAGAAGAAGTATCAGCAACTCAATGTTGACAAGGGATACGAGAAGCATTTTGCTGGCTATGATGTGAGGGAGAGAACTCTGAGGGATGAAGTCGAGGAGTGCAGACAAATAGCTGAATTATTACAGTAAGAGAATAACAACCTGCAAAGAGAGTTGTCGAAGTTGAAGTCTGCAGCTTCCACTTCAAAAGCCTTGATCCCAGTGACTGATGAGGGATTCTCGTTCTTGGAGGTCGAGAACGCTAACTTGAGGGATGAATTAGAGACCTTGAAGAGAGCTGGCCCCTCTACATCTTCTCGTGGTCGAGTAAGAGCTCCTCGGGGACGAGCAAGAGCAGCTCAGATTCCTGTCGAGGAACAGAGGACTCAATCAGCTTTGAAGAACCAAGCTTTCCAATTAATGGCAAAGAACCAAGCGTTGGCTGAAATGTCAAAGAAGATCAGGGACCTGGAAGAGCAGCTTTCAACGCAGAAATCAGTCTTGGAGAATAAGGAGCTCTTTATCAAAAATCTCCACGAGCAGCTGGAAAGACTGACATATCAATTCCACAAACAGCCCAGGGAGTTCTGGATGGCTGGGTACAACGAGGCTCTCTACCCCTTGGACGATCGTATCCAGAATGCCAATAATGAGGGCTACAAGAAAGGCTGGTTGAATACCTTAGGTGTGCTGCAACTCGAATAGGGTCATTACTTGTGGGACTATCATGATCATGGGCTGCTCGACTTACCCGTGCCACCATTCAAACTTGATATTAGTTGGATCCCTGCTCGGGCCATTCCTCGATGCTTAATTTCCAAGTATCTCGACGACTACAATCTCCATTCAAGTGTTGAGATATCTCATCCCGAGCACCTTCAAGATCGACCATCCGTGATGAATATCAGGATGTTAAAAGATTTGAACTTCATAAACTTTCCCCTTGCTTTAAATTATCCGCCTGCTGGCGAGGAACCTGTTTCAAAAGCAGAGGGGAAGAAACCAATAGAGTAGGAATTTTGATGTAATAGTTAGTATACATTTCATTATCAATGTAATTTTTTTTTGGATTTAATGAAAGTCTTTTATTTTTGTTCGCAATCTTAATTGCTATTGTCTTGTAAAATACTTTACATTTGTGCATGTATGTCTATTAAAGAGATAATAATATTGTGTTGTTTTGTGTTGTTTGTCGATCAACTTAATGTCGACTAGCTTGAATTTGTGGTAGTCATTATAAAAAATTACTAAGTTATTCCTCGACCAACTTACTAAGTTGTTTCTCGACCAACTCACTAAGTTGTTTCTCAACCAATTTACTAATAATTTTAAAAAGTCACGAGTATCAATAATTTTGCTTGATCATTTTCTCGTATTCATAAAATGTTTCCGACCAACCAAGGTCGGTAAATTTCCTTCTCGACCAACTACAGTTATTGGGTTTTTATCCCCGACCAGCCATAGTTAGTGGATTTTTCCTCTACGAGAAGCTTTTAGTTGGCGTTTTTAAGAATATATTTACTTCCTAACTAGCATAAGTTGGCATTTTTAGGAATATTTCTATTTCCCGAGAAACATACAGTTTTACTTCCTGGAGGAATACAAGTAGCTTTACTTCCCGGAGGAATATAGGTAGATTTACTTCCCGGAGGAATACAGGTAGCTTTACTTCCCGGAGGAATATAGGTAGCTTTACTACCCGGAGGAATACAGGTAGCTTTACTTTCCTGAGGAATATAGGTAGCTTTACTTCTCGGAGGAATATAAGTTTTACTTTTCGGAGGAATATAAGTTTTACTTCCCGGAGGAATACATTTGTTTCTCGACCAACCTTAGCTGGCGTTTTCGAGAAAAATTTTGAGTAGCCCGAGTTTTGCCGAGTTTCGCCGAGTAGTGTGTAGCACTAGTATTCCCCAAAAAAACTTTCAATAAAAGGAGAAAATACACATCACTGATAATACTTGCGCAGGTGCTCTGTGTTCCATGCATTCTTAAACTCCTCCCCTTCTAAAGTTGTTATTCGGTAAGTTCCTGGTCGAACAACTTCTGTAACTCGGTATGGTCCATGCCAGTTTGCCTTTAGTTTGTTGTTCTTTTGAATCACTTTCTTTAGCACATAGTCTACTTCTTTCAGGTCGCACTTCTTCACCCTCTTATTGTAGAATAGAGCTGTTCGTTGTTGATATGCAGCATTTCTGATGGCTGCTTCTTCTCTAACTTCCTCGAGCATGTCTAAATCCGATCTTCTCATTAAGTCGCTGACAGGGGAATTGAAATTCAGTACCCTGTGTGTTGGGAGGCCCAACTCGGCAGGTATAACAGCTTCACTTTCAAACGCTAGCATATATGGAGATTCTCCAGTTGCTACTCGGGGAGTAGTTCGGTAAGCCCACAGTACTGACTGTAACTCGTTGATCCAATTTGCTTTCGCATCATCCAGTCTTTATTTCAAACCATTCAGCAGTGTTCTGTTTGTCACTTCAGTTTGTCCATTGCTTTGAGGATGGCCTGGTGCTGTGTGGATCTTCAACACATTTGATTGATGACAATAGGCAGCGAACTCCTCGTTATCAAATTGTGTTCCATGGTCTGTGATGAAAGCATGAGGAAGACCATATCGACAAATGATGTTCTTCCAAATAAATTGGTACACCTTCTCGTACGTCATATCAATGAGAGGCTCAGCTTCCACCCACTTAGTAAAATAATCCACTACGACGACGAGGTATTTGAACCTTCCTCTGGTCATTGGCAGTGGTCCAACCAAATCTATTCCCCACATGGAAAATGACCAAGGGGAAGTGATGGGTGTCAACAATTCTTGTGGAGTTCTTCGGATGGAGAAAAAGCGCTGGCACTTGTCACATTTCTTGGTATAGGCTACACAATCAGCCCTCATCGTCGGCCAGTAATATCCCTGCGTCATCATCCTTTGCAAAAGCGTCCGACCTGCTATATGGGCTCCACAGGACCCTTTATGGATCTCTTCAATTAATTCTTTCACCTCGGAGGGATGTACACATCTTTGCAAACCTGCCATAATTCCTCGTCTATATAAAATACCGTTAGTTAATACATACCGAGCAGCTTTAAACTTCAATTTCTTGGCTGCGAGCTTGTCAATTGGTAATTCTCCCTCCATAATATATGCCCTGATGGGATCCATCCAAGATGGTCCTAAATCAAGGGTGATAAAGTTCATCGCCAAATCTTCATCTATACTCCGACCAGCTAAAACTTCAATTGGGATTTGTAACACCCCGCCTAATTAAACCTTGGGTGATCAAGCCTTAATTCAATTAAAACAGGTTTCTTAAATGGTCCATTCTTAGCATCACTGCCGAAAGCTTTTTAATTTACTAACCACCTAAGTGAAATTAAACGTGTGCCGAATTTTATCTTTCTTAAGCAGAATAAATAATTCATACCAACACATTACAATTCTAGTAATACTAAAACAGTTTGCATAAATAACTGAATGCAGGTAAAGTCTTGCCGAAAACCACGGCCAATAAAAGACAACTAAAAATCCATAACTAGAATAAACTGTAAAAGTAAATATAGGACAACATGTCCCAACTAAGAATACTAAAACTGAGATCCTGCACTAGAACTGAAAAAGAGGAAGCGTCTAAACAATCCCTGCAACATCCACACGTGCTGCAGCTCCCAAATCTCTGGAATGAAATCATGTTGGGTGTCCCTGTGGCTGGGCACCTAAAAGATTTTTAAAATTTTTACATAGCAAGAGTTAGTACTCAAAACATTTGAAAATAGTTTGCAAGCAGTTATCACAATTGAGTTATTGATTACACATATTAAAGTTTCACAGAACTCCCTTGGACTTCCTCACCTCTCTTTTATAGTACGTAACTATTGAGGATACTTAGTCTACCTAGTTATACTACCCATAACCGTAGGTAACTTATTTACTGTTCGTTGTCCTTATTCTTGTAATAATTACATCACGCTATAAATTATTACTAAGACATTTACAATTCACTTCATTGTCTACTATTCTAAATCAGTAGATTATACACATAGAATACATTTTATCACACAATAATGTATTTAATATCAGTTATCACTAACATATCCTTTTATTACACATAAAGGACTCTTGGTTCGGAATGATTCATCGACCCCAAGTAAAAGTTGGTTCGGAATAATCCATCGACCCCAACTATTTAAAAATATAAATATATACACATATTCTGGTTCGGGACTCTTTCATCGCGACACCAGTTTAAAGTTTGGTTCGGCATTTTTCATCGACCCCAAACATATAATAACTTTATGTTAGTTCGGAATGTCACATCGACCCTAAAATAATTAATTTAGGTAAAATTCTATTAACCCAAACTTTATATGATTTAGTAGGTACAAACCCAACCTATCAAATCATGCCCATACGTAATATATTTTACTTATATTCACAGTACTCATTAATTTACAATTTATTTCACTATTGTATTTATTCGAGTATTCACGCCACTCTAAGGGCCCTAGTTACCCCTCCCTTAATTCAGTAGTTAAGTTAACTTTAACCTACTGGTATTTTTTCAGAATTAAATCTCACTCTTTCCGTAATTAAATTCTCACAATCTCAACATACAGTTCAATCGATCGTCCTCCCGTTGGTCCATTTCTCCAAAATTCCCACTCAATCATTTATGAAGAAATCTAATGGTACACCTACTGGTGATTATAAGGTCTCCTCATAGGTAAAATATCATTACTAAGGATCCCATTAAGCGACGATAATTAAAAGAAATTTATTCACAAAATTCTCTAAAGTCCAGGCAGGGTCGATCGATCGAGGGGATATGGTCGATCGATCGACTGGTCGATCGATCAACATTCAAGGGTCAATCGATCGATCAAGCAGTGACAGACCCAGTTCGTCTTCTTCATGCGGGTTACACCATTTTTATCTATCTATCTTTCATGATAATTCACCATATTTGCAACCAACAATTTCTAATCATTCCTACATGTTTTGGGATGATTACTAACGATTTAAAACAACAAAATCATTATAAATCTTGGCCAAATTTACTAAAAATCTTTCTAGTATTCAAGAACCCTAAAAATACATTCTTTACATCTTTCATCATAATTCCAGATTTTTAGTTCGATTTAATCATCTAGTTTTCTATATTATCAGAATATTTGGAGATTCAAAAACGTCCTACATGCAATCCCTACCAATCATGGATCATAATCAATTGTTTTTCTCCCAAAAATATCATAAAAACTATGTTCTTCCTAAAGCTTAAATATGGGTATTATAACTCAATTTATTTTGCAAATAACCACTTGCCTTATGATTTGTAGGGTCTGATTTCATGGTTGTTGATGATGGTTGATGATTTTGATCCTTCAATCCTCCTTCCCAACAACTTTATGGTGAAATCTCCTTAGAATTTCCCTTCCTTACTTCTTTTGCCTTAGGAAATTATCTCTCTCTCTTCTCTAATGGCTATGGTGTATTTTCTTTCTTTCTAACCCTAGCCTCAACTCTTATAATCTGATCTAGGGTTTCAAAATTCGTAGGTCTACTTACCCATAATTGTAAAGAGACCAAAATGCCCCCGAATGGTCCCGGTTTAGCCTGAAAATGACCCGGCACTCAACTAGTACCCCCGGGTACACTATTTTGACTAATTCGACCCTTTCAGAATCAACTGTGGACTCTAAATTATCGTTTGAGTCTCTTAAATATTTTTCTACTCTCATCCTTAATTTTTGTCCTACGCGCGACACTCGAGTGAGATAACTCCGGTACGTCCATATAGTCACTAGACCGTACATATCAACATTAAAAATTTACTACTCACATTTAGTAAATTTTTAATCGTCATATTCATCTTTATTAACATTTTATCTCATTAAATTACTCTTCTCACGTAATTTAAATAAAACGTATTTAATCACATTAAATTACTCTACTCACGTAATTTAAATAAAACTCACATTAAATTACTCTACTCACGTAATTTAAATAAAACGTATTTTCCTAATTAAGAAGAATTTCGGGGTATTACATACTTCCCCTCTTATAAAAGGAATTTCGTCCTCGAAATTTGAAAATACCTGTTGTGAATAATTCTGAATATTGCTCTTGCATATCCTCCTCCCGTTCCCAAGTGGACTCATCTATATTGTGATGTCCCCACTGTACTCGCACTAAGGGTACCACCTTGGATTGTAATTTGCTCTCACTATAATTCAGAATAGCCACGGGTCTTTCTTCATACGAGACATCTGGATGCAAATCGATCTCCTCCAGTGGAATGTGCCAGAAGGATCTCTCGCTCCTCTTGTATTTCTTCAGCGATGCCACATGGAACACATCGTGTATTTGCTGAAGATGCTCAGGGATTCCCAATCTGTAAGCTACTGGTCCCACCCTCTCAATGATAGGAAACGGTCCCACATATCTCGGTGCTAATTTTCCCTTTTTGCCGAACCTCGTAATCCCTTTCATAGGAGATACCCGAATTAACACCTGGTCGCCCACATCTAGTTCCACGTGTCTCCTACCGGCGTCAGCATAACTCTTCTGCCTATCCTGGGCTATTCGAATACGTCCTCGAATCAACTCTATTTTGGAGGAAGTCTCCTGTATCATCTCTGGCCCCAATAGCTTGTTATCCCCCACCTCTAACCAACAGGCGGGTGAACGACAAGGCCTCCCGTAAAGCGCCTCGAATGGAGTCATGCCAATAGTGAATTGGTAAGAGTTATTATATGCAAACTCCACCAAAGGAAGGTATGGCTCCCAACCTCCCCCAAAATCTAGAATACACATCCTTAGCATGTCTTCTAACATCTGGTTTACTCTCTCCGTCTGACCGTCCGTCTGTGGGTGATACGCCGTACTCAACCGTAAGTCGGTGTCCATGGCCTCCTGAAAGCTCTGCCAGAAATGTGACGCAAATATCTTATCTCGGTCCTACACAATATTAATAGGAACTCCGTGCAGCTTAACAATCTCTGAAACGAATAGCTGCATGTACCGCATAGTATCATAATCCGTACGAACCCGTAAGAAATGGGCTACCTTAGTCAAATGATCCACTATCACCCATATGGAATCGTGACCCTTCTGTGAGGTTGGTAACCCGATAATAAAATCCATTGAGATACTCTCCCACTTCCACACGGGAATCTCTAGTGGTTGTAGCATCCCTGAAGGTCTCTGATGGTCAACTTTTATGAGCTGGCATGTAACACCTTGAGACAAATTCTGCAATATCTCGTTTCATACCTGACCACCAATATACTCGTCGCATATCCTGGTACATTTTGTCCCCACCTGGATGTACCGAGAATTTTGACCTGTGTGACTCTATCATAACGGCATGCCTCAAATCATCATCTTCGGGTACTATCAGCCTACCATTGAACCGTAGTCCACCCTCTGAACTGATGGAGTAGGACTCTGCCCCCTTGGACAGTAACTGTCGTACTTTGCCCTGACAAAATGGGTCTTCTGCCTGTGCCCTCACTACCCGCATAACACTCTCGGGAGTGATAGCTAGAACTACCATGCATGCTCTCTCCATTTCATCCTCGTGTCGAAGTTCACTCCACTTCGCCTTCTAAATTTCTGCTAACTCCCCGGTAGGTCTTCTGCTTAACGCATCTGCCACCACGTTAGCCTTACCAGGATGATACTGTATATCAAATTGGTAGTCCTTCACGAATTCAAGCCACCTTCTTTGCCTCATATTCAGGTCCTTCTGAGTGAACAAATACTGCAATGACTTATGATCCGTGAATAGAGTGAACTGCTCGCCCAGAAGATAGTGCCTCCATATTCTTAATGCAAAAATGACCACTGCCAACTCGAGGTCATGGGTGGGGTAATTCTTCTCATGTGGCTTAAGCTTTCGGGACGCATAAGCTATGGCCTTATCCTCCTGCTGTAACACACCCCCAAGTCCTTGTAAGGACGCATCAGTATAGACTCGGTATTCCACTCCGCTCCTAGGCAAGGCAAGAACGGGGGCTGATGTCAACTTGTCCTTAAATTCATCAAATGCTAACTGACAACTGTCACTCCATACGAAGGGAACTCCCTTCCGAGTTAAATTCGTCAATGGTCCAGTAATTTTTGAGAATCCCTTGATGAAGCGACGATAATAACCGGCCAATCCCAAGAAACTGCGAATTTCGGTCGGTGTCGTGGGCTGTCCCCACTCCTTTACTGCCGATACCTTACTCGAGTCAACAACAATGCCTCTGCTAGATACGACGTGGCCTAGCAACTGATCCTCCCGAAGCCAAAATCCACACTTCTCAAATTTGGCGTACAACAGATGGTCCCGCAATGTCTGTAGAACCAATCGTAAGTCTTCAGCGTGTTCCTCCTCCGTGCGAGAGTAAATTAGAATGTCGTCTATGAATACAATCACAAAATGATCCAAAAACTCCCTGAATACCCTGTTCATGAGATCTATGAATACTGTCGGCGCATTAGTGTAATACCCCGTAATTTTAAATGACTTTTAAAATGGGTTATATTTTAAATTAATGGATTAATTGGATTTTATTATTAATTAATTCATTTGGGTTTTATCCGGACTGTGGATATTAAAATAGATGATTCTGAATATTACTTAAAGGTATTTAGGTAATATATAAATGTGATGTCATTGATATGACTGTATGATATAAATTCGGTAATTTATATTTTTTAGTCAGACGCGGTATGGGACGTGTCGGGACTAGTTTATTAAATTAAAAAGGAAAATTTATTTTCTATCGATCTAATAGTCATTTCGACTGCGTCGTTGCGTCCGGAAGGTTCGAAATAGTCAGAAAAGTCTATTTGGATGTTAATTTTGAGTCTCGGGTCATTTGGAAATGAATAGACAACCCGAAAGGGCATTTTGGTCATTTTTCTAGGGGGGATGAATAGTGATTTCGGATTTGGAACTATTATAAGTATTGGTAGATTAAGTGTATGGGAGTTATTCATCTCCTCTTCACAAATAAGAGCAGCCATCTTCCTAGAGAGTGTAAGAGTGCTTGGAAAGGGAAAAGCCACTTGGGAAGGAGAAGAACAAGAACCAAGGTTCACCACCACCGGAGTTTGACCGGAGAAGGGACAACCAACTGAAATATACTACACCAAAGGATCAGACTTACAGTAAAGGCAAGTGTTTGATAATGGCAATTTAAGTTTGTATATTGTCCATGTTAGAAATAGTATGAAAAGAGAAGATTATTCATGTTTGGAAGAAATAATGGAGTGATTAAATGGATTTCTGGAAACTGAAATGATATAGGAATTTAACTCATGTTGTAGGATGAAAATAATCACGAAATAATCAGATATATATGGAAGAAAAATCTGAAAACCATTGATGTGTTCTTGAAGATGATATGTTGATAAATTTCTGGAAATGAGATAAACATGCTTTTTAATCCAATCCCTTGATGATTCTAGGATG
Organism: Sambucus nigra; assembly: GCA_949130495.1. Lineage (NCBI taxonomy): Eukaryota > Viridiplantae > Streptophyta > Magnoliopsida > Dipsacales > Adoxaceae > Sambucus > Sambucus nigra. The sequence continues at coordinate 92,740,406 of OX422216.1, read as the reverse complement.
TTTAGAGTACTGGAAATCGTTCATATATGTTGGTATATTATGTAGAAATAATTATAACTCATTTTGGAGGTTAATATGAAGGTTTGAATGAGTAAAAATGGTGAAACCCGTAGTTGCTGAAATGCAGAAAACCAGGCTTGGACCTGAGGGATCGATCGATCGACCCCTGCCTTCGATCGATCGACCTCCCCAGATTATGTAAAGTTGTTTCTTTTCAAATGTTGATTCTTATCCCAAACCTTTTGTGGATCTTTGGTGATTATTATTTGGAGATTATGGGACCTAGAAAATATCAGTAAACCCTTGATAAGATTTGAATTTATTTGATTTGGATTCGAGTGATTTAAATGATGAAAATTGTATTGAATGGAATTTCGGTTGCTAGATTCATTTGTTAAATTCCAAGTGGGGATGTATGAGGATTTAAGATAGGACCAGTAGGGGTGATTTAATAGAACGCCTGGGTATCCTTAAGTTTACAAGAGGGTTTAATCTTAAGTGAAAGAATATGTGTTTTTAAGAGATTTGAAACTATCGTTTTTAACCTTAATTAAAAGGAGAACTAAACTCGTAGTAGTTCAGGAGAAATAATGTTATGGACCAGTAGGATATTAGTGACTTCTTACTGAATATAAGATGAGGGAAATTCTATTTGAATCTTGTGAGATGGGAGTTTAGAACACATTTGGTTGAAAGAGGTATGAGGTTATCCCGATCGTATAGTTAAAGCTGTCGGACCTCCTCGATTGACAAAGTTAAGTAGTAGTGTATTGGAGGGGTTCCTTGTTTGGATTTCGCTTTGCGAGACGCTCCGCGCATGAACCTTAACGACGTCGGGAGTGGAGAGATGTTATAGGATGCGAGGATAATTAAATTATGAAGTAAAGATATGGTATTTTAATACGTGGAATTTAAAAGAGATATAATGCTACGGGTAGTGATAATTACCTTATAGATATTATATTATAGGTATGATAATACCTATTTGATTGATTGATGATTTATGTGTATGACATACCTAGCTTACTTGTTATCGGTGGGAGGTTTGCGCGTGAGGGCAGTCATATCCTGATGAATCCATGGGATCTTTGATTTGTCGCTCGAGAACATAGGTCTATGAAAGACTTATAGGGGAGTTGATAAGTCCGCTGACTGTGGGTACGTAGGTATGTGCGTGACCCATGGATACGAGAACTATGTTCACCTCCAATTTGTTTGTTGTTGATTGTGGTTCATGGAATCTTACCGAACCTGTAGTCCCCTATTCGGCGACCTGCGATGATGGGACATGATAGCAGAGTAATGCATTGCACCACAGCTGTGACTCGGGGTGCTGTATTATATATGAATATATATATAATGGATTAAATGATTAAATGGATATATATATAATGGTTAAATCTATCTACAGTGATAATTGTAGATAACGGTGAATAGAGAAAGATAATGGAATTAAGTTAATGAATGTGTATGCTTATAGAATTGAAAAGCTTAAATCATATTAATGAGAAATGATTCATGTTAATGAGAAATGATTCATACTAATGAGTAATGATTCATGATAATGAGAAACTAATCATATAAATGAGAAATGTAAATGAATAATAATGCGACGTATGGTATGGGACATACGGGGATTATGATATGGGAATGGAATTTTAATAACGAGACTAGAAAAGAGGAACCATTAACTAGGAGGTTAATAGGAAATGTTAAATGTGCACTCTAGTTGAGAGGTGAGAATTGCAAGTGAGAGTTGGATCTAACATGTACATAATAAATGCTTTATTGCACTTGTTAAATACTTGTTGTTTTAAAAATAATCTACACATTCGGGCTCTGACCCGTTTCCTTGCATATTTTCTCTTCTATTGTATCTCTATATCAGGTGTCCAGCAACAGGGACGCCAACCATAGTTGATTGTGACGAGCTATGGAGCTACGGAAGTTTTGCTTAGACGCTTGTCATCTTTTTGATTCACAGTATTCTTAGTTAGGGCATGTCACCCAAAGGATTCAGTTATCTTTTCTATCGAGGTCAAATTCTATTGTATTCGGGACTTTTTAATACATTTATCATTGTTGGAATTATTGTAAAGGATTTATATTATTTGGGAATGTTTATTCCAGTTGCATTTAAATTCTTTTGAGTTATTTATTGTGTTATCTGTGTTGTGTTATTCTTAAACTGGAAATGGATTTTGTTAAATTAAAATTTGGAAAGTTATTAACACCAGCTTAATTGGGTATTGGGTGAGTTGTAAATGTTTTCGACAGTGATGCTAAGAATGAGCCAACTGTATATTCTGTTTTAATTTGGTATGGGACTGGCCACCCGGTATTTAATTAGGCGGGGTGTTACAGGTGGTATCAGAGCATCAGGTTCTAGTGTCCTTTAGGATCTGTACGGCTTACTGTGTTTTCAGCTTAGCGTTATTTGATGTAGAGCCCTATGAGTAGGATTATTGCTTTTCTATATATGCCTACAAAGGTACGATGGCTGCGGCCGAAGTTGCTGCAATAGTCGCTCAGGCAGTCAATGCGGCTTTAGCTGCTGTTCAGCAGGCTCCAGCACCGGCACCGGTTGTGCCACCCGCACAAGGGCAAGTGTTTCCTACTGCATGGGAACGAGCGAGGGATGCTTTTCAGAAAGCGCACCCACCTGAGTTTCAGGGAGGATCAGATGTTGTGACTGCTAGTCAATGGAAGAAAGATATCCAACGGCACTTGAGAATGTTTGAATATACTGAGGTTCAACGTCAAATACTAGCCACATTCAAGCTAGTAGGGGCAGCTTTGCAATGGTGGGAAGCTACTTGATTTGAAACAGGGAGAGAAAACTGTGGCGGAATATGAGGAAGAGTTTCCGAGTTTAATTAATTTGGTACCAGCTGAAGTACCTACTGAGGAGAGGAGAGTCCTAATGTTCACTAATGGGTGGAACGATAAAATTCGATAACATTTATTGGGAAATCTTTCATTATATACGTATGGCAGATGAGGGCCATTGGACGGATAGCGGAGATCGTACTTAGGAGGTTATGAAGTATGTTTGAGTATGATGACCGTAGTCTAGGTCACCATATTATGGAAAAAAATTGCGGAGAGTCATCAGTAGAATTTCTTGAAATGCGAGAATTGTGTGTGTTACCTAACGAAGGCAATATATTCAAAGGCTTGGGAAAATAGTGGAGTGTGGTTAACTAGAACTGAAAATTTGGGATAAAATTTTTCTTGACTCATCGGAACAAAGTTATAATATTGGGATTCAAAAACCATCACCCGCAAATGAGGGTATGTTTCCTATCTAAGGAGGTATGAGGCGTATTGATTTTTGTAGTGATTGATATTGTGTGGGCCAAAGGGTTGCTAAACTTAGCCTATAGCATCGTTATTTACGTAGACTCACTGAGGGGTGTGGGACACCTATATATTACATGTTATCACGTGGGTTTGATTTTTATCATGGGATTACTTACCTTGGGCATGTCCGAGCATGATGTGACTATCGGCATGCATTGACTTGTGGTATATGAGAGCATATGTCTGCATCTTGTCTTCTATAAGAGAGTAGATGCGTAGACTCTATTTGAAATCGAAAAAACCAAATTTTTGTTTTAAAATCGATAAACCTAATATTATTTTTCAACCAAAATTTTTATACTATTGACTAAAGACCTTAGGAGTTTCGATGACCAACTACTTTAGGAAGTAGTGTATCGGGGTGGTTCCTTGTTTGGATTTCGCTTGCGAGACACCCCACGCATGAAACTAATAACCGTTGGGAGTCGAAATAAGTTAGGTCTTTGGAAAACGAGTTTATAACCTTTGCGAAACTTTTAATATTGAAAGCGGTACGAGAGGGTGTATGGGCGCCCTGGATGATTGAATTGTAGTATTTTTCATAATTGTGAAAAAGGTAAGTAATTGTGACTTCAGGATTTATTTGTTCACTACGAGCGGATCATTTTTCCCAACGTCTGTCGCGAGGACGGTAAAAGATTGGGTAAAGTTTAAATTCGATGTAGTTGAAACTATATGGTGAGGCTTGGTGTATAACATCGATAGGGATTTTTGTTAATGTACTGTATGGGCGGTACGTCTTGGATTTCTCGCGATGTGAGATTTATACTCGGAGTTGACCTTACCGGTATGACTTATATTCCTGAATTTCGGGACGAAATTCTGTTATAAGGGGGGAAGTATGTAATACCCCGTAATTTTAAATGACTTTTAAAATGGGTTATATTTTAAATTAATGGATTAATTGGATTTTATTATTAATTAATTCATTTGGGTTTTATTCGGACTGTGGATATTAAAATAGATGATTCTGAAGATTACTTAAAGGTATTTAGGTAATATATGAATGTGATGTCATTGATATGACTGTATGATATAAATTCGGTAATTTATATTTTTTAGTCAGACGCGGTATGGGACGTGTCGGGACTAGTTTATTAAATTAAAAAGGAAAATTTATTTTCTATCGATCTAATAGTCATTTCGACTGCGTCGTTGCGTCCGGAAGGTTCGAAATAGTCAGAAAAGTCTATTTGGATGTTAATTTTGAGTCTCGGGTCATTTGGAAATGAATAGACAACCCGAAAGGGCATTTTGGTCATTTCTCTAGGGGGGATGAATAGTGATTTCGGATTTGGAACTATTATAAGTATTGGTAGATTAAGTGTATGGGAGTTATTCATCTCCTCTTCACAAATAAGAGCAGCCATCTTCCTAAAGAGAGTGTAAGAGTGCTTGGGAAGGGAAAAGCCACTTGGAAAGGAGAAGAACAAGAACCAAGGTTCACCACCACCAACCACCACCGGAGTTTGACCGGAGAAGGGACAACCAACTGAAATATACTACACCAAAGGATCAGACTTACAGTAAAGGCAAGTGTTTGATAATGGCAATTTAAGTTTGTATATTGTCCATGTTAGAAATAGTATGAAAAGAGAAGATTATTCATGTTTGGAAGAAATAATGGAGTGATTAAATGGATTTCTGGAAACTGAAATGATATAGGAATTTAACTCATGTTGTAGGATGAAAATAATCACGAAATAATCAGATATATATGGAAGAAAAATCTGAAAACCATTGATGTGTTCTTGAAGATGATATGTTGATAAATTTCTGGAAATAAGGAGATAAACATGCTTTTTAATCCAATCCCTTGATGATTCTAGGATGTTTAGAGTACTGGAAATCGTTCATATATGTTGGTATATTATGTAGAAATAATTATAACTCATTTTGGAGGTTAATATGAAGGTTTGAATGAGTAAAAATGGTGAAACCCGTAGTTGCTGAAATGCAGAAAACCAGGCTTGGACCTGAGGGATCGATCGATCGACCCCTGCCTTCGATCGATCGACCTCCCCAGATTATGTAAAGTTGTTTCTTTTCAAATGTTTATTCTTATCCCAAACCTTTTGTGGATCTTTGGTGATTATTATTTGGAGATTATGGGACCTAGAAAATATCAGTAAACCCTTGATAAGATTTGAATTTATTTGATTTGGATTCGAGTGATTTAAATGATGAAAATTTTATTGAATGGAATTTCGGTTGCTAGATTCATTTGTTAAATTCCAAGTGGGGATGTATTAGGATTTAAGATAGGACCAGTAGGGGTGATTTAATAGAACGCCTGGGTATCCTTAAGTTTACAAAAGGTTTAATCCTAAGTGAAAGAATATGTGTTTTTAAGAGATTTGAAACTATCGGTTTTAACCTTAATTAAAAGGAGAACTAAACTCGTAGTAGTTCGGGAGAAATAATGTTATGGACCAGTAGGATATTAGTGACTTCTTACTGAATATAAGATGAGGGAAATTCTATTTGAATCTTGTGAGATGGGAGTTTAGAACACATTTGGTTGAAAGAGGTATGAGGTTATCCCGATCGCATAGTTAAAGTTGTCGGACCTCCTCGATCGACAAAGTTAAGTAGTAGTGTATTGGAGGGGTTCCTTGTTTGGATTTCGCTTTGCGAGACGCTCCGCGCATGAACCTTAACGACGTCGGGAGTGGAGATATGTTATAGGATGCGAGGATAATTAAATTATGAAGTAAAGATATGGTATTTTAATACGTGGAATTTAAAAGAGATATAATGCTACGGGTAGTGATAATTACCTTATAGATATTATATTATAGGTATGATAATACCTATTTGATTGATTGATGATTTATGTGTATGACATACCTAGCTTACTTGCTATCGGTGGGAGGTTTGCGCGTGAGGGCAGTCATATCCTGATGAATCCATGGGATCTTTTATTTGTCGCTCGAGAACATAGGTCTATGAAAGACTTATCGGGGAGTTGATAAGTCCGCTGACTGTGGGTACGTAGGTATGTGCGTGACCGATGGATACGAGAACTATGTTCGCCTCCAATTTGTTTGTTGTTGATTGTGGTTCGTGGAATCTTACCGAACCTGTAGTCCCCTATTCGGCGACCTGCGATGATGGGACATGATAGCAGAGTAATGCATTGCACCGCAGCTGTGACTCGGGGTGCTGTATTATATATGAATATATATATATAATGGATTAAATGATTAAATGGATATATATTGTGGTCAGATCTATCTACAGTGATAATTGTAGATAACGGTGAATAGAGAAAGATAATGGAATTAAGTTAATGAATGTGTATGCTTATAGAATTGAAAAGCTTAACTCATATTAATGAGAAATGATTCATGTTAATGAGAAACGATTCATACTAATGAGTAATGATTCATGCTAATGAGAAACTAATCATATAAATGAGAAATGTAAATGAATAATAATGCGACGTATGGTATGGGACATACGGGGATTATGATATGGGAATGGAATTTTAATAGGGAGACTAGAAAAGAGGAACCATTAACTAGGAGGTTAATAGGAAACGTTAAGTGTGCACTCTAGTTGAGAGGTGAGAATTGCAAGTGAGAGTTGGATCTAACATGTACATAATAAATGCTTTATTGCACTTGTTAAATACTTGCTGTTTTAAAAATAATCTACACATTCGGGCTCTGACCCGTTTCCTTGCATATTTTCTCTTCTATTGTATCTTTATATCAGGTGTCCAGCAATAGGGACGTCAACCATAGTTGATTGTGACGAGCTATGGAGCTATGGAGGTTTTGCTTAGACGCTTGTCATCTTTTTGATTCACAGTATTCTTAGTTAGGGCATGTCGCTCAAAGGATTCAATTATCTTTTCTATCGAGGTCAAATTCTATTGTATTTGGGACTTTTTAATACATTTATCATTGTTGGAATTATTGTAAAGGATTTATATTATTTGGGAATGTTTATTCCAGTTGCATTTAAATTCTTTTGAGTTATTTATTGTGTTATCTGTGTTGTGTTATTCTTAAACTGGAAATGGATTTTGTTAAATTAAAATTTGGAAAGTTATTAACACCAGCTTAATTGGGTATTGGGTGAGTTGTAAATGTTTTCGACAGTGATGCTAAGAATGAGCCAACTGTATATTCTGTTTTAATTTGGTATGGGACTGGCCACCCGGTATTTAATTAGGCGGGGTGTTACAGGTGGTATCAGAGCATCAGGTTCTAGTGTCCTCTAGGATCTGTACGTCTTACTGTGTTTTCAGCTTAGCGTTCTTTGATGTAGAGCCCTATGAGTAGGATTATTGCTTTTCTATCTATGCCTACAAAGGTACGATGGCTGCGGCCGAAGTTGCTGCAATAGTCGCTCAGGCAGTCAATGCGGCCATAGCTGCTGTTCAGCAGGCTCCAGCACCGGCACCGGTTGTGCCACCCGTACAAGGGCAAGTGTTTCCTACTGCATGGGAACGAGCGAGGGATGCTTTTCAGAAAGCGCACCCACCTGAGTTTCAGGGAGGATCAGATGTTGTGACTGCTAGCCAATGGAAGAAAGATATCCAACGGCACTTGAGAATGATTGAATATACTGAGGTTCAACGTCAAATACTAGCCACATTCAAGCTAGTAGGGGCAGCTTTACAATGGTGGGAAGCTACTTGATTTGAAACAGGGAGAGAAAACTGTGGCGGAATATGAGGAAGAGTTTCCGAGTTTAATTAATTTGGTACCAGCTGAAGTACCTACTGAGGAGAGGAGAGTCCTAATGTTCACTGATGGGTGGAACGATAAAATTCGATAACATTTATTGGGAAATCTTTAATTATGTACGTATGGCAGATGAGGGCCATTGGACGGATAGAGGAGATCGTACTTAGGAGGTTATGAAGTATGTTTGAGTATGATGACCGTAGTCTAGGTCACCATATTATGGAAAAAAATTGAGGAGAGTCATCAGTAAAAGTTCTTGAAATGCGAGAATTGTGTGTGTTACCTAACGAAGGCAATATATTCTAAGGCTTGGGCAAATAGTGGAGTGTGGTTAACTAGAACTGCAAATTTGGGATAAAATTTTTCTTGACTCATCGGAGCAAAGTTATAATATTGGGATTCAAAAACCATCACCCGCAAATGAGGGTATGTTTTTTATCTAAGGAGGTATGAGGCATATTGATTTTTGTAGTGATTGATATTGTGTGGGCCAAAGGGTTGCTAAACTTAGCCTATAGCATCGTTATTTACGTAGACTCACTGAGGGGTGTGGGACACCTATATATTACATGTTATCACGTGGGTTTGATTTTTATCATGGGATTACTTACCTTGGGCATGTCCGAGCATGATGTGACTATCGGCATGCATTGACTTGTGGTATATGAGAGCATATGTCTGCATCTTGTCTTCTATAAGAGAGTAGATGCGTAGACTCTATTTGAAATCGAAAAAACCAAATTTTTGTTTTAAAATCGATAAACCTAATATTATTTTTCAACCAAAATTTTTACACTATTGACTAAAGACCTTAGGAGTTTCGATGACCAACTACTTTAGGAAGTAGTGTATTGGGGTGGTTCCTTGTTTGGATTTCGCTTGCGAGACACCCCACGCATGAAACTAATAACCGTTGGGAGTCGAAATAAGTTAGGTCTTTGGGAAACGAGTTTATAACCTTTGCGAAACTTTTAATATTGAAAGCGGTACGAGAGGGTGTATGGGCGCCCTGGATGATTGAATTGTAGTATTTTTCATAATTGTGAAAAAGGTAAGTAATCGTGACTTCGGGATTTATTTGTTCACTACGAGCGGATCATTTTTCCCAATGTTTGTCGCGAGGACGGTATAGGGAAGATTGGGTAAAGTTTAAATTCGATGTAGTTGAAACTATATGGTGAGTCTTGGTGTATAACATCGATAGGGATTTTTGTTAATGTACTGTATGGGCGGTACGTCTTGGATTTCTCGCGATGTGAGATTTATACTCGGAGTTGACCTTACCGCTATGACTTATATTCCTGAATTTCTGGACGAAATTCTGTTATAAGGGGGGAAGTATGTAATACCCCGTAATTTTAAATGACTTTTAAAATGGGTTATATTTTAAATTAATGGATTAATTGGATTTTATTATTAATTAATTCATTTGGGTTTTATCCGGACTGTGGATATTAAAATAGATGATTCTGAATATTACTTAAAGGTATTTAGGTAATATATGAATGTGATGTCATTGATATGACTGTATGATATAAATTCGGTAATTTATATTTTTTAGTCAGACGCGGTATGGGACGTGTCGGGACTAGTTTATTAAATTAAAAAGGAAAATTTATTTTCTATCGATCTAATAGTCATTTCGACTGCGTCGTTGCGTCCGGAAGGTTCGAAATAGTCAGAAAAGTCTATTTGGATGTTAATTTTGAGTCTCGGGTCATTTGGAAATGAATAGACAACCTGAAAGGGCATTTTGGTCATTTTTCTAGGGGGGATGAATAGTGATTTCGGATTTGGAACTATTATAAGTATTGGTAGATTAAGTGTATGGGAGTTATTCATCTCCTCTTCACAAATAAGAGCAGCCATCTTCCTAGAGAGAGTGTAAGAGTGCTTGGGAAGGGAAAAGCCACTTGGGAAGGAGAAGAACAAGAACCAAGGTTCACCACCACCAACCACCACCGGAGTTTGACCGGAGAAGGGACAACCAACTGAAATATACTACACCAAAGGATCAGACCTACAGTAAAGGCAAGTGTTTGATAATGGCAATTTAAGTTTGTATATTGTCCATGTTAGAAATAGTATGAAAAGAGAAGATTATTCATGTTTGGAAGAAATAATGGAGTGATTAAATGGATTTCTGGAAACTGAAATGATATAGGAATTTAACTCATGTTGTAGGATGAAAATAATCACGAAATAATCAGATATATATGGAAGAAAAATCTGAAAACCATTGATGTGTTCTTGAAGATGATATGTTGATAAATTTCTGGAAATAAGGAGATAAACATGCTTTTTAATCCAATCCCTTGATGATTCTAGGATGTTTAGAGTACTGGAAATCGTTCATATATGTTGGTATATTATGTAGAAATAATTATAACTCATTTTGGAGGTTAATATGAAGGTTTGAATGAGTAAAAATGGTGAAACCCGTAGTTGCTGAAATGCAGAAAACCAGGCTTGGATCTGAGGGATCGATCGATCGACCCCTGCCTTCGATCGATCGACCTCCCCAGATTATGTAAAGTTGTTTCTTTTCAAATGTTGATTCTTATCCCAAACCTTTTGTGGATCTTTGGTGATTATTATTTGGAGATTATGGGACCTAGAAAATATCAGTAAACCCTTGATAAGATTTGAATTTATTTGATTTGGATTCGAGTGATTTAAATGATGAAAATTGTATTGAATGGAATTTAGGTTGCTAGATTCATTTGTTAAATTCCAAGTGGGGATGTATGAGGATTTAAGATAGGACCAGTAGGGGTGATTTAATAGAACGCCTGGGTATCCTTAAGTTTACAAGAGGGTTTAATCCTAAGTGAAAGAATATGTGTTTTTAAGAGATTTGAAACTATCGGTTTTAACCTTAATTAAAAGGAGAACTAAACTCGTAGTAGTTCGGGAGAAATAATGTTATGGACCAGTAGGATATTAGTGACTTCTTACTGAATATAAGATGAGGGAAATTCTATTTGAATCTTGTGAGATGGGAGTTTAGAACACATTTGGTTGAAAGAGGTATGAGGTTATCCCGATCGTATAGTTAAAGCTGTCGAACCTCCTCGATTGACAAAGTTAAGTAGTAGTGTATTGGAGGGGTTCCTTATTTGGATTTCGCTTTGCGAGACGCTCCGCGCATGAACCTTAACGACGTCGGGAGTGGAGAGATGTTATAGGATGCGAGGATAATTAAATTATGAAGTAAAGATATGGTATTTTAATATGTGGAATTTAAAAGAGATATAATGCTACGGGTAGTGATAATTACCTTATAGATATTATATTATAGGTATGATAATACCTATTTGATTGATTGATGATTTATGTGTATGACATACCTAGCTTACTTGCTATCGGTGGGAGGTTTCCGCGTGAGGGCAGTCATATCCTGATGAATCCATGGGATCTTTTATTTGTCGCTCGAGAACATAGGTCTATGAAAGACTTATCGGGGAGTTGATAAGTCCGCTGACTGTGGATACGTAGGTATGTGTGTGACCCATGCATACGAGAACTATGTTCGCCTCCAATTTGTTTGTTGTTGATTGTGGTTCGTGGAATCTTACCGAACCTGTAGTCCCCTATTCGGCGACCTGCGATGATGGGACATGATAGCAGAGTAATGCATTGCACCGCAGCTGTGACTCGGGGTGCTGTATTATATATGAATATATATATAATGGATTAAATGATTAAATGGATATATATTGTGGTTAAATCTATCTACAGTGATAATTGTAGATAACGGTGAATAGAGAAAGATAATGGAATTAAGTTAATGAATGTGTATGCTTATAGAATTGAAAAGCTTAACTCATATTAATGAGAAATGATTCATGTTAATGAGAAACGATTCATACTAATGAGTAATGATTCATGCTAATGAGAAACTAATCATATAAATAAGAAATGTAAATGAATAATAATGCGACGTATGGTATGGGACATACGGGGATTATGATATGGGAATGGAATTTTAATAGGGAGACTAGAAAAGAGGAACCATTAACTAGGAGGTTAATAGGAAACATTAAGTGTGCACTCTAGTTGAGAGGTGAGAATTGCAAGTGAGAGTTAGATCTAACATATACATAATAAATGCTTTATTGCACTTGTTAAATACTTGCTGCTTTAAAAATAATCTACACATTCGGGCTCTGACCCGTTTCCTTGCATATTTTCTCTTCTATTGTATCTCTATATCAGGTGTCCAGCAACAGGGACGCCAACCATAGTTGATTGTGACGAGCTATGGAGCTATGGAAGTTTTGCTTAGACGCTTGTCATCTTTTTGATTCACAGTATTCTTAGTTAGGGCATGTCGCCCAAAGGATTCAGTTATCTTTTCTATCGAGGTCAAATTCTATTGTATTCGGGACTTTTTAATACATTTATCATTGTTGGAATTATTGTAAAGGATTTATATTATTTGGGAATGTTTATTCCAGTTGCATTTAAATTCTTTTGAGTTATTTATTGTGTTATCTGTGTTGTGTTATTCTTAAACTGGAAATGGATTTTGTTAAATTAAAATTTGGAAAGTTATTAACACTAGCTTAATTGGGTATTGGGTGAGTTGTAAATGTTTTCGACAGTGATGCTAAGAATGAGCCAACTGTATATTCTGTTTTAATTTGGTATGGGACTGGCCACCCGGTATTTAATTAGGCGGGGTGTTACAATTAGTTAGCCCAAAAGGCATCACTCTGAACTCGTATGACCCGTACCGCGATAGAAAAACGGTCTTAGGTACATCCTCTTCACGAATGCGTAATTGGTGGTACCCCACCTCAAATCGATCTTTGAGAAGTATGCAGCCCCTCTCAATTGATCAAACAAGTCGTCAATCCTCGGCAATGGATACTTATTATGTATCGTCACTTTGTTCAGCTCTCTGTAATCTACACACAGACGAAGTGAACCATCCCTTTTCTTTACAAACAACACCGGCGCACCCCATGGCGATGTACTCCGTCGAATGAAACCCTGTCCTAATAGTTGCTGAATCTGTTCTCTCAGTTCCCGCATCTCCGAAGGAGCCATGCGATACGGTGCTCTGGCAATCGGTCTCGTCCCCGGTGCTAGGTCAATAACGAACTCTATCTCTCTGTTAGGTGGTAACCCTGGTATCTCCTGAAAGACATCCTCAAAATCCCTCACAACTGGGATTGAGTCCAGAGAAACGACAACCCCATGTGAGGTCTCCTCCTCATTATAATATAAATGAGTTCGCGATCCTCCCCCGGGAAGTGGCATTGCCACAAGGAACATCTCTTGTCCCGGGATGGAGAACACGATGGTCCTCTCATAACAATCTACCATTTCCCTATTATGTGCCAACCAATCCATGCCTAGGATGACGTCATATCCCTCCATATCCAGCACTAGGAGGTCCGCCGCTAGACTCATTCTCCCGACCATAATGTCCACACCCTTACAAATCGAGTGTATAAGGGACCCACTACCCATCGGTGACTCCACACACATAAGATGAGTGTCTACTGTCGCTAATAGGCCGGCTGCCCGTGCAAATCTAGTAGAAATAAACGAATGCGTCGCCCCCGTGTCAAACAAAATACTCCCCTCAAGCCCATGAATAGGAAACATACCCGCAACTGCCGGCGGTGCTAGAGGTGTCGGCTGAAATGGAATATCACGGATGTTGAACACACGTCCGTACTGCATCTGCCCTGGCTGTGGGGCCTGTACTGCTGCTGGGGCAAATGGAGCCTGCTGCCCCTGTTGGGCACCCTGTTGTTGTGCCCTGTCTGGCTGTGGATAATTTCTGCTCTTGTGACCCTGCTGGACACAAGTGAAACACTGGCCCAGGAACTGCCTCTGCCCTTGGCCCTGTTAGCCCCGACGTTGGCCCTGTCGACCTTGGTCTTGTTGTCCCCCATTTTGATTACCTTGGCCCTGTCGGCCCTGAGGGACTGGTTGCTGGGGACCCTGCTGGCCCTACCGGTCAAAGCGATGCCTCCCGTGCTTAAACTTCTTGGTAGAGTTCCCCTGTCGGGAATCCTGCCCTATCTGGCCCGCTGTTTGCTGCTGTGATGCGTTGCTGCCACTACCCCCATCCACCTTGCCCGGTTGGCTAGGCTCACCCCTCTTATTTCCCTTCGTATGAAAACGGTGATCCTGACAGTGTAGTAGAGAGGCATTAACGACATCTGTGTAGGTTACCAACGCCGGATTACCAATCAAATGCTGTCTGATTCTCTAGGTTAGGCCCTCCATAAATTTGGACTTCTTCCTCTCCTCATTGCTCACCTCGTTTGGCACAAAATTAGCCAAGCGGGTAAACTCCTCCTCGTAGTCAGCAACTGAGCGATCACCCTGAACCACTTCGCTGAATTTCTTCCTCATCTCTGACTCCACTACTGGAGGGAAATACCTGCGGTCAAACCGCACCCAAAACTTAGAAATAGTCAAAGTGTCCCTTTTCTCGGTGGTGGTAGCTGACTCCTACCACTGTAGGGCCGCTCCTGACAGACGAAAAGTTGCTAGCATCTGTTCCTGTACCTCGGTGCACTCTAGCATGCGCAAGTGGCGCTGGATATTTTTCTTCCAGTTGCACGCTTCCACTACATCGGCACTGCCCTGAAACTCGGGTGGGTGTCCTTTCTGAAATGTCTCCATGACTCACTGCCAAGTAGATGGTCCTGCTGGAACTTGCACTACCGGTGACACGGGGGGAGGTACTTGGGTGGTCTGCCATGGCCCTCATAGCTGTCTCGACTGCCTGAGCCACTATCACTGCAACCTGAGTAGTGGAGATTAACTCTGGTGGGGGTGGGGGTATCGGTACCTGTGGCTCCTGATGAGCCTCCCTCACCTCCTCTCTGGCTTCAGCCCTCTCTGCTATCTGTCTTCGTGGTGGCATCTGAAATAAGATTCAAATTGTATAAGTACACAGTTTATACGAAATTTAAGAGCAGAAGTACGATAACGCAACAGTGGAAATTTTGAATCAACAATCCTAATAGTAGGGCTCTAATACAACCAAACGTTACGCTGAATCGTAGTAAGTCGTACAGATCCTATGAACACTACAACCTGATGCTCTGATACCATCTGTGACACCCCTCCTAATTAAACCTTGGGTGATCAAGCCTTAATTCAATTAAAACAGGTTTCTTAAATGGTCCATTCTTAGCATCACTGCCGAAAGCTTTTTAATTTACTAACCACCTAAGTGAAATTAAACGAGTGCCGAATTTTATCTTTCTTAAGCAGAATAAATAATCCATACCAACACATTACAATTCTAGTAATACTAAAACAGTTTGCATAAATAACTGAATGCAGGTAAAGTCTTGCCGAAAACCACGGCCAATAAAAGACAACTAAAAATCCATAACTAGAATAAACTGTAAAAGTAAATATAGGACAACATGTCCCAACTAAGAATACTAAAATTGAGATCCTGCACTAGAACTGAAAAAGAGGAAGCGTCTAAACAATCCCTGCAACATCCACACGTGTTGCAGCTCCCGAATCTCTGGAATGAAATCATGCTGGGTGTCCCTGTGGCTGGGCACCTAAAAGGTTTTTAAAATTTTTACATAGCAAGAGTTAGTACTCAAAACATTTGAAAATATTTTGCAAGCAGTTATCACAATTGAGTTATTGATTACACATATTAAAGTTTCACAGAACTCCCTTGGACTTCCTCACCTCTCTTTTATAGTACGTAACTATTGAGGATACTTAGTCTACCTAGTTATACTACCCATAACCGTAGGTAACTTATTTACTGTTCGTTGTCCTTATTCTTGTAATAATTACATCAAGCTATAAATTATTACTAAGACATTTACAATTCATTTCATTGTCTACTATTCTAAATCAGTAGATTATACACATAGAATATATTTTATCACACAATAATGTATTTAATATCAGTTATCACTAACATATCCTTTTATTACACATAAAGGACTCTTGGTTCGGAATGATTCATCGACCCCAAGTAAAAGTTGGTTCGGAATAATCCATCGACCCCAACTATTTAAAAATATAAATATATACACATATTCTGGTTCGGGACTCTTTCATCGCGACACCAGTTTAAAGTTTGGTTCGGCATTTTTCATCGACCCCAAACATATAATAACTTTATGTTAGTTTGGAATGTCACATAGACCCTAACATAATTAATTTAGGTAAAATTCTATTAACCCAAACTTTATATGATTTAGTAGGTACACACCCAACCTATCAAATCATGCCCGTACGTAATATATTTTACTTATATTCACAGTACTCATTAATTTACAATTTATTTCACTATTGTATTTATTCGAGTATTCACACAACTCTAAGGGCCCTAGTTACCCCTCCCTTAATTCAGTAGTTAAGTTAACTTTAACCTACTGGTATTTTTTCGAAATTAAATCTCAATCTTTCCGTAATTAAATTCTCACAATCTCAACATACAGCTCAATCGATCGTCCTCCCGTTGGTCCATTTCTCCAAAATTCCCACTCAATCATTTATGAAGAAATCTAATGGTACACCTACTGGTGATTATAAGGTCTCCTCATAGGTAAAATATCATTACTAAGGATCCCATTAAGCGACGGTAATTAAAAGAAATTTATTCACAAAATTCTCTAAAGTCCAGCCAGGGTCGATCGATCGAGGGGATATGGTCGATCGATCGACTGCTCGATCGATCGACATTCAAGGGTCGATCGATCGATCAAGCAGTGACAGGCCCAGTTCGTCTTCTTCATGCGGGTTTCACCATTTTTATCTATCTATCTTTCATGACAATTCACCATATTTGCAACCAACAATTTCTAATCATTCCTACATGTTCTGGGATGATTACTAACGATTTAAAATAACAAAATCATTATAAATCTTGGCCAAATTTACTAAAAATCTTTCTAGTATTCAAGAACCCTAAAAATACATTCTTTACATCTTTCATCATAATTCCATATTTTTAGTTCGATTTAATCATCTAGTTTTATATGATATCAGAATATTTGGAGATCCAAAAACGTCCTACATGCAATCCCTACCAATCATGGATCATAATCAATTGTTTTTCTCCCAAAAATAACATAAAAACTATGTTCTTCCTAAAGCTTAAATATGGGTATTATAACTCAATTTATTTTACAAATAACCACTTGCCTTATGATTTGTAGGGTCTGATTTCGTGGTTGTTGATGATGGTTGATGATTTTGATCCTTCAATCCTCCTTCCCAACAACTTTATGGTGAAATCTCCTTAGAATTTCCCTTCCTTCCTTCTTTTGCCTTAGGAAATTGTCTCTCTCTTCTCTAATGGCTATGGTGTATTTTCTTTCTTTCTAACCCTAGCCTCAACTCTTATAATCTGATCTAGGGTTTCAAAATTCGTAGGTTTACTTACCCATAATTGTAAAGAGACCAAAATGCCCCCGAATGGTCCCGGTTTATCCCGAAAATGACCTGGCACTCAACTAGTACCCCCGGGTACACTATTTTGACTAATTCGACCCTTTCGGAATCAACTGTGGACTCTAAATTATCGTTTGAGTCTCTTAAATATTTTTCTACTCTCATCCTTAATTTTTGTCCCACGCGCGACACTCGATTGAGATAACTCCGGTACGTCCATATAGTCACTAGACCGTACATATCAACATTAAAAATTTACTACTCACATTTAGTCAATTTTTAATCGTCATATTCATCTTTATTAATATTTTATCTCATTAAATTACTCTTCTCACGTAATTTAAATAAAATGTATTTAATCACATTAAATTACTCTACTCACGTAATTTAAATAAAACGTATTTTCCTAATTAAGCAGAATTTCGGGGTATTACAGGATTGTTCTTCGTAGCTCGGTACGAGTAGCTGATGCTAATCGAGCTAGGGCATCTGCTCTTGCATTCTCCATTCTTCGTATTCTGACCAGCTGAATAGCAGCAAATTCTGATACCAACTCCATCACCTTTGCATGGTACTTGATCATTAATTCTCCTTTGGCTGCATATATTCCCAACATTTGATTTACTATTAATTGAGAATCACTGAAGACAATAATTTACTGCGCCTCCATAATTTTTGCCAGATTAAGACCTGCAATCATAGCCTCATACTCAACCTCATTATTGGAAGCTTTGAATTGGAAACGTATGGCGTATTCCATGTCGACCTCGTCCGGAGTGCTCAAAACTATCCCTGCCCCACTGCTTGTTGTGCAAGATGAGCCATCTACATATAGCCTCCATATAGGTAACTCATCTGCAAACTTCTGATCTGACAGAGTTCCTCGGTGAAATATTTTTTTCTTCCTTTCATCTTCCCCTGATACTTCTCGCTCTTCGTCGACCATCTTTTCTTGCCCTTTTACCAACCGGAGTTGGTCTGAGCTCGAATTTGATGATCCTGTAACATCCACTTGCCCTTTTACCAACCGGAGTTGGTCTGAGCTTGTGTTTGTTGATCCTGTAACATCCACAGGTTGATCAGCGAGCAACTTTTTCT
This sequence comes from Sambucus nigra, assembly GCA_949130495.1. Taxonomy (NCBI): domain Eukaryota; kingdom Viridiplantae; phylum Streptophyta; class Magnoliopsida; order Dipsacales; family Adoxaceae; genus Sambucus; species Sambucus nigra. The sequence goes on along the minus strand of OX422216.1, from coordinate 92,721,837 downwards.
CCTCAGGGGTATCAGGATAGGTGAACTCTGCTATAAAATCCGCTACAGCTTTCCCTTTAAGCGATGATCTGGGTTCATAGACTATATCGTATTCACCGAGCTCTATTGCCCAGTACATCAATCTCCCTGATTTTTCTGGTTTATGAAGGGCTTGCCTCAACGGCATATCAGTATATACGACTATAGTATGAGCCTGGAAGTATGGCCTCATTCTCCTACTCGCCTCAATCAGTGTCAGTGCTAACTTTTCCAGCCTTGGATATCTGATCTCTGCTCCTCGGAAGGCCTTACTTGTGTAATAGATTGGTTTTTGTACTCCATTCTCCACTCTTATCAACGCCGAGCTAACTGCATTCTCCGATACTGCTAGATACAAGTACAATTTTTCTCCCATCACTGGACTGGATAACAGTGGAGGTGCTCCCAAGTATTTCTTCAAGTCTTGAAAAGCCTTCTCACATTCATCATTCCACTCGAAAGTCTTTCGAAGTGTCTTGAAGAATGGGAGACATCGATCAGTTGCTCGCGATACAAATCTGTTGAGTGCTGCTACTCGTCCTATAAGACTTTACACCTCTTTCTTCGTCGTTGGAGATCGCAGCCCTAATAGAGCTTTGATCTTTTTAGGATTTGCTTCAATGCCTCGTTGGTTGACAATGTATCCGAGAAACATGCCTTCTCGTACTCCAAATATGCACTTCGTCGGTTTCAGCTTCATTTGATATTTATCTAGTTGATCAAAAGTCTGACTTAAGTCAACTAGATGATCGACAGCTTTCTTGCTCTTTGTCAGCATATCGTCAACATAGACTTCCATATTGCAACTGATTTGTTCAGCAAAGACTTTGTTCATCAGCCTCTGATATGTCGCACCTGCATTTTTCAAACCAAAAGGCATAACATTACAACAATAAGTTCCCCTAGGGGTAATGAAATAAGTACTCTCCCTATCTTCAGGTTTCATTTTAATCTGATTGTAGCCAGAATAAGCATCCATGAAGCTCAGCAGCTCGTGTCCCGAGGTAGCATCCATTAGTTGATCAATTCGGGGCAACGAAAAATGATCCTTTGGACATGCTTTATTGAGGTCGGTGAAGTCTACACACATCCTCCATTTGTTGTTCTTCTTTTTCACCATCACCACATTTGCTAACCAATCTGGATATTTAACATCTTCAATAAAGCAGGCTTTCTGGAGCTTCTCGACTTCCTCCTGTATAGCTTGATTCTTCTCGGGGCTGAACACTCTTCTTCTCTGCTTCACTGGCTTGATTTCCTTATTCACATTGAGTTCGTGAAATAAGAAATTTGGATCTATTCCGGGAATATCCTCATGACTCCACGCAAAAGTTTGCTTTCTGCTTCTAAGGAAAGTTATCAATTCCTGTTTTAGTGAGGTTTCCAACGACGAACCTATTTGAGTAGTTCGCTCAGGGTGCTCGTCGTCCAGAATGATGTTTTCAGTAGCTTCCACCACTTGACCCTTCACGAGTTGAGACTCATCTCTAGGATCCAATGTTTCAATTTCTGCACCTTCATCCACTTGATAGGTAGTAGTCTTTTTCCTTGATTCCTCCAGTTCTTCTTGCTCGGCGGATGAATAATAGCATTCCCGAGCTACTTTCTGGTCACCCTTCACAACTCCTACTCCAAAATTTATTGGAAACTTTAGGCACTGATGCACTGTAGATGGTACAGCCTCGAATTTCTTTAATCCTACCCTTCCCATGATGATATTGTATGATGATTGAACATTCTTATCCATCACGAAGAAGCGTATTCTTTCTGTCCGATAAGCAGGCCACGTACCAATGAATATATCCAACTTAATCGTCCCCAGTGGAAATACTTTCTCGCCAGCAAAATCGAGAAGGGGTCTATGATAAGGCTCCAGTTGAGATAGCTTTAGATTTAAACTATCGAAGCACGAGTAGAACATGATGTCTGCCGAGCTACCATTGTCGACCAGTACTCTTGAAATTATTACCTCCTTCATTCTCATCTTGATCACCAATGGGTCATCATGAGGATATAGAACACCTGCAAGGTCATTCTTTGAGAACCCAATGACCAACTTCTCTTTGTTCACCTTTCTCGGGCGATCCTCCTCAGCTAGATTTATTCGTTGAATGTACGATCAAGCTTGAGCCTCATGGAGGTAAGCTTTTCTCTCGGCAGTAAGGTCTCCTCCTCCTGCATCTCCACCTGTTATAACATTACAGTTAAATGACCCAAAGCGTATTGAAAATACCTCTCGTTCTGGCTGCCTTGGTCCCTTGGGAAGATCGGGGTCGTCCTCGGGATCAATTTCATGGTTTCTTTTCTTGTTCTCCTCTGCTCGACGAGGAGATCTAGACCTATCTCTTGTTCGGTCGTTGTTTCGTCTTTCGCTTCCACGATCAACATACTTTTCCAGCTTTCCTCATCTGATGAGTGTTTCAATCTCGTTCTGAAGAGCTATGAAATTTTTGGTCATATGGCCATGATCTTTATGAAACTCGCAATACTTTGCCTTATTCCTCTTATCAGGGTCTGCCTTCATTTTCTCTGGCCAGTTTAATTCCTCGTTGCTCTTGATTTCTTCTAGAACATGGTTGATATCCTTCTTCAAAGGAGTATAATTATCGAATTTCTTCATTGCATCCCATACAGACCTTGTTCTGGAATGTTTGTCATTACCATTATTCTTATGCTCTTTCTTCTTAGCTTTATCACCTTCCACCTTGGTTTCTTTGGCATCCATGTTCTTCTTCGCAGCCATAGCTTCCTCGGCATTCATAATCTTGGACTCTTTTCCCATCAGATCCGACATGGTTCTAGGTGGATCTTTAGCCAAAGTATAGTACAACTTGTTAGGCAGTAGTCCACTCATCAAGGCAGTAATCGTTGTCTTCTTCTCGTAATCAATGACTTCAAGTTTCTCGTTATTAAAATGAGTTATATAATCTCTGGTGCTCTCACCAGCCTTTTGTCTAACACTTAACAAATGCGCTACTCATTTAACTGGCTTTGCCCCAAAACAGAAATTCCCAATGAATAACTCGGCCAGTTGAAGAAAAGTTGAGATCTTACCCCGAGGAAGATTATTATACCATATTTGAGCAAATTCGGTAAGAGTTCCCGATAATGCTCTGCATCTCATCTCATCTGAAACAGCATAGATGTCGGTTGCAGCTTGGTATTGTTCTATATAAAGGACGGGGTCAGTCTTTCCATCATATTTGGGGGTCACAACAGGTGCTTTGAATTTTGATGGTGTTGGAAAATCTACAATGGCCTGGACAAAAGGTGTTCCTCGAACAAAGGTTCGTTGTAGAGGGTTCTTAGCTTTAACCATTTCCCCCAATCTATCCTCCAGCCTTTGAGTAGAGCCTTTCCATGCATCATTTCCTTCCTCGGGCCTGTTGGTTCGAGCAGCTGATCGCGTTGAGGTGGCTTCCTGGGATCCATCTTGCGAGCAACAGGTCGTGACTGGGCAGATCCTTCCCTTAAGTTTGATGGTCGTCGAAAACTCCTCGATGGGGCTCTAGGAGGACTTTTGCTCCTCCTAGGACCTAATCGATCGAAAGGAGATACTCTGCTTAATCTTTCTAGTGCACTGGTCCTTTCTGGGGAGAGAGTGATACGTTGTTCAGTGTGGCTCGCATTGACGAAGTTCGTCCAGGTTGATAAGAAAAATCTTCAGACTCCTCATTGTGATATGAATTGGTACGCCTAGTACGCGAAGAAGATGCATGGGTATTTCTTTAAATACTTTGTGGTCTTGAATGGGTTGGTGCACCGCCATGGAGGGTTTGTATGAGTTGACGCGTAGTTTCTTGCATGACGGTCTGGCCCTGAGCCAGATTTGTCATTATTCCAGCCAGATCTGGAATATTTGGCGGAGCAGATGGATTTGGAGGGCTTCCAGCGTTTCGATTGCTAGATTCTGGAATGTCAGCCATTTGTGATGGGTTGTTTTGATGGAAAACGATATTACCAGTCGTTTCCCACAGACGGCGCCAATCTGTTGATGTAAAAAATTAAATCATATCTAATTATTCAATCACAGATAAATAAATGAGACAAAGAATTTTTAAAGTGGTTCAGCCTTATAAGAATGACCTACGTCCACTGTTATGGTATTGCTGATTGTTTGGGAATTCTCGATTTGTGTTATATCAAGAAATTTCGATCCCTTACAATGAGGATTGTACAATGTATTTATAGCCCTGATACTGTAATGTGAAAGGGTAATACATTAAATGATGTACATATGAAAAGGTAATACATTCAATGCCCCTTAAGCGTATGCGTTTGAATGATAAGCATTTAATGAACAGTCAAACTGTTGGTTATCCTGCTATTAATGCTTTGTTCGAGGTGCAGCTCGGACCGTCTGAGTTGCTCGGACCGCCTAAGCTTCTCGGTACTCAAGAGTTCCTCGGAGAGTTCTTATTCCTTGGAGCGTATGAGTTTCTCGGGGAATCAGTGCTCCTCGTTGTAGTATGGTTCCTCAGAGCATGTGAGTTCCTCGGAAATGCTTGTTGTTGCCACGTAGATTGCCCGTGTCTTCACTTTATTGAGCCATGTCAGCAGACTAAATTTGGTATCAACCATGGCCATGCCATGTCAGCTGACACATCAGCCGGTGTAGCTATCCGGTTGATTGAAACCGGTACAAGAAGCTTTTCCCTTTTAGGCAAATAACAATGTAAACCCGATAATAAAATTCAATTAAATAACATAGGGAAAAAAAGAGAAAATTATATTTAAGTCCCATTTTCAGGTGAACATACATATAAGTCATATTGACTTTCAACAATCATATAGGTCATATTCCAACTTGTTAGTGATTTTTTTCTTAATTTTACCCTTTTTAAAACCTATCATTCGTAACTTCCTTTATGAAGTTACATAAGTGGTTGAACTTTTTTTTTAATCTTAAAATGACCGTAACTTTTGATTCACACTATTTTTGAAATCTGCTCAACGAGATCTATCAAACAAGATCCATGAAGCCTATATAATTTCAAAGAAAAAAATACACAAACAGTAAACTTTAATGTATGCACTAGAATATGAAATAGTTTTATATATGTGACACTTTCACGAACAAACAGTAACATTTACCTTATATTTAAAGGTCCGCGTTATCGGCATCCAATCCTTACCCTTATTGTTGGAGATTCAATGACCTTCATTAGAGATTCGATTCGGGGTGGGTAGTGGTGGCATGTGATGCCGCTGGCACGAACGTTTGAAAATAAGAGACTTTTGAATAAATAGGTTCTGGATCCACCGGAGAGGCATGGGGAGCAGCTGGCGCGCACCTTTGAAAATAAGAGACTATTGGATAAATGAAATTTGGATCCTCCGGAGCGCCGGTTTGTGGGGAGTAGGGGTGTCATTAGGTGTCGGTGACGCAGACCTTTAAAAATAGGAGCATATATATATATATATGTGTGTGTGTGTGTGTGTGTGTGTGTGTGTGTGTGTGTGTGTTATTGTGTGTGAAAATGTCACAGATATTAAACTTTACTGTATACACGAGAAAATGAAATAGTTTTATATATGTGATATTTTCACAAATAATAACACTTACTGTGTTAATATATTTATGAAATCGTTTTATATATATAACATTTTCACAAACCTTAACATTTACTTTACTGTATACACTAGAAAATTAAAATGTTTTATATTTGTGACATTTTCACAAACAATAACACTTACTCTGTTAATATATTTATGAAATAGTTTTATATATATAACATTTTCACAAACAATAACATTTACAGAGTTAATATTACACAATATATATATATATATATATATATATATATATATATATATATATATATATATATATATATATATATATATATATATATATATATATATTCACACGGTAGATCCAAACCTCTTTTTTCGAAATTACCATATTTTTAAAGGTTTGCGCTAGAGACATTCAATCCCCACCACTACCCATCCCCATTGTCGGAGCTTCAACGACCTTCATCAGAGCTACGATTTGGGGTGGGTAGTAGTGGCATAGGGTGCCGCTGGCGCGGACCTCTGAAATTAAGAGAATATTAGATAAATGGGATTTGGATCCACCGGAACTTTGATTTTGGGTGAGTAGGGGTGGCATTGGGTTAGGTTTATATCTGTAACATTTTCATAAATATTAACATTTATTGTGTTCATATATATCCGGTGGATCCAAACCACTTTTTTCTGATATTTTCTTATTTTTAACGGTCCGCGCTAGCGGCATCCAATCCCCACCCCCACCCACCCCTATTGTCGGAGCTCCAACAACCTTCATCAGAGCTATGATTTGAGGTGGCATGGGATGCCGATGTAAAATTTTCACAAAGAGTAACATTTATTATTTCTGAAAATATTACAGATATAAACCTAGCCCAATGCTACCCCTAATCACTCCAAATCGGAGCTCCGGTGGATCCAAACCTCATTTATCCAATATTCTCTTATTTCATAAGGTCCGCTCCAGCGGCACTCCATGTCACCCCAAATCAGAACTCTGATGAAGTTTGTTGGAGCTCCGACAATGGGGGTGGGTGGTGGTGGTGGGGATTAGATGCCGCTAGCGCGGACCGTTAAAAATAAGACAATATCAGGAAAAAAAAATGTTTGGATCCACCGTATATATATATATAAATATATATATATATATATATATATATATATCACTGTTCTAAAAAATCCGCCTAGGCTTAAGGCTTGGGAGAAACGCCCCGCCTTAAGTTTTTTACTCCTTATTCTTGGTAAAATCCTTAAGGCACACTTTTTTCTAAAAACAACAATGCTTTAGTGAAATGATATCGCCTTTTAAAGAATTTTTTTACTAACCGGACCATTAACTCATCCAAAATAATCAAATAGTATTTCAATTTGCATATATTTAGACATATTTTTATGATATGTACAATTTTAGTATTTTAATTGCCATAATATTGTTAAAAAATATTAAAATATATTAAGATGGCCTAAACGCCTTTTTACGCATTTGTAGGCCTAAGGTCTGCCTAGGCTTGTAAGGCTTAAGGCTTGGCCTCTACACCTCGATCACTCCCCGCGTTTTTTAGAACCTTGATATATATATATATACATACTATGTTATAACACTGTAAATGTTATTGTTTGTGAAAATGTTACAGATATAAACCTAACCCAATGCCAACCCTACTCATCCCAAACCGAAGCTCCGGTGGATCCAAACCTCGTTTATCCAATATTCTCTTATTTTCTAAGGTCCGGGCCAGCGGCACCCCATGTCACCCAAAATCAGAGCTCTGATGAAGATTGTGGGTGGTGGTGGGGATTGGATGCCGCTAGCGTGCACCGTTAAAAATAAGACAATATCAGAAAAAACAGGTTTGGAGCAACCGTATATATATATATATATATATATACTTTGTTATAACACAGTAAATGTTACTGTTTGTGAAAATGTTACAGATATAAACTCAACCCAATGCCAACCCTACTCATCCCAAACCGGAGCTCCGGTGGATCCAAACCCCATTTATCCAATATTCTCTTATTTTCTAAGGTCCTCACCAGCGGCACACCATGTCACCCAAAATCAGAGCTCTGATGAAGATTGTGGGTGGTGGTGGGGATTGGATGCCGCTAGCGTGCACCGTTAAAAATAAGACAATATCAGAAAAAACAGGTTTGGAGCAACTGTATATATATATATATATATATACTTTGTTATAACACAGTAAATGTTATTGTTTGTGAAAATGTTACAGATATAAACTTAACCCAATGCTAACCCTACTCATCCCAAATCGGAGCTCCGGTGGATCGAAACCCCATTTATCCAATATTCTCTTATTTTCTAAGGTCCGCACCAGCGGCACCCCATGTCATCCCAAATCAGAACTCTGATGAACTTTGTTATAGCTCCGATAATGGGGGTGGGTGGTGATGGAGATTGGATGCCGCTAGCGCGAACCGTTGAGAATAAAATAATATCGGAAAAAAGGGGTTTGGATCCACCGTATATATATATATATACTATGTTAACACAGTAAATGTTACTGTTTGTGAAAATGTTACCGATATAAACTTAACCCAAAGTCGGCTACCCACCCCAAATCGAAACTCTGAAGAAGGTTGTTGGATAGCGTGGACCATTAAAAATAAGATAATTTCGATAAAAAAGGGTTTGGATCCACTGTGTGTGTGTGTGTGTGTGTGTATATATATACACACTGTGTAATATTAACACAGTAAATCTTACTGTTTGTGAAAATGTTACAGATATAAGTCTATTTCTCTTTCTGGTGCATACAGTAAAGTTTACTGTCTGTGTAATTAATTTATTTTTGAAATTATATAGGCTTCATGGATCTTGTTTGATAGATCTCGTCGAGCAGATTTCAAAAATAGTAATTTTGCGAAAAACGGATTTGTCAATTAAAAGTTATGATCATTTGAATATTACAAAAAAAGTTTAACTACTTATGTAACTTCCTTAAGGAAGTTACGGATGATTGGTTTTAAAAGGGCAAAACTGTGAAAAAAAAGTTTTAAAAAATTAGGAGTATGACTTATATATAAGAGGAAAACATGGTGGGACTAGAATATCTAAAAAAATCTAATAAGATCTAAATGAGAATGACCCCAAAATACATTATTATGTTAATTTTTATATATATATCTCTCTGTGTGTGTGTGTGTGTGTGTGTGTGTGTGTGTGTGTGTTATTGTGTGTGAAAATGTCACAGATATTAAACTTTATTGTATACACGAGAAAATGAAATAGTTTTATATATGTGATATTTTCACAAACAATAACACTTACTCTGTTAATATATTTATGAAATCGTTTTATATATATAACATTTTCACAAACATTAACATTTACTCTACTGTATACACTAGAAAATTAAATAGTTTTATATTTGTGACATTTTCACAAACAATAACACTTACTCTGTTAATATATTTATGAAATAGTTTTATATATATAACATTTTCATAAACAATAACATTTACAGAGTTAATATTACACAATATATATATATATATATATATATATATATATATATATATATATTCACACGGTAGATCCAAACCTCTTTTTTCGAAATTACCATATTTTTAAAGGTTTGCGCTAGAGACATTCAATCCCCACCACTACCCATCCCCATTGTCGGAGCTTCAACGACCTTCATCAGAGCTACGATTTGGGGTGGGTAGTAGTGGCATAGGGTGCCGCTGGCGCGGACCTCTGAAATTAAGAGAATATTAGATAAATGGGATTTGGATCCACCGGAACTTTGATTTTGGGTGAGTAGGGGTGGCATTGGGTTAGGTTTATATCTGTAACATTTTCATAAATATTAACATTTACTGTGTTCATATATATCCGGTGGATCCAAACCACTTTTTTCTGATATTTTCTTATTTTTAACGGTCCGCGCTAGCGGCATCCAATCCCCACCCCCACCCACCCCTATTGTCGGAGCTCCAACAACCTTCATCAGAGCTATGATTTGAGGTGGCATGGGATGCCGATGTAACATTTTCACAAAGAGTAACATTTATTATTTCTGAAAATATTACAGATATAAACCTAGCCCAATGCTACCCCTAATCACTCCAAATCGGAGCTCCGGTGGATCCAAACCTCATTTATCCAATATTCTCTTATTTCATAAGGTCCGCTCCAGCGGTACTCCATGTCACCCCAAATCAGAGCTCTGATGAAGGTTGTTGGAGCTCCGACAATGGGGGTGGGTGGTGGGGGGGGGGGGGGATTAGATGCCGCTAGAGCGGACCGTTAAAAATAAGACAATATCAGGAAAAAAAAATGTTTGGATCCACCGTATATATATATCACTGTTCTAAAAAATCCGCCTAGGCTTAAGTCTTGGGAGAAACGCCCCGCCTTAAGTTTTTTACGCCTTATTCTTGGTAAAATCCTTAAGGCGCACTTTTTTCTAAAAACAACAATGCTTTAGTGAAATAATATCGCCTTTTAAAGAATTTTTTTACTAACCGGACCATTAACTCATCCAAAATAATCAAATAGTATTTCAATTTGCATATATTTAGACATATTTTTATGATATGTACAATTTTAGTATTTTAACTGCCATAATATGGTTAAAAAATATTAAAATATATTAAGATAGCCTAAACGCCTTTTTACGCATTTGTATGCCTAAGGTCTGCCTAGGCTTGTAAGGCTTAAGGCTTGGCCTCTACACCTCGATCACGCCCCGCGTTTTTTAGAACCTTGATATATATATATACATACTGTGTTATAACACTGTAAATGTTATTGTTTGTGAAAATGTTACAGATATAAACCTAACCCAATGCCAATCCTACTCATCCCAAACCGAAGCTCCGGTGGATCCAAACCTCGTTTATCCAATATTCTCTTATTTCCTAAGGTACGGGCAGCGGAACCCCATGTCACCCAAAATCAGAGCTCTAATGAAGATTGTGGGTAGTGGTGGGGATTGGATGCCGCTAGCGTGCACCGTTAAAAATAAGACAATATCAGAAAAAACAGGTTTGGAGCAACCGTATATATATATATATATATATATATATATATATATATATATATATATATATATATATATATATATATATATATATATATATATATATATATATATATATATATATATATATATACACTTTGTTATAATACAGTAAATGTTACTGTTTGTGAAAATGTTACAGATATAAACTTAACCCAATGCCAACCCTACTCATCCCAAATCGGAGCTCCGGTGGATCCAAACCCCATTTATCCAATATTCTCTTATTTTCTAAGGTTCATACGAGCGGCACCCCATGTCATCCCAAATCAGAACTCTGATGAACTTTGTTATAGCTCCGATAATGGGGGTGGGTGGTGATGGAGATTGGATGGCGCTAGCGTGAACCGTTGAGAATAAAATAATATTGGAAAAAAGGGGTTTGGATCCACCGTATATATATATATATATACTATGTTAACACAGCAAATGTTACTGTTTGTGAAAATGTTACCGATATAAACTTAACCCAAAGTCGTCTACCCACCCCAAATCGAAACTCTGATGAAGGTTGTCGGATAGCGTGGACCATTAAAAATAAGATAATTTCGATAAAAAAAAAGGGTTTGGTCCACTGTGTGTGTGTGTGTGTGTGTGTGTGTGTGTGTGTGTGTATACACTGTGTAATATTAACACAGTAAATCTTACTGTTTGTGAAAATGTTACAGATATAAATCTATTTCTCTTTCTGGTGCATACAGTAAAGTTTACTGTCTGTGTAATTTATTTATTTTTGAAATTATACAGGCTTCATGGATCTTGTTTGATAGATCTCGTCGAGCATATTTCAAAAATAGTAATTTTGCGAAAAACGAATTTGTCAATTAAAAGTTATGATCATTTGAATATTACAAAAAAAGTTTAACTACTTATGTAACTTCCTCAAGGAAGTTACGGATGATTGGTTTTAAAAGGGCAAAATTGTGAAAAAAAAAGTTTTAAAAAATTAGGAGTATGACTTATATATAAGAGGAAAACATGGTGGGACTAGAATATCTAAAAAAAATCTAATAAGATCTAAATGAGAATGACCCAAAAAAAACTCTAGCGGCAAAAAGATATGTTTTGTCACATAAAAGGTTCATCACATCAATAGGCAACATTTTATGACAGAAAGATCTGATAATCGATTGAAGGAGGGTGGATATTTATAACCGAAAAAGTAAATCGTGTGGGATACGAAGAGACAACGTAGGGTAGTCAACAATGTGAGAGAAATAGAAAATGAATAGAAATTAAACATGGAGAGATTCATACATGGGAGATGAAGAGAACTTAATTCATTAAGGGTCCGTTTGATACACATTGGGCAAAAGTGTTGGCATGGCAAAATTTACCAGGGCAAATTTTGCCTAGACAAATATTTTTTTCTCACATTAGGCTATCAAACACCAAATGAGGTAAAACAAGTTTTTTAGGCAAAACATTTTAATAACACATTTTCGTCCATATTATCATATATAATAATACCAAATATGTTTTTTTTAATTTCGTCCCAAGTTTTATTTAATAAAAAACGGTTTTTTCTTTTCTTTTTACTTCCAGTTTTTATTTATTAAAAATATAACAAACTATATATAAAAAAAGTTTTTTACCCCAAAACTATTTATTAAAAACAATTTTTACATTAAAGCAGTTTTTAATTTTTACATTAAAACAGTTTTTAATTTTTACATTAAAACAGTTTTATATTAAAATAATTTTTTGCATTAAAACAGTTTTTACAATAAAACATTTTTTAATTTTTTACATTAAAACAGTTTTTACGAAAAAGCAGTTTTTACATTAAAACAATTTTTTATATTAAAACAGTTTTCACATCAAAACAATTTTTAATTTTTTACATTAAAACAAATTTTTACATTAAAACAATTTTTTTCATTAAAACGTTTTTTACGAAAAAACAGTTTTTACATTAAAACAAATTTTAATTTAAAATTGTTTTTTTTAACTATTTAAAATAATTTTTAAAATATTCATAACATTTTTTTTATTATTTAAAACAGTTTTTAAATTGTTTTTTAAATATTAAAAGCGTTTAAGAAGTTAGCAAATTTGTTGGCAAATATTTCTCACCCATATAACAAAGCAAAATTTTGCCAACATATTATGCATAGGAGGTGTTGTACATTGGCAAATAGCTTGTAGGCAAATTTTGCTATCACACCAAATTGTAGGCAAATTCATATTTGCCAACTTATTTGTCATTTGACATGGCAAATAATGCTATCAAATGGACTATAATTTCAACTTCTTTACTCGAGATAGATCCTTACATTGGAGGGAGAATATCAAATAGGTTTCCACATGGAAATCTTTACAGAGGATCGGAATAAATGAAGGCATCTAACTGGGTGTTGGCATTAATGCCGCATTGAAACACATTAACACTTCTAATACTACCATATCTAATATTTGCACGTAATCCGCACGATGTGCGGACGACATACATAAAACATATATAATAGATACGTATATACAATCAAATATACAATACAAATTCCTTTTAATAATTTTCATTATATAAATATAACACGTCTTTCATTTAAAATATTATTTTGTTTATTATACTGCCATCATACAAAATTACATTTATTATTAATATTGAAATTATTTTACCTTTAATATCACAAATAAATATAGATATTTTTTTATCAAAAAAACTCTTATTCATATTGAATGTGAGTTATTATTTATTCATATGAGTTATGTTCTCTATAATTACATACATTCAATTTAGTTTGAGTATGATCTGCACATAAAGATACTATAAGCCTAAATTGATCCAGGCACGAATCTTATATACCATGAAGTGTTCATTGCTATTCTATTTTTTCATGCACATGTGATGGTGATTGGTTCTAAAGATAGTATCCAAATATTATTTTTTAGGATACAATTTAATCAGTCAAATATTAAATAACTCCAAATTATTTACACCAAATTATTCTTACTCATAACAAAATAATAACAACCAAAGAAATAAAAATGTACTCAAATATCTTTAGCCTCATAAAAGACCCATAATTGTGCAAACCCAATTGTACCTTTAATACATAACTTTTAAGCCTCCAGAATGTACCCCAAACAATTCACATAATAATACTATAGAGAAAATTAATGGATCCTTCCAATTACATGAGGCATTTGATCACAATAAACTAAACATAAAAAAAAAATTGATCGCAGAAAGCTAAAGAGAGAGAGAGAGAGATTCTGCACGACTAATCGTGGTTTCTTGGTCCATACTTCACTTATTTTTTTGTTAGTATAATCCTTGTCTCACAATTGTTATGTAGATGATAAGAATATGAAGAAACAAATATAAATAAAGAGGGAAACTCGTTTCTTTTCAATTTTAAGATACATGTATAAAAAAGTATATTTACTTGAGGAAACAATGCAAACAGTCTAGTTAAATATGTAAAAAACTGACGACTTTTCAAATGAGAAAATACGGGGAGACCGAGAAAGAGATAACATCCAGCTCACCCTTTTACTGTAGTTAGAGGTCCATGTGGAGTACCTAGATTTCTTTGAAAATTAAATTCCAAGGTTCCAGTTTAATAATATAATAATATAATATAAATTTAATATAGATCTAGATACCTAGGTATACACTCCTTAATACACTAATACACATTGATATAAGTATATATTAGTGTATTAAAAACAAATTCTACATTATTTTAAATAAAAAAACTTTTTTTATTAAATGTTTTTTATAAAATCAAAAAATTTAATAAAATAAAAAAGGTTTTATATATATTTATAAAAAATACTCATGGTTTGAATGACGTGGTTATAATATATATTTATAACAAAATGAGGCAAAGTGAGTAAAAAAGTTTTAATAACATGGTTATCAAATAACATTTGAAAACAATAAAAAGAGTTTTTTAACTATTTATATATATATATATATATATATATATATATATATATATATATATAAAAATAGCAACTTTTTAACTATTAAAAAATATTTAATAGTAAAAACAACTTGTAAAATATTTAACTATTAAAAGTTTTTTTACTATTAAAAAGTTAAAAACAGTAAAAATAGTTTATAAAATATTTATAAAACAGTTTATAAAAAACGTAAAAAAACTGTTTTTACTGTTAAAAATTTTAACTGTACACCCAACTTAAATTTTTATTTAGAGAGGGAGAGATAAAAAAATGTAGGGTTTTGAGAGGGGGGAAAAATATATATATATATATATATATATATAAAGAGAGAGAGAGTCATGCGGACTCCCTCCTATATATACTTACGTACGTTCTTTAAATTAGACGAGGCCCACGGTTAAAACAATGAAAAGATAATATTCTCTCACCTCTCTCCTCTGTCATCGAAACAGCACTGCAAGTCACGATTTCCAAGATATTGAAAGCTTGCGTAACCAACCATTTACAAACCAAATAATACAAACCAACCTTTACAAACCAACACTCTTTACTCCATCCTTCTTTTTACATGTAAAAAAAAGGGTCATTTACTCTATGGGGTACATTTGTTATTAGTATTTTGTTCCTGGGGTACGCTAGTTTGAGTTATTGTTGGATGGGTGTTAAAGTAACGGCTAACCTTAATTGTTGTTAGCCAGCTGTACCTACCAGAGCTAATTACCAACATTACCCATTCTTTCCAATCCTCCATTCTTTACAACGGTTATATCCAAAAAAATCAAAACCTACATTTAGTACATGTGCTTTATAATGGCTAACTTCTTCTTCTTTATATATTGTTACAGCATTTCCATCATTTCACCAAGCAGCAGCAGTAGCAGTTAACATCTTACGACATTAAAATGGGTGGCAGCTTAGATGGTGAAGGAACTCAAGAGGATGTATGTGAAATGTGTGATCAAAATTATCACACTGCAATTGATTGTCCATGGGTTTACAGCAGATGTGCTTTTGATCAGTGTAATGGTCTCATGTTGGTGTTGAAGTCATCAAATGGCCAAAAAAATTTGAAGTGCCAACATGCATCATGTAATGGATTTAAAGTCTTAGAAGATGCAGTTAAAAACACTAGAGGATCATCATCAAGTAATGGATGTTTTCAATGTGTCAGTGAAGATCATTGGTTTAGAAATTGTCCATGGAAAGAGTCACCATGCCCAAATAAATGCCAGGGGACAAGGAAACTCTCGAATTCAAAGAAAGAAAGAAGTTTTGGCAAAAAAATTCTCAAGTGTTTCACATGTGGGGATTTTGAGTGGTTAACAGAGGCAATTAGAAAATCTGATGAAGGTAGGAAAGTGAATGTCAGGGTTCAAGTAGAAGTTAGTTTGGATGATCTTTGTGATGGCTTTAAAAAGAAATTCAATGTATGAAATATCTTTGTAATCAGTGTATGCAATGAATGAAATGTGTATTTTGCAATGAAATTTCTAATATTCAATAACTTACTTTGTCCCAAAACATACTTAACTTCATTCATACTTTGTCCCAAAACATACTTAACTTACTTTGTCCCAAAACAAAAATACACATTTCATTCATTGAGTTCCTTTTCAAAAGAAAGAAGTTACAGCAAATGTGTTTTCAAAAGCACATCTGCTGTAAACCCATGGACAATCAATTGCAGTGTGATAATTTTGATCACACATTTCACATACATCCTCTTGAGTTCCTTCACCATCTAAGCTGCCACCCATTTTAATGTCGTAAGATGTTAACTGCTACTGCTGTTGCTTGGTGAAATGATGGAAATGCTGTAACAATATATAAAGAAGAAGAAGTTAGCCATTATAAAGCACATGTACTAAATGTAGGTTTTGATTTTTTTGGATATAACCGTTGTAAAGAATGGAGGATTGGAAAGAATGGGTAATGTTGGTAATTAGCTCTGGTAGGTACAGCTGGCTAACAACAATTAAGGTCAGCCGTTACTTTAACACCCATCCAACAATAACTCAAACTAGCGTACCCCAGGAACAAAATACTAATAACAAATGTACCCCATAGAGTAAATGACCCTTTTTTTTACATGTAAAAAGAAGGATGGAGTAAAGAGTGTTGGTTTGTAAAGGTTGGATTGTATTATTTGGTTTGTAAATGGTTGATTAGGCAAGCTTTCAATATCTTGGAAATTATGAGAGGTGAGAGAGTAGACATTTGCTGTTGGGACAAAGGAGAGAGGTGAGACAATATTAGCTTTTGATGGTTTTAATTGAGGGTCTCGTGTAATTTAGAGAACGTACACAGGTATGTACAGGAGTGGGCATTTGCTGTTGGGACAAACGAGAGAGTTCGCATACGGAGGGCAATTTAATTCGACTCGTAGGAGTTTCGTTCTGCTCCGTTTTTAATGGGGGGGTTTTAAAACTCGATTAATGAATTAGGAGTGGGTATGGATTTAAGAAAAAAAATTCGTTTATTAATTGGGGTGGATTAAGAGTTAGCTTAAATAAAATCGTCCCGTTTAACTTATGCTTACATAAATATCATTTATATGTATGTTAATTATAATTAAACTATATATATATATATATATATATATATATATATATATATATATATATATATATACACTCACACACTAAAAAAAACATTTATATGTATATTAATTTTGTAAAAGATTTAAGTGAAAATATGAATTGACAATTGGGGGACTGTCTCACATAATGGAATACGAACCATTGAATACCTCTAAGACTATAATTTAATATTTTTAATTTTACTATTTTTAAAATTAACGCAACCCGTAGGAGCTCCGACCCGCCCCGTTTATTAAACGGGACGGGTTAGGAGTTAATTTTCAAAAATCCTAACCCGCCCCTCCCCGCCCCGTTTATTAAATGGGACGGGTTATGATTTTTGAAAACCCGCAACAAACCCGCCATGTTGCCATCCCTAAGTCCGCATGAGAGACTCCCTATATATATATATATATATATATATATATATATATATATATATATATATATATATATATTTATTTTTTTTTGTTGATCATGGCCCTAGTATATTATTGGTTGAAAGATTATAATCCAAGGTAAAAAAATTAGGAACCCACTACTTAATCATAAAAAAATATATTATTGCCACAACTTCCACTTTTAATGCAAAATTGAGGGAACCATAGCTTAATCATCATCAAGTGGTGGATATGCATACATGTGATAATCATCATGTTGACTAAACCCGCCAACAAACCCCAAAACATATTAGCCCTACTTGCCCCAATACCCATAGGGAAAAACTCACCCCAACAGAAATGCACGCCGGAAGAGAAAAGAACCTATGCTACAATTGCAATGAAACCTACCACCCAGGCTACACATGTACAAAGAAACAATTATATATGTTGGAATACAAAGAAGGACAGTAGGAGGAAGAAGAGGGTAGTGACTGAGGAACAATATAAGAATTATTCTCGAAGTAATCTCATGAGAAGGAAGATATGACCATTTTAGCATGAATCAGACCAAAAATCTGGTGGAGATCATTGAATAAGTATCACAACTGTTGACAGAATGTATTTTAATACACAATTGGGAGATATAATGCACCCATCATACCCACTTAAACAAGTAGGAGACCAACTATACCCACTACTTCCGATTATTTTGCCCCAAAAAAAAAAAAAAAAATTCAACCACTTTTATACCCACTTGCCACTTTCCATTAAAAGAGGCTCATCCGGCCAAAATGATATAGAGAGTTTTTGAGAAATTTTGAGAGCTCAAGTTTCCTAAGAGTCAGAAAAGAACAAAAAAAAAATATTAGCTCAACCCTTGATATTGAGCAAAATATTTGGTTGAGATAAAAGAGAAACTCATAAATGTTCTCTCATAAAAATATTTTTAGAACAGTTTGTCTCCCCAAACTGAAATTGTAGAATTGAGCAATTAATTTGGAATGGGTGTTAGAAGACATATAACCACGGTGCATGGTTATATGATACATAAGTGATTCTGGGCTTGTTTTATCCTGGGGACGACGTGACTGTAGACTACCTGCACAAAGAGGGTAGAGCCGCGAAACGTCTTAAAGAGAGCGACCTAGTCCGCGACTCAACCCAAGAATCGTCTACGACGAATTTATAAACAATTGAGATAATATTGTTTAATTTTATTGTGCAGTAAATTTTTGGATTCAACGCATGTGGTTCATATTTGCGATAATCATATGAGGTAATAATTTAATTTTGAGCCGTAGACTTAAAATTATTTTATGATTTTATTTTTTTCGATTTCTCCATAAAACTCTTTGATGTGATTTTTTTAATCACAATATATAAAGTGTACCAACAATTTTAAGACGTTTTATGTCTACCATGGAGACCGAAAAATAAATCTTATGGGCATATATGATTATTTTTATGATGTCGAAATGAAAAAAGGCCAACTAAGTTTCTATGTTTAGAAATTATAATTTTGACCTTTTACCTCTAGAAATGACCGTTTAGCCCCTGAACTTCCTAAATGTTATATTTTGTGAAGTAGATATATAAATTTCAGTATTTTTGGTCAATTCGAAATCGATCAATAATTTCGTGAGGAATTATAATTTGAACAAAAATGAACCCCTTCATAGAAAACTTTTAAATAGGTCAATCCTATTTTCTAGTTATGAATGTGAAATATTATTTCACATAAGATGTTATTATTGGAAATGAAGTTGTATATTGGTTTTTTGGACAATTTATTTTGAGCCACTTGTGGTTAAGAAAACAAATTAAATTTTTTTTATATGGAATCAAATTATAAATTTGATATTTGGAAACAAATGAAAATTTGTTATATGAAAACAAATAAAAATTTGTTATATGGATTCGAAGGGTAAGTTATAAACATTTGTGCCTTGCGCTATGTTTAGTACAAAAGAAATTTGTTCAAATATATTTGAAGTGTTTATGTGAAAGTGTAGTTGATATTTTTCAACCACACTAAAGTGATCGATGATGAGAAAAAAAAAAACTGAATTTTTTTTATGAATTATGTTGGAATATCATCTCAGTTTTTTGATGATATATAGACTGAAATTTCGTGAATTTTGGCATGCATGTATTATGTTGAGATTATATATTTTGGGCTTTGGAATTTCTGAAAAAAGAGTTGTATATCTTTTATTATGATTTTTACAAATGAGATGCACAATGTTGAATTTTTTGGACAACTTGTAGTAAAACAAGTTTATCTTCACTTGTACTTAATATTTTTGAGTGATTCCAATTTTGAAAAAGACTAGACTCATAAAGGATGAATTCTGAAAAATTTCATAAATTTTTAATAATCGGTTTAGTCGTGGTGAAATTTAAAACTTGAAGTTTTTCCGTTTGAACAAATATTTTGGACAACATTTTTTTTTTAAATGTATCTTGTCGTGTTCCCAACGGATTCAAAATATTTTGATGCCTTTATAAATTTCTTATTCAAGAATTTATGAAGTACTTAGAAAAATTTGGACTCAAATTTATGGAAGATGAATTTCAAAGAAATTGTATAAGGACTTATACAATATTTGAGTTTGGAGTGCAACCGCTAGAATTTTATATGAATAATTTCTTGTATTTATTCATTTATATGAGTTGGAAAATGTATAGAATAAAATTGTATTCTGCTATGTTGGAATCAATTTGGTGTGCTTCATACGCGTGTAGAAATAATTTAGTTGGGTAAAATTATTTTGACCGTATGCTTTGATTTGGAATAGAGGTTTAAACTCTAATACGGAGTATTATCGTATACATTGTGAAAAATTGTATATTATGATTTTTTATGAAATAGATTGTATAATCTATATGTGACTTTCAGACACATGAAAATCTGAATTTATGATTAAAACAATTGAAAATGTATTTTTTGATTCGGCTATGCATGATGACATTAAGCACGTATTTATTTAAGAAATAAGATTAATTCTTATTTAATGTTGAAACTCACAAGTTTAGATTTTATTTTATGAATTGAAGATATAGTGGGGGCACATTATATGTTGCTTCTCAATGCTATACTGACACACCCCAACCCAATTACTTATAATTAAGTCTGAAAGTCAAAGTGAGTCAAACCATAATTAATCTAACCAAACCATAAACACGAGTTTTGATTTCAGAGTCATCATTGTAAATCCATATAACTGAAATCCTTTTTACAACATCAAAGTAGTCATGCCCATAAAAACTTTCATGAAGGATAAGTTAACTTAATTACATCATTTACATTTACACAAAATCATTGTTTCTCCCATTCCTGGCTAACCCAACCTGACCTCCTAGATTTGGCAGTGACATCGCGTTACCTAAAAAATGTGAACA
Organism: Sambucus nigra; assembly: GCA_949130495.1. Lineage (NCBI taxonomy): Eukaryota > Viridiplantae > Streptophyta > Magnoliopsida > Dipsacales > Adoxaceae > Sambucus > Sambucus nigra. The sequence goes on along the minus strand of OX422216.1, from coordinate 92,700,981 downwards.
TAGGAACCGTGAGCAAAATAGCCCAGTGAATGCATCACTACTATACTACTGCATGAATTTAAATGCAATAAATCATGTCCATATACTTATGTATTAACTTATTCGGCTCATTCATAATGAATGACCAACTTTTTCGAATCATGATTCACATATCCTGTCTAAATAGACAATTCTCCCCCATTCCTGGTCGAGGAGTAACCCCTTGTCATTAATAGACAAATCTCCCCCATTCCTGGTCGAGGAGTAACCCCTCATTTCGGTAAACCGAAATGAACAATTTTATATTCATAACATTATGATCACATTTGTAACGGTATACAAATACATCATTCCAGTGAGTACACTCACCTTGGGTTGTCAACTACGTATCCAAGTTTCCTTCTGGTGGAGCTGAACTGGGTTTATTAGACCTTACACCTGTCAATCCAACTAGATCAGTACTGTACCTCAATCATAAATATTATCCTAACATAATTATGTAACTTTCCATGACTATACATCAACAATATAATTCCAATTAAGTCACATTCCATAAAACATAGGTAAAGGCAAAACAATGATATACATGTTGATAAAGTTACGGACATTCAACCGTAGGAAATACCTTATGAGGAATTTATAACCAAAGTCAAGTAAATATGAAATTATACTTGTCAATGTATATACACATGAAACATTTACTCAAAGTACCCTTCGTAAGGACGAAATACAAACATTCATTCAAGGGGTATCCAATATGGCCTGAAATTATTGTCATACATACTTAACCATCCTATATTTCTAAATTGTATAAATACAGGGGTCCAAACTTATCAATATGAAAACATATATGAATATATTATCCAGTACAAGTGACGGTGTAATTTTTCAAGCTTCCTAGGGCAAGTTATGACCATTTCTCTACAACACAAGAAATCTGCCCTACAAGCTCCTCTATTGATCCTTCGAATTCCCAGAATTTTCATAATTTTTATACGGAATAACTTTCCATGATTTTCAACACCCTTTCAGTAGACATACTGAATAGTACAGAATTAAAGTTTCATAATATTTGGACTTCATTTTCTATCTCCAAATCTTGACCAAACTCAGGGCATACTGAAATCAAGTATACAAACAGCAACTATGTACCAACTTGAAATCATCATTACCGCCTAACCACAAGGAGATAAATTCTAATTTTCAGATATTATATGAATATATGAGTCTAATTTCATATCCAATTGGAATTTCTCAATTCCAATAAGCACGCAAAGAGATATGCAAGTTTGAATACAAGGGGTTTCAATACAAAGCAAATTTAAGGGTTTCTACACTCAACTTAACATAAACTTGCATCTAACCATACATATATATAAAGGGCTGAAACTTTCATAAACTTATGATGATTTATATCATATAAATCAGTAATATAAGATAAATAACAAAAATTACAATTAGGATTACCTTTAGGGCTTTTTACGTAATTTCTACGGATTTTTCTACACTTTTTCTCCTCACTTTTCTTCCTTAACTTCTACTTTCTCTTTCCCTAAGCTTAAAACCCTTTCATGGATGGTTTTGGCTGAAGGATAAGGATATTTCAAGGGTATAAGGTCGGCCAAGGCTGCCTCCCAAGCCAACCAATCAAATTAAACCATTTGGTTTAATAAAAGACAAAATACCACTTAAAGGGAATGGACAACTTTACCCTTTGTTCGTAAATTCGGTATAACTCTTTACTCGGGAATCCATTTGATGATCCGTTTGTTGTGTTACAACCATAACTCACATGTCTAGAACTATCTAGTTTTCACCTCAAGTCATTTATAATGTTATAAAGGTCAAAACTAGTCTCTAACAGGAACATTTCTACCGAAAACAACAAAAATTTGTGTCTGTATTTTCATGATTTATGAAAGTAGGATTATAATAAACATAATCACTTAACATTAGATATACTAATATCACATTATTCATATCACATAAGATAAGCATGATTTAAATATAATTTATCATAATTATATTCGGGTTGTCACAACCTCCCCCGCTTAGAAAATTTCGTCCCCGAAATTTAATATAAAGGTCACTTACCAAACAAATGGGGATACTGTTTCCTCATGCTATCCTCCGTTTCCCATGTTGCTTCTTTAACTCCATGGCTCATCCACATAACTTTAACTAAGTGAATAACTTTATTCCTCAATACCTGCTCCTTACGATCAATAATTTCCAATGGTTCCTCGATGTACGACAAGTCTTCCTTCAGTTCAATTGGTTGAGTTTTCAACTGATGAGATGGATCCGCCAAATACTTACGAAGCATCGATACATGAAACACATCATGTAAACGGGATAAATCTGGAGGTAATTCTAATTTATAAGCCAGGGGCCCAATTCTTTCCAACACTTCATATGGTCCAATGTATCTTGGACTTAGTTTCCCCTTTTTGCCAAATCTCATAACGCCTTTCCACGGTGAAATACGCAGGAATACAAAATCTCCCTTCTGAAATTCCAATGGATGCTTCCTCTTATCTGCATAAAATTTCTGCCTGCTTTGCGCTATCTTTATCCGTTCCCGAATCATTTTGATCTTTTCAGTTGTCATATCTATCAATTTCGGACCCAAAATTTTTCTTTCACCTACTTCATCCCAACACAAAGGCGTCCTACATCTCCTCCCATATAAAGCTTCATAAGGATCCATACCAATGGTGGACTGATAACTATTATTATACGAAATTCCATCAATGGCAAATGATCATCCCAACTACCTCTGAAGTCAAATACACAAGCCCGTAACATGTCTTCAAATATTTGAATTGTCCTTTCAGATTGCCCATCGGTTTGTGGATGAAATGCAGTGCTGAACTTCAAACTTGTGCCCATGACATTCTGTAAACGAGGCCAAAACTTAGAAGTGAACGTTGGATCTCTATCTGATACAATTGACACTGGTGCCCCATGTAAACGGATAATCTCATCAACATATATACGTGCATACTTGTCAATAGTGTAGGTGGTCTTAACTGGAAGAAAATGAGCTGACTTCGTCAATCGGTCTACAATCACCCAAATAGAATCATGCCCCTTTGGTGATTTTGGTAATCCCGTAACAAAATCCATCGTTATATGCTCCCACTTCCATTCCGGATTAGGCAAAGACTGCAACAATCCTGTCGGCTTCTGATGCTCTGGTTTTACTTGCTGGCATACTAAACATTTAGCTACGAATTCTGCAATCTCACGCTTCATATTGTTCCACCAATAATACTCCTTCAAATCTCTGTACATTTTGGTAGCTCCCGGATGCATAGAGTAAATAGAACTATGTGCCTCTTCTAATATATCCTTCTTTAAGGGTGGGTCATTTGGTACACAAAATCTATTTTTATAACACAACGATTCATCATTCTTAATCTCAAAGTCACTCTCTCTACCATCCCGAACTTCTTGTTTCTTCTTCTCAAGGAATGGATCACTAGTCTGCAAATTTCGTATGCGTTCGGCCAATAAAGGTCTCACTGTGACATGTGCTAATAATCCTCCACTTTTTAAAAACTTCAATTCAATCCCCATCAATGCCAAGTCAAGAATATTTCCAACATGAGCACACCGTATGCAATCGAGAATCCCTGATGATTTTCGACTCAAAGCATCTGCTACTACATTGGCCTTCCCAGGGTGATGATGAATGGTACAGTCATAGTCTTTAATCAGCTCTATCCAACGCCTCTGTCTCAAATTCAGTTCTTTTTGTGTGAACAAGTATTTCAAACTTTGATGATCTGTAAATATCTCACAAGTTTCTCCATACAAGTAATGTCTCCATAACTTAAAGCAAAAACAATGGCTGCTAGCTCTAGATCGTGTGTAGGGTAGTTTCGTTCATGTGTCTTTAATTGTCTGGAAGCATATGCTATTACCTTCCCATTCTGCATAAGAACACATCCTAACACCTGAAATGAAGCGTCTGTATAGATCACAAAAGACTCATTCCCACATGGAATAGCAAGTATAGGGGCAGAAACCAACCGCTTCTTTAATTCTTTAAAACTCCTTTCGCATTCTTCATCCCACACAAACTTCACTTCTTTACGGGTCAACTTTGTCAATGGTAATGCTATTGCTGAAAATCCCTTAATGAATCTGCGATAGTAACCTGCCAATCCTAGGAAACTCCTAATTTTTGTCACATTCTTAGGACTCTCCCATTCAACAATTGCTTCCACCTTCCTTGGATCAACATATATCCCATCTCCTGAGACAATGTGCCCTAAAAACACAATTTCATTCAACTAAAACTCACACTTGCTGAATTTAGCAAATAATTTCTTCTCTCTCAAAATCTGCAATACGAGTCTCAAATGTTTCTCATGTTCCTCCATGCTACGCGAGTAAATCAACACATCATCTATGAATACTATCACAAATGAATCAATAAAAGGGTGGAATACCCGGTTCATTAAATCCATAAAAACTGTCGAGCATTAGTCAATCCAAAAGGCATCACCAAAAACTCATAGTGCCCATATCGAGTCCGAAAAGCTGTTTTGGAAATATCACAATCCTTCACTTTCAGTTGGTGGTAACCCGATCTCAAATCAATCTTCGAAAATACAGTGGCCCCCTGTAATTGGTCAAACAAGTCATCGATACGAGGTAGAGGGTACTTATTTCTAATGGTCACCTTATTCAACTACCGATAATCAATACATAATCGCATTATCCCATCTTTCTTTTTCACAAATAACACTGGTGCTCCCCATGGCGAAACACTAGGCCGAATGAAACCTCTGCTTATCAGATCTTTTAATTGCACTTTTAATTCTTTCAACTCCGCTGGTGCCATTCTATATGGAGCAAGAGAAATTGGACCAGTACCTGGAATTAATTCAATAGAAAACTCTACTTCCCTATCGGGTGGCAATCCTGGCAATTCTTCTGGGAAGACATCAGAAAACTCTCTAACCACTGGTATATCTTCAACTTTAAGTGCTTCCTTACTAACATCAACCACATACGCTAAGTACCCTATACAACCCTTATTCAATAACTTTCTGCTCTTAATTGCTGAGATGAGACAATTAGGGACAACATTCCTTTCCCCTGTAAATTGGAACTCCGGTTCACTAGGAAGATGAAATGTAACTTCTTTTCGAAAACAATCAATGGAAGCATGATACGATGATAACCAATCCATCCCCAATATAATATCAAAATCTCGAATGGCCAACGGTATCAAATCAACATAGAAATCTCGCTCACCCATTCGTAAGACACAATTTTTATAAACATGCTCAACCAGAATCACACTTTCCATTGGGGTAGAAATATATAAGGCACAATTGAGAAATGAACATGGTCTACCCAAGTATGAAATATTATGTAATGCCACAAATGAATGCATAGATCCAGGATCAATGAGTGCATATAAATCTTTGTTTTCAATAGAAAGTTTACATGTAACCACTTTCGGGGTAGCATGGGCATCTTGTAGCGTCATCGCAAACACTCTTCCTCCTGCCCTCGATCCAGTTGCTTGTTCTGTGCCTCTCCCCCTGGTGACACTGCCTGGAGAAGATCCTTTATGAGGCCCCACACTACTGACTGAAACTGTTCTTGCCCACATAGGACAATTCTTTATCAGATGACCCTTTTGGTGACAGTTGAAACATTCTATATTCAGTAACTTTGGGCAATTTTTCTTTATATGACCCGATGACCCACAAAAGAAACAAATATTAGGATCTCCTTGTGCTAAAACTCCTGAACCTCTTCCACTACTAGCCTCACCCCTTTGCAAACTACTTCCACCTCTACCCTGTTGGAATTTCTGCCCTCCAAACCTCGAATATTCTGTACCACTACTCTTTTGATAATTTGGATCAAATCTGCTTCTCTTTACACCTCGTTCTCGATTCCCTCTAGCTTCATTCACGTCCCTTTCTACCAACATGGCTTTGTTCACCAAGGCTGAATAATTAACAGTCTCTAAAGCCGACAACCGTGATTTAATGACTAACTCAAGCCCATCAAGAAATCGACTGCACATATCTTCCTCATTCCGTATAAACCTCGAAGCAAACCGAGATAAAGCTGTAAGTTTAGCTTCGTATTCTCTAACTGTCATACTCCCCTGATTCAACAGGAAATATTCTTTCTCCTTTTGTTTTTGATACATCGGAGGAAAATACTTATCATATAAATCATTAACAAAAGCATCCCATGAGATCACATTCCCACCTCCTGGAGTAATCAACAAATGTTTTGTGGCATCCCACCAGTACTTAACTTCTCCTCTTAGCATATACGTCGCCAAGGTCACTCGTTGATTGTCAGGCATTCTCATTACGCCAAAAATAATTTCAATCTCTTTAACCCAGACTTCTGCCTCTGCTGGATCAACTTCTCCTTCAAATGGGGGTGGATTCATTTTAATCATGTGAAGTACTCCTTTCTTCCCGGTGTATAACCTCCTGAGCCCAGGCCAATGCTTGTGCCTCCAGTTGCCTGGCCTGTTGTGCTTCCATCTGAGCCATAAGTCTAGCTTGCTGCTCTGCCATTAAAGTCATAGCACGTGCCAATTTTTGCATGTCTGTCAATTGTTCCGGGTCAGGTTCTACATATCCATGAACAGGTTGTTCAACCTCTGCTTCCGCTGCCATATTTGAAGCCTCATCTTCTATTCTCTCATTAACATTTCCTCGTTCCATTCTCTTATATCTGAAATGAATCTTAGATATAACAACATGCAGATATACATATCTTTCCTAACATGATCGTTAGTATCAAATAAAATATATTTCTGACATTCACTGCCAAATCTAGACTCTTCTCACTCCAGAACCTCTAAAACCTAGGCTCTGATACCAAAAGCTGACACACCCCAACCCAATTACTTATAATTAAGTCTGAAAGTCAAAGTGAGTCAAACCATAATTAATCTAACCAAACCATAAACACGAGTTTTGATTTCAGAGTCATCATTGTAAATCCATATAACTGAAATCCTTTTTACAACATCAAAGTAGTCATGCCCATAAAAACTTTCATGAAGGATAAGTTAACTTAATTACATCATTTACATTTACACAAAATCATTGTTTCTCCCATTCCTGGCTAACCCAACCTGACCTCCTAGATTTGGCAGTGACATCGCGTTACCTGAAAAATGTGAACATAGGAACCGTGAGCAAAATAGCCCAGTGAATGCATCACTACTATACTACTGCATGAATTTAAATGCAATAAATCATGTCCATATACTTATGTATTAACTTATTTGGCTCATTCATAATGAATGACCAACTTTTTCGAATCATGATTCACATATCCTGTCTAAATAGACAATTCTCCCCCATTCCTGGTCGAGGAGTAACCCCTTGTCATTAATAGACAAATCTCCCCCATTCCTGGTCGAGGAGTAACCCCTCATTTCGGTAAACCGAAATGAAAAATTTTATATTCATAACATTATGATCACATTTGTAACAGTATACAAATACATCATTCCAGTGAGTACACTCACCTTGGGTTGTCAACTACGTATCCAAGTTTCCTTCTGGTGGAGCTGAACTGGGTTTATTAGACCTTACACCTGTCAATCCAACTAGATCAGTACTGTACCTCAATCATAAATATTATCCTAACATAATTATGTAACTTTCCATGACTATACATCAACAATATAATTCCAATTAAGTCACATTCCATAAAACATAGGTAAAGGCAAAACAATGATATACATGTTGATAAAGTTACGGACATTCAACCGTAGGAAATACCTTATGAGGAATTTATAACCAAAGTAAAGTAAATATGAAATTATACTTGTCAATGTATATACACATGAAACATTTACTCAAAGTACCCTTCGTAAGGACGAAATACAAACATTCATTCAAGGGGTATCCAATATGGCCTGAAATTATTGTCATACATACTTAACCATCCTATATTTCTAAATTGTATAAATACAGGGGTCCAAACTTATCAATATGAAAACATATATGAATATATTATCCAGTACAAGTGACGGTGTAATTTTTCAATCTTCCTAGGGCAAGTTATGACCATTTCTCTACAACACAAGAAATCTGCCCTACAAGCTCCTCTATTGATCCTTCGAATTCCCAGAATTTTCATAATTTTTATACGGAATAACTTTCCATGATTTTCAACACTCTTTCAGTAGACATACTGAATAGTACAGAATTAAAGTTTCATAATATTTGGACTTCATTTGCTATCTCAAAATCTTGACCAAACACAGGGCATACTGAAATCAAGTATACAAACAACAACTATGTACCAACTTGAAATCATCATTACGGCCTAACCACAAGGAGATAAATTCTAATTTTCAGATATTATATGCATATATGAGTCTAATTTCATATCCAATTGGAATTTCTCAATTACAATAAGCACACAAAGAGATATGAGTTTGAATACAAGGGGTTTCAATACAAAACAAATTTAAGGGTTTCTACACTCAACTTAACATAAACTTGCATCTAACCATACATATATATAAAGGGATGAAACTTTCATAAACTTATGATGATTTATATCATATAAATCAGTAATATAAGATAAATAACAAAAATTACAATTAGGATTACCTTCAGGGCTTTTTACGTAATTTCTACGGATTTTTCTACACTTTTTCTCCTCACTTTTCTTCCTTAACTTCTACTTTCTCTTTCCCTAAGCTTAAAACCCTTTCATGGATGGTTTTGGCTGAAGGATAAGGATATTTCAAGGGTATAAGGTCGGCCAAGGCTTCCTCCCAATCCAACCAATCAAATTAAACCATTTGGTTTAATAAAAGACAAAATACCACTTAAAGGGAATGGACAACTTTGCCCTTTGTTCGTAAATTCGGTATAACTCTTTACTCGGGCATCCATTTGATGATCCGTTTGTTGTGTTACAACCATAAATCACATGTCTAGAACTATCTAGTTTTCACCTCAAGTCATTTATAATGTTATAAAGGTCAAAACTAGTCTCTAACAGGAACATTTCTACCGAAAACAACAAAAATTTGTGTCTGTAAATAGTTCGACCTTTCATGATTTATGAAAGTAGGATTATAATAAACATAATCACTTAACATTAGATATACTAATATCACATTATTCATATCACATAAGATAAGCATGATTTAAATATAATTTATCATAATTATATTCGGGTTATCACATATACCTAGAGAATAGTGGGGGCACTAAAACGAGTACCTCTCAACTATAATTAAAGAACATTTAATAGAATCTAAAACTTTGGTGTTCAAAAGAACTCTTATTTTTTGAGTTATGAGTTAAAAATAAAAACTTGCTTTCGAAAAATCCTTAGAGATGTCATGTTATAAATTATTTGATTTAATTCCTTGGAATAAACTAGAAATTAGTTTATAATTGACTTATCTTATAACTTTAAGATAATAAGGTGTATACACACCATTTGAAGGAATATTGAGACAATTATTATTTATGAATATAAGCTTTGTTTAATAGCCGAAATTCATCAATATAACTTAGTTATACATGATGCACGTTAAAATATTCTCATGAAAATGAAGAAGCTTCATTTATTTTGAATGCCATTGATATTATATATGATGTTGAGTTAAAAACTAAATATATATAATAGTATTTTTCGAATGGTGACCTATGTAAGGCAACTTACATGGACCAACTTGAAGTTGGAAAATTAATATGAAAGGCACCAATAAATGGCATGATATTTTGATAAATTATCAAATGAGAATGAATTGAGAATATTATGAATCATGTTTATCACTAAGCATGTTGAAATATGAATGCACTATTATTTATCATGCAAGAATGATTAGCTAATATTTGGTTATAATATTTTGTTGCCTAGAAAACCAAATTCATGCTAAGTCAAAGTGTTAGCATGAAGAGTTTCAATGAAACAAGAATAGTACTTGTTAATATTACAAGTCTATATGGATCAATTAATTGATCGAGTACATTGAAATACAAGAATATCTATTTAGTATATATATGCTTATTATGAACCATCTTGTACTCCACATGATCCAAGTATAAGAACACTATATATAGTGATAAGAAAAGATGAATATGCGAACATCTTAAGTAGTCTCAATTGAGCTACTAAATACGGATGACTTGGAATTATTTTTTGTGGGAGTACTATGAAGGTTTATATTTAAAAAGTGAATTCTTATGCTATTGAGAAAGGTTATGTGTTTTGATAAAAACCACAAACCTAGAATTGATTCTGAATCAATAATGAATATGTGTTTAACACATTATGATGCTATTTTTTGGAACTCCCAGAAATATTAATTATTAGCATAATTAATGATGGAGTATATGGTGATACCATTAGCTATGGCTAGTGAGTAAATGAAAGGTTAAAAGACCTATTATAAGATACCATTTATGGTAGAGATTGACATAGTCATTTTATCCACAACAATAGAACCATGGCTATTGTAAAATTTTAGAAACGTTATCATAACGGAAAGAACGACAAATATGTCGTAAGCACAACATAGTTTCAAATTTTAAAAAACTAATGAGTTGTGAGTGTGGATTATGATCGGACTGATGAGGATAGAACCTGGCTTATCCTTTGACGAAAGGACTAGTGCGGGAAAAGGTGTTTAACACCTAGAAAGGGATCGGACTAAAGCCCGTTGATATTGAATCATTTGTGATGGTAACCCAACCTATAGACTGGAGATCCCAAGAAATAGTTTCAAAGGGTAATAACAAGTCACGGTGATATGGGTTGAATCATGCTAATAATTATATACAGGGTTTTACTCCGAGTCCATCCCTATGGAGCATGATATCCTGAAGCGAGTTAAGGTTGAGTTAATTATAACTCTTAATGATGATCTATAGCTCTATTTTGAGTGGGGTACCTAGCTACGGGAATATCCTTGATAGACTCACCTATGTGGATGTGGAAGTATGGCCGCTTCCTATGGTAATTTTGGGCAAATTCCCTAGAGCGTTCACATACTGGGATAGAAGCACATGGCCGTAACGTGCTGTCTTGAGGACTACACCCAAGTAGGGTTGTGTGTGGGATGTTGTCAGAGATAGAGTTCAAAACTACGAGTTACTCTAGTATAATCTGAATCATCTTTACTACGTAAAGGTTCAAGTCGAAAGACACCTTTGCTTATGCACAATTCTATTAATTATTATTGCTCAATAAATTTTCAAAATTTACAAGTGGGGGATTGTGTCTGATGAGTGTGTTTTAAAATCCAAGTGGGGGATTGTTGACAGAATGTATTTTAATACACAATTGGGAGATATAATGCACCCACTATACCCACTTAAACAAGTAGGAGACCAACTATACCCACTACTTCCGATTATTTTGCCCAAAAAAAAAAGAAAAAAAAAATTCAACCACTTTTATACCCACTAAGCAACTTGTGTACCCACTTGCCACTTTCCATTAAAAGAGGCTCATCCGGCCAAAATGATATAGAGAGTTTTTGAGAAAGTTTGAGAGCTCAAGTTTCCTAAGAGTCAGAAAAGAACAAAAAAAAAATATTAGCTCAAGCCTTGATATTGAGCAAAATATTTGGTTGAGATAAAAGAGAAACTCATAAATGTTCTCTTATAAAAATATTTTTAGAACAGTTTGTCTCCCCAAACTGAAATTGTAGAATTGAGCAATTAATTTGGAATGGGTGTTAGAAGACATATAACCACGGTGCATGGTTATATGATACATAAGTGATTCTGGGCTTGTTTTATCCTGGGGACGACGTGACTGTAGACTACCTGCACAAAGAGGGTAGAGCCGCGAAACGTCTTAAAGAGAGCGACCTAGTCCGCGACTCAACCCAAGAATCGTCTACGACGAATTTATAAATAATTGAGGTAATATTGTTTAATTTTATTGTGCAGTAAATTTTTGGATTCAACGCATGTGGTTCATATTTGCGATAATCATATGAGGTAATAATTTAATTTTGAGACGTAGACTTAAAATTATTTTATGATTTTATTTTTCGATTTCTCCATAAAACTCTTTGATGTGATTTTTTTAATCACAATATATAAAGTGTACCAACAACAACAAATTCAAGAGTTGCTCCCGCTCCCTTTTGACTTAGGTGTCATGAATCAGAGTTACAGACCAAAAATCCTGTGTTAGTATTGTGCCTTGGAACATTCAGGAAGCATTTGGCTCTTAAATCTTTTAGTATCTGTGCAATAGTTGTAGATCACGTACTTCTTTCTCACCCTCTTCATTTGATCTTGCTTGCTAAAGATGGTCTTTATATATAGATTGGCATATGACAGGCCACTTGTTATATTAAATTGATCCCTTAGTTTCCTAACCCACTCTAAAGTTACCCCCGATTAAGACTCTCTAGCTTTCTCCATACAATTACAAACGCGGGCCATATAGAATATAGATGTATTAAATGTTATTTATACCTCTAATAATAATACTATCATATTAGAGGTATAATATAAGTATCTAATATAATAATATAAAAATAGTGTCTTTAACTTTTCAATACACCAAATATAGGTGGATTTTGCCTAAAATAATAAAACGTTTTCATTCATCTACAATTAATGGTAAACAAAGAGTCATTATAATTTATTTTCTCCCTCTTCTTAGTGACTAAATCTTTTTATTTCTCATCTTTTTATTAAACTGTGTACAACAGTCAACTATGCGAAAAGAGTTGTACAAAACTTTATAGGAGTTAAATTTAATGTATTTTTTTTCTCCGGTTCCAATGCTTTTTTCTATTCTTATTTGTGGTATCTGAAAATTTATGTTAATGTTTGTGTTGGTGGTGGGTTTTTTAGGGTTCTTTGGATAAGTTGAATGATTTTTTAATTTTAATATGTAGTAGTTCTACATCTTATGTTCGACAAAAAGCATAAATAAATTTAATGTATTTTTTTCTTCGGTTGGAATGTTTCTTTCTATTCTTATATGTGGTCTCTGTAAATTTATGTTGATGTTTGTATTAGTGGTAGATGTTTTAGGGTTCTTTGGATAAATTGAATGATTTTTTAATTTTATCATTTTGTAGTTCCACGTCTTATGTTTGACAACAAGCGTAAACTGAAATAAGTTACATGTTGACTTTTTTTTCAATTTTCAATTGAATTTACATATGTTTTGAGTTGTTTGCATTATTTGTTTATGAGATTTGACTTGTACTTTATTATAGCATTTTGTATTTTTTGTCTTTCGGTTCTATTGTTGTTAATTCATAGTGGTTATGCTTTCAAGACTATGCATGTCATGATTTTTTTTATAAATTTTGTATAAGCTTTAAATGTATTGTTAAATAGTATACTTCTATAAAAGCTTCCTTAAAGTTACTCAAAATCCATTAAAACAAAGGAAGACTAATTTGACACGTGAACGAAAGAAAAATAAAGAATTATATGAGACTTTTATACTACCTCGTCACAACACTCCATGGCAATTCACACAAATTAATGAATAAATTTTATGGATTGTTAGTGACACACCCCAATCCAGTTACTTATAATGAAGTTTGAAAGTCAAAGTGAGTCAAATCATAATTACCTTAAACAAACCACAATCATGAGTATCCTTTTTCAATTATTAACATGAATTAATAAAACTAAAACCTTTCACAATTTTAAAGTAATTATGCTTATTCAAACTTACTGAAAGGACACACTACACCAAAATGCTAATTTTGTGACAGCCTTTTTGTGACTGCCAATAGGGGTGACAAACTTGTCACTTCCGGGAGCAGTCACAAAATTATTTGTAACTCCCATTAGGGGTGATAAAATCAATAGGTAATAAAAAAATTGAGTCAATTAGTTTGTCACCGCTAATGGGAGTCACAAATGTTACCATATAATTAATTTGTGACTCCTATAAGCAGTCACAAATTTATAACTGTCACAAATAGTCACAGATTTATTAGTAGGCATAAGTTATAACTCTTATGAGCAGTCACGAAATTATAACTGCTATGAGGAGTCACAAATTTTAGTCTTAGACTTAATTTGTGACCGCTATTAGCGGTCACAAATTTGTAACTGCTAGTAGCGGTCACAAATTTTAGCCTAAGATTTAATTTGTAACTGTTATTGGCAGTCATAAATTTATAACCGCTCCCAGCAGTCACAAATTTTGATCTTAGACTCTATTTGTGACTGCTATTAGGGGTCACAAAATTTTTCACCTACTTTAATTTCCCTCTTCTCTATCTGTACGTGAAGAACTCCCACCCTCTTCTTTCTCTTTCATTTGCCAAAACCAAAATGAAGAACTCCCGCCCCTCTTCTATCCAAATAGGTATTTTTTGATAATAATTTTTTTTTATACTTTTGTTATATTGTTTATGTTCTCAAGTGTGTGTATGTATAAATTTTTCTTGGCTCAAGAGATGATCTCAGTTGGACCTTTTATTAGCTGTGAAGAAGCCGTTGATGTAGCTACATATATAATTTTTCTTGGCTCAACAAGGTTCACACTTAAAATCTTTCTACTATTTGTAACTATGTTTGTTGGGTCTAAACTTGTGTTGGGTTTGGTTGAACAGTTTGATGTGAAAGGTTGGTTTGAAGCATTTGCGGCTCATCCCCAGATCGGTGAATCAAACAGGTATTTTTCGATTCTAAATTTTCTGTCTATTTTTGTTGTATATTTTTGGGTATTTTTGCTGTATAGGTTGGTCGATATAGAATTTTCTCATTTAGATTTCATAGTTTACATATCCTCATTTCTGTCTAAAGCCCTAATTTCAATTCTCATTGTGTGTGTGCGCATTTCGATTCTTATTATGTGTGGATATGTGTGTATATTTGTGTGTATGTAGAGATTTATGTTTATATGTGTGTGCATGTGTGTGTATGTATAAATTTATGTTTACATGTGTGTGTATGTATGTGTATGTATAGATTTCTGTTTATATGTGTGTTTATGAGTGTATCTATGAACAAATTGTATTTTATGTTAATAAGCCCTAGAAATTGTATTGAGGTTATTTTTTTGACAAAATATTATTCAAAAACTCTAGACATTATATTTTTTTGACAAAATATAATCAAATGGATTTATTACGAGTTTTACCCGTGCTTTGTGATCAACGTTCTCTAGACAAAGAAAAAGGTCAACTAAGGATACGGGGATGATGGCAGGGGTGCTAGCTTCGGGGTCATCACTTCGATCTTGTCTAGAACAGGGGATATTTTAAAGCTTTTAGGAGCCTTGTTCTGGGTTTTAGAGGGAGTTCGAGACATGGAGTCCTTTTTCCACCATATGGCTATGTCAGAGCTCTAGGTAGGGGTGAGGGTATCTATTACCTTGGTTAGGACTTGTCTGTCTATCTAGTTAGGCATAGCCAACAATTATTCCATATACACGGATGATCCTGAAAAGATTTTGTTATCGAAGGCAGTCTCCTGGTTCTCTTCATTGTCAGAGGGGGTTTCAGGTTCTCCTAGGTCCATCTCTTACACAATGTTGTCGACCTCACAAAATATATCTATGTAATAATACTGATATTTAGCTTATTTCGACCCCAATGTGCGACCTCTTTGATAAATCAGGCATGGGTTAGTGCGAACATAGAATATTGCAAGATGTCAAACTTTTCTCAGGCATGGTCATGGGGAACAGGGTTGACCAGTTCCATCTCGATGATGTATGAGTACTTCTGGGAGGGGGACCATCTGGACGGGGATGACCTTAGAGGGTCATTTCATCTTGAAGTCCGATTATTCTAACTATATGAGCGGAGTCCATATATGTGTTCCCATAACTGTGTCGTACATGAGTTTAGTGATTGTTCCATGGCTATACTCCCACTACGAAGCGGTCGAATGCTAGTTGTAGAATGAGAAGGCTGAGTTCTTTATAGAGATCAATGGGATCTTCTCTGGGATGATTGTCTTCGAGAGGATTAAGATCGATTTATATGGAACCGCATATAGTATTTAGTATTTCCACAAGTAAATATTCCTATCCAATAGGTAGGATGCTTTGGTATATGTCGATGTTGGGATGCTTGATGCCTCCCTTGTCGTTGAAGAACTGGAGCGGTGGTCCTTTATACAAGAGGCTTGTTTATAAACTATCATTAGTGTAGCCCCATTTTTCATAAGATAAGTCTAGTGTTTATGTTGCTTAAGTCAATCAATCTCTTCTATGGTAGCTCTGTATATGATTCAAAACTTATAATCCGGATGTTTGGAACTTTAAAGGACATAGTTCCTTATTCGTAGAGTCTGAATCCTTTCCCCAGGAAGTAGTACCATTGCCTCATCATATCCCAAATTTAGGAGTTGAGTACATACTCATCTCCAGGCAATGGGGATGTGTTACCCTCGATTATTAAGAGATGGTCGAAGCAATCCTCAATTCCATGTTCTGGCAGGTGAGTGTTGTAGATATGTTCGGTGTCAGAGGTCAAAGATCTTCGATTAGGATCTGTATTGTTAGAGGCGGTGTTTCTCATAGTGGAGTTTAGCCAAGGATTAAAACCTATCAATCAAGATAGGTCGATACTTCCCCTAGAGTTTGTTCGTATCATCTGGATGGTAGCTTGGGGACAAACATAAAGTTTGTCTTCTTCGGGAGGGTTCGAGGGGGGATTTCTCATTTCTTGTTGTATTAAGTATGGAACATTACTTGGGTGTCCATGAGTAGTTGGTTTTACCAAAGTCGATTCCATCTTTGTCTAGAGAAGTTCGGGTGAGTGACGTATTTTTCTAGACCGGGGTTGGCTCTTAATTGCTCTTCCCACATGGTGTCCCTATGAGTGGCATGTGATCTAACTCTTTCTTCCTCTTCATATAACAACTGGTGTGATCCTAGTACTTCTAGGTAATGTGATCAGTTGCCCTGAAATTTTAATGATGTTCGCTCATCAGTACCAAATGTCTAGGGTATCTATTCACTCATATAAAGGGTTTACCATCTGGTGACTTGTGGATGTGGCTCTACCATTATTCTCTGAATAATAGATTGAGAATGAGCTTTAGATATTTGGTGAGTGAGTGTTTAGTTCTTGCATCAGAGTCTATGAGGGAAAATAGATGTTTCTCAAAAGTAATTCACACCCCATTCAGTAAATTGGACTGGCATAACAACGGTGATATGTTCGATTTCTTAGAGGGATTCATTGTACCTTTTCTTCCATTCGATTGAGTGGTCAATTTCCTTTAAAGAAGGAGAAAAGAGTCTGCGCTGCAGTGGTTAATTTATAGGAAGTGTATGGCCATGCCAAAGAAGGTCATATGGTCAATGGTGGGCTTACTTTTAGCTATGATGTTTAGGGTAGGTGATGGTCTTTCTAAAAGGGTGGCAGTTTAGGAAGTGTGAATGTGTCCTCATCCTTGATTTATGATGGATGGGGACTATCGGGGTGGATGGATCAGTATTTGGAATAAGAATGTATGACATGGCATTGGTGTCGGGACTAGGATGATATGGCATAAAATGTAGGGGGACTTTCGTTTAGGTTTTTGTAGACAAAAGGACTGATAAAATGCAAATATATAGCGGAGAAGGATCACAAATGCATGATTTTCTGATGCAATTATTTTATATGTATTTAATCATGTGTGTACGGTATTTTATTTTTTCTATTTTTGTTTGGTAGCATCGTCAAAGGGGAAGAACTGAACAGAGTCCTATTATATATATATATATATATATATATATATATATGCATGTATGTATGTGTGTAAAATTAAAATTTGTTTTTATATTTGTGTGATGCATGTAACTTGTATCTGTTTGTTTGGTCTTTTAGAAATCGATAAATCGAAAGGAGAACAATTAAATAAATAAACAAAATTTTGACCTAATTAAGCGTTTTTTATTTATAGTTCTGGGAACAGAGCAGTGTACAATGGTTTGTAAGTAATTTTATGTTTAATGCAGGCAAACACGTTGAGATTGTATTTGACTTGCATTCGGAATACTCTTGAGGTTTCCATGTGCCTTCAGGTATATATCATTAAGCTGCTGGAGAATTCTGATTTTAGTTGCAGAGACCAAGTGATGTTGGGACTTTCCATTAGGAACAGGAGAAACTGTAATAATCATTGTTATTTGTGTAATTTAATAGCCACCAATGTAACGAAGTTAATGGTATTATATGATTAAAGCAGTATTGGTATTGTTTTTTTCGAGTGCTTGTAAAACTCTACTCTTATAATTCGTTCGCCAAAGAAGGATTTTTGGTCAATTAGCCTAGTGACGAGTGTTTATATGATATTGGAGTTTAAGTGCTTTCATAAGGGTAATAGAGATGCAACTTTAGTAACGACTGGGGTAATGAATAATACAATAAAAAAAGGTGGTGGTGCTTAAGTTGGAGTTTGAGAAAGGCTTGTTAGTGTTTCAATTGGAACTTCCTTAAAATATTGTCCGCACAGGTGGTCTACATAGCATGAATGTATATAGATATTATATGAAATAGATACTAATAGATAGATATACACGGTCAAATTGGAGATATACACAGTCATATTGTAATTCTTCATACCATGAGAACATGTAATTGGTTTCTTTCGACCATTTTTTTGCATAATTATAATCCTATTTGTTGTGCAGATTGTGAAAATAATCTTCATGTTTCAATATGGTTGTTGCAGAACCTCCCTTGTCAAGAAGTTGAAAGGCATAACAAGCCAGAAGTTGAATTGAAGTATGTTTCCTAATTATGGTTGGATTTTAGTTTAAGCTTCAATCATAATGTTTGGCTCTTTGCGGAGACTGCTCCAAATTTTCCTTGATAATTTGAGTCATAAGTTGTTTCTCTTTCGTGATTTCTTCCACAATAGCTATGGTTGTTGGCTTAGCCCATTGTGATGGAACATAACCATATAATGCATGGAACAGAGAGCACTTATGGCTAGAATGATGAGTGGTGTTGTACCCCCGCTCAGCTAAGCTGAGTTACTTGCTCCTTTTGGTTAGCCTGCAACTACACATACATATTAAATAATTTTCTTGGGAATGCAATGTAACTTGTACACCTAATCCAGAAACTGTATTACAATTTTAGTAGCTTTGAATAGGTGTTTGCAGGCTGTGTAATGGGCATATATTGTGAATCTTACTACTGCTACTAAAATGACATTCTTTCCTTCACTTGCGAGCAAACCTTCCACAAAATCTATAGCTAATTTCTCCCAAGTTTCATTAGGAACTGGTAAGACTAAGAGTATGTTCCTACTTATGTTACTGGCACACATCACACTCCATTATAAAGGATTTCATGTAATACCCGACTTTATTGAATTAATAAAGTCACATTATATTTTCAGACTTCAAAAATCATTTGGCTCTTAGATTAATGAAGGAATGAATGGGATTAATTTATTTAAGTTTTATTTAATTGTCATAAGGTTGCAAGATGAAGGAAAATAAGGAAATTCAAAAAGATTTGGAACTTGCAGTTTCGAATCGATTCAAATTTCGGGCCGAATTGATTCAATCTGAAGCAGCTCCGAATCGATTCGAACTGCACCAGCAGTCCTAGTTTATTTTATACTTTTATTTGTCGAGATATGCAAGTTTAGGGTGTTATTATGACGACTCCCCACCTTGTTAGACCACATTTTCTTCAACCTTTCATCACCCTAGGCATCGGGGGACTCCCCTAGAGGGTAGAGATCAATTAAGGTGGATTTTAGGGTCTTTAAGAGGGAGGTAAAGAGGGTTATCTACCCCATCTTTCCCATTTCTGCACACCCAAAAATCTGCTATAAAACCAATCTGGAATTACACTTCTCTCCACCATTTTTACTCAACTAAAAGCTCTATTTTCTCCTCCTTACTTCATATAAACTATAACCCATAACTGTTGCATACATATATATATATATATTGTTTTTTTTACGTTACATGCTGAGGGCATATTCCTTACAATAGAAAGTATGTTTTCATTACACATAAAACTTCATGAACACAATTTTGACTCGTCGCTTTTCCAATACATTGGTTTTTTCGCATCCGCATGACTTTTCAACTTCACATATCTCTCTAATGGTTGATCTGATGAGATTGTGAATAAACAAATTTTCTTGATCACCCTGTGCGACATCAATTTCTACTACTTTCTTAATAGTTGCATACTTATTTTATTTAACAATTCTGTGTCTGATATACAATTATGCCTCAAATATTAACTTCTGCCTCATATTTGGTATGTTTCTAGTATAGAAGTTGTTTTATATTAAAAATTATTTGGTATGTTTCTTGTATAGAAGTTTCTTTATATTAACTTCTTCCTCAAAACCTTGTAATTCTGTGTCTGATAAACAATTTTGCCTTTTTATATTAACTTCTGCCTCTTTATATTAAACCTTGTAACCAGGGGTTATGCTCATTGATTTTTATAGAAGTTGCCCCTATCAGCCTTACTCCCATCGACATGAGAATATTACGAGTTCTTAACTGAGTTGGTGGCGGAGGACATCAGCAGCCTTTGACTTCACCTAGTCAAACTCAAGCAAGCACTCAAATGAGGTATGTAATCTGTTAACTACAAATTTATTTATCAGTCTCACGTTTCATCCACTTCCTTGCTATTAAGTTTTCCTTCTTCTGAGAGGTGATTAATTTATTTTATTGTTGATTCTTTGAATGTATATAGGTAAAAAAGTGACTTGGCAATCGGGTATCAGATTCTCAACCAAAGGTTGTTTGGTTCTATATTCAATCTGGATCTGAATCTGCTACAAAACTTGGTTCAGTTGGTTGATTTTGAAGGTTTGTTGTGTAATGAATTTTGTTAACAGTTTTTTCTATTAGAACTCATTATGGATTTAACTTCACACTCATGTTACTTTACCTATAGGAATGTCATGTGATCTTATAAGATTTTTACATAAACACTTATGAAAATTTATAGATGACATTTAATTTCATTTCTTTTTTATTGATTTTTTTGGATGCATTGTTTATGACTTAAGCGTTACTGAGTTAGAGTACTTATGAAAACTCACTGTGCGTTACTGAGTTACACTTCTCCCTGTTATGAATATCTATATTGTAATCATTTTAGGAGATGATTACGAGTTGTAACTAGTTAATGAATATTTTTTTCTCTTTCGTGGAGGGGATGATGTGGCAAGCACCAATTTCATGACTCGACATCATTAGGCGACATCTCAAACCTACTGTGGTAAGCACCAATTTTAAACAATGTGAGTACCAAAACACACTTACATATCTTATATATGACTTCACTTATGTATGCCAATATAATGCGTCAATATCTTTGGAAAATTGCAGATAATCGATTGTTACACACATACCTATCTCATATATGACAAGAAGAGTGTGGTTATAGAAAGACGATGAAGATAGAGAGGCTCAACATCAACAAGACGCTGAAGATATGCTCAACATTGACACGAGCTCAAAGAATTATAGATTCGCCACCAACAAACTCTACTAGAGATAAAGTCTGACATGAACTTGCTCAACATGCATACTCTAAGTACACGAGGGAGGATGTCACTACATCAATAACCCCACGGATGATATAACTAGACTTCACGAAGCGTATCCACTGCGTGGTGACTCCTGGTCTAGATTTAGAATGATTTGTTACATGTTCATGACATTTCATGTCATCGAAGTATTGTGTCGTTATTTTTTTTAGTTTATTTTTTATTATATGTTCATTTTGTACTTGGCGCCCACGAAGGGGTTGTTTGATGTTAAATTAAGTTTAAACAAGTTTTACGTGTACTGAATATTTGGAATATGAGAAATATAAATGAAATGTTGTCAAAAATTTTAGACTTGTTATCATGATATTTATTTTACTTTCATTATTTCATTATTTTTGTGAAAATATAAAGATATCTGTAATAGCTCTTACCACATTTAACAAATTCAATTTTGTAACTACTAATAGCAGTCACAAATTTGTCACTACTATCAATTTTGTAACTGCTAACAGCAGTCACAAATATAAGATTCGTAACTGCTGTCAGCAGTCACAAATATAACATTCGTAACTGTTGTGAGCAGTTACGAATCTAATATTCGTGACTGCTATCAGCGGTTACGAATCCAATATTTGTGACTGCTATTAGCAGTTACAAATTGGGGTCACCAATCATAACCCCGTAGGGGTTATAAAAATTTGTGACTGCTGTTAGGAGTTATAATTTTTCTTTGGTCACCTCCTAAATTATGACGGTAAATAGCAGTTATAAAGGTCATTTGTGACTGCTAAGAGCACTCCTCCCATTTTGGTGTAGTGATAAGTAAGCTTAAATTATCCCATTTACGTTTGACCAAATCATGATTTTATTCGTCCCTCGCTAACCCCACCGACCTCCTAGATTTGGCAGTGATATCACAATACCTGAAAAACATAAACATAGGACCCATGACCAAAATAGCTCAGCAAATGCATCACTATTACACTATTGCATAAAATTAAATGTAATAAATCATATCCCCGTAATGATATATGCATACTTATCTGCCCCATTCATAAATAATGATTAATTATATACTTATCCGGCTCATTCATAAAGAATGACCAACTTATCCGAATCATGATTCACATATCCTGTCTGCAATAGACAATTCTCCCCCACTCTGAGTCGGGGAGTAACCTCCCATTTCGATAAAACGAAATGAAGATTTTCATATTCATAACATTACGATCATGTCCATAACTATACATAAATGCATCTTGCCAGTGAGTACACTCACCTTAGTAATTTAACAGGCTTTTCTTTTTCCTTTGTCTGGAACTTGTTCAACGAGTTCTTCTTCCCTTCCTTAGGGACTTTTACGTAATTTCTATGAATTTTTTTCCAATTTTTGTCCTCACTTTCTTCTTCCCGAAGTTCCCTACTCTCTCACCTTAGGCTAAAACTCTTCATTTCTGAAATATTCTTAAGGAAGAGCTTATTTCAAGAGTTATAAGTCGGCATAAGTCACCCCCCTTAGTCCAATTAAAATATGACATGTGTCGCCATATTAGACAAAATATCCTTTAAAGCTAAATGACTATTTTACCCCCTGTTCGTAATTTTAGCATAACTCCTTCCTCGGACATTTGTTTTACACACCGTTTGTTGAGATACAAACTTAACTCATATATATAAAACTATCTAGTTTCACCTCAAGTCAATTATCATATTATAGTGGTCAAAACTAGTCCTGAACTTGAACATTCCTACCGAAGACTTCACAAATTTGTGTTTGTGACTAATTCAATAATTCATGAGTTATGAAGGTAGGATTAGACTAAACACAATAACTTAATATTATATATTCTATTAACACATTATCCACATCCCATACAGTAAGCATGATTTAAACATGATTTATCATAATCATATCCGGGTCATCACAGTTAGCTCGGTAAAAGATTGAGGTTTTACTTCTCTTTTATTATGTTTATCTTTTTTGCATTTCAGATAACAAATACTTTGTTAGTTTTTTGTTTCCAAAAATTAATTATGTTTCTTTTGATTGAATTCCCTGATGATTACGTATCTTTTGATTGATTTCATTCTTATAAATATTCAATCTAAATATACATTTGTGTCATTATTAGTTTTCAACACAATGTTATTAATTGTGTGCTTAAATGTCTAAGACAATATTTTCTTCATTTTTATTATATAATTTGAAAGTAGTATTTGAGAGAGAGGATCTCATGAGGTCCATTTTTTTAAAATACAAAAAATATATTTTTGGGGTTGATTTTTTTTTTGTTTTAAAACATTTCAGTAGGGCTATATAAAAAAATCAACTCAAAATGAATTTTTTTACTATTTTAAAAAAAAAATCAGTTAAACTTTGTCAGTTTTTAACAACTTAAAACAGACACAGTTTGACCGATTTTTTTAAAATAGCAAAAAAAATCATTTTGAGTTGATTATTTTTTTATGGTCCTACTGAAATGTTTAAAAATCATAAAAAAAATATCAGTCCAAAAATATTTTTTTTACTATTTTTAAAAAATGAACCTCATTCAAAAACCTCAAATTGGAACCACACTTGATCTTTTCCCTATATGTATGTATATATAAGGAGATGTTCAAAAGTGAACCTAAAAAATAAACATTTTAATGAATATTAACAAAAAAACACATAACAACCAATTAATTGTACTTCCTATGTTGTAATTAGTTCGCGACAACGGACACGCGTGTCAATCGAATATTTTTTTTACACGCACCACCCCCACCCCCACCCCCCACCCGAAACTCCCTCGCCGGAAAACTCCATTACCCACCTGAACCCCACCTCCGGTGACCTAACCAACATCCACCAACCTGTCATACTTGCCCCTACAACCCGATTTGCCATGGCAGCCGCAAAATTCCAACCTCCGGCAAACCCATTACAAAATACAAACTCCAGCCATAATTCGGGCAGATCTCAACTAACCGAGTTAAAATTACCGACAATTACCAATAATCACAACACAACAGGAAAAAAATCACAACCCCATTTTAAAACTATAATCAACTATCAGTGATGGTCGGCGGTGACGGCGTTAACAGCGATGTGGGTTATGTTCGGAACAAAAAAAAACTAAGTAATTAGTGATGGTCAGCGGTGATGGTGTTAACGGTGGCTATGTGGGTTTTTTCTTATTTTCTTCTTCTTCTTCATGATTAATATTAACAGCGATAGGCACTACTTTCTTCATGTTTATGTGGTGTTAACAGTGGTGGATGGTTATAGGCAGATAGGTGGGTGGGTGGGTGTGGGTGTGTTGAGGTTTGGTGGTTTGAGGGGGGAGTTGGAGATGATGGTGGGAGGGGGTTTGATTAGAGGGGTAGGTGTGGGTAAAAAAAATATTCGATCGACACGCGTGTCCGTTGCCGCTGGCGCGGACCAATTACAACGTAGGAACTAAAATTTATTGGTTGTTAGATAATTTTTGTTAATGTTAATTTTTTAGGTTCACTTTTGAACATCTCCCTATATATATAAAGATCAAGTGTGGTCTCAGTTTGAGTTCCTTGAATGAGGTCCATTTTTTTAAAATAGTAAAAAACATATTTTTGGACTGATTTTTTTTATAGTTTTTAAACATTTCAGTATGACCATAAAAAAATAATCAGTTTAAAATGAGTTTTTTTGTTATTTTAAAAAAATCGGTCAAACTGTGTCAGTTTTTAAGTTGTTAAAAACTTACAAAGTTTGACCGATTTTTTTAAAGGGGGTTTTGGGAAAAGGTCCTTATAATGCTCAAAGTTTATAAAATTAGGACACTCCATATAATTTCATAAATCTAGTCCCTGTACTAAAAATTTCATGAAAAATTGTGAAAAATAGTGCCGCTGGCGCGGACCAAAAAAATAAATGCTATTGTACCACAGGGACTAGATTTATAAATGCTATTGTACCACAGGAACTAGATTTATAAACTTGAAAAGCATTGTCTTAAAAATCCAAATATAGAAAGGAACATGACCTTTACCTTAATTCTCTATTTTTTAAAATAGTGAAAAAATTCATTTTGAGCTGATTTTTTTTATATGGTCCTACTGAAATGTTTAAAAACTATATAAAAAAATTAACTCAAAAATATTTTTTTTACTATTTTATCAAAATTGGTCCACGCCAGCGGTATGCAAACAAAGGTCCTCTCTCTCTCTCTCTCTCTCTCTCTCTCTCTCTCTCTATATATATATATATATATATATATATATATATATATATATATACAATTCTTCTCTTGTGCAAACCGAACACGTGTCAACTGGCGGTGAGCTCAGAAAAGAGAGAGAGTATGCCTATAATTTAGGCGATAATTTTTAGGGTCACCGCCAGGTGACACATATTCGGTCCGTACTCTTAAAATGTGAACTGGTCCGCACAAAAGCATTATTATATATATATATATATATATATATAAAATCAAATTCAAAATGTATAAGGAAAAAATTTCAATTTAGCATAATGATGAGCTTTTTCATATGTATTTATTTTTGAATTAAATAATACTTCAAATATTTTAAAACAATTATATTTTTTTAAAAGCGCCCACGCATCGCGCACGATTAAAATCTAGCAAATATAAAAGTGGTCTCTTAGAATAGTTACGCCATGTGGCTCATCGAATTTACTCCCTCGTTAAATTATTTGAAATTTAAGAGAGGAGATGAAGAAACACCATTTTTTATTTTTATATATTAGATGAAACTCCACCATGTATTATAATCGATTTGTCCAATTATTTTTTTTTCTTCATTCGAGAACTCAGGATCAATTAGAGAGAGAGAGAGAGAGAGAGAGAGAGAGAGAGAGACTCAAACACACTACTTATACATACCACAAGTGCGGACCATTTTGTTTAAATAGTAAAAAAAGTATTTTTGAATTTTTTTTGTGTGGTATTTAAAAACAAATCAGCTCAAAATAATATATTTTGCTATTTTAAAAAAATCGGTCAAACTATGTCAGTTTTAACATCTTAAAACTGCCAGTTTTTAAAATAGCAAAAAATTATTTTGAACTAATTATTTTCGTGGAGTCTCTTGAAATGTTTAAACCCCACCGAAAAAATAATTAACTCAAAATTATTTTTGTTACTATTTAAAAAAAAAGTCTGAATTGGTGGACCTCATATGTGGTATAAGGTTTTATCACTATATTTCTGTGTTTGTTTGACTATAAGGTTTAATCACTTTGTATTAAGAAATGTGTTTGTATTTTTTTTGCTTAAATAAAAATAACGTTTCTACTCAACTAAAATGATTATTTTATTTTGCAATAAGAATAAAAGATCTAATGATTTCGTTACCATTAAGAATTAGGTTGGTTGAGGCTATGGTCATTGCTTAAATAAAAAGAACATTTCTACTAAACTAAAATGATTATTTTATTTTGCAATAAGAATAAAAGATCTAATGATTTTGTTACCATTAAGAATTAGGTTGGTTGGGGCTATGGTCAAATTTCAAAATATTCATCATTAGATAGTTTTCAACATTAAGATGTAGCATTGTGCTCGGAACTATTCGATTAGAATTATGTCAAATTTGTTGTTAACACAATAATATAAGGTTGGATAATATATATTAGATATGAGTGAATTTCATGTCAATTAGCCTTTTTATGCAAATTTAATTCTATTTTTTATGTAATTGTCAACTTATAGAAAAATTTGCTCATTAAAAATATTTAGATACGTGTTTCTATAATATTTTAATAACATATTTCTTTTAGCCTTTCAAAACAAGATTTATAAAATACTCGCACATTACGCGGGTTAAAATCTAGTTAGAGGTATAATAAGGATAACGGTCCAATTAATTTACTTAGAGGCCATAATAAAAATTAACCTCGACAAAGAGTAAAGTGGGTTATTTAACAAGAACATAACTCCAGCCTACAAATTAACAAATAGGGTGTTTTTTAATGTGTGATATTTTTTCCCCTGTGAAAATATGTTTTTAACTTTATGGAGATTGATTACATTTTTTTTGTGCGAGGTGATTGATTATGAATATAAATATATTTTGTGAAGACAATAATTTTATGGGGTAATTATATCTAGGTCCCATTTATTGGTCAACAAGCTTATAAGTCCTATTGACTTTTTAATAATCCCATAGGTCCTATTCCAACTTTTCAGGAAATTTTTTCATAATTTTACCCTTTTAAAACCAACCATCCGTAACTTTCTTGAGGAAGTTACATAAGTGGTTGGACTTTTTTTTTTAATTTTTAAATGATCATAACTTTTGATTCACAAATTCGTTTTTCGCAAAATTACTATTTTTGAAATCTGCTCGACGAGATCTATCAAACAAGATCCATGAAGACTATAAAATTCCAAAGAAAAAAATTTACACAAACAGTAAACTTTACTGTATGCACTAGAATATGAAATAGTTTTATATCTGTGACATTTCACAAACAGACAGTAACATTTACTGTGGTAATACTATACAGTAAATATATATATATACATCTGGGGGATCCAAACCCTCTTTTTTCAAAAATACCTTATATTTAAAGGTTCGCGATAACGGCATCCAATCCTTACCACCATTGTTGGAGCTTCAACGACCTTCGTCAAAGCTCCGATTTGGGGTGGGTAAGGGTGGCATGTGGTGCCGCTGGTGCGGACCTTTGAAAATAAGAGACTTTTGAATAAATGGGCTTTGAATCCATCGGAGTATCATGGGGTGCCGCTGGCGCGGACCTTTGAAAATAAGATTGGATCAATGATATAGGGATCATCTGGAGCGCCAATTTGGGGTGAATAGAACTTTAAAAATTTATGAGCATATTGGATATATATATATATATATATATATATATATATATATATATATATATATATATATATATAGTTTGTAAAAATGTCATAGATATTAAACTTTATTGTATACACCAGAAAATGAAATAGTTTTATATTTGTGACATTTTCACAAACAATAACATTTACTGTGATAATATATTTATGAAATAGTTTTATATATATAACATTTTCACAAACAGTAACATTTACTGAGTTAATATTACACAATATATATATATATAACATTTTCACAAACAGAAACATTTACTGAGTTAATATTACATAATATATATATATACACACACACACACACGCGCGCGCGCGCGGTAGATCCAAACAACTATTTGTTTTCAAAATTACCATATTTTTAAATGTTTACGCTAGCGACATTCAATCCCCACCACTACCCACCCCCATTGTCGGAGCTTCAACGACTTTCATCAGAGCTATGGTTTGGGTTGGTAGTAGTGGCATAGGGTGCCGCTGGTGCGGACCTCTGAAATTAATAGAATATTAGATAAATGGATTTTGGATCCACCGGAGCTCCGATTTGGGGTGAGTATGGGAGGCATTGAGTTAGGTTTATATCTATAACATTTTCACAAGCATTAACATTTACTGTGTTCATATAACACAGTATATATATATATATATATCCAAACCTCTTATTTCTGATATTATCTTATTTTTAACGGTCCGCGCCAGCGGCATCCAATCCCCACCACCACGCACCCCCTTTACCGGAGCACCAACAACCTTCATCAGAGCTCTGATTTGAGGTGGCATGGGATGCCGATGTAACATTTTCACAAACAGTAACATTTATTATTTGTGAAAATATTACAGATATAAACCTAATCCAATGCTATCCCTACTCACCTCAAACTGGAGCGCCGGTGTATCCAAACTCCATTTATCCAATATTCTCTTATTTTCTAAGGTCCGCGCCAGTGGCACTCCATGTCACCCCAAATGAGAACTCTGATGAAGGTTGTTAGAGCTCCGATAATTGGGGTTGTGTAATACCCCGTATTTTTGTATTATTTATTTTTGGGGATTAATTGAATTATGTGAATTAACTAGAAATTAATCCGGATAAAAATATTAACGAGATGTGAGTTAGTATTTGATTATAATGTATATATTTGGCTATATATGAATATTGGAAATATTGAAATTGTCGCGAGATTGAAATACGGCAATTTGGGACCCGCGCGTGATAGTCGCGTCAGGAATATAATTATTTGAATTAAAAAGTGAATTTTATTTTTTATCACCCGTATGGTCATTTTGAGTGCGCCAACGCGTCCGGAAGGATCGAAATAGTTAGAAAACACTAGCCGGGGGTTAAGTTTGGGTTCCGGGGCATTATTGGGCCATACCGGTAACTTATAGGGACATTTTGGTAATTTCGAAAATCTGGGAATTAAAACCCACGAAAATAAGAGATAAAAATCTGACTCTTTCCTTATCCACTAAACCCACTACTTGCACTAAGGGACTTAATGGGCTACGGGAGAAGTTAAGAAATAGTCTTAACTTGCCAAAACCCAACCACACCTCCATTGTCATCATCCTTGGAGAAACTTGTAGAGAGAGAGAGAGAGAAGAGAATTCTGCAGAAAGAGAGAGGGAGAACAACTCAGCCTTCAAGAGTCAACATCAAATTCAGAGAAAGATTAAGGCAAGTGGTTTAATGTCAATTAATTCAATGCTATGTTTTCCATGTTTAGGAAATTTCGAAATTGATCTTGGAAGATGATATAGACCCATGAATTGGAAGTTAAAAGCTATAAATTATGTTAGGGATTGCATGTAGTAACATTCTGGACGAATTATGTGTTCAAAACAGAACTATTAATGATCTAAAAATGGATTTTAGGAGAAGTTTATTGATGTTCTTGAAAGAAGAAGAAATCTGGAAATTTTGATGAAGTTTTGATCTAAACAAAGCCTTGTATGATGAATTATTGGTTTTAGAACGTTAATACTGTTGTAGGATGATAGTATGATGATATTATAACCTTGTCTTAGAGTTTCATGCTTGTAAATGGTGTTTTGGGACGAATTGAAAACTGCAAAACTAAGCAGTCCGTAGCCATACCTGGTGCGTTCGATCGATCGATATTCATCAGTCGATCGATCGACCACCATCGATGGATCGAAGGAAAAGGTCGATCGATCGACTTTCCCAGAATGAGTAAAGTTTTTCCCTATTTAAATTTTAATGGTGGTAACCCTTGGAAAATATTATTGGTGAACTTATAAATACCCTTAAACTTAAAGAAGACCAGTAGGCATGATTATGAAACTTGGACCTTAATTAAAATCCTATTTGAGGAACTATTCTAATTTAATGAAATTCGATAAGTGAGATAATATTTGGGTTAATAGTGTAAAATTGAATAATTTGATGAAATGAGGTTTGGGGCAGAAGTAAGGACCTTAGGAATAAAGATGTTAGACGTGGGAATAATAGGAACTTAATAATCTATTTTAGATAGGTTTTAAGTATAAGAGACTACGACGTGAGACGTGTCGACAGTTTAAATATTATATTATCGAGAGACTTAAAACATATGATATTGGAATAATGGTATAGGGATGTAGAGTATACCTTTATTAATATTGAATTATCTAAGATGTGTGAATGCTTAGTATATGATTTTTATATGTATGACATACCTACCATACTTGCTATCACGGGAGGTTACGTTCGCTTAGGGCCTTCTTATCCTTGTGTTGCCCGGATTTAGATTGGTACCTCGAGGACATAGTTCAAGAGAACGACTTATTTGTGAGTTAATAAGCCAGCTGACTATGGAGCGTAGGTATGTACGTGACCATGGATATGTTGAATTATGTTCGCCTCCATTTTTGTGTGTGGTGTTTATTCCAACAATTCCTGAGAGATTCGGAATTTGTAATCCTTATGTACGTGATGTACCGGGATGGATAGCAGAGTATGTGTGCACCGCAGCTTAGCCTTTGGGTGCTTGTATAGTATATTTATGATGCGAATAATATACGGTTAAATGAAAAGTAAACTGCTATGTTAAATTGTGGGTATAGTAATTGTAACATACGAAAAGATAAAAGGGGACAGATATCAATAAATGGTTTTGTTAATAATTGGGAATCCGTGAATTAGAGTAGAACTCTCTATTGAATTGTCAAGTTTGGAAATTAAACGTGAACCGAGTAGAGGTGTTAGAAACTCTTTGGAATTAGATAGTTATGAGAAAACACATGAATGGGTACAGGAACGTTAGGAGTGCACAGTTAGACGAGAGGTGAGTATTTCATGTGAGAGCACGTCCTAACATGTATCTTGCATTTATTGTTTTAATTATTGTTAAAGCACTTGTTGTTTTTAAAATACTCTCCACATTCGGGCTCTCTGACCCGTTTGCTTTCAAATCTATCTTTTTGTAAAAACCATTTTAGGTGCCCAGCCACAAGGACACCATGCTTAGGATCCTCATACAGGTGACGAGCTGTAGCTGTTTGTGGAAGTTACAGGGACTTGCTTTTAGACGCTTCTATCATTTGGATTCCATGTTCAGTATTCCTCAGTTGTAGGGCATGTTGCCCAAATTCTATTAGAAACATTTCCATTTCAGTTTTTTCAGACTTTGGCATGTATTAATCCAGTATTCAGTATTTCGTTACTTATTTCATTTGTGGGATTTGTTGTGAGGAGTTTTTCCTCCGGATTTATTTATATCTTGTGATGGTTATTCTATTATCTCGTTATCGTGAATGGTGATATTATTCTTGCTTTAAATCTTTTACTGCATGTTAATCATATTTTAATTAAAATTTGACAACTTACTTTTTAAATATTAGGTGGTTAGTACAGTGATGCTATTAACTGAGCCAACTTGGCATTTTGATTTAATTTAATAAAGGAGTAGCTACCCGGTATTTAATTAGTCGGGGTGTCACAGGTGGTATCAGAGCATCAGGTTCTAGTGTCCTTTAGGATCTGAACGGCTTATTATGTTTCCGCTGAGCTTTCTTTGATGTAGAGCCCTATATTTTAGGACTGTTGTATTCTTTTGTTTATGCTACGTTCTTCAGCTATTTTAAGTTTATAACTGCGAACTTATAGACTTTATTCTTATTTCAGAATGCCTCCACGACGTGCACCACGGATTCCCAGGAATGCAACGCCAGAACCACAGCCCGCACCAGTTCAGGGCACGATGAACGCCGCTGAGGTTGCAGCCATAGTTGCCCAAGCGGTAAATGTTGCATTAGCCGTAGTTCAGCAGGCACCACCTCAGGCGCCAGTTGTCGCGCCAGTTCAGCCATATGCATTCCTGTCTGCCTGGGAACGTGTACGTGATGCTTTTCAGAAAGCACATCCACCGGAGTTTGCTGGCAGCTCCGATGTTGTTGTTTCGAGTCAGTGGAGAAAGGATATACAGAGGCACTTGAGGATGTATGAGTGCACTGACATTCAGAGGCACGTATTGACTACTTTTAAGTTGGTGGGATCTGCATTACAGTGGTGGGAGTCTATTACCACCGCAGAGGAGAGAGATACTCTCACGATTCAGGAGTTCTGGATGCGGTTCGACCGCAAGTACTTTCCGTCTGCTGTTCACACGGAAATGAGGAGGAAGTTGATGAACCTTCGACAGGAGGGTAAGACCGTGGCCGAGTATGAGGCCGAGTTCACCAATTTGCTGAATATTGTCCCAGATGAGATACCGACGGAAGAGAAGAAGATTCAGAAATTCATAGATGGATTGACTTGGAGGATCCGTCAGCATTTATTGGGGAACCTCTCGTTGGCCACTTATTCTGACGTGGTTAACGCAGCATTGCTCCATTGCCAGGACCACCGCTTTCACTTGACAGAGGGGAAGCGATCAGGAGAGTCCAGCCATCAGGGCAGGACAGGGGGAAATGGTGCCAGCGGGGCACAGCCAGCTCAGGGTCAGTATAGGCAGAGTGATCAGGGTTCCCAGCAGGGGGATCATAAGAGGTTCCGATCAGGGGGTTTGAGGAACGGTCAGGGAGGATTCCGAAATGGCCAGCAGGGTCATAACGGCCATCAGGGCCAGCAGGGTCAAAATGGTCAACATCAGCAGTTTCACCAGGGCCAGCAAGGCCAGGGCAGAAATGGTAACGGCCACCAGGGCCGAGGGCATCAGGGACAGCGAGGAGGAAACTTCCCGGGAAAGTGTTTCATTTGTGGTAAGATTGGCCACAAACGTCAGGATTGTCCTGATAAGGGCAGGGCCCCGCAGCAGCAACAGGGTGCTCGACATGAGCCATAGAGGCCACTTTTTCCACCTGCTCTTCCAGCTCCAGCCCAGGTGCCAGCTCTTCCAGCCATTCCAGCAGTTCCTGTACAGCAGGGGCAGTTACAGTATGGACGTGTCTATAACGTCCACCAGGTAGCAGTTCCACAGGCACCACCCGCGATTGAGGGTATGTTTCCTATCCATGGTACTATGGGTCGGGTTTTGTTTGATACGGGGGCAACGCATTGTTTTATAGCTACACATTTTGCGAAAGCCTTAGGGTTGTTAGCTACGGCAAAGAGCACAGTAACGTGTGTAGACTCACCATTGGGGAGTGGGTCACTTATTTTCTTTATATGCCGGGGAGTGGGGGTAGAGATTGGTAGTCTGGTATTACCTGCAGATATGTTGGTATTAGATATGCATGTTCGCGATGTGATTATCGGTATGGATTGGCTCGCTGATTATAGAGCCATGATTGATTGTTTCGGTGGGAGCATTGTTTTTGCTATTCCGGGGCAAGAGATGTTTGTAGTGGCAATGCCTCGCCCAGAGGGAGGTTCGACCGCTCATTTGTATTATTTAGAGGAGGAGACCTCTAAGGAGGTGGTGATACCACTTGATTCGATTCCGGTTGTTAGAGAGTTTGCCGACGTATTTCAGGATATACCTGGACTACCCCCCAGTCGAGAGATAGACTTTGTTATAAACTTATTACCGGATATGAGACCTATAGCACGCGCACCGTACCGTATGGCTCCAGCTGAGATGAGGGAGTTACGGGATCAGATTGAGCAGTTGTTGGGTCAGGGGTTTATTCGGAGGAGTACTTCACCGTGGGGTGCCCCTGTGTTGTTCGTGAAGAAAAGAGATGGTTCACTAAGATTGTGTGTGGACTACCGGGAGTTGAACAAGGTCACGATACGGAATAAGTATCCGTTGCCTCGAATCGATGACCTATTCGACCAGTTGAGAGGAGCTTCTTGCTTCTCAAAGATTGATTTGCGATCTGGATACCATGAGTTGCGTATCAGGGAGGAGGACGTCTCGAAGACTGCGTTCTTATCGAGATATGGTTCTTACGAGTTTCGGGTTATGCCATTTGGTTTGACTAACGCCCCAGCAGCGTTTATGGACTTGATGAATAGGGTGTTCAGGGATTTCCTAGATCAGTTTGTCATTGTCTTCATCGATGATATTCTGGTTTACTCCCAGACAGAAGAGGAGCACGCCGAGCATTTGAGGCAAGTTTTGCAAACGCTACGTCAGAACAAGCTGTATGCAAAGTATGAGAAGTGCGGGTTTTGGCTGAAGGAGGTTCAGTTTTTGGGGCATATTATTTCCGACCGGGGAATATCTGTTGATCCGGGGAAGGTATCCGCGGTGAGGGAGTGGGGACAGCCCACGACACCGACTGAGATTCGTAGTTTCTTGGGCTTAACAAGATACTACAGGAGGTTTATTCGGGGTTTCTCCACGATAGCAGGTCCGTTGACACATCTGACTCGTAAGAGTGTGCCATTCATCTGGAGTGATGCCTGTCAGTTGGCATTTGATGAGTTGAAGGATAAGTTGACCTCAGCACCTGTGTTAGCATTGCCGAGACAGGGAGTAGAGTATCTTGTTTACACCGATGCGTCCTTACAAGGACTTGGAGGTGTACTGCAGCAGGAGAGTCAGGCCATAGCTTATGCTTCCCGTAAGCTTAAGCCTCACGAGAAGAATTACCCTACCCATGACTTGGAGTTAGCGGCAGTGGTATTTGCCCTTCGTATTTGGAGACATTACCTTTTGGGAGAGAAGTTTCGATTGTTCACGGATCACAAGTCCCTACAGTACCTATTCACGCAGAAGGAGTTGAATATGCGGCAATGGAGGTGGCTTGAATTCGTGAAAGATTATCAGTTCGATATCCAGTATCACCCGGGGAAGGCTAACGTGGTGGCAGACGCGTTGAGCCGTAGGCCAGTAGATGAGGTGGAAGGGGTGTGGAAGGCCAAGTGGAAGGAGTTGGGACACCAGGATGCAGTGGCCCGATCATTCATGTCTGTGATGACCGTTACACCGCAAATTATCACGAAGGTGGTAAAGGCACTGGCAAAAGATTCGTTCTGTCAGGAGCAGAGAGTCCAATTACTAGCAGAGGGAGCCGAGTCCTATACCGTTAGCTCAGACGGGGGATTACGCTTCAATGGAAGATTGGTAGTTCCGGAAGGGGAAGAATTGCGACACGAGGTGATGGCAGAGTCGCACGGCTCACGGTTCGCGGTATATCCCGGAGGGGACAAAATGTATCAAGACATGAGGCGACAGTATTGGTGGAGCGGAATGAAGAGAGATATTGCCGTGTTTGTTTCAAAATGCGCCACTTGTCAGCTAGTTAAAGTGGATCATCAGAGACCGGCAGGACTTCTACAGCCATTGGAGGTCCCGATGTGGATGTGGGAGAGCATATCCATGGATTTTATCACGGGGTTGCCTACGTCTCAGAGAGGTCACGACTCCATTTAGGTAATTGTGGACAGATTGTCCAAAGTTGCTCATTTTCTACCCGTAAGGACAGACTACACTGCGGGACAGTATGCCCAGCTCTTCATTTCAGAGATAGTGAGACTTCATGGTGTGCCCCTAAATATCGTGTCTGACCGAGACAAGATATTTGTTTCACAGTTTTGGGAGAGTTTTCAGGAGGCCATGGGCACGGAGTTGCGGTTGAGTACGGCGTACCACCCGCAGACCGATGGGCAGACCGAGCGTACAAATCAGATGTTGGAGGACATGCTACGTATGTGCACCATTGATTTTGAGGGTGGATGGGAGCAGTATCTTCCACTGGTGGAGTTTGCTTACAATAATTCCTACCAGTTCACTATTGGCATGGCTCCATTTGAGGCGTTGTACGGTAGACCTTGTCGTTCCCCAGCATGTTGGTTGGAGGTGGGGGACAACAAACTACTTGGGCCGGAAGTGATTCAGGATACTTCGGCAAGGATTGAATTGATACGGAGCCGCATTCGGGTAGCTCAGGATCGGCAGAAGAGCTATGCTGATGCGAAGAGATTCTTCAGGGAATTTGCAGTGGGGGATCAGGTTTTGCTCAGAGTATCTCCGATGAAGGGGATCATGCGTTTCAGGAAGAAAGGGAAGTTGGCACCGAGATATGTGGGACCATTCCCTATTATTGAGCGAATTGGGCCGGTTGCGTATAGACTTGGGTTACCGGAGCATTTGCATCGGATTCATGATGTGTTTCATATTTCCTCGCTTAGGAAATATCTTAGAGACGATTTGGCTCATTCTCACATTGCCTTGGAGGACATCGATCTCCAGCCGGATAGCTCCTACGAGGAGGAGCCGATTGCTATTTTGGACCGAAGTGAGCGGAAACTGCGGTCAAAGATAGTTCCGTTAGTGCGTGTTCAGTGGCGACATCATAATGTCGAGGAGTCCACATGGGAGCGCGAGGATGAGATGCGCGAACGTTATCCAGAGTTATTCTTACCAGGTACTTTCTAGTTCCGAATTTCGGGACGAAATTCAGTTATTAGGGGGGAAGTATGTAATACCCCGTATTTTCGTATTATTTATTTTTGGGGATTAATTGAATTATGTGAATTAATTAGAAATTAATCCGGATAAAAATATTAACGAGATGTGAGTTAGTATTTGATTATAATGTATATATTTGGCAATATTCAAATTGTCGCGAGATTGAAATACAGCAATTTGGGACCCGCGCGTGATAGTCGCGTCAGGAATATAATTATTTGAATTAAAAATTGAATTTTATTTTTTATCACCCGTATGGTCATTTTGAGTGCGCCAACGCGTCCGGAAGGATCGAAATAGTCAGAAAACACTAGCCGGGGGTTAAGTTTGGGTTCCGGGGCATTATTGGGCCATACCGGTAACTTATAGGGACATTTTGGTAATTTCGAAAATCTGGGAATTAAAACCCACGAAAATAAGAGATAAAAGTCTGACTCTTTCCTTATCCACTAAACCCACTACTTGCACTAAGGGACTTAATGGGCTACGGGAGAAGTTAAGAAATAGTCTTAACTTGCCAAAACCCAACCACACCTCCATTGTCATCATCCTTGGAGAAACTTGTAGAGAGAGAGAGAGAGAGAGAGAAGAGAATTCTGCAGAAAGAGAGAGGGAGAACAACTCAGCCTTCAAGAGTCAACATCAAATTCAGAGAAAGATTAAGGCAAGTGGTTTAATGTCAATTAATTCAATGCTATGTTTTCCATGTTTAGGAAATTTCGGAATTGATCTTGGAAGATGATATAGTCCCATGAATTGGAAGTTAAAAGCTATAAATTATGTTAGGGATTGCATGTAGTAACATTCTGGACGAATTATGTGTTCAAAACAGAACTATTAATGATCTAAAAATGGATTTTAGGAGAAGTTTATTGATGTTCTTGAAAGAAGAAGAAATCTGGAAATTTTGATGAAGTTTTGATCTAAACAAAGCCTTGTATGATGAATTATTGGTTTTAGAACGTTAATACTGTTGTAGGATGATAGTATGATGATATTATAACCTTGTCTTAGAGTTTCATGCTTGTAAATGGTGTTTTGGGACGAATTGAAAACTGCAAAACTAAGCAGTCCGTAGCCATACCTGGTGCGTTCGATCAATCGATATTCATCAGTCGATCGATCGACCACCATCGATGGATCGAAGGAAAAGGTCGATCGATCGACTTTCCCAGAATGAGTAAAGTTTTTCCCTATTTAAATTTTAATGGTGGTAACCCTTGGAAAATATTATTGGTGAACTTATAAATACCCTTAAACTTAAGGAAGACCAGTAGGCATGATTATGAAACTTGGACCTTAATTAGAATCCTATTTGAGGAACTATTCTAATTTAATGAAATTCGATAAGTGAGATAATATTTGGGTTAATAGTGTAAAATTGAATAATTTGATGAAATGAGGTTTGGGGCAGAAGTAAGGACCTTAGGAATAAAGATGTTAGACGTGGGAATAATAGGAACTTAATAATCTATTTTAGATAGGTTTTAAGTATAAGAGACTACGACGTGAGACTTGTCGACAGTTTAAATATTATATTATCGAGAGACTTAAAACATATGATATTGGAATAATGGTATAGGGATGTAGAGTATACCTTTATTAATATTGAATTATCTAAGATGTGTGAATGCTTAGTATATGATTTTTATATGTATGACATACCTACCATACTTGCTATCACGGGAGGTTACGTTCGCTTAGGGGCTTCTTATCCTTGTGTTGCCCGGATTTAGATTGGTACCTCGAGGACATAGTTCAAGAGAACGACTTATTTGTGAGTTAATAAGCTAGCTGACTATGGAGCGTAGGTATGTACGTGACCATGGATATGTTGAATTATGTTCGCCTCCATTTTTGTGTGTGGTGTTTATTCCAACAATTCCTGAGAGATTCGGAATTTGTAATCCTTATGTACGTGATGTACCGGGATGGATAGCAGAGTATGTGTGCACCGCAGCTTAGCCTTTGGGTGCTTGTATAGTATATTTATGATGCGAATAATATACGGTTAAATGAAAAGTAAACTGCTATGTTAAATTGTGGGTATAGTAATTGTAACATACGAAAAGATAAAAGGGGACAGATATCAATAAATGGTTTTGTTAATAATTGGGAATCCGTGAATTAGAGTAGAACTCTCTATTGAATTGTCAAGTTTGGAAATTAAACGTGAACCGAGTAGAGGTGTTAGAAACTCTTTGGAATTAGATAGTTATGAGAAAACACATGAATGGGTACAGGAACGTTAGGAGTGCACAGTTAGACGAGAGGTGAGTATTTCATGTGAGAGCACGTCCTAACATGTATCTTGCATTTATTGTTTTAATTATTGTTAAAGCACTTGCTGTTTTTAAAATACTCTCCACATTCGGGCTTTGACCCGTTTGCTTTCAAATCTCTCTTTTTGTAAAAACCATTTTAGGTGCCCAGCCACAAGGACACCATGCTTAGGATCCTCATACAGGTGACGAGCTGTAGCTGTTTGTGGAAGTTACAGGGACTTGCTTTTAGACGCTTCTATCATTTAGATTCCATGTTCAGTATTCCTTAGTTGTAGGGGTGGCCATAGGCCCGAGGCCCGCCAAGCCCACCCAACCCGCCCAATAAAAAAATAGGGCTTGGGTAAGGTAAATAGGCCCGCAAAGCGGGCTTGGCAAAATTTTATAGGCCCGATTTTTTTTCGGGCGGGCTTGGGCATGAGTTCTTAAGCCCGATGAGGCCCGGCCCGGCCCGAGGCCCGAATTATATATATATATATATGTGTGTGTGTGTGTGTGTGTGTGTGTGTGTGTGTGTTGGGAAGGGGGGGACTTCTATAAATATAAAAACGTATACCAAGTCTTTTCATGTAAAGTGAAAAACTTTATATATGGACTTTGTAATATATGGAGTTTAAAACAGATTTTTAATTAAACAAATTGGTCTTTAAATAAAAAAATAGGTATTTTAATTTTTAAAAAAAATCTTTTAATTAACATAATAGGGCCCGATCGGGCGGGCCTGGGTAAAGAGCTTTCAAATCTGGGCGGGCTTGGGATTACATAATAAAGCCCGATCTAGGCCCGAGCGGGCTTGGGATAGCACTTAATTTTTCAAGCCCGACCCGAGCCCGACCGGGCCTGCCCAGGCCCGGCCCACGGCCACCCCTACTTAGTTGTAGGGCATGTTGCCCAAATTCTATTAGAAACATTTCCATTTCAGTTTTTTCAGACTTTGGCATGTATTAATCCAGTATTCAGTATTTCGTTACTTATTTCATTTGTGGGATTTGTTGTGAGGAGTTTTTCCTCCGGATTTATTTATATCTTGTGATGGTTATTCTATCATCTCGTTATCGTGAATGGTGATATTATTCTTGCTTTAAATCTTTTACTGTATGTTAATCATACTTTAATTAAAATTTGACAACTTACTTTTTAAATATTAGGTGGTTAGTACAGTGATGCTATTAACTGAGCCAACTTGGCATTTTGATTTAATTTAATAAAGGAGTAGCTACCCGGTATTTAATTAGTCGGGGTGTCACAAGTTGGTGGTGGTCAGGATTAGATACCGCTAGCGCGGGGCGTTAAAAATAAGACAATATCAGAAAAAAGAGGTTTGGATCTACCGTATATATATATATATATATATATATATATATATATATATATATATATATATATATATATATATATATATATATATATATATATACTGTGTTATAACACAGTAAATGTTAACGTTTGTAAAAATATTATAGATATAAACCTAACCCAATGTCACCCCTACTCACCCCAAATCGGAGCGCCAGTGGATCCAAACTCCATTTATCTAATATTCTCTTAATTTCAGAGGTCCGCGCTAGCGGCACCCTATGCCACTACTACCCACCTAAATCATAGCTCTGATGAAAGTCGTTGAAGCTTCGACAATTGGGGTGGGTAGTGGTGGGGATTGAATGTTGCTAGCGTAAACCTTTAAAAATATGGTAATTTAAAAAAAAAAGAGGTTTGGATCTACCGTGTGTGTGTGTGTGTGTGGATATATATATATATATATAAACTCAGTAAATGTTACTGTTTGTGAAAATGTTATATATATATTGTGTAATATTAACTCAGTAAATGTTACTGTTTGTGAAAATGTTACATATATAAAACTATTTCATAAATATATTATCACGGTAAATGTTATTGTTTGTGAAAATGTCACAAATATAAAACCATTTCATTTTCTGGTGTATACAATAAAGTTTAATATCTATAACATTTTTACAAACTATATATATATAGCCAGCGGCCCCCCATGATACTTCGGTGGATCCAAAGCCCATTTATTCAAAAGTCTCTTATTTTCAATTCTTTGGAATTTTATAGCCTTCATGGATCTTGTTTGATAGATCTCGTCGAGCAGATTTCAAAAATAGTAATTTTGTGAAAAACGGATTTGTGAATCAAAAGTTATGATCATTTGAATATTAAAAAAAAGTTCAACCACTTATGTAACTTCCTCAAGGAAGTTACGGATTGTTGGTTTTAAAAGGGTAAAATTGAAAAAAAAGTTCCAAAAAATTAGGAATAGGACTTGTATGTAAGGGAAAAACATGATGGGACTAGAATGTAAATAAGAAAGTCTAATAGGATCTAAACGTAAATGCCCCTAATTTTATATGTGACGTACAGACAAGAAAGCTAGACGTTTCCAGGCAAGCCATTTACGGGCTGGGCCTATTTTTAATTTACTTTTGAAAAAGAAACACATCACTATATTTGGGGGGTTACTCATTATCTGAAGTTTAGAATTTTTAGGGTTTGTGTTTATTGTGAGCAACTATAATTTTATTTTAGCTATAATTTTTGCATTTTTTGTTTAATTATTAGATGATTTCTTATTTATTTAATTTTTTGTGTGTGTGTTGTAATACCATCATTCCTTTTTATCTTGGACATCCATTTTTTGGTATAATATAATAGTGGTTTTGATCCCGTTGACCCAAACAAAATCCGCCCACATATCTGGTAAATGGCTGGCCAAAACCATACACTTGCCGAGTTTAGTGATGTGACCCAAAGAACTAAGGGTACGTGTGCACATACTAGGGCAAATATTGCCATGGTAAAATTTGTCATAGACAAAATTTGTTAAGATTAATTTTATTTTTTTCACATTAGGCTATCAAATAATTAAATGAGGGAAAATAATTTTTTTAGACAAAACATTTTAATAACACATTTTTAAAACAACTTTTTTATAACATTTTGTTAAAAGAGTTTTTAAAAACATTAAAACAGTTTTTAAAAACAATCTTAAAAATAGCTTTTAAAACAATTTATAAAAACAAATTTAAAACAGATTTTTAAAAAGAGTTTTTATAATATATTCAAAAC
Organism: Sambucus nigra; assembly: GCA_949130495.1. NCBI lineage: Eukaryota > Viridiplantae > Streptophyta > Magnoliopsida > Dipsacales > Adoxaceae > Sambucus > Sambucus nigra. The sequence continues at coordinate 92,658,517 of OX422216.1, read as the reverse complement.
AGTGTTTAAAAATGTTTAAAACAGTTTTTACAATATTTTTATAATACAAATTATAAAAGAAAATTTTACAATATTCAAAACAGTTTTTAAACATTTTAAAACACTGTGTTTTAACACTGTTTTTTATAAACATTTTTTTATTTCAAGCAATTTTTAAATTGTTTTTTTAACGGTTTTAAAACATTTTTTAAACAGTTTTAGAACATTTTTTTTTATTTAAAACAGTTTATAAAACAGTTTTTTTAACAGTTTATAAAATATTTTTCAAAACATTTTAGTATAAAAAAATAAAAAGCACTTGTAAGAAGTGGCAAATTTGTGTGGCAAATATTTCTCACTCAAATAGCAAAGCAAAGTTTGCCAACATTTGTGACAATTTTATGCATAGGAGATGCTGTACATTGATAAATAACTTGTAGGCGAACTTTTGTATTAGACACACCAAATTGTAAGCAAAATACCCCATTTACCCACTTATTTGCCATTTGCCATGGCAAATAAGTTGAATCAAACGGACCCTAATTTCCATACATAACTAGTATAAAATAAGAGAACATCTCCCCAGAAAACTCATCTATTTTTTCACTCTTTTTCCAAAGTTTAAAAGAAAAAAACTTGTTTCTTAAAGCCCTCCAACTTAATAATCAAATGCACTCTTGAGGTATGTGTGAATTCAATTTTGGAGAGAAAGGTAGATAAAGGAAGGGAGAGTGTTTTATTTCTTTCGTTTGCACTTTCTCTCGTTTGGGAATTTAAATGAACGACAGGAGGAGATTTTTAAAAAGCTTTTTCTGCAAAACTTTCTTTCCAAATCGAAAAGAATGGGAAGGAAAAGAAAGTTTTTTTTTAAATTGAATTTCAACTTATTCCTCTTAGAAAATGTATTTTCCTTCCAACTCTCAAACAACGACAAAGAATTTGTTCTCTTCTCTCCTAAACTCCCAAACAAATGAAGGAATATTAATTTATCTGCTTTTCTTTTCTCTTTATCTCTTACTAATTTTCCTTTCTTTTTTTTTCTCCTAATGAATCTTTGTTTTTTCTTCTCTCGTGAACGCACAAACATAGCCTTAGTGGAATTCCTTGGGGTTTCAAAAGCTGAATCACTATATAAAAAAACATGGGAGGTTGTGGTTGGGAAACCGTAGAATTTGCATTGCAATGTTTTCGGTTCAAAATTTCCAAAAATTTGTACTGATAATTTTTCAATTACAAAGCGTGGAATTGGGGTTCCCAAACACCCCGAGTGGTGGCCACCACTAATGATATATTCAAGTGGGAGATGCTTGAATCAGTGGGCGCCATTCATAACTGTAGCAATTCAAAATGCAAGATTTGAGAAACCTGTTGAACTTGTGAAACAAAGGGTAGATAAAACAAGGATGATATGAAGAAGGATTAAGGGGGGAAAAACTTTGACAAGCAATTTTCGCAAGAAACCTGCTGAACTATTTTTAATGTGAAAATAGACAAAAAACAATTTTCAAAAAAATAATACAAAACTTCGTAGTTTTGAATTTCACTGATGTTAAACAAAGTCACTTGCAACAATTTACTTTTTATATCAATGTCAAAACTGTAGTAGATCACTGCTCTCTAATTTGATGTTGGAATTGAAGAAAGATATTAAATTCGATCAAAAAACAAAGCTGTCTTCGGTGAACCCTTTTGTTCAGCTCTTCTAAAGCAAAGAATAATTAACTTCCTTTAGAAAGAGAACTTAAACGCACCAACCTTAGAATCTGTCACTGATTCCCAAAATGTAAGTTTCTTCTGCTTGGCCTTTTCTTCCTCTGCTTTTAAGACCAACTGATCAATCGTTCCAGGGTAACAAGTCTCAATGGCATTCTTGAAATTATCGTACAATGTTACGCGATCTCTCGTTCCCGACACAAGAGTGCTAGCATTTGGCTTCTTGAGAAAATCAAGAACATTCAACAAATTCCTCCTGTAACAATGAAAAGTCGAATACCTCAGAACTTTCCCACGAAATGACAATTATTCCATTATTAGATGGCGCTTGTATACATTCGAGATACTTGTTGCATCATTGTTTTCTTAAGGGTCCATTTGGTTACTGTGTGAAAAGTAAAATAGTGAAAATAATTTTTTTTCATATAAATTTTTTTGGATACTAATCATTATTCATAAGTGAAACGTAAAATAGTGAAAAAAAAAATCGTACAAATTTACTTGAAATACTTGCATCATTGTTCTTAAGGGCCCCATTTGGTTAACTGGGTGAAAATTATTTTTTTGTATACAATTTTAATTTAGTATACACGCTATAATGATTGAGTTTGGACTGAATAGTGAAGAAATTGAACTTTGAATACATGAAAATACTTGTAATCATTCTATTGATCACCCAAGTGAGAAATATTTCACCCTGGACCAAACGAGACCTTGGTTGATATCTGTTCCAACAATTATTTTGACAAGGACAACAGCTGGCAATTTCTTACTATCTAAAAATGAGTATATGTTTGCTAGTTACATCTCAAATAATCAATAGAGAATATATAAACTCTGATGAAATGCTAGGGTTAAAACATTAGGTTATCAGCAGTTGTTTCAGTAGTTTGGAGTCGAGTTTAAGAAAAGGTAACATGCAAATGCAATACGTTTTTTTTACATATAAATTTTTCCAGAAACTATGGGAAAAGTGGAATACAAGGAAATAATATGAAAGAGAAAGTACATCAGATAAAAGAAATAAACAAAGTAATCAAGATTCATCAAACAAAGAATTAATCAATTCAGTATTTACCAACTCAAGAGAGATAATTACAATTACAAAACCGTTTTAGATTTTGGAACCCCAATAGGAGTCATATTACCCTAAAAAAAAAGTTAAGTCAACAATAAATTTAATTCCAAATAAAGGAGCCTATAAGGAAAAATAGCTCAACTAGTTCACCAGTATGATAGCATGAGCACAATAGTACGTGAAACAACATCCTACTAGACTACAGACCTGCCTTGCAATGTTCCCAATTAGTATTTCTAAATTATATTCAAAGCAACAAAAATTGTCCTTTAACATATGAAGTGATAGGTCTAAAGCAACGTTTATAAATATTTCTTTAAGATATATCGCCTTTTCGCATGAAAAAGATGGAATTCTGTTTGCATTTTCTTCAACTTGATAGATTCAAAACAATGCAAGTTGCTTTTCACTGGATTTTAGGTTGTTATTTCTTCATCTTGACATGTATGAATCACTTCAGAATGCTTCGTCAAATTGTGGTTAGTCTCCTGATTTTGTCGGTTTTTGTGTTTAACCCAAGAACATCAGAATGAGAGATGTGTTCCAGCAGTGGTTTTGGTTGTTTGTGGTCCCCCTCATTAAAATGATTGCGCATGTTATATTACGGTAATCTAATTATTACTGTTGTGAAAGTATGTAAAACATACATTAAAGAAATATGAAAGACAATATTATGATATATCTGCGAATCAATAGTTATATTATGCAAAATAGTCATGAGAAAATTTGGGGTAGCAATAATTATGCGAGACAAACAAGAGATTTGTTTTTAGGGTCATTTATTATTTGGGGTACGTTTGTTTATCATATTTTGTTCTTGGTGTACGTTTGTTTGCGTATTAGTTCGTTGGGTGTTATTTTAACGGTTTCTGTTAACAGCTAAACCCTTATTGTCATTTACTATTATACCCTAGGTTCTAAAAGGCGTGAGGCGTGGTCGAGGCGTAGAGGTCAAGCCTCAAGCCTTAGGAGCCTAGGCGCGCCTAGGCGAAGCCTAGGCGCGCCTAGGCGAAGCCTAGGCGTAAAAAGGCGTTTTTCCTTTTTTTATTATTTTTATTATTCCAAGGCTAATAATATAATAAAATAGTATATACCTTGAATTTTGAAAATATATCCATATGTTTGGTAGCCATCTTTCTCATATTCATTCGCCATAACCAATATTTGTCAACTAATCCTTTGTTTTTAAAAAAAAGTGTGCCTTAAGTCTTTTACCAAGAATAAGGCGTAATAAGGCGTAGGCGATGCGTTTCTCTCACGCCTCAAGCCTAGGCGGGCCTAGGCGGAGCCTAGGCGGGCCTTTTAGACCCTTATATATAAATACCCTTATACCTTTATTTAAAACCTAAACCCTTAAATACCCTTATACCCTGATTTTAGCCAAAAAAAATATATATTTCCAAAAAAACAAAAAATTCCAGCCAAAACAATATTAAAATAAAACAGATTTCAATTAAAAAAATATATCTCCAAAAAAATAATTTCCAGACAAAAAAATATTAAAATAAAATTGATTTCAGTTTAAAAAATTATTTTCAGGAGAACATATATATATATTGTACTGTTTAAATATTTAGTGAAAAAACAGTTAAATATTTAGGGAAAAAAAAATAGTTAAACCGTGTTTTTTTTATTAAAGAGTTAAATTATTTCCACCAAATAAAAAAAAGAAACTGATTTTCACCAAATAAAAAATGTTTTCCACCAATTAAAATAATTCAGTTAAAAAATATATATTGCCCGAAAAAAAAACATTTTCCACCAATTAAAATGATTTTCAACCCAAAAAATATTGTTTTCCACCCAAAAATTGTTTTTCAATTACCAAATAAATAATTTTCAGCAGAAAAAATATAAAAATAAAAATGATTTCGAACTATATATTCAGTATATATATATATTCAGTATTTTTATATATATATATATATATATATATATATATATATACTGAATATATATATAATAAAACTGATATATTCAGTTTAATATATATAGACTGTTTTTCATATAAACTATTTTAGATAAACTGTTTTTATATATAAAAATATTTTAAAAACTTTTTTAAACAGTTTTTCCAGGAAAATATATATTTCCAAAACAAATAATAGTTAAAAGATATATTTCAAAAAAAAAATTCCAGCAAAGCAAATAAATAAAATAAAACTGATTTCAGTTTAAAGAAAATATTTTGAGAAAGTATATTCTCAAGAAAAAAAAAATCCAAGAAAAGAATTGATTATAAATTCCAGCTATAAAAAATTGATTTTCAACAAAAGAAAATATATTCCCCCCCCAAAAAAACCATTTTCCACAAAAAAAAAGATAGTTTTCAACAGACGAAATTCCAGCTAGGAAAAACTCTGGCCAATATTACAGCTTCAAAAACCTCCGGCCACAAAAAAATCTCCAGCCAGAAAAAAAACTCCGGCCAAAATTTCAGCTGCAAAAACCTCTGACAACAAAAAAAAAAAAACAGCCAAAAAATAAACTCCGGCCAAAATTCCAGCTGCAAAAACCTCCGGCAACAAAAAAAAACTCCAGCCAAAAAATAAACTCCGACCAAAATTCCAACTGCAAAAACCACCGGTAAAAAAAAAAACGTTCAGCCAAAAAAAACCTCCCATTCGAACAGCCAAAGAAAAGACATGAAAGACCGAAATTCCAAATTGAAAAACCCACCTTTGAACAGCCATGGAGGGGGAAATCTGTGGTGGAGGGAAGTCACCGTAGCGTCGGAGAAGAAGAAATAGGAGAAGAAGAAATCGCCGGTGTGGGTTATGGAGAAGAAATCGCCGGTGTGGGTTTCGGAGAAGAAATGGGAGAAAACATCATCCGTTGAGAAAGAGGAGAGAGAAAGGGGAGGCTTTTGGTTATAAATATAAGGGGCATTTTAGGTAGTTGACAAAAAGGATTCATTTGTTAAACGTCCGTTACCTCAAACTGTTAAAATAACACCCAACGAACTAATACGCAAACAAACGTACCCCAAGAACAAAATATGATAAACAAACGTATCCCAAACAGTAAATGACCCTTGTTTTTAATGGATTGGGTGAGCCATGGTAGATAAGGGGAACATCGACATTTATGGAGATGTATAATGATGACTGCATTTTGGCTAATTTGGATGAAAGGAATGCTAGGGTTTTTGAAGAGAGGAAGATTGATAAGGAGGATCTGTGGGAAAATATTAAATTTTCAGCAGCTCCCTTTCCTTTTTAGAATCTGTGAGTAGTCATGTGATTACTTCTTCCATTTTTGATTCAGGGTTGAAGAGATTTATCTTGCTTTTAGGTGGACTGCTTGTCCCCTTGATGAATTTTAATCTTTTGTTTCTGATCATACCAACACAATAACAGAGTCATATTTGCACACGATTGACTTTTTCCTGAAGACATATTTTATTGGATCACAATCTAGCTCTTTTTAATCGAAGGGACTGAAAACTAAACATCCCTATATTAAATAACACGTTGTGTTCACCCTTCAGATTACATTTTACTCATTTTTCTCCTCTTCTTGACATAATTCCTGTTCAATTAATTTACTTTCTCCATCATTAAGTTATCTAGCATTATTTATTCAATTGTAATGGCTACATTTTGGCTAATTTGCAACAAAAGGTAATGCTAGAATTTTGAAAGAATAGATAATTGAAAAGGAGACTTGGGGAGAAGATTTAAATTTTTGACATCTACATTGCTTTCCTGTCTCCAATTTTTGGAGAGATTTCGATTTTCTGTTTTGAATATGGGTTGGAATGTCTGTATTCAGTTAGTAAATCAGGGCAAAATCATTTATGGGTCCTTTTCGTATTTGGATGTTTAGGACCCTTGGGGTTTAATGCTGCCAGTTTAGTTTTGGCATGACCGCAGTTTTTGGTGGGACAGGCTTATATCTACATTATTTCTTTTGTTGACAATGTTAAGCATTACTTAATTTGCTATCTTGGGCATTTTTTTTATCTTGGGCATTTTTTCAAGGGTATAAATAACATTCATTTGTTTGGTTGATATGGCCGTATAACATCTTACTATTTGTTAGTTGTACTGGAGCCTTATCTTTTTCTCTTAGATTATGAAGTTGTATTCACTTAAGGGTCATGTAATATTGCTTCGTTACATCTAATGCTAAGACAACCCGATCCTAAATTGAGATTAATTGACATAATCCTGGATTAGAACCCAATTATGTAAGGAATAAAATTAAATAAAAGCGAAGTCTCAGATGGACGACTAAATACACCAACATATAAACTTATATAAATTCTTTTCTCATAACTATGAAAAGAGTTCCGGGTCCATTTCTCGATCAATGCGTATCATCCTTGCGAAGGAGCCATACTCTTCTCATTACCCTTCCAATTTCATCAGATGCAAAAACAAACCCAAATTTAGATTTTCTAGTTCACATGTAATCTTTGGAGAACTCGAGCCAAATAAATTTGCATGCACATTTTGCATGGCCCAAGGTAAGGTGCATAGGTTGAAATCTAGGTCGAGTCAACTTGGTATCACCTGAGTTAACTCAGTCTCGAAGGTGGCCGATCCGATACCGTGTAGCGAATGAAAATGTTGATGAATTGTGGTGAATCAATGATATCTCGAAGGTACTTCGACGAAATATCGCCCAATTTAGCTGAATCAATGAAATCCCGGCCGATTTAGAAAGAGCCGGAAATGAAGAGAGATAAAGAAAGGAATATGACCATTTTGCAAAATGAACCATTTATGAAGCTTAATTGTAGAATCTCTCAATTTTTGGAAGAGCATTGACGGGAATTGATATAATGAAAAGCTTTGTTGCCCAACAATCTTTGATTGATCAAGCATTAGAAAGAAAAACAAAAAGTAGGTTTAAAACATAAACCTATGATTTTGAGTCACGATACAGATGGAAATCCATTGTTATTTTCCTTTTATTTTTTAGTTTTTTATGCTTTTTATTCTTTAATTAGTCTCCTAGCATATTTTGGACTCATTAGGTATCCTTTTGTTAATGATTGTCCTTTTTAGTCATTTAAGCTATTACTTGATTAGCAAGTAAACCTTTTCATATAAATACCTATTGTACTCCTCATTTGCGGATATCTTCCAATCTTGAAATATAAGAAACCTCTTGTTTCTCTCTCTAGAAATCATATTTGTCTTATTTTTGGGCATTGACGTATAGTTTACGTCAAATTGGTATCAGAGCGAGGTGTCGTTCCCCAATTAGTGTGTTGGTAATCAAAAAAAAAATCGTACACTACTTTTCGATGACCCCGAAGAAAATGAATCGATTTCAAGGCGAGATTAACCAAGAATTAAGATAAAGCAATCAAGAATTGAGAGAGCAAATGGCAAGAACGGAAGAGAAGAACGAGCAAAGAATTGAAGAATTGACACGAAAACAACAAGAACAATTTGAAGCCATAATGCAACAATTCTCCAAGTTTCAAAACCCTAGCACCACAAACATCCCACCGGAATCAACCCCCTCAAAGGCTCGAAAAGGAGATCACCAACGAAAAATCTGTACAGGATAATACACGACCAGTCTTGGACCAGAATTCTGGCCTCCGAGGGTTTACGAGCAGGTCTGACTTCCAAAAGTCACCAGCCGCCGACAAAACCCTAGCAAGAGTTCAACAGCCCCCGATGAAAACAGCCCTAGCAGGGGCCTATCCCACCTACGAAAACATCCCTGATATACCCACTTCCGGACAGAATGTTTCCCGACCCTCTTCTGCCCCAAATCCCTACCAAATCGACCCAAGAAAAACCAACTCTGATCATAACCCTAGGCAAAAACAGGACAGTCAGCACCTTTTCAACCCTATAGGGCCTGCTGGCCTACCCAGGGCACTGCCCCAGCCCTCTACCCGACCCCTCGACCCTGGATGTAAAACCTGATCAGAGCTCGAACCCCATTCCAATTAACCCGATCAAGTTTCATACCCAAGAACCTGTTTTTCCCAAGACTGTGAACCAACTAGAAAAATAACTCTACCCGAGTTGCCCAAGGCCCCAAACGAAATCCCCTACTCAATCGACCAACCACCTTATCTCGGCCCTATTCGACCACCCGCACAGCCTGTCCCACTTGACCATCGAGCACAACCATATGATTTTGGTGGGAATATTGATATTTTTTGTTCCCGACACATTGACCCACGCTTACACCCTCACCCACTACCATACATACCACCCCCTCCATCATCACATCATGATCTCTCTCTACTCTACACCGATTCCTCTTCCTCCTCCGATGTCGGGATACTCACCGCAGCATCTTTGAGTGAATTCCCCCTCCCCTACCCGGTGGCTCTCGCTTCATACCACTACGTGATCACCAGTGCTTTTATTGTGGAGAGCACGGCCACCTGATTGGCACATGTCCCCATCGCGGTCCCCCAGCACCTCCCGTGGCTCCACATGTTCATCCTCCTCATCTACCACCTGCCTAGATCCCACCGATCCCTGTTGATTATATTGCATTTACGCTGGATGATGTGATTGGCCTTGATGCTCGTCAGGACGGAGACGCTCTATCTATGGCACTGCAGTTACTTTCTCGGAGTCTTCATGGGGTTATACGTATCAACGTTCCTATATTCGACGGTCAATTTTCCCATGATGATATGATCGATTGGCTGGCTGCTATGGAGACAGTTTTTTACTACAAGCGGGTTCAGGGCCGCTGGTGTGTTTTCCTTGCTACCACCAAATTTTAGGGATTCGCCCGAATTTGGTGGAACGATCTTTGTTATCGCCGAACAGCTGCGGGACTTCCTCCCATTCAGGACTGGCTCGACCTAAAGGCCACTCTACAGGCCTCATTCATTCCCCCGACATATGAGCGCGACCTCTTTGCTCGCATCCAGTTCCTCCGGCAGGATACGTCTTCGGTGGTGGAGTATACGAAGCAGTTCTAGCTCCTTTGCACCAAAGCTCGCATTCTCGAGACTGCGGATCAACGGATCAACCGTTATATTTTGGGACTTCAGCCATATATTCAACGTGATCTTGGATTGAGAGAGATATCATCCTCTCTGAAAGCGGTAGAGTATGCTACCAAGGTTGAGGCCTATCACGCAGCACCAACAACTCATCAGCCCCCGGCCTCCACCTCCATTGGTTTCTGCTCGTCCTGCGGTATCGACGTCAGCATCTTCTACAATTACTCCAGCCACCGCTACCTCCGCGGCATCACATTTGGGTCCCCCTATATTCTAGTGCTATAATTGCGGTAACATGGGACACCGAGCTTCATATTACTTTCTTCCGAGTCGTCGGGCCCTTTTAGTGATGGTTCGTCCACCGGAGTATTTTGATGAATCCGAGGAGCTTCCCGGCCATGCGTTGATTACAGTTTTGGAGGGTGACTCCGAGGGCCTTCCCCTTTGAGTTCGTGGACGAACTCTTTTTGAGGGTGGGAGAGTGATGGTTGTTATTTTCCTTTTATTTCTTTTATTTTTTAGTTCTTTTATGCCTTTTATTCTTTAATTAGTCTCCAAGCATGTTTAGGACTAATTAGGTATTCTTTTGTTAATGATTTTCCTTTTTAGTCATTTAAGCTATTACTTGATTAACAAGTAATCCTTTTCAAATAAATACCTATTGTACTCCTCATTTGAGGATATCTTCCATTCTTGAAATATACGAAACCTCTTGTTTTTCTCTCTAGAAATCATATTTGTCTTGATTTTTTGCCATTACGTGTGGTTTACGTCAGATACATTTGCGGATCTTGTAGGTGATCCAAATGAGGAGAAATGTGTTGTAAAAAATGAAGCGGCTGTTTTTATTTGTCCTTCAAAAGCTTGGTAGAACGCCCTAAATGCCTTGAATCTTCTAGTGTATAATCCCCCAAAGTAAGCCTTGTGAGTGGGCACTTCCAGAGATGAAAACTTGATGAGTTATGAGATAAATCACTCTCTCTCCTCACCCCTTCACAAAAAAAACGTGAATAGTATTTTCCTCTCTATCTAACCCTTAGGATGTGTTATGCAACTTAAAACCCTACCTTAGATCCATATAAATAGCTACATAAGTGTACTTGGACTAATTCGGATTTTGAGAGAGTTTGGGCCTACTAATTGGGCAATAAACTATACTAGGGACTCAAGACTAATAACTAAATTAACTTCCAAACGGATATATGAAAATCCCTTACTTCCTGTAATATATTTTCTTTCCCGTTAATTTTAATTAATTTCACTAAATAATTATGATTGTTCTCCAATTTAATTATCTCAGAATGACTTGAACAATGAGGTCTTGTTTGCAAAGTTTGATAGTGCATAACGTGATTCTCGACGTAAAGCATACAATAAATAGGCGAAATTAAATTCGCCATAAATTGATTTTCCCCAACTCGTATGTATTTACTTGATCACAAACTTAACTTATTTAATATTCTATTGGATTATAAGCAGTCCAGTGATCAAGTTTACTGGTAGAACTTATAAGTTTATCAAGAGGGTATCACAATCCATGACATCTCCTAAACACGTATTCTTCCGAATAATGATCTTAGACATGTCCACACAACAATTGTCCCAACTTGCAGGGATTTAGACTCCATAAAGTGGATCGCATTCATAACAATCAAAGCAATAATTGTGTGCACATTTCAATTCTCATAATCCTCGAGATTAAGAATCTATGCACCCTTTACAAACAATTGTGAGATTGTGCAAATCTAATCTAATCACCACCTAGACTTGAATATCACCCTTATCCCATTCAATACATTCATGATGTACCGATATGATCCTCTTTGAACTATTAAACAAGTTCTCAAACCATTAAACAGGTTCTCGTAATAAAAAAAAAAAACTACTAAGATCGTACTTGCAGCTATACCGATAAGATATCAACTCTTTATATAGGTTGTGAATTGTTCAATTGAACTAGAATTGGAATTCAAATCTTCTATGATCAGGCTGAACCCAACTTACCAAAATTCCTATCGAGTTTAATTGACCGACATTACTACAATATATTTAAAGACATATATAAGGCATTCTCACAAATACGATTCTCATTTCAAAATAAACCTGATTTCAAAATAAACCTAACATACCTTTATTAATAAATAAAGATCATACATGGTGGGGCAACATGTCCCCATAATGTTTTATACCTATATTATTTCTTTTATTGACTTATTTCGTTATCTTAAGTATTTTTTCAAGGGTAAAAATGATACTCATTTGCTTGGTTGAAATGGTTGTATAGCACCTTACCATTTTGTTAGTGGTACTTGAGTCTTTATCTTTTTCTTGTATCCAGTTAAGGGTTGTGTAATATTGGTTCGTTGTAATGCGAAGACGCCCCGATCCTAAATACACAACATATATAAGTTATTTTCTCGTAACAATGAAAAGAGTTCTGGGTCCATTTCTCGATCAATGAGTATTATCCTTGTGAAGGGGCCACACTAATCTTCTCATTATCCTTCCAATTTCATCGGATGTAAAAACAAACCCAAATTTAGATTTCCTAGTTCGCATGTAATCCTTGGAGAACTACCACATAAATTTGCAAGCACATTTTGCATGACCTAAGGTAAGGTGTCATGCTTGGATCTTCACCTGAGTTCGGTCAGAATTGTCCTCGATCCTTGGTCGTCACCACTCTTGGGTTAAAAGTGACCCCGATCTTGGGTCGTCACCTGAGTTATGTCAAAATTGACCTCGATCATCGGTCATCACCACTCTTGGGTTGGAATTGACCCCAGTCTTGGATCGTCACCTGAGTTAGGTCAGAAATGACCTCGGTCCTCATTCGTCCCCACTCTTGGGTCAGAATTGACCCCGGTCTTGGATCGTCACCTGAATTAGGTCTGATTGACTTTGGTCCTCAGTCGTCCCCACTCTTGGGTCAGAATTGACCCCGGTCTTGGATCGTCACCTGAATTAGGTCAGAATTGACCTCGATCATCGGTCGTCACCACTCTTGGGTGGGAATTGACCCCGGTCTTTGATCGTCACCTGAGTTAGGTCAGAATTGACCTCGGTCCTTGATCGTCACCACTCTTGGGTTAGAATTGAACCCGATCTTGGATCGTCACCTAAATTAGCTCAGAATTGACCTTGTCCTCAGTCGTCACCACTCTTGGGTCATAAATTTGCAAGCACATTTTGCATGACCTAAGGTAAGGTGCATAGATCGAAATCTAGGTGGAGTCAACTTGGTATCAGCCGAGTTGACTCGTTCTCGAAGGTGGCCGATCCGATACCATGTAGCGAATGAAAATGTTGTTGAATTGTGGTAAATCAACGATAGCTCGAAGATACTGAGATATATCAGCGAAATATTTCTCAATTTAGCCGAATCAATGAAATCCCGGCCAATTCAGAAAGAAACGGAAATGAAGAGAGATAAAGAAAGGAATATTACAATTTTGCAAAATGAACCATTTATGAAGCTTGATTGAAGAATCTCTCTACTTTTGGAAGAGCATAAGTCGTGAGTTGCAATTATAGCTGAGAAGAAGCCCTATAAAACATGGCCCGAACTGTAATTGCAAATCACCACCTGTTCTCATCCCTTCGCAACTTCTGTCCCCGAAGTTCCCCCCTTTTCTACCGCCGGGATTTTCTGAATCGCTGGTCCCTTTTGTATCCCACTCTTCGCGAAGGTCATTCATCACAATTAGACCTTTTTTTTCATTTTTTACATTAGGAATCACAGCTGCTTTTATATCAGAAGCAGATGTTGTTTTGCAAAAGAAACTGATACACATTTGTAAAAAGTTCATTTTTTTAAAATAATAATAACTGTTTTGTACAGAATAATATGTAAAAGTCTAATGTTTTTACATTTGTGTTTGATATTTTTAAACGTTAATTGTTTTGTGCAAAATAACACGTGGAAGTTTAATGTTTTAACATTTGTTTTTCAGATCAGTAAAGTTCATTTTTTTTGTAAACAAAAAATTACTGTTTTGTACAAACTAATCGGTATAACTATAATGTTTTATCATTTGTGTTTTACACTTGTAAAAGTTCATATTTTTTTTGGTAAATTTGCTGTACATTTTTAATTAAAATTAGTAGTATTCTCAAAAAAATTACAATCTTTCTTAAATATGCTCTTTATTTTGTAGAATGCCCCCAAAACAAGAGTTGGAATATGGTTCATATTTTTTGAAGTATGGATCATCTATAAGAGGGAATTACCTTCATTTACATCCTTACCTCGATCGATAGCACAACTAGATAAGAAGTTAAAAATAATGAAAGCAATGTAATCATTTCCAATTAATTTCTACGTAAGAAATTTATGAAGTTTTATGCGTCATTAGATTGTTTTACTAACTTATTGTTGATTTATTATGGAATATTTAAGCTGATAAGTACGACATGGGCAATTATAATCCTTTGGACAATGCATAATAAATAATGATTTTGAATTTATCTAATTGTCCGCATTATTAAACTTATTTTTAAAAATAAAATTCTATATTTTTTCGGAAGTTTTTAGGCTCTCTGAATAGTGTATCGTTGCATATCCCCTATGAAGCCCTAACTCAACACGTAATACGTGTTTCGACACGGCACGCGACACGTGATTTTTCCAACGACACGCTAGGATACATATAATAAATGATATATATATATATATATACATATTAATGAAATAAAACAGATTTTTTCCATAAAATACATTATTATAGCATTCTTAACATCAAATTAAGAAAATGGACCATACAAAATAAAACTCAAACATACTTTAACATTAAAAATCATAAATAAAGCAGAATCAACATCACATTAAAAAAATTAAAATTAAAATTAAAAAATAATAATAATAATAATAATAATAATTTTATGTATCCTTTGACGTGTCACAGCGTGTCCTGGACCATAGTTGTCAGAGGCGAAAGGCGCACCAAGGCGCCAAGGTCCTTGTGGAGACTAGGCGCAAGACGCAAGGCGAGGCGCGCGCCTGATCGAAGTGAGGCGCAAAGTTTATAGAACGTGCAAAAGTTGTATATTTATAAATAATATTATTAGTGATCTAAAATTAGAAATATATAGCATAAATTATTATTATACACGCTAATGACGAGACAAGTCAAAAGGAGATAGAGCATATACCACTATATGAAAAAAATATATATTTAAATATCAAATTTATGTAACAATTTGACTATCCAATAATCAACAAAAGAAAATATATTGACATATTCATATAATAAATACTCGTGTGTGAAAAGAAGAAATCAAAATCAACATATAAATTATTCAAAGATGCAACATTATTCGAGTTAAATTTTGTTTGTTTCTTTTGAGCAAGGTTCTTAAAAACACGGGGCGTGATCGAAGCGTGGAGGCCAAGCCTTAAGCCTTAGGCGTAAAAAGGGGTGAAAAGGCATTTAGGCCTTCTTAATATATTTTAATATTTTTTAACCATAACAAGGCTATTAAAATACTAAAATTGTACATATCATAAAAATATGTCCGAATATTTGCAAATTAAAATACTATTTGATTATTTTGGATGAGATAATGGTCCGATTTGTAAAAAAAATCTTCAAAATGCGATATCATTTCACTAAAGTATTGTTGTTTTTAGAAAAAAGTGCGCCTTAAGGGTTTTACCAAGAATAAGGCGTAAAAAGCTTAAGGCGAGGCGTTTCTCCCAAACCTCGAGCCTAGGCGTGCCGAGGTTTTTTAGAACAGTGCTTTTGAGAAAGATTAAGTTTCCCTAGGATTCTCAAGGACGTACTTTGCTTAGTTTTGAGGTGGGGAATCATCTAATCTTCTTTATTCCATTGGAAATATGTAAAATAAGCATATCAATTGATCCATTCTTGTATTGGAGGCGTTATCCAAAAAAATTCCACAAGGCGCGCCTGTGCTGCGCTTTGAGCCTGGAGCCTAAGCGCACAAGGCGCGCGCCTTATTGAAGGAGTCGAGCCTGAGTGTGGCAAGGCGCTGATGCTGAGCCTAGGTGAGCCTGGAGCCTAGGCGCACACCTAGGCGCGCCTTTAACAACAGTGTCCTGGACGTGTCCCAACGTGTCCAACCTATAAAAAGAAAAAGAAAATAAAGCTTGTCCCCAGCGTGTCAGCAACGTGTCGGAGCGTGTCGCGTGTCCGACTCGAATCAAAGCTGACTCGTGGCTTCCAGGAGAGTGTCCGTGCTTCATAGCATATCGCGATCGATACCTTCGACATTAACTGATCCAATGTGGCTCTAACACCAAGTCAAACCAAGCCCTTATTATACACATTCCTAACCATTTGTGTGCAAACGAGATGGGGAGTCCGTCACATATTACTCCAATGCAATTTCACCAGGAGGTTGTGAGGGGCATTATTCGCTATATTTGGAGTGAAGTAGGTTATGTCATATTCAGTTGAGGAGATGTAAAGAGTCTGGAGTAGTAGGCATAAGAGGGAGTAGTAGGCATAAGAGGGTCGCTTGGGATGAGGCACCCTTATGTCTCATGTGGACGGTTTGGAGAGAGCAGAACAATAGATTCTCCGCGAATACCGAGTCCTCTTTGCTCATAACTAAGACCAGAAGATGTAATCCACATTGCGTGGTGTACAGCAATATCTTTTTTTTTGTCTTATATAGAGTATTAGGATGATTTGCGGTTAAGAGACTAGTTTTGTGGCCCTTTTTTGTTTTATCTTTTGTGGGCATTTAGGTTCGTGGGCCAGCTTGTTATTCTTATTCTGTGTATACCGTTGGGTATATATACTATATATATTTGTTTTGAATGAAATAATTGATTTGGGTTAAGTGGATTGGTGGTAAGTTGTGGGGGTTTGGTCCTTGAGGTTAGGGGTTCAAACCCCAATGAGCTCACCAAACAAACCCTAAGGGTATTTCATTGAACCTTGGGCTCTTGGGCTCCTAACTTGCCTAATTTTTAATTACAATTTTAGTTAATTATTAAACACCTTTTTTATACTCAACCAATTCTTTCAACTACCCGTTAGTGGTTTCCAACATTTTATTTATTTTCTATAAATTTGGGTATCCAGTTTTTGTCAAAAACTAAGAAAAAACGTCATTTATATCTTACTATCTCATTAAAGAAAATCATCATCTTTCTCTGCAATATTTCTTTTATGATTTTCGTGGGACTGGAGTAGAGAGTTCTGCAATATCCATTGTTCTTGGTGGAGTAATCGGGTCATTGAATTTTAGGAGGTATTTGTTCAAGAGGCTGACAGCATCAATATTAAAGGGTAATTAATTTCACGACTTTGTGTTCAACACAATCTTCCACCAATAAGTTCTTCCAATTTTTTTCTGCTTACGAATTTGGGTTTTTTCATATATTTTGCAATACTTATAGTCGAACATAGACACACTTTTTTGTGTATACTTCATGTATCCAGGTTCTGCCCCCTTGACAGTTTTAATCAGATTTGTAATTATCAATGAAATTATATGTATAGTAACAATTGTAATCTGTATTACAAGTATTTCTATTCTTTCAAAGATTCTAACTGGAAACAAACTACGATATGTTTTTCTTCCTTAATAATCTGACTCAACATTGACACCTACAAATTATAGCCAGCCTCTCATTTCATTTCACGTGGAAAAGCATCTACAAAAGTTTTTGATTTATATGTATCGCATCACTGAAGAAAATGTCAAGCTGTCATAAATAATTATTGTCCCAAGTAGAGTTTATGAACTATTTATCAAAACAGTGGCCAAAAATTCAAGTAATTTAAATAATAAGCCATTTCAGTAGTAAGAAACCAATTCTTAATACAAAAAATATGATTAAAAAGAGCAAGTAAATAATACCTGCTAACAAAATTCTGTGTGATGGCTATGGAATCTTCAAGATTGATCACCAAATGCCACCATCCATTAGGCACAAACATTACTTCCCCAGCCTTACAAACACACTCAATTGGTCTCTTTTTCCAATTCTTTGTAGCACCATAGAAATTCATAAACCACTCAATTATTGAAACCGGGCATGCCACCTCAGCACCATCCGGGCTGGGGTGGACCCCGGGTGGGACTACATCAGGGGGGAACAAGACCCATTTCTTAGAACCCTTGATCACTGCATTCCAAGCCGATGTCGAATTAGGATCAATGTGAAAAGACGAACCTGACCCTGCAGGCCCAATTATAATCCACCTATAATCTGGCCTCTCATTGCCCAAAACCCTAAACAAATCCTCATTAAAATAGGCAGGAACTTCATAATCCGAGCCCAATTTAGGAACTTTCTCCCCAAATTTCGGGTCAAAAAGATACAAGGGCCTTTCCTCCCTTGCTTGATCAGAATACCTAAAGAAATGGTCAAGCTTCATCTCCACTGGCCCCACCGAAAATGGAACATGGCCACATTCGTTAAGCAAATAATCTTTATCCCATTTCTCCATTGCAGGCCAATTATCCAAACACCCTTGTAACAACACAGGCTTATTGGGTTCCTCAAAATTCAACACAAATTCATCAACAGAAATTCCCTTTCTTCTCTGGATATTATCCCTCTGTAGCCACTCAGTTTTCATCTCAAGATTTGCACAGAGCCAACTCTGAAATAAGTAATCAGAATAAAAATCCTTAACTTTGAAACCGCCTAAAACCCCTAGAGTTTGAAATGAAGGCTTATATGCAGCAATATAAGTGGATTTCCAAGACCCATTATATGAAAAGTCCCCATTGTAGCTTTCGAGCACAAGGTTCCTCCAAAGGGGTTCTTGATTACAGAAAACAAAAAAGGATTTGCTGACAGCGGATAAAACACCCAAATGGGTGCCACACAAAAAGCCTAGAATGTCAAGAAGAAGCTCATCTGTTAGGGTATGGAGATTACCAAGGCCTGTGTTTCTAGAGTTGTGTGAAGATGAGCTCACATACAAATTACCCAATGGTTTCACCCCATAACTTGAGGTTTTCAACCTGAAACCTGCTTCTTCTATTTCTTCCACTTGGTGTCGTCTTGATTTTTGTTTTCTGGAATTGCGTCTTCTCTTTCTCTCTCGCTCTCTCTTTGTTGGCATGTTCTTGCACCATAGCATTGTGGGCATGGCGGCGTGTTCATGAAACAGGTGCTCAATCTACTCTCTTTAACTCTACTCTTACCCACTAACAATTGGTTTCCTTTTGTTATTTTCAAAATCAAATCCCAAACCGGGGGTCCCCCTTAATACTCACTTATGTGTGGAGTTTTGAGTTTGGTCCCCCACTTATTTTATTTTGACTTTTTAAGTGATTCCCGTAATGTTAAACGTATACAACAATTAGCTCACTCATAAAACTTATTGAGTGCCTCATCAACCTCAATCATATTATTTTAAACAAATTTGTCCCTATTCTTATTTTGTCTTTTTTTCTGTGCAAATTTTAAAATTATTTTTTTCTCAAAGTATACGTTCGTTTGAGACAAAATTTATATATTTGAAAAGCTCGCGACGAGATCTATCAAAAGCGATCAGTGAAGGATATTTAATTTTGAAGTTTGAAATTTTCGTCGGATCACCACCGGAGTCACATTTATGTCATCAAGTACTCGTCAGAGTCACTAGGATGTCGCCTGAGTGTCGTCGGAGTTCACTGGAGTGTCGTCGAAGTTCGTCGGAGTGTTGCTGGAGGTCGTCAGAGTGTCGTTGGAGTTCGACAGAGTATTCTCGGAGTTCGTTGGAGGTCTCGGAGGTCATCGAAGTTCACGGGATGTCGTTGGAGTGTCGTCGGAGTTCGCGAGGTGATCGGAAACATGGAGTGAGTTAAGGTATAAAGAGAAATAATTAATTGTGGGTTAGTTATGGTAGAGAGTTTTTTTGTCTACTCCAAAATATGGGGGGGGGGGGGGGGGGTCACCAAACATGTTTTGCTCTTGGATTTTTTGTTCCAACGGTTTGCAATCAAGGGGGATATGAAACTACCTCTTTTATTTATGCATCTTGGCGTCCAAAACGAATGAAAACTATTGGATTTGGGTGTCTATTTTACAAAGACAATTATTAAAAATAAAAGACAAAGTCAAATATGTCGTTGATTGCAAATAGTGCAAATAGTATATGGATAGTACATGCCATCCATGCTTAAATCAAATGAGAGGGTTTTTAAATTTCATTTCACTTGGAGAGAAATCCTAAAGAGTTGGTGGGGTGGTTAGTCAGTCGAATAGTAAGGGCCTTACAATCCCACTGTGACACCCCGCTTAAAATAATAATCGGTGGCCAGCCCTATACTAAAATAAATCAGGAATCTCAAGTGGATCATTCTCAGCATCTACCGTCGATACCAAATAAAACATAGTTAACCACCCAATACTACAATAAGCGGATGCTAAAATTTTTAGAAACATACAATGAACATCATACCAACAACATAGTAACTACTGAACATGATAATGTATACACACGTACCACGATAAAAGGGAGTACTCCTATAAAACATAGCAAGTGCAACAAAAGGAAATACCCAAATATGTTGTCGGATCACAGACAATACAACATCCTAAGGAGAGAAATATAAAAGTGTTATATATAACCCTTGGGTATAAACCCGATATACAAAATGAATCATTTATTAGATTTACAAAAGATAGGAAGCGGCTATAACAAGGTCTTGCAACAGTCCTCATCTGCTACAGCTCCAAGGACACGGGATAGAAAAGCATCATTGGCGTCCTTGCGGTGGGACACCTATAATATATTACAATATATATATATATATATATATATATATATATATATATAGCAAGAGAGAAATATAAACAGGTCAGAGACCAAGGTGTGAAAACTTTTTTAGCAAGTGCATTAAAATGCATAATAATTATAAATGCATAATTTCATCGTTTAAGTGGAGTCACACTCTCGTGGAACTCAAACTCACCTCTTGACTAAAGCGCGCACCTAAACGTATGCACATAAACCTCAATTAAGCTACCCGACACATTCCAGGGACAATTCAATCTTAATCTACACATAATCTACACCCGCGTAACCCACTATCTAAAGTATAACCATAATCTTCCCATTCTAACATATCCTAAGCTTACGCCAGAACTTATGCATTAGTATCTGTGTAAATTATACATACATATATCTTACCAGAATTCATCGATTTTTACTTATTAACCTAAACAAGTTATTTGCATCGAAATAATCACACATCATCTTTACATACTTATAAAACATTATTTTACCATTCAACATAAACTTGAGTACTAAGGACTAGACTTTTCCCCACTCCCAACATTGCTCTACCTTTCATGCGTGGGGTGTCTCGCAAAGCGAAATCTAAACAAGGAACCCTCCGATACACTACTACTTGATAATGTTGATCGTCGAGATCCATTATGCCATCCGCACACAACACATATAACCTCAACTACTTATTATGAACAACTATCTCTAAGTACATAAGTAAGATATCGCATATATAGCATTATTCTAGTTAACACACGATCATTCAGCCCTAACAAACACGTGTACATAACACACATAGCGTGCATTTAAAATACCCACATCGCATTCACTTATATATATATATATATATATATATATATATATATGTGTGTGTGTGTGTGTGTGTGTGTGTGTGTGTGTGTGTGTGTGTTCTCTGTAATGCTATCATCTTCCATGAATCACTCGCCTTATCCTGGGTTACTAGCGGTCGGACTAGATCACACTGACTTGGTATAAACCAAATCAAAACGTATGGGAAGCGGTCATAGTTCCGAACCTGAAAGTGAGAACGAATCATACCCAAGACTTCTCACCCAGAATAAAATCACGCAATAAATAATGGACGACTATGACCTGGGGACTATACGCTCCATGCTCCTTAAGTCAGGGGCCTCACCCATATCGCACAACTTTCCATAATAGCACTAGAGGGGTATGCTCACACAATAAGTATATATATATATATATATACACATGTTATCTTGTGTGATGGTTTGTATATATATGATGTGATCGCATATATATCTAGTGTGAATGATATTGATATATATATATATATATATATATATATAATCTCTCTAAGCTTTTAGTTCAACTTTTCGTTTAAGATTTCCAACAACAATAGTTTGTAAACTCTCTTGTAATAAGTAAGTTTTCTTTCTATCTTGTAAATTATGGCTTGCATCTTTAAACTTCTTCTGTAAATTAAGCTTGTAATCACATGTTATATTTCCAGCAATAATATTTCAAGTTTTTATTAGAACTTTCTGGTCAACCACTTTGAGTACTTAGATAATATTCTTATTATGTTTTTATATATCATTAAAGGATCCTTGAGGATTTATTTTTATGGTAATATTGATATAAATATTTTAACTGAACTCTGGAATGATCTTTGATTTGTAAATTTTTCGGTGTCCTGTGAGTTGCCATTGTCGTCGTTGCCCGGTCAAGCCTACAAGCGCCTATATCACGGCAACAACGGCGACAATGGCAACTCACAGGACACCGAAAAATTTATAAATCGAAGATCATTTCAGAGTTCAGTTAAAATATTTATGTCAATATTACCATAAAAATAAATCCTCAAGGATCCTTTAATGATATATCAAAATATAATAAGAATATTATCTAAGTACTCAGAGTGATTGACCCGAAAGTTCTAATAAAAACTTAAAATATTATTGCTGGAAATATAACATGTGATTACAAGCTTAATTTACAGAAGAAGTTTAAAGATGCAAGCCATAATTTACAAGATAGAAAGAAAACTTACTTATTACAAGAGAGTTTATAAACTATTGTTGCTGGAAATCTTAAACGGAAAGTTGAACTAAAAGCTTAGAGAGATTTTGATTACTGGAGGGATTGTTTTTCTTTGGATGATTTTGAATGAAGAAGTGAACTCCTTTTATAGGAGAGAAAAGTGCTTCGGACGCCAAGTAACTAACTAATTTCATTTTATGTACAGGAAAAACGTGGACGGCTTTGAAAGATTCTTGCACAGTAACTTCAATTTGTCAAAAGTGCACAGTAAAGTTCGATCGCGTGATTGAATAGTAAAAGTTGTACAGTGACGCACAGTGAAAGTTGCACAGTAATGAGACGCGTGGTTAAACAGTGGTTCGCGTCGTTTTCTGCTTGCGTCTTCATTTTTGTTTGTTGGGCACAGTGGTGGCTGATGAGATGCTAATATAGTCTCTTGCTTCTGTTTATCTATTGCCTCTTTAATTTCTTATGGTTCCATCATATTCTCAATATTGTGCCTGGTTACTGAATCCATTGAGTCTTCTGAATCATTTTCAGAGTCAAAATGTCTATATTTAGTATATTGATAATTAGTATTTTTCTCATTTTCTATTGCTTCTTGTACTTCAGTGGAACGTATAGATTTGCTAATATATCTTATATTTAGCCTAAAAGGGTGTTTTGGTATAAAAAATTTCATGTTAAAATTTTCTTTTATCATGCACCATGGGTCAGAAGGGATTTCGTTCATTATCATATATACTTTATACATATTAATTAATTCTTATGTTGCTTCTTTATCATTTATTAAAGAGTCATCATCTCTACACTGAACAAAATAATTAGATATTTTATCTGGTCAATGTTCAATAAATATATTATGCCTGCTATGGATAATCTGTCATAATCCTACCCATTCAGGTGGTATGCTTTCTATTATTAATAGAAGGTTTGGTAAATTAACTCGCCATAATTGTTGTCCAGCTAGTGCATATGTTAATCCTTTTGGAAAATTACAGTTTATATTATCCCAAGGTGGGGGTATTATAATACTAGCTACCATACCGTATTCTAATAATAAACTTATTGTAACTTCTATTTCTATAGGAGGGTTATTAGGAAATATCTTATTACGTCTATTAATTGTAAAATTTTCAAAAAGTTTATATTCAATAGACTAAAATTAAAGTTTCGTATTTATTTTGAAAATTATTTCTTATGTGTTCATACTTATAAGTGCATCCTAAAGGTTCTAAATTAAAACGAAAATGGTTTTGTATGGCTACCCAATTTGCAGTACCTTTTTCTTTTGAGAATAAAAATATTTTTTCTACTAAATCTCTTGGTAAAAGAGATTCTACTTTTGTACGTAGTATATATCTAAAATAAGGGTCAAAAGAGGCTAAAAAGGTACTGTTGGTATAAAAATCTATTTTTTTTTTAGTTTCTTTTCATTAGCTTGGTTTCTTATATTTAAAACTTTATGATGTTTTATTATTATTTCATGGTCTTTTATTAGTTGTGTACTAAAACGAGATTTATAATAATTGGTTTGTGCTTCTAAAGTTTTAACATGGTTCGAAATATTATAAAAATATATGTTAAGGTAATTCATAGTATGTATAAAAGATCCTTTATTGTATTCTCTGTTGAACCAAAGATTGTCAAGTATTTTTTGTTGTTCTTCTGATACGGGTACCTTTGACCTGAACTTTTGCTTCTCATTAAGAATAGTAAACAATTGATTAGTATATTCTTTTGTTCCTGATGAAGATCCTTGATATCGAGACATGTGCAAAAATTAAGAAGTGTTAGTAATTAATCTAGACAATATGTCAGCTAATTGATTTTCTTTACCTTTAATATGTTCGAATTGTGGTGTGAATCATTTACCTGTAATATTATCTATAAAGTTTAACCATCTTTTAGTTGCAGATTTACTTTGATTTGTTTTATTAAAGTGTTTTACTATATTGTCACAGTCAGTTCTAATTAGAAATTCTTTTCCTAAAAATAATTGAAATCCTTCTATTGTATTTATTACTCCTAATATTTCTAGGTCTGTGGATGGTAATCGACTTTGTGCCTCATTAAAATTACCTGAACAGTATTTACAAATTTCTTCTTCATTTTTATTACTATTTTTATTTGGTTTTTGTAAGAGTATTCCAGCCCATCCTATTGCTGATGCGTCTGTTTGTATAATTTTATAACTATTTTCTATTGGTAATGACAAGGGTTCTAATTTACTGACTATTTGTTCTATTTTTTGAACTAATTTTATATCTTCATTATTAAAATATTTTTGTCCATTTTTTCCTGATTTACTATATAAAGGTCCTACTAATTTTGATAAATTTGGAATAAAAGATCTACAATAATTTAGTAATCCTAAAAATGCTTGTAATTTTTTTTGTTTCTTCTAATTTATCAGGAAATTCTAAAACTTTTTTAACTATATGTTCTTGTAATTTTATTTTTCCTCCTTTTATAAAAAGTCCTAAAAATTCTATTTCCTGTTTTTCTAATTGCATCTTTTTACTGCTAATTATTATACCTTGATTTATAAATTTCTTAAAGACTATTTGTAAGTGATTTCTATGTTCTTGTTTATTATTACTAAAGACAAGAATATCATCTATATATATTATACAAAAGTCTGAATGTTTTTTAAAGATTGTATCCATTTTATTTTGAAATATCTGTTGTGCGTTTTTAATCCAAAGGGCATGACTAACCATTCAAAATGTCCTTCTGGATAAGTAAATGCAGTCCATTCTATTGATTCTTTTTGCATCTTTATTTGCCAAAAACCAGATTTTCAATCAAATTTAGAAGAGTATTTTTTATTTTGAATTTTATTAATTAATTCATCTTTATTAGGTATTTTATAACTATCGTCGTATGTATTATCATTTAATCTTTTATAATTAATTACCATTCTTGCTTTATCTCTTTTTATTTCGGCGTGATTTCTAACCATAAATGCAGGGTTTCTATGTCTACTTGTACTTTTTTGTATAACTCCTAGGTTTAATAATTCTCTTATTTGTATTTTGAATTCTTCATGATCGATTATTTCGCACGCTATGTCTTTTGTTTTTATTGTTATATCGGGATTAATAATATTTAGTTTAGCTTCTATTTTATTTTTATTCCAGTGTTTTTGTGGGTTTTCTCCTATTATTTCTATTTTCTGCTAATCTAATTAAGTCTTCTAATTCTAATTTTGTATTTTTAAACATTATATTATTTATTTTATCGAATTGTATTTTTTGAGATTGACTGTCTTCTATGTTTTGTAAATATTCATTTAGGTAGTCTTCTTCTATTTCTGTTTTATTATTATTATAGTTTATTTCTAGTTCTAATATGATATTATTATTAAGAATTAATTTATTTTCTTGTTTTAATATATTAGATTGATTATTAGGTACTATATGTGTTCCTTTTTTAAATAATTGTATTCCTGATGGTGTGTACATAAAACCTCCAATTAGTGATTGAATAAAATTTAGTCCTAATATAAAAGGATGATGGCTTTTTACATTTGTTATGTATGTTTGTGGTAAAATAAATTGTTCGTCGTTTATATATATAGGTATGTTTTGTATACATTGTGTTATAGGTATCGCGTCTTTATTAAATTGATGTATATAGACAGGGTAATTGAATTCTTTAGCGTCTTCCTTTTCTACTAAATCTACATGAATTAAACTTTTTGTTGCTCCTGTGTCTAGCATTGCTGTTGTTTCTATTATTTTATTTGCAAATTTTATCTTTGTAGGAAATGTTATTAATGTTGTTTTATTAGTATTATTTATTTGTTCTTTAGGTTTATTTATTATTTCTTCATCATAACATTTTTTACATAATTTTTTATTACATGTTTCACATAAATATATTTCTTTATATTCTTTTAAACATTTTGCACAATTTTCTTTCAGAAACATATATTGTTTAAGTTTATATTCACAGTCTTCGATATTATAACAAAAATTTAAATCTTCTAGGCTTTGTTCTAAGATTTCTATATCATTATCTTCGGAGTCTATGGATTCTATAGATTCTATACTATATATACTAATATTATCTAATTTTTCATACTCGTCGTATATACTTTCTAATATAAAAGGATGATGGCTTTTTACATTTGTTATGTATGTTTGTGGTAAAATAAATTGTTCGTCGTTTATATATATAGGTATGTTTTGTATACATTGTGTTATAGGTATCGCGTCTTTATTAAATTGATGTATATAGACAGGGTAATTTAATTCTTTAGCGTCTTCCTTTTCTACTAAATCTACATGAATTAAACTTTTTGTTGCTCCTGTGTCTAGCATTGCTGTTGTTTCTATTATTTTATTTGCAAATTTTATCTTTGTAGGAAATGTTATTAATGCTGTTTTATTAGTATTATTTATTTGTTCTTTAGGTTTATTTATTATTTCTTTATCATAACATTTTTTACATAATTTTTTATTACATTTCGCATAAATATATTTCTTTATATTCTTTTAAACATTTTGCACAATTTTCTTTCAGAAACATATATTGTTTAAGTTTATATTCACAGTCTTCGATATTATAACAAAAATTTAAATCTTCTAGGGTTTGTTCTAAGATTTCTATATCATTATCTTCGGAGTCTATAGATTCTATAGATTCTATACTATATATACTAATATTATCTAATTTTTCATACTCGTCGTATATACTTTCTAATATAAAAGGATGATGGCTTTTTACATTTGTTATGTATGTTTGTGGTAAAATAAATTATTCGTCGTTTATATATATAGGTATGTTTTGTATACATTGTGTTATAGGTATCGCGTCTTTATTAAATTGATGTATATAGACAGGGTAATTTAATTCTTTAGCGTCTTCCTTTTCTACTAAATCTACATGAATTAAACTTTTTGTTGCTCCCGTGTCTAGCATTGCTGTTGTTTCTATTATTTTATTTGCAAATTTTATCTTTGTAGGAAATGTTATTAATGCTGTTTTATTAGTATTATATTTGTTCTTTAGGTTATATATATATATATATATATATATATATATATATACATGTTATCTCACGTCCGTATGTATAAAAGTAAGGAATTCGGCTATATGTATATAACTCTCATTATACTAACCGACGCTATAACTCATACTTTCCCAATTCATTTCATAATACGATCCCTCACTTGAAACTTACTCATCCATCACACCTATGATATGGACAGTCTCCCAATTTGATCCACATTACGAATTATATCTCATAACCGAATGTGTATAACAATCATCATTCACACACCATCTATATCCGTATGCACACCGATATATAATAATTATCCCAGCTATAAGTACGAACACAAACTATTAGTCCGTGATATATTAAATCCTTCCAAATTCAGATTTCGATTCAGTTACTCATATGAACCTTTAACATTGTCTCATTTAAGATTAAATCCTTATGTTTAACGTTACTAAGGGTACATGACCTCTCTCTCATTGGTCCCCAATCATATCTAAATAAAAATCCCGTCGCTAGGAGGATTCAACACAAAAGTCCTCAGAGTCATACCTTCACAACCACCTCGATGTGCCCCCAACGCCACATCATATAATAACTTACGTCTAATCTCCAAGTAGTATTCTCGTCGCTAATATGATTCCCACTAAGTCGATTCGACAACCCCATTATGTACCTTTCCAAGTGACTCGATATGTCCCCAAGATCACATCATATGAGAAACTCCCAATAAATCTTCAAAATGTATTTCTCGCACCATATAAGGATGTTCCTAATCGATAAACCCAATCGAAACGGAGTAAAACTCACTTTAGAAAAACTTTGCAAAACAACCCTGTTTCCAAATCGATTCGTCTCAATACGAATCGATTCAGTCCTAAAAGCGAATCGATTCGCCAGTTTGCGAATCAATTCGGTCCAAAGGACCTGTAAGTCTGTCTTAGGCCGAATCGATTCGATCACACAGACCTGTAAGTCTCCAACATTCCGAATCGATTCGCAAAGGGGGCGAATCGATTCGCCCTGTTCAGCAAGCTACGAAATGGCTTATTTTCTTCAAAACCCAAATTTAAAAAACCTAAATACATCATCTTCCAACCATCAATCTTCAACCCAAACATGTTTCTAACATTAAAACTCCTAATACATATCAACCCAACTAATTATATAACCTCAAATTCATATACACGCCTCAAATGCAAGATTTAACCAAGATCTAGGTTTTTAACATATTAACCCAAAATCCATATTTTTCTCCACAAATCATGAAATAAATTACACACATAGATTATTTATCAAGTTTAATCGCTTGTCTTAAAGTTGTAGAGGTTGAATCTTCCCCAAAATCGCATATTGGCCGAAATCCCCGAGCTTTTCTCCTCTTTCTCTTCTTCCTTTCCTCTTCTCTCTCTTTCTCTCTAGGGCTTTCTCAATCTCAAGAATGAGATTGTTATCTCACGTAGGCTTTATAAGCCTTATCTCCAAAATACCCAACTTTAAATGATAAAACACACTTTAAATAACTTGTTTACTCCCATTCGAGTCAAACTAACTTAAAATATTTCGAAACCGAAATAAAACCCAAGGACAGTCATTTTGACTATCTCAACCTATCCCAATCGTGCACTCAGAATCGTCATCCAATATACTGTGTAACATCCTCAAATTTGGCCTCAATTGCCAAGTTTAAAATTATCCAATTCAAATAAATTTTATTTCTCCCAAAATAATTAAATTCTCAGTCCTAAAAATCACGAGGTATTACATACTTCCCCCTTATAAGAAATTTCATCCTCGAAATTATGTTAAGCCTAGTACTCCAAACCTCAACTAGATTTAAAGTCACCTACCCTCAAGATCACTATACCTATCTCTCTCACTTCTAATGGCGAATTATTTTTATTTTAAAATCAAATTAGTTAACCAGGGCGCCCATACACCCCGTACCCGAGCTCAATTACATAAACATTACCCGGCTCCACTTAGCCTCAAATTGTAATACAACTCTCAACAAATTAATCCATTATAACGTACGAAGTATATAAAAATTGAAATGTTCGAAGATTTAACTCTTATCAATTCCTGACATTCTCTACTTTCATGCGGGAGAGGTCTCCCAAGCGAAATCCAAACAAGGAAGCCTCCCAATACACTACTATGTAGCTCTGTCGGGAATTGAGATCCGTTAAATCAGGACTAAAGTTTAAAAATATTTTGAATCATTTTGATATTGCCCGAAGGCCTATAAAATAATGTACTATAAAATAATTTTATGTCTTTCGACACACAAATCAAACCCCTTGCTCAACAATGAACTTGTAAACCCTAAATCTCCTCGGTAATAAAAATTCTTTTCATCACATCAAAGCATTACCATAAGATAGGCCCTTCCACAACTGGAACATTACAAACACACGCATCCAGCCTAACTATAAAATGATAGCCTTACCGATCGCCATCAAACACGTTTTAATAGTTTGTACTTCCGAAAAATATCAAAAATCACAAATCTCTACTAGTACATCGCAAAATAAATCTATTCTCCCAAAAGACATCATTCAAGTGCCACACTTGCTCACTCCTCCCTTCAAGGTAATTCTACACACAATATGGTTATAACGGCTAACCACTCACTAAAATATTACATGCGACGCTCTCAATACCACTCAAAGCATAACTTAAGCACAAAGGAAAATAATTTACATATTACCTTCATATTCCAACAGCCTCTCTTCATCAATGGGTTCCTGTTCAAAGTCCTCTTTCCCAAACTGGCCTATGAACTGTTGTAGGGGTTGCACATCCAGAACCTCCTTAAAAAATTACCCTCTACCTCTTCCAGTACATACCCTCTTCCTATGGCCTATTCCTCTACAAAAGAAACATCTCCCAAAAAATCCTTCTTGACCATCCAGAGGGACAAAATGCTGTTGCGGCACTCGATAATCTTGCCTATAACCTTGTTATGGTGATGATCTTGCTCCACTGACATTATCTCCTCCAGTCTTACTTGATGAACCCGAGTCTCCAAATCGCTTACTCCCTATTAAATGGAGACGATAATCCTGACAATGTAACAATGCCACATTCATCACATCGATAAAAGTCAGTAACATCGAGTTCGCTAACAATTGCTGACGAATTCACCAATCTAAACCTCCCAAGAACTTCACTATCCGCTTTTCCTCCATATTTACCTAGTCGGGCAAAAAATTCGCCAATCGAGTAAATTCTTCTTCGTACTCAGTCACCGTTCAATCACCTTGAGCTACATCCAAAAATCTCCTCCTCATATCGTTCTGAATCGCGGAAGGAAATTACTTTTGGTTAAAGTGTACCCAAAAATATTCTATGGGCATTGCATCTCTCTGCTCCAATGTGGTGACGGAATCCCACCATTGGAGAGCTGCACCCATTAGTTTAAAGGTGGCGGGTATTTATTTCTGCACCTCACTACATTCAACCATCCGAAGGTGCCTTTGTAAATCCTTCTTCCACTGACTTACAACTATTGCATCAGCTCCCCCCCCCCCCCCGAAAATAATGGAGGATGTCCTTTCCTAATGGTTTCTTGTACTCTTTCCCATGCAGATGGACCTGGGTGGGCTGGAGCTACCGGGGCTGCAGGTTGATGTGCCATCGCAGTAATGGCTGCATCTACTGCTTGTGCCACCATATTTTCAACTTCGGCTGCAGTCACAGTCCCTTGAGGCATGTGGGGTTCTATGTTCTCAGCCCCTCTTTTTGCCCTGCCTGGACGACCTATTCTCGGTGGCATCTGAAACAAGAGAAACTGTATCAAAACGTCGTTCAAGTATTTACACATCACAGAAGAAAATAGGTGAAGTGAACATAGCTGTCCTAAAAATAGGTCTCTACATCAAGAACGCTTACGGAAGAACGCAGAAAACCCGCACAGATCCTAAGACACTAGAACCAGATGATCTGATACCACCTGTGACACCCCGCTTAAAATATCAATGGGTGACCAACCCTATACTAAAATAAATTAGGAATCTCAAGTGGATCATTCTCAGCATCTACTGTCGATACCAAATAAAACATAACTAACAACCCAATACTACAATAAGTTGATGCCAAAAATTTTAGAAACATACAATTAACATCATACCAACAACATAGTAACTACTGAACATGATAATGTATACACACGTACCACGATAAAAGGGAGTACTTCTATAAAACATAACAAGTGCAACAAAAGAAAATACCCGAATATGTTATCGGGTCACAGACAATATAACATCCCGAGGAGAGAAATATAAAAGTGCTACATATAACCCTTGGGTATAAACCCGATATACAAAATGAATCCTTTATTAGATTTACAAAAGATAGGAAGCGGCTATAACAAGGTCCTACAACAGTCTGCATCTGTTACAGCTCCAAGGACACGGGATAGAAAAGCATCATTAACGTCCTTATGATAGGACACCTATAATATATTACAAAATATATATATATATATATATATATCAAGAGATAAATATAAACGGGTCAGAGTCCGAGGTGTGAAAACATTTTTAGCAAGTGCATTAAAATGCATAATAATTATAAATGCACAATTTCATAATTTAAATGGAGTCGCACTCTCGTGGAACTCAAACTCACCCCTCAACTAAAGCGCGCACCTAAACGTATGGACATAAACCTCAATTAAGCTACCCGACACATTCTTGGGACAATTCAATCTTAATCTACGCATAATCTACACCCGCGTAACCCATTGTTTAAAGTATAACCATAATCTTCTCATTCTAATATATCCTAAGCTTATGCTCGAACTTATGCATTAGTATTTGCGTAAATTATACATACATATATCTTACCAAAATTCATCGATTTCTACTTATTAACCTTAACAAGTTATTTGCATCGGAATAGTCACACATCATCTTTACATACTTATAAAACATTATTTTACCATTCAACATAAACCCGAGTACTGAGGATTAGACTTCTCCCCGCTCCCAACGTTACTCTACATTTCATACGTGGGGCGTCTCGCAAAGTGAAATCCATACAAAGAACCCCCTGATACACTACTACTTGATAATGTTGATCATCGAGATCCATTATGCCTTCTGCACACAACATATATAACATCAGCTACTTATTATGAATAACTATCTCTAAGTACATAAGTAAGATATCGCACAGAACCTTTAGGGTCTCTATAACATTATTTTAGTTATAAACACGATCATTCAACCCTAACAAACACGTGTACATAACACACATAACACGCATTTAAAATTCCCACATCACATTCACTTAGGACATATATATATATATATATATATATATATATATGTATATACACATGTTATTTGCAATGCTATCATCTTTCAGAAATCACTCGCCTTATCCCCGGTTACCAGCGATCGGACTAGATCACACCGACTTGTTATAAACCAAATCAAAAACGTATGGGAAGAGATCATAGTTCCGAACCTGAAAGTGAGAACGAATCATACCCACGACTTCTTATCCAGAATAAAATTAAGCAATAAATAATGGATGACTATAACCTCGGGACTATACGTTCTCTGCTCCTCAAGCCAGGGGCCTCACCCACATCACGCAACTTCCCATGATAGCACTAGAGGGGTATGCTCACACAATAAGTATATATATATATATATATATATATATCATTCACACTAGATATATATGCGATCACATCATATATACAAACCATCACACAAGGTATATACATTCACGCCATATATATATATAACGCATACTTTCCCAATTCATTTCATAATACGATCCCTCACTTAAAACTTACTCATCCATCACACCTATGATATGAATAGTCTCCCAGTTTGATCCACATTACGGATACTATCTCATAACCGAATGTATATAACAATCATCATTCACACACCATCTATATCCGTATGCACACCGATATACAATAATAATCCCGACTATAAGTACGAACACAAACTATTAGTCGGTGATACATTAAATCCTTCCAAATTCAGATTTCGATTCAGTTACTCATATGAACCTTTAACATTATCGCATTTAAGATTAAATCCTTATGTTTAACGTCACTAAGGGTACACGACCTCTCTCTCATTGGTCCCCAATCATATCTAAATAAAAATATCGTCGCTAGGAGGATTCAACACAAAAGTCCTCAAATTCATACGTTTACAATCACCTCGATGAGCCCCCAACGCCACATCATATAATAACTTACATCTAATCTCCAAGTAGGATTCTCGCCGCTACTATAATTCCCACTAAGTCGATTTGATAAGCCTATTATGTACCTTCCCAAGTGACTTGATACGTCCACAATATCACATCATATGAGAAACTCCCAATAAATCTCCAAAACATATTTCTCGCACCATATAAGGATGTTCCTAATCGATAAACCCAATCGAAACGGAGTAAAACTCACTCTAGAAAAACTTCGCAAAACAGCCCTGTTTCTGAATCGATTCGCCAGTATGCGAATCGATTCGGTCCAAAGGACCTATAAGTCTGTCTTAGGCCGAATCGATTCGGTTTTGGGTCTGAATCGATTCGATCACACAGACATGTAAGTCTGCAACATTTCGAATCAATTCGCAAAGGGGGTGAATCGATTCGGCCCATTCAGCAAGCTACGAAATGGCTTATTTTCTGCAAAACCCAAATTTCCAAAACCCAAATACGTCATCTTCCAACCACCAATCTTTAACCCAAACATGTTTCTAACATTAAAACTCATAATACATATCAACCCAACTAATTATACAACCTCAAATTCATATACACACCTCAAATGCAAGATTTAACCAGAATCTAGGTTTTTAACATATTAACCCAAAGTCCATATTTTTGTCCACAAATTATGAAATAAATTACACACATAGATTATTTAGCAAGTTTAATCACTTGCCTCACTGTTGTAGAGTTTGAATCTTCCTCGAAATTGCGTATTAGCCGGAATCCCTGAGCTTTTCTCCTCTTTCTCTTCTTCCTTTCCTCTTCTCTCTCTCTCTCGGGCTTTCTCAATCCCAAGAATGAGATTGTTATCTCATGTAGGATTTATAAGCCTTATCTCCAAAATACCCAACTTTAAATGATAATACACACTTTAAATGACTCTTTTACTCCAATTCGAGTTAAACTAACTTAAAATATTCTGGAATCGAAATAAAATCCAAGGACAACCATTCTGACTATCTTGACCCATCCCGGATCAACCGTGCACTCAGAATCATCATCCGAAATACTTTATAACATCCTCAAATTTGACCTCAATTGCCAAGTTTAAAATGCTCCAATTAAATTAAATTTTATTTCTCCCAAAATAATTAAATTCTCAGTCCTAAAAATCACGGGGTATTGCATACACGCTCCTGATTTTGACTCCCACCATCACCAATATGTTGTATAAACTTGGGTCCATGGATTGCAGGATATCCCTTATTAAAAGTTTAGTTTGTGCCCAAGCTGGGTCGGGATGGATAACTTGCCATATAAAAAAATCATTTAGAGAGAATGTTTTATTAAATGTGAAAGTCTTTCAATCTTTCACATACAAAGTAACATCCCACAAAACGGGGAGAAATATTAGTCCCTAAATCTCTATAGGTTAGGCTAAAACTATCTTTCTATATATGATATGTTTGAAACCATTTATTTTATATTACTATAAAAAATGGTCAAACGGGATTGATTTATTGGGGACGATTTTATAAGGTCGTCCTTAAAACTCGCTATTTGGAACGGCTATTAAATTTTTTCTATATATACATACTATTATGGACGATGTGAGTGCAAGAATAATCACAGTGAATAATCCCAAGAAAGCAAGTATATAAAGAAAGTAAATCAATCTTATACACAACACATGGTATACGTGGTTCAATAACTTGCTTACGTCCACAGAGATCTCACTATATTTTATTAGTCTATCTCTCACAGTTACAAAGTTACATCCCCTTGACCCTGGGGTGAGGGTTTACATGTATAATAACGTTCAAGAGGTTGCGTTGTACAAGAAACTCTTTCGGCTTGAATGTGGCTCGCGAGGGGTCCCTAAATTTTTCTCCGAGACTATTGGTCACCGATTTGAGCTTATCAAGATATATTTAAGACATGTTAAATACACGTGTGAAATTAATCATTTGAGTTAGGTCGAACACATCCTAGCTGGTCGGACGAAATCGTGGATAGGCCTAGTGAAATTTTTTAGTCCCCACAGACGGATAGATCCATATGTCATATATAATGCATAAATTAGATTATAAATTCGAGGGTTACTTGGTGTTCCTAAAGTG
The DNA here is from genome assembly GCA_949130495.1 of Sambucus nigra. Classification (NCBI taxonomy): domain Eukaryota; kingdom Viridiplantae; phylum Streptophyta; class Magnoliopsida; order Dipsacales; family Adoxaceae; genus Sambucus; species Sambucus nigra. The sequence continues at coordinate 92,622,762 of OX422216.1, read as the reverse complement.
TTAGTTGTTTAAAATCTTTTAAGGAATGGGTGTTTGCCCTAAATTATACACTATTCTCTTAATCCCCAAAATAATTTCCTCGACATGACTCGATTACTCTCTCTCTCTCTATTTTCACCCACATCACTTCTTTTCCCCCTCCCAATAATTGAACCCGACGGCTTGGTTCTCCCCACGATCGAAGTTAGACTGGTTCTCTTCTCCGTCCTAACAATCGAAGTTGACGTCTTAGTTTTCATAGCGATCGAAATCGTCATCATCTTTGGTGAGTATCTCCACTGCCTCTATCCATGCCCAAAGCAAACCCTCTGCCCTTGTCGTGAGAAACCTTCAAGCCCCTCTTTGGGGTTTGTTCATGTACACAACCTTTTGCTTTCAAATGTATCTGCCTCATTGTTAAAGGAATATAGTATAATTTTAAAACTGGAAGGGAGCAACCAAACATGGATATTCTTCTTTATTTTCAAAGTGGGAATCATAAGCTGCAATACACCAAGCACTTCGATTAAGTGATTTTTTTTTATAAAATGTCTAGAGAATTTGAATCCCTAGGGTGGGACCACCTTCCTTAGTTTTAGTTCAAAGATGCTCTTAGTTGATATTTATTTCAATTCTTTTAGAAATTTATGTTTTTTTCCTTGTAAATTTTGAGTTATTTTAACTATCGAAAATATTTTATGGCCTCTAATTTTTTTGGATTTCTTGGCCTTTGATCCCTCAAATAGTTTTCTAAGACACCAAAAGTTAATACAATGTCGTAAAATGGTTATGTGTCACAAAAAGTTAGTGGGCAAAGGCTAAAAAGTGAAATCTCTGGGGCTATACTAAGTAAACATGAATGAAAAGTTGCCATAGTCAAACTTTATGTATTAAATATCTAGAAAATTGACTTGACTTATAAACTATTCTGGTAGTCCACCTTTTCTATATTGAATTAACCATGTTTAAGTGACAAATAAAATGTCATGTACTTTGTTGACTTGACTACTCTGAATCATTATAGCACAACAATTTTCTTGCTGGCACATTACTATTATGCTTACCCTCGTAACTTTACCCTCATTTTCACTTCATCACCCCAACTTTTGTTTTTTGGATTTAACCATTGAACTTTCAAAACGGTTTCAATTAACCCAATAATTATAACACTGTTACCTTTTTGGAGGGTATATTGGTCATGTGACAAGGACAAAGGGGTATTTTTGTCCAATCTAATATAAAAGTCTAAAAAATGAAAATTATAGAAAAAAATTTGAAAAATATTTACAAAATCTAAATTTTATATGAAAACATTTTAAACAATTGGAAATTAAAGAAAAAAAATTCCTCCTGAGTTCGACTCCCACCATCACCAATATGTTGTATAACCATGGGGCCATGGATCGCAGGATTACTCATGTTAAAAATTTAGTTCGGGGCGGGATGGATAACTCTCCACATAAAAAAATCATTTAGAGATAATGTTTGCTTAAATGTGAAAGTCTTTTAATCTTTCACATACAAAGAAACATCCCACAAAATGGGGAGAAATATTGGTCCATAAATCTCTATGGGTTAGGTTAAACCTATTTTTTTATATTTGGTATGTTTGAAACCATTTACTTTATATCACTATGAAAAAATGGTTAATTGGAACTGATCTATTAGGGGCGGTTTTGTAAGGTCACCTTAAAACTCGTTATTTGGAATGGCCATTAAATTTATTCTATATATACATGCTATTATGTACGATGTGAGTGCAAGAATATTCACCATAAATAATTCCCAAAAGGCAAGTATATGAATAAAGTAAACCAATCTCACACATAACACAAAATGCACGTGGTTCGACAACTTATCTGTGTCTACGAAGAGGTCACTGTATTTTATTAGTCTATCTCTCACGGTTACAAATTTACATCCCCTTGACCCTGGGGTGAGGGTTTATATTTATAGTAACGTTCAAGAAGTTGAGTTATATAAGAAACTCTTCTGGCTTTCATGTGGCACACGAGGTGTCCCTGAATATCTCTCCGAGATTATTGGTCACCGATTTGAGCTTATTAAGATATATTTAAGCACATGTTAAATACACGTGTGAAATTAATCATTTGATTTGGTCGGACGCATCTTATCTCCTGTTGGGCTGGTCAGCCGAAGTCGTGGATGGACCTAGCAAATTATTTTAGTCCTTATAACTGCCCCTAAAATCTCTAGACTGGGACTTGTTGGGCCAGTAGATTTTATCCGTATTGTAGCCCCAAGACCTAAGATTGTTCTAAGTGACATGATAATTTTGTAATATCCCTAAAATGATGAGGGTACACTTGTCCGGATAAAGTTGGTGGTGATCGTCATAAAAAAATTGTAAGAACACTGAAGTTTTGGGGGTACGCTTGTCTAAGCTGTGATCTGAAGTGCTAAAAATCCTCCTCGATAACTGTACCTCATGATTACGAACAAGGTTTCAAACGAAGCTTTGCCACTTCAAACTGTCACTTTGCATTTCTGAGTTTTCTTCTTCGTAAATTCACTAAGAGCTTTCCTTCTGCTTCCAATTTCTTCAGAGCTTATTTGCATTCTTCTCTTTCTGTAAGTCCTTGTATGCTCCTTTCATTCACAATTTTTCTTCTTCGCTCTGTGTTGTTTGTATCTTTTTCATCAGTGGCTATTCTTCAAGGCAAAAGTGCTTAGGAGTTTAGAAAAATCATATTTCGTTCCTGCTTGGGTGGAAATCGACGTGCCCCCTTGCTCAAAGATGTCAAAGACATGGATGAGGGGCACTGGATTCATACCCTTGAAATAGTTCAGTGGGGTTTAAGATTTCCCCTAAATCGCCTATTTTTAGAATTTTCTGACTACTTTGAAGTCGTTCCTACCCAGTGTGCCCATAATACCTAGAGAATAGTCAATGGGGTGCACAGGATCAATGAGCTTTATGGGACCAACTTGGGGATCCCAGAAATTAAATTCTACTACGTTCGATCGCACACCTCTGATGATATTTTCTACCTAAAGGCGAGGAAGGCCAATAGGATATTGGTAGTGAATCTCCCTGATTTCAATAAGGGATACTGAGATTAGGGTTTTATCGCCAAGAACTAGCAGCATCCGCCCCTTCCCGAGGCTGAGAGATAGATAGGGCCTTTGTGCCCTACCCGGGAGGAAGATCACATGAGTCGCCATTTATTTTTCTTTTTACATTGCTGGCTTTTTATTTCCTTCACTTGCTCTGCTTGCTAATTTTTACCTCCTTTATCTCTATGTAGCTCGCAATAAAACCAAGGAGCCATCTCTCCATCATATCAAAGTTGACGACCTTTTGAAGGTTTGTTGAATCAAGGATATACTACCCGATGGTGAACATCCTCGATCGACAGCCTCTCTACTCGAGTACACCAACACCACCACAAGTTTCATTGCTCATCCATGGGACGACATCCCATACCTTCCTCTCCCAGACAAGGGGACTTCCTTCCTTTCTGAGCCAATAGACGTTGAGTCTTTGTCTCAAGAGAAAAAAGATAAGATGGCTCCCCCTAAGAGGAGGATTTTGTTGGCTGAAGATGATGATAATCAAGTTCTCCTTTCTGCCAGGGTCAAGTACCCAAAGAATGTGGAGGAGGATTCCCCCAGCACTGGTGGCCCTAGTTTAATGGCTAAGCAGAAGAACGAAAAAGAGAAAAAGGGGGAGAGAGGAAGAGAAGAAGAAGAAGAAGAAGAAGGCCATTGAGGCCTCGACGAAGCGCAACAATCCTTCTTCCCTCTTCGATACTCCTCAGGCCATCGGTGTGGCCTTCAATCCATCTCTTTCCCCCAACTTGTTAAGGGGTAGTGCTCGTTGGAGGCCGCGAGCGTTCGATGATGCTGGTGTAATACCCTGAATATTATTTTGATTAATTATGTGTCAAAATGACATTTTCATTTAAATGTGGACCATTAATAGTTTTCGTAATGCTTGCGACCCGTACGTATGTCCTGTAACATGATAATAGGGTCAACACATTTACTCTCTTATTCGAAATAAATATTTTTCATACAAACATATAGTAGAACGAGATTAAAATGGATTATTTTAAATTATTATTCGAATTAAAGTGTGTATAAATTAGTGTAATCCGAAATTACTTTTAACGTGAAAATAACAAAGTAACGTGTCCTACACACCCCAATATTAATTTATAGTTGGATGGAATTTTAAGAAATATAACATATCATACACACAAAAAATTATAATTGAGTACTAAAGACACTCAGTTGCATAATTATCAAAGCTGACTATTCCCTGACTGTGCAGCTTAGGAATCCTATAAAAGGAGGACTCGTGCCCATAACCAATTCCACACCTCTCATTCTCATTTTAAACTCGCGAAAAGGGTTTTCTTCTCTCTCTCTCTCTCTCTCTCTATATATATATATATATATATATATATATATATATATATATCAGAGACAATATCAACAATCAAACCTCTGCCAAAATCCTTTACCCAAAATCCCTCACACCACTATCAACCCCTTTCCCTCTTCCTCGAACCGTCGACCCTCTCTCTTCTACTCCACCATGACCCACCACCCTTGCCATGGTGGTGGTCGGGAGGCAGAAACCTTAAAACACGGTGTAGGTTTTTGTTTACCAATTTCATTTTTTGTTTTATTTTTATATATTTACGAGTGTGTATGTGTGTGTGTGTGTGTGTATATATATATATTCACACACACACACACACACACATTCTTATACCCCAAGAACCAGAACAGAGTTCTTAGTAAAATTCGTTGGATTATTGTATTTTGGGTTAAAATTCATCACGACTCGATCACGACTGGGGATTGATTTTGGGTATTGTAATTTCAATTGGGTATTTGGGATAGGAGAAATCAATTGGGAATTTTTGTGTTGTTTTTATTTTGAGTACCTACATATATAAAAATTATACTCGGTTACGTATAAAATGTCATCGACATGAATCCCCAAACACGTATGAGTAATCGTAATTTTTTCTAAGTAAGTATTTGACTCGATATCATTTTCTCTTTAAAAATATCTTTAAACGAGCTACGATACCAAATGACTCGAGGTTATGTTGTCGTTATAATCGGAGACTATATTACGAGTCATATTTATTAAAATTGTGATTATGCAGGTGTTGGACTATTTATTTTGTTGTGTTGGATAATTTGAAAGTAGCATGACCACTGGATTATTGTCCAAATAAGGGGGAATTTTTAACTTTTTTTTCTAATTTTATTTTGTATCACAAATAATAAATTATCGTATTAATACACTTAACTAATATAAATGAAAAACCATAAATATCAACATTTTGTCGGATCAAAAGTAATAATTTAAATCAAATATACGATTTAGTTAAAACAATTGATTTTAGAATAACACGAAAATTTAATATCTTTTAACTCGTATATCGGAACATCGCTAGTAAGCCATCTTTTCGTTCGTATCAAAACGTAGAGTTTGTTTAAAATTAGTTAAACTCATATATTTGACTAGGTTAATAATTTAGTAAAATGGTTATTTATTCAAATTAAAAAACGTATTCAGTCCAATCAAATCATTTGATTCCACCTAAAGAATATTTTTCAGAAAACTCTTATTATTTCACTACCGAGGTACTTGTTATTTATTTATTTTCATCAACAAAAGAGAATTTTTATTTCAGTAATGTAATTACTAAAATTGTATGAGTACGATTTTACAAATTAAAACAAGTTACAGTCTGATTTCTCCGACCGTTTCGAACATTTTACGTGTCAAACCGTCTATATAAATTTGGACTCGTACCATTATTATTATTATTATTATTATTATTATTATTATTATTATTATTATTATTATTATTATTATTATTATTATTATTATTATTATTATTATCATTTAATGTAACATGTTTATATTATTCCGACCCATAAACTAGAGACCCCAATTTTGCAAGATATACGGGATTCATATATTAATTATTGTCATAGAAGAAGTTTAATTCGTATTTACCGAATGGCGTAAGATATCATAAACCCAAACCATTCTTCCCAAACCCCGATATAACCACTCTCATTTAAACCTTCAAGCACAAATAACTATGGGAACTGAAACGCAACAATGAAAGATCCTTGAATGACAACGTAAAGCTCGTAAACACCGATAGTTTTTTTCTTACCTTTTCAATAATAAACTTTATGTATTTGGCATACTGTTATTGATATCATTGTGTGATAATTCCTATTTAGTCTTAGTTGTGCATGTTATAATACTGTCATACTACATATTTTGTTACATACCATCGGTATTTGAATTTATCATCGGATATTTGAATTTGACTATGGATCAATTTAACCCTTCTCACCTAATAACTAATATCATGTTCCTTATTGATTCAGTTCACCCCTGCACTTTTATGCTATTATTTACCTTTTGAGAACTTTTGTGCCATTATTCACTTTTGTGCCATTATATATGTTATGTGTACTTTTGTGCCTTTATGAGCATCAGTATTAACTAGGGAGTAGACTGGCGTGTTTTCCCGCGGAACTTTCTGCTTGGCCTAATGGTTTCAGATGTTTGAGAGCCTGGATTATTGCTACATACGTATGAGTGTCACTTTAATTGTGTGCCTGGACGGTTACTTTTCTCCAGAGGTTTTGAGTTGGTTATTACTTGGTTTTTACTGATGGCTTACTTATTTCTATACCCCTTAGTGAGTTGGTAAGTTTAGGATTATTTGCTCAAGGATCCTTAACTTTCTTATATAATCCTTAACGTTGTTACTAGTAACCATTGTTCCATTACATTTGATATAACATCGAATTTTCTTTATATGACCCTTAATGAACTGGTAAGTATGGGATTATCAGTTCAACTTTTTTATATGACCCTTAATGAGCTAGTAAGTATGGGATTATCAGTTCAGAATCCTTGATTTTATTTAGGGTTATTAGAAAAAAAATATTTTCTTCCACTTTATTTAATAACACATTGAATTCCAGATACATTCCAAACTATCTGTTTATTTATACTTGTTATAGAACTGGTAGAATCTATTCAGCAATTTTATTGATTCATTTCCTTCTAGTTATTTTGCACAGGTACCAATAGGAAATGATAAATACTCCAACAATTATAGTGCAGTAGTGTGAGATATGTAGAGAAATTATAGAAAAATAAACTTTTGAACTACATTGTAAGTCAGTTTAGCTTTTATAAATTCTTAATCAACATAATATGCATGGCTCAATTATGATTTCAAGATAACATTCGCCCCGAGAAATCAGGGTGTGACAAGTTGGTATCAGAGCCAAGCTTAAATTAGCCTACGCATGATATAAATTAAGATTATGATTAGGAAAGCTGCGTAAGTTATGAGGATAGTAAAGATGCGATGCTTTGATATGCATCGAGAATATTGATCTTCAAGTTACATGATGAGAATATGGGATAATAGGATATTTCCTAGGGAAATATTTTAAAGGATAGAAGTATAATTTCAAGGTTAAGATGATTAAATGATTACGAAAAATATTCTGAAATTATAATTTTAAAAATTGTGATTTGAGGCAGATACTCGAATTTTATATAGTGGGAAAAATCATTAAGGATTTAAGATTATCAAGATATTATTGAGGATGTAGAGGCTTACTATGAAAAGTTATCTTAAGAATGGATTATATACAATATACTCCGCAAGTCTTTACGTAAAGCACCATTCTTTGTCCAAACTATTCAATTAAACTCCCCCTGAGAATGAATTACTTCACCTGGAACTCCATTTTCCTCTTCGGAAGTTGTTTCATAATTCTATTGACCTTTTTAATTTCATTTTCCATGTTGTACTATTGTTATACTGTATATTATTCCCATTAGATTACGAGATTAGATTGCTTATGTTAGAACGGTACTTAAATAATAAGATTATATTGGAGAAATTATGAATGAATCTTTGATGAGAATTGAAAATGTCTTTATGAAAAGTATAAGTATCAGAAAGGTTAAGTTGAATCGTTTTACTATTTAGAACGTAACGACATCACTTATTGACTTATATTCCACAAACAACATTTTTTCCAAGTTCTACACAACCTTGACATTGAATTAAGATTAATAAATCACTACCATGTACCTTGTAACTAGTGTCACCTATTTTTTCGAAGTTACAGTGATTCAAGATATCACTAAAAAACTTAATATCTCCAAAAACAATACATAATTCATAGTGAAACATAATTTCTTATCCATAAACAACTATAATAGTTGCGATCAGATGGAAGTTTATCTAAAATCTTTATATGATTTTGACACCACGCGTGTATTGGTTTCATAAACCATTTTTACAAGGAAATTCCAATTTGAAACCTAGATAATCTTGTTAATGAGAAATATAAATTTTCAACCATGGTAAGTGATTATGATTTACTATCATTTCATGAAATGCTCATATCATTATATGATAATCCCTCATACTTTATGAACTCCTTTGTGAGGTTCAAAATATGTTACGCTTAATGCAATTTTAAACCCGTATGTTAATCTTGAAATAATAAGGTCAAGTTAACTGGATTCCATTGGATATGTTCTTACATAACATACAATATAATCAGGAAATAAACTACCGTTATACCCACGACATTATTATTTGCTTGTAGGACTCCGATTATTGAGTGCCTAGTTTTATTTATGCCTCTCTTCAAAGTTTTAGCTTGACCATGTTACTTTATCTCTGGTTATTTGGATTGATTATCTCCAATTATTTGGATCGATTTATCTCCAAAAGTTTTGGATTGATAAGTTACTTATATGGCTATTAACCCTAAGCCTCTAGAACATATAATTGTAGGTTATCTTATTTTAAAAACTATCCACAACCTTAACCTTGTAAACCTGATATTTTAATTCCTATAACATTACCATATGAATTATGGAATATTACTTTCGATGAATTATTGTTATACCTACCTGATAACAACAAAATTCTTATCCGGAATAAATTATCATTGAACTTAATCAACAATACATTTATATCATTTCGCGATTTATGAAAAACCCTTAACCTCAGAGTATTTGTTCGTTCCTTTATTTAATGACCCAATAAACTATTGAGAAGGTTTAATAGACTTGCGAAAGACTTAAGGCAACCAAGATACATTGGACCCTTTAGTATTAACAAGTGTACTAGTTCTATGACCCATTAGTTAGATTTATTCGCAAAATTGTTTAATACCCTTTATGAGTTCCATGTGTTCTAGTTGAGCTGATATATTCCAAAACCAATACACGTCTAATTTATGACTACCAACAACCTGCATTTTAAAATTAAATCTCCTCTAGAACTTTAGACTCTCGTTACCTTATACCGTTGGCCTACCCTTGATTCTGTGTAGTTCATGGTACTTTCATAAAATCCCTCAGTGAGTATATTTAGACTCAATAAGGAATTTTTTAGGATAGACAATCATTTGATTCAAAATTTTATTGTAAGCATATTTACGTTGTTTCCCTGTAAAATTCTTGGGAATATAGTACTCTATGACCCTCTAGAATTCCCGGTAAAATTCTTGGGAATACAGTATATTGTAACCATTTAAGTTAATTGAAATTCTTATTTACTCTTTATGCTATCTTCTGCATAAATATAGGAAACACTGAGTCTTTTATTGTATGGTGAGAAATCCCAAGGTGAATTTAGATTACAAAAGTTTATGATACATTTTCGCGCAAGGAAATTTGAATTTAAGGCAGAAGCGTGAACATAATTTTGAGGATTACTGATTCAAATTGGATAAACCATCTCAGAAAAGTTATCTCTATAGCCAACACCTTAAATCGAAACATGTCGGGAGATTTAACGACGTGATTTCTTAGACTATTGTTGATACCATAGAACCATATGATTTACACCACCCCGCAAATTTTATGTTAACTAACTACTATTTCTTACCCAACCTTGAGAAAGTTGAACTTATAATAATCACTCCCAGATCTTGTGTTAAAACCTTAAATCAAAAGTAAGACTCAATGATTATTATAAGATAGGGAAACAATTCTTCAATTGAGAGATAGATTACATGTATCTAATGAATTTCTCCGAATTTTTTTCGATCCCTGAATGGAAATGAGATCTCATCACCATGGATTTTATTTGTAAACTACCCCGTACGTGCCAAGGATATAATTCGATGTATGGATGATATTAGACAAACTTACCAAATCTGTCGTTCGCTTCAATTGGAAATTATTTGTTATGTTCCAAAAGCTCACTATTAGGATTCATAATAAGATTATCAATGTGAGTAACCCAATGTACATAGAAGCTCAGTTTACATTTAATGTTGGAATAAAGATGTGTTTTTAGATTATAACAACCACTCCATTTTTTAGCTATGTCTATAATTTATTTCAAAGGTGGTAGTGCGTACTTAGCATATTTGTGCTAATTCTTTTCCTCTCGATAGCCAGAAAAAAGAGGATGGTATCCTTTCTTTTTGTGACACATAGATCATGTTTCGGCATATGTAAATTTAGATTGAACAAAATTATGATATAACTTTATCCTACCTTAAGTACACAAATCATTTTTAGGAAATTTTTAACCCTTATTGCCATGATTTTATAAACGTCAGTACATGGATTCAATATACTTCAAACAGAAGTATCATTTTGTTGAACTATACCATGGATAGCATCATCTTCCCTATATTTGTATAACTATACTCACACTATTTTAAGTAAACCACTTCTATCTATCTGGCCCACAAATTAGCCCAAAAATTTCAGAGTATACCCTGAGTAGTTCGATGTACTTTAAGAATCAATTATCTTTATATGTTTATGGTAGATTCCATGTGATGAATTCTACAACATTAGACACCATACCAACTATGATACTTATTAATATGATGTGAACCTAGGCACCAATCAGCAAGCCTAGTTGAAATACCTGAACGTAACAGACGGTACATTTTGTTCCAAAATTGACTTATTGAAAAAGTCAAATTTCATAGACCCAATGTTTTAGTATGTAGGAAATTGAAGAAACGTTGCATTAAGATACTCAATACAATTTCTTCCTGTAATTGAAATTCTAAGGGAACTTCCATATAAAATTATTAACTACATCGAATAGTCGATGATTCTTTTTTATTAAATAAGCACATGATTTTACAACTATAGTAATTCTCGAGATTGTCCGATACTTGTAAAATACTGATAGTTACCACCAAGGTTGGAATTAAAAATTTTGATAGGAAACTTGCTAATTTTGATATAGAAAAGAAATACCCTTGTACTAGAATCCTACATATTATTGAAAATCGCGACTTACAATTACACTATTGACAACTCAATATGAGTAAACTATTGACTTACCTGCCCGAACAAAAGTCATACTTCCACTTACCGACGATACAAATAGTTGTGAAATGTTATTATTACGATATCAATATTTCAAACCTACAGTATTCTCTTGCTAACAGTATATTTTTATATAGTGAAAATTAATTATATGTGAGATATCGTTATTTCCTGAACTATATACAACGTACGATGATTTTTACCAATACCACCATCTTGATAGTACGAGATTATTGATATATGACCGAACTTTATATAACCAGGCGAGACGTAAAATTTTGTTACGTAAACCTATGCAACAATAGATGAAAGCAACAAACCTTGTAAAAATGCCTATTAATTAGATGAAATTCCAATTGTTTCTAATCGTGGCTACGTCGAGTATTTCTTATACAATAATGTTGTATAACCTGCAAATAACGAAAGAACGACGTGAAGAAATCAATAGATTTACAAACTGAAACTATTGAGTTATCATTTTACGGTATATCGTAGACGATGTGAGTACCACGAGTATTTGAAACTCTAAGAATGTAGAAAGTTTTGAGGACGAATTCTTTTTAAAGTAGGTAGAATGTAACACCCTGAATTTTATTTTAATTAATTATGTGTCAAAAATACATTTTCATTTAAATGAGGACCATTAATTGTTTTCGCGACGTTTGCGACCCGTACGTCTGTCCCATAACATGAAAATAGGATCGACACATTTATTTTCTTATTCGAAATAAATATTTTTTATATAAAGGATTCATATAACGAGATTAAAATGGATTATTTTAAATTATTGTTCGAATTGAAGTGTGTATGAATTAATGTAATCCGAAATTACTTTTAACATGAAAATAACACAGTAACGTGTCCTACACGCCCCAATACTAATTTATAGTTGGATGGAGTTTCAAAAAATATAATTATTAAACACGCAAAAAAATATAAATTAGTACCAAAGACACTGAGTTGTATAATTATTCGAGCTGATTGTGTCCTGATTGTGAAGCTTAGGAATCCTATAAAATGAGGACTTGTGCCTATAACTAAAACCACACCTCTTATTCTCATTTCAACCTAAAAAAATGGGTTATATTCTCTCTCTTTCTCCCTCTGAGAAAATATCAGCAATCAAACCTCTACCAAAATACCCTACCCAAAATCCCTCACCCCGCTCTCAACCTCTCTCCCTCTTCCTCGAACCGTCGGCCCTCTCTCTTTTCCTCCTCCACGACTGGATTGTCTCACCTTCTTGTTCTTCTTCTTCTTCTTCTTCTTCTTCTTCTTCTTGTTTTTTTTTCTCCCTTGCTGCCATAAACGAAGCTCTAAGCTTCTGATATATATATATATATATATATATGTGTGTGTGTGTGTGTGCCCCAAGAACCAGAACAAAGTTCTTAGTGAAATTCGTTGGATTATTGTTTTTTGGGTTGAAATTCATCACGACTCGACTACAACTTGGGATTGATTTTGGGTATTGTAATTTCAATTGGATATTTGGGATAGGAGAAATCAGTTGGGAATTTTGATGTTATTTTTATTTTTAGTACTTGTATATATATAATAATAATTATACTCGATTATGTATAAAATGTCATAAACACAAATCACCGAATACGTATGAGTATTCGTAATTTTTTCTAAGTTAGTATTTGACTCGGGATCATTTACTTAAAAAAATATATTTAATGAAGTTACGATACCAAACAACTCGAGGTTATGTCGTCGTTATAATTCGATACTATATTGCGAGTCATATTTATTAAAATTGTGATTATGCAGGTGTTGGACTGTTTAGTTTATTGTGTTGGCTAATTTTGGAAGTAGCATGACCACTGGATTATTGTCCAAATAAAGGGGGAATTTTTGACTTTTTTTATATTTTTAATTTGTATCATGAAAAATAAATTATCATATTAATACACTCGAGTAATATAAATGAAAAACCATAAATATCAACCTTTTGTCGGATCAAAAGTAATATTTTAAATCAAATATACGATTTAGTTAAAACAATTGACTTTAGAATAACTCAAAAATTTAATGTCTTTTAACTCGTTTATTGAAACATCGCCAGTAATCCATCTTTTCGTTCGTATCAAAGCGTTGAGTTTTTTAAAATTAGTTAAACTCGTATATTTGACTGAGTTAATATTTTAGTAAAACGATTATTTATTAAATTAAAAACATATTCAGTCCAATCGAATCATTTGATTCCACCTAAAGAATATTTTCCAGAAAAATCTTATTATTTCAATACCGAGGTACTTGTTATTTATTTATTTTCATCAAGAAAAGAGAATTGTTATTTCAGTAATGTAATTACTAAAATTGTATGAGTACGATTTTACAAATTAAAACAAGTTACAGTCTGATTTCTCCGACCGTTTCGAACATTTTACGTGTCAAACCGTCTATATAAATTTGGACTCGTACCATTTTATTATTAATTAACATATTTATATTATTCCGACCCATAAACTAGAGACCCCAGTTTTGCAAGATATACGGGTTTCATATATTAATTATTATCATAGAAGAAGTTTAATTCTTATTTATCGAATGACGTAAGATATCATAAACCCAAAACATTATTCCAAACCTCGATATAACCACTCTCATTTAAACCTTCAAGCACAAATAACTATGGGAACTGAAACGCAATAATGGAAGATTCATGAATGACAACGTAAAGCTCGTAAAGACCGATATTTTTTTCTTACCTTTTCAATAATAAACTTAGTGTATTTGGCATACTGCTATTGATATTATTATGTGATAGGTCCTAGTTACTCTTAGTTGTGCACGTTATAATACTGTCATACTACATGTTTTGTTACATACCATCAGTATTTGAATTTATCATCGATATTTGAATTTGACTATGGATCAATTTAACCCTTCTCACCTAATAGCTGATATCATGTTCCTTATTGATTCAGTTCACCCCTCCACTTTTGTGCCATTATTTTCTTTATGAGCACTTTTGTGTCATTATTTACTTTATGTGCACTTTTGTGCCATTATTTACTTTATGAGAACCAGTATTAACTAGGAAGTAGACTGGCGTGTTATCCCACGGAATATTTTGCTTGGCCTAATAGTCTCAGATGTTTAATAAAGTGGATTATTGCTATATACATATGAGTGCCACTTTAATTGTGTGCCTATCCGGTTACTTTTCTCCAAAGATTTTGGGTCGATTATTATTTGATTTTTCTGATTTCTTACTTATCTCTATACCCCTTAGTGAGCTGGTAAGTATGAGATTATCAATTCAAAGATCCTTGACTGTCTTATATGATCCTTAACGTTGTTACCAGTAACCATTGTTCCATTACATTTGATATAACCCTGAATTTTCTTTATATGACCCTTAGTGAACTGGTAAGTATGGGATTATTAGTTCAACTTTCTTTATATGACCCTTGATGAGATGGTAAGTATGGGATTATCAGTTCAAACTCCGTAATTTTATTTAAGGGTTATTATGAAAAAAACATTTGCTTTCGATTTATTTGATAAACACTGAATTCTATACACATTCCAACCTCTATGTATATTTATAATTTTTATAGAACGACACTACAAAAAAATAGCTTTTGAGACGGTAGCCTAACAGTCCCAAAAGATCGTTTATCCGTCTCAAATACTTTTTGGGACGCTATTTGGGAGGGGTAGTTTTTTTAATAGGGGGTATAAATACTTTTGTGATGCCATATCCGTCTCAAAAGAGTTTTTTGAGACATAAACATATCCGTCTCAAAAGGTCCTCATTTTATATGACCCTTTTGAGACGGCACGGGCGCTGTCACAAAAGGGTGCTTTTGAGATGGGAACTAATCTATCTCAAAAGGTTACTATTTTAAAAGACCTTTTTGAGATGACTACATAGCCGTATTTAATATATTTTTGGGACAATTTTAACCATCCTGAAAAATGTGAAGGGATCTTAAAATTTTGCACCAATATTTTGTGGAGAATAAAATCTACTGCTAAAGTTTAATATAGAATCGAATTACATGTGAGACAACACAAACAACGAATAATCATAAAATGTAATACATAAGATGATTTTTAACCAACACAATGAATCAATTTCATTCAACAATAAATAAAGTTCTTACAACCATCTCCAAATGTTCATCAAAATAAGAATTATAACACCATGTTCAAATATTTGACTTGACAATAAAATAAAAATACATTACTGTATTAATACTCAAAAAACGTAATACTTTTATCAAAGTAATTTCGCAACACTAAAGGGTACGACCTCCAAAACCACTGATTAACATTTGCATATTCTTTAAAAATTATCACCTGCACAAAAAAATAATAGTGTCAGTTATGTCAGAATTAATACTCGTAGTCAACAATACAATGTGCAAAATGAATCAATATAGTATATTCTCATCACATACAATATAACTATCTAATTACTATTATTATTTTTTAAATCTTCAGAGTCTCCTCTGTTTATTCATAAAAAGTCACAGGTAGCCAACCTATTTTAAACATTAAAATTGATTTTAAGAATAATATACATCAACCAACAGAAAATTTTAACAACCAACATAATAAATTCTTACCACCGTAGCAATTTTTCACCACCACCACCACCATAGAAAATTTTACTTTAAACGATAGAATTTTCCATCTGAATATCTTTTAATATATATATATATATATATATATAAGTAATTATATGTATGAATTATATTGTATTACCTAGTCGGACTGAATCGTCGTGGCAGTGGAAGCATGATGAGGGGTAATAATTTGGAACAAACTTTGCATTTCACTTCGCATATCATTCTTCATCTATAATAAAGCTTGTTGGTTGAGAATGTCTAACTCTTCGAGCTTCTGTTGATGTCTATGTCGAGTCTCTCGGTCTTCAGCTTCTTTCTTTAACGCGTAAATTTCTTCCAATTATAACTGAGATGAACATGATTTTGTCGACATTGACCTAATACATGATCCCTTTAGTAAAGCATACCCATGCCCTTCACATCCTCCTACATCAGTAAAAATTTTGTTCTGCACTTCAGGATCATTTTGTGCTCTTTTGGTAGCTCATTTAGTAATCTTTTAAGAATTTTCTACCAATTAAATTAATATTATAATTAATAAATAGAAAATAATTTTCAAGAACATAAATAATAACAAGTATTAAATAAATCTTTCAAGCATCGCTTACGAATCAATATCTATACATACCGCTCTATCAAATGATCCATCTTCAACACTGAAAGGCTTATTATTTGGAGCTCGAGTGGCTTTACACATGCTAATGATGGGCCCCCCTATTCTATTCTCTGAAAAAATAATGTATATATATTAATACTATTAGATTAAAATCCGAAATATTTATAATAATAAAAATTCCAACCTCCTTGGCTATTTTAGCATGTGGCTTTCGTCCTGTCCTTGAGTAAGCACATTCAACTTCACGGTTCTTAGTGTTTTGATCTGCTATATCCTAAATATTTGAAGAAATAAAAATAAAAATTATGATACTAGTGAAGAAGAATGTAGACATAAATTCTTAATAATATGTGGTATTATACCTTAATCTTCTTTAGACCTCAGTATTTCACCAATTCAGGCCACTGATCTTTTTCGACCCGTTCAGGCGTATACCTCAACCACTTTTTATATGTTTGAAACTTTTTATAGTGATTCACCTTCACTCGATGCTTCCATTGCTTCCACGCAAGTCCCATCCTTGCAAGGCATTTTTGTTTAAAACCTTCTGGTGTATTTGTGTTATTCTAAGAATAAAAAGCATAAATTAGTTAAAACCTGACAAGCTAATGTACAACGGCACAAATAAATAAGTCAAACTAATAAGTTACCTTCACTTTCTTCCAAATATTGTTAAGTGTTCCCTCGTCCGCCTCGCTCCAGTACAACATTGTCAATGGAAATAAATTTCCACACCTTACATAATAACTTAAATGTGACATCTATTTATTTTCAAGCTTACAAACTTGCTGACAAATTTCATTCCATTCCAGCCAAGGCCTTGCCCCCTTTCTAACCCTTTTTTTACTAGTAATGGTAGTCATTGTACCGGACAAAAATTTGATAAATAATGTTTATACACCTTATTCAATATGAATATATACATAAAAGTAATACAAATGGAGATATACAAAAAGTGCATTGTATAACATAACATACATGTGAGATCCTCACCATCTAAAGCCATCTTATCGGATGGAGTATTGACATTTCTAACTGAATTATTAAACTGCTCAATATTTGGGGAAAGTTGATATGTAGGTGTTTGAATTAAAGAAAACTGAGCTCTTGAGTTGCGGTGTGTATTTTATGAGTGGGATGTTAATTTAATATTTTGGGAAAATTGGGGTTGCATTTATGTAGTTCCAAGGTTCCTTATGTTATGTTGAACGGAACTAATTGGGGTGTCCTCTCCAAATCATGTCCCATTGGAGCTATGAGTGGTTGCTTCTCAAGTTGTCTTTCCCCGGGTTTGAGGTCGACATAGTCAAACGATGACGACGCTTTAACGTCATGGATCAATATATTTGCATTTATTATCATAGCAAGAAGTCATATTTTAGTTATATTTATTATCATAACAAGAAGTCATATTTTAGTTTTATATCACATTTCAATATTACATGACATGTGTTACCTCTAACTAACATTCAAGGATGTTTTAATAAATCATTTGTCACAAATTTTAAATTTCTTCCTTTCAAGTTAGCAAAAAGGAAAGAAAAATAGCCATTTAGGAATTTAGGGTTTCACAAATATGGATCAGTGTTGTTCTCCAGCAATTAGGGGAGTGTCGAAAACCGAGGCCCCTGAAGTTGTTGGAAATCACATATAATCTAAAGCAATAGTAGGGGCTATAATATTTTTATTGCATTTATCAATGCACTTAACATATTACTGTAATAATTAAATTTGTCCGAACGTGAAGAACTACTTAGTGAGCTATAACATTGACATTTAATATGCTAATAGAGAGAGGTGACACTAAACTCGGCATCCCAGCAAATATTGGTGGGCCTCAATGATCGATGGATGTGGAGAGAATTTATACTGCAATAAAGCTTAACGTTTAATATGTTCAACAACACTCGAGATCTTACTTATCAATTTTTTAGGCAGATTATCAATCTGACAACTATACATTGGAGGGAGCTATTAAAACAATAGTTATGCACTTGATTGACTTCTTATCATTATGCCAACCGGAGCTTTGTATTCGTTTGTCAATCATGGGAGAGTTGATTATTTGATTCACTGATTAGAGGTAACACATGTCATGGAACATTTGACGAAGTGGTATGTTAATGAAAAAGGTAGGGTCTTTAAGACATCATCTCTCTATTCATGTTGTCAGTTTATAAAACATCAAAATAACTACTGTTTCACTAACACTAATATTGAAAGCTGCAAGAAGTCTCATTTCAGTTTTATACCACATTTCATCAAATCCAATCGTAAAAAGAGAGCAAGTTGGTAATGCGCCCTCATATTTTTAAGGAATAAATCAAGGCTATTTTAACACAGGTCAAAGGTTGTGGATGGTCCAGGTCTGTGCTTCTGTCTTTGGTATGGTTAATTTGGTTCAGATTTATTTGGGTAAAAGTAGGCTCCTCGATCGAGCGGGAATTGGTTGGGCTGAAGTAAACTGCTGAGTTTCTTTCCACATATATTGAAACTATGCATTTTGATATTCATTTTGCGAGATCATGTGTCGGGAACAAATATCTCAAAAGTTGCATAGATAATTAACGAAGAAGGGAAGGAAGAAATCAACCGGAATAGTAATCACTCGTGGGGTATGGAATCCCAAAATTCCTACTTGCTGCTCTCCATGAGAAAGCATGAATCTTGCTCCTGCATTGGGTATTAAAGTGTCAGCCCTGTACTACTAGAAAATAAATTGTATTGGCCCCCTTAGGTATTGCATTATTCTATGGACTTGTTTATAGTATTGTTCATGTTTGGACAGTTTGTTTTGGGCATGGGTGGTGGGCGGTTTGGTCCTTCTTAGCCCATATTTATAGGCCCCTTGTATCGTTGATTGAATAACCAAAAATTATTGAATGCTACAACATTTGTATATGGACTGATTCCGCCAGGTATTAGTAACATGACAGCCACAAGAGAAGAAATTATTGTCGCTATTCTATAGGTTCACTAGTTACATATAAAATTTTTATGGTGACATGCCATTAAACATGTCAAAACAGTACCCTTAACAACATGTCAAAAAACAGTACCCTAATTTGAAATGAGAATGTTGTTAAGGGTACATCTTTTTTATCAATCAGTAGTTGATAAAGACTAGTCAGTTAAATACAAGATATGGATGGAAAGCCTAATTATCACCATCTTAATATTAGTTTAAGATTGACTTTAACCCCAAGCCCTAAGAAATTTGTAGTTGTTAAGGATCTAGAATTCAAGATACAAAATTTACCAAGAAATTCCAAACGGTAAAATTAAGACCTTATGGAACAATCCGCTGTGGTTATTAAAAAGATAAATTAAGTGATCACAGGTAGAGCACAAAATTACCACGACAAAACGTAATTAAATAATTTGTTGTGAAGAATAATAGAATTATACTCAACTCTGTACCAACAACTCTTTTTTATATAAGAAACTAAACTTTATTACCATAAATCACAAACACAAGATGGGGGACAAGAGGTCCATGACTAACGCATAATAAGAAAATTGAAAAGGTATTCATCAACTAAACCAAGACTTCTGAAGCAACACTACTCTTAACAACTATTACGCCCAACATGAATCACACAAGCCTCGAAATGATAAATTTGAAATCACTAGTTACATCACACAAGTTACCTTAAAAATAATTCCACCACATTCAACCCACCTGCAAAACATCTACAATATAAATCACTCGGGATCCCAGTATCACATCGATCTCGATGAACAAACACAGAGTCTCTCTAAGCTCAAATATGCCACAAATAAGACTAGATAGATAGAAGAAAACATGTACCCTTAACAACATTAACATTTCAACAACGAGGAAACTATTATAGGGAAATGAGACTGGCTTCATCCAGAAAGTGGAAGTGGATTAAGTTAACTTAAATACCCTTTGGTAAACTCGTTTAAACGTCAAGAAAAGTCTTATTACAGTTTAACTGCATTAAATAAGAAAGATAACTACAACATAATTATAAGGAGCACCACTATCCTATGACGACTCATCAACATTATAAGAGATGATCCCAAACTAGTTCGACTAAAGACTAACTTGTCCTTCAAATTAGGGTAGTTTGAAAGGACAATTTATGTACATAAATAAGACCTCCTACTAATGAGAAGGTCACGCCGTGAACATTTTATTGATAAAATGTTTTATACTACACACTTGGGCTCTCAAATAGCATTCTCTAGCACCCTAAACTTCTAACTTTCTTTCATCTATTGAAATTATTAACTTTACCTCATGGACATAGGCCGATTAAGGACGAATCATGTATATTACGTGTCTTTTACTTTTTACACTTCAGTAAGTTTTAATTTATGTAATTTGGGATATTGTGTAACAGTGGAGAAATGCAGTCTCCAATTGATCTTTTGGATGAGAGAATTCAAACAGTTTCATACCTTGGTAGACTTGGTTATATTATGCAAACTAATAGTGATTTTGAGTTATATTCGAATAATCATATTTCTTTGTTAAATACACAGGTTTATTATGAACCCAATAACCCTATTATGTAACAAATCCTAGTTAAAAATGTTTAATGAGAATAAGTCTACATCCAGCAGAAAGAAACTATCATTTTTAGACTTTTAATTTGCTTATAATCTTTTTCAAGCAGTTTTAAGAGTACTAAGAATAACTTTAGCATTATGATTCCAATACCACTACAAAGAAAATATCCATACTAAATATAAATATGCAATGATTAGATGATAATAGATAATAATGGTGACTAGTTTTGGATAAAATACCCATAACTATATATACAAAACCAAACTACAAATGCACCAAGTTTAAAAACAAAAATAAAGTTTATGACTATATCTCCATCAAGCATTGCCCCTCTAAATTTCATCTCCATTTTGATCTCCATATTCATGTAACACCCTATAATTTTGAGGAGTGAGAATTTAATTGTTTTTGGGAGAAATAAAATTCATTTAAATTAGAGAATTTTAAATTTATAATTTGGAGAGTTTATTTGAATTGGATGAATTATTTAAATCTAACGAATTTAGATTTAATTATTCGGATCATTGTTATGTCGTATTTTTGAGGACGAAAATTAGCGGATGTTATAAAGTATTTCGGATGATAATTATGAGTGCACGTTTGACTATGGATAGGTCGAGATAGTCAGAAAAGAGTACCCACGTGGCAGTAATTGGTTCTCGAGGCATTTTTAGGCATAACCGGGCCCACACGGGGGTGTTCGGATAATTTGGGCTTGGCGCATAAGCCTAGAAATGGGAGTAGGATTTATAAACCTAATTGTAAGTGTATGGAATGATAGTTAACATAACTTAAAAACTAAGAGTTTGAGAGAAAACTAGAGGGAGTAATTGGGGATCAATTGGGAGTCGTTGGGAGACAAATCAAGGAGTAATTGATGGTGTTGTTTGTGGAATCATCATCAACACAAAAGAAATCAGACTTTACGATTGTTAAGGCAAGTGGTTAATTTGTCGTAATTGTAAATGCGTGATAACCAATTCATATTATGGTGATGTGTAAAACCAAATCCGTTTTTGGTGGGTTTTCGTATGAAATCGGGTTTTTATGGAATTGAACATCTTATGCAAATTAATAGTTCAATTGATGTGATATGGTTTCTCAATGTTAATGGAACTAGAACTATAGTGGAAATCTAGTTGTAGATATAAATTAATTTGGATTGTGGGATCAATTTTGGGTTTATGAATTTAAGGAAATCGTAGGAAATCTTTTATGGAATTGATGTTTTTTCCTAAGAATCGTTTATGTTAAATTGATTAGAAGATGATTATAACTTGTTTTAGAGGAGAAAATATAATGGGAGTGATTAACGAAGGTTGGAAGTTGAGGGATTAAAACCTTGGAGAGTCGTTAATGGAGAAAATAGAAGTCAAAAAAGACAAGGACTTGTTCGATCGATGCCAGGGGCCGATCGATTGACGGTCCAGGGATTTTGACAGTTCGGTCAGTTTGTTGACATATGGGAGAATTAATTTAAAAATTGGTTCTAGCTTATTTATTTGAAGAGAAATAAATAGGGGAACTTATTCCTAGTAATATGAGGAGAGATAATTGGGACTAAGAGGGTGGAAAATATGGGTGACACAAAGGTGAATGATTTTTGAGTTAAAATTTTTAAGGGTTAAATTATGGGCCGAGCTAATACGTCCAGGTATGGTAGTTGAGTGCCACTACTAGAATAAATTAATTAATGTGAGAAATTAATTAAATTAAGAGTCGGAGAATTTGACTCGGATATTAAGGGCTAGTGCGACGGGTGTTAGGCACAGAGCAGCCGGTTTAATTTATTAAAGAGATGTATAATAAATTATTGAATATTAAATTTAATGAGAGGTGTTAACCTTAATAGTGGGACGTCATGTGATAAATCCTAACGGGTAAAGGTATGGACTGGATGAGTAAGTTGGGGTAATGTGGTTAGGTAACACTACTTTTATGTACTCATAGGTTAGTGATAGATTAACTATTGAAATAAATGAAAGGGTAACTAGGGCCCCAAGAATTGGGCGAATGCCCAAACAAATACGATAGTGCGATAAATCATAAAAGAATAAGTAGGGTGAGTATGAGAGAGATATATACTACGTACGACGATATGATAGTTAGGTTGTGTGTATACCTATTGTGTTGCTAATAGGTGAAGTGAATACCTATACTGTACTTGCATGAGATATGATTGACTATGTCGATGAGACATTCCGAGCCAGGTTCGATGAGACATTCTGAACTATGCTCGATGAGACATTTCGAGCCATGTTCAAAGAGACATTCTGAACCATGTTCGATGAGACATTCTGAACCATGTTCTATGGGATATTCCGGACTAATAGCCCTTAATGTGTGATACGAGAACATTTCAGTGAAGCATGCATTTATAGTATATATATTGTGTGTGTGAAATATATATATATATATATACCGTATGGATAAGCTACTTATATGAGATATTAGACTATAAAGTTAATTAACCATACTTGTGTGAAATAGTAGGTATTAGATCGTGGATATCTAATAAGGTGAATTAAGTAGAGAGACTTAATTAACAAACTAAAGATAGATCGGGAATATCTAAAGTAAATTAAGTGGCGAGACTTAATTATGAAGGTTGAGAGATAACAATTGAGAATTGTTGTATAAATTAAGTAGTGAGACTTAAATATAAATGTGAAAAGATAACATATGACAAATGTTACATGAGAATTAATTAACATATGAGTGATGTTAATAAAATGATGTACTGTATGGGCGGTACGGGAACTTAGACGCGTAGATAAGTTCAGTTAATTATTATAGTCTAGTTAGCTTGGGTAGTACAGCTAGGTGGGCTAAGTATAGATCGTTAGGTGTGCACTTTAGATGAGGGGTGAGTAGTATCTCAAGTGAGTGCGACACTAACCTAAATATGAAGAGCATTCATGCATTTTAATTCACCTGCTAAATATTTTCAAAATATTTGGGTTCTAACCCTTGCTATAAAAATATTTTTGAAACCTTTTAGGTGTCCAACCACAAGGACGCCAGACTTGATATCTATTCCAGGGACATGTGGCTGCTGCACATGTGGATATTAGCAGGACTTTGGATTAGACGTTTCATTCCTTTGTTCCTAGATTAGGGATTTATTCTCAGTCATAGTTCATATAGGGCATGTTGCCTAGTTACTTTCAGATTCAGTTTATTTTATTTATTGTTGGATATTTATTTAAATTGGGATTTTAACTGTTGGTTTATTCGACAAGTAATTTATTAATTATTCAGTTTGTTTCAGTTCCGGATGGTGTGAATGGTTTAGTTTATATTTTTGTATATATGTTGGTTTAATTAAAAGATAAATTTTGACCCCAACTTTTTGAATACTAGGTGGTTAGTAATGTTTTAAAAAGTTTCGACGGTGACGCTAAGAATGAACCAGATGATATTCCTGTTTAATTTGATATAGGTTTGATCACTAGGTATTTGATTAGGCAGGATGTCACATATGGTATTAGAGCATCAGGCTCTAATGTCCTTAGGATCTGTAAGACTTTTCACATTTCAGCTTAGCATTCTTTGATATAGAGCCTTATTATAGGATTGTTGCATTACTTTACGTATGCAACTTACGTTCTCTTGCTATTAAGTATAGTTGATGTGATTCATATACGAGTTCGGTTGAGTATGGTACATCGAACAATATTGGGCGACCAACGAGGGCCGTTAGAAGTACTGCAGGAGGAGAGGAGAGGAGAGGAGAGGAGGAAAACGTAGAGTATTTGAGGAACGATGATCGTGACAGAGGTCACCATAATTATTGTTTGGACAGTTGATGAATAGGATAATCACTCTGGGACAATAGTTTCCCGAAGCACTATTATAGAGAACGGTGATACAACTTTGGACTCACCCAACATTGTAGACAGGGAGAGAGTCGAGGAGTATTATTTCGAGGAGTCACCTTAAAGAGTCTTGGAAAGAAAGGAAGTGTGATGGACTAATGGATGGAGGTAATCCAAAGGCAGTTGTGTGGGATAGAGTGCAGTGACGCCATAATTAAATTGTGGACAAATTTTAGCTCATAGGAACAGCATTGGGTGACGAGAGTCAGTCACCAAGTATGAAGAAGAATACATGGAATCAAACGAGAAATTTTGGGTACAATGTGATCGTAAGATTGTCCATCCACTGTTCAGGCAAGTATGCGAGTGGAATTTTAGAGTTTATTAAGTGGGTAAGATAGTGACCCATAGTGAGAGAGACGATAATTTGTTTAGCGAACTTCGTAACCGATGAAGTGGATACGGAGAATGATAAAGGAAATCACAAGTGGGTAATAGACTAGTGGGAGAATACACAAGAACAGATGGGAAATCCGAATAGGATGACTAGTATCGAGGTCGTCAATATCCTTTGTTTGCAAGCTTACATCAACGCTTCTAAGATAAAGGAGCCAATAGGGTTAGGGAATTTAACCTATGAGCGAGATTAGATTTAATAGTGCTAGTGAAGCACGACGGAAGGGTATACCCAGTAAGAGACCTATTTAGATGTTTTAAGTTAATTGAATTCCTACTAAGTGACAGTTAATTTAGTTAGGTTCATAAAGGCCAATGACGAGTTCCCAAGGGCCAGCGGAGCCTAAAGGGACAATAGGAGGGCTAGTCATGAGGGTCAAGGCTACCAAGTCGGAGAGAAGGACACACCAACATGGACAGTGGGGGGAAGAGATAGGTGAGGGAACAAATAGGTGTCCTATGTGTGGAGAGTAGGACCACCTATATTGAAATTTCCCACAACCAAAAAGGGAAAACAGCCTGGCTGGGAGATAGACAGGAATTGTGCCAGTGGGGCACAACAATAGCAAAAGTGAGACTTCTGACAGGATGATAGGACTAAGAGTTTTAAGTTCGAAAGCTACAAACCCGAGAGTGGTAAGTTCAGGTAGGACTAGCAAGGTCCTCAATATCAACATAAGCACATTCATTCCTCAGGGCCGTTAGGGATGAGAGAATGGAAGGGAAGTCCAGTAGGGCCAGGGCCAGAAGTAAGAGAGTTCTTTGGCAATGGTTACGGTTGTGGAGAGAGGGACCATAGGAAGAAGGATTTCCCTAAAGTGAGACATGGGGTGATACAGTATGAGATCCTGGATATACGACCATTGAAACAAATTGTGGGGCAGTTCCGACGTGAGAGTTATGCTCTGGAACTGTTGACCAGGTAAACTAGATGGAAATTGGAGATAGAGATTTGCCTTATCCGTATGAGAATATTATACATTTCAAGTGACATGGGTGAGTCACAACATTTGATTATTAGCACTGAAATTCGCGAGTGAGTGAAATGTAGTGGGTGCGTTGGTAGTAGTGGATTTATAATGGATATG
This sequence comes from Sambucus nigra, assembly GCA_949130495.1. Classification (NCBI taxonomy): domain Eukaryota; kingdom Viridiplantae; phylum Streptophyta; class Magnoliopsida; order Dipsacales; family Adoxaceae; genus Sambucus; species Sambucus nigra. Next base: position 92,596,317 of record OX422216.1, on the reverse strand, counting down.
TATGATTAGTTATCGTGGGGTAACGGAAATTTTGATGTCACCTATGAGAGGACATGTGTACACTAATGATTGATGCATTAGGTGTTAGTTTCTTCTTTGGAGAGTTATGAGAATTGAGTAGACTACCTGCTGATTTTTGACTGGTTAGTGATGATTTAGGCTATGGGGGTAGTTATAGCAATATTTTGTGTTCGCTGTTCCATCTTAAGATTTTTTTTCTAGGTGTCGCCTGAAAGAGGTTTTAACCTATGTATATGTGTATATATGTTATTCTGTGTGGCATAATAGACTGATATGAATATGTGATTATATTGTTATGTTTGATCTCGTGTGTGGGGACGGTTACTGATGAGAATCAGGGGTGGATAGGCTTATTTTTGAGCGGGGTGATATAGCTCGGGATTCTTTTTGCGCAAGGGAACTAGTGATAAATCGGGAATATCTAAAGTAAATTAAGTGTCGAGACTTAATTATGAAGGTTGAGAGATAACAATTGAGAATTGTTGTATAAATTAAGTAATGATACTTGAATATAAATGTAAAAGATAACATATGCCAAATGTTACATGAGAATTAATTAACATATGAGAGAGGTTAATAAAATGATGTACTGTATGGGCGGTACGAGAACTTAGACATGTAGATAAGTTCAGTTAATTACTATAGTCTAGCTAGCTTGGGTAGTACATTTAGGTTGGCTAAGTATAAATCATTAGGTGTGCACTCTAGATGTGGGGTGAGTAGTTACTCAAGTGAGTGCGACACTAACCTAAATATGAAGAGCATTCATGCATTTTAAATTGCGGCATTTTAATTCTCTTGCTAAATATTTTGAAAATGTTTTGGGTTCTAACCCTTGCTATAAAAATATTTTCAAAACCTTTTAGGTGTCCAGCCACAAGGACGCCAGACTTGATATCTATTCCAGGGACACGCACATGTGGATGTTAGCAGGAGTTTAGATTAGACACTTCATTCCTTTGTTCGTGTATTAGGGATTTATTCTCAGTCATAGTTCATGTAGGGCATGTTTCCCAGTTACTTTCAGATTCTGTTTCAGTTAATTTAATTTAATGTTTGATATTTATTTAAATTGGAATTTTAGCCGATGGTTTATTCGACAAGTATTTTATTAATTATTCAGTTTGTTTCAGTTCTGGATGGTGTGAATGGTTTAGTTTATATTTTTGTTTATATGTTGGTTTAATTAAAAGATAAAATTTGACACCAGCTTTTTGAATACTAGGTGGTTAGTAATGTTTTATAAAGTTTCGACAATAATGTTAAGAATGAACCAGATGAAATTCCTATTTAATTTGATATAGGACTGATCACCCGGTATTTGATTAGACGAGGTGTCACAATTCATATACATTTGCATCTTCATGATCATTAGCTTTAATCACACTAGTGTCAATTATTAATCCATCTCCATCCCTCACCCACCCTAAGTGTTTATCTTCATTCAAATTTTGCATGACAAATAGCTCATCTCCATTAAGCAACAAATCTTCTTCAGCTTCTTGAACTATTATGTACCTATCAAATTGTTCTCTTGGTGTTATTGTAACAAAAATGTGCCAATCTATATCGATAAGGTCCTACACGTTAAATACTTGTTCTACTTGGGATGCTGGTATGAAAGGTTCGTTACACTCTCGATCATCTTTATATTTCAAATGCTATAAATTCACTAGCATAAAGTTAAACTCATCAACTTTTGCACCCATATGATTTTTGACCCAATCACACTTGAATAACACAAACTTCATGCCATTAAGTGTGACACCCTGCCCAATAAAATACCGGGTGATCAGTCCTATATCAAATTAAAACAAGAATCTCATCTGGTTCATTCTTAGCATCACTGTCGAAAACTTTTTAAAACTTACTAACCACCTAGTATTCAAAGCTGATGTCAAAATTTTAATCTTTTTTATTTAACAACAACAACCATATAAATTTCAATACGAACCATTCACACAAACCATGAATCTAAAGAAATACTGAATAAATCAATAAATGATCGGCCGAATAAACCAGCGGCAGAAAACCAACATCCACTAATATAATCCAACAAAGAATAGTAACCAGTACAAAGTCCGACTGAAATGAAAATAGCTGGGGTAACATGCCCGAAAAAAATACCAAGTTGCATCCTACTCTAGGAATGAAATGACTGAAGCGTCTATGTCCAAATCCTGCAACATCCACACCTGTTGCAGCTACGCATCCCTGGAATAGATCTTCAAGTTTGGCATCCCTGTGGCTGGATACCTAAAAGGTTTTGAAAATATTTTGCAAGTATGGGTCAGAGCCCAAAGTCTTTTTGAAAATATTTTGCAAGTGAATTAAAATGCAACAATTAAAATATATGAATGGTCTTCATATTTAAGTTAGTGTCGTACTCCCTTTAGATACATCTCACCCCTCCTCTAAAGTGCACACCTAACGCTTTCTTCCTGAACCTCCTAGTTACACCACTCCGTCTAACTAGACTTGTCATGAAACTCCTTGAACTCTACTCTAACCCGAGTAATTTGTATCTATACTTCGTAAGTTATTTATATCATTAACTTAATTAATCATTTCTTAAAAGTCATATAACATTCACTAGTTATATAAGTAATACAAATTCTCTTCATGTATTTAATTACCCGTATATAATTATCTACTCCATTATATACGTAGAACTGTATTTTACAATTATACATATGTTGAATATAAATAAAACCGCTCTTAAAATCCATATAACATTCACTAGTTATATAAATAGTACAAATTCTCTTCATGTATTTAATTACCCGCATATAATTATCTACTCCATTATATACGTAGAACTATATTCCAGAATCACACATATGTTGAATATAATTAAAACCATCCTTCCGAGTAATACCTCATCGGATGCATTCTCTAAAGTGCTATCTTCCCAGGTCAACTCAGTCCCACCTGGATTTCTGAGACAGCTAGCCACCGCTGAATCATAACATAGAAATAAAAACGTATTGGAGGCGGTCATATTCCCCCGAGTGTGAAGAAAATCATCTCAATGCCCACCTCTATTTAGACGCTATGACCTGGGGATATACTTGGCCTACTCCTCAAGCTAGGGGATTCACCTACATCGCGCAACCTCCCCCGATAGCACTAGAGCATATAATTCTAAATAAATACCTAGCCACCGGTATTTATGAGCACACAATATATATATATATATATATATTTACCGTGTACAAAGTCCGTAACATTAGCCAACATATTCCCGAATCTATGGTCCGACTCTAATTTAATTAATATGCCTATTAATTAACTTAATATCTCCCCGAGTCTATAGTCTGACTCTAATTTAATTAATATACTCATTAATTAACTTATTATCTCCCCGAGTCTATGGTCCGACTCTAATTTAATTAATATACTCATTAGTTAATTTTATATCTCCCTAGTGTCACACAACCAATGTACCCGGACTCACTCACCTGACCCGAATTTTCATCTCTTAGAGCGTACTCCTAAAAATTCCATTATAAAGAGAACGCTCCAAATTAAATAATATTTAACAATTTATCATATCATTCTATAATAACTTATTCCATCTATAAGCTTTAATTAATTAATCTCCCATTAATTAATCTATTATCATGGCATCACTCAACCAAAATATCCGGACACCCCCTTGGTCCATAATACAATATTCCTAATTAATTATTCAAAATTCTCCTCAATAAAGTTTGCACAATTATTAATTTGAGGTTTTCAATTTACTCACTCTGCCCAGATTTTTAAAATATCGTTTTGGGGATTTTGGGGCCGTTTTGAAAAAAGCATATTAAAGAACGAAAGTTAGAAAACGCCATTTTCTAGAGGGCAGCGCGGACAGAATCTCCATTAACATCTTGTGTGAAGTTTTTTACCCAAAATTATCCACTAAAATCCTTACGAATCAAAACCAGTCCCAATAACTTGATTTGTAACTTCCCCAAATCAAAACCCAATTTGTATTAACCCAATTCAAAAATCATTTGTATAACACCTTCTATGATATGAATTGAATATCACCAATTTACATTGAAGCAATTTAACCACTTGCTTTGTAAATTCGTAGTTTCTGATTATCCTTTGGTGTAGAGATCGTTGTGTGATGAAGAACACCTTCCTTGTTCTTCTTCTTTAGCTCTCAAGAGTCCTCCCTCTTTGTCCCTTATGTTCTCAAATTTCTCCCAAATGAGATATGTTTGCCCACAACTCCAAAACTTAGGTTTTTATCTCCAAATCCCGTTTTTAATCATATGGGCGTAATTAAAATGGCCCAAATACCCCCAAGTGGGCTCGATTATGCCCAAAAATATCCCGTGACCCATTTACCACTCTCCGGTAACTTTTTCGACTATCTCGGCCCATTCGGACTCAATCGTACATTCAGATTTGACATCTGAATTAATTTATAAAAGTCCCTATCTCACAGCCAACTTAGTCTATATCCGACTTCCGGCTGAGATAAATAAACGCCACGTCACTTATACCCGTTATGACGTGAATAAATTATTACTATTCACTTAGTAATCTAATTTTCGTAAATATTAACCATCTTCTCTCTGATTAATATTTAAATAAATATTAACATAACTAATTCAATTAAATTACGACACACAAGTAATTTAAAATTTTCTCGAATTAATTAAATATTAATTGCACAGAAATACGGGGTGTTACATTAAGATACTGAACTTCAATGATGCCCGTTAGTTCCCCATAGTATATAATATCACCCACAATGGGTTTTTTATCCTTCCGGCTTGAATAACTCCTTTGTTCAACTTTTATAAAAACTCCTCTATTTTGAGTTTTTTCCCCTATCAAGTTTCTTTGTTCAAAATCTAAAAGCTTTAATAATTTAAGTGGTGACTCTGACCGCATCCTTAAGAGGACCTAAAGACAGGCATTTGATTTTGTCGGATACTTCCACACCATCACCATCCAATTTATTAACCTATTAGTATATTAAAGTAAATGTCAATATAAAAGTAAAGTACTTATTCATAATTCAGCTATTAGTTATGATATTTTTTCTTATATAGTACTAAAACCATTTGTAAAACTCATCATTGTGGAGACGATTAACACGATGCTTTTGTGAATCTTGAGGATACTTTGATAAAAGTTCTGCGAGATGCTTTCTACAAGTAAAAAAATAGCCATATCTCAATTCCATAAAAATATAAAAATAGTTTTGAAAAACACCAAATACTTATAATAAAACTTCTTAATAAATGACATTATTGCCTTAGTTTTGGTAAGAACGTACCGATGATCTTGCATATACATTACAGAATCGAGTTCAAATTGAACTTTTTCCCAATTACACGACCATTTATATACCCCCAATCATCATTTCTAGTCGATAGATTAGCCTTAGTTTCCATATCCACATACTGGGAACAAAAAGTCATGCATTCCTAAAGAGTAAGAGAGTTAGCAATCGAGGCCTCATGATAAGCTCGATTACCAACGTAGCCTTTTAAAGTGTGGAGGTATAAAGGACACAACCAATAATTAAGAGGTCGTCTGGAAAATGTATAGGCAAGTGTTCCATCACATCAAAGAAACTGGGAATAAATGTCTTGTCAAGGCTAAAAAGTGTAAGGGCCATCCTATCTTCAAACTTTTCCAAATCAACTGTGGTAACTGCTTTTGAACACAATATCACAAAGCAATTGATTAATTCAATTAAGGCTTTGAAAATATGATTAGGCAATACCCTTTGTGATGCTATTGGAAGTAATTGTTGCATTAAAATATGATTATCATGGCTCTTTAATCTCGAAATATTTCTTTCTTGCATGTTCATCCACCGTGAAATATTCGAAGAGTTGACATCAGGAGCTTCAACATTCTGCAACACTTTTAAAAAAATCTCCTTCTCTTTGTTACTCATTGTATACTCTGCTGGGGGAAGGTACTGTAGATTTGGTCATCGTGGTTGAGGATGTAACTCTGATCTAATACCCTAATTTTTTATATCTTTCTGACCTTGTAAATTTTTTTTGTCTTCCTTGTAGTACCCAATAATGTAAACAGGACATTACCGCAGACTTTTTTCTCAATATGCTTGACATCAAGATTATGGCGAACAAGATTATCCTTCTAGTATGTCAATTCAAAATATATGCTCTTCTTTTTCCAACTAAATCTACGTTTTGGAACTGCCTGTTCATTCTTTTCTAACGCCTCTTTTTCCCTCCATCTAACAACACCTTCCATCTTATATTCACATTCATTGTCAAGATCTTTTAATTATTGCAATACTTGCAATCCTGAAAGTTTAAGTGGGGTTGGTCATAATTCTACCCTCCCATTAAATGGTGCCTTTTGCCTACGAAGCCTATGACATGAGTCTAAAAATTGACAAAGACCTTAATAACAAAAGTTTTTACCATTATCTAATCTCATTGAATGGTGGTCTTCGCTACAACAAGGATAAGCAAATGTACCTTATGTGCCCCATCCCGATAACATGGCATAAGCGAGAAAATCATTAATGGTCCACAATAACGATGCATGCAATTGAAAGAACTCCTTACTTCACGCATCGTAAGTGCGTACATCATCAACCCATAGCTCAATCAACTCATTAATTAATGGTTGTAAAAATACATTGATCTTATCTTCGGTCCCTTTTGGTCCATTTATAAGAATAGACAAAATCAGGTTAGGTTGCTTCATGCACAACTACGGAGGTAAGTTGTAAATAATGAGGATAATTGGCCATGTACTGTGCTTAATTCTCATATTACCAAACAAATGAAATCCATTAGCAATTAACCCAAGTCTAACATTGCGAATATCCCTCGCAAAAGAAGGGTTTCTCATTGAAAGTTTTCCAAGCAGGAGAGTTAGCGGCATGTCTCATTACACTGTCGTCGTTCATTTCCTCAGCATGCCATCTCAATAGAGGAGCTGAATAGGATCACCAAAATAATTTCTGCAGTCACGATTCAAAGGGAAGTATATCATTTTCTTTACGGCTACCTTCGGACCGTAGACACCATCAATACTTAAGTCCTCATCTTTATATCGAGAAGATCCACATATGCCACACTTTTTAAGACCCTCGGTTTCATTACGAAATAACATATAGTTATTTGGGCATGCATCCCATGTCTCATACTTGAATCCCAAGTCTTTTGTTAGATTGTTGGCTTGGTAATTCTAGCACGTGGAAATATCCTCCCCCAAAATTTCAATAAATCTGTGAGAGAATAATTTGTCCAACCATGAAGTTGCTTTATTTGCAAGAGTTAAACAACAAATGACAATTCGGTAACCCCAGGTGAATTTTTTTCATAAAAGTTGCATTGAGCCCTTTTCATAAGTTTATAGTACTCTGGAACATTTTTGTTAGATTCAAATACATCTTCAGTGTTACATTCCTCCTCACGCATATTATCATGCGTGTGCGGAATATATGTTCCCTCTTGAACCATTGTAACCATGTTATATCAAGCACTCAGTTCAATATGTATAGGTGTATAATCAACTAACATATCTTCCCATGGAGTATTTCTATCGTTGTTTACACCACCAAAAGTTTCTCTGTGAAAAATCCAAACCTTATAAGTCTCGTCGAAACTTTGCATCTCAAGGTGATCTCTCACAGTTTGGTGGGTATGGTACACTCGATTTGTGCATCTCTTATAGTGACAATATATTTATGTTGTCTCGATGTTTTTATTTGCATATGCATAGTTAAGAAACCCGTCAATCCCATTAATGTATTCTTTTGAGCACCGATTGCGTAAATCAATCCAACTGTTATCCATGGTTCCCATCTATGAATAAAAAAATGTCAGTAAATTTATAATTCATATTATAAATAAGAGAAAATCTTCATAATGTCTTCACGAAATGATAAAAAGATAAAGAGATTAATAATGACAAACATGAATTCTTAAAGAAATTAGCACATAAAGGGGGAACAAGCTATAAAACTAACAATATAATTCAACACATATATTTAAGCATTAATATGGCTAACTAAATCGAACAATTCAAGTTTAAAATATCGAAGTACTAACGCACGCATGATAATGGAAAATATCAAATACGAATTCACACAATCAACTAATTAACATCTGCATCACTAAACATTTACACATTAAAAACTCACAAGGCACATAGCCATTTTCATCCTCGTTTGAATGTGTATGCTCATTTTCTTCTTCAAGTAGCACAGACTCGTCATCATCACTAACCAATTTTTTTCCTCTTTGAACCACTTTTTTATTTTTATTTTTATCTTTGTTTTAAATTGCAGAATACAATTCTTGTATTCCCAATTCTTTCAATTTTTCTCTTTCTTTTCTATTCTTTTCTTATTTTATTTCTCGTACTCCTTCAATGTTACATACATTTTCTGAGAAAATATATGTAATTAAAGAACGAATGAGGATCATACTATTTCTTTTATATTTATATAAATACTTAAAACATAATACTTTTTGTTAAAGTGATCACTCCTAAAGAATCAATTTCAATCAGAAGATTTAGGAATCTCTTTTGATGGGCATACATATATAAGACCGTGATAAATTTCCAAGGCTTCAGTGTGATTGACCCAAGACTTATTGAAACATATTTTGAAGAAGGAGAATAATAAAAAAGATAAATAACGATAAACAGTGTACACAATTAATTAGGATCTTTCTCAATAATTGGTTAATATGATCGACACAACTATATAATAAAATAAAAATTCATTGTTTATATTCCCAACTAGTATTTCATATTAAACTAATGTTGTTGATCTAACAATTGAGGATGCTTTGCATGTTTCCAACTCTTCAACGTTGATGCATGTTTGAATTAATTTGGGTCCATCATATATATCACAAAATAAAGTCATAATTAAATAGTAAATCAAATTAATGGAATGAAATACATGCAAAGGACCGTGACACCCTGCCTCTTAAAATACTGGGTGGCCATCCCGTGAACAAAATAAAACGTTGGTCTCATATGGCTCATTCTTAGCATCACTGTCGAAAACTTTTTAAAGTTACTAACCACCTAGTAATTTAATTAGACTGGTGCCAAATTTTATCTTTCATTAATTAACGACAAGTGAAAATAAATAATAAACCATGAACCCGAACTAATAACTAAATCCAACATAGTTAAATAATATAAATATAAGTAACCGAATCAACTATCGGTTTAACAATAAAATACAATTGTAAACTGAAATAGTAACCTGGATGCATAAGGTCAAATAAATAACAGAATACTAAAACTGAGGGAGACATGCCCAAATGAGCACCGAAATAAAGATCCTACAATAAAAATAAATAAAGTGAGCGTTTGTAGTAAGTCCTGCACCTTCCACATAACCTGCAGCTGCGCATCCCTCGATAGAATCCTCAAACTAGGCGTCCCTGCGGCTGGACACCTAAAAGGTTTTGAAAAAGATTTTAACACGGGTCAGAGCCCAAGTAAAACATTTTGAAAATATTTAGCAAGCAGTTAAATTGCAGTAATTAAATATGCATGCACACTCTTTATTTTTAAGTTAGTGTCGCACTTTCTTGAGGTATAACTCACACATCATCTAATGTGCACAACTAACGATTGCCTCCTAACCTCTCCTAGTTAAGCTACCCTACCCAACTAGCTGTATCAAGTCTCTTTCTACATACTAACTTGTTGTTCCCACCCGTATTTCCCATATAATACGTTGCTAGATTCTTTATATCAATTATCCAATTATGAATTTCTCATTATATGTTTAATCCTCCACCCACTAGGGTTATTTTAGATGACACAATCTTTCTCATCTACTAATAACATACCGTATAATAAGTCATAAGCGTATATTTATCACTTCGTTACTTATATACTAATACGGCACCCCTAGGTTGATTTGCAGTGCATGTACACTATGCTATCATGTCCTAATACATCATGTACTAAGCACACATAGTAGAATAAAACACAAGTATATGTATTTATTATCCTAATTATATATATACATTACATCACCCCTAGGCTGAGACCTGCGGTGTGTGCATACTCTGCTAACAAGTCCCGGTATATCACGCACTATATAAAGGACTATTGGTTCAGTATCTCACTCGAACCACGAACACAAATCACACATATTGGAGGCGAATATAGTCCTCAGTCAAATAGGTAATGCACATACCTACGCTCCCATTCAACCGTCGAAACTATCATACTCTCAAATATCACATGTCCAAGGTCCTATGTTTTGGGTACAAGTCTAGAATCCCCCCAATGGGCTCATCAGGGTAAGACTGTCCACGATGCGCAACCTTCTGTGATAGCAAGTAGCATAGGTATGTCAATACACATAATAAATCATACAATAAGTATTTACACAATCTATGCATATATTCATATTACATCAATATAGGTATACCCTCAACCTATAATTATTACTCGCACCTATATCTATAGGATACACCAATAAATATATGGATATACTATCACGCCTTACTGTATACATATTAAACGAAGTCTGGATAACCCGTGCCTAGCACCCATGGCACTAGCCCAAAATATATATATAACCAAGTCCCCATATCCTGACTTGTAATCTAAATAATCTTTCATTAGTTATATTGTTAATATTGTTGTGTCACCCAACTATAATACCCCGACTCACTCATTCGGTCCATAACTTCATCTCTTAGTATTTGTTACACAAAATCTCACTAGATAGTTTAACACTTCTCGTAAAATTTAATATCCAATAGTTTATTTTAAAACTATAAAATAAATTAACCCGGCTATGTCGTGACCAACTTCGGTAACACGTAGCCTATAAATATCCGAGTCTAATCCATGACCCTGAATTCCATAAGTATTAACTTTCATTTATATTTTTTTTATTCAAGATACTAAGCATATCTCAATCCACCCCGTATCCTAATTTCATCTGAAATTTCCATTCGAATCCGTTCATATATTTTCGAGTGTTGTTCATCATAAACACTCCTAATTCCATACCTCGAATTCATTCCCATCTAATTCCAAGGTAGAAATAATGTTCCTTAATATTTTCGACAATCTTACTCTAATCTACGGACATCCCTAAATAATCCAGATTTGATTTCTCACAAAGGATTTCGGTTTCAGACACCCTTCCGTAATAAAATCATAACTAATTAAAAAAAATTAGAAAAATACGAAACTGGCGGCCACACGTTCGTAACGAAAATATCTATCTCCATGTCCAAACCTAGGGTCGTTTGAATGAGGTATCAATCTCGTTAGAATGAGATACCTCTCATTCGAACGACTTGCAACGTCGCTGGAACGACTTGCCAAGTCGTTTGACCCAGCGTACAACCATCTTCTTCCTCACAGCCTTATGATTTTTGCCCTTAACGACCCTTATGAGATTTCCTCAACCTATAATTCACAACTAAAATTCCTTACGATTAATCCAACTTTTCCCAAGTTTATATCCCAACTTCCTCAACCACAAGTTACCCGATTTACCGGATTCTAATTCATTAACCACCAACGACGCTAATTTTCGAAATTATAATAAATTTCAACACATAAATTTATCACCATAATACCTTTGATAAATCAAACTGTCTAAAAGCCCAAATAACCCGTATGATTTAACTAAGATTGAAATCCCAGATTTATATGTGCCAACACAACCCCAATACAATAAATTTCATCACACCCACTATAATATGAATTGAAATACCGCAATTTAAATAAAATCAAGTTTAACTACTTGCCTGGATAAATTCATGAGGTCTGATTTCCTTAGTTGTAGACGTAGATTTGACGAAGAACACATCAATTTCTTCTTGGTTTGGCTCCCAAAATCTCTCCCACTTGATCCCTCTTTTCTCCTCTACAACTAGGGTTTTCTTAAATGAGTTATGGCTGCCACACCCACTCACATTCAGGATTTATTCTGTTAATCCCATTTTTAGTCTTGTGGACTTTATTAAATGGGCTCAAACACTCCCGCGTGGGCCCGATTATGCCTAAAAATGCCCTGAGACCCATTTATTGCTCCCGGGTACTCTTTTTCGACTATTTAGACCCTTCTAGACTGAACCGTGCACTCAAAAATCACCATCCGAGTTACTTAACTAAAATCTCCAATTGCCATCCTCAAATTACGATACATGTATTCTTAAAAGAAATAACCCGAATTAATTTAAATCTTAATTCTCCAAACAAATTGAATCTTCTAACTTAAATAAATTCTCCAAATTAAATCATTTCTCCAAATCTTCAATTTAGTTTAAATTCTAATTCACCCAATTAAATAAATTCTTTATCCTAAAAAATACGGGGTGTTACATACTTTCCCCCTTATAAAGGAATTTCGTCCTTAAAATTTAAACGAGTCTAGTACTCCATGCTTCGAATACTTACCTACTCACATGCCCTTAAGGTTACTACACATATTTCTATCCCTCATAATCGCAAATTATATTATAATTAAATTTATTACCGAAGGCGCCCATACCCTGTACCAATATGAAAGTCACCCGGCTCTACTAGTCTTAAATCGTAATATAACTTTAAACTCACAGTTATAACCACATATGTATATATTAACTAAGGTACCAAACCTATGTACTAATGACCAAGCATTTCTCAACTTCCAACGATGCGCCAAGTTTCATGCGGGGTAAGTCTCGCAAAGCGAAATACAAACAAGGAACCCCCCTAGTACACTACTACCTAACATTGTCAGTCGTTGAAATCTGCTAGGCCCTCAGTCCATATCACGTACCCCACAAATTTTTGTCTAATAATATAAAAGTATACTCCTCCACTCTCAAGTTACAAAAAATATCATAACCCTGAATCCCATCAGTAAACATCCCTACTCCGCGGGAATACAACAATACCAACATTTCCTCATAAGTCCATTATGAAACACAATAACATACATACACTTATATATAGAATAGACCCTTTTTCAAGAGATAACTAACACAAGCAAATCATACCTAGGAACAACGATCACAAAGTCTTACCATACTATATATTATAGCCCAAACATCCCGATATAAATATCACTAACGTATAATACATAACACTCTTATCTCAAATTCATCTCCTCACTTTTTTGACGTGGTTATATCATGCAGGTATTCTCGATTACCCCACAATTTGTAATTTAATTCTTCTCGATGATGCCCCATCCATTAACTTATGGTGCAAAAGTTCTCTCAGTGCTTCCTTCGGAGTACTACCCGGCTTTCCTGACTACATATCGTAATAGCTCTCAGTTTAAAGTGTTTCCTCTACACGTTTAATAATTTAACATTTAAAAATGATGCACTAGCATCCAACAATGTCTCACTACTCCCAACGTTTAGTAAGGTCTATGCGTGTAACATCCCGCAACAAGTCTCAAAAGAACTTCCCCAATGCACTATTCCCTATCATTATCGATCATCGAAATCCGTGGGCCCAAAGCACATAACTAGTTATCATAAATTATGTCTCCCGACATATAAATGAAATCATCTATGCCCAGGTCTCTCAAAGCGTCACATGATACGATGCTCTCATTATCACTAAGTTTCCAGTACGTAAACAATAATTAGCTAAAACTCTCTGCTCAATGGTAAACCCAATATACTCTGAATCACATCAGTAAAATTCACTACGCATCGGGATCCCAAATAACTAGACAACTGTACTCTCTAAAGTCTACTCCCTAAAATATCGCCACGAGATCGACCGTGTTTAAGTTGAGACATTGCAAAAATATACCTTCGCCCCCTAAACAATGAACACGCTAGTCTTGCTATAACCGCCCACTATCGCTCAACAGTTCGTACCTATGATAGAATCATACCTAGAATATTTCCCCTCAAAATGAGTTGTCCTTATAAAATATATCCTCTTAGTGTCCACAACTGCTCCCCTGCAGATTAAACTACAAAGAGCCCCACTAACTCAACGGTGAATATACGCACATTATAGTGGTATTAAAGATACCTCTACTAAACCCATTTCACCAGCGAATCTAGCACTAACAAATTACTGCGACTCGCTCGTGTCATACAAAACAAACCCCAATCACTCCGGGATAAAAATCATACTTTCAATTGCCAATAGTACTTGCAGTTCAAATGGTTCCTAAACATAACACCCTCATCCCAACCGAATAAAAAACTTCTCATAATTGTTGCCCCTACTGGATATCCCGTTCCTGTCCTCCAATTCACTGCGAGCAATATCCACTCATGTGTTCCTACTCTTTACACATAAGACACATCTCTGTGTCATTCCCCTTTTCCTTGGCTCCACCGTCCATGTCGGGGTTGTCCTTATCACATACCTAGTATACTTGACCCGGATTGCTACCCCCATTGTCCTTTTGGATCCGCTGGCCCAATGGGACTCATTATTGGCCTCGACAACCCTAAATAAATCCACCAGAACCTGGTAGAAATTCTTTTGATCTCAATCATTATAAAGAGTCCCCTACTGGGTATACCCTCCTATGGAGCCTCACTAGCACTGTTAATTCCAGTCTTTCCCTTCGGCTAGATTCTCCAACTCTGTTGGCTCCTTTCCCATAACATTGGCGACAACGGTACCCGTCATTCTACCCAAATTTCCTCATCTATGCTTATATATTATAACCATGAGTCCATTATTAACTTACATACCTTCTTAATTCTCCATATCCACCTTGTCAGGTACGGAGTTCTCTAAACAGGTCAACTCTGTTTAAATAGTTAATGAGAGGATTTGTTGTCAAACCACACCCAAAATTCTTTATTATTCATGGTATCTCTCTGTGGTTATGGTGATCGGATCCCACCACTACAACACCGCTCCTATGAGCTAAAATTTTCCCCAAAATTTAATCACGGGTGCCACTGCACTCCACCCTACATAATTATATTTGGATCTTCTCATCCCATTACTATGGTGACTCCTATCGCGGTTACCGTTATCAAAATATTTCATGGTTTCTGCTGAGCGTCTCTTCCTGCAGTCCTTCAAACGGCTTTCCCTAGTCTTCCAAAATTGTTCAGTGTATGAAGCCAAACCGAATGCGTATATGAATTGCATCAACTATAATTAATAGCAGGAGAACGTAAATCGTATACGTGAAGGAATATATAAATCCTATAATAAGCCTCTATATCATAAAATGCTGCGCTGAAACGTAATAAATCGCACAGATCCTAAGGAATCTAGAACCTAATGCTCTGATACCATCTGTGACATCCCGCCTATTAAAATACCGGGTGGACAACCCGTGATCAAAATAAAATGTTGATCTCATATGGATCATTCTTAGCATTATTGTCGATAACTTTTTAAAGTTACTAACCACCTAGTAATTTAATTAGACTGGTGCCAATTTTTATCTTTCATTAATTAACGACAAGCGAAAATAAATAATAAACCATCAACACAAACTAATAACTAAATCCAACACGAATAAATAATATAAATAAAAGTAACCGAATCAACTATTGGTTCCATAATAAAATACAATAGTAAACTGAAACAGTAACTTGGATGCACAAGGTCAAATAAATAACTGAATACTAAAACTGAGGGCGATATACCCAAATGAGTACTGAAATAAAGATCCTACACTAGGAATGAATAAATGAAGCGTCTATAGTAAGTCCTGCAACTTCCACATAAGCTACAGCTGCGCATCCCTGGATAGAATCCTCAAAATGGGCGTCCCTATGGTTGGACACCTAAAAGGTTTTGAAAAATATTTTGACACGGGTCAGATCCCAAGTGAAACATTTTGAAAATATTTAGCAAGTAGTTAAATTGCAGTAATTAAATATGCATGCACACTCTTCATATTTAAGTTAGTGTCGCACTCTCTTGAGGTATAACTCACCCCTCATCTAATATGCACAACTAACGTTTGCCTGGTAACCTCTCCTAGTTAAGCTACCCACATAACTAGTCGTATCAAGTCTCTTTCTACGTACTAACTTGTTGTGCCCACCCGTATTTCCCATATAATACGTTACTGGATTCTTTATATCAATTAACCAATTATGAATTTCTCATTACATGTTTAATCCTCCACCCTCTAGGGTTATTTTAGATGACACTATCTTTATCATCTACTAATTACATACCATAGAATAAGTCATAAGCGTATATTTATCATTTCGTTACATATATACTAATATGGCACCCCTAGGCTGAGCTGCAGTGCATGTATACTATGCTATCATGTCCCAACACATCAACTACTAAGCATACACAAACACACACACACACACACACACACACATATATATATATATATATATATATATATATATATATATATATATATATATATATATATATATATATATATATATATATATATATATACACACACACATTACAACACCCCTAGGTTGAGACTTGCTGTGCAAGCATACTCTGCTATCAAGTCCGGGTACATCTCACACTATATAGTGGACTAATGGTTCAGTATCTTACTCGAACCATCATAACGAATCACACATATTGTAGGCGAACATAGTCCCCAGCCAAATGGATCACGCACGTACCTACCCTCCCATTCAACTGTCAAAATTATCATACTCTCAGATAGGAGGTTTTCAAGGTCCTATGTTCTGGGTACAAGTCTAGAATCCCCCAATGGGCTCATCAAGATTAGAATGTCCACGACGCACAACCTCCCGTGATAGAAAGTAGAATAGGTATGCCAATACACATAATAAATCGTACAATAGGTATTTACATAACCCATGCATATATTCATATAACATCAATATATGTATACCCTCAACCTATTATTTACACCAATATCAGTAGGATACACCAATATATATATACACTATCACATTTAATCGTATACATATTAAAATAAGTTCGTCTAACCCGTGCCTAGCACCCATGGCACTAGCCCAAAAAAATTATATATATACCCAAGTCCCCTTATCCCGACTTGTAATCCAATTAATCTTTCATTAATTATATTATTAATATTGTTGTGTCACCCAACTGTAATACCCCGACTCACTCATTCGGTCCATAACTTCATCTCTTAGTATTTGTTACACAAAATCCAACTAGATAGTCTAACCCTTCTCGTAAAATTTAATATCCAATAATCTATTATATAACTATAAAATAAATTAACCCGGATAAGTCCTGCCCAACTCCTGTAACACACATCCTATAAATATTAGAGTCTAATCCATGACCCTGAATTCCATAAGTATTAACTTACATTCATATTTTTTTATTCAAGATACTAAGAATATCTCAATCCTCCCCGTATCCTAATTTAATACGAAATTTCCATTTGAATCCGTACATATGTTTTCGAGTGTTATTCATCCTAAACACTCCTAAATCGATACCCCGAATTCATTCCCATCCAATTCCAAGGTAAAAATAATGTTCCTTAATATTTTTTACAGTCTTGCACTCATCTACGGACATCCCTATATAATCCATATTTGATTTCTCACAAAGGATTTCGGTTTCAGACACCCTTGCATAATAAAATCATAACTAATTAAAAAAATCAGAAAAATACGAAACTGTCGACCATGCGTTCGTAACGAAAAGATCTATATCCATATCCAAACCTAGGTTCATTTGAATGAGGTATCAATATAATTCGAATGAGATACCTCTCGTTCGAACGACTTGCAACGTCACTCGAAACGACTTACCAAGTCGTTTGACCTAGTGTACAACCATCTTCTTCCTCACAACCTTGTGATTTTTGCCATTAAAGACCCTTACGAGCTTGGTTCCTCAACCAAGAATTCACTAGTAAAATTCCTTACGATTAATCCAACTTTCCCAAGTTTATATCCCAACTTCCTTAACCACAAGTTACACGATTCCTGGATTTTAATTCATTAACCACCAATGACACTGATTCTCTAAATTCCAATAAATTTCGACACATAAATTTATCTCCACAATACCTTTGATAAATCAAACTATCTATAATCCCAAATAACTCGTATGATTTAACTAAGATTGAAAACCTAGATTTATATGTGCCAACCTAACCCAAAAACAATAAATTTCATCACATCCACTGTGATATGAATTGAAATACCGCAATTTAAATAAAATCAAGTGTAACTACTTGCCTGGATAAATTTGTAGGGTGTGATTTTCTTTGTTGTAGACGTAGATTTGACAAAGAATACATCAATTTATTCTTGGTTTGGTTCCCAAAAGCTCTCCCACTTGATCTCCCTTTTCTCCTCTGCAACAAGGGTTTTCTTAAATGAGCTATGACTGCCACACCCTCTCACATTAAGGTTTTAATTGGCCCACCCTCAACCTCCTATCACCACTAATAATCTCAAACATAAGTCTTCAATCCCCAACATACCAAATCCTCAACAAAAAAAAAAAAAAAATTGCATCAAACATGAATCTATATGTAACTCGGGTAATTAAAGAAACTCGTAATTACTATGTGTGTGTATATATATATATATATATATATATATATATATATATATATATAGAGAGAGAGAGAGAGAGAGAGAGAGAGAGAGACCTTTTGCCGCGAGAACGACCTGCTAGAGCAAAGGCTGAAGGGTATTTCTTTAGTTGCGACCGGAGGAGGATATCGGGGGTGAAGGGGAACTCGAGTGAAGGGGGAATAGTTGTGAGCACTGAAAGTGTGAAGGAGAAACAATCTTTATTTTTTCTATCAATACACTTTTGTTTTTTTTAAAAATAAATTACACCTTTTTTGTGTGATTAGAAGAAGAGGGAGGTTAAAAGTTAAAAGGGGGAATTGAAATTTTTTTGGAGCCATCTCAAAAGGTACCTTTTGAAATGGCTATTAATTTTCAATCTCATTAGATATTGCTTTTTGAGATGGAAAATAGAAGGAGTCCCTTTACATACTACTTTTTGAGAAGGGAAATAAAAGGGATTTTAAAAAGAGTAGTTTTTAAGACTGTTAATTTTATCCGTCTCAAAAAGTGAGTTTTAAAGACCCAAATTGTATCCATCTTAAAAGGTTTCGTCTTAAAAAGTATTTGTTGTAGTGATAGTAGTATTTATCCAACAATTTTGCTTATTCGTTTCCTTTCAGTTATTTTGCACAAGTACTAATAGGAAATGACAAATACTCCAGGAATTATAGTGCAACAGTGTGAGATATGCAGAGAAATCACAAAAGAATAAGCTTTTGAACTGCAGTGTAAGACAATTTAGCTTTTATAAATTCTTAATTAGCATAGTATGCATGGCTCAATTATGATTTAATATTATTTCAAGATAATATTCGAACCCCGAGAAATCAGGGTGTGACAGTTGGGCCCCGACCAATTATCTCTACAGGCTTCCCAAACTCTTGCCCTGGTAGGTATTCTTTTCTCTCATTTTCTTGTTATTTCAAGATGCGGTTTACCCAAATACTTACTTCTTTTTTATTCTGTAGTTTGTGACGAAGTTTACCACTCTCCTGGATAGTCGTGTCGACCAGTCCAGGATGAATAAAGAGCTATCTGAGGCTAGGAGGAAGTCATAGGAGGCCTTGGTTAAGGTCAGGGAGGCCCATAAGAAGGAGAAGGATATTATTGCCTTAGTTATGGCTTCCTTGAAGTTTGAGAACAACTTTTTGCAGGTGAAGAACTTTAAGTTGACTAATAAAAGAGAGGAGATCCATGCCCTTAAGGATGCCAGCTTCAAGCAAGGCTGGAATAAGGCATACGACGTTGCCAGAATCCAGATCGCCTATACTGGAAAGGAGAGCTTCAAGAAAGGGTGGGACAAAGCCTTGGTGGAAATTGGAGCCCCATCTAAGTTTGAGCTATCTAGGAGGCACCAGTCAGGTCCTCCTACTATTATTAATGAGGAGACTTCTGCTCTCCATCATGCCAAGCAAATGCAGGTCATGGTGCCTCAATAAAAAGAGAGGGCATCTATGGGTAAAGAAGTCGATACGAAAGAGCACGTGAAGAAGTGAAGCCTTTGGTTTCGAGGGTTTTGTTTACTTCTTTTGCTCGTGCATTATACTTTTTTCTTTTTCATTGTACTGTAATTGTCACACCCTTCTTTTTGGTATGAATGTACAAGATAAAAAATCGATGAATTAAAGTTAAGATAAAAAATAAAACTTTATTCATTATTAAAACGTTACACAGTGTATTACCACAGTAGGGGTGAATTACATCTTATTATCAGCACAAATTATAACGTAGATAATATAAAGTGTCACTCCTTTCTCCCATGTGGTTTAGTCTCCATCCAAATAATTACATACGTAAACAGTGTGTGTGTGTGTGTCTCAAAAGGGGAAGGGCGACTATCCTTTTTTTCTTAGGCCATCTGGAGGAAAAAAAATTAGCAGAAATATGCAAAGCATGCTTTACCAATTTTATAACAAATATCTGTATAGATGAAAGGTGGACTGTGTATAGAATTAAGATGTTTGTATATTTTACATAAAAAAGTCAACGAGTTTAAAGCTGATAATTCTATACTTATCAGATTTCAAAGGGGGTATATAATTTAATAAGCTATTAGTAAAATCAAGTAATAAGTAATCCAAAACCTTTGGAAAGTAACTAGCTAGGCATATAGTTCAAGTGGTACTCATATGTATGTAGCTAAATTCTGACTCTTAATCATTTGATACCATAGGCCAAGTAAAAAATTATGTGGAAAAATACGACAATCTACTTCCGAGTTATTACTGATGCTTTTAAAATAAATAATATTGAACAAAGGTGCAAGGTGAACTGAATCGTTACAACGAATTGTTATGATATCAGTTATTAGATGAGAAGGGTTCAAATTGGATCCAATGATCATATTTAAATCAATCAATAACATAATAAAATATGAGTATGGTAGGTTCTACACATACTTAGAATAAAATTTTGGCTATCATAAAATGATATAAATAACTATTAACAAATACGCAAATTTTATTATTAAAGAGATAAAAGAAACCTACTTGAACGGAGTTTTGAATGACTTAAGGATCAAAGATGATGTCAAGAGGAGTTGGTACTTGAGTATCTGGTTAGGATTTTTTTTTTGAGTTTTGTGTAAACTAAAGTGGTGTGTTTTGAAGGCTCTATTAGTGGGCTTTATAAAGGGGAGAAGTGGGAGGTTTGATTGGTGTAGTTGGGAGGTGAAATTGTGCAGGTTTCAAGAGGTCCTCACATGTTTGCATGGGCATAACATGTGATTTTTAGACTTACTAGCTTAGGTGGAGGCGCATGTGGACAGGGGAATTTGTGCAATTGTCAAATATTTAGGTTTTAGTCCTCGGTTGATAAGGTATATACTTATATAGCTCTAAAAGTATAATTTTGGTAAAGTTTAGTGGCATATTTATAATTTTTAAAGTTATAGGGGATGAAATTAGAATTTTTAGTTAGATAAAGTCTATAGGTTTAATTTGATATAAAGTTTGGGTCTAGGGGTTAAGTACAAGTCAAATTATGGTAATTTGAAATATTCAGGGTTTATTTTATAATTATTGAAACTTCAAATACTTGGTTAATTTAGCAATTTTATAGGTTTTGAGAGTAATTTTATCCTTATTTTGGATATGTTTCAATTTATTTATTCTAGGAGGGATGAAATAAGAATTAAGTTATCTTAACTCAAAGTATGGATATTACAATCCACCTACCTAAAAAAAGAAATTCGTCCTTGAATTTACCTTGGAAGATATCAGGATATTGGTTTTTCATAGCCTGTTCTGGTTCCCATGTGACTTCTTAATGATTTTGATTTTCCAAAGTACTTTTACTGAGGGGATTTCCTTATATCTGAGAGGTTTTACTTAGCGATCCAAAATTTGAGTAAGACGTACTTCAAATTCACGATTTGGTTGAACGTGAATTTCTTGCCATGTAATAATAGTATGGGAGGGATCAGAATCATACTGACGTAACTGGGATACATGGAATACATTGTGAATATTAGATAATTCCACTGATAATTCTAATTGGTAGGCTACTGGGCCAACACGTTTAGAAATAGTGAAAGGTCCAATATATATGGGGACTAGTTTTTCTTTCTTCTAAAGCGTAAAATCCCTTTTCGAGGAGAAACTTTAAAAAATACTCGATCACTAACTTAAAATTCTAAGGTCTTTCGGCGCTGATATGCATAACTTTTCTAACGATCTTGGGTTGTTTTCAATCTCTCTCAGATATATTATATTTTCTCAATGGTTTCTTGGAGTATTTCGGGACCAAATTGTTTACTACTTCCCGATTCAATCCAACATATAGGGGAGCGATAAGGTCTTCAATATGAAACTTCAAATGGGGTGGCTTTGATACTTGATTGGTAATTATTGTTATATGAAAACTCAATGAGGGGTAAGTGTTCATTCCAGTTGTCGGGCATATCTAAGGTATAATGTAAGGACAAATTTCCAATTGAGTCAATTTGTAAGGGTTGGCTAATTCTAAACAAAACTATTTGAGCCATAGGATAGAAGTTTGTGACCTTCAAGCCTATAACATTTGAGTTGAAGATGTAGCAGCCAAGCAGAAATTGAAGATATCATCATTGTTGATTTTTATGCCATGTTTAACGTCATCAATCTTTCAAGTTTTCCATGGTCTCTAAAGGTATGGATGCATATGATATATATAGAGCCTTAGAAATTTATTTTGGGTGTCATATTTTTTTAAAATTTAGTTGAAAATGATTTATTATTTTTTAAAGAAAAATAATTTTTTTTCCTGAAAAGTCATTTGAACGAAATTTTGAATCTCGTTCGAACGAGATTCCGAGGTCGTTCGAACGAGATATCAAATGAGTTTTTCTCTATAATCTCGTTCGTGGTATCATTCGAACGACATTTGTTTTGCAAAGTCGTTCGAATGAGATTTAAAAGTCGTTCGAACGACCAACTATTTTTTGCAGCAGTTTCGTCAGCTTTTAACATTTCCCACTATCTTTTCAACCACCTTTATGTAGTGCGGAAAAAAGGTTTTTCCCTAGACTTTTGGATGCTTTTGAGGGCATTTTAACTTATTTTTGATAGCGCAAATACAAATCCAAAAGTCCTTTTTTGTCTGTTAAGCTTTAATAGTTTAATCTCCACCAAAACATAAAGTTTACACACAATAGTTTCTTTGATCCAAGTTTCTTCATATATTATGCATCAAGATCATTGGTTTGGCATCAGGTATCATTCTCTATCACAAAAGGAGAAAGTTTCCGACATAGGATTCTATTTGTTTTTCGTGGTCTACATACGGAGGTGGACTTCGTGTGTTGATGGTTGATTTGCCCCAGCGGTGGACTCCAAGACAAAGGTGAATTCCTGAGTTGTTGACTAGGCGAAGGTGGAGAAATGAAGAAGCGTCAAGGATTGATAGGGCATCAGGTTGTTTAAGTAAGTCTTTCTGTTGTGTTCTTATAAAATCATACTTAGTGGACTTGTGGCTGGCCGTCCGATATTTTTCCCATTGTGTATTTTCCTCTACATCGCGGCATTGTGGTGTGTTTTATTTTATCTAGCAAAAATCACGTAGATACATGCTTAGGCTTAAAAAGATAAAAATCGATTTAATTACAGCCTTTGTTTAAATTGGTGCTAACTTAATTTTGCATAAAGTTTAGTGTAATTTAATTCAAGTAAAATTGGCAAAATTCATGTTTGGTTTGTTTGGATAATTTTGAACTTGGATTGAATTAATTTTGTTTAAGAAATTTAAATATTTTTTTAGTTTAATTTAATTTTGATTTTGAAGAAATTAAAATCTTGGGTGAAATTTAAAATTTGGAATCGTGTGAACCATCTCCCTTTGTATTTAAAAATTGGCACATATGTTCCAACAAGTGGTATCAGAGCATATAATATAAGAAATCACATTCTCAATTTGGTATCAGAGCGGGAATGCTGAATTATTGCGTTAAGATCATTTTTGGGTTTAAATATGGCAAATATACCTTTTTTAAAATTTCTTTTTTTTATGGTACCAACTATGCGTATTGGAAAACGGGTATGAGGTCGGCACTTAAATCTTTAGATGAGCGGGTTTGGCAATCAGTTCTTAAAGGGTGGTCCCCACCAGAATGTTTAGAGTGAGAGGTTCGTGTACCTAATCCTGTAGAAAGATGGAGTGAGAATGAGCTTAAACTAGCTAATTTTAATTCTCGAGGTTTAAATGCTCTTTTTAGTGTGGTCACACCAGAGGAGTTTTGCCGGATTATGATGTGTGAGACGTCTTAAAAGGCATGGGATATACTCCAACTCACCCATGAAGTGTCGTTAAAGATTCTAAACTCTAAAACCTCACCACTTAATTTGAAACCATTAATATGCTAGAAAGTGAGACTTTTGATGAGTTATATGCGAGATTGTTAGATATTGTGAATTCATGTTTTAATTTAGGAGAAAAAAGTATCCGACAACCGTGTCGTAAAGAAAATTTTGAGGTCATTACCCGATAGATTTATTCCAAAAATGATCGTTTTAAATTCTTTAGGCACTTTAGACTCTACAAAACTTGAAGAGATTGTAGGTGACTTACAAACCTATGAACTTAACATGTTTCCCTCCATGGATGAGAAGAAGAAAGATAATGGTATTGCTTTGAAAGCCTGGAAGGACGAAACATCGATTTCGGATGATGAGTTTGAGATTGACTCGGATGATACGAATTTGTTTGCTAAGAAGTTTAGAAAATTTCTTAAGATTAATAAAGAGAAACTTAAGAAGTTTGAGAAGTCTAAGCATAATAAAGCCTATAAATTCCCTAAAAATAATAATGAAGACCTTAATAGGGACGGGTCGAATAAATGTTATGATTGTGAGGGTTATGTCCATAGGGCATTCGAATGGCCCACTAAACTAAGGAAGGAGGGCAAGAAACCTATTTTATATAACGCCACCCTTAGTCATAGTAAACCAAAAGAGGGATCCAATTCCCCCATTGAGTGCAATTTTACCATGTTCATGGCTAGTCATGTGAGCGATAGTGAAAAATCATCCGTTAATGACAAATTAATACGTGAAACTTTCGAGGATATTGTTTGTAAATCCCATGAGTTTTATGGTAAATAGAGTTGAGAAGAGAGTGAGAATGAAAAAGCGGTGGAGGAGAGTGAACTTCAAGTAACCTTTCGTGAGTTGTATGCGGAGTCGTTGAAATTAAAAAGGGTAAACTTGAAGTTAAAAGCTAGAATGAGAGAACATGCCTTAGGTAGTGATAAAAGTGTTTTAATTGAAGACCTTAAGGCACGTGAGAGAACTCTTTGTGAGAAGCTAGAGTATGTTGAAGGTGAAAGAGATAGCCTTAGAGGTTTAATGGAGGCTATGAAGAACGGGCTTCTTGAGCTTGAAGAGAGTAGGAGTTTACTTGAGTCTAGAATAGTGGAGCTTGAAGAGAAGTTGAGAGACTAAAGTCGGGTCAAATTTGATTCGGAGTGTAGGTAAGAGAAATTATATAAAATCTTAGGAATCGTCCAAATCAAAGATGACATGTGTGGTATTGGCTTCGATACTCAAAATTCTTCTGCTAATAAAGTCAAAACCATGTTTTTGAGAGAAACGTCTAGGAACACTAGAAAAGGTCAATCCTTAGGTAATACTTCTCACCGTGTTTTCACTTGCACACACTGTGGTCGAAAGGGTCACCTTAGGAGGTTTTGTTTCGACCTCAGAAATGGTCCTAGGAAGTCAAATAGTTGAGTCCCCAAGGTCACCGAATCCCGAAAGCGTCGTGTTTCACTCATATGGGTTTGGGGATCCAATTTAGAGGCTTTAAATGATAGGCTTTGTGATTCTCATTTGCATGCACATGATTTCTCCCTTGCTAACTCTAAAGGTTGATTATGTTAGCGTTGTTTACATACACTAGCTTTTTTGCTTCATGATAGATTTTTGCTAGTTGTATGTTTGTTTGCCATATTCTAGTTTATGCTTCATTATATAAGTTTTACTAGGATTATGATATGTTTATTTTTGTATTTTAATTTTTTTGGGTCTTATTAAAAAATACAAAAAGATTTTATTTTTCTATTGAATTGATTTTTTTAAAATTTTGAAAAACTTGTATTTTAGTTTTACACATTTTATGTGGCATATATTTGTGTTCGAATCATATATCATTCCCCCGTTTCCATGTGGCTAGAACTTTTGGTTATGAATTTCAATTCTTAAAATGTTCTTGCATGGAGAAGTTTGATTTTGAGTTGCTTAATGGATTCTCTTTTTACATTCACATACACGCACGAGCTCTTTGAACTTTAACTCCACATGTATATTTAAGCTAAGTGATATGTTCTCCTATCAATTTTGTCATCTATATATATTTATGACTATGGAGGATTTGTGTATGTAAGAACCGTTGCTCGTGAGGAATTTCTTTATATGTAAAAAATGATGAGTGAACACGGGGAAGTGCTAAGAAAGGAACACATGCCCTTTGCAATTAAGCCACCGTTTCAATTGGGTCTAAAAAAGTGTGGCATTGTAAAAAGTAGCCAAGACTTAAAGAGTTCAAAAAGGTCCTAAAAAGTGTGGCATTGTAAAAAGTAGCCAAG
Source organism: Sambucus nigra (assembly GCA_949130495.1). Taxonomy (NCBI): domain Eukaryota; kingdom Viridiplantae; phylum Streptophyta; class Magnoliopsida; order Dipsacales; family Adoxaceae; genus Sambucus; species Sambucus nigra. Next base: position 92,569,776 of record OX422216.1, on the reverse strand, counting down.
GCTTACATAGTTTAGTTTGGTATATTCATTGAAAAGAAAAGAAAAAGAATAATTATTTTTGAGGGAGTTTGGATGGATATATCAACGAGTTTGCACAATGACAATGTATCCTAGTTATGCTTATTTTGTCATGACTATATTGGTTTGTAGAATCATTAAAATTCTAGGCTTGTATGCATTGTGCTTCTTTGTTCTTTGAGTTCACTTTATATTGTCACATGACGCGAAATCTATGTTTGATAAAGTTTTTGCAATCAAATAGAACTCTTTAAACATTTTTTAAGTGATTGGGTCATAATTATTTTGACTCTAGTTCACACCCCTTCACTCCGTTTATCACATGGTTATTTAGACACATTTATGCCATATGAGTGTGGAAAACTTATTGTATTGTGTGTCTTGTGTGGTATTTATACCTATATATATATGTGCTGATGCGTCATTGATATCCTTTGAGTATATATATATATATATATATATATATATATATATATATATATAAGGTATCATTTTTTTTAGTCTTTGTCTTGGTATTTAGTTCGTGTATGCTTCTTGTTGATATAAGTATCTATTTTTAGATTGGTTTCTCTTTTGTTGCCATTTTGCTTTATCATACTTGTACCTATATACACCATTGCATGATATACTTATTTTTCCATTATGATTATCCCTTGTTACATTTAGGGGGAGAATTTGTTTTAATTGGGGAGAAATGAGTTATTATATCCTTTGTCTATTCCTGAACAAAAAGGGAGAGAAATTGTATCTAAACCTTTTAATTTGGGAAGCTCTATTTTAGGGAGAGACGTCCTTTCTTGGGTAGACATTGTTAGACAAAGGGGGGGAATTTAATTAGGAGAGAATTTAATAATGGACTTTATATTATTATATTCCCTATGCGTTTGATGGTGGGTTTAAGTGTGCAGGTTTTCATCTTAGCGACAACATTTTAAAGAAAACAAAGCTTCTCATCCCATGTGTCAGACAAGCGTCTGTATTTCTTATTTTTGGGTGGGATTGTGTCCTTTTAGATGAGCATGACAACCCATAAGATTTTTTATTTTGGTCTTGTCCCGGAATAGCCAAAGAGAGAGATTTATAAGGATAAATTTTCAATTGAGTCAATTTGTAAGTGTTGGCTTAATTTCGGATAAAACTATTTGAGTCATAGGATAGAAGTTTGTGACCTTCAAGCCTATGATATTAGAGTTAAAGATGTAGCGTCCAAGAAGAAATGGAAGATATCACCATTGTCGGTTTTCATGCCATGTTTAACGTCATCAACCTTTCAAGTTTCCCATGGTCTCTAAAGGTATGAATGCATATGATATATATAAAGCATTGGAAACTTATTTTGGGTGTCATATTTTTTAAAAATTTAGTTGAAAACTAATTTATATTTTTTAAAGAAAAATATATTTTTTCTTAAAAAGTTGTTTAAACAAAATTTTGAATCTCGTTCAAACGAGATTCTCAGGTTGTTCGAACGAGATATCAAATAAGTTTTTCTCTGTAATCTGGTTCGTAATCTCGTTCGTAGTATCGTTCGAACGACATTCATTCTGTAAAGTCATTCGAACGAGATATAAAAGTCATTCGAACGATCGACGTTTTTTCGCAACAGTTTCGTCAGTGCTAAACATTTTCCCACTATCTTTTCAACCACTTTTATGTAGTGCAAGAATGAGGTTTTTCCATAGACTTTTGGAGACTTTAGAGAACATTCTAACTTGTTTTTGAGAGCAAAAATTCAAATCCAAAAGTCCCGTTTTGTGTATTAAGCTTTAATAGTTTAATCTCCACCAAAAATACAAAGTTTACACCTAATAGTTTCTTTGATCCAAGTTCTTCAAATATTATGCATTAAGATCTTTAGTTTGTCACCGGGTATCATTCTCTACCCCAAAAGTAGAAATTTTCCTATAGAGGATTCCGTTTGTTGTTCATGATGTACATGCGGAGGCGGACTTCATGTGTTAACGGTTGATTTGCCCCATCGGTGGACTGTGAGACAAAAGTGGATTCCTGAGTCATCGACTAGGCGGTGGTGGAGGAATGAAGAAGCATTAAGGCTTCAGAGGACGTAAGGTTGTTGAAATAAGTCTTTATGTCGTGTCCTTGTAAAACTGTACTTAGTGGACTTGTGGCTGGGCCATCCGAGATTTTTCCCGTTGTGGGTTTTCCTCGTACATCACGATGTTGTGGTGGTTTTATTTTATCTTTCCAAAATCACGTAGATGCATGATTAGGCTTAAAAGATAAAAATCGGTTTAATCACAACATTTGTTTAAATTGTTGATAATTTAATTTTGTGTAAAGTTTTGTGTTTTTTAATTCAAGTAAATTTCGCAAAATTCATGTTTGGTTTGTTTGGATAATTTGGAACTTGAATTCAATTAATTTTGTTTAAGAAATTAAAATATTTGTTTAGTTTCATTTAAATTTAATTTTGAAGAAATTAAAATCTTGAGTGAAATATTAAATTTGGAATATTGTGTGAACTATCTCCCATTTGAATTTAAAAATTGGAACATACGTTCCAAGAAGTGGTATCAAAGCATATAATATAAGAAATCACATTCTCATGCAAGCTCGTAACACATCTTCTAATGTCTGAATTGTACGCTCAGATTATCCATCTGTTTCAGGGTGAAATGCGGCACTCAAATGAAGTTTAATACCAATTGCGATTTGAAGTGTTTGCCAAAACTTCCCTACAAAATAGGAATCTCTGTCTGACATAATGGACAAAGGAATTCCATGTAATCTGAAAATTTATCGAATGTAGAGTTTATTGAGATTTTGAAACAAATTGGTGGTTTTTAGTTACTGAAAATGAGCAGATTTGGTAAGTCAGTCTACTATTACTCAAATGAAATTATATCCTTGAGACATACGAGGTAGTCCACTAACAAAATTCATTGTATTATGGTCCCATTTCCCCCCAGGAATTGGTAAGGGTTGAAAAAGTCCACTAGGATGCTGGTGTTCTATCTTTACTTGTTGACAAGTAAGACATTTCCTTACAAAATTCTCAATATCATTTCTCATATTTATCCACCAATATTGCTTCTTTAAGGCATGGTACATTTTAAAGCTTCGGGAGTGAATCATAAATTTATAACAATGGGCTTCTCGTAATACTTCTTCTCTAAGGGATAAATCATTAAGTACATACAATTTATATCTAAATCATAAGCCTGTTTCCTTATCATATGAGAATTCATGAACAAACGGGTCGTGGGACTGTTGGGCTAAGATTTTCTCTCTCAATTCTGGATATGCAATTATGTTGGAAAATTTTGAGAAAGGGGGTATCAATCGAAGAACATATTGCTTTGTGATAGAAGCAATATCGTAAGAAACCAAAATGTGGATCTTCTTACTGGATTTTGACTTAAAGAATCGGTTATAACTTTTCTTTTTCCTAGATGGTAGTTTAGTTTAAATCTGTAATCTTCCAAATATTCCATCCAACATTGTTGTAATAAATTTAATTCTTTTTTAGTGAAGATATATTTTAAACTCTTTTGAACAGAAAAGACTTGAAATTCTTCACCATAGAGGTAACAACGCCAAATTTTTAAAGCAAAAACTACAGCTGCTAACTCAAGATCATGGACAGGGTAATTATGTTAATGGGTTTTGAGTTGTCGTGATCTATACTCTTCTACTTTCTCATCTTGCATTAAAACACATCCTAAACCATGCAATGAGGCGTCAGTATATACATCATATCTTACATTACTAGAAGGAATAGTGAGGACAGGAGTAGTAGTTAACTTGCTCTTCAAAATTTGGAATGCTTAAGTACATTGATCGGTCCATATAAATGGCACTTAATTCCTAGTTAGCTTTAAGAAGGGAAGAGCAATGCGAGAAAATCCTTCCACAAAGCAACGATAATATTTAGTTAATCCTAGAAAACTTTTTATCTCGGTGATATTGGTAGGGTTTTTCCATTCCAAAATTGCTGAAATTTTGGCAGGATCGACTTGGATTCCTTTTTTCAGAAATCACATGTCCTAGAAATTTTATTTCTTTCATAAAAAAATCACATTTGCTCTTCTTAGCATATAATTGATGGTTCCATAGAGTGACTAATACTATCTCCAGATGTTGGACATGCTCTACTGGATTTTGGGAATAAATAAGAATATCATCAATGAAAATGATAACAAATTGGTCAAGAAAAGGTCTAAAGATTCTATTCATAAGATGCAAAAAGTCTCCGGGTGCATTGGTTAAGCCAAAAGACGTTACAGTAAATTCAAAATGTCCATAATGAGTTTTAAAAGGAGTTTTTGGAACATCATCTTCTCTGACTCGCAATTAATGGTAACCAAATCGTAAGTATAATTTAAAAAAGACCATTGTCCCTTGAAGTTGATCAAATATATCTATAATTCAAGGTTGAGGATACTTATTCTTAATAGTTATTGAGTTCAGATTACGATAATCTATGCATAATCTAAATCTTCCATCCTATTTCTTGACAAAGAATACAAAAGCCCCCCAATGAGATGAACTGAGACGAATAAACCCCTTTTCAACAAGATCATCTAATCGAGTGTGAAGCTGGAGAAGTTCTAATGGAGCCATTCAATACGTAGGTATCGAAATAGTGAGGGTATTAGGATAAAGATTTATTCTAAATTCTATTTCTCGAGAAGGTGGTATTCCTGGTAATTATTCTGGAAAAACATTTTATAATTTTTTCAAAATTATAGGAATTAAAGAAGAAGAATTTTGAATTTGGAAACTTGATGGTTCAGATGGACCTGATCCTCGAAATACAAAGGAACAATTTTCTTTGTTTCGAAAATAAATTTTCTTGGCATGACAATCGATATAAGCATGATTTCTTGACAGAATATCCATCCCGATAATAATATCAAAACCACAAATATCTAAAATTATCAAAGAGTGTACCGAATCCAAGATGAATTTTACAATTTCTATAACCTTTGGTAAGTGTATTGATTTCACCCGTTGGTAATTCAATATCCAATGGAACAGTTAAAAACGTAGGTAGTAATTGTAATAGTTTAGCTAGTTTAAGACTGATACAGGAATGCGTCGAACCTAAGTCAAATAAAATATGTGCATAAAGATGATAAAAAATTATTGTACCTTCTATTATGTCATGGGAGTTTTGTGTAGGTAATATATCACACAATTCTTTCCACGACTAAGAACTGTCGCAATTTTCTTAGAAGGATTTGGTTTAGGTTGGTTTTAGATTGGACAAGGGTTTTGATTTCTTAGAGGATTATCTAACTGATGACAGATTGGAGGAGATCTTAATTTATGACACCGTGGTCGAATATCTAATAGTTCTTGACATTCATGACAACGAATCAAAGATTGGGTAGTGTTATGGAAAATCTGGGAATAAGCTTATCCATTTGGATTTAGATAGGGTTGAGGTCGAGGTTGAGGTAAAGTTCTAATCACATGATTATTTCTAATAATGAGGGGAGAAGATCATACAACATTAGAATAATTTTGCTCCACAATTATCGCAACATTGATAAGTTGAGAATAATCTCGAATCTAGAAAGGAGTGATCGAAGTCTTGATCCTTGGATGTAGTTCCCTTTGAAACTCTTTATCTCAGTATCCACATTCTCAATGGCATAACGAGATAACTCGGTAAATTTGGCTTCATACTGGGCTACGGACAAATTTTCTTGTGGTAATCTCATTCGGCTTCAGGAAAATAATTTTTGAAGATTTTTTCTTCAAATTGTTCCCAAGTAAAATTAACAACATTCTAGTTACAAGACACAACTTGCCACCAGAAATCACTTCACATTCGAATATATACGCTACTAGAATTACTTGAAGGTTGGCATCTATACCTACTCCATTAAGAATTTTCACAATCCGACCCATCGATTTCTCACCTTCACTGGCACTTGGCTTTCCAAGAAATAACGTAGGTCATTGTCTCAAAAATTCTTTAAGAGCATTCATTCTACGGATTTCATCTGAGATTTCTTTTGGAGCTGGGTGAGGAATTTTTTATTATCGGGCTAAAGATGTTAATTTTTAAAGACATCGTCTGATTCCTTTAGTGTGAGTCTGTTCAGTTTGAGGTCCAGTGGAGGAAATTCGAGTACTAACCATTCTAAAATATGATAGGAAAGCCACAATAATAAATAACAAGAATATATCACAAGTCTACTTATATTATATAAAGATAGAGTTATATGGTACAATAGGGTTATATGTCACATTAGTACCTATTCTCATCAGTTAAAGTTAGTCAACCTCCTAAATAGTAATAGGGCATACTATATACAGTACTTTATTTTGTTATGTCACATTAGGAAGGACGGTTTTTATGATTTTGGATTTTTTTTAGGTGGGAACAACAACATCATTCTCAGAAGAGTCAAAATTCGGAACATCAAAATAATTATCAGGTTCGAGTGGATCGTCATCGGTAGAATCGCTTGAATCCGAGGACAAACCAATAATAAGCTTACCATTTGATGTAGCTTCGGGATACATCGGTGGAGTTGGTGGTGCATCAGCTAGAGAAATATTGATAGCATCCTAGAGTATGACCGGATCATCCATATAATGATATATTTTCCTCATAACTTGAACTTCTCCTAAAACTCTATTGGTCAACACAAATCGCTTCACATCACTGCTTGAGCCTCTCCAGTCCTCATCACCAGTGTGAATCACCTCTGTGAGCCATGCAAGTGCTTCTTCTCTGATTGTATTCTCCCAGCGATTTATTGGTACGATGTCGAAATTAAATAGAAAATAATCTCACATACTCATGCTTCAAAATGAAAGTTACTATATAATATTGATAAAAAGTTATGAAAAGATAAAAGTACTAATATCATGTAACTTTTTTCATATAGAATGATAACCTAACGATATGTTAAATTTAAAACATGCTCTGATACCAACTTGTCACACCTTACTTTTTGGTATAAATGTACAAGAGAGTATATATAAATTAATGAATTAAAGTTAAGGCAAAAAATAGAATTTTATTCATTATTAAAACGTTACACATAGTGTATTACCACCGTAGGGGTGAATTACATTTTATTATCAACACAAACTATAAAGTAGATAATAGAAAAGTTCCACTCCTTGCTCCCATATAGTTTAGTCTCCGTTCAAACAATCACATACACAAATAGGTAACTAGTGTGTGTATCAAAAAGGAAAGAGAGACTATCCTCTTTTTTCTCGGCCATCTAGAGAAAAAAGGAATTAGCACAAATATGCTAAGCAGAATTTACCGATTTTATAACAAATATTTTTATAGATGAAAGGTGGATTGTGTATAGAATTCAAGTGTCTGTATACTTTACATAAGAAAGTCAAGGAGTTTAAAGCTGATAATCCCATACTTATCAGATTTCAAAGGGGGTATAGAATTTAATAAGCCATTAGTAAAACCAAGTAATAAGTAATCCAAAACCTTTGGAAAATAACTAGTTAAGCACACAATTAAAGTGTCATTCATACGTATGTAGCTAAACTCTGACTCTCAATCATCTGAGACCATAGGCCAAGTAGAAAATTCTGTGGGAAATCACGACAGTCTACTTCCTAGTTACTACTGATGCTTTTAAAATAAATAATAATGCACAAAGGTGCAAGGTGAACTGAATTGTTACAACGAATATTTTGATCCCAGTTACTAGATGAGAAGGGTTCAAATTTGATCCAATGATCATAATTAAAAAATCGATAACATAATAAAATATGAGTATGGTAAGTTCTACACATACTTAGAATCAAATTTGGGCTATCAGAAAATGATATCAATAGCAGTTAACAAATACATAAAATTTACTATTAAAGAGGTAAAAGAAGCCAACTTGAACGGAGTTTTGAACGGCTTAAGGATCAAAAGAGGATGTTGGGTGGAGATGGTACTTGAGTATCTGGTTTGCAGGAAATTTTTGAGTTTAGCGTAGACTGAAGTGGTGGGTTTTGAAGGCTCTATTCATGGGGTTTATACAGCGAAAAGGTGGGAGGTTTGACTGGTGTAGTTGGGAGGTGGAGTTGTACAGGTTTTAAGAGGATAAATTCATGGTTTCTTGTTCCTCACATGTTTGCATGGGCATAACATGTGATTTTTGGACTTATTAGTTTAGGTGGAGGCTGGTGTGGGTAGTTTTTTTTTTTTTTTTTTTGCAATTGTCAAATATTTAGGTTTTAGTCATTGGTTGATAAGGTATATACTTATATAGCACTAAAAGTATAATTTTGGTAAAGTTTAGCGGATTATTTGTAATTTTAGAAACTTAGAGGGGCTCAAAATTATAATTTCTAGTTAGTATAAGTCTATAAGTTCAATTTGATATAAAGTTTTGGTCTTGGGCTTAAGTATAAGTCAAGTTATGGTAATTTGAAATATTTAGGGTCTATTTTGTAATTATTGAAAATTTACGGATACTTGGCTAATTTAATAATTTTATAGGTTTTGTAGAGTAATTTTATCCTTATCTTGGATATGTTTAAAAATATATATTCTAGGAGGGATGAAATAAGTATTAAGGTATCTTAACTCAAAGTACGGATATTACACTAATGGCTGCTGTTGGTGTAAAAAAATAGATAGCTCTAATTATTCAATCACAGATAAATAAAATGAGACAAAGATTTTAAAGTGGTTCAGCCTTATAAGAATGGCCTACGTCCACTGTTATGTTATTGCTGAGTGTTTTGGGAATTCTCGATTACAAGCTCTATCAAGAAATTTCGGTCCCTTTGAATGAGGGTGATACAAGGTATTTATAGCCCTTAGGCTGTACATGAAAGGGTGTTACATTAAATGATACACATATGGAAGGGTAATTCATTTAATGTTCTTCAAACGTGCGCGTCAAGATGATAAGCATTCAATGAATAGTTGAACTGTTGATTATCTGGCAATTAATGCTGTGGTCGAGGTGCAGCTCGAACCGCCTTAGTTGCTCGTCGTCCAAAAGTTCCTCGGAGCATTGGAGTTCCTCGGAGGATAAGAGTTCCTTGGAGGGTTGGTGTTCCTCGGAGTGAGTATGTTGGTCGGGGAAACAATCTTCCTCGTTGCTATTGTGCCACGTAGATTGACACGTGTCTTCTTATTATTCGTCCACATCAGCATACTAATTTTGGTGTCAACAGAAGCCCCCAATGTTTCATATTTCAAACTTTGAGGAGTATGGAACATTCTTTCTCGGTATATGGCGATATTAAATGACCTTCCTGGGTTTTAGGAGCCTTTTCTTCGTATTTAAATTTCCTTCCAAATTCGCAGAATCCGCCTTTTTGCATTTTTATAGGCGCTTCGATCTTCGTGCCCTTTTTGTCCTTTTAGCCGCCGATAGCGTAATATTTCCTTTTTGTAATCATTTCTTTCGCCGTTTCCCAAGGCAAGGTATTTAAACTTCAGAGGCAATCCCATCGTCTTCTACCTTTTCAATTTCTGCTTTCGAGTTTTCTAAAGCTTTTCTCTCTCTTGTGCGTTCATTTCCTCCTTCGTTTGTTAACATATCTCCTTTTTCCCTGTAAGCTCTTCTTCCTTCTTCTTTTATTCATCATGGTTTACATTATCGAATCTCTTGAGAAGTTCCGCTCTGACTTCTCTATTCCTTCTTTGGTAACTTTGGAGGTTCTTTCTGAACCTTCAAGTTATTTTGATTTGGCTGAGGGACACTGGTTCCCTACCCTATTTATTGCTGAATGTGGATTTTTTTTCCACCAAATCCGTTGTGTTTAGAGTTCTGTCAGTACTTCGACGTTGTCCCTGCAAAAATAGCCCCAGCACATGGAGAATAGTTAATGGGGTATATAGGTTAAATCAAACTCATGGAACTCGTATAGGAATTCCTGAGATTATGTACTGTTACAGATGGGCTGTTTTAGACAACGTTTTTTATTTAAAAACTAGGTTTTTGAATTGGGCCTTAGTAGTCAACCTCCCTGATGCCAACAGGGATTATTTTGAACACGGGGTAGTTATAAAAAGTTGGCAACATGCCCCTTTGGTTGGAGATGCAGTATATAAGGGTCCCAGATGCCCCCCATATGGCAATGGGATAGGTCGTTTTCATCTTATTTTGTTTTTGAAATTATGATTTCATGGTATTTGATAAAATGTATGACTGATATTTCAATATGTTCTTGTTTACAGTTGACATCAAGAGAAAAACTCCCAAAGAGTCAGAAGTCAATATAAAGCAGTTGAAACATATCTGGAGTTTGCATCAGAGAGTTGCAGACGAGCACATCAGGTCTGCTTCATATTTGTTGCAGTACAGGAGCTACACATCATCCTTTACTGCTCGTCTCGTGGTCAGCATTAGGGACCCATTGCCAGCTTCCGAGGAATCTTCACCAGAATCTCATATTCCTCTAAGTCAGAAGATGGGCAAGAGAAGAGTTCCTGCTATCTTCGAGGAGACTTCTCTGTCGGGGATGGAAAGAGGAACAAGGTTGAAGTCCCAAAGGGGACCAAGAAAATTGATGCTGTTCCTTCTATTGCTATTCAGAAGGCTGCTGAGAAGCCTCCAATGGCTCCGAGCAAGAAAAGTACTTCTGTGGAAGTGATCACCATTTCCCCCACCAAGGGTTCTTTGGCTGAAACTGCTGAAGTTCCACTGAGGAGATTGAAGAAATCCTCCTCGGTTAGTTTTTCTGAGGCCATTCCCCAGCTCCAAACTAGTGGAGCTGGTGTTCCAACCATCATTCCCCCGAGCTCTGCAATGATCTCGGTAAAAACTTGGATTATTCCTGAAATTCAAAGCATCGAGGAAAACATGCCTAGGGATATGCTGACATCCCTAGCTACTCGTCACATTGCTTCAGTAAGTTTCTTTTTATCTTGAATTTTTCCTTCTATCAATATATGTATCTCGGCACTAACTCATCACTACATTCTTTTTTCAGCTGGTGAGTTGTTTTAACACCATTGTGAAGAAAGATGAAGCGCTCAAGCCTTCAAGCTCCTCGTCTGGAGTAGAGGATGCATTCCAGGGTTTGGCCCAATCTCTGAAGGAATCCCGTCAGAAGTACGACGAGGATAAAGGTGTATGGGAGAAGAAATTGGCTGCATCTGAAGCAGAAAAAGTGCAGTTGGGAAACAAGGTGAAGGACTTGGAGAGGGAGAACAAGAAATACTCCGAGAAGCTTGCTACTTTCGGGGAGCTTGAAAATAAGCTGAAATCAGCTGAGGAAGAGCTGACACTTCTGCGCGAAGCAAATCGTCAGAAGGAGGAGTTGGTGGCCAAGCTGAAAGCCTCCGAGGACCTTCTATCCGAGAAGCTCTCCTCGGAGAAGATGAAGAGAAAAACAACTGTGAAGAAATCCTTTCGGACTGGTTGGGATAAAGGATAGGATAGGGGAGTAGCAGCAATGATGACCCAAGTGAATTATGGAAGTTTGAAATTCTTCCATGATGGTTGGGTTGCTGCCTTGCAGGAATTGAAGGTGAGCGAGGACTCCGAGCTATTTCAACAACATCTCCCTGGTCCTCCTCCAGTTATTGAAGACGAAGATGAAGACGAAGCTGCATCTGAAGAATCTTCAATGATTGCGGGTGATCAAATCCTTGATCCTCAACCCAACCAGACATCTGTTGATGAGATTTCATCTTTGCCTGCTCCTCTTGAACAAATCCCAACTCCAACCGATCAAATCAGTGCTCCCACCGAGCAACCAAGCTCCTCGTCCCAGCCTCCCGAGAAAGTCTTGGGAGACAAGGAAAATGTGTGAAGTTGTTCGGTACTATCTTTCTGTTTTTCTCCTTACTTGTACTTTGTATCTCAGATCTTTGTAACTTTTGCCTTATGATCTAGTAAAATTTGAGTTCTTTCTTTCCATATGATTGTCTCTTCTTTATCTGCACTCTGTCTTGATCTTCTTTTTCTTTCTCTGTTAGTTTCTGGCCAGGATGGATCTTTTGTCTGCTAACGACACAAAGTTGATGCAGCAATGCCATGAGTATTATAAAGCTGGTCACACAGACCTCAGTACATCCGAAATTGCCGATATCCTTGGTCATGGTGCTTCAGAGCAAGCAATCGAAGCTTATCGGTACCTGAAGGACTTACTTGATAGAGCAGTGGCCAATAACGTGGCCTACTATGATATGATCGAGGAGCTTCAATATACTCTAGCAGATCTCAAGGATCAGTACAGGGAGTCAAATGCCTTGTTACATGAGGGGTATGAAAAGAAATATCAACAGCTTTCTGCCGAGAAGGGCTATGACAAACTCATTGCTGGGTATGATGTCAGGGAGAGGACCCTAAAAGGTGAAGTTGAGGCCTGCAGACAGATCGCCGAGCTACTGGAATAAGAGAACAACAATTTGCAGACAGAGTTGGCACAGTATAAGTCTGCAGCTTCATCTTCCACTGCCTTGGTACCAGTCTCCGACGAAGGGTTCTCATTCTTAGAGGTTGAGAATGCCAAATTAAGGCAAGAATTGGATACTTTAAGAAGGTCTGGTATTTCTGCTACTGCTCGGGGACGAGGAAGAGGTTCTCGTGGGCGAGGAAGAGCTGCCTAGGATGTTAACGAGGAACGAAGCACTCCAGCTGCTCGGGGTCGATCAAGAACTCCTCGTAGTATTGAAGAAGATCGTACTCTGTCAACATTGGAAACTCAAGCATACCAGTTGAACGCAAAAGATCGGGCTTTGTCTGAAATGTCCAAGAAAATCCTGACTTTGGAAGATCAACTTACTGCGACGAAGTTTGCTTTGAATAATAAGGATATTTTTGCCAGGAACCTTCATGAGAAATTAGAAAGATTAACTTTCCAATTCCATAAATAACCTCGCGAATTCTGTAATGCAGGCTATAATGAGGCCCTTTATCACTTGGATGCTCGCATTGAAAATGCCAATAATGAAGGTTATAAACAGGGATGGTTGAACGCCCTGGGTGTGCTGAAGCTCGAACAGTGGCACTACCTGTGGGATTATCATACTCCGGGGCTACTAGACTTGCCTGTACCACCTTATAAATTGGACATGGAATGGATCCCAGCTCGTGCCATTCCTCGGAGCTTAATTTCAAAATATCTTGGTGATTATAATCTTCATTCTCAAATTGAAGTATCTCGTCCCGAGCATCTCTTGGATACTCCTTCAGTAATGAATGTCAGAATGTTGAAGGACTTGAATTTTATCAATTCTCCTCAGACATTAAATGATCCTCCTGCTGGCGAGGAACCTGTATCGAAGGCTGAGGGGAAAAAACCAATAGAATAGGATTTTCAATGTAATAGTTAGCACACATATGTAACTTGTAATTTATTTTGAATTTTAATGAAAGACTTTCATTTTTTGTTTGCAAATCTGTATTGCTATTGTTTTGTACTTGTCTAACACTTTTATATTTATGATTGCATAACAATTCTTTGTGGTTCATCGACCAATCTAGTAATAAAAAATTACAAGTATCAAAAATGTTGCTCGATCACTTAATAACAAAGTAATGAGTATAAAAAATGTTAAAATTTCTTACAACCAACCAAGGTTGTTTAAATTGAGCTCGTCGACCAATTATAGTTAATGGGTTTTTATCCCCGACCAGCTATACTTGGTAAATTTTGTCTTTTTCAATAAATGTGCCCGACCAACCAAGGTCAAAGATTTTTCCTCGTAGACCAACTACAGTTAGTGGGTTTTTATCCCCGACCAACTATACTTGGTTCAGTTTGGAATATTTGTTCTTCGATGAACTTTTATGTAATAACTTACTTCCCGACCAACATAAGTTGGCATTTGAGAGCATATTTTGTTTTCAAACCAATCGAGGTTGGCATTTTTAAGAATGTTGTTCTTGCCCTTTTACCAACCGGGGTTGGTCATGGGTTTGAACTATCATGCCCACTAACTCTTTTACCAACCGAAGTTGATCACATTAGTGTTCGCCTCCTAACCAAAGGAGTATAGTTTGTTCTCGCTATTTTACCAACCAAAGTTGATCACGCTCGAACTATTAGTGTCCACTAGTTATTTTACCGACCGGAGTTGGTCACGCTAGTGTATGCGTCCTAGCCAAAGGAGTATAGTTTATTCTCGTCCTTTTACCAACCGAAGTTGGTCGTGGGTCTGAACTATCGCGTTCTCGCTATTTTATCAACCGAAGTTGATCACACTCGAACTATCTACTAGTTATTTTACCAACCGGAGTTGGTTACGCTAGTGTATGCCTCCTAACCAAAGGAGTATAGTTTGTTCTCGCCCTTTTACCAACCGGAGTTGGTCGTGGGTTTGAACTATCGTCTTCTTTTTGCTGTCGAGCAGCGTAGTGTACAACACTAGTATTCCCCGAAAAACTTTCAAACAAAGGAGAGAAAAATGGTGAAACATCATCGTTTTATTTATATTGATGGACTTGCTGTACATTTTACATCACTAATACTTGCGAAGGTGTTCAGCATTCCAAGCATTCTTGAATTCCTCTCCTTCCAGAGTTGCTATTCGGTAAGTTCCTGGTCGAATAACTTCTGTAACTCGGTAAGGTCCATGCCAATTTTCTTCCAATTTATTGTGCTTCTGAATGAACTTCTTTAGCACGTAATCTCCTTCCTTTAAATCGCATTTCTTCACCCTCTTGTTGTAGAACAAAGCTGTTCGTTGTTGATATGCAGCATTCCTAATGACTGCTTCTTCTCTAACCTCCTCGAGCATATCCAAATCCAGTCTTCTCATCAAGTCACTGACTGGTGAATTGAAATTTAGCACTCTATGTGTCGGAAGACCCAACTCGGCAGGTATTACAGCCTCACTTCCAAACGCCAGCATATATGGTGATTCTCCAGTTGCTGCTCGGGGAGTTATTCGGTAAGCCCACAATACTGATTGTAGCTCATTAATCCAGTTAGCTTTAGCCTCATTTAACCTCTTCTTCAAACCATTTAATAATGTTCTGTTCGTCACTTCAGTCTGTCCATTGCTTTGAGGATGGCCTGGTGCTGAATGAACCTTCAAAATGTTTGACTGATGACAATAGGCGGCAAACTCCTCGTTATCGAATTGTGTTCCATGGTCTGTAATGAAGGCACGAGGGAGACCATATCGGCAGATGATGTTCTTCCAAACGAATTGGTACACCTTCTCGTACGTCATATCAATCAGAGGCTCAGCTTCTACCCATTTAGTAAAATAATCCACTGCGACGACGAGGTACTTGAATCGTCCTCGGGTCGTTGGCAGTGGTCCAACCAGATCAATTCCCCACATGGCAAATGGCCAATGGGAAGTTATGGGTGCCAAAAATGCTTGTGGAGTTCGTCGGATGGAGGAAAAACGTTGGCACTTGTCACACTTCTTGGCATAGGCTATACAATCAGCTCTGATCATTGGCCAGTAGTATCCTTGCATCATCACCCTTTGCAAAAGTGTTCGACCCGCTACATGGGCTCCACAAGACCCTTCATGGATCTATTCAATCAATTCTTTCACCTCGGAGGGATGTACACATCTTTGCAAACCTGCCATAATTCCTCGTCTATACAAAACACCATTAATTAGTACATACCGAGCAGCTTTAAACTTCAATTTCTTGGCAGCGATCTTATCCTCCGGTAATTCTCCTTCCTCGACATATGCCCTAATGGGATCCATCCAAGATGGTCCTAAATCAAGGGAAATAACATTCATCGTCAAGCTTTCATCTATGCTTCGACTTTCTAACACCTCAATTGGTATCATTCTTCGCAACTCGGTACGAGTAGCTGATGCTAGTCGGGCCAGTGCGTCTGCTTGTGCATTCTCCATTCTTGGTATTCTGATTAACTGAATGGCATCAAATTCGGCCAACAACTCCATCGCCTTTGCATGATATTTGACCATTAGTTCTCCTTTAACTGCATACGTTCCCATTATCTGATTCACAATTAATTGAGAATCACTGAATACCATCACTTGTTGTGCTTCCATAATCTTTGCTAAATTAAGACCTACTATTAAGGCTTCATACTCAGCCTCATTATTGGAAGCTTTGAATTGGAATCGTAAGGCATATTCCACGTCAATCTCGTCTGGGGTGTTCAAAATGATCCCGGCTCCACAACCTGTTGTGCAAGATAACCCATCTACATACAATCTCCACGTAGGTAACTCGTCTTCAAAATTCTTATCTGACAGCGTTGCTCGGTGAAATATTTGCTGTTTTGTTTCATCCTCCCCGGGTATTTTTCGCTCCTCGTCGACCATCTCTTCTCGCCCTTTTACCAACCGTAGTTGGTCTGGGTTTGAATTTGATGATCTTTCTACATCCACAAGCCCTTTTATCAACCGGAGTTGATCCGGACTTATGTCTGTTGATCCTGTAACATCCACAGGTTGGTTAGCGAGCAACTTTTGTTCCTCGGGGGTATCAGGATATGTAAACTCTGCTAGAAAGTCTGCTACAGCTTGCCCTTTTAAGGATGATCTGGGTTCATACACAATATCATATTCACCGAGATCTATTGCCCAGTACATCAGTCTTCCTGATTTTTCTGGCTTATGAAGAGCTTATCTTAATGGCATATCGGTATACACGATGATGGTATGGGCCTGGAAATATGGCCTCATTCTTCTACTAGCTTCAATTAATGCCAATGCCAATTTTTCCAACTTTGGGTACCTGATCTCTGCACCTCGGAAAGCCTTACTTGTGTAATAAATTGGCTTTTGGACTCCATTCTCCAATCTGATCAATGCCGAGCTGACCGCATTTTCTGATACTGCCAGGTATAAGTATAACTTTTCTCCCATCACTGTTCTGGACAGCAATGGGGGTGTACCCAGATATTTCTTCAAGTCTTGAAAGGCTTTTTCACATTCATCATTCCACTCGAAAGTTTTTCGGTGTGTTTTGAAGAATGGAAGGCACCTATCAGTTGCTCGAGATACAAATCTGTTGAGCACTGCAACTCGTCCTGTAAGACTCTGCACTTCTTTCTTCATCGTTGGAGATCGCAACCCTAAAAGAGCTTTGATCTTTGCTGGATTTGCCTCAATGCCTCGCTGGTTGACGATGTACCCGAGGAACATTCCTTCTCGTACTCCAAAGGTGCACTTTGTCGGGTTGAGCTTCATCTGGTATTTATCCAGTTGATCAAAGGTCTGACCTAAGTCAACTAGATGATCAGCAGCTTTCTTGCTCTTTGTCAGCATATCATCGACATAGACCTCCATATTGCAACTGATTTGTTCGGCAAAAACCTTGTTCATCAGCCGCTGGTATGTCGCTCCTGCATTTTTCAAACCAAAAGGCATAACATTATAACAATAAGTTCCCCTAGGGGTAATAAAAGAAGTGCTTTCCCTGTCTTCAGGTTTTATTTTGATCTTGTTGTATCCAGAGTAAGCATCCATGAAACTGAGTAGCTCGTGCCCCGAGGTAGCATCCACTAGTTGGTCAATTCTGGGCAATGGGAAGTGATCCTTTGGGCAAGCCTTGTTGAGATCAGTGAAATCAACACACATTCTCCATTTATTGTTTTTCTTTTTTACCATCACCACATTTGCCAACCAGTCCGGATACTTCACATCTTCAATGAATTGGGCTTTCTGGAGCTTGTCGACCTCCTCTTGAATAGCTTGATTCTTCTCGGGGCTAAATACCCTTCTTCTCTGCTTTACAGGCTTGATCTCCTTATTCACATTGAGCTCATGACATAAGAAGTTTGGATCTATTCCTGGCATGTCTTCATGACTCCACGCAAAAGTTTTCTTTCTATTTCTCAAGAAAGTTATCAATTCCTATTTTATTGAAGCATCCAACGATGAACCTATCTGGGTTACTCGTTCAGGGTGCTCGTCGTCCAGAATAACATTTTCTGTAGATTCTACCACCTGTCCTTTTACAAGTTGGGGTTCATCTCTGGGATCGAGAGTTTCAATCTCTGTATCTTCTTCCACCTGGTAGGTAGTAGTCTTTTTCCTTGATTCTTCAAGTTCCTCTTGCTCGGCAGATGAATAATAGCATTCTCGAGCTACTTTTTGATCACCTTTCACCACTCCCACTCCGAAATTTGTTGGGAATTTTAAACATTGATGTACTTAGATGGGACTGCTTCGAACTTCTTCAAACCAACTCTTCCCATGATGATGTTGTAGGCTGACTGTACATTCTTATCCATCACAAAGAAGCGTATTCTTTCTGTTCGACAAGCAGGCCAAGTTCCAATGAATATATCCAACTTGATCGTCCCAAGTGGAAAAACTTTCTCGCCAGCAAAACCCAGAAGAGGTCTGTGATAAGGCTCCAATTGAGATAACTTCAAATTTAAACTGTCAAAGCATGAATAGTACACGATGTCTGCCGAACTGCCATTGTCTACCAGCACCCTTGAAATCACTACTTCTTTCATCCTCATTTTGATCACCAAAGGGTCGTCATGAGGGTAAAGAACACCTGCCAGGTCATTTTTTGAAAAGCCAATAACCAACTTCTCTTTGTTTACCTTCCTCGGACGATCCTCCTCGGCCAAATTTATTCGCTGAATGTACGAGCAAGCTTGTGCCTCTCCGAGGTAAGCTTTTCTTTCTGCAGTAAGATCTCCTCCTCCTGCATCTCCTCCTGTATAACATTACAATCAAATGACCCAAAACGTATGGAAAATACCTCTCATTCTGGCTGCCTTAGTTTCTTGGGAAGATCGGGGTCATCCTCGGCATCATCTTCGTGGTCTCTCTTCTTTTTCTCCTCTGCTCGACGAGGAGATCTAGACTTCTCTCTAGTTCGATCATTGTTTCTTCTTTCACCTCGCCGATCAACATATTTTGCTAGCTTTCCTCTTCGGATGAGTGTTTCAATCTCGTTCTGAAGAGCTATGCAATTTTTAGTCATATGTCCATGATCTTTGTGGAACTCGCAATATTTGTACCTGTTCCTCGCATCAGGATCCGACCTCAGTTTCTTCGGCCACTTTACTTCCTCACTATTCTTGATTTCTTCCAAGACATGATTAATACCCATTTTCAAGGGAGTATAATTATCGAATTTCTTCAGGACTTCCCATGATGACTTATTATTTCTGGAACGCTTGTCGCCACCATTGCCCTTATGCTCTTTATTTTTAGACTTGTCGACGTCCACCTTGGTGTCTTTATCTATATTCTTCTTTGCAGCCATAGCTTCCTTGGCATTCATGATTTTGGCCGCTTTTGCCATCAACTCTGACATAGTTTTAGGTGGATCTTTCGCCAAGGTGTAATACAACTTATTAGGCAACAACCCACTCATCAAGGCGGTGATTGCTGTCTTCTCCTCGTAATCTATAACTTCCAGCTTCTCGTTATTGAAACGAGTTATGTAATCTCTAGTACTCTCACCAGATTTTTGTCTAACACTTAGCAAATGTGCTACTCGTTTTACTGGCTTTGCTCCAAAACAGAAATTGCCGATGAACAACTCAGCCAACTGAAAGAAAGTTGAAATCTTACCCCGAGGAAGATTGTTGTACCATATCTGGGTAGCTCCAGTAAGAGTTCCTGAGAATGCTCTGCATCTCATCTCGTCAGGGACAGCATAGATATCGGCGGCAGCTTGATATTGCTCTATATGAAGGACATGATCTGTCTTTCCATCATATTTAGGGGTCACTACTGGTGCTTTAAACTTTGACGGTGTAGTAAAATTCACAATGGCCTGAACAAAAGGTGTCCCTTGAACAAAAGTTCATTGTAGGGGATTCTTCGCCCTAGCCATTTCTCCCAATCTATCCTCCAATCGCTGAAGGGACCCTTTCCATGCTTCATTTCCTTCCTCGGGCCTATTTGTTCGAGCAATAGATCGTTCTGAAGTAGCCTCTTGAGATTTATCTTGACGATCAACTGGTCGTGATTGTGCTGATCCTTCTCTGAGATCAGATGGTTGTCGAAAACTCCTCGACATGGTCTTAGGTGGACTCCTATTCCTCCTAGGGCCTAATCGACTGAAAGGAGACACCCTACTCAGTCTTTCTAAGGAACTAGGTCTTTCTGGAGAGAGAGTGATACGTTGATCAGTATCTGTAGCCCTTATTGACGAAGTTCGCCCAGGTTGATAAGAGAAATCATCAGACTCCTCATTGTGATATGACTCAGTACGTCTGGATCGTGAAGAAAGTAAATAAGTTTGCCTCTGACCACTTCGCTGTCCTGAACGTGCAGGTGCATCGCCATGAAGGGTTTGTATAAGTTGCCTCATTGTGTCTTGCATGGCGATTTGTCCTTGAGCCAGATTCGTCATAATTCCGGCCAGATCTGGAGGTGCAGAGGGATTTGGAGGATTTCCAGCATTTCCAGCATTTCAATTGCTAGATTCTGGATTATCCGCCATTGATGATGAATGATTTTTGGTGAAAAACGATAATAACAATCGCTTCCCACAGACGGCGCCAATCTGTTGGTGTAAAAAATTAGATAGCTCTAATTATTCAATCACAGATAAATAAAATGAGACAAAGATTTTAAAGTGGTTCAGCCTTATAAGAATGGCCTACGTCCACTGTTATGTTATTGCTGAGTGTTTTGGGAATTCTCGATTACAAGCTCTATCAAGAAATTTCGGTCCCTTTGAATGAGGGTGATACAAGGTATTTATAGCCCTTAAGCTGTACATGAAAGGGTGTTACATTAAATGATACACATATGGAAGGGTAATTCATTTAATGTTCTTTAAACGTGCGCGTCAAGATGATAATCATTCAATAAATAGTTGAACTGTTGATTATCTGGAAATTAATGCTGTGGTCGAGGTGCAGCTCGAACCGCCTTAGTTGCTCGTCGTCCAAAAGTTCCTCGGAGCATTGGAGTTCCTCGGAGGATAAGAGTTCCTCGGAGGGTTGGTGTTCCTCGGAGTGAGTATGTTGGTCGGGGAAACAATCTTCCTCGTTGCTATTGTGCCACGTAGATTGACACGTGTCTTCTTATTATTCGTCCACATCAGCATACTAATTTTGGTGTCAACAGCTGCTTACCCTTTTTTGTTGTTAATAAAAAAATGATATCCACCTTTGGTGAGTTATCTTACAATGTTTTTTGTAGTTTATTGCCGAGGAGACTTACTCTTCTAAAAATATTGATAAGTTGCTCAGTGAGATGCAAGCAAGAAAGATTGTCGAGTATTCTTAAAGGCCTGCAGAACATTGAAAGCGAGAATCGAAACATATAAGAACTAGTTTACCCTGGTCGCGAAGTTGAAGGACGACCTTTAAAACTTGGAAGACATGAGTTCCCTGATGCAGAAGGAGATAGTCGACCTGAAGGCCTAACTCGCAGAGAGTAAGGATGTAGGGGCGATCAATGCCCTGGTTCAGTCAGAGAATTATGCTTTGAAGAAGAAACTCTCTGAGTCAGAGGAAAATTTCCAAATGAGTAACATCATTATTGTTGGGTTACGGCGTGACGTGAATGAGCTCCGGTACTTGTTCATAATGGGGCCTCAAGTTTCCTAGTCGACAGGCTATGATGAAGGGTGGTAGGATGCCCTCATCTAGTTGCAAGAAGCCCAGGACGTAGCCCATAAGCATAGGTGGTTAAACGCCCTTAAGGTGCTCAAAGAATCGAAGGATTCACAATTATGGTACATGTACCAAGTGGATTGTCCATCATACCACCGACCTCCCTTTAAAAAAGAAGAGGAGTGGGTTCCCTTTGATGCTATTACCCATTAACTGGTCAATGACTACCTGGTGGATCACGACAACGACGATGAATATGCCCCCAATCCTAACAATAGGCAGAGGAGGGAAATAGAATAATTATGTCGTGTCGACTATAAACTGTTGTGTATTTCCTGTAATTTTTGTAATTTTGCTATGTAATTGATACTTTTTGTATTTTAGATTTTCACCAAGTAAATAAAATTAATATCAATTGTTGTTGCATTTTTCCAATACAATATGCCTTTGCATGTGTTATTCCATCCTCTATACCTTTTAGGTCGTGTCATCACACTTCCTTAGGCTTAGGAAAGAAGATGGCAAAAATGCAGTTGGTTTATGGACAATCGACCCGTTCAAGATTTTGGTCGACCAAGCAAAGTTAGCTGATTTCCTAGGGATCCCCGTAGGACTTCTGTCTTGCTTGAGCATGTTGTGAGGTCGCTTGTGTTGGTTGTGACGGGGACTTGTGGACTTAAGTTTTAATTGTAATAAGTAATACTCCCATTGTAATTAAATTAAAGTCTGATCATATGACCTTATGGTCGATGACTTTCCTGGATTAAAAACCAATTGTGAGCCATTTACTTAGGAAACAATGTTGATTAACCGAATAATATTAAGAGATTTGAGCATAATGTAGAAGAAATGGCCTTCCTTTTATTCATAACCTAAAATAGAAACAACGAGCAACATAAGTTTGAAATGAAAATTTGCGTAAACTAAATGTGCTGAGATATAAGAAGACTAAAAGTAGAACTTCTTGAGGTTGGCTGAATTCCATGCCCTTGGTATCTCTCTTCCCTCCACTATTTCCAAGCGATAGGCTCCTTAAAGATCATCTCTAGACACCTTGAAAGGTCCTTCCAAGTTAGGCCCCAGTTTGTCGTCTGAGGGCCTTATGGTGCCGTCGAGAACTTTCCTTACGACGTAATCTCCCATTTAGAAATTCCTTGAATTAACCTTTTTATTGTAATGCCTTGTCAATGGTTGCTGGTATGAGGCCAACTTAATCACAATTTGCTCTCATCGTTCATTTGCTAGGTCAACTTCAGCATAAAGGGCATTATCGTTTAGTCCTTGATCGACCACTCTAGTTTTTATGATCGAGAGACCAGCTTCAAGAGATATGATAACTTCTATTCCATAAGTGAGTGCAACGGGTGTTTCCTTAGTTGGTCTTCTGGGTGTGGTACGATATTCCTAGAGAACATGAGGAAGATCGTTCCACCCAAGAACCTATCGCTCTTTCTAGCCTCTTGTTCAGGCCATCGATCATTGTTTTGTTGGAAGCTTCTACTTGACCGTTGCTTTGAGGGTAAGCTACCGAGCTAAAATGGTTCTTGATTCCATACCCATCATAAATTTTTGGGAAGGACCAATCCCGCACTACGTGTCGTTATCAGTAATGATGGCTCTTGGTACCCCAAAGCATTTTATGATTTTTCTCTAGATGAACCATATCATGTCGACATTTCTGATGTTGTCCAGTGGTTCTGCCTTAACCCACTTGGTACTGTCTATGTCGACCAACGAATACTTGTAATTCCCAGGTGTGATAGGTAATGGTCCAACGATATCTAATCCCCGCTACGTAAATGGCCATGGGCTGGTCAAAGGCCTCAAATCATTAGCCGGTTGATGAACCATAGGAGAGAACTTCAGGCACTTATCGCACTTCTGAACATAGATACTTACATCTTTCTATTAAACAAGTTTATGAAATAGACTATTTAGAGAACTGTTTAATAACTGAATTTAATCGATTCTTTATTATATGGAGCACACTATTTATAATAGCAGAACACATGAGTAACATAGGAGGCAAAAGTGGAAAACATGGAGATAGGAATATAGTGAGTCTATTTCGGAAGGAGTGGAGCTCTATTTGAAGAAAAAGTCCTCTTTGAAAATACTTTAAACAGGTTACACACGTTCAGGTCAAGGTAGTTTACTCAGTGGTAGTTTGTTACACACGTTCAGGTTAGGGGTAGTGTCACACAGTTGCATTGTAGTAGGTAGTTTATTACTCCCCTTCAAGTTGGAGTGGGAATTGGAAGACACTCTAAGCTTGGAGATCAAATTCTAAAAAATAGCCTTAGGTAACAATTTGGTGATCACATCCGCCAATTGGTGAGTGGAAGGAACATAGTTGGTGACCAGAGATCCACATGCGACTTTTTCACAAACAAAATGAAAGTTGAGTTCTATGTGTTTTGTTCGGGCATGAAACGCCAGGTTGGTTGTCATTGAGAGAGCACTGAGGTTATCACAAAATAAGATAGGGGGTGAGCCTAAACGGATACCAATATCACGGAGAAGATAAGAAACTCAAGTTAAATCTGCAGCAGTGGACACCATGGCACGATATTCAGCTTCAGCTGTTGAACGAGACATGGTGGCTTGCTTTTTAGAAGACCAGGAGTGATAATTTGCACCTAGAAATAAACAAGTGTCAGTAGTAGAACGACGGATGCCCGGGCAACAAGCCCAATCGGCGTCGAAAAATGCATATAAGCTGAAAGAGGACTAAGATAAGAGGGTAATCCCATAGCTGGAGGTAGGGGTGTTCACGATCCGGTTCGGTTCGGTTTTAAGGTTTTTTTGGACCGGACCGACTTGATTTGTCCTCTAAAAAATGGGTCGAGACCGGATCGATAATGTCAATTAATCGACCCTAGTCGGTTCGGTTTTTTATAGGGTCGGTCCGGTCTAACCAGTCGGTCCTCACATTAATGAATTACATTATTTATAATAATAAAAATATAACCGAGTCTATTTTTTCCAAACATTAAAAACTAAAAAATATCAAAATTTACAATTAAAACAAACCTACTATTGGATTAAACTATAATTTAAACTAGTCAAATATTAAAATACATACTTTTACTATTTATTTATGTTATATATATACAAGCATATGTAAAAATATATTATTTTATTTAGAGTCGCTCCGGGTCGGTCCTAACAGGATTTTTAAAACTATAAACTGTGGACGAAACCGATTAGGTCGGTCCACCATAAAAATAAATCGAGACTGGACCGATTAAGAAAAAAGACCGAAAGAAAATGATCGGTTCGACTCGGTTCGATGTGGTCCAATTGGTTTTTTGAACACCCCTAGCTGTAGGTACCGTTGATGTAGCGAGGAATTCGTTTCACATCTTGCAAGTGCAGCAAGACAAATTTGTGCATGAATTGGCAGACCAGATTAAATACATGACAAATATCTAGACGAGTCAAAGTGAGGTATTACAGAGCACCGACGATGCTCCGATATTCCGTGGCATTGACAAGAGGGCAGCCATCCACCGTTAAATTTTACTTTGGAGAGAGGGGTGTAGCAGCGGGTTTGGAGGTAATCATGGAGACATGGGTGAGAATATCGGTGGCATATTTTTTTTGAGAAAGAAATATGCCGTCGGGAGTGCGAACTACTTCAATCCCTAAGAAGTAATGAATTTCTCCAAGATCCTTAATTGCAAACACAAAACCAAGTCTTGTAATAAGAGAAGATAAGGCACTGGGATTGTTGTTAGTTAGAATCACATCCCTGACGTACACAAGAAGGAGTATAGTGGTTGTATCTGACTTGAAAATTAATAATGAAGAATATACCTGACTGCAAAATAAGCCAAGATGGAGCAAAAACTGACAAAAATGATCGAACCATGCGCGGGGAGCCTGTTTGAGGCCGTAAAGATCACGATGAAGTAGGCACACATGATTAGGGAAATTTGGATCAACAAAACCTGATGGTTGTTCCATATAGACAACTTCTTTGAGTGAGCCATGTAAAAAAGCATTCTTAACATCCAATTGACGAACCGCCCAATTTTGTATGACGATAATAGAGAGAACTAACCGAATAGTGAGCGATTTAATGACGGGTCTAAAGGTTTGAAGGTAATCTAGGCCCGGTAATTGATTATAACCCTTAGCAACCAGCCGTGTTTTGAAACGTTCAATATTTCCATTAACATGCAATTTGGTCTTAAAAACCCAACGACATCCAATAATATTCATAGACGAGTGACGCTGAACAATGGTCCATGTATAATTGGAGTGTAAATTTCCAAGTTCGTCATGCATGGCGGAGTCTTTGGTTTAATTGGGTCAGTGGGCAGTAATGTTAATAAGGCATGAGAACTTGTGGGTGGCTGAGTTTTGCTCCGAGTTATCATGGGGTGGGAATTAGTTGAGGGTGCTGCTAAAGGTAGGGGAATTAAGAGGGAGATGGCGGGGAGTTGGTGTGCATGGGAAGGTGAGATTTCTAGAGGTGATTGAAGTGGTGAGGTGGGTAAACACTATGAGGTAGGAAGTGGGATGATAAGTGGAATATCAAAAGTAGAGGGGGTTGGAGGCTCGGTAGTGGGTATGGGTGCGTGCACATCAGGTAAAACAGGTGGATGGATGGGTTGTGGTGTATTCACATTCTCAGTAAGGGTTCTGAGGTTATGAAAAATAGGAGGAGGTGTGGAGGAAAACTCCTGAAAGGTGGCTATAGGCTCCAAATTAATGGATGGGGTTGTGAGAGAATGTTGGTTGGCAAAGGGGAAAACACGTTCATCAAACACAACGTGTCGGGATATAAACATACGTTTAGGGTGAGGGTGAAGGCACCGATATCCTTTTTGATGAGTACTATATCCCACAAATACACATGGGTATGATTTGTAATCAAATTTATTTTTGGAATAATCTCGGAGATATGAAAAACATTTGCATCCAAAAACTTTTAGGGAATTGTAATCGGGTATCTTGCCATAGAGTTTGAAAAATGGACTATCCATGTTAAGTGTGGAAGATGGCAACCGATTAATAAGATACACAGCGGTAATAAAAGCATTAATCCATAAGTTTTTGGGTAAATTGGCATGAAATAATATTCTGAGCCCAATTTCAACAATATGCCTATGTTTTCGTTCCGCCACACCACTTTGTTCGGGAGTACGGGGACAAGATGTTTGGCGATGGATACTGTGATGATTTAGATGGTTAAGAAACTCTGTTAGATTAAATTCACCACCACCATCACATTGAAATTTTTTAATATTATGATTATATTATTTTTCCACAAATTTTTGAAAAATCACAAATGTGGAAAAGAAGTCAAACTTCTTTCGTAAGGTATATAACTGTTTAGTCACGAATATTGTATATTTACACCCATTATCTTTATGCATTCTAACACAATTGTGTCCATTAATTTATGTATTTATGCTCGTAAACTAGGCAACCTCTATTATGTATGTTTATATTCTTTACGAGGTATAATTGAGCTTTTGTAGGTTTTGGAACGCTTAACGGTGCAATTGGTGCTTTTCGAGAAGTTTTCAATGTAGTACGCAACTTCAACGGCATTTTAGTCATTTTAGCATTTGAGCTTCATGCCCGAACTCTTCACGGAAGTTGTAGCCCTTCGAATCAGCTTCGCTTAGCCTCTGACGGTTCGTCAATCTGGTTCCTAACGAACATGTTATGACCATTTTCCCGAGGAGCTCCTTCTTGATTTTTAGGATAAATCATTTTCTTTTCTTTTATCTTTATTTATTTTTTCACTTATTACATAAGTGGGTGTTTTGTGTATTTGAAGATATATATGATACAATCGATTTTTCATCTTGATCATCTAGCATATTAGGGAGGTTAGGTTTTGGAGGGGATTGTTGGGTTTTTGCTTCTTTTTTGGTTTGTAAGAATACTATTCATCATCTCTCTCTCTTTTATCCAAGCTTCCATTGTTGTTATTCTTGCTTTGTTATTAGTCTACATGATTTGTAACCTAGATTTAATTGCTTTCATTTACTTTCTCGCATTTAATTA
The DNA here is from genome assembly GCA_949130495.1 of Sambucus nigra. Taxonomy (NCBI): domain Eukaryota; kingdom Viridiplantae; phylum Streptophyta; class Magnoliopsida; order Dipsacales; family Adoxaceae; genus Sambucus; species Sambucus nigra. The sequence goes on along the minus strand of OX422216.1, from coordinate 92,542,326 downwards.
ATGTCATTTAACATGCTTCGTCGGTAATTTAATCTAGGTTGAGATTGTTAAACTCACATGGGTTAATTAGTTGCTTTGCTATGGTATGATGAGTCTAGGGTAGTTTTAATGAGTTAATTGTTCTTTGTATGACACTCAAGAGATTTAACGGGGTATATCACGTATGCGCCATTTTTACGACCTTTCATGTGTAATTCTGAGAATATTCTTTGACACCGAACTCAAATTAAGCTTTTATGAGAATTTAGAGGGTGACAACTCTAGGTTTAATTAATTATCCAAATGTGATTAATCTCATTAGAGCTTTTATGTTCATGTAACCATTTATGCTATTTAGCCCGTGTGAGGGAGATGATTCTCAACCTATAGTTTTACTCGTTTTATTTAATCTAAGTTTAAATACATGCCTAGTTTAATGATTTACTCGCATATCATCTTTTACACTTTTATTCATGAAGTATTAAATTAATAGAATTCTAACAACTAGTCTCTGTAGGTTCGATCCTTACTTACCACTACACTCCGTAGTCAGTGTGCCAAGTCTAGGTATTTGTTTGTGTAAAGGCGTAAACGGCCAACGACATATTTTACACACAGTTTACGCTGGTTGCCAAAATGGCGCCGTTGTCGGGGACTAGTTTTTACTAGAATTTTATTAACTTAATATTTCCTAATATTATTCTTTCTATTTGTATTTTTTTTTGTATTAACCGGTTTTGCAGACTGACATCTGAGGGCCAAGAAACGTCGAATTCGCGCCTACACACTACATTGTTAAGCATCCATCGAGGAACCATTTTGGGTAAGTATGTCTTACACTAATGATTTCAGTAGTTGCAATGATTTGGGTTTGGGAGTTTATCCTAAGAATAATTTTCGAAGTCCCTCTAAGCATATCACTTTCAGTGAATACTTGCATGTTGAGAAGAATGAAAATCTTAAGATTACTTTCGGCGAGTATTTACGAAATCAAAATAACGATTTGGGAATTTATGAAACTTATTCTAATGTCAAAATGCCTCAAACTTATTACATTAACGAAGTTGAAAGCCATTGAGATAGTATTTCTCTGAACTATTATGACAATAAATTTCAAAGATGTTATACTAATAAGCTTGAAAGTTATGATAATATTTCTTAAATTAGTCTATTTGGAGAAGTTGCGAAGCGACCGAATTCGTTTGGTGAGGCGTTACAAAATCAAAAAATGGAAAAATTTGACAACTTTTATCGGGAGGAAAATCATTGTTGCGAGCATGATTTGGATTTGTTATTTACATCCAACGATGATTCTTCTCTTGAAACTTCAAAAGACGACGAATGTTTTGAACCAAATGAGGAATCCGGGGTTCTTGAGCCGACGATGACTACTTTGGAACAAACCATTTTGCATTTAGCCCAAGGCATAATGGAAAATGAAAATGGTGAAGATATGGAGATTGATGTACTTTGCAATGAGATGATTTCTTCCGTGAACAACAAAGACAAGTTGAACCCTTGTGTTTCATCTCAAATTATTTTGGAAGAACATTGCATTGAAAGTGAATCTTTTTTCTTTGGAATTCAACCATCGAGTGATGACGAGTCATCTCTTCAAGTTGAATTCATTTCCTCCCCATTTCCATTCATTGTTATTCAACCATCACAACATTCCTATGAGTCGGTTAAAAGCTTTGAAAAGTTCAATCCGTTCACCGACGAGGAATACTTGCTCGAGTTTCCTGGATCCCATGTGTGCCTGTCTCCCGACCAATCCAAATCCCCCATCATCCGCCATAAAATTGTGATGATGGCTCAATTCTTCTGCAGTACACATACCTTCCGTGGTTTAAACGGAATTCCTATTTTTCGGAAGGTATGCATGAAATTGAGGGACCGCCAATTATCCCTCAAAGTCAAATCATTGTTTGGGCGGACCCTAAAAAATTTCAACTCATTTTGTATAGTTAATTGAGTAATTGAAATTTAGGTTGTAAATAGTTAAGTTTTTTGTTTTTATTTAGTTGAGTATAGCTTTTAGTGTGATTAGTTAAATTTTTCTTTGTTTCTTTTGTATGCTTGGTCCTAACATTTTTTTGTAGGTTCAACGTGCTTGAATTTACGGAGATTATGCACCTGGGACATGTGGTTGTTAAAAAGTTAAAATAAATTAACTCACAAAAATATTTTCTTTATTTTGCACTCATACTTACTTATTTGCATATATTTTTTCTTATTCATGTTTGTGTGTGTGTGTGTGTGTGTGTGTGCCGCCTATTGTAAATTTTATACGTGTATTAATATTTTAGCGAATATAATTTTTTTTTGTATATATAGTAATTTTTATAAATATTATCGAGCTATTCATATATAGTTTTTTATTTTTTTTAATCCCCACTCAATTTTTCCCATTAGAAAATATGGTAGGTTTAGCAACAAAAGGGAAACAATGCTTCCAAAGCACCAGGTGTTTAAAAATTTGGAAGCATGTCTTTGCTTTCAAAACAATTGAGTTGTTGTCTTTGTTAATTAAAAAAAATGAAAAACAAGAAGGTCCTTGAGTAGGCATAACAAAACTACAACCATATGGTCTTTGCAAGTAACTTTTATAAAGTAAGGAGAGCAGGTCACAAATAGAAGAGGTACCAAGTCTTGGCCCACATTTTATGAAGCAGTTATTTGATTACATAACAAATAGTAGCAGGTATGTTCTAAAAGGGAGGTAACAAATCTTTCCAAGTTAAAACAAAAAGTAGGCAAGCATGTCCTTGTTAAAAAAAAATACAAGCATGTCTATTAAAATAATTTTGGAAGCAAGTCTTTGCTTATAAATTGCAAGTAGGTCTTCGTAGGCAATATGAGAGCAGGCCTTAAAGAAAAATTAGTGAGCAAGTATGTAGGCCAAACTAAAGTAGCAGGTCTTATTTTTTTAACAAGTCTTTGCAGGCTAAAAAGGCATAAGAAGCAGGTATGTGCAAAAAAAAAAGGAGAGGAAGCAGGTTCGAAAAAAAAGTGGGAGAGCAGGTCTTGGCTCATAAAATTAAAAAAAAAAAGGAAACATGTCTTTATTTGAAAAAAAAGATCACGTGTATGTTTAACAAATGCAAGCAAAGGATTTAAAGGCACAAAATAGTAGCAGGTCCGAAAGTGGCTCTCAAGGCTAGTAAAAAAAAGTGAGCTGGTCTTTTTTCATGTTCATAAAAAAAATAACCAGGCCTTTGACCCCCGAAGTCGACCGGCCATCCCCACGCGATCGATCGGTCACGTGAATTTCAACCAGTGTCTCAACTCCAAGGCAAAGTAAAAAACCGCGGTCGATCGGGCTCCCAACCGCGGTCGACCGGAGCAAGCAGGTATATGGCGCTCCTTTTGTTCTCATCAATGATCATTTCCTCTATTTTCTCCCAAACCCATTTCATGCCCTGTTTGTTTTGGGTCCTTTTATTTGGACCCACTTTTCTGTATAGAGACCGGACCTGCTATAACCCCACATATATGGGTGCAAATATATTCAATACACCAAATCTATGCGTGTGTAGAGAAAGAAAAAGCGAAATAGGCTTTCAGACGGACAATGGCATTTCTGACGGCTCTAAGCTGAGAATTTCAGATAGAGTTGGTTCATTTCTGGTTGGCCATTTTAGACGTTATTTTTTGAGGAACTGATGTCAAACAAAGGTGGTGCTTTCATAGATATCTTCAACCAATAAGTAAGTTTCGTTCATCACAATCTCTGAGATCTGCCCTTTTTTTACAGATTAATTATTGTTATCATGGGTAATTTTTTTAGCCTTCAGATCTGGCCTGTTCTTTTCCTCTCTCTTTCGTTCAGCACAATCTCCTTATATATATATATATATATATATATATATATATATATATATATATATATATATATATATATATATATATATTAACCAATGTGTAAAATAATGTAACGAGGAGCTTCCAAATAAAATCTTCATTTTTTTTCTGTTTTGGTATGTTTAAGGACGCTGCGTTTTTTTTTTAATTATGTGGAGGTTTCAATCTTTGATAGAACTCATAGGAATCTTGGACTGAGGATCCGTTTTTTTTGTTAACAGTAATATGTTAGATTCCAGATATAGAACTCTGAGGTGATTAACAGCCGTTTGTATTTTATGTTACATGTGGGTTTATTAACAGGGATAAAATAGTCTATTTCTTATTTGGTTTACTTAAAATAATATGGAGGGGTTGTTGACAGATTTGTTGGGTTAAAATAAAAGCGCCCTTTTTTTTCCCCACCCAACCTCACCAATTTTCTTTCGTTATTGAGAATTCAAGGTATAATTCTTCCATTTCTCCATGTCTCTTTGGTGTTGATGGTTGTAATTGTCATTAATTCAAGGGTTTAACATATACTTTGACAATTTTTGATGTTTTTGTGCGGGTGTATCTCAATTGTGTGTTCCAACCTTTTTTATGTTGAATTGTTGATAAATATCCATTCATGAACACAATTGTTGTTGAATTATTGTGTTTGTTTATGAATGGGGTATGATGTTGGTTCAAGTGGAACTCACACACCCTTATTCCACAGTATGCACACCAAGTGTTTGCTAAAATGCCTAAACCAAAATTTTTCAAGAAGTTTAGCATAGACTTGAATTTTTTTCACTCGTTGTCGCACGTCGACACATTTTATCGCAATATGGTATGTTTTCACCTAATTTCACGCACTTGCACACACCATTTCAACTCGTTCACCGGTTAACTTTTAATTGCGCTTTACAATTTTATTTACCTTGTCTAATTATTATTTTTTAGGTTGAAATGGCCGAGATAAAAAAGTATCATTCCACCAAGTGTGTGTCATCGAGGGGTTCCGTGGTGAAAGGGTGGCGAGTCATCTTGTATCGCCACAATTGGGCGCATTTTTTCTTGCCAAGAATGATCGCATCTGTTGATGTAAAAAATCAGATTGCTTCTAATTACTTAATCACAGATAAATGTAAATGAGACAAAGAATTTTAAAGTGGTTCAGCCTTATAAGAATGGCCTACGTCCACTATTTCTATTATTGCCAAGTGTTTTGGAGTTCTCGATATGTAGTTCTATCCAGAAAATCCAGTCCTTTTGAATGAGGGTAATACAATGTATTTATAGCCTTGAGGCTATAATCTGAAAGGGTGATACATTAAATGATATACATATGAAAGGGCAATTCATTTAATGCTCTTCAAGCGTTTGCGTCAAGATGATAAGCATTCAATGAATAGTTGAACTGTTGATTATCTGGCAATCAATGCTGTGGTCGAGATGCAGCTCGAACCGCCTTAGTTGCTCGTCGTTCAAGGGTTCCTCGGAGAGCTGGAGTTCCTCGGATAGCTGGAGTTCCTCGGAGTATACTTGTTGCTCGATGTGAGTCTGACTTGGTCGGGGAAATAGACTTCCTCGTTGCTATTGTGCCACGTAGATCGACACGTGTCTTCTTGTGATTCGTCTATATCAGCATACTAATTTTGGTATCAACAGAAGCCCCCAATGTTTCATATTTCAAACTTTGAGGAGTATGGAACATTCCTTCTCGGTATATGGCAATATTAAATGACCTTCCTGGTTTTTAGGAGCATTTTCTTCGTATTCGAATGTCCTTTCAAATTCGCAGAATTCGCTTTTTGAATTTTTATAAGCGCTTCGATCTTCGCGCACTTTTTGTCCTTTTAGCCGCCGGTAGCGTAATAGTTTCTATTTTGTAATCATTTCTTTCGCCGTTTCCCAAGGCAAAGTATTTAAGCTTCATTGGCAATCCCATCATCTTCTACCTTTTCCAATTTCTGCTTTCGAGTTTTCTATAGCCTTTCCATCTCTTGTGCGTTCATCCCTTTTTTCGTTCGTTGTCAACAGATCTCCCTTTTTCCTGTAAGATCTTCTTCCTTCTTCTTCATTTCTTTTATTCGCTATGGAATCTCTCGAGAAATTTCGTTCTGATTTTTCTATTCCATCTTGGGTAACTCTGGAGAATCTTTCTGAGCCTTCAAATTATTTTAATTTGGTTGAGGGACATTGGTTTCCTAGCCTCTTTATTGCTGAATGTGGATTTTCTTTTCCACCAAACCCTTTGTGTTTAGAGTTCTGTCAGTATTTCGATGTTGTCCCTGCAAAAATAGCCCCCAACACATGGAGGATAGTTAATGGGGTGTATAGGTTAAATCAAACTCATGGAACCCGTATAGGAATTCCTGAGATTATGTATTGTTATAGATGGGTTGTTCTAGACAATGTTTTTTATTTAAAAACTAGAGTTTTGAATAGGGCCTTAGTAGTTAACCTCCCTGATGCCAATAGGGATTATTTTGAACATGGGGTAGTTATCAAAAATTGGCAACATGCCCCTTTGGTTGGAGACGAAGTATATGAAGGTCCCAGATGCCCTCCATATGGCAATGGGATAGGTTATTTTCATCTTATTTTATTTCTGAAATTATGATTTCATTATGTTTGAATAAATGTGTGACTGATATTTCACTATGTATTTATTTGCAGTTGACAGTAAGAGAAAAACTTCAAAAGAAGGTGATATTAACATCAAACATTTGAAAGTTATCTGAAATTTGCATCGAAAAGTTGCAGACGAGCATATCAGGTCTGCTTCATACTTGTTGCAGTATAGGAGTTATACAACATCCTTTACTGCTCGTCCTGTGGTCAGCACCAGTGAACCAGCATCAATTCCTGAGGACTCTTCTCCAGAATCTCATATTCCTCTAAGTCAGAAAATGGGCAAAAGAAGAGTTCCTGCTCTCTTTGAGGAGACTACCTCTGCTGGAGATGGAAAAAGGAACAAGGTTGATGTCCCAAAGGGGACAAAGAAAGTAGATGCTGCCCCTTCTGTTGCTCCTCAGAAGGCTGTCGAGAAGCCCCCAGTGGCTCCTAGTAAGAAGGATGCACTTGTGGAAGTGATCACCATTTCCCCAACCAAAAGCTCTTCTTTGGTTGAAACTGTTGAAGTGCCACCGAGGAGACTGAAGAAATCCTCCTCGGTCAGTTTTTCTGAAACCATTCCCCAGCTTCAAACTAGTGGAGCTGGTGTTCCAACTATTATCCCCCCGAGTTCTGCAATGAGCTCGGTAAAGACTTGGACCATTCCTGAAGTCCAAGAAATTGAGGAAAACATGTCTAGGGATATGCTGACATCCCTAGCTACTCGTCACATTGCTTCAGTAAGTTTCTCTTATCCTGAATTTTTCTTTCCATCAATACAAGTATCTCTGCAATGACTTATCATTATTTTCTTCTTTTTCCAGCTGGTGAGTTGCTTTAACACCATAGTGAAGAAAGATGAAACGATCAAGGCTTCTAAATCCTCGTCTGGAGTAGAGGATGCTTTACAGGGCTTGGCTCAATCTTTGAAGGATTCTCGTCAAAAGTATGATGAGGATAGGGGTGAATGGGAGAAGAAGTTTGCTGCATCTGAGGCAGAGAAAGTGCAGTTGGGAAATAAGGTGAAAGACTTGGAGAGAGAGAATAAAAAATATGCCGAGAAGCTCACAAGTTTTGGGGAGCTTGAAAATAAGTTGAAATCGGCTGAGGGAGAGCTAACCCTTCTGCGAGAAGTAAATCGCCAGAAGGAGGAGGTGGAGGCCAAGTTGAAAGCCTCCGAGGATCTTCTATCCGAGAAGCTCTCCTCGGAAAGAATGAAAAGAAAAGTGGCTGTGAAAAAATCTTTTCGTACCGGTTGGGATAAAGGATGGTATAGGGGGGTAGCATCCATGATGATCCAGGTGCAGTATGAGAGTTCAAAATACTTTCGAGATGGATGGGTTGCTGCCCTGCAAGAATTGAAAGTTAGCGAGGACTCTGAGCTATTTCAATAACATCTTCCTGGCCCCCCTCCTATAATTGAAGATGAGGAAGAAGAAGAAGCTGCATCCGAGGAGTCTTCAATGACAATGGGTGATCAAGTCCTTGCTTCCCAACCTATTCAGACAGTTATCGAGGAGATTTCATCTTTGCCTGCTCCTCCTGAACAAGTTCCAACTCCAGCCGACCAAATTATTGTTTCCACCGAGCAACCGAGCTCCTCGTCCCAGCCTCTCGAGAAAGTCTTGGGAGACAAGGAAAAGTTGTGAAGTTGTTCGGTATCTATTTTATTTTCTTTTACTTGTACTCTGTATTCTGAACGTTGTACTCCTTTTGATGATGTAATAAAAATCACCTTTTTGTTCCTCTACGTTGTTGATGTTCTGTCTGCTTCTTTTATTAACTCTTGCCTTCTCTTCCTTACTAGTTTATGGCTAGAATGGAATTGTTGTCTGCCAATGATACAAAACTGATGCAGCAATGCCATGAATATTTTAAAGCTGGCCATACTGACCTGAATGCATCAGAAATTGCTGATATCCTTGGTCATGATGCTTCAGACCAAGCAGTGGAGGCATATTAATACTTGAAATGTCTTCTTGATCGTGTTGTAGCCAATAATGTGGCTTATTACGAAATGATTGAAGACTTGCAAGGTACTCTTCATGAACTTCAGCAGCAGTATAAAAAGTCTTCAGTTCTTTTGCACGAAGGGTATGAGAAGAAACTCAAACAACTTAGTGCTGAAACAGGTTATGACAAGATGGTTGCTGGCTATGAAGTGAGAGAGAGAACCCAAAAGGGTGAAGTCAAAGCATGCAGACAGATCGTCGAGCTGCTGGAGCAAGAGAATAACAATTTGCAGAAAGAGTTGGCATAGTATAAGTCTGCAGCTTCATCTTCCACTGCCTTGGTACCGGTCACCGATAAAGGATTCTCATTTTTAGATATGGAAAATGCCAAATTGAGGCAAGAGTTAGAGGGTTTGAGAAGAGTTGGGCCTTCCACTGCTATTCGGGGACGAAGAAGAGGTTCTCGTGGATGAGGAAGAGTTGCTCAGAATGTTGACGAGGAACAAAGTACTCAACCTGCTCGGGGACGACCAAGAGGTCTTCGTCGTACTGTTGAAGAAGCTCGTACTCAATCAACATTGGAAACCTAAGCGTTCCAATTGAATGTAAAAGATCGGGCTTTGTCTGAAATGTCCAAAAAAATCCAAACTCTGGAGGATCAACTTGCTTCGACAAAGTCTGCTCTGGATAATAAGGATGTTTTTGCCAGAAACCTTCACGAGCAGTTAGAGAGAATAACTTTCCAATTCCACAAACAACCTCGTGAGTTCTGGATGGCAGGCTACAATGAGGCCCTTTGTCACTTGGATGCTCGCATTGAAAATGCCAATAATGAAGGTTATAAACAGGGATGGTTGAATGCCCTGGGTGTATTAAAACTAGAGCAGGGCCATTATTTATGGGATTATCATGCTCCTGGGCTGCTCGATCTACCAAATCCACCATTCAAGCTCGATATGAGTTGGATCCCTGCTCGGGCCATCCCTCGTTGTTTGATCTCCCAGTATCTTGGTGACTATGCCCTTCATTCGCAGGTTGAATTATCTCGTCCGGAGCATTTACTGGATACACCTTCAATAATGAACGTCAGAATGCTGCGAGATCTTAACTTCATTAATTCTCCCCTTTGCTTGGAAGATCCTCCTGCTGGCGAGGAGCCTATATCGAAAGCTGGAGGAAAAAAGCCAATAGAATAGGAAATTCTGATGTAATAATTAGTACACAATTTAATATCAATGTAATAAACTTGTGTAATTCATTTTGACTTTAATGAAAGAATTTCATTTTTGTTTGCAAATTTGTATTGCTCTTGTATTTGTCAAACACTTTATATTTGTGCTTGCATAACAATATTGTGTGGTTCATCGACCAACTTAGTAATAAAAAATTTACAAGTATTAGTAATATTGCTCGATCACTTAATAATAAAGTAATGAGTATCAAAATGTTAAAAATTCTTCCAACCAATCAAGGTTGTTAAGTTGTGCTCGTCGACCAACTATAGTTAATGGGTTTTTATCCCTACTAACCATACTTGGTAGATTTTTGTCTTTTTCATAAAATGTGCCCGACCAACCAAGGTCGATGAATTTTCCTCGCCGACCAACTACAGTTAGTGGGTTTTTATCCCCGACCAACCATACTTGGTTCAGTTTGGAATATTTTATTCTTCGAGGAACTTTTGTATTTTCTGTGATAATCTTACTTCCCGACCAACATAAGTTGGCATTTGAGAGCATATCTTGTTTCCTAACCAACCGTGATTGGCCTTTCGTCGATCATCTCGTGTTCTCGCTCTTTTACCAACCGGAGTTGGTCTGAGTTCGAACTATCGTGTTCTTGCTCTTTTACCAACCGGAGTTGGTCTGAGTTTGAACTATCATGTCCATTAACTCTTTTACCAACCGGAGTTGGTATGAGCTAATGTACGCCTCCTAACCAAAGGAGTATGGGGTGTTCTCGCCCTTTTACCAACCGGAGTTGGTCTGGGTTCGAACTATCGTGTTCTCGCTCTTTTACCAACTGGAGTTGGTCTGAGTTTGAACTATCATGTTCTCGCTCTTTTACCAACCGGAGTTGGTATGAGTTTGAACTATCATGTCCACTAACTCTTTTACCAACCGGAGTTGGTCTGAGCTAGTGTATGCCTCCTAACCAAAGGAGTATGTGGTGTTCTCGCCCTTTTACCAACCGGAGTTGGTCTGGGTTCAAACTATCGTGTTCTCGTTCTTTTACCAACCGGAGTTGGTCTGAGTTCGAACTATCATGTTCTCGCTCTTTTACCAACCGGAGTTGGTCTGAGTTCGAACTATCATGTCCACTAACTCTTTTACCAACCGGAGTTGGTCTGAGCTAGTGTACGCCTCCTAACCAAAGGAGTATGGGGTGTTCTTGCCCTTTTACCAGTCGGAGTTGGTCTGGATTCGAACTATCGTCTTCTTTTTACTGTCGAGCAGCGTTGTGTGCCGAACAGCGTAGTGTTAAACACTAGTATTCCTCGAAAAACTTTCAATAAAAGGAGAGAAAATTGTGAAATATCATCGTTTTATTCATATTGATGGAACTGCTTTACATTTTACATCACTGATAATACTTGCGTAAGTGTTCAGCATTCCATGCATTCTTAAATTCCTCTCCTTCTAGAGTTGTTATTCGGTAAGTTCCTGGTCTAACAACTTATGTAACTCGGTAAGGTCCATGCCAGTTTGCTTCCAACTTATTGTGCTTCGGAATGACCTTCTTTGGCACGTAATCTCCTTCTTTTAGGTCGCATTTCATCACCCTCTTGTTGTAGAACAGAGTTGTTCGTTGTTGGTAAGCAACATTCCTAATGGTTGCCTCTTCTCTAACCTCCTCGAGCATATTCAAATCCAATCTTCTCATTAAGTCACTGACTGGGGAATTGAAATTCAGCACTCTGTGTGTTGGAAGACCCAACTCGGCAGGTATTACGGCCTCACTTCCAAATGCCAGTATATATGGTGATTCTCTAGTTGCTGCTCGGGGGGTTGTTCGGTAAGCCCACAATACTGATTGTAGATCATTAATCCAATTAGCTTTAGCCTCACTTAGCCTCTTCTTCAAACCATTTAGTAATGTTATGTTCGTCACTTCAGTCTGTCCATTGCTTTGAGGATGGCCTGGTGCTGAATGAACCTTCAAAATGTTTTACTGATGACAATAGGCGGCAAACTCCTCATTATCGAATTGTGTTCCATGGTCTGTGATGAAAGCATGAGGGAGACCATATCGGCAGATTACGTTCTTCCAAATGAACTGGTATACCTTCTCGTATGTCATATCAATAAGTGGCTCAGCTTCTACCCACTTAGTAAAATAATCCACTGCAACGACGAGGTACTTGAATCTTCCTCGGGTTGTTGGTAGTTGTCCAACCAAATCAATTCCCCACATGGAAAATGGCCAGGGGGAAGTTATGGGTGTCAACAATGCTTGTGGAGTACATCGGATGGAAGAAAAACGTTGGCATTTATCACATATTTTGGCATAGGCTATACAATCAGCCCTCACCGTTGGCCAGTAGTACCCCTGCGTCATCACTCTTTGTAAAAGTGTCCGACCTGCTACATGTGCTCCACAAGACCCTTCATGGATCTCTTCAATCAATTCTTTCACCTCGGAGGGATGTACACATCTCTGCAAACCTACCATAATTCCTCGTCTATACAAAACACCATTAGTTAGTACATACCGAGCAACTTTAAACTTCAATTTCTTTACAGAGAGCTTATCCTCCGGCAATTCTCCCTCCTCAATATATGCCCTGATGGGATCCATCCAAGATGGTCCTGAATCAAGGGTAATAACATTCATCGTCAAGTCTTCTTCTATGCTCCGACTTTCTAATACTTCAATTGGTATCGTTCTTCGCAGCTCGGTACGAGTAGCTGATGCTAGTCGGGCCAGCGCGTCTGCTCGTGCATTCTCCATTCTTGGTATTCTAATCAACTGAATGGCATCAAATTCTGCCAACAACTCCATCGCCTTTGCATGATACTTGACCATTAATTCTCCTTTAACTGCACATGTTCCCATCATCTGATTCACAATTAATTAAGAATCACTGAATACCATCACTTGTTGCGCTTCCATAATCTTTACTAAATTAAGACCTGCTATCAAGGCTTCATACTCAGCCTCATTATTGGAGGCTTTGAATTGGAATCGCAAGGCATATTCCATGTCAATCTCGTCTGGGGTATTCAAAACAATCCCTGCTCCACAACCTGTTGTGCAAGATGACCCATCTACATACAATTTCTATGTAGATAACTCGTCTTCAAATTTCTTATCTGACAGAGTTCCTCGGTGAAATATCTGCTATTTTCTTTCATCCTCCCCTGATATTTTTCGCTCCTCGTCGATCATCTCTTCTCGCTCTTTTACCAACCGGAGTTGGTCTGAGCTCGAATTTGATGATCTTTCTACATCCACAAGCCCTTTTACCAACCGGAGTTGGTCTGGACTTATGTCTGTTGATCCTGTAACATCCACAGGTTGGTCAGCGAGCAACTTTTGTTCCTCGGGGGTATCAGGATATGTAAACTCTGCTATAAAATCTGCTACAACTTGCCCTTTTAATGATGATCTGGGTTCATACACAATATCATATTCACCGAGCTCTATTTCCCAGTACATCAGTCTCCCTGATTTTTCTGGCTTATGAAGGGCTTGTCTTAATGGCATGTCGGTATACACGACGATGGTATGGGCCTGGAAATATGGCCTTATTCTTCTACTTGCCTCAATTAATGCCAATGCCAATTATTCCAGCTTTGGGTACCTGATCTCTGCACCTCGGAAAGCCTTACTTGTGTAATAAATTGGCTTCTGGACTCCGTTCTCCATTCTGATCAATGCCGAGCTTACTGCATTTTCTGATACTGCCAGGTACAAGAATAACTTTTCTCCCACTACTGGCCTGGACAACAATGGAGGTGCTCCCAAATATTTCTTCAAGTCTTGAAAGGCTTTTTCACATTCATCATTCCACTCAAAAGTTTTTCGAAGTGTTTTGAAGAATGGGAGGCATCTATCAGTTGCTCGAGATACAAATCTGTTGAGCACCGCAACTCACCCTGTAAGACTCTGTACCTCTTTCTTCGTCATTGGCGATCGCAACCCTAAAAGAGCTTTGATCTTTTATGGATTCGCCTCAATGCCTCGCTGGTTGACGATGTATCCGAGGAACATTCCTTCTCGTACTCCAAATGTGCACTTCGTCGGGTTGAGCTTCATCTGGTATTTATCTAGTTGATCAAAGGTCTGACCTAAGTCAACTAGATGATCAGCAACTTTCTTGCTCTTTGTCAGCATATCATCGACATAAACTTCCATTTTGTAACTGATTTGTTCGGAAAAAACCTTGTTCATCAGCCGTTGGTATGTCGCTCCTGCATTTTTCAAACCAAAAGGCATTACATTGTAACAATAAGTTCCCCTAGGGGTAATAAAAGAAGTACTTTGCCTGTCTTCAGGTTTCATTTTAATCTGGTTGTAACCAGAGTAAGCATCCATGAAGCTGAGCAGCTCGTGCCCTGAGGTGGCGTCCACTAGGTGATTAATTCTGGGCAATGGAAAGTGATCCTTTGTGCATGCCTTGTTGATATCGGTGAAATCAACACACATTCTCCATTTATTGTTCTTCTTCTTTACCATCACCACGTTTAGCTTGATTCTTCTCGGGACTAAATACTCTTCTTCTCTGCTTTACAGGCTTGATCTCCTTATTCACATTGAGCTCATGACATAAGAAGTTTGGATCTATTACTGGCATGTCTTCATGACTCCATGCAAAAAAAAATTTTCTGCTTCTCAAAAAAGTTATCAACTCCTGTTTTATTGAAGCATCCAACGACGAACCTATCTGGGTTATTCATTCAGGGTGCTCATCATCCAGAATAACATTTTTCGTAGATTCCACCACCTGTCCTTTTATAAGTTGGGATTCATCTCTGGGATTCAGTGTTTCAATTTCTGTACCTTCCTCCACCTGGTAGGTAGTAGTCTTTTTCCTTGACTCTTCAAGCTCCTCTTGCTCGGCAGATGAATAATAGCATTCCCGAGCTACTTTTTGATCACCTTTCACAACTCCTACTCCAAAATTTATTGGGAATTTAAAGCACTGATGTACTGTAGATGGGACTGCTTCGAACTTCTTCAAACCAACTCTTCCCATGATGATGTTGTAAGCTGACTGCACATTCTTATCCATCACGAAGAAGCGTATTCTCTCTCTTCGACAAGCAGGCCAAGTTCCAATGAATATATCCAACTTGATCGTCCCAAGTGGAAAAACTTTCTCGCCAGCAAAACCCAAGAGAGGTCTGTGATAAGGTTCCAATTAAGATAATTTCAAATTTAAACTGTCAAAGCATGAGTAGTACATGATGTCCGCCGAACTACCATTATCTACCAAAACCCTTGAAATCACTACTTCTTTCATCCTCATTTTGATCACCAAAGGGTCGTCGTGAGGGTAAAGAACACCTGCCAAGTCGTTTTTTGAAAAGCCAATGACCAGCTTCTCTTTGTTTATCTTCCTCGGGCGATCCTCTTCAGCTAAATTTATTCGCTGAATATATGAACAAGCTTGAGCCTCTCCAAGGTAAGCCTTTCTTTCTGTAGTAAGGTCTCCTCCTCCTGCATCTCCTCCTGTAATAACATTACAATCAAATATTCCAAAACGTATTGAAAATACCTCGCGTTCTGGTTGCCTTAGCCTTTTGGGAAGATCGGGGTCATCCTCTGCATCATCTTCATGATCCCTCTTCTTCTTCTCCTCTGCTCGACGAGGAGATCTAGACCTCTCTCTAGTTCGGTCATTATTTCTTCTTTCACCTCCCCGATCAACATACTTTGCTAGCTTTCCTCTTCGGATGAGTGTTTCAATCTCGTTCTGAAGAGCTATGCAATTTTTGGTCATATGACCATGATCCTTATGGAACTCGCAATATTTCTCCCTATTCCTTGTATCAGGGTCTGACCTCAGTTTCTTCGGCCACTTTACCTCCTCGTTATTCTTGATTTCTTCCAAGACATGATTAATACCCATTTTCAAAGGAGTATAATTATCAAATTTTTTCAGGACTTCCCATGACGACCTACTATTCTTGGAATGCTTGTCACCGCCATTGCCCTTATGCTCTTTCTTCTTAGATTTGTCGACTTCCACCTTGGTCTCTTTATCCATATTCTTCTTCGCAGCCATAGCCTCCTCGGCATTCATGATTTTGGCCGCTTTTTCCATCAAATCTGACATAGTTGTAGGTGGATCTTTGGCCAAAGTGTAATATAACTTGTTAGGCAATAACCCACTCATCAAGGCGGTGATTGCTGTCTTTTCTTCATAATCTATGACCTCCATCTTCTCGTTATTGAAACGAGTTATGTAATCTCTAGTACTCTCACCAGATTTTTGTCTAACACTTAACAAGTGTGCTACTCTTTTTACTGGCTTTGCTCCAAAATATAAATTGCCAATGAACAACTCGGCTAACTGAAAGAAAGTTGAAATCTTACCCTGAGGAAGATTGTTGTACCATATCTGGGCAGATCCAGTAAGAGTTCCTGAGAATGCTCTGCATCTCATCTCGTCGGGGACAACATAGATGTCGACAGCAGCTTGATATTGCTCTATGTGAAGAACAGGATCTGTCTTTCCATCATACTTGGGGGTCACCATAGGTGCTTTAAATTTCGACGGGGTAGGAAAATCCACAATGGCCTGGATAAAAGGTGTCCCTTGAACAAAAGTTCATTGTAGGGGATTCTTTGCCTTAGCCATTTCTCCCAATCTATCCTCCAATCGCTGAAGGGACCCTTTCCACGCATCATTTCCTTCCTCGGGCCTATTAGTTCGAGCAATTGACTGTTCTGATGTGGCCTCCTGAGATCTATCTTGACGAGCAACTGGTCGTGATTGTGCTGATCCTTCTCTTAGATCTGATGGTTGTCGAAAACTCCTCGACATGGTCTTAGGTGGACTCCTATTCCTCCTAGGGCCTAATCGACTGAAAGGAGATACCCTGCTCAGTCTTTCCAAGGCGCTGGGTCTCTCTGGAGAGAGAGTGATACGTTGCTCAGTATCTGTAGCCCTTATTGACGAAGTTCGCCCAGGTTGATAAGAAAAATCATCAGATTCCTCATTACGATATGACTCAGTACGCCTGGATCGTGAAGAAAATAAATAGGTTTGCCTCTGACCACTTCGCTATCCCGAACGTGCAGGTGCACCGCCATGAAGGGTCTGTATGAGTTGCCGCATTGTTTCTTGCATGGCGGTTTGTCCTTGAGCCAAATTCGTCATAATTCCAGCCATATCTGGAGGTGCAGAGGGATTTGGAGGATTTCCAGCATTTCCAGCGTTTCGATTGCTGGATTCCGGATTATCTGCCATTGATGATGAATGATTTCTGGTGAAAAACGATAACAACAGTCGTTTCCCACAGACGGCGCCAATCTGTTGATGTAAAAAATTAGATTGCTTCTAATTACTTAATCACAGATAAATGTAAATGAGACAAAGAATTTTAAAGTGGTTCAGCCTTATAAGAATGGCCTACGTCCACTGTTTCTATTATTGCCAAGTGTTTTGGAGTTCTCGATATGTAGTTCTATCCAGAAAATCCAGTCCTTTTGAATGAGGGTAATACAATGTATTTATAGCCTTGAGGCTATAATCTGAAAGGGTGATACATTAAATGATATACATATGAAAGGGTAATTCATTTAATGCTCTTCAAGCGTGTGCGTCAAGATGATAAGCATTCAATGAATAGTTGAACTGTTGATTATCTGGCAATCAATGCTGTGGTCGAGATGCAGCTCGAACCGCCTTAGTTGCTCGTCGTTCAAGGGTTCCTCGGAGCGTTGGAGTTCCTCGGAGAGCTGGAGTTCCTCGGAGTATACTTGTTGCTCGACGTGAGTCTGACTTGGTCGGGGAAATAGACTTCCTCGTTGCTATTGTGCCACGTAGATCGACACGTGTCTTCTTGTGATTCGTCTATATCAGAATACTAATTTTGGTATCAACAGAATCAATGAGGACTTTGTGCATATTTTTCATGCGACATTCGTGGTGGTGAATGGAAGGAGGCGAACGACATATGAGACTATGTGGGGAGTGAAGATATGCACCGGGATCCTCTGGTGGTCCCAATTTCTGAGCTGTTTTTCCTGTTGTAATGGGAAATATTCTTTTTATTTTTTTTCTTCCGTTCTAATTTTAGTATATTAACTTTTTAGTATTGTATTGTATTAAGTTGTTTTGTGGAATTACGGAATTTGAAATGATAATGTAGTTGTTGGTTATCTATTGGATTTTGATGTGTGTGACCTCCCCGTTTTTATAAAATAAAATGTTCACCATCAATTTATCTAGTATTTTTACTTTAGCCCCTCTACTTATTGTAACTTACGATATGATTTCTTGTAACTTAATTTTTGTGCAAATATTTTTTGTTTTTCTTTGGTGTGTATAGGACTCACGTCAACTACCTCGGGGATCGCTCCAATTGGGGTGATTTATTTCTATCCCTTGCTTTTTCATAGCTTCTTTAATTTCATTGAGGACAATGTGTATTTCAAGTTAGGGGGTGTGATTAGGCATCTCAATTTCTTTTTATTCATCGTGGGTCATATTTATATTTATTAATTAAATCTTACATATTAAAAAAAATTAATATTCAAAAAAATCTCAAAAATTGTTTTAATTATTTCTTCTCTCTTTCTTGGGCCTTTTGCCATAATTTCCTATGATAAATTTAATAATTTCCCTATCCAATTGCTAATTCAATGATGCATTTTCTATTTCTTTCATGTTGTTAAACTTTAGTCCACAAATTATTCAATATTGAGAATAAATGCATGAATTAAATCTTGCAAACCCATAAGCACTTGATCATATTTTCTAAAATAATTCGGTAGGACAATTATAGCTTGGTATCTTTTTGTTGCTTTGTGTACACTAAAAACCTAGAGAGCTTCGTGCTTTTCTTCATTTTCGAGTGCTTATAAATTACTCTCTCTTTCTTAAAAAACGTATCTTGTTGACGATCTCATTTTCTTTTCATTGATTGCATATTAATTGAATTATCACTTGAGCATGATTTTTAATGGTGTTGAGTCCCGAGAATCACATGAAACTTTAGGATAGGATCATAGGCCCTCTTTGATGTTAAACCCCTACGACTTTACCCTTACCCTTATACATGTCCCTAGTCAACCCTGTTAAGCCCTATTATGACCTTTCTTTTCGTCCCAAATCCCCTAACCAACTCCACATTGGAGTTTAAACCATACATATTACCTTTCTTACCTATGTTCGGAATGATGTTTAGGAATGAATGATGTTGTGTAGTGTGGTTGCAATTTAAGCATGAAAATAGTGAGAAAAGAAGAAAGTGTAGTGAAAAAGAAAAGAAAAAGATGAAAAAAAAGAGAAAAGAAAAGAAAACAAGAGAAAAAGAAGAAAAAAAAAAGAAAGAGGAAGTTTGTATATGTTGTTTATAGTGATTCAATAATCCTTATTACTCTCTCGATTGATATATTTAATGCTTGTTTGGAAATCATTTTCCAATTTTGAAATTTCCCGCTATTTTCCATTATCCCAAGTTTTTCAACTCCAAACATCTTTGAATCCGTACATATTTCCTTCATTCCACCCTATCCTAGCCTAAATTCTATACCCGAAAAGTCCTATTTGATCCTAAGGTAATGTGATTCAAAGATTGAACAATAGTGATAATCTGTTTAAGTGCATTTCATATTGGTTAATATGCGATATCCTTTCATGAGATTGTATTTTGCACTTTTATATATCGTTCTCCATTAATGGCATGTGCGCGACCTTGTTTTATTTTACAATTACTCTTTATGCCCGCATGTTCTGAGTGTGTTACACCCTATTCCGAGTGCTTCTATTTTTTGAGTGTAATATCCAAAAAGTATTGAGTGGAAGCATGCTTTAATTGTTATCTGGTCTATAGGCATTTTTACAGAATCAAATCTTTTTGCATGTGCACGCACACCACTCACATTTGAGGTTTCAATGCCACGTAGTTATTCTTTAAATTTTAATAGTTTTAGATTATTGGGCAAAATTCTCTTTTGCGTTGTTACTAATACGTTGAAATATTTAATTGATATTAAGCTTGGAATATTGGTTGGTTGGGCATAGTTTGAGGAAATTTGATGTTTGTTGGTTTCATCCCTGAAAAACCTCACGAGACGACACTCGTCCACAAGGGTAACCTAGGGGTTTAACGGCTTATTGCATATGCTAAACGCAATCGTTCACCCGCAAAAGTGGCATTTGTATATTTTATGCTTATATATATTTTGCATCGCCATCTGTTGGACTGATTTTGGTTTGTTTTATCACTAGAGACTAGTAATGTGTAAGTTAGGGGGTGTGAATAGTCACGAATATTGTATAGTTACACCCGTTATCTTTATGCATTCTAACACAATTGTGTTCGTTAATTCCCGTATTTATGCTTGTAAACCAGACAACCTCTATTATGTATGTTTATATGCTTTACGAGGTATAATTGAGCTTTTGTTGGTATTGGAATGCTTAACGGTGCAATTGGTGCTTTTTGAGAAGTTTTCAATGTACTACGCAACTTCAGGGGCATTTTAGTCAATTTAGTGTTTGAGCTTCGTGCCCGAACTCTTCATGGAAGTTGTATCCCTTCGAGTCATCTTTTCTTGGCCTCCGACGGTTCATCAATCTGGTTCCTAACGAACATGTTATGACCATTTTCTCGAGGAGCTCCTTCTTGATTTTTAGGATAAATCATTTTCTTTTCTTTTATCTTTATTAATTTTTGCACTTATTACATAAGTGGGTGTTTTGTGTATTTGAAGATATATGTGATACAATCGATTTTTCATCTTGATCATCTTGCATATTAGGGAGGTTAGGGTTTGGAGGGGATTGTTGGGTTTTTGCTTCTCTCTCTCCTAGGGTTTACCCACTTTGGTTTGTAAGAACACTATTCATCATCTCTCTCTCTTTTATCCAAGCTTCCATTTTTGTTATTATTGCCTTGTTATTAGTTTACTTGCTTTGTAACCCATATTTAATTTCTTTCATTTACTTTCTTGCATTTAATTAATGTCATTTAACATGCTTTGTAGTTAATTTAATCTAGGTTGAGATTGTTAAACTCACATGGGTTAATTAGTTTCTTTGCTATGGTATGATGAGTCTAGGGTAGTGTTAATGAGTTAATTGTTCTTTGTATGACACTCAGGAGATTTAACGGGGTATATCACGTATGCGCCATTTTTACGACCTTTCATGTGTAATTCCGAGAATATTCTTTGACACCGAACTCAAATTAATCTTTTATGAGAATTTAGAGGGTGGCAACTCTAGATTTAATTAATTGTCCAAATGTGATTAATCTCGTTAGCGCTTTTATGTTCATGTAACCATTTACGCTATTTATCCCGTGTGAGGGAGATGATTCTCAACCTATAGTTTTATTCGTTTTATTTAATTTATGTTTAAATACATGCCTAGTTTAATGATTTACTCGCATATTATCTTTTACACTTTTATTCATGAAGTATTAAATTAATAGAATTCTAAGAACTAGTCTCTGTAGATTCGATCCTTACTTACCACTGCACTCCGTAGTCAGTGTGCCAAGACTGGGTATTTGTTTGTGTAGAGGCGTAAACGCCCAACGACATATTTTACACATAGTTTACGCTGGCTACCAATAACCATGTAAATCGAGTGAAGTAATCCACAAAAATTATATAATATCTAAAATTTTGAACATAATAAATTGGTGCAGGCACCCATAAATCACAATGAATTTTCTTTAAAGGAGAGGAAGTAACATTATTAGAATCTGAAAAAGGTAGACGATAACTTTTTCCCATCGAACAACTACTACAAATGTTAGGTGTTTTCAACCAACTTGAATGTCCAAGTCATTGATGCCGAATATCAGATGATGCTTTGCTGGTCCTGATTACTAAAACACTTTTTCCTCCCCTTTAGTATCTAAGGCATAAAGTCCATCCTTGTTATTCCCGACGGCCAGAAATTTCCCCGTGGCTTGATCCTTTATCTTAAAATCAGAGGCAGAAAATTCAACAAGACATGAGTTTCGTTGTGTTAACTTACTAACTGAGATAAGATTCTTCGTAAGTTTAGGAACAACCAACACATCATTTAAATTTACCATACCTTGCTCTGACTTGAGAGCTGTATGACCGATATGAGAAATTTTTAAAGGATATTCATTACCAATAATAACATTAGACTTAGCATTGTATGGAAGATAAGATTTAAGGATACCTTTATCGGAGGTCATATGAGATGTTTCCCCGGAGTTCAGATACCAAATTGCTTCAGATGGAGTGGTGTCTGATAAGGTTGTTCAGACTAAGGCTTGAGGAGGACTTTTGTTCACACCATAGGCATAATCATACCTAAACCAACATTTAGCGGCAGTGTGATTCAATTTGTGACAGATTTGACATTCCTGAGAATTAGACAGTGATGATGAGTGTGTGAATCCGCCATTTCCATGTGGGCGGTTCTGTGGCTAAGGCATACTAGGTCACTGCCCTTGTGAGTTCTTCCCATGTTGTCCATTAGGAATAAATCCCCTCCCTTTGGAATTGAAGTTATGTATTCCTCTTCCCAGGTTATTTGTGAACCGATTACGCCTTGAATAATTGTGTACCGCAAATGCAAAATTTGGATTTGTATCATTTGTTGCATCAATTTATGTTACTGCATTTCTTAATTCAAAGTTTTGTAGTGAAAATACAAGTTGTGCTAAAGTAGGGAATAGTGGTTTGATTTCATAGATGTTACAATCACATCATATTTTTTCCCAAGACAACGAGACAATCACATTGTCTTGTCTTCATCAGAAATAGGTTTTTGAATAGCAGCAAGGTTATCAAATATATTTTTAAAGTTCATCAAATAATGATCTAAGGAAAATAACTCTTTCTTTGGAACTTGGAGTTGTCGTTTCAGTTGTAACTCTCTTTCTTGTGTTGCTTGAAGATAAATTTGTTCAAGATGAGACCACACTTTGAATGATGCATTTAAGCCCACAATATGGCTCAGAGCTTCCTCTGAGAGAGTCCCAATAATGAGACTACGAATGAGGAGATCATCAATGTTCCATTCTTCATTTATTGCATTTTATGATTTTTCCTTCAGCAAATGATCTTCAAGTTTTAAGTTCTGGATAAGTGGGTATAGTTGTGTCTTCCATAGTAGGTAGTTTTTGGCT
Organism: Sambucus nigra; assembly: GCA_949130495.1. Taxonomy (NCBI): domain Eukaryota; kingdom Viridiplantae; phylum Streptophyta; class Magnoliopsida; order Dipsacales; family Adoxaceae; genus Sambucus; species Sambucus nigra. Next base: position 92,519,651 of record OX422216.1, on the reverse strand, counting down.
GAAAGTTTTACCGGAATAATGGCTATAAGATGGTGTAGGTTTGATGGATAAAGAGAGATAGATGATAATTTTTTGGACTTATTTTTCAAAAGAGAGCTTACAGCTCTGATGCCATAGACACGTTAATAAAATAGACTATTTAGAGAACTATTTAGTGACTGGATTTAATTGATTCTTGTATTAGACAGAGCACACTATTTATAATAGCAGAACACATGAGTAATATAAGAGGCAAATGTGGAAAACATGGAGATAGGAATGCAGTGAGTCTGTTTCGGATGGTGTGGAGGAGTGGAGCTCTATTTGAAGAAAAAGTTCTCTTTGAAAATACTTCAAACAGGTTACACACGTTCAGGTCCGGGTAGTTTACTCAGTGGTGGTTTGTTACACACGTTCAGGTCAGGGATAGTTTCACGCAGTTGCATTGTAGTACGTAGTTTATTATTTTTATATATAGCCACCAGTATCCCTCTTTAATTGATCGAAATGCCAGAGACCTTCCTCCTGCGTGACTCTCACAAATCCCATCGTAAAGCTCGTAAAGAACTCGCTCGACCTCTTTTGGGTGGTCGCATTGGAAGTTAGGATATGCGAAAGATCTCTTGTAAAGTTTCACCTCAGGACCCGAATATAAGTGAGCAACCCTTGCTCTTATTTGGTGAGCCAACTTCTTATGGACTGATAGAGTCTTATTCTGCAAGTATGCAATAATCGAATCTACCCAGGTAGGACCTTTTTCAATAGTGAGAACATGCCCGGTGTTGATGGTCTTGTCAATACTAGGCTTAGCAAGGAACTCCACTTCGATTGTTCTTCTGAGGCCAGAGTCCACTGTTGAACTTCAGGTTGTTATGGTGTCAGTATGACTGTTGTGTCCCCCCGAGAACTGTTGAACGTGGACTTCTTCGAACTTTGCCACAAGCTTGCATAATATAACAAGGTACGCCGCCAACCTATCATCCTTTGCGTTTAAATCCCAACTGACTTGGTTGGATACCAATTTAGAATCGTTGAACAAGTTGAGCAGCTTTGCCCTCAGTAAATGGGCCTTGCGTAGGCTAGCAATCAACGCTTTGTATTTGGCTTCATTATTGGAAGCGTCGAAGCCCAACCTAATTCCTTGCTCAACGATCGTGTCTTCTGGTGTGATAAGGATAATTCCTATTCCTTACCTCTTAGAATTGGAGGCTCCATCAACGTATAGGGTCCAGTCCTTAGACTGTGCTTCCTTATTTATGGAATTCTCTACCAATTATTTATCGGTTGGACCGTCTTCTATGAATTTGACGATAAAATCGGCCAAAATTTGTCCTTTAACTGTTATCTTTGGTTGAAAGTGAATATTAAACCTTCCAAGTTTGATTGACCATATTGATAATCGTACAGAGAGGTCATCTTTCCAAAAGACAACTTTGAGGGGGAATGAAGTGATCACCGTAATAGATCGGGCTTCAAAGTAGTGCTTAAGCTTGTTTGAGGCAATGACCAGAGTGTAAGCTAGTTTCTCCCATGACAGGTAGCGCTACTTTGCATCTAGAAGTGTTTTGTTGGTGTAATAAACAAGCAAATATTTTCCCTCCTACTCGCAGACAAAGGTCGAGCTGACAACGTGACCTGAAACTGTGAGGTAGAGGTACAGAGGATCCCCGTCGTTAGGAATTGCTAGCAAAGGAGGTTTACTGAGGTAAGACTTGAATTATTCAAGTTCTTTTGAGCATTCTCCATTCCAGGTGAGTCCCTTATCCTTCTTGCAGAGTTAAAAAAATGGTCGGTAGAGTACTGAAGACTTAGAGATGTAGCAGTTGAGTGCTGCGACATTTTGGTGAGCTTCTGGACATCGTACAACGTCTTTTGTGGTTGGACACTATTGATAACGTCAATCTAATCTAGATTTTCCTCAATGTCTCTTTTGCTGACTAAATAACCTAGAAATTTTCATGACGGGAACCCGATTGTGCACTTCCTCGCGTTGAGCTTCAACCATTATTTCTTAAGGATTTTGAAGGTGTAAGCTAGATCGTTAAGGTGGTCGCTTTTATCCTTGATCTTGACTAGTATGTCGTTGATATAAACCTCCATGGTCTCCCCCATTTGTTGCTTGAACATTTAAATGACCAATCTTTGATATGTGGCTCCAGCATTCTTAAGGCCGAATGGCATGCTTGTAGCAGTATAATCCAATTAGGGTGATGAACGATGTCTTGTCCTGGTCGGGGTTGAACAATGGAATCTTATGATACCCCAAATAGGCATCCAAGAAACTCATTCGTTCATATATTTTCGTCGTGTCGACTAATCGAGCTATCTTTGGCAGTTGGAAACTGTCTTTGGGGCAAGCCTTCTTGAGGTCAGTGAAATCAATGCATACTCTTCAACTGTTGTTGCTTTTGCGCACAACCACTGTATTTTAGAGCAATTTTAGAAATTAAAATTCTCTAATGGACCTTGCGTCCATAAGTTTTCCTACTTCGTTTTCCACTCCTTTAGCCTTTTTTGGGGTTGTTCGACGTGCCTTAAAGGCTGGGGGTCCACGTGAAGGCGGTGGCAAGCCACTAGGGGATCAATCCCTGGTAGGTCATATGGTTCCTAGGCAAACACATCCAAGTTACTCTTTAGAAAAGAAACAATCTCCCTCTTTTTGTGATCGACGAGTGTTGTCCCAATCATAAACTTTCTCTGTAGCAGATTGGCATCAAACGTAACCTCCTTTATATTTTCAATGACCCCGTCAGCGAGGTGGACCCTAGTTTCCTCTACCCCTGGCTAGCAATATCGTAGTTTCTATTTCGAAGGATTAGACCCATCTTGGGCTACCTCTGGTGGATCTTCCTTTTCTATTTTCTTTACCTTCTGGGGTCGGATGGCGACGATGAAGCATTTCCTTACGGTAGCCTGGTCGCCCCATGTGACAACCTGGATATAATTATGATGAATTATGTTTGAATCATTTTTATCTTATGTGATATGGATAATGTGTTATATATATATATATATATATATATATATATATATTGGGTTATTATGTCTAGTCTAATCCTACCTTCCAAAAATCATGAATTACCGAATTAGTTACAAACATAAGATTTTGAAGTTCAGTAGGAATGTTCATGTTGGAGACCAGTTTTGACCATTATAATATTACAATTGACTTAATGTAAAACTAGATAGATTTATATATATGAATTAGGTTTGTAACACAACAAATGGTGTGTTAAACGGAGGTTCGAGCAAGAAATTATACTAAAATTACAAAATAAGGGCAAATTTGTCCATCCTTTAAGTGGTATTTTGTCTTATTAGCACACCATGTGAAATGTTTTGATTGGTTGGAAGGGGGAGCTTGTTTGGAAGACTTAAATACCATAGAATTACCTCATTCTTTAACAAAATTCAGCCATGAAAGAGCTTGTCTTGAAGAGAGAGAATCGTGAAAGTTAGGAAGGGAAGTGCGAGGAGAATTTGGAGAAAAATCCATAGAAAATTACATAAGAGTTCTAAGGTAATTCTATCCATAAATCTTGTTATTTTTTTGTATCACTGATTGAAATGATAGAAATCATCAATTGTTTACTAAACTTTCAAGGCGGAGATGGTTTTGTTATTAATACAGATGCTTCACATCAGGGGTTGGGTTATGTTTTTATGCAGCATGGTAAGGTTATGGCTTATGCTTCTAGGCACTTGCGTACACATGAATGTGTGTTTGCTATGAAATTATGGCGTCATTATTTATATGGTGAAGTATGTGAAATTTTTACTGACCATCAAAGTCAAAAGTATTTATTTACTCAGAAGGAGTTGAAATTGAGGCAGAGGCGGTGGATAGAGTTAGTTAAAGATTATGATTGCACAATTCACTACCATCCAGGGAAGGCAAATGCAGTTGCAGATTCTCTGAGTATAAAGGTTTCGTTAAAGTTATCTTATATTCACTGTGCTAGAGTTTATCACATTATGAATTGAGATTGATTGGAGTGGAATTGCAGCTAGCAGATGAGGATAGATTATTTGCTCATGTAAGCGTGAGGCCTTTGTTAGCTACCCGTATTCGATATTTGCAAAGTCAGGATCCATTTCTTAAGAAGAAACGATAAGATATCAGATATGGTAAGTCTGATGATTTTTGTATTGTTAATGATGGCACTTTATTGTATAAGCAATGACTGTGTGTGCCTAATGTGGAGGGATTAAAAGAAAAAAATTTAGACTAGGCTCATTATTCCATTTATACTATGCATCACGGTAGTACTAAAATGTATAGGGATTTGAATGAGCATTATTTATGGAATAATATGAAAAAGGAAATAGCAAAATTTGTTGCTAGATGCCTTATATGTTAGCAAGTAAGAGTGGAACATTGGAAACCCACGGGTTTGTTTCAACCATTGCCAATACCGAAATAGAAATGGGATCATGTAACGATGGATTTTATGGTTGGGCTTCCTCGATCTCAGAAAGGGGCAGATTCGATTTGGGTAGTGGTGGACGGGTTGACCAAGTCATCTCATTTTCTAAGAGTCAAGTCTATGTATACAGTGGATAGGTATGCTAGATTATATGTTAATAAAACTATTCGATTGCATGGAGCACCTGTATATATTATTTCATATAGGGACCCTACTTTTACCTCCAGATTTTGGGATAGTTTGCAGTATGCTATGGGTACTAACTTAAAGTTTAGTACGACTTTTCATCCTCAGACAGATGGGCAGTCTGAGAGAATAATAAATTTTTGGAAAATATGCTTAGAGCTTGTGTGCTTGATTTCGATGGAAATTAGGATGTATATTTGCCTCTGATAGAATTTGCATATAATAATAGTTTTCAGTCTACTATTGGTATGGATCCATACAAAGCATTGTACGATAGACGGTGTTGAACACTGGTATGTTGGAGTGAAGTTGGTGAAAAAAAGATAAAGGGTCCAGAGTTAATTGAATTCATCATTGAAAAAGTGAAGATTACTCAAGATAGAATGAGAACGACTCAAAGCAGATTGCAAAGTTACGCGAATAAGTGGCGAAAAGATTTGGAATTCCAGAAATGGGATTATGTGTTTCTTCGGTATCGTAATGGAAAGGAGTTATGAGGTTTGCAAAGAAAGGGAAGTTAAGTCCACGCTATATTAAACCTTATAAAATTCTTGAAAAAGTCAGGATGGCTGCCTATATGTTAGCATTACCATCGGAGTTAGCCCGATTAAATAATATTTTCTATGTTTATATGTTAAGAAAGTATGCATAGGATCCTTCACATGTATTGGTGGATCAACCTATTGAGTTGAAAGAAGACTTGAGCTATAAGGAAGAACAACTTGCTATCGTGGATATGAAGGAACAAGTGTTGAGATCCAAGATAATCCCACTTGTGAAAGTTATGTGGAGAAGGCATTCCGTGGAAGAAGCTACATGGGAGAGAGAGGATAGCATGAAGCTACATTATCCATATTTTTTTGACTCGAGCAACCAAGGTATGTCAATTTCAGGGACGAAATTTCCTAACGGGGGGAGAGTTAATTATGATGAATTATGTTTGAATCATGTTTATCTTATGTGATATGGATTATGTGTTATATATATATATATATATATATATATATATATATATATATATATATATATATATATATAATATTGGGTTATTATATTTAGTCTAATCCTACCTTCCAAAAATCCTAAATTACCGAATTAGTTACAAACATATGGTTTTGAAGTTCGGTAGGAATGTTCATGTTGAAGACTAGTTTTGACCATTATAATATAATATTTTAATTGAGGTAAAAACTAGATAGTTGTTTATATATGAATTAGGTTTGTAACACAACAAACGGTGTGTTAAACGAAGGTCCTAGCAAGAAATTATACCAAAATTACGAAACAAGGGCAAATCTGTCAATCCTTTAAGTGGTATTTTATCTTATTAGCACACCATGTGGTATGTTTTGATTGGTTGGAAGGTGAGGATTATTTGGCAGACTTAAACATATTATAATTACCTCCCTCTTTAGAAAAATTCATCCACAAGAGAGTTTGTCTTGAATAGAGAAAATCATGAAAGTTAGGAAGGGAAGTGGGAGGAGAATTTGGAGAAAAATTCAATAGAAAATTACGTAAGACTGCCGAAGGCAAGTCAATCCACAAATCTTGTTTTTTTTGTATCACTGATTGAAATGATAGAAATAATCAATTTTTTTACTAAACTTTCATGTCTTGATGTATATGTATGGGTAGATACAAGTTTGAAGAAGGTTGCAGGTGTAAATCCTTTATATTGTCGTGTTTAGAACCCTGGTGTGTTCAAACTTTCATAAGTTTTTGTGTAATTTCTAAAATCAAGAAATTTGATGAAACTAGACTCACATATGGATATCATATTTGAAAATTATAATTTAACTCCTTGTGGTTAGACCTTTGTGATGGTTGTAAGTCGGTACATAGTTGTCATTTGCATAACTCGCTTGGATATTGCTTGAGTTTGACAAAGTTTTTGACATAGCAAAGGAACTCTGAAAATTATGAAACTTTAATTTTGTATTATTAAAAATTTATATTGAAATTGGGTGGAGGACCATAGAAAGTTATTATGTATAAAAATTATGAAAATTCTTGGAAGTTGACTAAACGATAAAGGGGCCTATAGGGCAGATTTTCCAGGTAGTAAAGAAATGGGCATATATTGCTCTAGAAAACTTAAAATGATGTGTCTTCTTTTGTATTGGAAACCTAATATGATAAGGATTGGATTACAAATAAGAAATTAAAATATGTTTGGACTATGATTTGGATATTTTAAATATCTTAACATGAATTTAGACAGAACTTCAATTATGATAAATGATTTGAATGGAATTATATGATGCTTATGAATTGAGTTACGTTTAAGTTATTCCTTGGACTTTTAATAGTATTATGATGATACTAATATTGTAAGAATGATAGGAAGGGAAGAATAACCGATTGAATAGGTGTCGAACAAAGGAAAAGGAAAATCATGTTAAGTTGCCAAGGTGAGTGTACTAATGATTATTACTTATATAGATATGAAAATGATATGATGGATATGAATATAGATCTAAGAGTGGATTGGTTTGAATACTTCAGTATTCAGGATTGTTTGGATATTCCAATATCCAGGATTATTTGGATCTTATGATCCAGGATTGGAATTGTACAAATATCTAATGATTTGTTTTGTCTTATGACAAGGATTTGGTAGAACTTCTGTTCCAGGATTTTTTATTATCATAACGGGCAAGATTGTTTGGATTTTATATCCACAGATTTGATACAGAACTATTATTTCATTGTAGGGAAGGAGTACCTGATTAGGCATAAATTCTTCCTAATTTATCCCTTGATTTTGTCGCTTTTCGCACCTCGAATAACGTAACTGAGTTGACTTTATCTCATAATCTTGCTGTTGACTGATCCTAATGAGTACACCGAGTTTTTGGTATTTCGTAGTGATTTTACAGGTATTTGATATCAAGAAACGGAAGAAGGAAATCCGAAGAATCAAGGAAGAAAGAAGGAAAGTCAAAAGGGCAAAAGCGTAATTTCTACCCAAAATTCGGATAAGGTACCTAAAGAGAAGTTTAAGAGATCTCATTCATAAGGACATAGGAAGAAACGTCACCTCAATCGGAGTCCTGGAACAAAAGATGTGAGCAGTCAAAGTTGAGCCAAAAAGTCAAATAGCCGGACCGGTCCTCCCCTACCCCGGACCGGTCCGCTTTGCCAAACTCCAGTAGACCCCGGACCACAAGCAAACCGAAGAAGGCCAAAATAAAAGAACCACTCCGCCCTCGGATCGGTCCTCCCCAAAATAAAAGAACCGATCCGCCTTGAAAGCTGATCGGTCCGCCTAAGGCCCGGACCGGTCCAACCTTTGAGATTTGCAAATCTTTTCTGTTTCAAGGAAGAGTCCTAGTGCAGCTGCAATTCCTAAATTCATGGAGGGTATAAAAACCCGATTTATTATTTTTATTTCGACGGATTTTTTAGATAGTAAAATAGTTAGTTTTTCTTTTCCAGCAAAAAACCCTAGTTTTGATAAAATTTCCAGTTTTAATTCAAAGATTGAAGATTGATTCAGAGATTAGTGGATTACCAATTTCATTCATTGTTGCAATTACTGCTTGGGTAATTTTAGTGAGTATTTCTTATTTCCAATTCCTTTCTACATCTAATTATCATTTGCCTTAGATTAATCATGAACACCTGCACATTAAACACCGTTTTCGTCACTTTCATCATGATAGGCTAGATTTCCTAAGGCCGGGATACATGAACCCAGCCTGATGTGTTAATTGCGGGTGTATAACATTAATCCTCTGAATTTAGTGATTAATTACGACCGTATTGCGTAGCAACATAACAATTGTAGGTCTTTATATCTCGTTTGCCTCTGGGTAACCGTGATGATTTAGAATGCAATTAGAGTGTTACTATCGCGATACCGATTTACTCATCCTCAGATTAAGTATGATGCGGGCTTGAACCTCGTATACATAATGCTTGGGAGTACTAAATTTCATGTCAAATCAATCAGTTAAATTTACGATTAGTATTATAACTGCTATAAACTAGGGTTGGGGGATTGTATTCCCGTCCTATTTTTCTCATCATTTAAACAAAAGTTTCAAATCATCTTTCCATTAGCATTTTAGGTAAATTAGTGTAGTTGCATCTTTTCCTAATTCCATAATTGCATTTAGTGTAATCGATCCTCAAAACCAATTCATTTTCCTCTTCTTTTTAGAGTCAAAGTTAGGGTTCTTCCGTCTTTTCCCGTCGTTACAACTCCGTTGTCCTTTTTCCCTGTGGATACGATCCCGACTTGTCGGATTATTACTTGAGCGACAGGCTTGCACTTGAGCCTAGAGTGAACGCAATTCTGAGACACATTTTCAGTCGCGTCAAGTTTTTGGCGTCGTTGCCGGGGAAATAGGTAGACTTAGGATTAGATTGAGTCAATCTGAAGCTTTGACCAAAAATTTCAAAAAAATCCAAAAACATAAAAAAATTTAAAAAGCACAAAAATATTCACAATCATCATCTCTCCTAAGCTTTAATGCAAAATTCTGAAACCACTCCCACACCCCATAATACTCCAACCAACATTCACGAAAATCCAATTGTTGAGTATAATCCTGATAGTCCCCACACTCCAAACGCCCCACAATTCTGGATCCCACCTCCCGCACCGTCGCACACAATCTCCAATAACACTCCGTTTTCCTTCTTAGGACACAGTCCGAGCACACCTAGTGAGAGCACCGAGTCAATAAGTGAGTAAGAGATGTCGCAACACGGCAGTCCACCCGCCAGTGAGGAAGAGCCCCTATACCGCCCGATGAGAGAATTCTCATATCCCAAGCGCACTGTCACTCCGGGATGCATTATACACCCGTATAATGCCGGGCCATTCCGTTTCAAAAATGGGATGATCCAGATGTTACCGCATTAGCACGGTATGGATTCTGAAAATCCATACCTCCATATTAGGGAATTTGAGGACGTATGTGATACTCTCAACGATCAAACCTGCACACAAGAGGTAATCCGCCTCAAACTCTTCCCTTTCTCGCTCAAAGATAAAGCCAAGACCTGGCTATGGTCTTTACCCCCAATCTCGATTCCATCTTGGAACGAATTTCAATCGAGATTTCTCAAGAAATTCTTCCCACCACATCGAACAATCTCCATAAAGGCTCAAATTCAAGCGTTCAGAAAAGCTGAAAATGAGCCCTTCCATCGATGTTATGAACGTTTCAACGAGTTACTTACTTCATGCCCCCATCATGGATTTGATTCAGTGCAAATAATCTCTTTTATCTATAATGGGTTGAATCTTAACTCCAAACAACTTGTTGAAACCATGGAAAGTGGTCTGTTTGTCGATTTAGATGCCCACGATGCTGAGCTTCACCTGAGGTATGTCTCCGAGACTACCCAATCCTGGGATACATCTGATCCTAACACTCAAAATCGAAATCGTCAAGTGACCACCACTCCATCGGCGTCCGGCCTATTTCACGTAGACAAGAACTCTATGACGGATAGTCGATTGGAGACTCTTGAGAAAGGATTTTGCGATCTATGCGAGATATATGGAAAAGGACCAGCTGGATCCGTATCAAACCCTGTCGAAAAGGTGTGTGCTATTTGTGAGGCAGGCCATTCTACTGAGGAATGCCCGACGATACCCGCCTACAAAGTTATGCTTCAGGAGCAAGTTAGTGGTATAGGAGGTTTTAAGGGTAATTTCGGTGCCCCGCACGGGAATTCATATAACCCTTCATGGAAAAACCATCCCAGTTTTAGCTATGGGCAACAACATGCCACAATGAACCCTCCTTCACATGTTGCCCCTCCTCCACCACAACACTTTCAACAAGCGCCGTACATGCAAGGACATATGCAAGCACCACCACCTCAAGGAGCGTATATTCCGCCACCACGGAGAACTCTCGAGGATACCATGAATCAATTCATCGTAAGCCAGACCGCAACCAATTCCAAATATGATCGTCTGATTGGCGACATAAATGTAAGTCTGTGAAAGATACAATCCCCGCTGAGTGTCCAAGAGAAGGGCAAGTTTCCTGCCCAAGGCCAAAGACCTCCCCAAGGTCAAACTAGTGTTAGCTCCACCTCTACTGAACAACAGGAGCAATGTCAAGCTGTGACCACTCTTCGTAGTGGGAGAGTCGTTGATTTATCACCTCCCCCACACGACACGATAAAAGACAAGGAGATTTCGCCCGGCACGAAAGAGGTAGAAGATGTCCCCTTGAATGAGAGTGATAAGGAAGACGCTAGTGAGCCAAAGGTGGTAGTGAAACCACCCTCCGCAGCACCGTTTCCTAAAAGGTTGATTCCCTCCCAAAAAGAAAACCCACGTGAAGACAAGCTAGAAGTGCTTAAGCAAGTAAAGCTGAATTTACCTTTCCTCGATGCCATCAAGAAAATTCCAGCTTATGCTAAAGTCATCAAAGACCTGTTGACGGTTAAGAGAAAGATGAAGGTGAAGAAGAACGTCTTTCTAGCACAAAACGTGATCTCTATTCTACTAAATGAACTCCCGCCTAAATTCAAAGGTCTCGGTGCACCCACCATAGCCTGCATCATTGGAGAGAATAAAATCGAAAAAGCCTTACTTGACTTGGGAGCAAGCGTAAATATCCTCCCTTACTCCATCTATAGGCAACTTGATTTGGGTGACCTCAAGCCCACAAAGGTCACTCTCCAATTAGCGGATCGAATAGTGAAGATCCCACGAGGGATAGTCGAGGACGTGATCGTCCAAGTTGACACTTTCTACTTCCCGGTAGACTTTGTCAATTGGGACACGGATCCCTACTTCAACTCGAGCAATCATGTTCCCATCATCCTTGGGCGTCCATTCTTAGCTATGGCTAACGCAATCATCAATACTCGGAATGGGCAAATGCAACTCCACCTTTGGGAACATGACCTTAGAAACCAACATCTTCCACATAGCCCAACATACGGGGGAGGAAGATGATTTTCATGCGGTGAGTCTCATAGATGAGATAGTAGAAGAGCATTTTGAGGAGAATTACTATGGCGATGCTTTAGAGTCCTGTTTAGCGACGAGATATGAGAGTGAGGGGACGTACACCGACTTCGAGAGGGAAGTTGGAGAGTTGAGTGAGTTACTCGATGAGAGTGCGTCGGAAGAGGACACGAGAAATGTTAATTGGGTTTCTATATTTGAGGAGTTACATCCGAGGGATACACACATGGTTCCCTCCAGTGACAAATTTCCAACCCTTGAATTAAAGAAACTCCCCTCCCACATTAAATACGCATATCTAGGAGAGGATGAGACATTTCCTGTTGTTGTCTCCTCTAGCCTAGACGATGAGCAAGAGGGTAAATTGTTAAAAATTCTGAGGAAGCACCAAAGTGCTTTTGGTTGGTGCATCGCTGATTTAAAGGGGATAAGTCCATTGATTTGCACTCACAAGATCCATCTTGAAGAGGATGTCAATCCATCTAGAGAAATGCAAAGAAGACTAAATCCCAACATGAAAGAAATTATGAGAACCGAGATTATCAAATTATTGGATGCCGGGATTATCTACCCAATCTCGGATAGCAAGTGGGTGAGCCCTATTCAAGTCGTCCCGAAGAAGTCGGGTATGACTGTGAATTAGAATGCCAAGGGAGAGCTAGTTCCCCAACGTACCACCACCGGGTGGCGCGTTTGCATTGATTACCAGAAACTCAATGCGGGAACTAGGAAAGACCATTTCCCCTTGCCATTTATTGATCACATGCTTGAGAGAGTAGCGGGCCACCCTTACTATTGCTTCCTTTATGGTTATTCTGGATATAACCAAATTGAGGTAGATGTACTTGACCAGGAGAAGACTACCTTCACTTGCCCTTTTGGTACATTTGCCTATAAACGTATGCCATTTGGCTTGTGTAATGCACGTGCGACCTTTCAAAGGTGCATGTTGAGCTTATTTAGCGACATGGTCGAGAGAGGACTCGAAGTGTTCATGGACGATTTCAGCATTTTTGGCACCTCTTTCGATCATCGTTTGGAAAAGCTGGAAAAAGTACTTGCTCGGTGTGTGGAAAAGAACTTAGTGCTGAATTGGGAGAAATGCCATTTCATGGTCACCGAGGGAATAGTTCTTGGCCACATAGTATCATCCAAGGGAATAGAGGTTGACAGGGAAAAGATAGATGTCATAGCTGATCTTCCCCCACCAAAATCACTGAAGGACGTGTGCTCGTTCTTGGGCCACGCGGGGTTTTATCGAAGGTTCATTAAGGACTTTAGCGCCATCGCTAGACCCTTAAGCAACCTACTCATGAAGGACACCCCATTCGAGTGGACGGAAGCATGCCAAAGCTCTTTTAAAAATTTAAAAAACATGCTTGTGTCCGCTCCCATCATGCAAGTTCCGGATTGGTCCTTACCATTCGAACTTATGTGTGATGCAAGCGATTATGCAATCGGGACTATTTTGGGCCAACGAAAAGATAATCAAGCTCATGTCATCTAATACGCTAGCCGGACCCTTACCGGACCTCAACTCAACTACTATACCACGGAGAAGGAGTTGCTAGCGGTAGTCTTTTCCCTTGATAAATTCTGGTCATATCTCATTGGTTCTCCCATTACTTGCTTCACCGACCACGCGGCCTTGAAATACCTACTTGCGAAGAAAGATGCCAAGCCGCGCCTCATAAGGTGGATCCTACTCCTACAAGAGTCAATCTCTCCATCAAAGATAAGAAAGGAGTAGAAAACGTCATTGCCGACCACTTATCTCGGCTTTCGTCCGACGTACCTAGTGATCCCGTACCCATAGACGAATACTTTCCGGATGAGCAACTTTTTGCTACTTCTTCGTATCCCTGGTTTGTGGATATAGTGAACTATCTTGTCACGGGAGCCGTCCCTCCCGACTGGACACCGCAAGATAAGAAGAGGTTTATTACTTAGTCGGGCATTTTCTTCTATGACGATCCATTCCTTTTTAAATATTGTGCCGACCAAATCATCCGACGATGTGTACCGGATGACGAAATCCCGAAAGTCATCCAGTTTTATCATTCAGAAGCTTGTGGAGGTCACTTTTCGACTAAAAAGACAGTCATAAAAATTCTGCAATGCGGCCTATATTGGCCCACAATCTTCCGGGATGTGAACGATGCTTGCAAATCCTGCAATAGATGCAAACGGTTGGGGGCCATTACCCGACGAGACATGATGCCTCTTACCCCTATACTCATTATTGAGATCTTTGACTATTGGGGTATTGACTTCATGGGCCCTTTTTCCCCGTCCTTTGGTTTTCTATACATCCTTGTCGCGATAGACTACATTTCTAAATGGGTGGAAGACATAGCTACCAAGACAAATGACAATAAGGCGGTGATAAAATTCCTGCAAGAACACATACTTTCCCGCTTCGATTCACCGAAAGCGATAATTAGTGATAATGGCACACACTTTTGCAATAAGCCATTCACGAAGCTCATGAGAAAGTATGGTGTCGTTCACAACGTTGGAATAACTTATCACCCACAAACGAATGGGCAGGCCGAACTAGCAAATCGGGAAATCAAAAACATTCTTGAAAAGACCGTCAATCCTACCCGGAAAGATTGGTCCCTTAGATTGAACGATTCGTTATGGGCCTATCGTACCGCATATAAGAATCAACTCGGCATGTCCCCTTTCCGCTTTGTGTATGGAAAATCTTGCCATCTTCCCGTTGAGCTTGAACACAAGGCGTATTAGGCAATTAAGCAATTGAATTATGCTATGGACAAGGCCGGTGAAGCCCGCAAGCTTCAATTGAATGAGTTAGAAGAACTACGCAATGATGCGTATGAGAATGCCAAAATTTTAAAAGAAAGGATGAAACTTGTTCATGATAGCATCATTCGACAAAAAGAGTTTCTTCCCGAGCAAAAAGTTCTTCTCTACAACTCTCGGTTTCACCTCTTTCCGAGCAAGTTGCGGTCACGATGGTCTGGCCCGTTCGTCGTGAAGAATGTTTTCCCCCATGGAGCTATTGAACTAGACGATTTAAAAGGGGGAAATACGTTCAAAGTGAGTGGACAACGCCTAAAGCCATATCTAGAGGTGTGTGCGGAAGAAGTCGACATCGTCTGGTTATCGGACCCCGTTTACGGGGTAGATTGAGATGGAAAAGTGAGGTCGTCGCACCCCCGACGCCTATGGGGTGAGAGTCATGTGTGTGAGAGTCGTGTGTGTTTTGAGAGTCGTTAGGACTAGGTTTCGTTCGGGAGAAGCATTCGTGTGTTTTGGGAATTAAGAGTCAAAGGGTGTTGACCAGCGAAGTCGAAAGGGTTTTAGTCCAGATTGATAGAGAGTATGCTGTGAAAGTGTGAATTTTTGGAGAAGAGAGATCGAAACCAAGTTCGGGGAATTCCAGCCCAAAAGATCTGGGGCCGGATCGGTTCCTTTTTAGGCTGGACCGGTTCCTTTAATTTTAAAAAGGACCGGTCCGCCTGGCGAATGTTTGAAAAGTCAAAGACCCGGACCGGTCCGCCCCTACCCCGGACCGGTCCGCCTTCTACAGGTCTGTTTTCTCCCCTTCCCAAGATTCACCCCCTTTCCCCCCAATCCCATTCATTCCCTCCAATCCGTTTTCCCTCTTCCCAACCCCAACCTTTCCCTCCCAAATCCACCCCTTTTTCCCTCCCAACCATTTCCCTCCAATTCCAACCCCTCCCCTTACCCCTTCCACTATAAATACACCCCAATCCCTCCCTTTCTCTTCACACCTCCACCACAAATCCTCTCTTCTCCCTCTCTAGTTTTTCTTAGCAACAATACTTATTGTTTCCATGGCCCCCCGCGTTGCCCCTACCAAATATGACTCCACCGAGATCCAACCCTCCGGTCACGGCGAATTCTGCTCCCGCCAAGAGGAGCGATGGTGCAATCAATTTTTCAGTTTGGGCTGTAAACTCCATATGGAGCGCGCTGTCCAATGGGAAGGGCTGCCCAACTCCGTCACCGCCCTCTTCATGGCTCGGGGCTGGTACCGATTCCTCAACCAACCCTACGAAGCGGAGTGGGCAACCGAAGTCCGCTCATTTTATGGCACCCTAGTCTGAACGGGCCAACTTGAGGCCGAAGCTTACGTGGATGGCACTCCCATCCCATTTTCCTTGGCCCGTCTCACGGCCAAGTTGGCCGAATATGACGTCCCGGACCTTCAAGAATTTACATATCCTTGAAATTCCCCCCGGTCGACAAGGACATTATCATGTCCCGTATTGCACCGAACGTAGCTTGGACGGGGTAAACCGTCGTTGATGGATGCCTCAACGAGAAGGCGCGCCTCACGTTTCAGATTGTGTGCGCCAACATTTTACAAACACCCAACGACTCCACCATGCGGCCCCAACAAGCCACCTTGACGTATCACCTCTTTGACCCCCAAACTTCCATCCATTTGGGCCGAACCTTATACGCGGATATCATTAACGCGTCCTTGGATGAGAAGGGCACCACCCCACTTCCCTATGTCCGTTTGATAACGTCCATCCTTAAGGATGCTGGCATCGCGGTGCCGATCGACCATACTCGCATCCCTGGTCCTTTAGGACAAGGGACCCGCACCAAAAGTGCCAGACAGCTAGCTGTCCTCCGGGCTAGGCAGGGAGGTGATAGTGACGAAGAGGCTGCCTCGAGCGAAAGCGAGGATGAAGCAGGGGCAGCCGGTGAGGCTGTCGAGATCGGGGATATCGGTCCGGACGAGGAATCGATGGACGAGGAGGACGACCCAGATTTTGAGTGGGTGGGAACCAACCTATCCGCCCGCATGTCGACACTTGAAATGAACTTCAACACCTTTCAGACCAACTACGAGGCCGACATGAGCATCGTTCTCCGCTTCCAAGCGGACATCTATCGCCGCATAGGGAATCCTAATGAGCCACTGCCTTCCTACTACCATAACCCCTATGACCCCAACGCGCCCGGTTCCTCCCATCCCCCACCCCGGTGAAGCTTTATATGGTACTGGCAGCTTTTTACTTGTTTTTTCCTGTTCACATTTGTATGCTTTTTCCCTGCACATGTAATACAGTCCTCTTGTAATAAAAACTGCATTTTCTCCATTTGTTTGTTTTATTTATCACACTTATTATTTTGCCTTATTTAGATTTTAGTCCTTTTTGCTTGAGGACAATGCAAAAGTCTAACTTAGGGGGGGGGGGTCACAAGTGCATATGTCTAAAACTTCACAAATTTTCAAAATGCCCAGAAATTTCCAAAAAAATCATAAAATTTTGAAAAATCCAAAAATATTTTTGTTCAAAATAAATAAAAATTGGAATTCAAAATTTTCAAAAATATCATTAAATGTCGGTTTAAAGTCTCAAGTTGTAATAATCCAACATATACAAAGCCGAAATTGACCAAAAATGGAAATTGAGCGAAAATTGACGACTTAACGAATAAGTGTGGAGATTAACAAACCCGGTGAGATTCGAGCCTATCACTTTTTGCGAGTTTTTAAATCAATCTGAGTTAATTGTTAACTCAAAGTTCTTTTCAGCGCCTAAAAAGTTGTCAAGGATCTCAATCCTTTCATTTTGATCGGTTTTGAAAAATGTGTGTAATATTGCTTTGAAAAACTGTGCCAAATTGATCTCTAAACTTAAATTCATCTCGAAGCGCATATGGTACCGCAATTGGTATTTTGGGCAATGAAGTAGGCCCTCGTTTGTCACCCAAAAATATTGGTCAGAAAAAGTAGCGAAAAATTACCCCTTTGTAACCCAATTTGAGCCAAACAAATTGTCCCTTTCGTTTGATAACCCGAAAAATCCAAATAGCCGAAATTGTGAAAAATGAGAAAATTCAGAATTTAAGTCCGAAAAGTGCATAAAAAAGGGCAAGAAAAATAAATATGCTCAACAAAAATGGCAAGAAAAGAAAATAAATGAAAAGAAAAAAAATTAGAGAAAAAGAAGATAAAAAAATGAGCAATAGCCCGAAAAAAGCACAAATGGACATCATTAATGACTTTTCCAATTCCAACCTTCCCGACAATTGTCATTTTACCCCATATACCTTAAAACTCGAAAAAGTCCTAACCGAGTCTAAATTGCGAAATTGGTTACCGCGTGGAGAGCTAATACACCAAAAGATAATAGAACAGATTGAATGCGCAAAAAAGAGGCAATGTTCCTGTTTTTAAAACCGTAATCCATTGATGAGATCCTATCATTCTGAAATTTTCGTCATTCTACTTGTATGCGTGACTTTGCATCCATTATATTTACTCTTTATATCACGCATACCGAGAGAATAGTCATAATTCGATAGATTCGTTTGTGAGAGCATTCTGTGAGAAATTGAAATCAAAACGAAATTTCGAATAAGTAACGTAATGATCAAGCGATGGAAATTAGCGGTTATATTTCCAGCTTCGCACACACGCACTATGATTTGAGACTTGTACATATGACTTGATGATGACTATTTTCTGGAAAAGTTTGAATTGCACAATTTTTGCATATTTTGAATTTTCTTTGAGTCAATAACGAATTTTGTGGGTATATTCACTGCAAACCCTCACGAGACACAGCTCGTCCTACTAGGGTAACCTAGAGGTTTAAAGGCTTGTTGCATACGCTAAATGCAACCGCTTGCCCGCGAAAAAGGTATTCTATCCCAATAAAATGTTTTCAAGCATTGAGCCTGGCTAGGATTCTTTTACATTGCTCAGGACGCGCAAAGTTCTAAGTTAGGGGGGGTTTGATTAGGCATAAATTCTTCCTAATTTATCCCTTGATTTAGTCGCTTTTAGCACCCCGAACAACGTAAATGAGTTGACTTTATTTCATAATATTTCTACTGACTGATCTTAATGAGTACACCGAGTTTCTGGTATTTCGTAGTGATTTTACAGGTATTTGATGTCAAGAAACGGAAGAAGGAAACCGGAAGAATCAACGAAGAAAGAAGGAAAGTCAAAAGGGCAAAAGCACAATTTCCACCCGAAATTCGGATGAGGTACCTAAAGATAAGTTGAAGAGATCTCATTCACAAGCATATAGGAAGAAACAACACCTCAATCAGAGTCCCGGAACAAAAGATGTGAGCAGTCAAAGTTGAGCCAAAAAGTCAAATAGCCGGACCGGTCCGCTTTGCCAAACTCCAGTAGACCCCGGACCACAAGCAAACCGAAGAAGGTTAAAATAAAAGAATCGGTCTGCCCTCGGATCGGTCCTCCCTAAAATAAAAGAACCGATCCGCCTTGAAAGCAGACCGGTCTGCCTAAGGCCCGGACTGGTCCGGCCTTCGAGATTTGCAAATCTTTTCTGTTTCAAAGAAGAGTCCTAGTGCAGCTGTAATTCCTAAATTCATGGAGGGTATAAAAACCCGATTTATTATTGTTATTTCGACGGATTTTTTAGATAGGAAAATAGTTAGTTTTTCTTTTCCAGCAAAAAACCCTAGTTTAGATAAAATTTCCAGTTTTAATTCAAAGATTGAAGATTGATTCAGAGATTAGTGGATTACCAATTTCATTCATTGTTGCAATTACTGCTTGGGTAATTTTAGTAAGTATTTCTTATTTCTAATTCCTTTCTACTTCTAATTATCGTTTTCCTTAGAGTAATCATGAACACCTGCACATTAAACACCGTTTTCGTCACTTTCATCATGATAGGCTAGATTTTCTAAGGCCGGGATACATGAACCAATCCTGATGTGTTAATTGCACGTGTATAACATTAATCCTCTGAATTTAGTGATTAATTACGATCGTATTGCGTAGCAACATAACAATTGTAGGTCTTTATATCTCGTTTGCCTCTGGGTAACCGTGATGATTTAGAATGCAATTCGAGTGTTACTATAGCTATACCGATTTAATCGTCCTCAGATTAAGTATGATGCGGGCTTGAACCTCGTATATGTAATGCTTGGGAGTACTAAATTTCGAGTCAAATCAATCAGTTAAATTTACGATTAGTATTATAACTGCTATAAACTAGGGTTGGGGGATTGTATTCCCGTCCTATTTTTCTCATCATTTAAACAAAAGTTTCAAATCATCTTTCCATTAGCATTTTAGGTAAATTAGTGTAGTTGCATCTTTTCCTAATTCCATAATTGCATTTAGTGTAATCGATCCTCAAAACCAATTCATTTTCCTCTTCTTTTTAGAGTCAAAGTTAGGGTTCTTCCGTCTTTTCCCGTCGTTACAACTCCGTTGTCCTTTTTCCCTGTGGATACGATCCCGACTTGTCGGATTATTACTTGAGCGATAGGCTTTCACTTGAGCCTAGAGTGAACGCATTTATAAGACACATTTTTAGTCGCGTCAGTACCACACTAAGCTTATAGCTTAACGTTTATATTTTAACATTGTCAAGTTTGTACGCTGCCAGCAAGGATACCCCATGATCGGTGATTTTGAGAGATGCACTGTAATACCCCGTATTTTTATGCTATATTAATTTGGGGATTTATTAAAGTTAATGAGAATGAATTATTTAATAAAAATTCGGAAATTAATTATGTTATAATTATTAACGTGACGAGAGTTAGTAATTATGGGAATTTTGTTGAATATTACTAATGAGCAAATTAATATATTATATTGGTTATATTGAATGTCATGAGTGAGTTAAATGACAATTTCGAAAATTTAAGTCGGAACGTGCTCGTGTCGCGTCGGGACTAAATTTTGATAAATAAAGTGAATATTTTATAAGTTGCCCGTATGGTCGTTTTGAGTGCGCCAACGCGTCCGGAAGGGTCGAGATATTCAGAAAAGTGTACCCGGGGGTGTAGTTTGGGTCTCGGGGCATTTTTAGGCCTAATTAGTATCCCGAGAGGGCATTTTAGTCATTTTACATATTTGGGTAATTAAACCCACGAAAATCAGCAACCTATATCATCCATTTAGGTTAACCATTTAGGGTTAGAATATTCAGAACCCTAGTACGACCATTGGAGAAGAGAGGAGAAAGCTCTCAAGGCAATTCAAGGCCAAAAAGTCACCGGTTTGCACCGCCGCCACCACCAACGCGTAGATCGCGTGAAGGGGAACGCAACCACACCAAAATCAGCCGCAATCTAGACTTCTGAAAATCCCAGGCAAGTGTTTATCTTGCGTATTTTCGTTGGTGCAATTTTCATATTAGTTTAGGAATGATTGGAGATGAAAAATATGGAAGAAAACCCAATTTGTGATAGGAAAACCCATGTAGTATTGATTTATATGAAAATTCTGGAAACCTTGTCATGTAGAGGAATGTAACCACGAAATTTTGATAATTATAAGAAGGAATTTATGAAGAAAATTGGTTAGAAACCTGTTTAAGAGAATTTTAGTGTTCTTGATAATTAATTAACTTTTGGGGCTGTTAATCCTTGATTAAATAATAGAAATACCCATGCCTTACGTTGGAAACATCTGATATATTGTTATAATGTTAGTAGTAGCATTTTGGGACGTTTGGGTTTGGAAAAATATGGATTTGGATGAAGAAAAGTGGTAGAACCCGTAACTGCAATTCTGCAGAAATCAAAATACCTGCTTGATCGATCGATCGAGCATAGAGCTTCGATCGATCGAAGGTTCGATCGATCGAGCCCCAGACCTCGATCGATCGACCCCTCCTGGAAGACTACTATTTCCCTTGTTTAATTAGTTAAATTAAATTTATCGTGAAATAATTCTTGGGTATTCTTAATAAAAATGTTTTGGGAGATAGGAAAGACCAGTAGGACATATGAATAAGTGTTGGGAACTTTATTATAAGACGAGGATCTTGCTTTTGGGACAATTATATTAGGAACGATGAAACTACGTATTTCAAGTGAGAGATTTCGGCGAATAGCTACGATAGTGAATAGGGGTACACCTACTGAATTTTCTACTTGGAAGGATAGAGTCCACAAGTGTCACGTAATAAGTGAGAAAACTCTTCGAGTTAAGGTTAGAGATGAAACCTTATACGTAATACTAATAATGTGAAATTAAGGATAAATGTTGTAATTATGGGTGACGAGAGGAACCTATTTTAATATGATGAAAGTGGTATATTTATATGATTTTGTGTACATATATTATATACATGTGAAAAACATACCGCGCTACTTGCTATCCTTGAGGTTACCGCGCTGGGACATTCTTATCTCGATGGGACCTTTATGGGGGATATTGACTTGTACCCTAGAAGATAGATATCCTTGGTACAGGCTATCGAATCGATAGTTCAGACGGTCCTAAGAGACGCGAGTATGTGCCATCCTCTTAGAGACTTGGAATCTATACTCCACCTCGATATTGTTTGTGTATGTGTTAATACATTTCGAGAGTGATTCCGAATTTGTATTCCCCTTGATATGAGTGGTATGGGGTTTGGATAGTAGAAGTATGCACGCACCATAGTTTTATTTGGGGTGCTGTTATTTTATATATATTATACGAGTAGTATATATATATATGAGATTTGGAAATTCGAAACTGCCTACTGTGATTTGATAAGTAGGACATGGTTGATGACACGAATAGTAAATACTTGTTTTGTGAAAGTATAATATGTCAGTGGGGAACTTTATATATTAATAAAGCTAAAACGAGAGTTGTGCTACTAATTGGAAGTATTCTTTTTAAACAATGTTATTGTTCGGTTTTGAAATCTTATGAGTAAGTTAAGATAAGCTAAATTATTGGGAAGGTTAGTATGATAAAATGATAAGATAACCCGTTGGGAAGGTTAGTACGATAGGCATGCACATTAGAAGAGAGGTGAGAATTTCTCAAGAGAGTGTCGCTCTAATATGTTGTTGCATCGGCCTGTATCAATTTAAATACTTGCTAAACGTATTTTAAATCAAACACACTTTCGGGCTCTGACCCGTTTTTCTCTCTCTCTCTCTCTCTCTCTCTCTCTTGTATATATATGTATGTATTACAGGTGCCCATCCACAGGGGAGTCTTGCTTAGGATCTCTTGGAAGGAACGCGCTGCATCTTAGGTGGGAGTTGCAGGTCTCTTGATTAGACGACTTCGTTCATTCGGATCCACTCTTCGTATTTTCATTTAGTTGAGCATGTGTAGCTCTTTCCATCATTCCATTGTTATTGGGACATTTGTATTTCAGTAATTCCAGTATTGATACTATGGGTTTTATTCAGTTTGATTGTGTTACTTTATATTTCGCATGTTGACATTCGATTGACGAATGTTTTAAATTAATTGGACTATGTTGCGGATATTTAATGTGGTGTTATTCTTACTTATTGAATGTTGTTAATAAAATAAATGATTTTCTTTAAATAAAATTTGGAAAGTATGTATGAAAATGGTTTTGACACTTAGCTTAATTATTTAGGGTGCTAAATTGGAAAATTTATTTTTATCGACAGTGATGCTGAGAATGAACCAACTGTTTACCTTGATTTAATTTAATAAAGGAGTGATCACCCGGTATTTAATTAGGCGGGGCGTCACATGCACCATTAGAAAAAGATAGAGTTTAGATATGAGTTAAAGTGGTTTAACTTGATAACTATAATAGTTAATCATAGTATCGTATGTTTCTTAATTATGATTCTGATGTTAATTACGTTATGGTACAAAGAACTGGATTATCTTCATTATGTCCATTATGCATAAAAATATTGATAAATGAATTATATTTAAAATGGTCTGAAGATTATAATTTAATTATGATAAAAGTGAATGATGAGAATGTATTTGGGTTTGGGGTGTGATAATTAATGGTATCAGCGTGTCTAGGTCATAAATTCTGGAAGTATGTAACGGTTAAATGATAGTTATTGATTTGATTCGATATTGTTGAATTGTTTATGAACTAACCAATAATTTAGTATTATAAAATGTTGTTGTTACAACTCTATTATGATAGATGGAACCTAGGGAAGGATAAGCCAATGGTTCCAGGCCAGGTGGATGAGTCTTTACGATGAAAGAGGCTCAGGTTACTCCGAGCGTGGTTCCATGTACACTTTCTGTTACTAATAGGAGTTCTTATATTTTGGTTGATCCCGGTTCTACACATTCTTTTGTGTCATATGCTTGTGCTATATATCTGAATAAACCATCTACTCGTTTAGATGTGGGTTTGTGTATTTTCATGCCAATGGGGGATATGATTGTAGTTGAATATATTTTTCATGATTATGTGTTGGTTGTGGGGGTTGGAGATACAATTATAGACTTACTTCCATTTGATATATCTTATTTTGACATAATTCTAGGAATGGATTGGTTATATAAGTATCATGCATCTATGGGTTATTTTTGTAAGGAAGTTGTTTTTAATATGCCTGGTGAGTCTGAATTTAAATTTATGGGGAAAAGTAAAATTGTTCCTAGTTGCATTATTTATATTATTCAAATGAGGAAATTATTGAGAAAGGGTTGTGAAGGTTTCATTGCATATGTGCTTGACACTAGGAAGGGGTCTTTACAATTTATCTATGTTCCTATTGTACGAGATTTTCCAAAGGTGTTTCCTAGTGAGTTATTTGGGTCACCTCTAGAGAGAGAGGTTGAATTTAGAATGGAATCGGTATTGGGGATAACCCTATTTCTATAGAACCATATAGAATGGCACCTGTTGAGTTGAAAGAACTTAATATTCAGTTGCAGGATTTACTTGATTAAAAATCATATTGCCTAGTGTATATCCGTGGGGTGCACCAGTTTTATTGTGAAAAAGAAAGATGGTACTATGCGTTGGTGTATTGATTATAGGCAACTGAATAAAGCTACAATTAAAACATGTATCCCTTACCTCATATAGATGATTTATTTGATCAGTTGCAGGGTGTTAAAGTGTTTTCAAAGATAAACGTGTGATCAGGTTATCATCAGTTGAGGGTGAAGGATAGTAATATTTCTAAAACAACTTTTCATACTTATTATGGTTACTTTGAGCTTCTTGTAATTCATTTTGGAGTGACTAAGGCACCAGTTGTATTTATGGATCTTATAAATAGAGTATTGCATCCTTTTTTTGATTCACTTGTGATTGTTTCTATTGATGATATTTTGATTTATTCACATGATATGGTTGAACATGAAAAGCATCTCAAAACTATTTTTTGAATGGGTTGACTGATAGGCAATTGTATGCTAAGTTTGGAAAATGTGAATTTTGGCTATCACAAGTTGTATTTTTAGGCCATATTATTTTGAGGATGGTATATGTGTTGATCCCAAGAAAGTAGAAGCATTTGTAAAATGGGAGAGGCCCAATAATGTGACTGAGGTGACGAGTTTCCTGGGTTTGACTAGGTATTATATGAGGCTTGTTAAGGAATTTTCTTTGATTGCCCTGCCATTGACTAAATTAACTCGGAAAGATGTTAAGTTTGAATGGAATTCTGATTGTGAAAATAGTTTTGAAGAACTGAAAAAGAGGTTGGTAACCGCACTTGTTATTACTATTCCAAATGGTAGAGATGGTTTTGTTATTTATACCGATGCTTCCCATCAGGGGTTGTGTTGTGTTTTTATCCAGTATGGTAAGGTTATTGCTTATGCTTCTAGGCAGTAGTGTACACATGAACGTAATTATCCTACACATGATTTGGAACTTGTTGCTATTGTGTTTTCTTTGAAATTATGGCGTTATTATTTATATTGTGAAGTATGTGAAATTATTACTGACCATCAAAGTCTGATGTATTTATTTACTCAGAAGGAGTTGAAGTTGAGGCAGAGGCGGTGGATGGAGTTAATTAAAGATTATGATTGTACAATTCACTACTATCCAGATAAGGCAAATGTAGTTGCAGATGCTCTTAGTAGAAAGGCTTCGAGCAGGTTATCTTGTATTCGGTGTGCTAGAGTTGCTCACATTATGGAGTCGAGATTTATGGGAGGGAATTGCATCTAGAAGATGGGGACAGATTCTTTGCTCATGTAAGCGTGAGGCCTTTGTTAGCTACCCGTATTCAATATTTGCAAAGTCAGGATCTATTTCCTGAGAAGAAACGACAAGATATTAGAGATGGTAAGTCTGATAATTTTTGTATTGCTAATCACGGCACTTTATTGTATAAGCAACAGTTGTGTGCGCTTCATGTGGAGGGTGTAAAAGTAGAAATTTTAGATGAGGCTCATCATTCCATTTAAATTATGCATCCTGGTAGTACTAAAATGTATAGGAATTTGAAAGAGCATTATTGGTGGAATAATATGAAGAAGGAAATAGTTGATTTTGTTACAAGATGCCTTATACGTCAGCAAGTAAAAGTGAAACAACAGAAACCTGCGGGTTTTCTTCAACCATTTCTAATACCGAAATGGAAATGGGATCATGTAACGATGGATTTTGTGGTTGGGCTTCCTCAATCTCAAAAAGGGGCAGATTCAATTCGGGTAGTAGTGGTCAGGTTGACCAAGTCAACTCATTTTCTAGCAGTCAAAACTACGTATACAATCGATAGGTATTCTAAATTATATGTTAATGAAATTATTCTATTGCATGGAGTACATGTATCTATTATTCCAGATAGGGACCCTACTTTTACCTCCAGATTTTGGGATAGTTTGCAGTATGCTATGGGTACTAACTTAAAGTTTAGCATGGCTTTTCATCCTTAGAAAGATGGGCAGTCTTAGAGGACAATACAAAATTTGGAAGATATGCTTTGATCTTGTGTGCTTAATTTCGAAGGAAATTGGGATGAATATTTACCTTTGATAGAATTCTCATATAATAATGGTTTTCAATCTACTATTGGTATGGCTCCTTACAAAGCATTGTATGGTAGACGGTGTCATACACCGCTATGTTAGGGTGAAGTTGGTGAAAGGAAGATAGAGGGTCCAGAGTTTATTGAAATCACCACAGAAAAAGTGAAGCTTATTCAAGATTGAATGAGAATAACTCAAAGTAAACAGAAAAGTAAGCAAATAAATGGCAAAAAGATTTGGAATTCTAGAGAGGGGATTATGGGTTTCTTCTAATATCTCCATGGAAAGGAGTTATGAGGTTTGTAAAGAAATGGAAGTTAAGTCCATGCTACATTGAACCTTATAAAATTCCAGAGAAAGCCAGGATGGTTTCCTACAGGTTAGCATTGCCACCGGAGTTAGCCCGATTGCATAATATTTTCCATATTTCTATGTTGAAAAATTATGTAGCGAATCCTTCACATGTATTGATGGAGCAACCTATTGATTTGATGGAAGAGTTGATCTATGTGGAAGAACAACTTGCTATTGTGGATAGGAAGGAATAAGTATTGAGATCTAAGATAATCCCACTTGTGAAAGTTATGTGGAGAAGCCATTCTATGGAAGAAGCTACATGGGGGAGCGAAGATAGCATGAATCTACGTTATCCATATTTATTTGACTCAATCAACCAAGGTATGACAATTTCATGGACGAAATTTCCTAACTGGGGGGGAGGGAGTTGTGACAACCCGGATATAATTATGATGTATTATGATTGAATTATATATATATATATATATATAATATTGGGTTATTATGTTTAGTCTAATCCTAGCTTCCAAAAATCATGAAATACTGAATTAGTTGCAAGTATAAGATTTTTAAGTTCGATAGGAATGTTCATGTTGAAGACTAGTTTTTACCATTATAATATAACCATTGTGTAATACCCCGCATTTTTTATGGAATTGAAATTGAAAAAAAAATGAAACTATGTCAGTATATATATTCAAAATGATTGGAAATGAAAAGTTAAAATGAATTCATTGAGATACGAATGTGCGACTTAAATATTAGAAACGAATTAACGCGTAAAAGGATCGAGAGGGTTAAATTTGGGACAGTGGCATTTTTGTAAATAAGCTAACCCTAGGTATAAATAGAAAAGAAGAGAAGAACTCTTCATTTTTTCATTTCACAAAAGAGGGCTAGGGTTTGGGGGGGAGAGAGAGAGAGTAAAAAGAAGAAGAAGAAAGAAGAAGAAGAAGAATGGGAAGAAGAAGGTTGTCATATTCTTCATCAACATCTCCATACAATCTAAGGCAAGTTAATAACCTATATGTGTATATTATGTGCCTATAATGAAATTTCACATGAACATGTATTTCGATCCCTAAATTAATATGAAATTGATGTTAAAAATGATATGCAATGTATTAAGATCATCATCCATGTAGATTCAAATACAATAACATCATTATAGGGATTGAGATGTAGAACAACCTCTTGAATTTTAGAAATCTATGAAATTAAGTAAATTGTCATATTAAAAACCGTTTTGAGCTATTTTGGTTTCAAAAATGGATGTTTCGTTTGCAACGCCCGATAGAAAATCATATTCTGAACAACTTTGTAGTTTTAAGTTTTTCCGAAAACGGATCAAAAAAGTCTCAAATCGGCATTTTAAAATTCTGCGCAGAAAGTTGTCGTGAACAGGTCCGAACTGTATATGTTAGTTTCGGGTCTGTTTTAAGCAGGCTATGGTAGCGTGCACGCGTGTCATTGTGGAAAATCACGTTCCGAACAACTTTGTAGTTTTAAGTTTTTCCCAAAACGGATCGGAAAAGCCTCAAATCGGCGTTTTAAAATTCTGGGCAGAATGTTATCGAAAACAGGGGTGAATATTATATGTTAGTTTCGGGTCTGTTTTATGCAGGCTATGGAAACGTGCTCGCGTGTCTTTATGAAAAATCACGTTCCGAACAACTTCGTAGTTTTAAGTTTTTCCAAAAACGGATCGGAAGAGCCTCGAATCTGCATTTTAAATTCTGGGCAGCATGTTGTTGAAATAAGAGTGATAATGTTTTTCATGTTGTTAGTAAGATAATTGTGGTGTTGTGCCTAATGGTTATTAGGGATATATAACCTTGAAATGATTTGATGTTGAATTAGTAAATTAATGATGTAAATTATGTTATATTATAAATAATGACTATTGTATAACTCGAGTAAGAGACTTGACACGATTGTATATATACATAAATGTGAAATTGTTTTATATGTATAT
The DNA here is from genome assembly GCA_949130495.1 of Sambucus nigra. Lineage (NCBI taxonomy): Eukaryota > Viridiplantae > Streptophyta > Magnoliopsida > Dipsacales > Adoxaceae > Sambucus > Sambucus nigra. The sequence goes on along the minus strand of OX422216.1, from coordinate 92,491,146 downwards.
TGTCGAGTATACACTAGACTAGTCCTCCGGTCGACGTAGGCACATGTTGAATGCGATTTTTTTTGTGATTGATCCGGTTAGGTTCCGCTTGAGTGCCGTGTCGGAGATAAACCACCGGAACCGGACACATGGTTGTAATGCGGGTTGGAGAGAAAGACCTTGAAACGCCATGTGATTTAGGACTTAGTATGATTGCCCTTACCACGTAATATTGGGGAATATTCGTGTGTAGGCCTAGTGTTACGACTTGTTCCCCCGGGTAACGATAGTGACCCGATATGACTTGTGTGAGATATTATGCTTGTGTCTTAAAATAATATCCTGAATCAATGCATTTGATATTATACTTGAAGGAAATATTTTGATACGTTAAATACTGAAATGAGATTAATAATGATTAATCAAGATACGATATGAGACTACACGTTACTCTAGTTTGGATTGGGTAGTCCCGACATAGGAACATTGGTTGGGTAATTGAACAATTTAATTATTGGAGACGAGTAATGACTAGTGTGCTTTCATTATAAGTACATCTTATAATCTTATAGCTTGTTTTCTTGCTTTGACGTTCGTCTATCTTGCTTCTTGCTCCTCTCCTATGTATGTATATTACAGGTCCTCGCCCCGTTGGACAGTAGATCGTGGAGCTGGATGACCTCGCATCTATTCTTAGGATCTTGTAGTGGTGGACGCTGGTCCTTATCCTATTTTTTCACTCTTCCTTAGAGTGTGGTATCAGAGATTTCCCATTGTTAGGGATTTGATAGTGTTGAGAGGTTTACATTACACTCTTTACCTAGTTTATCTTTGGGTCCGTATGTTTGGGCATTTTATATTCAGTACTGATATTACTTGTGGATCATATACTTGCTATGATGTGATTTGGTTACACGTATGGGAGTGTACATATTTACTTTACTGCGTTTATTTAAATTATGTTTCTAATGCCAACATATTGGCGCTGCTTTAATTTAATTGGGCATAGCTAACCGAATTAGATATAAAAAGCAGGGTTGTCACACATTGACTTAAGATAATAACTAGATTGAATATATATGAAATAGGTTTGTAACATAACAAACGATGTGTTAAACGGAGATTCGTGCAAGAAATTATACCGAAATTACGAAACAAGGGCAAAACTGTCCATCCTTTAAGTGGTATTTTATCTTATTAGCACACCATGTGTTATGTTTTGATTGGTTGGAAGGGGAGGCGTGTTTGGCCGACTTAAACAACTTAGAGTTACCTCCTTCTTCAGAAAATTCATCCATGAGAGAGTTTGTCCTTAGGAGAGAGAATCGTGAAAGTTAGGAAGGGAAGTGCGAGGAGAATTTGGAGAAAAATCCATAGAAAATTACGTAAGAGTCCCTAAGGTAATTCTATCCATAAATCTTGCTATTTTTTCTGTATGACTGATTAAAATGATATAAATCATCAATTTTTTACTAAATTTTCATTCCTTGATGTATACGTATGGGTAGATACAAGTTTGAATAAAGTTGAAGGAGTCAATCATTTATATTGCCTTACTTAAAATTGAGAAATTTCAGTTGGATATGAAACTGGACTCCTATATACATATCACATCCGAAAATTAGAATTTAACTCCTTGTGGTTTGACCTTGGGGATGGTTGTAAGTCGGTACATAGTTGTTATTTGCATAATCTGCTTGGATATGTCCTGAGTTTGACAAAGCTTTTGATATTGCAAAGGAACTCTGAAAAGTATGAAACTTTAATTTTTTATTACTCAATATGTACATTAAAATTAGGTGGAATATCATAGTAATTTATGATGTGTAAAAATTATGAAAATTCTTGGAAGTTGACTGAACGATAAAGGGGCCTATATTGCAGATTTGCCAGGTAGTAAAGAAATGGGCATATCTTGCTCTAGAAAACTTGAAATGATGTGACGTATTTTTTATTGGAAACCTAATATGATGAGGATTGTATTACCAAAAATAAATTAAAGTATGTTTGTACTATGATTTAGATATGTAAAATATCTTAACATGAATTTAGATGGAACTTCATTTATGATAAGTGATTTGAATGAAATTATATGATGCTTATGAATTGAGTTACATTTAAGTCATTCCTTGGATTGTTAATATTATTATGATGATAATAATATTGTAAGAATGATAGTAAGGGAATAAGAACCGGTTAAACAAGTGTCGAAGAAAGAAAAAGGAAAAGCCTATTAAGTTGCCAAGGTGAGTGTACTTATGATTGTTTCATATATAGATATAAAAGGATATGACGCATATGGATATAGCTCTAAGAGTGGATTGGTTTGAATACTTATGTGTTTAATATTGTTTGGATATTCAAATATCCAGGATTGTTTGGGTCTTATGATCCAGGATTGGAATTGGAAAAAGATCCAATGATTTATTTTGTCTTATGGCAAGAATTTGTTGGAACTTCTGTTCTAGGATTCGTGTAAGGCCCTAAAACATAATTAGGAATGTTAATTACATGATTAAGTATAATTTATGAGTTATAAGTTGTTGATGGGTGTTAAATATGTTAATTATCATGTTTAGGGGATGCATACTCATGTGATGTATGTGTTACTTATATTAGATGTTAATCGAGCTTATGATCAGGGATAATATGTTTAGAGCATATGATAAGTTATGTATATAAATGCATTATGAAGTATGTTTTTAATGCATTATTATGTTTATAAAGGTAAACTAGGGTGTTGGTGCGAAATTGGCAATGTTTGGTTGCCAAATGTGAAAGTTTTGAGATTGTTGGTAAATTGCTACTTTCCTGTTCGAGCCCAAACTAGACATATTAATTCTATGATTTTGGGAAAACATAAAATATGAAAGTTGTAGATATATAAGTTATCTACACGTAGATGCAAAATTGGAGTAAATTGGGGTCCGAAATTGGGAGTTATGGCAATTTTACAATGGCGGAACAAATTTGTCATTAGTGGAATTGTTCGATTGAACCTTTAGTCCAACCAATCATGTATCACCACAAGGTTAATGGATATTATACCCCCTTTAAAATGTATTTTTGATCTTAAAACATATGTATAAATTCTTCCTCATAAGAAATAACAAGTTTGGAAATATTTGCCTAAGGAGAGAGAAAGGAAGTTCAAGGAAGAAAAATCTTCAAAAAATTTCCATAAATCGAGGAGATCTTATAAGGTAATTTATATCTTTATTAAAGTTGGTCACAAGGATGAGTTTTAAACTTTGTATGTTTTTATTTCTGAGTTTGATAAATATTTATTGATACCCATATTGTCAAATTGTGTTGAAATAAGGATGGCTTAAGAACATATGTAAGAACGCGTGTTAGGATCATAAATGCTAACTTTAAAATCATAGATTCGAATCACCTTGTTGTGAATCTTTTGAATTTGGAAATTCATGTATATGATGTGTGTATGTACTAAAACATGTTTAGTATGTGTTTCCATGATTGATAACCGAGGTGGAGGTTATGTATGCTTAAAAATTTTAAGTTATGCTTTAATGTTCTATTCCGACTTAGTTGTGCTAAAAATGGCAGAAATCATGGAATAATGATTGAAATTAAGTGATTCTAATTGGAGAGGTTTGAGAACATATATGAGTATGACATACTTGAAGATGAGAATAAAATACCTTCTGGTTTGGCTTGGGGGTCATGTTGAAGTAGAAGTTTTGTTGTTGTTTTTCTTGAAAAATAATTTGGAAAAGGTTATAATAGAATGGGCATAACTTTGTCTAGAGAATTCATAATTTAATTCCGTAAATTGTGTTAGAATCCTAATTAATAGGGTGTTATAGAAATGTTAAGCTTCATATTTAATTTCTTCCTAGTTATTTTTGATTGACCAACTGATGTGATGTGTTATGAAGTTTAATGTTATTTGGTGTATTCAAATACTAATGATGTTGAATTGATAGGTACAGAAACGGATAATACTACCATACAAAGGAAGTAGATTTTGGTGTTGATTTTATTACCTACTTCAAGGTGAGTGATATGCCCTATGAAATATAAATGCTTATATTTTCATATGGAAATGTGTAGTTAAATACATGTGTTAGAATGCTTATGGAGTGATTTGATATTTATGAAACATATACATATGATTAAAAATGTTAAGCGATGTTATTTAATGTTACGGACTGTGGCGGGTCCTTTATCTAATGTTAAGGATTGTGGTGGGTCCTACGAGATGTGACAGTCCTTTTAATCCAACTTAAAGGTTTGTGTACTCGGGCCTAATAAAGGGATGTGGTGGTCCCAAATAACTGTGGTGGGTTAATTAGACTGTGGCGGGTCCAGGCTTGCGAGAGTTTCACAATTCCTATTGGGTTATAGCATTAGAACAAAATAAAAATGGTTATTCAAATTGGTTATATGTGTGGTATATGGTAATTCACTAAGCTTATATTGCTTACACTCATGTAATATTATATTTCAGGTATGCCTATCGTTTGGAGTTCACTGCCAAGTTAGGACCTTAAAATGGGGGAGTGACGAATATCTAATATGGGTTGTATATCAACAAGATTTTTGTGTCAATGTTAAACAAAGTAACTTGTATATGTAAATTTGTTTAGTACTTGTAAATTATATGTACAGGTAGTTATGTTTTCATCTAAACATGCCTTTGAAAAGAAAAAAAAATCTTGTGCTATTTTTCGAGAGATTTAAAGTAAAGTATTGTCTAAGGGAATTTATCTCTAAAGGAAAAGGATTATTTTAACTTAATTATGTTGGGATGCAACAATTTGTTATTGCCATAACGGGCAGGATTGTTTGGATTTTATATCCACATATTTGATATAAAACTATCATTTCATTGTAGGGAAGGAGTACCTCACTAAGCTTATAGCTTAATGTTTATATTTTAACATTTTTAGGTTTGTACACTACTAGTAAGGATACCGTATGATATGTGATTTTAAGAGATGCGTCGTTAGAAAGAGCTAGGGTTTAGATATGAGGATTTTGTTATTATCACACTGAGGATTTTACTACAGTCATACATTGTATATATTGAGTTTAAGTGGTTTAACTTTCTAACTGTAATAGTTAGTCATAGTATCGTATGTTCGCTTAATTATAACTCTAATGTTAATTACGTTGTGGTATAAAGAACAAGATTATGTTTATTATACATGAATATATTGGTAAATCAATTATATTTCAAATGGGCTGAAGATTATGATTTAATTATGATAAAAGTGGATGATTAGAATAGATTTGTGTTTGGGGTGTGACACCCGAACTTTCTACTGCTACCTGATCTGTGATACTCTTGAGCTTCTGGTGGTAGTTCGATAGTTCGAATCTTATCGCCTGAAGCCACCCTCTTCCTAGAATGGTGTGGTAGGGGGAGTCTATGTCTACCACTGGAAATTCAATCAATTTTGAAATATTCCCCGCCCTTACTAGCAAGACTACCTTTCTAATGGTATCGTGATCTTCCTCACGAAGCCTACAAGTGGAACCGTTTCCTCTTTGATATCGGCCAAGTTGAGCTTTAATTTGTGAAATATCTCCAGGTACATCACCTCAGATGAGCTAATTTGATCCATCAACAGTTTGTCAACACTCCAGTTCGCAATCCTAAAGGTGATTACGAGTGCATCGTGGTGCGGGGTCCTTACCCCAACCAAATCTTCTTCTGTGATGACGATGTGCTTGTAGTAGTCGACATCTTCTGGTCACCGATGCTTGTTAGCTTGGCTTTAGTGGGATCGATCTGTAAGGCTTCCATAACGGTCGTGACCTTCTTTAGTTCCATTCGAACAACGTTCCCTTGAATCTGCTTGAGGTTGGAGGCTCTGTGAATCACTGCGAATTCTAGTCCCATATCTTCTTCTAGGATGTTGTCTAGCTTCTGGTTGTCGTTGGTTGCGACCTTGTTAGCTTTGTTGTCTATATACTCGTCCAAATGCCTATTTTGGCCCAGCTCCTCCAAATGAGATTTTAATGCTTTGTAGTTCTCTATTCGGTGGCTCCCTTATTTATGGAATGCGCATCGCAACGCGTCGTTTCTCTTTGTCGGGTCTCCACCCATCTTCTTGGGCTGCTTCACAAACTAATGATCCTTAATATTTCCCAACATCTTATAAATTGGTTCTTTGAAGATCGTGTTGATTGCTTAGAAGGATCCACCTTGCCCCCATTCTTGGAACCATTCTTGCCCCTGTTCTTGCTTCCCTTCTTGGGACTGTTGTCCTTGTCACCTCCCTTATTTGCCTTAACGCGACCAGTTTCAACATGGCTAATATGAACCACATCCTCAACTTCAGCGTATTTATCAATAGGCGCTATGAGGTCGTCAATGGTGTTAGCTTCCTTCTTTGTAAGGGACTAGTGCAGCATGGAGGTGGTTGGCAGATCGATCTTGAAGAATGCTACGATAACTTCCTTTGACTAGTCCTCTATTTCGTTGAACACTTCCCACTATATTTTAGAATACTCGTGAAGGGTTTCCTGTGGCTTCTTCTTCATCGTGAGAAGCGAATCCATCCTCTTCGTGTGGGAGCTGTTGGTTATGAAGCGGGTGGTGAAGGCTTTAGCGAGGACTTTGAAGCTCGTGATGACCCTGTGGGCAGTCTCTCAAATTACTGAGCTACATTGTGGGTCCACAGGGTCATGATCTGCCTGTAATGCCTAACGTGGTCTATGAGGTCAGTCTTGCCCTCATAGATTTTAAACCTGGGGGCTGTGAATTTCTTTGGGGCTCTTTATCCTCAATCACCCTTAAAAAGGGGATCTTATATGTATGTTAAGAGCTCTTCTAGCGAACTCTTTGGTGGACCTAGCCCTCGATGGGCTGGGTGTTGATCCATCTCTCTCCGGACCAAACTTCTTATGTCTTAACGTTCATCATTTCTGTGGCGTCTCTCTCATCGGCCATGTTTCGATCCATCCAAGTCGTGCCTGGAGATCCTCCCCCAGCTGCGAGTGTTGCTCACCTGAGGACTAGGAGTCCTTGCATCTTATTTTTGCTTATCGTTGTGGAGCACTCTCTCCATTCTTTCTAGCAGCCTCTGAAGGCGAGTAGTTTCTTCCATTTAGAGGCATGTGGACTCATTTTTCTCTTAAAGCCTCGCTTCATAGGCGTCGACCAACTTGGATATCTGCATAGACCGGGTCATAGCTCTCTTCAGAAGGTAGTCTCTCCTGGCGAAACCTTGGAATTGGCTCCTAACAAATCTGAGACCTAACCCTGGGTGGAACTGGGTCAGCATGTACGTCGATGGCCCGAGGTATGTTGCTGCTGTGGTGAGACATTATGGCACTTTCTTTCAATTGTTACTTTCTTAGGAAAAGAGAATCGTTTCCCACATACGACGTCAATTGTGAGTGTACAAATAATCATAATGAATAATCCCAAGAAATTTAGTATGTGAAGAAAGTAAATCAATCTCACACACAATACAAAATGTACGTGGTTCAGCAACTTGTCTACGTCCATGGAGAGGTCACTATATTTTATTTGTCTGTCTCTCACGGTTACAAAGTTACTTCCCCTTGACCCTCGGGTGAGGGTTTACATTTATAGTAACGTTCAAGAGGTTGAGTTGTACAAGAAACTCTTTCGGCTTGAATATGGCTCGCGAGGTGTCCCTGAATTTCTCTTTGAGATTATTGATCACTGATTTGAACTTATCAAGATGTATTTAAGCACATGTTAAATACACGTGTGAAATTAATCATTTGAGTTGGGTCGGACGCATCCTATCTCTTGCTGGGCTGGTCGACTCAAATTGTAGATGGGCTTAGAGAATTATTTTAGTCTCCACACACGAGCAGATCCATATGTTTTATATAATGCATAAATTAAGTTATAAATAAGACACCTACTTGGAGTTCCTAAAGTGTTGGTTCTTCACTATCTTTTAAGGGACGGGTGTTTGCCCTAAATTATACACGGTTCCCTCCATCCCCAAAACAATTTCTCCAGCATAACTCGATTACTCACATTCTATTCATTTGCCAGTACGAACCGACCAAAGCGGTGAGGGAATGGTTAGCCTAACTCACCCAGTGCTTGAAGCAAGATTCTCTCTCTCTTCATCCATTTTCACTCGCATCACTTCTCTTCTCCCTCCTAGTGATTGAAGTCGACGGCTGCAATCTAAGTCGGACTGTTTCTCTTCTCCTTCCCAGCGATCGAAGCCGACGGCTTGGTTTTCCTAGCGATCGAACTCGTCGTCATCTTTGGTGAGATCATTGTTAAAGGAATATAGTATAATTTGAAAGCTGAAAGGGATCAACCAAATATGGATATTTTTCTTTATTTTTAAAGTGGGAATCATAAGTTGCAATATACGAGGCACTTTGATTAGCAAAAATATTTTTATAAAAAATCTAGAGAATTTGAATCCCTAGGGTGGACCACTTTTATTAGTTTTACTCCAGAGATGCTCTTAGTTGATATTGATTTCAATTCTTTAAGAAAATTATGTTTTTTCCTTGTAAATTTTGAGTTATTTTTACTATCAAAAACTTTTATGGCCTCTAATTTTTTTGATTTGTTGGCCTTTGATCCCTCAAATAGTTTTCTACGACACCAAAAGTTAATACATCGTCATAAAATGATTAAGTGTCACAAAAAGTTATTAAGTGGACAAAGGCTAAAAAGTGAAATCTCAGGGCTATACTAAGATTGCGTTTAATCTGAAGACTGACTCTGAAGTCTGAAATCTGAATCCGAAAAATATGTTTGTTTTTACGTCTGAATATACTTCTGAATGAATGTATTTAGACTGATTCAGACTTCAGATTCAGACTTCAGACCTAACTCTACCTCTTAATCATTAAGAGGCAAATATGACCGTTAACCTCTTAATCATTTAAAAAAACAAACACTTTTTAATACCTCTTAAGTCTAAATGGTTCAGATTCAGACTTAAGACGTAAAAACAAACGACCCCTAAGTTAATAAGAATAAAAAGTTGCCATAGTCAAAATTTATGTATTAAAATTTTCATTTCTTTATATCTAGCAAATTGACTTGACCTATGAACTATTCTGAAAGTCCACCTTTTATATGTTGAATTAACTATGTTTAGGTGACAAATAAAATGTCATGTACTTTGTTGACTCGACTACTCTGAATCGTTATCGCACAACAGTTTTCTTGCTGGCACATTATTATTACGCTTACCCTTACAACTTTAGTCTCATTTTCACTTCATGACCCGAACTTTTGTTTTTTGGATTTATCGCTTGAACTTTCAAAACGACTTCAATTAACCTACTAATAATAACATCGTTAGCTTTTTAGAGGGGATATTGGTCACGTGGCAAGGACAAAGTGGTATCTTGTCTAGTCTAATATAAAAGTCTAAAAAAAGAAAAATACAGAAAAACATTTGAAAAGTATTTACAAAATCTAAATTTTATATCAAAACATTTTAAACAATTGGAAATTACTAAAAAAAATTAAAAATCTAGAAATTAAAAAATATATATTTTAGAAATTACAAAAAAACAATAAAATCTAAAAATATTTATTTTTTTAAAATTCGGAGATAATAGAAAAATATTTTGGAATATACATAAATTTTTTAAAAAGTTTGAATGATATTGAAAAAAAACTTCTAAAAATCTTGAAATAATAGAAAAATATTTTAAAAGTTTGAATAATTTTATTAAATTTTTTTAAAAATTTTGAAAATAATAGAAAAAATGTTTTAAATGTTTTAATAATATAGAAAAAAAACTTATAATTTTTTTTAGGACAATACACAAAACATTTAAAAAGTTTAAATAAAATTTTTTTTTGGATAAAATCGTATGATAATTGAAAAACATTAAATTTTTTTGAATAATATTGAAAAAACTTATAACAAGTTTGAAAGTACTAGAAAAATATTTAAAAAGCTTGAATAACATTGGAAAAAACTTATAAAAAAAAGTATAAAACAATAAAACGTTTGAATAATAATGAAAAACATATAATAATCTGAAAATGATAGAGAAACATTTTAAAAAGTTTGAGTAAAATGGAAAAAAACTTTAAAGAATCTAGAAATAATAGATTAAACATTTAAAAAAATAATAATATTGAAAAAATTATTAAAAAAATCTGAAAATAGTGGAAAAACAATTAAAAAGTATGAAAGTATTGAAAAAAGTTTATAAAAAACTCTGAAAATAATTGAAAAAACATTTAAAGTTTTTGAATAATTTGGGGAAAAACTTATTTAAACAATCTGAAATAAACAGGAAAAAAAATATTTCCAAAAAAACCTACCTTCTTCTTTAATAACCTATTTCAAAAATCTCACATTCTTCTTCAACAAACCCATTTCAGAAACTCACATTCTTCTTCAAGAAACCCATTTTAAAAATTTCAAATCCCACCTTCTTCAACAAACCCATTTAAAAAGGCCCACCTTCTTCTTTAACAATCCCATTTAGGGGGGCAACCGGTACGGGTTTTTACCGTACCGTACCGTTTTGGACCGAGAAAAAATGGTTTTTGTTTCATATTATGAAATACCGAAAATCGATTTTACCGAACCAGAAAATACCGAAAAAAATTTGGTTGGTTTTGGTTTTTAGATATAAAATACCAATTTACCGAATTTACCGTACCGGCTTATCGTACCGAATTTACCGTACCAAACTTACCGAATTTACCGTACCAAAATACCGTACCAATCTTACCAAATTTATCGTACCGAAATACCGTACCAAAATTACCGCATATATTACCATATCATTTTCCAAATAAAAATTATTTTTAACTAAATATAATAACCCAATTATCTAGACCCTTCATCTTTTTAAACCAATCTCATCCGTTGAATTCCTTTACTATAAATCCCACCAAACCAACCAAAGTAAAGAAAACCCTAAACACACAACACAACAAATCAGTCGTCGCTCTCTCCAAATCTCAGGTACTTTCTTCTTCACTATGCTCTCTATATCTCTCATATCTTTCTTTACTATGAAGCTTCCTATTCACACACATATATATTCATATAACTAAGATACCCATTGTTGATTAAAAACTCTTTACTCAGCTTTAGAAACAGTTTTAGAAACAGTTTTTACTAGTTTTCTGGGCCATAAGCCCGATAACTTTATTTATAGTTTTTAGCACTGGGACACAATTGAAGACATTTCCCATGGTCTTCCTATCCGGTCTTAGTTTTCTGGGCTATAAACCCGAAAACTTTATTTATAATTTTTAGCACTTGGAAAGGGTTGAAGTGAAGCCGTGGAACTGCCAAGCTCGAGTACAGTAGGGCATAGAGATTTTCCAGTGAAACGCGTAGAAACAGTTTTGGTTTTAAAAACTTTATTCGTTGCAGTTTTGGTTTTATGGTTTTATAAAAAACAGTTTTTTCCTATTTATGAAAAATAGTTTTTAAATTTGAAAAAAAAAAAACTAATTTTTTTCCTATTTAAAAAAAAAAAGTTTTCTTTTTCAATTTTAAAAACTGTTTTTTTCTAAATAGGAAAAAAACTTTTTTCATCCTATTTAAAAATTGTTTGAAAAATATTTTTACCTGTTTAAACAATTTTTAACTGTTTAAAAAAACTATTTTTTATTAAATTTAGAGTAAACAGTTTTTAATCCTATTTTAAAAAAACGTTTTTTTTTCAAATTTAAAAGCAGTTTTTTTAAATCGGCAATAAATTATTTTTCATCCTATTTAAAAATAGTTTTTTATCCTATTTAGAAAACTGTTTTTTTCCTATATAAAAAAAACTATTTTTTTTCCTATTTGAAAAGCAGTTTCTATCCTATTTAAATTAAAAATGGGCAAATTTTAAGGATTAAATTGGCCAAACTTGTATAGTTTAGGGACTAAATTAGCCACATTTGTATAGTTTAGGGGCTAAATTGGCCAAATTATTAGTTTAGGGACTAAATTGGCCAAGCTTGTATAGTTCAAGGGCCATAGGGGTCTTTTACTCTTTATTTATCACGCTTATCTTGATTGTTGTCTATATTTGAAATAATATATTTGATAAAATCTTAAAAAGTTCCAAATTAATTTATAATTTTTTTTTTTTAATTTGTAGGTTTTAATCAACAATGGTTTTGAAAGGCAATATCTATGCGCTCATAGCAACCTCTGAGGTGTTGGGAAAGAGAAAATGGAACAAAAAAATTGGGAGTACGATAATTTTGAATATTTTGAGCATTATGCAAAGATTGAGAGAAAGGGACAGATTGAGTGCATATATTGTAAACAACGTTTTTCGGATATTGAACCAACAGATAAACTTTGGGCTCATTTGGGAGATTGCGTAGAATGGAATCATGTTGATCGTGTTCAGACTAATAAAAAAATATATGCTAAGCATCAACTTGACAAGTGGTCTATTAAGGACCTCTACCCTCAAAAGCGCATAAAATTTGCTAAGTTACTTAAAAGGTGGACAATGGGGCTTAATAACACGGATTAGAGTATCACGTGGGATTATTTTCTGAGAAAGTTTAGAAATAGTGTCTTTTTTATAAGATGAATTAAATAGTATCTTTTTCGTTAATACTTCCAAATGTTTCTACTCTCTAACCTTCTAACTTGTATTGGAGAACTACATGACATTTTATGTCTTTTTGTAATGAAATATTAAGTATATCTTTCTTGTTTAGCATATCCCTTATTTATTATTTGTTGTTACCCATACTTATTATTTGTTTAATATTTTGTATTTGTTATTAGATGTCAGCGATGGATGAAACAAATAATAATGATGCTGAAATAAGCAAGGGTAGCACTGAAGTGAGTCAAAAACGAACAAAGAGAGGTACTCAAACTGTCACAAAGTAAAACCATGGTAGTTCTCTCATTTGGACTCTGTAAGGACACAAATTTCCAATTGAGTCCATATATAGTTTTGGCTCAATTCCGGACAAAAACATTTATTCATAGGATAGTATTTATTGTAATAGTCTCAAGCCTATGAAGTGTATGTTGAAGACGTAGCGGCAAAGATTTTAAAGCTTCATCAAAATGCCGGTTTGCGTGCCTCGCTTCTACGTCATCAACTCAGGTTCCATGCTCCTAAGGTATGAATGTAAATATATGTATGTAGGAGCTTGGAACAATATGTATTGGGTGTTAGGTATATTAAAAACTGCATTTTATTTTCAGAAAGAATCAATTAAGAACTTTAAATAAGTATATAAAAGTTTCTGGGCCAAAATCGAATTTTTCAATCTTTCTGGTCGTTCGTTAGAAATGTCGTTCGAACGAGTTTTTTCGTTCGAACCAGATTTCGTTCGAACGAGTTTTGTCGTTCGAACTAGGTTCGTTCGAACGAGTTTTGCCAATGACCCTAACTGGACAGTCGTTCGATATGTCGTTCGAACGAATGCTCGTTCTAACGAGGTATCTAACGAACCTCTAACGAGCCCAGGCTGGTCACTCGTTAGAAGTCTCGTTCTAAAGAGAATCATGTTCGTTCGAACGAACTTCCAGCGGGAACAGTTATTTGGCAGTTTTTTTGCAGTTTTTCCCCACTCCTCCACTTGGTTTTCAACCAACCTTTTTTATACTTTATTATGTGCGGGAAACACATTTTCCAAGACAACTTTTCCAACCTTGTTTATCTCCTAGAGAGAGTTTGAGAGCAAAATGAGTTTTAGGAAAATGTTCAAGTTTTGAGTGTAATTCTTTTAAGAAAAATTTTATACACACTCTAGTTTACACCCAATTGTTTATCCAAGTTTCTATATAAATATTAATTGCTTGGAGATTGTTTTGGCACCGGTTTTTCTCTACACCGAATTGAAGAGAAGTTTGTTTCATTTCTACCCATTTGGAGAAAGGCTACATGTTAGGGTGACGGTGTGCCTAATTGCCCGATCGATGAATTTCGAGACCACGGTGGAGCTCCGTTGGTTATCCGCTAATTGGAGGTTGATACAAGAAGAAGCATCACGGCTTGAGAGGGTTCGAGTTTAGGAAGTAAGTCTTTTGTCTTGTATTTTGTAATACCGTTTTTAGTGGATTTGAGGCTAGGGCCGTCCCGAGGTTTTTTCCCGTTAGTGGGTTTTTCCTCGTACATCGCGGTGTTGTGTGACTGTTGATTTTATCTTGCTCTATATCACTTAGAACGCATGCTAGATTAATTTCAAGATAAAATTTAGTTTTACAATCACACTAATTTAAATTGGGACTTTAATTTAATATTGGGTAAAATTTGGTTTATTCAAGTCACTTGCATTAATATGGTTTCGCCTAACTTTGGATATTTGTTAATGATGACTTAGGCAAATTCTAGGACTTGAATTTTGTTTTAATCTGTTTCTTAAGATATTAAAACTCGGCCTTGTTTATTTGTTGAACCATCATTCAACGCTTCCGCATCATCCCTATTGAGTTTATATAACAAGGAAATTATTTTAATTAGAAATTATTTAAAACCCCCGGGGATCCAACTGCATTTTCAAATTGGTATCAGAGCCAAAAACGATAATTTATTTCGTTAAGATCCTTAATTTTTGGCTAAAATGGATTTTTCCCCATTTTCAAAATTTCCTATTTTTGATGGTTTTAACTACGCGTATTGGAAAGCGCGAATGAAATCGGCACTTAAATCTATCGATGAACGTGTTTGGATGTCTGTTGTTACCGGGTACTCCCCACCAACTCATCTAATTGAAAATGAACGTGTTCCCAAACCCATCGATAGATGGACCGAAAATGAGTTTAAACTTGCTAATTTTAATTCCCGTGGTTTAAATGCCTTATTTAGCGCTGTCGCACCGGATGAATTCCGACGTATTATGACGTGTGAAACCGCTAAAGAAGCTTGGGATATTTTACAATTAACTCATGAAGGAACTAGTGTCGTTAAAGCTTCTAAACTCCAGAACCTCACCACTCAATTTGAAACTATCAAAATGGATGAAAAAGAAACTTTTGATAAATTTTATGCTAGACTTTCTGATATTGTTAATTCATCCTTTAACTTGGGAGAGAAAATACCTGACGACCGTGTTGTTAAGAAAATTTTGAGGTCACTACCCGATAGATTTATTCCTAAAGTGACCGTTTTAAATTCTTTACCCACTTTAGCCTCTACGAAATTAGAAGAGCTTGTAGGTGATTTACAAACCTATGAACTAGATATGTTTCCCTCTAAAACTGAAAAGAAAATTGAAAAGGGCGTTGCTTTAAAAGCCCGAAAAGAGGTCAAACAAGTAGTAGAGAGCGATAGTGATAGTGACTCGGAAGACATGGCTTTGTTTGCTCGTAAATTTAGAAAATTTCTTAAATTTAACAAAGATAAATTTAAAAATGATTTTAAGAAATTTGATACTTCTAAACATGATAAAAGCGAGAAGATTTCTAAAGCCGAGAAAATCCCTAAACCTAGCAATGACAATTTAGATAGGGACGAGTCTGATAAATGTTTTGGTTGTGAAGGTTATGGCCATAGGGCTTATGAGTGCCCCACTAAACTAAGGAAAGATGGTAAGCGACCCATTTCATATAATGCAACCCTTAGTGATAGTGATAAGGAAGAAAAGCCCGATTCCCCCACTAAGAAAAATTTTGTGGCTTTTATGGCTAGTCATGTGAGTGATAATGAGAACTCATCGAATGATGAAATTATTGCACATGCCACTTCCAAGGTCATTGTTCATGATTCCCTTGTTTTTAATGATAGTGAGAGTGAAGAAGAAAGTGAGAGTGAAAATGAAGAAGAGGTTGATGTGAGTGAACTTCAAAATACTTTTCATGAATTATATAAAGAATCTATTAATTTGAAAATAACTAATTTGAAGTTAGAAGCTTGTTTAAGAAAGAGTGTCAAGGTCGTTGATGATAGTGCCTTAATAGAAGACCTTAGGACTCATGTGAGGACTCTTCAAGAGAAGCTTGATTATGTAGAAGGCAAAAGAGATAGCCTTAAGGGTTTAATGGAATCCTTGAAAAAGGAGCTTCTTGCTTTTGAAGAGCGAAATGTTTTACTAGAATCTAACATTGTTGAATTGGAAAATAAATTAAAAGATTCTAGTATTGTCAAATTTGATTTGGAGTGTCGTTCGAAAAAACTAGATAAAATGTTAGGAACGGTCCAAATTAAAAATGACACTTGTGGTTTAGGCTTCAATCCTTGTAATGAACTTACTCATAATGCCCAAACCAATGTTTTAAGAGAATCAACTAGGAATACATTTAAAGATCACTCCTTAAGTAAATCTTTTCGACATGTTCTCACTTGTACACATTGTGATCGACAAGGTCATCTTAGGAAATTTTGTTTAGATCTTAAACGAATTCCTAGAAAATCCCATAGTAAAGTAACCACGATAGCTAACGTTCCTACACCCCAAGATAGTAATTCTTCATTAATTTGGGTTAGGAAATCCGACTTGGTTGCCTTACAAAATAGGGATTTTGATTCTCATTTACTTACACATGCCTCCTCCCTTGCTAAATCTAAAGGATAAATGTGTTAGTGTTTGCATACTTTAGCTTTTGTACTTCATGCTATATTCACATGCTAAATGTATGCTTGTTTAGTCATTTTCTAGTCATTGCCTTATTTCATATCACATGCTAGAAATTATGACTTGTTTATCTTTTTGTATTATTCTTTGTGTTTGATTTGACTGCATAATATAAAAAGATTTTTGTTTATCATTTGTGTTTTATTTATTTCATTTAAGCTTAATGAAAAATACAAATGATTTTTGTTTGTCCTTTTGAGTAAATATTTATTTTTGATTAAAAATGTTAAAAACTCAAAAAGATTTTGTTTTGTGTGTATTTTTGTTTGACACACTTTATGTGGCATATACTTGTGTTTGAATCCCATCGTTTACGCTTCCATGTGGCTAGAACTTTTGGTTTAGATTTTCAATCCTTAAAATGTTCTTTACCATGTTTTATATGGAGTAGTTGGATTTTGTATTGTTCAAATGGATTCTATTTCTATATGCCTCTATTCACACATGCACGAGCTCTTTTGAAATCTTAATGTCACATGTTATATTTGAGCTTTTTGAGGTGTTCTCCTATCAATCTAGTCATCTACATATCTATGACCTAGGAAGACTAGTGCATGTCAAAATCCGTTGCATGTGAGATTTGTGTGAAAAATGAAAACATGATAAATTAATATATGCACGGGGAAGGGCTCCGAAAGGATGAATTAAATCCTTTGCGATAGTAAGCCACCGTTGATTGGATCTAAAAGAAATACGTGATCCAAAGGCCTAAAAACAGAATATTTGGCATTAAACAGAATGCAATTGCCAAGGCCTATGTTTGTTTGATACATTCATTCAAAAACAAAAGAATATATGCTCATTGAGGGAGAATTGGATGGTATATCAACGGTTTGCACAATGTCCGTTTATCCTAGTTGTCTTTAATGTCATGACTCTATTTGGTTTGTAGAATCATCATCATGCTAGGCTTGTATGCATTGTGTATGTTTGTTCATTGAGTTCAATCTTTATATTGTCACATGAGGTTATATTTAACTGTGATGAAGTTTGCAATCAAATGAGAACTCCGTGAACGTTTCTTAAGTGTTTGGGTCTAAATTTAATTGTTGCTAGTTCACACCCCTACACTTCCGTTTCCATATGACACATTTTTGACATACGAGTGTGCAAACTTATTGTATTTTGTGTCATGTGTGTGTTTATATCTATATATATATGCAAGTACTATATTGGTATATTTCTAATGTATATATATATGATATTTGTTTGTCTTTGCCCTGCTTTTATTGCCCATATGCTTTCATATCTTATCACTTTAAGCTTTCACATGTTGTTTATTAGTTCTTTATCCTTTGCCTATTCCCGAACAAAAAGGGGGAGAATGATGATAGGGGGAGAAATGGTATCTAATCCTATTATTATCGTATCTTAGTTTGGGGGAGATTTATCTTAGGGGGAGACGTCTTTCTAAGTAGGTCATGTGTTTAAAGGGAGAATTAATTTAGGGGGAGTAATTAATTAATTGCATTTAATATTTTGATATTCCCTATGCATTTGATGAGTTTGCTTAAGTGTGCAGGAATTATTCTAAAGCGGCATCTTTCTATGGCAAAGCGTTTGATCCTTGGGTTGAGTCAAGATTGGGCGGGTTATGTTTTGAGTCTAGTAGAGCTTGACGGCCTTTTAGGATTTTTGTTTGGTTTTTGTCCCGAAATAGCCAAAGGGGGAGATTTGTAAGGACACAAATTTCCAATTGAGTCCATATATAGTTTTGGCTCAATTCCGGACAAAAACATTTATTCATAGGATAGTATTTATTGTAATAGTCTCAAGCCTATGAAGTGTATGTTGAAGACGTAGCGGCAAAGATTTTAAAGCTTCATCAAAATGCCGGTTTGCGTGCCTCGCTTCTACGTCATCAACTCAGGTTCCATGCTCCTAAGGTATGAATGTAATTATATGTATATAGGAGCTTGGAACAATATGTATTGGGTGTTAGGTATATTAAAAACTGCATTTTATTTTCAGAAAGAATCAATTAAGAACTTTAAATAAGTATATAAAAGTTTCTGGGCCAAAATCGAATTTTTCAATCTTTCTGGTCGTTCGTTAGAAATGTCGTTCGAACGAGTTTTGTCGTTCGAACCAGTTTCGTTCGAACGAGTTTTGTCGTTCGAACCAGGTTCGTTCGAACCAGGTTCGTTCGAACGAGTTTTGCCAATGACCCTAACTGGACAGTCGTTCGATATGTCGTTCGAACGAATGCTCGTTCTAACGAGGTATCTAACGAACCTCTAACGAGCCCAGGCTGGTCACTCGTTAGAAGTCTCGTTCAAACGAGAATCACGTTCGTTCGAACGAACTTCCAGCGGGAACAGTTATTTGGCAGTTTTTTGCAGTTTTTCCCCACTCCTCCACTTGGTTTTCAACCAACCTTTTTTATACTTTATTATGTGCGGGAAACACATTTTCCAAGACAACTTTTCCAACCTTGTTTATCTCCTAGAGAGAGTTTGAGAGCAAAATGAGTTTTAGGAAAATGTTCAAGTTTTGAGTGTAATTCTTTCAAGAAAAATTTTATACACACTCTAGTTTACACCCAATTGTTTATCCAAGTTTCTATATAAATATTAATTGCTTGGAGATTGTTTTGGCACCGGTTTTTCTCTACACCGAATTGAAGAGAAGTTTGTTTCATTTCTACCCATTTGGAGAAAGGCTCCATGTTAGGGTGACGGTGTGCCTAATTGCCCGATCGATGAATTCCGAGACCACGGTGGAGCTCCGTTGGTTATCCGCTAATTGGAGGTTGATACAAGAAGAAGCATCACGGCTTGAGAGGGTTCGAGTTTAGGAAGTAAGTCTTTTGTCTTGTATTTTGTAATACCGTTTTGAGTGAATTTGAGGCTAGGGTCGTCCCGAGATTTTTTCCCGTTAGTGGGTTTTTCCTCGTACATCGCGGTGTTGTGTGACTGTTGATTTTATCTTGCTCTATATCACTTAGAACGCATGCTAGATTAATTTCAAGATAAAATTTAGTTTTACAATCACACTAATTTAAATTGGGACTTTAATTTAATATTGGGTAAAATTTGGTTTATTCAAGTCACTTGCATTAATATGGTTTCGCCTAACTTTGGATATTTGTTAATGATGACTTAGGCAAATTCTAGGACTTGAATTTTGTTTTAATCTGTTTCTTAAGATATTAAAACTCGGCCTTGTTTATTTGTTGAACCATCATTCAACGCTTCCGCATCATCCCTATTGAGTTTATATAACAAGGAAATTATTTTAATTAGAAATTATTTAAAACCCCCGGGGATCCAACTGCGTTTTCAGACTCATATGAATAGACATATGCTTGATGGTAAATATATGGGTACTTGTGATTGTGTTCATTGCGGAGCAAAGTTTAATGCTCCTTCAACTAACGGAACTACTTTATTGTGGAATCGTCTTAAAAGGAGATGTAAGAAATATTTACAATCCGAAATAACCGATAAACAAACAACTTTATCAATGGAAGGAACTCAAAAAACTAATTGGAAGTTTGATCAAGATATAGCCCGCAAGACTCTTGCGAAAATGATTATTCTTTGTGAACTTCCATTTAGTTTTGTTGAAAAGGAGGGTTTTCGGTTATTTGTCAAAGAGTTAAATCCTAGGTTTTATGTAGTTTCTCGAACTACTATTACAAAAGATTGTTGGAAAATTTATCTTGAAGAACGTGCAAAATTAAAGCATTATTTTATGACATCCTCTACACGTGTCTCCCTAACCACTGATTTATGGACATCCATTCAAAATTTGGGATATATGTGTTTGGCCGCTCATTATGTGGATAAGGATTGGAAGTTACAAAAGAAAATCATTAATTTTTGTGTCCTTCCACACCCACATAAAGGTGAGGCCATTGCTAAAGCCGTGGAGTCATGCTTGCTAGGGTGGGATTTAGAAAAGTTGACAACAATTACACTTGATAATGCAAAAAATAATGATAGGTGTGTTGATGATTTGAGGAAAAGATTTAACAAAAGAAATGGGTTATTGTTGGGTGGGGAGTTTTTTCACGTGAGATGTTTTGCACACATTATCAACCTTGTTGTAAGGGATGGAATTTTTGAAATTAAGGAGATAGTGAAGCGACTTCGTAGGAGTGTGAAATATGTGAGAAGTTCTCCGTCAAGGTTGCAAGCCTTTAAAATGTGTGTCGCAGAAGAAAGTATATCATCAACAAAGTGGGTATGCCTAGACGTGAAGACAAGGTGGAATTCTACATACCTTATGATTGGTGCGGCAATGCAATATCAAAAGGCATTTGAACGCCTTGATGACAAATATGATATGTACAAAGTAGAGGTTAGTAGCAAAGGAGATGGTGTCATGTGTGAGAGTGATTGGAAGACATTGAAAGCTTTGCACGCATTTTTGGAAGAATTCTATCTTCTAACAAAACGTATTTCCGGTTCTCATTACATCACTTCAAATTCTTACTTTGATGAAGTAACTTCCACTAAAGACTTACTCTTAGAATATTTAGAGAGTGATGATCCTTTTTATCGTAACATGGCTATTAAAATGAATGCCAAATTTGACAAGTATTGTGACATTTCTTCTTTAAATTTAGTCTTGGTTATTGCTATTGTCTTGGACCCTCGGCATAAATTGCAATATGTGGAGTATTGGTATAATGAATATTTTGCTAAGGATCACACACTTTCTCAAGTAGAAAGAGAGTGTAAAGTGTTTGACTTCATTGAAAGATTGAAAGGGTTAATGTCACAAATGTATTATCACTACAAGTTGGAAAATGACTCTTTTGTTGAAAGTGAGTCAAGTGTGGTTCGTTGTGATGGTGATATTTGGGGTAATTTAGTTGGAAATGTTGACAAGCGTGCTTTGAAGAAAATAGAATTTTCAAAGTATTTGAAAAGGAAGGAGAATGTTGAATTGATGAATGATTTGGATCGATACTTGCATGATGGTATAGAGGCTCTTGATGATCAAAATTTTGATGTTTTGACTTGGTGGAAGGGAAAGATTCCAACATACCGTGCACTTGCATTTATGGCACGTGATGTCTTGGCCATTCCTTTGACTTCGGTGGCTTCCGAGTGCGCTTTTAGTACAAGCAAATGAGTCCTTGATCCATTTCGTAGCTCTTTGACACCCAAAACGGTGGAATGTTTAGTATGCGCCCAAGATTGGATTAGAAGCTCCACAACTTTTGAAATTGAAGAATCACTTGAAGCACTTGAAGGCATTGAAGCTTGTATGTATTTTATATTCATAAGTTTTAAGTTGACTTATTTTGTTCACTTATTTATTTGTATTTATTGATATGCATTTGCTGTTGTGCTTGTAGGTGTGATGGATGAGTTCAATGGATTGAACATTGGTTCGGCTTAATCGACATTGATCTTCTAAAAAATGAGGTATTTTGTGATTATTTTAGTGCTGTTTTTAGTGTGTTTTATGACTGTTTTTAGTGCGTTTAGGTGCTCTTTTAAGTGCTGTTTTTAGTGCATTTTAGGTGCTGTTTTTAGTGCATTTTAGGTGCTGTTTTTAGTGTTGTTTTTAGTGCGTTTAAGAGATGTTTAAGGGCTGTTATAGGGCTGCTTTTAGTGCGTTTTACGTGCTATTTTTAGAGCTGTTTTGAAGTCGTTTTAGGACTGTTTTATGCTGTTTTTAGTGTTATTTTAAGGTGTTTTATGAACTGTTTTTAAGGCTGTTTTAGAAATGTTATTAGGGCTGTTTTTAAGGCGTTTTAGGACTTTTTTATGACTGTTTAAAAGCTTTTTAATGTTGTTTTTAGGAATGTTTCTCTAAGTTTTTTCTAATATTATTTTTTCTTGTCTTTATTTACAGGTGAAGTGAAAAAATACAGGCAAAAGAGAAGAATAATGGCGTTGTTTATTGTGCATGGTGGTGGTGTTTTATTTTGTCTTTTGAATGATGGTGTCTTTTGGAGGCAAGAGAGAAGAATGATTTACGTCAAGCTTTTTTCTTTTGTCTTTTGTAGTGTGTTTTGCATGATGGTGTTGTTTTATTTCACTATTGTATTGTAATTTTTAATTTGGAGATTAATGTGTATTAATATGGATTAGACGCAATTAACTACGAAATATAAGTTGTTTCTTCATGATCTTTATTTTATTTTGGGGGCAATTTGTATTATATTTTAGTTTCAAGTAATGCATTTAACCGATTAAATGAGTTTAAAATTTTACTGGAATCATAATGTTGTCGAAATACCGAATGCATAAACCGATATGAAATTCTGGTTTTTATCGGAAAAAAACCGAATTGAAACCAAAATTACTGATACCAAAAAAACCGAAAAAAATCGAAAAAATCGAAAAATCGATCGGTTTGGTTTTGGTTTTTGTTTTGATGTACCGGTCAGTAAATTGGTATAGTACGGTTTTACCATTTAGATTGTGGTTCTGGTATTGGTAAGCGGTCGTTACCGATCATACCGTACCGGTTGCAACCCTAATCCCATTTCACTCTCTTCTTTAAACCCAAATTCGTGTGTTGGTACCAAATTTAGTCTGTCGACATGAACTAATCACATGAAGACACGTGTCATTTTACGTGGTAAATACGAATACTCCATACGAGCAAATCAAGACCACCGAGCAACTAAAAAGCCACGAGGAACTCAGGGGCCCCGAGCAGCTTAAGCGTGTCAAGCTACTTAGGCGGTCCGAGCAGCTTAGGAAGACCGAGCAACTGATGACCCGAGCAGCTCAAGCGGTGCGAGCAACTTAAGCGGTCCGAGCTACTTAGCGTACAGCGCACCAAAATCAAGAGAATCAAGAGAGACGACTACGCATTAAATGTTCTTTATTATCATACAGATGTATATGTCTACTAGATAACAGCGCATTGTCCTTTCATTTGTACAGCCTCAAGGCTATAAATACATTGTAACCTCCTCATTAGCAGGGGACTCGGAATTTCTTGGTAAACCCATTATCAAGAATTCTGCAAACAGTCTGCAATAACAAATACAGTGGATGTAGGGCATTCTTACAAGGCTGAACCACTTTAAAAATCTTTTGTTTTATATTTATATATTCATTTTTATCTGTGATTAAATAATTAGTTCAAATCTAGTTTTTTACATCAGCACCGTGTGTGTGTTCAAATTTGTGCGTGTGTGTGAGTTTAGATTCGCTCGCGCGCGGTGTGTGTGTGTGTGTGTGTGTGTGTGTGTGTGTGTGTGTGTGTGTGTGTGTGAGAGAGAGAGAGAGAGAGAGTTAAAATACAAAAATACCCTTTTAAAAAAATCAAATGGGTGTCATGTATCATTTTTCGTTAGTTTTTTTTGGATTTAGTCCCATGTCCAAAGTTATTTTAGACTCCCCTCCCATGTATTTTTTAAATTATATTTAGTCCTATAACTACTCAAAACCTTCCTCAACCGCTTTGTGCCTCTTTTTCTCTTCGCAGAGAATGACATGTGTCCTACAGTTGTTATAATAGGACCAACGACTAAAAAAATAAAAACATGGAAGTGGATACAAATAAATCTTTAAAAGTGAGACTAAATACCTTTGATCCCCAAAACTAATTGTGTTAGTGTTTGGGGGTTACTTGAAGCTATTTTGAAAATGTAGGGGATTAAATCAAGAAAATGGAAGTTCAGGTGGTGAAATTAAAATGAGGATAAAATTCAGATAATTAACCCTTTTTTGGATATGTATTTGTAATGGATTATCGTGGAAGAAAGTTGGGCGAGCATCTTTTTAAACTTTGTTATATTGGATACTTGAATTTATTTATGGGTGTTGGAAGTTGGATGATTGTTTACGGAGTTCATTTATGGATGTGATTTGTGTTATTATATGATCTTATTTTTGGGGGATATAGTTCCTAATTTATGTAGTAAGTAATTTTTGTTAAAAAAAAATATGTAATGATAGATTGCATATATGTACTCTTGAAATAAAAATGTTAATGAGATCGTACCTACTTTATAAATATGTAATTCGTGTCGTGTTATCAAGTTGAGCGCACCTGATTTGTTAAACAGGTTTCACAAGTCGTATCAATTAAGAGCGTCTACAATGGGGAGGCTGCATGCCAAGAAAATTTGTATGTTTACAAACTCGGACGCCTGCAGTGGTGGGAACAAGTGAATAAATTTTGTTTGTCAATTTGCAGTGGTTCTCCAAAGATACAAATTGACTAATGAATTTGTAAAGGATTCTTACGAACTTCTGAAGTTCGTAAGAATTCTTATGAAGAATAAAAGTCCGTAGGAAATATAAATAATTTTTTTATCATATTTTTTGGGTTCTTACGAACAACAGAAGTTTGTAAGAGTTCCTACGAACTTCTGTTGTTCGTAAGAAATATTAACTTTGTTTCCTACGAACAACAAAGTTCGTAGGAATTATTTTACCACATCAACCTCTTCCACCATTGTAAAGACTTGATACTGACGAAAGGTAAAATGAGCTTTTGGATTTGCAGTATACCTTCCGTTCAAAGTCACCATTGGACATGCTCTAAACAGGTTGAACATGACCCGTTTATTAAACAGATTATTCAAGGCAAATCTAGTTGTCAGGTTGAACAACACTCGTTTATTAAACGGGTCATGTCATGTAACCTATTTATTAAACAAGTTTTGTTTGAATTATAATTAATGACAAGATTACTTAAACGAATTTTGTTCCAACGGGAGATTTAGTCCAAATAATCACGTTACGTTGGTTCATGGGAAGAGAAATCAGTAACTTTGCAAAACCAGCAAGTAAAAGGTAACAAGTTGGGAGCCATGCAACAAGCAGTCAAGCACGACATCGTAATTGGCGCGCATGTTGTATGATCGTCAACTCTCAGGCTTGCAGAATGCAAATAGATAAATGAGGAAGTTGGATGATTTGACACATCTCTTCGTAGGATCAAATATACATTTTTTTTCCAGCCAAGAATATTATATTATGCACTTGATAGTTGTATGACCATTCCAAATGTTGACATTTTAACCAAAAATTTCCAATTTTGTGATACACCATACACGTTACTCCAAGACTTAAGCAGGCACAATCTTATCTGGACTATTATTTTGGACATGCTTATCTGGACTTCAAAATCACACATCTAAAACTAATATTTACTGCAAGCGCCATAGTCCACTGTCGGCTTTCAATCATTCTCCATTAGAACTAATAATGATTAAATGAAGCAAAAAATAAAAGGGGGCGAATCTATACTAAAAAAAATAAAAGGGGCGAAACCTTAAATTTATCATAATATAACTATTACCAATATTCTACTTCATATTTATGCTCTGTATGATTGCTATTAGAAATTTGGTCACATTCATGATAGATTATTCTCGGCTGATCATTATGGGGGAAAGATACATATAATTTTACCAACCTCATTTATAATTCTTAATCTGTTGAAAGAAATCTATCCCAAACAAAAACTATAGTAATCTGTATTGAACTGAACAAGTAAATTGTAGAAAAACAAAAAAACATACCCCGCACACTTTGTGCTGCCGTCAATCATTCCAAGGATACAAATTGAACAAATAAATAAAAGGATCGTATCAAAGAGCATAGAAAGAAACCCAAAATTTGCCTTCATGAAGCGCAAATGAAAAACAAAGTGTTTTAATCACAAAAGAATAGCCACTGCATATTAGATTTGAGTTATCATAGATGGATTTGTAATATACAGGAGAGAGAAAACGGTCAGAAGAAGACACATTGACTGATACAACTTGAGCTACATATTTCCAACAAACCATATTGAATACACATAGATGCCTAAATGGCACAAATCGTATCCAAATTTTTGCTGATCACACCAGTAAGGTACAACATATTTCATCAATCTTCACATCAAATGTAAAAAAAGGCATCGAGCATATTCTGAAGGCAATGAGGAACCCAGAAAAGGAATGCAAACCCTAGAGCTAACAGTGTGATGGAAATTCAGTCGTAGAGAAGAGCTTTCACACTTGCGTACTCGAAATACATCTCCACTGTCCAATGCGTGGTCCCTTGTCTAAAAGCATTAGCAATCCCACATTATTCGTTGAGAGCCCCCACATGTATCTATAAATAAAAATTACACAACAAGAAATTTAAGATGAAAATTGATTAAAAAACTTTTAATCATATAAGGCTATCTTATAAAGCATTGGGGTAAATTGCTTAAAAAGAAAATATTGAATAAATTAAAACTAAGTTATCAAAAACCTACTTGAACTATTAAAATGTACCATAAAATAACTCCTTGAACTATGCCCACCTTCTGCAATTTTGCCCAATTTGTCATTAAAAAGGGATTAAAACAACATAATTTGGCAATACACAAGGGAATATTTGCAAATTTTCATTGTGTACGAGGTTATTTGCAAAGGGGAAGAATATAACAAGGTTATATGGAGTAAATTCATAGAGCCCCACCCCACCCAACCCAGGCAGCAAGTAACCTCCTATATTATGAAAAGGTTGGGAAAAGAAATGGATAATTTGGTGAAATATTCTTTGTTTCTCGGTATCTCATTGATCGAATTCTTTAGGATAGGTAAGATTGGGTTACATGGGAAACCAGGAAAACAAGAGACCATCTCACAAAGCCACTAATGTACTTCCACACCTTTTTCCAGCTTTTCATAAAAAGAAACTGTTTTTCAATCCTTATCTAACTTTGTAACCAATAAAGCCCCAAGTTCAAAATTCAATTATTTTTTCCCCACTCAGTACTGTTTTTAGCTTTCTTTGGGTTTTTTTTCCTCCAGTGCAGTAGATGTGTCTTGATATTCAGTATAAGAATGGTATGCATGTAATTCCACTTTATTCCACAATGCCAAAATATCCAAACAGATGAAATTGAGAATACGTTGATATCTCCAAAAGAAAGTCAAAGTGATAATATATGAGATAAAATCATGAATGAGACCTATTTTTAGCTTATTCCTGAACAAGCTGTGACAGCAAAGTATAAAACTAAAATCAATGGTTTACTGAAAGGTTCACAGTTCACGAAGAAGGAAAAACAGCTAGTTGTAGAAAAAATAAACAAGGATCAACAACTAAATAATGATACACTCACCTGCTTCGACGTGCTTTCTTTCTCCAGAAAACAAAAGATACAATCCACTGAACACAAAACACAAATGTTAAGATAAGTAGCAATACAACAAAACATATAACAAGAATTATGAAGCTAATGGCAATGCTACAAAAAATAAGCAGCAGAATGATTTGATAAAAAATGTAAACTATGGTGGTAGCTGTAACAGTCCGTACAATCAAATATTGGTATGCGTCTTCTTATTTCACAACATTATAAAGAACAATTTCACAAATGTATGACAAAAGTAATACACATAATACACGTAGAATAGTTCTAGACGAAACGCAAGGAATTATTTATCTCTTACAGGTGAAATGCATGGAGGACTGAACTTCTATTATGAGAAGTTTTCCCTCAAATCAATCACAACTTAGGGGAAAAAACTACTTTTATTTTTGTCATATTTCCTTTATTTGGATCTATAAAACAACACTTAGAAATAAAGACTCATCCATTCGAGGATACCCTCATGCCAATTTTAGATGTTATAATTTTAACATTTCCAAATAATCTCTAAAATAACATTCAGTGTTTTCTGAAATTAAAAAGAAAAATCACTAAAGTGAATATATGCGTAAACAATACCTAGAATAAAGACACATATCTGATACCTAAGCTAAGTTAACCCGAGATCAGCCCACGGGCAAGTTAAGTCCGGGAAACTTAACCAAGCTTTTGTGAAGCCCAAACTCATATGAAGCTGAACCCAAGAAAGCTCATATGAAGCTTAACACAAGAATTGAGAACATATAGGGATCGTCAAATTGAGAATTTACGTCAGTTCAAAAGGATTTACACCCCTAGATTAGAAAGTTCAGCTCTACAAGTTGTCAACTTGTAAAGCTAAAAAACAAAGCAGAGAGACTAAATTAGGTAAACGTGCAACAGAGTAAAGAACGATCTCACAAAACTCTCCCAAGTCATAATATATTTACATTGGCCAGATTACAAGAAAGGAAAAAGACCTATATGTATTACTAGATTACCTAGAGTCCCAATTAAGGTAATAAACTAACCAAAAGAATTAAAGCTAAGAATGGAAACAACTCTAAGAAATCCTTGTCTAAAAAGATTTATAATATCCACAATAAACTAGGCTATTGTTCGGGGCCACGTTTACATCACAAAAGCACATAAGAGTACGAAGCAACGGAGAATCTTGTTCTGTCTCGGTACTCATCTCAAAGGCACAATGGACACCCAGGATGAAACATTTGGACTGGAGAATTACTAAAAAGGACTGTATAATGACGTTTACACAGACGTGAAACCTCCAATGGGGCCAAGTCTGGTCATTGTATTCACATGAACATGCGACATAAGGTTAAGAACTATCTTGTGTAATGATACAGCATCATTGACAAATATATGATAGCTGTAAGAACATGCTGGAAATCTCTATACTCCGGTGACAACCAACGCTTTCTCAAAAGGACAAAAAGAATGCATTATATTGCTCAAGATTCTCTTCTACCAGGGGCACATTCATGGTGGACCATGACCACAAATTTGTCCTAGAACTCTAGCTCATTATAGATTTTTATCAAGAAATATTATGATGTCGTATTTGATAAAGAAAGAAGAATCATTTGAGCATACCACTGAGAAAACGTTGGATATTGGGGCTAGATATCAAATGCAAGTTAACTCCCGGCCATTTAATTATACAGGGAGAAAAATTGTAATAGATTAAAGATTACACACACTTAAGGTATTGCATCCAATCATTCATACGTGGTACACAGCCATATAACTTTAAGACAGCAGGACAATCACAAATATATGCCAGAAATGATCAATGCAAGGATTACGAAGACAAGCTCCTACTTTTAAGGTGTTATGACACCAAAAATTAGTGTCTTTCCATAATTCCCTTTTATATAATTTTGAGTCAATTCAAATGAATATCAAAATATAGGTGCAATAATATTTACGTCCATATACCCATTTCTTTTTTCTTTCAGCATTCATGCAAAACTATTCATTTAAAATATGGTTTTTTATCGCACTGGTGTTGCAATCATAGCCAAGGTTTTAAAACGCGCGAGGCGTAGTTGAGGCGAAGCGTAAGCCTCGAGGCGGTCCGAGGCGTAAGCCTCAACTTTTTTCCACAAAAGCCATATATATACATATATACATACATACACACACACACGTGTGTGTGTGTGTATATATATATATATACAGCAAAATATATATTTTGTACAGCAAAATATATATACAGCAAAATATAGACTTTGATGTATATATATATATATATACTAAAGTAGCTTATGGATGATATTTTTAGATGATATTTTATGTGTTTTACGTATAATATTTTATGTGTTTTATGCATATATTTCATGCATGCATGGGCATGCATGAAATATCATGCTAAAAGCAAAAGTGGTTTTTTCTTTTCTTTTTTTTAAAGGGTTTTTAAATATATTATTATACTACTATTATTTTTTAAATACATGCTATTAAATTTAATTATTTTTAAAATATTTTTTATTTTTTTTAATATTTTCTATTTTTCCCGGAGGCAAATTTAGCGCCGTGCCATCGGCACGGGCACACACTAGTGTATATATATATATATATATATAATAATGCTCT
The DNA here is from genome assembly GCA_949130495.1 of Sambucus nigra. Lineage (NCBI taxonomy): Eukaryota > Viridiplantae > Streptophyta > Magnoliopsida > Dipsacales > Adoxaceae > Sambucus > Sambucus nigra. The sequence continues at coordinate 92,460,998 of OX422216.1, read as the reverse complement.
TGTGCGGATTAGTCCGCATTTTAAGAATGCGGTCCAGACATGTGTCACCTAAAGGTGCTCCTAGAAATTATCGCCTAAATTATAGGCACACCCTCTCTCTTTTCTGGCCCACCGTCAGGTGGCACATCTCCGGTCTGCGCTCTTAAAATGTGGACTAGTCCCCACAAGAGCAGGACTGTATATATATAGAGAGATAGAGAGCAACAAAAAAAAAAAAAATATATATATATATATATATATATAAAATAAGGAGTAGGATGTTTTTACTGTTACATAAGTTGATAACTTAATTAGGGGTCACGATTTAATCAACAAGACATGAAATGAAGGGCTGGGATGAGACTCAATCAATAGAATACACCTCGAGCCTCTCACCCACCCTGCCAAAGTGTCCAATCTCTCACCCACTCCATTTTACACACCCACTACCATCCCCGGCTCCAAGCAACTCTCATACCATTTCTCTTATCGGATCCGAAGAACGCCAAGTGATCTTAAAGGGATTTCATTTTCTGAATTTTTCTCTTACGGTGGGTGCCTAAATGAGCTTACCTTTTCATTTTCTGCATTTATCTCTCAGATCTGAATGTTATTTGGCTTTTGGAACGTGTTCTCTATTATTTAATCCATATATGAACTTACTATTGCCTATATATATATATATATATATATATATATACAGCAGAATATATATACATACACAAAAAAAAAAGAGCAGAGAACATATCTATATATGTCGATATATAAATAGAGGAGAGAGAACAAAAAAAAAAGTGGTTCCGCCTCATCCGCCTCAAGGCGTACGCCTCTCACAACAAAGGCGTAAGCCTCAGTCAGCTACCCTAGAGGCGTAAGCCTCATGCCTCATTCCTTTCGCCTCGCCTCGAGGCGCGCCTCGCCTCGAGGCCTTTTAAAACCTTGATCATAGCTCAATTAAATAGACAGAACACATATTAAACATAAAGAAGAAGCCCATACATAACACCCAAGTTAGTAGAAATATACAACACGGGTTGATTATAAACACAATTGATGAAATTACCTTGAATACGGACATGAAGGAAAAGGTCCCGATAATAGACGGCTTCTTCAGCGGCATCCTTTTTGCAGGAGTCATTTCTTTACAAATATTTTGAGCAATCTCCTTCAACAACACCAGTTGTGCCTTATCAGTCCTCATGGAAATGATTGCCTGCCTCATGGATTCTCTATCAGCCTCAAGTGCATGCAGCCTCATGTACAGCTTTTGGATCTCCGGATCTCCTAAATCCGCTGGATTCATAGACTCCCTCGGGGTAGTCATAAAATCCTCACATATCCCAACAGAAGCCTTGGGCTCGGTAGCAACATTATAGGATACCCCATTATGCACCGAATCAATGGTATAAATTCTATCGCTCATGTCATCTCCTACCTCTGATGCACTGTCCCCCTTTCCCATATTAGAGAGGTCCTCTGGTTGTAAACATTCCATCTTTTTAGCACTACCACCAAGATTTGGAGAATCTGTGGCCAAATCTGAGCCTCTTGAACTATCAGTGGAGAACCTCCTGAAATGTTTAGGTCTCCTAGGAGAGTGACCAACAATCACTTTGTCCAGCACATTCTTTGTACCAAAAGTCTCCCGACCATCAAGTGGATTTTGCCTAGGAGTCTTCTCCAATTGATTGATCCTGTGTTCTAAATCGTTGAGGTGATCACGAGATCGCGGAGTCTCACCAAACGCGTATTTCTCGATATCAACCGTTTCATTTTCAAGGTCTGGGTAGGTTTGATTCTCATTCAAATTGCACTTGAGAGGGGGGTAATCATAGGGAGGGAAATCAAATTGGCCATCAAGATTTGAAAGCAGGCTATTATTACGGGTGATCCCCTCCGCCTCGGCCTCTGAGAGACCGTAACTCATCATCCTATATTTATATACCTGCACCTCACAAGTAAGGGATTGAATTGATTGTTCTCTCTTATACAACAAATCCTCCAAGGCGAAAAGCTCTTGTTGGTCATGTGCTATCTTCTCCTCGGCAAAGCGTTTGAATTGACGGGACTCCATTTGAATCTCTGCTTTTTCCCTCTGCAACCTCAAAATCATGGACATGGCCTCATTCGCAGCAGATGAGGAGGCGTTTCTCTCCTCCTCCAATTCCATAGAAAGATCCTGTATGGTAAGTTGTTGGTTGCTAACCATCTCACGCAAAGCAACACACTCATTCCCGATTTCAACTCGGGCAACGCTTGGGCAATTGAGACCCTCAACCACAAACTTATTGCTCTCCTCAAACTCATCCAACTTTCTCTTGACGGATCGAATAAAAGTCCCAGAAAAAGAGCGGTGCATCATTTTACAATGAATCCCGCCGCATTCACAACAATTATCACTAGAGGGCGGCGGCCGTTCCAAATCCATAAGCAACGTACATTCAACAAATCAAGAATTTGAAGTACAAAAATAAAGCAGGTAGGGTCCCTCCCTCCCCCTTGATATATATAGTATTGTAATTGTAATTGTAATTGTAATTAGTCTTCCTCAATCCCACACATAACCCCTACAATAATCAATAAATTCAAAAACCCAAAGAAGCTTAACAAATATACAAGCATAAAAAATAGGAGTAGGTTATTTACCTTGAAAGAATAAACAAACCAAGGGAGGGAGGGAGGGAGGGAGGGAAAAGGGGGGAGATTTTAAAACCCTAGATTTGCGTTTGTTAGCCGGCTTCGTGTTTTGAGACACAAAATACTGATTGTTGTTGTTGTTGTTGTTGTTGTTGTTGGAGGGAGATTTATCGGAGACTACAACCAAAGAAAAGACCCTCTTCTTTTCTTCCGCCCATCCACTAACAATTTAACAAATATCATCCATCCACCTAATCTCACTTAATCATTCATTCAAAATTAAAAATGGAAACTCTTCACGCCTACACTATAACTAAATCATAAATGTTATTCTCTCCCTTTATTTAACCCAAATTTCATCTCCTTCTTTTTTATTCATTATTTATTGAACTCCACCTCACTCGGATTTAAAATTCAACAAATAAAAAATAGGAATTACAAGTTTTTAGTTCTATTTCTTTTAATATATGTGTGTTTAATTTCATGTCATTATTTTTTTTATTGTTGGTTCTATATTTTTACACCTATCATTCTCTACAAAAAAATATATGAGTAGTTAGGAGAGATTACATGAAAGTTGAGGACGGTTATGAAACTTAAAACAACTTAAAAAACACATAGGATGTAGACAAACAAAACTTAAAAAATGAGACTACAACAAAAAAAAAAAACTACAAAAAAATAATCACACCAATTTGTTCATGAAATTTCCATAAAAAAAGGGTACAATAGAAAAGCCCTAACTAAATATCATCAATTAGAATTGCGGGCAAAGTTACACATTTACAAAATACTATATATATATTCGTAAGAGCTTTTCTATTTGTACAAAGAATTATGTACATAGACTTGTACAGTTTGACATGAAGAATATTAATTAAGGAGAAAAGTAAAACGTCATATTCTTCCTTTTATATTGGAACTTAATAATGGGATTCTTAACATTTGATTGACAACCTTAACATAAGAATACTATCAAATAATAATTCGTCTACAAAATGATAACAAATTCATAAAAATATATTTTTCTTTTGTTTAATATCTTGGTTTGCAATTTTTTTAGTCTAGTTCACTAATATATATTTCAAGCACTAAATTTTGTCTCCCTAAATGTATTATACTCAATTTTCAATAATGTATACGATAAATTTTATAAAGTATATATAATTTTTTTTTCCTAAAAAATTATTATTTGTACGTGAAATTTTATAATATATAAATGATTCTTTTTTGTAATATACATATTTTAAGTTTTTATATACCCTAACTTGTAAGGTGTGCATTAAAGGCCAGAGACCTTAGTGGTCAAAAATTATATTAGTGGAGTAGAGCCAAAAAAAATATTGGTTGATGACTGAAACTAAAAACTTCGAAAAAATGTCAGTGTCTTAAATATAATGTTTAGATGGACGAAACTTTTTTCAAAAACTGTATTTTTTAACACGTTTTTTTTTCCTAACTTTTTTTATAAAATAGTTTTTTTTAATCTTTTTAAGAAGTTTTTTTCATAAATAAAAACTATTTTCATAAAATAAAAATTGTCTTTTTAGAAAAAAAAATTATAAATAAAAATACACACAATTTTTTCTAAAATAAAAAACACTTCAAATAACATAAAAGTTTTCAATGGAAAAATGTTAAAATATTTTTTTTAAATATATTTCAAAATTTATTATTTTTTTGGACTTTTTCTAAAGTTTTTCTAAAACTTTATAATTTTTATATTATATGTCCATTAAGTTTTTTAACCAAACTTATCATAAAAGTGAGTTTTATTGAAATACAAACTATTAGTCAATAATTATACTTACTATAGACATTTTGTATCTTCCTCCCACTTTTATGATCGCTTTTGTAATAGTCCCCTATTTTAAAAAATAATGTTATGTTATTTAGAGTGCTTTTTATTTTAGGAAAAAATTGTGCACATTTTTATTGATTTATGACTGAAGTGGAAAACAAAGGATATTCTCGTCTGGGAATAAAGAAATCCAGATAACGGCTTCTTCCCTAGGGTAGTCAACAAGGTAGTCAGAGATGCCTCTTCCTTTCATGGCTTTCTGTGTGACATAAGTGATATCAAACTCGGCTAGAAGCATCAACCAACGGGCCATTCGGCTAGATAGGGTGGGCTTATCGAGTATGTATTTGATGGGATCCATCCAGGATATGAGTCTGATGGGGAAGGCGAGTATGTAGTGCCGTAACTTTTGGATAACCCAGACAAGGGCGACACACGCTTTTTCCAAGGCAGTGTAGTTAACTTCGTAACCGGTTAATTTTCGACTGGCATAGTAGATGGCTTTCTCCTTGCGGGTTTCTTCAAGATATTGGGCTAGCAAAGCCCCGACTGTAGTGTCGGTCACGGTTAGGTATAGGAGTAAGGGAAGACTAGGCTGCGGTGGCATGAGCACCGGAGGTCAGGTTAGGTATTGCTTAATTCGATCGAAGGCTTCTTGGCAAGCTTCGTTCCAGACCTTGGTTGAATCCTTTCGGAGGAGTTTGAAGATGGGTTCACAGATGGAAGTCAATTAGCTGATGAATCGACCGGTGTATTGTAATTTCCCAAGGAATCCTCAGACTTATTTCTCCGTTTGGGGAGGTGGCATCTCAAGTATGCCTTTCAGCTTGGCAGGATCTGCTTCTATCCCCTTCTCACTGACCATGAATCCCAAGAGTTTCCCTTTGGTAACGCCGAAGACACATTTCTGTGGGTTAAGCCGCATTTGATACTTTTGCAGTCATTCAAAGAATTTTCGAAGAGTGGGAACATGACCTTCTCTAGTCTTGGACTTGATAATCATGTCATTTACATAGACCTCGACTTCCTTATGTATCAGGTCATGCAGAATGGTTGTGGCAGCCCTTTGGTAGGTAGCCCCTGCATTTTTTAGACCAAATGGCATGACAGTATAGCAAAAGGTTCCCCAAGGGGTGATGAATGCGGGTTTCTCTTGATGATCAAGGTGCATATTGATCTGGTTATATCCAATAAATTCATCAATAAACGACTTGAGCGCATGACTGGTTGTGTTGTCCACGATCATATCGTTATTGGGTAGCGGGTAATCATCCTTCGGAGAGGCCTTGTTCAAATCCTGATAGTCGACACACATGCGGACCTTTCCTCCTAATTTTGGCATAGGTACGATATTATCTAGCCATGTAGGATATTCGATCACATGAATGAAGCATACGTTCAGTTGTTTGACTACTTCTTCTTTTACTTTGAGTGATCATTCGATGTGAAGCTTTCACAACTTCTGTTTGACTGGTTTACATTCCGGGAGTGTTAAAATCTCATGATGTGCTATTTCAGGGTCAATGCCAGGCATATCATTATAGGACCATGCAAAGACATCCACGAATTCCTTCAGTATCTCTTCAAGGTGCGTGCACTCGTGCTCATTAAGGGTAGCCCCTATCATAATCTCGTGCATTTGGCTACTAGAACTGAGATTAATAATAAAAGTTTCATCTTCATTAACTTGAACGCGGTTATGTTATTTATTATTAACCTTATTTAGATCAGTTAAGAACTGTTCATTTACAAAGTCATCATCATCAAGAGTTTGATTAGAATCAAGACAATTAATGTAAGGCATAGCAAGATACTCAAAGTCATCATTTATTTTATTAATAGGAAAAATAACATTGAAAATCTCATCAAAGGAGGTCTTGAGAGTGAGAGGAAACAACTACAGGGGAAAGGGGGCAACATCAGGGTTAGGTTAAATATTAGCAGGTGGAATGGGTGCAGCATACCAGTTGAGAAGAGGTGTATCAGCATCTTTAATGAGGTAGGATGGATCAGATGATGTAGTCCTGAGTGGATCATGCAGAGTGCCATCCCCAGAATCTGTAAGTTAAAAGAGTCCTCGAAATCGTTGTCCTCAGAATCCCCGACATCAGTTATGGTCTCCTCAGTGAGTGATTGCACACAGTGTTGGGATCTTTTAGCTCCCGAGTAGCTGTCTTGGAAAAAAATCTCCATTCCTGATTTCATCCTTTTGTCTATAGGGTCATACCAAGGTTTAGGGAAGCCGTAGAAGGGAAAATCTTTGCCCTATCTGATGAATCTTCCGTTTAGAGAATCTCCTGAGAGAGTTCTGGCACATTCTAACTTTTTCTTCAGTTGAGGCTGACGGATCAATCTGATCTCTTCTTCTGATGGTTGATAGCCCAAGACATAAGGAGGAAATGCCTCCTTAAACACAATAGGTTCAGTTATCCCATGTTGCCTTTGCCCTAGCCCCAGTCTGGGAATAAAGTGCATATTCTTGAACATTTGGATTACATTGACATTTCCATGAGGATCATATTCTGGACAAACCCTGTCTCTGAAGTTATCCCTTACTGGGAGTAGGACCGATTCGACCTAGAAAACTGATAGCAGCATATCGTTCACCCCGTATTATATCTTGAGTATCGGGTTACTGGTGCTTCCATTCTCGGTGTTGTCACTATCTCCCAAGATGGTGATAACTTGTCCATTGGTAAAGAACTTTAATTTCTGATGAAGCGAAGAATACACCCCTTTGAAGCTGTAGAGCCATGATCGTCCGAGCAGCAGAATGAAATAGGCTGGATGTCAATGACTTGGAATTCAATAACAGGATTTATAGGGCCAACCCCTATTACAAACTTGATAGATCCCATTACTTATCAACGGGTGTTGTCGTAGGCACGCACGATAGTAGAGGTTGGAACAAGGTCTCTCACTTTCAATCCTAAACAATTTAGGGTTCTTAGTGGGTAAACATTCAGAGCTGATCCGTTGTCGACGAGTGAGAGGGGAATGATTTTCCCCATGACTTTGACATAGATATTGAGAGCATGATTATGGTTGGGACCATTCTTAGGGATTTTCTCTTCAAAAAAGGAGAGCATTCGAGTAGAGGTCAAGGATCCAGCTAGGTTTACTGCTTCTTCTGGTGTGGTTAATGGAGGAACTATGGGTCCTGTGAGTAGCTTGATTAGGGCATTTATGTGCAGTTGGGAAGACATGAAAAGTCCCCAAAAAGTGATGTTAGCTTGAGTTTTCTTCAGTTGATCAAGGACCTTACTTTCTTCAAGGGTCATTTCTTACATAAGGAGATTCTCAACACCTTTTCCTTTATCGTTTGCTGATTGTTGTAAGCTCGGGTTCTGGTAATGTCTCCCCGGCTTGGTCGTATGATTCACAAAAGAGGGGAAAAATAGAAACCCTATTTCTTCATCGATATCGAGTTGCTCAGCTACCTGGTTGATCTCTCCTAACAGTTCCTCGAATGATATCATTTCGCATAGGTTGGCTATCAGACTAGTTTTTCTTAAATCTGGCTCTTCATCTGAGTCTTCGAAATCATCCCCCCATCCGGTGGCAACGATGTTGTCTTTCCATGCAAAGTCAATACACTCTATAACTTCTATGGCCTCTTCGTATAATTCCTCCCATTCGACTGGGAAATACAAGACTAAGGGAACCAGGTGCCCTTATAATTTCAAAGCATCGAGCAGCTCGGATATGCTATAAATATCACCAGTCTGTCGAAACAAATATGCCATGATCTGGACCAGGTCATCTAGATTGGCTTCGTCGACTGGCACTACCTAGTTGTCTGAATCTCGGGCCCATTTTCGATCTTTTAAGAATAACCCACTGAATCTTTAACAATCGATGGTCATCTGGGAGGGCAATTTCAGCCCGAACTCTAGGAGTTTGTTCAGCACTTCTGATAATTTCATATATTTACCTCCAGAATGGGTACGGACAGTGATGCAGGCTCTGGTGAGGAATGATAAGGTTTGATCGACAAGGTTAGTAGGGTGTGAGAGGAAATATGGACATATTTGTAGAGGTTTAGGAAAGTGTATGGGCATGATTGGTGATTTACTTAGCATGATTTGGGTACATGGGTCAAGTTCTGAGTCTTCTTCTAGGAAGATGGCGTTTGTATGACTTGGGATTGGGTTATGGGTAGTGTTTGGTTTAGGATTATCTGGTGGGACGATGATACCCCAGTCAATCAGGCTTTGAATTGTGTTTCGGAGAGGGCAACATTGGTCGGTGGTATGGACAGTAGTTTGGTGATAGTCACAATGGGCATCAAGTTTGAAATTTTTTGGAAGCGGGTTTGGTAATGGATGAGGTTCCAAGGGTTTGATCAGGTTTCGGTTCAAGAGAGCCTGGTAGACTTTAACTAGAGGAGTGCGAAGCTCAGTATATTCTTTTCAGATTGGGTTTGGGCGACTTTCTGGTGCCCATGAAACGACAAGCTGAGAGATATTATTGATGGTAGAGACTATGGTACTAGCAGGCTTTTCAAACTTTCTAGGAGCAAACTGTCCAAAATTTTCTTCGGTTCAACTTCTATCTTGACAATACCTTCTTTGATCTCTACTCCTGCTTCTCGGAGGGCTCGAAAGTGAGGGTAATATTGTCCTCCCATTGTTACTCAGACATGGGATAGAAAGTTCTTCTTCACAATGCTGACTTGTTCTTCTTCGAAAGGCCGATTTGTCATGGTAGATGTTTTTTCTCTCCATCTTGCTATAAAGTTGTTAAGTGATTCCCCAGGATTCTATTTAAGTAGCTCTAAGTCACGGCGGGTGACCTCTAGCTTCTCGTTGTACTTGTACTGTGATATGAACTCACGGGCAACGTCTTCTCAACTACGAATTTGAGATTCTTTAAGGGATATGAACCAATAGAGGGCGCTATCTTTCAAAGTCTGCTGGAATATTTGAGCTATTATTTCTTTGGAAGCCCCTAGGAGAGTCAATGCTCGGTGATAGCTATGGAGATGAACTATCGGGGGTCCACTGCCTCCAAACTTCTCGATATTGGGCATCTTGAATTTTTCTGGTAACCTGACTTTAGGATAGGGAGACATGTGGGTGTAGTCCATGTAGTTCCCAGAGATTATGACCTGGTCGAATTTCTTGGTTAGCATCTTGAGGTCTTCCTTGACTTTGTTCAGTTCCTCCTCTTTCGGATCAACAGTTACGGGTAGATTAGCCCCGGTCTGAGCAAGGTTTGGCATATGAAGTTGGGCTGGTGGCGGCCCATTAGCAGGAGGAGCCCGTGGGGCATGATGGTATTCTTCAGGAACCCAGATAGGCTCGGGTGCATGCGGACCCATGGCGCGAGGGAAAATAACCTCAGGATATTTGGGGACAGGGACCCGATTTCTTTACATCTCATGAACCTCGATTTGAAGGTTGTCAATTTTGGCACTGAGCTGATCCATAATCGTCAACAAATCCGGCTGTATATTAGGCATTTGATCCGTATTCTCCATGGAAGGCAGGTGAGTCTCGAACTCGGAGGAAGTAAAGGAACTGACAGAGCTTCGGGGTGGTTCGACTGAAGACCGAAGCCAATAGGGAGCCAGGCCAAGGGTATGTGATCGACCTGAGAAAAAAAATGGAATTTATTTTTTTGGAAAGGCAAACTTTTATTTTTAGAAAAGGAGGAATATATATATATATATAGAGAGAGAGAGAGAGAGAATGAAAATGTTTTTGGTGTTTTTGATAAAAGAGGCAAAGCGTTTTTGGATGCTTTTGGGGAAAAAGAAAGGGGAAGAGACTAGAGACGGATCTGTGCATGATTATTATGATTATTAGGTTCCCACTTGTATTAAGTTCTCTTAAATGCAAAATGAAATGTCAGACGGGACCCGAGACTAGAAAAGTTGGGTTCATAACATATATAAAGCTATGGTTGGACTTGTAACCAGGCTCACAGGCAGGGTCCCATTTTGAAAGTGCGTGAAAATTTGGGTGGCAGGCCGACCTGGAATTTCGACAGAGTTTCGGGTCGAAACCAGCAATCTAACATGTGTGTCCTAGGCTTGACACCTATATACGGGTATGCAGTTGGTTGGGTGAATTGGAAAGGGTTCCCCCCTTTGGCGTGACTTCCACGATATACGTCTTGCTTTTGAGGGCAATCGGTACGTGTGGATAAGCCATTTGATATACCAGAGTGTACGTGAATTGCCTCACTATATACCTCGTGAAGACGGTACGTGTGAGAGCGAATTAGATATACTCGGCGTACGTAAATAAGTTCCCTGCGATAGACCTCCCGTCATGACTTTGGTCAAGTGGTACGATGCGGGGGAACCATTCGATATACATTGAAGGTACTTCGCCAATGGAAGGTGAGAGTCATATCACTTAGGCTAACTGCGCCCTGCCGGACCAGTGCCCATCAGGAAGTGACTCTCTAGTTACGGTACAAAATTTGGTAAATAACAATGCTCTTGGGTGATGTCGTGTGAATCATGCATGATTATCTTATTAGTATCTTATGGTGATAGTAACTTTCTTAATCATGTCAAACAAGGAGCAAAGTACAAGTACCGATAGTATACCAAGCATGGATAAGTGGTGTGCGTAACATGTGGATATATGTGATCCCAGGTACACGTGGTGTGATGTGTACATGGAGAATATTATACAAGTGTGTGAATAGAAGCATAAGCATGAGGTACACAAGAATAATAAAGGGGAACTTGCAAGTAGGAGAATATACAAGAAAATCAAACACCCATGTGAATAGAGTCTAGCCCTCTTAAACATTGTCCCCAGCAGAGTCGCCACTGTGACCATCCCGGTCGGCGAGACGTTCGTTTTGGGGAGGAAAAGGAGAAAGAGGATCCCCCAGAGAAGAAAACTGCGTCTCGATCTCGCACCCTTCTCTTCGAAAAAGGAGGCTTCGGTGGTCGTCGGTATGGGGTGAATGTAAAGAGATATAGTCACCAACCTATTTTGCTCAAAATAGGCAAAAGAATATGTTGCCACCTCAAGAGAGCGACATCAAGGACAACACTGATGCATGCGAAACCAATAGAACGGAGGTCCGGGGGCTAAGTTACGGAATGGGAAGGTGTTAGGCACTCATCCCGCCCTTTTGGTCTATCATAGGCAAATGTTAATATTTTCCTTTTTTTATCCCCGTGAAGTGTATGCATGTGTTTATATAATGGAGATTGGAATCGTTCGACCCATACCATGGAAAAAATAGGGTGAGGTCATCCGTAGGAATATTCCCAAAATAGTAATAAATGTAGAAGATAGAATATGAGCGTTAATCGCGGTATTGATCGTTATTGGGAAACGATAATATGTGTAGAATGAGACGCGAACAAATATGTTATATATATGTATGATGATAATGAGTAATTTTGAGGATTATGAAAAACAAGAGAAATTAGAAAATTGGACTCGAGTCTCGAATTTTAATCCGAGACGCCTATATAGCCTATAAAGGCATCAAAGTCCACGTAGTTAGAATGTAGAATAGGGGTGGGGTTTATCCCATAGATTCGAACGGAATTTTATTAGGTGTGTGCGTGTAGAAAATGTGTTTCTAGTTTTGAAATAAGTGTGGTGGATAATTCCGTTCGGAATTTATGGGGGTAGCCCTCTTTTATTTGTTTTTGAGTTTTTTTAGGAAAAATAAAGTATGTGTGATATACTAATAAAAGTGTAGATGTTAATATGTATGAACTAGAATGAAACTAGATTATGAAAATAAGAAATTAAAAGAGAGGGAGAAAGAATTGGACCTTTCTCGGGGCTTGAACTTGGATCTTGGATGAAATCCTTTGAATGTTGATAGATGTTGATGAGACAGAAAGATATTTGCCAAATTGGGTGTGAAAAGGATGGGTATTTATGCTTGAATGAGATTTCTCATATGGAACTTCGCTGACTTCGAGAGAATGTTGTTGAGATCACTGATGCTGATGGGTTTCCTCCTTTTTTGCAATTAGGTCATGGACCTTATTTATAGGGCCCGGGGGGTGTCGATCGTCCTACCCCAGGGGGTGCTTATCGGCAGGTCACCCTTGACATTGTGCCGCAGGGTTCAGGACTTGCCAATTGGCAGTCCCGTGCAAACTTTTTCTGGAAAAATGATTATAGAGCAAAAAATGTTGATCCGAATCATGCACGGGTCATACCGTTAGAAAGGTATTCCAGAGGCCTAAGATAGTGGCTCGGAAGTGCATGTCGGTCCTTTGGACGAGAGCTCGTCGAACGCAAACGGATCGTTCAGCCACATGGTAAGTCAGAATCGTGCACGGGGTGTACCGTTGGAAATTTTAGGAGATGTACATCGACATTCCAAAGAGCTTCACTCTGTTTGGAAAGTTGACCTTGGTCAACCGGGGCCCGGAAGCGTATAGTGACTTCTCGGTCAGAATCGCGCACGGGGTGGATTATTAGAAAGGGTATTCAGTGACCTTTGGATATTCATTCAGTCTCGTTCGAGCTAAAGAGTTGACTTTGGTCAAACGGGGTCCTGGAGCGCTCGGTGGCCTCCGGATCGATTTTCGAGGGAAAACTGATCATTGGTCCGAACGGTTATGTTGTTTCGTGCACGGGGTGGACCGTTGGAAAGATATTTTAGTTCCCTTCGAAGATTCAAAGAGCTTTTGCTCTTATGGTGGATTTTATCGGAGTTAAATGGGGCTCGGGGTGCCCGATGGTCTCTATATTGGTACTCGGAGTGCGACCTAGGTTTGCGGTGGAAGTGGGAGTGCTAGGAGTCTAAGGAGAGACTTAGGCGGTTCTAGAATGTGGTGTCTACATTAACCATTTCGGGAGAGAATTTTTCTAGAGACTTTTCACAATCTTTTGAGAGCTTTTGAGAGAGAAAATTAATGTTTAGAAAAGTCCATTTTGTGTGTCTAAATTAGATGGCTTAAATCCTTCCAAAACATAAAAGTACGTACCCAATTTGTTTAGTTTCGAATTCCTAGTATCTCTTCATATATATCCATTACTTGGAGTTTTGTTTGGCACCGGGTTAATTCTCATCCTCATAAACATAAAGTTTGGGTTCCATCTCTACCCCAAAAAGGAGATAATTTTCGTTGCGGCGTGCTCATACGGTGAAAGGCACCGTGTGTGGTTGACGGGGTCCAAAAGCTTCATTAGAGGAGTCTAAGGTTTCGGTGGAGTTCGGGATTGTCGGCTAAGGAGAGGTTGGTACAAGAAGATGCGTCAGGGGATTAAAGGAGTCGAGTCGAGTTATGTAAGTCATCTGTCTTGTATTTGTAAAATTTCGTACTTAGTGGACTTAAGGCTAGTGGTCATTCGAGGTTTTCCCGTTTTGGGTTTTCCTCATACATCGCGGCATAGTGTGATTTATTTCTCTTTATCTTGCAAAATCATCTTAGAATGCATGCTTAGTTAATTCAAGATAAAATTGAGTTTTATCACACTAAAGTTTAATTTGGTGCTAAAATTAGTTTGGGTGAAATTTTAGATTAATTTAATTCAAGTCAAGATAATTTAATTTGGTAAAATTTGGTCTGGCCTAATTTGCAAAAATGAATTAATTTGTGTAGGCAAATTTTAGGACTTGAATTGAATTAAGTTGTTTAAGTGAAAATAAATTTGTTGATTAATTTAATGTCACTTTTAGTTTAGTTTATTTTAATTTGAAAGAAATTAAAATTTGAAGGTTGTGTGTGTTGTGTTGAACCATCCTACTCCGCACTTTTAGGAAATTCATATTTAATTTTAGGAAGAAATTTAAAATTTGGGGTTCCAACGTTCTCAAAATGGTATCAAAGCCGGAGCGCTAATTTATTGCGTTAAGGTCATTTTAAATATTTTTGGTTAAAAATAGAATTTTTCCCATTTTCAAAATTTTCTGTTTTCGATGGTTCCAACAACACGTATTGGAAAGCGCGTATGAAATCGGCATTAAAGTCCATAGACGAGAGGGTTTGGTTGTCAGTTGTTAACGGGTGGTGCCCACCCACATGTTTGATAAAAAATGAGTGTCCCCCCAAACCCGTCGATAGATGGAGTGAGAATGAATTTAAACTTGATAATTTTAATTCCTGAGAATTGAATGCTTTGTTTAGTGCGGTCACACCGGATGAATTTCGTCGTATCATGACTTGTGATACCGCTAAAGAAGCTTGGGATATTTTACAACTCACTCACGAGGGAACTAGTGTCATTAAGGCTTCGAAACTCCAAAACCTCACCACTCAATTTGAAACCATCAAAATGCTTGAGAATGAAACCTTTGATGAATTTTATGCTAGACTTTCCGATATAGTTAATTCATCATTTAATTTGGGAGATAAAATACCCGACAACCGAGTTGTAAAGAAAATTTTAAGGTCCCTACTCGAGAGATTTATCCCTAAAGTGACCGTTTTAAATTATTTACCCACCTTGCACTCTACCAAACTTGAGGAATTAGTAGGTGATTTGCAAACCTATGAGCTAGATATGTTTCCCTCCAAAAATGAAAAGAAAATAGATAAGGGCATTGCTTTGAAAGCCCGAAAGGAGGAAAAACAAGTTGTGGTTGATGAGAGTGATAGTGACTCGGAGGACATGGCTATGTTTGCTAGGAAATTTCAAAAATTTCTTAAATTTAATAAAGATAAGTTTAAAAATGATTTTAAAAAATTTGAAAATTCTAAGCATGACAAAGCCAATAAGATCCCTAAATCTTATAATGAAAGTCTTAATAGGGACGAGTCAAATAGGTGCTTTGGTTGTGAAGGTTATGAGCATAGGGCTTTTGAATGTCCCACTAAACTAAAGAGAGAGAGCAAACAACTAATTTTATATAATGCTACCCTTAGTGATAGTGATAAGGAAGAGGGACCCGATTCCCCCACTGAGCGCAACTTTACCGCGTTCATGGCTAGTCATGTTAGTGAGTGTGAGATATTGTCCGATGATGACACCTTAAAACATGACGCTTCCAAGGCCTTTATTTGTGAAGCTAAAAAAGATAATGGTAGTGAGAGTGGAGAAGAGAGAGAGAGTGAAAGTGATGAAGAGGTTGATGAGAGTGAACTTCAATTTGCATTTAGAGAATTATATGAAGAATCTATTAAATTAAAAAGAGCAAATTTGAAGTTAGAGGCTAGTTTAAGAGAGCGTGCCAAGGTTGTTGATGAGAGTTCGTTGGTTGAAGACTTTAGGGAACGTGAGAGAGCTCTTCGAGAGAAGCTTGAATATGTAGAAGGCGAGAGAGATAACTTTAGAGGTTTGATGGAATCAATGAAAAAGGAGCTTCTTATATTTGAAGCGAGGAATGTTTTGCTAGAGTTTAGAATTTTAGAGTTGAAAGAAAAATTGATAGACTCAAGTGAGGTCAAATTTGATTTGGAATATAGGTCCACTAAATTAGATAAAATATTAAGAATCGTCCAAGTCAAAAATGACACTTGTAGTTTAGGCTTCGATTCTTGTAACGATTCCATTAATAAAGCCAAAACCAATGTTTTGAGAGAATCACCTAGGAACACTTCTAGAGGTCAATCCTTAGGTACTACTTTTCGACGAGTCTTTACTTGCTCACATTGTGGTCGAAAGGGGCATCTTAGTAAATTTTGTTTTGATCTTTAAAGAATTTCTAGGAAATCTAAAGTTAAGGTAACCATGGTAGCTAAGATCCCAAAATCACGAGAGTGTCAGTCTTCATTAGTTTGGCTTAGGAGATCCGACTTGGTTGCTTTACAAAACAGGATTTCTGATTCTCATTTGCTTTCACATGCTTCCTCCCTTGCAAAATTTATAAAGCTTGAATGTGTTAGTCGTGTTTTGCATACTCTAGTTTTGTTTTTCATGCTATATAGTAATACTAATTGTATGTTTGTTTGTCATTTTCTAGTCTATGCTCCATGATTAATCACATGCTAGAATTATGATTTGTGTTTATCTTTTGTATTACATTCTTTTCATTTTAGTTTGTTTTAAATGAAAAATACAAAAATATTTTGTTTATCATTTGTGTTTTACCTTATTAGTAATTTAGGCTTAATGAAAAATACAAAATGAGTTTGTTTGTCTTTTGAGTAGATATTTTTGTATGTTTGGTTAAAAATTTCAAAAACTCAAAAAGATTTTTTTTTGTGTGTATTTTAGTTTGACACACTTTATGTAGCATATGATTGTGTTTGAATCCTTTCCTATTCGCTTCCATGTGGCTAGAACTGTTGGTTAAGATTGTCTATCCTTAAAATGTTCTTTGTCATGAATGCATGGAGTAGTTGGATTTTGTGTTGCTTAATCGATTCTATTTTTATATGCCTCTATTCACACATGCACGAGCTCATTTGAATTTTAATCGTCACATGTATATTTGAGCTAAGTGAGATGTTCTCCCATCAATTTAGTCATCTACATTTTTCTATGACTATGGAGGATTTGTGCATGTAATAACCGTTTCCTGGATTTAAAAAATAAAAAAATATTTATCTGGTGTTGTAGTTATTTAATCAATGGAATCGGGCTGCGAAAGTCAAAATTACTTTGCGTGAAAAGCCACCATTGAATATTAGGCCGTAAAAATGTGGCATTGAAAAGAATATTTGCCAAGGCCAAAAATAGTTTACTTAATAGGTTTAAAGTGAATTATTAGGAGTTTGGTTGGATGTATTAATGGGTTTGTACAATGACTTTGTATCCTAGTTAAACTTTTATTGTCATGACTCTATTAGTTTGTAAAATCATCAAAATTCTAGCCTTGTGTGCATTGTGTACATTTGTTCATTGAGTTCAATTTATATTGTCACATGAAGCTATATCTAAATGTGATAATATTTTGTAATCAAATGAGAACTCCGTGAACAAGCTTAAGTGATTGGGTCGAAATTTAATTGTTACTAGTTCACACCCCTACACTTTCGTTTCCACATGTATTTGGACACATGTTTGCCATACGAGTGTGAAAAGCTTAATGTATTTTGTGTCATGTGTGGTGTTTATACCTATTTATATGTGCGTGTGCGTTAGTGATATTCATTATGTATACACATATATGGTATTTTTTTTGGTTTTTGAGTCTTTGCCTTGCTTGCTAGTCCATTTATGCTTTTAATTCATAATTGGTATCTATCTTGTTGCGCATTTTGGTTGATATCCCATGCTTGTGTTGAATATATTTTAGTTGGTATCATTTGTTTTATCGCATCATAAGTTGGTATTTATTTATCCTTATTGTGGATTAGTTCTTGTTATTGTTGCCTATATGCTTTCATGTTCTTATCACCTTATGCACCATCATGTTTACTTGGTTTTCCGTATTTGTATCCCTTATGTAGCTTTTAGGGGGAGAAATGGTACTTAGTTAAATTAGGGGAGAATTGAGTATTTAATTAATTCGATCATCTTTGTCTATTCCTGAACAAAAGTGGGGAGAAGTGGTATCTAAACCTTTATTTCATGAGATTTAACTTAGGGGAGACGTCTTTCTAAGTAGGTCATTGTTACATAAAAAGGGGAGAATTAATTTAGGGGGAGTATTTATTTTCATTGCATTTAATATTTTGATATTCCCTACGCGTTTAATGTTTTGCTTAAGTGTGAAGGATTTTTTTTTCTAGCGGCAACTTTATATCGGCAAAGCTAGTCATCCTTGGATTTTGAGTCAAGCTTTATATTTATTTTTATTTTTGGGAGGGATGTTTTTTATTCTAGTTGATCTTGACGGCCCTTTAGGAATTTTGTTTGATTTTTATCCCGGAATAGACAAAAGGGGAGATTTGTAAGGACACAAATTTTCAATTGAGTCGTTCGTAGTTTTGGCTCAATTCTGGACAAACACATTTGTGTCATATGATAGTGTTCATGTGTATCCTTCAAGCCTATGACACGTAAAGTTGAAGGCGTAGTGGCCAACATTTCAAATGGACATCATCATTGTCGAGTTTCAAGTGCCTCGTGTTGTGTCCTCAATTCATCATATTTCAAGTCTCCAATAAGGTATGAATGCTATATATATTTGTAGAGACTTGAAATAATTTTAATGGGTGTAATTTTTATGTAAAATGAATTTTATTTTTATTTAAAATGAATTTTATTTTTCAAAAATTATCTTGATAAAGTTTTTTAAAATTAAAATGATCATTGGAAATTTTTTGGACTTTCTAGTTTTTCGTTCGAATTGTCGTTCGAACGAGTTTTTGCCAATGAGTTTCCCTTTTGAGCACTGAATTATCGTTCGAATTATTTTTCGAACGAGAATCTTGTTCGAACGAGAATTCAAATGAGTTTACTAACGAGATTAACAATATCTACTTTTACATATCGTTAGAAGGGTCGTTTGAACGAAATGTCGTTCAAACGAGATTTCTGGCGGGAATATTTTTTGGCAGTTTTTCACTACTTTGTCCCCACTTTCTTTTGACAGTTTTTAACCATTTCGGGACCGAATTTTTCTAGAGAATTTTCACAATCTTTTGAGAGCTTTTGAGAGAGAAAATTAATGTTTAGAAAAGTCCCTTTTGTGTGTCTAAATTAGATGGCTTAACTCCTTCCAAAACACAAAAGTATACACCCAATTTGTTTAGTTTCGAATTCCCAGTATCTCTTCATATATATCTATTGCTTAGAGTTTTATTTGGCACCAGGTTCATTCTCATCCTCATAAAGAGAAAGTTTGGGTTCCATCTCTAGCCCAAAAAGGAGACAGTTTTCGTTGCGGCGTGCTCATATGGTGAAAGGCACCGTGTGTGGTTGACGGAGTCCAAAGATGCATTGGAGGAGTCCAAGGTTCCGGTGGAGTCCTGGATTGTCGGCTAAGTAGAGGTTGGTACAAGAAGATGCGTGAGGGGCTTGAAGGAGTCGAGTCGAATTATGTAAGTCATCTGTCTTGTATTTGTAAAATTCCTTACTTAGTGGACTTAAGGCTAGGGGTCGTCCGAGATTTTTTTCATTTTGGATTTTCCTCATACATCGCGGCGTAGTGTGATTTATTTCTCTTTATATTGCAAAATCACCTTAGAATGCATGCTTAGGTAATTCAAGATAAAATTGGGTTTTATCACACCAAAGTTTAATTTGGTGCTAAAACTAGTTTGGGTAAAATTTTAGATTAATTTAATTCAAGTCAAGATAATTTGATTTGGTAAAATTTAGTTTGGACTAATTTGCAAAAACGAATTAATTTGTGTAGGTAAATTTTAAGACTTGAATTGAATTAAGTTGTTTAAGTGAAAATAAATTTGTTGATTAATTTGATGTCACTTTTAGCTTAGTTTATTATAATTTTAAAGGAATTAAAATTTGAAGGTTGTGTGTGTTGTGTTGAACCATCCTATTCTGCACTTTTAGGAAATTCATATTTAATTTTAAAAGGAAATTTAAAATTTGGGGTTCCAACGTTCTCAGACTGCTATAGCACAATCCAACTATCCTTGTCAAAGAGCACCTCGGAAGAAAAATATTTAAATTTGGGTCAGAGCCCGAGGTGTGCAAGAATTAACTTAATTAATTTATGATGCAATAATACAGTCGATGCAAAAAAAATATTCCCCCTTCGTCACTCACATGCGTATATCACCTCACCCCTCATCAAAATGTTATATTATTTCACATCCCAATACATCCCAAGTAATTATTATGACATCGTCTCAAATTTATAAAAATAGATATATCGATAATTAAATATTTAACTATGACCACTACATTTAATTGTCAATACGCATTTATCCCAGTCTCATAAGTTTCATAGATAAGGCATAAACTTCTATTATGCATTATAGGGTCAAGAATATAATTATTGTCCACATTCTTAGACAATTAATTTAATTTCATATATGTCCGGGTAATTATTCATATATGTCCTTCCATATATTTGACACACAAAGGCATCTACAATTGGTGTCTAATTCGTACTCTATCGTCAAGTCCGGAGGAATCTTTTTTCCTAAGAGGACATAACAAATACACATAAATTAGGGGTGGTCCCTATGCAGGATACTTGTTCACGGCCCATACCTAGCGGTGACACAAGATGGGTCAACGCCAACACCCACCTCCCGTTGATGGGGTCTCCACGTAGTACTATATGACCTACAGAACGTCAAGCCCACTTATGCCAACGTGTGGTACCCGGCCCGAACCCACGAACTCCCAAGCCGATAGGACAGTCCATGAATATTGCTATGTCCACACAATTACATAATAGTACATATTATTATCTCATATAATATGTACAGGTGATTATTCCATAATTACCATAAAAGCCCAACTAAAGTCTACAATATTCTCATTTATTAATAATTTACCATCTGTTAAATTATTAATTCTATTCTATAAAATAATTAATTTACCATCTAGTTATTTGTAATTATTGTTAATTAAATGTGGGCAAAAAGTTTTTTTTTTAACAATACCTCATGTTAAGTCCCAATTACAGTAAACCAACCCAGCCAAAACCAACTTTAGTATGCCGGACCAATTCCAGGAAGGAACGAAAAGACAAATAACCCATCACGTCGCTCGGACAAGAGTGGGGCTCATTCGCACGACATGACATGTCGTTCGAATGACCCACGATGTCGTTTGAGTGACCTGACGTTTTCTTCCTTACGCGGGTTCACCCATTTTTCTTCCCTGAACATACCAAAGTTCCCAGATCCAAAGTAGCTCAACCTAGAAATTTTAAAGTCAGAGTCATTTGGTTCAAACAAAAGAATTCAAACCCTTTATAGTATACTAAACCCCAAAAAATAGTATCTGTAAAGGAATTTAAGGGTCGAAACTTCTCCAAATTTCAGTCCTAATTAAGTTCATATTATGGGGCTTTTATTATGGGGGGTTTATATCAAAATTTCAGTCCACATATATTAACAGTAATGTCCTCTACATTAACTTGTCAGAATAGCCCCAATTCATCTATCAAAACCCTAGGGAATCTACCCTAAATTTTATAGTGTCAATACTAAATTTCTGGGAAAATTTCTACATTTAATTCAGTCCTCTACAAGGAATGATCATCATCAAATTTATCATATTCAAACCTAGATCCCAGAAATTTAAGGGGTCATTACGATGCATCAAGAAATATATTGGAAAGCATAAATTAAGCAAGAGAATTCTTGCCTTGACGATTCGTGGAGAAAAGACCCTTGAAATCCCCTTGATTTTCCCTTAATTTCTAGCCATTTTCTTCTCTTTTGGCCCTTCTCCTATTCTCTCCCGTTAACTGTTGTTTTTAGGTTTTCTGGAATGATAGTGTGGGAGTAGTTTACCCCCACTTAACCACTAATAATTGACTAATCTCGAGTTAGCCTTAAAACCCAACTTTTGGACCCCCAAATGAACCCGAATACATAATTTAACTAGCCCGAAAGTTCTCCAATCTATATACTATTGACCTGGAATTATTTTTAAAGGCCTAAATCATCTAAACGAGCCCATATGTGTCCCGAAACATGTCTCGAATTATTTATGTCAATAATGGGTACTTTTAAATTGTGTCACACATTAATTATGTATTTTTCTTCATTACATGTGAATGTCATATCCATGCACATAAAAATTAGTCACACACAAATGTAACTAAATAACAAATTTCAACTGTGCAATTTTTAAATAAAAATTTAATTAAGTCCAATTTTCGCAAAATATATATTTATTCCAAATATATTATTTCATTATTTATTTTAGAACAAAAATACGAGGTATTACATTCTTTCTCCTAATAACAGGCTTTCGTCCTTGGAATCAAGAAAAGTACATATCTAGCTAGAAGAGTTTGGGATATTTTGTGAGCATGTTGTCTGACTAAGGGTGAAAAGTAGCGCGTGTCAAATGCCGATCATTATTTTCTGTTCACCACCTCAATACAAAAACCTAAACTATTTTCGAAAATGTCCAAAAATGTCCAAAACCACCAAAAATGTTCGTACTAGGGTTGTGTTTTATTTCCGAACATTCCGATTTTTCCGATATTCGATCCAATATTTTTTTATTTTGGAACGTATATAAGGTTTTCGATTTTCGATTTTCCGATTTTCGATTTTTCCGAAAAAAATTGGGTCGAAAATTGGAAATAATTCTGCATTTTTTATTTTTCAATTTTTTCGATCCGATTTTTTCGAATTATTTTCGTTTTATTCTGAAATTTTTTTCGATTTTCAATTTTTCTAATTTTTTTTAAACATTCTCATGTGTCCCACATCGGTTAGGAGAGGAAGAGAGGCCTAAAAAAGTCCTATATAAAAGGATAATATCCCTCTATCCTCTACACAAATGAAAAAAATGGTTAAATCCTTACATATTTACATGTTGGGTTAAATATTTTTTTCGATTTCTTTAAAATGAGAATTTCGAGTAATCGAAAATCCTATATTAATTTTTTTGAAATTTTGGAATTTCCAAAACTTCTGAATTTTTAGTATATTTTTTGAATTTTTGAATTTTTTGAATTTCTGAATTTTTTCAATTTTTTTCTTCCGATTTTCCGAATTCAGAAACTTTTTTTGATTTTTCGAAAAAATTGGATAGGAAATTGGAACAAATATTTTATTTTCGAAAAAATTGAATTTTTTTTCGAAAGGTCATTTTTCGATCCGATTCGGCCGAAACACAACCCTATTCCATACGCAACCCAAGCTTCAATTTCGGACGAAAGACTTCAATTTGGGACGAACCCAAAACCCGAGCACAAACCCGAGCCAAAGAAAAATCATCCATGGAAGCTTGATGTAATTTTAGGAAGAAGGACATGGAGGTCATTAATATAATTTTTAGTAAATTAATAAAATAATATTTAAATAAATTCTTATAATTCTTTCCCGATTAACGGTCCATATTTCCTTCATACGGACCCCGATTTGCGCACCATTTGCGTCCACGCGAAGCTTGACCTGAGGGCTACAACTTCTGTGAAGACTTCGGGCAAAAATCCCGAAGTGTAAAATTATCGAAATGCTCCCGAACGTGCGAATCACGACGGAATTTAACCCGAACTCACTCAAACTTCATACTAAGCACCATAACACCTATAAAAGCTCAATAATACCTCAAATAACATTATAGCATATAAAACGGAGGTTGTCTAGTTATCGAGCATAATTATAGCAATTACTGTACCCGAGGGGGCTAAAATGCATAGGTTCTAGGGTAATAATGTGCAAGATTCGATACGAATCACACCCCCTAACTTACACATTGCTAATCCCTAGTAATGAAATTCAATGCAAGAAGAACGATGAGAAAATCGCAAAACAGTAGATATATACAAAACTGTAAAAGGGATAAGGCCACTTTTGCTGGCGAACGATGGCATTTAACGTATGCAATAAGCCGTTAAACCCTTAGGTTACCCTAGTGGACGAGTGTCGTCTCATGAGGATTTTCAGGGATGAAACTCACAAACATCATATGGTTTCCTCAAAATATGCCCAATCGCATGCGACGCACCCACCAATAGCGAAAAATATTTCATACACATTATTAGCAAAGTGAATGAATTCACATAGAAGTCCGTATTATTAACATTATAGAATGCACCTCATAAAATTGAAACCTTAAAATGTGGGAGGGGAGAGAGCACATGCGAAGTGTGATTTGGCAAAAATTTAAATAAATCAAATGCTAAATATTAAAGCATGCATATCAGTCAATCCTCATGGGCATTACACTCATCAAGTGAATTCGCTTGAAACAGGGAGGTAACACACGGAACATGCAGGCATAAAGAGTAAATGTAAATGGAAACTAGGTCGTGCACATGTCACAAATGAAGAACGCAATATAGGAAATAAAAAACTGTAATCTCAATGAAAGATATCGCACATTAAAAGAGGTGAACTGCATTTTCACAGATTATCAAAACTATTTAAAATTTAAAATTAAATTCACCCTAAGATCACATAGGACTTGTATAGGGTTGTAATGTAGGTTAGACTGGGTACGAAATGAAGGATATATGTACGGATTCAAAGTGTTCGGGGATGAAAACTCGGGATAATGGTAAATAGTGGGCAATATAAAAAATTGGAAAACAAGTTCCAAAATCAAGCATTAAGTATACAAATGAGGAGAGTAATCAAAGATTATTGAACACTATACACAACATATACAAATTTATCTTTCTTTTCTTTTCTTCTTTTTCTCACGTTTTTCTTTTGTTTTCTTTTTCTTTTTCACTACTCTTTCTTTTCTTTTCACACTCTCACATGCCTAAATTGTAACTGACGTAACCAAAAATGTGTCTAAAGTGCGTGCTTTATAGGCTCAAGTGAAAACATATCGCGTTAGTAATAATTCGATAAGTCGGGATCGTATCCACAGGGAGTAGGACTTACAAATCTTAATGACGAAGGAGTAATGAATTTTAACCTTAACTTGATTCTTAAAAAGAAAAGAAAAGATGAGTATTTGTGATTTTTGAAACTCTTTTATGACTAAATTGCAATGAAATTAAATTCTAAATTAACTATGCTAACAGGAATAGTTACAAAAATGGAAAGATGCTTGTTATGAATATAAGAGAAATTAGGATGGAATACAATCCCCCAATCCTTAGTAATTACTTAGCAGAAATTAAAATTATAAATTAGAAGTTTGAATGAATTCAGTCTTTATAGATCCCAAGCATTACATATATGAGGTTCAATCCCGCATCATATGAAATCAAAGGGAAATATAAAGCGGTGCTAAACAATATTATGCACATTATATTCTTAAACATCCCAAGTACCCAGGGCAAGAGAGATTAAAAGACCTATAATAATTGTAGAATTATCTTGCACGACTCTTTCAAAATTTTAATTTAAATTCTATTTTCTGCATATGTAATTTACATTGGAATGGCTTCATGCATCCCAACCCTAAAAAAAACTTAGCTAGACATGATTTTATTAAATGAAAACAAAATTCTAAATGTGCAAGAAATCATAGGTCTATTATGCATTGAAAAGAAACTTGAATTGAGAAACAAAATTAAACTACACGAGCAATTTAAACTTACAATATGAAAGAAATGGAAAGTAAAAATTAGCAATACTTGAAGAGAAAAAGTAAATCTGAACTTGAAACTTGAATCTTGAATCTTGAATAGATCTTGTTCAACATACAAACTAGGGTTTCTAAATCCTAAGAAAATATGAAATTATATGCCAAAAGGAACTCTCTCTCTTCCTTTCTTCATTATTCTAAGGCTTGGCTTTTTATAATACTCAAATATGACTTTTCCAATGTCTCTCCACGTTTTACAACTAATAAAAAGGAATTATATAAGAAATTTCAAGAGTTGAAACTCTTTAGCTTCTAGAATTAATTTCAATTTTGACTTTCATTCTCCAACTTTGACTTGTTATATCTTTTGATCCATAGCTCCTATTTGACTGTCGTTTCTTCCTACACTCTTGTGATTTGATTATCTTCAACTTTCATTAGGCTTCAAATCTGAACTCTGGGTGTAGAGTTATGCTTTTGCCCTTTGACTTGTCTTCCTTTGTTCTCTTCCTTTCTTCCGATTTCTTTCTCTCTTTTCTTCGCACTAAATATCTATAAAAATAGTAAGAAATACACGAAACTCGGGGTACTTGTTAGAAGAAGTCATTAGCAATGATATGGGATAAAAATAAATTAATTACGTTGTTCGAGGTACTAAAACTACCAACTTAGGAGGATAAATTCAGAAGATAACATTTAGCACGAATTTCGAGATTAATTTAGTTTAGAAAACATTACCATATGCATCTCGAGATTAATTAATTTTAGAGATATATTTAGCACGAATTTTGAGACAACATTTCACACATTTCCCATAACTGATCAAATCAAAGGATTGAGATCATTAACGACTTATTAAAACGCTGAAAAGGACTTTGCGTTAATCATAAACTCGGATTGATTTAGAAACTCATAAAAAATTGAAAGGCTCAAAATCTCACCGGGTTTGATCAATCTCCAGATTTATTCGTTAAGTCGTCAATTTTCTTTTAATTTCCATCTTCGGTCAATTTTGGCTTAGTGCATTTTGATTGTTAACAATTTGAGACTTTAAATAGAATAAAGGTGATATCTTTGAAAAATTTAAATTCTAATTTTTATTCATTTTGAACAAAAATATTTTTGGCTTTTCAAAATTTTTCAATTTATATTTTTTGGCATTTTAAAGATTTGTGAAGTTTTAGAAAGACGCACTTATCAACCCCCCCCCCCCCTAACTTAGACTTTTTCATTGTCCTCAATCAAAAGGACTAAAATCTAAAGAAGAAAAAGAATAAGTGCGACAAATAAAACAAGAAAATTATCAAAATGCTTCAAGACACTATATGACACTCATACATGACTAAAAAATACAACAAAAACCACCCCATATGCATCGGAGGTGCGACGATCTCTCATTTCTCTCCACAAATCACCCACCCCTTACACGGGATCCGTTGCTCTCCTAGTCTCTCCCCTCTGCCTGTGATACACCAATAACCGGAATAAGTTAGGCCCTTGCCCATAAATAAAGGAAAGACTGGGAGACTCATCGTGATTAATCAAAAAAGGATCCTTGTGATGCGTACTACATGGGTCGGGCTCTAAGTCATACGAGACTTGAGTCGTATCTTCAATTACCTCCGAGGACTCACGTTGCATGGGTGGATGGTCATTGCGAAGAAACTCACCAATTTTATCTTTCCACTCGCTCTCTCATAAATGACTCCATGAGTCCAATAGAGATTGGACTTCATCGTTAAGGCTCTCATCCACATGCCCGAATTCTCTCTCAAATTTCGCTAGGCTCAACTCCTCTAGCTCTCTTTCTTTCTTTGTTTCCACGTCCTTCCTTAATCGCTCCATCTCAAAATTATTAGGTGGTGTGGGTGGGTAGCAATCGAGGAGAAAATTATCTATCGTGTCTAGCCATTTGCTCTCCTCTAAGCACTCATACAAACTTATCATGATGCCCTCTAAATTGTCGCTCTCTCTCACACTCAAGGGCTCACTCACACTCTTTATTTCAGTTACTACGCATACCTCCCCTACCCTTCGCTCCATGTTGCAACCATCGCTCTCACTTGATGTAAGAAGGCATACCCCTATCGGCTCTCGCGTGTGGGTCCTCCCATGCTCGTGTGCTGCCCTAAATGATTCGCCTCTCACGGTTATCCTTCATCACCCTCGTTCTTGATATTATTAGAAATATTTATCTCGAGGGTCATGTTCCCAAATGTTAATTGCATTCTCTCACTCCGAGTATTGATGAGTGCATTAGCCGTAGCTAAGAATGGGCGACCAAGGATAACGGGAACATGATTGCTCAGGAGAATGGAGGGCTCCTTGTCCTAAATGAAAAAATCTACCGGGAAGTAGAAAGTGTCTATTTGGACAATTATATCCTCAACGATTCCCGAAGGCTTCTTCACAGAACGATCCGCGAGCTGGAGAGTCATATTTGTGGGCTTAAGGGCTCCCAAATCTAGTTTCTTATAGATGGAATAGGGTAGAATATTAACACTCGCCCCTAAATCTATTAGCGCCCTTTCGATTCGGTTCTTCCCCATGATGCACAAAATGGTGGGTGCACCCGAATTTTTATACTTTAACGGAAGGTCACTCGATAAAGCCGAACTAACATTCTGGGCCAAAAAGACGTTCTTATTTACCTTTAGCTTGCGTTTCACCGTGAGTAAGTCCTTAATGAACTCAGTGTATCCGGGAATTTTCTATATAGTCTCGAGAAAAGGTAAATTAATCTTTACTTGCTTGAGGACGTCCAAAACATCGTCCCGAGAAGTCTCTTTGGAGTACGGTACCAACCATTGAGGGTATGGGGCAGCGGTGGGGGGTTTCACCATGACCTTGGGTCTGCCAGTGTTATTTTTTTATCACTTTCAATTAAAGGGGCATCTTCGGCCTCTTCGTGCTGGGAGAAAACTCTTTATTTTTAGGTACGTATTATGGGGGAGGTGACAAGTCAACTACTCTCCCACTACGTAGAGTGGTAATTGCGCTACATTGCTCAGGATGGTCATGGGGTGTGGAGCTAACACTAGTTTGACCTTGGAGAGGTCTTTGGCCCTGGGCAAGAAACTTGCCCTTCTTTTGGATACACAACGATGATTGCATCTTTGAAATAGTCGTATTTATATCGTTGATCATGCGCTCATGTCTAGTAGTGGTTGCATTATGGGCAGTGATGAATTGGTTTATCGTATCCTCGAGACTTCTCCACGATGAGTGATATAAGGCCCTGTAGGTGGTGGTCCTTACACATGTCCCTGCATGTGTGGTGCTTGTTGAAAGTGTGATGGTGGTGTAATACCCCGTATTTTTATGCTATATTAATTTGGGGGTTTTATTAAATTTAATGAGAGTGAATTATTTAATAAAAATCCGAAAATAAATTATGTTATAATTATTAACGTGACGAGAGTTAGTAATTATATAAAAATTGTTGAATATTACTAATGAGCATAGTGATATATGATATGGGTTATATTAAAGGTCACAAGTGAATGAAATGTCAATTTTGAGAATTTTAGTCTGGACGCGCCCGTGTCGCGTCGGGACTAATTATTGAGTTATAAAAGTAAATATTTTATAAGTTGTTCGTATGGTCGTTTTGAGTGCGCCAACGCGTCCGGAAGGGTCGAGATAGTCAGAAAAGTGTACCCGGGGGTTTAGTTTGGGCCTCGGGATGTTTTTAGGCCTAATTAGTGACCCGGGAGGGCATTTTGATCACTTTACAAAATAGGGTAATTAAACCCACGAATTTCAGCCATCCTTAGCAGCCATTTAAGTCAGCCTTTTAGGGTTAGAACATTCAGAACCCTAGAACGGCCATTGGAGTAGAGAGGAGAGAGCTCTCAAGGTGATTCAAGGCAAAAAACACCACCATTTGCACCACCGTCACCACCAACGCGTAGATCGCGAGGAGGAGAACGCAACCACACCAATATTAGCAGGAAACCAGACCTCTGAAATCCCAGGCAAGTGTTTAACTTGCGTATTTTCATTGGTGCAATATTCATATTAGTGTAGGAATGATTAGGAGTGTAATCAATGGAAGAAAACCCCAATTTTGGTAGGGATTTGCATGTAGAAAACATTATAACCATATTCTGGAAATAGTATGTAAAGTAGATGATTAACCCACGAATTTTTGAGGATATGTTAGAAGGAAATTCTGGAGAAAACTGATTAGAACAAAAGTTAAGAAAACATTAGGGTTCTTGATGTTTCAATGAGATTTTGGGTTGTTTAACCATGTTTAATGATGTATATACGCATGCTTAACGTTAAAAACATCTGGAAATATGTTATTATGTTTGTAGTAGGAGTTTTGGGACGATTAGTGTTGGAAAATATTGATTTGGGTGAAGAATTTTGGTAAAACCCGTAACTGCACTTCTGCAGGATTTCGCAGACCTGCTTGATCGATCGATCGAGCCTAGAGCTTCGATCGATCGAGCCCCAGACCTCGATCGATCGACCCTTCCTGGCAGACTCTTATTTGCCCTTGTTTAATTAATTGAACATGATTCATCGTGAAATAGCTTTTGGGCTTTATGAATAAAATGTTTTGGGATATAGGAGAGACCAGTAGGGCATATGATTAAGTGTTGAGAACTTTATTATGAGATGATACTTGTATTTTAGGGACAATTATTTAAAGGACGAGGAAACTATGTAATTCAAGTGAGAGATTACGTCAAATACTTATGATAGAGAATAGACGTTTACCTACTGATTTTGAAACTGGGATGGTTAGAATCCACGAGTGTCACGTAACTAGTGAGAAAACCTTTCCAGTTAAGGTTAGAGACGAAACCTTATACGTAATCATAACAATGGGACATTAAGGATAAATGTTGTGACTATGGGTAGCGGGAGGAACCTATATTAATATGATGAATGGGTATATTTACATGATTGTGTGTACATATATTATATACATGTGAAAAACGTACCCGCGCTACTTGCTATCCCTGAGGTTACCGCGCTGGGACGATCTTATCCTGTGTTGCTTTATGGGGGATATTGATTCGTACCCTAGAAGTTAGAGATCCTAGGTACGGGCTATCATATTGATAGTCGGACGGTCCTAAGATACGTGTGGGTATGTACTGACCTCTTGGACTTGGAATCTATGCTTCGCCTCAACGTTGTTTTGTATATGCTAATACAGTTCGAGAGTAATTCCGAACTTGTATTTCCCTTTGTGTGAGCGATACGGGGATTGGATAGCAGAGTATGCCCGCACCATAGATTTAGTTGGGGTGCTGTTATATATATATATTATACGAGTAGTTAAAATATATATGAGGTTATAAACCTTAAACTGCCTACTGTGATTTGATAAGTAGGACATAGTTGTTGACGCAATAATAAATACTTGTTTTGTGAAAGTATGAGAAGACACTGGGAAACTTTATAATTTAATGAAGATAAAACGAGAGGAGTGATACATATGGGAAGTAACCTTTTTAAAACGTGGTCATCATTCGGTTTTAAAAACTTATGAGTAAGTTAAGATAAACTAAATTATTTGGGAAGGTTAGTACGATAGGCATGCACATTAGAAGAGAGGTGAGAATTTCTCAAGAGAGTGTCGAACTAATATGATTTGCATTGGCCTGTATCAATTTAAATACTTGCTTAACGTATCTTAAAATCAAACACACTTTCGGGCTCTGACCCGTTTCTTTTCCTCTCTCTCTCTCTCTTGTATATATATATGTATATTTTCAGGTGCCCAGCCACAGGGGCGTCTTGCTTAGGATCCCTTACGAAGGACGAGCTGCAGCTTAGGTGGGAGTTGCAGGTCACTTGAGTAGACGGTTTCTGTTATTGACTCCACTCCTACTATTCTCATTTATTGGGCACGTGTCGCCCTTTTCATCATTTCATTTGTTGTTGGGATTTTGTATTTCTTTTATTTCCAGTATTGTCCTATGGGATTTATTCAGGATGGATTTGTGGTTTTAGTTCCATTTGTTGACTTTCGATTGACGAATGTATTATGTTATTTGGTTTATTATGGTGTGATTCTTTATTGTAGAAATGTTGTTTTAAATTAAAATAAATCTTTTCCTTTAATTAAAATTTGGAAAGTTTTGTATGGAAAATGTTTTGACACTTAGCTTAATTATTTAGGGTGTTAAATTGGAAAAGTTATTTTTATCGACAGTGATGCTGAGAATGAACCAGCTGTTTACCTTGATTTAATTTAATAAAGGAGTGATCGCCAGGTATTTAATTAGGCGGGGTGTCACAGGTGGGGGAGGAGAAACATGTGAATTAGGATTCATCGCAACATTTTGTTGCCCATAGCTAAAACCAGGATTGTTTCTCTAAGATGGATTATATGTGTTCCCTTGAGGAGTGTTAAAATTTCCTCGAAACCCTCTTATAGCTTCCACTTGCTCAGTGTACATTGCCTTGTAGGCGGGTATAGCAGGACATCCTTTTATGGAATGACCCGCCTCATAAATAGCACACACCTTCTCTTGGATAGGACCCATAGCGTCTCTCAATCGAACCTCAAGTATGTCTTTCAAATTCTTTTCCAACTGGTCAAGTCGATGATCTAACAAAGTGTCCTTGTCTAGTTGATAAATACCGAATGCAACAGACGAGTTAGAAACTTGTTGATGTCTATTTTGGCTATTGGGGTCGGAAACATCCCATGCTTGAGTGGTCTCGGCTACATATTTCAAATGAGCCTCGGCATCGCTCGAGTCGAGCTCCCAAAATGGTCTTTCACACATTATTGGCACGAGTTGTTTAGACATTCCCGTAAGCCCTTGATGAAAGAATGAAATGAGATGGTGTTTTTCAAACCCATGGTGTGGGCAAGCGCTAACTAACTCTTGAAAATGATCCCAACATTTATCAAAGGCTTCATTATCATTTTGGCGGAAAGCTTAGATTTGGGCCTTGACAGAGTTGGTTTTATGCTGTGAAAAGAATTTAGAGAGAAATTTAGTCTGCATATATCTCCATGACAGAACAGAGTTCGCGGGTAAAGACCATAGACAAGTCTTAGCTTTATCCTTTAAGGAAAAAGGAAAAAGGAAAAAGATTCAAACGGATAACATCTTGCGGATATGCTTGATCACCAAATGTTTCACACGCTTCTTCGAATTCCCTAAGATGGAGATATGGCTTCAGAATCCATTCCATTGAACGTAGGAAGAATTTGGATCATCCCATTACGAAAGTAGAACTGTCTTGCATTGTACAGAAGTATAATGTATCCAGGAGTGAAAGTCTGCTTAGAAAATAAGATATCTTTCATGGGGAGATAGGGTAATTCTCCCTCCCTAGTACCAATACTACCTTACACAGACATGTTGCTATCAAATAATTCTAAATCGCCACTTAGTGTTTGACTCAAAGTGTGACTCGTGAGTGAATTATGAGATAAAGAAGTTGGAACCCAAAAGTGTGGAATGTTACGAGTTTGGGAATTATCAGAGTTGGCTTCAGCAATGGGTTTTTCATGAACTTGGGTTGGAGACGACAGAGGAGTTTGCATGTATAGTTTATGGGAGATGAGAAAGAATAAAGGTTTTATTTAATCAAATTGGGTTTAACTTTTACTCTTAAAATGTAACCTAGATCCCTGGCAACGACGCCAAAAACTTGACACGACCACAAATGTGTCTAAAGTGCGTGCTTTATAGGCTCAAGTTCAAGCCTGTCGCGTTAGTAGTAATCCGATAAGTCGGGAGCGTATCCACAGGGAGTAGGACTTACAAACCTTAATGACGAAGGAGTAATGAATGTTAACCTTAACTTGATTCTTAAAAAGAAAAGAAAAGATGAGTATTTGTGATTTTTGAAACTCTTTTATGACTAAATTGCAATGAAATTAAATTCTAAATTAACTATGCTAACAAGAATAGTTACAAAAATGGAAAGATGCTTGTTATGAATATAAGAGAAATTAGGTTGGAATACAATCCCCTAATCCTTAGTAATTACTTAGCAGGATACTAAAATTATAAATTATAAGTTTGAATGAATCCAGTCCTTATAGATCCTAAGAATTACATATATGAGGTTCAATCCCGCATCATATGAAATCAAAGGGAAATATAAAGCGGTGCTAAATAATTTTACGCACATTATATTCTTAAACATCCCAAGCACCTAGGGCAAGAGAGATTAAAAGACCTATAATGATTGTAGAATTATCTTGCACGACTCTTTGAAAATTTTAATTTAAATTATATTTTCTACATATGTAATTTACATTGGGATGGGTTCATGCATCCCAACCCTAAAAAAAACTTAGCTAGACATGATTTTATTAAATGAAAATAAAATTCTAAATGTGCAAGAAATCATAGGTCTATTATGCATTGAAAAGAAACTTGAATTGAAAAACAAAATTAAACTATAAGAGCAATTTAAACTTACAATATGAAAGAAATGGAAAGTAGAAATTAGCAATACTTGAATAGAAGAAGGAAATCTGAACTTGAAACTTGAATCTTGAATAGCTCTTGTTCAACCTAGGATTTCTAAATCCTAAGAAAATATGAAATTATATGCCAAAAGGAACTCTCTCTCTCTTCCTTTCTTCATTACTCTAGGGCTTGGCTTTTTATAATACCCAAATATGAATTTTCCAATGTCTCTCCACGTTTTACAACTAATAAAAAGGAATTATACAAGAAATTTCAAGAGTTGAAACTCTTCAGCTTCCAGAATTAATTTTAATTTTGACTTTCTTTCTACAACTTTGACTTGCCATATCTTTTTATCCAAAGCTCCGATTTGACTGTCGTTTATTCCTACACTCTTGTGATTTGATTATCTTCAACTTTCATTAAGGCTTCAAATCCGAACTCCCGGTGTAGAGTTACGCTTTTGCCCTTTGACTTGTCTTCCTTTGTTCTCATCCTTTCTTTCGGTTTCTTTCTCTCTTTTCTTTGCACTAAATATCTGTAAAAATAGTAAGAAATACACGAAACTCGGGGTACTTGTTAGAATAAGTCATTAGCAATGATATGGGATAAAAACAAATCAATTATGTTGTTCGAGGTACTAAAACTACCAACTTAGGAGGATAAATTCAGAATAATTTATGCTTAGTCAGCAACCACAAGACAACAACATCATTCAATCCCAAGTAACATTCCAAACAACGACATGAAAGGTGATATGTATGGTTTATAACTCCAATGTGGAGTTGGCTATGGGATTGGGGTTATGAAATGAAAGGCTCATATTTAGGCTCAAAGGGGTTGATGAGGGTAAACAAATAAGGTGGGGTCAAGGCTAATATTGGTGATATAACAAAGATTGCCTATGATCATTTCCTAAAATTTACATTATTCTCAGGTCAAAATATACTTTGAAAAACATGCTCAAGTAATACATTTCAAGAATGAACTCAATTAATGAATGATCAAATGAAAGAATAGAAAGATTACCAACGACTTCAACGTTTTTGAAGAGGAAAGAGTAGTGTATAACACTCACAAATGATCAAAGGTACAAAGCTTACTCGGTGTAAGTATATACAATGCAAGAAAAGATTATCGAGTTATAAAAATCTTAAACCAAATCAATAAAGCAAGAAAAGTGCTTGTGCTCATCGGATTTAAGTTTAATTCATGAAGTTATTCATAATATCAATGATTGATAACTAAAGTCTAATAACTTCTAAAATAGAGAACATGAATCATTGAATTGCCGATTGGATCGGACAATTATTGAAATTTATCCTAAAAAACAAAGGCAAAATACCCAATAAAGGAGAAAAAATAAAGAAAATCTTTTGAAAATTTTCATTTTTTTACAAGAAAAGCATGCTTGGAAATAACATGTAATCAAATCAAAGAAAATACCAATGAATGGATAGAATATATCATACCCCTAACTTATAACTCACATTGTCCTTAATGTAAATTAAGAACCAAGTTCAAGAGAGTAAAATAGCGATATTACCCACAATGGAGAGATATGCGAAAAGTACGAGGCCAAAGATTCTACAAAACATGTTAGTACCAAAGCATAACAAAAAAGAAGAAATAAAACTTTAACTAATCACACTAGACTATAAGTAAAAAGAAAAATAAACTAACAATGTACAACCTACCATTTAGACTCTTAACTAACTATACACTAGAAGTTGAAATTTTTGAGGGTCCACCAAAAATACGATTTGGCTTTGAAAATCCACGGCGAACCCTCCCTCTCATGCATGCCTTCCAAGAAATAGGAATTTCGTTTGAACAACGGAAGGCATGTGTAAGGCGTAAGAAAAGAACCATCGTCAATTAAAAGTTTTGGGGGGACCGTGGGGGATTTATATAAGACGGGTGACAAATACACAAGTGGGCCAAAAAAAATAGAATTTTCTCCTAAATATTTTGAAATTAGAATGGGAGGGAGCGCACAATGAGGCAAAGATTCCTTCATGGAAAGCAACTCGAGTAAGTACTCCTTGTCGGTGAAAGGGTTGAACGTTTTAAAGTTCGGCACTGATTCATCGGGTACTTGTGACGGTGTGATAACGAAGAATGAAAAGGGGGAGGAAAGAAATTAAAACTCAAGAGATGTGTTATCATCACTCAAAGTTGGAATATCGAAGGAGATAGGATCATTTTCAATGAAACTTTCTTCCTTGGGATCCAAAGATGAAATCATTTCATTGCAAATGGATACTACATCCATTTCATCCTCACTTTCATTATCTATTAAACCATGGGCCAAGTCAAGAATGATTTGTTCCAAAGTAGGCAAAAAATCCTCATTTGGTTCAAAACATTCCTCGACTTCAAAAGTTTCGGAAGAAAAATCGTCGTCGAATTCAAATAAAAAATCCAATTCATGTTCCCACAAACGCCTTTCTTTCCGATAACGGTCTTCATACCTCTCATTTTCAATCATGAGCAAGCCCTCCTCGAATGTCATAAGTCGAGGCGCGAATTCTTGCAAATGAAAAGTTTGAAAACTATAATCGGAACTATACTCAAACTCATTATTATAAGAATTTTGAAAGCTATTGCAATTTGTTTCAAAATTCCTATTATAAGGAATTAGAGGCCCAAAATCGTTATCATCATCCTCAAAATATATGTACTCGAAAGCTTGACTTTTGTAATACTCCCCCGAAGTCATTTTTGAATTTGCCATTTTTGGGGACTCTAAGTATTGACCAAAAGTCATAGGTTTACAGGGATTTTGAGAATTATCATAATGATTACCGAAAGGATTGGAATAAGACATGCTTACCCCAAATAAATCTCGAAGTGGCAAAATCCACAAAGATAGGCGCGGTCGAAAAATTCAAGCAGTTCTTGGCGATCAAATGTAGAAGTCCTGGAAAAATGTTAGGCAAAAAATGTAAATAGAAAAAAATACTACGAAATACTAAATCAAATAAATTCTAAAACATCAAACCCCCGGCAACAGAGCCATTTGGATTAAGGGTGAAAAGTAGAGCGTGTCAAATGCCGATCGTTGTTTTCTATTAACCACCTCGATACAAAAATCTAAACTATTGACTACACTCTTTTAAGGGAGTATAGCAATCAAGTCCGGGTATAAAAAATCCACAAAGACAAGATGCTAGAATTTAATCGATTTAATACTTCTAAAATAAAAGTGTAAAAGATAATTACTAACAAAATAAAAGATAAATAAAAGGGAAAAGATTATACTAGGCGAGTGTATTTAAACTACGTTAACAAAGCAAATAAAAACTATAGGTTGCGTCGAATATCCCTCACCCCGAGTTAATTAGTATAAAATGGTTACATGGGTTCACGCGTTATTAAGATTGCATCTCGTTTCGTCAATTGATTAAATTAAGAGTTGTCACACCCCTAAATTCTCATAAAAGACTAATAAGATTTTGGCATCAACAAATACCTCAAAAATTATGCACGAAAGGTCGTAAATACGATATATACATGATATACATCGTTAAATCTCTTAGGCGTAATAACTAGGACAACACACTCGAAATAAATACATAAACTCCAACACCAAAGCAAAGCAACACGTCAACCCTTGGTGAGTTCAATCCGACACAACCTAATTTAAATTAGCCCCTAAACATATTAAATGACATTAAATAAATTAATTAATTAATTAATGCAAATAGTTAATTTAACACTACAAATTTGCTCTAGACAAGAAATAAATTAAACTAGGCATGAAAAATTAATGGAAAAGCATGAAAATAAATGGACAAAGCATAAATAAGAGGAAGATGACAATGAATAGTAAACTTACATTAATGGTGGGTCTTACACAACAAAAATGAGGAGACGGGAAACACTCATCAAAAATCCCCAATATTTCTCTAACCTAGGTCTAAAGAGAGAAAAGGAACTAAAAAATAAGATTAGCTATTATGTGTCTCCTAAAAAATCTCCCTTCCAAAAATAAGACAAAGTCTCTTATTTATACTAAGTTGGAATAAAGGAACAAAAAAATAAAGGAAAAAGAAATAAGAAAATAAGTTAAGGGGATAAGTTATAGAAAAAAGGAATAAAAGAAAAAAGGAAAAAGAAAGAAAAAGGAAAAGGGGGATAAACAGGTATCTCGGCAAAACAATGGAAGTGGGAACCGGTCGACCGGGACCTCAGGCCGGTAGA
This sequence comes from Sambucus nigra, assembly GCA_949130495.1. NCBI lineage: Eukaryota > Viridiplantae > Streptophyta > Magnoliopsida > Dipsacales > Adoxaceae > Sambucus > Sambucus nigra. The sequence continues at coordinate 92,423,043 of OX422216.1, read as the reverse complement.
CCGCGGCAAAGGGGAAGAGCAACTGGAAAAATCCCACAACATAACAACAAAAGTCGGTCGACCGCGACGGTCGGGCCGGTCGATCGGTACTGCTGGAAAAAGTCCACTTCGCAACTCTAATGGCTGAAACCCACATATGTGATATGCCCAATTCGAAGACCCACCATGGCTGCCATGGACTATAGCCTGAGACCATGGCCAACCACCAATCCAGACAAGCCGAGAGCAACGATATGTGAAGACCCAATCATGAAAAAGCCAAAATCCATCTCCACCAAAAATGGCCAAAACCAATAAAATACCAAAGTGGGTACTCCAAAAACCCGAGCCGACCCATCACTAGTTTCGTAAGCAACCCAAGCTTCAATTTCGGACGAAAGACTTCAATTTGGGACGAACCCAAAATCCGTGCACAAATCCGAGCCAAAGAAAAATCGTCCATGGAAGCTTGTTGTAATTTTAGGAAGAAGGACATGGAGGTCATTAATAGAATTGTTAGTAAATTAATAAAATAATATTTAAATAAATTCTTATAATTCTTCACGGATTAAAGGTTCGTGTTTCCTTCGTTCGGACCCCGATTCGTGTACCGTTCACGGCCACACGAAGCTTGACATGAGGGATACAACTTTCGTGAAGACTTCGGGCAAAAATCCTAAAGTGTAAAATTACCGAAATACCCCCGAACGTGCAAATCGCGATGAAACTTAACCCGAACGTGCTCAAACTTCATACTAAGAACCGTAACTCCTATAAAAGCTCAATAATACCTCAAATAACATGTTAGCATACAAAATGGAGGTTGTCTAGTTATCGAGCATAATTATAGCAACTATGATACCCAAGGGGGCTAAAATGCATAGGTTCGAGGGTAATAATGTGCAAGATTCGATACGAATCACCGTCCTCCCACTCCCAAGTCGACTCGTCCTTCCAACGGTGTTCCCACTACACCCGAACAAAAGGAACAACCTTGGATCGAAGTCGGGTCGGTCCAGAATGGCTACCGATCTCTCCTCGCAAGTAGCATTTGGATGGAGCTGAATCTCATCGATATTAATGTTCTGGTATGCTTCCTCATCTCTAAGGTACCTACATAGTGAAGATATGTGAAAAACATCGTGCATACGCTGCAAGTGTTCTGGTAATCCCAACCGATATGCTATGAGCCCAATCCTCTTCAAAATAGGGGACGATCTCACATATCGAGGAGCCATCTTCTCCTTTTCCCCAAATCTCATAACCCCCTTCATGGGAGACACTTTAATCAACACCTGATCTCTAACATCGAAGTCTAAATGTCTCTGACCCACGTCCACATAGCTCTTTTGCGTATCCTGAGCAATCTGTATCCTGGACCGAATCATCTCTACCTTCTCTGAGGTGTCCTGAATGAAATCTGGCCCAAGACACTCGTTCTCCCCCACTTCCAACCAACATGAGGGTGAACGATAAGGTATCCCTTAGAGTGCCTCAAAAGGTGCCATCCCTATCGTGAACTGGTAGCTGTTGTTGTAGGCAAACTCGACCAACGATAAATACTGCTCTCAGCTCCCCTTAAAATCCAAAATGCACATCCGCAACATGTCTTGCAGCATCAGGTTCACCCTCTCCATCTGCGCATCGATTTGAGGATTATATGACGTGTTTAATCTCAACTCTACCCCCAAGGCCTGCTGAAAGCTCCTCTAAAAGTGGGACACAAACATCATATCCCTGTCTGATATGATATTGAAAGGTACCCCATACAACTTAATAATCTCTGCAAGGAAGAGTTTGGCATACTGCTCGGAGATGTAATCAGTCCGAACCGATAAGAAATGATCCACCTTTATCAATCTGTCAACAATCACCCATATCGAATCATGCCCCTTCCACGAAGTAAGTAGCCCAGTGATGAAGTCCATGGAGATGCTTTCCCATTTCCACACCAGGATCTCCAAAGGCTGTAAAGCACCTGCAAGACGTTGGTGATCCAACTTCACCAGCTGACATGTAACACACCAGGACACAAACTTGGTTATATCCCTTTTCATCTCGGCCCACCAATACTAATGCCTTATGTCATGGTGCATGTTATCCCTTCTGGGATGTATCGTAAAAAGTGAACTGTGAGCCTCTGACATGACGGCTCTCCTCAACTCCTCATCATCCGAAATAACTAGTTTCCTCTGGAATCTCAAACCACCATCCGCCCCAATGGAAAAATGCTCCACCCCCTTGGCTAGAAACTGGCTCACCCTCTCCTGGAAAATCTGATCTCCTGATCGTGCCTTCACCACCTGAATAATGGTCTCGGGGGTGATTGTGAGAACTGACATAAATGCGCGAGTCAGGTCATCGTTTCCACGAAGTGACTTCAACTTCGCCTTTCACACTGTCGCCAAATCCATAAATGACTTATGACTCAATGTATCCGCCATGACATTCGCCTTCCCTGGGATTGAATGTCGAACTGATAATCATTTACGAACTCTATCCACCTCCTCTATCTCATGTTCATCTCCCGCTCTGTGAACAAGTACTGCAAGCTTTTGTGGTTTGTGAAAAGCTAAAATTTCTTCACCAGGAGATAGTGTCTCCATAATTGCAAAGCAAAAACCATGGTTGCTAGCTCCAAGTCATGGGTGGGGTAATGTCCCTCGTGAGGCTTAAGCTTTCATGAAGAATAAGCTATCGGCCTCTCCTCCTTCATCAAAATCCCGCCAAGTCCCCTTAGTGACGCATCTGTATAGACTTTGTAATCAACCCCTGCCCGAGGTAACGCTAAAACTGGTGTTGTAGTCAATTTAGTTTTCAGATCCTTAATGCCTGCTGGCATATCTCATCCCAAATAAATGGTACGCCCATCCTCGTCAAATTCTTAAAGGGCCCAACTATCTTAGAGAACCCCTGGATGAATCGACATTAGTACCCGACCAGTCCCAAAAAGCTGCACTCCTCGGTGTAGGCCTGTCAATGGGTCGGATCTGGACCTGGAACCGACCCGAACCCGATCCCTATAATAGGGTCTGAGCATATTTTTTTGAACCCGAGACCCGAAGACCCGAATACCCGTAGACCCGTTTATTAAATGGGTAGGGTCTGGATCTTATACAAGACCTGAACCCGAAGACCCGACCCGAATTGTACATTATTATTTTGTATATATACATATGTACTATAAATTTATATAAATTTATAAATATATCTTATCAATATAACATGTAAGTATTATATATAAAAATATATATTTATGTATATAATAAATATAAGTAGTATACGTTTTATTTATACTAATAATATTCTACAATACATTACAAAATATTTTAATTTAAGATTAAATAATAAAGAATGGGGATACAATAAAAAAAATATAAAATAAATGTACATATTTGAGCAGACCCGGACCCGAAGACCCGAACGGATCCGGGTCTGGATCCAATATTGTAGACCCGATGAAGACCCGGACCCGAACCCGAACCCAATGAAGACCCGATTACACGAATATGGATCTCCCTAAACCCGACCCGTCTCCGACCTGTTGACAGGCCTACCTCGGTGGGTGTATTGGTCTGTCCCCACTCCATCACGGTAGAAACGTTACCTGGGTCCACAGATATCCCTCGTTCGAACACAATGTGGACCAAGAATTTTACCTCTCTCAGCCAAAATGTGCATTTCTCGAACTTCAGATACAACTGATGATCCCGAAGTGTTTGTAAGACCACCCATAGATGCTCTGTGTGCTCCTATGTAGTTTGAGAATAAATCAAAATATTGTCTATAAACATGATAACAAACCAATCCAAATAGTCCATGAACACTCGGTTTATCAAGTCTATAAATACTGTCGGTGCATTGGTTAGTCCATATGGCATCACTACACTCTTACGATCCATAACTAGTAAGAAAGGTTGTCTTTGAGATGTTTTGCTCCCGTACTCTCAACTGGTGGTACCCCAACCTCAAATCAATCTTCAAAAAATACGCAGCACCCCTCAGCTGGTCAAATAAATCATCTATACGTGGAAGCGGGTATTTATTTTAAATAGTAACTTTGTTCAACTCCTGGTAGTCAACACAAAGTCGTAGAGATCTGTCCCTTTTCTTGACGAATAACACTGGAGCACCCCAGGGCGAAACACTCCTCCTGATAAACTTCTGCCCTAACAACTTCTCAATCTGCTTTTGTAGTTCCCTCATCTCCAATAGAGCCATTCGTTACGGAGTACGGGCAATAGGTCTCGTGCCCAAAAAAAAATCGATCACAAAGTCGATCTCCCGACTCGGTGGTAACCCCGAAATATCCCCAAAAAATTAGAAAACTCACTCACCACCAGGATGGAATCTAGCATCACCACAACCTCCAAAGGAGTATCCTCCTCGATTTAATACAAATGCGTGCTCGATCTACCCCCGGGGATCGTAACTAGATACATCTCCTACCCCGGAATGGCAAAGATGATGGACCTCCCATAGCAATCCACACATGATCTATACGTAACTAGCTAGTCTAACCCCAAAATGACGTCATACTCGTGCATGTCAAGTACTAATAAATCATCTACAAAGGTGAGTCAACCTATCTCAATATCAATACCCCGACATACTGACCGTATGGGTTCCCCTCTACCCACCTATGAGTCTATGTGTAAAACAATGTCTGATGCAAAATCTACCATACCCGTCTCCCATGAAAACCCTGTGCTAACAAAGGAATAAGATGCTCCCGTATCGAAAAGAATGCGAGTAATATGGCCAAACATGAAAAACATACCCTTGACTGCCTGTGGCGGTGCTAGCTCGTCTATGGCTGCAACATGATAGACCCTCCCTTACTATAATGGTTGTTTCCCCTAAGGTGGGGCGACGGGTACTGGAGCGGTGTCTTCCTAAGCCGAAAATGGTGGGTGCTGTCCCTGTAGCGCTTCCTGTCCTATGTAACCTCCCTTCCCCTGGGCTTCTTGGTCTCCTCATGGATAATTCTTCTAAATGTGTCCCTTCTCACCACATGTATAGGAATTTCCCTGAAATGGACCCCACTCAAACCGTCGGCGTTTACCCTGCTGTCCTTGGCCTTGCTGACCTCTATACTGCTAGCCCTGTCCCATCTAACCCTGGCCCTACTGGCCTTGCCCCTGTCAGTCATTTGCACCTCTAAACTTCTTATTCTGATCAATGGATGGGTTCCCCTATGCTGCTGGGACCCAGATCCACTTCCTCCACTCGCCTTGCCATACTGGCTCTACGACTCTCCTCCTTGATGTTTCAGTGACACACTGCCTAATAAAATACCGGGCGATCACTCCTATATAACATTAAAACATGAGTCTCATATGGTTCATTCTTAGCATCACTGTCGAAAACCAATTTAATTACTAATATCCTATTAGGTCGGCGTCAAAATTTTAAATTAACAAATCTTTTTAACCAAACCATTCAAATAAAACAATTACAACAGTTTACATGCACCAACTGAAATAAAATAAAATAAAATAACCGAACACTCGGTACAATAATACAACCAAATCGAATGCCGCACTAAAAGGCGATTGATAAGCACCGAAAACTGTACAATTTATACCCCAAATAGATGTATTTTAGTTGCTAATTCTCGACAATATGGGTCTTATGTGCTTAAATATTTGTCATGCAGGCTTAACTGCAGTTGCGGTATCAAAAGCTACATTTAGAGGTCAATTGCAGTTTTATGGAGCTAATTACCAAATTTCCCTAGCCTAAACCTAGCCCAAACTTACCCCAAGCCTGTGTGTGTTTTGTTTGTATCTTTTTATTATTTTTTAGATTTTTAGTTTGAGTCGTTTATATTTTTAGGATTTATTTTAGATTTATTTAGTATTTTATAAGTTTCATTTTCTATTTTTCTATTTTCTATTTTATTTAGTATAATTTTATTTTATTTTGACTTTTATTAGTTTTTAGTTTTATTTTATTTTATTAGGATTTTAATTTTTAGGATTTCATTTATTTATTAATTTTTACATTTTCTTTTTAGGATTTTAATTTTAAGTTTTATTAGATTTTATTTTAATTTTTATTTTTATTTCTTTTTAGTTTCAATTTTATTTGAGTCTTTATTTTATTTTTAGAATAGGAATTTAATTTTATGATTTTTAGTTTTTTTTAGTGTTATTAGTTAGTTAGTATTATTTTTAAGAGTCCAACTTAAACACACACTTCCTACCCCTAACACATTAACCCACTTACACCCTCTCACCCTCACCCAACTTACCATACACCCTCACCCACTAAATCTCCCCCACTTCATCTTCAACCTCAAACCCATCACCCTCTCTCTCCTCCATTAACAAAAACAAACCTTATCTCTCACCCATCATCAAAACCCACATCCACCATTACCAAAATAAAACCTCCATCTCCAACACCTCCACATCTCACCATCTACATCCTACCACCCAAATTATAACCAAACCCCCACCTGTAAACCCGCCACCTGTCCGGCTACCAAACCCGTGGCGGCAGCGCTCTACCCCCGAGCTCCGATATCCACCCCAGCGCGCTCCTGCACCTGCCGACGACAGCTAGCCTCTCACCCCCTCTTCCGACCCGCTGTTCTCTCTTGATCCCAGGCACCGATCGCAGCCTCCTTCCCCATCTCCCATCCCGACGGCGTTAAACCCAGGAGCCGTCGCGATCTCCCTAACCCGCTTACAACCCGCCGGCGAGTACACCTCCGGCAACCTGCAAAATCCAACCCCATCTCGACCTTTCCAAACCGGAACTGAGTCCGACCCAACCCATCTCCGACTTCCATACCAGCCCTCTCCGACGACACTGATCTCCGATCGGAACCCTCAATCACCAGCCACCTCCGGCGGTAACTTCCAAACCCGGTTGAATACAACCCAAAACCCATCCGACCCAGCTACATCACCACTCGAAAACCCATACCCAAACCCATTTCCAAACCTTACCCATTTCCCATTTCTCCAAGCCATGATGTTACCACCTGCTAACAAACAAACCAAATGCCAACAAATTCCCCATGTGCCAATAAAATCCCTTTTCCCAATATACCCTTAAAAATCCCCAACTACCTCTTTTAACCAATTTCCAAAATACCCTCACCCAAATCAGATTTTTGTGACCTCACACCTCTCAACCCACATGCTCCTCACACCATATCCACATGTGCACTTCCATTACCCAATTTACCCCCATATGCACACCCCTCATGCTCCATGTATCTACTATATATTGAAGATAAAGACCCCAAAATATAGAGCTTTTGGAGAGAAGAATAGAGAGAGAATTAGATAGAAAAACACCATTTTAATTTTTCTAGTAGTTTAGTTTTTTTATATATTGAGTGTTGTAATTAATTGAGATGATTGATGAATTGAAGAATTTATGCAATTGAAGGCAATTTTGGTTTGATTACTCCTCTCTAATTTTCATTTTATGCTCTTATTTGATTCTAATTTTTATTGGATGATGATTATGGAGGGCTAATCACCTCATTCAAGGGGTGATTGAAACCCTCATGAATCCAAATCAAATTAGTTTGTAATTTTAATTTTGATAATTTCCTTTGAGTTGTAGATTTGATCCCCACTTTATTTTCACATTGAGAAATGGAAAATCAACCTTGAGAAAGGTATGAAAATTTAATTAATATTTGATCAGGTGGTTTAAGCTAGAGATAGACCTATCATTTGATTTTAATATTAATCTAATTTTCATCTACTCTTGATTTCATTAATTTTTTTCAATTTAAAATTAGTTGGACAAATTCTTCCTAAGGGATGATTTGTTTGATTAATTTTAATTCAATTAGAGTAGTGCTTGTGGGAATTACATTTTCTTTTCTAAAAGAGTATTTAATTAATTCACTAGTTTAATGAGAATTAGCTTTTGAATTAATTAAATATTTTGGAAATTAATGAAATTAAAATAATACAAGTTTAGTTGATTTGGGGAATTGAGGGTGGATTTCTCTTCTCTTGAATATTTTTCTCTCATTTAGTTACACTCTCACTCATTTCCATCAATCACTAGTATTTTTGTCACACTTTATTTTAGTTTGATTACTCTTATTTTTGTTATTAGTCTTAGTCATATTCACTCATCCTCAAAATTTGTTTTAATATTGAAAAAGCATAAAAAAATAGAAAAATAAAAAACAAAAAACAAAAAAAAATTAAATTAGAAAAAGTGACTTGCACAAATTTTTCTCTTATGTGTTTCATCCTTGAAGTTGGTTCGATAATCCCTTACTTACCTCTATATTGTTAGTATTTTATATTTGTTGTAGGTATTTGAGGATTTTGATTAGCTTGGTTCGATCAACGACATACATACAAAATCAAGTTAAATTCAAATGGCGCCGTTGCCGCTTTGAGGAGTTCGAGGCACTCGAGAAGGAATTGTGCTTGTCGTTCATTTAGTTCATATTTTTCATTTTTTTTAGTACTACTTTTCATTTTCCTAGAAGTTGTGTATTAGGACCTTATTATATATTGGCTTGTATTGCGGTGCTTGGAGATACCAAAATTTTTTCATTTTTATTTTTGCATTAAAATTGTAATAAAAGAAGATAAGCGTGATAGGGAAACCGGACAAGGTAGAGAGAGGGCGTCCAAAGGCGAGGATTTAGAAGCCTCTCTACTTTGGGTCGGTAGGACTCCCGGGGCCGACTGAGATTGGTGTATTCTCCCCCCGGTTGACTCAACATATTCGGCACCCCACGGCCTAAAAACCGTGGGAGGTACATTTCTTATACCCTCGCGCCCTCTTGTTAGCGAGTTCATACCTTGTGTGCTCCTCCGTGGTCTTGTGTGAATTTAATTCTTGCATTTAATTTTGAATGGAATGATGAATTAAATTGACTAAGACCTACACCCGGTCACTCACGAGAAGGGATTTCATCACCCAACTCAATCACTTATCCTTTGTGTGCTACCTTAGCCATCACTAATTTAACATCAATCAACTAGATAGCCCCATAGGATACGGTGTTCGTAGGCCCCTTTTTGATCATTTTGACTTGTAGGATAACCCGTAGAGTCCTCTCCACCGGGCAAACCCTTGAACGGTTCGCTTTGCGGCACGAAAGTGTCCAGGGAAACTGGGTTTTAAGTGCGGCCGCCAAGTAAAACGGGTTTGTGCTGTCCCCAACATTGTACCGGCCGATAGTTTCGTCGTAGTAGCCTTGTGGAGAATCTCTGTGGCAAGCCTCTTGTGATTAAAGTAGGAACACACATTTTGCAAAAGGCGATCACTCATATAAATTCCGTGTTTTTTTATCGCCCGCGGATTTCATTAAAATTTGACTACCCCTCTCATTAATTTTCAAGATAAAAAATTGGTTATGTGCTAGTAGGGATTTTTCCTTTACTTGTGTGTGTCCAATTCCTTTTTCGGTAGTCCTTTTTAGTGCTTTCGTCCAAATTCTTCGAGTCCAAATTTTCCCCCACCCTTGTTTCTTCCACAAAAATCCAAAAATATTTTCTTTTCTTATTTTTATAAAAAAAAAACTCAACAATATTTTCTTCTTCTTTTCCTCCTATAAACAAAACTCCAAAAATATTTTCTTTTCCAAACAAAATCCAAAAATCCAAAAAGAATCCCTCTTTGCATGCCCACGTGGAATCGAGTTAATCGTCGATTAATTCGTTAGGAGAACCACGTGTTCCCCTTACTTCTTCCATTCCACCGATCACTTTGAGTTGTCCCCGAGTCGACATATCTAATCCCATCATTCATTTAGAAGAGAATGCCAAGACTTCTCATGAGCCACAACGCCGACTCAATCCGGCAATGAAAGAGGTCGTTCGAGCTGAAATTTTAAAATTGCTTGATGCTGGTATTATCTACCCCATTTCAGATAGCCAATGGGTCAGTCCCATTAATGTGTTGCCTAAAAAGTCTGGAGTCACTGTTGTAAAAAATAGTGACAATGAGCTTGTGCCTACCCGCATACAAACCGACTGGCGTGTTTGTATTGATTATAGAAAGCTCAATGTTGTCACTCGCAAAGACCACTTCCCTCTCCCATACATTGACCAGATGCTTGAACGCTTAGCGGGCCATGCTTACTACTGCTTCCTTGATGGATATTCAGGGTAAAACCAAATACATATTGCCCCTTGCTTACTCTCGTATGCCCTTTGGCCTTTGCAATGCACCTGCGACTTTTCAAAGGTGTATGACAAGTATTTTCAGTGACGTGGTAGAGCATTTTCTCGAAGTCTTTATGGACGATTTTTCTGTGTTTGGTTCATCCTTTGAACAATGCCTATCCCATCTCACTATGGTCCTTCAGCGTTGTCAAGAAAAGAAGTTGGTCCTCAATTGGGAAAAATGCCATTTCATGATAAAAAAAGGTTATTGTTTTAGGTCATGTTGTCTCCAGTTCCGGTATTGAGGTCGATAAAGCAAAAGTCGACTTGATTTCCTCACTCCCCATTCCTAAGTCTGTTAAGGACATTCGCTCCTTCTTAGGACATGCGGGCTTCTACCAGCGCTTCATTAAGGACTTTTCTAAAATCGCGCGACCTTTGACAACCCTTTTATCCAAGGATATCCCTTTTGTCTTTGAAGAAGCATGTGTTGCTTCTTTTGAGCGCCTAAAAGCTGAGCTCACTTCCGCTCCTATCATGCAACCTCCCAATTGGTCTCGCCCCTTTGAGCTCATGTGTGATGCTTCTGATTTTTCACTTGGTGCCATTCTTGGACAGAAAGTTGACAAGCGCCCACATGTCATCTCTTATGCTAGCAAAACCTTGCATGATGCTCAACTTAATTACACAACCATCGAAAAGGAGTTGTTAGCAGTTGTGTTTGCTCTTGATAAATTCCGCTCATATTTCATAGGTTCCCCTATCATCGTGTATACTGGTCATGCTGCTCTTAAGCACCTTCTTCATAAGAAGGATTCCAAACAACGATTGATACGATGGATTCTCTTACTCCAAGCATTTAACCTTGAAATTTACGACAAGAAAGGTTGTGAAAATGTTGTTGCTGACCACCTCTCTCGCATTACTGTCACTTCTGACTGTGATCATATCCTCATTTTTGAGTCATTTCCCTATGAACAACTATTTTCCATCTCCACTTCGCCTTGGTATGCTGATATTTTTTCTTGTTACCGATCAACTTCCTAATCATTGGTCGAAATAGGATCGCTCCAAATTCATGGAGAATGTGAAGTTCTACTCTTGGGATGAATCGTTTCTCTACAAGTATTGTCCCGATATAGTCATTCGTCGTTATGTTCCCGAATGTGAACAACTCAGTATTCTGTCCTTTTGCCACAATAGTGCTTGTGGAGGCCACTTTGGTTCCAAGAAAACTGCTGCCAAAATTTTGCAAAGTGGTTTCTATTGGCCTACTCTTTTTCGAGATGCCCATCAATATTGCCAGGCTTGTTCCAATTGCCAACACTCTAGGCGTCTCTCTCGTCGTCATATGATGCCTCTCACACCCATCCTCATTGTTGAAATTTTTGATGTGTGGGGTATCGATTTCATGGGACCAATTCCCCCCTCTCATGGTTTTTAGTATATTCTTGTTGCTGTTGACTATGTTTCCAAATGGATCGAAGCAATTGCCTGCCGCACTAATGACCATCAAGTTGTGGTCCAATTTCTCAAAGATCATGTCTTCACGCATTTTGGAACCCCCAAAGCTATCATTAGTGATGAGGGTAAACATTTTTGTAATCGAGTCTTTGAACACCTTGTCAAAAAGTATGGTGTTACCCACAAGGTTGTTCTTTCTTACCACCCGCAGACTAGTGGTCAAGTTGAGGTCTCCAACCGCGAGATCAAGCAAATTCTTGAAAAAACCGTCAATCCTAATAGGAAAGATTGGTCCTTACGCTTGAACGACGCATTGTGGGCATACCGTACTGTTTACAAGACTCCAATTGGCATGTCTCCTTATCGTTTGGTCTTCGGCAAGACTTGTCACCTTCCTGTCGAGCTTGAACATCATGATTATTGGTCCGTCAAAGACCTTAATTTCGATATTGATGAGGCGGGTGTACATCGGAAGCTGCAACTTAATGAATTGGAGGAAATGAGAAATGATGTCTATGATTTGTCCAAAAAGTATAAGGACAAGATGAAGTGGATCCATGACCAAAGTATCATGCGCAGAGAATTCCACCCCGGTCAAAAAGTTCTGTTGTATAATTCTCGGTTGCATCTTTTTCCCGAGAAATTGAAAACCAGGTGGTCTGGACCCTTCATTGTTGAGCCAGTTACCCCTTATGGTGCCATCACCGTGCAAAATCTCAAAAATGGTAGCCTCTTTCAGGTCAATGGTCAACGCTTAAAGCCCTTCTTGGAGCTAGGCTCCACTCACATAGAATATATTAACCTTGTTGACCCCATTTATGAAGACTGACCGTTCAGTCTTGTTTGGGGGTAATTTTTTCCCTCAATTTTTTTGCCCCGTTCTCTCCTCGTTTATCATCTCTTTTTGGGTGAGTTCCCATCGGTTTGGCTGAAGACATTAAACTTAGTGCTACCGGGAGGCAACCCGCTTTTTCTGAGTATGAGTCTTACTCTGTTTGGGGGTGGTGTTTCACACCACCCAATGTTCTATCATGCTTATAGACTTGTCCATATTTTGCTATCTCACTTCCTATTCAGGTTTCATATTCGCTTCATCTGTCCACTTCATGAGCGGTTGATTCTGGTAATCTCTTTCCTACCTTATGCTCTCAATTTAAAAAAATCATTTTATTTAACATCGAGGACGATGTTCCTTTTTGTTTGGGGGTGGAGAATTTTATCAAAATCGTACCTCTTTTGAAATTTTTTAATTTTTAAACCTGATTTTTTAAAATTTCGTGCAGTTTCTTTCATCTCACTCATTGATGTGAATTTTCAATCATCCATCTTTTAAAGTCTAGGAATCAAGCTAGAGAATATTTTTTAAATAGCTTATGTAATACATAACAAGGCATTTTGCACTATGAATTTCTAGACTCAGCAAAATTTGCGCACTTATCACGTCATTACGTTTAGAGTTGAAGAGTACTATAATTCTAAAGAGAACCTTAAGGATCACTAGTAGAGACTTTAGCTTGTGAGATTTGTGCCTTTCACCCTTTCAGAGTGTTTTACGCAATCTCCGAGTCACAAGTTAATTCAACTTCTTTGGGTCCGCATTAAATTGTTGTATGATCTCATTATTCTTCATTTTTGTCTTAATCATTGAGAATGACATTTTTTTCGAGTTGTAAGAAACGCGTGTCTTGAAATTTGTCCCGAATACTAGATTTTCATCCATACACTTACCACTTTTCCATACACCATTTACCATTCACTTCACCCATTACATTCCCATATTATTCCATATTCACATCTATTCCCCTCACCATCCACATATTTCACCATCACCTATCACCTCATTTATTCATCCACCATCATTTCAAATAAAAGAGTGTTGATTTCAAATATAAATATCTTAAGTGTTGGTTTGAAAAGTGAGAGAAAAACAGAAAGGAAAAAAAAGAGAAAAAAAAATAGAAAATATAGAAAAAAAATAGGAAAAAAAAGAAAAAAGAAAAAAGAAAAGAAAAGGAAAAGAAAAGAAAGAGAGTTTGTAGTTAGAAATAAAGACATTTTTAAGCCTAAAATGTATACACTCTGCTATCACATACTCATCCATTATCCATCATATCACTATCCTACCTACCTCATCATCACCATCATACCTCATACCATCTTTCCCATTTCATTTACCCCCTCACCCATTATCATTCATATTCCCCTAGGTGTTCGGGCAAATGATAGTCAACGTGGTGAATAACTCGACGTTCTCACTATAGTGATTAGCATTCTTTCATGAGATCATTTTCTTTCTAATTGTTCGTTCTCTCTTATGTGTGTGTGAGACGTTTGAACTTGCTCACATTTACTCACCTCCTCACACACAAGAGCGATACACTAACCCATATCTCGAGAGTTCATTTGAGAGAGAGATATCCGTGAGATTTGAAGTTGAAGAGTTGATTCCGACAAGGCAATCTAGGAATTACCCTTGTGATACTTGCCCGTTTTGACTGATTCACACTACACACGTTGAGTTCTAGAAAGGATGTGCCTTGAGTATTTACTTAGCAAAACTTTTTATACACATTCTAGCTTGTATTTCTGAAAATATTTTCTCATATTATGGATTGTGCGATTATTCTACATCTAATAAGAGATTGACTGCCTTTCAATAAATTTTTGCAAAATAAAGAATTTTGTGGGTATATTCCCTGCAAACTCTCACGAGACACAACTCGTCCTGTAGGGCAACCTATAGGTTTAAAGGCTTGTTGCACATGCTAAGTGCAATCGCAAGTGCCCCCGAAAGTGGTACACTTTTGGTTACTTATCTTTCCCTTTCTCTCTATCTTATTGCTCGAGGACTAGCAACGCTCTGTTTGGGGGTGGTGTGATAAGCACCCAAAACTGTACAATTTATACCCCAAATAGATGTATTTTAGTTGCTAATTCTCAACAATATGGGTCTTATGTGCTTAAATGTTTGTCATGCAGGCTTAACTGCAGTTGCGGTATCAAAAGCTACATTTAGAGGTCAATTGCAGTTTTATGGAGCTAATTATAAAATTTCCCAAGCCTAAACCTAGCCCAAACTTACCCCAAGCCTGTGTGTGTTTTGTTTGTGTCTTTTTATTATTTTTTAGATTTTTAGTTTGAGTCGTTTCTATTTTTAGGATTTATTTTAGATTTATTTAGTATTTTATTGGTTTCATTTTCTATTTTTCTATTTTCTATTTTATTTAGTATAATTTTATTTTATTTTGACTTTTATTAGTTTTTAGTTTTATTTTATTTTATTAGGATTTTAATTTTTAGGATTTCATTTATTTATTAATTTTTACATTTTCTTTTTAGGATTTTAATTTTAAGTTTTATTAGATTTTATTTTAATTTTAATTTTTATTTCTTTTTAGTTTCAATTTTATTTGAGTCTTTATTTTATTTTTAGAATAAGAAATTAATTTTATGATTTTTAGTTTTTTTTAGTGCTATTAGTTAGTTAGTATTATTTTTAAGAGTCCAACTTAAACACACACTTCCTACCCCTAACACACATTAACCCACTTACACCCCCTCACCCTCACCCAACTTACCATACACCCTCACCCACTAAATCTCCCCCACTTCATCTTCAACCTCAAACCCATCACCCTCTCTCTCCTCCATTAACAAAAACAAACCATCTCTCTCACCCATCATCAAAACGCACATCCACCATTACCGAAATAAAACCTCCATCTCCAATCACCTCCACATCTCACCATCTACATCCTACCACCCAAATTATAACCAAACCCCCACCTGTAAACCCGCCACCTGTCCGGCTACCAAACCCGTGGCGGCAGCGCTCTACCCCCGAGCTCCGATATCCACCCAGCGCGCTCCTGCACCTGCCGACGACAGCTAGCCTCTCACCCCCTCTTCCGACCCGCTGTTCTCTCTTGATCCCAGGCACCGATCGCAGCCTCCTTCCCCATCTCCCATCCCGACGGCGTTAAACCCAGGAGCCGTCGCGATCTCCCTAACCCGCTTACAACCCGCCGGCGAGTACACCTCCGGCAACCTGCAAAAGCCAACCCCATCTCGACCTTTCCAAACCGGAACTGAGTCCGACCCAACCCACCTCCGACTTCCATACCAGCCCTCTCTGACGACACTGATCTCCGATCGGAACCCTCAATCACCAGCCACCTCCGGCGGTAACTTCCAAACCCGGTTGAATACAACCCAAAACCCATCCGACCCAGCTACATCACCACCCGAAAACCCATACCCAAACCCATTTCCAAACCTTACCCATTTCCCATTTCTCCAAGCCATGATGTTACCACCTGCTAAGAAACAAACCAAATGCCAACAAATTCCCCATGTGCCAATAAAACCCCTTTTCCCAATATACCCTTAAAAATCCCCAACTACCTCTTTTAACCAATTTCCAAAATACCCTCACCCAAATCAGATTTTTGTGACCTCACACCTCTCAACCCACATGCTCCTCACACCATATCCACATGTGCACTTCCATTACCCAATTTACCCCCATATGCACACCCCTCATGCTCCATGTATCTACTATATATTGAAGATAAAGACCCCAAAATATAGAGCTTTTGGAGAGAAGAATAGAGAGAGAATTAGATAGAAAAACACCATTTTAATTTTTATAGTAGTTTAGTTTTTTTATATATTGAGTGTTGTAATTAATTGAGATGATTGATGAATTGAAGAATTTATGCAATTGAAGGCAATTTTGGTTTGATTACTCCTCTCTAATTTTCATTTTATGCTCTTATTTGATTCTAATTTTTATTGGATGATGATTATGGAGGGCTAATCACCTCATTCAAGGGGTGATTGAAACCCTCATGAATCCAAATCAAATTAGTTTGTAATTTTAATTTTGATAATTTCCTTTGAGTTGTAGATTTGATCCCCACTTTATTTTCACATTGAGAAATGGAAAATCAACCTTGAGAAAGGCATGAAAATTTAATTAATATTTGATCAGGTGGTTTAAGCTAGAGATAGACCTATCATTTGATTTTAATATTAATCTAATTTTCATCTACTCTTGATATCATTAATTTCTTTCAATTTAAAATTAGTTGGACAAATTCTTCCTAAGGGATGATTTGTTTGATTAATTTTAATTCAATTAGAGTAGTGCTTGTGGGAATTACATTTTCTTTTCTAAAAGAGTATTTAATTAATTCACTAGTTTAATGAGAATTAGCTTTTGAATTAATTAAATATTTTGGAAATTAATGAAATTAAAATAATACAAGTTTAGTTGATTTGGGGAATTGAGGGTGGATTTCTCTTCTCTTGAATATTTTTCTCTCATTTAGTTACACTCTCACTCATTTCCATCAATCACTAATATTTTTGTCACACTTTATTTTAGTTTGATTACTCTTATTTTTGTTATTAGTCTTAGTCATATTCACTCATCCTCAAAATTTGTTTTAATATTGAAAAAGCATAAAAAAAATAGAAAAATAAAAAACAAAAAACAAAAAACAAAAAAATTAGAAAAAGTGACTTGCACAAATTTTTCTCTTATGTGTTTCATCCTTGAAGTTGGTTCGATAATCCCTTACTTACCTCTATATTGTTAGTATTTTATATTTGTTGTAGGTATTTGAGGATTTTGATTAGCTTGGTTCGATCAACGACATACATACAAAATCAAGTTAAATTCAAATGGCGCCGTTGCCGCTTTGAGGAGTTCGAGGCACTCGAGAAGGAATTGTGCTTGTCGTTCATTTAGTTCATATTTTTCATTTTTTTTAGTACTACTTTTCATTTTCCTAGAAGTTGTGTATTAGGACCTTATTATATATTGGCTTGTATTGCGGTGCTTGGAGATACCAAAATTTTTTCATTTTTATTTTTGCATTAAAATTGTAATAAAAGAAGATAAGCGTGATAGGGAAACCGGACAAGGTAGAGAGAGGGCGTCCAAAGGCGAGGATTTAGAAGCCTCTCTACTTTGGGTCGGTAGGACTCCCGGGGCCGACTGAGATTGGTGTATTCTCCCCCCGGTTGACTCAACATATTCGGCACCCCACGGCCTAAAAACCATGGGAGGTACATTTCTTATACCCTCGCGCCCTCTTGTTAGCGAGTTCATACCTTGTGTGCTCCTCCGTGGTCTTGTGTGAATTTAATTCTTGCATTTAATTTTGAATGGAATGATGAATTAAATTGACTAAGACCTACATCCGGTCACTCACGAGAAGGGATTTCATCACCCAACTCAATCACTTATCCTTTGTGTGCTACCTTAGCCATCACTAATTTAAAATCAATCAACTAGATAGCCCCATAGGATACGGTGTTCGTAGGCCCCTTTTTGATCATTTTGACTTGTAGGATACCCCGTAGAGTCCTCTCCACCGGGCAAACCCTTGAACGGTTCGCTTTGCGGCACGAAAGTGTCCAGGGAAACTGGGTTTTAAGTGCGGCCGCCAAGTAAAACGGGTTTGTGCTGTCCCCAACATTGTACCGGCCGATCGTTTCGTCGTAGTAGCCTTGTGGAGAATCTCTGTGGCAAGCCTCTTGTGATTAAAGTAGGAACACACATTTTGCAAAAGACGATCACTCATATAAATTCCGTGTTTTTTTATCGCCCGCGGATTTCATTAAAATTTGACTACCCCTCTCATTAATTTTCAAGATAAAAAATTGGTTATGTGCTAGTAGGGATTTTTCCTTTACTTGTGTGTGTCCAATTCCTTTTTCGGTAGTCCTTTTTAGTGCTTTCGTCCAAATTCTTCGAGTCCAAATTTTCCCCCACCCTTGTTTCTTCCACAAAAATCCAAAAATATTTTCTTTTCTTATTTTTATAAAAAAAAAACTCAACAATATTTTCTTCTTCTTTTCCTCCTATAAACAAAACTCCAAAAATATTTTCTTTTCCAAAAAAAATCCAAAAATCCAAAAAGAATCCCTCTTTGCATGCCCACGTGGAATCGAGTTAATCGTCGATTAATTCGTTAGGAGAACCACGTGTTCCCCTTACTTCTTCCATTCCACCGATCACTTTGAGTTGTCCCCGAGTCGACATATCTAATCCCATCATTCATTTAGAAGAGAATGCCAAGACTTCTCATGAGCCACAACGCCGACTCAATCCGGCAATGAAAGAGGTCGTTCGAGCTGAAATTTTAAAATTGCTTGATGCTGGTATTATCTACCCCATTTCAGATAGCCAATGGGTCAGTCCCATTAATGTGTTGCCTAAAAAGTCTGGAGTCACTGTTGTAAAAAATAGTGACAATGAGCTTGTGCCTACCCGCATACAAACCGACTGGCGTGTTTGTATTGATTATAGAAAGCTCAATGTTGTCACTCGCAAAGACCACTTCCCTCTCCCATACATTGACCAGATGCTTGAACGCTTAGCGGGCCATGCTTACTACTGCTTCCTTGATGGATATTCAGGGTAAAACCAAATACATATTGCCCCTTGCTTACTCTCGTATGCCCTTTGGCCTTTGCAATGCACCTGCGACTTTTCAAAGGTGTATGACAAGTATTTTCAGTGACGTGGTAGAGCATTTTCTCGAAGTCTTTATGGACGATTTTTCTGTGTTTGGTTCATCCTTTGAACAATGCCTATCCCATCTCACTATGGTCCTTCAGCGTTGTCAAGAAAAGAAGTTGGTCCTCAATTGGGAAAAATGCCATTTCATGATAAAAAAAGGTTATTGTTTTAGGTCATGTTGTCTCCAGTTCCGGTATTGAGGTCGATAAAGCAAAAGTCGACCTGATTTCCTCACTCCCCATTCCTAAGTCTGTTAAGGACATTCGCTCCTTCTTAGGACATGCGGGCTTCTACCGGCGCTTCATTAAGGACTTTTCTAAAATCGCGCGACCTTTGACAACCCTTTTATCCAAGGATATCCCTTTTGTCTTTGAAGAAGCATGTGTTGCTTCTTTTGAGCGCCTAAAAGCTGAGCTCACTTCCGCTCCTATCATGCAACCTCCCAATTGGTCTCTCCCCTTTGAGCTCATGTGTGATGCTTCTGATTTTTCACTTGGTGCCATTCTTGGCCAAAAAGTTGACAAGCGCCCACATGTCATCTCTTATGCTAGCAAAACCTTGCATGATGCTCAACTTAATTACACAACCATCGAAAAGGAGTTGTTAGCAGTTGTGTTTGCTCTTGATAAATTCCGCTCATATTTCATAGGTTCCCCTATCATCGTGTATACTGATCATGCTGCTCTTAAGCACCTTCTTCATAAGAAGGATTCCAAACCACGATTGATACGATGGATTCTCTTACTCCAAGCATTTAACCTTGAAATTTACGACAAGAAAGGTTGTGAAAATGTTGTTGCTGACCACCTCTCTCGCATTACTGTCACTTCTGACTGTGATCATATCCTCATTTCGGAGTCATTTCCCTATGAACAACTATTTTCCATCTCCACTTCGCCTTGGTATGCTGATATTGTCAATTTTCTTGTTACCGATCAACTTCCTAATCATTGGTCGAAATAGGATCGCTCCAAATTCATGGAGAATGTGAAGTTCTACTCTTGGTATGAATCGTTTCTCTACAAGTATTGTCCCGATATAGTCATTCGTCGTTATGTTCCCGAATGTGAACAACTCAGTATTCTGTCCTTTTGCCACAATAGTGCTTGTGGAGGCCACTTTGGTTCCAAGAAAATTGCTGCCAAAATTTTGCAAAGTGGTTTCTATTGGCCTACTCTTTTTCGAGATGCCCATCAATATTGTCAGGCTTGTTCCAATTGCCAACACTCTAGGCGTCTCTCTCGTCGTCATATGATGCCTCTCACACCCATCCTCATTATTGAAATTTTTTATGTGTGGGGTATCGATTTCATGGGACCAATTCCCCCCTCTCATGGTTTTTAGTATATTCTTGTTGCTGTTGACTATGTTTCCAAATGGATCGAAGCAATTGCCTGCCGCACTAATGACCATCGAGTTGTGGTCCAATTTCTCAAAGATCATGTCTTCACGCATTTTGGAACCCCCAAAGCTATCATTAGTGATGGGGGTAAACATTTTTGTAATCGAGTCTTTGAACACCTTGTCAAAAAGTATGGTGTTACCCATAAGGTTGTTCTTTCTTACCACCCGCAGACTAGTGGTCAAGTTGAGGTCTCCAACCGCGAGATCAAGCAAATTCTTGAAAAAACCGTCAATCCTAATAGGAAAGATTGGTCCTTACGCTTGAATGACGCATTGTGGGCATACCGTACTGTTTACAAGACTCCAATTGGCATGTCTCCTTATCGTTTGGTCTTCGGCAAGACTTGTCACCTTCCTGTCGAGCTTGAACATCATGATTATTGGTCCGTCAAAGACCTTAATTTCGATATTGATGAGGCGGGTGTACATCGGAAGCTGCAACTTAATGAATTGGAGGAAATGAGAAATGATGTCTATGATTTGTCCAAAAAGTATAAGGACAAGATGAAGTGGATCCATGACCAAAGTATCATGCGCAGAGAATTCCACCCCGGTCAAAAAGTTCTGTTGTATAATTCTCGGTTGCATCTTTTTCCTGAGAAATTGAAAACCAGGTGGTCTGGACCCTTCATTGTTGAGCCAGTTACCCCTTATGGTGCCATCACCGTGCAAAATCTCAAAAATGGTAGCCTCTTTCAGGTCAATGGTCAACGCTTAAAGCCCTTCTTGGAGCTAGGCTCCACTCACATAGAATATATTAACCTTGTTGACCCCATTTATGAAGACTGACCGTTCAGTCTTGTTTGGGGGTAATTTTTTCCCCCAATTTTTCTGCCCCGTTCTCTCCTCGTTTATCATCTCTTTTTGGGTGAGTTCCCATCGGTTTGGCTGAAGACATTAAACTTAGTGCTACCGGGAGGCAACCCGCTTTTTCTGAGTATGAGTCTTACTCTGTTTGGGGGTGGTGTTTCACACCACCCAATGTTCTATCATGCTTATAGACTTGTCCATATTTTTCTATCTCACTTCCTATTCAGGTTTCATATTCGCTTCATCTGTCCACTTCATGAGCGGTTGATTCTGGTAATCTCTTTCCTACCTTATGCTCTCAATTTAAAAAAATCATTTTATTTAACATCGAGGACGATGTTCCTTTTTGTTTGGGGGTGGAGAATTTTATCAAAATCGTACCTCTTTTGAAATTTTTTAATTTTTAAACCTGATTTTTTAAAATTTCGTGCAGTTTCTTTCATCTCACTCATTGATGTGAATTTTCAATCATCCATCTTTTAAAGTCTAGGAATCAAGCTAGAGAATATTTTTTAAATAGCTTATGTAATACATAACAAGGCATTTTGCACTATGAATTTCTAGACTCAGCAAAATTTGCGCACTTATCACGTCATTACGTTTAGAGTTGAAGAGTACTATAATTCTAAAGAGAACCTTAAGGATCACTAGTAGAGACTTTAGCTTGTGAGATTTGTGCCTTTCACCCTTTCAGAGTGTTTTACGCAATCTCCGAGTCACAAGTTAATTCAACTTCTTTGGGTCCGCATTAAATTGTTGTATGATCTCATTATTCTTCATTTTTGTCTTAATCATTGAGAATGACATTTTTTTCGAGTTGTAAGAAACGCGTGTCTTGAAATTTGTCCCGAATACTAGATTTTCATCCATACACTTACCACTTTTCCATACACCATTTACCATTCACTTCACCCATTACATTCCCATAT
Source organism: Sambucus nigra (assembly GCA_949130495.1). Taxonomy (NCBI): domain Eukaryota; kingdom Viridiplantae; phylum Streptophyta; class Magnoliopsida; order Dipsacales; family Adoxaceae; genus Sambucus; species Sambucus nigra. Next base: position 92,400,817 of record OX422216.1, on the reverse strand, counting down.
TATTCCATATTCACATCTATTCCCCTCACCATCCACATATTTCACCATCACCTATCACCTCATTTATTCATCCACCATCATTTCAAATAAAAGAGTGTTGATTTCAAATATAAATATCTTAAGTGTTGGTTTGAAAAGTGAGAGAAAAACAGAAAGGAAAAAAAAGAGAAAAAAAAATAGAAAATATAGAAAAAAATAGGAAAAAAAAGAAAAAAGAAAAAGAAAAGAAAAGGAAAAGAAAAGAAAGAGAGTTTGTAGTTAGAAATAAAGACATTTTTAAGCCTAAAATGTATACACTCTGCTATCACATACTCATCCATTATCCATCATATCACTATCCTACCTACCTCATCATCACCATCATACCTCATACCATCTTTCCCATTTCATTTACCCCCTCACCCATTATCATTCATATTCCCCTAGGTGTTCGGGCAAATGATAGTCAACGTGGTGAATAACTCGACGTTCTCACTATAGTGATTAGCATTCTTTCATGAGATCATTTTCTTTCTAATTGTTCGTTCTCTCTTATGTGTGTGTGAGACGTTTGAACTTGCTCACATTTACTCACCTCCTCACACACAAGAGCGATACACTAACCCATATCTCGAGAGTTCATTTGAGAGAGAGATATCCGTGAGATTTGAAGTTGAAGAGTTGATTCTGACAAGGCAATCTAGGAATTACCCTTGTGATACTTGCCCGTTTTGACTGATTCACACTACACACGTTGAGTTCTAGAAAGGATGTGCCTTGAGTATTTACTTAGCAAAACTTTTTATACACATTCTAGCTTGTATTTCTGAAAATATTTTCTCATATTATGGATTGTGCGATTATTCTACATCTAATAAGAGATTGACTGCCTTTCAATAAATTTTTGCAAAATAAAGAATTTTGTGGGTATATTCCCTGCAAACTCTCACGAGACACAACTCGTCCTGTAGGGCAACCTATAGGTTTAAAGGCTTGTTGCACATGCTAAGTGCAATCGCAAGTGCCCCCGAAAGTGGTACACTTTTGGTTACTTATCTTTCCCTTTCTCTCTATCTTATTGCTCGAGGACTAGCAACGCTCTGTTTGGGGGTGGTGTGATAAGCACCCAAAACTGTACAATTTATACCCCAAATAGATGTATTTTAGTTGCTAATTCTCAACAATATGGGTCTTATGTGCTTAAATGTTTGTCATGCAAGCTTAACTGCAGTTGCGGTATCAAAAGCTACATTTAGAGGTCAATTGCAGTTTTATGGAGCTAATTACAAAATTTTCCAAGCCTAAACCTAGCCCAAACTTACCCCAAGCCTGTGTGTGTTTTGTTTGTATCTTTTTATTAGTTTTTAGATTTTTAGTTTGAGTCGTTTCTATTTTTAGGATTTATTTTAGATTTATTTAGTATTTTATAAGTTTCATTTTCTATTTTTCTATTTTCTATTTTATTTAGTATAATTTTATTTTATTTTGACTTTTATTAGTTTTTAATTTTATTTTATTTTATTAGGATTTTAATTTTTAGGATTTCATTTATTTATTAATTTTTACATTTTCTTTTTAGGATTTTAATTTTAAGTTTTATTAGATTTTATTTTAATTTTAATTTTTATTTCTTTTTAGTTTCAATTTTATTTGAGTCTTTATTTTATTTTTAGAATAAGAATTTAATTTTATGATTTTTAGTTTTTTTTAGTGTTATTAGTTAGGTAGTATTATTTTTAAGAGTCCAACTTAAACACACACTTCCTACCCCTAACACACATTAACCCACTTACACCCTCTCACCCTCACCCAACTTACCATACACCCTCTCCCACTAAATCTCCCCCACTTCATCTTCAACCTCAAACCCATCACCCTCTCTCTCCTCCATTAACAAAAACAAACCTTATCTCTCACCCATCATCAAAACCCACATCCACCATTACCAAAATAAAACCTGCATCTCCAATCCCCTCCACATCTCACCATCTACATCCTACCACCCAAATTATAACCAAACCCCCACCTGTAAACCCGCCACCTGTCCGTCTACCAAACCCGTGGCGGCAACGCTCTACCCCGGAGCTCCGATATCCACCCCAGCGCGCCCCTGCACCTGTCGACGACAGCTAGCCTCTCATCCCCTCTTCCGACCCGCCGTTCTCTCTTGATCTCAGGCACCGATCGCAGCCTCCTTCCCCATCTCCCATCCCGACGGCATTAAACCCAGGAGCCGTCGCGATCTCCCTAACCCGCTTACAACCCGCCGACGAGTACACCTCCGGCAACCTGCAAAAGTCAACCCCATCTCGACCTTTCCAAACCGGAACTGAGTCCGACCCAACCCACCTCCGACTTGCATACCAGCCTTCTCCGGCGACACTGATCTCCGGTCGGAACCCTCAATCACCATCCACCTCCGGCGGTAACTTCCAAACCCGGTTGAATACAACCCAAAACCCATCCGACCCAGCTACATCACCACCCGAAAACCCATACCCAAACCCATTTCCAAACCTTACCCATTTCCCATTTCTCCAAGCCACGATGTTACCACCTGCTAATAAACAAACCAAATGCCAACAAATTCCCCATGTGCCAATAAAACCCCTTTTCCCAATATACCCTTAAAAATCTCCAACTACCTCTTTTAACCAATTTCCAAAATACCCTCACCCAAATCAGATTTTTGTGACCTCACACCTCTCAACCCACATGCTCCTCACAACATATCCACATGTACACTTTCATTACCCAATTTAACCCCATATGCACACCTCTCATGCTCCATGCATCTACTATATATTGAAGATAAAGACCCCAAAATCTAGAGCTTTTGGAGAGAAGAATAGAGAGAGAATTAGATAGAAAAACACCATTTTAATTTTTCTAGTAGTTTAGTTTTTTTATATATTGAGTGTTGTAATTAATTGAGATGATTGATGAATTGAAGAATTTATGCAATTGAAGGCAATTTTGGTTTGATTACTCCTCTCTAATTTTCATTTTATGCTCTTATTTGATTCTAAGTTTTATTAAATGATGATTATGGAGGGCTAATCACCTCATTCAAGGGGTGATTGAAACCCTCATGAATCCAAATCAAATTAGTTTGTAATTTTAATTTTGATAATTTCCTTTGAGTTGTAGATTTGATCCCCACTTTATTTTCACATTGAGAAATGTAAAATCAACCTTGAGAAAGGTATGAAAATTTAATTAATATTTGATCAGGTGGTTTAAGCTAGAGATAGACCTATCATTTGATTTTAATATTAATCTAATTTTCATCTACTCTTGATTTCATTAATTTCTTTCAATTTAAAATTAGTTGGACAAATTCTTCCTAGGGGATGATTTGTTTGACTAATTTTAATTCAATTAGAGTAGTGCTTGTGGGAATTAAATTTGCTTTTCTAAAAGAGTATTTAATTAATACACTAGTTTAATGAGAATTAGCTTTTGAATTAATTAAATATTTTGCAAATTAATGAAATTAAAATAATACAAGTTTAGTTGATTTGGGGAATTGAGGGTGGATTTCTCTTCCCTTGAATATTTTTCTCTCATTTAGTTACACTCTCACTCATTTCCATCACTCACTAGTATTTTTGTCACACTTTATTTTAGTTTGATTACTCTTATTTTTGTTATTAGTCTTAGTCATATTCACTCATCCTCAAAATTTGTTTTAATATTGAAAAAGCATAAAAAAATAGAAAAATAAAAAACAAAAAACAAAAAAAAATTAAATTAGAAAAAGTGACTTGCACAAATTTTTCTCTTATGTGTTTCATCCTTGAAGTTGGTTCGATAATCCCTTACTTACCTCTATATTGTTAGTATTTTATATTTGTTGTAGGTATTTGAGGATTTTGATTAGCTTGGTTCCATCAACGACATACATACAAAATCAAGTTAAATTCAGCGATAAAAGAATAAATGAGTATAGTTGGGCCATAAGCCCGAATGTTTCTACAATACCTCCTATCTAGATCTCAATGATGGAAGCATCTAATATAAACCTGCTTGCATCCACAACTGTTGCAGCAAACGTCTGACTCGAAAGAATCATCATCCAGGCGTCCCTGTGTCTGGACACCTATATATATATATATATATATATATATAGATAGATATAGCAAGAGGGAAAATAGATAAATGGGTCAGAGCCCGATTTTTGAAAACATTTTAGCAAGTGCTTAAAATCCATATTTTAAGATATGTTATTTCTTATATTTAAACTGGTATCGCTCTCACATGAGATACACCTCACCCCTCTTCTAATAGTGCACAACTAGCGGATACCATTTTAAACAACCTAGTTAAGCTACCTTGCCTAACTAATGTAATTACCCATCTTCTAATAAACCTCATCAATTCGGGTACTAAGGACTAAAATTCTCCCCATTCCCAATATTATGTTACATTCGTACGTGGGGTGTCTCGCGAAGCGAAATCCAAACAAGGAACCCCCCGATACACTACTACGTGACAATGTTGGTCATCGGGATCCATTAGGCCTTCAGTACACAACATATTTATACCATCCCGTATTTATTGATAGTTCTCATTAGAACCTATTATCCATATTCATATAAATCCGAATATAAATATACCGGAAGGAGTATATCACTTTATTCATTCTTCTCCTTTTTGTACAGGGTTAGGTCATATGATATCTCATCTCATATATATATAATATACTTTTCGCAACAAGTATATTAGTTATCCATATAGGACACCAAACAAGATTTGGGTATACGCACATTATTCTCTTTATGCATACACATCAATTTATATAACAATATATCGCACTATTGCACCCTGGTTAAGAAACCTCTTGTATTGTTATAAAGTTGAAGCATTTATTCCTTACTTATCTACTTATACGCACAGTAGAAAGTTCCCATATAAATATACGCATATATATTAGTCGCACATATAATATATATACTAACGGCACCCCACATAAGATCTACGGTGCTGGCATACTCTACTATCAAGTCCCCGTATCACACAAACTAAGGGAAATACTAGTTCGGAATCACTCTCGAACTGTATTAACACAAAACACATACAAATGGAGGCGAAGTATAGTTCCAAGTCACTAAGAGGTCAGCACATACCCTCACGTCTCTTAGGACCGTCTGACTATCAATCAAATAGCCTGTACCAAGGAGTCCTATGTTCTAGGGTGCAAGTCAATATCCCCCATAAAGGTCCCATCGAGATAAGACTGTCCTGGCGCTATAACCTCCGTGATAACAAGTAGCGCGAGCATGATTTTTACACATATATAATATAAGGGTATACTCATAGCCCATACAATACATCCCGTACGTAGTATATTTATATCTTGGATATCCTACGCATTTATCAATTTTACCAATTTTCAATATATTACTTTCTGAGCTTTTCTCACCGCACAATGATTATATCAACAACATCGATATATATTATATATCCCTTCTCAATCTTTTATGGCTATAATATCCAAACTCTTATAGCGATAGGAAATAGCCTCGAATATTCTCATTCGCAATAATATAAGCTGTCACACAATTAAAATACCCCAATACGTATTCCCTTGTTTAATATTCAAATCACACCTAAATATCTCTTTAAGTATTATTCCTCACGAACACCCCTATTTGGGTAAATCTTGGATTTTACTTTCAACTAATCCAAAATAAACGCCTTACTAAAAAAAAATATTTAGAAGTCCACACACTATTTTAGGAACCCCAAATATTTATCTCCAAATAATTTTAGCCTTTTATTTTTTTAATTTCCGAGTGCATTTCCGAGTTGGTGATTTCACCCTGGAACTACCATCTTATAAAAATCATAACAATTCGAAGAAAAATAAGAAAAATACGCGGTTGGCGTCCACGCGATCGTATCAAAAAGATCTACAACTTTAATGTTTTAACCGAGAGATGAATCAGCTGTCTTCCTATCCGAAATAGTTCTGAAGTGACACTGGTCACTATTCACCTTCTTCTCCAAAAATCCAAACCTCCATTAAAACACCTCCAAGCTTTTTATCTCCTCTCTCATCATCATTTAACCTCAAATAACCATGAATACACACATTCAAAGGTTTCTAATCATCCTAGAACCTAGATCCAATAATTAATTTCAAGTTTCTCAAATTGAGTATAAATCGAGTTATATCCGTTTTAATCTTTCGAAAACCCGTTTGATCCACGAAATTTCAACCCAAAAATCTTTAGTTTTATACCGACTACCATATGAGAAATTAAACACACTAAATCATAAAGCAAGTTAAACACTTGCCTCGTGGATTAAATCCGACGACCACGAGTCGAATCCCGCGAATTTTGGCCGGAAATCTCTTATTTTCTTCTCTTTTCTTTCATCTTATTTCTTCTCTTCTTTCTCTATTCTCTCTCTCTCTCTCTCTCTCTCTCTCTCTCTTAGGGCTGATATTTGGGGGAAATGAGGGCTGCCACCTCTTTAAATCCGAAATTGGGTATATACCCAATTGATAAATGACTCGTGTACTCATTTACGAGTCCCTACTAGTCCAAAAATGCCCGAAACCCAAATACTATCCCCTGGTACTCTATTTTGACTATCTCGGCCATTGCGAACCCAATGGCGGAGTCAAAATCTCCATCTGAGTCACTTAACTAAAATTCACTATTTTGACCCAACACGTTCAATACGCGTATTTTCCAATTTAAAATATTTTCCTTTGTCGCTTTACCAAACTGCGACATGTAATAAAAATAATCTACTCATATACTTAGTCTCGAAATATAATCCATGTAAATATTAATCTGTCACTCGAAAACTAATATTTACTATTCACTTTATAATATTGAATTTATTTAATTTCACTCATTAATCCCAGAATTACTATTCATAATAATTCCTCAAATTACCAAATTAAATTCACAGTGTAATTTAAATACCTTTAAAAGTGCGGGGCATTACAGTTTCTTTCCCATATTTTTAAGAAATTCCCTGTGATCCTGGCAATGGAGAAGTGCAACATTAACCGACAGGTTATATATCGTGAAGGCTGGATTCCCCAGAAGAGACTTCCTGATGTGCCATGCCGATCCCTTAATAAACCTATCCATCCTCATCTTCTCAGTATGAACGTCCTCCCCGGTGAAGTACGAGAGGGTTGTGAATTACTCCGTGTACTCGGTGGTAGTACGCCCATCCTGCTTCAGCTCTGTGAACTTGGTCGTCATCTTAGACTACATTTCCCCTCAAACCTCTCCCAAAATCGCTCAATAGTGAGGTTGTCCCTCTTAGCAATATTCGTAACCACCTACCACCACTGAAGGGCACCCCCCACCAATCTGAACGAAGCTAGCATCTGCTTCTAAATCGGTGTGCCCTCAACTATCCGTAAGTTCCTCTTAATATCCTTCTTCCACTTGCTCGCCACCAATACATCAGAATCGCCTGCGAACTCTAGAGGCTGGCCCTTAATAAAAGCCTCCCTCGCTCTGTCCCACATATAACACGGTGCCTGTGCTGGTATAGCCACCTGCTGTGGTGATGGCGGCAGTTGAGGTGCCTATGGATACGGGAAGTACTGAAGCATGGCTTCCATAGTTGTAGAGATCGCCCGAGACACGATGGTGGCTATCTCAGTATGGGTAATCAATTGTGGGGGCCTGTGGGGGATCCGGGTGAGCCTCATCCTCGTCAACCGCTGGAACTACTCGCCTCGGTCTGCCACTCTGTCTGTTTTCCATCTGAAAGCAAACAAGATTCGTATTAGTACCAACGTAAGAATACAATGAACCCTAAGTATAGGCTCTACATATCAAAGAATGCAACGCATAACGTAATGAATACAACACAGATCCTAAGGTCACTAGAATCGTGCTCTGATACCAACGATAACAACCCCTATTTTATCATGTAAAGGCTGGCAAGGCACGATACGCCGAAGATAGGGCTTTCTTGTCAATTAATACCATTCTTAGCACAAATGAGAATATAAATAAATATTATTTAAGGCCCATATTTGAATGTCACGAATATAACCACAATAAATAAATAGGTTCAAACCACCAGATATAAAATAATAAATCCAACCAGTGTAATATAAATCTCAACCAATCATAAAGTAAATAAGTCTCGGGCTTATGCCCTTACAACTATTCCAAATAAATAAATAAATACGGTAGGAAAAGCACCTATGCTAGAATTGACTGATCAAAAAACTGATGAGCAAGTGAGACTGCAAGACTGTTATAGCACAATCCAACTATCCCTGTCTAGGAGCACCTGGAGGGAAAACATTTAAATTTGGGTCAGAGCCCGAGGTGTGTAAGAATTACCTTAATTAATTTATGATGCAATAATACAATCGATGCAAATTAAATATTCCCCCTTCGTCACTCACATGCGTATATCACCTCACCCCTCATCTAAGTGTGGTATTATTTGCATCCCAATACATCCCAACTAATGATTATGACATCGTCTCAAATTTATAAAAATGGATATATCGATAATTAAATATTTAAATGTAACCACTACATTTAATTGCCAATACCCATTTATCTCAGTCTCATAAGTTTCACACATAAGGCATAAACATCTATTATGCATTATAGGGTCAAGAATATAATTATTGTCCACATTATTGGATAATTAAATGTATTTCATTCAAGTCCGGGTAATTATTAAGTATGTCCTTCCATATATTTGACACACAAAGTCATCTACCATTGGTGTCTAATTCATACTCTACTGTCAAGTCCGGAGGAATCTCTTTTCTTAAGTGGACATCACAAACACACATAAATTGGGGGCAGGATACTTGTTCATAGCCACCTAGCGGTGACACAAGCTGGGTCAACAACAACACCCACCTCTCGTAGACGGCGCCTCCACGTAGTACCTATATGACCTACACAACATCAAGCCCACCTAAGTTGACGTGTGGTACCTAGTCCGAACGCACGAACCTCCAAGCCGATAGGACAATCCACGAATATTGGTATGTCCACGCAAATATATAATAGTACATATTATTATCTCATATAATATGTATAGGTAATTACTCCATAATTACCGTAAACACCCAACTGAAGTCCACAATATTCTCATTTATTAATAATTCATCATTTATTAAATTATTAATTATATTCCATAAAATAATTACTTAACCATCTAGTTACTTGTAATTATTATCAATTAAATGTGGCCACAAAGTATTTGTTTAAACAATACCTCACGTTAAGTTCCAATTATAGTAAACCAACCCAGCCAAAACCAACTTCAGTTCACCGGACCAATTCCAGGAAGGAACAAAAAGCCAAATAACCCAACACGTTGCTCGAATGAGAGTGGGGCTCATTCGCGCGACATGACATGTCGTTCGAGTGACCTGACGTCTTCTTCCTTATGCTTGTTCACCCATTTTTCTTCCCAGAACGTACCAAAGTTCCCAGATCCAAAGAAGATCAACCCATAAATTTTAAACTCATAGTCATTTGGTTCAAACCCTAGAATTCAAACCCTTATTAATGTACTAAACCCCCCCCAAAAAGTATCTGTAAAGGAATTTAAGGGTCGAAACTTCTCCAATTTTTAGTCCTAATTAAGTTAATATTATGGGGCTTCTATTATGGGGTTTATATCAAAATTTAGTTCCCATATATTAACAGTAATGTCCTCAACATTAACTTGCCATAATATCCCCACTTTATCTATCAAAACCCTAGGGAATCTACCCTAAATTTTAAGGTTTCAATACCTAAATTTCTGGGAAAATTTCTACATTAAATTCTGTCATCTACATGCAATGATCATCATCAAATTTATCATATTCAAACCTAAATCCCAGAAATTTAAGGGATCATTACGATGCATCAAGAAATATATTGGAAATCATAAATTAAGCAAGAGAATTCTTGCCTTAAAGATTCATGGAGAAAAGCCCCTTGAAATCCCCCTGATTTTCCCTTGGTTTCTTTCCCTTTTCTTCTTTTTTGGTCTTTCTCCTGTTCTCTCCTGTTAACTATTGTTTTTAGATTTTATGGAATGATAGTAGGAGAGTGGTTTACCTCCACTTAACTACTAATAATTGACTAATCCCGAGTTGGGCTTGAAACCCAACTTTTAGACTCCCAAATGGACCCGAATTCATATCCTAACTAGCCCAAAAGTTCCCCAACATATATATTATTGACCCCAGACTATTTTTAAAGACCTAAATCATCTAAACGAGCCTATATGTATCCCAAAACATGTCCCGAATTATTTATGTCAATAATGGGTACTTTTAAATTGCGTCACACATTAATTATGCATTTTTCTTCATTACATGTGAATGTCATATCCATGCACATAAAAATTAGTCACACACATATATAACTAAATAACAAATTTCAACTGTGCAATTTTTAAATAAAAATTTAATTAAGGCCAATTTCCACAAAATATTTATTTATTCCAAAAATATTATTTCATTATTTATTTTAGAAGAAAAATATGGGGTATTATATTTTTGTAGTGTTTGTATTTGATTATGACTCTTTATTTGAATCCTTTATATAATGGATGGGTTTAGAGTTTTTAAAACACATTTTAGCCTTCTTAAAAATTAGTAGCCTTCCATAATTTCATTCTCTCTCATCTATAAAACCTAGATCCTATTGAACACAACTTTCAGCCCAAGTTTTGAAGATCTACATCAAGTTTTTTCAAGATCGTCCAAGAACGCGTCTTTATTAGTTTCGCGAGAGGAACACAACGGTGTAATCAGAATTTCGAGAAAGAATTTTATGAATTTTAAAGTGATGATTCTAAGGTATGGAGTTTACACAATATGCTCGTCTAATTCTCTCGAGAGTATTTTCTTGTGTCTTAGTTATTTGTACTCTTCTTGAAATGTTATGGTATTCATTGGAATCCTATGTGTTACTCGATTGAGATATTGTGTATTTGTTTATTTTGGCATGGTGACATGACATTTTAATGTGGCACTTAGATTGGTCACCTGCCAAAAATTCAATAGCCGGAATGAGGCTTTAAGATGCTTAGGCAAGGTGAGGTGAGGTCCGGTGACCTATTGATGTGTTATTGAGAAATTAATTGGTACAACGATCGAATGTCACATTGGACTCGTATACAGTTTTGTATTGTTCCATTTTCACCATTATTGTATTGAGCATCTATTCTTGTCATATTGTGTATTTTTTCATTCTTTTTTTAGTGGTAGGTATGTGTGGATTTGAACCTTACAGAGTTTTTGAAGGATGTTAAGAGCATGACGTTTTGAGAATTTTATTTTTGTATAAATTGGCAGTGCAAATATTTGGAGAGCTTAGCGTTATTTTGAGTGGAATTAAAACTGTAATTATTTGGAGGTGCATTTTACCTAGCCTTGTTGTTGGGAGACATCTTAACTTGGCATGTAAATTTTGGATTGTACATTATATATTTTGATGACTTGTCATGTTTATTTTTGTGGAATATAGATGCTCTATATGGATTGTTGATGATTTAGTTTAGTTTTAAGCACAAGGACGTCTCGATTTCCTTGGGGTGTTACAGTTACTTTCTTGCAATCCTCTACTTTAATCGCATTTTCTTTTTTATTTTTATTACAAAGATTTACTTTTTCATGCAATTTATTCTTTTTCTTACAGTTATTGAGCCCAAATTAAGACTTATATCAAAGTCTTCCCTAATGGAAGCACAAGTCCTCTTAATTGATGCATCGAACGTAATACAATTGCTTGATATTGTTAATAGGGCAAGAATTTTTATTGGTAAAACCACAAATCTCACTTGGCATACTCGTAACCCTAATCGATCACCAAGCTAAGAGAAAAATTTAACCAAACAAAAACATGTGCCATAATGACACATGTTATCAATCCATAATTATAATATTTCAATCAATTAGATAAGAGGATGAACCTTCTTTAAAGATGATCCAAGGATTTACACTCCATTTTACAAAGCTCTAAATCGTATTTTATGTATAATTAAAAAAATTGTTCTCTAAGAGTTTATTTTACTCTAAAAATTATTTTCTTTACTCAATGATTTTTGAAAGTTCATTAAATATTGTTATACGAGGCCATGAATTTTTAAAGTGCACTCATAAGACTGTATTTTTGTAAAATACTAAATTAAGGTGTATTTTATTTTCAAAAACTCTTATGAGGTGATTGGTTCATCCAAAAATTTTCTTGTAACATGACTCTCTCATTATTATCTTTCATGACGAAGGCGGGGTGGGGATGGGGGTGCAGGGGTAGTGGTGAGTTCAATTTTATTTATTTATTATGAGGGTGAAGTTTATGAATAATGTTAAGTTTGGTGATATGAGCCTATAAATCGATTTTTTAGAATTACTCATAACTTTTGAACAAATTACTAATTGATTTAAAGTTAAATATCTAATTATTAATAAACTTAAGTAATGAATTAATACGAACTTAATTTTTCAAATATATAACTACAAATTTTCAATCAACACAATCTTAAGTATTCAATTTGATTACTCAAATAGTTAGTAAATATTTACTCAAATATTCAATCAAGTAAGGATTTAAATACTAAAATCCTCAATTAAGACCAATTACTCAATGTCTCAATCATTAAGGTGTAGAGTGTCTCAATCAAATATGAAAATAACACAACAATGTCAAATATTTTATAAACTATTATATATATATATGAAACAAATTTGAAAATTTATTATCTTCAACCGATCCCACTAGGGACTTCATAGAGCCCGCTTTGTGTTTGGGTGTGTATTTGGTTGCACGATCAAATTTGATAAAAAAAATTGATTTAGTCTTATTAACAAAATCATAACATGGTTTGATGATTTGAAAACAAAAACTGAACCTATGCTCAATTTCAATAGCATTCCAAATATGTATATGATAACAAAACATCGATTCAAATTTTTTAGAAATTTCATAATTTAAGATAAAAAATTCAAATATAAAAGGATTATTTGAAAAAAATTCGGTAATATTAAACATTTAATCCAACCATTTGAATTGTTCCAAAAAGTTTCTTATCATATAAAACACTCACAAACATTCTCTATCCCCCTCTCCTGATTTCCTAAACCCTAACGCTCCTAAATCCTAAAGCCTCAAAAAATAAATAACTAAACATTGAAAAAAAATTAAACCCTAAACTAAAAAAAATAAAAATTAGACCCTAAAAAAACTAAATCCTAAACAAAAAGACCTGAACACCCAAAAAACTAAACCTAAACCCTAACAAAAAAATTAAACCCTAACAAAACTCTAAAATCCAAAACCCCCAACCCATAAAGATTTCTCTTCCCAAGAAAAGTTGCCACAAAAATGAATAAGGGACCTTTTAGAATATAAAAATAAGGTGGATCAAAACAAAAATAAACTTATTTCTTTCGTAATACAACAAATTGGGGTATCAATTATCATATCAGATTATTCTAATTTTGTTTTATATATCGAAGCACCACATTTGTGTGTCAATTCAACATAGCATTTCTTAATCACTTAAATCTGATAATGGTGGTGGTATGTTAACATTTTAACTCAAGAACACTAATATAGTTTAAATAACAATCACAGACAACTAATTGTTACACTGAAAATTTAATCCTATAAATTATAATTTTTTGTAAAAATAATTAATTTTTTTAGAAGCATTCACTCATCCCCTCGATTAACAAACATTTGAAATACGCAACCCAAGGCTAAAATATTTTTAATGAGAATGACAAAGTGCCTTAGACAGGACCAAAATACCCTTCACCATATTAAAAACATTATTAATTCATTTTCTCTATCTAACTCAACTCCATCTTGATATGCTGCCACACTCTCCGTCAAGCTTTTGTCATTGATCTCCGATAACTCCTCGAAGACGCCTCAACGCTCCTCCAGCGCCTCTTATGACTCCAGCGACCATCAGTCGAGTCTCTGGTGAACCCTATGGCTTCGACGATTATACAATGAACTCTCTGATGAGTCTCTGATGATAACCCGTGACTCTTGAGACCCTTTAGTGGCTCTCTGGCAAATACCTAATGCAATAACAAATTCACATTGCAAATTCGAAATGTGAAATTTCGCATTGCAATTTAGCAATGTGAAATTAAACATGTAACTTTTTTCTTCCAAACTCGCATCTAAATTAAACTCAACTGATAAATATTAAAATAATCATTTGAAAAATAAAGATTAATAAAATTAGAGATTGTATGTCAACAACAGTTTAGTAAAACTAAAATTTCTCTCTCTGAAATAACATTGTGAAATGCATAATCAAATTTCTCATTGCAATACATAATTAGGAAATTTCACACCCATATATATACGTTGAAAATTGCATTGCGAAATAGAAAATTTCAAACTTCAAAATTAAATATCTCTCATTATCTCTTTTGATATATCTCATCGAGAGCATTCCAATTATATAAATTTTATTTCTAACAAGCTTATATTTTGAGAGAAATTTAATTTTAAAGTCTGTGCGCAAAATTACAAAAGAGAGTTCAGTGTCAATATGTCCGAAAAAATAATTTGGGCATCTAAATAATTATTTTTGCTCTTGATTATTCTACATGTGTTTTTCACTCAATGTCACGATTTTTTTAATAGGTCGGTCTCTCCCCTCCCTACGATTCCAATTCGACTTTTGGGTATGATTTGATCCCTAGTTAGGATCCATAGACCATTAAGTTCGACCCAGTTTTATAATTTTTGTTACTAAAACAAGAACTTAACCGTTTATTTTTCTAACCTCATGGATTGTCTTAGTATTTCCAAAAATGGTTGTCATGTATAATAAAATGTACAAAATAAAATACCCGAATATGCTGTCGGGTCACAGACAATACAACAGTCTCAGAAGGAAAATATAAAAGTGCTACAGCTACAACACTTGGGTATAAACCCGATGTACAAACTGAATCCTGATCTAGATATACAAAATATAGGAAACGGCTATATCAAAATCTCGTAACAGTCCTCTACTGCCACAGCTCCACGAGTACACTGGATGGATGACATCAATGGCGTCCTTGCGGAGGAACACCTAAAATAATACAATATATACATAGCAAAAGAAAATATAAATGGGTCAGAGCCCGAGGTGTGAAAACATTTTTAGTAAGTGCATTAAAATGCTTAATAATTATAAATGCATTATTAACATGATTAAAGTGGAGTCACACTCTCCATAAAATTGAACTCACCTCTCAGCTAAAGCGCGCGCCTAAACGTATGAACACAATCCTCAATAACTGCCCCCACCATCTAGGGGCAATGTAATCTAACATACTCCCAAATTTATACTCATTTAAAATTCCATCTAAATCATATCCCTCAACTTCTAATACTACCAATCTTAAATATTCGTCAACTTACTAAACATATATAATATACATAAACATTTCCTCTTACTCGAATTTCTCATATTCTAGTTATTGACATAAATGAGTTAATAGCATTGAATTATAAGGACTAAACTTCTCCCAATTCTCAATACTGCACTGCGTTTTGTGCGTGGGACGTCTCGCAAGCGCAATCCAAACAAGGAACCCCCCAATACACAACTCCTTGACAGTATTGATTATTGAGATTCATTATTCCCTCAATGCATGACGTATATATCCCCAAATTCTTATATCATATAAATAATTTACCACTATCAATTCTCAATAGTGCACGACATTTCGTGAGTGGGGCGTATCGCAAAGAGAAATCCAAACAAGGAACCCCCGGATACACTACTCATTGACTTCGAGATATACTAATATAAAATGAGTACTAAGGACTAACTTCACCCCACTCCTAACATCGCACTGCGTTTCATGCGTGGGACGTCTCGCAAGCAAAATCCAAACAAGGAACCCCCCGATACACTACTCCTTGATAATGTTGGTCATTGAGGTCCATTATGCCCTCGATACCCATCATAATATATATACTCATATCGATATATACGCTTCAAATTCACTCTAATATATTCATTACAATTTAGTCCAGATAAAATCTCCCGGAATGAGATTCAATCATTATTATTATATTTCTTTACACTAGAGACAAATATATGATAGCTCATAATCATATACAAATAATATACTATTCACAAAAGTATAATACTAACCATCCCAGCGAGCTATAACTCGAGGATGCAGGTTCTTAAGGCTATCATCTACCAGGGAATCGCTCACATATCATCCTGGGTACCAACGGTCGTAATCTCACACCTCCTTGGTAAGAACAAAATCACAATGTATAGGAAGCGGTCATAGTTCCTGCCTGGAAATGAGATGAAACATACCCACCACGTCTCACCCCTAATAAAAATCACTTAATAATAATGGACGCTGTGACTTGGGGATTATACGCTCCCTGCTCCTCAAGCCACTGGGACTCACCCACATCGCGTAACTTCCCATGATAGCATAGAGGGGGTATGCTTCACACACACACACACACACACACACACACACACACACACACACACACATATATATATATATATATATATATCATTCACAATAGATATACATATATCATCACATCATATAAATGTATACCATCACACAAGGTATGTATATAACACTATATAAGTATGCATACTCTTATTACGCTCTTAGGCGTAAATGAAATAATTTCATTTATTAGTATAGTTTACATGGATGGGTATGTTGGCTATAACCAGATTAAAATGGATCCAAATGATGCCAAAAAAACTTCTTTCGCACCCCATTGGGGAACTTCCATTATACTGTTCTGCCCTTTAGGCTAAAGAATGTGAGTGTCACGTATTAGCATACAGTGATGGAAATATTTCGTGATTTGTTTCATGCCATATTGGACTTCTACGCGGATGACCTAGTGGTGAAATAAAAGAAGGAGAGAAGGCACATCCAAGATCTGAGGCGAGTGTTTGAAAGGTGCCGGAAGTATAAGATGAAAATGAACCCTTCAAAATGTGTTTTTGGGGTAATAGCTGGAAAGTTCCTGGGTTTTGTAGTGAATCAGACGGGGGTGCAGGTGAATGAAGAAAAGAATAAGGACATCCTACTGATGACAACGTCAAAGAGCCAGAGGTAGCTTAAAAGTTTCTTAGAGAAGGTTTCTTACCTAAGGTGATCTAAACCATTACTGGTGGAGGTGACCCACCTGTTCCCCTCGCTAATGCTAGAAAAAGACAAATGGGTTTTGGGAGATGCGCATAATAAGGCTTTTTAGAAAATAAAAGTGATATTAGTATCACCCTCAACTATGGTACCACTACTGCTCTACCTGACTTCGATGGAGAGGTCCATAGGAGCCTTACTTGCCCAAAAAATGCAGGGGTAGAGAGTCCCATATACTACTTGTCATGTATAATTTTGAGCACCAAATCTAAATACACTAGTGTGGAGAGGCACTGTCTATTTTTGGTATTTGTTGCCCAGAAGTTGAGGTACTACCTACTGGTCTTCATAGTACATATCATCACCAAGTGAGATTCTATCAAGTATTTTCTGGCACGAACGGTCTTGGTAGGAAGAGAAACGAGATGGTTCTTGATCGTATCTGAATACGATTTGAAATATATGGCTCCAAAAGCTATCAAGAGTAAAGCGGTAGCAGATTTGTTAGCCCACTTTCCAAGACATAATTTTGGGCCTCCCAACGAAGAATTTCCTGGAGAGAACTTCCAAGCCTCCTTAAATGAGGAAATGGAAAAATGGAATATGGAGTTGGATGGTTCCTGCACCCAAGGGATGGGCGAAGCTGGCATCATTCTCTCAAGAAGTAAAGAAAAAGTCACCCTCTCTTTTAAGCTTGATTTCAAGTGTTCAAACCGCGAAGAAGAATATGAGGCTCCCATCATGGGTCTATTAGAAGCATTGAAGAGGGGGGTTAAGGTGTTGTGTATTCGAGGGGACTCTAATCTGGTAGTGAAGTAAGTCAGCGAAGAGTTTGTCCTCAAGCATGCTAACCTAGCCTCCTATCTATTAATTATTCAAAGACTGCTTAATTAATTTTTAAAAGTGAAAATTGAGAGGCATGCTCGAACGATGAACCGGCACCCTGATGCGTTGGCCACTATAACTAGAGGCTGAAGGGAAGAAAATCACCATCATAGTACAACGAAGGACCGTGACAACCACAGTAAAGTCTTTATTTCCAAGTGATGAGTCGAATAAGTGGAGGCGTCCCATAGTTACGCACTTAGAGACAAGGGAATGAAAGATGAAGATATCTGGACTAGAAAATTACCACCTGCTCTAGGGAACACTCTACTTCAAGCGTCTTCAAGGATTTTTATCAAAATGTGTAGGAGAGGAAGAGGCCAAAGAAAGGCTGGAAGCAATGCATGAGAGGCATTGCATGGATACATATATTCCCGTTTATCATCGACTATAATAGGGGGATACTATTAGCCCACCATGAGTGTAGAGGCTTCTCATCTGCAGCAGGGCTGCTTAAAGTGCCAAACCCAGTTTGATCAACCTTTCGAGGTCAATTTCGTGGAAGAATTTGAAGATTAGAGGCAACCTTACATATCATACCTAAAGTATGGAGATATATAAACAAAACGGGCGGATGATATCTACTTAAAGAAGAGAGCAACTCGCTTCTACTTAGCAGATGGGGGTCTCTACAGAAGAGGCTATAATGAGAGACCATTAAAGAGGCCCATAATCCTTCTCATAAGAGAGGATATAAGTTGTATGATCAATTGATGACATTAGGTTTTTTTTGGCCAATAATAGAGGCTGATTATATCCATTACGTGAAAAGGTGCAGGGCATGTCAAGTGCATGGTAATATAATGCATGTCCCCTCCGTTAGCCTACAGAGCTTAGCATCCCCTACCCTTTCCACACTTAGGCATTTGATATAGTAGGTAAAATCATCCCCGCCTCTCATGGCAAAGCTTTCATCTTAGTTGCTATGGAGTTGTACACTAAGTAGGCAGAAGCAATCCCCCTGAGGAGGTGACTTCCTAAGTGGTGACCTAATTCATCAGGGAGTACATCATACGTAAGCTTGGTATCTCGAAGGTGATCCTCACAGATAATGGGAAGCAGTTTGTATGGAAAGATATCGGGCTTCTGACTGACAAATACAAAATTGTTCATAAGAGTTCAACTATCTCATATATAAAAGGGAATGGCCAAATAGAGGTCACGAATAAGACACTAATCAAAAATCCTAAAAAAGATGTTGGAAGACATGTCAGGCGCGTGGGACGAAAAATTACTGATGGTGTTATGGGCTTAAAGAACATCGAAGAGAAATCCAACGCGATTTACTCCATTTTCATTGGTCTATGGGACCAAAGTTGTCCTACCAGTGGAGTTGTCCGTACCCTCAACTAGAGTGGCTTTGAGTAATGGCCTCATACCAATCCCCGACATGTGCAGTTGGAAGCGTTGGATGAACATACAAGGCTCGGGAGAACTTCAAAGTCTATACCCCACAGCTATACAGGGCCTATGAAAATCTTATTAAGCCGAGGGAGTTCTAAGTACAAGACTTGGTCTTAGGGGCATCCACTCACCATTGGTGGAGCATGTCAGCATCTAAATTTAAGCCAAACTGGGAAGGCCCCTTTATGGTGCGAGGGGTAGGCAAGTCAGGTTACTGCCAAATATCCAAACATGAGAGTGAATGCCTCCAGTCCATCAACTTTAAGTGGTTAAAGAAAACTATGCCTAATTCCTGCCAAGTTTCATTTTTTTAAAGTATGAATAGCTTTCTCTATCACAAAAATATTTTCTTATAAAGTGAATCATGAGCACAATCATTGTAAGCAATACAAGCACCGACTATAGTGCAAGAAAATGAATACCAGTTATTTTGATCAATACTTGATAATTTATGCATGATTTATTTACCTACTTTGTGAGGTGGGTACACCAAATTCATGTTTCTCTTTCTTAAAAAGAAAAGAAAGAATAGTAAACATCTCTACTAGATTAGAATAGGGTTCATGAAAAAAGGAACTTTCCTCATTATATTTGGGGGGGGGGGGGGGGGGGGTACATCCATCCCAAAGGTAAAGTATAATGAGCGAAGTCGCTACAGACATAACAGTTTAAAATTTTCCATAGACCGGCAGAGATTGTCCTATAAATAATTTTTTTTATTTCTTATAGAATAATAACATGGAGAATAAGTTCTAACCTCTGTTTTAAAGAAAAAAAAGTTCTACTTGCTAGTTTATATGCAAATGCGGAAAAGGGGGCCTGCTTCCTTCTAAGATTGTGATTTAAAAAAAGTAAGAGTTCATAAGTTAAAATTTGGAATAAGGATCTCGTAGGCTAGGGGCGGTTTTAGTATAAAGAAACAATTATTCCTTACTTAGTTCATTTATAGAAATTTTCTTCAAAATTATAGGAGGGAGAAGGGGTCACCCCATATCCAAGTCATCCCCCATAAATATGGAGATAATTAAATACCCCACAGTTAGAAGGGGCAACTCTAAAATAATAAACTTGCTTAAATCTTATGCAAGTACCCCACGGATTATGGGGCAGCTCTAATTGACAAAATGCTCACAGATAATAGAGCAGGTTACAGTAAACATATACTAAAAGCAACAGAGTAAACAAAGACAAAATGAAGACCAAAAGGTGATTTTCATTAATATGAAGGTAGTCTTTTACATTCATCAGAAATAAAAAAGAAAATTCAAGGAAAAATCTACATCTTTAAACAACCTCTCCACTAGATAAAATAAAAAAGATGTCCTCCCGTGAGCGTATGTCGACATAGGCTGGACCTGCCACCTCAATGAACTGTTCTTCCAACCTGTCCATTTTTGGACCCATCCTCTGTACCACTAGCCTAAATATTGGCCAACTTGGCTAGAGTGACTGAATTTGACCACGAATCCGAGCGGCTTCATCCTGGCATTACTGAGCTCTAGAATGTTTAGACACGTGAAGCTTCATCATCTTCCTAAAAGGGATGCTCAGGAAGAGATGAACTGCAACATCAAGACAATCCAGTTGAAAATGATAGACCCTATGAAGATCATGGAGGGCCTGTTGGAATAGTGAAGTCCACGCACTAGTCAAATCAGCAGGAAAAATGGACACGAAGTCATAAATGTGGCTGGCGAGGGCCTTCAAGTTGAAGATCATAAAGCTTTCGATGTTGAACACACTCTGAGATGTGAAAGTCTCAAGATGATGCTCAAGGATAATCTCCAGCACCTCCTTCTCATGGGTCCTAAACCTCTTGGGATGCCCCTCATGCCATAAGCCCCTCATAAAAGTCTCAAGAACCTCTACCCCAATATCATCGCAACTCGTGTTACGAGACTCTAGCTCAGAAGGGATGTAGGAGGACTCTTCACGAGTATCTGAAGCATCAACTGAATGGGTGGACTCAGAGCTATCCTCCTCCCCATCATCTACCTGTATAGGCTCACTCATAGGATCCTAAAAAAATATAAGAAACATAGAAATGTAAAATCAACGAAAGAAAGACAAAAAGCTAGAGGTCTTTAATTAGAGAAGAAATAAGCAAAGGGCTTACCCTCAAGCCTAGAGGGGTAAGTATACTTTCACCGAAGCAAGAGGATTCTACCAAGCACTGGACATTGACCTAACATAGAAAAGGAAAAGATAACATCAACAAGTTTCTTACAATTAGAAATGAAAATTTCATAGAAATAATTGAAGGTAAGTCAAGTATGATAGCCTAATACCTGAGGAGTGCACAACACAACACTCTCAACTTGTTCCGCAGAACTATGATCGGCCACCTCACTAACCTGAAAATAAGTAAATATAGATGTGAAGGTGAGCACACTTGTGTAGTAAAAAAAAGAAGGAAAGGGAAAGCATAAAGGAGAAAAGGGTGTGACAGTATAATACCTCTCTCACAACTGCTTCCCCAAGGTGTTCCATAGCTATCTAAATAGTCGCAACGCCAACCTGAAAACATGGAAACAGGTAAGTGTTAGCAAACGCTTGCACAGAAAAAAAGGTTTAAAAGGTATATTGTACCAAGCACCTAGATAGTCTCCTCCGAGATGCTGGTTAGATGTTCCCCAATGACCAGAACAATTGCGAGACTAACCTAAAAATAATAAAATAGGTAAGTGTTACTGCACATAAAAAATCAAGTTTTAAGAGGTATAATGTACCAAGTTTTTACCTGGATAGTCTCCTCCAAGACATTGCTCAGATGTTCCCTAGTGACCAGAACAACCGTAGCACTAAGTTGAAAATAATAAAACAGGCGAGTGTTAGCGAACCCTTGCACAAAAAAAACAAGTTAAAAATACAGTATGCCAAACATACCAGGGTAATCTCCTCCAGGATGCTAGCCAAGGGTTCCATAGGTATAAGAACCAACACAACGCTAACTTGAGAACCAAGATATAAGTCCAGTAGATAGAGGGAACACAACTACAAGTATGTCAGAAAGACTTACAGATTCTTGCACATAAAGAAAAAGAAAGAAGTACAAGTATAACAAACATATATATGAAAGGAAGTACCCGGGAAATCACTCCCACGGAACACACAACAGAGCCTAGAGATAATGGAACCTCGGCTACACTAACCTGAAGGCAAGTAAATAGAGAAGTGTTAGTAAAATCATAGCCCAGAAAAAAATGCCTCTTATGTAGAAAATATATATTACTCGTGGGGTCACCTCCGCATGACTCACAACAGGAACCACAGATGAAGAGGTATCACAAGTACCAACCTGCGAATGAAGAAAGAAATAAGTGTTAGCGAGTTACCTGCGTAATAAAGAAAGATGAATAGATAAGTTTCAACGGTAAAGTTGAAGTAGGTACCAGGAGAGGCACTATGACGGTGCTTCCACCTGAACCTATAGTGGAAGGGGACTCAACAGTAACATGGGCCACTTGAGAAGCAGCCAGAGAAGTGATCGATGATATAGTACTCTAAATTAGAATAACTGACACAATAGTGGTATCGAGTTAATTAATAAGTATGTTATAAGTGAGTGCAGTCAAAGAAAAATGATGCTAATGGAATGGTTAATACCTGAGATGATCCAACAACCTGTGAGACCGGCTCAATGGAAGTGATAGTGAATACCGAATGCCTAGGAATAGGATGAATATGGGCCTATTATCTATAGGCATAAAAACTCGAGGGATGGATATCCTCCCAAAAGGTTATAGCCCTAGAATAACTACCCCGGTGGGCAAAGATATCCTTCCAGTAGAAAAAGGGCCAAGTGAAAGGCCACACTAAAAAAGAACAAGACATATGTGATAAAATAAAATAAGTTTAGACATGCATGTGAATTGAGGCAAAGAAAATACAGGAAGTAAGAAAGAGTCAAAAATACCTCTAGAGATGAAGTAGATGGCTCAGTTATGGAGAAACCCACTACAGAAGAAGCAGGAAGTGGAACCGTCCGACTAGAAGTCACAATCCTCTATAAGTGTGTATAAATAAATGCATTAAGATAAAGTTAAAGATAAGTGATTCAAAAGACTTAGAGAAACCAATAAGTACCTGAACTAAGCAAGAGGACCTCATGCTAGTAGGATATCCAGATGAACGCTGCAAAGGCAAAAAGAAGCAAGTTATGTCAGTAAAGTATTATAAGAAAAAATTAAAGGAGAAATAGTTGATGGGGAGGAGGTAATGAACCTCTCAATCCAGACCCAAATGAGAACTGTGTATAGAGTTCCTTTCCCTTGGAAAGGGTGCTCGGATAAAAGGAGGAGACGAAAGACCACTCGTCTCAACAGAAGAAACTTGTGAAGTATCGTAAGACAAAGTTAGTAAAACAAATAAAAATCTATGAGAGTTAATGAAATCAAAAGACAAGCAAAGGAATTTAAAAAATGAAAAAGAAAAGACTTTAACATCCGGGAGAGTACGGGGCCTGGTAGTGGGACTTGTGGCCGAAGGAGAATATATCATGGTATCTTTCCTGGAAGACTCCCTCGAAACTAGTAGTAAAGAACAAGAGTCAGGATACTGTTCCCCATAAAGGTCAATATCACTCACGTCATTTGAAGAAAAACTGTTATCATCATAGGAAGGAGTGATTTCATAGTCAACTAATTCCTCTTTAAATGAGTAAGAAGGGTAACCATCAGGTGAAACCTCATGAGAGCCTGTTTCACTAAGTAAAGAGGAGTTAGCTACAGTACGTTCACTAATTGGAATGGAAGATATGGGTGGGACCTGAGAAGATAATCCTAAGGCTTCGTATCCTTTCTCGTGAACAATCCTATAAGTCCCCTCTACTCCAAGATCATCAATATCAGACCCTTGATCCAGAGAAGGAGAAGGAGAAACAACTTCAACACCAACCTTCTTCTTCTTTCTCACCCTAATCCTCACAAGTTAAAGGAGAGGATGCAGGAGAAGTAATAGGACCAGGAATGAAGTTTGACACATCTGTGTCAGGGTGTTTCCTTTTTAAAGTAGTTGATGTCTTGGTAGCCTTTCATTTCCCTTTAAACTTAACAGGTTGTGGATCAGGTTTTTTGGTGTAAATGGATTCGTCGAATAGAGGACTCACCAGGACTGGGGTAACCTGCTCAAAGGGAGTCTTCGCAATAGTGTTGCGATGCCATTATTCTTTCTAAGTTTTTTTATCCAGGTGCTTGTCATTATTGGGGTCTCTAGTAGGGTCGGTTTCATAAGGACCATACTTCATGCAGTTTTGAATGAGGCTCACCTGGCTCTGCCACAAAGTGAACCAGGAGCGACTAAAGGAAGGAAGGTAGTCTCAAGGAGGCATAAACTGACCAACCAAATGCTTTACCCTGTGGAACATCCCCTTGAAGGTAAAATTTGCATAAGCCTCAAAGTATAACTCTTATGAGGAAGTGCTCAAAGGACATAAAAGGGAATGAACACCCTGGTCATACCCAAACTGCCTTCTAACTCTCTCTGAGTAGAAAAATTCAACATTTTGACCCCGCTAAGTCAAGAAAGGAAGGGTTCCTGGAAGTAGCATGGCCATCACATCAATATGTGGCCAAGAAGAATCATACTCTACATTAAAGGGGTAGTAAAAGGTGCCCCCATCCCTTGAGAAAGACCCCTAGGTAAAAATGACACCCGCTTACTTGCAGTACGGGCATAAGCAAAACTCATCAACAGTATCTATCAGAAGCCCTAAGGGGTGCTTTGGGGACTTCTTCTTCCATCTTGTGATATAAGCAGCCTCACTATGGCATGATCTTGCTTGTGGAGCAAAGTTAGGAAACCGCTCGAAATGGAAGGCTGTTAATATGAAGGAGTTATTCAAATTAGTAGCATCTTGGTGGACACAATATCGCTCGACATCAACATGGGCATAATATAGCCAAGTGTAAATGGATCCTAAGATCAAATCTGCGAGGGGAATAACCCTCCCTCTAGCAATCTCACTGCCAACCTAAATAATAATTCGTGAGGAGAGTCATCTGGCCTACCAGAGATAAGAATCTCGTAAAAAAGCTAATAAAAAAGCTGCTAAGTGTGAGGGAGAATTGATCTTTGGGCCCTCTTGACTCCTGGCCACCCTTTTCGAGCTTTCTCCCGTGGGAAACTGCTCAAAATCTTTGAACTAATATCTTTTCCATTTGGCAAAGGGATGCTTAGTAGTACCGGTCAGATTAATTGCCACATACTTAGAGCATTCACCAAGAGCTGAGTAAATCTCTTGCATCATCTCCTCTTAGAGGGAATCATCATAGCCATCAGTAAAAATGTGATCTCCTAAGTAAGGCAAGTCAAGCAGCTCATAAATTTCCTCCAAGGTTATGGTGAATTCACCCTACCCAGTTATAAAGGTGTGTGAATCTCTACTCCAGCGAGAGGCTAAGAGATTAAAAGTAGAGTCATGCTTAGTAATTGTGCATTTTTTCAAACTATCAAGGGTTTTAGTGAGCCCAATCCCCTCGACAATTTCTTTGTGCTAGGGGGTGGCCAAGATGTGGTTCACCTAGAGGTCCCACTCATCTTGGGCACCTCCGCAAACATTGAGATTAATATGCGAGTGTGAAAAATCACCCTTATCCACTCTAATTCTAAGAACTCTATCAGGAAGAATGACAAGAATATCAGGGGACTCACCCTGATCCACTTAGGGTTGCTCTACTATTTTTTCCACGAACTTCTTCTCGAAATTTGCAAGGGAAGACATGAAAGTGTCCTGTGACCCAAAATAGGGGCTAGCCGATATAAACCCAAATCCCTTTTCGAATGATTGGCAAGATACTCTTTCAGTGACTTTAAGAAGTTGGTTGTGGATGAGGGACCCCCAGTCATGACAACTCTAGATATGAACCGCCCATGGTGGTGGAGGCAGCAGTAGAAATAGTTGTGGCCATGGTGGTCACACTAGTGGCCAAAACCGTTGAAACAATGATCAAAATGGGCAAATAGCTCACTAGCAACTATCTAGTGGTGGTGGTGGCAGAGGTGGTGTTTTTGGAAGTAGATTCCATGGATTTTGAGTTGAAGGATTGAAAATCAAGAATGGTTATGGAGTTCGCCGGTGTTCTCTCTCTAAAGCTCTGGGAAGTTTTTTTAAAGATGGTAGAGGTTAAATATATTCATAGTTAAAAAGAACCTTTTATACCGGAAAAGACACACACGTTTGGGTGGCCAAAGGACAAACACATTATTACCCAAATGATAGGATGTCAGGTACTAAGTTGACACGTGTCTCCTCGAGACCATAAATTTAGGTTAAAATGATACGAGCGTTTATTGACCCTAGAAGTAATTATGAATCAGATATATGAACCCTTCAAATCCTAAAAAAAAATTGATTTCTTACAAAGCCCTTTGTCTACCCAACATAAAGGAGTTTGTACGAGGGGACTAATGTAGAGGGGCATTATTTGCAGCAAGGCATAAAACCTCCAGGGGGACGAGGTCCACTTTGAGTGACCCCTTTGCCAAGACCTATACAAGTAACAACTTAGGGCGAAGGAGTCCACCATGAGTGTCCCCTCTGTCAAGATCAATACAACTATCATTTTACAGTGAGGGGGTCCACCACTAGTGGCCCCTTTGTTAAGATCAATACAAAAAGTAGCTTATGGCGAGGGGATCCAAGACGAGTGACCCCTATTCCATAATCAATATAAAGAACAGTTTATGGCAAAGGAGTCCACTTCAAGTGACCCCTCTGCCAAAGTCAATACAAAGAATAACTTATGGTGAGGAGGTCTAAGACGAGTAACACCTCTGCCAAAATAGACACAGAGATGGAAGGATCTACCTCCAGTGGTTCTCCCCACTGCCTAAAAAAGTATAATAAGGAGAAATGAGTTGGGGAGAGGGGACTCACCTAGAGTGACCCCTCTGCCCAAGAACAATGCAAAACGAGATGGCTGAGGATGAGATGGTCCACCATGAGTGGCCCCTCTAACCAAGAATTGTCTACTTTCTAAGTAATAAAGTACAAATATTGACTTTCTTGTACATGTAGCCTAGTTGAGCAAGCAGGGATCAAGCAGGATAGTTGGGATCTCTGGGTAGTTTTGATTTGGTTGCTGAGAGACAAGGTTCATTGAGAAAGCTCAACCACTTTATAACTTTAAGATAAAGAGAATACTAGTAGAGGGAATCTAAAAGTCATTCAATAACTTACAACCCACACTTAATAATAACTGAAGTGAGTATCCCAGAGGCTGCTCACAAGAAAAATCACTTTTTGAAAATGGTTTTAGAGAGGGTGACCCTCAAGGTCACTCTCAAATTTTATAAAGTTTGTATAACAAGTTACCCTTTGAAATGATATTTACCAAATCACATATTTTGTCACCATTAGAAGACATATTTGATTTTTGACTTTGGTTTGCAACAGTTGTCGCCTGTCAGAGGGGACAGGCGGCTACATACAGGTAGGGATAAAAGGTACATTGTAGACCTTGTTCCTAATATTCCCTCTCATTTTTAGCGCTCAAAATGGCCCAAATCAGGCATAGTATACACCTATAAATAGGAACCTTTGGTAAGGTTAAGTCATAATAGAACTCAAGTTACATCATTAATCTGCCAAATTTATACCAAACTAGTATTCTCTCCCTGTTCTCTCTCTCTAAGTGTTAAAGTAATTGCCTCTTTACTCCCATCATTACAACCATTATTCTCAGGAGATCTCTCTTCAGATATTATTGCTGCTTATGAAGTTTGTCTTTTCAGGAAGAAGGTCATATCACTTACTCCATTGTTACCTGAAGAGGAAGGTTTTATACTAGAGCTTCTTTTAAAACTTTGAAGACCTTGAAGACAAAGTCCATTAGAGTGAGTCACCCCTCACCCATTCCAGCTCTTCTCACACCCCAGTTACACCACCCTCCTACAACTATCTAAGTTTATAAATGTTTTTGGAATTATTTAAAATACATGTTATATGTGTAATAATTTCATAGTAAACATATAGCTTAGTATTTCCCACCATGCTAAGCATTCTCTCACCTCTGCTTTTTATGTTAACCCCCTCAGGTACATCGAGTAGGGATATTGACAAGGACGTCGGTAAGGCCCCTAGTCTAATAATCATCGTTAGAAGCTCTGCCATTATATTTAAACTTGCCTTTTGAAAATTGGATTCGGAATATTTTTAAATCATTTTATTCAGGACTTTGTCCAAGTGGTGTAATAATACAGGGATAATCACGGGTTATTTCTTATTTATTAAGAATAGTTGGATTCAACGAGTTTTCGTAAAAAAAAAAAACTTGTTAATCAAGGTAACTACATAAAGTGGTCACTATTTCTCAAATTAAAATCGGAAATCTAATCCCTATAAATTGGTGAAATTAAATGTTTTTCTTAAAGAATAGAAAATGACTTTCCCCCTCTCCCTTTAACTCCTTGACTCAATGCGAGATCCAACGGTTACCCAAATTGAGTCGGGGTGTTACAAAAATAGGACTGTCCAAGAGATGGCACGATCCATGATTTTTGGTAGGAACACGATTAGACGATTTTTGGCGGAGGCGATTAACACCGCATGCCACATTGTGAATAGGGTTTATCTTTTCCACACACACTTCACACTCCATATGAGTTGTGAACCGGTAAGAAACCCATCCTATCATATTTTCGAGTTGGAGAGTCCTTGATAATATCCTTAGAAATAGAGAGCATCTAGGATAATCCGACTATAGAAGCGATGAGGGAATATTTTTAGGATATTCATCGACTAACAGAGCCTATATGTTGTATAACCCTAAAAACTCTAAAGTCATGGAATTGATAAATTTCACAATTAGAGATGATGTTCTGGTTATGTTTATTGATCGTGATCTTTCATGTGAGAAAAATTCACTTCCAATTACGATCCCATTGTTCCCCACACCACCACGGTGGACCCGACTCTTGTTAAAGAGGATCCACCCTCTTGAGTTAAAAAATGTCATGATCCTACCGACATACTTAGTGATCCCACCCCAGTTCTCAGGAGTTGTGCTCAATTAGTGAATGTGGTTATCTATATTTGCCACACTTCCACAATAGAGCCCAAAAATATAAATGAAGCATTCAAGGATTAGGATTGGATACTTTCTATGTAAGAAGAGTTTCTTCAATTTCAAAATAACGATGTTTGGTACTTATTCCCCCAACCTAGAAATACTAATGTGATTGGTACCAAGCGAGTGTACAAAAATAAGATGGGTGAGAATGGTACCATCATTCACAATAAGGCTAGGTTGGTATCTTAAGGTTATACAAAAATTAATGGTGTAGGCTTTGACATGACATTCTCTCATGTTTCTAGGCTCGAGTCCGTCCGCCTACTACTCTCCATAGCATGTCATCTATAATTCAAACTATACCAAATGGATGTCAAGAGTGCCTTTCTCAATGATATTCTTCAGGAGGAGGTTTATGTTGAATGACCAAAGGGGTTTGAAGACCCAAAACACCCGGGACATGTATTTTATCTAAAGAAGGAATTGTAAGGCTTGAAGCAAACACCCATTGCTTGGTACGAATAAAGGCTAACTTCTTATCTCTTAGCTCGTGGCTTTAAGAGAGGGGGAGTTGATATGATGCTATTCATTAAGAGAGAAGATGGTGATATCTTGGTTTCAAAAGTCTATGTGGATGACATACTATTTGGATCCTTGTGTTCCCAACATGATCACACTTTTGAAAAAGAGATAAAGAGTGAATTTGAGATGAGTATGGTCGGAGAACTTACGTTCTTCCTAGGTCTCCAAGTGCGTCAACTCAAGAATGAAATATTTATATCTCAATCTAAATATGCTAGGGATCTAGTGAAAAAGTTTGGTTTGGACACTACTAAACACTCTCGCACACCCATGATTTCCTAGATTAAGTGTATCAATGACACTTTAGGTAAGGACATAGGGCAAACACTCTATAAGAGTATGATATGTAGTCTCCTCTACTTGACAACTATCTATACCGATATCTCCTTTAGTGTTAGAGTTTGTGCACGGTACCAAGCATCGCCAAAAGAGTCACACTTACTTGAACAAATATATCATCCAATACATGAGTTGCACTCTTTCTTATGGCATTTGGTATTATTTTGATACCAATGATCGTTTGTCGGCTTATTCGGATGTCGATTGGGCCGGGAGATGTTGATGGTTGTAAAAGAACATCAGTTGATTCTTTTACTTTAGGAGTGCTCGTCTCGTACTTGAGCAAGAAGCAAAACTTCATTTCTTTGTCTATGGAGGAGGCCGAGTACATAGCCATCGGGAGTTATTATGTAAGGATAGATTTACAATCGAGTCAAATTATTTGTAATTGTCTTAATTCATGATAAAATATTTGAGTCATAGGTTAGGTTTTGTATTTTTGATCTTATAATCCAATGACATGTTTAATGACGATGTAGTGTCCAAGCTTCAAAGTTGGATACACATCATGTCGTGTTTATCATGCCTTGTTTGTCTTCACGTTTATCGAGGATCTCACATGTATGAATGCACATTGAATATGGTCTATAGATATTTTAAAGGTGTTTGTTTTTTGAACAAAATCGTTTAGAACTATTTTTAAATTATTTTTTTGAAGAAAAATATTTTTTGGTTTCATCTCGTTAGAACAAATTTTAAATCTCATTAGAACGAAATGCTAGTTTCGTTTGAATAACGTTTGATCTCGTTAGAGTGAATTGAAAATCTCATTGGAACAAACATATAATGAACATCAAACAAAAACTCTCTGTTTAGTATACTTGTTCTCATTAGAAGCTGTTAGAACGAGAAAGCCAGTTCGTTCGAATGAACTTTGGTTTCATTAGAACAAAGTGGGATTCTTATTCGAAAGAGATATGTGTTTTCATTCGAACGAGTTTGTCGCATTAAAATTTGTGTTTTCATTATTTAAGGCATGTTGGACTCAGTTTTTTAAAGAACTTTTGGCAAAAATTAATTCCTTACCTACTACCAAAGTTTCATAATCATTGTTTCAACCTTTGTGTTTAAAGATCCAAGTTCTTATATTCATATGCGTTGAGATCTTTAGTTTGAGCATCAAAGTTTATTTCTCTATATATTGAGAGAACACGTTTCATGTGGTGGAATCTATACATGTTGCTTTCTTTGTTGTGGTGAAGAAGAGGTGGATTCCGTGTTCTGATTCGTAAAGGGTTGCTATGCATCATCAATGGATATCAAGGCATGCATGGAATCGTGCGTTGTGACAGCTTGTGTGGGTGGACTCCTGCGTTGGACTATGGTGGAGAGGTAGAAGATAAAAGTGCGTCAAGGCTTGCAAGGGAGATGAGTCGTGGAGTAAATCTACTTTTTGTCTTTTATAAAATATTATCATAGTGAACTGTTTGGCTAGGTTATCCAAGGATTTTCTCGTTGTGGGTTTTTCTTGTACATCAGCGCGTTGTGGATGTTAAACTTATTTTTATCTTCTTATCACCTAGATGAATGTTTTTAGGTTAAAAATATGAAATTGGGCAAGTCTGTTTTTCACAAAAAAGGTTTAAATTTAATGCACAAGTTTTTATTGGGTTTAAAAGTTATTTAATGGTTTGATCTTTAAAATTGATAAATCTAAAAATAGACATTTTCTTTGCAATACCATCCCTACCTAAGCACACACCATATAGGGGCACACAACTATTACAGATAATGAAAATATTGGAGGAATATGGGATTAATCAAGGCTTGATGACTATTTCTTACAATAATACGAGTGTAATCCATATTTCTCATAATCCAATCCAACATTCTCGTACAAAGAACATTAGGATTTGTGAGTACTTTATTTGTGATCTTGTTAAGGAAAATATAGTTTCTTTGAGCTTCGTGAGTACCGAATGTCAATTGCCTAACATTTTCACTAAACCTTTAGATGCACTTAAATTTGAGGATCTTAGGAAGTCTTTGGGTATTTTGTCCCATTGATTGAGTTTGGGTATTATTTATAGTTTAGGGTGATTTTCATATTGCTATCATTTGTCCCTACAACTAGATTGTATTCTTCTGTTTATATACTGAAATTTTTTAAAAATATTTTCTTTTTTTAACAAATTTTCCGAAAATTTAAAAATGATTTTATTTTGATAATTTTTTCAAAAATTTCAAAAATATTTTTGTATTTTGTTTTACACCGTATATGGACGTGCATTTAATATGTTCGAATCAACATTTCATTCCATCCATTCACGTGTCGTAATCATAGTATCATGAGACTTGGCTAGGTTCTTTAGTTCTTAATAATTCACGTTTAGTTGTAAAATATGACGGTGTGATAATTGATTAAAATAAAAAATTTCTAATTTGGCACACTTATTTAATTAGAGTTTATTTTTAAACCAAATTAATTCAGCCCCTAAACATGCAACTACGTGTGTGCGTGTGTCAAACCATAAATAAATAAAGCATGTGACACAAATTTCAGGAAAAATCCCCGAAGGGGAAAACCTTTTTATTTCTAGAACTTTGACAAGTTTACAAGACCATTGACTTACATACCATCTTGCTTTCTCCCACAAGAGTAACACACGGTGTCTTCGTCAAACCTTCAAAGCAACGATTAGAAATAAATCAACAATGGTTCTCATGCAGCTATACCACCAGGACGCGCAGTCTAAAGTCTTCACAAGGACTCCCTCCATAACACGCAGCTGTCGGTTGGAGAGCTCTCCCCACAAAGAATGAACAAAAGCAAAGTGTGTTCTTGGACACCAAAACAATTCACCAAAGAATATGGGATTTTTGTAAATTGAAAACAAAAGAGATGAAAACCCTAAAAGAAGAAGTCAATAGAATTTTGCAAATTCACAGTTTTCTGTCTTTCAAAACGCTGGGAGTTCTTAATGAAAACGAAACCATTTAATGAGTATTTATAAAAAAATGTGCCACCTCGATCGTTAGAACGAAAAGGGGATCTCGCTCGAACGAAGTACACGGGTCGTTTGAACTACATCGCGTGACATCTCAATATCGCTCGAACGAGATGGGATCTCGCTTGAACGACTTGAGCGTCAAAATCGAGGAACGCTACAGGACTTAGAAAATTACTCATTCTCAAATTTTGACGAAAAAAGTCCTCTTTAACACTTAGAAAATATTTTGAAAAAATATCCCAAAAATCTAAGTGCAAAGTTAAGGTATTTAAAACATAACCTTACCAAAGTAAACTTTGCGGAGGCTTTTTGATGAAGAACCTTGATATATTTGGATCTGCCTTGATTTAGATTGCTGTTGAACTTCTTCGACGGTTGTAACGCTATACGACATAATTAATTGTGATGGACATTTATAAAAACACGTCCTTATAAATCTCCCCTTATGTCTATGCCGGAACAAACATAAAAACATCCGAATTATCAAATACCAAAATGCCTATACAAATCTACCCTCCCATGAATTTCAAAACTGACAAGGTACAAATTTGCAAGTTCTCAAACTTTTCTTCAAAAATCTTCATCAAATCTCAAAGATTTTCTCATCAGGGTGTGCAACATAATGATCTTCAATCTTTATACCTACACACATGAGATAAAGCAAAAACCTTTATGACGTATCGAGTTTGAAATGATATAAAAATAAATCATTAATAAATCAAATCTCCCCCATACTCCATAAACTCCCCCATAACATGATAATTATTTCTCCCCCATTTTATAATGTCCCCAAATAGACAGATACGAAGAAATAATCAAAACAAGGAGCGTCACAACAAAAACATAGCAAACATGGTTCAAACTACGCATGCAAAGGAGTATCTCAAAAGATTCCACAAACTATTTTTGGATTTTTCAATTTTTTAAAACAAAGGAAAAAATGAAAAAAAAATCACACACCATAGATTTATACTAAAACAACCAAGTCATGAAAATGGAATGAATGGGTGTGAAGACATTCGATAGGTAAATAAACTCAATCAATCATATGTGCATGATGAATACGTGTACCCCTAACGAATGAACATCAAAAGTATCCTTAGGTGTAAAAATTATTGAATTTAGATGATATCGTCTTAATCAAATCAACAAATCAAAGCCTAAGTGATTTTCACACCAATAACGTCCAAAACTATGTAGCACTTTTTTCAAGACTTTCAAGGACGTGGAAACCCGTTTTAAATTCCATCCAATATCCCTCATGCATATTTTCTTTTAGAGGTAATCTAAATTCTCCAACATTGGAGAATTGGTGCAAAAACCTCATGGCCCCTTTTTGGCATGAATTTCTTTTTATTGCCTTTAAATTTTTTCGGGCTCTTTTAAACCTCTTTGGACCCCTGATAATAAAATTCCCCAATTTTTTAGGTCCGATATAACGGTGGCTTAGTTTTTGCAAAGGTAAAATGTGAAACTTTCGTAGCCCTTCCTCGTTTTCAAATAAAGCACACAAACTCGCAAATGGTTCTAACATGCACAACTTTCTTATCAAGTTTTATCACGCATGGTTCGATTTAAATACATGATTGAAGTGAAAATACCCAACCAACATGTGAAGAGACAAGCACAATAATCAAACAAATCCGTGCACGTGTGCAGTAAAGAAAATCATGAGTCAAACATGTAGGAAGTAACAACGAATTACATCTTAATGACTCCAAACATTATAAAACACATGGATTAATTGACCTATTATCTCAAAATACTATCAAATAGTCACAGGAAAAAATGGAATGATATTGCGACCCGATCATCCTAAGTGTCCATCCATAAACGGTGTAAACAAAATACAAAAATCTTTTTGGATTTTTCAAAAATTTTAAAAAATAAAATCTTTTTGGCCTTTTCAAATTTTTCAAAAGCAAAAATTTATACAAAAAGTACATGTCACAACGCTAGCAAACATAAATATCACGAAACAAAAAAATAGCATATGACAAACATGCGAACATAATCATCTATATGATATGGCAAGAGAACAGTCATGTGCAAGCAAATGAGAATCAACTATTCTAAAATCTAACGTATCCAAAAGTGATTTCCTAACCCAAACGGATGTAACACGTCGACATGGGATTTTGGAAACCAACAAAACACTAGACTTCGACTTCCTAGGACATCTTCCAAGATCAAAACAAAATCTCCTAAGGTGACCTTTTCTACCACAATGTGAACACGTGTAAACGGGAGGAATGTTACCTTAAGTGTGATCTTTTCTAACGTCCTTGGGATTAATTCTAAAACAAATAATGATTTTGGATTTAGCACTAGAAACATGAGAACAAGATGAGCCATTACCATCACTATCAAACCTACTTGAATCGTTTAAATTATTTTTCAACTTCAAAATATTTTATTCAAGCAAAAAATTAGACTCTTCCAAAGATAGGGATTTCTTTTTCAAAATTTCAACAATTCCTAAAAGGGTATCTCTCTCCCCCTCAATTAAAGAAAAATTTTCCCTAAGAGTCTCTTCACGTCGCACAAACTCATTGATTAAAATATTTTTGTCCTCTTTAGCACAAACACAACCACTAGAATTTTTAAAGTCCTCCAATTCTTTTTCTAAAAATAGGACTCTATCGTCACTCTCCTTCTTGGAAACTTTAAAGGAATCAAAGTCATTACACAAATTGCCAAAGTGTTCACGAAAAATATCTATTTAAGTTTGAAATGTTTGCAAATATTCAATCTTACTATTAAAACAAGAATTTTCTTTCCCAAAACTTTAATTCTTTTGCAAAGTTTCAAATTCAAAAGTTTTAATTTTTCAGCACTGTCATGAACTTTTTCAAAAATAGGCTCCTCATTAAATGGGCGTTCCACTGGAAAAATTGCAATTTTTCACAAACTGATTTTTCAAAAGAAATCAATATCACACAATTTTGCGGAAAATAGGATTACGAGATAAATTAGCGTAACCTGCTCTGATACCAATATGTAAAATATGACGGTGTGATAATTGATTAAAATCTCAAATTTTTAATTTGGCACACTTATTTAATTAGAGTCTATTTTTACACCAAATTAATTCAACCCTAAACATGCAACTACGTGTGTGCGTGTGTCAAACCATAAATAAATAAAGCACGTGACACAAATTTCAGGAAAAATTTCCGAAGAGCAAAACCTTTTTATTTCTAGAACTTTGACAAGTTTACAAGACCATTGACTCACCTACCATCTTGCTTTCGCCCACAAGAGTAACGCACGGTATTTTCGTCAAACCTCCAAAGCAACGGCTAGAAATAAATCAGCAATGGTTCACACGTAGCTATACCACCAAGACACGCAGTCTAAAATCTTCACAAGGACTCCCTCCACAATAGCACGCAACTGTCAGGTGTAGAGATCTCCCCACAAAAAATGAACAAAAGAAAAGTGTGTTCTTGAACACCAAAAGAATTCACCAAAGCATATGGAATTTTGTAAATTCAAAACAAAAGGGATGAAAACCCTAAAAGAAGAAGTCAAAAGAATTCTGCAGATTCGTAGTTTTCTGTCTTTCAAAACGCTGGGACTTCTTAATGAAAATGAAACCATTTAATGAGTATTTATAGAAAATTTCCCCGCCTCGGTCGTTAGAACGAAAAGGGGAACTCGCTCGAACGAAGTACACGTGTCGTTTGAACTACATAGCGCGACATCTCAGTGTCGCTTGAACGATATGGGATCTCGCTTGAACGACCTGAGCGTCAAAATTGAGGAACGCTACAGGACTTAGAAAATTACTCATTCTCAAATTTTGATGAAAAAAGTCCGCTCCAACACTTAGAAAATATTTTGAAAAAATATCCCAAAGCTCTAAGTGCAAAGTTAAGGTATTTAAAACATAACCTTACCAAAGTAAACTTTGCGGAGACTTTTTAATGAAGAACCTTGATATATTCAGATCTGTCTTGACGTAGAGTGATCTTGAACTTCTTTGACGGTTGTAAAGGTATACGACATAATTAATTGTAATGCACATTTATAAAAATATGTCCTTACATTAGTATTGTGTCGTTTATTGTTGATTTTTACCTTCTTGCTAGATTCATTATGTCACCTTAATTGCACACTTTGCAGGAACTTTTGAACATTGCAATTGCTTGCCATATGTTAACTAGAATGTTCTCATCTCAATCATGCTTAATAACGAACCAAATGTACTAGGAATTAATTTTGCATGTAAAAACCATTGCCAAGATTTTTTTACCGAAAAATTGATTGATATATGTTTAAACAATGGAAATGGGCTATAAAAGAAATCAGTCTTCTTTGCATTAAAAGACACCCATTTTCATGATTCAGATATTTTCGTGCTACTCGATGATGTGATTGTTTGTATCTATATGTAAATTTTTATATTAAAAAATTTCAAAAATTCCAAAAACAGTTTATTAGTTTATTGAAGTTTCATCGCATATGCCTAATTGTTTATACTTTGTGATGATATTTTAATTGTGTATACTTGTGATGCTAACTTTGTGGGTTTAGCTTCTAACTCTTTGTCTATTACAGACAAAAGGGGGAAGAGCATATTTAGGGGGAGTTTTTTTTTAAACTCCAAGCGTCATGATATTTTTCTTTTCTTCATGTGTGTAGGGGTGGTAAACGGATGGATACAGAGTGGTTACCATGCTATGCATACCTATATCCATTATCTGGATGCACTATCCGTATTCGTATCCATATCCACCCGGGTAGTAAAAATAATGTAAAATACAGGGGTTATATAAAATCACATGTATCTTAGGTTATAGACACAAAGATCCAATTTTTAAATCAAATTTTATCTTGATTATAACTTGATGTGCATGCTGGATAGAGTCCAAATTAAATCTACCCAACCACACAATTAAACCAAACACAAGAAGAAGTTTTAAGAAAAAAATCCCTTTGAGGAAAAACCTAGATTTAAAAAATGTTAAAGAGTTTGACTGACTCAATGAATTTGAGACTACTTAGAGCTCCAATAAGTATAATGCACATGGTATTAAAATCTTTTACTGACAATGATGTAGTCCATCACCACCTATAGAAATCATCTCTTCCCACGATATCCACTGGTCAATGTTAGGATGCAATGCCCTTTCTTCTTCAGTAGAGTTGAAACTCCATACACGACACCATATTGGGTGAATGGTCACGAACAAAGTCCCTGGCCAAGATTATGGGTCACCGCTAAAGGCCATGACCATTTCTGGCGTGACCATTTTGGTGGGTCATGGCCTAAATCACTGACCAAACAAAAGTTCATAGACTATGGAGGGAACGATACATGGTCGCGGACTATAGTTGTAATCCATACACACAGCTGGTCACAGCCTAAGCCGTGACCTATCCTTCAATTTATGCGATTGGTCATGGCCTAAGGCCGTGACCTAACCTTCACTTTATATGACTGGTCACGCCACTAGTCATGGCTTTAGAACGTGACTTATCCATCAATATTTGTGACTAGTCATGCCACTGGTGACCCAAACATTTTAAAATTATGATGTTCACGTTCCTGGTCATGCTCATATCCGTGACCCTATTTATACGTGATAAAAAAATAAAAATGGTCATGGCCAAAGTCCATGACCATTTTTAACTATATTAAAAAAAATTGGGTAGAATTGGGCCGTGCTCTCAAACCGGGGCTCCCATGACCAAGGGATCAGTTCTTAGGAGTTACATTGGTCCCGTGGGAGGTATTGGCGCCACTACACCGTTTGGGGGGTATTGCAGGGTTTCGCCCTCTAACGACACGTTTTCAAGCCTAAGTGTGGATATTCTCAAAATTGGGTCGTGCTCTCAAATAGGGGGTCCCGTGACAACGCGATCGGTTCCAACAAGTTACATTGGTCTCGTGAGAGGTGTTGGCATCACTCACGAGGCCATTTGGGGGGCTTTACAAGATTTTTCCCTCTAATGACACGTTTTCAAGTCTAA
This sequence comes from Sambucus nigra, assembly GCA_949130495.1. Taxonomy (NCBI): domain Eukaryota; kingdom Viridiplantae; phylum Streptophyta; class Magnoliopsida; order Dipsacales; family Adoxaceae; genus Sambucus; species Sambucus nigra. The sequence continues at coordinate 92,361,569 of OX422216.1, read as the reverse complement.
TTGTGGATATTCTCAAAATTGGACCATACTTTCAAACCGGGGGTCACGTGACCACACGATCGGTCCAAATGAGTTGCATTGGTCCCGTACGAAGTGTTGGCGCTGCTCATGGGGCCGTTTGGGGTTTTGCCCTCTAACGGTACATTTTCAAGCCTAAGTGTGAATTTTCTCAAAATTGGGTCATGCTCTCAAACCGTGGGTTTCGTGACCACGCGATCAGTTCCAATGAGTTACATTGGTACCATACGAGGTGTTGGAACCACTCACGAGGATGTATGGGGGGCATTACGGGGTTTCGTCCTCTAATATCATGTCTTCAAGCTTAAGTGCAGATATTCATAGAATTGGGTCGTGCTCTCAAATCGGGGGTCTTGTGACCACGGGATCAGTTCCTACGAGTTACATTGGTCCCGTGCAAGGTATTGGCGCCGCTCAGCCATTTGGGGGGTATTCCAGGGTTTCGCCCTCTAACGACACGTTTTCAAGCCTAAGTGTGGATATTCTCAAAATTCGGCTGTGCTCTCAAATAGGGGTCCCGTGATAACGCGGTCGATTCCAACGAGTTACATTGGTCCTGTGAGAGGTGTTGGCGTCACTCACAGGGCCGTTTGGGGGGCTTTATAGGGTTTCGCCCTCTAATGACACGTTTTCAAGTCTAACTGTGGATATTCTCAAAATTGAACCATGCTTTCAAACTGGGGGTCCCGTGACCACGCTGTCGGTCCAAATGAGTTACATTGGTCCCGTGCGAGGTGTTGACGCCGTTCATGGGACCGTTTGGGGTTTTTCCCTCTAACGACAGGTTTTCAAGCCTAAGTGTGGATATTCTCAAAATTGGGTCATGCTCTCAAACCGTGGGTTCTGTGACCACGCAATCCGTTCCAACGAGTTACATTGGTACCGTATGAGGTGTTGGCACCACTCACGGGGATGTATGGGGGGCATTACGGGGTTTCTTCCTCTAATGTCATGTCTTCAAGCTTAAGTGCAGATATTCATAGAATTGGGTCGTGCTCTCAAATCGGGGGTCTCGTGACCACGGGATTAGTTCCTACGAGTTACATTGGTCCCGTGCAAGGTATTGGCGCCGCTCATGGGGCCGTTTGGGGGGCGTTACGGGGTTTTTCCCTCGAACGCCACGTTTTTAAGCCTAAGTGTGGATATTATCAAAATCGGGTCAGGCTCTCAAATCGGGGCTCCCATGATCACGCGATCGGTTCCAATGATTTACATAGGTCCCATGTGAGGTGTTGGCGCTGCTCATAGGGCTGTTTGGAGGGAATTACGGGGTTTCACCCCCTAACGGAACATTTTCAAGCCTAAGTGTGGATATTCTCAAAATTGGGCCGTGTTCTCAAACCGGGGGTCCCATGACCATGCGGTCGATTCCAATGAGTTACATTGGTCCCGTGCGAGGTATTGGTGCCGCTCATAGGCCAATTTGGGGGGGGGGGGTGTTACGAGGTTTCTCCCTTTAACGGCACATTTTCAAGCCTAAGTGTGGATATTATGAGAATTGGGTCGTGCTCTCAAACCAGGGATCCCAAGACCATGTGGTCGGTTACAAAGAGTTACATTGGTCCCATGCGAGGTGTTAGCGCCACTCACGGGGCCGTTTGGGGCGCGTTATGGGGTTTCTCCATCTAACGACAAATTTTCAAGCCTAAGTGTGGATATTCTCAAAATTGGGCCGTGCTCTAAAATCGTGAGTCCCACGACCTCACGGTCAGTTCCAATGAGTTACATTGGTCCCATGCGAGGTGTTGGCACTGCTCACGAGGCCGTTTGGGTGGCGTTATAGGGTTTCGCCCTCCAATTGCACGTTTTCAACCCTAAGTGTGGATATTCTCATAATTGGGCCGTGCTCTCAAATCGGGTGTCCTGTGACCACGCGGTCAGTACCAACGAGTTATATTGATCCCGTACGAGGTGTTAGCGCTGCTGACGGGGCCGTTTGGTGGGGGGGGGGGGTGTTACAGTTTTCTCCCTCTAACGACACATTTTAAATCTTAAGTGTGGATAATCTCAGAATTGGGTCATGCTCTCAAATTGGGGGTCCCGGGACCATGCAACCGGTTCCAACGAGTTACATTTGTCCCATGCGAGGTGTTGACACTGTTCACGGGGCCGTATGGATGGCGTTACGTGGTTTCGCTCTCTAACAACACGTTTTCAAGACTAAGAGTGGATATTCCCAGAATCGGGCCATGATCTCAAACTGAGGGTACCGTGACCACGGGTTGGTTTCAATGAGTTACATTGGTCTCATGCGAGGTGTTGGCATCGCTCACGGGGCCGTTTGGGGGGAGTTACGGGGTTTCTCCCTCTAACAACACGTTTTAAGACTAAGTGTGGATATTTTCATAATTGGGTCATGCTATCAAACTGGGGGTCCCGTAACTATTCGAACAGTTCCAATGAGTTACATTGGTCCCGTTCGAGGTGTTGGCACCGCTCACTGGGTCGTTTAGGGGGCGTTAGGGGGTTTTGCCATCTAACGGAACATTTTCAAGCCTAAGTGTGGACATTCTTATAATTGGACCGTGCACTCAAACCGGGGGTCCCGTGACCATATTTTCGGTTCCAAAAAGTTACATTGGTCATGTGCGAGGTGTTGGCACCGTTCAAGGGGCCGTTTGGGGGCGTTATCGGTTTCGCCCTCTTACGACACGTTTTTAAGCAAAAGTGTGGATATTCTTAAAATTTGGTCGTGTTCTCAAATCGGGGGTCCCATGACCACGCGATCGGTTCCAATGAGTTACATTGGTCCCGTGCGAGATTTTGGTGCCTCTCATGGGGCCGTTTTGGGGGCATTACGGGGTTTCGCCCTCTAACGGTACGTTTTCAAGCCTAATTGTGGATATTCTCAAAATTTGGTCGTGCTCTCAAACGGGGGATCCCATGACCATGCGATCGATTCCAACGAGTTACATTGGTACCGTGTGAGGTGTTGGCGCTGCTCATAGGGCCGTTTGGGGGGGTGTTACGGGGTTTCATCCTCTAACGACATGTTTTCAAGCGTAAGTGTGGATATTCTCATAATTGGGTCGTGCTCTCAAACCGGGGGTCCCATGACCACGGGGTCGGTTCCTATGAGTTACATTGGTCCTGTGCGAGGTGTTGACACCGCTCATGCAGAGCGTTACGGGGTTTTTCCCTCTAACAGCATGTTTTCAAGTCTAATTGTGGATATTCTCAGAATTTGGCAGTGCTCTCAAATTAGGGGTCTCGTGATAATGCGATCGGTTTTAACGAGTTACATTGATCCCGTGTGAGCTGTTGGCACCACTCAGCAACCGCTTGGGAGGCGTTATGGGGTTTTGTCGCCTAACGGCACATTTCCAAGCCTAAGTGTGGATATTCTCAAAATTGGTCCGTGCTCTCAAATCGGGGGTCCCGTGACCACGTGGTCAGGTCCAAGGAGTTAAATTGGAGTGTCCTATAATGGTGGTTCTTTGATGAAGGAAACACTCCCCGTAATGAGAGGAGTCGTATTTAAAATACTTTATCAAACTCAAAATGGGAAAATGCATCGTATTATTTGGGACTCCTTTCCAGAAGAATTTCAATGAACTCTACAGCATGTTGCATTTGGCAAGGCCTAAAAAGGTAGATTTTCTTGCCAAACATGCCTTTAGAGGACAAAAACCAAAATCACCCACCAAACAATCCTGTGAGAGGCGCAAACACCTCTCACGGGATGAATGTAACTCGCAGGAACTGATCGCATGGTCACGGGACCCCAAATTTGAGAATATGATGATAATTTGAAAATATATAGACTTAGACTTAAAACGTGCCGTTAGAGGGTGAAAAAAAAAAACCAACCAGCCCCGTGAGAGGCGCGAACACCTCGCACGGGACCAATGTAACTCGCAGGAACCGGCCGCGTGGTCATGGGACCCCAGTTTGATAATATGATGATAATTTGAAAATATCTAGATTTAGACTTAAAAACATGCCGTTAGAGGTAGAAAACATAAAGCACCCTACAAACAACCCCGTGAGAGGTATGAACGCCTCTCACGAGACCAACTTAACTCACAAGAACTGATAGCATGGCCATGGGAGCCCCAATTTAAAGATATGACGATAATTTGAAAATATCTACACTTATGCTTGAAAATATGCCGTTAAAGGGCAAAAACATAGCACCCCGAAACGGACTCGTGAGAGGTGTTGGTGCCTCTTATGGGACCGTTTGGGGGGTGTTTCGAGGTTTCGCCCCCAAACGATATGTTTTTAAGACTAAGTCTAGATATTTTGAAACCAACGTCGTGTTTGCAAATTGGGGGTCCCGTGACTATCCAACAGCCAAAAACCAAGAATCAATAATTATCCCGTACTCCTTCTAACATATTATCCAACAAAAAGCCAACAACCAATAATTATCCAACCACCAAACCAATCAAAATCAATAATTATCCCGTACTCCTTCTAGAATACTATCCAACAACAAGCCAAAAACTAATAATTATCCAACAGCCAAACCAACAAAATAAAAAATTATCCCGTACTCCTTCTATCATCTAAAAGATTTAAAAGATAATGCATGTCAATTATATAACTACTTCAGTTAAAGTAAAGAGTACTTGATTTTTACGATCCAAGAAGGCCATTAAATAGAGTCTTCTGAATGTGTGATTAGACCAAATTGATCCTAGAGCCCCCAACGTATTCTTTTACATGTACATTTGTTGATTAGTTTCTTTAATACAATCTTCATAAAATCAGGCTAATTTAACTTCATTTTAAGAACACTGCATCAATGAAACTGATAAATAAATGTATATGTACAGGAACATGTGGCAATTGAGCTGTCAATTTGATCCAATCACAACCTCAAATGACTCTATTCTCAAGCTGAGCATCTTCTGAAAGTAACTAAACATTCTACTGAGCATAACATATTATCAAAAGTTATCTTACATAAACTATATTAAAGATTCATAAAATTAACTAAACATTCATATATCAAAGTAAAATGATAATAAAATATCAATATCATAATCGGATATAAATAAGATTGATAATGATAACATAATATTTTGATACTCAATCTTCCTCTAAATCAACTAAAAGATCCTTAAAATTAGGGTTGTCATCAAGCGCTGACTGGAACTCTTTTGGAGACTTTAATGCATCCACTTTAGTAGTCATACCCTTTGGTGCATGCGCAACAATAGACCAATTGCCATCGTTTATGAACTTCGAGTAGAATACATTCATTATGTTCTGAAAGGCACAAATAAAAGGCTCGTCAACTATGCGATCTTTACTCTTCATCTTTGATAAATCTATCATAATAAGTTTGGAATCAGTATTAACTTTGCAAGCATTCGTTGTATCCTCCACCGTTACCCAATAATAATAAAATACAGTTTTTGTGAAATCTAAGTAATCAAGTTCTAGGATTTGTTGGATTATCCCATAATAGGTTGGCACCATATTCTTTGGATTTTTATCGCTTTTGCTAGCGATACAAATGGTCAAAGCAGAAATTTAAATTCCAATATTTTGTGTCAAAAGCCCTTCCTCATATGGATATGAAATGAAATCAAAACCGTTGGTGCAGAATTCCTTAAACTCTTTCGCACGAAAACTATGACCTTTTGCTAGGCGTGCAAGCCTCGAAGAGACATCACCTCCTTTTAGAAGCTACATTTATTAATGAATTTGTGTTAGGGCATGTCTTTATCACACACGAATAAATAACTGCACACATAAGATATGAAATTTACCTCTTTTGATACCATGCCCTAAAATTAGTTGTCGTGCAATTTCTCTTTTGATCTTAGGCAATTTCATTCTCGTACCTCCTACCGGTAAATTATAGAGTTTAGATAATAAAATATAAAAAACATATAATCAAAGAAGAAGAATTCAGTAGATACTCACTCTCTCCAGTCTTCGACTTCATCTTGCGATTCGAAGACATAAAGAGTTGCTTGCTTGTATTGTAGATTTGTGAGTTTCACCTCTTCAGGTTTCCCAAATGGCAATTCGTCCTCAAACTCGTCAGGTTCCTTGATCACTCATTCTCCAAAAATATTGAACCTCCTCACCTCTTGTTCTGGCATATGTTCCCTAACGTATAGCGATGATTCCACCGTTACGTGTTCTTCAGTAATTGACCCTCCAATATACCATGTTTTCTTTACGTAATATTTTAAGGTTTTCATCATGCGCTCAAAAGGATACATCAACGAGACCACATAATAAAGCTTCATCGCATAAATGCACAAGAAGGTGGATGCTGCTATCGAAGAATGACGGAGGACAATATTTCTATAATACACAAACTACCTTGGCTAAAGTTGATTTCGTAGCTTTAACGTGCCTTCTATTTACCACTTTTTCACAAAGTAGGGTAAAACACAAATTGATTTGCATAATTTCCCTACGAAGATCTTTGTGTTTAGAAAAGCAATTCCGAAATAATAGAGGTATTAATTGGATGATTACGTGCTAGTCGTACGACTTGCACTGTTTCATATCATTTGCTTGGTAGCTTACTACCCTCCATAAATTACCAGAATAATCGGTTGGAGTCTTCAAGTTGAACAACATATCTAAGAGGATCTTTCTCTCACTAGTAATCAAAGTGAAAGCAACCGGGGGGTAGAAATTCTTCCTGTTGTAGGATCATTTTGATATCATGTAGATCTAGGTGGGCCCACTCTACATATTTGGAATGAGATCCACCCATACATGTTCCTATTAGATAAACTGCAACATTATTCTCTGTGTGCATCACATCAACTACACGCCTTACATGATGATCTTTCCAATACGAAAAATCAAAAAATATTGATCGCATGGACCACGGATTTTCTTTACTAGGGTCATTCGGATCCCACCTAGATTTATGCTTTTGGTTTATAAACTGGGGGGGGGGGGTTACCTACGTACCTATTCCCCGCAATCACAGTCGTCGCCTTCTCCTCAATCTGCTGACCAGAAAGACGAGCAGGTGGCATTCTGTACTCATGACTGACAAGAAAAAAGTTAGACTTGTCATTCCTAACAGGGTGACTGGTATGCAAAAATCTACGATGACCCGTGTAACTCATCTTACCATTATGTTTTAGCCAACAGGATTCAATTTTGTCCCCACATATGGGACATCCATAATAACCATGAACATTACAACCGGAAAAGGTCCCATAAGTTGGAAGGTCATGGATCGCCCACATCATCATTGCTTTAAATGTGAACTCTTCACCCTTATGAGAGTCGAACGCATCATGCATTTTTCCCACAACGCTTTAAGTTCTCTGATTAATGGTTCTAACAATATATCAATATAATCATTGGGAGCCTTCCGCCCGGGTATTAACAAAGACAACAATATGAACTCCTTTCTCATGCATAGTGTCGGAGGGAGACTTAAAGGCGCCAAGAGAACTAGCCAATAACTCTGACTAGTACTTAAAATTACCGAAGGGTTTAAACCCAATAACTCTGATAATTGCGCAGTTCCTTTGCAAATTCACGGTGTTGTGCATTTGAAATTTTCTAGATGGGTGAATTAACTGGATGATGCATCATATTCCCACCCACCTCGCATCGAGCGTGCCATGTCATTGCCTCCTTTATTCACGGTACAGTAAAAAAGCATTTTAACCGTGGCCCAAGTGAAAAATACTTAAAAACCTTTTGTAAGACTTGCGAGCACTTGCAATTTTTTGCAGCTTTCTCCTTTCCTTTCTCACAAACCACATATATAGGCTCACCGCATATAGGACATTCATCCTTATCTTCGTACTCCTTGCGGTACAATATGCAATCATACTTGCATGCATGAATAGATTTATATTTCAAACCCAAACCCTTAAAGCTCCTCTTCATGGTAGGATAATTATCTGGTAACGTGTTTTCTTTTGGGAGAATATCTTTAATACACTTAAGAATTTTGATTATGCTGTTCTAAGACAAACCAAATTAACTATTCAAATTATACAAACCAATATTGCATATAATACAGAGTGATCTTTATTGCAATATTTATAAAATGGTCTAGCTGCATAGGCTTTCAACCATATGTATTCACGATCTCCTAGAAGTTCAACATCAAAATTTTCATTTAGTTGGCCATGATGCGCATTATCCGTATCCATAGGTTGGGGGTTTTGATGGTTGTGGAGTCCGTAAGCATCATAATTAAGTCAGTCATTGGACGATGTGTTGGTGAATCGTGTACCACTTCCACTCATCGGGTTCCGTTATGCGGTCGGGTACCGACGATTCTTTCGAAACATAAGGTATATGTTTTTCACCATGGTATGTCCATATTGTATGGTATTGACAGATTCCCCTTTTTATTAATCCAACTCAACGTATTCCAATGACTTATATTTTTCGTTCATACAACGGGTGCACGGACACGGAATCAATTCACTTTTAACATTTTTGAAAGCGTATTTGACAAATTATTGAACGCCATTTACATGATTATATGGTTAGTCTCTCCCATCCACTATTTGTATAGTTGGAAATCCATGTAATAATCTTCAAATTTCAGTCTTGTGGATATAGGGTAAAAAATATTATTACAACTGAAACAAAAACAATATTCTTACAACTGAAGCAATAAAAAAATATTATTAAAACTAAATCAAAACCAATATTCTTAAACTGAAACAAAACCAATATTCTTAGAAATGAAACAAAAAAATGTTATTACAGCTGAAACGAAACAAAATATTATTACAACTGAAACGAAAAAAAATACTAATTGATCTCTTCCAAGAGATAAATTGGCTAAGCAAGAAAAGAGTTTTCATAATTCCTCAATTCTAGCCCATCCTGACCTTGAACGAATACAAGTACATCTCCGCAGCCGTTGTATATTAAATCCACCATTGCCTCACCCATCTCCAAAGGTCGGTTGTGTACGAAATTTTCGACAACCTTGGAGATTAATGTGCACACCCCAACAACCCTCTTATTGATCAGGTCTTTGAAATAGTACTTTTCACCATAGTTACCGTGAGTTTTTGATGATGATGCAAGTCTTGTGACAGGTAGAGTCATGGGGAATGGGAATGTTGGATGAGGCGGCATTTGGGAGGGGAATGTTGGAGGCAGCATTTAAGAAGGGAAACTTGAAGGGGGAGGATAGGAAAAACCTTGAGGAGGAAGGTGAGGGTGAGGGTAAGGGTAACCTTGAGGAGGCGGCATTGGGATCCCATAATTTTAGAAAAGGGACACAAGTTGCCCAATTTGATTCATCAACATTCCAAGTTTATTTTGATATCCTGGACATCCCCATCGGTCATTAACTATCGTTCCTCATTAGACGAGAAATGAGTATTGATCGAAAAAACTCATCCACGAGAGGTGCGATCTGTTGAAATTTTGTTTTTGGCATATGTGAGCCAACACCTCTCGTCCTCCCCCTTTTGTCCTTTTCAAAGGTTTAGGTCAGGGCATCATTTTCAAGGTCGTCATCATTAGGGTTTGAACCCGAATGACTGTTGATGGCCTCTATTGATTCTAGCGTCTCAGCTAAGTGCGGCAAGAATTTATTATCTTTGCCCCGTCGAGTATGAATGAATAAGTTGGACCGATTTGTTTTTTTACCAGTATCTGGACCATCATTTGTCCTACTCTCCCATTCATTCTTCAAATCCTCATAGGATTTGGATCCCAGCCTATGGATATCAGTTTTTTATGCTCTATTTTTTTTTTGTTTTTCTCCCTTTGGACCAACTTTTTCCCCGTTGCCTCATTCTCCATAAACTTATTCCACTGCTCCACTAGAATTTCAACATTGGAAGGCACTCTCTCTTTCAAAGATAAAATATCGGAGCTCGCTGCCTCCTTCGGGAAATGTTTCTTTCGAAGGTTTCTCATGTATGTCCTCAATGATTCAGCAACTCGAGATAAAACCTTATTCTTAGAACGATCGAGAAATAAGAAATACTTATAGAGTTGATCGTACATGTCATCTTTGATAGATTAATCAACCAGGTTCCAGCTGTCTGGTCCACCAACCCCCGCGTTCATTTTTCCCAAAGCCAATCACAGATCTTTAAAGTTCAGCACGTCATTCTTATCACCCATCAGGTTATTCCCGAGAAGGGAGAAACCAATGGGATTCTTTTGGGTTGAGCGGGAGGCGTCGACAACATTGGATGGGGACGATGGAGCAACAGGATTGCTGGATGAGGGAGTCGTAGCAGTTGGACTTGGTGAGGATGGAACCATTGGTGGGGTTGTGTATTTCTCACCAATTGGTGTTAGAATTTGGGTTGTGCATGAGATGGTGAACCCCATTGCGATGTCTCCTCGGCACTTTGTTCCCTTCAGTTGTTTCCTCCCGACATTATCTACAAAAATGAAAAACCATAAGTGACTAAACAATTATAATAAGAAATTATAATTAATTAATCAAGCTTACGACTATATATATATGTGTGTGTGTGTGTTTGTATATATATACCTTTTCAAAGAAAGACTTTAGAATATGTTCAATGTGCCTGATCTACATCCATTCGATATTAGCTTTTAAGAACCTATGAATTTTTGCACGTGGCCAACTAAAAGGAAGGGTATCTACGATTGATGTGTATATGGCGTGCATATGGCGCGAGACATCACAGTCTATCTCAATGCTCTCTAAACGTAGTTGTATCCATAACGGGTGGTTTTTTTTCTGCCTTCTCTAATAGCGTAACCAGGGTCAGGGCTACATCGGGATTATGTGTGTGAAATATATTTTGTATAACGTCATCCAAGTTTTTTGGTAGGAAAAATAAAATACGATCGAACGGGTAATCTTGCTGAAAATTAACTCCACGATTTACAAGGTAGTTAAATTGTCTGATCTTTTTATTTCCATACCTATAAATATGAGTACCCTCTATATGGCGCTCATTAATAAAAGAGTTATGTTTGCGGTCCAATTGTAACCTCTCCAATTATTGTTGCCAGTGATTATCACCGTGCCTCATTTTTCCTGAGAAAAATATACGAGGTCGTGAATATGAGTCCTACGGTTAAGGTATAAGGGCATATTAGTTTGATTAAGGTTTTAATAAAGGATTTTGAGTATATTAGTTTGATTAGGGTGCATAACCTAAAATACTCAATTAATTTCAAACTCTAGATAAATACCAAGCCCTAAATGACAATACTCTTAAATAATGCAATTTATTTTAATCATTAAGTAACCACATTCAGTCAATGCTAATAATCCCTAAGTAACCACGTTTATTTTAATCCCTAAGTAACCACATTCAGTAAATACTGATAATACTCAATTAATTTCAAACTCTAAATAAATTTCAAGCCCTAAATGACAATACCCTTAAATTTCGCTATTTGTTTTAATCCCTAAGTAACCACATTCAATCAATGCTAATAATGACAATATCCTTAAATAATGCCGTTAATTTCAAACTCTAAATAACAATTCCCAATCAATGTTAGCAATACCTAATAAATAATGCAATAAATTTCAACCCCTAAATATAACATCCGTTTTCTTTAAAAAAAAAGTATACACACATACACACACATATTCACACATATACACACATGTACAGACGTACACACATACACATATATACACACACATTCACAGAAATATATACACACTTACATACGCATATACATACGTACACATACAAACACACACATACACATACACAAAAATACACAAATATACATTAGGGTTTAACATACACATTCACATACATATACACATATATACATTAGGGTTTAACACAATAAGAAAAAATTAGGGTTTACTTTGAGATTGATATTGATATTGAGAGATCGCCTTAGGGTTTGAGAATCACAGAAAGAGAGAGAGAGAGATTGACGAGAAAAGAAATGAAATGAAGTCAGGGGACTTATATTATAAGGAGAGTGGTCACGGCCTAGACTCGTGACCCATTGCCATGAACTTTAAATTTTTTCCACATCAGCGCATAGGTAACCATGTGATCAGGGCTAAGGGTCGTGACTTACGCACGTGAACAAATTGATATGGTCACGGCCTAAATTCGTGACCCTATGGGCGTGAATTTTGGCTTTGGTCAAGGCCCTTATCTGTGAACCTACCGTGACCAAACTTGGTGGGAACTTTGATGCAAATTTGGTGCCATGAGGGTCACGACCTGGTCTGGGCCTATGTTCGTGACCCATGTTGGTCAGGGATTTGGTCCGTGACCATACCCAAGAGCATCTATGACCACACTGAGTTGTGGATATGGTCACACCAAAAGTTGATGTGGTCACGGCTTTGGGCCATGACCCCATAGGGGTGACCATTTGCTAGATTTGGTGTAGTGATAAGTAGCAGTAGAGAACTCTCTACAAGGGTTTGATGTAGTATTTGGAATTTGAGTTTGACAAAACTTAATAAATCATATTAAGGGATGTGCGATTTGGAAAACAAAAGTGTTTCTATGAAACAAAAGAAGGAAAACTTTTGGTGTAGGTATTGCAAATGATTTTTGCCAAACGAGTTATTCAAATAGTCCAAAAGAATTCTTTTTATAAAAAAACACATTTTTTTGAGGCAGACATCTCGTTCAAATGAAAATAGGACTTCGTTCGAATGAAAATAATGTTTTTTGTCTAACGAGGTCCAATCTCGTTTGAACGAAAGGCCTAGTTATTTCGAATGACCTTCCAATGAGAGTGGTTCTTTTAAACAGAGGGCTCTCATTAGAATCTCGTAGATTTTTGTTCTAATAACTTAAATATTTCATTCCAACGAAATCAATCCTCGTTCAAACAAGAACCAAGTCTCGTTCTAGCGAGATTACAATCTCGTTCTAACAAACCCAAAAAAAATTAGATTCCATGTCAACAACAATTAGATTCCATAGTCTCCAAAGGTATGAATGCAATTTTATATATGTAGGAGGCTTGAAATATTTTATGGGTGTAATTTTAATTTAAAATGAATTTTACTTTTCAGAATTTATTTTAGAACTTTGGATAAAAGTTTTTCAACTTAAAATTGAAAATCTGGAAATTCTGTTTTTTTGTTCGAAATGTCGTTCGAACTAGATTACCAATGAGATTGCCAATTGTTCTCTATTTTTTTGTTCGAAGATTCGTTCTAACAAACTCGTTCGAACGAGTTTTTCCAACGAGATTTTGGCCTATTTTCTCCTTGGAATATCGTTCTAACGATGTCGTTCGAACGACCATGCACGGGAAAGTTATTTTCTTGTAGTTTTTAGTAACTTCCCACTAACCCACTTTTTCTACTTGTTTTTAACCATTTTGTGGGCAGAATTTTTGATAGGGCTTTTGAGTGTTTTCTATGAGCAAAAGAGAGAAATATTTCCCTACCAAAATATCAAGTTTTGAGTGTTTATTTTTTATGGATTAAAATCTTCCAAAACGCCAGTTTACACCCATAGTTTGTTTATCCAAATATCTTCATATATATATATATATATATATATATATATATATATATATATATATATATATATATATATATATATATATATATATATATATATATATATATATTTCTTGGAGTGTTTGGCACTGGGTTCTACTCTACCATTTGAAGAGTTGTTTGGGTTTGTTTCTACATCCCATAAAGAATAAGATTTGCGTGTTGCGGTGTACCCACTTGAAGAAAGGCTTCGAGTGAGGGTGACGGAGACCAAAAGCATCATCGGTGGATTCCGAGATCGTGAAGGAGTTCATGGTTGTCAACTAGGTGGATGTAGTTACAAGAAGACGCGTCAAGGTTTGGACGAAGTCTAGTTGTGTATAGTAAGTCATTTGTCTTGTAAACATAAAACCGTACTTAGTTGACTTAAGGCTAGGGGCCGACCGAGGTTTGTTCCATTTGGATTTTCCTTGTACATCGCGGTGTAGTGGTGTGTGATTTATTTTATCTTGCTATATCACTTAGATGCATGCTTAGGACTAAAAGATAAAATATGGTTTAAATCACTACTCATGCTCAATTTGGTGCTAAAACTTATTTGGGTTATGTCTAATTAATTTAGTTCATCTTATTAATTTTAGTTTGATAAAATTTGGTTTGGCCTAAGTAGAAAAATGAAGTAATCTTGTTAGGCAAACTTTAGGACTTGGATTGAATTAAATTTGTAGTTAAGAAAAATTCATATATTTGTTCAAGTTTAGTTTTAGTTTTGAAGAAATTAAAATTTAATATTTTAATTGTGAATTTTGAAAAAATAATTGTTTTTAAATTTTTTGTTGAACCATCCTTCCGCACTTGGTAATTTCAAATTTAAAAAGGAAGAAATTTAAAATTTGGGGTCTTTAAAACTAAGAATGAATCATTAGAATCACCCAAATCCAAAATAAATTACATCACAAAGATAATGAATTAAGCACATGCGATGAATTTTCAAAAAGCATACCAACTATATTTGAAAAAGTATAAGTATAAGCGGTACATATAGGAACAAAAATACATATAACCATGGAATATAACTAAAATAATGGAATCATGAAAGAGGAATTTAATTGTGTGAACATTTTCCACTGGCAAATAAACATAGGCATTCATAACATAGGCACATGAAGTCAACGAGATACTTCTAACGAAAGAACTAAATTTCAACCTTAGGTGTAAAAGTGTTGATCTTAAATGAAATTGACTCGACTTATGAAACATGCCATGAATTAAAATGCTTCTCAAATTACTAACGGCAAACTATTTAATGCTTTTCAAGAGAGTCCGTTGTACAAACCCATTGATCTTCTACTTTATAACACCCTCAAAATCTCACACATATAAGAGTTAACTCTCAATTTAGAAGATATTATAATGCTCATGTGTAGCGAAGCATTAATGAAATAAAATGGACTTGGCACTTCTATTTTTGTGTTTCGTTTAACTTTGAGGCTCTTTTTGAAAAAGGTTGTTTCTAACGCAAATAGAATTTTAATCTTTCGTACCCCCTTTCCATTGCTAAGCATATAACAATTTTTTGAAAAATAAAATTCAGGAAATGGTTCTTACAAGAACAACTTATCTCTATTGCATTTGGTTCGTTATTAAGCATGACTGAGATGAGAACACCGTACTCGACAAAAAAAAACAAGCACTGTTCAAAAAATCTGCGCACATGTTCAATAAAGGTGATAAAGAGTCTAGCATGAAGAAAGTAGTCATCAATGAACAACAAAATTCAATCCACACATTATTAAGCACACTAACGAAATGAATCCATGTCTCAAAACACCATAAAAAAGTCACATGAATGGATGGAATGTAAGAGTGATTCGAATATCTTAAATGCACATTCGTTTATGGTGAAAAATAAAAATACAAAAATCTTTTTGTCTTTTACAAAAATTTTATCGAAATAAAATATTTTAAACTTTTTCACTTTTTTTTCTTCTAAAAAAAAGAAAGTCTTTTTGGATTTTTCAAAATATATCTAAAAAAACATAAACAAGTATAAGCATAACAATGCAATAGGAATACAACTGAGCAATATGGATAAAAGATATGCACATTATAATCACCCTATACTAGACAAAATACCCGAACTCAATCAATATAACAAATACCCAAAGACTTCCTAAGATTATCGAATCTAAGTGCTTTTAAAGGTTTTGTGAAAATATCGCCTGATTGACATTCGGTGCTCACAAAGCTCAAGTACACGATCTTTCCCTCAACGAGATCACGAATAAAATTTTCACTATCCTAATGTGCTTCGTTTAGGAATCTTGGACCGAATTACAGGATATATGAATTGCACTCGTATTATAACACAAAATAGTCATTGTGCCTTGGAAAATTTCATAATCTTCTAATATTTACTTCATTTATAAGAGTTGCATGCAACAACTCCCGGTGGCTATATACTCGGCCTCCGTCGTGGATAAAGAAATGGAGTTTTTCTTTTTGCTCAACCAAGAGACTAAATAACTCCCAAAGAAAAAATACCCACTTGAGGTGCTCCTACAACCATCAACATCCTCGGCCCAATCAACATCCGAATAGGCGGACAAAGGGTCATCGGTATCGAAGGAGTAGCAAATATCGCAAGAAAGAGTTCCACTCACTTATTTGATAAGATTCTTAAGTGAGAGCAAGTGAGACTCTTTTGGGGGCACTTGGCAACATGTACAAACTCCAACTCTAAAGGTAATGTGAGGATGACTAGCGATCAAGTAGAGAAGATCACCTATTATGCTCCTATAAAGTGTTTGCTCTATGTCCTTGCCTAAAGTGTCTTTGCTAAGCTTAGTAGATGTACTCATAGGTGTGCGTGAGTGCTTAGCAGAGTCTAAACAAAACTTCTTCACTAGGTCCTTAGCATATCTGGATTGAGATATAAATATATCATCCTCAAGTTGACGCACCTGGAGACCTAAAAGAACGTAAGCTCACCAACCATGCTCATATCAAACTCACTTTTCATCTCCTCCTCAAATGTGTGAGCATTTTGGGAGCATGTGGATCCAAATGTTGTGTTGTCCACATAGACTTGGGCAACCAAGATTATACCACTCTCTCTACTCATAAAAATACCTTATCCACTCCCCCACTCTTCAAGCCACAGGGTAAGAAATAAGAATGAGCCTCTTGTACCAAGCACAGGGTGCTTCTTTCAAACCATACAAGACCTTCTTAAAATAAAAGACGTGTTCCTGTTGCTTTGGATCTTCGAACACCTTTGGTTGTTCCATGTAAACTTCCTCCTGTAGAATGCAATTAAGGAAGGCATTCTGGACATCCACTCGATATAACTTGAAGCGTAGATGACATTCTATGGCAAGTGGTAATCGAACGGAATCAAGTCTAGTAACAAGAAGGAATGTCTCATCAAAGTCTACACCCTCAATATGTATATAGCCCTAAACGATCAACCTATCCTTATTACGAACTGTGGTACCATTCTCATCCATATTATTCTTGTAAATCAACTTGGTACCAATTATATTAGTCTCACTAGGTCGGGAGATAAACTACTAGGCATCGTTCTTACAAAACTGAAGCAACTCTTCCTATATAGTGGATACCTAATGATCGTCCTTGAATAATTCTTTAACATTCTTGGGATCGACTAAGGAGGTATAACAAAAGTAGCTAACCATATTCTCAAGTTGAGCGCAAGTCTTAACACCTAGTGAGGGATCACCAAGTATATCGAAAGATTATGACTCTTTCAAAATCAAGAGGGTGGATCCTCCAAATTAAGAGTGGGTTCCATCGGGGTAGTATGAGGAATAATGGGATCATCACTGAGGGGTACATTATTCTCACACTCGAGATCAGAGTCAACAAATTTCGACGACTCATCATCTCTAATTATGATGTTTATTAACTCCATAACCTTAGATCTTACAAAGCTAAACACCCTATAAGGCCTACTCAACGATGAATAGCCTAAAAATATCCCCTCATCGCTCTCGAATTCGAACTTTCCTAATTTCTCTCTATCTCTCAAAATGTAAAAAGGATTCCCAATGACATGTAAATATGATAGGTTGGGTCTCTACACTATCCACAACTCATATGGTGTGTGTAACATGTGTGGATAAAGATATACTTGATTCACCGTATGGCATGCGATATCTACCACCTTTGCCCCAAAACGTCTAGGCACGTTTCTCCCAAGAAGCAGGGATCTATCCATCTCTTGTATCGTCCAGTTCTTCCTCTCAACTATCCCATTTTGTTGAGGAGAACGAACGGTAAAAAAACTCTTGTTTGAAGCCCACTTAATCACAATAACTATCCACTCTGACTTTTTTAAATTCAGTGTAGTTGTCACTACGCATCCGATTTATAGCACTATACCAAAATGGGTAAATTGTCACCCTTCCAGCGCTTAGTCTTGTCACGGTCAATGATCGTGACAACAAATACGCGTTTTGTGTCACGTTCATTGACCGTGACAAGGCCGTGTCAACGGATTGTCACGATCAATGACCGTGACAATACTTATAATGTTTTCATGGTCAATGACTGTGAAAATACTTATAAATTTATCACGGTCAATGACCGTGACAAGTGTCGCAGTAAAAAAACCCTTTCCCCTGCCGTTTCTTCCCTCCTTTTCTCTCTCTCTCTCTCTCTCTCTCTCTTCCATTTATATATATATATATATATATATATATATATATATATATATATATATATATATATATATATATATATATATATATATATATATATATATGTGTGTGTGTGTGTATATATGTGCGTGTGTGTGTGTATGTGGGTGTGTGGTGGGTGGGGCAGGGTCGGGCTAGGGGATGGGGCAGGGTGGGTGGGGGGGGGGGTTGTGCATGTGTGTGTGTGTGCATGTGTGGTGGGTGGGGGAAGGGTGGGAGTAGGGGGTGGGGCAGGGTGGGTGGGGGCTGTTTGTGTGTGTGTGGTGTGTGTGCATGTGTGTGGTGGATGGGGGTGGGGAGGGGGGTGGAGCAGGGTGTGGGGGGGGGGGGGGGGGAGGGGGCAGGGATGGTGGGGTGGTGGTGCGGTAGGTGTGGGGGGCTGCGTGTGTGTGTTTGTGTGTATGTGCGCGTGTGTGTATATGTGTGTGTAATGTGCGTGTTTGTGCGTAATGTCCCTTGTAAACGAATTGATTGATTGTCCCTCATTGTAAATTAGTAAATTAATATATAATTAATTATGAAAGTAGGATTGCCCCTCATTGTAAATTAGTAAATTAATAATTGTATACTTTATTTGTTAGTTTAATTGATGAAAATAATTAATTAAGTAGATGAATTAGAAGGAGTACGGGATACACATTTGTTGTTGACATTGCTGTTGGATTATAGTGGATCGATGTTGGGTTGATTAATTTTAAAAGTGGCATGACCACTGGATTATTGTCCATATGGGGATGGGATTTTTCAACTTTTTTTGAAAATTACTTTGTATATCGAACAATATATATGTGGGATTTTTCAACTTTTTTGAAAATTACTTTGTATATCGAACAATATATATATATATATATATATATATATATATATATATATATATATATATATATATATATATATATATATATATATATATAGTATGATAATTAAATGAAACACACTTGAAATTACATATACTGCGCATAGATACTAGCCTTCTAGTTCTTATACGTACGCTTTCAATAGCCCTTAGACCCGTTCGAGAGTCATTACCCCTGTAATGAGATCTCTTGAATTGTCCCATTTGGACAGTTTGGGACTGCATAATTTCTGTATAATATTCTTAGTGGCTTAAAGTTGTTACTTTTGGAGGAAGTTCTGCAGTCGTATCCTAATGTTATCTGGGTATATACTAGATTGACAAGTGTGACTGTTATTTCAATTGATCAATTGAAATAACAGTCACACTTACCAATCTACGCCGTGTACTGTATATTACAGAAAAATGCGGTCTTGAATGGGATAGGACCACTCACCCTTTAGAGGAGATGGAGGAAATATAAATTTCTATTATAAATTGAATTTGAATATAAATAAGACATAATTAAATGAAACATACTATAAATCTAAGTTTTGTTTATACTAATCCATGAATATATGTTTCGTACCTTTAATAGGTGATTAGTTGTGGTAGCTGTGATGGGATATCCAAAATACAAAGAGTGTATGGGTGAGACAAATAGAATGGGGGATGTGTTTCGCAGAGCTGCTAATGAATTTGAGAAATATGCAAAGAGATGTCATAACGATGAAGAGTTTTCGTGTCTGTGTGCTAGGTGTAAGAATGGTAAGGTGTTTGAGTGGAAAACAGTTGAACTACTTTTGTTAAGATCGGGTATGCAAGATAGTTATCGATTTTGGAGTTTTCACGGTGAATTAAAAGTTCCTTTTGTACCCGACCAACCTTCACAACAACCATTTACAAGTAGGATAGATGTAGAAGGGGATGACGTAGATCATAATATGTTAGAGGATTTAGTTGATGATGCGTATGGAGTTTATGAAGCTGAGGAGAATGAGGTTACTGATGATGTAGAAGGTTCAAGTGCTCGTGAAGATGTCACGATAAAACTTGACGATGACTACCAAAGTTTAAAATTTAAGACGACCTAACCGTTATACTCTGGTTGTGAGAAAGAACAAACAACTTTACATGCCATGGTTGGTTTGCACAGTTTGAAGACGCAATATGGTTTGTCTGGCAATAACGTGATAGGAATTCTGAAATGGGTGAAGGGCTTATTACCCAAGGATAATACACTTCCAAATAGCTATCCTGTTATGAAGAACAATTTGAAAGGTTTGGGAATAAGTATAAATCGATTCATGCTTGTGTGTATGACTGCATACTATACCGAAAGGAGTATGACATATTCAATCGTTGTTCGGTATGCTATGAACCTAGATATGTCCAATCTACTAGTAAGGAAGGAAAAATCTCAAAAATGCCTCAAAAAGTATTGAAATATTTTCCCGTTGGGCCTAGATTAAAGCAATTTTTTACAGTACCATGGATAGCAGAGGCAATGACTTGGCATGCTAGGGCAGAAGTAGGGTGTAATATCATGCGTCATCCTATTGATTCTACTGCCCGGAGGAGGATGAATTATGAGTATCTCGATTTTACTCGAGAACAACGCAACATTCGTTTGGCTATATCAACATATGGTTTCAATCCATTTGGAAATCTAAGCACCAATCAGAGTGTATGGCCAGTGATCCTAGCCCCACTCAACCTCCCTCCTTCACAGTGTATGAGACCTGAATTTCCGATAATGGCTTTGTTGATACCTGGGTCAAAGGCACCAAGTGATGACATTGACGTCTACCTGGCTCCTTTGGTAGAAGAATTATATGAGTTATGGGAAGAAGGTGTGCAATTATTTGACTCTTTTAGAAAAGAAGAGTTTACGCTGAAAGCTATGTTAATGTGGGCAATTCATGATTTTCCAGCTTATGGGACATTATCCGGTTGTGTAGTACATGGTTATTTGGGGTATCCTATTTGTGGAGAGGAGACTGACTCTCTTCGTCTATCCTTTAGCTCAAAAAATGTATACCATTGCCATAGGAGGCTTTTACCCCTGACTCATAGTTTCAGATCTGAGAAAGGTTCCAATTTTTTATTCGGCGGGGTTGAACATAGGATACCGTCAAGAAAACTTTCGAGTTCTTACTTGAAAGTAAATCTTCTGAATGTGGCCCTAATATGCCAGGTAAGAATCCCAAATTTAAGAACGTCAAGCATAAGAAGACCCCAACTGGGAATGAAACTGAGACAAGAAATGCATGATCTAGGAGGTCAATTTTATTTGACTTGCCTTATTAGAAGAATAACCCGGTGCGCCATGTATTGGATGTGATGCATGCAGAAAAGAACTTCGCTGAACATATTGTGGGCACTTGCCTTGGGGGGAGTCATTCGAAGCATGGGGAAAATGCACGAAAAGACCTTAAATCATTGAAACTTAAGCCACAACTATGGTTGAAAGAAGATAGTAGGGGAAGGACAATAATTCCCCTTGGTGCGTTTACTTTGATGAGTGGGGAAAGGAAGGTGCTTTTAGACACAATATATAATTTGAAGGGCCCATCTACTTTTTCGTCCAACTTGTAAAGGATTGTGAATTATGCTACTCATGATTTACATAAATGTAAGTCCCACGATTGGCATGTGATCATGCAACTGGTTCCTATATTGTTTAAGCCTTGTTTCTCCAAGCACAAGGATTTACGGAGGGCTATTATGCAAATTAGTATTACCTTCTCACTCTTGTGTGAGAAGGTAGTCAATCGAGAACACATAGTGGCTACGAAATTGGCGGTGACCAAAGTGATTTGTGTATTGGAGAAGTACTTTCCCCCAGCATTCTTTGACATAAGTGTTCATTTATTGGTACACCTATGCGACGAGGCACTTCTTTGTGGTCCAGTTAGATATCGGTGGATGCATCCGTTTGAAAGATTGATGAAAGTTTTTAAAGATTACGTTAAGAATATGCGATACATTGCAGGATCAATTGCAGATCAATACATCACCGTGGAGTCATCAATATATACTCGGGAATATATGCCTGACTTGACTAGCGTTGATGACACTGATGAGTTCGTCGATAATGGTGGTCATGTGATGGGAAAACGAGTGAAATTAACGAGTTTGCAACATGAACAAGTAGCTCGTTATCTATTTGACACACATGAAGATGTCGAAGAATGGAAAAAGTAAGTGTCGATTATTATAATGTTTAACATTATTTTAGATTATTTTATACATGATTAATTTTGTAATATGCAGAAAATATGAAGCCTGTGAGAACAATAAAAGACGAAAAACAATGGTACAATCAAACAACGAATTTAGGTTGTGGTTGACACAAGAGGCAATTATAATAAAAATGACCATTATATAACGTTACATTACACTCAAATTTTACCACTAATATAATTAATTTATCTATATTCTCAGCTCTTAAAGACGGGTGATGCGACATCAAGGCTTGCTCATCTAGCCACTGGACCCTTGTTCGTGGCACAAGAGTACAAAAAGTATCGATTGAACGGTTACATTTTTGGCGCTAAAGTGTATGAGGAAAGTACATATGTACAGAATTCGGGCATTTCATACAAGGCTCTGACTTTCTTTCGAGCGAGCGCAAAAGATAAAAACCTCATTGAAGCTGAAATGACTTACTATGGTGTAATCCGAAATATATTTGAATTGGATTATATAAGCTTCAAAGAGGTTGCATTTAATGTGACTGGGTAAGAGTTGAGGATAAAAATGCTTGTAAAGTTGATCCTGTCACCAATTTGATCATGGTTGACTTGTCCAAGTTGAAGAGCAACGACCACGTGAGCGATGAGCCGTTTGTTTGTGCATTTCAAAAGGTTAACCAAGTGTTTTACTCGGAGTATATCAACAATGAGCCGTGGTCAATTGTCCAACACGCATCAAAGTGTCTAAATAGTAGTGTGGATGACTTGGCTGCTCCTATCGAATATCAATCCATTTTTGATGATAACCCGAATTGCAAAAAAAAAATTAATTTGTAATAAATATTCCAATTTGTACCAAAACATCCATTTTTAATGCTTTTAATTGATTTCCACTTTAACATTTTCACTCTTGTGTAGTGTGCGTGTGTGTGGGCAATAGGGGTGGGGGTGGGGATGTTTCACTCTTATACATATTATGAGCTAGATGCTGTTGTTTTGGAATTCAGAATTGAGGTGTTTAACAGTAACAATTCATTTTTATTTGTAGTAATTGTACATATTTGCATGTCTTCTTTTAATTCATTTTGATATGTACTAATAATATTTTTTTATAGCAAATGTCTTCTTCAGGTATTAAGGCGAGGATGATGATGCTGGTTATGATGATGTCGTTTGGGCTCGGTGGTAGCGAAGGCGACGAGGGCTCCTCGGCCCCTAGTCTCCCCAAATATGGAAAATTGGGGATGCCCATCAAGAACAAGTCAGGGATATTAGCGAGATCCCTCGAGCTAGTAAAGGCGATCATCGGCCCGGGGTGCATTAGTTGGAAGGAGGTTCCATATAAGCTCAAGTTAGCTGTTTAGGTGGCACTATAGGTAATATATTTATATTTATATTTATATTTATATTTATATTTATATTTATATTTATATTTATATATATATATTTCATTTATATTTATATTTATATTTATTTGCAACTAACATTATATTTGTTGGACAGGAACAATTCAACCTGGATCCAAAGCTACGCGATTCCATCTTGGAGCAGTTGAGGGAGCAACACAAGACGTGGAAGAAAAATATGAGGACCCGGTACTTTGGGGAGACACGAGAGTCCATTATCCAAAGGTGTGAATCCGTCCCGCCGAAGGATCCGATCTCATTGGCACAATGGTAAAGGTTCATTGACAATGAGATCGGGGAGCGACAATTGGCATCTCGCCAATTGGGAAAGGAAAACCGGGAAAAAAATACGGACGTGCACTACTCCGGCCGGAGGTCTTACGCCGAGGTGGATCATAGGATGATGGTAAGATTTAATTTTTCTATAACTACATAAAATATATTATTCCCCATTATTTTACTTTGGGGGCCGATACTAATTTCACTTTATTTTATTTCTGGGGACATGGAGTGGCCCTGGGGGTAGGCCACATAGGCTCGATACTTATGTGGCTCTTCGGACGAAGAAGGGGAAGGACAAGGAGGTGTCCCCAAGCGTTGCGGCCATGATTATAAGTAATCCGACAGTTTACTTTTTGTTAATTACGTTATAATTTTTTAATTTACTTATTTTACTAATCATGTGCTTTTTGTCATTTCAGGCAAAGCTTAAGGAAGTGCATGAGTCGTAGTCTGATGCCGACAAGGCATCTTTTTCCATAGCACGCACTCAGCCAAGTGCTTGGCTCTGATCGCATGGGGAGGACAAGGGGGGTGAGTTCGCGGGTGGTCAAATCTAGGATCATTAGATTGATGATGAGCAATACCGGGTTAGCTCGAACGGTGGATTCACATGACGCGAAGCTGTCCCGTTTGGAGGTGACGGTCCAGGATATGTACTCATTCGTGAAGCGTTCATTGGGAAGAAACCGTAAGGGTAAATGGAAGGAGAAGGCGGTGCAGGAGGAAGAGGTGTGGGAGGGCGAGGACGAGGATGTGGACCTCGTTGCTTCATCACCGACACGTGCGGACTTTGATGATCCACTTCCCTATTTGGCTCCCTTCAACAGACCGATGTCGACACTTGGTTGGCCGAGCGTGTTTATAATGGACATATTTGATGACCAGCGAATAGGGTGGGGGTTGAGGGACCCGAATATCGTCCAGGGTGCACTAGTTCATGGACGTGAGCTTTAAGACATCGAGTCCAGGGTGCTCGTCACACATGTGATGCCCGGGAAGGAGAACTCCCAATTGTGGTTGCACGAACAATGCGGCACGTCGTACATTAGTGGATGTGTTAATTCATATATCGTGTGGCCTACTCACCTCCTCAGCGTTAATTGTACCCCAAACATTTAGTGACATTGATTTAAGTTTGAATTGAATTGTTTTAAATTATTACATATGAATTATATTTGGATTATTTGGTGATGCATATTCTCTCTATTTTTAATGTATATTTGCATTCTCTCTATTTTATTTGGATATATGATGTTTGAACAGTTACAACGTTGCTATAATAGGTACAAATATACTGCTGGGCAGTGGCAGTGGCCATACTGCCCAGTAATTTTTTTTTTAATTCTGCCCATAATTGTCACGGTCATTAACCATGACAAGTCCTTGACAAAGAAACATGTCACGGGCTTGTCACGATCCTTGACCGTGACAAATCTTATCGCGGTCAAGGACCGTGACACGACCGTGACAATTCTAATGAACTTGTCATGGTCAATGACCCTGACAAAAAAAGTTGTCTCACCCAGAATTGTCACGGTCATTGACCTTGACAAGATGAAGTTGTCAATGTCAATGACCATGACAATTCGGAAGATTTGGTATAGTGTAGTGACGCCGTATTAGTTTTGTAGGACACGACATTTGGTTGTTAGGAACTCAATCGCATCGAAATTTTCTCAAAGAAACCCCACGATAGAGTATCTTGAAAGTCATTGACCATCATGAGAACGTATCTCTTACCACAAATGTTATTCGTACGAGTAAGACCCATAAGATCCACGTGTATCACTCCAACATACGAGAGGTGGTAATGATATTCAACTTTTAATAGGGACTTCGAATTTATTTTCCTTGTTGGCAAGAACCACAAACAGAGGAAGTTGATTTTCCAAGCTACGATAACCTACAAACTAGGTGTTTCTTCACTAATCTCTCAAGATCTATAAAGTTTCAATGATCTAGTCATTGATTCCAAAGGTCCATAAAGGAGGTTGTGGCATTGTTTCACACAAATGAGAACTTGGGAATGATCCATAACATTAATTGTTGGTCCTCACCCTTTGTAGTAATAGTTCACCGGTTTGATCATATACATTACATTCGAACCGTTAGAACTTTATCGTAAAGTTTGCTTCGTAAAGTTATCTTATACTAATCAAGTTCGCTTTCTGCCCTTCAATGTGCAACATACTAAATAGATTAGGAAATTTGGGTATCACAACATAACCACATCCTAAAATACTATACCTATTCCCATCTCCAAAGGTGACTTTTCCTTCCTTGCGATCTACAAGGTTTGTAAATATGACTGTCACCAGTCATATCCTTAGAGAACCCACTATCAATATACCACTGGGAAGTATTTTGAACCTTGAGAGAAATTTGAACAACAAGGGCTTTGTCGTCTTACTTCGCTACCTAAGTGGAGGTAACCTTTTGTTTGCCCTTATCGTTATTATCTCTAGTCGTAGCATTAGAAGCATTCTTAAGAGGCATAAACATCTTTTGAAATTATTTAATTAATCTTTAAAAAATGGCGACCAGGAACTCACATCTCTAAGACTAGCAAAGTCTCCATAGTGGTGCGCGTATATGTACGTTTAGTTCTCCTAACTTGTAGCAAAATTTCCTAAGGTGATCTCTCCTTTTGAAATAATTGCAAACATAGAATTGTTTGGGTGTACCTTGGTTTTCTCGTTTAGGTTGAACTTTTTTTTGTGATTTAGGTCGAGGCACATAAGTATATACCACAAATTTATGAAGCATTTTAGGTGCGGCAGGGAAGTGGATGCAACATCATAACCTATTCTTTGCCTTTCTTTATAACCTAAAGCAGTACTGAGGCACATCTTTCCTACATTCTTCGACGTATCCTCTATAGTACCTTGACCTCTCGGTCATGTTCTAGATTTTTCTCAAGTTGGGATACAAGGGCTTCAAATTTCTCACGAGTCTCTAATGAAGATTAAAAATCTCTCGTAACACTAGTCACTTTGTTGGTAAAGTCTTCATTTTCCCTCTCCATTAAAACTAACGCCCCCCAAAGAAGCTCTCACCAAGGACTCGCTCTCTTTCGACTCTCTCAACTCCTTCTCTAAAGTCAATACTGTAAGCGCCAAATTTTTATTTATCTTTTTTGTTTTAAAGGATTCGGTGTATAGATTAGTGTAAGCACGTTATAGGCCATTTTCATCCTCACTCAAAACTTCATCTCCCTCACTTTATCTGGAATGACTAGACTCACTATCGAGGTCATCATGTTTAGACACATCCTCATCAGCATGAGGCATACTTTAAGTACCAACATGACTATCCATGAATGCGGTGAAGTTACGTCCATGCGATGATTCGTCCCTGGAATTCACCGACTCAACATCACTATCACTAATAGTGGTATTGAAGGTAACTTAGTCCTTTCCATGTATATTTTACCTCGGAGCACACCCGTGATCTTTGTGACCCTTACCCTCGTACTCATTGCATCTCTCCTCATCTTTCTTAGGCTACTCTCCTCTTTCTTTTTTAAAACTTTTCTTGCCGGACTTAATATTTTTATCTTTATCAAAACCTTTGTTTTCTTTGGAAGTATTTTATTTTCTCGGAGTTTTATTTTCTTTCTTATATTGATAATTTTTTTGATTTTTTGGCCAAAAGGGAAAGATCACCATGATCAAAATCATACTCAGAGTCAGAAGAAACCTCCTCTTTCTTTTTAGATTGAACTTTCAAAGAAATTTCTTTTCCTTAGGCTTAATATTTTTGGGAAACATATTGATTACATAAGTTTGAAGGTCTCCTATGAGTTCTTCTAGCTTAAGCGTATCTAAAATTCCCAACGAATTAAGGATAGTGACCTTAGGAATAAAGATATACGGAAGGGATCTCAAAATCTTTTTCATAACGTGCAGCTCGGGACTTCTCTCATCTAAATTAAGACTAGAATTGACAATATCAGATAATCGTGCATAAAACTCATCAAATGTCTCAGATTCTAGCATATTGATAGATTCAAACTGTGTGGTGAGATTTTGTATCTTAGATGCTTTCATTGCATTGGTACCTTCGTGAGTGAGCTTGAGGATATACCACGCTTCCTTAAACGTGGTGAACGTCATGATGTGGCATAACTCGTTAGGGCGATGACTCCAGAAATAGAACTTAAATCGTGGGAGTTAAAATTACTCCACTTAAAATCATTCTTTGTACAAGCAGTGACATGTTTAAGGCTTTCGACATTGTCGTTAGTCATAGTGAGTGATGTCCACCCTCTTTCACAAACAAGTCAAACCCTTTCGTTAATTAATTTTAAATAAGACCCCATTCTGGCTTTCCAATATGCATAATTTGACCCATAAAAAATATGAACCATATTATACAAATTATCCATATGAACCCAATTCAAAGATCACAAAGTAAATTAGTTCAACCCTCTCTCATACTAATTTGAAAATGCTGGGGTTATATGAATTCACTTGTATCTTAGGTTACACACAAAAATATCCAATTTAAACCAAAATTTATCTTGATTATAATTAGGTGTGTATGCAAGATAGAGTCCATATTAAATGTACCAAACCACACAATCATACCAAACACATGAAGAAGTTTTGAGGAAAAATCCCTTTCGTACAAAATCTAGATTTCGGCACTGTTAAAGAGTTTGACAGACTCGATGACTTACAGACTACTTAGAGCTCCACTAAGTATAATGCACAGGGTCTTAAAATCTTTAACAAATAATGATGCAGTCCAGCACCACCGATAAGAAGCATTTCTTCCCTCGGTATCCACCGATTAACCTCAGGATGCGATATCCTTTCTTCTTCAGCAGAGTCGTAACTCCATAATCAGCAATAAATGACTCTCTACAAGGGTTTGATGTAGTATTTGGAAATTGGGTTTGACAAAACTCAACAAACCATATTAAGGGATGTATGATTTGAAAAATAAAAGTGTATCAATGAAAAAAAGGTGGAAAATTTTTGGTGCAGGTATTGCAAATGATTTTCGCCAAAAGAGTTATTCAAAACAATCTAAGAGAATCCTTTTTTTTTAATAGAAAAACACGTTTAAAGGCGGCGATCTCGTTTGAATGAAAATAGGACTTCATTCGAACGAATATTAGATTTTGTTCTAACGAGGTCCAATCTCGTTCGAACGACATGCCTAGTTCTTTCCAATGACTTTCCAACGAGAGCGGTTCGGTTATACAGAGAGTTCTCGTTATATGTTTGTTCTAATGACTTAAGCATTTTGTTCCAACGAAATTAATCATCATTCGAACAAGAACTAAGTCTCATTCTAACGATATTACAAACTCGTTCTAACGAACCAACAAAATTATTTTCTTTAAAAATTTATTTTATAAAAAAGCATCAGCTTTAAAGTAAAACATCCCAAAATAAAATTGTATAAGTTTAAGTCGAAAACCTAAAACCATGTACCTCCAAGAAAATGTTCGTGACGATTCCAATGACTTTAAATTTTGAAAATGATGCTCGATCACTAACATATCTTCAAACGATCGTGGAAGCAAATGTGGATGTTGTATCCGATTTGTAATGGGATACGCCAAAATAACTAAGCTATGAGAAATTATAAAATCTTGCTCTTACAACAACTATCCATATTCATATCTTTCGAACTCCCAAGAATAACATAATATCTATATCTGTTTACATTATTTATCCTTTAAAATCAACACTAATTATGAAATTAATTAAAATTCATATTGAATAAAAATTAGATGATCAAAGCCCCAAATAATTTTACTATAACTACTAAAAAAGAGACAGTATAAACTCTTAAGCGAATTTTTGAAATCAAGTACTAACCTTTATTTCATGAATCATGAGTTCTCTTTTCCTATTATTAAATAGTCCACGGCTCCTCAAAATGCATTTTCCCTATGTTAAAAACGAAAGATACCCATCAAAATTCTTAACTTTATGCACCAACGCTACTTTAGTGAATGAAAATAATTAAATAAGTAAACAACACTTATCTCTTTTTATTGTGTGTGGTCACAACTTTTTTTTCGTTCCTTAAACCTTCATTGCAATGGAATTTCCAAATAAACCTATTCAACATTAAATCAACAGGTAATATAAATAATAGGTAATACTTATAAACCAACATGTAATACTTATAAATCAACATGTAATATTAATATAAACAACATGTAATACTTACAAGTAAAACACATTTAGAATTACACATAAATATACGCTATCAATGTGGAAGGTATAAGGCACAACTCGTAGAGAAGACATGACGATAAAAAAGTATCAAGACCTCAATTCGTCTACCATTTTATAATTTTTCAAAACGATGAAACTGATTGTAAGGTGACCTTATAATTCTACCACCAACAAGGCAATAACAATTTAAAATAAACAATTTACCTTTTGATAAATGCCATAACAGCTTACATATGTGTGTTGTTGTGTGCGTCTATGTGCGGGTGTAATGTTGTGTGCATCTTTGTGTTTTCGTGTGTTGTTGTGTACGTGTGTGTGTTGCTGTATGCGTGTATGTTTATATGTTGTTGTGTGTTTTTATGTTGTTGTGTGCAGGTGCGTGTGTGTGCGTGTGTGAGAGAGAGAGAGAGAGAGGAACATACCAAGAAAGGGAAGGATGGAGGAGAGGTGTGTGCGCTAGAATGGGGTTGGGGGGGGGGGGGGGGTGGAGAAGGAATAAGCGAGTGGGTGAAAAATAAAGAGGAAGGTTTTTAGGTTTTGGGTTTGTTTTGTATCCATTTTTGTTATTTTTTTTCTTTTTAAGCCATTCGTTATCTTTTGTTTTAATTTTTTAAAAAGTATTATTCTTCATTTTTTTAAATGAGTGATTAACACTTTTATGTTATATATTTATATTTTACATTACATATAATAAATATTATAATTAATAATTATATATAACTAGTACTAATAATAAATTAGTAAGAAATGCAACACCGATAAGGATATCCGAAAAAATAGATATCCATAAATATGGATACTTCGTCTCAAATACGAATTATCCATATCGGATACACATACTATCAGTATCCATACCTGTTTTTCTGGATATTTTAACACAATATCCATATCCTCTCTTTCGGATATTTTTCTGGATATATATTCACAAAATTCGAACTCGGATACTGGATGGATTTGCATTTTTGAATATCCATTTACACCTCTACATGTGTGTAAATCTTTTTTGGCATTGATAATATCATGGACTACACGATGGAGATCTTCAGTAGAGATAAAGTTGTAAATGTCTTTTTCTTTTTGAGTTTGGGAGGGACATTAGTTGAACTTGTCTTAGGTTTTTTTTGTCGATTTTGTATTTTGTACCGAAATAGCTAAATGGAGAGATTTGTAAGAGAAAAATTTATGATTGCTCATTATGTTTTTAGTTTGGCATATTCCGTTAAACCCCACTACGACGATGTATATTCTTAAGGCTTCAATTGTAGACATGTTAGTAACCGAATGCAATAATCAAAGATCGAATAGTTGATTTCGTCACTACAACATATGGAGAAGGAATATTAGGCTGATTTTGTGTAAACATTATGTTCAAGGATATTTACAAGTGTTTGAAAAAAATATATTTTTTGAAATTTTTTTAAATAACAAAATCATTTTAAAGGCATCTCGTTAGAACAAGATATCAAGGGTCGTTCGGACGAGTTTCTTCAACCCGTTGGATATCATCCATTCGAATGAAACTTCATACAAGCTCTTTTTCCTCACCGTGATGGAATGTCATTCGATCTATCGTTTGATGTCGTTCAAATGACTTGTCATAGGTCGTTCGAATTAATGAGGAACAGTTCATTCGAGCAGGCCTGAGAAAAAAATATTTTTTGCTTGGTTTAAATGCAATCTTTTCAAGTTTATCTCTTGGAGATTTTTCTCCCTATTTAAGAGATACGAACTTGCACGTATTTGGAAGCCCTTTTCCACCTATTTTGTGATCAACCACCCTGGTTTTTCTAATCTAAACCCCTTGGATATTTTGTTATAACTTTATTAAACCCAGACGAACACATCTCGTGTTCTAACCATTGTAGAGTTCATTTTTCACTACTGAAGCTAGGGAAAGAGTAACCCGAGGCTGATCGGTGTATGCCGAGGAAAGTAGAGCTTATTGTGAGGCGTTGTATCCACACCACTTTCTGTTATCAACAAGGAAGGAGGCATAACTATGATATTTAGTGAGTCTAAGTCTGTAAGTGTGTCTCTATTGCTTGTAATACCTTAATTGTAACAGTGCTGAAAAAGATTTTTCCCGAAAGGACTTTTCCTCATATCTCGTGTTACTATTTGTTATGTTCGATTTAGATTCAATATCTTGCATATTTAGTTTCACCTAATTAATCGATATAAAATTGGATTAAATTGAATTTGACTTTTTTGTGACCTAATTTACAATTTATACCTTTGACCATAGAACTTGACCACTTTACATATTTTTCATATACCAAATTGGAAAATGGAAAAATGAATAGGTCCAAATGGTATATAATCTTAATTTTTTCATAAGCCATTATTTGAACTTTCGAGTCTAATAGTTTTGCATATTTTTTGTTTAAGGTTCAAAGCTTTTCATGATTGCACTTTATGCCCATCTTCCTTTCCGTGACATTTTGTAATATTTTTAGTCACACTTTTTCTTCTCAAAAGCTTTGTCACAAAAAGTGAAAATCTTTTTAATATTATAAATTACTTTACACATATTAAATGCTACTATTGTTTCAAGTTGCCCACGTGGCAACTAAAATTGAAACCCCCCAAACACATCCGACTCTTCTTCTCATATGAAATGCCGCCCTCATCTTTTCACACGAAATGGCAACCTTCCAACTTCTCATACATTTAACCCCCAAAAAATTCTTCTCCTTCCTCTTTGAACTAACCTTATTGGCACCTATCTTTTACAATCTCTAAAGTCCCTTTAGTGATCTCTCCAATCTATTTGTTGGCTTCCTTATAACTCTTCACTTCCTTTTTAGGTGAAACTAAACGTTTGAAAATCCAATAACCCAAAGAAATACCCCTCCCCCTCTCTGTTTCTTCCTCACGTTTTTTAATTTGATGATAGAGGTGATTAGTTTTTTGGTTGTGCTAACATAGGTTGTGGTCGGTTTCGTGGTGAGGATGATGGTGCATAGTTGTGCATGGTGGTTTTGGTGCCTTTTGTTCTCTTTTTTTCGACGGTGACAATAATAGGTGGTGATGGTGGTGATATTGGTGAAAGATGGTGGGGGAATATTTTTATAGTTTTTTTTTATTCTATTTTTTGAGCCTATATGATTAAAAAATTAGTTAGATGTAATAATTTAATTCTGAAGTTCGTCGGTGTTACGAAGGAATTAACAGATTCTTATGGTGGGTGTGCATTCTCTAGAGTGAAGTAGAATGAATTTAAGGGAAAGTCAACGACAAAATTGTATGTCAAGTGGATATCAATCTTATTTTTATTTTTAATGGGCTTTAGAAATGAGATAAGAATATATGTTGAGATACAAGGTTTTATTTTCTAAAACGTTATGTAACTGACTGCCATAAGGTTTGTGAGATCATGGACGTTTAGAAAAGAAACTCAACTATCATGTGGAAGGATGTCTAGAACGACAAAATGACATCGGAGAGACGAATTGCCTATGACCGTTTCTGGAAAATAGTTTTCGACGAAAATCTCATCCACGCTCGCAAAACATGATATGTATGTATTTATGTATGTATGTATGTATGTATGTATGTATGTATTAGTTATTTTATTTTATTATGTTAACTGTTTTATGTATCTGAGATATTTTAGCAAAATGAATTTTAAGCTTCAAATTAATTTTTAATTTTCTTTATTATGATCGATTTGGTATGTCCAACGATTAAAAAATTGTGTGATACTTATACTAAGTGATCCAAAGATTGAAGATTAAATGGAATTAGGCAAATGAATTTTATAGAAATAACTATAATTGGACATGATGGGCTAATGGTATTGTCAATCTAATAGTCAAAAGATGTTGACTTTGTTGCAAGTTACTAAGGTCATTCTATAAAAAGTCCCTTGATATTTTACTAATTATTTTTTAGTCCAAGTCTTTTTATTTTTGTTCCAAAAAGTTACTCACAGTATAATGCACTTACACACTATTTTCTATCTTATCCTATACCCTATGAAAAATTTATCGAAAAAATTGACAAGGGATTTTTTTGGAACATAAAAAAACAAGGTGGACTTATATTCAAGTTTGTTTCACTTTTTTTCTGACACTGTTAAAATAATGCTTGACCAGCGAAAGCTACGAACCGCGACATATAGTGATTTTCGATAATTTGAATTGTGTCTATAATAAGTACCATCTTATACCAATATTGACTTATAAGATGGTACTCTCCACTTTGTTGAAACTTATATTCAAGTTTGTTTCACTTTTTTTCTCGCGTGGGCTTACACCTAGAGTTTAAAGTGCTATTATCAAATTAATTTTGATCATTAAGAAGATTATATCTACTTATAAGTGTAAGATTTAAAATCTTTAATGCCGTATTTGTTAGATTTTAAGCATATTCTTTTATAAATTATAGGGGCTTTGTAAATTTAGGACACATTGTAATATGTATTTTAAAAATAGGAAAATAAAAATTTTGTTTCCATTTTTATCTTTATTTTTTAATAAAGTCGCTGATGCGGACCCATATTAATAAAACATTAACCAATTACAACATGTCACGTCAGCAGATAATTTAAAAATAAGAACTAAAAATAAAAACAAAATATTTATTATCTTATATCCATAATTAATATAATTTTAAATTTTAAAAGGGCATAATCTAGAAATGATATTGTAATAGAAAGGAAAAGAAAAAAAATGAGAGAGAGTATTGGACCTCATCACTATCGGTCAATGGAGGTACTTTATTATCAATTCAAAAGCAACATTTGCTATAAGAAAAGCTCTTCATGCAGACATGGGTTTTCTTAGCCTTTAAAAAGCACAGCAGGTAACATAACTATCACTACTGCTCATTGGAGCAATGTCATTATCGCATTTAAAGGCAATTAGCCTTCGGGGAAATGGTGGCTAGCAGTAGGACTAGTGACGAATACTACAAATAATGAGCCATTTGCATATCCTTCGAAAAAAACAACTCATTTCTTTTAATATTTAATTTTAGTGAAACATATTTTAAAAATAATTATTAATTGTTATCTAATCATGCGTTTTGGCGCAATGGTATAAGGTTGTCACTGGAACAGTCAGGGGGTGAATTGAGTTTGGTCCCAGTTCGATCCCTGATGCTGTTAAAATCATGTTTGACCAGCGAAAGCTACGAACCGCGAATGAAGATTGATAGAAGTGCGTAAACTGACCTGAACATCTCATAGTATACTTAAAAAAAAAAATTGTTATATATTAGCAAAAATATAGTGATCTTAGTGAAACACATAAATATGATGCGTGACACTATTACGCCGCACTATTACAACAATTTTATTGGAGACTTTACTAAAAAAAAATAAAGGTTATTCTTAAATGATAATGTGACAATGACATGTCATCAATGACTCCATTAAAAGATGTCTTATGAGTTGACACAAATTTCATTACTACCATATTAATTTATTATTGAACTTGTTGTTACAATTGAAAATACATTGAATTAAACATTAAATGGATTAATTTTATAGGATATAAACATTAATTAACCTTAAAATGAATTAGATCTAATCAAATTTTATTTACTTGCACAAAATGGATCTGTAATGATATAATTATCATTTTTAACTAAATTGGGCAATCCAATAACAGA
Organism: Sambucus nigra; assembly: GCA_949130495.1. Classification (NCBI taxonomy): domain Eukaryota; kingdom Viridiplantae; phylum Streptophyta; class Magnoliopsida; order Dipsacales; family Adoxaceae; genus Sambucus; species Sambucus nigra. The sequence goes on along the minus strand of OX422216.1, from coordinate 92,325,940 downwards.
TATTTATTTATATACTGATTGTTTTTAATAACATAACAACGAATATAATCCCCCAATCTCAACTTAATATCTCAACCTCCATCATTTTTTAAATACCAACCAAGAATCCTTCTGTAAAAGCAAAATACATCTCATCTAGTTGTGTACCAAATTAAATTTTAGTTTTAAGTTATGACATTCAACCTATTTTTTTTAACCTTATTGTTTATTGTGTCATTTGACAAAAAGTCCCTCAATATTTTTTTAATAATTAGTCCAAGTCTTTTTCATATTATTTCAAAAAGTCCATCACCAAATAAAACATTCATAAACACTATTTATTCTCTTATCCTAAATTATAATAAAAAATTGTCTAAAAAATATACAAATGACATTTTGGAAGATATAGAAATACGGTGGACTAAGTGCAAAAGGTACTTAGCTCCTAAAAACTAAAAAATAATTGTCCGTTATTTTTGTATTATAATTAAAAAAATATATTTTTTACTCTTAAATTCATCCTAATAACATATTTTTGACATAGTTGCAAACCTAACTTTCTACATTTGTTGTTTATTCTAATTGCAAACATAATTTTTACCCTTATTAATTATTTTAATTCTAAATCTAAATTTTGACCCTCAATTTTACCCTAAATGCATTTTTTGACCAAATTGCAAACCTAATTATTTCGACACTTTAAAACAAACTCTAATTGCAAATGATAGGCATTTTAGTGTATCTTTGGCGAAAATTCTCTCTATAAAACTTTGGGTCCCCCATAAGATAAAATTCTAGCTTCGTCCTTGATGTAATGTGTCTTTTAAGACACACTGTTAAAAAAACAAATATAAATAAGAAAAAAATTATATATACCTGCTAAAAAAGTAGCATAACACAAAAGGTTACATTAGATAATTCTACCCTTTATATTTCTAACAACTCCCAATGTTGCATTTTTCAACGAGGTTATGTTCTTAGTGTTTATTCCTTGTAAGAATAATATAGGTTCTTACAATAGGCCGTTTTTTTTGCTTGTTTATATGGGATATTTGGACTTTTCCAACGGGGGAGAAATATTGCACAATTTTACACTAGTCCTGGGCAGTCATATTTAATTGTACTAGACCTACTGGGATTATAATAAGATCCTTGCATCACAATTTAATGGCTTCCATTTTGACCACAAGAGAAATTAGTGACTTCCATAACATATGTTATTTATTGTTTTTATTTTTTTGAATCTTTTTATCATGACAAGTCTCCATGAATAACACCTATTTCACATTTTTAAATTTTTTTACTTATGAATTCATTTAAGCACTGATAAAGAAAGGCCAAAAAAAAAAAGATTTGTTATATTTTTTGTGTTGTCAACTCGACAAATAAGCTAAATAAAAAAACATAAGTGACAATATTTTGAAACTTTATATACTGTTTAAAACTTAGTAAATTGGAATTACTGTGTCAAAGTTACTTTTCACAATAGTATATAATCAATTGGTATGCAAGTTAGTTATCCATACTTAAGTGAGGAAATATGATAATACTAAAAGTTCAAAAAACATAATGGGAGTCTCAACATTCTTAAATGTATTACCCGTGATCTCGCAATAGCTTATTTGCTATGCTAATCTTTAGACCCTTTGGTTCATTTTTAGAAAAATCAAATGAGTACTACAAGAAAGATGGTCTTTTAACAAGGAAAATAAATGGTTACAAAAAATATTAAGGACCTGTTTGGTTCTCTATTCTGAAAACTCGATTTAAACGCTGTTTTTAAATACAGTTTTAAAATTCAGTTTTTTGTGGTTATAATTATTGGTGTGCGTTTGGTAAACTTGTTTTTAAATACAGTTTTTTAAAAATTTGACAAACTTGGCAAACATGTATATTTATATTATACATGTATGTTATAAAACTTAAGAATGAATAATTCTGAGTTGAAAAATAAAAAAACAGATGTTATAAAACACCCAAAATCTGTTTTCTGAAAAACTTGATTATAACACAGGAATATTATAATTCTGTGTTTAAAAACAGGTTGCCAAACGGAGATTTTTATCAGAATTGTATTTAAACACAGAAAACAGAATTATAGTTGCAAACCAAACAGGCCCTAATCCATTGCTAATTTCCTTTACTAACGAAATAATTCTCTTGCAACTTTTGTTGCATTCTTCACATATAATTTTGCAACGGATATATTTATTGCAAAATAATTCTATTCGTTGCCAAAACATATTTTGCAACGGATGTTTTCATTCCAAAAGCATATAATTTTCATTGCAGAAAAGTTTACATATTCTTCACATAAATTCTTTTGCAATAAATATTTTGTGCAAAATATACTAATTTTACATTGCTAAAGTTCATTTTTTGTTGCTGAAAGTATTTTGTAACATATTTTTTCGTTGCAAAAAAAGATAGCATTGGCTCTAAAAAAAGCTCGTTTCCTTAATAATAGTGCTTTTGCAATAATTATTTCGTTACAAATTATTCTGATATTACATTGCAAAAGATTTTTTGAGACTACTAAAATCCCTTGCTAGAAGTTACTTTTTTAGTTGCAATAGATAGCGAAATAATTTGGCCAACGCAACTTAGCGTTTTTTGTTTTGCTTGCTAAAAGTATTAAACTCATTGCGAAATATTTTTATGATTAATAGCATTCCTTGCAAAAAGTTCTTTTTGACTGCAGTTTATTATTAAATAAAGTGTGAATATATTTATAAACGAAATGTATTTTGGTTACTAAAAGTATTTATGTTACATTAGTGATTTGGCATAAATTCATCACATTTATCCCCCTAATTTCAGTATTTTTATGTTCCCGTGCGGTGTAAATAGCTTGAATTTGTCTCATATTTATGATACTAACCCTTTTTGGCAAGTATTTCGTATTTTGTGTATCTCTTATATGTTTTACAGGTATTTCATGCAAATTAGTGCCAAAGAGAACTTAAAACAGTGCAAGAAATCAAGAAACGGGGAGTTGAAGGATATTTTCATAATTTTTCAGCCTTAGTCCGGAGGTGGGGCCAACTAAAAAGTTAAAGATCTTTCAATTACAAGAACACTGGAAAAAACGTCACCTCAATCCAACCTACGGTGAAGAAATTATGATCATTTGAAGTTGAGAGGAATGAAGGAAAAAAAACTATCGGACCCAAACCGAAGCTGAGAAAAAAGAACCGGTACGCCAATTTGTCATGCACAAGATCCATCACAAAATTAGTCACGCTTTCTAAGTGTGAAAAATTGTCATATACAGGATTTTTATTTTGTCCTTATCTTTTAGCCAAAAGAGTTTTATGTTTTGAGGACTCTTCTAAACGACCTTTAGCCTATATATTTAGTCATTAGAACTCTTTTTTATTAAGATTTCATTCATGTAAAAGCTCCATAACAAGTAGGAACATCTAGGAGAAGAATCTATATATTTTGCACCTTTAATTCAAGAGCTTTTCAAGATTTTCTTCAATCTTTGATTTCTTCTTGCATGCTCTTGTTCTTCAATCTTGTTAACTTTTATTTCCAACATTTTTATTATTATTTCTCATGTGTAATCTCTCTTTCCAAGTAATTATAAATTCATGCAACGTAGATAGCGTAGTTTTCATTAATTTCACCATGTTAAGCTAGGTTCTAAAGGTTGGGATGCATGAACCCAACCTGATGTGGTTTGCATGGGTATATAATAGTTCTCTAAATTTAATAATTGATTAGCGCATGTAGTTAATACGACACTGCTTAATTCATCCTTTTCTTACATACTGTGCGGGCAACGATCCCTCATATGTGTAATACTTAGGAGTGTTAAAGATCGGGTTTTAATTCATCCTTTGCTTACATACTGTGCGGGCTACGATCCCTCATATATGTAATATTTGGGAGTACTAAAGATCGGGTTTGATCAATTAATTAATTTATGACTAGTTTCGTACTTGGCATACACACTAGGATTTGAGGGATTGTATTCCCAACCTATTTTCCCTTCATTCTTAGTTAGTTAATTTTGATCACATAGTTAATGAAGTAGTTTAATTTAGCCTGCATTTAGTTAATTAGTTATTTCTCATCTCAATCATCTTTTTGTTTCTTTTTAGAGTCAAGTTAGGGTTAACAGTCTTACCTTTGTCGTCACGTTCACTCGTCCTGGTTCCCTGAGGATTCGATACCCAGACTAGCCACTATACTCCGCAAGAGTGTAGTTAAAGTTTAGTTTTTTTTTTATTGTGGTCAGAATCCGATAACAACGATTAGCGTATTTACACGGACGCTTGGTTTCCACCTCGATCAAAATGGCGCCGTTGCCGGGGAATTAGGTAGACTTTAGGTTAGGTTGGTTAATCACGAATTTGACCTAAAAGAAATAAAAAATATGGGTGTCACGTTTTAGAATTGCCCAATTTGAAATGTCTTACTTTAACTCCTTTGGTGGGTTTAATTGTTATGATAATAGTGAGGAGGAGGAGGCACTAAAGACTTATGACCATTGGATAATAATCACTAAAGATGAGTCTTATAAATACAAGCCCAATGCTGAGGCCATCCAAATTTATATGAATTGCTTGAAGAAAAAAGACTTGAAAAAGAATATCAGGAAAAAAATTGTTATTGGGAGCAAGAATTAGATGCATTATTTGAACCCAATGAGGATTTTTCTTCCGATATTTTTAAAGTTGAAGATTGTTTTCAACCAAATGAGGAATATGAGGCGCTAGAACCAAGGAAGCCTACTTTGGAAGAACTCTTGCTTATTTTCAAAAAGCAATCAGATGATTTTGCTGCTACAGAGTTGAAAATTAGAGCAACTTGCAAGGAGTTTAATGGTTATTTAGATAGCTTAGAGAAGGTCGAGACTTGCGCTTCACCTAACACTTTTGAGGATGAAATCATTGAGAGTGATCCAAGTTCTTTTGAATCTCAACCTCTTATAAATATTCCAAAACCTATTGAGGTTGAAGATCAACTGTCTCCTTGTGTCCCCACTATTATCGAAACATTAAATCCATCATAAAAACTGGATGAAGGTCTTGAGGACGTTGACCCGATTCTTAAATAAAAATGTTTGTTTGAGATGCTTCATCTTACGAGTTATTCACTTACACGAGCACTACCTCCCGTTCCAATTGAAAAACATTTGGGAGATGAATTGAATTTTGATTCCCATGAGTTGGTTGTAACTTTTGAAATAGCTAAAACTTTTACCGACGAGGAATCTTTGCTTGAATTGATTTCCAAGATAGATTCTTCCTTTTTGTGTGCCCCTCTTCCCATACTACTTAAAAAATCTTTGGGAGGTGATTATATTTCTCTTGGATCTTAATTGTACTTGTCCCACCTAGCATCCAAACCCCCTATCATCCCGTTAAAATTTTAAATTGGTGATGGTTCATTTTTTCATCTCGCACATGCCTTTTGTTGTTCAAACGAAATTTTTATTTTTCGGGAGGCATGCTTTCTAGTGAGGGTACACCATTAATCCCTCAAAGTCAAATTGTATTTTGGTTGGACCCTCAATTTTTTCTTCTTCTAGTGTATAACTTATTAGAATTTCAAATCGTAGGTTGTACAATAGTTAACTTATTTTTTTTCTTCTTTAGTTTAGAGCTTTTGTTATACTTTTTCCTATGCTTGGTTCTAACATGTTTTGTAGATTCAATGGACTCGTACTTTTCGAGAATCGCTCCATTTTGGGTAATATCCTTCTTTTTCTCTCTTTATGTAGTGTTCTTGATTCGCATTGAGGACAATGCAACGTTTAAGTTAGGGGGTGTGGAATATTCTTCCCGTTTATTGTTTAGATTCATTGATTCGATAACATGTTCTTTTCAAGTGTGTTTTTTTAGAAAATTTCAAAAAAATTGAAAAAGTTTAAAAAAGTCAAAAATATTTTTTCTTCAAAATAAATAAAAATTGGAATTTAAAAGCTTAAAAAATATCACATTTTTTTTTGTCTCAAGTTGTAAAAATCCAATGCACAAAGCCAAAGTTGTCCAAAGATGGAAATTGAAAGAAAATTTACGACTTTACGAATAAGTGTGGAGATTAACAAACCCGCTGAGATTCGAGCCTTTAATTTTTGTGAGTTTATAAATCAATCCGAGTTAATTGTTAACTCAAAGTTCTTTTCAGCGTTTTAATAAGTCGTTGATGATCTCTATTTTATTATTTTGATTGGTTATGGAAAACGTGTGAGATGTTGTCTCAAAAAGCACGCTAAAATATCTCTAGAATTAATTAATCTCAAGACACATATGGTAAGGTAATTAGTAATTTGGGCAATGAAGTAGGGCCTCGTTTGCCTCCCAAAAATATTGGCTAGAAAAAGTCGTGAAAAATAAACCTTTTTGCAACCCAGTTTGAGCCTAATAATTTTTTCTTTTCGTTGGATAACTCAAAAAACCCAATTGGCCCAAAATTGTGAAAATCTAATATTCATCAAAAGTCCAAAAAGTGCATAAGAAGCGACAAGAAAAAAAAATAGAAAATGCTCAACGAAAATAGCAAGAAAAAAAAATAAGAAAAGAAAAAAAAATAGAAAAATGAGAGAAAAATGAGCAAGAGCCCGAAAAAGCACTAACATACATCATAAGTAAACTTTTTCAATTCCGAAATTCTTAGCCTTTTACAGTTTTACCCAATACACTATATAACCCAAAAAATTCCTAACCGAGTTTGAATTGCGAAATTGATTATCGCGTGGAGAGCTAAGATACAAAAAGATAATATAAGAGATTAAATGGTGGAAACTAGAGGCGATGTTTTCGTTTCCTTATAACTGTACTCCGATGATGAGATCTTTTTACCTCAAATAGTCCATCTTTCCAATTGTGTGCGTAAACTTGTGTCCATTATTATTTACTCTTATATATCACGCATACCGAGAGAATAGCCACACTTCCGAGTGATTCGTTTGTGAGTGTATTCAGTGAGATTTTGAAATCAAAGCAAATTTTCGAAAAGTAACGTAATGATCAATCGGTGAAAATTAGTGGTTCGAATTTTGGCTTCGCACACACACACACACACACGCTATGACTTGAGACTTGTGAATATAATTTTAAGGAGACCATTTTTTGGGAGTTTAAATTATACAATTTTTAAGTATTTTGATTTTTCTATGAGTCAATAACGAATTTATTGGGTATATATACTGCAAAACCTCATGAGACACCACTCGTCTTACTAGGGTAACCTAGGGGTTTAAAGGCTTATTGCATACGCTAAATGCAATTGCTTGCTCGCGAAAAAGGTATTTTATCCCAATAAATTTTTTGAAGGGTCCTTAACTTATACTCTCATTATTTTACATTGCTCGGGATGTGCAAAGTTCTAAGTTAGGGGGGTTTGATTAAGCATAAATTCTTCACATTTATCGCCTTAATTTCGATATTTTTATGTTCCCGTGCGGTGTAAATAGGTTGGATTTGTCTCATATTTATGATACTAACCCCTTTTCGTAAGTATTTCTTATTTTGTATATCTCTTATATGTTTTACAGGTATTTCATACAAATTAGTGCCAAAGAGAACTCAAAACAGTGAAAGAAACCAAGAAACGAGGAGTTGAAGGGCATTTTCATAATTTTTCAACCTTAGTCCGGAGGTGGGTCCAACTGGAAAGTTAAATATCTTTCAATTACAAGAACACTGGAAAAAAACGGCATCTCATTTCGACCTACGGTGAAGAAATTATGGTCATTTGAAGTTGAGAGGAATGAAGGAAAAAAAGCTGTCGGACCCAAACCGAACCGAAGATGAGAAAAAAGAACCGGTTCGCCAATTTGTCAAGCATGAGATCCATTACAAAATTAGTCACGCTTTCTAAGTGTGACAAATTGCTTGATACGGAATTTTTATTTTGTGCTTATCTTTTAGCCAAAAGAGTTTTATATTTTGGGGACTCTTCTAAACGACCTCTAGCCTATATATTTAGTCATTAGGACTCTTTTTATTAAGATTCAATTCATGTAAAAGCCCCATAGCAAGTAGGAACATCTAGGAGAAGAATCTACATATTTTGCACCTTTAATTCAAGAGCTTTTCCAGTTTTTCTTCAACCTTTGATTTCTTCTTGCATGTTCTTGTTCTTCAATCTTGGTAACTTTTATTATTATTTCTCATGTTTAATCTCTCTTTCCAAGCAATTATGAATTCATTAAACGTTAATAACGTAGTTTTCATTAATTTCACCATGTTAGGCTAGGTTTTTAAAGGTTGGGATACATGAACCCGACCCGATGTCGTTTGCATGGGTATAAAATTAGTTCTCTAAATTTAATAATTGATTAGCGCGTGTAGTTAATACGACACTGCTTAATTTATCCTTTTCTAACATACTGTGCGGGCTACGATCCCTCATATGTGTAATACTTAGGAGTGTTAAAGTCTGAGTTTTAATTCATCCTTTGCTTACATACTGTGCGGGCTACGATCCCTCATATATGTAATATTTGGGAGTACTAAAGACTGAGTTTGATCAATTAATTAATTTACGACTAGTTTCGTACTAGGCATACACACTAAGGTTTGGGGGATTGTATTCCCAACCTGTTTTCCATTCATTCTTAATAAGTCATTCTTAGTTAGTTAATTTTGATCACATAGTTAATGCAGTAGTTTAATTTAGTCTGCATTTAGTTAATTAGTTATTTCCCATCTCAATCATCTCTTTGTTTCTTTTTAGAATCAATTTAGGGTTAATAGTCTAACATTTGTTGTCACGTTCACTCGTCCTAGTTCCCTGAGGATTCAATACCCAGACTAACCACTATGCTCCGCATGAGTGTAGTTAAAGTTTAGAATTTTTTTGTATTGTGGTCGGAATCCGATAACAATGATTAACGTATTTACACGGACGCTTGGTTTCCACCTCGATCAAAATGGCGCCGTTGTCGGGGAATTAGGTAGACTTTAGGTTAGGTTGGTTAATCTCTAATTTGACCTTAAAAAAATAAAAAATATGGGTGTCACATTTTTGAATTGCCCAATCTGAAATGTATTACTTTAACTCCTTTGGTGGGTTTGTTATGATAATAGTGAGGAGGACGAGGCACTCAAGACTTATGATCATTGGATCAATATCACTAAAGATGAGTCTTATAAATACAAGCCCAGTGCTAAGGCCATCCAAATTTATCAAAATGAATTGCTTGAAGAAAAAGACTTGAAAAAGAATATCAGGAAAAAAATCGTCATTGGGAGCAAGAATTAGATGCATTATTTGAACCCAATGAGGATTTTTCTTCCGATATTTTTGAAGTTGAAGAATGTTTTCAACCAAATGAGGAATCCGAGGTTCTAGAACCAAGGAAGCCTACTTTGGAGGAACTCTTGCTTATTTTCAAAAAGCAATCAGTTGACTTTGCTGCTACAGAGTTGAAAATTAGAGCAACTTGCAAGGAGTTTAATGATTATTTGGACAGCTTAGAGAAGGTCGAGACTTGCGCTTCACCTAACACTTTTGAGGATGAAATCATTGAGAGTGATCCAAGTTCTTTTGAATCTCAACCTCTTATAAATATTCTAAAACCTATTGAGGTTGAAGATAAATTGTCTCCTTGTGTCCCCACTATTATTGAACCATTAAATCCATCACAAGAACTGGATGAAGGTATTGAGGAGGTTGACCCGATTGTTAAACGAGAATGTTTGTTTGAGATGCTTCATCTTATGGGTTATTCACTTATACGAGCACTACCTCCCGTTCCAATTGAAAAACATTTGGGAGATGAATTGAATTTTGATTCCCATGAGTTGGTTATAACTTTTAAAATAGCTAAAACTTTTATCGATGAGGAATCTTTTCTTGAACTAGTTTCCAAGATAGATTCTTCCTTTTTCTGTGCCCCTATTCCCATACTACTTGAAAAATCTTTGGGAGGTGATTATATTTCTCTTGGATCTCAATTGTACTTATTACACCTAGCATCCAAACCTCCAATCATCCCGTTAAATTTTTTAATTGGTGATGGTTCATTTTTTTCATCTCGCACATGCCTTCTGTTGTTCAAACGATATTTTTATTTTCCTGAGGCATGCTTTCTAGTGAGGGTACACCATTAATCCCTCAAAGTCAAAAATGTATTTTTGTTGGACCCTCAAATTTTTTGACTTCTAGTGCATAACTTATTAGAATTTCAAATCGTAGGTTGTACAATAGTTAGCTTATTTTTTCTTTAGTTTAGAGTTTGTGTTATTCTTTTTCCTATGCTTGGTTCTAACATGTTTTGTAGATTTAATGGACTCGTACTTTTCGGGAATCGCTCCATTTTGGGTAATATCCTTCTTTTCCTCTCTTTATATTGTATTCTTGATTCGAATTGAGGACAATGCAACGTTTAAGTTAGGGGGTGTGGAATATTCTTCCCGTTTATTGTTTAGATTCATTGATTCGATCACATGTTCTTTCCAAGTGTGTTTTTTTAGAAAATTTCAAAAAAATTGAAAAAGTTTGAAAAAGCTAAAAATATTTTTCTTCAAAATAAATAAAAATTGGAATTTAAAAGCTTCAAAAATGTCACATTTTTTTTGTCTCAAGTTGTAAAAATCCCATGCACAAAGCCAAAGTTGACCAAAGATGGAAATTGAAATAAAATTGACGACTTTACGAATAAGTGTGGAGATTAACAAGCTCGGTGAGATTCGACCTTTTCATTTTTGTGAGTTTAAAAATCTATCCGAGTTAAGTGTTAACTGAAAGTTCTTTTCAGCGTTTTAATAAGTTGTTGATCATCTCTATTTTATTGTTTTGATCGGTTATGGAAAACGTGTGAGATGTTATCTCAAAAAGCGTGCTAAAATATTTCTAGACTTAATTAATCTCGAGATGTATATGGTAAGGTAATTAATAATTTGGGCAATGAAGTAGGGCCTCGTTTGTCTCCCAAAAATATTGACAAAAAAAGTCACAAAAAATTAACCTTTTTGCAACCTAGTTTGAGCCCAATAATTTTTTCTTTTCGTTTGATAACCCGAAAAATCCAATTAGCCATGAATTGTGAAAATCTAATATTCATCAAATAAAGGCCAAAAATGCATAAGAAGGGGCAAGAAAAAAAAAATAGAAAAATGCTCAACAAAAATAGCAAAAATAAGAAAAGAAAATAAAAATAGAAAAAAGAGAGAAAAATGTGCAAGAGCCCGAAAAATCACTAACGGGCATCATAAGCAAACTTTTCCAATTCTGAAATTCTTAGCCTTTTCCAATTTTACCCAATACACCATATAACCTAAAAAAAAGTCCTAACTGAGCTCGAATTGCGAAATTGATTATCGCGTGGAGAGCTAAGATACAAAAAGATAATATAAGAGATTAAATAGTGTGAACTAGAGGCGATGTTTCCGTTTCCTTATAACCGTACTCCGATGATGAGATCTTTTTACCTCAAATAGTCCATCTTTCCAATTGTGTGCGTGAACTTGTGTCCATTATTATTTACTTTTATAAATCACGCATACCGAGAGAATAGCCACACTTCCGAGTGATTAGTTTGTGAGTGTATTCGGTGACATTTTGAAATCAAAGAGAATTTTTGAAAAGTAACGTAATGATCAATCGGTGAAAATTAGCGGTTCGAGTTTTGGCTTCGCACACACACACACACAGGCTATGACTTGAGACTTGTGAATATAATTTTAAGGAGACCATTTTTTGGGAGTTTAAATTATACAATTTTTAAGTATTTTGATTTTTTTTTGAGTCAATAACGAATTTATTGGGTATATACACTGCAAAACCTCATGAGACACCACTCGTCTTACTAGGGTAACCTAGGGGTTTAAAAGCTTATTGCATACGCTAAATGCAATCGCTTGCCCGCTAAAAAGGTATTTTATCCCAATAAATTTTTTGAAGGGTCCTTAACTCATACTCTCATTATTTTACATTGCTCGGGATACGCAAAGTTCTAAGTTAGGGGGGTTTGATTAGGCATAAATTCTTCACATTTATCGCCTTAATTTCGGTATTTTTATGTTCCCGTGCGGTGTAAATAGCTTGGATTTGTCTCATATTTATGATACTAACCCCTTTTCATAAGTATTTATTATTTTGTATATCTCTTATATGTTTTACAGGTATTTCATACAAATTAGTGCCAAAGAGAACTCAAAACAGTGAAAGAAACCAAGAAACGGGGAGTTGAAGGGCATTTTCATAATTTTTCAACCTTATTCTGGAGGTGGGTCCAACTGGAAAGTTAAAGATCTTTCAATTACAAGAGCACTGGAAAAAAACGGCATCTCATTTCGACCTACGGTGAAGAAATTATGGTCATTTGAAGTTGAGAGGAATGAAGGAAAAAAAGCTGTCGGACCCAAACCGAACCGAAGATGAGAAAAAAGAACCGGTTCGCCAATCTGTCACGCACGAGATCCATTACAAAATTAGTCACGCTTTCTAAGTGTGACAAATTGCTTGATACAGAATTTTTATTTTGTGCTTATCTTTTAGCCAAAAGAGTTTTATGTTTTGGGGACTCTTCTAAACGACCTCTGGCCTATATATTTAGTCATTAGGACTCTTTTTATTAAGATTTCATTCATGTAAAAGCTCCATAACAAGTAGGAACATCTAGGAGAAGAATCTACATATTTTGCACCTTTAATTCAAGAGCTTTTCTAGTTTTTCTTCAACCTTTGATTTCTTCTTGCATGTTCTTGTTCTTCAATCTTGGTAACTTTTATTTCCAACATTTTTATTATTATTTCTCATGTGTAATCTCTCTTTCCAAGTAATTATAAATTCATGCAACGTAGATAACGTAGTTTTTATTAATTTCACCATATTAGGCTAGGTTTTAAAGGTTGGGATGCGTGAACCCAACCCGATGTGGTTTGCATGGGTATATAATTAGTTCTCTAAATTTAATAATTGATTAGCGCGTGTTGTTAATACGACACTGCTTAATTCATCCTTTTCTTACATACTGTGCGGGCAACGATCCCTCATATGTGTAATACTTAGGAGTGTTAAAGATCGGGTTTTAATTCATCCTTTGCTTACATACTGTGCGGGCTACGATCCCTCATATATGTAATACTTGGGAGTACTAAAGATCGGGTTTGATCAATTAATTAATTTACGACTAGTTTCGTACTTGGCATACACACTAGGATTTGAGGGATTTTATTCCCAACCTATTTTCCCTTCATTCTTAGTTAGTTAATTTTGATCACATAGTTAATGCAGTAGTTTAATTTAGTATGCATTTAGTTAATTAGTTATTTCACATCTCAATCATCTTTTTGTTTCTTTTTAGAGTCAAGTTAGGGTTAACAGTCTTACCTTTGTCGTCACGTTCACTCGTCCTAGTTCCCTGAGGATTCGATACCCAGACTAGCCACTATACTCCGCAAGAGTGTAGTTAAAGTTTAGTTTTTTTTTTGTATTGTGGTCGGAATCCGATCACAACGATTAGCACACGGACACTTGGTTTCCACCTCGATCAATTAGACATTTTAAATTGCGTAATTTTGAACGTAAAATAAATAAGAGAGTTAAGTAAACATGCATAATTTAAAGACGTTATAATATATACAAAAATATGTGAGCTATAGTTCACAACGTCATAGGGAAGTCTCTCTCTCCCCCCCCCCCCCCCCCCCCCCAAGGAAAAAATACGACTTTTCTCATCTTTAAAACAAAAAGAGTAAATCAACCCTTTTCATCATGTAAGTGGATCCAAGGGGAATGAAGATTCTTCAACAAACGTATATTTCTCTAGCTGTATGGCTTTCTTTGTGCTAGCCAACTCTGACACAAGACCTTGGACAAGGATATTTAGATCTATGATTTCTGCTTCCAACTTTGTCTTATTCATATCGAAACTATGTACCCGCAATGATTTCACGTGTCGAGGTCCAGTAGTAAGACCTATCACATACCCCGACCTCTTTCCCAGTACTTTTCATAATTTGAAGCCTCATTTAAATCCTCTAAGATTTGTTTCAATTCAAGCCTCTCATTCTACTAAGAAAAAGAATATATGTTATAGTAAGTATATATTAACCATTTTTAGAACAGTTTTATTTTTAGAAAATTTTGGCAGAGTTACCTTTATTTATTCTTGAAAGGCAACATGTTATAACATTAAAATCAACTCAACAACAACAATAATAGCAACAACTATACCATCCTAGATTCTCTTTCACCGATTTCAACATAAATGAACTCATAATGCAATTCAAAATCTTTAAAGTTCCCGAAGTCATGTCTCAAAAAGGTTAAATTTCAATATAAATATACTTACATAGCCAGACTTAACGTATTCGTTTTCTTTATCCAATGTGTGTCATAAAATATTTCAATTTGGCCCTTCGGTCCACCTTCATGTTTGTTACCATCATATTAGCATATAAAAATAAAAGTTACATTAGTACATATATCCACATACAATAAAGATGTCACAAACATAGAGGATGAAAAAAGTTACCCTATCTTCGTACAAGTATTGAACAAAAAAATTTGTCCCACAATGATGAACATACTTCTTATTTGAGGGACTAGTAGAGCAAGCATCAGATTTGTGCTAAAATAAAATAATTTATTTTATGTTAATTAACTAAAATATACATTGAAAAACATACAATATCAACTTGAATCACCGGATACATTGGAAAATTAATTTTGTGTCAATAGTAATTCTTACTTTAAATCCAACACTACTAAAAAATAAGCACAAGAAATACCAGTCTTAATCTTTTTCAACATTGTTAGGATTGTTCTTTTTGGCCTCCTCGATATTCAAAAATTGAGAAAAATGGTTCTTCAACGTATTATGAAAGCCACTGTAACATGAAGGAAACAACGTATGCAAATATATTATAACCTCTGAATTAGTGATGTCCACGTCAAATTTCTACTACACATGTTGTAATGAGTTAGAAATATCAAACCAAAATATCTTTTTATATAAAATAGACGAAGAAAATAAATATACCAAAACCCAATCAATCAATGATGTCTTCTCTTTCTCGTTAATGCACCCACACTTATCCACCTTTAATGGCGCAAAAACTTGTACAATAAAGGCAATCTCATTAGCCAAAGAGTTTGAAGTTAAATCAACCGGTTTGTTGTACAAAAACATCCATTCAATTGGAATTTTAGACCCCCTAAACTTTCTAATAAGACTATCGGTTACTATCCCACGTGTTCTACCCGAACTTTTTTCATAAAAGTAGAGGAAGATTCTGTAATAATGAACAAACACTATATCTAACTCAAAAATCAAAATACACATTTAACATATAATAATATGTAATGGGCTATATATTAACTCAACATCCAGCTCCCAGTATACATCTCTCTATGAACTAGCTTCACGGACAAATTCCATTTAATAAATACAAGTGCAGGCATAGTACAAAAGCAAATGAACATATAATATAGGCAAAAATAACTCATACTAATAATATTAATTACCTCGTAGTAAAACATTTTTACTACTTCCTAGGAAAGACACAGGTATGTCCTGATTTATAATCATGCAGTACTGTTAACTTTTATATTGTTAGTAACCTGATTAAATTCCGAGATAATAATACACACTAAAACTATATGCTAAAGTGTTCAAGTTTAATAGGCATTCGATAAAAAATTAAATAAGGCTTAAGGCATAATTACATGCATTTCACACATCTAACCTGTCAACTACTTGAGTGGGATTATATTCTTCTTATTCTGATTGGAGTAACCATAACTAAGGTTCTCATTCTTATTTTAAATTTGTGTTTCTCAGATATGACAACAACCTTTTACAGGAAATCCCCTCTGAAATGTCCCACAAAAGATGATTAGACTAATAATGGCTCTAAGTGAATAGATCATGCAAAAGTTTGGTGATATCTACACACATGGATTGATTCATAACTTAGTCCCAATTCCCAAAACGTTTTCTTTGTTTCACAATGTGAGGATGGGATATTTGTCCTATCTAGAAAGGCATTCTTCAATAGTTGGCATAGCACATCAATGGATTTGTTGCTCTAACGATTAAAAACCTTAACATGGATCAACTTTATAAGGAATTGAAATGAAGAGATTTTATTACAACCTGAATACAGTTCTTGTCCAAGTTCATCAAATAATTTATACATACCTGCACTACTTTCACTATGCTCGGGGGAGCCATTTGGGTAGAACACATCATCTAACATCCCGAACATGTCATCATCTTCATCCCCGATTTTTACATTTTCTGGCACTAGGGTACTTGGAAAATGGTTTCCAATATTCACCTATTCTCCATGATTTATCCAACAAGTATAACTATAAGACATTCCACGACTCGACAAATGACTTCTGATTGTCACCAGGTCATGAAAATACGCATTTTGGCAATCTCTACATGGACATCGTGACTTGTTATTTTCATCTAATTGGGTTCTTATGATCTCAATGAACGATTCAGCATCGATTTTATATTGCTCAAACAACCTATTAGGCAGATACATCCAACTCTTATCAATCTTTACCTTCCTGTTATATCATACCAACACATTGAATATATATATATATATATATATATATATATATATATATATATCTTTAATAATAAATAAAATAGTTAGTAATTCATTATTGTAATACCATTTGTATCATCTAAAGTGAAATACGTACTTTTGCTAAGGTTATAGTTAAATAACAAACAACACATCATTTTTATCATATAAATCTTCTAAATATAACACCTTGTAATTCATTAATTATCAATGTAATTATTTTTAAACATTTTAGAATTACTCATAAACTCAAATAATCAATCCACCATTTGTGGATGAGTACCACTTCACCAAATTTGATAGCACTTAAAAAAGGTCTTTTATGGGAAAGTATGCCAACTAATGTAATGTAAAAGTGCAAAACTAACAATAGAGTGAGAATGATACCTTTAACTGAACCTTATTTTCATATTTGCAAAAACCATATTCATATTAAAAATACCAAAACTTAGAAACTCCAAAGAATATCCAAAATTTATTAAGGTAATGAGATTGATACTTCTAATTGAACTTCAAATGAATACTTGAACTCCAATAACCGGAATAAAAAAATCATAAAAAAACATTAACACATATTTCATATTTTTTTGATAAGTCACAAATTTCATATTATATCAAATAAACTAAAGAAAAATTAAAGAAGTTCACAAAATCGTGACAATGTAATAAATGAAGACTAAAAAAAGCATTTGAAAAACAAGATCAGTTGAATACTTCTCCGATTCAATAAATACATGAGTGTAACCTTGATTCGTCAAATTTGAATAAATCGTCGTAGTGTATTCTTTTATAGGTTGTCATGGACAAAATTTGAGAAGAATATCAATGTACCCCGACATTGTGAATACTATATCAAACATAACATATTAAATCAAAAAATTATCATCTACATATTTAATAATAGAAATCTCAATTTAATGGATACAGGTGATCAATTTACATCTATTAACTTTTTCAGTAACAATGTGAAATCGTCACAAGCGGAAAAATAAAAATGCATGAAGAGAAGATTAATCATATATATATACATATCTTGTAGAATTTGTGATACCACAAGATTTTTATATAGGGTGTTGATATTCCCACCACGAAATGTTCTCTAAAACACCACAAAATAAAAAGTCACTTTTTCACCCATCAAACACCATAAATTTCACCACTTTTTTTTTTAGTTAAAAGTCTATATTTCCCTTTCACATAATGAAAAAATTAAACCTTAAACTATTCCAATACACAAAATTTCAAAACCCAAAACCAAACCCTCCATCTCCCAATTGTGAAACACCCTACCACGTATCAAACCCGCCAAAACCCAACTTTTGTTTTTTGAATCCAACCATGTTTTAATACTACCAATTGTGTTTGGTAAAAGGTTGTGGAGTTGTTTTCTAAATTTTTTTACAGTAAAAGACCAATAAGAATGACTGTGGATGATGAAAAACCAAAAGACACAAAGGATGCTCAAAGCTTTGAATTCACTCCCATATTGGACTCATCTGAGGTACTAAACACTTACATACATTGTATTTAATCATTACACACCAAGAAATATAAGAAAAGAAGACAAAAAAAAAAAAAAAATCTATTATGGTCATCCAAGGTTGCCCGTAACCGGAGAAGGTGAGTACTAACTATGGCCATCCCTTCCGATCCTCATGGCGGGAGAGGAAAAGAAGAGGGGGGGGGTCTCCCCTTCGCCTCGAGAGGATCTTAGTATCGCGCATCCCTCTCGGGAGCACTTCGACCGACGTCGGTGATGAGGTGAAAATGTAGAGAGATGGAGTCACCAGTCTATTTTACTCAAAACAGACAAAAGAAAGAGGGAGCCGCCCCGAAAGACAACATCCAAAGACAAACTGATACATACGAAACCAAAATGATTCGAAAAGGGTCTGGAGGCTAAGTTACGAAATGGAAAAGTGATAGGCACCCATTCCGTCCTTACGGTCTCTCATGGGTTATTACTATTTTCCTTTATTTCCCCGTGATATGTGTGCATGTGTATATTTAGTGGAGATAGGAATCATCGACTTGTATCATGGAAGAGATAAAGCGAGTCATCCGTAGTAATGTTCTTAAAAGTAATATTAGAAAAATAGGATTTACGCGATTATCCTAGCATTGATCATTATAAGGGAATGATAACGCATGCGGGATAATACGCCACTGAGAACAAATATATGTATATAGAGAGTTAAGTTTAAAGAATATAGGAAAAATAAAATTAAAAAAAAGTAGGAAAAGGACTCGAGTCTCGGGTTTTATCCCGAGATGCCTACGTAGCCTATAGAGGTATCAAAGTCCACGTAGTTCGTATGCAAAATGAGGGGTGGGATTTATCCCATAAATCCAATAGGGGACTTCTCTTATAGGTGTGTGTGTGTAAAAAAGTGTTTTAGTTGTGAGGAAAGTGTGAGAATTTTCGTTTGGAATTTATGAGCAAACCCTTTTTTTTTTCTTGCTTTTTGGGTTTTATTTATATAAAAATAAGAGATGTGTAATAATACTAAATAAAAAGTGCGGTGAAAATTAAGTTCAACAAAAATTAACAAGAAAAGATAATCACCAAAGCAAATAAAGAATGTAGAGAATGTCAAATCACACGACATATTATTTACGTGGTTCAGCAAGGATGCCTATGTCCACGGTAGTGCTCTCGATATTATTTCTCTATACTCTGGGGAGTGTTTTACAGGAAATACAGTACGTGACTTTTGCCCTAGGCTTAGGGTTTGTTATATACATGTTTGTTCTCGGGGAGTGGGAGTGTTGGACTCCCCCACATCAGTCCATAACCCCTATAATATCTTCATGCGAGATTTTAGGGACTTGATTGAGTCGTGATCGAATTGGTAGGGATGCGAGGCTACCAGACTTTGGGCCTTTACTGGGCTACTCGTCTGGGCCCGTGGTGACAAATAGAGGTACCCACAATTTCCCCTAAAGTTGTTGGGCCATAATTTGGGCTCAATAATTTTAAATGATTTGTCATAATGGCTATCTTGTAAATTGTGCAATTTTTCCCAAGATTAAAGCGCTTCTTCTAAACTGATTTAGGTGGCAGCCCGCTTCGTGCTCCATGAGATATGATTGGAAACGTTTAAAAGTCCCTTGGAGAAGTGTTTCCTTGTTGTCGTTTCAAGCTTTCTCATATTTTCTCTCCCTCTCTAAGCTCCCGCTGTTGTGCTTCTCATTATCAAGTCTTCGTCTTCATCTTCCAACTTCACTGTTCTTCATCATCTCTGCTTGTGATTTTGCATCATCCCAAGCCAAGTTTTCACTTCGTAAGTCCCTCTTTCTTTTCTCTTTACTTTTTTTGTTGACATTTCTTTGCAATTGTAGTTAGGTTTGGTAAATGGAGAAAATAGGCAATATGTCGATAACTGAATTTAGGAAGTATTATAACATCTCAGATTGGGTATACATTGAGTGTGCCCCTGTTCCTAAAAATATTGGAAAAATAGAGGATGCTCACTGGATTCACGTTCTTTAACTGTCCCAAGGAGGTCTCACTTTTCCTCCAAGTAATTTATTTTTGCATTTCTTTGGTTATTTCAATACTATCCCTGCACAGTGTTCGCCAAACGTCTGGAAGATTGTTAATGGTGTCCATAGAATAAACCAGCTCTATGGCACCAATTTAGGCCTTGCTGAGATATGCTTCTGTTATTCTTTCTCGCGAACGAGTTCTAGTCTTCTTTACCTCAAGGCTAGGAGTCCCAATAGGGTATTGGTAGTAAATCTACTTGATTCCCACAAGAATTACTGGCAAGAGGATTTTCTTGCTAGAAATTGGCAATTTCCTAAGGGTCGAGGTTTGACAGGTTTATGGTCCCCTTTTATGGGGAGGAGTTCATAGGTAGGCTTAATTTTTGCTCTGCTCCTCGATCTTCTTGTTAATGTATGATTTCTCTAATATTCTTCTCTCTTTCTTTTTAACGAGGACAAAGAACTTGGAACCTGCTATCAACGAGGTTCGAGCTGCTGAGTTGGTCAAGGCATGGAATATCAGGGATCTCTTAGTTGACGGTGAACATCCTCGATCCGTGGCTTTTCTCTTGGAGTATAAGAACGTTGGGTCTAGATTTATTATGTGACCTGTATACAACATCCCTAAGCTAGACATCACTGAAGAAGTTACTGCAGATCCTATCCAATTAGACGAGGAAGAGAGCAGCTCTGGTGAGGATAACGAAGGTGATAACGGGGACGATGCTGAAGGTGGTTCCAGCGAGGAGAGATCTAGTGGTGAAAGATCTTCTAGCTCGGAAGAGGTTTCGAAATCTCAAGAGTATTTAAGTGAATCGAGAAGTTCTAGCAAAGAGGATATGGCTCCTCTTAGGAAGAATCTGATTCGGGATGATAATGATGATGATAATGTGCTTCTTTTTAGGAAGTTGAAGAAGAAGAAGTCTGGAAGTGGGGAAGTTGCCACTAGTTCTTAGCCTGCTGCCAACGAGCAAGAAAAGAAGAGGAGGGAGGAAGAGGAGTTGAGATAGAGAGAGAGAAAGAAGGAAGAGGAAAAGAAGAAAGTGTAAGAGAGGAGGAGAGCTGAGAGGGAGAAGAAGGAGAGGGAAGAGGAGAGAAGGAGAGAGGAGATGAGGATGAAGGCAAGGCAAGATCTAGTTCCCGTGTCTATTTTGCTTGAGGAGGCCTCTGTTTCTCTCTCTCCTCAGTTGGCCCTTGCATTGCTCGAAAGAGCAATTTTGCCTACTGATCGTCAGAAGGTGATGAGGACTGACCAGTTAGCTCTGGAGGCGAGTCAGAGGCTAGCCTTGGTAAGTCTTCTTTTGCTCCTTTGTGTTTACAATATTATATGTAGTGCTTCTCTATGCTTGCAACATTTGGTTTAATGCTTCTCTTTTTTGCAGTTTCTGACTGATTTTGCCATCCTCTATCATACTCGCGACGAGCTGGTGAGGTGGAGGCTGATCTAGAAAAGCAGAATGCTGAGATGAAGGGGAAGAATTTCAAGCTGGAGGCCAGCTTGAAGGCTGCCAACGAGGCCCAGAAGTCCTCCGATCTCACCCTCGCTGAAGCTAATAGAGCGAAGGAGGTGGTGACTAAGGAGCTCAACGAGTTGAGGTAGTCCTACGACCTGGTCTACACGAGAAAGCTTACCGTGGTGGAGGAAAATAAGGTGATAGAAACAAAGGTGGAGAAAGTGGATTATGAGGCTAACACCTTCAAGGAGAGTTCTTACAATGCCGGTTGGGTTGCTGCGTATGAAGACGTCAATGTTTAGATTGTCTACATCAGCCAGTTGAACTTTAAGAAGGGATGGAATAAGGCTCTTTTGGCTACTGGAGTGGACATAGATTATTCCTTATTTGACGGGCATGATCCAGGTCTGCAGCCCTTTATGGATGATGCACCTGCCCCGACCATTGACAGTGGTGTTCCCACGTCTCTTACCGTTCCTAATGATACTCCCTCCATTTAGGGAACAGTAGTTGCTCCATCTGAGGGAGGTGCTCCTTCCCTATTGATAAGGGAAAGAAATCAGCGACCTCTGAACAAACTGAGGTTGCTAGCTAGCCTGTTCTTAGGACTTCTTTTGTATTTTTTTCTTTATTTGTACTGCGCTTTTTAATTACCAATATACTTGGACCTTTTTATTTGAATGAAATGAAATTACTTTCCCTTTTGCGTACTGATTCTTCTGCTCTTTAATGCTTGTATGGCTTATAGTTGATTGATGTAGATGAGTATATACCTGCCGCCTACCAATTGGGAAAGATCCTTAGTCCTAATGCGAGCAATAAGGTTCGCCAAGCCTTCGTTAGGATGTGCAAGTCTCTCAAGTCGAGGAATAAGAGCTTTAAAGACCAGTCTGAGCTCTTCGACGAACTGAAGGATAGACTTCAGGAGATGGAAGAAGTTGGTGCCTCTGTCCAAGAAAAAGTGAACACTTTGAGAGCTAAGCTTCTAGATGCCTCTGAAATCAATCAAGTCGGAGAAGTTCTTCAACAGGAGAACAAGACTCTGAGGAGGGAGGTGTCGCAACTCAGGGAGCATGTGCCGAGCGTCGCACCTCGAGTTTTATGAGGTTCCTCTTCATCAGCTATTTCATGCGCTGGCACAGGGCCAATCCCCGTCCCTCAAGTTTTGAGAGGTTCTACCTCATAGGCTAGTCCGCGAGCTGGTACAGATGCAGGGGGTCCAGCTAGGGAGATGGATGAGCTTTGAGAAAATGTTCGTTGAGCATACGTGATTACTGTTGGGCTTCAAAGAGATGTCACACGGCTGAGGCATATGTTCAAGAAAGGACCTCGATGAGTGTGGGATGATGGTTATAACCAAGGTTGGACAGATGCTCCGACAAGGTTGACAGAGTTTGAAGAGCTATCCTTTATTAGGGGATGGTTGAGCGCCCTCAGGGAGCTGCAGGTCCCCAGAAACTCAGTACTCTGGTATCATCACGAGATCTCTCCTTCAATTTTGAGGCCTAATCCTTTCAGGAGGGACGACCAGTCCTTATAGATGCTATCTCCCGGCAGCTTAAGAGCCAGATGCGAATGAAGTTGAGGAAGAATTGGCCCCTCATCCGGACAAAAATCGGAGATCGCAAGTGGTTGATTATCTTACTCAGAGGCCTAATCCTCATTAAGATTTTCTTACTTCAATGTAACTTTTTTGTAAATGTAATGAAGTAATAAAATATTTATGTTTTAGGCATTTTGTCGACTAAACATGTGTTGTGTATTTTCACTTCATTAATTTTTCATTTGATTATCTTGGGGTCGTAGCCGACCAGATTTGATGTGGGTGGAGTTGTTTTTTCGTGTTAGTATCCTCCCAGTCCCGTATGCTTATGAGATACCATTCTACCCCACTTTACCTTTTAGGTCGTGTCGTCACACTCCCTTAGGCCTAAGTATGGCAATAGCGAGGACACACCTGGTGTTGGATATTCTATCCAATCAGGTTTTTTGAGCCAAATATTATTTGGCGACCAATTCAATTTGGCCGAGCTGCCTAAGGGTCCCCTGTAGGGCTTTATATATTACCAGGGGCAATGATAAGAGGTTGTTGATGTTTTATAATGAAAACTTGAGGAGGTTGATTCCTTGCTTTTGCATACTGAGTAATGTGCCTGTCGCTTGGAAAAGGTGTGCAAGTTATAAAGTTCATAATACAAAATTAACACTTCGTAGAATGTCACTGCCAAACAATCTTTTATTAATCACAAGCAATAAAAAATGAGTTGCCAATTCCAAAAATGTGATAAAAGATGAATGAAAAAACTAGAAATAGAATTTTTTCAGGTTGGCTGCATTCCACGCTCGGGGTATCTCTCTGCCGTCCTGCATTTTTAAGTGATAGGCTCCTTATAGGTCATCCCTTGTCACCTTGAATGGTCCCTCCCAGTTTGGACCCAACTTGCCATTAGATGGTTTTACTGCACTGCCAAGAACTTTCCTTAGGACGTAGTCCCCAATCTGTAATATCCTTGGATTGACCTTTTTGTTATAGTGTTTTTTGAGCTGATGCTGATAGCTCGCTAGTCTTACTAGGGCTAGTTCTCTGCATTCTCCAGCTAGGTCAAGTTTAACGAGTAATGCTGCATCATTCTGGCCCTGGTCGACCAAGGTGGATCTCATGGTTAGGAGGCCATCTTTTAGAGGGATGATTATTTCCATTCCATATGTTAGTGAGAATGGGGTTTCCCCAGTTGCTTGTCGTGATGTAGTGCGGTAAGCCCACAGAATGTGTGGAAGCTCGCTCACCCATGCGTCTTTGGCTCGCTCAAGTTGTTTCTTCAATCCATCGATCACTATTTTGTTGGAAGCTTCAGCTTGGCCATTGCTCTGGGGGTAGGCAACCGAGCTAAAATGGTGCCTGATCCCGTGGTCGTTGTAAAAAGTCTGGAAGGGGCCGCTCCCGTACTGCATTCCGTTGTCAGTGATGATGGTTCTGGGGATCCTAAAGTGGGTAATTATGTTTTTCCATATGAATCTCATCATATCTGCATCCCTGATATTTTCCAGTGGTTCTGCCTCAATCTAGTTAATGAAGTAGTCTGTGGGGACCAACAGATACTTACGATTACCAGCAGCGGTAGGAAGAGGGCCACGATGTCCATTCCCTATTGGGCGAAAGGCCAAGGGATGGTAAGTGATGTTAGGTTGATGGCAGTTTGGTGGACCATAGGAGCATGTAGCTGATGTTTTTCGAACTTATGAGCATATACTCCAGAATCTCTCTACATGTATTGCTAACAGTAGCCTTCCTTCATTGCTCGAAAAGCTAGCGATCTTCCTCCAATATGGATCCTGCAGGTTCGTTCGTGGAACTCACACAAAACTTGCTCGATGTTCTTTGGGTGAACATATTAGAGGTAAGGGTCGGTGAATGATCTCTTATATAGCTTGCCCTTAGGAGATAAGTGAAAGCGAGCAGCTTTGACTCTTATCTGATGATCGGCCTTCTTATCGTCCGGTAGTGCACCATCCTTTAAATAGTCCCTCAGGGGGTCCATCCAACTGGGTGTTGATTCAATCTGGAGGATACGGACCATGTCTGGCAGCTCTTTGCTCTGGATGATGCTCGACTGGGCGAGGATGTCTATAGGGATTATTCTCTTTAAGTCAGAGTCGATTGCTGAACTTAAGGCTGCTAGGGCGTCAGCAGGACTGTTTTTTCCTCTAGGAAACTATTGGACACTGACTTCCTCAAAGTTGGACATTAACTTTTTTGCTAAGGTGAGGGAGGCTTCCATTCTTTCATCCCTTGCGTTGAAGTCCCCACTTATCTGATTGGAGACCAATTGTGAGTCGTCAAACACTGTAGTTATTTTGCACCTAATGCCCGTGCCTTCTGCAGGCCTGCTAACAAAGCTTTGTATTCTTCCTCGTTGTTATAGGCTTCAAATCTAAGTCTGATCCCCTGCTCAAGAATTGTATCTTCTGGGGTAACGAGCAAAATGCCTACTCTTGACCCCTTTGAGTTGGAGGCTCCATCAACAAACAGTCGCCAGAGACCTCGTGTTGAGAGATTTTCCCTCTGGTCCATGGGCTGAGGTTGGTCGCAAGGCTGTTCGCCAGTGAGCTCCGCGATGAAGTCAACGAGGACCTTCCCCTTGATTTCATTCCTTGGTTAAAATTGGATGTCAAATCGTCCCAGATCGACTGACCATTTTGACAGTCTGCCAGACAGATCCGCCTTCCGTAGTACTGCTTTAGGGGGGTGTGATGTAAGGACGATGATATTGTGAGCTTCGAAGTAATGCTTCAGTTTCCTCGATGCTACCACTAGTGCAAAGGTGAGCTTCTCCAGAGGTAGGCACCGCTGCTCGGCGTCCAATAGGGTCTTGCTCGCGTAGTAAACTGGGTGTTGGATTCCTGCTTTTTCGCACACTAGTACAGATCTGACGGCGTGACTAGAGACGACAAGGCATAAGCACAAGGAATCATTTTCTTTAGGTATTACGAGCAAGGGTGGTGTGCTGAGATAAGACTTGAGCTCTTCTAATGATCTCGAGCAATCTTGGTTCCACTCCACTGATTTGCTTATTTTCAATAGCTGGAAAAATGGCTTGCACTTTTTAGAGGACTTCGAGATGAAATGATTCAAAGCGGCAAGCATGCCTGTGAGCCTCTGTACATCTCATATCGTGCGGGGGTGGGGGGTGGGGGGGGGGGGGGGAGGGTGTACCCTGTTGATTGCATCGATCTGTTCCGGGTTAGCCTCAATGCCTCTCTCGCTAACTAAGTGTCCGAGTAATTTTCCTGACTGGACATCGAAAGAACACTTGCTCGTATTGAGCTTCATTTGGTATTTCCTGAGAATTTTAAAGTTTCTCGATAGGTTTGAGAGATGGTACTCTTTGCGCTTGTTCTTGATGAGCATATCATCAATGTAGACTTCCATGGTATCTCCCATTTGGTCTTTGAACATCTTGGTGACCAGCCGCAGATAAGTTTCTCCTGCATTCTTGAGCCCAAAGGGCATAACTTTATAACAGTATAATCTGACGGTGGTAATGAACGCGGTCTTGTCTTGGTCTGGTGCGTATAGAGGAATCTTGTGATACCCCGAATATGCATCTAGAAAACTCATTCTCTCATGAGCTGCTGTAGTGTCCACCAATTGATCGATCTTTGGGAGGGGGAAACTTTCCTTAAGGCATGCCCTGTTAAGGTCAGTGAAATCGATACAAACTCTCCATTTTCCATTGTTCTTCGAAACCACTACTGGGTTGGACAGCCACTTAGGGAATTAACTTCTCGTATGGATCCTGCATCCAGTAGATTTTCTACTTCCTTTTCTACAGCCTTGGCCTTATCGGGAGCAGCTCGTCGTGCCTTCTGGGATCAATTCCAGGCAGCTCGTATAGTTCCCACGCGAAAACATCTAGTTTGCTCCTCAATAGCACCGTCAATTCCTTCTTCTCTTGATCTGTGAGAGATGTCCCAATCAAGAAACTCCTATCTTTTTTATTACCACCGACTGCCACTTCTTCCAGGTTTTCAATGACCCCCTCGGAAGGGAGGAGCCTGGTCTCCTCCACTCCGGGTCTTCCATACTTTAGCTGCTATTTCAAAGGTATCAAACTTTCTTGCTCCTCGACTTTCTCTTTGGCCTTCTCGACCTTCTTCTCTAGTTTCGGATGGATGGATGCTATGAAGCACCTTCTTGCCATCGCTTGATCTCCGTGGATCTCCATCACTCCTCACTCAGTCACGTACTTGAGTTTTTGATGGTAGGTCGAGGGGAATGCCTTCATTGCATGTAGCCACCATCTGCCAAGGATAGCTAGGTATGTCGAGTCAATGCCGACTACCAGAAACTCGATCATCTTGGAGACACTTCCTTCCCTCACTGGCAGTACGTTCTTTCTCAATGGAATAGTTACTTTTCTAGCGAAGCCAACTAGAGGGACAGTGGGTTCCTTCAAGTCGGCAATGCTTAACTTCAATTTCCTAAATAGGTCGAGATACATTACCTCAGATGAGCCTCCCTGGTCGATGAGCAACTTGTTGACATCATAGTTG
Organism: Sambucus nigra; assembly: GCA_949130495.1. NCBI lineage: Eukaryota > Viridiplantae > Streptophyta > Magnoliopsida > Dipsacales > Adoxaceae > Sambucus > Sambucus nigra. The sequence goes on along the minus strand of OX422216.1, from coordinate 92,298,450 downwards.
GCTATCCTGAGCATAATGATCAAGGCGTTATGCTACGGGGTTCTTACCCCCACCAGATCTTCATCTTTGAATACGATGGGTTTGTTATAATCGACGTCATATGTTCATCGATGCTTTCCTGACTGAGTCTTCGCTGGATCGATCTGAAAAGCTTGCATTACTGCAATAAGATTTTTTCCTTTCATCTGGGCTAAATTCCCTTGAGTCTGCTTTAGATCGGATGCCCTATGAATCACTGCAAATTCTTGGCCAACATCATCCTCGAGCACGTTGTCAGGCCTTGTGTCTTCGTTGGCAGCGACTTTCTATGCCTTCTTCTCTATAAATTTGTTTAGGTGCCCGGTCTGGGCCAGCTCTTCAAGGTGAGAGTTAAGAGCCTTACAATGCTCAGTTTTATATCCTCCCTCCTTGTGAAAAGTGCATCTCAGCGCATTGTTTCTCTTTAAGGGATCTTCTCCCATCTTTTTGGGCCACTTAACAAATGGCTCATCTTTGATTTTTGCTAGGATCTTGTACATTGGTTCTTTGAAGACAATGTTTACTGCCTGAAATGCTTTCGAAGCATCATTATTTCCTTCATTCTTGGAGCCACCCTTGCCCCCATTCTTGCCTCCATTCTTCTGGTTTTCGACCTTATCGTTGCCCTTGGTAGCGAGCTTAGTTCGTCCATTCTCCCCTACACTGAGGCGGGTCACATCCTCAAATTTGGCGTACTTCTCGATGTGATCTATTAGGTCATCGATGGTTGTGGCCTCCTTCTTTGTCAGGGATTGGTGCAAAAGGCAAGAGCTGGGTAGGATAATCTTAAAAGAAGCCACTGCTACCTGTTCTGAGCAGTCCTCGACCTCGTTGAACAACTTCCAGTACCTCTTTGCGTAGTCCCAGAGGCTCTCCTGAGGCATCTTCTTCATTGTTAGTACATCATCCATCCTCTTTAGATGGGAGCTGCTGGTAATGAAGCGAGCCGTGAAGAACTCAGCCAGGGACTCAAAGCTCCTGATGGACCTATGAGGGAGCCTCTTGAACCACTTTTGGGCCACATCATGCAGACTCGAGGGAAAAATCTAGCATATTAGTGCATCCCTGTGGGTCTAGAGAGTCATGGCCTTCCTGTACTGCCTAACATGATCGATAGGGTTAGTCTTTCCGTCATAGATCTTGAATCTTGGAATTATAAACTTTTTACGATCTTCTTCTTCTTCTTCTTCTTCTTCTTTTATTTCCCTTGAGAAAGGGGATTTCATCTCGGTCCTGAGAGCTCACCGAGCAAGCTCTCTATTCGATATGGCACTCCGATGTGCTTGGTGCTGGTCCATTTCTCTTCGGACCAAATTTCATATATCCTTATCACCTCGAGCTGGGCTCCTATAACGACGAACTGGTCGCTGTTGCTTGAGCAAGCCATCATCAGACTTGTGCCTCTCACTTCCTTGGGATCCGTGTCTAGGGCTCCTTTCTCTACTGCGAGACTTGCTCTTCTGAGGACTAGGAGTGCGGTATGGATGTCTCCTAGTGCTGTGATGGATTTCTTTCTCTATCCTTTCCAATCTTCTTTTGAGGCGAGCATTCTCATCCTCTTGCTTGTGAGCGGCCTCCCCTTGCTCTTGGAGCCTTGCCTCATAGGCATCTATCAACCTGGAGATTTGTGTGGACCTCGCTGGTCCCTAACTTTCTTTTGAGGCTTGCCGTTTTGGGCGAGCCCTTTGATCTGAACGTCAAACTTAAGATCTGATCCTGCGAGGGGCATGTTGTTCTTGGATATACCCTGCTTGAGGGGCATTGCTGTTGTGACGAGATATTCCAAATTCTTTGTTGGTGAGGGCATTCTTAAAGGAAGACAAAGTTTTCCACAGATGGCGCCAATTGTGGTGACAATTAAGTTCAACATAAATTAACAAGAAAAGATAATCATCAAAGCAAATAAAGAATGTAAAGAATGCCAAATCACACGACACAATATTTACGTGGTTCAACAAGAATGCCTATGTCCACGGGGGTGCTCTCAGTATTATTTCTCTATACTCCGGGGAGTGTTTTACAGGAAATACAATACGTGCCTTTTGCCCCAGGCTTAGGGTTTATTCTCGAGGAGTGGGGGTGTTGGGCTCGCCCACGTCAGTCCATAACCCCTATAATATCTGTATACGAGATTTTTGGGACTTGACTGAGTCGTGACCGAATTGGTAGGGATACGAGGTTCCCAGACTTTGGGCCTTTACTGGGGTACTCGTCTGGGCCCATGGTGACAAATCGAGGTAACCATAAAAATTATATTAGGATATGTGAGATGAGAGAATAAAAGTGCTAAGTAATAAAACGAATTAATGCGAATTTAGGGGAATTTAAAGAGAGAGTTGAGAAAGTTGGACCTTCTTGAAGATCTTGAGCTTGATATTGGATGTTGAAGAGAAGCCCTTGCACTTGGGTGATGATAGAGGGTACTTAATTCACCAAGTTTGATGAAAAAAGTGATGAAAGGTGAAGGTTGGAAAGGGATTTGGATATGTAAATCACACTGACTTCGGGAGGGGTTTTCTGAGCTTGCTGAGAGTGACAGTTTTTAGATATTCCTCCCTTTGAAATAAGGTTAGGACCTCCTTTTTATAGGCCCAGGGCATTGCCAATCGGCATAAGCCTGGTCCTGCCAATTGGCAGGTGTGTTTAGGCACACTTCCGATAGGGAGGGTTTGGAACCTGCCGTTTGGCTTTCTCTTTCAGGTTCCTTCAGAAAATTGGTCATAGAGCGCAAACCATTAATCCAAATCATGCACGGGGTTAACCGTTGGAAAGGTACTTCAGATATCTTCAAAAGTTTTGGACTGCTCCCAGGTCCAGGAGTTAACTTTGGGTCAAATGTGGCTCGGAAGTGTTTGTCGGTCCTTTGGACGGGGAATCATCAGATGCAAACGGATCATTCGTCCGCATGGTAAGTCAGAATCGTGCACGGGGTGAACTGTTGGAAAGGTTAGGAGTTGTAATTCTACATTACAAAGAGTTTGACTGGGTTTGGGGAGTTGACTTTAGTCAACCAGGGCCTGGAAGCGCTCGGTGACCTTTTAGAGTAAAACGGATCGTTAGTCAGAATCTCGAAAGAGGTAGACCGTTGGAAAGGGGTTTCAGTGCACTTCGAAGATTCAATCAGTCTCAATTGAGCTGAAGAGCTGAATTTGGTCAAACGGAGATTGGGATCGTTCGATAACCTCCTGATCAAGTTTCGAGAGAAAATGGGTCGTTCGTCCGCATGGTAAGTTAGAATCGCGCATGGGAGGGACCGTTGGAAAGGGGTTTTATTGCCCTTCTAAGATTCATTCAATTTCAGTTGAGATGAAGAGTTTGACTTTTGGTCAAACAGAGCCTGGGAGTACCCGATGGCCTTTAGGTCAGTACCCGGGGTGTGACTTAGGTTTGAGATGATGAAGGGAGGTGTTAGGGACCTTAGGATAAGTTAGGGGGTATTAGAATGGGGTGTTTATAGATCCCCTCTACGTGTGAGTTTGGAACAAACGATAACCGTCGAGTAGACACCACATGATGCCTTTGAAAGAGGATGACCAGAGGGTCGAGGTCGATTCTGAGGACCTAAGGATGAGGATGACCGATTCTATGGGTCGAAGCCAATTCTAAGGGCTCAAAGATGAGGGTGATCGATTCTATGGGTCAAAGCCAATTCTGAGGGCTTAGGGGTGAGGGTGATCGATTCCGCGGGTCGAAGCCAATTCTGCGGGCTTATATTGAGATGACCAATTCTGCGGGCTTAAATTTGAGATGACCAATTCTGTAGGTTGAAGCCAATTCTGCTGGCTTAAGTTTGAGATGACCAATTCTGCAAGGCAAAGCCAATTCTGCGGGATTAAGTTTGAGATGACCAATTTTGCGGGTCGAAGCCAATTCCGCGGGCTTAAGTTTGGGATGACCAATTCTGTGGGTCGAAGCCAACTCTGCGGGCTTAAGTTTGAGATGACGAATTCTGCAGGTCGAAGCTAATTTTGCGGGATTAAATTTGAAACGACCAATTCTGCGGGTCGAAGCCAATTCTGCGGGCTTAGGGATGAGATGACCAATTCTGCAGGTCGAAGCCAATTCTGAGGGCTTAAATTGAGATGACGAATTCTGCGAGTCAAAGCAAATTCTGCAGGCTTAAGGTTGAAATGACTAATTCTGCGGGTTGAAGCCAACTTTGCTGGCTTAAGTTTGAGATGACCAATTCTGGGGGTTAAAGCCAATTCTGCGGCTTAAGTTTGAGATGACCAATTCTGCAGGCTTAAGTTTGAGATGACCAATTCTGCGGGCTTAAGTTTGAAATGACCAATTCTACGGATCGAATCCAATTCTGCGGGCTTAGGGATGAGATGATCAATTCTGCGGGTCGAATCCAATTCTGAGGGCTTAAATTGAGATGACCAATTCTGCGGGCTTAAGTTTGAGATGACCAATTCTATGGGTCGAAGCCAATTCTGTGGGCTTAAGTTTGATATTCTCAGGGAACTCTGTCGGGAAAATTACCTCGTGATTTTGATTCAAGCTAGGGAGCTGATTGCTGGGGAAATCCTCGTGTCTTTTGGAGACTTTATCGGGGGAACAACCACTTTTATGCTGGGGAAATGATTAGGTGGTCCTTGGTTTGGACATAGTTATCGGGGAAATTTGAGACCTTTGGGGAATAGGAGATGATCCTGAAGTTTTGAATATTTTGGAGGTCCACTGGGGATGTTATCGGGGAGAGATTCACTTGGCTTTTGAAAGTTTCGTTGGGTAAATAGGGATTCAGCTTCAGGAAGTACGAATTTTTCTTAGTGAAAATTTTCTAAATCCTCCCCAGGATTTTAAGGAATTTTCTGAGGATTTTTCAGGGTTTTTCGGTATTTTTTGGGAATTTCTGTACGAAAATTTAATGGGGTGCCGATTGGCATGGTGTGGAGGGTGCCATTCGGCAGTGGCACAGACTTTTTGACTGCCTCGAGAAGATAAAGGTTCAGTGCCGATTGGTAAGCGGGGGTGCAGTGCCGATCGGCATGGCCCTTGGCATCCTATAAAAAGGGGGTGGGTTCCCCTCATTTTTCACAGCTTCTTTCCTTCTCTCTTTTTGCAATTTTCTTCTGTAGATCGTTCTAGCATTCCGATCTCTAAAAAATGGTCGCTTTTGTGAGCACTGTAGTACACAGGGAGTGGTTGGCTGTTGACAACTGGGCAAACGTGGAGTGGAGGGCCAGGGCGCCTCTTACTTTGGGGAGTGAGAACTCTTTTGACGCATTCGAGCCGATTGCTGATGAGCGGACTTTGCTGTGGGAGCCGTCGCATCATCGCTCTTCGTGGGTGGTGAACCCTGGCGATTAAGTAACTAAAATGACTTTTGGCATTCCTTTTTCGTGGTTTTCCTTTTTTCTTGGATTTTCACAAGGTTTTTCTCTTTTGTCAGTCTGATGTTTCTTTGTCGATTATGCGTGCCCGCGGGACGACGGGGCTTAAGGATGTCTGGGAGAATCTTTCACTTGTGGTACATTGGATGGTATCCTCAGCAGGCATTGGGAGGTTGGCGTCTGTACTGGATGAGACACCTCGTTCGATGGCGGTCTTACGTGCTCTGGGGGAGAGGTGGTGGGATACTCCCCACACCTTTCATTTTGGTTTTGGGGAGATGACTATGACTCCCATAGACGTGCAGCAGCTATTGGGGTTGGATTGCGATGGAGAGCAGATGGAGGTGGATCGCTCTTTACGGATGAGGCCGGAGACGGTGTGCGCGGCGCTTGGTGATGTGGGGAGGATAGTGTCTGGGGACTACATTCACCTGCCGCTGCTTAAGGATGTTTTATTGGGCAGGGTGATTTATATGGAGAACGGGCTGCAGGTGAGACAGATGGCCCGCTTGTTTATTTTACTGGTGCTGGGGGGATTTTTGGTGGCGTCGAGAGGTGACATTGCCCACTTATGATTTTTACCATATCTGAGGATGTTTTCGAACATCCTTCTCTATGATTGGGGGAGCCTGACTTTGGTGACCCTTTATTTTTCTCAGGATGCATTCATCTCGTGCTTCCAACAGACTTTCACTTCAACCACGTTTCTTCTTGAGGTATTCTTTAATTTGCGCATTTTCCTTTCATGCATTCGCATTTTCCTTATGCGTCTCTTTTTAATTGCTGATTTTTGGCAGACGTGGTTCTATGAGGTGATTGGGTATAATATCCAGCTGATCGCTTTGAAGGACGAGACTATTTTGCCGGTTGAATCGATGGCGGAAGGCCAATCGGCAGTCGAGGAGGTCTCTCTTTCTGGAAGCGGTGCGTCAGGTCTTGAATAGCCTGACTAGTGATAGGGTAAGACTTTTTTCTTCTTCAGTCCTGGTCTTTGTGTGCTCTGATTCCATATTTCCTTATATTTTGCTGGGGATTTTCCAGGTGACCTTTTACCCTTGGAGGACGACCGTTCAGGACACGGGGTTGACTGGAGTAAATGTGCAGATGAGGCATTTGCTGGCGCATGAGTTTGGCCACTCTTGGTATCTCAGGGAGAGGGAGGTCCGATAGATTGCTGAGGAGGAGGTGGTGGTGCCACCTGCGAGTCCCCCTATGTCTATTAGGTGGGAGCGAAAATTGCCAGAGGATGAGAGGATCGCGGCGATGATTAGCGAGTCCTATCTACTGTACACCGATACGACTATGCGGTATGATTATATGGACTTTGTGACTAGCTAGATGATGGTGCCCAATATATATGATGCACTGCCTTTCCCTCCTGCGGGTTCGATTCGGCCAGTGGGGTCCTCCCATAGCGGTGGCGGTCCATCGACATCTACAGCAGCGACGACTTTGGAGGTCCCCTTTGTGTAGCTACATACCCCTTTATACAACATCCGACGGGCTGATGGAGGGATGGTGCCTATGTTGCATCGTCCTCATGCGATGGACCCAGAGGAGTTGGGATTGATAGAGGAGGTCCTTTGTCCTGAGGTATATCTTTTTCGTTCTTCTCCTTTGGTTTCTTTTGATCTTTTTTGCTTGATACTGATTCTGCCTTTTCTTCTAGCACGTCCGGGTGTCCACAATCTGGCTGAGGGATATTAGGGACTATATATCTTCAGCGACTGCCCATATTCGGGCCACGATTCCTGTTCCTTCTTGCTTGGTGCCATCGGCCTCATTCGGGGAGGAGTCTAGTTCAGGTAGCGGTGGTGCGTCATCTCGCCGTAGGGGAAAGAGAGCGCATCGCAGGGATGGAAGCTCTCAGGAGAGAGGGGTAAAGAGAGAGAGAGAGGGAGAATGTGGGTTCGGACTGAGTCCCGTTGTTTTTGTTTTTCTTTATTTCCTGCAAAAATGACGTAATACATAAATATATCTATGTAATGCAATGAGGTTTTTTGATTATCTTCTGTTGATGATGAATGAATGAATGCACATACGCTTTTTACTTATCTGCTGAGACCATAAAAAGAATTTTTTTTTGGGATTTTGAAGGAAAGTTTTTCCCATAATGAGGATTTATATAAAGATGAAAAGGGGATTTTTGACGTTCTTTTGAGAATATAAATTTATTTTTATTGGGTTTTCTAATTTTGACGAAAGAGGAAAGAAAAATTTCTAAAAATAGGGAGTTGTCGATCGGCATGCACCTTGTCCTGCCTATCGGTAGGTCAGTCCAGTCCCATCAATTCAAAGATTTGATTGGTACCCTCTTAAGCCTTTGGTACCTTGTGGGGCAGGATTTCCTTCGATTTTTGAAGGGGTTATGTCTTTTGTGGGGGTTTTCAAGTATAAAAAGGGGTAAGGGTGGAGTGTTTTCATCACACCTTCACATCCTGACTTTCTTATTCTGTGAGATGGATCTCCCTGGTAGCGTTGAGTTTGCTAACTACCTCGAGACTTTGGAGGCGATGTGCTCCTATAACGTCGACTACGATGCTTACAACATGCATCGAGTTTTTTATGGCATAATCGGCCCATATAGTGGAATATGCTGATGGCGACTGTCGAGTTTTGGTATCTCGAGGATCATGACTTTCGCTTCGGGTCAGACAAGATTTGTCCTACCTACGAGGAATTTTCTGTCATGCTGGGGATAAATACCAGTGTTTCTGTGGCTCTACCTGAGTTTTCCCGTTCTCCCATGGATTTGTTGGCTGAGTTTTTTTATATTTTTTCCTTAGCAAACCGATCATTGGTGGATGGAGGTATGATCTCCCATTCGGCGGTGCTACAGTCCATACATTTGCAGAAGGTTGGTGATGCTGGTTATGCCGGAGCCGTCGTTCTGGGCTTGGTTTCAAAATTGCTGCTGGTGACCGGGGAGCTGCTGGTGGACTCACAACTTGCAGCTATTACTTTATGGATATCCTACCATCGCAATCCTGCAGCGGTGATACTGGCGGAGACCCTGAATGGCCTGGATGCCTGGTGAGAAGGTCGTTCTGACTTTTTGAGGGGTAGCCCTGTGATGTTGTTCATATGGTTGTCTGAAATATTTCGCCTGGTGACTCCTCCGAAATACCTTTTGTCAGCTGTACCCAACTTCTTTTCAGGACATTTTATCAGTGTGGGTCTGGATATTGAGAGCTGGGAGAACTGGTTCATGGATTATGGGGCTCTAAATCTGTACTGGTCAATGCCTTGGTGGGAGCAACTGCTGCCTATTCTAGAACTGGGAGAATACCCGTATGTCCGGCTGGTTGTTCTTAGTCAGACCTCTTTTTATTTCCCTTGGCGGCTTCTGCGTGAATTTGGCTTGGAGCAGATCGTGCCACCTCGAACACTAGACTTCTTTTGGGTAGAAGATTTGATGGAGCGTCTGCGCATGCATCTTGGCTCTTTGTGGGAGAGTTGGAGTCCGTCGATCCATCCCTCTCAGTCTACTGGGAGATTTTTGCACATCCGTGGGGATTGTATGAAGTGGTTGTGGAGAAGAGTGGTCAGCAAGATGCTGGCAGTGGAGACTAGACAAAGGTGGCTTGCCTTATCTGATACCATGGAGGGAGGTTTGGTAGTTTTTTCGAGGCTAGTTCGAGCTTATCGGTCCATGGAGCATTTGCGGCACTCGATTCAGGCAGGGGAAGCTTGGGGACCCCAAAATATCGATGATGATGATGCTGGAGCGGGCTCCTCTAGTAGCTGTGTGTAGGGATCTTGGAGAGTTTGTTTTTGTAATGTGAAATAAGTTTGGGAATTTATTTGGCTTTTTCAGGAAGGTAGGGAGTTATCCACTCTTTTATGTAATTGCATTATAATTTTTTATTAATGAAGTGAACAAGTTTTTGATCATCTAGCTGTGCCCTTTGATGAATTTTGTATTTTGAATTGTCTATACCGATCGCTAAGGCATACATAATCCTTTTGTTCAAGTATATGTTAGAATAAACTGTTGTTCTCGGAGATAAGAAAAGAATAGTTTTTTGTGAAAAAGTAAGGGCCATGCTCATGTAAGATGTATGAGCTGCCTACGTACCTCTAGGTTTTTTTTGACAATTTAGATTTTTTCGAGAATGATTTTTGTAGAGGATCAGGCCCACGTAGTTCTGTGTAGAGGTAAATGAAGATTTTTTTTAAGAATAGAAGGGAGATGAGAAGAGTCGTAGCGCGGCGAGATTTTGAACTAGGGGTAGAACTTTTTGAGACGGTTCAGGTTGACTGGACGAGTCATCTCTTCTCCCTCTAGGTCGATGAGCATGGTGGCACCGCCGGACAAGATTTTCTTGACGATGTATGGGCCACTCCAATTGGGCTTAAATTTCCCTCTGGGTTCCAGATGGGCTTTACTATTTCTTTGAGGGATAAATCCCCTTCTCGGACACCGCGGTCCTTGAATATCTTATTAAATGAACGAGCTATTCAGTGATGGTACCCTTGAATGTGATACAACGCTTTTAATCTCCTTTCATTCAAGAGTGACAGCTCATCGAGACGACTTTGATGCCAGTCCTCCTCACTGACCTTGCTTTAAAGCATGATGCGTAATGAGGGTATTTCCAGCTCCACGAGTAGGACTGCTTCCATGTCGTAGAATAAAGAGTAAGGGGTAGCCCCAGTAGAGGTTCGGATTGAGGTTCGGTATCCACAGAGGGCATATGGGATTCGATTAACCCAATCTTGACAACTTTCGATCATCTTGTTGATGATGGCTTTGAGGTTTTTATTGGCGGCTTCGACTGCACCATTGGTCTGAGGACGGTAGGGAGAAAATTTGTGTCTTTGAATCCCATACTCATTGACCACGTCTGTGACTTTAGCCTCGAAATGCAACCCGTTATCTAACACTAGCTCATGCCGGACCCCATACCGGCAGATGATATTTTTCTTGATGAACTTGGCCACTTTATTGGCGTTCAGGACTGCGTATGAATCATCTTCGACCCATTTAGTGAAGTAATAAATGGCAACCAGGATAAAATCATTCCCGTTGGAGGCCTTGGGTATAACCTTCCCTATGATGCCGATGCCCCAGGTGGAGAACGGCCAGGGAGAAGTCATGTTGTACAATTCATGAGGAGACAAGTGTTGAAGGTTGGAGAACTCTTGGCATTTGAGGCATCTCTGAATATAGATGGGGCAATCCCGGATCATGGTGGTCCAGTAGTAGCCTTGTTGCATTATCTTCTTGGCAAGCATGTGATCGTTCATGTGGGGCCCGCATTCCCTGCTGTGGATTTTCTGCCTTACCTCTTCAATGTCAGCCCCTGTAATGCAGTGTAGATGGGTTCCATCGAAGTTTCTCTTGAACAGTTCTTTGTGACAGATGATGTACTGGGCGGCCAGTCTTCGGAGGGTTTCCCAGTCTCTCTTGTTGGAACCCTCAGGATACTTACCACGCTTGAGGAGGTGCCAGGTATCATAATACCAACAATTGTCTAGCTTAGGATCTTCTTTGGTAATGAGCTCAATATGGTAGCAGTGGATTAGTTTGTTTTGCTTTTCGACCAGGAAGGGGGCCATTGTTATTCCTTCGGGCATGTCGACCATGGATGCTAAGGTAGCAAGGGCATCGACTAGGTTATTCTTTGCTCGAGGTAGGTAGTGGAAGGTGATGTCTTGGAATTGGGAGGCTAGTTCTTCTAAATGGGCATGGAAGGGTTGGAGTTTCTCGTCCTTGACTTTTAATTTTTTAAGTACTTGACCAATGATAAGGGCAGAATCCCCATAAACATCTAGGCATTGGATACCTTTCTAGAGAGCAACTTTGAGGCCTACCGTACACGCCTCGTATTCAGTCATGTTATTGGTCCAGGGGAAATCCAATTTGATGGAGATGGGAGTATGGGAATCATCTAGGGCGATCAAATGTATCCTGATGCCATATCCCTTTTTGTTGGCCGCACTGTCAAAGAACATTTGCCATTGAAGGTCATCTTGATCAACGCATAGGATGTTTTCATCTGAGAATTCAGAGATCTAAACATCAAATTCTTCCATAGGGTAGTCAGCAAGGTAGTCAGAGATGGCTCTTCCTTTTATGGCTTTTTGTGTGACGTACACGATATCAAACTCAACTAGGAGCATCAACCATCGAGCCATTTGGCTGGATAAGGCGGGTTTCTCAAGTAGGTACTTGATGGGGTCCATTCGAAATACAAGTTTAATGGGGAAGGAGAGCATGTAGTGTCGCAATTTTTGGGTTACCTAAATAAGTGCGATGCCTGCTTTTTCTAAAGCAATGTAGTTAACTTCATACCCGGCCAGTTTATGAATGGCGTAATAGATAGCTTTTTCTTTACGAGAATCTTCAAGATATTGATCTAGCAAAGCCCCAGCTGCAGTGTCGGTTATGGTTAGGTACAGAAGCAATGGGGGACCAGGTTGTGGTGGCATGAGTACTGAAGGTTGAGTCAGGTATTGTTTGATTTGGTCAAAAGCTTCTTAGCAGTCCTCGTTCCAAACTTTGGTTGAATTCTTTCAGAGGAGTTTGAAAATAGGTTCGCAGATGGAGGTTAGCTGGATGATGAACCGACTGATGTATTGCAATTTCTCGAGGAATCCATGGACTTCTTTCTCCGTTCGGGGAGGTGGTATCTCAAGTATGGCTTTCATCTTGGCAGGATCTGCTTTTATCCCCTTCTCACTGACCATAAATCCCAAGAATTTCCCCTTTGTAATGTCGAAGATGCATTTATGTGGATTAAGTTTCATCTGATACCATCGCAGTCGTTCGAAGAAATTTCAGAGAGAGGGATCATGACCTTCTATAGTTTTGGATTTGATAATCATATCATCCACATAAACCTCGACTTCCTTGTGAATCGGATCGTGCAGGATGGTTGTGGTAGCCCTCTGGTAGGTAGCCCCAGCATTTTTTAGACCGAATGGAATAACCGTGCAGCAAAAGGTTCCCCATGGGGTGATGAACTCGATTTTTTCTTGATGATCTGGGTGCATTTTAATTTGGTTGTATCCGGCAAACCCATCGACGAATGGCTTAAGAGCATGACTGACTGTGTTATCCATGATCATGTTGATATTGGGTAGAGGGTAATCATCCTTTGGATAGGCTTTGTTCAAGTCCCGATAGTCTACACACATTTGAAATTTCCCTCCTGATTTTGGTACAGGAACTATATTGGCTAGCCATGTGGGATATTCGATCTCACGAATGAAACCCACTTTCAACTGTTTGACCACCTCTTCTTTGACTTTGAGCGACCATTCGGTTCGGAGATTTCTCAGCTTTTGTTTAACTGGCTTGTAATCTGAAAGAGTGGGGATCTCATGCTAAGCAATTTCAGGATCAATGCCGGGCATATCGTCATAGGACCATGCGAAGACATCCACGAATTCCTTCAATAATTCTTCGAGTTATGCGTGCTCATGCTCATCAAGGGTAGCCCCTATCATAATCTTGCGCAATTAGCTACTAGAATCGAGGTTAATAATAACAGTCTCTTCTTCATTAACTTGAACGCGGTTATGTTTGTTGTTATTAACCTTATTTAGATCAGTTAAGAATTATTCATTTGCAAAATCATCATCATCAAAAGTTTGATTATAATATAAATAATTAATGTAAGGCACAACAAGATACTCAAAATCTTCGTTTATTTCATTGATAGGAAAAACAACATTGAGAACCTCATCAAAGGAGGTCTCGATTACATTTGAGCAAGGATAGACAACAGAAGAAGAAATGGGGTAAATATTAGGATTAGGTGGGATTTCAATAGGTATAACTGGCGCAACATGCCAGCTGAGGAGAGGTGTATCAGTAGCTTTAATCCGGTGGGAGGGATACAGTGATGTAGTGCTTGAATGAACCATGCAGAGTGTCAGCCCGAGTGTCTGTAAGTTGAAGGAGTCTTCGGAGTCACTTTCCTTAGAATCATCGGTATCTCTGATGAGCAGTTGAATATGGTGTTAGGAACTTTCGGCCCATGGGTAGCTATCTTGGAAAAGGATCTCCATTCCAGGTTTCATCTTCTTGTCTGTATGGTCATACCATGATTTTGGAAAGCCGCAAAAGGGGAAGTCTTCGCCCTCTTTGATGAATCTTCCATTCAAGGAGTCACCTGGGATAGTCTGGGTGCAGTCTAATCTTCTCTTTAGTCGAGACTCGCAGATCATTCTGAGCCCTTGTTCTAGTGGTTGATACCCCAAACCACAAGGAGGGAAAGCTTTCTTTAGTTCAATGGGCTCATGTCTCCCTTGATGTCTTTGCCCTAGCCCCAACCCAGGCATGAAGTGCATGTTTATGAACATCTAAATCACATTGACGTTGCCATGAGGGTCGTATTCTGGACAAATCCTTTCTTTGAAATTGTCCCTTGCCGGGAGTAGAAGTGGCTCAACTCAAAATCCTGATAGGAGCATATCATTTGACCCGTGTTGTATCTCAAGGATTGAATTGCTGGTACTTGCACCCTCAGTATTATCGTTGTCACCCAAAATGATGACGACGCATCCATCAGCGAAGAACTTTAATTACTGATGTAGTAAGGAAGACACACCCCTGATACTGTGGAGCCAAGGTCGTCCGAGTAACAGGTTGAAACAAGCTGGGATGTCAATAACTTGGAATTCAACGATAGGGTTTATAGGGCCATCCCCTATTACAAGTTTTATGGATCCCATCACCTCCCGATGGGTATTATCGTAGGCGTGTATAGCAGCGAAGGTTAGGGCGAGGTCACTTTCCTTCAGGCCTAAGCATTTGAAGGTTCTCAATGGACAAACATTCAAGGTGGATCCGTTATTGACAAGAGAGAGTGGTACAATCTTCCCCATAACTTTGATGGAGATGTTGAGTGCATGATTGTGGTTTGGCCCAATTCTGGGGAGTTCTTCTTCGAAAAAGGATAACATTTGGGTATAGGTCAAGGATCCGACTAAATTTATCGCTTCTTCGGGTGCGGTAAAAGGAGGAACTGTGGGTCCAGTGAGCAACTTGATCAAAGCATTTCTGTGCAGATGGGAAGACATGAAAATCCCCCATAGAGTGATGTTAGCTTGCGTTTTCTTCAGTTGATCGAGGATCTTTCTTTTTACGAGGGTCATTTCTGGAATATGAAGGTTTTCAACGCCCTTCCCTTTGTCATTGGTTTGTAGAGGGCTTAGGATTTGGTAATGCCTCCCTGATCTGGTCATATGATTTACTGAAGAAGGGAAGAACATAAACCCTATTTCTTCATCGATCTCGGGTTATTCTGCTACCTTGTTTATTTCTTCGAGGAGCTCCTGAAATGATATCATCCCGCACATGTCGGTAATTGGGCCAGTTTTCTCTGAAGCTTTCTCTTCATTCGAATCTTCAAATTCCTCCCACCATCCGGTGGCAACAATTCTGTCTTTCTATGTAAAGTTAATGCAATCCACAACTTCAATGGATTCTTCATACAGGTCTTCCCATTATATGGGGATAAGTAAGGGTGAAGGGACTAGGCGCCCTTGTAGCTTCAGAGTATCAAGTAACTCGATCATATTACAAATACCGTTGGTTTGCTTGAATGATTGTGCCATGATCTGGACAACATCATCTAGGCTGACTTCATTGGTCGGTACCACCCAACTGTTTGACTTTCGGGCCCATTTTCGTGCTTCCAAGAACAACGTGCTAAACCCCTGGCAATCAATGATCATCTGTTAGGGTAATTTCAGCCTGAACTCTAGGAGTTGGTTTAACACTTCTGATAATTCCATACTTCCATCTTCAGAATGGGTACGTACAATGATGCATGCTCTGGTGAGGAGTGACAGTGCCTGATCAATGAGGCTAACAGGGTGTAGGAGGAAATATGGGCAAGTTTGGGAGATTGTATGGGTGTGATTTGAGTTGAGGAATCAAATTCTGGGTCTATTTCTAGGAAGATAGCATCAGTATGATTTGGGAGTGGGTTGTGAGTAGTGTTTGGCTTAGGATTGGCTGGTGGGGCAATGGTACCCCGATCAATTAGACCTTGGATTATGTTTCGAAGGTGAAATCATTGGTCGGTGGTATAGCCAACAGTTTGGTTAAAGGTGCAATATGCATCTGCCTTACAGTTTCTTCTAAGTGGATTTGGCAATGGATGGGGGTCCAAGGGTTTAATAAGGTTTTGTCTTAACAGGGTTTGATAAACCTTGGAGAGGGGAGCATGAAGCTCGGTATATTCCTTTCGGACTGGGACTGGGCCGATTTTTGGTGCCCATGAAGTGGTTGGTTGAGAGATGTTATTGATGGTTGAGATTGCAGCACTGGCATGTTTGTCATATTTTTTGGGGGTGAATTGTCAGGACACCTTCTTCGGTTAAACCTCTATTTTTGCAAGACCTTTCTCGATTTCTACTCCTTTTTCTCTAAGGGATAGGAAGTGGGGATTGTATTGTCCTCCCATGGTTGCTCGGATATGGGGTAAGAAGTTTTTCTTTACTATGTTGACTTGTTCTTCCTAGGATGGCCGATTGGTCATATTGGCTACCTTTTCCCTCCATCGGGCTATGAAGTTACTGACTGATTCCCCAGAGTTATGTTCGAGTAGTTCTAAGTCACGGCGGGTGACCTCAAGCTCTTTGTTATATTTGTACTGCGACATGAATTCACGGGTTACATCCTCCCAGCTACGGATTCTGGACTCCTCGAGAGACAAAAACCATCAGAGGGTGCTATCCTTCAAAGTTTCCTGAAACAATTGGTCCATCACTTCTTCAGAAGCCCCTAGGAGTGTCATGGAACGGTGATAACTGTGAAGATGAACAATTGGGGGTCCACTTCCTTCGAATTTCTCGATATTTGGCATCTTCAACTTCTCGGGTAACATTGCCTTAGGATAAGGAGACATGTGGATGTAGTCCATGTAATTTCCAGAGATTCGGACTAGGTCGAACTTCTTAGTCAGGATCTTGAGATATTCTTTGACCTTGTTCAATTCTTCCTCTTTCGGATCAACAATCATAGGCAAGTTAGCCCCAGGCAAGGCAAGGTTCAACATAGGAAGTTGGGCAGGCGGCGATCCATTAGCAGGAGGGGCACGCGGAGCGTGTTGATACTCTTCAAGAACCTAGATAGGATTGGGTGGACCCATAACATGAGGAAATAGGGCATTGGGCTCTTGAGGAACAGGAACCTGGTTCCGTTGCATATCTCAGACCTCATTTTGAAGGTTGTTAATCTTGGACACGGGCTGAGCTAAAATTGCCGTCAGATCTGGCTGCACAATTGGTACTTGATCTGTGTTCTCCATGGAAAATGGATGGATACCGAACTCGAAAGAAGTAGCAGGGTAACAGATGAAGCTCTGGGGTGATTTGACTGAAGACCGAAGCCAATAAGGATCCAGGCCAAGGGTGTGCGATCGACCTGAGAAGGCGTAAAAAGGGATTTATTTTTTTAAAAAAAAGATGAAAATATTTTTTGACATTTTTTTTAGATTGAAAGACAAAATATTTTTGGATTTTTTATAAAGAAGGTAGAAGTATTTTTGGATTTTTTTTATAAAGAAGGGAGAAATGTTTTTGGATTTTTTTATAAAGAAGGGAAAAATACTTTTGGATTTTTGATAAAGGAATGAGAAATATTTGGGAGACAGGTCTCAACATTATTATTATTATTATTATTATTATTATTATTATTATTATTATTATTATTATTATTATTATTATTATTATGTTTTCACTTATATTAAATTCTCCTAAATGCAAAATGAAATGCCGGACGGGACCCGAGCCTAGAAAAGTTGGGTTTGTAACATATGCAAAGCTATGGCTGGACTTGTGACCACGCTCACGGGCAGTGCCCCATTTTAAAAGTGCGCGAAAATTTGGGCGGTAGGCCGACCAGGAATTTCGGCAGAGTTTTGGGTTGAAACCGGCAATCTAACATGTGTGTCCTAGGCTTGACACCTATATGCGGGTATGCAATTGGTTGGGTGAATCGAAAAGGGTTCCCCCCTTTGGCATGGCTTCCACGATATACGTCTTGCTTTTGAGGTCAATTGGTAAGTGTGGACAAGCCATTTGACATACCTGAGTGTACGCGAATTGCCTCACTATATACCTCGTGCGGACGGTACGTGTGAGAGCGAATTCAATATACTCGGCGTACGTGAACGAGTTCCCTGTGATATACTTCCCGTCATGACTTCGGTAAAGCGATACGATACGGGGGAACCGTTTGATATACGTCGAAGGTACTTGGCCAATGGAAGGTGAGAGTCATATCTCTTAGGCTAACTGGGCCCTGCTGGACCAGCGCCCATCACAAAGTGACCCTCCAGTTACTGGACAAAATTTGGTCAATCACAATGCTCTTTGGTGATATCGTGTGAATCATGCATGATTCTCTTATTAGTATCTTATGAGAGTATCTTTATTGATTATGCTCAACAAGGAGCAAAGTATGAGTACCAAGGGTATACCAAGTATGGATGGGTGATGCGTACAACATGGGGATATATGTGATCCTAGGTGCACGTGGTGTGAAGTGTACATGGAGAATTTTCTACAAGTGTGTGAATAGAAGCATAAGCATGAGGTACGCATGAGTACTAAGGGGGAACATGCAAAATAGGGAAAAATATAAACAGATATAACACCCATGTAAATAGAGCCGAGCCCTCAAAATAAAACTGTCCCCAGGAGAGTCTCCACTGTGGCCTTCCTTTTTTATCCTCGCGGCGGGAGAGGCGAAGAAGAGGGGGTGTCTCCCCCTCGTCTTGAGAGGATCTTGGTCTCGTGCATCCCTCTCAGGAGCGCTTATTCCGACGTCGGTGATGAGATGAAAATGTATAGAGATAGAGTTGCCAGTCTATTTTACTCAAAACAGACAAAAGAAAGAGGTAGCCATCCTGAAAGATAGCATCCAAAGACATACTGATACATACAAAACCAAAATGATTCGAAAAGGGTCCGGAGGCTAAGTTACGAAATAGGAAGGTGATAGGCACCCATTCCTCCCTTACGGTCTCTCATGGGTTATTGCTATTTTCCTTCATTTCCCCGTGATATGTGTGCATGCGTATATGTAGTGGAGATAGGAATCATCGACTTGTATCATGGAGGAGATAAAGCGAGTCATCCGTAGGAATCTTCTTAAAAGTAATATTAGAAAAATAGAATTTACGCGATTATCCTAGCATTGATCAGTATAAGGGAATGATAATGCATGCGGGATAATACGCCACTAAGAACAAATATATATATAGAGAGAGAGTCTAAGAGAGTTAAGTTTAAAGAATATAGGGGAAAAAAGTAGGAAAAGGACTCGAGTCTCGGGTTTTACCTCGAGACGACTACGTAGCCTATAAAGGCATCAAAGTCCACGTAGTTCGTATCCAAAATGAGGGGTGGGATTTATCCCATAAATCCAATCGGGGACTTCTCTTATATGTGTGTGTGTGTAAAAAAGTGTTTTAGTTGTGAGAAAAGTGTGAGAATTCCCGTTTGGAATTTATGAGTAAACCCTTTTTTTTCTTTTTTTTTTGGGTTTTATTTATATGCAAATAAGAGATGTGCAATAATACTAAATAAAAATTATATTAGGATATGTGAGATGAGAGAATAAAAGTGCTAAGTAATAAAACGAATTAATGCGAATTTAGGGGAATTTAAAGAGAGAGTTGAGAAAGTTGGACCTTCTTGAAGATCTTGAGCTTGATCTTAGATGTTGGAGAGTAGCCCTTGCACTTGGGTGATAATGGAGGGTACTTAATTCACCAAGTTTGATGAAAAAGGTGATGAAAGGTGAAGGTTGGAAAAGGATTTGGATGTGGAAATCACGCTGACTTCGAGAGGGGTTTTCTGAGCTTGCTGAGAGTGATAGGTTTCAGACCTTCCTCCCTTTGAAATGAGGTTAGGCACTCCTTTTTATAGGCCTAGGGCATTTCCAATCGGTATAGGCCTGGTCTTGCCAATCGGCAGGTGTGTTTAGGCACACTACCGATAGGGAGGGTTTGGAACCTTCCGTTTGGCAGTCCCTTTCAGGTTCTTTCGAAAAATTTGTCGTAGAGCGCAAACCGTTGATCCGAATTGCGCACGGGGTGAACCTTTGGACTTCTATAGAGTCCAGGAGTTGACTTTGGGTCAAATGTGGCTCGAAAATGTTCATCCGCCCTTTGGACGGGGAATTGTCAAACGCAAACAGATCGTTCGTCTGCATGGTAAGTCAAAATTGCACACAGGCAGACCTTTGGAAATGTTAGGAGATATACTTAGACATTCCAAAGAGTTTGACTTGGTTTGGGGAGTTGAATTTAGTCAACTGAGGCCTGTAAGCGTTCGGTGACCTTTCGGAGTAAAACGGATCGTTCGTTCGTATCTTTAGTCATAATCATGCACAGGGTGGACCGCTGGAAAGGGGTTTCAGTGATATTCGAAGATTCATTCAGTCTCAATTGATCTGAAGAGTTAACTTTGGTGAAACGGATCCTGGGAGCGTCCTGTGACCTCCTAATAAAGTTCAGGGGAAAATGGGTCGTTCGTCTGCATGGTAAGTCAGAATCACGCATGGAATGGACCGTTGGAAAGGGGTTTGAGTGACCTTTGAAGATTCATTAAGTCTCGGTCGATCTGAAGAGTTTTACTTTTGGTCAAACAGAGCCTGGGAGTGCCCGATGACCTTTAGGTCAGTACCTGGGGTGCGACTTAGGTTTGAGATGATGAAGGGAGGTGATAGGGACCGTAGGAGAAGTTAGGGGGTATTAGAATGGGGGTGTCTACACTAACGGTTTGGGTTAACCATGGTAGATGAAATTCCATGGCCCTAGTTAACTGTGGGAAAGATTTTATGGTATTACGGTCAACCTAGAACATGATAACATTTCCATGATTTAGTATGGTCGTGAGTATGGACACATGGTTAACATTGGCTGTCAGTATGGCAACACGTCTCACCTTGGTCGTGGTACCCTTTTCATTGCTAACCTTGTCTGTGGTTAGCTTTTCACGGTTAATCTTGGCCATGATTAAATTTTCATTGATTGATAAATATTGATTGTTTTATATATTTTTATAATTTTATTTCGATGACTCAATCTTGAACTAAGTTGATTAAGGAGAGATTAAAAACCTTATCATGTGCTAGTTCGACACAGATTGACAGATCATCATCCGGTACAACACTTGATAAATGCACGGATGAAGAATCTAGACGTGAGTAACATGCATTTGAAAAATCTACTTTTGAGGAATCTATTACTGAAACATCTACTGGTGAAAGACATACGACAATCGGTCAATGCTTACGTGATGAATTTTCTGACTTGACTCTATCCACAATAATTTTCACATCATTGCACATTATGTTATAAATTTTCCTTATCATATCAATATTGCATAATTTGTTATAAATATTCAATATTATCCTGAATATAGGATGTATGGATGGATGAGAGCACTTGTCCAAGTGCCATTTGCTAAGATCATACTGCCGAATTCACTACCGACGAGGTTGATTTTTCTCTTATTCATTTGAAACTTTGAGAGTCTAGTCATATATACACCATATTGATTCTTGGTTTATTTTCACACTTCATAGATATTCATGAATCAAAGTAAAATGGTAGAATGGTGCTAGACGACTGGACTAAAAATGAATGCTATCATGATTATACACAAATTTGAGAAGGAAGAACTGTGAAACAAGCCTCAAATAATTCTTACATGTGAATGAAACTCATTACAAAAATCTAAAAAGGATGAGGAAACGAAAAAGAAGAGAAAACATAATGTTGGCACCCACAAGTGTGATTGTCCAATTAGACTTATGGGTGTTCCGATAAAAGATGGTAGGTGGGGTGTGAGAGTTATGTGCAGTCTATATAATCATGAGGTTTTCGATTCTTTAGCTGGCCACCATATGACGGATGGTTAAATGTGGAATAATGGAATATCACAAAGGAGATGGTTTCCAATAATATTCACCCAAAGGAGGTGCTCCAGACATTGAAACAAAGGAGTCCTTACTTTTGTTCTTCAGTAAGAATCGTGTATAATGTGAAACACATTCGAAAAACATTTCATACATTGGCATCGACGTCATGAGAAAAATAACATGGTTGAAGACATATTTTTTGCACATCCGATATCCATATTACTTTACAAGTGCTTTTCTTCTATTATTATGATTGAATTCACTTACAAGACAAACATATATAACATGCCTTTGTTCGATATGATTAAGGTTACCTCTATCAGTCAATCAGTTTGTATTGCAGTTGTATTTTTCAAGTGCAGTCTATATAATCATGAGGTTTTCGATTCTTTAGCTGGCCACCATATGACGGATGGTTAAATGTGGAATAATGGAATATCACAAAGGAGATGGTTTCCAATAATATTCGCCCAAAGGAGGTGCTCTAGACATTGAAACAAAGGAGTCCTTACTTTTGTTCTTCAGTAAGAATCGTGTATAATGTGAAACACATTCGAAAAACATTTCATACATTGGCATCAACGTCATGAGAAAAATAACATGGTTGAAGACATATTTTTTGCACATCCGATATCCATATTACTTTACAAGTGCTTTTCTTCTATTATTATGATTGAATTCACTTACAAGACAAACATATATAACATGCCTTTGTTCGATATGATTAAGGTTACCTCTATCAGTCAATCAGTTTGTATTGCAGTTGTATTTTTCAAGTGTGAGAAGGAGGAGAATTATCAGTGGTCATTGTAACATTTGAGATCTATATATGATCCAGAAGCTTTGCATGGGGTTATCGTGTTCGATAGACAAATATCATCCATGCATGCCATGAGACAAATATTTTTGAGCACCAAGCTTCTACTATTTTTATTCCATAAGCAAAAGAATATCGAAATGGCCTGTAAACAAATGTCTTAAAAGACCCGGATAAGAAGGCCTTTATGTCTGGATGGACCGATGTGATGGATTCCGAAACACATACAAGTATGACAGAGAATGGTTATGCTTTTTTTCAACCTAGAAGCAACAATGTCCTCGTATAATTTCATACCTTGTCAAGAGTTAGTTGTCCTATCATTTTATATCTTCCCATCCATGGATGAATAAGATTCAGCACCGCGGGATCCCATATACAGTTAAAAAGTATTCTCTTAGCGCTAAGGGGACCTTTACCACGGTTTGGAAAGGGATGGATGCACTCCTTGAATTTCAGGAGACTCGGATTATATTGGAATTTGGAAAGTCTTTGCAATCAACAAAGCATACTCACAACAAGCCGTTGTTATGAGAGATGCGCAGTCGAGTGTCCCACCTTGCTTTAGATTTGACACTAGAGGAGATAAATTGGATAAGGATGTTTTATTCGGATTTGTGGCTAAAACTCAATTAACGGATCTTACATGCGAGCACAAAATCTGTACAATCTATGGTCTTTCGTGTACTTATGAGTTGGTTGGATAGGAAAAGACGTGTGTCGCAATTCCAGCATGGGCATTAAATGATAATTGGAAGAAAATTGATATAGCCCCCAACGTCCCAAATTATCAAGATCTTGATTATACACCCGAGAAAATTTTACTCACGAAGAGGTGGAATGAAGCGGGGGAGGCCAGACGAAAAATGATGCAAGCTAAACAAATGGATATTGCTCAACCATCTTGTACACAGTTAATGAATCCCATTCACTTAGGCACTCTCATGCTATGCGTAGTTAAATGTTGACTCAACTATGCAGGGACAGGGGAATTTAAGCTTGTTTTGGTTCCTGACTACTTCAATTCACGAGTAAGACTTTTGAACACAAGTTTATAGGTTTCTAAAATGCTATTTCGAAACATATTGTATTATTTAGAAGCCTTCTCTAATAACATTGTATTATATATATATATATATATATATATATATATATATATATATATATATATATATATATATATATTAACAGGTGGAGGTCTAAAGTCTCTCCAACCTTACACACAAAAATAAGAAAGATGGGTTATACATACACAAAGTGGGGATAACCCTCACCATTGAAACATGCCCCCAAAGGGGTAGATGGAAATGCCTCAAGGGAGCACCCAAAATTTTTTGAACCTAGCACCTCTAGGTTGAGAGAGTGCTTGGAGTATCACCAAGTTCTTTGCTTTAGGTTCTTCTCAAACATATGCCTACTATGTTATTTGATCTTGCCTCACTTCATTAAAAGTAACCAAGTCTCTGTTGCACCATGTTGAGTTTTATCTATATTTTCCAATTGTAGAATATTATAATTTTGGTCCTTGAGTACAACCCATATAGGAAAAAAGGTTGTCAAGTTCCATATTTGAATGCCTAATTGAGATTCATTTAAAGTATTATTATTCAATAATAAACTTTCAAAAGTTGTACTTACTATGCTAAAATTTAAAGTTTACAATCATTTTGATAGTTGCAAAAAATATTTGGAGTATGTTGTATGAAGTAATATGAAGTATTTTTATAACAGCTAGAAACATGTTTTCATTCATTGTGTTTTTATAAAAGTGATTAAGGGTTTAGCAATAAGAGTGAGGCCCTCGTCATGTCATATCATATCATATCATATCATATCATATAACTAAATATAAAAATGTAAGCTCTGAAGAGGAGCAATTAATTTTAGGAATCATATCTCTACAAATGCCATTAACCTATTATTTTTAACCTTTTTTCTAATCCTAAATTTATTTCCCCACTTTTCATGTTTAGTGTCAAAACTAAAAATAAAAATCCCCCCCCCCCTTCTCTCTCTCTCGACTCTCGACCTTTGGGGTTCATTGTGTTTTCTCTCTTCATCACACGTGTCCCATATTTATTGTACCAACCAGTATATTCTAATATTAAGGTTTAAAACAAGTACAAATTTAAGGATATACAAATTTGTTAAATATTTTTAAATATCATAAGGCATATAAGGAAACAACATAGTAGTGATGTAACAAAGTAAAAAGTACAACATGAGAAAATCCTCAATGCATACAATTGAATCATCACCATTCAATAATGATATAATAAATGTCTTTACAAACAACTAAAGTCTCAACATAATAATGATTTATCAAAATTTAACGTCATTGATAAAAGTGTACATGCCTTTACCAATACTCATCTAATACATGTAAAACTAAGAAAAACTACATACCCAACTCACACAATTGAAAAGTAAATTATAAAACTACTAAGGATAACTACATCAGATGCTCCTGTAGGAAACGACTCGAAAAGGAAAGGATAACCCTATGCTAGCTAGTAGGAAAAATGATACTCTAGGTCGAGCTCGTGCACCTAAAATATTTCATGATAATAATAGGATTAGATCCCAATAACATATCAAATCTAAGCAAATCAAAACAATCATAAATATTAATGATATATCCACAGTTGTCTAACTTACAATAATTTATACATAATTTCAACTGGAATCTCACAATCCATTATAATTTATACTTAAGTGCCATAATTAATTAATCTCTTAATTAATTAAACCGTAACCTTAACTAGCCACTTCTCCCTGGCCACCATCATACGATACGAACATATATAAATTGTCACAATATCCAGATATCGACATTCACTAGCATCGAACCACCAATCACATGTGATGCACAAATAATAGATCGCCACTACATCCACGCACGACCGTTCACTAGCATGGACCCACTACTCACATCGGGTGAAACATATAAATTGTCCCTCACCTTTCAAGTCCTCAATACAGATCAAGACTGAGCAAGAAGAGACATTAATTCATCACATATAGAGAAGAACTCAAAATGAAAAATCAATAAGAAGAATGCACTTACCTTTAGATGGGATTCCTCTGCTATCAAGGGAATAATGCCTGGTAACTCATCATATGAAAGGTAAGGTATCTAAACTCTCTCGATCCCCCTTATCGGAAGATACTGAGAAGGCAACCTATACTCTTGTAGCGGAGGAAGGTTTGCTCCCCTTACACTGCTACCCGATATCTAGCCCGACACTTTATGTATCCTATTACCTACCACTCTAACCTCATAAGGTGGCACACTAGCCATGTCGTAAATCGACGCCGACTGATTCGTATCAAATATTGCATATTTCTTCCCTATATCTTTATGCATTCTAGAACTTTTACAGTCCTAAATGCCTATATTTATGCTCGTTAACCCGAAAACCTCGTATTTGGATATATACATGCTTTGCAAGGGTTAATTATGCTTTTGGAGTTATTAAAACGCTAAAAGTGAGGCTCCGTTGCATTTCGGGGAAGTTCTGTCATTGGACGCTATTTTAAGGGAATTTTAGTCAATTCACATTTCATCTCCAGCTCATGGAAATTCTACGGATGCTCAGTTCATTGAGTTAGCATCGGGTGGCCGCAAGCAGTGCGTCGTTTGGAGTCCGGATGGTGGAGTTATGACCATTTCCGTTTGCACACCTTTCCCCCCTTTTTATGGACGAAGAAGGCCAATAAACAGAGTTCCGGTCGACCGCGGTTTGAAATTGTGCCTTGAGAAGGATACAAAAGGTTTTTCCTTGCTCGATCGATCTATCGATGTTTTGGGTCGATCGATCGATCCTGCCAGATATTTGGCAATTCGTTCCTTTTCTTTTTTTTTTCTTTTTTTTCTTTTCCAACTTACTATATAACCCATTTTTGTTGTAATAAATATATACTTAGTTTTAGAAGATAGTTTAGGTTAGGGTATGGGATTGTTGAGAGCTCATTTCTTCTTCTTCCTTGGGCGTTCCCCATTTTTGGGATGTAAGTGCACTATTCATCTTCCCTACCAATTAATTTTGGTTGTATTTCCTTATTTTCTTGCTTTTTAGTCAATTTACTTGCTTTATAATTTAGTTTACTTTCTTTATTTACGTGTTTTCGTTACTCGCTTTCTAGTGTAGTTTCATCGCATTTATTTACTGCTTTCCTTTACTGCGTTTTTATCATGCTTTCTAGCTAATTTAAATTAGGTTGTGTTGGATTGAACTCACTTAGGGTTATCATGTTGCTTTGCTTTGGTGATGGAGTTTTACGGGTTTATTTCAAGTGTGTTGTCCTAGTTATAACGCCTAATATAGTTAATGGGTTATATCATGTATGCTCCGTGCTTACGACCTTGCGTGCGTAATTTTCGGGGTATTTGTTGACGCCAAAATCTTATTAGGCTTTTATGCGAATTTAGGGTGTGACAACTCTTGATTTAATTAACTGTCGAAATGAGATACAATCTTAATAACTCGTCGACCCATGTAACCATTTTATACTAATTAACTCGGGGTGAGGGATATCTGGAGCAACCTATAGTTTTTATTCTTTTTGTTAATTTAGTTTAAATACACTCGCCTAGTCTAAACTTTCCCTTTTTGCATCTTTTCCTTTTTGTAGAAATTATCTTTTACACTTTTATTTTAGGAATATTAAACCGATTAAATTCTAGTTACTCGTCTTTGGGGATTCGATACCCGGATTGGACGCTATACTCCCTTAAAAGAGTGTAGTCTTAGTTTAGGTTTTTGTATTGAGCCGGTGAACAGAAAAAAACGATCGGCGTTTTGACGCAACGCCACTTTTCACCCTTGATCAAATGGCGTCGTTGCCGGGGATGAGTTTATTTTAAAATTTACTTGATTTAGTATTTTTTAGTATTTTCTTTCTATTTGTAGTTTTTTTTGCTAACCTTTTTGCAGGACTTCTACATTTGAGCACCAAGAAATGCTTGAATTTTTTTCACGCGCATCTACTTTGTGGAATTCGCCACTTCGAGCCATTTTTTGGGTAAGCATGTCTTATTCCAATTCTTTCGGTAATCATTATTATAATTCTCAAAATTCCCGTAATCCTACGACTTTCGGTCAATACTTAGAGTCCCAAAAAATTACAAATTCAAAAATGACTTTGGGCGAGTATAACGAAAGTCAAAACTTGGGTTATTGGAATTTTGAGGATGATGATAACGATTTTTGGCCTCTAATTCCTTATAATAGGAATTTTGAAACGAATTGCAATAGTTTTCAAAATTCTTATAATAATGAGTTTAAGTATAAGTCTGATGGCAATTTTCAAAGTTCACATTTTCAAGAGTCTGCGCCTCGGCCTATGACTTCCGGTGAGGGCTTGCGCATTCTTGAAACTGAGAAACTTGAAAATCATTATCGGGAAGAAAATTGTTTGTGGGAGCATGAATTGGATTTATTATTTGAATCCGACTACGATTTTTCTTTCGAGACTTTTGAAGTTGAGTAATGTTTTGAACCAAATGAGGACTTTGTGCCTACTTTGGAATAAATCATTATTAACTTTGCCCATTGCATAATAGATATTGAAAGTGAGGATGAAATGGAGGTAATATCCATTTGCAATGAAATGATATCTTCTTTGGCCCCCAAATAAGAACATTTCATTGAAAATGATCTTATTTCCTTCGAAACTCAATCTTCAAGCGATGATGACTCATCTATTGAGTTTAAATTTCTTTCCTCCCCATTTTCATTCTCTGTTATCACACCGTCACAAGTATCCGATGAATCGGTTTCAAACTTTAATGTGTTAAACCTTTTTGCCGATGAGGAGTACTTGTTCGAGTTTCCTTCCACGATCATATCGCTGCCTTCGTGTGCGCCACCTCCCTTTCCAATTTTAAAATCCTTGGGAGGATATAATGCTTTTCTGGGTCCCCACATGTTTTTGTCACCCGTTGAATCCAAATCCCCCATCGTCCCTCCAAAACTTTTAATTGGCGATGGGTTTTTTCTTCCAACTTACACATGCCTTTCGTTGTTCAAACGGAATTCATATTTTTCGGAAGGCATGCTTGAGAGTGAGGGTACACCGGTTATCCTCCAAAGGCAAATTATTTTCATGGTGGACCCTCAACTATTTAGACTTCTAGTATATAGGTAGTGGGAAGCCTAAATAGTAGGTTGTATATAGTTAGATATTTATTCTTTCTTTCTTGTTATCTTTTCTTTCTTTTAATTTAGTCTCTTGTAATTAGTTAACTTTTTGTTATTTGTTTTTGCTATGCTCGGTACTAACTTGTTTTGCAGATTCTCTGGACTGTTTCTTATGGGGATCGCTCCAATTTTGGATAATATTACTCTTTTCCTCTCTTTAACTTGGTTCTTAATTCATATTGAGGACAATGTCAGGTTTTAAGTTAGGGGGTCTGGGATATTCTATCCATTTCTTTATTTAGTCCATGTTTTGCCTCACATGTTAGTTACTTAGTATGCTTTTCTTAGAAAAATTAAAAATTTCAAAAAGATTTTCTTTCTTTTTTCTCCTTTCTTGGGTATTTTGCCTTTGTTTTCGATGATAAATTTCAATAATTTCCCGATCGAATACAACTCAACGATGCATGTTCTCGATTTAAGAAGTTATTAGACTTTAGTCCTAATTATTGATATTATGAATAACTTCATGAATTAAACTTTAATCCCATGAGCACATGCACTTTTCTTGCTTTATTGATTTGTTTTAAGATTTTTATTACTGGGTAATATTTTGTTGCATTGTATATACTTACACCGAGTAAGCTTTGTACCTTTCGTCATTTGTGATGGTTATACACTATTCTTTCCTCATTATAAACGTTGAATTCGTTGGTAGTCTTACTATTCTTTCATTGATCTTTCATTAATTGAGTTTATATCTTGAAATCTATTACTTGAGCATGATTTTCAAAGTTTGTTTTAACTCAAAAATTGCGTAAACTTTAGAAAATGATCATAGGCAATCTTTGTTATATCACCCATATTAGCCTCGACCTCACCTTATATGTTCACCCTTGTCAACCCCTTTGAGCCTTAATATAGCCTTTCGTTTCATAACCCCAAATCCCATAACCAACTCCATATTGGAGTTATAAGCCGTACATACACCTTTCGTACCTTTGTTTGGAATGTTACATGGGATTGAATGATGTTGTTGTGTTGCGGTTGCAATTTAGGCATGTGAGAGTGTGAAAAGTAAAGAAAAGAAAACGAAGAAAAAGTGAAAAAAGAGAAAGAAGAAAACAAAAGACAAAAATGAGTAAAAGAAGAAAAGAAATAGAAAGAGAAAGTTGTAAATATTGTATAGAGTTCAATAAGCTTTGATTGCTCTCCAAATGATATATCTAATGCTTGTTTGGAAATTATTCTCCGATTTTGATATTGCCCGCATTTTTCCATTATCCTGAGTTTTTATCCCCGAACACTTTGAATCCGTACATACTTATCCATCGTTTCGTAGCCTAGCCTAACTTACATTATTACCCTATAAAGTCCTATGTGATCTTAGTGTGAATTTCATTTAAAAGTTGAAATAGTTGTAATAATCTGTGAAAATGCATTTCGCCTCTTTTATATGAGCGGTATCTTTCATTGAGATTATAATTTTTCATTTTATATATAGCGTTCTTCATTTGTGACATGTGCGCGACCTAGTTTCCATTTTCATTTACTCTTTATGCCCGAATGTTTCGTGTGTTAACTCCCTGTTTTGAGTGAATTCAGTTGATAAGTGTAATGCCCATGAGGATTGAATATATGCTTGCTTTAATTTTTATCCAATTTATTTGAGTTTTTGCCAAATCACACTTTGCATGTGCTCGCTCCCCTCCCACATTTTAAGGTTCCAATTCTATGAGGTACATTCTATAATGTTAATAATATGGACTTTTGTTTGAATTCGTTCACTTTGCTAATAATGCGTATGAAATCTTTTTCGCTATTATTGGGTGTGTCGCATGTGATTGGGCATATTTTGAGGAAACCATATGACGTTTGTGGGTTTCATCCCTGAAAACCCTCACGAGACGACACTCGTCCACTAGGGTAACCTAGGGGTTTAACGGCTTATTGCATATGTTAAATGCAATCGTGTTCCCTACGAAAGTGGAATTTATATTTCGATGCATATATACATCTTGTACTCCCCTCTGTGGACTAGTTTTGTTTGTTTCATCATTAGGGACTAGCAATGTCTAAGTTAGGGGGTGTGATTCTTATCGAATATTGCATATTTCCGCCCTATATCTTTATGTATTCTAGCATTTTTATGGTCCTAAATGAATATATTTATGCTTGTTAACCAGACAACCTTGTATTTGGATATATACATGCTTTGCAGGGGTTAATTGTGCCTTTGTAGGTATTGGAACACTAAAAGTGAGGATCCGTTGCATTTCGGGTAAGTTCCATCATCGGACGCTACTTCAAGGGCATTTTAGTAAATTCATATTTCATGTCCAGCTCATGAAAATTCCAAGGATGCATAGTTCATTGAGTTAGCATTGTGTGTTCGCAAACGGTGCGTCGTTTGGAGTCCGGATGGTGGAGTTATGACCATTTCCGTTTGCACACCTTTCCCCCCTTTTTATGGACCAAGAAGGCCAAGAAACAGAGTGCTGATCGACCGGCCTTGGGACTCCGGTCGACCGTGGTTTGAAATTTTTCCTTGAGAAGGAGACAAAAGGTTTTTCCCTGCTTGATCGATCGATCGACATTTTGATTCGATCGATCGATCCTGCCAGATATTTGGCAATTCGTTCCTTTTCATTTCTTTTTCTTTTATTTCTTTTCCAACTTACTATATAACCCATTTTTGTTGTAATAAATATATATTTAGTTTTAGAAGATAGTTTAGGTTAGGGTATGGGATTGTTGAGAGCTCATTTCTTCTTCTTCCTTGGGTGTTCCCCATTTTTAGGATGTAAGTGCACTATTCATCTTCCTTACCAATTAATTTAAGTTGCATTTCCTTATTTTCTTGCTTTGTAGTCAATTTAATTGCTTTCTAATTTAGTTTACCTGCTTTATTTATGTGTTTTCGGTACTTGCTTTCTAGTGTA
Organism: Sambucus nigra; assembly: GCA_949130495.1. Classification (NCBI taxonomy): domain Eukaryota; kingdom Viridiplantae; phylum Streptophyta; class Magnoliopsida; order Dipsacales; family Adoxaceae; genus Sambucus; species Sambucus nigra. Next base: position 92,267,299 of record OX422216.1, on the reverse strand, counting down.
GTTTTATCACGTTTATTTACTCCTTTCCTTTACTACATTTTTATCATGCTTTCTAGCTAATTTAAATTAAGTTGTGTCGGATTGAACTCACTTAGGGTTCACATGTTGCTTTGCTTTGGTGATGGAGTTTTACGGGTTTATTTCCTGTGTGCTGTCCTAGTTATTATGCCCAGGAGATTTGATGGGGTATATCATGTATGCTCCGTACTTACGACCTTGCGTGCATAATTTATGGGGTATTTGTTGACGCCAAAATCTTATTAGGATTTTATGCGAATTTAAGGTGTGACAACTTTTGATTTAATTAACTGTCGAAATGACCCACTTTCCCTTCCTGGAAGAGATAATTTCAAATACTGGGTGTGTTCGGAACACAACCCTCATAACAACGTTAACATGATTCATATGTTCACGAACATGCACTTCATGCCCAGAATGAGGCTAGGGCGATTCCAGAAAGGGATCCTTAAGCCTATAGTCCTGAATGAGTCCTTCCCCCATATGGATTGGGTTACCATCCCTCACCAAAAGAACTCAAATCACTCTGAAGGCCACGACCAAAAATAAGTTTAGAAGAAGAAAGGACTATTTTGAGAGACTCTTTTAATGGAAAGTGTATTAAGGAGGGTGAATACTTCTCCTTTTGCGGCTTCCCCGAACCATGGTATGACCATGTTGACAAGAAGATGGAATCGGGGTTGGAAATCTTCTTTCAAGACAGTAACCCTTGGGCCGAAAATTGCCAACATGAAGTTCAACCTGTTCCTAAGAAACCCATGACAGTTATCGGGGATTCTGAGGACTCATTCAACCTGTAGACGTTAGGGCTGAGTCTCTGCATAATCCATTTAGACGTCGCACCATCAAACCCATCTACTCGAATAAAAACTATCGACATGCCTCTCCTGAACTAGAATGCCATGCCTGTCCCATCTTCCAGAATTCATCCTAACCCTGTTGTCTACCCTATCCAAATCTATTCACCTGATGTTGTTCCTTTTTCTGATATCAATATAACTTATACCTATTTTGACGATGTTCTCAATGTTGTTTTTCCCAATAATGAAATAAATGAAGATTTCGAGTATCTTATCATGCCTTACATTAATTGTCTTGATTCTAATCAAACCTTTGATGATGATGATTTTGCAAATTAATAATTCTGAACTGATTTTGATAAGGAGAATAACAAATAACATAACGGCATTTAAATTAATGATGATGAGACTGTTTTTATTAATCTCGATTATAGTATCTATCAATGTGAGATTAGGTTAAGTTCCACCCTTAATAAGCATGAACGTCCGCAATTCGAAGAAATATTGAAGGAATTCGTGGACAGGTCCTATCATGACATGCCTGATATTGACTGAGAAATAACTCAATGTGAGATCCCAATATTCCTAGAATGCAAACCAGACAAACAAAAGTTAAGGAAACTCTGCACTGAATGGTCGCTCAAAGTCAAAGAGGAAGTAGTCAAAAAATTGAACATGGGTTTCATTCGCATAGTTGAAATTTCCTACATGGATCGCCAACATCGTCCTTGTGCCAAAGTCAGGAGGGAAAGTCCGCATGTGCGTCGACTATCGGGATTTGAATAAATAATCCCCAAATGACGATTACCTATTGCCCAACATCGACATGATCATGGATAATACGTCTTGCCATGCCCTCAAGTCATTTGTCGGAGGATTTACCTGATACAACCAGATCAAGATACATCCTGACCATCAGGAGAAAATCGCCTTCATCACCCCACGGGGAACCTTTTGCTACACTATCATGCCATTCAGACTCAAGAATGTCGGGGCTACCTACCAAAGGGCTACCACAACCATCATGCACTACCTTATTCATAAAGAGGTGGAAGTCTATGTAGATGATATGATCATTAAGTCTAGAACTCGAGAAGATCATATTACCGCACTCCGAAAGTTTTTCGAGCGACTACGGTAATACCAGATGCGGCTAAGCCCACGAAAATTCATTTGTGGCATCATGGAAGGAAAAATCTTAGGGTTCGTGGTCTGTGATAAGGGAATTAAAGAAAACCCTGCCAAGATAAAATCCATTCTTGAGATGCCACCGCCACGGACGGAGAAAGAAGTTCGAGGATTACTGGGAAAACTCTAATACATTAGTCGGTTCATTTGCTAGCTAACTTCTATCTGAGAACCCATTTTCAAGCTTCTCCAAAAGTAAAGTGTGGAATGAGGCCCATGAAGAAAGCCTTTGATCGAATTAATTAATATCTTCCTCGACCTTCAGTGCTTATGCCTCCGCATCCAGGTCTCCCCCTCCTCTTGTACTTGACCGTAATAAACACTGCAATAGGGTTTTTTTTAGCCCAATATATTGAAGAATCTCGTAAGGAAAGAGATTTTTATGATGCTAGCTAAAAACTGGTTGGGTACGAAGTCAACTACACTACTTTAGAGAAAGTATGTGTCGCCTTGGTCTAGGTCATGCAGAAGTTACGGCACTACATGCTTTCCTTTACTATCAAACTTATATCTCATATAGATCCCATGAAGTACTTGTTGGAAAAGACCACTTTATCACTTGAATAGCCAGTCGGTTGATGTTTTTAGCCGAGTTTGATATTACATACATAACGTAAAAATCTATGAAAGGGAGAGCTATCTCCAACTACCTTACTGAGTACCCCATAGAAGGAGCCAATATTTGGATCTCTGAATTCTTGGATAAAGATATTCTCTACACCTATCAAGAGGACCTCAGATGGAAAATGTTCTTTGATGGAGCTTCCAACAAGAAGGGATATGGCATTGGGATAATCCTAATCGCCCCTGATGACTCTCATACCCCAATTTCAATCAAACTAGACCTTTTTTCACCAAAAACATAACCGAGTACGAGGCATGCAATGTAGGCCTCAAGATCTCCCTACAAAAAGTAATCTGGCACCTATACATCTACGAAGACTCTGCCCTTATCGTTGGCCAAATCCTTATAAAATGGAAAGTCAAAGACGAGAAGCTCCTACCCTTCAATGCCCACCTAAAAGAACTGTTCTCCCAGTTTAAAGATGTCACCTTCCACTAATTGTCCCGTGCAAATATCAACCTGGATAATGCCTTTGCTACCCTAGTCGACATGCCTGAGGGAATAACAATGGCCCATTTCCTGGTTCATAAATAAGCTAAGCCTACTCACTTCTACCACATTAAACTCATTCCCAAGGAAGATTCGGATATGGCCAGTTATGATATTATGACATTTGGTGCCTCCTAAAATATGCTAGGAATTCCCAAGACACCAATAAGAAAGACCATGCGACCCTTCGCAAATTGGTTACCCAATATATAATCCACAATAAAGCACTATTCAAGTGAAACTTCGATGGAACCCATATGCACTGCATAGCAGTGGATGATGTTAAAAATTGATGTAGAAGATTCACAGGGAGGAATGCGAACCCCACATGAACGGTCACATGCTTGCCAAAAAGATCATCCGTTAAGGGTACTATTGGACCATAATGGTTCAAGATTGCAGTGCATATGTACGAAGATGCCTCAAATGCCAATAGTTTTCCAATCTCAAACACTTGCCTCCCCGAGAGCTATACAATATGACCTCTACTTGGCCCTTCGCCACTTGGGGCATTGACATCATAAGGAAAGTTACTCCCAAAAATTCAAATGATCATGAATTTATCTTGTTCTCCATTGATTACTTCACCAAATGGGTCGAAGTCGAGTAATACGCGGTGCTGAATGCCAAAAAAGTGGCCAAGTTTATCAAAAAGAAAATCTTCTACAGATACGAAGTTCCCCACGAGTTAGTGTAAGATAATGGACTCTATTTCAAAGAAGAGGTCATAGAACTATTCTAAGAGTATAGGATTCAGGGACATAAATTTTCTCCCTACCGACCTCAAACCAATGGTGCCGTCGACGCCATCAATAAAAGCCTTAAAACCATAATCAGCAAGTTGACTGAGAGTTGCAGAGATTGGGCCGACTAAATCCCTTATGCCCTCTGGGGATACCGCACTTTAATAAGAACACCTAAGGGGGCTACCATTTATTCTCTCGTGTACGTCATGGAAGCAGTCCTACCCGTTGAGCTAGAAATGCCTTCCCTCCAAGTCCTTCTCAAAAGAAAAGTTGATAAAGAAGAATGGCATCAGAGCCGCTTTAATGAACTATCACTCTTGGATGAAAAGAGGATGAAGTCTCTATAACATATACAAGGACACCATCGTTGGATAGCATGATCATTCAACCTAAAAGTCAAGGACTGGTGCATCCCAAAAGGAGACCTTTCTCTCAAAGAGATTAGAGAACCCGTTTGGGACTTCAAAGGAAAATTCAAACCGAATTGGAGCGACTCCTAAATTATGAAGAAGATTCTCTCAGGAGGCACCGCTATGCTCATAGACCTCAATGGAGAAGAGATGGTGCATGATTAAGGGTGAAAAGTGACGCGAGTCAGGCGCCGGTCGTTGAATTCGTTTCACCTCCTCAATACAAAAACCTAAATTACGACTACACTCAACTGGTGAGTACAGCTGATATGCCCCAAGTGTGACCTCAGCTCAGAGACACCAACCTCGACCGAGATCGTGGCCGACATTGGACAAGCCTTGGGCATGCGGCATCAGCCCTCGGCCATCGTAAGGTCGTCCCAGGCTGACACTACCACCAGCCTCTCGAAGGGACATCGCATGCATCACAAGGATCAACAGCATTCTCGTATACCTAAGAATGGAAACCTCGGCTAGATATAGGCCGAGCTCGCAAGAAGCCACCAGCAACCTCATCAAGACATTAATCGATGCTCCAAACACACCAACTTAACCTCGGCTGGTGTCTGACCTTGTCCATTGTCTCGACTAGGATTAAGCCGAGACCTCCATGGTCACCTCAGACTGAACGGGCATCTAGACTTACCAACCTCGGGCTCTCCTAGGTCGAGGTCATACACCAAGCACAATAGCCGAGCATCTGCTGACATTTGGATAAGGGCACGTGGACACATATCAGTTATAACAAGATTATTCCCCACACGCGAGGAGAATATTTCATCATCATTCTCTACTTGTGACAGTGACATATGGATTTCCCATATTGGTGAGGCAAACACACACATGCACATTACATGCATGGGGGGTACATTACACCCCCTAGGTACTATATATAGAGGTCATCCTCTACCTTGCAAAGGATCTGAAATTGGTAACCCTAGCTGAAATTTTGTCTTATAGACACAGTAGAGAGATAAAGTGAGCTTATGTGTATTGTATCCATGGCCATCAGTGCCTTATTATAGTGAGGTTATTCACACACAGTGGACATAAGCCAATTTAGGCTGAACCACTTATATTCTGGTGCTCTCTCCTCTTCTCATTCTCCTACTTTTTACGTAACTATGCTGCCATTGTTGTTCTTAGATTGAGCTTGAAAACACCTTACCTGGTGGTGCTAATTCTAGCATCATCATTTTGGCACAGTCTGTGGGAAGAGAGAGAAGCTATCTCTTCCTCTTCTTCAGCTTAACCTCACCAGAGACTCTGGTGGTGAACCAGGCACCACCCCTTGCGTGGAGCTGGTTCACCATTGAAAGAGGTCCTTTGAGGTACTAAGCTCATCTGCTACTCAAGCTCTATATTGTTAACATATGGCACCAGAATTACCACAGCCTCTTCTGCCACCTGGAGGTGGAGGGCCTAGTTCCAGTCAAGCGCCGCCCCAGTCCGAAATGGCAGAGGTAGCTGCAGCCTTGAGGTCTTTAGCTGCAACACAACAAGCTATGCAGGAATAATTTGCACAGCTCAGCCAAACTATGATGAGGCCACCTGGAGTCTCACTGGATATGATCACTCCGGTGGCTGTTCAGCCTCATCCTGACGCCAGGGGACCACCCCAGGAACCAATGTAGGACCAGCCTGCACCCCAGCGGAGAAGGGATGTTGCTGACCCTGGGTGCTTGCGTTTGGGGAGGCAAGGAAACCCTTGCCCAGAGGACAGGTATGATGATCTAGAGGCGAAAGAAGCCCCGGAAGACTGCTGGGAGCCGTATGAGGTGTCAAATAACACTGTACGACCTCTTCGGTAAAATCAAGGTTGTGTCGGCCGAAGAGGTGAAGAGGCTCAACAAAGAGGGCCAGCCTTTGATAGGTTGAGCAGAGGGTCAGCCTTTGAGAGATTGGGCCTAATGAATGACCTAAGACAGAGATTGTCGAGATCAAGGAGTGCAGCAGGCTCTCAAAGAGGGAATAGGCAGGGTCGGCCAGATTAAGGCCGACACTGTGAAAGAAGAGGCAGGGAAGAGGAAGAGGTTAATAGCCGACGTGCCGTGGCAGGGGAACCCTCAGTCCATCCCATGGAGGTGGCTGGGGACAACCTCGGCCAGGTCGATGGCAGAAGATCGTGGAATGACTCTATCCAGTGCCTTGAGGAAAAGATAGGAGACCTCATTAAAAGCAGGGACCCATTACAAAGGGGTTACTCAGAGGGCTCTCCATTTGTGGCTAGGATAGTGGGCTTCCCAAGCCCAACTAAGTTCAAGCCTCCTACAGTGTCTCCTAAGTATGATGGCAGCACTAACCCTGTACATCACATCGAGATGTATCAATCGATAGCAGATATTTACTCAATACCCGATGAGATGAAGTGTAGGGCCTTCTCTGGGACCTTAACAGGGGCAGCGCACAGTTGGTTCACCTCCCTTACGAAGAACTCAATTGAGAACTTCAAAGGTTTGGCTGAACGATTCATCAACAACTTCTTCTTTGGGGTGAGACCTCAAAAGAAGATTACTCACCTGCTGTATGTCAAGCAGGGCAAGGATGAGAGCCTAAGAGACTACATAGCGAGATTCAACAAAGAGAAGTTGGAGGTTGAAGATTATGAAGAGAACATAGCCATGACCGCCCTCATAGGGGGTCTACAGAAAGGGAAGCTGTTGTGGAAACTTACGGAAGACCCCCTAGGTCTATGGCGGAGCTCCTGGAAACCGCAGGGAAAGTAATGAATGCGGAAGAGGCAATGGCCGCCAAGTATGAGGATGAGAACCGCGGTGGCAGTGGAAAGTCCCAAAACAAGAAAGATGGGAAAAAGAGGTCGGGTGATGACAAGTTTGCTCACTATACTCCTCTGACTGTAAGCTGCGAGCACATCCTCAACGAGATTAAGAATGACAGGACTCTGAGATGGACAGAGAAACTGAAATCCCCACCACATAAGAGGAATAAAAACCTATGGTGCGAGTTCCACCAGGATCATGGCCATGTCACGGACAGATGCTTCGCCCTGAAGGATGAGATTGAAAAGATGATAAAATCTGGAAAGTTGAGGAAGTATGTGGACGGTAAGGCTCCTAAGGGTGGAATAGATGACCCTAAGAAAAGGATAAATGACAGATGCCGTGACAATGTCCCGGCCGGAAGAGACGATGATTCAGAAGGTGATGACGAAGACGATCCGGATCTTCCGCCGAAAGATAACAACACCCCGGTGAAGAGGGTTGGTATGATCTCGTTTGGTGTTGACACCATATGCGGAGGGTTTGTAGGAGGTGGCTCTGAAGTAGCTGATAGGAAGGCTCACGTAGTAGAGGCCAAGTCAGTGGCCAAGCTTGAAGTTGTAAATCTAACGTCTTCCGATACAGTGCAGAAGAGAAAGAAAGTAGACATGGATACCCTCGTAGTTGGGTTCTCCAGACTTGACTTCAAGGGTATCTTAGCCCCCCATGATGACCCTCTGGTCATAACAACAAGGGTGCATGGGTGCAAGGTGCAGAGGATCCTCGTAGACGGGGGGAGCTCAGCGGACGTGATGTTTTGGTCTTGCTTCAAGAGCCTAGGTCTTAGCAGAGCAAGACTGGTACCCTATCACCACCCATTGATAGGCTTCAGTGGCTAAAAGGTCCACCCCTTGGGCATGTATGAGATGGACGTACGGATGGGTGATGAGTGGCCTAAGAGGTTGACCAAGAAGATAAATTTTTTCGTCATGGACGAGAACGTGTTTTCGGCCTATAACCTCATCATAGGAAGGGTGGCCCTTAAAGAGTTTGAAGCTGTGCCGTCGACGGTCCATCAGATGCTAAAATTCCCGACTCCCTATGGGGTAGGGGAAGTACAAGGTGACCAGACCACAGTGCGAGAATGTTACTTCAACTCAGTCGAAGAGAGAGAGTCCCATAAGAGGGCAACCACCACTTATAGCATTGATACGCTTGACCCAAGAGATGAGACAAAGTTGAAGAAGGGAGAGGCCGCGAAAGAGGTAGAATCCATCGTCCTCAAAGAGGACGAGTCGGAAAAAACCGTCCAGGTCGGTAAAGCCCTAAAGGCAGAAATCAAGGAAGAGCTGATAAACTTCCTCAGGAGGAGACAGAGTGTCTTCGCATGGAGTCACACCGATATGCCCGACATCGACCCTGAAGTTATGAGTCACAAGCTCAACGTGACCAAAGATGCCAGGCCAATCAAACAGAGATGAAGAGTCTATTCCAGGGAGAAGTACGACGTCATCTGATAAAAGGTCAAAAAATTAAAAGAGGCTGAGTTTATAAGAGAAGTCACATATCCGGAATGGTTATCAAATGCATTCTTCGTGCCCAAGGCCAATGGGAAGTGGAGAATGTGTGTTGATTTCACTGACCTGAATAGATCTTGTCCAAAATACAGCTATCCTTTACCTCGGATAGATCAGATGGTGAATGCTACGACGGGACATGAGCTCATAAGCTTCATGGATGCGTATTCAGGCTACAACCAGATCTTCATGCATGCAGAAGACTCGGAGAAGACGGCCTTCATTACTGACAAAGGGACGTACGGCTACAAAGTGATGCCCTTCGACCTGAAAAATGCAGGAGCAACACACCAACGTCTTGTTAATAAGATGTTCGAAGAGTAAATAGGTAAGACTATGGAGGTGTATGTAGATGATATGCTAACAAAGATCTTGAAGGCTTGCACTCATGTAATGGATCTCGAGAAGACCTTCGACATTATGGACTCATACAGTATGAAACTCAACCCCGCGAAGTGTGTCTTCGGAGTAGGAGCTGGGAAGTTTCTAGGATTTATCGTCAACCAGAGAGGGATCGAAGCGAACCCTAAAAAAATCAAGGCTTTACTTGACTTGAAGACACCGAGGAGTATCAAAGATGTTTAAAGACTTATGGGGAGAGTGGTTGCCCTTAACAGGTTTGTTTTTAGGGCAACAGACAAGTGCCTTCCATTCTTTAAGGTGCTGAGAAAGGCCTTCCAATGGGACGAAGAGTGCGAAAATGCCTTCAACCAGCTCAAGTCTTATTTAGGGTCTCCCTTATTGCTGTCTCGGCCTGTAGCAGGGGAGAAACTGTACATGTATCTGGCAGTCTCCGAATCATCCATCAACGCAGCCATAATACGGGAAGACGCTGGAATCCAAAGGCCTGTATATTTCAACAGTAAGACCCTTCAAGGGGCCGAAAAAAATTACCCTTGCATGGAAAAGCTAGATTACGCCTTGATACATGCCTCGAGAAAGATGAAGCCTTACTTCCAGGCCCACTCCATGGTTGTTCTCACTGACTCCCCACTAAGACAGGTCCTACATAAACCTGAGAAGTTTGGGCGATTGATGACATGGGCCATTGAGTTGGTGGAGTACGATCTTACCTACCAACCTAGGATGTCCATCAAGGGGCAAGCCCTCGGAGACTTTGTCGTTGAGTTTACATGGGAAGAAGCCGAGGCAGAGAATGGCCTAGAGGAAAACCGTGGTGTCTTCCGAAATTCGGAAGAGACGACACCAAACATCTTCCAAGATCAGGAAGAGATCGCATCCAATGGGGCCTCGAACCAAGTTGCGGAGAACGAGGAAGATCGGTACCTCTTCAAAAAAGGAGTCATGACAGAAGGGGTCTTCTCATCAGGTACAAATATTTGGAGCCTCTTCGTTGATGGCTCTTCCTGTGACAATGGAAGCGGTGCGGGGTTGATACTCTCAGCTCCAGATGGTGCCAACATTGAATACGCTTTGAGATTCAACTTTCGAGCTTCTAACAATGAGTCCGAGTATGAGGCCATGATACCAGGTCTCTCATTGGCAAAGACTCTTTGTGTAAAGTGACTCCTACTCCACAGCGACTCAAGGCTAGTTATCAATCAAGTATTAGGAATCTATGAGACCAGAGATGAAAGGATTGCCAAATATCTGATAAGGGTGAGAACGATGTTAGAACATTTTGAAGAGGCAAGACTGAAGATAGTGCCTCGACAAAGTAACAGCCACGCAGATGCATTGGCGAGGTTGGCCTCGGAAATGAAGACAGATGTTAGAAGGACCATTCCTATCGAGGTCTTGGGGAAGGCAACCATTGAGCAAGAAGAGGTATATAACCCTTGTCACAATTTAAACTTAGGAGACTCATGGATGGACCCCCTCTTCAGATATATCAGAAAGGGAGAGCTACCTGAATCCAAGCTAGAAAGGAAGAAATTGAGATATAAGGCTGCCAAGTTCTTGGTAGTAGGAGACGTCCTGTACAAGAAAGGATTCCTGCTACCTCTCTTCAGATGTGTGCACCCCACAGAAGTTCCCCGAGTCTTACAGGAGGTCCATGAGGGTTCTTGCTCTATCCATACAGGGGGAAGACCCTTGGCCAAAAGAATCATCACCCAGGGGTACTGGTGGCCAACCCTGTCCAAGGACGCCACAGCCTACGTGAGGAAATGTTATCAATGCCAGAGGTTCGCCGCCATCCCTCATCAACCTCATCAGCCTATGACGTCAATCACTTCTCTATGGCCATTTGCAGTATGGGGAATTGACTTAGTAGGGCCCCTGCCAAGAGCTGCCAACAATTATAGATTCTTGATAGTTGCCAACGACTATTTTTCAAAGTGGGTGGAGGCAGATACGATGATAACGATCACAGAGCAGAAGACCTTCCAATTTATTTGGAGGAATATCATATGCAGATATGGCCTCCCAAACAGTCTCATCTCGGACAATGGGACCCAGTTCAAGAACTCCTCTTTAGAAAAGTATTTCCTAAGAGTAGGAATAAAGCAATTATCATCTCCTGGCCGACCTCAGGCAAATGGTCAGACCGAGGTCACAAATAGAACAGTTCTCGATGGAATAAAAAAGAGGTTAGAAGATGTGAAGGGAAGATGGACTGAAGAGGTCTACGCTGTGTTATGGGCCTACAGAACCACGGCAAGGACACCGACAGGAGAACCCCCGTTCATGTTGGCACATGGTTCAGAGGCCGTCACACCAACGGAAGTAGGGCTCCCAACTCATAAGATTCAGACCTATGACCCTGATAATAATGGGGAAGAGAGGAGGCTAGACCTATATCTTATCAAAGAAAGAAGAGAGGATGCAGAGGTTAGATAAGCAGCCTACCAACAGAGGGTAGCGAAATTCTACAACCAGAGGGTGAATTTAAGACGCATTGCAGTGGGAGACCTAGTCCTAAAGAAGACTTTATAGAAACCAAACAAACTCCACCCAAACTGGCACGGTCCCTACAAAGTGACAGAAGAGGTTGTGCCTGGCACTTACAGGCTAGAAAATCTAGAAGGAGAACCTTTCACTAATCCATGGAATGTTGATCACCTAAAACAGTATTACATATGATGTTGCATGAAGTTGTGTAAATGTACCATCTTGTCATGAAGAGGTTATTAATAAAAGATCAGTTCCCATGGTGGTCCTTGCTTCATTTTTCACTTATATCAGAAATTAATGTGGATAACACCTCAGGTGATGACCTCAGACCTTCATAACACCATTCAGTGGTGATGAGGTCTGAGCTCAGACAGCATAATTGGATGACCTCAGACCCTTAACATCATTAATTTGGTGAGCTTCATTAATGGGGATAACACCTTAGGTGATGACCTCAGACCTTCATAACACCATTCAGTGGTGACGAGGTCTGAGCTCAGACACCATAATGGGGTGACCTCAGACCCTTAACATCATTAATTTGGTGAGATTAATTGCGGGGATAACACCTTAGGTGATGACCTCGGACCTTCATAACACCATTCAGTGGTGACGAGGTCTGAGCTCAAACACCATAATTGGATGACCTCAGACCCTTAACATCATTAATTTGGTGAGATTCATTAATGGGGATAATGCCTTGGGTGATGACCTCAGACCTTCATAACACCATTCAATGGTGACGAGGTCTGAGCTCAGACACCATAATTGGATGACCTCAGACCCTTAACATCATTAATTTGGTGAGATTCATTAATGGGGATAATGCCTTAGGTGATGACCTCAGACCTTCATAACACCATTCAGTGATGATGAGGTCTAAGCTCAGACATCATAATGGGGTGACCTCAGACTCTTAACATCGTTAATTTGGTGAGATTAATTATGGGGATAACACCTTAGGTGGCGACCTCAGACCTTCATAACACCATTCAATGGTGACGAGGTCTGAGCTCAGACTACTAATTTGGTTTAAGCAAACACCATTGCATAAGCTTTAGAGCAAAAACATCACGACATACATACAACAAAAGATGGTCCTCTTCAGAGAATAACACATTCAGAGAATAACACATTCAGAGATTATAAATATTCAGAGGTTACAAAGAATGAAAAAGTAAGAGCCATTCTCATTCAGAAATTATAAATGTGCAGGGATTACAATTTCAGGGGTACAAAAATATTCAGAGATTCTCTTTAAGGGTTTGAGGGAGGAATGCTGGTGCCTTCGGTTTGATTAAGCTGGACGACGTTGGTCACCTCGGCAACGTCATCATGGTGGTCTGCCCCTCCAACCTCTGTGCCGTCTAACGTTGCAGTCTCGGCAGGTGCGACAGCCTCCTCCTCAACCTCCTGAAGGGCCTGGGAAAGTTGAGGATTAGCAAAACCAAGGCCTATAAAGTCAGAGGCTTTCAAAGTGCCAGCCTCCTTCTCCTTGACAGCTGCCCACTTGGTAGTAGCCTTGATACCTCTCTCAAGGTATTCAAAGCCAAAGCCCATAAACTCATCAAAGCTTTTGTACTCGGCTAGTATCCCCTCTGAGGCATCATCAAGGGCTGCCTTCACGGCCGAGCTGACCTTTTGCTACAGAACATCGTCCTTGGCCTTCAGAGCCACAGCATGGTCCTTATTAAGCCGAGAAACCTCCTTCTCCAGCCCCTTCACCTTCTTCTCAGACTCACCCAACTCAGACTTCAGGCAGTCAATCTCTGCGTTCAGAGTGCTTTGGACCTTCTGGGCCTCTTGACCCTTCTGCATGAGGGGCAACTTCCTCAGAGTCCAATTGGAGAGGTGGTGCATTGCTTCCAGGCCCTGAAGATTTTGTGATCATGAATGAGTCAGAGACAAATCAGAGGTTACACTTAGAAATTGCAAAGAAATATGAGGTCATACCTGGATGGATCTGTGGATGCCGAACTCAACCAGCAAGGGAGTATCGAGTGATCGGAAGAAGCGCTTATCAGCCTCGGTCATTTTAGAGCCGAAGGCATCTAGGGCCTGCAAACTATGGCCGACTATGCTGTCAGTAATCTTTAACTGCTCTAGACGAGCCGACAAGGCGTCTGCTGAAGAGATGGGGATGGCAGTATCGACACTCTTTTTCTTCTGCCTCTGATCCTCAGGGACATGTTCAGTTGAAGCCCTCTTCTTTGTGGCTTGGGGCTTTGAGGCAGAGGGAGCTGGAGGAGGAGCATTAAGGCCTGCTTTCTTTGCAAGTCTCGTCAAGCTAGGAGCGGCCATTTCCCAGAGTTCGTCTGAGATATCCTTTGGACGCTCTGCAAAATTAATAGATCTGAGTTAGAAAATCAGACATAAATAAACTCAGAGGTTTAACTTCAAATAGAAAGCGCTTACCAAGCTCGGAAAGAGGACTTCCACCCAAACCTGTCTCAGAGAGGTAGTGGGGGGTCATCAAGTGTTCGAACCTAACGAACAAACCATGTACCCCCTGATCTTGAAGGGCTTTCACCTTCTGAAGATTTTGTGGGCTCAGGCCAGGGTCAGCCCTCGCAGACATTGTGACCTTACCCCACCTCAGGGGCATCCTCGGCTCTAGAATGGATGAGGGAGCAAATGGGCCAAATTCCCATGGTCCAGAAGCAAAAAAGTATCGTGGCTTCCAGTTGTGGTTGGAAGTATGAGTTATTTGAAGCATCTTTTTTTCAAACTTCTGAGCTACAAAATGATAGTAGCTCGGATGATTTTTGGCTGAGGAAGGGATATAGCAACCTACAAAGACCTGAACTGGGAGGTTTGAGTGGTGGACAACCTTCCATAAGACTATGGCCCCTATTATGACCCTCCAGACATTAGGGGATAGTTGAGAGGGGGACAAATTGATATAGGAAAGGATAGATTTGATAATGGGATGGATGGGCAGATGAAATCCCAACTTGAACATCTGCTCATATAAGCAGATTTCGCCGTCTCGACCGTGAAAAGCCCTCTCTTCCCTCAGAGGTATTCTTAGCTTTATGGAGGGACTAATGGAATACAGATATCTGAAGCAAAGGAGGTCCACCTCAGTTACAGTACTCTCGATCTCGGCTGCCTCAGAGACGTCGACATCACTTTCAACGTCATCATCATCTAACTCAACGTCGGTCGGAGAAGATGTTGATGGGTTACCTGGAAACCTCTGAGCGAACTCGGCATCGGTGAAGGCCGACAGAGGAATGGCGTCAAGTGGTGGTGGAATGGCCACACTCGGCTCGATGATCTCAACCTCTGAGGAAGAGGCTGAGGTGCTTGTGTTGTTATGAGATGAGGCCCGGATGGAGACCTCGGCCTGATCAAGGGCCTGATCTTCCCGAATTGAGAAGTCCATGGCCTCCTGGAAGGAATCCACGGACTTGGGGTCTGAGATGGAAGACTCAGACTCAGACATTGGTATAGGATCGACAGGAACCTCTGCCTGATTGAAAGATTCTGAGGGGTCAGGATATATCACCGTCAGGGGTGGTGGAAATATGGGTCTAATAAGGAATTCTTGTGACCTACGAGCCTCCTCCCGGGCTCTTTCTATTTGTCTGATTTTTTCTAAAGTCTTCTCCCTAAGGGAGGGTAACTCCTCAAGAAGTTGGTAAAGGGGTCTGAGCATACGAGGCAGACTATACACTTACCCAACTCTCCTAAGTAACAAACAACGCCGGTGATTTGACTAAAGATAAAAGTTAGGTTTTTGAGCAAGAACAGTGTATGAACAATCAACCGGAAAACTCATAAGCTAACTAGAAAATGCATGAGATCACCGGAAAATGCATGAACCAGCCGAAAAATGCAAAGAGCAAGACAAACAGAAAAATGGAGAGGAAGAGATAACGAGGGGTACCTGAAGAAAGGTGAGGAAAAGCGAGGAAGGAATCCCAGTAAAGAAGCCCCCAAATGTACTTCCAATCACGAGTTCTTCTAGAGAGAGAGAGAGTTGCAGAAATGACTAGGTTCGGAGAAGGAGAGAAATGAAGAAGACAGAAGAAAGTGGGACTTTTACCCTTAAATATGAATGCACACTCCCCAAGGCCCATCATGTCCTTGGGAGACCAACAGACAACCAACATAATTACCCTTGTCAGACACGCGTGCCACTTCAGTAATTGACAAGTGTCAGAAAAAGAATATTGGTACAGAGCAATAGGACCTCGGAGTTGTAGACCCCATAGTCACCTGCTTTCACATATAACTAAGGGCTGGGGGGTGATTGATATGCCCCAAGTGTGATCTCGGCTCGAAGACACCAACCTCGACCGATATCGTGGCCGACATTGGACAAGCCTTGGTCATACGACATCAGCCCTCGACCATAGCAAGGTCGGCCCAGGCCGACACTACCACCAGCCTCTCGAAGGGACATCGCATGCATCACAAGGATCAGCAACATTCTCGTATACCTAGGAATGGCAACCTCGTCCAGATATAGGTCGAGATCGCAAGAAGCCACCATCAACCTCATCAAGACATTAGTCGATGCTCCAAACACACCAGCTCAACCTCGGCTGGTGTCCGACCTTGTCCATTGTCTCGGCTAGGATTAAGCCGAGACCTCTATGGTCACCTCGAACTGAACGAGCATCTAGACTTACCAACCTCGGCCTCTCCCAGGCCGAGGTCATAAACCAAGCACAATAGCCGAGCATCTGCTGACATTTGGATAAGGGCACGTGGACACATATCAGTTATAACAAGATTATTCCCCACACGCGGGGAGAATATTTCATCATCATTCTCTACTTGTAATAGTGACAGATGGCTTTCCCATATTGGTGAGGCAAACACACACATGCACATTACATGCATGGGGGGTACATTACACCCCCTAGGTACTATATATAGAGGTCATCCTCTACCTTGAAAACTATCCAAAATTGGTAACCCTAGCTGAAATTCTATCTTATAGACACAGTAGAGAGATAAAGTGATCTTATGTGTATTGTATCCATGGCCATCAGTGCCTTATTACAGTGAGGTTATTCACACACAGTGGACGTAGGCCAATTTAGGTTGAACCACTTATATTCTGGTGCTCTATCCTCTTCTCCTCATCTCATTATCCTACCTTTTACATAACTATGCTGCCATTGTTGTTCTTAGATTGAGCTTGAAAACACCTTACCTGGTGGTGCTAATTCTAGAATCATCAACAGCGGTAAGTCGGGTATCGAATCCACAGAAACGAGTTGCTAAAATTTATAGGATTTAATACTCCTAAAATAAAAGTGTAAAAGATGATTATACACAAAAAGGGAAAAGATGCATAAAAGGGAAATAGTAATCTAGGCGAGGGAAAATAAAGCTAGATTAATAAAGTGAGTAAAAACTATAGGTTGTGTCAAATATACCTCACCCGAGTTAATTAGTATAAAATGGTTACATGGATCGACAAGTTATTACAAATGCATCTCGTTTTAATGGTTAATTAAATCAAGGGTTGTCACACCCCTAATTCTCATAAAAGCCTAATACGATTTTGGCGTCAACAAATACCCGGAAATTACGCACACAAGGTCGTAAGGACGGAGCATAAATGATATGCCATGTCAAATCCCCTAGGCATAATAACTAGGACAACGCACCCGAAATAGACCCGTAAACTCCATCACCAAAGAAAAACAACAAATCAACCCTAGGTGATTTCAATCCAAGACAACCTAGACTAAATTATCTAGAAAGCATGGTGAAAGACATGTATTTAAAGCAAGGAAGTAAATTAAAATAAGTAAAACTAATTATCAAAGCTTGTAAACTAGTTAACAACACAAGAAATAAACAGTGGAAGCTTTATTAAAGAGGAAGAAGATGAATAGTAATAACTTACATACAAATTGGGATGGAACCCTAGGAGAGAGAAGCTCTCAAAAATATCACCTAAAAACTAACCTAAATGAATTATATCCTCCAAATAAAAGCCCCCAACATTCTATTTATACCCCAAAATAAACCCCCAACAAAACCAAGCCAAAAAACCCAAAATAAGTCAATTTTCGTCCATATCTGATGGGACCGGTCGAGCGCACTTTTGGAATTTGCCTTGGGCTGTTGACAACCTCCTTTTCCACTTTGAACTAATTTTGACGCGTTGCACGGAAACGGCTATAACTCCCTCATATGGAATCAAAATGAGGCGTGGTCAAAACCGACACGAATCTAATTCAATTCTCTACATGATTCTGTTTTTGCAGTATGGAATTACTAAAATGCCCTTGAAGTAGAAGAAAATACCAAAATCTTCCGGAAATGAGCATAACTTCCACATACGGAGTCAGAATGACGCACGGTTAGTGGCCACGGAAAGGTAATTTGATGATCTACATGTTGGTAACTTCATTCCATAAACAATAGTGAGTTTGAAAAGACCAAATTTCCCTTGAAGTAGCATTCGACGATCGAACTTCTCTGAAATGCAACCGAACCTCACTTTTAGCGTTCCAATACCTACAAAAGCACAAATAACCCCTGCAAAGCATGTATATATCAAAATCTAAGGTTTTCTGGTTAATGAGCATAATTATAGCCATTTAGGACCGTAAAAGTGCTAGAATGCATAAAGATAACGGGCGGAAATATGCAATATTCGATACGAATCACACCCCCTAACTTAAACATTGCTAGTCCCTAGTGATGAAACAAACAAAACTAGTCCACAGAAGGAAATAAAAAATGCATATATGCATCGCAATATAATTTCTACTTTCGTAGGAAACACGATTGTATTCAACATATGCAATAAGCCATTAAACCCTTAGGTTACCCTAGTGGACAAGTGTCGTCTCGTGAGGGTTTTTAGGGATGGTACCCACAAACATCACATGGTTTCCTCAAAATAAGCCCAAACCATCACACGAAAAGCCCAATAATGGTGAAAAGGATTTCATACGCATTATTACCAAATTAAATGAATTCAAACAAAAGTCCAAATCATTAACATTATAGAATGCACCTCATAGAATTGAAACTTTAAAATGTGGGAGGGGAGCGAGCACATGAAAAGTGTGATTTGGAGAAAAACTTAAATAAACTGGATAAACATTAAAGCAAGCATATATTCAATCCTCGTGGGTATTACACTCATCAAATGAAATTCACTTGAAACGGGGAGGTAACACACAGAATATGCGGGGAAACTAGGCCGCGCACATGTCACAAAAGAAGAATGCTATATATAAACTGAAAAACTGTAATCTCAATGAAAGAGACCGCACACTAAAAGAGGTGAAATGCATTTTCAAAGATTATCAAAACTATTTCAACTTTTGAATTACATCAACCTAAGATCACATAGGACTTTAATAGGGTTATAATGAAGGTATGGCTAAGGTACGAAACGAAGGAATGTATGTACGGATTTAAAGTGTTCGGAATGAAACCTCGGGATAATGGGAAAATGCGGGCAATATTAAAATTGGAAAATGAGTTCCAAAAGCATTAGATATATCATCGGGGAGAGCAATCAAAGCTTATTGAACTATATACAACATTTACAAACTTCTCTTTCTTTTTCTTTTCTTCTTTTTCTCATTTTCTCTTTTGTTTTCTTTTGCTTTTTGATTTCTCTTTTTCTTCACTTTTTTACTTTTTCTTTTCTTTACTTATCAAACTCTCATATGCCTAAATTGCAACCGACATCATAACAACATCATTCAATCCCAAGTAACATTCCAAATAAAGGTATGGAAGGTGTATGTATGGGCTAAAACTCCAATTTAGAGTTGGTTATGGAAATGGGGTTATGAAACGAAAGGCTATATTTAGTCTCAAAAGGGTTAACGAGGGAAAACATATAAGGTGAGGTCGAGGTAAATATGGGTGATATAACAAAGATGGCCTATGATCATTTCCAAAAGTTTATGCAATTCTCGAATCAAAACAATATATGAAAATCATTCTCAAGTAACACATTTCAAGTATGAACTCAATTAATGAACGGTCAAATGAAAGAATAGAGAGATTACCAATGAATTCAACGTTTTCAATGAGAAAAGAATAGTGTATAACACTCACAAACGAAGAAAGGTACAAAGCTTACTCAGTGTAAGTATATACAATGCAACAAAAGATTACCGAGTTATAAAAATCTTAAACCAAATCAATATAACCATAAAAGTGCATGTGCTCATGGGATTAAAGTTTAATTCATGAAGTTATTCATAATATCAATAATCAAGACTAAAGTATAATAACTTCTAAAATCGAGAACATGCATCATTGGGTTGTCAATTGGATCGGGCAATTATTAAAATTTATCATCGGAAACGAGGCAAAAAGCCCAAAAAAGGGAAAAAAAGAAAGAAAATCTTTTTGAAATTTTTGAATTTTTCTAAGAAAAGAATACTAAGTAACTAACATGTGAGCAAAAACATGGAATAAATTAAAGAAATGGATAGAATATCCCATACCCCTAACTTAAAACTTGACATTGTCCTCAATGTAAACTAAGAACCAAGTCAAAGAGAGGAAAAGAGCGATATTACCTAAAAGTGGAGCGATCCCCATGAGAACAAGTCCAAAGAATCTACAAAACAAGTTAGTACCGAGCAAAGCAAAAAAAAAATAACAAAAAGTTAACTAATTACACTAGACTAAATTAAAAAGGAAAAAAAAACTAAAGAAAGAAATGATAAAAAGCTAACTATATACAACCTACTATTTAGGCTGCGCACTAACTATACACTAGAAGTCTAAATAGCTGAGGGTCCACCATAAGAATAATTTGACTTTGGAGGATAACTGGTGTACCCTCACATACAAGCATGCCCTCCGAAAAGTATGAATTCTGTTTGAACAACGGAAGGCATGTGTTAGGCATAAGAAAGGAACCATCGCCAATTAAAAGTTTTGGAGGGACGATGGGGGGTTTGGATTGCACGGGTGACAAAAACAAGTGGGGAATGAGAAAATCCGAATATCCTCCCAATGATTTTGAAGTTGGAATGGGAGGCAGCGCACACAAAGGCAAAGATGCGATCGTGGAGGGCGACTCGAGCAAGTACTCCTCATCGGCGATAGGGTTTAAAACATTAAAGTTTGAAACCAAATCATCGGATACTTGTTCCGGTGGGGTAATAGAAAATGAAAATGGGGATGAAAGAAATTCAAACTCATGAGATGAATCATCATCGCATGAAGTTGGAATTTCAAAGGAAATAATATCATTTTTAATGAAATGTTCTTCTTTGGGGGCCAAAGAAGAAATCATTTCATTGCAAATAGATATTATGCCATTATCATCCTCACTTTCAATATCTATTACACAATGGGAAAAGTATGGAATGGCTTGTTCCAAAGTAGGCACAAGTACCTCATTTGGTTCAAAACATTCCTCGACCTCGAAAGTCTCGAAATCAAAATCGTCATCAGACTCAAATAATAAATCCAAATCATGTTCCCACGAACGATTTTCCTCCCAATAATAAGTTTCAATTTTCTCATTTTCATACATACGCAAGCCCTCACCGAATGTCATGGGTCGAGGTGCGGATGCATGAAAATGGGAACTTTGAAAATTACTATCAAACTTAAACGAAAGCAAATTATTATAGGAATTTTGAAAACAATCCGAATTCGTTTCGAAACTCCTATTATAAGGAGGTAAAGGCCCAAAATCATTATAATCATCATCAAAATTCCAATAACCTAAGTTTTGACTTTCGTTATACTCGCCCAAAGTCATATTTGAATTTGTTTTACTTTGGGAATTATAACAAGGATTACCGAAAGAATTGGAATAAGACAAGCTTACCCCAAAAATGGCTCGAATGGAGGATTCCACAAAGTAAGTGCGCGCGGAAAGAATTCTAGGGTTACTAAGTGCTCAAATGTGGAAGTCCTGCAAAATATTAGCAAATAATACAAATAGAAAGAAAACACTATGAAATATTAAATCAAATAAAGTCTAAAACAAACTAGTCCCCGACAACGGCGCCATTTTGATTAAGGGTGAAAAGCGACGCGAGTCAGGCGTCAGTCGTTGAATTCGTTTCACCTGCTCAATACAAAAACCTAAATTACGACTACACTCAACTGGTGAGTACAACGATAAGTCAGGTATCGAATCCACAGAGACGAGTTGCTAAAATTTATAAGATTTAATACTCCTAAAATAAAAGTGTAAAAGATGATTATACACAAAAAGGGAAAAGATGCATAAAAGGGAAATAGTAATCTAGGCGAGGGAAAATAAAGCTAGATTAATAAAGTGAGTAAAATCTATAGGTTGTGTCAAATATCCCTCACCCGAGTTAATTAGTATAAAATGGTTACATGGATCGACAAGTTATTACATATGCGTCTCGTTTTGATGGTTAATTAAATCAAGGGTTGTCACACCCCTAAATTCTCATAAAATCCTAATACGATTTTGGCGTCAACAAATACCCCGGAAATTACGCACACAAGGTCATAAGGACGGAGCATAGATGATATGCCATGTCAAATTCCCTAGGCATAATAACTAGGACAACGCACCCGAAATAGACCTGTAAACTCCATCACCAAAGCAAAGCAACAAATCAACCCTAGGTGATTTCAATCCAAGACAACCTAGACTAAATTATCTAGAAAGCATGGTGAAAGACATGTATTTAAAGCAAGGAAGTAAATTAAAATAAGTAAAACTAATTATCAAAGCTTGTAAACTAGTTAACAACACAAGAAATAAACAATGGAAGCTTTATTAAAGAGGAAGAAGATGAATAGTAACAACTTACATACAAATTGGGATGGAACCCTAGGAGAGAGAAGCTCTCAAAAATATCACCTAAAAACTAACCTAAATGAATTATATCCTCCAAATAAAAGCCCCCAACATTCTATTTATACCCCAAAATAAGTCAATTTTCGTCCATATCTGATGGGACCGATCGACCTCTATTTATGGACCGGTCCAGCGCACTTTTGGAATTTTCCTTGCGCTGTAGACAACCCCCTTTTCCACTTTGAACTAATTTTGACGCGTTGCACGTAAACAGCTATAACTCCCTCATAAGGAATCAAAATGAGGCGTGGTTGGAATCGACGCGAAGCTAATTCAAGTCTCTACATGATTCTGTTTTGAAACCCTCCAAATTATACAGTATGAAATTACCAAAATGCCCTTGAAGTAGAAGAAAATAGCGAAACCTTCTAAAAATGAGCATAACTTCCACATACGGAGTCAGAATGATGCACGGTTAGTGGCCACGAAAAGATAATTTGATGATCTACATGTTGATAACTTCATTCCCTAAAAATAGTGAGTTTAAAAAGAACAAATTGCCCTTGAAGTTGCATTCGACGATGGAACTTCTCTGAAATGCAACCGAACCTCACTTTTAGCGTTCCAATACCTACAAAAGCACAAATAACCCCTGCAAAGCATGTATATATCAAAATCCAAGGTTGTCTGGTTAATGGGCATAATTATAGGAATTTAGGACCGTAAAAGTGCTAGAATGCATAAAGATAACGGGCAAAAATATGCAATATTCGATACGAATCAGTGCGTCCAGCCAATCTGGGCTACCTTAAGGAATTTTACCCTTAGTCCAAAATATTGACGCACTACGACTCTTCTCATTCCCCTTATATTCTAAAATAAATTCTTTATTTACCCCTACCATGAACTACGCGGGACCTCATCCTCGCAAAAAATATTTTCTTTTCAAAATGAAACTCATGGAAATTTTCAAAACCCCTAGAGGTATGTAGGCAGCCCATACGCCATACATGGGTTTGGTCCCCTTCTTTTTCACAAAACGCTATTCTTTTCTAACCTCCGAGAACGGCGGCTCATTTTATCATTTACATGAACAAAAGTATTATTTATGTCTTAGCGATTAGTATAGATAATTCAAATGCAAAACTCATCAAGAAGCACAACAAATTATGATCAAAATAAACTTTTATTTTTAATTAAGGAAAACATCGTCGTGTCAGTGAAGGGAGTCAAGGTAAGAAGGTTGAAAGCATCGTTACGCCATAAAGAAACCCGACTCAAGTTAAAAGCATCGTAATCCATATCATATCAGCACATGTTCTCCAGTTCGTCAAGGTAATAAGAGAATGCTTTACACATGGGAAAATTCACTTGTGAATGAGGAATGTGAAGCAAGAAAGAAAATATTGGTATTGGTGGAGAAAACTCATCCCACACACCTCCTTTTATACTTAAAAATCTTTGTCAAAAGACAAGATCCCTGGAAACCCGGGTAAATTTCAACCCCATAAGAGTACTCTAATGTGTAAGAAAGTGCAATCCAGGCCTAAGGATGATTTGACTTGACCCCCATGCCGAAAGGAAAGTCAAGAGGTATGTCGATCGGCAACCCCCTATTTTGGAGAATTCCATTTTTCATCTTTTATCAAAATCAATTTATGAAAAATCCTCGTTTTGAAAAATTACCCTCGGGTCATTTACTCATTTTTTGTCTCAAGAAAATCGTTTTCTCTTAAAATAATTTCGTACTCAAAAATCCTTTTTTTGAGTTAATTACTTTTACTCTTTAAAAATTCTTATGACTTTCATTTTAAATTACATACTTATCTCTATCTTTGCATATAATAAACAATGTCAGTATAAAAAATAAAGTATATATAGGATAAGTCACTACATCAAGAAAAATACCAAAAAAGAAAAAGCACAATTCTTCATATATTTTGCTTCACTGAGTTACATTTTGCTGATAAAAGAACAAAAAAGAAAACAAACGGGATATTGCCTGAACCCATAAGCTCTCTCTCTCTCTAGCTCTCAACCCTACGACAGATGCGCTTTCCCGTACGACGAGTGGTGGATCCTCCACTTTCAGAATTCGAGCCCCATTAGAAGTGTCAGGAGGAATAAAATATGAAGAAGCCGAACTCTTGATATAGTCTGACATGGAGGACATCCAATCCTTGATATCCCTCAGCCAGGTGGTCTACACCCGAACATACTGCAAGCAAAGAAGCAAAAGCAAAACGTAAATCATTCAAAGGCAAAATTAAAGTAAAAAAAATGAGAAGATAAAGAAAAAGGATATACCTCAAGACGAAGGTCATCGTTCGTAGGCCCCATCAATCCAGACACTGACGCGTGAGGGCGATGTAGCACACTCAGTGACTCCTTGTTACTCAATCAAAAGTTATAGTAAGAGGGAGTAACCTAAATAATTGGAGCCTCCTACGCCGCCGTCGCTACTGACATGCCACCACCTGTGCTTGGGTCGATCCCACCAGTGCACTAGTCCCCCTGCCCAAAGCTGTAGAGGGTGGAGGCATGTTTTCCACATCATAGATATAGGAGGGCATCATCCAGCTCATCACAAAATCTCGATAATCATAGCTTTTTGATGTATCCGTATAGTGCGTGTAGGGATCCTCGATCATTGATGCCACCCAAGCATGATCCAACATCTCCCTCACCCACCTCATGCACATAAGGGGCGTCGACAGTGGGATCAACACCTCATCCTCAATAATATGCCTAACTACCCTATCCCCTAGGTACCATACATACCCAAAATCACGCGTGATCAACCGTCGTATCTGCGCATGTAGTCATGTCACCTTCGTTTCATGTGATGTCGCCCCCTAGGGGTAGAAGGTCACCTGCAATCTCCAATAAAGAATCAATATCTACTCAAGAAATGAAGACGCTAAAGGAATCAGAAAAGACAAAAAGATAACCTGATCCTTTGTCTGCGCATTTAGATCTCGTCACACATTCTCTATGGACAAAGACTATTTGACCTCTAATTGGACTTTAGCTATCGAAACATCTGACATAATCACCCCAAGACCTCATTCTTCAGGGCTATCGATCCCGAATTAAACATGATCACCTCATAGAACCACGTCTATAAAAAACAAGAATCGGAAAGAAAGAAACTAAAGAAAAATGCAAAAAATTTGTTGGGAGCACCGGCTAGAAGCATACAAAGAAGAATATGGGGACACAAAGGTTAGGATCCCCTGGTTATACATTCAGATGTCAAAATCTTTCGCAATACGGTAAGAACCAGAGATGGACGACGTCGCCACCAAAATGTCACCCAATAGAAGAAAAATAAAAAGATGGGCCATCTGCCTCACCCATTGCTCGTCAGTCACATCCACCCACCTCTTGAAGAGTCTCCTTTAAATAATAAATACAGATCGAATCCCTAGAAACGATCCTACCCACATCTGCCAAAGCTGCCTGCACCACCTGCTGCATCACCTTCAGCGTGCGATCCACCACTATCTAAAATCCCTCACAGTCGACCTCCATCAACTGCTGAAAATCTATTGGAGTAACTGTCATCTCCCCAAAGATAAGATGAAAAGCGTGGGTAGTGTCCCACCACCTTTTTTCAGGGCACACAAAATCACAGTAAAACTCCCCATCCTAAACATCCCCTAGAGGAGTATCAAAACAACATAATCCCCAGCCGATTGTATCCATGATTAGTCCCCTAGTGGAGTCTCAAAAAAACACAATCCCCAGCCGGATGTCTCAAGGATAAGTCCTTTCCTAGTGAAGTCTTAAAACTACACAACCCTCAGCGGAACCATAGATGCATCTGCACCCCCAGAGATAATTTAAAATTCCATGGAGAGCAGCTCCCCGCATTACATCTTAAGGTCATTAGAATTGACCTCGACCCACAGAATTGGTCTCTACAACATAAGGTCCTCAGAATTGACCTCGACCTTAAAAATTAGTCGCTATAACTTAAAGTCCTCAGAATTGACCTCGACCCTTAGAATTGGTCACTACAACTTTAGGTCCTCAGATTTGACCTCAACCATCAGAACTGGTCATCAAAAATTTAGGTCCTCAAAATTGATCTTGGCCCTCAGAATTTGGCGCTACAACTTTAGGCCCTCAGAACTGACCTCAAACTTCATAATTGGTCGCTAAAACTTTAGGCCCTCTGAATTGGCCTTGGCCCTCAGAATTGGTCGCTACGACTTAAGCTCCTCAGGATTGACCTCGACTCACAAAATTGGTCATCACAACTTTAGGTCCTCAGAATTGATATCGACCCTCAGAATCGATCGCTACAACTTTAGGTCCTCAAAATTGACCTCGGCCATTAGAATTGGTTGCTACAACTTTAAGTCCTTAATTGACGTTGGCCTGCAGAATCGGTCGTCATAACTTTAGGTCCTCAGAATTGACCTCCGCCCTCAGAATTGGTCACTACAACTTAAGGTCCTCAGAATTGATCTCGACCCTTAGAATTTAGTCACTACAACTTTAGGTGGTCAGAATTGACCTCGGCCCTCAAAATTAGTCATCATAACTTTAGGTCCTCAGAATTGGTTGCTACAACTTTAGGTCCTCAAAATTTATATACTGATTATATTTAATAACATAACATCAAATATAAGTGATCCCCCAATCTCAACATAATATCCCAACCTTCATCATTTTTAAAATTCCAAAAAAGAATCCTTCTGTAAAAACAAATATATCTCATCTAGTTGTGTATCAAATTAAATTTTAGTTTTAATTTATGACATTCAACCTATTTTGTTTAACCTTATTGCTTATTGTGTCATTTCACAAAAAGTCCTTCAATATTTTTTTAATGATATGTCCAAGTCTTTTTTATATTATTTCAAAAAGTCAATCACCAAATAAAACACTCATAAACACTATTTATTCTCTTATCCTAAATTATAAGAAAAATGGTCTAAAAAACATACAAACGACATTTTGAAAGATAAAGAAATAAGGTGGACTAAGTGCAAAATATACTTAGCTCCTAGAGACTAAAAAATAATTGTCCCTAATTTTTTATTATAATTGAAAATATATTGTCTTTACTCTTAAATTCATCCTAGTTGCATATTTTTGACATTGTTGCAAACCTAATTTTCTACATTTGTTGTTTATTCTAATTGCAAACATAATTTTTACCCTTATTAATTACTTTAATTCTAAATCTAATTTTTGACCCTCAATTTTACCCTAAATGAATTTTTTGACCAAATTGCAAACCTAATTATTGACCTATGTTTTTGCTATTTATTTTAATATCCAACCTAAGGTTTGACACTTTAAAACAAACTCTAATTGCAAATGATAGGCATTTTAGTGTATCTTTGGCAAAAATTCTCTGCATAAATTTTTGGTCCCCCACAAGATAAAATTTTAGCTTCGTCCTTGATGTAATATGTCTTTAAGACACATTGTTAAAAAAAAAATATAAAGAAGAGAAAAATTATATATACCTGCTAAAAAAGTAGAATAACACAAAAAGTTACATTGGACAATTCTGCCCTTTATATTTCTTACAACTCCTAATATTGCATTTTTCAACCCTTTGCCCACTTAATATTATTCTTGATACCCGCTAAAACATATCTTGGATGAAGGACATTATTTAGGCAAGAGAAAGGTTGTGTGAGACAGAGGTGGGTTGGATTGCATACCCAAAGATTTATTATGTTCTTAGTGTTTATTCCTTGTAAGAATTATATAGGTTCTTACAATAGGCCATTTGTTTTTTGCTTGTTTATATGGGATATTTGGACTTTTCCAACAGAGGAGAAATATTTCACAATTTTACACTAGTCCTGGGTAGTCATATTTAATTGTACTAGTGATACTGGGATTATAATAAGATCCTTGCACCATAATTTAGTGGCTTCCATTTTGACCATAAGAGAAATTAGTGAGTTTCATAACATATATCATTTATTGTTTTGATTTTTTTGAATCTTTTTATCATGACAAGTCTCCATGAATAAGACCCATTTATGAATTCATTTAAGCACTGATAAAAAAAGGAGAAAAAAATATTTATTATATTTCTTTGTGTTGTCAACTTGACAAATAAGCAAAATAAATAAACATAAGTGACAATATTTTGAAACTTTATATACTGTTTAAACCTTATTAAATTAGAACTACTGCCTCAAAGTTACTCTCCACAATATTATATAATCAATTGATATGAAAGTTAGTTATCCACACTTAAGTGAGGAAATATAACAATACTAAAAGTTCCAGAAATATAATGGGAGTCTGAACATTTTTAAATGTATTACACGTGATCTCGTAATAGCTTATTTTCTATGCTAATATTTGGACCCTTTGGTTCATTTTTAGAAAAATCAAATGAGTACTACAAGAAATATGGTCTTTTAAAAAGGAAAATACAAAAAATATTAATTCGTTGCTAATTTCCTATACTAATGAAATAACGTTTTTGCAGCTTTTCTAGCATTAGTCAACTTGCAATAGATATTTTGTAATGAAAACTTCTAATTGTTGCCAAACTTATTTTGCAACGGATGTTTTCTTTCCAAAAGAATATAATTTTTATTGCAAAAAAGTTTACATATTCTTGACATAAATGCTTTTGCAATAAATATTTCTTTGCAAAATATATTAAATTTACATTGCTAAAGTTCATTTTTTGTTACTGAAAGTATTTTGTAACATATTTTTTCTATGCAAAAAAAGATATCATTGGTTGAGAAAAAATCTCGTATCCTTAACAATAATGCTTTTGCAACAATTATTTCGTTGCAAATTGTTCTGATATTACGGTGCAAAAGATATTTTGAGACTACTAAAATCCCTTGCTATAAGTTACTTTTTTAGTTGCAATAGATAGCAAAATAATTTGGCCAACGTAATTTAGCGTCTTTTGTTTTGCTTTCTAAAAGAACTAAACTCATTGCGAAATATTTCTATGCTTAATAGAATTCCTAGATAAAAGTTCTTTTTTACTGTAATTTATCATTAAATAAAGTGAGAATTTATTTATAAACAAAATGTATTTTGGTTACTAAAAGTATTTATGGTATATTAGACATTTTAAAATGCCTAATTTTGAATAGAAAATTTTAAAGAAGATAAAATAAATAAGAAATTTAAGTAAACATGCATAATTTAAAGACGTTATATTATATCCTAAACATATGTGAGCTATTATTCACAACGTCAAAGAGAAGTCTTCCCCCCCCCCCCCCCCCCCCCACCCCCCCACCCCAAGAAAAAACAATACTTTACAAGACCCAAAATGAGTTTAACTAGTTTTTCTCATCTTCAAAACTAAAAGACTAAATCAACCCTTTTCATCATGCAAATGGATCTGAGGGGGATGAAGATTCTTCAACAAACGCATATTTCTCTAGTTTTAAGGCTTTCTTTATGCTCGCCAACTCTGGCATAAGACCTTGGACAAGGATCTTTAAATCTATGATTTTTGTTTCCTGCTTTTTCTTATTCATATCGAAACTTTGTACACGCACTGATTTTACGGGTCGAGGGCCATTACAGAGACCCTTCATATACCCCGACCTCTTTTCCAGTACTGTTTCATAAATTGAAGCCTCATATAAATCCTCTAAGCTTTGTTACAATTCACGCATCTCATTTTACAAAGAAAGAGAATATATGTTATAGTAAGTATATATTAACCATTTTTAGAACACTTATTATTTTTAGAAAATTTCGACAGAGTTTTCTTTATTTATTCTTAAAAGCCAACATGTTTAAACATTAAAATCAACTCAAAAACAACAATAATAGCAACAACTATACCATCCAAGATTTTCTTCCACCGATTTCAACATAAATAAGCTCATAATGCAATTCAACATCCTTAAAGTTCCAGGACTCATGTCTTAAAAAGGTTAAATTTCAATATAAACATACTTATATAGTCAGATTCAACTTATTCGCTAATCCACCCATTTTTCTTTATCCAATGTGTATCCTAAAATATTTCAATTTAGCCCTTTGGCCCACCTTCATGTTTGTTACCATCATATTATCATATAAAAATAAAAGTTACATTAGTACTTGTATCCACATACAATAAAGATGTCATAAATATTGAGGATAGAAAAAAATTACCCTATCTTCGTACAAGTGTTGAATAACAAAATTTGTCCCACAATGATGAACATACTTGTTATTTGAGCGACTAGTAGAGCAAGCATCATATTTGTGCTACAATAAAATAATTTATTAAATGTTAATTAACTAAAATATACATTGAAAAACATACAATTTCAACTTGAATCACCAGATGCATTGGAAAATTAACGTCATGTCAATAGTAATTCTTACTTTTAATCCAACACTACTAAAAAATAAGCACAAGAAGTACTAGTATTCATCTTTTTCAACATTTTCATGTTTGCTTTTTTTAGCCTTCTCGATATTCGAAAATTGAGCAAAATGGTTCTTCAACGTATTACGAAACCCACTGTAACATGAAGGCATAGACGTATGAAATTATCTTATACCCTACGGATTTGTGACGTCCAAGTCAAATTTGAACTACATATGTTGTAATGAGTTAGAAATATCAAACCAAAATATCTTTTATATAAAATTGACGAAGAAAATAAATATACCAAAACCCGATCAATCAATGATGTCTTCCCTTTTTAGTCAATACCCACCCACTTATCAACCTTTAATGGCGCAAGAGCTTGTACAATAAAGCCAATCTCATTAGCCAAAGAGTTTGAAGTTAAATCAATCGGTTTGTTTTATAAAAAGTTCCAATTAATTGGAATTTTAGACCCCCTAAACTTTCTAGTAGGACTATCGGTTGCTAACCCACATGTTCTAACCCAGACTTTTTTAATAAAAGTAGAGGAAGATTCTGCAATAATGAACAAGCACCATATCTAACTCAAAAATCAGAATGCACATTTAACATAGAACAATCTGTAATGGGCTATATATTGACTCCATATCCAACTCCATGTATACATCTCTCTGTGAACTAGGTTTCACGGACAAATTCCATCTAATTTATATAAGTGTAGGCATAGTACAAAAGCAAATGAACATAAAATATAGGCAAATAACTCATACTACTAATAATTATTACCTCATAGTAAAACATTTTTACTACTTCTTAAGAAAGACACATGGTTTGTCCCGATTTGTAATCATGCACCAGTGTTAACTTTTATATTGTTAGTAACCTGATTGAATTCTGAGATAATTATACACACCAAGACTATATCTTAAAGTGTGCAAGTGCAATATGCATTCGATAAAAAATTGAAGGCTTAAGGCAGAATTACATGCATTTTGCACGTCTAACTTGTCTACTACTTGAGTGGGATCATATTCTTCTTATTCTTATTGGAACGATATATAAGGTTCTCATTCTTATTTTAAATTCGTGTTTCTCAGATATGACAACAACCTTGTATAGGAAATCCCCTCCAAAATGTCCCACAAAAGTTGATTAGACTAATAATGGCTCTAAGTGAATAGAACATGCAGAAGTTTGTTGATATCTACACCAGTGGATCGATCCATAACCTAGTCCCAAATCGCAAAACTTTTTCTTTGTTTCATAATGTGAGGATGGGATCTTTAACCCATCTAGAAAGGCAATCTTCAACAATTGGCATAGCATATCAAAGGATTTGTTGGTCCAACGATTAAGAACCATAACATACATCAAATTTATAAGGAATTTAAATGAAGAGAATATGTTACAATTCGGATACAGTTCTTGTTCGATTTCACCAAATAATTTATTATACATACCCGCGCTACTTTCACTATACTCGGGGGAACCATTCGGGTCGAACACGCCATCTAATATCCCAAACATGTCATCATCCTCCCCTTGACTTTTACATTTTCTGGCACTAGTGTACTTGGAAAATGGTTTCCAATATTCACCTCATCTCCGTGATTTATACAATGAGTATAACTATAAGACATTCCACGACTCGACAAATGACTTCTGGTGACCAAATCATGGAAATATGAATTTTGGCAATCTCTACAAGGAGATCAGGACTTGTTATTTTCATCTAATTTATTTCTTATGATCTCAATGAACTATTCAACACCTATTTTATATTTCCCCGACAACCTATTAGGCAGATACATCCAACTCTTATCTATCTTTACCTTCTTGTTATATCATACCAACATATTGAATACAAATCTTTAATAATAAATAAAATAGTTAGTAATTCATTATTGTAATACCATTTGTTTCATCTATAGTGAAATACTTACTTTTGCTTTGGTTATAGTTAAGTAACAAACAACACATCATTTTGATCGGATAAATCTTCTAAATATAACACCTTGTAATTCTTTAACTATCAATGTCATTGTTTTTAAACATTTTAGAATTACATATAAGCTCAAATAATCAATCCACCACTTGTGGATGAGTACCACTTCACCAAATTTGATAGCACTTAAAATAAGTTTTTTTATGGGAAACTATGCCAACAAATATAATGCAAAAGTGCAAAACTAACAATAGAGTGAGAATGATACCTTTAACTGAACCTTATTTTCATATTTGCAAAAACCATATTCATATTAAAAATACCAAAACTAATAAACTCCAAGGATTATCCTAAATTTGTTAAGGTAATGAGATTGATACTTCTAATTGAACCTCAAATGAAGACTTGAACTCCAATAACCTGAATAAAAAATAATAAACAAAAACATTAACGCATATTTCATATTTTTTTATAAGTCACAAATTCCATATTATATCAAATAAACTAAAGAAAAACTAAATAAGTTCACAAAATCGTGACAATGTAATCAATGAATACAAAAAAAAAGCATCTGAAAAACAAGATCAGTTGAATACTTATCTGTTTCAATAAATACATGAGTGTAACTTAGATTCGTCAAATTTGAATAAATCGTCGTAGTGTATTCTATTATAGGTTGTTATGGACAAAATTTGAGAAGAATATCAGTATACCCCGATAATGTGAATACTAAATCAATCATAACATACTAAATCAAACACTAATCATCTACAAATTCAATAATAGAAATCTCAATTTAACGGATACAAGTGATCAATTTGCATCTATTAACTTTTTCAGTAACAACGTGAAATCGTCACAAGCGGAAAAAAAGACACGCATGAAGAGCATATTAATCATATATATACATATCTTGTAGAATTGAGATACAACCAGATTTTTATATAGGGTGTTGATATTCCCACCCCGAAATGTTCTCTTAAACACCACAAAACAAAAAGTCAGTTTTTCTACC
This sequence comes from Sambucus nigra, assembly GCA_949130495.1. Lineage (NCBI taxonomy): Eukaryota > Viridiplantae > Streptophyta > Magnoliopsida > Dipsacales > Adoxaceae > Sambucus > Sambucus nigra. Next base: position 92,233,834 of record OX422216.1, on the reverse strand, counting down.
ATCAAACACTATAAATTTCACCATTTTTTAGTTAGAAGTATATAATTCCCTTTCACCTAATAACAAAATTAAACCTTAAACTATTCCAATACACAAAATTTCAAAACCCCAAACCAAACCCTCCATCTCATAATTGCGAAACACCCTACCACGTATCAAACCCTCCAAAACCCAACTTTTGTTTTTTGAATCCAACCTTGCTTTTTTATATTACCAATTGTGTTTGGTAAAAAGTTGTGGGGTTGTTTTCTGCATTTTTTACAGCAAAAGACCAACAGGAATTATCATAGATGATGAAAAACCCAAAGACACAAAGGATGCTCAAAGCTTTGACTTCACTCCCACATTGGACTCATCTGAGGTACTAAAACACTAACATATATTGTATTTAATCATTACACGCCAATAAATCTAAGAAAAGAAGCCAAAAAAAAGCAAAAAAAAAGCTGTTATGGTCATCTAAGGTTGCCCATAACCGGAGAAGGTGAGTATTAACGATTTGGGTTAACCGTGGTAAATGAAATTCCATAGCCCCAGTTAACCATGGTAAAGATTTTATGGTATTAGGGTCAACCAATAATGTGATAACTTTTCCATGATTTAGTACGATCGTGAGTATGGCCACATGGTTAACATTGGCTGTCAGTATGGCAACATGACTAACCTTGGCCATGGTACCCTTTTCACGAATAACCTTGGTCGTGGCTATCTTTTCATGATAAACCTTTTCCGTGGTTACCTTTTCTTTGATTGATAAATTTTGATTGTTTTATATATTTTTATAATTTCAGTTCGATGACTCAATATGGAACTCAATTGATTAGGGAGAGATAGATAACCTTATCATACCAAGTGATAGTTCGACACAGATTGACGGATCATCATTCGGTACCACACTTGATAAATGCACGAATGAAGAATCTAGATATGAGTAACATGCATTTGAATAATATACTTTTGAGCAATCTACTACTAAAACATCAACTGTCGAAAGACCAAAGACAACCGATCATTACTTGCGAGATGAATTTTCTGACTTGAATCTATCCACAGTAATTTTCACATCATTGCACAATGTGTTATAAATATTCAATATTTTCCTGAATATAGGACGTACATATGGATGAGAGCACTTGTTCAAGTGCCATTTGCTAAGATCATACTGTCGAATTCACTACCGAAAAGGTTGATTTTTTCGTATTCATTTATAACTTTGAGAGTTCAGTCATATACACCATATTAATTCTTAGTTTATTTTCACACTTTACAAATATATTCGTGAATCAAAGTAAAATGGCAGAATGATACTAGGCGGATGGACTAAAAATGAATACTATCATCATTATACACAAATTTGAGAAGGAGAAACTGCGGGAAAAAAAGCCCCGTATAATTCTTGCATGTGAAATAAGCTCATTGCACAAAATCGAAAAAGGAGGAGGAAATGAAAAATAAGAGAAAACGTAATATTGGCACCTACAAGTGTGATTGTCCATTTAGACTTAAGGGTGTCTCGATGAAAGATGGTAGGTGGGGTATGAGAGTTATGTGGGATCTACATAATCACGAGGTCTCTGATTCTTTAGTTGGCCACCCATATGACGAATGGTTAAACGAGGAAGAATGGAATATCACAAAGAAGATGGTTTCCATTAATACGCTCCCCCAAGGAGGTGCTCCACACATTGAAACAAAGGAATACTTACTTTTGTTCTTCGGTAAGAACCATGTACAATGTGAAACATATTCGAAAAACATTACATATATTGGCATCGACGTCATGAGCAAAATGACACGGTTAAAGACATATTTTTTGCACATCCGACATCCATATTACTTACCAAGTGGTTTCCTTCTATTATTATGATTGACATCACTACAAGACAAAAAAATATAACATGCATTTGTTCAAGATGATTAAGGTTACTACCTCTACCGGTCAATCATTTTGTATGGAATTTGTTTTTTTGAAGTGTGAGAAGGAGGAGAATTATCAGTGGCCGTTTAAACATTTGAGATCTCTATATGAGCCAGAAGATTTTCCTGGGTTCATTATGTCCGATAGACAAATATCATCCATGCATTCCATGAGATAAATATTTTCGAGCGCCAAGCTTCTACTATTTTTATTCCACGAGCAAAAGAATATCAAAATGGCTTGCTCGAAAGTTGGCTTAAAAGACCCGGATAAGAAGGCCTTTATGTGTGGGTGGAGGTGTGATGGAGTCCAAAACACATGCAGAGTATGACAGAGAATGTTTATGCTTTTTTTCAACCTGGAACCAATAACTTCCTCATATAATTTCATACCTTGTCAAGAGTTGGTTTTCGTATCATTTTATATATGCCCATCCGTGGACAAATAAGATTTAGCACCGTGGGAACCCATGCATAGTTATAAAAGTATTCACTTAACACTAAGGGGACCTTGCCATGGTTTAGAAAGGGATGGACGAACTCTTTGAATTTCAGGAGACTCAGATTAAATTGGAATTTGAAAAGTCTTTTCAATCAACAAAGCATGCTCACAACAAACTGTTGTTGCGAGATATGCGTGGTCGAGTCTCCCACCTTTATTTAGATTTGATACTAGAGGAGATAAATTGTATAAGGATGGTTTTATTCGGATTTATGGCTAAATCTCATTTAACGAATCTTACAAGCGAGAACAAAATCGGTACAATTAATGGTCTTTCGTGTACTTATGAGTTGGCCGGATAGGAGAAGCGGGTGTTGCAATTCCAACATGGGCATTAAATGATAATTGGAAGAAACTTGATATAGCCCCCGACATCCCAAAGTGTCAGTATCTTGATTATACACTCAAGATAATTTTACTCAAGAAGAGGTGGAATGAAGCGAGGGAGGACGAATGAAAAATGATGCAAGCTAAACTAATGGAGATTGCTCAACCATCTTGTACAAAGTTAATGAAGCCCTCCATAGTTAAGGCAAATGGGAGACGAAAGGATGGAAAAAAATATGGATACATCCACCATTAGAACCCTATGTGCATGGCAAAAGGATTTTCCTAATATGAGTGAGCTTAGTGGCAAGAAGTTAGAGGCAAGGGCATCTTATACAGCTAAGAAACTAGATGCTTGGTCTACTTACAAGAAGATATATAAAAATAGCATACCTAATTTCTTCTAATCATTTATTGAGGACATCTATGAAGTCAGGTCGGATGGAAATTGTGGCTTCACCGCTATGGCATGGGGGCGAGTATTGGAGATTCACCTAGGCACTCTCATGCAATGCCTTAAATATTGACTGAGTTATGCAGGGATAAGGGATTTTATGCTTAAATCATGACATCATATATCATTGATGAGTATGAAACTGGATTGGACAAGTTCAACCATTCTATCACGAGTGATCATTGGTTTATAATGGTCAAGTTTGGATATCTAGCGGCGAATGCTCTCAAAGTAATGATAGCGTTAATATCAAAGATCCAATGCCTAAGTTTTATGCCATTTGATGAGAGTCCAAAATCGATTCAAGAGGAGAACACAATAGTTTACTTATTGCACATATCTAATTGCCATTGTATGATAATGAAGTGCACCCGGTTTTGTCCCATACCCCCAATTGCATCCAATTGGAAGTCAAAGGCATCGGTCGATGCACTAGAGTGGGAAAATTTATTCGAACAATGTCTAATTATATTTGAGGAAATTTTTCCAAAAGATATAGCCACAAGAGACGAACCCATGTTGATTGAATCGGGTGATGAAGTAGATTTGACAAATTATGATTGGCGGGTGGAAACTTGTAAGTTTTGTGGAGTAATTTTTATAACAGAATATGTAAAGCAATTGTAGGTGGGAAGTTGTATTTTTTATAAATGATTATGAAAAGTTATATGAATATTGGATATGAATGTTGAAAAGTTATATGAATGTTGTTATATGAATGTTGGATATGAATGATTATGAAAAGTTATATAAATGTTGGATATGAATATTTTAACAATAGTAATCATGTTGGATATGAATGATGAAAAGTTATATGAATGTTGGATATGAATGGTTATATAAAGTTATAGGAATGATGGATATAACTATTTGACAATTATGAATAAAAAAGGTTATTCACGGTTCAGGATGACCGGGGTAATAATTCCCACAGCCAAAAAAAGTCATGGTAGACATTCCCACGATTGAGATTAGCCGTATAAATGTGGAAGAATCTTTGGTTTTTTTTACCAAAGGTTATTCATGGTTCAGGATGATCGTGATAATGATTCTCACGACCAAAGAAAGTTGTGGTAGTCATTCCCATGGTTAGGTTAGTCGTATAAATGTGGCAGAACCTTTCATTTTTTACCAAAGGATATTCACGATTTAGGATGACCGTGGTCATAATTCCCACGACCAAAGATATTCATGGCCGGCATTCCCACGGTTGAGGTTAGCCGTATAAATATGGCAGAACCTTTCATTTTTTACTAAAGGATATTCACAGTTCAAGATGACCGTGGTCATAATTCTCATGGCCAAAACTAGTCGGTCGTCATTCCCACAGTTGAGGTTATCCATAGAAATGAGGCAGAACCTTTGTATTTTTACCAAAGGTTATTCACGGTTCAGATTAGACGTGGTAATGATTACCATGACCAAAGCAAGTCGTGGTAGTCATTCCCACGGTTGAAGTTAGCCATATAAATGAGGCAGAATCTTTGGTTTTTTACCAAGGCTATTCACAGTTGATATTAGTCATGGTAATGATTTCCACGACTAAAGTAAGTCGTGGTAGTCATTCCCATTGTTGAGGTTGGATTTTTACCAAATTTCTAGTACGTATCAGGATCGTACTTATATGGAGATTAGTCCAAATTTCTCATATGTATCGGGATCATTATTACTTCGATATTAGACTTGAGGTGGTCTTATCCTTACTTGATATTTTGCTTGAGATGGGTAATTTAATATATACCTTTTGGAATTTTAATTATGTTCAATAGAGTTTAACAAACCAACACACAATTTTAATTATTGTATCCTAAATTTGGTTAAATCTTTATGCTTCTTAGACTTGCAGTTTACGTTGTTGTTGATTATATTTTTAGGACCTAAGCCATAGTTGAGGCTAGTCGTATAAAGTTTAATAAACCAACATACATATGTTTAGTAAAAAAAATACATACATATTAACAAACCTATATATATACAAACCAAACATTCAAACAAACCTATAAACAACCATAATGTTTACCAATAAAACATACAAACCAACCATCCAAAATACCTAATGTTTAACCAAACAACATGCCAATATAAAATTGTTTCAATTTTTAGACTTTTCTACTTCTTCCTTTATTGTCGTTTATTAGTCAAGCTTTTCTTTGAAGCTGTTGGGCACCTTTTTTGGAAGCAACAAGGGAGCCTTTCTTGCAAGGTCAAAGCACTATTTTGTTTATTGCTCCCTATTCGGTTCATCCCTCTACTTCCGCTAGGGATGACAATGGGTCAGGTCGAGTGGGGGTTAGGGAAAGCATTCCCATCCCCTTCCCCATTAGAAATATCATTCCCCACTCCTGTTCCCTATTATAACGGGTTCGGGGATCCCCATCCCCATTTAAAACGGATATTGGTTTCCTCGCAAGGAACCCATTTTTTCGTTAAGAACCTATGGTCGAGAACTCCTCATAGGTGGGATAGACCTTGTTCAGGCCAAAACGAAATACATGGTATTCAAAATACCAGAATTGTATTAGTGTTGCTAACAGGTTCCAATCTATGGCTCCGTTACGCCATAAAGAAACCCGTCGCAGGTTGAAAGAGTCGTCATCCAGATTATATAAGCACATGTTATCCAGACCATCAAGGTAAGAACAGAACGCTTTACACATGGGAAAAGCCATTTGAGAATGAGGAATATGAAGCAAGAAAGAAAATGTTGGTATTAGTGGAGAAAACCCATCCAACGGACCTCCTTTTATACTTAATTTTTTTTGTTAAAAGACAAGATCCCTGGAAACCCGAGTAAAATTCAACCCCACAAGAATACTCTAATGTGCAGGAAAGTTCAATCAAGGACTAGGGATGATTTGACTTGACCCCCATGCCGATAGGCAGCTTAAGGGGTATGTCGATTGACAACCCCCTATTTTGGAGAATCCCATCTTTCCTCTTTTATCAAAATCAATTTTTGAAAAATCCTCATTTTAAAAAATTATCCTCGGGTTATTTAATCATTTTTTCTTTTAAGAAAATCGTTTTCTTTTAAAATAAATTCGTACTCAAAAATCCTTTTTTCTGAGTTAATTACTTTCACTCTTTAACAATTCATATGAATTTCATTATCAATTACATACCTATCTCTATCTTTGCATAAAATAAACAAACTCAATAGAAAATTTAAGGTGCATATAGGATAAGTCACTAAATCAAGAAAAATACCAAAAATGAAAATGCCTATCTCTTCATATATTTTGCTTCACTGAGTTACATTTTGCAGATAAAATAACAAAAAAAAAAACAAATGGGCTATTGCCTGAACCCACAAGCTCTCTCTCTCTCTCTCTCTAGCTCTCAACCCCACGGCGGACGCGCTTTCCCCTACGACGAGCGGTGGATCCTCCACTCCCAGAACTCGATCCCTCATCAAAAGTGTCAGGAAACACAAAATAGGAAGAAGTCGAACTCTTAATATACTCCGACATAGAGGACATCTACTCCTTGGTATCCCTCAACTAGGTGGTCGATACCTGAACATACTGCAAGCAAAGAATCAACAATCAAAAAGAAAATTAGTCAAAGTAAAAATAAAGGTCAACAGAACGAGAAGAGAAAGAAAAAAAATATACCTCAGGCCAGAGGGAATCGTTCGTAGGCCCCGTCCATCCAAACACTGACGCATGAGGGTGATGCGGCACACTCAGTGGCTACTCGCTACTCAATCCAAAGTTGTAGGAAGGGGGAGTAACCTAAATAATTGGAGCCTCCTATACCTCCGTTACTGCTGACGTGTCACCACTTATGCTTAGGCCGATCCCACCGTTGCACTAGTCCCCCTATCCGAAGCCGTAGAGGGTGGAGGCATGTTCTCCACATCATAGATACAGGAGGGCATCATCCATCCCGTCACAAAATCTAGCTAGTCATAGCTCATCGCTGTATCCGTATAGTGCGTGTAGGGCTCCCCGATCATCGTCGTCGCCCGAGCATCAATAGATATCTCCCTCACCCACCTCATATCCATAAGGAGCACCGACGGAGGGATCACCACCTCCTCCTCAACAATCTGCCTAATTACCCTCTCCCCTAGGTACCAGACGTACCTAAACTCATGCGCGATCAACCATTGTATCTGCACATATAGGCCTATCACCCTCGTATCACACGATGTCGCCCCCCAGGGGTAGAAGGTCACCTACAATCTCCAATAAAGAATTAGTATCTACTTGAAAGAGTGCGTATGTGGATCCCCGAATTTTAAACACTTTAAAATTGTATTTCCTTTTTTATATATTTCAAGATGCGGAAGCGTAAAGAAGTGTGATGGTTCACAATCAAACGAATTACCAAATTTTAATCCAAATTAAACATGTAGAGATTAAATTAAACCAATTTTTATCTTTTTACCTAAGCATGTGTTCTAGGTGATTTTGCAAAAGATAAAATTAATAATCAATCCACTACGCCGCGATGTACGAGGAAAAACCCACAACGGGAAATAACCTCGGACGGCCCTAGACACAAATCCACTAAGTACGGAATTTATAAATACAAGACAGAAAGGCTTACAACACATGACTCAATCCCTCTCAAGCCCCGATGCTTCTTCTTGTAGATACCTCTTCCTAGCGGATAACCTTGGAGTTCCACCGCGGTCTCGGAATCCACCGATCGGACTTTATATGGTCACCGTCACCCGAGCAAGGAGCCTTTCTCCAAGTGGGTAATACCTCAACAAACTCTTCTTCTTTCTTTATGGGATGTAGAAGAAAACTCGAATCTTCTCTTTAAATGGAAGAGATGAACCCAGTGCCAATCTCCAAGAAAGATATATGAATATGGGAACTTGGAAGAAACTAATTTGGGTGTAAACTAGAGTGGTGTATATTTTTCTCTTTGATAAAAACTCACATAAAACATGATCTTTCTCCCTCTTTGATTTTACTCTCAAAACACTCTCTAGGAGTTAGTAAGATATGAAAAAGATACCTTTTCAAAAGTGATTCCCGTTCATAGTTATGCTGTGAAAAGTTGGTTAAGAAACAAGTGGGGAAGTGGGTGAAAAACTGCTTAAAACTGCCAAAAACTGTTCCCGCCTGGCATCTCGTTCGAACGACATTTCGTTCGAACGACATTCTTGTTCGAACGAGTCTTCTAACGAAGTTCCAGTATGAACTCGTTAGAAATCTCGTTAGAACGACAATCTCGTTCGAACGACATTTCAAATGAAGTTCCAGTATGCCATAATGGGAAGTCATTGGCAATCTCGTTCGAATGACAATATCGTTCGAAATGCATATCAAACGAACTTCCAGAAAGTTTGGAATATTCGATTTTAGCCCAGAAAACTTTATAAACTTATTTTAACGTTTTAATTAATTCTTTCTAAAAATACAACACAATTTTAATTAAACCTAACACCCAATTAAACTTATTCCAAGCTCCTATATATATAATATTGCATTCATACCTTGGGAGCATGGAATCATAGTTGATGATGTAGAAACGAGGCACGCAAATCGATATATTGATGAAGCTTTATACGCTTTGACGCTACGTCTTCAACAAACTCTTCATAAGCTTGAGAATATTACAATTAAATACAATCCTATGAATAAATGTTTTTGTCTGGAATTGAGCCAAAACAATATATGGACTCAATTGGAAATTTGTGTCCTTACAAATCTCCCCCTTTGGCTATTCCGGGACAAAAACCAAACAAAAATCCTAAAGGGATGTCAAGCTCTACTAGACTCAAAACATAACCCACCCAAACTTGACTCAACCCAAGGAACAAATGCTTTGCCATTGAAAGTTTCCGCTTTAGAAGAATTCCTGCACACTTAAACAAACTATCAAATGCATAGGGAATATCAAAGTATTTAATGCAATTAAAATAAATACTCCCCCAAAATTAACTCTCCCATTTATCAAAATGATTAACCCAAGAAGTTAGCTACTCCCCCTAAGTTAAATCTCCTAAACTTCGATAAGATTATAATAGACAAATATAAAAGCGTGTTGAAGCTTAAAGTTATAAGACATGAAAACATATGGGCAACAAAAGCATAACTAATCCAAATAGATACCAAAACGAAAGTATAAGCATAAAAGGACTAGAAAGAAAGGCAAAGGAAAAATAAAATATCATATATATATATATATATGTACTAGAAATATATCAAGAGTGTACACGCACATATATATAGATATAAACACACAAATGACACACACAAAATATAATAGGAGTCTTTCACACTTGTATGGCAAAAATGTGTCATATGGAAACGAAAGTGTTGGGGTGTGAACCAGTAACGATTAAATTTAGACCCAATCACTTAAAACATGTTCACGGAGTTCTCCATTGATTGCAAACTTCATCACATTTGAATATAACCTCATGTGACAATATAAATTGAACTCAATGAACAAACATACACAATTCATACAAGCCTAGCATATTGATGATTCTACAAACCAATAGAGTCATGGCATGAGATACGCAACTAGGATAAACGGACATTGTGCAAACCGTTGATATACCATCCAATCTCCCTTAATAAACATATATTAATTTTGAATGAATATATCAATCAAACATAGGCCTTGGCAATTATTTTTCTTTTAATGCCATATTTTCTGTTTTTAGGCCTTTGGACCACGTATTTCTTTTAGGTCCATTCAAAGAAACGGTGGCTTATAATCGCAAAGGATCACTTAGTCCTTTCAGAGCCCTTCCCCATGCACATTTATATTTATCATGTTTTCATTTTTCATACAAATCTCACGTGCAACGGATTTTGACATGCACTAGTCCTCCTAAGTCACAAATATGTAGATGACAGGATTGGAAGGAGAACACCTCACATAGCTCAAATATACATTTGAAGTTAAAATTTCAAAAGAGCTCGTGCATGTGTGAATAGAGGCATATAAAAATCGAATCCGTTTAAAACAACACAAAATCCAACTACTCCATGTAAGCATGGTAAAGAACATAATAAGGATTGATAATCTACACCAAAAGTTCTAGCCACATGAGAGCGTTAAAGGAGGGATTCAAACACAAGTATATGCCACATAAAGTGTGTCAAACAAAAATACACACAAAATAAAATCTTTTTGAGTTTTTGACATTTATAACCAAAAATAAAAATATATACTCAAAAGACAAACCAAAATCATTTGAATTTTTCTTTAAGCTTAAATTATCAAAAGATAAAAACTTCAAATGATAAACAAAAATCATTATTCTAGCATGTGATATGATATAAAGTAAGGACTAGAAATTGATTAAACAAGCATACATTTAGCATGTGAATATAGCATAAAGTACAAAAGCTAAAGTATGCAAGCACTAACACATTCATCCTTTAGATTTAGCAAGGGAGGAAGCATGTGAAAGTAAATGAGAATCAAAAACCCTATTTTGCAAGGCAACCAATTCAGATTTGCTAACCCAAATTAATGAAGAATGACTATCTTGGGGTGTAGGAATTTTAAATATATTGGTTGATTTACGTTGGGATTTTCTAGGAATTCGTTTAAAATAAAAAAAAAATGTCTTAAGATGACCTTTTCGACCACAATGTGTACAAGTAAAAACATATCGAAAAGATTTAACTACGGAGTGATCTTTAAAAGCTTTCCTAGTAGATTCTCCTAAAACGTTGGTTTTGGCTTTATGAGTAGATTCATTACAAGTATTGAAGCCTAAACCACAAGTGCCATTTTTAATTTGGACCGTTCCTAATATTTTATCTAATTTTTCCGAATGACACTCCAAATCAAATTTGACATTACTAGAGTCTTTTAATTTATTTTGCAATTCTAAAATGTTAGACTCTAATAAAACATTTCCCTCTTCAAAAGCAAGAAGCTCCTTTTTCAAGGATTCCATTAAACCCCTAAGGTTATCTCTCTCGCCTTCTATATATTCAAGCTTCTCTAGAAGAGTCCTCTCACGTGTCTTAAGGTCTTCTACCAACATGCTATCATCAATGACCTTGACACGCTCTTTTAAATTAGCTTCTAACTTCAAATTAGCTCTTTTCAATTTAATAGATTCTTTATAAAGTTCTTGAAAGGCATTTTGAAGTTCACTCACATTAACCTCTTCTTCATTTTCACTCTCTCTTTCTTCTCCACTCTCACTATCATAAAAAACAAGAGAATCATAAACAATGAACTTGGAAGTGTCATGTGTTAACGTTTCATCAATCGATGAGTTCTCACTATCACTCACATGACTAGCCATAAAAGCCACAAAATTAGTCTTAGTGGGGGAATCGGGTCCCTCTTGCTTATCATTATCACTAAGGGTCGCATTATATGTAATGGGTCATTTACCCTCTTTCCTTAGTTTAGTAGGGCACTCAGAAGCCCTATGGCCATAACCCTCACGACCAAAACACCTATTAGACTCGTCCCTATTTAAATTTTCATTAATACGTTTAGGGATCTTCTCGGCTTTAGGGATCTTCTCGCCTTTGTCATGCTTAGAAGTTTCAAATTTCTTAAAATTATTTTTAAATTTATCTTTGTTAAATTTAAGAAATTTTCTAAATTTACGAGCAAACAAAGCTATGTCTTCCGAGTCACTAACACTCTCGCTCTCTACTACTTGTTTGACCTCTTTTCGGGCTTTTAAAGCAACACCCTTTTCAATTTTCTTTTCAATTTTAGAAGGCAACATATCTAGTTCATAGGTTTGTAAATAACCTACAAGCTCTTCTAATTTCGTAGAGGCTAAAGTTGGTAAAGAATTTAAAACGGTCATTTTTGGAATAAATCTATCGAGTAAGGACCTTAAAATTTTCTTTATAACTCGGTTGTCGGGTATTTTCTCTCCCAAATTAAAAGATGAATTGATAATATCGGAAAGTCTAGCATAAAATTCATCAAAAGTTTCATTATCGTTGATTTTGATAGTTTCAAATTGAGTGGTGAGGTTTTGGAGTTTCGAAGCTTTAACGACACTAGTTCCTTCATGAGTTAGTTGTAAAATATCCCAAGCTTCTTTAGCGGTTTCACACGTCATAATACGTCAGAATTCATCCGGTGTGACAGTGCTAAACAAGGCATTCAAACCGCGGTAATTAAAATTAGAAAGTTTAAACTCATTCTCAGTCGGTCTATCGGCCGGTTTGGGAACACGTTCATTTTCAACTAAGTGAGTTGGTGGGGACCACCCATTAACAACAGACATCCAAACTCTCTCGTCGATAGATTTTAGTGCCGATTTCATTCGCGCTTTCCAATACGCATAGTTAGAACCATCGAAAATAGGAAATTTAGAAAATGGGGAAAATTCCATTTTAGACAAAAATTATTTAGAGGATCTTTAACGAAATAATTTATCGCTTTGGCTCTGATACCAATTTGAAAGACTGCGGATGTGGATCCCCGGATTGTAAACACTTTAAAATCGTATTTCATTTTCTATATATTTCAATATGCGGAAGCGTAAAGAAGTGTGATGGTTCACAATCAAACGAATTACCAAATTTTAATCCAAATTAAACACGTAGAGATTAAATTAAACCAATTTTTATCTTTTTACCTAAGCATGTGTTCTAGGTGATTTTGCAAAAGATAAAATAAACAATCAATCCACTACGCCGTGATGTACGAGGAAAAACCCACAACGAAAAACAACCTCGAACGACCCTAGCCACAAATCCACTAAGTACGGAATTTACAAATACAAGATAGAAAGGCTTACAACACACGACTCGATCCCTCTCAAGCGCCGATGCTTCTTCTTGTAGATACCTCTTCCTAGCGAATAACCTTGGAGCTCCACCACGGTCTCGGAATCCACCGATCGGAGTTTATATGGTCACCGTCACCCGAGCAAGGAGCCCTTCTCCAAGTGGGTAATGCCGCAACAAACTCTTCTTCTTTCTTTATGGGATGTAGAAGAAAACCCGAAACTTCTCTTTGAACGGAAGAGATGAACCCGGTGCCAATCTCCAAGCAAGGTATATGAATATGGGAACTTGGAAGAAACTAATTTGGGTGTAAACTGGAGTGGTGTTTATTTTTCTCTTTGATAAAAACTCACTCAAAACATGATCTTTTTCCCTCTTTGATTTTACTCTCAAAACACTCTTTAGGAGTTAGTAAGATATGAAAAAGATACCTTTTCAAAAGTGATTCCCGCACATAGTTATGCTGTGAAAAGTTGGTTAAGAAATAAGTGGGGAAGTGGGTGAAAACTACTTAAAACTGCCAAAAACTGTTCCCGCCTGGCATCTCGTTCGAACGACATTTCGTTCGAACGACATTCTCGTTCGAACGACATTCTGACGAAGTTCCAGTATGAACTCGTTAGAAATCTCGTTAGAACGATAATCTCGTTCGAACGACATTTCGAACGAAGTTCCAGTATGCCATAATGGGAAGTCGTTGGCAATCTCGTTCGAACGACATCTGGTTCGAATGACAATATCATTCGAAATGCATATCGAACGAACTTCCAAAACGTTTGGAATATTCGATTTTAGCCCAGAAAACTTTATAAACTTATTTTAAAGTTTTAATTAATTCTTTCTGAAAATAAAATACAGTTTTAATTAAACCTAACACCCAATTAAACTTGTTCCAAGCTCCTATATATATAATATTGCATTCATACCTTGGGAGCATGGAACCATAGTTGATGATGTAGAAACGAGGCACGCAGACCGGCATATTGATGAAGATTTATACTCTTTGTCGCTACGTCTTCAACAAACTCTTCATAGGCTTGAGAATATTACAATTAAATACAATCCTATGAATAAATGTTTTTGTCCGGAATTGAGCCAAAACAATATATGGACTCAATTGGAAATTTATGTCCTTACATTACTCAAGAAATAAAGATGACAAAGGACTCAGAAAAGACAAAATGATAACCTGATCGCTCGTCAGGGCATTCAGAGCCCATTGCACATCCGCCATGCACAAGGACTATTCGACCTCTGATTGGACTTTCGCTATCATAACATCTGACAAAATTCCCCCAAGATCTCATTCTTCAGGGTTATCAACCCTGCATTACACCCAATCATCTCATAGAACCACGTCTGCAAAAGACAGGAATCGACAAGAAAGAAACCGAAGAAGAATGACAAACGTTTATTGGCAGCACGGACTGAAAGCATCCAAAGAAGAATAAAGGGATGGCAAGGTCTGGCTCCCCTGATCATACATTCAGACGTCGAATATCTTACGCAAATCTGTTAAGAACCAGAGATGGACGACGTCGCCACTCGTTGACACGAAAAATCCATCCAACAGAAGCAAAATAAAAAGACGGGCCATCTGCCTCACCTATCACCCATCAGTCACATCCACCCTCCTCTTCAGGAGAGTCTCTTTCAAAGAATAAATACAAATCGAATCCCCAGAAATGATCCTACCCACATCTCCCAAAGCTCCATGCACCGCTTCCTGCATCACCCTCAGCGTGCAGTCCACCACTATCTAAAATCCCTCACAGTTGACACCCATTAGCTACTGAAAATCTATAGCAGTAACTATTATCTCCCTAAAGTCAATATGGAAAGTGTGGGTAGTATCCCACCACCTATTTTTCAGAGCACACACAATCGCAGTAGAACTTGGTGTCTCATCCAAAGCCTCCTCCAAGTGACCAAAATTCGCATAGGAGACCATCTAGCGTACCACACTAGGGAGATTATCCTAAACCTCCTTTAAACCCGTCATCCCCCGAGACCGGATAGCCGAAGGAGCAACACTAATCTACAAAAGAAAAAGAAAAAAAAAGCTCGTGAAAAGGAGTACGCTCATCATCCATAGGATCAAACAGATCAAAGACATTTTTTTACCCAAAGCAAAAGCCACTTTAGACTGCCACTCCAGGTTAGTCCAGTCATCAACAGACAGCCACTCATTATTGTACACCTCACTCAAACAATCCATTTAAAGTTTTGAAGTAAAAAGGACTTAGAAATATTTTTTAGAAAGAGAAAGCAGAAGATTCAAACACTTGAAGGTGATAAAAATAGGGAGGAATCGCCCCATTTTTATATAAGGCTAAAGGGCCTGCTGATCAGCAGCCCCCTCAAAGCAACACAATCCCCAGCCAGACGTATCAAGGATAAGTCCTTTCCTAGTGAAGTCTTAAAGCTACACAATCCCCAGTGGAACCATAGATGCATATGCACCCCAAGATAATTTAAAATTCCATGGAGAACAACTCCCGCATTATGACTTAATTTCCTTAGAATTGACTTCGACACACAGAGTTGGTCGCTACAACTTAAGGTCCTCAGAATTGACCTCGACCCTTAGAATTGGTCGCTATAACTTATAGTCCTTAGAGTTGACTTCGACCCTCAGAATTGGTCTTTACAACTTTAGGTCCTCAAATTTGACCTCGACCATCATAATTAGTCGTCACAACTTTAGGTCCTCATAATTGACCTCTGTCCATAGAATTGGCCGCTATAACTTTAGGTCCTCAGAACTGACCTCAAACTTCAGAATTGGTCGTCACAACTTTAGGTCCTCAGAATTGGTCGCTACAACTTTAGGTCCTCATTAGGCCTGTCAATGTGTAGGGTCTAGACCTGGACCCGATCCGAACTCAAGACTTATAATAGGTACTGAGCATATTTTTTTGAACCCGAGACCCGAAGACCTAAAAACCCGTTTATTAAACAGGTAGGGTCTGGATCCTATACAAAACTCGCACCTGAATACCTGACCCAACTTATACATTATATATATATATATATATATATATATATATATATATATATATATATACTATACTATATTATACTATAAATTTATGTATATTTATAAATATATCTTATCAATATAACATGTAAGTATTATATATAAAAATCTATATTTATGTATATAATAAATATAAGTAATATATGTTTTATTTATACTAATCATATACTATAATACATTAAAAAATATTTAAATCTAAGATTAAAAAATAAAGAAGGGGGATAAAATAAAACTAAATATAAAATAAATGTATATATCTGGCCAGATTCGGACTCCAACCCGGACTCGAAGACCCGTTTCGGATCTAGATCTGGATCCAATATTGTAGACCCGATGAAGACCTGGACCCAAACCCGATTAAGACTCGATTCAACGGATATGGATATCCCTAAACCTGACCCGACTCCGACCCATTGACATGCGTACTCCTCATAATTGACCTCAACCCTCAGAATTGTTCGCTACGACTTAAGGTCCTTAGGATGGACCTCGGCTCACAAAATTAGTTGTCACAACTTTAGGCCCTCAGAGTTGACCTCAGTCCTCAGAATAGATCACTACAACTTTAGGTCCTCAGAATTAACCTCGGTCCTTAGAATTGGTCGCTACAACTTCAGGTTCTTCGAATTGACCTTAGCCCTTAAAATTGGTCGCTACAACTTTAGTTCCTCATAATTGACCTCGGTCTGCAGAATCGGTAGTCACAAATTTTAGTCCTCATAAATAACCTCGACCCTCAGAATTGGTCGATACAAATTAAGGTCCCCAGACTCGACCCTCAGAATTTAGTCACTATAACTTTAGGTCCTTAGAATTGACCTCGGTCCTCAGAATTGGTGGCTATAACTTTAGGTCCTCATAATTTATATACTGATTATTTTAATAACATAACATCAAATATAAGTGATCCCCCAGTATCAACATAATATCTCAACCTCCATCATTTTTTAAATTCCAACCAAGAATCCTTCTATAAAAGCAAATATATCTCATCTAGTTGTGTATTAAATTAAATATTAGTTTTAAGTTATGACATTCAACCTATTTTTTTAACCTTATTGTTTATTGTGTCATTTCACAAAAAGTCTCTCAATATATTTTTAATGATTAGTCCAAGTCTTTTTTATATTATTTCAAAAAGTCCATCACCAAATAAAACACTCATAAACACTATTTATTCTCTTATCCTAAAATATAAGGAAACATTGTCTAAAAAATATGCAAATAACATTTTGGAAGATATAGAAATAAGGTGGACTAAGTGCAAAAGGTACTTAGCTCTTAGAGACTAAAAAATAATTGTCCCTTATTTTTTATTGTAATTAAAAACATATTTTCTTTACTCTTAAATTCATCCTAATTGCATATTTTTGACATAGTTGGAAACCTAATTTTCTACATTTTTTTGTTTATTCTAATTGCAAACATAATTTTCACCCTTATTAATTACTTTAATTCTAAATCTAATTTTTGATCCTCAATTTAACCCTAAATGCATTTTTTAACCAAATTTCAAACCCAATTATTGACCTATGTTTTTTCTATTTATTTTAATATCCAACTAAGTTTCGACACTTTAAAACACACTCTAATTGCAAATGATAGTCATTTTAGTGTATCTTTGGCGAAAATTATCTACTTAAATTTTCGATCCCCCACAAGTTAAAATTCTAGCTGCGTCCTTGATGTAATGTGTCTTTAAGACACATTGTTAAAAAAACAAATATAAAGAAGAGAAAAATTATATATACCTGTTATAAAGGTAGCATAACACAAAAGGTTACATTAGACAGTTCTACCCTTTATATTTCTAACAAATCCTAATGTTACATTTTTCAACCCTTTACCCACTTAATATTATGCTCGATACCCGCTAAAACGTCTCTTGGATGAAGGACATTATTTAGGCAAGAGAAAGGTTATGTGAGACAAAGGTTGGTGGTTTTGTATACCCAAAGATTTATTATGTTCTTAATGTTTATTCCTTGTAAGAATTATATAGGTTCTTACAATAGGAAGTGACTAACGAGTGCTTTCGAGCCCTATTTGACCTCGGTCAAATCCCAAACCCGAGAGTGACTCAATGGATCCAAAAAAGGCTATGAATACCCTTTCCAATGGTCCTTTTATGTGAGATTCTAACTTATAGTTCACATTTTATGGGCATTTTTTTGAAAAACTTATCTCAGATTGCCAATTGGTAACCCCAAGACCCTGCCTATCGGTAGTGTGTCTAGGGTTCTATGTCGATAGGTAGGTCTAGTACCATGCTGGTCGGAACCCCCTTGGACTTATAAATAGATTCCATGACCTCACTCTGAAAGGCACCCCTGAACATCCCTCTCAGCAATTCAGAGATAATTCCCTCAAATTCAGAGCTGTTCTTTTTTTAAAAGATCATTTCCCACATTCTTTCCAAAATTTTCATACTCTTTTGAGTAAATTCCAACCCACCTTCTCAATCCACCATCACTTCATCTTGATATCAGCGCATCTACAATCAAGATCTACTTCCAGTCCTCACAAGGAGGTCTATTTCTTCCCCTTTGTCTTTAAATTATCTTATTTTTACATTAGTTACTTCATTTTCTCTTTAGTACGTCACTTCACTACATCATACATTTTAATTTCAAACTTTTTATTATTAGGATTCGCATATACTTTATTTTCATAGAAAAACCCAAAAAAATAAAAGAGGGTTCTCACTTGTAAATTCCAAATGGGGATTTTTCATTATTTTTTCTCACAGTAAAACACCTTTTTCTACACACACACATATAATAAAGTTCCCAGTTTGATTTATGGGTTAAACCCCACCTCGTGTCGTCTTCGAACTACATGGACTTTGATGCCCTCCAGGCTACATTGGCGTCTTGAGAATATCCCTCGACTCGAGTCCTCCCACATATATTTGTTACTTTATTCTCATCATATATTCATGGTATATACGTTTTATATGCTTGTGTCTTGTCTTATATATGCAATCGTTACTTCATAACGACTCGTTAATGAATAAACACATACATTACATTTTTAATTACTATTTTATGAGAACTCCTAACGATGACCTCGCTCCATCTTTGTCCATGACGCGAGTCGAGCGATTTCATCCTCCATTTATATTATGCACATAAGCACACACATCACAAAGTTCTACAGGACAATATTAACACATGCTCATGAGATACCGAAAGTGAGGGATAGGTGCTTAACACCTTTCCATTCCATAACGTAGTCCCCGGACCCTTGAACTACTTGGTTTTGCAAGTATCAGTATTGTCCTTGATGCCGTTCTCTCGAGGCGACAACATTTGTTTTGCCTGTTTTGTGCCAAATAGGCTGGCGACTCTATCTTTATGTATCACCCTACATCGAGGATATCCAAGCACCCCGATAAAAGGATGCAATCGCTCATGAATGACCGAAAGGGAAGGACAAACGGATCCACCTCGGGAGCACCCCCTCAATCATGAACCCTCGGGATGGACACAGTGGCAACTCCACTGGGGAATATAAGGACTAGAATCTATTCCTGCATGGGCGTTATTCTTTTCCGCATGTGTGCATATGCACCTACCTGTATGTTACCTTTTCACCTTTATTTACCTTTTTTATATATATCTCTATCTCTCATGTATATATCACCTTCCACTCACTTATACACTTCGCACACTTATATATACTCTCCATGTACACTTTACACACTTACACTTAGCTTCACTTTACACTCACATGCATCACACACCACTTAGAATATCCATTAAAGAAGCTAGTATGTGTGACTTAATAAAATTTTTGGGAAAGAACACTTGTGAAAATGGAAAAAAGGGATAAGTTTGGAAAATAAATGGGTAAAATGGTAATTTTACATAAAGTGAAACATTTTTATTAAATAAAAATGCTGGAAAAAGTGTTACAAATTTTTTTCATAAATGAACATAATTTTTGAGATAAAATCAACGCAAGTGTGTAAAGGACTAGAAATGGTGATTTTAAAGTGTCATACAAGTTGGGGTAGAACCCAAGGTTTTTGCTTCGGCCGGTAAAGGAAAGTGTGGTGATGTGGACATTTGTAAAATGTTAAAACACATTAATATGGACTCGATTGACACCAGAATAATTAAGGAGGGCCCAGAGTCCTAGGGTATAAGACTCAAAATCATTGACCACAGCATAAGGTAGCATAGTCGGCAGTGTAGAGCCCATTAAAGTATGTGAATATTGGAAGTTTTAGTGAAAAAAATTATGAAAAGTGGAACATGTCAAGAAATGTGTTGTGTGGTGAATATGAGAAAATATAACCTAACTTGAATGAATTAATAAATGTTTTGGTAAAGGATAACATGGACAAGTAAAGGTGAAAATTGATTAACGTCCATAAAGTAAAGAAATGGTAAAGTGAAGTGATTGAATTAGTAGTTGAGCAAACTAAAGAGGTTTAACCCGTAATTAACACAGGAGTGTGTTCATGAAAGGTTTTCAAAGAAAAATAAGTATTTTCTAACATGGTGCTTGCATGTGTTGAAAGGTGATTTTCAATGAAAATACTAACTTGAATTGGTATGAATAAAGTGATAATTTCAGTGACAGAAATATTTTTCCTAAACAAGGGGTATTGTTAAAGGTATTTAACCAATTGTGTTAAATCAAAAAATAAGTAAAAGGGCAATTATTTTATAGGATTAAGGTGAATTAATCGGGGTAAGTAACGTTTTTGGAATAAAAACATTTTCATGCATTTAATTATATACATGTATATAATATATATATATATATATATATATATATATATAAGGTAATTGCATGTGCACGTAGATATAATGTGTTAGAATCTCCTTTCTGTCGTTCGATGCTATATTGCATTGTTGTAATTTTCCACTGGGCATTCACCTCATTCACCCATTGTTGTTATGGAAGGTTGGGTGTGGTTTTGTATTTTGAGAGTGTTGCACAGGTAAGTATTCTTTTATTTTACGTTAATTGCTCTGTATGCTTAGATTCCGGGGACGCTTCCCACGAGTCCCTTACGCAACTTGATTTAAATGGAAATAGCATGCTAAATAAGTGAAATGTTAATTAAATAAAATTGGACTAGTAACATTATGTAGGTTGTTTCATTTCACTTCACACCTAATGCACGGGTCGGACCGGGGTGACCTCGAGTAACCCATGAATTCGGGCTTGGGCGTTATAAATGGTATCAAATCTCTAGGTTCAAAGTTCCTTTTGAGAGTGATGAGGTGAGGTCGGTGGTGGATCTTTCGACGTCGATGTTGGTTTTGGGTCTGTTACGCTGGATTGGTGATGGTTTTAGCTGGTATTCTTGACGATAGAGTCAAAGAGATTAGCATGATAGATAATTCATTGCCAAATGACATATGATCAAATTACTTGTCATTAATCGCCTTCGTGCTTCTTAACAGTCTTCTCACATCATCAAGGGTTGACACACAAGCACCTCACACTAAAAACCACGGTGTCTCCAACACACACAGACACTCGCAAATTACTAACATATCTAAATCAGAAGCACAGAAATGATTACTGACAAATAGAATGACAAGAATCACGCAAAGTCAATCATGGAGATTAGGTGATTAGAGTGTCATGCATGAGCGGTGTTGGTTATGATAAAAATGTGTTAATTCCTTGATTAGGTACTTCGGGTAGTTAGTAATGATGATATGATTTGGCAAACTCAATCCCTGGAGTAGTGTCCTGTCATATGTGATTAATGATTCGGTGGACATGAGGAACCATGTTGGTCAACACTCGATGATGTGTACTCAGTATGAGTTGGTAAGATACTATTATGATAAGTAAGTGGCTTAATGGTAGTTGATTGAAAGTCATACCTCGCAAGGTATGATTAGAGTTACGAGAAAATTACGGTAAGAATGTTACGTATGCAATAATAATGGTTAAGGTAACTTAGGAGTGAACTCTAGATAGTCTTCCATGACAGGGTTTTAAAACATACGATGTAATTTTGAGGAATAGGATCCCTAGTGATGTCGGTGATGTAGAACTAGAGGCTTATAGGTTGTATACGACATCCTGTATCCTTCTAGAATCCTTAGTAGTGTTAGTATGGGGTTTGATGCATTTTTTAGGGAACCAACCGTCTAAGAGATGGTCTTTGAACCCTTATTGGATTTTGAGAGGAGAGTCATAGGTTAGACCTATGTTGATGTTTTGGACAAAAGGGAAATAGTCGACTTGTTATAATTCCTTGAGGTGTTCAAAAGTTAAAGTGCGCCATGAGCAGAGGCCTGTAGACTAGTGTCTTTGTGAGTGTTAGATTGTCATGATATGGATATTGAGAAATTTGTGGAGCATACCTACTGTGAGAGGATTATGGGTGATGAGATCTCGTCAGGTGTTTGACGATAATTGTGTTGAAGTATAATTGGTGTCCTTAGGGATCCAAATAAGTTCGTTGTTATGGAGTACAAGTGTCCTAATGATGTTGGTATGGTGGCTCATGTGGTAATCTCAGGTTGTTGGTCAAAGTGTAAATGTCGGGTGCTGCCATCGGAATTGGCACCGTTAAGTGATGTAACCTTATAAGAGAAATTGGAAGCTTGTGTCATGTGTGGACGTGATGCTCGGGTGTCATGGAATGACTAGTGTAGGCAGTGTAACACTTGATTTTGAGGAGTACTAAGAAATGCATTCGTCATCTAGATTGATGAGGTCATATTAGAGACATGGAAATGGCACCCCATGAGGGATATCGAAGCATGATTAGGATTTGGCATGTGTAGACAACATAAGTTAGAATAACCCAAAGAAGGAAGGGACTGGTTCTTCACACGTCTTGCCACACCAATGCGGGTTAGGAAATGTAACCTTGTGCAATACTCATTACCCTTAGAATGTTAATGGTAGGTGGTGTGGTCGTTACGTGAGTTCAATTTTGATATAATCTGAAGATAAGCTCAATGACAACCTTGTGTAATTAGAGATTATAATAAGGTCGATGTTTTGCTAAACGGGGTACTTCCCAAGAAGAATTTTGGGATATGATCAAGGTATGATAATGTCGACAATGACCTAGGCATGTTAGGTTGTTCATAACGCCACTAAAGATGTGGACAAGGTCGACCTTGACAAAGATGTCAGGAATTCGCCAATCAAAACAACTCGCGTCTGTCAAAGTCATGAGTAAGAAGCCTCATACCTAAGGAGGGAAGTCCAGTGCTTGACTTACCATATGGAAATAAATTCGTGTGTTGCATTCGTTTTGCGAGGATGAATGGTTCGTGATTCGATTCATCACTGGTGGTGACTCGAGCCAGGTTGTGTGGCTAGGTTAGTACCCAGTGAGAACAACTGCAATGAGTTGTATACTTCAAACATGTGTCCGTAGGTTCACCTTTTGTAGACCATAGTCCATTGCATGCGAATGGGATTTTCTCTGAATGGTTGTTCGTTCCTTCTGATTCTTGTGTGTCCCTTTTGGTTCCGGTGGTCGAGGATTATATTTCACGATTGTGTAGCTCGGATTTGTACCATGTTATGGTATGACGTAATTTAGTCCAGTAAAGAGCGGTTGGTTGGGAATAGTCAATGAAACTCGGTAACTAGGTACTCCATTATCTAAGATATCCATGTTATTTTAAAAAGTTCAATGTATGGGTGGCTGTGCTTTCGGACGCACGGTTTCCTTATGATATCCATTTTCCTTAGAATTAGCAACCTTATGATTAGCCGACACTAGACCAAAACTATCGACTTGTCACGGTCTTGGACCATGACAAGTTTGGGGGTGACAACATCTTTGTCACGGACTTATCACGGTCAAAGACCATGACAAGTTCATTAGATTGTCATGGTCCTGTCACGGTCTTTGACCTTGACAACCTTTTGTCATGATTAAAGACCATGATAAACCCATGGCAAAATAAAAAAATTTATCATGGTCAAAGACCGTGACAGGTCCGTGACAAGTTGTTTTATCACGGACTTATCACGATCTTTGACCGTAAAAATTCTGGGCAGAATTAAAAAAAATGTTGTGCAGTATGGCCACTGTCACTGCCTAACAGTATATTTGTACCAGTTATAGAAAAATTGTACCTGGCCAAACAGCATATATCCAAATAAAATACAAATAATATACGAAATCATGGCATATATAAGCCATATTCAAATAAAATAGAAATGAAAACATCCATATCCAAACCAACATGTACCAAAATTAATAAAATACAAATACAATCCAATATCTAAATAAAATAGATAGAAATATTGCCATTCTTCAACAGGTCGGAGGAGGAAGGAAGGTCACACGACATATGAATTGAGACACCCCACAATATGCTGAATGCCGCATTATTCGCGCAACAACAAATGTGGGTTCTCCTTTCCCTCCACCACATGTGTGACGCGCACTCTTGCCTCAATGTCTTAGAGGGGACATCCATGAATCGACGTACATGGGAGGAAGCTCGGATCCCTCAACCCCTCGTTATTGGTAGCCCATAATATATGTCGAGTAGATGCACACTTTACCAACCGAGTGTTGACATAGGCCGCTCGATAGGGGACACGATGGGAAATGGATCATCATATGGCGCTGAGTCAGTACGTGTCGTGATGAAGCAGTGGCATCGACATCCTCGTCCTCATCCTCGTCTACCTATACCACCTTCTCCTTCTCCTTCCCATTGTCCTTTCCCTTGCCCTTTCCCTTACCCAACTGACGCTTCATGAAGGCGTATATATCTAGGACCATCGCCTCCAACCTTGATAGCTTATCATCATGGGAGTCCAACTTATGTGCCAACTCCCTATTTTTCATCTACGTGTCAATGATCCTAGACTTCCCCACTCGCGAGCTCACCCACCAAGTCCTCCCTTTGCGATCATCCCCGAGCACTTAGCTGAGTGTGTCCGTAGCCAAAGATGCTTTGTCGACATCAGATTGTGACTCATGCACTTTCTTAAGCTTTGCCTGAAAAAAATAAAAATTACATAATTAGTTAATTAAGTAAATAAAAAAATTATAACATAATTAAAAAAATTAAACATTTATAACTTACAATTGTGGCTGCGACGCTCAAGGCCACCTCCTTGTCCTTGCCCTTTTCGTTCAAATTTCCACAAAGGCATCGAGCCTATGTGGCCAACCCCAGGGGCCATTCCCCGTGTCCTGAAATAAAATAATACAGAATTAGTAAGTAATGCATAGTTATGCTAAATTAGAATAACCAAAATTAAATAAAAAGAAAAACTTATCATCCTGTGCTCTACCTCGGTGTAAGACGTCGACCCGGAGTAGTGCACATCCAACTTTTTTTCCCGATTGTCCCTCCCCGATTGGCAAGATGCCCATTGCCACTCATTGGTCTCATTGTCGATAATGTAATACCCCGTATTTTTACGCATAATTATTTTTATGGAAAATGGGGATTAATTAAATTTAAGAGAGAAAATTTGAATTGTAATTAATCCTATTTTTATGACAATAATCATTAGCGTGATGAGAGTTAGTAATTATTGAAATAATATTATGGTCGGGGATGAGATACACGGCAGTTATGTTATAAATATTTGGGACGCGTATGGGTCACTGGCATGCATTTGGGGGTTTAAAAAGATAAATTATTTTTATATAACTTGAACTACTATTTTGAGTGCACCAGAGTGTTTGAAAGGGTCGAAATAGTCAGAAAATACTACTCGGGTATTTTATTTGGAGTCCGGGGCATTTTAACCCAAAACGACACCCCGGAGGGGTATTTTGGTCTTTTAGAAATTTTGGGTAATTAAATGGACGAAAATTGGGTTTAATTAAAGGAAGTTAGGGTTAGTGGCCTATTATTTCAACTTACGTAATATAGAGAGGCAAAGAGAAAGAGAACCAGGGAAGAAGAAGAAGAAGAAGAAGAAGAAGAAGAAGAAGAAGAAGAAGAAGAAGAAGACTCCATTAGAGCCCTAAGCCAAGAACTTAAGCTTTCACAACAAAAATTACACCTGCACGTAGATCGTGTCAGGAGTATCGTCCCCATAACAATTTCAACCAGCGAATCAGAAGTTGATTTTAAGGCAAGTGATTATCTTGCTCTCTCTCTTAGCAATTATTACTCTTGTTAACATATGTAGAGGTTTTAGAACAATTTAATACCAAATTCGGTTTACCTATGATGAGATTGTGTAGGAATCTTAAAAATTTGATGGGGGTTTTCATGTAGAGGATTTCCCCCTTCATAGAAGTGTGAAATAGGGAAAATTGTATGCTAATCACGAAATAAAAATGGAACTTCTGGGTATGTTAATATGATTAAAAGGAAAATTTCGGAGTTGTTGAATTTATTTGATTATTAGAACGATTTGGCCCCTAAACTATATTAAGAAATGTTCTAGAGTGACTTAGAGTAGTTTAGAATCCTTGTAGTTAGGTTGGAATGGGTTTAGGTTGAAATTGAAGAGGAGGAAATAGGGAAAAATGAACTTTGAAGATGAACTGGGCAACTGTGGAATTTTCGTTAGAAGTCCAGCCCAGGTCGTTCGAACGACCTCGTTCGAATGATACTTCTAATGAGTTTCTAGTGGCCCTTCTAACGAGTTTGGTAATTCGTTCGAAGTGGGGGGACCTTCGTTTGAACGACCCTCGTTCGAACGAGATTCCTTGGGTCTTTTAACGAGATTCCAGAATGACCCTTAAGGCCCGATTTTGTTTTGAACTTCTCGTAGGCTTATTTTTGTGTGTTAGACCTATTTGAATGTCGAGTGGATTAAATTTATAATTATTAGTGAGCGGAAAATATGTCGACCCTCAGGAGGTATGAATTTCATAGAATTTGAGAGATGCAAAAATACAAGGGAGAATATACGAATAAGGTACGAGGTATAATAGGGGATATTATGCGTACTGCGAATACTAGGCTGGGTAAAGACAATGAATTTATATAAGTTTTGTGTATGCTTATTATTTAAAATATTATGTGTATGACATACCTAACTACTGGCTATCGAACGGAGGTTAACGCGTTGTGGATGATCGGATCTTGTGTACCTTCGGGGGATTTAGAGTCGTACCACTAGATCATGGAACCTAGGTATGGGCCATCCATAAGAATGATAGTGACGACGATCGTATGGGTGCGTAGGTATGTGTGTAGCCCATCGGCTTGGGACTATGTTCGCCTCCAATAGGTGTTTGTGTTTTATTGGTTCTCGAGATATTGAACCAGTTGTCCTTTATGTGTGAGGGTTGCAATGGGACTAGATAGCCTAGTATGCATAGCACTAAGGGTTTCTCAACCAGGGGTGCAATATTGCTATATTTATATATATATTGATATGTATACATGAAGTGAATAATGTGTGTATACTGAAATCCTGTTTGGTGTCTTATGTTGATGACTCTATTTTTAGATATGTGCTTATGGTATTATCAGCTGGGCAATTAGAAAAATATGTGAATAAACTAAAGTAATTCTTAACCTATATTGAAATCTTAAGAATGTCGGCTTTGGGTAATTTAGGGAGTCTTCCCAACATAATAGTATGTATTTAGTAGCCAGTTAAGGTATCATGACTAGATTGGGTGATTAGACTCATTAGACGTGAACACTAGATCGAGGGGTGAGTATCTCAAGTGAGTATGTTAAGTTAACCTGGATAATAATTGTGCTAATTGCATCAATTTAAGCACTTGCTATTTTATACTGTTTTCAACTCTGGCTCTCACCCATTTTTCTGTATATCTTTCTATTGTTCCATTATTTTTAGGTGCCCAGCCACAGGGATACTAGCCTTAGGAGACTCTATTTGGTTGCAGTGATGTAGCTGCTGTGGAAGCTGCATGATAATTGCTGGTAGACGACTCAGCCTATTCTTCCTTTTGTAGTTATCTATTCTGTTGGACATATCGTCCTTTATTCTATTTACATTTAGAGATTTAGTTATTTTAAACCCTCTCTTAGATTTGATTTCCTTTTTGTGGATTTATTGTATGGGATTGTATCTGGATGTGTTTTACTCCAGTCATTTATTTTACATCAGTTAGACTTCTATATTACTGTGATGTATGGTCTTTGTTGCTATTCTTTAGATTTTGGTTAGTAAAAAGATAAAATTTGGACATCACCTTATTTAAATACTAGGTGGTTAGTTTTTATTAAATTAAAATTTGAGTTTTCGACAATGATGCATTATCTGGACCAACTGGATATTCTGAAATTAATTAATTAAGGACTGATCACCCGGTAATTAATTAGGCGGGGTGTCATAATTAAAGGATGGATTTCCTTTATAACCCAGTCATCTACATTTGTACAATCTTAATAATGAATACAATTGTTGATGATTTGTTGTCATTTTTGGTCGGGATTCTTTAACCTGTTGGTCGGGATTCCTTCAGTTGGTCGGTGACTCGCCCTTGCTGACTTAGATTAATGCCCAGATGGATGACACGTGTTCATACATAATTTGTCCATGTAGCAGGATAATTTTTGGTATCAACAAAAGCCCCAACGTTTCATGCTTAAGGTTTTTACAAGAGTATGGAACATTTAGCTCTTAAAGTTGCTCGGACAATAATTTTTGGGCTTGGTCTAGTTACCGACTTCCCATACTTGTAAATTTAATGACTTCAATTATCGGCGCATAATGTGGATGGTATTTTTGTAATTATCTACAACTTTAGTGAATCGTTTTTGGGCAAATATGTCTTTTCTATCTTTAGCCGCCAACATTTCAATTGACATCTCCTTTTAATCATCACCTTTCTAATTTTTTAGGCAACCTATAAAGTCGGGAAAAGCCATGATCATCTCTTACCTCAAACTTTCTGAGTTTTTTATACCATTGTGTCTTCAAGCTCTCTCTCTCTTGTGTGATCGCTCTCTGTTCTTCAGTTCTTGCTGAATCCTTAAGTTCTGTAAGAATTTTTTTCCTTTCTCTTTTTCTTCTTCATCAATCATGGTTTATTCTCTTACTTCTCTTGATGAATTTAGAAATGAATGGAATATTCCTTCATGGGTATAACTAGAACATCCCAGTTTTCCCGCTAATATTTTTTTCATTAGCTGAGGATCACTAGTTTTCCTCCATTTTTATTATTGAATGTGGGTTTACCTTTCCCCTAAACCCATTTTGTCTTAAAATTTTCCAGTATTATGATATCGTCCTAGCTAGAGTATCTCCTAATACCTGGAGGGTAGTTAATGGAGTATATAGATTAAATAAACTCCACGAGACTCATCTAGGGATCCCAAAAATTATGTTCTGCTGTAAGTGGGTAACTAGTGATACCACTTTCTATTTGAAAACTAGGGTTGTGAATAAAGCATTAGTAATAAACCTTCCTGGATCTAATAGAGATTACTTCGAACATGGAGTAGTTGTTAAAAATTAGCAACATTCTCCTTTGACTGGGAATGTTGAGTACTTGGGGCCTAAGTACCCACCAAGTGGCAATGGGATAGGTTGCATTTGTTTACTTATCTTTCTTTGCATACTATGCTAACTGCTAATACTGATGTATACTTTTATGATTTTTAATTGTAGTTGATCAAAAGAGAAAGTGCCCCAGGGAGAGTGACATCAACCCTAGAGAGTTGAAGTTCATTTGGGGCATTCATCAGAAAGTTGGTGAAGAGCATATCAGATCAGCCTCATACTTGTTGCAGTATAGGAACACCATCACCTCCTTTGTTTCTCACCCAATTGTAGCTGCACCCTCTCCTTCAATCAACCTTGACCAAGACCCCATCTCCACATCCTCTACCACTGCATCTGGCAGTGGTGATCCTACTGT
This sequence comes from Sambucus nigra, assembly GCA_949130495.1. Taxonomy (NCBI): domain Eukaryota; kingdom Viridiplantae; phylum Streptophyta; class Magnoliopsida; order Dipsacales; family Adoxaceae; genus Sambucus; species Sambucus nigra. The sequence goes on along the minus strand of OX422216.1, from coordinate 92,204,125 downwards.
TGTTTCCTGTTCTCTAGATACAGACTTACCTCTTGCTTCTGCCATGGGGAAGAGAAAGTTTCCTAATATTTTGGGCGACATAACTGTTACTGGCTCCTCCAAAAAAGCTGCTGATGGAGCCAAAAATAAAAAAAATGCTGGGAAGAAGCCCCCATCCAATAAGTAGGACCATGGGAAGAAACCCCCATTTACTAAGGGGGATGTTAGGAAGAAGCTTCCTACTAAAAAAGCTGATGAAAGCTAGTTCAAGAGGCTAAAAAGAGGACTCCCTTCTAAGCTGGTAGAAGGGTCTTCAGCCAATAATAACCAACAAGAGTTGGTTGATTTATCTATTTCTGGCTCACCAGTGGTTTTTGGCCCTAGTTTGGCCAGACAAATAATAAAGTCTGGTACTTTTCCAGACCATCGGGGTGCTACAGTTGCACTGCCTCGATCAAAAAGTTCTGAAAGGGTTGCTAAAAGCCTAGCTCTGGTAAATTTTTTTTTTGCCTTCTTTATCTCTTTGTTTGATATTTTTTATATTAACTAGCCTTGTTTTTTTTTTTCAATTTCTTGTTGACTTCAACAACATGCTGGAGAAGGATGATGCTTTTCATTCTTCTTCACAATAGGTTGAAGAAGTTTTTTATGATATTAAGAAGTCAGTGCTTGACTCTCTACAGGCACTGACCAATGAGCAGAAGAAATGGGAGGAAAAAGTAAAAATTACAAAAAAAAGATGCAATGGCTGCTCGGGGCCAAGTTGCTAATCTGTAGAAAGACTTGGATGCTGAAAAAACCAAAATCACCAAGCTGCAGAAAAATTTGGATACCGAGAAGGCTTTTTTTATTGCTGAGAGGTCCAAAAGAGTTAAGGCCAGGGAGGTTGGCTTCAACAAGGGCTGGGATAAAGCCATTGGGGCTTCTTATTTGAAAATTGAATTTTTGAATAAGAAATGCTTCAGAGATGGTTGGTCGGTAGCCCTAGTGGAGGTCCGCACCCCTCAAGATTCTGAACTCTTCCTCAGACATGATCTAGGAGCTCCTCCTAATATGGATGAGGATATTGAAGATTATTGGGGTTTAAGTGAATCCCTGATGATGTTGGATTCTGCCGATCAACATCAAGTTGTTGACTCCTCTGCTCCTCCAACTGACAGCCATCTGCCTTTGCATGCTCCTACTTTTATTTCTGCTGAACTACCCCAGACGTGAAGAAGGTGTAGATCTGTGTGAGCACCTTTTGTTTTTCCTTTTATTCTTCACTTGTAATTTTTCTTTTCTTTTTACTGATGCATTTTTACTTAACAATTTATCAATGAAAAGAAATCTTCTTCTTTTTTTTGCTTATCTTTTCTCCATACTTTATACTCTGTTGTTAATTAGATCTTCTTCCTTCTTTTAATAGTTCATGGATAAATGGTAAAACTTATAATCTACTGACTCCAAGTTACTCCAGAGATGCAACGAACTTTTTAAATCTAGTCATTTATCTATGACTGAGGAAGATCTACTAAAGTTGCTCGGGGAAGGTGTGTCTGAGCAAGCCAAGTAAGCCTATCTTCATCTGAAATGCCTTCTTGTTCGGGCAGTGACCAATAATGTTGCCTAATATGAAATGATTGAAGAGATACAGGAGGACCATAAGGAGGTCAAGGCCTTTTTGCATGCCGACTATGAGAAGAAGTACAAGGCCTTGAGTGAAGGTTGGGGCTTTGAAAATAAGTTGGAAAAAATTTCTTCACATTTTTTATGACAAGATTTTTTGCTCAACCGTGAAGTAGAGGAAGACAGAGCCATTTCCAAGCTGTTGGAGGAGGAGAATAACAATATAAAAGATGAGATAAATGCTTTAAAGTCTTCTTCTACTGCTGTTGCTACTGTTGACGAAGGTCATTCTTTATCGGAAGTTGAAAATGCCCGATTAATGGAAGAATTAGAGGCACTGAAAAAGATGAAGTCTGCATCTTCTTCCTGAGTAAAAATTATACATGGCCGAGGAACCACATACGAGGCTAGGAATCAACAAAATATTGCCAACCAAGCTTTCCAGGTAAAGGCCAAAAACCAACCCCTTACTGAGATATCCCAGAAGCTTCAAACTCAATCTGAGCAACTCGTCACTCAGTCTTCTCAGTTGCAAGCCAAGGATGGAGTGCTGAAGAAATTGCATTGTCAAGTTGAGGGGCCGACCTCACAGTTTCATAAGCAACCTAGAGAGATCTGGATGGAAGGGTATAATGAAGCTTTGGGGCATTTTTATGCTATGTTTAAGCAGACCCAAAATGAAGGCTACAAATAGGGTTGGATCAACTGTCTAACAGTAGTGAAGGTAGAAGAAAATAATCCATTCTGGAAATGGTGTGATCTTGGTTTGTTAGACCTTGAAGATCCTCCATTTAGACTTAATGTTTACTGGATTCCTTCCAATATAATTCCTCAGGTCCTGATTTTTAAATATCTGGGAGACTATGGGTTGCACGACAAGCTAAAAATCGTCCGACCTCCTCATCTTTTAGATCAGCCAAACAGTAGCAATATGAGAATGCTTCAAGAATTTAATTTTATCAATTCTCCTTATACTTTAGATGATCCTCCAGCTGGCATGGATCCAGTTTCCAAAGCTGAAGGGAAACACCCTTTAGAATAATGTCATGTATTTCTTTTGTAAACACGGTTATGTAATCATTGTTTGAATGAATGAAAAAGTATTTGATTAACTTATCTTGTTGGTCTTTGAATATGACTGTTTTCTGGATGTGAATGATTTCTTCTTTTTCATTAGTTCTATTAACACACTTAGATTAAAATCTAAATTTAGTGTCAATTACCAATGAGTACATAGGTTCTACTAGCATACTTAGATTAGAATCTAAATTTGGAACTAATTACCCATGTGTCTCCGAAGATTTTACTAACACACCTAAGTACTTAGGTTTTTTGTATTAGTTACCAATGGTGTGACCAGGCATATGTGGAATATGTGCCTACATTCCTCTTAAAGAATCTTCACAATGTTCTTCCTGCACTTTGCCCAGTAGGATAAAGATCTTATTTTATCCTTATACTTGTTGACCATCTTGAGGTCGTAATAACCTCTTTGGTATGATGATGGACAAGTTTTTCTTATGCCGAGAAACTTATTGCTTATGCCGATCAACCTTAGGCCTTTCTTTGGAGAAGACTACTCTTATGCCGAGCAAAATTTTGAAGTTTTTCTAGAAACTTTTAAAGATTATTAAAGATCAAGTATATAGTATATATAGGTGGTGCATAACACTAGTACTCCCAAAAAATTTGGAAAAACAAAAATTGGAGGAAAAATCATTTTATTGATACTGGAAATTAATATTGAACTGAGTACACTTGATTACATTACTGGAAATATTTTCTAAGATGCTCAGCGTGCCATGGATTCTTAAATTCTTCCCCTTACAAAGTCTCAATCCTATAAGTTCCAAGTCGGATGGCTGCAGAAATACGATAGGGCCCATGCCAATTTGCCTCAAGTTTATTATTTTTCTCGAGCACCTTCTTCAGCACATGATCTCATTCCTTTAAGTTGGTCGGCTTCATCCTTTTATTGTAAAACTGAGTTATTCGCTGCTGGTAATCTACATTTCTCAGAGCAGCATCTTCTTGCACCTCTTCTAGCATTTCTAAATCCAACCGTCTCATTAGATCACTTATAGTATAATTAAAATTTAAAACTCTATGGGATGGAAGACCCAACTCAGCAGGTATGACTGCTTTAGTCCCAAATGCTAGAACATATGTGGATTCTCCAATTACAATCCTCTGGGTTGTTCGGTATGCTCATAAAATAGAGTGTAGCTCATTGATTCAATTTTCCTTTGCATCACTAAGCCTTTTCTTCAACCCATTTAGCAGAGTTATATTTGTAACTTTAGTTTTCCCATTACTTTAAGGGTGTCTTGGAGCAGAGTGTAATTTTTTGATGTTGGACTGAGCACAATAAGCTGCGAATTCTTCGTTGTCAAAATGCATTCCATGGTCAGTGATGAAGGCATAAGGCAACCCATATCTGCAAATGATGTTCTTCCAAATGAATTGGTAGACCTTCTCATAAGGCATGTCTATCGATGGCTCTGCCTCGACCCACTTTGTAAAGTAGTCCACTGCAATAACCAAGTATTTGAATCTTCCTCGGGTGGTTGGCAATGGCTCAACCAAATCTATACCCCACATGGAAAATGGCCAAGGTGAAGTGATTGGGGTGAGAGCATCCCGTGGAGTCTTGCGAATGTTGGAATACCTTTGGCATTTGTCACACTTTTTAGCAAAGGCTGCACAATCTGATCGCATAGTTGGCCAGTTGTATCCTTATATACTTATTCACTGCAGAAGTGTTCTTCCTGCTATGTGAGCTCCACAAGATCCTTCATGTACTTCTTGAATTAGGTCTGGAACCTCTGATGGATGAACGTAACGATGAAAATTGGTTGTCAATCCTCTCCTATACAAAAATCCTTTATCTAGCACATATCTGGCAGCTTTTTGGCTTCAACTATTTCTGCTGGCAAGGCTCCTTCTTCAGTATATGCTCTGATGGGATCCATCCAAGATGTCCCCATGTCTATTGTAATAAAATTGATCATCAAATCTTCATCTATACTCCTATTCTCCAAAATCTCAATGGGAATAGTCTGTCAAAGTTCAATTATGGTTACTGAAGCTAGCCAAGCAAGAGCATCTGCTCGGGCATTTTTCACTCTTAGAATTCCATTCATTCGAATAGCTGGTAATTTTTCTATGATCTCCATTGATTTGAACAAGTATCTGGTTATTAATTCTCCTTTACTATGTGCCACAACTTGCTCGGCATTCAGTGATTGGCTAGACTTAAGCCCACAATGAGAGCTTCATATTCTGTTTCGTTATTCGAGGCTTGGAATTAAAATCGCAAAGCATATTCAATATCAATATTATCAGAAGTGTTGAGTATTTTACCTATACCACTGCCTATTTCACAAGATGACCCATCAACGAACAAGTTCCATATTAGGAGATCATCGTCAAATTCTTAGTCTGTCAAAATCCCATAACGGAATGTTTTTCTCCTTGCTTCCTCGCACTTCTTTGACATATCCTTTGTTCAGAAAGAGGAATCTGGTAGGTCAGCAACAACCTCTTCTTGTAAAATTTCCTTAGGAGCTTCACTGTCAACAACTTCCTTCACTTCATTTTCTTCGGATCCTTTCTCGGTTTGCTGATTTTGTCGCTCAGGCACCTTGGGGTAAGTGAATTCAGCTATGAAATCTGCTACTTCTTGGACTTTTAGAGAAGACGTTGGGATAATGTCATACTCCCCCAATACATTAATTTTCCAGACATCTCTAGCTTGTGTAAAGCCTGCCTTAGTGGCATATGAGTGTATACTACTATCGTATGGGCTTGAAAATAGGGCTTCATGCATCTAGATGCTTCAATCAACGCCAGTGCCAACTTTTTTAGGCGAGGGTACCTGATTTCTTCTCCTCGAAAAGCTTTACTGGTATAGTAAAGTGGCTTTTGAACTCAATTTTTCTCTCTAATCAAAGCAGAGCTCACGGCTGATTCAAAAATAACTAAATATACGTACAATTTCCCCCATAATTGGTGGGGAAAGCACTCGAGGTGATCCCAAATACTTCTTTAACTCCAAAAAAGCTTTCTCACATTATTTGTTCCATTTAAAAATCTTTCTAAGTATTTAAAAAATGGTAGGCACCTATCTGTAGCTCGGGACACAAACCTGTTCAGAGCTGCTACTCGCCCGATTAGCCTTTATACATCCTTTTTGGAAGTTGGCGACTTCATCTTAAGTAATGCCTTAATTTTGTCTAGGTTTGCTTCGATTCCTCACTGATTTACTATATACCTGAGGAACATTCCTTCTTGTACTCCAAAGATGCACTTGGTCTGGTTTAATCTGATCTGGTGCTTCTCAAGTTTCTTAAAAGTCTGGCTGAGGTCGGCAATATGGTCAGACGCTTTTTTTCACTTTGTAAGCATATCATCCACATATACTTCCATGTTTTTGCCTATTTTCTCTACAAAGACCTTGTTCACCGGCCTTTGATATGCACCTGCATTTTTTAAACCAAAAGGAATAATATTATAACAATAAGTTCCTCAAGGAGTAATGAAAGAAGTGCTCTGCCTATCTTCAGTCTTCAATTTGATCTGATTATAACTAGAGTAAGCATCCATAAAACTAAGTAACTCATGTCCTAAGGTAGAATCCACGAGCTGATCTATTCGAGGCAAAGGAAAATGATCCTTTGGGCATGCTTTGTTAAGATTTGTGAAGTCTACGCACATTCTCCACTTGTTATTTTTCTTCTTAACCATGACTACATTGGCCAACCAATCTGGATATTTTACTTCATCAATGAAGGCTGCTTTTTGAAGATTTTCAACTTCTTGTTGTATGGCTTGGTTCTTCTCGGGGCTGAACGCTCTTCACCTCTGCTTTGCTGGATTGATTTTTTATTAACATTGAGATCATGGCAAAGGAAGTTAGGATCAATCCCTGGCATATCTTTATGACTCCCGGTGAACACGTGTTTTCTCTGTCTAAGGAATCTCACTAGTTCTCATTTAAGAATAGGGTCTAGCATTGTTCTAGCTTGAGTAGTGTGCTCTACTTTGTCATTATCTAACACAATGCTTTATGTTGCCTCTACAATCTGACCCTTTACCAACTCTCTCTCTTTCCTTGGATCTAAGGTTTCAACCTCAGATTCTTCATCAGGTTCAGAGGTATCCACTTGGTAAGTGGTGGTTTTCCTCTTGATTTCTTCCAGATCTTCCTGCTCGCCAGATGAGTAGTAGCATTCCCGAGCTACTTTCTGATAACCCTTCACAACTCCTACACCAAATTTGGTAGGGAATTTCAGGCATTGATGAACAGTAGAGGGCACTGCCTCAATCTTCTTAAGTCCTACTCTTCTCATAATTATATTGTACGCTGAATGGACGTTTTTATCCATTACAACGAAACGAATTTTCTCTTTTCGGTTGGCTAGCCATGTACTAATCATCACTTCCATCTTGATAGTTCCCAAAGGGAAAACTTTTTCACATGAAAAACCTATTAGTGGTCGATGATAAGGCTCTAATTGGCTGAGCTTAAAGTTCAGGCTGTTGAAATAAGGATAGAACATGATATTTGCCGAGCTTCTATTATCCACTAACACTCTAGAGATAATGATATCTTGCTTTCTAATTTTAATTACCGGAGGATCATAATGGGGGTATAGTACTCCTGATAAATCATTTTTAAAAATGCCTATTACCAGCTTATCTTTATTAACCTTCCTTGGTCTTTCTTCCATGCAAAGATTAATCCTTTGTATGTACGAGTAATCTTGAGCCTCATTGAGGTAAGCTTTTCGCTCTGTTTTATAATCTCCTCCTCCTGCATCTCCACATGTAATCATTTGGCAATCAAAATAACCAAAACTAATTGTGAATACCTCGCGTTCTGGTTGTTGGGGCTTTTTGGGAAAGTCGGGATCATCATCCCGGTCATCTTTGTGACCCTCTTCTTCTCCTCTCTAGGTCTACAAGGAGATTTTGATATGTGCAGAGATCCTTCATTGTTCCGCCGATCAACAAACTGATTCAAATTTTCTCTTAGGATGAGAGTTTCAATATCATTTTGAAGGGTAATGTAACGATATGTCGTGTGACCATGGTCTCTATGGAACTCACATTACTTAGTTTTGTACCTCTTGGCAGGGGAACTCCTCAACTTATTAGGCCAGTGCACATCTTTGTTATGTTTAATCTCCTCCAAGACATGATGAATGACTATGGTGAGTGGAGTATAGTTGTGATACTTCTTGAGTTTTTCTATAATTCCTTTCTATTTTGTGTTCCTTGGATTCTTTGTGATCCTTCTTGTCATTTTTTCCCTCAAGTTTTACTCCCGAGCTCCTCTTGGCTGCCATTGCTTCCTCGGCATTCATGATTTTGGCTGTTTTGGCCATCAATTTTGCCACGGTCTTTGGGGGATCTTTATCGAGTGTATAATAGATCTTCTCGAAATCAATCCACTCATAAGGGATGTTATAGCAGTTTTCTCTTCATATTCCATGACCTTCAACTTTTCATTATTGAAATGGATGATGTAGTCCCTTGTACTCTCTCCTTCTTTTTATGGTACACTAAGTAAATGCGCTACCCTTTTCACAGGCTTGGGTCCAAAACAAAAGTTGCAAATAAATAGCTCGGCCAACTGGTGGAAGCTGGAAATATGTCCCTGAGGAAGGTTGTTGTACCAGATTTGGACAGATAAGTAATTGTTCTAGAGAATGCTCTACATTTCATTTCATCTAGAACAGCATAAATATTAGCGGTTTCTTAGTATTGTTCTATACGGAGGACTAGGTAAGTTTTCCCATCGTATTTGGGTGTGACCGATGAAGCTTTTAACTTCGCTGGATTGGGGAAATCCATAATTGCTTGCATAAAGGGAGATCCTTTTGCCCGGTTGTCCCTCCCCGATTGGCAAGATGTCGATTGCCGCTATTGGTCTTATTATTGATAAACTTTTGTCACTGTGACAATGAGATCGGCTCCTTGGGAGGGGGACAGTTTCATGGAGTCTCAGAATGGGCTCCCGGGTCTTCCCAAAGTACCTTGCCCTCAAATTCTTCTTCTATTTCTTATATTGATCCCTCAATTGCTCCAACGTGGAGTCATGGAGATATGCGGGCGGGCCGAATTGATCCTGTCAAACAAATACAAACTAAAAAGAAAGTAAGTGTTACAGTTATAAATATAAAATTAATGTAAATCTAAATGTTGATGCAAAAAACTAGACTGACCTAATTAATTGATCACGGATAAAAATGAATGAAAGAGACAAGGGATTTTTAAAGTGTTTCGGATGAAAGGAAATCATATGTCCACTGTTATGTATTGCTTTGTTCAAGTTCCTCTTGTCCCGTTGTTCATCTCTCTTGGGTGTAAGGTTTACAATGTATTTATAGCCCTTCAATGATGTACAAGAGTTGGAATATTAAATTATGGAATGCCTTTATAACGTAGGCATCTACATATGTACAATGTTGATAATGTATACAACTGTTGATGATTTGGTATCATTGTTTGTTCGTCTTCCTAGTGTTGGTCGGGCTTCTTTAACCCGTTGGTCGTCATTCCTTCAGTTGGTCAGTGACTCGCCCTTGCTAACTTGGATTAATGCCCAGATGGATGACATGTGTTCATACATGATTGGTCCACTTAGCAGGATAATTTCTGGTATCAACAATAAATATAAATATAAATGTAAATGTAAATGTAAATATAAATATAAATATAATTATAAATATTAAATACATAATATGTAGTTCCCCCCAGATGTTCGTCTTGAGGTCAATAGGCACGTTCCTCCAATCAGTGTACCCTGGGCCAATAATTGCCTTCAATAACTCTAGCGCTCTATCTAATAATGTCGTCTTATTATCGACGACGGACCCCAATTTACCCCATTTTGAGGGCCTACTGACCGAGGAGCCCTCATCGCCTCCGCTACCGCACCCTGATGAAGTCATTTTCTGTAAAAAAAAATTATTATTAGTACAAACCTGTATATGAACTTTGAATTAATGCTCAAATCCGATAATAACAATACATACCAATACCAATACCAACTTATACAAATTTCAATATATACCAATACCAAATTCAATTTACACATACGCACACCCACCCCCCATGCACACACACTCCCAAGTCATGCATAAAAAACATTAAAATGATCAAGTACAAATGAATAAAAAACATTAAAATGATCAAGTACAAATGAATAAAAAGCATTAAATTGTCGTACAATACTAATAAAGTACTAGAATAATACAACCACTAGTCATTAACAATAATTTGAATACTTATTACAAATCAAAAAATCATTTCAAACTCGGGTTATCATAAGAAATGGATTGATATTCGGTAGGTGCAGCCAAGTCATCCACACTACTATTTAGACGCTTTGGCACATGTAGGATGATTGACCACGACTCGTTATTGATATACTTCGAGTAAAACACTTGCTTGACCTTTTGAAAAGCACAAACAAATGGCTCATCTCTCACGTGCTCGTTGGTCTTCAACTTGGACAAGTCAACCATAATCAAATTGGTGCCACGATTAACTGTACAAGCATTTTTATCCTCAACTCTTACCCGATCACAGTAAAATACAACCTCTTTGAAGTTTACATTGTCCAATTCAAATATATTTTGAATTACACCTTGGTAAGTCATTTCATCTTCAACGAGGTTTTTATCTTTCACGCTCGCTCGAAAGAAAGTAAGAGCCTTTTATGAAATTCCCGAGTTCTGTACATTTGTATTTTCCTCGTACACCCTTGCACCGAATATGTAATTGTTCAATCAATATTTTTGTACTCTTATGCCATGAATAAAGGTCTAGTGGTTAGACGAGCAAGCCTTGATGTCGCATCACCCATCTTTAAGAGCTGAGAATATTAATAAATTAATTAAGTTAGTTGTAAAGCTTTCTTGTAATGTGACATTTAATAACAACCATTTTCATTATAATTACTTCGTGTGACAACCACAACCTAAACTCGCTCTTTGATAGTGCCATTAATTTTCGTCTTTTATTGTTCTCACCGGCTTCATATTTTCTGCATAGATCGTGACAAACGCATTACAAAATTAATAATGTAAAAATTAAAATAATTTAAACTTATTTTTTCCATTATTCGACATCTTCATGTGTGTTAAATAGATAACGAGCTATTTAATCATGTTGTAAACGCGTTAATTTCACTTGTTTCCCCATCACATGATTGACGCAACTCAAAATTTATCCCTAGTGTGTGCTAATTACGGTTCAAGTGCAAACCGATCGCGTAAGTAATAAACTCGGTAAGACGGGGTCGAATCCTCAGGGAAATAGGACGTAGAACGTGACGACGATAGGTAAGACGACAAATCCTAAGGTTCACTCTAGAAAAATAACGAAAAGATGATTGATTTTGAGTTTTATATCTACTAACTAATTGCAAATTAATTAAACTAATAATTAAAGTATGTATGCAGGAGTAAACTAACTGTGACTGAACAAAAATGAATGAGAAAAATAGGTTGGACTACAATCCACCGAACCCTAGTATGTTTACCGAATATAAAAGTAATTATAAATTAAATAATTAATTAAACCCAGACTTTATTAATTTCAAGCATTACATATATGAGGGTACAATCCCGCATCATACATAATCAAGAATAGAAATAAAGCGATGTCGAAATAGCTGACACGCGTGTCACACTCTTACAGACCCCGGTTACCTAGGGCAAACGAGGTTAAAAGTCCTACGATGGTAGTATAACTAATGAACATGATTCAATCATTTATTTAATTCAGAGATCACTTTTATCTCCATGCAAACCACATCCGGGTGGGTTCATGCATCCTAACGCTTAGAAATCTAGCTGAACATTATGGAACTATGTTTAAATAAGAAATTTATATTGCATGAAATCATAATTGCAAGAAAAATGAGATTAAATATGCAAGGAAGGATTCTAACCAATAAATAGTGAATCACCTACTGAAAATATTAAATCAATTGAAAGCAATGAAGAAAAGATTACTTGGAATGAATATAAGCCTTGAATTAACCCAAATTGACGAAGAAAATATTGAACAATGTGAATCCTACACTTCTTGGCTTCAAAACCCTCTCAAAACTAACTAAAAAGAAGCCTCCTAATGTCTGGTATGACAAGTAAATAAATACATCACATTATCTGAAGTGTTTGAATCATGCACAACTCTTTTTAAGAGAAAAAGAAAAATTGAAATTTTGTCGAGCCGAACCGATCCGGTCTTCTCCTTATTTAATGGGTGAATCGGTCCGGTGTCTTCCAGTTGAGTGGACTGGTCTGGATGCTTTGCTATCGGTTCAGTTATGTCATCCCAGTGTTGGTGATCGGTCTGTGAAGTCTCCATTGGTTCGATTCTGTGACTTTTTTCCTTCTGTTTTCTCCTTGATTTCTTCTCAACTTCAAAGATCTATAACTTTTCACTCGGGACTCGAATTTGGATGCCATTTCTCCCTACATTCTTGTGGACTCGATATATTCAACTTTACTTTAGGTCGTTTCCAAATTCTTGGTGTAAAATTACTATTTTACCCTTGACTTTCCTTCACTTATATCTTTCTTGAGTTTGAGTTCTCTCTTCTCTTCACTTGTGTAAAATACCTGCAAAATATTCGATAAATACACGATACTCAATCCACTACATAGAAAAGGTCAATAGCAATAATATGAGATATATCAACTTGATTTAAACTGCACAAGATGATAAATGCCTGTAAATTAATGGGATAAATACGAAGAATTTATGTCCTATCAAACCCCCTGACTTAGAACTTTAATCGTCCCGAGCAATGTAAAAGAATCTAAGCAAGGTCCAACACTCAACAAATGTGTTATTGGGATAGAATACCTCTTTTTCGGGAAATCAATTTCATATAGCGTATGCAATAAGTCTTTAAACCCCGAGGTTACCCTAGTAGGACGAGTTGTGTCTCGTGAGGGTTTGAAGTGAATATATCCACAAAATTCATTTTTAACTCAAAGAAAAATCAAAATACTTAAAAATTATACAATTTAAACCTTTCTAAAAATAGTCACCGTAAATTTATATTCACAAGTCTCAATTCGTAGTGTGTGTGTGTGTGTGTGTGCGAAGCTTAAAATCTAATCGCTAATTTCCACTGATTGACCATAACGTTACTTTCCAAAAATTCATTTTGATTTCAATTCTCACGGATGCTCTCACAAACGAATCACTCGGAATGTGGCTAATTCTCTCGGTATGCATGATATAAAGAGTAAATATAATGAAACATAAATTCACACACATAATTTTGAAAAACGGAATTTTTATGATGAAAATATCTCATCATCGGATTATGGTCATTGGAAAATGGGAAACATCGTCTCTTATTCACACCAATTAATCTCTCTTATTATCTTTTTGTGTCTTAGCTATCCACGCGGTAATTAATTTTTCTATTCAAACTCAGGTATGACCTTTTTCAGGTTATAAGTTGTATTTGGGTAAAATTTGAATTGTTTGGGAACTTCGGAATTGGAAAATCTTCTTGTGATGTCCATTAGTGCTTTTTCAGGCTTTTGATCATTTTTTTCTTCTTTTTTAATTTTTTTTTCTATTTTTCATATTTTTCTTTTCTTAATATTTTTATTCAGCATTTTTCTTTTCTTTTTTTTCTTGCCCCTTTTTATGCCCTTTTTGGACTTTATTGATGAAATTTACAATTTTCACAATTTCGGGTTAATTGGGTTTTTCGGCTTACAAACGAAAGGGGAAAATTTTATTAGGCTCAAAGTGGGTTGCAAAGGGAAAATTTTTCACAACTTTTTATGGCTAATATTTTTGGATAAAAAACGATGGCCTACTTCATTATTCGAATTACTAATTTTTTTACCATACGCGTCTCGAGATTAATTTAGTTTAGAGATATGTTAGCGCGCTTTTCAAGATAACATCTCACACGTTTCTTGTAACCGTTCAAAACAAAGGTATTGAGATCTTTAATAACTTATTTAATGGATGAAAAGAACTTTGAGTTAACCATTAACTCAGATTGATTTAATTACTCACAAAAAGTGATAGGCTCGAAATCTCACCGAGTTGGTTAATCTTCACATTTATTCATTAAGTCGTCAATTTTCGCTGAATTTTCTTCTTTGGTCAACTTTGGCTTAGTGCATTTGATAGTTTTACAATTTGAGACTTCAAAAAAAATGTTGGTGACATTTTCGAAAAATTTAAATTCCCACTTTTATTTATTTTGAAGAAAATTATTTTTGTTTTTTTTTCAAAATTTGTCAATTTTTTTTTGGAAATTTTTGAAATTTTCTATTTTTTTAAATTTTTTTGGGCATTTTGGACTTTGTGAAATTTTAAAGCACATGCGTACCCCCCCCCCCCCCCCCCCCCCAAACTTAGACTTTTGCAAAGTCCCTATGCAAAAGAACTAAAATCTAAAATAAAGGAAAGTGCATAAAAATAAACAAAGGCAATATGCAATTTTTTTTGTATTACTAAACAAGGATTACAAGAACTTGAAAGAGAGATACATATGGAATGAAAAAATTAGCAACAACATCCTAACATTGCTTATTATGTAGGAGGGTGAAAGGGTCCAAGGACGTTGGGATCATAGGGGTCATAGAAGTAAGTGGGCATTGGTACCCCCTCACTTATATGGAGCTTGTACATTTTCGCTTGAAGGCGGACCATCATGCTTGTGTCGCGACGATAGGCCTCTTTGACCGCCCTATAATCCCTCAAAAAATCTTGAAAACTCATCTCCAAATTCTCAACACGGCGAGTTAGGTCTGTTCCCACTGGCTCGTAATTTATTGGGAAATAAGTGCTGACGTGAGTTGTACAGAAGCACTTTTTTCCCCAAATGAAACTCCTTACATCAGATGTTTCTATCATGTGCGAGTTTCATCCTTTCTTTGGAAATATTAGCATTCTCATACGTGTCATTGCTCATCTCTTTCAACTCATTTAATTAAAGCTTACGAGCTTTATCGGCTTTGTCCAAGTTGTAGTTCAACCTCTTGATTGCCCAATAGGCTTTGTGCTCTAGCTCCACGAGGAGATGGAATGGCTTGCCATAGACCCAACGAAATGGGGATATCCCGAGGGGGTTCTTGTATGCGGTTATATAATCCCATAGCGCTTCGTTCAATCGAAGGAACCAATCTTTCCGGTTAGGATTGACAATTTTTTTTTAATGTTCTTGATTTCACGATTTTCTAGCTCGGCTTTCCCACTCGTTTGGGGGTGATAAGTCTCCCAACCTTGTGAACGACTCCATACTTTCTCATAAGTTTTTAAAACGGATGATTGTAAAAGGGCTTTCCATTATCACTAATAATTTCCTTTGAAGCACCTAGGCGAGAGAGTATGTGTTCTTACGAGAACTTGATCACCACTTTGTTGTCATTAGTTTTGGTAGCTATGTCCTCTACCCATTTCTACACATAATCTACCCAACGAGGATGTATAAGAAGCCAAAGGAAGGAGGGAAAGGGCCCATGAAGTCAATGCCCCAACAATCAGATATCTAAATAACAAGTTTGGGGGTCAATGACATCATGTCTCGGCGAGTAATGGCTCTCATCCTTTGACATCTATCGCATGATTTACAATAAGCGTTAACATCTCGAAAGATCGTGGGCCAATAGAGATCGCTTTGAAGAATCTTGGCGGTCGTCTTGTTCATCGAAAAGTGGCCTCCACATGCTTTCATATGACAAAAAGGGATGACGTTATGTGTCTCGTCATCCGGTACATAACGTCAGATGATTTGATCCGCACAATATTTAAATAGGAGGGGATCATCATAGAAAAACATGCGTGACCAAGTAATGAACTTGTAGGAATAATTTTTCCAGGATTGTTCATAGCATAGCATTAGGCTAGTTTGGCGTATACCGTTACAAGTCATCACGCAATGTCAAGACAAACCGAACGCAATCATCTCCAAGTTTTAAGACTTCCCCGCATCCCAAAAGGTATAAAACGATTTAGAGTTTGAATTAATTCATGGAATTATATTTGGGGTGTTTATTTTTTTTTATCAAAAATACGAACAAGGTTTTGACTTTTCGAAATAATTTTTTCTAAGACTTGTAGGTGGAGTTTGAAAAATATTTTTTCAAAGAATGTCGTTAAGCAACAGGAGCAAGTCCTTCGAGCGACAGGAGCAAGTCGTTCGAGCAATAGGAGTAAGTCGTTCAAATGACGTTACTGTTTCATTCGAACGAGATGCAATGTCGTTCGAAAGACCCCGCCACCTTAAAAAAATTTATTCTTATAAATACCTATTCGTGGATCACTTTTTCTTAAGACTTTTGACGAAAACACAGTGCCAAATTATGGGAAAAAGTTCTTCAAGTTTTATGTGCCAAAACACCCTTTTAATTTACAACAAAGCATCCTTGAATATTATTCTTTTGAATTAGTTTAGAAACCCAGATAGTTTTTTATCTATTTGTATACACCTTATGGAGAGGCACTCTATGGCTGACTAGGTGCCACTTGAGGGAGGTACTAGGCTGACGACTACGACTGCGGTCATTGGGACGACTCGAGGGTTCTCCTTGCTGATTCAGAACTACGTGTTCTTATGTATTTTATGTGCATTAATCCATTGCAGATTTCCTTATAATCCGTGTAAGTTACGATTTACAGTTTATAGTGAAATAAAAGGTTTTACCCGAAAGGGGTTTTTTCCTGAAATTAAACGTGTCGGATTTGCGTGGTTTGATTTATCTGTTTTATCATCATAGATGTATGTTTAGGATTAAACAAGATAAAATCAATTGAATAGTCATTTCAGCATAATTAATTGGTTTTTCAATATTTGTGTGTGAGATAACAAGTTATATCAATGAAATTACAATATTAATTTAATTGGACTTGTGTCAACTTTTAGTTGAAATCACCCTAACAAGATTTTCACCACTCTTCAAATTGGTATCAGAGTATGTTGCACTAATTTATTGTGTAGATCCCGTTTTAGTGCGTTTTGGATGACTATTTTTTGTGCTTATTTTATCTCGTGATGGATTCTCCTAGATTTGATGATTTAAATAGTTTGAATTTGACATTTGCTTAAAGAATTAGATTTTTTGAAAAAGAAAATTCTCGTTTTAAATCCGCTATGGAGCTTTTGCAAACAGTTCAAAATCAAAGAGATTCTTATCGTGAGAAACTTATGGACATGTATTGTTATTTTAAAATTTTGGAAGTGTCCAAGAAAGAGATTTCACACCCGCATAATTCTGGTGTCGGCCTCCACCAAAACTATGTCGGGCGCGAACTAAATAAAGTATCATTCTTAGCATGAGACATAAATAAATCAATCCACAAGATAAGTAATTGAATCAATCCCAAATGATAATAAAAACTGAACGATAGAAGATCCATCACATGCTAAAACTTCGAATAAATCCAATCTCCAAAAATGATTTAATTAAAACTGAGTAATAATCAACTATGAATAATCCAACTGAAATCCTCTAAGAACTTTGGAACCGAATGGCCCAATAAAACCCAAATGAAGTTTCATAATGAAATACGACTAAAAGGAAAGTCTAACTAAATAAAGCGATAAAATGAATAAACTCCAGTTGCACCTCCAAACGATATCCAATAAAACCTATGCAGCTACTCCAGCACTAATACCTGAAAATGTTAGTCAACGCACGATGTCAGAGACCCGAGCATGAATACACACTACTCCCCTTAAATAGGATCCGTGAATCCAGACAATAGCATTATACGCAATAAATATCACAATAAAGTATTTTAATTACGAATATAATTAAACGCGGGAAAGATAAATTACTAACCACCCCCAAACATTCTGATAAAAATACACCAATATCATTTTAATTATCCCACAACACCAAAGCATTAATTTAATTAAATTAATCCAAAATTATTATTGTTCTCACTTTTTATTATGGTGGTCCTCCCGCCTCGGGTGGTAATCCACCAAAGTGTCACACTTTCCTTTGTCAATAACCAGCCGAATCCATTTAAACTGTTGATCCCCCGCAATATGACAAGGTTCCACACACGACACGACATAAATCGCCCAAGCTGACCCGTTTAAACTGTCAGTCCCTGATACATTATGTCGCCACAAATTTTAATACCTGTTTTTATCTTTGGCATTAATTCTCATCTTCTCAATTTATTAAGTTCTCAAATTACTCCACCATTTTTATCAATGTGAGATCCTCAAAATTCCCCTTAGTCCCATACCTAAGGGTCCCCAAAGTACATATACATCCTATCCTACTTATAAGATGAATTTTCAACCTTTACTTGTCCTAGTCTCATGCCTAAGCTAGTGTGGCGACGATAAAACATAAAAAAAAAATCTTCCCCACCCCCAAAATATGAAATCCGCATGAATCTACACTAACTAGTCCCATACCTAGCAAGAATAAATTATAACCAAGGCCTACCCACTAGTCCCATACCTAGTAAGCATCATATAATCAAGGTGAGAAAAATACTACCCAAGAGCCCCTCGTCCCCACGTTGGAAAAAGTGAATAAAACAATTCACACAACATCACAAATCATAATCACAACATGGCACTTTAATCACAATTGTCACAATTCAATTAAATTCCATTAATAATATAGTCGTCGTTTTCGACATAATTATTTCCGTTCAATACTGTTAATTTATTTAACATGCGATATTATTCAATATGACATAATCATTCTCTTTTATAAATCCTCTAATTTTTTTAAGTGTGTTCGCGTCCCACATAACATATAAATAATCCCATAACTTCTACATGTCAACCTACATCCCTAAACCATAAAAACCCAATAATCTAACATACGCACCCAAGGGTTTCAAGGATTACTTCATATTTAAAAGTTTCATACAAACAGTCCCATAATTAAGTGTCCACTTTTTGTAATTAAGTTACTAATGGATTTTAAGAAAAACATATAATTAAGTGTTTAGGCGACACTTAAAACATACTAAAGGAAGATAATAGAGTATTCATGCTGAAATTAATCGGATAAAAATCTCAGACACGATTGGATTCCTCTTGAAAAACACCAATTGAATCTTCAATTCTAGAGTTAAAACTTGTTAAAAGTTGGGACTAGGGGTTAGAGATGAGAGGAAATATGTTTGGAGAGCCTTACTGGAGAAAAGTTTGAGAGAAAATTATTTTAAAAGTCCCAGCCCCGTATTAATTTTGGTAATTAAAGGGCTTAAGAGCTAGGAACGATTATGACTCTAATTAACCCACCACCTCACTTGTCGCTCGAACGACTGATACTTGTCGTTCAAACGAGATGCTACGTCGTTTGAGAAACATACGCTGTCATTTGAACGACCCAAACATTCAATTAAAAGCTTAAAAAAATCCGCCTTTACACTTCGAAAAATATTCTTTTAACTCAACAAAAATGTACTTGCTTGATAAAATATTTAAAAAATTTCTAACATTCTTATTATAACTCCGATTTAATTCTGGTTGAGAATTTACTACTCAAATATAAAACCAACATGTTTAATCATTAAAAACCATTAAATTTAAATTTTTAATTTTCTCAAATATTCCAATTAATTAATTAAATTAATTAATAAAAACATGGGGTGTTACAAGAGAGTGGTGATAGAGTCCTATTTTTGGAAAAAGAATTGGAAGACTTTAAAAATTCTAGGGTTTGTGTTTGTGTCAAAGAGGACAAAAATATTTTTATTGACTTTGTGGCATGTGAAGAGACTATTGGGGATTAGTGTGCTTATTTTAAGAGTGAGTGTGATAACCTTTTAGGAGTAATTGAAAATTAAGAGAAGAAATCCCTAATTTTGGTAGAGTAAAATTCTTTGCTGAAGTTTAAAATTTTGATGTTAAAAAATAATTCGCCAGACTCGAGTAGTGTTAGTAGTAATGATAATGGCACACATGTTCCTAATGCTTTCACTGCTAAAGCTAATTTCATTATTTATTTTAGAGGGTCGACAAATTCCAAGGTCATTAGAAAAGATCACACTTTAGGTAACATTACTACTATTTACACATGTTCACATTGTGGTAAGAAAGGTCACCTTAGGAGATTCTGTTTTGATCTTGGAAAAGGTTATAGGATGTCGAAGTCTAGTGTTTTGTTGGTTCCTAAAAGACCATGTCATCGTTTTACATTCGTTTGGGTTAGGAAATCTCTTTTAGAAACGCTAGGTTTAGACGTGTTGATAATCACATGCTTGCACATGATGCATCACTTGCTATTTCATATCGTTAGTTGATTGCATGATTTTTATCATACATTAGTTGTAATTTCATGATGTATTTTTTCTAATTGTTTTGAAATGTACTTTTTCTATTTAATTTTTGGGTTGAGAATTTTTGGAAAAATACAAAAAGATTTTTGGTCTATATATTTTTTGAAAAATACAAAAATTTTATTTTTTTAAAAAATAGTTTGAATAGTCAAAATGATTTTCGTTTCTTCTGTATTTTAGTTTTACACACTTGGTGTGGCATATTGGTGTGTTTGGATCCAATTCACTATGCAATTTCCATGTGGCTAGGACATTTGGTTATGATTTTAAATACTTGAATTGATTTTCCATATTTATGGAGTTGTTTCGACATTGATTTGCTTTTTAGATTCGACTTTATTGATGCCTACACACACAAATGCACGGGCTTATTGGATTTTAACTTTATCATGTATATTTGTGCTTGGTGAGATGTTCTCCTATCGATCTTGTCATTTGCATGTTTATTTGACTATGGTGGATTTGTGAATATAAGAACCGTTGCCCGTGAAGATTTATTTCATATTGGAAAATGATGAGTGTGCACGGAAAAGGCCTATGAGAGTGTAAAATTGACTCCTCGTGAAAGCCACTGTTTAAAAGAGCCCGAGAAAAATTTAAGGCAATAAAAAGAATAATATGCCAAAAATGGGCCAATTTGTTTAGTTTGATATATTCATTCAAAATAACATAAAAGTATTATTTTGAGGGTGTTTGGATGGAAATATCAACGGGTTTGCACAGTGACAATGTATCATAGTTAAGCTTTTTGTCATGACGCTATTGATTTGTAGAATCATTAAAATTCTAGGCTTCTGTGCACTGTGCTTGTTTTGTTCATTAAGTTCAACTTTATTTGTCACTTGAGGCTAAAGCTTAGTTTGATAAAATTTTGGGGTCAATTAGAACTTCTTGAACATATTGAGTGTGTGGGTTATAACTCATTTGTGTGTAGTTCACACCCATTCATTTCATTTTGCACGTTTGGACACATGGATACTATGCTAGTGTGTACGCCTTATGTATTTTGTACGTGTGTTGTGGTTGTTTATACCTATATATGTGTGCCGGATTTGGTTTGGTATATTTTTCATATATCATATATGGTATTGTATGATATTTTTGTAAGTTTTATTTTTTTTTTAAATGAAAATTTCAAAAATAGTTGGTGTGGTTTGTAGTCGTGATGCCTTGCACTTAATGCATATTGTTTTTCTTCTTTATCGCTTTGTCTATTTCGATAAAAACAAAGGGGTAGAGCAAATTAAAATGAAGTTTTAAAAGAGTTTGATTTATGGGGGAGTTTAGAGTTTGTATTATGGGGAAAACTTGATTTGATTTGGCATGATTTATGTCTATCTCATTAATACTTATCTCATTGATATTTTGATTTATGTTTATCTCATATCAAACTCGATGCGTCACGAAGGTATATGGTTGTTGTCTCATGTGTGTAGATACCTAATTATGGAATGCTCAAATACACGGATGAAGAGAAGTTTGTAAAAGGGAAGATAAAGTTTTCTAAGATGAATAAAACTTATGCCATTCGGTTTTTCTAGGGTTGGGAAGGGTATTAGTATCTTCATATTTATAATAGGATATTTTGATTTTAATTTGGTGTTCGAACATTTTATTTGTTTTGTACCGGCATAGACAAAGGGGGAGATTTATCAGAACAATTTTTCTAGGATTGTTCATAGCATAGCATTAGGCTAGTTTGGTGTATACCGTTACAAGTCATCACGCAATGTCAAGACATACCGAACACAATCATCTCCAAGTTTGAAGACTTCTTGGCATCCCAAAGGTGTAAAACAATTTAAAGTTTGAATTAATTCATAGAATTATATTTGGGATGTTTATTTTTTATCAAAAAGAAGAACAGGGTTTTGACTTTTCGAAAATAATTTTTTCTAAGGCCTGTAGGAGGAGTTTTAAAAGTAAATTTTTTTAGTAGCAAGTCATTCGAGTGACATGAGCAAATTATTCAAACGGCATTTCTCTCTCGTCTAATAGTGCTTTTAACTCCTCCACCTCCCTCTCGAAATCGGTGCACATCCCGTCACTCTCGGCACTCAATACAAAGAACGTTTTTAAGGCATCCCCACCGATATGTCCCTCTATATGCTCCTCTACTATCTCTTTGATAAGGTCTACCACATGAAGTTTTTCTTACTCACCCAATTGCTTAGTGATATTGAAGATATTCGTCTCGAGGGCCATGTTCCCAAAAGTGAGTTGCATTCACCCATTTCGAGTGTTGATTAATGCGTTAGTCGTAGCTAAGAATGGGCGGCCTAGGATAATGGGAACATGATTACTAGAATGGATGGAGGGCTTTGTGTCCCAAATGACAAAATCTACCGTGAAGTAAAATGTTTCTACTTGGAGTATCACGTCCTCGATAATCCCTTAATGAATCTTCACTATACGATCCGCAAGCTGGAGAGTGATCGATGTGGGCTTGAGGTCCCCCAAATCTAGTTGCCTATATATGGAATAGGGAAGAATGTTGACACTCGCCCCTAAATCAAGTAAGACTTTTTCTATTCACCTCCCTCTAATAATGCACGAGATGGCGGGTGCACCCGGATCTTTAAACTTGGGTGGGAGATCATTAAGTAGAATGGAGCTCACATTTTGTGCTAGGAAGACATTCTTTTTCACATTTAGCCTTATTTTCACCATCAATAAGTACTTAAGGACTTTAGCATATACGCGAATTTGCTGTATAACATTGAGGAAAGGTAAATTCAGCTTTACTTGCTTAAAGACATCTAGCACATCCTCGTGGGAGATCCCTTTCTGAGGTGGGACCAACCGTTAAGGGAATAATACAGCAGTGGGTTGTTTCACGACTACCTCGGGACCACTAGTGGTGTACTCATTGTCACTCTCATTTAAGGGGGCATTTTTGGCCTCTTTCGTGCCGGGCAAAACCTCCTTATCTTTGGGTTCATCTTGCGGGGGAGGTGATAAATCAACAACTCTCCCACTACGTAAAACAATGACACTTGGACATTGCTCTTGATTTGCATCGAAAGTAGAGCTAACGATAGGTTGACCTTCAGGAGGTCTTTGACCTTGGGCCGAAAACTTACCATTTTCTTGGATACTCAAGGAAGCTTGCAACTTTGAAATGTTTGCATTCATTTCGGCAAATAATCAGGCATTTTGAGCATTGGTTGCTTGTTGCGCTTGCATGAATTGATTTATGTTATCCTTAAAAGTTTGCCTTGTTGGGGTGATATACGGCGCAGGAGGTAGTGTTGGTATATGTGGAGCTTGTTTGAAGTGCGGAGGCGATGGTGGAGGTGGGGCAACGTGTGAATTAGGATTCAACGCAACATGTTGTTTCCCGTAACTAAACCCGGGGTGGTTCTTCCAAGAAGGGTTGTAAGAATTCCCCTGAGGGGCATTGAAATTTCCTTTAAATCCTCCTACAGCTTCTACTTGCTCGTGGAACATGACTTTGTAGGCGGGTATCGTCGGACATTCCTTTGTTGAATGGCCCACCTCACATATGGCACACACCTTTTTCTTTTATAGCTCGGGTGGATCTATTTTTTTTTACCGTGATTCAAGTACGTCTTCAATTTTTCGTTCAAGTTGATTAAATTGAAAATTCCATGAAACTTCCTTATCCACATGAGAAAGATCGAACGCGAAAGGAGCGGTGGACATCTGTCGAACCCGATTTTGGGTGTTAGGATCGACGTGTCCCATGCTCGAGTAGTCTCGGTGACATACTTGAGATGGGCGGCCTCGGCATCGTTCGCATATAATTCCTAAAATGGTCTCTCACACATAGTCTCAACGAGTTGTTTAAATGTTATGCTTAGACCCTAGTGGAAGAAAGAGATAAGGCGGTACTTCTCAAAACCATGGTGTGGGCATGTGCTAAGCAACTCTTGGTAACGCTCCCAACATCGATCGAATGGCTCATTTTCTTGTTGTTTAAAAGTTTGAATTTAATCCATAATGGAATTTTTTTTGTGTTGGGGGAACAGTGTTAAAAGAAACTCGGATCGCATCTCCCTCCATGACCCGATTGAGTTCGGAGACAAAGACCAAAGACAGGTCTTAGCTTTATCCCTTAAGGAAAAAAAGGAAAAAGTTTGAGGCGAACGACATCTTGAGTGAAAGCTTGACCGCTAAATGTATCGTATGCCTCTTCGAACTCACGAATGTGGAGGTAAGGCTTCTCCGAATCCATACCATGAAAAGTGGGAAGAATCTGAACCATCCCATTATGAAAGTCGAATTGTCCTGCATTGTACGGGAGTATAATGCATCCAGGGGTGAGAGTGCACTCAGGATATAAAAACTCTCTCATGGGACGATATCGTATATCTCCCTCACCTGTACTGAAGCTAGCATTATCTGACATGTCTCTCTCTTTAAATGACTCAAAATCCTCACTCGGTGCCCTAGAAGTGTGACTCATAATGGAATTTGGTAGGATAGGAGCTGGAACCCAAAACTGCGATACGTTAGGAGTGTGTGGGCTATCGGGGTCATACACAACTATCGAATTTTCGTGAATTCGAGTGTGAGTTAATTGAGTAGTTTGTTGCGGATTTTGCATGAAAGGACTTTCAGAGATGTTAAAAAAGAAATTCTTCTTTTCTGATCTTTTTTGGATTTTTGATTTTATGATTTTTTTACTTTTTTTTTTTAGATTTGGAGTCAAATTTTTGATTAAATTGACCTAACCTAAAAGTCTACCTAAATCCCCGGCAACGGAACCAAAAACTTGACGCAGCTCAAAATGTGTCTCTAGTGCGTGCTAATTACGGTTCAAGTGCAAATCGGTCGCGTAAGTAATAAACCCGGTAAGACGGGGTCGAATCCTTAGGGAAATAGGACATAGAACATGGCGACGATAGGTAAGACGACAAATCCTATGGTTGACTCTATAAAAAGAACGAAAAGATGATTGATTTTGAGTTTTATATCTACTAACTAAATGCAAATTAATTAAACTACGTATGCAGGAGTAAACTAACTGTGACTGAACAAAAATGAATGAGAAAAATAGGTTTGACTACAATCCCCCGATCCCTATTATGTTTACCAGATATAAAAGCAATTATAAATTAAATAATTAATTAAATCCAGACTTTATTAATTTCAAGCATTACATATATGAGGATACAAGCCCGCATCATACATAATCAAGAATAAATATAAAGCGGTGTTGAAATAGCTAACACGCGCATCGCACTCTTACTAGGGCAAACGAGGTTAAAAGTCCTACGACGGTAGTATAACTAATCAACACGATTCAATCATTTATTTAATTCAGAGAATCACTTTTATCTCGAGGCAAACCACATCGGGTTGGGTTCATGCATCCCAATCCTTAGAAATCTAGCTGGACATTATGAAACTATGTTTAAACAAGAAATCTATATTGCATGAAATCATAATTGCAAGAAAAATGAGATTAAATATGCAAGGAAGGATTGTAACCAATAAATAATGAATCACCTACTGAAAATATTATAGGAATTGAAAGAAATGAAGAAAAGATTACTTGGAAGGAATATAATGTAATACCCCGTAATTTTAATGACTTTTAAAATGGGTTATATTTTAAACTAATGGATTAATTGGATCTTATTATAAATTAATTCATTTGGGTTTTATCCGAATTTTGGATATTAAAATGGATGATTCTGAATATTACTTAAAGATATTTAGGTAATATATGAATGTGATGTCATTGATATGACGGTATGATATAAATTCGGTAATTTAAATTTTTAGTCAGACGCGGTATGGGACGTGTCGGGACTAATTTATTAAATTAAAAAGGAAATTTATTTTCTATCGACCTTATAGTCATTTCGACTACGTCGTTGCGTCCGGAAGGTTCGAAATAGTCAGAAAAGTCTATTTGGATGTTAATTTTGAGTCTCGGGTCATTTGGAAATGAAAAGACAACCCAAAAGAGCATTTTGGTTATTTTTACAAAGGGGATGAATAGTGATTTCGGGTTTTGTCTTATTATAAGTATTTGGAGATTAGTGTATGTAGGTTCATTTCATCTCTTCTGCACAAAATTGAAAAGTCATCTTCTTAGAGAGAGTGGAAGGTTACTTGGAAAGAAAAAGAAGTTTGCTTGGGAAGGAGGAGAACCAAAGGTCAAAGGTCACCACCACCATCACCACCTGTGTTATTCAACTCCAAAGGGTCAGATCTTCATTAGAGGCAAGTGTTTGATATTTGCAATCTAAGTTTGTATATTGTCCATGTTAGAATAGTTATAAAAAGATGAGATTTTTCATGTTTGGAACATGAAAAGATAGAGATGTTAATAGATTTTTGGAATCTGAAAATATATAGGAATTAAAATCATGTTGTAGGTAGTTAGTAATCCACGAAATATTCATCAATCTGTGGAAGAAATTTTGAAAATCATTTTGTGTTCTTGAAGATAATATGTTGATAATTTTCTAGAAAAAGAGGCAAAAACGAGTGGAATGAGAAGAGCCAATTTGAAATGTTTAGATCTTTTTTTTTAGTGTTTTTGGATGAGATTTTAGAAAAACCCAAAACACATACCTGACTCAATTTTTCGTGTAGAATCCAAATCTGAAGTCGGATTGATGATTTGAATAATTTTTTGATCTGATTTTTCTGAGTATTTAAAATATGAGAATTCATGATGTTGTTTCTTTTTAATAATGGTTCTTATCCCAAAACTTTGGTAGATCTTTGGTGATTGTTAATTGGATATTATGGGACTTAGAAAAGATCAGTAGACCCTTGATAAGATTTGAATTAATGTGATTGGGATTTAATTGATTAGAATGATGATAATTAAATTGAAAGATATTTCGGTTGCTAGATTTACGTATTGGATTCTAATTGGTATATATGAGGATTAAGGATAGGTCCAGTAGGGCAAATTTAATATAAGGTGAGGGTAGCCTTAGGGTTACAATTTGAACATCAAGGACTGAGTTTAAGCTCATTACTGATTTTGCAAAGGACTGAGTGTAATACAAGTACTTAGTAGTATGGCTCCTGGATAGAGATGGGAGTTTAGAACACATTTGGTTGAAAGAGGGTATGAGGTTATCCCGATCGCGTATTTAAAGTTGACGGACCTCCACGTTCGACAAAGTTAAGTAGTAGTGTATTGGAGGGGTTCCTTGTTTGGATTTCGCTTTGCGTGACGCTCCACGCATGAACCTTAACGATGTTGGGAGTGGAGAGATGTTATAGGATGCGAGGATAATTAAATTATGAAGTAAAAATATGATATTTTAATACGTGAGAATTAATGGGATATAATGCTACGTATGGGAATAATCTAAGGGTAATGCGAGTACCTCGTTGATATTATATTATAGGTATGATAATACCTATTTAATTGATTAATGATTATGTGTATGACATACCTAGCTTACTTGCTATCGGTGGGAGGTTTGCGCGTGAGGGCAGTCATATCCTGATGAATCCATGGGATCTTTGATTTGTCGCTCGAGAACATAGGTCTATGAAAGACTTAACGGGGAGTTGATAAGTCCGCTGACTATGGGTACGTAGGTATGTGCGTGACCCATGGGTATGAGAACTATGTTCGCCTCCAATGATTGTGTTGTTGTTAATGGTTCGAGGTATCCTCACCGAACCTTTTGTCCCCTTTTCGGCGACCAGCGATATTGGGACATGATAGCAGAGTAATGCATTGCACCGCAGCTGTGACTCGGGGTGTCGTATTATATATGAATATATATATATATATATATATATATATATAATGAATTAAATGTACGAATGGTTATATTGTGATTAAATCATCTACTGTGTGATAATTGTAGGAAATGGTGAATTGAGAAAAGAATTGAAATAAGTTAATGAATATTTATTGAAGAGCTTAATTCATATTATGAGAAATGATTCATGTTAATGAGCAACGATTCATATAAATGAAAAATGTATAAGAATGATTATATAACGTATGGTATGGGACATACGGGGTTATGATATGGGAATGGAATTATATTATGGAATTGTTAAAGAGGAACCATTAACTAGGAGCTTAATAGGAAACGTTAAGTGTGCACTCTAGTTGAGAGGTGAGAATAGCAAGTGAGAGTTGGATCTAACATGTACATAATAAATGCTTTATTGCACTTGTTGAATACTTGTTGTTTTAAAAATCATTTACACAATCGGGCTCTGACCCGTTTCCTTGCATATCTCTTTTCTATTGTATCTTCTATATCAGGTGTCCAGCAACAGGGACGCCAACCTTAGCGGATTATGACAGGCTATGGATTTATGGAGTTTTTCTTAGACGCATATCATCATTTGATTCACAGTATTCTCTTAGTAGGGCATGTCGCCCAAAGGATTCAGTTATCTTCTTCTATCGGGGTCAAATACTATGGTATTCGTGTCATTTTAATACATTTGATATTGTTGGGATTACTGTAATGGATTAATATTATTTGGGAATGTTTATTCCAATTGCATTCAAATTTTTTTGTGTTATCTAATTGGTTATCGGTGTTGTAGAATAAAATGTGTTGTGTTATTCTTAAACTGGAAATGGATTTTGTTAAATTAAAATTTGAAAAGTTTTTAACACCAGCTTAATTGAGTATTGGGTGAGTTGTAAATGTTTTCGACAGTGATGCTAAGAATGAGCCAACTGTATATTCTATTTTAATTTGGTATGGGACTGGCCACCCGGTATTTAATTAGGCGGGGTGTTACATATAATCCTTGAATTAATCCAAATTGATGAAGAAAATGTTGAACAATATGAATCCTACACTTCTTGGCTTCAAAACCCTCTCAAAACTAACTAAAAAGAAGCCTCCCAATGTCTGGTATGACAAGGAAATAAATACATCACGTTATTTGAAGTGTTTGAATCATGCATAACTCTTTTTAAGAGAAAAGAAAAATCGAAATTTCGTCAAGCCGAATCGGTCCGGTCTTCTCCTTCTTTAATGGGTGAATCGGTCCGGTGTCTGCCAATTGAGTGGACCCGCCTGGATGCTTTGCTATAGATTCGGTTCGATTCTGTGACTTTTTATTTTTCTTCCTTTTTCTCCTTGATTTCTTCTCAAATTCAAAGATCTAGAAGTTTTCACCCGATTCTTCCTACGTGCTTGTGGACTTGAGGTCTTCAACTTTCCTTTAGATTCTGTGTCCGAATTGCTGATGTAAAATTATTATTTTGCCCTTGACTTTCCTTCACTTGTATCTTTCTTGAGCTTGAGTTCTCTCTTCTCTTCACTTGTGTAAAATACCTACAAAATATATGAGAAATACCCAAAACTTGATGAACTACATAAAAAAGGTCAATAGAAATAATATGAGATAAATCAAGTCAATTTACACTGCAGAAGATCATAAAAGCCTCTAAATTAAGGGGATAAATACGAAGAATTTTTTCTTAATGAATGACCACCCTCATTGATGAACTCATCATTGCCATCCACACTAGTCGAGTCAGGCATATATTCGCGAGTGGAGATTGATGAATCCACGGTGATGTATTCCTCTACAATTGATCCTTCAATGTATCGTGTATTCTTGACATAATCTTTGAAAACTTTCATCAATCTTTCAAACGGATACATCCACCAATATCTAACTGGGCCGTAAAGAAGTGCCTCATCGCATAGGTGTACCAATAAGTGAACACTTATGTCAAAGAAAGACGGGGGAGAGTACTTCTTCAAGACACAAATCTCTTCGTTCACCGCTAATTTCGCAGCCACTATGTGATCTCGATTGACTACCTTCTTACATAAAAGTGAGAAGAAGATACTAATTTTCATAATAGCCCTCAACAAATCCTTGTGCTTGGAGAAACAGTGCTTAAATAATAGAGGAACCAATTGCATGATCAGATGCCAATTATGGGACTCACACTTATGTAAATCATGGGTAGCATAAAAGAGTCAAATGCTTGCACACACTCTTCCCACAACTCATTTAATTCTTCTATCAAAGTATCCAGGTATACATCGATGTCCTTACTTGGTGCCTTTGGCCCAGGGATCAACAAAGACAGCATTAAAAATTTAGGTCTCATACACTGTAAAGCAGGGAGGTTGAGTGGGGCGAGGATCACTGGACATACACTCTGATTGGTGCTTATATTTCCAAATGTATTGAAACCATCTATGGATATTCCCAACTAAATGTTACGCAGTTCTCAAGCAAAATTGGGATACTCAAAATTCATCGTCTTCCAAATCGTAGAATCAATAGGATGGCGCATGAGATTTTCCCCTGCCTCTTCCTAAGCATGCCAAGTCATTGCCTTCTCTATCCATGGTACTGTAAAAAACTACTTTAATCTAGGCCCAACGGGAAAATATTTCAACACTTTTTAAGGCACTTTTGAGCTTGCACCTTCCTTTCCAGTAGATTGGACATATCTAGATTTATCGCATACCGGATACCGATCGAGATTTTCATTCTCCTTTCGGTATAGTATGAATTCATACACATAAGCATTAATTGATTTATACTTCATTCCCAAACCTTTCAAACTATTTTTCATAGTTGGATAGTTGTTTGGAAGCGTATTATGCTTGGGCAGCAAGCCCTTCACCCAATTCAAAATTCCTGTCACGCTAGTGCCAGACAAACCATATTGAATCTTCAAACTATGCAAACCAACCATGGCATGTAAAGTTGTTTGATCTTTCTCACAGTCAGAGTGTAACGGTTGGCTCGCCTTAAATTTTAGTCATCTTCAAGGTTTATCTCGATATCTTCATGAACACCTGAACCTTGTACATCGTCAGTGACCTCATTCTCTTCCACTTTTGAACTCTATACGCGTCATTAACTAAATCCTCTAGCATATTATGATCTACATTATCATCATCCACTTGTACATTTATCCTAATTGTTGAAGGTTGTTGTGAAGGTTGCTCGGGGATAAAAGGAACTTTCGATTCCCCGTGAAAAACCCCACTTCGATAACTATCTTTCATACCCCATCTTAACAAATGTAGTTCAACCATTTTCCACTAAAACACCTTACCATTCTTACACCTAGCACACAGACACAAAAACTCTTCATCATTATGATATCTCTTTGCGTATTTCGCAAATTCATTAGCACCTCTGTGAAACACATCCCCTAATCTATTTGTCTCACCGATCCACTCTTTGTATTTAGGATATCCCATAACAGCTACTACAAAAGTGTGAATATTTAGTTCCATTTGTATAAACAAATTACAAAATTAAAATTCAATTTATAATATTAATTCTGATTTTCTCCATCTCCTCTAAAGGGTGAGTGGTCCTATCACATTTGAGACTGCATATTTTTGTAATATACTTAACAGCTCATGCACATTGTTCCAATTTGAGGAAAATTTGGCAGCATGTCCCCATAGTTCTCCAAGTACACGACATAGATTCGCAAGTGTGAGTGTTATTTAATTTATTAATTGAAATAACACTTAACATCGCATCATGTAGTATGTACCCAGAGAAAATTAAGATATGACTGCAGAACTTTCTCCCAAAGTAACAAGTTTAAGCCACTAAGAATATTATTATACAGAAATTATGCAGTCCCAAACTATCCAAACGGAACAATTAGAGAGATCTCATTACAGGGGTAATGACTCTCGAACGGGTCTAAAGGCTATTGAATGCGTACACATAAGAACTAGAAGGCTAGTAACTATACGCCCTATATGTAATTTAAAATATGTTTCATTTAATTATGTCTTATCACAATTCAAGAGATTTCATTTAATTATGTAATTTAAAGTATGTTTCATTTAATTTTAAGTTCGCATAAGAACTAAAATTTATACCAATTTCAATACATAAGATATCAATTTCAATTTATACTGATACCAATTTATTTTTCATTTTTAAGAATTACACACATATTAATTTCACAAACACACAAAGACCCAATTTCTATTTTAATTTCACAATAATATGTTCAACCAATTTGAATTTCATATTTACACAACAAAGGGGTCCAATATTTACAGAACCCAATATTTACACAACAAAGCGGTCCAATATTTACGCAACAAAGCGGTCCAATATTTACACAACAAAGCGGTCCAATATTTACACAATAAAGGGGTCCAATTCAAATTTATGCCCAATTAATAATACACACGCATATCCCCCCCCCCCCCCCCACCCCCACCCAACTGGCTCCCCTCCACCCCCACACACTTACACACATAGACACCACTCTACCCCCACCCCCACCCCACACACACCTACACACACACACACACCTCACACTGCCCCCCACCCCTACACTCACGGAGTACACACACATGCAGCACACCACACACACATATTCATATACACAAAGGAAAGAGAAAGAGAGCACCGCCTATTAGAGAGAAGAATGAGAAATTGGGGGGAAACAAAATGGTGGGAAAAAATTAGGCGCTATGGTATTTTGTTAAAAGAATTGTCATGGGCCTATCAAGGTCTTTGACCGTGACAAGTCCGTGACAAGTATAATTGTCACGGACTTGTTATGGTTAATGACCTTGACAACTCCTTCTCACGGCCTTGTCACGGTCATTGACCATGATAAAAACAAGTGTTTTTGTTATCACTGTCAATGATCGTGACAAGTGTAGCCGGCTCAAAGGTGATAATTTAGCCTTTTTGGTGTAGTGCAGCATTGCCGTCAGTCGCTCTGATTATAACGAGAAGGACGATGACTTGAGGACATCATATAGTCTTAGAACTCAAAGAATCTTAGCACACAATGTTGATTTTCCACGGTGAGTATATTAGTACAATACTCGAGTGAGTGCTCCATAGTTAGACGCCTAGAGTGATACTAGGTTCATAGGGGGACATTTGGAAGGTGTCAGGAAGGTGCATGATGAGGATTTGGTTAGTTTGTTGCTCCTCAGAGGGAGTAGTTAGAGATGTGAGGTTAATATCAAGTTTAAGCGAAATTGTATAGTTAGGATGAATTGAGAATTCGTGGAGACGCATATGTGTGGTCCTATGATTCAAAATGGTTCTTGATGATGAATCTGATGTTGGTTATATTACAGTGTAAACTTGGGTGAGTGTTAATCACTAGAGGATGTTACTCGGTAGGGGCACCGATATGCTTTGGGTATTAAAAAGGTAGTCTTAGGACTTTATTGAGCATGATCATTAAGTGAGTGAAGACTCAAGGACGAGTATGTGACGTTGATGGTTAACATGACGGTGAGTGTTAGAGCTTGTTATATGTTAAAATTTTGGTGACAACCCCTTTGAAAGAGTGTATGATGTCATACTAGCTATTGAAGACTTTGATGATTTAGTCATGGAGGATTCCCATGACTTATAATAAGAGTTGGTAAACCCCATGGACTTGAAGAATTGGCGAATCGATAATTTCAGAGATGAAATTTCCTAAGGAGGGAAGAATGTAATACCCGTGCCTAATATCTTATTATTTTTCCCATGTAAATAATAATCATAAAAAACCCTTGGGATTTGGATCGTTAATTTATAGGATTGTTATTTATATTCAATTATTCATTTGCCCTTGGCGATAATTGTTGGAAGTTATTAGGAGAAATCAATTTTTTTTAGAAATTCTGTGGATCTAGAGGATATAGAAGTTGTTAGAACAAGGTCTCCATTTCGTTCAAACGAGAAGACTAGTTAGTTCAAATGAGAACCCTATTTCATTCAAAGTTTACTTCTAACGACGACCAAATGACCCACCTCTATAATAGGTTCCTAACCTCGTTAGAAGGTCATTTAAAGGTCGTTTAAAGGTTGATCAAATGAGACCTTGATCTTGTTTGAATGAGGTCCCATTCTTGTTCTAATGACTTGGGTAGAAATCAGTCATTTCGACTTAGCTTTATGTGTTGTCGTGTTTTTAGCCGTTGGATGGATGACGTTTCAACGTTTGGTGGCCTTGATGAGTGGAAATATGTTGACATGTTTGGGCGAATTTTTAAATGGGTTTTACATTGGTTTTATAGGGTTATAAAAGAGGAGAGTGGGGGTGGGTCTCCCCACCATTTTTCATCATCATCTCTATCTCTCTCTCTAAGTTTTATACACACATCTTCTTCTTCTCCAACCAATTTTCCCCCATAACCACACCTTGCCTCAACCTCCAAACACTAGTATACACCCATTTCCTCGATTATTGAGCAAAGCTACGAAAATTGGAGTTTTTGTTGGGCGTTTTGAAGAAGAAGAAGTAAAACTCTATGGGGTTTTGAAGGGGATTTTGCTTGGAGCTTCCTTGGAGGCAAGCCTAGTGGAGCTAGGCAACGTTGTTAAGGCCACCTTAGGAGGTAGAGGTTTCCATCTTATTCTATCTTCATCCACCATTGTTAAAGCTTCATTTGAGGTGGGAAAAACTCTACTCTTGAATTTAAGACTCTATTTTCCTAGTATTTGGTCTTGTATTGAGAGTTTAAGAGTAGGATGCATATGTAATACCCCTCCCCAATATTTTATTTATTTTCCCTGCATAATTTGTAATAATATAAGGACACGAAGATTTGGATTATTGTGACTTGGTTTATATTCTTATTTAACTGCTTTAAAGACTTGATGGAAATTGTTGAAAATTTGTGGGTAAGAATTGGAATTTTGAGAAAAGAATGAGAAGGGGTCATTTTAACGAAGAGGTGGGTCGTTCAAATGAGGGGTTAGGGTCGTTCGAAGGAATGGATCAAACGAGCTTCGAAGGAGACCTCATTGTGTAAATGTTAAGGGTCGTTTGGAGGTCGTTAGAAACCATAGATCGAAACAGATTCCCTTGTCATTCGAACGAGGCTCAATGTCGTTTGAACAATGCACTTCAAAAAATTTAGATCAAACTGCCCTTGTCTGTTATTACATTTCTGGCCCTTGGATTGTCGAGGTGTCAAAACCTAGTGAGCCTAGATGGGAAAAAACACGATTTTTGGTGTTTAATGGGTTTTATAAGGGTTAGTTTGGGGCTCTTTTGGGTCATTTAAAGTTAAAAAAAGAGGGAGAGAGAGACGGGTGGTCTTCCACCATGTTTGGACGCCTCTCTCCACCATCATAAATTACCTTGTTCTTCTAGTTTTCTACATATTTAAGCCTACTACACCCATTTCCTCCATTGTTGAAGTGGAGCTATAAATATTGGAGTTGTTGTTGGGGGGGGGGAGGGGGGGGGGTGGAGAAGATGGAGATGGATGACTTATGGAGCTTGGAGCTTGAAGAGGGTTTTGATGGAGCTTTCATGGAGACAATCTTGGTGGAGCTAGAAAACCTCTCTAAGTCTACCTTAGGAGGTGAGAGGTTTCTATCTTCTTAGATCTTCCATGCCTTCCATTGTTAGAGCTTCATTTGAGGTGGTAAGCTCTAATCCTAGTATAAAGACTATTTTGCACATTTGTAGTCTTGTTGTTAGATTATAAATTAGGATGCATTTGATATATGATGAGTTTCAAGGATATTGATATTTAACATTTTTATGGAATAAAAATGTTGCAAAATGTCATTTGTAAGGAGAAAAATTATGGATGAATATTTCAAAAGTTTTCTTAAAAAATAAAGTTCGGGATTTGTAAGAAAATTGTAAATTTCTAGAAGTTGAACCTAAACATTTTATGGAATAAAATATTTTAAAATGATATTTTTCTTATGAGAATATTTTAGTGAAATAATACTCCAAGTTTCTTGCATAAATGTAAATTTTAATAAAGTTGGACATTTATAGAGTTTTAAAGAAATAAAAATGTCTCTTAGTATTGTAAATGGTATATTTTGCAAGTAATATGAATTTCTAGACTAAGTTGTATGTTTGAACCATTTAATAGGATTTTTAGAGTTAAATCCATCTTCCCATGTATATAAACTTGTAGTATCTTAATGATGAACATATATACAAATTTAAAGAAGGTTTTGTTGGGTTTAAACATGAAATAAGAAAAAAAGAAATTTTGGTATTTGAAGTGTGTGAAAAAAAGGTTGAAAGTGTGACAAGTGTACGATTGTAAGACTACATGTGTTAACAAAAAAATGGTATTTTTCTTATACAAGTAGTCTTCAAATGTAATTAGATTTCTTGATAAAGAAACTAAAGAAATGCCTAACTTGGAAAATAGTTAGAAAAGGTGTTGAATAAGTGTTAATGGGTTAAAACATTGAGAAGTTAGTGTGAGTAAAACTTAATAATATTTTGGGGAGATTAACACTTATGAAATTGGAAGAAAGGGGCAAGTTTAGAAACAAAGGGTAAAATGGTAATTTTACTTAAAGTGGGACATTTTTATGAAATAAAAATATTGGAAAGGGTGTTACAAAAATTGGTACTAAATGAACATGATTTTGGAATAAAATCAAGGCTAAAGTCTAAAGGACATGAAATAATGATTTTCAAAGTGTAATACAAGTTGGGGTGAAACCCCGAATTTCGGCTTCGACCTGAAAAAAGAGAAAGTAGAATAATGTGGACATTTACAAAATGTTAAAAAACATTAAAAATGGGATTCAGATGACAATGGGATATTAAGTAGGGCCCGAAGCCCTAGGGTGAAAGACCCAAAATCACTGCCAGAGTATATAGTGACATCGCCGGTGGTGTGGAGCCCATTAAAGTACGCGATTTATTTGAAGATTCTGAGAAAAAAATTAAGGAATAAGGAACATGTTAAGAAATGGGTTTCTTTGTGAAAATGTCTTTAGACAATCTAACTTGAATGAATTAATAAATATTTCGGTAAAGGTTAAAATGGACAAGTAAATGTGAAATTGATTAATGTCCATAAGGTAAAAAAAAAAAAGCTAAAGTAAGTGGGTAAATGTGTGGTTAATCAACCTAAGTGGTTCAACCCATAACTAACACAAAGGTGTGTTGTGAAAGATTTTCAAAGGCTAAATAAGTATTTTCTAACACGGTGTTCGCGTGTGTTGAAAGGGCAATTTTAAATGAAAATACTAATGTGAATTGGTTAAAATGAAAAGGGTAATTTCGGTGAAGAAATGCCTTTCGGTCAAACCAGGTGTAATTATTTCAAGTATTTAACAGTGCATATTAAATAAAGGGTAAAATGTCAATATGAGAAAATGAAGTTTTTTACAAGAGTAAGGTGAATTAATCGGGATAAAATAAGGTTTTTGATAGTAAAATTGTTTCACGCATTAAGTATATGTGCGTGTGTGTGTATATATATATATATATATATATATATATATAGTGTTCGAGTCTTCTTTCTTCCGTTTGATTCTATACTGCATTTTGTATATTCCCACTGAGCATTCGGCTCACTCCTTTATTTTGTTACGATAGGTTGGGTGCAATTTCGTATTTCGAGGGTGTTATACAAGTAAGTACTTTTCTTTTATTTTACATTAGTAGCTCTGTATGCTTGGACTCTGGGGTGCTCCCCATGACTCTCTCACGTAGTTTGATTTGAAACTGGAATTGTAAGCTAAGCAAGTGAAATGCTAATTAAAATAAAATTGGATTATGATATTATATAGGTTGTTCATTGCACTTCACACCTAACACTCGGATCGGATCGGGTTGACCACGGGTAACCCAATCCAGACCGAGGTGATACAGGATATATGATTTTAAGAATGATATTTCATATGATTTGTGAAATGGATTTACAAAAGGTTTCAATTATATTGAGCAAAATGGTATATTTCAAGAAAGCTTATTTTTTAAACATTTTTATGGAAAAAAATATTGGGAATGTTTTATGAACAAATATTTTCAAAGTTTTCTTATAAAAATTGGGATTTTTGTATAAATAGACATTTACTCAAGTTTTGGAAGATTGACAGATTCCAATAAAAAGATAATGAAAATTTGAAAAAGTTTTGGAAGATTGAAAATTGGAGCCCATTAAAGTATGTGAATATTGAAAGATTCCAAGAAAAAGATAATGAAAAGTAGAGCGTAACAAGAAATGGGTTGTGTGGTGAATATGAAAAAAGACAACCTAATTTGAATGAATTAATAATGTTCAGATAAAGGATTACATGGACAAGTAATAGTGAAAATTGATTAATGTCCATAAAGAAAAGGAAGGGTAAAGTGAAGTGATTAAATGGGTAGTTAAGCAACCTAAAGGGTTTAACCTATAATTAACGTAAGAGTGTGTTAATGAAAGGAATTTAAAGAAAAATAAGTATTTTCTAACATGGTCCTACGTATGTTGAAAAGTGATTTTCAATGAAAATACTAACGTGAACTGGTATGAATAAAGGGTTAATGTCGATGACATAAATGTTTTTTGCACCTCAAATGAAGCTTCAATAATAGTGGATGAAGATACAAGAAGATAGCAATCTCCTACCTCCTGAGGTGTACTTAAAGAGATTTCCTAGCTCCACCAAGCTTGCCTCTAACGAAGCTCCAAGCAAAAACTCCTTCAAAATCCCATAAAGTTCTCCTTCTTCTTCAAAACCCCCAACAACAACTCCAAATTTAGTAGCTTTCTGTTTGTTCTGCAGATTCTAAACTCCATCTCGCGTATTGTTCAATGCCTCTTGACTCATTCTTGTTTTGGGGAGTATACGAACTTCGAATCCACTCATACATGACAACAACAGATTCTTATAATGCAAACAACAAAATCAAAGCAATATAACAAGTATCATTTCAGTGAACATCACAGCTAAGGATCACAATCATAATTTGAATTTTTTGTATGCGCTCTTGTAAGCCAACAACTAAACCCGTACTAGGCTCGTGCAAAACCAGGAAATCTATTTTGAAAGGAGGGAAATAATGGAAAAAGAATAAATAATATAAGTTCAACATTATAAACCACAGAATTCGTTAATCCATAGATGTGGAATGCCCAAATGGGTATATACCGAAGTGAACAAATAAGTTAATCACATAGGAACCCTATTTTTTTATTATAACCTAATTTTTTATATGAATAGAATTAGATCTACCAAATGATTGAGTGGTTGCAAAGCTATTCAAGTGTGTGTGTGTGAGAGAGATACTCGAGTATATAATTTTCCTCAAAGATCTTCACTAGTATTGAGCGTGCAAAAGTACAACAACAGCACACGCAACTAGTAGTGATCTGTGTGTGTGTGTGTGTGTGTGTGTGTGTGTGTGTGTGTGTGTGTGTGTATATATATATATATACATATATATAGAGAGAGAGAGAGAGAAGGAAACCTAGATTGTCTCCGGTGTAAAATGTAGAGGCAGCAGACCAAGCTTAGAAATCAAAACCAGTAATTGATGTAGACTAACGTTAGACACTGAGGACGGGACGAACAAGACGATCCATGTTAAATGCAAACAAGGCGACCAATGTGATGTGTTCTCCGATCAGATGAATGGACGAGTTGAACCGAGGTTGGTCGATGGGAGCAAACAAGGAGCACCCACCTATGTGGTGTTGAGGAGGAGAACCCCTATGTGATGTGTTGGGGCAAATAATTTTGGCTAGAGTCGGGCTTTTTTTTTATTGGGCGAGAAAATTTCCCTTTTTCTTTAATAATATACACTTTTAAAATATTGAACTAGAATTAGTAACGGATATATTATATTAGTAACACTAATTTACTGTCAGAAATAGTAATGGTAAAATACTGTTACTAATCAAAAAAATATTCAGTTACTAAAAGCTTGTTTTGATGTAGTGTGTTTGACAGAGTTGGAACCTTTTTTTATTGGCATTCTTTGTTCCACCAATTTTAGTCCAATCTAGGCAGCTCATCATATCCCCAAGAAAAATAATATTTTTAAACGATCGATAACCAATTGTTACTCTTCTTTGTTTAGGTTGTCACTGATGTATGTGACTCTCCTATTTTGTTTGGTTCCAAAATTAATTTCTATCAAAGGATTCAGTTGATTCACCATGATATCTTCATACTCTATTGGTGAACTTGTCAATTCATCACTGCCTTAGGGACTTATATCCTCCATATCTTCTTCGAAGACATAATAATCAACCCAAACACTGGTCTTTTCTTTACCAATTCTGGCACTCAATTCCAAATCGTTCAGCTTGTACAACACCATGGCCAAACTTTCATCGATCTAATCAATATCAATGAATGTACTATCCATTAAATAATTATTTTATTTTCTTCAGTCGATCCCATTAGACTAAAAACTAATTCATCCCAAGCCTCATCTGAGACATTTCCTACTAATGTTTCTGGAACCAAAGCATCTCCTTCATTGGGCCTACATTCTCTTGGTAAAGTCACACTTCCCCACATATCGGCCTTCACCTCTTCCATAATCCCATCCTCTTTCATCAAAAGCAGTTTTTGATTCATAGAAGAAAGAATATATTTGTTAAAGTAAATCCAATATATATTACGTAATTGATTCTTGGTTTTCCTTAAATGATGAAGAAAGCAGTTTTAGATTTTCTAGTGCCTACTTTAATATCAACTGGTAGTACACTTTTGGTTGAATTTTTTGCCCAGCAAAACTAGAGATGATAATTTGAGTCTCGACTAATTTATTGTTTTGTTTGTTTATTTTGAAAAGGATGGAATATGGCATTATATTAACAATTGCGTCGTTATCTACTAATATTTTATTGATGAAAATCCCATTTATACAAGATTTTTTAAACAAAGGTTTGGTATAATTAGTCATATTCTTAATAGGCTCTTCGAACCCATATATTAAATTTAACACGGATATAAATAAATCAAAGGTGCCCACCTCTGACTTATCATCTCCAACCACTTCCATTGTTGGGAAATCATGTCCTTCTTCAACTAGGAACCTCTTTGGGAGGATCACAGTCATATTAATTGTCACTTGCTAAGGCAAAGACCTAAACTGGATGAACTACTGCTGCTCAACCTATTGGTTAGGTGTTAAGGCATTTACTATCATCATATTTTCCTTCTCCTTTTCACTAGAAAAGTTATCCCCAGATGAATAGTCCCCTTCACACTTATAGCTTTTTCCAGCTCTTTAAGACTTTCAACTAACAAATATGAAGAGGATTGGATTCCCTCTGGATTTTTGTGAAATCTTAGGTTTATCTTTGATGGTGAATAACCAAACCCATCTGATCCACTTGGGGACAAAAGTTGAGATGCCTCTTGCCAAACCATATACTTCATTTGGATTCTTCTCTATTGGGTGCGAGAAATCACCACCTCTGGTTCCCTTCTCTTTGACTTTTGTGGCTTCACTAGATAAAACATACTAAATGCCTTTGTCCTCTTTAGAATCTCATTAAATTATTATTCTACCTTCAGATCTTGGACCACAAACCAACCAGGCACCCCTTTCACCATTGGAATTTTTGTAGACCCTCACTTCCCCATGTACTCATGAGATTTGGCTTCATTAAATACATTCCTAATGTATTGATGGTTACTTGGTATTTTTTTTATTCATTTGGGTGTAGTAAGTACCCTATAATGGTCTTACCTTCCCAAAGACGTTGCCTTGGGAATCCTCTTAACCTTAGATCACTTGGGTCCTCGCAACATTGACACTATTCCAATTTTTGTTAGTTTTTTATTCTTGTTTCATCTTTGAAGCGAAAAATCGGCACATCTCTTAATACTATTTCCCACGCCTAATGAATAGGTGTTTTATAACCATTTGGTCTGGGTCGTTTATCATTTCAGGCTTCAACGTCTTTGATTCATCCCTTGTCTTCTTTTTAAATTCAACGTGCCCTTTATTTCAAGGCAGTTGAATATACGGAATATGTTTCTCTATTTCTTTAACACTGGTGAGCGGTTCTTCATCCACACCCATGTTTTTCTCCTATTTTCTATGGAATTTGAGTTTTCCTCTCCTAATCAACTCTTGAATCCTGTCGTAAAACACATAACAGGCATTAGTTGAATAGGAGAAAATGTTATGTCATTTGCAATAGGTTTTCCCTTTAATTTCATTTGGCTTTTTAGCATCATCTCATGGTTTTAACAAATTAAAATTTAAGAGATAATCAAAGATCTCATCATTCTTAAATTTTCAAATGAATACTTTTTTATCATCCACTTTTATTTAGGGGGAAAGACTTTATAGTTGAGTCATTTTGAAGCAGTGGTTCACATATTATAGTTTTGGTTACTATAATCTCAACAATATCTATTTTAAATTTAGGATCCTTATAATGTGTCTTGAAAAAATAGGTATTGCTTTTGTATTCTTTCTCTAGAAAGGACTCATATCTGGATATATTAGCAGTTAATTCTACCAAATTCCTAAACTCAATGGCATAAAAAAAATCAAAGTCTAAATTATAATCAATTTTGTGCCGATTTTACAAATGCAGACTTAGGTAGGACTATTTTGAATTTATATCTTGACCTTTTGAACCTATTTACAAAGACAGTTGCCTTTTCATCAGGTTTATGGCTTATCCTAGCTAAATCATCCATGAAGACCTCTAGCTCGATTCGAAAAACTGCGCGTGGAACATGATTTCCATTTGTCATCGTTTGGACAGAGTTAGGTGGCAAACTTATGAACCATTAAAAGGATGCATCAGTGAGTGAACTGAAAAACAAATACATTTTGAGATACTCATTTGTTCCAGCATCAACATATTGACTATGACTAGTGAACCTAGCAATGTATTCCTAGTGGATTGACTTCTATCTCCTAATAAAAGGCAAATGTTGGTAATTTGAAACCTTTTGGAAGTTTTGTCTTATCTATCCACTCGTGATATGGATTTCCTATAAACTAGGGTATCCACCCCTGGATACTTTGGTCCATATATTTCATGTATAAGGTCCACAGTCTCATTTCTCCCAACTTCCCTAGGCAATTTCTTGTTTTGTGGAATAATTTTCTGGTTTACTAGGGGAGCTAGTTGGTAGAGGGTGAAAAGTAGTGTAGTGTCAGTACGCCACTCGTTGTTTTCATTTCACCGCCTCAATATAAAAACCTAAACTATTGACTACACCCTTTTAAGAGATTATAGTGGCCAGTCCGGGTATCAAAGATCCAAAGAGACCAGTTGTTAGAATTATATTGATTTAATACTTCACGAATAAATGTGTAAAAGATAATTGTTAACAAAAGAAAAGATAATACTAGGCATGTGTTTAAACTAAGATTAACAAAGAGAATAAAAATAATAGATTGTGACTAATATTCCTCACCTCAAGTTAATTGGTATAAATGGTTACATGGGACGACAAGTTTAACAAGATTGAATCTC
Source organism: Sambucus nigra (assembly GCA_949130495.1). Taxonomy (NCBI): domain Eukaryota; kingdom Viridiplantae; phylum Streptophyta; class Magnoliopsida; order Dipsacales; family Adoxaceae; genus Sambucus; species Sambucus nigra. The sequence goes on along the minus strand of OX422216.1, from coordinate 92,161,106 downwards.
ATTTCAACACTAAATTAAATCTAGAGTTGTCACCCCCCCCCCCCCCCCAAATTGTCATAAAAGCCTACTATGATTTTGGCGTCAATAAATACCCCAAAAATTATACAGGCAAGGTCGTAAATAAGGTGCATACATGATATACACCGTTTAATCTCCTAGGCATAAAATTAAGAACAACCTAATCGAATTGAGCTCATAAAACCCATCACCAAATCAAAGCAACCAAATCAACCCAAGGTGAGATCAATCAATCTCAACCTAAACTAAATTAGCTAGAAAGCATGTTAAATGACATTAATTAAATGAAAGCAAGTAAGTGAAAGCAATTAAATCTGGATTACAAAGCAAGTAAACAAATGACAAAGAAAGAAAAACAACAATGGAAGCTTGGATTTAAAGAGAGAGATGATGAATAGTAACTTACAAACCCATTTCGGTGAAACCATAGGAGAGAAAAAGGAAAACCCAAAAATCACCTCCAAAACCCTTTTTCCTCTAACCTAACTACTAAAAAGATGAAAAACTAACTAAATGAAAGATATGTCTTTAAATACAAAAAAACCACTTATGTAGTAAGTGGTAAAAGAAATAAAGATAATAGAAAAGAAAATTATTTGTCCTAAGTAGCTTTGGTGTTGTCCTTCCTCCGCGAGAAATCCCGTAACTTTTTCGTTACTGATTGCAATAGCGCACCGTGAGCGGCCACGCAACGATGACTCAGAGGGCTTCAACTTCAATGAAGACATTGGGCTAGAAAACCAAATTGTAAAATTATTAAAATGCCCTTGTACATGCAATTATCGACGAAACTTCCTCGAAACGCTACCGAACTTCACCCTAAGCACCGTAATACCTAAAAAAGCTCAATTATACCTCGCAAAACATGTAAACATATATAATAGAGGTTTTTTGGTTAAAGAGCATAAATATAGGAATTAAGGTACCCGAGGGGGCTAAAATGCATAAGTAAAGAGGGTGAATATATGTAATATTCGAGCCGAATCACACCCCCTAATTTACACATTGCTAGTCCTTAGCTATGAAATACAAAGCAAGAAGAACTATAAGTAAACCACAAGAAAGGAGATATATACAAAGGAGATATATACAAAGGAGATAAATGCCACTTTCGCTGGCGAACGATTTCATTTAGCATATGCAATAAGTCGTTAAACCCCTAGGTTACCCTAGTGGACGAGTGTTGTCTCATGAGGGTTTTTAGGGATGAAACCCACAAACATCAAATTTTCTCAAAACATGCCCAACCACATATGACAAGTCCAAAAATAACGAAAAAGATTTCAAACATGTTATTAGCAAAGTGAACGAATTCACTCAAAAGTCTGTAGTTATTAACATCATAGAACGAACTTCATAGAATTGAAACCTTAAAAGTGACAGGGGAGTGAGCACATGCAAAGTATGATTTGTATAAAACTTATATAAACCGCATAATAAACATTAAAGTGAGCATATATGTCAATCCCACCGGGCATTACACTTAACAAATGAAATCACTATGAATAGGAGGTAATACATGGAACATGCGAGCATAAAGGGTAAATGTAAATGGAAATAAAGTCGTGCACATGTCACTAATAAAGTAAGCTATATATAAAAATAAAAACATGTAATCTCAATGAAATATACCATCATTAAAGGAGGAGAAATGAATTTTCACAAATTGTCGTAACTATTTAAACTTTTTATTTGAATTCACCCTAGGATCATATAGATCTTTACAAGGTTGTAATATAGGTTTGGGTTTGAGGTTATGAAATTAAAGGATTATGTACGGATTCAAAGTTGTTCTGGGATGAAAAACTTAGAATAATGGAGAATTATGGGCAATTTCAAAAATCAAAAAATGACTTTCTTAAACAGCTTTGTATATATCAATGGAAAGAGACAAAGGTTATTGAACACTATATACAACATATACAACTTTCTTTTCTTTTCTACTTTTTCTCTTCTTTTTCTTTTGTTTTCTTTTGTTTTTCTTTTGTTTTTTTCACTACACTTTTTTTTCTTCACTTTTTCACTCTCACATGCTTAATTGCAACCACGTAGCATGAACGTCATTCAATACCAAGTACCATTCCAAACAAAGGTATAAAAGGTAAGTTGTATGGTTTATAACTCCAATGTGGAGTTGGTTATGGGACTTTAGGTTATGAAACGAAAGGCTATGTTATGGCTCAAAGGGTTTGACTAGTAAAAATATATAAGGTGAGGTCAAGGTCAATATGGGTGATATATCAAAGATGGTCTATGATCATTTCCTAAAGTTTATGCAATTATCGAGTCAAAACAACTTTAAAAATCATGCTTAAGTAACACATTTCATAAATGAACTCAATTAATGAACGATCAAATGAAATAATAGTGAGATTACCAACGAATTTAACATTTTTAATGAGGAAAGAGTAGTGTATAACACTCACAAATGAAGGTATGTCTCAAATCTCACTTATGTAAGTATATACAATACAACAAAATATTACCGAGTTATAAAAGTCTTAAACAAATCAATAAAGCAAGAAAAGTGCATCTGCTCGTGGGATTAAAGTTTAATTCATAAAGTTTTTCATAATATCAATGATTTATGGACTAAAGTCTAATAACTTCTAAAATCGAGAACATGCATCATTGAATTGTCTATTGGATCGGGTAATTATTGAAATTTATCATAGGAAATTGGGGCAAAATACCCAAGAAAGAGAAAAGAAATAAAGAAAACAATTTTTGAATTTTTATTTAATTTTTTTAAATAAATATTTCTAATTAATAATTATGAAGATGGCTCACGATGATGAAAAAGAAATTGAGATGAATTATTACACACACACTAACTTGAAATGCACACTGTCCTCAATGTAATTAAAGACATTATGACAAAGAGAGGGAGAGAAATAAATCACCCCAAATGTGGAGCGATCCCTGAGTTAGTCGACGTGAGCCCTATATACACCAAAGAAAAAAAAATATGTACAAAAGAATTAAGTTAAAAGAAATTATGTTGTAAGTCACAATAATATAAAGGGGATGAAGTGCAAATACTAGATAAATTGATGGTGAACATTTGATTTTATAAAACTTGGGATCACACGCATCAAAATGCAATAGTTAACCAACAACTGCATTATTATTTCAAATCCCATAATTTCACAAAACAACTTAATACAATAGAATACTAAATAGAAAGAAAGAAAGAAAGAAAGAAAATAAGAATATTTCCCATTACAACAACAATACTCCTAAATCGGGACCCCCTGAGGATCCCGACGCATATCTTCACACAATCCTTTTCGGCCTCATAAAACGTCCGCATCAACTTCACCACCACGAATGTCGCATAAAAAATATATTAACTCCTCATTGATGTGACCATTCGTGGCACGAAAAAGCTCCCAATTGTGGCGACGCAAGATGACTCATACCACCCTTTCACCAAGAAACCCCTCTAAATCTAGGGATGACACACACTTGGTCGAATCATACTTTTTATTGCGACCATTTCAACCTACAAAACAGTAATTAGGCAAGACAAAAAAAAATTATAAATAGCAATTAAAGTTAGTCGGTGAACGAGTTAAAATGGTGTGTGCAAGTGCATGAAACCGAGTGAAAATATACCACATTGTGACAAAAATGTGTTGGGGTGTGACAACGAGTGAAAACACACAATTGTGTGCTAAAAATATTGAAAAAAAAAATGGTTTAGGCAATTTAGTGAACACTTGGTGTGAACAATGTGGTATAAGAATGTGTGAGTACCATTTGAACCAACACAAGTCCCATTCACGAACAAACACAATAATCCAACAATAATTTGTGTTCATGAATGGCTAATAATCAACAATCAAGCACAAAACAGGTTGGAACAAAATAATTGGGACACACCCAACACAAAAACTTCAAAAATTGACAAAATAAACATAATACCCAAGAATCATGAGAATTATCAACCCAAAACATCAAATAGACAATTTAAATAGGAAGAATTATACCTTGATGTGTAAAAATTGGATGAATTTGGGTGGGGATAAAAAAACAGGGCACGAAATGGGGGGGGGGGGGGGGGGAGTAAATAGTAGAGGAGTGTATGAATGTTATTTAGAATCAAGTCTTGTGTGAAAAAAGAATAGAATAGGGAAAAAAAATTGAGAATCATTTTTTGACCTTACCTGCTTGCCCTGGTCGATCGCACTTTTGGATTTTGCCTTGGTCTGGAAACATAGGGTTTTGGCCCTTGAGACCGATCGACCGCGTGTGAAGACCCGTTCGACCGCGATTTCGGATTTTACCTTGGAACTGAAACAGAGTGCGAGGGACCAAATCACCGATAGACCGCGTGTGTGATCCCGGTCGATTGGTCCCCTATTGCTGAACACACATGCTACTTTTGTTATAGCCGAGACCTACTACTCTTTGCTTCTTTTTTTTCTTTTTTTTAGCCTACAAGACCTGCTACCACCCCTTTTTTATGCCAAAACCTTTGTTTTATGCAAGGAACCTGCTCTCATTTTTTTTGCTAAAGGCCAAATCGTCCCTTTTTTGTTTTAAGACCCGCTTTATTTTGGCTGCCAAAGACCGTGCTTTCATTTTTCTTGCCAAAGAACTGCTATGATTTTTTTTATCCACAACAACCAAGTGGTTGTAATGGGAAATATGAGTGGGGATAAAAAAAAGTTAAAATTAAACTAACTAAAAATTATATATAAAAAAACTAAAAAATATATATAAAAATTACTATAAAATAGTATATACACTAAAAAAATTAAGTAAGGATGAAATTTACAATGGGCGACACACGCACACACACATACACAAAAAAATGAAAATATATGCATTGAAGTGCGGATGAGTGTATGTAAAATAAAGAAAAAATTAACTAATTACACCAAAAGCTATACGGAAATAAATAAATAAAAGAATTAACTATGTACAACCTAAATTTTAATTACTCAATTAACCATGCAAAAGGAGTTGAAATTTATGAGGGTACTCCTAAACAATGATTTGACTTCGAAAGATAATTGGCGATCCCTCAATTTCACGCATACCTTCCGAAAAATAGAAATTATGTTCAAACAACGGAAGGTATGTGTAAGGCGAAAGAAATGAACCATCAATAAATTAAAATCTTGGGGGGGTGATTGGGGGTTTGAATTGAATAGGTGACGAATACACGTGGCATCCAAAAAATCATAATTTCCTCTCAAAGGTTTTGCAATTGGAAGGCGCACGTGGAGGCAAAATTGTCTTCATGGAAAGAAACTTCAAGCAAGTAATCCTCTTCGGTGAAAGGGTTAAACATTTTAAAGTTTTGAACTGATTCATCAGACACTTGTATCAATTTGACAATATAGAATAAATATGGGGAGGAAATAAATTCAAACTCAAGAGATGAGTCATCATCGCTTGAAGATTGAGTTTCGGAGGAAATAAGATCATTTTTAATGAAATATTCTTCTTTAAGGACCAAAGAATAAATCATTTCATTGCAAATCGATACTACGTCCATTTCTTCCTCATTTTCATTTTGTATTATACCATGGGTCAAGTCAAAAATGGTTTGTTCCAAAGTAGGCACAAAAACCTCATTTGGTTCAAAACATTCCTCCACTTCGAAAGTCTCAAAAGAGAAATCGTCGTTGGATTCGAATAATGCATCAAACTCTTGCTCCCAACAACGATTTTCTTCCCCATAACGGTTTTCAAATTTTTCATTTTCAAGAATGCGCAATCCCTCATGCAAAGTCATAGGTGGAGGAACGGATTCTTGATAATGAGAAGTTTGGAAATTATCCTTGAAACTACTATCAAAATCATTATCATAAGAATTTTGAAAGCTAATGCATTTAGTTTGACCATTTTTATTATAAGGATTTTGTGGCCCAACATCGGAATGATCATTCCCAAAATTCCCGTAATCCATAACTTGACTTTCGTAATACTCACCCAAAGTCATTTTAGATATTTCAATTTTTTGGGCTTGTAAGTATTGACCAAAAGTCATATGTGTAGGGGGATTTTGAGAATTATCATTACCGAAAAAATTAGAATAAGACATGCTTACCCCAAAGAAGGCTCAAGATGGCAAATTTCTCAAAGTGATGTGTGGCCGAAAATTCAAGAGTTTCTTGGCACTCAAATGTAGATGCCCTACAAAAATAGTTAACAAAGAATACAAATAGAAAGAAAAATATTACGAAATATTAAATCAATTAAATTCTAAAACGAACAAGTCCCCGACAACAGCACCATTTTGACAACACAAGGGAAAACCGTGGCGCAAGTGTATAAAGATATACATCGGTCGTTATGCTCCGCTCACACCGCTATGCAACAGCCTAAACTATTGACTACACTCTTTTAAGGGAGTATAGAGGTCAATCCGGGTATCAAAAATCCAAAGAGACTAGTTGTTAGAATTATATTGATTTAATACTTCAGGAATAAAAGTGTAAAAGATAATTGTTAACAAAAGAAAAGATAATACTAGGCATGTGTTTGAACTAAGATTAACAAAGAGAATAAAAATAATAAATTGCGACTAATATCCCTCATCTCGAGTTAGTTGGTATAAATGGTTACACGGGACGACAAGTTTAACAAGATTTAATCTCATTTCAACAATTAATTAAATTTAGAGTTGACACGCCCTAAATTGTCATAAAAACCTACTATGATTTTGACGTCAACAAATACCCCAAAAATTACACACGCAAGGTCGTAAATATGACACATACATGATATACACCGTTAAATATCCTAGGCGTAAAATCAAGAAGAACCCAATCGGATTAAACTCATAAATCCCATCACCAAAGCAAAGCAACCAAATCAACCCAATGTGAGTTCAATCAATCACAACCTAAACTAAATTAGCTAGAAAGCATGTCAAATGACATTAATTAAATGAAAGAAAGTAAGTGAAAGCGATTAAATCTAGATTACAAAGCAAGTAAACAAATAACAAAGCAAGAAAAACAACAATGGAATCTTGGATTTAAAGAGAGAGAGATGATGAATAGTAACTTACAAACCCATTTTGGTGAAACCCTAGGAGAGAGAAAAGTAAAACCAAAAAATATCCTCCAAGACCCTTATTCCTCTAACCTAACTACTAAAAAGATGAAAAACTAACTAGATGAAAGATATGTCTTCAAATACAAAAAATCCACTTATGTAGTAAGTGGTAAAAGAAATAAAGATAAAAGAAAAGAAAATGATTTGCCACTAGTGGTTTTGGTATTGCCCTTCCTCCAAGAGAAATCTCGCAACTTTTTCGTTATTGATCAGAATCATGCACCATCAGCGGACACGCGAAGATGACTCAGAGGGCTTCAACTTCTGTGAAGACATTGGACCAAAAGTCCAAACTTTGAAATTACTAAAATGCCCCTGTACGTGCAATTATCAACGAAACTTCCTCGGAACGCTACTGAACTTCACACTTAATACCGTCATACCTACAAAAGCTCAATTATACCTCGCACAATATGTAAACATATAAAATAGAGGTTGTCTATTTAAAGAGCATAAATATAGAAATTAAGGTACCTGAGGGGGATAAAATGCATAATAAGTAAAGAGGGTGAATATATGCAATATTCGAGCCGAATCACTTGTTCCATCAATTGTGGTGAAGCCTGTGGAGCACATTTTATTGTGATTGATAAGGCATGAGCTGAGATACTTGAGGGATTTGGTTGTCAACTCTTGTGTTGTTCCTCCTCCCCCCCCCCCCCCCCCCCACATCGGGAGTTCTTGTTTCGAACATTTAATTGTTGATTATCTCATTGTTTTAAGTAACTAGGAAGTCTAAATTGGTTTCATTTTCACATGGTCTAGTTGTTCCTACATCTTTGATAGGTGTCTTCCCTATTGGGTTATTGTAACCCAAATGTTGGTCAGTGTTAAATGCTCCAACACCCTCTAGTTGGTTGTTCATACCGAGACCAGTGGTATTAGACTAACTTATTGTCCTTAGGTTATTTCTAAAGTTGGTTTCACCTATGTTAAGTATGTACTAGACAAGATGGTAAAGATTGGGTTGAGTGGTGGGATTTACACCAAATTGCGATGCATATCTGACCATTAGAGACTGCAACAGTATGTGTGGACAACCTTTTAGTTATTGTGGTCACCATAGTTTGAATGTTTTCATTATGTTCCCAAGATGATCAAGAACCGGGTTTAATTTGATTGATCAGTTGGTCTTGGGCATTTGTAAATACACCAACAACTAGTGTAGTGTGAATATTGCCATCTCTTGGAGCCGTTGACACATTAAATTCTTGACTATGAGCATTTGGTCCCAACTCATGAGTAGCTTCAACAAGTGTTTGCTCAGTAGTGGTAATATGTTGGCTCGTTGAGACAATTTCACCAACACCGTTTATAACATCATCGCTTATACATATTGATCAAGTGCGAAAAGTGTGCGCATGTAAAGTGCACAGTCGTTGTTTTCGTTTCGCCAACTCAATACAAAAACCTAAGTTACTACTACACTTGCGAGGCAAGCACAGCGGTAAGTCGGGTATCGAAAATCCACAGAGACGAGATGTTAGAATTTAAGTGATTTAATACTTCTAAAATAAAAGAGTAACAGATGTTTATACACAAAAAGGGAAAAGATGCATAAAAGGGAAATAGTAATCTAGGCGAGGGAAAATAAAGATATATTAAGAAAGTGAGTAAAAACTATAGGTTGCGTCGAATATCCCTCACCCGAGTTAATTAGTATAAAATGGTTACATGGGTCGATGATTTATTACAAATGCGTCTTGTTTCGACAGTTAATTAAATCAAGGGTTGTCACGCCCCTAAACTTGCATAAAAGTCTAATACGATTTTGGTGTCAACAAATACCCCGGAAATTACGCACGCAAGGTCGTAAGCACGGAGCATACATGATATACCCCGTCAAATCCCCTAGGCGTAATAATTAGGTCAACACACTCGAAATAGACCCGTAAACTCCATCGCCAAAGCAAAGCAACACGTCAACCCTAGGTGAGTTCAATCCAAAAAAATCTAAACTAAATTAGCCACTAAGCATGATAAACAACAATAATTAAAGCACATAATTAAATTACACTACAATTTATCTAAGCAAGAAATAAATGGAAAGCATGGAAATATAGGTTACAAAGCTTGAGAACAAAAATGGACATTACATTAATGGAGAAGAACATGAATAGTGATACTTACATACACAAATGGGTGTAAACCCAAAGAGAAGAGAGGAGAGGGAAGCTCCACAAATAATCCCCAAAAACTAACCTAAAAATGAAATATATCCTCCAAAGAAAAGCCCCCAACATTCTATTTATACCCTAAAACAAACCCCAAACAAAACCAAGCCAAAAAACCCAAAATAAGTCAATTTTCGTCCATATCTGATGGGACCGGTCGACCTCATGTTGGGACCGGTCGACCGCACTTTTGGAATTTGCCTTGGGCTGGAGGCATCCCACTTTTCCAGTTTGAACCAATTTTGAGGCATTGCACGAAAACGCCTATAACTCCCTCATACGGAATCGAAATGAGGCGTGGTCGAAACCGAAGCGAAGATAATTCAATTCTCTAAATGATTCTGTTTTGAAATCCTCCAAATTATGCAGTATGAAATTACCAAAATGCCCTTGAAGTAGAAGAAAATACCGAAACCTTCCGGAAATGGGCATAACTTCCACATACGGAGTCAGAATGACGCACGGTCAGTGGCCACGGAAAGATAATTTGATGATATACATGTTGGTAACTTCATTCCATAAAAAATAGTGAGTTTGAAAATACCAAATTGCCCTTGAAGTAGAATTCGACGACGGAACTTCTCCGAAATGCAACCGAACCTCACTTTTAGCGTTCCAATACCTACAAAAGCACAAATAACCCCTGCAAGGTATGTATATATCCAAATCCAAGGTTGTCTGGTTAATGAGCATAATTATAGGCATTTAGGACCGTAAAAGTGCTAGAATGCATAAAGATAACGGGCGGAAATATGCAAAATTCGATACGAATCACACCCCCTAACTTAAACATTGCTAGTCCCTAGTGATAAAACAAGCAAAAATAGTCCACAGAAGGAAATACAAAATGTATATATGCATCGAAATATAATTTCCACTTTCGTAGGGAACACGATTGCATTTAGCATATGCAATAAGTCGTTAAACCCCTAGGTTACCCTAGTGGACGAGTGTCGTCTCGTGAGGGTTTTTAGGGATGATACCCACAAACATCATATGGTTTCCTCAAAATATGCCCAAACCAATACACGAAAAGCCTAATAATGGCGAAAAGGATTTCATACGCATTATTAGCAAAGTGAATGAGTTCAAACAAAAGTCCGCATGATTAACATTATAGAATGCACCTCATAGAATTGAAACCTTATAATGTGGGAGGGAAGCGAGCACATGCAAAGTGTGATTTGGCGAAAAACTTATATAAACCGGATAATCATTAAAGCAAGCATATATTCAATCCTCACGGGCATTACACTCATCAAGCGAATTCACTCGAAACAGGGAGGTAACACACGGAACATGCGGGCTAAAGAGTAAATGTAAATGGAAACTAGGCCGCACACATGTCATAAAAGAAGAATGCTATATATAAAATGAAAATTTGTAATCTCAATGAAAGATACCGCTAATTAAAGGAGGCGAAATGCATTTTAACAGATTATCAAAACTATTTAAACTTTTAAATTACATCAACCTAAGATCACATAGGACTTGTATAGGGTTATAATGTAGGCTAGGCTTAGGTATGAAATGAAAGGAATGTATGTACGGATTCAAAGTGTTCGGGATGAAAACTCGGGATAATGGGAAAATGCGGGAAATATCAAAATTGGAAAACAAGTTCCAAAACGGCATTAGATATATCATTGGGAAGAGTAATCAAAGCTTATTGAACTATATACAACATATACAAACTTTCTCTTTCTTTTTCTTTTCTTCATTTTCTCATTTTCTCTTTTGTTTTCTTTTGCTTTTTGCTTTCTCTTTTTCTTCACTTTTTTCACTACTTTCTTTTCTTTACTTGTCAAACTCTCATATGCCTAAATTGCAACCGGCATCATAACAACATCATTCAATCCCAAGTAACATTCCAAACAAAGGTATGGAAAGTGTATCTATGGTCGAAAACTCCAATTTAGAGTTAGTTATGGTAATTGGGTTATGAAACGAAAGGCTATATTTAGGCTCAAAGAGGTTAACGAGGGTAAACATATAAGGGTGAGGTCAAGGCTAATATGGGTGATATATCAAAGAGGGCCTATGATCATTTCGCAAAGTTTACGCAATTCTCGAGTCAAAACAATATATGAAAATCATGCTCAAGTAACACATTTCAAATATGAACTCAATTAATGAACGGTCAAATGAAAGAATAGTGAGATTACCGACGAATTCAACGTTTTCAATGAGAAAAGAATAGTGTATAACACTCACAAACGACGAAAGGTACAAAGCTTACTTGGTGTAAGTATATACAATGCAACAAAAGAATACCGAGTTATAAAAATCTTAAACCAAACCAATAAAGCAAGGAAAGTGCAGGTGCTCACGGGATTAAAGTTTAATTCATGAAGTTATTCATAATATCAATAATCGAGACTAAAGTCTAATAACTTCTAAAATCGAGAACATGCATCATTGGGCTGTCTATTGGATCGGGCAATTATTGAAATTTATCATCGGAAACAAAGGCAAAATGCCCAAAAAAAGGAGAAAAAAGAAAGAAAATCTTTTTAAAATTTTTAATTTTTCAAGAAAAGCATACTAAGTAACTAACATGTGAGCAAAAACATGGACTAAATGAAGAAATGGATAGAATATTCCACACCCCCTAACTTAAAACTTGACATTGTCCTCAATGTAAATTAAGAACCAAGTCAAAGAGAGGAAAAGAGTGATATTACCCAAAAATGGAGCGATCCCCATAAGAACAAGTCCAAAGAATCTACAAAACAAGTTAGTACCGAGCATAGAAAAAGCAAATAATAAAAAGTTAACTAAGTACACTAGACTGAATTAAAAATAAAAAAAAAAGAATAAAAAGCTAACTATATACAATCTACTATTTAGACTTCACACTAACTGTACACTAGAAGTCTAAATAGCTGAGGGTCCACCATAAGAACGATTTGACTTTGGAGGATAACCGGTGTACCCTCACATACAAGCATGCCTTCCGAAAAATATGAATTCCGTTTTAACAACGGAAGGCATGTGTAAGGCGGAAGAAATGAACCATCGCCAATTAAAAGTTTTGGAGGGACGATGGAGGGTTTGGATTGAACGGGTGACAAAAACAAGTGGGGACCAAGAAAAGACGAATATCCTCCCAATGATTTTGAAGTTGGAATGGGAGGCGGCGCACATAAAGGCAAAGATGTGATCGTGGAGGGCGACTCGAGCAAGTACTCCTCATCGGCGATAGGGTTTAAAACATTAAAGTTCGAAACCGAATCATCGGGTACTTGTTCCGGTGGGGTAATAGAGAATGAAAATGGGGATGAAATAAATTCAAACTCATGAGATGAATCATCATCGCATGAAGTTGGAATTTCAAAGGAAATAATATCATTTTCAATGAAATGTTCTTCTTTGGGGGCCAAAGAAGAAATCATTTCATTGCAAATAGATATTACATCATTTTCATCCTCACTTTCAATATCTATTACGAGATGGGCAAAGTCTAGAATGGCTTGTTCCAAAGTAGGTACAAGTACTTCATTTGGTTCAAAAAATTCCTCGACTTCAAAAGTCTCGGAAGCAAAATCGTCGTCGGACTCAAATAATAAATCCAACTCATGTTCCCACGAACGATTTTCTTCCCGATATTGATTTTCAATTTTCTCATTCTCATACATACGCAAGCCCTCACCGAATGTCATAGGTCGAGGTGCGGATGCATTAAAATGGGAACTTTGAAAATTACCATCGGACTTAAACGAAAACTCATTATTATAGGAATTTTGAAAACTATTGCAATTCGTTTCAAAATTCCTATTATAAGGAGGTAAAGGCCCAAAATCATTATCATCATCATCATCAAAATTCCAATAACCTATGTTTTGACTTTCGTTATACTCGCCCAAAGTCATATTTGAATTTGTTTTACTTTGGGATGCTAAGTATTCACCGAAAGTCATAGGCCTAGAATTTTGAGAATTATAACAAGGATTACCGAAAGAATTGGAATAAGACTTGCTTACCCCAAAAATGGCTCAAGTGGCGAATTCCACAAAATAGGTGCGCGCGGGAAATTCGAGCGTTTCCAAGTGCTCAAATGTGGAAGTCCTGCTAAAAGTTAGCAAATAATACAAATAGAAAGAAAATACTATGAAATACTAAATCAAATAAAGTCTAAAACAAACTAGTCCCCGGCAACGGCGCCATTTTGATTAAGGGTGAAAAGTAGCGTCGCGTCAAAACGCTAATCGTTATTTTTTGTTCACCGCCTTAATACAAAAACCTAAATTACGACTACACTTGTGAGGCAAGCACAGCGGTAAGTCGGGTATCGAAAATCCACAGAGACGAGATGTTAGAATTTAAGTGATTTAATACTCCTAAAATAAAAGAGTAACAGATGTTTATACACAAAAAGGGAAAAGATGCATAAAAGGGAAATAGTAATCTAGGCGAGGGAAAATAAAGCTATATTAAGAAAGTGAGTAAAAACTATAGGTTGCGTCGAATATCCCTCACCCGAGTTAATTAGTATAAAATGGTTACATGGTTCGATGATTTATTACAAATGCGTCTTGTTTCGACAGTTAATTAAATCAAGGGTTGTCACGCCCCTAAACTTGCATAAAAGTCTAATACGATTTTGGTGTCAACAAATACCTCAAAAATTACGCACGCAAGGTCGTAAGCACGGAGCATACATGATATACCCCATCAAATCCCCTAGGCGTAATAACTAGGTCAACACACTCGAAATAGACCCGTAAACTCCATCGCCAAAGCAAAGCAACACGTCAACCCTAGGTGAGTGCAATCCAAGAAAACCTAAACTAAATTAGCCACAAAGCATGATAAACAACAATAATTAAAGCACCTAATTAAATTACACTACAATTTATCTAAGCAAGAAATAAATGGAAAGCATGGAAATATAGGTTACAAAGCTTGAGAACAAAAATGGACATTACATTAATGGAGAAGAACATGAATAGTGATACTTACATACACAAATGGGTGTAAACCCAAAGAGAAGAGAGGAGAGGGAAGCTCCACAAATAATCCCCAAAAACTAACCTAAAAATGAAATATATCCTCCAAAGAAAAGCCCCCAACATTCTATTTATACCCCAAAACAAACCCCAAATAAAACCAAGCCAAAAAACCCAAAATAAGTCAATTTTCGTCCATATCTGATGGGACCGGTCGACCTCATGTTGGGACCGGTCGACCACACTTTTGGAATTTGCCTTGGGCTGGAGGCAGCCCACTTTTCCAGTTTGAACCAATTTTGAGGCGTTGCACGGAAACGCCTATAACTCCCTCATACGGAATCGAAATGAGGCGTGGTCAAAACCGAAGCGAAGATAATTCAATTCTCTACATGATTCTGTTTTGAAACCCTCCAAATTATGCAGTATGAAATTACCAAAATGCCCTTGAAGTAGAAGAAAATACCGAAACCTTCCGAAAATGGGCATAACTTCCACATACGGAGTCAGAATGACGCACGGTCAGTGGCCAAGAAAAGATAATTTGATGATCTACATGTTGGTAACTTCATTCCATAAAAAATAGTGAGTTTGAAAAGACCAAATTGCCCTTGAAGTAGCATTCGACGACGGAACTTCTCCGAAATGCAACCGAACCTCACTTTTAGCGTTCCAATACCTACAAAAGCACAAATAACCCCTGCAAAGTATGTATATATCCAAATCCAAGGTTGTTTGGTTAATGAGCATAATTATAGGCATTTAGGACCATAAAAGTGCTAGAATGCATAAAGATAACGGGCGGAAATATGCAATATTCGATACGAATCACATATCCTAGCCATTATCAACAATAACTTATCACTTGAGTCACACTGGTCATGCCAAAATATGTTTGTCGTTTTCACTTGGCTTGATTAATTGCGAGCATGCTAGACAAGGTTGTGGTCTTGCTAACCAATTGATTGTCTTAGTCTAGTGATAATCAGACAATTATGTATCATTTGATGCTTCAATTCAGAAGACTTGTTCTTCCCTTAGGGAAGATTTTGATGTGAGTGCTAAATTACTACGATTAACTAGAACAAAAGAACAAGATGTAAATTACATAAAGTGAAATAAAAGTAAAGCTTTGGAATTAAAAAAAAAAAGTAAACGTGATAAATTAAATGATTACTCTAAGAAATGTAAAGCAAAAAAGTAAAACAAATCAAATATAAAGTCAATAAAATTTTAATATACTGTAAAAGAAGTTACAATGTACCTTACAATCTACTTTGAATGAAAGAAAAGCAGTGAATAAATAAAAAGAAAATAAAATAAAGGATAAAAACGAGTAAATATAGTTTTTTGGCAAGAAATTCCTTTTTTCCTGTGTCTTATAGTTTCTTATCTATAGAGTTTCTTGATATGCAGCTCAATTGTTTGTAGCTGTTGTGTGGTTACCCGTTACCCAGCCTAATTATTTCCCACCTAGGTGCACTGACGCCCCATATAGATCGTCTCCTTTATTTTCTACACCACGTCCAAAATCATGACAGATGTCAAACATGTTGATTGCCAATTACTTTGAGCTTATGTATTATAGTTCGGATATTGTTACCGATTTATAATTACACATGGTAACACCTCATTGGACCGTAATAATATAGTGTAAATAGCTTCCTTCGCCTCTTCCTTCTTCCTTAGCAGCTAGGATTCTCCCAAGGCGTGTTATGATAATTAAGATTAAGCTAATATGGTATACTAAATCACTATTCACGAAATTAAGCTAATGCCCTAAAATAGTCTCAACTAAAGCAACCCAAAACGTGCTCCAAGTGGCCTAATATTAACCTAACGAGCTAAACTTCAACAAATATAAGCTCAACATGGACTTCCTAAACATCTCACGAACCTACTCGAAAGTTAATATGTTTTGCAAGTCAAACATCTTATTAAGTTAATTAAATTAATTAAATAGCTAATATGCATAGCTTATGATTAAATCTTATTATTCACTAATTAAATTATGACTGTGTATTATACAAACCAACTTTACGATCGGTGGGATCTGATGCCGAGATAATAATCCAAATAAGAAAACTCCCGACACATATCCCCTCACCATTTCATGGGCGTCCATAATCGAATGTCAATTAATTATTTGTGGATTTTTTTTACATGCCCCCTACATTTTATAACAATATTTGTGTTTCTACCTCCCTTTTTTATTTCTTTGTGTTTGCACCCCACCGTTAATAAAATTTGTTAGTTTCTATCAAAAAATTTAAAAAAGATCATCTTACACTTCTTTAATTCAAAATAATAAAAAAGTTATAAAAAATGAAAATTACATAATAAATCATTAAATAATATTTTAAAATTTGAAATTATGGAAAAATAGTTAAAAATTTTGGAAATTAGAGAAAATATTTTTAAAATTTGGAAATCAAGAAAATAATAGTATAAATTACAAAAAAAACATTAATAAATATTTAAAAATCCAAAAACAATACAAACACAATTCAAATTATAGTAAAACATTTAAATTACAAAAAACTTATTTAAAATAGGGAAGCCTTATAAAAAAACTTAAATTACAAAAACCATATAAAAATAGGGAAAAACTTTAAAAAAATTGAAAATAATAGGGAAAACATTTACAAATATGAATTAGATTGAAAATAAATGTTGATAAATTCAAAAATAATATAAAAAATATTTAAAATTATACTAAAACATTTTGAATTACAAAAATATCATTTAACATTTCTCAAAAATACCTAAAAACTTTATTTTTTAAACTGTATTTTACCAAAAAAGTGTAATTTGTTTGAGAGAAAAATAGTAATAAAAACGTTTTGGGGCGAACATTATAAATCAAGTAAATAAAAACTGTTTTTGTAAAAATAAGTTACCAAAAAAAGAGTAAAAAAATAAGTTAATAATTTTTTTCTAAGTACAATTTTTATTTATTTGCTTTAAAATATTCACTAATTTTTTTTACTGTTTTTTCCTCAAAACAATTGTGCAGTTTTTTTAAATAAAAAAATGCATTTTTTTGATAATTTTTTTTGTAAAAAGCAATTTTTATTTGCTTGATTTATAGTATTCATCCAAAAACTTTTTATTACTATTTTTCCCTCAAAAAATTGTATAGTTTTTAAAATTTTGTATAGTTTGTTGGTAAAAAAAGTTTTTAAAAAAAATTTGCGTTTTTCATAATTTATAATGATATTTTTTGCAATTTAAAATATTTTAGCATAATTTTAAATGGTTTTTATATTATTTCCAGATTTATCAATTTTTTTATATATTACATATATGTAAAAAAAATTCCCATTATTTTCAATTTTTATAAGTTTTTCTCATTTTTTTAAAAGTTTTTGTAATTTAAGTTTTTTTATAAGTTTTTACCTATTTTTATAAGTTTTTTTAATTTAAAATATTTTTTCTATTATTTTTTAATTTTAAATTATAATTTTTTTTTTGAATTTATATATTGTGACACCCCGACTAATTAAATACCAGGCGATCACTCCTTTATTAAATTAAAATCAAGGTGAACAGTTGGTTCATTCTTAGCATCACTGTCACAAAAATAACTTTTCTAATTAAACACCCTAAATAATTAAGCTAAGTGTCAAAACCATTTATAACCTTATTTCCATTTTATTAAATCCAATTATAAAATCTTTAACTATTAACATTTTACGAGTCACACATTAAGTATAAGAATTGAAATGAACATTCAAGAGTTTAACCATAAATCATAAATCCCAACATTTAAAACACTAACGGAAAACATCCTGCGAGTAACAAATCCTGAAATAAAGATACTGAAATTTAAAAGAATTACATTCTCTGACAATACCAACTAAATAATGGAAAAGGGCGACACATGCCCCCGCTGGATAAAGCTGAACTAGGAGTAGAGTCGACAATGAGATCGTCTAAGCAATGGCCTGCAACTCCCACAAAAGTTACAGCGCGTTCCATCCAAAGAATCCTAAGTAAGACGCCCCTGTGGCTGGGCACCTGTAATACATATATATATATATACACACAAGAGAGAAGAGGTAACAGCAAACGGGTCAGAGCCCGAATGTAAAGCAATTTTAAAAATAGTTTAGCAAGTATTTAAAATGCTTACCGGCTAATGCAACAGTCATATTAGTATGCGACACTCTCTTAAGAATTCTCACCTCTCATCTAGTGTGCACATCTACCGTACTAATGAATCCCATATACCTCCCTAACCTATTTTCCATAAGTCTTAACACGTGGAATAAATGTTATGACATTCCCTTTTTAAAAACTATCGCTTCAAGATTTCTTACGTTATTTAGAATAATTTCGTATTGTTATTACGTTTCCAAATACTTATAGTGAAGTTGATGAATTTCATACTTTACTTAACTACTATTTTACTCAGTAGAAAGTTCTCATATAGATACACGTATATATATTAATTACTCGTATAATATATATACAAACAGCACCCCACATAAAATCTATGGTGCTAGACTTCCATATATAAGTATATATATACCAATCACTCATAAATTATATATATACTAACGGCACCCCACATAAAAACTATGGTGCTGGCATACTCTGTTATCAAGTCCCTGTATCACATATACTTAGGGAAATGCTAGTTCGGAATCACTCTCGAACTGAATTAACATAAGACACAAACAAATGGAGGCGAAACATAGTCCCAAGTCCTAAGAGGGTCAGCACATACCCTCACATCTCTTAGGACCGTCTGACTATCAATCAGATAGCCTGTACCAAGGAATCCTATGTTCTAGGGTACGAGTCAATATCTCCCATAAAGGCTCATCAAGATAAGACTGTCCCAGCGCGGAAACCCCCATGATAGCAAGTAGCCCGAGTATGATTTTTATACAGATATAATATATACACAATCACACAGTCATATATATATATATATATACACACACATCCACATTGTTGAATTAGGTGCGCTCACGACCCATAATATTAATTATCCTCTATTACACATTTTACTCGATTATTTCATATAACGAACTCGTTTATATTCTCGTAGATAAATCATTTTAAACTCAATTCTCGTCTCTCGAAGTATTGCCTTTACTTAAGTATAATTGCAGTAGGCCCTCACTTGCCTTCTACTCCAACTTCCCAGACATTTCGATTATTAAAATCAACGCACGTATGATTGTCTAAGTATGAATATCTCCTCGTTTACCCCTTTATTTCACTTCATATTAAAGTCCCACTTAACGGGGTTTATCTTGACCCTACTGGTCCTCTTTATGTTCCATTATGTTCTAGCAACCCTAATCAAGGTTTACTACGCATAAAATCGGATTAAGCTAACACGAGCAAAAGTGCAAGTTTCCAGGAGGGGTCGATCGATCGATGCTCTCGGCTCGATCGATCGATCAAGCAGTTATGGCGAAATTACAGAAAACCCAGTTACGGAATTGTTACCCCAAACTCGTCCAAATCATCATGTTTCAGTACCAAACTCCCAATCAATTATACTATAAGTGTTTTATACCCATATAAACAATATCCTACGTAACACATGCGAATTTTCATCATCTATAACAAGATAAAAGGGCAAAAAATTTTATAAGTCTCAAGAACCCTAATTTTTCCTTTAACTTAGTTTCTTCAATTTTTTTACAGATTTTCTATCACTAATACCATGGAAATTCGTGGTTCAACCTCTTCATGTGAAATGGATTTCCAGAAATATGATCTCTATCTCTACAACATGCAATTTTTTTTTTGTCTTCAATTAACGTTTTTCTTCAAGAACACTAATTCTAATCAACCTAAGACTAATATAAAATGATGCATTAACTTGATAAAAGCAAGATAGATACTTGCCTGGAAATTTAGTCTCTGCTTTGTGGAAGAATTTGGTGTGGTCAAGATCCTCGTTGCGTGATCTACCATTTCGCGGTGACGGCGGTGCAATCGGAGGTGTTTTTTGGCCTAGAACTCTTGGAGAGCTTCTCCTCTTCCTCTCCAATGGTCGTCATTAGTTTTTGGTTATGTTAACCCTAGAAGATAACACTTTCCATTTGATATAACCCTATAAAATTCGTGGGTTTAAATACCCAAAATTATTAAATGTCCAAAACGCCCTCTCGGGGTACTAAATAGGCCTAAAAACGCCCCGAGACCCAAACTAACCCCCTGGGTATACTTTTCTGACTATTTTGACCCTTCCGAACACTTTGGCGCACTCAAAACGACCATACGAGCAACTTATATTTTATTCACTTTTATTAATCAATATTTAGTCCTGACACGACACGGGCGCGTCCCGACTTAAATTTCCATAATTGCCATTTCATTCACACGTGACAATTTTATAAAATAAATCTCATATATTACTATACTCATACAGTAGCATTCAACAAATAACAAATTTCCAATAATTACTAACTCTTGTCACGCTAGTAAATATTAAAAACAACATTCTGGATTAAAATTAAATTAATTTATCTCAATTAAATTTAATAAATCCCTAAATTTAAAAGCCATACAAATACGGGATATTACATACTTCCCCCCTAATAACGGAATTTCGTCCCGAAATTCGGAAAATAAAGCCTACCAGTTAGCACAATTCTGGATATCCTTGTCAGTACGCAAACTATCTACATAGTACGACGCTCAATCACTATAGTCATTTCCTCACAGCAAGTTTGTTTAACAATTCTCATTGGAGACACTTCACATGGTGCTCCCAACCGACAACATTCACATGAGTCACACTTATACGTTATAAATTTCCATTATCTCACTATCATTAGGAGGCCGCACCTCACTACATGACAACTACTCGGATTTATTCATATACAAACTCCCATTCTGAGAAAACCATACGAACATTTGACCACTCTTGTTCGCCTAAAACAGTCATGGAATTCTACCATAGTTTATCGGATATTTTCTCGACCGATTCAAAAATTCTGATTATCTACTCACCTCTAAACATACGGAAGGAGAATAGTCGAGGTTCTTCCATAATAAAACCTTAATAACCACCTCGTACGCGACAAACAGGTACGAGTGCTTCTATAGAGCATTCCTGAAATCATCGTACCAAGATTCCAAAATCTCCTTCACGTGGCTCCACTAATCTTTAATCACCGTGCGCCTATTCCCTGGCTAAGGGTGATACATCCTACTCGAAACGAAACCTTATCTCCGTTGGTTCCTGAAATCCCATATCAAAGGTGGGATTCACCAATCTCATCCTGATTCAGAAATTTATACTGTACCGGACCATGCACTGGCGCGATCCTTCCTTTCAAAGGAAGTCTGGGGCATACTAGTTAATATTGTAAACCAACCCAAAGGAATATCAATCACTTCCTTCTAGTCGACTTAATTCACATGTTCGGGGTGAACCCTTGATCTTGTTTTGAGGATGGCAACCCATCCAAGAACTTTACCAACTTTACCGACCTCTTCCAATTTCAGGAATTGTCGATAAACACGAAATTCTTTGGTTGCTTCTCCTCTTTCAACTAAACCTTACCTATGGGCGGTGCATGTAGAGACTACTCACTACGTCCCGCTAAACATCGATTTTCCCTTGAAATGTCTCACATTAAGTGACACATAATACTCCCCTTCCTTCCTTGGTGTATGCTGAAAGTTCCGACCCGTGCTCTTCTCTCCACAAAGCGCACTTATGGATCTCTTATACCATACTAACATCATTACTCTTTGTATGCGCAAGTCGCTCTCACACTTGACTAATAACAACTCCACTTCGAGTGTGCTTCATAAAAATTAAATTCTACTTTATTCAAGGAATACCCTTTCTTAAATGGTTTCCCACAGCCTTCCATCAAATTAGGGTGTGTTATTCTAATTGCACACTTATGTATGGATTTTCGCCCCTCATGTGACGTTTAATCCACTCTATCACTTCCACTTCGTTATACTAGTCCCACAAACATATACTCCATACGTCTATTACCACGTCCCTTCGACTCGGACGATTTTAACTGCAGCTAACCAAGATGCCCACATTTTGCAACACCCCAACCGCCCTAGGAGAGCGAACGGCGTGCTACTCATCAGTGAAACTAACTAAATCCAACAAAGTATAAGGAATAGGGCATTCAAATTCCATGACCATTAAAAGAGGAATAACAAATCTCAACCTTCTTCAGATAAGTACAACAATTTTCCCAAATAGGTACAACAACCAAAATAAATCACTAACGCTCTATTCATCAAAATAATTACAGGTCATCTCTTTTGTACAATAAAGTTCTTTCCAGATAATCCATGCTAAAAATCATTCCAACTCCTTATTCACCTTGTGTTCTAATCTCGGTTACGACATTTGGGTACTCTTAATCACCCTAGAAATCAAAATTTTTAAATCCTCCTTATCATCGTTCCACCCCTCAACTCGTGGGGATAACTTTCAATGATTTCTTACCATAAAATCCGGCTCCAATGGCTTTAAAACAAAATTCAAATTCCAACTTACATACATAATTACTTGATCCCATTTTGACCAGGGTACCGAACTCATGGAATAGTGACCAAACGTCTCCCTATTTCCAACCTTACGCTAAGTTTCATGCGTGGGATGTCTCGCAAAGTGAAATCCAAACAAGGAACCCCCCCCCCCCCGATACACTACTACCTAGCATTGTCGGTTATCGAAATCCGTTAGGTCCTCCGTCCATAGCATGTACCCCTTTGTTCCGTCCCTTGACGGAAAAGTTATAATTCCTCCCGTAATTATGCTTAACAAAGAACGTTTCACCAATTTCACTATCGTCCCATATTGGTTGATGGTAATTGCATTCTATAAACCTCGAATACATACGATCGGAATTCTCAAAATTCCTTTCCCTAATAATAGGGGTATAACTCTTAACTCCCACATCTCTAGAGGATAGATATAACACTGCACTCTTCCTATCAATAAGTCTGGAGTGCTAAACATAATACTGAGTCAAGTCTTTTGGCTCAATGGTCAATCCCGATACATACTGAATCATACTAACAAAGTATATACATACATTGGCATCGAATATCTCGAGCCCACTATTTCCTCCGAAGTCTCTAGGATAGATAAGATAAGTGTGAGTCCAACCTTCTTACAGGTAAAGCCTCGCCAAAACAAAACATGCTGCACTAATGCAACTACTCCGATAGCCTTTCAATAAATTCCCACTATCGTACTAACCATTTCTATAACGTTTTATCAAACATAATACCATACTCGTATATCGCATCACTACGACGAGTAACCTAAATACAATACGTAGCCCTATTAATATACACATTCATCCTCCGCGGATAGCACTAAAGAAAAATCCCGCTACACTAGGGAAAAATATCCACATAATAATAATGTTTATAATTATATGCATTAAACTCTTCTCACATGCTAATCTAGCAATGATCAAAATATGGTGACTCGCTCGTGTCACATAAACACGCCGCATCCTCTGAGGATACAACTTATACTTCCACCTTGTCAATCGTCTTGACTGCGCAAATGGTTTCCGGACGTAACACGTCTACTCAAACCAAACAAAATTACTTTAATCGTTGTCTTTTACTAGGCACCGTATTCTTGTCCTCTTTCTCACTTTGGAACATATTATATTCCACTTCTAAAATTTGTGGTTGACTCCCACCATTATAACTTCATCCCGAAAGCCAAGAATAATTTTTCTCTAAATTTTCACTTTCAGTTAGCCACACTCCGTCCTATATCTAAATCTTTGGATACTTTGCCTCCTTTGGTAAACACACACAATTTTTGCATTTCTAAAATTCCCACTGACAGTTCTCTACACGTTTTGTAACACGTTGGGTGAGTTTACTCTCGCACCTCATTCGACTATAGCTCCATTTGGAAATCATTTCTGCGCCTTAGTCGCCTTTCTAGTCTCGGCTTCTCGTGCCATAATGGAGGTGACCTCGACTACGGTCATCATTCTCGAATATATTTTACCACCTCAACTGATCCCTGCTTCCTGATGTCCGCTTAACGGTCCTTTTCTGACATCCGTCATCGCTCGTCACACGCACACACCCGGACGAAATTAGCATTCACTAATGTATATACCTCATAACAGGAGAACGAAATCTCATCAAAGAAATCGGCAATCCTAAACATAGGGCTCTAAATCAAACAAAGCAACGCTGAAAGCATAATAAGCCGCACAGATCCAAAAGGACTCTAGAACCTGATGCTCTGATACCACTTGTGACACCCTGCCTAATTAAATACAAGGCGATCACTCCTTTATTAAATTAAAATCAAGGTGAAAAGTTGGTTCATTCTTAGCATCACTGTCGCAAAAATAACTTTTCCAATTAAACACCCTAAATAATTAAGCTAAGTGTCAAAACCATTTAAAACCTTATTTCCATTTTATTAAATCCAATTATAAAATCTTTAACTATTAACATTTTACGAGTCACACATTAAGTATAAGAATAGAAATGAACATTCAAGAGTTTAACCATAAATCATAAATCCCAACATTTAAAACACTAAAGGAAAACATCCTGCCAGTAACAAATCCCGAAATAAAGATACTGAAATTTAAAAGAATTACATTCTCTGACAATACCAACTAAATAATGGACAAGGGCGACACATGCCCCCGTTGGATAAAGCTGAACTAGGAGTAGAGTCAACAATGAGGTCGTCTAAGCAATGGCCTGTAACTCCCGCAAAGGTTACAGCGCGTTCCATCCAAAGAATCCTAAGTAAGACGCCCATGTGGCTAGGCACCTGTAATACATACATATATATATATATATATATATATATATATATATATATATATATATATATATATATATATATATATATATATATATATATATACACAAGAGAGAAGAGGTAACAGCAAACGGGTCAGAGCCCGAATGTAAAAGAGTTTTAAAAATAGTTTAGCAAGTATTTAAAATGCTTACCGGCTAATGCAACAGTCATATTAGTATGCAACACTCTCTTGAGAATTATCAGCTCTCATCTAGTGTGCACATCTACCGTACTAATGAATCCCATATACCTCTCTAACCTATTTTCCATAAGTCTTAACACGTGAAATAAATGTTATGGCATTCCCTTTTTAAAAACTATCTCTTCAAGATTTCTTACGTTATTTAGAATAATTTCGTATTGTTATAACGTTTCTGAATACTTACAGTGAAGTTGATGAATTTCATACTTTACTAAACTACTATTTTACTCAGTACAAAGTTCTCATATAGATACACGTATATATATTAATTACTCGTATAATATATATACAAACAGCACTCCACATAAAATCTATGGTGCTAGATTTCCATATATAAGTACATATATACCAATCACTCATAAATTATATATATACTAACGGCACCCCACATATAAACTATGGTGCTGGCATACTCTGCTATCAAGTCCCTGTTTCACATATACTTAGGGAAATGTTAGTTCGGAATCACTCTCGAATTGCATTAACACAAGACACAAACAAATGGAGGCGAAACATAGTCCCAAGTCCTAAGAGGTCAGTACATACCCTCACGTCTCTTAGGACCGTTTGACTATCAATCAGATAGCCTGTACCAAGGAATCCTATGTTCTAGGGTACGAGCCAATATCCCCCATAAAGGCTCATCAAGATAAGATTGTCCCAGCGCGGAAACCCCCGTGATAGCAAGTAGCCCGAGTATGATTTTTATACAGATATAATATATACACAATCACACAGTCATATATATATATATATATATATATATATATATATATATATATACACATCCACATTGTTGAATTAGGTGCGCTCACGACCCAAAATATTAATTATCCTTTATTACACATTTTACTCGATTATTTCATATAACGGACTCGTTTATTTTATTCTCGTAGATAAATCATTTTAAACTCACTTCTCGTCTCTCGAAGTATTGCCTTTACTTAAGTATAATTTTAGTAGGCCCTCACTTGCCTTCTACTCCAACTTCCCAGACATTTCGATTATTAAAATCAACGCACGTATGATTTTCTAAGCATGAATATCTCCCCGTTTACCCCTTTATTTCGCTTCATATTAAAGTCCCACTTAACGAGGTTTATCTTGACCCTACTGGTCCTCTTTATGTTCTATTATGTTCTAGAAACCCTAATCAAGGTTTACTACGCATAAAATCGGATTAAGCTAACACGAGCAAAAGTGAAAGTTTCCAGGAGGGGTCGATCGATCGATCTATTGATCGATCGATCAAGCAGTTATGGCGAAACTGCAGAAAACCCAGTTACGGAATTGTTACCCCAAACTCCTCCAAATCATAATGTTTCAGTCCCAAACTCCCAACCAATTATACTATAAGTGTTGTATTCCCATATAAACAATATCCTACGTAACACATGCGAATTTTCATCATCTATAACAAGATAAAAGGGCAAAAATCTTTATAAGTCTTAAAACCTTAATTTTTCCTTTAACTTAGTTTCTTCCATTCTTTTCCAGATTTTCTATCACTAATACCATGGAAATTTGTGGTTCAACCTCTACATGTGAAATGGATTTCCAGAAATATGATCTCTATCTCTACAACATGCAATTTTTTTTGTCTTCAATTAACGTTTTTCTTCAAGAACACTAATTCTAATCAACCTAAGACTAATATAAAAAGAATGCATTAACTTGATAAAAGAAAGATAGATACTTTCCTGGAAATTTAGTCTCTGATTTGTGGAAGAATTTGGTGTGGTCAAGATCCTCGTTGCGCGATCTACCATTTGGCGGTGACGGCGGTGCAATCGGAGGTGTTTTTTGGCCTAGAACTCTTGGAGAGCTTCTCCTCTTCCTCTCCAATGGCCGTCATTAGTTTTTGGTTATGTTAACCCTAGAAGATAACACTTTCCATCTGATATAACCCTATAAAATTCGTGGGTTTAATTACCCAAAATTACGGAATGTCCAAAACGCCCTCCCGGGGTACTAAATAGGCCTAAAAAAAACCCGAGACCCAAACTAACCCCCGGGTATACTTTTCTGACTATTTTGACCCTTTCGGATACTTTGGCGCACTCAAAACGACCATACGAGCAACTTATAATTTATTCACTTTTATTAATCAATATTTAGTCCCAACACGACACGGGCGCGTCCTGACTTAAATTTTCATAATTGTCATTTCATTCACACGTGACAATTTTATAAAATAAATCTCATATATTACTATACTCATCCAGTAACATTCAACAAATAAAAAAATTTCCAATAATTACTAACTCTTGTCACGCTATTAAATATTAAAAACAACATTCCGGATTAAAATTAAATTAATTTATCTCAATTAAATTTAATAAATCCCTAAATTTAAAAGCAATAAAAATACGGGTTATTACATATATTTATTTTCTTGATTTCTAAATTTTAAAAAGTATTTTCTCTAATTTCCAAAAATTTAACCTTTTTCTATAATTTTCTGATTTCAATTTTTTTTTTAATGATTTATTACGTAATTTTCTTTTTTTTTTAACTTTTATATTGTTTTGGATTAAAACAGCGGTAAGATGGTCTTTTTTGAAAATTTTGACAATAACTAACGGATTTTACTAACGGTGGGGTGCAAACACAAAGAAATAAATAAGTGGGGTGTAAACACAAATACAGTTATAAAATGTGGGGTGGCAAGGTAAAAAAACCATTATTTATCTTAATTAATTAATATGATTTCGCTAACATCTATTGCAATACAATCAATCACACATTACTTAATTATGTAATTAAACAAATGTGACATCGCAAAGTCACATCCCAATCTATTAGATAACATATCGAAAGTCTAATATCTCAAATCATGAAATTACGTACCACGTGTCATATACAAATAACCATTCATCACAAACCAATAATCAATTTATTAATTAATTAAATACTACAAATATATGGGGTATTACACTAAGAGACACATTCACATGAGGAAAATGATATGTACCCCAAATATATCACTCTAAACACCTTACAAAGTGTTTGTACATCGGGATGAGGTCACAAAATATAAAAGCACTTAATGCAGTTTGTGAATGTTGAAAGATGTTTTGGGATGCGTAACATTACTCTTAGGAAAAAAAAGTGTTGGGGGGGCATACATAATAATACACGATTTACAACATAAATGATTTTTACACACAACCGCTTAATGATTTCTACTTTACTTAATATAATACATAAAAGGGTCATTTACTGTTTGAGGTATATTTTTTTACAATATTTGGTGCTTGGGGTACGCTAGTTTTCATTATTGTTGCATGTGGGTTATTTTAATGGTGGGGCTTAACTTCCTCCAGCCAGTTGTACATTATTCACCTAATTACCCACCTAGGTGCACTAACTTCAATTAATATATTGTTACAGCAGCTCCATTTTTTCAATAAACAGCAACACTTAACATCTAAATAAAATTCATGCAAAATATAAATTGGTGGCAGCATAGATGAAGAAGCAACACAACAACAATATGTATGTAAAATGTGTTGTCAAAATTATCACATTGCAATTGACTATCCATGGGTTTACACCAGATGTAATTTTGATCAGTGTAATGGCCTCATGTTATTGTTGAAGACATCTATTGGCCAAAAAATTTAAAGTGTTAAAATGAATCATGTAATGGATTTAAACTCTTAGAAGATGTAATAAAAAGCATAGGAGGGACATCATCAGGTGATGGGTGTTTTCATTATGGTAAACATGATCATTGGGTTAAAAATTGTCCATGGAAAGAGACAACATGTCCAAATAGATGTCAGGGGATAAGAAAACTCTGGACTTCAAAGTAAGAAAGAAATTATGGGGGAAAATTTCTGACGTGTTTGACATGTGGGGATTTTGAGTGGTTAACAGATGAAATTAGAAAATGTGATGATGGTAGGAAAGTGAATGTGAGGGTTAAATTAGAAGGTAGTTTGGATGATCTTTGTGATGGCTTTAAAAAGAAATTCAGTATATGAAATGTTGTAATTTGTGCTGTGTATGAAATATCAATGAAATGATCAAATATTCTAGAAATTTTACTTTTGCATCTGTTGACATCAAACATAACTTCAATTTGCAATTGTTTTCCCAAAACACAAAGTTATGAAACCACTAAAATAAGTAGTTTTCCTAAAAAAAAGATTGTTTTCCCAAAACAAAAATTTAAACAAAAACTAATGAACCTACTGAGTTCAACCTTGAGTAACATTTGTTGTTGTATAGATATTTCTTGGTGTAGAAGATATGGCTGGAGATGAGGTTATTCATATATATTTATTTCCTTCCCTTTGCCTTTCTTGCCACCTCCTCTTGTTCTTAGAACTGGCATTGATAGAACAATTAGCAGCTACTTGTTTGATCCCTTTATAATGCTTGGCCCCTCAGCTAATTCTATTTTTTTTACCATCTCTTGATGATTTTTCCTGGTAATCAGCTTTGTTATAGCCTAAGTCCCCACACCTGCTGCATTTTTTCTTCTTATTCTTTGGCGCCACTGGTTCATCAGAGTCTCTTCTTTTCTTAAGCCTTGGCGTCCCAGGACTTCTAGTTAAATCAGGAGGATTGATAACATGTTATGAGTGAAAGGACATGAACAACATACATTAATATAATTCATGTGTAATGAATATAGGTTCTTTAACTATACTTACTTTGGGCCACCACTGAGGGTCTTCCATAGGATGAACATAAGATGAATAAGTTGCTCTATATGTAGCTACATTAAGCATAGGAATGCAATACCTATAAGACCACTATAATTAGATATGAAAATATCAAGATAAGTATAATTAGCTACATATAGCATGTCAAGATAAGTATTACTTACTTGTTCCATGACTCTCTTCGTGGAATGATTACCCTAATAGCATGTACACAAGGGATACCACTTATTTGCCACTCAAAATAAGTGCATTGTTGTGTGTTGGCTATTAAGTGTCCAGCTTTGATTATAACTATTTGTTGCCATATGAAGAACTCTGTTGAACCAGTTATAATATATTGGTTCTAATTCTTCTTCAAGTCATCCAAATGCTACTCTACTCTTGGTACAAGCCCATTTGGATCCATCCCCTCTGCTTTGATACTTTTCAACAATCTTCAGGATTGGTAGTTCCCTCAAACTCAAAATCATTTTATTGAAAGACTCTGAGAAATTGTTGGTGATATGTTCACATTTAATTATTGTATCAAAGTATGATCTTGCCCAAGTATCCTTATCCTCATTGTCTAGCCTCAATTATGCTCCCATGCAATCTTAAAACATTTGAGCCATTTATTTTTCATGATCTTCCGTCCTATAAGCCCTTGTTGCCCCCAACTTAAAGCCTCTAGTTGTGGACCCTTATATCCTGCATTTTTAAAGTTTTTATACATGTGCCAGAAATAGTACATGTGATTACTATCAGTGAACAACTCTGTAACTACTTAAATAATCCATTTGGGGTTGGATTTGCAAGTATGTTGCCCCATCAATATTCTAACTTTAGCAGTTGGTTCTTGTGGCAACTTATTTACATGCACCATCCACTTATAGTTAGGATCCATACAAATCAAATCAATCTTTGAGTTATTGTTCTGCCTCTATCTATAATCAAACTTCTTGAATATTACAAATTTTCTCATGTATTTCCTACAATCCAACATTTTTGGGCACTCCATTCCTGGTGATAATTCTTGTAAGATTCCACCCTCACACTGATAGTCTTTCCCATCCAATGTTTCATCCTTGTACAAATTTTCAGTCTCAGCTTCAAAGTCTTCAAACTCTTTCCTAGCAATATTCATATCATCATTTTTGGGTTCATTATCTTTATGCTCACCCTATGTGCCTTCTAAATCCTCTATATGCTCATGTATTACCCCTTCAGAGTCAAATACCCACCCCAATGTTCATTAACCTCATTACCTAAGTGATAATATTCTTCATCATTGAGGGTGTGTGAAGTGATTAAAGACCACTCATCAACTGGATTCTCAATAGGCTCTTCCACTCTATTATCTATAGGCTCTTCCACTATATCATTAATGGGCTCTTCCTCCCTAGCATGAACTGGTTCTTCACCTATATGCAATGTTCTATATAATAAGTTGGTGAATGACCAGTCACCACCAGCACATTCTGCATAATCAAATTCTGCCTCCGCCTCACTAAGTGTTAATGGATCACCATGAGTGTTTGTAAAGGTGTATGAGAACAAGTTTCTGATCCATTATGATCTTCTCTGGCCTAAAGTAGTAGGGTTTATTTTTTGGGGCACTTTGAAACTAGCTTTAACATTGAGTCTTGGAGACTTTCTTACAGCTACAGGTGATTTAAACTTTATTTAGGGAGTTGTTGATAATTTCTTGGGAAGGATGAATGTAGATGGCACATTTGGATCTTATAAATAAAGATGGTACCCTCCAAAGTCCTATATCAAGTTATCCCACATGTCAATTACTTGAGCATCATTTTAAATGGTCCACAAGATTCTATTTTAACCCATTTAATATCCATACCCTTCAAACTAGTGTACTTTTCAATATCATTGACCAAGTCCATAAAATAGAATTCATCTCCATCAATGTCCTTAAGAACTACCCTCCTCCCACCATTGTATTTTTTACCATATTTACTCCATTTCCCCTCAAAGTGTACTACCAAATTTATATTCCCATGAAAATCCATTTAGCAAATCTAATAAAGACAAGCATGTAGTAAAATAATTGTTAAAAAACAAAACCCTAGACAAACAAGTTCTACTTTATTCATGGAAGAAGAAAAATCAAAAGATAAACTATAAAATCTAGAAAAATTGTTAAAGAACAAAACCCTAGATAAACTAATAACAAAATAAATTATCTTCGAACTAAAAAATAAATAAATCAGTTTAGTGATGCATTACCCGTAAATAAAGCTTTGAAAATGATCAAACTGTTGATGCGGTGTTGAAGTTTTGAAGCATTGCAAAATATTAAAGCTTGAAAATGGAATATGAGTAATCGATCGTGAGAGAGAAGACCCCCAAATGGATATTAGTATTTTTATTTGTAAAAAGGGTACATGCATTTATAAACAAGGGTAATATCGGTAATTGAGTGTATATGGTGACCTGGGTGACGAAAGTTAAGCCCCACTGTTAAAATAACACCCATGCAATAATAATAAAAAATAGCGTACCTCAAGCACTAAATATTATAAACAAATGTACTCCAAATAGTAAATGGCCCTACATATAAACCTCAAGACTAAGAAATTGAATAAGGATTTAGGTCTTAGGGTGAGAGATTTGGAGAGAGAGTTAGAGGTTTTGAGGTTGTTTGAGGCAAAATCAAGTCAACACGAGAAGGTGAAAATTTCTTTGAGTGAGCAGTTGATTGCTTTAGATCGGGAAAAGAGTGATTCGACCAACACGGTGTCTAGTCTAACGACACGTGTATCCCAACTTGAGAGTGATCTCGAAAGTTCTCGGCAGGTCAAAGTCCCTTTAGAGAACGCATCTAAGAAGGTTAGAAAGATGGTTCTCAATCCCATTTTGGGAGATATTGAGAGACGAGGAATATGTCATGATGGTTCATCCACTTCACATTTTTCACCCGAGCCGGTTCCCAAGTTTGTGATAGATCTATATAGCTATTAACCTAACCTACCTAGGTGTCCCGTAACCGAAAGAAGAGTGCGTAGGAGATGTTCTGCGAGAGGTGTACATAGGCCTGTTTATATTTGCACTCATTGCAAAAAGAGAGGACACCTTAGGGAGTTTTGTTTTAAGTTGGGTTATGTGTCACGTTTTGCTACTACATGTGTTCACACACACACACGCATATGATGATCTGATTGATTACACGAGAGAGTTTGCACATCTTATGGAGCAGGTAAAGTTTTTAGTCATGAATTTACATGAATTGAGGATGTTTTTCGTAGGATGTCACCACCTTTGGAAAACTCCACCGACCTAACGGTTGAGGTTTAGACTTGTTTGCTAGCATAGGTTGATTTGCATGATGATATTTTTGCCTATTGCTGGTGTGTACCATTTTTTGTAGTTATGTTTTCCATTTTTGATATATTTTTGGAAAAATTCAAAAAGATTTTCTATTTTTGAGAAAAAATTGAAAAAGACAAAAAGATTTTATTTTGATAAAATTTTTTGGAAAAAGACAAAAAGAGTTTTGTATCTTGTTTTGCACCGTATATGAATGGACATTTAGGATGACCGATTCAAAATTTCATTCCATATCCATCTAACGATTTGATAGTATTTTGATACGCTTCATCATTCCATTTATGTGCTTTGCAATGTTTGGAGTCAAAATCTAATACCCTCCCATGGACTCAAAACTGAAAAGGTACTAAACATGTGTTTGACTCATGAGTACATCTATTTCACACTTTCATAGATTTGTTTGATTATTGTACTTGTTTATCACATATTGGTTAGAGTGTTGTCATCTCAATTTTGTCTTTAAAACGAACCATATACGATAAAACTTGACAATGAAAGTAGTGCATGTAAGAACCGTTTATCGTGAAGATTTAATTGTAACAAAATATGATGAGTGAAAAACGAGAAAGGGCTGGGAGAGTACAAAATTAACTCGTCGTGAGAGCCGCCATTTTAAAAGAGCTGGAAGAAATGAAAGGCAATAAAAATATAACTATGCCGAAAAAGGGACACCTCAAAAGAAAAATAAATGCATAATTATTTATAAGGGAGTTTGGATGGAAAGTAATGAAAAATGGGTTTTCACGTTCTGACATCATCATGAAAAAGTATTACATATTTTTAGACGTTATTGGTGTGAGAATCATTCTTGACTTTTATGTGTTTATGGATTGAGTCGATATCATTTATATTCAACACTTTCGACACCTAAGGACGATTTTGAGATTCATTCGTTAGGAGTACACATATTCATCGTTATGTTATGCGTGATTGCATTGATTTGCCTATAGAATTGTTCACACCCATTCATTCCATTTCCATGATTTGGTTGTCTTAGTGTAAATTCATGGTGTGTGATTTTTATGAAATTGTTTTTTGCAATTTTGTCTGAAATTTTGAAAAATCAAAAATAGTTTGTGAAAGCTTTTGAATTACTCTTTGCATGAGCGTAGTTTGATCCATGTTTGCTATGCATATTTTTCATAACACTCCATGTTTGTTTTTGGTTTATTCGGTTGCTTGTCTATTTTTGGACAAATAAAAAGGGGAGAACGAATTATGGGGGAGTTTTGCATTATGGGGGAGATTTGATTATTGATGATTGATTTATTCTTATATCATTTCAAACTCGATGCGTCACAAAGGTATTTGATTTGTCTCATGTGTGTAGGTAAAAATTTGAAGATCATTATGTTTGCACACCCTGATGAGAAAAGCTTACAGATTTGAAGTTGAAGATTTTGAAGAAAAGTTTTTAGACTTACATGTTTAGTACCTTTTCAGTTTTGGGTTCATGGGAGGGTATTATATTTGTATAGGCACTGTGATTTGATAATTCATATGTTTTTATTTTGTACCGGCATAGACATAGGGAGAGATTTGCAAGGACATTATTTTATTTTTCGACTTACATTTGAGTATGTCATATACCGCTACAAATCGTCGAAGACTTATTCAAGATCAATCATGCATTAAGAGGGATCTGAATATCAAAGATCTTTTACATTCAAGCCTCCGCAAGATTAACTTTCATAAGGTTGTGTTTAAGTATCTTAGCATTTCACTTAGAGTGTTGGGATATTTTTTACAAAATATTTTCTAAGTGTTAGAGCAGAGTTTTTCCTCAAAAAAAATTCTTAGTGTTTAGGCGGATTTTTTTTTATTGAAATAATTTTATCAGTAGCTCGTTCGATCAAGATAACAGTCGTTCGAGCGACACGTGATCTCGCACGAAGTTGTCATTCGAGCGACAGCCTGCTTCGTTCGAGCGAGATGGTCTTTTCATTCGAGCAATGCGCCACCTCAACATTTTTATAAATAATGTGTCAAAGAGTTTGTTTTGGTTTAGAAGACCTGAGAATTTCATTCTACAAAAACTGCTTTAGTCGAAACGTTTGTCTTCTCACTTTTGAGAGTTTTATCTTTGTTTTCAATTCACAAATCATTTCAATCTTTATGTGTTTTGGAACCCAAGAACACAACTTTGTGAAGTTTTTCTTATAGAGAAGATATCTACTGTTGATCTAGGTGTCAATTGAGGGAGGTACTGGGTTAACTGAGTGCGCGTCAATAGGGAGTACTCGTGGATGTTTCTGGACTGATTGAACTGCGGTTCGTGTGTAGTTCTGCGGAATTCCATTACTGATATTGGTTGTGGCCTATATGGGTTATCTGAGATTAATCCATTATAGATTTCATTGTAAGTATTATAGTGAAAGAAAGGTTTTACCCGAAAGGTTTTTTTTCTGAAATTAGTGTGTCAGTAATTAGTTTTGTTGGTTTGATTTATCCACACGTAGTTACATGTTTTAGGGCTGAATAAAATTGGTTTAAAAATTGACACCAATAATTGGATTAAAAATTGACACCGATTAAATAAGGTTAACTTGGAAATTTATGAATTTGGTTTAATTAGTATCACGAACTCATTTTTACAAATACGTGAGTGGGACTCTCTTATTTGACATTTGGTACTACTTTGATACCGATGACCGTTTATCCACATATTCGGATACTAATTGGGCTGGGCATGTAGATGGATGTACGAGAACTTCTGGTGGGTGTTTCTTCTTTGGTTCTTCTCTTGTCTCTTAGTTGACCAAGAAGCAAAACTCCATCTCTTTGTCCACTGCGGAGGTTGAGTACATAGCCGCCGGGAGTTGTTGCACACAACTTCTATGGATGAAGCAGATGTTGGAGGATTATGGGATATCACAGGATACCATGACTATTTCCTGTGATAATACGAGCGTGATACTCATATCCCGCAATCCATTCTAGTATTTGCGCACAAAGCACATTAAGAAACGCAAGCACTTTATTCGTGAGCTAGTAGAAGATAAGGTCGTATCCTTGAGTTTTGTGTCTATCAACCTCCGGTTAGTCGATATTTTCACGAAGCCTTTAGACGCCCTTAGATTCAAAAAAATTTGAATAATTCAAAAATAGAAAGTTTTCTTACCTTGTGACATTCTCCATTTACATTGCTTTGTGTTCTTCGTATTTGTCTATTTGGGGACATCATAAAAAGGAGAGAATGAATTATGGGGGAGATTTTTTTGCTAGCATGTTTGAATTGATAATGATTTGTTTAAGCTTAATTGCTATTGATTTTTGTTTATCATTATTTTTCAAACTGTTGCGCGTTACGGGTATTGTTTCTTTCTCATGTGTGTAGGTACAAAATTGAGGATCATTTTTGCACACCCTGATGATGACAAAGAAGGATTGAAGAATTTGAATATTTTAAGATGTTGAAGCCTTTTTGAAGACATGTCATTAAGTATTTCCAGTTTTTTCGTTTAATACGGATATTAAATTGTATGTCATTTTTTTAAAATTTTGGGTAGCATAATTCGGATAGTTTTTATGTATGTACCGGCATAGACATAGGGAGAGATTTGAAAGGACATGATTCTATAAATGTCCCTTTTAGTATCTAGGAAATTTTCTAAGTGTCCTAGATCAAAGCATGTATGTCGTATACCTCTACATTCGGCACATCAAAATGATCATCCACGACAACCTTAATTCGAATCTGAAGCTTCACGCACCCATCATCTTCATACGTGCGTAGTGCAATCTCAACAAGCAACGTGCATCTTAAAAATTCCCACTAATCCACTCACGCTTATGGTAAAATATTTAATTTGGAGTTTTTAAGGTTTACATATTTATTTAGGAATTTTTTATAAACTTTTTTCAGTACCTGAAATGTTTTCCAACGTGATTGATTTTTTTCTAAGTGTTGAGGCAGACAGGATTTAACATTCATGTCATTAGAATGAGATCGTACTGTCGTTCAAACGACATATGCACCTCGTGCGAAATCGATCAAATGACATCAACTGTCATTTGAGTTAAGTCCCTGTTTCGTTCGAGCGACGTCCCTATTTCGTTCAAGCGACACCACCACCTTAACTTTCTTATAAATACCAATTTTCAGCACTCACATTCTCCAAGTCTTCACAACTCCGTTTTCTGCAGAATAACTGCAATTTGAGACTTCATTTTTGTGAGTTTTAAACCTCTTTTGATTCACCAAATTTTCCCAAACCCATATGTGAATCATTTAAACCCTATATTACTTATTCTACTCATCTGGAGTACACTTGTGGAGAAGAAGGCTGATTCTCCATTGCTGACGATTGGAGCTCTTACGGGATCTCTTACCGATGACAATGAACTGATGCCTGCGGGTATTCGTGTGTCAAGCTGTATTTCTCTGTAGTAGTAAGTTATTACAAGATATAGTGAAACAAAAAGGTTTTTCCCCTTTGGGGGATTTTTCCTCATATTTGTGATTGTGTGCATGCTTGATTTCATTTAATTAGTCAATCACAATTAATTTCAAGAGTTAGGACTTGTGGGACTAAAATTGGAATTTGATTAAACAAGTTTTTTCATTGATTGTTGGCGCACTCTCACAATGACATGCTCTTCTCTGGTTTCAAAACTAATTTGCTCCTTCTCCCAGCAGGGGACAACTTCAAAGATCAAGTATATCCAAAACACAGCCCTCATGGCAATGTTAATGTGATTCAGATGTTCAAGAACATGCACTTCGTGCCCGGAATGGGTCTGGGGAGATGCCAGCAAGGGATTCTTCAGCCCATAGTCATCAAGGAGGCCTTTCCCCCATGTGGCCTGTGTTATCGACCTACACTGAAGGAACTCAAACCACTCCTTCGATCGAGACCAAAATTAAGCTTGGAAGATGAAAAGACTGTTTCGAGAGACTTTTTGAATGGAAGATTTGTTAAGAGGGTGAAGAATTCCCCTTCTGTGGATTCTCTGAACTATGGTAAGACCAAATCGACAAGATAAAATTGAGGATGGAAATCTTCATTTAAGAGAGGAACTCTTGGGATGAAGACTATAAATATGAAGGGTAACTAATGCGACTTAAAAAGTGTTCTAAAGTGCATGCTTATCTAGGCTCAAGTGCAAACCTGTCGCTCAAGTAATAATCCCAGTAAGTCGAGTATTGATCCTCAGGGAAATAGGGAGAGAAAATCGTGACGACGTTTGGGAAGACGGAGAACCCTAACTTGACTTTAAAGAGAAAATGAAAATATGATGAAGATGGAACGAAATCTACTAATTAAATGTGATTTAAGTAAACTATAGTGAACTAAACATGCAGATTAAACTAATTATGATGTTGTACCTTTGAATGAGAAGAATAGGTTAGTACATAATCCTCCAACCCTAGTGCATTTACCGATGTTAAAATCAACTCTCGAATTGAAATAACTGATTAAATCCAGACTTTAATCTAAAGCATTATATATATGAGGTTCAAGTCTGCATCATATATAATTAAAAGTAAGAATAAAGCAGTGTCGAGATAGCTACACGCGCGTTGCATTCTTAAGAATCCCGGTTACCTAGGGAAAATGAGATCAAAAGTCCTAACACGATTTGACCAATTATTTAATTCGGAAACTTAATTTTATACATATGTAAAGAACATCGGGTTGGATTCATGCATCCCAACCCTTAGAAACTTAGTCGGACATAACTAAACTAAATAAAAACACAATTTTTGAAAAACAAAACATCATACTAGATGGATAATGGGGAAGAAGAATGTGATGAATCAAAACAAATAACTAATCTAAGTAAACACTAAAGGTTTAAGGGAAAAACATTACTTGTATTGAAGAAATCCCATAAATAAAACTTCAAAATTCACTCTTTGACAAAACTAGGGTTTTTGTTTACAAAATCCTTATACTACTAATGGAAATCTATTTTTTCTGAACTCCTAATATTGTGTAACAACCTTGAATAAATATCCCCCGAAATTTACAAGAGATTGAGCCAACATAAAACTCTAAGAAATAAAATCAAAATCTGAGAAAATCCAAAACGATCCGGATCGACGGGACTAGGAGGTCCGGATCTCTCCATTATTTGAGTCAGGCATCTGCACAAGGGCGGTCTGAATCCTTTAATTTTAATAAGTCTGGATCTCTATTCTTTTTCATTCAGATATTTTGTTGACAACCGGTCCAGATCTTTTATTTTTAATAGCTCTGGTTCGCCCTTGAAATTCCTCAAGAACTTTTTCTTGACTTTTCTCATCTTTAAATGATCATAACTTCTTCACCATAGCTCGGATTGAGGTGACGTTTTTTTCAGTGTTCTTATAACTGAAAGACCTTCAACTTTCCAGTTGAACCCACCTCCGGACTAAGGCTACAAAGTTACGAAAATTCCCTTTTGACTTTTCTTCTATGATTTCTTTCCATGTTTTTCCAATTTCTTTCTTTCTCAATATTTTAAATGCATGCAAAATTCATGAGAAATACACGAAACTAGATGTACTTGTTAGAAGGAGTCATTAGTAAGGAAATGAGATAAATAAACACATTTTACATTATTCGAGATGATAAAAATCCCTAAATTAAGGGGATAAATTCGAAAGAATTTATGCCTAATCAAATCCCCATAAATTATAACTTTGCGCATCCCGGGCGATGTAAAAAAAAATCTTAAACTCAGCTCAATTCTCGAATTTCATTTATTGAGGTAAAATGCCACTTTCGCGGGCAGGTGACCAAGTATAAATTATTCTGAATTTATCCCCTTAAGTTAGTAATTTTAATATCTCGAACAAAGTAATTGAATCGTTTTTATCCCATATCATTGTCATCGACTATTTCTAACGAGTACCCCGAGTTTCGTGTATTTCTTATTAATTTTACAGGTATTTACTACAAGAAAAGAAAGAAATAAACTGGAACAAAGGAAGACAAGTCAAAGGGAAAAAGCGTAAATTTACACCCGGAGTTCGGATTTGAAGCCTAAGGAAAGTTAAAGATCCTTATTTCACAAGAGCAACGGAAGAAACGACAATCAAATCGGAGCTTGAGATCAAAAGTTATGACAAGTCAAAGATGGAAAGAAAAAGTCAAAATTGAAGTTAATCGGACCGATTCGGTTTATCTCGGACCGATCCGAAATGTCACCATTCCAGTAGCCCCCGAATTAATGCAGAATCGATGAACAGCAAATCGATCCGATAGCATCCAAACCGGTCCGGTAGAAATAAAAAAGAACCGATTCGGTTACTGAAAACGAACCGGTCCGACTATGCGAAATTCTGGCATTTATTATGGATCTCAAGAGGTGCAAATCTTGGAATATCTTATACAGCTTATCAATATTAGCTGTCAAATCGTTCTAGTTGGTGTTATAAAAGGCAAATCCTACATCCTTCCAAAAGGGAGTCGCATTTAGAGAGCCTTTTTAGTTTTTCTTTAGTAGACAATTTCATATTCTTAGAAAAATTATAATTTGTAAGAAGAAGGATTATTCTGGATTCAAGTTCATCTCTTTTCCCTAGTGTTGATTCCAAGTATCAAATTCCATTCTCTTATTTAGTCTCAATTTTATTTTTAATTTTCACTGGTTTTGTAATTTGTTAACAATGTTTCTTAGATACATAATTCCATTCATTGTTATGAATTTGTTTTCTAATAAAATCATGTCTAGCTAAATTTTCAAGGGTTGGGGTACATGAACTCATTCCGAGGTAAATTACCCATGTAGAAAATAGAACGTGAATTAAATATTGACCGAATCGTGTATGGAAATTATACGAACATAGAAGATCTTTTAATCTCTCTTGCCCTAGGTACTTGGGATGTTTAAGAATGTTATGCAAGCGTAATTGTTCTACACCGCTTTGTATTTACCTCTGATTTCATATGATGCGGTCTAGTTCCCTCATATAAGAAATGCTTAGGATTTATAAAGACTGGATTCAGTCAAAATTTCAATTTACAATTCTAGTATTCTATACGGTAATTCACTAAGGTTTGAGGGATTGTACTCCAACCTATTTTCTCTCATATTCATATCTAATTTCTTTACAATTCTTGGTGTTTTGTGCACGTAGTTCATTTTGATTTCATCACCAACCAGAAATTTCAACCCATCAATCATCTTTTCTTTTCTTTTAAGAAACCATTTAAAGGTTAAATAACTCTTCCTACATAATTCCCAATTGCCAATTTCTGATCCTTGTGGAGACGATCCCGACTTGTTGG
Organism: Sambucus nigra; assembly: GCA_949130495.1. Taxonomy (NCBI): domain Eukaryota; kingdom Viridiplantae; phylum Streptophyta; class Magnoliopsida; order Dipsacales; family Adoxaceae; genus Sambucus; species Sambucus nigra. Next base: position 92,119,654 of record OX422216.1, on the reverse strand, counting down.
ATTATTACTAACACGACAGGCTTGCACTTGAGCCTAGAAAAACGCACTTCTGAGACAAATTCTTAGTCGCGTCAAGTTTTTGGCATCGTTTCTGTGGATCGTAAATTGATAATATTTAGGAAAGTGAATTTAATCCTAAAGTTCATGAAAAAAAAAGTTCCTACATTTCATCTCATCTCTTGTATGATTATATGCAGAATCCCTTTCTCACCCAAGTCCACGAAAATCCTATTACCGAAGCTAATTCTAAAAATTCTCATACCACCGATTCTCCACGCTTTTGGGTTCCACCTCCTTCACCTAATAATTCAAACACAAGTCGCACTTTGAGTCAAACACCGAGTGAAAGTTCTGAATCGTTTGGTAGCAATATGTCTGTGCACGAAAGTGTTGGTGCTGGAGAGGAAGAGTTACCATATCTTCCCATGAAAGATCTTTTATTTTCGGAGCGAACTGTTACCCTTGGTTACATTTTACTCCCGTATAATGCCGGTCAGTTCCACTTTAGTAATGGGATGATTTAAATTCTTCCTACATTTCATGGGATGGATTCTGAAAAACTATATCTCCATATTAGAGAGTTCGAAGAAGCATGTGAGACGTTTGGTGACCAAACCTGCCCACAAGATGTTATTCGGTTAAAGCTTTTCCCTTTTTCCTTAAAGGATAAAGCTAAGACTTGGCTATGGTCACTACCCCAGAATTCTGTTTTATCCTGGAGAGATATGTCGACCAAGTTTATCTCCAATTTCTTTCCACAGCACAAAACCAAATCTTTCAAAGCTCAAATACAAGCTTTTTGGCAAAATGAGAATGAGGCTTTTGACAAGTGTTGGGAAAGATTTCAGGAGTTAGTTAGTGCTTGCTCACATCATGGATTCTAAAAACATCATCTCATTTCATTTTTTCATCAAGGGCTTACTTCAGCATCTAAACAACTTGTTCAGATAATGTACGAAAGACCATTTTGGGAACTAGACTCGAGCGATGCTGAGGCTCATCTGAAGTACGTAGCGGAGACTATGCAAGCATGGGATGTTTCTGAACCTAATAGTCAAAATAAAAATTGACAAGTGTCCAACTCGCCTGCTGCGTCCGGTATTTATCACTTGGACAAGGACACTTTGTTAGATCATAAATTTGACCAATTGGAAAATAATTTCAAAGACATGCGTGAAGTTCGATTAAGAGAAGTAGCTGGACCCGTGCAAGAAGGAAAGGAGAAAGTGTGTGCCACTTGTGCTGCTGGTCATTCTACCAAAGGATGTCCTACCATTCCTACGTACAAGGCAATGTACACTGAGCAAGTAGAAGCGATAGGAGGGTTTCGAGGTAACTTTAATGTACCGCAAGGGAATGCATACAATTAATCTTGGAGGAATCATCCTGGTTTAAACTATGGAAAACCACAAGGTGGGATGGCTCCTAATCCACATGTGGCTTTGCCCCACCCCCTTCTCAATTTCAGTAAATGCCTCCTCCGATGCAAACCCCTATGAAGGTACCATCTCCTGGTCCGTATGTCACTCCACCTAGGCGATCTCTTGAGGATAATCTGAATCAATTCATCCAATCTCAAAAGGAGAGCAATGCTAAGTATGATCGAATGTTCACAGAAATTCATACTAGCATCTCTAGGTTGAAATCTGCATTAAATACTCAGGAGAAGGGTAAATTCCCAGCTCAAGGCCAAAGACCTCCTCCTCAAGGACAAACTACGGTTAGCTCTACATCATCGGATTTTCCAGAACAATGTCAAGCTATCACGACGCTACGTAGTAGTCGCGTAATTGATCTAGCGCCACCACCTTCCAAGGAATTTAAAGCTAAAGATTCAGAATCTGCGGAGACCCCATTGCATATTGATGATAAGGATGAAGGAGTTGAACTTAAAGTTGAAGTAAAACCGCCCACTGCTGCTCCATTTCCTCAACGCTTGGCACCACCCAAAAAGGGAGCTTCACGTACTGAAGTGTTAGATGTTCTGAAGAAAGTGAAGTTGAACTTGCCATTTCTGGATGCTATCCAACAAATTCAAAGATCTTTTGACTATCAAACGATGGCTTAAGGTGAAGATCAATGTCTTTTTGCCACAAAATGTGAGCTCGGTCCTTTTTAATGATCTTCCACCAAAATTCAAGGATCCGTGTGCACCTACAATTTCGTGTGTTATCGAAGAGAGTAGAGTTGAAAAAGCTTTGCTTGACTTAAGTGCGAGTGTGAACATCCTTCCATACTCTATCTATAAGCACCTTGATTTAGGTGATCTTAAACCTACTCGAATCACTCTACAGTTGGCAGATCGAACAGTGAAAGTGCCTCATGGAGTTATGGAGGACGTGATAGTTCAAGTGGACACATTCTACTTCCCTGTTGATTTTGTCATTTGGGACACGGAGCCTTCCCCCTATTCGAGTAATCATGTTCCCATAATTTTGGGCCGTCCATTTTTAGCTACTGCTAATGCTTTGATCAATACACGTAATGGTCAAATGCAACTTACTTTTGGAAACATGACCCTCGAGACCAATATTTTCAATGTTGTTAACCAAATGGGTGATGAGGATAAAATTCATGAGGTTGATCTTATTGAAGAGGTGGTGTATGAGCACATCGAGAAGATCATAGGTGGATATGCACTGAAAGTTTGTTTAATGCAAGGTGTTGAGAATAAGATTTCTTATACTGATTTTGAGCGTGAAGTGGAAGAGTTGGGAGCTTGGTTGCAAGAAGAAGTGAGTTTTGAGAAGTTGAGAGATGTTGACTAGATTTATAGATTTGAGGAATTACCCCCGAGGAAGTCACTCATGATCCCCTCTGAAGATAGATTTCCTAGTCTTGAGTTAAAAAAACTACCCTCTCATGTAAAATATGCTTTTCTGGGAGAAGATGATACATTTCCTGTTGTTATTTCTTCTAGTTTAAAAAAAGAGCTAGAGGGCATGTTGTTGAATGTGTTGAGGAAGCATATGAGTGCATTTGGTTGGACTATAGCAGATTTGAAAGGTATAAGTCCTTTGATTTGTACCCATAAAATCCACCTCGGGGAGGAGGTGAAGCCCCCGAGAGAGATGCAAAGGCGACTGAACCCAACCATGAAAGATGTAGTTCGAGCGGAAATCATCAAATTGTTAGATGCTGGAATTATCTATCCCATTTTTGATAGTAAATGGGTGATCCCAATTCAGGTCGTTCCAAAGAAGTCGGGTATGACCGTGGTTGAAAACACTAAGGGAGAATTAATACCTCAACGCACCACCATCGAGTGGCGTGTTTGCATTGATTATCGAAAACTCAATGCCGGAATAAGAAAAGACCATTTTCCCTTGTCGTTTATCGACCATGTGGTTGAACGAGTAGCGGGTCATCCTTACTATTTTTTCCTAGATGGGTATTCTGGCTATAATCAGATTGAAGTGGATGTACTTGATCAAGAAAAGACGACTTTTACATGTCCGTTTGGTACGTTCGCCTACAAACGTATGCCTTTTGGGTTACGTAATGCACCAATAACTTTTCAAAGGTGCATGTTGAGTCTCTTTAGAGACATGATAGAAAAAGGTCTGGAGGTGTTCATGGATGATTTCAGCGTTTTTGGTCCATCTTTCTAACAATGTTTAGCTAATCTTGAAAGAGTTTTATTCCGGTGTGTGGAAAAAGACTTAGTCCTTAATTGGGAAAAATGCCATTTTATGGTCACTGAGGGCGTAGTTCTGGGTCACATAGTCTCATCTAGGGGAATTGGGGTTAATATAGCAAAAATAGAAGTAATAGTTGAGTTACCCCCACCAAAATCGCTTAAAGATGTGAGGTTCTTTCTAGTCCATGCTGGATTTTACAGGAGATTTATCAAAGGCTTTAGCGCCATCGCTAGACCCTTGAGTAATCTTCTTATGAAGGACACTCCGTTTGAGTGGAATAACGCATGCTAAGAAGCTTTCGATAGACTCAAAAGCATGCTAATTTCTGCTCCTATCATACAAGCTCCCGATTGGTCACTCCCATTTGAGCTTATGTGTGATGCAAGTGATTATGCAATTGGGGTTGTTCTCGGACAAAGAAAATACAAGAAAGATCATGTTATTTCCTATGCTAGTATGACATTATCTGGCCCCTAGCTTAACTACTCCACCACGGAGAAAGAATTACTAGCGGTCATTTTTGCTCTCAAAAAATTCCGCTCTTACATTGTTGGGTCGCCCATCATTTTCTTCACTGATCACTCGGCCCTCAAATATCTTCTGACCAAGAAAGATGCCAAACCGCGCCTAATTAGGTGGATCCTACTCCTATAAGAGTTTAATCTCTCGATTCAAGATAAGAAAGGAGTAGAAAACGTCATTGCTGACCATTTGTCACGACTCTCGTCCGACGTACCTATTGATCCCATCCCCATAGACGAGTATTTTCAGGATAAAAATCTATTTTCTACTTTTTCTCTTCCTTGGTTTGCGAATATCGTAAACTACCTTGTCACCGGAGTCGTTCCCTCCAATTGGACTCCGCAAGAGAGAAGGAAGTTCATTATTTGCTCACGAATGTTCTTTTATGATGATCCATATTTGTTTAAGTATTGCGCTCATCAAATCATCCAAAAATGTGTACCTGATGAAGAAATTCAAGGGGTAATCCGATTTTATCATATGGAAGCATGTGGAGGTCATTTCTCCAAAAATAAAACTGCTGCAAAAATTCTGCAAAGCGGCCTCTTTTGGCCCACAATCTTTCGGGATGTGAATACTTTTTGCAAATCATGTGATAGATGCCAAAGAATGGGATATATTGCTCACCGTGACATGATGCCATTGACCATCATACTTCTCTTAGAGTTTTTTTATTGTTGGGGTATTGACTTCATGGGGCATTTTCCACCCTCTTTTGGCTTTCTATACATCCTCGTCGTTGTAGACTACGTCTCAAAATATGTAGAGGCCATAGCTACAAGGACAAATGATAATAAGGTGGTGATAAAATTCATTCAAGAACACATACTTTCTCGATTCGGAGTTCCTAAGGCTATCATCAATGATAATGGCACTCATTTTTGCAATAGGCCAATGGAAAAGCTAATGCAAAAGTAAAGGGTCGGCCATAAGGTTGGAACGAATTATCACCCTCAATCTAATGGACAGGCCGAGCTAGCCAATCGGGAAATCAAGAATATCTTGGAAAAGACAGTCGAGCCTAAAAGGAAAGATTGGTCTCTCAGATTGAATGATGCGCTCTGGGCTTATCGAACTACATACAAGAATCCCCTTGGGATGTCCCCATTCCGTTTTATATACGGCAAACCTTGTCATCTTCCTATTGAAATTGAACACAAAGCGTATTGGGCTATTAAAAGGGTGAACTTTAACATGGAAAAAGCCGGTGAAACACGTAAACTTCAGTTGAATGAGTTAGAAGAAATACGCAATGATGCGTATGAAAGTGCTAAAATCTCAAAAGAATGAATGAAACGAGCTCACGATCGAATCATCTGACGTAAGGAGTTTCATTCAGGATAAAAAGTACTTCTCTACAACTCAAGGTTACACTTGTTTCCTGAAAAATTAGGGTCACGATGGACAGGTCCATTCATTGTGAAGGAAGTATTCCCCCATGGAGCTGTTGAACTAGAGGATCAAAAAGGGGGAAACACATTCAAGGTTAACGAACAGCGTCTCAAGCCATATCTGGAAGCGGTTGTAATGGAAGCCGACACGATTTGGTTGTCGGACCCCATTTATGGGGATTGACTGAGCAAGAAAGGTGAGGTCGTCGCACCCTCGACATGTATGGGGTGAATGTTGTGTATAGTAGTCATAGGATGTTAGGATGGTTAGGAATACTTAGTAGGGTGTCACTACTAGAGGAGGGAATCAAACACATGTCTCGGGAGCTTTTTGAGTTTAGATGAGAGTTTTGAGGCCCAATTGCTTTGAAGAGAGTGTTGGGATGGAACAATTAAGCGGAATGTGACCACTGAAATAAAGAGGGAAAAGCTGGAATTTTTACAAACCGGATCGGTCCGGCCCTAAAAAATGGAATCGATCCTGGCTCAAAAAGAAATAAAATAAAAAAGAAAGCGGACCGATCCGGTCTGAATTCGGATCGATCCGATCGTCTGCAGGCTGTGTCCTTTACCGAGGATAAAACCTCTTCAATCCACACTCCATTTCATTCCCCAATTCTTTCCCCTCCCCAAAACTTCATACCACCCCCTTACCCCTTCTTTCCCTCTCTTATTTCCCCCAAAATTCTTCCCCCTTATCCGCCTTCCCATCTATAAATCTCACCCTAACCTCTCCACTTTATTTCACACCTCCATCACCATTTTCTTTTCTCTCTTTCTGTCCATCTCTTCCTTTTCTATGATTGCTCCCCAGAAATATAATTCCATTGAAGTGCTTCCAGATGGCAATGGCGAATATCGTTCACGCCGAGAGGGAAATTGGTGCCGCCGTATTTTCGATCCTAGGCGAAAAATCCATATTGAGCGTCAGGTGCTTTGGGATTAGCTTCCTAAATCTGTCACTGGCGTGTTCATGTCCTGAGGCTCGTGCAGATTTTTTAATGAACCGTATGAGGCAGTAAAGGAGAATGAAGTGCGTCAGTTTTACAGTTCGCTCGTCCCTACCGCCGATTTCGAATCACAAGCCTTCGTCGACTCGACACCGATTCCATTCTCGCTTGCCTTGCTGGCCCAGAAACTCGAGTCTAAGGATGTGCTCACTCCAACCCAATTTTCCTATCCCATTCATGATCTCGTTGTTTCCAAAGATGTTTGCATGTCTCGAATCGCTCCAGGTTCGGTTTGGAATACTGAGACTTTTCCTGTAGGTCGGTTACCCGACAAGGCACGCATCACTTTTCACATCGTTTGTGCCAACCTTTTGCAAACTTCAAATGACTCGGCTATGCGCCCGCATCAAGCTACTATGGTGTATCATCTGTTTGACCATGGAACTGTTATAAATTTGGCCCGCACATTTTATAATGATATCATTTGCGCGGCGCTGGAAAAAAAGGGTAAGGCCCCTCTTCCTTATGGTCATCTTATTACCTCATTTCTTAAGGATGTAGGTATTGTTCCCCCGCAAGATCTCATTCGCCTGCCCAAGCCACTGGGGCAAGAATCATGCACCCGAAGTGACAAAAAAATCCAGTTGATCTGTGCACGCTGAGATGACAATGATACCTCGGGTGATGAGGTTGCCGCTGAGGAAGAGGTTGTTAATGAAGCTGATGTTGAGATGGATGACGGTGATGAGGACGATTATGATGAAACTGTTGATCCTGATTATGTTCTAGTCGAAATGAGTCTTATCGCGCGCGTTGCTTCTCTTGAGACACGTTTTGACGGGTTTATGTCCTCATACCGTCGCGACACGAGTATGATGTTGCGTATGCAGGCTGATCTTTATCGCCTCCAGTTGGGTCCCGAGGCCCCACTTCCTGCTTATTTTTATGATCCTCATGACCCCAATGCCCCCGGTAGCTCCCACCATCCAACCGTATCATAGGCAGCCCCGTTGGAACCATTCCCAATCCCCCTCTGGTTATGTTATGTTGTCATGTTTTTATTTCCACAGCTGTGTTGTCCTGAACAGTTTTTATTGTAGTTATTTGCTTGTTTTATTTATCGCACTCCTTATTTCGTCTTATTTAGCTTTCTCGTCTTTTCGATTGTGGACAATGCAAAGTTCGGGGGGATGATAAGTGCATTTTGATAAAACTTCGCACTAATAAAAAAATTAAAAAAAATAACATACAAAACAAAAAATGAAAAAAAACAAAAAATATTTTTGATCAAAATAAATAAAAATTGGAATTTAAATTTATCAAAAATGTCACCTTTATTATATTTGAAGTCTCAAATTGTAAAAATTAAATGCACTAAAGCCAAAATTGACCGAAGATGGAAATTGAAAGAAAATTGGCGACTTAACGAATAAGTGTGGAGATTGATCAAACCAGGTGAGATTTCGAGCTTTTCATTTTTTATGAGTTTTTAAATCAATCCGAGTTTATGATTAACTCAAAGTTATTTTCAGCGTTTTAATAAGTCGTTGATGATCTCAATCCTTTGTTTTGATCGGTTATGGGAAATGTGTGAAATGTTGTCTCGAAATTTGTGCTAAATATATCTCTAAACTTAATTAATCTCGAGATGCATATGGTAATGTGATTAGCAATTTGGACAATGAAGTAGGCCCTCTTTTGTTTAACCCAAAAATATTAGCCATAATAAAGTTGTGAAAAAAATTATCCCTTTGCAACCCACTTTGAGCCTAATAAAATATTTCCCTTTCGTTTGATAACCCAATAAACCCAAATAGCCCGGAATTGTGAAAAATGGAAAATTCAACAAGTCCAAATTGTGCAATAAAAAGGGGCAAGAAAAGAAAAAATAGCAAGGAAAAAAAGGAAGAAAACAATGAAAATAGAAAAAGAAAGTGAAAAATGAGCAAATGCCCGAAAAAGCACTAATGGACGTCATAAGGACATTTTCCAATTTCGAACATTCCGTCCATTCCCATTTTTACCCTTTACACTTTTTAACCCAGAAAGTCCTAACCGAGTCTGAATAGCGAAATTAATTACTGCATGGAGAGCTAAGACATGAAAAGATAATAAAAGAGATTAAAATGGTGTGATTAAGAGATGATGTTTCTCGTTTCCTAATAACTATATTCCGATGATGAGATCTTTTCACCATATATTTTCGTCTTTCAATTTTGTCTGCGTGAATTTTTGTCCGTTATATTTACTCTTTATATCATGTATACCGAGAGAAAATAACCCGAGTGATTCGTTTTTGAGTGCATCCGTAAGAATTTGAATCAAAACGAATTTTCGAAAAGTTGTGTAATGCTAAATCGGTGGAAATTTGAAGTTTAATTTCTGGCTTTGCACATACACACTATGGTTTGAGACATTTGAATATGAATTTATGGTGATTATTTTTTAAAAAAAGTTAAAATTGTACAATTTTTATGTATTTTGATATTTATTTGAGTCAATAAAGAATTTTGTGGGTGTATTCACTGCAAACCCACACGAGACAAAACCCATCCTACTAGGGTAACCTAGGGGTTTAAAGGCTTATTGCATACGCTCAATGCAATCGCGTCCTTGCGAAAGTGGAATTTCAATTGAATAAAATAAATCTCAAGAATAGAACTTTGGGTAGCTTCATTTACAATGCTCGGGACGTGCAAAGTTCTAAGTTAGGGGGATTTGACCAAGCATAAATTCTTCTCAATTTAGCCCCTTAAGTTAGTAATTTTAATATCTCGAATAAAGTAATTGAATCGTTTTTATCCCATATCATTCCCATTGACTATTTCTAACGAGTACCCCGAGTTTCGTGTATTTCTTATTAATTTTACAGGTAATTAGTGCAAGAAAAGAAAGAAAGAAAGAAACCGGAACAAAGGAAGACAAGTCAAAGGGCAAAAGCGTAAATTTACACCCGGAGTTCGGATTTGAAGCCTAAAGGAAAGTTGAAGATCCTTATTTCACAAGAGCATCGGAAGAAACGACAATCAAATCAGAGCTCGAGATCAAAAGTTATGACAAGTCAAAGATGGAAAGAAAAAGTCGAAATTGAAGATAATCGGACCTATTTGGTTTATCTCGGACCGATCCGAAATGTCACCATTCCAGTAGCCCCCGGATTGATGCAGAATCGATGAACAGCGAACCGATCCGATAGCATCCGGATCGATCCTATAGAAATAAAAAAGAACCGATTCGGTTACTGAAAACGAACCGATCCGATGGCATCCGGACCGGTCCGACTATGCGAAATTTTGGCGTTTATTATGGAGCTCAATAAGTGCAAATCTTGGAATATCTTATACAGCTCATCAATATTAGCTGTCAAATCGTGCTAGTTGGTGTTATAAAATGCAAACCCTACATCCTTCCAAAGGGGAGTCGAATTTAGAGAGCCTTTTTAGTTTTTCTTTAGTAGACAATTTCATATTCTTAGAAAAATTATAGTTTGTAAGAAGAATGATTATTCTGGATTCAAGTTCATCTCTTTTCCCTAGTGCTGATTCTAAGTATCAAACTCCATTCTCTTATTTAGTCTCAATTTTATTTTCAATTCTCACTGGTTTTGTAATTTGTTAACAATGTTTCTTAGATACATAATTCCATGCATTGTTATGAATTTGTTTTCTAATAAAATCATGTCTAGCTAAATTTTCAAGCGTTGGGGTACATGAACTCATTCTGAGGTAAATTACCCATGTAGAAAATAGAGCGTGAATTAAATATTGACCGAATCTTGTATGGAAATTATACGAACATAGCAGATCTTTTAATCTCTCTTGCCCTAGGTACTTGGGATGTTTAATAATTCTATGCAAGCGTAATTGTTCTACACCGTTTTGTATTTACCTTTGATTTCATATGATGCGGTCTAGTTCCCTCATATAAGAAATGCTTAGGATTTATAAAGAGTGGATTCAGTCAAAATTTCAATTTACAATTCTAGTATTCTATACGATAATTCACTAAGGTTTGAGGGATTGTACTCCAACCTATTTTTTCACATATTCATATATAATTTCTTTACAATTCTTGGTGTTTTGTGCATGTAGTTCATTTTGATTTCATCACCAATCAGAAATTTTAACCCATCAATCATCTTTTCTTTTCTTTTGAGAACCCATTTGAAGGTTAAATAACTCTTTCTACATAATTCCCAATTGCCAATTTCTGATCCTTGTGGAGATGATCACGACTTGTCGGATTATTACTAACGCAACAGGCTTGCACTTTAGCCTAGAGAAACGTACTTCTAAGACAAATTCTTAGTTGCTTCAGCAAGCGAATGCATTTGGCATATGCAACCAACCTTTAAACCCTTAGGTTACCCCGGTAGGATGAGTTGTGTCTCGTGAGGGTTTACAGTGAATATACTCACAAAAGTCAACTCAAAATAAAATCAAAATACTTTAAAATTGTACAATTTAAACTTCCCAAAAATGGTCACCGCAAATTCATATTCAAGAGTCTCAAATCAGTGTGTGTGTGTGTGTGTGTGTGTGTGTGTGCACGAAGCCAAAAATCGAACCGCTAACTTCCACCAATTGATCACTACATTACTTTTCGAAAATTAACTTTGATTTCAAAACCTCACGGGATGCTCTCACAAACGAATCACTCGAAAATGTGGCTTATTCTCTCGATATACGTGATAAAAAGATTAAATATGATGGACAAATTCACGCACACCATTTTGAAAGATGAAAAATTTTTAGGTGAAAATATCTCGTCATCGGAATACGGTCATAGGGAAATGGGAAACTTCGCCTCTTTTTCACGCCATGTAATCTCTTTCATTATATTTTGTGCCTTAGCTCTCCACGCGGTAGACAATTTATCAACATGGACTCGGTGAGGACTTTCTTGGGTTTAAAGTGTATTTGGGTAAAATGGAAACGGTGGGGACTTCGGAATTAGAGAATTCATTTATGATGTCCATTTGTGCTTTTGTCGAGCTATTGCTCATTTTCTGTTCTTTTTCTATTTTTTTTCTTTTCTTGCTATTTTTGTTGAGCATTCTCTATTTTTCTTGCCCCTTTTTATTGCATCGTATGGACTAAATTTGTGGATTTCCAATTTTCTCAATTTCGGGTTATTCGGGCTTTTCTTGTTATCAAACGAACAGGAAAAAATTTATTAGGCTCAAATTGGGTTGCAAAAGGATGATTTTTTCACGACTTTTTATGGCTATTCTTTTTGGGTAACAAACAATGGCCTACTTCATTGTCCAAATGCGAGTTGCTTTACCATATGTATCTCGAGATTAATTTAGTTTAGAGATATTTTAGTGCGCATTTTTCAAGACAATATCTCACACATTTCCCATAACCGATCAAAACAATAAAATAGAGATCAGCAACAACTTATTAAAACGTTGAAAAGAACTTTGAGTTAATCATAAACTCGGATTGATTTATAAACTCACAAAAATGATAGGCTCGAAATCTCAGCGGGTTGATTAATCTCCACACTTATTCGTCAAGTCATCAATCTTCGGCTTAGTGCATTTGATTTTTTTTTACAACTCGAGACAAAAAATTTGTGACATTTTTGAAACTTTTAAATTCCAATTTTCATTTATTTTGAAGAAAAATATTTTTGGCTTTTTCAAAAAAAATTAATTTTTCTGGAAATTTTTGAAATTTTCTAATTTTTTGGGGCATTTTAAAATTTTTTGAAGTTTTAGAAATACGCGCTTGTCACCCCCCAACTTAGACTTTTGCATTGTCCTCAATCAAAAGAACTAAAATCTAAATAATAATAAATAACAAGTGACAGACAAATATTAAAATGCAATAAGACACTATATGACACCAACACGTGACTCAAAAATACAATAAAAATTCACCCCGTACGCGTCGGGGGTGCGATGACATCTCATCTCTCCATAAACTCACTCGACCTCTTGTACGGGGTTTGTTGCTCTACTAGTCTCCCCCGTCTTCCTGTCATAAGTAAATAGTAGGAACAAGTTAGTCCTAGTCCCATAGATAAGGGAGACTCTAGGTCTCGGGATGACTCACAGGAAAAGGATCCTCGTGATGCCTAATCGAATATTTGCCTATGTGCACCGACTTGGAGGGGACATCTCGATTTATTTTAGTTTTAGGAGTGCATGGGTTAGGCTCTAAATTAGACGATACTTGAGTCTTTTCCTCAATTACCTTAGAGGACTCAAGTGGTATGGGTGGATAGTCACAAAGAAGGAATTCATCTAGTTTATTTTTCCAATCGCTCTCTCCTAAGTGACTAAAAGAGTCCACTAATAGTTGGACTTCAACATTAAGGTTCTCATCCATCGGCCCGAATTCTTTCTCAAAGTTCTCTAGACTCATATCACCTAACTCTCTCTCATGATTAATTTCCGCATCCGCTCTCTTAATCTCTTCAAATCTCTTTGTCCCGCTCACGCCTACGTTCTTGCTCCCAGTCGCGATCACTAAGCACACCTCCCTCACCTCGCGTTTAATGTCAGAATCGCCGCTCTCACTTGGTGCAAAAAGGCCTACCCCTAACGGCTCTCTCTTGTGAGTCATCTCTTGCTCGCGTGCTTCCTTAATAAGATTCATTTCTTGCGGTTCGCTTTCGTCGCCCTCGTTCTTAATGTTATTAAAGATATTTATCTTGAGGGTCATGTTCCCAAACGTTAATTGCATTCGCCCACTCCAAGTATTGATAAGTGCATTATTCGTAGCTAAGAATGGGCAACCAAGAATGATGGGAACATGATTGCTCGGGAGAATGGATGGCTCTTTATCCCAAATAATGAAATCCAGCGGGAAGTAGAAAGTGATAATTTGAACAATTACATTTTCAATAATTCCCCGAGGTATCTTCACGGAGTGATCCGCGAGTTGGAGAGTCATATTTGTGAGCTTAGGGCCCCCAAGTCTAGTTACTTATAGATGGAATAAGTAAGAATGTTAACACTCGCCCCTAAATCTACTAGCGCTCTCTCGATTCGGTTCTTCCCCATGATGCACGAAATGGTGGGTGCACCCAGATCTTTATATTTTAATGGAAGATCACTCAACAGGACTGAGTTGACGGTCTTTGTTATAAATATATTTTTCTTTACCTTCAGCCTTCATTTCACCGTGAGTAATACCTTAAGGAACTTACCATATGCGGGAATTTGCTTTATGGTCTTGAGAAAATGTAAATTGATTTTTACTTGCTTAATAACGTCGAGGACATCGTCCCAAGAAGTCTCTTAGGATTGAGGGATCAACCGTTGAGGTTATGGGGCTGCACTGGGAGGTTTCACAACCACTTTCGGCCCGCCTATGTTGTCATTACCACTCTTTTCCAAGGGGATATCTTCGGCCTCTTTCGTGCCGGGTGAAATCTCCTTTATATTTTGCTCATCGCGTGGAGGAGGTGACAAGTCAACAGCACTTCCACTATGTAGAGTGGTAATTGTACTACATTGCACTTGATTTGAATTGGATGTAGCTAGCACTAGGTTGACCTTGAGGAGGTGTTTGTCCTTGGGCCGGAAATTTACCCATCTCTTGCACACTTAAGGTTGTTGGTAATCTAGAGATGCTCGTATTCGTCTTAGTGAACATGCGCTCAAACCTAGCATTGGTTGTGTTTTGAGATAAGATGAATTGGTTTAAATTGTCCTCAAGAGATCTCCACAGTGGGGTAATGTATGGGCCTGGAGATGGTGCTTGCATTTTTGGCTACATAGGTGGTGCTTGTTGAAATTGAGGAGGGGGTGGAGGTAGCACAACATGTGAAGTAGGATTCATCGTAGCGTGTTATTGCCCGTAGCTAAAACCAGGATGGTTCCTCCACGAAGGGTTGTATGAATTCCCGTGAGGGGCACTCTCCTATGTGACTCACTTGATCTTGAAGCATGACTTTGTAGGCGGGAATCGTCGGGAATTCCTCTGTTGAATGTCCCACCTCACAAATAGCACACACCTTTTCAATGGGGGTGTGGATGGAGCCGGTTGCTTCTCTTACCTGTGCTTCGAGTAATTCTCTCATGCCCTTTTCAATTTGATCGACTCGATGGTCTATCAAGGTATCTTTGTCTAAATAGTACAGATCGGACGCAGAAGGAGTGGTGGACGCTTGTCGAGGTCAATTTTTGGCACTAGGGTCAGATGTGTCCCACGCTTGAGTAGTCTCGGTGACATACCTAAGGTGGATCTCATCATCATTAGCATCTAGCTCGAAAAAGGGTCCCTCACACATAGTTTCAACGAGTTGCTTGGAGTTGATATTCATCCCATTATGAAAGAACGAGATAAGTTGTTGTTTATCAAGACCATGGTGAGGGAATGAAGTGACTAACTCATTAAAATGCTCATGACATCTATTGAATGGCTCAATTTCTAGTTGTCAAAAAGTTTGAATTTGAGCCTTAACGGAGTTTGTTTGATGCGGAGGGAATAACTTTTTGAGAAATTTGGATTGCTACTCATTCCACGACGTAATCGAGTTTGGAGATAAAGACCATAGCTAGGACTTAGCTTTATCCTTTAGAGAGAGAGGAAAAAGCTTGAGGCGGATTACATCTTTTGTGCATGTTTGATCGCTAAAGGTCTCGCACGCCTCCTCGAACTCACGCACGTGGATATATGGTTTCTCTGACTCCATTCCATGATAAGTGGAAAGTATTTGGATCATCCAATTCCTAAAGTGAAATTTCCCTGCATTGTATGGGAGTAGAATGTATCACGGAGTGACTGATTACTCAGGATATAAGAATTCTCTCAAAGGGAGATATGGTGACTCTCCCCCACACGGACCATGACTAGCTTGATCAGACATGCCTCTCTCTTCAATTGACTCAGTATCCTCACTCGATGTTCTAGGAGTGTAACCTAAAGTCTAACCTGATGGGTAAATCGAAGGGTAATTAGAAGGATCACTTGAAGTGTAACTTGCTATGGAGTTTGGCGGTATAGGATTTGGAACCCAAAACTGAGGTACGTTAGGAGTATGAGGGCCATCAGGATCGTACACAACTAACGAATTCTCGTAAATACGATTTGGAGTTGATTGAGGAGTTTGTTGTGGATTTTGAACGAAAGGACTATGAGAACTGTTGTATCTTTTTTGGATTTTTTAAAATTTTCTGATTTTTTTCAACTTTAATGATTTTTTTGTCAAAGTTTTAGATTAACTCGATCTAACCAAAAAGTCTACCTAAATCCCAGCAACGGTGCCAAAAACATGAAGGGAATCAAAAAGTGTTCTAAAGTGGGTGCTTATCTAGGCTCAACTGTAAGCATGTCGCTCAAGTAATAATCCCAGTAAGTCGGGTATTGATCCTCAGGGAAATAGGACGAGAAAATCGTGAAGACGTTTAGGAAGATGGAGGACCCTAACTTGACTCTGAAAAGAAAATGAAAAGATGATGAAGATGGAACGAAGTCTACTAATTAAATGTGATTTAAGTAAACTATAATGAACTAAACATGGAGATTAAACTAATTATAATGTTCTACCTTTGAATGAGAAGAATAGGTTAGGACACAATCCTCCAACCCTAGTGCATTTACCGATGTTAAAATCAACTCTCGAATTGAATAAATGATTAAATCTAGTCTTTATTAATCTCAAGAATTATATATATGAGGTTCAAGACCGCATCATATATAATCAAAAGTAAGAATAAAGAGGTGTCGAGATAGCTACACGCGCGTTGCATTCTTAAAAATCCCGGTTTCCTAGGGCAAACGAGATCAAAAGCCCTACAACGGTTGTGATCACCACACAACAAAATTTGACTAATTATTTAATTCTAAAACTTAATTTTATACATATGTAAAGAACATCGGGTCGGATTCAAGCATCCCAACCCTTAGAAACTTAGCCAGACATAACTAAACTAAATAAAAACACAAATTTTAAAAAACAAAACATCATACTAGATGGATAATGGGGAAGAATAACGTGATGAATCAAAACAAATAACTAATATAAGTAAACACTGAAGCTTTAAAGGAAAAATATTACTTGTTTTGAAGAAATCCTAGAAATATGTAATACCCCGTATTTTTATGCAATATTAATTTGGGGATTTATTAAATTCAATGTGAGTTATTAATTTAATATAAATCCGGAAATTAATCACTTTATAATTATTAACGGGATGTGAGTTGGTAATTATGGGAAACTTGTTGTTGAATATTACTAATGTAGACACCCCATTCTGTTACCCCTTAACTCTCCTTAGGTCCCTAGAACCTCCCTTCATCACTATAAACCCAGGTCACGTCCCGAGTACTGACCTGGAGGCCATCGGGCACCCCCCGGCTCAGTTTGACCCAAAAGTCAAACTCCTCATCTCGACCGAGACTCAATGAATCTTCTAAGGGAACTGAATACCCTTTCCAACGGTCCACCCCGTGCGCGATTCCGACTTACCATGCGGACGAACGCGCCATTTGCGTCCGAAACCAGACCCAGAGGCCACCGGGCACTCCTTGGCTCTGTTTGACCTACGTCAACTCTTCAGCTCGACCAAGGCTGAATGAATCTTTTAAAGGGCACTAAATACCCTTTCCAATGGTCCGTCCCGTGCGCAATTCTAACTTTCCATGCGGACGAACGATTCGTTTGACTCCGGGAAGCCACCGAGCGCTTCCCGGGCTCGGTTGACCAAAGTCAATTCTCCAAACCGGGTCAAACTCTTTGGAATGTCAAAGTACATCTCCGAACCTTTCCAACGATATGCCCCGTGCGCGATTCGGACTCACCATGCGGACGAACGATCCGTTTGCGTCCGCGCGATTCCCCATCCAATGGATCGACAAACGCTTCCGAGCCACATTTGACCCAAAGTCAACTCCCAAACTCAGGAGCGGTCCAAAGGAATTTCAAAGGTCTATGAATTACCTTTCCAACGGTATGCCCCATGCACGATTCTGACCAACGGTTTGCCCGCGGCGGCCAATTTTCCGAAAAAGCCTGAGGTACACTGCCAAATGGTAGGTCCTAGATCCTGTCGATAGGCAGTGCCATGATAGGGCCGATTGGCAGTCCCCTGGGGTTATAAAAGGAGGCCTTGGCCTCATTTTTCAAGGGGGAGCCTAGATCTGATATAAATCTCTCTGAACGAATCCCAGAAACCTCTCTCGAAGGCAGCGTGATTTCAACTTCCAAACCCCTCTTTTACCTCCACTTTTCATCATCCTTTTCATCAAACTTGGTGAATTAACCACTCTCCATCATCATCCAAGCTCAAGGGCTGCTCTCCAACATTCAAGATCAAGCTCAATATCTTCAAGAAGGTCCAACTTTCTCAAACTCTCTTTTAAATTCTCTTGAATTCCCAATAACTTGTTTTCTTACTTAGCCCTTTTTTTTTTATCTCATCTCACACATCCTAATATACTTTTTTTTTATATAGTATTATTGCACATCCCATATTTTCATATAAATAAAAAACCCAAAAAACAAGAAAAAGAGGGTTTGCTCATAAATTCCAAATAAGGGATTCTCACACTTTTTCACACTTTTCCCACAACTAAAACACTTTTTTCTACACACACACACACACACCTACAAATAAGAGATCCCACATTTGGATTTATGGGATAAACCCCACCCCTTTGCTTTGTATGTGAACTTTGATGCCTTTATAGGCTACGTAGGCGTCTCTGGGTAAAACCCGAGACTCGAGTCCTTTCTCTCACTTTTTCTCTCATTTTCTATTTTCTAAATCCATTTTTCTTATATTATATATATACTTATTCTTAGTGACGCATTACTCCATATATGCGTTATCGTTCCCTTATAATGATCAACGTAGGGGTAACCGCGTAAATCGTAATTTTCTAATATTACTTTATATCTTCCTACGGGTGACTCGCTTTATCCTCTCCGTGATACAAGTCGAGGACTCCTACCTCCATTCTATATATATACACATGCACACATCTCACTAGGGGAAACACAAAGGAAAATAGCAAATATCCATGAGAGACCGAAAGGGCGGAATGGGTGCCTAACACCTCACCATTCCGTAACTAAGCCTCCGAACCCTTTTTGAATCATTTGGTTTCGCATGCACCAGTATGTCTTTGGAAGCCATCTTTCGGTGTGGCTTTCCCTTTTTTCTTTTGTCTGTTTTGAGTAAAATAGACTGGCGACTCTGAATCTCTCTACATTTTTCACACCTCACAAAATCGACGCCGGCCGAGAGCTCTCCCGAGAGGGGACGCGCGGGACCCGAAGGATTCCACCTCCCTCCGCGGCGGGGATGGCCACAGTGGCGACTCTGCTGGGGACTTTTATTTATTTTGAGGGCTTTACTCTATTTACATGGATGTTATATTTGTTTATGCTTCCCCCCCCCCCCCCCCCCATATCTGCATGTTCCCCTTTCTCATATGTGTATCCCATGCTTATGCTTATGTTCACACACTTGTAAAAAAATTCTCCATGTACACTTCACACCACGTGCACCTAGGATCACATGTATATCCCCATGTTACACGCATCACCCATCCATACTTGGTGTACCTTTTGAGGTACTTGTGATTTGTTCCCGGTTAGGCATAATTAAGAAAGGCATTCTCATCATAAGATACTAATAAGAGAATCATTCATGATTCACACGACATCACCAAAGAGCATTGATATTGACCAAATTTTACCCAGTAACTGGAGGGTCACTTCGTGATGGGCGCTGGTCCGGCAGGTCGCAGTTAGCCTAAGCGATTTGACTCTCACCTCCCATTGGCCAATTACCTTCGACGTATATCGAACGGTTCCCGCTTGACCGAAGTCATGACGGGAGGTATATCGCAGGGAATTCGTTCACGTACGCCGAGTATATCGAATTCGCTCTCACACGTACCGTCCCCACGAGGTATATGGTGAGGCAATTCACGTACACTCAGGTATATCAAATGGCTTGTCCACACGTACCGATTGCCCGTAAGAGCAAGACGTATATCGTGGAAGTCACACCAAAGGGAGGAACCCATGCCAATTCACCCAACCAACTGCATACCCGCATATAGGTGTCAAACCTAGGACACGCACTTTATATTGCCGATTTCGACCCGAAACTCTGCCGAAATTCTGGGTCGATTTTCCGCCCAATTTTCGCGCATTTTTAAAATGGGACTCTGTCCGAAAGCCTGGTTACAAGTCCAAACCGTAGCTTTGCATATATTAAGAGCCCACTTCTCCAGGCTCGGGTCCCGTCCGGCATTGCATTTAGGAGATTTAAATACAAGTGAGAACATAATAATCATGCTGAGTTCCGTCTCCAAAAACATTTCTCCCTTTTCATCAAAAATCCAAAAACATTTCTTCCTTCTTATCAAAAATCCAAAAATAGTTCCTTCCCTTTTCTCCAAAATAAATCTCATCCTACGCCTTCTCAGGTTGATCGCACACCCTTGGCCTGGCTCCCTATTGGCTTAGGTCTTCAGTCAAATCACCCCGGAGTTTCGTTCGTTCCTCTACTACTTCTTCTGAATCCAGAATCCATCCATCTTCCATGGAGAATGCAGATCAAGCACCAGTCATACAACCGGATCTGCCTACGGTCCTAGCTCAGCTCGTGGCCAAGATTGACAACCTCCAAGCTGAGGTCCGAGAAATGCAACGAAACCAAGTTCCTGTTCCTCAAGAGCCCGAGGCCATGTTCCCTCGCGCTATGGGTCCACTCGAGCCCATCTGGGTTCTGGAAGAATATCAGCATGCTCCGCGTGCCCCTCCTGCTAATGGCCCGCTGCCTGCCCAACTTCCAATGCCAAACATTGCCCAGCCTATGGCTAACTTGCCTGTGGTTACTGATCCAAAGGAGGAGGAGTTGAACAAAGTCAAAGAAGATCTTAAGATGCTCACCAAGAAGTTTGACCAAGTCAGGATCTCTGGAAATTACATGGACTACACCCATATGTCTCCTTATCCTAAAGCAAGGTTACCCGTGAAGTTCAAGATGCGAAATATTGAGAAGTTTGGAGGGAGTGGTCCCCCGATTGTTCATCTTCGCAGTTATCATCGTTCCATGACTCTACTAGGGGCTTCCGAAGAGGTGATGGCCCAATTATTTCAGCAAACTTTGAAAGACAGTGCTCTCTGATGGTTTTTATCTCTTGAGGAATCTAGAATCCGTAGCTGGGAGGATGTAGCCCGAGAATTCATGTCACAATACAAATACAACGAAGATCTTGAGGTCACCCGTCGTGATTTGGAGTTGCTCAAACAGAACTCTGGAGAATCCGTCAGTAACTTTATAGCCCGATTGAGGGAAAAAGCGGCTACCATGACTAATCGGCCATCTGAAGAAGAACAAGTCAGCATAGTGAAGAAGAATTTCTTGCCCCATGTCCGAGAAACCATGGGAGGACAGTACTACCCCCATTTTCGAGCTCTCAGAGAAGCAGGAGTAGAAATCGAAGAGGGTCTTGCCAAAATCGAAGTTGAACCAAAGAAGGTGTCCGGACAGTTCACCCCCAGAAAATATGACAAACATGTCAGTGCCGCAGTCTCAACCATCAACAATATCTCTCAACCAACCACATCATGGGCACCAGAAAGCCGCCCTGCCCCCGTCCGAAGGGAATACACTGAGCTCCATGCTCCCCTCTCCAAAGTTTACCAAGCCCTGTTAAGTCAAAACCTTATAAAGCCCCTGGATTCACGTCCATTACCCAATCCACTTCCCAGAAATTTCAAGATCGATGCTCATTGTGCCTTTCACCAAACAGTTGGCCATACCACCGACCAATGCTTCCACCTTCGAAACATAATCCAAGATCTCATTGACCGGGGTACCATCGCCTCACCAGCCAATCCTAAACCAAACGCTACTCGTAACCCACTCCCAAATCACACCAATGCCATCTTCTTGGAAGAAAACTTAGATTTCGATCCATCAACTCAATCACACCCTCTTTTAACCTGTTGCTCGGACGACCTTGGCTCCAAAGTATAAAGGGTGTCTCTTCCTCATTCCATCAAAAACTGAAGTTCTTCGCCGATGGGCGAGTCATCACCATCTTGGGTGACGACGGTAACACCGAGGGTGCAAGCACCGGCAGTCCAATCCTTGAGATACAGCATGGGTCAAATGATATGCTCCTATCAGGTTTCCGAGTTGAACCATCCCTACTCCTGACAGGGGACGGTTTCAAAGAAAGGGTTTGTCCAGAATACGACCCTCATGGCAATGTCAATGTGATTCAGATGTTCAGAAACATGCAATTCATGCCCGGACTGGGGCTAGGACAAAGACAGCAGGGGATACTTGATCCCGTCGAACTGAAGAAAGCTTTCCCTCCTTGCGGCTTGGGATATCAACCATCAGAACCAGAGCTCAGAATTATCCGCCAGACTCGATCAAAAAGAGGGTTAGACTACGTTCGAGCTATCTCAGGTGATTACTTAAATGGACGATTCATTAAAGAGGGTGAGGATTTCCCCTTTTGCGATTTTCCAGAACCTTGGTATGACCACGCAGACAAGAAGATAAAGCCTGGAATGGAGATCTCTTTCCAAGACAGCTACCCATGGGCTGAAAATTACCAATACCAGGTACCACCGCTTATCAAAGATACTAAAGAGACTGAGGAAAGTGATTTCGAAGATTCCTTCAACTTGCAGATATTGGGGCTGACACTCTGCATTATTCATTCAGGCATTACATCAAGGGACCCATCCCGTCTGATTAAAGCTACTGATACACCTCTCCTCAACTGGCATGCTACGCCAACTCTACCTGTTGAAATCTCCCCTAACCCTAATGTTTACCCTGTTTTATCTATTGTTGTCCATCCTTGCTTAAATGTAATCGAGACCTCTTTTGATGAGGTTCTCAATGTTGTTTTTCTTATCAATTAAATAAACGAAGATTTTGAGTATCTTGTTGTGCCTTACATTAATTGTGTAGATCCCAATCGAACTTTTGATGATGATGATTTTGCAAATGAACAATTCTTAACTTATCTAAATAAGGTTAATAATAAACAACATAACCGCGTTCAAGTTAATGAAGAAGAGACTGTAGTTATTAATCTCGGTTCTAGTAGCCAACTGTGTGAGATTAGGATAGGGGCCACCCTTGACGAGCATGAGCGTGCACAACTCGAAGAATTGCTAAAGGAGTTCGTGGATGTCTTCGCATGGTCCTACGATGATATGCCCGGCATCGACCCTGAAATAGCTCAGCACGAGATCCCCACTCTCCCGGATTACAAGCCAGTTAAACAGAAATTAAGAAAACTCCGCAGCGAATGGTCACTTAAGGTCAAAGAAGAGGTGATCAAACAGTTGAATGTGGGTTTCATTCGAGTAATCGAATATCCCACGTGGTTAGACAATATTGTACCTGTACCAAAATCATGAGGAAAGGTTCGAATGTGTGTAGATTACCGAGATTTAAACAAATCCTCTCCGAAGGATGATTATCCGCTACCCAACATCAACATGATCGTGGAAAACACAGCCAGTCATGCTCTCAAGTCATTTGTCGACGGATTTGTCGGATACAACCAAATCAAGATGCACCCCGACCATCAAGAGAAAACCGCATTCATCACCCCATGGGGAACCTTTTGCTACACCGTTGTGCCATTCGGTCTCAAGAATGCTGGGGCTACCTATCAAAGGGCTGCCACAACCATCCTGCACGATTTGATCCACAAGGAGGTCGAGATTTATGTGGATGATATGATTATCAAGTCCAAAACTAGAGAAGGTCATGTTCCCGCTCTCCGAAAGTTCTTCGAACGACTGCGGTAGTATCAAATGTGACTTAATCCACAGAAAAGTGGCTTCGGCATTACAAAAAGAAAACTCTTAGGATTCATGGTCAGTGAGAAGGGGATAGAAGCAGATCCCACCAAGCTGAAGGCCATACTTGAGATGCCACCTTCCCGAACAGAGAAGGAAGTCCGAGGTTTCCTTGGGAAATTACAATATATCAGCCGGTTCATTAGTCAGCTAACCTCCATCTGTGAACCAATCTTCAAGCTCCTCCGAAAGGATTCAACTAAGGTTTGGAATGAGGCCTGCCAAGAAGCTTTTAATCGAATCAAACAGTACCTAACCCAACCTCCAGTTCTCATGCCACCACAACCTGGTCTCCCCTTGCTCTTATACCTAACCATAACCGACACTGTAACCGGGGCTTTGCTAGCCCAGTACCTTGAAGACTCTTGCAAAGAAAGAGCCATCTATTACGCCAGTCGTAAGTTGTCCAGGTACGAGGTCAACTACACTGCTTTGGAAAAATCATGTGTCGCACTTGTCTGGGTCACCCAAAAGTTGCAACATTACATGCTTGCCTTCCCCATTAAACTTGTATCCCGAATGGATCCCATCAAATACCTGCTTGAGAAACCCGCCTTATCCAGCCGAATGGCCCGATGGTTGATGCTCCTAATCGAGTTAGATATCGTGTACGTCACACAGAAAGCCGTTAAAGGAAGAGCCATCTCTGATTACCTCGCTGACTACCCTGTAGAAGAAACAGATGTCTGGATCTCCGAATTTCCAGATGAAAATGTCCTCTGCACCACTCAAGACCGCCTCCGATGGAAAATGTTCTTCGATGGCGCTGCCAACAAAAAGGGATATGGCATTGGGATACTTCTGGTCGCCCCAGATGACTCCCACACTCCTATCGCCATTAAATTGGATTTCCATTGCACCAACAACATGACAGAATACGAGGAAAGCATTATAGGCCTCCAGGTCGCTCTCGAGAAAGGTATTCAATACCTTGATGTATACGGGGATTCTGTCCTTATCATCGGTCAAGTGCTCAGAAAGTGGAAAGTTAAGGACGAAAAGCTCCAACCCTTTCACGCCTAATTAGAATAGTTGGCCTCCCAATTCCAAGATATCACCTTCCATTACCTACCCCGAGCAAAGAATAACCTAGCCGATGCTCTCGCTACTTTGGCTTCCATGGTCGACATGCCCGAGGGAATAACAATGACCCCTTTCCTAGTCCAAAAGAAAGACAAACCTACCCATTGTTACCATATTGATCTTGTCCCCATAGAAGACCCCGAGCTAGTCAATTACTGGTACTATGATATTTGGTGCCTCCTCCGGTACGATAGGTATCCCGAGGGTTCCAACAAGAACGACCGAGCTACCCTCCGAAGGCTGGCCGCTCACTACATCATCTGTCATAAAGCACTACTCAAGAGGAATTTCGATGGAACTCATTTGCATTGTATCGCAGGGGCTAACATTGAAAAGATAATGCAAAAAATCCACAGCGGGGAATGCGGACCCCACATGAACGGTCACATGCTTGCCAAGAAGATCATCCGACAAGGCTACTACTGGACCACCATGGCCCAGGATTGCACCGCCTATGTTTAGAGGTGCCCTAAATGCCAACAGTTCTCCAATCTCCAACATCTACCTCCGCGGGAATTATACAACATGACTTCTCCCTGACCGTTCTCCACCTGGGGTATCGACATCATAGGGAATGTCACACCAAAAGCGTCAAACGGGCATGAGTTCATCCTGGTTGCCATCGATTACTTCACCAAATGGATTAAAGCTGAATCATACATAGTATTAAATGCTAAGAAGGTGGCCAAATCCATCAAGAAAAATATCATCTGCCGATACGCGGTCCCGCACGAGCTAGTGTCGGATAATGGTTTGCACTTTGAGGCAGAAGTCACAGAAATAGTCAACGAATACGGGATTCAGAGACACAAATCTTCTCCCTACCGACCTCAGACCAATGGCGCAGTTGAGGTCTCCAACCAAAACCTCAAAGCTATCATCAGCAAGATGACCGAAAGTTGTAGGTATTGGGCCGACCGGATCCCCTACGCCCTCTGGGGCTACCGAACCTCAATTCGAACCTTTACTGGGGCTACCCCTTACTCCTTGGTCTACGGCATGGAAGCAGTCCTACTTGTGGAGCTGGAAATACCCTCGTTACATGTCATGCTTGAAAGCAAGGTTAGTGAAGAAGACTGGTGCCAAGGCCGTCTTGATGAGCTAGCCCTCCGAGATGAATGGAGATTAAAAGATCTTTACCACATACAAAGGTACCATCGCTGAATAGAGCGATCATTCAATAAGAGACTCAAGGACCACGGTGTCCGAGAGAGGGATTTAGCCCTCAAAGAGATAATCGAACCCATTTGGGACCCTAGAGGAAAGTTCAAACCCAATTGGAGCGGCCCTTACATTGTGAGGAAGATCTTGTCTGGCGGTGCAACCATGCTCACTGACCTGGATGGGGAAGAGATGGCTCGTCCATTCAATCTGGACCATCTCAAAAAGTTCTACCCCTAGTCCAAAATCTCGGCGCGCTACGACTCTTCTCATCACCCTTCTATTCTAAAAAAAACTCTCTCCATTTCCCTCTACCCAGAACTACGTGGGCCTGATCCTCTGCAAAAACTATTTTCAAACAGATAAGAACTTTTTCAAAAACCCCAGAGGTACGTAGGCAGCTCATACTCCTCACATGAGCACGGCCCCTTATTTTTCACAAAAATATATTCCTTTCTTATCTTCGAGAACAACAGTTCATTCTAAACATCTACTTGAACAAAAGGATTATGTATGCCTTAGCGATTGGTATTGATAATTCAAAATACAAAATTCATCGAAAGGCATAGCTAGACGATCAGAAACTTGTTTATTTCGTTAATAAGAAACTACAGTACATATTACATAAGAAAAAGGAACGGATAACTCTCTTCCCCTACTACCATAAAAACCAGACAAAATCCCCCACATCTGTTACATAAATAAACTCCCCAGGAGTCCTACCCACAGCTACCCGAAGAGCCTGCACCCTTATCATCTACATCCTGAGGACCCCAAGTCTCTCCTGCCTGAATGGAGTGTCGCGAACACTCCATGGACCGATGAGCCTTAACCATCTTCGAAAAGACCACAACACCCCCTTCCATGGAGTCAGATAAAACAAACCACCTCCGACCGGTCTCTACTGCCAACATCTTGCTGACTACTTCCCTCCACAACCACTTTATATAATCTTTGGGGACATGGCAAACCTTCCCAATAGACTGAGAGAGACGGGTCGACAGACGTCGATTTTCCCACAGAGATCCAAGCAACAGACGCAAGCGCTCAGTCAAATCTTCTACTGGAAAGAAATTGAGGTCCGAGGGGGCACGACCTGCGCCCAGCCAAATTGACGCAAAAGCCACCAAGGGAAATAAAAAGAAGTCTGCCTGAGACCAACCAGTCGCACATATGAATATTCTCCTAGCGCCAGAACAGGCTGAGGTCCGAGGGGGCACGACCTGCGCCCAGCCAAATTGACGCAAAAGCCACCAAGGGAAATAAAAAGAAGTCTGCCTGAGACCAACCAGTCGCACATATGAATATTCTCCTAGCGCCAGAACAGGATCCAACTTTCCCCACCAAGGTACGGACCAATACAGCCCACGAGCCCCGTACTCCAAAAGCTAATTCTCCCAGTTCTCAATATACAGGCCCATGCGGATGAAGTAGCGCGAAAAGAAGTTGGGTACAGCCGACAAAGGATATTCTGGAGGAGTCGACAAGCGGAATCTTTCAGACAACCACATGAACAGCATCACAGGGCTACCCCTTAAAAAGTCGGAACGACCTTCTCTCCAGGCATCCAGGCCATTCAAAGTCTTTGCCAATATCACCGCCGCAAGATTACGACGGTATGACATCCATGAGGTAATGGCTGCAAGTTGTGGGTCCACTCGCACTTCCCCAGTCACCAACAGCAGTTTTGAAATCAAACCCAGAACAATGGCTCCAATATAGCCAGCGTCACTTACTTCCTGCGAACGTACGGACTGCAACACTGCCGGGAGGGAGATCATTCCTCCGGCAACCAATGACCTGGACGCCGAAGGAGAAATTGGAGAAGCCCGGCCAACAGATCCCTAGGAGAACGGGAAAATTCAGGTAAAGCCGCGACAACATTGGGATTCACGCCCAGTATGGCAGAAAACTCCTCGTAGGTAGGACAAACTTCTTCCAACCCAAAGCGGAATACATGGTCTTCGGGGTACCAAAATTATACTACCGCCATCAGCATATTCCACTCAAAAGGCTGATTGCGCCACAAGGAGACTCGACGCATATTGAAGGCATCATTGTCGACATTATAAGAGCACATAGCTTCCAAGGCTTCGAGGTAATTGGCAAACTCAATGCTTCCAGGGAGAGCCATCTTGCAAGACTAAAAGATGATGGGTGGGTATGAAGAATGCAAAAGGTGTGAGGAAAACACTCCACCCTTCTCCTTTTTTATACTTAAAAATCCTCACAAGAGACATAATCCCTGCAGAAATCGAAAGGAACCCTACCCCACAAGGTACTAAAGGCTGAAGAGGGTACCAATCAAAGCTTTCAATTGATGGGACTGGACTGAATTGCCGATAGGCAGGCCAGGGTGCTTGCCGATCGGCAACCCCCCCTTTTTGGAAATTTCCCTTTTTCCTCTTTTGTCAAAATCAGAAAACTCAAATAAAAAAAATTGATATTCTCAACAAAATTTCAAAATCCCTTTTCCTCCTTATATAATTCCTTTTTTTTTTATTTCCTCCTTTCCTTCTTTGTCAAATAAAAAAAACTCCATAAAAATAAATTGTTATTCTCAAAAGAATTTCAAGAATCCTGTTCCCTCCTTATGGGATTCCCCGTTTTAAATAAAATAACTTTCCTTTACGGTCTCAGTAGCAAATTAAAAAGAGCATGTGCATGCATTCATTCATCATTAAAATAAAAGATAATAATAAAAAAAACTGCATTGCATTGCATATATATGTTTTCTGTGTTACATCATTTTTGCAGGAAATAAAGAAAAAGACAAAAACAACGGGACTCAGCCCGAACCCGCATTCTCTCCCTCTCTCTATCTCTCTCAAGAGTTTCCACATCGGCGACGTGCTCTCTTTCCCCTGCGGCGAGTCGACGCACCCCCACTACCCAAGCCATAGTCTCCCCCAGACGAGGCTGACGGCACCAAGCAAGAAGGAACAGGGATAGAATCCCGAATGTGGGCAGTCGCCGATGATATCCAATCCCTGATGTCCCTGATCCAAGTGGTCGACACCCGGATTTGCTGCAAAGAAAAGGCAGAATCAGTATCAAGCAAAAGAAATTAAAAAAGAGTAAAAGGACTGAAAGGTTTACCGCAGGACGAAGGACATCCTCTGTCAAGCCCAGCTCCTCCAGATCCATCACAAGAGGACAGTGTATCATCGGCATTGTCCCTCCATCAGCTCATCGGATGTTGTACGAAGGAGTGTGCAGCCGGACAAAAGGGACCTCTGAGGTCGCCGCCGCCGCATGTGCCGACGGACCACCACTGCTGTGGGAAGACCCCACCGCCCGACTCGAACCAGCAGGAGGGAAAGTCAAAGCATCGTGTATACTGGGCGCCATCAACCAGCTCGTCACAAAGTCGATATAGTCATACGGCGCAGCCGTATCAATATACAACGCATAGGACTCACCGATCATCATTGCGATCCTCTATCCTCTAACAACTGTCGCTCCCGCCTCATAGATGTAGGAGGCTGCGTGGGAGGCACCACCACCTCCTCCTCAGCAATCTGATGGATCACCCTCTCCCCTAGGTACCAGTAATGGCCGAACTCATGCGCCAACAAACGCCTCATCTGCGCGTTCACCCCAGTCGCCCCCGTATCCTGAATGGCGGTCCCCCAAGGATAAAAGGTCACCTGAAAATCCCCAAGCAGGCATAAGTCAATACAAAATCAGAAGGTACAAAAACTAAGACTGAAATGGAAAGAGTCTTACCCTACCACTGGTCAGGTCATTCAAGACCTGACGCACCGCCTCCAAAGAAAGAGATCCCTTCGACTGCCGGTTGGCCTTATGCCATCGGTAAAGTCCGGAGAAGTCCCCAAAGGTGTCGTCCTTCAGAGCAATCAGCGGGGTGTTGCACCCAATCACCTCATAGAACCACGTCTGAATTCACGAGCAAAAAGACGCATAAGGAAAATGAGAATGCATGAAAGGAAAATGCGAATCCATGAAATGGAAATACGCAAAGTAAAGAATACCTCAAGGAGATACATGGCTCCAGTAAAAGTCTGCCGCCAGCACCGACTGAATGCATTCAGAGAAGAGTAAAGGGTCGCCAAGGTCAGACTCCCCCAATCATAGAAAGGGATATTCTAAAACATCCTCAAGTATGGCAGAAACCACAAATGGACGACGTCGCCGCTCGACGCCACCATGAAACCTCCCAGCACCAACAAGATAAACAACCGGGCCATCTGCCTCACTTGCAATCCGTCCTCCACATTAACCACCTTGCTCGGCAAAACATCCTTCAGCAGGGACAGCCGGATAGAATCTCCAGAGACTATCCTCCTCACATCACCGAGTGTCGCATACACCACCTCCGGCCTCACCCGCAAAGAGCGATCCACCTCTATCTGCTCCCCGTCACAATCCAGTCCCAGAAGTTGCTGCACATCTATGGGAGTCACCGTCATCTCCCCGAAGCCAAAATGAAAAGTGTGGGTAGTGTCCCACCACCTCTCCCCCAAGGCCCACAAAACTACTGTCGAATGAGGCGTCTCATCCAGCGCAGCCGCCAACCTCCCAAAACTCGCTGATGATACCATCCAGCACACCACGGGTGGAAGATGCTCCCAAATATCCCTAAGCCCCGTCGTCCCGCGGGCACGCATGTTCTTCAAAGAAATATTCGACTGGAAAAAGGAAAAATTCAGTCAAAGGTCAAGAAAAGGAAAAATCACCCAAAAAGGGGAAGAATGCCAAAGGCCAAGTTACTTACACAACCACCAGGAATCACTCTCGAAGAGCGATGACGCGACGACTCCCGCAGCAAGGTCCGCTCATCCGCCATAGGCTCGAATGCATCAAAGGCATTCTCGTTTCCCAAAGAAAGGGGCACCCTGTCCCTCCAATCCACATTTGCCCAGTCATCAATGGTCAACCACTCCCGGTGGACAGTGGTGCTCACAAAAGAGGCCATTTCTTGAAGATCGAAATGCTAGAACGATTCGCAGAGAGAAATCACAGAAAGAGATAAGGCAAGAAGCTGTGAAAAATGAGGGGGATTCGCCCCCTTTATATAGGAGGCCAAACGCCATGCCGATCGGCATTTCACCCTGCCATACCGATCGGCACTGTCTCCTCACCTTCCTGAGGCAGCCCAAAATTCTGTGCCACTGCCGAATGGCACCCCTCAGTCTATGCCGACCGGCACCCCCCTTAAAATTTCGTACAAAAATTCCCAGAAAATACTAGGAAGCCTCGAAAAATCCCCAGAAAATTCCTAAAAATCCCAGGAGGGATTTAGAACGTTTTCATCAAGAAAATTTTGCACTCCTTTAGGTGACACATCTTTTTCCCCAACGGAGCCCTCAAAATCCAAGCTATTGACCTCTCAGGCAAGGCGCCCCGGATCGCCTAATCACCTCCTCATCAGACTTTACAAAAGACCTCCCCGGCCATCGGCTATCCAGTGCGATACAATATCACCTGGTATTTTTCCCAGCAGAAATCAGAAGAATCACTCGCCTCAAGCGATCTCTCCCAAAAGGCAATCCAAACTTTCCCCAGCTCATTCATCATTCCCCAGCGGAACCTCAAATCCAATTCTTATCCTCAAAAGCTAAGTAAAAGCTCCAGAAAATCCCTAAGGATCACCCGATCACTTCCCCCAGCGAAATTCTCTCACAGCACCCAAAATAGGTTGTTCTCCCCTGCGAGGTCTCCTATAAAGCTTCCCCCAGCTATCAGCTCCCCAGCTCAAATCGAAATTACAAAGCTCTTTTTCCAGCAGAATTAAAATACAATCTTTATCTACTCTTGGGTCAGAATTGGCCCCGATCTTGTATCGTCACCTTAGTTAGGTCAGAATTGACCTC
The DNA here is from genome assembly GCA_949130495.1 of Sambucus nigra. Lineage (NCBI taxonomy): Eukaryota > Viridiplantae > Streptophyta > Magnoliopsida > Dipsacales > Adoxaceae > Sambucus > Sambucus nigra. The sequence goes on along the minus strand of OX422216.1, from coordinate 92,088,254 downwards.
GGTCCTCGATCGTCACCACTCTTGGGTTAGAATTGGCCCTGGTCTTGGATCGTCACCTTAGTTAGGTCAGAATTGACCTCGGTCCTCGGTCGTCACCACTCTTGGGTCAGAATTGGTCCCGGTCTTGGATCGTCACCTTCGTTAGGTCAGAATTGACCTCGGTCCTCGGTCGTCACCACTCTTGGGTCAGAATTGGCCCCAGTCTTAGATCGTCACCTTAGTTAGGTCAGAATTGACCTCGGTCCTCGGTCGTCACCACTCTTGGGTCAAAATTGGCCCCGATCTTGGATCGTCACCTGAATTAGGTCAGAATTGACCTCGGTCCTCGGTCGTCACCACTCTTGGGTCAGAATTGACCCCGGTTTTGGATCGTCACCTTAGTTAGGGCAGAATTGACCTCGTTCCTCGATCGTCACCACTCTTGGGTCAAAATTGGCTCCGGTCTTGGATCGTCACCTTAGTTAGGTCAGAATTGACCTCGGTACTCGGTCGTCACCACTCTTGGGTCAGAATTGACCTCGGTCTTGGATCGTCACCTAAATTAGGTCAGAATTGACCTCGGTCCTCGGTCGTCACCATTTTTGGGTCAGAATTGACCCTGGTCTTGGATTGTCACCTAAATTAGGTCAGAATTGACCTCGATCATCACCACTTTTGGGTCAGAATTGGCCCCGGTCTTGGATCGTCACCTTAATTAGGTCGGAATTGACCTCGGTTCTCGGTCGTCACCACTCACAGGTCAGAACTGACCTCGACCCTCTGAATTGGTCATCCTCATTTCCTCAGGTCCTCAGAATTGACCTCGACCCTCTGAATTAGTCATCCTCATTTCCTTAGGTCCTCAGAGCTGACCTCAACCCTCTGAATCGATCACCCTCGCTTCCTTAATCCCGCAGATTCGGCCTTGATCCATAGAATTGATCATCCCCGGCATACTTCTTAGGTCCTCAGAATCGACCTCGACCCTCTGAATCGGTCATTCTCCCTCAAAAGGCATCATGCGGTGTCTAATCGACGGCTATCATTTGTTCCAAACTCACCCGTTAAGGGGCTCTGTAGACACCCCATTCTGTTACCCCTTAACTCTCCTTAGGTCCCTAGAACCTTCGTTCATCACTATAAACCCAGGTCACATCCCGAGTACTGACCTAGAGGCCATCAGGCACCCCCCGGCTGAGTTTGACCCAAAAGTCAAACTCCTCGTCTCGACTGAGACTCAATGAATCTTAGAAGGGCACTGAATACCCTTTCCAACGGTCCACCCCGTGCGTAATTTTAACTTACCATGCGGACGAACGCGCCATTTGCGTCCGAAACCAAACCTAGAGGCCATCGGGCACTCCCGGGCTCTGTTTGACCTATGTCAACTCTTCAGCTCGACCGAGGCTGAATGAATCTTCGAAGGGTAATGAATATCCTTTCCAACGGTCCATCCCATGCGCAATTCCAACTTTCCATGCGGACGAACGATCCGTTTAACTCCGGGAAGCCACCGAGCGCTTCCCGAGCTCGGTTGACCAAAGTTAATTCTCTAAACCGGGTCAAACTCTTTGGAATGTCGAAGTACATCTCCTAACCTTTCCAACGGTATGCCCCGTGCATGATTCGGACTCACCATGCGGACGAACGATCCGTTTGCGTCCGCGCGATTCCCCGTCCAATGGACCGACAAATGCTTCCGAGCCATATTTGACCCAAAGTCATCTCCCGAACTTGGGAGCGGTCCAAAGGACTTTCAAAGGTCTCTGAATTACCTTTCCAACAGTATGCCCCGTACGCGATTCTGACCAACGGTTTGCCCGCGGCGACCAATTTTCCGAAAAATCCTGAGGCGCACTGCCAAATGGCAGGTCCCAGATCCTGCCGTTAGGCAGTGCCATGATAGGGCCGATCGGCAGTCCCCTGGGGTTATAAAAGGAGGCCTTGGACTCATTTTTCAAGGGGGAGCCCAGATCTGATAGAAATCTCTCTGAACGAATCCCAGAAACCTCTCTCGAAGGCAGCGTGATTTTAACTTCCAAACCCCTCTTTTACCTCCACTTTTCATCATCCTTTTCATCAAACTTGGTGAATTAACCACTCTCCATCATCATCTAAGCTCAAGGGATGCTCTCCAACATTCATGATCAAGCTCAAGATCTTCAAGAAGGTCCAACTTTCTCAAACTCTCTCTTAAATTCTCTTGAATTCCCAATAACTTGTTATCTTACTTAGCCCTTTTTTTATCTCATCTAACACATCCTAATATACTTTTTTTTATATAGTATTATTGAACATCCCATATTTTCATATAAATAAAAAACCCAAAAAACAAGAGGGTTTGCTCATAAATTCCAAATAAGGGATTCTCACACTTTTTCACGCTTTTCCCACAACTAAAACACTTTTTTCTACACACACACCTACAAATAAGAGATCCCACATTTGGATTTATGGGATAAACCCCACCCCTTTGCTTTGTATGTGGACTTTGATGCCTTTATAGGCTACGTAGGCGTCTCGGGGTAAAACCCGAGACTCGAGTCCTTTCTCTCACTTTTTCTCTCATTTTCTATTTTCTAAATCCATTTTTCTTATATTATATATATACTTATTCTTAGTGACGCATTACTCCATATGCGTTATCATTCCCTTATAATGATCAACGTAGGGGTAACCGCGTAAATCGTAATTTTCTAATATTACTTTTATATCTTCTTACGGATGACTCGCTTTATCCTCTCCGTGATACAAGTCAAGGACTCCTACGTCCATTCTATATATATACACATGCACACATCTCACGGGGGGAAACATAAAGGAAAATAGCAAATATCCATGAGAGACCGAAAGGGAGGAATGGGTGCGTAACACCTTCCCATTCCGTAACTAAGCCTCCGAACCCTTTCGGAATCATTTGGTTTCACATGCATCAGTATGTCTTTGGAAGCCATTTTTCGGTGTGGCTTCCCCTTTTTTTCTTTTGTCTGTTTTGAGTAAAATAGACTGGCGACTCTGAATCTCTCTACATTTTTCACACCTCACAAAATCGACGTCGGAAGGAGCGCTCTCCCGAGAGGGGACGCGCGGGACCCGAAGGATTCCTCCTCCCTCCGCGGCGGGGATCGGCGGGGATGGACACAACTAATGAGTAAAGTAATATAATATTGGTTCTATTAAACGTCAAGAGTGAATAAAATGACAATTTTGGAAATTTGAGTCGGGACGCGCCCGTGTCGCGTCGGGACTAAATATTGATTAATAAAAGTGAATATATTATAAGTTGCTCGTATGGTCATTGAGTGCGCCAAAGTGTCCGGAAGGGTTGAGATAGTCAGAAAAGTATATCCGGGAGTTTAGTTTGGGTCTCGGGGAATTTTTAGGCCTATTTAGCACCCCGGGAGGGTATTTTGGACATTTTACATTTTCAGGTAATTAAACCCACGAAATTTCAAGGGTTATATCAGATGTCTAAGGTTGACTTCTAGGGTTAAAACAACCAAAGACAAGTGACGGCCATAGGAGAGGGAAAGAGAGAGCTTTCAAAGCAATCCAAGGCCCAAAATCCATCCGTTTACACCGCCATCACCACCAACGTGTAGATCGCGCGACGAGGAACGCAACCACACCAAATTCGTCATCAAATCAGAACTCTAAAAATCCCAGGCATGTTTTTATCTTGCTTATTTTCGTTAATGCATCACTCATGTTAGTCTAGGGATGATTAGGATGAGTTTCATGGAAGAAAACCCAAGTTGGAGATAGGAAATCGCATGTAGTAATGATTTGAATGATAATCTGGAAACCCCTTCACATGTAGATGATTAAACCACGAATTTATGATGTTTTAGAAGAAGAAAATTCTGGAAAATATTGATTAGAACCATGTTAAAGAAATTCTAGGGTTCTTGAGATTTTTATGAAGTTTTTGCCTATAAATCCATGGTTATTGACGTAAAATTACATGTTTTACATAGAAGATGAATAATATGGGTGTATACTAATTATCGTATGAATTTTAGGAAGTTTGGGTTTGAAAAATCTGGATTTGGATGAGGTTGTGTGATAGAACCCGTAACTGGTTTCCTGCAGAAATTGCCATACCTGCTTGATCGATCGATCGAGCCAAGAGCTTCGATCGATCGAAGGTCCGATCGATCGAGCCCCAGACCTCGATCGATCGACCCCTTCTGGCAGACTCATATTTCCTCTTTTTAAATTAGTTGGATTCAATTTAATGAGAAATAATCCTTGGACACCCTTATTAAAATGTTTTGGGAGATAAAGAAGACCAGTAGGACTTATAAATAATTATGGGACCTTTAATGTAAGACGAGAGTTGTATTCTTGGGATATTTACATATAAGGGACGATGAAATTATGTATTAAATGGAGAGACGCGTAAGATAGTTACGTTGGAACATAAATGAATACCTACTGAATTTTACACTTGGGAGGATAGAGTCCATGAGTGTTACGTGGTAAGTTGGAATAATCCTTCAAATTAAAGTTAGAGACGAACCGTATTACGTGATAACAAATAATGGGAAAATAAGGATAAATTTCGTGATTATGGGTTATGGGATGAACCTAAATTGATATGATAAAAGTAGTATATTTATATGACTGTGTGTATGCATATATTATATACATGTGAAAATCATGTCCGCGCTACTTGCTATCCCTGAGGTTACCGCATTGGGACAGTCTTATCTCGATGGGACCTTTATGGGGGATATTGACTCGTACCCTAGAAGATAGATATCCTTGGTACAGGCTATCTGATCGATGGTCAAACGGTCCTAAGAGACGTGAGGGTATGTGCTGACCTCTTAGAGACTTGGAATCTATGCTTCGCCTCAATATTGTTTGTGTATGTGTTAATACAGTTCAAGAGTGATTCCAAACTTATATTTCCCTTAGTACGAGAGATACGGGGATTGAATACCAGAGTATGGCCGCACCATAATTTTTATGTGGGGTGTTGTTAGAATATATATATTATACGAGTATTTAATATATATATATATATATATATATATATGAAATTCTTAAATTTGGAACTGCCTACTGTGTTATGGTAAGTAAGAAATGAGTAATGACTTCAAATTAGAAATACTTGTTTTGAAAAGTTTAATATGACAGTGGGAAACTTTATTAATAAATAAAGTTAAAATGAGAGCTTCGTTACTAAATGAAATTTTCCTTTTAAACAATTATATTGTTCAGTCTTAAATCTTACGAGTAACCTAAGATAAGTTAAACCATTGGGAAGTTTAGTGCGATATAAGATAAGATAATCCGTTGGGAAGATTAGTGCGATAGGCGTGCACATTAGAAGATGGGTGAGAATTTTTCAAGAGAGTGCCGCACTAATATGTTGTTGCATTGGCCTGTAATCATTTTAAATACTTGCTAAACAAATTTTAAATCATCTACACTATCGGGCTCTGACCCGTTTCTATTTCTCTTTCTCTCTTGTATATATATGTATATATTATAGGTGCCCAGCCACAGGGGCGTCTTGTATAGGATCCTTTGGAAGGAACGCGCTGCAGCTTAGGTGGGAGTTGCAGGCCTCTTGCTTAGACGACTTCATTTATTTGATTCCACTCCTAGCATATTCATTTAGTGGGGCATGTGTCGCCCTTTCCATTATTGAGTTGTTTTATTGGACATTGTGATTCAGTTATTTCTAGTATTGTCACTTTGGAATTCATTACTGTCTGGATGTTTTACTTTAAGTTTTAATGTTGGGATTTAGTTGTTGAATGTTTAAATTATTTGGATTTTATGTTCCAGGATAATGGTGGTGTGATTCTTTAATATTGAATTGTTGTAAATATTTAAATCTTGGTTTTTAAAATAAAATTTGGAAAGAAATGTCTAAATGGTTTTGACACTTAGCTTAATTAATTAGGGTGTTTAAATTGGAAAAGTTATTTTTACGACAGTGATGCTAAGAATGAACCAATTGTTCACCTTGATTTTAATTTAATAAAGGAGTGATGGCCCCGTATTTAATTAGGCGGGGTGTCACAAAATAAAACTTCAATCTTCACTCAAAATTCACTATTTGACAAAACTAGGGTTTTTGGTTACAAAACCCTTCTACTACTAATGGAAATCTAATTTTTTTCGATCCCCTAATATTGTGTAACAACTTTGAATAAATAGCCTCAAAATTTATAAGAGATTGAGCCAACATAAAACTCTAAGAAAGAAAATGAAATTCTAAGAAAATCCAAAACGGTCCGAATCGGCGGGACTTGGCGGTCCGGATCCCTCCCTTGTTTGAGTCAGGCATCTGCACAGGGGCGGTCCGGATCCTTTAATTTTAATAGGTCCGGATCACTCTTCTTTTTCATTCAAATATTTTTTCGCTAACCGGTCCGGATCTTTTATTTTTAATAGGTTCGGATCGTCCTTGAAATTCCTCCAGAACTTTTTTCTTAAATTATCTTATCTTCAAATGATCATAACTTTTTCACCGTAGCTTGAATTAAGTTGTCCTTTTTCTAATGTTCTTGTAATTTAAAGATCTTCAACTTTTCAATTGGCCCCACCTCCGATCTAAGGCTGCAAAGTTACAAAAATGCCTTTTTGACTTTCCTTTTTTATTTCTTTCCATAGTTTTCCAATTTCTTTCTTTCTCGATACTTTAACTGCATGCAAAATTCATGAGAAATACACGAAACTAAATGTACTTGTTAGAAGGAGTCATTTGCAAGGAAATGAGATAAATCAACACATTTTACATTATTCGAGATGATAAAAATCCCTAAATTAAGGGGATAAATTCGAAAGAATTTATGCCTAATCAGTAACCTCTCACCAAGAAAGTCGTGACAACTATCGAGGACTCTGAGGAAAGTGATTTCGGAGACTCATTCGACCTGCAGACACTGGGTCTAAGCCTATGCATGATGAGCTCAAATCTCAAGCTGTCTGACCCGTCATTTCAAATCAAAGTTGCTGACATGCCTTTCCTCAACTGGAATGCCATACTTGTCCAACCTACTCAGATTTAGCTCAATCCTATTATTTACCCTATCCAAGTCTATTCACCTGTTGTTATTTTTCCTTTTCCTGATATGAATGTAACTGAGACCTCTTTTGACGAGTTTCTTAGTGTTGTTTTTCCAAAAAATGAAATAAATGAGGATTTTGAGTATCTCGTTGTGCCTTACATAAATTATCTTGATTCTGAGCGAATCTTTGATAATGATGATTTTACAAATGAACAATTCTTAACTGGTCTAAATAAGGAGAATAACAAACAAATAATCACGTTCAAACTAATGATAATGATACTGTTGTTATTAATCTCGATTCTTGTAGCCATCGACATAAGATTAGGATAGGGTCCAAACACGATCTTGACTAATTTGAAGAACTACTGAAAGAATTCATGGACATCTTCACATGGTCCTACACTGACATGCTCGATATTAACCCAAAAATAGCTCAGCATGAGATCCCAACTTTCCCATAATACAAGTCAGCAAACAGAAGCTAAGGAAACTCCATACCGAATGGTCGCTCGAAGTCAAAGAGAAAGTGGTCAAGCAATTGAACGTGGGTTTCATTCGCATAGTTGAATATCTTATATGGCTTGCCAACATCGTCTCCGTGCCAAAGTTGGGAGGAGAAGTTATCATGTGTGTCGACTACTGGGATTTGCATAAAGCATCCCCAAATGAGGATTACTCATTACCCAACATCGACATGGTTATGGACAATATGGCCTTCCACGCCCTCAAGTCGTTTGTCGATGGATTCAATGAATATAACCAAATCAAGATGCACCCTGACCGTCAAGAGAAAATCGCCTTCATCACCCCATGGGGAACTTTTTGCTACACTTCCATGCCATTCGGACTCAATAACGTCGAGGCTGCCTACCAAAGGGCTGCTACAACCATCTTGCACGATCTTAATCACAAGGAGTTCAAAATCTATATAAACTTAATCATTAAGTCTAATACGCGGGAAGGTCATATTCCTGCCCTCTAAAAGTTCTTCGAGCGGATGAGACAATACCATATACGACTAAATCCACAGAAGTGTGTTTTCGGCATCACGAAAGGAAAACTCTTAGGACTCATGGTCAGTGAGAAGTGAATTGAAGCAAACCCTGCTAAGATGAAATCCATACTTGATATGCCACCACCACGGACGGAGAAGGAAGTCTGAAGATTCCTGGGTAAACTACAGTACATCAGTCGGTTCATCGACCAACTGAATTCTATTTGTGAACCCATCTATAAAATTGTTTGGACGGATTCAACTAAAGTCTGGAATGAGGCCTGCTAAGAAGCCTTTGATCGAATCAAGCGATACATCACCCGACCTCAGATGCTCATTCCTCCGCAGTCATGTCTCCCCCTCTTCTTATACTTAACCGTAACAGATACCATAATAAGGGCTTTACTACCCCAATACATTGAAGAATACCGTGAGGAAAGAGCCATCTATTACGCTAGTCAAAATTTGGTCGGCTACGAAGTCAACTACACTGCTTTAGATAAAGCATGTGTCGCTTGGGTATGGGTCATATAAAATTTACAATAATACATGCTTGCTTTTCCCATCAAAGTAGTATCCCGAATGGATCCCATAAAATACCTGCTAGAGAAACCCGCTCCATCCAAATGAATGGCCCGTTAGTTGATATTTCTAGTCGAGTTTGATATTGAGTACATCACGCAGAAAACTATGAAAGGGAGAGTCATCTTTGACTACCTTGTTGATTACCCCATAGAAGGAACCGATGTTTGGGTATTAGAATTCCTAGATGAAAACATCCTCTGCACCTCTCAAGAGAACCTTAGATGTCAAATGTTCTTTGATGGAGCTGCCAATAAGAAAGGATTTGACATTGGGATACTCCTGATTACCCCGATGACTCTCACACCCCCATTGCCATCAAGCTAGACTTCCCTTGCACCAACATCATGATTGAGTATGAGGCATGCACTATAGGACTCAAGAAAGGAATCCGACACCTAGGCATCTATGGAGACTCTACCCCCATCGTCGACCAAATCATCAAAAAATAGAAAGTCAAAGACGAGAAGCTCCTACCCTTCCACGTCCACCTAAAAGAGTTGGCCACCCAGTTCGAAGATGTCACCTTCTTATACCTCTCTCATACAAATAACAACCTAGATGATTCCATTTATACCCTGGCCTCTATGGTCGATATGCCTGAAGGAATAATAATATCCCCTCTCCTGATTCAGAAATAGGCAATGTCCACCCACTGCTATCACATTGAGCTCGTTACCAACAAAGATTTCAATATTGTCGGGTTATGGTACTATGACATTTGGAGCCTCCTCAATCATGGTAGATGGTTCCCAAGACGCATGCAAGAAATACCATGCGACCCTTCGCAAACTGGTTGCCCAGCACATCATCTGTGATAAAGAACTTTTCAAGAGAAACTTCAATATAACCTATGTGCACTACATAACAGGGGTTGATGTTGAAGAAATGATGCAGAGATCCATAGTGGGGAATGCGGCCCCATGTGAATGGTCACATGCTTGTCAAGAAAATCATCCGATAAGGTTACTACTGGACCACCATGGTTCAAGAATGCACTGCCTATGTTCGAAGATGCCTCAAATTCCAGAAGTTTACTAATCTCCAACACTTGCCTCCTCGAGAACTATACAACATGACCTCTCCATGGCCTTTCTGGGCATTGAAATCTTGGGGAAGGTTATGTCCATGGATTTAAATGGTCATGAGTTTATCTTGGTCTCCATTGATTACTTCACCCAATGGGTCGAAGCCAAGTCATACGGAGTGTTCAATGCCAAGAAAGTGGCCAAATTTAACATAAAGAACATCATTTTCCGATACGAGTTCCTCATGAGTTACTATCAGATAATGGACTCCACTTTGAAGCTGAGGGCATAGAACTAGTCGACGAGTACGAGATTCAGAGACACAAATCTTCTCCCTACTGACCCCAAACCAATAGTGTTGTAGAATATGCCAACAAAAGCCTCAAAACCATCATCAGCAAAATGACTAAGAATTGGAGAGATTGGTTCGATAGGCATACGCCTCTGGGCCTATTGCATTTCAATCAGAATGCTTACTAGGGCTACCCCTTATTCTCTTGTGTATGACATGGAAGCAGTCATACTCATTAAGTTAGAAATATCATCCCTTCGCGTCATGCTCGAGAGCAAAATTAACGAATAATACAGGCAATAGAGCCGCTTTGATGAACTGTCACTTTTGGATGAAAAACGACTAAAGTCTCTATACCATATACATGGGTACCATCGCTGGATAGCGCGATCATTCAACTAAAAATCAAGGATCGCGATGTACAAGAATGAGACCTTGCTCTTAAGAAGATCATAGAACCCGTCTGGGACCCCAGATGGAAATTCAAACCAAATTAGAGCGCGCCCTAAATTGTGACGAAAACTTCTATCAGGCAGCTCCGCTATGCCCGAAGACCTTAGCAGAGAAGAAATGACACGTCCACTTAACCTAGACCATCTCAAGAAATTTTACCCTTAGTTAGAAATCTCAGTGCGCTATGACTCTTCTAATCCCCCTTCTATTCTAAAAATAAAGCTTCATCTCCTCCTACCCATAACTACATGGGACTTGATCCTCTGAAAAATAATTCTTTTCCAAATAAAACTCAGGAAATTTTTTACAACCCCAGGAGGTACTTAGGCAGCCCATACACCATACATGGGCACGGTCCCCTTCTTTTTTATAAAATTTTATTCTTTTCTAACCTCCGAGGAAGGCGATCCATCTTATCATTGACATGAATAAAAGGATTATGTATGCCTTAACGATTGGTATAGAAAGTTTAAAAAGCAAAACTCATCAAGAGGCACGACAAAATATGATCAAAATAATTTTTATTTCTAATAAGGGAATACATCACCGTTACATGAAGTATCAGCTAAGGGAGTTAAATAGACCACCCCCTTTCCACTAACCAAAACCATCTTAAACAAATTTACCTAATCCTTACAAGCATCATAAAAATTATCCTTAACCTCACAGAAAAACCCCAAAACATAAATTACCTAAGCTTCACAAAAAGTTACCCCAACTTCACAAATATTATCTTCAACTACTAGACAACCCAACTTCGTCATCGTTCCCCACCCATGGAGGTCTCCAAGTCTCCCGCTCCTAGTTAACACTCTGTATGCGCTCCATAATGAAGTACACTCTGACAAGTTTGGATGAAACCATAACACCGTCCTCCATGGTGTTGAAAGCAAAGAGCCTCCTTTACTCATTCTCTTCCTCCATGATCTTCTCCACTACCCGATTCCACAACCACTTCAGGTAGTCCATAAACACATGTCAAGCCCCTCCTACAGATTATGACGCACGGGCAGAAGGCCGATGACACTGCCATGAGGAGCCCAGCATCATCTGTAATGATTTAGTCAGGTGCTCTACCGGGAAGAAGTTTGTTATGCAAGGAGTCGCAATTTGTTCCCATCCGACTTGGTGCAGAAGCCACCAGGGAAAATAAAAGGAAGTCTGACGAAGGCCATCCAACCATACATATTGGTACTCTCCTAGATGTAAATCTCCCCACCATGGCACCAAACAATGAATACATCGAGCTCCGTGATCCACAAACCAGTTGACCCATTTCTCTAACGATAAGCTGAAAATGAAGAAAGACCGGACAAAGAAGTTAGGCACACCCGCCAAGGGATAATTCGGAGGGACCACTAGATGGAACCTCTCAGCAAGCCACATGAACAACATTATTGGGTTCCCCCTCAAAAAATCAAAATGTCCCTCCTTCCAATCATCTAGACCATTCAATGTCTCCACCAGAACCACCGTCGCAGGATTATGACAGTAAGACATCCATGACTCTATCGCCACCACTTGGAGATCAGTTGTCAAGTTACCTGTCACCAGTAAAAGCCTCGTGGTAAGGCCAAAATAAATAGCTCCGACAAAGCTAGCCTCATAAAAAATAACCCGGCACACCAGAATCAATAGAATCCAACAAAGGCAGTTAGCTCCACTTTATATCGGGATCTCTATCTCCTCATTCATATACTAATCACGCCTATAAAGCCTTCCTCTATCCAAAAAAATTCAAAACACATTTTTCTCAAAATAAATCCCTTCAAAGGAAAGCTTTTCGCAACCAAACTTTAAGGCTTTCCTCTACTCAAAAATTCTAAAAAAAAATATTTTCCTCCTTTTTTTATCAAAATAAAAACCTTAGCAGCAAACTAAAGTGCATGTTGAATAAGACACTAAATTGAGATAATCAAATAAAAAAGATGCATCATTTTTGCCTTCTCGAGTCACTCTTTTTAGGTGTAAAGCCATTACATAAAGCATACAATATGGTCAATTCCAAGCTCCTCCAGTCACAACAACGAATTTGTAAGAAACTCTCAAAAGGAAAGAACCAGGAATGGATGTCACCTCTTTTTCTGAACAACCCTCTCCTCCAAGTACTAGACGTACCTAAATTTATATGCCAGCAGCCTCCTTATCTGCTCCTGCATGTCTGTATCCCCTGCGGCCACCAAAGGAAGACTCCCAGAGTAGAAGGTCACCTACATCCCCAACAAAGATTCAACAATCTACCTAGAAGAAAAGTTTTGAAGCCCCATCCCATACCGATCGGCAATCATCTTTTCCTTTTCCCAAAGAATCCCATGAGTTCTTGCCATTATCTATTGGCACCCCCTTAATCCTGCTATCGGCAGTCCCCTAAGAATTTATATAAGAAAATACTAGAAAATTCTAGAAAATCATGAAATTGCCTGAAAAAATCCCAAAAAAATCCTAAAAAATATAAACATAATTTTTCCCCAAGAAAATGATTTTTAGAGTACTAAGACCTTTACAAAATCTCAAAATAAACACTGGATTAATCTTACACTCTCATCCCTATCATACTCGCATTCAAGTCCATTACAAATCCTGGGTACCTCAAAACTGAACATCCCCAGTGGAGTTTCGAGATAACGCAATCCCCATCAAAACCACAAGTGCACGTGCACAATTTAAATTTCCCCAGGAGAGCTATTCCCCGTGATACAACTTTAGGTCCTCAAAATTGACCTTGGCCCACATAATTGGTCATCCCAAAAAAGGTCCTCAAAATTGGCCTCGGCCTTTAGAATTGGTCATCTCAACTTAAGGTCCTCATAATTGACCTCGGCCTGGATAATTGGCCATCACAATTTTAGGTTATTAGAACTGACTTTGACCATTAGAATTGTCCGTCACAACTTAAGGTCCTCAGAATTGACCTAGACCCAAAAAATTGGTCATCCTAACTTTAGGTCCTCAAAATTGACCTCGGCCCTCAAAATTGGTCATCCCAACTTAAGGTCCTAAAAATTAACCTCGGCTCTCAGAATTGATCGTCACAACTTGAGGTCCTCATAATTGACTTCAGCCCTCAGAATTTGTCATCATAACTTTACGTCCTCAGAATTAACTTCGGCCCTCTGAATTGGTCGTCAAAACTTAAGGTCCTCATATTTGACCTCAACCTTCATAATTGGTCATCCCAACTTTATGTCCTCAGAATTGACCTCAACCCTCATAATTGATCATCCCAACTTAAGGTCCTCAGAATTGACCTCAGCCCGCAGAATTGATCGCCCCAACTCAAGGTCCTCAGAATTGATCTCGACCCTTAGAATTGGTCATCATAACTTTAGGTCCTCATAATTGATCGCGGACCTCATAATTGGTCATCACAACTTTAGGTCCTCAGAATTGACCTCAACCATCAAAATTATTCATCCTCATCATAATTTTAGAATTGACCTTGACATGCTAAATTTTATCCCCCTAGCTCCTTATAACCAATCTTCGCCTCCTTAGGTCCTCAAAATTCATGTCGACCCGCTGAATTGGTCATACTCGCCTCCTTAGGTCCTTAGAACAGACCTCGAACCTCCAAATTGATCAACCTCATCCTCTAGGTCCACAGAATTGAAATAAATTCCTCTTACTTAACGTCGATGTGGTGTCTATAATTCGATAACCTTCACTTGTTCCAAGATCTCCCATCAAGGGTCTCTCTGTAGACACCCCCATTGTAGGACCCCCCAAGCACCTTCTTAGGTACCTAACACTCACTCGTTCACCATAAACCCTACATCATACTCTAAGTATCGATCTAGAGGCCATCGGGTGCTTTTGGGCGTTGATTATCTTTATTTCCTAGGTATAAGCTCATTAATATTTAAAAGGCTCTGAATACCCTTTCCAACGATCCACCCTGTGCGCCAATTGACCTTACGGTATGGACGAACGGGCCGTTTTACCCCACATACTGATCTAGATGTCGGGCCTCATTTAACCCCATTCAACTCAATAACTTGAGAGAAGCTCGATGAATCTTCAAAGAACTCTGAATCCCATTTCCAACGATACGGACGAACAACCCATTTTACTCCAAAGTTAGCTCAGACGGGGATTGCGCTTCAATGGGAGATTGGTGGTTCCGGAAGGAGAGGAATTGCGACACGAGGTGATGGCAGAGTCGCATGGCTCACGGTTCACGGTACATCTCGGAGGGGACAAAATGTACCAAGACATGAGACGCCAGTATTGGTGGAGCGGTATGAAGAGAGATATTTCTGAGTTTGTTTCGAAATGCGCCACATGCCAGCTAGTAAAAGTGGATCATCAGAGACCGACAGGACTTCTACAGCCGTTGGAGGTCCCGGTGTGGATGTGGGAGAGCATATCCATGGACTTTATCACGGGGTTGCCTACGTCGCAGAGGGGTCACGACTCCGTTTGGGTAATTGTGGACAGGTTGTCCAAAGTTGCTCACTTTTTACCCGTAAGGACTGACTACACTACGGGACAGTATGCCCAGCTCTTCATTTCAGAGATTGTGAGACTTCACGGTGTACCCCTAAATATCGTGTCTGACAGAGACAAGATATTTGTTTTGCGGTTTTGGGAGAGTTTTCAGGAGGCCATGGGCACGGAATTGCGGTTGAGTACGGCTTATCATCCACAGACCGATGGGCAGACCGAGCGCACAAATCAGATGTTGGAGGACATGCTACGCATGTGCATTATAGACTTTGGGGGTGGATGGGAGCAGTACCTTCCACTGGTGGAGTTTTCTTACAACAACTCCTATCAGTTCACTATTGGCATGGCTCCGTTTGAGGCGTTGTACGGTAGACCTTGTCGTTCCCCAGTATGTTGGTTGGAGGTGGGAGACAACAAACTACTTGGGCTGGAAGTAATTCAGGATACTTCGGCAAGGATTGAGTTGATTGGGAGTCGCATTCAGGTAGCTCAAGACCGGCAGAAGAGTTATGCTGATGCGAAGAGATCTTTCAGGGAGTTCCAAGTGGGGGACCAGGTTTTGCTCAGAGTATCTCCTATGAAGGGGATTATGCGTTTCGGGAAGAAGGGGAAGTTGGCAACGAGGTATGTGGGGCCGTTTCCTATTATTGAGCGGATTGGACCAGTTGCGTATAGACTTGGGTTACCGGAGCACTTACATCGGATTCACGATGTGTTTCATATTTCCTCGCTAAGGAAATATCTTAGGGACGATTTGGCTCATTCTCACATCGCTTTGGAGAAGATTGATTTACAGCCTGATAGCTCCTACGAGGAGGGGCCGATTACTATTTTGGACCGAAGTGAGAGGAAGCTGCGGTCAAAGATAGTTCCGTTAGTGCATGTTCAGTGGCGACATCACAATGTCGAGGAGTCCACATGGGAACGCGAGGATGAGATGCGCGAACGTTATCCAGAGTTGTTTTTATCAGGTACTTTCTAGTTCCGAATTTCGGGATGAAATTCTGTTATTAGGGGGAAAGTATGTAATACCCCGTATTTTTGGCAATATTTATTTTTGGGTGGCAATATTTATTTTTGGGATTAATTAATTAAATGAGAATTAATTGGGAATTAATCCAGATAAAATACTAGCGAGATGTGAGTTGGTATTTGACTATATTGAGTATATATGATGTTATATGAATATTGAATTATGAAATTTATCGTGAGATTGATATACGGCAATTTGAACATTTTATTGGGACGCGTGAGACAATCGCGTCAGGATATAATTATTTTGACTATAAAAGTGAATTTAAATTATATTAACCGTATGGTCGTTTTGAGTGCGCCAACGCGTCCGGAAGGGTCGAGATAGTCAGAAAACACTAGTCGGGGGTTTAGTTTGGGTCCCGGGGTATTTTTAGGCCATACCGGCATCTTATAAGGGTAGTTTGGTAATATTGTATTTTTGGGATTTAATAATGACGAAAATTAGGATTTATAATCTGATTTGGGTAACTAACCACTAAACCCACTACCAACCATATTGACCCATAAGACTACGGGGAGTTTAGAATTTGGTTTTCTAAGTCTCCTAAACAAACCCTAGCCACCCTAGCCACCTTTGGAGAAGAAGGCTTGTGGAGAGAGAGAGAGAGAAGGAATCCTGCAGAAAAAGCTTCATCAAATCAACACCTAATTCAGAGACACTCGAGGCAAGTGATTTAATTCTATTTAGCTCAGAGAATGTTTCTTCCATGTTAGATAAATTGAAAGATTTACATTTGTCCTTGGAAGTTAAATAAAAACCCATTTTAATTTGAATTGGAACTCGAATTTTGAGAACAAATTGCATGTAGAATAGTATGGAGATGATTATTCTGATGTTAATATATGTTGGATGTAACAAAAACGGATCTAAAATGGTCATATTGAGGATTTAAAATTCTAGGGTTTATGTTCTTGAAAATTTGGGGGAAAGGGTAGGGATTTGATGAATTAATGATGTTTAGGATGTGTTAATTCCTTAAAAGATGTTAGTATATGACCTTAGTATGTTTTAGGATGATTGGAGACCTTAAAACATTGTTGGGACGAATTTTGGTTGAGATTTGAGGTGTAGAAATTGGTGAAAAACGAGATAGGATTTCTGGGCTTGAATCTGGTCACTCGTTAGAAGACCTACCCAGGTCGTTCGAACGAGCTTCTAACGAGTTGACAGTTTGGGGTTCTAACGAGAGGTATGTTCGTTCGAACGATATCTCGTTAGATAGCTCAGTTCGTTCGAACAGCCTCGTTCGAACGAGACTTCTAACGAGCTGGCAGTTTAGGCCTTTTTGGCCTGTTTTGATTTTGGGGGTCCCGTAAACTTATTCGATGATAGAGATAACATTCCTTTGATGATGGATTGGTATACTCGGTACATTTGGGATATAATGAGGAGTAAATTATATAAGTGTGGATCAAATCAAATAGACATTTGAGTCGAGACGTGAGTGCCTACTACCACGTGAGAATAAATTATGGCGCATATAATTATAGACCGGGATTTTATAAGTTGTATATATATTAAGTTGGTACGAGTATGCGATGAGTACTACAATTAAACTACGGTGATTACTAAGATGTGTGGTTACTTAGTATTGGTATATGATTTGTGTGTATGACATACCTACCATACTTGCTATCACGGGAGGTTTGCGTTCGCTTAGGGCCCTCTAATCCTTGTGTTGCCCGGATTTAGACTGGTTACCTCGATGAACATAGGTCAGAGAAGGACTTATTGGGATGTTAATAAGTCTGCTGATCGTGGGAGCGCAGGTATGTGCGTGACCCATGTGATGTGACTGTGTTCGCCTTCATTATTTGTGATGTTGTTATCTGTGAACTATTCCTGAGAGATTCGGAATATGTGATCCTTATGTACGTGATGTACCGGGATGGATAGCAGAGTATGTGTGCACCGCAGCTTAGTCTCGGGGTGCTTATATTGTATATTTATGTTGTGGAAAATATACACTTAGTAAAATGAGAACTTTCATATGGTATTGTGTGTATAACTATGGAATGACATAAAAGGGATAATCTATAACGAGTGGTATTACTTTTATATGAGAACCTGAATTTACGTTAAGCCCCTATTTAATTGCGAGCGTTATAATGATAATGGGAACCGAGTAATAAGGGTAGAACCTATGACAGTCTAGCTAGATATGATGTCACTTAGCTAGTGGTTTGTGTCATTTTAGATGGGTACTTACGTTAGGAGTGCACAGTTAGACGAGAGGTGAGAATTTCATGTGAGTGCACGTCCTAACATGTACTTTGCATTTAATGTTTTAAATGTTTTTAAAGCACTTGCAGGTTTTTAAAATATCTCCACATTCGGGCTCTGACCCGTTTGCTTACAAATCTATTTTTCTTGTAAAACCATTTTAGGTGCCCAGCCACAAGGACACCATGCATAGGATACTCATTCAGGCGACGAGTTGTAGATGTTTGTGGAAGCTACAGGGATTTTCTTTTAGACGCTTCTACCATTTGGATTCCATATTCAGTATTCTTCAGTTGTAGGGCATGTTGCCCAAATTCTATTAGAGACTTTCCCATTTCAGTTTTTCAAACTTTGGCATGTATTGATTCAGTATTCAGTATTTAGTTATTCATTTCAGTTGTGGAGTTTGTTGTGAGGAGTTTTTCCTCCGGATTTATTTATATCGTGTGATGGTTAATCTATTACTTCGTTATGGTGTATGGTGATATTATTCTTGCATTAAATCTTTTACTGGATGTTAATCAGACTTTAATTAAAATTTGGCAACTTACTTTTTAAATACTAGGTGGTTAGTTATAATAAAATGTTTTCGACAGTGATGCTATTAACTGAGCCAACTTGGCATTTTGGTTTAATTTAATAAAGGAGTAGCTACCCGGTATTTAATTAGTCGGGGTGTCACAGGTGGTATCAGAGCATCAGGTTCTAGTGTCCTTTAGGATCTGTAAGGCTATTATGTTTTCGCTAAGTTTTCTTTGATATAGAGCCCTATATTTTAGGATTGTTGTATTCTTGTGTGTATGCTTCGTTCTTCAGATATTTTAAGTTTATAACTGCGAACTTATAAACTTCATTCTTATTTCAGATGCCTCCACGACGTGCACGACGAGTTCCCAGGGATGCAACGCCCGAACCCCAGCTCGTTCCAGTTCAGGGCATGATGAACGCCGCTGAGGTTGCAGCCATTGTAGCCCAAGCGGTAAATGCCGCAATTGCCGTAGTTCAGCAGGCACCACCTCAGGCGCCGGTTGCCGCGCCAGTACAGGCAAATGCATTCCCGTCTGCTTGGGAACGTGTACGTGACGCTTTTCAGAAAGCGCATCCGCCAGAGTTTGTAGGTAGCTTAGATGTGGTAGTCTCGAGCCAATGGAGGAAGGATATACAGAGGCACTTGAGGATGTATGAGTGCACGGACGTTCAGAAGCAGGTGCTAGCTACTTTCAAGCTAGTTGGATCTGCACTGCAGTGGTGGGAGTCTATTACCACCGTGGAGGAGAGGGATACTCTCACTATTCAGGACTTTTGGGTGCGGTTCGACCGCAAGTATTTTCCGTCAGCTGTTCACACGGAAATGAGGAGGAAACTGATGAATCTGAAGCAGGAGGATAAGACCGTGGCCGAGTATGAGGCCGAGTTCACGAATCTATTGAATATCGTTCCAGATGAGATACCGACAGAAAAGAAGAAGATTGAGAAGTTCACCGACGGGTTGACATGGAGGATCCGTCATCATCTGTTAGGGAACCTTTCGTTAGCCACTTATTCTGATGTGGTTAACGCTGCTTTGTTACACTGCCAGGATCATCGCTTTCATATGACTGAGGGCAAGAGATCTGGAGAGTCTAGCCATCAGGGCAGGACTGGAGTACATGGTGCTAGTGGGGCACAATCTGTTCAGGGGCAGAGACAGGGTGAGCAGGGATCCCAGCAGGGGGATCAGAAGAGGTTCAGATCAGGAAATTACAGGCACGGATAGGGAGGTTTCCATCAGGGCCATCAGGGTCCAAACGGCCATCAGGGCCAACAGGGGCAGAATGGGCAGCAGTTTCAACAGGGCTAGCAGGGCCAAGGGAGGAACGGTAACGGCCACCAGGGCCGGGGACCGCAGGGGCAGAGGGGAGGGAACTTCCCAGGGAAGTGTTTTGTTTGTGGCAAGACTGGCCATAAACGACAGGATTGTCCTGATAGAGGAAGGGCCCCACAGCAGCAGCAGCAGGGTGCTCGCCAGGAGCCGCAGAGGCCTATGTTTCCCGCCGCTCTCCCCGCACCGCCACAGATGACAGCATTGCCACCCATTCTAGCAGTCCCAGCTCAGCAGGGAAAGCTAAAGTATGGACGTGTCTATAACGTCCACCGGACAGCAGTTCCACAGGCACCGCCCGCGATTAAGGGTACGTTTCCTATCCATGGCACTATGGGTCGGGTATCGTTTGATACGGGGGATACACATTGCTTTATAGCTACACATTTCGCAAAAGCCTTAGGATTATTAGCTACGGCAGAGAGCACAGTGACGTGTGTAGACTCACCATTGGGGAGTGGGTCACTTATATTCTTTATATGCCGGGGAGTGGGGGTAGAGATTGGTAGTCTGGTATTACCTGCAGATATGTTAGTATTAGATATGCATGTTCACGATGTGATTATCGGTATGGATTGGCTCGCTGATTATAGAGCCATGATTGATTGCTTCGGTGGGAGCATTGTTTTTGCCATTCCGGGGTAAGAGATGTTTGTAGAGGCGATGCCTCGCCCAGAGGGAGGCTCGACCGCTCATATGTATTACCTAGAGGAGGATACCTCTAAGGAGGTTGTGATTCCTTTAGATTCGATCCCAGTTGTTAGGGAGTACTCGGATGTGTTTCAGGAGATACCAGGCCTACCCCCCAGTCGAGAGATAGACTTTGTTATAGACCTATTGCCAGATACGAGACCTATAGCACGCGCATCATACCGTATGGCTCCGACAGAGATGCGAGAGCTACGAGATCAGATAGAGCAGCTGTTAGGTCAGGGCTTTATTCGCAGGAGTACCTCACCTTGGGGCGCTCCAGTTTTGTTTGTGAAGAAGAGGGACGGTTCACTGAGATTGTGTGTGGACTACCGAGAGTTGAACAAGGTCACGATACGGAATAAGTATCCGTTGCCTCGAATCGATGACCTATTTGTCCAGTTGAGGGGAGCTTCTTTCTTCTCGAAGATTGATTTGAGATCGGGATACCATCAGTTGCATATCAGGGAGGAGGATGTCTCGAAGACTGCGTTCTTGTCGAGATATGGTTCTTACGAGTTTCGGGTTATGCCTTTTGGTTTGACCAACGCTCCAGCTGTGTTTATGGACTTGATGAACAGAGTGTTCAGGGATTTCCTAGATCAGTTTGTCATTGTCTTCATCGATGATATTCTGGTTTACTCCCAGACAGTGGAAGAGAACGCCGAGCATTTGAGGCAAGTTTTGCAGACACTACGTTAGAACGAGTTGTATGCAAAATATGAGAAATGCGAGGTTTGGCTGAAGGAGGTCCAGTTTTTGGGACATATCATTTCCGACCGGGGGATATCTGTTGATCCGGGGAAAGTATCCGCGGTGAGGGAGTGGGGACAGCCCACGACACCAACGGACATTCGTAGTTTCTTGGGTCTAGCAGGTTACTACAGGAGGTTTATTCGGGGTTTCTCGAAGATAGCAGGTCCTTTGACACATCTGACTCATAAGGGTGTGCCATTCATCTGGGCTGATGCCTGTCAGTTGGCATTCTATGAATTGAAGGATAAATTGACCTCAGCACCTGTGTTAGCATTGTCGAGACCGGGAGTTGAGTATTTGGTTTACACCGATGCGTCTTTGCAAGGACTTGGAGGTGTATTGCAGCAGGAGAGACAGGCCATAGCTTATGCTTCCCGTAAGCTTAAGCCTCATGAGAAGAATTACCCCACTCATGATTTGGAATTGGCGGCGGTGGTATTTGCCCTACGGATTTGGAGGCACTATCTTTTGGGGGAGAAGTTCCAATTGTTCACGGACCACAAGTCCCTACAGTACCTGTTCACGCAGAAGGAGTTGAACATGTGGCAAAGGAGGTGGCTTGAGTTTGTGAAGGACTACCAGTTCGATATCCAGTATCACCCGGGTAAGGCCAACGTGGTAGCAGAAGCGTTGAGCCGTAGGCCAGCAGATGAAGTGGCAGGGGTGTGGAAGGTAAAGTGGAAGGAGTTGGGACACCAGGATGTAGTGGCCCGATCTTTCATGTTAGTGATGACCGTTACACCGCAGATTGTCACGAAGGTAGTACGGACACAGGGTAATGACTCGTTCTGTCAGGAGCAGATAGTTCGATTACTAGCAGAGGGAGCCGAATCCTATACTGTTACCTCAGACGGGGGATTGCGCTTCAATGGGAGATTGGTGGTTCCGGAAGGAGAGTAATTGCGACACGAGGTGATGGCAGAGTCGCATGGCTCACGGTTCGCGGTACATCCCGGAGGGGACAAAATGTACCAAGACATGAGACGCCAGTATTGGTGGAGCGGTATGAAGAGAGATATTGCTGAGTTTGATTCGAAATGCGCCACTTGCCAGCTATTAAAAGTGGATCATCAGAGACCGACAGGACTTCTACAGCCGTTGGATGTCCGGTGTGGATGTGGGAGAGCATATCCATGGACTTTATCACGGGATTGCCTACGTCGCAGAGGGGTCACGACTCCGTTTGGGTAATTGTTGACAGGTTGTCCAAAGTTGCTCACTTTTTACCCGTAAGGACTGACTACACTACGGGACAGTATGCCCAGCTCTTCATTTCAGAGATTGTGAGACTTCACGGTGTACCCCTAAATATCGTGTCTGAGAGAGACAAGATATTTGTTTCGCGGTTTTGGGAGAGTTTTCAGGAGGCCATGGGCACGGAATTGTGATTGAGTACGGCTTATCATCCGCAGACCGATGGGCAGACCGAGCGCACAAATCAGATGTTGGAGGACATGCTACGCATGTGCATTATAGACTTTGGGGGTGGATGGGAGCAGTACCTTCCACTGGTGGAGTTTGCTTACAACAACTCCTATCAGTTCACTATTGGCATGGCTCCGTTTGAGGCGTTGTACGGTAGACCTTGTCGTTCCCCAGTATGTTGGTTGGAGGTGGGAGACAACAAACTACTTGGGCCGGAAGTAATTCAGGATACTTCGGCAAGGATTGAGTTGATTCGGAGTCGCATTCGGGTAGCTCAAGACCGGCAGAAGAGTTATGCTGATGCGAAGAGATCTTTCAGGGAGTTCCAAGTGGGGGACCAGGTTTTGCTCAGAGTATCTCCTATGAAGGGGATTATGTGTTTCGGGAAGAAGGGGAAGTTGGCACCGAGGTATGTGGGGCCGTTTCCTATTATTGAGTGGATTGGACCAGTTGCGTATAGACTCGGGTTACCGAAGCACTTACATCGGATTCACGGTGTGTTTCATATTTCCTCGCTAAGGAAATATCTTAGGGACGATTTTGCTCATTCTCACATCGCTTTGGAGGAGATTGATTTACAGCCTGAGAGCTCCTACGAGGAGGGGTCAATTACTATTTTGGATCGAAGTGAGAGGAAGCTGCGGTCAAAGATAGTTCCGTTAGTGCGTGTTCAGTGGCGACATCACAATGTCGAGGAGTCCACATGGGAACGCGAGGATGAGATGCGCGAACGTTATCCAGAGTTGTTTTTATCAGGTACTTTCTAGTTCCGAATTTCGGGATGAAATTCTGTTATTGGGGGGGAAGTATGTAATACCCCGTATTTTTGGCATTATTTATTTTTGGGTGGCAATATTTATTTTTGGGATTAATTAATTAAATGAGAATTAATTGGGAATTAATTCGGATAAAATACTAGCGAGATGTGAGTTGGTATTTAACTATATTGAGTATATATGATGTTATATGAATATTTAATTACGAAATTTGTCGTGAGATTGATATACGGCAATTTGGACATTTTATTGGGACGCGTGAGACAGTCGCGTCAGGATATAATTATTTTGACTATAAAAGTGAATTTAAATTCTATTAACCATATGGTCGTTTTGAGTGCGCCAACGCGTCCGGAAGGGTCGAGATAGTCAGAAAACACTAGCCGGGGGTTTAGTTTGGGTCCCGGGTTATTTTTAGGCCATACCGGCATCTTATAAGGGTAGTTTGGTAATATTGTATTTTTGGGATTTAATAATGACAAAAATTAGGATTTATAATCTGATTTGGGTAACTACCCACTAAACCCACTACCAACCATATTGACCCATAAGACTACGGGGAGTTTAGAATTTGGTTTTCTAAGTCTCCTAAACAAACCCTAGCCACCCTAGCCACCTTCGGAGAAGAAGGCTTGTGGAGAGAGAGAGAGAGAGAAGGAATCCTGCAGAAAAAGCTTCATCAAATCAACACCAAATTCAGAGACTCTCGAGGCAAGTGATTTAATTCTATTTAGTTCAGATAATGTTTCTTCCATGTTAGATAAATTGAAAGATTTACATTTGTCCTTGGAAGTTAAATAAAAACCCATTTTAATTTGAATTGGAACTCGAATTTTGAGAACAAATTGCATGTAGAATAGTATGGAGATGATTATTCTGATGTTAATATATGTTGGATGTAACAAAAACGGATCTAGAATGGTCATATTGAGGATTTAAAATTCTAGGGTTTATGTTCTTGAAAATTTGGGGCAAAGGGTAGAGATTTGATGAATTAATGATGTTTAGGATGTGTTAATTCCTTAAAAGATGTTAGTATATGACCTTAGTATGTTTTAGGATGATTGGAGACCTTAAAACATTGTTGGGACGAATTTTGGTTGAGATTTGAGGTGTAGAAACTGGTGAAAAACGAGATAGGATTTCTTGGCTTGAATCTGGTCACTCGTTAGAAGACCTACCCAGGTCGTTCGAACGAGCTTTTAACGAGTTGACAATTTGGGGTTCTAACGAGAGGGATGTTCGTTCGATAATCTCGTTCGAACGAGATCTCGTTAGATAGCTCAGTTCGTTCGAACGAAATCTCGTTCGAACAACCTCGTTCGAACGAGACTTCTAACGAGCTGGCAGTTTAGGCCATTTTGGCCTGTTTTGATTTTGGGGGTCCCGTAAACTTGTTCGATGATAGAGATAACATTCCTTTGATGATGGATTGGTATACTCGGGACATTTGGGATATAATGAGGAGTAAATTATATAAGTGTGGATCAAATCAAATAGACATTTGAGTCGAGACGTGAGTGCCTACTACGACGTGAGAATAAATTATGGCGCATATAATTATGGACCGGGATTTTATAAGTTGTATATATATTAAGTTGGTACGAGTATGCGATAAGTACTACAATTAAACTACGGTGATTACTAAGATGTGTGCTTACTTAGTATTGGTATATGATTTGTTTGTATGGCATACCTACCATACTTGCTATCACGGGAGGTTTGCGTTTGCTTAGGGCCCTCTAATCCTTGTGTTGCCCGGATTTAGACTGGTTACCTCGATGAACATAGGTCAGAGAAGGACTTATTGGGATGTTAATAAGTCTGCTGATCGTGGGAGCACAGGTATGTGCGTGACCCATGTGATGTGACTGTGTTCGCCTCCATTATTTGTGATGTTGTTATCTGTGAACTATTCCTGAGAGATTCGGAATATGTGATCCTTATGTACGTGATGTACCGGGATGGATAGCAGAGTATGTGTGCACCGCAGCTTAGTCTCGGGGTGCTTATATTGTATATTTATGTTGTGGAAAATATACACTTAGTAAAATGAGAACTTTCATATGGTATTGTGTGTATAACTATGGAATGACATAAAAGGGATAATCTATAACGAGTGGTATTACTTTTATATGAGAACCTGAATTTACGTTAAGCCCCTATTTAATTGCGAGCGTTATAATGATAATGGGAACCGAGTAATAAGGGTAGAACCTATGACAGTCTAGCTAGATATGATGTCACTTAGCTAGTGGTTTGTGTCATTTTAGATGGGTACTTACGTTAGGAGTGCACAGTTAGACGAGAGGTGAGAATTTCATGTGAGTGCACGTCCTAACATGTACTTTGCATTTAATGTTTTAAATGTTTTTAAAGCACTTGCAGGTTTTTAAAATATCTCCACATTCGGGCTCTGATCCGTTTGCTTTCAAATCTATTTTTCTTGTAAAACCATTTTAGGTGCCCAGCCACAAGGACACCATGCATAGGATACTCATTCAGGCGACGAGATGTAGCTGTTTGTGGAAGCTACAGGGATTTTCTTTTAGACGCTTCTACCATTTGGATTCCATATTCAGTATTCTTCAGTTGTAGGGCATGTTGCCCAAATTCTATTAGAGACTTTCCCATTTCAGTTTTTCAGACTTTGGCATGTATTGATTCAGTATTCAGTATTTAGTTATTCGTTTCAGTTGTGGAGTTTGTTGTGAGGAGTTTTTCCTCCGGATTTATTTATATCGTGTGATGGTTAATCTATTACTTCGTTATGGTGTATGGTGATATTATTCTTGCATTAAATCTTTTACTGCATGTTAATCAGACTTTAATTAAAATTTGGCAACTTACTTTTTAAATACTAGGTGGTTAGTTATAATAAAATGTTTTCGACAGTGATGCTATTAACTGAGCCAACTTGGCATTTTGGTTTAATTTAATAAAGGAGTAGCTACCCGGTATTTAATTAGTCGGGGTGTCACAACACACATAAGAGAAATCCCTCATTTTAAATTAGTCCCCAGACCTTTGAACTACATGGTGTCGTAATGATCAGTATTGTGTTTTATGCCATTCGCTCGAGGCGGTGACATTTTTTGTTTGTTTGGTGCAAAATATGTCAATGAATTTATCTCTACACATTATCCCACATTGACGACGATTGAGCACCCGGGGAAAGGGCACAATCGTGTGCACGCAGAAGGGAACTCCCAAAAAGGAGAAAAAAAATGGGGAGACCCCCAAGATGGCTACAGGTACCAAGGGCCCTCGTAAGATAAGAACCTAGTTCAAGAGAACCTCAATCGAATGTGACCTCATTCAAATGAGGGGACTTGGTTCGAAGGAGGATCATATTTTTTGGAAACATGTTTTAGTCAAGTTCTTTTAGTGCCAAAGTACAAATAACTTCATAAACGCATATTTCAAAGAACAAAGCCCTATTTTTACAAAACCCTTTTCTTCATTTTGAAATAGTCATTTGAGAGTGTGAGAGCATGAGAGCATATAAACTTTCGTTCTTTCAAGATAAACTTCATATTTAAAATCCCCTTAAAATCTTCTACATGAGTGATCGGGCGCGAACCGTGTGTCGTGTAATACGCAAATCGTTGTTGTCGGTTCAGTGACTCAATGCAAAAACCTAAACTACAACTACACTTGACAAGCAAGCACAGCGGTAAGTCGGGTATCGTAAGAAATCCACAGGGAGTGATTGAATTTTAGATTTTAATTATTTTTATACTTCAAGAATAAAAATGGAAAAGGTGATTTGGGTTTAAAAGAAAAGGAAAAAAATAAAAAAAGTTAACTCTAAACAATATTAATAAAACGAGAGTCGAGATCGCATACCCGCCATGGGCTAAACAACTAATAATTAGAATTTCGGTTAGAAAACATTTAACCGAACATTTTTAGTTAATTATAAAATCACGCAAGAAGAAATTTAACTCAAGGTTGATAGATAAAACATTTAATCAAAAATGGTTTCACGCGGATTAAATTCGGATTATCGCAATAAACACTAACTTTGCGTGACAAAGAAAGTTAAACGCATAATAAACCAATTTTAATATGCGAGGTTTCAATTAAATGTGATTTTACACAAAACCTAATTTTCGGAGCTTGACGTCCATCAATGGCGGACACATGATCCAAGCCCTGTTTAACTACTCACACAACATGGATAAATAAATAAAACAACTAATTAATAATTAAAACAAGAAATAATTAAACTAAACTAATTTATCTAAGCATGGAAATTAAAGGAATGAAGCATAAATATAGCAAGGAAGAAGAAGATTAGAGTCCACTTACATTAATGAGTGTCAAACCACAATACAAATGGAAGAGTGGGGTGGTCTCCACAAATAAACCCCTAAAGTGCACTAACCCCGGGAGAGAGAAGCTCTCAAAAACTGACCTAGAAAAATAACTAAAATGAAGATATCCACAAAAATACACCAAGTGGTGTATTTATAGTAAGTTACGATTAAGAAACAAAAAAAAGGAAAAAGAAGTAAAAAGGGAAAAGTCTCCTATTAACTAAAGAAAGAAAAATGAAAAAGGAAATAAAAAAGGAAAATGGGATAAAGCAGCAAAAGGGGCGACCAAAAACAGAACATCGGTCAACTAGGAGCAAATCGGTCGACCGCGCACAGGGGAAAGAGCACATTGTCAAACAATCACGGCAAAATAAGAAAACTCGATCAACCGAGGACAAGGACCGGTTTACCGGCGCTATTGCAAACCCCCAACAATTTCCTTTATGTGCACACAGCAGCCCCATGTCCAACAATGGCTGCCAAGACCCAAAACTGAGACCACCCACTTCGCACATCACAAAAAAAATGAGCGTTGTCACAAATCACCACCGCCATAAATGTCCAAAGTCGAGTCTACCCATGTCCAAGCTTCATGAAAATGTTAAAACCCACCAATGGTGGCAAACACCAAACCAAGACCCATTTCGACAAAGCATACAAGACCCGTATGTGCATTTATATCTAAATTCATGCTCAATTTCGGACCCAAGTCCCGAATTTTGAACGAAACCAAAACCCGAGCTATGAACCCAAATTGCCCATAGACGTCAAATGTTTAGTGCAAAAACGAGTTAGGGACATGGAGGGAATTTATGAAGTTGTTAATAAAAGATAAAAGGGACATGAAAGGAATTAATTAAATTGTTATTTTACTTATAATTCTTCTTCCGATCAAAGGCCTGTGGAATATTTGTTTGGAGCTCGATTCAAGCACCATTTGAGACCACGCTAAGCTTGGCCCGAGAGCTACAACTTTCGTGAATGCTTCGGGCAAAAATCTCAAAGTGTGAAATTACCGAATTGCCCCTGAACGTGTGAATCGCGACGGAACTATATCGGAACGTGCTCAAACTTCATACTAAGCACCGTAACACCTATAAAGCTCAATAATACCTCACATAAAGTATTAGCATATAAAACGGAGATTGTCTGATTAAAGAGCATAATTATAGCAATTATGATACCCGAGGGGCCTAAATATGCATAAGTTAACGGGCGTAAATACACAATATTTGCGTCGTATCACACCCCCTTACTTAGACATTGTTAGTCCCTAACAGTGAAATTCAAAGCAATAAGAACTATAAGAAAACCACAAAACATGATATATATATATATATACACACACAAAAGCGATAAAAAAAGATAAGGCCACTTTCGCGGGCGCACGATTGCATTTAGCATATGTAATAAATTGTTAAACCCCTAGGTTACCCTAGTGGACGAGTGTCATCTCGTGAGAGTTTTCAAGGATGAAACCCACAAACATCATATAGTTTCCTCAAAATATGCCCAACCCAACATGTCACGCCCCAAACCCAAATATATTATAATCATTTCATTTATATTATGATTAAATCATAATCTTCCGTCCATTCGAAATATAATTCATTTATCAATATTTTTTTTCATGTATGTTGATACGAAAATTGTTCAACTGACGTGGACCTGTTATATGAAGACATGTGTCATCTAACGTGGAAAATAAATTAAAATCACCGAGATACTCATCACCCCGAGCTACTCAACGTGCAGAGCATCTAGCCACGAAGATCAAATGATAATTGCACATTCAATGAACATTGGACTTAATGAACATTCTTATTATACAAACGTATGTGTCTATTAAAAAATAGTATATCGTCTATTCATACAGATAGCCCTAAGGATATAAATACATTGTAACATCCTCCACAATGGAGGACGATCAATCTATCTCTTGTAATCATCATCGAGATTAAGGAAAATATCAGCAAATACAAACAGTGGACGTAGGCCATTTTCATAAGGTTGAACCACTTTAAAATCACTTGTCTTATTTATTTATTCCTTTTTATCTGTGATTAATTAATTAGACCGAATCTAGTTTTTTACATCAACAGATTGGCACCGTCTGTGGGAAATGACTGTCAGTAGCGTTTTTCACTAAAAATTTATCACCAATGGTTAAGATCCCATAATTTAATAACCGAAATAATATTGGGGTTCCTCTAAACCCCTATGCTCCCCCAACTATCAATGAACTTACGGGAATAGTATCCAATTTAGCCCAAGGGCAAACAACTATGCAAGAGACCATACATCAACTCATTCAGACTGTTCATAACGGATCCCTCGCCCAGTCAGGTCAACGAAGCGTTCAGAGAAACACCCATTTGCCATCTTTAAGAACCCGACGTACATTATTCTCGGATGTTTCACAGCCCAGGCACGATGATTCTCATTATACTGAGAGGTCCAACGATCCTTCATATCATCCTGGAAGGACTTCAGCTTTAAGAGCTACAGATTCTCAACAAAATATTACCTTAACTCCTGAGAGAAAAAACGCTTTGGAATTGTTGAGCAGAGTCTCTCCCTTTGATAGTTTAGGTGCTAGGAGGAACAGGAATTTCCCTAGGATTGCGTCAAGGACTTCTCAATGACCAACCGATCTAAGGGAAGGTTTTGCCCAATCACACCCAGTAATTCGTGGTGAACGAGCCCAAAAAGAACATTTAGCGAGCTCCGTTGCTCGGGAAAATAGGCGTGAGGTTGGGAATAATGTGTGGAAGGGGTCCATTCAGAGATTGGAAGGCCGGTTAGGGGAAATGTCTAAGGCCAAGAACCCTCTCCAAAGAACTTTTATCCAAAGATCACCCTTTGTCGAGGCAATTATGGATTTTCCGACACCATCAAAATTTAAGGCTCTGGTAGTGATGCCAAAGTACGATGGAAAAACTGATCCCGTCCTCCATATAGAGCAGTAACAAGCTGTTGCCGATATTTACGCAGTTCCCGATGAGATAGGTGTAGGGCATTCTCAGGAACTATCACTGGGTTAGCCCAGATATGGTACAACAGTCTTCCTCGGGGAAAGATTACTACTTTCCATCAGTTGGTAGAGCTCTTCATAGGGAATTTCTATTTCGGTGCAGAGCCAGTTAAGAGAGTAGCACACTTACTGAGTGTGAGGCAGAAAGCAGGAGAAAGTACTAGGGATTACATTACTCATTTAACAACGAGAAACTTGAGGTGATTGACTACGAGGAGAAGACAATAAAAACCGCTCTGATGAGTGGCCTGTTACCTGACAAGTTATATTATACGTTGTCTAAAGATCCCCCCAAATCCATGGCAAAACTGATGGCAAAAGCAGCTAAGATCATGAATGTTGAAGAAGTCATGGATGCAAAGAAGAATGTTGACGCTAAAGCAGAGACCAAGGCTGAAGGTACAGCGAAAAAGAAGGATCAAAAGCACACTGGGAATGGTAAGCGACCAAAAGGCAAGGAGGCGTTCGAGCAGTTGAAGAAGTATGGGAATTACACTCCTTTAAAGGTGGACATAATCTATATTTTGGAGGAGATCAAGAACAGCGAGGATCTAACGTGGTCAGAGAAAATGAGGACAGACCCGGATAAGAGGGATAAGTCCAAATATTACGAGTTCCATAGAGATCATGGCCACACGACCAAACGTTGCATAGCTCTCCAGAATGAGATCGAAGCACTCATTAGGCGAGGAAAAATTAGTAAGTTCGTTGATCATCAGAATGGTGGGAAGACTAACGAGAAAGGAAGATAAAGGTCTAAATCTCCTAGTCGAACAAGAGATGACAAAAAGAGAAACCACGAAGACGATCCAAAGGATGACCCCGACCTCCCCAAAAGGCCAAGGCAACCCGAACGTGAGGTATTTTCAATCCATTTTGGGTCATTTGAATGTAATGTGATTACAGGTGGAGATGCAGGGGTGAGGATCACACTACTGAAAGGAAAGCTTACCTCAATGAGGCCCAAGCTTGTTCTTATATACAGCGCATAAATCTGACTGAAGATAATCGCCCGAGGAAGGTGAACAAGGATAAACTGGTCACTGGTTTTTCCAAAAATGACCTGGAAGGTGTTTTATATCCTCATAATGACCCCTTGGTGTTCAAGATGAGGATGAAGGATGTGGTGATCTCGCGAGTATTGGTAGATAATGATAGCTCTACAGACATCATGTTCTACCCGTGCTTTGACAGCTTGAGTTTAAAGTTATCCCAATTAGATCCATATCACAGGCCCCTCCTTGGATTCACTCGTGAGAAAGTTTTTCCACTTGGGACGATAAAGTTGGACATGCTAATTGGTACCCGGCCTGCTTGTAGAATGAAAAAAGTATGTTTTTTGTTATGGACAAGAACGTCCAATCAGCCTATAATATAATCATGGGGAGAGTAGGATTGAAGAAGTTTGAGGCAGTACCATCCACGATACACCAATGTTTAAAGTTTCCTACCAATTTTGGAGTTGGAGTTGTGAAAGGTAACCAGAAAGTAGCTCGGGAATACTACTACCCATCTGTCGAACGGGAGGAATTGGAGGAGGCCAGGAATAAAACCACCACTTACCAGGTGTAAGAGTATGAAGATGCAGAGGTCGAGACTTTGGACTCTAGAGATGAGTCACAGCTTGTGAAGGGTCAGGTCGTCGAGGCTACAAAAAACATCATTCTGGACGATGAACAACCATAGCGAACAACTCAAATCAGTGCTTCATTGGATCCGTCAATAAAGCAGGAGCTAATGGCATTTTTACGACAAAAAATCAAGCTTTCACATAGAGTCATGAAGACATGTCGAGAATATACCCAATTTTCCTGTGCCACGAGCTCAATGTTAATAAGGAGGTCAAGCCAGTGAAGCAGTGAAGAAGGTTATTTAGCCTAGAGAAGAACTAAGATATCCAGGAGGAAGTCAAGAAGCTACAAAAGGCCTCTTTCATTGAAGATGTCAAATATCCTGATTGGCTAGGTAATGTTATGATGGTGAAAAAGAAGAATAAAAAGTGGAGGATGTGTGTAGATTTCACAGATCTCATTAAAGCCTGCTTAAAAGATCATTTTCCCTTGCCCCGAATTGATCAACTGGTGGATGCTACCTCGAGGCACGAGCTACTGAGCTTCATGGATGATGACCCCGACTACAACCAGATTAAGATGAAACCAGAAGACAGGGAGAGTACTTCTTTTATTACCCCAAGGGGAACATACTGCTATAATGTTATGCCTTTCGGACTTAAAAATGCAGGTGCCACGTACCAAAGGTTGATGAACAAAGTTTTCACAGAGAAAATCGGTACAAACATGGAGATTTACATCGAT
Organism: Sambucus nigra; assembly: GCA_949130495.1. Lineage (NCBI taxonomy): Eukaryota > Viridiplantae > Streptophyta > Magnoliopsida > Dipsacales > Adoxaceae > Sambucus > Sambucus nigra. The sequence goes on along the minus strand of OX422216.1, from coordinate 92,055,008 downwards.
GATATGCTAACTAAGAGCAAGAAAGTCGTCGACCATCTAGCTAATCTCGGCCAAACCTTTGATCAGCTAGAAAAATATCAGATGAAGGTGAACCCAACGAAATGCATATTCGGTGTACGCGAAGGCATATTCCTCAGGTATATAATGAATCAACGAGGCATTGAGGCCAATCCGGAGAAGATCAAAGCTTTGCAGGAATTACGACTTCCAGCTATAAAGAAGGAAGTACAAAGCCTCACAGGTCGTGTTGTAGCGCTTAACATGTTTATGTCGAGAGCAACGGATAAATGTCTCCCAATCTTCAAGATCCTCAGAATAACTTTTGAGTGGAACGATGAGTGCGAGAAGTGTAAGGACACAAATTTCCAATTGAGTCCTTTGTAGTTTTGGCTCAGTTTCGGACAAAAATGTTTGAGTCATAGGATAGATTTATTGACCATAGTTCAAGCCTATGACATTCTAAAGTTGAAGACATAGCGGCCAACTTTAAAGCTTCATTAAAATGTCGTGTTGCAAGTGCTATGTTTCTACGTCATCAACATCATATTCCATAGTCTCCAAAGGTATGAATGAATTTCTATATAAATATAGGGAGACTTGGAATATTTTTATATTGGGTGTACTTGTATATTAAACTGAGGTTTGTTTTCAGAAAGGTACTTTAAAACTTTAAAATAAAGTTTCTGGGCTATAAATGGAATTTTTAAGCTTTCTTGTTTTTCGTTCGAAATTGTCATTCGAACGAGTTTTTCGTTCGAACGAGGCGTGCCAACGACTTGCCACTGGAACCTCGTTAGATAAATCATTCGAACGAAATGTCGTTCGAACGAGATTTCGGTGGGAAAAGTTTTTGGCAGTTTTTTGGCACTTTCCCACTACTTTGTTCCACTATTCTTTCACAGAATTTAATGACTTCGGGAACATAATTTTTCAAAGAACTTTTTCCAACTTCTAGAGAGTTTGTGAGAGCTTAATTCTTTCTTAAAAAGTTCCCTTGGAGTTTGTTATCCAAATTGAGTTATTCAAAGAACAAAACCAAGTTTACACCCAATTGTTTGTTTTAATCCAAGTTTCTATCTATATATATATACATCTTGCTTGGAGAGTTTGTTTTGGCACCGTATTCATCTCTATCATAAAAGAGAGTTTGGGTTTGCTTCTACATCCCACAAAGAAGAAGCTTGTTTGCGTTAATTTACCTACTTGGAGAAAGTCTCATTGTTCGGGTGACGGTGACCATAAAAAGTCTGATCGGTTGATTCCGAGACCGAGGTGGAGCTCTGTGGTTATTCGCTAGGCAGAGGTTGATACAAGAAGATGCGTCGGGGCCCGAAGGAGTCGAGTGGAGTGTTGTAAGTCATCTTGCTTGTATTTGTAAATTACATACTTAGTGGATTTGAGGCTAGGGCCGTCCGAGGTTTTTTCCCGTTCTGGGTTTTTCCTCGTACATCGCGACGTAGAGATTCATTATTTATTTTATCTTGCAAAATCACCTAGAACGCATGCTTAGGTAAAAAGATAAAATTTGGATTAATCACTACTTGTTTAATTTGGTGCTAAATTAATTTTGGGTAATGTGTAGTTAATTCAAGTCATTAATTTAATTTGATAAAATTGGTTTGGCCTAATTTGGTAATATTTAAAATATGACTTAGGCAAATTTCTAGGACTTGAAGTGAATTAATTGTGTTTAAGTGAAATTTAAATTGTGTGTGTGTTTCACTATATTTCACTTGGTTTAATTTTAATTTGAAAAGAAATTAAAATTTGTTGTTTAATTGAACCATCAACGCTTTCGCATATTTAACAAGGAAATTATCTTTTTGTAGTAATAAGATTTCAAAATTGGGGGCCTCGTGTTCCAACAAGTGGTATCAGAGCAGGATCGCTAAGTTATGGCGTTTAAGGTCCTTTAAATATTTTTGACAAAAATGGAATTTTCCCCATTTTCACAATTTCCTATTTTCGATGGTTCTCTCATTCTTGCACAGGACTCTTCTCTTGCCATATCTTATGAGTAATTACTTGCATGTATTACATACTCTAGCTTGTGTGCTTAATGATATATCTTTTGATAGTTGTATGTTTTGTTTATCATTCTCTAGTCTATGCTCCATGCTTAATCACATGCTAGAAAATGAATTTAGTTTATCTTTTGTATTTTATTCCTTCATTTTAATTTGCATTAAATGAAAAATACAAAAAGATTTTTGTTTATCATTTGGGTTTTTATCTCTTGGTAATTTAAGCTTAATGAAAAATTCAAATGATTTTTGGTTATCTTTTGAGTATATATTTTTATTTTTTGGTTAAAATTTTCAAAAACTCAAAAAGATTTTATTTTGTGTGTATTTTGGTTTTACACACATTTTGTGGCATATGCTTGTATTTGAAACCTCATTTTGCTTCCATGTGACTAGAACTTTTGGTTAGAATTTTAATCCTTAAAATGTTCTTTATCATGCTTACATGGAGTAGCTTAAGTTTGACTTGCTTAATTGATTCACTTTTATATGCCTTTACACACATGCACGAGCTTTTTGAACCTTAACGTCACATGTTATATTTGAGCTTTGTGAGATGTTCTCCTACCAATCTTGTCATATACATATTTGTGACCTAGGAGGACTAGTGCATGTTAAAATCCGTTGCATGTGAGATATGTGTGATATAAACAATTAATATATATAATTGTGCACGGGGAAGGGCTCCGAAAGGATTTATTATCTTTTGCGAAAAGTAAGCCACCGTTTGTTTGTACCTAAAAGAAATACGTGGTCCAAAGGCCTAAAAGAAAATATGGCATTAAAAGGAAAAATAATTGCCAATGCTTATGTTTAATTGATATATTCATTCAAAAGAATACTATATATGCTTATTGATGAAGTTTGGATGGTATATCAACGGTTTGCACAATGTCCGTTTATCCTAGTTGCGCTTTCAATGTCATGACTCTATTGGTGTGTAGAATCATCAACATGCTAGGTTGTATGCATTGTGTTTGTTTGTTCATTAGTTCACTTTATCATGTCACATAAAGGCTAAATTCTAGTTGATAAAGTTTTACAATCAAACGCAAACTACATGAACACATTTAAGTGATTGGGTTTTAATTATTGGTATCTTGCTCACACCCTAACACTTCTGTCTCCATATGACACACTTATACTATAAGAGTGTGGAAAAACTTAGGTTATTTTGTGTGTGTCATTTTGGTGTTTATATCTATATGTGTGTACTTATGCTTAGTTTGAATCTATTATGTATACATATATATGATATTTTGTTTGTTTTGAGTCTTTGCCATGTTTAGCTAGTTCATTTATGCTTTTAATTCATTTTTGGTATCTATCTTGTTGCGAATTTTGTTTCGATATCACATGATTAGATTACTTCAATCAATTGATATCATTTGTTTTCGCATTATAGTTGGTATTCATTCGTGTGGATTAGTTATGATTTTGTTGCCCATGTGCTTTAATGTTCTCATCACTTTAAGCACTCTTGCATGTTTAGCTTGTTATTCCATTCTATTTATCCCTTGTTTAGTTTAGAGGGTGTATATGCTTTAATTGGGGGAGATAAGTTAATTTTTGATTCTTTAGCCTTTGTTTATTCCTGAACAAAAAGGGGGAGAATGATAGGGGAGAAATGGTATCTATTTCTATTATAATCGTATCTTAGTTTGGGGGAGATTTATCTGAGGGGGAGACGTCTTTCTAAGTAGGTCATTTGTTTGATAAAGGGGAGAATTAATTAAGGGTAAGCCTTTATTTATATTGCATTTAATATTTTCATATTCCCTATGCGTTTAATGTGTTTGCTTAAGTGTGCAGGAATTATATTCTAAGTGGCAACTTTCACCGGCAAAGATTTTGATCCTTTGGGTTGTTTGAGTCAAGCATTGTATTTTTATTTTGGGTGGGACATTTTGTTATGTCTAGTAGAGCTTGACGGCCCTTTAGGATTTTTGTTGGTTTTTGTCCCGAAATAGACAAAGGGGGAGATTTGTAAGGACACAAATTTTCAATTGAGTCCTTTGTAGTTTTGGCTCAATTCCGGACAAAAACGTTTGAGTCATAGGATAGAGTTATTGACCATCCTTCAAGCCTACGACATTCTAAAGTTGAAGACGTAGCGACCAAGTTTAAAGCTTTATCAAAATTTCGTGTTTCAAGTGCTATGTTTCTACGTCATCAACATCATATTTCATAGTCTCCAAAGGTATGAAGGCATTTGTATATAAATATAGGCAGACTTGGAATATTTTTATATTGGGTGTACTTTTATTTTAAACTGAGGTTTGTTTTCAGAAAGGTACTTTAAAACTTTAAAATAAAGTTTCTGGGCTATAAATGGAATTTTTAAGCTTTCTGGTTTTTCGTTCGAAATTGTCATTCGAACGAGTTTTTCGTTCGAACGAGGCGTGCCAACGACTTGCCACTGGAACCTCGTTAGATAAGTCGTTCAAACGAAATGTCATTCGAACGAGATTTCGACGGGAACAGTTTTTGGCAGTTTTTTGGCACTTTCCCACTACTTTGTTCCACTATTCTTTCATAGAATTTAATGACTTCGGGAACAGAATTTTTCGAAGAACTTTTTCCAACTTCTAGAGAGTTTGTGAGAGCTTAATTCTTTCTTAAAAAGTTCCCTTGGAGTTTGTTATCCAAATTGAGCTATTCAAAGAACAAAACCAAGTTTACACCCAATTGTTTGTTTTAATCCAAGTTTCTATCTATAGATATATACATCTTGCTTGGAGAGTTTGTTTTGGCACCGAATTCATCTCTACCATAAAAGAGAGTTTGGGTTTGCTTCTACATCCCACAAAGAAGAAGCTTGTTTGCGTTGATTTACCTACTTGGAGAAAGTCTCATTGTTCGGGTGACGGTGACCATAAAGCTTGGTTATTCGCTAGGCAGAGGTTGATACAAGAAGATGCGTCGGGGCCCGAAGGAGTCGAGTCGAGTGTTGTAAGTCATCTTTCTTGTATTTGTAAATTTCGTACTTAGTGGATTTGAGGCTAGGGCCGTCCGACCTTTTTTCCCGTTGTGGGTTTTTCCTCGTACATCTCGGCATAGTGATTCATTGTTTATTTTATCTTGCAAAATCACCTAGAACTCATGCTTAGGTAAAAAGTTAAAATTTGGATTAATCACTACTTGTTTAATTTGGTGCTAAATTAATTTTGGGTAATGTGTAGTTAATTCAAGTCATTAATTTAATTTGATAAAATTGGTTTGGCCTAATTTGGTAATATTAAAAATATGACTTAGGCAAATTTCTAGAACTTGAAGTGAATTAATTGTGTATAGGTGAAATTTAAATTGTGTGTGTTTCACTATATTTCACTTGGCTTAATTTTAATTTGAAAAGAAATTAAAATTTGTTGTTTAATTGAACCATCAACACTTCCGCATATTTAACAAGGATATTATCTTTTTGTAGTAATAAGATTTCAAAATTAGAGGCCTCGTGTTCCAACAAGAAGGCGTTTCATGAATTGAAGAAGTACTTGGGGCACCTCCACTTTATCCAGGTCGGTGATGGGTGAAAGATTATACTTGTATCTGGCTGTCTCGGAGAGCGCAGTCAGTTCAGCGTTGATAAGAGTGGAGGATGGAGTACAAAAACCAGTGTACTACACCAGCAAAGCATTCCGAGGAGGAGAGATTAGAAATCCAAAGTTGGAAAAGTTGGCATTAGCTCTAATAGAGGCAAGTAGGAGGATGAAACCTTACTTCCAAGCCCATACCATAGTGGTGTATACTGATATGCCACTTAGACAGGCCTGACACAAGATGAAAAAGACTGGCAGACTGATGTATTGGGCAGTAGAACTGGGCGAGTATGATATTGTTTATGAGCTAAGGTCCTCACTCAAAGGGCAAGCAAAGGCAGATTTCATTGTGGAATTCACTTACCCAGATACCCTTGACCAACAAGAGTTTAATGGAGAACAATCCAAGGATGTTACACGATTATCAAAGACAATCCCTGATCAACTCCCCATAGCAGATCTAATAGAAGGGACGAACAATAAGCAACAAGCATCATCGAGTAACAGCCCAGAAGTGAAAGATGATAAGAGAAAGCACCAAATATTCCATTTGGGAAGCTTATCAGATCAAGAGTTTGATAATGATATACCTGTGTGGAATTTGTATGTTGATGGCTCTTCACGTGCAACAGGGAGTGGAGCTGGAATAATTCTTAACAGCCCTGATGGATTAGATGTCGAATACGCTATGCGCTTTCAATTCAAGGCTTCCAATAATGAGGCCGAATATGAAGTTATGATCGTGGGCTTCAGTTTAGCAAAAATAATGCATGCGGAGCAAGTCACCGTGTTTAGTGACTCATAATTAATTGTACATCAGCTTTTGGGGTTGTACACGACGAAGGGAGACTTGATGTCAAGATATCACGCCAAAGCTATGGAGATTGTGTCCACCTTTGTAGCAGTTTAATTGATCATAATACCGAGATTAGAGAAGGCGGGAGCTGACGCACTAGCTCGATTAGCCTCCGCTACTCGCACCGAGCTACGAAGAATGATTCCCATTGAAATATTGGCAGAACGGAGCATAAATGAAGATTTAATGGTGAAATTCATTACCCTAGATATGGGACCATCCTGGATAGACCCCATCAGGACATACATCGAGGAAGGCATTGTGCCAACTGATCAACTTGAAGACAAAAGGTTGAAGTTTAAAGCTGCTCGATATGTACTGAATAATGGCATTTTGTATAGAAGGGGCAGGTCTACAGAGATGTGTGCATCCCTCAGAAGTTAGAAAGATGATTGAAGAGGTTCACAAAGGCTCATGTGGAGATCATGTGGCAGGTCGGACTCTCCTACAAAGGTTAACTACGCAGGGATATTATTGGTCGACGATGAGAGCTGACTGCACAGCCTATGTGAAGAAGTGTGATAAATGCCAACGTTTCTCTCTCGTTTGAAGAACTCCCCAGGAATTGTTAACACCCATCACTTCCCCCTGGCCATTTACTATGTGGGGCATGGACTTGGTTGGGCCCTTACCGACCACCAAAGGGAGGTTCAAATATCTGGTAGTCGCGGTCGATTATTTCACCAAGTGGGTTGAGGCTGAACCTCTCATTGACATGTCATACGAAAGGATTTACCAATTTATCTGGAAGAATATTATTTGCAGGTATGGTCTGCCACATAATTTCATCACTGACCATGGTACCCAATTTGATAATGAGGAGTCTGTGGCATATTGTCATCAATCTAATGTCCAGAAGATCCATTCCGCACCAGGCAATCCCAGAGCAATGGTCAAACTGAAGTGATGAACAAGACTCTGTTGAACGGCTTGAAGAAACGCCTGGATGAAGAAAAAGGAAATTGGATTAACGAGCTACACTCTGTGTTATTGGCATATCGCACCACTCCCCGAACATCCACTAGAGAATCGCCCTACATGCTCGCCTTTGGAAGCGAGGCAGTTATTCCAGTTGAATTGGGCCTGCCTACACATAGGGTACTTAATTTCAACTCTCCTATAAGCGATTTGATGAGACACTTAGACTTGAACATGCTCGATGAAGTTAGAGAAGATGCGGCAATTAGGAATGCAGCCTACCAACAAAGAACAACTATGTTCTACAACAAAAGAGTGAAGAAATGTGAACTCAATGAGGGGGTTATGTGGTCAAGAAGGTGATTCAGAAGCATAACAAGTTAGAGTCCAATTGGCATGGGCCCTACCGAGTAATTACAGTTGTTCGCCCTGGAACTTATAGGATAGAAACCTTAGAGGAAGAAGAATTAAAAAATATATGGAATGTAGAGCACCTGCGCAAGTATTATCAGTAATACAGACTTACATGTACACATTTCTCTTTACATGAATAAAAGTGATGGTTTTTCCATATTCCTTTTTTGGTTCAATTTTTGTCAGAGTACTAGTTCTACACACTACATCAATACCAGTTGATCGACATCAACAACCACCCACTAAGGTTGGTAGACATTCAACAACCACCAACTCCGGTTGTTTGGCACCACTAAATTTAACCAATAATGTTGGCATAACAATCATACAAGGCAAAGCCTATTTGATCACGGATAATCTCAAAAGATATCCAAAACTAGGCAAGAAGATGGGTGACCTCCCGGGGCATCCACTGTCTAGGCACTAAGGTAATCTAGATAAGATTTCTACAACTAAGCAAGAGCATGGGATGAAAATCATTCCCTTGCATAGGCACTAATGAGTGATAAGTCACTACAACTAGGCAGCAAGTGGGGCAAGCTCCATTGTCTAGGCAAAATAGGACACATTGTCCCTATCTCTCTCTCTCTCTCTCTCTCTCTCTCTCTCTCTCTATATATATATATATATATATATATATATATATATATATATATATATATATATATATATATATATATATATATACATTCATTAGCAAAAAATGAGAAACACATCTCACAAAGTATTTCCAAGGAAATAAAACTTGCACAAAGACCAAATTTTCTTCATTAAATACAAGTAGATTACTGTATTAAATACAAATTTCCAATTCTATGGGTTTCTTTCCCTCTGATTTTGATACAGGTTCCATCCCGGCTGGAGGGTCATCTAATGCATAGGGAGAGTCGATAAAATTCATATCTTGTAGCTGTGACACCCCGACTAATTAAATACCGGGTAGCTACTCCTTTATAAAATTAATTCAAAATGCCAAGTTGGCTCAGTTAATAGCATCACTGTCGAAAACATTTTTATTATTACTAACCACCTAGTATTTAAAAAGCAAGTTGCCAAATTTTAATTTAAGTCTGATTAACATGCAACAATGTAAAGAAGAAGTAAATAACACCATTTACCATGCTGAAGTAAAATGAATAACCATCACAAATAGAGTAAATAAAGTCTGGAGGAAACCCCTCACTACAATCCCACAACTGAAATAAATAAACTGAAACAATACATGCTAAAGTCTGAAAACTGAAATGTAAAAGATGTCTCTAAAGAAATGGGCAACATGCCCTACAACTGATAGATAGTGACTCTGGAATCCAAAGAGATAGAAGCGTCTACATGAAAATCCCTGTAGCTTCCACAAGCAGCTACAGCCCGTCACCTGAATGAGTACCTATGCTTGGTGTCCTTGTGGATGGGCACCTAAAATGGTTTTACAAAGAAAAAGATTTGAAAAGCAAACGGGTCAGAGCCCGAATGTGGAGTTATATTTTAAAAACCAGCAAGTGCTTTAAAAACATTTAAAACATTAATTGCAAAGTACATGTTAGGACGTACACTCGCATGATATTCTCACCTCTCGTCTAACTGTGCACTCCTAACATAAGTACCCATCTATAACGACCCATACTACTAGCTAAGTGACAACATAACTAGCTAGACTGCCAAAGGTTCTACCCATATTACTCAGTTCCATTTAACATAACAACGCTCGTAATTAAATAGGGGTTTAACGTAAACTCAGTTACTAAATATGCCATTTATATAACTATCAGTTAACTCATTATATATCACGAAACAATACCGTAATATTTTTACAACATTAACATGAGGATTCCCATTAATTTAATGTATTTTATTCATATCATAAATATACAATACAAGCACCCCGCGAACTAAGCTGTGGTGCACACATACTCTGCTATCCATCCCGGTACATCACGTACATAAGGATTACATATTCCGAATCTCTCAGGAATAGTTTACCGATAACAACATCACAAATAATGGAGGCGAACACAGTCACCATCACATGGGTCACGCACATACCTACGCTCCCATGGTCAGCGGACTTATTAATATCACAATAAGTCTTTCTATGACCTATGTTCATCAAGGTACCAGTCTATACCCCCCCGTAGGCACACAAGGATTAGAGGGTCCTAAGCGAACGCAAACCTCCCGTGATAGCAAGTATGGTAGGTATGTCATACACACAATCCATATACCAATACTAAGTAAACACCTGTCTTAGTAATACCATATTTTAATCGTAGTACATATCGCATTCTCGTACTAACTATAATTATCACAATTCGTACTATACCGGTTTGTAATTATACGCACCATAATTCATCCTCACATCGTAGTAGACACTCACATCTCAACCCAAATGGTTCATTGAATATAGCTCTAGTGTACAATACTCCTCTCAATAACCCAAAAGTCCCAAATCTATCCTCACATCAATAAAGGAAGATCTTCTATATCCTCGAACAAGTTTACGGGACTCTAAAAATCAAAACAGTCCAAAAAGGATCAAACTGTCAACTCGTTAGAAGTCTCGTTCGAACGAGACTTCGAACGAGTTTGGACTGTCAGGTCGTTAGAAGTCTCGTTCGAACGAGGCTGTTCGAACGAGATCCCAGTTCGTTCGAACGAACTGACCCTTCTAACGATATCTCGTTCGAACGAGATATCGAATGAAAATCCCTACTCGTTAATAACGACTGGTCAACTCGTTAGAAGCTCGTTCGAACGAGTTCGTTCGAACGACCTGGGGGCTGCTTCTAACGAGCTACTAGTTTCGGCCCAGATTTTTCCCCAATTCGTTTTTCACCATTTTTACTCCTCAAACCTCTTCTAAAATTCGTTCCTACAATATATTGAGTTCTCTAATCATCCTCAAACATGCCAAGGTGCTATACTAACATCATTAAAGGGGTTTAATACCTTCTAAACATCATTAAATCACAAGGTTTCTACATAAATTCCCAATTTTCTTCAAGAACATAAACCCTAGATTCTTCTCATCAAAATTTCCCAGATTTTAATCCGTTTATACATTACATAGATATGAAATCTATGAATCAAATCTTCAAACAATGTTTCTACATGCAAACCTATCCCAAAATTTAAACAACAATCTTCCAATTTCATGGGTTTTCTTTTAACTCTTATATAAGATTGATTAACAATGTTTCTAACATGGAAAAAGCATTCACTGCATAAGGAATGTAATTTAAATCACTTGCCTTGGTTTGATTCCGGATTTGATGTTGATTTGATGAAGAATTTCTGCAGAATTTCTTCTCTCCAAGCTTCCTCTCTAATGGTGGCTTAAGGTGGCTAGGGTTTGATTTGGGGAAACTTAGAAAACCTAAATGACAACCTACGTAGCCTTCTAGGTTAATATGGGTTGGTTAATGGGCTTAATGGGTTTAATCCACATCAGATTTACATCTCTAATTTTCGTCACTTTTAATTCCTAAAAATGTAAAATTACCAAAATACCCTTTAAGTTACCGGTATGGCCTAAAAATACCCCGGGACCCAAACTATACCCCCGGCTAGTGTTTTCTGACTATCTCGACCCTTCCGGACGCGTTGGCGCACTCAAAACGACCATACAGATTATAGATTTTAAATTTACTTTTATTATCAAAACATTACCCCGTGACGCGGCGGTCCCACGCGTCTCGACAAAATTTCCAAATTGCCGTATATAAATCTCACGACAAATTTTATAATACCAAATACATATATAATCATATATGCACATAATCAAATACCAATTCGTATCTCATTAGTATTTTTATCCCGGATTAATTTCCAATTAATACGCATTTAATTAATTAATCCTGAAAATAAATATAGTCAAAAGTACGGGGTATTACAGTAGCATTCTGATGTTGCTCGGACATGGACGATCAAGTAAATGTTGAGGACAAGATATCTCAAAATCTAAATGAAGCTAGTAATCACCAAGATACCTGGAGATCAAACATCGAGGAATGGCACGAGCTGGAATCTAACTAACATCGAGTTTAAAGGAAGGAATAGGAAAATCAAGTAATCCAGTCTCATACTAATCCCATAAGGACAGTCCTACGTCAACTTTCATCACACACAAGGCATTCAACCATCCATGTTTGTACCCCTCGTTGTTCAATTATTACAGTCAAGCATCGAGATGGCATAAAGCTTCGTTGTATCCCGCCATCCAAAATTCTCTAGATTGTTTGTAAAATTGTTAAGTCAATCTCTCAAGCTGCTCGTGGAGCTTCTTCACTAAAATTTCTTTACTTTCCATCGCAGAGATCTGGTTGGAGAGTTGGTCAGTAAGACTCTGAATTTTTCTAAACATCTCTGCCTGGATGGGATTTTTTGTCGCTAATTGAACGGTTTGATTTTCTAAAGCCAGTTGGGTCCTCGTCTCTTCAATATCAATCCGACCAGCCCTTGCTCGGCCATGGGTAGAAGGCTTTGATCTGCCACGAGCAGACGGGGTAGGTCCGGTTCATTTCAAAGTCTCCAACTCTTCTCTCAAGGCAGCATTTTCAGTTTCTGAAGAAGTGAGTGGCCTGATATGTGTGTTTTCTTTCAAACCATTTTTTCTCCGAAAAAGATCCAACTTTTAATTAAGAACCAAACCAAGTTGTGAAAACCCAATTCTTACTTTAAACCAGTTTTATCTTGATTAATCCTAAACATGCATCTAGTGATTAAAGCAAGTAAAGTAAAGTAAAGAATACTCACAACGCCGAATGTACGAGGAAAAAACCCAAAACGGGAAAACAACCTCAGACGGCCCAAACCAGACAATCACTATGAACAATGGTTTTACAAAGACAGATTAGCCTTACACTAAGACTCGATCCCCACAGGTCTTGACGCTCCTTCTGATCTTCAACCGTTCTTCAATAGTGCCCACGCAGAAATTCCGTCTTCTACGATACCTGTCCATAACACACGCATTCACGTATGTCTCGGTGTCCACCAAATTGCCTTGATTCGTCTACGATGTCGAACACAATGTCCGTCGCTTCTTCACTGCAGAACCCTTTGATGTTCAATGTGTAGAACAAATAAATTTGGTGCAGTAAGATCACGTAAACATATAAGAATGATAACTCGGATCTTTGCAAACTCTAAGGATGTGTTTAAGCTTTATAAACCTTAGAAAACATGCGCAAACAATGTTCTGATTTGTAAAACTATTTTCTAGAAAGCACACTTATGAAATTATGATGAAAACACTGTTTAAATAGGATTTAAACGCCGCCTCGAAAAATGTGTCGTTCGAACCACTTAAGCATGTCGTTCGCGCCACATTCTATCTCGTTCGAACGAGATCCAATGTTGTTCGAGCGGCAGCGCAAAAGTTTGACTTTCTTTTACTTTCTGATTAAAACGTCTCTTAACAAAGAGATTCAAATTAGTCAAACTCTATTTCGAGCTTATCATCATAAAACGAAGTTTAAACCTTTTGAAACACTTAAAACCATTTTAAAACATTTTTCTTTATAAAAATTACATCCTTATCTTTTATTAAAATAATTCTGAGCACCATTAATTATACGCATTCATACCTGAGTGATATCGGAATGAAATTAACTTTGAAGACGATTAAACTTGCACCAATTAAACATCGGCATGATTTAATTCTTTGAAGTTTTTTCGCAACGTCTTCAATTTCTTCAGTACGTCATAAACCAAGTGGGATCATGACAAAATAAAATTCTCCATATGACATATTACAAACACACTGTTGTTCACGGAATTAAGTCAAAACAATACAGGGAATCAATTGGAATTTTATGTACTTACAAATCTCCCCCTTTGACTATTCCGGGACAAAACTAAACCAGTGAAACGCCTAACCGAGCCGTCAAGCCGTATGACGCCTAAATCCCATCCCATAAACCCAAAAATAAAAATACAGGACACGGAGTAGAAAATGTAGCACCGGCAAACATGAACTGTCTGAATGTGATGTAGACTTGAAATCTCGAATCGCTGAAAGCATACCTACACACATGAAACAGACAAATAGATACCTAGTGAAGTATGGAGGAACAAATGATACCAATTTATATTTCTAATAAGAAATAATCATTTGAAACATGTGAGCAATAATTTGATACCAATTTGAAACAAATATAATCAAACAATATGTAAATCCAGATATCAAACAGAAGTACTCAACAAATCTCCCTCTACATCACATACATCTCTCCCCCTTTTTGTCTCGAATAGACAATCCGGTGAAAAGATAAACTGACATGAAATATCTAGCATTAGAATATGAAACCAATTTGAATCAAGTTCATACCAATTTGAGAATAAAAACCGCTAGATAATCATGAAACAACCAGCTAATTATGATCAAGCAATGACAAATCAGTAGCTAGTAAACCAAGGAATCACACAAAGAGTATACCAAACAAATCAAGTGTTATAAACGGACTTATATGCAAAACACCAATTAGGAATATAAAAGAACCTGCATATAAACCAAAACAGTCCAGAAATGCTTCCCGCAGTACCAAAAATATATCAAATTAAACCAGTGGACTGTAAACCAATCAGAAGCCATTTTTCAGCCTGTCGTTCAAATGAGCCAGGGACTTCGCTCAAACGAGATGAGGAAGTCGCTCGAACGAAGTACAGATGTCGTTCGCGCGAGATGAGTTGTCGTTTGAACGACTTCGTGCGACCTACTAAAATTTCCCAAATGCCAAGAAATAATATAAAATATTGCCAGTGAAAAAATTTCCACAAAAAATTCCAGGAAGGGCTTGACAAAATCAAAACAGTGTTAAAACAGTAGGCTTTTAACACAAAAACGCAAAAACTCATAAAAACTAAAAATGCGAGTTACATGCAAACATAGTACCGATGTGCTCAAACATGGATATGGAATGAATGGCCGTGAAACTACAACAAATGAGTCACAATTCCAACACATTGAAACGATCAAGAAGCTCTAATTGATAGCGATAAATCATCAAATTTTTTCATAGGCATATGACAATTAAAGAGTGATCTTAATGAACTAAACATACTGCATGCACACAAATCCACAATTTTGACGATTCTACAAACAATAGCTTCAAAATGCAGTGTTTCAACATTAGGATTAGTTGTGCAAACCCGTTTAAATTTTCTCCAACCAAACTCCCTCATATATATATATATATATATATATATATATATATATATATATATATATATATATACTTTTTCAAGTTCTTTTGCGGTTTCTAGCATTCTCAACTTAGAGAAAATCTTATTGGCCCTTTTCTTATCATATTGCATTTTCTTTTGGGCTATTTTAAACGGTGGCTTTCACGACGAGTTAATTTGGAACTCTCGCAGCCCTTTCCCGTGAATCACTCATCATTTTTACCAATTTTAAATCCTCACGGTAAACGATTATTACATGCACACTTCTCCTTAAGTCTACTTACGCATAGATAACAAGATTGAGATAAGAACGCCTCACCAAATTCAAATATGCAAGAGAAGTCAAACATCCATATAAACTCGTGCATGTGTACAATGTTGGCATATAAACAAAGTTGAATCAAAATGCAAATCAACTTCGAAACAACCCCATATAAACAATGGTTAAGATCATTCTAAACATCGATAATAAGGACCAAATGTCCTAGCCACATGGATAATGAAACGATGTGGGGGGGGGGGGTCCAAGCACACCAATATTCCACATCAAACATGTAAACTCGAAGATAAAAACTGAAAATCTTTTTGGCTTTTCAAACATATTTGACTCAAGGAAAAGCAAACACTTTTTGGATTTTCAAAAGTTTTCTCAAAAAATAAAATCTTTTTGTATTTTTCAAATAGGACTCAAACAAATGAAAAATATAATACAAAGAGATAAACATGTCATAACACTAGAAATTATAAACATGATGCAAGGGCTAGCGTATGACAAAACATGCAAAATACTATCCATAAGAAATATCAAGAGATTAATCATGTGTATGCATGTGAGAATCAACCAACGAAGCATTTAGCATCTCCAAAACGGATTTCCTAACCCAAACAGGTGTATACCTAACACAACGGGTTTTGAAAACCAGCAGGACACTACGTTTAATCTTCCTAGGGTCTTTTCTAAGATTAAAACAAAAATTTCTTAGGTGACCTTTCCTCCCACAATGCGAACATGTGAAAACATGACGAGGGACGGGACCTTTAGGTTGACCTTTTCTAATACCCTCGGAGGTGGTTGACGCTCTAAAACAAAATATGATTTTGGCTTTGAGATTTGAACCACTTAAACAAGATAAGCCGCTACCATCACTACTCGAGTCATTTGAATCATTTTTTAACTTCAAAACTTTCGACTCAAGCAAACGATTAGACTCCTCAAAAATTCGGAACTCCTTCTTTAAATTTTCAATTACACCTAGAAGGTTATCTCGCTCTCCCTTAATGTGAGCAAACTTATCCCTAAGAGCCTTTCATCGTGCCATAAAATCATTAATCAAAATATTTTCCTCAACGACACAAACACTAGAATTTCTCAAATCCTCTAACTCTTTTTCTAAAATGAGGATTCTATCATCACTCTCATTTTTGCCCAATTTTAATAAATTAAAATCTTTAAACAAGGAACTAAAGTTCTCACGATAAATATCTCTTTGAGTTTGAAAGTTTTGCAAATATTCAATCTTACTTTTAAAACCGAAATTTTATTTTTCCAAAACTTCAATACGTTTTGCAAACTTTAAATTCAAACGACGTAAATCGTCAAAGCTTAGAGAATCCATCGAGAGAAAACAAAAATAGGAGAGATAAACAAACACACGGGATCACAAAACAAATAAAATATGTTTTCTAGCTCTGATACCAATTTGAAGATGAGAGTGGCCCGATATGTGTGTTTTCTTTCAAACCAATTTTTCTCCGAAGAAGATCCAACTTTTAATTAAGCACCAAACCAAGTTGTAAAAACCCAATTCTTACTTTAAACCAGTTTTATCTTGATTAATCCTAAACATGCATCTAGTAATTAAAGCAAGTAAAGTAAAGTAAAGAATACTCACAACGCCGAATGTACGAGGAAAAAACCCAAAACGGGAAAACAACCTCGGACGGCCCAAGCCTGACAATCACTATGAACAATGGTTTTACAATGACAGATTAGCCTTACACTAAGACTCGATCCCTACGGGTCTTGACGCTCCTTATGATCTTCAACCATTCTTCAATAGTGCCCACGCAAAAATTCCATCTTCTACGATACCTGTCCACAACACACGCGTCCACGTATGTCTCGGTGTCCACCGAATGGCTTTGATTCGTCTACGATGTCGAACACGATGTTCGTCGCTTCTTCACCGCAAAACCCTTTGATGTTCAATGTGTAGAACAAACAACTTTGGTGCAGCAAGATCACGTAAACATATAAGAATGATAATTCGGATCTTTGCAAACTCTAAGGATGTGTTTAAGCTTTGTAAACCTTAGAAAACATGTGCAAACAATGTTTTGGTTTGTAAAACTCTTTTCCAAAAAGCACACTTACGAAATTATGATGAAAATACTGTTTAAATAGGATTTAAATGCCGCCTCGAAAAATGTGTCATTCGAACGACTTAAGCATGTCGTTCGAACGATAGCGCGAAAGTTTGACTTTCTTTGACTTTCTGATTAAAACCTCTCTTAACAAAGAGATTCAAATTAGTCAAACTCTATCTCGAGCTTATCATCATAAAATGAAGTTTAAACCTTTTAAAACACTTAAAACCATTTTAAAACATTTCTCTTTATAAAAATTACATCCTTATCTTTTATTAAAATTATTATGAGCGCCGTTAATTATACGCATTCATACCTGAGTGATATCGAAATGAAATTAACTTTGAAGACGATTAAGCTTGCACCAATTAAACATCAGCATGATTTACTTCTTTGAAGCTTTGTCACAACGTCTTCAATTTCTTTAGTACGTCATAGACCAAGTGGGATCATGACAAAATAAAATTCTCCCTATGACATATTACAAACACAATTTTGTTCACGAAATTAAGTCAAAACAATACAGGGAATCAATTGGAATTTTATGTCCTTACAAATCTCCCCCTTTAACTATTTCGGGAAAAAACTAAACCAGTGAAATGCCTAACCGAGCTGTCAAGCCGTATGACGCCTAAATCCCATCCCATAAACCCAAAAATAAAAATACAGGACACGGACTAGAAAATGTAGCACCGGCAAGCATGAACTATCTGAATGTGATGTAGACTTGAAATCTCGAATCGCTGAAAGCATACCTACACACATGAAACAGATACCCAGTGAAGTATGGAGGAACAAATGATACCAATTTATATTTCTAATAAGAATAAATCATTTGAAACATGTAAGAAATTATTTGATACCAATTTGAAACAAATATAATAAAACAATATGTAAATCCAGATATCAAACAGATTCGCTCAACAAATCTCCCCCTACATCACATACATCTCTCCCCCTTTTGTCTCGAATAGACAATTCGGTGAAAAGATAAACCAACATGAAATATCTAGCATGAGAATATGAAATCAATTTGAATCAAGTTCATACCAATTTGAGAATAAAAAACCACTAGATAATCAGAAACAACCAGCTAATTATGATCAATAAAGGACAAATCAGTAGCTAGTAAACCAAGGAATCAAACAAAGTGTATACCAATCAAATCAAGTGTGATTAACGGACTTGTATGCAAAATACCAATTAGGAACATAAAAGAACCTGCATATAAACCAAAACAGTCGAGAAATGCTTCCCGCAATACCAAAAATATATCAAATTAAACCAGTGGACTGCAAACCAATCAGAAGCCATTTTTCAGCCTGTCGTTCGAACGAGCCAGGGACCTCGCTCAAATGATATGAGGAAGTCGCTCAAACGAAGTACAGATGTCGTTCGCGTGAGATGAGTTATCGTTTGAACGACTTCGTGTGACCTGCCAAAATTTCTCAGAAGCCCAGAAATAATATAAAATATTGCCCAGTGAAAAAATATCCACAAAAAATTCCAGGAAGGGCTTGACAGAATCAAAACAGTGTTAAAACAGTAGGCTTTTAACACAAAAATGCAAAATCTCATAAAAACTAAAAATGCTAGTTACATGCACACATAGTACCGATGTGCTCAAACATGGATATGGAATGAATGGCCGTGAAACTACAACAAATGAGTCACAATTCCAACACATCGAAACGATCAAGAGGATTTAATTGATAGTGATAAATCATCAAACTTTATCATAGCCATATGACAATTAAAGAGTGAGATTAATGAACTAAACATACTACATGCACACAAATCCAGAATTTTGACGATTCTACAAACAATAGCGTCAAATTACAGTGTTTCAACATCAGGATTAGTTGTGCAACCCCGTTTAAATTTTCTCCAACCAAACTCCCTCATATATATATAATTTTTCAAGTTCTTTTGAGGTTTCTAGCATTCTCAACTTAGAGAAAATCTTATTGGCCCTTTTCTTATCATATTGCATTTTCTTTTGGGCTCGTTTAAACAGTGGCTTTCACGACGAGTTAATTTGGAACTATCGCAGCCCTTTCCCGTGAATCACTCATCATTTTTACCAATTTTAAATCCTCACGGTAAACGGTTATTACATGCACACTTCTCCTTAAGTCTACTTACGCATAGATGACAAGATTGAGATAAGAACGCCTCACCAAATTCAAATATGCAAGAGAAGTCAAACATCCATATAAACTCGTACATGTGTACAATGTTGGCATATAAACAAAGTTGAATCAAAATGCATATCAACTTCGAAACAACCCCATATAAACAATGGTTAAGATCATTCTAAGCATCGATAATAAGGACCAAATGTCCTAGCCACATGGATAATGAAACGATGGGGGGGGGGGTCCAAGCACACCAATATTCCACATCAAACATGTAAACTCGAAGATAAAAAATGAAAATCTTTTTGGTTTTTCAAACATATTTGACTCAAGGAAAAGCAAACTCTTTTTGGATTTTCAAAAGTTTTCTCAAAAAACAAAATCTTTTTGTATTTTTCAAATAGGACTCAAACAAATGAAAAATATAATACAAAGAGATAAACATGTCATAACACTAGAAAATTATAAACATGATGCAAGGGCTAGCGTATGATAAAACATGCAAAATACTATCCATAAGAAATATCAAGAGATGAATCATGTGTATGCATGTGAGAATCAACCAACGAAGCATTTAGCATCTCCAAAATGGATTTCCTAACCCAAATAGATGTATACCTAACACAACGGGTTTTGAGAACCAATGGGACACTACGTTTAATCTTCCTAGGGTCTTTTCTAAGATTAAAACAAAAATTCCTTAGGTGACCTTTCCTCCCACAATGCGAACATGTGAAAACACGACGAGGAACGGGACCTTTAGGTTGACCTTTTCTAATACCCTCGGAGGTGGTTGACGCTCTAAAACAAACTATGGTTTTGGCTTTGAGATTTGAACCACTAGAACAATATAAGCCGCTACCATCACTACTCGAGTCATTTAAATCAATTTTTAACTTCAAAACTTTCGACTCAAGCAAACGATTAGACTCCTCAAAAATTCGGAACTCCTTCTTTAAATTTTTAATTACCCCTAGAAGGTCATCTCGTCCCCCTTAATGTGAGAAAACTTATCCCTAAGAGCCTTTTCTCGTGCCACAAAATCATTAATCGAAATATTTTCCTCAACGGCACAACACTAGAATTTGTCAAATCCTCTAACTCTTTTTCTAAAACGAGGACTCTATCATCACTCTCCTTTTTCCCCAATTTTAATAAATTAAAATCTTTAAACAAGGAACTAAAGTGCTCACGATAAATATCTCTTTGAGTTTGAAAGTTTTGCAAATATTCAATCTTATTTTTAAAATCGAAATTTTCTTTTTCCAAAACTTCAATACGTTTTACAAACTTTAAATTCAAACGATGTAAATCATCAAAGCTTAGAGAATCCATCAAGAGAAAACAAAAACAGGAGAGATAAACAAACACACGGGATCACAAAACAAATAAATGTTTTCTAGCTCTAATACCAATTTGAAGATGTGAGTGGCCCGATATGTGTGTTTTCTTTCAAATCAATTTTTCTCCGAAGAAGATCCAACTTTTAATTAAGCATCAAACCAAGTTGTAAAAACCCAATTCTTACTTTAAACCAGTTTTATCTTGTTTAATCCTAAAAATGCATCTAGTGATTAAAGCAAGTAAAGTAAAGTAAAGAATACTCACAACGCCGAATGTACGAGGAAAAAATCCAAAACGGGAAAACAACCTCGGATGGCCCAAGCCAGACAATCACTATGAACAATGGTTTTACAAAGACAGATTAGCCTTACCCTAAGACTCGATCCCTACGGGTCTTGACGCTCCTTCTGATCTTCAACAATTCTTCAATAGTGCCCACGCAGAAATTTCGTCCTCTACGATGCCTGTTCACAACACACGCGTCCACGTTTGTCTCGGTGTCCACCGAATGGCTTTGATTCGTCTACGATGTCGAACACGATGTCCGTCGCTTCTTCACCGCAAAACCCTTTGATGTTCAATGTGTAGAGCAAACAACTTTGGTGAAGCAATATCATTCAAATATATAAGAATGATAACTCGGATCTTTGCAAACTCTAAGGATGTGTTTAAGCTTTGTAAACCTTATAAAACATGTGCAAACAATGTTCTGGTTTGTAAAACTCTTTTCCAGAAAGAAGAATTACGAAATTATGATGAAAATACTGTTTAAATTGGATTTAAATGTCTCCTCAAAAAATGTGTCATTCGAACAACTTAATCATGTCGTTCGCGCGACATTCTATCTCGTTCGAACGACCAATGTCGTTCGAGCGACAGCGCGAAAGTTTGACTTTCTTTGACTTTCTGATTAAAACGTCTTTTAACAAAGAGATTCAAATTAATCAAACTCTATTTCGAGTTTTCGAAGTTTAAACCTTTTAAAACACTTAAACCCATTTTAAAACAATTTTCTTTATAAAAATTACTTCGTTATCTTTTATTAAAATAATTCTGAGCACCATTAATTATACGGATTCATACCTGAGTGATATCGGAATGAAATTAACTTTGAAGACGATTAAACTTGCACCAATTAAACATCGGCATGATTTAATTCTTTGAAGCTTTACCGCAACGTCTTTAATTTCTTCAGTACGTCATAGACCAAGTGAGATCGTGACAAAATAAAATTCTCCCTATGACATATTACAAACACACTTTTGTTCATGGAATTAAGTCAAAACAATACAGGACGCAATTGGAATTTTATGTTCTTACAGTTTCTAAAAAGGAAAAACCTTCATCATTAACTGGAACCAAGACTCCCGAAGTAAAGGAGATAGCATATTTGAGTTGCTTCACTTCCTCTTATAACGCAATATTCTCTTGCTCTAGAAGCTTGGCAATATTCATGTACTTTTCAATCTCAAGTTTCAGCACACTTTTCTTTTTCTCATGGGCCGAGATGTACTTGTCATAACCCCTGTCAGCACTCAGCTGTTGGTATTTTTTCTCATAACCTTCGTGTAAGAGTTCAGTGGTTTCTTTATGCTGAAGTTGGAGTTCCTCGATTATCCCTTGAAGATCTTCAATCATTTCGTAATAAGCCACATTATTGGCCATAGCACGATCAAGAAAACACTTCAAGTATTGGTATGCATCAACTGCTCGCTCAGAAGCATCAGATCTAAGGATATCAATTATTTGGGCCTCTGTAAAATCTGTGTGACCCGATTTGAAGTAATCATTATATTTTTTTCATCAACTCTGTGTCATGAGCTGATAAGAGTTCCATTCTGGCAACGAACTAGCAAGGAAAAATAAAAACTCATCAACAATGATACAGACAAGAGCAACTCAAGGAGAAATTCAGATTAGATAACAACAATCCATTTTATTGATCATAAGAAGAGAGAGTACAACCAAAGTTACAAGAAAGAAAGAAAAAGCATAAGAACAACATAAATAAAGAGCCAAGAAACTCTACACCTTCTCCTTATTTCCTATAACACCATCAACAGGTTTAGACGAAGGAGTTAGTTGCTCGGGAGGTATTTGGCGCTGCTTAGTAGAAGTTGATTCTTGCCGAACTTGCTCGGAGGATCGAGGAGCAGTAGAAACAGAGACTTGCTCTACTATCATCATGAAAGACTCGTCAGATGCAGCTTCATCTTATTCTTCGTCGTCGATATTAGGAGGAGGGCCATGAGTGTGTTTTTGAAATAACTCAGAATCATTCGCAATATTTAACTATTTTAATGTTGCGACCCATCCATCCCTGAAGTACTTCAGACCCGCATACTCTATCTGGCAAGTAATAGAGGTTAAGGCTCTGTTCCATCCCTTATCCCAACCAGAGCTGAAAGATTTCTTCACCGCATCCATTCTCTTCATCTTCGCAGAAAAAGCACGCTCCTCAGTAAGCCTCACATTTTCCTCGAGGTCTTTCTTACGCCGTTCAGCCTCTTTCTTGCTGGAAACGACGACCTTCAATTTTTCCTCCAACTCCTTGGAGGCACTTATGACCTGGTCACGAGTTGACTCTACAAATAGAAGTTTCTTCTCCCAAGAAGCCTTGTCTTCCTTGTATGTCTTCTGGGAGTCCTTTAAGGATTGAGATAACCCAGCAAAAGCTTCTTCAGTCCCGCTGGATAAAGTTAAAGCCTTGAAAGCCTTATCCCTCTCCAGGATATTATTAAAGCACGTCATAAACTGAAAAAAGAAAAGAAGCTCAAATTAGAATATGAATATAGTAGGTGGAAATAAAGTGGTAGGGATGATGATACTTACTGACATGATATATTGGGTCGCTAAATCAACGACATTCTCCCGATAAAGGGGACCCTCAGCAGCTCGATACTCCAGAATGGTCCAAGACTTGATCAAACCCCTGGCCAAACTCGAGGCGATAAAAGCTGGAGTGCTAGTTCCCGAGGAAGGACCCCCCAATATCATAAGGTCGAGCAGCAGTTTCTACATGTCTTTTTGTAAGACCTCTCCTCAATCTCCTTAAAGGAGCACTTTCAATCAAAGGTGTTTCCTCTTCTTGCGTAATAGCAACACCTTCAATCAAAGGTGCTGCCTCTTTTGGCATAGCAGGTGGTTTCCTAATGACCTCTTTGACAGGGGAAATTGTTCCTTTCGATGGAGTCCTATCCATTTTTTTCGTCCCTTCAGCTGGGACATCCCCTTTACTCTTCTTTGCCCCATCAGCACCAGGAGCATATTTGGCAAAGAACGCAGGCATTTTCCTCTTCTTTGTCATTAAATCAATAATAAAAGTATTCAAATCAGAACAAGGTTCTTCAGCACTTGTTCGAGATGCTGGTACTTGATCAAGATCAATTACCACATGAGGGGCGAGAGGACGAGCAATGAAAGAAAAGGTGGTGTTTTTGTATCTTAGCAACTAAGAAGCAACTTTAGCGTGATCCCCCTCAACTGATTGATGCAAATCCCAGATGATTTTCAAAGCTTTTATATTAATGCCACTCTCTTTTGGGGGATTTCTTTTGTTATCAAGTGCAAAAACAAACATGAATATCAGTGATGCATTTTATCAAACATAAACAGAGCTAAATTGAGAAAAGTAAAAACAACCTATCCCATTACCATGAAGTGAACATCTAGGACCTTGATAAACATCATTTCCTTTTAATGGAGGGTGTTGCCAATTTTTCATCACAACCCCATGGTCAAAGTAGTCCCTATTAGCATCGGGAAGATTGACTACTAAATCTCTATTAATAAACCTAGTTTTTAAATAAAATGTGGTATCACTGGTAACCCATTTATAACAAAACATAATTTCAGGGATCCCTAAATGAGTCCCATGAATCTGGTTTAACCAATGCATGCCATTAACTACCCTCCATGTATTTGGAGCTACTCTTGCAGGCACAATATCGAAATATTGGCAAAACTCCAAACACAGGGGATTAAACGGAAAAGAAAAGCCACACTCTATTACGAAAAGTGAGGGAAACCAGTGTCCCTCAGCCAGAGAAAATAAATCAGATAGATAAGGAGGTTCTTCTCGAATAACCCAAGAGGGAATTGTAAAATCGGCTCAAAATTTATCCAAAGATTTGACAAGGTAAACCATGATGACCAAAGTAAAGAAAGAAGAGGGAAGAAATTCTTACAGAAAATTGAGAAATCTGCTAAGGCGAACGATAAAAAGAACGATAGTATAAAAACAAAGTGAGAAAACACAAAATTTGGAAATTTGGAGATAAAAAGTAGATGATGATCTTTTTTCTATCGCTTTTAAATACCTTGCATCGGGAAGTAGGAAAATAAATTATTATTAGAAAAGACGATTGCGTTTCCGACAGTTAAACGATGAAAACGACGCAAAACCTAAGTGTTTGTTGCAGATTCAAAATATTTACAAATTTGCCATTTTGCGCTCAAATGACGGGCCTTTTGGTAAAATCCCTAAGTATTGGAAATCTGTAAGTAATCAAGACGTACAAAGGTGCTCGAGCAACTTTTGAGTAAAATATTCCACACTCTCATATCAAAACTCAACTGTGAAACATTGGGGGCTTCTGTTGATACGAAAACTATTCAGCTGACGTGGACCAGTTATATGAAGACATGTGTCATCTTACGTGGCAAATAAATTAAAAGCATCGAGCTACTCATCACCTCGAGCTACTTAGCGTGTCAAGCTACTCAACGTGCAGAGCATCTGGCCAGGAAGATCAAACGACAATTGCACATTCAATGAACATCGGACTTAATGAACATTCTTATTGTACAGACGTATGTGTATATTAAACAACAGCATATCGTCTATTCATACTGATAGCCCCAAGGCTATAAATACATTGTAACATCCTCCACAACGGAGGACGATCAATCGATCTCTTGTAATCATCATCGAGATTAAGGAAAACATCGGCAAATACAAACAGTGGACGTAGGTCATTTTCATAAGGCTGAACCACTTTAAAAATCTCTTGTCTTATTTCTTTATTCCTTTTTATCTGTGATTAATTAATTAGACCGAATCTAGTTTTTTACATCAACAATGTATAATAAACATAATCATGTTCTTTGTACCATAACGTAATCAACATCAGAGTCATAATTAAACGAAAATGTTATACTACGATTGACTATGATTAAAAATTACAATCATCCAATCAACCCATACGAACTCAATATATAAGATGTGACAGTGTAAAAAAACCTCAGTGTGACAATGATAAAATCCCCACGTCTAATCCCCAGATCCGTCTGATGGTGCAACTCTCAAATCACCGATCATATGATATCCTAACTGGCAGCGTACAAACCTAAAAATGTTAAAATATAAACCATAAGCATTAAGCTTAGTGAGGTACTCCTTCCCTGAAATGAAATAACAGTTCTTTATCATATATGTGGATATAAAATCCAAATAATCCTGCCCTGCTATGAAATAGCAATATTATATCAAATATCTAGATATAAAATCCAAACAATCCTTCCCTACAATGAAATGACAATTCTATATAAAATCTGTGGATATATAATCCCATTAATAACAATTTTATATCAAATTAGTGGATATGAAATCCAAACTCGTTGGCAATAACAAATCCTGGAACATAAGTTCCAACAAATCCTTGTCATAAGACAAATCAAATTATTGGATATTTATCCAATTCCAATCCTGGATCATAAGATCCAAACAAATCCTGGCTATTTTAATATCCAAACAAATCCTAAATACCGAAGTATTCAAACCAATCCTTAATCATAAGACCCAAATAAATCCTGGATATTTTAATATCCAAACAAATCCTGAATACCGAAGTATTCAAACCAATCCTTGATTATAAGACCCAAATAAATCCTAGATATTTTAATATCCAAACAAATCCTGAATACCGAAGTATTCAAACCAATCCTGGATCATAAGTGTTGATACAAAAATTAGTCAGCTGACATGGACCAATTATGAGAAGATATACGTTAACCTACGTGGCAAATACATACTTTCACCGAGCTACTCAAGTTTCCCGAGCTACTTAAGCGTACCGAGCTACTCGAGTGTACCAAGAAACTCAAGAGGTCCAAGCTACTTAGCGTGTAGAGCATCTAACCAAGAAAACCAAAAGGCAACTACGTATTCAATGAACGTCAGATTTAATGCGCATTATTATTGTACAGATGTATATGTCTACTAGATGACAGCACATTTCCTTTTCATATGTACAACCTCAAGGCTATAAATACATTGTAACCCAGTCATAAGAGGAGGACTTTGGTTCTCTTGGTAAACCCATTATCAAGATTCAAGGCAAATAGTCAGCAATACAACAACAGTGGACGTAGGCCATTTTGAGAGCCGGACCAATTTAAAAATCCATTGTCTTATTTATTTATTCCTTTTTACCTGTGATTAATTAATTAGATTGCGTCTAGTTTTTTACATCAATAGATTGGCGTCGTCTGTGGGAAGCAACTATACTTAGCGTTTTTCACCAAAAAACTCATTATCTATGGTTGAGATCCCAGAATCCAGTAATCGAAACACTGTTGGGTCCCTCCAAACCCCTTTACTCAACCAAATATGTAAGATTTGGCTGGCATAATGGCTAATTTAGCCCAAAGGCAAACATCCATGCAAGAAACCATGCGTCAACTTATACAAACTGTTTGAGATGGAGCACCTGCTCAGTCAGAACAACGAAGCGTTCAGTGAAATACCCATATACCATCTTTAAGAACCAGATGAACATTGTTCCCAGATGTTTCTCAGTCTAGGCATACCGGTTGTTATCATACTGAGAGATCTGATGATCCTTCATATCGACCTGGCCGAACTTCTTCAGTACGAGCTACGAATTCTTAACGGAATGTCACTCTAACTCCAGAACGGACTAGCGATCTGGAAAGGTTAAGTAGAGTCTCTCCTTTTGATCGGTTGGGCCCTAGAAGGAATAGAAACCCTCCTAGGATGGCGTTGAGGAACTCTCAATGACCATCCGATCTAAGGGAAGGTTCTGCCCAATCACGCCCGACAACCCATAAGAAAGGTCCCAAGAAGAAAACTCACCGCGATCAGTTGCTCAGACAAATAGGTTCGAGGTAGGAAATGATGCATGGAAAGGTTCTATTCAATGGTTGGAAGATAGGCTAGGGGAAATGGCTAAGGCCAAGAACCCTCTACAAAGAACTTTTATCCAAGGGTCGCCCTTCATGCAGGAAATTATGGATTTTTCCACACCATCAAAATTCAAATCTCCTATAGTGACTCCTAAATATGATGGAAAACTTGATCATGTCCTCCATATAGATCAATACCAAGTTGTTGCTGACATCTATGCAATTCCTGATGAGATGAGGTGCAGGGCATTTTCAGGAACTCTCATCGGGTTAGCCCAGATGTGGTATAATAACCTTCCTCGGGAGAAGATTGCGACTTTCCATCAACTGGCAGAGCTTTTCATTGGGAATTTCTGCTTTGGAGCGAAGCCAGTTAAAAGAGTAGCACACTTATTAAGCGTGAGACACAGACAGGAGAAAGCACTAGGGATTATATTACTCGTTTCAATAACGAGAAACTTGAGGTGATTGATTACGAGGAGAAGACAGCAATTACTGCTCTGATGAGTGTTCTGCTACCGAATAAGTTGTACTATACTTTGGCCAAGGATCCACCCAGGACCATGGCAGAATTGATGGCGAAGGCAGCCAAGATCATGAACGCCGAGGAAGACATGGTTGCGAAGAAGAATATAGACATTAAGGAGACCAAGGTTGAGGGTAGTAAAACTAAGAAGAAGGATCAGAGGAACAATGGTGGCAGCAAGCAGTTAAAAGGCAAACAAACGCTGGAACAGATGAGGAAGTATGAAAATTATACTCCCTTGAAGGTAGATATAAATCACATTCTGGAGGAGATCAAGAACAGCGAGGAGCTAACCTGGACAGAGAAAATGAAGGCAGATCCTGACAAAATGGATAAGTTCAAATATTACGAATTCCACAAGGACCATGGCCATATGATCAAACGTTGCATAGCTCTTCCAAATGAAATCGAAGCACTCATCAGGCCAGGAAAATTAACTGAGTATGTTGATCGCCAAAATGGTGGAAAGACCAGCGACATAGGAAGGCACAGATCTAAATATCCTCGCCGAGCAAAAGATGACAAGAAGAGAGATCATGAAGATGGTCCATAAGATGATCCCGATCTCCCCAAAAGACCAAGGCAGCCCGAGCGCGAGGTATTTTCAATCCATTTTGGATTATTTGAATGTAATCTCATTACAGGTGGAGATGCAGGAGGTGAAGATCTTACTGCGGAGAGGAAATCTTACCTTAATGAGGCCCAAGCTTGCTCTTACATACAACGCATGAATTTGGTTGAAGACGATCGCCCGAGGAAGGTGAATAGGGATAAACTGATCACCGACTTTTCTAAAAATAACCTGACAGGTGTACTATATCCTCATGACGACCCCTTGGTAATCAAGATGATAATGAAGGATGTGGTGATTTCACGGGTATTGGTGGATAATGGTAGCTCGTCAGATATCATGTTCTACCCATGCTTCAACAGCTTCAATCTGAAGTTAGCCCAGTTAGAGCCATATCATAGGCCCCTCCTCGGTTTCGCTGGTGAAAAGGTTTTTTCACTTGGGACGATCAAGTTGGACATGCTTATTGGTACATGGCCTACTTGCCAAATAGAAAGAAGACGCTTTTTTATAATGGATAAAGACGTCCAATCAGCCTACAACATCATCATGGGGAGAGTAGGTCCAAAGAAGTTTGAAGCAGTACCATCTACGATACATCAAGGTTTAAAGTTCCCAACTAATTTTGGAGTGGGAGTTGTGAAAGGCGACCAGAAAGCAGCTCGGGAATGCTACTATTCATCTGTAAAATAGGAAGAACAGAAAGAATCCAAGAAGAAGACTACTACGTATCAAGTGGATGAAATAGAAGATGCAGAGATTGAAACATTGGATCCTAGAGATGAATCTCAGCTCATGAAGGGTCAGGTCATGGAAGATACGGAGAATATCATTCTAGATGATGAACACCCAGAAAGAACAACCCAAAATTGGTGCGTCATTGGACCTATCAATAAAGCAGGAACTGGTGGCATTTCTAAGGAACAGAAAATAGGCTTTTGCATGGAGTCATGAAGATATGCCAGGGATGGAACCGACTTTCCTGTGCCACGAGCTCAATGTTAACAAGCAGGTCAAGCCAGTGAAGCAGCGAAGAAGAGTGTTCAGTCCAGAGAAGAATTAAGCCATACAGGAAGAAGTAGAGAAACTGTATAATGCCTCTTTTATTGAGGACGTCAGGTATCCTGATTGGCTAGCAAATGTTGTGATGGTAAGGAAGAAAAACAATAAATGGAGGATGTGTGTGGACTTCACTGATCTTAATAAATCCTGGCCAAAGGATTATTTTCCTTTGCCCCGAATCGATCAGCTGGTGGATGTTACATCGGGGCATCAATTGTTGAGCTTCATGGATTCTGGTTACAACCAGATTAAGATGAAACCAGAGGACAGGGAAAGTACCTCTTTTATCACCCCAAGGGGAACTTATTGCTATAATGTTATGCCTTTCGGACTTAAAAATTCAAGTGCAACATACCAACGGTTGATGAATAAAGTGTTCGCAGAGCAAATCGGTCATAACATGGAGGTTTATGTTGACGATATGCTGACAAAGAGCAAGAAAGCTGTTGATCATTTAGTTGACTTGGGCCAGACTTTTGATCAGCTAGAGAAATATCAAATGAAGTTAAATCCCACCAAATGCATATTTGGAGTACGAGAAGGCATGCTTCTCGGGTATATTGTTAATCAACGAAGCATTGAGGCGAACCCTGAAAAGATAAAGGCCCTACTTGAACTACGATCTCCAGGTACAAAGAAAGAAGTGAAAAGTCTTACAGTACGGGTCGCATCACTTAACAGATTTATGTCACGAGCAACAGAGAAATGCCTCCCATTCTTCAAAACACTTCGAAAAACTTTTGAGTGGAATGAGGAATGAGAGGAGGCTTTTCAAGAGTTAAAGAAATATATGGCGACACCTCCATTATTATCCAGAACGATGATAGGAGAAAGACTATACTTGTATCTTGCAGTGTCAGAAAGAGCAGTCAGCTCGGCGTTGATAAGAATGGAGGACGGAGTGCAAAAACCAGTGTATTACACCAGCAAGGCTTTTCGAGGAGCAGAGGTCAGATATCCAAGGTTGGAGAAGCTGGCATTAGCACTGATCGAAGCAAGTAGAAGGATGAGGCCATACTTCCAAGCCCATAATATAATAGTGTATACTCATATGCCATTAAGATTGGACCTAAAAAAAAACTAAGAAATCGAGAAGATTGATGTACTAGGCGATAGAACTTGGTGAATACGACATAGTTTATAAGCCTAGGTCATCTCTTAAAGGGCATGCAGTAGCGGACTTTATTACAGAAATTACTTACTCTGACATCCTTAAAAAGCAAGATCGTAATACAGAGCAACCCGTGGATGTTACAGGATTATCAAAGGCAACCCCCAACCAACTTCCACTAGTAGATCGGCAAGAAGAGACAAATAACGAGCAAGGAGAAATAATGGGTAATTGCCCAAGGATGGGAAAAGATAAAAGGAAGTATCAAATATTCCACCGAGGAACTCTATCTGACCAAGAGTTTGATAATGATATACCTGTGTGGAATTTGTACGTAGATGGCTCTTCGTGTGCCACGGGTAGTGGAGCAGCAATAATCCTAAACAGTCCTGATGGAGTTGATATTGAGTATGATCTACCTTTTCAATTTAAGGCTTCCAATAATAAAGTTGAATATGAAGTTGTGATCGTGGGTCTTAGTTTGGCCAAAATCATGAATGTAGAGCAGGTTATCATATTCAGTGATTCACAATCAATTGTAAATTAAATTCTCGGGTTGTACACAGCGAAGGGAGAATTAATGTTCAAGTATCATGCAAAAGCTATGGAGGTTGTATCAACTTTTTTCACAGTCCAGTTGATCAGAATATCGAGATTGGAGAATGCAAGAGCTGACGCCCTAGCTCGGTTGGCCTCAGCAACACGCACCGAGCTACGAATAACCATTCCAATAGAGATTCTGGAAGACCATAGTGTAGACGAATATTTGATGGTGAACTTCATTGCCCCCGACTTGGGTCCATCCTGGATGGACCCCATCGGGGCCTATATTGAAGAGAGGATTATGCCAACTGACAAACTCGCAGCCAAGAAACTGAAGTTTAAAGCTGCTCGTTTTGTACTGACCAATGGTATTTTGTATTGAAGGGCGTTATAGTAGGACTACAGAGATGTGTGCATACCTCCGAAGTTAAATATTTGATTGAAGAGGTTCACGAAGGCTCTTGTGGAGCTCATATAGCAGGTCGGACGCTTTTGCAGAGGATAATAACATAGGGATATTACTGGCTAACGATGAGAGCTGATTGTGCAGCTTACGCAAAGAAGTGCGATAAATGTCAACGTTTCTCTTCCATCTGAAGAAATCCCCAAGCATTATTAACACACATTACGTCCCCTTAGCCATTTGTCATGTGGGGTAGAGACTTGGTCGGGCCACTTCCAACGACCAGAGGGAGATTCAAGTATCTGGTAGTTGTTGTGGATTATTTTACCAAATGGATGGAAACTGAACCTCTCATTGACATGATGTATGACAGGGTCTATCAGTTTATTTGGAAGAGTATCATTTGTAGATATGGTCTCCCACATGCATTCATTACTCACCATGGAACCCAATTTGACAACGAGGAGTTCGTTGCATATTATCACCAATCCAATCTTCAGAAGATCCACTCCGAGCCAGGCCATCCCGAGAGCAATGATCAAACTGAAGTGACGAACATAACCCTACTGAATGGTTTAAAAAAACAACTGGATGATGCAAAGGGAAACTGGATTAACGAGCTACACTTTGTGTTGTGGGCTTATCACACTACACCACGAACAACAACTGGGGAGTTTACATACATGTTATCCTTCGGAAGTGAAGCCTCCATACCTGCTGAGTTGGGTCTACCCACACATAGGGTGCTTAATTTCAATTCCCCTGTAAGCGACTTGATGAGACGTTTAGACCTGGATATGCTCGAAAAAGTTAGAGAAGAAGCAGCGATCAGGAATGCAGCCTACCAACAACAAACAACCTTGTTCTACAACAAAAGGGTGAAGAAGTGCGACTTGAAAGAGGGGGATTATGTGCTGAAGAAGTGTAACACCCCGTATTTTTGGTGCATTTAATATTTAATTAATTCGGGAATTCTAAATTACTAGTGTGTTGTAATTTTAAATGAATTAATTATGGCAAAATATATTTAAATATTAATCGGGAAGTGAGTGGTTAATATTTAGGGGGATTTAATTACTAAGTGAATAGTAATAATTTATTTACGTCAATTCGAGTATTAATGACGGGGTATGCACTTATATCAACCGGGATTCGGTATAGACTAAAAGGGGTGGGGAATAAGTATTTTTATAAATTAATTCGGATGCCAATTCTGAGTGTACAGTTGAGTCTAGATGGGTCGAGATAGTCGAAAAAGTGTACCCGGGGGTAGTAAACGGGTCACGGGGCGTTTTTAGACATAGTCGGGCCCACACGGGGGCATTTGGGTCACTTGGGCTTGGCCCATTAGGCAAAAAACGGGATTTAGGTTAATTGTTAAATTAGAGGAAATAAGTAAACGGCTGAGGTGAGTTTAGAAAAAGGCTAAGTGAGTTAAGGAACCCTAATAGCAGTTAAAGGCAGATTTGGGATCACTAGAGAGCCAACAAGAGTCATCTTCAACCTTGGAATTCATCTCCAAATCAGACACTACGAAACCTAAGGCAAGTGGATAACTTGCAATAGTATTGAATCTGTTTTTCAATTCATATTTATGTGATGTGATTGATTAAAAATTCGTTTTGGGTGTTCATGGCATAAACATGGGATTTTGAATACATTAATCTGATTTACGAATTTGAGTAAGGATTCATATAAAACCTGATATTTATAAGTTGATACATATCTGGTAGGATGATATCTGGACAATTAGAAACGAATTTGATGAAGGAATTTGGAGTGTAAATGGTTTAAGGGTTAAAGATGAATTTTAATCCAAATTCAGTAATCGTAGTTAATGGACAAATTAATAATGTTAATGGACATTCTGGAGATCCCTAATAAGGTTTCTAACATGTATTAATGATGAGAGGGCTTGAGGTTACTGGTAGAAGAAACTAGGGTTTGAGAAATTTCGTCCAAGGCTGATTTTGTCTTCGCGAAGAAGACGAAGACCTGCTCGATCGATCGATCGAAGGTCTGGGGTCGATCGATCGAAGGTCGGCAGAATTTGGCAGATTCGCCCAGTTATGTATATAAAAGGGAATTTATATAATAATCTTTATGTAATTAATTATTGAGAAATGAATACATGAGTTTAAATCTAATTAATCGTGAGTAAAGTTAATTAGGATTTGTGGGAGTTTTTGGGTGACACGTCATGATTAAAAATTTGGGAGTCGGGAATTTAGACTCGGGTGAGGTTATTTCGGGCTACGAGAGTAAGTCCAATTTTATGGTGGGGGCGACACTAAAGGTGACTTAATTAATTAATGTGCGAATTAATTAATAATTAGGGTTGGACCATAAACTCTTAATAATTTAAATAGGCTTGTGTTACGGATTTAGTACATGGTGTAGCCGAGACATTTTATATTTATATATATATATACGGTGTGTGATAGTATATATATATAGTGTGTGCATTAATATCAGTGATTGAATATTATTATTATATACTCTAGTGCTATAGGGGGAGGTTGCGCATAGTGGATGAATCCCCTTGCTTGAGGAGTAGGGCGAGTATATTCCCAGGTCATAGCGTCCGTTATATGGGGTGAGGGGCATCTCACTTTCAGGGAAGGAATATGACCGCCTCCAATCGTATGTTAAACCAAGTTAGTGAGCGATTCTGATTTGGGTAACTAGGTTATGTGAATATACCTAGTGGGATAGCACTTTAGAGAAATTATAGTTTGTTAGTATTTTCACTCGGTTGGATATTAGTATTAAATGTTATATCAAGTATGTTTGTGAATAATGCAATATGATTTAAATATATAATTAGGTAAATAATTATGTATGGGATAATTAATACATAGTGAAAAATGTATTATGTGAATAACAGGTGTGGGTGTTATA
Organism: Sambucus nigra; assembly: GCA_949130495.1. Classification (NCBI taxonomy): domain Eukaryota; kingdom Viridiplantae; phylum Streptophyta; class Magnoliopsida; order Dipsacales; family Adoxaceae; genus Sambucus; species Sambucus nigra. The sequence goes on along the minus strand of OX422216.1, from coordinate 92,019,963 downwards.
TGAAATTAAAAAGGGTAATAATTTAATTAAGTTGATGTTTATAATAACTTAAAAATCATGATTTAAGGTATACTCGGTTAGAGTAGGTTAAATGCAAGGGGTAACATAAGTGTTGGATCAGGAGAGTAGGGCCTAGGTAAATTAAATGAATGCGTTAGTAGTGCGCATTGGAGGAGGGGTAAGGAAGTCCTCAAGAGAGTGCGGCACTAACTAAAATATGAAGAGCATGCATATTTATTTATTACTGCAAGTTAATCATTTGTTAAATGTTTTCAAATGTTTTTGGGTACTAACCCTTGCTATAAAAAAATTTAAAAACCTTTTAGGTGTCCAGCCGCAGGGACGCCAGGCTTGACTCTATTCCAGGTATCCGTTGCTGCAGCACATGTGGATGTTGCGGGATTTTTGATAGACGCCTCATTCTTTCATTCGTGTAGAGACCCTTTAGTAGTTATCTGAGCATGTCGCTCACATTTCATTTATTAGTGTTAGACTTGTTGAGATTGTCTTCTTGTCTTTACTTGTATTGGATATTTGGACCGATGGTTTATTCGGTTAGGTATTTTATTTGTGGATGGTTATTTCAGTTTACTGTGATTGTGTATTATTTTATGTGCCGTGTGAGTTTTATTTAATTAATTGAAAGATAAAAATTGACACGAGTCTACTTTTCTCACTTAGGTGGTTAGTAATTAAAAAGACGACAGTGATGCTAAGAATGATCCAACTGAGAAACCTGTTCTAACTTGATTTAGGACTGATCACCCGGGATTAATTAGGCGGGGTGTCACAAGAAGGTGATCTAGAAGCACAATAAACTAGAGGCCAACTGGCATGGACCTTACAGAGTAACTGAAGTTGTTCGTCCTGGGACATACAAATTGAAACTTTGGAGGGAGAAGAATTCAAGAACGCGTGGAACGCAGAGCATCTGCGCAAGTATTTTAGTAATAAAAATTCATATGTAACATATTTTTTTCAATTTCAATAAAAGTGATGTTTCGCCCATCTTTCCTCTTTTGTTAAATTTTCTTCGGAGTATTAGTGCTACACACTACACAAACACAAACCAAATCAGCAACCGCCAACTCCGGTTGGTCGGCAATTCAGCAACCACCAACTCCGGTTGGTCGGTAATTTGATAACCACCAACTCCGGTTGGTCGATAAATAAATATCATACAAGGCAAAAGCCTGTTTGTTCATAGGTGATCTCAAGGGACGCCCCAAACTGGACAAGAAGATGGATGACCACCCGAGGCATCCACTGTCTAGGCAACAAGGTAATCCTGGCAGGATTACTACAACTAAGTAAGAACATGGGATGAAAATCATTCCATTGCTTAGGCACAAAGAGTGACAAGTCACTATAATCAGACAATAAATGGAACAAGCTCCATTGTCTAAATCAAAACAGGACATTTTATCCTTCTACAAATACATATATATATATATATATATATATATATATTCACCAGCGAATAACAAAGACGTTTTACAAAGTATTTTCAAGAAAATGAAATTGTACAGAGAATAAATCTTTCTTTATTAAAACCAAGAAGATTACATACGAAATGAAATTTGATTCATTATATACAAATGTCCTATTCCAAGTTACAACCGGGGAAAAAAGAAAATAACATAAGAACCGAGAAAATTTACACCTTTTCCTTATTCACTACAATATCTTCAGTTGGTTTGGAGGGAAGAGCAAGTTGCTCGGAATGCAGTGCAGGTTGCTCGGAAGAAGTTCTTGCTTGATGAACTTGCTCGGAAGGTTGGGGAATAACATCAACGGGTATTTGCTCTGCTACCATCACAAAAGACTCATCAAATGGGGCTTCATCTTCTTCTTCTTCTTCGCCGATGACAGGAGGAGGGCCATGAGCATGTCTCTGAAACAATTCCGAATTGTTCGCAGTTTTCAATTCTTTCAAGGCTGCAACCCATCCATCTCTAAAGTATTTTAGGATGGAATATTCCATATAACAAGTAATGGCAGTTAAGGCCTTGTTCCATCCTTTATCCGAGCCAGATCTAAAAGACTTCTTTACAGCAGTTTTCTTTTTCCCTTTCTCCAATGAAGCGTGTTCCTCGGCAAGCTTCACCTTTTCTTCCAGCTCTTTCTTTCGCCGTTCAGCCTCTTTAAGATTGGCCTCAATCTCCTCGGCAGATTTAAGCTTATCCTCAAGCTCTTTCTTACGTCATTCAGCTTCTTTAAGCTTGCTATCAACGGCCTTCAATTTGTTCAGCAACTCTTTAGAATCACTTATAGCTTGATCTCGAGTGATCTTGACAGATTGAAGTTCATTCTCCCAAGCAGTTTTTTCTTCCTATACTTCTGACGGGATTCATTCAAAGAGCGGGATAGACCAGTAAAAGCCTCTTCCAACCCACCCGAGTAAGTGGAAGCCCTGATAGCTTCATCTTTCTTCAAGATGCCATTAAATCAAGCCATAAACTGAACAAGGAAAGAGCTCAACTCAAAATATGAATGCAATATATAGAGACGAGGAAGTAATAGGGATGAAGATACTTACTAACGTAATATGTTAGGCGGCTAAATCAGTGAGCTTCTCCCAAGAAAGGGAATCCTCGGCAGCTCGATGTTCGGGAAGGACCCAAGATTTGATCAAGCCTTTGGCCGAACTCAGAGCTACGAGAGTTGGATATTTAGCTCTTAAAGGACCCTCAATATTAGATGGTTGAGCAACACTTTCTATAGGTATTTCAGCGAGACCACTTCTTAGTCTCTTTAGAGGAGCACTTTCAATCAAAGGTGTTGCCTCTCCTTGTGTAATAGCAACACCTTCAATTAAAGGTGCTGCCTCTTTTGGAACAATCGGGGGATTCTTACCACCTCCCTCACAGTTATAGTTGTTCCCTTAGATGGAGCAATGTCTATATTCTTCATTCCCTCAGATGGGACATCCACTTTACTTTTCTTTGCCCCATCAACACCAGGGGCATCTTTGACAAAGAACTCAGGCATACTCCTTTTCTTCATCATCAAATCGATAATGGAAGTATCCAAATCAGACGAGGAGTCTCCCACACTTGCTCGAGACGTTGGAGGTTGATCAGGATCGATTACCGTAGGAGGTGCAATAGGACGGGCAATGAAAGACGAGGTGGTGTTTTTGTACCTCAACAAATAAGAAGCAACTCTAATGTGCTCCCCAGCAAATGATTGATTCAAGCTCCAGATAAGTTTTAAATCTTTTATGTTAACATCAATCTCTTTTGGGGGCTTCCTTTTACTGTCAACTGTAACAAACAAAATTAATGTCAGTGACGTATAAAGAAAGCTAAATTCAAAAACTAAAACAACCTATCCCATTGCCATAAAACGGACATTTGGGACCTTGATACACATCATTTCCATTTAATGGAGGGTGTTGCCAATTTTTCATCACAACTCCATGATCAAAATAGTCCCTGTTGGCGTCGGGAAGATTGACAACTAAAGTTATATTCAAAAACCTAGTTTTCAAATAAAAAGTAGTGTCGTTGGTAACCCATTTATAACAATACATAATTTCAGGAATTCCTAAATGAGTTCCATGAATTTGATTCAACCTATATACGCCATTAACTACCCTCCATGTATTTGGAGATACCCTTACAGGTACAATATCGAAATATTGGCAAAAATCCAAACAAAAGGGATTTGGCGGGAAAGAAAAGCCACACTCCGCCACAAAAAGGGAGGGAAACCAATGTCCCTCCGCCAGAGAAAACAAATCAGAAGGACAAGAAGGCTCCTCAAAAATAACCCAAGAGGGAATTGAAAAATCAGTCCGGAATTTATCTAAAGATTCAACAAGGTAAACCATGATGACTAAAGCAAATAAGTATGAAGGAAGAAAATCTTACAGAGAACGGAGAAATCTGCTAATGACGAACGACGGAAGAACGACAGTACGAAATAGAGAGAGAAAGTAAAGAGTTCAGAAAATATGGATGTGAAAAGTAGAAAACGATGGGATTTATGTCGCTCTTAAATACCTTGCATCGAGAAAAGAGAAAAGAAATGATTACCGGGAAAGACATTTGCGTTTTCGATGATTAAATCATGAGAAAGGGGAAAATGTCGAAGCGGCTGCTAAAAATTCAAAATATTTACAAGATTGCCATTACGCGCTCAAATGGAAAGAAATACAATAAAAATATCCCAAGTGTTGGAGATTTATAATCTAAGCATATTTTAGACAAAATATTCCACACTTTCTTATTTAACTTCAACTGTGAAACATTGGGGGATTCTTTTGATACAAAAATTAGTCAGCTAACATGGACCAATTACGAGAAGACATACGTCAACCTACGTGGAAAATACATACTTTCACCGAGCTACTCAAGCGTACCGAGCTACTAGAGTGTACCGAGCAACTCAGGCGGTCCGAGCTACTTAGCGTGCAGAGCATCTAACCAAGAAAACATAAAGGCAACTACGCATTCAATGAACATCAGATTTAATGCGCATTCTTATTGTACAGATGTATATGCCTACTAGATGACAGCACATTGCCTTTTCATATGTACAACCTCCAGGCTATAAATACATTGTAACCCAGTCATAAGAGGAGGACTTTCGATATCTTGGTAAACCCATTATCGAGATTCAAGGCAAACGGTCAGCAATACAACAACAGTGGACGTAGGCCATTTTGAGAGCCGAACCACTTTAAAAATCCATTGTCTTATTTATTTATTCCCTTTTACTGTGATTAATTAATTAGATTGCGTCTAGTTTTTTACATCAACAAGGACATTTTGTCCTTCTACACACACACACACACACACACACACACACACACACATATATATATATATATATATATATATATATATATATATATATATATATATTCACCAATGAATAACAAAGACATTTTACAATGTATTTTCAAGAAAATGAAATTGCACAGACAATAAATCTTTCTTTATTAAAAGCTAGCAGATTACATACGAAATGAAATTTGATTCATTATATACAAATGTCCTATTCTATGGGTTTCTTTCCTTCTGCTTTTGATACAGGTTCCATCCCAGTAGGAGGATCATCTAATACTTAAGGAGAGTTTATAAAATTCATATCTCGCAGCATTCTGACGTTAATTATGGATGGTCGATCTAGCAAATGCTCAGGACGAGATATCTCAAAAATAGAATGAAGACTATAATCACCAAGATATTTGGAAATCAAACACTGAGGAATAGCACGAGCTGGAATCCAACTAAGATCAGGTTTAAAGGGAGGCACGGGCAAATCAAGCACTCCAAGCTCATAATAATCCCATAAGAAGTGTCCTTGCTCCAGTTTCATCACACACATAGCATTCAACCATCCCTGCTTGTACCCCTCATTATTTGACTGTTGCAACCGAGCATTAAGATGGTACAGAGCTTCGTTGTACCCTACCATCCAAACCTCTCTAATCTATTTGTGAAATTGATAAGTCAATCTTTCAAGCTGCTCATGGAGCTTCTTCACCAGAATCTCTTTACTTTCCTGCACAGAACTCTGATTGGAGAGTTGGTCGGTAAAACTCTGAATTTTTTTAGACATTTCTGCCAAAGCCTGATTCTTCACCGTTAATTAACCCGACCAGCCCTTGCTCGCCCACGGAAAGAAGGTCTTGCTCTGCCGCGAGCAGGTGTGGAAAGTTCGGCTCATTTTAAAGTCTCTAACTCTTCCCTTAAGGTAGAATTTTCAGTTTCTAAAAAGAAAAAACCGTCATCATTAATTGGGATCAAGGCTTCCGAAGAAGAGGAGGCAGCAGATTTGAGCTGTTGATTAGGCATAAATTCTTCTAAATTTATCCCTTTAATTTAGTTACTTTTAGCACCTCGAACAACGTAATCGATTTGTTTTTATCTCATAATCTTGCTACCGATGTATTCTAACGAGTACATTGAGTTTCTAGTTTTTTGTACTAATTTTGTAGGTATTTAATGTCAATAAAGAAAGAAAGAAAACGAAAGAATCGAGAAAGAAAGTGTTGATACCAAAATTAATATGCTGATGTGGACGAATAGTATGAAGACACGTGTCGATCTACGTGGCACAATAACAGCGAGGAAGATCATTCACTGAACAACCATGGTCGGTACCGAGCAACGAGAATACACCGAGGAGCTCTATCATGCCGAGGAACTCCGTCCGAGGAACTCTTTCATCCCGAGATACTCTAAGCACTCCGAGGAACTCTTGATCAACGAGCAACTAAGGCGGTCCGAACTGCACCTCGGCCGTGTCATCAATTATCAGACGGACAACTGTTCAACTACTCATTAGATTCTTGACGCACACGCCGCATTAAATGTATTACCCATTCATATGTATATCATTTAATGTATTGGACCTTTCATGTACAGCCTTGAGGCTATAAATACCATGTATCAATCCCATTCAAAGGGAGGGGAATTTCTTGAGAGAACTTGTAATCAAGAATTCTACAAACACTCAGCAATAACATAACAGTGGACGTAGGCTTTATTCCTAGCCGAACCACTTTAAAAATCTTTGTCTTATTTATTTATCTGTGATTGAATAATTAGAGCAATCTAGTTTTTTACATCAACAGAAAGGATGGAAAAGTCAAAAGGGAAAAGTTATAATTTTTACCCAGTATTCGAATGAGGCATCTAAAGAGAAGTTGAAGTGCCTTCAATTATGAGTACATAAGAAGAAACGGCACCTCAATCGGAGTCTCGGTGTGAAAGTTATGAGCAGTCAAAGTTTAAAGAAAAAGTCAAAGGAAACTCGAACCGATCCGGATCGGACCGATTCGCAATGCCAATTTCCAGAGAACCCCGAACCGAAGACGGATCGAAGATGAAAGAAAACAAATAAATCGATCCATGCCGGATCGATCTGCCTAAGAAATAAATGAACCGATCTGGATTCCATCCAGACCGAACCGAAGGAGGACCGGACCGGTCCGACTGTCGAATTTTAATTTTTTTTATCTTCCTCTAATGGAGAGTCCTAGTTCAGCTAAAACTCCTGAAGTTTTGTAGGGAATTTAAACCCATTTTATTATCATTCTTAGGAGGGAGAATTTAGCTAATTTTCCATTCTTTCTGTAAAAACCCTAGTTTGAAGATTGATTACAAATTTAATTCCAAGATTGAATATTGTTCAGATTTCTGTGGTTACAAGTAATTTTAATTGTTGCTTTTAATGCTTTGGTAAGATTAGTAGTTAATTTCTTCTGTCCAATCTCCTTTCTACATCATTCTACAATTCTTCCTTAGTTTAATCATGGTTTTTTGCAATTCAAATTTTTTTTTCATTAGCTTCAGCATGTTAGGCTAGATTTTCTAAGGTCGGGATACATGAACTCAACCTGATGTGGTAGTTGCATGTGTATAAAATTAATCCTCTAAATTTAATGATTTGATTACGACCATGTAACGTAGAAATGCAATAATTGTAGATCTTTGGATCTCGTTTGCTTCCGGGTAACCGGGATGCTTTAGAATACAATTCGAGTGTAACTATTGCAATACCGATTTACTCATCCTCTGATTAAGTATGGTGCGGGCTTGAACCTCATATACGTAATTCTTGGAAGTACTAAATTTCGGGTCTAATTAATCGTTTAAATTTACGATTAGTATTATACCTGCAATACACTAGGGTTGAGGGATTGTATTCCCTTCCTGTTTTTTTCTCATCATATATTTTAAAGTTTTAAATCATTCTTCATCAGTATTTAGGCAATTCAGAATAGTTACATTTTTTCATAATTTCACAATTGCATCTAGTGTAGTTATTCCACAAACCAAATCACCTTTTTCCTTTTCCTTTAGAGTTAGAGTTAGGATTTCCTTATCTATCCAACGTCGTTACAAGTTTTTTGTCCTATTTCCCTGTGGATACGATCCCGACTTACCGGGTTTATTACTAATGCGACATGCTTGCACTTGAGCCTAGAAGAGAACGCACATTAGAGACACTTTCTGAGTCGCGTCAGCTATTTCACTTCCTCTTGCAATGCGATATTCTCTTGCTCTAACAGCTTGCCAATGTTTATATGCTCTTCAATCTCAAGCTTTAACACACTTTCCTTTTTCTCATGAGCTGAAATGTACTTATCATAACCCCTGTCAGCACTCAATTATTGGTACTTTTTCTCATAACCTTTATGCAAAAGTGTAGTGGTCTCTTTGTGTTGAAGTTGAAGTTCCTCAATCATGCCTTGAAGGTCTTCAATCATTTCATAATAGGCCACATTATTGGCTACAGCACGATCAATTAGACACTTCGAGTACTGGTAAGCATCAATTGCTCGTTCAGAGGCATCGGATCCGAGGATGTCTATTATTTGGGCCTCAGTAAAATTTGCATGGCCAACTTTGAAATAATCATTGCATTTCTTCATAAACTCTGTATCATTAGTTGATAAGAGTTCCATCCTGGCCATAAACTAGCAAGGAGAAAATAAAATGCATCAACAATGATACAAGACAAGTCAAAGAAAGACACGAGAGAAATAATAAAAGTTCATTCTTATTCATCATACAAAAGGAAAATACATTCCAAGTTATAACCGAGGAGAAAAGAAAATAACACAAGAACCGAACAACTTTACACCTTCTCCTTATTCACTACAATATCTTCAGTTGGTTTGGAGGGAAGAGCAAGTTGCTCGGAATGCAGTGCAGGTTGCTCGAAAGAAGTGCTTGCTTGATGAACTTGCTCGAAAGGTCTGGTAACGATAGCAACGGGTATTTGCTCTGCTACCATCACAGAAGACTCACCAGATGGGGCTTCATCTTCTTCTTCTTTGTCGATGACAGGAGGAGGGCCATGAGTATGTCTCTGAAATAATTCAGAATCGTCCGCAGTTTTCAATTCTTTTAAGGGTGCAACCCATCCATCTCTAAAGTATTTTAGGCTGTAATATTCCATCTGACAAGTAATGGCAGTTAAGGCCTATTTCCATCCTTTATCCCAGCTAGAGTTAAAAGATTTCTTTACAGCAGTTTTCTTTTTCCCTTTCTTCAATGAAGCGTGTTCCTCAGCAAGCTTCACCTTTTCTTCCAGCTCTTTCTTACGCCGTTCAGCCTCTTTAAGCTTGGCCTCAATCTCCTCGGTAGATTTCAGCTTATCCTCAGGCTCTTTCTTACGTCGTTCAGCTTCTTCAAGCTTGCTATCAACGACCTTCAATTTTTTCACCAACTCTTTAGAATCACTTATAGCTTGATCTCGAGTGATCTTGGAAAATTGAAGTTCATTCTCCCAAGCAGTTTTTTCTTCCTCGTACTTCTGACGGGATTCATTCAAAGAGCGGGATAGACCAATAAAAGCCTCTTCCACCCCACCCGAGGAAGTGGAAGCCCTGATAGCTTCATCTTTCTTCAAGATGCCATTAAAGCAAGCCATAAACTGAAAAGGGAAAGAGCTCAACTCAGAATATGAATGCAATATATAGAGACGAGGAAGTAATAGGGATGAAGATACTTACTGACGCAATATGTTGGGCGGCTAAATCAGTGAACTTCTCCCGAGAAAGGCAATCCTCAGCAGCTCGATGTTAGGGAAGTATCCAAATCAGACGAGGAATCTCCCACACTTGCTCGAGACGTTGGTGGTTGATCAGGATCGATTACCGTATGAGGTGCAATAGGACGGGCAATGAAAGACGAGGTGGTGTTTTTATACCTCAACAAATAAGAAGCAACTCTAATGTTCTCCCCAGCAACTAATTGATGCAAGCTCCAGATAAGTTTTAAATCTTTTATGTTAACATCAATCTCTTTTGGGGGCCTCCTTTTACTGTCAACTGTAACAAACAAAATTAATGTCAGTGACGTATTTTGTCAAACATAAAGAAAGCTAAATTCAAAAACTAAAAACAACCTATCCCATTGCCATAAATCGAACATTTGGGACCTTGATACACATTATTTCCATTTAATGGAGGGTGTTGCCAATTTTTCATCACAAACCCATGATAAAAAATAGTCCCTGTTGGCGTCGGGAAGATTGACAACTAAAGTTCTATTCAAAAACCTAGTTTTCAAATAAAAAGTAGTGTCGTTGGTAATCCATTTATAACAATACATAATTTCAGGAATTCCTAAATGAGTTCCATGAATTTGATTCAACCTATATACGCCATTAACTACCCTACATGTATTTGGAGATACCCTTACAGGTACAATATCGAAATATTGGCAAAAATCCAAACAAAAGGGATTTGGCGGGAAAGAAAAGCCACACTCCGCTACAAAAAGGGAGGGAAACCAATGTCCCTCCGCCAGAGAAAACAAATCAGAAGGACAAGAATGCTCCTCCAAAATAATCCAAGAGGGAATTAAAAAATCAGTCCGGAATTTATCTAAAGATTCAACAAGGTAAACCATGATGACCAAAGCGAATAATTATGAAGGAAGAAAATCTTATAGAGAACGGAGAAATCTGATAATGACGAACGACGGAAGAGCGATAGTACGAAATAGAGAGAGAAAGTAAAGAGTTCAGAAAATATGGATGTGAAAAGTAGAAAACGATGGGATTTATGTCGCTCTTAAATACCTTGCATCGGGAAAAGAGAAAAGAAATGATTACCGGGAAAGACATTTGCGTTTTCGATGATTAAATCGTGAGAAAGGGGCAAATGTCAAAGCGGCTGCTAAAAATTCAAAATATTTACAAGATTGCCCTTACGCGCTCAAATGGAAAGAAATACAATAAAAATGTCCCAAGTGTTGGAGATCAATAATCTAAGCATCTTTTAGACAAAATATTCCACACTTTCTTATTTAACTTCAACTATGAAACATTGGGGGACTCTGTTGATACAAAAATTAGTCAGCTAACATGGACCAATTACGAGAAGACATACGTCACCCTACGTGGAAAATACATACTTTCACTGAGCTACTCAAGCGTACCGAGCTACACGAGTGTACCGAGCAAATCAGGCGGTCCGAGCTACTTAGCGTGCAGAACATCTAACCAAGAAAGCCAAAAGGCAACTACGCATTCAATGAACGTCAGATTTAATGCGCATTCTTATTGTACAGATGTATATGTCTACTAGAAGACAGCACATTGCCTTTTCATATGTATAGCCACAAGGCTATAAATACATTGTAACCCAGTCATAAGAGGAGGTCTTTGGATCTCTTGGTAAACCCATTATCGAGATTCATGGCAAATAGTCAGCAATACAACAACAGTGGACGTAGGCCATTTTGAGAGCCGAGCCACTTTAAAAATCCATTGTCTTATTTATTTATTCCTTTTTATCTGTGATTAATTAATTAGATTGTGTCTAGTTTTTTACATCAACAATAAGACCCAAACAAATCCTGGATATTTTAATATCCAAAAAAATCCTGAATACCGAAGTATTCAAACAAATCCGCTCTTAGAGCTATGTCCATATATATATATGAAACAAATCATAAGTACACTCACCTTGGCCACTTATCAAGCTTCTCCTTTTCTTTTGTTCGACACTTGTTCAACCTGTTCTTCTTCTCTTTCTATCATTCTTACACTATTAGTATCACCATAAGAATATCAACAATCCAAGGAATATCTCAAACATAACTCAATTCATAAGCATCATGTGATTCTATTCAAATCATTTATTACCCGTGAAATTCTATCCAAATTCATGTTAATATATTTGACATATCCAATTCATAGACCAAATATACATTCACTTCTTCTTGTTAATTCAATCCTTGTCATATTAGGATTCCAATACAAAAGACGGCAAATCATTTCAAGTTTTCTAGAGCAAGATAGTCCCGTTTCTTTACTACATAGAAATTTGCCCTATAGGTTTTATTGTTCATTCATCTTCCCTGAATTTTCATAATTTTTATGCATCGTAAATTTCTATGATATTTTACCCAACATTAGTAAACATATTTAACAATACAAAATTAAAGTTTCATTTTTTTTAAGGTTCATTTGCTATGTCAAGAAAAATATCGAACACATGTCGTGCATACTTTCACCCTTGGGGAAGATTTCATACCCGAACTTCAAACCATCACCCAAGATTCATTTCTTAGTATTTTAACATGATTTTAGGTATGTCACACATATATGAGTCTATTTTAATCTCCAATTAGAATAAATCAGTTCCAGTAAGTATACAAAAAGATATGAAAGGTTGAATAAATATAGTTGCTAAACGAAGCGATTTTAAGGGTTTGTACATTCAACTTAAATTAAACTTGCATCTAACCATACATATCCGTCAAAGGCTGAAAGTTTATTAAACAAATGATGATTTCTACCATCTAAATCAGTAAGATAAGAAAAACAATAAGATTTGGGTTTAGGATTACCCTCGGGACTTTTACGTAATTTCCACGGATTTTTCTCCAAATTTTCTCCTCACTTTCTTCCTAAACTTTCCAATTCTCTCTTCCTCTAAAGCCAAACTATTTAATAGCTGAGTTATGCTAAAGGAGTGGCTTATTTCAAGCCTTTAAAGTCGGCCAAAACCAACCTCCTTCTTTAACCAATCAAAATCCACCATTTGTTAGCCTAATAAGACGAAATATCATTTAACGAATGGACAAATTTGTCCCCGCTTCGTAATTCCAGTATAACTTCTCGCTCGGACCTCCGTTTAACACACCGTTTGTTGTGTTAGAAACATAACTCGCATATATACAACTATATAGTTTTTACCTCCAGCCAATTATTATATTATAGTGGCCAAAACGAGTCCCGAACTGGAATATTCCTACCGAAGACTACACAAATTTTTGTTTGCGACTAATTCAATATTTCATGATTTATGAAGATAGGATTTGACTAAACATAATAACTTGACAATAAATATACTAATAACATATTATCCATATCACATAATCTAATCATGATTTAAACATAATTTATCATAATTATATTCGGGTTGTCACACAACATGCGACAAACTCAACAACAACAAACAAGATTTCAACATGTAATTAGCATAATGAACGAATTCAAACAAAAGTCCGTAGTTATTAACAGGTTGAATGCATCTCATATAATTGAAACTTTAAAAGTGGGAGGGGGAGATAAAATGCATAGTATGAGTTGGCCAAAACTAAAATAAATCGGATAAACATTAAAGCAAGCATATATTCAATCCTCACAGGCATTACGCTCATCAAATGAATTCACACGAAACGGGGAGGTAACACACGGGATATGCGGGCATAAAGAGTAAATGTAAATGGAAACTAGGCCGCACACATGTCACAAATGAACAAAGTTATATAGGAAATAAAAACATGTAATCTCAATGAAAGATACCGCTCATTAAAGGAGGCGAAATGCATTTTCACAGATTATCAAAACTATTTTGACTTTTAAATTAAATTCACCCTAAGATAACATAGGACTTGTATAGGGTTGTAATGTAGGCTAGGCTAGGGTACGAAATGAACGATATATGTACGGATTAAAAATGTTCGGAATGAAAACTTGGGATAATGGAAACATGCGGGCAATTATGAAAATGGAAAACAAGTTCCATAATCAAGCATTAAATATAACAATTGGAGAGCACCAAGGATTATTGAACTATACATAACACATATATACAAACTTTCTCTTTTCTTTTTCTTTTCTTCTTTTTCTCATGTTTTCTTTTCTTTTCTATTGTTTTTCACTTTCCTTTTTCTTCTCTTTTTCACTGCTTTCTTTTCTACTTTTATCACTCTTTTCATATGCTTAAATTGCAACCACACTACACAATATCATTCAATCCCAAGCATCATTCCAAACAAAGGTATGGAAGGTAATATGTATGGTTTATAACTCCAATGTGGAGTTGGTTATGGGATTCCGGGGTTATGAAACGAAAGGTTATATTTAGGCTCAAAGGGGTTGACGAGGGGAAATATTTAAGGTGAGGTCAAGGTCAATATAGGTGATATAACAAATATTGCCTATGATCATTTCATAAAGTTTAAGCAATTCTCGAGTCAAAACAAACTTTGAAAATCATGATCTGGTAACACATTTCAAAATATGAACTCAATTAATGAATGATCAAATGAAATAATAGTGAGATTACCAATGACTGTAACGTTTTAAAAGAGGAAAGAATAGTGTATACACTCACAAACGACGAAAGGTACAAAGCTTGATCGGTGCAAGTATATACAATGCAACAAAAGATTATCGAGTTATAAAAATCTTAAACCAAATCAAGAAAACGAGAAAAATGCATGTGCTCGTGGGATAAAGTTTAATTCATAAAGTTATTTATAATATCAATAATTTGAGGACTAAAGTCTAATAACTTCTAAAATCGAGAAGATGCATCATTGGGTTGTCTATTGGATCGGGCAATTATTGAAATTTATCATCGAAAACAAGGCCAAATGCCCAACAAAATTTTTAATTTTTAACAAAAGGGCATACTTAGTAACTAACAAGTAAGAAAATCAATGGACTACATACGAAATGGATAGAAGAACCTACACCCCCTAACTTAAATGTTGCATTGTCCTCAATGCGCATTAAGAACACAGCACAAAGAGAGGAAAAGGAACGATATTACCCAATATTGGAGCGATATCCAATAAATGCAAGTCCAAACAAATCTACAAAACAAGTTAGTACCGAGCAAAGAAAAAACAAATAACAAAAATTTAACTAATTACACTAGACTAAATAAAAAGGAAAGAAAAAAAGAAAAAAAGAAAATTAAAAGGCTAACTATTTACAACCTACTATTTAGACTACACACTAACTATACACTAAAAGTCTAAATAGTTGAGGATCCACCCAAAATACAATTTGTCTTTGAAAGATCAACGGTGGACCCTCCAAAGCAAACATGCCTCTCGAAAGATATGAATTTCGTTTGAACAATGGAAGGCATGTGGGTAGTGGAAAAAGTGAACCATCGACAATTTGAAATTTTGGGCAGACGATGGGGGATTTGGATAATAAGGGGGAAATGTACACTTGGGATCCAAGAAAAGTAAATTCATCTCCCAAAGGTTTTTCAATTGGAATGGGAGGTGGCGCACACATGGGGATACAATCCATCTTGTAAAACAAGTTCGGGAAAGAGTCCCCATCGGCAAAAGGTATCGAGGCTTCAAAAATTTCTACCGGCTCATAGGAATCAATTGGTAATTCTAGTAGTTCAATCACGAAAAACTTGAATGATGATGAAATAAATTCAATCTCAATCAACTCATCGTCGAAAGGAGATTGAATTTCGAGGGAGAAAGACTCACATTTGATGAGAAATTCTTTGAAAAATTAAGGTGACACACAAGTCTCCACCTCCTCGTTGTTTTGCATAAAAGAATAAATATCATCGCAAAGTGCTTCAAGTCTCGATCCAGGATCATTAAGGTTTTCCTATCCTTGGGAGTAAAGAAGAAAAGTCTCTTCCAAAGTAGGCTTCCTCATCTCAAGAGCCTCGAACTCCTCATTTGGTTGAAACTCATATTCAAAATCATTAGAATAAAAATCGTCATTGGATTCGAATAATAAATCCAACTCCAGCTCCCAATAAAGATTTTCATTCCGATAAATGTTTTCAAGTCTTTCATTCTCAAGAAAATATTGAAATGAAAATCTTGAAAACTATCCCCAACCTAAGAATCATTAGAATGACCGTAAAAACTATAATAGTAGGACATGATTACCTAGCCGTTTGTAGATGGAGAATCCAAGCAGGAAAGCGGGCAACCGCGAATCAAAGTTTCTTAACGCTCAAGTATGCTATCCTGCAAAAAAGGTTAAAACAAAGAATACAAATACAAAAGAAAAAAATACTACGAAATAATAAAACAATTACAATCTAAAACACATTCCCCTGCAACGGCGCCATTTTGATCGAGCGTGAAAGGTTAGTAGCATCATGTAAAAATGTTAATCGTTGTTTTCGTTTCGCCTAGTCAATGCAAAAAAACTAAACTACAACTACACTTGACAAGCAAGCACAGCGGCGAGTCAGGTATCGTAAGAAATCCACAGGGAGTGATTGAATTTTAGATTTTAATTATTTTGCTACTTCAAGAATAAAAATGGAAAAGGTGATTTGGGTTTAAAAGAAAAGGGGAAAAGGGAAGTTAACTCCAAACAATATTAATAAAACGAGAGTGGGGATCGCGTACCCTCCATGGGCTAAACAACTAATAATTATAATTTCGGTCCGAAAATATTTAACCAAGCATTTTTAGTTAGTTATAAACATCACGCAAGAAGAAATTTAACTCAAAGTTGTGAGATAAAGAATTTAATCAAAAATGGTCACAGGCGAATTAAATTCGGACTATTTCTATAAAACACTAACGTTGCGTGACAAAGAAAGTTAAATGCATAATAAACCAATTTTAATACGCGAGGTTTCAATTAAATGTGATTTTACACAAAACCTAATTTTCGGAGCTAGGCGCCCATCAATGGCGGACACACGGTCCAAACCCTATTTAACTACTCACACAAGATGGATAAATAAATAAAACAACTAAGTAATAATTTAAAACAAGAAATAATTAAACTAAACTAATTTGTCTAAGCATGGAAATTAAAGTACCAAAGCATAAATAAAGCAAGGAAGAAGAAGAGTAGAGTCCACTTACATTAATGGGTGTCAAACCACAACATAAATGGAAGAGAAGGGTGGTCTCCGCAAATAAACCCCTAAAGTTCACTAACCCTAGGAGAGAGAAACTCTCAAAAACTAACCTAAAAAAAACTAGCTAAAAGGAAGATATCCACAAAAATACACTAAATGGTGAATTTATAGTAAGTTACAATTAAGAAACAAAAAAAGGAAAAAGAAGTAAAAAGGGAAAACCATACTATTAGCTAAAGAAAAAAAGGTAAAAGAAAATAAAAAAGGAAAATGGGATAAAGCAGTAAAAGGGGCGGCCAAAAACAGAACACCGATCGACCGGGAGCAAATCGGTCGACCGCGCACAGGGGAAAGAGCACATTGTCAAACAGTCACGGTAAAACAAGAAAACTCGATCGACCGGCGTTGCTGCAAACCCCCAACAATTTCCTTTATGCGCACACAACAGCCCCATATCCAACAATGGCTGCCAAGACCCAAAACCGAGACCACCCACTTCGCACATCACAAAAAAAAACGAGCGCTGCCACAAATCTCACCACTGCCATAAATGACCAAAGCAGAGTACACCCATGTCCAAGTTCCATAAAAAAGTTTAAACCCACCAATGGTGGCAAACACCAAACCAGGACCCATTTCGACAAAGCATTCGTGCTCAATTTCGAACCCAAGTCCTGAATTTCGATTGAAACCAAAACCCGAGCTAAGAACCCAAATCGCCCATGGATGTCAAATATTTTCTGCAAAAACGAGTTAGGAACATGGAGGGAATTTATGAATTTGTTAATAAAAGAGAAAAGGGACATCGAAGGAATTAATTAAATTGTTATTTTTCTTATAATTCTTCTTCCGATCAAAGGCCCGTGGAGTATTCGTTTGGAGCCCGATTTGAGCACCATTCATGGCCACGCGAAGCTTAGCCCAAGAGCTATAACTTCCATGAATGCTTTGGGCGAAAATCCAGAAGTGTGAAATTACCGAATTGCCCCTGAACGTGCAAATAGCGACGAAACTTTATCGGAACGCACTCAAACTTCACACTAAGCACCGTAACACCTATAAAAGCTCAATAATACCTAAAATAAAGTAGTAGCGTATAAAACAGAGGTTCTGTGATTAACGAGCATAATTATAACAATTACGGTACCTGAGGGGCCTAAAAATGCATAAGTTAACGGGCGTAAATATGCAATATTTGCACCGTATCAATGAGCAAAAGATTGTACAAATGGTTCTTATACAAAAGTGTCTATCGCTAGTAAGGACAGAGTCAAAAGATTATAACTGAATGGAACGGCTTCATGGAGATTATCATTGTCGTATATGTAAGTCATGTTTGAGTCCTTATAAGACTTACAAACATTATTCAATACTATTGGACTTTTGTGAGTTGGGCCGATAGTGTTTTTTCTCACAAGGGTTTACATTCTAAATCCTTACATGGTGTTTGTGATTTATTTATTTATTTATTTCCGCTAATAATACCTTGCATACAAATTTGACTTAATTAATTTTGTTTACTTAAATTAAAATTAGTTCGAATTAAAAAGCTTTAATTTATTTTGACGCAATTATTAATTAATAGAACATAGACCCTTAAGCACATACCTACTTCAAATTGATACCAGGGCCCGCTTTATTACGAATTTGGGGGGTATATATGTTGAGGGTCTGTCGATCGCGCATCCACCTATTTTTATGGTACCAACTACGTGTACTAGAAGGCGCGTATGACCATTTTCATTAAGTCCCAAGATAAGAGGGTGTGGTTAACCCTGGTTAAGGGGTGGAAATGCCCAAGGACTCAGCTATGAGAAATCGTTGTCCCTAATCCTGAGGAGTCCCGGTGAGATAATGAACCTATGCTAGCTAACTACAACTTTAGGGTCTTGATGTCATTTTTTATGGTGTCTCCTAAGAAGAGTTCCATCGGATCTCCATGTGTACTACATCCAAGGAGGCGTGAGACACTTTGTAGCTCACCCATGAGAGTACTGATACAATTCAGGTATCGAAGCTCTTACATCTTGCCAACCAATTTAAGTGGTTGAACATGCCTAAAATGAGACATTCGATAAATTTTACGCTAAACTCTCCAACATCATGAACTCTCAATTTTATTTATGTGATAAAATACCAGACTTAGGGGATCTGGTATTTAGGAACATCCTTAGGTCACCACCACATAGGTTTCTTCCCCATGTCTCAACCTTTAACATCGTAGGTGGAATAAATATCTTGAAAGTATAAGAAGTTGTAGGATATATCCAAACCTTCGAGTCAAAAAAAAATTCCACCGCTCAAGAATTAGGAGGGCATCACATTGAAGAAAAAAGAGTGTTCCTTGATCTTGAATGAAAATCCCGATGAGAATGGGTTTGGTTTTCCTTATTAACCAAGCAATTCAAGCCATTTCTCAAATCTAATACATAAGATTCTTGGCCTAATACGATAAGGATGAGATAGCTTCAAGAGTAACTAGGTTTAAAACTCTTATAGGAGACAAAATTATAAGTATCGAGATATTAAGGGCACGAGAAATTATCTTGAATGTCTTGAGAGCCCCACCCGACTGAGGAAGAGATGAAATAACAAGATATGATTAAATGCCTACCTTAATGAAAGTGGCTGAGACTCTAACAATAGTGAATCTTCAGTTGAGTGCACTACCACATTCCTCGCCATTGTTGGGGATACTTTTAGATACTAATTTTCCCTTATGGTAGACACGGTAAAGAATGAGAACGTATAGTGGAAACTTAAGTGTCCCTAAAATAAGAAGATCGGGAGGGAGAATAATTTGAGTTTTCACAATGTTTTAAAAGTGGAGTGTACCTCTCAGTGATACTTCGATAGTGGTTAATTGAGACATTCGACCGGTGACAAATCCCTTTTTTACACATTGAGGATCACATGTATGAAAAATTCATGTTTTGATATGGTAATCAATTTATCATTTTAGGTAAGGGAAACTATAAATGTTTTGGGGTTTCCTAAGATAGAGAACGTGTTATTTTTGAAGGGCGATCTCGAACATCAATGTCTAGGTCGGGTAAACCATAGGGAACTTGATCGTCTTGTTAAGAAGGATCTTGTTCGTGGCTTACTATCACTTAAAAATTCTTCCTCGGGTGTGCGTGGGACGTGTTAGAAAGGTAAACAGATTAGAAGCCCGCGTAGTAACATTGATATTATTACTATCTGCAGTGTCCTTGACTTAATACACGTGGATATCATGGGACCTATTCGTATGGAGAGTATAAGTGGTAAGAAATACATTATAGTGATGGAGGATAAATTCACAAGGTATGCCGTCATTGGATTCCTTAGGGAGAAGTCAAAGACTCCATAATTTGTGGGAAATCGATGTCGTTTTCTTCAAAATCGTCACTATTACTATATTATTTGTAAGAGAAGTGATAATGGTATAGAATCTATAAAATAATGAATAGACTCGTATTACGATTAACACATCATTAAGCATGATTTTTTTGCCGTTGTTACACATCAACAATATGGAATCATGGAGACGGAGAATATAACAATTCAAGAGATGGATCGTTCCATGTTATGAGGGATTAATGTGCCTTTGAGGTTTTCAAAAAAGAAAGCTAATACCATATGCCACACAATGAATACGGTACATTGTCATCCTAGAACTAACATGACATGTGTATGAGTTGTGTACTGGACGTAAAACCAACGTAAAGTATTTCAAAGTATTTGGAAGTCCTTGTTACATTTTACAAGATAATTAGCATCTAGGAAAGTTAAATTCTCGCAGAGATGAAGAAATATTTTAGGGGTATTCATCAAATAAGAGATTTTATAGGGTGTACAATCTCAAAAGATCTAAGGTTATGGAACTATATAACATGGTGGTTAAGAATGATTATCCCGCCTCATTTGTTGATGAAGATAACAAGATCCACGAGATTAATGCACCTCATAGTGATTATCTCGTGACTCCTTAAAAATATCAATTATAAGTGGATATGAATTTGAGTAGGGAGGAAGATCCACCATCTTGGGTTAAGAAAGATAGTCTTGTAGCTCAAAGCAACACACAAGTAGAATGCGTGGATTTTGATGAGACTTTTGTGACCGTTGACTGACTAGAATATGTTCATCTTCTTTTGGTTGTGGCGTGTCACTTACTTTTTAATATTTATCAAATGGATGTGAAAATCACCTTACTCGGTCAATTACTAAAGGAAGTAGTATATGTCAAGCAACCCAAGGAATTCGAGGACAGACATGTCTCAAGCACGTCTATCAGTTGAAAAAAGGCATGTTTGGTGTTGATATCAAATTTAGTCTGATGATGTGGACCAATCACTTGAAGACACGTGTCATCCTACGTGGCAAATACAAATACTTTAGACGAATAACATATTGTCACCGAACAACTCAAGCGTACCGAGCAACTCAAGCAGTCCGAGCTATTTAGCATGTAGAGCATCAAAATGAAAAGACAGTTACGCATTAAATGCACATTATTATCGTACAGATGTATATGTCTACTAGATAACAACGCATTATCTTTTCATATGTACAGTCTCAAGGCGATAAATACATTGTAACCATCTCATAAGAGGTGGGCGGGGGATTTCTTGGTAAACCTATTATCGAGATTCCAAATAAATAGTCAGTAATATAAACACAGTGGACGTAGGCCATTTTCATCAGGCTGAACCACTTTAAAAATCCTTTGTCTTATTAATTTATTTATCTGTGATTGATTAATTAGAGATAATCTAGTTTTTTACGTCAACAGATTGGCGCCGTCTATGGGAAACGACTGTACTTAGCGTTTTTCACCAAAAATAAGTCACCATCTATGGCTGAGAATTCAGAATCCAGTAATCGAAACACTGGGATCCCTCTAAACCCTTCTACTCCCCCAAATATTCAAGATCTGGCGGGCATAATGGCTAATTTAGCCCAAGACCAAGCAGCCATGCAAGAAACCATGCGACAACTTATACAAATTGTTCAAGGTGGAGTGCCAAACCCAATCAGGACAACGAAGTGTTCAAAGAAATACCCATTTGCCATCTTCAAAAACTAGAAGAACATCATTCCTGAAGGCTTCTCAATCTAGACGTACTGAGTCATATCATACTAAAAGATCTAAAGATCCTTCGTATCAACCAGGCCGGACGTCATCAGTACGAGCTACTGATTCCCATCGAAATGTCACTCTCACCTCAGAAAGGACTAGTGTTACAGAGAGGTTGAGTCGAGTATCTCCTTTTGATCGATTGGGACCTAGGAGGAATAGAAGTCCTCCTAGGATTTCATCAAGGAACTCTCAATGACCATCCGACCTAAGGGAAGGCTCTGCTCAATCACGCCCAATAACTCGTAATGGAAGGTCCCAAGAGGAAAACTCAACACGATTAGTTGCTCGAACCAATAGGCCCGAGTAGGGAAACGAAGCATAGAAAGGCTCTATTCAAAGGTTGGAGGGTAGATTAGGGGAAATGGCTAAGGCTAAGAATCCTCTATAAAGAACTTTCGTCCAATGAACACCATTCGTACAGGCAATTGTGGAATTTCCCACACCATCAAAGTTCAAAGCTCCTATGGTGACGCCTAAATATGATGGAAAAATTGACCCTGTCCTTCATATAGAACAATACAAAGCTGCTGTCAATATCTATGCGGTCCCATATGAGATGAGATGTAGGGCGTTTTCAGGAACTCTCACTGGATCAGCCCAGATATGGTACAACAACCTTCCTTGGGGGAAGATTGCGACTTTCTTTCAACTGGCAGAACTCTTTATAGGGAATTTCTATTTTGGAGCGAAACCAGTCAAACGAGTAGCACACTTACTGAGTGTTAGACAGAAGCCGGAAGAAAGTACTGAGGATTACATTACTCATTTCAATAACGAGAAACTTGAGGTAATTGATTACGAGGAGAAAACATGAATTACTGCTCTGATGAGTGGGTTGTTGTAAGATAAGTTGTACTACATTTTGGCCAAAGATCCGCCTAGGACCATGGCAAAACTGATGGCAAAGGCAGCCAAAATCATGAACGCTGAGGAAGCCATGGCAGTGAAGAAGAGTACAGACACTAAGGAGACCAAGGTTGAGGCTGGTAAAATCGAAAAGAAGGATCAGAAGAACAATGGTGGCAACAGGCAGTCGAAAGGTAAGCAAGCGCTGGAGCAGATGAGGAAGTATGGAAATTATACTCCCTTAAAAGTGGACATAAATCACATTTTGGAGTAGATCAAGAACAGCGAAGAGCTAGCCTGGCCAGGTAAAATGAAGGCAGATCCTGATAAAAAGGACAAGTCCAAATATTATGAATTCCACAAAGACCATGGTCACACGACCAAACATTACATAGCTCTCCAGAATGAAATTGAAGCACTCATCAGGCGAGAAAAATTGGCTAAGTATGTTGATCACCAAAATGGTGAAAAGACCAGCGACCGAGGTAGGCAAAGATCTAAATATCCTCGTCGAGCAAAAGAAGACAAGAAGAGAGACCACGAAGATGATCCAGAAGATGACCCCGATCTCCCCAAAAGACCGAGACAGCCAAAGTGTCAGGTATTTTCAATCCATTTTGGTTCATTTGAATGTAATGTTATTACAGGTGGAGGTGCAGGAGGTGGAGATCTGACTGCGGAGAGAAAATCTTACCTCAATGAGGCTCAAACTTACTCGTACATACAGTGAATAAACTTGGTTGAATATGATCGCGCAAGGAAGGTGAATAAGGACAAACTGGTCATTGGTTTCTCTAAGAACGACCTAGCAGTTGTACTATATCCTCATGATGACCCATTTTTAATTAAGATGAGAATGAAGGAAGTGGTGATTTCACGGGTACTGGTGGACAATGGTAGCTCTGCAGACATCATATTTTACCCATGCTTTGATAGTTTGACCTGAAGTTAGCCCAGTTGGAGCCCTATCATAGGAACCTCCTTGGTTTTACTGGCGAAAAGGTTTTTTCACTTGGAACGATCAAGTTGGATATGCTTATTGGTACATGGCCGGCTTGTCGAACAGAAAGAGTACGCTTTTTCGTAATGGATAAAAATGTCCAATCAGCTTACAATATCATCATGGGAAGGGTAGGTCTGAAGAAGTTCGAAGCAGTACCATCTATTATACATCAATGTTTAAAATTACCAACCAACTTTGGAGTGGGAGTTGTGAAAGGCAACCAGAAAGTAGCTCGGGAATGCTATTATTCATCTGCCGAACAGGAAGAATGCGAAGAATCCAGGAAGAAGACTACTACCTATCAAGTGGATGAAATAGAAGATGCAGAGATGGAAACATTATACCCTAGAGATGAGTCTCAGCTCATGAAGTGCCAGGTCATGGAGGCTACCGAAAATATCATTCTAGACGACGAACATCCGGAACGAACAACTCAAATTAGTGCATCACTGGATGTATCAATAAAACAAGAATGGATAGCATTTCTAAGGCGCAGAAAGCAGACTTTTGCATGGAGCAATGAAGATATGCCAGGGATAAACCCGAGTTTTTTGTGCCATGAGCTCAACGTGAACAAGGAGGCCAAGCCAGTGAAGCAACGAAGAAGGGTGTTTAGCCCTGAAAAGAACCAAACTATACAAGAAGAAGTAGAGAAACTACAAAAAGGCTCTTTTATTAAGGATGTCAAATATCCTAATTGGCTAGAAAATGTGGTGATGGTAAAGAAGAAAAATAACAAGTGGGGGATGTGTGTAGACTTCACTGATCTTAATAAGGCATGCCCAAAGGATCATTTTCCTTTACCCCGAATCAATCAACTGGTGGATGCTACCTTGGGGCATGAATTGTTGAGTTTTATGGATGCTTATTCTGGTTATAACCAGATTAAAATGAAGCCTGAGGACAGGGAGAGCACATATTTTATCACCCCAAGGGTAACTTATTGCTATAATGTTACGCCTTTTGGACTTAAAAATGCAGGTGCAACATATCAGCGGCTAATGAATAAGGTGTTTGCAGAGCAAATCAGTCATAACATGGAGGTTTATGTCGATGATATGCTGACGAAGAGAAAGAAAGTTGTTGATCATCTAGTTGACCTAGGTCAAACCTTTGATCAACTAGAAAAATATCAAATGAAGTTGAATCCCACCATTTGCATATTCAGAGTACGAGAAGGCATGCTTCTCGGATATATTGTTAGCCAACGAGGTATCAAGGCGAACCCTGAAAAGATCAAGGCCCTATTGGAGCTGTGATCTCCAACTACGAAGAAGGAACTGCAAAGTCTCACAGGGCGAGTCGCAGCACTCAACAGATTTGTGTCACGAGCAACAGACAGATGTCTCCCATTCTTCAAAACACTCCGAAAAACTTTTGAGTGGAATGATGAATGCGAGGAGGCCTTTTAAGAATTGAAGAAATATTTGGGGACACCTCCATTGTTATATAGACCAGTGATGGGAGAAAGATTATACTTGTATCTGGCAGTTTCATAGAATGCAATTAGTTCGGCATTGATAAGAGTGGAAGACGGAGTCCAAAAATCGATCTATTACACCAGCAAAGCTTTCCAAGGAGCAGAGATCAGATATCCAAGGTTGGAAAAGTTGGCACTGGCACTAATCGAAGCGAACAGAAGGATGAGGCCGTATTTCCAAGCCCATACTATAGTGATGTATACTGATATGCCATTGAGACAGGCTCTGCATAAACCAGAGAAATCAGGAAGATTGATGTACTGGGCAGTAGAACTTGGTGAATATGATATAGTTTATGAGCCTAGATCATCACTTAAGGGGCAGGCAGTAGCGAATTTTATCACAGATTTTACTCAATCTGATACCTCCAAAGAACAGGAGCTTAATACAGACGAACCCGTGGATGTTACGGGATCATCAAATTTAACCCCCGACTAACCTCCATTCGTGGATGATCAAGAGAAGATAATCAACGAGAAACGAGAAGTGTTGGGGGAAGACAAAAGGAAGCATCAAATATTCCACCGAGGAGCTCTATTTGACCAAGAGTTTGATAATAAAGTACTTGTATGGAATCTGCGTGTGGATGGCTCTTCGCGCACTATAAGCAGTGGAGCAGGAATTGTTTTAAACAGTACGGATGAGATTGATATGGAGTATGCTCTGCGCTTTCAATTTATGACTTCTAATAATGAGGCTGAATATGAAGCTATGATCGTAGGTCTAAGTCTGGCCAAAACCATGAAGGCAGAGCAAGTCGTTGTATTCAGTGATTCACAGTTAATCGTAAATTAAATTTTGGGGGTGTATGCAGCAAAGGGAGAATTAATTGTTAAGTATCATGCAAAAGTAATGGAGGTTATTCCGAGTTTTACTGCAGTTCAGTTGATTAGAATACCGAGATTGGAGAATGTAAGAGCAGACGCCCTAACTCGGTTAGCATCAACCACACGCACCGAGCTATGAAGAACAATCTCAATAAAAATTTTGGCTGGTCGGAGCATAGACGAAGATTTGATGATGAATTTCATTGCCCTTGACTTGGGACCTTCCTGGATGGATCCCATCAGGGCCTATATCGAAGAAGGAATTCTACCATCTGATAAACTCGCAGCTAAGAAACTAAAGTTTAAAGCTGCTCGTTATGTATTGACCAGTGGTATTTTGTACAGAAGAGGAGTTATAACAGGATTACAAAGATGTGTCCATCCCTCTGAAGTTAAAGACTCGATCGAAGAGGTTCACGAAGGGCCCTGTAGAGCCCATGTAGCAGGTCAAACACTTTTGCAGAGGATAACAACACAAGGGTATTACTGGCCAACGATGAGAGCTGATTGCGCAGCTTATGCCAATATGTGTGATAAATGCCAATGTTTCTCTTCCATCTGAAGAACTCCCCAAGCATTGTTAACACCCATCACGTCCCCTTGGCCATTAGCCATATGGAGGATAGACTTGTTCGGGCCACTTACAACGACCAGGGAAGATTCAAATACCTCGTGGTTGCTGTGGATTATTTTACTAAATGGGTGGAAGTTGAGCCTCTCATTGATATGACATACGACAAGGTTTATCAATTTATTTGGAAGAATATTATTTGCAGATATGGTCTTCCCCATGTATTCATCACTGACCATGGAACCCAATTTAACAATGAGGAATTTGCTGCCTATTGTCATCAATCTAACGTACTGAAGATCCACTATGTGCCAGGCCATCCCCAGAGTAATGGGCAAACTGAAGTGACGAACATAACCCTATTGAATGGTTTGAAAAAAAGGATGGATCATGTAAAGGGAAATTGGATCAATGAGCTACACACTGTGTTGTGGGCCTATCGCACTACATCACGAACAGCAACTGGGGAGTCTCCATACATGTTGACATTTGGGAGTGAGGCTGTCATACCTACTGAATTGGGTCTACCCACACATAGGGTGCTTAACTTCAACTCCCCTATAAGTGACTTAATCATAAGATGAGACCTAGATATGCTCGAAGAAGTTAGGGAAGAAGCAACAATTAGGAATGCAGCATATCAATAACGAACAGCTCTATTCTACAACAAAAGAGTGAAGAAGTGTGATTTGAAGGAAGGGGATTATGTGCTGAAGAAAGTGATCCAAAAGCATAACAAATTGGAAGCCAACTGGCATGGACCTTACAGAGTAACAAAAGTTGTTCGTCCAGGGACATACATAATTGAAACTTTGGAAGGAGAAGAGTTCAAGAATGCATGGAATGCAGAGCATGTGCGCAAGTATTATCAATAGATAAAATTCCTATGTAATACAGTTCTTTCAATATGAATAAAGTGATGTTTCTTCTTTTGTTGAATTTTTTTGAAATATTAGTGCTACACACTACATAAACCCAAATCCAGAGAGCAGCATACCACCAACTCCGGTTGGTCGGTAATTCAATTACCACCAACTCCGGTTGGTTGGGAACCAATTACCACAAAATCCGGTTGGTCGGGAACTCAATACCACCAACTCCGGTTGGTCAGCAAATCAAATACAACCAACTCCGATTGGTCGGAAATTCAATTACCACCAACTCCGGTTGGTTGGGAACCAATTACCACCAACTCCGGTTGGTCGGGAACTCAATACCACCAACTTCGATTGGTCGATAAATTAAATAACACCATCTTCGGTTGGTTGGCAATTCAATTACCACCAAGTCCGATTGGTTGGGAACCAATTACCACCAACTTCGGTTGGTCGATAAATTAATAACCACCAACTCCGATTGGTTGGTACCAAACTAGGCAAGAAGATAGACGACCTCCCTTGGCATCCACTGTCTAGGTAACTAGGTAATCCATACGAGATTACTACAACTAAGCAGAAACATGGGGTGAAAATCATTCCATTACTTAGGCCCAAAGAGTGACAAGTCACTATAATCAAACAACAAATGGGATAAGTATGGTATATATATGTACTTATTCACCAACCAACAAACCAACAAACAAGGACATTCTATAAATTATTTCGAAGAAAAATGAAATTGTCAAAGACTAAAAATCTCTTCATTAAAATCAAGTAAATTACATATGATGTGAAGTTTGATTCATTACAATAAACATATCCTATTCTATGGGTTTCTTGCCCTCTGCCTTAGAAACAGGTTCTACCCCAGCTGGAGGATCATCTAACGCAAAGGGGAATTTTTAAAGTTTAGATCTCGCAGCATTCTGACATTCATTATGGATGGTCAATCAAGCAAGTGTTCTGGACGAGCAATCTCAAAGTTTGCATGAAGACTGTAATCACCGAGATACTTAAAAATCAGGCATCAAGGAATTACAGAGCATGGATCCAACTAATATCAAGCTTAAAAGGAGGCACGAGCAAATCGAGCACTCCAGGCTCATAATAATCCCATAAGTAGTGTCATTGCTCCAATTTTAGCACACACATAGCGTTCAACCATCCCTGCTTGTACCCCTCATTATTCGATTGTTGCAAACGAGCATCAAGATGATATAGAGCTTCATTATGCCCAGCCATCCAAAATTTCCTAGGCTCTTTGTGAAATTGATAAGTTAACCTCTCAAGTTGCTCGTGGAGTTTCTTCGCCAGAATTTCTTTACTTTCCAGAGCAGAACTTTGATTAGAGAGTTGCTCGGTGAAGTTCAAAATCTTCTTAGACATTTCTGCCAAGGCTTGGTTCTTCACCATCAACTTAACGGCTTGATTCTCTAAAGTCGACTGAGTCTCACTTCTTTAATGGTGACTCGACCAGCCCTTGCTCGTCTACGAGAAGATCTTGCTCTACCACGAGTAGATGTGGAGGGTCCAGCTCGTTTCAAAGTTTATAACTCCTCTCGTAAGTTAGCATTTTCTACCTCCAAGAAGGAAAAACCTTCATCATTAATGGGGACCAAGGCTCCCGAGGAAGAGGCAGCAGATTTGAGTTGTTTTATTTCCTCCTGCAAAGCAATGTTCTCCTGCTCCAATAAATTGGTGATATGTCTATGCTCTTCAATTTCAAGCTTTAGAACACTCTCCTTCTTCTCATGAGCAGAAATGAACTTGTCATATCCCTTGTCAGCACTCAATTGTTGGTACTTTTCTCATAGTCTTGATGCAGAAGTGTAGCAGATTCTTTGTACTGTTGTTGGAGTTCCTCGATCGTTCCTTGAAGATCTTCAATCATTTCATAATAGGCCACATTGTTGGCAACAGCACGATCGAGCAAGCACTTCAGGTATTGATAAGCATCAATTGCTCGTTCAGAGGCATCTGGTCCAAGAATATCAATGATTTGAGCCTCAGTAAAATCTTCATGACCAACTTTGAAATAGTCATTGCATTTATTCATCAACTCTGAATCATGAGATGATAAAAGTTCCATCCTGGCCACAAACTAGCAAAGATAAAATGAAAAACAAAATCAAAAAATGGTGCCAACAGAGCAAGAGAGAAATTCAAGACAAATAACAGAAGTTCAAATTTTATTTATCATGATAAAGGAGAACATAGTTCAAGGTTACATTCAAGAAAATAGCAAAACAAAAGACCCGAATAACTTTACACCTTCTCCTTATTTCCTACGACTTCTTCAGAGGGTTTGGAGGAAGGGGTTGGTTGCTCGAAGGGCAAGGGCGACTGCTCGGAAGATATGTTAGCTTGTTGGACTTGCTCTGAGGGTTGGGCAACAGCAACAATAGGGACCTGCTCTCCTGTCATCAAAGAAGACTCATCTGAAGCTGCTTCATCTTGTTCTTCTTCTCCAGGAGAGGGAGGCGGGCCATGAGTATGCTGCTGGAAAAACTCAAAATTCTCGGCAACCTTCAACTCCTTCAAGGCTACTACCCATCCATCTCTAAAATATTTAACACCGGCATACTCCATTTGAGAAGACATGACAGCCAGGCCCTTATTCCAATCCTTGTCCCAACCAACACTGAAGGATTTTTTAACTGCAGCTTTCCTTTTTACCCTCTCCGAGGAGGTCCTTTCCCTAAGGACCTCTTCGGCAGACTTCAATTTTTCTTCCACCTCTGTTTTATGCTGCTCAACATCTTGAAGC
The DNA here is from genome assembly GCA_949130495.1 of Sambucus nigra. Taxonomy (NCBI): domain Eukaryota; kingdom Viridiplantae; phylum Streptophyta; class Magnoliopsida; order Dipsacales; family Adoxaceae; genus Sambucus; species Sambucus nigra. Next base: position 91,989,883 of record OX422216.1, on the reverse strand, counting down.
CTAGCAACATTTTCCTCATAAAATTTAATCTTGATCACAAGCTCCTCTTTACCTTGTTCAGCGTCTTTTAATTTCTTCTCCAACTCTTTGGAGGCAGCCACAACTTGAAATCTGTTTGCTTCAACAGACTTGAATTGCTTCTCTCAATCATCTTTGTCTTCCTTGTACTTCTGACGAAATTCTTTCAAAGACTGGGTCAGTCCAGTAAAAGCTTCTTCTAACCCACCCGAGGAGCTGGAAACCTTGATAGCTTCATTCTTCTTCAAAATGCTGTTAAAACACGTCACAAGCTGAAAAAAGGAAAAAATTTTAACTCAATACATGAACATAGTATTAGAAAATAAAGGACTCGTACAAACAATACTTACTGATGCAATATGTTGAGCAGCCAGAGTAGTAATTCTCTCACGAGAAAAAGTATCTTCAATGCTTTGGACTTCTGGGACAGTCTAGGATCTTACCAAGCCCACAACGGAGCTCGGAGGAACAAGAGTTGGAACACTACCTTCAACAGTTTAAGGTTGAGAGATGGGTTCAACAGGTATCTTGGGAGAGCTTTTTTTTAATATCCTCGGAGGAGCAGGAGTTGTCTCTATTGATGGAATTACAACAGTCTCACTCGAAGGTGAGATGACAATAGTCTTACTTGGAGGCACAGGGGGCTTCTTGCCAACTTCCTTGGCAGTAGTAGAAGGGGGTACATCTGTATTTTTTATCCCTTCATCTGGGACATCTTGTTTATTTTTCTTTGCCTCATCGGTGGCAAAGGCAGACTTGACAAAAAAGGCAGGAGCTTTCCTCTTCTTCATTAGATCAGTAATAGGAATACTCAAGTCAGAAGAAGAACCTTCCACACTGGTCTCATAGATTGGTACCTGATCAAGATCAACTACCATGGCACGAGGATGAGCAATGAAAGATGAGGTGTAACTTCTGTATTGCAACAAATAGGAAGCGGATCTAATATTCTCCTCAGCAACAAATTGATGCAAGCCCCAGATAAGTTTTAAATGCTTTATATTAACCTCAGTTTCTTTTGGAGGTTTTCTTTTACTGTCAACTGTAACAAATAAAATCAAATGTCAGTGGTGCATTTCATCAAATATAAAGAAAAAAGATTTCAAAAATAAAAACAACTTATCCCATTGCCATAAAGCGGACACCTGGGACCTTGGTACACGTCATCTCCACTTAATGGAGGGTGTTGCCAATTTTTCATCACAACCCCGTGATCAAAATAATCTCTATTGGCATCGGGAAGATCGACAACTAACGCTCTATTCAAAAATCTAGTTTTTAAATAGAAAGTATTGTCACTGGTAACCCATCTATAATAATACATAATCTCTAGAATCCCCAAACGAGTTCCATGAAGTTGATTCAACCTATGTACGCCATTAACCACCCTCCATGTATTTGGAGCTACTCCTGCAGGCACAATATCAAAATATTGGCAAAACTCCAAACACGAGGGATTTGGCGGGAAAGAAAAGCCACATTCGGCTACAAAAAGACTTGGCAACCAGTGTCCCTCAGCCAAAGAAAGTAAATCACAAGGATAAGAAAGTTCTTCCAAAATAACCCACGAAGGGATTGAAAACTCAGACCAAAATTTATCTAATGATTCAACAAGATAAACCATGGTGAATAAAGATAATAAAGAAGAAGGAAGAAAGTCTTACAGAGGAAATAGAGATCAGTTGTCAATGAACGATGGAAAGAACGAAGGCATAAGATAGAAAGAAGATGAAGGGTTTAGAGATACAGATTTAAAAAGTGAAAAGCGATAGGATTTCTATCGCACTTAAATACTTTACCTCGGGAATAGAGAAAAATAATAATTACAAGGAAAGACGTTTGCATTTCCGGCGGCTAAAAGAAGAAAAAGGCACAAATATCGAAGTGATCGTGAAAATTCAAAATATTTATGAAGCTTGATATTATGCGCTCAAAAAGGAATTATATATATTGTAAATTTTCCTAAAATCCATGAAGATCAATAATCCAAGCAGTTTTCAAGCAAAATGTTCCACACTCTTCATCAACCTCAACTGTGAAACATTGGGGGCTTCTGTTGATACCAAATTTAGTCTGATGATGTGGACCAATCACTTGAAGACACGTGTCAACCTACGTGGCAAATTCAAATACTTTAGACGAACAACATACTATCACCGAAGAACTCAAGCGTACCGAGCAACTCAAGCGGTCCGAGCTACTTAGCGTGTAGAGCATCAAATTGAAAAGACAGCTACGCATTAAATGCACATTATTATCGTACAAATGTATATGTCTACTAGATAACAGCGCATTATCTTTTCATATGTACAGCCTCAAGGCTATAAATATATTGTAACCTCCTCATAAGAGGTGGACGGGGGATTTCTTGGTTAACTTATTATCGAGATTCTAAATAAACAGTCAGCAATACAAACACAGTGGACGTAGGCCATTTTCATCAGGCTGAACCACTTTAAAAATCATTTGTCTTATTAATTTATTTATCTGTGATTGATTAATTAGAGATAATCTAGTTTTTTACATCAACATATGGATTAAAGTAAGCTCATAGGTCTTGGTATAAGAGACTCACTTTATATCTTGCCAGTAATGGATTCAAAAGAGATGGAATGGAAAAGATATTATTTTTTAAGAGAGGGAATAAGGACATCTTAGTTGCTCAAGTATACAGTGATGACATAATACTTGGCTCCACACGAGAGAGCCATGCACATGAGTTTTAGGAGTTGAAGACGAGTGACTTTGAGGTGATTATGGTAGAAAAGCTCACTTTTCCTTGGTCTTTAGATTTATTAGTTAAAGGATGAGATTTTTATATCTTAATCCAATTATATTAGAGATTTGGGGAAGAAGTTTTGGCTAGACTCCTCTAGGCATGTGAGCGCGCCTATGTGTGTAGACACACATTTCCACTCCCTCAAAGATCTCGAAAGAACATGATGTACCCTTTCAACCTTCAAGTCTAAAATAAAGACCAAATACTAAACAACACAAGGAACATCCCAAAAAACACACAGTTAAGGCCCCAAGAAATTAGCAAGCCAAAAAAATATCCAGAAAACTAATCAACCTGTAAATAAGACCCAATTATAAAACATGTGCCCATGATCGATCGACCCTGGGATACAATAAACCATCATTAATCATTCTTGTTAGAAGATCGATCGGTACCGAGTCCAAAGAGTTTGTCGATAAAAATGGGGCCTCACCATCCACTTCAGATAATAACTTTTCTCCTTAAATGTAGTCTTTTTGTTTTGTTGTTCTTCCTCTCCAAAAAAAGCCTCAAAACTATCTTTTTTTGCATTTCAAACCCTTCTCCAGCCAAGATCTCAAATTCTAACCCCCAAAGCTCTAACTTTTTTATTTCCCATATAAACCTAAATGATCAAAAGAATCTTTTTTCTTTCTTATTTCTTTTAAAATGAATTTCTCTTTAAAGAAACCGTGAATATACATTCCAATAGGTTTCTTTCAAGTCGGAACGCTAACGAAACAGAAAGGTTCACGTGTAACATTGCAATTACATTCCTTCAACTCTTTTATTTTGAAGTTTAGACCTAAAAATGTGGCGTTGTGCCGCAACACCCCCCAAAATAATGCTCTTATTCATCTTTTTCTTCTCCATACATGACTTTTCTCTAAATGTTATGTTCAAACTAATTTGACTTTTATTGTACTTACAATAAATTCGTAGGCGAGTTAGGGAGGCTCAATCCATACAACTAGCGCAAGATCTTGTACATATTTATATATTTTAACTATTTATTTATGTAAATACCAACACTCCAAACAAAAATCTTCAAAACCATGAAATTCTCTCATATAAGTTATAGGATTACTAGATCCAAGGATTCTACTTATTATCTCGTTCTTAATGTTAAAAGTCTCGACATTCTTTATTCATCAAAGTCATTTTATAAGTGTATCCATCTCATCCAAGAATTTTCACGAACACGACTCATTTACATCTTCGGATCTAGTCTCGTTTCCCTCTAAAAAGGTAGAATCCTTTTGTCTTAACATGAACTACGGGGACTGTGAATCGCTCTGTGCGAGTACGCAGGCTCATTCAGACTGTCGTCTGGATGAATAAGTTCGACTTTGTACATATTTATCCTTTATCCATATTATCTACACAAACACCCCACATTGCAGTGCACATTATAATTAGATACTAACTATTTTCACTTTATTATTTCTTTAGGAACTATAACACGTTAATATAAATATTTTACATTTACATTTGGGACCAAAAGGGCAGAGCAAGTGCCTAACACCTTCCCAATCCGTAATCTAGTCCCCGAACCTTTGACTCTCTACTTAAACACACAAATTACTTACCATCACTAGGTCTCTACGAAGGCATACACCTTTTTTTTGGGTAAAATAGACACGTGACTCCATTATTTTCAAAAGAGAAAAAAATGATGACCAGCATCACCTCTAAAGACCCATTTCTCCACATATGTCCAAAAATAGGACGCACGTGGGGGCACGCGAGGCATCCTGCATCATGTTCGGGTTCTCACAATGGCAACTCCGCTGGGCATAATTTTTTATTAAGTGGACTGAACTCAATTTAACGTAGATTTGTATTGTATTTTAGCATGTTATTCATGTACATTCATGTATATTATGTTCTCTGCTACTTGTTATTTTTTAGATACCTTACTGGGTAAGAAAAAACATTGGTATTGCATGCCCCCGCGGGGATAAGATTACACCGTAGGAGTTAATTAAACCTTGTTTGTGATGTGTAATAATCTCAGGTGAAAATGGATCTTGCCAAAAATAAAAGAATTTTCGAAACACATACACAAGCACACTACTTTACCACATAACATTTTCATATCAATTCCTAGCTACAAGATTTAAGTCTAACCAATACGGCTCCCTAGAGACAACTTCCACTCTTATTAGCTCCGTACCCTCTGTGTATATAAAGGGGTATATTCTTGATGAATATCACTCTTGCACCTTCGAGTATATTGAATTAACTCTCCCGCGTACTGTCTCCACAAGGTATATTGGGAGGCTTGATTTAAGTACATTTGGGTATATCAAAATGACCCGCTCACACATTCTTCAGGGTATATCGTGAGGGGTCATAACTAAATAAGGGAGCCTTTAGCCTATTTAAAAGCCCTTCATAACCTCATGTAATGATATATTAGGGCACAACTGAATAAAATAAGTGAGGAGATTCTCCAAATGGGGACATATCTCAAAAGGTTTTTGTATCTCCTAAAAATGTTTCCTACAATAAGGTAGGACAGGGGGCTTGGAAAAGTTCACTCACTTTTCACAAGGGGTTGCGAGCTAAGTGAGGAATATTGTAAGAAATGGCTCATTACCCACACTAACATCCATGTTTTCTTAAATCATATATGTTCTTCTTGGAGTAATATTTAGGCAATGTTTTAATTCTATAATTCCCGTAACATCGCAGTTACCGTATTAGCAAAAGGACGGAAGTCGTATCTCTCGAACTGCTACATCTCATTATCTTGACAATATGCAAAATGATGAAGGAATATCACTAGTCGCCATTCTGGCTAGTTTAACTACCTTGAGAAGCGAGATGTTAACTCTAGGTCAGAAATAAATCCCCCTCCTTAATTATGAACTGACCCATGGAATAAGAACAAGTGACTGTAGTAAATAAGAACTTGATCCAACCGTACCAAGACCATATCAAGACACAATGCATACCCCACTTTAAAGCCATGGACAAAGGATCTTGAATACGACCTTATGAATCGACCTCCAAAGGTTGAGGTGGACAATCAAATAAATAGTCCTCTTTTCCCACTCTGAAGAATCGATAAGGCAAATGTAACCACTATCAATGCCATCCAAGCCCTTCTATCCATACCTATACCATGGAGTACTGAAAGAATCCAATAATCATTCCATCCCCTGTATGCTCCCATAGGTAAAATTTACTAAGATCTCAAAAAGAAAGGGATTTTAAAGCCCCAAGATCCCAAACCTCCATCGAATAGCTTATCAGAAAACTTTTGAAACGATCTGTAGTACGAATATCATTAGAATACTGGACACAATCTAAGAAAATGTCGAACTTTGGGACATACCATCCAAGACCTAATTGATTAAGGAAAAATCATTGTACCTGCTATACCTAAACCTAATGTCAGCAATAATCCTTTACCCGTTCATATCTCAATGGTCAATTACATCACTAAAGAATGTGCTACTAAATACCCATCCCTACTGATCAAGTCCATCGACCCAAAAGAAGAAAAAAAAAGAGACCAAGCTTGGGAAGTTTGGTCAATAGGCATTTAGATCATATGGCGCCCACATAAACTCATACGGATCTCATGGTTCAGATATTAGGAGCTTTGAAAGCGATATGTCGAGACCATATGAAGATTAAACTATACCAGATATTGTACCTTACATTCTGACACACCGACCCGCATAATTGGTTGTCACAACTTAAGGTCCTTCGAATTGACCTCGACTCGCAGAATCGGTAGCCATAACTTTCGACCTGCATAATTGGTTACCATAACTTAAGGTCCTCATAATTGACCTCGGCCCATATTATTGGCTGTCATAACTAAAGGTACTCAGAATTAACCTCAATCAGTAGAATTGGTCGTCACAACTTAAGGTCCTCAAAATTAACGTCAACCCGCGGGATTGGTCATCACAACTTTAGGTCCTCATAATTGACTTCGGCCCGCAAAACTGGTCGTTATAACTTAAGGTCCTCAAAATTGTTTTTGACCTACAGAATTGGTCGTCATGACTTAATAATTAACCCCGGCCTACAGAATTGGTCGTCACAACTCAAGGTCCTCATAATTTACCCCGACCCTAAGAATTGATCAACACTACTTAAGGTCCTTAGAATTAACATCCGATCACAGAATTAGTCGTCCTAACTCAAAGCCTTCATAATTGACCTTGGCCTACAGAATTGGTCGCCATTCCTTAGGTTTGCAGAATTGACCTCGACCCTTTGAATCGGTCACTCCCGTCCCCTAGGTCCGCAGAATTGACCTATATTTTTTTTCCCAACACCGATGAGGCGTTTACCTTTTGATGGCCTTCATTTTTTTTAAGCTCGCCCATCGAGGGGCTCTATAAACACCCCATACTAGGACCCCATAAGCACCTTATTATGTCCATAACACTCACACTTTCATCATAAACAGTATATTATACTCTGAGTACCAATTTAGAGGCCACTGAGCGCTCTCAGGCCCTGTTTGACTTAATCAACTCTCCAATTTGAGCGAAGCTCGATGAATCTTCGAAAGGCCCTGAATTCCCTTTTTAAGTACCGATATAGAGGACACCGAGCACTCCCAAGCCTCATTTGACTCTGGTAAACATTCTACCTTGAGATAATCTTAATTAATCTTTGAAGTGCTCTTAATTACCTTTCTAATAGTCCATCTCGTGTGTGAATCAGCCTTACGGTCATGACAAATGACCCATTTTACTCTGAAGAGTCATCGGGCACTTCCAGGACCAATTTAACCACAGTCAACTCTCTGAACCGAGTGAATCTCAATGAAATATCAAGGGGAACTGAATTTCCTTTCCAATAGTTCGTTCCATCCGTGAATCGACCTTACAGTTCAGACGAATGATCCGTTTTCTTCCGAAAACATCCCGTTTAGAGATTATTAGACACTTTTAAGCCCCATTTGACTTCGATTAACTCCCGGATGTGGGAGTGTCTCGATTGATTCTTTAATGAATGTGAATTCCCTTTCCAATGGTTTTTCCCGTGCGTGATCCGGACTTACGGTTTGCATTTTATTTCCATTTTTCCAAAAAAATCATTCTGGACTGCCCAAACTCCCTGCCGATCGGCAGGGCTACTTCTCCTTGCCGAGAAAGTTAGGCCTTGTGTCGATCGATAAGCCATGGGATTTGCCGATCGACACCCCCTTTAACCCTATAACCAGAGGCCATAACCTCACCTTTAAGGAAACATAAGAGAGCCCTCTTAGAAAGTCAAAAAACATTACCCTTGAATCAGAGCCTTTTTCTTTCCCAAATAGCCCATTCTCTCACATTCTCTTACCTCATTTCCTTACCTCACTAGGTAATTCATCCCACCTATTCATATCACTTTTATACCATTTTCAAATCAGCACATTTGCATCTCAAAGTCAACAACAAGCATTCATAAGGAGGTTTATTTCTCCATCCATTTCTCTAATTTTTCTATTTTAGTGATATTTTCCTTATTTCTATTTTTTTTCTTTTGTTTCATTATCTAATATTGACTAATCTCTACTCTTTATTAGAAATATTTCAAATAATGTATTTTTTTTTTAAAAAGAAAAAGAAAAAGTGGATTTATCGATAAATTCCAAAAGTGGGATTTCTATTTCACATTTCCACTCTTACAACACATTTTTATCTACACACACATAAGACATTCTCACTTTTTGATTTATGGGTTGAACCCCAACCCTATGTTATTTTCAAACTATGTGGACTTTGATGCCCCTTAGGCTACGTGTGTGTATATATATATATTGTGAGTTTTATACTCCTACATACTTGTGTCTCGTCCGATGTGCACACTCGCTCTTTCATAGCGATTTGTGACACGACGAACACTTACATCATACTTTTTTAACAATTATTTTCAAGAATACTCCTATGGATGAATCCACTTTGTCCGTTCCATGATGTGAGTTGGGCGATTCCATTATCCCACCATTTATATTATACACATGTACACACACACATCACAGAGTTTAAAAGGAGAAGATTAACATTAGCCCATGAGGGACCGAAAAGGCAGAATGGGTGCTTAACTCCTTCCCATTTCCTAACTCAGTCCCCAGACCTTCGAATTACTTGGTTTATCAAGCATTAATTCGACCTTGATGCCATTCTCTTGAGATAAAGATATTCTTTTGCCTGTTTTGAGCAAAATAAGTTGGTGACTCTATCTCTTTACGTTATCCCCCACTTGAAGATGACCAAACCTGTATTCACGCACATCGGAGGGAATCTGACCCCGAATGGCCACAATGGCGACTCTGTTGGGGACTTTCTCAATAGGAAGAGACTCTATTTCTTCATGGGTGTTATTTTTTGCTCTCATACTTTTCTACATGTGTGCATATGCTCCCATTTATATGTTCCATTTACTCCTTTACTTACTTTTTGTATGCCTACCTCATGTTTATCTTTACCATTCTCTCTCCTCATGTATATCACTTTTCACTCACTTATGTATGCTCACTTCATACACTTGTATATATTCTCCATGCTCACTTCACACACTTACACTTGTGTATAGTTTCACCTCTACTTACATGCTTCACACACGACTTGTAGATTTTCCATGCTTAGCTTCACTATCACACACCCGCGCTTCTCTCACTCGTATATATTTTCGTGCTCACTTACACATATCACACACTACTTGTAGATAATCCATGATTAGGCTAACTATAACACACATTCACTTGTGAATATTCCCATGTCATTCTCTCACCTTACACATCTCATTCACTTGTATATTCACATGATTCCCTAACACCATGCTTAGTATAGTCTTCATGCTCCGTGCTAGATTTACATTGTATTCTCCCTCATAGTAGTAGTACCCCCTTACTTAGCATGAAAATTAAAAATATATCTCCGTAAGATACTATTCAAGACTCGTGTATTTTTGGACACTATATCACTAAAGCATGACATATTTACCAAAAAAATTATCCCGTACTGGGGGGTCCCTTCGTGATGGGGGTGCCAACTTTGTTAAGGTGTGATTAAGCTAAGCGATATGATTCTCACCTTTCATCGGACTCATACCTTCTACGTATATCAAACGGTCCCCCCGCATCGTCTTGCTTGACCGAACTCACGACGGGAGGTATATAGCATGAAACTTGTTCATGTACGTCGAGTATATTGAATTCACTCTCACACGTACTATCCCCACGAGGTATATCATGAGATAATTCACATACACTCAGGTATATCAAATGGTTTGTCTACACGTACCGATGAATGATTGCCTTATAGGCAAGAGGTATATCGTGGAAGTCATGCCAGGGGGAAACCCTTCCACTAACCCAATAAGTGCATAAACCTCATATAAGCGTCAAACTTAGGCACTCGTAATTAGTTTATCGATTACCGTGCGAAACTCTACTTAAATTTTGTGTCGACATACCGCCCAAATTTTCTCACTATTTTGCCTTTTTTAAAACAGGACCCTGCCCATGAGCGTGGAAATAAGTCAAATTGTTTATTATACTTTAAACCCTATTTTCCCAGGCTTGGCTCATGTTCGACATTATTCTTGCATTTAGGTAAACATAATACAAGTGAAAACTAAATGATAATCATTATGCTGAGATTCCTCTCCTTTTCCCCTCCTTTTCAAAAACCAAAAATATCAAAAACATGCTTTCCCCCTTCTTCCAAAATACTAAAAAATTCTCCCTTTTCTTTAAAAAAAATAGACCCAAATTATTTTCCCTCTCACGTCGATCGCATACCCGACTTTGCCTTGGTGCCCTATTAGTTTCGGTCTTCCATCAAACCGCCGCGGAGTTCCATTACTTCTCCTGTTACTTCAACTGAATTTGGAATCTACCTCCATAAGCTATTCAAGGACAACACCGACCAAGCACCGAATGTCCAACCAGGTTTGATGGTAATCTTAGCCTAACTCAGTGCCAAGAGTTACAACCTTTAAACTGATGTCCAAGAGATGCAGTGACATCGAGCCCAAACTCCCGAAGGTCATGAACCTGAGATCCTTTTCCTCGTGCTATGGGTCCACTGCCCCAATCCTGTTTGGGTCCCTGAAGAATACCCGCATGTCCAGCGTACCTTACTTATAAATGGGCAACCACCTTCTCAACTCCCTATTCCAAACCTCGCCGATCCAGGGGCTAATCCGCCAGTGCCCATGGATCCCAAAGAAGAGGAACTGAACAAGGTCAAGGAAAACCTTAAGTTGTTGTCGAAGAAGTTCGACATAGTTAAGATATCCGAAAACTATATAGATTATACCCACAAATCTCCCTACCCTAAGGCCAGGCTGCCAAAGAAGTTCAAGATGTCGGACATCGAGAAGTTCGGGGGTAGCGGGCACCCAATTGTGCACCTATGTAGCTACAATCGAGTCATGACCCTTTTCGGTGTCTTCAAATAAATAATGGCCCAAATGTTTCAGCAGACCTCAAAAGAAAGTACTCTCTGATAGTTTTTGTCTCTCAAAGAATCCAAGATCCATAGTTGAGAAGATGTAGTCGGGGAATTCATGTCTCAGTATAAGTACAATGAAGAGTTAGACGTCACGTCCAAAGACCTGGAGCTGCTCAAGCAAAATTTTAAAGAATCAGTTAGTAGCTTCATTGGAAGGTGGACTAAAAAGGCCTCCACTATGACCAATAGGCCCTCAAAGGAGGAACAAATGCGCATTGTGAAGAAAATCATCTTGCCCCATATCCGAGCATCAATGGGAGGACAGTACTACCCGCACTTCCGAGCCCTCAAAAAAGCTAGAGTAGAAATCAAATAAGGTATCACCAAAGTGGAGTCTGAACCGAAAAAGTTAACTAGATAGTTTACACCGAAAAAGTATGAGAAGCCCGCTAATGCCTCAGTCTCAACCATCAATAAAATATCACAACCTGTTACCTTTTGGGCACTAGAAAGTCGCCGCAATCCTGCCAGAAAAGAGTACCCTGAGCTCCACGCTCCCCTGTCGAATGTTTACTAAGCCTTGATCGATCGAAATCTCATCAAACCATTGTAACCTCGATAATTACTAAACCCACTCCCTAAAAGCTTAAAGCACGATGCCCACAGCGACTATCACCAAGCCGCTGATCACAGCACCGACTAATGCTTTTATCTCATAAATATTATCCAAGGCCTGATAGATCTGGGAATCATCTCCCCGCCAGCTAATCCTAAGTCCAACACCACTTGCAACCCTCTTCCATCATATGGAATCGGAGCGAATGATATCTTTTTAGAAAGCACCCTTGGGTTTGACCCTTCTAACCAAATTTTGCATATAGTCTCACCCCTGGATTTGACCCTTATAACCAAATCCAACACCCATTTTCCCTATAGTCTCACCCAAACCTCTTAAAGTGTGCCCGTCCAGCACCCATTTTCCCTACAGTCACACCCAAACCTCTCAAAGTGTCCCCGTCCTTTCTCCTACATCCCACAAGCTTTTTTAACTAAGCTCTGTCACTCCTTGTAAGATCCTATATTACCGTCTGCACCCGATTAGAAGGGGGAGACATGGAACTACCTACTGTGTTAGACCAACTCTAGAAGTTTGGGATAAAAATGCCAATCGACTACCAAAAATTCAATAGCCTATTTATGGAAGCTCAAAAGTGGGCTCGAGAATCAGATGAATGGGTGGTACCCGTTGAGGAAGTCAATCTAGTTAAATTATACATATTATGGTCGATGTGTTTTTCCAGATGGGGGAAATCTGTGACATCTCTGAATTGCTCACAGCTTTGAAACATCAGGGGCGCCTGGTCCCTTCATTCTTGCACTTTCTTATCGAATAGCAACACTTATATGATGAAGATGTTGAGTTTGTTGAACGCATTCATTACTCTTAGCAGGAAGACATCATCGCCAATGGATAGGGGCGACTTTGATAGCTCAAATGACGAACTAAATCATCAAGAAGCCAGTTCAGTTGTCAGTTTGTGTGGAATGATCTCCTTTAAATATTTATTAGGAAAAATTAACAAAGTATCCAATCACCCCGAAATATATGAAGCCATGGGTTTCTTATTCTTCCTCACCATTATAAATCACATGACTAGATTAAGTCAATACTACAAAGATTCGATTCCCCATTCAACCTGAGTAAATAAAGGAAAGGGGGTTGTCGAAGAGCTCCCATTGCGATAAATGACCTTTGAAGAAAACAATGTCCTTGATCAGCTCAAGAAAACCCAAGCCAACACAACCTTATGGGGACTTTTTATGTCCTCTCAGCTGCACTAAAATGACTTGATAAAGCTCCTCATAGGACCCATAATTTCTCCTGCTACCACTCCCGAAGAAGCCATAAATATGGCAGGATATTTAACCTATAAATAACTCCTCTATTTTTCAGAAAAAGAAATCCTAAAATTTGTCCATTAACACAATTGCGATCTTAATATCTCTGTCGGAGTCTTAGTAAAGCTTGTCCCACTATCACTTATTAACTATAGATATTCTCTTAATGTTCGTCCACTCAGAACCTTTAATTGCTTAAGATTGAAAGTCAATGATCTCACTACTACATCTATCGCCATGCGCGCCTATGATAACACTCGTCGATAAGTAATGGGTTCCATAAAACTCACGCTAGGGGCTATCCCAATTAATCCTATGACAGAATTCCAAGTCATAGATATAACTACTTTCTTTAACTTACTCCTTGGTCGCCCTTGGCTCCACAGTATTCGAGGAGTATCCACTTTTTTCCATCAGAAACTAAAGTTCTTTTCCAAAGGACAAGTCATCACCATTTTGGGGGAAAATGATAGTTCAAACAGTTCTAAAATCAGCAATCCAATGTTAGAGATTCAATATGGTACTAATGACATGCTCCTCTTCGATTTCAAAATTAATCCGCTCCTTGTCCTAAGGATAACTTCAAAGATCAAGTATGTTCAGAGCACAACGTCTATGGAAATGTCAATGTAATTCAGATGTTCAATAATGTGCACTTTATGCCCGGAATGAGGTTAGGGCGACGCCAGTAAGGAATCCTCAAGCCTATAATCCTGAAAGAAGCCTTTCCCATACGTAGGTTAAGATACCAACCTTCACCAGTTGAACTCAAGGCACTCCGCCGACCACAACCGAAAAGAAGCCTAGAGAATGAAAAGACTGTTTCGAGGGACTCTTTAAACAAAAGATTTGTTAAGAAAGGTGAAGGCTTACCCTTTTGTGGATTATCTGAATTATTGTACGACAACGTTAACAAGAAGATAAACTAAGACTGGAGATCTTCTTTCAAGACAATAACACTTGGGATGAAGACTGCAAAGATAAAGTGGAAACCCTGATCGAGAAACCATAGTAATCACTGAGAACTCCAAGGGTAACGACTTCGAGGAATCCTTTGACCCGCAGATATTAGGGTTAAGTCTCTACATGATCCGCCTAGATAATGCACTATCAAACCCGTCCGATCAAATCATAATTGTTGTTGTACCTCTCTAGAACTGGCATGTTATCCCAGTTCAGCTTGCTCGAGCTTAGCCTAACCCTGTTGTTTATCCAATTCAAATCTTTGCACATATTTTTATTTATCCTTTTCTTGTTGTTAATGTAGCTGAGACATCTTTTGACGATGTTCTTAATGTTATTTTCCCTGAAAATGAAATAAATGAGGATTTTAAGAATCTTGTTGTGCCTTACATTAATTCTAATCAAACGTTTGATGATGATGATTTTGTAAATGAATAATTCTTAATGATATCAGTAAGAAAAATAATAAATAAACATAACTGCGTTTAAACTAATGATGATAAGACTATTGTTATTAACCTCAATTTTAGTAGATATCAGTGCGAGATTAGAATAGGGTTTACCCTTAACGAGCATGAGCGTGCGTAATTTGAAGAACTTATAAAAGAATTCATAGACGTCTTCGCATGGTCCCATGATGACATGCCTAGCATTGACCCGAAAATAGCTCAACACGGATCCCAACATTCCCCGTTTGCAAATCGATCAAGCAGAAATTGAGAAAACTCGGAATGAAATGGTCTCTTAAAGTCAAAGAGAAAGTAGAAAAATAGTTGAACGTGGGTTTTATTCGCGTGGTTGAATACCCTACATGGCTCGCAAATATTGTCTCCATGCCGAAGTGGGGAGGAAAAGTCCGCATATGCGTCGACTATCGAGATTTGAACAAAGCATCATCGAAAGATTATTACTCACTGGTAAACATCGTTATGAACGTGGACAATACGTCCATCCATGCTCTTAAATCATTTGTCAATGGATTTGTCGATTATAACCAGTTCAAGATGCACCCTGATTGTCAAGAGAAAATTGCCTTCATCACCCCTTGGGAACTTTATGCTACATCGTCATGCCATTTGGGCTAAAAAAATGTCAGGGCTACCTACTAAAGGGCTGCCACAATTAACCTGCACGACCTTGTTCACAAAGAAGACAAAGTCTATGTGGATGACATGATCATCAAGTCCAAGACTCGGGAAAGTCACATTCTCTCCCTCTGGAAGTTCTTCGAGCGACTACGATAATACCAGATGCGTCTTAACCCATAAAAGTGTGTTTTTAACGTCACTTAAGGGAAACTCATGGGATCCATGGCTAGTGAGAAAGGAATTGAAGCAAACCCTGCCAAATTAAAAGCCATACTTGAGAAGCCACCACCCCGGATGGAAAAGGAAGTCTAAGGATTCTTGGGTAAACTGTAATAAATCAGTCGGTTCATCAATCAACTAACCTCTATATGCAAACCCATTTTCAAACTTCTTCGAAAAGATTAAATCGAATTCTAAAATGAGGCATGATAAGAAGCCTTTGACCAATTAAGCAATACCTCATCCGGCCTTCGATGTTAATACCTCCGCAGCCAGGTCCCCCTTCCTTATGTACTTGACCGTCACTAATATCGTACCAGGGGATTTTCGAGCATAATACATTGAAGAATCCCGTAAAAAGAGCCATCTACTATGCTAGTAAAAAATTGGTTGGGTACGAAGTCAATTACACTATTTTGGAGAAAATGTGTGTCGCTTTAGTCTGGGTCATGCAAAAATTACGGCACTACATACTTATCCTTCCTATCAGGATAGTAACCTGAATGGATCCAATTAAATACCTACTAGAGAAACCCACTCTGTCAAGCCGAATGGCCCGATGGTTGATCTTATTAGTTGAGTTTGACATTGTGTATGTCATGCAAAAAATTATTAAGCAAAGGGTCATCTTATACTACCTTGTCGATTATCCTATGAAAGGAGATGATGTTTGGGTCCTCTGAATTACCAGATAAAGACATTTTCTGCACCTCTCAAGAGGACCTTAGATGGAAGATGTTCTTTGACGGAGCTGCCAATAAGAAAGGGTACATCATTAGATTACTCCAAATCGCCCCTAATGACTCCCACACTCTCATTGCCATTAAGTTGGACTTCCCATGCACTAATAATATGACTGAGTACAAGGCTTTTATCGTAGGCCTTAAGATCGCCCTCGAGAAAGGCATCAAGAACCTAGACGTATGTGGGGACTCTGCCCTCATTGTCGAACAAATTCTCTAAAAATGGAAAGTCTCGCCTCCTGGTTTAAAGATATCACCTTTCGTTACCTCCTCACTAAGCCTAACTGACGCCCTTGCAATCCTAGCCTCCATAGTCGATGTGTCTGGATCAGAAATAAGTTGTGCCCACCCATTATTACCACATTGAGCTTATCACTGAAAAAGACTCTGACATGGTCGGGTTATGATACTACGATATTTGGCACCTCCTCAAATATGGTAGGTATCCCAAGATGCAGAAAGATCGTGCAACCCTTCGCAAACTGGCTCCCCAGTACATCATATGCGATAGAGCATTATTCAAGAGAAACTTAAATGGAACATATTTACATTGCATAGAAGGGTCTGATATTAAAGAAATGATGCAAAAAATGACAACGAGGAATGCGAGGCCCACATGAATGGCCACATGCTTGCCAAGAAGATCATTCATATAGGGACCACCATGGTTCAAGACTACACTGCCTATGTTCGAAGATGCCTTAAGTGCCAACTGTTTGCCAATCTCTAACACTTACCTCCCTAAGAATTCTACAACACGACCTCTCCCTGGACCATCTCCTCCTGGGGCATAAACATAATATGGAAGATCACTTCTAAAGCTTCAAATGAGCACGAGTTCATCTTGGTCGCCATTCACTACTTCACTAAATGGGTCGAAGTTGAGTCACACGCAGTACTGAATACCAAGAAAGTGGCCAAGTTTATTAGAAAGAATATAATTTGTTGCTATAGGTTCCTCATAAGTTAGTATTCGATAATGGGATCCACTTCGAAGTTGAGGTCACAAAATTGGTCAACAAGTATAAAATTCATAGGCAAGTCTTCTCCTTATCAACCCCAAAGAAATAGCACTATCGAAGCCGCCGATAAAAGCCTCAAAACCATCATCAATAAGATGATCGAAGGTTGTAGAGACTGGATCGATCGAATCCCCTATGGCCTATAGGGCTATCGCAACTCCATTATAACACTTATTGGGGCTACCACCATTATCTAGTATACGATATGAAAGTAATTCTCCCAATTTAACTAGAAGTACCCTCTCTATGTGTCATGCTCAAGAGTAAGGTAAATGAATAAGACTGACATCAGAGCCACTATGATAAACTATCATTATTGGATGAAAAAAAACTTAAGCATCTATACCACATACTGGGAACCAACGCCGGATAGCGTGATTATTCAACGGTAAAG
This sequence comes from Sambucus nigra, assembly GCA_949130495.1. Taxonomy (NCBI): domain Eukaryota; kingdom Viridiplantae; phylum Streptophyta; class Magnoliopsida; order Dipsacales; family Adoxaceae; genus Sambucus; species Sambucus nigra. The sequence continues at coordinate 91,972,362 of OX422216.1, read as the reverse complement.
TCAAGGAAAGCGGTGTCCAAGAAAGAGACATTGCTCTCAAAGAAATTATAGATCCTATCTGGGACCCCAGAGGGAAGTTCAAACATAATTAGAGTGGCCCTACATCATGAAAAAAATTATGTTTGGCGGCGCCGCTATGCTCACAGATTTAGATGGACAAGAAATGGCGCGACCAGTCAATCTGGACCATCTCAAGAAATTCTATCCTTAATTCGAATTCTCGGCGCGATACGACTCTTCTCATCCCTCTTATATTCTGAAAAAAATCATTCATCTACCCTACCCAAACTACTTAGGACTTGATCCTCTCCAAATAACATTTTTCAAAATGAAACTCATGAATTTTCAAAACCCACAGAGGTACATAGGTAGCCCATATGACACATGGGCACGGTTCATACTTTCCCACAAAAATGCTACTCTTTTCTAACCCCCCGATAACGGCGGTCCATCTCATTATTTACATGAACAAAAGGATTATGTACGCTTTAGCAGTTGGTATAGATAGTTCAAATGCAAAATTCATCTAAAGACATACCAAAATATGTCAAAATTATTTTTATTTCAAATTATGGAAGACATCTGTTACATGAAATCTCAGTAGAGGGAGTCAAACAGACCACCCCCAATCAATTACAAAACTAACCCATATTTACCCAAACAATCTACCCAGTCCTTACCACGTGACCAGCTTCACAGAAAAATCCTAAAGACACCCCTAAAACACCAACATAAGTCACCATCAAACATGAATTCCCCAGTCTCATAAATATTACCCCCAACTTCATAAAATACTGCCCTCAACTGCCAGCTCTCGGAGGTCCCTAGGTCTCCCACTCCCGATTAGTGCTTCGTATGCGCTCCATGCAGCGGTATACCTTGACAAGATTTGTCGAAACCACAATGCCCTCCTCCATAGTATCGAATGCAACAAGCCACCTTTGACCAGTTTTCGCCTCCAAAATCGTCCTAATTACCCGCTTTTACAACTATTTTAAATAATCCCTAGACACATGTCAGGCCCTTCCAACAGATTATGGAGAACGGGTAGATGACCGACAACGCTTACACAAAGGTCCCAATATCATCCCTAAAGACTCAGTCAAATCCTCTGTCGAGAATAGCTAGTTATACAATGAGGCACTATTAGGTCTAACCCCACTTGGCATAGAAGCCGCCAAGGAAAATAGAAGAAAGTATGTCGAAGGCTAACCAGCCACACATACCGATATTCTCCCAACTGAAAAATGGGTGATAAGTCCCCCCACCATGGCACAGATTAGCGAAGACACCGGGCCCCATGTTCCACAAACCAGTTAACCTAAATCTCTATTGAAAGGTCGAAACTAAAGAAGGGCCTGATAGAGAGGTTAAGGACAACCGATAAGGGATACTCAGGAGGTGGAGCTATGCGAAACCTCTAGGAAAGCCACATGACCAGCATCACCGGGCTCCCTCACAGAAAATCAGAATAACCCTCCTTCCAAGCATCAAGACCATTTAAGGTCTCCGACGGCACTACCGTTGCAGGACTACGGTGATAAGACATCCACACTACTATTGTGGCCACCTGAGGATCTACCATTAGGTCACCCATCACCAGTAACAATCTACTAGTCAAGCCAGGCAATAGCTCCGATAAAACCAGCATCAAAGAAATCCCTCTGGCACACCGAGTTCATAACCACTGGGAGAGAAATATTATAACCATGGACCAATGGTCGAGCCATCGAGGGAGAGATATAAAGTAACTCAGCCAAAGACACCCGAGGAGAAAGAGACAAGTCGGGCATAGCCACCGCCACACTAGAACTGACCCCCAATATTCTTGAAAACTCCTCATAAGTAGGGTAGGCCTCATCTAGGCCAAATAAAAAAATGTGATCCTCGAGGTACCAGAATTGTACTGTCGCCTCCATAAAATTCCAGTCTATAGACCGATTGCACCATAAAGAGGCCCGACGCAAGCTAAAGGTATCATAGTTGACGTTATACATGCACATGTCCTCTAAGCCCTCAAGGTAGGAAGAGAAGTCTTCAGACATTGGGAGAGCCATTTGCAAAAGAGAAGAAAGACATCAAATATAGAAAATGAATGGTGGTGAAAAATACAGTCCCTAACTCCCTTTTTATACGCCCAAAAGTCTTCACCAAAGACAAACCACCCGGAACCTCATCAATCCCTCTGCCCTACAAGTAATCCGAGTATACAGAAAGTTCAATTAAGGACAAATGAGTGATTTGACTTGACACTTATGCCTATAGGAGGGAAAAGGGGTATGTTGATAGGCAACCCCCTTTTTTCAGAAAAAATCCATTTTTCCTCTTTTGTCCAAAATCAACTTCTAAAAGTTCTTACCTTGGAAAAAGTTAACCCTGAGTTGTTATTTTTTTTACTACTCCTCTTTTCATAAAATAAACATCTCAACAGAAAATTAAAGTCCATGTAGAATAAATCACTAAATCAAGAACAGTACCAAAATAAATGCATATTTTTCATATATAATCCTTATTCGGCATTATTACATTTTTTGCAGGAATAAAAGAAAAAGAAAAAATACAACGGGACCCTACCTGAACATTCCAAACCCCCTTAAATTCATAGCATCTGCGATGCACATGCTCCCTTTGCGATGGGCGATAGACCCTCGACTCCCTGGTTCAGAACCCTCATTATAATTAGCTATGAGCACCGTATAGAAGGTGGATGACTTCTTCATATAGCAGATGTAGAGGTCGTCCAGTCTTTAATATCCCGCCGCCAATTGGTCGATGCCTGCACAAACTGCAAGGAGAAAATAAAAAACCACAAAAGGCGAGTCAGTCAGTAAATAATAAGGAAGAATAAAACATGAAATAAAAAAGAAAAAAAAAGAAGTATACTTCAGGACGGAGTGATGATGCTATGAATCAGCACCACCAGGTGAGGTGTTTGCAAGCTCAATATAAGTATAACAATGGTAGCACAACTATATAAAGAGATAGGAGAAGGAGGTGAGGATATGAGGAATCAACACCGGAATATGAGTGGTTCAGCCAATCTGTCCTACGTCCACTGTGAGTGTGTGAGTAATATCACTGAACAAACGCACTAATGGCCATGGGTACAATTCACTCAAGCTCTCTCTCTCTACTGTATATTTAGACAGAGCTTTAGCTAGGGTTTTAATAACTGGATCCCTTTGCTAGGGGATGATCCCTATATGTAGTGTCTAGGGGGCGCAGTGTACCCCCCATGCATGCAATGAGCATGTGTGTGATATCCTCACCAATGTGGGAATGCCATCTGTCACTGTCACATGTAAGCAATGATGATGAAATATTCTCCCACATGTGGAGAATAATCTTGTTACAACTGATTTGTGCCCAGGTGTCCTTATCCAAATGTCAACAGATGCTCGGCAGTGATGTTGGTGAATGACCTCGGCCTGGGAGAGGCCGAGCTGTAAAAGCTTGATGTCCGTTTAATTCGAATAATGTCATGAAGAACCTCAGCCTGATCTCAGTCGAGACATTATGCTGGGTCGGCCCCAGCCGAGGTAGGGATAGTCCCATGCTGGTGATTATTAATACTTCTGGTCACCTCGGCCCAAGCCGAGGTGAGACTATTTGTCTATTGAAGGTGATTAGGGCTCCTTATCACCTCGGTCTGCTATCGGCCGAGGTTGCTATTCCCAGGTGCTTGAGGATGCCTGTGATGCGTGCAGTGCCCCCCTTGGCTATGTAGATGGTAGTGTCGGCCAGAGCCGAGGTATGTCTGGCCGAGGGATGATATCGTGGGCCCCTGCCCCTCAGGGTCGATCCATGTCTCGGCCATCATCTTGGCCGAGCTAGGTATCTCTGGGCCGAGGTTATACTTGGGCATATCAATCACCCCCCAGCCCTTAGTCATATGCGAGAGCAAGTGGCTAGGGGATTGCTTCACCTCCGAGGCCTGTTAGTCCCAAAGTTAACACTTGCGTGACACCTGTCCCAGGCCAAGGCGTGCCCACTTGGCTTGCGTGCGCTGTCAATTGTCCTTTGGGTTTCCCAAGGCAATGATGGGCCTTAGGAAGTGTGCCCAAGTATTTAAGGGTTAAATCCCACCGCCTTATCTTTCTTCTTCATTCATTTCTTTCGCGCGCACAACTTCTGCAAATTCCCTCCAAAGCTTCTTCAAACCATCACTCTTTCTGCAGAGGATTTCCTATAGGTTCCTTGTGGAATCTCTTCGTTTCATCCATCGACTCATCTTCAGGTACCTCCCCCCTTCCATTTCCTTTGTTTTCAGCATTTGGTTTAAATTTTCCGGTGAGATCTTTGGGTTTTCCGGTGGCTGTTTGAGTTTTCCGGTGGGCTTCATTAATTCAGGCGACCTGTGTTTATTTGAAATTCCTTAGTTTGATCTTTAAACCCTTTTATTTCATAAGCCAATCGTGTTTGTGAGTTTAGGAGTTTTCTTCAAGTTTAGGGTCATTCCAAGTTTTGGGTCGTCCTCTGATGCTCAGACCCTTGTACCAACTTCTTGAGGACTTCCCCTCTCTTAGAGAGAAGACCTTAGAGAAAATTAGGCAAAATAGAGAGATCTCAGGAAGAAGCTCGTAGGTCACAGGAGTTTCCTGTCAGACCCCTCTTTCCCCCACCTCTTAAGGTGGTATATCCTGATCCTCCTGAGAATTTTTATCAGACAGACGTCTCTGCCAACCGATTGCCGATGTCTGAGTCTGAGTCTTCCACCTCAGACCCCATGTCCGTGGACTCCTTCCAAGAAGCCATGGACTTCACACCTCGGACTGGTCAGGGCCATGACCAGGCCGAGGTCTCTAGCCGCGCCTCGTCCTAAAATGGCACAAGTACCTCAAGCTCTTCTTCAGAGGTTGAACTTGTTGAGCCAAGTGTGGATGTGCCTCCCATTCTAGACGCTATTCCTTTGTCGGCCGTTACCGGGGCCGAGTTTGCTCAGAGGTTCCCTAGTCACACATTCACGTCTGCTCCAGCCGACGTTGAGGTTGATGATGATGATGATGATGATGATGGTGAAAGTGAAGTTGACACCTCTGAGGCGGACGAGTACGAGAGCACAGTCACTGAGGTGGATCTATTGCACTTCAGATACTTATACTCCATCAGTCCCTCAATCAAATTGAGGAGACCTCTAAGGGAAGAGAGGGCCTACCACAGCCGAGATGGAGAGATCTGCTTGTATGAGCAGATGTTTAAGTTAGGGTTTCGTCTACCCATTCACCCTGTCATTAGGTCCATTCTTTCCTTCATCAACTTGGCCCCCTCACAGCTCTCTCCCAATGCTTGGCGAGTTATTATAGGGGCCATCATCTTGTGGAGGGCAGTCCACCACTCTGAACTCCCGGTTCAGGTCTTCGCTGGTTGTTACATCCCTACCTCGGCCAAAAATCATCCGAGCTACTATCACTTCGTAGCTCGGAGGCCTGAGAAGAAGATGCTCCTGGTCACTCAGACCTCAAACCACAATTGGAAACCCCGGTATTTTTTTGCTTCAGGGCCATGGGAATTTGGCTCATCTGTTCCCTCATCCATCTTTGAGCCGAGGGTACCCCTCAGATGGGGTAAGGTCACCATGTCTGCCAGGGCCGATCTTGGCCTAAGTCTCCAGAATGGTAAAAAGGTGAAGGCCCTGCAAGACCAAGGGGCACATGGTCTGTTCGTAAAGTTCGAACATCTGCTGACTCCCCACTATCTCTCGGGGACGTGCCTAGGTGGAAGGCCCCTTATTGACTTTGGTAAGGATTTTTCTTTGTGTTCCAAGTCTAACCTCTGATCATTAATGTTTGATTTCTGACTCTTATCTTTTCACTTTTGCAGAGAGACCTCCAGGTGTCCTGGACGAGTTGTGGGAGATGGTCGCTCCGAGTTTAGCTAGACTTGCAAAGAGGACTGGTTTGAACGCTCCTCCTCCAGCTCCTTCAACATCTAAGTCTAAGAAGAGGGCCCCTGAGGTCCCGGCCTATGAGGATCAGAGGCCAACCTCCAGGCAAAGGAAGACTTCAGACGCTGCGATCCCTATCACAGCCGACACCTTGCCGGCTCGTCTGGACCAGCTGAAACTTTCCGATAGCGTGGTCGGCCACAGCCGACAGGCCATGGACGCCCTTGCCAACATGATGACCGAGGATGACAAGCGTTTTTACAGGGCCATGGACACTTCCATGCTTGTTGAGTTCGGCCTCCACAGGGTCGCCCAGGTATGACTTGTTCCTTTTGTCCATAATTTTTCAAGTGCAACGTCTGATGTTACCCCCATCTAACCTCTTCATTATCTGCGCAGGGTGCCACTGCCATGTACCAGCTATCTAACTGGGCCATGAGGAAGCTGCCTCTCATTCAGAAGGGGCAGGAGGCTGAGAAGGTTGAGAGCACGCTGAAGGCCGAGGTTGACCGTCTGAGGTCAGAGTTGCAGAATGCCGAGACCAAGGCCCAGAACTCTGAAAATAAGGCCCAGGGACTGGAAAAAGATATCTCTGCACTCGTCCAAAGCCACTCCAAGGCCCTGCAGGATAAGGACGATGCCCTGCAGAGGAAGGTCAGTGCTGCTGTGAAGGCCGCCCTTGCAGATGCCTCAGAGAAAATAATTGCTGATTACAAAGTCTCTGAGGAGTTCGTAGGTTTTGGTTTTGAATACCTCGAAAGAGGTATCAAAGCCACCACCAAATGGGTCGAGGTCAGGGAGAAGGAGGTTGGCACTATAAAGGCCTCCGACTTTGTGGGCCTCGGCTTTGCCGACCCTCAGTTTGCCCAGGCCCTACAAGAGATAGAAGACGAGGCTGTTGCCCCTGGTCAGACTGCTACTCTGGAAGGGACTGATCTTGGAGGAACTGACCCTGCTGATGATGTGGCTGAGGTGACCAATGCTGAACAGGTCAACCCAGCCGAGACTTCGAATGTTCCTCCTTCAGATGTTTAACTTGGCCTTGTATTTTGTATTTTTTGACTTGTAATTCTGAACTTGTAATTTATCAGACATCTGAGTGTTATGTAATCTCTTCTTTTATTGTATGCCAATTTCTTCCTTTATCTTGACCTCTGAATGTATTTGAATGATATATGATCTCTGAAGTCATTACTTAATATGATGTGGTCATAACCATATCACCCAATTACTGATGTTAATGGTCTGAGGTTATCTAACCCAGGTGTCTGAGCTCAGACCTCGTCACCACCGAGTGATGTTATAAGGGTCTGAGGTCATTACCTAAGAGGTTAGCCACATAATAAATATCATCAAATTAATGATGTTAAGGGTCTGAGGTAATCTAACCCAGGTGTCTGAGCTCAGACCTCGTCACCACCGAGTGATGTTCTGAGGGTCTGAGGTCATTACCTAAGAGGTTAGCCTCATAATAAATATCACCAAATTAATGATGTTAAGGGTCTGAGGTCATCTAACCCAGGTGTCTGAGCTCAGACCTCGTCACCACCGAGTGATGTTCTGAGGGTCTGAGGTCATTACCTAAGAGGTTAGCCTCATAATAAATATCACCAAATTAATGATGTTAAGGGTCTGAGGTCATCTAACCCAGGTGTCTGAGCTCAGACCTCGTCACCACCGAGTGATGTTATGAGGGTCTGAGGTCATTACCTAAGAGGTTAGCCTCATAATAAATATCACCAAATTAATGATGTTAAGGGTCTGAAGTAATCTAACCCAGGTGTCTGAGCTCAGACCTCGTCACCACCGAGTGATGTTATGAGGGTCTGAGGTCATTACCTAAGAGGTTAGCCTCATAATATCACCAAATTTATGATGTTAAGGGTCTGAGGTCATCTAACTCAGGTGTCTGAGCTCAAACCTCGTCACCACCGAGTGATGTTCTGAGGGTCTGAGGTCATTACCTAAGAGGTTAGCCTCATAATAAATATCACCAAATTAATGATGTTAAGGGTCTGAGGTCATCTAACCCAGGTGTCTGAGCTCAGACCTCGTCACCACCGAGTGATGTTCTGAGGGTCTGAGGTCATTACCTAAGAGGTTAGCCTCATAATAAATATCACCAAATTAATGATGTTAAGGGTCTGAGGTAATCTAACCCAGGTGTCTGAGCTCAGACCTCGTCACCACCGAGTGATGTTATGAGGGTCTGAGGTCATTACCTAAGAGGTTAGCCTCATAATAAATTTCTGGTTTAAAGAACAAAACAAGAACTTGACATGGAAACTGATCTTTATTAATAACCTCTTCTTGATAAGATGGTACAATTACAAATTACAAATCCTATGCAACATCATATGAAATATCTCTTTAGGTGATCAGCATTCCACGGGTTGGTGAAAGGTTCTCCCTCTAGGTTCTCTAGCCTATACGTTCCAGGCACAACCTCTTCCGTTACTTTGTAGGGGCCATGCCAGTTCGGGTGTAGCTTGTTTGTCTTTTGTAGGGTCTTCTTAAGCACTAGGTCTCCCACCGCAATGGGTCTTGACTTCACCCTTTGATTATAGAATCTTGCTGCCCTCTGCTGATAGGCTGCTTTTCTGACCTCTGCGTCTTCCCTTCTTTCTTCGATGAGATCCAGGTCTAGCCTTCTCTTCTCCCCATTGCTGCCGGGGTCGTAGGTCTGAATCCGATGAGTTGGCAGTCCTACCTCCGTTGGTATGACTGCCTCTGAGCCATGTGCCAGTATGAATGGGGTTTCTCTTGTGGGTGTCCTTGCCGTAGTTCTGTAAGCCCATAGCACGGCGTAGACCTCTTCTATCCATCTCCCCTTCGCGTCTTCTAACCTCTTCTTGATTCCATCCAAGATGGTTCTGTTCGTGACCTCGGTCTGGCCATTTGCTTGAGGTCGACCAGGAGATGAGAAGAACTGTCTGATCCCCATACTTTGGCAATACTTCTCCAAGGAGGCATTCTTGAACTGGGTCCCATTGTCCGAGATAAGCGTGTTCGGGAGGCCATATCTACATATGATGTTTTTCCAGATGAACTGGAAGGTCTTCTGCTCTGTAATGGTTATCATCGGCTCTGCCTCTACCCATTTTGAAAAGTAGTCAATGGCAACTATCAAGAATCTATAGTTGTTGACAGCTCTTGGCAAAGGTCCTACCAAGTCAATTCCTCATACCGCAAATGGCCATGGAGAAGAGATCGACGTCATAGGCTGATGAGGTTGGTGAGGGATGGTGGCGAACCTTTGACATTTGTCGCACCTCTTCACATAATCTGTGGCGTCCTTAGACAGGGTAGGCCACCAGTATCCTTGAGTGATGATCCTCTTGGCTAAGGGTCTTCCCCCAATGTGGCTAGAGCAAGAACCCTCATGAACCTCCCTTAAGACCTGGGTCACTTCCGCAGGGTGCACACATCTGAGGAGAGGCAGTAGAAACCCCTTTTTGTACAAGACGTCTCCTACCAATGAGAACTTTGCAGCCCTGTATCTCAACTTTGTTCTCTCCATCCTGGACTCAGGTAGCTCCCCCTCTTTTAGGTATCTGACAAGCGGGTCAATCCACGAGTCTCCCAGGTTTACATTGTGACAAGGGTTACATACCTCATCCTCCTCAATACTTGCCTTTCCTAAGACTTCAATTGGGATGGTTCTTCCCAAGTCTGTCTTCATTGCCGAGGCCAGTCTTGCCAACGCATCGGCGTGGTTGTTGCTCAGCCGAGGTACTCTCTTCAGCTTTGCCTCTTCAAAATACTCTAGCAACCCTCTTACCTTATTCAGGTATTTGGCCATCCTTTCATCTTTGGCCTCGTATGCCCCCAGCACTTGATTGACAACCAATCTTGAGTCGCTATGGAGCAGGAGTCTCTTTACCCGAAGAGTGGTTGCCAATAAGAGACCTGCTATCATGGCCTCATACTCAGACTCGTTGTTGGAGGCCTTGAAGTTGAATCTCAAGGCGTACTCAATGTTGGCACCATCTAGAGCCGAGAGTACTAGCCCTGCGCCGCTTCCATTGTCACAAGAAGAGCCATCAACGAAGAGGTTCCATACGTCTGTATCTGATGAGACGACCCCTTCTCTCATAACCCCCTTTTTGAAGAGGTACCGATCCTCTTCGTTTTCTTCTACTCTGCTCCGAGCTTGGCCTGGGACAACCTCTTCTCGGCCTCGAAAGACGTATGGGGCAGTCTCTTCCGAATCTCGGAAGACATTTCGGTTCATCTCTTCGCCGCCATCCAAGCCCTTCTCTATCTCGGCCTCTTCCCAAGTGAATTCTGCGACAAAGTCTGCCAGGGCATGCCCCTTGATGGCTGTCCTGGGCTGGTAGGTAAGATCATACTCTCCTAGCTCGATGGCCCAGGTCATCAATCTTTCGGACTTCTCAGGCTTGTGCAGAACCTGCCGTAGTGGTGAGTCGGTGAAGACTATCATGGAGTGAGCTTGAAAGTAAGGCTTCATCTTCCTTGAGGCATGTATCAGGGCATAAGCCAACTTCTCCATTCGGGGATAGTTTTGTTCAGACCCTTGAAGGGCCTTACTATTGAAGTACACAGGTCTCTGAACCCCATCCTCTTCCCGTATGATGGCCGCGCTAATGGCTGACTCAGAGACTGCCAGGTACACAAACAACCTCTCCCCCGCGATGGGCCGGGACAGCAGCAAGGGAGACCCCAAGTAGGACTTAAGTTGATCAAAGGCCTTTTCACACTCTTCGTCCCACTGAAAGGCCTTTCTCATAACTTTAAAGAACGGAAGACACTTGTCCGTGGCTCTGGAAACAAACCTGTTTAGGGCCGCCACCCTTCCAGTGAGTCTCTGAACATCCTTGATACTCCTAGGAGTCTTCATGTCGAGTAATGCCTTGATTTTCTCCGGGTTTGCTTCAATCCCCCTCTGATTAACGATGAACCCCAGGAACTTCTCGGCTCCTACCCCGAAGACACATTTCGCTGGGTTGAGCTTCATCCGGTACGAGTCCATGACATCAAAGGTCTTCTCAAGGTCTGCTACATGAGTACATGCTTTCAGGCTCTTTGTTAGCATATCGTCCACATACACCTCCATGGTCTTACCTATCTGCTCCTCGAACATCTTATTGACAAGACGTTGATACGTTGCCCCCGTATTTTTCAGACCAAAGGGCATCACCTTGTAACAGTACGTCCCCTTGTCAGTAATGAAGGCTGTCTTCTCAGAGTCTTCGGTATCCATGAAGATTTGGTTATAGCCTGAATAAGCATCCATGAAACTCATAAGCTCGTGCCCTGCCGTTGCATCCACCATCTGGTCTATCCTGGGTAAGGGATAGTTGTCCTTCGGGCAAGACCTATTCAGGTCTGTGAAATCTACACACATCCGCCACTTTCCATTGGCCTTAGGCACGATGACAGCATTTGAGAGCCACTCTGGATAAGTAACCTCTCTTATGAACTCGGCCTCTTCCAACTTTTTCACCTCTTCCCGGATGACCTCATACTTCTCTCTGGAGTAGATCCTTCGCCTATGTTTAATAGGCCTAGCATCTCCGTCCACGTTGAGCTTGTGGGTCATGATCTCAGGGTCGATGCCAGGCATGTCTGCATGACTCCACGCGAAGACGCTCTGCCTCCTCCTAAGGAAGTTTATCAGCTCTTCCTTGATCCCTTGCTCCAGGGCTTTACCGACCTGGATGGTTTTTTCTGGCTCGTCCTCATTGAGGACGATGGATTCTACCTCTTCCGCGGGCTCGCCCTTCTTCAATTTTATTTCGTCTCTGGGATCAAGAGTGTCAATGCTGTAAGTGGCGGTTGCTCTCTTATGGGCCTCTCGCTCTTCGGCCGAGTTGAAATAACACTCCCGCGCCGTGGTCTGGTCCCCTTGCACTTCCCCTACCCCATAAGGAGTCAGGAATTTTAGCATCTCGTGGACCGTTGACGGCACGGCTTCAAACTCTTTGAGGGCCACTCTTCCGATGATGAGGTTGTAGGCCGAGAAGACATTTTCGTCCATAACAAAAAAGTTTATCTTCTTGGTCAGCCTCTTAGGCCATTCATCTCCCATCCGTACATCCATTTCATACATGCCCAATGGGTGTACCTTCTCACCACTGAAGCCTATCAATGGGTGATGGTAGGGCACCAGCCTTGCCCTGCTAAGACCCAAGCTCTTGAAACAAGGCCAAAACATCACATCTGCCGAGCTTCCCCCATTTATGAGGATTCTCCCTACATCGCACCCATGCACCCTTATTGTTATGACTAAAGGGTTATCATGGGGGGCTAAGATGCCCTTGAAGTCGAGTCTGGAGAACCCCACTACGAGGGTGTCCATGTCCACCTTCTTCCTCTTCTGCACTGCGTCAGAAGACGTTAGATTCACAACCTCAGGTTTGACCACTGACTTGGCCTCCGCTACATGAGCTTTCCTGTCGGCTACCTCAGAGCCACCTCCTGCGAATCCCCCACATATGGTGCTAACACCAAAGGAGATCATCCCTACCCTCTTCACTGGGGTGTTGTCATCCTTAGGTGGGAGATTCGGGTCATCTCCATCATCACCCTCTGAATCATCATGCCTTCTAGCCGGGACATCGCCACGGCACCTGTCATCTCTTCTCTTCCTAGGGTCTTCTCTTCCACCCTTTGGGGCCTTGCCATCCACATACTTTCTTAGCTTCCCGAATTTCAGCATCTTCTCAATCTCATCCTTCAGAGCAAAGCATCTATCTGTGACATGGCCGTGATCCTGATGGAACTTACACCAGAGGTTTTTATTCCTCTTATGTGGTGGGGCCTTCAATTTCTCTGGCCACCTCAGAGCCCGGTCAGTCTTGATCTCATTAAGGATATGCTCACAGCTCACAGTCAGAGGAGTGTAATGAGCGAACTTGTCATCTGCTGACCTCTTCTTCCCCTCTTTCTTACCCTGGGACCTCCCAGTGCTACCACGGTTCTCCTCCTCATATTTGGCGGCCATTGCCTCTTCCGTATTCATCACTTTCCTCGCGGTGGACAACAGCTCTGCCATAGACTTGGAGGGGTCTTCCGCCAGCTTCCACAATAGCTTCCCCTTTTGGAGGCCTCCTATCAGGGCGGTCATGGCTATGCTCTCCTCGTAATACTCTACCTCCAACTTCTCCTTGTTAAATCTTGCTATATAGTCTCTTAAGCTTTCTCCCTTAGCCTGTTTGACATATAGTAGGTGGGTAGTCTTCTTCTGTGGTCTTACCCCAAAGCAGAAGTTGTGGACGAAGTGCTCTGCTAGGCCTTTGAAGTTCTCGATCGAGTTCTTCGGAAGAGAGGTGAACCAGCTGTGCGCTGCCCCTGTCAAGGTTCCTGAGAAGGCCCTGCACTTCATCTCATCAGGTATCGAGTAAATATCTGCCGCCGACTGATACATCTCGATATGGTGCACTGGGTTAGTGCTGCCATCATACTTAGGAGTCACGATATGAGGCTTGAATTTAGCTGGGGTTGGAAACCCCACTATCCTCGCTACAAACGGGGAGCCCTCCCAGTAGCCCCTCTGTAATGGGTCCCTGCTCTTTATGAGGTCCCCTATCTTCTCCTCGAGACTTTGGATTGAGTCATTCCAGGGTCTTCTCTCTTCAGCTAGGCCGAGGTTATCCCCTGCCACCTCCCTACGATGGACAGAGGGTTCCCCAGCCACAACACGCTGACTATTGACTTCTTCCTGATCCCTGGCTCTTCTCTCCACGGGTCGACCTTGATCTGGCCGAGCCTGCCTATTCCCTCTTTGAGAGCCTGCCGCGCTCCTTGACCTCGATAGCCTCTGCCTCAGGCCATTGACTGGACCTAGCCTCTCGAAGGCCGACCCTCTGCTCAACCTGTTAAAGGCCGACCCTCTCTGTTGGGCCTCATCTCTTCCTCGGCCGACACATCGTTGACTCTGCCTATTAAAGGCCGACCCTCTTTGTTGGGCCTCATCTCTTCTTCGGCCGACACATCCTTGGCTCTGCCTAAGGAATCGTACGATGTTATCTGACACCTCATACGGCTCCCAGCAGTCTTCTGGGGCCTCTTCAGCTTCTAGGTCATCATACCTGTCCTCTGGGCAAGGGTTTCCCTGCCTCCCCAGGCGCAAGCGCCTAGGTTCAGCAACGTCCCTCCTCCGCTGGGGTGCAGTTTGGTCCTTCATGGGCGCCTGGGGTGGTCCCCTGGCATCCGGATGGGGCTGAACTGCCTTCGGAGTTATCATGTCCGGGGAGACTCCAGGTGGTCTCATCATCATGGTTTGGCTGAGCTGGGCAAATTGCTCCTTCATGGCTTATTGTGTTGCAGCCAAATATTTCAAGGTTGCTGCCACCTCCTCCATTTCAGACTGGGGAGGAGCCTGACTGGAGCTAGCCCCTCCACCTCCGGGTGGCGGAAGAGGCGGTGGTAATTCTGGTGCCATGTGTTAATAATAAAGAGCTTGAACAGTAAATGAGCTTAATACCTTAAAGGACCTCTTTCAATGGTGAAACAGCTCCACACAAGGGGTGGTTCCTGGTTCACCACCAGAGTCTCCGGTGAGGTAAAGCAGAAAAAGGGGAAGAGATAGCCTCTCGATTCCCACAGACGGCGCCAAAATGATGATGCTATGAATCAGCACCACCAGGTGAGGTGTTTGCAAGCTCAATATAAGTATAACAATGGTAGCACAACTATATAAAGAGATAGGAGAAGGAGGTGAGGATATGAGGAATCAACACCGGAATATGAGTGGTTCAGCCAATCTGGCCTACGTCCACTGTGAGTGTGTGAGTAATATCACTGAACAAAGGCACTAATGGTCATGGGTACAATTCACTCAAGCTCTCTCTCTCTACTGTATATTTAGACAGAGCTTTAGCTAGGGTTTTAATAACTGGATCCCTTTGCAAGGTAGGGAATGATCCCTATATGTAGTGTCTAGGGGGCGCAGTGTACCCCCCATGCATGCAATGAGCATGTGTGTGATATCCTCACCAATGTGGGAATGCCATCTGTCACTGTCACATGTAAGCAATGATGATGAAATATTCTCCCACATGTGGAGAATAATCTTGTTACAACTGATTTGTGCCCAGGTGTCCTTATCCAAATGTCAACAGATGCTCGGCAGTGATGTTGGTGAATGACCTCGGCCTGGGAGAGGCCGAGCTGTAAAAGCTTGATGTCCGTTCAATCCGAATAATGTCATGAAGAACCTTGGCCTGATCTCAGTCGAGACATTATGCTGGGTCGGCCCCAGCCGAGGTAGGGATAGTCCCATGCTGGTGATTATTAATACTTCTAGTCACCTCGGCCCAAGCCGAGGTGAGACTATTTGTCTATTGAAGGTGATTAGGGCTCCTTGTCACCTCGGTCTGCTATCGGCCGAGGTTGCTATTCCCAGGTGATTGAGGATGCCTGTGATGCGCGCAGTGCCCCCCTTGGCTATGTAGATGGTAGTGTCGGCCAGAGCCGAGGTATGTCTGGCCGAGGGATGATATCGTGGGCCCCTGCCCCTCAGGGTCGATCCATGTCTCGGCCATCATCTTGGCCGAGCTAGGTATCTCTGGGCCGAGGTTATACTTGGGCATATCACGGAGCGCCTCATCAGTAAGTCTCGTCAACCCAATAACTGACGCATAAGGACGGTGAGTCACCCTCAACGACTCTTTGCTGCTCAACTAAAAATCATAAGAAGGAGTAACCAGAATAAGTAGAGCATCCTCCGTCGTTGCTGATGCACCACTTCTCGTGTTGTGGATCGACGCCACCAGTGCACTAGTACCCCTCCCCGAAGCAGTGGCAGATGGAGGCATATTCTCCACGTCATATATACTGGAGGGCATCAACCGACTGCTTATGAAATTCAGGTAATCGTAATTCGTTGTTGTATCAGTATAGAGCCTATAGGGCTCATCCATCATTATCGTCGCCCTGGCATCGTCCGTCATCTCTACCACTCGCCTCTTGTACTATAGGGGCACTGGTGGTGGTACCTCCACCTCCTACTCCATAATTTGTCTCACAACTCTCTCTCTAAGGTACCAAACGTACCTAAACTCATGCACCAACAGTCGTCGCATCTCGCGTACCTATAACCCCTTGGTCCATGAAGAAACATTATGATGGTAGAAGGTCACCTACATTCCCAACAAAGAATCACTATCCACCCAAAATAAAGATATCGTAGAACTCAGAAAAGGATAAAATTTAACATGGTCGCTCGTCAGGTCATTCAACACCTTTTGTACGTCCTTCAGAGATAATGACTGGTTCGATTGTCGATTGGACTTCTTCCACCCCTATAAAAGTCCCTCAACTCTTTGTCCTTTAGGGACACCAGTTCCATGTTGCGCCCTATCACCTCATATAAATAACATCTCTAAGAAGATGAAATTAAGAAAGTATAGTAAAAGAGAAGGGTTGTAAGAAAATAAAGGAAAATAAACTTGAAGTTAACATTAAAAGGTACATGGGTCCTATAAGAGTCTGTCAACAGCACCAACTGAATGTATCCTGGGAAGCATAAAGGGACGCTAAGATGAAGTTCCCCCAATCATACAAATGTATATCCACAAAGATCTGCATGTATGGTAAAAAATAGAGATGGACGACGTCGTCACCACAATCCCTCTCAGCAAAAGCAAAATAAATAAACGAGTCGTCTGTCTCACAGATTGCCCGTCAGTTTCGCCAATCTGCTTTTTTAGCAGCGTATCCCATAACACAAAAATCCGAATATAATCCCCTAACATGATTCTACCCACATCCCCTTGAGCAGCTTGCACCACCTCCAGTGTGACCCGTAAAGTACGATCCACCACGATCTGAGGCCCCTCACAATCCAAGCCCATCAGCTGCTGGACATCCATGGGAGCGACAATCATCTCCCCGATCCCCAAACTGAATGTGTGGTTCATGCCCCACCACCTTTCACCAAGAGCACACAACACCGCATAAGAGCGCAGTGACTCATCCAATGCTTTCGCCAACGTGTTAAACTCGATAAACGACACCATCAAATGTACCGCCGCATGAAGTTTATCCCAAACATCATTTAACCCTCTTGTCCCTCAGGACCGAATACTAAAAAAAGCTATATCAGTCTACAAAAGAAAAAAAAATTCAACCCTTCATTAGCCCAATCAGAAAAGAAAGAGAAAAAGAATTGGGAAAACCAAATGTCAAATACTCAGATAGCCATTAGGGTTCTTCACCCTTACCAAGAGATGGCGCGTACGTTCGCGCAACAAAACCCTCTAATCATCAACCGACTCAAAGGAGTCGTAGTCATTTTCATTGCCCAGAGCAAACGGTACCACAAACTGCCACTCCAAGCCTGCCCAATCCTCAATGGACAACCACTTATTGTTAACTTCACTAAAAAGTACCTGCTATTTGAAGTCTTTAAGAAATAAAGACTTATGAACGACTCTTAGATAGAGAAAGCAAGAGATTCAATCATTTTAAGGTGTGAAAAATGACGAGGGGCATCTGCCTTTTTATAGAAGGTTAAGGGGCATGTTGATCGACAATCCCCTAACCTTGTCGGTCGGCAGTGTCTTTTCCCCTTCCCAAAAAACCTAGAAGTCCATGACCTATGCTGATAGGCATCTTTTGAGACCTGTCTATCGACAGTCCCCTCCAAATTTCGCCCCAAAAATGTCGAATAAAATCGAAAATTACCCGAAAAATTCCCATGAATTCCCATAAAAATCCCTGAAAATATAAAACATTATTTTCCCTAAGAAAATTATCTTTGGAACGCCAATACCCTTACCAACTCTCAAAAATCCCCATCTGGATCAACGAAGCACTTCTATCATCAACATATTCCCTATGAGACCAACGGTGCGCCCGCATTCAAGCCTACTACATTTCCCCCAATAGAAATTACAAATCTACACATTCCCCCGCGGAATCATTCCCCACTAATCATAATTTAAGGTCCTCATAATTGACCTCTGCCCAAATATTGGTCGTCACAACTTTAGGTCATCAAAATTGACCTCGACCCTCATAGATGGTCGTCATAACTTAAAATCCTCAAAATTAACCTCGGCCCGTAGAAGCGATCACCATAATTTTCGACCCATAGAATTGGTCGCCATGACTTAAGGTCCTCAGAATTGACCTCGTCCCACAGAATTGGTCGTAACTTAAGGTCCTCATAATTGATCTCGACCAGCAAAATTAGTCGTCACAACTTAAGGTCCTCAGAATTAACCTCGACCCATTGAATTAATCGTCATAACTTTTGGTCCTCATAATTGACCTCGGCCTGCAGAACTGGTCGTCATGACTTAAAAATTTATCTTGGCCCTCAAAATTGGTCATCACAACTCAAGGTCCATAAAATTGACCTCGGCCCGCATAATTGATCGCCACTGCTTAAGGTCCTTAGAATTGACCTCGACCCACATAATTGGTCCCCACGACTTAAGGTCCTAAAAATTGACCTCGGTCTGCAGAGTTGGTCATCCCAACTCAAGATCCTCAAAATTGACCTCGGCCCACAGAATTGGTCGCCATTCCTTAGATCCGCATAATTGACCTCAACCCTCTATATCAGTCACTCGTGTCCCCTTAATCCTCAACATCGATGAGGTGTCTACCTTTTGGCGACCGTCATTTGTTCTAAACTCACCCATCGAGGGTGGCTTAATGGATTCTTAATGTAATCTGAATTCCCTTTCCAACGATCCGCCCTGTGCGCAATTCGGACTTACGATTTGCATTTTATGCTCATTTTTCTGAAAAAATTGTTCTGGAGTGCCTATGGGCACCCCATACACCTTGTTTATCAACAAGGTGTGTTTTTCTTGCCTGATAGGCAGGCCATGGGCCATACTGATCATCACCCCCTTTGACCCAATAAAATGGGCCATGATCCCACCTTGAAGGAGACACATGAGACCTCACTCAAAAAGTCAAAAACATTCTCCTCAAATTCAGAGCCTTTTCCTTTCCCAAATAGCCCATTTTCCCACATTATCTCACCTCATTTCCTTACCACATTTAGTAATTCATCCCACCTCTTCATATCACTTATGCACCACTTCAAAATCAGCACATTTACATCTCAAAGTCAGCAACAAGCATTAATGAGGCCTATTTCTCCATCCCTTTTGTTAATTTTCCATTTTATTGTTATTCACCTTATTTATATTTTATTTCATTATCTCACATCCACTAATCTCTACTCTTTAATGGTAATATTCCACATAATATATTTTCATAAAAAAATAAAAAAATATATATATAAAAAAAAGGATTTATCCATAAATTCCAAAAGTGGGATTTCTATTTCACATTTTGACTTTTACGACACATTTGTATCTATAGGCACATAAGAGGAGTCTCACATTTGGATTTATGGGTTGAACCCCTCCCTTTTTCATGTTTATATGTATATATGTATATATGTGTGTGTGTGTGTGTGTATTTTGTGAGTTTTATACTCCTACATACTTGTGTCTCGTCCGACATGCACACTCGCTCTTTCATAGCGATTTGTTATTCGATGAACACTTATATCACACTTTTTATCAATTATTTTTTGGAATACTCCTACGGATGAATCCACTCCCTCCCTTCCATGATGTGAGTTGGGTGATTCCATTCTCTCACCATTTATATTATACATATGTACACACACATACACACATCACATAGTCTAAAAAGAGAAGATTAATATTAGCCCACGAGAGATCGAAAGGGCAGAATGGGTAACTTAGTCTCCAGACCTTCGAACTAATGGGTTTCGCAAGCATCAGTTTGACCTTGATGTCGTTCACTAGGGACGACGACATTCTTTTGCCTGTTTTTATCAAAATAGGTCGGTGACTCTATTTTTTTACATTATCTACCACTTGATGACGATCCACACTCGTATCCGTACATACTGGAGGGAATACGACCCCGGATGGCCACACATTCCATCAAACTTGCGCTTGGAATCGGCCCATTAGACAATCTCGTGGCATTTTAAGTGATCGACATACCCGCCTTCGTCAATCTGATTTGGGTAGGCCATGGATTCACGACATCAAGGGAGTCACTTTATCACTGTAAAAAAAAGTTAAAAATTATTTTATGGGGAAAATTAAATCACCATATTAGGGGACACTAACTTATTAAAGGGAGGAAGACCTAGTACCCCAATACTAAAAGTACAATATGATAGTTGAGATTTCTACATCAGTGGGTTCCATCTAGACCCACCTTTGCAGGTCATCTTCATTGATACTAATGAACATATTCCACCACCCTACTCTGAATATGGTGGTTGAAATGTCACTCATGGGATGAGGAAAATGAAATTTCGGCCATTAATGGACCTCGAAAAAATCTGCAAGGAATCAGTGAGCTTATCAAGGTACCCAATAGTCCAACACTAAGGGCTAGGGTACAAACATAAGAGTAACAACCACATTTCCAAAGAAGTGATTCTTCCACTTACTAATAACCGACAAGCCTTCTGAGGACGATACTGCATATGCTCTATAAGAGGAATCACCTGCCACCATCTATATGTCCCATTAAAGGAGAATACCCTCGAGGTAACTTAATTTGATGTATTGGACCATATCAATACCTTTGTGGAAGAAATAAAATTTAACTTTGAGTATCCTTGCGTGCAAAATATTGATGATGATGAATATACGAATCAAAATAGTTAATCTAATTTATATAATGAAAAATTAAAAGAACACCTAAAAGAGCTTAGTGATAAACAAATCAATCGCGCACAATATCATGAAAAACGACAACGATATATTTATGGTCTCCTAATGAGATAAAAGAAAACAAAATAGGTTCGTCTATAGATTATTCAGAAAAGTACAAAACCATTCAACTCCTCAAAGAGTACATCGATGTCTTTGTCTGGTCTTACATCGACATGTCAGAAATTGATCCTGGAATCGTCATCCATCGTATACCTACGTATCCATATTTCAAGTTACGACACCCCTTAAAATCCATAACTATATTGATCCTTTCTACATGTAAATAATATAGGAGTCTAAACAAATTATATCATTATGATCATGACTGAGATAAATAAAATATAATAATAATGAGCTGACAGTAATAACACGAGTAAAAAAATTAAAACTCCGATACCAATCTTTAAATCATAATAAGTAAAAATTCATCATGAGAATAAATAATTTTCTAAATAATAACCAACTCTGAAAATAAGTGACAGGCTTCAATATAAATAAACTTAATACAAAACTGTGACTTTTTATTAACTGAAATATAAATACGATAAGTAAAATATGTGCATGCAAGCTCGACACCTATATCCTAGATCTGGAAGCAAGATTCGAGAATCAGTGGAAGAAATCAGGGTTGTGGCGGTTGTTGCGTCCTACTACCTAAAAAAAAATTCCACAAACAATATTAAACCTAACAAGTCTATAATGGGTAAGAATTTAACTAAATTCGGGCAAAAATAATAATAATGCATGCTCCTCTCATATTTTAGTTGTTTTTAAGTTAACCCAAACCAAACAACTTAAATATAACATGAAGGTCTAATTTCAATCCCAAGTTAACCCAATAATACCCAATTATAAATATTTCTCAATTGTTTATGATTATGAGATTTTATAATATGTATCTCGAATATACATCTTTCATATAGTCTCGGTATAGGGAAAAAAATCACATAAATCCAATATCTAAATGAGTATGTTTTCACTCACATACAAATTGAAGGGCTATGCACAAACCCGCATATAAAATCACGAACGCATATCCCAATGACTCCTGAGATCACTCCTGCATACTAGTATAGTTATAAGTCATCCCAACCCTATAACCTCAAAGCAATGGTAAGGGGACATCACTACGTCTTCCCATTAATTATATATACTCCATACCTAATGCTATATGAAAAAAACTTGTGTTTTCCATCACTTGGGACATGAATACATCATCAGTAGGATCGAGGAAAAGGACCAAGGTAAACATGTTGTTATAATCGGGTTACCAATGTCGTATGCACCCCATCAAAATCCCTCATAGTACGTCCCCCACAAGCACGCGCACACCCAAAGTATGCTTACACATAAATTCCAATACATACAAATCCAATATACACACAATTATTAAAAGAATCATAAGTCATGGATTAATTATATCTAACTAATTCATAATTAATAACCAAACAGTGTCAAAGTTGTTCGAAAAAAAACCCTTTTGCGTTCGAACGAGAACCCCTTATGTCATTCGAACCATAACCCATCTCGTTATAATGAAAAACCTAACTCGTTTGAATAAAAATCAAACTCGTTCGCATAAAACCCCTTATCCCGTTCGAACAAAACCCCAATCTCGTTAGAACGAGATCAACACAAGAACCTTCTTCCCCAAATCATAAAATTAACCATTTACAACCCAAAACCTAAGTTTTAAGCCTCTAAGCAGTCAAATTCCCATCCTTCTTCAAGTATAAGATATTTAACAAAACCATTTGCTTATAATAACAAGTTTTAGGTGATTATAATATTGATTCATGCATCAATTTTAGATTTTTAAGATCACAAGAGTCTTCAGTACTTGTTTATCAACAGGAGTTGATTATACGACATATAAGATGGTTAGAGTGAGTGAAAGACTGTCACTTATTAATTCAGTAACATTTGAGAAAGGCAAATGCAGTAACATATGCTTTGAGTTGTAAGATGATTATAAGTTTGGTAGCCTTGTGGGCATAGCAAGGGGTATAGAAATCCAATATATGGGCATAGTAGTGGAGTACTTTACACACTATGGACTTGTCAGAGACATATTTGGCGATTGTGTCCGTTACATCTCATGATGTGTCATGGGTAATTTAAGCCCAGACTTCAGACTCCTTTTTTCAAGACAATGTGCGGGAGATCCTATATAGGGTATTTCTCTTTTATTCAATTGGCTTATATAGAGGTTTGAGGTTTCAGGGGCATTTGGTTGTGCTGTAGGGTACCGAACTATGAATGGAAGTTTTGGTTGAGGCATTTGGTTCACGATTCAATATGCATCCTAGAGGTAACAAGATGTACCATGACATGCAGATGCAATATATATGGGCCAAAATGAAGAGGGATATAATCGAGTTTGTGTCTAAGTATGCCACCTACCAACTAGTAAATGTGGAACATTAGAGACTAGCAATGAAATTACAACCGTTGGATATTCCTGTGTGGAAGTGGGGAGGCGTATCTATAAATTTCACTATTGGGTTGTCGAAGTCCCATAGGGTATAAAATTCTATTTGGGTCATCAACGACCGATTATAAAAGGTAACTCATTTCCTTCTAATGCGGATAGACTACACCGCAGAGTAGTAAGCTTGACTTTTAGTTGCACAGATTGTGTGCCTTTATGGGGTACTGCTTGATATTATGTCCGACAGGGACAACACATTTATTTATTGATTTTGGGGAATTTTCATGAGGCGATGGGGGTCCAATTGAATATTAGTATTGCGTTTCACCCTTAAAGTAGCGGTCAGACTGAGCGGGTGAACCAAATCTTTGAGGATATGTTATATGCATATGTGTTCGATTTCAAAGGGAGTTGATATCATCATTTGCCACTCGTGGAGTCTGCTTACGACAATAGTCACCATCAAACTATTAACATGACACTCTATAAGGCATTGTATGGACGCTTGTGTCGTTCTCTGAGTTGTTGGATGGAGATGGGAGATAACAGGCTATTCGGGCTAGATTGTATTTGGGATACCTCAAAAAAGATGGCGCTCATCGGGGAGCATATGAGTACTTCTCAAAGTCGGCAGAAGAGTTATGCTGACGTGAAAAAGCATAAGTTGGATTTTCAGGTGGGGATCAGGTACTTCTGAAGGTCTTCCTGATGAAAGGAGTTATGAGGTTCAGATCTAAGGGGAAGTTGGAGCCCTAATGTATATGTCCCTTCACAATATTACATAGGGTGGGCTCGGTGGCGTGTCTTTTGAACTTACCTGACCATCTTCAATGGGTAGACGATGTCTTCCATGTACATGTATTGAGGAAATTCTTAAAGGACGAGTTAGATTATCATCACATCGACGGGATTTAGTTACAGCAAGACGTGAACTACGAGGAGTGACTGGAGTGCATTCTTGATCGAAGAGAGTAGACTCTGTGATTAAAGGTCATTTTATTAGTTAGAGTCCAGTGGGGACATCACGACGAGGCCGAGTCTATGTTGGTGAGGGAGGATGACATATAGGCGAGAGGTATCCGAAGATCTTCGATTAAGGTATATAAAGTCGAATTTCGAGGATGAAATTACTTATATAAGGGGGGAGGGGGGAGGAATGTAACATTTCGTATTTTTTTATGCATACTTAAATCGTGTCATTTGTATTTTATTTGCATACCGTGACGTGTGATGTGTCACTTAGTATGCTTATATACGTTGTTAGGTGATTCGTACATGTGTTATCTGAATTAATACTCTTTTGGAAATCGACATAAAACACCACAGATAAAATATTTTAAGTGACTTAGTATTATGGGTGACTATGGAATGATCAGGGACTAGGTGACAACGGTTTCATTGTTTGTATTATTCCATCGGTATCGGTTCCCACCGATCACGAAGTAGTTTCTTATAATGTCGAGCTACGCGTAAATAATTGATAATTAAGTTTTAACTTAATTAACTCGTATTGACTTATGAATTAACTTAATAAGATAATTAATTTAATTGAACCTGTCCATTTCGTGTTGACTTTTGGGATGCATATAAAGTCCATTTCGACTTAAAATAATGGGATTTAAGTCTGTTGGGTAAGTATATGGCTTGAGACAAGTTTCGGGTCGTTTGGAGCATGTTTTGGGCTCGTTGGGTTAAAGTTAATATTATGCCTAGGATTAATTTCGTGGTTAGAACGTTGTTAACTTAATTATAGAAACATACAATACTCATAAGACATTAAACAAAACCATAAAGGCTAAGCAGAGGAGGCACATCAAAGATTAAAGAGAATTTAGTGGGGGGGGGGGGGGGGGGGGGAGACCTTAATTCATCAATTGGTATAAGATAAGTACACATTGATTAATAATCTAATTGAATTTGTGTTTGAATAATTATAGTTCTTTTGAATATAAATTAACACTATTGTAATCTGATTTTAATCATAAAAAAATAATCCTAGTAATTAAATTATTTGATGAATTAAGCCATAATCGTGTTATTAAACTAAGGTAGTTTGATTATAGTGCCTTTAAGTTTAATAATGTGATCTGATTGAACACTACATAATCTAAATCTAAGTAATGATACCTACAATATCCCTCTTGTTTAATTTGTAATTAAATCTCGATTTTGAGATGAATTCGATTGAAATATGAATTTAGGGTCCTAAAGCTTAAAATATTGATGTTATAGGTTAGTAATGTTGTTGAAAATCTCATACTTTAAGAAGGATGGGAATCAGACTGTTTATAGATTTAAAACCTAGGTTTTGGATTGTTAATGGCCATTTTTATGATTCAGAGAAAAAGGATTTTACGCGTATCTCGTTCGAACGAGATATGGGGTTTCGTTCGAACAAGTTTGGTTTCTCGTTCTAAGGAGATGGGTTTTGGTTTGAACAACATAGGGATTCTCGTTTGAACGAGAAAGGATCTTCGTTCGAGGTTTGAATGACTTCGACACAATTTGATTATTAATTATGAATTAATTAAAGATAATTAATTTATGACTTATGATGCTTTTAAAAATTTATGAGTAAATTGAATTTATATATATTGGTCTTTATGTGTAAGCATACCTTGGGTGCGTGCATGCTCGTGGGATGTACTAAGAAGGATTTTGATGGGGGCCTATGACTTTGACCATGCTGGTAACCCAGTGATAGCGATGGGTTTACCATGGTTCTTTTACCCCGATCCTACTGTTGACGTACTCATGTCCCTAGTGAGGGCAAACAGTGTGTTCTTTGCATAGCCTTGAGCATGGAGTCTATACGATAGATGGAAAGGCGTACTAATGTTCCCTTGCTGTTTATTTGAGGTTGTAGGGTTGAGATTACCTATAACTATACTTAATACACACAAGTGATCCACAAAGACATTATGGGCAGGCCTTAGTGATTTTACGTGCAAGTTTGTACATATCCCAAATATTTATATGTGAGTGGAAACATACCCACTTGGATATTTGACTTATGTGATTATGTTCCCTTTATTGAGACTATACGAGAGATGTATATTTGAGATACTTTTTTTTATAGAAACTTATAATTATAAACAATTGAGAAAGATTTGTAATTATGTATTACTGGGTTCACTTGGGCTTCAGAGTAGACCCTGTGATATATTTAAGTTGTTTGGATTATGTTAACTTAAAAACAACTAAAATATGAGAGGAAGATGCATTATTATTATTATTATTATTATTATTATTATTATTATTATTATTATTATTATTATTATTATTATTATTATTATTATTATTATTATTATTATTATTATTAGTAGTAGTAGTAGTAGTAGTAGTAGTAGTAGTAGTAGTAGTAGTAGTAGTAGTAGTAGTAGTAGTAGGAGGAGGAGGAGGAGGAGGAGGGGGAGGAGGAGGAGGAGCAGAAGCAGCAGCAGTAGTAGTATTGTTGTTGTTGTAGTCCAGATTTAGTTAAGTTCTTACTCACTGTAGACTTTTTAGGTTTAATCCTATCCATGGAATATGTTTTTAGGTCTTGGGCTGCATCACCGGGCACAACCCTTATTTCTTCCTCACATACTTAATTATTATTTTCAGATCAAGGATATAAGTATTGACTGATCGCCTTTCTACTTCAGTAAACAGAGAATGAGATTATTGTGTTGGTTTTATTTATGTTGGAGTCTGTTATTTATATTTAGAGTTGGTTATGAATGAGACAGCTATTTAATCCTGTAATGGAGTTTTACTTATTATGATTTGGAGATTGGTATCATATTTTAATTGTTTTAATCATATTACAATTATAAGCTCATTATCGTGATATTTTATTTATCATAGTCATGCGTAGAATAATACAAATAGATTTTATTTGTATTTAGAACAGGTCGATCTGGTTATGTATTATTTATTTTTTTGTATTTAGAACGGGTCAATCTAGTTATGTATTATTTTTTTGTATTTAGAACGGGTCAATCTAGTTATGTATTATTTTTTTGTATTTACAACGGGTCAATCTGGTTATGGGTTTTATAAGGTATCACATGGACTACGTGGACTCCTTTTGTCTTTACACGAACTACGTGGACTTTGAATCGCTATGTGCGAGTACACGGGCTCACTTGGACTGTCATCCAACTGAATAAGACCGACTTTGTACATATTTATCTTTTGTCTATATTATTTACACACATATCCTACACTATAGTATACATTATATTTACATACTAACTGTTTTCATTTTATTATTTTTGTTTACACTATCACATGCTAGTATAAAATTTTACATCTACATTTGATACCAAAAGAGCGGAGCGGTGTATAACACCTTCCCAGTCCGTAATTCAATCCTCAAACCTTTGATTCTATGGTTATACTTATACATGCAAATCATTTGACATAATTAGATCTCTACGAATACCTACCCCTTATTTTGCCTATTTTGGAAAAAATAGACTGACGACTCCATTATTTTCAAAAGAGAACGAAGCAATGACCATGTGTCATCACTAAAGACCCTTTTCTCCATATCCGTCCCAAAAAGGACGCGAGCGAGGTCAGGAGACGCACATCGCCTCGGGTCTCAGTTCTCACAATATGTGTAAATATTAACCTTAATAAAGACACGAAAAGCAATAATGTTAACCAAACACTCTATTGATGTATGATTGGGAGTCATCCCAATATTGCCTTCACTATTAGTATTTGTGCGAGGTTTCATGCTAATCCTAAGGAAAGTCACTTATTGACAGTGAATTGTATTATTATGTATGGGAGTGAGACTTTGGATCGTGGGCTTTGGTATTCCTCTGATACCAACACATATCTATATGCATAATCCGGTGCCAACTGGGTATGAGATGACGACGATCGTAACAGGACCTCGGGTGGGCATTTCTATTTAGGGAGTGCACTCGTGTTTTTGCATAGCAAGAAACAAAATTCAATTTCTTTATCGACCGTCGAGGTCGGTCACATAGTGATTGTGAGTTGTTGTAAACTCCTTCGGATGAAGTGGATACTTCGAAAGTATGGGATAGATCGGGATACGATAACAATTTGTTATGATAATACAAGTACAATTAACATTTATCCTAACCCAATTCAAGACTCTAATATAAAACACATAGACGTTCGTCACCACTTTATTCATGAGCTTGTTGAAGACAGTGTTATGTCTTTGAGTTGCATCCCGATTGGTTATTAGTTTGAAAACATACTCACTAAACCACTAGATTCCACTAGGTAGGAGAACCTTAGGAAATCCAGAGGGGTTTGCAACATTGACTAAGTTTAGAGCATTGTTTATATCTAAGTTTTGGTACATTTCTCTATGCATATATTGGTATCCTTCCTAGATATGTACTACATGTTCGCTTATTTATTTTATATGTTTTTGTTTCAAAATTTTTGAAAAAAAAAAAGAATATCTTAATTTTAAATATTTTTGAGAAAAAAAATATATATTTTGTTTTCTTTATAAAAATCATAAAACCCTCAAAATATTTTTATTTTTTTTATTTTTGTGGATAATTAGTATTAAGGTGATTGAGTATTTATGGAACACGTTTATTTATTTATTTCCTTGTTCTTGGATTAAATTGTTAGGATGGTAGTGCAGACCTTTGAGTGTTTTCCTTAATCATCCCTATGGAAATCTCTGAGAATGACTCGAGTTGACTATGTTGTGGTCATTGCCATACCGCAGACACGTACATGAGCTAACGAGTTATTTATTTATTTATTTGGGTTAATTACCTATTTACATAACAAACTTTATACATTTTTCCACTATGGTCACATTACTTTTTTTTTCCAAATATAATTCTGAACTTTTTATTTGTTACCAGAAACTTAACACCGTTAATTAATTACTAATGATTTGCTGACATGGCATGCGAATGATATAAAAGCTTTTAAAAAATATGACGTGGAATTTATTCTAAATAAAAATATAAAATGTCTAAATCCAAACACTTTTAAACTCAAATGTGAACAATACTAAACCCAATCTAAACACATCATATCATATTACCACTATATCTACTAT
The DNA here is from genome assembly GCA_949130495.1 of Sambucus nigra. Lineage (NCBI taxonomy): Eukaryota > Viridiplantae > Streptophyta > Magnoliopsida > Dipsacales > Adoxaceae > Sambucus > Sambucus nigra. Next base: position 91,943,296 of record OX422216.1, on the reverse strand, counting down.
CAAACAGTCAAATAATTTCATTCACTGGAATCCTCAAACTGCTAGGTACTTCAACAACTAGAATCCTTAAACCGTCGAAATCATAAAACTTAAAATCGTTGATATAATTATGTATGACAAAAATTAAGCCGAGTATAAAGATTTGGTACCCAGAAACTCGAAAAAGACAAATGGACCATTTAGATCTAATGTGCAAAATAGGAATGGAAGGCTCTGAAAGAAAAAACTATGTGGTTTTCGAATTTGCTCATCAGTAATAACAATGTTATACCAAATTCGCTCACCTTTCAGGTTTGTTTAGTATGGAGCTTCGTCGGAATTTTGGGCAACCAAATCACCACCTCCTAGGAATCACAAAAGTGAGACCTAAACATCACAAAAGTGAGACTTATACAATAGACCCCAACCACCCTTGATCAATCCAGCAAAACAAACAAAAAAAATAGCAACCCTAAAAATCTAAATGAAGAATTATAGAAGTGGTGATAGGATTTTTTAATGATCAACGATGATATGCAATGGGGGCTGTAATGTTTTTCTGGCCCTCCGTTGGATATTTAGGCCTTGTTTGGGAATTTTTGAGAGAAAAGAAAGGAAATGAAAGTTTTATTAGGAGATAAAATAAAAGAAGGGAAAGTGATAAGAGAGGAGAGAAATGAGTTTATGGGATAAGAGAAAATAACTTTATTTCTAGTTGCTTGGGAGTTAGGCGGAAAATAATTTTTTTAAGTGGAAGAAGGTACAATTCATTAAATAAACTTTCCTTTATCTTTATTTATTTTTGACTTGGAAATTAAGTTTTGCAGATAAATGGAAAATAAAGTTTTGAAAAATTATCCTTTCTTTTATTTCCTTTTAAACTCCCAAACGAGAGAAAGACACTTTCTCTTGTATTTAAACTCCCAAACGAAGGAAAGAAAACATAATTTCCCTTACTTTCCTTTCTTTTCTCTCATCAATAGAACTCACAAATAAAACTTTATTATGAAAATTCAGCCTGGGAGATTTTATTGAGGATTATGTGGTTATTGTGATCGCGATGGTTGTTTTTATTCTTGATAGAGTCAAAACTAATTCGTTAAATGACATTAAAGGTAACCATTGTTGTCAAACATCCGATGAGGTTGTTCTTGTTGTAGTCGTAGTTGGAAGCAAAAGTGATTGAAGCTGGCTGATTTTGAATTGAAGACAATGGGTTGGTAATTGGCTTATAAAAAATGGGAGGATTGATGATTAATTTTGACCAAATCACCAAACCGCCGAGTCCAGATCGACTTTTCACTGAAAGAGAACATCGGAGGTAGGAGGTCGAGGTTGACTTGGTCATCACAACAACTTGGTAATTTTTATTTTTATTTTTGTAACACTAGGATGCCACACCATAAATCTATTTTTTAGGGGGTATACTAAGATGCCATGCCAACAAACCGTTAGTGATTAATTAATGATGTTAAGTTTCAGGCGAAAAAAATGAAAGTTCAATGTTATATCTGCCAACAAAAAGATATGTGACCAAAGTGAAAAACATATAAAGTTCATTGCGTAAATACATAATTAACCCTTTTTATTTTTATATGATTTTTTTGGCAAATTGTTTTCATTGAATACAGTCATATTTTCTTCACTAGATTTTTTAGATGTTCTTGTAAAAACCATTGCTTGTGACGTTGATTAAAATGATGCAAAAATCTTTGGGAAGTGATGCCGAAAGGGGTGTTAGAGACCACTTACAAAAAACTTATCCTTATGTGCTAATGATAGAAACATAACATAAAATATCGATGCAAATGCATACTCGTAAATTTAAGTGAAAACAAATTGATAAGCACATGTTTGAAGGTGCTATAAGTTTAATATCAATGGATTTTTGCACGCTCCTTTGGTATACTACTTTTTTTTATCTTATTGAACTATTAACATAAGTGGATTATTTTAGGTCTTAATCGGCATGAACTTGTGAATGCTCAATTTTTTTTCAATATGTCTGACTTGTAATTATTTTCAACTATGGGTTGCATTGAAGGGTTCGTGCATAATATAGCTCATTTATCTAACTTTTCCAGCTTTTGAGTTCATTCCTACCCGTGTTAGATAGTTTGTGTGAGATTTCACAGACTTGGTGTCATCTTGCACTTGTCATCCACTAGTATTTTATTTTTTTGGTTATGTTGAGATGTGGATATTTGTAATGTACTGATATATATTGTTGATATTTGTATTTCCACATTTTTATGTTGCTTATCTCATTGAGCACATTCTATCACTATATGATCATTATTTACCCAATTTAATTGATTCGTGATATTTTGTCACGTTCTTTTCCTCGTATATTTTACACATAAAGGGAGATATTTTGGATTCAGGTGAACTATATATTAAGGGGAGTAGTTTAGTTCATGCATTGCATTCTTTATTTTATATCGATTTTTTATTACTCTCTCGTATCTTTTGAACGTGTGGTATTTGTTTAAATGTGTAGGACTTATAGGGCCCGTGATGTTGATTTACCATGGATAGGAAATCCGTACATATGTATCAAGTCTATTTCGTGGGGATTGGAGATGGGCAGATTGATGCATAGGTATTTGATCATGTATTTTTTTTATCTTTTCCATTTTGGTTTTGTATTTGAATAACCAAATTGGGAGGTTTTTAATGACATGTTTTACGCTCCCTACATTTATTTTGTATCGACTTTATTTCGAAACAAACTCTTTGCGTCATAGTATCTTTATATCGAGCCTATTGAATTGTAATTGCACATAACTAAAGATAGAGAGACAAAACACCATGACATAAATTTTTGTAACAAACCATACTTTTCTAGATACAAGATTATTTGCGATTGAGTGAGATTTTTAAGTTTCATATTAAGGATCTCATTCGAATTAGATTCCCTCGATCGAAGTATGCTTTGATCGTGGTCACTATTTTCAAATAGTGTACCACATAAAATCAACTGCTTCCAAATAGGGCATATTAAAAGAAAAAGGTTTCAAATGATGACCCCAATTTTCTACCCAGGGTCTTCGTATGATAAGAACTTTGCTATACAGAACATCGATCGAAAGTGACCCCATTAGAACGAGGGCACCAGGTACAAACAGGGCCATTTTTTGAGAAACATGTTTTAGTTAATTTTTTTAGTGCTAAAGTATTAATAATTTTGTAAACACAGTACAATAGTTTTTACAAAATACTTGTTTGGGTTTTGAGAGAGTCCTTTGAGAATGTGAGAGATTGTCAATTTCCATGCTTTCATGGAAGACTCAAAGTTTACATTCCCCTATAAACTTTTATATCAACAGAATAATTGCACGAGAGATCGTGTGCGTGATTAACACATTCAGAATGTATGGGTATTCCTTATATGGCTATGACTTTGAATGAACTTTTTGTAAGAGCAAGAATTATAATTTCTCTTAATTTATTTTAGCTTTGCTTATCTCGTTACACCCCATTACACCATCATGAACATTTTCAAAACTTCAAGTAAATAAGAGTTAGTGACCATACATAACAATCGAAGATCAGTCGTCACTACATTATCGGAGAAGGTTTACGAGGTTGTTTTCGTGAATTTTTTTGTTCAAGGGTATTTTTAATAGAGATGCGGGGCTCCATTTTTATATAAGCCTTATAGAGTTCTTTTTGTGATCGAACTCTTTTATCTTTTCAATCCAAACGCCTTGGATGATTTGAGATCACTTTTAGAGTTCTTTATAAAATTAAAAATTATTTTTTAATTAAATTTATTTTTTATCGCGATTCATAACCATGATCATTATGGTTATAACTTACTGTCACGATTTTAGACCGTGATCAACATCAAATTTCCACCCCTGGCGATCACGTTTTGGGACCGTGACCATCAAAATAATACAATTATTTATCACGGCTATGGTCACGATTCTGGGCCGTGACCACATTATCACGATCCACAACCGTGACCACCCCCTTAATGCCGATGTCACAAAAAGGACCGTGATCACCTATTATGGTCGCGGTTTTGGAGTGTGATCCCCAAAATGGTCATCCTCAAAATGGCCACGGACCAAAACTGTGGCCCTAGGCATTTGTCACGATTGAAAACGCGACCATTCTCATTATATGGCGTAGTGGATATAATACAACATACGATGAAAAGTGATTTATTACTTTTTATGTTCTTGAGCAGGATTTTTCACCACTTTTGGATTATCCATGACAACACAACAAACAAAGCTGAAGGGCAATTTATATTGGGAGAGGAGTTGATGAATCGATGAATTTTGATATTGTCCATATACTCCCAAACAAAAGGGTGGTGAATTTTAAGGTTAACATAATGTCATTAGTTCTCAATCTATACGTGAGTCTTGGCCGAAGGGGAAATACATGTTTCAATTTATGTATAAAAAAATAAAGTAGACATATATTAATAATTTAGGAGAAACACCAATCTTAAATAATATAATAATTTAAGTTAACTCGTCTTAAAATAATACACCATCTTGCAAAAAAATGTATTTAGCTCAGAGTTACATAACTGATTTTTTAACATTAATGTGTCATACTTGAATGCTATCCATGATTACTTTAAAAAAGGGGAACGTTTGACAATAATGTTTTTAGCAACAAAGCTATTAACGACTAATCTTCAACTTTTTATATTGGTAGGTTTTCTGTTGTCAATATGTGGTTTTTAAAAGCATATCACAAGGTTGAGATTTGTTTCAAGAGCATGCTAAAATGCTGATTTTGGACATAATATTTGGGTTAATGAGAGTTTCCTTGAATATGTATTCGTAGTCATTTGCATTTTATTAAATTAGTAAACACATAACTAATGATTATGAGATCAAAATGAGTTGTTCCATCCACTGGGATTATATCCCACTTATCTTTATTCTTTAATTTTTGATGTTTCAGGAATGTAACACAATAACCATCCCCCAATATCAAGGTAGCATGAAAAACTAATCACAACGATATAAACATACATTTTAAATTATATATATTTTTGGATAGCCTCATTTTAAATAAGGTGATATTTACAAACATCGTAAAAGAAGGAAGGGACCACACGATGTGAGTACCCCCAACCCCCAATATGAATAACACACGATTTATTATGTCAATTTAGTGTGAATTTGTATTTATCAATGCTCCGAATGAATGCAATATTGAAGACATTGACGCATGTATATCGTCGTGACATACATTGGAACAAATTACATCGCGCAAATGGTACGGGCACACCCTCGTACTAAATTATTAAAATTCACGTAACAATAAATATTAGTCTTTAACCTTTGGAATACATTTTTGTTTCTTTCATTTATGGAATAAAACTTACATAAAGAACATAACCTTTTACATTACTTAATAATCACAACAACGAAACAATAAATTTCTAATAATGTTGGTCAATTATTATTATTTATTCTAACGTCATTTTTTAAATCTATAACAAGGCATGTGAATGAATTATTAAAGATTGGACGAGGGAGGGGGAGAGAGAAATTTATAATATATTTTTTAATGATTTCCTTTTGTTAATTGACATTAAATGACTATGTAAATCGTCATAATTTTTCCGTGTAAATCACAATACACGAGAGTGAGTTTTTTTTTGTCAATTTGAATTATAAGTCCGAAATATGAAAACTAAACTTGGAGTTTAAAATTTTTATGTGAAAAATTTATTTATTTTATGTTTGAATGAATCCGTATATTGATATATTTCGTTAGATTCAGATTCAATATTTAGACTGAAAGACAATTCAACCTTAATCATTTATGGTCCGTTTGATTTAGGGAGAAATACTTTTAATCGTGGTAAAAAGTAAAATGGAGAAATATTTTTCACATATTGAAAATTAAATTATTGTCGATTTGAAATTGTGAATAAATGCACCCCATATAATTATGTAACTTAAAAAAATAGTAAACAAAACATAACTTTAAATATGTTAAATATACATTTCACCATTTTACTTTTCATTGCGGTGAAAAATATTTATCCCAAACCAAGTGGACCTTTAGATTTAAATATAAGTGTTAAATCTCTTAATTTAAAATAAAAACAAATATTAGCTAGTTTAGTATCTCTTAAACCCAAATGGTCTAGATTTTGACGTAAGAAGCAAAACAAACAACCGTTAAGTTGAAAGGGTGTTCTTTGTCTTGGATGGAGTTGAGGTGTTAATGAGTAATACTTATAGAGTCGAAGGGGGATGTTGAAAATAATTCCAAAGTTTAGATTGAATTTGCAATTAAAGATAGGGTGAAATTAAATGAGTGGGATAAGAAACGGAAAAAAATCTGGAAAAGCAAAAGCAATTGAAATTTGAAATTGCAGACGTTTAAGTAACGCATGACGGCGTGAAGCCCAGGGAGGGAAATCAAATTGTTCAAACGAAACCCAAAGCTCTCCTCCTGCCTTTCTCGATCCCGCTCACTCTCTATTTGTGAGATTTGGCCTGACCAACTAACTCATGCAGGCCAAATTTGAAGCAGAGATCCTAGCCTAGGGCACGTCTTCTTATACGTTTCAATCACAATCACAATCACAATCACAATCACATAGGTACGACTTCCTCCTGCAAAATCTTCATTCTACTATTTTTTTTCATTTCATTTCAAACCTCAAAATGCATTTGTAATTTGTCAATTTCAGATCCATCTACCGAGTTATTTTATTTCTTGTAGATTGCTCCAATCAGTTATATCTATATTATGTTGAGTTAGGGATCGTTTGCCACTTGGCTGTTTGTTTTGCTAACTATGGATAAATTACATATACAACTGTATGCTGGTGCGTGTATATATATATATATATATAATAATAATGCTCTTGCGCGGACTAGTCCGCATTTTAAGAATGCGGACGGGACATGTGTCACCTAACGGTTCGCCTAGAAATTATCGCCTAAATTATAGGCACTCTCTCTCTCTTTTCTGGGCTCACCGCCAGGTGACACATATCCGGTCCGCATTCTTAAAATGCGGACTACTCCGCACAAGAGCAGGACTGTATATATATATATATATATATATCGAGAAAGAAAGCAAGAGGAGAAGGAAGACTAGAGACCATATTTTTTAGATAAATATTAGATAGTCTATGATATGTTTTTATCATCTTGAAGGAAAAAAAATTGTTTTCTCATTTGACTATCTTTGCAAATGTTGAAATTAATCATATGTATGTTTTGAAATCAAATCATATGTACTGTGCTTTGGTTCATTTAAGTTGTTTGTTTGGTTTTGAATTTCACTCTTTGTAGACTAATTTTTTTACAATCTATACTTCATATTGCGATCGAGATGGAAACCTGGGCAGTCTCTCTCTCTCTCTCTCTCTCTCTCTCTCTCTCTCTCTTGTATATGTGCGTGTGCGAACAGGTTGTATAACTTGTATGTGTCTCTACATTTTGCAGTTGCTGATTCAACTATTTACTACGATTAAATTTTCTGCAAGGACGGTTAAATCTCTAAGGAGCTCTTTGCTCAATTGTTGTCATATACATGGCGAAGGTGGCAGCTCGGGTTCCTTTGACTTCTAATTCTCTTCATTTTGGTAATGGTGGTGGTGCTTCGAAGGTCACAACGGCAGTTAAAAGAAAGACACCATCTGAATTGCGTGTAAGTTTGCAAATTCTTGGTTATCATCTGAACATATCAAGTTGGACTTTGGTTTAGTCCCTTTTTTAGAGTTGTTTTGTTTAGCAATTTGATTATATTTCAATTGAGAATATGAACAATCCAAGTTGACAAACAAATATAAGTGTTTATACTTGTACACACATAAGTAGCATGATATAAAAGGGTATTTAAACAATATAAAATAGATTGCTCAGATTAAGAATAAAAACATAAAGAAATCACAATTATGTTATGGTCGGTCTTACAACGTGCTGTCTTTCAATTCTTTAATTTTTCCATTCGTATTTAATTGTCAACAAACCACCATTGAGAAAACCATAGATAACCACAGTTAAGTGGATATATACACAATATGTTTGATGCTGTGGATAAATAGGTGGGACAAAATTGTCATATCCCACCTTCTCATGCCACCGGAGAGACCATGATAGATTAGAACAAGACAATTAAGCAAAGAACTATTCTATTAAATTAGTAGCAAGTCCCAAAAGATTTCTTTCACTTCACATCCTGCATACGCTCATAAATTCAACAAAAGAAGACCGATAGGCTATGAAGCACGGATACTCTCGGGAGGTCATGTATTTATTTTGGACACGTATGGGATACGGGATATGATGGGATACGCTGGGATACGTGAATCCGAGGGTATCCTAATTTTTTAAACAGAGTGGATACGCTGGAATGCGTTGGGTGGGATTAACCTTTTTTTTTTCCTGTTTTCTTTTTATTTTCTTCTTATTTTGATGTTTTTTTTCTCTTTAGATTTAGAGTTATGTTTTCTTTTCATATTTCATTATGAGTAAATTTTGAACTCAAGTTATGCTCCTCATTTATGCTCTTTTTTTTTCCCTTCCCCTTTAGAGTTGTGCACCTCGTGACAGTTAATTTTGAACTCAAGTTGTACAAATATTATGAGTTATATTTTGTACTCATATACAGTTAATTTTGAACCCAAGAAATACAATACTACAAGAAATACAATACTGAGTAATTAACCTACAATTTTACACTCAACAAAGTTGTTTGATTTTTTTTTTACAAAACCGTCTAAAACTCTTTTTTTCTTTACAAAACTGTCTGATTTCTTTTTTGTTGGAACAACCTTTTATGTTAATGTTGTTTTATTGTAATGGTGTTTATTTGATGACAACAATCATCATATTTGACCACTTTAATACAATAGTGTTTGATGCTTTATTGTTATCTATTTTCAATTTATTCAACTTTATCATTAATATATAAAAAATAAAATAATAAATATTTAATGTATTCTAGCGTATCCGTATCCTACATTTTGGAAAAATCACGTATCCTGTATCCAATGTTTAAAAAGGCGAAAGGCGAGGCGAGGCGTAAGCCTCGAGGCGCTTGAGGCGTAAGCCTCACCGAAAAGAAAAAAAAAAGAGCAAAATAATATTTAAAAAATATTAATAAAACCATAAAAATAAAATAACAAAGAAATATAAAATAAAACTACAAAAAAAACATCCTTGAGGGCTTTCTCATATAGTTTGACATTTTTTTGTTCCCCCAATATAACTTTTTAGAAAAAGAAAATCAATTTGAACATATTGGTTATTTTAAATATGACAATAAATTAATCAATGCAAAATCGTATTGGCAAAATCATTTTTTTAGCTTCATTCACATATTGGTTCTTTTATAATATGACAATAAATTAATCAATGCAACTTAACAAGCAAATTTATTAAAAATAACATTGATTTTCAAGCTAAGATTAAAAAAATAGCAACTTTATTAAAAAAATAATAAAACATATTAACCTAAGTTTATTAAAAAAAACAGCAACCTTTAAAATATATTAGTATAAGTTAAAGAAAACATATTAATATAAGTTAGAAAACCAAAAAATTGAAACCTTCTAAAAAAAAGTCATATTGAAGTTAATTTTGTACATTTATTTCAAACAAACTATATATTTGTAACAAAATATAGTCTCAAACAAATTTATACACTTATTTCAAACAAATTAGTAAAGAAAAACAAAATTAAGTGCAACTTTAAAACTAAACTAAAATAAAAAAAGAATAAGAGTTAGTAGATTAAAACAACATTTTTTTAAGTTAGGTGCAATTTTAGAAAAATGAAGAATTTTAACTTTTAAAAAAACAAACTTTGTGATGAAAGATATATATATATATATATATATATATATATATATATTTTTTCCGCGCCTCAGCAAAAAGGCGTGAGGCGAGGCGTGAGGCGCATCGAGGCTTAAGCCTCGAGGCGTACGCCTCGAGCGCTTTTTTAAACATTGCCTGTATCCCGAATCGAGTCATATCCTATATTACGTGTCGAGTTCATGCTCCCTAGCCGATAGGTAATAGGTTAGATTTATCCTCGAATACCATCGGCTTTACTTCACATATTCTTTGATGTAGCCGGGAATCAGCTATAAGGTGGGCAAAAAGTTAATTATGTACAGGGGAACAAAGTTTAATATGGCGTATACTCTCTCCATCCCATATTAATAGTCATATTTTCCTTTTTGGATGTTCCAAATTAAGAGTTTGCGTTTCTATTTTTGGACTTCATCAACAAACCAAATTTCACTATAGTGAACAAGTATTGATATTGACCATCGATTGAGTGTAGCCTTTAAAATCATTGTTTTTAAATAGGGTTTGGGTCTGGGGGAGTATGTATGATAAGGGGGTAAATTTTAATTGAAAAAAGGCAGGCAAAATTATAATCACAATTTTATTTAATCAATTTTGTTTCTCTAAAAATTAAAGATTCAGTAGCCAATGGGCAGCAATTGACCCTCTATGTATCCCCCCCCACGTGTGCGCGCTTCGATGCCCTGTAGTCTAACTTTTTTATTAAGAGTGATTCATTTAATACCGATGATAACGCTAGGGGTAGAAGGTAGAGGTATGCCCAGTGTTTTTAAAAGCGCGCTATTGCGAACGCAATATCGCGTTATTGCGTTTTGCGGTGGAAAAAAGCAAGGCAAACAAGACTGCTATTTGGGATGCTCAAAAAGCGTGCGATATTTGGCGCTATTTTGCGCTATTGTGCGCTATTTTGCGCTATTTGGCGCAACAGGAACGCTATTCATGTTTTTTTAGAAATCACAATTTAGTTAAGGAGGGGAAAAAGTGTTACCTTATTTCACGTACGGACTTTGTTTGGGTGAGGTATTCTTTGTTCCAAACCTTCAATTTACTTATTTACGAAGGTCTCAATGATGTTATTTGCTTTTTTAAAAAAGTTTAGCTTAAAAGGTTACTTTTATTTAATATTTTATATTCCAAACTCTCGGTTTACTTAAACGTTTACTTATTTTACATTTTTCAGTAAATAATGTTTTTTATTTTATAATTTCCAGTTTTAAATGTTACTAATTTTTCAAATCTCAGTTCAAAATGTTTTTTTTTTAATAATTGTCAGTTTAAAATGCTACATGTGTCATAAATATATGTTTAAATTTTTATTTATTTTATGATTTTCAGCTTTAAATGTTACTTATTGTTCAGATTTCTGTTTAAAATGTTGTTGTTATTATTATTATTATTATTATATTTGTCAATTTAAAATACTACTTGTTTTATAAATTTATGTTTAAAATGTTATTATATTATAATTTTAAGTTTAAACTTGACTTATTTTACAAATTTCATATTAAAATTTTATTTATTTTATTATTTTTAGCTTTGAATGTTACTTATTTTCAGAATTCTGTTTAAAATGTTATTATTATTATTATTATTATTTTTTTAATTGGCAATTTAAAGAGTAACTTTAGATTTTTTTTTTATTTTTTTTATTATTTTTAGCTTTGAATGTTACTTATTTTCAGAATTCTGTTTAAAATGTTATTATTATTATTTTAAACAAAATTGTTTGATTTTTTTTTTACAAAACCGTCTGGAACTCTTTTTTTCTTTACAAAACTGTCTGATTTTTTTTTTTGTTGGAACAACCTTTTATGTTAATGTTGTTTTATTGTAATGGTGTTTATTTGATGACAACAATCATCATATTTGACCACTTTAATACAATAGTGTTTGATGTTTATTGTTATCTACTTTCAATTTATTCAACTTTATCATTAATATATAAAAAATAAAATAATAAATATTTAATGTATTCTAGCGTATCTGTATCCTACATTTTGGAAAAATCACGTATCCTGTATCCCGAATCGAGTCGTATCCTATATTACGTGTCGAGTTCGTGCTCCCTAGCCGATAGGTAATAGGTTAGATTTATCCTCGAATACCATCGGCTTTACTTCACATATTCTTTGATGTTTCCGGGAATCAGCTATAAGGTGGGCAAAAAGTTAATTATGTACAGGGGAACAAAGTTTAATATGGCGTATACTCTCTCCATCCCATATTAATAGTCATATTTTCCTTTTTGGATGTTCCAAATTAAGAGTTTGCGTTTCTTTTTTTTGACTTCATCAACAAGCCAAATTTCACTATAGTGAAGAAGTATTGATATTGACCATCGATTGAGTGTAGCCTTAAAAATCATTGTTTTAAAATAGGGTTTGGGTCTGGGGGAGTATGTATGATAAGGGGGTAAATTTTAATTGAAAAAAGGCAGGCAAAATTATAATCACAATTTTATTCAATCAATTTTGTTTCTCTAAAAATTAAAGATTCAGTAGCCAATGGGCAGCAATTGACCCTGTATGTATCCCCCCCCCACGTGTGCGCGCTTGGATGCCCTGTAGTCTAACTTTTTTATTAAGAGTGATTCATTTAATACCGATGATAACGCTAGGGGTAGAAGGTAGAGGTATGCCTAAGTTGACTTGGTGGGATATTGTAAAAAAAGTTGTGATATCATGTGGTCTAGCTAAGGTTACTGCTCTGAACTAATTGTAGCTTCTAAAGAGTCTTTCCTTTAATCATATACAAGTTAAATTAGATTGTATTCTCATATTTTATGTGCATGTGACAGGGAGAGCAGTTAAAACGAAAGAATGTTGTGGAGATTGCAAATGAATCTTCAGCTACAGCAGTTGGCTCTGTGAGGTAAGCTCTGTCCCCTTCTATCATTACTTTGTTTTACACTTGCCTGAAAATTCATTATATTTTTCTATAGGAACACTAACGGGGCTGTTTCTGGGCTTAAAAAACCTGATCAGTCAAAGAATCCAAGATACATTGATACACGTATGGACGAACTGTTTCCTGTAAGAAAGAACAGTATTAGGCTTAGATTGCTATCCAAAAAAGAAAATGTTAAGGAAAAAAATCTTATAGAACATTCTGGAAGCCTGAAGAATTCTTCTGTTACCTCAAACTTAGCTGCTGAGAGTCAACCACAGTTACCACGGTATGCTTTTTACAATATGGGGTGTCTTATATCTAATCAGCCTACTGTATCTTTGTGTTTTTTACCTTCTTGCATTATTTCCTGGCAGTCTGCAGGATTCTCTTCCTTCAACTGCCGCTGCCAAAGATGGTAGAACCAAACAAGCGTATACCAGAACTGAAAAATGTAGTGAAAGTACATTTCGCAGTGTTACAGAGCTATCATTGGGTGGTGAAAAGTCATCAGGCCTGTCATCTGTTGATATGGTACTTGTTTTTCAGTCTCTTCCCTCTCAAAGAATATCTTTTCTAAATATTATAAAGAGTACATATTTTACAGGATAAAGCTCTGAAGGGACTGGTTGCTTGTGAACCTCCTATTGTCCCTGCTTCAACTAACGAGTCTCCTGAAAGAATTGACGATTGTACATCTGAAAAATTCTGCTCTGAGTTCAATATTCCTTACCGGAAGATTCCACTGGATTTTACATTGAAATCTACCATGCGGGTGGTGTCGTCATCCTCTGTTAATTGGTGAGGATACTAATACGCCTAATGTTGTTTCATAAATGATAAATAACATATCTATATAATATGATAGCTTTGTTTCTAAAATCTCCTATACTCATAAGTTCATCAAAGGTTGGGGTCGTTCCTAAGTCAATGGTTAGGATTAGCATTGTGGTTCTCTACAAATTTCACATTATCTTACTCTCTCTCTCTCTCTAACTAACTTCCATTCCTTTACCCCGGACTTCTGAAACTTTGAAAGTAAACACCAAAGATATATAAAATATCATTTAAACGCCTATTTAACTTTGGAAGATTATATCTTGGCTTCTGAACTTTCTATAAATTACAAAATAACCCTAAAATGATCACGGGTCTTGCAGTAGTCATCGTACTATTTGTAGTCACATATAGCGGAGTAGACATAATCACGGCATGAACAGTGCCATGGGCATGTTTTTGGATAGTAGTCAAATATGCTACAACTTCAGCATTTTTCTGTTGTCTTCTGGGTGTACATTGATGGTTATATGATTGTGGTAGATATGATATGGTATGGTTAACATGGTAGCCTATTCTGAGAGCTCAAGTCTCAAGAACGTCAGAGAGTTTGTGTTTTGTAAATGGATTCGGCGATCTGTTTTAGCTGCTCTATATAAATTTATATGTCTACACCAAGTGGGTTCCTAAATTGTCACCATCAAATTATACAGAATTTATGAACTTTTATTACTCTCAAACGTGGGATGTCGATGGTATTACATTTCAAAATTGTATTTTTTCTTTGAGACCTTGTTTGATTGTATCATTACTTGATGTTCAACATCTGAGGTTCGTTTAGTTTAGTGTCAAACAGTAGTTAGATTATGTGGTTTGTTTCAGGTTATATAAATTTTCATCTTCATTTTAATTTGTCACCCTAGAATTATGTAGACCAAAGTTCATGTGTGTAGTTAATGGGTGGACTATTCAGATTAGAACTCAATATTGATTAGAATCTTTATTCTTATTATAGTTACTAGTTGTATTTTTTGTTTTCCTTTTTGGTTTATTTTTTTACAAGTTATTCATTTCTTTCTTGTGTAGCTGTTGCACTTTCCCTTTCAATGCCACCATAATTCACATTGAGGAAAACATTAATAACAAGCCAACTCAATAGACATAAGAACAAGAAGAATAAGCACCAATGCAGTGCTGAAATCCTCTCTTCAAATCTTTATTAATAATTGTTGAAAACTAAAATTATTTGATTACAAGCATGTACATGAGTACCTTGAAAGATCCCTTCCCTCATACAGATTGGATCAAAATTACACTTTGAGGGGATTGTTCTTCGCTCTTCCAGTCCTTCTGGAGAAGGGGGCTTTTGTTAGGCCCCTTAGAGGTCTAGGGTACTTACCGTGCTAACTCTGGGGGGTTCGTCTGCTGAGATGATGGCTGTGATGGCAGATACTGAATTTGCTTGGAATAAGGGCTGGAGAAAATTTTGCATTGGTCTGAATCATTTGAAGCCTGCTGATCCCCATATGTCATTTCCCTCATTTCATTAGTCATAGGTGGAACAAATGTTTTCCCACGTCTACAAAGAAGGTAATGGAGGCGTTAAGCTCTCTAAATGGGGATGCATTGTAGATACATCAAATGGTGGTATCAAGCCCCATGGAACTGAAGTCTTTCTTTGCCAAGAACATGCCTGCTTACCTACATACAAATTTAAATGATGTTGTAAGAACAAATATTTTAGCTTAGGCTTTAATTTTAATTTTGGCATATTCCGCTACAAATCGAACTCCAACATCTCCAAGATCGAAGACACCCCTACATCTCAAGGAGGTATAAAACTATGGGTGTTCTTAAATTTTCCTCATTGTATTTGGGATGTTATTTTTATAAAACCGAGGCTGCCGTTTGAAAAGGATTTAGAAATAAAAATATATTTTTGAGCCTCGTTCAAACGATATTCTATCTCGTTCGAATGAAAATGTGATATCGTTAGAAGTCCCTTATAACGAACTTCGAACGAGGTTGGCTCTGCCTGACAAAACTTTCTCGTTAGAAGCTCGTTTGATGTATGCTTCAAACGGCATTGTTCCTCGTTTGAACGAAAGCTTGTTTTCGTTCCCACGCCATTAATTCTCGTTTGAACGAACTCTGCCGCCTTGAATTTTGTGCCAGACCTATAAATACCTGTTTTGATCTCTTTTTTCATGGGACTTGGAAAAAAGCGCAAACAACATATATGTGCCAAAGTTTTTCATTTTTTATATCACAAAACACCTTTGATTACACAATCCTTTCATCCCCATATGATTTGTGAACATTTGTGAAACACTATAGTTTCAATACCTTACATACATTTTATGGAGAGTAATCTCTACGGCTGACTTGTGAACCGAGGGTTCATTGCTGAAGAAGGAATAAGGATAATCGGTGGATACCGAGGGTAGACCTGTGGACGGCTCTGGACTGAGTCGTATTCAGTTTGAAGTTTAAAAGACTCGGCCCGTCTCACTTAGTTTAGCTAAGTTTTGTAAGTCGCGTTCCTATCAAATCTTACAATAGTGCTAAATAAAGGTTTTGCCTTGTAAAGAGATTTTTCCTTATCTCGTGTATCTTTTTGCATGTTTGGATTGGATATTGCAAATTGGAATTTGGTCATAACTTGCATGCAAACCATAATTTATTGAAAGATTAAAATTTGATTAAAATATGGATTTGTGTGTTGGAGCATTTAATTAAATAAATTAATCCATTAGTTCGTGTGCACTCTCAGATGCTTCCCTTGGTTGTTTTCTTCCTGCGCTGCCCTTTTTTATGATTTTGAAGCATATCTTATTAATGTGTCGCTGACAGTTTTCTTCTGTTGCTGCCACGGTTCAAAGTATCGGCCGAGTCAACTCGGTATCGACCGAGTTGACTTGGAATCGCAGCCCACCGAACCGATTACGAGTCACGAATAAAAAAAAATAATATCGTAATAAATCGTTAAATCTCGCCGATATATCGGCGTTCCAAGACGACTCGCCGATATATCGGCGTTCCAAGACGACTCGCCAATATCTCGGATGAATCGGCGATATCTCGGCCGAGTTGGAGATATCTCCCCAAGAAAGATTAAAAAAAGCCGTCTGAGAAGAGAAGAGGTAAAGGGGTTTTGAAAGTGACGAAGAGTTTGAAGCCATCGAAGGTAAGAATTAGATCTTCAATCCATGTCGGAGATCTTCAATCCATGTTGCAACGTGCTTTCTCCCTCTTCGTTGACTCTTTTCCTTCTTCGATCCTTCTTCCGCTTTGATAAATATGTTATCTTTTGTTAATGTGCTGCTATTCTCCTCTTTTGAAACAGAGACGTATCTATATTTATTTAATAATATATATATGTGGCTGTTGTGAACCATGTAGTATACAATAGTGTTGCCATGTGTATTATGTTTTGCCATGTGTAGTACAAGTACTGTTATAAAAAAGTGTAGTACAATTAGTTTATATTATCTTATTGTTTTACTGTTTGTGATTGTGCTGCTATTATGGACACCATTCATACAAATATTTAGAAATTACAGATTTTTTTAAAAATAAAATATACTGAAAAAATATTTGAAAATTTTGAAATCTACTGATAGAATATTTGAAACAATAAGAAATTGTGAAAAAAATATTTAAAAATATGAATATTAGTGAAAAAAAATATTCAGATACCTGAAAATTATAGGGAACAAGTCATAAATTCTGAAAATTCTAGACCAAAATATTTAAAAATCTGGAAATCATTGAAAATACTTTTTAAAAATCTGAAAAATTATAACAAAATATATTTAAGAAACAGAAAATTATTCAACCAAAAATTTTAAAAAAATCATTTCAAGAATTCAGAAAAACATTGCAAAACTCTAAACTTATATAAAAATAATGTTTAGAAATTTTAAAAATTCCTAAAAATAATGTTTTGACAGCATTCATACAACTTATATACAAATAATGTTGTGTACAAATATTGTTCAAATAATGTTTAGTAACCCTAAAAATTCTTTAAAATAGTGTTTTGTACAAAATTCATAAAATTTATGTACAAATAATGTTTAGAATGCTTAAAAATAATGTTTAATAATTTTAAAAATTCTTAAAAATAATGTTTTGTACAAAATTTATGTACAAATAATGTTTTGTACCAATAATGTTTAGAATGCTTAAAAATAATGTTTAGTAATTCTAAATTCCTAAAATAAATGTTTTGTTCAAAATTCATAAAACTTATATATAAATAAGGTTTATAATGCTTAAAAATAATGTTATTTTGTGGAATGGTTGAAAATGACGAAACATTGTAATAATTTCTATCTTCAAGGTATTTTTTTTATCAAGTTCAATGTGTTATTAGATTGTTTTGCACTATTAATATTGGTTTATTATAGAATATTGAATCTGACAAGTCTGCCGCGCTTCAGTATAACCAATTATATAATGTAATGCATATTAATGGATTGTTTTGAACGTATCTGATTGATCCACGTTGTTAATCTTGTTTTTTTTTTAATTTTCTATATTTTTTTTGGAATTTTTTGTGCTCTCTAAATAGCATATCTTTGCGTATCGCTCGATACCGCGACCGATACCGCGACCGAGTTGAAAATCGGGTGTCCGATACCGGGACTGATACCGAGACTTTGAACCATGGTTGCTGCGTCTCCACTGTTTGGGTGTTGATTTTTTGCCGGTTGAGTCTGTTGTATGGCATGGAAAATGTTTGGAAGGCTTGGAAGTGCCAACTGATTAGTCACGAATATTGCATATCCGCGTCCTTTATCTTTATGCATTCTAGCACGTTTTGTGTTCCTTATGCCTATATTTAAGCTCGTTAACCAGACAACCTCGGTTTTGTATATATATATATATATATATATATATTAATTGAGCTTTTGTAGGTATTGAAATGCTTAAAGTGAGGATTGGTTGCAATTCAGAGAACTTCGGTCGTCTAACTTAACTTCAAGGGCGTTTTAGACATTTCACACTTCATCTCCGACTCAGTGGAATTCCCCAGAAGCGTAGTTCGTCGAGTTAGCTTCGCGTGGCCGCAAACGACACGTCATTTGGAGTACGGATGATCAAGTTATAGCCAATTCCGTTTCGCACCTTTTCACCCTTTTTGAAGACCAAATGACACCAAAAAACAGGGAACCGGTCGACCGGTCCTAAGCCCCCGGTCAACCGGTGATTCAATATTTAGCCTACGAAGGAAACAAGGGGTCTCAAACCAAGGACCCAATCGACTGGTCCCCTGACCGCGGTCGACCGGTAGCAGCAGATGTTCGACACTTTTTTCCTTTTAATTTCTTTTTCCATTTTTTCTTTTCTTCTTTTCTCACTTACTATAAATAGAACCTTTGGTTTGTTTTGTAAAATAGCTATTCTTTTATTTAGTTTTAGGTTTTGGTTCTCTTAGGGAGGTTAGGGCTTGGAGGAGCTTTTGGGTGTGCCATTTCTCCCTCCTAGGGTTTGCCCATATAGGTTGTGTAAGAACATTACTCATCTTCCTCTTCAATCCAAGTTTCCATTTCTTTATTTCTTGCTCTGTTATTTATTTACTTGCTTTGTAGTGTAGAGTTTATTGCTTTCATTTACTTGCTTTCTTTACTTTCTTGCATTTAATTTATGTCTTTCATTATGTTGTGTAGCTAATTTAGTTTAGATTGAGATTGATTGAACTCACCTTGGGTTGATTGGTTGCTTTGCTTTGGTGATGAAGTTTATGAGTGTAATTTGATTGGGTTGTCCTTGTCTTTACGCTTAGTATATTTAACGGGGTATATCATGTATACTCCGTATTTATGATCTTGCGTGTGTAATTTTTGGGGTATTCGTTGACGCCAAAATCATAGTAGGCTTGACAACTCTAGATTTAATTAATTGTTGAAATGAGATTCAATCTTGGTAAACTCGTAGTCCAATGTAACGATTTATACCAATTAATTCGAGGTGAGGGATATTAGTCTCGATCTATAGTTTTTATTCCTTTTTGTAATTTTAGTTTAAACGCATGCTTAGATTATCTTTTCTTTTTGTTAACATTTATCTTTTACACTTTTATTCCTGAAGTATTAAATCAATATAATTCTAGCAATAGTCTCTGTGGATTTCGATACCTGAACTGGCCGTTGTACTCCCTTAAAAGAGTGTAGTTAATAGTGTAGGTTTTGCATAGCGGTTGGAGCCGAGCATAACGATCGGCGTACATCTTTATACACTTGCGCCGCGGTTTCCCCCCGCTTATCACCAGCCTAGCTGGAATTAACAACGTACCCCATTATGAGGTGGCTAGGGAGTTGTCGAGTTCATTTTTTGGGTTATTTGAGTTTTGTTGATTATCGAGTTCCATACGAGAACTTCCTTGTTAGTTGGCCTTTATATAAAAGTAGGAGGTGATATATTGGTTTCAAATATACAATCGTGTCGCACATTTTTTGGGGGCATTTGGCGGGAGAAAAATAGGAGACCATTTGGGGATGATTAGTTGTTTATAGGAGTTGCATTTGCTAGGGTCGATTGTACCTCGTTCCGTGTTTTGGGAAGATTCATCTTGTTGGCATTTGATGCTTTGTGGTTGCACCCCCTTTTGGCACGTACTTCATATATACTCTTATTATATATATATACACAAACACAAACAAAAAATATTATAACATCTGTTGGTGTATATAATGGAGTAATATATAATTATTATGGCTAGTAAGTTATATATCATCTTTGTGATAGGATTCTTGATTTTCTTATTGTAGGTCAAAATTTGGTCTATATGCTTATGATGTAAACGGGATCGGGTGTGCCATTTCATCCGACACCATATGTGAGGTGAGGCCATACCTTTTCTGGCATTCAAGTTTGGCGAGTTGCTAATGAGTTCACATGGTTAACAGATGCCCACAGTGACACCCTGGCGATTTGAACTCCTGACTTCATTATGGTTTTTAGATGAGTAGACACACCCAATCCTGTTTACACCAAGTCGTCTCAAAGTGAGATGGCTGTCATATCATATGAGATGACACACCCGATCCCATTTACATCAATTTTACTTTTATACAACCCCCCAGTACCCCGCAATGTCAGGAGTCGTGCACTGGGTTTGCCCTTTTTATAGCGAAGTATATTTCTATACCTTTGTATTTTCAGCATATCCACACCTTAATCTCTCAAGTGTTATGTGTTGTGTCCATAGTTACCAGGATCACTACACCTGTTTCCGAACCACGATTTGGGGTTGCAAGACCCGAAACTTGGTGGGTTCACGATCCGGATTTTGAAAGTGGTTTGCCTAATTTTAACATATACTATTTTGGTATTAATAGTAATAATCACAACTCCTGACTTCGTTAATAGAATAAATGGGAAGAGAAAAGAATTCTTAACCAATACATATATACACATGCAATAATGGTTTACTTTGTAATATATGGTAGCATATAGTAATATACATTAGATAGTTTATACATTCTTTCTTAACCCTTTCAATATCGTCGGATTAAATTATTTATGCTAAAATAATTGATTATAATATTAAAAAAATTCCAACAGGAGTTAGTGCCCCATAATCCAAAGTAGGAAACCAAGCAAGCATTACCCCCTGGTACCGTGTACCGGCTAAAGCATCTTACCCAGTAGTCCCGTACACTTATCACCTACCAAAGTGATCCATGCTCCTGGTAGCATTATCGCGTCATACCTACTATACCTATACCCATACTTCATAGCGCGCTAATGTGATATGTAGTCAAAACAACAATCATTCTTTACAATTTGTTGTCAAAGTGACCATGCCATATTTTAAACTGAAAACGTAAAGAGTTATCTCATATCAAGAATAGGTTCATTTTCGTGTGGTGCCTTGTTTCAAGTTGATCAACTGTTTCTTGTTTCTTGTCTGTGACTATTTAGGTTTCATAGGTTAATCAATTGTGCAACCTCCAGTGGTTGTTTTGGGGATCAAAATGCGACCTGCACATCAGAACTCACTTCCACTGCTCAAGTATCTAATAGGAAAACTTTACATTCATGGGTGTACCCCCAGTCTTCTCTACCATCTTCGGTCATATCGGCATTAACCCTATCAGTAGTAGAGCGAGGTATGCCAGTCAAAATAATTGTCTTATGTGGAGCCAAAATATTTTGACTTCTTTTATTCTCCCTCCCCCCTCTTGACACTTTTTTAACCAAAAAATTTCCCTTACATTCAGGTCAAATGGATTTCTTGAGCAAACGTCAATTGGCATGGGAGGATGCATTCCGGAGTCTTTACTACATGCTCCGGAAGAAAGTTTGTAACATATTTTATGGTAAAGATCTCACGCTTCTGCAATTTTCTTCATTATTTCCTTGATGAGACGCACATATATTCTCTAGAAAAGTGTCTTTTGCCAAATCATGTCATGGTCTTACATAGCAAGGGCATGTCTTAATATTACTGAGAGGATTGTCGACCATGAAAGGCTATTACTTTAAAGCTTGCTGGAGTTAGTTCAGCTATTAAATCTATATTCCTGTTTAATATCTATTCTGCAATTCTGTCTTCTTTAAACAAAACTGATATGGCTCTCAGATCATTCCTATTTAGCTTGGGTAGCCATGAATATACAGGTGCCAGAGTTACCTTAATTTCATAATCTACTAATATACAACACTTAACCATTCATCACACAGCATGATCCAATTATTTCCAATTTATAATATAATATATAATTATGGAAGTCATTCCATGAAACAATATACGCAGGGATGTACATATTCATTTGAATCAATCTAAATTCCGACTCATACAACATAATAATGGTGAGAATAATCTGAATCTGTTTCTCAATTCATTACATGACCCCGCAAAACCTTTATCCCATCTCAATCTAATTTGTCAGATAAGGAATTTGTATTGTGATTTCATGTTCTGGTTTCAATTTTAAGTATGATAATCCCCCTGTAGTTAATTAATAACGAGGACATTAATGTGGCTCAATTGCAGTTAATGGGTGGTAGTGATGAAGTTCAGCCTTGATTTGATTGTAATGATGTAATTGGGGTGGTGTAACATTTGTGATGGTGGTCGGTGATGAAAAATGTGGACAAATATTTTATGATGCTCATTGGGCCTGGATCTGAAAGAGAATATTCACTTTTTGGTGGTAGTGAGCTTGCACTAGAAGGGTTCTAAATTTGAGATGCACCTTGAGGTGAGGTGACGGGACAAGCCTTGAGGCTTGAGCTTCACGAGGACACAATCAACGTTTACGCCGTAGCTAGTTGAGGCGCATGAGGCGTACACTTCTTGTTTGTGTAGTCAATGTTCAGTTTAGTAAAAAGAACAGATTAGGCTAAATAATGCTTAAAAAATAAACAGGAAAACTCTCTTTAGAGCCTGGAATCTTTTCTTCCTCTAGTAATTTTGGGACTTTATTATAAGTGTAATTGTATAATATATTAATGCCTGGTGTCATCCTTTGGTTCAGGAAACAATAGACATGCAACATGCCAATTATGTATTTGTCCGTGGAGTCTTTCAGAAGTGTTGATTATGTACTTTTTAAAAAATCAAAATGTGGAAGTATTTAATATTGATGCTCTCTGTATTCGAAAATTTGTAGTTTGCACTGCCCAGTTTGTGGTCATGTTCACTGGTGGTGAAAGTTTGAAGGGAGCCAAATATGCGTGCAACGCTTATATATCTCAGTCAACGACAGGCCTAAGGTCATTATTGAAAGAACATGTAAGATGTACTCGATTTTTCTCTTCGCGCCAATGCTTTTACTATAGCTACTTCATCTATATATATTATAGTTTTTTGTTGTATTTTCCTCACTGATCTACAGTACTATATGGATGGGAAGTTAGCTTCATCAGTTAAAATTTGTTCCTTAATATAAAAAAGTATCGATTAAATTGTAAATACTTTATAAATCTCTGAGGCTCAGATGCTTTATACAATCTCTGAGGCTCAGATGCTTTATACTTCCTCCACCTTGAATTAAGAGTCCATTATTCTTTTCTGGGCTGTCCCAAATTAATAGCTCACATCATTTTTTTTGGAAATAATTAATGAATCATTTCATGTAAATTTAACATGGTTGATCCAAAGAAATATTTTGGATCTTAGTTTCAGTCACGGGTCTTTAATGTTATTGAATTAGAGTTTTGTTTTGTTTCTCTTTGTTATTTTTAAAACTAAGGGGTTGTAATTATGACATTTCAAGAATTTTTTCTTTAAAGTGCTAGTATCTTGTACGTAGGGATGAACTGATTAGACGCATGTACAACGAGGTCCTACAATGTATGTTATTCACCGGTGATTATGTTATTTGTAGGGGTGGTATCGAAACTAATCAACCTGAAAAACCGAAATTGTTAGGTTTAGTTTTCCTTCCCCCACCCTCAGCCCCCCACCATTGGGTAGGTTTTGGTTCCTGAAATTTTCCTGGTTTTATGTCTAAACCAACTTAAACCAAATTGAAAACTGAACTGATTTGAAACCGAAACTAAACCTAAACCGAACCTATACATATATATAGGGAGACGTTCACAAGTGAACCTAAAAGATGAACTTTTTAATGAACCTTAACAAAATAACACCTAACAATTCATTAATTTAACATGGTCGATCGACACGCAATCATAGGGCACGCTCTCTAGAGCAACTCAAACAATAATGCAATCATAGGGCCGTGTTTCGGTCTCAATGTAACAAGCAGTACAACGAAAATACTCATATATGGGCATGGGAAGGCTTGAGTTCATGTTGATGTAGCACAGTTGTTGATTAGTAACACGAGTAAAGTAAAGAGGTACTTAATTCTGTGGCCGATGCATAAGACCTATCAAATGACTACAGGATCAGCCATAGTCTGTAGGACAAAATGTTGGACATTAAACAAACACGCCCAGTAAATGCGGACAAAATGCATATCTTATGATTGTTATGGATAATTTAAACATATCCACGTTACAAATAAGTAGCACCTACAAGAAATAATGGAGAGAAGTTTGACTCGGAAGGTTTATATTGTGCAACGAAGTTCCGTAATTGCAATTGTAAAAGAAGTAAAATGATTCTCATTCATGATGGTTCTAGGGGGAAGGGTGTGTGAAATTCATAGTAGATTGGGATGCTAAAGAATGGTATGGCAGCATGTGGGTTGATAGATGATACGGCCTTATATAAAGTAGAGCAATGAAACAATATTTTAATAGCCAAGAAAACTAAATATGTTCCAGTTGAAAGAGGCAATCTTTGTCATACTAGGCCCTATAGCCTTAGTTTAGGTTTCCTTGTGGAATGCAAAAGGAGGTATTTGATCAATCATTACTTGAATTCTGGAAATGGACTATTTTTATTTCATCAATGGAAATAAGCTAGGTTGTGATTTGTGAGTTTCATTACCTTACCCATTAGGGTTCATTAAAATGGATTAATGTTTTAAGCTACTGGTTATAAACTTGTGTAAAGAGATCGGGTTATTGTTTTAGTAAAATTTAACTTCATTAATTTAAGTTGGGACATAGGAATTGGAGTTCAAATCTGATTCTTTATAACTACATTCGATATGAATACAACAAAAGCTGCATAATAACGAAATCATCATACTCCCTCTGCCCAAAATTAATAGTGTCTATTTAAAAATGATGGCTTTAAAGGATGCACTCAAACAGTGGTCAAGATGAAGACTTGTTCTCCATCATTGAAGTTGGTTTGATTAAAGGAAATTGGACTCTTAATCTGGGATGTCCCAAAAAGGGAAGTGACTATTAATTTGGGATGGAAGGAGTATAATTTTTTTTTGACTAAACTTGGAATATCTAGTCATTAGTTGACATCCCTATAGTGCTACTAATGTCAGGAAAAATCTAGAGATTTTTCCTCTTAATGTTTGAAATTTTAGTCTATGGATATACAAACTTAAACTGTAAACTTAGATGAATTGCTTTGGCTGCTTTTGTATTTAATAGTTGATGCTATTTGTTTTCCTATCCACCCCAAAAAAGTTTGTGGGATGATGTATGAACCTTTTCATTGAGCAAATATTGCGCCTTGCTTATTTTTTTTCCTTCTTTCTCCCCATCCTTTTTTGTGGGACTTAAATGGTTTGTAGGGTGTTTCTTTCTCTATGCCTCTTTGTCATTCTAAAGTGGAGCAAGTTACTACAGAAGACCTAGTCGAGCTCTCAGAGATTGAAAAACATAATCTGGGCCAGGTATGAAATTTATTTTATCTTTTCTATTAATTTTATTATTAGCTGTAAATCTTGATTTGGGGTTAGGGACCATTAGTATATGAGACATCCTTGTGAGTAATCAAATCAATCGACAACTGGCGATTGCTTTGTTTATGACCATTGTTGGTGTTATGTTCCCATCATTTGACAAAAAAACCTTTTTCACCGTGTAACACTTTGAGCATACGTGAAAACTGTAGGTGGCCTCGTGTTTGAAAATGAAGGTTTTTTTTATCAATTCTCTTGAGTATATTTGTATAATTGTCATTCTTATTTAATAGCCTTGATATACTGGGATTCCTTTTTTTCCCCGGTTGTGAAAAATTGTACGTAAGAAGTTCTAACTGGCGTTTTTAACTTAAATTAATGCAGACTCGCCGCCTGGGTTCTGTGTCTGGTGTGGATAATAGCCCACAATCTTTGCTAGTGTTCAGCGGGAATGAGAATGTCCACGGGTTATTTGATTTTTTGCTAAACTATAGGTGAGCACATAGTTATATCTGGACAACATATAATTTTTTTTATAACTCGTCTATTCATTCAAAAAAGAGAAAAAATACACAAGCATTATTACTTACAGCCACATAAATCCTGGAAAATTTTCTGTTGATGTCTTGCATAATCTTGCAGTTGGATCTCAATGTCTTTCAATGGTTTTCGTTTTCAGGTTTATCTTGACATCTCTGGCCGGTGCAGATGTTCCTGTGTTGTATTCACCTGTGCCATTTGAAAATGCCGCTCTTTCTGCTCCAGAGGTGGGTTGTATTAATCATGGGTATTTAAACAATTTTTTATTTTTAAACCATCAATTTGGAAACTTTTCCCTCAGTCTGCAATGTACATTAGCTCCATAATTTTGTAAGAACTTCAAACTTTCTTATTTGTTTAGGGTAAAATACAAAGAAATGCATGTTATTAAACACTTTGCAAATAAAGTCCTTGGACTATGAAAAAAGTTGCACATACCTCCCTAGGTGCGACTAAAAGTATTTTTTAATGCCAGAATGGACCCATAGGCACTTTTTTGGAAAATTTGAAGTTTTTTTTTTCTTTCTAAAATTAATAGTGCCCGGTCAGTTGCAAAAATTGAACAATTTAGTCTTTTTTGCTTATTGAACACATTTAAATTATTTGTAAAAAATGTTTAGAATATGGATTATTCTGGCGTGCATAGAACTGGAATGGTAATGTGGTACTCTTTGGTATGTTGGGGTCAGGCTTTATATAAATCTATGGAACTCAGAGAAGTGTTGTTAGAGGTTCTTGAAACTCTTCCTGAGAGAGTCTCTTTCGTTTCTGCTTAAAATCAATTATATTAGTGTCTAAACTATTGCTTTATCTATAGGATATGGCCAAACAGTTTCTTAAATAAAATTTAATGGTCCCAATGGTTTCCCAGACAAAACTCTGTACGCTGTAAGGTGAGGCCATTATATATATACATATATATCTTTATAACAATTATCTCTTCTATTATGTGAAAGGGGCAGGGACTTTGATCTTTATAACAAGTATCTCTCTATTACTTCAGATGTTATGCCATTTATTTTAAAGGGATTCTCATTCTTTTTTGCTCAATGCCTTTTTCTTCTGTGAGTAGTAGTTGGATTTAATAGTTTTTGGCATTTAAATGTAGGATATGGAGCAACTTAGCACACATGAACTTAGACTTTCATGCTATATGTTTATTGGCTGAAGTGTCAAAAAAGTATGCATTCTAAATTGTTTAACAAATTACCATATCTCTAATAATCAAGAAACTTTAAATCGTCCATACCGGTCAACATTCCTGTGTGGTTTTGCAGGTCAGCTCAGTTAGATTAGTTTCAAATTCACCAGTAGAGCTTATTTGATGTGAAGGAGAGGACGCTTTTGTCATTTTTAGGCATTTGTGGCATTTTTGGTTATTTTCCTTATTTTGATATATTTTCTTTTAGTTGTTTGCTTGGTATTAATAAGAGGAAGTAATAAGGGCATAATTGTAATTATGATCATTACTTGGAGCCCAAGTTACTTCCATCTATAAATACCTCTCTTGTAGCCTCATTTGAGGTATTCTACCATTTTGAGATTTTAATAGAGAGAGTTGAGACGAGAGTTTCCTTTTTATTTCCCATTTGACGTTCATTTATGTCAATTGGTATCAAAGCCTCGTTGGCTCCACCCGTTGTTGTAAAAACACAAAAAATCGTAGGCCAAAACCACCAAATGGTGGTCGGAACCCTCCAGAATCTTCCTGAAACCACCGAAGGTCCACCGATCATTCCTTCCTCTGGCCAGAACTAACACACGGTTGTCGGACCTCACCCGGACTTAAGCGGGGTCCATTGAAACCATCAAGGAGTGGCCGGAAACCCCACAAACACCCCACAAACATTGGCGACCAGACGTCACATTTGGGCGGCGGCAACACTGTTCTTCCCCCGAGGGGCGCAAGTCCTTCTCCTTCCCTGCTCAATTCCACCCAAATCTTGAACCCTAATTTCTCCCAAAATTCAAATCCATTTCACAACCTCCCATCCAAGATTCAAGATAACCCCACTTCTAGGGTTTCACATCCCATTTTTCAATCCAATCCCCAAATTATAAACCCTAGCCTTCAATTATACAAAAGCTCTCCCCCCCCACCAGACTCAAATTTAGTTGATCATTAACTGCCATCTCCCCACCTACCACCACCCCGAGTCCTCCTTCCCACCTCCTTACCTCCACAAACCCTAAACCCCACACTTCTTGCCTCTTACGATGACTCACATCTCTTCCACGTTTCTACATACCCCTGCCACCACCCCAAGGCATCATGAACCCTACCACCCCAATTCTTTTCCGACCATTCCCCCAGCCCTACCCACATATATTGACCTACACCCCCATACTACCTTCACCACGCTTCCTCCCCCACCCTTATTGCATACCTCCGTACCTCCATCGCGACACAAAAGGTCATGTCCTTCATCCTTAATCTGTGTGGGATGCTCGTTCTGTGCACTCCGCTCCTGTTGATACATTTGAACGAGTTCAGGATTGACTAAGTCAACTTTAGCAGGATAGACCCCTTTCCTCTCGGTCCAGTCACTCCCATATTTTGAGCCCCCTCCCTCGACGGAGTGGCGCACTGACACGTCACCTTTTGACTCTTTGAGCCCAAAGGTCACCTCATTCGTGTCTATTTCTGAGCGACACTGCTTCTTATGCTATCAGAGAGGACACTTGATGAATCAATGCCCACAGAGACAGTCAGTGGTCGCTGCACCACCCCAACCCCTACAATGATAGCTGTCCCTCCATATCTTCCACCTCCAGCTCCAGTTGAAACCCCATCTCCTGCACTAGTTCCTGCTCGTCCATCGCCTTGGAGGTAGCACCATCGACCCCTAGTTGAGGATCCTCTGTTAGGTGAGAACGAAATCGATGCAGATGACCTAGACTTTCAGAGAGGCGACACCATTGCCCGCATGGCCTTACGAATGCTTTCTTGGAGCATGCAGGGGAATATTTGCGCGGATGTGCCGATGTTTGATGGTCATCTCCAGATGGATGTGGTGATTGATTGGCTCGCTATTATGGAGCGCATTTTTGAGTACAAGAGGTTGAGCGGTGGATGTTGTGTCCTTGCGGCGACGAAGTTTCAAGTCTATGCAAGTGTGTGGTGGCACGACTTGGAGTAACCCAGAGTCATTGAGGACAACCCTCTATTCAGTCGTGGGCAGACTTAATCGCAGTGATGACGACTACCTTTGTTCCTGCGACATATGCGCGAGACTTCTTTCTCCACGTCCAATCCCTTAGACATGACACATTTGTTTTGGACTATACCGAGCGATTCTAGATTTTGTGCACACGAGCTCGACTTGGAGAGACAGAGGAGTAGAGGATTGGCCGTTACATCCATGGACTACAAGGGTATATTCAGGGGGCTTGTCCTTACGTGACATTTCCACCTTTGCGAAGGCGGTGGACTATGCCACGAAGGTAGAGGCATATCATCAAACAACGCTCCCTACTCGTTCGCGCACTACTACTCCTGCCCCGCCTGCTCCCTTCGGTGCTCCTTCTCCTGCTACTACGACAGCGACAACAACCACTACTACCGCTCCTCCTTCATCTTCCCATCCTGTGACATTCAAATGTTACAATTGTGGGGTAGTAGGTCACAGGGATTCAGAGTGTTCCTTGCCACGTCGCCGTGCTTTACTTGCTTCAGGGGGCCCCAAGTACTTGGACGAGAACGATGATGATGCTGCGTCCCCGCAAGCTCTCATCACCATTCTAGAGGGTGATATCGATGGCATTCCCCTTTGAGTTCGAGGACAAACTCTTTTTCATGGAGGGGAGAATGATGTGAAGGAGATGACGCTTTTATCATTTTTAGGCATTTGTGGTTATTTTTCTTATTTTGATGTATTTTCTTTTAGTTGTTTGCTTGGTATTATAGGAGGAAGTAATAAGGGCATAATTGTAATTAGGATCATTTCTTGGAGCCCAAGTTATTTCCACCTATAAATACCCCTCTTGTAGCCTCATTCGAGGTATTCTACCATTTTGAGATTTTAATAGAGAGAGTTGAGACGAGAGTTTCCTTCTTATTTCCCATTTGAAGCTCATTTACGTCATTGTTATAGACCTATCTTGATGCGCAAGCCCATTGCTCGTGTTTAAAAAGTTTGCCTGAATGTGCTCCATATCTGTAGGGTACCTTAAAATACCAATTGCAAATTAAGCTTCATATAAGCTACCCTCTATTTGCATACTGATTTTAAGAAACATGTCAATTAACATTATGATAATCTACCTGCAAGTCTCCTATATTTCATGTCAATAGCTGGTAGTGAGTTGAGGGTTGTTACTGTAGGGAATGAACTGGGTTATCCTCTGATAGGGTGCGAGGCATAACAAACTTTGAATAAGTTGTAAGCACTGTAGTTGAAAGAAAGGAAACAGAAAGTATGTGGATGGGAGGGTGAGAACATAGATCCTCTAGGGTTAGAGGGAGACTAAGCAGGTATGAAGGCACCACTAAAGGATTAAATTCAAGTTTCGAAGGGTGTAAATGACTAAGTGGTGTAAGCTGGGTTCTCAAAGTGGCAGAGTAATGACTCGTTGAGATGCTTTTTTTTTCCTTCTGAAATTCGAGTGTAATTACATGTTTATATAGACCAAGGAGCCCTGGTCTCGAAGTTTGTGGAGAGCCAATTAGCTTGCTCAAGCGTGTCAATGTCAAGGGGCAAGAAATAACCTGCATTAATTTCTGGTGGCTTTGTCCATTGTGACACAGTACAAGCTGTTGGGGAGCAACTCTAGAAAAGTTGGTAGTTTAAGTCTTTAAGATTGGACCGATTCAGCTAAGGTTTACATTTGGTGCCAGGCGGCTGGCAAGCTGGGCTACTAATGGTTCCTTCTCTCTTAGTGACTCTAGAATGGCCAGGCTATGGAGAGAGCCTTGCGAATCCTTGGCTTTCCAATCTACATATCATCTTGATTCTCGGCCAATTAGGCCTTGTGTCATTTAGGTCTTGCTAGCCCAAAGTCAATTAATCATGTCTGTCACCCTGGCGGCATTGTAATGCTTTGGACGTTCTACATTGTTTCTACTTGTTGATATATTCTCGACGAGTAACCGTTTGATGAGGTTACAGATACTTGGCGGGTGTCTCTTGTCGAGGTTCCCCTCTGACTTGGCTAGTTAATGGTTAACATCTTGTATTATTTGGCTGGCGTCGCCACGTCACATGAGTGTATGGTCTAGTGCCGCATCAGCTTTAAAAATCCCTTTCTTTTAAGGATGCGGAGTACACTATCCTACAGTTTTATTGTCTTTCTTGGATGTTTTACCTCTATAGGCAGTGGAGTTTTCTATGGAAATATATGTATTCGTCATTTGTAGTTACAAGAATTTCTAGCTCCAGGTTAACTTCATTTTCCTACTTTAGAGCTTGTACAACTGACAGTTTTTTCCATAACAATCATGATTCATGATTCCATCATATAGAACTCTTCACTATATTTTTAGTTTGTGTGTTTTTTGCATATCCTGAACGTCTTAAAGAAAATAAAACATTCTAGATACACAATTTGGCATCAGAGAATTTTCTTGTCCAAAATTTGAAAGAAATGGTTTTCTAATTACCATTTGTTCAAAAATACAGTTACCTTGCCTTATTAATGGCCATTTCAAAACTTCTCTAAAGAATAATTATGTATCCAATTGAAGCTTCTTTTTCATGATTCAATTATTCTGTGCGTCTGATGTAAATCTTCAAATGCGGAAGCGTTATTGTTACACTACACAACTATTAACTACACAACAACAACAACAACTAAAAGAAATGAAGTGGGTTTCTTTCTCTCTCTATTCTAGATATTAAAAGTTCATTACAAATGAGGGCTAAGGGGTCTATTTATAGGAGAGACTAGTTTGCTAATCAAGCTAAGATTCAAAAAGACTAAAAAGGGCAACTATTGACTAATCAGCCCCAAACATATTTAGAAACTAATTAGACACTAAAAATAAAGGAAAATTACAATTAAACCCTAAACTAAAAATGTAAAATAAAAGATAGTCTTCTCCTGTAGGCATAACCACGTGCCATGTGTCGCTAGAGATCCCATACACATCATTCTCCCCGTCTTCGAAAAAGCTCGTCCTCGAGCTTGGAGGGTGAGTCATCAATGCCACATGAACACGTGTCGGTACAAGTGTTATCTTTCGAAGTAAAGCAAAACCCCAAATCAAATCCAACACGCAAATGGACCGACTGAACTTCGATTAGACCCATGTGGACCTTCAACAAGTGGGCTAATATACCCAAATCTCAACGAGGCCTCCCTACAGAATCCGAGCAACCAAAAACTGATGATCACTCCGCCTTATCAACACCAGAGGCACATGGTTGCAACTTGGCTTGGTGGACCCTTGAACCTGATCGGAGGTAACTTCGGCGACCACACCTTTACGAGTACGATGGCGAAACAAGAGAAATGAAGACGACGACATCCCGAAAAGCCGGGCCCAAAAGCAAATAGTCAGAAAATATATCCCAAGTGGGTACATTTCTCATGAAAGTCATATGTTGTGTCAAAAATTGACCGGAATAGAGGTCAATAGGGGGATGAGACCGGGTTGAAGTAGAGTAGGTCCATTTTGGGTTATATTGACTTGTGGTTGGGCATTAATGAGTGGGAAAAGAGAAATTAGGGTTAAAATAGGGGTGGGGCTGTTTTAGGGTAAAAAGGCAAAGGCTAGGGTTTTGTATTTGTGTGTGAGGCCAAATATGGGTTGTCGGTGGCTGAAATAAGGACCCAATCCCTATCGGCAGGGGTGGGGTTTCATCGGGTGTTGGGATGAGAAGAAAAGGGGGTAGAGGTGGTCGGTTTGAAGGTGGCAAGGGTTGTCAGCAGCTTTTAAGGCTGGCCGACCTTGTGGGGTGGTTTACGAGTCAGATCGGGGCTTGGTTTTAGGTCGGCGGGTTTGTAGACAACAATGGGTGATCAACGAATAAAACAGGGTTGTGTCGGCGGGGCTAAAAGGGTTGGGGATGGAAAACCGACGTCGAAAAAGGGCTGAGATTCTGGACGGAGGCTGTCCAGAGTGGGGAGGGGTTGCTGGGGTGGTTTCTGGTCAAAACAGGGGCTGGTTGGAGTAGGAATAGGGCTGGTCGGAGGCTGGGAAGGGTCGCCGAGGTGTTTCGGGGTTTGGGTGAAGATTCCGGGGTTGTTTGGAGGGGAAATGGGGTCGGATAAGAGGGTTATAATAACTTTCCCAAATTTATTATTTATCATAAGTCCCATAATTATTATTTATTTTCTTAGCACCAATTATTTTAGTGGTTTTAGAAATTTACATAAACATCCAATTTAAATTTAAAGGGTCCTCTACAAGTCCACAGTATTTCCAAGGGTCCTCAACAAGTCAAAAATATTATTTAGGGGTCCTCAACCAGTCCATAATATTTTAAGGGTCCTCAACAACTCCATAATATTTGGTGGTGGTGGAGATGGAGGTGGAAGAGCTAAAAGAGGTGGTATCCCTTCTTTTAGTGGTGATAGAATTTAGGGTTTCCCTTCACTCGATTCTCTTTTCAACATTTATCAATCTTTCGATTGAAGGGTTGGAATCTCCACTCGTGACCCGCTTCACGCACCCCGACGAACACCAAGAACAAACCGAGCTCTGATACCAATTTGATGTAAATCTTCAAATGCAAAAGCGTTATTGTTACACTACACAACTATTAACTACATAACAACTACACTAAACAACAACAACACTAAACAACAAAGAAATGAAGTGGGTTTCTTTCTCTCTCTATTCTCAATATTAAAAGTTCATCACAAATGAGGGCTAAGGGGCCTATTTGTAGGAGAGATTAGCTAGCTAATCAAGCTAAGATTCAAAAAGACTAAAAATGGCAACTATTGACTAATTAGCCCCAAACATATTTGGAAACTAATTAGACACTAAAAATAAAGGAAAATTACAATTAAACCCTAAACTAAAAATGTAAAATGAAAGATAGTCTTCTCTCGTAGGCATAACCACGCGCCACGTGTCATACACATCAGCGTCTCCTATGGTGTTTCAAATTGTTGTAAGTATTTGTTGCGGGAAAAACATGACATATGACTGGGGGCACGGGACGTTTCAATATTCTGAATGGAAAATGGAGGAAAACATCCTTATTTCACAAAAGGTTCAGAGGTTCATATTAAACGTGCCTCCTTTCCTTGCGGATATATTAAAGCAAGGCTCGTATCAGAGTTGCTATGTTACCTATAGAATCACCATGGTTCTGTGTGTAGGAGAATATCAATTTTTAACTCTTAGCAATTTAACTATCCATGTGTACGTTATAGTTATACAAGGCATAAGGCGCCAATGTGTGCTGAGAGCCTAGGGCAAGGAGAGACGCGTGCATGAATGAAGTGAAGCACAAATTGTACAAAACATGTAACAAAATAGATTTTGTTGTATATTTGTAATAATTATATCATGATCTGAAATCTGTAATATAGAGTATAAATTATAGTTGCACACAATTATGAAGAGACATAAAAAAGATATATCTAGTAAATAAAATAAAGAAATTTAAATTAAGTTTGGATACCACAAATCAGTTAACATTTCAATAATGAAAGGAAAATGTTTTGTGCAGAAATAAAGTACACACAATAGTTGCACAAAATGATGTGATAGTGTAATAAAGTGCGTTACTTTTTGTGTACTTATTTTCAATGTTTAAAAAGGCGAGAGGCGAGGCGAGACGGAGTGAGACGAGGCGTAAGCAATAGAGTAAAAAAATATAAAAAGTCTAATAAATTCTCACAAAAATAATCCAACACATTAAATAATGCAAAAGGGTTCATAATCATTCAATCCAAGCAACCAACCAAACTTAAAGTGCATCATCATTACAACATAACCTAGTAAGTATGAGATTAACATGTTTCATCCTAAAAACATTAAAAAAACCAAAACATTCTTAAGTTAATTACTAAAACAATAATGGATCTTGCATATCCAAATACTTGAAAAGTGGATTTAATCTATCTTCATCTCCGCTATCACCATCATTGCTAAGAGAGTGTTCCATGGAATCATCATCATATCTAATAATCGTCTCATCATCATCATCATCATCATCATCACCACCACTCCAGTCAACATTAACAAATTCTTCTTCTTCATCCACCAAGATTCCCTTTCCTTTATCTATAAGATAAAATATATAAATGAGTATGTAACTTTTTAAAATAATTCTTTAATGTTAAAGAAAAGAGAGAAAAATATTTAATACTAACCCTTTCTTGAAGTGTTCAATTGTGAGTTATTCCTCATTCTTCCTCGCCCCCCTCGTGCACGTTCACGACGAATAATCTCCCCTCCCCCGTTACATCATCCGTTGCTCCCCAGGCATCCGTCACCCACTGAGGCATCCGTCAAATGGGAATCATCATCTTGCTCCACAAACCACTCATCATCCGACAATAGATGATCAATAACTAAAGGGTCCTCATCCTCCTTAAGTGTCTTCTTTTTCAAAAACTTCATTTGCAACTTCTTGTTGTACATTATATACACCAATGAGTTTAGCCTCTTCGTTGACAACCGATTTCTTTTCTTTGTATGGAGTCGTATAATTTTTACAAACAATAATTATTAAGTCATTAAATAATAAACTTGTGTAACAATATTTATTTAGGTTAATTTTCAACAAACGAATACCTGATTAAATGTGCTCCAGTTGCGTCAGATGCTGATGAAGAGTGCGTAAGACTCAAAGCCTTCACCGCAAAACTAGTTAATTCTGGAGTTCCATCTCCAAATTGAATCCACCAATTCGCTAAAACAAAATTAAAGTAAAATTTAGATCAAAAGTTTATTTAATGGTATTAATCAAAAGGAAAGCGTACTCAACTAAAAAATTTACTTACTGGACTACGCAACTTGCAACTTGCAACTTGATTTTGCTGCGATAAATGAAAAAAGACCTTTCCTATTCCTGAAATCATTAATTTGTAAATCTGCTTCCAAGCTATCTTGCTTATTCGGAATAATCTTTTCCATGCAAGTCAACAAACCTAATATAACTTCCGGATGGTTAGAGAAGTTCTCATCATATTGATAATGGGGGTTAAGAAAATATGCATCCGCATGCAAATGGAGATGTAACTGAAACTCTTACTTCGTATCAATGATGCTCTATATTTCCTTATAAGACTCCTCATCTCGTCCCAAGTTTTCAGCTATATTGTCCTTTGCTCTGTCCATGGCACCGTAAATGAAACCCATTCCCAACATCTTTTTTGAACCAGTCATCCTCAAAACACTCACAAGAGGTTTTGTGCTCCTAAGTGCATAAGACATATTACCCCAAAAATTCCTATCCTGCAAACTGATTTTTTATTTGCTTCCCTTAATCTTTCTTTGTCCAG
Organism: Sambucus nigra; assembly: GCA_949130495.1. Lineage (NCBI taxonomy): Eukaryota > Viridiplantae > Streptophyta > Magnoliopsida > Dipsacales > Adoxaceae > Sambucus > Sambucus nigra. The sequence continues at coordinate 91,906,656 of OX422216.1, read as the reverse complement.
CTCGATCTAGCCCATCTAGGAGAAGTGAACGTGCGCTCTAATGGCTCATTAAGGCTATACATACTTTGAGGGGTGAAATATGCGGTAGCAAATCTTGTTGCAGCCGGGCGAATAAACTCCTTCTTGGTACGATCTCTCATTAGTTGCAAAACCCATCCATGGTTGTATATTAAATTACTTACCTACAATTACATATTAAATTATTAAAATATAAACGAATTAAAAATTAAAAATCAATACGCCACATAGAGATGAAAGGAATTAATACCTTTTTGACTTTATCAAGACATTCTTGTATTGCGGCAACTCTCCAATTCAATACAACATTAAGTCAATGCAATAGGCGGCGCATGTTGTCCACCACAAATGTGTCATTTTCTCCATTAACAACTTTCTCGCCGCCTTATAATTTGATGCATTGTCGGTTACGACTTGAATGACTAAATCCTCCCCCACCTCCTCAACGACGCTATCAAGAAGCTTAAACAACATGTTTATAGCGTTCGATGCATCAATCAAGCGCAAGAAAACCATGCCATGTGGATTATTAACAAGAAAATTTATCAAATGTCGACCTCGAATATCCTTCCATCCATCAGATAATATAAACAACCCTGTTTGCATCCACATTTTCTTCACGTCATCGACTATCTTTTTGGCGTGTCTTTTTTCCTCATTCAATATTCACGTGCTAAGCTCATATGCGGTAGGAGGTTTCAACCCACGACCAAACTTTCCAATTGAACGCACCATACTAATAAAAGATGTACTATTGACCACATGAAAAGCAATACCATTTTTAAAGAAAAATCTACCAAGCCTCCTTTTCAGTTTTAGGTTTTGGTTGGTCATCACAACCCTCATCATCAAGGTCAACCACAGACCTATCCATGGGTTCCCTAATCCTCCTAACCGTACTACCCATACTTGAACCATCCTTTGATGGATTGCTTTGACTGGTTAAATACGCACCACTCCCAATCCGTTCCTCATTTTTTTTTGTGCCACATCTCTTTCAAACGTTTTGTTTTTTATATACTCCCCAATTTCCTCTCTCACATCCGGAGGGACTCTCTCACATATTTTAACATTTCTTTTTGTTCCCTCAAGATGATCATTCTTGACATCCCCCTTTACAATTTTATTGCAATAATTGCATTGAATATAGACATACCCCTTCCCATTGTCGACCTCCGTACCATATTTCCAAGCGGAATCCTTTCTTGACATAGTTCAGCTGCAACGCAAATATAAATAAAATATATCAAGCTAAGTTTATTAAAAAACAGTGACTTAAAAAACCATATAAAGCAAATTTATTAAAAAACAGTGAATTAAAAAATCATATAAAGAAAATTTATTAAAAAACAGTGATTTTTGAGCTAAGATTAAAAAAAACAGCAACTTTATTTCAAAAAACATATCAACCTAAGTTTATTAAAAAAACAACGACCTTTAAAGTAGATTCCGTTTCTTAAAAGAAAACATAGGAATCTAAGTTTAATTCCAAAAAAAAAAAAACTTTATAATGTTAGGTTGAAAAAAAAAAACGAAATGAGATAAAAACAATAAATACACAAAAAAGAGGTAGAAACTTATAAAACTTAAAAACCATACTATAAATACACCAAAAACAATAGCCGACTTGCTCGGAATGTGAAAACACGGGTAAAAATCCAAAAACGAAATGAAACAAATGTTTCGTTGATCGGGAAGAGAAGAAGACTGATTGGCTAAAGAATAAGGCCGATCGGGGGAGAAAAATGAGATAGAAACTCCTGCTGACCTACGAAAATAAAAGGTTTAGGGTTTTTTACGTTAACTTTTAAATAAAAGTTAAAACATTTTTTTCAAAAATTTTCCCGAACCTTCGAGGCGTATGCCTCTGCGCCTCGCCTCACAACGCCTCGAGGCGTACCGCCTCAGACCCAAGAGGCTTAAACCTCGTAAACTAGCACCGAGGCTCAAGCCTCAAGGCGCTTTTCTAATGCTTCGCCTTGAGGCTCGCCTCAAGTGCTTTTTTAAACATTGCTTATTTTGTACTCATATCATTACTCATAGCATTACTCATTTTGTACTCATAGCATTACTCATTATGAAAAGTAAACATATTCAAATAATTTAAACGAGAGTAGCCCAATGTCTCAAAAGAAAATGAAAATCAATATATTAATGGGCCCAAGGTGCAACTGTTGCAATTTTGTTTCTTTTCCTTTTCTCTAAGTTTTTGGTAGTGAAAGACTGCTTCGCAAAGACCTGTGGATTCTGATGTTTGACTTTGGTTAAGCTTTGGAGTGAAGGATGATCCAATTTCACATATTCCATTGGAAAATACCTTAAGTCATATCAATTGGCTCATTACTGCTTTTTAAAACTGTTTCTCGAAAAGTTTAATACGGTACTCCTAAGCGAAACCAGCATGTAAGGCGCGTGCCTTACCCAAGGGGCCTCATTAAGGCTGATGCAAGGTGCTATATTTGCGCTTTTGTTAGTTTGGAGCCTAGCCACCTGTCTAGACGTGCCTTTAACAACAATGGTCTGCATCTTTATTGCTTTCTTTAACTTCAATATGATGTCCTAGATTAATAGTCACTCTTGCCTATTAACCTATTATTATTCTAGTGATCATGAAAAGACCTTCGTATAAAACTTCTTCTAGAATCTATATCAAGTACTAAAGATTTTTTTTTATTGTCTATTTTTTGTAATCCCTGTTCTGCTCATTATACAAAGTCCAAATTTATTTTTTTAAATAGGGATACAAAATAGCTTATCGTGAATCTGTCTTCCAGCAGCATACCGCTAAGGAAAAATTGCACTGTTTTGACATTTATCTTGTAGTCTTGAGATTAGATTGTTTTTCTTAATTTTTATAATAGCTTAGAATTAGCCATTCCTGGTTTGGCAGGTCAGATGCAAGGAGGTGAAGAGACCTGATCATATATCTTATACACTTAAGGAGTCTGATATAACAGGTGAACCTAATCAAGGTGCATCTTCTGGTTTTTGCTATGGCATTGAAATCAAGGACGCATATCTTCCACCATGGATAATCGCCAGTATCTGCGATGCTATGCACTCTGATGGGAGTAGCTTTGAGGCAAGGTATGCCATATTTCACCGTGGCTGTTAATATTTTAACAGTGCATATATATATATATATATATATATATAGAGAGAGAGAGAGAGAGAGAGAGAGAGAGAGAGACTCTTATGGTGCAGACCCCCCGAACATGCCATTTTTTTAAAATAGTAAAAAATGAATTTTTTGATGAAACTTCATGGATATGATCTTCACTGTGAGAAGATTATCTCCAATTTTTTTCATCAAAAAATTCAATAAAACAATCGTTGAGATGAGGCGATATGTAAAAAAATGATATAAATATGAATTTTCGACCGTTGAAAGTTTGACGATCATCTCACCCACTTTTTGATTGAATTTATTGATGAAACTTCATAGATATGATCTCGACAGTGAGAAGATCATATTTATGAAGTTTCATAAAAAAATTCAATCAATCAAGTAGCTGGTCTGACCCAAACTTTCAACGGTCGAAAATGCATATTTATACCATTTGTGGACACATAACCTCATCTCAACGGTTTTTATATTGAATTTTTTGATGAAAAAAATTGGAGATGATCTTCTCACCGTGGAGATCATATCTATGAAGTTTCATAAAAAAATTCATTTATATATATATATATATATAGAGAGAGAGAGAGAGAGAGAGCGGTTCTCATGCATACCCCAGTTTGCATACCGCTGGCGCGGACCAATTTTGATAAAATAGTAAAAAAAATATTTTTGATGTAATTTTTTTTTTTATAGTTTCTAAACATTTCAATAGGACCATAAAAAAAAATTCAACTCAAAATGAATTTTTTTGCTATTTTAAAAAAATCGGTCAAACTTTGTCAGTTTTTAACAACTTAAAAACAACTTAAAAACTGACAAAGTTTGACCGATTTTTTTAAAATAGCAAAAAAAATCATTTTGAGTTGAATTTTTTTTTATGGTCCCATTGAAATGTTTAGAAACTATAAAAAAAAATCAGCCCGAAATTATTTTTTTTATTATTTTAAAAAAATGGTCCGCACGGAGGGTATGCAAACTGGGTATGCATGAGATCCTTTCTGTATATATATATATATATATATATATATATATATATATATATATATATATATATTTAGAGAGAGAGAGAGAGAGTTTCTAATGTGAACCTAAAAATCGAACTTTTTAATGAACCTAATAAAACATGAGAAAATAACTCAATTAATTTTAATTTCTTGTTGTAATTGGTTCGCGGCAACAGACATGCGTGTGACACACGCGTTTTTCTCACGTTTCACCCCCCAACCCATATGACAAACTTTAATATATATATATAGTTAAACAAACCCGACCTCCGACCTCAACCCACCAGACTTAAACCGGGAAGAACTCCGACCATCAGGTCGGAGTTGCGAGGTGTTGATGGCAGCGGGGTTTGGGTTTAGGGCAGGTAGCAGTTAAGTGAGTTATGGTGTTGGGGGTATAAGGGGTTGCGCACATGTAGAGAAGGGTGGTAGGTGCTGAGTGTGGTGAGAGTTGCGAGCAGGTGTGCGTGAGTTGGGATAATGGATTGGGGTTAAGGGGTTAGTAGCAGTTAAGGGGTGTGTATTTAGTTTGCTGAGCGTGAGGAGTTGTGTTTCAAACACTTCAGGGACCCACACACATATTGGGGGGGGGGGGGTATATTAGAAAAAACGCGTATGTGTGTCACACGCGTGTCCGTTGCCGCTGGCGCGGACCAATTACAACATAGGAATTAAAATTAATTGGGTTATTTTCTCATGTTTTATTAGGTTCATTAAAAAGTTTGTTTTTAAGGTTCACTTTAGAACCCCCCTCTCTCTCTCTCTCTCTATATATATATATATATATATATATATATATATATATATATATATATATATATATATAGTTCCTAAGATCATCTTGCATTGAATTCCCAATTATTGTAAGTCTACAAAATGGTTTATTTTTTTACCCTTATCTGAACAAGTCCAAGATGAAGTGCTGCAATGTATGTTATTTGCGGATTATATTGTTTTAGTGGATGAAACTAAGGCCGAGGTTAATGCTAGTTAGGAATTGTGGAGAGAAACCCTAGAAATGAGTGTTAAAAATAAGTTGAACTTAAACATGCAGTGCAATTTTAGTAATAATAGGAGTCATGGCTCAAAGTCGCGGTATTGGTCAATGACTTGGACGCTCAATTTTTGACTCGATATTGGTATCGGTCTCGGTCTCGGGCGATACGCAACTATACACTATTTAGAGAATTATTTTTTTTTGAAAAAAATACAGAGAAGTTTAGAAAATTAAGAATAATAATATGGCTCAATTAGAGAAGTAGAAAATCATCATTTAGTATGCATAACATTGTTTAATTGTTTCTACTGAATCATCATTTAGTATGCATAATATTATTTAAATCAATATATTTTTAGTAATATATTGAGTATTCTTCGTTAATGTAATAATAGTACTTATTACTAATTAAGGATATATATAAAGTAAATGATCATACACTTAAAGGATAGATAAATAATGATACATTTTAATACAAACTAAGTAAATACAAAGAGAAGGCTAAATGAGAGATAACCCGTTTAGTAACACTACAAGAAAGAATTGAGAGATTCAACCAAAAAACCTGAATTTCGATCACGGAACATCATTTACCTTGTTTCGAATTGAAAGAGATTGCTTCGATCGTGACATGGATGCAAAATCGAGGTTTAATTGAGTGCGTTTGAAGTTAAGATATATAGATTGATGCTTAGTGACTTATACCATCTCAGTCGATATATCATCAATATGGGTCGATACTACTGTGATATTGTCGATATGGTCTGATTCTACCGCGATATCACCGATATGAGCCGATACTATCGAGAAATCACCAATATGGGTCGATTCACACAAATAATCTGAAACTCAACTTGTACCTTGGAATCAGATCGGTGGGTACCGATACCTAGTCAACTCGGCCGAATCGTTGCGGTATAAGTCTAGACTTTGAACCATGATAGGGGTACAAACGACTTGGTGAAACTTGAGGGTCAAGAAAGACCTAGAAATGATCATTTTCTTTATCTCGGCTCAATTATTCAAAGAGATAAAGATACTAGTGCTGATGTTACCCATAGGATTAAAGGAGGTTGGGTCAAGTGAAGGAGTGCTACCGGCGTATTATGCGATCGACATATACATTTGAAGTTAAAGGGAAAGTTTAATAGAAGGCCATTAGACCTGCCATATTATATGAGACAGTGTTGGACAATCACTAAGAAACAAAATATTCAGAAAATGAGCGTAGCAGAAATGTGGATATTAAGATGGATTTGTGGTAAAACTCGAGAGGATAATATTATAAATGAACAAATTTGTGAATCGGTAAAAGTAGTTCTTATAGAGGATAAATTGGAAGAAAATCGGCCTAGGTGGTTTGCACTCAAGTTTAGACCAATAGATGCCTTAATATGGAAGAATGATTTCTTTAGTATTGATGTTAACGCTAGGGGTAAAGGTAAGCCTAAATTGACTTTGTGGGATATTATAAAAGTGACATGATGTAATGTGGTTTAACCGAGGATATTAAGCTGAATACAACAAAATGGAAAAAATAGTATTTATGTATTCAATCCCAAATAATTGGAAAAAAACTTTGTTGAGTTGAGTTGAGATTGCTAGTAAAAAGAGAAAAGTATTTTCACCTCTATAAGCTAACTTTTGTTCACTATTTTGTCCACAATTACATAATTGTCGCGTGAACACTCCAAGTGGATAAAAATACTTTTTACCATTTTACCTTTCACCATATTAAAATATTTCATGACAAATCAAACAAGACCAAAAGTAGATTGTTTGATCTCAGGGTATCTTGAATGAAACTGATATGTACCAAACACGCAACATGATTAGAGAAAAACTTTACTCAAAAGGGAAAATTCCCTCTAATATTCAATACATATAAATGATAATTGCAAGCATGAAATTTTCAATCACATATATCGAAAAGAGGACTTATACTCGGGGAGATAAAGGACAAAAACACACTTTTATCTAATAACGTTCCCTATTCTAATCTTATCTCGAAGTTTAACCACCACATTGCTTAGGTCATCCATGGCATCACATATATCATAGGCATCTCCCTCCCCCTCATAGAGATGAGCTCTATTACTTATTTGTTATTAGACTTTATCCCCCACTGTTTAACATATAATTAGACATTTATCAGGGATATTTGGGCCATTTGTTATGATTTGTTACGGTAAACTAACAAAATTTGTGGAAGACGGGGACCAATGCACAAGTAATGGAAACTTTGAGGCCTAAAGTCATTTTGAATTATAACTTTGGAGTCTAAAAACTGGATGTTACGTCATTTATTCAAGCTTATTAATGGTATTGTATCATTACTGATATCCATTTGTAGGTTTACTAATTGATTTGAGCGATTTGCAGCTTCGTGACGGATCCCACATCAATTGGCTTGAATGTTGGTCTTGACATCATATCTCAGGAATCCAAAAATGCTCTAGCCACAGCAGTTGAACGCTTGCAAGAAAACAACAATCATTGCTTTGGTATCCCGAATGCTGTTTGTTCCTCTCACTTGCTCTCAGCCTCTTTAAAAGGCTTGAAGTACTCTGATGGTTCTTATACCGCATCTCTCTCGCCTGTTTGAGATTCCTTTTACAGCATCTCCAAGGGTGATTGCCATAGAGCGAGCTCGTCTTTACAACATGTTGCTGAATAGTTCGCTCTTTTTGTGCCTTCTTATTATAATCGTATTTAAGTAACCACATTCGGTATCACTTTTATATAACTTATATTATTATTATTATTATTCAATCCTGTCCCTTCTGACAAAGAAAAAAAAATGAAGGGATTTTTTTGGTTGTGCTATTATTAGTGGAATGGATTTAGTTTATGATGTGCTTCCTCCCGTTGAGACTTGCCATTTTGTCAAGAAAGAATCCCAAAATATTCGGCCCATTTTCTGAATGCACCAGTTTTGTTTTCTCATGTTATTGATTGCAATGGCTTTCAACTGTTGTTACAACCGGGTCATTTTGGGTGACTGCTCTCTCTCTTTCTCTCGCGCGCGCGCGTGCACGCACACTCACTCCCTAATTTTTTTGGTAGAAACAAAGACTTAAAAATTATGCATTTTGTTCTAAAGAACATTGAGCTGCTATCCGTTCTTTTTTTGGGTGTAATACAGTTTGTAGAAGAGGATCATTGCAATACCATTACTTCAAGGGATTCTTTGGGTAAGAAAAAATGTAGTTGTGATTCTTTCCAAAAACACAGCTTAGGAAGGTTAATGACACCTTTTTCCGTTCAAAATATAAATTGACGAGTGCCTTGTTTATTATTTCTTTGGTTCTTATTATGCCCAACAAAAATCTTCCAATAATCACATGTAGCAATTGGTCGCCTGAAAATTTTAAAATTATTTTTAGACTGTTTTGAATGTACATTGTATAGGAAATTTCTACTTTTTCTTGGAAGTTGGTATGAGACGGTGCAATTAGTCGACTCAAATTGTTATTAGGTCAACGATTCTCTAATGTGGAAGGTATAAATTACCCTCGCTATAAAAGAATGATGACCCGTTGTTCCTCTCATTTCATCCTGTCATTTGTTTGCGACTCTTGGGGACCGTTTAATTGCATCGGGTGGCAAAATTTACATGGCAAATTTTGCTTACCTCTCCCTCGAAGGAAATTTTCCCATGACAAATCATCAAAATGTGCATTAATGCAGTGCGTAGTACCTTATTGTTAGTTGGAGATATGTTGGAAAAAATAACTTGGGATTGACATTTAAAATGCGTAAAAATTTCATCCTTAAAGATCTTCGATTAAACATGCATTAAAAAGAAATCAAGAATTAGGTTTAAAGATTAGCCCTAGGGTATCAAGAGTACAATATTATAGTGGATTTGGTTGCAATCTGATGGGGAGAAAAATATTTGTTGATGATGAAGTGGTGCCATTTCTTGGATCTCCAAAAGCTTGCTTAGCTTTCTGTAAAGCTCAGACGTTTTAATGTATGATCGTCCCCAAAGTTAAGTGGATGTGTTAACACCTTTTGAGATGAGATATGGTGGTCCTTATTTAGGCTTCTTTACAAAATGTGAATAGTGTTTTTTCTTACCCTCTCAAACTCTAATGATGAACCAATTTCCTTAAAACCTCTTTCCACACCTTTATATATAAGTACAAAAGGCGGGATTGTACCAAACTGAGTTTCTTGAAAGCCTAAGCCTAACATATGGACTTAAGGTTGAGTTTCGATCGGTAAATTGAGCATACCAATACCAAACCAATTTTGAAACCATCAAACTAAAATTACCAGTTTTACCTGTCGGTACAACAACCCATAAACCAAAACTAAACTGTGTGATACATCGGTAAGATCGTTTTTTTTGATAAGATCATTTTTTTTAAAATTGTAAATAACAAGATTCTTCTATGGAAATGAAAAAAATGGGTTTATATCACAATTTTCTAGTTAGTCAAGTTTTTTTTGACCAAAATAATAATGAATGCCAAAAATAAAATTATCACAAAAAGTCCGCTAATTATAATGGGCCAATATAGATCAATCCTTATATGAAAATAAAAGGAAAAAACAAGGTAAAAAGGAACTAGTTTCTCAACATTTTTTGATTAAATTTAATTTGACCAAAATATGGATGATTACAAAAAATTAGAACTTTCACACAACCTACTAATTAAAGCTTGGCCAACTCAAGGGTAAAAAATGAGGTAGTGGTTTATTTATAGGAAATTACAAGACTATTAGCCTTGTTTCTATTGATGCAGGACTCTTTATTCTTTAGTTTTTCTAATAATGCTGACAGATTGCTCCAACTGAAATTTCATATTTTCCCCATATTACTTCCAAAGCACCAAGAGAGGAATACTCAAAGCATTAATTTAAATCATTTTTATATTTAGTCAAAGTTTTTTATTTTATTTTTGTTTCGTTTGATATTTTTGGGTTGTAATTTTGGTATATTATTGCGATAATTTTGGAATTTTAGATTTCGGTATATTTGATACGATAAGTTTGGTAAATCGATTTTTAAAATGTTTAAACCAAAACCAACCATGAAAAAATCGGTAATTTTGATTTTCAGTAAATAAAAACTGTAAACCATTATCACTTTTTTTTCAGTACAAAACAGTAAGGTTATGGGTTTTTACCTATTGCAAATACCCCTATATGGACTACACTTGGGATCCAAGATAAATAATTAAATTAGCTTTCAAATAAATACTTGAAAAACTTGAATTACAATTATCGTAATTTATTTATTTAATCATAATTAATTCTACTTGTAAGAGCACACTTCTCTTTGGATACTGAGAGGAAGCGGTAATTTCGCTTGTCATCTAGATGCTTATAGTAAACTGAGGCATAACTCTTATTGACGGTAATGTGAAATATGCTTTGCAAGAGTGGTGACAAACAAACTCAATAATGAGGGAAATATATGCTTAGGAGAGGAAATCAACTGTAAGGAATACATAATGTTGTTCACCCAACTAGGGCTATGTTCACAGGAGATAGAGTTTTATTTCACCTAAAATGGAAATCAATGGTTATAAATGCTCAAATCTCAATAAAAATTCTGCTCTCTTAGTGTTTATAGTGTTTTAAAAAAACTCTCTTAGAATCTCTTTAAGTCTCTTGAAGCCTATTCCGAAATCTCTCTTCTCTTTGTGTATATTTTCTATCTGAATATTGTTGTCTTTATTGTCTGCCTCAGTCTTGTCCCTTCAATGAAAAAAAGTAGCATATACATAGTCCGTCTCCAATTCGTGGGACCTTGAACCCCTTTTTCTCTTTTTGGACACTTCTGCCGGTGAACCACCATCATCCATGTAATGGGGGACAAAACTGTTAATCGTAACATAAAGTTGTCTCAAAACACGGAGAAAAATATTATTCTAATAAATCATGCTGATCGCACTGCCCAATACATTATATAAATTCTGCCGATATGGGATCATGTGTAAAAGGAATGTTACTTTATGTCAGATAATGCTTTCTACGTCAGCATCTTTTTACAGCTCATGAGCATCATTGATCGTGCAAGCTTGTGGTTGGTCGTAACATGCTCGCTTGGGTGAGATATTTCCCAACGTTCTTGATCGTGTGGAGTAGTTTTGGTCTTTGTGTTCTCAGGAGCAGTTTATTATGGAACCTTGAGCTTGAGCTTCTTCAATTCTGCCAGGCTTGATCTTTCAAGTGTTCTGATTAACCTATTCCATGTAACATCGAATGAACCCCCTTTTTTCCTTCTTGAAGTAACTTATCTCCGATTAGGGAGTTCTACAAATAAGCCCCCTACATTTGCCCACTCGTAGAGAATTTTTTTGTGTAAACAAGAAGTTTCTATACGAAACACCTTGTTTAAATGATTTTGTGACTTTGAAACAATTTGGCTAGCTAAATAGATTCACCTCAAATATTAACAGTTATTATTCCCAACCGCTCCAATTTAGATCCTGAATCGAGAAACCTTTGTGCGATGGAACTCAAACATAAGAACCTTATTCTGAAGGGCCTCAAATCGAAGAACCTTCTACCGAAGGACCTCAAACTGAAGAACCTTATTTGTACATGTGTCCATATCTGTCCACATTATTAGTATATATTCATGTATGTGGGGTGAAAATCGAGCGACCCAAACATAGCGGCCTAAGTAGGGTCTGGATCCGGAAAGGAAGACAACCCAGAGTTAAATGAAAAATATCACATGTGATAATTATGAAGAGGTCAATCTAACCGCCGAATATCTCCGAGGAGATTAATGTAAATCAAAAAGCGGTTTAACCAACATTCGTGAGAAGTCTAACACAATTCTACCTCCTCCCATATCTATAAATATAACCCCATCCCAGGGAAAAATGGCATGGAACTTCTTGCTAATGAATTTCAAAGAAGTAATAAATAATAGAGAAGCACCCCGTGGACATAGGCAATTGCCGAATCACGTAAATCCTTTTGTTATGAGATTGTTTTATTCTTTGTTTGGTTTCGATTGCTTAGATTCATTCATTATGATTATTTTCACTCATAATTGGCTTCGTCTATGGGAGACGATTCTTTTTCCTAAGAAAAATTAAAGCCAACAAGTTAAGCGATGTCTTACCCTCACAGTGCACCTGTTGCGGGCAATCACCAAGGCGGACTCTCATTACACATAATCGGGTCTGGGATTTACCTGAACAAGAGTCAAGCCGCCCACCATCCACGTTACTTCCTACAGGAGTAGCCTTCTGAGTAGAGTAACGAGCAACCCAGATCAACTCATATCTCGCAGATGGTTGACACTTATGAAGAACAAATCCATCGATAAAAGAAGGCAACAGGCCTAAAAAATGGAGAAAAATGTGCGCCTCCAATAATGCCTGGAAAAAATGGAGCGGGAGCTCTGGGAGACAAATGCAAGCATCGTGTTCGGATGCCTATCCCTCAGGTAAGTAAAACTTGCATCCGAGGAATGAATTCTGCGAACAGGAGCATTTAGAGTAGAAGAGCTGTCTGATAAGGTAAAATCGTGATGAAGGGCATCATAAACACGATATTCGGAGTCTAGTATGAAGGGAGATGGATAAAAATCCAGTTAATTGCGGGGACATATCCACTAATGAACTGGTCAGGAAGGCGCTCATCACTCAGATGTAGTCCCCCTTCTCGAGGATAATTGAGGAGGAAGAGCCCCCAAAGAAGTTCACAATTTCAAGGTTCAAGATATACGATAGGAAGATCAACCTTATAGACCACGTGCGTCAATATAGGCAAATAATGGCCCTAAGGAACCATAACGACACCCTCATATGTCTCATATTCCCCTATAGTCTAGGGGATATCGTACAAAAGTGGTTTGAAAGGATGCCACACATGTCAACCAAGAACTTCAAGTCACTCGCAAAGGCCTCCACAACTCACTTTATTACAAGTAACTCTCAGCTAAAGAGAATGGATTCTCCTTACCATGAGGAAGAAACCCCATGAGACTTTGTGGGACTATGCCAGACGCTACTGGGAAAACTTCAATAAAATTGAAGATTGTTCGAAGCAAGTTACCGTAGCATCATTTAAGAGAGGGCTGTTACTCGCTCACCAAGAAGGATGTAGACACCATTGGTGATCTTATGTTGTGCATAGAAAAGTGTGCCAAAGTGGAAGATGTAATCGCCCTGAGCCAAGGTGATAACGGTGCATAAAGGCGACCAAATGTAACGACAAGGAAAGCACCCCTAAAGGGGGCCAAAAAGCATAATGGAGGATCTAATAACGAAGACAATCCAGACCCATCCAAATATTTTTAGGCGATCAAAACTATTTTCAAAGAATCTATCTACAAGATCTTGTGTAAGATCAAAGATCAACAGTTCCTCAAATGGGCGAAGAAAATGGGTGGAGACCCAAGTAAGAGAAATAGCTCACTCAGATGCGCCTAACACAAAGAGAACGAGGAAAAAAAGAAGAATTATAAGGCCCTTAAGTCCCATCCGGAAAAGTTGGCCCAAGCGGGGCATTTTAATGAGTACGTAAAAAGAAAAGCGATAAGGTTTCCCCCAGCACTGACCGAAAACTAGATAATATAGTGGAGAACGAGTTGGGGCATGAGTTCGCTATTATCCATGGGACCTAAAGTCCTAAGTAGATCCAAGGAAATGCTGTTTGGATGGAGCTCAAGAAGCTCATTGCAGTTATGGAGGCCTTTCAGATTGATCCTGTAAAAAGCCCATATGGCAAGAGCAGGCGACCAGAAGAAGTAGACTACAACAAGCATATAGTCTTCATGGAAGACGATTTTAATGGAGTGAGGACCCCCACTATGATGCTCTAGTAATCACGCTCAGAATTGCAAACTAGGACGTGGATAACCTACAAGTCGATCAAGGGAGCTCCTCCAAACTCTTATACTTGAAACTTTTTCACAAGATCAAACTGAAGTTGTAGGACTTGAAAGAAATGACCATACCTTTAGTCGGCTTCGCTGGAAAAATGACTATGCCATTGGGAAATGTGATCCTACCAGTTAGGTATGGAAATATCTCAAAGCTGATCTAGTTCTTAGTGGTAGACATTGACTCAAAATATCATATCGTTCTTGGGAGAGGATGGTTGCACGCCATGTAAGCTGTTCCCTTTACTTACCACCAAAACTCAAGTGCATCACAAAGTATGAAATAATGGAAATTAGAGGTAAGGGGCCATTGCTCGTAAGTGTTTTATCACTGCCATCAAGCATAAATAAGGGAAGGAAAAAGAAAAGTAGGTCATTCTTGAATAATCTCAAAATGAATCTATACCATCCAAATAATAACTAATGTACAGAAGGCCAGTACAGGAAGAAATGAGAGTTGACCCAGCAGATTGGGTCATAGAGAAATTAAAAGAGGTACCTTTGATAAAACTCGATCGGAAAGGATATTTTTGATCGACACCACATTGTTCAAGCAAGAGAGGGAATAATTGATTTTTCTAGCTAAAAAAGATTCAAGATGTATTCGCATGACAATCATATGATATGCTTGGGATCAACCCTGAAGTCGCATGCCATAAACTTTACGTTAATCCCATGTATCCGTCGATCACCCAGAAGGCCCGCTGAACTGACCCGAAGAATGAAAAGGTAGTGGAAATGGAGGTAGGGTCCATCAGAGAAGTTTAATTCTGAAAATGGCTCTCAAATTAGGTGGTGGTAAAAAAGAGTAACGGTAACTAGAGATATGCACAGACTTCATCGATCTCAACAAGGCATGACCCAAAGATAATTTTCCTCTACCTAAAATTGATCAGCTGGTCGATGCCACAGACAACCATGAACGAATAAGTTTTCTGGATGCATACTCAGGGTATTATCAGGTCCTTTTGTTCATCCCTGACTAAGACAAAACTTCATTCATTACCACCATGGGCATGTATTATTTTGAGGCCACATTTTTGGACTTAAAAATTCAGGAGCCACATACCAAAGATTGGTTACAAGGATGTTCAAGCAATAGTTAGGAGACAAAATGATGTATACATTGACGACATGCTCGTGAAGTGCAAGATCAAAGCTGACCATCTGAAGGGCATCAGAGACCTTTGAGATCCTTTGGCACTACTGAATGAAGCTAAATGGGATTAGATGATCCTTTGGGGTTCAATCCGAAAAGTTCCTAAGGTACTTATTCAGCAACAGGGGTATTGAGGACAACCCCGATCAGAGAGTTACGATCAACAACGTTCAACCCCTGAAAACACTGCGCGAGATTCATAAGTTAACAAGGGTGTTACCATCCCTTAACCATTTCAAATTAAAGTCTTTCGAATGGTGCTGACCACTTTTCAGCTGTTGAAGAAGGAAAAAGGCCTCACCTAGAATGAGGAATGCTCAAGGGCCCTTGAGTAAATCAAATCCTACTTGAGCAAACTCCTACCTATTTATCCCAGATCCAGAAATCCCTCTTTATCTCCACCTATCAGTTTCTAGACATGCAGTCAGTTCAACCTTAATCTGCGAGAAAAAGGACGTCAATTCCCTGTTTACTACGTCAGTAAAACGCTCCTAGACGCAGAGCAATGCTAATTCCCACTTGAAAAATTAGCCCATTCTTTGGTCGTCGCATCATGCATGTAATGACCCCACTTTTATATGCTCATATATATATAGTTTGTTTTTTTACGCTAATGTGTTACTTATTAATTTATAGATGTTGTATTATTAGATATGTGGTATTATTGGCTATCAATATAACACAATCCGTTTTTAAATTTTAAGAATCAATAGTAAAATAGGTCAAATTGAAGTTTTATGGCACATCCTAAGCTAAGTGATAAGTTTTGGGGTAGAAAATGTAATTTTATGAAACTTTAGGGATTTGATTTTAATTAAGAAAGTTTGAGGGACCAAAATGAAATTAAAAAAAGGACCTTTTTGCAAATAAAATATTTTCAGGGACCTCTAAGAAATATTGAAAATATATGGTGTGAAATTACCAAAATGCCCTTAAGGTGTAAAATGACCCTTACACCCTTAATACCTTTCCACCTCGTGCTCGACACCTTGTGCTTGGTTTTGACACCTCCACCGTACACGTGTCGTCATTAGAGGAGAAGCCAAAACACGTGCCGTCGTTAGAGGAGAAGCTAAAACACGTGTCGCAGTCTAGTGAAATAAGACTGCAAGACGCCTCCGTTATGCGACACGTCAGCGCTGACTCGCCATTCTAAAAGCTTGGTCATCATGGACACGTGTCAACACCGGGATATCTTTGGAAAACTATAAATAGGGCCTTTGTGATCATTTGAAACTCACACCAAATTCCTTGAGAATTATAGAGAGAAGTAGTGAGAGAAAGCGTGGAAACGTTTAAGAAGAAGTTATTAGGGATATTCATCTTAAGGTAATCTTAATGTTATAATGCATCTTTATAATTTTAAATTATTGTTTTATAGCTTTACTTAGTAGTTATGCTGGTAATATACACTAAAGGATTCACTAATCAAAAGTTAAAATTTAGAAGAAATCCAAGTTGGTTTTATAAACTTATTTGAAATTATACGCTTTTAAAAAAAATGATTCTTTTTAAAGAAATTGCTCGTTATTATGGAATCCCATTTAAGTAATTCCAAAGTCAGGCCCGGTGAAGTTCTGTCTAGATGAGATGGTATTTAAGTGGTGCCCCTGTGACCCTCCATCTCTACAGGAAATGAATCCGAAAATATTCTGTCTAGATGAGATGGTATTTAAGTGGTGCCCTTGTGACCCTCCATCTATACTGGGAACCGACTGATGAGGAAGGAATATGAATTGAATTCTTCAATTACATCAATGAGTTTTAAAAGTTGATAAATGGGGATTCAGTAATCCTTTAAAAGATGAAATTATTATTAAAGTATAGTATAAAATGGACCTTAAAATGTGTACTTAAATCTTTATGAGATTAACATGTGATCAAAGACTCAATACCATAAAATTGGCCTCCATTTTGGGTGAGTACTCTGACATTCCTTGTATGTTTTGATTATATGATATTATGCAAACTATATATATTTTGTGAACTGCTTTTATTCTCAAAATTCATGTGATACCGATGATTGATCCATTTGTGATATGTTTATATTTGTCCATATAAACATACCGATTAAAATGATTATTGAAAATGATATTGAATATTGAAAATATGATTCGGCCTAAGGGACCTCTTTACTGACTGACCTTCCCAGCTGGGTTATCGCTGGTGTGCCCTAAATAAGGCGTTGTGACGAACTAGTTCGATTTACCCTCAACTACCGGGGAATAATACGGTATTAGAGTGTACTTGGCCATCAAAATGAAATGATTGAAAGAAAAATATATCACATTTGATTTGTTGCATTCGTCTTATTCTCATCTATCCAATTGTGATATATATACTTTCATTTCAAAATATATATCTATTTACTGCAAGTTACTATCCATATATGTATAAGCCTTCTCTTTTGACTTAAATAGGTATCTAATTTCTAAAAACCTTGGAATGTCTGGAGATTGAACCTCATTCGACTTTGAGATGATGTAGTATAAATAACCATTTTTCAGGAAACGTTTTGGCTCACAGACGGAACGAAAAAGGACTATATTGAAGATTTAACCTTTAGAGCTCTTTTTGTAAAATGTTTATTTAGAGCATGTCTGGCTCTCTTGTAATAAGTTTTAAAATTTCTCTTAAGTTGTAACTCGTTGTTCTTTTTAATATATATGAAGTTTCCTTTAGAAAGCTCTGATGATGTAATTCCTTTACTTTAAATATTTTACGATTCATATCCATGTGATCATATTTCCGTTGTATTTATTTAAGGAAACAATTAAATCGAAATATTTTTTGCCTTGGTGGCATGTCAAGACACTCGTTCCCTACTACTATTTTGGGTCGGGGTCGTGACAGAGGTGGTATCAGAGCATAGGTTATGAACCCGTAGACTACTAAACATAGGTTTCGAACGTTATAAATTTCACGTTTCCATACTTAAGAGATAGTATTAAATATCTGATTTATGTGATAACCCTCCCTATGTGTTATGCTATTTATAATTGGTCTTTTAGTTTTAAATCTTGATATAGTATAGTATATCTTACGTTTGGCCATGACTGTAGAAAATGACCAAGAGAAGATCATCTATGGGAACTAATGATTCGAGTATAGAAGGATTGAAAGGTGCATACAAGGCGATTGAAAGTCTAGAAAAGATTATGGAGCAGTAGGTGAATAATGGAGTTCCAAGGAATATTGAACTAAGTAGATGTACTATTGAACAGTTCAAGAAGTTGAATCCACCATCTTTTAAAGCTACTCTTAACCCCACCGAAGCAGAAAGTTAGGTGATGCAGATGGAAAAGATACTCGATATTCTTAAGTGTAGTGATGAACAAAGGGTTTCATCATGTTGTAGTGACGGACATTGGTGGATAATGACAAAGAGAATACATTAGGAAATGAATACTTACATAGGTTGGAATGATTTCTTAGTAATTTTTTACGAGAAATATTTTCCTGAAACGGTGAAAGATGAAATGGCAGCTGACTTCATGAGACTAGTGCAAGGGAATATGACACCTCGTACTTGGTTTTGACACCTCCACTATACACGTGTCGTCATTAGAGGAGAAGCCAAAACACGTGTCGTCGTTAGAGGAGAAGCTAAAACACGTGTCGTAGTGTTGTAGTAACTGATGTTTTAAGAGCGAAGAAGTTTGAGCATGGGTTAAGGTTGAATATTCATAGTCGAATTTCCATCCTGAAATTAACATCATATATTGATGTCGTGACTAGGGCTACAATATCTGAGAGGGATGGTGAGGAGTACAATCAAATTAGAGATGGCAAGAGGAAGTTTGGGGAACAAAAAGGAAAGAACCCCAATAATAGAAATTTCTTTAGGAACACATCCAATGTTGGGGGATCTAGTGATAACAAACAAGATAATAACCAGATATGCCAACAATGTGGAAAGATGCACGGAGGAAGACCTTGTTATAAGGATTCAGGAGCTTATTTTAGATGTGGACAGAAAGGACATTAGATAAAAGACTGCCCAAACCCATCAAGGGTTCCGATAAAGCCTTCAAGTGCAATAAGGATCAAGGCAGACATGGTAGAGTTTTTGCACTTTCTGATACCTAAGCTTGCAATGCGGTAGTGTTAGGTACACTTTCTATATGTGAAAAACCTTTTAAAGCTTTGATAGATCCCGGTTATACACATTCATTTGTATCTATACATGTATTAAATCGCTTTCATAAATTGCTTGAACCCTTGAATCATAACATACACGTTTCTACTCCTTCAGGTGAGTTATTGATGGGTAAATTAGTATACAAGGCTTGCCCCATAGACATTGATAGTCATAAACTATTTGTTGATTTGATAGTTTTAGGCATTAGATATTTTGAAGTCATTTTGGGGATGGACTGGTTAGCATCATATCATGCTAAGGTGGATTGTTTTGAGAAGAGTGTTACTTTCCAAATCCCTCACCAACCAAAATTTAGTTTTGAAGGAACTGGCATCATATCTCCGATGTGTATTATTTCTGCAATGCAAGCCTATAGTTTTCTTAAGAAGGGATGTTAAGGATTTCTTGCAACTGTTACCAGTTTGCAAACGATAGGGCCTAGCTTAGAAGATATTCCTATCGCTAAGAAATTTACGGATGTTTTTCCAGATGATTTACCAGGCCTACCTCCTAATAGAGAAATAAAATTTACCATTGGCCTTATTCCTGGAACTATACCAATCTCAAAACCACCATAGCGTATAACACCTTTAGAATTAAGAGAGTTAAAACTTCAATTAGAAGACCTTTTAGACAAGGGTTTTATCAGACCAAATATATTGCCTTGGGGTGCTCCAGTGTTATTTGTGTAAAAGAAGGATGGGACAATGAGACTATGTATAGATTATCGTGAACTGAATAAGGTACCCATTAAGAATAAATACCCCTTACCTCGTATAGATTACTTGTTTGATCAATTAGAAGGTGCACAGGTATTCTCTAAGATTGACCTTAGGTCAGGCTATCATCAATTGAAGATTAAGGAGATGATATTTCAAAATCAGCTTTTCGTACTAGATATGGTCACTATGAATTTCTTATAATGCCATTTGGACTAACTAATGCACCAACCGCTTTTATGGATATGATGAATAGAGTCTTTAGGAAATATTTGGATCAATGTGTTGTTATTTTCATTGATGACATTCTCATTTATTCTAAGAGTATTGAAGAACACGATTAACATTTATAGATAATATTACAAATCCTTAGGAAAGAGAAATTATATGGAAAATTAAAGAAGTGTGAGTTTTGGATGCCTAGTGTTTCTTTTCTAGGACATGTCATATCCAAAGAGGGAGTGTCAGTTGACCCTCAAAAGATTGAGGCTATACTAGATTGTCCAAGACCAACTAATGTGAGTGAGATTCGTAGTTTCCTTGGATTAGCAGGTTATTATCGAAGATTTGTTGAAGGATTTTCTTGCATTGCCAAACATCTATCTAGTTTAACACAAAAGAAGGTAAAATATGAATGGTCTGAGGAAGCCAAGAAAAGTTTTCAAGAACTTAAGAATCGATTAGTGACTGCCCAATTTTGACTATTCCTTCAGGTACGAAAGGATTGGTGATTTATAGTGATGCTTCAAAAAATGGTTTAGGATGTGTGTTAATGCAAAATGGAAAAGTATTTCCTTATGCCTCAAGACAGTTAAAACCATATGAACAAAATTATCCAACCCATGACTTAGAAATTGCAGCTGTAATTTTTACTTTTAAGATTTGGAGACACTATTTATATGGTGAGACTTGTGAGATTTATACCGATCATAAGAGTTTGAAATATATATTTACTCAGAAAGAATTGAACATAAGATAAAGGAGGTGGTTAGAATTGATGAAGGATTATGATTTGAATATTCATTATCACCCAGGGAAAGCTAATGTAGCAGCTGACGCTTTAAGTAGGAAGTCTACATCAAATTTAGCATGTCTTATTACAAACCAGGAGGCTCTATTGAAGGATTTAAGAAATATGGAAATAGATGTTCGTATTTATAATAAAGGTGGAATAATTGCAAACTTACAAGTACAACCTATATTGATGGAAAGGATGAAAATTGCACAAGTAAATGACCCAAAACTGAAGAAGATTAGAGAAGAGGTTATGGAAGGGAAGAGAATGAAATTTGCGATACGGGATGATATATTAAGGTTTGGAAATAGAGCGTGTGTTCCACGTGATGACCAACTGAAGAGGAAAATTTTGGAGGAAAGTCATTACTCGAGTTTCACGTTTCATCCCGGAAATACCAAGATGTATAAAGATCTTCGAGAAGTGTTTTAGTGGAATAACAAGAAAAGGGAGATAGGGGAATTTGTATCTCAGAGTTTGGTCTGTCAACAAGTAAAAGCTGAACATCAAAAACCACCAGGATTACTACAACTTCTACCTATCCCGGAGTGAAAATGGGAACATATCACTATGGATTTTGTGACAGGTTTACCATGGAGTTCAAATGGTAATGATTCTATTTGGGTAATTATTGATAGGCTAACTAAATCTTCTCATTTTCTTACCATTAATATTACCCATTATTTAGAAAAGTTATCTAAGTTGTATGTTCGGGAAATTATTAGGCTTCATGGAACCCCAATTTCAATTGTCTCTGATTGTGACCCCAAATTTGTGTCTCGCTTTTAGAAAAGCCTACAAGTAGCCATGGGAACACAAATAAATTTCAGCACCATTTTTCATCCTCAAACAGATGGACAATCTGAGAGAACCATTCAAACCTTAGAGGATATGCTTAGGGCATGTGTACTTGATATGAAAGGGAATTGGGATGATCATTTACCGTTAGTGGAATTCGCGTATAATAATAGTTATCAAGCAAGTATTCAAATGGCTTCGTATGAGGCACTCTATTGTAGAAGGTGTCGTTCCCCTACATGTTGGGTAGAAGTTGGGAAAGAAAATTGTTGGCACCAGAATTGATTAAGATCATAACAGAGAAGGTGAAATTAATACAAGATTAACTTCGAACCGCTCAAAGCCGTCAAAAGAGTTATATTGACAATCGACACCGACAGTTAGAATTCCAAAGAGGAGATTATGTGTTCTTGCGAGTATCGCCTGCAAAGGGAGTAATACGATTTGGGAAGAAAGGGAAGTTTAGCCCAAGATACATAGGACCTGTTGAAATCCTTGAAAGGATTGGAGCTGTTGCGTATAAAATAGCCTTACCACCCGAACTCTCTAGTGTACATAATGTGTTTCACGTATCAATGATAAATAAATATGTCCCGGATCCAACACATATCTTAAGTCACGAACCTCTTCAAGTTAGAGAAGATTTGTCATACATTGAGCATCCGGTAGGAATTTTGGAACGTAAAGATCAAATATTACGAACCAAGATAATTCCACTAGTCAAAGTATTATGGCGTAATCATTCAGTTGAAGAAGCAACATGGGAGCGGGAAGATGAAATAAAGGAGAGATATCCATACTTGTTTGTAAATTAATATGAGTCAAGTTTGGGGAACAAACTTTTTATAAGGAGGGAAGGATGTAATGACCCCACTTTTATATGCTCATATGTATATTGTTTGTTTTTTACGCTCATGTGTTACTTATTATCTTATAGATGTTCTTTATTAGACATGTGGTATTATTGGCTATCAATATAACAAAGCCCGTTTTTAAGTTTTAAGAATCAATGGTAAAATAGGTCAAATTGAAGTTTTATGGCACATCCTAAGCTAAGTGATAAGTTTTGGGGTAGAAAATGTAATTTTATGAAACTTTAGGGATTTGATTTTAATTAAGAAAGTTTGAGGGATCAAAATGAAAATAAAAAAGGACCTTTTTGCAGATAAAATATTTTCAGGGACCTCTAAGAAATATTGAAAATATATGATGTGAAATTACCAAAATGCCCTTAAGGTGCAAAATGACCCTTACACCCTTAATACCTTTCCACCTCGTGCTCGACACCTCGTACTTGGTTTTGACACCTCCACTATACACGTGTCGTCATTAGAGGAGAAGCCAAAACACGTGTCGTCGTTAGAGGAGAAGCTAAAACACGTGTCGTAGTCTTGTGAAATAAGACTGCAAGACGCCTCCGTTACGCGACACGTCAACGCTGACTTGCCATTGTAAAAGCTTGGTCATCATGGACACGTGTCAATGCCGGGATATCTTTGGAAAACTATAAATAGGGCCTTTGGAATCATTTGAAACTCACACCAAATTCCTTGAGAATTATAAAGAGAAGTAGTGAGAGAAAGCGTGGAAACGTTTAAGAAGAAGTTATTAGGGATATTCATCTTAAGGTAATCTTAATGTTATAATGCATCTTTATAATTTTAAATTATTGTTTTATAGCTTTACTTAGTAGTTATGCTGGTAAAATACACTAAAGGATTCCCTAATCAAAAGTTAAAATTTAGAAGAAATCCAAGTTGATTTTATAAACTTGTTTGAAATTATACGCTTTTAAAAAAATGATTCTTTTAAAATAAATTGCTCGTTATTATGGAATCCCATTAAAGTAATTCCAAAGTCAGGCCCGGTGAAGTTCTGTCTAGATGAGATGGTATTTAAGTGGTGCCCCTGTGACCCTCCATCTGTACTGGGAATGAATTCGGAGATATTCTGTCTAGATGAGATGGTATTTAAGTGGTGCCCCTGTGACCCTCCATCTCTACTGGGAACCGACTGATGAGGAAGGACTATGAATTGAATTCTTCAATTACATCAATGAGTTTTAAAAGTTGACAAATGGGGATTTAGTAATCCTTTAAAAGATGAAGTTTTTATTAAAGTATAGTATAAACTGGACCTTAGAACGTGTACTTAAATCTTTATGAGATTAACGTGTGATTAAAGACTCAATACCATAAAATTGGCCTCCATTTTGGGTGAGTACTCTGACATTCCTTGTATATTTCGATTATATGATATTACGAAAACTATATATATTTTGTGAACTGCTTTTATTCTCAAAATTCATGTGATACCGATGATTGATCCATTTGTGATATGTTTATATTTGTCCATATAAACATACCGATTAAAATGATTATTGAAAATGATATTGAACATTGAAAATATGATTAGGCCTAAGGGACCTCTTTACTGACTGACCTTCCCAGTTGGGTTATCGCTGGTGTGCCCTAAATAAGGCGTTGTGATGAACTAGTTCGATTGACCCTCAACTACCGGAGAATAATACGGTAGAAGAATACGGTATTAGTGTGTAATTGGCCATCAAAATGATATGATTGAAAGAAAAAGATATCACATTTGATTTGTTGCATTCGTCTCATTCTGAGCTATCCAATTATGATATATATACTTTCGTTTCAAAATATATATCTATTTACTGCAAGTTACTATCCATATATGTATGGAGATTGAACCTCATTCGGCTTTTAGCTGATGTTGTATAAATAACCATTTTTTAGGAAACGTTTAGGCTCACGGATGGAACGAAAAAGGACTATATTGAAGATTTATCTTTTAGAGCTCTTTTTGTAAATTTTTTATTTAGAGCATGTCTATCTCTCTTGTAATAAGTTTTAAAATTTCTCTTAAGTTGTAATTCATTTTTACTTTTAATATATATGAAATTTCCTTTAGAAAGCTCTGATGACGTAATTCCTTTACTTTAAGTATTTTACGATTCATAACCATGTGATCATATTTTCGTTGCATTTATTTAAGGAAACAATTAAATCAAAATATTTTTTTGCCTTGGTGGCATGTGAAAACACTCGTTCCCTACTACTATTTTGGGTCGGGGTCGTGACAGTGCAAGTTGAAGAACTACTTCAACTAATCACTTCCTTTCCCCTCAAAGTCATTCTTCGAAAGGTTGACTTATCTGGGCGGATGTCCAAATGGTCGGTCAAACTTCAGAGATTTCATATACACTATCACCCAAGAACGGTGATTAAGGGCCAAATGTTGGCAAATTTCATTGCCAAATTTACAGGAGGAGATGAGCAACAACCAAGATATAACCGATCAGTTAAGAAGCCATGAGATTGACCACTCCAAAAAGTGGAAATTTTGCATAGAAGACGCATCCTACTCCAAGGGGGCAAGAGTAGAAATTCTACTTATTCCCTCAAAGAATTCCATGATCAAGAAGAGGATCAAACTTAGCTTTAAAGCTTACAACAACGAGGCTGAGTACGAATTCCTCATCGTCAGCCTGCGTAAAGCTTACTCATTAGGGGCAAGCCATCTTGATATATACTATAATTCAAAGCTGGTATCCAATAAAGTAACAAAAGATTTCAACACTAGGGACGAGTCCATGAATTGATGTCTAGATTTGAAGAAGTCCACATTCATTTGTTCCCACGGGGCACAATAGCCATGCCAACATATTAGAAGCCTTGGGATCAACAGTGGACTATGATCTTAAGAGGACAATTGAAGTGGAATTCCTCGCTAAGACCAGTATCACCCAGCTCGTGGTCACCAATCAGATTCTCGCTGTGCAAAAAAGTCCTAGTTAGATGGACTCAATAATCACTTATCTGCAAAATGACATCCTGCCGTCCGATAAGAAGTAAGCCCACCAGGTCAGGGTAAAATCTATACTATTTTACCTAAGTCCCGAAGAAAAACTCTACAAAAGATCCTTTATCGATTCTTACCTCCCGTGCATGCATCCAAGTGAAGTCGACCAAGTTTTGTATGAACTTCACGATGGAATTTACGGTAGCCACGCGGGAGGGAGGTCTCTGTCTTTTTGAGCAATAAAAAAGGATCTAGGTGGCCATATATGTAAAAATATGCAAGCTCTTACGTCAATAAATGTGAAAAATGCAGAAGTTATCCCCCATGCTCTATCAGTCGGCCAATGACTTAAAGTCACTAATTAGCCCGTGGCTATTTGCCTAATGGGGTTTAGATATCGTAGGTCCACTCCCAGAAGCACCAGAGAACTACAGATACCTCTTGATCAACACAAACTACTTCACGAAGTGGATTTAAGAGAATGATTGGAAAACATTAGGGACACTAATATGATCAAGTTCACCTGAAGGAATATTATGACACGTTTTTGCGTACCTAAGGGGATCATCATGGATAGCGACACACAATTTTAAAGTGGTCCATTCCAAGGTTTATGCGACAACTATAACATCAAGCATCACTTCATCTCTGT
This sequence comes from Sambucus nigra, assembly GCA_949130495.1. Lineage (NCBI taxonomy): Eukaryota > Viridiplantae > Streptophyta > Magnoliopsida > Dipsacales > Adoxaceae > Sambucus > Sambucus nigra. Next base: position 91,880,341 of record OX422216.1, on the reverse strand, counting down.
GGCCTACTCTTAGAGCAACGGGTAAGTGGAGGCGTTTAACAAAATAATCCTCGATGGCATAAAGAAGAGATTAGAGAAGGAAAACGGAGCTTGGGAGCATGAGATTCCTCATTCCTATGACCATATAGTACTATGCCAAAAAGACTTACTGGGGAAAATCTTTTCGTTCTAACCTATGGGATGGAAGCTGTTATTCCTTTGGAATTTGGTCGACCAACCATGAGAACCACTATTGCCAAGCAGGGGTTGAATAATAAAGTCGCAAGGAATGAACTCAACCTAGCAGATGAACGAAGAGAACATGACGTGATAAAGCTTGCCTTTTACCAACGACATCTATCTAGGAAATACAACAAAGGCATGAATCCAAGAAAATTTTAGGTTGGTGACTACGTCCTCAGAAAAGTTCTCAACAGTGCCAAAAACCCTTCAAATGGCACGTTAAGACCAAATTGGGAGGGACAATTCAAAGTTATCAGAGAAGATCTTCAAGGATCCTACCATTTGGAAATAATGGAGGCTAGAAAGATACTAAGGGCATGAAATGCAACCAACCTGAAGAAGATTTACTTATAAACAAGTTATTTCTAGGTTAGTTAGTTTTCATAAATTTTAATTCCAAAATTTATGTTGCACGCAACATGTTATTGTTTTTCTAATAAAGCATAAGCCTGAGTGGTTCATTTATCTATTTAACATTGTTCCAAAGTGACAGCGTTACACTTTTGTTAATGGTCAAATATTGATCAATATCGCCTTAGTTTGATTACAATTAAAGCTCAAGGTATCATTGTCTTCGTCATAAAAAAGATGAAAAACCTCACAAATTGCCCAGGTAAGCAAAAGACCTACTGAGGATCCTTAGGCACTAAGTGAACCCAACCTTGGTTGGGTAAAAATCTTAAATGGGTGGATAGCCCTAAAACCAGGTGCATTTTTGCTAGAGTCTGCTCTAGGATTAAGGTAGTGGCGTGATGGAATGGAAAAATACAAAATGTGGAATTATACAAACACCATATTGTTACATAAGTTATACACATTAAAAATTATTTCCAATATTGGAAGACTAAAATAAGACAATGCAATTACTGCCCCTGACAAGCAATTGCCTCAGTAACGGTCGCTCTTCGGCCATGAGCAAGATTTTGTTAGAATTCATCATCGCTCTCTTGAGACGACAAGTAGGGGTGTAAAACGGACGGATATGGAGCGAATACCATAGTATCCACATTCGTATCCTCCAAGTCTCAACACTATCTGTATCCATATTCGCCCGGATAATAATTTCATCCATCCTTATCCATATCCTTTCGGATTTCCCGGATTCGGATAATATCCTTATCCATTTTTATTAAACACTAATTTAATCGATGAATTAAATATATAAATTTTCACTCCATGTAAGATATAGAGAATGTGTAAAGCATCAAATTAAATTATAAAAGAAGCTTCTAGCAAAAGTACTAACCTTTAATGTGCATTTTCTTTTTCAATTGCGAGCCATTGAAATTTTTACCCTCTTCAGTTTCTCTAATGTTTGAACAAAAATGAAGTGAAGCATCATCTTACCTGAAAAGTATAACTCAATTAAAATATTAACAGAGAAAATAAAGAATATATTACAATAAAGAAGTGATGTTATTTTTTACCCCTTAAGTTCCTGAAGTGTGTCGTTCTCATCTCTTTTCCTTTGTATCCTTGTCGAATTAAGCATCAAGGTAATCACAACTTGCAAGTTAGTAGTAATGCATACTAATATAAAGATAAATTAAGACATCAATTGTTTGAACATACTAATTCACCCAAATAAAACTTCACCAATATATTGTACTAAAATGATAAATCCATAAGTTTAATAATACATGTAGCATAAGTTTTTCTTATACGTAAAAGTTTCTTCCACCAAAATCTGCCCCCCTCCCCCGTGACACAAAAATTATCATCTTCAACTTTCAAGGTCCCACAAAACTGTATTGGACAAGAATAAAGAAAAAGTTATAAACGGGTTGATTTTTACAACAGACTATTATTTACATGTTCATAACATGTTGAGAGTCAACAATGAAATAACAAATCGTCTTTCAGGTTGAGAGTCAATTATGCCATTTTTACAGCAGACTATTATTTATAGCAGACTAGGAGACTATAATTTACATGTTCATAATTACAGATGCAACTACCTAAATAGTCCCCATAATAGGTTGAGAGTTATTGATTTCCAAATGATTTAGTGGCCCAATCTACCTTTAAACTGTACACCGTTTTAAAAAAAGAGCATCCTTGATTTCAAAAAAGAAAAAAAGTAAAGATCACCCTTACTTATCAACAAAATAAACTGTACACTGTTTGCACACATGCTTAGCCAAAATAATAGATAAACTGTACACCCTTTGCACACATGGAGTTAAAGTTTGCTTACAATTTCGTCCATGTTAGATTCAGAGATTACAAAGTCCGAAAAACATTTGGCTGAAGTCGGGAAAATACCTGTTGTTGGATCGGACCAACTGATTAGCTGGAAGAGGCTTCAGGCGGGGGTGGAGCGACCGGAGTGGATCAACTAATTAGGGAAACAACCGGCTGGAGGGGAGCGATCGGAGGGCAGCACAGAGGGGTTAGACCAACAACGGCACGGAGCAGGGATGAGAGCAAGGGCTTTGGGGAAATGGGGGGAAAGTTGAAAAAGACCGTGTTGTTTATTAGGTTAGGATTATAGGTTTCATTTTTTACGTTTTCATAATTATACTTATGCCCAAATTTTATTTTAAGTTTTAGTTTACATCTAAAATATTATATAACTAATATTTTAAATGTATGTTGGACGGATACGGATATTCGGTAAAACGGATATCCGGTAAAATGGATACTCTGCGTCGGATACGGATTATCCGTGTCGAATACTAATACTATCCGGATCCGTTTTCTCGAATATTTATTTAGAGTATCCATATTCTCATCCATTTCCATTTTTCCGGATAAATATCTGCAAATTCGGATTCGGATATCGGACGGATGCGAATTTTTGAATATTCGTTTACAGCCCTAACGACAAGTAATGCTTAGCCAACTTAAGAGGAATAACATCTAGAGGGACTCAACTCTCTTTACTTCCAAAGGGGGGATGGCGCCAATACCAAAGCTCAGAGTCCTTTGGAACTTTCAAAGCTCCCAAATCATTGAACCAAATGTGTTTATAGGCCGATTGCTTTGCTTCGTCTAGCCTAACAAAGGCATTTACAAACCCATCATCACAACCAACAGTCCATGCCGCGCGAGGACCTTTCCTAAAAAGTTAATGGAGCTTGATTATATCACAACTTAATCCTATTTTGATCACCCCTCCCTCATCCGATCTTCATTATCTTCGATGAGCTATCTCCTTAGAGAATCATTCTTGCCTTACAAGAGTGCACCGACATCACTTATGTCTTTGGATTCAGCAAACTATCACCTCAAAGAGTTAATCTCAACTTGCATAACTGCACCGATATCACCATGGTCCTTGATCCTTCATCTTGGAAACTAAGGCAGATTGTTCTTAGTAGGCCTTGGTCTTTTTTTAAAGAGCTTTCCAAGCAGAGGAGAAAGAACGACGAGCTTAAATACTAGCTCCCTGACCAAGGATGGAATGTAAATCACCAGTAAAAGAAGGAATCCTTACAGATACTTGGCCAGACTACAAGAATAAAAGAAAATTACTCAACAATAATGAGAGACAAAGGTAAACGCTGGCAAATTCTTTCATTATAAAAAAATGTGGCAAGACCCTTATGAACAAATAAGAACAAAAGGAAATATAATGATTCTCAAGATAACTATTCCTAACTAGCTTTGGGTTTCCTTTTCTTTCACCTGCTCTTATATTTTTGGGACTTTGCCTTGAGCAGCCTCAGAGGATTTTTCATCGGCAACAACAACTGCCAAAACATCTTTCTTTTCCCTTGGTGGGGAACCTGAATTGTTCTCGCTAAAAAGTTCAAACTCGACCGGGACATTGGCCTTTGTCAAAGCGGCGTCCCGACCTTTATTGAAGTAGGATTTTCTAATAAAAGTCAACTGGCATTTGGCATCGACAAAAGGCTTCCTCATAGTCAGTATCATACCCTGCATCCTTGGTGATAACTAAAGCTTTTATTTTATTCTCACGGGATTTTTTCATCTGATAGCGCTCGACTAACAGCTGATCGGATTTAACCTCAAGTTAGTTGTGCACGACCTTTAGCTCGTCAAACTCATTTTTTAGCTTCGTCATCGCTAAGCCTGTGGGTTTCTTCTCTGCATCATATAGTCTTTGGGCAGAAGAAAGTGCCTCATTGGACTTGTCCCAGGCCATTATAAGTTCATTGGTGACCTTGGACTGATCAAAGCACTTTTCCAAAATGACCACGAAGTCCGCAACATACTGAAAAAGAAAGGAAATTATGTCGATATTAGCAATCTAGGCAAAATAAGGAAGGAAAAATTGAGAGAAGATCATGTTTACCAGAGATAATGACTGAGAGACATGAGAAGAAAGATGATTAGGGGCCAGCCTGTCAACTTTCTCTCGATCAAGCACGAGCACTCTCCTTTCAATAGACTAAAGGCCAAGGAGGGATTTTTAGCCACCTACATCACCTAGTGGACTTTATTGAAGTTGAGGGCATCACCTTTTTTGGAAGGCATCACCGTCATTGAAGAATAATAGGTCTTATCCTTCTTATTTTTGTCATGCACTGGGGAGTCCGATACATGTATGGGCATTAGGACCCTCAAGCTCGATCCTCTTGGGAACCTTAGCCTTTGAGGAAATGGGAATCACCTCGTCCTTATCTACCAGTATAATTCTTCTATTGGGAGACATTATTTCATCCTCAGCAGCGGGGATGGACTCAACGTTCAAAGATTCAAAAAAGGTGGAAATAGAAGATTCCTCACTTGTTAAAGCAAGGGGACGTCGGGAATTACATCTACTAGGCAAGTAGTAAAGTTGTTTATAGAGTTCTTGTACTAAAGCAAAAAATAGGCAGACCTTGTATGATCACTAACTATAACAAGTGGCTTCCTCAGCCCCCAAACCTTGAGTAACTCTTTCCTGTTGAAATGATAGGGAAAGGGTTCCTTCTTCTTTTATCGATCCGAACAAAATAAAGAAGAAGAACATCATCAGTGTTAATAAAATATGTAGAGAATAAAAATAAAGTTAACTTATATCCCTTCCTCTCTCTAGAAGAAAAAATCCCTTATATTGTTTGACCTTAGGAAGAGGAGGGTGTTGCCAATCTCTGATAATAAAGTCTTGATTCTATTAACCTTTATTGGAATCATGAAGATTAACGACCAAGACTCTATCTGCCTTTCTCTCCTTCGGATAGAGAACCCTATCATTTGTGTGAGACTACGAGTAATAATATCTAATTTTTGGAATCACTATATGGGTTTCATACAATTCGTTAATTATGTGGACACCGTTAACGATTCCCCAAGTATTTAGGGAACACTAAGCTGGGACCACTTCAAAAAACTCACAAAACTCTAGAAATAGTTGATTTTGGGGAAACATTATTCCCCCCTCAGCCACTAAGAGAGTGTGAATCCAATGTCTACCCTCAACAATGTTACAATCTCTTGGAACTTTAGCATACTCAATAACTAAGGAAGAAGTGAATATGTTTTTCTAAATTCCCCCATAGTCTTTTCATTGACAAAGTACAACATTTTTATCAAAGATTAGAAAGGAAACTAGAAGAAATAAAAATTCCCAGAAAGAATGAAATTATTCAGAAATGATGAAAGAAAATAAAACTAAGGATGAAGAAGACTTACAAGCAAAGGGTATGAAGGCTAAATCTCCAAGCATTCATTTGAAATGAATTGAAGTGTGCGAACAATGTTGCAAAGTCTTGATTAAACATAGAACGAAATCCTAAATTTCTAATCATACGGGAACATAACCTAAGATTTATCAATGTAACTAGCGATTAATTTTTGAAAAACCAGCGTATCCTTATTATGACGGAACAATTACGAAGCATGAACCCACAAGAGTTAGAGCTAATCATGTGGGCCGACCAACTGATTGGGCTAGGAAGCTTCTTAAAACTCTCTAACCTAATTAAGCTAAAGAATTTTTGGGGCAATTGTGGGGTGCAAGTCGAGGGGCCAAACATAGTGGCCCAAGTAGGGTTTGGATTTGAAAGGGAGTACAACCAAGAGTTAAATGATAAATATTATGAGAGATAATTACGAAGAGGTCAATCTAACTACCGAATATCTCGAAGGAAAGCGACTTAACCAACATCTATGAAAAGTACAATACGATTCGACCTCATCCATTTATATAAATGTAACACTTACCCCAGGAAAAAAGGCATGGAACTTCTTCCTAAAGAATTTTAAAGAAGTAATACAGAAGAGAGAAACACCCCGTGGACGTAGATAATTGTCGAACCACGTAAATCCTTTCGTTGTGAGATTGTTTAATTTCGTGTTTGGTTTCAATTGATTAGATTCATTAATTATGGTTATTTTCACTCACAATATTAAATGCCAAGACGATTAATTATGACACCAGCGTCACCTATTGCCACGTGTAGCCATGACACAATCTCTGAGACATCGGTTTGTGTAACTATCATTTTGCCCACAAATTCAAATAGTCGCCTATTTTAATGAACCGTCAAAAGAAAAGAAAATTTTCCCTATAGAAGATTTTCTCTTTCCTCATTTTAAAATTTTGTAACTCTTTACCGCTGTTAACATTCTCAAACCTTCTTCTTCTGCAATAAAAACTTCATCCGTTCTTCACTCTCTGGTAATTGTAATCTTTTTTGACCCCCTTTTTCTAACCTTTTCGCAACCGTTCTTTGGTTTATACTCTTCTCTTCACCATAATGGAATCATCAAGCAAGGTTGTGGAGGTTTTTTGGCAAGGGTTCAATCATTGCTCCATCTTCTGAGCTAGAAAAAGGGAGGCTATTTTCAACCGACACTTCCGTGAGAGGGCCCCTAAGCAGTGTTCTTTAAGCAATGACAATATTTATAAAATTTTCTGAATTTTAACTTAGCACTAACAAATTTATCTTGTGAAAACAATTTGATTTATGAAATTTATCTTGTTAACCTTATAGCATGCATCTAAGATGATTAAATAGATAAAAAAAATAAACTAAGCACGCCACAAGACGTCGGTGTACAAGGAAACCACTAGGGGAAAAAACCTCTGATGGCCAGGCCAGACAATCCACTATCATACAAAATTATACAAGAGTAGACATGACTTACTCAACGACTTGATCACCCACAAGTCTTGATGTTCTTCTAATTTTCAATCGCTCCTCTACAACAACAACTCAGGAATCCACCCACTCAAGCATCCACAACACACGAGTCAATGTGCACCTCGATATCCACCGATGCATCCTAGCAATCGTCTATCAATTCGAACACGAAGTCCATCGTTTCTTCTTCATAATCATCACGTACGGAGTCCACCGCACAAAATCAATTCTTCAAAAAGGCAGAATAATTTTCGGTGCCAAAATCAAGATCACTATAGCTTTTGAATGATTAGAATTGGATCTTGAAAACTAAGGATGTTGGAAACAAGTGGGAACTTTTGTAAACAGGTGCATAAATGTTTTTCAATAAAAGTTCTTCTGATTTCTGAGGAATGACACCTTTAATACAAAAACATGAATTCGAGGTGGTTTCCCATTCGAATGAGGATGCTATCTCATTTGAACAAAACTCATGATCGTTTGAACGAGAGCTCAATCTCGTTTGAACTAATCTCAAACGAGTATCTCACGAGTCAAACTAGTGCGCCCTCGATCGATGCTCATTTGATGAAAGCTTCTAATGAGACTTCAAACGACAAATACCATTCGTTTGAATGATATTCTCATCTCGTTTGAAAACTGGCCAGATAAAAATTATTTTAAGTTTAAAACAACCTTGATTTTTCAAATAAAAAACAACTCAGAAAATATTAAAAAAAAATATGTTTCCAAAATGATTTCTTCAAATTCCCGATACATTTTAAGATAAAAATACATCCTTAATTAAAATCCTAAATCTCAAAATTCATTAGCATTCATACCTAAGAGATCTATGATAAATCCAAAATGTGTGAATACAAATGAGGCAATAAACACGACACGAATATCAACTTCAAAGCTTTGCTGTAACAGCGTCAACACAACAAGTCAGAGGTTTTGTGAGAACACAACTCAATGAATAACCTACGACTCAAACCGTTTTGTATGAAATTATACCAATTACAAACAAATTGACTCGATTGGAAATTTGCGCTTACAAATTTCTCCATTTGGATATTCCGGTACAGAACCAAAAAAAATTTGAATTACTAGCCAGGTCGTCAAGATGAAAATCTATGCCCATACCATAAATCCAAAAATGAAAAATATAGGACCCAGGAACAACGACCCGGGAGAATTTCAACATGTAGTCTCGATGTAGTCCAAATAATGTGCGATGAATATCCTACACACAGGAAACAATAAATACCTAGTGAGTATGGAGGAATAAAAAATGTGTAAATAATGTCAGTACAAATACCCCCCCGTACATCAGACGTCTGTCCTCCTTTTTTCCTGGAATAGACAAAGAATGGGGCAGATAAACCACAATAAATATAACTAGTAAGTGTATAATGAATGAATAGCCTGGCTAGATAAAAAGCATGTGACCATGGGTAATCATCAAGATAACAGTAAACAAATATATGATATAATGAATAAAGATGTTAAATAGGGTACATCAATATAAATCACATGGTCCCATAACTAAAATATCTGCATAATGATAAAAACTAGGAATATTCTTCTTCAACAGATAATATAAGATGATATATATCCAACATAACAAGAAAATAAAACTTTATCATCAAATACATCATAACTGAATGAATAAGATACAAATACATCAATAGAAATATAATGTATCTAAGAGTACATAAAAACCAACATCAAAATCAAAAATCTCCATCATCACCATCATCCTCATCCTAATCAACCGCAGTACCCTCATCCGTACGTCTCCTCAAAGTTCCAGGTCCTCGGTGCTGCTCGCGTCTCCTCATCTCATCAAGAAGAGCTGAAATCGGAGACTGCTGTATGGATTGCTGCTCCACCTCAACATCATACCGAGCCATCATGGCCTATATTATATGATATTTCTCTACAAGCTCTACTTACAAAAGAATATGAAATTCTCTCTCCTCCTTATATCAACGGGCAGAATCCTCTCTACTCTCTCCAATCCTCGCAGAATATGGCTCAGTGGGAAGGGTGACAGAGGTCTATGATGTGTGACATCCCCTTGAGGAAGATAATTCAGACCCAGAAAAACCATGCTTGGCGGGAGCACGAATATGACTCTCATAACTCTGAACGATGTTTGCATCAATAGGAGAAATGCCAAATTGCTCCACCTCGTCCTAAAGTAACGGGACCTGGGCAACCTTGTAGATACGTGTTATAAGGACACCGAATGGAAGTGCATCCTAATAGGAGTGGGTCCTACATTAGGTATAGAGGACATGACATGCATAATGATGGTATGGAGATCAATGCCCCGTCCCTAATTAATCTCATACATGAAGTGAACAATATCAAATGAAATTTGAGTATGATTAGTCCTGGGATAAACCGCAGATGACGTTAACATATTAAGTACTCGTTAATCCGCATGGGGATGATGGTGAAACATGATAGAAGTACGAGGGGGGATCTCACAAAAGCAATGTCGAATAATTCCGTCGGGCTCAGTGCTACTGGCAACACGTTCGGGACAAATGGCGTCTAGATCTCGGGGAATCTGAAGCATCCGGGTAATGAGATTTGGGGTTACAAAAACCTGTACCCCTCTAACGTGTGACTGCAAGCCTGTAGCAGTACCTGTGGATCAAAAATAAAACTAAAGGATGATGTTTAGATGAATGACATCATACATAAAAAACATAAGCTCCCAACCTTTACCCTGGAGCCATCCTGAAACATGGTACATCGAAAACTCCTTAATACGAAAGATGCGCTCACAAACTACTGCACGTGAAAACCCAAAGAGTAAAATGCTCATAATTAACCCGACACACCCAACGGTCAGTAGTGAACCTAGGACGGTTGGCTAGGGAAGTTTGTGCACGGGGTGAGGTGGGATACTCCTCGACACGACCTGTATGAATGGAATGACATGGAAGACTACCATCCATCTCAACAAAGATAGGGAAATGGGTATGGTAATGAGAGAGTAAGCTTTAAAACCTAGCCCAACCAACTGAAACAAGCTCTACAACCTATCTCTGTACAAATCCAACCGAATCACCGCAAAAACCAAATCCACACACAACAAATAATAGGATATAATCAGCATAAGTCCAAAATTACGCGATAAAAAGGAGTAAATGATGAGTTTGTGTCACAAATATCCAGAAATAATAAAAATTTAATTTTCCCCCCAAAATTTTAATTTATGAATTTTTGCGATTCACACTACACACAAGGGGCAAAAACTACAATGAATAAATAACCAAAAATAAACAAAACAACAGAACCCCCTAAAAAATTGTTTTTTTTTGAATAAAAACGATTTGAAACAAATTTCCTAATCATGTATATACAAATGACAAATTAGAAGAAAATCAACCCAAATCATTTCCCCCCCAAATCTTCATAAACTACACAAATGGACAAAACTCTAAATAAATACCTAAAGAGCAGCAGGTAGAAGAAGGATAAGAGATAACCCATGAGAAATTTAAGTTTTTAAGTAGAAATTCGCTCAATAATGGTGGATAGACGATGCAGAAACGAGAAAATGAAGTGTAGAGAAGATAAGGAAAAATGACAAATATAACAACAGTAAAACCCTATATGCGATTTTTAACCTTGTTTGAATGCAAAACCAAGATCGTTCGAACGAGATATGAGACTCGTTGGAATGCAACATCAGGTCGTTCGAACGAAGGCTGGTTTTTATTTGGAGCAGCTTCGAACGACTATCAAACGAGTTAAAACAATGAAAGGTCAACTGGTGTTCGTTTGAAGTCCACTTCGAACGAGACCTAAAGCTTGTTCGAACGATCCACTATTTTGTTCTAACGACACACCAAAATTTCAAAATCTCTCCTCAAACCATAGATACTGAATCCAGAAAGGTATATACATGAGAAACATCCATCTGGCACAAATAAAAAATGAAAAAACTGACACAATAACCTAAGAGATACACAGTAATATGGTATTAATGTGCCTAAACATGGAATGGAATGAATGGGCACGAACTAAAACATATGAACCATAACTCAAATACTTAGATACATTCAAGAAGCTCTAATTGATCGCAAAATTTTATCAAACTATGGTTTAGCCACATGTGACAATAAAAAATGAACGAAATGGACAAAACATTCACATTGCACACAAGTCTAGATTTTTGACAATTCTACAAAACAATAGCGTCATGACACGACCGTTAAAGCTAGGACTCATTGTGCAAACCTGTTGATCTTTGACTAAACTCCCTCAAAAGATAAGCATCCATATTTTTCTATTCTTTTCAATTCATGATTCTTTTGAAGCACTATCTTTTGTTTTGATTTATTCTAAGTTGACCTTTTTTTTGTTGTAAATTTTGCTCTTTTATTGCCTTTATTTTTTTTGGGCTCTTTTCAACGATGGGTTTCACGCAAAGTCAACCTGTATTTCGTATCCCTTTCCCGTGTACACTATATTTTTTTAATAATAAATAAATATACTCACGGACATTGGTTCTTACATGCATAACTCCCTTAAGTCATAAATACGTGTAGATGACAAGATAGAGAGGAGAATATTTCACCAAACTCAAATGTACATGAGAAGTTACACGTTCATAATAGCTCGGGCATACGTGTGCGGTGGCATATACATAGTTAAATCCATAATGCAAACCAAGTTCGAAACAACTTTATAAAAATCGTGGTTAAGATCAACCTAAGTATCTAAAATCATAATCAAATGTCCTATCCACATGTAAGTTTCGAAGTGAAGGGTATTCAAGCACACCAATATGCCATACCATAACTGTAAACTTCTAGACACAAAAATTAAAAATATTTTTGAGTTTTTCTAAAATTTTTTTGACCCAAAAGAAAAATCTTTTTGTATTTAAAAAAAATATATGAAAAAAAACTATTTTTGTACTTTTCTCAATAGTACTCAAGAAAGAAAAAGATAAAAATACAAAATAAGCACAAGTCATAACCCTAGAAGAGGTATATTAAAAAGACATAACTAGAGTATGACAATCCCGACTTACATGCTCAACCATAAGATCTAACATGTGGAGAATCGTGTGTAAACAAATGAGAATCAACAAACCTAATACCTAAAGCCTCTAAATCCAATTTCCTAACCCAAGTATGTGTGAAACGACGAATAGGGGTTTTGGGAACCAAAGCGACTCTATTCTTAGACTTTCTTGGAGCATTCTTAAGATCATAGCAAAATTGTCTAAGGTGACCCTTCCTATTGCAATGAGTGCAAGTGCAAACACGATGAGGAGTGTTACCTAAATGTTGATCTATCCTAACGTTTCTAGTCGACTATCTAATATGCATGGTCTTGGCATTGGGAATGAGAGCAATACGATCATCGAAGCCAATTACACACCAATCATCTTTGATTTGAACGATGCCTAACATCCTATCCAACTTTTCCCAAATAAAATTTGACCTTACTTGAATCTCTTAATCTTTTCTCAAGCTCAACAATCTTAGACTCGAGTAAATGCCCAGACTTCTTAAACTCTAGAATCTCTTTCTTCATAGCCTCTATCAAACCACGAAGGCTATCTCTCTCACCCTCAACATATTCTAGTTTCTCCCGAAGAGTCTTCTCATGTGCCCAAAGATCCTCAGTCAATACATCATTATTATTTTCTATGGCACGTTATTTCAACCTAGTTCCAACTTCAAGTTAGCCTTCTTCACCTTCACATATTTCACATGAAATTAACGCAAGGCAACTTGCAACTCACTATCCCCCACTTCTTCTTCTTCTTCTTCTTCTTCACTCACATCACCCTCACTCACTTAAGATTGACTCACTTAAGATTCACTAACTATGGCCTTGGGAGTGTCATGCAAACAAATATCTTCATGGGAAGATTTCTCATCATCGCTCACATGACTAGCCACGAACATGGTAAAGTTACGCTCATTAGAGGAATCGTTTCCCTCTTCTGGATCATTATCATTAAGGGTGGCATTATAAGCTATCGGTTTCTTGGATTCTTCCTTAGTTTAGTGGGGCACTCAGCTACCCTATGGCCATAAACCTCATAACTAAAACACCTCTCTGAATTGTCCCTCTTAACGTCCTCACTACGGTTCTTAGGGATGTGATCGGCCTTGTTGTTATTTTCTTTCTCAAATCTTTTGGCATCTTTTGATTGCTTTCAAAATTTGAGAAATTTCTTGAACTTCTTTTCCATTATAGCCACATCTTCATATTCGATATCTGACTCATCATTCGAAACTATTGTTTCCTCCTTTCGATCTTTCAAAGCAACGCTTTTTTCTTTCTTTGTCACATTCTTGGAGGTAAACATATCAAAGTCATAAGTTTGTAGGTCACCTGCAAGCTCTTCTATTTTCATGGAGCCAAGTAACCCCAAAGAATTCAAAACCATCACCTTTGGGTTAAATCTGTCAGGCAACGACCTTAATATTTTCTTTATCACTCGATTGTCGAGTATATTCTTTTCCAACATAAATGATGAATTAACTATATTGGACAATCTAACATAAAAATCATCAAAGGTCTCACTCTCTTACACCTTAATCGTCTCAAACTGGGTGGTGAGGTTTTGGATTTTGGAAGCCTTACTAGCGTTGGTTCCTTCATGGGTAATTTGGAGTATATCCCATGCCTCTTAAGACGTCTCACACATCAAAATACGGTGGAATTCCTCCACAGAATAGAAAAGTGCATTCTAACACTTAGAATTATATTTTGCTAATATATGGTCAACATTAGTCCATGACTCAATAGGTTTTAAGTGTGTTTCTTCTTCATCTCTCATGACTGGTGGTGTCCACCCCTTAACTACAACTAACCGCTCATCTATAGCCTTAATAACTGACTTCATATGCATTTTCTAGCAAGCATAATTAGTCCCATTAAACATAAGTGTTCTAAAAACATCAAACCCTCCAGGATTCATGCCTAAGGACAAGGGATCACAAACACAATAAATTAGTGTTCTAGCTCTGATACCAATTTGAGAAGGCCCTTGAGCAGTGTTCTTTATGCAAGGGCATTATTTTTAAACTTTTCTCAATTTTAACTTAGGACCAGCAAACTTATCTTGTGAAAATAATTTGATTTGCCAAATTTTATCTTGTTAACCCTATAGCATGCATCTAAGGTGATTAAGTAGATCAAGAAAATAAATCAAACACACCACAAGACGCCAATATACGAGGAAACCACTAAGGGAAAAAAACCTCGGACAACCAGGCCAGACAATCCACTACGATACGGAATTAAACAAGAGTAGACAGGACTACTCAAAACTTTGATCACCCACAAGCCTTAACGCTCTTCTAATCTTCAACCTTCCTCCATAGCAGCAATGCAGGAATCCACCCACGCAAGTGTCCATAGCACACGAGTCCACATGCACCTCGTTATCCACCGATAAGCCTGATAACTATCTACGAATCCAAACATGAAGTCCACCATTTCTTCTTCACGATTAGCGCGTATGGAGTCCACTACACAAAAAAATTGTTCAAATAGGAAGAACAACTTCTGGTGCCAAAACCAAGATCACTATAGCCTTTTAATGATTATATTTGGATCTTGAAAACTAAGGATGTTGGAGACAAGTGGAAACTTTTGTAAACAAATGCAGAAATGTTTTTCTATAAAAGTTCTTCTGATTCATGAGCGAAAAATGTCCTTAAATACGAAAATACAAATTTTGAGGTGGCATCCCATTACAATAAAAAATTGGCCTTGTTTGAATGAGAATACTATATCGTTTGAATGAAACTCCTACTCATTTGAACGAGAGCTCAATCTCGTTTGAACCAATATCAGACAAGTATCTCACGAGTCAAAACAATACACCCTCGATCTATGCTCGTTTGATGAAAACTTCTAACGAGACTTCAAACGACAAAGACCATTCGTTCTAACGACATTCCCATCTCGTTTGAATGACTAGAGAGATAAAAATTATTTTAAGTTAAAATAGCCTCGATTTTCTAAATTAAAAAGCATTCAGAAAACATTTTTTAAAAAATACGTTTCCAAAATGATTTCCTCAAATTCCTAAAACATTGGAAGATAAAAATACGTCCTTAATAAAAATCCTAAATCTCAAAATTCATTAGCGTTCATACCTGAGAGATTTACGATAAATCTAAAATGTGCGAAGATCAAGGTTCTAAAAAATACGGGCGTGACCGAGGCGTGGAGGCCAAACCTTAAGCCTTAGAAGGCTAGGCGTGCCTTTGGCGTAAAAAGGCATGAAACGGTGTTAAGGCCTTTTTTAATATATTTTAATATTTTTAACCATAACAAGGCTATTAAAAATACTAAAATTGTACATACCTTAAAAATATGTCTAAATATATGCAAATTAAAATACTATTTGATTGTTTTGAACGAGATATTGGTCCGGTTTGTAAAAAATTCTTTAAAAGGCGATATCGTTTCACTAAAACATTTTTGTTTTTAAAAAAAGTGCGCCTTAAGGATTTTACCAAAAATAAGGCGTAAAAGGCTTAAGGCAAGGAGTTTATCCTAAGCTTCAAGCCTAGGCAGAGCCTAGGCGTGCCTTTTAGAACATTGGTGAAGACAAAGTAGGCAATAAACACGACAATACTATCATCTTCAAAGCTTTGCCATAACATCTTCAACCCAACACGTCATAGGCTTTGTGGGATCATAACTCAATGACCGACCTACGACTCAAACAGTTTTGTTTGGAATTATGCCAATTACAAACAAATTGACTCGATTGAAAATATTCCTTTACACATCATCCTCCATTCTTCGGAGAGGGAGATAAATTTTGGTAAGAAGGTAGGGCCTTCTATGTGAATTTGAAAGGGTGAGATGACCTTTTTCTTGTGGAAGTTGAGCCACAGAGCCAATCTGAGGGTGATAGTCTACCCCTTTAGGGTATTTTGAGGTTTCAATTAGATAAGGTAGATTTTTCCTACTTCAACATTGATTTTGAAGCACTAGGTGGTTCACATAAAGGTTTTGCTTATTGGACAACACACTTTTATAAGAAACATAAGGATGCTCTTCTCAAAGTTGTCCTCTCAAATTTTTTATTGGTTCGAGGATTTTACCCTTTCCAAAAATAACTCTGTGCTACATCTGCTGATTTCTCGATGGAATTATTTGTATCACACATTCGTGGCAGCTTAGGGTGAGTTCAAAGTCACCTTAGAGGATGTGTGTGAGCTGATGGGTATATAGTCCTACTATGCCCTTACATACAATGATCAACCTTGGGATAATGCGAAAGCTGAAGCTCGAATGGAGCTTGTTAAACTTTACCGTGAATGCATAAGTGATTCCTCTAAAGCAACTTTTGCCCAGTTAATCAAGAATTTTAATACGGTCCCACTAAAGTTAACCAAGGAGAAGAAGACAAAGGATGTGATACATGATGTACCATTTGGGCCGAAAAAATACCCCTCAAAGGTAGTTTCCTTTCTTTTTTGTTTGCTCTCTCATTTTTTCCTTCCTGGTAAACCGAGTGATCAACCACATAAAGATTTGATAAATTTTACATCTAGATTGTCTCATTGGCTCACGAAGTTAACATCCCTTTAGCTGCTATAACGTTTGGCTCTTTATACACTTGGTTGGATGTAGTCCACTTTGATATGGATCATTATGTTAGACGGTATGATGGTTCCAACTCTGGCAATATAATTCTACTGATAGGGTTCTTGTATAGTAAGATCCCCAAGATTGCTCAAGTGGAACTCTCAATCAGTAAGTTCCCAGTCAGATGGCCAAGAATATTAAGTTGGAACTAAAAACAAAGAAATAATGATTTTTCCCTTGTTAGATGACTATGGTGATTTTATCGACAGACCTTACACCGAGGTAACTCACGCCAAGACATGGTCATTCTTTAAGGATGAAGCTTACACTGTTCGTTCAATAAATTACGATGAATCCATAAGTAACGATCCTTCATTGACTGTGGTTATTTTACTTACACCTAACCGCCTCCTTTCATTCACTGAGTATCAGAGAGAGAGAGAGAGAGAGAGAGAGAGAAGATTACAACCAACATCATTGTGCTAGACAATTTGGCTTTGACCAAGGTGTTCCTCTTTTAATTTTTCAAAATAGAAAAATTGATGATTCTTTATCTACCTCTTGCCTTGACTTCACATGACGAGATGTATTTGCTCTGTGCATAGAGTTTAATGGCAAGATGGTTTTTCCTTCATTAAAAAGTTAAGGAGATGTTTCAATATGTTGTCTTTTCCACTTTTATTCGTTCCATATCAGGCAATTTAAAGATTTTGTAAGGACTCATCTAATTTATCATATTATGTAAAGTTTTGGGCCTAATGATCCCTTTCTTAAGAATAACTATATTGGTTTTTTGGAGTTTGAATCGAGCACAACCAACCTTGAGCTATCTGCTGAGTTTTCCCCTTTGCGCCTAGTTAGTGAGATTATTAAAGTGGGAACGAAGGGAAAGAAAGCAAAGAAAGTGGGCATTAGTGCAATTTTTTTTCCAAACAGATGAAGGTACCTCGAAATCCAAAGCTCCTAAAAAATTCAAAGTAACTCGTGATTCCTATGAGGTGGTTGGTATACCCCAAGAGTTTGTTCCTCCCCCCCTAAAAAGTAGATCTTATTGAGAAGGTGCATTTGATGGTAGATGATGTTATATATAGAAGGAATCTTATTCCTATTAGTGCAGATAAAGCTTTAGCTGGTTTGGAAAGATGTCTCCCTATTGATGATTTCACTACTTCTCAGGTTCAGTAAGAATAAGTTGCTCCAGAAGTTCCAGTAGAGGAAGGTCCTATAAATTATATGCCTCCTTAATAAAAGAAACATTTGAGGAAGAAATTAAGCCCGATACATGTGATAATAATTCCAACTCCTTCTCCCTAAGGTTCCTCTGAGCACCCTTTAGATGATGAACCAACTAATACCATGGAAGCTGTTTCCACGCGTGATGTCTTTCCTAAGCAATTTTTTCAGCTCAATCAGTAAGTCTTTTAAGTATTAAACTTATTTCTTTTAAAGAAGAAGTATCTTTTATAACATTTTCTTGGTTCTTCTTTTACAGGATGCTATTTTTTCTTCAAATATCATTGTAAATATTGATGACATCCCTCGATCAGAATAAAGATTCATTCTAGTCATTTAATATACTTTCTACGCACATTCTTCGATGCCTCGTTCTCCAATGACTGGGATTACATACTCTAGGAAGTCTACTTATGAGCGTGCTGCTGATGCAGCTAAAAAAATGCTGTTGACCAAAGAGCCAGTGAAAATTCCAAGTGCGGATGCTGAGTCTTCTATTCCTTTAACTCCTTTAACTGTGGTGGAGTTGCCTCTGACCATGGTCCCTCCAACTGTTTCAGTTGAGGTAGGTTTGGAAAATATCTTTATTGTTGCCATTATTACACCATATAAATTTGTTGCATTATCAACACTTTGCTCGATGTTGTAATTGTAGCTGAGTGTGGTTGCCATAACTGTGCTTCCTATGGATAAAATTCCTTTTGTCCATGAGACCATTATCGAGTAATTTATCTTTTAGAACAATATATTATTCTCTTTATGTTTTTAAGAAAAGATTTTATGAGCTCCTTTGGTTTATGATGTTTCAGTCTGCCATTCTATTTTAGTTCCCCTTGGTGCAATAGTGGAATCTCAACCTCCTTATGGTAATGCGCCAATTCAAGATTCAGGGGATGTGGTTCCTCCTTTTTCTACTAATGAGGTAACTCTTTATAGACCTCTTTATAACTTATCTCAGTTATTTCTAAGTTTATCTCAAACTTTACACTTTGTAAGTTAACTTAGTAGCTCACTACTAAGTTTTTTCTCAAAACAATTTACACTTTGTTGGCCAACATAGTGGCTTACTACTAAGTTTTTTTTTTCAAAATTTACATTTTTTAAGTCAACTTAGTATATTACTACTAAGGTTTCATCAAAATAATTTATTCTTTATAAATCAACTCAGTATCTTAATACTAAGTTTTTTCTCAAAATTTACACTTTGCAAGTTAACTTAGTAGCTCACTAATAAGTTTTTTCTCAAAATTTACACTTTGTAAGTCAACTTAGTTGCTCACTTCTAAGGTTTCTCTAAAATAATTTACACTTTGTAAGTTAACTTAGTAGCTTAATACGAAATTTTCTCAAAATTTACACTTTGTAAGTCAACTCAATAGCTTACTACTAAGGTTTTCTTAAAATTTACACTTTGTAAGTCAACTTAGTGGCTTACTACAAAGGTTTTTCTCAAAATTTAGATACACCTGCTTAGTGACTCAACACCAACTGTGCTAAGGTTTTAGCGAACCCTTATGTTTCAACTTTCCCTGTAGCATGTTATATAAAGTATCCCTCTTAAGGAACTTCCTTTCGTTATGCCTTTTGTTGACCAAGTTTCTACGGACAACGTGCAAACTGGGGAGAATGAGTCTGGTTTTGAGCCTCCTTTTCCAAGTGTGTCACCCGCTCAGTACTATCGGCAGGTGCTTGATAATATCACTATCATTTAACAATAATTTTATTCTGTGCTTGATCAGCTTTTGACTTCTCACCTTGATACATTTAAAGTTGATTGCGTGAGACCTCACAACTTGGTAATGACCTATCATCTCTAAGGGACTACTACCGTTGTATCTGATATTGAGAATATTTCACCATCTGACTTAGATAGATTGTGATAAATTTCTTCATAGGAAACCTCAAAGCTTTGGGGAAGAATGATATGATTTTCCTTGGCTGATCAATAAGTTAAGGGATTTAAAAGATCCTTAGCTAGCAACCTACATTCTAGCTACATCACAGTTGTGAAGGATTTGAAGGTCAAAGAAGGCAAACTAAGAGAACTCACCCCTCAGTTGGAGAAATGTGATAAAAGGGTAGATGTAGTAGAGGAGGCTTTGAATGATGCTAAAATAGACCTTAAAATCATTCTTAGACGCAAGGTAGAGGTTGAAGTGAATATTTCAGCTATGTCTGAGCATATACGGAAGGTTTCTCAAGATATAACTACCTCAATTGGGGAGGATTTCTTTACTGCTTCTAGCTTAGGATTATTATTAGGATGAATTCATACTTTTTATCTCTGGGCAATAGTCCTATTTTTGAACTGTAATTATCCCAAATTAGAATAAAAAAATATTTGTTCTTTAATATCTTATGTATATTTCATTCCTTGCTTCAACACTTAGTCTACATATATTACAAGCTGGTATGTTTCTTTGCATTTCTTCAAGTACTAGGTAACAAATTAAAATTACAAGTTTCTTTCTCAAATATGATAAATTTTCAACCACTTGGTTTTAACTTTGAAAGGCCTATTATCTTTAATTTGTGAAATCAAATAATAACCCGAATCATGTTCTTCTCTAACAACATATGATCTTTCCCAATTTGCTGCAAATTTGGGTAAATGAAGTCCTCTAATATGATTAATAGTAATCTTCAACGCCAAATTAGCTTCCACAACCTTCCTTGGTTTCACAAGGTTCTCATAAGCTTTGGAGAGTTATTTCGTGTAAACTTGAAAGTGTGTACTCTCATTATCTCTATGTTCATCCAGTACCTCCAGTTGAACATGCCTACTTTGAGGAAGCATGCTGCTTCACAAGGCATATCTGCAGATGACACTTATAACTCCACTGAAGACTTCTTCATCTCCATAAACCAAGAAGAAAGGTGTGTAACCTGTTGGCTTCCTCTTAGTTGTTCGATATGTCCAAAGCACCATGGGAAGCTTGCCATCCCATGCCCCAAGAAAATCTTCCATCATTTTGACTAAAATGTTAACCAAAGTTTTTTTTGTAGCTTCAGGTTGACCATTGCCTTTTGGATAAGCCACCGTTGAAGTGTGATGAAATCGAATATTTATCAGTCAACATTGTCACCTTTTTGTTGATGAATGAAGTTTCATTATCTGAAATAATGACCTTGGGAATGCCAAATCGACAGATGATATATTCTCTAATGAATTTTTCCACCACTCCTACTATTGCCCTCTATAAAGGTACTGCTTTTGCCCACTTTGTAAAGCACTCAGTTGCCACAAGAATCCATATTTTGCCCTTAGATAGAGGTTTAATTCTCTCCGTAAGGTCAAACTCCCTGGTATGGAAATGATAAGGTGTTACCAATGAGTGCAAATTGACTGATGGAGCATGTATTAGATTGCCATGCAATTGGAAAGCTTTGCACTTTAGAATATCTCACTCGAATCGATATCCATTATTGGCCAGTAATAGCTAAGTGTCATAAGTTGATCATATAATTTGGCTCCTCCATTGTTATCTGGATCGTAACCTTATGTGAGGACCTCTTCTACTTCCTTTGTGGTGATGCATCGTAAAGGTCTATCAAAATATCCTCGCCGAGAGCTTCTCCTCTAGCAAGTAGAACATTGGGGCTCTTCTTTTAAGTTCTATGACATATAATTTTTCTTTTGGAGCAACTCCATCGTTGACAAAATAAATGTGAATCTGCCTCCAGTTCGGTTAATCTTCCTGAAAAATACATTCAGTTGGTTGAAAGCTTATTTGACATTTAGAAAAATCTCGTTGTTCTGCTACTACATCTTGCTTTATCGTAGGCCCAAAATACCCCTCTCTTTGGATCCTTCTATAGAGCGAAGTTTCAGTGGTCTCAATGTTTTGTCATGAGTTTCCTTTAACCGTCTTTGAGATTTTTTAGGGCCAAGGCATCTGGCTTACCAACCACTAAGATTTTTATAATATAAGTTTCCTTAAAGAATTAAGAATTCTGCTAGTTTGGTGAGCTTCATCGAACCATCTATTATTTCCAGCTGCTTCCTTATTTCTCCTCTATAATTTGGGCATCGTCTATGGGAAAGAGATGGAGCATAGAAGATAGAGCAGTCATGCGATGGATCACCATATTTGTTGACTCACCTTGCATAGATACCTTTTACCAAATCTTAGCATTGACATCAACATGTCCATTTATCATTCTTGGATGTCTTTATACTTTGACTTCATAAAACTGATCGATTAACCCCTGTATAATTGTTTGATAAGAAGCTTGGCTGAGGTGCTTCAACGTGTACTCACTATTCACTTAGTTAACCACCAAGTTGGAATCTCATTTGATGTAAAGTGAACGAATGACTCTCCGAAGGGCCTCAAGCAACCCTAGAATAAAAGCTTCATACCCTGCTTCGTTATTTGATCAAAGAAAATTTAACTTAAAGGACAAATAGATCTCTTTCGTTTCTCTAGATAAAATTATTCTAACTTCTCCTTTGATTTTAACCTAAGAGCCATCAAACTCTATGGACCATTCCTCTAAGGCCATCTCATAAATTTTAGCTGGAAAATCATCACCATATATATCTTCATGAGGTAGTTAAAACAAACCCAAAGGAAATATAGACAGTAAATCTGCAAAGGCTTGACTTTTGATTGCACGAGGAACCACACGCTTTAAATTATATTTTGAATGAATGAGGAACCACACACTTCAGATTATATTTTGAATGAATGAGGAACCACATTGCTGTTCTCCTATCCAAGTTTGTACATGCTAGCAAAAACTTAATCGGATCACATCTTATCACTATATTGATTGTGGGGACTAGAGTTACCACAATACATGACCTTTAAGTGTTCAACACAAGCCCACAATATTTTTTCGGTTCAAGTTAATTGAAAATACAACTCACACAGGGCTCCCACATGTATATCCCTTGGGATGGGCTAAACTGATAAAATATAGGTTTGAACTTCTAGACATAGCTATTAATGGAGCTTAGGACTCTCCTAAGCTCCTCTATAAATGTAAACCCGTTCCTCTTAGGAATGGGCGTGTGAGATTCTAACATCGAGAAGTACTACAACTCTGTCTAGCAGTTCTCTAGGCTAATAAAAAAGAAACTCCCAAACTCGTGGATATAGGAATGTTGCCGAACCATGTATATTCCTATTTTGTGTTCTTTTGCTCCTCACTCTTGAGAATTTTTTCTTATTTAGCTTGTATGCATTGAATACAAATTTTGTAGGAAATTATCACCTATAATTCAAAATTTAATGATATTGGATCTTCAATTCACATTAAGATTCGGGATAATTAAGTCCCCAACACTAAATAATTAGAAAACCTCATGTCCCAAATAATAACTATAGAATTTTAGATCTTAAATAATAAAAGTGAAATTTTGGGTACCAAATATTTATTAGGATTTTGGTAAGTCCCATTCGACACGTTGATTAATATTATTATACAAAAATGACTTTCCAGCATAAATACGAGCTTAATAATACAAATTTAAAAACAAACAAATAATTCAATCACTAATATCTGAATTTATATTACGATCTGATCAAAACTCTTATTAGATAACTATCCCTTGTCAATAGTACAAACCTAAATTGTGTTAGAATACTTAAGGAATACATGAGGGATAATTAATAAACTATTGGCTATGAACGCAAGTGAATATATGATGTAATAATAAGATGTATATTAGTTTGTTTAAATTTACACCAAATTGACCTTAATCGATAGTGAATATATGATGTAATGATAAGGTTAGTAATGTATTGATGGATCTTTCAACAAATAACACCCTAATGTTAATATTAATTTGTCTGGGATGTAGTTTAACAATATTTTAAAATAGAAGAACCACCAAAATCATGAGTTGAGAGACTAAAAACATAAAGGGTTGTCAAATCTTTTCTCCGTGATAAAATTGTGTTATGAAAAATAAGGCACAAAAAGAATTCAGATAGTGAAGAAACTCTTAATTGCATTGTATTCTAATATCCAAATCCCTATATATATTACATAGTGAGATTACCTAAGTGTGACACACCGTAAAATACATAAATAGATTGATAATGTCTAATTCAAAAATCACGGGAGTAAAAACAATTAGTAACATTGTCAACAACACGAAATGAATAAATACCACTGCTTGCAAACTGACATATAAATGCATACAAGAACGTAAAGGAGATACAATGGTCGACATTTACATCCTAGGAATGAATAAATATAATTGGCACTGGAGAAACCCCTCCAATGAGTAGTTCAAGTCTACGGCATAAACTACGACCTAAGACCTGTACAAACAATTCAACAATGAGGATTAATCCTAGCAAGTCTATAGTGAGTAAGAATGTAATTAAATTTGGGGCACAATAATAACAACACACATTCCTCCCATATTAAGTTGATTTTTAACTTCTTTAAGTTACACCCACCCAAACATCCTAAATAATCACGTGTAACTACTCTCAAACCTATATGTGGCCCATGTGATATAATTTCATCGCAGAGTTAAGTGTGCCTTACTTTAACAATTATTAACTTTGTTTACTGTATTAAGGGTTTCATACGATATGATCATATCTTAATTTAACAGTAAATCACTTACTAATCATTATTCTATTAATAGTCACCATTTATGATTATAAAAGCATAGCTCTATTATATCACTCTCTAATATTCTCAAGTCACAGTTCCGCATAACGTCTCTAGTATATTCATTACATTATTCCCAACTCATAAGATTATGGTTATACATCTCTAGTATAAATCACAATCTAGTATAATCATCATAAAGTAGAATAATACATAATCATATAATCTAGAATATCCGTGAGTATACTCAACTCGCCTCAAATCATATGGATTGTGCTCAAGCCCCTAAACAAAAGTACGATGACCTATCCCTAATACCTTCGGGAATCACTCATGCTATACTAAGTATAGTTATAGGGTGTTCCAACCCTGTAACCTTAAAGTATCAACAAAATGGAAATCACTACGCCTTCCCCATCATTCGTATCCATGGTTATACCAAAGGATACCCTCGTTTGTCCCACTCAAGATACAGGTATATTAGTAAGTAGGATTGGGGTAAGTAAGATATATATAGATCCCATCTCAATCACCAAGAATACCATGTGCAATCAATGTCTTACGCGCCCCATCAAGTCCCTCCCAGTGTGTCACCCACGAGCACACACACTCGATATGGTTTCACACGAATCAAATAAACAACACAAACCCTAATCCTTAGGGTTACAGGCCTAATGTCTTTTATTACAAGTTAATACACACGTAAACTATAATCGTTTATAAAATACTATCCTAATTTCCTACGGATCCAAAGTCTTGGTATCATCTCACAACTAATACTTATAAAGATCATTCTAAATCAACATTACCCCACTCGAAGGGTTATAAATAGGCTCTATACTATTATTACGCATCTCCTGGTATCATAAATATAAAAAATCTTGACCCGGACTCCAAGGTACTAAACTACGTCTCATCTCCAATCTAAAAGTTTCCCTAATCATTCTACATTAGTCATTACCCTACACAATAGGTTTACAAATACTATCTCAATTTGAATAGAATAATTATATCGCTAAACAATACATGACGTTACGATTCTTAACTCGAAATGCTAAGTCTCCAAACTACGCTTTGATCTTCAAACCTACTACCCCATTATCCTTCTAAAATGATCTAGAGTCCTAAACTGAACCCCAATCAAAGTCCTGCCAAAACAACCCATGATTATAAGTCGTTTGACCGATAATTTCATGCCGTTCGAATGAGTTATCCTTTATCATTCGAACGGGAACCTTAAGTCATTAGAACGATTTATCCCCTCTCATTAAAATGAGATACCGATCTCATTCAAACGAGATGGTCACATATTCCCTTCTTTTTCCTTGTACATAAATGGTTATAACCAATTCAAAACTAAATTTTAGAACCTCTAATCATAAAATTACCCATTCTCTTTCTAATCTATTATAAATATAAACAACACTAAGATGTATTAATAAGTTTTAGATGGTTAAAACTATAATAAATGATCTAGTCTCAGATTATAAGAATTCAATCCTAAGTTCTTCATGTAAATATGATTCCACAATAAGACTATGATTTCACTATAAGAAGTAACCTAACATGAGGGCTTTTACAAATTAGCATTACTATGATTCACATCTAACGCTTTCATATCCAGATAACATGATTTTG
The DNA here is from genome assembly GCA_949130495.1 of Sambucus nigra. Classification (NCBI taxonomy): domain Eukaryota; kingdom Viridiplantae; phylum Streptophyta; class Magnoliopsida; order Dipsacales; family Adoxaceae; genus Sambucus; species Sambucus nigra. The sequence goes on along the minus strand of OX422216.1, from coordinate 91,854,053 downwards.
TGGTTCAATTAAGGATTCAACATCAAAAGTACACAAGTTCTTGAACGCATGATTAGGTCTTAAGCATGTAATTAATCTAATTATGAAATTAGTTTATTATATGATTACAAATCAAATTTCATGGATTAATTTCATATCCCAATGAACTACTACAATTTTAACACACACTTAATTAAATTCTTAATTAAAATAAACTTGCCTCAGATTTCTTGAAGAATCAATCCCCAATTTCGCCAATTATTTGAGCCAAAACTCCTAATCTCCAAGATAGGGTTCTGTTTGTGGTTTTCACTTGGCCTGATTTATAGATTTAATTGTGAGCATGCCAGGAAAGGTTGTGGTATTATCAACCAATTAATTATTATAGCCTAGTGATAATCAAGCCATTGTATACCATTCTATGCTTTAATTAAGAAGACTTGTGCTTCCCTTCGAGGAAACTTTGATGTGAGTGCTAAATTACTACAATTAACTAGAGCAAAAGAAGAAGTTAAAAATTGCATAAATTGAAATAAAATTAAAGAAAGAAAGTAAAGGCAAGAAACTTTTAATAAATTTTATTAAATTATAATTTTCCTTACAATCTACTTCAAATGAAAGAAAAGGCAGTAAATAATAAAATGAAAAGAAATGATAAAAAAGAGTAAATGTAGATTTTTGGCGAGGGATTCATTTTTTCATTTGTCTTCTAGTTACTTACTTATAAAGTTTCTTGTTGTGAAACTCAACCATTTGTAACTTCTTGGTGGATACCCATTTAAATTGTTTCCTATCTAGTTTCACTAACGGCCCCATATAAATCGTTTCCTTTATTTTCTACACCATGTTCAAAATCATGTCAGGTGTCAAACATGTGGACTGCCAATTACTTTGAGCATATGTATAACTTCATGACTATTATCGTCGACTTGTAATCCTACATGGAAACACAACATTGGACCGTTATAATATAGTGTAAATATACCCCCTGCATTAATTGATTTTGGAAAAAAATCAATTAGTGTATTATTAAGATTTTCACACCATCAACCCACATTTAACCATCATTATGGAAATGTAAGTGTGTGAACCACTAAAATAACCTAGAGGGGGTGAATAGGTTATTACAACAAATTTGCCCAATTTTATTTTTAACTTTAAATAAAACCTAGATCTAACTCATTTTGAAAATTTCAAAGTGATTTAGGTGAATTTCATGCACACAAACGCAAATATGCAATATAAATGATAAGTGGCCACATAAAAATACATAACACCATGTATAAGAAAACCCCCCCAAACTATGGGTAAAAAACCTCAGTGGGACCTATTATCTCATTAAATTTGAAATGTTTATTACACAATATAAGAAGGTAAATCAACCAAGCATGCTCATAACAAATTAGCTATCCCCCAAACTATGAACGTTGTGACTATCCCCCATTCCAATGAGAAATCTGAGGGAAGCTCCATCCCTCGAAGACGAAATTCCTTTATCCAGGCTAGATCCACACCATTATCCAACTCTTCAATAGTTTTAACAACTCCTTTTAGATCTTGGAGTAGAGATGGAATGTATCTCTACATTTTTTTAGTGTTGGAAGGCAGAATATTAAGATAGAAAAACTAATTGCACTATTTTTGGGATCATACCAGTTGACACTTATTTTTGTTGACTTGTATTCTCTTATGAGACTGGTCATCCATGGTTTAACTTCTTTTATATTACATATGGACATTTAAGTAACCTTTATTGTCTCCCATAATAAGCCTTATATCTGATTATAATTGATGTGTGTAATTACGTCACAAAATCTTTGATAAATATTGTTATCACATGGGTATATATATGGTGATTGTGACTCATCCTCTATAATTTGTTACATTGAACCATTGAAATTACAATATTCACAGCCAATAAGGATTTTTTTGATGAGACACTCTCCTACTCTTAGAGGAGGGAAAAATGTAAATGAAGTACGAATTATTCATTCAAGACAACTTGTTAATAAAAAACGGTCCTGAAGAATGATAAAAATTATTATGGAGTACTTTTACTTTGTCTGATTTTAACCTTTATGCCACTCAATGCAGAAATGAGGCATAATGGATTTTACGATATCAAGTGATTGAAAAATTAAAATATTAGATATAGTCACATGGACTAATTGCAAATAATCCTTCCAAGATCATTTTTCCAGTTGGATAAGTTTTAAATTTTGATACCAAATAAATCTATTGCAGTCCAAAAGTGTGGCACATATATAGGTTCCAACTTATTGATTCCTTGGTAATGGAGATAAAATAATATTATGCCCAAATAACTCTCCACCAGATATTATACATAACAATCTTGAAGAAGTCATCAACAAAAGATCCAATTTTTCTTAACTTCATAAGAGGTTATTGTATATGAAAGGACACAAGTCCCTGAAAGGACTATAAATCCTCAGAAGTAGGAAAATGAATCTAATATTAATGAGATATATATTTTTAGTACGGATATAAGAAAAGTGTGGGATCGCCAAAGATGATCATCGGTGATGTATTATATGTGTGAGAATGCAGGAATCTATAAATTGATTCGTATAATAGGTTATTCACACACAAATTCCAATTTTAATCAGTTTTTATCTCGATTAGCAATTAAGTGTTCATGTGATGAAACAATCCAAGTTGATTCTAATCAATCACACACAGACAAAATATGCATGCAAAGCAAATAAGGAAAAATCCCTAAAAAGGGAAAAACCTTTATTCAACACTATGGAGTAATAGTTGACTTATAGACTACTTAGAATGACTAAGTATAATGTGCAGTGTCTTTAATTTCTTCTACAGAATACGGTCCAGTCCAGTGTCGTCCACATGAAGTGGTCTTCCTTAGGTATCAACCTATCAACCTTCTTCTTCTTCTTCTTCTTCTTCTTCTTCTTCTTCTTCAGTGAAACCTCTAATTCACAGGTCAGCAGTAGAGTAGAACTCTACAAGGGTTATGCAAGGTGTATTTGAAAATTGGGGTTTCATAAATCTCACAAATGACATATGGGGATGAAAGATTTGTAAAATAAAAAGTGTTTTTGGAAAACCAAAAAGAAAAAACTTTGGAACAAGTATGGAAAATTCATTTTTGCCAAAGTTCCTCTAGGTTTTTGAATAAAATAGTTTTTTATAATAAAAACATGAATTTCGAGGTAGCAGAGTTGTTCGAACGAAAGTAGTGGTTTCGTTCGAACCAAACTTGATCTCATTCTAACAATAGCCCATTCTCGTTCGAACTGCCTTCTAACGAGCTTCTAATGACCAATCTTTGTCAAGGCATAGATATCTCATTTGAAGGTCATTTGATGGTGGTTCTAATAAGACTGCATATCTCCTTCAAACGAGACATAATACCAAAAAAACTTTTTATTTAAAAATTCCTTTTATAAAAAGCCTCAATTTTTAAAAGCTAACATCCGAAAATATGATACATATAAATTCATAAAAGTTGGAAGTTTATACCTCCATAACTTATTAGTGTGTCTTCGAATGATCTTGGAGATGTAGTGTTCGATTTGAGATGCCGGTTTGTAACATGATACACCAAAACAATAAATTAAGCCTAAGCTATGAGCAACTATAAAATATTGCTTTTACAAATTTCCCCATTTGGCTATTCCGGTAAAAAATAAAATTGAAAACCAAATTACAATAAAACCCTCTAAGACAATGAATCCTAATTTCCTCCCAAACCCTAAAAACGGACCGACATATGAAACTTCATCTTCAACTGAAACTTGTTCTCCCCTTGGATAGCGTTGTCTTCATCTTGTGTAGTATATGAAATCATTATCAAAGCAGAAGAGACCTACACACATGAAATAAGAAATACCATGATGCGTACGAGTTTTAAAGAAAAATAACACTCCCCTCAATTTGATCTCCCCCATTTTATCCGTAATAGACAAAGGAGTAGAAAATAGTCATGAATATTAATCATCACAATAAGAAGCAAAGATATCATCACAAAGATAATAAAGTAAAGAATAAGTAATGATAATCTCAAAAGGCATACCTACTATCTTTGAAAATTTTTCAAACAATTTTTTCAAGTATAAGTATAGAAAGTAAATATAGGTACAAAAATAAAAAGTCACCATGGAATAAAACTAAAATATCCGAATCTTAAAAACGAAATGTAATTGTGTAAATATTTTCCTTAGGCATATCCACGTAAACATTCAAAACATAGGTGCATGAAGTCATGAGATACTTTTAAAGAAAGAACTCAAAGTCTACTTAGGTGTGAAATGGAGAACTCAAATGAAATTGACTCAACTTAATCAATATGCCATAAACTTAAATGATTATCACACCAATAACACCAAACTATTTAATGTTTTTTTCAGAAAGTTTGTTGTGCAAACCCGTTGATTTTCTACTTTATAACTCCATCAAAATCTCTCACATATAAGAATTCATTCTCAAATATTTTGAAGAGATTATAATGCTCATATGTAGTGAAGCATACATAAATATAAAATAAATGGCCTTGGCACTTCAATTTTTGTGCGTCATTAATATTTTTAGTCTCTTTTTGCAAATGGTGAATTTTAACGCAAAGATTATTTTTCTCTTTCGTAGCCCCTTTCCATTGCTTAACATATATCAATATATTTCGGGAAATGAAATCTGGGCAACGTTTCTTGCATGCACAACTTATCTATTTTCACATTTGGTTTGTTATTAAGCAGAATTGAGATGAGAACATCATATTCGACACATGATAAGTAAGTGCAATGTTCACACAGTTTGTGCACGTGTGTAATAAAGGTGACAAAGAGTCTAACAGTTGGAGAGAAATCATCAACGATCAACGCAATGTTATCCACACATTATTAAGCACACAATTAATGCAGGATTCTATGGATTGATTCATATAATAGGTTCCTTACACACAAATTCCAATTTTAATTAATTTTTATCTTGATTAGAAATTAAGTATTCATGCGATGAAACAGTCTAAATTAATTCTAGTCAATCACACATAGACAAAATATGCATGCAAAGAAATTAAGGAAAAATCCCTAAAAATTGCAAAACCTTTATTCAGCACTATAGAGTAACTGACAGACACAGTAGACTTACAGATTACTTAGAAAGACAACGTATAACGCGCAGAGTCCTCAGTTTCTTCTACAGAACACGGCCCAGTCCAATGCCATCCACATGAAGTGACCTTCCCTTAGCATCCATCGATCAACCTTCTTCTTCTTCTTCTTCTTCTTCTTCTTCTTCTTCTTCTTCTTCTTCTTCTTCTTCTTCTTCTTCTTCTTCTTCTTCTTCTTCTTCTTCATCAATGAAACCTCGGTTTCCTAGGTCAGTAGTAGAGTAAAACTATACGAGGGTTATGAAGGGTGTATTAGAAACTAGGGTTTTATAAATCTCACAAATCACATATGGAGATGAAAGATTTGTGAAAGAAAAAGTGGTTTTAGAAAACCAAAACAAAAAAACTTTGGAATAGGTATGGAAAATTCGTTTTCGCCAAAGTTCCTTTAAATTTCTGAACAAAATAGTTTTTTATAATAAAAACACAAATTTCGAGGCGGCGGGATCGTTTCAAAGAAAACAAACTTCGTTCGAACGAAAATAGTGGTTTCTTTCAAACCAAACTTGATTTCGTTCTAACGATAGCCCATTCTCGTTCGAACTGCCTTCTAACGAGATTCTAACGACCAATCTCTGTCAAGGAAGAGATATCTTATTTGAAGGTCATTTGATGATGGTTCTAACGTAACTGCATATCTCATTCGATCGAGACACAATCTCGTTTGAATGAGACTAAAAAAACTTTTTATTTTAAAATTCCTTTTATAACAAGCGTTGATTTTTAAAAGATAACATCCCAAAATATGATTCATATAGATTTATGAAAACCACAAGTTTATACCTCTATAACTTGTCGGTGTTTCTTCGAATGATCATGAAGATGTAGTGTTCGATTTGAGATAGTGGTTTGTAACGGGATACGCCAAAACTATAAAATAAACCTAAGCTATGAGCAACTATAAAATATTGGTCTTACAATATTAGTGATGACACATAATATATTGGCAAAATCTTATGATTGTATAATTTGAGTATTTTAATAAGCATGGTGTATTCGGACCTATAGTACCAACACCATAAGACGTTAACCCTGAACGTTAAGAATGGGTGTTTTAAAAAACAGATAAGTGAGAAAACTTCTAAATAATGCACGACCTATAACACAAAGTTTTCTATAGCAACTAAAGATTGATTATATACAAACATACCCTCTTGTTACAACCATAAATAATTTTTAGATATCTGACTAGCTTAGAAGTTTGTATATATATAGATACGAGACATATGAATATTATAAATGCTTGTTTATATGGGAATCAAAGAAAGAATCCATATAAATATCCCAGAATGATTTTCTTTGGCCAGAGCAAAGCTAATAATTACATACTAAATAATACTAAGGCATTCATTATACAATTTAAATTAATTCAGAAGGATATTTATACAATCATCTTAAAAAATATTTGTCTAAGTAAGGGTATGGAAACAATCATATATGACAATGTTACATTATACAAATATCCTTAAAAGGATATGATTCTAAAGAGCTCAATTAAAATGTGAAATGTGTAAATAAGGAATTCAAATACAAATGACCTCAGGGTAACTAGTTATTTTCTTGGTCTCCAAGTCGAGCACAATTTCGGTTAAACATTGATCCATCCGTAAAATGTATTGAAACATCCTATAATGATTTATCATATATTAAGCACACCATTTTAGTATGCACATGATCTCTAGTCTTTGAATATTAAAATATTAATCTCACCCTAAAAAAGATGACAATATAACTTTGCTCCTAGAGTACCATATTTGTATGTTCTTAGTGCACTGTTGGCTTTGGTTAAAAAGTAACTTATTTATACGTTATTAATGTGGTTTTAAAAGTTGCACGATGCATGAGATAAGACATATTATTCATAATCAATTTATTTGAAAGAAGTCGTTGCGTTGACTTGTAAGTATGCGGCTAATATAAGTTATATTACATGATACATTCGTGGAACTATTGATGTGATAATTTTAAATCTAACCATCCACATCTAGTTAGTTAAGTAGATGAGAATTAATTCTATGACCCTCAAAGGAAACACTCCAAGGCTGGATATTATCTACCTTAGTAGAAAATTTATCAACTCATGGATATTTACTAACTAAACATTGATGGTTTCTTCCTCCCATTACACAAAACTATTGGAACAACATGAAGGACTCATGACTTACCTCCAACATAAATGTTAGTGCCACTACCTATTAAGACAATGATGCATGTATGGATCAAATTTAAATATGTTACATTAAGGGAGATAACTACCACACTCCAGTCTTTCTACATACATGAACTCTAGAAGATTCATGTTATTGGAGTCAATAAACCCAATAAAGTGACATTTTCACCCATATGTACCAAAATCTTGTCAAAGTTAAGCTTCAAAAGAAAAATGAGATTGTAGTAACAACCTATATAATATTTTCATCAAGTTAATGAGGAAAAGAAACATTCTAAAAGCTTGTGCATGAGATAGGACTGCGCCGACTCAATCACCAGACAAATTAAATACTCAGGGGAGTATCCAATCAGAGGGAGAATGAAAGAGCATGCTATTTTTGACATATGCGGATTGTACTCTTTTTTCTTTAACTGTTTTTTTCTTCATTGGGTTTTTATTGAGGCAACACTAAGCACATTAAACAGTGATTCAATGATCACAGAGTTTTACTCATTTTCCTTGACTTTGTTTTTTTTCCACTGTATTTTTTCTTGGTAACGTTTTAATGAGGCAACCATCATTAATGGTGGATAAAGTGTACATCCAAGGGAGAGTGTTATGAATTATGTATTATTATGTATGTCCAGAGACATATCATTTATTTAAACGAGTCTCTTGGGTAGCCTCACTGTGTACTCGAAAGAGGGGAAAACCACCTTGATTAGTTGGATACAATGTAATGAAAAGTTCCTTCACACTTGAAATTCTTTGTTCCTTATTTTTCACAATAATATATAAAATATTGGTTTGTTCAACAATAATCCATTGATCATGTTAATTTTGAATAAAGGACTAAAAATAAAATAGAGGTAAAATGTAACATGGTATGTGGTGGTTTAGTTTGTGAAACATACATGTGTCCAATGTTTATTTATTAATAGATAAAGTGGGACTGCATAGATATCACAAGTACAAGGAAGGAGAGAATGGGGAATTTGGGACCATTTTTCAAGAATTTGGGGGTCCTTGTAAATGTATGAGAGAACTATTGGAGTTACAATGTGGCAATGAGTCTTTTGAAATAACCTCTTATCCGTGGAGAATGATTTCAAACTAATAAGAACTTCTGAAATTTAGGCGTATAATTTTTTTAAATTCATTGGATTGACGCATTCCATTGACTTGTTCTACGTATGAGATTATGGGATTTTCATAACTACACCATACTCTTAGAAGATCAGGTGGGACCTTACCACCCATGGGATAATGGGTATAATCCAGGTTCTCTAGGGGTTTACCTACAAAGAGATTAGACTGATATCAGTATATTATAAGACTATAAATGTTAGAAAATTAAAAATGTAACTAAAGACATTAAGGAATTTTTTTTCTAGGAGATAACAACATATTGATTGAGTTATAAATAAGGAAAAAAAATAAGTAAGGTGAAACCTTTTTTCTTTGAACCCACCCAATCAAAACTCCTCTAATTATCAAAAGAGAATTTAAAAAATCATGCTTTCACAAAATATCTTAATTAAAACGTAAGTAATGATCAATTAACTGATTTGAATATTATATCTACGCATGTTAAAATTCTAGCAAGAATATAATATAATTTATAATCATTTTTTAGAAATTTAAATTGGAATTGATCAACACCCAATGCCATTATTATTAATTTCAACATTGAATAAAAAATTAAATGGGGTGTGGCTAAATGGTAGGACAATGGGTGTGGTCCCCTTATTTGGTGGTTTGAATACTTATGTCCCAAAGTTGATACATTTTGTTCTAATTTTATCAGAATAAAGACTGTGTTGATTTTAAAAATGAACTTATTTAAAGGTCTTGGAGAAAATGTGATTCTTATTTCTTTTATAACTTTTATTAATTTTGTTTCAATTATATCCATTTTTTAAACTGCACATAGTCGAGTTCAAATGACATGTTGATGTAATTAAATATATTTATGATCCAATACAGGAATATAGATAACTACATTCATGTGTTCAAATAAGACCCGGGTCCGTGTTTGGGCTCATGAACATGACTTAAATAATTTTTATCTCCCTTCTTAACTACGAGCATGCTAATAACTATTGGATGGCATCGACAGTGTACACGAGTGCGCTCATTGTTTTGGGTTGCTTATGTAAAAGGATATTTAAATGAGAATAGTTGGGGAACTCATCTTGCTTTTTGGGCTACAAGTGCACCAAATGGAAAGTGGAATCTCTATTCCATAGTATAAATATGCAATTGACACTGTGAAGTAATTTAACATTAATTCTTCAAATCATAAATACAATCCCATGAGTGTATATGAAATCCTTGGATGTGACAATAATGGAAAAGATGTGGATGAGACTTTGTACCGTATAATGTCAGGTAGTTTGTTATACATTATCTCTAGTCGTCCCAGTATATCCTTTCGTGTAGGAGTTTGTGCTCACTACCAATTGTGTCCCAACAAATGTCATTCGAAATCCATTAAGTGTGTCATAAAATATATTGGTGGGATAACGTACTTTTTCATTTGGTATCCTCATAGTACCAACACGTCTTTGTCGGCGTACTTTGACGCTGATTGGTCCGGTGATGTGAACGGTAGGAAGAGTACCTTCAGTGGTTGATTCCACTTATGATTTTTTTTAGTTTCTTGGCACACCAAGAAGTAAAATTGCATTTATTTTTCCACGCCCGAGTCATAATATATTATGGTGGGTAGTTGTTGTACTCAACTAGTTTGGATGAAAAAAATGCTAGAGGATTATAGTGTTGATCAAGAGTGCATGACCATATATTTTAATAATACTAGTGCCCTTGATATTTTGAAAAATCCCATTCAATATCCCCGCATAAAACACTTTGACACACGCCATCACTTTATCAAAGATCTTATTGAAGACAATGTAGTGTCAATGGGTTACATTTCAATCGAGCATTAATTAGAGTAAATCCTAAATAAACATATTTATTGTACTTGATTTTATTAATAGCATTGTCGATTTCTTGCATAGTAACATGTCTAGGCTTTAAGCTTTATTTTTATACTCGTTATACATCCCATGAAATTTTTATTTGAAGTTATTATATTTCTTTCTATAATAATATTTATGATACAATTATTTACATGATATTTAAATGATGTAATCATTTATAGAGTAAGGGGATACTTTGCGTACAGTTAATGCAACAAAGGTGTTTACGACAAAAGTGGTCGTTAGGCTTGAGAATGCCCCTACAATGTGTGCTTAGGCAAAGATGGTACCAACAAACAAAAAGTCCATTTTTTATATTTTCCAAATTTTAAAGATTGAAACTTTAAATTAAATTACCCTGATTAAACTTAGAAGCAATTTTAAACCTTTTGTTGTGTGCATCTAAGTGATAAGTAGATAAAACAAAGAAATCAACCACAAGACATCAATGTACGAGGAAAAGCACAAAGGGAAAACCTCAGACGACCCAACCAAACAGATTATAATGATACGATTTTAGAAAGCCTAGACAGTAGACTTACTCAACGACTCGATCCCCATAAGACTTGATGCTTTTCTATCTTCCATCGCTCCTCCACAGTGCAACGCATGAGTTCATCCGCAAGCTTCCACAATGCTCCATGCACGTATCAATATCCATCGATGAGGCTCTATAACCGTCTTCATAACAAAAAACATGCACAGAGTGCACCACACGAAACAACTTCTACAAATATGTAGAGATATAAACTTAGGTGTCCAAACTTAACATCTCAAAGCATGAGAAATACCAATCTTGGATCTTTAAACGTAAAGGGTGAAACTAAGGTTTTGGAAATTTGGTAAACATATAGGAAAACATTTTTTGCCAAAAATTCTTGAAAAATCTGAGTCCAACACGCGTTAAATAGAAACACATGAATTTCAAGGCGGCAAACTCGTTTGAATGAAAATGTCCTTCCAACGAGCTTCTTACGAGATGTTCAATCCTTGGCAAAGGAATCTCGTTCGATCGTTGTTAGATGGCATTCAAATGAGATCTTAATTTCGTTCTAATGAAATCAAAAGTCGTTTGAATGAAAACACAATTTCATTCTAATAAGATCAATTCTCGTTCTAGCGAGATTAAAATAATTTTTTTTCTTTAAAAATTATTTAAAAGCAATTCCAAATGATTTTAAGTACAAAAAATAACACCCTAAATGTTTTTTCCAAGGACCCATATATAATATGTATTCATACTCTCGAGATCCTCGGTAAACTTGAAGATAAACTTGGAACGATAAACACGACACGATGTATCCAATCTTTGATTCTTGGTCGCTACGTCTTCATCAAATACGTCATCGACTTAGGGGATCAACAACAAAGAGCCTAACCGATGAATTAAATATTTTGTCCGGAATTAAGCCAATTACATACAAATTGACTCGATTTGAAATTTGTCCTTACAAATCTCCCCCTTTAGCTATTCCGGGACAAAACCAAAATAAAAACCCTATGGGCTGTAAAGCTCTCTAAAAGGACTCATTTCCCAACCCCCCAAAGGAAAAATATTACAGATGTTCTGCAGACACACAAACTGAGTATATTTTCTTTACTTGAAATCGCATTGATGTAAACCTGTAATCCCGCACACTTAAACAAACCTTAAAATGTAAAGAGATATAGCAAGTTTAAATCTGCAAATAAATAAACATCTAACGACATCTAAAATGATCTCAACCTAGGTAATATGTCTCCCTCTAAGATAAAGATATCATAATCATGCAAAGGAAAGGTACCATTTCCCCCCCTTTCTGTTAAAGAATAGACAAATCAAGATAGCATATAACAATTACTCCCCTTAAAAACTAAATCTTCCCCTAAGTATATGATCATAAGATACCAATTTTAAACCTAGGGAGAAGGGAATAAATCATGTGATGGTGTAACGTGCAACAAACACAAAACATGGCAACTCAAGCACAAATAATCCATACTTTGATCAAATAATGTCAATATCAATGCGAAAAGATAGCAATATGTGTAAGCAATGAAGTATGATACCAATTTTGAAATTATTAATTTGAGAAAAGGAATTTCAATGCACATAATGAATGATATTAATATGATAACATTGCGTGCCAAATAAGATCCAATGATAAAACATATGGCAAACATGGACTAATAAAACTGCAAAGGCTCAAAACATGATACCATATATAACGTATGCAAAATATATCAATGAAAACCCAACACATATATATAGGTATAGACAACCACAAAACTCAACACAAAATATGTAAGCTTTACACACTAGCATAATATCGATGTGTCTAAATATGTGGAATGGAATGAATGGGTGCGAACTAGATACAATAAATTATGACCCATACACTCTAATATGTTCAAGAAGTTCTAATTGACCGTAAAAATTTATTAAAATAAGATTTAACTTGAAGTGACAAGATAAAGTGAACTTTATGAACAAACAAGCACAATGTACACAAGCCTAGAATATAAATGATTCTATAAATCAATAGGGTCATCACAAAATAGTCATTACCAGGCTTCATTATACAAACCCGTTGATCTTCAACTAAATACCCTCAAAAGATACATATATATCATATTTTCTTTTTTATTCCATTCTCAATTCTTTTGAAGCTGATGTTTTTGAAAGATCAAACAACCTAAACATGTTGGCCTTTGGAATTATTTTTATTTTTATTTTTATTGCCTTTAATCTTTTTATTTAGCTCTTGCCAATGGTGGCTCTCCTACAAAGGAGATTTGCTCCTTTCGTATCCCTTTCTCGTGCACCCTCATATTTTTAACACTAAACAAATAAGCTCACGTGCAACAGTTCTTACATGCACAAATCCCCTATAGGCACAAAATATGTAGATGATAGGATTGATGGGAGAACATCTCACATAGCTCAAATATACACGTGATGTTAACATTCAAAAAGCTCGTGCATGTGTGTGTGAAGGCATATACAAAGTTGAATCCACAAATAAAATCAAGTTCGAAACATCTCCATCCAAGCATGATTAAGAACAATCACAATCATAACCAAATGTCCTAGTCACATGGAAAGTATAGAATGAATTGGATTCAAACACACCAATATGACAAACCAAATGTGTAAAACTAAAATACATAAAAATCAAAAATCTTTTTGAGTTTTTCTAAAATTTTTCAAAATAAAACACCAAATTTTGAAAACAAACTTTAACTCAAAAGACCAATAAAATCTTTTTATTTTTATTTTTAATGCGACTCAATAAAAAAAAATAAAATACAAAAATACACATGTCATAACACTAGAAAAACATATATCATAAGGCACAAACTAGAGAATGAAAAACAAGATAACACAATCAACCATTAAATATAGCATGAGAAGTATTATGTGAAAGCAAACGAGAATCAACAAGTTTAATATGTAATGCCTCAAAATCTGATTTCCTAACCCAAGTAGGTGTAACATGACGCTTAGGGGATTTGGGAACCACGGTGAATCTATTCTTAGACTTCCTAGGACAATTCTTAAGATCATAGCAAAACCTCCTACGGTGACCTTTCCTACCGCAATGAGTGCAAGTGTAAATACGGCGAGGGGAGTTACTTAAGGGTTGACATTTCCTAACGTTCATAGTCGACTCCATCAAACGCATGGTCTTGGCTTGGGTAGCGGAAGCATTATTATCATCGAAGCTAATTCCACACTTGTCATCTTTGATTTGGACGGTACCTAACATTTTATCCAATATTTTCGACCTAGACTCCAAATTAAATTTGACACAACTCGAATCTCTCAATCTATCTTTTAGCTCAACAATCCTGGACTCAAGTAAACGCTTAGACTCTTCAAACTCTAGAAGCTATTTCTTCATAGCCTTCATGAAACCACGAAGATTAATTATCTCACCCTCAACGTTCTCTATCTTCTTTCAAAGAGTCCTCTCACTGCCCTAAGATCGTCAATCAAAACACCATCATCATTCACTAAGGCACACTCTCTTGACTTAGCTTCTAGCTTTAAGTTATCCTTCTTCACTTTCAATGTTTTCGCATGTAATTAATTGAAGTCAACTTGGGGTTCATTCTCCTCCTCCTCTTCTTCATCCTCACTCTTATCTCCACTTACTCGACCATCATTCACTTCGGATCCACAAATAATGGCCTTGGAAGTGTCATGCAAAGAAATATCTTCATGAGAATATTTCTCATCAGAGCTCACACGATTAGCCATGAACGCGATAAAGTTGTGCTCAATGGGGGAATCAGTTCCTTCTTTCAGATCACTATCATTAAGGGTGGCATTAAATGATATCAGTCTTTTCCCCTCCTTTCTTAGTTTAGTGGGGCACTCAGCTACACTATGTCCATAACCCTAACAACCATAACATCTCTCCGACTCATTCCTCTTGAAATTATCATTCCGATTCTTAGGAAGGTGATCGGCCTTGTTGTGCATATTTTTCTCAAACCTTTTAGCACCTTTTGATCGCTTTTGGAATTTGAAAAATTTCTTGAATTTCTTAGCCAATATGGCCAAATTCTCAAAATCGATGTCAGACTCATCATCCAAAATAGGTATTTCCTCCTTTCGGGCCTTCAAAGCAATGCCATTTTCTTTATTCATCACATTCTTACAGGTAAACACGTCAGTATCGTAAGTTTGCAAGTCACTTATAATCTCTTCTAGTTTTGTATAGTCTAGACTACCCAAAGAATACAAAATGGTCACTTTAGGATTAATATTTTAGGCAACGGCCTTAAGATTTTCTTGATTACACGGTTATCGGGTGTCTTCTCTCCCAAGTTAAAAGATGAGTTAACTATGTCGGACAGTCTGGCATAAAACTCATCAAAGGTCTCACTCTCTAACATCTTAATCGTTAGAAATTGAGTGGTGAAGTTTGAAAGTTTGGAAGCCTTAACAGCACTAGTAACTTCATTGGTGAGTTGGAGTATGTTTCAAGCCTCTTTAGATGTCTCCCAAGTCATAATACGGTGGAACTCCTCCGGGGTGACATAATAAAATAGAGCATTTAAACCTCAAGAATTGAAATTTTCTAACCTATGCTCAGCCTCACTCCATGATTCTGCAAATTTTAAATGAATTGTTTCTCCATCTCTAGTGACAGGTGGAGACCGCCCTTTAACTACTGCTAACCAAACCTACTCATCTATAGCCTTAAGAGTTATTTCATACATATTTTCCAGTATGCGTAGTTTGACACATCAAACATCGGGGTTTTAATACCATTAAATCCTCCAAAATTTATGCCTAAAGATACGGGATCAAGACACAATAACTAACTTTAACTTGCTCTGATTCCAATTTGAGAATGCACCTATAATGTGTATGCTTAGTCAAAGATGGTTCGAACAAACAAAAAGTCCAATTTTTACATTTTTCAAATTTTAAATATTGAAACTTTAAACTAAATTAACCTAATTAATCTTAGCACCAATTTAAACCTTTTGTTGTGATAACCGATTTACCCAATTTTATCCTTTTGTCCTAAAACATGCATCTAAGTGATGAGCAAATTAAATAAAGAAATCAAGCGTAATATGTTGATGTATGAGGAAAACCACAAAGGAAAAAAACTCAAACGACCCAGCTAAACAAATCACTATGATACAGTTTTACAAAGCATAGACAATAGACTTACTCAATGACTCGATCTCCACAAACCTACATGCTCTTCTATCATTCACCTCTCCTCCACAGTGCAATGTAGGAGTCCACCCACGCAAGCTGCCACAACGCTCGAGTCCACGCATGTATCGATATCCACCGATGAGGCTCAACAACCATATACACAACAAGCAACATGTACGAAGTCTACCACACGAAATAAGTTCTCTAAAGATGTAGAGAAACAAACTATAGTCCCGAAGCTTAAGATCCTAAAGCATAAGAAATTTGAATCTTGGATATTTAAACATAAAGGGTGAAACTAGGGTTTTGGAACTTTGGTAAATAGATTGGAAACCGTTTTTTGCCAAAAGTTCTTGAAAAATCTGAGTCCAACACGCCTTAAATAGAAAAACACAAATTTTAATGCCGCAAACTTGTTCGAATGAAAACACCAAGTCATTCGAACGAGATTAACTTTTCGTTCTTATGAAAACACATTTCGTCAAAAAAATAGCTTTCTCGTTCAAACGTCCTTCCAACAAGCTTCTAACAAGATGTGTAATCCTTGATAGAGGAATCTCGTTTGACGGTTGTTAGATGGCATTCTAACGAGATCTTAATTTTGTTTTAACGAGATCAGAAGTCGTTTGAACGAAAATTAATTTCATTTTAATGAGATCAATTTTCGTTTGAACGAGATTATAATCAAAAAATATTTTTCTTTAAAAAATATTTAAAAAACAACCGAGTAGTACATTCTTCTAAAGTGGATCACTTTCTTCTAATACGGACAAACTAAAGTGGATCACTTTCTTCTAAAGTCAATTTTTGATTGACTAAAGTGGATCATTTTCATCTAATACGGACAAACTATACGACCGAGCAGTTCGTTTGACTCTTCATTTTCGAGATTGTGCATTTCCTAGGATATCGCTAGATATTGTGTTCGACGGGGACCACACTTTTGTTTCCCAATTTTAGAGGATTTTTTATGATGCTATGGAGGTATAAATGCATAGAGTATGGCATTTCACCTTTAGATGGACAATCAAACTGAACGAGTGAACCAAGTCATGAAGAACATGTTGCGATCTTATATACTAGACTTCTAAGGAAGTTTGGATGAACACTTTCCACTTGTGGAGTTTTCTTGTAATAATTATCATCAACATACTATTGATATGGAACCCTACGAGGCTTTGTACAAATGTCCTTGTCATTATCCAAGTTATTGGTTAGAGACGGGGAAAAATAGGATTGTCTGAGACACCTTAAACAAGGCGACACTTATCATAAAGCGTACGAGGATTGCCCATAGTAGGCAGAGGAACTATGCATACAAGAGGAGGCACAATTTGGAGTTTCATTTGGGGGAAAATATAATTCTGAAGGTCTCATCGATGAAGGGACTTAGTATGTTAAGCTCCAATGGGAAGTTGATGCCCCGATACATAGGTCCTTTTATGATAATAAATGGGGTGGGGCCGATCGCATATCAATTGGCCTTGCCAGATCATATTTAGCGCATGCATGCCATTTTCCACCTACCCACGCTAAGGAAGTTCTTGAGGGAAAAATTGACGTATAGATATATAGATCTTGACGAGATTGAACTATAACCAATTGTGAGTTATAAAGAGAGACCATAACATATCCTAGATCTGAGAGAGTAAATCTTGTGCTTAAAGGTCATACCTTTGGTTCGTATCTGATAGGGACATCATAGCGAGGGAAACTCTACGTTGAAGCGTGAGGAGAATATCCAAGGGAGACATCCAGAGATCTTCGAATTAGGTATATCTATGAAAGACACGGAAATATGATAGGTTAGGATCTTTCCCTATCCATAACTCATATGGCGTATGAAGTGTGTGCGAACGAAGATATACCCTATACACCGTATGGCATGCAATACTCACTGCCTCTGCACAAAAATGTCTAGGCACGTTTCTCCCAAGATGCATGGATCTAAGCATTTCTTGTATCATTTAGTTCTTCCTCTCAACAATCCCATTTTATTGAGGAGTATGAATGGCTGAAAACTCATGCTTTATGCCCACTTCGTCGCAATAGCTATCCATTTTTGCTTTTTTAAATTCAGTTTTGTTTCACTACACATCCGATTAATAGTGACACCGTGTTAGTTTTGTAGGACATGTCACTTGGTTGAAAGGAACTCAACTGCATTAGACTTTTCTCGAAGGAATCTAATATCTAAAAAGGTCATCAACCATCATGAGAATGTATCTCTTACCACCTAAATTCTCTGTGTGATTAGGACCCATAAGATCCATGTGAGTTAACTCCAAAACACGGGTGGTAATAATGGTGTTCAACTTACGATTGGGACTTTGGATTTGTTTACCCTGTTGGAAAGGTACACAAATCGAGGAAGTTGTTTTCCCAAGTGATGGTAAGCCACGAACTAGGTCTTTGTTAACTAATATATCAAGATATCTAAAGTTCGTGTGACCTATTCATTAATGCCAAAGGTCCATAGTGGGGATCGTGGCACTGTTGTACACAAAGGATGCCTTGGGAACAATCCTATAATAATTATCTTTCATCCTCACACCTTATAGTAAAAGTTTACCGGATTGATCATAAATATTGCATTCAGACCGATCAAACTTTACCAAAAACTTTACGTCGCACAGTTGGCTTATGCTAATCAAGTTCTCATTCAACCCCTTCACATACAACACATCATCTAGCTTAGGAATTCGGGTATCTCAATACTGCCACGTCCTAAAATGCTAGATCTGTTCCCGTCTCCAGAGGTCACTTTACCTTTCTTGTAATCCTCAAGGTTTGTAAAAAATGAGACATCACATGTCATGTGACTAGAACACCCACTATCAAAATACAATTGGGAAGTATTTTGGGCCTTGAGAGCAAAGTGAACAATAAAGGATTTTTCATCTCGTTTAGGTACCCACGTGGCGTTAACCTTTTGTTTACCCGTATCATTGTTGACTCTAGTCAGAATGTTGGAAGCGTTCTCAAATGGAAAATACATCCGTTGAAATTCTTCCATTAAACTATGGGAAGTCGCGACTAGAAATTCACCCTAAGACTAGTAAAGTCGCTAAAGTGATGTACGAGAGTATGTGTACGACTAGTCCTACCTAATTTATAATACAACTCTTGAAGGTGACATCTCCTTTTGTAATAGGTGCAAACATAAACAATATTTGAACTACCTCAATTCGCTTTTGTGGGTGGAACTCTTCTAGGTGGAGTTGGTCGATATCCATAAGGATCCATCATAAACTCGGGAACCGGCTCGGGTGCTATGTGGGAAGTGGATGCCCCGTTGTAGCCTATTTGTTGCCTCTCGACGTTTCCTAAAGTGGGGTCGAGGAGCATTTTACCAACCTTCTTTGATGTGTCTTTGATAGTTACCTTAACCTCCCAGGCACGTTCAAGATCTTTCTTAAGTTGGGATACAAGGGCTTCAAGTTTTTACAAGTCTCTAAAATGCTTGTAGATCTCTCTTAAGACTAGCCAACTTATTGGTCAAGTCCCCATTCTCTTTCTCAATATAAACAAACTCTCTCCCCTAAAGCTTTTCTCACCGAGGATTCACTGTCCCTTGCCTCACGCAACTCTTTTTCTAGCGCTAAAAATCTCATCGCTAAACCTTTATTTTGTTTGATCATTTTAAAGGACTCGGCGTAAAGTTTGGCGTAGGCATTCTGAAGGTCACTCTCACTCTCACTCAAAGCATTCTCTCCCTCAGTCTCCTCAGAACGACTTAACTCACTGTCGAGGTGCTCATGTTTAGTAGCTTCCTCATCATCCTGAGGTGCACTCGATGTATTATGTAAGGACATTTTTGTCCATTATCAATTTATATGTCGTACACCGTTACACCGTTTAAAAAACTCAAGATCGCATCTACATCAATGGATCCGAATATCAAAGTGTCTTCAACATCATAGCCTCTGCGAGAATGAACTTGGTAAAATTTTGTTTTTACGTTCCTTAAAGTTCATATTTAGTATTGGGAAATTTTTATAAAATGTTTTTTACAAAAATTAGAAGTAAGTCTTTTCAAGCAAAATGAGGCTTTTAAAAGGATTTTATTTTTCTGGGAAGCCGGACCTGTCTGCCTCTATACCAAACCGATTCGCCTCCTGATCGGTCCGCCCTCTACCCGGACCGATCCGCCTTTCTTTGTCCAGTAGACCACGAACCGATTGCGAATCGAAGAAGCCAAAATTTAAAAGAACCGATCCGAGGTCAGACCGATCCACCCCCAAGCCGGACCGGTCCGCCTGGGATAAGTTCGAACAGGTCCGTGTGTTTTTTATCCACCGACTCTGATTTTCTATAAATATTCCTACTTCGTTGGTGTATTTTTTTAAGTCCTTGAGAAAACGTTTTTAAGAGTACAAACACAACAAGACTTCAATTTTTGATGTGCCAAACATCTTTTTGATTCACACACAAAAATCCCAATTACTTTTGTGAATCTTTTGGAACCCTAGAACACAATTTTGTTATTATTCAACCCTTGTGGAGAAGCCGTCTCTCTTCTTCATTGCTGACCACCTGGAGTTCCTGCAGGAGATTCCAGCCGACACTGTTTCTAGCCGTTTCTTTGAAGGTTTGATGAAGACACCGTGCGTTACACTTGTGGGCAATTATCAGGTTGTATGTAAGTCAATGGTCTTGTAAATTATTCAAAGTTCTAGAAATAAAAGGTTTTGTCCTTCGGGGATTTTTCCTTAACTTTGTGTAGCTTGCTTTATTTGTTTATGGGTTGACACTTGCACTTTAGATGCATGATTATGGGCTGAAATTAAATAAGTGTGTCAATTTAGAAATTTGTGAAGTTAATCAATTATCAAACGTAATTCTCACGTTCTCATATTAATATAACTAGCCAAGAATGCAGTGAAGTTACATCCATGCGGTGATTCTTCTCCCGAACTCACCAACTTGACCTCACGATCACTAAGCGTGACGTTTAAGGAAACTATTCCTTTCTCTTGATGTTTCAACCTAGTCAAACACTCATGAGCTTTGTGACCCTTTTCCTCACACTCGTAACATCTCCCCTCGTCTTTCTTTGGGAAATATTTCTTTTCTTTTTGAAATATTTTTTTACCCGTTTTAAATTTTTTATCTTTCTCAAAAGTATTCTTATCTTTGGAAGCATTTTGATTTTATGTTTGAGAAATTTCTTAAAATTTTTAGCAAAAGGGGCCAACTCATCTACATCATCATCAAACTCAGAATCAGATGACGCTTCCTTTATCTTTTTAGATACTTCCTCCCTCTTCCAAGATTGGGCTTTGAGCGTTACCCCTTATCCTTAGGCTTAACTACTTTCGCGAACATATCTATCTTGTATATCTGAAGATATCCTACATGTTCTTCTAACCTAAGAGTATCTAAGATCCCTAGCGAATTATGAACTGTAACCTTAGGAATAAAGTGGGAGGGAAGCGATCTCAAAATTTTCTTAACTACACGCGTCTAAAATATCCTTTCACCTAAATTAAAACTTGAGTTAACTATGTCTGAAAGTCATGCATAAAACTTGTTGAACGATTTAGATTCAAGCATTATTATCATTTCAATTATGTGGTGAGGTTCTACAACTTATAACCTTTCACAAAATTGGTACCCTCATGAGTGACTGAAGGGTATCCCAAGATTATTTAGATGTGGTGCACGTCATAATGCGGCAGAATTCGTCAGGGGTGACAGTACCAGAGATGGCACTCAAACTGCGAGAATTAAAGTTTCTCCACTTAAAATCATCCTTGGTCCACTGTGAGATAAGTTTTGGGCCGACTCCATTTTCAACTATAATAGTGGGAGGTGTCCACCCTCTTTCGCAGAAAATCCAGACGCGTTCATCTATGGACTTTAAAGCAGACCTTATCCTAGCCTTACAGTATGCATAATTAGTAGTATCGAAGATGGGCATTCAATTATACAACTTCTCCATTAAAATCAAAATTTTCAAAGATCAACAAATTTCAGGAGAAAAATGATATCAAGAGAAAAATATTTTGCGAAAATGATCACACATTAAATTTCTGCAACAAGATGTGATACCAATTTGAGAGTGTGCTTGAGATCTTAATGGATAATTTCTATAATTAAGTGTCCAACACGCAATAGTCCAAATTTTATCATTATTACCCTAAACAATCAACTAGGTGATAAAGCCGATAAAATTATGCAGGCAATCACAAATAAGGAAAATTGAGGAAAACCCCCCTTTGGGTTAAACCTTTTATCAGCACTATAGAGAGTTTTTACAAGATCTACTTACAAAAATTTCTACAGAATATAACTCAGTCCTGAGTTGTCCACAGGTGACGGTCCACCCTCGGTATCCATCGATCGACCTTGATTTTCCTTTTAACAGTGATCCCCTCGAGAAACATAACGGTTCAACAATAAAGAGAATTTCCCAACAAGAATAACTCAGATATAAAAATCTAGGGTTTTAAACCGATTCACATAAATATATAGGAGTGATGATGGTGAATCAAAATAGGTTTTTGACTTAAAAGATGAGTACTTTTGCAGCAGATTTGTAGAATTCAATCGCAAAAGTCTCTATAATTTTCTGTACGATAGAGGCATTTATAAGGCGAATTTTTTTTTGAGGCTGTTAAGCTTGTTCGAAAAAAAATATGACTTCGTTTGAATGAGAATAGGCTCTCTTTTAAACATCACTGAGGTCGATTGAAGTATAACTTAATCTCGTTTGAACGAGCTTCAAACGTGATAAAACAATAAGCCCTCATTACATGTTCGATTGATGAAACCATCTAACGACCACATCAAGCGATGTTGCAACTTCGTTAGAACGAGATGTGGATATCATTAAAATGATTTGAATGCTTTTTAAAAAAAATTTAAAGCCAAAAAAATGTTTTGAAAAATGCCTCGATTTTGATAAAATTAACCCCCAGATATAAACGTGAATAAATTTAAATTCTAAATTATTTAAACCTTTGTTTTGTGAAGATCTTCTTGAATTTGGAGATGATGAAAATCGGTTATTCGTGACGACTCCAAACAATTGGTCGCGGGATATGCCAAAAACTAAATTTAGCCTAAACTATGAGCAAATGATTGAAATAATTCTCTTACAATACTCAAAATCTTTATTTATTTCATTATTAAGGAATACATCATTAAGAACCTCATCAAAATGGGCTTTAGTTATATTGACATCAGGAAAATAAGAAATATAAATAAGTGCAAGTTTTTTTGGATGGGATAAATAACAGGGTCTGACTGGGCTTGAGCAGGCTAGACTAGGATGTCATGCCAGTTTAGGAGAGGTATATCAATAGTTATGATCTGGGTGGACGGGTTCGACGATGCAACATCTTAATGGATCATGCAGAGACTCAGCCTCAGTGTCTTCACATCAAAGGATTCCTCAGAGTCTCTTCCTTTAGAGTTCTCAGTGATTGCCATGGTTTTCTCGGTAAGAGGTTCCACCTCATGCTTCCAGTCTTCGCCCCAAGAGCGAAAATCTTCGACTTCAGATTCCCTATTTATGCTTTCAAAGTCATCACCCTAATCGGTAGTGACAATTTCCTTTTACCAAGAGTAATCAATACACTTGATAACTTCTACGACTTCATCATATAGATTTTCCCACTTAGCGAGGAAGTGCAGGAGTGAAGGGACCAGGCGTCCCTGAAGTTTTAAGGCCATGAGTTACTCAGAGATGTAGTATTTTTCTTCCGTCTAGCTAAACATATTGGACATAATTTGCACAACGTCATCTACACCGATATCCTTAACTGGCACCACCCATTCATCTGATTCTCGAGCCCACTTTTGGGATTCTATGAACAAGATAATGAATCTCTGGTAGTCAATGGTCATTTCTGCGGGCCTCTTCAGCCCAAAACTTTGGAGTTAGTTATCACCACAGGAAGTTCCATACCTCCCCACCTGATTGGTGTGGACGATAATACAGGCTCGTATGAAAAGTGACTGAGCTTGGTCAGCAAAGCATGTAGGATGAAGGAGAAAGGTCGGGAAAACCTAGAGAGGTTTGGGTGAGATCGGGGAAGTGATGGGAATCTTGACAGGCATGATTTGGGTAGAAGACTCATATTTGAGGTTTCCAGCCTTGGTACGCACGTAGCTAAGATGGCCATCAGATCTGGCTGAACATTCGGTGCTTGATTGGTGTTCTTCATGGATAGCTTGCGAAGGTAGATCCCAAATTCAGTTGAAGTAGCAGAGGAAGTTGTGGAGCTTTGGGGTGGTTTGACAAAAGACCGAAGAAAATAGGGAGCCAGGCCAAAGTCGGGTATGCGATTGACATGAGAGGAAATTTATTTGGGTTTATTTTTGGAAGAAAAGGGATCATTTTTGGTATTTTGAAAAACGAAAAAAATGTTTTTAGTATTTTTTGGTTTTTGAAATGAGGGGAAAAAGGGATAAATCTCAACATTTGATTAGTATTATTGTGTTTTCCTAAATGCAAAAAAAATACCGGATAAGACCCGAACTTGGGGAAAATAGTGTTTAAAATATAAGACATGGTTTGACTTATTTCTAAGATCGCGGATAGGGTCATGATTTTAAAATGGGTGAAATAGCATGAAAATTCTAGCAGTACGACCACCACAAATTTTGACAGAGTTTCTCATATAATCGACTAACTAATTATGAGTGCCCTAAGGTTGACGACTATATGAGGTTTATGCACTTAGTGGTTTAGTGGAAGGGTTCTCTTTGGCATGACTTCCACGATATACCTCTTGCCTATAAGGCAATCATTCATTGGTATGTGTGGACAAGCCATTTGATATACCCGAGTGTACATTAATTGCCTCATGATATACCTCATGGGGATGTTATGTGTAAGAGTGAATTCGATATACTCAATGTATGTGAATGAGTTCCCTGCTATATACCTCCCATCGTGAGTTCGGCTAAGCAGTACGATGCGGAGGGAACCGTTCAATATATGTCGAAGGTACAAGGCCAATGAAAGATGAGAATCATATCACTTACGTTAATCATGCCCTAGTGAAGTCGACACCCATCACGAAGTGACCACCCAATATAATACAAAATTTTGGTAAATATTGCCATGCTCTAGTGATGTAGTGTGCAAAAATGCATGAGTCTTGATCAGTATCTTATGGAGAGATTTTTTTTATTTGCATGCTAAGTAAGGAGAGTGCTACGACTATAAGGGAGAATGTACAAGCATTATGAAAAGTAAAGCTAGCATGGAGCATGAAGACTATACTAAACATGGTGATAGGGAAGCATGTGGATATACAAATGAGTGTGGTGACATGGGAATAATGTGAGTGATTATGTGAATATATACAAATGGAGATGTGTGCTAGTGAGCCTAAGCAAGGATCAACTACAAGTGGTGTGTGAGATGTGTAAGTGAGCATGGAGATATATACAAGTGATAGAAGTGAGGGTGTCTTATAGTTAAGCTAAGAATGAATAACCTATAAGTGTTATGTGGAGTAGGTAAGTAGAGGTGAAACTATTGCAAGTGTGAGTGCGTGAAGTGAGCATGGAGAATATATACAAGTGTATGAAGTAAGCATGTATATATATATATATATGAGAAGAGAGCATGATAGAGATAAGAATGAGGTGAATATACAAAAAAGAAGCAAAGGAGTAAAGATGACATATGTCGCAACGCACCCTAAATAGATCTTTAGTCCCTAGAATAAAGGAAAATGTAAAATAGACCCTAAACTCTTATCAAATTACCAAAATACCCCTGAAAGAAGAACTGAGCTAAATACACTCTCCTATGGCTATTATAACCTAACTTTCACTCAGAGTTTAAATAAAGGACCTATATTTTATGGACCTCTCATGAAACAATCGATTTATTTTGGATAATTGCACATAAGCCCCTAAACTTTTATAAAATAAATTAAAATCCTTAAAACTTATTAAAAAACTATCCAATGACCAAAACCAAAACCAAAACCGAAACCCAAACTTATTTATCCTTTTCCTTTGGTGACGTGGCACCATCTAGACAAGAAGCATGGCTTGTACCATGTGGGTACCCATGGTACCCATTTTATATCCGATAAAGCCTTGGTGAAAGTTTGTGCACTTCAGCCTCATCTCAACCTCCAAAACTACCAATCAACTCCTCTCCACAAACCCTATAAATACCCTATTTTACCTTAGTAGAAACCCATCCCAACTGAGAGCAATTTCAAAGTAAAAATTCGAGAGTTTTTGCATTTTTTTGCATGAATACTTGTTTCTTTAATTTGGTTATGCTTTTGCGTATATATAGAGTAAAATTATGAGTTTACCTGTGAATGTTAATGTATGTATGCACTGAAATAACTCAAAAACCAGAAAACTCCATTAAAAATTGAGCTTCAATAGCGAATTCTGCTTCCTTGACTTTGAATCAGTTTCATGGCGAGGTAAGTTGAACTTAGGTTCTCCAAAACCTAGGTACAAAGTTTAATTGGACCAAAACCAGGTTTTGATACCCCAAATCAAACCTTGAAGTTTCTAATCATGAAGTGTTCAGAAAACAAATTCGAGAGTTTTACTCCACCAAAATTCTTCAAACCAGGCTCATTCTTTCACATTTTTGATATAGAACAAAACCCTTATGATGTCGGAATATGAATCATAACTTTCAGTACTTATGCTTGGTCAAAATTTCACTATTTTTACAGAAACCCAATAACTCGATTTAGCCCACCGAAATTCTTAAAACCTGTATGGTTGAATTCCTCTATTAAAAATATGCGACTTTCATTCATGAATAAACTCAAACAGGTTTTTAAAACGTTTCGAATTTGAGGTCAAAGTTTTAATACCCTAAAGTTAAATTCTCGAAGGTGTAAGATGAGTGGGTTACACGTGCGTGAGTGGGAGTCAAACCAACCGTGTGATTAGTTTGGCTAAACGCGTGAGGGTGTGTGTCCAATCAGGAAATTCTGTTTTTTTTTTCAAAAATTTTATTTTTAAATTTTGAACAAAATGGTATATTACATCACACTATTTGGATTCCCGGAAAGCATTTTCTTGAGAAAACCGGTGTTAAGTACAAAAAATTAAGTATTTATTTTACACATAAACTCGTGGCTATTTTTCAAGTATTCCAAATAACGCTAAGTTTTTTTCATAAATTAGGAAATATTTTTTTTATTTTTTTAAATTATAATTATAACCCTCCTAGTTAATTTTACACTACAATTAATTTCAGTTTGGTATCTTACTGCATCACATAATCATTATATTAGGCTTATATGACCTACTTACACTTTTCATGATTTCAGACTTCCCAATCAACCTCGTGAATTAGACGTATACACCCAAAATCCATAGAAGAATTCAAAGTAGGTGATTTCAATGTCAATTGAGTTTATGTATTTCAATAATTAATTATTATACCACGCTCTGATAATTTTGAACTCATGTTTCCAATTACGAACTCATTTGTGTAATTCATATTTTTTATGTATTGATTCTCTCGAAATTTCAGTCGTCCTTAAACCCGATAAACCACTACAACATAAAGAGCCACTGAACTCTTTTTACCCTTAATTGTGGTATAACCCTATAATCTATATATATGATTGCATATTACCCTACAATTTATTACCATTATAAGTAAAACCCCCAGTTGCATACCTTACGAATCTGGGATTAACCCCGGTATACCACAACAATTCTGATTGGCCTATAGGATTCTGATGTTGAGTGCCTAGTTCTTTATTTGCTACATACGTATGAGTGTCACTCTAGATAAGTGTGTTAAGCCTTTATTATTTATTCAATACTTAATTGGATCGCTTGTCAAAAAGTATGATATTGTAATGGTATGTCTAAGCATTTGAAGCCTCCATACCTTATAATTTTTGGGTTATCTTGTTATAGTCTAAACCCTTATCTTAATAACTCGATATATGACTTATCCAGTTATCTACACCATATTTTCATTTATATATCATTAGACTCCAGTATACCCCAAACATTTCTATGATATTGCAACTTTCTTCCAAATATTTTTATACATACTATCGAATCCAATTACTCACTACCAACATATTTCTGCCTTATCCTGTAAAGAATTCAAAATGTCTACTTGGCTGGTCTGCTCAATTGTTTTCCTTCCAGACAGTTTACGAACCTGAGGAAGACTGGATACCTCCCACATTATTGGACTTTTATTCTATATTACCTCGAAAAATATTTTCAGTCACATACGTATGTGTGGTAGCAGACAAGAGTGGTAGTCCCCGTTTGAACATCTACACCGCAAGTTATCAGCTCTCGTGATTTTTGAATAATTCTATGAATTTTATATTATATACTAGTAATGAATAATGTAGTTTCGTTTATTTCAGACTCAGTTATGTAATAAGATGCTAAACATCCCCATGATAAAGATATTTTTATTTCCGTTGCTTTTAATTTAATTGTATTCATTACCAAAAACCAACCTAAAATTTCATGGATGTACCAACATGGTATCAGAGCATCGCCAAGTTTTGTGCCTATATGTGATCGAATACAAAGAAACCTTTCGTCTATAAATTATACGTTTATTATTATGAATAATGCCTTTATCACATTTTGTTACTCATATTATTTTGCAGTAATGAACATTTGGGATGAAAATTATCTCGATATTCGTGATTCGACTCATGAACGGTTTGAACGAGCAATTAAAAAGGTAGGTTATGTAAAGCTCTGTTAGCATATAAGAACCATTGATGGTGACTGGGTGATTTCTACTCTTGAAATTAAACACGGTTTGCTTATCGATCG
Organism: Sambucus nigra; assembly: GCA_949130495.1. Taxonomy (NCBI): domain Eukaryota; kingdom Viridiplantae; phylum Streptophyta; class Magnoliopsida; order Dipsacales; family Adoxaceae; genus Sambucus; species Sambucus nigra. The sequence continues at coordinate 91,825,347 of OX422216.1, read as the reverse complement.
TCTTATGGGAGAGTCACAAGCAACTCACCAGGCTAAGAGGTTCTCCAAAGACCCCGACACTCTTTAGCAAGTGATCCATCTTGCACGGGACGTTGTGCTACCAAATGAAGTCACCATTTCTTCTTCTGATTCTCCAATTAACTATGGTTCTCTTTCTCCTCCCACCACTCACTTTACCCCCACGATTACTACTACTTCCTCAAATGACTCAGACCCTTCTGAAGATGATGCAAATCCCGAGTTTGTTCAAACGGTTCCTCAAATGGCTTGAAGACTATCATAGGAATATGGTTATAAATAAATAAACTCTCAAGTGTGACTATGAAAATAAGTGAAGCCCATATCCCCAAATTACTCTAGTAGTTTAAAACTAATTGTTCTTTTGTATCTAAGCGTTCTTTTGTTGTAAAATAGGTTTAACGGCTAGGTAATTTTCCTTATTTTGTTCCTTCCTTTGTAATACTATGTAACCTAATGAGATATAATATAACAAGTATGTATCTTTACTAGTAATTTATCTTTTGATACATTGTTTATATAGGGTGGTTAATAGTCAAGCAACTACCAACGGAACCCAAGAGGAATGTTCTATTCCACAGATGCATAATCCAGTCACTACTAATGAATAGATTCTACGTTGTCTATAAGATTTAAGTATTCTAACCCAACGATAAAAAAATATAACCCCACCCATCGTTAGTAATGATTTATCAAAATAAATGAGAAGAATGAATGCCCTTAAGGAATTCCTGAGATAAAAACCTCCAGTATTCCTTGGAAAATTCGGTGCAGTCGTAGAGGAAAGATGGTGTAACACCCCGCCCAAATAAATACTAGGTGATCAGTCCTTTATTAAATTAAAACAGAATATCCAGTTGGTTCATTCTTAGCATCACCATCGAAAACTGTTAATTACTAATCACCTACATTAGTTAATTAGTTAATTAAGCTGGTACAATATTTTAAATTAACATGCAATGATTTGAATATAACTAAATAAATAAATAAACAACATTCAACATTCCAATCGACCAACATCATAAATAGCAAAATAACTGACTTAAATAAAATATGACAGGAATAAACACTCCATCCTGAAACTCCAATACAATAATCCATACCTAAAACTGAATCCACCAACTGAAAAGAAATGAAGTACAGTGTCTCTGGAAATAACTACTAGTAGAAAATGAGGGCAACATGCCCGGCTGAACTAGATATAACGATGCATATGATCTGAAAGGAATCGAGGCATCTACAACCGAGGTCCTGCAAGCATCCACAACGTCTGCAACACGTCAAATGAAAATGAACTCCTAAGTTGGGCATCCCTGTGGTTGGGCACCTAAAATATTTTTTACAAAATAGATTTGGAAAACGGGTCAGAGCCCGAGTAAAACAATTTAAAAATATTTGCAAGTATTTAAAGTGCATAATTAGCAGATATTATATACATGTTAGTTTCACGTGTTCTCACTTGAGGTCCTCACCCTTCAACTATTGTGCACGCCTAATGTATTCTACTAATCCGTCTTAATTTATATTACTACACATACATACTCGTGGTGCCCACCCGTATTACCCATACAATACATTATTGATTTGTTTTCTCATATCATTTATATCATTTAAATCAATTAAGAATTCACCAAATAAATGTTACGTTTCAACATTCTTAGGTTATTTTAGATATCACTATCTTTCTAATCTACTAAGCACACATATTAGGATAACCCACAAGTGTATATATGTATATACACACACACATACATACTAATACAACAACCCTAGACTGAGACCTGCGGAGTATGCATAATCTGCTATCAAGTCCCGATACATCACATACTAAATAAAGGACTATCGATTCGGAACCACTCACGAACCACAATATATAATTCACACACAATTGGAGGCGAACATAGTTCTAGTCCTTTGGGCTACGCACATACCTACTCACCTAAATGACCGAGCAAACCCTCATTCACACAAGCAGAGGTCATCCCTAAGTTCTATGTTCTGAGGTACAAGTCTAAAATCCCCCAAGATGGCTCATCAAGATAAGACTGTCCTGTTTGTAAACTTCCCGTGATAGCAAGCAGTGTAGGTATGTCATACACATAATAATTCACACATTTGGTATTCACATGACCTGTGTATATAAGTTCAGTAAAGGTAAGCACGTACCTTACAATATATGCCACACGTAGTCTATATAACTATCAAATAGCCTACGTACCATTAATATACCTCCCTTAAGTCAATTCAGTAGCTATCTCACTCATACCTTACTAGTCTAAGTCACTAGTTCCCTAGGAATCCTCGTGTCATGATCAGGTTCCCCGAATTTAAATCTCAACACACAATTATGTTCAATTAACTTTAGCCCTAAATTATCCTCATGTGATTAAGTCTCCAAATAATCCTTGGCCTACTGGTATTTAAAATAACTCCCATTATATTTAAAAATTATGTCAAAATTTAATCCGATCGTTTCCCACGCGTTCTAAGCCAAAACGAGAAAAAATTATCAAAATTTGGACAGTCGAATCGATTCGTCCAGGGAGCCGAATCGATTCGCCTAGCACAGGTCTTCATCTTCCTCCTTAAATAGTTACGGGTTTCACGATTTCCACTAAACCAAACCTTTATTACATGAACCCAAACTCCCAACCAAACATTCTAAACATCATATTAATATATGTACATGATTTCTAACGTGGTAGAATTAATCATCAAGAAACATCATTAAATTGAATTAATTAAAAAAAATTCTTAAAAACCCTAGATTATCATATTTGTTCGAAACTCCAACAAAGATTCCATATTTCTTCACCAAATATGAAATATCGAGCTGCAAATCAATCTCCTCCAAAGCGATGTGAGTGTGAGCCAACTCATTCCGGAGATACCTCCTCAGCGAAGAAATATGAAAGACATCATGAATCCGATGTAAGTGCTCTGGCAACCCTAGTCTGTATGCAACTGGCCCAATCCACTCAATGATAGGGAATGACCCCTCGTATCTCGGCACCAATTTCCCTTTCTTTTCGAACCACATTATCCCCTTGATAAGAGATACACGTAGCAGCACCTGGTCCCACACATTAAACTCTAGGTAGTACCACTTAGCATCCCCATAACTCTTTTATCGATCCTAGGCTATCCGTAAACGGATCCGAATCAACTCAATCTTGGATGACGTATCTCAAATCAATTTCGTCCCGAGAAGCTTGTTGTCCACCACCTCCAACCAACAAGTAGGCAAACGAAAAGGTCTACCGTACAACGCCTCGAATGGTGCCATGCCAATCTTGAACTGGTTGTATTTGTTATATGCGAACTCCACTAGTGGGAGATACTGCTCCCAACCTCCCACAAAATCAAGGATACACATCCGTAGCGTATCATCCAACATCTGATTGGTCCTCTTCGTCTGCCCATCCATCTATGGGTGATATGTCGTACTCAACCACAACTCGATACCCATAGCCTCTTAGAAACTCTCCCAAAATTGAGACACCAAAATCTTGTCCCTGTCGGACACAATGTCTAATGGCACCCCATGAAATCTCACTATCTTAGCAATAAAAGTCTGGGCATACTGTCCCGTAGTATAATCAGTCCGAACTTGTAGAAAGTGAGCTACCTTAGTCAACCGATCCACTATCACCCATATGGAATCGTGACACCTCTGTGAAGTAGGTAACCTAGTAATAAAATCTAGGGATTTCTAGTGGCTGTAGAAATCCTGTTGGTTTATGATGGTCCACTTTTACTAGATGACAAGTGGCACACTTCAAAACAAACTCGGCGATATCTGGATTCATCCCACTCTACCAGTACTGTAGTCTCATGTCTTGGTACATTTTATCCCCTCCAGGACGTACTGCAAACTGCGACCCATGTGCCTCTACCATCGCTACGTGTTGTAAATCTTCCTCCTCTGGGATAATCAATCTCCCGTTGAATTGCAAACCTCCCTCTGAACTAACGGAGTATGAGTCGACTCCACTAGTTAATAACTGTCTAATCCGATCCTAAAAAAATGGATCTGCTCCATGTGCCTGTACCACCCTCATGACATCTGGGGGGGGGGGGGGGTGACGGTCACAACTGACATAAATGATCGGGCAACTGAATCCTGATGTCCCAACTCCTTCCATTTCGCCTTCCACACCTCATCCACCTCACCTACTAGCCTACGGCTCAACGTGTATGTCATCACATTAGCCTTTCCTTGGTGATACTGGATATCAAACTGATAATCCTTCACAAATTCAAGCCACCTACACTGACGCATATTCAACTCTCTCTGAGTGAACAAGTACTGTAGTGACTCATGATTTGTGAATAGGCGAAACTTCTCTCCAAGCAAATAGTGTCTCACTACACTAAAAACAGCAATCTAGCACGGTTTGAAACTATGCCAGATCAAATCTGGCACGGTTTTGAACTGCGCCAGAATCAGGTGTTCCAAAATGGCCAGTTTTTTCTGGCACAACTCAAAAGTGTGCCAGATTTGACCAGACAGGAACACTTTCGGCACACTTTAAAACTGTGCCGAATTTAATATTTCTAGCACACTTTTGGCACACTTTATAACTGTACTAGATCGAGTACATTTTGATTCTCTTTTGGCACAGTTAAAAACTGTGCCAAAAATTGATACACTTTTGGCACGGTTTTGAAAGCTGCCAAATTTTTTGGATAAAAAAATTTAATTATTTGAAAATAAAAAAATTCACAAATTGCAAATCACGAAAGTTAATAAACTAATGTACATACAAAATTCAAAATATTACAAGTAATAACAGTTCACAGACCCAAAAAATTGGGCAGAGTTTCTTCTATTTTCGGGACATTCTAAAACCTGCTAATATAATACCTGCGTAATGTAAAGCCCACACGGCCATAAAATATAATAATAAAATTGCAAAAGTCCGCATGTCCAGAAAAGCTAACCATAAAACTACAAAAGACTGCACGACCATAACACAAAAAAATAGAATCCCGAATATTAACGACATTAAGTAAATAATTTCCTTTTTCTAGACCATTGTCATCACGTGTTCCACGCGGATAAAAGCTAATGATAAAATGTTATTCTGCAAAAAAATAAGATACAAAAGGAGATGATATTAGTAACCGAGTAATTTTGAAAAACAAATCTTATTCAAAGCTGAAAATTTGCATATAAGAATTAAAATTATTATTGTATTCACAAACTGAAATTCTTGTGACTACGTGGTCAGTTCCTACAAGAGACACTGGTCCCGTGCGAGGTGTTCGTGCCTCTTACGGGGCCATTTAGGAACTGGTTCGGGTTTTCACTCTCAAACGACTTGTTTTTAAGCCTGATCTAGATATTTTCAAATTATTGTCATATTCTCAAACCGGGAGACCCGTGACTATGCAGTCAGTTCTGACAAGTTACATTGGTCCCATGCGAGGTGTTCGTGCCTCTTACGGGGCCGTTTGGGTGCTGGATTGGGTTTTCACCCTCAAATGACTTATTTTTAAGCCTAATCTAGATATTTTCAAATTATCGTCATTTTCTCAAATCGGGAGACCCGTGACTACGCGGTCAGTTCCTACAAGTTTATTAGTCCCGTGCGAGGTGTTCGTACCTCTTACTGGATCGTTTAGGGAATGGTTTGGGTTTTCACCCTCTAACGGCTTATTTTTAAACCTAATCTAGATATTATCAAATTATCGTCATATTCTCAAACCGGGAGACTCGTGACTACGCGGTCAGTTCCTACAAGTTACAATGGTCCCGTACGAGGTGTTCGTACCTCTTACAGGGCCATTTGGGGGTTGGTTTGGGTTTTCACCCTCAAACGACATATTTTTAAGCGGAATCGAGATATTTTCAAATTATCGTCATATTCTCAAATCGAAAGACCTGTGACTATGCGGTCAGTTCCTACAAGTAACATTAGTCTCGTGCGAGGTGTTCGTGCCTCTTACGGGGCCGTTTGTGAGCTGGTTTGGGTTTTCACCCGTAAGGGTTTGTTTTTAAGCCTAATCTAGATATTTTAAAATTATCATCATATTCTCAAACCGGGAGACCCGTGATTATGCGGTCAGTTCCTACAAGTTACATTGGTCTCGTGCGAGGTGTTCGTACCTCTTACGGGGCCGTTTGGGGGTTGGTTTGGGTTATCACCCTCAAATGACTTATTTTTAAGCCTAATCTAGATATTTAAAAATTATCATCATATTCTCAGACGGGGAGACCCATGATTACGCGGTCTATTCCTACATGTTACATTGCTTCCGTGTGAGGTGTTCGTGCCTTTATGGGGACGTTTGGGTGCTAGTTTGGGTTTCACCCTCAAACGACTTATTTTTAAGCCTAATCTAGACATTTTTAAATTATCTTCATATTCTCAAACTGGGAGACCCGCAACTACACAGTCATTTCCTACAAGTTACATTGGTCCCGTGCGAGGTGTTCGTGCCTCTTACAGGATCGTTTGGGGGCTGGTTTTGGTTTTCACCCTCAAACGACTTATTTTTAAGCCCAATCTAGATATTTTCAAATGATCATCTCAAACCAGGAGACCCGTGACTGCGTGGTCAGTTCCTACAAGTTACATTGGTCCCGTGCGAGGTGTTCGTGCCTCTTATAGGGCCGTTTGGGGGCTGATTTGGTTTTCACCCTCAAACGGCTTGTTTTGTAGACTAATCTAGATATTTTCATACCAACGTCATATACTCAAACCTGGAGACCTGTGACTACGCGGTCAGTTCCTACAAGTTATATTGGTCCCGTGCGAGGGTTTGTGTCTCTTACGGGGCCGTTTGGGGGCTAGTTTGGGTTTTCACCCTCAAACGGCTTACTTTTACCCTAATATTAATATTTTCAAATTATCATCTTATTCTCAAATCGGGAGACCGACGACTACGTAATCGGTTCCTAAAAGTTACATTGGTCCTGTGCGAGGTGTTCATGCCTCTTATGGGGCCGTTTGGGGGCTGGTTTGGGTTTTCACCCTCAAACGACTTATTTTTAAGCTAAATCTAGATATTTTCAAATTATCGTCATTTTCTCAAACCGGGAGACCCGTGACTACGCGGTCAGTTCCTACAAGTTACATTAGTCCCGTGCGAGGTGTTCGTACCTCTTACGGGGCCGTTTGGGGACTGGTTTGGGTTTTCACCCTCAAACGGCTTGTTATTAAACCTAATCTAGATATTTTTAAATTATTATCATATTCTCAGATCAGGAGACCCATGACTACGCGGTGAGTTCCTACAAGTTACATTAGTATAGTGTGAGGTGTTCGTGCCTTTTACGGGGACGTTTGGGGGCTAATTTTGGTTTTTACCCTTAAATGACTTGTTTTTAAGACTAAAGGACGTCATCTTTGGCCTGCAGAGCAAAGGAGTGGTCCTTCTTAAGATTGGCCATGTCCTTATCCTTCTGATTCACCTTATTCTCAAACTCAGCTAAGGCTGTCTTCAGATGTTCAACCTCGACATTTAAAGAGGCTTCCACCTTCTGGGCCTCTTTTCCCTTCTCAATGAGGGGCAAATTCCTCAGGGTCCAGTCAACGAATTGGTTCATAGAGAGAAGACCCTGCAAAATAAAGTTAGATATATGATTTCAAGCCTAAACCCGTTTAAAGCAGAGGTGACACTTAGAATGAAGTAAAAGTTTTACCCGAATACACCTGTGAAGGCAAAACTCAGCCAGTAGAGGGTATCTATCGAGCGTAAGAAGCGCTTATCATCATCAGTCATCGCAGAGCCGATGACATCCATTGCCTTCAGACCAAGGCCTATCAGGCTGTCACTGATCTTCAGCTGCTCCAGACGAGCAACCAATGCATCATTAGAGGAGATTAGGATGGCACGATCTCCTTTTTGGGTTTTTCTTGGCCTCTGATCCTCCGAGCCAACATTTATGGATTTTCTCTTCTTCGAAGCGTCGGCCTTGGATGTACTTACGTTCTCCTTAGGTGGAGGAGGGGTTGCATTATGCCCTACTTTCTTCATCAGCTTAACAAGGCTTGGGGCTGACATCTCCCAGAGCTTGTCAGAGATACCTTCTGGGCGTTCTGTAAAGAGAAACATCTGAGTTAATAAATCAAAGGTTTGGAAACTCAGAGGCACAACTTGTAAAAAAATATATCACTTACGAAGCTCGATCAGATGACTCCCTCCCAAGACGATCTCAGAGAGGTAATAGGGTGTCATAAGATGTTTGTACTTGACTAGCCAACCATGCTCCCCCTGATCTTGAAGATCCTTAACCTTTTGTAAGTTATCCTGGCTAAGCCCAGGGTCGGCCTTGGAAGAAAGTGACACATTTCCCCACCTCAGGGGTACCCTCAGCTCCATCGATAAAAAGGTGGCACAAGGACCAAATTCCCATGCCCCTGAGGTAAAGAAATACTGTGGTTTCCAGTTGTGATCGGAGGTCTGAGTAACTAGTAACATCTTTTTGTACGACTTCCTAGCTAGGAAGTGATAATAGCTGGGGTGGTTTCTGGCAGAGGATGGGATATATCATCCTTTGAAGACCTTGACAGGAAGGTCTGAGTGGTGGACTGCCTTCCAAAGGACAATAGCACCAATTATCACCCTCTAGGCATTAGGGAATAATTCTGAAGGGGCAAGGTTAATGTGTGAAAGTATGGATCTGATTTAAGGATGTATGGGGAAACATAATCCCAACTTAAACATCTGCTCATACACACAGATTTCTCTATCTTGGCCACCAAAGGCCCTCTCAGAGGTTTCCTAAGTGTGATGGAAGGACCTATGGAATAGAGATGCCTAAAAGCTAGGAGGTTATACTCAGTAACAGTACTCTCTATTTAGGCAGCCTCCGAGGTATCAACATCACTCTCATGACCATCGTCCTCGTCCCTGGCAACGTCCTCTTGGGCAGGCGTAGGAATATACCCATGGAACCTCTGAGTGAACTCAGCCCCTGTGGCGGACGATAGGGGGATAACATCGATGGGTGGTGGAATAGCCACACTCGACCCCACAACTTCAACATCGAAAGAAGTCCGTGGAGTGCTAGCACCATTATGGGACGAGGTGCGACTTTAGACCTCGGCCTGATCAGGGACCTGATCTTGCCTAATGGAGAAATCCATAGCCTCTTGGAATGAGTTTACAGACATAGGGTCTGAGGTAGATGACTCAGACTCAGACATTGGAGAAGGGTCAATTGGACCCCCTGCGGTCTCAACAGGCTCGGTTGGCTCTGGGTATATGACCTTCAGAGGTGGTGGAAATATAGGTCTGAGGGGGAAGGCCTCAGCCCTACGAGCTTCCTCTTGGGATGGTTTTATTTGCCTAATTTTTGCAAATTTCTTCTCTCTAAGAGAGGGGAAATTTTCTATGAGCTTATAAAGGGATCTGAGCATAAAGATGATGATCCTACACTTAAAATTCTAAACCACAAACAAGCAGCTGGGCATAACTTAAGCTAAGGATCAAACTTTGTTTTTGAATAAATTCAAGCCAAGAACAGCCAAGAACAAGTTCATCGGAAAACTCAAACTGCAACTGAAAAACTCAAACTATGGACGAAAAATGCGAGAAATAGAAAAACAAAGCTAAAAAATGACAAAGGAAAGTTAAGAATGATACCTGAGGGAATGCGAATTGAAGATGAAGGAAGATTGGCAAAAGAAATCCAAAAACTGCCTCAGATTAAGTACTTGATAAGAGAGGAAGAATGCAGAAGGTTCAAGCGGGAAAACTGAGAGAAGTGAAGAAGAAAGAGAAAGTAAGGGTTTTTAAACCCTTAAAACTGATTGCACGCTTACCAAGGCCCATCATTGCCTTCGGAGCCCAAAAGGTAATCATCATCACTAAACTGTCAGACACGCTTCCCACTTCAGAAGGGCATACCTGTCAAGAATATATTAGCAGATAAGGGAATACATCCTCGGACATTCATATCCCTTAGTCACCTACTTACATAGGTAACTAAGGGCTAGGGGGTGATTGATATGCCCAAAGTGTACCTGCTAACTCGGAGGCACCAACCTCGGCCAGCATGACAGTCGAGGTAATAAGTGCTCAAGCTAAATGATCAGCAATCTCGTCCTTCATAAGGTCGGCCATGGCCGATGTTACTAATGACCCCTCAATTAGGCAACATCCGAGGCCTGCATGTTTCATTGGATCAACTACCCATAAGATCGGCCATGGACGACGTTGTAAGCACCATGCGAGAATTAGAAAAGCTTCTTAGGCTCAATGAATGATCCCATCATCGGCTTTAGCCGACGTTACAAGTTTCACCTAGAATCAGTAGCCTTGCAGGCTCCGCATCAAGTTTCAAGTCAACATTGGCCCTTGGCTGGGAATTATATAATGACCTTAGCTGGGATGTCATCCAAGGTTAGATAAAACTTTGTCAATTTACACAGTAGAGAGAGAAAGCTTGAGAGATTGTATCCATGGCCATTAGTGCCTTATTTCAGTGACATTATTCACTCACTTGCACAGTGGACGTAGGCCTAATTGGATAAACCACTTATATATTGGTGTTCATCCTCTTCTCCTCACCTCTTTCTACATATACACTTGTATTCTCCTGTGCTGCCATTGTTATCACTTGCTTGAGCTTGTCAGCACCTTATTAGTGCTACTATTTCCAGCATCGTCATTTTGGCACCGTCTGTGGGAACGAGAAGACATAACTCTTCCTTTCCTAGCTTAACCTCACCGGAAACTCTGGTGATGAGACAAGCCTCACCCCTTGCGTGGAACTGTTTCACCATTGAAAGAGGTCCCTTAAGTTATTAAGCTCATATTCTTCACCAGGTCTTCAGTTTTAATATATGGCATCGGAGCTGCCACCACCTCCTCCGCCATCTGGTGTTGAAGGACCCAGTTCCAGTCAAGCACCATCCCAGTCCGAAATGGTTGAGGTGGCTGCAGCCTTGAAATCTTTGGCTGCAACACAGCAAGCAATGAAGGAGAAATTTTCACAACTCAATCAAAATATGATGAGCCCACCTGGGGTCTCACCGGAGATGATTAGTCCGACAGCTGTTCAACCCCATCCTGAAGCCAGGGGACCACCCCAGGTACCCCGAAAAGACCAACCCACCCCTCAGCGAAGGAGGGACATTGCTGACCCTAGGCATTTACGTTTGGGGAGGAAAGGAAACCCTTGCCCTGAGGATAGATATGCCGATGTGGAGGAAGAGGATGCTTCAAAAGACTACTGTGAACCATATAAGGTTTCGAATAACACGGTACGTACTATCCAGCATAACAGAGGTTGTGGGGGCAGAAGAGATGAGGGTGCCCAACAAAGAGGGTCATTTTTTGATTACTTAAGTAGAGGGTCAGCCTTTTAAAGGCTCGACCCAGTTAATGACCTAAGACAAAGGCTATCCAGGTCATGAAGTGCCACTGGCTCTCAAAGGGGAGATGGGGAACATCGGCCTCATTATGGCCGACCCCAATCAAGGCCGAGACAGGGATCAAGAGGAGGTCAATAGCCGACGTTGTGCAGCAAATGGGGAACCCTCAGTCCACCCCTTGGAGGTGGTTGGGGACAATATCGGCCAGGACGACGTTGCAAAGCCATGGAACGATTCTATTCAATGTCTTGAAGAGAAGATAGAGGACCTCATCAAAAGTCGAGACCCACTGCAAAAGAGGTTTCTCAAAGGGTTCCCCATTCGTGGAAAAGATAGTGAACTTCCCAAACCTTACCAAGTTCAAACCACCTACGGTGTCTCCCAAGTATGATGGTAGTACCAACCCAGTGCATCATATTGAGATGTAACAGTCTGCAACAACGGATATTTATTCAATCCCAGATGAGATGAAGTGCCGGGCCTTCTCTAGGACTTTGACGGGAGCTGCACACATCAGGTTTACTTCTCTTCCGAAGAACTCTACCGAGAACTTTAAGGGCTTGGCTGAATGGTTCATTCATAATTTCTGTTTTGGGGTAAAACCTCAAAATAAGACCACTCATCTGTTGTACGTTAAACAAGGTAAGAACGAGAGCTTAGGAGACTACATTGCAATATTCAACAAAGAAAAATTGGAGGTTCAATATTATGAAGAAAATATAGCTATGACTTCCCTCATTGGAGGATTCCAGAAAGGGAAGTTGTTATGGAAGCTTGCAGAAGACCCTCCCAAATCCATGGCAGAGCTATTGGAAACTATAGGAAAGGTCATGAATGCTGAAGAGGCTATGGCCGCAAAGTATGAGGATGAGAACGGAAGTGGCAGCGGAAAGTTCCAAAGGAAGAAAGACGAAAAAGAGGTCTACAGACGATAAGTTTACAAACTATACTCCTCTGACTGTGAGCTGCGAACACATCCTCAACGAAATAAAAAATGATCGTTCCCTGAGATTGCCGAATAAGCTGAAGGCTCCTTCGCATAAGAGAAACAAGAACCTATTGTGTGAATTCCACCAAGATCACGGCCATGTGACAGATAAGTGCTTCGCCTTAAAGGATGAAATTGAGAAGATGTTGAAGTCCGAAAAGCTGAGGAAGTATGTCGACGGTAAATCTCCTAACAGGGGAAGAGATTACTCTAATAAGAAGAGAAATGACAGATGTCGAGACAATCCCGAAGCGAGAAGAGACGATGACTTGGATGGTGATGATGAGGACGATCCAGACCTCCCACCAAAAGATGACAATGCCCATGTGAAGAGGGTTAGTATGATCTCCTTCAATATTAACACCATATGTGGAGGACTAGCAAGGGGTGGCTCCGAAGTAGCCGACCGTAAATCTCATGTGGCAGAGGCTAAGTCAGTGACCAAAGTAGAGGTCGTGAATCTGGCGTCTTCAGAGGCTAAGAGGAAGAGAAAGAATGTGGATATGGATAACCTTATAGTTAGATTCTCCCGACTCGACTTCAAAGGTATCTTAGCTCCTAATGATGATGCTTTGGTAATTACAACAAGAGTGCATGGATGTGAGGTACAGAGAATCCTCGTAGATGGAGGAATTTCAGTAGATGTGATGTTCTGACCCTATTTTAAGATCCTAGGCCTCAGCAGAGCTAGACTGGTACCCTATCATCATCCATTGATGGGATTCAGCGGTGAAAAGGTCCATCGATTGGGCTGTATGAGATGGATGCTCGAATGGGAGACGAGTGGCCTAAGAGGTTGACTCGAAAGGTTAAATTATTCGTTATGGATGAAAACGTCTTCTCGGCCTACAACCTCATCATAGGAAGAGTAGCCTTTAAGGAATTTAAGGCCCTTCCATCGATGGTCCACCAAATGCTAAAATTCCCAACCCCCTATGGGGTAGGGGAATTGCAGGGTGATCAGACCTCGGCACGAGAATGCTATTTCAACTCGGTGGAAGAGAGAGAGGCCCATAAGAGGGCAACTACCATATATAACATGGACATACTTGATCCTAGGGATGAAACAAAATTGAAGAAAGGAGAGGCCGCGAAAGAGGTAGAATCCATCATCCTCAATGAGGACGAACCGAAAAAAACCATCCAAATCGGTAAGGACTTAAAATCTGAGATCAAGGAAGAGCTGATAAGATTTTTGAAGAAGAGGCAGGGTGTCTTCGCTTAGAGCCACACAGACATGCCTGGCATTGATCCGAAGGTTATGTGCCACAAACTCAATGTGGCAGAAGATGCTAATCCAATTAAACAAAGACGAAGAGTTTACTTCAGGGAAAAATATGATGTCATCAGGGGAGAGGCCAGAAAGTTAGAAGAGGAAGAATTTATCAGGGAGGTCATATACCCAGAGTGGTTATCTAACGCCGTCATTGTGCCCAAGGCTAACAAAAAATGGAGGATGTGCGTAAACTTCACTAACCTGAACAAGTCTTCCCCAAAAGACAGCTATCCCTTACCTCGAATTGATTAGATGGTAGATGCCACGACGGGGCATGAACTTATGAGATTCATGGATGCGTATTCAGGCTATAATCAGATCTTTATGGATGGAGAAGACTCATAGAAGATAGCATTCATCAGAGACAAGGGGACCTATTGCTATAAGGTCATGCCCTTCATCTTGAAGAATGCAGGGGCCACGTATCAACGTCTTGTAAATAAGATGTTTGAATATCAAATTGTCAAGACCATGGAGGTATATGTAGATGACATGTTGATAAAAATCTTGAAGGCCTGCACTCACGTAGCCGACCTAGAAAGGACCTTTAACACCATGGACTTATACAGGATGAAGCTCAACCCTGCCTAGTGTGTCTTCGAAGAGGGAGCTGGAAAGTTTCTTGGATCTATCATCAATCAAAGGGGTATAGAGTCCAACCCCAAGAAGATTAAGGCTTTGCTTAACATGAAGACACCAAGAAGCATAAAAGACGTTCAAAGGCTTATTAGAAGAGTTGCAACACTCAACAGGTTTGTTTCCAGAGCCACGGACAAGTGTCTTTCATTTTTTAAGGTACTTAGAAAGGCCTTTGAGTGGGATGAAGACTGTGATAAGGCCTTTCAGGAGCTCAAGTCCTACCTCAGACCCCCCTGCTCTTATCCCTGCCCATTCCAGGGGAGAAGTTGTATGTTTATCTAGCAGTCTCAGAGTCAGCTATAAGTGCAACCATAGTACATGAAGACGATGGGGGTACAGAGACCTGTATACTTCAATAGTAAGGCCCTTCAAGGATCCAAACAAAACTATCCTCAGATGGAGAAGCTGGCCCATGCATTGATACACGCTTCCAGGAAGATGAAACCCTATTTCCAAGCCCACTCTATAGTCATCCTCACTGACTCCCCGCTAAGGCAAGTCCTCCACAAGCCCGAGAAATCAAGCAGATTAATGACTTGGGCCATCGAGTTAGGAGAGTATGACATTGTTTATCAACCCAGAGTGGCCATCAAAGGGCAGGCACTCGCAAAATTTGTTGCTGAGTTCACATGGGATGAGGCTAAGATTGAGAATAGCCCAAAGATTGCAAAGGGATCTAATATTAACGTCTTTCAAAACCCGAAAGAGGTTGTGTCTAGTAGATACCTAAAAGGAATAGCTAAAAATGAGGAAGATAGGTACCTCTTCAAGCACAGGACTTTGTTAGAGGGGTACTTCTCTTCAAATGAAGATGTTTGGAACCTCTTTGTTAATGGGACTTCTTACAAAAGTGGAAGCAGTGCAGGACTGTACTGTCAGCCCCGGATAGTACCAATGTTGAATATGCACTAAGGTTCAACTTCAAGGCTTCAAACAATGAGTTCGAGTATGAGGCTCTGATAGCGGGGTTCTCCTTGGCAAAAGCCCTTAGAGTTGGCCGACTCCTACTACACAGTGACTCGAGGTTAGTTGTCAACCAAGTACTTGGAGTATATGAGGTCAAGGATAAAAGGATGGCCAAATATATGAAGAAGGTAAGAATGATGCTAGAAGGCTTCAAAGAGGTAAAGATGAAGAGGGTACCTCGGTAAGACAACAGTCGTGCAGACGCACTAGCAAGGTTGGCCTCAGCAACAAGGACAGGCATCAGAAGGACAGTACGAGTCGAGATTCTGCTAAAATCGGCCATTGAGGAAGAAGATCTTACCAACCCTTGCCTCAATTTGAACCTAGGGGACTCATGGATGGATCCCCTTATCAGATATATCAGGCTGGGAGAGCTACCGAAATCAAAGTTAGAAAGGAGGAAATTGAGGTACAGAGATGCCAAGTTCTCAATAATAGGAGAATTACTATACAAAAAAGGCTTCCTACTATCTCTCCTCAGATGTGTCCATCCCACAGAGGTCCCCCACATCCTGCAGGATGTACACGAGGGTTCTTGCTCCAGTCACATAGGTTGAAGACCTTTAGCCAAGAGGATAATTATGCAGGGATACTGGTGGCTGACCTTGGACAAAGATGCTGCTGCCTAAGTGAAGAGGTGTGACAAGTGACAGAGATTCTCCACTATACCTCACCAACCTCATCAACCTATGACGTGTATCAGTTGTCCTTGGCCATTTGCAGTATGGGGGATTAACTTGGTGGGACTATTTCCAAGAGCTGCTAATAATTATCGATTTTTTATAGTAGCAATTGATTACTTCTCCAAGTGGGTAGAGGCCAAGGCAATGATTACGATTACGGAGAAGAAGACCTTCCAGTTCATCTCGAAGAGCATCACATGCAGACATGGTATCCTAAACAACCTAATCTCAGATAATAGAACCCAATTCAAGAATTCTTCCTTAGAAAAATATTATGAAAGAATGGGGATTAAGGATTTCTTCTCCTCTCCTGGCCGACCCTAGGCAAATGGGCAAACTGAAGTCATGAACCGAAAAATCCTTGATGGGATTAAGAAGAGGTTAGAAGAAGACAAAGGGAGATGGACATAAGAGCTTTATGAAGTGCTATGGGCCTAAAGAACAACGACAAGGACACCAAGGGGGAAACTCCATTTATGTTGGACCATGGTTCAGAAGCTGTCATACTTATAGAGGTAGGACTACCCACCCACAGAGTCCATACCTATGACCCTCAGAGGAATGGGGAAGAAAGAAGATTTGATTTGGATCTAATTGAGGAAAGAAGGGAAGATGCTGAGATCAGACAGGCAGCCTACCAACAGAGAACAACAAAGTTCTACAATCAAAGGGTGAAATCAAGACCTATAGCTGTAGGAAACCTAGTGATAAAGAAGACATTGTAAAAGATATATAAGCTCTACCCAAACTGGCATAGTCCTTATAAAGTAGCCGATGAGGTTGTACCCGGTACATACCGGCTAGAAAATCTCAAAGGAGAACCCTTGTCCAATCCATGGAACGCTGATCACCTGAAGAAGTATAACATATGATGTTGCAGTTGTTTCTATGTAATACATGTATCATCTTATGAAGAGAATGTTAATGAAAAGAGCAGTCCTGTGTCAATACTTTATTTCATTATGCTTTTGTGATAAATTATGAGGTTAAACATCATTAATTTGGTGAAATTTATGAGGGTAACATCTTCATATGATGACCTCAGACCTTAAACATCATAATTTGGTGGCAAGGTATGAGGTGAGACATCTTAGTATGATAACCTCAGACCTTAAACATCATTAATTTAATGAAATTTCTGAGGTGAGACATCTTAGTATGATGACCTCAGACCTTAAACATCATTAATTTGGTGAAATTTATGAGGGTAACATTTTAGTTTGATGACCTCATACCTTAAACATCATTAATTTGGTGAAATTTATGAGGTGAAACATCATTATTTGGTGACCTCGGACCTTAAACATCATAATTTGGTGATAAGGTATGAGGTGAGACATCCTAGTATGATAACCTCATACCTTAAACATCATTAATTTGGTGAAATTTATGAGGGTAACATCTTAGTTTGATGACCTTAAACATCATTAATTTGGTGAAATTTATGAGGGTAACATCTTAATTTGACGACCTCAGACCTTAAACATCATTAATTTGGTGAAATTTATGAGGGTAGCATCTTCATATCATGATCTCAGACCTTAAACATCATAATTTGGTGACAAGGTTTGAGGTGAGACATCATAGTATGATAACCTCAGACCTTAAACATCATTAATTTGATGAAATTTTTGAGGCGAGACATCTTAGTATGATGACCTCAGACATTACGCATCATTAATTTGGTGAAATTTATGAGGGTAAAATCTTAGTTTGATGACCTCAGACCTTAAACATCATTAATTTGGTGAAATTTATGAGGGTAACATCTTAGTTTGATGACCTCAGACCTTAAACATCATTAATTTGGTGAAATTTATGAGGGTAACATCTTAATTTGATGACCTCAGACCTTAAACATCATAATTTGATGACCTCAGACCTTAAACATCATTAATTTGGTGAACTTTTGAGGGTAATATCTTAATATGATGACCTCAGACCTTAAACATCACTTGATGGGAAGTATGATTTGCAAGACAACATTCAAGAAAGCATTCATAGAAAGAAGCAAAATCATATGAAGCAGTTAGTATAACATGTAGTCAGAATTACAAGTTAAATATGCCTCAAAATATGTTATCAGAGTTTACAAAGCATTGAGATAAACACAAAATTACAAGTTAAAAGCTTCACAAATCAAGGTTTAAGGGTTGGCAGCCGCAGACGTGTCCACTTGGCCGATATTAGTAACCTTGGCCCCTTCATCTCGAGGGTTAACATCTTCAGCAGTCTCTATGGCTTCTAATTGTGCAGTTTCTATAGGAGCGACATTTTCCTCCTCAACCTCTTGCAAGGCCTGAGCGAAGCGAGAATCGCCGAAGCCCAGACCAACAAAGTCTGAGGCAGTTATGCTCCCTGTCTCCTTCTCCTTTGAAGCTGCCCACTTCCCAGTTTCCTTAATACCTCTTTCGAGATATTCAAAGCCAAAGCTTATAAATTGGTCAGAGACTTTATAGTCGGCCAATATATTCTCAGAGGCATCCTCAAGGGTATCCTTGACTGTAACATCAAGCTCTCCCTAAAGGACATCGTCTTTGGCTTGCGGAGCAGAGGTGTGGTCCTTCTTGAGCTTGGCCATGTCCTTATCCTTCTGCTTCACCATATTCTCAGACTCAGCTAAGGCTGTCTTCAGATGTTCAACCTAAGCATTTAAAGAGGCTTCCACCTTCTGGGCCTCTTTTCCCTTCTCAATGAGGGGTAATTTCCTCAGGGTCCAGTCAACGAAGTGGTGCATAGAGAGAAGACCCTGCAAAACAAAGTCAGATGTATGAGTTCAAGCCTAAACCCATTTAAAATAGAGGTGACACTTGGAATAAAGTAAAAGTTTTACCTGGATAGACCTATGAAGGAAAAACTCAAATAGCAGAGGGGTATCTATCGAGCGTAAGATGCGCTTATCAGTATTGATCATCGCAGAGCCGATGGCATCCAATGCCTTCAGACCATGGCCTATCAGGCTATCACTGATCTTCAGCTGCTCCAGACGAGCAGCCAATGCGTCATCAGAGGAGACGAGGATGGCACAATGCCCTTTTTGGGCTTTGGTCGGCCTCTATTCCTCCGAGCTAGTAGTTGTGGATTTCCTCTTCTTTGAATTATCGGCCTTGGATGTACCGACGTTCTGCTTAGGTGGAGGAGGGGCTGCATTATGCCCTGCTTTCTTCATCTGCTTAACAAGGCTTGGGGCTAACATCTCCCAGAGCTCGTCAAAGATACCTTCTGGGCATTCTGCAAAGAGAAACATCTGAGTTAATAAATCAGAGGTATGGAAACTCAAAGGCATAACTTGTAAAAAATATATCACTTACGAAGCTCGGTCAGATGACTCCCTCACAAGCCGGTCTCAGAGAGGTAATAGGGGGTCATCAGATATTCATACTTGACTAGCCAACCATGCTCCCCCTGATCTTTAAGATCCTTAATCCTTTTGTAAGTTATCCTGGCTAAGCCCAGGGTCGGCCTTGGAAGCAAGTGACACATTTCCCCACCTCCGGGGTACCCTCGGCTCCATCGATGAAGAGGTGGCACAAGGACCAAATTCCCAAGAAATATCATGTTTTTCAGTTGTGATCGGAGGTCTGAGTAACCAGCAGCATCTTTTTGTCCGACTTCCTAGCAAAGAAGTGATAATAACTGGGGTGGTTTTTGGTAGAGGATGGGATATAGCATCCTGTGAAGACCCTCATAGGAAGGTCTGAGTGGTGGACTGCCTTCTAAAGGACAATAGCACCAATTATCACCCTCCAGGCTTTAGGGGATAATTGTGAAGGGGCAAGGTTAATGTGTGAAAGTATGGCTCTGATTGAAGGATGGATGGGGAAATGAAATCCCAGCTTAAACATTTGCTCACACACACATATTTCTCCATCTCGGCCACCAAAGGCCCTCTCACCTCTCAGAGGTTTCTTAAGTGTGATGGAAGGATCTATGGAATAGAGATGCCTAAATGCTAAGAGGTCATACTCAGTAATAATACTCTCTATCTCGGTAGCCTCTGAGGTATCAATGTCACTGTCATGACCATCATCCTCATCCCTAGCAACGTCGGCTTGGGTAGGCACAGGAACACCCCCATGGAACCTCTGAGCGAACTCAGCCCCTATGGCGGGCGATAGGGGATAACATCGATGGGTGGTGGAATAGCCACACTCGACCCCACAACTTCAACATCGAAAGAAGTTCGTGAAGTGCTAGCACCGTTGTGGGATGAAGCGTGACTTTGGACCTCGTCTTGATCAGGGACCTGATCTTGCCTAATGGAAAAATCCATAGCCTATTGGAATGAGTCTACAGACATGGGGTCTGAGGTAGATGACTCAGACTCAGACATTGGAGATGGGTCAATTGGACCCCCTGCTGGCTTAGCAGGCTCGGTTGGCTCAGGCTATATGAACTTCAGAGGTAGTGGAAATATAGGTCTAAGGGGGAAGGCCTCAACCCTGCGAGATTGCTCTTGGGCTACTTTTATCTGCCTAATTTTTGCAAAGGTCTTCTCTCTAAGAGAGGGGAAATATTCTATGAGCTTATAAAGGGGTCTGAGCATAAAGATGATGATCCTACACTTAAAATTCTAAACCACAAACAAACAACCGGGCACAACTTAAGCTAAGGATCAAACTTGGTTTTTGAATAAATTCAAGCCAAGAATAGTCAAGAACAAGTTCATCGAAAAACTCAAAGAGACATCGAAAAACTCAAAGTGCAACCGAAAAATTCAAACTATGGCCAGAAAATGCGAGAAATAGAAAAACAAAGCTGAAAAATGGCAAAGGAAAGTTTAGAATGATATCTGAGGGAATGCGAATTGAAGATGAAGGAAGATTGAGCGAAAGAAACCCAAACACTACATCAGATTAAGTACTTGATAAGAGAGGAAGAATGCAAAAGGTTCAAGCGAGAAAAATAAGAGAAGTGAAGAAGAAAGAGAAGGAAAGTGTTTTTAAACCCTCAAAACTAATTGCACGCTTTCCAAAGCCCAACATTGACTTGGGAGACCAAAAAGGAATCATCATCACTACACTATCAGGCACACTACCCACTTCAGAAGGGGACACCTGTCAAAAAGATATTAGCACATAAGGGAATACAGTCTCAGACATTTATATCCCTTAGTCACCTACTTACATAGGTAACTAAGGGCTAGGGGGTGATTGATATGCCCAAAGTGTACCTGCCAACTCGGAGGAACCAACCTCGGCTAGCATTATGGCCGAGGTAATAAGTGCTCAAGCTAAATGATCAGTAATCTCGTCCTTTATAAGGTCGACCATGGTCGATGTTATTAATGACCCCTCAATTAGGCAACAACCGAGGCCTGCATGTTTCGTTGGATCAACTACCCATAAGATCAGCCATGGCTAACGTTGTAAGCGCCACGCGAGAATCAACAAAGCCTCTTAGGCTCAATGAATAATCCCATCAGCGGATTTAGCCGAAGTTACAAGTTTCACCTAGAATCAGCAGCCTTGCAGGCTCAGCATCAAGTGTCAAGTCAACATCGGCCCTGGCCGACGTTCTGCATATCTAACCTCAGCTTACATCCCAGCCAAGGTCATCATACAATTCCTAGACAAGGCAAGGGTCGTACCTCACCAACCTCGTACTCAGTCAGACCGAGGTTGGTGCCAAGCAAAGACAGCCAAGCTTCTACGCGTACATGTATTGCTTAGAGCACGTGGACAAATATGTTATAATTGAATCATTCCCTCCACGTGGGGGAATATTGAGGTCATCATTACTCAGTTGATATCAGCCATGTATCATCCTTACACTGGCTGGATCTCCATGCACATGCATATGGCATGCTTGGGTGGTACATTACACCCCCCAGGCACTATATATTGGGGTCTTACTCAACATTGTAATCGATCGATAATTATAACCCTAGCTAAAACTCTGTTAATTTACATAGTAGATAGAGAAAGCTTGAGAGATTGTATCCATGGCCGTTAGTGCCTTATTTCAGTGACATTATTCACTCACTTGCACAGTGGAAGTAAGCCTAATTGGCTGAACCACTTACATATTTGTGTTCATCCTCTTCTCCTCATCTCTTTCTATATATACACTTGTATTCTCCTGTGCTGCCATTGTTATCACTTGCTTGAGCTTGTCAACACCTTATCTGGTGGTGCCGTTTCTAGCATCATCAGAGGTGTTCGTGCCTCTTACGGGGCCGTTTTGGGGTTGCTTTGGGTTTTCATCCTTAAACGATTTATTTTTAAGCCTAATCTAGATATTTTCAAATTATTGTCATATTCTCAAACTGGGAGACCCGCGACTACATGGTCAGTTCCTACAAGTTACATTGGTCCCGTGCGAGGTGTTCCTACCTCTTACAGGGCCGTTTGGGAGATGGTTTGGGTTTTCACCCTTTAACGGATTGTTTTTAAGCCTAATCTAGATATTTTAAAATTATCATCATATTCTCAAATCGAGATACCCGCGACTATGCAGTCAGTTCCTACAAGTTATATTGGTCTCGTATGAGGTGTTCGTGCCTCTAATGGGACCGTTTCGGGGCTGGTTTTGGTTTTCACCCTCAAATGGCTTATTTTTAAGCCTAATCTAGATATTTTCAAGTTATCATCATATTCTCAAACTCGGAGACCCGCGACTACGCAGTCAGTTCCTACAAGTTACAATGGTCCCGTGTGAGGTGTTCGTGCGTCTTACGGGGCCATTTGGGGGCTGGTTTGGGTTTTCACCCTTAAATGCCTTATTTTTAAGCCTAATCCTGATATTTTCAAATTATCATCATATTCTCAAACTGGGAGACCTGTGACTACACGGTCAGTTCCTACAAGTTACATTAGTCCCGTGCGAGGTGTTCGTGACTCTTACGGGGCCGTTTGGGGTCTGGTTTGGGTTTTCACCCTCAAACGGCTCGTTTTTTAGCCTAATCTAGATATTTTCCAATTATCATCATATTCTCAAACTACGATTAGTTCCTACAAGTCATATTGGTCCCGTGCGAAGTGTTTGTGCCTCTTATAGGGTCGTTTGGGGGCTGCTTTGGGTTTTCACCCTCAAACGACTAATTTTTAAGCCTAATCTAGATATTTTCAAATTATCATCATATTTTCAAACCGGATTTCCGTGACTACACGGTCAGTTCCTATAAGTTACATTGGTCCCGTGCGAGGTGTTCATGCCTCTTATGGGGCCGTTTGGGAGCTGGTTTGGGTTTTCACCCTTTCACGGCTTGATTTTAAGCCTAATCTAGATATTTTAAAATTATTGTTATATTCTCAAATCGAGAGACCCGCGACTATGCAGTCAGTTCCTATAAGTTATATTGCTCCCATGCGAGCTGTTCGTCCTCTTACGGGACCGTTTAGGGACTGGTTTTGGTTTTCACCCTCAAACGTCTTATTTTTAAGCCTAATCTAGATGTTTTCAAATTATCATCATATTCTAAAATCAGGAGACCCACGACTACACGGTCAGTTCCTACAAGTTTCATCGGTCCCGTGTGAGGTGTTCATGCCTTTTATGGGGCCGTTTTGGAGCTAGTTTGGGTTTTCACCCTTTAACGGCTCGTTTTTAAGCCTAATGTAGATATTTTAAAATTATCGTCATATTCTCAAACCGGAAGACCCACGACTACGCAGTCAGTTCCTATAAGTTACATTGGTATAGTGTGAGGTGTTCATGCCTCTTAGGGGGCCGTTTGGGGGCTGATTTTGGTTTTCACCCTCAAACGGCTTGTTTTTAAGCCTAAGCTAGATATTTTCAAATTATCATCATATTCTCAAACCAAGAAACCCGCGACTACACGGTCAGTTCCTACACATTACATTGGTTCCGTACGAGGTGTTCGTGCCTCTTACGGGGCCGTTTGGGACCTGGCTTGTGTTTTCACCCTTTAATGACTTGTTTTTATGCCTAATCTAGATATTTTAAAATTATCGTCATATTTTCAAACCGGGAGACCCGCGACTACACACTCGATTTCTACAAGTTACATTGGTACAATGCAAGGTGTTCGTGCCTCTTAAGGGTCCGTTTGGGAGCTAGTT
This sequence comes from Sambucus nigra, assembly GCA_949130495.1. NCBI lineage: Eukaryota > Viridiplantae > Streptophyta > Magnoliopsida > Dipsacales > Adoxaceae > Sambucus > Sambucus nigra. The sequence goes on along the minus strand of OX422216.1, from coordinate 91,801,423 downwards.
TGGGTTTCCATCCTCAAACGACTTGTTTTTAAGCCTAATCTAGATATTTTCAAATTATCATCATATTTTCAAACCGGGAGACCCATGACTACGAGGTCAGTTCCTACAAGTTACATCGGTCCCATGAGAGGTGTTCATGCCTTTTACAAGTCTATTTTAGGGTTGGTTTGGGTTTTCCCCCTTTAACGGCTAGTTTTTAAGCGTATCATTTAGCTAAAAAAATTTCATTATAAAAGGGATGTGAAATCCAAGGCCTTGTATATTAAGTGGATCTATATATATGTTCGATGTGACAAACACCAAAAGGAGAAGGGAGATGAAAGAAAAGAAGAGAAATGAAAAGATATGTTTATGTGACTACCTGTCAAGTAGGAAAATTTCATTGCAGTGATTATGAATTGGAACCTTCTCTTCTCTCGCATTTGAAGGTGATTTTGTTTTTTCGTCTCTAGAAATCCATCTCTTTTCTTCGTACCTAATAAATTAGAATTAATTAGTAGAAATAATACAGTGTTCTTTAGCTTAAAACCAAGGAAGCTATTGAAGGCTAAATATTGTTATTAATAATGGCATTTCAATAAAAAAACTCATACTTTGCTCGAATGAAATGCCCAATCCTAACTCTGTTATAGTTATGTGTTAGCTCAACTTCCTAGTAGTTATTTGATTTCTCATTTCCCATTGCTTAAAGAAAACACCAATCAAATAGACTTTTAACCAACAAGTTCTTCGCTCATAAAACCATGTCTAACATGAATTACTGAAAGCAGGAAACTAAAGTGTGATGCTCACATTGAATAAATGCAACCTGATCTCGAATCCAAGTGTCTAGCGTAGAAGATTTAACCTACAACAATAACAACACAAAGTAACAAAGTTACACTAAATATTTTACTCAAATCTAATGAAAATAAATTAAAAGCCACCGATAAGGTTACGTGCTTGCTACTACGTGAGATTCTTCCTCTCACAAAAATAATGGTTTTCTTTTTATGATAGTAGCCATCAACTTTCTACCTATGGTTGGTTCCCTTTTATTTTTACCTGTGACATGATCAATTAATTCAAACGAATCTGGAAAGCATTAGATACTAAGAAGATTGAAAATAAGGTAATAATGTAATAATGTGACATGAGTTCTCATTTCCTTACTTTTGTATTCAAGAAAATATTGGCATTAGTTTTGTAGATACCTAGACTGTGTATAACATAACCCGTGATTTATATAGAGTATAGAGATTTATACAAACATAAACGGTGTATAACACGTATAAAAAACTACAAACATGTCCAAATTTATTTTTATTCACGCTAGATAGTTGGGCATTAAGTAGTTATTAGAACTTGAGTGAAATAGAGTGTGGGACTAGTCCCCAACTATGCCTATTCAATAAGGTTTTTGTATCATCTAGAATGTATAAACTTATTTATACAAAATGGAAAATTTAGAAACTTAGCATTCAATTATAAACAAAACTTCAATCCTTTAAAACTATGAAACAAAGTTCCAATGAAAAGGAAGAAGGTCACGAATACTCTTATCTTTCCCACCACATCGAAAAGAAACGTCGTCTTTCAAACCAATTAATATCAATAACTTAATTTAGTTAATATATTAACTAATCAACACTGAAAGCACCCAAATCATCACAATCCAACAAATTAAGGATTCATCTCAAGTGTATATATATATATATATACACACACATGCACACACACACATAAGCACACACACACAAACAAACAAACCTACAAAATTAGACAAAACCCACAACTAATAAACACTAAAAACACACAAATCACCATAATTCAACAAAATCAAAGTTTCAGCTCAATTTCACAACATGCACCTACATACACACACGTATACATACATATATACATATATATAGAGAGAAAATAAGACCTTCTTCCATCCAGCAGGTGCCGCCAGTTCCAAAGAGACAACATCTTCCATCGAGCTCGCCATTTCACCTACTCAATTTCAGAACACTAGAAGTCACAAACATATACATACATACATACATACATACATACATGGGTGAGCAAGACCTTCAAAGTGAGAGAGGGTGTTAGAGTGGAAGAGGAGAGACTCCCCTAAAATGATGGCATTTAACCGAGGAATTTTTCTATTATAGAGGAGGCTAAAACTAACATTAAGGCAACTCCCAAACACCACACTTTTTACGACAATGAAAATTTTGATCCCTACCAATGTGAGAGGCCATTTCATCATATTAATAAATTATCCCCACCTTAGGGATCATCAGTTGTGGTTAACTGGATCCACACATACTCACACATAAAGGAAACTAAAAAAGACACACAAGAAATTTACACAACCTTCTTGAGCAGTTGAATTTACCGAAATTACCATTACCAAGACATACAAGTTACGGGTAAGAGGTAAACTCAAGTAAACTTGTAACTCAATGTTGATGAATAACGACCAAAGCAACTGAAAATCACAAACGACCAACCACTAGAAAGGGTGGTGGATAAATCTCTTACCCTTACTCGAGTGATCCCTACGCTTTGAGAACCACGCGTAACACTTCCCCAAGTACAAATCACCCCAAGCCGCGGTTCCACACTTGCTTCTCAGCTGCCCAGTCGCCTCCGATAAATAATCCCGACACTCGCTCACACTCAAATCTTCCAACCAACTATTGGCTTGATGGTGTGCGTTTTGGTCGAGAGAAAGAGGGGGGGGGGGGGAGATTGAAGATGAGAGAGGAGAGAGAAGAGGGAAACTAAGCATAGAAAAAGGTTAGTGTAATTATTTTTTTAGGGTATTTTATATGTTAGTCAAGTGTACTCAATTTTGGCACACTTTAAAATAGTGCCAAAATTTGGCACTGTTTTAAAGTGTGCCAGATTGTTATTAAACCGTGCCAGAATTTGGCACAGTTTTAAACTGTGCCAGATTTTTAATATCAGAGTGTGCCAAATTGATATTTTTTTTGTAGTGTCTCCAAATTTGCAATGCAAACACGACTGTTGCTAACTCCAAGTCATGGTCGGGGTAATTCCTCTCATGAGGCTTAATCTTGCGGGAAGCATACGCTATAGCCTGATCCTCCTGCTGTAGCACACCCCCAAGTCCCTGTAGGGACGTGTTAGTGAAAATAAGGTAATCTACTCCTGCCCTGGGAAGTGCAAGTACGGGTGCTGAAGTCAACTTGTCCTTCAGCTCATAAAAGCTAATTGACAGGCATCATCGCAAACAAACCGAATACCTTTGCGAGTCCAATTAGTCAATGGACCCACAATCTTCGAGAATACCCTAAGAAATCGTTCGTAGTACCCGGCAACCCCAAGAAACTGCGTACCTCCATCGATTTCATGGGTTGTCCCCACTCCCTCATCGCTGACACCTTAATCGGGTCTGAAGATATTCCCAACTCAGAAATGATATGCCCCCAAAACTATACTTTACGTAGCCAAAACTCGCATGTTTTAAACTTTGCATACAACTGATGCTCACGTAGTGTCTGTAAGACCAGGCGTAAATGCTCGGTATGATCCTCCTCGATCCGAGAATAAATCAGAATGTCATCAATGAAGACGATAACAAACCGATCTAAGAAATCTCTGAAAACCCTATTCACCAAGTCCGTAAATACGGTTGGCGCATTGATTAGCCCAAATAGCATAACTCGAAACTCGTGGGACCCATATCTCGTCAAGAAGGCAGTCTTAGACACGTCCTGCTCCCATATACACATCTGGTGATAATCGAATCTCAAATCTATTTTAGAGATGTAGGCGACTCCTCTCAACTAATCGAATAAGTCATCGATTTGGGGCAACGGATACTTATTCCGTATCGTGACTTTATTCAACTCTCGATAATCCACATACAAGCATAAAGACCCATCTTTCTTCTTTACAAACAATATGGGGCACCCCAAGGTGACGTACTACGACGTATAAAACCCCTCCCCAACAACTGCTCAATAAGATCTAATAGCTCCCTCATCTCCATAGGATCCATATGATATGGTGCATGAGCTATTGGCCGAATGCCCGGTGCCAAGTCTATCACAAACTATATCTTTCTGCTAGGTGGTATTCTCGGTATCTCCTGGAACACATCGGCGAACTCACTAACAACAAGAATTGAGTCTAGGGGAATCACCACCCCCTTAGAAGTCTCCTCCTCTATGTAATATAAGTGGGTGGACGAGCCTCCCTCGAGACGAGGCATAGCCACCAAAATATCTCCTGGCCCGGTATAGTGAAGACAATACTCCTACTGTAATAATCAATCATGGAGCTATAGGTGGCTAGCCAATCCATGCCTATAATGGCTTCATACTCCAACATGTCTAACATAAGCATATCGACGGGCAAAATCAGTCTCCCAATATTTATATCCACTCCCCGACAAATAAAGAATATCAATGTCCCATTACCCAATGGCCAGTCTACACATGTAATTGTACTATTAGCCATATCTAACAACCCAGTGACCCATGAAAATCTAGTGGATATGAATGAGTGTGCAACCCCAGTATTAAATAAAATATGCCCCAAAGTGTCATGGATGAGAAACATACCCTCCGCTGTGGGTGGTGCCTGAGGAACTGCTACCTGGTGGATGTTATATACGCGCCTATACTGCAACTGCAACTGCTGAGGTGGGGTTGCAGAAATAACTAGTATGGCAAGAAATGTCGGCATCTGTGCTGGTGCTGGAACGGAGGCTAGAAAGATAAGCCTCTGTGGCTCCTGGCGAGCTCCTTGCTGCTGCTACGGGACCCTGCCTTTATCGGGGAAATCCTGACACGTGTGGCCATTCTTTCCATGAATGAAACATCTCCTAGTAAAATCTCCTCCCCTCTGACCATGCTGTCCTCGGCCCTGCTAGCCGTTACCACCCCTCCATTGGCCCTGCTGAAAGCACCGCTGGCGCTGCTCACTCTGCTAGCCCTGATGGCCCGATCTGAAAACTCCCTACCCCTGCCTAAAGTCTCCAGATCTGACTCGCTTAGCAGGATCTACCTGGTGGGAATCCTGCTCACCCTACCTAGACTACATATGAGCTGATTATGCCCGTTGGCACTGCCACCTCGTATCCTGCCTTGCCGGCTGGACTTTCCTACTTATTTGCTTCCCTTAATAAGGAAACAGTGATCCAGGCAATGTAAAAAGTAGCATTCAACACCTCAATGTATGTCTTCAAAGCAGGATTTCCCAACAGGTACTGTCGGATCCTCCAATTAAGGCCATCCGTGAATAACTGTATCATCTCCTCCTATGTAGGTACCTCTCCTAGGACGAAATTAGCTAACCTCGTGAATTCTTCCTCATACTCAGCCATGGTCTTCCCCTCCTGGGTGAGATCTAATAGTTTCCACCTCATCTCAGTCTGGATGGCGGATGGGAAGTATTTGTGGTCAAACCGCTCCAATAACTCCTATACCGGCATATTATCTCTCTCTTCCGTGATGGTAACAGACTCCCAGCACTATAATGCCACCCCAACTAGATTAAATGTATCTAGAATCTGCCTCTGAACATTCGTGCACTTATACATCCTCAATTGCCTATGGATGTCTTTCTTCCATAGGCTAGTAACCACCACATCTGAACTCCCCTAGAACTCGGGAGGGTATGCCTTATGGAAGGCATATATAACTCTCTCCAAGAAGAAGGGAACATCTGCACCTGAGCTCGTTCCATGACCTGTGCCTGGGGTGGTACTTGTTGTGCAACTGTAGACAATGATGCATTAACCGCCTGTGCAATTATAGCGGCAACCTCTGTAGCATTCATGGTACCCTGGTCTGGAGCTGGCTGAGGCTCTGGCGGCCCCTTTGGGGTGGATCATGGTGAATGTCGGGGAGGCATCTAAAATGAGAGAGAATTTTCCATCAGTCCACAATTAAATATTCTTAAAATAGCTAAAGACGTAAATGCGTAATAAAGAATACAACAGTCCTAATAATAGGGCTCTATATCAAAGGAAGCTACGGTGAAAATCGTAGTAATCATCATAGATCCTAAAGACACTAGAACCTGAACCATCTGTGATACCCTGCCCAATTAAATACCGGGTGATCAGTCCTTTATTAAATCAAAACAGAATATCCAGTTGGTTCATTCTTAGCATCGCTGTCGAAAACTGTTAAATACTAACCACCCACATTAGTTAATTAAGTTGGTGCCAAATTTGAAATCTTTTAAATTAACATGCAATGATCTGAATATAGCTAAATAAATAAATAAACCACATTCAACATTTAAATTGACCAACATCATAAATAGCGAAATAACTAACTCTAATAATATATCACTGGAATAAGCACTCCAGCCTGAAATGCCAATACATTAATCCATATCTAAAACTGAATCCACCAACTGAAAATAAATGAAGTATAGTGTCTCTAGAAATAACTACTAGTAGAAGATGAAGACGACATGCTCGACTGAACTAGATATAATGATGCATATGATTCGAAAGTAATGGAGGCGTCTACTACTGAGGTCCTGCAAGCGTCCACAACGTTTGCAACACGTCAAATGAGAATTAACTCCTAAGATGGGTGTACCTGTGGCTGGGCACCTAAAATGGTTTTTAGAAAATAGATTTGGGAAACGGTTCAGAGCCCGAGTAAAATAGTTTAAAAATATTTGCAAGTATTTAAAATGCATAATCAACAAATATAATATACATCTTAGTTTCACATGCCCTAACTTGAGGTCCTCACCCTTTAACTATTGTCCACGCCTAACATATTCTACTAACCCATCCTAATTATGCTACCCCACCTAACTAGTTCAAATCCATTATCTTATTAGACATACTTACTCGTGGTGCCCACCCGTATTACCCACATGATAAGTTATTGATTTGTTTTCTCATATCATTTTAATCAATTAAGAATTCACTAAATAGGTGTAATGTTTCCACATTCTCAGGTTATTTAGGATATCACTATCTTTCTCATCTACTAAGCACACATAGTAGGATAAACCACAAGTATATATATATATATATATATATATATATATATATATATATATATATATATATATATATATATATATATATATATATTATACAACACTCCTAAGCTGAGACCTGCGGTGCATACATATTCTGCTATCAAGTCGCGGTACATCACGTACTAAATAAAGGACTATCGGTTCGATATCACTCTCGAACCACAATATACAATTCACACATGATTTTAGGTGAACATAGTTCTAGGACTTTGGGTTATGCACATACATACGCACCCAAATGACTGGACACACCCTCATTCACACAAGCAGTGGTCGTACCTAAGTTATATGTTCCGAGGTACAAGTCTAAAATCCCCCAAGATGGCTCATTAAGATAAGACTGTCCCTTTTGTAAACCTCCCGCGATAGCAAGCAGTGTAGGTATTTCATACACGTAATAATTCACACATTAGGTATTCACATGACCTATGTATATAAGTTTAGTAAAGGTAATCACGTACCCTAAAATATATCCCGCACGTAGTCTATATAACTATAGAATACCCTACATACCATTAATATACCTCCCTTAAGTCAATTCAGTAGCTATCTCGCTCATATCCTACTAGTCTAAGTCACCGATTCCCTAGGAATCCTCGTGTCATGATCAGGTTCCCCGAATTTAAATCTCAACACACAATTATGTTCAATTAACTTTAGCACAAAATTCTCTTCTTGTGATTAAGTCTCCAAATGATCCTTGGCCTACTGGTATTTAAAACAACTCTCATTATATTTAAAAATTACCTCAAAAGTTAACCCAATTATTTTCCACGCATTCTAAGCCAAAACGGGAAAAATTGGTCAAAATCTGGGTAGCCGAATCAATTCGGCCTTGAACCAAATTGATTTGCCTACTACATGTTTTCATCTTCTTCCTTAAACAGTTACGGGTTTCACCATTTTCACTCAGTCAAACCTTCATTACATGAACCCAAACTCCCAACCAAACATCATATTTGTTCAAAACTGCAACAAATATTCTAGATTTCTTAACCAAATTTTAACATTAATCTATGGATTTCGTCCTACATACATAAAGGGATTTATCCTATCTCAATTTCAATCCAAGAACATGTTTTATGTCTTCCAAATTATCCCAAAATACATGAAGTTCATAGATTAATCATCCTACTCTAACATGGATGGTATATGTTTTATAATTTAAGCAAGATAAATACTTGCCTCTATTTGAAGGTCTGATCCTCTATAGAGAAATGGTATGGTTGTGATCCTGTCTTCCTGATCTACGCGATGGTGATGTTTGTGGTGCATGAACGGTGTAAATTGGCCTTGTGACCTCCTCTCTTCTTCCTCCAATTGCCTCTCTGTGATTATGAAGATTCTAACCCTAACTCCCTCATCCTAAATGATGATATAAACCTATAAAATTCGTTGGTCCATTTTCTCCAAAAATGCAAATGACCAAAATACCCTCACGGGCTGTCGGTTTGGCCTAAAATTGCCCCGAGCCCTAAACTGAACCCCCGAGTATACTTTTCTGAGAATTTCGACCCTTCCCAACATATTGGCGCACTTGAAATGATCATATGGATGACTTATTACTATCTTACTTTTTATTTCATTAAATTGAGTCCCAACAGACTGACACACGCGTCCCGACTAAATTATTGTAATTCTCGTATTTCTCACTCACGACAACTTTAATATATCATTGTCATTGTTATTACTCATTAACTAAGTAATATTCAATGTAAATAAAAATAATATTACTCATTATTATTACCAAAATACCCCTTATATCACTAATTAATATTTATTTTACCGGATTAATTTTCAAATATAATTTAATTAATCCCAATTAATTCCCAATATAAAAATCAATAAAATTATGGGGTATTACAGATGGATCCGACAAACACTCAAGATACTTAATGGGGTAGGAATTAGAACTGATTTTATAATTAGATTGACTTCATAACTATTCGAAGGGGGTGCAGATTTTTGGTGGCAATCTATTATACATTCCTGAAATGTGAACGAAGTAAAGTGGAAATAGTTTGAAGAAATATTCTTCAATAAGTATTTTTTAGAATACGTGAGGGATCAAGAGACTGTATATTTCCTAAATCTATAACAACAAATGATTGTGGCCCAATACAAGGCTAAGTTTACCAAATTGTCCCGATATGCATAGGAATATGTGGACACGAAACCCAAAAGATGCAAGAACATTGAACGAGGGTTACATCAAAACATCAAATGTTTTATTATACCTTTGCAAATCCTAGAGTTTAATAGGATGGTGGAAATACTCTCCCTTGTAAAAAAACCCGCCTCTACCAACTAAACCCGAACCTCTACTCCTTCCTAAAACCCCTACGTTATTAGGAACCAGCTAAATCAATAAGATCATCCTTATAACAAACCTAAGGATGGACGAGTGTTAAGTCAGATTCAACACAATTATAGCAGATTCTTTGTACATTTCCATGAATGTAATCAAGTAGGAGACCTTAGAACTCAATGCCCTAATCTCCAGATGCCTCCTCCTTATACTTACCCAATTGTATTAAACATCCTTTTAAGAGTCCAACCAATAACTCTAACCTCTATTCGCAACCAAATCCTTGTGAAAAGAAACAAGAACCATTCACTAAAAACCAAAGTCGAAATTCCTCCTTTCTCCCAACGAAAAATCCACATTACACGGCGTGGTCGAAGGTAATCTTCCTTTTTTTAATATATTTGCACATATATTATTTGATTCAGGATCTACCCATTATTTCATCATTCGTTCATGTCTGACTCATTTGCAATTATCCTCTAGTCCATTAGCTTACCTTTTTACTATCGGAATGCCAACGAAAAAGATGGTTGTTACTAATAGGGTTTGTAAACAACACACGTTAAATTTTGGAACTAGGACATTAACTGTAGATTTAATAGTCCTCGAGTTAATAGAGTTTGACTTAAAAATAGGGATGGATGTATTATCTCCAAACTTTGTTTACATTGACTGTCATGCCAAGATAGTATCATTTAAACCTCCCCATCAAACTTCGTTCTATTTTTAAGGAAAAAATCCCCACCAACCCCTAGTTTTTAGATAAGTGAAGATAAAATTGCCTCTCTTCCCCGCATCTTGTCTAGATACCAAGACGTGTTTCCTGAATATTTTCCTGGAATAACACCACCTCGAGTAATTAAATTATGTCTTAACTTGTTACCAAATACCTCCCCTATTTCAATACCCTCTTATGGTGTAGCTCCTTTAGAATTGAGAGAACTTCGAACACAACTAGACATTCAATAAAGGATTTATACGTCCCAATACATCACCTTGGGAAGCTTTGATTTTATCGTATGAAAGAAAGATGGATCTTTTCGGTAGTGTATAGATTACTGAAATTTGAGCCAAGTAACCATCAAGAATAAGTAAGGATAGGTGATTTGTTTGACCAATTACAAAGGTTAAAGATCTTTTCGAAGATTGATTTAAATCTAGATATCACCAACTTCATTTTAAGGATGAAGACATACCGAAAACCACTTTTCGAACACGCTATGGTCATTTTGAATTCTTAGTTATATCCTTTGGATTAACGAATGCCCCTGCCGCTATCATGGACCTAATGCATAGAATATTTCATGCTTTCCTAGATTAGTTTGTAATCATCTTTAGAGATGACTTATTGATTTATTCCAAGACTAGGGAAAAACATGAAAAGCATGTATCGTGTTAAAAACCCTTCATAAGCATCAACTTTAATCGAAAAAAAGTAAATTCGATTTCCTCATGAAAGAGGTAAAATTCTTTGGTCACGTAATCACGTAAGTTGGTATACAAGTAGATCCAGCCAAAACCATTGAGGTACTTGAATGGTCTTAACCCACCACCATCATAGGACTACGTAGTTTTTTATGACTTGCCAAATTTTATCGGCGCTTCTTGGAAGGATTTTATGGAATTGCCATACCTTTAGTGAAATTAACCAGAAAGCATGTCCGTTTGTCTAGACCTCCAAATGAAGACACGCCTTTAATACCTTGACAGAAAAATTAATCACCGCCCCTTTCTTAACCATTCCTTATAGTAACAACAACTATGATGTTTATACTGACGCTTATCTACAAGGACTCGATTGTGTACTATTGAAATAGGTAAATGTGATAGAGTATGGGTTACGGCAATTGAAAATTTATGAACGTAACTATCCAGTACATGACTTGAAGTTATCACTAGTAGTCTTTTCTTTGAAGATTTGGAGGTGTTATTTGTATCGAGATTTTTTTTAGGTATTTTCTAATCATAAGAGACTTAAGTAAATCTTCACACAAAAGGATATTAATATCCGATAGAGAAGATAGATAGAATTTTAAAAGACTATAAGTTTAATTTGCTCTATTATCCCGAAAGAGGTAACGTAGTTGCTTATGCTTTAAGCCATAAAATCGAGGGAAACCTCCATAGTACGTTTGTATTTTTAGAAACCATTGGGGATTATAAGCTACAACGAGATTCCTCCAAAACCCTAATTTTTATGCGAAACATTGTCGCTCCTCCCATTCTTTATAAGAAAATCATTGACCTTCAAGACTAAGATGTATTTTTGTGTTCCCAGAAGCAAAAACTTTGAAACAACTACCCCAAGAAAGATTGGACTTTAGACCCCGAGAGTGGGCTAAAATTTAGAAATTGAGTATGTGTTCCTTTCGTACCCTCTTTACGATAAGAAATGCTATAAGAAGCTCACCATTCAAAATTTATAACTCATCCCAAAAGCACTAAAATGTATTAAAATCTCAAGAAACATTATTGGTGGCCCAGTATGAAGGAAGATATTGTACATTTCGTAGCAAAATGTCTAACTTACCAACAAGTAAAGATCAAACATCAGCATCCCAACGATTACTCCAACCACTCCCCATCCAGGAATGGAAATAGGACAACATAGATATGGACTTTGTCAGCGAATTACCCAGAACTTTGCAAGGACATAATATAATATGTGTTATTATCGATCATTGTACAAAATTCGCTCATTTTCTACCAACCAGATTCACCGATTTATTCCAATTCCTAAGTTAAATTTACATCAAAGAGATTGTTAGACTTCATGGTATACCTCTTCCCATTATGTTCGATCGAGACCCCAGATTTATAGGAAGATTTTGGTAAACCTTGCAATCCTCCTTAGAAACCAAACTCTACCTAAGCACTGCTTTTCATCCTCAAATTAACGGCCATCTGAACGGGTAATTCAAATGCCAGAAGATATTCTACAATCTTTCACATTAGACTTTCCTGATTCATGGAATAAGCATCTTTCCTTAATCGAATTCTCCTATAATAACAACTATTAGACTAGCATTCAGACACCACGTATGAAGCTCTTTATGGACGGCCCTGCCATTCGCCTTTATGCTAGAATGAATTAGGAGAAAATCACATCCTTGGACTCGAAATCATTACTGAAACCATTGAAAAGACATTCAACCCAGAGTCGATAAAAGAGTTATGCCGGCAACCATCGAAAGCTCCTGGAGTTTCATGTAAATAATCAAGTGTTCTTATGAGTATTTCTAAGGAAGAGAATAAATCGATTTGGAAAGAACGATAAATTATCTCCTCACTATGTTGGTACCTTTAGAATCATCGAGAAAATTGGACCACTAGTCTATCGTTTGGAATTACCTCCCGAATTATCCAATCTTCATGACGTATTTCATGTTTTGCAGTTGTGAAAATATATCCCTGATCCGAATCACATCATTACTTGGAAAGATATCATGGTCGAACCTTACCATGATTTTAAGTAAAAACCTATTCAAATTCTCGATCGATAAGAAAAAATTCTCCGACGAAAAAACATTCCACTACTGAAAGTTATTTAGCAACACCACGAAACCGAAGAAGCAACATGGGAAATAGAAGACATTATGAGGCAATAATATCCTGCGCTTTTTCCAAGTAATTTTGAGGACGAAATTATTTTTAGGTGGGAATAATGTAGCAACATACCATAAATAGATCTTTAGTTCCTAGAAAAAAGGAAAATGTCAAATAAACCCTAAACTTTAAACAAATTACCAAAATACCCGTGAAAGAAGAATTGAACTAAAATACACTCTCCTATAGAAATTATAATCTAACTCTCTCTCAAAGTTTAAATAAATGACCTATATTTTATGCACCTCTCATGAAACAATCCATTTAGTTTGAATAATTTCACATAAGCCCCTTAACTTTTATAAAATAAATTAAAATCCTTAAAACTTATTCAAAAACTATCCAAGGAGCAAAACCAAAACTCAATCTGATTTACCCTCCCCCTTGGTGACATGGTACCAACTGGACAACCAGCATGGCCTATACCATGTGGGTTACTCATGGTACCCATTTTATATCCAATAAAACCTTGGTGAGAACTTGTTCACTTCAGCCTCATCTCCACCTCCAAATCTACTAATGAACTCCTATCCACAAATCCTATAAATACCCTCTCTTACCTCATTACAAACCCATCTTAGTTGAGATCAAATTCAAAGTAAAATTTCGAGAGTTTTTGCATTTCTATTTTTTTTTCATGAGTGCTTGTTTTTTTTTAATTTGGTTATGTTTCTGAGTATGTATAGAGTAAAATTATGAGTTTACATGTGAATGTTAACGTATGTACGCATTGAAATAGCTCAAAAACTAGAAAAATCCATTAATGCTTAAGCTTCAATGGTGGATTCTCCTTCTTTGGCCTTGAACCAGTTTCAAAGTGAGGTAAGCTGAGCTTAGGTTCTGAGGAACCTAGGTGCAAAGTTTAATTGTACCAAAACCATTTTTTAACACCCCAAATCAAAGCTTGCATTTTTCAGTCTTGGAATTTTCAGAAAAAAAATTCCAGAGTTTTACTCCACCAAAATTCCTCAAGCAGGCTCATTCCTTCACATTTTTTTGATAAGCAAATAACTCAATAAAACAAACCTTCTTGAGGGGGAGGAATCCCATGTACAAGAAGTATACAAAGCGAGAAGCAAAGATCTGGGGCCTAAAACAAACTAGTTAAACACCTGTAACTTCTCCAAAAACTCAAGAAAGAGAGACAATGATGAACCATGACTTTTCCTATACTAAGTAAGAAGAAGGCTCATGAAGCTAAATAGAATTCGAGAAGGTTCAAGTTCGACCCCCTCAAAGCATCTCCTATTCCTTTCCTGCCAGACGATCCAAAAAATACAATGGCAGACCATCATCCAGACCACCCGCGGGCCAGTCCAACCCCTAAGACTCTCCAAGCTGACATCACCTCGAACACCATACAAGGCATAACCCAAAAAATCTAGCACAAAGAGAACATCAAATACCACAGACCCCTAGTCACCTGACTATATATAAGCAATTGATTGGTTCTCTCCTCCTCCTTCTTATATATCCAACATTTGCTGACCATCCTCGTCCCTATGCTCTGGAGCCCCTTAATGGTCAAGATGGTACATCTGGCAACGGTCCATACAAAGAAACAAACCTTGGGAGGCGCATGACACTTTCAAATGGACTTCCATGGAAACTAAGCACCCCCACGACCCTTGAACACATTATAATATTTCTTACCTGAAAAAAGACCATCCTGAGAGGTCAACCACCTCAACCCATCAACCCCACAGGACTGAATAGTCGCCAAAATCAGTCGCTCAAAGAACTCGTCCGCCTCCTCCAGCTTCCAATCCCTAAAACCCCTCCTAAACTTTGGGTCTTACTCCGCACGATCCCCCACCCTACGCCTACGATCCATATAGAACAAAACCCTTATGATACCGGAATAGGAATCATGACTTTCAGTCACTTATGCTTGGTCAAAATTTCACCATTTTTACAGAAACCCAATAACTCAATTTAACCCCCCAAAATTCTTGAAACCAGTATGGTTGGATTCCTCTTTTAAAAATATGCAACTCTTATTCAGGAATTAACTCAAAAGGATCTTTAAAAAATTTCGAGTTTGAGGTCAAAGTTTAAAATCCTATAGTCAAATTGTCAAAAGTTGAAGACGAGTGGGTTACACGCGCGCGAGTGGGAGTCAAACCAGGCACGTGATTAGTTTGATTCAATGCGTGATGGCGCGTCTCCAATCAGGAAATTCTAATTTTTATCCAAAAATTTATTATTAAATTCTAAACAAAATGGCATATTACATCACCCGGTTTGGATTCCTGGAAAGCATTTTCTCCAGAAAACTAGTTTTAAGCATAAGAAATTAAGTTTTTAGTTTACACCTAAATCCCTGACTATTTTTCCAGTATTCCAAATAACCCCATAGTTTTTTCATAAATTCTTTTGCCTAAATAAAATCAATTTGTCTTAAGCTCAAATCCAAATAAAAATGATGGAAATATTAATTTTAAAAACCTTTTAAAATTATAGTTATAACCCTCCTAGTAAATTTTACACTGCAATTAATTTCAGTTTGGTATCTTACTTCATCACATAAGCATTATATTAGGCTTATATGACCAACTTACACTCTCCATGATATCATACTTCCTAGTCAACCCCGTGAATTAGACGTATACGCCCCAAATCCGTAGAAAAATTCAAAGTAGGTGATTTTGATTTCAATTAAGCTTATATCTTTCAACAATTAATTGTTATATCATGCAATGATAATTTTAAACTCATGTTTCCACTTACAAACTCATTTTTATAGTTTATATTTTTTATGTATTGATTCTCTAAAAAATGTAGTCGTCCTTAAACCCGATAAACCACTGCAATATAAAGAGCCACCGAAATCTTTTTACCCTTAATTCTGGTATAACCCCGCAACATATTTATATGATTACATATTACCCAACATTTTATTACCATTATCAGTGAAATCCCTGGTGGAATACCTTACGATTTAGAGATTAGACCTCAGTATACCACGATAATTCTAATTGGCCTATAGGACTCTGATGTTAAGTGCCTACTATTTTATTTGATAGATACATATGAGTGACACTTTAACTAAGTGTGCCAAGCCTTTATTATATATTAACCAATCAATTGGGATCATCTGTCCAAAAGTATGATATGCTTGGGATGATATTGTAATGGTATGTCTACGCATTTGAAGCCCATGTACCTTATCATTTATGGGTTATCTTATTATAGTCTGAACCCTTATCCTGATAACTCGATATACGACTTATCCTGTTATCGTCACTATATTTTCGTTTACATATCATTAGACTCAAGTACACCTCTGACAATTCTATGATATTACAACTTGGTTCCACATATAATTATACATATTATTAAATCCAGTTACTCACTAACAATATATTTATGCCATATCATGTATAGAATTAAAATTATCTACTTGGCTTGTTTGCTTCATTATTTTCCTTCCAGGTGGATGATGAACTTGAGGAAGGCCAGACACCTCCCGCAAATATAAAAATTATCTATATTTTCTTCATTTTTAGTGTTATCCCATAATGAAGATCTTCTAATTTCGGTTGCTTTTAATTTAATTGTATTCATTAATACTCTTTAATTACCACAACCCAACCTAAAATTTTGCGGATGCGACAACATACAAGTGGGAGCATATGTACACATAAAGAAGGAGAGTAAAAAATAACACCCATATAGAAATATAATCTATTCCACTAAAAAGTTCCCCAACAGAGTTGCCACTGTGGCCATCCGGGTAAAATTCGTCCAATGTGGGCTCGGGCCCTTGAAGTCGGGATGGTGGGGAGGAAGAAGGAAGGAAAAAAGGTTCCCTCCCTCCTCTCAATCTCTTCCCTTTTCGCAGTCCAACTTCGGAATGGGAGTAGCACGAAGAGATAGAGTCATCAACCTATTTTGCTCAAAACAGGGAAAAGAATGTAGTTGCCTCGGGAGAACAACATCAAGGTCAGACTGATGCATATGAAACAAAATAATTTGAAGGTCCGAAGAATAAGTTACGAAATGGGAAGGTGTTAGGCAACCATTTCACCCTTTCGGTCTCTCATGGGCTACTATTAATCTTTTGCTTTTATATATGCGATGTGTGTGTATATGTGAATGATATAAATGACGGGAGAATGAAATTATCCAAATCATGTCATGGAATGGACGGAGTGGACTCATCCGTAGGAGTGTATCCGAATAAAATAATAAAAAATAGGATGTAAGCGTTCGCCGAATCACAAATTGCTATGAAAGAGAAAATATATATGTTGGACGAGACACAAGTATGTAGGAGTCTAAAACTCACAAATAGAGATGTAATAAGATATAAGAAATATATAAACATGAAAAAAGGAGGGCTCGAGTCTCGGGATTGGCCCAAGACACCTACATATCCCAAGGGACATCAAAGTCCATGTAGTTCAAAAATAGAATAGGGTTGGGGTTCAACCCATAAATCCACATGTGAGACTTCTCTTATGTGATTTTTTTTAGGAAAATGTATTTTAAGAACAAAAATGTAAAAGTGGAAGTCTCACTTTTGGAATTTAGGGATAAATCCTATTTTTGTCTTTTTTTGATTTTTCATGGAAATGATTATGTGCAATTACTAGTAAAAAGTGAAGATTAGTTGATGTGAGATAACGAAACAAAAGCACGAAATAGAAATAAAATGAATAACACTAAAAAATGAGTAAATAATAAAAAAAGGGGTTGAAAAATGGACCTCCCTTAATGATGTTTATTGCTGAATTTGAAATGTAAGTATGCTGATTATGAAATGGTATGTAGGTAATGGGGTAAGGTGAGGTGGACAACCAAGTGAGGTAAGGAGGTGAGGTAAGAGAAAGTTAGAAAATGGACTTTTTTTTGGAAAGGGAAGGCTTTGATTATGAGGATAATGTTTTCTAATTACTGAGAGGGGTCCTTTACAATGGTGAGGTCATGGCCCCTTTATAGGGGAAATTGGGCCCAAGGGTGTGC
Organism: Sambucus nigra; assembly: GCA_949130495.1. Taxonomy (NCBI): domain Eukaryota; kingdom Viridiplantae; phylum Streptophyta; class Magnoliopsida; order Dipsacales; family Adoxaceae; genus Sambucus; species Sambucus nigra. The sequence goes on along the minus strand of OX422216.1, from coordinate 91,783,527 downwards.
AGATCGACATGGCCTTTGGCCTACCTATTGGCCTACCTATTGGCATATGGGCTGCCATGCCCGGCAAGGAAAAATACACCCTGCCAATAGGTAGGGTGTCTGGGGTGCCTATAGTCCAGAATGGACTTTTTCAAAAAAATGGGCATAAAATGAAAATCGTAAGTTTGAATCGTGCAAGGCCAGGATTGTTGGAAAGTAAATTCATAGAACTTCAAGAATACATTTAGCCACTCTTGGGTTCGGGAGTTAACATAAGTTAAATGGGTCTCAGAAGAGCCCAATGGTCTCTAAACAGGGGGTTAGCGGAGGAAAATGGATCGTTCATCTGAACCTTGAGGCCGATTCGAGCATGGGATGGATCATTGGAAAGGAAATTCAGTGCATTTTGATATTTCATTGAGCTTCGCTCTAGTCAAAGAGTTGACTAAGGTCAAATGGGGACCAAAATTGAACGATGGCCTTTCAGAGTAAAGCGGATCATTCATCCGAACCGTTAGGCCATCCGAACATGAGATGGATTATTAGAAAGGAAATTCATAGCCGTTTAAATATTCCACTACACCAAAAAGGACAAATTGTCACCTTTGGCCCAATCAACCTTGTCACGGTCATTAATCGTGATAAAAAACACGCATTTTTTTTATCACGGTCAATGATCGTCATAAGGTTGTGACAAGGAGTTGTCACGGTTAAAGACCTTGATAAGTCCATGATAATTTTTTTAGCAAAATACCCTAGCGCCTAATTTTTTCCCACCATTTTCTTTCCCCCCAATTTCTCTCTCTTCTCTCTAAGTGGTGGTGCTCCCTCTCTCTACTTTTAGGTCTTTCTCTCTCTCGCTCTCCTCTTTATGTATATGAATATGTGTGTATGTGATCTTCTTTGGAGACTTGAGGCTTGACCTTGATCCTTGATGAGATTCCTTGCAATTTGGGATGAATGTTGGATGAGAGACAAGGAATTTTTTGCTAAATTAGGTATGAGAATGATGGGAATGAAAGGTGGAAAGGAATTTTACATAAAGAAACATTGCTGATTGCAGAAGAATGTTGCTGAGATCACTGAGATTGATAGATTTGGGGTTCCTTTCTAAGTGAGCTCATGATCTCCCTATATAGGGTAGGGTGACTACAGATCGACATCGTCCTTGTCCTACCCATCGGCAGGTAACCCAAGACACACTACCGATAGGCAGGGAAATGGATCTGTCAATTGGCAGTCTCGTACAGACTTTTCTCTAAAAATGGTCGTAAAACGCAATTCGTAAGTCCAAATCGTGCACGGGGCATACCATTACAAAGATAATTTAGACACCTTTAAGAATCCTTTGGGTTGATCCCATGTTTTAGAGTTGACTTTCAGCCAAATGGAGCTCTAAAACGCTCATCGATCCTTTGGACGGAAGATCATCGGACTACGATGGATCGTTCAACTAAACCATAAGTCTGAATCGTGCACAGGTTGGATCGTTGGAAAGGTTGTGCGAGGTGCTTTGATGTTATAAATAACTTTTCTCAGCTTGAAGAGTTTACTTTAGTCAAACGGGTCCCGGAGGCACCCGATGACCTTTCGGAGTAAAACAGATCGTTCATCTCTATCGTAAGGCTGATTCGCGCACAGGGTGGACCATTGGAAAGGGTATTAGTGAAATTTGAATATTCATTCAGTCTCATTCAATTTGAAGACATGACTTTGGTCAAATGGATCCCGTGAGTGCCTGATGGCCTTCGAATAAGTTTTTTGGGGAAAATGGGTTATTCATTCGAATGGTTATGTCGTTTCATGCACGGGGTTGACCATTGGAAAGGGGTTTTAGTTCCCTTCAAGGATCCATTGAGATTTCACTCAGACAGTGAAGTTAATTGGGGTCAAATTGAGGCCCGAGAGTGCACGGTGGCCTCCAAATCAATTTTTAGTAGTAAAATGGTTCGTTCGTCCGGATCAATATGCTGATTTGTGCATAGGGTGAACTATTAGAAAGGAGATATAGAGATCTTAGAATATTTGTTGAGATTTCACTCTAATGATGAAGTCGACCAGAGTGAAACGAGGCTCGGGAGCGCCCCATGGCCACTAGATTGGTACTCGAAGTATGAGAGTCGAGGTCAATTCTGAGGACCTTAAGTTGGAGAGACCAATTCTGAGGGTCAAGGTCAATTCTGAGGACCTTAAGTATGGAGCGACCAATTCTGAGGGTCGATGTCAATTCTGAGGACCTTAAGTGGGAGCGAACAATTCTGAGGGTCGAGGTCAATTCTAAGGACCTTAAGTGTGAGGGACCAATTCTGAGGGTTGAGGTCGGACCTTAAGTAGGGAGCGACCAATTCTGAGGGTTAAGGTCAATTCTGAGGACCTTAAGTTGGAGCTACCAATTCTGATGATCAGGTCAATTATGAGGGTCGAGGTCAATTCTGACGACCTTAAGTTGGAGCGACCAATTCTGAGGGTCGAGGTCAATTCTGAGGACCTTAAGTGGGAGCGTGAGGTCAATTCTGAGGACCTTAAGTGGGAACAGTCAATTCCGAGGGTCGAGGCCAATTCTGAGGACCTTAAGTGAAGGCGAATAATTTTGAGGTTCAAGGTCAATTCTGAGGACCTTAAGTGAAAGCGACCAATTCTGAGGGTCGAGATAAATTCTGAGGACCTTAAGTAGAGGCTTAGGGAATCACCTTATGGGGAATTTTTAAATTTTCCTTTTTGTAGACTTTACTGGGGAAGAGACATCTATCTGGGGATTATGTTTTTTTTAGAAGAGTTGAAAATCTCATTCTAGAAATTCTACTTGGGGAAACAGTTGATGACTTGAGGTTTTGGGATTCCGCTGGGGAATGTGTTTTTTGGGGAGAGATGTCTGGTTAGGGCTTCTAGCTCTTCTTGGGGAAAATTGGAATTTTTCAAGGAAAAAGTTTAATTCGGGAATTCTTACTTAGGAAACGGGTAGGATATTACGTATCCCTACTGGGGAGGCATTTCTATTGCGGATGAGGTTTTTGGTATTTTGCTGAGTAGTGAGTTTTTAGGATGCGTGCGTGCTAATTTTTAGGGTTTAAGCTCGGGATAAAATGTGTATTAACCCGGCTGGGGATTTGGGAGCTTGAAAAATAATTTTCTTGGTGAAGAAATGTTCCAATATTTATTTGACAATTTTTTGAATTTTTTGGATTTTTTTTTGGAATTTTTTAGTATCTTCTGGGATTTTTTGTACAAAATTTCAAGGGCGTGCTGACCGACATATTGTAGGGGTTGTTAACCGGTAGTGGCACGATCTTTTGGGTTACCTTGGTAATGGGAAGGGACGAAAGTGTCGATCGATAGGTGTAAAGTGACTGCCAATCGGCATACCCATTAGCCTCCTATAAAAAGGGGTGAAATCTCTTAATTTTTCATAGCTCCTAGCTTTCTTATCTTCTGCTTCTCTTTTATGCAATCTTCTCCAATGTTCTCTCCTCATTAGAGATTAGAAAATGGCAAATTTCTCTAGTAGCGATACCCACATGGCATGGCTGGGTGTTGACGATTGGGCAAATCTGGAGTGACAGATTAGGGTGCCCTTAGCGTTGGGCAACGAGAACGCTTTTGACTTATTCGAGACTGTTGTCGATGACCAGACTCTTCTGCATCACCCTTCACATCACCGGTCATCTAGGATAATGAACCCTAGTGGTTATGTTAGTACTGCATAACTCTTGGCATTCTTTCTATTCTTTTTTACATTTTCTTATTTCTTTGAATTTTGACAAAAGTTTTCTTTCTATTTTGACAGCTTAACATTGTTGCTACGAGTTTCCTCTCCCGTGGGATGATGGAATCTAGGGATGTGTTGGAGCACCTTCCTGCGGTGGTGCAATGGGTAGTCTTTTTTGTGGGTTTTGGTTATTTTGTGTTTGGATTGGATGAGACGCCATGCTCTATGGCAGTTTTATGCGCCTTGGTGGAGAGCTGGTGGGATACTACCCATACCATACTTTTGGGATTCAGGGAGATGATGATGACCCCCATTGACATCTAGCAGCTATTGGGGATAGACTGTAAGGGGATGCAGACAAAGGTGGACTGATCCTTGAGGGTGACACCAGTGATGGTGGATGCGGCACTTGACGATGTGGGGGGGGGGGGATATTTTTGGAGGACTCGATCCGTATATCTCTTCTTCGGGAGGTTTTGTTGAGTCGACATATTGATGAGACTAATGGGATGCTTGTGCGGTAGATGGACCGTTTGTTTATTTTTCAGTTGTTGGGAGGGTTCTTGGTGGCATCGAGCGGCAACGTCGTCCACTTATAGTTTTTACCATATTTGAAGGTATTTAGATTATCCCTCTCTTTGACTAGGGGTGACTGACTTTGGTGACCCTTTATTCTTCTTTAGATGCTTTCATCCGGTGCTATCGATAGACTTTTACTAGAGCAACGTACCTTTTGAGGTATTTTTCTTTTTTCTTTTTTCATTTTTCCTTTATGCATTTTCTTTTATTGCCTTTTTGACTTCTTCTGATTGTTGACTCTTGTCCTTTTGCAGATGTGGTTCTACGAAGTGATTGAGTTCAATGCCCGTTTGATTATTTTGCATGTTTAGTCGGTGAGGAACTTCTATCGAAAGTACCGGTGGTGGAAGTCCAGCAAGTCGAAGCAGTCTCTCTCCTTGTCGACAGTATGTTAGGTCTCGAATGTCCTAACGAGCGACTATGTTATTTATTCTTTTCTCTTTTGAATCCTTTCCTTCGTATTTCTCTTTATTCGTGCAAGTATTGATTTTATCTTGAAAAAATGTAGGTGACCTTCTATCCCTGGGGGATGGCCATCTAGCACACAGGGGTGATCGGGATACATGCTCAGATGCAACGGCGGCTGGCGCATGAGTTTGGCTACTCCTAGTATTTAGGACAGATAGTGGTCTGGAAGATCAGGGAGGATGAGGTGATGGTCCCACCGATGATTCCCCCGAGATATATGAGGTGAATCATAGAGATGTCAGAGGAGGTCAGGGAGGCAATGATGATTGGTGATCCTTACTCGTCATATACGAATACGGTGGTGACTTATGACTACCTTGACTTCGTGACAAGATAATTGATGTCATCATGCATCTGCTACATGGTGAATATGACTCCGCCTCTTACGGCTTCAGACATGTGGACGAATCGGTCGGTGGGGTCTTCCCATAGCACTGGTGCTGTGTCGATGACACCAACGGTAGCGATGTCGGAGGTTCCATTTCTACTTCTTGCTCTCCTTCTTACAATATTTGACTTACTGGAGGGAGATAATTGAGTATGCAATATCACCCTAATGTGATGGACCCGATGGTGTTGGGGCTGACGGAGGACGTCCTTCAGCCAAAGGTATATCTTTTAATCTCTTTATCCGTTGTCTTTCCGATTTCTCTTTTTGCTTCAAACTAACTGATTTGCCTTTTTATTTTCTCTTGTAGTATGTTCGGGTGTCACCTACCTGGTTGAGGGACATCCAAGACTCGGTGGCTTCTACGACGGCTCATATTCGAGATTCGATCCCGGTTCCTTCTTGTCTTGTGCCATCTGCTTCTTTTGAGGAGGATTGGGTAACAGAGGATCGTCATCTTGTCGTCGAGGGAAGCGTGCGCATTGTGGGGATGGGGGATCCTAAGGGGAGAAGAGAGAGATAGAGAGCGAGAGAGAGTTTGGGGTTTCGGACTGAGTCCCATTGATTTTCTTCTTTATTCTGCAAAAAATGTAATGATGGCAGTATATATATGAAATGAATAAGGGTTTTATTTATCTTTGATTTAAATGAATTAATCTACAAGAACTTTTTACTTTGCTTGTTGAGATCGTGAAAAAAAAATATAACTATTCAAGAGAAAATTTAGGAAGAAAAATCTTGAATTCTTTAAAACAAGGATTTATTTATTTTTTTGAGTTTTTTGATTTAGACAAAAAAGGAAAGATGGAATTTTCTAAAAATAGGGGGATGCCGATCGGCATGCCCCTTCTCCTGCCTTTCAGCAGGTGAGTCCAGTCAAATCACTCCAAAGCTTTGATTGCACTTTCTTCACCTACTAGTACTTGATAGGGTAGTCTTTCATTCGAATTTCGCAGGTTCCTTGTTTTTAGCCAAAATTTTTAAGTATAAAGGGGTAAGGTGGGGAGATTTCATCACCTATTCACATTTTCTTTCTCTTGCTTATTTCTTGTCTCGTGTCTTATTATTTCCAAAATTACCTGTTGATGTAAAAAACTAGATTGCTCTAATTATTCAATCACAGATAAATAAATAAGACAAAGATTTTTAAAGTGGTTCGGCTAGGAATAAAGCCTACGTCCACTGTTATGTTATTGCTGAGTGTTTGCAGAATTCTTGATTACAAGTTCTCTCAAGAAATTCCAGTCCCTTTGAATGGGGTTGATACAGGGTATTTATAGCCTTGAGGCTGTACATGAAAGGTTCGATACATTAAATGATATACATGTGAAAGGGTAATACATTTAATGCAGCGTGCGCGTCAAGAATATAAGCATTCAATGAATATTTGAACTGTTGATTATCTGGCAATTAATGATACGACCGAGGTGCAGCTCGGACCGCCATAGTTGCTCGTTGATCAGGAGTTCCTCGGAGCACTAGGGTACCTCGGAGCGTTAGAGTTCCTCGGTGCGCTAGAGTTCCTTGGTGTATCCTCGCTGCTCGGAAAGAATCATGGTTGGTCGGGAAATGAACTTCCTCGCTGCTATTGCGCCACGTAGATTGACACGTGTCTTCGTATTATTCGTCCACATCAGCATATTAATTTTGGTATCAACAGAAGCCACCAATGTTTCATATTTCGAACTTTGAGGAGTATGGAACATTCTTTCTCGGTATATGGCAATATTAAATGACTTTCCTGGGTTTCAGGAACATTGTGTTCAAATTTCCTTCTCATTTCGCAGCTTCCGCCTTTTTTTTGAATTTTTTATAAGCGCTTCGATCTCCGTGTAGTTTTTGTCCTTTTAGCCGCCGGAAGTTCAGTAGTTTCTTTTTGGTAATCATTTCTTTCGCCGTTTCCCAATGCAAAGTATTTAAACTTCTTAGGTAACCATACCGTCTTCTACGTTTTCCAATTTTCTGCCTTCAAGCTTTCAATTCTCTCCTTCTCTCTTGTGCGTTCATCTTTTCCTTCGTTAGTTGTCAACAGATCTCCTTCCTTCCTGTAAGATTTTCTTCCTTCTTCTTTTATTCATCATGGTTTACATTATTGAATCTCTTGAAAAGTTCCGCTCTGACTTTTCCATCCCATCTTGGGTAATCTTGGAGGAACTTTCTGAACCTCAAAATTATTTTCGTCTGGCTGAGGGACATTGGTTCCCCAGTCTTTTTATTGCTGAATGTGGTTTTTCCTTTCCACCAAATCCATTGTGTCTTGAGTTTTGTCAATATTTTGATCTTGTCCTTGCAAAAATAGCCCCCAATTCATGGAGAATAATTAATGGGGTGCACAAATTAAATCTAACTCATGGGACTCGTATTGGGATCCCTGAGATTATGTACTGCTATAAGTGGGCCACTCTAGATAATATTTATTACTTAAAAACTAGGTTTCTGAATAGGGCCCTTGTAGTTAACCTCCCTGACTCAAATAGAAATTATTTTGAACATGGGTTGGTTATAAAAAATTGGCAATATGCCCCTTTAACTGGAGATGAAGTATACAACGGTACCAGATGGCCCCCATTTGGCAATGGGATAGGTTTATTTTTCATTTTATTTTACTTGTGAAATTATGCTTTCATCATGTTTGACAAAATGTATGATTGATATCTCGTTATGTATTTATTTGCAGTTGATAGCAAAAGAAGAACTCCAAAAGAATCAGAAGTTAATATCAAGCATCTGAAACTTATCTGGGGTTTACACAAGAACATTGCAGACGAACACATCAGGTCTGCTTCATATCTGCTACAGTATAAGAGTTACACAACCTCTTATACTGCTCGCCCTGTCGAACCAGCTTCAACTCCAGAAGGTTCATCTTCAGATTCTCATCTTCCTTTAAGTCAAAGGATGGGTAAGAAAAGAGCTCCTCCTGCTCTCTTTGATGATGTTACTTCTGTTGTTGGGGCCAAGAAAAGTAAAACTGATGCCCCAGAGGCTGGGTCTTCTAAAGCTACCGAGAAGCCCCCAATGGTTCCGAGCAAGAAAAATGCTCCAGTAGATGTAATTACAATCTCTCCGACCAAGACTTCTTTGGTTGAAGGTTCTGAACTCCCGTTGAGGAGATTGAGGAAATCATCCTTGGTTACTCCGGCTGAAACTGTCTCCTCTCTACCTGCTGGTGGTACTGATGTTCCAAACATCATTCTTCCAAGTTCTGCAATGAGCTCGGTCGTACCCGAGGTCCATGGTATTGATGAAAGAATTCCTAGGGATATGCTGACATCCTTAGCTGCTCGTCACCTTGCTTCAGTAAATTTCTCATACTTCTGGTTTTTCTTTCTTTCTCTGAAAGCTTGCATTTTGTATTGACCTTGCTATTTTTCTCATCTTTCAGCTGGTGAACTGTTTCAATAATATTGTGAAGAAGGATGAAGCTATTAAAGCTTCAAGCTCCTCGTCAGGTGTTGAGGATGCTCTGTTGGGTTTGACCCAGTCTTTAAAGGAATCTCGTTAACAGTATGTTGACGAAAAAGCTATTTGGGAGAAAAAGTTAGCTGTGGCTGAAGCTGAGAAGGTGAAAATGGCCGAAACCTCCAAGAATTTAGAGGATAAAGTAAAAGGTTTAGAGAATAAACATCAGGAATATGATGGCCAGCTGAAAAAGGCAGAGGAAGAGTTATCTACCCTGCGAGATATCAAGGTCAAAAAAGAAGAATTGGATGTGAAGCTCTCCTCGGAGAAATTAAGAAGAAAAGCCGCGGTCAAAAAATCCTTCAGCGCAGGCTGGGAGAAAGGATGGGATAAGGGGATTGCTGCTATGACATCCCAAGTCCAATATGGGAAGTTGAAATACTTCCACGATGGTTGGGTAGCTGCACTGCAAGAGTTGAAGGTCAAAGACGACTCTGAGTTATTCCAACAACACCTCCCTGGTCCTCTTCCAGCAATTGTGGAAGAAGAAGAAGATGAGCCTGTCTCAGATGAATCTTCTATGGCTATGGTTGACCCAGTCTCTGCTTCTCAACCCTCTGTCATCGAGGACATTTCTTCTATGCTTCCTCCTGCCGAGAAGATTCCTGCTAATCAAACCGTTGTTACCACCGAGCAACCGAGCTCCTCGTCCCAGCCTCCCGAGAAAGTCTTGGGGGACAAGGAAAAGGTGTGAAGTTGTTCGGTATCATTTCTATATTTCATTACTTGTAATCTAACAATGTAACCTTTTGATGATCTAATAAAATACATCTCCATTCTTCTTCTTTATTGATACTCTGTCTGCTTTTATTTATTAACTCCTGCTTCCTCTTCTTTATTAGTTTTTGGCCAGAATGGAATTGATATCTGCTCCTGATACTGAGTTGATGGGACAATGCAATGGGTATTATAAAGCTGGTCATACAGACCTAAGTGTATCAGAGATTGTCGACATCCTTGGTCACGATGCCTCAGAACAAGCAGTTGAGGCTTACCGGTATCTGAAGGATTTACTTGATAGATCTGTGGCCAATAATGTGGCATACTACGAATTGATCGAGGAACTTCATGGTTCCATAGAGGATCTTCAAAATCAACACAATGCATCAATGGCTTCGTTGCACAAGGATTATGAAAATAGATACCAGCATCTCTCTTCTGAAACAGGCCATAAGAAGATCATTGCTGGATATGATATTAGGGAAAGGACCCTAAAAGGTGAAGTTGAAGCTTGCCGGCAGATCGCCGAGATCCTGGAACAAGAAAATAATAATTTACAGAAAAAATTGGCTCAATATGAATCTGCAGCGTCATCTTCCACTGCTCTAGTGCCCGTTACTGATGAAGGTTTCTCTTTCTTAGAGGTCGAAAATGCCAAATTAAGGCAAGAACTGGATGATTTAAGAAGATCTGCTGTTTCTGGGACTGCTCATGGACGAGGAAGAGGTTCTCGGGGGCGAGGAAGAGCTGCTCAAAATGTTGCCGAGGAGCAAAGTTCTCCAGTCGCTTCTCGGAGCCGATCAAGAGTTCTTAGTCGCAATGTTGAAGAGGCTCGTACCCAATCTACTTTGGAAACTCAAGCATTCCAATTAAATGTCAAAGATCAGGCTCTATCCGAAATGTCCAAGAAAAATCTATCCCTAGAAGATCAACTTACTGCAACGAAGTCTGCTCTACATACTAAGGATCTTTTTGCCAAGAACCTTCTCGAACAATTGCATAGATTAACCTTTCAATTTCATAAGCAGCCCAGGGAATTCTGGATGGCAGGATATAATGAAGCTCTTGTTCATTTGGATGCTCGTATTGAACATGCCAATAATGAAGGTTATAAGCAGGGATGGTTGAACGCCCTAGGTGTATTAAAATTGGAGCGAGGGCATTTTTTATGGGATTATCATGCTCCGGGGTTACTAGATTTGCCTATGCCACCTTTCAAACTGGACATGGCCTGGATCCCAGCTCGTTCCATTCCTCGTAGCCTCATTTCAAAATACCTCGGTGATTATAGCCTTCACTCCCAAATCGAAGTATCTCGTCCAGAGCATCTAATGGATACCCCTTCAATAATGAATGTCAGAATGCTGAAGGATTTGAACTTTATTAATTCTACTCTTTGCTTGGAAGATCCTCCTGCTGGCGAAGAGCCTGTCTCAAAAGCAAAGGGCAAAAAACCAATAGAATAGGAATCTTAATGTAATAGTCAGCACATACATATAATATGTAACTCATTTTTAATTTTTAATGAAAGAATTCATTTTTGTTTGTAAATCTTGCTATTGTCTTGTGTTTATCAAACACCTTTATATTTGTGCATATGTATCTATGTATCTGTTACAAAGATAACAATATTGTGCTGTCCATCAACCAACTTAATAATAAAAAGTTACAAGTATCAAGGTTGTTCAATCACTTAATAATAAAGTAATGAGTATAAATTGTTCAAACTATTTCCAGCCAACCAAGGTGGATAAATAATGTTTGTCGACCAACTACAGTTGATGGGTTTTTATCCCTGACCAGCCATACTTGGTTCAATTTCAAATATTTTCATAAAATGTGTCCGACCAAATAAGGTCAATAATTTGTCCTCGTCGACCAGCTACAGTTAGTGGGTCTTTATCCTCGACCAACTATACTTGGTGTATTTTGGAATATTTTGTCGCCTCCTAACCAAAGGAGTATTTTTTGGCTCCTTAGAGCATTTGGCTCCTTAGAGCGCCTCCTAACCAAAGGAACTAAGGTCAATAATTTGTCCTCATCGACCAGCTACAGTTAGTGGGTCTTTATCCCCGACCAACTATACTTGGTGTATTTTGGAATATTTTGTCGCCTCCTAACCAAAGGAGTATTTTTTGGCTCCTTAGAGCATTTGGCTCCTTAGAGCGCCTCCTAACCAAAGGAGTATTTTTTGGCTCCTTAGAGCGCCTCCTAACCAAAGGAGTATTTTTTGGCTCCTTAGAGCTTTTGGCTCCTTAGAGCGCCTTTTTGTGCGTAGTGTATTACACTAGTATTCCACGAAAAACTTTCAACCAGAAAGAAAATGGCGAAACATCCTCGCTTTATTCATAATGAAGGAAATGCTTTTACATTTTACATTACTGATAATACTTGCGTAGGTGTTCAGCATTCCACGCATTCTTAAATTCTTCTCCCTCTAGAGTTTCTATTCTGTAAGTTCCTGGACGAACAACCTCTGTAACTCGGTAAGGTCCATGCCAGTTTGCTTCCAACTTATTTTGCTTCTGAATGACTTTCTTTAGCACATAATCCCCTTCTTTTAAGTCATATTTCTTCACCCTTTTATTGTAGAACAGAGCTGTACGTTGTTGGTAAGCTGCATTCCTAATAGCTGCCTCCTCTCTAACCTCCTCGAGCATATCCAAATCCAGTCTTCTCATCAAATCGCTGACTGGGGAATTGAAATTCAGTACTCTATGCGTTGGGAGACCCAACTCGGCAGGTATCACAGCCTCACTTCCAAATGCTAGCATATATGGTGATTCTCCAGTTGCTGCTCGGGGAGTTGTTCGGTAAGCCCATAGTACTGATTGGAGCTCATTAATCCAATTTGCTTTAGCTTCACTTAACCTCTTCTTCAAACCATTTAGTAATGTTCTGTTCGTCACTTCAGTCTGTCCATTGCTCTGGGGATGGCCTGGTGCTGAATGATACTTCAAAATGTTTGACTGATGACAATAGGCAGCAAATTCTTCATTATCGAATTGTGTTCCATGGTCTGTGATGAAAGCATGGGGGAGACCATATCGACAAATTATGTTCTTCCAAATGAACTGATATACCTTCTCGTATGTCATATCAATTAGTGGTTCAGCTTCCACCCACTTAGTAAAATAATCTACTGCCACGACGAGATACTTGAACCTTCCTCGGGTCGTCGGCAGTGGTCCAACCAGATCAACCCCCCACATGGCAAATGGCCAAGGTGAAGTTATGGGTGTCAACAATGCTTGTGGAGTTCTTCGGATGGAGGAAAAACGTTGGCACTTGTCACACTTCTTAGCATAGGCTATACAGTCGGCCCTCATCGTCGGCCAGTAATATCCCTGTGTCATAACCCTTTGCAAAAGTGTCCGACCTGCTACATGAGCTCCACAAGATCCTTCATGGATTTCTTCAATCAATTCTTTGACTTCTGATGGATGCACACATCTCTGGAAACCTGCCATGATTCCTCGTCTATACAAAACACCATTAGTTAACACATACCGAGCAACTTTATACTTCAATTTTTTGGCAGCTATTTTGTCCTCCGGTAATTCTCCTTCTTCAATGTATGCCCAGATAGGATCCATCCAAGATGGTCCTAAATCAAGGGTAATAATCTTCACCGTCAGATCTTCTTTTATGCTCCGACTTTCTAATACTTCAATTGGTATCGTTCTTCGTAGCTCGGTGCGCGTAGCTGACGCTAATCGGGCCAGTGCGTCTGCTCTAGCATTCTCCATCCTCGGTATCCTCACCAATTGAATATCATCAAATTCTTTCAATAACTCCATCACCTTTGCATGGTACTTCACCATTAACTCTCCCTTAACTGCATATATTCCCATCATTTGATTCACAATTAATTGAGAATCACTGAAAACAATTACTTGCCGTGCCTCCATGACTTTCGCCAAATGAAAACCTGCTATCATAGCCTCATACTCAGCCTCATTATTGGAAGCTTTGAATTAGAATCTCAAGGCATACTCCATGTCAATATCATCTGGGGTGTTTAAAACAATCCCTGCTCCACAACCAGCTGTGCAAGATGATCCATCTACATATAATTTCCATGTAGGTACCTCGTCTTCAAATTTCTTATCCGTCAGAGTTCCTCGGTAAAATATCTGCTGTTTTGTTTCATCATTCCCTGGTATCTTTCGCTCCTCGTCGGTCATCCGTTCGCACCCTTTTATCAACCTTAGTTGGTCTGGGTTTGAATATGATGATTTTTCTACATCCACAAGTCCTTTTACAAACCTTAGTTGGTTTGGACCTGTGTCTGTTGATCCTGTATCGTCCACAGGTAGGTCAGCAAGCACCTTTTGTTCCTCGGGGGTATCAGGGTATGTGAACTCTGCTATAAAATCTGCTACAACTTGCCCCTTTAATGATGATCTGGGTTCGTACACAATATCATATTCACCGAGTTCTATTGCCCAATACATCAATCTTCCTGATTTTTCTGGCTTGTGAAGGGCTTGTCTTAATGGCATGTCGGTATACACAATGATGGTATGGGCCTGGAAGTATGGCCTCATTCTTCTACTTGCTTCAATTAATGCCAGTGCCAATTTTTCTAGCTTTGGATACCTGATTTCTGCACCTCGGAAAGCCTTACTTGTGTAATAAATTGGCTTCTGGACTCCATTCTCCAATCTGATCAATGCCGAGCTGACTGCATTCTCTGATACTGCCAGATACAAGTACAACTTTTCTCCTGTTACTGGCCTAGACAACAATGGTGGGGCTCCCAAATACTTCTTCAAATCTTGAAAGGCCTTCTCACATTCATCAGTCCACTCAAAACTTTTTCGCAGTGTTTTGAAGAATGGGAGACATTTATCAGTTGCTCGGGATACGAATCTGTTGAGCGCTGCAACTCGTCCTGTAAGACTCTGTACTTATTTCCTCATCGTTGGGGATCGTAGCCCTAAAAGAGCTTTGATCTTTTCTGGATTTGCCTCAATACCTCGTTGGTTGACAATGTATCCGAGGAACATTCCTTCCCGTACCCCAAAGGTACACTTCGTCGGGTTTAGCTTCATTTGGTATTTATCCAGTTGATCAAAGGTCTGGCCTAAGTCAACTAGATGATCAGTGACTCTCTTTCTTTTAGTGAGCATGTCGTCGACATAGACCTCCATGTTGCGGCTTATTTGTTCGGCAAAAACCTTGTTCATCAACCGCTGATATGTTGCACCTGCATTTTTTAAACCAAAAGGCATAACATTATAACAATAAGTTCCCCTTGGGGTTATAAAAGAAGTACTTTCCTTGTCTTCAGGTTTCATTTTGATCTGGTTGTAGCCAGAATATGCATCCATGAAGCTGAGCAGCTCATGTCCCGAGGTAGCATCCACTAGCTGGTCGATTATGGGCAATGGAAAATGATCTTTTGGACATGCTTTGTTGAGATCGGTGAAATCAACGCACATTCTCCATTTGTTGTTCTTCTTCTTTACCATCACCACATTTTCCAACCAATCTGGATATTTTACATCTTCAATGAATTGAGCTTTCTGGAGCTTCTCGACCTCCTCTTGTATGGCCTGGTTCTTCTCGGGACTAAATACTCTTCTTCTCTGCTTCACAGGCTTGATCTCCTTATTCACATTGAGTTCATGACATAAGAAGTTTGGATCTATTCCTGGCATGTCTTCATGACTCCAAGCAAAAGTATTCTTCCTGTTTCTCAAGAAAGTTATCAACTCCTGTTTTATTGAAGCATCCAACGACGATCCTATCTGGGTTACTCGTTCAGGATGCTCGTCGTCCAGAATAACATTTTTTGTAGATTCCACCACCTGCCCTTTTACGAGTTGAGATTCATCCCTAGGGTCAAGAGTTTCAATTTTGTACCTTCCTCCACTTGGTAAGTAGTAGTATTTTTCCTTGACTCTTCAAGTTCCTCTTGCTCGGCAGACGAATAATAGCATTCCCGAGCTACTTTTTGATCACCTTTCATAATTCCTACTCCAAAATTCGTTGGGAATTTCAAACACTGATGTACTGTAGATGGAACTGCCTCGAACTTCTTCAATCCAACTCTTCCCATGATGATGTTGTAGGCTGACTGCACATTCTTATCCATCACAAAGAAGCGTATTCTTTCTGTTCGACAAGCAGGCCAAGTTCCAATGAGTATATCCAACTTGATCGTCCCAAGTGGAAAAACTTTCTCGCCAGCAAAACCCAGAAGGGGTCTGTGATAAGGTTCCAATTGAGATAATTTCAAATTCAAGCTATCAAAGCATGAATAATACATGATGTCTGCCGAACTACCGTTGTCTACTAACACCCTTGAAATGACCACGTCCTTCATCCTCATTTTGATCACCAAAGGATCATCATGAGGGTAAAGAACACCTGCCAGGTCGTTTTTTGAAAAACCAATCACTAGCTTCTCTTTGTTTACCTTCCTCGGACGATCATCCTCGGCCAGGTTTATTCGCTGAATATATGAACAAGCTTGAGCCTCTCCGAGGTAAGCTTTTCTTTCTGCAGTAAGGTCTCCTCCTCCTGCATCTCCTCCTGTAATAACATTACAATCAAATGACCCAAAACGTATGGAAAATACCTCTCGTTCAGGCTGCCTTGGCTTCTTGGGAAGATCAGGGTCATCATCTGGATCATCTTCATGGTCCCTCTTATTTTTCTCCTCTGCACGACGAGGAGATCTAGATCTCTCTCTAGTTCTGTCATCATTCTTCCTTTCACCTCTGCGATCTACATATTTTGACAACTTTCCTCTTCGGATGAGTGTTTCAATCTCGTTCTGAAGGGCTATGCAATTTTTGGTCATATGGCCATGATCTTTGTGAAACTCGCAATATTTGGCCTTATTCCTCAGATCGAGATTTGTCCTCAGTTTATCTGGCCACTTGATTTCCTCGCTATTCTTGATTTCTTACAAAACATGATTAATACCCATTTTCAATGGAGTATAATTATCGTACTTCTTTAGGACTTCCAACGTTGTCCTATTATTCCTGGAATGCTTGTCACCACCATTACCTTTCTGATCTTTCTTCTTAGACTTGTCGACCTCCACTTTAACTTCTTTATCAATATTCTTCTTCGCAGCCATAGCCTCCTCGGCATTCATAATTTTGGCCGCTTTTGCCATCAACTCGGACATAGTTTTAGGTGGATCTTTGGCCAAGGTGTAGTACAACTTATTAGGCAGCAAACCACTCATCAAAGCAGTGATTGCTGTCTTTTCTTCGTAATCTATGACTTCCAACTTCTCGTTATTAAAACGAGTTATGTAATCTCTAGTACTTTCACCTGATTTTTGTCTAACACTTAGCAAATGTGATACTCGCTTTACCGGCTTCGCCCCAAAACAAAAATTGCCAATGAACAACTCGGCTAATTGAATAAAAGTTGAAATCTTACCCCGAGGAAGATTATTATACCATATCTGTGCAGATCTAGTAAGAGTTCCCGAGAATGCTCTACACCTCATCTCGTCGGGGATGGCATAAATATCGGCAGCAGCTTGGTATTGTTCTATATGAAGTATAGGATCTGTCTTTCCATCGTACTTGGGGGTCACCACAGGTGCTTTGAATTTCGATGGTGTAGGAAAATCCACAATGGCTTGCACAAAAGGTGTCCCTTGAACGAAAGTTCTCTGTAGGGGGTTTCTTGCCTTAGCCATTTCGCCCAGTCTATCCTCCAACCGCTGAATGGAACCTTTCCATGCTTCATTTCCTTCCTCAGGTCGCTTAGTCCGAGCAATTGATTGTTCTGACGTAGCTTCCTGAGATTTATCTCGACGAGTAGCTGGTCGTGATTGTGCTGATCCTTCTCTCAAACCTGATGGTGGTCGAAAACTTCTCGATGGAGCTCTAGGTGGACTCATATTCCTCCTTGGTCCTAATCGACTGAAAGGAGACACCCTGCTTAACCTTTCTAAAGCGCTAGTTCTCTCCGGGGAGAGACTAATACGTTGATCTGTATCCGTAGCCTGTATTGATGAAGTTCGCCCAGGTTGATAAGAAGAATCATTAGACTCCCCATTGCGATATGACGCAGTACGTCTGGATCGTGACTGCCCACGACCACTCCGTTGTCCTGAATAGGTAGGTGCACCGCCTTGAAGAGTTTGAATGAGTTGCCTCATAGATTCTTGCATGGCGGTTTGTCCTTGAGCCAGATTTGTCATAATTCCAGTCAGATCTGGGGGTGCAGATGGATTTGGAAGATTTTCAGTATTTCCAGCATTTCGATTACTGGATTCTGGATTATCTGCCATTGATAATAACTGATTTTTACGAAAAACGATAGTAACAGTCGTTTCCCACAGACGGCGCCAATCTGTTGATGTAAAAAACTAGATTGCTCTAATTATTCAATCACAGATAAATAAATAAGACAAAGATTTTTAAAGTGGTTCGGCTAGGAATAAAGCCTACGTCCACTGTTATGTTATTGCTGAGTGTTTGCAGAATTCTTGATTACAAGTTCTCTCAAGAAATTTCGGTCCCTTTGAATGGTGTTGATACAGGGTATTTATAGCCTTGAGGTTGTACATGAAAGGTTCGATACATTAAATGATATACATGTGAAAGGGTAATACATTTAATGCAGCGTGCGCGTCAAGAATATAAGCATTCAATGAATATTTGAACTGTTGATTATCTGGCAATTAATGATACGACCGAGGTGCAGCTCGGACCGCCATAGTTGCTCGTTGATCAGGAGTTCCTCGGAGCACTAGGGTACCTCGGAGCGTTAGAGTTCCTCGGTACGCTAGAGTTCCTTGGTGTATCCTCGTTGCTCGGAAAGAATCATGGTTGGTCGGGAAATGAACTTCCTCGCTGCTATTGAGCCACGTAGATTGACACGTGTCTTCGTATTATTCGTCCACATCAGCATATTAATTTTGGTATCAACAGAAGCCCCCAATGTTTCATATTTCGAACTTTGAGGAGTATGGAACATTCTTTCTCGGTATATGGCAATATTAAATGACTTTCCTGGGTTTCAGGAACATTGTGTTCAAATTTCCTTCTCATTTCGCAGCTTCCGCCTTTTTTTTGAATTTTTTATAAACTGGTTTGTAAAGCACGGATCTCGATGTCTGGGCTGGTCAGTGCCCTGGTGGGGGGGGGGGGGGGTTGTAACCTATTCTGGAATCGGGAGAATACCGACATCTTTGGTTAGTTAGCCTCCGGAAGACCTCCTTTTATTTTCCATCGTGGCTCCTATGTCAAGTCATATGGGAGAAAATTGCTCCCTCCAATACCCTGGGTTTCTTTCCTGTAGAGGATTTGATGGAAGGCATGCTCATGAGATTGGTCTCTTTATGGGAGAGTCGTCGGCCGTCAACCCCTCCTTCCAATTTTTTGCAGGGTTTAGCATGTGTCCGAAGATTATATGAAATAGTTGTGGAAGAAGGTAGTGGCTAAGATCGTGGTCGAGGAGACCGAGCAGAGATGGTTTGCCATGTTTGACACTATGGAGGGGGCGTAGTGATTTTCTCTGAGCTGGTCCGGGCTTACCGTTCCATGGAGCGCCTTCGCCATACTATCCAGGCAGGGGAAGTTTGGGTGTTTCAAGATGATGATGTGGCTGGATATTCTGGTAGTTGCTAGTAAGGTCTTTTGTGAAGCTGGTGATATTTATGAAGCTGGTTGTATTTGTGAAGCTTTTATGTGTTTGCTTACGTATTTGGTTATGGGGATGAATTTGGGAAGGTTTGGTTAGTTTTTTTAGGATTAGTTTGGTTTGGTTTTTTTTAGGACAGTTAGGTTGGCGGGGGTAGTTAAGGGTGTAAAATGAACCAAGCTATTCGAGCTCGAATCATGTTCGTTCGGAAAAAAGCTTGTTCGAGACTAGCTCGTAAAATAAATGAGCCAAGCTTGAACAAAAATTTAAGCTCGTTACCTTATTGAGCTTGGCTCGGATTCAGCTCGATCATCGATATCCATATTAAACTAGTGTAAAATAACCAAGCTACTCGAGCTTGGCTCATATTCGCTTGCTTAGAAGCTCGTTCGAGCTTGGATCTTAGGATAAATGAACCGAGCTTGAACTTACTTGTAGGCTCGTTTACATTTACAAACCAAGCTTGAGCAGTCTTAAGCTCGGTTCGGCTCGCCTCATTTTCACCCCTAGGGGTAGTTGTTTGACTCCCTATGCTGATATTTCCTGTAATCGTACCAAAATTTCCCAAAATGGAATAAAAAAAGGATTTTAGTCATATTATTGTGTCGCTTGATGAGTTTTACATTTGAATTATCCATACCGATTGCTAAGGAATACATAATCCTTTTGATCATGTAAATCATAAAATGAACTGTCGTTCTAGGAAGTAACAAAAGAATAGCATTTTGTGAAAAAGAAAGGGATCGTGCTCATATAAAGTGTATGAGCTACCCACGTACCTCTGGGGGTTTGAAACTTTTCTGAGTTTCATTTTTGAAAGTAAAAAGGTTTTTTAGAGGATGAGGCCCCATGTAGTTCTGAGTAGAGGGAAATTAAGATTTTTTTTAGAATAGAAGGGGGATGAGAGGATTCGTAGCGCGCTGAGATTTTGGACTAGGGGTATAATTTCTTGAGACGATCCAGGTTGACTGGATGGGACATCTCTTCTCCGTCAAGGTCAGTGAGCATAGGGAAGCCGCTGGACAGGATCTTCTTCACGATGTAGGGGTCACTCCAGTCTGGCTTGAATTTCCCTCTGGGGTCCCAAACGGGTTCTATGATTTCTTCGAGGGCTAAATTACCTTTTCGGACACCACGGTCCTTGACTCTCCTGTTGAATGATCATGCTATCCAGCGATGGTATCCTTGTATATGATATAGAGACTTTAGCCTCATTTCGTCTAAGAGGGATAACTCGTCGAAATGACTCTGAAGCCAGTCTAATTCCTTGACTTTGCTTTCAATCATGACGCGTAATGAAGGTACTTCTAATTCAATGGGTATGACTACTTCCATATCGTATACCATAGAGTAAGGGGTATCCCCAATAGATTCTTGGACTGAAGTGCGATAGCTCCAGAGGGCATAAGGGATCCGATCGGTCCAATCTTGACAACTCTCAATCATCTTGCTGATGATTGCTTTGAGATTCTTATTAGCGGCTTCAACTGCACTGTTGTTTTATGGTCGGTAATGAGAAGATTTGTGTCTTTGAATACATACACGTCCACCAATTTTGTGACTTCTACGTCGAAATATAATCGTTTGTCTAACATTATCTCGTGCACCCCCGTATTAGTAGATGATGTTATTACGGATGAACTTGGCTACCTTCTTGGCATTCAGCACTGCGTATGACTCGGTTTCGACCCATTTGGTGAAGTAATCAATGGAAACTAGGATAAACTCATGTCCATTGGAGTCTTTGAGTGTAACTTTCCCTAAGATATTAATGCTTTATGTGGAGAACAGTCAGGGATAGATCATCTTGTATAATTCTCGTGGAGGAAAATGTTGCAGAATGGAAGAGTGTTGGCATTTAAGGCATTTTTGAACATGGGTGGTGCAATCTTGAACCATGGTAGTCTAATAGCAACCTTGTCGAGTGATTTTCTTGGCGAGAATATGGCCATTCATCTGGGGTCTGCATTCCCCACTGTGGATTTTCTACATCATTTCTTCAATGTCAACCCCTGCAATGCATTGTAAGTGGGTTCCATAGAAGTTTCTCTTAAATAGTGCTTTATTGTAGACAATGTACTTGGCAACCAGTTTGCAAAAGGACGATCAATCTTTCTTTTTGGCATCTTGGGGGTACCTACCGTGCTTGAGGAGGTGTTAAATGTCATAATACCAACACTCGGCCATATCAGGATCCTCTTATGTGTTGAGCTCGTTGTTATAGCAGTGGGTTGGTTTAGCTTGCTTTTAGACTATGAAAGGGCCATTGTTATTCCTTCGGGCATGTTGACCATGGAGGCAAGAGTAGCAAGGGCATCGACCAAGTAGTGGAAGGTGATATCTCGAAACTAGGAGACCGGATCTTCTAGGTGGGCATAGAAGGGTAAGAGTTTTTCATCTTTGACTTTCCATTTTCCTAGGACCTGGCCAATGATGAGGGCAGAGTCCCCATAGACATTTATGCAATGGATTCCTTTCTTAAGAGAGACTTTGAGGCCCACGATGCATGCCTCGTATTCGGTTATGTTATTGGTGTAGGGAAAATCTAGCTTGATGGCAATGGGAGTGTGAGAGTCATCATGGATTATTAGGAGTATCCCAATGTCGTATCCTTTTTTATTGGCAGCGCCATAAAAGAAGATTTTCCACGGGAGGTCTTCTTGAGAGGTGCAAAGGATATCTTCATTCGGGGATTCAGATATCCAAACGTCAGCTTCGTCCATGGGGCAATCAGTAAGGTAGTTGGAGATATCTGTCCCTTTCATGGCTTTCTGCATGACATACACATTATCGAACTCGGTTAGTAGCAATAACCATCGGGCCATTCGGCTAGACATGGCAAGTTTCTCAAACCAGGTATTTGATAGGATCCATTCGGTATACAAGTCTAATGGGAAAAATGAGCATGTAGTGCTGTAATTTTTGAGTAACCTAGACAAGGGTGACACATGCTTTCTCCAAGGCAGTGTAGTTGACTTTCGTACATAGCCAATTTATGACTGGCATAGTAGATGTCCCTCTTTTTGCGGGATTCTTTAATGTATTGGTCAAGCAAAGCCCCAGTTGCGGTGTCTATTACGGTCAAGTATAGAATTAGATGGAGAGCAGGCTGCGGCGGTATGATTACCCGAGGTCGGGTTAGATACTTCTTGATTCGATTAAGGCTTCCTTACAAGCTTCATTCCAGGCTTTAGTGGAATCCTTTCGGAGGAGTTTGAAGATGGGTTCACAAATAGAAGTCAACTAGCTGATGAATCGGGTGATATACTGTAATTTTCCCAAGAATAGCCTAACTTCCTTCTCCATTCGGGTGGTGGCATTTCAAGTATGGCTTTAAATTTGGAAGGATATACTTCAATCCCCTTCTCGCTAACTATGAATCCCAAAAGTTTTCCTTTGGTGACACTAAAGACACATTTCTGTGGGTTATGATAACCTTGCTTTTTATATGTCGTTGTTGAAAGTCAAGTTAGTTAAAACCTCAATTACCTACAAAATGTAACAAACTTAAGTGTAGAGGTAAGTAAGGGTATCAATCCACTTCCAAGGGGGTAAGCTAGAGACAAATTCAATTGTAATTCACTTTTTATTTTCTTTTTGTGCTTTTTCACTTTTTTACTCTTTTTAGCTTTTTCAAATATTAAAACAATTGAGTGAGGTGATGATTTAAACTAAACTAAACTAAATGTGATATGATAACAACTAACTAGAAAGTTACTAAAATGAAAAATAATGTCTAAACTAAAATAAGAGATAAAGTGAGGTAAATAATTGTGAGAACAATCAAGAAGTGGGATTACACCACAAATTTTAGCTATTCTAATTAATTAATTGAATTCTCCCAAATTAATATCAATATTACAAATCAACTCTCGTTGCAAGTGTAATTTTAATAGTAATCTTTTAGAAAATTAAATTTAACACCCCACAACTCTAGAAAAATAGATCTACACTCCTTTTAATTGATCACCCGCTATGATCGATCGATTAAAATTTATATAAATCTTAGAAAATAAATTTAGAGTTCAAATTCAAGTTATAATACCCCACTTAAGAAACCCCTACCTCTAGTTCGAATCTAAAATGGGTATTATAATTAGAATTTCGATTTTCTCTCGAAAATCATTTACCCTCTCTCGAGGCGTAAATTTAAATTTGGGGAATCAAAATTAATAATCAAAAAGAATTTTAAAGTAATCAAACTAATTAAACTAAAATAACATCAAATAAGGGTTTCCCCCCACCCCTTGAAAGGGGATTTAGCCTAACATGATATGAAATTTGACAAATTAATAATCAAGGCTACCTAAATAAATGAGAAGATAAGAGAATAATCAACCCCAATCTCTTGATACTTAATTGAACTTAAATCCATGAGTTGAAATCAACATCCCTCAATTTGAATGATCCAAACAAAATTATATCAAATATTTCACTCAAATTAATTCTCACAACAATTTTTTTCCCTCACTATCTAAAAAAAAAAAAAAAAATTCTAATCTAAAAAAAACTAAACTAAAAAAAAGTGTTTCTCTCTCTACAATACTCTCTACAAATTCCTCTCTAAAAGCCCTTTTTGAATATAAACTAAAAATTACAAAATAAAAATAAAAAGGATAGTGGATGAATTCATAATGGACAATTAAATAATAAAAGAGATTTGCTAAAAATGCAAATCCTAACATTATAAAACTGTACATTAGAACTCACCCGAAGAAATAAATTCTAGATCATTACTTTATATTGAGATAATTGCTAAAAATGCAAAATCTCAACATAAAGGAATGGATTAGAATTTACCTCCCATAAGGGATAAATTTCACTATATCAATCTTTTTTGAATTAATTGCTAAAAATGCAAAAATTCATAATAGAGGGGTGGGGTGAAATTTATCCTAGACATAATTTTTACTACACAACTCTATATTGAAGTATTTGCTAAAAATGCAAATACTCAACATAGAGGGGTGGAGATAATTTTATCACACCACGCTTAAAACTAAATTTGAGATCCCTTCGAAAATGGCCTAAGTCTTCAATTTATAAGTGCAATGAGGCTAGGGGTATTTTTGGGAATTGACATGAGTGTGCATGGAAATGGTGAGTGTGAGGGCATGTGGGTTAAATGGGGTGACACAATCAGATTTGGTTTAGAGGGTATAATGGGTATTGGGGTTAAAGTTGGTAGTTGGGGGGTAATAAGGGAAATGGGGGTTTAAATTAGTTTTTGACATGGGGGGACATTTGTTTATTTTGGTTTTGGTTGTCTTTTGGCTTATGCAGGTAGAAATCGTGACTTTGGTTTGTGAGAGGTTCAAATCCGAAAATAGGTTTGAGGTGATATGGGTAGCTGAAATGGGTTGATGGGTATGGAAGTATGGATCGAAGTGGGATGTCGGGTCATTTGGTGCAGGGTTTCGCCATCGGGTTGCACCGGGGAGGTTTGGAACTGTTTTGGTTGGACGTCTGGATATGGCGGGGGTGAGTGGCGGGCTGGTATGGTGACAGGGCACCGGCAACGGGCTTGGGCTTGCCCAGAGAGGGCAGGGGGTTCCGGGTTTCAGGCGAAGAGAGAGAGAGGCCGGAGTGAGTTGGGTTAAGGGTGAAGCCGGCATGAGTAAAGGACGGGGGGGGGGGGGGGGTCGACGGCAAGTAGGGATGGAGGTCTCGCCATCGGAGGTAGGAGTTCGGGCTTGAGGTCGCCGGGGTTTCGTTGTTCGTCGACGGGTTGAGGTCTGAGGTGCGTGGCCGGAGCGCTGGCGGGGGGTCGCGACCGGGATGGAGTTTAGTTTTGGTGGTTGTGGTGTTGATTGAGTTGGTTCTTGTCTTGGTGTTAATGGTGGTTGGAGAGATGAAGTGGATGTTGGGTTTAATGGAGGATAGGTGAGAGGAGAGAGGGTGAGTTATTGGGGAAGATGAGGGTGAGGGTGTTAGGGTGTGTGAGTGTGTATGGTAATGGGTTGATGGTTAGGGATTTGTTTATGGTGTAAGATAGGGTACTGGGTATTATGGTGTGAGCGAGTGCAGGATGTTTGTGTGTGTGTGTGTTTAATTTGTACTCAATTAAAATAATAAAGACTTAACTAAAATAAAACTAAAAGTAAAAATAAAATCTAACTAAAAATAAAACAAACTAAAAATATCAAAACTAAAAAAAATAAAATCCTAAGCTTATATAAAAACTAAAATAAAACAAAAGAAATAAAAACTTATAATTTAAATGAAAATTAAAGTCCTAAAAAATATAAAATATAATAAACTAAAAATAAACTCCTAAAAACTAATCCTAATAAAACTAAAAACTAATAAAAATAAAAATAAAATAAAATTATACTAATAAAAATAAAATAGAAAATAAAACCTAGAAAATACTAAATAAATTCTAAAAATAAAAATGACTCAAACTAAAAATCTAAAAAATAATAAAAAAGGGACAAACAAAACACAGAGGGTTGGGGTGATGCTTTGGGGACGGTTTAGGGTAGGCTAGGATTCAGGGTGATTAATTAAAAGGAGTGTAAATCTATTTTTCTAGAGTTGTGGGGGTGTTAAACTTAATTTTCTATTTTGATTACTGTGAAGCCACAGTCGATTGAGTAATAGGTTGAAAAAAGTCGGTATGTCGATGACATTGAACTCAGTAATGGGATATATAGGGTTTGCCCCTATAGTAAGCTTTATGGATCCCATCACCTCTCGACGAGTGTTGTCATAAGCACGCACTGCGGAGGAAGTTGGAGCATGGTCGCTTACTTTCAAACCTAAGAAGTTGAGGGTTCTTAACGAGCAAACATTAAGTGTTGATCTATTATCGACGAATGAAAGTGGAACTATTTTCCCCATTACCTCAACAGAGATATTGAGAGCATAGTTATGATTATGACCAAACTTAGGGATTTCTTACTCAGATAAGGAGAGCATTCTAGTATAGGTTAAGGATCTGACCAGGTTCACTACTTCTTCTGAAGTGGTGGACGGAGGGACTGTGGGCCTAGTAAGCAATTTAATTAAAGCATTTCGGTGTAGCTGGGAAGACATGAAGAGTCCCCATAAAGTGATGTTAGCCTGAGTTTTCTTTAACCGGTCGAGGATCTTGCTCTTTTCAATGGTCATCTCTAGTATGAGGAGTTTATCGACAACACCCTTTCCTTATCCATCATTACTGATTGAAGGTTCAGACTCTGGTAGTACCTCCTAGATCTTATCATATGGTTCATAGAAGAGGGGAAGAACACAAACCCTATTTTTTCATTTATTTTAGGTTGTTCGACCACTTTGTTAATCTCTCCTAGAAGGTCTTCAAACGATATCATCCCACATACACTGATCACTGAGCCAACATTTTCCTGGCTTGGCTCTTCATGTGAACTATCAAATTCGTTCCCCCATCCGGTGGTAGTGATGTTATACTTCCACGAGAAGTAAATGCATTCTAAAACCTCATCGTATTCTTCATACAGATCCCCCCACTCAACGGGGAGATTCAAAAGTGAAGGGACCAATCGCCCTTATAGCTTTAAGGCATCGAATAACTCGGATATACTGTAAATCTCATTGGTTTGTTGGAATAAGCCTGCCATGATCTGAACTGCATCATTTAAACTTACTTCGTCAATGGGCACTACCTAATCATCTGACTCGTGATCCCACTTTTGGGCTTCCATGAATAGTGTGATGAACTTCTGGTAGTCAATGATCATTTTTTAGGGCAATTTCAGCCCGAACTCTAGGAGTTGGTTCAGTCCCGCTGTAAATTCCATATCCTTTCCCCCGGAATGAGTGCGAATGATAATGTATGCTCTTGCAAGAGGCGACAGGGTCTGGTCGACAAAATAGGTAGGGTGTAAGAGAAAATATGGGTAAACTTTAAGGGGTTTAGGTGAATATACTGGTATAATGGGTGATTTACAGGGTACAATTTGGGTAAATGGGTTGAATTCTGTGTCATTTTCTAGGAAGATAACATTTGCATGATTTGGAAGTGGATTATGAGTAGTGTTTGGTTTAGGATTGGTTAGTGGGGCGATGACACCCTGGTCAATCAGACCTTGCATTATGTCCTGGAGATGGAAGCATTGATCGGTGGTATGGACGACATTTTGATGGAAATTAAAATGGGCATCGGGTTTGAAATTTTTGGGAAGTGCCTTTGGTAATGGACGAGGGCCCAACGGCTTGATGAGATTTTGGCTCAATAGGGCGGTAGACTTTATACAGGGTAGCATGAAAATCGGTGTATTCATTTTTTACAGGGCCGGTATGGCTTTCTGGCACACAAGAGGTAGCAGGCTGTGAGATGTTGTTGATGGTCGAGACTTTAGTAGGCTTATCATATTTTCTTAGAATTGAACTGTCCGGATACTTTCTGTGGCTCAGAATCTGTCTTGGCAAGACTTTTTTCAATCTCCACTCCTGTTTCCCGGAAGTCTAAAAAATGGGGGTAATACTGTCCTCCCATCGTCGCTCGGACATGGGGTAGTAGGTTTTTCTTCACAATACTAACTCGCTCATCTTCGGAAGGTTAGTTGGTCATGGTGGCTACTTTCTCCCTCCACTTTGCTATGAAATTACTGAGAGTTTCTCCAGGATTCTGCTTGAGAAGCTGTAAATCACGGCGTGTAACCTCCAACTCCTCGTTGTATTTGTATTGCGACATGAATTCACGGGAAACATCCTCCCAGCTATGAATTATGGATTCCTCAAAGGATGGGAACCAGCGAAGAGCGTTGTCCTTCAAAGTTTTTTGGAACATCTGGGCTATTATTTTCTCGGAAGCACCTATGAGAGTCATGGCTCGGTGGTAACTTCGAAGAAAATAATTGGGGGCCCACTACCCCCGAACTCCTCAATATTAGGCATCTTAAATTTTTTTCGGTAGCCTTGCTTTAGGATAAGTAGACATATGGGTGTAATCTATGTAGTTTTTGGAGATTCGAACCTGGTCAAATATGTTGGTCAACAGCATATGGTCCTCATTAACCTTGTTTAACTCTTCTTCCTTTAGATCATCACGTACTAGTAGGTTAGCCCCTGGCTAGGCAAGATTCGGCATAATGAGATGGGTTGATGGCGAACCATTGGCAAGAGGGGCACGTGGAGCATGCTGATATTATTTTAGGACCCAAATAGGTTCAGGTACGGGCGAACTCATAGCACAAGGGAAGAGGACCTCGAGCTCCTCGAGAATAGGTGATAGGCTGGGTTTCACCGAGGCACGAGAGTCACCTACGCACCGGTTATTTTATTTTTGGCTCACCAACTCTATACAAAAACCTAAACTATGACTACACTATTTTAAGGGAGTATAGCGGCCAGTCCGGGTATCGAATCCCCAAAGACAAGTTGCTAGAATTTAAATGGTTTATTACTTCTAAAATAAAAGTGTAAAAAATAATTTTTGCTAACTAAAAAGAAAAGATAACAAAAGGAAAAGATTAATCTAGGCGAGTGTAAATAAAACTATGTTAACAAAGGAAATAAAAACTATAGGTTGCGTCGTATATCCCTCACCCTGAGTTAATTGGTATAAAATGGTTACATGGGCTCACGAGTTATTAAGATTGCGTCTCATTTCGACAGTTAATTAAACCCAGAGTTGTCATACCCTTAAATTTGAATAAAAGTCTAATAAGATTTTAGCGTCAACAAATACCCCGAAAATTATGCACGCAAGGTCGTAAATACGAAGCATACATGATATACCGGTTAAATCTCCTAGGCTTAATAACTAGGACAACCAACTCGAAATAAACACGTAAAACTCCATCACTAAAGAAAAGCAACCAATCAACCCTAGGTGAGTTCAATCCAACACAACCTAGATTAAAATAGCCGCTAAGCATGATTAAAAGCATTAAATAAATTAAACTAAGTAATTAAGACAACTAATTAAATTAACACTACAATTTATCTAGGCAAGAAATAAATGGAAAACATGGAAACTAGGGCACAAAGCATTTATGGAAGAAGAAAACTGCCCACTTACATAAATGGGTGTCAAACCATAAAGAAAATGAAGGAGAGGGGTTTATCTCCACAAAATTCCCAAATATTACAAACCCTAAGCTAAACTAAGAGATAAAGAGAAACTAGATATTATGTTCCATAAAAATGCTCTCCACCAAAAATAAGACAAAGTCTCTTATTTATACTAAGTTAGAATAAAGGAAAAAGAAATAAGAAAAGAATTTAAGGGGATAAGTTAAAAAAAGGAATAAAAGAAAAAAGAAAAAAGAAAGAAAAGAGAAAAGAGAAAAGAGGGAGAAACAGGTATCTCGGCTAAACAGGGCCCCGGTTGACCGCGATCAACATGGTCGACCACCCAAAGGAAAGGGGGCACACTGTCAAAACGCCAAGGAAAAAATTAAAAACCCGGTCAATCGGTGACAGGAGCGTGGTCGACCGATCGCTGTTGAATAACCCACCACGCTGCTACACTATGCACAACAGCTCCAACATAAACCCCATTTCGTGTAAGACCACCTACAAGTTGATAATGGCCGAGACCCACAAGCTATCTAAACTGAGACCTACATTGGGTATTGTTTAGACCAGCTGAATATAAGTATAAGCTGAGACCACCCATGGTGATATAGCCGAGACCCACCTGCTGCATCTCAAGCCTTGCCAAAAAACAAACCCACCATCATGTCCAACAACCTCAATGGATATACCATTAAGACCCATTTCGAGTTAAATTCGAGACCCAGTCGACCTACGTATAGACCCAAACCAAAATCGTGTTCCAATTTGAGCTCCACATGGCCAAACCAAAAACCCGAGCAAACTCCCAAAATCGCCATTTTTGTATGAGTTTGCTGCAATTTGGCTAAAAGAGAAAAGAGACACAAGGGGTATTATCAAAATTGTTAGTTAAAAATAAAATAATAATTAAATGAAATCTTATATTTTTTCCCGATTAAAGGTCCATGTTTGTTTCATTCGGACTCCGATTCGAGCACCGTTTACAGCCACGCGAATATTAGCCCAAGGGCTACAACTTTCGTGAAGACTTTGGTCAAAAATACCGATATGCCCCTGAACACGTGCACTTACATGAAACTTAACCGGAATGCGCTCAAACTACACACTTAGCATCGTAACACCTATAAGAGCTCAATAATACCTCAAATAACATATTAGCACATAAAACGGAGGTTGTCTGATTAATGAGCATAATTGTAGCAATTACGGTACCCAAGGGGACTAAATACATAAGTTCGAGGGTAGATAAGTCTAATATTCGATACGAATCAATAGGGAATCGATTTCGATGCATCTCATGAACATCGGTTTGAAGGTTGTCAATCTTGGCGATAAGTTGGACTAAAACCATCATCAAATCAGGCTGCGCATTCGGTACTTGATTTGCGTTCTCCTTGGAGAGTGGGCGAACGTGGATTTTGAACACGAAGGAAGTAGCGGGAGAACTGATGGAGCTTCGGGGCGGTTCGATGCAAGACCAAAGCCAATAGAGAGCCAGACCAAGGGTTAGGTATGCGATCGACCTGAGAAGGAAAATGATTCGAATTTATTTTTGAAAGAGAAAAAGGAAGAATCTTTTTAGAACAAAGAAGAAAATGTTTTTGATAATTTCTTTTGGAAAGGGGAAGACAAAATGATTTTGGTATTTTGATAAAAGAGGAGGAAAAATGTTTTTGGTATTTTGATTAAAGGAGGAAAATTATTTTTGGTATTTTGATAAGAGAGGCGGGAAATATTTTTGACACTTTGGTAAGGAAGGAGGGAAATACAAGAGAAGAGTCTCAGCATGATTATTATTATTGTTGTGTTTTCATTTGTATTAGGTTTACGTAAATGCAAAAGAAATGTCGGATGGGACCCAAGCCTGGAAAAAATTGGATTTGAAAAATATGTAAAACATGGGTTGACTTATTGCCAAGCTCATAGACAAGGTCCCGCTTTGGAAAAAACTGAAATCGTGCGAAAATTTGGCTTTCAAAATTTTGATAGAGTTTCGGGTAGTAACCGACAAACTAAATATGAGTGCCTTAGGTTTGACGCCTATATGAGGGTATACAGTTATTGGGTTAGTGGAAAGGTTCCCCCCTTTGGTATGACTTCCACGATATTAGTCTTTCTTTTGGGGGCAATCGAGACATGTGGACAAGCCATTTGATATACCTGAGTGTATTTGAATTTCCTCACTATATACCTTGTAGGAACAGTACATGTGAGAGAGAATTCCATATACTCGACTTATGTGAACGAGTTCCCTGTCATATACCACTCGTCACGACTTCGATCAAGCGGTATGATGTGGGGGGAACCGTTCGATATATGTTGAAGGTATTTCGCCAATGGAAGGTGAGAGTGATATTGCTTAGGCTAACTGCAACTTGACGGACCAACGCCCATCACAAAATTACCCCCAAGTACGAGATAAAATTTTAATCAATAGCCATGCTCTTGGTGATGTAGTGTGTAAAATGCATGTTCTTGATTAGTATATTATGGAGAGAGTAATTTTATTTGGCACGAGTACTATACTAAATAAGGAATAATGTACAAGTATTATGAAAAGTAAATCTAGCATGGAGATTATACTAAGCATTGATATGTGAGAGTGAGTGATGTGTGAATATCTATAAGTGAGTATGTGGTAGTGAACCTAAGCATGGATGATCTGCAAGTGGTGTGTGATAAGTGTGAGTGAGCATAGATATATACAAGTTTGATGAGTGGAGCGTGTCCTAGTGACACCTAAGCATGGATATTCTAAGTGGTGTGTGTAAAATATGGGTTTAAGTGAACCTATATACAAGTGAAGTTAGTGTGAGGTGTACATGGAGATTATTTATAAGTGCATGAAGTAAAAAGTGAGTGATATAAATATAAGATAGATATATACAACAAAATAATATAGGAGAAAAAAGGGAACAAACATGTAGGTGCATATGTACACAAGCAGAAAATGATAATGCCCATTATAAGGACATTGTCCGTCACAATTTAGTATGCCATATACCGCTACAAGCTCAAGGATTGAGAAGCTTACATCTACACAAGACGAATCTGAATTTCAAGAAGACTTCAACATTCAACCCCAACAAGGATGAATTTGGTAAAATGTGTTTAAATTTCATTTACATTTCACATTAAAAGTGTTGGGATATTTTTACAAAAGTTAAAACGATTTTTGGAATTTTTAATAAATGACTTTTATTTTTCAAAAACATTTTATCAGAAAAGTTTTTGATAAACTTTGTTTAAACTTTGTTTCTGATCTCGTAAACAGTTTTAAGTTTTGAGGTTTCCTAGATTTATAAAAGATCGAAGATTTTTGGGATACGTGTAGGCTGTCGTTCGAATGACACTGTACATGGTTCGAATAAGACCGTATCTCGCTCAAACTATACCGTATGTTGTTCGAATGAGAGAAGTTATTTCTGACATGCCACCGCCTTGATTTTTAATAAATAGGGTGTCAGACTTTTATATTTCGGGTGGAGAAACACTAGTTTTAAACAGAATACGATTTTGAGTGTTTTGGTTTATTCTCCAACATTTTGAGGGTTCAAACTTTTGTTTTACAATTAACAGATCCCAATTTCTTTTGTGTGAGTTTTTTTGTGGAACCCAAATCATAGTTTGCTATTGTTCATACTTTGTGGAGAAGGCATCTATATATCTGATCGGTGGATACTGAGAGTCGTTATTTTGCGTGTGGACGAGCCAAAGACGACGAACCGACACCTAGAGGGTTTTTCGCTGTCTCTCGTAGCTTTGAAGGATTTGATGAAGGCACCGTGCTTGCACTTATGGGCGATTAACAAGTTGTATGTGAGTCAATTATCTTGTAAAATTTCCAAAGTGTTATAAAAGGTTTTTACCCGAAAGGTTTTTTTTTCCTGAATCGGTCGTCTTTATTTTTTCATGCAAGGTTTGAATGATTTATGTCACTTAGATGCATGTTTAGGGGCTGAACTAAAATTGAATTTGGTTTGTTCAAATTTAGACACCTAATTAAATAAGTGTGGTTGGATTTCATTGAATATTTGTGAATTAATTTGATTGGTATCACACCGAATTCTCAAATTGGTATCAAAGCAGGTTTCACTAATTTATTATGAATTCCTATTTTTCGCAAAATGTTTGTGATATCAATCCTTTTTGAAAAATTTGATTTTGTTTTAAATTGCAAGTTTTTCAATGGATCACTTATATAATCGGGTCACCATCTTTGACGACTATAATTATGCCTATTGGAAAGCGTGCATGAAATCTGTTTTAAAGGCCATAGATGAGCGAGTTTGGTTATTGGTTGAAAATGGTTGGATTCCTCCCACCATAACTGTTGATAATGTCACCTCTTGAAACCCGTGTCAAACTGGACTGAGGACGATTATAAATTGTCTAACTTTAATTCCCGTGGTTTAAGTGCTATTTATGGATCCATCACTCTCGACGAGTTCTGTCTTATTATGGCATGCACCACGTCTAAAGAGGCATGGGATGTTTTAAAATTGACACACGAAGGTACAACCGCTGTTAAAGAGTCAAAATTGCAAAATCTATCCACCCAATTTGAGACCATTACTATGTTAGAGTCCGACACTTTTGATAAGTTTTACGCATGTTTGTCGGACATTTTCAACACTAGTTATAATTTGGGTGAGGTAATTGATAACACGCGGGTTATGAAAAAGATTTTGAGATCCCTTCCAAAACGTTTTATTTCGAAAGTCATTGTTTTAAACTCGAAGGGGAATTTGAGCACACTTAAGTTAGAAGAGTTTGTAGGTGATCTTCACACTTACGAGTTAGATATGTTTCCCCAAATTGTCAAACCTAAAGATAAAGGGATTGCACAGAGGAAGAGGGATAAGAAAAATAAAGTGAGTTTTTGTGAGTCCGAGTCTGAGGACGAGTCTGATTTTGACATAACCTTACTTTCAAAAATTTTTTTAAAATATCTAAAGAAAATTCTTCCAATAAAAAGAGATATTTTGAGAAAAAAAAATAAAGAGGAGGACAAAGAAAGTAGTAAGGAGGATGAGATCAGGTGTTTTGAGTGTGAGGCCAAAGGGCACATAACTAAAGAGTGTCCTACTAGGATAAGGAGAAAGGGAAAAGAAACTGCTATGCCCGCCACACTTAGTGATAGTGAAGGAGATGAGGAAGATGAGGGAGATGAGTCCAGTAAAGGTTTAGTACATGGGATGTGTGTAGATTTTTTGAGTCGTGTGAGCACACTCACCCTATCTCACGATGAGAGCGACAGTGATGACTCGAGTGTTTCTAGCGGAGATGAGAGCGAGTTTGAGACTGGAGAAAATAGTGAGATCAAAAAATCTTTTAGGGATTTTTACATCGAGACCTTGAAAACAAAGAAGTATAATAGATATTTAGGTTGTTGGTTTTTATATTTGGAGAGAGAGAAAGACGTTTTTAGGAGGGAAAAGTGTGACTTGACCCACACGGTGTCTAGTCTGACGACACATGTATCCCAACTTGAGAGTGATCTCGAACGTGCCCGGGAGGTCAATGTCCCTTTAGAGAACGCATCTAAGAAAGTTTAAAAGATGGCTCTCAATCCCGTTGTGGGTGGTGGTGAAAATTTAGGAATAGTTCATGACCGTCCGTCTAATTCTATTGGTGCACCTGAGTCTGTTCCCACTTTAGTGACTCGACCCAACCCACCTAGGCGTCCCATACCTGTTAGGAGAGCATGTCCTAGAGTTTTTGAAAGAGATGTACCTAGGCCGATTTATGTTTGCTCCCATTGCAAAAAGAGAGGACACCTTAGGGAGTTTTGCTTTAAGTTGGGTTACGTGCCACGTTATGCCACTACACAGACTCACTCGCACGCACCCACCCATGATACTTTGCTTGCACATAATGATAGTGAGTTTGAACATATTCGAGAGCAAGTAAAGTTTTTGATCAAGACTTCACATGATTTGATGGAGTTGTTTCAAAAGATGTCACCGTCTTTGGAAAACTCCACTGCACTTACCGGTTGAGGTTTAGACATATTTTCTAGCATAGGGTGATTTACATTATGACACATTTGCCTATTGCTAGTATGTACCATTTGTACTTTGTTAGCATTTTTATCGTCTTTTCTTATTTTTGGTGCTATTTTAGCACTGTTTTAGATCTGTTTGCCCATTCCAGGATCTGTTTTCTCAAAATTTTCTCACTGGACAAAACTGCATGATATTCTGCTTAATCTGGAAAAAATTTGCTTTTCTCGTTCTAATAAGAATACATGTCGAGCGAAGTCTTCTCGCGAGATCCTATGTCATTCAAACGATAAGGAATATCGTTCGAACGACATGTTGAGATTTCAAGATTTTTCTGTTTGCAGTCCTATGTTTCATATTGATATAATTTTTAGTACTACTGGGTTGTTTTTAAACAGGGTTTGAAAAATACAAAAAGATTTCCTTTTTAAAAAAATTTGAAAAATCCAAAAAGAGTTACATATTTTGTCTGCACCTTATATGAATTGACATTTAGGATGACCAAGTCACAACTTCATGCCATATCCACGTGACTGTTTGATAGTGTTTTTGAGACAATATATCACCTTATATGAATTGACATTTAGGATGACCAAGTCACAACTTCATGACATATTCACGTGACAGTTTGATAGTGTTTTTGAGACAATATATTGTGTTATTCACGTACTTTACAATGTTTGGAGTCTTTGAGATGATATAGTGTTACTACCTACATGGTTAATTCTATTAGTCCTTTATTGCACACATGCACGAATTTGTTTGACTATTGTTCTTGTCTATCACATGTTGGTTGAGTGTTTCCATCTCAATTATGTCTATACAACGAATCAAGTGCGATAAAACTTGACAAAAAGTAGTGTATGTTATAAATCGTTCATGAGATTTGTGTGTTTTATTTTGAAAAATAGGGAATGGCTACAAAAGGTACTCATTTATCCTTTGAGATTAAGCCACCGTTTAAACAGACCTAACAAAGTGAGGAATTGAAAATTATTCGGGGTCCAATGAGGTTTAAAAGAGCCCAAAAAATTTGAAAGACAATAAAAAGAAAATTATGCCAAAAATGGGCGAATAGGTTTTTGTTTAGATTCATCACCTCATAAGAAAAATAAAAATCATTATCTTTTAATGAGGGAGTTTGGATGGAATTTCATATGGTTTGCACGTCCTTGAAAGTAAAAAAAAAAAGCATTACATAGTTTTCGACGTTATCGGTGTGAAAATCATTTATACTTTGATTGGTTGATATGATTAAGACGATGTCATTTAAATTCATCAATTCTACATGTAAGGACCATTTTTAATTTTCATTCGTTAGGAGTACACTTATGCATCTTGCACATGTGATATGATTGAGTTGATTTTCCTATCGAATAAGTTAACACCCATTCATTCCGTTTCCTCGATTTGGTTATCTTAGTATAAATTCACGGTGTGATTTTTGTAACATCATTTTTTTTTACTTTTTGTATGAAAAATATAAAAAAAATCAAAAATAATTTGTTTTCCTTGATTTACCGTGACACCCCGATTTGATTTATGTGATTTATTCTTTTCCTTATCTGTTTCAGACAAATAAAAAGGGGGAGAACGAACTATGTTTTTATGGGGGAGTTTTAGTATGGGGGGGGGGGGGGGAAGTGATTATGCTTTATATCATTTCAAACTCGATACGTCATGAGGATTTTGCTTTGTGTCATGTGTGTAGGTACAATTGAGAATTTTTGGATTGCACATTCTGATGAGAAAAGCTTAGAATTTTTGAAGAATTGATTGTTGAAGCAAAGTTTGAAGACTTATCAGTTTATATTTGCACGTTTGAGTTTATGGGAGGGTAGATTTGTATAGGTCATTTGAGTTTGATAATTCATATATTTGTATTTTGTACTGGCATAGACATAGGGGGGGATTTGTAAGGACATTGTCCATCACAATTTAGTATGTCATATACCGCTACAAGTTTCTATAAGTGGTCGAAGGATTGAGAAGATTACATCTACACAAGACGAATCCGAATTTCAAGAAGACTTCAACATTCAATCCCAACAAGGATGAATTAGGTAAAATGTGTCTAAGTTTCATTTACATTTCACATTAAAGGTGTTGGGATATTTTTACAAAAGTTAAAATGATTTTTGGAATTTTTAATAAATGACTTTTATTTTTCAAAAACATTTTATCATAAAAGTTTTAGATAAACTTTGTTTAAACTTTGTTTCTGATATCGCAAATAGTCTTAAGTTTTATGGTTTCCAAGATTTATAAAAGACTGAAGATTTTTGGGATACGTGTAGGCTGTCGTTCGAACAATATCGTATCTCGCTCAAATGACATCGTATGTCTGTCGAACGAGAGAAGTTATTTCTGTAATGCCACCGCCTTGATTTTTAATAAATAGGGTGTCATACTTATGTATTTCGGGTGGAGAAACACTGGTTTTAAACAGAATATGATTTTGAGTGTTTTGGTTTATTCTCCAACATTTTGAGGGTTCAAACTTTTATTTGACAGTTCACAAATCCCAATTGCTTTTGTGTGAGTTTTTTTGTGGAACCCAAATCATAGTTTGCTATTGTTCAACCTTTGTGGAGAAGGCATCTCCATATCTGATCAATGGATACCGAGCGTAGTTATTCTGTGTGTGGACGAGCCAAAGATGACAAATCGACACCTGGAGGATTTTTCGCTATCTCTTGTAGCTTTGAAGGATTTGACGATGGAACCGTGATTACACTTGTGGGCGATTATCAAATTGTATGTAAGCTAATGGTCTTCTAAATTTTTCAAAGTGTTATAAAAGGTTTTTACCCGAAAAGTGTTTTTTCCTGAATCAGTCGTCTTTATTTTTTCATGCATGGTTTGAATGATTTATGTCACTTAGATGCATGTTTAGGGGCTGAACTAAAATTGAATTTGGTTTGTTCAAATTTAGACACCTAATTAAATAAGTGTGGTTGGATTTCATTGAATATTTGCGAATTAATTTGATTGGTATCACCGCGTTCTCATCCATGAAAACAAACTATATCCCTCTTAAGTGAGTCCCCAGTAGAGTCTCCACTATGGCCATCCCAAGATCTTCCCCATCTACGGGAAGCTTTCGAGGGAATAGAGGGAGAGATAAAGGTCTTCCTCCCCTCGTTACGTCATGGGGAGATTCGGCCATCGTCGGTTTTGAGGTGATGTAAAGAGACAGAGTCGCCAACCTATTTTACACGAAACAGGCAAAAGAACATGTCGCTGCCTCGAGAGAGCAGCATCAAAGATAAACTGATTCTTGTAAAACCAATAGTTCAGAGGTTCGGGGGATAAGTTACGGAATGGGAAGGTGTTAGGCACCCATCCTGCCTTTTCGGTCTCTCATGGGCTTGTGTTACTATTTTCCTTAATTTCTCCGTGAAGTGTGTGTGCATGTATATATAAGTGGAGATCGGAATTTCTCGACTCGCATTATGGAAAGGATGGAGCGAGGTCATCCAATTGAATGTTTCCAAAATAATAATTAACAAATATGATGTATGCGCTTATCGAGATATTTATCGTTATGATAAAACGATAACATATGTTAGATAAGATGCAACTATGGATCACGAGTATGGTATATATGAATAAACTATGGTAAAATGGAAAAAGATGAAAAATTGGAAAATAGGACTCAAGTCTCGGGTTTTAGCACGAGATGCCTACGTAGCCTATAAAAGAATCAAAGTCCACATAGTTCGCATGTGGTACAAGGATAGAGTTTATACCATAGATTCCAACGAGAGTTTATTATATGTGTGTGTGTAGAAAATATATTTTTAGTTTTGAGAAAATGTGATAAGAATCCCATCGGAATTTATAGGGGTAACCCATTTTTATTTTTATTTTTTTTACAGAAAATATATTATGTGCAATATAGCTAATAAATGATGAGGTATTAATGGGTACGATCTAAAGTAAAAGCTAAATTAAGAATTTATATAACTAATGTGAAAATAAAGAAATTTAAAGAGGGAATGATGTTTGGACCTTCTTTGGAGACTTGAGGCATGACCTTGATGAGCTTCCTTGCAAGTTGGGATGAATGTTGGATGAGAGAGAAGGAGATTTTTGCTAAATTGGGTATGAGAATGATGTGAATGGAAAGTGGAAATGAATTTCGCATAAGGAAGCTTCGCTGATTACAGAAGAATGTTGCTGAGATCACTGAAATTGATGGATCCGGGGTGACTTTTGAAGTGAGCTTGTTCTCTCCTTATATAGGGTAGGGGGACTACCGATCGGCATAGTCCTTTCCCTACCCATCGGCAGGTAATCCCAGACATGCTGCCGATAGGCAGGGAAATGGATCTGCTAATAAGTAGTCTCTTAAAGATTTTTTGAAAAAAAGATCATAAAATACAATTCTTAAGTCCAAATCATGCACGGGGCATACCATTAAAAAGTTAATTTAGATACCTTTGAGAATCCTCAGGTCGCTTCTAGGTCCGGGAGTTTATTTTGGGTCAAATGGGGCTCGGAAGAGCTCGTCGGTCCTTTGAACGAGAGATCGTCAGATGACGATGGATCATTCATTTGAACTGTAAGTCCGAATCGTGGGTGGGAGAATCATTGGAAAGGTTGTGCGAGGTAATTTGATGTTCCAAAGAGCTTTGCTCAGTTCAAAAAGTTGACTTTAATCAAACGGTCCCGAAAGCACCCGGTGACCTTTCGGAGTAAAACGAATCGTTCATCAGTACCATAAGGCTAATTCGCGCACAGGACGGACCGTTGGAAAGGTTATTAGTGAACTTAGAATATTCATTTAGTCTCATTCGAGATGAAGACTTGACTTTGGTCAAATGGATCTCGGGATTGCCCAATGACCTCCGGATAAGTTTTAGGGGGAAAATGAATCATTCGTCCGAACAGTTATATCGTTTCATGCATGGGCCAGACCGTTGGAAAGAGGTTTCAGTACACTTTGAGGATTCATTTGGCTTTCTCTCTAACGATGAAGTTAATTGGGGTCAAATCGGGGCCTTGGAGCGCCCGATTGCCTTCAAATCGATTTTTGGTAGTAAAATGGTCCATTTGTTCGAACCGTTATGTTGATTCACGCACGGGGTAGACTGTTGGAAAGGGGATTTAGATCCTTTCAAAGATTCATTGAGCTTTCGCTCTGATGATGAAGTTGGTCGGAGTCAAATGAGGCTCAGGAACGCTCGGTGGCCTCTAGATCGATACTCGGAGTATGATCTAGGGGTTTCAATGAATCGGGGAGCCGCTAGGGACCTAAGGAGAGATTTGGGGGAGTCCTAGAGTGTGGTGTCTACAAATATCAATAGAAAAAGAACAACAATAAGAATCATGGCAAACCAGCCAAGGCCCAAATGTTCCAAGATAAAGAGGTTCAATGCAAACCTTCTAGGAAAGTAAGACCATTCTGTGGTCCTTTTTAGCCCTAAGAGAATGTCAAGATACCAGGGACTAATTAGTACATTAAGAATGGCTTTAGAAAGTTCAAATCTAACCACCACAAGGAAATTTTGGGGCCAACCAAAGTTCCAAAATATGTTCCAATGATTAAAGGTGTACTCACAGGTTTGTGGCTTAATATCCAAAGGTTTCTCAAAATTCAATAATATTCCAAGAAAACCAAAGGCTGCCAAACCTAAACAATTGGCCCTTGTCATGTGGCATGTGGCGCGGCAGCCTGAATCAAGTATCCTACGAAGTGAATTACTAGGGTGTGGGGGATTGTAACCCGACCTATTGTTCTTATTTCATAGTTAATTTGTAAAACCATTTGTCATTATCTATTCGTTTGCATTTTGTTCATTCTTAGTTTCACTAGTTAATTATTCTCAAATCTGCATCTAGTTGTAGTTGTTTCCTCTTCCAAATCACCTTTTAACTCTTTTTGGAGTCAAAACTAGGTTACCTTCGTCTTGTGGTCGTGTCAAGTTTTTGGTGCCGTTATCGGGGAACTAGGTAGACTTAGGTTAGATTGAGTCAATCTACAACTTTGATCATAAATCCAAAATATATATATGTATATATATACATATAAATCATCATCTCTCAAAAGCCTTTAATGCAAAATCATGAACATACTCAGACTCCTCAAAATACTCCAACCAGAATCCATGAAAATCCGATTGTTGAGTATAAATCTGAAAGCCCCCACACACCTCACGTTCCACAATTTTGGGTTCTTCCTACTCCTGAGCACTCTATCAGTAGTTACACCCTGAGTCAACCCTCGAGTCACACATATAGGACACCGAGTGAGTATTTCTAGTCATTTGAAGAGAGCGCGAGCTCGTTGTCTGACGCGGTGAGTTTGGACACTGTAAAGGGAAATCTACCCTATCGTCCCATGAAAGATTTACTCTTTCCTGACCAGACTGTCACCCCTGGTTGCATTTTACTTCAGTATAATGCCAATCAATTCCACTTTCGCAATGAGATGATCCATATTCTCCCTACCTTTCACAGTAAGGATTTGGAGAAACCATACCTGCATATTTGCAAGTTCGAAGAGGCGTGCGACACATTTAGTGACAAATCTTGCACACAGGATGTCATTCCCCTAAAGCTTTTTCCTTTTTCTTTAAAGGATAAAGCTAAGACCCGGCTATGGTATCTATCCCCGAACTCCGTACTTTCCTGGAGAGATATACAATTCAAATTTATTTCAAAATTCTACCCACAGCAAGACCAACTCTGCCAAGATTCAAATCCAAGGTTTTCGACAACACGATAATGAGCCTTTTGACAAGTGTTGGGAACGTTGCGCATTCCCCCATCATGGTTTTGACAAACACCATGTGATCTCTTTCTTCCATAATGGGTTGACAGTGGCTTCAAAACAATTTGTGCAAACAATGTGTGAAAGACATTTTTGGGATTTAAACTCCAGCGATGTTGAGACCCATCTTAAGTATGTCGCATAGACTACTCAAGCATGGGACACATCTGATCCTAATACCCAAGTTCGGCCTAGACAAGCATTTATCACTCCGACTGAATCCGGTCTATACCATTTGGATAGTAATACCTTAATAGAACGTCGATTAGATCAGTTTCAGAGAGATATGAGAGATTTTCTTGATAGCCGGTTAAGAGATATCTCCGGTTCTAATCATGTGTCGAAATAAAAGGTGTGTGCTATTTGTGAGCCAGGTCATTCCACAAACGCATGCCCGACGATTTTTGCCTATAAGGCCATGCACACCGAGCAGGTGGATGCTATAGGAGG
This sequence comes from Sambucus nigra, assembly GCA_949130495.1. Lineage (NCBI taxonomy): Eukaryota > Viridiplantae > Streptophyta > Magnoliopsida > Dipsacales > Adoxaceae > Sambucus > Sambucus nigra. Next base: position 91,741,381 of record OX422216.1, on the reverse strand, counting down.
ATTCAAGGGAAATTTTAATGCCCCGCATGAGAACTCATACAACCCTTCGTGGAGAAACCATCCTGGTTTTAACTACGGACAACCATAATCTGCAAGGAACCCACATTCAAAAGTTATCCCACCTCCACCGCCTCCTCAATACCAACAAGCACCACTACTTCCAGTTCCATATGTAGCTCCACCTCGGAGGAATCTCGAGGATACCATAAATTAGTTTATAAATTCTCAAACTGTAATAAATTCTAGATATGATCGCATGTTTTCTGACATGAATGCGAACATCTCCAAGTTGCAATCCTCATTGAGTATCCAAAAAAAGGGCAAGTTTCCTGCCCAGGGCCAAAGACCTCCCCAAGGTCAAACTAGTGTTAGCTCCACATCCACCGAGCATCAGGAGCAGTGTCAAGTGGTAACCACTCTTCGTAGTGGGAGAGTAGTTGATTTATCACCTCCCCCACGCGACGCATCAAAAGACAAGGAGAATTCGCCCAGCACGAAAGAGGACGAAGATATCCCCTTGAATGAGAGTGAAAAGGAAGACACTAGTGAGCCTGAGGTAGTTGTAAAACCACCCTCCTCTGCACCATTTCCTTAAATATTGGTTCCTTCCCATAAAGGGATCATAAGTGATGAAGTGCTAGAGGTGCTTAGAATCGTGAAATTGAACTTACCTTTCCTCGATGCAATAAAACAAATTCCAGCTTATGCAAAAGTCATTAAAGATTTATTGACAGTCAAGAGGAGGATGAAGGTAAAGAAAAATGTGTTCCTAGCACAGAACGTGAGCTCCGTTCTTCTTAACGATCTCCTACCTAAATATAAAGATCCTGATGCACCCACCATTTCCTGCACCATTGGATAAAATAAAATTGAGAGAGCCTTACTCAACTTGGGGGAAAGTCTTAATATCCTCCCCTATTCAATTTATAGGCAGCCTGATTTGGGCGACCTTAAGCCCACAAGGATCACTCTCCATTTAGTGGATCGAACCGTGAAGATGTCGAGGGATATAGTTGAGGACGTGATAGTTTAAGTGGACATTTTCTACTTCCCGATGGATTTTGTCATTTGGGACACAGGTCCCACCTTTGCCTCGAAAAATCATGTTCCCATCATCCTTAGGACCCATTCTTAGCTATGGATAACGCACTGATCAATACACGAAATGGGCAGATGCAACTCACTTTTGGGAATATTACTTTAGAAACAAACATCTTCAACATAGCCCAACAAGCAGGGGAAAAAGATGATCTTCACGCAGTGAGCTTAATTGATGAGATCGTAGAAGAGAACATTGGGAAAAATTACTGTGGAGACGCCTTAGAAGCTTGCCTAGTGTCTAGTCATGAGAGCGAGGGAGCTTACACCGAGTTTGAGACAAAGACTGAGGAGTTGAGAGGCTTACTCGATGAGAGAGCGTCGAATGAGAACGCAAGAGATGCTAGTTGGGTTTCTCGATTCGAAGAGTTACCACCAAGAGAGACACGTATGGTGCCCTCTAGCGACAAATTCCCGACACTCGAATTGAAAAAACTACCCTCCAACATTAAATATGCTTTCCTAGGTAAAAGTGAGATTTTTACTGTTATTTTCTCCTCTAACTTAGATGAAGAGCAGGAGGGTAAGCTTTTAAAGATTTTGAGGAAGCACCAAAGTGCTTTTGTTTAGTGTATAGCTGATCTAAAGGGGATAAGCCCAATTATTTGCACCCATAAGATTCACCTCGAGGAGGATGTTAAGCCCTCGAGAGAAATGCAAAGAAGGCTAAACCCCACAATAAAAGATGTGTTAGGACTGAAATCATAAAGTTATTGGATGCCGGAATTATCTACCCAATCTCGGATAGCAAGTGGGTGAGCCCCATTCAATTCGTCCCGAAGAAGTCAGGCATGACTGTGATTGAAAATGCCAAGGGAGAGATAGTTCCCCAACGTACCATCACCGGTTATGCGCTTGCATTGATTACCAGAAACTCAATGCAGGAACTAGGAAAGACCATTTCCCCTTGCCATTTCTCGATCAAATGCTTGAAAGAGTAGAGGGCCATCCTTACTATTGTTTCCTAGAGGGTTATTCCGGATATAACCAGATTGAGGTATGTGTACTTGATCAAGAGAAGACAACCTTCACTGGCCCTTTGGAACGCTTGCCTACAAACGTATGCCATTCGGCTTGTGTAATGCACCGACGACCTTTCAAAGGTGCATGTGTAGCTTATTCAGTGACATGGTTGAGAGAGGGATAGAGGTGTTCATGGAGGAATTTAGTGTTTTTGGCACCTCTTTTGATCTATGTCTAGCCAATCTTGAAAAAGTACTAGCCCGATGTGTGGAAAAGAACTTAGTGCTGAATTGGGAGAAATGCCATTTCATGGTAAATGAGGGTATAGTTCTTGGCCACATCGTGTCATCCAAAGGGATCGAGGTTGATCGAGAAAAAATAGATGTCATAGCTGACCCACCCCCACTAAAATCGCTTAAGGACGTGCGCTATTTCTTGGGCCACACGGGGTTTTATAGAAGGTTCATTAAGGACTTTAGCGCCATCGCTAGACCCCTAAGAAACCTTCTTATAAAGGACACCACATTCGAGTGTAATGAAGCATGCTAAAGTGCTTTTGAAAAATTAAAGAGCATGCTTGTTTCCGCCCCCATCATGCAAGATCCGGATTGTTCCTTACCATTTGAGCTTATGTGTGATGCGAGCGATTATGAGATAGGGGACTTTTGGGCCAAAGGAAAGATAAAAACGCTCATGTCATCTACTACACTAGTCGGACTCTTACCGGACCATAACAAAACTACTCCACCACGGAGAAGGAATTGCTAGCGGTAGTCTTAGCTCTTGATAAGTTTTGGTCCTACCTTATCGGTTCCCCCATCACCTATTTCACCGACCACGTGGCTTTAAAATACCTCCTTGCAAAGAAAGATGAAAAGTCTCACCTCATAAGGTGGAACCTACTCCAACAAGAGTTTAATCTCTCCATTAAAGATAAAAAAGGAGTAGAAAACGTCATCGTCGATCACTTATCACGGCTTTCGTCCGACGTACCTAGTGATCCTATACCCATAAACGAGTACTTCCCGGATGAGCAGCTTTTTGCCACCTCTTCTTTGCCCTGGTTTGCGGATATAGTGAACTATCTTGTCACGGGAGTCGTCCCTCTCGAGTGGACACCACAAGATAAGAAGAGGTTTATTAATTGGTCGCGCATGTTTTTTTACGATGATCCCCTCCTGTTTAAATATTATGCCAACCAAATCATCCGACAATGTGTACCGGATGACCAAATTCCTAAAGTCATATAATTATGTCATTTGGACGCATGTGGAGGCCACTTTTCTGTGAAAAAGACAGGCGATAAAATTCTCCTAAGCGATTTGTACTGGCCCACAATGTTCCGAGATGTAAATAATTATTGCAAATCTTGCGACAGGTGTCAACGAATGGGGGCGATTACCCAACGAGACATGTGCCATTAACCTCGATTCTCATCATTGAGCTTTTCGATTACTGGGGTATTGACTTCATGGGCCCTTTTCCCCCGTCCTTTGGATACCTATACATCCTAGTCGTGATAGACTATGTTTCTAAGTGGATGGAAGCTATAGCTACCAAGACTAATGATAATAAAGTGGTGATCAGATTCCTGCAGGAACACATACTTTCTCGCTTCGGTGCACCTAAAGCGATAATCAGTGATAACGGCAAGCACTTTTGTAACAAGCCATTTGAGAAACTTATGAAAAAGTATGGTGTCATTCACAAGGTTGGAACAACATATCACCCACAAACTAATGGTCAGACCGAGTTGGTGAATCGTGAGATCAAAAACATCCTCGAGAAAACCGTCGATCCTAACCGAAAAGATTGGTCCCTTTGTTTGAACGATTCTCTATGGGCCTACCCCAGCACATACAAGAACCCACTCAGAATGTCCCCGTTCCGTTTTATGTATGGAAAACCTTGCCATCTTCCTATTGAGTTGGAGAACAAAGAGTACTGGGCCATAAAGAGGTTAAATTATGATATGGATAAAGCCGGTGAAGCTCCCAAGATTCAACTGAATGATTTGTAGGAGATACGCAATGATGCATATGAGAATGCCAAGATTTCAAAAGAAAGGACGAAACTCGCGCACGACAAGATTATTCGATGGAAAGAGTTTCAACCCGGACAAAAGGTACTCCTATATAACTCCAGGCTTCATCTATTTTCGGGTAAATTGCGGTCCCGTTGGACTGGCTCATTCGTTGTTAAGACCGTGTTTCCCCACGGAGCTGTGGAATTGGAAGATTCAAAAGGGGGACACGTTCAAAGTCAATGGACAATGCCTAAAGCCCTATCTAGAGGCTGGCGTAGAGGATGTCGACACCATTTGGTTGTCGGACCCCGTATACGAGGCAGAGTGCGCTGAAACTGAGAGGTCGTCTCACCCCCGACGCGTATGGGGTGATTCTTGTGTATAGTAGTCAGGTGTAGCTTAAGATAGGGTAGATAGGTTCAATAAATGGATGTAGCGTACATTTACTGGTAGGAAGCATACACTTTGAGCCCACTTCGGGATTCGAAAATGAGGGTCGGGCATAATTCAGGGTCATAATTGAGTTGAAAGTAAGTGGGAATGCATTTAAAGTATGAGAGAGGGTGAGAAAAGGAGCAGAAAAGAAGTCTGTCATTAAAAGGCACCCGATCTGGACTGCCCCTGGTCACCCGATCCAAACCTCATTCGGAGAAATTAAAAAAATAAAAATAAGCCACCGATCCGGACCGCCCCTGGGCACCTGGTCCGGACCGCCCTCTGGTTTTCTCCAAACGATTCCCTAGGTGCATCCCTTCTCCCCCAACCCCTTCAGTTCCCTCCATTTCGTTTCTCCCACCATTTCCCTCCCAAAATACACCCCTTTTTCCCTCCTTCTCCTTTCCCTCCAAATCCATTCCATCCCACCTCCAACCCCACATATAAATACATGCCCTACCCCCCATCTCTCCCACACCAACTCCTCTCCATAAATTCTCCTACCTCACCTCTCAAGCTATTCTTTCCATCCACATTCTCAATCCATGGCTGCCTAAGACAGACCCACCAAATATAATTCCATCTCTATCATCGATAATAACCCTACCGACTACCGCTCCGACCAAGAAATGCGGTGGTGTACAGAATATTTTGGGCAGACGCAAAATTTCCAAGTGGAACGGGTCATTCTTTGGGATGAACTACCTAATTCTGTCACTAATTTGTTTCGTCTTAAGGGTTAGTGCCTCTTCTTGCATGAGCCTCACAATGCCATTTGGGCTGCGAAGGTCCGGGAATTTTATGGCACCCTCATATACACCAGTGAGTTTGTGGCAGAAGCGCGAATTCGAGGGCAACGCATCCCATTATCTTTGCTGACAATGGTCGAGAAAATCCCAACCGCTCGAAAAAGATGTCCTCATTGAGCGTCTCGCGCCCGGGGATGTCTGGAATAAGGGTGTCTTTCGGGTCGGAAAATTGAGTGAAAAAGCACGCCTCACTTTTCAAATTGTGTGCGCAAACATCCTCCAGAATTCCAATGACTCCGGCATGCGCCCGCGGTAAGAAACACTTGTGTACCACCTATTTGACCGTACCTCGTCCACCAACCTAGCGCATATCATTTTCCGCGATGTCTATTTTGCGGCGGTGGATGAAAAGGGCGCTACTCCTCTTCCCTATGCCCGGTTCATTACCTCCATTCTCGTTGATCATATCTTCAGTCATCATGTCAGGACTCTTCGTCTCCCAAACCCTTTTAGGATGGCCACCCGAACTAAAACCGAGAAATAAAGGGCCATTCTAAGAGCCCGAGAAGCTGAAGAGTCCGATGAGGATGAGAGTACCGAGGAGGAGGAAACCGCGGCCGATGTTGAAATGGGGGACCAAGAGGTGGTGTTCGATGAAGACAAAGAAGATTATGATTTCGAGTTACTCGAGAATGATACGGACGCGTGCCTAACAGCATTAGATGGAAAATTTGACGGGTTCATCACGCAATACAATAGGTATCAAGCAGCCTATCGACGGGATACGAGCATGATGCATCGTCTCCAAACTCACATGTACGAACTCAACTTTAGTGGACCCCCTCCATGCTTCTTCTATGACCCTATCGCCCCCTGTAGGTCTAATCCCCCGCCCCAGTGAATCATGTGTTGGTGATTGTATCAGTTGTAATTTTGTTGGTTTGCTTATATGCTTGTATGCTCTTTCCTTAAGATGTACCACAGTCCTTAGAAATAAAAATCCTCATTTTCTCCATTTGTTTATTTTATTTATCGCACTCTTACTTTGCCTGATTTAGATTTTAGTCCTTTTGATTGGGGATAATGCAAAAGTCTAAGTTAGGGGAGTGGTGAGTGCGTATTTCTAAAACTTCACAAATTTTCAAAATGCCAAAAAATTAGAAAACTTCAAAATTTTCAAAAAAATTTGAAAAACCAAAAATATTTTTCTTCAAAATAAATAAAAATTGGAATTCAAAATTTTCAAAAATATCATTAAAATTCGGTTTAAAGTTTCAAATTGTAAAAACATTGTACACAAAGTTGAAATTGACCAAATATGAAAATTGAGCGAACATAGACGACTTAACGAATAAATGTGGAGATTAATCAACCCGGTGAGATTCGAGCCTATCCTTTTTTTTGGGGAGTTTATAAATCAATCCGAGTTAATGGTTAACTCAAAGTTCTAATTCAGCATCTAAAAAGTCGTCGCGATCTCAATGCCCTTATTTTGACCGGGTAAGGGAATAACGTGTAATGTTGTCTCGAAAAATGCGCTGAGATGTCTCTAAACTTAAAACAATCTCGAAATGCATATGGTAACGCAATTAATAATTTGGACAATGAAGTAGGTTCTCGTTTGTTACCCAAAAATAATGGCCAGAAAAAGTCGTGAAATTTTTTCCCTTTGCTAACCAATTTGAGCCAACTAAAAATTTTCTTTTCATTTGACAACCCGAAAACACCCAATTGGCTCGAAATTGAGAAAGTTGGAAAAGTCAAAATTTAAGTCCGAAAAGTGAAACAAAAAGGGGAAAAAGAATAATAAATGCTCAACAAAAATAGCAAGAAAAGAAAAGCGTGAAAAATAAAAAAATAGAAAAATAAGAAAAAATGAGCAAAAGCCCGGAAAAGCACTAATGGACATCTTAAGAATAGTTTCCAATTCCAAATTTCCCAAACCCATTTCCTTGTACCCATTACACCTTAAACCCGAAAAAGTCCTAACTGAGTCCAAATTGTGAAATTGGTTACCACGTGGAGAGCTAAAACACAAAACGATAATAAAAGAGATTAAAGGTGAGAATTAGAGGCGATGTTCCCATTTCTCTATAACCATAATCCGATGATAAGATCCATTTACCATAGAATTTTGTCTTTCTATTTGTGTGGGTGAACTTAGTTCCAATGCATTTACTCTTTATATCATGCACACTGGAAGAAATAGACACATTTTTTAGAGATTCATTTGTGAGAGAACTCCGTGAGAATTTGAATCAAAACTAATTTTTGGATAAGTAACGTAATGGTTAATCAATGGAATTTCACGGTTAAATTTTCGGCTTCACACACACGCACTATGATTTGAGACTCTTGAACATGAATTGATGATGACTATTTTCTGGAAAAGTTTGAATTATATAATTTTTGATTATTTTGAGTTTTCTTTGAGTCGAATTTTGTGGGTATATTAACTGCAAACCCTCACGAGACACAACTCGTCCTACTAGGGTGACCTAAGGGGTTTAAAGGCTTGTTGCATACGCTCAATGCAATCGCTTGCCCGCGAAAGTGGTAATCTATCTAATAAAATGAAATTTTTAATGAGTTGACCCATAGTTACATTCTTTTACATTGCTCGGGATGCGTAAAGTTTTAAGTTGGGGGGGTTTGATTAGGCTCAAATTCTTCTGAATTTAACCCCTTAATTTATAGACTTTTACCATCTCGAATAACGTAAAATGAGTGTAATTATCGCATTTTCTTAACACTAACTCCTTCTAACAAATATATCTAGTTTCGTGTATTTCTCCTAAGTTTTGCAGGTATTTGAAGCATTGAGGAAGAAAGAAACTGGATAAGCAATGAGCAAAGTCAAAGAAATAAAGTCAAAGGGTAATTTCGTAAATTTATAGTCACCGTCCGGAGTTGAAGCCAACTAGAAAGTTGAAAAGAATTCAATTTCAAGAACTTTGGAAGAAACGACAAGTCAATCCGAGCTCCGATGATCAAGTTACGAAGATTTGAAGTTGGGACGGAAACAAAGAAAAGACCCCTGGATGAAAAAGAGGGCGATCTGGACCTTTTACTGGAAAAGGATCCGGACCACCTCAAAAGAAAGGTTCTGTCCCAAAATAGGGGGTGATCCGAACCTTTTATTGGAAAAGGATTCGGACTACCTTGGAAAAAATATTCTGTCTAAAAAAGGGGGGCGATTCAGACCTTTGTCCAGAAAAGGATCCGGACCGCCTTAAATGCTGAGGAACACTGTCTCGAAACAGGGGGTAATCCGGACCGCCCTGCCTGATGGGTCCGGACCGCTTTGGAATTTCTTCAACTTTTATTCTTTTTCTCAGAGTTTTTATGGGTTCAAACTCTTGTAAATTTCATGACTATTTATTCTAGTTTGTTACGTAATAATAGGAGTTCGATTTTTAGGTTAGCTAATTAGGAGTAGAGGGTTTTTATAGTAAAAAAAAACCCTAGTTTTTCAATAAGAAACTCTGCTGTAAGTATTGCAATTAAATTTCTTCAATACAAGTAATGTTCTTCCTTTAAATTTGCAATAGTTAATTAGTTTAATTGCTGGTTTGATTCTGCACTTCTCTTTTCATCAAGTTTATATTAATTATGATGCTTTCTTCTTTTCAATCCGTGCTTTCTTTTAATTTAACTATGTTCGGCTAAGTTTTTAAGGGTTGGGGTGCATGAACCCCACTCTATGTACATCATCAACATGGGAAATAGAATTTTGAATTAAAATTTTAGATGAATCGTGTTGCGTGACTGTTGCAACCGTCGTAAGATTTTTGATCTCGTTTTCCCGAGGTAACTGGGATGCTTAAGAATGCGATGCGCGTATTGGTTAATGCGACACCGCTTGACTCGTCCTTTGATTACATACTGTGCGGGCTACGATCCCTCATATATGTAATGCTTGGGAGTACTAAAGACTGGGTTCATTTAAAATTCTAATTCTGAATCTAGTATCCTACGAAGTGAATTACTAGGGTGTGGGGGATTATAACCCGACCTATTGTTCTCATTTCATAGTTAATTCGTAAAACCATTTGTCATCAGTTATTCGTTTAATTAGCGTAGTTGCATTTTTTTCGTTCTTAGTTTCACTAGTTAATTATTCTCAAATTTGCATCTAGTTGTAGTTGTTTCGTCTTCCAAATCACCTTTTCATTCTTTTTAGAGTCAAAACTAGGTTACCCTTGTCGTTCCAACGTCGTCACGACTCCATTCGTCCTGTTTTCCTGAGAATCGATACTCAACTTATCAGATTATTACTTGAGCGACAGGCTTGCACTTGAGCCTAAATAGCACGCACACTAGACACATCTGTGATCACGTCAACTTGCATCAGAAAATTATTCAAGTTCTATATCAAATGAAAAGCATGCATTAAGAGTTTTCCATCGCAAGCTTGGAGGTTTTTCGTACAAAAAGTTGAAGAAGTCACTGAAACAAGAAAGAGCAATAAACGTTAAAAGCAAAAAAAAAAATGATATCTTCATTCACTTAAACTTTGAACCGCTTTAAAATTCTGCATTTTGTTTATCTTCTACGTTCTAGATTTTTTAAGACTTACTCCTACTCATGTTTTGTACTTATAGTATGTTCAAACTGTATTTCTATTCAACCGTACATTAATTTATTTTGCTCATAGTATTTTACCTTTACCGATAAAAGATAAACTTTGGTATGCATTTTTAAGGTCATAACGAATCTGTGTACTTATAATACCTTGTTCTCTCCTTTTAATCCTTAAATTGAATATCTGAATTCGATCGCGTGTGCAATACACGTGGGCACACCGCAATAAATAATTTTGTTCATAATTTCAACCCCAAACGTGACTTCTTCTTAAACCTCAAATTTGTAATTACACTATATTTAAGGCTAAAACTAAATTTTTCATTATAACAAACAATAATCTTACAATTGATTTTAGGGGAAAAAAAGTCGAGGCTTCACAATCAGAATTTAACAATGACGTTGAAATATTGGGTAAAACGTGAAGTTTGAAAATTAGGGTACACATTACAAAAAAATTATATTAGAGGGGCAAGACCTAGATTTTAAACTTTTTATATATGTAAAGAGAGAGAGAGAGAGAGAGAGAGAAGGGGGGGGGGGGGGGGGGAGGGTTACCTTTACATACAACCGTCTCGTGTTCGAAATTGGAGCCAGAATTGGAAATAAGCAAACTAGGAATTTGCCCTATCCCATAGTTTTATTTTTACTTGAGTGAATTACCTATATGGCTCCCTAAAGTATACAAATAGTTTCTACTGAGCTCGTAAAGAATTTTTTTTCTTTCTATTAAGCCCCAAAAGTATCTGTGTGGTGTCAGTTTGACCCTTCTATCCATTTTGACTATTTTTAATAGAATTTAGGGGAAAAAATTGTATTTTGGGCCAAAGGTAATTTTAAAAACCTTAAAAGGGTATTGTGTGCCCAAGGTAATTAAATTATAGTTACAAATTGTTTCTTATTAAACTTGATATAAAAATGATTTATAAAATTATTTTCGTACCACTTTTATTTATTAAAACAACAGTTTCCTATTTAAAATTATTTTATTTATAAAATAATTTCTTGTTAAAACTTGTTTTGTTTAAATTTTTTACATATATAAAACTCGTTTATTTATAGAATTTTACTTTTAGTTTTATTATCTTTTATGTCCCGCTTTTTATTTATTAAAAAAATTACTTTTTTGTGTCCCGATTTTTATCTATTAAAAAACAAAAATCTACTTTTTGTAGTCTCAGTTTCTTACTAAACTTGATATAAAATAATTTCTTAATTATAAAATTATTTATATCGTTGTTTTATTTATTAAGAAAATAGTTTCTTATTTAAAATCATTTTATTTAGAAAATAATTTTTCTATAAAACTTTTTTATTTATAAAAAAAAAATTTAGTCTTATCTATTTTTCGGCCTAGTTTTTATTTCCTAAAAAATGATAACTGTTTTTTTTGTCCTTGTTTTTATTTATTAAAGAAATAAAATTATTTTGCATAGATTTTCTCCATTGTTTATAATAAACAAAATTATTTTACATCGATTTTTTCCATAGTTTATTTTATAAATAAAACGGTTTCTTTTTGTTTTCTTTTTCATGCCTATTTTATTTACCATAAAAAACTGTTTTTTTCTTCCAAGTTTTGAAACATTTAAAAGAAAAAACAAATATTATTTTGTTCTTCTATATTTTGTTCCAATTTTTATTTATTTTTTTATCCAATTTTTTTTTTGTTTAAAACAGGCTAGAAACTATTTTCACTCCTTTGTTCATTCTAGTTTTGATTTAGTAAAAAAATAAAAAATAAAAATCATAGTTTTTATCTATTTAAATAAAAAAAATGCAATTAAAATTGAACTATTTTTTTTATCCCTATCATTTTTTATGGAAAAATACTATTTTTACAATTATTTAACTATCATGTACACAACATAGCAAAAATATTATTGTCAAGATCATTTTTTTAGCTTGGAATATTATAATTAAGGATAATTTAATTACTTTGGGCACAAAATACCCTTTTAAGGGTTCCTTTGCCCAATATACTATTTTAATCCTAAAATTATGTTAAAATTAACGGTCAAATTAGATGGAAGGGTCAAACTGAGATCATATAGATACTTTAGGGACTTAATAGGAACAAAAAATACTTTTAGGATTCAGTAAAAAAAATATTTATATTTTTTTAGGAATAATATTCATGGAAAAAGGGAGGGGGGGACACCATATTAGGAAAAAAAACGATATGTACAGCGGGAACCACACTAAAACTCTTGTGCTCAAAGGTTTGAAAATGTTGGGGGAGGTCATCGGCCTCCTTTGCTATGCCATGGCTTCACCCTTGACCTAGTACACAACTCAAAAAAATGACTAATACGTTCAAAAAATAATAATTGGAGTAACTATACTAATTTTGCAATTGATAGCTACTAGACTGAGACACTCTTAACATAACTGAAATGCAAAATAAGACAATAAAATAAATAAACATTAATTGAAAAAGAAAAAGTAACCTTGGAAAAAGGAAAAAATGTTGAACCTAAAAGTTTGGGGAAAAAAAAAAAAGAATAGATAGGGGTTAACGGCCAAACAATATTTTATAATGTGAGGACATTTTAGAACTTCCATTATGAAATAATACAATTGGACGATCAAAGGTGCAATATGAAAATTATCGGGGGTCAAACTATAAAATGGACAGCTTAATGGGGGCTAAAGGCCAAATGATACATTTTTATTCCAAACATGTTGGACATGCCGCGTTGACACATGCCAGAGTCGTGTCCTACTCATACTCGTGTCTTCGTCATGTCTAACACCTCACCTCCAACAAAGTGTCGGTGCTTCCTAGCCTGAAATATTTTTCTACACCACACCATCTGTAATTATGGTTGTACATTGTGTTTAAATAATAATGCATCTTGTGTTGGAGAGTAATTCTCGGGAAGCCTTAACATCCACCATGAAAAGGAAAATAGAACCACATGAGAAATGAATAAAATAGGCATTATGACGAGTTAGTCCCATTTCTTGGGTCAAAGATGCATAAAATTTCATTGACTTTTTTTTAATGTACCGGGTCCTTTTTCATTATGAGCACATATATTTAAACAAATGTAGCCCTCAGTCATGCTCATTTTAAATACACGTACTCTCTCTCTAAAAATAAATACATAACCACACTCCCTCTCTCTAGCAGTGCCACCGCAAACCACCAGAGACTTGTTAGAATAATCCATCGATGAAGCTCGTTGGAGGCCTTCGGACATCGTCACTACAGTCTCTCTCTCTCTCTCCCCCTTTGGTTCACGCTAGCGATACCATAGCCGAAGATAGGGGTGGCCATAGGCCCGAGGCCTGCCAAGCCCGTCCAGCCTGCGCAATAAAAAAATAGGGCTTGGGTAAAGTGAATAGGCCCGCAAAGCGGGATTGGCAAAATTTCATAGGCCCGATTTTTTTTGGGCTGGCTTGGGCATGAATTCTTAAGCCCGATGAGACCCGACCCGACCCGAGAATTATATATATATATATATATATATATATATATATATATATATATATATATATATATATATATATATATATATATATATATATGTGTGTGTGTGTGTGTGTGTGTGTAT